>OX421963.1:22088826-27048826 GCA_949128115.1 Anaspis maculata
AACGCGTAAACAGAGCATTTATGTTTTCAAAATAGCAGCGTCAAGAGCGCTTCGGCAATTTGTCATACTTATCGTTATTCATTTTGTTATTACCTGGTGGTATTTATCAAACAACATCCTTAGGAATTACTTTCTATAAATATTGTATGATAATATAGTGTGTGTAGTAAAGTGATCCGCATGGTGTGTGCTGATTCAGGGGTAATATTTTGTGTTGCACACACAAAACAATCTCCTAAAACTATGACTACTTGATCACCTTGGATGGTTTACTTGCGGAAATTATTAGCTATGTGTGAAGATGTGGCCTAATAATTCTCCGGTTCTTTGGCTTCGGTTTTATCAACAACTCTATACAAATAAATAAAAGATAATGAATAATGAAAGGTTTTGCATGCATCTTATAAATATTTGCGACGGAGGACGCGACAAAGAAGAGCCTGGAATATAGAATATCTGCTAAAATTTTGTTTGAGTGTCGCTAGAAGTAAACAAACAGAGGCATCACTTGACATCTGTTGGTGCTGGAGCTGGTAGTGTTAATATTTTACCAGTTTTAGCTCGAGTTTTAGTCAAGCAATGCAAAGTGGCATTCTTCGTTTTTCACTGAGGAATTCCCCTACAGAAATCTGTTGGTGCTAGTGGTGTTATATTTTACCAATCTGAGTCAAGCAATTCAAGATGATATTTTCGAGGATATTCTTCAGTCTTCATCGAAAAATTCTCCTATAGAATGAAAAGTATAACTTGAAAAAACTCGTTGACAAACAAAAACATGATATTTTCCAACCCTATACGAATGCGTCGAAATGCGATTCGAGTGCCACGCGGGAATTGCAGGCGTTGTCTGGAGATCAAAACTGCAAGGCCTCCGGCGAAATTCACGGGGCTCGAAATAACGACAAATAACAGATTGAATATGATTTAGAAAATGCTGATTTGAATTGTATACCAAGGATTTTACACAAATACACAGATTTCAGCAGATGAACTGGGGCTGCGCGCGGTGCGCGCTACTTTTCAGCGCATTGTCGTAGGGAATCCTGCTAATTGCTGCGGATAAGAATAGCTACAAAAAAATATTTGGTTCGGCCGCGCGATTGCAAAAAAATATAAAGGTTAAAAAAGTCAGTATTCAACGCTAACTTCTACATCGATGAATCTTGCGAATCGTTCTAAATACATGCATACATCCAGAGAACGAAATATTCAGAAAGTAATGGAGACATTTTTAATGGAGGAATAATTTTGATTTCCTTATCGCTATAGAAGATATAATTTTTTAAGAAGTGGGTTCCGTTCCGCGATTTCACAACGTGAAAATTATGTGTGTTGAGTACAGTGTAAACTTCGACATCAAGACAATTTGCGTCCCATTACAAATAGATAATAGATGCATACATCCAGTGAATGAAATGTGCAGATATGAAGAAATTTTTAGTGACACAATTAACCCTTTCGTGCATAAATTTCAAAAAAAAACTATTTTTCTTGAAATAAAATTCAAAATTGCGTTTAGACTTGCTTTATTCATCATTAAATGTGATAAGTGGTTATAAACGAGGTTATAAAGTTTTCATTATTTTCGCCAAAAAAATCAAAAATATTTTTGTACACTGTAGTGATGCGTCAGTGACATGATCCGTGAGAACAAAATTTTGTACCGATTGTTCTGAAATTATGATCATAATCATGTTCCTCTATTAATTTGTATAAAAATATCTGAAATAATCTGGGCAAAGATACTGATCGCACTTCTTGCATACAGGGTGTCCGTTTTTCGAGGCTAAGCATGAGTATCTCGCTCATCTTGAGAGATACAAAGTCGGTTAAATTAGGAAAAAATTTCGCATTTCCATGACGATCAATGATCCAAAAAGAAATTTGAATTTTTGTTTTTATTTTTATTCAAAAAACGGTTGAAGGTGGTCTTTACTAATCTAGACATTGTCAGGGCACTTTTTCAAAGGGAATCCAAAGCTGCCAAAAATTTTATTTTAGCTTTCAAAGCAACCGAGATACGACATTCAAATTTTTTCTCTAATGGGCGCCATATTGGATTTTGATATTTTTGAATACGGTATTCTTTTCTGGTTGAAACGATGTACCACATGTCATTGTTGAATAAATGTTTGACATTTACGGTTTTTTTTTATTGTCGGTGCTGCTTCTGTTTCCAAGGCACTCTTTGAAAAATAAAAAATAAAATTTTCGCTCTAAAGCATGAATTCAACAGTGGCATGTGACACATCGTTGTAACCAAAAAATAAAATTGTATTCAAAAATGTCAAAATCCAATATGGCACCCATAAGAGAGAAAAAAGTTGAATGTCATATCTCAGTTGTTTTGAAAGCTAGAATGAAGATTTTGGCAACATTGAATTCCCCTTGGAAAAGTGCCTTCACAATGTCTTAATTAGATAAGGCTACCTTCAACCGTTTTTAAATAAAAAATAAAAACAAAAATTACAAATTTCTGTTTTTTCTCGATATCTCGAAAATTAAAACTGACAAGTCAAATATCTTCTTGGATCATTGATCGTCATGAAAATTTGCAACTTTTTTCTAATTTAACCGACTCTGCATCTTTAAAGATAAGCGAGATACCCATGCTTAGCCTCGAAAAACGGACACCTGTATACATTGCATGTTTGTATATTTAGTTCTGCGCCGGCAATCGGATGATGTTTTAGTCAGAAAACAAAGACTGGAATACGTCAAAAACGGGGGAGGAGAGCATAGCGTGTAGTACACCGCTCCAGTCGAGTGATCACTCGTAGTACCAGAGGGCGAGCGAGTGGGCGAGCCGCTGGCGGGTCTCATCTGACCCTAAGCCGACTGAAACTCCTCCCTGCATGGTCATGGGCAAATCCCCGGTACATTACACCTGCAACCGGTAGTACGGCAATGTGTAGAGGACAACCGACGGCGCAGTCAGGGAGATGGAAAAAGTCGGAAATGTTCCATCGCAGGGCGTGGATGTGTCGGATGTCTACACCTGCGTCGGGGGTTGAAGACAGTCAGGTCAACCGTACGCTTGTCGGTCCCAGTGATTGAATGAACTTATCATCAAACGTCCAGGCACCACATTGTGGCTCGGTGAGTCCGGCTGGTCTGGGAAGGGGTACAGTGGGCTCAATAACGAGGCCTACACGCCAGGTGAAACAATGTTCCATCAACTCTTCCAAATAAATCCAGAACGTCAAAAACGGAATTGATATTTGAATGTATGTTGCAGGTTCCTAACAACTGCGGAATAGTTACTGGACCTTTTCCATGATCTTGTGGAATAAATCCATGTTTTCTTATTCTTATTTCAATTCTTCCAGAGTCATTTCGTCATCGAAATGTAAAACACATCGAATTTTTTCAACACCTCTCCAGCACTCTATTACACCTTTATATTACGCACCTTCAAGATGGTCCAACCTAGGGTCCAACACTTTTGAATCATCCTGTATAATAAGGGTGGGACTTCGCTGCCCTTCATTTTCGTTAAGTGATTTTGGGGAACTTTTGTCATAGACTAATCACTAAAAAATAAAAATTAACAACCACTGGGCATCGGATGTGCACCGAACTTTCAATATGCAGGGTGATTTCATAATTTTCAAGAATGTCAATGAAAATACTTTGTATAGAAACGAAAAATATCATGTGAATTTGACTCGCCCTGTATCGTTAGCAAAAATTCAGTGCACGCCTCGAGGCACACCTACTAGTTGATATTTTTCTTCACCAATTAATCTGACACAAGCAGTTTCCTAAAGTCATCTCAAATAACGGAAATAACGGGGGAAATAATGAAGGGCAAGGTTCCAACCTTCGACCCCCCCCCATATCTCAAGAAATTAACGTCACTATTTTTTTTATATATTTTTCTCGTGTTCTTGAGGAAATACTGTATACCGCTCTGGACTCTGAATGCGATACTTTCGAGACACCTGTAGGTATTTCTCAGCATGCGAATGAAAACCTTAGTAGGCTCGTCAGTAGGTAGGTAGGTAAGTCATTAACTACTCTTGTTTCTGTTTTCATCAATGATAATTTAGGTACGAGCTCTAATCATGACGTAGGTAGCAGGTAGCTGAGTAGATATTATCAGAAAAAAACGCATACACACGTCACTGTTGACGTTCAAGTTCGGCGTCGAAAACCTCCAAGTAAAAATCCTAACGCAAATGCACTTCAAAAAATCTTGTCCATTTTTCATAATAAATCAATATACATTGGTAATAATGCTGTGGTGGAAGGGCTTGAAGATTGAAGGGAGGATCATTGCTCACTGTTACTAGTGGGATTTCAAGTTACGATTAGCAACAATCTGACAGGAGCAGATCTGGCGATACGTCACTTTTGACGTTTGAACCGCCGACCCCATTGTTTACGTCCCCAGCTGCCTGAGATAACCCGGATTTGACGCGTACGTCAACCGCACTGGCACTAACGACAACAGTGACAACACAGCCAACCACATTCAAATATTGGAATTACCCATACGGATTCCGGTTTTGATCTTGTCCGATAGTTCTGTTGTAGTGGAGTCGATTAAAACGGCCCAAAACAAAAACCAACGCAACAAAACGGACGTCGCCGGGTCGCGGGTTGAGAACGGGTGGTAGGCAAGCGCGGCGCAGACGCGTTCGATATAAAGACTCGTTGCACCTGCACTTGAACCTGACCTATAATAGATAACTTGTCTATGCCGAGGGGTAGCCTAGATAGAACCGGGAATGCCAGGACCGGGCCAGAAAGGGGAAACAAAAGAGGGCTGCTGCGATGACAGGTCTTTTTCTAGGCGCAGGTGGCGGGTGCATTAGATGAGACCCACTGAACTTCACGTTGGGTTAGGGTTCCCGGGGGCCGGGCGTAACCTACGACAAGGTTGCTGTTGATGGTGTGTGCGTCCCACTAACATGGATCCGCCATGGCGCTCTCGCCGTTCTCACTTTCGCAGGCGGCTATGCCCGCAGACGACCAGCTCTCAGTCGAAACAAAAGTGAATCGGATGGACGGCGTTGTTGCACATTTTATAACCTGCAAATCTGGCATTCGCGTGTTCGACGCGGTGCATTTACCTGCGGAAAAGGGCACTTGGAGCTCTACTCCGTCGTTGTCGGGGGGCACCGTCTCCAGGTCCACTTCGGCGCTGACCACCACGGCCGTCGAGGAGGCGGCGACGGTGCCGTTCTCCGCCGAGGACACGGCAACAGGGCCAGCAGCACCAGCAGCGGGCACGCTCATGCCACCAGCCGTCTCTTCGTGCATTGTTTATTCACCGATTACGCACTTATTCCGCAATGATGGTGGATCCCGCCGCGCTCCAGAGCCTCCCGGAGCTCTGACCTTCGAACACACGCCAAGGTTCCGTAATTTGCCTCTTTCTTTGGGCCGTTTGAAAATCGAACGTTGCGGAAATGTAGGTCTGTAGGCCACTTCGCTTACACTTTGCATTCAGACAGACACGACCGTCCGTCCAAGCGACCGTCCGTGTTCATGAAACGACGGAACCCAAAAAGCCGCCGCCGAAGCCGGCGCGGACCCTTCCGAAAATCCCTTTGCAAATTTAACGAACCCTTCCGGCGACCACCGGCCCTTTTCGCACCTGCAAACCGAACAAATCCACTTTCGTTTTCAAACTGGGTCACCCGTTATCATCTCGTTCCGTTGCGTAACGACGCGAATTTCGATTGTTGTCGCAGGGAAAATCGGCGAAGAGCTCGAAAAGGACCCGTAAAGGGTCGAAACGGGCGTGAATGGGCACCGTCCAGGGACTCATGAAACTAGTCGCGGGCGCGCACGCATGTGCACCGCGTGGGTTTGAATTTTGGCGCGCGAAATCGAAAGTGCGCCGCCGGAGCGAGCGAGAGGAAGTGCGTTACGCAACGCCCAGTCGATAATCGACGCACATTCCTCTCTTTGTTGAATAAGTTTAGAGCCTGCTGTTACCTACTTTTCGTGTTGTTGCCGATTTTTCGCACATAAATCTGCGTTTTGTGCGATTTACGCAGGCGGCTGTGATATACGCTCTCTCGCTCATCAAGTGGTCCTGGGAGTGGGGCTTCCAGGCCTGGGGTTCGCCAATAAGGGCGCAGACACCCCCGCACTGACCTACATATTATTTTAGGTATATGAAGTTGAAGACATTACTTTTTGCCCCGAAAGAAAACCTGGAATTGCCCGACTTGTATCGAGCCTTATGTAGATACAGGTAATCACGCGAGAATTGCCCCCCCCCCCCGTACCTACCTACTGCCCTACTCACTGACTACTGGAGGTTTTTCCCTTTGAAAGTTTGAGACAATTTTTTAGAAGGAAAAACTTTTCTTGAACAGTTTTAGCCGTAGATTTCAAAACTGAAGACTATATCTAATATTTTACAACCTAAGTATATCTACCTAATATAGTCGCAAAAAAAATTTGTTATATTGATGCCACGTAGGTATACCTACCTACCTACCTAAGTAGGTACCTACCGACACTACTTATAAGTAAAGGTTGAATCAGTTGGACGGTGTGGAATTGGTAAAATAAGCGTTGCGAAATCAATCCGTCTGGGTTTATTCAGACGTAAAAAAAATATATTTTTGGATTTTGGGAATGCCAATGGGCTCAAACCAAAGTAAACTGCGCAACAAATATGTTGTCGCAAGGGAAAAATTGGTCCGACTTTGGACCACAATAACTTTTGAATAACGCAAACCATTCCGATTCTGTTTTGACGGTTAGCGAGCTCAGTCTTTCCGTTATTCATCTTCAGGAGGTGAAGATCAGGAAGCTCCATGTAAAATATCTACAGGGTGAAATGTAAAACAGTACAAAATTTCAGCAAATTCAACGGACCCCCATTTTCAGAATAATTTTTTTTCTCAAATGTGAGTGAAAGGATCATAAAGCGTGATGTTTTGGCTTGCGCCCAGTTTTGCAATTTTTGGAATCGGAACTCTGGTTCTGACTCTATGATTTTTTTTCTCTTGGAGGATGCTGATTTATCCTATCGCTACAAGGAAGACTATGTTAGCCTAAGGAACCTGTCATCATCAAAAACTAAAATTGACCATCAGCATCAAGTTCAGGAGGTCAAAATCACAAAGAGAGCTTGTTTCAATTGTGGAAATCTGATCAAATTCAATTTTTAAGGAAAACACCTGTGTCGCCCATTTTGAATGGGCCCCCTTTTTGAAGCCTTGACCAAGGTATTCCAGATGGTCTGCGAGTTAAATTGCTGAGAACCGTTTAAGAAACAATATTCGTGAATTGCAACCTCCTATCGTCAGAGTAACATAGTCTTCTTTGTAGGGAAAGGATCAATCAGCATCCTCCAAGAGAAAAAAATCATTAAGTCAGAACTAGACTTTCGATTTCAAAAATGTCAAAACTGGGCGCAAGCTCAAATATAACGCTTTATAATCCTTTCATTTGCGTTTGAGAAAAAAAATTATTTTGGAAATGGGGGTCCGTTGAATTTGCTAAAATTTTGTACTGTTTTACATTTCACCCTGTAGATATTTCATATGGAGCTTCCTGATCTTCACCTCCTGAAGGTGAATAATGAAAAGACTGAGTTCACTAACCGTCAAAACATAACCGAAATGGTTTGTGTCATTCAAAAGTTATTGTGGTTCAAACTCGGACCAATTTTTCGCTCGCGACAACATATTTGTTGCGCAGTTTACTTCCTTGTAGCTTTCGAAAGAGACCAAAATGGTAAAAATCCGTCAAGGAATAAACCCAGACGGATTGATTTCGCAACGCTTATTTTACCAATTCAACTCCGTCCTTAAACCGATCAAACTTTGGGATAAGATTCTTGTCATCCTCCTGAATCCTGATTCAGAAAAATAGAATATACATACATGCCTCTCACTCGCTTTCTAAGAAAGATAGGTACAGGGTGTCGTCAATGTTGACTTTTTTCGATATTGAAAAATTTGTAACTTGAGAACTACTCACCCAAAATAACCTGCTGAGGAACTTTTCAAATTGATGTTCTCTCCAGAACTTCTGATGCGCAGTGGCGTATTTAGAGATTTGGGATGTGGGGGGGGGCAAGGTGAACTTTTTTAAATAAAGATACGTAAGAGGGTGTTTGCGGGGGGGGGGGGGAGAAGGGAACAAATGCCTCCATCCATCAATAAACAGCAAAGACTTGGACTATAATAGTAATTATTGTGCAGAAGGGTAGAACTTTATTAGGTACGTATTATACAACGAAATTAGGTATAGGTACATTTTTAAATTTTCAACATTCTTGGAGCGCGCCTGTTCTTTTGCCGGTATACCTTCTTCTTATTATTATTATCACAGATCGATGGAGGGGGGGGGATGCCCCCCATGCCACCCCCATAAATACGCCACTGCTTCTACGCCGCACTGCCTGTACTGAATTTAAACTAAGTAATTGACAGCTCGCAATTTACAAATTTTTAAAAATCGAAAAAAGTGAACTTTGACACCTTGTATCTTTTTTAGGAAACGAGCGAGAGGCACACGTATGCCATATTTTTCTGAATCAGAAGGATGAGGAGAATCTTATCCCAAAGTTTGCTCGGTTAAAAACTGTTTACCCTGTATAGTCAAATTGCAATCGATGTAGTTTTTTTGTTCTGAATACAAATCGAGGGCTTCACAGCAGTAGGTACCTACCTACCTCGTAACTGAAAAATGAACTTTTTACAGGAGAGCAGAAACAACGGATTTGAAGTCCGGGAATAGTTAGGTAGGTACAGAAAATTACGATATTTTGCTGTTTCCAAGATTGCTCCGATATTCACTGGAGACTTCGATGAGGATATAAGCCACGAACCCGGTTACAATTGGCGGAGGAGCTGCTCGAGAGCTTATTGCCTCTGGTTCATAGCAAATAAGGTGCCGGCCTTGGGACATCCCCCCATAATTAGTCAAAACTTGGAGTCTTGGAGATGTACAGAGTGCTCGCGCGAAAATTCCACTCCCCACTGGAGACTTCTCCTTGAAAGTAATTTGAAAAATTAAAAACGATTGTCATATAATTTTTCCCGTAGGCTTCGAATTCGCCTACAAAAATTGCCTGTAGTATATCGCTTACAGGGTGCAAGATCGAAAATTTTCCTCAAATTGAACACCTTTATTTCATTATGGGAATCGATTCCACTTCTCATCCTGATTATAAATATACATCAAACTTGATAGGTTAGTTAACAAAACACTAGTGAATAAATCGATGAAGTTTTAAAAAATACCGAAAAATATTTTTTTCTTTCAATAGTAAACTCAGTGAGTTTTGTTTCTTATTGGTAAAATGGATTTAATTATAGTTTTAAACTTCCACCTGACTTGAATTAAGTCTACAAACTGAAATTAATAATAATTTCTCGATATTTTTTTAAATTTCAGGAATTTTTTTCAAATTTCAACAAATTTTTTCACGCATGATTGTGTTCAGTTGAAGTGTGATAGTAGTAAGCTTTAATAACATATGGTTTTTAAAAAATTCTCGACTCACATTGTTACAATAAATCAAAGTTATTAGTTACTTTATTACATATTTATAAAAAGAAAATTGAACTATTTCTCTTGTTCTGACTATGGTCGATCTTATAAATCCAACCAGACGATCCTGCTGAGCAAATAGGTGGTTGTGCGGCTGTGAGTGTGGCAAGTGTGGCTGCCTAATGCGGTGCCAGGGAGTCCCTGGCTCGATTCCCAGGTAAAGTCTGGGTGTTTGTTTTTGACTGTTTATAAGTATTGTTCTACCTCCTATTTGCAACTTTTCCATATTTTAATAGGTATATCTCGTTCATATTTCATTTTCAGCACTCCAGCTTGTCACTTTATTTTTGCTCCAAGAAGTCATACTCTACTAAAAATAAAAAGTGAACGGGATATACAATTATACATACGACATATCAGTAAATAAAGACAGAAACTTTTGTGGCAACTGTGAGCAGATAAGGAGAAAAACAAACTCCGTCATCTGGGTCGCTATATTATCGGAATCTTTCATTTGTTGAACGATTTTTATGAAACTCGAAATCATCAACTCTCTTGTCTCATATAGACCTTCTCATTTTCAAGCTGAATTTCATGGTTCCGCTGACATCTTGGTCGCCATATTGAAGTTTATTGTCCACTCTTTTTTGGCTGATTGCACACTTTTTTTTTTTTTTTTTTGTGAAAGATATAAAACCTTATCCCGAACTCTATCAAGTTATTCTTTCGTTTCCATAGCTTGCCTATATTTTGACGTTGAATTCATGTTGAACGCTGATCGTTACAGATCCTCAAAAACTGTTTAAAATCAAAAGTGGACCGATTTCCTGAGCGAGGCTTCCTTTCAGTGCAAGGAACATACCGCAATATAATGTTCATTCTTGGCGAAAAAATGATAAATTGTGTTTGCAACATTTTCGGTGGCGCAACAAATATAGAGTTGAAAAAGGTATAGATAGGCAACTCCCCGATATCTATACGCCACATCACTAAGTTGGTGGTTTTGGTAGAAACCACTCTACGAAAAACATCAACAAATAGCTTTTTCATATCATGCGTAGCTCTATCGTTGCGTTCTCTTTTTTTTGTGATTATTGTTTTTGACTTTTAGGGATTTCGGAGAAATTTCACTTGAGGAATAATGGGTTTTGATATATTTGTTGATTCCACTATTTTGCTTTGTGGTTTATTATTTCATAAAAAAGTGATTCACTGGTCATGCATGTACCTATTGATTGCATATATTCTTCTGAAGGAATTATAGGTTTTATTATTTGCTGAATTCACTATTCTGTTTTGTTAATATTTATTATAAGGTATAAGGTATTTAATAGGATGGTGTTTTTCTATTTTTCGCCTCAACTTCTGATAGAGAATCACCCCTTGAAGTTTGCAACACACGAGACGATGCGATGCCGGCGTAGGTATATATCTACTTATTAGATTAGATACAGTGACGAGTGGCGAGCAAAAAATGTTGGATTGAATTTTTGGAAAATACAAAAAAAGCGGCATATCCTGCTTTTCTCTTAATATTAACTTAAAATTATTGACGTGGTTGCTGGCCTTAGAATAAATATACTACGCAAAAACTCCTGCAGAGCCAAGCCCTTATTTGGAATTTCAAAAAATATGACGTCCAGAATTTATTGCTCGCCACTGATACCTACTTCCGGGAAGGGTCAATTTCGAAAGTTATTGGATATTTTTTTTTTAAGAAATTTCAAAGTCTTCACTGAATGATCCACTTTTCTCATGAGAGTTTCACGCATATCTACCTGTGAACACCTGTGAAGCCAGAACTAGCGGTCTGTAGTTGCCGTTTGTACTAGCAAGAGTATGCGCTCACAGGTATGCGCGCAAGTGATTTTCGTCATGGGAAAGGTGGATTGTGATCTCCCATATGTCAGCATTCCATCGGTGACGCCGCGCTACATTAAAATGTCGTCATCATATTTAGTTGTTATTCCCGATATTCATGAAAGATTTTGTCAACTTGACACGTGAAAGAAATAGGCTATCAATTAGCGTATCAGATCGATAGCTCTTTTCCCTGAGAAGTAGTTTCCTTGAAGGACGAACAGGTGGTCAAAGTGGCGCCATTGCCTTTGAGCAGAGTGCGCTGAAAATCCCCTGGGGGATTTGCACAGAAAGTTCTTGCAGTATTTTCAGTTACAACCATCCCTGTACTCTCTCAAATAATAGGTAAGTAGGTAAGGTAGAAATCATAAAAGAAAACCAAGGCAGGCGTGGCATGGGTACTTGGTAAGTACTAAACTTAGTAATGAATCTAATGATATATAATGTGAACAGAGAAGAGGCCAGCCACCGATATCAATCATTATCTACACACCAGTGAAGGTCAACGTTCCCCTGCACCAATAAGAATATTCCATGAGCAATACTGGCCAATTGCGCATTGGTGCGAGAAATACTGGTGGCTCTTCTCTTTTCAGTTGAACTCTGACTAGAGGAGGAGCTGTATCATCTTGAATTTGGAATACAACATGTACCGTGGGTTCCACAAAAAAGATAATACGAGATTAGTTGATTTGCGATTTTGTTTCTCAATGTGTAGCTGACTGATCAATTGAAATGCTGGTTTATCCCTCAATAATGAAACGATGATAGGTCTAGTACAGATTTGAGGCATTTTTTGTGGTTAATCGCCTAGCATTCACCAGAAAAAAGTTCAGTTATTCTGCAATCAGCCTTGATCGCTGATCATCTCTTTTGTGGAACTGACGGGTAGTAGGTATTACTAAGATCAGAAGAGAACAGAAGGTTAGAAATTAGATATTAGCGTCGCTAGTTCTTGTGATTAAATAATATCGAGTTAAAACATACTCACTTACCTTATAAGTATTTGATAATCAATTTAGGGTGAGCATTTATCTTAAAGCGTATTTTTTTGATTTTGATAATCTATGCAGAAACAGATTAGGTACCACAAAGGTAAGTAGGTACTTACTTTCTTGTGAGAAAAAATCGCGATTTCGGAATGGTACATAAATAGCCACCAACTTGTCAGAAGAGAAATTCGAATTTACTTGAAGGTAATAGTTAATATAAGAGAACTAAATACACAATGTACTTACAATTTCAAAAGTGCGCCCACATCAGAAGAATTTAGATCAAGTTAGTAAAATAGCGTGCCTTTCAATGCTGGTCATGTTACACAACAAAGGATTGATTATAGGCTCATTGTTCTGATCCTACATTGTTCAAAATTAACTTCTATCTCATTTAGATAATAATTTATGATAAATACCACTGTATCTATCATAGTTTTGTCTAGGTACCTATTTAGATTGATTAGCTTTTGCAAGTTGAAAGATAGATAAACAGTTTCCATTATTTTATTTCTGTAGTAAAAATACAAGTTCTTGAAAAGAGATATTTGGGTAGGTAAGTATGATGCGACAATAAACTCTGTAAAAAGGAGCGATACCTTAAAACAAATCACGTGGTTCAAATCAAGATCATTCGGTAAGTGTATGTAGACGGTATTTCTTTTTTTTTTACTTAAGTGAATAATCAGCTCAGCTGCTTGGCCCTTTCCAAGATGTCCCTGGAAATGATGATCCTCTGGATCTGAGATGTGCCTTCGTAAATCTGGTAGATCTTGGCGTCCCTCATCAGCTTCTCCACCGGGTATTCGCTGTTGAAGCCGTTGCCGCCGAAGATCTGGACGGCATCGGAGGCGCACTTGTTGGCAACGTCGGCGGCCAGACACTTGGCTATGGACGCGGCGTAGCTGTTGCGTTCGCCCTGGTCGGTCTGCCATGCCGATTTCATCCAGGCCAACCTGGAGGTTTCGACGCCGATCGCCATGTCGGCCAGCATGAAGGCGACGGCCTGGTGGTAGGCGATCGGGACGCCGAAGGCCTTGCGTTCGTTGGCGTACTTGGTGGCCTCGTCGAGGCAGCGCTGGGCCAGGCCGACGGCACCTGCGGCCACCGGAGGGCGGGTCTTGTCGAAAGTCGCCATCGCGATTTTGAATCCGGCGCCTTCGCCAACCAGCACGTTCTCTTTGGGCACGCGGACGTCTTCAAATGTAATGCCTCTGGTGTCGGAGGCCCTCTGACCCATGTTGATTTCCTGAAAGTTGCCATCATGTCAATTCCATGGGCAAGACTAATTTTCTATAATTATCTTGATGATAACAAACAATGGCAAGTTAGCGTAGAGGTACTTCAATGATTGAGTTACAGGCTGCTGTATAGGATTTTCACGCGAAAATTTGACCTAAAAAAAAAATGAAAAAAGGGAAACACGGGGCTCGAACAACTTGGCGATTAGTTTGAAACTTTGGGCAAGGCGGACAAGATCGACAAGTGACAAATCGCGGTGATCTTGGAAGCTGAACTGAATTGCTTTTTTCCAATACTTGGATTTTTTTTTGTTTTTTTTTCAACAACCAGAAACCAAGTGTCATATCAACTCATCTCATCGAATTTGGAGTTTACATAAGCCCAATTTTAGGTGGACACAATTAAAATTTATACTACCTTGATTTTGAGCACCTCCAAATTTGTCATTATCTACGCATTTGGTCAAAATCAGTCGAACATCAACATCAAAAATCAAACTTAGAAAATGGCTGTTCCATCATAACGGACGGGACAACTTTTCATTTTTCTTTGATATTTGGTATTGTACAGGTGTCCCAGTTTTAACTGATCAAACTTTTTGGTGTCCGAGTTCACAAAAAACCTTTTTATTTTGTCATAACTTCGAGTGAGGGCTTCGATTAAAACAAAATGTGTATATGCATGCTTTACATGTACGGTAATTTTTTCAAAATACTTTGGTTTTTGAAGGACTCACTGGCTACGTTTACACTGGTGGACTAAAACTGGACTGACCCAAGCACTGACCCAAGTTCCACCTAAAGTAATTCTTCTCTTCCAGCGTTTTCACCGGCAGACTAACGCGGCCGACCTATTTTAAAATATGAACTTGAACTAAATAAATATAAAAACTAAATTTACTTCAGTCCACGGTAACCGGAGACCTAACCCAAGCTACTTGGTCCTTGTCTACGATCGTTTACACCACGTGGACTTAATTTATTTAGGTCGAATTTAGTGCTTAGGTCGCGGACCAAAACCACGGTGTAAACGTAGCGAGTGATACAGGGTGTTACACTTTCTTTGTCACTATTTTAGGAGATGGTAGAGCATCAAAAATTAAGTAGACTTCCTCGAAAAAATGTAATATCGGAAACGTAGTATAACGTAGATAGAGGCTTTCAAAGTTGAGTTTTGAAAATGGTTTTTGTGTTCTAATTCCAAATTTGATCATTAGATTTTGACCTTTGGTACATGAAGTGAGTTGATGCATACCTGCAAGCTGGTTACAATTTTTTACCCTTTGTAAAAAAATCATACTTATTTTTTATTTATTTTTATTCGTTTTTTCTCGGCGAAAGTCCTTTTTTTCGATGCTTTACCATCTCCTAAAATATTGACAAAAAAAACTGTAACACGCTGTATGTATTTTTGAACAACACACCATTGTAGTTCACAAAGGGCCTGTTAATGCAAATTATAAGTAGCTAGTTGATAGTTATTTACGTGAATCTGCATACAAGGTGTTAATTTTCGAATGGCGCGGGGGGCAGATTCTTGCGATTTCAAATGCTCACCAACATATGACTTTGCGGATGAACACATCAACATAATTCCCGATGACAGATGAACATTAAAAACAGCCACCTTGTTGTCAATAGGTCGTATCGACGTGACGTCACGCTCCTGAAAATCGGCCATTTTGTAGTAGCTAATCAAACTGACTTTTATCACATCAACTAGAGGTCACAAAGTTCATGTTTTCAATGACCCAGAAGATGGTAGTTTGCTCTGTTCGCTGTGTATATGGCTGTTCGGCCACCTACTTCCGCATGGGAGCATCGGTTTTCACTATTTTGGACTACCCTGGAGTGGTGATATCCCGTGAAGATCGAGCGCAGGAATGATCTGAACAACGGAAATCCTGATGGCTTTATCGAGCAAGTTGAAGAAATTATCTCAACAGAAAGTTCACAAGAGACTTGAAAGCTTGCAGAGAACACTTCTTGCGTGCGGTAGGTCGTGTGCTTCTTCTGCTTAATGGGCTATGAGTTGCTTGACTGAGAACGTTTCTGTACCCAACGCAAGTAGCCTACAAGGGCCTCCCGCGTTGTGTTTTTGCATCATATCCAATGTGTAGTCGAGATTTTGATTCACCGGCTCAAATAAGTCACACTACAAACACAGCACCGCAAGTTTCTACTCGCGGCTGGGCAAATCATCGTCAGCAAGCGTCTTGCTGTACTTGCTTGACAACTTCGCCATGTCAGTCTTGATGTAGGTATGTGACAAATCTAAATCTCAGTCAGCTGTTTTTGATTAGCTCCTACAAAATGGCCGCCTCGTCGATACGACCTATAGCAACCACTACGGTCCTCCATCTTGTTTGCGTCTCGCAGCAATCGCAGCGCCCTCATAGGTAGTTGAAATCGCGAATACAATCTAAATCCTACGTTTTCACGACCTCGACTACTTTGACGTGAAGTTTTATTGAACTCTCGGTGCAAATACAAAAAATGTTCATACCTTTCTTCCTGGGGTTAGACCAGGAGTTTCTCTCTCAACAATGAATCCAGTGAAGGCTTTGCTGGCTGGGGCTTTGGGGTCTGGGTTTGTTCTGGCCAATACGAAATACCTGAGACAAAATAAATCATATCATTTTTGTCATGCACTCACTACCTACCTACATTAAACACTACCTCTTGTTGAATATTTAATTTAGGGAATTTTTTATTTAAATCAAAGAAGCAGATTACGATGCCGTCATTCTAAAGCAATACGATAACCAAAAGTCGAAAAACAATCGGTTTTGTTGCCCTTGATATAAGAGTGGTTTAGAATACTTTTATGCCAACAATCCACGGAACTAGAATGGTTTTGGGATATTGGCTCGATCTGCTTTTTTTTAATCTTCATTTTCCAGTTAAGTCCAGTCAGTATGCCACTTTTTGTGAGGCCAATACTGGCTTATAAATTGAGGTAAAGAGATTAATCAAAAAGCAAAATAATGCTCATTCTATGCCACTGTTCACCATATGATAATTTTCGGGTTAAACTATTTTTTCCAATGCACACTGCGCTGCAATAAAGGCCTCTAAAATATCTCGTTTTTAAGCTTACCATGTAAAAAACTTCGCTTCTTTGGGCTATTTTCGTCCTAATTCATTCCGAATGACTCAAAAATGTTTTGGAAATTTGACAAGTTCGATTTTAAGTGCCAACAATTGTTCACTTACTTCTTGGACGTTCAATATCTCGAAAAATGGTGACATTAATTGGCCGGCAAGATCACTCGATTTCACTCCGCCAGATTATAATCTTTGAGATTTCTTGAAAGCGCAAGTCTATGCTGATAAACTCCGCACACTAGAACCCAAAACCAACATTCGAGCCGAAATTACAGCGAATAGGTAATGCTGGCTATTTGGGAGAGGTATTTTGACTGTATGCAACACTGCATTAGATCCCACGATGCGCGCTTGACCAATGATATTTTTTCGAGTTGAATATGACAAAAAATGGCACGAAATAAGTTTTCTTTTGCTTTTTGATCTATCTCTACCTCAATACAAAAGCGAGTATGGGCCTCGCGAAAAATTGTCTACTCACTGGACAACCCTCAATTACTAAAGTAACAAGTTTGGCAACACTGATTGGTCAGTTACAAGAAAAGAGGGGGGGCGGGGGTCACGTGATGTATCTAGGCGCGAAATCAAGGCACAGAAAGTGAATTTTAATTGGATACCAATCACTGAATAATAATTCGTGTTCTAAAGAGCCGATTTAAACTGTTACCGTGGGTTCCACCAAAATATTTAACCAGCTGATAGCTAACTCAAGATTTATTTTGATGGATTTTGGCCAAATGATCGATGTAAATTCAGGTTTCATGCTAAGTGAATCACGAAAGGGTGGTATACTTGCGATTTACGTTTCTTCTATGATGAATCTACCAGCATTGACCAGAAAAAAATCCGTTTAAACTCAGTTTAGCTTAAACCGCTCTTAATTTTTTTGGTGGAACCCGTGGTTAATCATTTAAAATATAAATTACGCCAAAACCTTAGAAACCAGAGCCATATACTTTCATGAATATGTTCGAAAACTGTAGACTCGAAAATATGAAAATCCGCAAAGATATCCAGGGCAACAAGGAAAAATATTTTTTTGTCGAGCTGTGTTATCTACTAGTAAGCTGAGCTCCATAACCATTGGGAATCTGCATGGAACACCACCTCAACTGCTCCACCCATCATATAGGACCAATTTTGACAGGATGATTTAACACAGATTTTCATTGTCTTTGGAGTCTAGCGCAAACTAGTCAAGATGATGGGAGAAGCTGTGATATGAGCTGAGAGCTGCATTTTGGTAGGCGGCTTTTCCAGACCAGAAATATACCCTGAGAAAACCACCAAAGAAAGAAGTAGGTACAGAGTGTTCGCGTCTAAATTATACCTCCCTTCCCCACTGGAGACTTCCCCTTGAACAAAATTTAAAAAAATGAAAAATGACCCTTACGTGACTTTTTTTGTAGCCTTCGAATCTGTCTACCGAACTTTTCTGTTATAGGGTGCAACATTGAAATTTTTTCCTAAATTCGACATCTGTATTTTAATTTGGGAATCGATTCAAAATTTTATTCTGACTATGAAGTGACTAGACTATAAACATCTAGCTCTACAAACTTGAAAAATAAATCGATTTTTTTCCAATTTCAACCAATTTCTTCAAACATCAACAATTTTTTTCAAGTGTATTCTGGTTACTGACCTATCAAATATTGAAATACGGGGTGTGCAATTTGAGAAAATTGTTCGATGATTCACCCTGTAAGCGATATACCTACCACAGAAAATTTTAGTGAAAAGATTCGAAACCTATAGAAAAAATCATGTAAGGGTCATTTTTCAATTTTGAAATAATTTTCAAGATGTCTCTAGGGGGGGTATGGTTTATACGCGAACACCCTGTAGAAACGACTGGAGTACGGTCATTGCCCATTGAAAACGCGAACAGCGTTGACGCGAAGTGTACTGATTTTTGAGTGGCTAAAATTGCAAAAATCAGTACACCCCGCGTCAACAGCTGTACGCGTTTTTAATGGGCAATGACCGTACGTTTTCTTATGCGTACGGTCTTCTCCAAACATAATTTGAGCCATATTTTTTATTTTTACTGATATGGCACAAATCTCGACATTTCGACTATCAACTCTGACAATGGGAGAAAATTCAGAATTACCAATTAGCAACTCCTCCATTGGTGATCCACATTTTCTGTCCATTGAGAACCCATTCATCTCCTTTTTTCTCTGCCTTTGTCTTGACACCATTGACATCAGATCCAGCACCGGGCTCTGTCACACAGTAGGCCTAGAGTAAACAGTCAATTGAGTCAATCAGCATGACAGTCAAAATCGCAGACTGCTGCACCAGATAACCACTTTCATTAATTGCAAACTTTTTGCACCAAAAACATCACAAAGGTCCAAGTCCAAAGTACAAAAATATTTTCGTCCTAATCAAAGGTTTTTCTTTCTGATGCAGTAATCAACAATTATCTCACATATTTATAAATTGTGCTTGTCATGTAAACTAGGAAAGTATTTGTGTGATAAATAAAACAAATTTTTGTACAACAAGAGAATGCTTTCAGCTCTTTCAACTTACAGCTACTAAGGGCTCTTCGATCAGTCTTCCTAAATACTTTTTCTGTTGCTCCTTGTTTCCGGCGACTAAAACTGGCGTTTGCTACAATACAAAAGAATTAGTTAACAGCTTTTTGCTTTTGGCTTGAAGCTTACTCCTAGACCGCTAGCTTCCAGGGCTGTCATGATTCCAGTGCAGCCGTAAGCCAGTTCTTCGGCTATGAGGCATCCATCGAAAACACTGTTTGCCATACCACCTATTGAAGATAAGTTTGAAAAAATATGAAACTGGGTCTAGTGGGTTTCAATTACCGCAATGCTCAGGAATATGGCCGTTCATCAGACCCAGAGACCAAGCTTTTTTGATGATATCCCATGGGTACTTTCCAGATTTATCATACTCGGCAGCAACTGGGATGATTTCTTCTTTGGCGAACTTCCTGGCCAGGTTTTGGAATTCTTTTTGGGTGTCATTCAGAGCTGGAAAAGAGCAGGGTCAGTTATAATGTTGGCAAGCTGTTACTGGAAGGGTGGGTACTGCTTCCGAGGGGTATACGTACTGAAACTGTAGCCATTGGCATGGGTCGAAGCGTAACAAGTCTGCGCTTTGGCGGCCGTCTTGAGGCCCGGACGCAGCAAAGTTCGTTGAATCTATCAATATAACAAGAAATCAAGTTTTAATTAATTGAACACACCTTTTCAACAATTTTCAAATAATTTACCTGTTGAAAACAAGCCATCATGCGCGCAATTGACTGATATGTTGTATCGGTTTCTAGTTTTTATGCACTTTGGACTGGCTGAGCTTTGCACTCGGACTCTAACGTGGGAATAGGTGCGAAATTAAATCACAACAACATAATAAAAGTGGGAGACAAGAATCGAGATTCTCTCCACGCTCACTTTCCACCAAACTCATCGCACTTATCGCAGCTGGCGCCTGTCACTTGGTCTTCTCCTATCTCTTTTGCTCCCGGTGTTTGTGCCATACACCTCTCCTTGTTGTTCAGGCTTGTTGTGGTGATGTGTCAGGCAAACGTCAAGTTTGACGTCTCCGTCAGTTTTGACGTCTGCTGTCAGTGACTTGGAGAATTGAGGTTACAACGTGGAATTTCAGATGGAAATTCAAATTTGCGGTTCCTGACAAGAAGCGAATTCGAAATCATTCTGTGACAAACCGTGTTCGATAGCTGCCTCTAACCTAAAACTATGCCTGTGAGTACGATTCGAATCGCTACGGCTTGAATTAAACCGAAATTTTCAGCCGAAAAAAGGAAAAGAAGCCACCAAAGGGGCCAAACAGATTGTAGAAGAAAACATTTCCACCTTGAATTTCTACAGGAACATGGCCATAGCTGCGAATGCTCTGTCACTGATTATTCTTGTGTTTTACAACTCAACCATAAGCATAGTAAGGTTTTCACAGAAGGACTTAATTATAAAATAACTTTGAACTTTCCAGGTTTTGTACTTATTCTCCTGCTTGATATACATAGCCTCGTACCAATTCATGGTGTATATGGCGAAGCCAAAGTATGCAGAATCTGGGCAGCTGATCGACAGTGGTGTTGATCTAAACATGCAAGGAGGCATTGCTGAGTAAGTAATAATTCTTCCTAGCTGTGTTAAATAAGATAGTATAGTACACTTATGATTCTTATGCTGGGTTCATACACCAAATGTAACGCGTAAGGACTAAGGATTAGGAGTAGGTAGAGAAGGAGTAGGCCCAAGGGCTGTTCTTTAGAATTATTTATATCAAGTACTGCTCGAGTACTAAATAGTAATTATTAAATAAATATAATTTTTCAGGCATGTCAAGGACGTTATTATACTAACAGCAGGTTGCCAGATCTTGTCGTCGATTATCTCAAACTATTTTTGGTACTTCTGGCTGCTGGCGCCGGCCAGGGGCGGTTGGATCATTTGGGTGAACATACTGTCGCCGTACTTCTTCCAGCAAACGACTCCGCAAAATGATGCGGCCGACGAGAAGAAACAAAAGAAAATGGAAAGGAAAATGAAGAGGATGCAGCAACGTTAAGCTAATAAAGACTGGTGTTAGATAAGGTTAATTTTAATCATTTGATGGATTGTGATTTGGTTAAGCTCAGTGATAGGTTGACTTGTTCTGCATTTATTTCTCAATCGTGCCATGCATTGAACAAAGTATTTCATGTAGGTAATCAAGAGAGTTGGAAGTTGGGAGGTATGTAGTCCAAGAGTGGATTTAATAACCTTATTATTATTTCAACTTTTGTTACCAACATTCACATCAGGTATCTACCTACCTAATAGCTTAAATAAAACATGCCCGCAGGTGATAACTTCGGGATTATCCTGTTGGGCTTTTTTTATAATAATAATAATAATAATAATAAAACCAGAAATCTACTCAAGTCTGCCGTGTCACTGTTTTGTTGGAGCTGGGAATGTTTGATGGCAGTTCTGGAGTTTTTAGAATTTTGTAATTTTTCCAAAATTTAGATAGGTCTACCTATCTACCTATTTATAGATGTAAAAATTATGGAAAGTGTACCTACCTATCAATCAAATTTTTGTAAATTATACACATTGTACAAAACCTAATGTTTTGAAAGTCTTAACTCCCGGTTTCACCAAAAAAAATCATATAGTTAATTGAGAATTTTCTTTGATGAATTTCAGCGTAATGCTCGATGAAAAATGCAGTTTTAGAAAAATTATAGGGAAATATTCCGTTCACAACAGCTTGTAAGCATTTTCTCTGCTCAGTCAACTGGCACTGACCTAGTAGAATTCGCCAGAGAAAATCCTCAATTAGCTTTTTCATGATTAAATCCTTTTAGTCCAGTCGCTATGTTCAAAAAACCCTAGCAACTTCGAAAAAAATAGTAGAGGGTTGAAATTTTGTACACATGTTCTTCAAGTAGTAAAAAATTAACTAAAGAAAGTCCCCTAAAGTCCGAGCTTTCGGAACCATCATGATAAAGGCCATCAAGTGTTCAAAACCAGTTCTTTTTTTGGGCGAAGAAGTCAAAAGGCTGGTGCTTTCCTTTTACAACAAAACTCACTGATCTGATCTAAGTTAGAGAGAGAAAGAGCGAGAAATCAAATGCGCGAAAGTGAGATACCACTAACAACTTAGGTCAGAATACTTAGTTCAGGTTGTAAAAGGAAAGCACCATGAGCCCACGCACCTGATGAGCCCCACGAAATATTCATTTTAGGTGCAGACATGCTGGGAATAAAAGTTGGAGAAAAGATTGAATTAATTTTTAGAGGAAAAATTTCCGCAATCGGACTTACGGTTCTCGAGTTTTCCTCCCTGGAAAAACTGCAAATTTTCCATTTTTTATCCCGTGAACAGATTTTGAGCGGCCGGGAAAGTAAAAAAAAATCATATTGTCATTGTTGGACTTCTGATCTGGAAAATTCAAGAACTATTCCGAGATCAGACATCAGGCTACATGAATAATTCATTAGGGTTCGAAAAAGAGTTCGGTGGAACTCAGCACAATTTTGCAATGTTTCATATTCCACCCTGTAAAAAAAGAAATTGAAATTGAAGACAAAATCTCGTCAATGGGATGGATTGCTGAAAAATAGATCTAAAAAACTGAGAAAACAAATTCAAAAATTTGGTTGTATCGATCCCGAGTTGCGTAATTTTGAAAAAGAGCAAAATTTTCGATACCGTCATTTCAGTTGTTGAGCAGTTTATTATTTTCAGAAAAAAGATTATCAACTGTTTTTTTCTTTTTGGCCGCCATCTTGGATCCGCCTCCTATGCAAATAATGAAATCGTATATAGCTATTGTCAAGATGGTCATATGAAATCATTCAATTGCAAAAAGAAAAATCTTGAGTCAAGACAAGGATTTTTTCGCTGAAGAAGCGAGTTTTTAACACTTGATGGTCATTATCATGGGTACCTAAGCTTGGATTTTAGGGGACTTTTTATAGCTCATTAATGACCATCAGAGGAACGTGTGTACAAAATGTCAACCCTCTACTATTTTTTCCGAAGTGGAAAGACAGTGACTGGACTATTTGGTGTTTTTTTTCAGATTATAAATTTCAGAGTTTCCTATATTTTATTATTTTCTGTTCCTATAGTAAAATATTTAAGTCATTACAAGTGAAAGAAATCTGTTGTGGGGCGACACAAAACTTTCCCGGCGGTATCCAGGGACGTCAGTAATGATTTTGATCGAAGTGTCCCTTCGGGAAGGTGGGACTTTATTCGGAAATTGATGAAAACATTTCACTCAGTTGTGCGTTACGCGATCATTCTGCATCCATTGTTGGGCCTACAGAACAAGTGACAGGTTCTTAGGTTTCCATGGTGATGAAATATTTCGAAAGGTAGAACTAGGAAGAAGACAATTGTTGCGAAACTTGAAGAATGCAATGCTATATCCAGACAAGCCCAGACCCAATGTGTCACCTGAAGGCTTCCGATCAAAATCATCTACCTAAAATCTAATCAGGTCATTCCAGGCTGAACTTATGCTTTCGTACCTGATTTCGATTTGATCGAATCAATAATTCGGTAATTATCGTGGCAGAACCGCTTAATTTGCACGATCAGCGGATCACGCATGAGCGGCTTTATATTTTCAGTAGGAAAATTCCCGGGAAATTGGAGAGAAATTATTGGAGAATGTTCGAGAACCAGTTATCTATTCTTCAAAAACAAATGGTAGAAATCTGTTCACGGAATAAAAAGTTGGAAAATTTCCAGTTTTTCCAGAGAGGAAAACTTGAAAACCGTTGATCCGATTTTAAAAAATTTTTCTCCAAAAATTAATTCAGTCTTTTCTCCAACTTTCATTCGCAGCATGTCTGCACCTAAAATGAATGTTTCGTGTGGCTCACCGCATGTTGAAGTTTACGCTGCAGTTTTTTCAAATTCACGGAATATGTAAATTTGTTATTGAAAAAATTATCGTCGGAAAATCGAAGCTGTGTCGATTTTAAAAATATATCCACAAGACGCCCAGTTCAATCTACTTCCGATATCAGTCGAAATTTTTCGAAAAAAGTCGATCCTCGTGCAGGAATGAATTTTTGAGTGGAGTGCTGCATCAAAAGCTAGTCATCCTGGTGGAAATCCGGGTGAGTCGTTCTCTCGAGTGGCAACGGCTGGGAGAAATTTTGAAAATTCATAACGCCCGATGGAAAAATAGTGGAAATTTGCAACTGCAGACTTAATTTGACTCTTATGTTTTGTTGCTTCCTGCCAAATTTGGTCCCAATTCATCGGATAGATTTTGAATTATTGAATGGTAAAGTTTTGAACTTTGACATTTTTTATTTTTTGACAGATGACAGACAGGGCACAATTTTTAACTGTTCTGAATACAGTTTTTCATGGGCTTTCAAACGGCATTTTGCAAGTCAAGTTCTGTGAGATATAGCTTCTGTCATTTTTTGATAGTGACACTTCCGTTTGACAGATGACAACCAAAAACTAATCAGCTCATTTAACAGCAAGACCCTGTCTGTATACCAAATTTCAAGTCGATCAGACTATCGGTTCGGCAGCTATCGTGTCAGAACGTTTTTCCTGCATCCTGCATCATTACATAACTTTCCCTTGGACGGGCCGGGAAAGTAATAATCCTTAGGATTGCCTACCTTTTCTCCCACAGAAAAAGGGATGTTTTAACAGAGTTGTGTTTTAGAATTTCGTATGGTCCCTTCTAGTTAGCTTGGCGATGGAATTCTCATTTCCCAGTTTCCCAAAACATAACAAAGGAATGATTCTTTTTTTTTCTCAATATCTTCTGAATTTTCCGTGGTCAAACAACTAGCATATTGATGAGAACAGAATCCATTCAACAGCGTCTAGCCTCGCTGCTAGCGTGCACATTGTGTCACCTTTTTGGTGGAATCCCGCAGTAGATGTCAGTTATTCAACTGCGACAAGGTGAATTAAATTGTAATGATTTCACAATGCATGTTTATTTCAGAAACAAAATTATTCTTCAAGTTTTAAAATCATAAAAGTTTTTGGCGGTAACCACTTATTTACGTAGTAAGAACAACTAAAACTAATTGTCTGGATCGTCCAGATGAAGTTCATCCAAGGCATCTCCGAAAATGAGCGAAGGCTCGTCGCTTTCCTCTTCATCCACAACTTCTTCTTTCTAGATTAGGTACAAGAAAAATAATCACGTTTGACTTAAAATTGCTCAACAAATTAGTTGACGCTGTCGAAAAAATCGTTCAACTGTTTGTTGAGCTGATTAGCTCAATCTTTGAAAGGAAATATTAAGGAACTAGAGTTTTGCCCATAAAGTTTTGAGCCGGTGGTAGCTCGGCGGTGGAGCGCTGGTATGCGAAGCTAAATGTCGTGAGTTCGAGCCTCCGCGGCGGCAGTAAAAAATGACTGTAGTCGTCAACCTTGCTGGCAAGCGACCTACCCAATCGCTATAAATAATTCAATACCTGCGTTCTGTGTGGACAAGGGGTAATAAAGCGGTTGTCTTAGGCATGATGCTTACCACATCACCCCGAACACCCCCCCCTCAAGGGTGCACAACAACCGGGTAGGGAACACAAATAACGGAAGACGGATAACGGGTGATTCATAATTTGCGGACACGGAGTATCATCATGGTTGCATGAACAAAACTGTCTATTTTTGATATTTTGACAAGATTTGCCTAAAAATTGTACAACTGCAAAAATTTGGGAAAAAATGGAAGCATTGAAGTTTTACAACGATTGCATTCCAAAACATTCCTCAACAAAAATTTTGTGGGGACCAGAGAACCACTTTGAAAATGCTGTAATTCTTTATGACGTAATGGTGTGTCTGGTAACACTAATTTTTAGGGAATTTTCTATGAAAATGGCTTCCACGGCCCCCTTTTTTGGCCTCCGATAATTTTTGGGTTGTGTTAAGAGTCAAATTGCTCAGAACCGTTGTGGGAAGAATCATTCTTAATTTCAATTTTCCAAAATCAGAACTTGAATTAGCCCACGTCCAGATAGGTCAAATCTTCATTAGGTACCTACTCAACATAAAAATTCATATCTTCATTGTCGGGCTCCCAATCCAAGAAATTCCAAAACCGTCTCAAGGACACAACATCTCACATTTGATGATTTGTGCATTGGAACAGATTTTTTTGCGAATGGGGCTATGTTGCACTGTTCTCGTTATAACCTTGTGGAGACTTCATCCTAGGTTTCTTGATTCCTCTCCCTTTCATACGATAATTAAAGGGAAAATTGAGCTAATCACCTCAACTGGAATCGCCCATGGCTCAATCAAGTTATTGGCGTTTAAAGCCGAACGATTTTTTCGATAGAACATCTTCATACCTCCAAGGAGTCGATCTCAGTGCCGGTAGCAACGCTTATGGACTGTGCGCCGTCAAACTTATACCAGGGAAAACCATCGTCGATGCCCCAGAAGCTCTTGCTGTGCCCAATATGGTGCATTCCTCTGGCGTTGTCGTCTTCACCGTCACTATCTGCGGCTTCGTTGCTTCTTCCCCCATCGGTAGATCCACTACTGATTGAGGGGTGAGGATCCATACTGGTACTGGCGGCGTTGTATAAATGGAAAGAATCCGCATCCACGATGTACTTCTCATTGATTAACGAGATGCCCATCAATGCTTCCACGATAATTTTCTCGACTTCGTGTCGCACGTAGGCCACAAAAGCTGGACTTAGGTTCTCTCGCTTGCCCTTGCACTCGCTTATGGTTTTGTGCCAGCTCAGCTTCGCTGTTGACACCTTTTTCTTCTTCGAACCCTCTTTCTTCATTATTCCTGTTAAATCGTCATGCTCGAGTTGGTGCTTGTTGAAAATGGCATCTTCAGTAATTTCTCTGTCTAGAATTTATGGAATGTGGGAATTCTAAACGGAAATGTTCGAAAAGATAATGACTTACTGAAGGAGTTGAGCCATAGGAAGCAGAGAGTCATTTTTCTAGCAAGAGTGAGCTAATAGTGCGGGGTTCCTCTTGCATTTGATTGGGGTTGTGAAAACCAGTACGGGAAACAGATTGGATCTTGTTGGGAGCTTCTGGAAGGTTTTGAGCTCTGGGAAGCAAAAATGAACCGTGTGTAGGTACTCCGATGGGTTTGGTTTTTTTGAAATACGGAAGAAATTTAACCTGTTTTGATTTATGTCACTTGAATTTTATGAAGTGACAACTTTTCGTTGTCATTTCGTTTTGTCATCGACTACCATGGATGTCGACTACCGAGCTCATATCTTCGCTGCGCAACAGGAAATACGGGCAATAATCACATTGGGTGGTATGATTAGAAGAAGAATTCACTTTTACTTCAAGTCAATACTTCTAGCCCAGGCGAAACAGGTTTTAACCCGGAATACATTGACGAAAATCTGAAAATTTGAGGATCCCTTTAGAATTTGATGGGGAACAACATACTGAAAGTCCCCATCTCTCCTAGGCTTGGCATTTTTTCTGTGGGAGGTCGAAGGTAGGTACAAGAAGTTACCATTTTTTAAATCGTTGCTTTTTTCATACTTTTTTCATTGGACCCTATATTTTCAAGGTCGAAGAACACAATGCTGTAAGTTCCCAGAAAGTTTTATGCACCAGTGGCGTACTAGACGGCGGCAAAGGGACCGAGGTACGATTTTTCACAAAGTCGTATGGTAAACCGTGACTAACATCTTTTTGTCATGTTTGGTATCATTTATAACTGAATCGCACTCTCTGATTCCAAAAATAAGTATGAAATTTTGACAGAGACGTGTTTAAACCTAGGAGGATATAAGAATACTATAATTCCTATATCCTCCTAGGTTTAAACCTGTTTTATATGGAAAAAACATTATTTTTTACCCTCACCTCCTGTTTTTTAGCTGTAGTTCTATCAGTGTCCAATGTATTCCTATGATTTTGATTTAGACAGTTGGTTTGAGCTATTTCACACACAACTATCATTTTCTGCTTTCTTTTCCCGTTTTTATGAAGTCACAGAGCTAAATACACGCCAACAATTATTTTCTTAGGAATATCGCTGTGATTACTACTCGCTTTCTATCCGCTCGCAACCACTTCGCATTCCAATTCATAACTGCTCGGGAGGCGAAGATTGATGCCTTGTATAGGTGTCCGACTAATTCATCTCGAATGTTCCATGCATTCTCCATCAGTTTCCATAGTGACCCGGCATATGGTTTCTGGACGACTCCCGAATAATCACACACCTTTCGCGTGCTTCCCGTGTGTTCTGGTGTGTGGCACTTCCGCCAAAAAGAACAGATGTAGCTTGACCCACTGCTGAAGTCTCCATACAGTTCTACGAGAAAAAGCCTACATGCGCGCTCTGAAACACACCAGAATGCTCCGCACTTGTACACTGCGATCTAACGGGAAGAGTCTAGAAAGATCACGTGTTATCTAGAATCGCCGCTCGTAACATTACAAATAATATAGTTTTAGTGATAGAACTTTATTTTCAGCCCTTATGTTGCACCCAGGGACTGTAAACAACACCGACGGGTTTTTTTTCATTGGAAGGTTATGAGAATAATGTTTAAAACTACTAGGCCATTTGATTTGTGATATAGGTACGAAGGGTATGAAATAAAAATTAGGTACTCAAAAACATGATGCACAAAATTGAAAAAAAAAACTTGAAATTTGCCCCTAGGTATAACATCTTTCCCCACCTGAAAGTTTTGAATCAAAAATACAAGTTAGCGCCGCCACGGCACCAAAATTTCACTCGAAAACGCTTATAGAAAAACTTTTTAGGAAATTTGTTTTTAATTCGAGATGTCACACATACTTGGTAAATCCAGCAGGTCACGCCCCTTCTCAGGAAAAATTTCACCCTGCAGCACTTTTCACTCGCTTCGCTCGCAATCTTTTTATTTCCTGTTATTGGATGAAAGTATCTACGTGTCGCTACATCTCTTTTCGAAAAAAAATAAGTTTTATTTTGATTTTGCCCCTCTTACATTTTACCACTTACGGCGTCCATGCTTGGTGGACAATGGACATACCTACTCTTTTTTAATATTTCTGGGACACATTTGCAGCATTTCCCTCAACTGCTTAGGACTCTCGGGCGTGAATTCTGGGACATCTGTAAATGTTCAAGGTTCATTTATAGACATCCTGGAGAAATATTATATCTAAAATTGAAAAATGGTATAACATGTACATTTTACATACTGTAATAAGTGTAAAAGGCTCTGGTGCGATTTCAATACATTCGATAGCAAACGCGACGATTCTAGATCGTTCACACAAGCTAGAGATCGAGACGTGTGATAAAACACATTTGCACAATTGGCGGAGGTACCGAGTTTGTAGAGCATGCCGGTATTTACGCGAATCTGATGGACGTCTCGAGAGCCGGCGCGAGTCTGATGGACGTCTAGAGAGCTGTCGCGAATTTAACTGGCGGCGGTCAATGTGGAATATGCTAGAGAATCGGTGGAATATTCCCGGAGGTAACAGTCTGAGTGTATTAGCACAGAGGAGCCGATCAACACCAGATTTAAATTCAGAGCAAAAACAGCGAGTGATCGGCGAAGTTAATCAACGCATTTTCCGCAAGTGCGAATGATAATTGACGTGTATTTAGTAGTACGCAGTACTAAACAGAGTGTTTAAACGTTCGCCTTTCAATTATAAAAGTACCCAGCGCAAATTCGTAACAATACCTCCACTGGCGAGGTCATAAATGGAAACACTTGACACATACGATGTTTTTATTTCCCAATTTGAGCTGCTCTTGATTTATTTTTCTATCCGATCTTTTCAATAGCACAAAACAGAGGTTCTATTTCTTGGCTAGCTAAATTTCCATGAGAAGATTAGTTCAGGTTGTTTCTCAGTCAGAATGATGGTTTCTTGACTTGAAAGGCCTGGTAAACCTAATGCAGTAAAAAAAGCATGCATTTTTGTTTAAACTGAATTTAAACCGTTCGAAATTGAGATTTCTAGATATTTTTGAAACATTGAGACTCAAATATTTCAAAAACAAAGCCCTAAATAAAAATTTTGCACGAGTAATTTTTCTTTCAAATTAAAGATACAGAGAATCTAAAAATCGCATCAATTTATTGAATAATAATTATTATTAATTATCGGTGTTGGAGATTTTAAGGAGGAAGAAGGGGGGGGAGGGGAGTTGAGCGGGTTGAGCCACATGATTTACGTAAATCAAGTATATGTTTCCAGATAGCGCATGTACCAAATTAATTTGAGTGAAATCGATAATAAACTGGATTTTAAAAGTTCATTTTTGAAAACCTGTTCATTCGTTTCTGAAAAATACTTTTTAGGGAAGTCTAATAATTCTCTATTGCCTTCCGAATCCGGAATAATCAAACCAAGAACCGAGGAAATTTTGAAACGAAAAACATTTTCCCCGGCGATTTTTCTACGTAGAGCTCAAATCTCCGGAGCCCTTTAGAGTGTTTTGGAAAACATCTGCCTTCTCAGGATGATTGACTCACGTCACCCTTTACTATAGTAAAAAAAAGCAACGTACAGGGAGTCCCAAAATGTGCTGACGGTTTTAAAAATTGATAACTCTTGAACCGATCAACCGCCAACTTTTTAAATAGGATCCCATCCTTATCAAGAAAGCATAACAAAAGATCGACTACTGAAAGACCTCTAAGTGTTTTCAATTCTAAAAACATTGAAAATCGTTCGTTCGTCGTTCATGATCATTATTTTGACAAACTGTTGAAAAAAAACTCGCATGCTTCCTTGATAAGATCCTGTTTGAAAAGTTGTGGAATTGGTTAATTGCTTCGAAAGTTTTTTGAATTTGAAAACCGTCAGTACATTTTGGAACTCCTTGTATGTACAATCAGTAGTTAGAATTTTTTGTCATTATTGTAAGTCTACTCTTTGACCCGACCCGCCAATCGCCATATTTCGTAAAATCGAAAATCAAATTTTTCCTATCCTCCCGCAATTGAAAAAGTCAACTAGCAGAATCGGTTTTTGATGGTTTTTTTAAAAATAGAAAATTCAAATTCTGCATGCGATTTCCACCGTACATTTCTGTTTGACTGTGGATGTTTCTATAATTTTTAAAAATTTGAAAATTTTATGGCATCGACCCACGAACCTCATCGACCCCATATTTCTCACTGAGAAAGTTGCATGCCGACTTTTCTGAATATCAATTTTCTATTTTTCAATAGCATCAAAAACCTCTTCTCCAACTTGCTCTGGACTTATTCTTTGTCAATTATTGTAGCACTTTTAATAAATCAAAACATTTTTCCGAAGCATTTTCAAAATTAAATTTTTATTGGAGCCATATTTAGGAAAACGTCTTTTACACAGACTTTTTTTACTTTCTTGAGACTGAGATCTCTTCAACCCTGTTAGTGAAACGTATGATCAAAGAAGCATTTGCTTTTACTTCACATTTTAAAAGGAATTAAAGGTGTATAATAAATCTGTCTCCACGTAAATTAAGTAAGTACATATATTTGCGATGCGTTTCGGCCTCACAATTGGGTGGTAAAGAACCATCTTCAAAACAAATTAAACAATAAAATGTGTAAATAGGTGTATGGTGTACCATATGGGTGTACCTATGTCAAAGTCAAAGTAAATAAATAATAACAATTATAAGTGATAAGATGAAAGGACTGTGGAAAGATTTCCACTGACGGAATGAATGACTTTTCAAATGAGAAGTACATACTAGAAGAGAAGGTGGTTGTTTTCTTCAGAAATGGAAGCTGTAGACACAGTGTTTCGCTATATTCTTTTAGCTCTTCAGTACAGCATACCAGACGTGAATTTTCTGTGAAACTACCAAGAGAGTTGTATAGATTTTCAACAACATACCTCTCCAGCTGGGAGACATCAGACGATAGCCAAACTCTGCTGGATTCTTTTCGCCTTTCGGCAAGCTCAATGTTAATTTATAAACAATGTTTTTTCCTCAAAGAACTGTCGACTTAGTTCATAAGATGAAAGAACTGTGGAAAGATTTCCACTGACGGAACGAAAATCTTGTAAATCTACAGAATTTTACAGAAAATTCACGTCTGGTATGCTGTACTGAAGAGCTAAAATAATATAGCGAAACACTGTGTCTACAGCTTCCATTTCTGAAGAAAACTACCACCTTCTAGTATGTACTTTTCATTTGAAAAGTCATTCGTTTCGTCAGTGGAAATCTTTCCACAGTTCTTTCATCTTATGAACTAAGTCGACGGTTCTTTCAGAAAAAACATTGTTTATAAGTAAATTAACAATTATACTTGAGATGGTTATATTAGAGACAAAGGTATGTATTATTTTGATTTGTTTTGTTGAGAATTTTATAGAGGGATAGAAAAGGGAGTAAAATTGATTAATTAAAATGGATTTGGTCGTTTAAACAAAGATTAGGGATGCATTTAGAATTAAACTTCCTTATTTATACTCCTACAAAACGCGTCGCAAATATATTTACTCAGATATTCAATTTACGTGGAGAGACAGATTTATTATACCTACACTTTAAATGGCGTTCCATGTAAATACAACATGCTTCCACTAAAAGATAACTTAAATAATAATAATAATAATAATAATTTATTGCTTTTCAAGAATTGCATTCTTATAGCAAGGTCTACGCTACGCTTAATAGTAATGGATACCTATAATATGATAAAAATAAAATGAATTTCCAATTTTTCACAAAACAAAATGAATACCTGACTAAAATTAAAGTAATAAATCACCATGTATAGTACCATAGATGGGCATTATCTTAAAGAATAAATATAAGACTGAAAACAAGAACAAGATGAAAAAGCAGAAAACAGCCACCTCCCAATACCCAGTCTATTCGTTTAGCACGAACGAACGCAACTTGAGTGCCGCCATTACAAAATTCGCAAGCCTTCTAGCTTCACCATCCGATAGATTGATCGTTCCCGCGTAAAGATCCTCGATGTTATTGAACTTCCCAGATAACCACCCTCGTAATGTCCTGTATAAAGGACAATCAAACATGAAGTGCTGTAATGTCTCCAGGCTCCGTAGATTACAAAACGTGCACAAGTCACTTGAATTCCACCTATGTGACAGTCCATTGAACGAAAATTGAACATGCGTTTTACTGCTTAGGCGGATCTGGGCTATAATTCTCGTCGTCCGAATCTGCGTTTGAAGATGCAAATACCTGACAGCATTAGATGGATCGAAATGATTCACTCCGCGGACCGGGAAGGGCGAATAGCACGACGACGCGAATTGTTGCAGATCTTTTTCGTACAGGTACCGATTGAATTTCTCGACGAGATCTGTAGAATCATGCATAATAGTTAGGTCATCAAAATCTGACACCGAGTCAATCACTTCGAAAAACCTCCTGACTTGCGTACACCAGTTATATCTCGCGTCAGCATCAGGATCCCGATGAAGCTGGTACAATCTAGTAAAGCATAACTTAGGTAACCTTGAGTCATGCATCAGTTTTATCCTCCGCAGCCAGGATAAACAGTCCCCAAACACGAGAGAACTCATATGGGCACAGTTAACCTCCAATCGGACGTAACAATCTGGGGTGGATCTAGGCAACAGAAGCAGGCGTTTATAAAAGAAAACTTGAGCTCTTTCCACTACATCTGTATATCGGGGCCCCCAAGTAGAGATGCAGTAGGCTAAAACCGACACAACCAATGCGTTATACAGATGTATTCTGGCTCCCCAGTTGCTGATCTTCGACCTCGCCATGACAGACATTACCGATCCGACCGCCTGCTTAGTCCGCGCCACCATCGCATCAGCCATCCCAGCAAAAAGTGATGAAGAGGAGAAAACTGTGCCCAAATACGTGAACTGACTGACTGTCTCTATCTGTTCACTCTTGTAGTGAAACCTGAAGGACGGTAATCTACCTCCTCTTCTAAAACACACGATCTTAGTTTTGGACGCATTAACTTCTAACCCATTTATTGATACGTATTCTTCAAGAATATTCAGTTTTCTCTGCAAATCAATTTCTGAATGTCCTAAGATGACCATGTCGTCAGCATACAATAGCAATAGAACATCTACCATGCTATTAATGGATAGTCCATAAACTCCCTTTGCCCTAAAATATTCCTCTACATCCGATAGAAACAGGGAAAACAAAAAAGGACTCAAGGTCTCTCCCTGCAGCACTCCCTCATTAATAGAAAAGCATTTCGTGTGGCCGTCACTCGCATTGATCTTAAACGAGGCATCATGATATAGTTGTTGCAATATTCGTATGAATTTAGGACTTACACCAGCGGAGTACATTTTTTGCCACAGTAAACTATGATTAATGGAATCAAAAGCTCTTTTCAGGTCGACAAACGCTGCAAATACTTTGCCCTTCGACCGACGTAGATGAAGCTGTACAATAGAGGTGAGAGTGAAAATGTTATCGACGCATCCCCTGCCCTTCCGAAACCCTGATTGGCATTCTGGTATGATTGAGTTGAGTTCGGACCATTCGTTGATTCTAGATTGCATCACGCGTGTGAAAACCTTTAAAATTGAGTTTATCAAAGCAATCCCTCTGTAATTAGCAGGATCCTCAATCGATCCCTTTTTGTGCATCATGGACAAGATCACCCGTGACCAGTCCCTCGGTATAGTCTCAGTGTTCAACACCCGATTGAAGAAACTGCACAAATACATAGACCAGTTCTGCGGAAGGCATTTATAAAATTCGTACGCGAGTCCGTCGGCTCCCGGAGACTTGTTATTAGAACAGGAACTCAATGCTATTGTAAGCTCATCCAGAGTGATATCCGCATCAAAGATCCGCTGACCCGCGCCCGAATACGTCAAAAATGTTGTATCATCAAAAATTGCCAAGTCATTATAAAAACATTCCCAAGTCGCAGCCGAACAATTTGGCCGAGTCATGTTACCTCTGAAAGATTTAATTGTTCTCCAAAACTCAGTAGAGTTTCTCGTATTCGATAGCTTTGCTAAAATGGCTCTCTCATGGTGCAGTTTTTTCGACTTTAGCAATTTGTGATATTCCCTTTTCAGTTTCAAGTAACTTATTCTCGCCGCCTCAGACCAATTACTGGCAAATGCGTTCTTTAACTTCTCCTTTAGTTGCTTTTTCAGAATGAGACACTCGTGATCAAACCAGTTTTTCCCCCTGTTCCCCACTCCCCGCATAACATGTGCCCTCTGCATCCCCAGATTACCCGCTACCCCCTTGATTGTATTTATCAAATTATCATTAGCATCTGACACTTGCCGATTCGAGTCCCATGTTACATTTGGTGATATTTACATAAGATCAGTATAGTCTTGTGATCGCTGTGCATTCCATCGTATATTATTGCACAGTACAGTACTTCAGTACAGCATACCAGACGTGAATTTTCTGTAAAACTACCAAGAGAGTTGTATAGATTTTCAACAACATACCTCTCCAGCTGGGAGACATCAGACGATAGCCAAACCCTGCTGGATTCTTTTCGCCTTTCGGCAAGCTCAATGTTAATTTATAAACAATGTTTTTTCCTCAAAGAACTGTCGACCTAGTTCATAAGATGAAAGAACTGTGGAAAGATTTCCACTGACGGAACGAAAATCTTGTAAATCTACAGAATTTTACAGAAAATTCACGTCTGGTATGCTGTACTGAAGAGCTAAAATAATATAGCGAAACACTGTGTCTACAGCTTCCATTTCTGAAGAAAACTACCACCTTCTAGTATGTACTTTTCATTTGAAAAGTCATTCGTTTTGTCAGTGGAAATCTTTCCACAGTTCTTTCATCTTATGAACTAAGTCGACGGTTCTTTCAGAAAAAACATTGTTTATAAGTAAATTAACAATTATACTTGAGATGGTTATATTAGAGACAAAGGTATGTATTATTTTGATTTGTTTTGTTGAGAATTTTATAGAGGGATAGAAAAGGGAGTAAAATTGATTAATTAAAATGGATTTGGTCGTTTAAACAAAGATTAGGGATGCATTTAGAATTAAACTTCCTTATTTATACTCCTACAAAACGCGTCGCAAATATATTTACTCAGATATTCAATTTACGTGGAGAGACAGATTTATTATACCTACACTTTAAATGGCGTTCCATGTAAATACAACATGCTTCCACTAAAAGATAACTTAAACTATCACGATATTTTTAGAGGGAGTTGCTGAACTAATTTTCCTTAGCAACTCCTAGTAAAAGGCGAAGAAGGGGGCGAATAAGAAGCAAATATCTACTTCTTTTAATCATACTCATTATTTCAGCTCATCGGGTTATTTTGAACTCACCATTATAATAGAGGTGAGTCATAGACAAGGTGAGTGAGTGCATGGGGTGAATTCTTTCATCCCAGATTTTGTTTTTATGACCATGAAAATCCGTGTTATTGTTATGGCTTATTTAACCTCTCACTCGTGTCCATCTCAAAACAGCCAAGTAATCAAAATTGTTATACAATCGGTATACCTAGAGGATAAACAAAGCCATGAGTAATTAATTATTAATAACAAACGCGCACAACGTAGGAAATTCAGTAAAAAGTATGTCACCAGAGGTGATACCTATATCATAACCGTAAGAAGGAAACAATATTTCTGGTATTATAGGTAGGTAAGTACAAAACCATATTATGTAGGCATTGCAAAACTGACGATGAGTTTCTTCAGCTCGGACTTCCTACATCCCATGACCTTGAGTAATTGCCCCCTACTTTTATTTATTAGGTGCTAGAACTCATATTAGCTTTACCCCACCACATGTCCGCGCGGTGCATTTTCAAAACGGACTTTTTTTTTATTAAACGATTCGCCCTTATTTCGAACGCTCCAGTAGTGGTTTCACTTTCATCGTGGTGACAAGTGAATTTGAGGTGCTCTTAGAGGTAAGTTATATTGTCTTGAACAGCTAAATAAGATCAAATTAGTGAGAATCCATTCTTAGCAATATTTTTGTATAAAATTTGCAAAAAATTGAGTCGTTGAAATAAAGATTTGAACGCATTATCTAATTATTAAAATGCCAACTTTGGGTGAACACTGTTTATCCAGTAGGTAGAGGCACTTGGGTTTCTAAATAAAAGGACTTCTTAGTGCTCAAATATTTTAAAATTACAATGTTTGTTTTAAAAAATCATTCGTTTTCAATTTGTACAAAAAAAAAATCATTTTTGCCCAGTTATTATTTGAGCTCCAGCTACTAATAAGGTCTAGGCTTTTTACATATCCGATTAATGAGGGTATAAATGCGCTGTTACCTCAGTCATTTAATTTTGAGATAATAATTAGGAATGAAAAAATCGTTTTAAAATAATTAGGTGCACATAGGCTTAGGAAGATAGCATACCTACCTATCAATACAAGACAATCGAATGTAACAAGAAACAATAATGGAATAGTGTTCATCGCAGAGTTGAAACCTATCTGGCACTTTCTTCGTCAATAAGGAAGTTGCCAATAACTTTTGTGTATTTAGAAATTACCACATCTTTATGAACAGATAGAATTGTTCCATATTTGAGTCTCTGTTTCAATGTATTTAATCCTTTTGTGTCGTATACTCGCACACAGCGAAATTATGGTTTTTCAGTTTTTGTTTAATTTGATTTTCACGTAGACGCAGTTTTCGCAAAAATGGTGATTTGTTCTTATTCACGTCACCGATACCTGCCTAGCAATATAAACCAATAATCGATTAGGTAGCATTTCGTTTAATCACAAAAATGAACATGGCAAATATATTGCTTTTTTATTTAAACATTTTTTCGATTAAAATATAGTTTTATAGCCTTAGCCTAGATCCGGTTCACTTGATTATTGTTATTGATCCGAGCAGTCTGGAACGGTTGTAGGTACCAGGTACCTACCTAGGTATGCAGGTAGGTACTTAGTATTGGATGCGACCTAACCTTTGAACTTGACAAATAATTAGCCGCACTCGTAAGAGTACACCTCCCTCAGCTCTCAAATACAAGAAACTTTCTCTGAATAATTGCATTCAAAGCATCAAACGTAACCTTTACAAACATAATAATGCGGAAAGTTCATACGTAAGTACCTACATACCCCACGTGTTAGCACAAGAAAAAATGTATTTTCACGAGTTTCCAAGGGCTATGTACGTATGTACCTACTCCTACGTCATAGCTAGGACGCGGATTCTGGGCAGAATGCCTTTTCAGTTTCCGTCCAAGCAACTGAAACTAACTCTCACTGAAATGTTTTTCCGAAAAACTAATAAGTATTTTGAGCCATATTAGTTTTTGCCTGATGCCTAAATAACCGACTTTCAGTGCTTAAAACAGACTTTTAATCCTTGAAACAGAAAACAAGCTGCCTAAAATAGGAAAAAGCTTGCTTTAATTGGGCACTTCGATTTTCAACAGAGCTATAGGTACCCATTAGTCACAATGAGGAATTATAAAATTTCAACTCAAATACACAACACAAGCAACCGTCGTGACATCTGAGCAACATGAAAGACTGAAAACTCTATGCTGAAAATCTTGAAAATTGACCGTGTCGTGAGTGGAAATACACCTGAGGGCCGCAGAGAGGTGCTTCCGTCGCGAAGACACCGAAACCACAGAGCCCTCTTCCAATTTGACAGCATTCGGGATTCGTGTTGACGACCCCTGGGGCCCTATTTTCGTTAACCGGGGAACAGATCATCAGGTGATGTTGCCTAGGTGACAGCCAATCACAGCCCTGGTTGCCTAGCAACTTCGCATAGGAACGGTTTACACGTTTCCCGAAAATGAGGCCCCAGGCCCCCAGGCAGCGTAGACACAAACTCGTCTCCCGCGGACCTCATGACCCCAAAACGGGGGCAAATTTCAAATTGAAGGTAATCACATTAATTTCGATCCGATATGCAACTTTCAACGTTCTTTGAAATTTTGAATTGATTTATTTGTTCATTGACGAGAATTAAAACTGTTTTCCAGTAAAACTGAAAAAAGTGTCAGAGATCACATCCCGCAAAAATGTTCCGTCTATCTCTAGTGGAAATATGCGGAAAATGCGTTTCAAAGGTTTCCTCTGCGACATCGTGTGTCATCGCGTGAATTAGGTACTGTACCAAGTATCGCAACCAACCCCGAAATTTTGAAAATTTCCGATAGGTACTGCAGATTTGGAAACTTTGAAACAAAATGCCTCATGTCACTATACTTGAATTTGTATTACTATCAATGTACCTAAACTCATATATCATAATTTTTTTATTTCTTCAAAAGACCTTATAAAGCTTTGCCGTTTTCCACCAGATACCTACTTCTGCTACCTGTCCAACAGTAAGTAGCTGTTGGCATCATTTACTCAGGGAAGTAAATTGGAAAAATTTTAGGTTTCTGATTTTTGGAAGTATTGAAAGTCAACGGGTGATCCTTCGAGCTCTTTTATTCTTGTCATTTGAAACGATTCCGATAAATTCTTTCAGATAGACGAGAAAACAATTTTTTTGAACTTTTTGAATATGATTTTAAATTTTGTTCAATATACAGGACATGCAGGAAATTTTGTCTGTGAATGAATCGTGTCATTTGTTATTTAACCTTTACATAAACTCTCTGAAACCATTTACTTCTACGGCTGTTTGAAAAATGGATTTTAAAGACTCACGACTCACTCTGTATTGCAAATGAAATTTCAAAGACATTCAAAGGTTGAAGAAAAATTGCTTTTTATTCTGTTAAAAGCGTTTACTTAAAATTGTTTCAGATAACGAAAATAGAAGAGCTCGAAAAACCGCCTTTCGACCCTCATATTTCCAAAAATGAAACACCTAAAAATGTTATAACTTTTTTCTAGCACTTTTAAAACATTCCTTCAATTGCGGTTCAATTTTCCACCCCAAGTTTGCAAATACTGTCTTCACGCTCAGCTCCTCCACCACATTTTGTTCTTCGCGTTCAGCTCCTCCGCCCTCCGCAATTTTTGTAGAATAGTCACTTGACCACCCATTAGGTCATTCTATTTTTTCATATGGAATTTGGCCATCACTGCCTAGCCTTTGCTCAAAAATTGAAGAATTTTCGATGCCGGGATATTGTACAGGGTGTTCACGCATAAATTCTACCCCCACCTGAAGACCTGTTCCAAAAATTGAAAACGAGTCTTGCAATATTTTTCTTTGAGTTTTTCGTATCTGTCCACTGAAATCATCTGAATGTACCTATCGCTTTACAGACAACACTTTACTGCTAGTCAAAAGCAAAAGATATTCTCTCTTTAACTTCAGCTTAGGAGACCCCAACACATAATATACAAGTTGGTCTCAGATGAAAGAGTTGAAAAACTAGAACGATTGCATAAGGTCTTGTAAATTTTCTTATCTTGTGGCGGGCGCTGCGGTTATAATTAAGAACGACAATGACGTCATAGGGGCAAATTTTCACAGGCTACCTATAGCTACTCACGGGCATATCTGTATCTGGTTCCGTTGCCGATGAGACGACGACGGTTTCAAGCCTGTCATAATTATCATGATTGTTTGAAGACAATAACGTTTGTCAAAACGACAACAGCAATAACAAGACCATGGGAACGTGATAGGTGACATCGGAGGTGAAAATCTAGGTGGAAACATCTTCCCAAGTGACGTCACGATAATATTTCCAAAACGTTCCATCAGCTGATCGGACTCGTATAGAAAACTTAGATTAGTTCCGTATACTCTTAAACTATCTTCCTCATAAGTCAGTCAAATGAAATATAGACTCGATTTTTGCGTTGTGGTCTCCTTCAAGAAATTATGTCAACACCAAAAATCAATTTAGTAGTATGATTTATATTTTTACAAAAAAAAATTATTATAACAATAAAATTTACTCCAAACTTCGGGTTTGAGTATGGATTCATCACTTCCACATTAGCTGAAATCTTCATGACCTGGCTAGAAAAAACTCTCATTACTTATCATGCATCATTGATAGGTGGTTCAAAAAAACTTCTAATTTTTTTCGACACCTTATCTGGTGTCGTATTATATGTTCATCTAAATACTGAAAATGATGCGGCTTCTTCTTCTGAGTCCAGATAATGTAATTTGATACCTGAATAAGATCATATACATGATGTCCACTTTTACACTCCTCACCCCAGATTTCTCCCCGCCAAATTTTTAGAAAACGTCGGAACAGGTCGATTTTTATCGATGAGAATTCGGCATACGTGTCCTGAATGTCCTCAAAATAAAAATCGACCTGTTTCGGCTTTTTTCTTGGAAAATTTGGCGGGGGAAAGGGGAATGAGAAATCTGGGGTATGAAGTGTGAAAATGAACACCTGTATATGATCTTATTCAGAAATCAAACAATAACCCTTGAAAAAAAAAACACAATGCTTTTACTTCCAAAGCAAGTAATGACCGACAACAGTATTCCTGTTTTGGATTGGGACATCTCTATTAGTCAGTTCAAAACAAAAACAAAATTTTGGTATATACAGAGAATCGATATGTACATACAGACACCATAAGTCTTTCTGATTCATACCACTGCCAATTTCATAAATTTTCCGCACTTCACAGTTATATACATCGACTTTTCAACACCCCCACTATGCACCGCCTGAGGATTTTTCAGCCGAGCTCAACGTCATAAAATAAATTGCGTCTACAATGCATTTCTCCAAACATATTTGAATCACTTGACAAGGAAAAGCTTTTAAAAAACCAAATAAAACAACAAGTTTCAGGTTACTTAGGAAATAATTCCAACAATTTATTTTTCTTTATCTTATTTTGGCAACATCTCCACTTCAATTTTAGTTTTTTTTTGGAACAATTGAATATTAGCAAAAGCTTCAAAACACTTTCACTTAAGACCCTAACTTAGAAAAAACTGACGATCCCATTTGATCCTCTAAACTTTAGTGGAGTCAACAAACTAACTTGTCTCTGCGGACAAATATACATAGGTCACACTCAAGATCATACAGAATTAGACTGAATGAGTACCTACCGCAGAGAACTGCGGTAATCCAATCTTACAAGACACTTGGCTGCTTAAAAGGGCATGATTTTGCTTTTGATTCTTTGAAACAATTCAAAAACTTGATAATAGATATTTAGTTGCATTTTCTGGAATTTTACATACAGGTGAAAACGAAACGAAAACGAAACAGACAAATTTTCGGGCACTTGACCTCACTTGTTTGTATACTGTGATATGTAATACGTTAACTAGATGGAAACAAGCCGCGTCATGAGTTCGGCAACTACGAGCCAGCCTCCTAGAAGGTGCTGTAACTAGTGATGGGAAGTGGGAACTATCGATAGTCACTATCGATAGTATTGAAGCTATCGAATAATCATTCGAAAGTATTCATTCGAGAGCTTCAAATGTGATGTTTTCGATAGATTCGTTCAATCCAAAACTTTTATTCCTCTTGCATTTTTTCCGTAGGATGCATCGTTCTGAAGTAAAAGTGAAAAAACACGGACATGTCATGAATAATTTTCAACATAATCCCAATCCCCTCTAATTTCACTGCCACTAGTTAGATTTGTTTAGACTTTGCATGTACATTTGCACTGTTGAGAAACTTCTCTGTGCCAAATTTGAAGTTTTTACATTGACGGTTTTTCAGCAAATAATTGGAAACTTTGTTCAACTTCATACCTTTGAGGGGCTGTAACTCCCTTAGGAAGCATTTCAGGGTGAAATGTTTCTCCTACTTTTCGACTTGTTTTTTTTGAGAGGAATCACCTTTTGAAGTATTATGCAAGGTCACCGAAACACCCTGTATAATAACTTGGACTCAACAGTTTTATTCTACGTCAGTTTTGAAAATTGTCTTCTGTAAGTATTTTACAATTTATAAGGCAAAACACGGGTAAATCTTTTGAAAAACGAGTGGAGACGACAATTTTTCTTCTGTGAAAGTTTGTTAAAAAGTATGATGCATTCAGATCTGAAGTTTCAACTAAGCAGGTACCTAATGTATCCCACTACAAGTTCTACCAAAAAATTCAAGAGCAGATTTTTTTCTGGTCAATGCTGGTAGATTCATTATGGAAAATACGTTGATACGCAAGTAGGTATACCACCCTTTTGATAAATTACTCAGCGTGAAACCTGAATTCACGTTGATCATTTGGCCAGAATCCATCAAAAAAAATCTTGAGTTAGCTATCAACTGGCTTAATATTTTGGTGGGACCCACGGCCAGACGTGTAACTGATCGCACATTTTAAATTTTATACGGCTTTTTTCATTAGAGTAAGTCATGGAAATCAACATTTGTGTGTTGGATCTATCATTGGAAATATCAGCTTCCGTAGCTTATGACTCTAATGAAAAAAGCCGATCAAGTAGGTACCTATACCTAAACTTTTGGTGTTTCACATAATATAGGTACTTAAAACTTACATAATACATAATACATAATGTACTTATCTGAACCTACGTATGAAAAGTATTCACAACTCAAATCAGATCCAAATTTTCAAAGTGAGGTTTTCATAAGCCAGTTACTAATAATGCCTTAGGAATTCTAAAATTTATTATTTACAGCGCGAAGAGAACGAGGGAAGCGCAAAATATTATTGGAAACTAATTAGCGAGAGTTCCCAGCAAATAAACAATCAAAATTCCTAAAGTAAATTGGAATCTATTGTTTCTGCTGGATTTTCACTTTTTTTCTTCTTTGGAGAATTGCCATGACTTCGTCTCATTAGCACGCGTAGATAGGTAGGTACATTAGCTGGGTTAAAACTTTTTTTATAGAATCATTTCAATGAAAACGTTTCTAACTTATCAAGTAAAATAATTGTTCTGGTGAGGTTAAACTATACACGAACACGTATAATTGTGCCAAAGTGCATCGTCTTTAGTATCATTCCCAAAGGTACATAAATTAATGATTCACGAAATTTTCAGCACTTAATTTTGTTGGTGGTACGTTTGGTAGCGTAAACGGACTGCAGCCAAGTGTTTATTTTCACCCCCAGTGAGCTCATCATGTAATTTTGTAATGTTCCAAACCCCAAGAAATAACTTCAACAATGTTTAATTATCGACAAAAACGACAAGCAAATTATTTAAGACATGTGGTTCTTCCTGTGATATTAATTTCACAATTTGATTTTTATTTACACTGATAATGATCAATAATCAACAGATAGAAAGGCAGATACGTAGGTATAAGTATCTGTGCATCATTCATTACTATGATCATTACTATGCACATCAATCTTTTATAACATAGGTGGGTACGAGGCAAATAGCGGTAAATTTCGCAAAACGGTTGACAGTACCTAATAGGTAGGTATCAATTATGTAAGGATATTGAAATTGTACCTACTCTTCTTTTACAATACCTATAACCGACTAAGCACTACGTGTCAGTTCGGTACGCATCCTGCTATATTTCAAAATTGATATACTTACATAATCGCAATTATTTCAAATTAGTAATTACCTACCTATCTAGGTACTCGTATATTAACGTGAGAGCATATCTAATAGTCCTATTTTCTAATTTGCATTATTTTGAAATAAGTATTCTGAACAATCTGAATACGTTTAAAAAAAAATGATTTTAACCACTTCATAATAACTCAATCTACATATACATCAAAAGAATCTAGGGGACAAGCAAATTCAGACGATTTCTAAAATCATCATAACTATTGATTTCCGGCAGCGATTTCATATCGGTTTTCAGTGTTCGATAGCCCAATCTTTCATTTCCTTGCCTTGGTCACGACAAATACAAAACATGTTTTGTAAGGTTGCTACAGGGTGATCAGAGGAACAGTGTAAAATTGTCGAAAGTTCAGTACAAGCGCGATTTCCCCCCCAAAAAAAATGCATTCCAATAGCACAGTTATGAAGATTGGTGTTTCAGCTTCAGTAACGTTCTTGAATTTTGAAAATCCAAAGAATTGAATGATCAAGCCATTGGAACACACTCATGTCTGGTTCAAGTGATTGGAATTTCAAGGTCAAATTTCACGTTCGATCACTTTCGAGCCGCTATATTGAATTTTTTACATCAATGATTCGATTTGAATGAAACTTGAAACACACTACAATCGAATCATTTACATGAAAGTTCAATGTGACGGCTTAAAAGAGACCGAAAAAGACATTTGACCTTGAAATTCCAATTATTTAAACCAGACACGAGTGTGATCCAAGTTTCAATGGAATCGGATCACTTTCTTGGAAGTTCAACATGGCGGCACAAAATGATCAATATCTTTGGCAATTTACCTTTGATTTTCAAAATTAAAAAACGTTACTGGAGCTGAAGCAGTCAGTCAATCAGTCTTTATAACTGTGCTATTGGAATGCATGAAAAATTGTTTTCGGAAAACCGCGCTTGTACTGAACTTTCGGCAATTTTACACTCTTCCATTGATCACCCTGTAGAAACTTTATAAAACATTTTTTGTATTTGACGTGATCAAGGCATTAAAATGAAGGATTGGGCTATCGAACACTGCAAACCGATATGAAATCGCTGACGGCAATAAAAAATTATGATGATTTTAGAAATCGCCTGAATTTGCTTGTCCCCTAGATTCTTTTGATGTGTGTACTGTGAATGTAAGTAAGGAAGAAATCTTGCAAGAATCGTTTTTAATTTTTGAGACTATTTCTATTCGAGAGTAAGTCTTTCATCAGGTGGGGGTAGAATAAATATTGAGTGAGCACCTGTAGAAATACAAATATCTCGACATCGAAAATTCTACATCAAATTTTGAGCAGTCTAGAGAGAAATGGCCAAATTCCAAACGAAAAGTAAAATAATTGAATGAGAAGTTAAGCGACGAACCTACAAAAATGGTGGAGGAGCTAAACGCCAAGGGTAAGAAATGTTAGCAGTGTTGGACCTATTCTGCAATCTGCATCTCGTGACGAGCTCGTTATGCGTGCATGCTATCTCTTTGTCTGTATCTACGAATCCGCTATATTTCCATCTCTTCTCATCTGCTTTAAGGAGCCGTTGAAAATGGGGTTGTTGCCGGGGGAAAATGGGGAAGTTTTTATGCTAAACTTGATAGTGATTACTGATCAGGTCTTGAAGGTCTAAAATCGGCCAACAATCAAAAAACATTTTAATGCAAGACTAGGAGGTTGCATTTTTGAGACCACCTGTAATTAACGGAGATAGGCCAAAACTGGAAAAACCGCCTCGAGGTATAGAAACAGCATCAGCCGCATCTCCTCTGGAACGTTTTGGAAAAACCAATTTTTTTTAGTGGAACGGGAGCTTTATACAAACATTTCGATTTCTAGAGTACCTGATTGAGCGCCCCTGTATAATTAATACGAAGCACCTGTACCAAAAATAGTTCAATACGTGAGCTAGTCAGAAAACCAGAAATGATTCAAAATAGTCCACTCATTCTACAGTTTTGCCACTTTGAATGCGACTGAAATTTTTGGGTGGCCCATTTCAATTGGTGCGCAGTTTACAACCAAAAACTGAATATGAAGGAATTCTTAGTAAATCAGAATTATTCTTTTTTTCTTCTTCTTCTTGATCCTTTTGCCTATTTTACCCTTACGGGTGTGAGGCGGTTTGTGGGGCGAGTACTTCGTGGGGTCCCTTCTTTATATTTCTCTCCATCCTGTCCGATCTTGTACCGACCGAGTCGCCCCCTCCATCGTCTCTTCTCTCTTCTCCACAGCTTTCCGCACTTCGTCACACCACGTTCTTCCAGGTCTTTCCCTGCTTCTTTTCTTTATAGTTCGCTTAGCTTTAAGCACTCCCCTGGTTATTATGTTTTCTTCCATTCTCTTGAGATGACCGAACCATCTTAATTGTCCTTCCTCTATTGTTCGATCCACAGGTTTCGTGTTGAGCTTGTCTCTAAATGTTGTTTTCCCGCTGCTGTGGTTTTCTTAATGATTTCTTTGCCTAGCTTTCTGTCGTCTGACACGATTGAGCCTAAGTATTTAAATTTTTCGACTTGTTTCAGTTTTGCGTCGTTTAGCTCAATTGTGTGTTGTTTTGCTTCTTTGCCAACGTTCATGGTTTGCGTCTCACTCTGGTTGATGTTCATGTTGTACTTGTTAGGTTTGCCTTTGTATATTTGAATGTTTCTGTTCAGTGTTTCTTCGTTTTTTGCGATTATAATCATATCGTCGGCGTAGCATATAGCGGGAATCTTGATCCTTTGCATCTTCCAGTAGCCTATGTCGTATTGTCTTGCATCCTTTCTTGTTTCTTTTATAACCTCGTCCAGTACCACAGTGAAGAGCATCGGGCTCAGTATACATCCCTGTCTCACTTTTTTCGTTGCCTCGAACATTTGAGATGTTTCATGTTCCGATCTTACATAGTTTGTCGTTTTTCTATACAGGCTTTGGATGCTCTTCACTGTGCCCTGCTGCACTCCCCTTTTTCGTAGTGTCTTCCATATGTCGTTTCTGTCGAAAGCCTTTCTCAAATCCACGAAACAAAGGTGTACTCTCCCTCCTCGTATGGCTTTTTTCGTTATTTGTCTTAGAATGGAGATGGCATCTTGTACTCTTCTGTTCGGTCTGAAACCGAATTGTGTGTCTTCAAGTGTCTCCTCCAGTTGATCACCTAGTCTTTTGTCCAATATTCTGGCAAAAATCTCTGATGCGTTGCCAAGAGACTATCTCCTTTTTTGTATATCGGTGTTATGATACCTTTTTGCCAGTCTTGGGGTGCTCTTCCCTCTTTCACTATCGTGTTCATGATTCCTCTTAGATCTTCGATTGCTTTGTCTGTCAGTGCTTTCAACATCTCATTTGTTATCTTGTCGTGTCCTGGTACTTTTCTTAGCTTAGCTTTCCAGCTAAGTGCCGCTAGCAGTTCTTGTTCTGTAATTTCCTTGTCTTGGTTTCTTTCCCGTGTTGTTTCCCTTTGTGGTGTGTTTTCTCTTGTTCTCTCTTGTATTACATCTGTCCCTTCTAGTAGCTCTTTAAAGTACTCTCTCCATCTTTCCATTATCTGCCCTTTGTCTCCAATACTGTTTCTTGCCTTATCTTTCAAGTTATTCAGCACTGTGTTTTTCTTTTGCCTCATGCCTCTGATTATACTGAAGGAAAGCTCCTTGTTCGTCCTGTATGCATTTGTCATTTTCACTCCAAATTCTTTCCAAGATCTTTCTTTTCCTCTAGAATTACTCTTTTCGCCTGCTTCCTTGCTTTTTTATATTCTTCGTGATGGCTTGATTTTCTCGTTCCTATGTATTTCTTCCACTTCTGTTTTTTCTCTCTGACTGCTTCCTTGGTCCTCTCCGTCCATCAGTTCGTTCTTTTTGTGTCTCTCTTCACCAGTCTTGCCAACCCACAGCTCTTTTCTGCCGCCGATAACACTCCTTCTTTAAATCTCTTCCATATTTTCTCTATGTCCGTGTCTGTTTCCTTTGGTCTCGTTTTTTCCAAGGTGGTGTTTAGTACTATTTGAAATATATCCTTTACATTCGGGCAGGTCAGTCTATAGCATTCAATCTTTTTGTTTATGACCTCTCTTCTCATTATGTTTTTCTTTCCTGTTTCCTGATTTTCATGACTACTGAATAATGATCACTTCTAATCTCGGCCCCTCTTGTCACTCTTATGTTTGTCACATCATTCCATATTTCTCTGTTTACCAGAAAATAATCAATTATCGATATCTCGTTTCTACTTTGTACTTCCATCGTTATTTTATGTATTCTTTTGTGAACAAACTGCGTATTTCCGATTTTTAATTCATTCGCTAGGCTAAGTTCTATTATTCTATGTCCGTTTGTACTTCTTGCACTTTCTCCCTGCTTTCCTAGGCACCACTCTACTCCTTCATTTTTACTACTCACTTTTCTGTTGAGGTCTCTCATTATTATTATCATCTTGTGGGTGCTTCTATCTATCTCCAGCTGAAGTTCGTTGTAGAAGTTGTCTTTTTCATCCTTCTTTGCATCCTCGTTCGGGTCATATGCCACTATGGAAGTGTATTCTTCGTTTCCTTTTCCCTCCGAAATATCAACAGATGGTATTCTTTCATTTATCAGTCGCTCCCTATGCACACATCTTATCTTGTCCTCTTTGATCAGTATTGCTACTCCTACTCTTGCATTCTCGCCCTCGTCCACTCCTGACAGTCCTGGCCAGTACATCCAGGAACTGTTTGGTAACTGCAGCACACCCTTGCCTTTTCTCTTCATCTCTGTTACACATATATAATCCATTTGTAGTTTCTCCAGCTCTTCCGTCAATTCTTCCTCCTTTCCGTTCAGGCCTCTAACATTCCAAGTTCCCAGTCTGAGTAAACTTCTCTTCTCTTCTCTAATTTTGCTACTTTGGTTTTTCTTTTCGCAACGCTTTCCCTCCGTGTACTTCTCATTGTCTGTGTTCATTGCCTTTGTCTACATTTCCTCGCATTCCTCCTCCCCCCGTCCCGTTATCTTATTCGCCTTCCTGCTCAGTATCACGTCAATTTTCCTTGCCTTGTTCTTGTTATTTTTCTTCCTCCGTCGTCTCTCATTTCATTCATCTTTGTTTTTTTTTTGTGTCAAGTTCTCAATTTTTGCAGCTCTTAGTCTCCCTTCTCTGTCGCTCCATCTGTATTCCTGTCCGTCGACATTCATTCTTCGATATCCCATCTTTACTATCTTCCAATTTTCTCTCTGTTCTCTAACTATGCTTCTTATTTCTTTCTGAATGGTTCTTTCCCTGATTTTCAAGTCACTTCCAATATACATTTGAGTATCTAACGGCTTCTTCTTTGCTTGCATGATCTTGAGTTTTTCATCAAAGTTTCGTACGCTTGCCACCACTCTTTCTAGTTTGCTTCCTTCTCCCACGGTATATGCTGACTCTATCCTTGTCTTCACTTGCAGGTTCTTCGCAATAAATTCTTCCAACGTCTCCTTCTCTTGCCCCTCTCTCACTTTCAGTCCCGTCACAATAATGTTGTTCCTTATTTTCTCTTTCTTCTGGTTTTTCGCTCTGTCCTCCAGTGTCCCTAATCTTCTTTCTAACTTTCCTCTTTCCTCCATCCACTTATTTGTTTCTTGGATTTCTATTTCCTATCTCTGTTTCTCAAGTTCTTGCCTCATTTCTGCTATTTTCGTTTACAAAATAGACGTATTCTTTCGCATTTCGCATAGGTCTCTTTCGCCTGAATGGTGAGATTCTGTCAAGAAATAAACCCACAGGGATTGATTCCGCAACGCTTATTTCACCAATTAAACGCCGTCCTTAATAATCGCTAAAGTTACGTGAATAAAAAGCTCAGGAGGTCATTTTCTATCCCTTATGGCTTAATCATAAGCGAGTATTAGCCTCGCGAAAAGAGGTCATACTGACTGAACAATCCCGTATAGTGTACTGCGTCCAATCCTAGTGTGATTCAAGTGAGCTGTGATTTCTCGAATTTCTAACTATTCTTTCTTACCTATATCCACCTATATGTTTCAATTGTTTTCGCAGATGCCGTCTTCGGACCTAATCATTTCGAACCGCTGGTTGGTGGATAACAACAGCACACCGGTCGAAAAAAGTAAATTGGCCGCAGCAGTGGGAGGAGATAGCGACACTTCGATAGAAAGGGTTGAAATGGTTGCCAGAAAGGAACTGAGAGAAGATGAAAACACCCGCAGGGACTGCCTGGAACAGCTCAGGAACTGGATACAGAAGAATGCCGATATCGAGAACTGTTTTACAGGTAAGAGAGTTTAAGAGCCATTCACAAAATAAGCTACTTACCTGAATATAAGAGCTCAATATTCCTACGTCAAACCTAGGCATCTCAATATCTAGGTACCTATCATGATAGTAATTTTTGTACGATCCGTTTATTAGGTAGGTGAAAAAAGTACTTTATTCTTGATAGTTCTTGTAAGTCAAATTTACAACACGACTGTTGTCTACAGGTGGTCCAGGTTTTAAAAAAATTGTCGTTATTTTTGCTGCGGGACCTTTCATCGCGAGTAACTGTACCCTGTATCACTTTATGTATGTATTTTTGTTTCTTTTTGCCCTGCATCAACTACTGGGTTATAAGCAGGTTTTTTCCGTGGGGTTTTTCTATAACGATAACAATGATGACGATAACAACGAAGAAGTACTGTAAGATTTACATCTTTTGATCAGTGTGGGATTTATCAGTGGAGTTTTTTGTTTCGATGGCTTTCTCGTCTCATCTCTCTTCCCGGAGCATCACCGCACGATAGTAGATGCCCCAGTACTAAGGGACGCGTGAAAAAGTCCATCTGGCCCAGTGCGGATTTGAACCCACGACCCTCGCCTTTGAAAGCGGGGCCGAGCTCACCGTGCTACCGATTGGGTTTTATGTATTTATACTATGAGAAAAATGTCTCTTAAAATATTCCTGGAATATTCTCACAGTCTCAAAACAGAAAGAGAAGGCTTTCAAGAATTTTTCATCGTCAAATTCACCCCTCACTTCACGTTCACATCACGTAAAAATAGTCTTTTTTGAGCCTGTCCTGTAACAATTATTTCAACTACTCCGATACCTACAGGGGTAAGTACACGTTCAATGTATATGTAGGTATACCTATCTAGAATTAGTTGATTCAATTCAATCATTCAAACAGCAGTAAATTACCCTGCATGAACGACAGTAACATAAATTTCGAGACTAAGGGATTATGCCCACCTCAAGGATATATCTATACCCGCACGTATCCGACGATGCCTCATGGTGATGCTAACTCACCTGCGTTTTAGGTAGTTCGCAATTTATACTCAAACTACCGCTAAAGTTGAAAGCACAAACTTGTTCACATGCCGGCGAAGTAATACCGGAGACATTACGTAAATTACGTTAGGTAGGTAGGAATACACCGCAAAGTTTCCAAATACTCTCTGCAAATATCTACTTCAGTAAAAAGACCGAATCTAGTACCTACCTACCTACCTACCTACCTATCATTACCTAAGTAACTTCTTGCTAAACCAACATGCAGAAAATACTCTCCTTTCCCGGCTGCGTATACCTACCTACATTATATTGTAGAAAATGGAGTTTGAAAAGTTTCCCGCATTTCGCTCGCTAATGATTCTCAAATTTTCTCTTTAAATTTCCAGATGACAAGTTCCTGTTGCGGTTTTTACGCGTGAAGAAGTTCAGCATCCCGATGGCCCAGCAGACCCTCCTCAAATACTTGAACTTCCGAAAGCGGTTTCATCACATCATGCACAACTTGGATTATCTGGACGAGAAAGTTCACGCTCTCATTACCAGAGGGTCAGTTTTTTTTCAATTCAATAATACTAATTTTTATACAGGATGTCTCAGCTCTGCTTTCTACACCAGTTCAATTTTCTCAGAAAGTATCGCAACACAACCAGTTTTTTTTCATAAGCAAATCAAGGAATGAACATTGAAGTGGTCTACTCATGGATCTGTTCCTAAACTGGGCTGATAACAGCATACATTGTCATGACCCTAAATACTAGGCTGGCAATCCGACATGGTAGATGACAAACACTGGTTAAGCAACTCAATCAAGTTGTCTGGCCACTAGTCAGACATTGAACGCATTTGATCGCAGTTCAAGTACAGACAATCATTCTTGAAATTCTATGATAGGTTATTCCGACTCACAAAGCTTGGTCAGACGTGAACATCTTGTTGAAAAGCTTTTTGACTGACTGTTATTTTTTATGCCAATCATGAACTTCCAAGTTCTTGTTACACGCTCGGTTAAAACTGCATTTTCTTCAAAGCTAGACAACCAATTTGATGAACGATTACAATTTGACGCAAATATTTTCCAGGTACATTTTTGTCAGTCCATACAGGGACTCCAACGGACGGAGAGTGATCGTTTACGACATAAGTAAGATTTTCTGCTCAAAACCACTTGTTTTCTCTATAAAATATAATTTTTCCAGGTAAATTTGACACACAAAGATTCAACAGCACCGATATGTCCCGGGCGCATGCAATAACTTACGAAGCCGTATTAGACGACGAGGAAAATCAAATTCTGGGCATCAATCACGTCGGCGATTTGGCCGGAATCAGCCCGGCGTTTGTCACCATGTGGTCCATTAGCGAATTTGCTTTGCTCATTCGTTGGGGAGAGGTGGGGAAACATTTGAAAAATTACTGTTTTTTTAGAAAAAAGAGAAATTGCTGTTAGTCTAAAATAATGTTGATTGGAGGCTTCGCGTATGAAATATTCGAGTTTGATTGTTTGAAACAGTTTTCTGTAACATCAATTTTGAGGATCTAAAATACTCGGTACTCGGAGAAAACTCGGTATTAATCAGCTAAAATCGTGATTTCCTGACTTGAAAGACCTATGAAACGAGATGTTGACACATGGAAGCTGTATAAAAGCTGGCTACGCTGCACAGTCAGCAGAACAACTTCTGCTGAGGATGGAGTTACATTTGGTGAAATAAGGCGCTGCAGAATCAATCGCTGTGGGCTCATTGTTTCTTCAGTGACGTTAGACGATACGGGATACGGGACAGAAAAGGTTTCTCCTTCCAGATATCTGCGCCACTTATTAGTATCTGCCTGCTTTGTAGACTTATTGTAGGCTTATTGTAGACTAGATCAACAGAAAAAAGTCAAATAACTAAGGCTTGTTTCAGAAGTGTGGAGATTTGAGCAAAGTTAAATGGTGTCAAAGTTTTTTCTTGATGCAACCACGAATGGCGGGCAATATTATATGCAGTTTTGTAATGAATTTTTTGTGGGAAGCATCCTTACACATAACATCTAAAACACCTTGTGTACGGCGCCTGCACGGTTGGCGCCAATGACATGATCGATGAAGGAAGGTGACAATATGTTATATGCAGTATACAAGCAATATGCATGCAAACTTCGCAGTACCTAATAAAAATTGGAGAGATCTATAATACAACGCGATCAAAATTTTTTTCATTTGGCGTTGCTGTCAACAAAATCTGATCAATTTGTGATTTACTTACCTATACCTTATCTACTATAGGTAGATATAAGTATCTACCTATAGGTAGATACTTATATCTACCTACCATCCGTATCAAATTCGCGATTTAAATTAATTTTTCCCGCCACAAGATGGATGCCTAGAGCACAACACTTTGATGATGATTGGTTGCCATTGTTATGTTACTTTTGATGTTATTGGCAGTTCCGTTTTCATTACTCATTTCAATCCGCACTTGGCAGCCATCTTGTGGCGGGAAAAATTGATTTAAATCACGAATTATTCACTTCTTCAAACTTTGTTGACTGCACAATTAGCACGGTAGGTTTGGTTCGGCCTCGAAATAATTTTTTTCATTTGTTATTCTTCATTTTCTCTAGATTGGATATTTTTTTAATTGCAGCAATCTTTCCCGATGCGGCACAAAGAAATCAACGTTGTCAACTTGCCCATCGGACTGAAGTACGTCTACGACTTTGCACATTCAAACATCAAGAGTCAGAAGTTGAAGGACAGGTTTGTGGTAAGTTTCAACATATTTTGTATTTTCCGAGCCACAAAACACAAAAGCTTCAGCCTCAGCTTCCATGAAGAAGTCGTCACTAATTCCATGTTCAAATTTAAGAGCGATTACTAGGCGTAAAATTGAAACTGAAGAAGTAATGTGTATTTTTGATATATATTTTTAGATAGATGCAAGGAAATAACAGCATTCATGCTAAATGGAATTGGAATGATTGAAAGATCTACTGGTTGATCTGCAGAAAACAGAATTTTCTTCTTGCTTCTCTAGAAAAACTGCGATGAGCTGTGAAGTTGTATAACTGGTTGCCTGCTTACCTACTGGCTCTTATATGCTGGAACGGTGAAACGAATCAATTTCATCAAAAGCGATGGCCATTAAAGCATTGAAACTAGGGCCGTGGTCCAAAGCTTTTGTCCTAATCGAATATTACCCCCATTTAGCAGCCCTGGCGATGTGTGATTGAAAGCAATTAGATTTCAACTAGACTAAAGGAATCATTATAGGGACCGTACCGCGCGCGCTTTGAAATAGGGGATTCGATCACGTTTCGACAATAACTTTACGATAATTATCTATCATTATTCGAGCTTCTGAGCAGCTAAAATTTTTACAGCTCAACTTTTCTTGTGGAAATGTGTAGGTGCCAAGTAATTTCCCTTGAATTTATTTTTGCATCATACATTGTATTAAATAACCTCACAAATAACTAAACAACCACGGTGTCACATCGCCTAACGCCTACACATCACATTCTGGATTCTGGAAGTCAGATATGCAGGGTGTCTTACGACGGGGGCTTCAAAAATGAAAACCCAAACCGAAGTTTTCATTTTTCTCAGAAACAATTCAAGATAAAAAACAGCAAAACTACGATCCAGAGCTGGAGCTGGAGATTAATTTATTTTCTTGTGACCACCTATGAAAGTGATGTTTTCTGCATGTTCTTGACTTTTCGAAAGTACTAAATATCACACAAGTGTGATAGTTTTGAAATCCGTACGCTGTCTTATTATTATCTATAGACATCTATGGAATTTACATCTGCGAAATTAACATTTTCCAATTATCCACCCATATACGTACGTTTTCTTATTCCTACGCTGTTCTCCAAGCATTCAATCGTAAATGCGGAATTCTGAATCGAGTCTCATTCTCAAAGGGAAAAACTGTTCAATTGGCAATTGCTTGACGTTTCTCGTTTGTTTGAATTCTCATTATATCAAAAACAACGTGATACTTGAATGGAGTTGTTCCCATGAATCCCACACTTTCCACTTTATCTAAAGTGGTGTAATTTACATATTTATTTTTAACTTCAGATTCAAGTATCAAAACTTGAAATCTAGTCGTGAAATTTCATCGTTCACTCATGTTTGCATTGTTGCATTAGCTAAAAACTTCAATGGCTAGAATATATCAGCATTTGAGGTATTGCTCTGGGTAGCTATTCTTGAAAGTGTGGGAGAAACTCCCTGGGAGTTTTATATAATCTGTACTACACTGTTGTAGCGAAACTTGCCTAAAAACACGATTTTAGGCAACACTCGCTACATCAGTGTACTGCGGAATGTATTTTACTCCCAGGGAGTTTCTCCCACACTTTCAATAATAGCTACCCTGTTAACACGACTTGGTTTTATCAAATCACAGATGTAAATTTTGGCACGACTTTGAATTTTTCTTCCAGTTTGAAACAGGCTATTATGTACTTGTAAAATTGGAAATTTGCAATTATTGATACCTACTCACTTTGTACTCAAAAGTCTTGAAACAGAAACAGCTTAGTACTTTTAAGCAGGTATTTTTAACAATTTCAAAATTTTTGGATATCTCCAATTTCAATATTTTTTAGAACTTACGCAAAATCTTTTCTTTTGTAGTCAAAATCGAGTGTAATCAGTTACTTTTTTTTAAACTTGATGATTTTTTAGAAAATTATATCGAGATTTTTTTCTCAAAATTGGAATTTTTGGAATGAAAGGAAAGGAAAGGTTTGGAAGGGAAAATAGTACACACAACTCTTTGGGAAGTGTATTTCTTGTACTCGTGAGGATTCCGTACTCGCCGCAAGCGGCTCGTTCTTAATATTCCACTAGTGTGAAAATATCACTTTCGCTAGCGTGGGCTTTCGTGGGCGCTATTTTTGCCGGCGAGTGTACATTAGATATGCACTCCGGCACAATGTTTCCCGTATCAGGTGTCTACCTGTTGGAAATAAATGCTATTTATATGCTCGAGAAAATAGCATGTAGTTTCCTCTCTATTCCTACCTTGATCGTTGTTCTACCTGCAGATTCACGGATCTCTGGCCGAGCTGCACAAGAAAGTCAACAAACGGTGCCTTCCGCTGGAGATGGGCGGAGCGATGCCTGCCAAGGACATGATCCAGCTTTGGATGGAAGAGCTGGCCGCCAAAAGAGATCTGCTGTTATCCTACGACTGCATGAACTTGCTGAGCGACAAAGGCATCATCCGCAGGAAGAAGGCACCTGCTCAGGACGACACCGGAATCGGAAGTCTGCCGGGCAGCTTTCGCAAGCTCGAGGTCGACTGAGTTTTCGGCTATAGATAACAATTTAAGTGAGTGTGGAAATCGTTGAGCTGGAGCTTCTCCTGTGTGCTTTTTCTTTCACTGAAGTTGGTCTGGAAAGGGTGCCGATTAATTTTATTTCGGTCCCATTTTTTCAGTTAGGCACCATCGGCTTCATGGAAAACTATAGCAGCCACCCTAGCCACCTAAAGCGAAAATACTTTGGGATCTCAGTTTCCGGACTTTTAGGTAGTTGTGTGACTTTGAACGCATTCGTCCATATTGATTGATTCATATTACATTAGTGTGCTTGCAACTTGCAACAGCATTACACAACTAAAGATTCAGAAATTAAGATCTCAACACATTTTCGCTCTAGTTTTCCACGAAGCCGATGGAGGCCATACAGAGTTATTATTTTATTTTTAAGAAGGGCGCAATCGCAATAATACGGGAATGCAACCAGTAGTACTTCTCTTCATTGCGAAAAAGTGTTCTGTATTCAGGAACTTATTGAACGGATTTTTTCAAATTTTGGAGACATTTTCAGTTTGCATTAGGTATTAATTTTTGTGGAAAAATTACTAAACAGCGTTGAATTAAAAAATTGCCGTTCAGTCTCTTGACACTTTGGGCATCAAATACTTGAAGAGACTCAGTTTTTGTGCTTCAAAATTTGATACCTATCTACTATCGAATGGAAACAATTTTTGGGGACAAATAAGCTGGCAAAGAGCTTGATAGTTCGATTACATTTTCCCAAATTCTTGAGAAAATCCGCTCTTAGAGGTGTCCAACAATTTTTCGTAAACGAAGACTTCCAAGACCAGTAATATTTAGACCAGCTAGTTTTTTACAATTTGTGGAGAACAGAAAATCCCTTTACAAATTTTTTGAGGAATGCGAATGTCAAAAACTTTCAATCATTTAGGTAATAATCACGTGAATTTTATGCATCGATGAGTCGAAAGAAAAGCCAAAAATATGAATTATTGAAGAAAGCCAAACAAATCTACTACCTAGCAGTTTCTTTTAATTTCGAGACTCATTCCGAAGGAATCTCACCTTATTCATTAGTCTAGGAACTCTAGGCTAATCAAATACTATGATGGGCATTGAGCAAAAAGAAAAAGTCGATGTGAGAATTACTATTAGGTATAGGTAGTTAGATTTTTCATAGTATTTTTTTTAAATTATTGTTTTCGTATATTTATATATTTCTTGTTGAATAGTAATGTTAGATATAGTAAGTACATGAAGGTACCTACATAAGTACATAGTCCAATTATTATCGTTTGGTAAATATTTTGATTGGTCGGTAAAGATGAATTGAATTGAGAAGAGGCCACTCTGCCCACCTTCATTTTTTGCGTCTGTGCACCACACAAAATCAGTGCTCCGCTGATATTGGTTAACTGCAAACCTCTTCTCGGTTCGCTTGAACTATAGTTCTCGATTTCGACCTCCAAATTTTCACACAACATTCCGACCACTCCCATTTTCATTTCCCGATTTATTTTTTTGTGCAAATTCATTGATTACCCACAAAAGAAGGAAAACTATAGTGTGACAACAGATTGCTTTTATTTATTTGATCATTCGTGAGTCTGTATCATAGCTCACACCATAGTTCCACTTCTTTTGTTAAAAATCCATGATTTAGCATTCGAGGAAGAAATGGATGTTGGAAGTACCTATGTGAGTGTGCCGGAGTTTGGAGGTCGAAATTCATACTAGTCGAAGACTAGTCTTGGATATTTACCGAGATATTTACCGTTAATTTAAATTTTAAGCATGATTTTAAGTTACTTATGGACTACGATAGTTAGGCACGTTGAAGTTTAAACAACTTGTTAGGTTTAAAGCAATTTAGTTATCCATACTATATTTTGTACCGCTACATAGAATCACAATGAGTAGGTAGGTTATGATAGGTAATTCTTTTGGTGTCAACTTTCAATGATACTTATTCAATATTATTGATTTTTACTTGTTAGTGCATTGTTGCTAGGTAGATGCTAGCTTAAGTGTTAGAACTGATGTAAGACTACTAAGAGTTTATGTGTTAATGACATATAGGTACCTAGAAATGAAATTCGTTTGTTGATTGAGTCTTTTATTAATTAAGCTAGTCAAGTTAATTAAACGTTAACTTGTTCACAACCTCCAATTTAGTACACAGGTACCTACTACTACTTTACCTAAATACTTAAGTAATAATTATTGTTAAATTTATAATTCAAATAAAGTTATCACAAAATATATAATTGTTCGATTTTGAAACATTCGTTTAAAATAATTATAATATGGTCCTAATATCACAGGCAGATTATCGCAAAGCTCAGTGCTGCAATTTGGCGATTTAAATTGTCACAGACAAAATTAGGTCAGCGTATTGGAGAACAACCCCTCGCATTTGGGCTTAACCTGCTGTTGAATGTTGTAAGCTATGTCGACGAGCTTTCTGCTTTCACCCCATACAAGAATCCTGTAGCAGGGTGCGAGGTAACCCTCCATCAAAGCGTATTCATGGAACAATGCGGCCGATTGAACTTGCCTCCGTGTTGGAAAAGTTTCGCCAAAGTTACCTGGAAATAGAACATCGAAATTTACTTTATTGGCGAAGGTGGGTTATAGAGAGGGTGTTCGACTGTTTGGCCTGGGCTTCCGTCCAGACATATGACATATTATATGCATATCCGATAAGACGTTGTGTCGACAGTTTCCTAGAGCTTATTCTTTGACAGACATTCATCAAGAACTTTTTTGAAAGCTACAAGAAACAAAAAGGTACCTATTTGAAAACTGCATGCTTGCATTTTGAATTGAAGAAAATTAAATGCCAAGTCAAAAATGGTTTTTGGACAGTTCAAAAATTTGAGCCGCTATTTTCAAGTTCTCACTTTCTTGTAGATTCCAAAGGAGACATAAATGGTGATAAATATCCAATAGCTGATTTTTCTTTCTCATGATTAATTCTGTCATCAAATATTTTGAAATAAGTAACGAAACTCGAAGGGTTCGAAGGGCCGACCTTTCATAACTTGGAAATAAAAGGCGAAGAATTTTACACTATTTTTTGTCGGGTTCGTAAGATGCCAAATGCCGTAGAAGGTCCTGTTCTGGTGCGCCATTCCAGGATCACCCTGCAGTAATGAATTTCTAATGTCCAAGTGTTGATTTTCTTTCCAGAATTTCACCAGCTTTAGAATATTTGAAGGACACCTGTGTGTCTTTCGCAATAGTTAACATAGGGTCTAACATTTTAATTAGCAATTCCGTTTTCGTTCCAGCCCAACAATTACGTACAGGTTAGCGTGAAATTATACCTTGCTGTTAAACTCCATTAATAATGGATCCTACTATTCGTACTCCACTTACTATAGCTAGCAACTAGCAAAGAAATTTCTGCTGGTGCTTGAAAAACAAATAAGCGAATGAAAAACTCCAGGCAATAGGGTAATGTATCTTCGACGTTGCAGAGAGACGTAGAATATGAGGCGAGGACCTTCTTTGTGGATTTTAGCGAGGATTTTAGTAAAATTGCCGGCTTGTAGAGAGTCGATCTGTACTCGACCGGCCGGCTTTAGGGTGTGGCGAGCGAGGCGACCGCCTCGGGCGCAAATCTTTGGGGGGCGCCTGAGCGCCCTTTATCTCTCTATAATCTCGAAAAAATTTCGCCTACGACGCTTTTTTACCCACAATTTATGCAATTTTCAATTATTATCGACATTATTGTTGTCATTTGGGGAAAAAATCGCTTGAGATGCAATTTTTTCATTCATAAAAGGGCGCATCACAGAACTTCGCCTTGGACGCCAAAAGCTGTAAAGCCGGCCCTGACAAAGCGATTCATAATTAGACCAAAATAACCAACTGGAATCACTGGAAACAACAAATGGAAAAATATATTCGCTAAAAACTCATAAAAACTGTGTCCGGTCCATCCACCCCGATTCAGACTTTGCTTCATCCTTTTATACGGTAGAAAACTGGCGCAGGAAAGGTTCTAACTCACTGGAGACTGCAATGAGCGAATAGCACACACACCTGCAAAATTGGCGGAGGAGCCGCTCATCGAGAGCCTACCGGGATTTCGCGAAGCCAACAGACTTTTCAGAGTTCTCGCGAATTAGGTACATAATTGCAGGTGCTGAAGAAGTACGTGAGAATAATAACAGAAGTAACGAAAGCTGGGGTCTTTCCGGAAGGGGAAGATGTTTGGAATGCAAGCAGCGGGTTTAAAATGAGCGTGCTATAACAAACACGATAAACTTCGACCGCTTCGACGGCAATGTGAGAAAGCTGCAAGAAAATTGGTATTGGTAGCGATTGAAGCAAATACAGGTATCCCAGCTAGAACAACCCAGCGCGATTTTCTCGATTTTCGAAAATATCAGGCAACAAAAAAAAAATCAATTAGGGGGGAGCCTGACCTTCTAGCTTTCTTTTGAGGGGGCGCCGATGGTTGTAGGTGCTCAAATTTCCAAGAAAATGGAATTCCAATCGGGCGAGCCACAAGAATTCAAACATTCATGACTGACAAAACAAAATAATATCTACTTATTAGATAAAAAAATCCTCTTTATCTGGGCTTTCCATTCATGTGTCGCTGATGTCTGAGCCTGGCCCAGTAAGCCAGATATTCCGTCTCACAGTCCAGCAAACACAATAATCGGAATCCATGATGTCACCGATCACACACTTCTTGATTTCAAAACTAGTCGTTACTAGGACTTTTTCACTTACCATACCTGGACTCACCATAGCAATGAATACTGGCTGATGTTAAAATCAACAAGTATGTGATCGGTGACGTCATGAATTCCGATTATTGTGTTTGCTGGACTGTAAGGCGGAATATCTGACTTACTGGACCAGGTACAGACATCAGCGACACATCAATGGAAACCAATATTTTGTTTTGTCGGTCATGAATTTTGTCGCCCGATTACAATTGCATTTTCTTGGAAACTAGGGCACCTACAAGCATCGGCGTTCCCTCAAAATAAAGCTAAAAGGCCAGGCTTCCTCCCAATTGGAACTTTTTTTTGTTGCCTTGATATTTTCTGAGAAAATCGAGCTAGATTGCTTTAGCTGGGATACCCTGTATGATGTACTTGTTCAAGCAACGGTTCCAGTAGACTGTCGCTAGTGCAGCCATAGTTACTTCAACAGGTATCCATCGCTTGCAGCAATCGAATAACGATGTATGTACAAAGCTCACAGACAACCTGTAATGCTGCCGAGACCAAGAGAGGGAGTGACGATGATGCCGCTATACAACACTAATCTTAAGCGACCAAAGGGATATTGCTTCTAGTTAAGATGCTGAAGCTCCGGTATTGCGACCTCGACCAGTGCGGGCGGCAGATTCACCAAACCCACTTTTGAACTGAAAAAGCTGGAAAGCCTGCAGGAACTCGAAGCAGAATAAGCTGATATCCAGAGGGACGCTCTCTTAGCCTATCCAAAGTACCCTCTTGACCTCTTGGATTGAGAGACCAGGATCTAAGCAGATAGTCATGACACCAGTAATCCAGTCGACATCAGCGACGCCCTGGCTCGGGCGATCTACATGAAGGCAGCCAAAGACTCAAAGATGCACGCACTGGTCGAGTCAACGACGTGAATTTTGAAGTATCCGGACGTTCACATTTGGTACAATTCCCAAAAAATCGACCGAGGCAAAGTATGACGCTCTGTCTCGAAATAAATCCCACGCCGATACGGAAAAGACATAAAGATAATGCTGCTTCAATTGCGAAAGGGTCGGACATCTGCAACGTGGCTGTGGTACTTTTTCTTAATGGCACACTATAGCTTGGGGGGCTCGTTGGAAAACTTGTCAAAAACTGTATCTAGATCTACCATTCAAAATTAGATCGAACGCCTCACCATGAAGTTTCGAGGAGCCCCAGGGTTTGAGGGTTTGAGAGTTTGAGGGTTTGAGGGTTTGAGGACCAGTTACCTCCCTGGACCAGTTGATATTCGAACTATTCCAACAATATTCCAAAATATGTTTCTCGGAATTGCGAGTTACTCAAACTTTTTAGTTTTTGCAGGATCTTACACGACGCCCTGTACAATAAACACGGCAGACCTGAACTTTATTCTGTATCCACCCTGTGATTGACAAAGAGAGCAGATATTTGGGAGAAAATCAAAATTTGGAATTAGTCCTATTTTATCGGGAGCTAGAGCACTTTGAACTTCAATGAATATTTTGGGTGGGCCCCTTCAATTGTTGAGTAGTTAATATCTACTGAACTACACTAAGTACGTAAGCTAAATAATTCAAATATTTACAAAAATAGCATTTGATGCTTCACGGAGGGCAATGTCTTCCAGTGTAGTACATTGAGTCACTGAAAAATAGACAACAAGAAAAGTTGAAGGTTCTGCTGTTTAGCGTTTTCTTCTGAATCAACTAAGAAATTAACACAGTGGAAGAAATGAAGTCGTCCCTGGATTAATGTCTTGCCACTGCATGTCTGAAAAACCTCAGAGGCAACCATCAAGGAAAAGGAAAATTTGATGGAGATATGGAGATATACTGCCTGCCAAAAAAAGTCAAACGCCAAAATGGCGTGGACCGATTTACCATCTCCTAAAATATTGACAAAAAAAGTGTAACACCCTGTATATTTATACTGATTTGTTTTCTCAAAGCTTCCTGCCAAAATAATGTCTAGGAGTGGAGACTTTTGATTCCCAAACACCAGCGCAAGGTCATCCTTAAGTCAGTCCATGACGATCCCCTGGAGCTCATTTGGGGTTTTTGACGATCTTAGCTACAGTTTCTATCTCTCACTACTGGTCACGAATGCGAGAGTTCATCAAAAAGTATATCCAATCCTGTCTAGTCTCTGGTGCGTGAAAGTCACTAACTAGCGTGTTGCAGGACTATGGGGGTGGGGCAGAGCAGTAATGTTTTCCTGGCAGATAATCTCGATCGATATTTTGGGACCTTACCCAAAAGTTCGCGTGGGTTCTTTTATTTGGTATTTGTAGTGCCTCTTTGTAGTGTAGTGTCTTCACTACATAAAGCGCTGTCTTCGGCTACCGTCGACTTTCTGAAACGCAAGGTTTTTCTAGTGTGCGGTGTCAGTCAGTCCATAGTAGCAGATGATGGCTCGCAGTTCATTAGCCAGCAATTCCGTGAGCTATATGGGGAGTACCAGGTACAAAACATATATGGTGCACCGCCAAATACCACCCCCAAGCTCATCCCGTCGAAAGATATAATCGTACCATTGGCATCGCTATCCGAGGTTACATCAAGGAAAACCACCGCAAGTGGGATGTTTTCCTATCTCACGTCATCCACGCTATTCGCACTTCAGTCAGCAAAGTTACTGGTTTTCTCCGACTTTTCTGAATTTTGGCTGGATCTTGCCGTGTCATGGCGATTTCTACGGCGATAATTTCCATTTAGAACCAAACTTTTGAGGTTGAAGATCGTAAACAATGGGCTGAAGACTTGAAGAAGTGTCGCGAATCTTCGAGAAGGTTCGCGCAAAACTCAAAACTTCCTTCAGCATTATGCTCATTCACACAATCTCCTATGATGCAGCGTTGAGTACAAATAGGGGATATGATCTGGAGAAGAAATCCTTGGAGAATCCTTGAAATCGGAAGAAAATTGATTGAAAATTTGTGGTGTCGAATATGGAACATTTTTCTGAAGGTGAGTTTATTGCAACTTGTTCATTTTGAGATGGTCTTTGTTTCGCGTTGCATATGTAAGATCCAATTTGCATTCCTCAAAAAAATCCTGATTCTTCAAGAAAAAATAATATTCTGACTGTCTATTAACAATAAAGTACTTAACAAATTAAGTGTCACCCTGCAAAATTTTACCTAACTTTGAACCTAGACAACTTTGGAATGTCATGGAATGCATTGACAACATGCGATTCCATCAATTTTTAGACCGTTCGCTAGCCCAGTATTTCAGCTATTAGTCCGTATCTTTTAAATACATGAAATATTCCACATAATATTTCTACAGGGTGTGCAATAGACTGGTGCAAAATTACTGAAAGTTTGACATACTCTCTCTTGAGAGAAAATCTTTGTCGTGTATTTCAACATCATCGGCAAGAAAGTAAAACTCATCAGGACGGTTATTGAATTCCCGGTTTATCTCTTCAATTTACAGATTGACCTCAAAAAGTCAACTTTTCGGTGTTACAGTTGTAACTTTCTTAGTCGCTGACCGATTTCCAAGATTTCAGGCTCATTTTGAAGCTAAAGCTTCAGGTGGGATCATAGGATCAAAGTCAATAACTCAAGGCAAACAATGAAAATACAGGGTTGCATAAAAAGTGACCAAAACCTGAACTGCTCTTGGCATATGAATTGGGAGGAGAATGGGATGAAATCAACTTACCTTCGAAAGAATCATCCATTCTGAACACTTCAAAGTATCCTCTTTTTGCATGAGGCCTGAATCATTAGTAAAAGGAACCAAATTACAACCGCATGTTTTTGGAGGAGAGCCGGGGCCTTGTTCACACATGAAGTTGCTCGTGACCAATAATCACTCACTTGTCACTGTTTGCTAGTGATTCTGGTTATTAATTAGGCTTTTGTTACTTTGGTTACGAGCATTTTCATGTGCACAAAGGCGATATTTCTCGTTCAAAAGCAAACAGTTCAAATGTGGCCTGTTAAACCTTGAAGTGTTCAGAATAAATGGTACTTCAGAAGGTGAGTTGGTTTTCAATCGATTCTTCACTCAACCTAGATCTCGAAAAAAGTTCAGGTTTGGGTCACTTTTTATGCATCCCTGTATGCTTGAATGTCTGTCTGTCTTGAGTTGATTTTGATCCTTTGGTATCCCTACCTGAAGCTTTAGTTAGTTAGTTAGATAGGCTTTTTGAGGTCGCTTTGTAGATAAAAGAGATACATCGAGAATTCAAAAAATGCCTCGAGGTATGAGTAATACAGTAAAATTTTTTTTGTTCAAGCCGGAGCATGTCAAACTTCCAGAGATTTTGCACCAGTCTATTGAACACCTGTAGAAATATTATATGGTCACTCCATGTATTATAAAATACGGGCTAATAGCTCAAGAACTGGGCTAGCGAGCGGTCTGAAAATTGATTGAATCACTTGTGGCATTTCAAAGTTCTCTAGTTTCAAAGTTAGGTCAAATTTTGCAGGGTGACACTTATTTTGTTGAGTACTTTAGATAGGTATCAAGATAGACTTTTCACCGATCGATTTCTTTTGAAAAAGGAACCCAACGAGGAACCCAAGAATGTAAAACTCATTTTCATTTTCCTCTACCGGTCCTAGAGCCAGGCGAAACCCCCTGATTAAAAGTAATTTGGGACACTCTGCATACCTACAGCGGTTTGGCAGTCTCAAAAGTGAATTTGCAGTTTTAGTCCTTGGGCGTTAAATTCTCAGTAGTGCGGTACTGTTATCGCCACTGCCATAAAACACTTGAAGAGCTCACATGAACCATCAACCTTCATAAACTACAAAAGAGAATGCCAGCTCGCATTACAACTGATGCACTTCTCCTGCAATTACACTCATCCCATACACTCACCTAGAAAAGCTAACGTTATAGTCGTGGCTGCCGCCTCCAAGTAGGGACTCGTCTTATAACCGCTCTGGAAATTCCACCCTCGTCCTTCGTAGACGCCACCGTATCCGGTTACGATGAAATTGTACATTATATCGGGCTGTTTCCGCTCCAGCATGTCCTTCGACTGGAGCTCCAGTACGAGCTTGGCACACGACGGCTCGCTGTGGCATCCGGTGCTGTTGGTCTGCACGAACACGACGTCCGTGACGGGTAGCTGCAGCTCGGGCATTGCCAGGGAGGGTGCGTTAGCGTGCCAGACGTCCCTGGATATTATGTCGAGGCGACCGGGAAGGGTCCACTCTTCGTCTGCGGCAACAAAAGAATTAAAGGGTTTTGGATGTCAAGAAGTGAAAAAGTCGATTAAAAGAAATCACTTTGGCCCCCTTATCTTGAAAACAAAAGAGTAAAATTTGGCATGCGACTTCCTTGAAGGGAAATAAAAGTATAGGGGATGCTATTCAATTTAAAATTTGGAAATCCAATAGCATTGTCCATACATTTTTCTTCAAGAAGTCGCATGCCAAATTTGAATTTTCTACTTTCAAAATAAAGGTACCAAAAGTGATTTATACTAATTCACTTTTTCAGTGGCATCGGAAACCCCTTAAGAAGATTCTCAAACAGACTGAAAGCTTGTGTATAATTTGATTTAAATGTTTAGTAATATGAGCGCAAGACCGCTTCTCAGGGCTCGAAGCTTCATTTTCAGGGCTCATTGTCTAACAATGAAACCAAAGTAAACCGTAAACCCTTTTCATCGAAAAACGAAAAATCCCTGCAGAATTCTAAATCAGAATTTTCAACCCGTTTTCTGACTTTCACCTTCTATTTAAACCCTTATTTTGAAGTATTTTTTCACTAATTTCTCTCAAAATATTTTCATATTTGCTAGTTATTCTGGGAGTTTCAGGAGCTTTAGCAGGAAATTCTAGCCCCCTGTACCATATATTACAACTGATCCTGTCAAGACTGGGACAATCAGCCTCAACTGTTCTTTTCAAGTTCGATCAGCCATCCTTGAAGTGATCGCAACAGGCAAGCATGGAGAACTTTCTCTACTTGCCAATGTACCTACAGTTCAATAAAATTACTGCATATGACGGAGTTCATCCGTACTTCCAACGAAACAAAGAGTTTGACAGTTTTACATTCAAAGAAACGGCTTAAAATCACATAACTTGAACTCTTCTTTGCAACAACTCAGCATATCGCCATGGAACTACATTTGAGTCGGTGAATGTTGCATATACAGGGTTGCTCATGAAAACGAAACAGACAGATTTTCGGGCATTCGCCTTCATTTTTTCGAAATGAGCCCGGACAGGTCAACTCTGTTTTTAACGGGTACGTTCAAATGCTATTAATTTAACCGTGAAGTTTCACCCCCGTAGTCAGGGTAGCAGCCTCTTCGAAAATTGCAAATGACAATTGGGGTTGAGTGATACATCATTTCAAAGCTGGTTCAATTGTCTTCATAGCGGTGTTAATTTTTTTTTTTCGATTCGAAATTCCAAAATCATTCTAATTTTAGTGTTTTCGGAGGGTAACAGCCCCTTTTAGGAAGCTGGCTCGTAGTTGCCGAGCCCATGACGGGGCTTATGTACGTTCAGTACACATACTACAGTGTACTGTACTGTTTGTGACCTCACAAACAAGTGAGGTCAAGTGCCCGAAACTTTGTTTCGTTTTCGTTGGGCCACCCTGTAAAGAAAGCAGAGCTGTCGCACTTCTCCCAAACACGCGCGTTTGAAATGTAATGTGACAACCTTCCTCTGTAACAACCAACCCCGGTCTCCCATATGAGTTTTGTTTATCGAATAATGATTAGATGTTTATTTATCGAATAATGATTAGATGTTTGAATTGAAAATAATTTCTTGAAAGTTGTAAGTTAACACAAAGAATAAGCAACAGTTGGCGATGATTGTGCTGCAATATGTATACCTACAGTGTGTTGCAAAAGTAGCGGAAAGTAATTTTATGGCAGCTTCGTGTGAAATTTTCCTGGAAACAAATTGTTTTGAACCGCTGATATAGGAAAAAAATGTATTTCCAACTCACGTTCCATGACCATTGACCCTTCTTCCCTTTAGATATGTATAGGTAGATAGATAGATATAATTTATTCGCCTTTATTCATTTACTTTTGAGCGTGAGACCGTTGAACATGTCAATGACAACAAAAAAAAACAAATAACAAACAAACAACATATAAAGAAAGAATGAATATATAAATAAGAACACATACTGATAACGATAGCACGGACCTAGTGAATAAAATTTTAAAACACTTGAACATTAGAGAAAATGTGCTAACTAGTCTATATTATATTATGAAGAACATAACGAATTCGCTGCAGATAACGAAAAAAGAAGTGAAAGTCCCACCTTTTGACCCATAGGTAGTTACTTCAAAAAATTGAAAACCTACCTCGAAACCTACCTAATTTTATTGATTTTTAGACACACTGGAGCATTGTCCTTGATAATTGCTCTATTTTGCAATTTCAAATAATGGCGCAGTAGGCGCCGATTTGCTGTGCTGATGGTTCGGGCTTGATTCTCAGCCCGGACTGGAAAAATATATGAGTTCCTTGATTTAGTTGCAATGCTTGCTGAATGTAACGGCGCGTCGGGTGTCGGTGTCACATAAGCATGTGAAATTTGAACGACCCCATGAATGCTGTTGGTCGGTACAGATTCCTACACAGGAATCGGGCAAATCTCTCGTATTATAGCGGAGAAAAGCCATTCACCGGCGTCGGTGTTAGGCCTTGGAGCGAAAATTGGTCGAAGTTGAATGTTTATTTGAAGTAACAAAAAAAACTAAATAAGGTTTGGTTTTCATTTTTTTAATGCATTTTTGAAATTGTTTTTTAGAAATATAAAAGATCGATGGGGGTGAAAACATTAATTGGAGTAGGAAAATATACAGTTGTCTCAAAACTGCGCCCCAGAGAAAATGAGGCAAAACTAGACGGCATCGGCAGTCGGATGTGTATAACACCGAAAAAAAAATCTACCTCAAATGGTATTCGAGCAAAGACAAAATTAAGTTAACCAATCAGAGACCTACAACTTTGAGGTGTGTTACCTTAATTTTAAGTTGTTATGTTTATTAAATTGAGAGTGACTATTACAGTGAGCCAAACATTTATTTCGAAACTTGGCAACCGGTTAAATTTTGCAAATTCACCTCGAATTGACCCTCCGGAATTGGTGGATTCAAAAGACTCCTTTATGGAAGCAGCCGCAATTTTTTTCTTCCGTTTTCTGGGAACCTATAGTCGTCGGCACGATGTCAGTGTTCTCTGGAGTACGAGTTTTGAGACACCTGTATGTCTAATAACAATGATAACTATTAACTAATTAGGTTTCACAGTTGGCAGAGAGCACCATTAGATAGATATACCGGGTGATCATTTGAAAACTATCCACCTGCAATATCTCCCGATTCCTAGTGCAAATGTCTTTGAGCAAAAACAGGTCGATTTTTATATTGAGGGGGACATCTAAAACATATATTTGAGAATTTATATCTTAAGCCCCCTCGCCCCCACTCACCCCAACTTTGAAATTTTAAATGACACTACCTACCTTGCGATACATCAAATTGAAGAGAATTAAATTCTCTTTCTAAAAAAATCTTTTGAAATTTTTCAACCCCACCCCTTGTTTTTCCTAAAATTCTCTGAGTGTCCAAGTTAATATTCTTGACCTTCATTCCCCTTCAACACAGTAAACGTTATCCTGCACAGCATCTGAAGAGAAAATTTTCTATGAAAAAAGTGCCACCCAAATTTACACCCTCGCTCCCCCCACCTGACCTCAAAAATTTAAAATGTCAATACCCACTTTGTAATACACCAAATTGAAGGAAATTGAATTCTCTCCCTGGAAACAATTTTTTCACAATTTTTAAAGCCCCCCCATTTCCCCCCTAGAATACTTTAAATGGCCAATTTATTGGTGGAGGGGTAGAAAATTTCAAAAAAATTCTTTTCGGAAAGAGACTTTAATTCCCTTCAATTTGATGTATCACAAAGTAGGTGGTGTTTTGTTGAATTTGGGAGTTGAGGTGGGGGAGAGCAAAGGGGTGAATTTGGGTAGCACTTTTTCCACCGAAAATTTTCTTCTTCGATGCCATCTAGGATGACGCCGACTAAATTGAGAAAAAATGAGGGGTCCAGAATATAAAATGGGACAGTCAGAGAATTTTAAGGGAAAAGGGGGTGGGGTTGGAAATTTTGAAAATATTTTTTTCAGAAAGAAAATTCAATTTCCTTTAATTTGATGTAACGCAAGGTAGGTAGTGTCATTTGAAATTTCAAAGTTGAGGTGAGTGGGGGCGAGGGGGGTGAATATAGAAATTTGCCAATGTATGTTTTGGATGTCCCCCTCAATATAAAAATCGACCTGTTTTTGCTCGAAAAAATATTCACTAGGAATCGGGAGTTATTGCAGGTGGATAGTTTTCAAATGATCACCCGGTATGCTATATCTAAGTAGGACCCTTGCTTCTAAGGTATGATAAATGAAAGATACCCCCGAAGATACCTTTCTAAGAAATTCTCCATTGTTATTGCTACCTACCGAGAAATCATAGAACAAAATATCAGGGTGTTCATTTTCAAACTTACCACCTAAATTTCTCGCCACCCAATTTTTTTTCGCGAAAACGCTCAACAGTTTTTATTTCGAGGGGACATCTAGAACAGATATCACCAAAACCTTACCTTCAACACCCTACCCAACTTTTAAATTTCAAAAAGCATTACCCCTACCCTTTTCAAAATTGTCTTATTGCTATAATTAAGAAAATTTTCTTCCTTATTGAGTCCCGATTTTGGAAGAATTCATTATCCAGCAGAAACAGGTCGATTTATTCTGAAAGGGGAACATAACATCCAAGACACATATTGCCAAATTTTCATCTTCAACCCCTTCGCCCCTCGACTGAGAGAATTTTTGAAAAGGGGTAGAGGGTGGTTTAGGAAATTTGAAATTATTCATTAAAGAAAGAGAGTTTTATCACTATTCAATTATATCTGTCTTTATAAAGAGGCGAAATTTTATCACCTTCAATTGGATGTATCACAAGATAGGTTGGAATTCAGTTGATGGGTGATATTTGAAATTTTAAAGTAGGGTAGGGTGGGGGCGAAAAGGTTGCATATGAAAATTCAGCGATAGGTGTCCTGGATGTTTCCCTCGACATAAAATAGACTGTTTCGGTGTTTTCCGGGGAAAAAATTTGGCAGCGAGAAATTTGGGGTGGGAAGTTTGAAAATGTATAGAACTGATTTTTTTTTTTAAAAAGCCTCTTTTGCAGTTTTTAACACATCATAATTCAATTTTTTTAATGTATCTCCACGTGTCTCCATTGAAATACTATGTTCCATTACTGCCTTAAAAAGAGAGCTGAGGCGGCAAGCTTTATTGAAATTAAGGAACTTTTTTCACAGATATTTTGACTAGCTTCTTTGGGAATTTTCTTCTCAGCTTTCTGGTCTTTACTCCAGCGAGCTTTCGAGGTCCGATTTGGTTTTCAGATTTGAATTCTAGTTTGTAAATCGAACCCGCTCTTGCTGGAGAACCTGTAACAGAGTAATTGCCTGATGTCTGCGGCGTGGTGTCCATTTCTGCAGAATTTCGCGTTTTCTTTGGGGCGAAATACCTGATCTCGACCGGCTGGCCTATCCTGTCTGGAAATTTGTGCAAAGGCTTTACTTTTCTGGTATCAAATCAAATTTTGAAGTTTACCCCACACCGAGTGCTACTTTTCTACTTTCTTTGTTTACCACTGTGCACTTACTACCCGTCTACCTACTAAAAATACTAAATCTCCTCAAATGTAATTTTGGATGCTTCCTACTACATATCTATTCAACTCACTTAGGTACAGGGTGCTACAGGCTACAGGCTACAGGTTTCTGTAAACTTGGCTATATGTAGTTGGTTTAGTATAGGAACTTGGAAAACATAGCAGGCAATTTTTTTTTTTTCGAAACACTCACCTTCAGTACACAGTAGATAAGCACCAACCGTCACTCCCAGGAAGAACAGAACAAATAAAAACACTATCCAGAAAATATCACAAAACTTCGAAAATTGCCTCCGCAACTCCAATATCCTAGTGCTTGAGGTCGATCCGAGCAACAAAGGACTCCGTTCGTTGACTTGGTGATTCCGTACCATGCCCTCATCATCTAGGTGAATATAAATATATATTAAAATTTGTGTTGAAGAAAAAATAACAATGAATTAATAATGGGTATATCTACCTCGTTCAAGATCGGGCTGCACTGTTCTACAGGTTTTGCAGAGAAATATGGTACGGATCCTCTCCATGCTTCTTCACATTCTGTGTAATTCGTATAATAACACTATTATAATATTGGCGCTTCTGTCAGGCGGACGCTCAGGATTGCGTTAGAATTACAACTGACCGACCTTTTCCCACTTAAAACGCACGATAAGAGTGATTGATTATATTTTGCTGATAGTGCTTATCAACACAATACGGCAAAGTGGGACTGAGTCTCTGATGAATTTGAAAAAATTTCTGAAGAGAATAAAACATGTGGTCCGAAGCGATATCACGTAGGAAGTGATAACAACAACACTGCATGACATGACAATGGATAATTAAGTGAGAGCATTGTCATTATACTCGAATTTAATACGGCGCATTGTCTGCGCTGTGTAGTAAGTACGTAATAGCAGTGTAATGCTGGTATCGGAACAGACCCCGATGAATGCATGTCTGACGTCGGCGTATCTACCTAGCCCCTTTATCGCTCACTAGAGTACAACAACTGAACAATGCTGGAGGGAATCCCTTCTCAGAAGTTTCAGTCTGTCTGGTGAGAGCGAGGGTGAGAGATTATCTATCTATTCCCAGGAATAAAGTGCATTTTCCGTGGCAGCAAACAAAAACAATGATCAACGCTGATAACTTTCTTATCAGTCCTTGTACAAACTGAGTCAAGGACTTTTATACCTACCATGGTACACGTGTAAGGTGTAAGGTGTTACAGAGTTGTGAAAAATATACATTGTTACGGTGGTCGCCGGAGACTGCGATTCGAGGATAAGCCACAAACCCGTACAATTGCCGGAGGAGCTGTATAAGAGCTTATTGCCAAATTCACTGGCGAAGCTGCTGGGCTTTTTTTGGAGCTTTCCGAAATAGACACAGCGTTGGTCTTTCCAACAGGTTGCCAGGGGAAGCACGTTATAACTTGAGTAATAGCCCAGGGAAAACATGTTTTAACCCGGAATAAATTAGGGAAAATCTGAAAATTTGAGGATTCTTTCAGAATTTGATGAGGAACAAGATACTAAAAGACCCCATTTGTCCAAGGCTTGACATTTTTTCTGTAGGAGGTCGAAGGTACAAGAAAATACCGTTTTTTAAATCGTTGATTTTTTCATAGTTTTTTCATTGGACCTTATATTTCCAAGGTTCAGGAACCCAATGCAATAAGTTTCCAGGAAGTGTAATACACCAGTCCCGTATCAGAACTGCGAAGGGACCAAGGTGCGATTTTTCACAAAGTCGTACGGTAAACCGTGACTAAAACCTTTTTTGACATGTTTGGTATCATTTCTAACTAAATCGCTCTCTCTGATTCCAAAAATTAGCATAAAATTTTGATAGAGATGTGTTTAAACCGGTTTTATGACTGGTTTTGAGCATAGTCATGACATTTATGACTTGACTTTTTTGATAAAACCAGTTTAAACACGTCTCCATCAAAATTTCACACCTACTTGTGGAATCAGAATGTGCGATTTGATTAGAAATGGTACCAAACATGTCAAAAAAAGTGTAATAGCTCGTGCACAATGATGTTAATGTTAACGTAACGTAATGGTGATGGTAATGTTAGCAGGAGCATGTTCACAATGATGTTAACAGAATAAGTCTTGAAAGTGCGCATGCGATTCCATTACTGGTGCCAACCAAACAGAGAAAATATTTCCAAATCACAAATGTATATAATCCATGGTTATACCACTTTCTAGGTTATACCTAACTCCCGCATCACCTATTTTAATTATTTTATATACTTTCATAACCACACCACACACAAACTACACCAAAATTAGAAGGTGCATGGTCTGTAAAATATCGACGGTGTCACTGCTGACAGTTTGATATTTTTGATTTAATATTGACTTTTAATATAACCTCACAACAGTCACAGCACCAAGAGAAATAAATGAAACTGACCGACGCAAAAGCAACGAGCGTAATAGCTCAAAATAAATGTTGTTGGACGACTGGATATCGGTATGGGTGCTCACTGTTGTGTGCTGGGGTGTTCGAATATTCGAACGCGAATAATATCTACCTCCGCTGTTAGAGTATACGAACACTCGAAACAAACATAGTGCATTGATTTCTATTCAGGGTGAGAACACTCGTACAAATGTTTTTCGACAAAACTTGACAAAGTTAGTCAGATATTTGGAGAATTGTGCGAATGCGAAAGCTCGTACGAAAGCTTTTTTTTGCACCAAATGTGGTATCAGATACACAAAGAATGGCATTCAAAATACCGTTTGTTGATGAATGGAGCCAAGACGCACGGATGTACAGAGTGTTCGTTTATAAAACCATGCACATTGCACAAGGATTACTTCAAACGACACAATTTTCGGACGATACATCGATTTGGACAAGTTCGAAATTGTGGCAGCCTACTTCAATTCCTTTCGGTGCCTCGAGTGTCCATTCAGACAAAATACAAAAGAAACTTGGAACCGCAGACAGTGTCAAAGCACTTTGCGACCGATCGAACCGAATGGTTCGAGTGCACCAAATGTTCGTACAAGGCGGAAGTGTGGGGCTCGCAGGTAGTTGTCAGTCACATTCAACTGCAGCCCACAACCCACAGCGCAGGTAAGCGCTGAATTTGACTTTTTGAATTTCCAAGGTTCCTGTTGGTGGATGTTAAGGAATGATGTCAAGATTCAAAACATTCTTTGCTCCCAACATACGTTATTTTCATGGTTAAATGAAGGACGTCGATCAATTTTTTGGAAGTGCTACCAACCTAGTGTCTTGTAATTCAGTGCTGGTAATTATTTTTCAGTGTTCTTATTGGTGGATGTTAGGAAGGGTGGTGTTAACATCGTCTTAAGTTTTCATTACAGAAGTTCTAACATTACCATTGCCACTAACATGATTGTGAATGTCATCATTTGAAACCCGTTGCTTTGAATGCTAACATTATCATTGCCGATAACATTACGTTAACATTAACATCATTGTGAATGGCTTATTAGTCACGGTTTACCATACGACTTCATGAAAAATCGCACCTCGGCCCCTTCGCAGCCGTCTGGTACGCCACTGGTTCATCACACTTTCTGGGAACTATTGCACTGGGTTCCTCGACCTTGAAAATATGAAGTCCAGTGAAAAAATCACCAAAAAAGCACCAACTTTGGAAATGATAACTTCTTGTACCTTCGACCTCCCACAGGAAAAATTGGTTGTGTTACCTCAAAACTTCCCCGACGGCTAGCAAAGAACGGATGGAAATTTTATTATCAAACGTCCTTTCGAAGGTAAAGGTTAGAAAGTGAGAAAAAGATTGAAGAATTGAGATATTTTTGCTAATGATATGGCTTCATCATTTGAGTCCGGTGTGCATAAGCCAGATCGGTTACTCAATTTAAAGTAAAAAACTCTCGGAAAACTTGAGGAATTTCAAGTGAAATTGCTTGAAAATGATCAAGAATCACTTATCCTTTGTTTAAAAAAAGTTGGTAGAAATCTGTTCACACAAGCTAAATAGAAATTTGCAGTTTTTCACAAGGAACCAAATAATGTAGAAAGAAAAGCGAGTGGGGCAGTCAGACGCATTAGTACATGGATGAAGGTAAACGATCTGAAACTGGCACCACAGAAAAATTGAGAATAGTTTGCAGGAAATTGAAAATTTTAAAGATTCGAATTTTCCGGGAAAACCTCAAATCTATTTCCAAATCATCTTATTGTAAAGATCGTCAATTACGGCTTCATTTTGAGCTCCACATTCAAGTCCGGTTTCGATAACCCAGGTCTGTTTTACATTTTCAACAGGGAAATTCCCGGAAAGTTTAAAACAATTGTTGGAAAATGTTCAAGAGCCGGTTACCTCTTAATTAAAAAAAATTGGTGGAAATCTGTTCACGGGGATAAAAAAATGGAAAATTTGCGATTTTTTAAGAGACGAAAACTCGGAAACCGTGGGTCCGATTTCAAAAATTCTCCCTCCAAGAATTAATTCCGTCTTCATAATTAAATATTTTCTCCAACTTTCATTCCCAGCATGTCTGCACCTAAAATGAATATTTCGTGGGGCTCATCGCATGTCAAAGTTTGCATTGCAGTTTTTCCAAATTCACGGAATGTGCAAATTCCATTTTGAAAAAATTACCAAACCGGAAAACCGTCGGAAAACCGGAATCGTGCCGATTTTTAAAATGGGTCTACACACTTTCGATATCAGTTTGAATTTTTCGGAAAGAGTCGATTCCTCAGCAGGAATGGATTTTTGAGTGGAGTCCTGCATCAAATGCAAGTCGTCCTGGTCAAATCACGGGCGAGAGGTCTCGGGTGGCAACGGCTAGGAGAAATTTTGAAAATCCATAACGCTCGACTGGAAAATGGTGGGAAATTGCAACCGCAGACTCAATTTTATTCTTTTGTTGTGTTGCGTCCTGCCAAATTTAGTCCCGATCAATCGGCTAGATTTTGAATAGTTAAATGGTAAAGTTTTTTGAGCTTTGACATTTTTTATTATTTGACAGATGACAGAGAAGGCAATACTTACAACTGTTCTGAATACAGCTTTATATGGACTTTCAAACGGCATATTGCAAGTCACGGTCCGTGAGATATAGCTCCTGTCATTTCTTGGTAGTGACACTTCCGTTTGAAAGTTGACAACCAAAAACTAATGGTCTCATTCGACGGTGAAACTATGTCTGTGTACCAAACTTCAAATCGATCGGATGGACGTTGCGGCTGGTATCGTAGAAGGTTGCAGACCTACACACATACAGGTGTTCACGATAAAACTCACCCCCCCTCTAGGAGATTCCCCTTTGAGATATTTTGAAAAAGTGAAAAAATGTTCTCAACGTTTTTCCCAGGGATCTTGAATCGATCGTCTAAAAGTTTTCAATTGGTACCGTATACAGGGTGTGACATGTAACTTTTTTATTCCAAATCAACACCCTTTATTTTATTACGTCATTTGATGAAGTTTTTCTTTCTGATTACAAAGATATAAAACATTTATGATTTATTTTGACAAGCAAGCTGTCAAAAAAATAATGAAATAGGTAGTCAAATGAATTAAGAATTGAAAATCACGCGACACCCTGTACCAGGAGCGAGTTAGAATATCCATGCACAGTCGAATTCTGCAGACAAAATGCTGCGAGAATAACTTTTTTTTTAAGTGAACTGTAGAAACCAAAGCCATCTTACCGCGAAACAAAATTATTTGACTACCTATTTTATTATTTTTCCGACAACTTACTTGTCAAAATAAATCATAAGTGTCATATATATTTGTATCAGAAAAAAGGCTCCACCAAATAACGGAATAAAATATAGGTTGTTGTATTTAAGATAAAAAAGTTACATATCACACCCTGTATACGGTATCAATTAGAAACTTTTAGAGTATCGATTTAAGGTCCCTGGGAAAAATCGTGAAGAAGTTTTTAGTTCTTCGAAATATCTTGAAGGGGAATCTACTGGAGGGGGGTGAATTTTATCGTGAACACCCTGTACATACACACATACAGACAGAGATCATTCTGGAAATGGTCCTAATCGTCATAGGGGACCTCAATCCGTCGAAATCTTGGAAGCATTTTTTAGCGCGTTCACAACACTTCCCTCCTCGTTGAGTGGTGGGTCGAGGAAGTAAAATGCCAAGCCTCGGACAGACGGGGACTTTTAGTATGTTGTTTTCCATCAAATTCTGAAGGGATCCTCAAATTTTCAGATCTTCCTTAATATATTCCGGGCTTCATCAAAATTTTGCATTTTTTTCTGGGCTATAAGGATCTTCGAATTTTTGAAGATTACAGGAATCAAGTGTTAGTTCTACTAGGAAAATCTTTGACGATAATAAAAACAACAGGAAAAGAACAGTTTCATTATATTTCTTGAAGAAGATACATCAACATAAGTTTCAAGGGAGGTGCTGTTGAAAATCGATCAAATGAATCGGAAGAAGAAGAGCACATTTGTGGAGCTTTGCATTTCGGGGAAAAGCTCCTTATTCTTCAGTACAAAAATTGTGGAACAATGCATTTACATTAGCGGCTTAGAAGTAGGTAGGTACCTAGGTACAGATTTGATATACCTAATCCTAAAATTTTCATTGTACATTTTCTGAACATACTGGTTCTTAATATTTCTTTTACCTACTTACAAGTGAAAGCCATTTTACCTCGATGATAACAGGCTATCATTAGATAGGTATAGGGTACCTGCCAAATGACCAAATCTCAAGTCGATAAGCTTGACGTAAATATTTTCTACCCAAAATTAAACAGTAAAATAGCATAATAATTATTATACACATACAAGGACTAGAAAAAGAAATACACAAATTGTATTTTGTACCATGGTGAAGCTATGCCGCACTATCAACTACAACACTACTTACTAGATATTATATACAAAAAATAGACGTTTTTTAAAATTTTACTACAAAAGGTAAAATAGTTAGTAGAAGACACTCTTTGAGTAATTCCTGTATTTACACTTGGTCGTGATTTTTTTTTAGTAAAGCTGAGCCAATGAAGGAATAATTTACACAATTTGGCACACACTCTTTCAATATACTTTTTAATATTGATAACAATGATAAATCTAAAACTAATTTCCCTATATTGGAGGGTCCGATGATATGGTCAAAACTTGATATATTCCAATCTTGATCACATGGAAGATATAAGCAAAAGGTAGGCATAAACAAGGCAACGCTGAATTTTGTTCTCTTTCAAATCTCAATGGTATAGTCCGCCAAATTCAAATACAAGCCATATGCTTCAACAATTTGTCAACAGCTCTCTATTTATGCCTATTCTTTGAAATAAGAATACTGCTTAAAAAAAGATTCAGAACTAACTAAAACTGAGAGAGAGAAAGCGCTAGGAACTTTACCGAGCAGGTGACCCAGCAATTATTATTATTATTGTAGAAATATGCGAGAATTTGAAGATTACACAGTTTCGTCTACTACAGCTCCTGAATAAGGAAAGAGGAAACGCAATTCCATTGACCTTTTTTTTTTTAATGTCGGAACTTCAAAGTTCGGAAAGTTTACACTCATCGATTTTACAGTTAAACTGGTGGCGTGCCGTGTGGAGCCCCGGCAGAGGCCTTGTGTTCGACTCTCACTCCGGGCATAAATCCTGATGATAGAGAGGGGTGGCGCCCGTTCACTTTGCCTCCTCTTTTTCGCTGTCGATCTTGCTCCAGCGCTGCAGATTCTCCTGACACATGTCCAGCAGGGGTTTAGTCTCCGGGATGAGGGTGTACAGGAGGGTGTAGCAGGGAGCGCAGATTCCCATCAGGAAGCCCACCTGCGAGGCGGCCTGTTGATCCGGCTGCATCCTGTCCATCATCGGGATCGGCTTCCTGCCGGCGGACCTTTCGGCGTCGCCTTGCTGGTAGAATTCTTCGAAGATGACCTTGACGGTTTCCACCTTGAAGAAGCCGTCGGTTATTACCCGTTTGTTTAAAATCATTCGCTTGTTTGATTTCGATTCTTCATGAATATTGTGTAATTATTAATATTCCTCGAATTATCCATCATAGTCCGGAGGTTAGTGGAGTGAAAGAGACCCTGCACTTGGTGACAAAAGAACTAGAACTGGTAGTATGTATATGGCACAAGAAACTGTGCTCGTTCTAGGGGGTGTCTCAAGGGGACCTTGAAATGGGAAAGCGCTGGAATATCTACGAAACCACTTTTTATTGTTTTTCTAGGTACCTAATGTAAGACACGCATTTTTATGACGTGACCGAGAATGCATGATTAACAACTGACCACAACCGTTGGTTGTGCTTTGTTTACCTTTGTGTAAAAAATTATTGGATAGTTACTGATAACGTGCATTTCTCTTTGTGACAAGCTACGTAGTTGACAACAATAAAAGGGGTGAGTCTTATCACTGAGCATATACCTACTTATTTACTGTAAATTGATTCTGCGTCTGTAGATAGTTGAACATGAGAACCTCAGCATTGCTTATACAGAAGAGACGGTTGAGGTCCACTATCCTCGAAAATATGACAGTCAACTGTCTTTCTGCTCATAGCCGCCATCTTGAAGTCACTCAGTACCAAATAAATGAGGAATTAAACTGTACTAATGATAATGGTCATAGGCAATGATCCTAATGCAAAAATAACCATTCCCAGTGAGTACATCCTTTTTAATTGACTATAATCGCGACTTGAAAGTATGAAATTTTTTAGTGGACTACCTATTTTTTCAGAATATTTTCGGGATATTTCAGGAAAGACTGTACTTGAATCAAAATGGTTTTGTATCCAACTTCGAAAAAGATAGAGGATGATTTTAAGCACCCTCCTCCATCTATCCAATGGTCATTTTGACCATGGTGGGCGTCAAAGCTCTGTGAAACTCGTGAAAATGTGTCCAACGCGCAACGGTTCAAAAGCTCTTTTTGGCCAATTGAAGAGAAGTTGCTCACTGGGTATAGTTATTTTTCCATTTGGATTATTCCTTAAGACCATGATTTGTATTGCTAATGGATTTTCCAGTTATTCAATAACGGGGGAGTTCAAGATGGCGGCCATAAAGGAGAAAAACAGTTGACTGTCGTATTTTTGAATATAGCAGGCAACGACGGTGGCAGCACACGGCATTCTCTTCCTGACTTCACTCTCTATGGTACTACCGAATTTCACCAGAATACCTTGAAAAATAACTGAGTCATTGAAAATTGTGATAGAAACACTATGATTCCGGTAGTATTTGTTTGTGCCCCTGAGGTAGACAAGCCGCTTCCACGACCCATTGCCAAGGTCGACATATGCCTTAAACTAGTGAATGTCAAGTGGGGGACCAATCCTGGTCCATAGAAATCACCAAAACGGACGATTTGTTAAGGTTTTGAAATCTACCCTTTTTAGGTAGGCAACCCGCTGCTCTTCCGGGGTTGTAACCTTGTTTCCACTTCTCAAGAGAAAACTGGGGCATTGTTTTTGCTGGGGTTATCTCCTGCAACTGTGCCAAGTGTGAATGCTCAAGAATCTATTGCAAGATAGGTTTGACTAACCGCCGTACTAGGATTTTTTTCTGGTCAATCTTGGTAGATTCATCATGGAAAAAATGTTAATCGCAAGTATACCACGCTTTCGTTAATTGCTCAGGATTCTTGTATTATTCCTAGATGTAAATTGGCAATAATTAGTTACCTGGATGTCCCAAGGCTTGGCGCTGGCGCTCAAATCGCTGCCCGTCATCGAAATGGCCTGGATGAGGAGCCTGTGATCCTGATTGGCCCACGAGAACGCCCCCTCCTGGACCAGCTTGTGTAGCTTGGCTTTGTTCGGGAAAAATACCGCCAAATCCGTGGCCAGGATGCAGTGCTTGAGCAGACTGAGCACTTGCTTGTAGTCGCTGCTGGACAGCTTGGCGAAAATGTTGTGCCCCTCCTGCAAAAGTTCGAAGCGAATTTAAGTGGATTCCACACATCTGCCACTTCAGCGTCGAATGAAAAAGTTCCAGCCAAATAAAGAACTTTCAGATTAAATTGTCGCAACAGCAACTCCGCGAACATTTCGCTGGTCAAAACGTTTAGTTGGTTGCATAATCGTAATCACGGCCGACATCTGAAACGTTATTTATTATAAGCCCTAATATCCTTGTTATAAACTAGACCAACAATAGCCAAACTAAAATAGGTATTTGCTGGACAACTAAGCCCAATAAAGCTTTCGACAGTGATTTGGGTTTCGGGTCCTAGCGGCAATGTATCTAATTTCCTGAGACGAGTTAAGTGGACCTGAAGAAAAACCCGGCATCACAATGATTTTAATTGAACTGTCTGTTGCACTATTTCATTATAAACATACTAAAATACAGCTTTGTCAAATATTTAACAAAGCTCTCTGGGGTAATTGTAGCGTGAAATTTACTGGCGTTACGTCCGTACCACAAACGGAATAATTCATAGAGATTAGAGCTAAAAGCGTTTCAGAAATTATATCTTCAGATATTTATGACCTTACAGGCAAAAAGCTCTTTATACGAAGTATTATACGAAGTAGGTAGGTACATGTCACAACTTAACTTTTTTTGCATCAACGAGTTTTCGATAGGAAAAAGCAGTGTTGGAACAAAACAAAAAGACTATCATTCAATTTCAAATTTGTCAGAGTGATAGAGTGTGCGCAATTGATTGTAGGTATTCCCATTGAATGTAGCTCGGTAGATGTAGGTATAGGTACGTATTCTCCTGCTGGGGCATTAGTCAAAGTGAAAGACAGGCGGACAGGTAACTCTACAGATACAACATTAGAGTTTGAAATGTCGGGAATGACCGAAATTGCTGCGTCGGAATGAAATTCACTTCGCAACAGTTGTTTGCTCGGGGCAGGGGTTTAGGTAGGGTAGGTGAGTATGATGATTACCAAGTTTATATTTGGACGGCGAATAAAATACTTGAAAAAGGCTTGCCATTTCGCCTTTCAGCAAAGGACTGGGTTTCTAAACTTAATTATTATGGGCAGGTACCTACAGTGTGTTCCTAAAACGATTTAAGTTGCTTAATATCTAAATACCGTATGATTAAAAACTTTCCTCCTCAAGGCAGGCTGTGGACTGGCCAAAATCAGTCTCGTTTGCCTGCCAATGACCAGACCACAGCCTGCCTAGAGTAGGAAAGTTTTTGATCATACGGTATAAGGTAGCACTCCAAGCGAAGCTATGATTGGAGCCCCTTCTTTTCAGGACAAAATTGATCGTTGATCGCAAGTAGGTAAGTAGGAAAATCCCTGCCCTGCTCACATGTCCTGCTAGAGGATTTCAATAATTTGGAACGGGAAAAACTGTTCTTGACGATTTCTTTCTCCACATATCTCAAATGAACTGGGAAAGAAAATAAATAGAATTCGTTCTCCCAAATTTCACCAATTGTATCAAAGAAAACTCCTAACTGACTCAAACAAATTCAATTCGGAAGTCGAGAGATGCCAATTTGAGTTTTTACAGGGTGTTGAAGAAGAAAATAGTGGAACATTTCTAAAAGTTTGGCATACCTACTCTGATTTGAACAACAATTTTTTCCAGCTTCAATCAGTTCTCTCGCCTGTCTGAATCTGAAAGTGCTTGTAACAGACGTTACAAAAGTTGAGAAAATCCAGGACAGACTGTTTGCTCTGATTTCTGTAACACTGGCTACAAACATTCGAAGGTGAGTGGAGGCGTTGTTTTTTCTTGAAAAGATGCAGTAGTAATTCGGTCTCTTCATCAAATAATTTTGTCCCATAAAACATCAAAGAGTATTCAGAATTATTGCTTCGTCCGAAGAAAATGCTGATTTTCATTAGATTCTCGTCCCGATCGAATTCTGAGTCTGGTATATCCCCTACGTAATTTGTGATCCCCCCTATATTTTGAATATTATTCTTGAGTCGATTCTATTCCTGAAGTTTCCTCACCTATAGCTTAAAAGCTCCAATATGAACCTTATATTTTGAAAATCAGTCAATAAGTGAAAGTGTTACTACTGGAAAACAAAAAGGTTGATTTTTTGATACTACCCTGTGAATAAATGAGATAAAAAGATAAATCAAAAAACACTTCAAGTATTAGCTTCATCTACATGCCTTCGACGTTGAATTCCAGGGAAAAAATCTTCGAAGAAGAATTCGTCGAGCTATTACAAATGTTGCACTACGTTCTTTAGCACCCTGTGAAAACTTGAAATTATATCCATTGATTCTCGTATTGATCCGGTTCTGTTCCCAGAGGATGAGCTCTCAAGTGCTATAAACCGAATTGAAATTGTTTGAGCCAATCAGGAGTTTTATTCTTTGAAAAAGGATCAAGTTTTCGAGATCGACATCAATTTCAGAAATGTTTTGAGGACATCTTCAAAAGGCTTCCCAGGCTCCCCCTTGAATCGAAAATAGTATATGTATTATTACACGAGTTTAATAAGATGAAGTTTTGTCACACGACTGTTTTTGGAACATGACGAACGCAGTGAGGATTTTTGCACTTGGCCGGCAGTGTTGCCACTTCCAGTCTCCGGAACACCGGAAACATAAAAGTCCGGAAACGTTTTTTTTTCTTCATTTTCCATCAGGTGGTGTTTTGACACAAGAAATTAACGGGTAGTGATAGCTGATAGCTTCTTGTTCAAGAGCACTTCCCAGAACTGGACGGAAGTATTCGGTTACTGAGAAAGAATTATTGGGTTTGATGTTCTGCCTTGAAAAATTTCAACATTCCGTCGAAGGCACTCGGTTCACAGTTATAACTGACCAATACTACCTTCTTTGGTTGAATCGAATAAAAGAACCTACCAGAAACTTGACCAGATGGGCAGTTTAGTTTCAAAATTATACAATCGATTTGAATGATAGAAAAAGGAAACTACGTGGTGTACCTGATGCTTTGTCAAGTATTCCTTTCCCAGAAGTCGATTAACTCAACGTCGATCTAGACAAGTTCACACGAACCGATACCTGCTTGCCATCCACCAGAGACAGACCTGCTCCAAATACCATCTGAAGGACGCTGCTCACACTCTCATCGACTCATCGTGTCTTTTCACAAGCTTGGGCTGACGGGAAGGAGTCACAGGATAGTTTCCTTAATTTTGTTTAACAAACGTCTCCTTTTTCGGCAAAAGTTTCCAATGTATAACTGGTTGCCTAGGGGGACCAATCCTCTTCAACATAAATACAGTATTCCCTTCGTTGTCACGCCGCATCAAGATGATTTTGAAATCCACATAGCACAGCCCTTCAAGAAGCTCTAATTCATCAAATTAACTCGACTTATACAGGGTGTTTCAGGAATGATAGCAAAAAATTCAACTGTGAGTAGATCTCGTCAAAATATGACGAAAACCTATGAACCATTTCAAAAAGTTCGGCCCAATGACGAAGATACAGCCCTCCAAAGTTCACTTTTTTCGGATTTCAAAAATTTCAAACTCAGGAACGTTTCGACAAATTCAGCTCTAATTTAGCATAGGCTGGTTTGTCTTTTTGTTTGAAGCATATTATGAAGTTTCGTCCCTTAGTCCACAATCCGCGTAGCATCCAACAGTCTTCTTTGAGATATCCTCTGACATGCTGTAGATATGAGATGAGACGATCACTTATCATTATAAGTATAAGGGCAACATTTAAGACCATCCTGTACATTGCATTTCATTACGCGGCGTCAGCTAGCCGATTAAAATAAAACTGTTTCACGTTTATTAATTTTCTTTCGGGGGAGTCACAGCGCTGCTCAGCAGCAGTCAGCAGTCTAATTTTCTTTTTTGCTCCTCTCCAACTTTTCCAAGCGCCCATAATAAACCCTCACCGTGTGCTGGGTAAACTTTTTTTTTATTAAAGCAATTATTATATTTCTCGCGTCGCGACTGCCCACCGGGCTTTGTCGAGCGAACACAAAAGCGTAAAAGTGTGTAGAGTTTTGTTCTTTGTTTGTTCCTTTTTCTCACCGAGACAAGAAAGGAATACCTAAATAATGTAATCAAATCGTTATATACCTGGGCTTTCGCTCTGATTAGGGTTTGTTTGGATTCAAGGCTGACGGGCAAGGAGAGGCTGACTGGTGGTGGTGCTGTTGGCCCTGCCGCTGTTTAACCTTAATTCCTATTTGCCATTTAAATTTATTGGTTTCCCTGTACAATGTTTTGTTTCAATATAGCCACACTAGAGGCACAATTGAACGCCCGCAGTTGTTGTTTTTATTTTCATGAGTCACGAGTTCGACTGTTTCTTTTTCTGCCAACTACAGTGTACGCACACGAGTATGTTTACTCAATCGAGAAATTTGCTCGCGAGGGCTTGTTACAATTTCTTTCTCTCCGTCCATCATGTAAATTTCTGGGCTCGACACCCTATCGGAATTTAGAGCTAATCAAAAAAGTTTTGAAACTCTGTGGTGAAGTCTTTTCAAACTCTTTTAGCGCCCGCATCAGCACCAGGCGAGCTGATTACAAGTTATGTAAGATCTCCCCACTAACAATATCAGTGATTCCCACAAATAGTAACTTTCATTATAGTGGTATACCCAACGCTTGCGCCAAATTTTGGCGTCAAATACAAAATTTGCGAACAAATGCTACAAGATTGCAAGAAAAACCGCCACAAAGTTGGAAAATACGCGCCGCAGCGAACAGGGTAATAGGCTAGAGGTTAATACACACTAGTGATTACTTATTTTTCATCAAAAAGTCCGCATTGTTCATTAAATTATAAATAACTGCGTTTTACATTGATCGGATGTGCGTACGCAACCCATAATGCAACCCCCACCAACTCTATTTTCAGTTTGACAAGCAACGGCCGTGACTTCCCGCTGCTGTCTGCTGTCAACATCAACTATTTATTCGCCATTTTGAAGTTCGCTCCGAGTGTCGTACGTTTGTGAACAAGTGGGCCGCTATTCTTGAATCGTGTGAGAAAAGTCCCTGGGAATTTTATATAATCCGTAGGTACTACACTTCTGTAGCGAAAGTTGCCCAAAAACCACGATTTTAGGCAACATTCGCTACATCAGTGTACTGCGGAATGTATTGTGTATGAATGTATTGAATCTATCCTTGGTGACCCGTTTCGGAGTGAAATTTTTCCGGTTACACAGCTTCACCCACCGTGCACATTGTCACATTCCTCGCAAGACTTTGCGTGTTTTTCAAATTTCTCCAGTGCCAAGTTTTTACGCTATTTTAAGCACGTTTTTGGGAATCGGATAAAGAAATACATATTTTTGTCATTATACTGACTATCACTGTGCCCATTCCCATGAGCACAATGTTTCACGGCCCCTTTCACTTGTTTTTCCATGATTTTTGGAAGGATAACACCGCTGATTTAGTTTCGAAAAAACTGATTTTTATACTTTGAAGAGCACAGGTCCGCTATTCTTGAATCGTGTGGGAAAAGTCCCTGGGAGTAAAATACATTCCGCAGTACACTGATGTAGCGAGTGTTGCGAACTTTCGCTAGTCAAACTGAAAATAGAGTTGTTGGGGGTTGCATTATGGGTTGCGTACGCACATCCGACCAATGTAAAACGCAGTTATTTATAATTTAATGAACAATGCGGACTTTTTGATAAAAAATGAGTAATCACTAGTGTGTATTAACCTCTAGCCTATTACCCTGTTCGCTGCGGCGCGTATTTTTCAACTCTATGGCGGTTTTTCACGCCATTTTCTAGCATTTGTTCGCAAATTTTGTATTTGACGCCATTACTTCAGAAGACGAGTATGCGCGCTAATGGCGCGCTGGATAATGAAAGGTACTATTTACCATCTGTAGGATTTTACGCAAGTATCCGGGTGTCTCAATAATAAATAATCCTTAATACGCTGATTCCATATTACATGACTGCCTGAACTTGGTAAAAAAACATCGGCTTCATAAAATGAGATATAAGTTCTTCAAAGTTCGAATTTAAGGACGCGCCAGCATATACAGTGAGAGACAAAAGTATGGGACAAATTCAATGAAAAATTCGCATTTCTTTTCTCAAAAAATTTCTCGAACAGGTCGATTTTGTTTTCCAATTCGGCACATTTTGATGTAAAATTTTCATATTTGCCGCCATTTTTGTGAAAGCTGTGACGTCATCAGCCATTTTTTCAAACTAAACCCCTTTCCTTTTTTTGCAGATTCGAATAGATTATGAAATTCTGATTTCAGCAATGTGCACATTATACTTATGGGGAACTATAGGCAAAACGGATTGTAGAGGGCGACGTGTTCCATGCACCCATATTGACAGTTAACGTACATAACCTCAAAGAAATACAAACAAATGTACGGAAAGTGGAAAGTGCTCAAAGAAGAGTTGAGGCCGGGAGGGAGCCCCACTGAGAGGGAATAAAAAAGAGCTGGTGCAAACTCCAAAGGTATGGTCTTTTGGAACTGTTATAGCCTGATACACAACACGTCACTACCAATTTTTTCAACGCGATTTTTGGCTTATCGGCGTTTCTACTTTTCAACTCACGCAGTAACGCAAACCGCTGGTTCCTATGCTGAGTGCTGACAAAAGTGACAAATGAAAAGACAATTACAAAGTTGAGGTTATGTACGCTTAAAATGACACTGATGACAGCTGGGGTGCATGGAACACGGGCGCCATTACTTCAGGCGTTTGCCACTATAGTTCTCCATTGAGCTGATAGTTTCGGATACATTAATTGTCAAATTTCTTGATTTAAAAATTTTCATCTCCTTTTACTGGATCAAATGCTCAAACTGCCACCTGTTAGTCTCTTGGCAGTACGCAAGCCTGTCCGAAAATTCACGGATAACTTTTTGGATAACTTCTACACTGATCAAAGGACATTCCTCACGGATTTGATCTTTAAGGTCTTCCAGATTTTGTGGTCTGTTTATGTAGACTTTTGATTTGAAAATTCCCGTAAGAAATAATCGAGGGAGTGAGATCCGCAGATCTCGCGGGCCACTTTATTGGTCATCGTCTGTCAATTCACATTTCAGGAAAACAGGTGTCCAAAAGAGTAAGAACAGGTCGAGCATAGTGACCTAAAGGGAAGACTTAAAGGGCCCAAGGGCGACTGGAAAAGTTTGACCTTGGAGTGGAATATTTTGAGAGATTTTATGAACATTTCTGCGATAAAAACGTTTCAATTTTGGTCAAAACATCATCAACAAGAAGACTAGAAATTTACTACCTTTGATACTTATTATTTCGGAAACTATCAGTTCAAAAGGTGTACATGTACATATTGCTGTAATCAGAATTTCATAATCTATTCGAATCTGCAAAAGAAAAAAGGTTCAATAAAAAAAATGGATGATGACGTCACGGCATTTACAAAAATGGCGGCAAATATGAAAATTTTACATCAAAATTTGCGGAATTGGAAAACAAAATCGACCTGTTCAAGGAATTTCTTGAGAAAAGGATTGCGAATTTTCGAGTGAATTTGTTCCACACTTTTGCCCCTCACTGTTATGAGACTGCAACCAGATATACCTCTGTCTGCAATGGCGAGGGAGTATTTCACGGCTCTATTCATGAACTAGTTTTCTCAAGATTGTGATAGGATGTAAGTACCTACAAGTAATACCAGGCTGATAGATGAGCCCACAAAATGATTTGCTCTTCAATTTTCGCGGAAAAATTTGGTATTGAATAGTACCAGATTGAAATAGTTGTTGAGATTCCCTGTAAAGCATTTATAATGCATTCAAAAAGTTTCTCAGCTACGCTTTCAATTTGACAATATTAAGATTTTTTGCGAAAATTCTCACCTGGCAAAAATAATTTTACTAGAAAAAAATCCGGTAAACAGCCCGACATTCATTTTGTACTGTCCTAAAAACCTGAGAAAATCCGCTAATAAATAGAGCCGTGGAACACTTCTAAGTATAGCGTAGAAAAAGCAACCAGTAATAATACACTAATTGACTTTTGCGACCGCCACCTTAATTAGTTTTTAATGACTAATTAATGAACGGGTTGAAGTATTTTGGCTGTAATTTGCTTTTAAGAGATTAGCTTTTACCTCTACCTATACATACCTACTATCAGGGCTGGGCAAAATACTTCGAAAAATGTATTTAAATACAAAATACACGATCCAAGATAGTCGAAATACATAATACAAACTACTTCTTGAAATGTCTTTGAAATACACAATACAAAATACGTATTTTGAAAAACCAAAAAATTCCAAAATACAAAATACAACCTAAAGTATTTCAAATACTAATAAAATAAAATAGACATATAGTAAAGAAAACTTCATATCCAAACCTATTCCTTACTTTATTCATCAATTCATGAAAATAACAAATGTTGATTGATTTCCTTTTAACAACCAGCTTTTCAAAAATATTGTCCGACATCTGACATGGAACACCTCTCATGGCTGACAGTAGGATGCACTCACCAGTAAAACGTAAAAGATACAATCGCACTCATTATCGATCCCAGATAGTGTGCAAAAGCAAGAAATGTCAATGGGGTGAATATAGTATTACCAAAACAATTTCGGACCGAACAGACTAAGGAGCATGGGAAACGAGATGGGAAACAAATGTATTCTGTATTTTGTATTTTGAAAATCAGAATACTTTTCCGCAAAATGTATTTGAAATACGAAATACGAAATACTAGCTGCCTGAACTATTCCAAAATACAAAATACAAATATTCCTCAATCAAATGTATTTAAATACAAAATACCAAATACTCAAATGTATTTCAAATACGTATTTCAAATACTTGTATTTGAAATACCGCCCAGCCCTGCCTACTATAAGTCGAATTCCACTAAAATCCGTGCAGTATGGTTGCAAAGTGTGGGGAGCGGGAGACGCAGAGGTGATAAAATCGAGGGTAAAAATACACTCAAATCTAGAAGGGCATAAGAATGGACAACTAAATTGTCATCTCTGCTCACGAACTACGTCCAATTGCTGGATCTTGTTGCATGGTATTCTGACAATTTTTCTTGCGAATTGAATTGTTAACGCAGGTCGATTGCAATTTCTAAGGTTTTGTTTGAAAGGTCTTTGGCTGCGGGCCCTGTTTTTGGATTTCAAATGTTATTTTTGATTGTATTTGACATAGAAAAGACGACTGGATCAGCCTTCAGGGGTATGCAAAGACAGGCTTGTCCATGTAATTCTGAAAGTGAATAATTCAACGTTCTTAATTATGTATGTGTACCTACTGTATCTTAGAGATGCCCATTTTTGATGTACCACTTCCGACGGTTTCGCAACAATATACACAGCCTGGCGACGAGCAAACGAGCAGCAAAAATGCAACACGATTAGATTACACCAGCAATAGAAGTAAATAATGAAAAATATCGAGACTGATAAAAAATGAGACGTCTCAAATATACAAAGTGTTACACGTAACGTAACTTTGAACGGGAAAATAGACGAGTTTGCTATCTGCAATTCCTTAGTTACAGGGGGATTTTCACGTTCTACGTTGCGTTACGTTCTGAGTGGCGTGAGACCGCAAACTCCCCAATAGGGACTTTGTGTGCTCACGTACCGTACGACGTAACGCAACTTCCAACGTGGAAATTGGCGTGTTTGTTACTCGCGACTTCTTAGTTACATGGGAATTTTCACGTTCTGCATTGCGTTACGTCGTACGTTCCGTGGGATCGCAAACTCGCCATTAACTAAAGTAACAGGACGTATATATTGAAATAATCTTTAAACTACACCACAATTTTTCTATTTTTCTTTTACCAACCGGTTTCGCCTTTTACGTCAGAGTTTGTATCATATTTAAAATATTTTCTTTTTTGGAGAAATTTGTAAAAGTAATAATTTCAAATATTATACAATACTGACGATGCCGAAAGGCGAAACCGGTTGGTGAAAGAAAAATAGAAAAATAGTGGTGTAGTTTCAAGATTATTTCAATATATACGATCTACTTTATACAACACCACTACAAGACCAATGGAGTTTTACTTATTTATAAAGTAACAGGCCTTCAAAGTTGAGATAGACTCTCAGATAACTCCCAGATAAGTTGGGACAGATATTCCTGCATAAAAAAGTTAAAAAAAACAGGAGCCCAATCCCAATACCCATCCAGTGGTTGACATTTCTTTCTTATGATTCTGCCATCAACACTTCGCTGAAATCATTTGAAATAACGAAAGAACAAGGCTTCAAAGGCCCATAATTTGGTCTTGCGTAAATACAAAAATTGGCATCTATTTCCTTTTTGATTATTATCTGTGGGCCGGGTGAAAGATTTTATATACCGTAGTACTGTCCGAGTGTACGCCATTTCTGGGACAACTAAATATGCTGGCGTTGGTACCTACTTACTTCGGTAAGTACTCACCTGACCAATCGCTTCTGATTGTGACAGCCGTAAGAAACTGTGCTAAAAAAGTCTCTGCTTTAGTCCAATGAATTACCTTAAAAGCCTCCGCGTTTTCTCAAAGGGATCTACCTTTGTTTAGAAAAGTTTCGTTTTACTGTAATGTTTGTGTTGCCCAGATCCAAATGTAGGTAGATAAATCATTTGATACACAAATTACTCACAAAAAAAGTTCGAAGCCCGACCAACAAAGATCAATAATGAAATATGTAGGCAGGTATAACAACAGGAGCTGTACTGATGAAACAACGTCATTTGTACCGCAGCGAAAATTTTTATTTAAATTATGTATTACTCCAGGTGTGCTTTCGAAAATTGCCGACATTTCTGCGGCTTAGAATACCTACCTCCAGCTTGTTTTATTCTATTTCCACGTACCCAAGTAATTTCCAGATGAGAAATGTATGCGGAAAGACCACAAAAGCAACACAGGTACTTGGATGTACTTGGATGATTACAAAACAACGTATTAGGTATCTGCTCACAAATGCTACAATATTTATATGTGATCATCAACGAACACGAGACTAGGGATAATCACCCATCAACCTTTAATGTGAGAAAATTTAAAGCTGAAGTTGACCAGTATGTGTATATTCGCGCTTTCAGCTTTGATCCTATTGGCGAAAATCAGCGGCCACCAGAATGCGCTGAACGCAGTCAAACATGGTGGCCCAAGGGGCCTTGACAAATAGGTACCCAGCGCACAGCCCAGCGCCGTAGCGCAGTAGCACTCGACAGTTGACAGTACCTACTCCAAATCATAAGAATATTGACAGTTTTGACAGTTGAAAAATAATTAATTTTTTTTGTCTTCCTTGTTTTCCACATCGTCGTGAATGTGAGCGAGTGAGTGTTGTAGCTCTGGTTGTAGTTTGACTTGAATTACTGCGTTAGTATACGCCGATGGACACAATGCACAATACAGCTGCAAAAAACGATACGTAAGTTGGTGAAATGCTGGCCGAAAAATGCAATCTCTGAATGCTTATTTTACATTACAGATGTTGAGTTGTGTGAGCCCCTTGCACACAAGGTGGAAATACTAAGCCCCCACAAGACAAGGCATAGGTACAACAGGACGCATCACGAAAATGTGCCAACAATTACCGTTTAGGCCAGAAAGATGAACATTCTTTTGGAGTAATCGTACGACTCATACAATGACTGTAAAGTGAAATTTCAGTAGCTAATAAGCATTTACCGCTGTCTAGAATAATAAAAATCATAGTTTATCAATAATAATTGAGTATTCTTCAATCATAAGTTTAATCATAGCTCATCGGTTGATGTTAGTGTTTCTACAATGGAAAATATTTTCATAACGATTAAGTTGTTCTAAATCTGAACTGATGAGGCGGGTGACGGATTCTGATTTGCAGGCCAGGTATCTTCTCTCAATACCGCTGGCGTTGATCTCCAGGCTCTCCGTCTGCTCTCACTGGCTTATCGGAGATGGCTTCAAGAGTTCACAACACTGTTCTAACAACTGGTCCACAGAACCCAACCTCCAAATGGTTTTCAATTATCCATTTATGAGACATAACAAAGCACAAGAGTCTCACAGTCGCAATGAGCCCCAGTCACCCCACACACGATTAAATGACCTGCCACAATCACTTCTTCACACTTTGTCGAGAGGGGGCTGATTTGGTCACCAACATGACCATAAATATTGGGCAAATGAATCTGTATTATCGGCATTTTCTAAAACAAAAATAAGTTAGAGATACTGCAACGAAATTCCATTCCCAACGAACCTCCAGTTCTTGGCCCACTGTTACGAGTTCGTGACTGTTACGCTTTCACTGACAGCTATCACTGTTGACAGCTGTTGTGATGTAAATGCGCACTGCGTTTACTACCTATTTGTCAAGGCCTCTTGGGCCACCATGTTTTATTGCGTACAGCGCCACCACGCGGAAAAGATTTTCGCCAATTAGGCATTTCCATTGACGTCACAGCAGTGTTGCCAACTGTCCAAAATTGCCCGCCAAATTTGAACCAAATAATGTTTGGGAACAACCGAACTACAGGGCGCTTATGGAGTTCTCCAGTTTCTGCATTTTTTTCCTCGGCTACCTTTTTGAGTTTGAGTTTGAAACTTTTGTATCAAGTTCAAAGCAATGTCCTTAATGCGCCTGCAAAATAAATTCTCGTGGAAAAGTGTGTTTTTTTGTGAAAAAGCAAGCCAAACATGTTAGGTTAACTGCACAGGGTAGTGGTGAAAATTCATATTTTCCGACAAAATTGGGCATGAACTTTGCCACCAAACCTCACCTAAATGTTGAGGGTTTACGTTCCCGGCATTGCTGGAGTGATATGCCTTGTGTGGGGCTAGGTATGTACCTCTTCGGTTTGTGCATCCCAATCACCCAAATACTTGAGGCCCAGCTTTTACTGCTGGATTAAAGAAACAAACAATAGTTTTTGTTTATATTTTATATTTTAAAAGTGCAGGAATGCCTTCACTTCGGTTGTAGAATATGGACAGAGGCAAAACATGGAAGTTCAACTCGAACAGCTGTTCGGCCACCGAAGATGTATTCGGTCACCGGAGCCCTCCTTGACAGAAATTTCACACCTGATTTAAAGATACTGAATTTTCAACTACAACTTGACTGTGTCAAGACACATTTCTTAAAAATACAAATATTTATGGTCATTCAAGTATGATGTGCAAATTTTTCACGTTCATACTTTTTCAGTGGTGGGGGGTAATTTTGACGTTTGTCATGTCGGAACTTCATTCTTATGCTTGTCATCATTGAAATGTCGACATTAATATATACTGTCATTTCCAGCTGATCAATTTCAAGTTTGCGTTCGGTGTTTTTCTTCCTCAAAGTCCAGTATTCCTGAGAAAACCTTTGTTAGTCTTTTGTTTTTACTACTGATGTTAAGTGGTAGATTACATTCATGCTGACATTTTAATGATGACAAGTACAAAAAAAATATTCTGACATGACAAACGTCACAGTTATCCCCCTCCACTGAAAAAGTATAAACGTGAAAAAAATTGCACATCATACTCGAATAGTCAATAATGTGTCCGATTGGGATCAAAAAAAGAATTATGGCTTTATCTCTACTTGTCTAGGAGATATTACTTCTGGAAATTTCCATTGACTTGGGCAGTAACAAAATCACCCATGATGGGACTAATTGGTTACCTACCATGGTAATTTTGATGCAACGTATGGTTACAAGTCTTGCATTTTTATTCATGCTGGGTTCAATAAGTGTCAATGTGATGTCGCAGCATGCTTCATTGGGCATCTCCCCTAAAGAAGCCCAGAGGATAACCTCTTCTGGGGGCCCATGAGGTCAAATTTTCCCATCGTATAATTCATCGAGCAATTGTGTACGTTTCTGTGAATTTTCAAGAAAAAGCCACAGCTCTAGCAAATTCAGCATAAAAAAATCCAAATTTCACAAAAAAATCAAGAACACTTTAAAAAAACAAAATACGATCAAAAGTTGAAAACCATTACGAGATATTGATATCCGCTTTCTAAAACTCAAGAGACAAAAATCCGGAATTTTTCCTAAAAAAGTTCCACGACTTCAAAAATTAACACTCTTGACACTCCTTCCTTTGACATTCCGTATATCACGGACAAAGTCAATTGTGCCGTAAGTCGACAAAGCGTCTTGCAGCTGAAGAAAAGCTCTACCAGTCACCATAAACTTCTTTCAAATCGGATATTTTTCCCCAAGATATCCATGCTTGAAATAGAAGCAAATTTTGCTCTATGCTTAACTTTTGACGAGGAGTCTATTTCATGGTTCAGTTTTTTGGTGCAACCGGGGGTAAGCTATCTAAAGGCCGCTCTATAAAATTACGCAATGCAACCGCAACGCAGAGCGCAACTTTTCTGATTGGCTTGCAAGCCTTTCGCGTCGTTGCGATGGCTTTGCGAATACCTTGAGAGCCAATCAGAAACGTTGCGCTCTGCGTTGCGGTTGCGTTGCGATTGCTGCGAATTTTCATAGAGCGGGCATTATGTAATGAAGTTTTCCTTCTAGTCCGGTGGATTAGCGCCAAAAAATGCCTAAACTATGCATTTTGTAATAAAGCAAAGGGCTTCTGGATTTACATTCTTGAGACTGAACTTGACAATTCCAGAAATGACGCCAACGAGTTTGGTGTGGCAGGCGACCTTAAGCGCCATCCGTAAGTCTGGAACAACAAAAATTTCGTTGCCAGTGCCGTCTCTTGTACAAATGGGGCCTCGGTCACAAGTTAATGGGGGCCCTCTTGTAAAGGTATGCAAAGAAAAGGACGCAAGTGAAGCGAGCATTACTGCAGGGCTAAGCCTCCCGGGAAAACGGGCATATGATCGTTGCCGTTACCTGTTACCTGAATGCTTGAAGATGCATAAATTAATCATTTGTATCATACTGCAGCCTATCTTTTGGAAACAATCCTTTTTGTGTTGCTTATGGAGCCAGTAAAGAAATCAAGGACGTTGATCGCCTGTTCTTGAGTAAGAAAGAATTGATCTTTCTTTCAGTTTGATAGAGCAGTAAGCGTTTTAAGCATTTCGTAAGACTTTTATATTGATTTCTGTTCTTGTACCTACCTATAGGTGTTCCGCCCACATTAAATACAGCCTCTTTTTTGGGGCCTTTCTCTTCGCAATGATCTCAAAAAAAACTTTCTATTGTCAATTTTCATGAAGATTCCAAAATTTTAGTTATCTATCTATAATTTTCTGCCCCTTGTCATGTACAGGGTGTTACAGATCGTTCACAGCCTGTAGGTAGGCTATTACATATACATACCTAATTAGTATGGGGGCATAGGTCGTGCCGTGTGCAGCTTCGTGGAGATATATAGAGTTATGTCTTAATCGATTCCTGGGGGATCAAGGACTATGAAAAATTATGGTGGAATATTGTCATTTACTGCAGGCAAATATGGCGAAAATCGGCTTCATCTGGTAATAAAAAAACTGGCTGTAGCTCGTTTGTTTTTCAACGGATTTCAACATCTGACACGTCATTTTGTAAACAAAAAAATTCTTTTCTAACTTCATGCCTTTTACAAACGTCATTCCGTAAAACTGTCAAAATTGTCCTTATAAGATAATTATGCTAAATTCCGCCATTTTTTGAAGGTTATCCGATATTTTTGAAACCTGGCAGTATCATAGATCTTGAGGTGCTCTTTCCGATTTTCTACTTTTCCACTTCGTATCTTTGCCGTTTTGGCCACCATATTGAAAAGATGACGCCCAAAAAACAGTTTTTTGTCAATATCTTGAATTCAATTGACTCAAGATTGGAACGTGTATATGCGGAGAAAAGCCCTTTCAAATCTCTACAATTTGACATATCAGTCATTCATGTGCGATTTAGGGTTGTTGAGTTAGAGCTTTTAGTACTTCCGGAAGCATCAACTTTCGGCATTCAATCAGCATGTTAAATTGATACCACCGTCATGTAGTAAGCAAATTAACAATACATAGCTCTTGGCCATTAACCATTGATGATAAAAAATTTAGAGAATCGATCATGGTGATGTTATTTGTTAGCCCAGGCTTTTTAGCATTTAACATGAAACAAATTAATCCACGTGCAATCTTCACGGTATCGTACCCACTTAACCTTACTGAACAACATACTAAAAGTCCCCAACTTTCCTCCGTGTGCGTCATAATTTTTGAGGGGGAGGGGTCAAAATTTTCATTAAAAAAATTCTAGGACAAAAGTAATCTAGCCAGTGGTTTCAAATTTATTATATTTGGATACAATGGGTTATAAGTGAAACTTATTGACAAACTAGATGTCTATGGTCCCCGTGAGGGGAGCTCGGGAGGGCGGCAATTGGTGACCTATGCAAGAAATTTGGTTTTCATTATTATTGAGACAATACTGGCATGTTGGGTATCGTTTCCCACTAAATCTGACCTTGCAAATCTGATTATGACATTCAAATTCTGTTTAAAAAATCTTTTGAGCATCTTTCGGCAGAAAAACGTGATTTTGGGACTAAAATAAAGCCGGTTTTTCAGTTTGGGTTATTTTTGCGTTTGATGCATTAATCATTTGGATTTAAGATTGGATGAATTATATGGACTTTTCTGCGTGAGACTATCATATCATGAACGCGACGTAAGTAGTTACAAGGTAAGAAAAATAATTTATTGGAAAAAATGTCGAAGTCCTAAATGTCACTCAAAAATATCTCCGCGCAGTTGAGAAAAAATGTATTGTAGCTGTAATATGGCTTTGATTTCATCTTTCAAGATTTCTTCTTGTAGCCAAAACAATCAGAGCTTCAACATTGTATTTACATATTAATAATGTATTAGAAGTCTAGCACAGCACAGAAAGACTTTTATAGCCATTCTCTGCAAAAAATATCGAATTATTATTATTATAATTTCAAGTTCACTAGTAGTCAAAAAAAAATCGCATCTAGCTTACCATCCGTACTCTAAGTTTATTTTGTCCAATATTAGTCTCGTTAAAAACTCGTCTACTGATTTCCAAACAATAAATCGATAGTTACCCCGAATACCTACCGATAGTACCTTTACCCATCTAAAATAATAGCAAAGTTATCTAGCACCTAAAGGGACTGAATACATAGGTTTATAAAAATAACAGATCGTCCTCAGGGTCATACTCAACAAGGTGGGGTAGATTCTGACATGTTGTGCCCCTACAGAACTTACACATCTGCGAACAAGACAAGGAAGATCGCCTGCATCTACATTTTAGACCGCAGTTCTTCTTGCAGTTGCAAGACACTATCTTCAAAATAGTCTCCGGAGCTGGAGGAAGATGGGTCTTGACGGGGACCAACTACACGTGGGTGCTCCCGCGTAGCCCACCGTGTTGTTTGTTCACACCTAGAGTACCTTAGCTATTATTATCTAGCAAAAACCCGAGGTTAATCCGAGGTCTAGAAGCCGCGATATTGCGTGGAATGACAGACACACAGACGGACAGACGGACGAATAATGAAATAAAATATCTTTGTTGTTTGTACATCTAGAGTAGGTACCTAAGCTATCATCTAGCAAAAACCCAAGCGCAATCCGAAATTTGATAGCTGAGATATTGCCGGACACTGCAGACGGCAATAACAAGAACAAACTATTCACCTTATTCGAAATTCCTCTGCCATCTTTTGACGATATGTTGAAGTGGAGATATCTGGGGGGATTGAGTCCCAAACCAAAATGCACCAGATTTTCTCATGTCAACTTTATTTATAATGTCAACACAACAAAAGCGCGCCCGTCGCCAGTGACATGGAAACAAAATAATATTTATCATCACTATGGTATTATTCAGGTGTTTGTAATTTTTGGTTTCTTCAGTCATTCTGATGTCATTCTCCAGTGGAATGGCTCTCCAGTGCTTGAATCAACTTGGATGGTGCGATGTACCCTTATGAAACGCTGAAGTGGTGCAATGTGCAAGCCAGCAAGACGACGGACCTTGGCAGTTAATCGTCGTATCTTTTCTTCCCCGATGTAATGAAGTGTACGCCGCAAATCTTGTGGCATTTTGTAGGCTGGCATGAGGCCTTTTCATAACTCTTTTTCCTACGCGCTTTACCCAGACCTCTCACTTCTTTCGTCTTTGGTGAACGCGTGAATTGAAACATTTCGACTTTCGGCTGTGTCCGACTTGCAGCTAGGTCCGTGAGCCAGGTACACAGCACCTTGTATACCCCTTTGCTGATTGCGACTTCCCACCATTAGTAGGTCGGTATTTCACAACATGGATTAACAAATCAAACTCAGTAATTTAGCAGTAGCCACAAACGATAACAATAACCGGTTACAACAGCAGCAGCAATAACAAGACGAAAAAACGAAGATGAGAGAAAATTCGGAAAGCTGCGTGTACTTGGAACGTAAACGATCCCTGCTCGTAATGACAAATTCAAATACGACACTTGACTGGAAGAAGTCGAACTGACATCTATGCAGTATAGTAGTTATCTACTTTACCTACGCTGTGGGGACCCGTTTCCCATGATGCATTTCATTTACGAATAAGGTGAATAAGGCTACAAGTAGTAGCGCTGAAACCATAGAGGAAAATTGCGAAACTGTACCTAGTACCTACTCATACGAGTACTACCAGACCAGATTTGGTCAGTACGATGCTGTGCATATTGAACGTAGGATCAATTATTACAGATCAAAGTCTAGGTTAATAATGTTGAAGTGATTTTCCCCATATAATGCGTTTGACGTAACTTCATAGAATCCTTATTGGAATTGCTGGACAATTCACAATGGAGCTAAAAGATACGTCATTTTGAAGCTAAAACTGTAGGGAATCTACTGCATATAATAATACCAAGTGATATTCAGTGGTCGATGCAAAAGTAAGATGTTAACTGAAGCATAAAAAAAAACACGAAAAAAGTGTCATTATCAAGAAATTAAGTCTGTTAGTGTCAAATTTTGGACAAAATTCATTCCATATCATTTATTTTGATTCATTATCTTCCATTCAAGCCCAAGATAAGAGAAATTGATTGAGAACTAGGAGCATTTTTAAGCGGAAAGTGCATTATGCGGTGTCTTCATCTTTGCCTGTCAAAAAAACAATGACGCACACGGGGGAAAGTTGGGGACTTTTTGTATGATGTACAGCAAAGTCTAGTGAACCCAAAACTGAAGAGATTGACCGTGTTTTAATTTGTTTCATGTTTTGTCGTTTTTTCGACTAAAAAGCCTGGGCTATGTGTAATTACAGGGTGAACTGTGAAAGTAAATTGACTTTAGAAAGAAATAAGGGTAATATAGCATTTGGAGGACATCAGATACATTCGAAACTCATAATTATGATGAAATTTGGGGTTAATATTCAGAATATCCACTTTTCCACTTCGTATCTCTGCTGTTCTGGCCATAATTTTAAAAAGATAGCGTCCAAAAAAACATTTTCGAAAAAATTTCGAAAAATTTGTCATGAAATTCCAGGATTCATATCAAAAGTGCAGGTCTATTAAATTCTCCAAAATTTGACATCTGAATCACTCATGTGCGACTTACGGTTCCCAAGATATACCTTTTCAAAGTCAATTTCCCCTGAGAGTTCACTCTGTAGTTGCATAACAACCGTTACCATGATTGATTTTCTAGATATTAATGATCTGTGGTTGACAACTCATCATTATTTATGGTCAATTTGACTGCCACGTGGAGCTAAGATCCACTTTATATGCTGATTGGATGACAAAAGTTGATGCTTTAGGGAGTTCTAGAAGCCATAACCCAAGAACCGGAAGTAGCACGTACATGAGTAAGGTGTCAAATTGTAGAAAATTGAAGAACCTTCCATTCGCATACAAACGCTTCCACCTCAACGTTGACCGAAATGAAGATAGTGACAAAAAACTGTTTTTTGGGCGCCATCTTTTCAATACGGCGGCCAAGACGGCAAATATACGAAGTGGAACAGTAAAAATTCGGAAAGGGCACTTTAAGATCTATTTTACTGCCAAGTTTCAAAAATATCAGACAACCTTCAAAAGAGGCCGGAATTTAGCATATCTTATGAAAACAATTTTGACAGTTTCCCGAAATGACGTTTATAAATTCAGGCATAAAATAAAAAGAGAATTTTTTTGTCTACAAAATGACGTTCCAGATGTTGAAATCCGTTGAAAAACAAACGAGCTACAGCCAGTTTATTATTGCCAGATGAAGCCCATTTTGGCGCCTCCACCATATTTGCCTGCAGCAGATGTCAATATTCCATCATGATTTTTCATGGTCCTTGATCGCCCAGGAGTCGATTAGGACATATCCCTATATATCTTCAAGAAGTTGCACACGGCCAAGCCTTTTTTGACCTTATGCCCCCAGACTAAATACCTTAGGGGTGCTATTTGATGTGGACGTGATGATGACCCATGTGCACCATGGGGATGTACTCAATGTAGGTAGGTATTCACGGGGATACGATCGATATGACTATGGTTGGTGTACATGAGCACGTTGGACAGATTCTCATGGGTACGTTGAGCACATCATCATGATGCACATAAGAACGTTGAGCACATCCTCATGGTGCATATGAGTACATTCCGTACATTGGGCACATCCCCATGGTAAACAATGCCATATAGTGCACATGGGTGTTCTAAATGTGCCCATGGGCACTTTTTCTACCAAGGAATTAGACTCACGGAATGCGATTTGGTTGGTTACTCAATAAAACATTATGCATTTATCGTTTCCTTCTAAAAAAGAAAAAGGACAGGTTAACCTTAGTCGAATAATGGTTTTTTCAAGTTTGTAGAATGAAACGAACACGACGACAGTTAGTTGCTACCAACATTTCCAATAGACTCATAAGCTTCCTTTATGACACATGACGATATTCAATGGTCGTTTTGTGAAAGTTCTTGCATCTTCAAAGTTTGGTTTGGAGTCATTGACATATTTCGTCAATTCCGCCTCATAAGGTATCAGCACATCGAAGTATGATGTATTTGGGTGCCTTCGAGGAACATGGAAGATTTTGGTTCTTTTACAGCTTTGGATGGCTCCTGAGGTCACCTGCCACACCAAACTCGTTGGCGCCATTTCTGGAATTGTCAAGTTCAATCTCAATAATGTAAATCCAGAAGCCCTTTGCTTTGACACAAAATGCATAGTTTAGGCGCTAATCCACCGGATTTTTCGAGCTTATCGATGATAAAATATTTATATATCAAAAATTCAGCAGAGTCTATTTGCCAAACATTTTTATTTCTCTTATTACAAAGTGACAACCTCTCCCAACTTCACTAACTTTTACCTATGTATAGCCTAAACTTTTTGTTTCAAAGTTTCCTGTGTCGTTCGGTTTTTTTAAGAGCTACGAACTCGTGGAGGGCTACCAATTTGTTTTTTTTTTTCAATTCCGCCCGATTCTTGGCACCCAAAAATGTATCAGGCAGGTACTGAAAAAGAAGTACTGTAATCACCTCGGTAACCACTAGGCAATCAGGGTGTCATGTAATTGAAAGGTTCATTTGGCTATTTTTCAATACCTACCTACTTAATCCAACTAATTTGAATTCCAGAAATCCGAAAGATCTAACCTATTTATTAACTTGCCTCGAACTGGGAAAGCTTAAAGTGAATATATTCCTACTGGGGGAAACAAAAAATACTCCACAAAGGATCCTGACAATTCTAGGAAGTAAAGATGATGACAATCAAATAATCCTCGTTCGATTAATACCAATATTTATGCTCAAAATGCTAGACAAAAAAATGGGTTCCGCGCCTTGAGATTTTTTAAGAAACAAGGCTTCAAAACAAAACTCTCCCAGCTTCATATTTTCCGAGAACTCCAGAGTTCATTATTCCTCATTTCCATTTTAAAAGATCGCTTTCATGGCAAATTCACGCGTCGTAATTACAGTATCCCCGAACGGGAAACTCCGCCAAACAAAAACAACGCTTGTCTGTGTGCGTGGTCTAGAGCATCATCGCCATCAAAAGCTCGCCGCGGTCGACATCAACATCAAAATAAAATATTTATGCACTTATACATAATGAAAAACCAACCTGTTGCAGGATGGTGACGGTCTGATTGAAGTGGTGATGTTCCATTGTGGACGTGGAATAAATGGCTGCCAAAGGGGACTCGCTGTCCAACATGAACTTGTTGTTCTTGCCTCGGTGGTCCAGGTCGTGACACAGTGCCCCGATGTACAAAGCCAGACACTGCAACAAGCATTGAGTTAGTAAGTAGGTACAGATAGAGGTACCTATCTGGTGGAGTTTCGCTGCACAGATACAGTTATTAGAATGAACGAGCACTGTTCTTATGTCATTAAACATCTAGGGAGACTATGATTACCTGGCACAGATATGGCACGAAGACCATTAGTATGAGAACAATATTTCGATGACGGTTATCGCTTCATCGCTACAAGACTTGCAACAACGCGAAATGGGTGCGAGGAAGGGAAAATGTGCGAGAGGAATCTTTTATTGTAGGATACTCGATATACAGAAGAATTCGCACGGGAGACACTTCGGCGTTCCATCACAAAGAAATGTAGAAGTTGTCGCGCTTTTCCAAGTTTTGCCTTCGCATTTCGATATAGGTACATTCACGCATTCAATCAATGCAAATTTTTTTGTAGAACGGTATTGATTTTGCTTCGTGAATATAGGAGACATTTGAGAATTCTATGCAGAGATGGGGGTCCCTTCAACTTTTCTTTTTATGAGGTATGTAGATAGTCTCTCCTGTAGTTTAACGTGTAACGTGAATCATGGTCTTCATTCTAGTTTTTTGCCACAATAGCAGCAGTTTTAATAAGGATACCGAAGCAGATGAAAAGGGCCTCCCTCAGATTTGGGGTCTATGGTTCTTTTCTTACAACGGCATAGGCACATTCTCAGACACCTCACTTGTAGTGCGGGACGCAAGGTGAATCATTTTGCAAATTGTGCAACCAGGTGTTGACGGCACACCAGAGGGACCTGTGGGCGGGGCTGAACAGAAAAACCAAAATCGTTTCGAACGAGTCCATGTGTTGAAATAAAGGAAGCAACACCGTCAGCTGGAGGGCTGGACCATTACCAGATCACAGGCGAACCCAAAGTCCCACTGCACATCTAGGTGAGGTGTGTCACTGGATAAACTTAGGTCGCGCAGTTAGGCTCTGCCCACAGGTCCCTGTGGTATTACGTGTACTCTACCTACACTACGAGCAAGTTGTGATTTTTAGTGGAAAAATATGTGCAGAGCTGAATGCAGATTTTTTTGTGGAGTCACCCCTACGGGGACCTGTTGCTAGTTTTTCACACTTTCCTATCAAACCGTTATACTGGAGAGAATAAGGTAAGAATGAAAATATTATCTCAACTGTCACGTTTAGCTCTGATGTAGACTGCCAACATCTCCACAAATTTTGAAGACAATATCGATAGCTATAGGCAAAAAATCGCTTATTCCTTTGATTTGTTTTTTGTTGAGTTAATTTTATTAGATAATATTAATTTTACTTTCCCGGCCCCCACCAACATGGAGGGAAAGTATTGTAATGGTGCAGAAAAAAAGTTTTGAGATTTCACCGGATATATCCATTTTGAGGTCCCCCAAGTCGATTGAGACCATTTCCAGAATGATGTCTGCCTGTGGGTGTGTGTGTGTGTGTGTGTGTGTGTGTGTGTGTGTGTGTGTGTGTGTGTGTGTGTGTGTGTGTGTGTGTGTGTGCACGTGTGCGGCTATGCTTATGGGGACTTCGGCAAGAATGTAACCATAGTTGTGTGGACTTCACCAATTACGGGGACATACACACGTCCCCACAAATTTTAAGTGCTTCTAACGTGTTCTCTGGGGCCTCCTTACCGTAGAAAACACAATTTCCCAATATGTCCCCACAATTATAGGTCAAGAATGGTGTGTAAAACCATATAATTGTAACCCAAATTGTGGGGACCTCAGTCATAGTCGCTAGATGGCGCTGTTTGACTGATTTTCTAGTACTGAACTGTACCAGATTCATCGAGGTCCCCATAATATTCTCATTGTTGTGGGGACATCCAGAATTGAATTTACATGATATTATGTAGGTTATATTATGAGGTGGTGTGTAGGTAGTGATGGGCTGTGAAATATTTCATTTTGAAACTTTTCGAAGTTTCCGAAACTTTTCGAAAGTTTCTAGCCAAGTCATAATTTCCAAAAGTTATGAAACTAGAAATTTCTTTTCTTCCACACTCTAGGGTTAGTTAAGATGTTTTCTGTTTAGAAATTTTTATTCTAGTTTTTGAAATTAATTTTTGTTACTCAACTACCTACATGTAAGAACTGGTACTCGTACGATATCTGTTTTGTTTAGTTTCATTAGCTTTGTCCTGTTATTTTTTCAGAGTTCAATAACTTCATTTGTGTCTTGTTTATGTGCAATAATAACAATATCAAAATTCAGACAGTCGTTCAATGTCCCAAATACTCAAATTAGTCATACCTTTACACTCACATATCTACGCTTTATAAGAAAAAACATCAATTTTGTTTCGAATTTTGCCATGTTTCATAAATTTCCATAAATTTCATAAATTTCATGTAAATTTCATAGAAAATTTCAGCAATCATCAGTTTCTGAAATCGGCCGATCACTATGTGTAGGTACCCATAGGTATTGTTGGATGTGAATAGATATTGATACAATGAAGAAGAACATCTTATGCCGTGTGATCCAAACCATTCCGAATTGGGGTAGGTAAATGGATCTTTTCAGTAAAGGCGGTCTCTCTCGCACGATTTACGTCACAGCCCCACATGACCGCAGTGTAGTGCCGCGCACATCATAACGAACGGAGTTTCCCTTGGAGATATTAGGCGCCGTTATAGCTAGACACCACCAGCTGCGCGGTACGAACGCGCGTGCATCTGTCTCTTTTCTGCTGAAAAAGTCCATTACGTTCATATGGCCGTTTTCAGCGCACTTTCCAAAAAAATAGGAAAAAGGCGCTTTAAGCTTCACTTTGTCCGTCCGTCCGTCCGTACCCGGGATAACTCCTCAGGGAAGAAAGATATCGATGTGGTGTAAACGCTGATCAATAGTACATTTGTCCAGGATGTCAAGTTGACTTTTGGTTTTTTTTTATTCCTCCGCCATCTTTGATCCGCCATTTTGAATTTCCTTGAAAGTGATCTGATCGAGATGGAACAATGCGAACCACATCAAGATCTATTTAATTTTTGGCAATTGGTTCCCCGCCGCCATATTGTATTCTCCATATTGAATATGTTTCGAAGTGATAGAACTAGGAGAATTATGCCTCAACGAAAAAAGATATCGATGTGGTGCAAACGCCAATGAAATGCGTACGTGTCCATCATATAAAGTTGACCAATGATTTTTGTCATTTGGCTGCCATCTTTCATCCGCCATTTTGAATTTCTCTGAAAGTGGTCTGATTCGAGTGAAAGCAGGCGATGTGAACTTCATCAAGATACATCCAACTTCCGACAATTGATACCCCGTCGCCATCTTGTATTCTCCATATTAAACATGTTTCAAAATCATAGAAGTAGGAGAATTATGCCTCAACAAAAAGAGATATCGATGTGGTGCAAACGCCAATCAAATGCGTACATGTCCATCATATAAAATGTGACCAACGATTTTTGTCACTTGACCGCCATCTTTGGTCTGCTATTTTGAATTTCTCCGAAAGTGGTCCGATTTGAATCTGAATCGGTCGAATTCACAGGCGATGTGATCTTCACCAAAATACATCCGATTTTGGACAAATGATGCTCTGCCGCCATATTGAAATTTCTTATCACTCAACGATTTTCATGAAGCTTGGAACTTACCTTTATTTCGTATGATCATTCTCATTCTCCAGCCAAATTCCAAGATTCTGCCGCCATCTTGGCCGCCATATCGGAATCCCTTATTATTGGAACGATTTTCATGAAACTTGGAACTAACCCTTGTCTATAGTGCGATCATTTTGATTTTCAAGCAAAATTTCATGATTATGACGCTATTTTGGCCCGCCATATTGAAATTTATGCCCAAATAACGGTAGAACTCTAATTAACATCTTGCGTTCACTAATCCTTCAAAAAGGAAGTGCGTTACTCAGCCTCATGCCCATGAAGCATACTCGCTTGTTTCTGTCTGTCCGTGTAGAATTTGAGAAGTTGGAGGTACTGCCCTTTGAGGAAAATAGCTAGAGCCTTGTACCTGACTTTTTCCGTTGGATAGCTAATGTCCGCAAGGGTGGCCAATGGGCTTTTTTACCATACATGGCTATCATCGTCTATCATTCCCATGTTCATTGTCGTGGAACATGAAACTCACCATCGTCTCGTATGATTGTTCTTATTTTCAAGCTGAATTTCATGATTTCGCCGCCATCTTGGCCGCCATCTTGGCCGCCATATTTAAATCTCTAAGGGATGGGACACTTCATTATGAAATTTGGAAATTACTCTTGTCTTGTACGACGAGTATTTTGATTTTCAAGCTAAGTTCCATGATTCCGCCGCCATCTTGGCCGCCATATTGGAATCTCCGATTAGTGGAACGATCATTGTCATTAAACTTGGGAATTATACTCTTCTCTCATATGAACATTCTTATTTTCAAACCATGACCTCATTTCCATGGACGACAAATCTGCACAGAAAATGCGCTATTGCGACTCACGCACATGTGATGATCTCTACTTGTTTTGATTCATGCATAGTTATTATTATTATCATCATCAAAGAACCTTCTGTCCACTTCGGAGAAGTTGAACTCCTCAAGGAATAAACTATAGAGTCCTGGAACTTTTTCCGATGAATAGCCTAGGCCCTCATAGCTGGCCAATGGGCAGATTAGATTCCATGATTCCACCGCCATCTTGGCCACCATAATGAAATTTTCTTATTAGTGGAACAATTGTCATGAAACTTTGAGCTCACTCTAGTCTCGTATGAACATTCTTAATTCAAGCTGAATTTCATGATTCTGCCGCCATCTTGGCCGCCATATTGAAATTTCTCATCGGTGGAACGATTTTCATGGAACTTGGAACTTGCCCTTGTCTCGTAGGTACATATAATTATTCTTATTTTCAAGCTGAATTCCACGATTCCGCTACTATCTTGGCCGCCATATTGAAATTTCTTATGGCAGATGCATATCGATTGTGTTTTGAAAGTACACGCTGACTCAAAATCCCAAGTGAATCGGTTGGAATCGACCTATTTTGTTGTCAGGAATATATGATATCTTTTTGTGTACCTACTTATTTCTGGGACACCTGTATACTATTTTCTTATATGTCAAACCAGGGCTTTGGGCTGGTAGGGGAGAGAAGGGGCTTGTCAGTTGTCGAGAAAAGGGGCCAAAATTTACGTAATCAGGTACATGAAAGAAACCAACGGAATTTTGTAAGGAAACATCCCCTTAATAAAAAATCTGGTCGTAAGACAAAATTTTTGGGACCTTTCAGTCCAGAAGACAAGTTCGAAATTTTCAAAAAAAGTACCAAAATTCGCATTCATTCATCAATTTTTTTCGGATATTTTGTTGACTCACCCACTTTGTGTGATATATGTTTATAAACCATAATTAAGATAAGAAGCGGAATCGATTTCCATGTTTAAATACAGGGTGTCCGATTTGAGAAGAATGTTTCGACGTTGCAGCCTGTGCGCGATATACCCTTAAAAATTTTCGTGGACAGTTTCGAAACCCACGTGAAAAATCATGTAAGAATTGTTGTTCATTCTTAAAATTATGTCTGAGAAAAAGTCTCCAGAACGGGATGAATTTTGTCTTTTTTTGAAAATTTCAAACTTGTTTTATGGACCCTCAAAAAGTCTGTCTCACGACTCGATTTTTGATTAAGGGGATGTTCCCACACAAAAGCCAGTTGGTTTCATTCAAGTACCTTATATGACGTAAACTTTGGCCATTTTTAGGAATTTGACAAGCCTATACCAGCCTGAAGCTCCCGGTCTGACATGTAATAAGACAAAGAAATTTTCAATAAAACTTATCAACGCACATTAGACCTACAGGGTTGAAATCATGTACCTTATGACGTAAGTTTTGAGGCACCAGCTTTCTGTCCATTGGTACAGAAATCTGCATCTAAAATTTTATGCTATTATGAGATATGATTTTGTGAAATTTTTGTCAAAACACATGAGTCACCCTGTAACTTTGAAACGAAGGGCGTCAAAAATCTTTCAAGGCTTCGCCCTTGAAACTGCACCTACCCTTGAACGAGCCCTTGAACTAGGAATGTTAACATTCCACTTGTTCAGTAGGTATGTTACGTTTAGTAGGTACCTACCCATATTATGTTCAGTGTACCTACCTACGATCGATCGATAGTTCTTTTCCTTGAGGAGCATTTCCTTAGTCTTGCAGTATTAATAAACACTATCATTTATTTTATTTTACTGGCAGTTTTTTGACAGTGGACTTATTTTTTTAAATTGACAGTAGGTACCTATCTTCCCGAAAGTAAACCCCTATATCCTATATCCCATTGACTTCATTGTAGAATTTCAACCTCGTGGCCATAACAAGTAGGTACTATTGTCAAGAATGTCCACACAATTTCGAAACAGATGTGTTATGAGACCACACACTTAACACACACCAAAAATGTGTGTACCAAATTGTGGGGACAGACCCCACATTGAGGTTTTACCAATTTTCATACGATTTTTCTAGTGTATCAAAAAACTACAAAAACAGTCATTTACATTTTGGAAAGCTCTACTATAATATGTAAAAATCTCGATATCCCCACAATTGGGTCTATTTCATGCGTCCCCACAAGTCCCACGCGACCGGTATGTGTGTGTGTGTGTGTGTATGTGTGTGATCTTCCACGATAACTGCCGAAACGTTTATCCGATCGATTTGAAATTTGATATGCAGACATGGTTTCGCCCTGGAATGACCGGATTAGTTTTTGGCTGTCATCTGTCAAACAGAAGTGTCACTATCAGCAAATGACAGAAGCTACATCTCACGGAACTTGACTTGCGATATGTCATTTGAAAGCCCTTGAAGAACTGTATTCAGAACAGTTAAAAGTATTTTCCTACCTGTTACCTGTCAAATTATAAAAAATATCAAAGTCTGGAACTTTGCCATTTAATTATTCAAAATCTATAAGACAGATGTAAACCAAACCCGGCAGGAAGCAACATTACCAAAGAATCAAACTAATGCTGAAGTTGGAGTTTCCCACCGTTTTCCGGACAAGCGCTATGAATTTTCAAAGTTTGGCCTGGCCGAATTCAGCCGGGCTTGCCTGTTCCTCGATTTTTGGCCTATTCAATTTTTTTAGCAACATGGCAACCAAACCGGTAGGTAACTACGTTTTTGTTACAAATTGTATCAATGTCAAAGTGACAACATGAACGCTGTTCTCGGCAGGTTCTCGGTGTTTTCTTTAGTATCTTCTTGCATCATTTGAGGCAACAGTGCGAACCGATCGTTTGTGTTGTTTGGGGCTCCGTAAACCCCCTTGTGTTTTCTGTAGCTTTAGCAACTTCAGTATGCCCATTCCATTGACGTATACCGGGTGATCATTTGAAAACTATCCACCTGCAATAACTCCCGATTCCTAGTGAATATTTTTTCGGGCAAAAACAGGTCGATTTTTATATCGAGGGGGACATCCAAAACATACATTGGCAAATTTCTATATTCACCCCCCTCGCCCCCACTCACTCCAACTTTGATATTTCAAATGACACTACCTACCTTGCGATACATCAAATTGAAGGAAATTAAATTTTCTTTCTGAAAAAAATATTTTCAAAATTTTCAACCCCACCCCCTTTTCTCTAAAATATCTCTGACTGTCCCATTTTATATTCTGGACCCCTCATTTTTTTCTCAATTTAGTTGGCGTCATCCTAGATAGCATCGAAGAAAAAAAATTTCGGTGGAAAAAGTGCTACCCAAATTCACCCCTTTGCTCTCCCCCACCTCAACTCCCGAATTTAACAAAACACCACCTACTTTGTGACACATCAAATTGAAGGGAATTGAATTCTCTTTCCGAAAAGAATTTTTTTGAAATTTTCTACCCTTCCCCCAATAAATTGGCTATTTGGAGTATTCTAGGGGAGCAATGGGGGGCTTTAAAAATTGTGAAAAAATATTTTTCAGGGAGAGAAAGCAATTTCCTTCAATTTGATGTATTACAAAGTGGGTATTGACATTTTAAATTTTTGAGGTCAGGTGGGGGGAGCGAAGGAGTAAATTTGGGTGGCACTTTTTTTTATAGAAAATTTTCTCTTTCGATGCTGTGCAAGATGACGTTTACTGTATTGAAGGGAAATGGAGGTCAAGAATATTAACTTGGACACTCAGAGAATTTTAGGAAGAACAGGGGGTGGGGTTGAAAAATTTCAAAATATTTTTTTTAGAAAGAGAATTAAATTCTCTTTAATTTGATGTATCGCAAGGTAGGTGGTGTTGTTTGAAATTTCAAAGTTGGGGTGAGTGGGGGCGAGGGGGCTTACGATATAAATTCTCCAATGTATGTTTTAGATGTCCCCCTCGATATAAAAATCGACCTGTTTTTGCTCAAAGACATTTGTACTAGGAATCGGGAGATATTGCAGGTGGATAGTTTTCAAATGATCACCCGGTATGTACAAACTGTAATGTGTGCAGTTCCCTTATTTGATTCGGTACCAGGGCCCCATCCCCATGGTGTCTGCTGTTCAAGGCCCTGATGGGGCCCCCATCTGTGTCTATCAGATTTTGCCGTTTTAGGCCAAAACTGCGGCCTTGTGTCTTCTTGGGTTCGTTGAAGCCCTCTAGGCTCCTGGTGTCTACGGGTGTCTCTTGAAGCCTCACTGAGCCCCCTTTTTTTTTTAGTTTTCAGAACTATCGTGCCTTCAGGTGTGGTTCGGACCTAACTTCTTGATGGGCTCGAAGTCTCATTTCAGAGGTCACCACTTGGGGGCCTTGAATAGCAATTAATTAGAACTCTGCTCCAGGTTTTCAATCCGCGACTGATTTTCACCGGTTATTTTTCAAACAATAATTTAGGTTGCATCATTAAAGGCAACAGTGCGCCCCGATTGATTGTGTCTTCAGGTGTTGTTTGGGGCTGTGTAAACCCCCTTGTGTGGAACTAGCATTGCATTCTTGAGATATCACAACAGTTGACTACCTCTAGTACTAGCTTTTGAATTATATCATCGTCTTGTACCTACTTCATAATGCGATCGTGCAAATTAAATAGTATATTGGAAATAGAATATCTGCTGGAATTAATTCAAACAAAAACGATTTTTTTACCATGGCTAGCTTTCAGTTCCTTCTTCAACATATCAAAAGTCCTCAACTCTGGGACAGCTACAAATTAGTATACAGGGTGAAAGTTTATTATTTTTCCTTACTTTCTTTCTTTTTTGAAAAACTGATGACTGAAAAAAACGGTTTTAGGCTAGTTTGATAGGCCATAGTCTTTTAATGAACATATAAAAAATATACCACCCAGCCACCCCTGTGTATCGAGTTACAGGGTGGAAACTATTTTTCATCTTTAATTTTTTTTCTTGGTGGAACTGATCTAGATTGAAGCCGGTTCAAGTTCTTTTGCAAGCTTATAATGTCATACTGAACATATGAAAGAGATACATCTCTACAACTGCTGCTTTTCAATTTACAAAGTGAAAAGTCATTTTCACGTTTTAATTTTTTTCTTGGTGAAATTGGCTCACACAACAATTGCGACTGATTTTTCTGTAAACTTTAAGTTTCTAGTCAAACATATCAAAATAATACATTTCTGCTACAACTAAGTTTTTTTTATAAATTTAAATGTTTGGGAATATTTGGGTAAATTGCATCAAAAATTCAAAAAATCTTGGAACGCAACCGATCATTTAAATTTGTAAATAAAATCGTAGCTGTAGCAAAAATGTATAATTTTGATATGTTTGACTAGAAACCTCAAATTTTCAGGAAAACCAGTCGCAATTGTTGTGTGAGCCGGAATCATCAAGAAAAAAATTGAAACGTGAAAATGACTTTTCACCCTGTAAATTGAAAAGCAGCAGATGTAGAGATGTGTCATTTTTATATGTTCAATATGACATTATGAGCTTGCAAAAGAACTGGAACCGGCTTCAATCTAGATCAGTTCCACCAAGAAAAAAAATTGAAGATGAAAAATAGTTTTCACCCTGTAAGTTGATACGCAGCAGTTGCTGGGTGCTATATTTTTTATATGTTTATTGGAAGACTATGGCCTATCAAACTAGCCTAAAACCGTTATTTTCGGTAATCAGTTTTCCAAGGAAAAAAGAAAGTAGAGAAAAATAATAAACTTTCACCCTGTATACTGATTTGTAGCAGTCCCAGAGTTGAGGACTTTTGATATGTTGAAGAAGGGACTGTAAGCTTGCATTGGTGAAAAAATCGTTTTTGTTTGATTTAATTCCAGCAAAGCACCTATTTTTTTCTATTTCCAATATACTAAAACGGTTCTGCCACGATAACTACCAAATTGTTGATCGGATTAAATCGAAATCAGGTACGAAAGCATAAGTTCAGCCTGGAATGACCTGATTAGACTTTGGGTAGATGATTTAGTTTGGAAACCCTCAGATGGCACATTGGGTCTGGGCTTGTCTGCCCAAGCTCTAAATTTAAAGATATAGAGTAGAAATTTCACACACAGATGCAGAAAGTTCTCAGTCAAGTTTGTCTAATTTCATCATTATGTCTTATGTAGAAACAAAAATTTGAATAAGGAACTAGCATTGCATTCTTGAGATATCACAACAGTTAGCTTCCTAGTTCTACCTTTCGAAATATTTCATCACCGTGGAAACCTAAGAGCCTGTCACTTGTTCTGTCGGCCCGACAATGGATGCAGGATGCTCGCTGAACGCTCAACTCAATGGAACTTTTCCACTCAACTTCGCCATTGAGTCCCACTTTCCCGAAGGGACGCTTAGATCAAAATCATTACTGACGTCCCTGGATACCGCCGGGAAAGTTTTGTGTCGCCCCACAACAGATTTTATTAGATGATATTAGCAGATACTTAATTACTTAGGAGGAAAAAAAATTGTAGACAATTTTATAACCTTGATTTTTCATTAAACCTAATTTAATATCTCTGATGGTTAGCGCAATATAAGCAAAAAACTGGATCGAAGGACCATGTTTCCAAGATGGCGGCTCGAGCTCAATAGGTAGAGTTGGGGACTTTTAGTGTATTTATCAGTACACCTTACCGGACATTTCTATCAAATTTTCAAAACTCCGACAGTTTTTTCCCTCAAACGGAAAATTTTTTACTGATTTGACTGGCCTATAGCCCGCCTATGTGTGTGGAATTCGCGTGGAATAGAGTGAGTTTTAATCGTTGGTGGTTAGGATTTAATTTTGTTTATTCATTGAGGAATAGGCCCTTTCGGGCGGCAGAAGTGTTCTTGAGATTGTCGCGAGTTGTTCGCATTGCTTCCGGCCAGTAGCCATGAGGCATGTTGAGTCGGCCGCCCCAGTTAAGCTGACTCAGCAGAAAGTGAAGGTCCAAGATATACTACTCCTACTGGGAACCGGATGTTGATGCATTCGTCCTCTCTTTCATAGCAAGTAGTGGGCATTCCTCATGTTTTCGCTTTTGCTGGCCTTGCAAGAGCATTCCCATAAAGTGTCTGTTGGGGGTGTATTTTTGGGGTTCTCTTCCCAACATTTATGATTACGTTATATTATGAGTGAAACCGTTTGTCGAGTTGTTTTTGTGTGTTGATTCTTCTACGTTCTTCTAACATCCTCTTGCGGGACTGCTCTTACGTACAATACGACCTTGGAATGCTACGCATAGCGGCGGGACTACCCTAAAACCAGATCAGCCGGCCAAAACCAAGAAGAGAAAGGAGGAGGTCAAGTATAGTTCGCTTTGTGAATGTTTGACACCTCTGGCGGGCCCCTTCGCCTCTGTCTCACTTGATTTCGTGAGTGGGGTGGGGTGCAAACGGTCCCCTTCTTCCAATCAGCAAACCTTCCTAAGCCAAAACCTTTCGTCAAGCTCTTATCTACAGAAATAAGCCAAAGAATTGGATTCAAATGAATTTAGTCGAACATTGGGTAGATCATACTTATCCGGTCAAAATTGAAAATTTATCCTACATTGACATTTTTTTGTCGAATCAATTTAGGCGTGCCATTTAAAGTGAGGAGTGATTTTAGAAGCATTTTTATCTAGATCTTCAAAGCTGATGATAGTTTTCCAGAAAAATGGTCGCAATTTTTTTCTGTTGATCTTGACTCGCCTTTTAGTCCTCTGTCTGCCATTGGTGTACGTCGATGATTCTCCCGGACGAAGTATGCTAACATTTGCTTCAGTGTTCGGTTTTGACTTTCAACAGCATTTGCTTGAGGATCGTAACAAGCGGTGTTCTGCATCTCAACTCCATAAGTTTCAAGTAAACTTCTGAATTCGTGGCTAATAAACTGTTTTCCATTGTCTACGACCAGTCTTCGAGGAACACCATATAGTGCCCGTGGTTCGCATAAAGATACCGCATTCAATGATTAAAGCAAGCCATTTGGTACAGTCGGCATTGTTATTGTATGCACCATGTTAAAATTGCTGCTGAATAATATCTCAGTTTTACACTTTTAAGTGATTGTTTTTCGACCAAAAGAGTGTCTACTGTATGCACTGAATGCCCATTCATCACAGAGAGTGACGATAGAGCCTTTGGGTAAGAGATCATTGGAAGAGTACTACCTACCTACGAAAATAAATACGATAAATTCACAACTTGACGGGCGGCGCTTATCAGCACGCGGACGTTATCAGCCCCGGGAGACAGGGCCGGGCTAGAAAATAACTGACTATGACATTGGAAGACGACGAGAATGCCTCTAATACTCCCCAGAAAGACAAAGCCACAAACGAACAGAGCTGGTCTTCAGCAACTGGTCGCAAGCGCCCGATGAAGGACAGTCCGAACAGAATACGCAAAATTCTTAAGCAAACTTAGCTGGAGAGCTACTGGCTGAATCCCTCACCTCTACCTACGACTAATAGATATGATGTCTTGATGGATACAGACGGGAACACAGAGCAGAAGGAAGATGAGGTAAAAATAGTGAAACCACCTCCGATTTTTGTCACCGGCGTTAAAAGTATTCAGCCCCTTACCGACCTCTTGAAACAAATAGCACCGAACGACCATAAACTGAAATGCGTGGGAGCAGACCAGGTGAGAGTTCAGCCATCATCACCGGAGTATTACTCCATTATACTTAAGGCTCTGACTGAGAAGAAAACACACTTTTTTACCTTTCAAATGAAACAAGACCGTAGTTTCCGAGTGGTTGTGAGAAACGTACACCCGTCGACCAACATCGAAGATTTAAAGGGGGCCATAGAACAACTGGGACACGAAGTTAAGAACATAGCTAACATACGCGAACGTGGAACAGGGAAAAATCTACCGCTTTTCCATATCGAGCTCAAGACTCAGCCCAATAATAAAGAAATATATAAAGTGACTGGTCTACTAAACACAATGGTCAAGATTGAACCCCCTCATACCAAGCGAGAGATTGTTCAATGTTCGAGGTGTCAGAGGTTTGGGCACACAAAGAAATATTGCCAACTACCACCAAGGTGTGTTAAATGTCCAGACAGTCATGCAACAGCTGACTGCCCGAAAAAAGAAAGGAAGGGAGAAGTCAAGTGTACTAATTGTGGAGATGGCCATCCTGCCAATTATAGGGGTTGTAAAACCTACAAAGAGCTACAGAAGAAGAAATTTCCACCTCTCAGAGCAAAAGGTCACACAAACAACGCGAATAAACCACCTAAAAACCCGAATGTTAAGGAGGGAATCTCCTATTCTCAAGCTGTTGGTGGAAATCAAACAACAACAAGAGAAGCCGAGGTCAGCCAAGATAATACATTTCAAACAACATCCCAGTCATCCAGTCAGCTGGAACCTCTGTTCATGAAAATGATGGACAAGATAGAAAAAATGATGGAAAGAACCGACAGAATGCTAGACATTCTGGTTTCATTGATTCAGAAGCGCTCCTAATGGATTGCTCCAGCCTGAGGATTGCCGTCTGGAACGCCAATGGCTTACCTCGACACACCCAGGAGCTCAAAGCTTTTATCATTTCCCAGAAAATCGACGTTGTGCTGGTTTCGGAAACACACATGACATCCAAGAGTTACCTGAACATTCCAGGCTATTCCTTATACACCACACCACATCCACAAGAGAAAGCTCATGGTGGAACGGCGGTCATCATCCATAGCTCCATTAAACACCACGAAAGCGAGAAGCTCAGCCAAAAACACATCCAATCGACTAGTATTGTTATCGAAAACAAGCAAGGACAACAACTTACCTTGGCTTCTGTTTACTGTCCACCTGGACAACCAATCAAGAGTGAACAGTTTGACGATTTTTTCAAGACACTTGGGAGCAAATTTCTGGCTGGTGGAGACTACAACTCTAAGCATCCGTACTGGGGATCGCGACTGACTACCCCAAGAGGCAGACAGCTGTATCAAGCGATGCAAATGAATAGCATGTACCCACTTACAACTGGACAACCAACATACTGGCCGACGGATTCTTGCAAAGTACCCGACCTGCTCGACTTCTGCATGATAAGAGGGATCAGCAGCAATTACTTCGAGATCGAGCCCTCCTGGGATCTATCTTCTGACCACTCTCCGATCATCGTTACGTACAGAACAGCCGTAACAAAGCAAATCAAGCAATCGTCTCTGACTAACAGAAACACGAACTGGGCAATGTTCAGAGAGTATGTACAGGGAGAGTTGAGGATGGATATCCCACTCAAAAGTGGAGCAGACATTGAAGTGGCCGTTCAGCAGTTCTCAAGTGTACTGCGTGCCGCGGCGGCTCGAGCTACTCCACGGGCGGAGCATGACCGGGCGGGAAGAGAAAGGCTTCCGAAAGACATACAGGACAGAATCGACGAGAAAAGAAAACTGCGTAAGAGATGGCAGGAGACTCGGGCCCCAGCTGATAAGACGGAATTAAATGTGGCAACAAGAGAAGTGAAACTGTTATTGATGAACCACCGAAATGACGGAGTCTATAACTATCTTAGCAACCTTTCATCCTCCGAGGCTGGAGATTACTCACTCTGGAAGGCTACGAGAAAACTTAAACATCCGCAAATACGCATTCCTCCTATCAGAAAAACCCAGGGTGGATGGGCCAAAAGTGATGAAGAGAAGGCCGATGCTTTCGCGGATCACCTCAGTGACGTGTTCAAGCCATTTCCAGCCATGATACCACCAGAAGAGGAAAGAGAAATCAACCACTTCCTTGAAGCCCCGTTACAGCTCGACCTACCTATTGACAACTTCACCAAGAGGAACATTCTCAAAATAATAAAGAAACTCAAACCCAGGAAGGCGCCAGGAAGAGATGGAATAACGGGAAAAATGATGAGAGAATTGCCGGAGAAAGGTATTCGTTTCTTCACAATGATTGCCAACTCCATAATAAGAACAAGCCACTACCCATCAACTTGGAAGGAGGCTAAAATTATTGTTATACCAAAGCCGGGCAAAGATGTCACCCAAGTAACATCCTACCGTCCAATTAGCCTCTTATCGGTTCCTTCAAAAGTGTTCGAGGCGTTGCTTCTGGAGAGGATTCGGCCTATCCTGGATGTGCGCGGATTGATCCCTGGACACCAGTTTGGTTTCCGTCGACAGCATTCGACGTGCGAGCAAGTCCATCGCGTGGCAGCTAAAATCCGCAATGATCTCGAAACCAAGCGATACTGCTCCGCCGCCTTCTTGGACGTTTCCCAAGCCTTTGACAAGGTATGGCATCGAGGGCTACTCTACAAAATCAAGAGGGATCTTCCTTCCCGGGTCTACGAGATCCTTCGAAGCTACCTGTCAGACAGAAGGTTTACCGTTGGGTTTGGGGTAGCTGAGACATCCCTTAGAAGCATTGAGTCGGGAGTACCCCAAGGGAGCGTCCTTGGTCCGGTCCTGTACCTGCTGTTCACAAGAGACTTACCAACATGCAGGAATACGGTTCTGGCAACTTTTGCCGACGACACGGCCGTAATGTCTTCACATAGAGATCCTACCATTGCTTCGACCAATCTTCAAACCCACTTAAACAAAATAGAGAGGTGGCTAAATACCTGGCGGATCAAGGCAAACACGCTAAAGTCTGAGCACGTGACATTTACTCTCAACAGAGCCACATGTCCCTCCGTTACGTTGAATGGCGAAGTCTTACCACAGAAGAAGGAAATCCGATACCTGGGCATGCACCTAGACAGACGGCTGACGTGGGCCGGTCATGTCTGGAAAAAGCGCCTACAACTTGGACACACCAGGAGGAAGCTCCACTGGCTGCTGCGACGAGGGTCCGGTCTGTCCCTCGAGAACAAAGTCCTTTTGTACAAGACTGTGATAAAGCCTGTGTGGACATACGGTATACAGCTGTGGGGATCGGCTAGCGCCTCAAATATCATGAAAATTCAACGTTTCCAAAATAAGATGCTCAGGGACATAGCGGAAGCTCCATGGTACGTTCCAAACTGGGTGTTGCATCAGGACCTGAACGTCACAACAGTCGAAATATCCCGATACAGCACTAGATACAGGGCCAAGCTCGAGTCTCATCCAAACACTCTAGCTGGAGAGATGCTCGTCGAGCCGAGGGTGAAGAGGCTGAAGAGAAGCAGTCCGCTCGAATTGCCAGACCGATTCTTATAGCCAGTGATGAGCGAACGAGATCGCCCCACCCGCGATGCCTGCCACTACTTCAGAATGGCTTCTGTAGTCTGCCTTTTATTTGTATCATAAGTACTCATTTTATGTTCCGCGTGATTTATGTTTGTTAAGTCTGTTAAGGTGTTTGTGTCTTGACATTGATTTTATTTTATTCATATTAATTGAAATTTTTTAACATGTCATGTACATAGTCAATGCATTGGGGGAGCAGACAGTGGTCTCTCCCCTTCCAGAGTGTTAAGTGTCGTATAAATTATTGAATGTCACCCGTAACAGATTGTAATTAAATTTGGATGTTAATTAAAAAAAAAAAATTTGGTACAGTTGCTTTTGAGACCTATTTGGACGATTTGACCCGTAGTTCCTAAAAAAATTTTCATGCGGGCTCAAATTTGGGGGGGGGGAGAAGTAAAAATAGGAAAAAATCTTTAAAATGATTCCTTGAGCTACAAATACGTTTTTGAGGTCGATAAAGAGCAACTTGCCTCTAATTAGTATGACCCAAGTACCCACCTCACGATCCCGTCACCGGAAGTCGAAAAATAAGCGCCATTTTGGAAAAAAAAAGTCAAATTCAGAAACCAACAAAAGGTCTTGTGTAGGGTGTCTTTTCCAACGTTTTCTGGGTTGCTGAGTACAATTATGATAGGTAAAATACGATTTATGTTACAGGGTTGAAGTAACTAAAACTACCCATGATCATTTGCCCTTAAGGAGTGACTATAAATGATGTCAATCATAATTTCGTTACTTGTAGTTCTTGGTATTTCTTATTGGTTATTATTTTATTGGTATTCTATTCGCATTTTGTCTTGATTCAATTTGGCATTTTTCACTGGTTATTATTTTATTGGTATTTATTCGCATTCTGTCTAAATTTAACCTTACTTTTATCTTCATTTGATCATTTGTCTAGACAAAAACTCTTGCTAAAAAATTGAATATTTTCAGAAACAATGAACTGAATTAAATTGAATTGAATAGGTAAAGTACGATCTGAGTGACGGGTTTAAAGTAGCTAAAACTATCCAATGAGGATAGGGTACCTACCTAATTGTTGAGGGTAGAAATAGCAAACAGCAATGATACGTAAACGTATTCAGCAGCCTTCGAAAAATGTATCAACATTACACAATGTATCACATTAACTTCCAATAAGAAAATTAAACAATGTCAATCTTGAACTTGGATGTTACTGTCTTCTAGATCATTTTAAGTTTTCACAGGCCAGGGTGCAAGGCAATTGGTTTTTTTCGCATACGTGTCGCATGCTGTCCGACAACCACATTTGTGGAGCTCTCTGCAAGCTGCCCAGATTTTAGGTAGGTCTGTCCATACTGGGACCCAACCATTTTCCTGTTTCGACCATCCCCAGGATTCTGGCGAAGGAGATGTGCTTCCATCAACTGCCCTGTCCCATATTTGGCCTGGTAAGCGGCTCTTTTCATGTGCTGTATCAACGACGAGTAGGTGGGATGGCACTGATGACTTTTTCTTCTGACAAAAATTTTTTTCCGCGCTTCATTCACACAAGAACACATATTTGGTTGTCGATGCCATACAACCGAACCGTGAACATTTCCAAGGCTTGAATAATGTTATCATCCAACTCGTCATTGGACACACAAGTTTCTTGAATGCTTCGGTAGCCTCTTCACTCTGCCAAAAGTCCAGGTTGACCTTATCTTTGGTACTGAAAAATGTGGTTGTACCTGAATGGAATCATCTGAGAGCGATTGATTTGTTTTGACCCAGACATCCAGCAATGCTATGGACACCTAATATAGCGCCGGCTTATCCCTGAGCCAAAAAGAAGCCAGAATTTTTCCAAACCTTGTTCTTTTCAACTGATGAAAGATGACACAGCCAGCACAAGAATATCGGTGTCGCTACTTCGAATCAGCACTTTTTTGACACCGTGCAAAACCATATCCTGGACGTGAAGAAGAATTCGGCCATCCGGGCCGTCTGTCTTGTCCATTGCACCACATTAATCACCATTTAGCTCACTTAATCCTGTATCAGAGGACACTATCTCTTTGGGAACGTTCGTCACAATGTGAGTGTTCAGAAAAAATCCTCAATCAATGAGCACGTCGATACGGAAACAGGGGGCGTTCTAGTTGATCGAGGGCTGTGTGAGAATTGAGATCATCTCTAGCAGGAGTGAACAAGGGAGAGGAAGTCTCGATTGCAGACGTAGGAAAGGGTGCAAACGATTTGGCCCGTAGATCCTAAAAAAAATTCATGCAGGCTCAAAATTTTGGAGAAGTGAGAAATAGGAGAAACTCTTTGAAAGAATATCTTGTCCTACAAATACGTCTTTGAGGTCGATATAGAGCAACTTGCCTCTAATCAGTATGATCCAAGAACCCACCTCAAGATCCGGCCACCAGAGGTCGAAAAATAAATAAGCGTCATTTTGGAAAAAATCAGTCAAATTCAGAAAGCAACAAAGGGCTTTGGGTGGGGTATCTTTTCCAATGTTTCGTGGGTCACTAAGTACGATTATGATAGGTAAAAATAGGATAGGATTATTCCAGCCAAATTAAGAAAAAATCGGCCATTTTGGATTTTATTTTGACCAATTAAAGAGCGTTATTATCTTTGAAGATTTCCGGTTTACTCTGAATAACTTGTAAACTGGTTAAAAGAATCGGAAATATTCAACGATGACGTTAAAAAAGTTTCCAACCTCGAAATTTTCGAAAATTCAAGTATGCTATTTTACAGCAAATTCTGCATCGATCAACCAGATTTCATCAACTTCTGAATTTATTTCGGGTTTTGGCCGATTGTTGCTTAATTTGATTGGACTAGTCGTATTTTACCTATGATAATCGTACTCAGCGAACCAGGAAAAAAGATACCCCACACAAGACCCTTTGTTGCTTTTGAATTTGATTAATTTCTTTTCCCAAAATGGCGCTTATTTCTCGACTTCCAGTAGTCGAATCAAGATGAACATGGTCAATTGTCTCTCTGGAAATTGCAGAATAATTTGTATACTGTGAAATGTTGATTGACATACATTTTTCGAAACTGAATACCTTTACGTATTATTGCTGTTTGCTATTTCTACCCTCAACAAGTACCTTATCCATGGGGTAGTTTTAGTAACTTCAACCCCATACCTCAAATCGTATCTTACATATCATAATCGTGCTCAGCGACCCAGAAAACGTTGGAAAAGACACCCCACACAAGACCCTTTGTTGCTTTCTCATTTGACTCAATTTTTTCCAAAATGGCGCTCATTTCGATGGCCCCTAATAAGACTAGGGTAACTCGTGAGACACGGTTAGAACTAGCGTATCTCTGCGCTTACCAAATGAACTAGCGTATTTCTGCGTTTACCAAATGAACTAGCGTATCTCTGCGTTTACCAAATGAACTAGCGTCCCTCCCATTGGATTTACACAGGCTATACGCTAGTTCATTTGGAGAACGCAGAGATACGCTAGTTCATTTGGTAAACGCAGAGATACGCTAGTTCATTTGGTAAACGCAGAGATACGCTAGTTCTAACCGTGTCTCGCGAGTTACGCTAGTCTTATCAGGGGCCATCGATTTATCGACTTCCGGTGGCCGGATCAACAAGTGGGTACTTAGATCATACTAGTTAGAGGCAAGTTGCTCTATATAGACCTCAAAAACGTGTTTTTAGTGTGAAAGGAATTATTTTAAAGATTTTTCCTATTTTTCACTCCCCCCCCCCCAAATTCTGAGACCGCATGAAAATTTTTTTAGGAACTACGGGCCAAATCGTTCAAATAGGTCTTAAGGGCAACTGTACCAAATGGCTTGCTTTAATCATTAAATGCGGTATACCATTCGATTTTTAATCGAACCACGGGCACTAATAGAGAAGAAAGACGTTATATTCCAAGTTCTTGACTAATGTTCCAAGATTCTAATCGCCGATTTTGACTTCAGTAATAGCCCCATCAAATCAACGCAAACTGGGATTGGAAAATTCAGGACAAGTGATCACGGATATTGTGATGAGACACTTCTTCAATGTCTTGAATGCTTGTTACACACCAGTGTGCAAGCAAGCTCTATGTTCTAATTTAGCAGCTTCGTAATGGGAGCGACTACTGTAAAAAAGTTTGGTATAAATCTTTTATACCAGCTGGTCATTCCTAAGACTCGACGGACTTCTCTGGTAGTCTTTGATGTTGAGTGTTCGGTAATGGCTCGAATCTTGTCCGGGTCAACGTGCAAACGTGCAACCTCCATCAACTACGTAGCCTAGGTAGAGAAGTTTCGGCCGAATATGTGGCACTTCTCTCTACTAACAACCAGTCCAGCCATCCGCAACCGTTCCAGAATCTTTCGCAAGATTTTCATGTATCTCTCGAAGGTGTCAGTGGCCACGATGATGTCGTCTAAATAGATGAACACACATTTTGCTTAATTTTTCGAATCCAAGACAGCATCTGCATAGTTTTTCTCAAACCAAAAAGCAAAAAAACTAAGAATTCCCAAAAAACACTTTTTTAGTGGCTGTCCTGAGACTGTCATCGTTGCTGGTGAAGTATTCCTGATACCATTCCATTTCCCTCATATTCATACTTCTTATATGGCTCTTGCAAGGATTGTGCTACGATCTGTTTCCCTAGACAGTCTCTCTTCCTCGATGTATCCCCCTGGAGTGTTCATCAAAAAGTATTTTTCTGATCAGACATCTTCATGGTTTTTCTGAACTTATTCTTCTATGATTTGTTCAGCAGCTGAATTATTTGTTCCTGGTCTTTTGTTTTCATCTTCATTTGGAGAACAAGCTCCCTGATCAGGTTTGATTCGGTCCCCAAGGAGGTCGTTTTTTGCAAAGATCTTTGGCAACTTTGGTTGCTGCAAACACTAGTGACCCCGACGAGTTTCTCAAAGTTTGCGTATCTTCTTTGAGTATGCTTCCAATGTTGGGTTTCGCATTCCAGTGGGAAGCTGTTCATTCATAAATGCACGAACCAGCTCGGTTTAATTGCCGCGATTTGCCGGACAAGCCGCGGCAAGATAGATGTGCAACTCGCCACAGAAAGTGTTCTGGACAACGAGAGAAGCCCCTTTCTCGAAATGTGGAGCCTTCAAAAATCGGCCCTCAGTGTGAAACTGTGAGTAACCTCCCCAATCGCCTTTTGGTTCCCCCAACTCGCCTGTATCGGTGAAATTACCCCGTCAACACCGGAGCCGGCCTGCGTAATGTGATCAAAGTGCCGTTCGAATCTGGAGGTGGCTCTTGTGTTTTGTATCTGATGGACGCTCAAAAGTCCCCTCGAGACCAAGGTTCAATTTTGCACGCTGACTTGGTCAATTTCGTTCCAAAAGTACTGTTCAAATGCCCCGAGGTTTTGAGTTTCCCAAAACCGAGAGCGTCAATTGACGTTCCTGTCAGATTCGCCTTGTCGTGCTCCGATTTTTCAACATTCTTCGACAAAATTCCAAGGGAAGCCCCGCCAAATGGCCCGCACCGGACGACACGCGACCCCCAAAACCCCCCGGTCGGCATTTTACACTGAATTCTTGAATTTCTGCCCAAAAAGCCGAGTTTTCGCCGCAAAAACGTATCAAGAAACTAAAACGAATTATTTAAAATGTCAATTCTCTGAAAAAAACTGGAATGAATCATGAATTTTTGAAAAATCTTCTCAAATTGAGCAGAAATTTTGGAAATTTCCCATCGTCAACTTGCAATGCGGTTCGTTTGCGATAATTTTAAAAAAATACTCCGCCAAAATCAGACGTCTCGTTTTTACAAATTTTGACGGGAGGTCGTTCGGTTGCCGTCAGCGGTTTCTATGAATTGGTGCTTCTAATGTTGAATTTCGCATTCCAGCGGGAAGCTGTCCATTCATAAATGCACCAGCTCGGTTTTCTTCAATTTATCCAATTCAGCGAGAAGCTATTGTTAAGCGCTAAGTACTCAGCGCCACCCTGACAGGATTTTTTTCGACCACAAAGCCAACCCTACTTTCGAATTTTGTGGATCACATGGCAAAAAGAAAAGAAAGCTGCGCGCATTTTACCGGTGGGAACTCTTCAGATTTGTATTCCTGACCTTTTGAATGGCCAGTATAGAAAAAATCGGATCCACTGTTTCCAGTTCTATCAGCACAGTAGCTAAGGTAATTTGCAATACATGAGCCGGTCAAAACCAGAATGGTGTAATAAAACATCATTTTGAGATATGGCCCTGAGAAGTTGGAAGATCCCATTTGAATGTACAGCGAGGCAGGGAAGCGGAGGCGTGTAATTTTTTTGCAAAAAGTGCTGCGTTTTTCATTCTGAGCCTCAAAAATAGAGCAAGAGAAGGAGATTCTGAATATATCAAAAATCGAAAAACTCAAAATCGTGACTCACACCACTGTGGTTTCCATGGGCTCACATAGTGAAAATACGATCAAATAGACCGTGGAACACAGAGAGACAAACCGGCGTTTCGTGAAATATGCACAAAAGGCTCAAATAACTGGCTTGATTCCAGAAAAATTGTCAATCGAACATGATTTCTCCTCGAATTTGCCTAGGTATACGTCTATCTATCTGTACTCTTTGGAAGACGCTGTGTAATATCTAATGAAGGCACGTGTCTTATTGAATTTGTTCCCTCTGCTGATGCAAGATATTCCAACTTCGCCGCGGCTCTGACTACGGCGACGTCGTCGTGTCGTATTTGCAAACGAAAATCCATCTGCCGAGTCAATATTTAACACAATAATCCAGTGCGACTTCGGTTCGAGCAAAGACCTCGTATGATTTGTCCCGATTTGTCGAGCAGGTTGATTGGCTGTCCTTTGTCGCGTAAGCTCCTAGTCCTCTGTAAATGAGAAGAAAAACGACGACTTGCTGGTTCACATACCCGACACAATCTCCACGAGCACCACACGTTTCGGCTCTTATTCTTGAGAGACGACCTCAACTACAAATTTTTTATTAAACCCAAAAAAGAGTAACGCACCCCGACGGCTTAATGCGGTCTGGCGTCGTCGAATTTGCGGCGTTATCGCATTTTTAAAACGATCCCGCGAGCAGCGGCACCGGCTCGCGGGAGCTTTTTTTATCGGGAATTATTCAAAAGAGTACATAATCTCGCGGTTCCGCAATTCGCCCCGATATTAAATTTTTGACAAACGACTTTCGGGCGAGTTCAAACAAGAGTCATCGACAGACAGACAACAGACATCGCACAGAAATAAAATTTAATTTCTACGCGATGTGATAATGATTACTGAAGAATCCAGTTCTTATTTCGAGCTATTTTTGATCCATGAATATTACAAAAGGACGACGATAACGCGGACACGACGCGAAATGCCGTGAGTTTCTCAAGCCATTTCTCTTTCTTCGGTTCGTGGTTCTGGGAAAAGTTGTGCCCGTCGTTCATTTTTCAAAAGTATTGATTATTAACTCTCTCTCCCTTGCCAAACTCGCTTGAAAAGTTAACGAACTTCTTTATAAATTTACGGAGCTGCCCACCCAGACGATCCCAGTCATCATCATCATCATCAAATTACAGAAACAATGTCTAACTGACTGCTTTGGAGAGCTAAGTACCAATTCAAGCGTTAAAAGTATATTTTTTACAACAGCAAAGCATAAAATCTCTTACAGTGAATTTGCATGAAGCCCGGCCTCGAATATTATGCAGATCTACTGGATTCTCAACTTATTTCTTATTACAAAGTACCTATCTGGTGCGCGATCGTAACATCCCAGCAAAACATTTGATATACTACTCGTCAAAATTGAGGGATCACCTTTTCAAAGTTCGCCAGCGGCAAACCAGTCGACAGATTATCCTAGAATCTTTCAAACTTGCAGGTTTGTCGATTATTTGGAAATCAACTTCACAAGATTTTGCAACGCTAGAATCAGCATCACACATCCAGCGAACGAAGGTGTCGACCCCGGGAGCAGGAATTTGCTTGGTTGACGGTCCAACGACCCACTAGATGCGAGAGATACGGACGTTCAGGGACAAATTGATCAAATGAGCAAAGTAATATTCAATATTATCAGACCTTTGAAATCGGCATGGGTCTCTTCATTGATTGTAGTAGACAGGATGGGCCATTTCAAAATGTTTTCTGTGGACTGGCGCCAATTATATAGTGTGACTAAGAAAAGGACCTACCCTATACCTGATATCGATGAAATTATGACGTATGTAGAAGGTGTAAAATATTTTAAATATAAGAGAAATACGACGAGAAATATTGTAAAATATTTCTCGTCGCTCGATTTATTCAGCGGATATTGGCAAGTAAGGATGGAAGAGAGCAGTGCGCAGTATACAGCTTTCTAGCGCAAGGCGAAGGGATATTTGAGTTTCAAGTGATGCCCTTTGGTTTAACAAATGCTTCCTTCACCCTTCAGATCCCCGCGGATCAAGTTTTCGCCGATATAAAATGGCGAGAAATTTTAATTTATCTGGACGACATAGTCATTTTTTCAAAGACACATGAGGAGCACATGGTGAAAGTTGAGAAGGTGCTGCAAAAGTTGCAGAAAGCCAGGCTCACACTGAACATCGATAAATGCGTGTTCATGGGGAAGAAAACTAATATTGTGGGCTATACGGTGAATGCAAATAGATCATCCCCATGCCGACAAGATCAAAGCAATGCAAGTTTCCGAACACTATAAAATTGGAAGCAGTTCCACAGTTTCTAGGGATGTGTAATTATTAATGCAAGTTTATCGAAAATTACTCAAAAATCAGAAGGCCTCTTCATGAAATTATGAGAAAAAATCAGCCATTTATGTGGACAGAGGAACGTTAGAAGGCTTTCGAAGAACTGAAGCGGAGCAACCCCCGTTCTGATCCACTCTGACCCTGGTAAGATTGCGAATTAAGGATAGACGCGTCAATCGTAGGACTCGGAGCAATTTTACTATAAAACATGAGGGACAGTTATATCCAGTGGCTTCCATCAGTAGGTAATTGAACATAAACGAAAAAAAATTCACGATTCCGAAAATCGAAGCACTAAGAAAGGTGGTGTGGAGTTTGAAATACTTACGGTACATGGTATATAGCTGGCACGTGACTCTCGTAAGCAACCGCTGTATTATGCTATTCAAAATCCACGAAATATTTGCCGGGTCACTAGCCAGGTGGCCGATCAAAACGAGCCAATTCGATTATATGATGATATACAAGAGCGGAAAGGAACATCAAGATGCCGATTGTTTGTCAAGAAACCCTGCAAAGGAGGGCACGTAAAAGGACGAGATAGAAACAAATAAAGTTCCGACGCTGGTTGCACACGTGATACTTACAGAAAATGATGAGGGTAAATTGGGATAGTACGAGAAGAAATTAAAAGCAGTCAAACAAACACCAGAGAACTACCCACAATATCGAATCTACGACGATATTGGCGCTTTCAAGTCGAGATGAAGAAGGATAAATCAAATGAAAAAGATGTGTACCGAAGAGCCGGCGGAAGGCATTATTGAAAGAAAATCACGATGACCCTAAAGCAGGACACCTGGGTGAAGCAAAATTGGGTTCGAGGATGGCGCAGAAATATTATTGGTCTGGAATGTTCCAGGATATTGGGACGTATGTGAATGACAACGGACCGCAGTTCGATAAGAAATTTCAGATAATGATGGAAGAATACGGGATCCAAAAAACGGACGTCGCTCCATATAAGCCCCAAGTATATCCGGTTGAAAGAGTGAACAGAATTTCGAAAGCGGCCATCGCGCAATTCTGTGGAGAGGACCAAGAGCAGTAGAATAAATTTCTACTTGAACTAATTTTTGCGATAAATTTGCTAATTTAGACAAAAATTTTAAAAAGCTTTTGACCTTTTCTCAGAGAAGTGACCGCTTACCTCATTCGGCTTGAAAGCTCCTTTCGAATGCTTGATGATGCTGTACATGGAGTGCGCCACGGAAAACCCGTGCGTCCAGTTGTGGTACGGCACCCTGCGATAGTTCTTCTTGACGGTCAGCGTGAACCGCATCAGGGCACTCTTTTCGAACTTGATCAGGCCGAACAGATCGATGAACATGTACATGGCGTACAGGGCCTTGTGAAAGTCCTCCACTTCGAACGGATTGAAGTAGTAATTGTCGACGCCGACGAGCTGCTGCGGCACGCCCTTCCTCTCGGCCACCTTGAACTCCTCTTCGGTGCAGCTGTTGTGGTAGCTGAGCACCTCGAGGGCCACTTTGTACTTCTGCTCGGACTTGCGGATCTTGTCGTAGAGCTTGGCGTGGTGCAGGGCCAGGCCGCAGTAGACGGCGAACATCTCGAAGGCCTCTTCGTCCTCGTTGGTGAAGCAGCCCGAGTGCTTGTTGACCATCTGGACGACGCCGATGATGGAGCCGCGTATGAAGATCGGCATGCAGAGGATGGTGTTTGTGCGGTAGCCTGCAACAGAAAAAATTTTCTTGTCATATTCTTAGTCATTCAAGAAAAACTGCCAACTAAAAATTCAGTTTCACCAGGGGAGGGGGCAGATTCGAGCTCACAGCGACAGGGAGCACATCAGTTGAGTTGGATAGAGCGACACGTAAGTGTGACGATTTATATGATTTGTGAATCAGTGGGACACAGGAATAAATAGTGTGTGTTTTATTGTTTGACCGGCCGGTAGCTCAGAAGCTTAACGCAACACAACACAAACCTGGAGGTCCCAGGATCAAATCCGGCCGGCGGCAACACATTTTCTGAGCAAAACAAAATTACTGTGACATCGGAATGTGTAATGTATTGATAAACCGAACTAATAAAATGTGACAAACTCCTATAACCAAAAGAGGGTTGAGAAGGAGGAAAACAATTAATTAATTAATTAATTTTTATTGTTTGTCTTGCAACTATGAGAGTACCCGTCGCAAATTAGTAACATTGGTGTCAGAAGTGGGATGGCTTAGAGGACTTGTCTTTGTCTCGGCATTCTTTAAATGCTGTTAATTTATTTGTTTATATTCATCTCTTTTGAGTCTAACTTTACCCGTTGGTGTGTACCTTGCTTGAGCATCGAAGCCGTACACCTGGGAAATTTTTGAAAAGAAAACTTTCAAGTGAGGAGGGGGTTGTAATGACCAATTTTTCCCAATGCGATGGCCATTCCCTTGATTATCTATTAGGTACCTACCTAATATTGTAAATCTAAAAGGGGGTAAATCTGCATTAAAAATATTGTAAATTTAAATCCTCTGTCTAGCCAGGGGGAAAATTAGCACCATTCAAGTAAGAATTATCGTACCGAGCTACAAGTAACTCTGGACCGTTTTGGTCGGTTACCAGTGTGTCTGTCGAGGCCTCCCGTGGGAAACTTGCCTGTTTTGATGTGCGTTTTTCTAAAATGAGAGTCGCACGTCGTCGTTCGTTCCAAACGCGCGACCGCTCTCGTGTGTTTATTCGAGGCTTATTATTTATTGCAATTAGCAAATGATGTCTGTGAGCGCCCTCGTGTGTTTATTCAAAGCTTATTTATTGCAATTAGCAAATGATGTCTGTAAAAGGCGACCATTTGATGATTAACCCATCCAACGCCTTCGCAGACCTGGTGCCATAATTTTTTGGCGGAAAATTACCACTGCTTTCCCGCGCTCGGCTGAGAACGCTAGAGAGTCATTCCTCGCGCCGTCCTGAATGGGTCAAGATGAAACACCACTGAACAAAAATGCAACTACGATATTCTCGTAAGTATTTCCGAACAGTCTTTTAAGCATAATCAATTACAAAACGCAATCGGCATTCCCCTTCAGTTTGGGTACCCTGTATAATGATTAAGACCAGCCTACATAAGCAAACTTTCTCTTTATGGAGATCATCAGTTGATTGTATCAAAATTGAGAAGGAACGACTGTGTTGCTCGTAGGGAACTGCTAGCGATAGTAGAAGCCGTTGACCACTTCCACCAGTACCTATACGGCCGGAAAGTCTTGTTGAGAACAGATAATGCTCACTGACGTTTTTGCCCAAAGCGAAGAATCCAGAGGGACAACTGACAAGGTTCAAAATCCAAAACCGAACAGGCAGAAGTCATGACAATGCAGGCGTTTCCTTCCGAAGGTCATGGAGGGAAGGCTGCAAGCGCTGCAAAAGAAGTGGCGGAATATGCAGTAGGTGAAGTTCAGGGCAGTCTCCGTTGAATTCCACAGAACAGGACCACAGCTGCGGCGAAAAAAAGTAGCAAGAAAATTTGTTATTGGCTTGCACGTGAAAAAAACAACGCTCAGATAGAACAGACCCGAATGAGCAGATATCTCAAAAGAAGGACCGAAGTTTGAGGCTCCCTGTGTCCAATGGAACTCGTTGAAAATGGGTTGCTGAAAAGAGCATTGAAAACCCCGATGGGAAGCAGAGAGTCTCTCGATCGGTGCTTCTCAAGAAGTCTTGAAATGAGTGCACGGTGGTGGGTGGGTCATCTTGGAGTCAACAAGACGTTGACGAAAGTACGCGAGATGGTTTTACTAAGACGACGTGGAAACCTGTCTTAGTTTGCATGGACTGGGTACTTCAGTAAGTGGTCGGAAACAAACGCCTTGCCTAACCAGGAGGCTCAAACCGTAGCACAAGTACTGGTCGACAACGTGATCAGTTGATTCGGACTGGATCAGCCATAGGAAGTGCACTCTGACCAAGGACGGAATTTCGAATCAAATGTAATCCACGGCGTATGTACCCTGTTCGGAATACAGAGAACCAGAACGACCCCCTCCACCCACGTTCTAGTGGAATAGTGGAGCGGTTCAACAAGACGGTAAAACAAAACCCGTCGAAGGTCGTCGATGAACATCAGCGGGACTGGGATCGTCACCTACAGCTATCCTAATGGCTAACTAGGCTGCCATTTACGATACAATGGGAAAGCACGTGAGATCTTTGGCCGCAAATTTCGTCTTCCTTGCAGACCTGAAGACGAGCCAAGAACCGTTCCGGAGTATGTCGATGACTCAAGACAACGAATGGCCAATGTACACGAGGTAGTACGATGATGAGTCTGTCTTGCGACTGACCGGATGAAAACGCGATAAGACGAGAAGGCCAACTGTGGCTGTACAATCCACAAAGCAAGAAGGAAAAAGGTCTATTTGTTAAGAGAGGGACCATACATCGTGATCAAGAAATTCAAGATAAAATCTGTTCACCCGGGCCAACTAGCACACAAGGTCTTGGGGGATAACAATAACGGTATTGGGGCCTGTTCGAGAGGAACATGGTACCTAATGCACCCAGTGGAGTAGCTATCACAGAGCAAAGTGGGGCACTGCTCACGGTGAGTGGGGTAAATGAATGTCAACTAAATATACTAGAGAAACTTGGAGGAAATCTCGAAAAGCTCGTAGGAGTTGCTCTGGTAAAATCTGGAACCTGGACTGAATCTGGAAATAGTCTGAGGCACTCTGAAAAAGATCAAGAGGAGAACTATAGGACACTCAATTGCAAAAATTATTTCTTTTGTAAGTTGAAGACTTTCAATAGGATCTAATTATCCTAGGGGAGATCCAAGAATTCTGGGGAAACTCTGAAGCGCTGATGGAACCCAGGTTTCAACTCTGGAGAAACTCTGCGGAACTGCAGAAGAGTTCAGCAGAGAAACTCCGAGGGACTCAATTCCAAAAATGACTTGCTCATAAAAAAGAACCGCAAAATTGACTTGTTTTACGCTAGTTAAAAGACTTCAGTGCTAACTAAAAATTTTGGAGGAACTCCGAGGAATTTTGGATTAACTCGGGATAGCTCTAGTGAAATTTGGGGTAACACCAAGGGAACTCGAAGAAGATGTAAAAGGACTCCGCAAAAGAACTCTGGGGAAAGTCATCGCAAGAATTTCGTCTTTAGTACAAATTCAAAGACTTCAATAGAAACTAGGGCAGCTCCAAAGAATGCTACAGAAACTCGGAAAGGGGGTCTGGTGGATTCAGAGTAACTCCGGAAAACTCAGTCGCAGAAAGGGCTTCTTTTGCACAAACTTGAGGACTTCAGTGCTAACTAAATATTCTAGGAGAACTCTGAGGAATTCTGAAAAATCTGGAAAAGTTAAGGTGGATTCCAAGGTGACTTGAAAGAAACTCGGGGAAATTGCAAAAAAAGTCTGCAAGGGAACTCCGGGGATCTTGGTCGCAAGACTTGCCTCTTTTGTACAGGCTCTAGGAATCTAGGGTAGCTGAGTAGTGAGATTTAAAGGAGTCCTGGTGGATTCAGGGTAACTCTGGAAAAACTTGAAAGACCTCTGGAACAGTTCAACTCCGTTAGAGGCCTTCAATGCCAACTAAACTTCATCCTGAGGGAACTGCGAGCAATTTTGCAAAAACGCGGAAAATCCAGTGTAACAGAATCGGAAGAACTTTAAACAAACCTAGCAGGGAAACTACGGGAAACTTTATCACGACAATGATTTCTCCTGCAAAATTTAAAGGACTTCAATGTCAACTAAATTATTAAGCGAGAACCCAGAAATTCTCGGGGAAACTCAGACAGGCTCAAGCAGAATCAAAGGTGAGTCTAAAGAAATTAGTATCCAGAAAACTCAATGACAACAATGACTCTTTTTGCAGAAATAGAAACTCAAAGAAGCTTTATTATATTAGTCAGGTTGACCCTGAAGAGAATTGGAAGAAGTCTAAAGGAGCTCACCAAGATGTCCCAGGGAAATTCAATCGCAAAAAACACTTCTTTGATACAAGTCAGAGGACTTCAATGGAAAGTAGTGGAATTCCGAGTTTTTAAGAGCTTGAAGGAGCTCTGGTGAAATTCGCAATAGCTCCGGATGGGCTCGCAAGAATTCGACAGGGTCACTTCGAGATACAGAGGCCCTGAGGAACTCAATCGCGCAAAAATGACTTCTTTTGCGCAACAGAAACTCAGGATAAACTCAGAGGCGCTCTTGTGGAATTCAAGGGGGATCTGTATAAACTCTGAGGAACTCTGGAGGAACTGAACAGGGAAACTTTGGGACACTCAATCGCTAAAATGACCCATTTTGTAAGTAAGAATATTTCGAAAAATCCAAATACCCTAGAGAAACTCCTTAAATTCTGGAAAAACTCGGAGGGGGGCTCTGATAGAATTCAAGTCAACTCTTAAGAGAACCTGCGGAACTGCAGAATAATTCAGAACAAAAATGCTGAGTAACTTAATCACAAAAAATACTTTTTAAAGACCTAATAGGGAAAGGATCTAATATCCTGGGAAAACTCCTATATTCCTTGAAAAACTCGAATAAAGCTCTGGTGGAATTCAGACTATAAATCAGGAGAGACTCTGCAGAACTGCAGAGTAAAGTTGTAAAGAAACTTTGCAAGGGAACTACGAGGAGCTCAATCGCAAAATTACCTTTTCTGCACAAGTTACAGGACTTCATTTAGAAATCAGAGAATTCATGGTAACCTCGGAGAAACTCGTAAGAGCTCTTGGAAAGCTCAGGAGAGAAACTTCAGAAACTTTAATGGCAGAAATTTGCATAAAGACTTAAATTCTAACTTAATATTTCGAGGACCCCTAAGAAATTCTGGAAAGACTTGGAGTAATTGGAGATGAAGTAAAAACTCTGAAGAAATCTGGAGGAGCACGGCAGCAAAATTTAGAGGAATTCAATCGTGATATAACTTCTTTTGCACAAGTTAAACGGCTCCAATGCTCCAAGGTTGAAATCGAAGAATTCTGGAAAAATTCAGAGAGCTTTGGTGAAATTCAGTCAGGGTTTCTTTGGAGAAATTCGGAGTAAGTCTGGTGAAGCTCAAGAAGGTAACTCCGTGAAACACAAATCGCAGGAATGGAATGACTTCTTTTGCACAATTGAGAAGACTTCAATGCTGACGAATATACTCTAGGGGAACTCTGAGGAATTCTGGAAAAACTCGGAGGATTTTTGAAGTTAGTCCAACTCGGTCCAACTGTAACCGCTTAGCAGCTGAGCCCCGGGGAACTTGATCGCAAACATTTCATCTTTCGTCAAGCTGGCACTTCAATGCTGACTTTAATGTTGACTCAATATTTTGGGGAAACTCCAAGGAATTCTGGAGAAACTCGGAGGATCTGTGGAGGAATTGAGCATTGACAACTTCGGAGAGCTCAATCGCAAAAATTATCTCTTTTGCACAAGTTCGGGTACTTCAATGGAAACTAGATATTCTTGGGGAACAAGTATTTTTTCCTGTTCCTCCTGTACAACATAAAAGACAAGAGAGGATAATCACATGAAAAAAATCCAAGCCAGACACGACTTTTAATTTAGGATCTCGATAGACAATTCGGACAGACATCAAATAGCCGGTAATAAATAAGTGTTGAAGGTAGACTGGAGTGAAAGACTTAAAACTAATCACCAAAAGTATTGGGAATAATTTTTAAATGCGTTTTTGTTCATTAATTCATCATTTATCAAAGTTTTGCTTTAAATTGAGCAGGTGTACCTAAGTAAAATAATTACAATTTGTTATCGTATCGAGCTAAAAACAGAAAAAAATAAACATCAAACCAAAGCTAAACATTTCAGGACACGATCAACAACGAATTTATATTCCGATGCGTACATCAACAATCACCAAACAAGGACTTGCTCGGCATCCAGACGTGAAATTCCTCTTTCGCTTCTCAATATGATAGCACCAACGAGCGCCTATTCCCATCCGCCTCTCATTTCTTATTCTTTTCAATTTTACCAATCTCGCAGCAACCCTTTTACCTCCAGACATACATATTGCTCCTTGCGATCCAAGATCCACAAAGAGGTGAGACCTGCGAAATTCCTGTGCGATTGTTTCCCATTGTTAACGCGACCCATAGATGCGGGCAAAATTGGAACGAGATTGGACGGCGCCAAAGCGTATGGGTAGCACGCGAGGAATTTAATATAGAAAAAAATTATGTTTCGTACCGGTGAGCTGATCGACCGTGCGGTTGAACCTGGAGTCTGCGTAGGCATCTTTGATGTTGAGCACACCCCCGGTCATCGCTACCTGTCCGGCGATGCCGGTGCCCAGGGGAAAGCGGATCTCTTTGGTGGTGTCGACCTTCATGAACTCGTCTCCGTGCAGGTGGTGGGCCTCGCCGTCTTCGGGTCCGTCCTCGGACGCGTCCTTTTCGACGCCGACGTCGAATATCGTCGCGTACAGCTCCTTGCTCTTGTTGTCGACGAGGAACAGCGAAGCGCGGTCGGCGTCGACCAGCCGCTGGGCGAAGTTCATTATCTTCATCACGAGCATGTCCATGCTGACCATGTCTTGGAAAATCGACCTACAAATTCGATGTTGTTTTACATTTATACGGTGTGGCAGGAGATTGGGACATTTGCTCCGGTTTAATCTGGGCTTAATTCGGTTTTACGCTTCCGACTAAACCAAGAAGATAACGAGATTTCATTAACATGGAAAAAGTAGCATGGAGGCGGTGGAGACACAATGTTGCAATTTTTGGGGCTTGATTAACAATACGGAAGCACGTAGCTGATGCATGCTCGTGGAATACGTAATGCCGTTTCAAATTTTCAGGTTGGAAGGTGGGTACAGAACAGAGTCAACAAGGGATGAATGGGATAAGTGGCTTTTGTACAGGAGACTTTCGCTTTCATCTATTACGGCTTTAAGGGTTGGAAGGAAGGTAAACAGCTTCGAAACTTTGATATTGTTGAGTTGAAAATAGTTTCAAAATGCTTTCAGCAAATGATTAGGATGTGTTTGTGAGCAGTGAAGATTATGACTGTTGAATAAAAGCCTATTTTAGATCATCGTAACCGTAAGCGTAACGTTAACCTAAGCAAATGGATCAATCATCATCGGTATTCAAACTCGACTTCTCTCCGCCTGGTCAATCGTGATTGGTACATTCGCTTCGTTGCGTTATAGTTACGGTTACATTTTCCACCAATCTATTGATCGGCCTTACCTAGTTGTGAAGCCCAATTCTCTATGAAACTCGTTGAAATTTAAAGGCCATTAAAAAAAAATCAACCCAACGTGAAGCCAATTTCTGACCAGGACCCTTGAAAATTGGACAAGGTGTCCCGTGTTTCTATTTTTTTTATCAAAATTTTCACCTAAAAGTTCAATTTTCTTGCGATATTCAAGCACATACCGTAAGACAATACAGGGTGGATGGCCCAATGAAAACAGAACAGGGGGTTAATTAACAGTAATATCACAGGTGCTTAGATTTTCACGATAATTTTGGCCAGGCGATCACGAGTGCTGGTTGTAGCGATAAATGCCCGTCTCCGTAGAAGGAGGGCATTTATCTAGAGAGGACCAGCCCGAGGGAAACGCTTGGTCAAAATTATCTGGGAAAATCTTGAGCACGAGTGATATATTGATGATTATTACAAAAAAGAAAACTGAAGTGACAGCTGCCAGATTTTTTTTACATCCATTTTATTCCGTTGCCATTGACAGTGTGATTTAGATGAGTGAATATCATCCTTGAGGTCTAATAATCAAGGGCGTTGTATGTAATAATCGGGCATATCACTTGATTTTTTTTTATAAAAGCTCAGACAGGTCCATTTTTATATCGAGGGCGATATCTGGAACATACATTGGCAAATTTTTATCTTCAGCTCCCTCACCCCCACCCACCCCGACTAGAAAATTTCAAATGACACCATCTACTAAGCGATACATCAAATCAAAGAGAATCAAATGCTCTTCCTGAAAATTATTTTTTTTTTGAATTTATAACCCGCCCTCCTCCCTAACATTCTCTGACTGACCAATTTTATATTTCCGACCCCTCAATTTTCTTCAGTTTAATCAGCGTCATCCTGATGGCACCGAAGGAGGGAATTTTCGGTGGAAAAAGTGCTACCCAAATTCACCTCGTTGCTCTCCCCCACCCCAAGTTCAAAATTTAACAACACCTCACCTACTTTGTGAAACATCGAATTAAAGAGAATTGGATTCTCTTTCTGAAAACAATTTTTTTTAAATTTTCAATCCCTCCCTCAGTAAATTGAACATTTGGAGTATTTTAGAAAGAAAAAAGGGTTTTTGAAAGTTTTGAAATTTTTTCATCCAGAAAGAGAATTCAATTGCTTTCAATTTGATGTATCACAAAGTAGGTAGTGTCATTTTAGACTTAAAAGTTGGGGTGGGGGAGTGAAGGGGTTAAATTTAATTTTCTTTTTGATGTATCGCAAGGTGGGTGGTGTTATTCGAAATTTCTAAGTAACAGTGGGTGGGGGTGAGGGCGCTAAAGATAGAAATTCACCAATGTATGTTTCAGATGTCCCCCTCGACGTCAAAATCGACCTGTCCCTCGACCTGTCCGAGCTTTTATCAGAAAAATGAGGTGAAATACCCAAAACCCCCCCTGTTGTGTTTTCGTTGGGCCACCCTGTATATGTGGAATTAACAGTGCAAGAAGTAGCTTAGCTTCCCAAGTTCACTCTAGTGCCTTGCATAATTTGAACCATGACCTGAACTGATATGAATAAAATCTTTTTGTGGTTTTGTTATTTTGCCATATTTTCGACTAGATTTACATTTTTAAATTATGATTAAATTCAGATACAATATTGTTGATAAGTGAGTCTGAAACGTACCAAGTTCACCATTTCGATATAAAATGAAGCACTTGACGGTCTTGCTACTGGTCTTCACTATTTGCCAATATGTAAGTTTTTATCACCATTGATATTTGTTTTTTGCAATAATTACAATAATTAGGCCACACCGAAAGCTGTTATACACAATGGCACTGACACCGATGTTGATTGGGCCCCAGACCCACTGGTAGTTGCTATTATTTACCATCATGTAAGTGTTATCCCATCAGTACATATGTAGCGTAGGACATGTGATGATTGTATACAGACTGCTTCAATTTTAAATTGCGTTATTTCAGAGAATGATAGAAAACTGCAAAATAAGTAGTGTGCTTTCTCAAAAAACTAAATTTCAGAACGGAGTAATAACGGAAATTATTTGGCATTAATTTGCTTAATGTTCAGTGGCGTAGATAACACAGGTACGCTTCACCCCCCCCCCCCAGCCTTTCACGCCAAATTTTTCAATCTTTAAAAATTGATGCGGTTCTTGAATTTTTTGTTGAATTTAGATAAAACCTATTCCAGTTTTCTTGAACTTACTGTATTTTGAAATTGGGTTGTAAATGTGTTTTTCAAACATTCAGACTCAAATTTCTCGAAAAAAAAACAAAGCCTCAAACCAAAAAAGGAAGAAGGAAGGCGGACCCCCAGTATCTTCGCCACTTGACATTTTTATGAAGGATTTTTGCCATCAAATCGTAGGTATACATCTAGATGTGGCAAATGTAAGTAACATCGGCGAAGAAGTTCCAAAATTATGACGAAAACCGATTTTCAAAGATCCGTTTTGAAAGCCTGTACCTTCATTATTATTCGTTTTCCACGTAGATATTTTGAAGTATTTCATTTCCTGCCTGGAACAACACGATTTAAAATTTGAAACACTCTACATACCTCCTACCTCTACCTGCCTAAATGCTTTTTTGCAATTTGTTGTACAATAACCATATAGATCACACCGAAAGCTGTAGACTTGGCTGTAGGCACTGACGCCACAGGACTGGGTCTGAACGCAACCCAGTGCCTCAACAACAGCGGATTGTCCAGAGAAGATGTTTTAGACCAGCAATGGGAAGGGCACGCTAACTCAAGACTCGATCAGGCCAAAAAGTGCTACGTCAAATGCCTTCTCGAGAAAGACGGATCTTTAAAGGATAATGGAGATATTCGGGTGTTCAGAATATTAAAATATCATCTGAATCATGGAGGCAGTGCCGACGAATATAATGTCGTCAAATGCTTGTTGGAACTTGAAACCGTAAAAAACTGCGAAGATGTTCAAACGTTTCGAGATTGTTTTGACTCGAATAAGATGAATAATTATAAAATACCTTAGCAAAATATCTCGCAAAATATGTATTTTCACTTTAACAATCAACAAGGTTAAGTATACGTTAATTTGAAATAAACTCGTAGAAAATAACCTTGGCATTACTGTAAGTTTTTTCCTCGGTATTCTCCATCACGTATACCTTGCCTATTTTTAGAGCAAATTTTTCAGAGGTCCTGAAGTAAAGCTCTGCATACAGGGTGTCTCAGAGCTCGAATCCGGAGAAAAGTTCCCCACAAAACGTTCTTGGAAAAAATGTTTCCCACAAAACGTCATTGGAAAAGGTGTTACCCATAAAACGTCCCCAGGAAAGTACGTCCCCTGAAAAAATAGCACCTGGAAAAAACGTCCTCAGTAATAACGCCCACGTAAATAACGTCCCGGAAAAGCCGTCCCCTACAAAACGTCCCCTAGAAAATATATTCTTTGAAAATTACGTTCCCAGAAAAAAACTATGATTATCGGGGTTCATCAGGGCTCCAAAAGGTATATAAAGATACAGGAGGCATATCAAGCATACCAAAGGACACAAGGAGGCTTATCAGGACTTGAAACGAGCATAAGCGTCAAGCTCGCTATGACCCAAATGACATACGAAAACACAAAGGAGTACCTACACTCGAATTTCGCAAGTGATTAGACACATAGGGGTTCATCCCATTTCCCAAAAGATATATGGACACAATAAGGGAAACAGAACAAAATGTCCCTTACAAAACGTCTCCCGAAAAATCGTCTCCCACAAAACGTTCCCAGGAAGAACGTCCCCGGCAGGAAGTGTCTCTAGTAGTAACGTTACAAAAAATAAATCTCCGAAAAACAAGTCCTCGGGAGGAGAATGTCCGTGGAAAAGGGCGCTCCCCGAGGCGATCTCCTATGCCTTGGTCTGTCCTCTACAGCCCTAGTGTGTCGCCTTGGGTTTCGTATTATGTTTTTTGCCACTTTTATTGGCCTTCCTGTATATTTTCGGGCTTTCGGAACTGGAATGAGCCCACATGTATATCCTTGTGTTATTCGGAGCCGTACTGAGCCCCCATTGTTGTTTTTTTTTTCCGGAACCATAGTAAGCTTCCCTATTCCTTGCTGTGCAGATCCCTGGCGGATCCGCTTATGCCTTGTTCTGTCCTCTGCAGTTCTAGTGCACCCCCTTTGTACCTTGATGCGTAATGTTTTGAAACTCCTAACTCTCTTGCCTATAAAATTCAATTCAATTCAATATATTTATTGTTCCTTCGGTATTACACCATGAACAATATTGTGGGGGCTCTTAGGCTGAGGGCGTTCAGCAGAAAGGAGTACTGACTCATGTCCCTTGCCTATTCTTGGACCTTCTGAACTGCAGTGGATCCCCTTCTGCATTTTTGTGTAGTTCGAAGTCCTACTGGGCCTCTGTTGTTGTGTTTTTCTTTTTCGAGATCATAGTGAGCTTCTTCATTCCCTGGTCCTTGCTGTATTGCTCGGTTTCCAAGCGGTGCTCCTTATTCTTTGTTGTGTACCTTGGAGCCCAAGTGCGCCCCCTTAGGTCTTCATTTGTAATTTTTTTTAACCTCAATTAGTCCTCTTGTGTACTGGGCTCTCGGAACTGTAGTGAGCCCCATTGTGTATTCTGTTGCTCGGAACCCTACCGAGTTCCTGCTTTCTAAGTTTTTTTTTAAACATTATACTGAGCTTCTTTCCTCCTTGCTCCTTGCGCCTGCGAAAGAGTTCCATGGGAATAATTGCTTCACTTCTTGTCCTACACCGCACTGGGGGACGTCTGCAAATTGTGCAATTTGCTTTTCGAAAAAACTGATTTTTTTTGCAGCTTTTTGGGTTTGTGACTCTCCCACTACAATGGTAAGTATTCTATAAAAACTTAACAGATATTAGGAAGTTCATTTTTTCTTTTTAGACTGTGTTAACAAAGTTCACTAAAATTTGATCAGATAATGAAAATAAGAGGTATCAATCGAGGCTCTACCCTTCGAGCCGCCGCATCTCCAGAAATAAAAACCCTACACTCTGTTGCTTATAGTGATGGTGAAATCTAGTTTGGAAGCAATGACAAGTTTCCATGAAAGATTGTCAAAAAGTCGAAGTTATTTCGACTTTTATTATTTTATTTTACAACAGTCATCAAAAGCTGTCGTAACATCATTTTTTATTTTTCATAGAAAAACAATAAAACGTTAAACTTCGAAGAGTTGCAACTCCTTCATTGGTCAGAGTTTTTTCAAATCAATTCATAGTCTGTTATGATGATACGAGTATGAAATGAAACAGAGTAACTCAAGGGTTTTTTGCCTCACGTATTTCTGGGAGACTTATATATCCATAAAAATGATGTAAAATGAACTGTCAGAGACGATAGTACCAATGATGAACTTTCTTCAGTGGCGTAGCTATCAATGAGCAAAGCGAGGCACTGCCTCAGGGCCCCAGAGCTCAAGGAGGCCCTCCGGGGTCGATAACCCTGAAATTTTCCCTGTGTTTGGACATGTGAAGATGTTTTGACGTGGACCTCCCTTAAATCCCTTCTTTCTTTGAAGGCCCTCGAAACAGTTTGCCTCAGGGCCCTTGAATACCTAGGCTACGCCACTGACTTCCTTTCAAGTTGGCTCCTAAATTCAATTTGCCCAACGCTAACAAGTTGGTGAGTAGGAACTATTAAAAGCTTTTAATAAGAGCTTTAGCCTGAAAACTTTCTGACAACTTTATTAAAACCTTGAAGGAGGATGCAAGAATAGGAAGGGAACATTACCGCAGTTTGTGTGGAGGAGAAATGACTGCGGAAGATGTAGAGGAAATTAAGCGTGTAGCAGATACACCCTGCTACAACCGAGGCTATAACTGAATCAAAATGTTTGTGATATTTCCGACTAAACACATCAACAGATGAAGTGGTCCACCCCAAAATTTCGTCTCACTTTGAGTAAGTGTATCTCGGAGAAAAACGAACCGATTTTGAAAAACTAGATCATGTCTGAAAGGGCATTCACTTGGCTACAGGGCGCTGCATCACGGCGGGTGATTGACGACTTGATACTTCATATACAAGATACAAGGTGACAACGAAAGGTGTGTCAAAGTAGTCACTTTTCAACCATGGTCAACTTTTCCAAAAAAATTACAGATTTATTCTAGGGTCATTTTTAGGAAGCCGGCATCAATATCTCGAAAAGGTTTTTGATTTTTATTGATATTTTAAATTTTGAAGAAGTGACGTCATTTTTCGTGAAATGTGAGTTGCTTTATGCCGTTCCTCTCTTGGACCATGCAGCTTTCCCAAATTTGACAAAAATGCATAATTTGCAGTAACAAACCGTCACATTGAGGAATTTGACCTCCCCGACCCCTAATGGTGCTACCTTCTGGTTATCGCCTAGACCTCTTTGGGGTCGGCTGTAAGGGGGTAGACGGCCTGGTTACGGCATCAGTAACCACCTCTTGCCTCACAAGTTCCATAGTTGCCATTGCAACAATCCCATTCCCGTTGTTCTTCTACGAGAATAATTGAAAAAATTCACAAGGCGATATCTCGAAAACAAAATGAGGTAGAATCAAACAGTTGTGTCCCCTTGAATATGACACATTTCAGTACAGTGTCAATATTTTTTCACAAAAACCGTGATTGGAAGTTGAGGGTGGGCATGTCATTTTATACAAAGTGATTTTTTCTCAAATCGCGGTACTTTCAAGTCTCATTGTGGATGTAAAATGACAGTTGTCCAGTCCAGTCCAGTATCCAGTCGTCAATCACCCGCCCTGATACAGCGTCTATTTTGGCCATTTTGGGGTGGACCACTTCATCTGTTGATGAGTTCAGCATCATTCAATCATACTTATTTATAATATAATTATATTACCGGTTTTTTTGCGTAGATAGTGGTGACGAAGAATTTTGGAAGTACATACTTTTCAAAACTTTCCATTTCTGAACTCAAACTGCACAATACGTGGGTGTGTTCTGAAGAACTGATATATTGTTTTAAGTTTTTGCAGGTACGAGGATGTGTCTCCTTCCTGTCTTGAAAGCGAGCAAATTATCTTTTCCCAGATCATAATTAAACAACCCTAACATTGAGTAAATAATACAAAAAGACACAACCGGTAACATTTCTGACATAGACATTGGTTTTGGCGTGCTATTCGCTAGTGAGGTGAAAACTGCAGCTTCATCCTGAAGGATTTTTCAAAAGTACCTAAAGGGCAAGTTGACACGAGAACAAAACCCTTCCAGCACTTCAGTTATTTCTATTTGAAAATGTTCCGCCCCAAAGCCGGATTCAAAAGCTGCTTGTACTGTGACGTCATTTGACTAGCCAATACCAACAAGTTAGGAAAACGCCTCTTTGTACTTTTCACTCAATGCTCCTCACATGAATTTAAAAATAATTGGTAATTTGACAAGTCTTTTTGAGCTTGTGACCGCTGCCAGGCACATCTGGATCTTGCTTCGGTAAAATTACACCTTCAGATTCTTCTTAATTCTTTTCCATAGTCTTTTCAATTTTTGAGTGTATAGGCACTCAAAATTTTCTGCATAATTGCTGTCACCTTCTTCAGGAATCACATCTGTCATCCACCGCCACCACCACCACCACATCCGAAATGGCGGATTGCCTTTTCAAGTTAGATCTCGAGTTAGATAGATATAAGAGCATGATGCCTAAGACATCTTGTCAGACTTTGAGACACTGTCTAAAGTCAAATTTACGCAGAAAAGAATTACGCACCCAGTAAAGGGTGTAGGTGAGTATTAAGTAGGTAACTGGAAACTTACTTAACAACTGCCAGCAAGAAGTCGTTGAGTTTCTTCTGCTTGTTCATGTTGAGGTAGAGATGGGCATAGTGGAGGGCGATGCCGCCCCACACCAGGTAACTGGAGGCGATTTCTTCGTCCTCTTCGTAGAACGGACCGCATCCTTCGCGTCGCCACAGCTCCAGCACGGCGGCCAGCTGGCCATCGGGCTGCATCAGCGCCTGGCACTGGACGTGGGCAATGTCCCCCTGGAAAAGGGCAGAGGACAGAGATGAGGCAAAATGTATTATTTTATCCGGTACGCGACATTTTATATGCCGATAACAAAGGGGCATCGCACAGAGGCCGTTATCGTTTGCACACTCTCCAGTGTTTTATAGGGCTTCAGGGCAACATTTGTCATCGTAATTTCTCTCCGGGAGAGAGCACCGGAGCAGGACCGCGTGTGCGACAACTCACCAGATGAGATGAAGATTAATATTTACTTTTAGGAGAAGAGCCGTGGAAACACGCCGCACAAACCACAAACAGACACTCAATGCACTCACGAGAGCGCCTTTGAGGCACAATCGATCTCTTCTGTATACTGTACTTGCGTTCAAGTGAGAATATAATTAATCTTTAACGCTCGGAGTGTAATCAGTAATTACTTTGAATTGTAGATTCGCGCGTGTGTGCTTGCGGGTGCTCGTGGTGGTGACAGAGATTGAACATCCTTTTGTGGATTCCTAAGATAATAAATAACTTCCGCATATAATACCTACAATATGCTCATAAGCCAAATACGTAGAGGTACCTAAATCATGACCTGCTATTTTCTTCCTGCGATGTTGTGCTCGCTTCGCTCGCCACTTGTCAGATTACACCAAGCTGTGCAAAGTTGTAATTACGACAGATCTCGTGAAGAAATGGGGCAGATGAAAAGTCATAGTCGGAGAGCACTGGTCACAAAAAAAAGTGCAATAGTTTTCTAAAGGCTGAAACTTTGGAATATGTGAGATTACTCAATTACATCCATGAAGTAAACAGTCAGACTCCGGTTGATTAGAACCTGCTCAATCGGCAGCCAAAAGAAGTCCAAAATGCCCGCACGGACAGTTCTGACAACGCACAGCTTTGTTGTCTGACGCACGGCTCTGTTGTCTGACGAACAGTTGTCAGCTGTTGCCTGAGTTACGGCTATGACCACACCTGGATACTTACCTTTCTTCATTAGATGGTTTCATTACGCAAGGCTTCTCTGTTTCCCCCTTCAAATCTGTATGTTTCTACGGGCGATTCATTCGAACCGTAACTCAGACAACAGCTGACACTGCTGATATATTTGCGTCAGACAACAGAGTGCTGTGCGTTGTCAGAACTGTCCGTGCGGGCATTTTGGACTTCTTTTGGCTGCCGAATGAGCAGGTTCTAATGAACCGGTGTCTGACTATTTATTTCATGGATATGATTGAGTAATCTAACATAAATTCCAGAGTTTCAGCCATTAGAAAACTGTTGCACTTTTTTTTTGTCGCCCGCTCTTGGACCATAATATTGTTACGATATTTCGCGTACGGGTTCGAATATAATTGAGACGATTGTTTTTAAACAAACACTGTTTATTTCCGCGTACTACTACAATCAATACACCAACAATGGGGCCTTGCACTGCCACTTTCACACACCGAGGGCGCCACAACCGTTGGGGGGCAAATTCGACAATTTTGACGGCGTTGACGTCTCAGCGATCGACGTCCGTCATTTTATGTCTTGATTTGAAATTTGGATAACCTCTGTTTCTTGCTTGACGTCTCCAGTCACTGTCAGCTACTGGTCAAACAACTCAAACTCCCCTGTTTTTCCCGTCGTTACGGCCGCTTCATCGAAGTAGGCGCCCCCTACGGTAGTGGCGACCTCACGTTAAGTTTTTCAATTGCAAGGCCCCATTATTCACTCTTGGAATTTTATATCGCAGGTACTTCGCTTGTTATCGCTCGCTGTCCGCTCGCATTCCAATTCAATACTGCCGCGAGCTGCCGGCTGATGCCTTATATAAGGCTTCCGAATAATGTTCTCGAGCTTTCTGTCTACTCCCAGCGAATTCCATGGTGGTCTGGCATATGCGATTTCTAGATCATTCCTGAATAATCGTACACTTTACCCGTATAATTCTGCTGGGCTACGAGCGGTGCCTCCGCCAAAATGGACAGATCTTTCTTGATCGAGCATTGGAGTCTACCTTCAGTTTCACATACACGAACGCTCTGGAATGCACCAGATCGTTCCAGACTTCTACACTGCGATCTAATGATGGAAAGATCCAGAAACATCGAGTGTTTACCAATATGTACGAGATCGCCGCTCGTAACACTGCCCCCCTCTTAAGCCTCTTCGTCCCGAATATGCTCATCGTTACTCCCGGAGTAACGTGCAAGGCGATCAAGGTGGACAACTTTCATCTTGGCTCTCGGGGCTCGCTGGATTCTGTACACGACGTCATTGATCCTCTTGACTACCGTGTACGGTCCTTCCCACGACGGATGCAATTCCGGAGACCTTCCCTTCTTGCATTGAGGATTGTACAACCAGACCAGGTCACCAGCCTGAAATCCCGTGGAGTTCGCCTTCAAGTCGTAACGGGTCTCCATTCGGTCGGTTGCGATTCGAATCCGGTTTCGAACCAACTCGTGGATGTCGGGATGTCTTTCGGATCATTCTCCGGCGTGCCAAATTGCAAATCGCAGGGGAGGCGAAGCTCTCGGCCAAAAAGAACACGTGCTGGTGTTTCCCCTGTGGTGTCGTGGATGGCAGCGCGATACGCCATTAGGAAAATCGGCAGATGACGATCCCAGTCTCGCTGATGCTCGTCGAAGATCTTTGACAGGTGTTGCTCCATCGTCCGGTTGAACCGTTCAACCATTCCGTCGGACCGTGGGTGAAAGGGCGTGGTCCTAGTCTTCTGTATTCCGAGTACAGATGCCTTGGAACACGTTGGACTCGAAGTTTCGTCCCTGGTCTGAGTGTAGCTTCAGAGGTACTCCGAAACGGCTTATCAGATTGTCCACCAGCACCCTTGCCACTGTAGAAGCCTCTTGGTTGGGTAGGGCGTACGCTTCCGGCCACTTGCTGAAATAGTCCGTGGCAACCAGGATGTATTTGTTGCCATCTTCCGTTGTCAGGAACGGGCCAGCCACATCGATCGCGATGCGTTCAAAAGGCGCTCCAACATTGTAAGTCTTCAGCTCCCCTCGGCTGCGAGTTCTTGGTCCTTTGCTGGCCGCACAAACCTCGCACTGGCGACACCATGTTTCCACGTCGTTGCGGCAGTTCACCCAGTAGAGCCGCTCGCGCACCTTGGCCAACGTCTTGGCCTGTGGTTTGGTTGTACTATGTACTTTGGTTTGAGCCCAATGGCATTTCCAAAATCCAAAAAAAAATTATTTCGCAATGCTTATTTTACCAATCCAACCCCGTCCATGAACTTGACACCGGGGTCCGGCTTGCTTCTTTGTCTAGTCATATTGAATAGAGAGCCAAGTTTTGAGTGTATTCCAAACCATAAGTAAACAGCAACAGCCGTCACTATTCCACAGGAAGAATTTGAGGGCCGAAGTACCCGAAAGGTTTGCCCAGCATCTTGCCGAGGAGGGTTTGGCACCGGTGTCCCGCCTCCGAGTGAGCCCCCTCACAGCGTCATGTTGCAGCTCTCACACATCCAGAGACAGGCCCGCGCTTTGTATGGTCTGTGGTATGGTTTCGACGTACAATATGACGAAATACGACGTCGTTATTACTTATTGATTGTAATTAGATAACTTCACTTTGCCATTTTTTGTAGCAAACCGAGCCTTATTTGCTTGGTTTCCCCTACTCGAGATTTCTTTAAATAGTTGCTGTGGCTCGATTTTTCTTATTGTAGTCTAGTTGCTATTTTTTGTAGTCAACTTACTCAACTTCAAGTTGAATTATAAGAGAGATGCGGATACTGAGTCATGACAGCCTTTCTTCCCTGTTATTAATATTTCGAACGCCTCAAAGTCACCGGATAAATAAACCGGATTGCGAAAAACGTTTCTTGAAAATTCGAGGCGTTATTGCGACGTTGAAGCAAAACATTTTAAGTACTTGAATTCAGAAGCTTGACAGCACTTTGGTTAGAAATATTTGGTCAAATCCTTTCATGTCAGCTACTTTTACGTAAGTAATGTTATTCAAATTTTGGTTTACCTACATGAAATTTACCAATCGATCGCATTTTTTAGTCCAAACCAACAAAAGCAACGGGTCTTAATAAGTTTGTCATTCAGGAAACGGGAAACGGGACAGAAAGGTTTAATAGGAAATAAACAGCTCGAATCTCTTCTGGGATTAGAATTTTTCATTTTAAACAACGTATCATTTTCCATAATAATAATTATAGTCGAAGCCTTTAGATATACCTACAGGCTGTCCCGAAAATACACCGACGACGTTCTAGGGCAGCTTCCTCTCATCAGAACAAGAAAAAAAATTCCCATGAATATGGCTTTGGAAATGCTTCCTAATGGATCTGCAGGCCCCTAAAGGTGGGACCCTGAAGATGGTGTTTATTTAATATTTCCGAAACAGTTCAAGGGAAATCAATCAAACTTCACACATTCAATAACCTTCTTATGCCCAACAATATTTGAATGCTGGACAAAAATGAAGTTACTTTGAAATAGTTTTTCTTTCGTCTTGAATATCGTAATTGAAAAATTAGCATTTTGACAACGTTTTCATACATTCAAACACAAATATCTCGTAAACGGTGCGTCTATCGAGGTTAAACAAAGGGTCTGTTTTTTGGAAGAAAACTCCAATATTCTGTAATGTCTTGTTGAATTTGGAAACAATTCAGAATCAAAACGGAGATATTGAATAAAAAATATCTTCAGGGTCCCACTTTTAGGCGCTTGTAGCTCCCCTAGGAAGCGTTTCCGGACTCATGTTCATGGGAACCTCTTTTTCTTGTTTTGACGATAGGAAGCTGCTCTAGAACGTTGTCGGTATATTTTCGGGACACCTGTATAGGTACTAATGGCAGATAAATTTTGGAGGTAGTCATTTACTCATTCATTTAGCATAGCAGGGATCAAGAATAATATAATGCCTCGAACTAATTTTATACGAAAACAAATAGCACCGTGTATGAAATTAACAAGTTGCGACAAAACTTGCACTTCTGCTTCCGCCTTTCCATGTCTTCTCGGATGTGATATTTATGAGCCCTAAAGGCGCTGCGCTTCGTTCTCACATAAGTCTTCCGAAAGGATTATATTAAATAAAATAACAATGTACATTGTACACGTAGAAGACGCTTGAGTAAGTACTTGTGTCCCTTGTAAGTTAATGGACCTTCATTAAAGCTGTCTCTGTCTTTGCAATAACGCGCTCCGGGCGAAAAGTTTCGCCGCTGGCGTTTCCTTTGAAATATTACGTAGGTACCCACCGATCCATTATTGAACAAGAGACGTAGGTAGGCATAAGGTATATCGGTATAATACCTAGCAGCGTATAATATGTCTTGTTGTGCTAAAACTGGGTAATAATAATTAGAGAACATGGGTGCCACCGCCGCAGACTCTGGGGTGGTGAGCCTGAGCCTGTTCGGCCGCAGGCTTTCATGTTCCACCGCAATGATTGCGCACGAGTGGAAATTTAATCGTTTAATTGCAGCATAGAGTGGAAATTCATTGGCTTGCAATAAATATAAACCAACAATACCCATCCAATTTCCAGCAGTCGCCTGGAAGTGACGCTCCAAGAACGCACTTTTGTGCTTGATTTGTAATAATAGAAGTACATAAAGGGTTTGATGGAGGCCTGATTTGATTGGTCGGGTGTGTATAGACTCTTGCGGAAAAAAGCAAGAAGTGAGACGAATCGTCACGTCTTATACAGAGGAGTAATAGAATTCTATTGTTGGCGGCGAGGCGAAGAACTCGAAGGAGACAATGCATGAAAACCGCGCCAAGTTTCGAGGGTAACTAAGAGAGGATAAGGGGGTTGGGTGGTGGAGTTTGACGAGTCCTCTGAAATGTACACCAGCCAGCGCGCCATTGTAAAGTAACTAAAAGTTCGTCGCCCCGCAAGTCCTTTACCGCATACAAAAAAAAGAAGGGTGACGTGGGAGCACTGTATTAATGTCGCAAACACGACTTCCGAGTTGTCTAAAGAAAGAGCATGTCCAGCTGAGTTTTCCTGTTCAACAGAGGATTGTCTCATGCTACAAAGCGCCTGCTAATTTTACACTTCTTTGTTGACGTTCAATCCTCAAGTTCGTGTACGTCACCTCAGCATGTCAGCGAAAGCTCATCGAACCGATCCCTATTTTTTAATGGCAATTCCCTCCCAAAAAAAGTTTTTGTCGCTTTTATTCTTATAAGGGCTTCGACAGGCTTTGAGACATCAGTTTTATTGGGACGGCAGTAGACTTAACCATCAAGCTGGGTTCACACTGGAGATGGGTAGTTTGCGAACGAACTGCTGAAATGAACGAAATCAAACAATGAGTCGATTATTAGTACAGGAATTTTAGCTGAAATATCACTTCAACCTCAAAAAAAATACTGTAGTCGTGAAAATCACAGGTTCTGTTCAGAATTTTGTGCTCTTTCCAGATTTTTGGGTTTCAGAAAAATCCCAGCGGAGGCTTTTTTTTTAGAGCTGTCAAAAGTCTGAAGACTGATAATTCTGAACAATTTCAAATTAAGCTCAATTTTTCATGAGATTTCAAGTATACCAAGTTATGTGGAGACTGCAAATGTTGAGAATGAACATATGAACAATTCTGAACCAAACACGACGGAAAAATTCATAGTTCTGTTGGAATATTTTGATTTCTTTTGTCAAATGTATATGATACAGGAGAAAAAGTAAAAAAATTGCTAAAACCTTGGAAAAAATATGGACGTCTTGAAAATTTGACGTTCTGTTCAGACTTGAATGCCCTACGACATACCTAAAATTGACAGAAATCCCACCCCGGGGTTTTGAGTTATTGGAGGGGGGGTGATCAGTTGCAACTCAAAATGGAGGGGATGAAACCCGGTTATTCATTGGATGCAAATACATCGCAATCTGACGCATCACATCTCGTTGATACCATTTCGACACAAAAAGTGTCGATCATTGTTGAGGGGGGGGTCGTGGGAGGGGCGGAGCTCAGCTAGGTGATTCTTTTTGTTTTCCTGGTCATTACAACCGATTACGACAAGTTTGGTATCTTTTCCGACTAAATTGAAACTTCTGACCTCGAATCCGATGTGTAAATTTGAATAGAAACAAGTTTGAACAAGTAAACTTAGAAAAAACTAGTTTTTTTCTTTGACAATTTTGACAGTTTTTTTTTCACTGTAAGAGGTCTGAATCCCTCGGAAATAGTTCATGGTCCATTAGATTGGAGTGTCTTTTTCATGAAAATCATCCACTCGATGTTCTATTTTGTTTCTGGATATTAAAAAATCAATTTGAACCTGTGAGTCGGTCCGGCGCGGTTTCTACTAGTAACCAGAACACTACAACATGCACCTGCAAATAAAACTAGCTCAAACTATTGAACAAATGATGACTTATCTTTGAAAGTTCGAGGATCTCTGCAGAATTAAATTTGCTATACCATCAAACAAAATTGCTATGGATCGCTCTGCAGGGTTTTGAGTTTGAGCTATTTATATCTGCAGGTGCATGTTGTAGTGTTCTGGTCAGTAGTAGACACCGCGCCAGATCGACTCACAGGTTCAAATTGATTTTTTAACATTAAAAAACAAAATAATACGTTGAGTGAATGATTTTCGTGAAAAAGACACTTGGATCTAATGGCTTTTGAAATATTTTCGAGGATTTCAAGCCTCTAACAGTGAAAAAAAAACTGTCGAAATTTCCAAAGAAAAAAACAAGTTTTTTCAAGTTAACTTGTTCAAACTTGTTTTTATTATAATTTACACATCGGATTTGAGGTCACGAGTTTGAATTTAGTCGGAAAAGATACCAAACTTGTCGTGATCGGTTCCATACGACCAGGAAAACCACAAGAACCACCTAGCTGAGCTTCGCCCCTCCCACGACCCCCCCCTCAACAATGATCGACACTTTTTGTGCCAAAATGGTATCAACGAGATATAATGCGATTAATTGTGATGTATTTGCATCCAATGGATTAACAGGTTTCATCCCCTCCATTCTGAATTGCAATTGATTACCCCCCCTCCGATAACTCAAGATCCCGGGGTGGGATTTCTGTCAATTTTGGGTATGTAGTAGGGCATTCAAGTCTGAACAGAATGTCAAATTTTCAGGACGTCTGTATTTTTTTCAAGTTTCTAGCGATTTTTTTACTATTTCTCCTATATCATATACATTTGACAAAACAAATCGAAATATTCCAATAGAACTATGAAATTTTTCATCGTGTTTGGTTCAGAATTGTTCAAATGTTCATTCTCAACATTTGCAGTCTCCACATAACTGTGTGTACTTGAAATGTCATGAAAAATCTAACTTAATTTGAAATTGTTCGGAATTATAGGTTTTCAGATTTTTGACAGCTCTAAAAAAAAAGTCTCCGCTGGGATTTTTCTGAAACCCAAAAATTTGGAAAGAACACAAAATTCTGAACAAAACCTGTGATTTTCATGACTACAGTATTTTTTTTTGAGGTCAAAATCTATTTTTCTTGGGCTATATGTCCGGTCAAAAATGGAAACTCCCCCAAAAATTTCACTTTCAATTTTTATGTCGGAACGGTTAAGGTGTGCCGTATAAATTGAAGAGTGATTCTTGAAGCATTTTTCTTTAGCTTCTCGAATCCGATGCAGTTTTTCAGAAAAGCGGTCAGAAAATATACTTTTTGATCAAATAAAAAAGGGGCACATTTTTTCAATCCCGGCCCTAAATTTTGATTCACTCAGTATGGCTTTAGAGTAAGTTCCAATAGAGATAATTATATTACTGGTAAATTTCAAGAAAATATCTCTAGCCGTTTCAGAAATATCGCTTATCAAAGTTTCATACGTAACACGCAAAACACCCTGTATCTTCGTAACCAATGGAGAAAACAAAATTTCTTCAGTGGATCCTGACTCGCCTCGAAGTCCTCTATCTCCCATTAGCCTATGTAAGGTCACTCATGAATCACCCTGTAGTCATGTACCCCTTGTACCCCGAAATCCCGGACCAGCAGGGGGTAATCGAAAAGAACAGCGGGCCAAATTATTCATTTTGGATCTAGGAACATGTGTGCCAAAGTTCTTGTTTGTATCACAAAATGCAGGATTGCACCAGATTATGTTGTGAACCGCTAGTACTATTTGGGATGCCTGTAATAAGACTTCAAGCGCGTATCCGGGGCGATATCGAAGCCATGCGCGAGGTACCGTTGAACCAGAGGCCTGGGAACTCAATCCAATTTTATATCATTGGATTTTTCTTGGAATTACTTCAAATATTTCCTAATTACCAAAGTGTAAATACGTATGAGCAACTTTCAAATGCTTTGACCTGGGTAAAACTTGAGCGTTCCATCGAATACAAAGACGGCAAGATTAAACAAAGAATGGCAAAGTGAAGTTATTTCATTACAATCAAGTAATAACGACGTCCAAATTAATCAGCACTCTCAAGTTTACTGTACGCGTAGTGATAGAAGTTTTCAAGTTTAAGGTCATACTGCCTCATTAAGGTAAGGATGTTCCGTGGGTGCAGCCGAACTTGGGATATGGGGTGTGGAATGGGCCTTTTGGGTTTATACTCACCAGTCCACAGCGAAATCAGCCCACAGCTCAAACACCCCACCGGAAAAAAGTCCACGACTCAGTTATCCCCGAGCTCTACCACTGCGAAGACATCCACTGCTAAAACGATCCATCGGAAATAATCCCACCACGCATTCATCCACTGTCAGGTGACTTCGCCCATAGACATAGCAGAACTAGAGAAGTTGGGTGTGTGGTTGGTTGCATAATTATTATACTTAGGTATTGCCATATGGTATTGCCATCGCAACAAATCCTCTCAAAGAACTTATTATATGGGAGTCATAGAAACGATCCTAGTATAGTCATAGAAATATTCCGAGAAATATTCAATCTACCTAACCACGGGTTCCACCTAAACATTTAAGAGCGGTTTAAGCTAAACCGAGTTTAAACGTATTTTTTTGTGGTCAATTCTGGCAGATTCATTATGGAAAATACGTTAAATCGCAAATATAGCACCCTTTCTTTGATTACTCAACGTGAAACCTGAATTTACTTTGATAAATTTGGCCAGAATCCATCAAAAGAAATCTCGAGTTAGCTATCAGCTGGTTAAATATTTTGGTGGAACCCACAGTTAGTGTGCTTTAATTGCTTTGTGTGCAAACTGCGAAGACGTAGCCAAATGCTGCAAAAGAGGCCGAGGGTCTGAAATAGCACAGTGCTCGAGTGTCGTACAACATTTTACATTACGTATCAATTGAGAAGAATACACATAATGGACAAAAAATAAACTGCTGCTATTTTTCATGCTAATATGCAACCAAACATACATTTAACAGACCATCTACTGGTTATGAAATGTCTATGGGTGTAGGCGGCATATGACAGTGGCTAAATGAGCGGTGGACTTTTTTCCGGGAGACATTTGAGCCGTGGGATGATCTATCGGTGTGAAGGCTCGGGGATAAATGCGTGGTGGACCTTTTTCCGATGGACCATTTGAGCAGTGAGTGTCTTTGCTGTGTCAGAATTCGGGGATAAATGCATGGTGGACTTTTTTCCGGTGGATTGTTTTAGCAGCGGATGTCTTCGCGGTGGGAGAACTCGGGGATAAATGAGTCGTGGACTTTTTTCCGGTGGGGCGTTTGAGCTGTGGACTGATTTCGCCGTGGACCGCTGAGTGGGCTCCCGGCTTTATTATACATATAATGATCCCTGACACACATACATTTGTCATGTCTATACGGCTCACAAATACAAGGTAGATCAGAATAAATTAAGAGTGGAGAACCACCCAACCTCTAAGAGGGTATAAGAGGCCTTCCCCGAAAAACCCCCGGTCAAAACGCTCTACATTTCAAGAGGATAAAGTAATTGACCGAGTAAATAATGAACAAATAATAACTAGGTGAGTGAACAACTGACAAAAAAAAAGTGAATAAGTGGAAAAGTGAACAATAAACGAATGACAGGTAAATAAGTAGATGGAACCGATTTGGTTATAGACATATGACATATTGTCGCGATAGGGGATGACCCCCCTCCAACCGGCACAAGTCAAAGCAAGTGAAGCGAAATGTGTGTGTGCGTTGGGAGGGGACTTGTTGAGTGAACTCGAGCAAGAGTGGTCGAGGTAGAGCTGGAAAAAGCTGGTCCGATGGGGACTTATACATCGGATACGAGAGTGCGTGATTGATTAGAGTGAGTACCATAGAGATCTTGTAGCTCAACCTTTATAAATGTAGTCTGATCAGAGCCTGTGGCCTTTACCTTTTTAGCCCCCAATAACCCCCAAGCTAGAAGGATCAGCCCTTCTAGGACCGTCTAAGGAAAGTGACATGGTGGAGGCGCCTAACCTAGCCCTTTCATAGGCCATAGGCGTCAGGCGTGCCTTGTAGGCCACAGGCTCTGATTAGACTACATTTATTAAGGTTAAGCTACAAGATCTCTTAGGTATTTACTCTAATCAATCACGCATTCTCGTATCCGATGGGTAAGTCCCCATCGGACCAGCTCTTTCCAGCTATACCTCGACCACTCTTGCTCGAGCTTACTCAACAAGTCCCCTCTCAACGCACAGGCACTGCGCTTCACTTACTTTGACTTGTGCCGGTGGGAGGGGGGTCATCCCTTATCGCGACAATATACAGGGTAATTCAATGATTCAAAAGTGTCGGACCACCTTAAAGGTGCGTAATATGGAGGTATAGTAGAGTGCTGGAGAGTTGTTTAAAAAATTCTGTCTTCTAATTTTGAAGTTATGGGAGAACAACCGTTGGTCCTTCGATCGCTTATATTTTCGTTGTTACCAGAGCCGCCATTTTTTGCTTTGCTTTCGCTCGTGAGAAGGAGGCAATAATCGTAGTGCCGCGAGTCCTCGCCACTACAAAAGGACGCGAGTGTCCCATTTTCCCAGAAGCCTAAATCAACGTCTACGAAGTGCCGGCGATAGCTGTGCTTTCGAACTCGCATGGCATCCGTACGCCATCGTCAAAGGCAATCGTTCAAAGGCAGTTTCCACGCTCGTGACGTCACCATCGCCAGTGAAGCGACCAGCGTCGAAATCAGTAAGGCCGACGGCCGACTTGCCACCTGCAGAGTACCAGCCGATCCCGTCTGTGACTACTCCAGGGGCTGTACCCCCTGCGCCCCAGCAGTGAAGCTGGACGTGAAACCCGAACATCTGAAACCTGTAAGTCCCGAACTCTTTAGTCTGTATGCCTTGAATCTTGAATCGAGCGATCTTTTTTAGACGGTGAAGCCACCAGGCGACGGCCGTGACGCACAACTAATTTAAATACTGTAATCTCCCAACCCACCCCTCTTATAAAAAAAAACCTTTTCCCAAAGAAGAAGAAGAATCCCCTTTAAGTTGAAGACTTAGTTTGGCCAATCGTGTTTATCTAGTAGTGTTTGTTAGGACTTTCGTTATGTTGTAGTTACCCAAGGTAGTACATACAGGTAAGTGAAGGCTTGGAAATGAAACACAGAGACTTCAAATCAACAAAGAACAATTTTATTCCAAAGGCAAATATATTGACTCATGTTCAATCATGCAATATCAATTCAATTACCCCACCCTCCCACTATTTGAAATGCAGTGTGTAAGCCACTGATGCAGAGAACAAGAGAAAGACGAGAGAGAGTATCGCTCTCGCTAGAACAGATCATATTAGTTCCAGTAACCTAGATTGTTGAGGAACCTGTATAGCGGAAACTAAACGGCAGAACCAAAGTGTGAGCATCGCCTATACATCAATTGGCGCCAAGGGAAAGAAGAGGGAGACAAACGTTTATTAGTAAGTTCTGCGGTGACCTAAATTGACGAGGGATCTAAAGAGGGAATAGAGACGAGTTTGGCTAAGCACAGGTTCTCTTGAACAGGCCCCTGCTGCCAAAAGAAGAAAAGAGAACAGTGTTGCATATGCGGATGTCTTTTTAATGGTACCATAATAAAACATAACAATGAAATATCAAGAATAAACCCAATAGACATGGTCAATGGAATCATCAACAATTATTTATCATAATAAATACCACAACATGACTCTATGTAAATCAACAATATCAAAAAACCAGGTCTTAACAGTTGAAGACGTATATTATTTCATCAGATAACAAAGTAAGGAAAGATATCTTCTTTCACAAGATAACCTTCTCTTACAAGACACGACAGTAAGTGAAAATATCTGTTGTGTGCAGATATCTTTGTCTCACAGGACTCAGGCATGAATATAGAAGACAGTCGATCAGGGTAATATGTATTTATCATAGTGAACAAAAGTATGAAGAAATTATTGAAGCGACTCAACTCGACTGAGAAGAATAACACAACCATGCCCATCAAGTATGACAGTATACCTTGAAGCCAGCTTGAAGCTCTCAAAACCACGTCACCTGTTCTACAGGTCAACGCTTTGTTGTCTTGCCAGACCCTGGCTCTCGTGGTAGCTCGGTCCCAGTTCATCTGGAAATCTTGTGGCGACATCGTTCTACTCTTTCGTCTCTCTCAAGTATCAACAACAGTGACCTACACGCTACGTGTATTCCCTTTATCCCCTGAACGTGATTATCCCGTTAATTGTTACAATTAATAATGTCTAACTGACAGGAAACAAAACAACTGAATCACTTATCTTCGAGCGTTCTGAAGGCACGGCAGCGGTACTCTGGAAGTCTTCATAATCGGAATAGACTTGTATCTTCTCTTTTATCTGATCTGGAGCAGGAAAATACCCAATATCTCTTGTGTTCTTCTTCCAGACATCTGCCGACTTTTCTCCACTTTTTTCAACTTCTCGTTTGTAACAATTAGTTTCCGCTTCACGGAAATAATTGTTCAAAAATAAATTGGAAATAAGTAAGCACCTTAATATCAAATTTTAACGCTTATCGCAAGTCCAAGGTTTTGTGCGAACAGAAGAAGGTAGGAAGAAAAACGGTAGATAGATAACGGCAGCAGAACCGATAGCCACGCTCGGCGTTTTCCTCCAGCCAAAATTGGGAAATAGTACCCATCCAGTGGTTTTCTGGGATATAATTGGCGGAAGGAAATCGGAAAAAGGACCGAACCGGTGTTAGGTTGAGTCCCACGCCAAGTTTAGGCGGATATATTTTGTCGACGCTACGTTATCTTCAACACTTAAATTCAAAAACTTAAACATCGCACCTAGTTTCTTCTGGTAAGGTTTTCTAACTCTTTCGCATACAATTGAAATCTAATTCATCCAAAACTTTTAGTTCTGAGTGCGCTTCAATTTCCACGTGGAAATTCTATTGATTATTCCATCGATCACGCTTCGCCATTCGCCATTCGCCATACGCCACGGTCGTAGAAAGCACGCGGAAGAAAGCGTAGAAAGCGGGAAAACGGCTGGGAAAAACCACTCAGAAGGGGTTATCTTTCCTGGAAAATCAAGGAAGAAAGAAAACGTCATATTGGGAAAGTTAACCGCCATTTTGTGGAACCCACGTGAAATACGGGAGATTCGATTTGAGACGCTTTTCATCCAGTCAATCAGGACAAACAAGACCTTTTTACACCTACAGGGAGTTTCCTGCACCGGATTTCAGTGATGAGTACTTAGAAAACCTAGTTTATCAATACCTCATTTTTCTGCATCGCTTTCACATATTTATCTTAAGAATATTTCCAGTCAAGTTGATTATTGTCATTCAGTTCAGAGTTTTAAAAGTTTATCTGCAGTCACTAGTTCAGTCACAATAATTTTACTGTTAGTTTATTTCGCCAATTTAAAAAAAAAAAGGAGAAGAGAATTCACCCACACAGTGATTATTGTTTTGTACAAAACAACTGGGGAACGTGACGTCACGGGAATCGGTATTTTACTCTATGAATATAGTTTATTTCTGAATTCTATTGTCGACCATCAGACGGAGGTACCTAACAATATTCATAGTCCACAATTTACTACCTACTATCTACTACTTACCGATTTATTTTTGTTTACATCGTGATTTATTCCATCGCTTATTATTTATATTTGTTGTGAATTATATTTTGAGGGAAAAATTAAATATTATGCTGGTATCTGTGTAAATGTTATCTTTCATTCCATTTTTCCCCACAACCCTTGGGATCTCTCTCTCTCTTCGATTTCTTCGACTTTTAAAGAATCTTTCGGATCAGCCGGTCGGGAAATTGCTTCAGGTTTTCACTCTTAACCGGTCAGTGGGTTAAAAGAGTGTGGCGCCCTTTGCATTTTTGTTTTAATTTACATTTTTACCAGCTTAACCCACCCCCTCCGTCCGATTGAGCTACGGGACCCCCATTGACCAGGGAGGTAATTTCTTGGGCTGATTCAGAAGGAGTAAAGGGGAATTGTAGGCGTTGCACGTTACTTGACGACGGCCTCTCCCTTTTCAGGTGTATTACCAAGGCTCACGATGTTTTCAAATTTCAATTCTTTATAGGCTGAAGAGCCGGTCGATTTCAATACAGTCAATAATTTTTGTAGGAGATCAACAATAAAGGCATTTTCTTTTCACATTTTTGTTGCACATCATTTACACTGCTCAACCCTTGCTACGTGACTTCGTATTCGGGGTGCGAATCGTCCCAGCTTGACGATTCCCCCTGTCTGATGCGTCCTGCGTGTCGACCATAGACCTTCGGCGCCGTGCGCGTATCACATAGAATTTTTGTAACCACTTTCCAGTACTCTACTACACTCCTATATTACGCACCGTCAAGATGGTCCAACACTTTTGAATCAGCCTGTATGTACATACAAAACGGAAGAAGAGCTAGTAAACGGTACTGGTGAAGGTGCGACTAGGTCCGACTCAGCGGTCCTATCTTGTCTTATTTGGAATCCCATAGCGTAAATCGATTAGGCGAGCGATTAGGTAAATTTGGAGTCAGAGGTACTCTCGTGAAACTCAGATGGGATGGACAAGGAATCCGCAAGGGGCCTATATTCGGTAAGGTCCACACGTGGGATTAACCAACTCAGGTGTCTTCCAGTGAGCATGCTGAGAGAACCGCTCATCGTACTGATAAGCAACACGGGGCAAAAAGAAAACAAGTGATACTGGGTGGAAAAAAACACTTTAAAATTTAGAGCAATGGGCCCACTTCATGCAGGATTTCCACCCACGAAGTACAAGGACCGACTCGGAGACGACATCCGAAACCGCCTGCAAAAATCCCAGGAAACCGTCAAGAAGTTCGTAGTCATTCTGCAAACGCTGATCCGACGTCGCGGAAGTTTCTCAACCGACAAGGAGCCCCGTAGGATCTTCAGGAACCTTTAATCCCGGTATAAAATGTATGTCCGGGAAACCGGAGTCTCAAATCTCGCCCATCTCCTGCAACAGACCCAGGCCTACGAACGGGTCCAAGCAGAGATCCAACAAAACCTCCCTGTGATCAGAACCTCCATGGTGCGTTCCACCGGCCTCCGACCGTCGTCCAACCTTTCGGCACCTCCGTGTCACCCGGTCCCAGGAAATAGACAAAATTCATAATTCGCCATCTCTCGGGCACCTGTTGAAGTTTCTGTCTTAAAGCTAAATGATATCTTCAAATTCGACTCGAGAATTATAGTTTCCTGAGTTTTAATCTTAATTTGTTTCAATCATGCGCAAATGCCACCTAGACAAAATAGACAGGCTGCTAATGATTGATTCGCTGACAACCTGTATCGTACCTACTGTGACAAAAATGAACAAAAGTTGAAGCACACTTTCAAAAAAGGTTTTTCTAATTAACCGCTTTTTCAGGTCGCCATCTGTTGAGGATAGCTTGAGTTAAGGAATATAGTACTGGAACTTCCGCTGCAGCAGCACTAATTACAAAACTTGACGAATGGTCAATTATGGATTCTGAAGTGGTCAGTTGATTTGTTTAGGGATTAACATGGGTAGGCGCGGTTGATTGATTGAGTTAATTAGGTTATAAGTTCTGGATACTAGTGAAGTCGTTACAGGGTGCACAAACCAGAATTAAGCTAGAGAGAGACAGTCTCAACAAGTAGGGTTGAAGGACCTATTGTTCTGATATTCAACGATTCCAATTATTCAATCAAGCCAAGAATGTGATTTGAAAATTCGCTTGTCAAACACCGACCTATGTACTTCTTGTTACCATATTCCACTAATCCATTTGATTTGGGGTTCTTGTGTTTTTTCCTGGGCAAGGTAATTAGTAGATATCAATAATTATTGATTGATGAGTGATTAATTGGGAATAAACTTAATAAAAACCAGTAAGCATGAACTCTTTTCAATCATTACGAGTCGTTGGGAGGGGGGGTTCTGTACTGTTGCAGAACTTTTTTAAATTGGTCTTTATTGGGAATTTTACAACAAGGATATTATTATTGGTGGCTGTTCCATTAATAACTGAGTGGGTCAATTGGTTTCATTGATGCATGTTGCCTCGAGAGAACGATAAATAATCGCTTGTCTGCGTTTCGATATATTCATTCCTCGCCGACGTACCCGTACACTTATAAGTATAAACATTATGAATATATTGCATTTAATTAAGGCGAGACGTCTTTTTTTCCGCCATCAAAGCGTTACCCAAAGCGTGCATTAAATTAACCTTTCGCACGCAGTAGGTATGGAGGTATACCTCCAGGTAAAACCCGTAAAAGTTAATGTGAATTTCATGGATCGTAAAATGCAAAATTATGCTATGGTTATTCTGCGGTGCGTTTTGTCGACACGGCCGTGTATCATCGGCGTCGTAAAAACACAAAGCCGAGAAATTCAATTTGATTCCCCCACATAAAATTCGATGTGATTTGATCGAGATTACAAAAATGAGGGCACACATCACATACCAACTCACACAAAGGCACCAGTCTTCTTAGCAGCCGATATAAGTGAGGCCATCCGACTTTATTATATAGACTTTCCTGATATTCATGACGTAATTTTGGATATTCGTTCTTGTATGAATAGGATCTAGAATACGATCTATTCAAGTAAGCCCTTAGCTTTGAGCACTAAGCCCAGTTCAACGCGATTTTCTAAAAGGGAGTGTTTAGGTCGAAATTAGAATTGAAGTTTGCGCCGTTTTGCGATTGACGTGGGCAGTGGCCACTCGCAGGGTGAAATCGCTGTCACCTCATTCGCCGTCAACTTTGCTTCGGTGCAAAATAAAAGATCCAGACACCTACGAGTTTGCTGCCTCCAAGGCTTATTTCATTGGGAACACGACTGAGTTTGTGCCAGTAGTTGTGTAGCTCTTTGGAGAAATAATCTCACCCCTGATTGCCCTAAAACGCGCGACCTACCTACCTCGCTCGGTATTCCGTCCGGGAAACGCGGATCGCTGTCTCCCCTGGAAAGGCGGACAGCTTCCAAAGTCCTCGCAACGTACGCCGGGACGCTGACCCCGCTCTTTATCCTCTGCAACTTCGGCTCGCCATTCTCAGTCTTGCACTCCAGACCCAGGAAGAGGCCCAGATTCTCGGGATTATCCCGGTCTGGCAGGTATAATCTGGAATAATACCACCGACATCAGAGCACGATTCCACATTCAAAACCAAGTCAATGTTAGAGTCCGTACATGTCTATGCCGTACACAACAGTCCTCCCTCCACCTGCCTGTGTCTTTGTTTTGTGTTAGATTGATCTGATGAATAGTAGCCGAGGGTATGGCTATTATGGCTATTGGGCTATTACTTCAAGTTTCTTGTTTGACATACCTATACTGCTAGACCACTTGCTCACGTTTAAAAAGTCGCATTCAGTGTTCAGAGGGCAGAGGGCAGAGGGCAGTCAGTGTTCAGTCGAACTATGTAGTGAACTTGCCCGTGCCGCCCTCTCACGACCAAATCCGCAGTAACTGTACCTATCTAAGTTTGTCCCGTTTGAAACGACACAGGTTGCACATTGGTGCTTCAGCAACGTGTTCGCCAGCGTCTTCGATTCCTGTAAGTCCTCTTTTTATGGTGTTGCTACTTAAAATCTAGTACTCATCAACAACTGTTAACAGCACCACAGCCATAGATTTGAATTTGAACTAAATAGATTGTACAGTTTGGGGGCCTGGCAATCCATGGAATGTGGATCTCCTGGCCAATGATAAGAAATATGTATATCATTTTCCCCTTCTAAGGGCCGAATTCAGAGTATGTAATCACTTAACCTACACTCACACTCAATTTGACCCAACACAATGGTTCCAGGTAATCCCCTTGTCACAGACCCCTTGTGTTGGGTAAGTTGAGCGAAGAATGAGTGAGAGTGTAGGATTAGTGGCATCTCTGAATTTGACCCTAAGTGTGACAGTTTATTCGCGATTTAAATTAATTTTTTCCGCAACAAGATGGCTGCTGAAAGCGGAATGCGTTGATGATGATTGGTTGCCACATTGTCATGTTACTTTGATTTATTGGCAGTTCGGTTGTCACCACTCATGTCAATCCGCACTTGGCAGCCATCTTGTGGAGGGAAAAATTGATTTAAATCGCAAGGCATTCATGGTAATTAAGTAAGTCGGTACCTACACCTACTTGTTTGCAAAGATAGACCGGTGATATTTTACAGGTTCATAAAATAATCTTGTAAGACTTTACTGGCCTCATCAGCGTCAACGACAAAGTCTAGCTTTAAGTCGTTCTGTCGTCTTGATTATATCAAATTTTCAACTCAATACAGGGTGTTCCGTGATCTATGTGACAAACTTCAACACTGGATAGAGGACTCCAAGATGAGGTTAGATCAACAAAAGAAAAAAAATTTGACCATTGGTTACGAAGATACAGGGTGTTTTGTACTTTAGTCACAATTTTCAAAGTGCAATATCTCTGCAACGGTTTTATATAATCGATAGAAATTTTCATGTTACATTCCCCCACTGATACTTCATAAAAAGCCATAGAAAGGAGAAAAAAATTCCAGGACCGGACTAAAAAAAACTTTATTTAGGTTTTCGTGTCCAAAATTACCTTTTTTGAGCAAAATTCAAAAAAATAGTTACCATATTCATAAAGCTGAGAAAAAACTCTACATGACTCTTCAGGTCTGACGGCACACTTAAGGTTTTCGGGCAAAAAAATTGGAAAACAGCTTATGCATCAGAGGTAAAACTTTTACCGGGCATAAAAATTGAAGAAGTTTGATATGATAAATACTCCAGTTCCATCAAATCTTCTACTGAGACAACATAGCGCCTAGCGAAAAGCATGATTATGAAGAAACAGGGTTGTACGATTGCGGCCATAATAAAGTGGACGACAGTGTCAACGAGTTGGCTTGCTGTCATGCGACGTTCAGGCAAAAATCCTAAAAAATCTGTCAACTGTCGACTGTCGTCCACTTTAAAAAGGCCGCAACTGTACAAATCGAAATTCCAATCAATTGCTTTTGCTCCTTGATCAAGCTATTAGCTGGAGTTTTTGCATTATTTTTCTTAAATTTTTGTCAGTAACATATTTTTTAACTAACTCATAACATTTGCGCATGAGTTTCTAAGGTTCGTGATAATTAACAAATGAAAAAAATCAGCAACAATTTGTTGTTCTTGAAGAACTTTATTATTTTATTCATTGTTGAATAAATGAATCCATAATGATGATTGGGTATTATCTGTCAATGCGTAATAGTACTAATAGCACTAATAGTCTTCTGTTGTCAGTTCGGGAAGTCTGAGCGAGGTGGCCATCATAATGCAAGTCATCAATTTTAGAGTAGATTGCACTTAATTAACGTTCTAGAGGAAATCGAGATACATTTTCCAATCAGTCAGCCTAAAAATAAGGGTGGTCCTATTAAGGAATTCTCCATCATTCTACACCACATGTGAGAAAAGGCATTTGAAGTTTGTTACACAATGGCGTAGTCAAAATTTTTACGAAGATGAAGTGTTTTTTTTAGGCATTTTTTTTTGTTCTGTGTTTTTGGGAAGAAAGATCGATTTCTCAATCAATTTCAATCCACCGGCAGATAATAAAACAAGAGGTAGATACCTACACACGTTCCAGACGTTCTTCGCTCTCATGTTATCCAATTTGAATTTTTACTCAGACTGTTTTATTCTTTATTCAAATCAATTTTTCCCGTCACAAGATGGCTGCCAAATCCAAACTGAGACAAGCAGTGACCAATGGGCCTATTCATAAGAATAGTTGATGTAAATCGTTCTATGATTTAATAGAATGTAATCATATTTTATTAACTTTTTAGACGAATTCTCCTAATCCGACAATAATTTTCCTCCAAGTTCAAGAAATAATTGTTTCGGTGAAAGGGGAACAAAAAAATCAAAATTTTACAATTTCCGACTCCACATTTTTTCCTACGTAATTCAGTTTGAGCTACACGTACAGCAGTCCACAAAAATGATAGAACTGGAGTAATAATGTGAATCATATCGAACTATTTTGATTTTTATGCCCAGTAAAAGTTCTACCTCCAGTGCATGAGATGTTTTCCAATTTTTTTGCCCAAAAACCTCAAGTGTGCCGTCAGAATTGAAAAGCCATTTGTGTGGAGTTTTTTCTCAAGTTTATGAAAATGGTAACTATTTTTCTGAATTTCGCCCAAAAAAGGTATTTTTGGACACGAAAGCCTAAATAATTTTCTGTTTAGTCCGGTACTGAAATTTTTTTCTTCTTGCTATGGCTTTTTACAAAGTATCAGTGAGGGAATGTAACATGAGAATTTCAATAGATTATACGAAACCGTTGCAGAAATATTGCACTTTGAAAATTATAACTAAAAGTAGAAAACATCTTCGTAACTAATGATAAAATTTTGTTTTCTCTTGTTGGTCTCAACTCATCTTGGAATCCTCTATCCAGTGTTGAAGTTTGTCACATAGATCACGGAACACCCTGTACAGGTGTCCCGAAATTAATGCATCAAAATTTACAGGGAGGTAGAAAATTGAGAAATAAGCGGAGAAGGTAAAGTGTCAGGAAGGAGCATTAGGCTCTGGCTAGCCAAAAAAAGTGCGACGGAAGTCGCTCCTTTTAAGAGCCAAATTGCCAATAGCAACCCGAATGTGTTTGGAAGTGTCAAAGTACTCAAATCTGACACAAAAGTCAGCACAAATTTCGAAATTTGAGCAGAACTGCGTTCAAAAGTGTTTAAATGGTCGAATGGTCACCTGCTCAGCCTGCGGGTACTCGAGAGCCCCATGTGACAAAGAACTTTTGCACCAGTAAGTACATTTTATATGATTTTATTCCTATTGAGTTGAATTGAAGTTTTGGATTTCAATTTTGACGTGTTTTGTCACATTTGCATAGGCGTAGAGTGGGATATTTTAAACCATTTTTGGAGTTATCGTAATAAATATTAATGCAGCAATGCAGCTATAGGTAAGTTTTAATTATACATGTTTTAGCTTTCCTGAGGAATCACCATGTAAGGAGTGGATCACTTTTATAAACAGAACAGGGTGGACTCCAACGCACACGAGTGTCTTGTGCTCAGAACACTTTGGAAATGGGTAGCTGAATCACTCAACGAAATCCTTCTGAAAGGTGCTGTAGAACCAGTAGACACAAATACAACGACTGAAATATGTACGTATTCTGTCTTCAGATTTCAAAACTGATATTAACATTCCTGAGTGACTTTCGTGAAAACTGTTGTAGGTGAGGACATTCAATCCTGCTCATGTACCACTGGCTAACAAGTCCATAGCTAATAAACAAGAAATTTTGGGAGAGCGGTCGTCTAAAAAAAAAACAGAGATTGGATTCAGTTGGTGGTCATTGCAAACCAGGTTCACTTGGTGGGTGTCTCTTTGATATGCAAAGAATACTGTAATAGTATGGTGAAAAATTGGATTCCTTCCATCGATGCCCCAAGAACGTTCAGAATGTTCAGCGAACATTGGTGAACTGTACGGTGTTACTAGTGGTACCTTCAAGTGACTATACAGGGTGGTCCAGGTTTTAGTCGACAAACTTTGCAGGCTGATAGAGGATAAAAAAAGAAGTCGACTCACCCCAAAAAGTACATATCTAAAATGCATATTAAAAAAGTTACAGGCCTTCAAAGTTGCAGAAAAAAATTGTTTTTTTCTTGATAACTTTTGAACAGCTTGACCGATTTCGCTCAAATTTTGCACATATGGTTAACAAACACGTCCTCAGTGATTTCTTGAAAAAAATTCTGTCAGAATGACGCAGTGCCGTAGATATGGGGGGTACTAATCCTCTTACCCCCCTACTTTCTACGCCACTGGATATTTTGAAAAACCGTTAAAAATATTGAATTCGGCGTTCAATTCTGAAGAGAAAATTGGCGTATCATTGCTACATTTGGAGAAGCGGTTTCGGAGATATTTGTGTTTGAAGGTTCAAAAACACCGAATCACGCAAATGTTTCAAAATTCGAGCAAGCTTTGATTCATTCACTTCCAACTTTTTTTTCAACGTAAAGTTCATTGATTCATAATTTAGCTCATGAGAAATTGAAAATTGGTTGTGAAAATTCATGATTTAAGTAACATGACCAATAAGGAACAATGGGCCCTTGGTTCTTGTTCTTACTAAACTTCCCAACTATCAGTAAGTGAATAGGTACCTATTGAATATTCAATTGTTACTGAAATTATGATACCAGTTTTCAATTTCTTATGAGCCAAATTATTAATCAATAAACTTAAAATTGAAAAAAAAGTTGAAAGTGAATGGGTCAAAGCTTGCTCGAATTTTGAAACATTTGCGTAATTCGGTGTTTTTGAACCTTTAAACACAAATATCTTAGAAACCGCTGCTCCAAATGTAGCAATGACACGCCAATTTTCTCTTCAAAATTGAACGCCGAATTCAATGCTCTCAACGGTTTTCCAAAATATCCAGTGGCGTAGAAAGTAGGGGGATAAGAGGGTCAGTACCCCCCCATATCTACGGCACTGCGTCATTCTGACAGAATTTTTCTCAAGAAATCACTGGGGACGTGTTTGTTAACCATATGTGCAAAATTTGAGCGAAATCGGTGAAGCTGTTCAAAAGTTATCAAGGAAAAAACAATTTTTTTCTGCAACTTTGAAGGCCTGTAACTCTTTTAATATGCATTTTAGATATGTACTTTTTGGGGTGAGTTAACTTCTTTTTTTATCCTCTATCAGCCTGCAAAGTTTGTCGACTAAAACCTGGACCACCCTGTAGTTACCTAAACTTCTACTGGAAGTCTCAGCAGCTGTTTCAAGCTATAGTAATCAATTTAGTTTTTTTTTACAGAATCAACCGTTTTTTGAGAAACAAACTAAACACTTGAGAAATTAATGGCTGAACTTTATTGACAGGTGGTGGGCCCTCTTCGTTGTTCAGTCTTCCTCACACCGAATGTGATCCTCGACCTTCAACTTCGGAAGACAGTCAAATAAGAAAATCTGCCAATTGCAAGTGAAATATGTTCTCATTAAAAAGAGAATTCGAGCACTGAAGAAAAAGGTTTGGTGGCAAAAGAAAATTTTGTCACTCAACGTAATCATAAAGGAGTTGAAGAAAGAAAAAATTGTGCAGGAAGAGCATGAGAGTATAATTTTAGAACAGTATGGGGAAAATGAGGATTCGCCTCCTAGGGATTCGCTTTCGCTTGACGCAATTCTTATTGAAACCATAAAATGTTATTATACTTGAAAGTATTTGTGATGTTCACCTCAAAACTCGAATTCATTTCATTCGCAAAAATTTTGTCAAGGAGGAAAACAAGTATACAAAATTGATTTTGTTCGAAGAACAATAAAAAATGTGAACAATTTATTTTACTGTCGTTTCTTTGATCTTTTACTTATTTTATGGTGATGAAGTATGTCTGTAAATACCTATAATACTATAGTACTATACTATACCTATAGCTGTGACCTATAGAACCTATCTGATATAAAAACCAATTTTTGGTTTAGTTTTACCCCCATCTTTTCTTATTGACGGCACGTCACTGATTTGTTTGACAGTTTCCAGGAAGTGTCTATATCAGCCGTGTCATAATGTTAGAGCCGTTTCCATGGGCACAAGAGCCATCCCGGTCGCACGCAGTTTTACATAATGCTCCTTCCTTACACTTTACCTTCTCCGGAAATAAGGGGACTTATTTGATAAAAATACTCTCGCAAATGTAATAACGGTAACGGAGATACAGGCCTTCAAAGTTGGTTTTTCAAAACAGTTTTCTTTGCATAGCTTTTGAACCGTTGAGCCGATTTCATTCAAATTTGAACCAAAGTTTACTCAAATAGGTCTTTTTCGAACAATGATTCCACCAAACGTTCTTAGGGGCAAAGATAATAGGGGATACCTTCACCCTTTCCCCTCTCTTTTTCACTCCTCCGAATATTTTTCAAAATGGTTGCAATTTTTGAATTCTACGTTCAATTTGGAATAAAAATTACTCTTGCAAAATTTTTATTGAATGCTTCATTTTCGAGATAGGTATTTGGGTTTGAAACTTCGGAGAACATCTCGAAAACACTACTTTCAGGGCCTTAAAAATTAAAATTCAAGAAAATTCTATACTCTATTCCTCAACTGAAATAAGTTTTCTAGGTGTTTCAAGTTGATTAACTTCCATTTCTGCTGAAAATCATGAAGCATTTCAGAAAAAAAAATTGGGCCCTGAAAAGTGACGATTTCGAGATGTTTTCCGAAGTTTCAAACTCAAATATCTCGAAAATGAAGCCTTTAATCAAAATTTTGCAGAATCAACTTTTTTCTCTAAATTGAACGTAGAATTCAAAAATTGCAACCATTCCCAAAAATATCAAGAGGGGTGAAAAAGAGGAGAAAAAGGGGGAAGTAACCCCCTATTATCCTCGCCCCTGGAAATGTTTGATGAATTGCGTTATCATCACTGTTCGATAGAGACCCATTTTAGTAAACTTTGGTTCAAATTTGAATAAAATCGGCTCGACGGTTCAAAAGTTATTAAAAAAAAAACTGTTTTAGAAAACCAACTTTGAAGGCTTGTGTCTCCGTTATTACGTTTGCGAGGGTATTTTTGTTAAAGAAGTCACCTTATTTTTCTATTTTCTACCTCCCTGTAAATTTTGGTGCAGCAATTTCGGGACACCCTGTATACTATACGCTCAATTAGTGTGACATAGGTTGATGTTATATGAAATCCACTCAAGAGCATGAGAAATATATTTGAAAAAATTGATGACGTTCAAAGATATAGGGGGGATTAAAGACTAGAACTTTGCCATTCACTACTTCCGTTATTCAAAGTGATTTTTGGGAACTGTTTATGGTAGACTAATCAGTGAAAATCATCAACTGGTATGTGTGCACTGGATTTTTGCCAACGATACAGGGTGAATCATGAATTATTATTAGTCCATAAAATTATCCAGAACAAAATATGACACTATTCGCTTCCATAGAAGAACTTTTACTGGCGTTTTTTTGAGGAAAATGAATTTTTGAGATTTATTAATCGCCCTGTTGAAGAGAAGTTCGGTGCACACCCAGTGGTGGATGATTTTCACTCGCCAGTCTATCACCTACAGTTCTCAAGAATCACTTCACCACATTTGAAAAAAAAAACTTCAAAAATTGTTCCAATATTTTTCTTGTGTTTTTGAGTGGATCCCATTTACCTACCGCTCTGGACTCGAAATGTGATACTTTTGAGACACCCTGTATACTGAAAGCATAAGGTGAATTGATGAAAAGAGGCTTTGTGTCATGGAAATGAAACTTTGGCACGCTTTGCAATAATTTTTTACTGGGCTTGTCAGATTATGAGGATCGCTCCTATGTCACTCGCCCCACAAATTCTAGCACGCCCGTATAATCAATTTGCAAAGCTTACCACGTAAATAACCAAACTGTACCTTTGTAATTTTTATGTGTGCCATATGCTAAATGAATAGAGCACCAATAAAGCAAGCAGCGTAAGTCGGTAACAATCAAAGCTTTATTGCTCCCACCTAGGTACCCTACACGCTGTAGTACCTATTCATTGAACTCGCTCGTGGAGTAAATGTTTGCCAACAGTGCTGAACCCTTCTGATGACCCCCCCCCCCGTGTGCTCAACAGCTCTAATTCAAGCTACCTGCATAATTTTGATGAAATGTAAACATACATTCTCGTACATGTAATGTATGGTGTGCCTACCCTTAAAAAATCGCCGATGAAACTCTTTAAAAATTCAAAACTTGCAGGAATTCAACTTTTTAGGAATTCAAGGAACGCCAGCTTGGGCAAACACCAGCACACGGCACGTCGCTTATTTTGCGACCCCCCTGAATAAAGAAGAGCGCTCCTGACGATACGAATGGGATGGCAATAATGGAAACATGGAACGGCGAAAAGTGGGGCACTTTTTCTCTAAAAATAGACAGGCGGCAAATTTGCAGCAGAACAGCAATCTCTCAAATGGTGCATAATCATAAAGCATGCTGCCTTATTGTGATTTGGGGAGCAGAGCCAGTTCGTGAACTTGGCCAGTACCTAGATATCACACGCTGGAATTACTACCTACTTTCGAAAGTCCTGGACGTTAGTTGCAATTTCAACAGAAATAAAACTACCGGGTGTAAGCCATAAAAACCGTGCTCGCAACTTTCCCTTTTAAAATTTTCATTTCCCCACTGATTTTATCGAGGAATACAGCATTGGTCAGCCAATTGAATAGGCTACTATCTCCGTAATTCAAAATGGACGACATCAAAATTCAAAATGACAGAAACAATTGAACCTTAAACCAAACCCAAAGTAAGCTCCAATGATCCGTAGCCATCGTGAAACGGACTCCGTCCAGGTACTGTCAAAAAAATTGTATAGCCCAAATGATCGCCAAACACTTGTTCTCGGTCACCGAGTATTTCCGCTCCTGTCGAGTGAGTAACGGGAACAGGAAACAGTTCACCTGCTTTCCCTCATAATGAGGCTGGGAAACAGTACAGCACCTAAGCCGAAGTCTGATTGGTGCCTTAATCTAGAGAATAAAGGGTCGCGAATAGTCCGGATATGTCGAAATCGGGCAGTCGCAGTCCTTCACAGAATCGGGAGTCGTCTCACAGGGACCCGCTTCTTCGTTGGATCTATGGGTGCCGCCATGATTGAAGAAAAAGCTGCGACGGTATCATGATGCCATACTGACAAAACTTTGGACCTCCTTCACGTTTATTGGAACTGGCATCCAAAGTCTAATGTCCATATTTTCCGAGTCAATCCGCAGTCCTCGATAGTCCACGACGAAGGCTAGGTATTTCAACTGAGACCGACAAAAGTGGCAATGTTCCGAGTGAAAGTTGGACCCGTAGCCCGCAAGCGATCAAAAATGATGTCCAGGACCCGTAGATGTGTTTCAAAATCTTAGAAGAAGATGATGATATCAACCAGATAGATCAAGAAGTGGGGCTGTGGGTTAACGCCAAGGCGGTGCCGATCAGCCTCTGCCAAGTCGCTGGTGTGTTTGCCAATTCAAAAGGCATCTTTCAAAACTTGAAAAGACCCCGAGAACGAATTGTGAAAGCCCAGTTTCAGTGCAGGGGCAACCCAACCCATAATAATGATGAATCACCCTCGGAATCACCTTAACTTATGTTGTGTTAATATTTTTTCAAGTTAAATTACAAAGCGGTTTTGAATATTTCAAGGACTTGATGAAAAAGTTTCTTTTTATTGCCGATAAGAAAAAAGTATTAGTATAATACTCCATTCTGAGCATGGAGAGAACAAATAAATGTTTTTCAAGAAAAATGGTGTGAAAATGTAACAAGTAATATAGCCAGTGAAATAATTAGGGAATAGGGGCACAATCCTCCTACAGCTACGCCGCTCAAGAAAAGGTCGACGTCGACGCTTTTGTGCTAAAGACCCATTCATCCTGTTTATATTACGTCATGAAGGAATCCTCGGCGGCGTAACTTCAGTAATTATGGCAATTTGCGCCGGGGCATAATAAACCAACTCATTTTTATTAACGCCCTTAATGAGGTGGAAATCGCCCTTCGCCAGGCATCAGCTTTTCATTGGGGCCGTTGAGTCATGACGACAGTGTTCCATCAGCGGGGTAAAATAACCAAGGGAAAAAGAATCTGTTAATTAGTTTTTTCAAGAGCGCTGTAGTAGTAATAGTACTCAAGCATAGCCGGTATAATCCTCTTTATGCATTTAGCACTTTAGCGATTCAATTATGCCGGACCGCAGCGTGGCTTTCAGCTAGCTCTATACTATAGCTGAGAATTAATTATGCCGGAACGGGGTGGTGGTGGTACGAGTATACAGCGGGACTTCCTCCGGCGTCAGGTGCACTTTCAGTGCATCCGTGTTTACAGGGGGTTAGCCCTCCAATCAGGGACGCCCCGAGAAGACGACGTCAAGGGTGCCAAAGCCAAAGGCTCTGGCTTTGAGTGGAAATTGTGTTTGCAGGCGCTTATCGAGTCCGGCCAAAATTGGACTACGCCAAAGTTCAGCATATTGACTGCATTAAAGGCTTATTTATCTTGTGAGCCGAAAACTAAATTATCAAAGTAGGTTCGTGACTCTTGATTGCTGTTCTTTGAACGTGTATTCGCGACTCCGAGTAGCATGCAGGCATGCAGCTTCATCTTCATATCGGAAAAAGATGAACCACTAGAAGTCATACCCCATACCCGTAAAAGAGGATTATGTCATCTTCGTGGGACAAAAAGCATGATCAGTTGTCACGGTCATTAACAGCAAGTATTCAAAATTGCTATTCAGGATCTGCAAATTACGTTCCTATATTGGAAAATCTGTAAGCAACATTACAACAGGAATTTCACGAGGAACTTTACATTGGAATAATCTTGACTATCTTGACTGCTATTTTATCGGATCGTTCTGTCTAGATGTCTCCGCCCTGGTGAGCCCTCAACAGGAACAAAAGACGTGTATGTGAAGTTTTGGTCTGGTGGTCCAGTGTTCTAGTGGCCTAAGAGCTCTGACTGTCAGAAACTATTGGGTTCGCTCTGGCGCTAAGAGGCGAATTCATTTGTATTTGCTCTTCCTAAAGTTGCTCTACTCGGTCTTATTATACACGTGTACTGTACACTACCACCATCAATACTCCTTGTGACGGCTTGACATTACGAAGAATTTCATTAATATATTCCCTGCCTGCCTGATGATTGTGTGATGACATCGCGGAATGGCGTGGATAGACGGCGCCGCATGGGAAACTCACATTTTATGAGTTTCCCAATGGTGTACTGTGGTATTCCTAGCACAATTATTGTTTAGTTGTGATATTCAGGCGAATGTGATTTTAACTGGCTGGAATGTCGACAGAATAGTGCGTTTCGGGGAGAACCAAATTTGAGTCGATTCAATGGCGGGGTGGGTAGTTGAACGGGTCGCGAGAAAGGAGCCGATAATATCCATGGGTGGTGAAAAGTTGCAGAGTTAAGGGCCATTGGAAGCAATAAACTAAATTAACACTAAGAAATGTGTATTTAACGTTTTAAAATTTCATGGGAAGCTTTGTAGAACCGGATGTCGGGGCTATGAAATGGGAGAATTCTACAGAAGGCATGAGATTCCAGTTAGGACACTGGCCGGGGCAAAACCCACCGGCCGGATGACACATGGCGGGGCGAAAATTGGAAAGCGGCCGGATGTGTGCTCGCCGCAACGAACGAATTAAATTTGTTTCACCACTAGTTTTCAAAACAGAAAACCCGTCTAGAAAATTATAGAGAGAAAATTGCAAGTTCACTAGAAAGGAAATTTGGTGAGGGCAAAATAGACACCCCACAAGCCGGGTTTTGATTACGAGGTTCCGTTCTCGTTCAGCAAAGTCAAGTCACATGAGTAAGGTATTGTTCCATGTTCGAAAGATGCCTGGAAATTATAGACGTAAGCTAGCATAATCTAGTGTGTCTGAAGTCAGACGGGAGTGAGGAATTAGAAATAATGAAGTGACTGCCTCAAGGGGTCGCTCGCCATTAGTGGACCAATGGGGTAGTTGGAGCTCTTATAGTAGCTGTGTGGCAAACTAGATTTGGAAAGAAGGGAGCCAATAAACATAATTGTTGTTTATCTTTTGCGTTATGTCTCCCTGTGTAGTATCTGTTCTCTTGTGTCACTTATCAATGAAAATGAAAGGATAATTTCGGCACAACGTGAGTGGAAAGGAAATGGGGCTCTATTAGCGAAGCTCCCCTAATTGTCGCTCTATTTGACAGAGCAAGTAAGGGTTGAGTAGGTGAAAAAGGGGTGGGCTCTATTAGCGGAGCTCACCCAAGTGTTTATCTCAAAGGAGACCACAACACAAAATACAAGTTGGTCTCAAATGAAAGAGTTGAAAAAACTAGAACGATTGCATAGGATCTTGTAATATTACTCAGCTCGTGGCGGGCGCTGCGGTTATAATTAAGAACGACAATGACGTCAGAAGGGCAAATTTTCACGGGCTACCTATAGCTACGTACGGGCATACCTGTACCTGATTCAGTTGCCGATGAGACGACGACGGTTTCAAGCCTGCCATAATTATTACTGATTGTTTGAAGACAATGACGTCTGTCAAAACGACAATAGCAATATCAAGACCATGGGAACGTGATAAGTGAAAATCGGAGGTGAACATCTAGGTAAAAACATCTTCCCAAGTGACGTCACGATAATATTTTTTGAAATGTTTTATTGCGACTGATCGGACTCGTCTAGAAAACTCAGATTTGTTCCGTATACTCTTGAACTACCTTCCCGATGAGTTAGGCAAATAAAATATAGGCTCGATTTTTGTGTTGTGGTCTCCTTTAAGCTACCGTAAGAGAGAAGGGTGATGGGGATGGAAAGGGTTTGTACTGTGACAGTACTTGAGGGATCTCTTGACAAATATTCATCGGATTGTCCGACCTGGATGCCACGGCACTGATGAGCCCCCAATAGGAGCTAAAAAATTGTCTGCAGAGTTCTGGTCTGGTGGTTCGGTGTTCTAGTAGCCTCAAAGGTCTGTCTATTGAAAGCTTGTTGAACCGCTCCAATTTGTTACAGTTTGTAACCACTTTCGACCAGAATCCCCTTATATCGGCAAGCTGATGAATACTGCCGGCGTGCCGTGGAAAATTGACGAATGATGTATTATGCAAGACTTGGTTTGAAAAACAGCTCAATTCATCGAGCTCTTCATCACGCGTTATGTAAGTACCTACTTCTTCAAGAAACCTTTGACGCCTGAAACGCGGTGGAACTGTTGAAGCCATCGCGTATTTCACCCTCCGTGAAATCATCTCTGACACCTGTAGCTTCAAATTTGCCCTGGCTCGGTACACAATCAAAAGTTTACTGCGCCCGCCGGCACTCTCAAGTCGATACTTTCTTTTGTTATCCGATTCCCTGCTGCCATAAATCCAAAAGGAACACATTTGCCGAGTTGCCGGGGGAGTCGATATCAATAAAAAGAAAACGCCAACAGTACCGAAAAAAAAACCATATGCACACACGACTCGCTGCGGGTGAAATCCCCGGTTGCCTCTTCTTTCCATCACGGAGTCAGAAAATTCCGCATGAACAAGTCTTTTTTCCCCGAACAGCACAAAAAAACCGTGTCCGCGGGAGAAAAAGCCCAATAAAAATATGTAATTGCACAGACAGTCGTAAACAACCCGAAATGAAAGAAACATCACTCTCGCGTGCTTTATGTCGGCGATCCCGCAGGAGAATTTTTCATTTTCTTTCTCTCGGGAGGATCATATTTTGTTTATGGGGCTGTTAATCGGGAGCACTTCACACTGATGATGTGACCTATAACTAAAGCTATGCAGCGGGTTGATTGCGGTGCGGTATAATACGAGTTTCGAATGTCAACAATGTAGCAGTGTGATGGATAGTCATAAACTTATAGCGGATATAAAAGCAGTCGAATCCAACTGGAAAGGGCACTTGGCTTATTGAACGCAGCTCACAGGAAGGTATCTCGCCGCCTTGGGTAGACGAGGTTCTAACCGAAATTTTATTTAAAAACGAGTTGTCGATTTAAATGATTAGGCAGGCCAGCAAGCTCCCTGTTTCATTCCTGTTCGCACCCACGAAATTGGTTCCATTGTCGCTGAATATCTCAAATAACGACGGGCAAGAAAACGACCCAAGACAGCGACGAATGCATCCGTGGAAAGGTCGGATGCGATCTCCACGTGAACTGCCTTGGTGGAAAAGGATACGAAGAGGCAAATGTAAGCCTTCAGCTTCTTTGCACCACGACCCTTACTCGCGACAATGGTGAACGGTCCCCAAAAATCCACCTCACACACGCAAATGGAGTGACTTGCGACACTCTTGGCGATGGCAAATCACCCATAAAAGGTGCTAAGGGCGTGGGGCGCGTTCGGAAGCACCGGAAACATGCAGAAACATGCTGCCGAACAGGCTTGCGAGCAGAGGTGATCCAAACATTTTGTTGAAGTAAAAAAAAAAACGTTGTACTATCACCCGGATGAGAACGGCGTTCGTGGATTTGGTGCATCAATAATTCCGCTAATCCGTTAGTGGACCCATATTTTCATATCGACTATTGACAATAAACCGCTGCACAAATGCGACAGTTTCCTAGATTTCACGGAGTAACAAGGAACGATCTGAAAGCCGCGAGATGTTATCAGCAGTTTTGTCAACCAGCAGAGGATACACATGCAGATTTCTCCTCCATGTCAACGTCTGACTGCATGTCAATTGCAGATGTGAGCCACTGAGCTGAGAGCAACAACAAAAAAGGTGGCCCACCAAAACGAGCATGACAGAATCTGATCTGGTAGTAGCCCTCGAGATGCTGAGTCGGCCGGGTTGTCTTGATAACAAACACGCCTCCAGAAATCTGCAGCAATGCGCTCTTGGATGTTAGCGACACGATTGGCTACAAAGGTTTTCTACCGATGTGGCGAGGACCGTATCCAACATAAAGCAACCGTGGAGTCTGTCCAAGCAATGACACGTTGTACGTGGAAGCACTCACGCGTTGCGTCGACCACGAATGTCACCAGCTTTGCAAGAAACACCGCGGCACACAGCTCCAGCCGAAGAAAGGAAACTGTTTTTAGCGGTGCAACTTTTGGTTTCAACATGACGAATGACAGGCCTCGACTGTAATCGCTTCAGTATCGAAGGTAGATGACAGAAGCGAACCCGCGCAATGAAGCATCACAGAAAGCATAAATCTCACAGGCCTTGATGTCGTCCGTGGAAAGCTATTGTGGCATCTAGCCTGAATTTAAAAGAGAATCGTTTTTTAATAGAGTAGCGTTAGGAGAGATATTGTAAAAAAAAGAAATGATGCAAAAAATGTGAGAAGCATGTAGAGGATTCCTCGCATCGGGTATCTGGTTCAGGGATAGTTTCACCTGTAGGGTGAAAAAAGGAAGATCGGGAATAGAAGCGGGCTGATAAAGGGGACTTGAGTCAGTGTGCTTGAGGAAGATGGTTGTAAGCGACAAACAAATTATATTTCGTTAAAATTAGTTAACAAGTCATGCTAGAATTATTTACTGATGTGCATCAATCACCAGTGGGAAACAACGCAAAGGCAGCTTCATCTTTTATGTAATTCAATAATTATTTCAAAAAGTTCAATTTATTGTTTGGTTATAAAAATCATCAAGGATTCTTTTTGCATTTTGATACCGGCCGAATGTTTTGGCAAATCTATAGAAGTTTCTATTCAAGTACGGAGCCAGAGGACAATTACTGGCGACAGCCTGCAACAAGTTAAGACTACAAAAGTCAGTGGTTGATATCCCGCAAATAGATGCGGGCCTTTAAAAAATTGTTCACAGGTTTCCCTCGAATCACCAGGTGAAATCATCCTCAACCCTTCAACAAAAGTGGCTTCCCACAGAAAGGTGAATTCCATCGGCTGTGAGATGCGCTGGCAATTGAAAAACATCTGACCCTGGGCTACGCAATCTTGCAAAAATGTCCCTATGTGAAATGTTTTGTTTGTTTAAACCGTTTTCAGACAGCGTCAAATAACCACTCCCCTGCTTAAGCCGAGGTCAAAGTTCGATCCGCTTAAAGCGAGCCGGAGGTTGAAATTGCAGCTTTAGGTAATTCTACGAGACAATCGAGATGCGGTATGATTTTTTGAGAAATCCACCGCTTTGTGCAATGAACCCCTGTGAACTGAACACTAAACGGAAAGGTAACTGAAACAGGACACCATCGCAACTCCAGAGCGACGGCATCAGTTTCACTGAAAGGAAGTGACTCAGTTTGCTGGTGAGAAGCTGAAAAAATTCTTGAACACCCGAGAGGCCATTCTGGAGTTCAAAACCACCGAATAGTGAAAGTTCGATGTGTTCACTTTTCAACTGAGAAGTAGACTCAATGGAATCTGAATCGCACACAATACCGTCCACGTAGACATGGTCGCGGAGTACATTTGCCGCTGCAGGATATCCGGCCTGAAACTTTTCTGCTGACTGAAGCAAAATTCGAATAGACAAGAATGGCGAACTGGACCGTACGTCACCGTGTTCAGCTTGGATGTTTGAACCGGATCCGCCTCGTCAAATCGTTGAAATGAGTTGAAATTGTTGGTGTTCTGAATGAATGAGGATTTGGCGATGTCGGCGTAGGAAACCAACTTCCATACTGAGCAACAATGTGCAGGTACGTTCTGATCAATGCATTCTCGAGCCAAGTCCAACTGAATGCGCTCCGCATCGGATGAGAGCACATACAACTCTGTGAAAGCTCTGGTAAACTCTGCAAATCGCGGCTCTACTCTACACTCCTATAATACGGAAAGCGGTACAAAGCCAAAAACGACTTGTCGTTGTCAGCACCATTCATCGAACCAACAGTCTCATCAAGCCTAAAAATAAGGATGCTGAGGAAGGCATCAAGTTCCTTTTTGGTAGGCATTAGGCAAGATTACACGCGATTTGGGTACGTATACGAAAAGATGGAATTGTTGCAATTCCAAGAAATGCGACAGACACGAGCCAATCTCCAAACCAACACACTTGCGGCGATGGATGGCTGTAACGACTCCAGCACGTGATCTGCGATCCGCAAACAAAACAACAGAAAAGCTGAAATGCAAGATCAAAGATGACGCAATACCTTGCAGTGCAAAGAAATGCTCTGAAATTTAAAAAATTGATGAATAAGTAACTGAACTGAGCAATTAGGTACAAGCAAAATGTGGTCAGATACGAGCGTTGGCCATGTGAAAATTAGGAAAGAAATCAACATAAAAAACTGCGGTTTTGCAAACTGTACACTAGGGGATGGGATTTTCAATATTCGGCTCGAAGGACCAATGTTACGGGGTTGCGGGGTAAAGATATGTAAACTTAGTTGTTACAAATGAACACATTTGACCCGACCTGACCTGACCTGACCACTACGGTCCATTAGAGCAAACTCCGAGAAAGAATAAGTACCTTATTTGAAACCGTCGATGGATTCACGAAGTTTGTGAGATTTTAAAATGCTTGCAAGAGTACGAATGCTAAAGAAGTTATTTATTGAATATTTGAAAAATTACTTCTGTGTGCATAACAAACATTGAGAATAATTTGAGACCGCGGCAGTGCCTTTACTTCAACTGCGTTCGAACAATTTTTGGCTGATCAAAACGTACAACACGTCGCGCAACTCAGGCCACTCATTTACGGCATCGATAAGCCAATCATCGTGTCGGATTGTGTTATGTTGGCATAGTGACCGAACTCACGCTACACTTGCGCAGGCGGATCTCCGACTTGGAATCTAGCCCTAGATGTTTTTTTTTTATCGAAGTAAAACTTCTTATCGCTCGCTTAGATCACAACAACCACAGATGAGGGACTCTGTGGATGGGGGTGAATTCAGTTGATGCGAGGATGATGTGTAACGCTCTGGTGTAACGTTTTAGTGGGTGACCAGTGGCGTCCCAGAAAATGGAAGAAGAGAATGTGTTGTGAGGCTCGCTTTTAACTGTTGTGTTAATATTCTTTTACCGCTTGCATCGTGTTTTAAGTACTTCAGATTTCATCATAAATGAAAATTTGATCTGATCGATGAATTCTAACTTACGAAAGTGTTTCATTTGCAATCAGAAAATTATCAATTTATTTCTTTAATCGGTCGCCGCAGCTGTGTGATGGGGCGACCTCTACCATCAAATATACAAACTTCCATTATTACAGGTATTTGCTGCCGGCGTTGCCGGCATGTTAGTCTCAAAATAGAAACCTATTTATCATTCTCAACTTTTCTGTGTACCTGAACTAGGAATGTCCAAATGTTGTCAGTGAATCGATTACTGTTAGTCGAGCTGTAGTCGAGCTAATCGCAATGAATAGTATAATTCGATGAAAAAAATCGTATGAGATGAATCGAGAGCCGATTGTAGGTGAATATCAATTGTACTAAATCAATGTGAAAGCTCTAAAAAAGCCTCGAAAAAAACTTTGAAGCAAAAAGATTCAAACGATGGATTTCATCCAGACTTGACAAACCAACCAAGTTAGCAAGCGGAGCAACTAGCGAGTTGCTTTGCTAAATAGGTAGGGACTATCTGATTTTATAGACATTTGGCCACTTAATTCTGGGATACCTGTAAGTATAGTATACTGTACAGTCTGTGACTGTACCTATAAGTATATACAGGTTGTTACACTTTTTTGTTAATATTTCAGGAGGTCGTAGAGCATCAAAAAATAAGTGAACTAAATCCGGGGTTTCAAAAGTCCGGAATAAAAATTATGATTTTTTTCCATATTCATTTCGGAAAAAACGCTCGAACAGGTCAATTTCTGAAAACGGTAAGCCGTTTTTTCATGACACGTGTCATGTTCTACCGTCAACCCCCTAACCCCAAGCCACCCCTAGTATTTTTTTTCAAATGGCACCCTATGGCTTGTGGGAGCTCATTGGAAAGCTTGTCAAAAACTCTATTCAGATCCACCATTGAAAATTAGATCGGACGCTTCACCATGAAGTTTTGAGGAACCCCCAGTTTTACTTAACAGTCCGGAATAAAATTCATAATTTTTTTCCATATTCATTTCGGAAAAAAACGCTCGAACAGGTCGATTTCTAAAAACGGTAAGCCGTTTTTTCATGACACGTGTCATGTTCTACCGTCAACCCCCTAACCCCAAGCCACCCTTAGTATTTTTTTTCAAATGTCACCCTATGGCTTGTGAGGGCTCGTTGGAAAGATTGTCAAAAACTCTTTTCAGATCTACCATTGAAAATTAGATTGGACGTTTGACCATGAATTTTGAAGGAATACAACAAGCCCTCACAAGCCATAGGGTGCCATTTGAAGAAAAAATACTAAGGGTGGCTTGGGGTTAGGGGGTTGACGGTAGAACATGACACGTGTCATGAAAAAACGGCTTGCCGTTTTTAGAAATCGACCAGTTCGAGCGTTCTCTCCGAAATAAATATGGAAAAAAATTATGAATTTTATTCTGTTGAAGGAGACCACAACACAAATCGAGTTCATATTTTATTTGACCAACTTATGGGGAAGGTAGTTCAAAAGTATACGGAACAAATATAAGTTTTCTATACGAGTCCGATCAGCCGATAAAACGTTTTGAAAATATTATCGTGACGTCACTTGGGCAGATGTTTTCACCTAGATTTTCACCTCCGATTTCCACCTATCACGTTCCCATGGTCTTGTTATTGCTGTTATTGTCGTTCTGACAAACGTCATTGTCTTCAAACAATCAGTAATAATTATGGCAGGCTTGAAACCGTCATCGTCTCATCCGCAACGAAATCAGGTACAGGTATGCCCGTGAAAATTTTTCCCTATGACGTCATTGTCGTTCTTAATTGGGGCCACAGCGCCCGTCACGAGATATGTAAATTACATATCTAACGGCTGTAACATATGTAAACGGCTTACCGTTTTCAGAAATCGACCGGTTCGAGCGTTTTTTCCGAAATAAATATGGAAAAAAATTATGAATTTTATTCCGGACTTTTGAATAACCTGTATATCTTGAAAAAATAATATCGGAAACGCTTTATAACGAAGATAGAGGCTTCCAAAGTTGAGTTTTGGAGATGGTTTTTAGCGCACTCTCTCAAAAAATAGGGAAAAAGCGCTTTTAGCTTCACTTTGCCCGTCCGTCCGTCCGTCCGTCCGTCCGTCTGTCTGTCTGTACCCGGGATATCAACTCTTCAGGAAAAAGAGATATCGATGTAATGTAAACGCTGATCAATAGTAAATATGTCCAGGACGTCAAGTTGACTTTTGGTTTTTTGTTACTGATCCGCCATTTTGAATTGTTCTAAAAGTGATCCGATCAGAATGAAATTTGCAGGCAATGTAAATCACATCAAGATCCATCTAATTTTTGAGAATTGATGCCCCGCCGCCATGTTGTATTCTCCATATTGAACACGTTTGAAAGTTATAGAACTAGGAGAATCATGCCGCAACGAAAAAAGATATCGTGCAAACGCCAATCGAATGCGTACGTTTCCACCATATAGGTAACGTTGACCAATGATTTTTGTCACTTGGCTGCCATCTTTGATCCGCCATTTTGAATTTCTCTGAAAGTGATCGATTTGAGCGAAATTTGCAGGCGATGTGAAATTCATCAAGATCCATCCCATTTTTGACAATTGATGCCCCGCCGCCATCTTGTATTCTCCATATTGAACATGTTCCAAAGTGATAGAACTAGGAGAATTATGCCTCAACGAAAAGAGATATCGATGTGGTGCAAACACCAATCGAATGCGTACGTGTCCACCAAGTTGATCCATGATTTTTGTCACTTGTCCGCCATCTTTGATCCGCCATTTTGAATTTCTATGGAAAGTGGTCCGATTTGAGTGAAATTCGCAGGCGATGTGAATTTCATCAAAATACATCCGATTTTGGATAAATGATGCTCTGCCGCCATCTTGGCCGCCATATTGAAATCTCTTATTAGTGGAACGATTTTTATAAAACTTGTAACTTTCCTTTGTCTAGTACGATCATTCTGATTTTCAAGCCAAATTTTATGATTCTGCCACTATGTTGGCCGCCATATTGGAATTTCTGCCCAAATAATGATAGAACCTTAATAAACATCTTGCGTTCACTGATCCTTCAAAAAGAAGGTGCACTATTATATTGAACCTCATGCCCATGAGACATATTATTCGCTTGTTTTGTTATAACTCCATATTTAACCACTGGTTTTAGACCAAATTTGGTAGGTACACAAAGTAAGTTGATGCATACCTACAAGCTGGTTATGTTGACTTTTGTCACATTTTTTCAATTTTCATTTTTTTCACCTATTATTATTGAAAAAAAAGTTTTTTCATTTTTTGCGGAAGTACATACCTACTTATTTTCAATGCTTTATTATCTCCTGAAATTTTACAAAAAAAAGTGGTACACCCCTGTGTACTTACATAATCTACACATCTACATCTACACATTTGCATAATGTAAAATTTTATAAATCTATTGTGAAACAATAACACAAAAACGAAAAGAACACCTGTTCTAACGTTGTTTGCTAACTGATTTCATACCTATATAGAAGTTTTACTTCTTCCGAGGGTGACCATGGTCACGCACCCACGTTTTTTTTTATTTCCTAGACTTCAACTAGCGTTCCGTGGAACTAGCGAACTAGAGAAGTTTCAACGACACACACACAGACACTGACCAATAATTTGCGGTTAGACTGGAAGCTTGTAATTGTTTAACAAGCACAAATCCACCTCCAAACTCCCAGCTCGAATCCCTCACGCCTTCAATTCACCGAGCAAGTGGAATTAGGTACCTGCCCATACCCAACTTCCGCATCACTTAATTTTCAACGACTAGCAAGTTGCCATACAACAAAAATAAAAGACAAGCAGCAGAGGTTGAAGCACCCGGCGAGTGCATCGTCAGTTGTTGTGATACACCAATAGGTGAGGTGTATTTTCGCTACATCGAGAATTTTCACGAAGGTGAGGGTATCCGAGTGTAAATCGAGATGTAAGCGGTAATAATATTGAACCTAGAGGTGTATTCGTCAAGACAATTAACCGAACAGCACTGAGATTCTTGCCAAAAAAGTGAAAACTATTTGAATGTTTTAGGTTGGCCATTCTGGATGGTTGTTTTCACCAATGACCTTGGTGGTAATACACTTGTAGGGCCTACTATTTTGAGGAATAAGGTGAATTGTCGTATGCAATACACCGATAGGTGAAAAATACTCGAATGTTCAAGGTTGGCCATTCTGGAGGGGTGTTTTCACCAATGACCTTAGTGGTATAATACACTTATACGGCCTACTATGTATTTTAAATAGTGGGGTGAATTGTCAACAACATACCTGAAACCGTCCGCGCTCACGGCCGAGCAGATGCAGTTGGCCAGTTCCCACAGGACGTGATCCTTGGTCGGCTTCAGCTGCAGACCGTGCGTCAGGTCCTGCAGCATCTGGCGTTTGTCGGCGTGCACGCAGAACTTCCACCTGGACAGGCTCGTCTTCCGGCCGTTGTTCTTGGCGCCCGCATTGGCGGCGTTGGTGGCGTTCGCCGACGAGCTTTCGGGCGGCATTTTCTTTTTTAAGCGCTGCGATTTGCGAATGATCCACCTTTCCAATTGCTCCACTTCCACTTCGTCCATGACGTACCGCTCCAGAAACTCCGGATGGCTGGCGAGGTAATCGGAGATCTGATCGGCTGAAAATTGATTTTCGCGTTAGGCAGTGTGTGCAGCAGCTGGAGTGGGTATATGGGAGACTTTCAGCCTGCGTGTGTGTGTGTGTGTGTGTGTGTGTGTAGGATTCCCCTTCGAGATACCGGAAGGAGATTTCAGGATTCCCGTTCGGGAGTAGATTTATCAAATAATGGGATGTTTAGTGATGTCGTTCAGGGACATACTCACAGACTTTCGTCTCAAAATAAAAGAGTCGGTATAGCTCAGAAAAACTGAGTTTTTATGAAGAGTGATGAATTTAAATTTCAATCTCAAAATTATCTACGATTCAGAAGTATAGTTCTGGACGTGATTGCAGTAGACCTAGGCGACAAGTTATTCGACTCTTGCAGTTCAGCAAGTTTTCCCTATTTTGGAGCAATAAGTCTGTTTAATATCAAGTTATCGTGAAATGGACTCATCCTGTCCAGACGCAGCGACTATAATAGTCTACAGTACTTACAATAGCTACAATACTCGTTGCTCATCAGCAAGATTGTTAGGTAATAATAACTCACGACCAGAATCGGTCTGATTGTGTTCAGTGTTAGTAGCTAGAATTAGGAATGGACTCACTGTTATAAAATAACAAACATTTCTGCGAGAATATCCCGTGGACCTATAACAAAGTCGTATCCACTTCGACCAACTATACAGTAGAGTTACGAGTGGAGTTATGAATTTGCGTTGGGTGCTTTATAATTTAGAGACGAATGTTCAAATACACACACACTAATTATTACTGTGTACTACTAAACACACGTCAATTGAATGCCGCACTTTGATATGCCTTACTTCACCTATGTGCTCACTTATTTCGTTGCGGATTAAGATCTGCCCTCGCTCGGCTCATGGCGCGCTTATATGTATGTTCGTGTCGTCTGTTCAAGAATATTCCAGCATTGGCCGCCAGTTCATTCCCGGGGGCTCTATAAAAGTCTATCGGGTTCGTGTTCGTTCCGGTAAACTATCCCGAGCACGGCGCCTCCGCCATTTGTGTGATGGGTCTTATTCGCGCGTCGAGATCTCCAGTTTTCTCGAACGCTTGGATTTACTTGTATATAGCTCGTGTATAGTATATAGTATCGCGAATGAACTGGAATCGCACGAGAGTCCCGCAACTCGTAAAAATATCAACAACGTACTCACCCCAACAAAAACACAACAGACACGTTTTTAGGCACTTGATCTTATTTTTTTCGAAAACAGCTCGAACAAGTTGATTCTATTTTTAAAGGGGACGTTCAAGAGGATCCATTCATTGGCCCATCGAAGAAGCGTCCTAACTATGCATCCAGCCGCTTTTCGAGATTACCTGATTTGAAGCAATTTTGGGATATTCCATTGGGGTGATATAGTGGAAAAAAAGTTGTTATTTTTCAGTATTCCGATTGTTTCCGATCTAATTAAGCCTTTCATGTGAGAGGCAGGCACATTAATTTCTTCTCTAATTTTTTGGGGAATAGTATATTACAATTATTATACAGAGTGGCCCAACGAAACAGAACAGAGGGGTTTTCGGACATTTAACTTTAGTTTTTTTAAAAGAGCTCGGACAGGTCAATTTTTATATCAAGGGGGACATCTGAAACATACATTGGCGAATTTCTATCTTTAGCCCTCTCACCCCCACCCACCCCAACTTCACAGTTTCAAATGACGGTGCCCACCTTGCGATACATCAAATTAAAGGGAATTAAATTACCTTTCTGAATAAGATATTTCAATAATAACTTCCAACTCCACCCCCCTTCTTCCTGAAATTGTCTGAGTTCCCAATACATATAACATTCTTGACCTCTTAATTCTCTTCAGTACAGTCAAGGACATCCTGCACAGCATCGAGGGAGAAAATTTTCTGTGTAAGAAGTGCCACCCAAATTCACCCCTTCACTCCCCCACCCCAACTTCAAAATCTAAAATGACACTTGACACTTCCTATTTTGTGATACATCAAACTGAAGGGATGAATTCTCTTCCTAGATAAAATATTTCCAGAATTTTCAAAAAAACATCTTTCTCTCTAAAATACCTACTCAGAATGTTCAATTTACTAGGGGAGGGGTTGAAAATGTGAAAAAAATTGTTTTCAGAAAGAGAAATCAATTTCCTTCAATTCGATGTATCGCAAAGTAGGTGGTGTTTGTTAAATTTTGAATTTGGGGTGGGGGAGAGGAATTTGAGTAGCACTTTTCTCCATCGAAAATTTTCTTCTTAGATGCTTTTTAAGATGACGCTGATTAAATTGAAGAGAATTGAAGGATTGAGAATAGAAAATGGGACAGTCAGAGAAATTCATGAAGATGGGGGATGGGGTTGAAAATTTTGAAAATATTTTTTTCAGAAAGGTGATTTGATTCTTTTTGATTTGATATATCGCAAAGTAGATGGTGTCATTCGAAATTCTGAAGTTGAGGGGGGTAGGGGTGAGGGGGTTGAAGATAGAAATTTGCCAATATATGTTTCAGATGTCCCTCTCAATACAAAATCGACCGGTCTGAGCTTTTTTCAAAAAAATAAGGTGATATGTCTGAAAACCCCTCTGTTCTGTTTTCGTTGGGCCACCCTGTATAACTAGTGTGGAAAGTGATATATTTCAAACGAATGGGATGTTCAGCACAAGCCGCTTGCGACGAGTGCGGAAGCCCCACGAGTGGAAAAAATACACTTTCCAACGAGTTCTGTACACTTTTTCCCTACGACCCCAATCCCCAATTCATTTGTTTCCGGGAATTCAGAACAAAAAAGCGGACCGAAAAAGGGTTTTCGCGGTTTTTACAGCCTAGTTTGAAGCGAGGATGGAGGCTTCCTACGCGTCGCATGTATTTCACTAATTTTCTGGGATGCCCAACGGCCCTGTTGACGCTGGACGCGGTGGACGCGGTGTACTAGGTACCTACGCGTCTTCCCATGGATGATGTCATACTCGTGTTTGCATTCTCAAGGAACGCACATCGGTGACTCGCGAGAAGAATTGTCGATTCTAAAAATAACGCGTACGGGATTTCCTTTTTTTCACGTTCGAGTTTAGTGCGTATACGGAGAATACAGGTCCGGGCGAACTTATTATTTTCTCTCTGAACATGAATAATTTACTTTTTAGTCTGAGTCAGTGTCTCACGAATTTTGTAAACTTACTGATTTTCATGTCAATATTTCTGTGACCATTTCAATCAATTTTGTGTTCAATTTGATTGTCATGTACTTACTTGACTGTAATTTTTGTATGTCCTATTTTTGTCTGTGTCATGATTTGACTTTCATGTCAATGTCATTGTCCGCCGTCTTTTATGACCCTCATATTTTTATGTCATGTTTTTGTTTTTATGCTTGCTGCTATGTTTGTCAAATATCCAATGTAGGTATTTGACAGGATCCTACCAACCACCCCTATTTTGTTTTGTTTCGGGTTTTTATGTATTTTTGATGATTTCATCTGCATTGTTGATTAATTGTGCATTGTTTACTGATGTGTTTTGCTTTTGTTTACTTATGTTTCTGCAATTTTGTTTTACTAATTCCACTTACACTGACTACCGGAATTCATCAGTGAGTTTTTGTTATTCATTTGTCACATATGTAGGAGTTTTCTTCTCAGGGCTTAACTCAGGGGTTTCTTTGACTGGGTTCTTCCACTGAGTGCCCTTTTCCGAATCTGTCACTCTCCTTTTTTTTGACAGACAGTATGACATATTTTGTTGTTGTGTTTTTAAATAAATAAATAAATAAATAAATGAATACATATAAATAAATTGTTGTTTTCAATTGTTTTTGTTCATTTTGTCTTTTGTGTGTCATTTTGCAAGTCTGTCAGTCCTTGCTAAGTGTTTTATGAAAAGAATCTGATTCATTCGAATTTTGCTGATGATTTCAATAAAAATTCATTCTGTTTGCTGTTAATTCGTGTTTTTGTTCAACTTTTTAATACAATCCTCATCCCCAAAGTTCCGTTCTCGTCTAGAGTAGAGCCTGAGTAGAACGACAACGTAACCAAAACGTAGGTAAGACGTCCAAGGTAGGGGAAGGGGATAACGACAATCTAGCCAAGGGTCGAAATAAGGGAAGCAGTTCAGCAATCATGCAAACATGAGTGAACGACTGAACGATGAGACTCCATGACTAGATTTCAAGTGGTGATACAATTGGAACTGGGAAATAATAAATATAAATTAAGTAATTTTTCATAAGTGGGAAGTATGAGGTTTATAAGAACAGTTCTGTTTATTACGGGTTTTTGTTTATAAAGGGAATTCGAACAAACGAAAAAAGTCAAACACTTTGACCGTTTTGTCCTTTTGAGAACTCGATTCGAAATTCCGTCTTCCGTGAATGATTTGGGGCTTTAAATGATTGTGAAAGGTGTTATTTACAATTTCATGGGTGCAGAAAAACGTAGGCATAAGAAAGCATACGTCATGGTGGCATTTGGTGAACAATAGTTGTAGCGGAAAAGCTGTAAAATGTCAATTTCGCAGGTGATAAATTTTATGGACAATCAATCAAGTAGCGTGCGATTTTCAAAAATATCACATTATTATGTACTTTCGAAGTGTCGAGAACATGTAGAAAACGTCACTTTCATAGGTGGTCGTAGGAAAAAAAATTACTTATCAATCTATGACGTCACTTGGTCAACCTCGCGCGCAAATTAAACTAAACTGCTTTACCGACATTTTAGTGTCTCAAGTTTAAAGCACGTTTTGTCACTTTTGACGTGTAACGTGTAATGGCGGCTTTACAGAACTTCGTATGTCGCCGGCGACAGTCCCCCACTCCTCCGTTAAAATCTGGCGACACCAACTGTAGCTGAATAATTTGAACGACACGACGACAGCAACTCGTGTCGCGAGAATGATATGAAGGGAGGTAGGGGAATACAGCCAGAGAGAATCCTATTGGCAAGCGACACTGTCGCCGGCGACATACGAAGTTTTGTAAAGCCGCCCTAATGGGGCCTTGCACTGCCACTTTCACACACCGAGGGCGTCACAACCGTTGGGGGCAAATTCGACAATTTTGACGGCGTTGACGCTTCAGCGACCGACGTCCGTCATTTTATGTCTTGATTTGAAATTTGGATAACCTCTGTTTCTTGCTTGACGTCTCCAGTCACTGTCAGTTACTGGTCAAACTACTCAAACTCCCCTGTTTTTCCCGTCGTTACGGCCGCTTCATCGAAGTAGGCGTCCCCTACAGTAGTGGCGACCTCACGTTGAGTTTTTCAATTGCAAGGCCCCATTCAAAACATCAAATCAGATGACATTTGTGACATTTGTGTGAATTCAAAATGACTGCACCAACACGAAAAACTATCGGCCACTCCACTCGAACCAGACAGCAGACGAGCAGACTTCAGGCTACTCAAAACTTGACCCAGGCTCAGAGGAGTCAAGCACGCACATGCAAAGTGTAGGACTGGCAATAAGCAACTGAAGCATTCCGCCATGTGGGACTAGGCAGCAGACAGCAGAGTGCTTGCTTGTGGCTTGTTCTTGTTTATGCAGGAAAGGCAACCATAACCTTAGACAGACTACCCAGGTTAGGTAAGGGCTGCAGACCAAATGAGAGCTTCTGACGGCATTCTTGAATTCTTCTGTGAGCGTCCCAAGGTTCGAGTTTGGCTGAATCAGTTTTCTTTCTTACCTCAATGCCACAGAGGTATTGGGAATATTCGAGTGCTTTTCAAGCACACAGCAAATTATTGCACCCAAATTGTTTGTCTATGCCCACATTTCAACCCAAAACAGTCGAACCATGTCAAAATTGACGCAGAGTCGAGGGGTTGACCACCTGGTAAATGTGGTGTACAAGGGTCGGTAAATGTGGTAAATGTCTAGTAAATGTGTAAATGTCTGGTAAATGTGGTAAATGTGGTAAATGTGTGGTAAATGTCTGTAAATGTGGTAAATGTCTGGTAAATGTGGTAAATGTCTGGTAAATGTGTAAATGTCTGGTAAATGTGTAAATGTCTGGTAAATGTGTAAATGTCTGGTAAATGTGTAAATGTCTGGTAAATGTGGTAAATGTGGTAGATGTCTGGTAAATGTCTGGTAAATGTGGTAAATGTCTGGTGAATGTGGTAATAAAAAATAATGAAAAATGCTACTCTCCAGCGCCAAACACAAAATTTGCGTCCATATAAAAACCAATACAGGGTGATTTTATTAAAAGTTTTCACCTCCGATATTTTCCCGCACAAATTTTTCCTGCAAAAAAGCCAAAACTTATACGTTTTGTTTTTGAGAGGACATCTAACCAGCATATTTTTAATCTTGCTGCTTCACCTCACTATATAGGCAGGGGCTGCCCTTTTTAAAATCTTCAATGAGACTAGGGGTCTCCAACCTCTGGCATTTGAGGGGTGATCACTTATAACATAGGTAAACAAATTGTCAATAACCAATTAGCGCGTTTTTCAGTAATCCATTTGAAACAAGATAGATAGTAGTAGACCCTCAACACAGACCTCAAGTAGCACATTTCTGGCGCGACTTCCTATTAAACACACCGCAAGTTGCAAGTTTTTTGCAATTCCTGCAGGAAGTTCTCTGTTTCCATAACAACAATGCGGCAATGCCATTTGGAATAATCATACCACCTGCAAATGTCAATTTCAACAATTCATAAACTTCTATATATTGACAATTTTCTTCACACATTTGTTGGCAACTGCCACATGAGGGTGCTGAAACGGGCGGGATATTCAAAATGTGCAGAGCGGCTATACTGTGAAAAATAAGATTTCATAAACGCTCTGTTATGTAAAAATTCCTGTCGGCCATTGGCTGTTGCCTAGGGAATAACAACGTATCAGAGCCATTATGAAATGTAATTTTTTAAAGAATGGGACCATAAGTAGGTACCGGGTGTTTATAAATGTCTATGATCGCATCGTCTTTGGAATCCGCTTTCATTCACTACAATAATAGGCGAAATTCAGTGCCATTTCTGCGCTGGCGCAACCATGCTAGGGGATTTGAGAATAGTGCCGTATGCTAACACATGTAAAAAGCGTAATTTCAACATTGTATATTATTGAAACGGCTGAGAATGAAACTTTCAAATAAGTTATGGAAAAAAGAGTGTTTCTTGATCTTTCATTGTGTTCAAGACCAGCAATGATGGATCAGTTTTAGATACACAAGGAGCGAAAATATGGTAACGTGTTTATCAGTTGGTGTGTTTTTGAAAATACCGCCCTACTTCTAGTATTCTTCTCTGCCTTACGGTTGCCGTCCTGTCTGTCAATGGCATGAAACTGCATGTAAACAAATGGTAACTAAAATTTGATCGGGTTATATGTATAATATATCAGAGGTTTTGTGTTTTCTGTTTTTTTTTCAAAAATAACGGGAAATTTGTTGAATGCTTGGCTGCAAAAACCGTACGAAAAGAACATTACAGTTTCATTTCATGAGTGTTCCCAAGAAACATCACCTTCTAGGTAACCAGTTATACACTGAAAACGGCTTTTCCGTTCTTTTCGGAACACTACGCGCGGAATTCATTTTTTCGACAGCAATGCACATGGACAACATCATTCCGCATAATCTAGCGTGAAAATCAGGAGTTTCTTGTCATCTATTTTCCTTTGGTTAATCGATGGCTGAAAATCTGCAGGTTTTGACTTTTCCTAGCTCGCGCAGACGCATGAGTTCCATCCCCTAGCTTTGCGAACCTACAGCGCATGTCGTGCCTTTGAATATCGCGTATTACGCCTGTTACTGCGTTTTTCGGCCTGACCCATGCCTGCCGCGATCACAGAATCTTATAAACACCCCGTATAAGTAGTAGTAGTAGTAGTAGTAGGTAGGAGAGATGTGCCTGAGTTGGCATACATTTTGTGTTCAGGCTTTTATTTTTTTTCTTAACGCTTAGAAAACAATTCTATTTGCATTGAATTGAAGCCTAATATTTTGTATTAGAAATTCCGGGGCCTTTGTAGGGCTCTTTTAATTTTTTGTTTTTATTTCCTATCAAATACTCATAATATGCCAACACCATCTTGTCCTGACTTTGTGCAGGTGAGTTGACATTCATTATGTTCTTGTCTTTAGCAACGACCACTTTACTACTTCACTTTACTATTTCACTAAGTGTACTTTATTGAAGAATAATAGAATGTCATACAAAAATCTCATTCCAGTTGAAAAAGAATCCAAAAAGGAGAATGTGTGATAAAATTTCCAAACTTCACTGAAAAAAAAGTTCACAATACACAATTTTGCGCAACCGCTTAGCATGCGCTAAATAATGAGGTGATTCGTTCTGGGTCTTCCGTATGTTACGCTGTAAAATATATGATTCTCAAACTAACCTCAACGGACTATATGCGTTGTTTTCAAGTAGAAGTGATTACATAGAAAAATCAAAGTAAGCCTCGCAACCTATTCATGAAAGCACATTATATGTGAGGGATCATTTCCAAATGCCCCAAATTACGGAATAAAAAAAATGGAACACTTCAACCATAACATTCAAATTTACCGCGAAGTTTTATGGGGATATTTTATCTAATCAGTGCTGCACTGTATTGATGACAGCATGAGTCTTTTTTTATTGAGCTAATAACTTTTTATAACCGGTTGGTTATTAGCGGTTGACATTAGATTGAGAGATACCTACTGTCATTTTTTTGACATATGAAATTTCTCGCTAAAATGTTGCGGTTATAACTTTGGTTATCAGCATTTGGCGGGAAAACAGTGAATTTAATTGACGGAGAAAATTCTGCGGTACTTTGGCGGTACCGGCAAGGGAATAGAAATTTAATTTCCTGGAAACTTTTTGGTTTTTATCTGAAATATTGGTATCTCAATAAAAACCTCTAATAAATCTAAAGTACGGCTGAAAAACAATTTGAAAACTCCAGCATTAAAGGGTGATATCTTGGTAAAAAAGCTACAATTTAAAAACGGCGTAAATGGCACTTTCACGCAAAGAGAATCCCCCCCTGAAGTTGGTAACACCAGCTTGAAAACACCCTGTAGAATCCGTTCAAAACTTGAACCATAGGGGTTAACCATAGGCGGCCATCGGACTGATGGCCTGATGTTCTTGTGTGTCCATCGCAGAGGAGTCCATCGTCTTCAATTCTTCTTCCCTTGTCGCCAAGTCAAGTTTTTGAGGTTAGGTTAAGTACGTCTGACGTTTGGAAATTCTGGACCGCTGCTTTTTTCAAATTCAAATCTGTTGCCGCCACAATTTGTTCCCCTCCCATAACAATAACCAGCCCCATGGCCAGGTTATGGAATGTATAGGTCGCGGTAACATAACCGTCACCTTGGCACCCGCTATGGCAACGTTGCAAGTATGCCTGACATGGCAACTGCGCAATGCGCATCTCTTTCGACGTTGAATTGACATAAAACGCTCGCGCAAGCACAATTTAGCACAATTATTTTTTTGGTAAAGTGGCAATTGTTCAATAAATCATTTATATAATTTATTACAACTAAAGAAAATGGTATTCACAAGTACTAGTGAGAATAACATTATACCATATACCCATATTTAGCACGCCATTTTTGTTCCCGCGACCTATAACCGATGATGATATCAAAATGGCGGCACTTCCTTCACCGCTTATAACCAATCCTCGCTCAAACGTCAAATTCTATAACCAAGTGTAACCGGTCATGAAAAGTTATTCGATCGGAAAAGACTATGGTGTGACGACAGTCAGTTCTCTGGGTGGCACACACTTTTTCGACCGGCGAATATCCATTTTGAATCGGAAGACTCCACAACTTGCTGATAAAACTGAACAGACAACAAAACGTCAACGTCAAACACAGAAGTCAATTTCACTGTCGAATTTTGAACATGCGCGGTGATAACTTCTCTTTGTTTTCTTAGTTCGCACGACATCCGTGCCAGAGCGCCACTTCAGCGCAATATTGTGTATTGAAAGAAAAACATTTTCTTGTTGGCATTTTTGGTTAGAGCTCCACCTGTTATGGGCAGATATCACAAATAATTTTTTTTAACGCTCTGGAGACGCCAGTACACTCTGCATAGTATGCCATCTCGCCCGAGCCCCTGGTTTGCCAACCAGTCCTGAAATGCACTGTGTTAAGTTTATATTTCCCGCCGATTTATTTCTTTGGCCAACACTTGAAGGTTGTAATGAGAGCACGAGCTCATAATACCAGAAATCATACATCAACTTGTTAAATTGATCCAGAGGAGCATTTTGAAGATAAAGACTATAACATTTACTTACCAGAAAAACTTTGAAGCCTGAATTTTCTTGTTTAGTAAATAACGTAGATACTCTTCCGTCAAGTGACGTTGCGATTGACATGGTAGCATTGACAAGCAGTTGTATCAACATTGCAGCAGAGCGCAGCGCAGTATTTCAAATAGTTTCCCGGGAAAAGGGCCCTATGCCAACTCAGACAGTATGCCAACTCAGGCACATCTCCCCTACTATAAATAAATATAGGCTTTAGCAAAAAAGCGCCATTCAAATTGGCAGTGGCGTACCTTCAGGCTTGCGTGGGTAGGTACCTCTCCTCTATGGGGAGGGCAGGGAGGGCGTCGCTCTTTGGCGCCGATCAAGGGGAATATCAATTGATAAAGAAATTGCTTTTTTTCGGAGCGGAAGATTTTGCTTTTCCACTGAGCTTTTGCTTCGGCTTTTGCTATTTGTTGTTCTTGAACATCGAATACTTGAGTGATATCATCAATAGCATCAAGGTATAGCCGCCCGTACCCCGTACCTTGAAACTATTTTGGTTTCTACAGGATGGTCCAGGTTATAGTAGCAATAATTCACCACTGGATGGAGGAAAATGAAGCCCTTCAAAGTTGAGCTTTGAAAATCCGTCTGGTTACCGTCAGGTAAATATCTGGTAAATGTGTAAATGTCGGTAAATGTGGTAAATGTCTGGTAAATGTGTAAATGTCTAGTAAATGTCTGGTAAATGTGTAAATGTCTAGTAAATGTCTGGTAAATGTGTAAATGTTTGGTAAATGTGTAAATGTCTGGTAAATGTGTAAATGTCTGGTAAATGTGGTAAATGTGGTAAATGTCTGGTAAATGTGGTAAATGTCAAATGTGGTGTACACATTTTTCCTAGGTGGTCAACCCCTCGCGCAGAGTTTTTTTCCGGGATCAGCTGTTCGTCGCTCGGCAGAGTTCACCGTGTTCGCGTTACTGAGTCCGTACAAGGTCTAGCGACGAATTCTACTGCACTACCTGGCGCCATCTGTTTACGTATCTGAGTCTCAGTACCACGCATGACGTCACACGAATTTTTTTTTTGGGCCTAAATGTGCGCAAAAAAATCACAAAAAAAATATGTGAGCTCTACGAAAGCTCTAGTAAATATTTAAATTCATTTTTTCGCAAAATCCGTGGAACACCCCATTGTTCGTTAAGCAGTTCAGATTGAAAACGCGTGGATATTCCAGCTTTCAAGCTGCTCATGATGGACTGTTGACGATGAATATCAACTACTCGACTTAACCGAAGCTTTAGTTTTCCCATCCCCATACCATAACAACAAACTTTGTTATCGTGGCCAAAGCCCATGCCAAGAAGTCTGCCGTTGTTGTGTCCTTTTAGTTGCCTAATTAAATTTCAGTAAACATCCACATTCTACATAGCTAGAGCTGAGGTTCCACCCAACTCCACATTTTCGCACAAAATCTCACAAAATTAATTTCAGACTTCATTAAGTTAGTAATGGCCCATATTGTGGAGTGGCACGTGCACACCCAGAGTTTAAAATTCAGTTAATATTAGGGCCCACGAAGCATCCAGATTAATTTAATTAAATATTTTCTAACTGAATGCGGTCAGGGCTGTTGTGTCGGGCGAGTATTCGAAGCAAATTTCTCCAATTTCTCCTTTCCAGGGTTCGCCCCCAATCACAGCTGTTAGATAATGGCAACCCATCCAGTCGGCCGCTTATTGTCTTCGAGTTTATCATTACCTAAATTATGTATAATAATAAACTCGAGAATAATCTAAATATAAGCTTTACCCAAGTACTTGTTTCTCAATTGAGAAGGGGGAGGAAAATGTTTGTTTTAATAAATGCTACTCAGCGGTTTTTTTGTTTTCAGCAAAAGCAAGGTGTGTGAAACACTTATACTCGAAAACATAGCAACAAGGGTAAGTATTGGGACCACCAAAGCTCAAATCATTACTCGTCGCCAAGTAGGCGATAGTTGAGGTAGGCTATAGTATTGAGGTTGGCGATTCACAGTAAAGGAAATACCGTGACATACCATAAGTGAGAAAGAGGTAGAGATAGAATTTTCTGCTGCGGTTTCGGCGCTACCAATTCTACAAATGCAAAAACGAAAAAAGTCATTTCTAAAATTGAACTGACCAGTCCAATAGCTATTTTTCATAATTTTTTTCTGAAAACTGTAGAATTTTTTTTAGCAACAAAAACAAAAATAGCTTTTCGACTAGACAATCTAATTTCAGATACCTGTTTTCTTCAGTTTTTCTTTCGAAGCACTGATAGTAATGGAACGGTAAGATGAAAAACAATATTTTGGCCATCTTCAAGAAAATCGAGACACGTCAAATGAAGTTCGTTCAACGTGGTATTATAAAAGAGTGCACAATTAGTTTTTTCAAGTTCCACTGACATAAATAAATAAATAAATAAATAAATAAATAAGGTTTATTTCCAAACAGGCGTTGCCCAATTATATGGAAAGTACAGAGCACGTGGACATACAGAAACAATAGCTACAATGTACATATAACAATCACAATTATCCCACATCAAAAATAAAAACAGTCAATAATCGTGTATTTTCGACATAACAGCCGCTACATTCTCCCTGAAGGAATCTCTACTTGCTGAGTTTATATCCAAGGCCTGAGACTTATCTTCACGGATAAGGTTATTGAACAGCTTGCAGGAACGATGTATGGGGGAAACCAGGTTGGTCCGTTGCCTCGGAGTATGGAAGCACACGGGAAATCTCGCATCCAGTCTTGGAACATGGAAGGCGACCTCCCCCAGCAAATCCATGCAGTCCACAAGTCCATTGCAGATGTTGTAGAGGAACATTACTGAGCTCAAGTTACGTCGGACCAAAAGAGAATCGCAGTCGAACATTGAGCAAAGCTGGGCCTATGGGAATCCCCTCTCTGGATAGTGTCCCGTTCTGTGGAAGTGCAGCAGCTTGAGAAACCTCCGCTGCACGGCCTCAACCTGATGGATGCGCTTCTCACAATGTGGTGCCCATATGACCGCGCAATACTCCAACTTGGGCCTAATCAGGGTTCGGTACAAGGTCATCATGGCAGCCACCCCAGGAAACTCACGGCAAATCCTGTAGACAAACCCGACCGTACGGCTTGCTGAAGAAGTGATGGCATCGATGTGGTCAGCAAACGATAGTCCTTCGTCAAAGTGTACACCGAGATCTTTGATGCCGGAGTGGCGAGGTAGCACCACATCGGCAACTCTGTAGTCAAATTTTTTTGGTCCTCTAAGTTTGCTAAAACTGACAACGCCACACTTGTTCGGGTTCATCTGCATACCGTTGGCGACACACCAATCCACGATCGCGTCCAGGTCACTCTGAAGCATCCGGCAATCCCCTTCGGAACTGACTCGTCTGTAAATCTTCAAGTCGTCGGCAAAAATGAGAATGTTTCCATCGAGGTTTCCATTAATCCTCTCAACGATGTCGTCGATGAAAATAAGGAAGAGCTCCGAGGCGAGGCGACATAATTTGGCGAGGAGGAGCTCCGAGGCGACATAATTTGGAACGTTGATGTTCAACCTCGTGAAAAGTTTTCAATTGTTCACTTATCTTCTCTATTTACAGTCACCCAATATTTGAGGGACTATGATATCGAGATAATGGATTGGCCATCCTTGTTTCCAGATATGGACCCGCTCGAGCATGTGTGGTATCGAATGAAGTCTTCAAAAGAAGGGGAAGGACGGATTAGGAAATTTAAATGATCTGGTAGATGCAATTCAAGATGAATGGGAAGCAATTCCCCAGTACTTCCGAAGAAACTTGATAGAAGGAATGCCGCTGAGAGTTTTGGTTCTGATACGGAGTACAAAATATTGAAAATTGCATTATTTGAGTTTTCTGTCTTGTTTTCATTTAGTTCTGTTCTCTTCGAGACTGTCTAAAATGGTATCATTTGGTGGAATCAGTGCCCTTGCTAGCCTGGAAATGTTCGATTGTTCGTGAACAATGCTGCAAAAATCTAAAAAATCAGTGACAAACAGTGACGGGCAAGCCAGTGATCAATCCGATCAACGACGACCGTCGATTATCGTCGATATAAGCGGTAAAAATATCCCGCTTCTCGCAAAAATGCATCATTGTGACAATGTCGATAAGTTTCAACTTCAAGACAATAAACAGTATTTATAAAAAAAAGTGCACGATCATTCATCAGAAATATGTCTTGAAGCCGGCAAACTATAAGGAGCCAGATCCTCGTCATCGACAGACGAACCGCAATTCACCTTTCCCATTCGTACTTTTCTTTGTATGAATAATATTGGTTAAGAAAATTATTGCGAAATAAGAACTACCTACCTACTTGATTTTGTACTTGGGCGACTTGGCAACCAGCTGGAGTCTTTTCGCTATTGTTTTTTTTTTCATATTTTGAGCGTGTTAACTCGATAGGCTGTACAGATTCTAAACTTAGGTTTGCTAGTACTGAAGTGAATATACATTGAATACGACGATTTACTAGTTCTGTGCCAGATGCAGATTTTCCCAAACAAATTATAATAATCTATCGAACTCACGATTTCATCTGTTATGCTTGGTGCACTTTGGATTATTCAATTAGTCTACTCTACACTCAGTAGGTGTGTCCTACACTGTGATATACAGTGTCCCAGAAATGGTTCGCATAATTTACACGGTGTTTAGTTTTTCGCCAGACCTTAACATTAACCGAGATACAGCTCTTCAAAGTTTGACGTCTCAATTGATTTTTCATGGATAAATTATAAACAGGTTGAGGTTGAGAATTCGGCTGAAATTCGTCAGTGACTTGTTTTAAATGATAACCATACTAACTTATCAGTCAAATTTCATTAAAATCCGAGCAGTGGTTCAAAACGTGAGAAAAAGTCGGATTTTGAGATTAAAAACAAGTGAGTATGCCTTCACGTGCGTGAGTCTCAGTAGCGCATTTTCTCAAAGAGGCATATTGTGAACGTAAAGAAATTTGGTTGAAGGAGAAACACCATTCCTTGCCCACTTTCTTCATTCGAAACTCATTGTGATATTGTGTTATCAGAATGGGGTACTTGCCAATGAAATAGATTTGAATGAAAATTCTTTCACTCATCAATATTTTTTTTGTTTGAGGGCGGGAGCTGGGAGCCGCGACTAATCAACAGTAGTCTATTCTTTCCCATTTTTAGTCGGCTATCCATATAGCGAAAGAATTAGATCGCTATGTCTTCGGGCTTATGTTTTCCATTTATTTCTTACTTTGAGGGCAGCGTGTGGGAGCGGCAGAGTTTGGCAAAGAAATTCTTCCACAGTTTGAGTTGGGAGTTTCTGGATGTTTGAGGTAACATTAAAATGTAATTCAGTGGAAATTAATGAAAGTTACACTTTTTTCTTTTGAGGGTGGAAGTTGGAGGCGGCGCCATGTAAAAGGTAGCCTATTTTTTCCAATTTTTAGTTAGCTATTCATATAGCGAAAGAATTAGATCGTTATGTCTTCGGGTTTATGTTTTTCATTCATCTCTCACTTTGAGAGCAGCGTGTGGGGGCGGCAGCATTCGGCAAAGTAACTACTCCACAGTTTGAGTTGGAAGTTTCTAAAATGTGAGGGAAATATGACAATCAGTGAAAATTGTGAAAGTTGCATTTTTTTGTTTGGAGGCGGCAGCTGGAGGCGGCGGCTAATTAAAAGTGGCCTATATTTTTCCAATTTCAGTCAGCTATCAATATAGTGAAAGAACTAGATCGCTATGTCTTCAGGTTCATGTTTTACATTTATCTCTTACTTTGGGGGCGGCGTGTGGGAGCGGCAGAGTTTGGCAAAAGAATTCTTGCACAGTTTGAGTCAAAAGTTTCTAAATGTTCGAGGTAACATTATCAGCTAAATCAGTGAAAATTGTTGGAAGTTGCACTTTTTTTCTTTTGGGGGCGGAAGCTGGAGGCGGCGCCATATCAAAAGTAGCCTATCCTTTCCCATTTTTAGTTAGCTATCCATATAGCAAAAAACTTGGATCGCTATGTCTTTGTGTTCATGTTTTTTATTTATCTCTTACTTTGGGGGCGGCGTGTGAGAGCGGCAGCGTTCGGCTGAGCAAATGTTGCACATATTGAGTTGGCAGTTCCTAAATGTTCAAGGGAACATCTCAATCAGTAACAGTTGCACTTGTTATCGTTTGGGGGCGGAATCTGGGGGCGGCGAGTAACCAAAGGTAGCCTATCCTTTTCCATTTTTAGTTAGCTATTTATATACCGAAAGAATCAGATCGCTATGTCTTCGGGTTTATGTTTTTCATTTTAAAGTGATTGGGGGCGGTTTTTAGCAGTTTTTTCATGTCGGCGGCGCATATTGAAGACGGAATGTTTCTTGGCTTACGTTTATAAGTGACAACTATGTATTATTCAAAAAATGAGAACACCAGAGCATCAGGTCTGGTAGAAAGTGCAACATTATGTTATTTAAAGCTTATCGGGGGCGGTTTTCTCTATGTTGGCGGCGCAATATAGACATCCAATATAGCCTAGCCCTCCTTTGGGAGTGGCAGCTATGTAACAGCGAAAAAATTAGAAAGCTAGGTCGTCTAGTTTGGGAGAAGTTCGAGGAACGGACGGACGGACGGACGGACGGACGGACGGACGGACGGACGGACGGACGGACGGACGGACAAAGCGGTTGCAATAGCCATTTTCATCAAGATGGAAAATGCGCTAAAAAGCTCCATATGGAGTCATAAAATCAACTAAACAAGAACATCTACTATGTAAAAATCCAGACTATTCACAGGACACCTTGCATTAGTCAGTGGTACGATTATGGTTGATAATAATCTCTCATCAATAGGTATTTTTAAAATATTAGAATACGTCTCCAGCATATTGAGAATAATAAAACCTATACTAAAATATAAAAAGAGTTTCAGCTAATATAAAACCAATGAAATTATGTAATATGTTTATGTTGAAAAATTACGGTGTCGAACAAGAGCTGTGCAAGCTTCGCAGATATTTCCATTTGAAGTGGAGTCAAATTTTTGGATGGCCCATTCTAATTCCTGACCTGTTTAGAAGGGTTTGGAGGACAACTCTTCAACCCGTCATAACTTTGAAATAAAAAGTCGCAGAATTTTTCTAAATTGTGTTTTTCTGTCATATAAAGCTTCATCTCACGATCAACGATTGATCAACGATAGTGTTGATGCTTGAAAATATTTTGCTATTTGCTATCATTTTTTAATCCAAATACCTATTAGGGCTCGCCATTTGCGACCATGCAAAATCTAACTAAGAGGGCAAACGATATTGTCCCGCAGATACTGAACAGTTCGGGACTCATTTAATTCGGGGAAGCCAGAGGGTTCACATATGCCCTAAGAAACAAGTCTGAGGGAGTTGAAATACAGGACCTTGGCAGCCGGCAATTGAAACAAAAATTCCACAAAAAGCACAAAAATTGAGGTTATTTTGGTATAATGAATTGCCGAACTTTACTGAACAAGAATAACCATTAAACTTTGATACATCATGACAGTTTGATGTAAGAGCTATTTTGATCAGAGGTTCTGTCACGCAAAAAAACACCCTTTATTATTCTTGGTGGGCTCCCTAAGAGTATCCATATACCGCTGTACTATTTTGATTCGACCTTTCGGGATCACCCTTTATGAAAATTGTGGACATATATTATTGAGCTCATTTTTCATTCTCTTTAGTCTGCTCCAACACATTTACTAACATTTCATCAGATAATGAGAATGAGAGGCTCCAGAGAGAGAAAGCTTCACCCTTCGACACATTTCATCATTTGAAGCATTTCTCTGGCTCTCAAATTGCTTTCGATCCTGGGACGCGAGCTCTAGGACACCCTCCATACTCGCGTTTGTATATTCTAGAATATTCGTGCTTCTTCCATTTGTCGACTGCAAAGATCACCTGACAATACTGCATGATATACCCTTTGCCTTCGAAATAAATTGAAACAGATCTATGCGTTCCTGTAACATTTTTTCTTGGAATTACGTCAGCTATCATTTGGCAGAGTTTGCCATGGAGTTAATAATAGCTAATAGCGTACGCTTAGGTACTTGTACTAGAAGATTACATAAGGAGGAAATGGACCAAATAAAATTTATGATGTTGTGTCTTGAGCCAAAGCGATTGAACGAGAAACGACATGCGTAGATTCAGTCGTGCAATTGATGTTTCCTTCAGCAAAATTTTCCTACGTGGAAAAAGCTTCTGGCAGAGCGTCACGCTGTGCTCGCCTGACATAGCTGATCATTCATGTGACAACGAAGACCTCAGAGAATGGAAGGAGGTATCTGGGAGTTTTTTCTCTCGATTATTTCTGGGACCCTTTCATGCCAAGGTCGAGAAGTGGTCTAATAAAGTGGTGTTATGAAATGGGAGGCTATCGTGTAATTCCAGTACATTCCAGAACCAAGAAGCGGCCTTCAACAGTTCACTGGTGATGCCGTTCGGACTTTGTAACGCCTTACACAAAAACAAGAGAATCTGAGTTCTGTGATTGTGTTTCTATCGAGGTTTCTTGCAAATTATATGAGAATACAGATAAAACCTTGTTATTCCAGACCCGTGAAATCGTAAAGTCAACCTCGAAGTTCTAGATCTCTGTATGAAACACAAGTAGGTTCCAAATTTCATCAAAATCGGTTTATCTACGAAAAAGGTTATAATGATTGGCCAAGAAGGCAGTAGATCGCAAAATCGAACTTATACAGTCTTAAATTGTTACACAAGACCGTAGCATGTTGCAAATTCCACCGTAATAGATACATTCAAAGAAAAGTTAAATATGGCTGGGCAAAATGGCGGCGGATCGCAAAATCAAGGTTGATTTCACATTAACTAGTATAAGGCGAAAATAAGTCTCAAATTTTATCAAAAATGGTCGACTAATAAGTGCAATATGGCAGTCTAAGATGATGCTGGATCGCAAAACCAAGCATGAAGAAAACATGATAATCAATAAGTACCTACAAGGGAAAGTAGTTTCCAAATTTCATCCCAATCTGGCTGGTAATATACGGGAGCTCAATATGGCGGACCAGGATAGCATCCGTTCCAAAATGTGCTAAAAAGGACACAGCCGGCTCAAGTCATCGTGAAATCTTACTCTTTTTTACAGGCGGATTACCGATTGTGACAAACCAGACAAACCATTTCGCCCATAGTGCATTGCAGTTTCATCGGTCATCGACCAGAGGGCTGTCTAAATCCTAACCGCGTAGCGGCGAGAGTTATCAGGTGCGAAAGCTAGATTATCATTCTTTACCGTGGTTTATAATTATAGGATTTTTTCCATAGGTACTAGAGACTCAAATTTGCTTGGTAGTGATTTTGTTAACGCTAAAATTGAGTTTATATTTTCACAAAAGTCAAGTAAGTTGTACTGTTACGAGCGACGATTCTGGATAACACGCGATCTTTCTAGACTCTTCCCGTTAGATCGCAGTGTACAAGTGGGGAGCGTTCTGGTGTGTTCCAGAGCGCGCGTGTAGACTTTTTCCCGTACAACTGTTTGGAGACTCCAGCAGTGGGTCAAGCTACATCTGTCCATTTTGGCGGATACATTTGGTGCTACATACCAGAACACACGGGAAGCACGCGAAAGGTATGTGATTATTCGGGAGTCGTCTAGAAACCATATGCCGGGTCACTATGGAAACTGCTGGAGAATGCATGGAACATTTGAGATGAATTAGTCGGACCTATATAAAGCATCAATCGTCGCCTCACGAGCAGTGTTGAATGGGAAGAGACAGCGAGCGGATAAGAAGCGATAGTCCCAGCGATATTCCCAAGCGTAAATAATTGTTGGCGTGTATTTATTGTAGTACGCAGTAATAAACAGTGTGTGTTTTAAAACGATCGTCTCAATTATAATCGAACCCGTACGCGAAATACGTAACAGTATTTGAAATCTTTTTTTTTACTTTTAATTTCTAACCTCCTTCCCGGAAGGACGCCACGAACAAAAACCTATAGGTACCTACGTCCCTGGATGATTGCCAGGAGGGAAGTGTTGTGGTGGCGCTAGGACAGATTTTCTGTTGACAAACAAGTGTCACGATTGCCAACGTCTGGAGGTTATCAGCAATTATTATCATCAGATCCCTAGTGGTTCATCTATTATGACATGCCATTACCTGATGGATATTAGAGTTATCAGTACCTACATTTAAGGCGGTCTGACGTTCCATTTAAGCAGGTGTAACACAACAAATTAATTTACTGTTAATGGAAATTCAACAAACAAGATTATCAATAACCCATGCGTCTGTTATATGAGTTGACTCTATGATAGAGCTTTCCTGACGTTCACTTTGCGATTCGCGCAAGTGAAATCCACAGAGCCGCGATTTCCATTTCAAAAGACAGGTATTATACGTGAGTAAGTATAATTGTAGGTACAGGGTGTTCACTGAACATATTTCACCTCTCAAGTAAAAGGTAATAACTTGCAAAAGAATCGAAGTCGCTGTCGCTCTGACTTTTAGTTTGACATAAGTAATAGTTTTAGTTTAGGAGAAGTCTGATGACAAAATGGACAGACTGACGGACAGAGAGACATCAAATTAATGATGCAACGTCGGTAAAAGCAAATTTTCTAGTAAAATGAACCAGGGAGAGGTGAACCGGAATCTCTCGTGAACAACTTGTCCATCCATAGTTTCAATAATGGAGGAAAGCTGTATGTACCTACCGACTCCATTTAAAAAAAAATATTGCGGCATATTCAGGCACATAGTACATACCTACCTAAATAAGAGACACAACAATACCATGCGCATACCTAGCCCATGTCTTGCATGCCCGGCTTCAATTTAAATACCGAAACAATATTTATGGAGAAGTTGTCTTGCCCAAAACGAGGGGCCATGCGAATGGAACGGCCTGTGTGTTTCTGTAAATCATGCCCGGCTCAACTTCATAAATAACTTGTAAATTAAGATAAAATTGAATATAAAGGCAGGCAGGTACAAGATGAACGGCATCTCATGTCAAAAGCCAACTTATAAAGCCCCACTTTCGCAAAGTGAAATTTATCGACAAATCCGAATAAGGCACAGGGTGACTTATAATTACATCACAGAAATGAAAAAGCGCATATAGGTATCAGCCGAGGTATCCGTGCAACAATACAAAACTATTTTTTACCTTGAATTATCCGTAATTTTGTTCTATTGAATGGAATAATCAACTGAATATGATCTGAAGTAGAAAAAAGGGGAAGAAACCGAAAGCTTATTTTCCCAAGATATTTTCCAGAACTCTCATCAGTGAGCAAACAATCGGTCATACAGTTTCACATTTCGTTACAGTTTTACTGTAAAAGCAAGATACCTACAAACACAATCTTCTGCTATAGTCACGTCAGCCAGGTAGATACAGTTCTCCAATTTCAGCATATTTTTTTCAATTCTTGCATATATAAAACTATAAAGAATACGCGCTACTTCTTAAGTTTTGATTACAGCTTTGTGAAGAAAAATGTGAAAAATCTTCACAGACGCATAATGCATAAATTAACAGATCTGAAATAGCCACGCAGTTGATCTGCTGAAAATTCAGTTTCTGTGTTGTTTGTCCAGAAAAAGTGCATTAAACTGTGGAAATGTATAACTGGTTGCCTGCTCACTTCAGATTGAAACTGGATCTTTTTGTAGGTGTGCCCCAATACAATGTTCTTTACACAATAAGAATTTTGCACTGACCTGTAACTTGAGTTGAAGGTGGCGCCATGGTCGTTTCTGGGACTGCCGCCGTCGCGCTATCATTTTTGTTCAAAATCGTCGTCGACCCTGCAAAAAAAACGGACATTTCAGCAACCGAGTGAGCTCCTTTCGACAACTCAACTCTGACGGAAATCGTAAAGTTTTATCGGGTGACCGAACTAATTATAACAACCACAGGTGCAGATATACCTACGCCATAAAATGTTATTGGATTGCCATAGATATAGCGGTAGCACGTGTTTGCTTTTTTTATGGGTCCGCATAAATATTGAAATATAAATTAAATAAACGTTCTTGATGATACTGTTTCGGTTTCGCCTGCAAATTGGTCAACAGAGCGCGGTACAACAATGATGAACAAACATCGGGCGGAGAGATAACGCAACCCCTATATCCGATTGATTAAGTCTGCGTTTGCACGGGCATTAACAACGAGAGCACAGACAAACCTAATCGGAAGGATTATTAATTGCACTTTTCCGTTGAAAGCAAAAATGCGGATGGAGGATACGTGGGGTGTACCAATCACGGGTGTACAAATAAATACAAGATGATATTGGAATGTCGCACCAGAAAAGTATAACGCACCACGATATATGGAGATTCTGAAGTCTAGAAAAAATTTAAACATTTTTCAGACTAGTGATTTCAAAGTTACAAAGAGGGTCAAATGGTGGTCCTTCGAGCTTTTCTAAAAGAGGAGGGTACCCTCTATTATCTTTGCACCTGAGAATGTTTGATAAAACGCTTTATTATGGTTCGATAGAGACTTATTCAAGTAAACTCTAGTTGAAATTTGATTAAAATCGGTTGGACGTATCAGAAGTTCCGGTACAAAAACGATTTCAAGAATTGAACTTTGAGGGGCCGTAAGCCCGTAAGTTTCTCAGGGGGCACCTCTTGCAATTCATTTTTATCGCAAACTTCATATTTTCAAAAGCTGGATTCGACGATATATAGCTAAGTACATACTTACTTTTGAAACACCCTGTATTGTGAGTATGTCACAGTTTTCCATATCAGTTTTCTCACTGGCCGGATTTGAACCTACACCATAGTAGGCTGATGTTACTAGGAGCATTGCCGCTGAACCTTCTGAGCTACCAGCGAATTCACATCTAGTTTACAGGGTGACTCGTGAATCATGGAATAAAAAATCCAACTCCGAAAATCGAAGTCGTTTTTCTGCGAGCTGAATAAAAGATTCCAGAGATCTTAGAACTGGCTCGCCATTCCGGGATCACCCTGTATCGATTTTTGTTTCTCCCTCATAATATTTTCTAGGCGTTTATGATAACTAAGTTAATGATTATTTATGAAAACAGACCTGCAAAATCTATTTTTCTAGGACCACCTACGAAAGTGACCCCTTTCACACGCTATAGTAGGCCCGAAAGTTGTCAATTATGTCAGCCTACCCAACCTGTGCATTATAACGCACAGCGCACAGTTCATTCGGACCACGAAACAATACGAGTTTAAACGACGATTTAATCAAAATTTCGAAAAACTGGCTTTCAATACCACCTTAACTCTGATTCACAAGCAAATCAACAATAATTCGCACCTACAGGACAGGCCTCAGTCATGTCCTCTCAACCGATAGTATGGGTTTGACATTAGGGTGGGCCGAAAAAATCGAAATTTGCCAAATCGAAAAATAATAGTGCGGAAAACTTGTATTCGAGCTTTATAAGTATTCCTATGAAAATTTGAGAAAAATTAATTTAGGTCTAGGGTGCCACAAAGCACTTGAAATGAGAAAAAACAAAACAAATTTTTTTCAACTATTAAAACTTTCTAATGTCCTGTAGAACCAAAAATCTTGACCAATTGAAACAAAAAATTGTTCACACAATGTCAAGGACCAGTACAAACATTCGGCAAAAAAAAATCGGAAAAGATGCTTACATTTTAAAAAAAAAAATTCAAAGAATTTTTTTTTTAATTCAAGTGCTTTGTGGCACCTCAAGACCTAAATTAATTTTTTTCAAATTTTCATAGGAATACTTATAAAGCTCAAATGCAAGTTTTCCGCACTATTATTTTTCGATTTGGCAAATTTTGATTTTTTCGGCCCACCCTATTTGACATGCTTATATAACCTTATCCAAAGCCTAACCCTAGCGGTGAGATGTATAAAAATAAAAATCCTACATAATTTCTTTTCAGCAACAGTCATTGTAAAGTTTTGAATGAAATTCTTACCTACACTTATGAAGCAGAATAATTCTTTGGTAGCAATGCAAAAGTGACCACAAAAGATCAAATGGGGGTCCATTTAGAAATCTTGAGCTGCACCAGCCCCATTAAATAGACTCAAATGCTTTGAATCAAGTTAACATACTAAAATGTCAAAATGACAGTTGAAATGTCACTAATTTCATTACTTGATTTTCAGTTTTCTCACAATAGGAGACGTTGTTGATAAATGAAGTCCCATATACCAGCTGATCGATGACCAAAACGTACCTTTCCCGGCTGGTAGCCGGGGCCTCAGGCCGCTATTGCCCTTCAAAGGATAAAAGAAATTGTTCGTGTCCTTTATCAACAACGGTTTTGGCCGACTGACAAAAATACCTTGATAGCTTGATGGTGAAAGACGACACCTCCAACCCTACCTACTGCAACCGGCGCGAGGCGTGTATCCAGAGGGCGCGAGTTCAAAACCTGCAATTTTCCGGATTTTTTTTATGAAAAAGATCATTTTTTATATTTTCAAAGCAATCTAGAAATATTGGTTCTTGATGGCATTCTTCAATTTTTTGCGATGATTCGGTGTACCGTTTCAAAAAATTGAATTTTTGAAAATTTGATAATTTGAAATACATAAACATTTTCGTTATGAAAACATTTAAAATCACCATAATTTTTGTAATTATTATTCATCACGTTTACAGGAAAACACGAAAATAACGTCGTTATTTGGATGTAATTTTATCCCGGTCGTATGAAAAATAGTGTACGTAACTCGCCGTAAAGTGTCTTACTTTCATTCGTGTTCTGGCGATAAACTTACACACTCATGCGTAATGTATCACTTTCCGTACTTGTTACGTAATGTACTATTTACAGGCGTATAGAACAGACCTGTGAAACTTTACAGGCCTTAGCGTTAATGGCAACGTCTAGCTTGGAGTCGTTCTACCGCCTTGATTGAATAGGTATATCGAATTTCCAACCTGCCAATTGAAACTGTCAAGTTGGCATTTCTAAAAATTTGAGATAAATGAACAACAAAAAAGATGTATTGTGAGGATAAGACTAACAGAACTTGAAACTAATCTTTACTAGGCTTGATGGATTATGAGGCTCGTTCCTACGAGTCCTGCGTCGTTCACACCACAAGTTCCAGCACGCCCGTAAAAATCAATTTACAAACCTTACCACGTAATATGTAGTTATTTTCGATACGAGAACGTTATTTCAGGCCCGAAGCTCTGTTGTTACGCCTTGATGGTGAGGGCCTTAAATGGCATATTGTTTGAATGTCGAACAACATTTTTTGTAATAGTTTAGTTAAATAAGAGAAAACTTGAATTTCTTGCCAATTTTAACACTTGAGAAACATAAACTGCAAAATCTATACAAACTTATGCAAGTAAATACTAAATACATTGTACATAATATGGTTAGTTATATGTATAGAATTGATGATGGAAAAAGAAACTATAGACTCCCCATCTGATGTAAAGTCTTCCTGTGCTATTTGATTTTCAAAATTTGGCTCTAGGTATAACGGAGATATGACAGTTCAAATCTCAACTTTTTTATGTTTTTTGCGAATCAAGTTGTAATTACTATACCTTCAGGAAGTCACTGTCTACCGTCAAAAGATTCAGAGCCGATCTCAACATCATCTGAGGACTCTATGGTTACCTTTTCTGCCATCAATTTTGGGACACCTGTATGCATATCACTTAGTACGTTATTATAGCTCATCTGCTGGGAGTCTGTTCTCTGGGAGAACTATTCAGTTCGAAATGTTCGATTCAACAATATTCGCCGTATACCATGAGAAGAATTGAAAGAGACCACAACACAAAAATCGAGTCTATATTTTATTTGACTAACTTATGGGGGAGGTAGTTTAAGAGTATACGGAACAAATCTGAGTTTCCCATACAAGTCCGATCAGCCTATAAAACGTTTTGAAAATTTTATCGTGACGTCACTTGAGAAGATGTTTTCACCTCGATTTTTACCTCCGATGTTCACCTAACACATTCCCATGGTCTTGTTATTGCTGTTGTCGTTTTGACAAACGTCATTGTACTCATTCATTGTCTTTAAACTGTAGGCTGTACGAGTCAACGACGAAAGCACTTTTAAAACTTTTAGTAAGGACGGAGTTGAATTGGTAAAATAAGCGTTGCAAAATCAATCCCTGTGGGTCTATTATTCGACGGATTCTTACCATTTTGATCTCTTTCAAAAGCTACAAGGATGTACTTTGGTTTGTTTGGTTTCTGGATTTTGGAAATGCCAATGGGCTCAAACCAAAATACATCCTTGTAGCTTTTGAAAGAGACCAAAGTGGTAAGAATCCGTCAAGGAATAAACCCACAGGGATTGATTTTGCAACGCTTATTTTACCAATTTAACTCCGTTCTTAACTTGAAAAATAACTTTAAATCAATAATGAATCAATAACGTTCCGTCGGCTGACGCTCTCGACTCTATCAGAGGGACTCTATCTTGATTCAACTTGATCGATTTTTCAAAAAACATTAGAGCATTTCGCATTGGAGAAATTGATCCTGCTGTTGTCCAGAGAATAATGGAACATAGCAGAACATAAAGTCCTCCGTATAGGATGTATGACTTTTGGCACAAGCAGGCTCCTAGGCCGAAGTCGAAAGCATCGGTTTGTACATAAATAAGACGCTAGGGAGAAATCGGGGCAAACTAAGATGGGGGCTTCCGTTGCAGTTTTCTTCAAAGTTTGAAAGGCCTTTTCTTGTCGACCAGTCCACTTCCAGGGCATCTTCTCCCGTAGAGCAGAAAGTGAGTGATATGGCGATTTTGGCGAAGTTCTCAATGAACCGCCGATACCAGGATACCATATCAAGAAATCCTCTGAGTTCCCTGATGAACGTGGTGTACGAAAACTGTTAACGGAGGAAACGTTGTCGGGGTCGGTATGGATGCCTTCGGGCGTAAAGCGATGACCTAGATGAATGAGTTTCGCCTGGCAAAACTTGCATTTGTCCAATTTCACATGCAGATTCGCTGCTCTCAAGCGCTGCAGCACGAGTCGTAAGTTGTTTAGGTGCTCGTCGAAAGTGCGTCTCAACAAAATGATGTCATTCAAGTTGACGTAAGCCCGAAAATTTTCTTGTTCTTCTCCCATTACTTCATCTGGGAATCGCTGGAAGGTGGATGAAGCGGAATACAATCCAAAGGACATTACCTGGAACTGAAATAACCCTCGGCCTGGGACGGCAAAGGCGGTCACGGGTTTACTCTTTGGGACAATGGGTATTTGCCAATACCCGCTCTTAAGATCGATGGTGAGGATAAACTTCGTGTCCTTCAGTTTGTCCATGATAGCTTGTATTCGCGGTTGGGGATAGGCGTCCGGCATGGATATCCGATTGACCGCGCGGAAGTCGATGCAGAATCAAAATTGTTCGCTTTTTCTGAATCATGACGATAGGACAGCTCCACGGAGAGTGGGATTCCTCGATGATTCTATGAGTTAACATATTTCGTCGACTTCTTCATCCACAATTTCTTGCATCTTGGGGTTAAGCGGACGGTGTCGTTGGTTGATAGGCGTTGGATTTGAGAGTCGAGTGTTGGACGAGCAGCGGCGTCGTGAAGAGGTAGCACGGGAATTTTTGTAGCTCCTCTTTGCTTTGTAGTAGCAACTTCCCACTTATTTCTTTGCACAAATATTATGCTGTAGCTGTTTATTATGCTATACACCGGCAGTATAGACTGTCAGGACAGACGGCCATTCAGCCAGGCTCGCGCTTCAAAAGGAAAAGAAATTACGAAAAAGAAAACTCACAGACATTTATTCAAACTGGACTTCACCAACAAAGGCATGAAAACTCGACCAATTCCCCCAATTTTTTGGTTTGTTTGCCCAATTGAATGTTCCAAACGATTCTGTCTCTGTTGGAAATTATCGCCGCATGTTTTTGGCCCGACCGCAGCTTTGTGTGTGCACACAACCAATATTTTCCACTTGAATTTCGTGGCCGCTCTGCCGCTGCAAAATTGCTCCCAAAATCAAAGAGAGAGAGCTCATTCCTGTCATTTTCATACCTCATACACGTCTGGAACGAACCCGCGCAATAAGAATACAAATCACCTCTTTGCCGTTTAACCAAGCTGAAAGGATAATAATTTCCAACAAACGCTTTCCTTGCAATTCACAAAGTGAGCATGCCATTCATGGAGTACCTAGGCATGCTCGTGCTGAAATATACAAAGCCCGAAAGCCCGCCGCGATCCTTAATTTTCAATCATCGTCCAATCAATGTGTATACGGCCGGAAATCTGCGTTTTACTGCCCGGCAGCGGCGACCGACGGCGGCCTCGTGGAATTAGCCGTCTCTCCATGAACGTTTGTATACAACAAAGATTACAATCGTTAAATCGTTTAGCAAACAACTAGAATTAAGGCCGGGATTAACTAGAATACAACAACATAGAGCAACTACGTAGGTTCGGAATCGGTATTGACGGCGTCCAATGAAATTCAATACAATCGGTGAATATATATACCAACCTGATGCCGATGCAGATATAATACCTTCCAAGAACAAAGATATTGTGGGGGTACCTGAAGCTGATGATGGCTAATTATATTAAAATTAATCAAACTTGGACAATTTGCTCGCTTTGACTTCCCAGGTAGAAATTAATTGGATCCTCAAGCCATGGAATGGTCTCGCTGACGCGACAGATTATTTCTGATTCGCGGCAATCAAATTTCGGGCCGCTTAATTATCGCGCAACTTTGTGGACCAATGGGATTAATTAGCGAGGCGAGGGGCAATAAAAATTAGGATTATGTTATTTATTTGGACTTGAGAAGCTTTTGAATTGGCCCGCCCTGTTTCTCTTTGCCTTTTCTTAATCGCCAAGTACTGTCGCGGGCAAAAACTTCCCAGATGTTACTGCCATTCATCCTCTGACCATTGACCACGGGTTTCCTGTAACCCATATTTAATTTCATTCGCGGTAGTTGAATCTATGGAACAGAACGGTTATTGTCTTACAGAAATACTATCTGTAACTGTAGGCCAGTCAAATAAGGAAAGCTAGAGGGAAAAAACTGTTGGAGTTTTGGAAATTTGACAGTAATGTCCGGTAATAGTCCAGTAAAATGAGGCGATTTTTAGGCCAAAGTTGGAACAAATTAGGGGCAGGATGAAAAAAATATGGCGATGTAGAGAATGAAAAACTGAATAAGAAAAATCAAAGTTTCATTTCGAGTCATCCCGGGAACCATGGAAAAAAATGGAGAAGATGGAAAAACATGCGTCGCGATCTTTCTTTTGGAACGGTGAGAGAACGGTGAGAGATGTGTGAAAACTGTCAGGGACAAAGTTGTAGGGAATTCAATAATCTACAAAAATGTCTCTGGAGGCATATGTCTAACTTCTTCAGTTTAGCCGTTTATCGCAGTCAAAGTTGTGCGCCGGTCTAGTGAAGTGGAAAAACTGTTCGCGTGACTTTCCATCTTGGATGCTGTGAGAACGACAAGAGATATCAAAAAATTGTGAGCGACAAAGTTGTAGAGAATTGAATGCTCCACTAGAAAAGATTCAAGGTCAATTATATCTCTTCTAGTTCAGCCGTGAACCACGTTCGATGTTGCGCGACAATCCTGTTGATGAAGTGGTTCTTCTGGAAAACTTACAAAAACCCTAGACTCGATGAAAAAACTATGGCAATGTAGAGGATGAAAAACTGGATCCAAAAAAACAAAGTTTCATTTCACACCGTTTCGGGAAATCTAAGAAAAAAAAAAAAGTTATAAAATAGCGATTTGCACTCCCAGCTTCCTCATTGAATACTGAAATAAACGTAATGAATAGAGAAAATCTGAACAAACTAGCTTGCAGAGGATTAAATCTTCTATAGAAAATGCCGTGATGACATGTATGCATTTTGTCGACTTAGCCGCGGAGCGCTATCAAAGTTGGGGTACATGACTAGTGACGCGTCGCATATGTGGTCAAACTGGCACGACGTTGCGGTCATTGTTCAATTGATTATAAAACATGATTGAATGATTTGAAAAAATTGCGTGCTTTGTTGAACGTCTGGTAACTATTGTTGGAAATGTAACTCCGCGGATGAACGCTTTGTTATGTATGAAGTTTCTTGTTTGGCAAAACTTAAGTCGTGAGTGTCACTGTACTATTTTCGTCATACCGGGTGTTTATAAACGTTTGTTATCATATCGCCTTTGGAATCTCCTATCATTCTTTCGAATCGTGCCTTTCACTGCGACTTTTGGCCTAACCAAAGCCTGCCGCGATCACAGACGTTTATAAACACCCGGTATTTCCATTCTAGAAATCTGGGACGAGAGACTAGGTTGCTAGGGAATTTCTGAATTTGTCGTTTCTAATCATATATTTATAGCATCAAAATAGTACGAAAATAGTATCGTGACACTCAAGCTTGAAACTGAGAAAGTACTCGTATTTTGTAACACAATATGTATAATAATTGAAAAACGTGATTCACGTTAGATAATGAGATGTTTTTCAACTGATTTCTGATGAACAATGATCATTCAACAACAGCTCGGAGATAATAAACAACTGTCCACCTGAACAATGGGGTTGGAAATTGAACATTTCTCTGTTGATGCCTATTAGAACCCAGGATAACGTAGCTCTCGAAAATCTGCTACGGCTGATTTCCTGCAGATGCTTGAAAAACTGCGAGAGGCTTTGTGGATGCAGAAAAGCTGACCTCAAGTGTACCAAGTTTTGCCACCACTGCGGTTGAGCCACCTGTTCTGACGCTTTCTGCATTGTCGTTTTGGAAGACGATGATGATGACTACAATGATAATTCTAACAATAAATAGCTACCCAGACGTTAAACAAAGCACGCAATTTTTCCAAATCATTCGATAATGTTTTATAATCAATTAAACAATGACCGCAACGTCGTGCAAGTTTCACCACATATGCGACGCGTCACGAGTCATGTACCCCAACTTTGATAGCGCTCCGCAGCTGAGTCGACAAAGATGCATAGATGACATCACGGGATTTTCTATAGATCATTTAATTCTCTACAAGCTAGTTTGTTCAGATTTTCCATATTTATTACGTTTATTTCAGTATTCAATGAGGAAGCTGCGAGTGCAAATCACTATTTTTCAAGTTTTTCTTTTTTATTCTTAGGTTTCCCAAAACGGTGTGGAATGAAATTTTGGTTTTATAGATCCAATTTTTCATTCTCTACATTGTCATACTTTTTTCATCGACTCTAGGGTTTTTGTAAGTTTTCCAGAAGAACCACTTTATCAACAGGATTGTCGAGCAACTTCGAACGTGGATCACGGCTAAACTAGAAGAGATAATAATTGGTCTTGAAAAGTTTCTAGTGGAGCATTGAATTCTCTAGAACTATGTCGCTCACAATTCTTTGATATCTCTTGTCGTTCTCACAGCATCCAAGAAGGAAGGTCACGCGGACAGTTTTTCCACTTCACTAGACCGGCGCGCATCTTTGACTGCGATAAACGGCTAAACTGAAGAAGTTAGACATATGCCTCCAGGGACTTTTTTGTAGATTATTGAATTCCCTACAACTTTGTTTGTGACAGTTTTCACACATCTCTCACCGTTCTCTCACCGTTTCAAAAGAAAGATCGCGGCGCATGTTTTTCCATCTTCTCCATTTTTCCCCATGGTTCCCGGGATGACTGGAAATGAAACTTTGGTTTTTCTTATTCAGTTTTTCATTATCTACATCGCCATATTTTTTTCATCCTGCCCCTAATTTGTTCCAAGTTAAATCCTTATTTTACTGGACTATAAGGTGTACTGATGAACACACTAAAAGTCCCCAACTCCACCCATTAAGCTCGAGCCTACATCTTGGAAAATTGATCCTTCGATCCAGTTTTCTGCTTTTATGTATTGCGCTAATTGTCAGAGATATTCAATCAAGTTTAATAAAAAATCAAGGTTATAGAATTATCTACAAAAATTGTTCCATACCGATTTTTTTCTCGTATCTGTTAATAATATATATATATATATATATATATATATATATAATCGTAACCTCTTTTACCCACCTGGGTGTCGAGGTGTCGGACGCACCGAGCCGCACTATGGATTTATGCTACTACCTACAATCATCTCGTTCATGTGCGTGTACAGGTAATGGAGCCCCCTTGGGCAAGTACACTACGCTGCGTCCGCTCTCTTCGCGCCCAGCTATCCACCAGTCACCCATCCAGGTTCTGGCTTCTGCGGGCGATGCTTGACTTCCGTTATAGTAGCCTGTATGCATATAGTACAGGAAAAATAGTGAAAAAATCGGCAAAACCTCGGAATAAATATGGACGTCATGAAAAATTGATATTCTGTTCAGAATTCAGTGCTCTATAACATATCCAGAATCGCCAAAAATCGCACCTGGGGGTTTTGAGTTATTGGAGGGGGGGTGAAAAACTGCAGGTAAAAATGGAGGGGATGGAACCCGTCAATCCATTGGATGCGAATACATTATAGTTCGACGTATCATATCCTCTTGATAACATTTTGGCACAAAAAGTGTCCATCATTGTTGAAGGGGAGTAGTGGGGGGGCGAAGCTCTGCTAGGTGGTCCATTTTGTTTTTCCGGACATGTAGAACCGATCACGACAAGTTTGGTATCTTTTCCGACTAAATTCGATCTCCTGAACTCGTATCCGATGTGTAAATTCGAATGAAAACAAGTTTGAACAAGTTAACTTTAGAAAACTTGTTTTTTCTTTGACAATTTTGAGGAATTTCTGTTTTACTGTTGGAGGTGTTCATTTTTAGAACATTTTCAGAGACCATTGAATTGAAGTGTATTCTTCACAAAAATCATCCACTCGATGTATAATTTTGTTTCTCGAGTTTATAAAATCGATTTGAACTTGAGCCGGCACAGCGTGTCGTCTACTACTGACCAGAACACTACAGCATGCACCTTAAAATGAAAACACCTCAAACTATTGAAGAAATAACAACTCATCTTTGAAAATTGGAGGATTTGTGCAGAGCTGAATCCCCTATAACATGAACAAAATCGCCATAAATCGCAATGCAGGGTTTCGAGTTATTCGAGGATGAGGATAACACTTTGATAGGATTCATACTCTATGAACTGTTACCTCTCCACTCAAATAACTCAAAACCCTGCAGTGCGATTCATGGCGGTTTTGTTTATGTTATAGGAAATTCAACTCTCCACAGATTCTCCAATTTTCAAAGATAGGTTGTTATTTCTTCAATAGTTTGAGGTGTTTTCATTTAAAGGTGCATGCTGTAGTGTTCTGGTCAGTAGTAGACGCCGCGCCGCGCCGGCTCAAGTTCAAATCAATTTTTTAAACTCGAGAAACAAAATTAAACATCGAGTGCATGATTTTTGTGGAGAATACACTTCAATTTGATGGTCCCTGAAAAGTTTTTGAAAATGAACGCCTCCAACAGTAAAACAAAAATTCGTCAAAATTGTCAAAGAAAAAACAAGTTTTCTCAAGTTAACTTGTTCAAACTTGTTTTCATTTGAATTTGCACATCGAATATGAGTTCAGGAGATTGAATTTAGTCGGAAAAGATACCAAACTTGTCGTGATCGGTTCGACATGGCCAGAAAAACAAAATGGACCACCTAGCAGAGCTTCGCCTCCCCACTACTCTCCTTCAACAATGATGGACACTTCTTGTGCCAAAATAGTATCAATGGGATATGATACGTCGAACTATAATGTATTCGCATCCAATGGATTGACGGGTTCCATCCCCTCCATTTTCACCTGCAATTTTTCACCCCCCCTCCAATAACTCAAAACCCCCGGGTGCGATTTTTGGCGATTTTGGATATGTTGTAGAGCACTCAATTCTGAACAAAATATCAAATTTTCAGGACGTCCATATTTTTTCCGAGGTTGAAATCTATCTTTCTTGCACTAATATCCACCCATGCCGTACCGCCGACAATCTGTTAATAATAATAAAATTAACTTAACAAAAAAAAATCGAACAATTGAGCGATTTTTTGCCTCTGGCTAAAAATATTGTTTTCAAAATTTGTGAAGATGTTGGCAGTCTACATCAAAGTCAAACGTGACAGTTGAGATGGGAAAAAAATGGGAAAATATATTTTTTTTAAATTAAGCAAAAATTTGATTTTCGAGTTTGTCATTTCCAACAGGGCGGAGTGGAGGTTTCAATTGAATATCAATTGGTTTTGATATTCACATATTGTAAGGCAAGATTTCACCAGTATTGTGCCTATACGAGCTTCTGGAATGCTCGATATGAATTAAACTAAAAGACTAATAGTCGAGTCCAAAAAGTGTTGTCGATCGGTTCTGAAGAAAACATTCCGAAACAAAAGACATCAGTAAAGGATATACAGGAGGTCCAAAGGTTATCCACTTGTATATGAGTCCCATATTGATGTGCCACCCTGTATAACAAAAAGAAACGATACAAAATAAAAGTAGTAAAGCATACTTGATGCCAAAAATACTGCCTTCACATTGCTGAAAAAAAGAGCAAAATTGATTGATTTATTTGAAAGTTATTAGTCCTCAAACTTGACTTTACAAATAGCCAGTCAAATGGAGAAAAGTAGATAGAAGTAACTGTCGGAGTTTCAGAAATTGACAGGGATGCTCGCTGATGTATACCAATAAACATACTAAAAGTCCCCGCCTCTACCTGTTGCGCTTGAGCCGCCATCTTGGAAAAACGGTTCTTTGATCAAGTTCATTGCCATTTTTCCAAGATGGCGGCTCAAGCGCAACAGATAGATGCGGGGACTTTTAGTATGTCTGTAAGTATTCCTTACCGAACATCCCTGTCCAATTTCTGAAATTCCGACAGTTACTTCTCTCCACTTTTCCCCATTTGACTGGCTAAAATTTGTAAAGTCAAGTTTGAGGACTAATAACTTTCAAATAAATCAATCAATTTTGTTCTTTTTTCCAGCAATGTGAAGGCCGTATGTGCGGCATTGGGTAATTGGGTATGCTTCACTACTTTCATTTTGTATCGTTACTTTTTGTTTAACAGGGTAGATTTTAACATTTTGATTGATTCTTTTGTACTATTTTGGATAAGGCACATCAATATGGGGCTCATGTACAGTTGGATAACCTTTGGACCTCCTGTATATCCTTTGGTTATGTCTTTTTTCTCGAAATGTTCCCTTCAGAACCAATCGACAACACTTTTTGCACTTGACTATTAGTCTTTTAGTTTAATTCATATCGAGCATTCCAGAAGCTCGTAAAGGCATAATATTGGTGGAATCTTGCCTTACAATATGTAAATATCAAAACAGATTGATATTCAATTGAAACCTCTACTCCGCTCTGTTGGAAATGTCAAACTCAAAAATCAAATTTTTGCTCAATTTGGAAAAAAATATATTTTCGCAATTTTTTTTACCTCAACTGTCACGTTTAGCTTTGATGTAGACTGCCAACATCTTCACAAATTTTGAAGACAATATCTCTAGCCATAGGCACAAAATCGCTTATTTCTTTAATTTTTTTTTGTTAAGTCAATTTTATTAATATGTATTAACAAATACGAGAAGAAAATCAGTATTGAAGAATTTTTGTGGACAATTTTATAGCCTTGATTAGTTATGAAACTCAGTTAAATATCTCTGATGATCAGCGCAATAAAGGCAGGAAACTGGATCGAAGGACCATTTTTCCAAGATGGCGGCTCGAGCTCAAGCTCGAGTAAGTAAGGGGACCTTCAGTATGTTTATCAGTACACCTTACTGGACATTACTGTCAAATTTCCAAAACTCTTCAACAGTTTTTCCCTCAAACGGAAAAATTGGTTCTAATTTGACTGGCCTACTTACAGAACGTATATCATCTTTCCCCGTTCAAGTCCTTTGTTTGCTACCTACTTCTGTGCCACAACTAGGGGAAGAGGGGGCAGATTTGAACCCAAGGCAGTTTCGAACTGCTAAAATAAAGTCCTACAGTTTAATGCTAGACTGGGAGGGTCATTTCTTTGACAGAAGCATGAAGTAGTACCTAAGTACAGTGGACCAACGAACGACATGGACCATTGATGATCAATTTGTTTTGGCTGCCCTGCGACAGTTCCTTCACCGCAATTATATATTTACATAGATACTTATAAATAGGTGAATCTGAAAAAATACCACATCCCGAATTCAACTGAAAACCTATTTGTACAAAAGCCTGAGAATGCGTGCTATGGGAATCCGTGTTGAATTGCCTGTCTCTCATCGGACGCGTCCCCGGCGGATAGTATAGGGGGAGGCCTTCACCGCTAGGCGGCGGGCAAGGGGGACCAGAACGGGCATGGTCCCCCGATCATTACGGGGTTAGGCGCGATGGGTTAACTACCCATCCCCATAAAAACTAGAAGTTACGAAACCTAAAAGCAAGCTTAGTGATGTGGACGGAAAAAAGGTGACAAAACTCGGCAAATGAAAAAGGAAAAAGATCTAATATTTGGAGGGCGATGGAATATATCCCGTTCACTTTTTATTCATCATTAATCATCATCTTATTCAAAGCATTCTACTGAATTTGAAACGTGAACGGCATATACGTACACTCCTAAAACCAAGAGCATTATAAAAATGCTGATGGAAGAGATCGACAGTTACAAATTTGCACAAGTAGCTCTTCAAGAAATAAGATAGCCGGAGAGAAGGGTGTTAAAAACAGCCAAAGGAACGCTTTCAGCAACAGCAAAGCAAAAGAACATATGTATTAAGGATAAAAAGAAAAATGAATAATACTTCGCTGATCAATGTACCCGCCCCCACCAAAGACAAAGATAAAGAAGAAGAAGATAACTTCTATTCTGAATTGGAAGAAATTTATGACAGTTTACCAAAGTCCACCATAAAAATAATATTGGGAGACCTGATAATGCAAAGATAGGATAGGATAGTCGAGTGAGAGTGACCATTGTCACTTAGGCCATTACTTAAGGACGGAGTTGAATTGGTAAAATGAGCGTTGCAAAATCAATCCGTCTGTGTTTATTCCTTGACGGATTTTTACCATCTTGATCTCTTTCGAAAGCTACAAGGATGTACTTTGGTTTGAGCCTATTGGCATTTCCAAAATCCAAAAATCAAAAAAAATATTTTTGGATTTTGGAAATGGACTCAAACCAAAGTACTTACATCCTTGTAGCTTTCGAAACAGATCAAAATGGTAAAAATCCGTCAAAGAATAAACGCAGATGGATTGATTTCGAAACGCTTATTTTACCAATTCAACACCGTCCTTAAGAGTAATGGGGCCTTGCAATTGAAAAACTCAACGTGAGGTCGCCACTACTGTAGGGGGCGCCTACTTCGATGAAGCGGCCGTAACCACGGGAAAAACATGGGAGTTTGAGTAGTTTGACCAGTAACTGATAGTGACTGGAGACGTCAAGCAAGAAACAGAGGTTATCCAAATTTCAAATCAAGACATAAAATGACGGACGTCGGTCGCTGAAGCGTCAACGCCGTCAAAATTGTCGAATTTGCCCCCAACGGTCGTGGCGCCCTCGGTGTGTGAAAGTGGCAGTGCAAGGCCCCATTGGGCGTGAGATATGTTGGTTAGGTCTGTGATGTTCCCCCGCAAGCAAATACATAAAAGCACTCTGGTATCGCCCGATGGAAACACAGAATCAAGTTGACTACATTCTTGCAGACAAAAGGCATGGTACAAAATATACTTGAGGTTAGAGCTATTAGAGAAGCCAAGATAGGTAAGTACATTGACACTTATATTCTAAATTAAAATTTTTGGCACAGTGCGCAAAAAAACAACCGTAACAATTAATGGACTTTTCTGTTGCGATCGTTAAAAAAATGGACATGTTATGCAAAATTATGCAAAACCTAAATAAGCTGTCAATAGTACATAAATAAGCAATCTAAATGATTTGTGTCCAGCAATACATCTAATACAGCTTATCTCGTTTTTCTTCCATTTTCACCCACTTGAGTTCCTCAGGTTTTTTTTTGTTCCATCGGCGCCCTACATAGGCTATCCTCCATCAGTTCGATATTATTCACCAGTTCGAAACTGATTTGGTCAGTTCTTTTGATCGCTCATCAACAGTCAGCAGCAGAGTGACAGAGCGAAGGCTCAAAAGCGCAAAATTCAGTAGCACCATGATATTCAAATTTCTTTATGTAAATTATCACCAGCTGGTCGGAAAGTGAACTCAATTAAAATTCCATTATTTTAATAGGCTTGTTGATGGCGGAACTCTGATTTGATACTTTGGAAAATTCGTGCACGCTGATGCCAGAGAGAAATAAATGGACGCATGCAGAAGAACCTTGGCTTGGAAATGATAATTATCATTGCCAACTAAAAGTTTTCCCGGGAGAAGAAATTTCTGTCGGCGGTTTATGTACTGGAAGTTGCATTAGATCGAGTTTTGAAATTTACGTGCTATTACCGTTCGAAAATAGCACGACTGCCAATATTACTCCGCAGCCAACATATTACAGAACGGAAGTAAGTGTGCTACAAATTTATGGGCTAAAGCTGATAAAAAATACTATTCTTCTTAAGAACTACCTAATACCTAATAAATTACAGTTGGATCAGTCCTATCATTGGAAGCTTGATTGAAAGAGAGAATCGATGGAAAAAAAAACGTATTGTCAGGAGCCGGAATTTCGGAAGGTGGAGGTGTTTTAAAATGATCTACGGAGGGTGGAAATTGGAGCGAAATTGGAAACGTTAAGCCTTATCTCGCGCCTTCAGTCTCACCCGTGAGTTACCCCTCAAGAGGTGCTTGGAAAAAAGTTTCATCAAGGACACACATAAATTTTTCAATAAGGTGGAAAATTTCTTAGGTACGACAGGTTCCATTCAAGGTGATGCCACAAGGAATTTGACATGTAAATTCTAACATGGTGTTACCACGGGCAGAACGAGAAGAATATTGTTTGCTTCGGCCGTCATATCCATGCTCATTCATGTATTATTTAAACTCTCTCTCAATCTTTGCACACAATGGACCCCGGGTACAAACTCATAAAAAAGCGCTTACAAACAACGCATCGGCAATCTGTTAATTTACATTCACAAATCTCGTCGTTGAAAAATTTATAATGATGCAGTCTTTGACAGCCCATATAAATTCATTTTGAATTGTCCTTTATTGTGTTGTTATTGTCTGCGGGCAGCGGTTACAATCACGATTATTGTATTTGATGCGCTAAACACAATAGATGGGATGAGCAAACAGTTCTATTAATATTCGGTACGGTTTAAAAGGAGAACACGCAGAATGTCAAATGGCAATGTCGTTTATAAAACAATCTCTGCCAGCTTATTTTGAGACCCGCAAGTGTGCCGGTATCGGTGGGTACCTATTACAGCTCAAACGCTCCAGCGGCGTTCATTTTCTTCAATTTGCGAAAGATGAGGGGTGAGTTGTGGAAGTAGCAGTATTTTTCGATCGGAATCTTGATGGGAATTTGATTTTAATTCGGTCGCGGTTATTTTCAAGCACATCAAAAGGGATTTTTGTTCCAAAGCCAAACCGGCATATCATTTTTTTTATTATGCCACTGTCAGTCAAGCCCAACCTTGTCATCCAGCTCATCTCATCAGGGTCTTGCGAAATTCCTTTCGTCCTAGATGACAGGTGATCCTAGATTACTCTACCACGAGCCTTGACAAAACTGTTGGATCGTTCCATTGCTTGTAGGGCTTCAGTTACCGGTCGGCCCCGGCAATGTAGGTATTTCTGGTTTTCTTTAAGGTGACTACTTAAAATACTGGAAACGTGATGAAGTTCCACAATAACTGAAAATTAAGGCGATGGCGACGATGTGGGATGTTATTAAAACCTGGATTGTGAAGAAAGTAGTCACAGTGGAAGAAGCTATGTGGTGGAATGGAAATCAGAACCATATATTATTTAGGAACCTTGTTAAATACGTGTGAATGCAAACAAAATGAAATAAAACCCTCCAATTGAATCGGTTGAAAAATGCAAGAGTTCAATATGGCGGCCTCATGGAACGTCAAAAAATCAAAATTTGTCAGGAGCATTTCGATTGTCTATTCAAACCAGGTATTGGTTGTAAATCCCAACCCGATCGATTAAAAAATGCAAGAGTTCAGTATGACGACTTCTAACGAAACGTTAGAAATAAGACATTACCAGTTTACATATTTCGATTGTCGAGTAGGCGGGGTATATTCTAAAATCTCAATGAGATCGATTAAAAAATGTGAGAGTTCAATATAGCGGCCTATAATGAAACGTCCAAAATCAAAAATTGACAGACGCATTTTGATTGCCCATCAGGTATAGGTTTAAAATTCCAATCGGGTTGAATGAAAAATGTGAGAGTTCAATATGGAGGCCTTAGAACTGTCAAAATGTCAAATTGGACAAATGCATATTCATCTCCCATCAAAATTGAGTATTTCTGAAAAATGTCAAGTCGAGACATCGAAAAATGCAAAGGAAGATGGCGCCCACCTCGGGTTTGGTATAACTCATCGACACCCAACTCATCTACAAGACAACTGACCGACAGGATAACTCACCGACAAAACAACTCACGGACAGGACAATTCATCGAAAGGATAACTCACCAACAAGACAGCTCACCGACAGGACAACTCACCGACAACTCATCGACGAGAAAAATATTACAACTCATCGACGAGAAAAATATTACAATTATCCTCAAAAACTTACGATAATGAAAATAGGGAGTTGGACAACTCGTCGACAGCCAACTCATCAATACAGGATAGCCCTGCAGACACCCTACTCATCGACAGGAAAACTAGGAAAACTTGCCGACCAGCACCTGACCCTGTCCAAGTTGTTTTCGAATCAAATAACTTAACTGCCTGACTTACTCTGACCGGCTCTTCAAAGAAAGAAAACTGGGACCTGACAAGGTCCTTGTCCACGGCTTTACCATGTCCAAGTTGTTTTCGAATCAAAGAACTTAATTCCAAAGCCACAGATTTCAAAACGAAGAATAAGGAAAGAAGCTATGATGCCGAGTGCTGTAAAGGACAAAGACGGAAAGGGTCTTTTTGATTACTTGAGGGGAATCGCTCATCACATTAAGTTATAGTTGAAATAATTTTTTTGTTAGTTAGTTGAGAGAAGTTTTCAGTAACCAATTTGCACATAAGTCCGGACGTTAAAGCGATTCAGCTTGCATTTTGTGTTCAAAGAATGCCACTTGGCAGAGTTGTAGTATGAACTCAGACATCTAGCCAAATTTGCACCCCGTGTAGAGTGGCGCGGAAGTCTCTAAATGTTGGAGGTGCAAGAATTTTTTTCGTAAGTTCTTAAGAGTTATTGTATAAGTTCTCTTGTCGATGAATTGTCCTGTCGCCAATTTGTCCTGTCGATGAGTTGTCTTGTCGGCGAGTTGTCTTGTCGGTGAGTTGTATTGTCGGTGAGTCGTCTTGTCAGCGAGTTATCTGTCGATGAGTTGGGTGTCGGCAAGTTATCTTGTCGATGAGTTGGGTGTCGAGGAATTGTCCGACTCCCGCCCACCTCATTATGTCAAAGAGATTCAATTAATTTCGGCCTCGGAAACGTTAGAATGTCAAACTACACTGGTGAAAATGCGCTGTCATCAGAAATAGATATACAGGGTGATTCACCACCAAATGGACATAGCTTAAGGGTAGGTCCAGTTTTTCCAGGCGAACCAGGATCTGGTTTTGAAATTTCTATAAAGTTGTTCGTTTCGAAGCTACAGGGTGATTCATGTATTTCGTAGAATTTTTTGACAAGCTGTATCTTCAGAACGACTCAATGGATTCGATTGAAATTTTGTGAGTTAATTCTTCCATTGATAGCTGACACATCGCCCTATCAAACAGTTCAAAATTTCCAGGGCCGGCTTTGAAAAAAAAACTTCAAAGGTTTTTTCAAAAAAAGACATTCCGTATGCATATTTTTCAAAATTCATTTTTATATTCAGAAACCACATGGAACATGCTAATAATATCGCAAAAAAATTGCTTGGCACCATTGAGCTGTCAATAAAATTTTTATGATCCTGAAAATTTTTGAGGTTAGGATTTTTTGTAAATTGATGATTCAAAATATTTGCAAATGATCTATTATGGCCTTGAATTTCAGCCGTTTTGTCAGAAAAATGTAAAAAAATTTTAACGTTTTTTCGGCAGCAAAAAAAAATTTCATCAGAATTTGAAAAAAAAAATTTGTTTCATCCCTTAACTTCATTTCTATCACACATTGAGCTGAAATTGAGGGACGTGACATAAATTTTTCGAAAATTTTGATGAAATATTTTGTTGCTCCTAATTAGGTACTGGAAAACGTTGAAAAAAATTTTCAATTTTTGTGACGAAACGGCTGAAATTTTAGGTCATAATAGATCATATATGCAAATATTCCAAATTATCAATTTACAAAAAATCCTAACCTCAAAAATTTTCAGGACTATCAAAATTTTATTGACAGCTCAATGGTGCCAAGCAATTTTTTTGCGATACTTATAGCATGTTTTATGTAGTTTCTAAATGTGAAAATAAATTTGGGAAAATATACATACAGAACGTCTTTTTCGAAAAAACTTTGAAGTTTTTTTTATCAAGGCCGGCCCTGGAAATTTCAAACTGCTTGATTAGGCGATGTGTCAATTATCAATAGTAGAATTAACTTACAAAATTTCAATCGAATCCATTGGATCGTTCTAAAGATATGGCTTAATAAAAAAATCGACAAAATACATGATTCACCCTGTAACTTCAAAACAAACAGCGTTAAAAAATTTTCAAAGCCAGATCCTGGTTTGCCTGGAAAAACTGGACCCACCCTCAGGCTATGTCCATTTGGTGGTGAATCACCCTGTAGGTAGTAGGTATGCGTTTGAAATTTCACGTCGACTGTTTTAAAAATACGAAACAAAATCCTGTACATGTCAACGGTCAAAAAAATTCTATAGTAGGTTCACTTCTACTGTGAGGCTAGTTGGCGGGGCAAATTTCACACTTTAGCATTGTAGGCTTGTCGCCTTTTTACCTGGTGTGAAACTGGCTCCTCTAAAGTAAAGTTATGCTTTTTAACAAATTGATATTGAAATTTTCGAAAACCGACCTTGTCATACGTGGAAGAGCGACTAGGGTGGGGGGAGGAGCGATGAGCTGTGTTACAGTCATTTAGACACCAAAATCGCATGGGGGCTGCCTTCAATGTGAGCCATCTTGACGGTGGCCATTCTGGGGCCGACAAAAACTCGTCCCGCCAAATTCCAAAACGAAGCAAATTGCAAAAATAATTCTTTAGATTGGAAGAGACGAAAAAGTTTATGATTACATTGGGCCCTGTTTTTTGAACAAAGGGCTTGTATATTCTTTAGTTTGAACCATCAGAAAGTTGAACTGAGCTTCGAGAGGTTGAAATATTTTTGACAACTGTCAAAAGTCAAAGCTCCTTTGATTTATTAGTTCACTGGTGAAAATTGAAAACAGGTCAAAAACTGACTACATTTTCGAATAAAATGTAAAAAATCGTCAGACATCACGTTCCGCAAAAATGTTCCGTCTATCTGCAGGGGAAATGTGCAGTAAATTTATTTAAAAAAAGGTCCGGACGACTTCGTGACTTGAAAAATATGACAATCGAGAGAAGAACCAGTTGGGAATATTGAAATAATTATTCCTTGGAATGTGGCAGGATTATTTAGCAGTTAATAAAGATAAAGAATTTTGGGAGTATCTAAAGGGTTTTGATGTCATATGCCTGAATTAAACCTGGACAAAGAAATCGAAAGTTGCAAAGCTGGAGGATAAACTACCAGAGAAATATGTTTGGGAGCACCAATATGCAAAGCGAGAAAATAGAAGGGGAAGAGCAATGGGAGGATCATTGACGTGAAATGGAAAAAAACTTGAAGAAAGTGGAATTCGGTGAAAGCGATGATTACGCGGATGGTATACAAGAAAGGAGAATCTCGGTAGAAGTGGAGATTTCCAGAATAGTGACAGTTTATGAAAGAACAAATATGAAGGGATATGGCGAAAATTTGGAAAAATACATGGATGAGACACAAGAAGAGAACCTAATAAACGGCGGAGATTTCAATGCGCGGACATCAGATTGGGATGGATGGTATGAATTTTGTGGGGATGAGGAAAGAAAAGAGAGAAAGTCTAAGGACAACATGAATAATTACAAGGGAGAGCTGCTTGTCGAGTTTGTGGAGGAAAGAGGCTGGAATATATTGAATGGCAATGCAGAGGGTGACTCGAAGAGAGAGTACACATTATATCGGAACCATGAGGAGAGTCAGTTATAGATTATGTTATAGCAAATACCAGAGCTGTTACAAAAGTGTGACTCTTAAAATGGAAGCAAAAAAGAACAGAGCAACAGGAGAGATAGAAACAAAAAAAAATGGGAAAACTGGGATGATATAGGGATAATGGAGTACAAGAAAACATTGTCGGAAGCCAAATTTGAGAAGAAGGAAGGTACACAAGAGGAATGGACGGAACTGAGGGAGGTAATCGACAAAGCTATGATGAAGGAGACAAGAAAAACCATGAAATGGCAAGTCGAGACAAACTAATGGTGGGACAAGAAATGCAAAACAAAGAAAAACGGAGTGAGAAAATGAGATGGAAGAAGGCAGAAATAACAAAGAGATGTACATAAAGAAACTGAAGTTATATTGAAAAATGTGCCAAGAAAGAGAAGGTGCCTTACGAAAAAAGGACAAAAGAACAACTTCAAAATATCAAAACTGAAGAAGAAGCAAGGTAATTCAATTAAAGAACATAAAACCAGACGGACAATCAGTGAAAACATAAAAATAGAAGACTGGAGAAGATACTTTATGACTCATAAATTAAAAATTATGAGCTTGTTGGAAGGGAAAGAGACACACAATCAGGACATACGAGAAGTGAAGATATATGGGATTGACGAAACTGAAAAAATAAGCAGAGAAGAAGTAGTAGCACAAATATCAAGGCTGAAGAAGAAAAAACACAAGGAATAGATAGAATAAGGAACCAAGCGTGACTATACGGAACTGAAGAAATTACCAGTCACTTAACGAAACGTCTCGGCAAGATATAGAATGGAGCAGGAATACCAAAGAGCTGGAGGGAAGGAGTGATATGCTTGATCTTTGAAAAATGCAATTGACATCAAGTCGAAAACTACAGAGGAATTACTCTCTTAAATAATACAGCAAATAGGATTTACGCCAAGGTACTTGAAGAAAGATTGAAAAAACATTTATATCAGAAAAACCTTTTACCGGATAGGCACTGGGCAGGCGGGATTCAGAAGGGGAAAATGTACTATGGACAATCGATACGTGATGAACTACATCGATGAAAAGGAGCTGATGAAACCGAAAGGAAGAGTGATTGCATTTTTTGCAGACCTGAAAGTGGCATTTGATAACACGAGAAGAGAAAAATTATGGAAGCAAAAAATGAGAAATCGGAATCGAGGACAAGTTGGTGGAAAGATTAGAAGACCAAGAAACTGTTAACATCGTGAAAGCAGGAAAAGAAGAAACTTCTAAATTTTGGACCGAGAAAGGACTGTGACAGGGATGTCCATTGAGCCCGACCCTGTTTTAGATTTACACTGCCGATTTGAAGAAAGTTTGGCGAGGAAGGCAGAGTGCAGGTGAGAAGAATTAAAATATGGTCCTTGGCATATGCGGATGATGTGGTTCTGTTGGCTACGAAAGAGGACGAGATGAGACAGATGATGGAGAGATTCAGAAAATACCTTAAGAAAACTGGAGTTCAATGTGGAAAAATACAAATTAATTTTACTGTGGTGTTGTGTCATATACAAACGTGAAGGAATTATTATTCAAATCGAAAAGTTGTGTTAGGGCGGTAGCCATCCAATGCTGGAAGCACGAATAATTAAATGAATAGAAATTGAATAGACCTATTTCTTATGGGGAACAGAGACGTTCAGACAAAGATGAATAATTTCAAGCCACACCCCTGGCCAATTAAACGCCTTTAATTATTAGGCGCGAAATTCGAGGAAGGCGATACTGTCACAATAAATCAGAATTGTCAGTGTCACTATGACTGTAACATGTGTCGTGTCGCTACACTGATCGAACAATTCGAAAAATGCGCGTATGTTGTGTGAAAAGTTGACCGCACAAAGTCCAAGACAGCATTTCCCCCACATATGTTGCATTCCACGGTTTTCCTGCCGACGAAAATAAGCGAAATAAATGGATGGCCGCCACTGGAAGACACGATGCCGGCATCAGGAAAAATTTAAAGGCTAACGAAACAACCTCAGCTGTTTTACAAGTTGTACTTGCAAGGCCAAAAAGGGGGCGTCCAAATCACCGTTCAAAGTGCTGGGAATGCTACCTCACTCCGATTACTGTAACTTTACAACAAAACCTCAATATTTTGCTTCAATCTTGAGTGTCTCACGGGGCACTTCAGAGCGGAAGATTTCTATTCATCAGTGATTGATTGGTACAAAGAAGACACTGAAAACAAATGCTGTTCCGAACATTTTCTTGAGGAGCTTGTTCCTTTTTCTGGCTCTCTAGCACTCCACTTCTACCTCTACCTTCAGGTTATTCACAAGTACGTCTTCAAAATATCCTTCCACACTGTACTTCAACCCCTTATCACGCTGGTTCCCCGTCATTTGATGCTTACACTTATAAACAAGTGAAACGTTGTCGAGTCTGTAGGTTTGCATCGTGGCAAGACTTTTGCTCCACGTTTTGGTTCTGCTCTACTGACAACTGATGACAAATTGTAACATATCGTTGTCAGGGGTAATGAGAAGTAGAAAGTCACTGACACTGACACAGTTGCTACGGGAGAATGTGAGGCAAATCCCGCCAATGAGCGGAGATAGGAGGCAAAATGGGCGTGAAAAAGAAATAGGTCCATTGACTTTGTGTCTCGTCGTAAATTATTGTGCCGAATATCACCAGAGCAGCCAACCGCAAAGTTTGGGGGATTTTCTATATTTCACATTTGGAAACTCAGAAACAAAATCACACAGCCGACAAGAATCACGGTAGGAATGAGACTATTCGCGATTTTAACTACTGATGGGGGCGCTCTAAACAAGATGGAGGATTAGGTTTTTCTGTCACCTGTCATCGTGTGTTGTATAACGGTTGTATTTGTGGTATTGGGGTTAATTAATTATTAATCGCTATTTAACAAAAGTTCATTTTCTTGAATAATTCGATCACCTGTACGAGTATTTTAGCAACTCGCGCGATTGTCAATGGCTATCTGACATAAGCAACAGAACAAAAATGACGTAAAACCTCACAAACTAGGTTCGCCATTTCAGCCGCCAGAGGTCGTCTAGGTTATTGAAATCGCGAATATCAATACCGCCTCGTGAAACGTCAAAATTTCTAATCTGACTGATGCTAATCGATAGTCAAACAGAGATGGAGATAATGTAATGGAAGTCGTTACGTTGGAAAATAGAAAGCACAACAGTGGACACTCACAATAAAAGAAATACCCAGTGTTCAATTTCTTTGAAATTCTATAAATGGAATCGGGTCGTCTGGGTCCTTTGGAACGGGTGGGTGAACAGTCTTCGCAGATACGAGTTTCCGACGACGCACGATCAAGTTTTTTCGGGATATATTTTTTTTAATTTCTCATTTTCACAGATTTCCACTTTGTCTGGACATGGAAGAAAACCGGAACTTGATTGTAGACTGTTTCTATTGCGCCTTGTCATTGAAGATTTTGAATGGAATTCCTCCACGTTCGTTCTGGAATCGGCTAATTATTCTGTTACAGCGTTTGATTTTAATTTAGAGATGGTGTATAACCTTGCTCATAAAATGAAAAAGCTCGGATGAGGTGTAGTCTAGCTGTCTGTTATTCAGTGGTATGGTAACAACTATTGTTCCGAAGCCTCTCTGCGTCAGCTCGCCGGCGAACACCTTGTAGCTTGCTTTATCCGTGCTTTGTTTATTCTGAATTATGGCATTTTCTCACGTATGCAAACAGAACAAACGATATTGCGCGTATACGGAGCGTGATTGAAAAGTTTTCCACAATTAATTTTTGCATCTTGACTTAGATAATTGTTTTGCGTATACTTACCATTAGTTCAAGGATTCTTGGGAAGGATAAAATTGGGCTCAACTTTTCGGGGTTACAGACACTCGCGACCGCGAATCTTTTTTAGCGTTGAGCGCAATTCCCGGTGAAAACAGGTTTGAGACCAGTCATATCCAATCTCCCCTAAAACAGACGAAAGAGAGCAATGGCCCAGAAAGAGTGTCAGCCTTTGAAAAGAGGTTTCATAAAGGGAATGGGTCACTGCACGCAGCGGCCCTCAAATCTTCTAAGAGGGAAAAAAAACAGTTTAATCAAAAGACTCATCCTCGAAGCCACTTGCCTTTTTTCCAGTGTCTAGAAGCTGGGTCGTGTTGCAGTTTTGGAATAAACAGCCTAGATACATAACTTAGATATTTTGGCTTACCATGGGGAGGTAGGCCCAGGTAAAAAATCGAGACTCATTTAACCACATTCACATGTATTCGCTACCGCGTTCTCCAAAAAAGTGGGAGGAGTTGACATCAGCGCTCAAGGTGACAATTTACGAAACTGAATATTGCCTATTTGTTCTGTTTTTGGTAGCTGGATCTCGCTACTCGACTGAATGCACATAGCGCACATACAGGGTTATTCAAAAGTCCGGAATAAAATTCATATTTTTTTTCCATATTCATTTTGGAAAAAACGCTCGAACCGTTCGATTTCTAAAAACGGTAAGCCGTTTTTTCATGACACGTGTCATATTCTACCGTCAACCCCGTAACCCCAAGCCACCCTTAGTATTTTTTTTCAAATGACACCCTATGGCTTGTGGGGGCTCGTTGGAAAGCTTGTCAAAAACTCTATTCAGATCTACTATTAAAAATTATATCCGACGCTTTACCATGAAGTTTTGAGGAACCCCAGTTTCACTAAACAGTCCGGAATAAAATTCATAATTTTTTTCCATATTCATTTCGGAAAAAACGCTCAAACCGGTCGATTTCTAAAAACGGTAAGCCGTTTTTTCATGACACGTGTCATGTTCTACCGTCAACCCCCCAACCCCAAGCCACCATGAAGTTTCTCAAAACTTCATGGTGAAGCGTCCGATCTAATTTTCAATGGTAGATCTGAATAGAGTTTTGGACAAGCTTTCCAACGAGTCCCCACAAGCCATAGAGTGCCATTAAAAAAAAGATACTAAGGGTGGCTTGGGGTTAGGGGGTTGACGGTAGAACATGACACGTGTCATGAAAAAACGGCTTACCGTTTTTGAAAATCGACCTGTTCGAGCGTTTTCTTTTTGAGAAAATATGGTAACAAATTATGAATTTTGTTCCGGACTGTTGAGTTAAACTGGGGTTTCTCAAAACTTCATGGTGAAGCGTCCGATCCAATTTTCAATGGTTGATCTGAATAGAGTTTTTGATAAGCTTTCCAACGAGCCCCCACAAGCCATAGAGTGCTATTTGAAAAAAAAACTAAGGGTGGCTTGGGGTTAGGGGGTTGACGGTAGAACATGACACCTGTCATGAAAAAACGGATTACCATTTTTAGAAATCGACCTGTTCAAGCGTTTTTTCCGCAATAAATATGGAAAAAAAATATGAATATTATTCCGGACTTTTGAATAACCCTGTAGATATGTCACATAGATATAATAATGTAGGTATGTTAAAATTTATACTGTGTCTTATGACGTTCAAATTCTTGGTCAAGTCGATCTCAACAATCTCAGGAGCTCTATCCTCGAGCAAAAAGAAGGAAAGCACAACAGAATGGCGTCCTGATACTGGATGATCATCGGCCATGCGGTTCCAAAAGCAGGAAAAGTGATTTAATTATAATAAGTTATTGAATTAAACGTGAGTATAATGGGTATTACAAGGGGTTGAAGGAAATAGCTAGGAAGGTTTCAACACCGTGTTTATTATCTTCCCTAATGGGTGGACACAATAGCATGAACTATCTCCGCTGAATCTTTGTCCTTTGCCTTTGGGAAGCACTCAAGACAATGAGTGTCATCGGAAATTGAAAATCTAATCTCGTAAAATGCTTTATATGCCCGACACAAAGCTTTCAACCCGACACACCGGCTCCCTGACACGTTAAATCACACCGGAACCGTTTTATTGCTTAATCTCCTTGTATTCTCACAGCAGAAATCTATAGCAATACCGGTCCAATTTGTACCTTTTTATAACTTTTCGATTTTATCGGGTTTCTTTCGAGGATAATTTGATTGCGTGAAATAATTGGAAAGGTTACATTGTATGGGGAAGATATTATTCACGTCCTGTATTTGGGCATCGAGGAATTTGTACTAAATCAAGCCATATCTCTTGTAAAATGTGGTATTTCAGTTCACGGTCCGGCGAAGCGCCCGCGACACAGCCGTATGTGTGGCCAATTTTTTTTTTATTTCCACCGGTTTCTAATCAAAAGAGGTTTCAAAGTCGCCCGAAACGGACCAATAAATCGTCTTTATTGTTTCCTAACTGTTTTATATCGGCAGGAGGACTCCGCAGCAAGGAGTTTCTTTTTATGTGATTTTTACGTTCGAAATCCACAGTAAAAGTGCCATTCATAAACGGCTCGTTATCTCTGTAATCGTTGTGTGGATTATGCAAAGATCGTTTTTGTATAAAACGCTGAATGTTCTCTATACTTAGCGCAAAATGCCGTGATAGCGCTAAAATAGTGAATTTGTGTTTTCTTTAGCAATCGATTGAAATGTGAAATAAATTTTCCGCTTAAGTAACAAGACGGGATTGAAATTCAATTTTACAGCCTTGAAAGGAATACCACATAACATTTCAAGTACCTAGTAGTGTTTTATGTACGGGATTGGTTATCGTTTAATTAGTAATGAGCAAATATATATTTCAATAACAATCATACAGCGGTTTCTAATAATAAAGTGATGCAGAAAAAATACTTTGGTGCAAGATGTCGTTTATTATTATTAATAACAATTTTATTGAGTTCTGGTCTGGTATTTCTCCATTGCACTCGAATGTCGTACTGATTATAATTAATTGAACTGCACCTGGTGCTGCCGTGCCGTGTTGCTCTTACCTATAATTTAGCCCTTTGTCGATGCAGTAATTAATCGTTTTAAAAGGCTGGGGATAATGCTCGCTTGGCGTAAACTAAGCATTCTGCTCCTTGATGATTAGTGAAGCCAAAAGTTGAGCAACACTTTACTAATTACAGTAAAACTACGTAGGTAGATACCCTATATAACTCCAAGTGCAAGTGCCATTTACCTATCCAGCCACCAAAGAACAGTTCAATTTGGAAATCTTTGGAAACCATGGTTTGCTGACGTATAAACCCTGCAGGCAGCTAAATTACAGCGCTTTATACACACACACACACTAGTTAGATCTGCAAGTTCTCAATCTGGACTACTTCGAAAATCAGAAATTGCCTTCCAAGAATGTCTCATGCATCATACCCTTGAGAAGTTATTTATTATTAAATACGAAATTGCTGCCAATCATTGCAGGATAAAACACTTCAATTTTCGTCGATGAAAATCATTTCGTAATTTCATCCTCGATGGCCCGTTACTGTACAAGGGTTTATCGTGGGTCGTATAGTCGGATTTTATCACATTAGTAGATCGCAAATTGATGGACAACAACGCCAAGCGATTTTCCTAAAACTCATTTAGTGGTCAACACATTTACGCGCGCTTCCAGTGAAGTGTATGCGGTAGCGGTCTTTTTAAATCGACTCTGATGGCTCTGATGGCACGTCAGTGCAAGACACAATTACGTTTTGAATTTTCCTGCGTCCATCAATTACTTAACAACAGGTGAAATTCCGAGTTGAAATTCCTTTACTTTCATAACGATTATCATGTCCTTTACTCGCTGCGCTCGTCGATCAAACTATATAGACAAAATATTATAATATACAAGTAAGTATATTGTTGAGGACGGTGTTGAATTGGTAAAATAAGCGTTGCGAAATCAATCCGTCTGGGTTTATCCCTTGACGGATTTTTTCCATTTTGGTCTCTTTCGAAAGCTACAAGGATGTACTTCTTGAGCATTGGCCTTTACAAAATCCAAAGATATTTTTTTTGATTTTTGGATTTTGGAAATGCCAATGCCAATGGTGCCAAAATGGTAAAAATCCCTACTTCACTCGCTTCTTGGAAAGCACCAATTGAACGATATTGTTCTTCCCATAAGGGCTTCATCATACTCTTTTCGGCGGCTTGTTTTCCACCCTCAAAAACTACCATAAGTCCAGAGCGCCTTGAATTCGGGCCCATCACTGAAAATTCCTGCCCACTCTAGTCTGCCCTGGCCAAGTTCTTTTGTACATAAGCCCAAGAAATTCTTGACCTCACGCCGATTTGCCCATTGCGTCGTAGAGGTAGACTAGGCAAGATTCTCAAGTGAATCCTGGCAAAACGCACTCGATCAGACGTTCGAACGTGGCCGGTGCATTGCAAAGCCCAAAAGGCATCGCAATAAACTGGCAGAGGCCGCTTCCAGTGAAGAATGCGACTTCTTTTCATCCTCATTGAGAAATTCTACTTGTCAATAGCTACTTATTGTCAGATCAAGTGTCGAGAACCATCTCGCAAAATGTCATCGATTTGAGGTAGTTCGTGGAGGTAGTGGATCGCTCTCTTTTCTTCGTCATCACATTGAGTTAGCCTAATCCACCACAAGGATCGCGTGCTCCTGTCTTTCTTTGTGCTCAGAAAAATCGGTGATGCTGATGACCATGAGCTCGATTCTTCTATCATTCAACATGTTTTTTCAAAAGCTTCGACACTTCTTGCTTTGCCAATTGGTAGGCGTCTGGAAATTTCTCTAATTGAATTGGCGTTCTGGGTGTTGATGTGATGTTGAATCCGCTGGTTTTCCTAGTTAAACTGCCTTCACTTGCAAAAAACTGTAGCCTCTTCCAGGATGAATTGCGTCGCAGGCTCCTCCTTGCCATTCAGGTGTTGACAGTCGGACGAGAACATCTCCACTAACTTACTAACTTTTCTCCAAGGGCTTTGGAGCCGAAGCTGGCACGTCCTCACAGAGTGAGATCGATTCAACGGGTCCATTTGCCCGCAGCTCAAAGCTCCTTCATTGTTTTGCCACTCTTGTTTATACTCTTGTCAGCATTTTCATTTTGTCCATGTGAATTGATGTCTTAGCTATTGTATAGCTAGCAGCTATGTCCGGATCAGTAATGCAGGCAACATGTCCTGCAATATGTCGGCTTAGTGTTGCCCACACGATTTTCTCGAAACTAGCGGCTACCTACTCGTACGGTTTCAGCTGAAGATAGATGGATTCTCCTATAGCGGTCTTCCTCAATGTTCTCGAAGCCATTTTCTCGTTCCAGATCTTCAGTGTCTGTTTTTCAACATCCGCAAGATGAATCCGTACCTACTAATCTAATTGAATCCAGATCGAGTATTAAGTCGACTTCACAAGATGGTTGCCAAAAGCGGCATTGATAAGGATTGCTTGCGATTATTATGTTATATCGATGTCATTGGCAGTTCGGTTGTCACTACTCATTTCAATAGTAATGAGTAGTAAATTTCAATTTGACAGTCCCCTTGTGGCCGGAAAAGTTGATTTAAATCGAAATCAGGATCTTTTCTCGCAGCAGAAATTGTCCAAACGAGACTTTTAGGTTTTGGAAAAGCTTTGGGCTAAACTGTATGAATTTTGATGCAGTACCTATCCTCTGCACCAGGGAATTTTACTCTTTTCTTAATGTATTTACATTATTTGCTCCATTTTCTTTGATGTTCGTTTTCAAGTTTACCATGAAATGTAGTCCACCTGCTAGCTGCCAAGTGGTTTATTAGATATTGGTGAAAAAATCTACATTCAATTCTATTAGTATGATGATGCCTATAATATTATGAGATCAAAGCATTTTTTGCCAAAGCAAAGGCAAAGGCGTGAACTAAAGTCAGACAGCACCAATATGTAAGTGAATATTTTATTTATTCTGAATTTTATGTATCATTGACTGATGTTATTTTTAATATCACTGAAATAAAAAAGCCAGGAGTAAAACTTCAAATTAGAACATGGATATTTCCAAAAGCTGCACCTACGGGTGTCCCCGCAAAACTCACGCTAGACCGGCTTAGACTCGCCAAATAGATGTTTGGTTGGTAGTTGAAGAGGTACGTAGGGGAATACGGGGAATATCGTAGAAGTTGAGGGATTCTCTTCCCGAATTGTAAGGCCGAAACGCGTCAGCAAAATATACTTATACAATTTACGTCAAGAAACAGATTATTTATACAACTTTATTTCTGAATACGGAAAAGCAGGTACTGTGTTGGGCAGCTTAAAATTACAAAAAAAAGGGAATTAAATGTTTAGGGATAAATCGGCATTATGGGCGATGAAGTGACCAAATTGCACACGGGATGATGGTAGAGTCAGAAAACGCATGCCGGCGCATCGGTTTTGTGGGTCAGGGGTTTACACACTTGAGATGGAGGGGTGGAGATAGGATCGGTCCGAGAATAGGAACGGGGGCGAAGAGATTCGCGTCGTAGCAGTCGACAACGACAAATGTGTGAGGAAGAGAAAATTATTATTCGTCAAGAAGAAAGTGACGAGAGTACTAAAACCATTGTTAATAGTTGTAGTGCATCAGTTACGAGAAAATAAAATACCAAGGCAAGCCTAATTTCCATTGTAATCGAATAATAATAATTGTTTGAGAGGGTTGAAGTAATTGTTTTGTTTATCAATGTTGGTAGTTTTGGTTCTAGGTATTTCGAACAGCCATAGGAAGCGTCAAACCGACTCAACACCCTGCAATTGCTGTGAGCTTTCAAATGCTTTTCAGCTACCTACCTTCAAGACGCCAGAAAATGGTGAAAGCTTCAGTTACCCTTTAGAAAGATCTCGTTTCCGGCAGGTTGATTCCTTAGGTCAGTTCTGCTGAAAATCCAGCGCTCTCGACATACATTTTGATCAAATCTGGGCGACAATCTCCACGTGTTATCCTCCTCCATAGAATAAAAGATCTAACCCTTTTCGCACGACAAGGAGTTTGAAACCATCAAAAGTCAGTGTTTCTAGAACAAATGAACAATGCCCAGAAAATTCAGTGTCGCTTCGAAAACGCTCCAAGACAGAAAGGAACATAACATCATTTTTGCAGGCTGCTTAATAAGAGGCTCACCGCCATAAATTGTACACCTGATTGCATTTTTGCGTGAGTTATTTAACCCAGCGTGAAATAGAGCTGCTGGATAAGTCTGTAAGTTCAAAACTACAGCACTAGCTGGATATGAATTTATGAAATGTAAACACTCAATTTTTATGTAAATTATTTGATCGATAATTGAAATATTGGCTATAATTTCGAAATTCCAAGACAATACTCAGTAAACATTCATCTCTCTCTAAGTACAATTAAATAATCGAGATTTTTATTTGTACAAGGAAGATAGACTAGACAGAAGAAGGGGTTAAGATTAAAGATCGACGAGGTATTAATCAGTTAGGCAATGGATTGAAACTTAATGCGTTAGGAACCTGGTTCATCAATAGTTCTGCAAAAATTAGGAAAAATGCGAAACGGATTCAAATTGAAAGGGTTGAGTTGATCAGTCGCAGAGTTTCGCACGTAATAAGGTATACTTTTCTTTCAGAAACCGAATGTAAACTTGAATTAACTAATTCCTATCGTTAGCTGGTTTCAGCACGCCTCACAGTGGGCCAAATCATCATTCTAGCTGGACAAAAGTCAAGAAATGCAAGACACTGGGATTTGATATATATTCTTTTGGTTCTATTCCCAATACCTGTAGTGTATTAAAAATCGTGATAGACAGATACTGAAACAAATGCAACGACTTTAACAGATCAGTAAACATTGATATACCATTTATTTAGAAATTGGGTTCATCGAAATTTTGACGATCTCAGCTCAAAAACTGTAATACATTTTTGAAAAGTGGCTTCATTTCATGAAATAGACGTCCATAACAGAGGTAATTTGGTCTTATTCATCAGAAGCCCATGTATATTTCACTCTTTCTGGTCCACATTAACTTTATGACTCACGTTCAGAAAATGTCTGTCGAACTTTGGAAGCTTGTTATAAAAAACTTCCACGAGTTTCCAATGATTTTCTTGTTCTACTGTACAGATTGATCCTTTCTGATCATGTGTACAAAGAATTGGCTGCCAGTTACTGCCTAAACTATTTTTTCATGGCCATGCGTGTTGAAATCGAAACACGAGATAATTTCTACAAAACTGATCATAATTAAATAGAACTTCGTGGTATTGTAGCTCATAAAAACTACTTTGAAAAAAAAGTATAACACTTGAGCAAGCTTCGAGAAAATTTGTAGGTTAAATGCAGAGAATTTAACCGGGAGCCATTTTCCATAAGAATCGTGCGGGGTCCTTTGAAAAAAGTATAAAATTTCAAAAATATCCAGTGGCGTAGAGAATGGGGTGGGGGAAGTTAAACAATTCTCCGGTATCTACGCCACTGGACAATTTGAAAAAAGTTATCTACGTCAAGTGATGAATATCTATTTCGTTAGCATTTGTACCAAATTTGGTCAAAATCGCGTCAATGACTAGAGACTTATTTGCAAAATAAGATTTTAAAAACTGAACTTTGAAGGGCTCCATCTCCCTTAAGAAGCGTTTTGGAGAAAAATTAAATTATGCATGTCGACCCAGTTTTCGAAGAACCATCGAATGGTGAATTATTGCCACTTTAACCTGGACCACCCTGTATAATGTTTGGAAGTAAACTGGAATTAGTTTTGCAATGACACGTTGTACAAAATTAAATCCTTCACATTTCCGGAGCTCGAGCAGCACCATCCGCCGATGCAAAATGCACCGGACCAATTATTTATACAACTCCCCACAATCGCCCTAAGAATTTTCTCCCGTTGTTTCTAGCTTCATACACCAATTGCGTTTATTTTTGTTTTATTTTAGATTTGCAAGTGGAATTTTAATCATGTTTCGACGGAGATCCGCGATCCCATCCAGAGCGCGTGTCTTCTATATTTACATGAATATTTAGGTAGATACACACACAGGGAATATATCAACATAGCAATTTACAAGTTAAATGTTATCGCCTTGATGTGCCTTACATTCATTACGGCGAATGTTTACATTCGGCTATAAATATTTTTTTTCGTACCAATAAATTACGCTTTTCTGATAAATTCCGTCACACACACATGCACACACCTATTACAACGTTAGATTGGCATGAACTGTTTTTGTGTGGGTAAATATGCCTGGCTTCGTTTTCAATAAATTTATCTTGAAAAAAAAAACAAAAAAAAGGTATCCGTGTATCAAAAAGCCAAAGCTTTGTTTGACCAGAATGTGGCTGGTATGTACCATATTCACAGGGCCAATAACCACGCGAGTAATGCAAATATTTCCAAAGAATAAGCGCAAACTTTTTTTGAAAATCGTCGGCGTAAATAACTATTTCTATTTCACAATTAAATTAAGTAACAGAAAGTGGCAATAATTCGAATTGTTATTTCAGCTACTGTGCCGACGAGATACTGCACCTGTGGTTGCTTGTCAAGGCTGTATACGCAGGGTATCAATATTTCGCCCTCAAAAATAAAGATAAAAATATATAGAGATTTTGATGGGATTTCACTGAATGTTTGTCCACCTTGTTTCCGTTTGGATTACTCCACATTTTTTGAACAGCCTGATAGCCCTAAAACACTAGAAAAGTTTCTAAAGGATCACTGGGACATTTTTTGACAAACGAAAAAGTTATCAACTGTGTTATAATTTTGAGAGATGTAAAAAATTGAGTACAGAGCCGTTTTTTGGAGGGAGTTGTCAACAAAAAAAAAAAAATTCTACATAATTGGAAAAACGCTCTGTACTCAATTTTGTGATACACTCAGTACACTGTATAGAAAAAACTTAGTTTTTATCTCCATTTTTGAGGGAGAAATCCTAAAAATAGTTTTGGCCTTCTGAGAATACAGCCTCAACAATAAAGAACTTGAGAACAATCGTACCCATTTAGCGCTAATAATTTTCCATAACAGAAATTGAATAACGGCTTGAATAATTTTTGTGTTAGATACTCTATTAGACAAAAATTTATCTAGGATTATTTATTGTTAATAATATTTATCTATATTGAAATTAGCAGATAACGTCATTTTATTTTTGAGATGGCACTGCATGATCCGGGCATAATTATCATTAAGGCTTACGTTTCTGCTGTCTGCCTCTGCACAGGGTGACAAGAGTTCGCGAAAGAGCACTCCACATGTCATCGCGAGTTGCCGTTGGGAGGACGAAACGTTCGCACCATCGCACATCAAAATTACTACTGGCGACGACGTCGAACGCAAAGCGTCGACGACTATCTTGATAGAAGAGAGATTACCGCCGAAAACGTGCGTGTGCGCGAACTACCTACCTTTGGGTATATAAACCGAAACATCTAGTACCGAAGTACTCGAACATCATCTCTCTGCATTATTATTGTTTTGTTTATTCAGGCGGTGCATGCCTAATATCCGATATTATTACTGTTTGTTTTGCGTTAACTAGGGAAGTGGGTTCGAGCGTCTCGTATCTTGATCTATGGTTTCTGAGTGGAGGCGGCTAAAGGCCTTGGGCGAGTGTCAACGACTGGAAGCAAGTCTAAGTTCAAGTGTGCATAAGCACGGAAATAGCTCGTATACCAGAAATAACCCTTGTTTTTCGGCGAAAGTGAACAAACTCGAAACATATTAGGTAGGTAAGTAACAAACTACGGGTTCCACCAAAAATTCTATGAGCGAGTTAACTTCAATCTAAGTTAGTTGCTAAGCAACTGGCCTTGCTATTGGCTGTGTCATAGCAACTGAAACTTGACGTGAGACAATTTTTCACTTTAGCTTTCTCCCACCTTCCTAGGCTAATTCCAACTCAGCTGCCTGCTCAACTGCAGTGTTTCATTCCACGTGATGCTAACAGTCCATGCACGTGTCCTCGGATGTAACTCACCCTTGTTCTGGTCTGTTTACCTTTGTTGAAGTTATTAGCCGGTAAGCCCGCAGCTAATTAGACATTTAATAGCTGGCACGGCAGCACTGATGCTGCGTGCTTACGTCATCAATGACAATCTACGATCAATGGACACACCGCCACAAAAATAGGTCGAAGTGTCTTGACTGCTGGAAATTGAACGAAAGAAAAAATTTTAGTACTTGCTGAATTGCAATTTTCATCTACTTTTGGTTCACCAATAGACACTTTTCGATAATGAGAACGGTGTCGAAAAGAAGAAAGTTTTAAACCGCTTTTAAACTAATAGAAACAATTGACTGCTACTAGTAGGTATAGGCGAACGTCGTCAGTCGCGAAGCTCGTCGCGAAGTGTCACTTGTCAAACATTTCCATTCGAAATTAACAGGTGAAATTTACAATTTCTGCGCAATTATTAGGGTGGAGTAGATAAAATAATAATAAATAGGTAGGTACCTATACTTTTGGAATAATAATAGATACCTATACTTTAACACCCCATTTCACTTCCCGACCCACCACCCAACAAGAAGAGAAAGTATTGTGAACGCGCTAACATTTTTGGTCGAGATTTCGACGGATATATCTGTCTTGAGGTTCCCTATGACGGTTAAGACCATTTCCAGAATGATCTTTCTCTGTGTGTATGTTACTTTCTCGACCCGTCCCTTCACTCGGAAGGGAAAATTATGTGATGATGCAGGAAAACCGTTCTGACACGATAGCTGCCGAACCGTCCACCCAATCGACTTGGAATTCGGTATACTGTGGTGTTCCCCCTTTGTTTTGTTTATACGTTGGTACCTGAAGTAGGTACGGGCGTTGACGTTCGTAGCGTTTGCCGATAGGAGAGGGAGATGGCGCTGCGGGGGCCGGCCGAGGAGCAGTCGCGGGCAGACAGAGGAGAAGAGGATCAGCTGTGGTGGTGAAGAACACGTGATTTTCAGTGCATCAAGAGTGCGTGGTTTTTATAACTCTAAGGTCGGTCTTTCTTTAATTATTGTATCGTAATTTTGGCTTCCACCCACTCACCAACTCATGCATTTTGATACCTATTTTGTCCGCGAAATTATTGTACATAACCCGAAATTCTTTGTTCTCTTTGTTATCCACGGGCTTGCATAACCTGCCGTTTTCCCCTTTGAAATCAAGGTGCTTCGCACAGCTTTGAATTTTGTGTAATTTATCTACTCCCAAATGATTTGAATATTGACGGCAAAAGCCGTAAATCTAGTGGGTGTGCTTTTTGTGCACTCATGACGTGACCTCAAGGCCGCGCTATCGCGCGTACTTCGAGGTTTCATTGATTGTTACTTTCCACAAGTTACGTCATAAACAGTAAGACGACAAAAAAAAACTCCACTACGCCAAAATCAGCCGCTAAGTAGAGAACATCAATTTTCATGATTCATTTTCATTTCATTGTTCATTGCCGGGTTATACATGAAAGTAAACGAAGAAAAGAAGACTTGCACGCTTCTCCGTGTCCTGGGGGGGGGGGTCCACCACTTGTATGAATCTGCCTTGTTGAGTCTACTAACCTTTCCTTATTTGGGGGGGAAATTATGTATAACGACGAAGAGAGGGCCACAGGTTGGCTTGAGTCGATTTTCTTGTATTTACTGTTATTTCTTGTATGTGATTACTGTTTACTAACCATTGTTCTGTTTTGAATGTCTGTATGTATCTGTGGGGTTTGTGATGGGTAACTTCTGGGGAATTTCGGGCGAATGCGTTATAGATACTTCTTTCTTCCATTTGCTTACAAAAGAGTATGACCAACTTCAACTTCTCTACTTATCCATCTATCACCTGTTTCTGGTTTATTTATCTACCTATTTATCTCGCATTGGTTTCTTGTTTATTTATCTACCTGTTTATCTCTTATTTGTTTCTTGTTTAGTTAACTACACCATTACTGATCGTTTGTTTCCTGCTGATTTATCCACTTGATTGCTTATTACATGTTTCTTGCTGATTTATGTACCTGTTTATCGATCATTTCTTCATTATTTATTTATCCATCAATTTGACTCTTTTTGTTTGTGGAAATGTAACATAAATTGCCGAGCGTAAAGTTTCCTTTTGTTGTTACGTAAATAACTTGTGAACGAAACAAACGTTTCAAAGAGGTTCAAGCACCGATTCACGCTGACTTGATCAATGCATAACTGGAGTGACTTCTCTGTCATTTCATTATGACTCATTCACACTTGAATTCTATTCAGATCATTTGGGAAGGGATTTTTCAGCAACCAACCAGGCAATACGCAGGGGTTTCTTTGACGTGTTCTTCCCATGTGTGCCTGTCAGCGAATACGTCACTTTTTCATTGCGATCAAATTGACAGTTTGACATAATTCATGATTTCTGGTTTTGTTTTGTTAATCTGATTTTGTGTTCATTTCATTGTTGTAAATTCTTGCATTGTCTAACTAATTTGTAATGATTTTTCTTGTTATGTGTTTTGTTGTGTCATTTTATCACTGTCAATTTCTTGTTGTGAGGTGTTTTGAGAAGAGAAACAAGTTCATTCAAAAACTTTGCCATTGGTTTTCAATAAACATTCATTTTGCTTGCATTTCCTTCACGTTTCATTCATCAAACCTCATCCCCCACGACACATTCTCATCTCGAGTAAGAACCCAACAACACAACGTAGGTAAAATGTAAACAACGTCAAGAAGGGAAGAAACAACGACGATCGCAGCCGAACATCGAAAACGGGGTTACACTACAGAATGGTGCCAAGACCTCGGTACACTACAGAATGGTGCCATGTGACCAGGATAAACTACGTTACATTACAAAATGGTGCCGTGACCAAGATGATGTCGAGAGCAGGATACACTACAATACAGACAGGATCTTGCTGTCAAATAAGCTGACTAGTTTTTGGCTGTCATCTGTCAAACGAAAGTGTCACTGTCAACAAATGTCAAGAGCTATTATATCTCACGGAACGTGACTTGCAATATGTTATTTGAAAGCCCTAAAAAACTGTATTCAGAACAGTTGGAAGTATTGCCCTATCTGTTATCTGTCAAATAATAAGAAATGTCGAAGTTCAAAATTTTACACTTCAATCATTCAAAACCTATCCCATGGATTGGAACCAAATTTGACAGGAAGCAACACAACAGAGTCAAATCAAGTCTGCAGTTGCAGTTTTCCACCATTTTCTAGTCGGGAGTTATAAATTTTCAAAATTTCTCTTGGCCGTTGCCACCCGAGAGGGCCTATCGCCCGTGTTTTGACCAGAACGACTCGCTTTTGTAGCAGGACTCTACTCAAAAACTCATTCCCGCTCGGGGATCAACTTTTTCTGAAAAATTCCAACTGATATCGAAAGAAGATTGGATTGGGCGTCGTGCAGGCTCATTTTCAAAATTGACACGGTTCCGGTTCTCCGACGGTAGTTTTTTAAAAATGAAATTTGCACATTCCGTGAATTTGAGAATGATACACTTGCACTTCTCCCTGCAGTCTGCTTGCACTGCTGGGTCGGTTTGAGATAGCTCTTTTTGACGCCTCTGGAACACTTTTCAATTTATCGTTCAAAAATCCGCTGCCGCCCCGACGCCAAACGGAAAGCAAGCAAGTTACAGACACCGGACAAAAACTATCGTGTTTTCTGTCCATTCGACATCGCAGGAAAAATAGTTTCAGCCGCTGCCGCCCCCCATACGCTGCTCCCGACGAAAAAAACAGAACCACAAAATTTACAAACACCGGACAAAAACTATCGTGTTTCCTGTTCATTCGACATCGCAGGAAAAATTGTTTCAGCCGTCGCCGCCGCCCATATGCTGCCCCGACAAAAAAAAAACAGAACCACAAAAATTATAGACACCGGACAAAAATTATCGAGTTTCCTGTTCATTCGCCATCGAAGGAAAAATTGTTTCAGCCGTCGCCGCCCTCATACGCCGCCCCCGATGGAAAAAACAAGACCACAGAAGTTACAGACACCGCCGGACAAAAACTATAGTGTTTCTTGTCCATTTGACATCGCAGGAACAATAGTTTCAGCCGCCGGCGCCGCCGCCCCCCGTACGCGTCCCCGACGAAAAAACAGAACCACAGAAATCACAGACACCGGACAAAAACTATCGTGTTTCCACTGTACATGGCACTTCTAGGCAGTTACGACATAACGAACAGCAATTTACAAGAAGTGCTGTGTTCGCGAAAGTTCTAAAACTCTGTGTTTTTATTACAGCCAATGTATTCCTTCATAGGTAGGTATAATGGGGGTCGATATCGCGATACGCACTCAAGATACATATGGAGCCGAGTGTGACCAGAAGTCTTGCAAAGTGAGAAGCTGTGAAGTCTTTCTATGAAGGCTCCTGAAAAGTTTCTACTTTTTGAAGCTGAAACTTTCCAAGTATAGGCTTTGTCCTGAGATAGTGAGATTACGACTTCGTACGTACTGACAACCTCTTATCCGTTCTTGGCGATGCGCAATTTTTATACTTACTTAGGCTTCTAAACAGGGACAGATTGCCTTTTCAGACAAGAATGCTTTTTCAGATCGGCTGGCTTACAAATCAATTCAAGTGTGAGCGTCACCTCTTTCCTATTTCAATTTACTCGGAAGTTGTGCAGGGTGCTGTATTAAAATCTGTTGTCGCTTTAATATTTTTTATTACTCACAGGCAAAACGTCGTGAAGGGCCGTTCATTGTTCCATTTCTTATCAGTCAGACCTGAAGTAATCAAAATCCAAACATAATTTAAATACGAAAAATTTAAATTCATTTTAGGTACCTACTTTGGTATATAATGTAGGTACCTTAATGCCGTTCATGTTTGAAATTCAGAGAATGACTTTTTGGAGTAAAAATGAAGTGACAAGCTAGGGGGCTACGGCTACGGCTGATGGTACCTTCAAAGTTTTGGAGCGAGACTATCAGCGGCCATCAGCCGTATCCTCACAGCGCTCCGCAGCTTGTCACTTTATTTTTGCTCCAAAAAGTCATTCTACTGAAAATAAAAAGTGAACTTAATATACCTACGATTACAAGCAAAACGTTATGGACAAATAGGTATTACTGGGAGTTGTGGAGCTGGGGTTCTCGTGCGATTCGAGAGAAAACGCGGTGGCTTTGGATTGCTCGCAAGCTGGGGACTTCGACGCGCGAATAAGGCGCGATAATTAAGGCGAATAATTCGACGCGACGGGGAAGAGCTCATCGGGGGCCCTATTCTTGAAATGGGGAACAGAGTCCACATGTGTAGTTGCTAGGCAAGGGCCAATCATAGCTCTTCTTGCATAGCAACACCGCATGGGAACTTTGTTCCCCGTTTCAAGAATAAGGCCCCAGGTGATGTTGCCTAAGTGACAGCCAATCACAGCCCTGGTGGCCTAGCAACTTCGCATAGGAGCGGATCACACGTTTCCCGAAAATGGGGAACAGCTCATCAGGTGATGTTACCTGGGTGACAGCCAATCACCGTCCTGGTTGCCTAGCAACTTCGCATGCGAACTGATCACCTGTCTCCTGGAAATAGGCAACCAGGGCTGTGACTGGCTGTCACCTAGGCAACATCACCTGATGATCTGTTCCCTAGTTCCAAAAATAGGGTCCCTGGGGTCGTATTTTCGGAACCAGGGAATAGCTCATCATGCGATGTTGCCTAGGTGACACCCAACCACAGGCCTGGTTGCCTAGCAACTTCACATGAACACCTGTGTCCCGAAAATAGGGCCCCTGTACGATTGGCGGAGGAACCTTGCATATCACCAATTATCCGCTGACAGGCTGCACAGCAGTTACAGGCTACTGCACGGCACACAGGAAGTGCAATGCTTCTGTGTGATTCCGGCTTCTAGAGCTTGCCGGAATATATACGCGAACCTGATTGAACGTTTCCAGAGCCGCGACGAATGTACTGACGGACAGTGTTGGAACTATAGGACGCATGAAATGCTCAGGAAGATAGCATTCGAGTATAGAGTGTCCCTCAAAATCATAGCATTCCGAGTCCAGGGTAGTGGGAGCGGTACGCAAAATAATACTGCATTTTAGAGTAGAGTAACGAGATTTTGCATGGGCATACCTTATACCAAAACAAGCGATTTGACCCGCAGCACTCCATATTTCGTCCCTTAGGGGGCCCATGGGGGCTCTCCAAATTTTCAAGATGCAAGAACTTTCACAAAACGATCATTGAGTATCGTCATGTGTGCCATAAAAGAAGCTTACGGGTCTATTGAAAATATTTTCATCAACTGTTGTCGTGTCCGTCCCATTCCTCACACTTGAAAAAAAAATTCTTTGGCAGAGGTCAAAAAAACTGTTTTTTTTTCTTATATACCAGGAAACGATAAACTCATATGTTTTGTTGCGTTCCCAACTAAGTTGCATTCCGTAAGCCTAATTATGGAGAAATTTTTTTTGAAGTGGTATTTTCTAAAGAAGTGGTGACGTCTTCAATACACCTTTTCCAAGAGGATTTCTTCCTATGTCCCCACTGGATATCACTCGTGACTTTTGCAGGAACAGACACCTCGAACTCTTTTTTTGATGAATTTGACGCTACATGACTTTAAAACACTCAAGGAAGCCCAAAAAGAATTTTTTTCCGCTGGCCCGTTCAACTTGCGGCATTTCGATTTTATAGTAGGAGAGACGCGAACCAATATTCAATCCGCAGGCGCAGGCAGTTTGGTTTAAGTGTAAAATATACTTCCATGACGTGTTTAATTGCACTACTACAAAACGCAGAGTCGTTAGATATGAGTAGGTATATTTTCCGCTAAAACCAAATCGCCTGACCTACATCAAATTCACCTGCCCGTCTCCCCTACTAAAAAATCAACATGCTGCAAGTTAGACGGCCCAGCGGAAAAAATTCTTTTTGGGCTTTCTTGAGTGTTTTGAAGTCTTGTAGCGTCAAATTCACCAAAAAAAAAAATTCGAGTTGTCTATTCCTGCAAAAATCACGAGTGATATCCAGTGGGGACATAGAAAAAAATGCTCTTGGAAAAGATGTACTGAAGACGTCACCACTTCTTTGGGAAATACCACCGCAAGAAATTTTTCTTCATGATTAGGCTTACAGAATGCGATTTTGTTGGGAACGCAACAAATCATATCAATTTATCGTTTCCTTGCATATAAGAAAAAATAAGAACAGTTTTTTTGACCTCTGCCAAAGAATTTTTTTTCAAGTGTGAGGAATAGAACGGACACGATGACAATTGATGAAAACATTTTCAATAGACCCGTGAGCTTCTTTCATGACACACATGACGATACTCAATGTTCGTTTTGTGAAAGTTCTTGCATCTTGAAAATTTGGAAGACCCCCATGGGCCCCCTAAGGGACGAAATATGGAGTGCTGCGGGTCAAATCGCTTGTTTTGGTTTCAGGTACGCTCATGCAAAATCTCGTTACTCTACTCCAAAATGCAGTATCGGTGTGTTTTTAGATGTGTACCGCTTCCACTAGTGCGGTATATGGAATCCTTTGAAGAACAGAGAACAGGAGTAAAATATTTGGAGAAATTACACCGAAAACTCGCTGGAGACCACGGTGTGCGACACACAACCTATACAATTGGCGGAGAAGCCTTGCATGCCATCAATTATGCGCTGACAGGCTACATGCAATACTCATTTTATTTCAGAACTGATTATGTCTATTTTTAAAGATATTGAAGGGGGTCAAAGAATTGGACTTCGCCCCTCACTATTTCCGTTATGTATTTTCAAGTGATTTTTGAGACCTGTGTGTGATAAACTAATCAATAAAAATTTTCAACTGGTGGGGTGTGTCCCTACTGGATTTCTGCTAATTCATGTAATGTAAAATATGCTTGTAAATAATTCCATTGGCTTCTAAGATAATTTAGAACAAGTTATGACTTCTTCACCGGCCTCTTTGAAAAAAAATGAATGTTCGAGATTTATGAAGTAAGTAAGTGTGTTAAGCAGAAGTTTAGTGCATTCCAAGAGGTAAATGGCGTTAATGCAAGAAACACAGATTATATTATTCAAGGTGAGCACACTGAATTTGAAACCATTATTAGTAAGTATTGGTACTTAACAATAATACTAATATTAGAATCAATAGGTGAGGTACATGGAACATTACACTAGAGCAGGCATTTTCACACCAGACACCCCTTCCGGTTACCATACCATCAAACACAATGGTATTCAAGGTCCAGGCAAAGTTATATGGAAATGAAGATAGCCGCCCTTGAAAACTCAAGAACATATCCAAACACATGAAATAAAACAAAACTATGATAAATTTAAAAGAAACAATTTCGTTCGTCTCGACAAGTAATTTTTGCTTCCTCGAAGAAAGCACGCATAATTGCAATGCAACTGCAATGTTTTATTTATACAAAATTAATACAATAAAATACCGATATTGGTGTCAAATGATGATGTACTTGCTTGAATGATCTGTTTCTTTCTTTGACTCTGTTTTCCATTCAACTGAGGTGAAAAGCTGCATCATTTGAGAAATCCCGAAAATCCCGAGATCCCGGGATTCGGAATTTTTAAACCCGAAATCCCGAGATTTCGTTCAAGTCTCGGGATTGGATGCCCTACTCAGTCAAGTACACTGTACGAGAAAAACTGAATTGTTATCTTCATTTTTTAGGGAGAACTCCTCAAAATCGTTTTGCATGCTGCATGCTGAGAATACAACCTTAACGTGAACAGCCTGCACAGTGGAGGGCACCAAATTTCTTACATCAAACTTTTTGTTATCCCAAAAAAAGTAACATGGTAACGAAGGAGTTTTCACGGAGTAATTCATCATGAAGCCATGAATCAATTCTTCTATTTTATCAAGTCGTAATAACAAAGAAGCAAGACCATAGGTTTGTTCGCGTCGCATGAATTTTCTGCACTTTCTGCACCCAAACTGCTGTGATTGGTCAGCTGCTTCCAGGGACCCCACGCTATTGGCTAGGGTGCAGAAAGTGCAAAAAGTTCATGCGACGCGAACAAACCTCTTGTCGCTTTTTTTTGGGATGACAAAAAATTTGACGTACTTACGAAATTCGCTGCTCTCCACTGTGTACCCTACTCCCATGCCATGAAACTGAAGCACAACAACGAACGTTCTTTGTATGCATGCACCAACTGCCGTTATCATTTTGTGCAATATTGAATTCGAGTGATGATTCGATTTTGCTGAAAAACGGATAATACCTACTACTGCATGCCAGCCGGAAGCCTGGAAAGCCGGGAACAATACCAATTTTCTGTCATATTGTCGCAAAATAATATGACGAAGGTACATTGTATGGAATCAACTGCTGTTTGTTCTAGGCGAGGTTGTAGGATAAATATTCAAATTATTGACATTTAATGTAAATGATGTAAATCCCTAATCTAAATGTAGGTATTAATGTAGGTTTACGAGCGAGAGAACGATGGCAGTGAGATTTGGGATTTGTATGATTGTTTTGTTTGCAATAATGATTATTGGAAAGGGATGTTAAGGGAATTTCCAGGCTGACGCTACATGAATGATGATGATAATAGTTATTTAGGTATAATATGGTTTGAAAAATCAATCATAGTTATATTCCTTGACAGACATTTACCATTCAGATCTTTTCCAAAAAACTACAAGGATGTAATTTGATTTGAGCCTAAAAAGAATTCCAAAATCCAAAAAAAGTTCAAATTTTGAAGAAATTATCTTTGGATTAATTTGATGAGCTAAATTTTTATCTTCAATTCCTTCACCCTCACCTTACCGTACTTTGTAATTTGAAATAGCTCTCCGCATCTTGCGATACAACAAATTGAAGTCATGAAATTCTCCTTCTGTGAAACATATTTTCCAAGCTTCCAAACCACCCCCTCCCCCTTTTTTCAAAATCCTCTCATTGTTAATTAGAGGGAAGTTTTTTACCTAATAATTCCCGGCTCCTGAGAGGTAGATGTTTCAAGCAAAAACAGATCGATTCTCAAATCGAAGGGGACATTTAAACCACGTATTGTCAAGCTTTTATCTTCAGCTCTTTCGCAACCACCCGACTCTTTGAGTTTTTTTTTATTTTTTTTTATTCAATCGAATTTTTTAACGAGGTGACATTCAGCTGTTAGCTGCTCCACCATGCAACCTCTGGGACAGCACAAAATATCCATGGATGTGGTGGGATTCGAATCCACACAGCGCAGCGTGAATGGCTCAGCTTGTCATCACCTATACCACTCGGCCGTGAAGGTAAAACTTTGGCAATGGTATTTTAGATGTCCCCGTCGAATCAGGAATCGGCTGTTTTTGATGGACTCAAGAATAAGGGGTTAACAGGAAAAGACTTTCCTTCAATTATCAATGGAAGGATTTTAAGAAGGAAGAGGTTGTTGATCCCTCAGGTTTAAATTTTTTTTAAATATGTTGACTTGAAGGAAATCTAACGAACTTTAGTTTGATATGTCACAAGATAGATAATGATATAAATATTTGAAATTTTGAATCAGGGTAGGGTGAGGGTGAAAAGGTTGGGACAAAAATTTGGCAATAGGTACTTACCTATCAGATGTACCGCCAGACAACCCTCATTAATGGTCACCATAAATGCTTATGAAATGTCATCTACTTGGGAAGAAGAGATGAAAAAAATCAAGCAGACAGCAGCGCATAAAATATTGTTGGTTATCAAACAGAAATGTTAAATTTTAAATTGTCAAGTAAAAGTGACTTGGAGTGGGACTCCGTATTGTCGCTATCAACAGTCGCTTCTAAGCGACAGTTGCCATAAGTATAGGGAATTCACATGCACCTGTTCAAGGTCAGATAGGAAGCGACACTGTTGACAAATAACACGAAGTCCCACTCACCCCAGGGGCAGGGTAGCTATTCTTGAAAGTGTGAGAAAAAACCCCTGGGGGTAAAATACGAATACGTTGTACACTGGTGTAGAGAATCTTGCCTAAAATCGTGTTTTTTAGACAAATCTTGTTACGGCAGGGTACAAATCAAGACAAGAGTTGTTGTGTCAAGAATCAAGACTTCTTGGAAATGTGTCAAGAGTTCTTGTTATTTCTTGATGAAAACAAATCGCAGCAATCAAACATGAAGCATTCTTTTTTTGAGAATACAGTTATAGCGAGAGTTTTATACTTACGTCCTTGAAGATAATTAAGTATTTTATTCCTATGAAATTATTAAATCAGATTATTTATCTTTGATACTAATTTTTATTTTTTTCAATTGTGGCGGCTGTGATCAACTGGCATCAACCACAGAGTGCAACAACTAATTTTGGGCCGGACTCCCACCTCAATACTGAATTACATCAAAATCGGTCTAATTTTTCCGAAGATGTAAGATGAATCACGAGTTCACTGATAAATCTACAATATAATAGGTATTCTCCGTTTATTTTCAGAAAAATAATATCTGAAGACAAAATGTCGTTTCAAGCTGATCTTTCTTTTAGATGTGTACACAAATTTTCATTCCATTCTGGTAACCCGCCGCGGTCGAAATTTTGACGTTATTTCATCTAAATGGGAATATCATCCACAACCATTTTTTCAGTTGCGGAAGTCCTGATTGTCTGATGTCAACAATATTTTGAACAAACGTTTCAATCCTCAGATACTTCTCATCATGTTCCAAGTTTCATGAAAATCTGTGAAACTTTTCCGAAGATATAAAAAACTCATGTTTTCATTTAATTATGTTGTGGTACACCTTACTGATTCAAGACAAGACAAGAAGTGACCATCGAGACAAGATTTCTTGTCTTGATGAAACACTAATTATTTCAATAGAGAGCTGGACCTGGTCTGGACCGCACTACTTTTTAGTAGGGTCTAAACATGCCTTTGAACAGGTAAATAATAGTTGCCACAGGGATTTCTCTCCACTTCGCGGCTAGAGCATCAATAAGTTCTTGTCTTGTAGTGAGTTGTGACAACCTGAGTATCTACCTACTTGATTAAATATTTAAAGCCACTTGTGGTAATTAGAAGCAGTGCAGCGCAAAGAATCATCTCACAAAAAAAACGTATTTCTGTAACTATGCAACCTGAAGCATCAAGCTAAGAAACAATGAGTTCCTCATACTATTGGTTACCAAATACAGCAAAATCCAAAATAACAGGGTGGCCACGAAAGTTCCTGTACCTTTGCAAAAAAGTACAAAATTACAAGGCATTCTTTATCACCCTGTATTAAACATATCGCTGTCACGAGCCAACTAGCACTTGCAGATGGTGAAAGTTAACGGATTTATCTTGAAATTGGTGTAAGTTGTTCCAAAATCCAATGATTTTCAAGAGATCGACAGAGAATGAAACCCGAACAATTTTTTGGGTGTCTCATTTCAAATTGTGACCAGTAAGTATAAATGACAGTTTGTATTGTGAGTTTGAATTTCACCCAAGGTTTTCTTTTATGCAAAACAATTCAAACGAATCAAAATAGATAGGATTCGATTAGTGACGGAACGAACTTGGTACTCAAATATTGAACCGTTCAGAAGATACGAAAGATCACGAAAAACAAAAGTGAAATAATGGGTAGGTAGGTACCTCTATGTACCGATTGTGAAAATACACTCGATTGTTGAAGTTTCTCTATTGAAACCTAGATCACCTTGTATCAGGTTGTAAATTGTCAATAAATTCTCGAGGAAATATTAAAATCTAAATCTGATGAACAAGTTCACAAAAAGTCGAAGTAAAACGCCATATTCAATACAGATAAAACGCTCCTGCACTATAATACCTCTTGGGAAATAATATGTTTGAGATAGAAAACTTATCGAAAAAATAATTTTGGAAACTATGAATGAATACTTGAATATTATTCGAATCCTAAGTTGCAAGAAAAATGCTGTGAAAACTGGGAACTTGAATCTGGAAACAGAAAATTGGCTCAATGGCGAGTAAAAGCGCCTGAATGTTCGCAACCAATAATACACTGGGAAATCAATAGCGGCCTATACAGCTTCCTGTACTGACGACAGATTTTCCTCTACAACAACCTTTACCGGCATTTCAACTTCATTAGCGAAACTGCCGCAGCAACAGGTCCAGCGTTGAAAATTCTACTGCAGTTTTCTACTTTTCATGCACTGAAGAAAATATGCATCGAAATGAATTATTTTCTACCTCATTCTCCCAGTTTCTTTTCGGTTTGGGCGTACCTTCCTACCTACCTACCTATAATAGGTAGCTATCAAAGTAGCTATACTTATATGTACTATGTACTTATTTGGCAATCCAAAAAAAATTGTACTCATGGTTCAGAGTTTTATTTATTGTAATTAAACGCCGATTGAAGCTGTTTTACGCTTCAGCCGAAGAATACAGCTTGAATAATGAATTTACGCTGATGCTTCCACCACGAACAACTAACAATGAATTTTGAATTATCGACCCATTGTTACGGGGACGTTTTGTTTTCGCGAAAACCATTAAGAGCTATTAGCGTGCTGGCAATAATAATTATTGTAAACGCTCTTTGTGAACCATCGGGTATTGTGCTAAACTCAAATAAAAGAACAAAACAGAACCCTTTAAAGGCGGAACTACTTATACCCACCGCAGGTACGTACATCGTCTTGTACCACCGCCGTGAATTATCAATTTATTGCCTACCTTTAAATGATGATTATCTTGGCTAATGGGCCTGGGCTGGACGTTTAGTGCTTAGCCCACTTCTCAAGACAACAAATACCGCAAACCGACCATCATCATCATCATCATGTTCTTAACTTCAATCAGTGGCGTAGCTAGGGTGGGGCGGGGGGGGGCGGTCCGCCCCGGGCGGCACTTTTTTGGGGGCGGCATTTTCCGCCGATTTTTTTTACAATTTTTTTTTGAGACTTCCTATTTTTAGGTAGGTATGTTCAAGTTCAAGTATTTTTTTATATTTCATGTTTAGGTATTATAACGACCTTTGACCTTTTTTTTTGAGAAATTGTTTCAAGAGCCGCGGTGTAGGGCGAGCGGCGAGAGCAATGTTGATGCTGTTATATTGTTATGGACGTGTAGCACGTACAGTTCCAGGAACAGCTATAAAACTGGGATCCGCGCGCCTATACCCCTCTAGCTGCATCAGGCAGTGAACTGAGACAAAAAACACCCACAAATTTAACGAGTGTTTACTTCAGTGTTTCTATCTAGTGGTGGCAAAAGCTCAAATTGTTAGCAATAAATTACCTACTGATTTTGCGTTATTTTTTCTTCTAAGGTGAGTTGGAATAGTGAATGAGCACACATTTCTTTAGATAGGGCCGGTTCTAGTGGATTTGGCGCTGAAGGCAAATAAAAATGAATATTTGTGCGCCCCCCCCCCCAATGCCCCAATATTGCCATGTTCAAGGTGATAAACTCTGAGTGTGAGAAAAATACGACGAACAATATACCTACGGTTAAACAATTATTTCATCAATGAGAAGCGCATGTTGGTACGAATTCATAGTCTCAGGGGGCGCCCCCGAGAGTCCGGCGATCGGGGCCTTCCGGCGCCTTCAAACCGGCTCTGTCTTTAGATTACCGTATTTTGGCGTTCTTATCAAAAGTAAGTTAAGTATATGTTAACCTTCCAGTAGTGGCGCCCGGGATCGACGATTACCGCCTTCATCTATAATTCCTCTTCCCAACTTCCTCGATAGTGGCTTATTCATCAGTAGTAGCAATCAATGGAGAATTAGATCGATTTACTTGCTTAAGATGAAGCGAGCAAAAGAAAGTGGTGCAGCCTTTAGAAAAAAGAAAAAAGTTAGAGAGGAAGAATTAGAGAAGAATAAAGGTGCTATACTGAAATATATTAGGCACGAAAGTACAACTTCCAGTACTACTACCTTTTTACCGATGCCATCTACAATATTGAATTCAATGAGATGTGGTTCCAGTAAGGTACCTAACAGAAAGATAGAGCTTTTCTACAACTAGGTAGGTACCTACCTACCTACAATTTTTTTATCGAGTTTTAGGACAGGTTTGTTTTTGCGTTCGTTATCTACCCTCCCCCCCCCCGGTCCGAAGAGAGAGAGGTGAAAGGGGTGAATCCCCCAGGCCCATAATTTTTGGAGAGCTCGGGGTCCCGAGGGGCTTGAAAAATTTTAACTTATTTTTAGTTTCACAATTTTTTTCCGCGTCTCTTTACTTTGAAATTAGATTTTTTATTATATAAATCTGGTTTGTGTCAACTATTATTATTGATCAAAAAACCGCTTATTATTATTATCAGCATTATTATTATCCGTGAAAATTTTTGTCTGCGGCACACACGCCCCCCCCCCCCCCCCCCGCCCCCTACCTTCGCATCACCAACACTTGTTTTGAGGGGCGGCAATTTGAGAGACCGCCCCGGGCGGCATAGACTCTAGCTACGCCACTGACTTCAATTATTTCCCACATCACCACAACCAACAACACCAAGTATATATGTCGATCGGGTCAGAGATCATCCCTGGCGCGATTCGAGAGTTATGAATTTTAATATGCGGCATAATGGCAGAATAAGAAGCGCCGGTCTTCATGGCCTATAAATTCTTGTGTCCTCTCCAAGGGTCATTAACGTAATTGGAAATTAGAATGCAAGAATGCATGACAATTAAGTATTATTTTGCTATTACGGGGTTAAGGTACTGTTTTTGCTGAAGATGCGGAGTTTAGTGTGCCAATTTGCCAATTTTGGAATGCTGATGGTGTTATTATAATAACATAACAGGATTATCAGCTATGGCTATGCATAGAGTTCTGGGGGAGTCGAGCGGGATTAATTGCGAACCGGCGTGATGGTGAGATTATTCTAGTGGGGTATCCACTCGTACGGCTTTAGCAATTTGATATTCAATCTTCATCCAGAATGTTTGCGATTTCTCAAAGCGATTGCAATCGGATTCTGCATTATTATCCTCGATCATCTATATTTAAGCTACTAAAGCGCTCACCAATAATAGACTTTTCCAATTTTATCTAAGCCCTTAGGGTTCGGCAATAGTTAATCATACATTTCCGGTTGACACGCATTCAAACGGTTGTCAAATTGTTAGCTCAACAGTGATTTGACCTGTTTTTCTTCGTGTTTTCAATTTAGTTATTACCCGTGTTGTAGGATTTTTGTATTTGTGAAGGTCTCTGGTCCATTAAAACCTCCTTAATCCATTATGAATATTGAAAATGTTCGTTTCCAACACTAATCCAAATGTGAGCCAATTCTCTCTTTCCCGCTAGCGAGCTATGAGACCGTGCCTCTCTATTTGGGGTACATTAGGGAGTAGGGACTGAGGATTCAGTATGAACTAGCCAGGGCACAAGTAAGAGCTCTGGAAGACGTTACCGAGCACTTTTCACATGACTTACACATTGGCCGCTACTTCTGACGATTTTATGTTGACATGCCAGTTCAGAATCGGAAATGTGCCGTCTCCATTGACGAAACTCAACAGGTAAAATTGTCTATTGAGGTAGTTTCTCCGGGACTATGCAATTGAACCGGGAAATTTTGCGGAGGATAAAACAGTCTTCTCCAAGCTTGGGTGCACTTGTTGGTGCAACATGAAATTAGACTACTTCCTAATACCGAACCGATCAAGCAGAGAGCATATAGGGTTCCTCCATATCGCCAAGAGCTAATCGACATCGAGCTGCGGACAAAATGAACAAGTTAGATGTGGTGGAACTCTCCGGTAGCCCCCTCAGCTTGGAACACTGCGGGACACCAGATACCTTGGACATCAAAAGCGCCTATTGGAAAGAGCCTTCAGCACCTGAAGCAGGCCCCTTGACGGCATTCGCAGTAGTGGGCCGGGGACTTTTCCAGTTTTAACGGATGCCCTTCGGGCTGACGAATGACCCTGCTTTCTGGTAGCGTATTATATATTTTATTTCTATTTTCTATATGTATATTTCTGGTATTACATACAGGCTGCTAGGACAGGACTTGAAACCCAATGTCAGGGTTTATCTCGATGATATTGTGGTCGCTACCGCAGATTTTTCAAGTCATGTCAAATTGTTAGCCGCACGGTGTTGGACAGGTTGAAGACGGTGGGATTGGTAGTGTCAGTCGAGAAATGCCAGTTATGGCGGATAGAACTAAGGTATTTAGAGTACATGATAGATGGACAAGGACTTCATACAGACTCCGATAATGTCCAGGTTATGATTGGAGTGCCTCCTCCAAAATGCTTCCGAGAAGTGCGTTCTGGCTATGGCGTCTTGGTACAGGCGTTTCGTCAAATATTTTGCCACTCTAGCTTTATGGAACTTACTCGCAAGGGACGATCATCGATGACGCTTTCCGTCAGCTTGAAGAGAGTCTAACCTCTCCACCAGTCCTAGCTCGTCCTGATTTTTTTTTACCGTTCGCCCTTCAGGCTGATGTTTCTGGTTACGGTCTTAGTGGAGTGCTCACTCAACAGCACCCGGAAGGGGAAAAAGTGATCTGATATATTTGCGATCACTCACGGCCAAGGAGCGAGATAGTTCGTCCACAGAGCGTGAATGTTTATCGGTGATTTGGGAAATGAAGAAGCTTCGCTTCTATTTGGAAGACCGGAGATTCTTGAGTCGTTACGGACCTTCATACTGCCGTGCTAAGCCTAAAGCGCGTATCTACATTTTGATAAATTTGATACACTGCAGTTTTATGCCAAGTTTTTATGCCGTTATGTTACAGTATAATAAGAATAAAGCAGTTATTTGAGAACTCTGATTATTGCGCTATCCATGTATTATCATAACCACATGATCGCGAACATCATGACCCCTAAAATATGAGCATAAAAATGCAGTGTACCAAATTTTTCAAAATGTAAATACGCGCTTTAGGCTTAGCACGGCAGCATAGCCTTCTATGACTACATCGATAAAAAGACCCTTAAGGTCGTTTGGCTCGCTGAAATTTGCGGTTACTGCCCTACAACTACAAAACTGTCCATAGAAAAGGTAAAGAGCACGTCGTGCCTGATTTCTTATCTCGCTCCGTTCCTCAGACAGACTCAGTCGGTTTCAAAAAATTCTATAATGCACAACTAAAAGCTGCTAAAAGAAAAGCTAATGATCGTCTTGTTGATCATGCAATCAATAAACCCTCTGCTGCATGGAAACTAATAAATAGAAACTCAAATAAGTCAAATCATCCAGAGATACCTCTGACTCTGACTCCTGAAAAAAATAACGTTTATTTCAGTACCATAGCACAATCGATTTCGGACAAACTCCCTGAATCTAACATCGATCCATCACGCTATCTAAAAAATATCATTCCTTTTAAAACAAATTTCTTCTTCAAAGAAGTAACTTCCAATGAAGTGAGGCAAGTGATAAATTCACTAAAAAATAGCAATACCAAAGACATGTTCAATATAAACACAAAAATACTGAAATCCGTCATTGATGTCGTTCTGGAACCACTCACGAAGTTACTGAATATATGCATCAGAAACTCGGTATTTCCGGATCTGTTGAAGGTAGCTAAGATAGTACCAATCCACAAAAAAGAATGTCGACTTGATCCTGCAAACTATCGGCCGATTGCTATTCTGCCTGTTTTCAGCAAGGTTTTTGGGAAGCTCTTATCCAAGCAAATCTATCAGTACTTTGAAGCAAATAACCTTTTCCATAACGTTCAATATGGCTCAAGAAACAACCGATCGACATCACTGGCAATTAGTAGGTTATGCCGGGAAGTTTCCAAGGCTTTTAAAAACAACAAACACCTGAATGCCTATGTCTATGATCTAACAAAGGCATTTGATTGTGTTGATCATAGAATTCTGAATGATAAATTCAGCCTGAAGAGCTGAAATCATGTTCGGTAGCGGGTTTCGGAAGGGGTCTCCGTCGGCTTATGATGAGTTAAGTTAGTGTTTGGTCTTCTATTCTGATGTACCTGATTATTCTGTTTTATACACCAATGATGTTTATATGTAGTTTAATTCTTGAAAGGCGTTTGCGACATTATTTATTTATTGTTCAATTCTTAAAAGGCGTTTGCGAGTTAATTTTGTTTATTTGCATATAGGGTTAAGTGGTAGAGCAGGTGGTGTGATTGTGCACCCATCTGAACTTCGCCCTTGATTTTTCATTGTTTATTTGACTTCAATTTTTATTTATTATACTTTAATACTGGAAAATCAATAAAGACAGTTTATTATTATAAATTGAAATTTTACGGTTTTCAGACTTCTGCTGGTTTGTTGATGCGATCTTATCTGGTGGGAAGAGCACAGTACGTCTCTGTGAATGATGAGAGATCCGGTATCAGAGACATCAAAATAGGAGTTCCGCAGGGGTCGGTGCTGAGCCCTTTACTGTTTCTGATATGCATCAATGATCTGCCTAATTGTACAGATGCCAACCATTCGTTACTTGCCGACGATACTACCACATATGCCGCGGGTGACAACATCTCTAACTTAACGTCAAATGCAGCTGCAAATCATGCAAACTTGGCACAGTGGTTTAGCTCAAACAAACTCTCTTTGAATGACAACAAGAAACAACATCTGATCTTTTCGCCGAGGTCAATAAACTCAGAAAATGAACCTGTTAAGTTCCTCGGAGTTACCCTTGACTGCCGCCTGACCTGGGAGGCTCACGTAACATCATTGTGTGGGACACTTTCTTCTCGGGTGTACCTAATGCGTCGACTGAAGGGCATAGTCTCCGGAGAAGTTCTGAGGACGGCGTATTTCGATTTATTTCAGACTTGTTTGAGCTATGCCATTTTGGCATGGGGTCACTCGGCGCAGGGTGGTAGGGTCTTTGCTCGGGTTTTTGCAGTTCAGAGGAAATGCATAAGAATAATGACTGGTCTTCGGTACAGAGAGGACTGCAGGCAAGCATTTATAAATTCGAAAATACTAACCATACCGTGCCTGTATATTCTTCAGTCTATCATGTACAAAGAGTCTAATGAAGTGGATTGCCAGACATTCCAACATAATTACAGCACTCGGAACAAAGACAACTTTGTTGTACCATTTCACAAACTAAAACGTTCTAGAGAAGCTACTGACTACCATGGAGTCCTATTCTTTAATAAATTACCGAATCATTAAAAAACAGGATCGGAGGTTTCCTAACCTACAAATCAATGGAAACATTATTGTGCTTCCTCCTCACCAAAACCAATAAATAGAAAGTAATAAAAACAGTCATACATTTTTTAGATACTATTAGAAGGAGTATGACAGTGTAGGGTTTTTAATTTCTCAAGATTTTAGCAAATGGAAATAGAATTTTTGCAATACTTCCAAAACAGCTCATCAATCGATAGCCAGCCACATTGCAAGGGTGTGTAGTTCTTCTTACATTCCTTGGTACATGAATAAGCCCACCAAGCGAGTACGTTTTCGTCTCTCTCCACTCCACCACTTTGAGTATAAGTCTGTCTTACAGGGTGACGCCGTCCTTGAAATGAAAATTCTCAAGAAAGTGGATTAAATCAAAAGTGACCCAAATGTAAATCACCTCCGAGATCCAGTTTGACGAAAGAAGTGGACAAAAAAAGCAACTTATCTTCAAAATTTTTGCCTCAGACAAAAGAGAAATACAAGCATGGTTTGCTTAAAGAGAAGTTGATTTTTGTCTTCATTTTCCTTAAACCGTATCTCGGAGTCTTAGGTCACTTCTGATTCAATCCATTTCCCAAGAATTCTTATCTTAGGTCAAATCAAATCCGATCCTCGAACCTTCCTACCTGGATCTTTAGCTTCAACAAGACATTTTCAAAATTAGTTGACAACGAAAAACGTTATTATCACTGAGAGACCAAAATGCTGCTCTTTTGACATCATCCCATAATATAGCAAGATAAGCAAAATCTCAAAAAATTGTTGAAATGCCTCGAGGTACCTACCGGTGGTAAAACGCCTCCCTTGAACCACTCAGAGGAAGCTAATCAGACTTCTTCCATTTTTGTAGTGAGTAATTTATACAGAGCATCTATATGGGAAGAGGCTCATCATGTTGTATCACTACAGGATACAAAAGCTATTCAGGAAACAAAAAAAATCCATCAAAATATTCAACAAACTCAGAAGTTATGACACTTTGAAGGCGACTCCAACTTTTTGGTGAGTTGGTGATTTCATTATAGTCAAAATTATAGTCCTTATACAAGTTTTCCCTCGATATTTACCTATTCATGTGTGTTCAAGTTTCGACTACTCATATCCAAGCCATTTACTTCCTCAATGATCTCACCAGACTTGGGTCGAATCCCGAAAAAAAGCGATGCAAAAAAGGATTCGAATTTAGAAAATCCGAATACTGACTCTCGAAAGTATTCGAATACCAATTGGTATTCGAATTCATGTATTCGTGAAAATGAATACCGTTTTTGGATACTCTTGGAGATTTACCTGTTTACGTACTTTATTAAAGCTGTATTGGCTTGAAAGCACTTATTCCCCAAACAAAAATATTAATGAACTGTAATGTGTGATGATTGTGATGATTTCATTGTGAAAGGGGTGCGATTCTCGAGTTCTTCGAATGAGTTTTCGTATATAAATCTTCTTGGTTTCGTGTGCACTTGGACAGTCGGAAAGAAGAATTTGGATACAAAAACTTTTTGAACACGTTCAAGAATAGCACCCCAGGTCGGTTTTAAAATTGAAAAAAACAATTATTGATCTGGAAAAAAGTTTATTCCGATGAAAATTTGGATGAAAACTAACTAATAATTGAAGAGCTTGTGGTGTGGTGGTCAGCGCGCTCGACTGCTATTCAAGAGGTCGCGGGTTCGATCCCCGCCGGGGACGGATTTTCCTCCTTGGCCTCATTGCGGGAATAGGCCGACAGCGACGGTCAATAAACGAAAAAAAAAAAAAAAGAAACTCAAGCCTCAAGGAACAAAAGATCTATTTTAATAAACTGCTGAGCATTAAGAAAATAAAAAAAATTGAAAAAAGAAAAATAATTCAGGCTTTGATGCCATTAGCTTTAAAGATAACAAGAATCTGAAATAAATCGTCGCTCAAATTTTGCCTTATTGGCGAATTGATCATTCAGTTGCTTATGCATGGAAGGTTGATGGGTGTGGGTGCAAAAAGGAAGTAAGCAATAGAAGAAACTCGTGCTATTGTGTTTCAAAAACAAAGTTCTGACAAATTGTTATTTTGAAATTCACCCTACTATTGTTACTGTCGGTAGGTACCTCCTTTTCCTAGATTATCAGAATCCATGGATTCGAAGTCAGAGTCCAGGGATTCAAAGTCAGAATCCAGGGATTCGAAATAAGAATCCATGGATTCGAAATTATAGAGTCCTTCGAATTCATGGATTCTTTTCCAAACTGGAATTCGAATACCAATACTCTATTCTTTGCTGTAGAATCCAGGGATTCTATCATAGTATTCGAACACTTGGGATTTGAATAGGTACTATGAATACTAGAATACCGCAAAATAGTAACTTGAATCCAGAGTCCCGAATATCGGCAAAGAAAAAGTAGCTACATGAATACGGATACAGAATTTATTACTGTATTTGAATACGAATACCGTACAAAGTAACTTGAGTAGGATTCAAGTTACTGAGTATTCGAATACTACCCAAGTCTGACAAAAACGTTGTTTGATGGACGCAACTGGGATTTATCCTTTATCCTAGATCAAATCAATAAATCAAGGTGATTGAACTAGGTCGAGCACTGTGAAATAATTAATCCCCATAATTAACTATCAGGGTAAATACCACTTTATTGGCAAATTTGATGCTTCAGCTTTAACACGAAATTACCGTTCATACAGCAAGTGTCCGTCATTCAACCAGCCCATTCCGAATTAAATGAAAATTATCCATATAGCATACACCTCGACATACACATACCTACACAATTATGCATTGAATAGGTACAGGGATGCCGATGACACCCCGCCCCGACCCATCAGAAACTTCACTTCCAGGCGCAGTAACGTTACCGCAAAGAGTATCTAGGTGCTAGGTTTATGTCAAAGGTTGCGCCACGCCGTTGTTTCAGAGGTTGAAGCTCTCATATACCATGAGCCGAAATGACTATACACTTCCGGTAAATACAGTACCTATACCTACTTATTCAGCAGCAATCATTATGAAAAAGCGTATCTCGTTTATGCATCAAACGACATCATCATCATCAATAAACATCTGCGTGCATCAAATCCACACAAAACTACCACATTCCGTATTCCGCAAACCGGTACATCATCATCTTGTTGCTCATTTTCGATTTTAGCGAAAGACCTGGAGAAAAGAGAATAAGAAGAAGAGACGGAACCGGTACCACGCACGTAGTAAAAATTACGGTATGACCACAATTTCCATTGAGCGAGCCAGCTACTAGATGGATGTTGTTGCATGCCTCTTCCTCCTACGGCTTTGATGGCCGAAGATCCTGGAGAGTCTTCTTCCGCGCGCGGCTATTCTCGCCCTCGTTCTCGCCGAATGATGGAATTATTATCGGTGGGTTTATATAGACTAGGCAGAAAATCTCAAAAAAGACTTCCTAGAAGCAAATCATGTAACAATTGATTAACAGGTTGTTTCTTAGGTTTTAGACCCCGCTGAACACGACTAGGGGTGTTATCTTTTCGAAATTTCACCCCTTGCCCCTTAAATCCAAGATGGCGGAAAGTTAAGGGTAAAAACTGGGTGCACGCATAAAAAGCTCATTTCCGGCCCGATTTTCCTCAAAATTGGTTCTATTCTTATGTTTTTGGGGTCGTAGAAGATGATGAGGCCAATTTCAAATACCTCTGTGAAGCCATTCGGCCGGAAATTAGTGTTGTCCAACTTTCAGGAGCAAATCAGAAACAAATTTACGAATCACTCAAGATAAAATCATGTAACAATCAGTTAACAGGTGATTAGTTATGGTTTGGACTCTGCTGATCACAACTAGGTATGTTAACAGTTGAAATGTGTACTCCTTATGTCTCAAATTCAAGATGTCGTATAGTCAGAGAAGAGTGGCGATCGCACAAAAATGCATTTCTAGCTCGATATTCCTCAAAATTCTTTCTTTTTGAATGTTTTTGGGTGTGTAGAAGATTACTAGAATAATTTTGAAGACCTGTGGGCGGCCATTTGTCCTGGAATTGATGTTTCCCAAGTTCCAGGGGCAAATCAAAGTGAAAAATTGGGAATAAACGATGATTAGAATGTTGGAGCATTTTTGATCAAAGTATAGATATAAGTACCCAATCATGTAATCCACATGCAATTGAGAAAGGCAAATATGTAAGAAAGTGTCAAAGTTAGCCCATGATTTTCTTAGGCATCACGAGTCTTCTATTTTGTTTCGAAATTTTTCAGGCAGGCATCTACACAGAGCAGAGAATGCGAATCCCTTCTTTCTGCAGCCACATTTTTTGTGCGACAGGGAGATGCACATCCACAGTATACTAGAGACAAGGTTTCTTCGGGAACTGGCCTTCGGGTCGTCCACACCGGTAAAACTTTGCTATCTGCCATGCACCTTCCAGCCGCAGTCACTGGGCGACGGTGCCTGTTCAAAAATTCGCCAAAAATAATTAATTGCGGTTTAGGAATTATCAATTAACAATTATCAACAACTAAACGTATTTGTAATGCAATTTTCTATGTATGAAAGTCAGACAGATTTTACTTTGGACAAGTAAAAGACAAGACAATTGATTTCATTATCAAATCTGCTGAAAATTAGAGTAGAACCGATTCAACTACAGTAAGTAATAAGACAAAAGTTTCAAAACCAATCATCACCTGTCTGCTGCAACTCCGCACCTTTACATCTTGAGACAATTATTATAAAAAACAGTAGATACCTCTTGAACAATAATAGCGCCCGCCTTATTAAGTGACAACTGACAATTGGGCAATGATATTAAGCACTGGCGTAGCCAAGTGAACATCATTGGCGGGAGACCGGGATATTACCACCAAGTCTAACATATCTAGTCATGTTCAGCAGAGTTCAAAATATAAGTAGTGAACAATCTGTAAACTGATGTTGCATAATTTGATTCCCTTTAAAGTTGGACAACACACATAATAAGTCGGAATGGTCACTCAGATGTCTTCGAAATTGGGCCCCTATCCTTCTACAACTCCGAAAGCAGAATTTTGAAAAAATCAAACAAGTGTGATTCAGAAAAATCAATGTGTTTTTTGTACGTTCATTACTCCTCGCTAACTATAGGTACCTACGCCATCTTGAATGTGAGGCACAAGAAGTGAAATTTTCAACTAATACAGACCTAGCATTGATCAGCAGAGTCCAGAACATAAGTAACTGCCTGGTAACTGATTGTTACGTGATTTTATTTGAAGCAGAAAGTAGAGAGAGACTTTTTTCCATCCACATTGTACCTGCATACCCATGATTGCTATTTTATGTAGAAAATTATATTTTTTTTACTTTTTACGCTTGACACTTTCTTACATTTGCCTTTGTCCATTGCATGTGTGATAATACATAATTGGGTACCTACATAATTATATTCTATGCTTTGATACAAAAATGTACCAACATTCTAATTATCGTTAATCTCTAAGTTTTCACTCTGATTTGCGCCTGAAACTTAGGCAACACCAATTCTAGGACAAATGACCGCCCACAGGTCTTCGAAATTATTCTAATCATCTTCTACACCCTCAAAAATATTCAAAAAGGAAGAATTTTGAGGAATATCGAGCTAGAAATGCCTTTTTGGTGCGCTCGCCACTCTTCTCTGACTATACGCCATCTTGAATTTGAGACATAAGGAGTAAACATTTCAACTGTTAACATACCTAGTTGTGATCAGCAGAGTCCAAACCATAACTAATCACCTGTTAACTGATTGTTACATGATTTTATCTTGAGTTATTCGTAAATTTGTTTCTGATTTGCTCCTGGAAGTTAGGCAACACTGATTTCAGACCGAACGGCTTCCCAGAGATATTTGAAATTGGCCTCATCATCTTCTACGACCCCGAAAACATAAGAAAAGAACCAATTTTGAGGAAAATCGGGCCAGAAATAAGCTTTTTATGCGCGCACCCTGTTTTTACCCTAAATTTCCCGCCATCTTGGATTTAAGGGACAAGGGGTGAAATTTCGAAAAGATAACACCCCTAGTCGTGTTCAGCGGGGTCTAAAACCTAAGGAACCACCTGTTAATCAATTGTTACACGATTTGCTTCTAGGAGTGATTTCTAGGCCTCTTTTGAGATTTTCTGCCTAGTCTATATAAGGCCACTTGTTGTGATTATGTCACTTGTTGCATGAAGTGTATAACGTGCTGATGATGTGCCGCCTTCGCTTTCAACGAAGCGCAATAATGTAGTGGAGGATGGAGGTGTCTAATTTAGTAATTTACTACAGGGTGTTGCAAAGTCAAGCTCTACTTCTTATCGCTGTGTCGCTTCCGACGAGTGCTTTCAAACCGTGTTTCAAACATGGCGCTCACTATACAAACAACAATCATTACGTTTTCATGGGGTTTTGAATTCGAACTGAGTCCATCCAGTGTTCAATATTGCATCTGTTTTCATGAGCGTATTCGGATCGTTTTGACATCACTTTGGACACTTAAGCTGGATTCCCAGATGCGAATATTCGGACATAAAATGCGAATTTTTTATGAAAAAGTGGGTTTGGTATAACTCATCGACAACCAACTCATCGACAGGATAACTTGCCGACACCCAACCCATCGACAAGACAACTCACCGACAAGACAACTCACCGACAGAACAACTCGCCGACAGGACAATTCATCGACAGGATAACTTGCCGACAACCAATTGAAATTGATAATGTGAAATACAAAATGTAATTGCTAACATGAACTAAATAATACAATACAATACGATACAACTCATGGACAAGAAACCTGCCGACACCCTACTCATCGAAAGGAAAACTAGGGAAACTTGCCGACAGCACCCGACCCTGTCCCTGTTGTTTTCGAATCAAAGAACTCAATTCCTGACTTGAGGAGCTTGCGGTGTAGGGTCAGCGCGTTCGACTACCACACCAGAGGTCGTAGGTTCAAGTCAAGTCTCACTGTGGGCGCTCAGATTCTCGTCTCGAAAACAAACGAATAATGATTGCTAAATGCAAGACGCACGTGTGTCGCATAGTACAAACGATGGTGCCGACCCCGACGATGATACACGGCTTTACCATGATCAAGTTGTCTTCGAATCAAAAAACTCAATTGCCTGACTTGATCTGACCGGGTCTGCAAAAAAAAACAACTGGGACCTGACGAGGTCCATGTACACGGCTTTAACATGTCCAAGTTGTCTTTAAAGGGGAACTGTAGGTGAAATTTTGTCTCAATTTTAAAATTTATATAGCTGGGGATGACTTTAGTTTATTTTTAGAAAAATTCCAAGTCGTTACGAAGTTATCGTAAATTTTGTGGGCTGATTATGACGTCATACTGCGCACCGGAAAGAACAGGTCGGCAGGCCGAGGCACCACGCCGACAAATACTAGACCTTTATCAAATGAAACAAGTTTACCAAACGGTAGACGCAGGTCATTTGACTTTATTAAACAAAGCTCTCTTTTTTCATTTGACTTTAATTTCAAAGTACGGTGAACCAAATTCCAGTAGACATTTTTAAAAACATAATTAAAGTGCGACTCTATCTGTCAATGAAATAAAGCGGCAGCATGGCGAAATCGCAAAGTCGCACTTTAATTATGTTTTTAAAAATGTCTACTGAAATTTGGTTCACCGTACTTTGAAATTAAAGTCAAATGACCTGCGTCTACCGTTTGGTAAACTTGTTTCATTTTATAAAGGTCAAGTAATTGTTGGCGTGGTGCCTTGGTCTGCCGACCTGTCCTTTCCGGTGAGCAGTATGACGTCATAATCAGCCCACAAAATTTACGATAACTTTGTAACGGCTTGGAATTTTTCGATGCGATTTTGACTAAAAATCAACTAAAGCCATCCCGCAGCTATATAAATTTTAAAATTGACACAAAATTCCACCCACAGTCCCCCTTTAAGGCGATTCACCTTGCATCTTGTGTTTATGGTATGCCACCTGTCAGAGTTGCAGTATGGACTCAGACATATCAAATCAGCTTTCTAGCCGAATTTGCACCCCGTGTATGGTGGCGTGGGGTCTTTAAAAGTTGGAGGTGTAAGAGATTTTTCAACCATGCTACAATATTTTGATTATTTTCGTAAGTTGTTAAGGACGGAGTCATATTGGTGAAATAAGCGTTGCAAAATCAATCCGTGTGGGTTTATTCCTTGACGGATTCTTACCATTTTGGTCTCTTTGGAAAGGTACAAAGATGTACTTCAGTTTGAGCCCAATGACATTTCCAAAATCCAGAAAAAATAATTAAATTTTGACATTTGAAAAAATTATTTTTGGATTTTAGAAATGCCAATGGGCTCAAACCAAAGTACATCCTTGTAGCTTTCGAAAGAGACCAAAATGGTAAAAATCCGTCAAGGAATAAACCCACACGGATTGATTTCGCAACGCTTATTTTACCAATTCAACACCGTCCCTAAGAGTTACCGTATAAGTTCTATTGTTGATGAATTGTTTTTTCGTTCGTCGAGTTGTCCTCTCGATGAATTGTCTTGTCGGTGTGTTGTCTTGTCGGCAAGTTGTCTTGTCGGTGAATTGTCTTGTCGATGAGTTAGGTGTCGGCAAGTTGTCCTGTCGATGAGTTGGGTGTCGACGAGTTGTCCGACCCCCGTCAGAGTCCTCATATTGACCAATCAGAACCCTCGAATTCAAAACTCGACATGCAGAATCGCATTTCCTGTCCGAATATCCGCATCTAGGAATCCAGCTTCAGTTCTTGAATTTCCTTTTGACAGATCGACTGGCAAACGTCAGATGTCATTGGCAACAACTGTCAATGTGAAACTATAACCTTGCTTATCAACCTGAGACCTGCGAAAATGCATTGTTTATTGTTTGTATACCTTGGAAAGTACCACTAAACTTACTTACTTACATTTATTGACTGCTTTCTAATTTTTCAGATAATTGTGTATAACTGGTTGCCGCTTTAGTACTGGAGACCGTCAATACAACAACATCAAAATTACGTCTCTCAAAATAAGTAAAAAAGAAATCAAAGACCGTATCAGACGGTTATAATTCTGCTACGCGATTTGTGGGCAAAAATGGTTACATATTGCTACGAATTTCTCGTTTGGGTTCTTTTATAATTAAAACGAACGTTCAAATACACACTGTTTATTACTGCGTACTACTGCAAAAACACGTCAATTATTATTGATGCTTGGGTATATCGCCAATCACTACCTACTCGCTGTTGTCGATCTGAATTAAAACTGTCATGTCCGTAGGCCCATCGGTGCTTATATACTCCGACTGTTACAACTTTCCAGCGGTTCCCCGGGAAATTCCACATTGAGTGCGACATGTAGATCGCGACGGCTCTTTAACAATCCAACACTCTCAGGTGTATTCACAGCGTGTTCTGAAAGCGGCGCCTCCGCCAATTGGGCAGATGTGTTCTACCCGCCTGTTGATATCTCCATGTTGAATCAAATGGTCCGGAGACTACGCGTATGCTTTCGAATGCACTAGAATTGCACAAGAGTTTCGCAACTCGTAACATTGTGCTCGAACGGTCTAAAAGGACCGCGTGTGCTCTCGAATGCACGAGACCTTCGAAACTCGAAACAATATTCATGTTTCATGCAGGCATGCAGCAAGATGATGTCTTATTATAAAACATGACATTGGTTTTGTGATGAATCCTGCCCGAGCTCGTCATTACATCGCAGGATAATCATAAAATTTTGAAAACGTTTCATTTAAAAATTTGTTAACCGGAGCCTTTGAATAGTAAAATCAATGCATATTATGACTAGGTAGGTACAAGGTACTGTCTCTGCATGGAGGAATAAATTTTTTGATCCACCCTGTACAACATGTACGATAATGCCACGCATATTGCATATGCTTGAACTTCTGGTATGACGACAGCAATTTAATTTGTGGCTGCAACAATCCCGGTAATTGAATAATGACCGTGGTGGGCAGATATGGGCAGGTAGGTATATTGCTTCGCACGATAAGGGGGATGAGCGAGTCGGAAATGTCTCTCGAATTGCGGAATCGTCTTGTTATTGCTAATCAAAACTGGTCTGGCGGAGAAGCCATTGAAGCCAATATAATCATGATCATGATACAATGGTAATCCTGTTGCTTTAGTTAGTTAATTGCAAAATGTAGGTATAGCATATCTGGGAAATTAATTAGTAGGTAGTTAGGTGAGTATATTATCCTAGGTAGGTACCCATCTAAACATATTGTCATCAGGAGAGCGTTATAGAGATTATGATGGTTAATGATAATTGATAATTTCGGCCTGTATGAACAGATACGGGACGATACAAAATATGGTAATACCTAATATTACTAGTGGTTCACAACACAATCTTCAACAATCCAGCATTTTGTGATATAAACAAGAAAACAAGAACTTCGGGAAAATAGGGTCCTTGCATGAATTTTATATTGAGACGATTACTAAAATCATTCAAAACGTTACCAACAATAATTTCCGCCAAAAAAAAAAAAATTGGTCCATCCTTTAAATAATTGAAGATTAAAGTTTAAATTTTTTTTTTCACGTCAAAAACGATAAGCCGAGAGTTCTATTTTTCGTTTGCAAGTTTTTTTCTTTGCGAGGTTGCAGCCCTGCGCCCTAAAACCCTATTACTGGTATTTTACAGACCTATTTCAATTTTTGGAGCCGCGAACAGCGCCGTCGGCCTTGCTCACGTGTCAGGGCCATCCCCAAGCACCCAAGCTCGTGCTGCGCGCTTTCCAACCTGAATTGAGCGTCAGCCCCACAGATGTCTGAGGCGGTGACAGTGAAATATGTGAAACATTCAAAATTCGTAGTCGCAATCTGTTAGTGTAGAATCAAGTAACCCCAGCCCGGAGCACGATGACGTCATCCCACAGCTGACACATCGGTGCATGGAAATTGCATGCCTAACAGTTTTTGTGTTTTAAATTTACAAAATAAAATAATATATCGAGATTCTCAAAAAACCGTTCAGTCTGTGGTGCTATTTGGCTACCAAACCATCATTGGAGGCAATAAAAAAAATTGTGCAAGGACCCTATTGTTCCTAGAGCCAAAATAAATAATTTGGCTAGCTGTTCTTTTCGATTACCCCCTGATGGTGGTCCGGGATTTGGGGGACATGACCATTTTTTGCTGCAAGCACTAAATACTATCAAATCAAAAATAACTAACTAACTAACTGAATAACTAGAATCTGTTGATCACGATGCCGCCACGGTCAGGATGATGCCCATGCTTCTATCAGAGAACAGGGTAGCGTAGAACTTCGAATTGTGAAATGGTGGGTTTCCTGAATGAATAAATAGGTGTGCCTGTCGTTGTAGGGGATGTGTGGGGTATCATTTCTGACATAATCAAGGTCTGCGAACACGTTTCTTTTTGTAAAAATGTTGAAATTTTCGCCCAAATAACGGTAGAACCCTGATTCACATCTTGCGTTCACCAATCCTTCAAAAAGGAAGTGCGCTACTGAGCCTCATGCCCACGAGGCATATTCGCTTGTTTTTCATTGCCGCATGATTGACCCAATTTTAGTTTCTTCCCCGCCAATCCGCCATATCCTCATTTCCCAACCGATTCTCTCAAATTTGATAGCAATGGCTAGGCAATTGGACAGGCTACTATTTTCATATGAGAAAATGGCCGACATATCAAAATCCAAGATAGCGAAAGCCTAAGCCATTGAAGATGGGCTTGGCAGATGAGCCGATTTGATTGGTTGTAGTCTTGAATTGACAAGGTAGGCCTTTTCCTTCATAATACATTATTGGTTTTATTTTGACTTTCTAACAATTTTTTATGAAAATCAACGAGAGCAAAAGAAGGCCCATATTCAATTGTTTCTGCCATCTTGAATTTTGATGTGTCGGCCATTTTGAAATACGAAAATGATAACCTATCCAATTGGCTAGCCAATGCTGAAAACTTTGATGAAATCGGTGGTTAAATAGGAATTTTAGAAGAAAAAATTGCCAGAACAGTTTTGTTATGGCCAATCGGTATATTTGTACCTACTGTATTTTAGCCTCAATTGCCACAGATTTTTTTGAATTGGCAAACAATTTCATTGAAACCGGTACAATCTGATCTAAATAAAAACAAGTGAGTATGCCTTCACGTGCGTGAGTCTCAGTAGCGCATTTTCTCAAAGAGGCATATTATGAACGTAAAGAAATTTGGTTGAAGGAGAAACACAATTCCTTGCCCACTTTCTTCATTCGAGACTAATTGTGATATTTTGTTATCAGAATGGGGTACTTGCCAATGAAATAGATTTGTAGTCTATTGTTTCCTATTTTTAGTCGGCTATCCATATAGCGAAAGAATTAGATTGCTATGTCTTCGGGTTTATGTTTTCCATTTATCTCTTACTTTGAGGGCAGCGTGTGGGGGTGGCAGCATTCGGCAAAGTAACTGTTGCACAGTTTGAGTTTGGAGTTTCTAAATGTTTGAGGAAATATGACAATCAGTGAAAATTGTGAAAGTTGCATTTTTGTTTGTTTGGGGGCGGGAGCTGGAGGCGGCGACCAATCAAAAGTGGCCTATCTCTTCCCATTTTTAGTCAGCTATCTATATAGCGGATCAATTGGATCGCTATGTCTTCAGGGTTATGTTTTATATTTATCTCTTACTTTGGGGGCGGCGTGTGGCAGCGGCAGAGTTTGGCAAAGAAATTCTTCCATAGTTTGAGTTTGGAGTTTCTGGATGTTTAGGTAACATTAAAATGTAAATCAGTGGAAATTATTGAAAGTTGCACTTTTTTTCTTTTGGGGGTAGGAGTTGGAGGCGGCGCCATATCAAAAGTAGCCTATTCTTTCCCATTTTTAGTTAGCTATCCATATAGCGAGAGAATTAGATCGTTATGTCTTCGGGTTTATGTTTTTCATTCATCTCTCACTTTGAGGGCAGCGTATGGGGGCGGCAGCATTCGGCAAAGTAACTGTTGCACAGTTTGAGTTAGGAGTTTTTAAATGTAAGAGAAATATGACAATCAGTGAAAAACTTGTGAAAGTTGCATTTTTTTGTTTGGGGGCGGCAGCTGGAGGCGGCGGCTAATTAAAAGTGGCCTATCTTTTTCCAATTCCAGTCAGCTATCAATACAGTGAAAGAATTAGATCGCTATGTCTTCAGGTTCATGTTTTACATTCATCTCTCACTTCGGGGGCGGCGTGTGGGAGCGGCAGAGTTTGGCAAAGAAATTCTTGCACAGTTTGAGTCAAGAGTTTCCAAATGTTCGAGGTAACATTATCAGCTAAATCAGTGAAAATTGTTGAAAGTTGAACTTTTTTTCTTTTGGGGGCGGAAGCTGGAGGCGGCGCTATATCAAAAGTAGCCTATCCTTTTCCATTTTTAGTCCGCCATCCATATAGCGAAAAACTCAGATCGCTATGTCTTTGGGTTCATGTTTTTCATTTATCTCTTACTTTGGGGGCGGCGTGTGGGAGCGGCAGCGTTCGGCTGAGCAAATGTTGCACAATTTGAGTTGGCAGTTCCTAAATGTTTAAGCGAACATCTTAATCAGTAACATTTGTGGAAGTTGCACTTTTTATCGTTTGGGGGCGGAATCTGGGGGCGGCGACTAACCAAAAGTAGCCTATCCTTTCCCATTTTTAGTCAGATATTTATATACCGAAAGAATCAGATCGCTATGTCTTCGGGTTTATGTTTTTCATTTTAAAGTGATTGGGGGCGGTTTTTAGCAGTTTTTTCATGTCGGCGGCGCATATTGAAGACGGAATGTTTCTTGGCTTACGTTTATAAGTGGCAACTATGTATTATTCAAAAAATGAGAACACCAGAGCATCAGGTCTGGTAGAAAGTGCAATATTATGTTATTTCAAGTTTATCGGGGGCGGTTTTCTCTATGTTGACGGCGCAATATGGACATCCAATATAGCCTAGCCCTCCTTTGGGAGTGGCAGCTATGTAACAGTGGAAAAATTAGACAGCTAGGTCGTCTAGTTTGGGAGGAGTTCGAGGAACGGACGGACGGACGGACGGACGGACGGACAAAGCGGTTGCAATAGCGATTTTCATCAAGATGGAAAATGCGCTAAAAATCTGATATAAATAAAAACAATCCGATTAAAGAAAAAGAAAATCGATTTTTTTGATTTTTTTTATTTCAAAACACGATTTTTTGCACCCTACTTCTGATGACATTTTGTATTCAGTATTTGTACCGGTATCACGAAGTAATGTCTGAAGGAATATGCGAATGGATCGAGAAATTTGCGATTCAAAGACTCGCATTTCATCCACACATGGTGGCCATGATTTGAGGCCCTGCACCTTCTTAAGGCCTTCACGCAGACGGATTGCTACCTTATACAGGCTTCTGGAATCTGCGAAATCAGTGCGAATTCCTTGGTATCAGCGCTCTGCAATTCCTTCAACTCAGTTTTCACCTCATCACCGTCGAGCCTCATCATACTGTCTCACCAAATTGTTTATTGACAAATATTGTGGAAACACCAGGAGACTTCTTGTGTTGCTGTTTACAAAATTATACTGGAACCGAATGATCTGGCGATCCGTCTTTGTAGATTCTTCTTTGTGAACGTTTTGATTTCTTCGATCCATGATTTCTCAGGCTCTGAACGTAGCAGTTTGCCACTTCGACAAAAGGAGTAACTTGAGGATTCACGATGAAATGATTCAAGTAAACTGACAGCTCTTGGAACGCAAGATCCTCAGTCTTTGTGTAGGAATAGCTACTTTCATCGAAGCTTTCCTCTTCTTCCAGTGGCTCTTCTTGCCTTGAATCTGCGGTCGAGGTTGAAATAAAAGAAGCACACATCGGGTTGTGAACAACAGCTTTGCAACGATGGTATAGATGATGATCGAAGATTATTGAGCTACTCTGACTGTCTGTGAATATCAATTCTGTTTTTGAAGTTTCAGTTGGTGGTGATGATAATGGACTGGAATACTCCTCTTGATTTACGGCATCCATGTTGTTTTTCATACGTTCACTCATTATTTTGAAATCGCTTTAAACGAAATCAAAAAGGCATCTGAAAAACTATGCGATAATTTTGAAAGATAAAGGATGGATAAAGGATTGGAGAGCTTCACACCACTGTTATACCGCCAACGAACCCAATTATTGAAGGGCTTACAGCACCATCAAGGCAGCTTGATTTACAAAAACGTTTCAGACGAGACAAAAACTGAGTTGTGCATTGATACAAAAGAAATAAAAGATATCAAAGTTTCTTAGCAGTGGCATTGCAAAAAAGTTCTCACTGTTGGTTTTCTCACACAGAGGTAAGTACCTCATTAAAATCTATGATAGGAGACACAAAATACCTATCATCCAAATGGGGTGCTTGCCAATTTTTTTTATTGGCTTAAGCGATAGTATGATTCAAAATAATGTACCCGTATTTTTCCTTTTTCTCAAATTCCCAATAATGCGGCCGTAATGTGTTTTAAAAATATATATGTGACGTCACAAATATACTAAAAGCTTAACAAACAGCACTACATATTGGATTGAAAACTCGAAGAACTGTTGGAGCGGCATCACCATATTTGAAAAATACAGACATAAAAGCCCCACTGAAGTTTCCCTACTGTTACCAACCCGTTGAAAAAAAAATCGAAAAAAAAATCTCTTCAACTAATGGATACATACCTATATGTATTTTCCAAAAATGTTCAGGAAGTACTCTTTATTAGTCTTGTTGGTGATTAAAAATTACATATTTGGCGCAGTTTTTCCACGGTCTTAGCTACTCGATACAAAAACGTAACACGGCTTATTCCTCGGCTTATTCACATGCTGGTGTTGTGGGAATCCAGAAAAGTATGACACGTTAAGTCTCCAGAGCAGAAACCAAAATCGTGATTTTTGGATCCTGGCTCAACGACTTCTATGAGAATTGTACCCGAAGAGTCGACGTCACAAATATTTATTTACCCACTTATCATATCATAGCAAGCTATAGGCGATTGAATTTAAGATCCCAGCGCCAGGTGGCCAATTACGGAACTGTCCGAAACAACTTTACAGATGACAATTTGACCTTCAACTTGACAGTTCGGATTTATATTTCAAATGACTGTCACCTCGACTGACACTTTTCAAGTTGAAAACTCGCGCTTCGTTTTCATCGTGATAAAATACCAACAAGAATTCCTGTTCTCGAGGAGATTCTGCCTAAAGGATCCAACAGCTGATGCGGACGTCCCAGGACTCTCAGGGTGTCGGTGTCAATAATAATGTGGGCGCTGAAATGACCGGCATGTTGGAAAATACCTCTTGGATTTGAAGGATTTCTTGTCTAGGACTTCGTCTTTAGCTGGCGGATGTCCATCGAAGCAACATCCTCCCCGAAAATGGCATGAAAATAAAAGCCTTTGCCACTCACAAGGGTGCTGTGTGCTTGTCGATGATGATGGTAAAAGGAACCCAAGGTGTGAGGTTATGTTTTAATCTTATTTTGCTTTCAGTTTTTAGGGAGAATTTCCGGGTTCAGAGAGCGTTGTAGCCCGTATCCTGTTCTCAAGTGGCTCCCCGAAATTTCCCCTGTTTCCTTCTGGTTTCCCCCCTTCGTTCTCATCGGAATGAAAAACGTCCTTCCCTCAACCGGCTGATATATTTCGCCCCAATTTATTAGGGCTTCTTTAGAGCATCTACATGGTACATGGATGTTACTACAATGTTACAATACAAAAATGTGAACTACAATAATAAACTTTTCAATCTATAACGGCTTCTCTTTCTCGGATGAATGTTTCAAGAGGGTGTACCCCGAGGTGTACCCGCACATTTCTCAACACAATTTCGAATTTTGGGGCGGATCACTAGCACTTGCTTCCATTTCAAAATCCTCTTGATTACATTTCCGTGTGTCAGTGACAATTTCTTCACTGTGTAGTCATCTCAGGAGATAACTGGAAAGCGATGTTCCGGAGTATGATCCTACCTGCAGTTGAGGTTGCCTATTGCCAAGTTGAAAATAGTAGCCCAACTGAAATTAGGCAGTGATCGCTACCTGAAATTCACGTGGAAGGGTTCATGTTACCGAATTATAACTGAGGAGCTTTGTACTATATGTAATTTGCACAGACAGGAGACGTTGGAGCATATACTTTTCGAGTGTCCAATTTATAACCCTATAAGATTTCACTACATACATGACCTCATCAATCTGAAAGATGTCTTGCATTTTATTGAGGTAAATAATACTTCTGTTATTGTTAGAATTGTCAATTTCATTGTGGGAGCTCTCAGGCTGAGGGCGTTCAGCAGGAACGAGTACTGACTTGTGTGTTAACTTATCTTACCCTGTTTTTTTTTTCTTGTTCATGGTGTATTACCGAAGGAACAATAAATATATTGAATTGAATTGAATTGAATTGAGTATGGAAAACTTAGAACTTTTTTCAACTTTTGACGTACCTACTCATGTCAAATATCAATTTCGCGCCACAGCCATCGTGACTGTGCGCTCCGGGCGCCGGGCCGAGCGGGTTTAAGTTGGTTCACAGATCTCACACCAGGGTGCGTAGTCCTTATTTTCTATCGCCTATTGTTTAACATCGCTACGGTATGGGTGAGCTGTTCTTACACCATCAACTTCCAAAGGCCGTCGTTCCCCTCTGAGAGATCATTTTTTCGCCTCCACTTCTGAATCGTATCTGAGAATGCAGCTCGAGCTATAGCGGGATATTTGATCACAAAATGTTGAAAATGTTTCGTTTACAAATCTTGTAATAAAATAATGACCGTCTAATTAGGGTCTTTAGAAAAACCAAAAACCAAACACGTTTTGGGAATCGGAAGCACCACAACAAAAACTTCTTGCTTCTGCCACTGGGAAATTGGATGCCAGAAAATGTGACAAAACTGAAATACTGGTCGCGTTCATGCCGTTGGATCACTCATCTATCATGACTGAAGAAACCAATAGAATTCGACAAATCTGAGTTTTGAAGTGAAACACTTCTTATCGCTCGCCCACAACAGAGAACCACAGATGAGGGTGTATTTGCTTCGTGCTTTGTAACGAAACCATGTATCTAACGAATATGTCACCTTGGGGTTATACCCGAGGGGTTACCAGTGTCGTCTCAACGAATAGAAGAAGGGAAGGAATGTGTTGTGTCGCTCGTTTTTACTGTTAGTAGGTGTTACCGCTTCCATCGTGTTTTAAGTATTATCCGTTTCACTCTTATTTGCCACCCAGCAAGCCATGATATTATTTTGTTAGGTTTAGCATACCGACGAAACTATCAGTTCATTGACAAATTTTGATAATGTCAGGTCAAATCAGTTTTCAAGATGCCAAATCATCCCGCATCAAACGAAAATACAAGTTTGCGGCATATTCAGCACGTTGAGCGCCTATAAGTCAGACATGGCCGAAAACATGACGGTGAATGGGACTGCTTTTAGTTCTAGGGGTAAGTAAAAACTTCCGGTTCTTTTACTCTCAGCTCAAGTTTGGCTTGGAGTCGAGAAACTCAAGTTTTAGTTTCAAATGATTTACGTGTGCTTTTTTCTCGCTTTCCTTGGGTCTAGACCCCTGGCCCGAATTCTTCTTCACCGCGCGGCGTCATTACGGTATCATTGTGGTGATATTAGTGAGAAGTCGGTTTGACAGCTTTGAACAAATCAAACTTCGGATTCTCAATGTCAGAGCTATATAACCTCCACCGCGTGAAACCACATGTCTGTCTCAAGGATACCAACGTAACTGAAATCTTCCATAGCTTGCTGAGTGGCAAATAAGGGTGAAACGGATAATACTACAGTTTTCATCATAAACAAATATTTGATCTGATCAATGAATTCCAATTTACTAGAGTGTTATTTGCAATCAGAAAATCATTCATTTATTTTTGTAATTTATATCGCCGCTACTGGTGCTAGCTGTCGTTGGCGTTATTGATTTCTCCATCGTCGATCGGTCCAGAGCTCGCTGGTTTTCGACTTATTTTGGATAAATAGATAAGAACAACACACGGGCGGATGTACGATTGCGGACAAGAAAAAGTAGGACAAAGACTGACACAAAGTGTACTGATTTCGCTCTGGTGTCACTGTGACACAAGGCCAAATTTGAACACTCCATGACAGCTCTGTCTTACTTTTTTTTGTCCGCAATGGTATTTTATGATAGGAACTCTCACCACTCTCAGGTACGACCTACCTATGTGCCTATTTAGCAGAGGTGGATGAGCCAGGCTCAAGAAGGGAAATGGAATATCCAATAATGAGCGCTGAAAAATTTATTTAATGTACTATGTCACCTGATTCTAGCGATATATCGGTTTGATTATCAAATTTTTCTTTTTGGAAATAATTTTTTGACTTTATTTTGTGTTAATCTTTTTATTGGTTTGATGTTACCTAAATTAAATGTGACATTCTTGATGTTAGTACGGTGGCGAACACATAAATTATATACATACTTATCTCATCCACTTATCAAATCTGTCAATCTCAATAACACAAATACGAAAAGAACACCTCTTCGAACATTATTTGCTCATTGATTCATACCTATAGAAGTTTCACTTCTTCCGAGGGTGACCATGGTCACGCACCCACGTTTTTTTATAAATCGTGTGATTGCGATAGTACATGATCATTAGCTTGATATGAACGTGACCACTTCCCCATAAGTTGACAGGTTGAATAGAGTAGGAATAGTGTGATGAATAATACCGTATGATCAAGAGGTCCATACGGTATTATTCAATCCAATTGATTGATCCAATCCCATTGATTGATGCACGCAATATCACGCGCATACATGCCTGCATTTTTCAATAAGACTGGATGAAGCATAGTATTCTACTCGCGGGTAATGTCTATTACTCAATAGAGCAGCAGAGAACAGAAGCAATCATAACCCGCTTGTTGAATAATATACTATTATCTACTCCTATTGAATACTACGCACATTACATATGCGCCTTTGATTGACTAACGATTATCATTACTCCATCGGTTAGGCTCCGCAATTTTTTTGATTGAAATGGAAACTACATTGAAAAATAATTGACCCGTGTTTTTTTATTCAGTCAAAAACCGTACCGTTTGGGCGCAATAAATAAATAACATCAACTAGTTCTGACGTCACAGCGAGTCACCGCCTATACTGCCTGTGTAAATGACGTCAGAAATAGGCAGAATATAGGAATTTCGTTTATTTATTGCGGCCAAACGATACGATTTTTGGCTAAATAAAAAAATACGGGTCAGTTATTTTTCAATATAGTTTCTGATTCCATCAAAAAAAGAAAAATTTTTAAAAGTATAATACTCCATTGCAAAGCCACAGGCTGAAACCAATCACAAAATCGCAAATTTCCATGGAAGCAGCATCAAGGAGTCTATGCGCCTACTTAATTTCGCTCTATGTGTCAAATTTATCGAGATAATACACCACACTTCATGACTTTTGTATAAGAATACATCAACAAAATTTCTTTGACAAATGGGGGTACGATGAAGTCGGTGCTATTTTGCAGCATTTTACGTATCACCCTATAGAAATGTAACATGAAGTTTTTCAGCATTCACCTTTACAGGATAGGTTACAGAAACATTAAGCTAATTAACAGAAATCGCATTCGGCAATCAGAAGTTATTTGTCTTCAAAGTCGAACCATTTTTCCGACACCGTCAACTTCGTTGTTCAGCAGTTTAGATACTTCTTCATTCCAATTGCTTACAAAGAGTATGACCAACTTCAACTTCTCTACTTATTAATCTCTCACCTGTTTCTTGTTTATTTATCTACCTATTCATCTCTTATTGGTTTCTTGTTTACTTACCTACACCATTACTTATCATTTGTTTCTTGTTTATTTATCTGCACGATTACTTATTATTTGTTTCTTGCTGATTTATCTACTTATTTACTGTTTATTTCTTTATTGAAAACTCATCTATCAATTTGACTTCTTTTGTTTGTGAAGTGTGAGATAATTCGCTGAGCAAAAATTTTTCTCCAAAGCGTAAGCGAGTGAGTTTCCTTTTGTTGTTACGTAAATAACTTGTAAACGAAGCAAACGTTTCAAAGAGGTTCAAGCACCGATTCACGCTGACTTTATCAATGCATCACTGGAGTGACTTCTCTGTCATTTCATCATGACTCATCCTCACTTGACTTTTATTCAGATCATTTGGTTCTTGGTGTTCTTCCCATGTGTGCCTGTCAGCAAATACATCACTTTTCCTTTGCGATTAAATTGACAGTTGAACATGTTTCATGATTTCTTGTTTTGTTTTGCTAATCTGATTCATTGTTGTTAATTCCTGCATTGTCTAAATAATTTCTAATGATTTCTCTTGTTTCATTTGTGTTTGTGTTTTGTTGTTCTTCATTCATGTTGTGTCATTTCATCACGGTCAGTTTATTGTTGTGAGGTGTTTTGAGAAAGAAACTAATTCATTTAAAAAACTTTGCTATTGGTTTTCAATAAAAATTCATTTAGCTTGCGTTTTATTCGCGTTTCATTTAAGAATTCAACCTCTTTCCCAAGGGCTTATTCTCATCTAGAGTAAGAATTCACACAACGTAGGTGAAAGGTAAACAACGTTGGGAAGGGAAGGGACAACGACGACCACTGCCAAACATCGAAAAAGAGGTTACACTACAAGTTGGAAAAAACACTGGTGGATGAGAGGAGATGACAAGACATCACGTATCTACCTCTACCCACGTTTTTTTGCGTTGAAAAGTGAATGTGTAATGGATGGAAGTAGAGATTAGAGATTACCATTCATTACTCAGTATAATACTTGGCAATCTGCACTAGGTAAGTGTACCGAGATAGGTCATCATTGACATCCCCAGAATACCACAGCTTGAAAATGAACGCTGTCTCCTGCAATCCAGCAGCAGGAAATGCATCCGCGACTGATTCCAGAACAATAATTAAGAGAGATTCAATTATTGCCTCTGTGCATAATTTGCCACCGTCTAAAATTGCAGATGCTACATTTTAACCTGCGCGAGTATGAAGGTTTAGCATTATCCTCATGCATTGCATTCGCAGAAATTACATGTTTAAACATGTAGAAAGGGATTAAATCGCATCAGGCTTGTACAGTGTACATTGTACAGTACATGTGCATCGCTAGTTCACTTGGATTAAACGTAAATTAGGTAGGCTGTAGACTCCTACCTATACCTCCCTCTCTCCAGCGACAGAGGTCAGTAAACACCTATCATGATCCTTAATTAAAATTGTATTCCAAGTATTAGGTTATAGGTTATTGAAGGTATATAAGTACTCACTTTGCGTGGTGTTTCGTATGGTAGAAGGAAGCTTTCTGCTGGACGTCGTTGATCTCGGAGTGCCTCCCATAACTCTGATCTCGGCGCCACCTTCGCATCCCGCAATGGGCGTCACAAAGATTTGCACCTAAAAACCACAGTACGCAATTATTTTGCTGAAAAACTGAAACCGCTCACTGATTACCTTCACTTGCGATTGATCACCACCCGAACACTGATGGTGGTGACCTTCGTCCTCTTCCTCATCTTCTTCTTCTCGCAGACCGGGCAGCCCTCTGTTCGGCCTGGAGCACATCGTTCGTGCCTTCGCCGGGTGAGTCGAACGGCAACTGATGTTCGTTTTTAACTTCGCAATTACGTATTCCAGTGGAATTGTTCGTGACACGAGTTTGTTTAAGGGTGGGACGTCAATTATCGGCAGCAGACCGGATTAGGATGCGGAAACGAGGCGTACAAGGCTCCAGTAGGTACTTGCTTAATTGGAACTCTGCGAGACTACCTGTTGAAAAACTCCACCGACTAAATTACGCGTTCTCTCGGTAAACTTATTGCTCGTAGCCGGTTTTCAAAATTATTACACTTCTTGCACCAGGTGTCAACCGAGACGACGCGGTGGGATTTGAGTTATTTCTTCTCTTATTGCGTAAATAATTCCGATGACCGACTGCGAGCATCGATGGTATTGGTAGCAGGGAGACTGTGCGAGAGAGATTTGGGTTGCGTGAAAATCCGGTAGAGCAAGTGTCACTTTTGATACTTTTAATTAAGACCAATGGGTTAACACGATTGAGTAATTAATTTTATTATTGCTTTATCATTCAATTTCGGGACCCCTTATCGGGACACAGCTCCGCCGATCGATTCGGTTTGATTGAGGAAAAATAGAGTCATTTGTTGTCCCATATTGGGTGCGAGTACCGCAGAGTGCGTACCCACTGTGTATAAATGAGATTTGCTGTGTTTAGTTATCTTTGGTTGGGCTTGATTGCTTGATATTAGTCAATTACTATGGGTGGTCGCCAAGGCCCGCCATGCATGGTACGAGCATGTCATAAAAATCACCTCGTTCTGTGAAATCCGGTCTTGAATGTGTGAATTTATTATTTAATCTCGAAACATAGCCGGTGGTGGCGCGGACAACGACACTAACGACAGTGGGGGCTTGGTCAGTCTCGATTCGCAGTTTGTAACGTTAGAGTGACAAATTTATTATAGATACCTGATGCTACCATTTGTACCTACGTAAACGTAACTACCTATATTACAAATGGTAACGTCTGACGGAAGGTCATAGCTTCAATTTAGCCCTTCAGTGAAGGTCATTGGTAATTTAGTACCTATTTTTTGACAATTGGCGACAAATCTGTTTCGATCAACCGAAGATTTCTTATTTCTTGTGCACCATACAAGACAGAATTCTCCTAGTTCTATCACTTGAAAACATGTTCAATAATGGTAAATAGGTACAATACAAGATGGCGGCAGAGCATTATTGTTAAACATTGGATGTATCTTGATGTGGTTTACATTGCTTTTAAATTTCATTCCAATCGGATCACTTTTAGAGAAATTCAAAACGGTGGATCAAAGATGGCGGCAAAGTAACAAAAAACCAAAAGTCAACTTGACATCCTGGACATATGTACCGACTATTGTTCAGCGTTTACACCACATCGATATCTTTTGTTCCTCAGGAGTTATTTCGGGCACGGACGGACGGACCGACAAAATGGATCGGTTCTCCCATTTTTTTTTTGAAGAAGTGCGCTAAAAACGTAATTTTGGCGGCAAACTTAGGAGTGGTGGCCTCAACGTAGTTTTATTCAATGAATACCTACTGTTACAAAACTTGCTGGAGACCACGACGCTCGAGCTCGAAGTAGAAACACACCTGCACAATTGGTGGAGGAGTCGTGAATCAAGAGTTTGGCGGAATGTTCCCGAAGCTAGTAGATTTTTCTCCAGCTCCCGCGAATAGACCAGCAACGGATGATGGAATAAGGTAGAAGTGCAGGGCCGGATTAGGGCTTATTTGGGCCCTAGGCTATAACATTTTTAAGGCCCTCCCCCACCAGCGACAAAGCTACATCTTATTTTCGATATCGTTGCTACTTTATCACCCAATTCTTTTAAAAAAATTGTCATAAGACCAAGCTGACCAAGCTATTGATGGGAATCGTGCGTGCGTTTACCAATCTACTGATAAGCCGATGCACTGCTGTCTTCAATAGGTCCCTTCGTTTCGTTTTTAGCGCACTTTCCCAAAAAATGGGAAAAAGGCGCTTTTAGATTTACTTTGTCCGTCTGTCCGTCCGTCCGTCCGTCCGTCCGTCCGTCCGTCCGTCCGTCCGTCCGTCCGTCCGTCTGTCCGTCCGTCCGTACCCGGGATAACTCCTCGGGGAAGAAAGATATCGATGTGGTGTAAACGCTGATCAATAGTACATATGTTCAGGATGTCAAGTTGACTTTTAGTCTTTTGTTATTCTGCCGCCATCTTTAATTCGCCATTTTGAATTTCTTAAAAAGTGATCCGATTGAAATTAAATTTGCAGGCAATGTAAACCACATCAAGATCTATCCAATTTTCGACAATTGATTTTCCGCCGCCATCTTGTATTCTCCATATTGAACATGTTCCGAAGTGATAAAACTAGGAGAATTATTATGCCTCAACGAAAAGAGATATCGATGTGGTGCAAACGAAACGCCAATCGAATGCGTACGTGACCACCATATAAAGTTGATCGATGACTTTTGTCACTTGGCCGCAAACTTTGATCCGCCATTTTGAATTTCTCTGAAAGTGGTCTGATTCAAGTGAAATTCGCAGGCGATGTGAACTTCAATTAGATACATCCAATTTTCGACAATTGATGCCCCGCCGACATCTTGTATTCTCCATATTAAACATGTTTCAAAGTGACAGAACTAGGAGAATTATGCCTCAACGAAAAGAGATATCGATGTGGTGCAAACGCCAATGAAATGCGTACATGTCCACCATATAAAGTTGACCAATGATTTTTGTCATTTGGCTGCCATCTTGATCCGCCATTTTGAATTTCTCTGAAAGTTGTTTGATTCAGCACGCAGGCGATGTGAATTTCAATCAGATACATCACATTTTTGGCAATTGATGCCCCGCCGCCATCTTGTATTCTCCATATTGAACATGTTTCAAAGTGATAGAACTAGGAGAATTATGCCTCAACGAAAAGAGATATTAATGTGGTGCAAGCGCCAATCAAATGCGTACGTGACCACCATATAAAGTTTACCAATGATTTTAGTCACTTGGCCGCCATCTTTGATCCGAGATTTTGAATTTCTCTGAAAGTAGTCCGATTTGAGTGGAATTCACAGACGATGTGAACTTCATCAAAATACGTCCGATTTTGGACAAATGATGCTCTGCCGCCATCTTGGCCGCCATATTGGAATTTCTAATCACCAAACGATTTTCATGGAGCTTGGGACTCACCTTTGTTTCGTATGATCATTCTTATACTCCAGCCAAATTCCAACATTTTGCCGCCATCATGGCCGCCATCATGGCCGCCATCTTGGCCGCCATCATGGCCGCCATCTTGGCCGCCATCATGGCCGCCATCTTGGCCGCCATCATGGCCGCCATCTTGGCCGCCATATTGAAATCTCTTATTAGTGGAACGATTTTCATGAAACTTGGAACTCATCCTTGTCTATAGTACGATCATTTTGATTTTCAAACCAAATTCCATGAATATGACGTTATTTTGGCCGCCATATTGAAATTTTTTTTAGTGCGCATGTGTGCCGCGAATTCCATAGTTTCGTACACCGATATTGAAATTTAACACTAAAAAATATTGTAGTGCACCTAATTTGTACACACAACCAATGTGGTAATTTGAACCACAAGTAATTTGGTTCAACGTTAGATACCATTTTTTATATTCAAAGGAAATGTTTCATTGAAATTAAGTTGAATGATCATTATTGTGGGAGTTTAGGAACAACGAAAATGGCAACAGCGCTCAAAACTACAAGACATCGGCGCCAACTGTCACTTGTGACAAATATAAATTATGATCAGACTACTCATTTCTACCTGACCTATATTTCATTTGCTCATGTTTTGACGAAAGAACACAACTTATAGAAAATGGCTGTACCGAGAAGAAAGTTCAAAGAAGCTACGAAGAGATGCAGTTACGGTATGTGTGAAAGTAATAACCAGGAACCAGTAGTTGGTCGGGCGGCTTGACATCGAGCATGCAACGTTGCAATTCAACTGACAGGTGTACGAAAGTTTTCAAAATTTGGAGCCGTCAAGCATGCGCACCTGCTTAAACGGAGTAGCCTATTTCCAACAACTCCAATTCCTGAGAATTGCAATCGGGCCGCGTACCTATTCCGTATTCTGTGAATTATAGCCTCCAGATGAAAGTCAATGGTACCAAATTAAAACTAATGAGCCCAAATGGAAACCTTAATGGAATCAAACTCCCATTCATTTGGAACTTTCAACAGGGATGTAAACGATAAAAGAAAATAAGTACCATAATAGGCCTTTTCATGGCCATTCATTTCATACTCATTTTGCACGGAACTGAACGCATGCGCGAGAATTGACAGATAATGTAGTCCAAAAAATCCTGGGTGATACCTGCAGACACCTGGCTGACACTGACACTACTGACAGCGACAGCGATTTGTAGGTGCTTTAGGTCATGTTGAAGGGTGATCCCTGGTTGAGAGTTTGTGCCTCATGGTTGTTCAGGTATGTTCGTGGTTTTCATCAGTTTTTACCTACTTCTCATGTAGCTGTTCGGATATTGTTTTCCCTGAAGTGCTAATATAATTTCACCGTGTTGAACTCAAATGAGCTAAAACTGTTATATGGATGGACATCATGAATGTGGATCACTTTGAGCAAAGCGCTACAAAATGGTGCGCTTTTGGAGGTTGCAAGTCACATAGCCGGCATGTGTCCATACCTTTTGTTCCTTTCCGAAAACCGTGTTCATGGGTGAGAACACAAAAGGTGACTGGTGATGAAAATCACCTGAAGAGGTGCAGTTTGTGTGCCGAAAGCAAGTTATGGATTTCTAAATGTCAAAGGGAGAAAATCTCTCAGCTGGCCACTACGTGGTAAATTCCTGCACTCCAGCCATCGTTTCAGCTGCGCCACACTGTTTGCTCCCAAACACGAGACGTTTGATAATAATGCGCCCGGAACGTCATTATCGCACAATGCAATAAGCGGCTTTCGTTGAGAAGATGGCATGTTTGGTCGACTTGACTACTTTATCTGTCAATTGTTCCATGGATACTCGATCAGGCTTGCGTATGCAGCCTGATGAAAAGTGCTATTCAAGGACCCTCAATGAGCTTCGGGCCCTAGGCTATAGCCTAATCAGCCTTACGGTTAATCCAGCCCTGTAGAAGTGACGAACACTTTCTAAGCCTTTCCAAGGGGAGTTTCGAAAACTCTGAAATGCAAGAACTTGGTACCGTTGCGGCCTTTTTAAAGTGGACGACAGTTGACAGATTTTTAAGGATTTTGGCCTGAACGTCGCATGACAGCAAGCCAACTTGTTGACATCGTCGTCCACTTAATTATGGCCGCAATCGTACATAAAGGGCGATTCAGAGTTCGAAGCAGGAGCAGCCAGAGTTGAATTCAGAGACGAGAGTGCGAACACTGCGAAAACGACAAAGCGTTAGTACTGTAACGGCGACCTTTATTAAATTTTATCCATTAGCTTATACAGGGTGTTTGCAGACTTGGGGTAGAAAATTGAACAGCAGTTAGGAAAATGCTGCAAAAGTGCCGGAAAAATGTTGAAATTTTTTATTTTATTTTTGAAAATATGGAGGATCAAAAAGTGGTCCTTCGGCCCATTCTATTTTCGTTATTTTGAAAAATTTCAGTGAACTCTTCTCATCGGACCAAAGAGCGAATTTTTAGAGCCTTTGAATGTATTTTGTAATTTTATTCAGTGTACAAGGTAAGTCATAAATCCTAAAAATATATTTTTCCTTGAAAATGCCCGTGAAAAGTCTAGAGGTTATGAAACTGATGTAGAGCAACAAATGACACAAATAGTTTCAATAGAAAATTTCCTTCACGCATTTTTGAACAAAAAACTGGATTTCCAGGATTTACGATCCACCCTTAAAAAAAACAAACTTACCAAATACTCTCAAAGGTTCAATGACACCACTTTTTGGTCTATTGGGAAGAATCACTAAAATCTTTCAAAATAATGAAAATAGAGGTGGTCGAAGGACCACTTCTTGACCCTCCATATTTTCGAAAATAAAAACCCTGAATTTTTTCCAACATTTTTCTGACACTTGAAGCATTTCTCTAAGTGCGGTTCAACTTTCTACCCCAAGTTTGCAAACACCCTGTATTAGTAGAAATGGAGGATACTTGCAGCGACGAAATCGAGGGAGTGCTCAATGCTCAATCAACACCTTCCAACATCACTCGGTTAGGTTTTTTTTTACAAATTCTCCAGCACCATGAGGCAGTGAAGGTGATGGTAATGATTTTCGTGAGTTTCGCCAGTACAAGGGAAATACCACCCTTGACATCAGCAACTCGGAACGAGTACGAAAGTGGCAAAATTTCACTTTCTTCGAAGGTTGAAATCTTTCTGGATAGTCCTCCAGCTCTTGGAGCCCCATAGGAACTCCTTGAAGATGGTATGTCCAAGTGCAGATTAGGTCTTAGGTACACCTCCCATCGACCTGCGCTCGATTCCGACTTTAAGGAAGTCACCGGAGCTCAAAACCAGAATTTCACATCGTTCGAAGGGTGAAATTTCTTGAAGAACTCTCCAGCTCTTAGAGACCATGAGAACTTCTTGAAGATGATATGGCCAAGTGCAGACAAGGTTCTAGGGACACCTCCACCCGGGTCAAAAAGTTCCCTATGGGACCACTAAAAAAGTCCCCTAGAGGGTATTTCGGACAGGGGAACTTTTTGACTCGAGGAGATTTTGTTCTAGCAGTGTTCGGATCTCCGACTCAAGACCTCAACAGCATCACACCACCAACAAGTTCCAGCACAGAAGCGTTGTAAATATCCCGATAAGACAAAAAAATACGCACTAAGATCGTGGACACGAAATCCCAACAGAGAACCCTAAAAAAATATCAAATTGTAGCTCTGTCTTTAGAAGCATGCATTGCTACTTAGATACCTCGCTTTGTGGAAACAAAACCAAAAACGGAACGAAGGAAGAACCTGAAAATGAAACGATCGTAATCACGCAAATCCACGGAGACTTTTTTTCAGAAACATACCTATAGGCGGGATTTGTGGCGGCTGTCACTCTATAATCCCTGGCAGAGCGACAATTTTTCACTAAATTATCACTCAACGTACTTCGAAAAATCTACGGCAAATGTAGCGTTTCTAGTTTAATCCCAGAATCAATTAGACTGGATCTATCCAGTTCCACGCTCAAGCAAATTTTAGAAACGCCGACCCAGAAAAATTACAATCGCCGCCACACATTTTTTGGTCTGTGAGATCCAGGGAGGTATCAGCATAGTCTCCTCTGGTTCAACCAGGTGTCATCAGGTGGAATACACCAGTGTACAACTCGCGGTTTTGTGCGACTTGACACCAAAACATTGGAAGATTCGTAAAACGCGTGCACGTCGATACTTCCGAACATCTTAGTTACGAATTTTGGGATTGTGTACGTTCCAGCACGCTCGTACACAAAAGTTTGAAGCACAGTGCCTCCGCCATTTGTGCAGATGTGTCTTGTTCGCGCGTCGGGATCTCTAGCGAGTTTCGTAGCACTGCCCCCCTTTTAAGGTTCTTCTTTCCGAGCAGGCACTTCGTTAGTCCCCGAGTTAATCCGAGGCGATTAAGCAGCCCTAGATAATGTTACGAGCGGCGATTCCGTGCATTCTGGTGAACATGCGATCTTCCTAATCCATTCATTAGATCGTGGTGTAGAAACAAGTGCAGAGTTCTGGATGTTTCCAGCATCTACGTGATAGCTTGGTAATGGGGTCTTGCACTGCAACTTTCACACACCGAGAGCGCCACAACCGTTGGGGGCAAATTTCAACAATTTTGACGGCGTTGGCGCTTCAGCGACCGACGTCCGTCATTTTATGTCTTGATTTGAAATTTGGATAACCTCTGTTTCTGGCTTGACGCCTCCAGTCACTGTCAGTTACTGGTCAAACTACTCAAACTCCCCTGTTTTTCCCTTCGTTACGGCTGCTTCATCGAAGTAGGCGCCCCTTACAGTAGTGGCGACATCACGTTGAGTTTTTCAATTGCAAGGCCCCATTGGAATACATGGAACCTTCAACGCTCGATCAAGACACATGTGTCCATTTTGGCGGAGGTGCAGACATTCCGGAGCACACGGGAAGCACGCGAAAGGTGTTTGATTATTCAGGAGTCGTCTAGAATCCATATGCCGGATCACTATGGAAACTGCTGGAGAATGCATGGAGCATTCGAGATGAATTGGTCGGACCTATACAGGGTGGCCCAACGAAAACAGAACAGAACAGGTTTTCAGGCATTTCACCTCATTTTTTTGGAAAAAGCTTCAACAGGTCGATCTTTCTATTGAAGGGGACATCTGAAACATACATTGGCGAATTTCTATCTTAAGCCCCCTCACTCCCACCCACCCCAACTTCGAAGTTTCAAAAGACATCACCCACTTTGCGATACATCAAATTGAAGAGAATCAAATTCTCTTTCTGGAAAAATATTTCGATAATTTTAAACCCCACCCCCTTTCTTCCTAAAATTGTCAGAGTTTCCAATGTGATATTTTTGATCTCTCAATTCTCTCCAGTACAGTCAACGTCATCCTGCACAGCATCGAGGGAGAAAATTTTCTGTGTAAAAAGTGTCACCCAAATTCACCCCTTCACTCCCCCACCTCAACTTCAAAATCTAAAATGACACTACCTACTTTGTGATACATCAAATCGAAGGGAATTGAATTCTCTTCCTGGATAAAATATTTTAAGAATTTTCAAAAAGCCCCCTTTTTCCCTAAAATACTCCGAATGTTCAATTCATCAGGAGAGGGGTTGAAGTTTGAAAAAAAAATAGTTTTCAGAAAGAAATAAATTTGCTTTTTAGTCGATGTATCACAGAGTAGGTGGTGTCTGTGAAGTTTTGAAATTGTGGGGAGGAGAGGAAAGGGGTGAATTTGTGTAGCACTTTTCTGCACCAAAAATTTTCTCCTTATATGTTATTCAGGATGACGCTGATCAAATTGAAGAGAATTGAGGGGTCGAGGATATAAAATGGGACAGTCAGAGAAATTTAGAAAGATGGGGGGTGGGGTTGAAAATTTTGAAAATATTTTTTTCAGATAAAGAATTTGATTCTCTTTGATTTGATGTATCGCAAAGTAGATGGTGTCATTTGAAATTCTGAAGTTGAGGTGAGTAGGGGTGAAGGGGCTGAATATAGAAATATTGCCAATGTATGTTTCAGATGTCTCCCTTGATATAAAAATCGACCCGTCTGAGCTTTTTTCGAAAAAATGAGATAAAATGTCCGAAAACCCCTCTGTTCTGTTTTCGTTGGGCCACCCTGTATAAGGCATCAATCGTCGCCTCACGAGCAGTATGGAATTGGAATGCGAAGTGGTAGCGAGCGGATGAAAGCGAAGTACTTGCGATATTTCCCAGCGTGAATAATTGTTGGCGTGTATCCATTGTAGTAAACAGTGTGTGTTTTAAAACGATAGTCTCAGTTATAATGGAACCCGTACGCGAATTACGTAACAATAATATCAGTCATTTTTGAAAAGGAACGCCATTTAAAGCCCAAGAGACGAAAAAAAGAGCACTGCGAGCCAAATCGTTCATTTAGGATTAGATCTTACTTATGATCCTGCAAAGTGGTTTGTTTGCCTTTATCATCGATTGCAACTTTCTTCTCACTACCACGTCCACTATTCGTAACAGTTGAAAAACTGAGAAGCAGGGAGGTCTCACGATGGTAAGTTGAGTAGATACCCTCTGCTCTCAACTTGGCTTTCTTACCTTCATCGTGTCATAGTAAAATTAATTTATTACTTGTGCACAAGAAGAAGATTGCTTCAATTTACTGGAAGTTCCGAAAAAAAAATTCGTAACACTTTCTCACTAACTATTCCTATAGTACGCCAGGACTATTCTCTCTCTATCTCATAAGTTGACCTGTTCCGGCCAAGTAAGCTAAAAGTAGCTAGTAGCAGGGTGTCTCAGTAATCAAATCATCAAGCCATTTTGTTGGAAAAATCTTGAGCAGAAAATGAAATTTCAAGGAACAAACACAGGATTATTCAGAGATTGCAACAATTAATTTGCCAACTTTTAATAATGGGGTATAATCCAATTTGAAAAATGGACTAGGTAGCTATTTATTTTATATATTAACATCCCCTTATAAGCCTGTGATAGCCTATTTCACCATGAATATCACAATAAGGCGGTAATTCTTTTTTGAAAAAAGCAGGAGGGGATCGGTTCGTTTGAAGAGACGACCTAGTGACGTCATTGAACTGGCAACCCCGCGAGCAGGGATCACGCCCGCGCCGCGAGTTGAGTTCCGATAGCAACGAAGATCTGTTTCAAACATTCAAACCAGTTGTCAGACTGTCAGCTCTGACTGCAAATCCGTACTTACTGTTATTATTTTGTAGGGTTGCATTTTGACCGGTCAAATAAGATTTGGTCAATTGACCGGTCAATTGACGGTCAAATCGGTCAAATATTGAAAAAATACGCTATAAACAGGTGTTACTATCATTCAACATTACTCATTGAAATTAGACAACAAATTGAGTATTTAGTCAATAGTATTAGGTCATAAAACTAATATTTGGTTTTATTTTTAGACTTTATTTAATTCAAATCATCAAAATATAGTTTATTGAATTATAAACCATTACTTTATTATGTTAAATATATTAGGTATTTACGGGTAGGTATACAAACGCCTGTAACCACCTTAGAGCCGCTATTCTTGAATCGTGTGAGAAAAGTCCCTGGAAGTAAAATACATTCCGCAGTACACTGATGTAGCAAATGTTGCCTAAAATCGTGATTTTTAGGCAACTTTCGCTACAGAAGTGTAGTACGGATTATATAAAACTTCCAGGGACTTTTCTCACACGATTCAAGAATAGCGGCCCAGGCAACTTTATTTTTTGGAGTCATTTTGTCTTTGTCTTAAGAGCATCAGCAGTTCCACTGAGATTGAGTTGACTACTTGACTCTGTCTTGAAGCAGGAAAGAGCTTTCCTAAACTAAGTTACGTTGCACCATCTACACAAATCGTGTCAAACGAGACCCGGGGGCTTGTATTTGACCGGTCAATTGACCAGAGTATTTGACACGGTCAAATGACCGGTCAATTGACGACTCATTTGACCGGTCAATTGACATCGTGCAACCCTATTATTTTGTTCTTTCTTGTGCACGGTCTGCCTCTGCTTGTCTTCATAACAATAATGCCAAGTAAGGCCCTGGGTAAGACAAGACATGTTTTTAGCGCACTTCTCCAAACGGGAAGGCGCTTTTGTCCTCGCTTTGTCCGTCCGTCCGTCCGTCCGTCCGTCCGTCCGTCACAGCATCTAGTCCTAGACGAAAAGGTTTTTGCGAAAAATTTTTACTCCATTGGGTAGCTCATGACCTTGTATCCCGAACCAAGAAAAATCTTGACGAAATAATAATAAACAATGACAATAATAACAATTTAGTGTGACGCGGCATCGCCGTTGAATGCTGCATTTCAGAAGCCGGCCTGATCTCGAAAGTTATCACATGCGAGGAAGTACCCGATCTTATCATTTTACCATAATACATATGCGGAGTTATATTTAGAGGATGACTTGAACTTTATTTTAATGAAAATTTCACATCGGTGCGAAGTGCCGATTAGTAGTTATTAATTTTTGAAAATGACTCCGAAACTACGGCTCGGCCGCAAATGATTTATTCGTTGCTTGCTGGTGCTTGATATCCTTTTCTCCGAACAAAACGAAATTCAATACAGAAAATATTTCAACTCGAATGGGTAGCTCATGGCCTTGGTACGCGAATCAAGAAAAATTTTGCCGAAATAATCATGAACAATTACAAAAATAACATTTTGGTGTAGGGCGGCTTCGACGATCAAGTGCTGGCATTCGCGGTAAGATGTAGAAAGTTGCGATATGCAGGCAACTACAATTTCTCAATGAAATACATCACTGCATGTACAGCATTATATTTAGAGAACAATTTGAACTTTCTTTTGACAAAAACCCCACTTCGATCCGACCGTTGGGTCAATTGTTATCAATTTTTGAAAACGACCGCAAAGCCACGGCTCGGCGCATATTACACGACCCTACAAATTTAAAATCAGACGTGCTGAAATAGTAATTGAACATTTTGAAATAGTCAATACTAGGTACCTGAAGGATAATGGCACTCAAATTACGAAAGATGTTCGCTCAATAACAAAAAAAAAGTAGGTAGGTATCACTAAAAATCATGTGACAAGGCTAACATTTTTTCGGTTTTTCGATAAAAAAGAAATGTTCCAATTCAAAAGTGAACCCGATATTAGTGTTCAGGAGGTCGAAATCAGTTGGAGAACATTTTTTTATATAAGTAACAGAATGACGCTTATGTGGCCGGTTTGTCTGTCTGTCTGTCTGTCTGTCTGTCTGTCTGTCCGAGTCCGTGCAGAAATTAAGACGCTGTACTCCTTCTCGAGAATTGAAACAAGAGTCTTGGAACTTTTTTCCGATTAATAGCTGATGTCCCCAAGGGTGGCCAATGGGCACTATTTTTGTTATCCATACATCGTTATCATTATTCTCAAAAAACAGAGATCTCCTGTGCACTTCGATGAAGTTGAACTTCTCCTCGGGAAATAATGCTACAGCCCTTGAAGATTGAACTTTATCCGGTGGATAGCTTAGGTCCTCAAGGACCAAATAGGCAGGTTGGCTTTCATAACTCGGCCGCCATCTTGGCTGCCATATTGAAATTTCTTATTAGTGGAACGATTGTCATGAAACTTGAAACTTACCCTTGTCTAGTACGATCATTCTTATTTTCAAGCCAAATTTCATGATTGCCCCACCATCTTGGCCGCCATATTGAAATCTCTTATAAGTGGAAGGATTTTCATGAAACTTGAGAGTTACGCTTGTCTCGTACGATCATTCCTGTTTTCAAGCTGAGTTTCATAATTCTGCCGCCATCTTGGCTGCCATATTGAAATCTCTTGTTAGTGGAACGATTTTCATGAAACTTGGAACTTACCCTTGTCTAGTACGATCATTTTGATTTTCAAGCCGAATTTCATGATTCTGTCGATATTTTGGCCGCCATATTGCAATTTTTTGCCCAAGACGGTAGAACCCTAATCACTTAACATCTTGCGTTCACTAATCCTCCAAAAAGGAAGTGCGCTACTGAGCCTCATGCCCATGAGGCATATTCGCTTGTTTGCTAGTTGCTCCAATACCAAAGAATATGCACCCAATCAGCGGTGAGCGTCGACTGTATGGAAAGCTGTGTACATTCAGTGAATACCTACCCCAGCTGAATGGTCGGTATCCAGAACCCTTTCACAGACGAAGACAGTGGAAGTGATACTAGTTCTGATGCTTACGATTTAAAAATAACTGAACTAACTTTATCTTCCGGTGTCACCTTCGCTTTTATCTTCCAAATTGGATACTTTCTTTTCAGTTGAACATATCCGACAGCATCGTCCCCGATTGCTTTTTTACCTGCTTTGTAATACACACAGTAAGTACCTACCAATCCCTAATAGTTCTGTCAAGTCTGGAGTCTGGCCGATAAAATTTGGGTGACTGCGAGGCTGACTGTCTTATACGCCAGCATCAACCGCACTTTTTACAGTAACAAAAACGATACTCATCAGTCACCACACACCATCTACGTTCCGTTTTCTAGTATTTTCAGTGAGGACGAATGTTCTTTTTCGATAGATTAAAAGTTATTTACTTATTCTGGACGAACTATGGGAGCTCCACCTCTTGGCTTTCACGTTTGAAAAATTTGTATTTGTGCAGTAGAACGTATATCTGCCATGGTCGTCAACTTGAGATCCCTTCCTCAAAGCCTCTGTCCTCTGTCCATAACAGATGATAACGGCTGGGTCATTTATTTGATCCACCTCAATCAGATCAAACTCCAGTTTGACGTCTAACTTGACGTCTGTTACGAAATTCTTTCAAACAGAAATAAATAAGTATTGGTTACCATCGCACCCAAAACCGCGATGTTGCCAATCATGGTATAACCTCGCTCGACCTAGTGACGTCACTGGCTCGGAAAGGAATTCTTTGCGAATTTTCTCCTGCCCTATTATGAAGATAAAAGTGAAACAAACTACCACATGCTTATTAGGAAATGTTCAGCTCCTGATTATCAGTCAAAGGAAAAAATTGGATTATACCTCATTGGTTTTTTACCGCTCATCCTCTTTAGTCTGGGGGCATAGGGTCAGAAAAGGCTTGGCCGTGTGCAACTTCGTGAAGATATATAGAGATATGTCCTAAACGACTCCTGGGCGATCAAGGACCATGAAAAATTATGGTGGAATATTGACATCTACTGCAGGCAAATATGGTGGAGGCACCAAAATGGGCTTCATCTGGTAATAAGAAACTGGCTGTAGCTCGTTTGTTTTTCAACGGATTTCAACATCAGGAACGTCATTTTGCAGACAAAAAAATTCTTCTCTTATTTCATACCTAAATTTACAAACGTCATTTCGGGAAACTGTCAAAATTGTCTATAAGATATACTGAATTCCGGCGTTTTTTGAAGGTTACCTGATATTTTTAAAACATGGCAGTATTATAGATCTTGAGGTGCCTTTTCCGAATCTCTACTTTTCCACTCCGTATATTTGTCGTCTTGGCCGCCATATTGGAAAGATGGCGCCGAAAATACAGTTTTTTGTCAATATCCTTATTTTAGTCGATGTGGGGTGGAAGCGTTTATATGCGAATGGAAGCTTATTCAATTCTCTAAAATTTGACATCTTACTCGTGTACGTGCTACTCCCGGTTCTTGGGTTATGGCTTCTAGAACTCCCTGAAGCATCAAGTTTTGTCATCTAATCAGCATATCAAGTTGAGCTTAGCTCCACGTGGCAGTCAAATTGACCATAAATAATGATAAGTTGTCATTAACAATGATAAGCCACAGACCATTATTATCCAGAAAATCAATCATGGTAACGGTTGTTATGCAACTACAGGGTGAACTCCAAGGGAAAATTGACTTTGAAAAAGTATAGCTTGAGAACCGTAAGTGGCACATGAGTGATTCAGATGTCAAATTTTAGAGAATTCAACAGACCTTCACTTCTGGTATGAATCCTAAAATTTTATGACGAGTTTTCCGAAAATTTTCCGAAAATATATTTTATTGGACGATATCTTTTCAAAATTATGACCAGAACAGCAGAGATACGAAGTGGAAAAGTGGATATTCTAAATGATGACCCCAAATTTCATCATAATAATGAGTTTCGAATGTATCTGATATCCTTCAAATGCTATATTACCTTTATTTCTTTCTAAAGTCAGTTTACTTCCACAGTTCACCCTGTAATTACACAAATAACATCACCATGATCGATTTTTTAAATTTTGATCATTTATGGTTAATAGCCAAGAGCTATTCATGGTTAATTTGCTCACTACATGACGGTGGTATCAATTTAACATGCTGATTGAATGCCGAAAGTGCATGCTTTCGGAAGTTCTGAAAGCTCTAACTCAAGAACCGTAAATCGCACATAAATGACTGATATGTCAAATTGTAGAGATTTGAATGAGCTTTCCTCCGCATATACACGTTTCAATCTTGAGTCAGTTGAATTCAAGATATTGACAAAAAACTGTTTTTTAAGTGCCATCTTTCCAATATGGCGGCCAAAACGGCAAAGATACGAAGTGGAAAAGTAAAAATTTGGAAAGGGCACCTCAGGATCTATGATACTGCCAGGTTTAAAAAAATATCGGATAACCTTAAAAAAATGGCGGAATCTAGCATATTTTATAAAGAAAATTTTGACAGTTTCACGGACTGACGTTTGTAAAGTAAGGTATGAAATAAAAAGAGAGTTTTTTTGTTCACAAAATGACGTGTCAGATGTTGAAATCCGTTGAAAAACAAACGAGCTGCAGTCAGTTATTTACTACCAGATGAAGCTAATTTTGGCGCCTCCACCATATTTGCCTGCAGTAAATGCCAATATTCCACCATAATTTTTCATAGTCCTTGATTCCCCAGGAATCGATTGAGACATAACTCTATATATCTTTACGAAGCTGCACACGGCACGACCTATGCCCCCATACTACTTCTCATTTTCACGATTTTTTATCAATCCTTGATTTCAACGACATTTAAGCTGGAATACTTCTGATTGAAAACTGTTGTCCCTTACTGACCTTTGGCACTCATGCCCCATAATTTGTCGTAGGTATAGGTACCTACCTATGTAGCGTAGGAGTAAGTAGACTCACAGCCTATCGACGCCTAATACCTGTACTTGAGTGAAGTTAAAGACCATCTCTCAATTATTTGCGAGAGTAGTTATCTATTCACTTATCATCGCATCTGAAGAGGACTCGTCCCTGGACATGCAATTTTCTTTTGTGTGATAAATTGACGCAAACTATTATAACAGAGAAGAATGCCTAATTCCCCTTGCTTATCCCTTATTACTTTTTGCACTAACCAGAGGTAATATTGTGTATTACTGTTATCATCATTATTGTTATTGTTGTTGTTGTTGCTTTGTTCCTAACAACTAACAACATTAAGTAATTTCATAAACTACGATGGTGCTTTCGTCGTATAGAGGCGCATCATCTGAAGGACGAGCATATAGTTGAATTTAATTTGTTTAATGACAAACAAGCGTAATGACATCAGTGAAGTACGACAAAGTTTTAATGGCCTGAAGCGTACACACATACCCTTCACGCGCAGAATGCGTTGCAGAATGAGGTAACACCGAAACTATTTTACTATGTCGTACCATCAGGAAAAGCAATTAATTGGAAGAGCAGCAGCCCATCCTTACCGGTATAATAATGCGTCAGTATGAGAGCAGACAGGCAGGTAGGTATTCCGCATCCCACAAACGATTTGAAATTATGTGAAATTATTGCATTAAAGGCGAGTATTTGAAATAATTCAGCGAGGAGTTGAACATCGTAACGATGGGCAATGCTGTTTTTCAGATACCTACTTTAGTTCTACCACACACAAGGATCCGGTGTTGGGGCCAAGCAATGTGGCATTTATTTTGCAATGAACGTGAAGAAAACCTCTAATTGAAGATTTCTATAAAGAGGGAAGTGTGGCTACGTAGTTAAATGTAATAAAAGAAAATACGTATTTCCTACATATACAAAAACTTGGTTCGTTCTAAATAACTACCTTACTACTTTAAGTACTAACCATCCCTACTAATCTAATCATTATGAAACGGAAAAGTGAATTCAACTGTATTTGATATCAGAAATAAGGATACCTTGGACAATTTTCATGCTCATTTATAATTTGAATTTATATAATTTTATGCTTTGAACCCGGCAATTGTACGATAATGAAGAATGAAAGAAGATAATTTAACGGCCGCCAGCAAAATTTGATTTGCAAATTAGCTGATTAGGCCTGCAACTTTACGTATTTTAAGCTTCACAACATTTTTGCCTCTTCAAATAATACAAGAGAATGATACGCAGTGGTGTTGCTTTATTTCTGTGTTCGTTCATGCTCTACTATGGTAGGTACCTACCTGCTACTGTTTATAGGATTAATGCTCAATGCTTTAATGCTTTAATTGGTAATCAATTTTTTCAACTATGATAATTATCGGCATTTGGCATTTTAGCGAAAAGTGCCCCTCTGGATGAACCACAAGAGCGCGCCGCCAAGGAGACGGCACCACCAGCCTCAGCGCCAGCTCCCGCCCTGTTGCCAAACTTCAATTCGAGCGGAGATCCCCTGAAGGACCTACAGAACTGGTTTTCCGGGTTATCCGGCAACTCTGACTCGAACAATCCATTTTCGAGCATCCTGGGCAATTCCGGGCAAACGCCCATGATGATACTGGGCACGTACCAGGCGCTGAAGATGCCGATGCCCGGGCTGAATGACATAATGAAAAATTTGGGAAACATGGCACAGACTGCGCAAGGACTGAACCAGATGCTGGGCGGATTAGGAAATGTGGGAAATCTAATAAACAATAATGGTGGAAGTGGCAATGCTCAAGGTTAGAGACGTTTCTGGAGCTTTTTTCGAGAATTACGTGGGGGTTGATGCACCAAGTTCAAAGCTCAAGGATAAGGAATGGGTCCTAAAAACTAGACCACTACTTATCCTAGCTGAGAGCTTTCATCCAGCTCACTATTACTCACGCTTCAACTCGGTATATGAACCAGCAATAAAATCAATATACAAACTTGTTTATGTACAATAACAGGGCAAATATTCGTATATTATATATGTATTTTCTATACAAAATGAGTATTCAATTTGAAAAAAAAATCGGCAGTTGATAAACTCAAAAAGATGGATTTTTGGTGGCGACTCAACAGGCGATCAAGCGATCAACCCGCTCGATAAATTGAATTTTTTACCATAGGAGGTGACACACGACACAATAGAGATGTGAATGAATGTTTACGTTTTCCACTGTATTCGCGTTACACAATGCGGTTATACGATATTCTCCGGAGACTCCGATCCGTGGATAAGACGCATCTGCACAATGGGGTACTTGCCAATGTAAAAGATTTGACTGAAAATACTTTTTAATCGTCAACAAGAGTAATAAAGAGTATTTCCCGAAAATTTCTGGAACATACAGGCTGTTCCATAATCAGCCGTCAATACTTTGCCAGCCGATTCTACGATCAAAAAAAAAAGAAAAAAAAGTTTCAATGAACTTCGGTAACTTGCCCTGTTTTCAAGTAAAATCGTTTTGAAATTTTTCAAACGGTGAGCGGCTCATGCTGGCCTGGATTCTAAAACCTGGATCTTTCAGTAAGTGTTTTTTTCTTATTCCTTTTTCTTCTTTTGATTCAAATAAGTAATTATCCCTGACCAAGGACCAGAGTTCTGGTAACGAACTAGAGAATTTTTGTTGGTATATTTCCCTTTCGATTTTTTTTTCTTTGGTCATTTAAGGCTTAATTCCGACATAAGTGTATTTGTTACTGACGAGAGCTAACAAGCTCGAAACAAAGGTTTGTATGCCAGTTATGGAGGAATTAACAGTTTTTTCAATGAAATAGTCAATGCGAATTGACATTTTATTCCATCTTACCTTTTGTACCTTACTTTTTCCCAAAAATTAGTTTTGTTGTCACCTAGTAAATTCAATTGACACTTTGCGTAAAATCCGGAAATAAATTTTGAGAAATTTTCACTGCGTTATTGCAGACACTTTTTCTTAGAGGTTATTGACCACAAATTAATGAATTAGTACTGATCCCTTGGGAATTTCACGGGCTACATTTGCCTCGCTGGTGTTTCTGTTTTGAAAGTAACTAATAGTTATTCAGAAAAAAACGAAGATTTTTTGGTCAAAAAAAAATCGTAGTCATGTCTGCCCTGAGACTTCTCATCGTAGCATCCTTCCTGCAACATCTTAGAAGTTGGAATCAGGGTCGGTATTCTTATGTTAACTAACTGCCCGGCATCCCTGAACTACATCATTCAATCCGGTCTGAAATACCCAGGCCGGTTTCACATTTTCAACCGGGAAATTCTCAAGAAATTGGAAAAAGATTATTGGAAAATGTTCAGGAACAGTTACCTCTTATTTGAAAAAAAAAAAGTTCTGAAAGTAAAAATCTGTTCACGTGATAAAATGTTGTAAAATTTCCTTTCGACAACCGTTGGTCCGATTTCGAAAAATTTTTCCTACAAAAATTAACTCAATGTTTTCTTCAATTTTCATTTTTAGCATGTCTGCACCTAAAATATCCTTCTAGGCCGTTCGAACGCACTGTTACGAGATGCGAAACTCTCATCTGCATATGCAATTCGGGTGCATACGCGTAGTTGTACTATACATATAGGTTTTGGACCGTTCGAACAAACTGGAGACCCCAGAATGAAAGAAAAATAATTCGTGTGGTTTCTGCGTGTGGTTTAGGACTGATTGTCTTGACTATTTTATGTTAATAAAATAGTTCAGTCTATCCACCCCTGGAAATTCTTTTCAATAACGTTCAGTTGGACATTGAAAAAAGTACGTCTGAACTGGATGTTGAGAAATACCTACTTCTTAGCCTACCAATCAGCCCAAAATTGAGAATTCAAAAAATTGACTACATAATAAGAATTTCGGAATGCCAAATGACAGGTTAAGGCACAAAACATGCCAACTTTGCATCCTCTTGTATGTATAGAATCCATCAGAATCCGTAATACGTCTATAAAAAGGGTCGACTCTATCAAATTTTTAGGTCTGGTGGTTGATGATAAAATGAAATGGGCAAAGCATACCCAAAAATTGTCTTATAGATTGAGCAGCAGTCACTTCTTAATAAGGCAGCTCATAGAAACAGTATCGCTTGGGGTCTTGAGGATGGCCTACTTTGGGGTGGTCCACTCTCTCCTGCAGTATGGCCTAATGTTCTGGGGTTCATCGGCGCATGTCCAGGAAGCTTTTACCTGCCAAAAGAAGATCTTGAGAAGTGTGGTCGGCGTCCGTCCCTTCGCTCACTGCAGGGGGCATTTTCGGGAGTTGCGCGTCCTGACTCTGCCTTCCCTATATATCCTTCAGATTACCACCTTCATAAAATCCAATGAGGGAACAGCAATTATACAGCGTGTTCAACAATGATTGTCCTTGCCGCCTTTTAGAAATTTGGCCCGCATTAGACATGCGCTGCTTGAATGAAATCATTTTGGAATACCCCAGTAGCGCAATTGATAAACGTCACGTCACACTGACTGATAAAAAATCCGAGGTTAACAGTGACGTAATTGACGGCTGATTCTCCCGTTCCGTCAGGTTGCTTGTTCACTATTTACCCGCAGTCAGAGCCGTCACTGTTAGCCTCAAATTTGATATCAGTCAGTGTGACGTGACGTCTATCAACTTCGTCACTACAGTATTCCAAAATGATTTCATTGAAGCGGCGCATGTCTAATGCGGGCCAAATTCCGGAAAGGCGGCAAGGACAATCATTGTTGAACACGCTGTAGTGAATTGAGTAAAATGTGTATGAAAGGTGTAAACTGTAAACTGTGTATAGTGAAGGGAAAAAAGTAATGGTCATGAATAAACATTATTATTATTATTATTATTCTTATGTAGAATGTAAAGCAAAAATAGTATATTATTATACGAGTTTCATAAGACATAGTATTGTCACACGACGAGCTTGCTAGGAGTGTTCCAAAGGAAGGAGTGTGACAATACGTCGTCATATTGAACAAGTGTAATATACCTGCTATTTTATCTACTTTACACTGATAATCGCCCAGGAACTGTAAATCTTGGCTGCCAAAAATAGAAGTATCTGACAGGTGACACCTCCGCACCGCACTGACGTTCGCCTACCTTCTATTGACAATAAATTGTTGCTATTGGTTGAAAAGCAGTTCAATAATACTCTCCATTAAAGCATCGCTTCAGATGTCATAATGAATCCATTAGTAGAGCAAAGTAGATGAACACATTCCTGTACAAATGAATTCTTTGAGGAAATTGGATTTTTTATTCATCACTTATCCTGTACTTATAGTAAATGGATATCTAGTACACAGTCATCATGCAGTATTTGATATTTTTCATTCATACTGGTGAAATGTTGTGACCAACAGTTCAATGAAATCTTTTGAAATACCGAAACTAGAATGGTTGGAAGTTAGAAGAACAACCTTTTGACCCTTATTCATAAGAAGGGATAGAGGGACAACTCTTCGACTCTTTATAACTTCAATAATAAAAAGAAAAAGATTTTTTATATACTTTTGGTGGGTATATTATTTTGGTCCGACCTTTTTGAATCGCCCTGTATAATAGGCGCGCGTGACGCGTGACGTCACGGCCGCGGTACGCACGTGGTGCACGTTGTGGTGCGGATTAATCGCCGTGCTTGGTGGCCGGTGTTACACGGTAATTGTTGGGTTTGGACATGGTCGGGGACGATTTCCGAATGCGAGAGAGAGGATTCCGATGCCGCGCGTCTGGGACCCGGGCCTCCGGCTCCCGGCTCGTCGTGATAGACGTGTGAGGGAATTGTTGGGAGGACGGAGGTCACAGGAGAGGCTTTTGGGATAATCCCCGATTTGGATTCAAATTGTGTACGTACGGTCACTTTGTCGCTCAATCCTCATCGGTCTGCCCGTCCCGAATCATGCCCTCAATTTGCCGTTTACAGTAAATAAAGAGGCAGATTATGAGCCCTCCAAGGTATGTGCTTGGAACACAGAAGCTTAGAACAAGCAACAACAGTTGGGTGCTAATACTGCTAACAGTGAACAGTGCTGACTAACTCTGTCGGCAATTTTTTAAGGTCAAGAGCCTTGCTCTTTTAAGGAAAATGGCAAGATATATTTTTGTCTTTATCCAATTGTACATTTTTAAAATACGACTCCAGCATCGTGCACAAATTCTGGTGAAGTCTGTGTACTACGTTTTACAAAAAATGCTCTGTCCAAATGGCCACAAAAGCTGTTATTATTTAGAGAGGGGAGGGGGGGGGGGCGAATTTCCATTGAGTGACTGGCTAACTGGCTTCACAAAATAATGTGGATTATAATATCACAAACATCTCATCGATCCAAAGTTCCATCTGGTCATGATTAACACGTAAGTTGAGAGAAATCAAGATAAACAAACTTGGATAAGGTTTCTTTGGCGAAAAGGTCATTGATGCCGCGATTCAAGCTCCGGTTTTTCATAGTAAAACGATCGTGTGTGTCCAATAAAGTTGCCACCTGTTGTTTTTCCAACCATTTCACGAAGGGCACAATTTAAAGATGGCGCACACGATGGAAAACGCACATCACCATTGTCCATCGCCATCGTAGTGGGGTTGGTTGATATACACATTGAACAAGCAAATATGCCTCATGGGCATGAGGCTCAGTAGCGCACTTCCTTTTTGAAGAATTAGTGAACGCAAGTTGTTAATTAGGGTTCAACCGTTATTTTAGAGAAGAAATTTCAATATGGCGGCCAAAATAGCGTCAGAATCATAAAATTTGGCTTAAAAATCAAAATGATCGTACCTACTATAGACAAGGGCAAGTTCCAAGTTCCATGAAAATCATTCCACTAATTAGAGATTTCAATATGGCCGCCAAGATGACGGCAGAATGTTGGAATTTGGCTGGAGAATAAGAATGATCATACGAAACAAAGGTAAGCCCCAAGCTCCATTGAAATCGTCAAGTGATAAGAAATTTCAATATGGCGGCAGAGCATCATTTGTCCAAAATCGGATGTATTTTGATGAAGTTCACATCGCCTGTGAATTTCACTCAAATCGGACCACTTTCAGAGAAATTCAAAATGGCGGACCAAAGATGACGATCAAGTGACAAAAATCATTGGTCAAATGTATATGGTGAACACGTACGCATTTGATTGGCATTTGCACCACATCGATATCTTTTTTCGACGAGGCATAATTTTCCCAGTTCTATCACTTCGAAACATGTTCAATAGTGAGAATACAAGATGGCGGCAAGGCATCAATTGTCAAAAATTGGATGCATCCTGATGAAGTTCACATCTCCTGCAAATTTCACTCAAATCGGACCACTTTCAGAGACATTCAAAATGGCGGATCAAAGATGGCGACCAAGTGACAAAAATTATTGGTCAACTTTATATACCGGTCACGTGCGCATTCGATTGGCGTTTGCACCACATCGATATCTTTTTTCGTTGAGGCATAATTCTCCTAGTTCTATCACTTTGAAACATGCTCAATATGGAGAATACAGGATGGCGGCGGGGCATCAATTGTCGAAAATTGGATGTATCCAATTGAATAAGTTCACATCACCTGCAGTTTTCACCCAAATCGGAGCCTGCAAATTTCATTTCAATCGGATCACTTTTAGTGAAATTCAAAATGGCGGATCAAAGATGGCGGCAGAATAACAAAAAAACAAAAGTCAACTTGACATCCTGGACATATGTACTATTGATTAGCGTTTACATCACATCGATACGACATCGACGGACGGACAAAGTGAAGCTAAAAGCGCATTTTTCCCATTTTTGGGAAAGTGCGCTAAAAACGGTACTATTAGTGGACGTGGTACAACCGAAATAGGGAATATAAGTTGCAAATGATGATAAAGGCAAACCACTTTGCAGGGTTACAACTGAGACCTAAAAAAACGATTTGACCCGCAGTGCATTTCTTTTCGCCCCTTAGGATTTAAATAGCGCCCCTTTTTCAAAATGGTGGATATTATATCTAGGGGCAGAAGGTATCGAACCTAACATTTTTATTTTTCAACGGATTTCAACACAAGACATCTCATTTTGTGGAAAAGTATATTCTTCTTGTTACCTTGTATCTTCCATTGAGAAAGAACGTTGAGAAATGTTAAAAAAAATGGAAATAATTTGAAAAAAAAGATTTACAATATTTTTTTATTTTTATGCAATTTGCCCTATTTGTAGACTTTGATATGCCCTTTCTAAATTTGCACTTTTCCGATTTATATCTTTGCAGCACGCGCCGCCATATTGGAAAAATGATGTCTGAAAAGAAGTTTTTGACAATATCTAAATTTTGGTCCTTGTGACATTAAAATGTTCATATACATGTGGAAGCACGTTCAATCTTCCACAGTTTGACATTTGAACCAGCTCTGTGCGACCCGCGGTTCTTGAGCTAGACCTTCTGAAAGTATCAATTTTTCAGTATCAGTCAAAATATCAATTTTCATCTTTCCATCTTCAAAATTCTTTGATTTTTTTAACAGTAAAATGTTCAGAAAAAAATGATATTTTTGAAAATATCTCTGGAAACGATTGATATTTTTGAAATCGGTTTGCTAAACATTCCTTGGCGTAAAATGGCGAATACGTACGGTAACTTTCATCACTGTACCTCTTTCGGTTCATGATTTAACATTTTTTATGTCTTCATCACATTTTACCCCCCCTCCTGCCCCGCTGTCCAGTCGCGGGTCTCAGATGTTCACCATCGCGTAGTTCACCATGATCTAAGGAACAATTTGGCACCAACCACTATACTCTAGTCTCAACTTACACACGGGCCTCAAACAGGGCCGGATTCACCAATAGGCAAAATAGGCAACTGCCTAGGGGCGCCACCGCACCAAAAGGCAAAGGGGGCGCTTCACTATTCAGCTTTAAAAAAATTATACCGGAACTTATTGATAATTCTACAACTGAACTCTGAAGGGTCTCACAAATTGAGAGATTTCAATAAGATAATTGAAGAATTCGTCACAAAGAAGAAGTCGAGAAAGAAGGACTGAATGAAGCAATGTTTCTTCAAGTTTTCAAAACTCCATCTGTCCCAATTAATACAATATAAATTTTCAATTATTCCCTCTGTATTACCCTGTATACCTATACGGTGTCAGCCATAGTTACTTAGTTAGGGTTGCGGCGGTGATAATATCCTCATTGATTTTACTTTTCGACTTCCCTTGTGTTAGTTATTTTTACCAAACTGCACCATGATATCTTGAAACTCATTGAATTCTTAAGAAGTCATCGTTGTAATAAATAGATACATGCAATTAGTTTTGCTCACTATACGATCGTGTTCCAGCCTTTATCAAGCGATTAGACATGAACCGTCTCATGTGTTGCTCCAGCCGCTTCGCGCTGAGGCCCGTCTTAGAATGATTTGAAACCCAAATACAAAGAACCGTCCACAAAGCAAACCAAATAAGGCGTCAACATACTGTGAGCCTAAAAAACATGAAAAAGTAATCGGGAAATTGGGCAATTGAATAGCTTGAAATTCAGAATCATATCAAACATGTGAACTCTGCACGGGAAGCGACGAAGCGACGTACATTACAAGGTTTGTATCACGCTGATCCACTGTGGTCTAAGCCAAGCGTCTTAAATACAGCGAATCCCACATTTTCGTCGCACACAAGGAATATCACAATATGTGGACGCTCGAACGTTTGTGCATCGATGACTGAAATTAGAGCAGTGGGGGCGGCTTTTAATATACCTATAGAAATTATGTTACGTTGCCTACTTTCACTAAAATACATTGTTATAAAAATTAGCATAGGTATGTACCTACCATGTACCGCTAAAGCAAGAACTATGTATTATGTTGAAAATTATTTTATTTTTTTTGAAAATCACGTACAATAATTTGAAAATCAGAAAAAATGCACTACCAATAAAATCACGTTTGATAGAAAAATTGTGAGGATTGAAGGGGGCTTTGTCACAGCAAGCCCAACCCAAAAATTTGTTCAGGGGGCTGCTGCCCAAACGTCAGTCAAGGGGCGCTGTACAATTTTTGCCTAGGGGCGCCGGCGAGCTTAATCCGGCCCTGGCCTCAAAAAATAAACATAAGAAAACCCACTAACAGGGATACATAGGGATAGCTCGGTATCAGATTGCATCCATCATCGATTTCTGTTTTGCCTTTCCTGGCTTTCTTGTGGCGGTACAGAGATTGATACATCTTAAAGATGCTGATGCAGACGTCGAATACTTCGGCAGCTTCTTGGACTTGGTTTTCGGTTGGGGTTGAAATTGGCTTCGCACTCTTCGCAGACGTCCGGGGGACTGTTTAGGAATAAGGAAGATACGCTGAATTCGCCCGAAGACGTATCACAGCACCAGCACAGCTGCATTTGTCCTGGGTCAAGTTCACGTTGTCCATAAGGAAATCGAGTCGTAACAGATTCTCCGTCGCGAGTTTATCCATTTTCACTAGATACCTACTAATTGTTTACTGAATGTTGACATGTACAAATAAATTGTTTGACGTTAACATCGGTTGAGGAACCAAATGAATCAAATTTTGAAGAAAAATAATTCTCGAATCATCCATCCACATCCCGTGGTGGGTCTTGTGTCATAAATGGCAACGCGATTTCGGTTATTCCAAAAGAAGGAATGGACTAAGAACAGTGTCCTAGAAGATTGTCTAAAAGAAAATTTGCGGATTATCCACAATTTTTTTTTCAATTATTTTTTTCAAGTTACGGAGCCCACATAGTGTATTTTTGGCGGTCGACTTGATTTGAAAAATTTGAAAGAAGGTAGAACTACGGAAGCGTAGAAGGGCCAGGGACAAAGTCGAGTTTCAAAGTCGACCCGGTCGAGTTCCAAACTCGACTTTCTGCGTAAAGTCGAGTTTCAAAGTCGACCCGGTCGAGTTTCAAAGTCGACCCGGTCGAGTTTCAAACTCGACTTTCTGCGTAAAGTCGAGTTTCAAAGTCGACCGGGTCGAGTTTCAAAGTCGACCCGGTCGAGTTTCAAACTCGACTTTCTGCGTAAAGTCGAGTTTCAAAGTCGACCCGGTCGAGTTTCAAACTCGACTTTCTGTGTAAAGTCGAGTTTCAAAGTCGACCGGGTCGAGTTTCAAAGTTGACCCGGTCGAGTTTCAAACTCGACTTTCTGCGTAAAGTCGAGTTTCAAAGTCGACCCGGTCGAGTTCCAAAGTCGACCCGGTCGAGTTTCAAAGTCGACCCGGTCGAGTTCCAAACTCGACTTTCTGCGTAAAGTCGAGTTTCAAAGTCGACCCGGTCGAGTTCCAAAGTCGACCCGGTCGAGTTTCAAACTCGACTTTCTGCGTAAAGTCGAGTTTCAAAGTCGACCCGGACGTAAACTGCTCGTCATAAGTTCAAGATATGTCAAAATTTGCTCCAATTTCAAGTGAGGATATCTCAGGTAAAAAATATCCGATTTGGAAAAAGTTGATGACCCCTGAAAGAGCTTATTACCCTTGGCTGCAGGACGCTTATCAAATTATGTCATAACTGACTTAGTTCATTATATACACGATGCTAAAGAAGGGAGTGACAAAAGGGTTGATTTTTCAAGCCGTGTAATTTTTCGCCGTATTTTCGCGAAGAAAAACTTTTTCCAATGAATAGCTGATATCCCCAAGGGTAGCCAATATAGGCATTATTTTTTCATCCATACATGATTATCATTATTATTATCAAAAAATAAAGATTTCCTGTTCACTTCAAAGAAGTTGAACTCCTCCTAGGGGAATGAAGCTAGTGCCCTGGAACTTTTTCCGATGGATAGTCTGAGTCGTCAGGGTTTGGTTTATACCCCATGGATGGCGTAGTCGTATTCGTGCAATATTGGACAATTACAAAATTGTCCGGACAAATATCATGTTGACCGGGCACATAAGGACAATTGACCGGGTATATTTAGACACTTTTTAGAATGTCTTACATCACTTCCTCCCATCAATTGAAAGAGATCAATTTGAAAAAATTGCACATCATGCTTGAAGCTTGAACGGCCAGTAATGTGTCAGATTAAAACCGAAACAAGATGGAGACGGAAGCGTGAAATCACAGAATAGCGTGAAATTCAGCTTGAAAATTAGAATGTTACTGCAAAACAAGATTAAGTTCGAAGTTTCATGACAATCATTCCCCTAATAAAGAGACTTCGACTATTTACACAGCATGAAAGATACTAACAACCAAGATGGCGACGGAATCATGTAATTCAGCCTGAAAATATAAGAATGATCATACGAAACAAGGGTAAGTTCCAAGTTCCACGAAAATCGTTCCACAAATGGGAAATTTCAGTATAGCGGCCAAGATGGCAGCGGAATTATGAAACTCAGGTTGGGAAGAAGAATGTTTATATAAGACAAATGTAAGTTCCAAGTTTCATGACAATCATTCCACTAATAAGAGATTTCGGAGGCAATTCCAATATGGCGGCCAAGATGGCCGAAATTTAGATTGAAAATAAGAATGACCATATGGGACGAATGTAGGTTCTGAGTTCCACGCAAATCGTTATTCTAATAAGAAATTTCAAAATGGTGAACTAAATAGATGGCACCGCAACCATCAGGTCCAATCTGCTCATTGGTCACCCTTAAGGACCTAATAAGCTATCTATCGGAAAAACTTCCAGGGCTCTAGTTTCATTCCCTTAGGAAGAATTCAACTTCTTTGAAGTGCACAGTAAATCTTTGTTTTCTGATGATGATAATAATAATAATGGTACATAATGAATGGATAAAAAAATATTGCCTATTGGCTTCCTTTGAAGGTATAAGCCATCCACTGGAAAAAGTTTATTCTCACAAAAATACGTTGAAAATTTACACGGCTTCAAAAATCAACCCTTATGTCATTCCTTTCTTTGGCATCCTATATAGAAGCTGCCCTAGTACGTTGTCGGTGTATTTTCGGGACACCCTGATAATGCATGAAGTCAGTTATGAGTATGAATAATATTTTATCTTATACTTATATGTACCTACAATTTGACGTGTGTAAACATACTTATGTGTGTAAAACATTAATAAAGATTATATTATATATAACCTAAAGGTGCGTTCAGTCAGTTTATTTAGACGCAAGTTTTAATTTTAGTCGCAAGCGCAGCGACGCCCATTGGCTCTCATGAACCAGCCTCCTCAGAACAGCCAATAGACGATGCAGCGCTTACAGCTAAAATTAAAACTTGTGACTAAATAAGCTGGCTGAACGCACCTTAAGTCAACATGAGCGTCCTGCAGCCAAAAGTAAGCTCTTTCAGGGGTCACAACTTTTTCCAAATCGGATATTTTTCCCCAGAGATATCCTTACTTGAAATTGGAGCAAATTTTGAGATATCCTGAGAGATATCCTCAACTTATGACGAGCAGTTTATGACCGGGTCGACTTTGAAACTCGACCGGGTCGACTTTGAAACTTGACCGGGTCGACTTTGGAACTCGACTTTACACAGAAAGTCGAGTTTGAAACTCGACCGGGTCGACTTTGGAACTCGACCGGGTCGAGTTTGAAACTCGACTTTACGCAGAAAGTCGATATCGAAACTCGACCGGGTCGACTTTGGAACTCGACTTTACACAGAAAGTCGAGTTTGAAACTCGACCGGGTCGACTTTGAAACTCGACCGGGTCGACTTTGGAACTCGACTTTACACAGAAAGTCGAGTTTGAAACTCGACCGGGTCGACTTTGGAACTCGACCGGGTCGAGTTTGAAACTCGACTTTACGCAGAAAGTCGAGTTTGAAACTCGACCGGGTCGACTTTGGAACTCGACTTTACACAGAAAGTCGAGTTTGAAACTCGACCGGGTCGACTTTGAAACTCGACCGGGTCGACTTTGGAACTCGACTTTGTGTCTGTAAAAAGATTTGCAGCTTGGCCCTTCTACGCTTCCGTATAGAACAGACTAAAAACAGTGCTCAAGAAGGTAATGCGAAAGAAAATTTGCGAATTATCTACTGCTTCTTAAGAAAAAATTACTGAAATTTGGAAACCACACATCATAATATATTTTCTACGCCGGGCGGGTATGCAACTCAACAAACAATCAAAGAAAGCGGATTAGGAAGGTCGTGGTAGTCATCCCGACGAGGAACAATCCTATCTACGTGAAAACGTTAAGTTCAAGTGGCTAAACTTAATGTTTATTTATTGTAAGTAAATCGTAGTCGTCCGTACCTAAATTGTCTCGAAATTGCATGAGGAAGAGAATGGTGGTAGAAATGTTACTGCAAAATGTGCGGTTTCCGCTGCCCTTTATGACACAAGCACCCCCGTGGTTGTTGATACAATATACCTAAAAACACCCGGAAGATTCCATTATATCATACCGTATCTTGTATTGGACCGACACTTCTGAATCGCCCTGTATAAAGCACAATGGGATGAGAGATCTGCGATCTGCACATCTGCACGCATCTCGCTTCCACCCGCCGAAGAAGGAGCATAAATCAATATGTGCGCGCGACTGGAAGGCGCGGTTCGGACCTCTTCGTCCACATTCGCGACCGCGTGCTCACATACACTTCGCGTTGTTGCAGCGTTACATAAGGACGGGCCCGCTATTCCGTGCATATCCCGATCGAGTCAGTCGTATTCTGCATGCGAGCGGAGCGAATTCGATCTGCACGGTCCCCGCGTCGTCATCGTCCTACTGGGAGAAAACGTTGCTGCGATCTTTACGCCGGTTGAGTAATCCGCTCTTGCAACACCAGACAGTCGAACTGCAAGGAGCCCGTCGTTTCTATTTGGTGGTCAGTGATATGATAAGACATAGGAAGGTGGTTTGTGGTGTGTGACAGCGGGACATGGCAATGGTCACCTTCGCCGTGTCCCCCTTAAGACGTCGCAACTGCTTCTTGGTGCTCTCCTTCATCGTCTTCGTACCCTTCTGCGTGTTCGTCCTCTTCACAGTGCCAGGTAGCTATCCGTAGTAGCAGTAGCCCATTCATGCTCGATAAGTACCCGGCGTTTGTTGTGGTACAGCAGCACGTGGTGATCTTGGAGCCTATCAATCAGCTGGAGCTTCGCCGTATCTGTATATTAATACTACCTACCTACTTGCTAGTTTTTCAAAAAAAACCTTGGCTTTTTGCCTAGAGGCTGTTGTCAATGGAATTCCCATCGACCACATTTTGGTTCAACTGTGTGTGGACTGTTCAAACAATGCGGTTTTTTGTTCTGAATAATTAAAAGTCACGAGTGGATAACACTGTTATTATGGTTGAGTTTTTATACTTCTGACACTGCAGTTTTATGCATGGATTAAGGATAGAGGACGAAGGTGTTCTCGAAGGTGTTACATCAAGCTGCAGCCTATGTCAATAATTTAAAAGGACCGTACCTTGCTCATTTTAAGACAAAAATCATAGTGAAACAATAATTGACAATTTTTTTTGCGAGGTTGTTTTCTTTCTGGCGATATTAAAACGAAAATAAAGATTCCTTTGGATAAATATGTACAGGGTGTTCACGATAAAATTCACTCATTTTCATGCAACACCCTATATTTTATTTCGCCATTTTATGTAGTCCTTTTTTCTGATTAGAAATATATATAACACTCATGATTTATTTTGACAAGGAAGCTGTCGAAAAAATAAAAGGTAATCAAATAAATTAAAAATCTAAAATTACGCGACACCCTGTATTAGGAACGAATTAGACCATTTATCTATGCAGAGTTGAATTCTGCAGACAAAATACAGCGAAAATAACTTTTTTTTAAGTGAAATAATGTAGAAACCAAAGCCATCCCACCGCGAAACAAAACTAAATAGTCGACTACCTATTTTATTATTTTTCCGACAGCTTACTTGTCAAAATAAATCATTAGTGTTATATATTTATGTATATATATGTATTTGTAATCAGAAAAAAAGGCTTGAGCAAATAGTGAAATAAAATATAGGGTGTTGTATTCAAAATAAAAAAGTTACATATCACACCCTGTATACTGTACCAATTGGAAACTTTTAGAAGATCGATTTAAGGTCCCTGGGAAAAATCGTGAAACAACAGTTTTCAGTTCTTCCAAATATCTCAAAGGCGAATATCCCAGAGGGGGGTGAATTTTATCATGAACACCTGTACCTACGTATAAGTATGAGATACCGAAGTGCCCAAAGTTTTGGATTTGTATTTTCTTGAAAACTAAAACTACTACAATAGATTTGCTCTATTTTAGTCATGAAGTTCGTTCAACCCTAGTGTGATTCGAGTTGGCTGGGAGTCTCGCCACGCGACGCTCTCGGGAAGGAGAAATTCGGGAAATCATAGCCCACTCGAATCACACTTGAGTTGAACGTAACGTACCATAGTAAAGATCAAGGATCTTTTAAATTTGATTACATAGGTTGGAACTCACCCTGTATGTATTTATGAAATTATTAAGGTTTCCAAAAGATAAATAAATAATGATGATAAAACCAACACGCGGGACGGATACCCCCCATGTGAAAAACTTTCCTTTCACGATAATTCAGAAAAAACTTTCCTGAATCAATTTTTTCCCCAGTTTCTGAATGTGTCTAGTACAATTTTCCATTTTGTGCCATATACAGGGAAGGGCTCGGGGAAGGGTGTCGCAATTTGTTTTCGCATTTTTTCGAAACGCCCATCAGCACAATCGATTCACATTGTTATCCTGATTACAATGAATTTGCATGACACTTCTAAATTTTTTTCTAAAAATTAGATGATGAAAATAGGTTTTTCTTGAGATGCCATTATAAATTTTTCAACTTTTTTTTTTAATCTAGAAGTTTAATCTCGAGTTTAATGCATATTTGTGATAAGGATAACAATGTGCATCGATTGTGGTGATGAAATACAGAGTGTTTCCTAAAAATGCAAAAAAAATTGTGAAACCCTGTATATGGCGCACGAAATAGAAAATTTTACTTGACATTCAGGAACTACGGAAAAGAATATTCGAGGAAAGTTTTTTCTTTTTTGAATTATCGTGAGCGGGAAGTTTTTATGGGGGGGGGGTACCCGTCTCGCGTGAACACCCAGTACATACATGTTTTTCACGAATCAGTTACATTTTCTATGCATACACGGCGTTTAAGTGATGGTGTTGCAAACTCCAAGAGTAGACTCCTCGGTAGACTCCCCATCAAAAGCCAGGTCTGAAAATATGCAGTCTTGAGAATATGCAGAACCCGTGTCCGGAAATGCTTGGTTCCAGATATACAGAGTGTTGAAGTTGACTTTTTACAGTGGTTTCTATGCCATAACTTTTGAACCGATCAACCCTCGGATCAACCTATTTGCCTATAAATTGATAAAAATAATTTTGTTTTAAACATAACAGTGGTGTAGATACTGGGGGGGGGGGACTGGCTGAGTAATTGGGGAGAAACATGACCCCGCAGTATCTACGCCACTGTGCTGTTTGAGGCAAAATAATTATTATCAATTTATAGACAAGTTAGTATTCACCTACACCGAGATTTACGCACTATTTGTGTGAATTTGCAAATCGATCGATAGGTTCAAAAGCTGTTGCAGAAAATAATAATAAATTAAGTATCAATTTCGAGATCAATTTCAACACTATGTATATCTCCGAAAGGAAGCATTTACGAAAACGGGTCATATACTTCTAGAGACATGGTTTTTGATGGAGAGTGTCCACCCTTGAAGTTTGTAATACAATCACTGGAACCTGGAACACCCTGTTTTGAGGCTTGGTGTAATAGATATCTTAAGGGGGCTACTTTCTCATTCATCTGCAGTCGTAGCCAAACAAAATAGGCTTCCCAAAAATGTAGTTTGATTTCTTTAGACCTTTTTCATTGCAAGAATCAATAGTAATTCTCCTATCATATTTATAGGTTAATTAAAAAATATATGAGGCGTTTCAAGGTGCTGAAGCTTCTTTTTCATAGTGCATATTTGATTTCCTGAAAGACTTATTCTTATTACTATTAAACTGAATTATTAATATAAAATTAATGGTCAAGAAAGTCAATAAACTCAGCATTATTGTCATTCTTGACTCTGTGACCTAGGAATGTAAAAAGGAATTCTTGAGCGCTCTTGTTTTCGTACTGATTTTAATTAGGTAGGTATAAACATCGAGGTAAACATTCTGATTTTATTGATGATTGTAACTGTTTTAAGGCTGATATGATGATGAGTAGTAGGTATGATATTATAGACCAAGCAAGGGTGGGAATGTATCACCCGTCACCCGAGGTATTATCTAGGTAGGTACTTTGGTTTCATCAACCTCGTTCTCAACTGTGGTTTTATAGAATTTTCGTCGGAATTTTCTTTCCATTAAAAGTCGACACCGCGATCCAGAAACAGGTATTAATAATGACGTACTTCAAGGCTATATTGGTGAAAAATAGTAGGCGTATTATTATAGTTTGGTATCATAAGAGCTTCGTAATAAGACGTAATATTTTCAGCGAGGAGTGCTCCAAAGGAATAAAGAGTGTGACAATATTGTGCAACAATATTTGAGCCGGAAGGGACCGGAAGGTTCCAGAACGCTGTAGATCAAGACGCGCGAATAGGACACATCTGGCACAATTCTAGAGCCGCAGCGGAAATCTTAGTCCAGGGGGCAGTGAGCCTTTTTGAACATTATTCCTGTATTCGATAAAATGTCGATAGGAATAATAGGATTATTCTTTTATCGATACTAACCAATAGTACGGATGTTAGGGGATCCAACCTTGCTTTTCATCCCGATGCAAAACGCTATGCAACGTGAGTAGTAGGTACCTATAGGTAATTTTTAAGAAGTGGTGCCCCGATGGGACCCCCGCGACTTGCGTGCTTCCGAAGAGGTCGATGGTCCAAAAAATTACCATTTTTGAAATCGTTGCTTTTTGTATACTTTTTTTGCTGGACTATACCGGGTGATCATTTGAAAACTATCCACCTGCAATAACTCCAGATTCCTAGTGAATATTTTTTCGAGCAAAAACAGGTCGATTTTTATATCGAGGGGGACATCCAAAACATACATTGGCAAATTTCTATATTCACCCCCCTCGCCCCCACTCACCCCAACTTTGAAGTTTCGAATGACACTACCTACCTTGCGATACATCAAATTGAAGCAAATTAAATTTTCTTTCTGAAAAAAATATTTTCAAAATTTTCAACCCCACCCCCTTTTTCCTAAAAATTCTATGACTGTCCCATTTTATATTCTGGACCCCTCATTTTTTTCTCAATTTAGTCGGCGCATCCTAGATAGCATGGAAGAAAAAAATTTGCGGTGGAAAAAGTGCCACCCAAATTCACCCCTTTGCTCTCCCCCACTCCAACTCCCAAATTTAACAAAACACCACCTACTTTGTGATACATCAAATTGAAGGGAATTGAATTCTCTTTCCGAAAAGAATTTTTTTTGAAATTTTCTACCCCTCCCCCAATAAATTGGCCATTTGGAGTATTCTAGGTGGGAAATGGGGGGCTTTAAAAATTGTGAAAAAATCTTTTTCAGGGAGAGAATTCAATTTCCGTCAATTTGATGTATTACAAAGTGGGTATTGACATTTTAAATTTTTGAGATCAGGTGGGGGGAGCGAAGGGGTAAATTTGGGTGGCACTTTTTTTTTATAGAAAATGTTCTCTTTCGATGCTGTGCAGGATGACGTTTACTGTATTGAAGGGAAATGGAGGTCAAGAATATTAACTTGGACACTCAGAGAATTTTAGGAAGAACAGGGGGTGGGGTTGAAAAATTTCAAAATATTTTTTTTTAAAAGAGAATTTAATTCTCTTTAATTTGATGTATTGCAAGGTAGGTGGTGTCATTTGAAATTTCAAAGTTGGAGTGAGTGGGGGCGAGGGGGCTTAGAATATAAATTCTCCAATGTATGTTTTAGATGTCCCCCTCGATATAAAATTCGACCTGTTTTTGCTCAAAGACATTTGCACTAGGAATCGGGAGATATTGCAGGTGGATAGTTTTCAAATGATCACCCGGTATATTTCCAAAGTCGAGAAGCACAATGCAATAAATTTCCAGAAAGTGTCATGCACCAGTGGCGTACCAAGCGGCTGCAAAGGGGCCGAGATGCGATTTTTCACAAGTCTTATGGTAAACCTGGCCCAACACGTTTTTTGACATGTTTGGTATTATGTCTGACCAAATCGCACATTTTGATTCTAAACATGAGTATGAAATTTTGATAAAGACGTGTTTAGACCGGTTTTATAATAAAAAAACATGATTTTTTTACCCTCAAAATTGATGTTTTGTAATTCTGCTTCCATCACTGTCCAATGCTATTATTACTATGATTTTGACTTAGACGGTTTGGGCTATTTAACACAAAAATATCATTTGCTGAACTTTTTTCCCGTTTTCACAAAGTCACAGTATGATTTTGTTTCTTGAGATGTATCATCTCAAAGCTTGATGTGACGAAACGTGCTATTTCACAAAAAAAAAATTAGGCTAGGATCTGAATGTAGCGTTGATTTGGTACTTTATTCATTTCAAGGTATGGAAATAGTTTTTTCTATCAAACAAAATAGAAGAAACTAAAATCGGAGTCGTATTTCAGTCATGACATCCTTTTTCTTTCGACATTGCGAGCTTTTGGAATAAAATTTCTACATGATGAACGTTTTGGAACAAAACTACCGTGTGACTTTATCACATCGATAGAAACTTCTGGTGTATGAAATTCATCTATAAAATAGTGCAATTGAACAATCTATGTCAAAATTGTGATCATCAGGGTTTTGAACCACAATGGGAATGGAGCTCAAAAACGACAGAGTTTCAGCTTCTCTGAAAAAAGCGAGAAGTTCAAATATGTAATGTACCTCTAAAAGAAACAGAGTATCTGGACACCCGAAGAGTATCGATATTTGTACTGTATTTTAGCCTTAATTGCCACAGATTTTTTTAATTGGCAAACAATTTGATCCAAACCGGAAAAATCCGATCTGATCGAGGAATAGTTGCGAGAACGATTGCAAATATTGTCAAGAGTTTCAGTTCAAACGGCTTCGCTTTCATACATCATGTCTAGGTATAATTTTGATTTTAGGTTAGGTGTCTGTAATCAAACATCACTATCCAAACACATAAATCTATTCTTGTATTTGATTGAAAGTTTATAGGTACTTAATGCCAACAGAGATATTAGAGTAAATCATCGAATGACACACCCACGCCGCGTTATTGATGTTTTCAGCATTAGCATTCTCCATTGCAATTTATAAATCAGGACAAAGTAGTAAATTAAAGAACTGCTACTGCTGCGCAGGTGCTCAACAGTAAACTTGCCCCTTAATTTTTCACTTACTTAGGTTTGGGTGGTGAGCACCTAATACCTTGAGGAAATCTCCCAAGTTTTAAGCTGGTTCATTACAAAGGTTAATACCTATATATTTATTTATTCAAGAGACCTCAATATCATGGACCTGTACTAAGCTGGACTGGTAGTCACCATATCAGACCAAGCAATAAATGTTCAATAAATTTGAGGCCGTGGCAATGTACCTCGCAATGTACGCTATCATCAGTCCAGTTTAGGTACTGGTTCCTGGAAAATATACATGAAATATTATAAATTGACGTGTGAAGAATATGAAAAAGTTTGTCAATTGGGCAGGCAGTGAAGCTAAAATTGATGATATAATCCCTTTTTGTACCTCCAGACTGATATTTTGCTTTTGTATCAAGTTCTCCTCTTCTAACGAAATGAAAAATCTGATCAAAGACCGAGAGCGTAGTACACTAAGCTGTAAACCGAGTTCAAATTTTCCTGCTAATATTGTGCAATATGCCTATTGAAAACACACCCCATCATTTCAAGAAACTTCCCAACATTTCGCTTTTGTCAGAAAAGGACGATCTGCTGTGGAGTTAGATTTTCAAACCCGAGCAGTTTCCAATTAATTATTCACGGTTCAGTCCAGCACTGAGCGAACTGAAAACGGAACTTGTTCGTGCGGGGCTTCTCTCTCCTTTCCAATTTCAATTTTCGTGGAATCGTTTGGTAATGAGATATGTCAGAAATTTAAAATGAGGAAAATTACGTGGCGTACGATAACAGTCGAGAAAACAATATACAAATAAGTTCGGACGTTGTGTGTTGTGAATCAGGTTGCGTTTGAACAAGATAACTTCCTGCTGTGCAGATTCGTAAACTACTCATCGTAGTTTACTCAACAATTGAACTGCCCGCTCCCCCAACATTTCTGAATTAAACTTCTGAATTAGTTCTATTAGAAGCTAGGGCATTTTGAGCTTCTTAACAAATTTTGGGTGAGCCGCTTCAATTGTCGCTTCAATTGTTGAGTAAATTTATTTTCGAGAGAAATTCTCACGTATTCATATTAAATATTACGGTGTGATTCATTAGTGATAAACCAATCGAATCTTGTATGCTCAGTTAGTTTGTGGTTCAACTCATGTGAAGAAAAACTTAACTTTGTCACTTTGATCTATGTTCCCTGTTAAGCTATTGCTAGTGTTACGCATACCATTCAAATAATATCTCTGTGTTGTATAGCTCTGTATAGAAAACAAATAAAACAATGTAATTCTCTGAAACATTACCTACCAGTTGCCAGTTACGAGTCGAGTTGATTCAGGGATTAGGTCGCAAAGCTTTGTAGTACTTCGCATAGATTGCAGCAATTGATAACAAAAAAAAATATATCATCGGAACGATTGGATTTTACCCGTATGAATTATGAATTCGATGGATTTTACCTCAACAGTGCGATCGAACTGGTCCCAGTGAACAAAAGAAGAGAACGAAAAATTGAACGAACAAAAACTATTCGCAAGCATGAAGCTGGAATGATTTCCATCAAACGATGCCTTTTCAGTTTTCATCGAGCTTTTTGCATACATTCCTAAAAAGATATGATGAGCTCCATGACTCGTTTGATTATTCCAATGCGCAGCAAAGTCATTCAAAGGTACAACAACAATAACCTTCCTATTATCAACTATGTACTATATCCATATTGTATAATTAACACCAACGCTATTTATGTACTATTAGAATTAACGGGTGATAAATTACAGTTTATTTCCATAGACGCCAACAACTTTCAATTTTTTTCCCAATCACACATAACAAAGCAAGGTTGGATGGATCAAAATTACCTTTTGATGGTTCTTCTGCGGGCGCTAAATAATTATTATCATCAGTATAAGAAATTATAACGTAGATACATTCAATAACGGCCATCTAAGTATATTGGTAGATACACCAGTTACACTTAAGTAGGTAGGTACTAACACTATTGATTGACAATCATTTTTGTTTTTGTGTTTCACCTGGTGTTTTTATTTACACGGGTTGGCGTAATGACAGGAAATTATTTAGCGACAATCAATCTATCACGCCTTTATTGAATGCCCATCTACCACATCAAAGACCGAAATTGATGGAAACATCTGAATAAATTATTTTGTTCTCTGGAAAGGGGCTTTTCTCACCAAATTCTTGTGAAGGCAAATGAATGAACAAATTATATTCAATATATTCATATCATTAGCTATGCTGTTTGCGACTACGATAAAGTGATTTAAAGATAGAAGATAGAGTATTATGGGTCGCAAATAAGGCCTTGGGAAACCTTCACAGAACTATTATTCCTCCACAGAAGGCGCAGAGCGGACTTCAAAATCTCGAGATTTCTACTTTAATCTCAAAATTTCGACTTTTATCTCGAAGTTTCAACTTTTATCTTGAAATTCAACTTGTAAACTCGGAATTTTGACTTTTGAACTCGAAATTTTGACTTTTAGTCTCTAAATTTCGACTTCAGTCTCAAAATTTAAACTTTAATCTTGGAATTTCGAGTTTAAAACTCTCCACTTAACCATTATCCAGCCGCCAGTTCATTCGCACGTAACTCTTGTGCTGGTTCACTGACGTAACTGAAGGGAGAAGGGCCGTCCCTTGACATTTCTCTCGTCCGTTAAATGACGACCCGGTAAAAAAAATCATAAAATTTGGGAATGAAAATTCGAAATTTCGAAATTTTCGGAATTGGTGAGTGGAATCGGTATTTGCGATGGTCCTGTGACACAATAGCGATTATACATACTAAATGGTGGCGGTAGTTTTGTTAGAAAAATCACTAGTTAGAAAGAGCGTAAGTTAGAAATTTGGGCTTGTAGCGTTTGTTAGAAAGTATCTCGATAATACTCGAAGGCTGATCTGTTGGGTTGGGATATACTAGAGAACCTAAAAACACTGTCCATGTTTAGATCACGCTCCTCCTAACCTGCGATTCACCGATTAATATCGTTGGTTAGAAGTAGTGTATGTTAGAAAAATGCCACTGTAGCGTAGCTCAGAAAATTGGTCAGGTCAGGTCAGGTCAGGTCGTGTTGTCTTTGTCAGAATAGCTGGGAGTATGGATCCTAATTTCTCAAAATGGTTAGTTCCCATGGCACAGATTTAATGGCATCGTCAGTACATACATGTATCCCATACACTTTCTTTTTTCAGTAGAATGACTTTTTGGAGCAAAAATAAAGTGACAAGCTGGAGCGCTGGGAGAATACGGCCAATGGCCGCTGATAGTTTCGCTCCAAAACTTTGCAGGCGCAATCAGCCGTAGTCGTAGCCCCCCAGCTTGTCACTTTATTTCTGCTCCAAAAAAGTCATTATGCTGAAAATAGAAAGTGTATGGGATATACTTTCATGTAAAAATGTATATATAATAAATTGACCAAAGCTCGACTCAAGCTACGAACGTGTCTTCGGGAGATCAAGATCAATTTTCTGAACTACGCTACAGTGGCATTTTTCTAACATACACTACTTCTAACCACTGATACTAACCGGTGGATCGCAGGTTAGAAGGAGCGTGTGTTAGAAAATCACGAACGAAGAGATTGATCTAACCATGATAGTGTTTTCAGGTTCTCTTGTATATCATAACAGATCAGCCTTCGGGTATTATCGGGACATATTCTAACAGACGTTACAAGCCCAAATTTCTAACTTACGCTCTTTCTAACTAGTGATTTTTCTACCAAAAAGACTGTAGCCCTTCCTGATAGCCAGAAATAGCTTCGAAACCAATTCCAGTAGGCTTTATTTTATTTCTTTACAGAAATTGACCGTTCAGGTCTCTTTTGAAAGCTACAGGGAGCTGGAGGTGAAAAGCATTTTCCAGATTTAACTTTTTTTTTTAATTTGATTTTTTTTTGTAAAAAAAAAGAATATTCAATTCTCAGTACCTATACCATTTTGTAGCATTCGAAAAAGATCGGAAAGGTAAATTTCTGTCAAGAAATAAACCCGCTGGGATTGATTTTGCAATACTCTCCCTTCTCTCAGATGGCACTGAACGATTTCCAGGGCACCAAGTCCATGGAACCGCTACCGCAAATATGGATAAGGATAAGAAGAATAAAAAATACACTTCAAGCACCTTAATTTTGAGAATAGAAAACTCAAATTTGGCGTGCGATTTCCCAGAGGGAAATGTATGGGCGATACTGTTACATTTTCAAATTTCCGAAAAGATAAATCCAAACATTCCTAAAAATTTGGTGAAAAATGGTGATTTTCACATGTTACCTTAACGCAGAGAAAATTTACCATTGTATTGGCGGCACCCACTGTCTCAGTACCAGCACCCCAGGAGTTGAATTAATTTCAGAAAAGGCACGCGCCTTCCTTCAGTGGACAGTGATTGTATGAATGAATGGATTAGAAAACACTTTGTGTAAGTTTGTATGTAAGCAACACTTTCACGTTCTTTATTCAAACGCCACAAGAGATGACAAAAACAACATTCACTCAAACACATGCTTCCAATTAGATGAGGTTTGTCGAGTTCATTATCGTGATTCTTTATAGTTTTAGGTTCCTACAACATTGTAAAAACAAGGTCGTTGTATTTATGATCACCTCAATATACTCGTTATTACACTGGTTATTATACCTACTAAGCAGATATCTGTATCTATTAAAAATGTTCGTGTGCGTTTTATTTTTTATAAAAACAACATCATTACTAGTCACAGCTACAGCAGAAAAACAAAATGTACAAGTACAGGTAGTTGAGCACGATCTGTTGCACTACTGGATATTGTAATGGATTATTGGAAATTCATTTTTTTTGCTTGTTGGATGTGATTTCGACAATCTGAATACGAGCTAGTTAATTAGTTTGTAGAAAAAAATCGCGTCGGTTTGAGTAGTGGCAATCATTGGGAAAAAGCGAGGGAAAAAGCCAAGGCCGTGGAAAAAACTGAAACATCGATTGATTTCAGATTTAAACAATTAATGGTGTCGATCATTGATGCGTATAATGTTATTGCCTGATGCCACAACCAGCTGAATGTAAATCGTTCAGAGTTCAAGGACGCCGAAATTGAATATTCGCGTTCGGTTAGAACGGGGAAAGTGAAATCGTAAAAATATTGGAAGACCCTTAATAGTAATAGACGGCAAATTTTGCAAAAAAAAACCGTCCGATTCATTCAGGTGAAGCTGTGATGAAGAACCTGAAGTTCAGAACCTGTCTTGCCTTTCATCTTTTTTTTTCATTCAAATATCTAAATCATGTCAAGATGACTGAAAGTCCAACCAGATTAATTTATGAGAAAAATTGGGTAGGTACTTCGTCAGATTTTATTTACACAATTTGTAGGGTAACAGCGTTACTAGTTTCGGGCAATGCTCATCACCATACGCTATCTAAAACAACACGAATTACAGTGGTGCGGATGGCACACGATTAGATGATAATAATAATACCGTATGATCAAAAACTTCTCTCCTCTAGGCAGGCTGTGGTCTAGTCATTGGCAGGTAAACGAGGCTGATTTTGGCCAGGCCACATCCCGCCTAGAGGAGAAAAGTTTTTGATCATACGGTACGTTTATTCACAAAAGTAACCGGATATTCACATGTTACTTATAAGAAAAATATTGTGGAAGAACTGTTACAACACAAACCACAAGTGCTGTCTGTGAGGATACAAAATATTAAAGATAATAGTATACTATTTTACTCACAACCATGTACTCAGCTTGCAGGGTTACAGGCGTTCCAAAGTTGAAATCGGAAAATTAACTTTTTGTCATAACTTCCAGATAGGCCGATTAATTTTGCTGAAACGTAGTTCAGGAAATACTGATTAACAGACTTATTGTTTGGTTGGATGCATATTTCGAAATTTCCCTTCTAAAGCTACCATTTCTTCACTTTCTTGGGAGGTCGGCAAGGGGTCACTTCCCGACCTCCTACTAGGTATGTAATGAATCAATTACCATAGTGGTTGTAAGTAAAAATATATAAATACATGTTGTGAATCATGAAATTTCAGATTCAGATTCGTTGAGGAGTTGAATTAGACAAATCATTTTGTTCAGCTACTTGTCAAGTTTTTAAAGTTTTTTTCAACAATTGTTTTCAGTTTCAAGTTTAATCCTCGGTTTCAGCAAAAACTATGAAATTAACTTGGTTTGCCTGAGCTACTGATGATGGCACTTGAGCATTGTTTAACATTGCTCCAATTAAACGATTTGGTGAAAAATTCAACTGACACAGACATCAGAGTCGATCGCCAAGTAGGTAGACGTGGGTCACAGCTGCACAGGTGTAAAATGATGCATCTTTTCCAATCAACTTCAAATTAATCCGCAAGTCGAGCTTTTTCCTGAAGCTCTCGAGGCCATTTATTTAGTCACCGAGAATGATTTGTGTGTGTGTGTGTGTACTGTACGAGCGGCCCTACTTGTTTTTCCTTGATGGACGCAATCCGTCTCGACGAGCATAGGTAATTTACTCGGCACCTTAAACACAACTTAACTGCACTTTTATTCCGCCGAGATATTGCCCACCGGCGATCGAGATGAAAATTCCATTCCTGTTCCTCTTGTTTTCAACTCGGCGCGATGGCCTCTCTTTGAAGAGTGCGTTTTCTTTGCTCCTCATTTGTACTTGGTAATTTCGCCGTACTCGGCCAATAAGCGGTTTTTTCTTCACACTTATTGCCTATTTGTTTTTTCACAAGCTCATATGCATAGGCAGGTGAGTACCTCTGTGCGTGAGTAAGTATAGCTCGCCAGTAATGTTAGACATAGCTTGTAAGAGCCGGAGCTTAGAAAACCGGTGGGTAGCTCAGTCAATGGTCTTTGCATGAATCTGAAACGTAGCTAGAAAAGTATAGAAAAATATCAGCTTAGAGCTGAATTCCAAGTCAGTGACGCAACTTGCGCCACTCATTTACGCCATTGATAAGCCAATCATTGCGTCGGATTGTGTTATGTTACCATAACAAGTACTTGCTGCACTTGCGCGGATGTATCTCCAACTTGAAATCGAGCCCTTAGAAAACTATTCTAGCACAGAAAGATTTCTGTTTAGAAACACTGTAAAGTTTTGAAAGATCGTTCGTTACTGCCCATCGTAGAAGAGAAGTATTTTGTTTAGAAGTTTGTCAACTGGGAAACGGGCTGCTATAATTTTAGTTGCAGCAGTGAGCAAAATCTCTCCTGATTGATTCTGAGTCCATTCTTAATTTTTCGTTTGACTACACTGGAAGATAATATACCGGGTGATCATTTGAAAACTATCCACCTGCAATAACTCCCGATTCCTAGTGAATATTTTTTCAAGCAAAAACAGGTCGATTTTTATATCGGGGGGGACATCTAAAACATACATTGGCAAATTTCTATATTCACTCCCGTCGCCCCCACTCACCCCAACTTTGAAATTTCGAATGACACTACCTACCTTGCGATACATCAAATTGAAGTGAATTACATTTTCTTTCTGAAAAAAATATTTCCAAAATTTTTAACCCCACCCCTTTTTCCCTAAAAGATCTCTGACTGTCCCATTTTATATTCTGGACCTCTAATTTTTTCTCAATTTAGTCAGCGTCATCCTAGAAAGCATCGGAGAAGAAAATTTTCGGTGGAAAAAGTGCTACCCAAACTCACCCCTTTGCTCTCCCCCACCTCAACTCCCAAATTCAACAAAACACCACCTACTCTGTGATACATCAAATTGAAGGAAATTGAATTCTATTTCCGAAAAGAATTTTTTTGAAATTTTCTACCCCTCCCCCAATAAATTGGCCATTTGGAGTATTCTAGGGGGGAAATGGGGGGCTTTAAAAATTATGAACAAATCTTTTTCAAAAGAGAATTCAATTTCCTACAATTTGATGTATTACAAAGTGGGTATTGACATTATAGATTTTTAAAGTCAGGTGGGGGGAGCGAAGGGGTGAATTTGGGTGGCACTTTTTTTATAGAAAATTTTCTCTTTCGATGCTGTGCAGAATGACGTTGAGTATATTGAAGGGAAATGGAGGTCAAGAATATTAACTTGGACACTCAGAAAATTTTAGGAAGAACGGGGGATGGGGTTGAAAAATTTCAAAATATTTTTTTTAGAAAGATAATTTAATTCTCTTCAATTTGATGTATCGCAAGGTAGGTGGTGTCATTTGAAATTTCAAAGTTGGAGTGAGTGGGGGCGAGGGGGCTTACGATATAAATTCTCCAATGTATGTTTTAGATGTCCCCCTCGATATAAAAATCGACCTGTTTTTGCTCAAAGACATTTGCACTAGGAATCAAGAGATATTGCAGGTGGATAGTTTTCAAATGATCACCCGGTATAGGGTTGTCATGTTTTCCTATGATGATATTTCACTGTGTAAAAGCGTTTGTTGCCCCGGCTATTAAAATAACGTAGTGCCAAACACTAAGGTTTTACATGGCCTCCATGATCCGCTGGACATCATGCCCCCATTTGACCCTATCCTGTTCACGATTTCAGCGCCTTGAAAAGTTACCATATACCTTATTGTCAGATGGTTGGCATCAATGATACTGGCAGCTGCTCTCCGACCGAAAGGAGAAAACGCCAAAACCACGGAAAATAATCTGGTTGGCATTATTCGAATTAGCTCTATATTGGACGCTTTCCATTTAAAACATTCGTGTCGGTTTGTGTCAGCTTGTGTCGATGAGACAGAGGAACACAGATCGAATGGAACGCATTTGTGTCGATTTGTGTGTCGATACAAGTCGACTTGTGTCGGTAAATGGAAAACGCCCATTATAAATATTGTTCGATTTGAAAAAATGAGTTCCGCATATCTTTTCTAGCGAAGGGACAAGGGACACATTTCTGTCACACCAGACGCTTTCCTTTTACAACAAAACTCATTGGGACCACTGGACCCAACCTAAGTTAGACAGAGAGAAGAAGCGAGAAATTAACCAAGATACCACCAGCAACCTAGGTTAGAACAATAACTTGGTTCAGGTGGTAAAATGAAAAGCAGCTTGTTTTTTGTCAGTCACTTACCTGTCAGATCTGATGATTTCGAAGCTGGGGCCATTAGACGCTGGGGCAAGCAACCGTTTCGATTTTTCTGTTGAAAACTAATAAAAAGAAGTGCAGCATCTTTCAAGAATTGCGTCAAAATTCAAGTACCAATGTATGTATTTATTTTTTTAGATTAATACAAGTTTCACTTGCCTACTAGAAAGTAGGTACAATCATTTTGTGCGGTATAGCAATACCACTATTTTTTTTTAGGATGTTAGATATTAATCTTGTGTAAACTCCACCAAAACGAGCGAAGACATGCTTTGCTGAACATGTGGTTTAAACAACGAGAAATTACAAAAATACTTCATTAACGTTGGGTAATACTTAATTTTTTAATTGTACATACTTCTCGTAGAACGAAGCATATAATATTTTATGTTATTATTATTATTATTATTATTATTAAGTAACTGTTAAAATTCAGCATAGGCTAATATAACTGCCATAAAATCCAAATAAGTGAGCGAACGTAGGTAGTTATTAGCGCAATGACTCAGATCTTTTTTGGAATAACCACTCTTCGCATAAGTAAACAGAAAACTAAAACTCTGCTAATTTCATTAATAATCTAATAATAAAAAAAAACCGTTTACGCTGCACAAAACCGTTGACCTGGAAACTTTTAACAACCATCCCAGACTTTGGCACGTAAAAAACCGGCGATGTTTCACTTTTTCTCTGCAACAGCAACAACAATTTATCATCACTTTCGGTGTCGTAGGTGCCTCGCTGTATAAGCCGTATTATGCTACTGAAATTCACACAATCATTCAGTAAACTCTGAAACGGAAGGGACGACGCACCCGAAACACCATTAGTGTTTTCCCACTTCCCGCCCGCCCGGCGGACGTCCAGCGGCCCCGACTTTCGCGGGTTCTTATGCAAACTTAATTTCATCCCTTCTCATTATTCGTGAGCCCATTATTTTTTACGCCGGCCCAATTTCGCTCTAATTCCTATTATTAGGCTGTCCATTATGACCCTTGTTCTAAGTATTACTGCGTTGCCTCCATATACCCACCCCACACCCCGTTTTGCTTAATTATCCTAGTTTTCTTCTCGCGGCGCTCCGAAGGTGAGTGTTTCTCACATTAGGGAGGGCATTGCTGGAGGAGCCGTTGACGAGAATACCCCTGCTGCGGGCTGGCAACGACAGAGTCTTCACCAAAAGCGGGACCTCTGGTATGACCTTTGCATTCATTCCGTTATTGTTATTGTGAATATTGTCACAGTTAATCGCAATTTCAGTCGGATTGATCGTAAGCATATTCCTCTCCTCTTGTCAATTTATAACTCGATCGCAACGATCGCATCTGTCGGAAGCAAGGCATGATGAAGGGAGAAAATGAAGGGATGAAGAGTGCAGTGCAGTGGCGTAACTAGCCCATTTGAACAGGCAGGTACCTACCAGACCAAGAAGGCGCCGCAAGTGAACATTTTTCGGGAAAATGAGCATAATCAATGTAGGTATGTTCGTGGGAATGGGGCACTGCCACTTTCACACACCGAGGGCGCCACAACCGTTGGGGGCAAATTCGACAATTTTGACGGCGTTGACGCTCCAGCGACCGACGTCCGTCATTTTATGTCTTGATTTGAAATTTGGATAACCCCTGTTTCTTGCTTGACGTCTCCAGTCACTGTCATTTACTGGTCAAACTACTCAAACTCCCCTGTTTTTCCCGTCGTTACGGCCGCTTTATCTAAAGGTTGGAAAGGCGCCGTTGCGGTCAAATATTTGTACAGGTGGGTGCGGGTACCCGGCTGACCTCCCCCTAGTTTCGCCACTGCTCACCTGTCAGCTTGTCGCTAAAAGTCCCCAGAAAATGAGGCAAACAAATGACGATTCCACTTTGGAACTTTGAGTATTTGATTACCTCTTGTGAATAAAGTGAATAATTTTAAGAGCTGCCACTTGTGACATTTCTGACACTAATGATGGTTTTGACAACGCATTCGCTTGCTGTGACACACACGGTGGGGTGATAACTGCAGCTTTATCCTGAAGAATTTTTCAGAAATGAATGGCAAACTAACACCAGAACAAAGTCCTCCCAGTACTTCACTATTTATATTAGAAAATGATCTGCTGCAAATCCGGTTTTAGAAATTGTTTGTAGCGTGGCGTCATCTACCGGGTTATGACAAAAAGTTCTCATGTCCACCTCTTTGTATATTTCCACTCAACGCTCATAAGTCCATAATAATATAGTCTCAAATACGTATGCCCCTTAACGGTCTCCAGTACTAAAGCGGCAACCAGTTATAACATACATAAAAATTGCTTTTTGAAATTTTCAGGAAATTGAAAAAAAAAGCATTTATATTCGGATCTGTAGCGCCACTATAAACATTACTTTACATGTTTTATTAAAAAAATCGCTAATTTGTATGCATCTGCTTCTTCTTGCGAAAAATGTTACGAATTTCTTTTGACAAAAAGTCATGCAGTAGAAAAGTAGATGCACACAAATAAGCAACATTTTCACAGGACATGTAGGAGGCCAATGTTCAATGGCACTACAGATACGATTTTTTTTTGTAATTTTCTGAGAAATGTCGAAAAGCAGTGTATTATGTATAACTGGTTGCCGCTCTAGTACTGGAGACCGTTAATAGTATATGTATAACCTGTGGTATAACATACCGAGGTGGAAAGCGTCTCATCACAGCCAAGGGATTCAATATATGACCAAGGTGTGCCGAGGTGAGATAGAATCTTGTACGCTGTAATGACGTTTTACTCCGTGGTATGTATAAGACTTTATTCACAATGATCTAGTTTAAACGCAAATAATTGGCTCTATTTAAAGTTTTTCGCATCAAACGTTTCTGTCAGGCAGGCATGGGCAACCTTTTCAAACAACGCATCCATCAACACTCCGCGACAGCTGTTTAGATCAGATAACCTTTATACGTCACTTTCGTCCCGTGGTCCAAAAGTGATATTATTTTCCAACCTGTAAGAAATCATTCACTTTTCAACTTTTTAAAAGTTAGGAATATATAGATTGCTAACTCATTGTGAATAGAAGCAATGACAAAAGTAAGGAATCACCCTGTATTTTATTCTTTGATTCGAAACAATGCCTCCGAAATGCATTGTCGAATTCCAGCTAGTGTGGATAATTCAAAATTGAATGTGTATCATATTACACGTGGGAAATGGGCATATTGTTCAGTTATATTATGCAGAGTCTTCCAGACTCGCAACTATAATAACGCTTTTATCCTACAAATAAATACCCAATTATTATTCGCAATAATCATCACCACATGTCTGTAACGCTGTACGATGTATGTAGGTAACAATACGGATGGATGTAAAGTATCCGCAGTGATAGATGGGATTTTTGTTTTAATTTTTTCGCTTCCTGATTCGAACAGTTTCATTGTTGAACAAAGATTTGAAAGATTCAAACTATTTAATACTTGCATTATGTTGAATCTTGTTGTATTTGTTTTACAAAACTCGACTGTGTCACCCTGTGAGACAGATTTATACATAAAATGGTGGAGTAAGAGAGACGAAAACGTACACTTTGGACTCGCTAGATGGACTTATTCCATGCGCCAAGGAATGTAGAAAAAAATCTGTTGTGGGCGGCACAAACCTTTCGCGACTAGTATCCAGGAAACAATGAAAATTTTTGTTCAAGACGTCCCTTTTCCTTTTCCAAATCATGTCATTGTAAGAACGTCAAATAAAGCTTCATTTTCAGCTCCATCATTTGAGTCCGCTCTTGATAAGCAGGTTCTGCATTTCCAACTTGAAAACTCCCGAAAAATTGGGGAAAAAATGGTTGAAAGATTCAGGAATCAATTACCTCTTGTTGAAAAGAACACATCTCGGAGTTTTCTCTGCAGTTCTTCTGAAATTACGGAATATGCAAGTGCCATTTTGGAAAAATCACCGCCAGGAAACCAGAACCGCGTCGCATTTGAAAATGGGCCTTTCCGAGCAGGAAAGAGCGTCTGAGTTGAGTCCTGCTGTCCCAAACGTCAAAACCCGGTCGTGAGCGGCCCTCTCGGTTGGAACGGCCAGAAGAAAATTTGAAAATTCGTAACGCCTAACAGAAAAAAATTCCGAAAATTCAGATTCATATAGGATGTTACCACAGAATTGATGGAAACATATTTAAAAAAAAACTCCCATTGATAATTTTGGGTTGTTTTAAGGAATGGGAAACTTAATAACTGTCAAAAATTATAAAATTTCGAATTTTCATATAATTTGACCACAATTGAAGGGAAAAAATACCATTGAATTGAAGCATCTTGTTTGAATCGTTCCTGAATTTTTGTCAGCTATTTAGATTTCAATCCCATAAACAACCCTCCATATTTTTCCATCAATTCTGTGGTAGTAGGTAACATTCTATATGAATCTGAATTTTCTGAATTTTTGTTGATTAGATCTTTATCCCCTAAGAACCACCCTGATTTTTGATGAGATTTTTTTCATGATTTTTCTTGTAATCACGTGAAATTTGACAACTCCACAGGGTTACAGGGTATTGGCCAGAAATTGTCATTTTCGTCCCAATGTGGGACGCCGGGCGAAAAGAAAAACTGATATTCTTTGAGTTCCACGCAAGTTTGGAGGTTAAGTCTCAACGGAAACGGTTAGAAAACACTTTCGCCTATCCAACTTACGTGTTATTACTATCAAGTGAGAAGGGAAAATGCAAATAATAGCTGATGAATTGGACATTACAAAAAGGCGAACTTTTTTGTGATCTATTTTTCGTAAAATGTCATTATCGCAATTTTGACTTCATATATGGATAAAGCGGCTGCGAATATATGGAAAATGATACAAACCATGTCAATACAACATCGTTTTTCATGAAGAAAAAGATGAAAATAAATTATTTTGACCAGTTTTTGGAGAATTTTTTTTTATTCACGACGAATGACCCAAGTGAAAAAACAACGCTGTCAATGTTCACAATTGAGTTGTATGCTTCCGTTAAAATAGATACAGTAATACTCAACGGTGATTTGGTAGAGAGTTCTTGCACCCAAAACTTTGGGGGGCTCCTGCAGCCCTTCCAAGGGATGATTTTTTTTTGTACTCCGGATGGATCGACTTCAAGAACCCCGAAGAGCAATTCTACCAAAGGAAATTGCTTTTTCATCAAATGCCGTATTCATCCAAATATCAGAGCATACCGCAGCCACTATATCATCATGATAAATCACCTTCCCACTGCGCCTTGGAAGTTGCAGTTAAAGTAGAGATTCTGGATTTTGTGAATAACATGAATGACAGACGTACGAAATTAGTTGCTCTTCACTTGTCATATGAAGGGAAGCCTCAACGTCGTGCCTGATGCATTGTTCAATGGAGAAGATACTGGCACAAAAAGTGTTCTAGAACGCACGTTTACGTCCTGCTTCATGGGCAGGCTTGAAGGTGAAATTTTCCCATGGCAAGTGGTTTCTATTACGGTATTGGAACACTGTCGCGATACAGGAATTGTTTCAGTTATCTACTGGCTATTGGTTGCCCCCGACTTATTTCACCAAATTTTTCTTACTGCACCCGATGCGTCAAGCAACCACAGCAATCATCAACAGGTTCCTGGAAAACCAGGTCAAAACCGGCGCTCCTCAAGTTGTCATGTGCAACAACGCTACGACGTTTACGGCCGTCGCGGCCGACAGCGTGAGTGATAGTTAACACCATCTTATATCGAATAAGCTCAATTTTTCTATTTTGTCATAACTGCATAACTGTCATTCATTTCCTCTCAGCGAGCTGTCAAGTTGACGTTGACGGTTCATATAATCTACAAGTTGATGGGCCTAATGGAGCATTTGATCGACCTATAGAGTAGTGTCGCCAAATAAATCGCAAGGCAACTCGGTTGGCGCCTCTGAAACAAAATCTTTTGAAACCATCCGTCGAAACTCACGCCCAGCCAGTCCAGCCACCAAACCAAATGAGCAGTGGAGCAAGAGATAACATCGGAAAATCGTTACAGAATTATTCATGAAGAACCAATAAAAAGTCACACTTTGAAGAACTGTGTCTCCTTTATGGGAGCCTATGCAATATGTGTAGGTGCTCCCGAGGCATACACGTAGTTCTCTGGGTGGTGCGCAATGCGCATTATGATAAAGTCGCCCGTATGAAGACATTATTTGTCTTGTCGGTGTTCTAGCACTACGTTTTCTTATCTCTCACTTTACTTACTTGGTGCAATAACTTATAAACTTGCATACTGTCATATCCTCATAAACTTCTGTGACGTTCCTACAACTTACAACACTCGGAAAAAAGAACACAAAGAAGAAAATAATGTTCATTCAACTTTCTTGTTCCTTTTCCAGTTTATTTTTGCACACTCAAGATTACAGCCCTATGAAAACTTTTAATATACGAACAAATTTTCTCTTCCCCTTTCTTTCTCTCTCGGCTTGTAGCAAAAAATTATGCTTACATGTTGCAACGTTATGGTTTGTAATTCAGAAAGGAGAAGTTTACTGCTGATGCTATGCTCGTGCGGCATTGTTACGTGCGGTAATGAAAAGCGCGCCTTATCCGATATCCATTTTGCTGCCGGCAAGGAAAACCATTAAGACAGGTCTTATCTTCGTTTCTCCCTTCATCACGTATTGTATAAAATGGAAAATTCGTTGTTCCAGCTTGGCGGTACTTGTACATGTAATTATAATAACTTTCGAGAAGATTCAATTTAACGTGCGATCGAAAATCCAAACCAGTCCATCTCCCCACCTTGCGGTGTGTTTAATAGAAAGCCTCGCTCAGAAAATGGATTCACTTCGCAGCAGTCATTCCTTTTGGTTTTTGGTACATTATTGCAGAAAGTATAATTGTATAAGACACATATACGCATACAATGAATATCATCATTGTTTTGTTGTTATCCTGTAAACTCCTAAAAAGCTGGTTGGCAAAACATTATTTGCTTGGCAAAACATTATTTGCTCTAAAACTTCGGTGAAGCGAAATATGTACTTGTCAAATGTCACCTGAAAACTGTGAAAACAAAAATGTCCCTCGCTGACTGAAAACCATGATGCAAACTGTGAATTTCATAGCCGATGAAAATGTTTATAAACTAAATAAAAAAAGTGAGAAACCATTGTTTCTCAATCGCTGTCACACTGTAGCAAAAGTCTGGATATGTACTTCAACTAAAAAAAAATTAGGCACATAGCTTCATTAGATCGAAAGATATGATGATGTAAAGGTTGGTATGTATGTGTTTACTCTACTTTGGATGAGTTTCACGATCTATGCATTCTTTATTGTTGTAAAAAATTGTTCATATTTCACCGATCATCTTTAAACGTCTGCGGCATCAACCCGCAATAGTAAAGATCCGATTAACGAAAAAATGAACTTGATATGTTCAACCGTTCGGAAGATACGAAAGATTTAGGTGGATGTTGTTAAGAAACAATGAACGAAAAATGAGAAAAAATAACAAATCGCTTCCCAACGACCAAACAAACCAAAGAACAGGAACCTCTCACATGTTCAAATATAGGTTTATTAAGTACGAGGTCCATGGGCATCCCACTACCCACTGGTTGACTAGAATTTTTCTAATGGGCCTGTATGAAATTCGAGTAATCGAATAAATTTCGCCTCAAGTCGCCTTTGATTCCTGAAAATCTGGTGATCGAACATGGCTAGCGGGGAGATCAAGGCCTACCTTGAAGAGAAATTTCTTTGATCACTCGGTACTACCGTAAGATCAAAAAATGATCCAAGTGAAAGGTAGTCTTGGAATGGCAAAATTGGCCGTCAACACCAATGATGCCGCTGCATTATTATGGCGTCAGGCGTCAGGGCCACCCGTGACCAAGATAATTGTTGACCTCACTGTACTTAGGTACCCGTAATTTCGAAAATAATCAATAGATTATCTTTAACGTTCCCATATCTCGTGCTTTGTATTTCATTGGATTTTCCCAACTATAATGTATCGGATTTAATGTTTTAGAAGCTTTTTAAAATTCCTATGGCATTCTAGGGGTAATTGGGAATTCCGTAAAGCACAAAGCCGTAAAGAATAGTGAACGGGAGAGCTCCAGATTTATATGAATGTGCAATACTGATGCTTTTTAGTTGCTTCAGCCAAAAGAAAAAAAACAATAACCTAGATCAACAGATACGTAGAAAAAACACTGAACAAAATAAAGCAGACAAATTTAATTTTTTTCCAAATAATATTTTTTTATTCTTTTTTTCAGGTGAGTTGCAGTCTTTCGATGGGTCTCGTTTTTATATGGAAGGTAACATTTATGCTATACAACTGAGCTGTGACAAGACACTTGATAAACTGTTTTTATAATCGACCGTCCACTTGATGTATCTACTATACTCGAAGTTTTTGAGCCCACGTTACCATGCCAATTTTCTCAGTGACACCTGATAAAATAAACGACTGGAAACTAATGAGCAGCATCAGTTTCCATCGTTTCTTCTTGTACTTTTATTCCCGTGTTAGATATCCGTATTATTATATCGAGAGACATAAACACGGCAAGACATAATTATTTGCGATTTGTCATCGTATATAGGAACTCTTCCGACAAGTCGTCCTTACTTGTTCATGTGTCCATATTGGACCGTGATATTACGGGCACCTCGTAGAAGTGGCTGTAAGAAAATTTTATCGCGCATAAGGCGAATCGTAAACGCGATGATTTTATTCCCATGACCAGATAGGCCGGCGTTATTACTATACAAATTAAAGAACCATTTCCCATGTCGGAGCGTCTAACTCGGGCATTATTTATATAAAATTACACTTATAATGTAATAGGTGTGTGTGTTGATCGGTACTTATTACTATAGCATTATTATTATCATTGCCGGCAGCCATAAATAACGTTCGAAAGAGCCGGTGTATTATGCCTGTCTTGTGAAAATAGATTTGTTCGCAAATGTTCACATGGATTCAAAAGGTCGACTGTCTGTATGGGGGCATCTACTGTTTCCGTGATCTTTTATTTAATATTGCACTGCATTGTACAGGGCGATTCAGTTTCATTATTGAATATGTACTTTGAACACAAAGTAACACGAAACAACAAATCAGATTAGAAAAACAATACATTGCAACATAATACAGGATGTTTTTTTGAAAAGAACCCACCTCAGATTTATCGCCGCTAAAATTGTTCCCAGGAAAATGCCGAAACAGGTCGATTTTTATTTTAAGGGGGACATCTAGGACACACATTGTTAAATTTTCATCTTCAACCCATTTGCCCCCACCCTACCCTACCTAAGAATTTCAAATAGCCTATGTTGTGATACATCAAATTTAAGGTGAGAAAATTCTCTTTCTGACAAACATATTTTTTTTAACTCACCCCTCAACCCTTCTCAATATGCTCTCATTAACACTTGGAAGAAAGCTTTTCCCTTAATAACTCCCGATTCTTAGAAAATCGGGAAAACGCGAAAGCGAAAACAGGTCGATTTTATTTCAAAGGAGGCATCTGAGACACGTATAGCCAAATTTTCATCTTCAATCCCTTCGCCCCCCCTCAACCCTACTTTGAAATTTCAAATAGCAACATTAACCTTGTGATACATCAGACTGAAGGTAGTAAAATTATTTTTCTACAAAAAATAATTTCAAGTTTTCTAAACCTTCCTCTAACCCTTTAAAAAAATTCTCAACTGGAAGGTTGAAGATGAAAATTTGGCAATATGTGTCTTAGATATCTCCTTCAACATAAAAAATTACCCTGTTTTTGTTGGAAAATCTATTTCTCAAGGATCAGCTGTTAATAGGAGGAAAAATCCTCTTTATTTGACAATGACAATGAAAAAATGTTGAGAAGGGTTTGACAAAAAAAGAATTTTATTACATTTAATTTGATGTGCACAACATAGGTAGTGCTATTTGCAATTCTAAAGTAGGGTAGGGTGAGGGCGAAGGGGTTGAAGATGAAAATTTGACAATGTGTGTCCTAGATGCCCCCCTCAAATTGAAAATAGACCTGTTCCAGACCTGACCTGTTGTACCGATTATTCGTACTTCAGAGAACATCACTTGTATCTAAACTACGTCCTCTGCTGGAAGCTCATTTTTTTTTAAATTGTATTGACGTAAAAGCGATTGTTCCTGTAAGATGCCTTCTGAACGGTCAGTTTTACGTCATGCATCAAATGACTTTTGACAGATATGTCAAAAGTTTTCATCGATAGATTTCGTGAAAAAATACCGATTCCAACACGAGGTATATCTATAGTTGGATATACTTACGTGAAACAAGTAGCAATAGAAGGCGAGGAACAATGGGAAAAAGTCAGTGTTCCTTGACCTTTATTAAAGTCCAACGCATAATATCCAGTAGCATCAATCGAAAACAACAGTTCTTTCGCGAGGCGCGATGCCACTCGCGCATACATTCCAAACAAGACAGGCGTTTATTCATCATCGGCGATCACCTTGACCGCAACTGATGTTTAATAATAATTTTACTATAATCTCCGTTAGGATAGCTCGAATGGCTACCTCGTTTACGATAAATCAGTTGCAGAAAAAAGTAATAACAAGGCTAAAAGAACACCAATCAATAAATAACTGATTTTGCCAATAAAGATTTATTACCTGCTGCATATGCATATTACTTAGTTACAGCCTGTTCACGTGACTCTGCTGCAGTCCTCTTTCTAAAATAACCAAAATACGTTGACTGGTTGTAAGTTGTCAAAAATTTTGAAGAGTGATCAAAAATGAAGTCAAAAAATAATAAAACTCCCGGTCCTAAAATGCTTTCTACAGGCAGGGCAATGAAGTTGTCTTTTTAAAATTGTTTTTTACTGTTACTTTTGAACCGATATCGAAAATAGCATATTCGATATAGATTAGCAAATAGCGATATAGATTGCATTGGGCGTCGTAGCGGTTCCGGTTTTCCGGTGGTGATTTTTTAAAAATAAATGCTTGGATTAACCGATCATCAAACATTCAGGCATCACATTGTGGCTCGGTTAGTCCGGCTGGTCTGGAAGGGTTGCAATGGGCTCAATAGCGTGGTCTGCTTGACTATGTTCCATTAACTCCCCCAAATAAATCCAGAATCCAGAACAGTAGCTCATCATATTCTCATCACACTTTATTGGCAACTGGTGACTTTCGACAGATTCGAGCTGCCAATAACCAGAAAACACAAACATTGTTGGATTGCGCACCCACACCGCAACAGCAACCATCTTCCTCAAGCTGCCTTGAGTCTTTTTCAAACTACAAGGTTGCGATCCTGGATTTACCTTGCAGGTGCTCATCTCAATTGATAGATGTATTTTGCTAATGTATAGAGGTGTAAGCAAGCTTATTCCAGTGTGGGTTTAATCTAGTTTTAATTAGTACCTACCTACGTATTTACTCGCGAGTGTCTTCATCATTATACAATAGATATGAATCTAGATACGTAGGGTACGGTGTACTCAGTTGACTGTTTGCCTTCTGTTCATTAATTAAAATGTTTTAGAAATGGAAATTTTCTAAATTGCCCTTTTATCATTACAAATTATTTGTGCAGGCTGGAACTATTTGCTAAACTTGAACTTTCTGATGGTCGTACTATGAAATAACCATATTCCATGTAGGTTTGACTATTACTGAATGTTGACCTAATGGATTTGAGGTCTTGATTGGTTCGGTAACTGCTTCCATGTGGTCGGACTGCTGAATATTCCGGCCTACTGTCAAACTGGATTCATGGACGCATCATCGATAATAATGTTATTTGACAATAAGACTGAGAACTGAACTATTCAAGGTGCGTTTCTGAAATATGCTTTCTGAGAAAATTCACACTATTCCTGATGACCTATCGATTCAGAAAGTTTTTCTACTAAAACCTGGACCACCTGTATAATTATAAAAAACCAGCGTGTTTTTTTTTATTAATAACACCAATTTGCGATAACTTTCGATCTTGTTTTGAAGATTTTGCATTGGCCGCACTTCTTGTTTGGAGCTTGATGATTGCTCTTCGAGTAGTTTATCGGTTCAAGTTGAAAAAAAACAAGAATAAAAAGGTTTTCGGTCAAACATCTTTTATTGCATCATCTAGCTCATATTGTGGTGTAAATGATGAATCAATAAATTTTCTGTTTTTTTTTCTTCGAATTAATAGGCATGTTTTTTTTGTAAAGGGTGAAGACGTGGAGTGATATGTACACATAAATATGTAATTGTTCATCTTTACAAACAGTGAGGGGCAAAAGTAGGGAACAGATTTATTGAAAAATTCGCATTTTTCGTTTCTCAAAAAATTCCTCGAGCAGGTCGATTTTGTTTTCCAATTGGGCACATTTTGATCTGAAATTTTCATAATTGACGCAATTTTTGTAAAAGCTGTGACAAAATCAGCCATTTTTTAATCGAACTCTCCTCCTTTTTTGCAGATTCGAATCGATTGTGAAATTTTGATTTCAGCAATATGCACATCACACTTTTTGGGCTGATAGCTTTGGGTATATTAAATGTCAAAGTTCTTGATTTAGAGATTTTCATTTCTGAGAAATGATTCTTATTTTCAAAAACATTGATTTGGAACTCCTTTTAATGGATCAAATCAAATGCTCAAATTGACACCCGTTGGTCTCTTGGCAGTAGCAAGCCTGTCCGAAAATTGTCGGATAACATTTTGGATAACTTTGACACTGATCAAGCGATATTTCTCACGAATTTGTTCTTTCAAGTCTCCTAAATTTAATCAAAGTCTAGAAATTCACCACCTTTGATAATAATAATTATCCCGGGGAGTATCAGTTCAATGGTGTACATGTGCATATCGCTGTAATCAGAGTTCCACAATCTGTTCAAATCTGAAAAAAAGGGGAGAAGGTTTATTTCAAAAAAATAGCAGATGACGTCACAGATTTCACATAAATGGCGGCAAATAAGAAAATTCCACAGCAAAATATGCGGAACTGGAAAACAAAATCGACCTGTTCGAAGAATTTCTCGAGAAAAAAATACGGCTTTTTTAATAAATGACTGGCATGAAATTCCTTGGGGTCGCCAGGAACTGCTCCCTTATTGAGTTCAATACTTCCAAGTGTCCTCTTCTTAGACTTAAGGGTCCTATTCTGAGAGCACTCACTAGTCCTTCTTTTTCTACTTGTTTGTGCAGTTCATCCAGAATGACTACCAAATATTTGACGTCTTCGTAAAACCCAATTTTAATTCCTTTCAGTACCAGAGTAGTCAATTCGACTTTTTTGCGGCGTGTAAACGGAACTGTCACAGTTTTGGCCGGGTTGATGCTGAAGCCCTCTTCCAAACACCATTGATTAATAGTGTTTCTGACATTTTGTGTAAGGGTCGAAGTCGTACCTCCAAACTGCCTTTAATAACGACTGCCATACATCGTCCGCGTATCCCTAGCTGCTGTAGCCCTATTCCGTCAGCCTTATGAGCAGTTCATCCCCGACAAGACACCACAGGAGGGGCGATAAGACTCCACTTTGTGGACATCCTTTTCCAGTGGTGATTGTCACGGACTCTCCTCCAAGGTATGCCGTCACCTTCCGGTCCACGAGCATAGATTGAAATCATTTTATGGTAAAAGTGTCCCCCTTCTTTGCCTCTTTCCACTTTCTGGTAGTGTATACCAGTACATAGCAGGAGCAGGCTTTGTGATTTAAAGCTTCTAAGAGCCCATTTCATTCTCTTTGAACTAAAATTTCTGTTTGCCTGCTCTCAGAGGTGGGCGCTTATGCTCGAAGGGTCCACTGTTTGGCCCATTTTCAGGAGTTCCACTTGACCCAGGGAAACGAGTCTGTAAGAGAACTCTTAGGTTCCCCTGATCCTGTGTGGAGCTACCATCAGCCTTTCTTATCAGGCATGTGCCATTTGAGTGGTCTTTTGCTAGGACTTTTCGGAGTCGCGCTGGAGAGGCTGTTTCGGAAATCTATTCGCAAAAGTTTCTCCAAGTTTTCCTTTCAGACCTTCTCAGTTCTTGGAAGTTCTCATATGGTATCAGAAGGTTTTTGACAACCTTCAATCATCAGGCATCAGTTTCGAAATTCGTCATGATGAGTGATCTTTACTCCTTTCACAAGGAGTTGCTAAAGTGGGCCAAATATGAATGAAGTAAAGACCATTTTCTCGCATCATAAAAACAATCTACTTTGGCATGCAGCTTCCTGGTAAATACACCTAAAGGACTACAAGATATACTAGGTATTCTTTGTTTTGAATTCCGCAGAGAATGTTATCTATCCGCTGGAAAGTAGTGGTGGTGCTCCATTGACTCCGAAGAGCATTCGCAGGAATTCGTAACGGCCAGCTGGATCGATTTCGATCTGGTGGGACCCAGAGGCTTAATCCGAAGTGATGAAATATTGGTACCTACTTGTCTAATTTGTCAAGTAATATTAGGTCGTCACCCAGTGTTAGATATTAATAAATTCAAGTGTTGGTAACGGTCATCAAATGGTTGCTTTATTTGTAATATGATGATAGTTAAAACAACTATATGCCATTTCTAAAGACTGTTCATTCATTTTTTAGATACAACCCAAATTGGGTTGAGGACCAAGGATGGGTACTGATATTTCCCTTGTAATGATCAATCGGCTGGTTTCAGAAGAAATAATCAAACTGGTCTATGATTATGAAGTTCCTTTATTGGCAAATTCTATGCTGATTGATCAAGATAAACTCCCAACATCTGTAGCAAATCGATTGTTCATCTTCATACTCAACCTTATTTCAAGATGGCGCATAATTCTCATGGGTCAATCAGCTGTAATTAACCAACTAATTCTATACTCATTGATTTAGATTATCTTTAGTGGAATTCAACAGAGGACTTTGTTTGAGACTGATTCAAAAATTTACGTGCCTTTCTTCCAAATTCAAATGATCAGTGCAAATCTTTGAAAAGTCGAAGCGTTCCTTTTGTGCATTGTGCTTGATGAAAATTATTAGAACCTAATTCTTCTGAACGTGCCATTATTCAATCAAATCAGCAATCAAAGCATAGCTTTCAAATAATACCCTCCCCTACAGAAAAAAACACAAGCCATTAAACAAAAAAATGTTCTATCTTGATCATACCCGCATAATGACGATTTTACTACTACGGGCCCTAATGTTTCAACCGCTCTATAAAAATATTACAATAAGATGAATTGCTTATGAAATAGAGCGAAAGTTTTTTAGCGTAACCATACGGAGGACGGAGGAAACTACTACATTACAACGAGAAGTTAATTTCTTCCGCACTCAAAAACTGCTTCCCTTTAAACCCTAAAAATAAAAGTTCAGAGCTTTATGGCGCATACGTTATGATGCGTGTTTGGATGCAATAAAAATAGCGAAAGCACTATTATAGGGGTGCTATTTAGAATGTCCATATGGGCTGGTCGTAATCTTGAGGAACATAGCCCAGCCAACCGGGAGCTCTGTTTCGATAATAAAGATTTCAATAAAATTTTTACACAGCTCTATGCCACGGCCGTCAGTTTGCCCAGTTACCAGTAGTAGTAGTGGTGCTGCATAAAACCTGACGCGAATTTATTGTTATTTAATATCTTTTTAGAGGCTGACTTCGGCCACGCCAAAATTTATGGCTGAGTTGGCTTCGGCGTGGTGTGTTTTGCCTAGACTATAACTATTACATATACATGTAAGACTCAGCCGTTACTACAGCCAAGATAGTCTAAGCTAGGCTATTCGGTTCAAGCTATCGATAAAACTGTGAAAAGATCGCCTTAGCAGGTGATTAAATCGCAGTAAACTTTGTCATGGACCTCTTAAGACTGCTGATCACTATGCCTTTTTGAATCAAGTGACACCCCTATGATAGCTACCATATTCTGATATGTTACCAGTTGTTCTCAAACGATAACAGACCTAGTGATGCCGTCTAGACAAGACAAGACAAGAGTTGCCCTACTCTTGTCTTGTCTAGAAATATCAAGATTATTTCAAAATTTCAAGACAAGACTCTAACTCTTGATGGAAATTTTTCAAGAGTCTAGATAGACTCTTGAAATTAAATCACTATAAAACCAATTGTTCCAATAAAAATATGTGACAGAAATATTAACATGTTTCAGCAAAAAAAAACAGATGAACTGTGAGGAGCAAGGAGCACCTTTCGAATAGAGACTACGCTCCAATAAAAATCTGCTTGGGTATACTAACGTTCAAATTTCACTCTTTTATTGACACTGAAATTTATCATTGGTGTGAGTAATGAAAGAAAACGTTGCCGCCGCCACCCCTGACCAGTCAGTAGACGTATTTCTGCAATGGAGTCTTATATAAAATGACAAGGTACAATTTTATTGCCGTAGGTTGGATGCCTGAGTGAATATAGTCAACTATTGTTCAGTTAAAAAGGTATTCAAAAAATCTGGCACCGCGAAAGGAACTAGAAATGCAGCTTATCGCAGTCCATCGGCTCAAATTGACTGAATAAGCAAGCCAAGAACAGTACCAGGTTGCCACATGAACGTCGAGAAACAGTCAACGAAAAAGAGTCACAGTCAAAAAAAAGTCAATCAGTCAACTTCATTATTTGCCTATTTGGTGTTCGAAACATTGCTGCTGCACGGAGAAATATGAATAATCGGGTTTAAGCAGGACCCAGAATTTCCAGATGTCGTGGTGCGGACGTAGTCCAATATTTTTCTTGAAAATATATCGATTGTTTTCAGACCTGTGTCAGGCTCCCGCTTGTCTCAACCTGACGCGGACAAGAAGACTCATCTTGCTCAAGTTATAGGAAGAACACCAGCTTAATTGGTATACAGCTTTGGTACATTGGAGTGATATCTGGCTGCAGCATGCATGTTGTCTGAATAATTTCCTCTTATTGGCAAGAAACACTTTGTTTCGCAGCTACTGACCAAAAGTCTTATCGAGCTAACTTATTTATTAGAAGTTGCGATCTGAGATGGCGCAGTTATTTCCCGGAGACGTGGAAATGAAGATGTTGGAGAAGCCCTTGAAAAAAAAAAATCACTTGGACGCAACTTTCGCATGAGAACCGGAAAAAACAGTAGAGACATACGGCATCCAGAGTCTGAAGGAGATGTCATGTGAATATATAATCACAAGACATGAACAGAATCCGACATGACACCTATCTGGCAACGCTTCTCCGTTCTCTGATGCAAAATTGATAAATTAATAGTGAACTGCCACCACAAACCAAAAATCAAAATGTCTTCTACTCATATATATAGAATTCACAATATACAGGAAGATGCTTCATTGTGTTGTTTTGTATTTGTGTTGTGTAGTAAATATTCATGAACTGTAGACTGCCTATCAAATACAGCCTGACAACAATGGCCAATGCATAATGACATGATGGCCCACCTAGACCGCAAGCGCAGAACAGATCTATTACTTCATTATTCTTCCAATTTAAACTCCCAAATTCCCAGTTTTTTTTTTCTAAAAACAGTGGGGACTTTGAGACGAGATATTTTATAACGCTCTGTAGTGATCTCGGTAGTCGGTACTTTGGTTTCAACAAATAAAAGAACAATAGTAGAAGAACCTGTTCCAACCATCTTCATTTCAAGTAGATAAAGTTTTAAATATTTAGTATTTTGCCATACCTTTCACCCTTATTTATGTTATTTTATATTGTCAATAAACTCTGTAAGAAATCTCCAAGCAAATCACACATTCAGTAGATAATAAAAACCGTCAACAGAGAGGAATATACTTTCTGTTTTTTTTTCTTTTTCTTTTCAAGAGTCTAATCAAGACTCTTGATCTTGACAGCCCTAGTCTTGTCTTGTCTAGAAATTTCAAGACAAGAGTTTCTAGAGGTCTTGTCTAAGTCTTGACGCCTTTTCAAGACAAGAGTCTAGAAAGTCTAACTCTAGACGGCAACACTAAACAGACCACACCAAAGTACATTTTTAAGATTCATTCCATGTATAGGAGTCACAGCGTCATGTTGCAGTGGTCACCCATCCAAAGACGAGCCGCGCTGTGTAATAATACGGTCACTAGTTGAAATTGTTTTTTTCCTACAATGTCGAACTGAAAGGTCCTCTATTTAATGACTGTCAACGTCTGCATGAAGTGAAACAGAGTTTCATATTATTCAGATCGCAAAGTTTCAATTTCAAATTTCTCAGACCCAAACCAATGTCAAGCACAATCTTTATGTTAGATAATTTATCTTGGAAGAATAATGACAAATTTCACGCCACGTAGCTTTATTGTAATAAGGAGAAAAGAATTTATCCTTTTCAACATGGAGTGACACTGACAACTGGTCCTGTCCATCCCAGAACGAGAGAGATTCAAACGAGAGGGAAACAGGCCAATACAGCGTTGCCAGTCGAGCTTTTGGACACACGCACCGTAATGAGCGTCGAAACCCGGCGCACTAAATCCAAAACACAAGTGATGAATAACTTTCACGGGACAGCGAGCAGCAAAGTGACGCGGATGGAAGGGGTGGAAAACTCATCAAGTTTAAATCTCCATCGCCACACCGCGAAAGAGAAAATTGCAAGTTGTGAATTTTGAATGCCCAAAAAGAAGAGCGACGAAAGCAAAGTTTTTTTTTCGTTAAACATACATAAATATGTATACAGACTTTTGTTTTATAATGCCACATGCATGTGAAAGGGGTGATTAAAGCAGAGGCTGGTGCCCCCACTGCTGACTGAGGCGATACGGGAATTGTGAATGCTTTATATCAGCTGCGGAGTAATCTGCACCCCCTGAGGAGCCGTCAGACTCTATATTACTTCTTCAATTATACAACGTCACTTAGCGAGCTTCGCCGTGCGAATACTTGGGTACAATATAATCCAAAGCCGGTGGTGCTTTCATGCATTCTGTTTCGCAAACTGTATCACAATTAGATGCAAATACTTTATCCACTTTTTTCATTATGTTGTGTGCCTTCTCGTGTTATTATCCATTCACCTTTCATTTGCAGAAAATTAGGCAACACTGGGGGTGATATTGCGAGAAAAAAAAACTGCGCCGCTGCGAAAACCGAGCCGTAATACGACTTTTGATGTGCCATTTCAAAGTCCATGTATACACAATATTTTAGAAGTAATCTGTCACCTGTCAAAAACTGCAAGCTGTCAAAATTTATCTAGATTCAAATATCTCAAGAAATACGTACCTACGGAACGAATTTCAAACTGATTTGTAGTATGTAGGACTCAATTTGTTCCGACGCCCTGAGCCGGCTCTGTCTGTTGTTTTCAACTCAGCTGCGAATGATCGAGACTACCAAATTGAATAGATTATTTAGATGGAAGCGAAACGCAATTTCCGTCTCATAGTCTTTATTTTATTGCTTAGAAATAACATCATCCCGCGTAATCCAAGGAGCGTTCCATATTTCGAATAGCGTAACGGTTGTCGACTTTAACGTTTTCATTTTCGAGGAAAATTTTGCTATCAACTCTCCCATTTCGCGCTACGGCCATCACATTTCGGCCTTAATTGCGCAATTGTCATGGTCTTTTTCTTCATACGCGCGGAGCCCGGCTCAAATTGGTCTTTTCCCGGGCATACAATAATAATTTCGGTGTCTTCTAGCGTCACTCGGATGTCGCCGGCTGGAAATTTCAGCTCCAACTTTTCCACATCAGGGACGTACTAATGTGTTCTTGCGATCTGCAATCTGCATAGACGTGTGCTCATTCTGGCAGAGTTCCGAGTATAAAAATAAAAAGGAAAAAATTATTGAAAAAAAAAACTGGTACTAGCCGCGGTAATCATCGTTGTGTAGTCAGTGCTTCTAAAACCAACGTCACTGACGTCTAGGGTTGCCAGATTTTTTTGAATCATATATATAGACACCTGAGAAATATATATGAGATTAGCAAAAGATATATGAGGTCAATTTTTTTATTATGACTATCCACATCACAACTAACATTTCATAAAAAATACAAATAAAAAAAAAAACATTTTGAAAATCAGATGAAATTTAATAAAGTCCTAATTAAATAGTTGCTAATGCCTAGGTATAGCCATTCTCATTAACCTGGGTCCTCGCAAGTTCACCTTTATTGGCGCCGTCGCCAACCCCAATCCCAACCAGCCCGATCGATAAAGCGCTCCCGGTTAAACAGCCAATTGAACCAGTGAGCTTGTATGCTTGAAGACCTGCGCACGAGCTGCGAGCAAAAGGGAACCGCCTATATGAGAAGGTCCATACTAACTATCTACCTCTAATTATAACAAATCGCTCATCTTCAAAAAAGTAGGTAGGTAATCTAAATGAATTCAACAATAAAATACTCTTTTAACCAAGTTAAGAAAAAGAACTTCGTTGAGGGCAATAACTCCGACCCTTCCATGTAATTTTGAGAAAATAAACCTTGAAATAAACACAGAACTAAGTACAGACATATTCAAAAATATTTTGCAGCTGGAGTTGCCGACTTTCAGTAGCTTTCTTGCTGATGCCTTGTCCTGGACATCCGTCCATTAGTTTCCCATGATGAAAAAAATCTTTCAACTTGAGAAAGAATATACCTAACATTCCAGTTGAAGAATGTTGTACTTAAATTGCAGCGCAAAAATTGAAAAAATATGATGAAAATTAACAAAATTATGTCTGAAACAGCTAAAAGCTCAAAATATATGAGATTTGCTCATATATTTGATGTGTGGTATGAGGTATGAGATCTTGTTCAAATATATGAGTCTCATACCAAATATATGAGATCTGGCAACGACGTCATTACGTCACTAGATGATAGCCAATTACAGCCCTGGTTCCCTAGCTACTTCACATCTGAACAGATCACATGTGCCCCAAAAATAGGACCCCTGGAGTGTCACCTGCCGACCGTTCCTATTTTCAGGGGCCAGAATGTACAATTTCAGGGGAAAGTATATAAAATAGTATACTGCATTACACTCCTACCTACCTCTACCTCAAACTATAACGAAATTACCTATCTTGAGCATTTCGTATTAACTGGAACGGGGCAAATCAGATTGCTTCTATTCCCCCCCTATTTTATTTCTAATTGATGTAGGTATGTCGTTATTGTCATCGTTCTTCCAAATTGGTTATTTTTCTTGGAATCTTGAGCGAGCCCCGGCACGGCAATTTCAATTCCCGCGATGGAAACATCTCTTGCCTGGCAATTTTAAAGTGAATTTATTAATTTCACACGGAAGACAATTTAGCCAGACATAGACTCAATTTAGAGAAGCAGTAGCGTGAATAATTCGAGCACGTTTTGTCGTCTTTTTTCCAAATTACACGTTGCGAAGCAGATAGCAAGCCACTGTAATTCGCGGAGCTGCTACTGCTACTGTAAACTATTATAGCTTCATACCACTAGGCAGTCAGTCACTGATGAAATGATTTCATTTGACACGAGATGAACGTGCATGATAATTTCTCATCACGTTATGCACCTAATTGTAGATTTAACGGTCTCATAAATCACTAAAGGAGACCCGAAATCCATGTAAGTGAATGTAGTAGTTATTGTACATTCATGCAGAGTGATCCAGGTTTTGAGAGCATTAATCATTTAGCTGGCAACCAGCTCAACAATTTCACAGTTCTTTTTGTACTCTTTTTTCTCGAAAATATTTTGACTTGGGTGCTAACTCGCCCGTCCGTTCAGCCCCGCTTTCCCCTACCTACCACCTGTCTACCGAAAGAAAACCGACGCAATTTTTCTGTGGCGCGACGCAAATGTTTTTCTCTCGAACCGAACGTTTTTTTCACCTAAATTGTGAAAAATGCATAATCCTTCTCTAAGCCGTGCTCCAGTATAAACTGGGAATGGCCTCGATTCCAGAATATTCATTTTTTCGAGCCGATCAATCGCAGCGCATAATGTTTAGTTAATAACTCCGTATATGTCGTGCAATTTATTGTTTAAAGCTTTTGGAAACATGGGATGTGTTTTTGATTGAATTTGGATGAAAATGGCGAAGCGAAGCGCGATTTTATTCCATCAAATTTATTATTGGTGGACGAGGATAACTATTGTTATTGAACGTGAACGTGAAGCATACAGAATTTTAATTTACGCATATAATGACCGTGTATACAAGCCAGGTGGACAAAAACAGACATTTTGACAAAAGAAATTATGTTCAGTTTTATTGGAGAGAAACTGAAACTGCGGTTGAAAGCTGAATAATGTTGAAACAGGACTAAACCGAATAAACTATATCATAGTAACAATGCCTTTATTGTACACAGCAGGGTGTCAGCTGTAGGCTGTTATACTACATCATATCATAGCGATTTATGTATTAAGGGGATTATAACGATGGTAAATATCGAGGCTATTTCCATCTTCTGTTAATTCCAGTATAACATATATGATTTTCTCCCATACCGAACAGATTTTTTCCCGCTGAAAAGGTTACAGTTTTAAAAATTGATTTGTCAATTCTGGCAGTTAGCGATTGTATATCGTAACAAGTCATTATTCAGTCATAATTAACTTGTGGGGAATAAAAAAATTATAACAAATAAATGTAAATGGTGATGAAATCAAGCCACTTGGCAGTCATTCCTTAGACAAAACGTACCAATTCGACTCGCAGTACATGCTTGCTACCCCCTGCAGGCTCAAAATTAGGGCATTTTTCTAAGATGGGGGCCATGAAATTCGTGTTGCATATAATGTCTTCAGTCTGTTTATCAACAAAACGGGACTGATAATACCTAGATAACATAGAAACTCAACTGAATAACGGCCGAACGTCCAGGTGAGAATATAACTAGTTTATGGCTCTGACTAGAGTCGTTAGACAGCTCTAATAACAGTTATTACAATCAATAACAAATTGCTACAACATGGAGGTACTAATCGAAGAGCCGGTTGCGATAAGCGGCTTGCTAGCACGAATTTTGCTACGGCTAGCTCGTCAGAACGGTGTGGATTTTAGCGCCACCACGCGCTGTACAGTGACATCCTGACTCGTTGGTGAAGTTTACCTAGACTACTAGGGCTGAGATGGCTCCGGGCTCACACCCGGTGCTTCTGAGATTGATACGAGGCAGTAAGGTGATTTTTTGTAGCCACGAGACAGCTCCAAATTGACTTCTACCCAGCGGCGTGTTAAATCACAATGGGGTACTTGCCAATGGAATAGATTTAGCTGGAAATACTTTTTATTGCTAGTATAAGTGGTAAGGGGACTCTACTGAGAATTTTACAAAAAGCCGTCATTTTCTACAGAGAAAAACGAATTTGAAAAATTCCACCCAAAAGCTTCGCGCCAGGGCAGGGATTTTGAGTGGGGCTGGTCTGACTGTGTGATAATGGAATAATCAAGAATGTCAGGAATGTCACCGTGACAGTGTCATTTTGAACATGCTCGCAAAATCGGTTTCCTATCGAATTCTCTTACCATGGGCATTTGGGCAATAAAATCAAACAAGGTTTTTGGGAAACTGACTCCAGAAACCTCTTATAATACTGTCTCAGTTGGGATGATTTATTTTCCAGGGGAAAATCTGGAAGTTCAGCAATAGCACAGGAATAAGAGGTTCGAAATGAACAGTGAGCTTTTATAGGTACGCATCATTAGCATACAATTCAGGATATAGGTAATACTCTAGAGCTACAAGAGATCCATGTGGGGAGGACGCGATGGATCTCCAAATAAAATGTGGGGAGCAGGAACACTGATGTGCGAAATGCAGCCGAAGGTCACGCCAGGTCAGAGCACGGGTGACAAACATGCAGAAGGCTTTTTGGTTGACAGCACTAAAGACTTAAGAAAGAGACTAGTTAGGTTCACCAAGAAATAAAGGAAACGGGTAGGTACTTACCGCATAGATCAAAGCCTCGATCAAAGCAGTCAAAGGCAAAAAAAGGGCACAGGAAGAAATAAAACTACGGTCGGCGGTTTGACGTTGTCAGTCAGACTAAGATTTGAGATGATACGATTTCAAAGTTTGAAGCGGCACGTTGAATCGTTGCCAACCCAACGAGGAAAAAAAGCCCCTCTATGTTCTATATCTAATATATTTGTGACGTCACAGATATATTTTTTAAACACGCACTGCGGCCACAATTTTGGGAATTTAGGAAAAAGAAAAAATACGGGTACATTATTTTTCACCATACTATCGATTAAGCCAATAAAAAAAATTAGGCAAGTACCCCATTATTTACAATGCAAGCATTAAAAGAAGGCTGAGGACCTATACACAAGTAATAACAAGCGATCAGGCAGTTAATCCACCTGAAATAAACCAGGCTATGTTGCCCCTCCAGATGTCAACGTCGAAGTGACAGTTCGCGACACAGGGCCGGCCAAGCAGTTGAATTTGATACCCTGAAAGAAGTAAATGAAATCGTCACATTTAAATCTTGAAGGAAGACAAAGAAGATTTTTTCTCAGAATTCGATACCGTAAATCACAAAAAAAATTATTAAAGGTGAGAGGTTTGCCTCTTGTGCTGGAAACACGATAATACATCTTCTGCATTCAGCTCTGCATGGGATCTGAGGTGGGTCCTTACTATTCGTTGATGTAGCGTCGTTGCCAATCGCGTTGCAACCGTCAGAGCAGCATAAAATTGCATGTTCGTGGTCGTCAAATCATCATTTGCAAGAATTTGTTCGCTTTCTCAAGAAACCGACAATGTTTGTGATGTGTGATACGTGCAGTGTACTCAAATAGAATACACCCCAGTATATTTTGGTTGTATGTAGTTCATTCGGTTCATTGTCTTTCGATCCTCAGAGACATGACCGCGGTGTTTGCAAATCCTGCTGGTTTCAAATTACTTGGCTTGTAGTGTTAGCATTCAATGCATTTTTGAACATGTTTGTTTAATCGCAGGGACGGGCAATAATACGTCTTGAAAACCTTCTAGCAGGTCGTGCTTACGCCAGCGTGACTCACGGAGCCCACCATGCCCACCATATGACGTTATCAAAGAACTTCGTCGACTTTTTGGCCTAAAACGACCAGTTTGGGCTCTTCGGTGTTCGGTGTCTTATGCAGACAGCAATACGTGTAGTAATAGGCGATGTAGCAGGGACCTAGCTCAATTTACCAGAATGTTCCAGCCTAAGAAATGGTTGTTACACCTGACCGATTGACCTGGCCCGACCTGACGCCGTGTCAGCTGCGGTATTCCAGCAGCAATCGGTTGCTTCCTCGATAAGCAGATCGATGCCCGCAAAGCTCCTTTTGCGGGACGTCCACTAGTCCCGAGGAACACGCCATTTGAAAGGCTGGTGTGGCGGGTGGCCACAATGTCTTTTTGCTCCGTATGCTCCAGATATAACCACTATTTATGGCCGGACTTTGCGTTCCGTTGTTGGGTTGGTAATTATAATAGGCGATTTATCCTTTCGACGAAAATGGTCCATTTGCAGAGGAGCCTTTAGGAATTTAAGTATTTCGTTTGTCAGCGTTCACGTCATTAGTTGATGAAGGCACGTCAAAACTTCCACTTTGCTGTCTTCCGCAATCCACTGCCGCAATTTTCTTTCCCTATGAACTGTTGGGACCCGGCTCCTAGTTGTGCCCTGCATCGATGACCAGCGTCGTCGTATCTTTTCTTTGCATCATTCATAGCTTTCGCCGAAGGAACAGCAACAGACCGTTACCTCCGGACAGACGAAGTCCTCACACAGCAACTGTTGGCACACCATGACTTCACCTTTTTCTATAGATTTTCTGCTTGTACCTCACTCAGAGATTGGCATTCTACATTCTACAGTTCGCCAGCTACCTCAGTGTTCGGGACGCAGACGTTTGTTGTGCTTAGCCCCACCGTCAAGAGACAAGTTAAGACTTGTTTTGTGATACTTTGATGAGTTGGGGATCATTTAGCAGGCACTATGGCAGGGAGAAGCATTACGGAGCTATTAGCACACCATGCTTGCGCCTATCGAGTAGTGTAACGTAACAGTCACCAGTCGCAATTTTTCACACCGAAACCGCAATGCAATGCATTTCCGGTATCGTAGTCTTGTAGCCGTTCACCCCTGGAACTAGATCTACTAGTAGCCTGCTGAATACGCTAACCGTAACATCAAATAGGAGACACAAATCCCTTTACATTGTTTCTACTTGTCAAATTTCCATGTTATTCATGTAGGTATTGCAGGTATCTACAAGTGCCTACAAGGCTACTAGACGTCCCAGTATGGATCCCTCTCAAAAAGCTCCTGCACCATTTAGTAGCAAGCTCTACCGCAGGTGGCGTTTCTTTTCAATGTGAATCGCCCATTACATTCGGGCGTAAGAGTACAAGGACGTAGATCTGGGTCCAAAAGTATAGCATATTAGCTGCTGAAACGGAGACGGGGCATTTCGCAATCCAAATGGCATGCGGCGAAAGTAAAATAGACCGGGTATCTGTAACTTAATTTCGTCAACTCGCTTTATGTTCATGAAACGGTGACAAAACTACATTAGTTTATAGTTTTGACCTTGTGATTGCTGTACCTACAATCTGTGCTTGACTTGAAGTTTGTCTTGATAAAATCGGTTTTGCAAGCAAATCAAGACGCCGAAATCGCTTCATGTGAAAGTTTAACGTCTGATTTCTGTGAATTTTACGAATGTGCATCGAAAATTATCAATTAATTTTTTTTCCAAATTTGAATAACAACTGCAATTATTGGCACTATAGCAGACAATACCCGGGCTAATTCATTCATTGCATTAGTCGAAAACGGAATCAATTAGCTGCGCTTCCGCTTCACAGATAAATAATTGAATTTGGTTGGCGTTCCTGATCCTCACTGTCCGTTTTCCGAAAATCCCGGTACGTCCGTCTGGATGGGAATGCAATGAAGCCGGCCGGCGATGGTAAAGCCTACGATTTTAAACGTTAATTATTCGTTTTTGTTATGCTAACTAAAATAAATTTCATTCACCGAACTGTACTTGTGTGCGGTTGCGTTGCGGTTTTGCATAGCGCAGCAACAGCACAAGCACACAGCACAGAACTGCAACTGTTTTACATAACCTCTCATGCAGTTTCCGGCAGCGTTTTGCCGTGATCATTGTTAACAACATGGACCGTCCGACATACTGCCGGGGTGATAATTTCCACAAAGACACACTGCAATTTTACCCTCGGCTTGTCGCGAATTAATGCCGTGAAATTCATTACGTCCGTCGAAAAATAAACGTCGTCAAAGCAAAAGGACGCTGCACCTTGTCTAGAGTATATTTTAATGTTCTGCACTTTTGTGTCCTGCTTTATGGCTGCAAGACTTGTGCCTTCCTAAAGAAAAACCATCGAGTCTAAAGCAATATCTTTTATTAATCCTAAATTTGACGTTGTCCTGTCCAGATTTCATTTTACACGACGATTTTACGTTTGGAATTTCCGACTCGGAGTTTTCCCCCAGCATTTCTGACGCGCATCCTGGCAAACTTTGTTGCGTTCCGTTTCTTGTGCAACCGTTCTGGGATTGTATCGACTTTGTCACGGATGAAACAGCGTCTATCCGATCCGTTAGGAGAGTAATAAGATTGATGCGACTTCTTATTTGATGTCTTTTTAATAAGATATGAAAGACGTAAACTTTAATAACGCCTTTTTCGCTAAACGCGACGGAGAAAAAAGGCCGACATAATTCTAGTGTGGCGTGACGTTTTTTTTTTCTGTAGACCATGTATTTATGGAGTGGCGAAAACTGCATGATTTGTCTCTAATCTGTGCTTAAGCTTTACTTTGTTTTCCTACGACCACCTACGAAAGTGACCCCTTTCACACGCTATAGTAGGCCCAAAAGTTGTCAATTACGTCAACCTACCCAACCTGTGCGTTATGAACTGTGAGTTCATTCGGACCACGGAACAATACGAATTTAAACGACGATTTAGTCACAATTTCAAAAAACCGACTCTCAATATCACCCTAATTCTGATTCACAAGCAAATCAACAATAATTCGCACCTACAGGACTGGCCTCAGTCATGTCCTCTCAACCGATAGTATGGGTTTGACATGCTTATATAACCTTATCGAAATCCTAACCGTAGCGGTGAGATGTATAAAAACAAAATCCTACGGTTGAAATGTCACTAATTTTCTTCTTCTCACAAGGAGACGTTGTTAATAAATGAAGTCCCATACACCTGCTGATAACCAAAACGTATCTTTCCCGGCTGGTAGCTGGGGCCTTAGGCCACTATTGCTTTTCAAAGGATAAAAGAAATTGTTCGTGTCCTTTATTACTGACGGTTTTGGCCGGCTGATGAAAATACCCTGACAGCTTGATGGTTAGAGACGCCACCTCCGACCTTACCTGCTGCCACAGGCGCAAGGGAAGGGCGCTAGGAAAGCCCGACGTACTGTTGCAGGACCCTGTATATTTGTATTCAGAATGAAAAACTACATGTCGCATTAACAAAAAGAAGTCTTTTGCGACACCCTGTATCTTATAGCTCGAAAAATATTATAAGTCCCAATTTTGAAATCTACAGAAAAAATTGTCCAAGAAAAGTTTTTTTCCATTTCAAATTATCTCAAAGGGGAAGCCTCCAGTAGGGGGGTGAATTCTCGCGTGATCACCCTGTACTACGAGTATACCTCCTCAGGGGAGACAAATTAGGTTAGGTCAAAATCGGTAATGGTCACAGTCTGGTATGGTCTTTACAACGAGTGAGTTATGAGATGAGAAATAAAGGTGCGAAATGGAATGAATGATTTGGTTCAAAGAATTAACCAACAAAGAAATATAGACGCTATACCTATATACTTTTTTTTTAAATTTGAACCTCATTCATCCCCGAGATCAGGCAATAATGGTTTGGAACCAAGATAAGGTTTCAAGTCTTTGACATACCAGTTACCAATGTTTTTTCCGTTCGCATCGGTCAAATTTTTTTTTTCATTATACACAACACGTACTCACATGCAAGTTTGATACTGAACTGCTTTGTAGCGTCCGATAGAATCTTTTTTTTTCCATACCCGGTCTCTTACGTCAAAAGATATTTCACACCGACGCAAATTGTACGTTCCTCTGTTCCGTTCCGTTCGTTTTCTTGATGTAGATGAACAAGAACTTGATGTGACACGTATGACAAGTTTTTCAAGTTGCTGATAACTCTGGATTGCCTAACACTAAATCTTGACCAGGGTCTTCGACGACTTTAGAATTACATTTACCGTCTATTGAAATGCACCTGCCGAAATTAAGGTAGGCTGGCGTTAGCACTGTAACTTCTTTTACAGCAGTGCACAGTGGGCCAAGTGCCGTAAAAAGTGGCCAAAAGTCGAGCAAGGTCATTTTGATATTTCGGTCCAAATTTTTGCTATTATTTAGAAAAATAGTTGATTCATAAGTTACCAAGGTCTTGAGATTCCAAGGCAATTTATAACTTCTGTGTGATGCCTCAAACATAGGACTTTAAAATAGCTCTACTGATAACACTTTCATAGTATTTTGTGACTGAAGTGCTATTGCCGACTGTGCTTTTCAGAGGCCAGATATCATTCTATAAATTTTACCATAGCTCACTTGAAGTTTTTTAAAAGTAAATCATACTTCACATAGGATATATGTTCACTTGTTTCAGAATTATAATTTTTTTCAAATGGCGATGTTCGGTTAATTTGTTTTCCAAGAGTTCCATTTTTGCAGTGGCTTACAAAAAATGTTCCACCTTGCTCCAGCCTACAACTTCTTTCACAAAAAGCTACACCTTTTTCAAGTTGATTTCAAAAGAAATTGTATGCGTCCACGTGCGTCCCCGTGATTAACATTTTTTTTTTCAAATATATGGATAAAGAGACAAAAATTTCAAATTTCTGGAGAACGCTGATTTTCACTGGACTGTTGCGAAATCATGTTAAGATTTTCAAGAAGACATTATTTCAATTATATTGGGAGAGCAGGGTGGTTTCTAGGGGTGTTTTGCATAAAAAGTGAAAAGTTCTGTTTTTTTCGTTACGAGCATGTTTTCTAGTTTGAATTCTATTATCACTAAGAACTTGAAGTCGGAATTTTTTTCAATATTTTTCCTATAATCACATCAATATTCTGGGACGATTTGATGAGTTTAAATTTTTTTTTCTCGCAATTTTTTTTTTCAACCCTTAAATCTCACCCCCAAGGGTCAATGAATTTTATTCAATATTTTTCCCTTAATCGACTTCATATTCTGAAGCAATTTACAGAATTGGGAATTTTTCTGTTATTCTTTTGTTTTTTTTTCAACCCCAAACCCCAATTCCACTCCCGAGCACAATTGAAAATTTTTCAATATTTTTTCTGTAATGACCTCAATATTCTAAGACGATCTGGTGAGTTTCAGGCTTTTGGCCGCCGACAACTGATTTTGTCCCACTGTGCAGTGTTCATAGCCAACTGGATTTCAGCGATATATGGTTATCCTATTCACGATGATCACGCTGTATGTGCGGGACCATATTACCGTAAAATATGGTTTTATTAGACCGTTCCACGAATGTCGCTTGTAAGTGATAATTGGTGGTGTTTATATTCTTGAGTCAGAAAAAATCGTTGATTTTTACGGTTTTCATTTTCATACATTTTCCGAATCGTATACCTACATAAACATAAACGAACGAATTGTTGTTCAGAAGCACGCCGGTTACCATCTGGTTTGTTATTGTTTTTCGACAGACAGTGTTTACCCCTATTCTGGATATAAATCAAAATCCCCGACGCGCACAGGCGGGAAATTGGAATTCAAATACGATGTGGTTACAATGGAGTATTATACTAAAAATTTTTTTTGGTTGAAATGAAAACTACATTGAAAAATAATTGACCCGTGTTTTTTTTATCTAGTCAAAAACCGAATCGTTTGGGCGCAATAAATAAATAACATCAACTATTTCTGACGTCACAGCGAGTCACCGCCTATACCGCCTGTGTAAATGACGTCAGAAATAGGCAGAATATAGGAATTTCGTTTATTTATTGCGGCCAAACGATACGATTTTTTGCTGAATAAAAAAATACGGATCAGTTATTTTCCAATATAGTTTCTGATTCCATCGAAAAAAATTTTTTTTTTTTCGAAAGTATAATACTCTATTGGCGTTGTGTTGTAGGTACCTTATTTGCACCTGATATTTTTTTTGCTGGATCTTTGAACTCTTTGCTTACAAACCGTTTGGCGTTGTCGCATGCTAGATACTGAGGAACGCCGAATACTAAGAAGACATTTTTTCCATGAATTTTATGATAGATCTCGCGGCTGCTGCCCTTAGGGGAAGCATTACCGTGAACTTAGTAAACCAGCCCGCAACCACTAAGAGAAATGTGTTTTCTCACTTGTAGCGCTGGAATGGACCCAATAACTCGACGGCTACCATTTGAAGAGGATAACTGGACTCCTTCGGCTTCCCTATCAGTCCAAGATGAGACGTTTGAGCGAGTTTTTGCGCTCCACAAACCTTGCAACTTGTCAGTAACCTGGCTACATCTTCACTTATTTTTGGCCATTGTGATTTTTTGCCGTAAGTCTGTGTACCACCAATCCATTTTTCCCTCTACAACTTCAGCAAAGCAAGTTTCCGGCAGCGGGCTGCGAGACAGTGAATCAGGGACGACGTTTTTTTTTCTTTTTCGGTGCACAAGAACAAATGAAAATGATTGTGAACGAACAGCCCAATGAGCGAGACGCCCCCCTCCCCCTCCCACCCCGTCGGCCGTATAGTTCCTTGTCCGTTTTGTACTTGTCTCAATACACCACCAAGACCAACATCACGAGCATCGGACTGAATTGTGGAAGAAAGACTGGAATTCGGATTTCGTAAAATAGGAGCAGAACAAATAATTGCTTGATTTTCAAAAACGCTGGCTGTGGAGAAATTGCCGTATGTATCAAAAATTATAACTTCATCATCTAAGTAACCCAAAATATGGGGTTCAAATTCTGGACCAAGGACAGTGTCCATTGAACGTTGTTGCGTTTCTGCCGCATTTCGTAAACCAAATGACATTATAACGAACTGATTCCTCGTCCTGGTACGCTGAAACCCGTTTTTTTTTTCTGACTCTTCCTCCAGTGGGATTTGCCAGAAAGCACTACGGTAATCAATAGACGAAATGAACTTAGTACCTCCAAGACGATTAGGGATCTGATCCATCCGAGGCAGAGCGTAGCGATCGGGTTTTGTCACTAAATTGAGCCGGCACCCGTCAAAATAAAATTGATTGAAATTATTGAAAATATCCCTGGAAAATTCCAGTTGAAATTTGTTCTTCGAATCAGCTGAAGTGTGCCCAACAATTTGAAGATTGCATTTTGTAGCATTTTAAATGTGGTCTCCGAATAATACATCAGATTTTGAAAACATTCTATACCAGGGTGACTTTTTCAACAGAAACTCGAAGAACAACATTTTCAGTGCGATCTTGTATTTTTCCATAAATGAATAACGTGCTACAAAGGCCCTTGGTGTTAGAATACGCCTGTAAAATTTCGATCGATTCTATCGATCTATTCATGATGAGATATGACCAATCAAAGTTTCGGGCTGAACACATACATAAATCACCTTGTATTTCGGGAACGGAGGACATCAGAGAAAATTACGGATGCAGATTCTAATTTGTCTCGAAAAAGTACAGCCCCTCTGAAGCTATGTCGGTTACGGATACCCTGTATTTTATCATGTTTCTATGCATTTTATAGTTTTTTGTAATGTATTTTTTGTTATAGCAGCCCAAAGTGTTGGGAAGAAGTAATTTTTCAATAAAATTTATGACTGCATGAAAGTACTGGAGTTAAACTGCTGATAAAGACCGTGGCAATGAAGTTTTTAGTGTCCTCGCAGAGCACTGACTAATAAATTATCTCATAACTAAATTTCGCGTTCAGGGTAAATACGAGTATGCTTCATAACAAAGAAATTGTATTCACCTCTATTTAAAAGATGAATAGTGGTTGGTAAGAACCATAATAATTACGTATAAAAAAATGTTAGCAGATGACAAGTGTAAAGAATTGTATACAAGCGGAAGAAGTGGCTCACATGTGCACCCAAGATTGCTGCTCTAGTTTCACTTTATTTTTCGACTTCCACTCTTACCCAACAATTAACACCTTGCAAAATTTTGGCACAGAGTTTCTTTTGTTACGAGCCTGTGTTGTGTGTGATGATGTGGTGGGTACCTACATCTTCAAATAACGGTTCTCCTATTTGGCGTCGGGAGTCTATTATTAGGCAGGACTCCCATTTAAAATCATTAGCGAAAGAACGGTGTTTGAATCGTGCCGCCGTGATAAATATGCTCTGCTGGTAATAAAGCATGCTGAGGATGAGGTCATGTTAGTAAGGTCAATGCCGGTTGTGTTTTCGTCTGATCCTATTCTATGCATGTACAAACACCGGCACCTCCATGAGAATCATCAGTCGAGACGCGTTTCCATATCTCGAAACGTGGTTGATAATGAAAAAATAAAAAGTTCAGCATGGGGGAACGAGATACCCCCCGGGGGATGACGGTCTCAGAACACGTGTAAAAACCGCAGCTGGGTTTCGTACAGCAGAAACAACACCAGGATGAATTATTACGTGTGCTTCTGGACCCCCACCCAGTTTTTTTTACAACAACTCTTGAATTTTAAACGCTAGGCGTGTATCTTTCCAAGTTACTTATGGGATGGGATCCATTTGCCGGTAATTAACACGTTCAGCTGGCAGCTCGGCGCTAGAAAAAGAGTGCAAAACGCGCGACAAATTTTCCCGAGAGATAATTTGCTTGAGTAAACTTGAAGATGGGATGTGGGATGTGGGGCTCTGGAAGATTGCAATCGATTACCAACAACAGCAGGCTAAACAACAACGTAAGAATTAATTGCTCCGGGTGCTCCTGTTCCGGGCTCGGTGCGGTTTTAATTGGGGTGTTTTGTCGGTTGTTTTGTTCTGGAATCGATCTGAGCGTGTATAGTGGTAATGGTAGTCCAAAGTTCGATTGAAAAACAAGCTGCTTAGGTATAAATGAGTACGAAGTTTGCACGCAGAGCTTAAATTACAAGTTTTCCTCTCTGTGATGAGGCCGAACCGCTGAGGCTTTCATCAAGTTTTTGTGCAGACAAGGGGAGCTCCCAGTTCACATCAAGGCTTTTTTTTTGGCTGAGAATCACTTGTTTTTGGTCGTTTATGCGGTCATCCAAAAGAAATCTGGGAGTTATTGCCTTTGATGGAAGTCTCTTTTAACCGAAGAAGTAAGCTTTATTCTCCTCTCATTAGTAATTATACCGAAAACAGCACTTTTTCTCCTAGTTATATCGAAGTCGAGTACCTATACAAGGTGATTAAAAAACAGCGGACATAGACTCCGTTGTAAGCGCGCGACATCATCACCATCAAGAAGTTAGGAAAAAATAAAACTTTCTTCACCAGATGGTTATTTTTTCAACTTTCAACATTGAATTATTGAACAAAGTATAAATTCAATTTGGAAAGTTCTCACCTTGAATCGACAATGGGCACGTTTTGCAAGTTTTCAAATCGAAAGAAAAACAAACCCAAGAACAACTCTTTTCACCCTCCACCCGCCAAGCACTCCCATTGATTCCCAATTAAAGATGAAATAAATCTTTTATTTATTCAGCAAACAAACGGCGAGCACAAAGTACTCGACAGCAAACAAAACTTGATTAAACATTTATCAGGCACGAATTAACTTTTTCAGGGCTTTCATCGCTTTTGTACAAGTGAAACTCCAACGGCGCACTGTTGGTTGTTTGATGTTCTCCAATCAAAGTTTCTGCTCAGTTATCCGCAGAATCCTTGCGAATTCGTGAACTAACTTCCCCTCTCTGCTTTGTTTCCTTGTCAAAGGTGCGTGCTACTTCGATAATTACTTGATACTTGTTGCGTTATTCGTACTTGTACTCTCTTCGGCTCAGACTTTTTGAAATCTGATACTTTCAAGAGTAGCTACCTCAAACTTCAACGTAATAATTGAATAAGTTAACCTCTGCGCCGAATAATTTATCGCTTCATCAATTTCTGTTCTATTCACTTTTATTAAGAACTGAAGAACCTTACTTTCTCTAATGATAATTCAGAGCCCTTCTCAACTGTTTGAAGGAGTCTAGAGGTAGACACTAATGGACATTGGGCCGTAGTTCTGAAGATGAAGTATTTGCTCATGCTTACCCTTGAAATTTGGCGTTCGAAAATTCTTCAAAATTCCAATAACTGCATGCATCAAGTCATTTCAACTTCTCAGCTAATATTCTGGATTCTATTTTTGTATTTCAAGCATTTTCGTATATTGAATTGTAAGCTAAGCATAAACATTTACTTAAATCTTTTCAAATACGGCCTACTTTTAATTCAATCCAATAAACCTGAAACATACGATCCCGTAGACGGGCACCAACATCTTTTCCGAAGAACTTGAGCCTCAAATACTGGTTTAGGCGCGCGTTACTTAACCAAGAACAAAAAATAGTAAGAAAGTGATAGTCTATGCCATTCGTACGCTTTCGAAGCCTAAACAGAATTATAGCATCACCGAGCGAGAATGCCTTGCCGGTCTTTTCGCACTCGAGGAATTCCGTCCGTTATTGAGGGAACTCAGTTGCTCAGTTCAAAGTTGTCACCGACCACTAATACCTGCTGTGGTTTTTCCGAATATAGGATCCCAACAGAACTCGTCAAAAGTCAGAAGTGGTTGAATTGGCTTCCGTTCCTCTCAAGAGACAGTGATAAGTCGGCTCAAGGTGACTTACACCTCACACCCCTCTCTACTACTAATCAACTGAACCCCGACGAAGAGTACCTACGCTAGGAAAAGACAAGGTGATAATAGGTTTGTTCCATCGGAAATCCCGAACTAGTCACCGACAGTTTGCAAACTGTAAACAATGCGCATGGCCCACTTTGGACCAGTTTCCGTCTGGCTGCTGCTCGTTGATGGAACAGCAAACCGTCAATCATGGCTAATGGCTAGGTACCTTATTTTCTATCGTTTAGCAGTTTGCAGCTGGAAATAAGCTGTGTATTTTATAAATTAAATGAATGAATAATGAAACCACCAATCTAACCCATATTATTTGTAAACATTGACCAGAGAAGGCTCGATGCCAAATAAATATATTCCGCTGCGCAAGCCCGGACGATAAGTTTCCGTAAAATCCGCAAACTTTTCTGACCGTCCCGAAACTAGTTTGAGCCGATGGTGGAACAGCGGATCATCAGTCAGGGGATCGTCCGAGATTTTGATGGAACGCCAAAATCGTAATGCGCATGCCGCTGACGTCCGCGGACCGTCAGGGACTGTTGATGGAACAAACCTAATAAGACGACTGTCGACTTTGCTGACTATTTTCTGACACGCGACTCCAGCTGTAGCTCTTGATAGAGCTAAGACCTATAGCTATAGCTCCTGATATTGTTGTGTGATCAGAGTTCAGTTGTTCAATAAGCGTTTTGTATTTGTATCGACATGTATACCTAGCACACGTGAGATATGTTTGTGACGCCCTCTTTTGACCAAAAGCCAACTTTGCACTGGCACTTTCTATCTGAGAGTCTCATTACACGACCCTCAGTTGTCATTGTTATTATTATTGGTATAGATATTTTGTAGTGTAACCCACTTTTCGACGTTTGGCTGCGATCGTCGTTGCCTCTTCCCTTCCCAACGTTTTTTACCTCAGCTCACCTACGTTGTGTAAGCTCTTACTCTAGATGAGAACGTGATCTTGGGGATGATGTAGAATTTTTGAATGAAACGCAAATTAAACATGAGCAAAATGAATTTTGTGAAAATCATGAGCAAAGTTTTGAATGAATTCGTTTCTTTTCTCAAAACACCTCACAACAATAGACTGACGAGTGAAAAAATGACACAACATGAATAAAGAATAACAAAACACAATCACGAATGAAACAAGAAAAATAATTACAAATCATTTAGACAGGGTTGTCAGATATATATCAAGTGATATGTATCACAATAAATATCACGATATACCGTCCGTTTTTTATTTTAGGCCCCAGCCCGTAGCATCTTTATTATGGATTTCACACCCGATATATTATATATTTTTGAAATCAGAAAAACAAGATCTTTCTAGTGAAGATATGTCAAATTATTTTTGACAGATGTCATTTTTTGACAAATGACAGAATAGTAGGTACTTGTGATACATCATTTTAAAGCCTATTAAATTCTGAGGAGAACTGTGTTTTTATTTTTAAAATAGGGTGTCTTTTACAGCTTCTAGGGGTCTTTCAATAGGAAAAAATGTCAATTTCAGAAATAGCCACTCAATAAGTGATAAGTATTTTTAAATTAACTAATGGTGATGATCTGATTTTTAAATTGTCCAAATTATTGGGAAACTTCATAAACACCTTATCTTTCGGGTAGGCTCATAAAAACTCGAGGGGGGTCATTTCTGGCAAGCTCGGATGTCATCGCGTTGGGCCGGTGGTAGTTCCAAATCACTGATCGTCGAATCTTTCATTCAAGGAACAAGGAGGTGGTCATTCGAGCAACTTCTTTAGGACATTTTTTGTTTCATTGTGATTAATTTATCATTATTATCATTAGCTTACACTAAAAATAGGTACCTGCTTTACCTATTTACTTATTATGTATTTTTGAAATTCAACATTTTTTTTCCTATTGAAAGACCCTTAGAAGCTGTAAAAGACACCCTATCACAAAAATAAAAACACAGTTCTCCTCAGAATTTTATGGGCTTTAAAATGGTGTATCATGAGTAATATTCTGTCATTTGTCAAAAAATGACATCTGTCAAAAATAATTTGACATATCATCAGTCGAAAGATCTTGTTTTTGTGATTTCAAAAATATATAATATATTGGGTGTGAAACCTATAATAAAGATGCTACGGGCTGGGGCCTAAAATAAAAAACGGACGGTATATCATGATATTTATTGATTGATATATATCATGATATATATCTGACGAAAATTTTGCGCAATGGAGTTTATTTTAGGCATTGTGATCTGCGAAATTGGGCTTTATGCTTTACGCATGCAGCACGTCTCTTTGTCTCGACTTGTTTTCCTTTCAGAATGAATTTAATTTCGATTTATTGTAAATATAAATAGCATTGATGATATCATGATTGATTTTTGTTCATGAATCGATATATGTTTTATTCAATTTTTGTCCAAGTAGTGTTTGTTTTAATTTTCAGACTTGAACATTATCTGAAAATCAAAATTCCAAGAAAATATCAAAATATCGGATGTATATCGAATATATCAGTAAATATCCGATTTTATGATATTTTGATATTTATATAAATATCATGATATTTTCCAACCCTGCATTTAGACAATGCAAGAATTAACAACAATAAAATAAACACAAAGTCAGGCTAACAAAAGACTACAAGAAATCGTAAACCGTGTCAAACGGTCAGTTAATCGCAAAGAGGACGTATTCCGTATTCGGACGCAAAAGTGACGTATTCACCGACAGGCACACATGGGAAGAACACGTCAAATAATCCAAATCCCCTGCGTATTGCCTGATTGTGTACTGAAATACCTTCCCAAGTGATCGTAGCGGTCGTGGCCGAGTGGTAAAGGTGATGGCAAGCTCACCCACTCGCGCTGCGCCGTGCGGGTTCGAATTCGGCTATATCCATGGATATTTTGTTCTGTCCCCGAGGTTGCATGGTAGAGCAGCTAATAGCTGAATGTCGTCTCGTTAAAAAGTCAGTAAAGCCTCGTGAATTCGTACTTAAACCTCTTTGAACGTTCGCTTAGTTCACAAGTTATTCACGTAACAACAAAAGAAAACTCACTCGCTCACGCTTTAGAGAGAACTTCACGCTCAGCAAATGACTTTACACTTTACAAACAAAAGCACACTCTTTCGCCACTCCACATTTCTTTCAAAACAAAAGGCGAATTGATTGATGAGTAAACAATGAAGGAATGATCAGTTAAGAAGTAGATGAGTGAACAAGAAACAAATGAAAGATGAACAAGCAGAAAAGTCGGATATTCAATTTCAGGAAAGGATCCGCCATCTCACAGAAGGATATATGGATTATAAATGATTGAACTGCACGCAGTCTTCCTTCAAAATGTTATTTATTTTATTCTGACCGGTTTCGAAGGTCTCTGGCCCTTCTTCGTCAGAGTGTAAAGCAAAAATGTATAAAAGGATGGTATAAATAAAGTTTGTGTAAAAGGTTTCAAATTCTTGAGATGTCAATAAAACAACTGACAACATCATAACTGTTTTATTGACATCTCAAGAATTTGAAACCTTTCACACAAACTTTATTTATACCATCCTTTTATACATTTTTGCTTTACACTCTGACGAAGAAGGGCCAGAGACCTTCGAAACCGGTCAGAATAAAATAAATAACATTTTGAAGGAAGACTGCGTGCAGTTCAATCATTTATAAAGTCGGATATGGTCATACTTTTGATGAGTAGTCGGAAGAAACTCACTCGCCCGAAATGCTCCAGCGGTTACACATCCCCGCAACAGATACATACATACATACAAAATTGAAGAGTAAACAGCACGGGCAAAAGTGCGACTAGGTCCGACTCAGCTGTCCTCTCTTGTTGTCTTATTTGAAATCGAAACCCCACAACGTGAATCGAACAGGCAAATTTGGAGTTAGAGGTACTTCCGTAAAATCCTGATGGGGTGGACAAGGAATTCTCAAGAAGCCTATATTCGGTGAAAGCCACACGTAGGATCAAGCCACATCAGGGCTTGCCGGTCCGATGAGAGTGCCGACAGGTCCGCCCAGCGTACTGAACAGAGCGGGGTAAAAGCAAAAGAAGTGAGACCGGGTAGGTTGACACTTCTTCAAAATTAAGTGTGTCTACTATTGTTTTTCTAGTTTTGAAAGCGTGCAGGTGGCAGGCTTCGAAGTTTTTAATGCTAATACAGATTCATTGGAGTTTCCTGAAATCCAGATAGTTTAAAGAGGAGAAGAGCTCAAGAAATCCACAAGTTCCGACCTTAAATTGTGAGGACGCTGTTTCCGAAAGTTACAGAAGTCCCAGTCCAGTAACGATCCTAATTCTGAATGATAATGCTAGAGGCATCCTCAACTTCGAAACCTGATAAATACTAGAGGGCTATTCAAAAATAACGCACAAGAGAGGTAATCAGAGAATTGGAAAAAAAGTAAAAAGTCCTTCTTGAGCATGAATTCCTGAAGTTATCGAAACCTTGAAGTTACCGATTAGATAGTAGTTATTCAAGGGCTCTCAAGGGCCACAATCAATGAACTCATGTTTCAGTGCAGCGGCAACGGACACAGACACAGCCCAATGAAAAAAAGGGTTCCTAAAGCAAATGGAGCTCTTGAAAGCAAACGAGCTTGCTATTGAAAGTTGATTTAGCTTTTCGAAAGCAAAACCTTTCCATCGACGAACCAGCTTGATGGCTAATTGCCTTTTAATGCCACCCGCCCCGTGCAAGCTTTCCCAATTGAAAATTCAGAATTGTTTCTGCTTTTCCACGCCAGCGAAAAATCCCCGTTCGAGAAAAATCTATGGGAGCAAATCAAATTCCCATCGGTAATAAATAGGTACACACCCGCATCCAATAACCATTCATTCAATCTATTTGTGTATGTGTGTGTGTGCGAGTGAGATATAATAAGTACGTTAGTAAACTGTACTTTGATTGCTGAACCCAGCAATATGTGTTATTATAAAGACAAATAATGATTTATGTTCAATTGCTAATTGCTCCGCTAATTGCAAGAAGAGACGCCACGGGCATGATTGAATGTGTAAACAAGGAGCGATCCTTCCACGATTTTATGCATAAACGCAGGATCTCTTCGGCTGACGATTAGAATTTGTAATCAGATCGATATTATAGCGTATGAATGGCCGTATGCTGCTACAGGGTGATCCCAAATGATAACAAGGTCAACGAGATGAATCGTTTCCATCAAAGTTTATTGAAGTTTGACGTTTTCCCAAAGCACTTACCCAAGAAATTTGTCAAGTGACAAACTACTTCCACAATTAGACTCTCAATTCCAAGAAAAATACTGAATATTAACACTAACGCTAAAGCTGTAATACTGTGCTGTGCAAGTGGCGGCAAGTAACACAGCAAAACTATGCGATTACCTTTACGAGTAACGCAGAGTTTTTACTTGAATCACTTCTGTCAATTCAAGTAATTGAATCTTCATCAGGCTACAGTGTGACAATTTCTCAAACTTTTGGCAAATTGACGTGAAGTTGACAACATTGAAGAGATTATAATAACTTGACTCATTCGGAATCGCTCTGTTTGCATCTAATGTTTCAATTCCTGATCGCACAATGCACATTGTAATCCGTTGATTTTTGTTTCAGGTAAATATGGAGCCAAGAAGGATCTGCAGAATATATCGAGAAAAACGACAGCGACGAACTGCAAATTCCTCGTTCATGCACGATATTTGCGGGTTTATTGCTTATCACATTAGCTCATGAAGCAACCATGTACGTACATTCATAATTATTATTCGTCATTGTTTGCCTCCGGAGATTAAGCTCGCTGCTTAAAAATGGTAATTCTGTAACATGTGCAGGGATTATCGCACGCGGGTATGGCGTTTCAAAGCAACCCCCTGCAAATATAGCAATAATTATTATTATGGAAGATCAATATTAGACTCTGTTGTTTGGTATATTATCAGCAACGCAGAATTTGCATAACCCATGAATAACTTTGTATGATTTAGTGACAAATATTATGCTAATAAGGCAATAAGCGCAAATTTCATGCATTATCAGAACAGAGAAATTAATACACTGTTGACACGTAGAGGTAATTATGGCAATTTGTTTGGGAATTATGTCTAAATTAACGATAGAGAACTAGACAATCAGACAAAAGCGCGCCTATTTCGAATGCCGCGATCAAACAAGCGTTGAAACAAGTATCATCACCAGACCGAGTGGTTTCCTTCAAATCAGTGTATTTTTTTATTCTGTATACTTACCGGGTGGGCCATAATAAACCGGAATACTTTTTTTTGCCTATAAAATGTTTACTACCTGACCGATTTTGACGGGAACAGTACCAACGGAAAACCAATAGACTAGGTCGTACACCACAAAAGTCAAAATCGCCGTCACTTCAAAATTCAAGATGGCGGAAATGTTTGAATATACACCTTCTTTTGTTTTCGTTCTTTTTGTTCAAAAGTTATGGAAACTGTGGAAACAACAAAATAATCGAAAAGAATGGAGTTTTTCTCACAATTCAAGACCATTCCGAGCTTATTCGGTCCATTTGTTCTGGAGTTATAGCGAAATTAAAAAAGGCCCACTTCACATGTTCTGACCAGAAATGATGGTTTTAAATTTTGGTTTCCTGCCTATAAAATTTTCATTCCCTAATCGATTTTGTCGGGAATGGTAACAACGGAAAGCCAATAGACTAGGTCGTACACCACAAAAGTCAAAATGGCCGTCACTTTAAAATTCAAGATGGCGGAAATGTCTGAATATACACCTTCTTGTGTTTTCGTTCTTTTTGTTCAATAGTTATGGAAACTGTGAAAACAACAACATAGTCAGAAAGAATGGAGTTTTTCTCACAATTCAAGACTATTCCGAGCTTATTCGGTCCATTCGTTTTGGAGTTATAGCGAAATTAAAAAAGGCCTACTTCACATGTTCTGACCAGAAATGATGGATTTGAAGGACCCCGCACGATTCTTATGGAAAATGGCTCCCGGTTCAATTCTCTGAATTTTTGATATGTTGTAGCTCATGAGATACTAATCAAATACCGTGAAGCTCAAACTCAAATAATGGACAGTTTTTTACCCACAGGGGGTTGAAGTTGGAGGTTTTGACGGCTAGAAAATCATATTCTGAGGTAAATAAAAGCTTTTTATTTGGTTTCTCCTCGAGCTGTGTCTCATGCTGAATGTTTTCATTTGACAGAAAAATATCCTATGGACAGTTTTCGTTCTACAAGGGACTGAATTTGAATATTTGAGAGCATAAATATTGAACTTCAGTCCCCTGTAGAACAAAAACTGTTCATAGGAATAAGGTTTGGTATGAGAACATTTTGTTCAGCAGAATTAGAAGTACACAATACCAAAAATTCAGCCAAATTACCCGAGGAAAATTGGAAAATCGGCACCCCAACATCAGGGGTGGAAAATAATTTTCATGTCAAAATTCATAATTTAAATCACAGAAGCCATCTGCATGACTTTTGAGAGTAATCTCGAATATAATGATGATAGTTAAGGGTTGGGGGTGGAGGAGGGGGTTGATATTTTTCTGTCAAATGAATACATTCAGCATGAAACACAACTTGAAGAGAAACTAAATGAAAAGCTTTTATCAACGTCATGATATCATTTTGAAGCCGTCAAAACCTTCAACTTCAACCCCCTGTGGGTGAAAAACTGTCCATTATTTGAGTTTAGGGTTCACAGTATTTGATAAGTATCTCATGACCTACAACATACCAAAAATTCAGAGAATTTAACCGGGAGCCATTTTCCATAAGAATCGTGCCGGGTCCTTTGGTTTCCTGCTTCCCAAATTTTTGTTTTTCGGGGCCGATTCCACAAAAAATGGTGTCAATGGATACCCAATAAATACCTGAATGAGTTTGATGGACAATATCATGGCGATCAAAAGAACTTTTGTGGAATCAGCCCCGAAAAACAAAAATTTGGGAGGCAGGAAACCAAAATTTAGATCCATCATTTCTGGTCAGAACATGTGAAGTAGGCCTTTTTTAATTTCGCTATAACTCCCGAACGGATGGACCGAATAAGCTCAGAATGGTCTTGAATTGTGAGAAAAACTCCATTCTTTCCGATTATGTTGTTGTTTTCACAGTTTCCATAACTTTTGAACAAAAAGAACGAAAAGAAAAGAAGGTGTATGTTCAAACAATTCCGCCATCTTGAATTTTGAAGTGACGGCCAATTTGACTTCTGTGGTGTACGACCTAGTCTATTGGCTTTCCGTTGGTACCATTCCCGTCAAAATCGGTCAGGGAATAAAAATTTTATAGGCAGGAAACCCAAAATTTAAAACCATTATTTCTAGTCAGAACATGTGAAGTAGACCTTTTTTAATTTCGCTATTACTCCAGAACGAATGGACCGAATATGCTCGGAATGGTCTTGAATTGTGAGAAAAACTCCATTCTTTCCAATTATTTTGTTAATTTCACAGTTTCCATAACTTTTGAACAAAAAGAACGAAAACAAAAGAAGGTGTATATTCAAACATTTCCGCCATCTTGAATTTTGAAGTGACGGCCATTTTTACTTTTGTGGTGTACGACCTAGTCTATTGGCTTTCTGTTGGTACCATTCCCGTCAAAATCGGTTAGGGAATAAAAATTTAATAGGCAAAAAAATGTAGTCCGGTTTATTATGGCCCACCCGGTATATGTTCAAAATCCAAAAATTGTTAGCTCGGTCTGCTCGTAAGGGATAGAGAATAGAGCACAATATTAACAAAGCAACATTTTGGCTTGCGATTCTTCCAAATTGAACCTACTTTCAAACGAACCACAATACTTTTTGGCTTGAGCCTTGAGAACACTTGAGACTAATTTAACCCGAATTAAAACAAAGCATTTGCAAAGTGCTTACGACTCTGATACACCCATATTAGACTAGAACTAATTCGCAAAAAATCATATGCAAGAAGCATTTCATATAACATTTTGGTAACAAGGCATTCTGGGGTATTTGGCCTCGCTGAATATGAAAATGCCTATTCGAAATTTTGACAGGAAAGCTGTAATGGGGAAGGACGGGGGTAAAATCAACAATAAAAATGCCGAAACTTCAACCTGTCACTGATGTGAGCCAAAACACACTCCATATTGATCCACCAGGTTCATGTCGTACCAAACTGACAAGCCAAGTGTCACTAAGTCTAAAGGGAGGAGCTAGCCGGAGGCTTTTTGGCCTGTGTTAGTGATTTTCTAATTTTGTTGATTTTGGATCAATATTGCCAAGTTTGGTGTCGTTTTCAACTATTTTCCACATTTAGATATCAACTAATTAGTCCAATCAAAATAGGTTTTAACCAGAAATAAATTCGAAAGTTGACAAAATTTGGTGGATCGATGCAGAATTCAGCAGGTTTTCATTGGGCCACCCTGTATGATTTTTAAGTGTAAGGTACTCAAGCCTGATGAGCCATGTAAGCATTTTGACCACACATTCCTTGTGCAAAGATATAACCATCGGATCCCAAAGAAGTAAAAAAGAGTAAAAACTGAAATTTTTAAGCATATAGCTTGCTTGGCCTTCTGGAATTCTGCGAAGTCCAGAATTTAACCCAGATACGAATTTATTCAGAAACTGTACTTCTCTCGTCACTCTATCCAAACATCATCAGCACTTGCAACCCATCGAAGGTTTCAGCCTTCAGTTTTTGCCTATTCGTAGATCTAGAATAGGGAGAATATAAAGTTTAAAAAGATTCCTAACCATTTCAGAGACTAATAAAAACTAGTACGATTGAAAGAAGCCTAGATGACAGACTTACTACTTGAAAGACTTGCTCAGAGCCCTGCCAAGAATTTTTTCAACACCCAACGCTACAAGAGCACTTTTCAGATTCAGGAAAACCAAAAACTTAGTATTCAACAGGACTAGGATGCAGTAAAAAAAAACATTAACAGTTGATGAAGCGATAATTTGACCCATTCATCTATTTTTTGGTTGCTGAGGCAGAATCCTTTGCATTTACAGAGTTTGAGGCATTTCATGCCAGACTTTCTGCAAGAGCAAATCGAGTCACACAGTTTGTTTTGCTACTGGAAGCTCCGATTTGGGGACACGAGTAAATAGTGATCAGTATTATGGTTATATCCAGAGTGGATTGTGCGCTCTTTGTCTATCACAGGGTGGATACAGAATAAGGTTAAGACTTTTCTTGTTCGTGATACAGGGCGTCGCGTAAAACCCCGCAAAAACGAAAGTTTGAGGAACTGCCAATTCCAAAAAACATGTTTTTGTATAGTTTTAACTGGTCCAGGGAGGTTGGTACACCCATATCTTGAAATGATTTTCCAATTTTCCTATTATCTTTCTAAACTACAGGGTGATTCGAAAAAAGAACTTCTTGGTTTTTTGGTCATAGCTTTTTTCCTTGTTGACCGATTTTTATTCTATAGCTCATGTTGAAACATTCTCGAAAGATTTATCCTCGATTCAATAAATACCAGCTTTGTTGTTCGTAACGTAGGTTACATAAGTTTTCAGGTAAAAGGGACACTGGTTTTCTTCTGAAAACATGCAGCCATATATTAATTCCCCCGTCAATAAATATTCTTTCATACAAAATTAGGTATATCTTGGAATTATCATAATATTGAATGGTTCGTTTCAAAGCAGATTGATTTCTGACGAGTTCCATCCTCAGATCTGATTCAGTGGGCTATTCAGATTTGCGTCACTTTTGATGCAGACTCTTCATTTCAAGTTTTCTTCTACATCAATTTCAAAGACCTATTTTTGTTCCCTGAAGCTTTGGTCTTTACATGAGCTATAGATAATAAAAATCGGTCAACAAGGAAAAAAGCTATTGCCAAAAAAACTAAAAAGTGTTTTTTTCGAAACACCCTGTAGTGAGAAAAGATATTCGGAAAATTGAAAAACCGTTCCGAGATATGGGTGTCCCTTGGGGTGTACCAACCTCCCTAGACCAGTTGAAAATATTCCGGGAGTTACTTGAACTTTTCAGTTTTTGCGGGGTCTTACACGCCTTGAACAACAAGAGCAGAAGATCTAAATTTCATTCTGTATCCACCTTTTTTTTTCGCTCCCCTGTCTTTCTGGCAGGGGCAGAGAAAAATCGCTTGACACCCGGCGATGGATCTATTCGCCGGGTAGTGCCGGGCGCTGAACTGGCTAAAAACCCTCCGAAGACCTAGTGGTTAACCCGCCCCCTGGGACCGCGTGAGCATTGCTTAAGGGGACGGTTGGTCTAGCTCTCTTCTCTGGCTCGATTCTTCAGTCTTTCGCGCTCATTTGTCTCCTTCTCCCTCATCACCTTCGTCATCACTCCGGCAATCTCATTTCAGCTTTCCTCATCCTTCATCATTGTGGGTACTTACCAGATTTTCTACCGTTACTATTCTCATCCCCAGCTTGTTCTCCATTGTTTCCTATTGTTTCCTCCATTTCACACACCTAAAAATCGTGTGCTCCGCCGTATCCACTTCTTCACAACAATAAAACTGCGTGATATAGTAGTTCACCTCTCCGACTTCTCTTTCCTTCCATTCCTTAATATTTGGTATCAGTCTCTTGGTCCATTGTGCCTTACTCCTATTTTCGTCCCATTGTTCCTGCCAGCAGTTCTCCATGTCCTCTTTCACTTCCGCCCTTGTTTTTTCCTTTTCGCGATGCAATTTCGCACTCTCTCCTTCACCATCATTTTGATAGACCATTTTGACCAGATATCACCAGTAGCGCTTCTGTGGAAACCGTTCTATATGCGTGACAAACTCCTATTTCTATCTTCCTTTGTGCTCATCTGAGCGTATCTCTGTGCTTTTTTCCTGTTCATTGCCTCATCCCAAATTGGTGCTGCGTATAATATCACGGAATATACAACCGTTGCTAATGCTTTTCTTTCGCTAGCCTTTGGTTCCCCGATATTCAGCATGAACCCTCTTAGTGCTGCCGCTGTTTTCTCCGCCTTCAACCTGGTTGAGTTTATGTGTTGTGTCATTCTCATATTCCGATCAAACGTCACTCCTAGGTACCTCAAAGCTTCTTTGGTTTTTATTTGTTTTCCTTCTACGTTTATTGTTGCACTCTTCATTTTGCGCCTTCCAATCAGTATCATCGCTTCGCTTTTCTGTGGTGCCAGTTTCAGCTCATTCCCCAGCATCCATGCACCGATGCGTCTGGCCGCCTCACTGGCTTTACTTTCTACTTCCTTTGGTTCTTTTTCTGTCACCACTATCGCCAGATCGTCTGCGTATCCTACTAATTCCACTCTATCTGGCATCGCTATTCTTAGTACCTCATCATAGAAAATATTCCATATAGAGGGACCAGTATGGTGCCCTGCCCTACCCCCCTGCTCAATTCCATACAAGCATTTTCTCTCACGTACAATTTTCGGTTTTCGAAGTATCTGCACATCACACTCGCCAAGTATTGTGACACTCCCCCTGTTCTTTAGTCATTGGACTATTATCTTCCATGACGCTGTGTTGAATGCGTTTTGTACATCCAACGTCAGCAACAGACACAGTTTCCGGTTTCTGTATCTCCCTTTGTTTGCTTTTCTGGCTATCTGTTCAATTTTCTCCATGGCATCTATCGTTGACCTTCCCGTCCTAAAACCATATTGGTTTTCTAACAACTGACCCTTTTCCTCCAACTCTTCCTTGATTATTTCGTTTGTTAATGATTCCATCAGATCTCCCATTGCATTGATCCAGGGTTCCACCCTGTGATAGACAAACAGCACAGGGGAAGAAAAAATGTGGAATCAGTCCTATTTTTTCGGAAGCTAGGGCACTTTGAACTTCATTAAAAATTTTGGGTGGGCCACTTCAATTGTTGAGTAGTTTATTACAACCGGGATCCAATCATGGCACCTCCTCCCGGAGGTGGAGCTTAGGCTGGATGCCGACAGTGATTGGTTTTTTACTTACGTTCACGTTCCGCTTACGCTGCCGTCAGTTTACCTAAATATTGACAAACTTAACACTACGAGCTTTTTCCTTCGATTTTAAAACTTTTTTTTTTTCCTAAAACCAAACATTGACAAACATTGACTGTTGACTCAAAACGTCCTAGCAACGAATTTTTTACAATAAAGGTGGAAAATCAAAACATAATAATACACAAACAATCGAACACTAAATCCGGCTTCACGCAGCATATTAATACCTCTAAGGCAAGCGAGCACATCGTTTCTTGATAGTTTTAGTTTCGGAAAATAAACCACTCTGGTGCCACCGGCGGTATTTGCATTGCGCCAATTAAAGCCATTACGCCCTCATTAACTCAGCTCTTTTGTTTGCGTTTGCCAAAAGAAATTGCCCTCTTCGCATGCCAAGTTATTACATTATGGTAGTTTCAGCGCCGTCCTTTTCTGAAAAATTGCCTCATTAAGCAATTCCACCAAGAGTCTTTTCTTCAAATTAATGGATCGTCCTCTGTCCTCTGCGTTCGTTTTTCTCGTCGTCTGGCGCTCCCCCTGTGTGTGTGTATGTGTGCAGCAACAAACTTATAACGAGCAAGAAAACGAATAAAATTCCTTGCAAAATGTGCAAGTTTGCGCTGCAAATCGTCGTGGCGACGCTCCGAGAAATTTTAATAGCCGCATTGATAGAAAAAAAATGACACTTTTAAAACTTTGAGCATTACACCAGACATAATCAAATTGGTACCGCTGGCTGGCTGGTCGTTCTGGTGATTGAAGCGCGATTCGCGGCTAAAGCTCCGCGTTTTAATCCGGCTGCAAAGAGCGCATCGCGTTTTATAAAGTTTCTAGGTATAATTCTGTCGCGTGCTCGAATAACGTCCTCTCGCTTTCGGATTCTTGGAAATGAACAAAAATCCCCGGCGTCCCTGCGAAAGAGGAAACGCAACTTCAAACGAAACCGGAAACCGGAGCAGGAGACGACGTTTGATGTGCGTCGCTCGAAAAACGCAAAGACGTTCGTCCTTCCGTTTCATGGAAGGATTTTTTTCCATGCGAAGGAAATCCCGCATTCTCAGAGTGCTTCCCAGGGGAACTCAAATTCAAAAGCAGTGATTCTATCGGGGAGACAGCAGTTGAGCAGATTCAAAAAAATCTGGGGCTGAAAATCCCGACTCAACGTAGGTATACACTCATCCATCAGTCATCTTATTTGGCAGTTCACCCTTTCAGGACTCTATCAACTTTGTACCCCCTTTTAGAGAGGAACGTCCTAACTAAAACATCCCTTGCAGCTTGAAGTAGGCTCCTTACGGGACACTGTTAGGCCTAAACACATCTATATTCTCCACATGGAGGTTTTCATTCATGACGTATTCTGAAAATTTGACTTCTGTTAGCCTTATAAACGAAGGGGTAAGGAGGTGATGTCGGGACTTGCGTAACGACGCACCCGATGATAAGTTCATCATAGATGCTTCTTCTTCTCGTTTTCTGCCTCCTGCCATCTTTTTGTTCCCTTTAGTGCGGGCGCTAAGAGCCAAAATCGGGATGAACCTTGCAAATGGTGATGAAAGCATGAAATTCGGTACACGTACTCAGAATGAGCCCCTCTCTCAGATAAGAGGTGGAGCCACGCCGAATTTTCACCGGAAGGGGGCTCGGGAGGCTCCTGAAAGTTCAAGGTGCTAGGACTCCCACTGAACGGCTTATCAGTTCGTTTTAATTTTCATTATGAAAAAAAGTAAGTTCTTCGTCAGATCACAAAAATTGATTTTGTTTAATTTTCACCTACAAAGAATTGATAAGGAGATGTGCAACAATTCGCTCGTGGAGTGAACATTTTTATGGTGTATCTTCTTGAAGAGAGACATTCCAAAGAATGAGCAATTTTCAACACTAAGTTCAAACAGAATTTTTTCAATGTTCTGAATCGGAATTACTGAATTCCTCCCAGGAAAACATACCCTGAACCGTTCTTTGGAAGTACCACGTGCGATTGAACGTGGAGTGAGTCGTGAAACACCATCAAAATTGTTCTTCTGTGATTCTGCGCTCCACTCTCGACCGGGGCAATTAGGTTCCTACATAGCATGCGAGGAGTGTATACACGTTATTTCAATATTATGGCCCGTATTCATAGTTAGATCTTATGTCTTGAGACGACCTTATTCAATTTTGATACGCTGATTTCTCCGGAACACAACCTTGAGAAGATGTAGGGGTATTTTATTACGTTATAAAATGTTCACAAGATGATAACTGTATGTATAAAACCATCCTAGTTCAAGCCTGTGTCTAAATAAACATGGTCTTAAGACCACCTTATATATAAGATCCGACTATGAATACGGGCCTTAGACACAATTTCAATCATAAAAAATTTGACTGGACCGAGAAAATACGCTGCATCGTGTATACACTCCACGCATGCTGTGTAGGAACCTAATTGCCCCGGTCGAGAGTGGAGCGCAGCATCACAGAAGAAAAATTCTGATGGTGTTTCAGGACTTACTCCACGTTCAATCGCACGCGGTACTTCCAAAGAACGGTTCAGGGTATGTTTTGCTGGGAGGAATTCAGTAATCTCGATTCAGAATATTGAAAAAATTCTGTTTGAACTTAGTGTTGAAAATAGCTTACTCTTTGGAATGCCCCTCTCCAAGAAGATACACCATCAAAATTTTGACTCCACAAACGAATTCAGAGGATACGAATTTGTGGGAATCAACGTGTTGCACATCTCCTTATTAATTCTTTGTGAGTGAAAATAAAATAAAACCAATTTGTGTGATCTGCCGAAGAACTTATTTTTTTTCATAAAGAAAAATTCCCGGGGCAAGGCGATAAACGTCGTCAATGTTTACGATATATTCATAAGTTTGCTTTTGAATTGATAAAACGAACTGATAAGCGGTTTGGTGGGAGTCCCAGCACCTTCAACTTTCAGGAGCCCCCCAAGCCCCCTTCCGGTGAAAATTCGGCGTGGCTCCACCTCTCATCTGAAAGAGGTGCTCATTCTGAGTATGTGTTCCGAATTTCATGCTTTCATTACCATTTGCAAGGTTCATTCACCTAGTGCCCCCACTACTCGTCTTTTCTTACCTCAACCTACAATAAATTAGAATTTTCGTGATTTTCGGCAATCCAGAATTCAACTTCTGAAATGCAATTGCTCTTCGCCAGGATTCTTTCGAGGGTACCCAGAAATCACTGCCGATAGTTTGATAAGTGTATTCGAGTGAACAATTATAACAAGTACATAATTGTCAGGATTGGGTGCCGCAAATCGTAGATTCTTGAGATTATCCAGAGAAATGGGCTTCAATGAACAAAATAATTAGATATATTTCTTGATTCATCTAGAACCAGAACCAATGTCGCCGACCCTAACCTCGGACGCCCATTTCAAATCGGTAACAAAATATGAACTTGATTGTGCAAACAGGTATGCCGATTCTTCGTCGCCGCATTCGCCTCGCTAACACTTGAAAGCCTGCGATCCTGCGAATCCTGCTATGGAGCTTCTGGAATACCACCTACCTATGCTATCAAGTGTGCATGCTATATTCTCGTCAAGAAGACTTCTTGCAAGAATATCCAAGTCACTCAGAAACCATTTTGACGGAACCGCTCTGAACGTATCGAAGGATCGTCTTTCTTCATGAGGTCTACTCTATCCGAACTGAATATTTAGTTGGCTTTTGCTTCCACTTTCCATACTCAACATAGTTCAGGAACATAATCCCTAATAACATATTTAATCAAATTAAGTAGGTAGATATACAAAAATGCTATACGGTTGTACACACGCAAAAAAACCGAAGGCAATTACAGTAATCATCGGAATTCTTAGGTAAAGCTATACAAATTACATAGATTATTTTATCTAAGAGCACCTCCCACCAAATGATATACCCATTACTCACCCATCTTCGCCGGCTCATAACGCAACGCAATGATTTTTTTCCAAGGAAATGCAACCAGACAGGCGCATATTCCGCAGAGCAACGCCCAAAATGCGATACACATCGCCGGGCATTCTTCTTCAATTCGCGTGCCCTGCTCTCTGGCGCGATAAAAAATAGATAAGCCGGGCGCCCTCAACAACGTGAACTAATAAATTTCACTTGTGTATGAGAAATCACGGTTTCGGAATTTTTCAGCGGGGCCCTCCGGGCGCAGTTCTAAATAATTCAAAGTTACGGTGGATGAGACGCGGGATGGATTTCGGGATAATTCGACTGGCGGCGCCAAACCATTTTTATTAATTTACGCCACGCCGCAAAGTTGTGTGTGGCAAAAAAAAGTCAGAGCATCAGGAGAAGAGAAAAAAGTGTTTTGCGAATCTCGTCGTCGGTCGCTGGCGCGCTGTTTTAAAAATAACCGGAATGATTCGGAGATAAGTAATCTAAATTTATGATGTCCTGTGCAGTGTGCACGCGTCCGAGGTCAAGGTTGACATAAACAGCAGGAAACTCTTTGGTTGCTAATATTATTATCAGTGTCACGTGCATGCGGCTGCTTTGGATCTGATTTTTGGACATCCGATTTTTGAATTTCCAAAGTTTTCGAAAAGGTGAAACCTAGATCCTAGATTTCAAAACTCAAAAGGATGACTACACTTTCCTCTATGTACCTACTTATTTAAAGAGACCCAATGGCTTATTTATGACAAAAAGTAAGGTTGTTGTTCCAAGGGGCAAATTGCAAGCTGAAATTTGTACACCAAATTTTTTTATAATGAATAATAATAAATAAATGTTTTTCTCCTTATCGGCTTTTTCCTGCCATAGGAGTTTGCCCGTTCATTTATCAGTTTTACAAACTCAGAAAAGTGTAAATTTCGTACAACACAACACCCAGACTTTCCGCCGGGAATCGAACCCGGGACTTCCGCATCGCAGGAAGCCACTCGACCGCCTGATGCGCCACGGGGCCGTCAACTTTCCAACTCCAATTTCCACTTTTCCACTTCGTATCTTTGCCGTTTTGGCCACCATATTGAAAAGATGACGCCCAAAAAACTGTTTTTGGTCAGTATCTTTAATTCAACTGCTCAAGACTAAAATGTGTACATGCGGAGAAAAGCCCATCCAAGTCTTTACAATTTAAATTTAAAGTTGTTCCAGTCACACCACGTATTTGTTGTTTTTAAAATAAGGTTTAATTGACAATTGTTTCTAGGAAGACCTTCATCATCAGAAAACTGTTAAATAAATAAAATATTAGATACAGAAATAAGAAAGAACAATGGTACAGGCTTACTTATTACTTACTATTTTCTGATGATGAGGGAAATAATTTCCCGGAAATAATTTCCTCTGGAGGAATTTCCCTTGAATGAAGTCCACCGGAATGAACTTCCCTCGAAACAATTGTCAATTAAACTTTTTTTACAAAACAACAAATACGTGGTGTGACTGGAACAACTTCAAATTTATACTGACAAAGCCACAGATGGACCAATTCTACATTTCTCTACAATTTGACATATCAATAATTTATGTGTGACTTACGGTTCTTCAGTTAAGGACGGAGTCATATTGGTAAAAGAAGCGTTGCGAAATTCCTGTGGGTTTATTCCTTGGCCGATTCTCACCATTTAGGTTTCTTTCGAAAGCTACAAGGATGTACTTTGGTTTGAGCCCATTGGCATTCCCAAAATCCAAAAATAAATTTTTCAAATGTCAAAATATAAATTTTTTTCTTGGATTTCGGAAATGCCAATGGGCTCAAACCAAAGTACATCCTTGTAGCTTTCGAAAGAGACCAAAATGGTAACAATCCGTCAAGGAATAAACCCACAGGGATTGATTTTGCAACGCTTGTTTTACCAATTGAACACCGTCCTTAAGGCTTCAGAACTCCCAAAAGCATTCCAAGAACCAATTTCCCGGAAATAATTTCCTCTGGAGGAATTTCCCTTGAATGAAGTCCACCGGAATGAACTTCCCTCGGAAATAATTTTTACCTGGAAGGAATTTCGCCAGCAGGAATTCGACCAGAATGAAGTTCCCTCAAAAATAACTTCCCCTAGAAGGAATTTCTCCGGAATTAGTTCCACCGGAATGAAGTTTCCTCGGAAATAATTTCATCCGGAAGAAATTTTCCCGGAATCAATTCCACCGCAATGAACTTTCATCGAAAATGATTTCGCCTGGACGGAACAGTATCTCAAAACACAACAACAATTTCCCCCTTCTTCTAGGACGTGACCGGAGAATGGGGTACTTGCCAATGAAATAGATTTGACTGAAAATACTTTCAATCATCAACAAGAGTGATAAAGAGTATTTCCTGAAAATTTCCAGAAAATATATCCATTGGTTAAAAAGTTTTTTTTTCATTGTTTTTTTCAAAAGGTTGGTAACAGTGAGGAAACTTCAGTGGAGTTTTCATTTTTGTAATTTTCAAATATTGTCATGCCTCTCTAACAGTTTTTTGAGTTTTCAATCCAACAGTGCTGTTTGTTTAGTTTTTAGTATATTTGTGACGTCATAATATTTTGCCCTTTGCTTTAGCTTTAATATGTTCCTTTCTGTTCTCTCGTTGCTTTTCGAACGTAAGGCCCCTTTTCAAGTTTTCTGTTATCAAGAGCTCTATTCGCCCCCCACTATTCTGTCTTCAATGTAATTTGAAGCCCTGCTGAGCCCCCTTACATTTTCCATGACTTCCGGAGCAGCAAGCAACGTTATACCATCATATCATGTTTGGAGCCCTATCAGGCCCCATTGGGTCTTCAAGTGTAGCTGGAGTCCTGTTGAGCCTCTTTATGTTTTTTTATGGCTTTTGGAGTGCTGGTACCTACCAGTATGCCTCATTTTCCGTTATTCTGTTTACAGAGGTCCATTGGGGTCCATTGGGAGCTCACTTGCACTTTTTTTAGGCTTTCGAAGCACTAGTGTGCCCCTTGTGCCTGTATGTGGTATTCGGCCTGAAATCGAGCCCCCTAGTGTCTTCAAGGATAATTTCGAGCCCTAATGACTTATGTGTTTCATGGCTTCCAAAACTCCACACGGTCCTCTTTTGCCATCTTGTGTTATCCACAAGCCCAATAAGGTCTCCAGTGGCCTCCTCATTGGGTCTTCAATTTGATTTGAAGCCCTGCTGAGTCCCTTTGCATTTTTATTTACTCTCAGAGGCTGGTAATCACCCTCCTGCCATCGTATTATTCGGAGTCCTTTGGGGCCTCCTTGGGTCCTCAAATGTAGTTGGAGCTCTGATATGAGTCCCCGTATATGTTTTTGTGGGCATTCAGAATTCCAGTGAGCCCTTTTTTGCCTGCTTTTATTTTACAGAGCTTCATTGGGCCCCTTTGTCATTTTTTGAAATGTCTAGTTTTGAGTCCTATATAATCAGCTCACTTATGATTTCTTTGTCTTTCAGAGTACCAGTGAGCCCCGTTTCGCCTTCTTTTGTTATATACATCCCCTTGGATCCTCTTGTATAACCAATATCGTCTGAAGCCCTACTGAACCCCCTTGCATTTTCCCGTGGCGTTCGGATATCTATTGGGCCTCCTTTTGCCGTAATGTGTCATCGTTTGGAGACCTAATGAGCCTCCTTATGGTTTTTTGTAGCTTCTAGAATGCCAGCGAGCCTCCTTTTGTCTCCTTTTGTTATATCAAGCCCCCTGCCCTCATTGTGCCACCAATATCGTCTGAAGCCTTACTGAGCCACCTTGCATTTTTCCGTGGCTCTCGAATCTCTATTGTGGAGATCTCCCTTGTGCCCTCATGTGTCATTTGGAGCCCTGATCTTACGTTTTTTCGTATCTTTCAGAGCTCCAGTAAGCCCCCTTTTGCCTTCTTTTATTCAGGGCTTCACTGGTCCCCGTCGTGGTTTTCCATGGCTTTCGGAGCTCAATGGAGTTCGGTGAATTAATTTTGAGTGAAATTCTTCTCGAGGGAATTTCATTCCGGTGAAAATCATTCTGGAGAAATTCCTTCCAGGGGAAATCATTTCCGAGGGAAGCTCATTCCGATGAAATCAATTCTGGGGAAGTTCCTTCCAGGGGAAATTATTTCTAAAGAATGTTTATTCCGGTGGAATTACTTCTGGGAAAATTCTTTCCAGGGGAAATTGCTTCCGGGGAAATTCGTTTCGGAGAATTCGTTCCTGGATTCTTCGGCATTTAATTAGCATGTGAAATTGATACCACCATCATGTAGTAAGCAAATTTACCATAAATAGCTCTTAGCTATTAACCATAGATAATAAAAAATTCAGAAAATCGATCGTGGTGACGTTAATTGTGTAATTACAGGCTGAACTGTTGAGACAAACTGACTTTAGAAATAAGTAAAAGACATATAAGTAGCATTTGGAGGGTGAGGCTATCAGATACATCTGAAACTCATTTTTATAAGGAAATTGGGGGTTATCATTCAGAATATCCACCTTTTCACTTCGTATTTCTGCCGTTCTGGCCATAATTTTGGAAAGATGGCGTCAAAAAAAAAGTTTGGAAAATTCTTGTTTAGTTCGTCATGAAATTTTAGAATTTATATCGAAATGAAGGTCCATTGAATTCTCTAAAATTTGACATCTGAACCACCTGTATGTGCGACTTACGGTTCTCAAGCTATAGCTTTTCAAAGTCAATTTGCCCTGAGAGTTCACCCTGTAGTTGAATAGCAACCATTACCATGATTAATTTTATGGATATTGATGGTCTGTGGTTGACAACTGATCATTATTTATGGTTAACTCGACTGCCAGGTGGAGCTGGGATCAACTCATCATGCTGATTGGATGCCAAAAGTTGATACTTCAGGGAGTTCTAGAAGGCCATAATTCAAGAACGGGAAATAGCACGTAGACGAGTAAGGTGTAAAATTGTAGGGAATTGAATGAGCTTCCATTCGCATATGAATGGAATAACCGCCCCACCTCACAATAACTGAAATGAAGATATTGACAAAAAACTGTTTTTTGGGCGACATACTTTCAAAATGGCGGTCAAAACGGCAAATATACGAGGTGAAAAAGTAGAAATTTTGAAAAGGCACCTCAAGATCTATAACACTGCCAAGTTTCAAAAATATCGGATAACCTTCAAAAAATGCCGGAATTCAGCATATCTTATAAAGACAATTTTTAGTTTCCCGAAATGAGGTTTGTGAATTTAGATATGGCATAATAAAAGAATTCATTTGTCTATAAAATACTGGTTCAGGTGTTGACATCTCTTGAAAAACAAACGAGGTACAGCCAATTTCTTACTGCCAAATGGAGCCCATATTGGCGCCTCCACCATATTTTTCACGATCCTTGACGGTCTAGGAATCGAGTGAGGTATAGCTTCATATATCTTCACGAAGCTGCACACGGCCAAGCCTTTTTTTGACCTTATGCACCCGCACTAAAGAGTACCTCTTAAGGTCCATCAACTATTGCTCCAGCACTCAGGAAAAGTACCATTTTCCTTTCTTTTATGCTAATCACGCACTGTTTACGCCGAGATTTACGTTGTAGGTCAGAGCAATTTTTGTGATCTTCATTCAAATATGACCGACCGTTGTCCAAAAGTCGATCCATCTTGATGAAGGTACTGTCGTTTCGCTGAATTTGGTGACTGGGCGTGCCTGGTCCAAGCCCATTTCAGTCCGTCAACGTTTCATCCAAAAACATGATCCGCAAATTGAATTATAACCTCTACTTTTACACCGTTCCGTTCTTTCGTTGCAGTCTCCAAACATGGAATCAAGAGTCATCATCCAGCATCTAATCACTGTAATAAACGAAACGCAAAACCGTAAAAACCCAAGCATTAGTTCACTTACTTAGGTACCCACTACGATGGTCCTATTGAAAGTGAGACGTCATTGTTAAATAACGCGATCCTCTTCGGATTCATTTAAAGGAGTCTATAGACTATAATTACGGTTCAAATTTGTCGGTGTTTTCTGTGGTGTACCTACTTATAGTGAGTTTACGGTTAGATCTTGCAGAAGAGAACGCTCCCAGAAAAGATCGTCTTCTGCAATTTTTGTTTTACCGATGATGCGCCTCATCCTTTGCCTCTCTTCCTTGTGTCTCTTCCTTCTCTTCCTCCTCATCTCTCTTTCTCTCTGGATAATAACGCTACAATTTTGTTTTTATTCTCAACTTGTCACGATCGAAATGAAGAACAGTTTCGAATTGCGTCATCTTCCGCAATGCTCGCGCGCCGTTGTATTCTTTTTTTCGTCGGTATTATTGTTGTTCGTAATTCATTCAATTGATACACTGCTCTTGCTCTCGCCAAGCGTGTAATAATAACAGCGGGCTTTATGTGTGAAAAAGACGCTACAGTGAGTTTTACGATAGGCTTCGTGTTCACCTTTCTCTCATTGCTTTAAATGATTCTCAACAAGCCACCACGCCGTGCCAATAGGTAACTAGGCATAAAGTTGTTTTTTTATACAAAAATTGGGTTTTTGGAAAATATGAAAATGAAAAGCTGGGAAATTATTGTGGATCGCACATTGATAGATAGACGAAGGCAAGTCATCTTCGTCAAGAAATATCTCGAATTTCGCACGGACGCTGTTGGATAAGGATAACTAAAATTTGTCGAACGTCATTTTATGCATGACGTAGAATTTACCGATCAGAAGAAAGAAGAAGCCACCTTGACAAAAACTCAGCGACAAAACCAATCACCTACCGTCAGTTCCACAAAAAAGATGATCAGCGATCATGTAATCAGCCTGATTAACTGAACTTTTTTCTGCTGAATGCTAGTCAATTAACCAGAAAAAATGCATGAAATCTGTTCTAGATCCATCATCTTTCTACTATACGCTCAATCAGTGATGGCGTCAAAAGTTATGCTAGGTCAGGGTTTTGTATGAAAACATTCTCTCCTAGGTTGGCAGCACTTACTGTCCATCCTGATTCCTCCCCTCTACCCCTTCTTACACCCTCCACTGCAACTGTCAAACAAAATGTAAAATGTATTTAACAAGCATTTACACCCTCAAATGCCCTTTAGGTTATGAAAACACCCCACGGAAAGGTCGTTGTACTTACCTCCAAACGGTTGATAAACATAAATAAATCACAATTACGCGGGCAGCTAACTGTCAAAGATAGGCAACTAGTGTGTTTGGTGGACCAAGAAATGCACAACAAACACTTCGGACTCCGAGTCGGACTCCTTAGTACTCCTTACTATAAAATCTCTCAACCACAGTTGTGCTATTTTATTCTAACATCGCCCCACTGCAGCTCAAGTTAGCTCTTCTCTTGGAGTTTAACATAAAGTGGGTGGAAATATTTAGATAAATAAAACTATCAAGTGTGAGAGATATGACTGCTATGAGTGGAACCGAACACTCACTCGGTTCATCATCTCAGTTCATTTTGTGTAATCCTCTCAGGGTTAATTTTCTTAAGGCTTCACTTGTTTCTTGTTTCCTAGTGTGAATCAAGCTTATGATAGATCTGTAGTTAATCTTGAAATTTTAGCACACACTTTTGATGTTCCTTAGGTTTTGCCGTAGGAGTCTGGGATAAGTCCGGAAATGTTGGGAGTCATTAATTTATTTCTTGGAAGACCACAATCAGTGCCTACACTACAACCTCCAAGTTAGCTTGAAGTTTGCTTGATTTACCCTGAATTGACAGAGAAAAATCGCTGGGCCGCTATTTTTGAATCGTGTGAGAAAAGTCCCTAGGAGTAAAATACATTCCGCAGTACACTGATGTAGCGAATGTTGCCTAAAATCGTGGTTTTTAGGCAACTTCCGCTACAGAAGTGTAGTACGGATTATATAAAACTCCCAGGAACTTTTCTCACACGATTCAAGAATAGCGGCCCTGATCTTCTTTTTTTTTGTGGAACCCACGGTTAGAGTTGCAACCTGAACGGCCAATGACATTACGGCTTATTGCCTTTTTGACAGCAGATAGCATCAAGGACGCAATTTTCTAGTGTCCCAAGACAGCAGATAGCATCAAGGACGTCATTTTCTAGTGTCCTAATCTATTTTACGCCTTCATCTTCTTCGTTCTTTGTGCGCAAGACTTCATCGCACTCAGTTCGAGACGGTGGACCAGGACCGTCCTCCCGGACTTCCCAGCATTATCTCCATCACACTTTCTATTCGTTATCGCTTTGTGGGCAGTCAATTCCTCTTCCTGTCGATGGTTCTGCCAATGGTGGCATACGAAGAACGTGTGCACCACAGTGTCTTCTTCCAGGCAGTATCTGCATGCGAGTCTTTGTCTTAACTTCATTCGGAACAGGTATGCGTTGAAGCAGCCGTGACCGGTAAGAAACTGGTGACTAGCTTGCCGTGCTTCCTGCTTATCCAAGAGTGGACGTCTGGGATAAGCTGGTACGTACCTGGTATCCCCCCTGCAAGCATTCGGCCAACTGTTTCTGCCACCCATCCATGTTATTCTCGCGTCTTTCGACTGCATTCTCAGGAATATGGTCTCCCTCTCGCTTACCAGTAGTTCAATAGGCAATTAGGCATCGTGCCTGCAATAACTCTTACGGCCTCTGTTGAGGTGGTGCGGTAGGCTGTCGCTATTCGGAGCGCCAAAGCTCTTTTGAATCCTCTGAATCTTCGTTTTCCAGACCTTATACTGAAGACTTTGGTCCATATTGGAGCGCCGTAGAGGAAGGCACACATCGCTCGATAGCAGTCTTATTTTGCTTGTTCTTGGTCCTTCAACCTTTAGCATCAGTTTAGCGAGTGCCGCTGTTGTCTTCTCGGCTTTCCTCAGGCGAGCTTCAATATGACTTGTGTGAGTCAGTCGGTTGTCCATGATGATCTCTAGGTATTTGACCGACTTTTTCACTTACTTCAGCGCGGTTTCAGTCTCTCTTTCCAGTTCCAATTCGGTTTTACCCGCTACCACCAAGGCTAAGCCGTCCGTCCGCGTATGCCACGGTATGCACTCCTGTTCTTCTATCTACAACAACTCAGTATGCCATCCTACAGGACGTTTCACAGGTCCGGTCCTAACACGGCTCCTTGCGGGACGCCTCCAGTGAAGTTCCAGGTGTTGTCTTTTCTTTCCGCTTTCAATTATGATCGACTGATCTTGAAGGTAGTCTCTAGTAACTTCCCTGAGTTGTGGACTCACGCTTTTTTCGGTCAAGGCTTCCAGTATAAGCTGCCAGGAGGCAGAGTTGAAGGCATTTTTCATATCCAACGTGACGAGCACACATAATTTACGCGTACGCCTTGTCTTCTTTTTCCTGGCTTCGTCCGCAATGCCCTTCACTGCTTTGAGCGCGTCTATTGTTGAACGCCCCTTTATCAAACCGGATTAGTTCTTGGACAGTTCACCTTTTTCTTCCAGCTCTTTTTGTAATCGGGCTTTTATAATGTATTCCCTTGAACATTCAGCATGCATTGTGGACGGTAGTAATTCGGTTCTCCTTTGGTTTTTCCCGATTTTGGCAACAGAACCAGTCTTGCTGTTTCCCATGTTTTGGGAAATTTGCCTTTTACAAGCAATTTGCTAAAAAATCCAAACAGTGCTCCAGGACCTTCCCGCGATATCAACTTCATCGCCTCTGGTGGCACGTTGTCTAGCCCCGCTGCTTGATCATTCTTCAATTTCCGTCCCGCTTCCAAGATTCCCTCTAACGTGAGCGGATCGATCTCCTAGCTCTCGGACTCTGTCCATGTTACTCCTCTTCCTCGTGGAAAGAGTTGTCTCGCGATTTCTTTTTTCTCGTTCATTTCCAGTTCTTCCAAAGCCGGCCTTATTTTGAGATCTTGGAGTGCCAATCCAGAAATCTTCCTCCCATGCATCCTCATTTATGTTGATGCACAGTTCCTCCCAGCATTATTTCTTGGACTGATCGATTTCTATTCTGAAGGCTTTTCTTGCGTTCTTATATTCTTCACGTCTGAACTCATCGCCTTGTTTCCTGGTGTTTGCCCTCATTAACTTTCTTTTAGCAGTGAGACACGTCTTTCTCTTCTGTGCAATGCTCTCGTTCCACCAATAAACGTGTCGTCGGCCTTCTTTGGGGTAGAATGGTGGCATAGCGGAATTGCATGCTGCCTCTAGTGAGGATTCAAATTGATCTGTATCAGCATTATTTTGATCAAATCGTTGAAAGAAGATCTTTTCAGTATATCCGGCGGAAGTTTTTTCACATTCCATTTTTTGTTGGAAGTGCTTCTCAATTTTTTTCGCTTTTGTGATGTCAAATTGATTGAAGTTGTGGTCACTGTTGCTGTCTTCCTTCCTGACGTGCCAGTTCTCGGTCCTGTTCGGAAGTCCTTCTGTGAATAGTTGAAGTTTGAGTTGAAACAAGTTGAAAATTTAAATCCATCTGATTCTCACAAGAAGAAACCAACGGAACGTCACCCTTCGGCAGTGGGTCTATACCAAGGGGAAGGCCACCCATACTGTGAGCTTGGTGCCCCACAGGTTTTTTCGACTTCGCTGTCGGATATTTAATAAAGGTTTGCTCCTCGCAAGCCGGCCAATTAGGACAAACTCCCCGGTTACAGTATCACTCAACGTTCCTCAGCCAAGCCTTGCCAAAGTCTCTATGGAGTGCTTTGTGATTAGGGTACGATATCAGGGGCTGACTGACGCTCGCTCAACCCCCTTTGTGCTGTTTCTTGGTTTACACCGCCTCCATCGACCTTTTCGGCATGGGTGTCCCTGCTAGAGGCCCCTTCATGCAGCCCCCGCCGGTATAGCTCTCAGGATCATCGCAGTTACTTGAGCCTCTCCAGTTACTTGAGTCTCTCCACCAACTACAAGGTCTAACAGCACCTAGGAGGAGCACTACAACAGGACTGATGTGGATTACTTTTCCGAAGCAGGCGTAAATGTTATAAAACGTCAGACAATTCTCGCCTTGTCATAGGTCTCGCGTTAATCGACAAGCCGTCATGCCTCGGTTCCCTCCGTTCCGGGTAGGTCTGTTTGGGGGTGCTCGAACATGAGAATATGCCCATACTAACTTATACACCTAATCTTTGATTTCTTCTAGTTAGAGCCTCCAGAAAAATCCCCGGGAAATGTACGTCGGCTGCGCTTGGTTTGCGCAAAAAATGTATACGCGAAAGTCGTCAAAATTTCCGATTGGGAAAAATACTTCGAGTCGCTACCGATAGACTTCAACCCTTATGATTTAGGTTCTTGGGATTTGCATCAGAATCACTACAGGCATTATGGAACCGCGGATGCTGCTCCGCCTGATTACTCCACTACCACGCACGATATGCTGGAGCAAGGTCGTGAAAAACCAGTTGAAATACCTTCAGCGAAAACCATGATGAATTTATATACACTGGATGAGTAGGTTCAACAATCTTTGCCTATTAGAGATTTCGATATAAATTAATAGTCATTTCCAAAATCGTAATTTCCGAAAATTTCAGATGCAGTTTTGAATCTGATCCCGCTGTTTATTGTCACGTCGGGCCTTGTGCTGAAAACTATTTGACAACTACGCATGACGATTATACACCGCCGTATCCTTATGTCATGCATCGTGTAAGAGCTCAGTTTCAAGTCCGACTTGCAATCAATACAAAGTTCCAAAGTTGCGCCATGAAACTTAAAAAAAGAACTTAATTCGCAGCCCTACCCTGTCCCCTTATTCGTCTCAAAACCTGAAACAGATCCATGGCCAAGAAAATGTATGGAAATGGGTGAAAGCCCCTCCAGCAATCTCATTTTATAAGAGAATAAAAACTTGACATTATTACCAGGGTTACAATTTGGAGCTCACAGCTCTCAGGGCTCAACTTCAAGTCCGACTTGCAACCTGCGTCGAAGTTGCACGCTGACAAGACGTTGAATTTTGATTTTGATTTCCAATACCCGTGAGATCCGAATGTTAACCAAATGCAGGAGATACCTGAACTCCCATTTGTCCTCCCTTTGCCAAGGATCTATTTTCAGGTTCAAAGCCGTAGGGAGGCTATAAATCGACATGGAAGTTACGACTTTTTACATTTGCGGCGCAAGTTTGCGTCGATCGGTTCCAAGTCGGACTTGAATCCAACCCTTGCCCCCATCCACCCCAATTTCGTAATTTGAAATGACATCACCTACCTTGCCATGCATTAATTGAAAAAAATCAAATTCTGTTCCTGAAGAATTATTTTGTAAATTTTTCAACCCCTCACATGTTGAAGATACAGTTCTTTTACTTTTTTCTTCTTTCTCACTACTCTCTCCGAATGGCAAAAAAATGAAGTGCAATAATAACTCCAAATTTTTGCTTACAGATCGCGGTCGCCAAAAAACCATTTTTGTTAAACAGGAGGATGAAATTGACGGACCCGCCGATGTCCACTCACAAATTTCACGACGAAGGTTTCTTGCAAGATGGCCAGTGCGCGAGGAATGCCAATGTGCATAGAACCGTGGTTTTTAATCCAATTACAGGAGAAACCGTTGACTACAAAAAGGATAGGAAGGAGAAAGATCTAAATTCATGACGAATCAATGTAAATGGCCTATAACGTAGATTATTAAAACCGTGTAAACAAAGTTTTTATTCAACTTTTTTTTGTAACGTATTGATCAGTCAGTCGGTGTGCAAAAGTTAAAGTCAAGTAAAAGTAGGCACTGAAGCATTGTTTCATAATAGTAGATCATAGTATTCTCCGGTTCCACCAAAATTTCACGAGCAGATTAAATTTATCACGCTGATAGTTGCTATGCACCAGCCAATAGGATGGCCAGTTGCTTAGTTACTATGAGAGTGATTAAGTTATCACGTTGATGAAAGTTTTGTGGAACCGGAGGTTACTGAGAGGAATATGAGTCATTTAAGCATTTGGTACCTACATGAAGTCGGAAAAATATTTAGGTTTGAATGGACTGTTGGATGAACTTGTTGAAATCAAATTTCTGAGATTGTTGTTGAGTCTCCTGAAGTTTGAATCAGAGGAGCTTGTGGTGTGGTAGTTAGCGCGTTCGACTACCACACCAGAGGTCGCGGGTTCGATCTCCGCCGGGGACGGATTTTCGCCTCGAAAACAAGCTTCTTGGTCTGGTTGAAATGCTTGCTAAATGCAAAACGTGCCGTGTGAAACATAGCACGTAAAATACGAACGATGGTGCCGACCCCATGCGATGTTGGTGGTCGTTAAAAATCCCTACCCTGTGTTGGAACACAGGGGTTCGGCAAAATTTCCGGTATAGTGGAGAAAAGCATTCACCGGCGTCGGTGCTTGACCTCGTTGCGGAAATAGGCCGACGTTGAATAAACGAATAAAAAAAAGTTTGAATCAACAAAATATTGTAATTTATGGTCTTGAAAAACATACATAATAGCTGTATTACACTACACAATTTCTTGTACAATTTCTTGTACAATCTGCCAAAAAAGTGTCAAAAAACAATGAAATTGATTGTTTAACTGACGGATTGTACAAGAAGTTGTACAAGAAATTGTGTAGTGTAATACAGCTATAATATACATCCGTAGAATACTCATAATTTCAAGATAAAATCACAACCTACGTACCTACAAAAAAATTCTTTCAACAACTGCTTTCAACTTAGATTGTAAGCAGGTACAATTTATGAAATATGTAAATAAGTTGAAGAAGTATTCTCAATAAATATAATTTTATCGAAATCTGGAGATCATAAAATGAAATCAGAACCTAGATTTCAGTTGAAAATGTCGAACCAACATGTCGAAAACCAACCATATGAAGAACAAACAGCTGTATACAGGGTGATTCACAACCTATGACTTTCCTTTCAAGGGGTTATGGAGCTTCAAAAACTGGACTTCATGTGCTTGAATATAATTCAAAAAGCTATATATATGATTCACGAAGAGAACATAATAAAAATTTGGCAAACCTCTCTGGGACTGATGGGTTTATTCTTCTCTATGTTGATCAAACATACGATTCAACAATAATTTGGCGAAAATGTTTCCATGTGAACACTCCGCCTTTAGCAATAATCGGAGGTGAAAATAAATAATTCGTCAGTGTCAACCTCGACTTCGGCATTTCTTTGTAGGTCGTATGTCAATTTTCTTCCTGGTCTTTCTGACTTCACGTCCTCCACAATGGTACGGTTGCGGACTCATAAAAGTTTACACCGATGACAATCGTGTGGCCATGCCCATTCAAAATTACGTCAAAACTGAATTAGCATGGCCACTTGATCGCCGTCGGTGTAAACTTTTATGAGTCCGCAACCTTACCTACTTTATACAAATAGCAAGTTGTATTCGCGATTTCAAAAATCTAGACGCGCTCTGGTGCCGTTTGTGCGGACTAAAACTATGAGTAAATCGGCTCTGATCTAGAAAGCTCTAACGTCCATCTGACATTTTCGAATTTGTTCTGCTGTCATCCCTGCTGCTGCCTGCGCGTTGTCTCATTGACTTCACGTGATTCAGAAACGGCGAAAAGAAGGACTTATACACCACTTGCACTGTCTTTAGTAGTAAATCAAGAAAAAGCCAGGTAGGTCTGTCATTTTTATCAATTACCTAGGAAAGACGCATCACAAGTGCATATCATCACAATCATAAACGCTTTCGGCGTGGTTTCGCAAACCATGTGCCGTGAAAGGGCATGAAGAACTATTCTGAGCATCAGAAAGCCAGCAATAACAAGCATGAGGGCTTGTTCGCTACCTTTTAAACCTAGCGATAATTTTTCGACAGGTAAGTCTCGCTAGCTAGTTCTAATTTCTAATAACATCAGTAGTCCTCTTCCAAATACCACGGCCCGTTAGGCTGAGAAGAAAACACAACGAAGGCAGGTTGCCTGTCTGGGCCGACGAAGTCTCGGCGGGGTCCTGGTCAAAGTGCGGGCGCTCACTGTTTGTCCAAGAGAAGATTATCAGCACTGGGTACTGGAAACTGGCAACCTGCCTCCACTGTTTTCAGCCTAAGGCCAGAGTCAGCGCGCCTTGAAATTCTGTTAGAGGAATCCACACGTGTAAATGCTGGCATCAACATTCGAAATACCCACCAAAGAAACGGACAGACTCTTTTAAATTCACAATTACAAAGGATATTACGGAGCAGGGATCACGCTTACGGAGTGCGAGGTCGGTGACAGATATCTGAATTCTGATGAGACAGCACTGTCACTGACGACACTGACACCGACAAAAGTTACTTGTAGTCCTCCATTTTGTTTCCTGCGACGACAGCGCACCATCGGTAGTTGAAATCGCGAATACCAAAAAAACGTTGTATGCAACACGTAGGTACGCAAAATGCTTTAGCGGACTCATCCGCTCTTAGAGACTCGGCTTCCGGCTCGTCCCTGAGCAAGCGAATTCGTCCGCTAAAGATTCATTTTGCGTACTTGTTACATAAAAGGAAGTGCCTCCGTAGCCGGCCCCGGCTACGTGTATTGTAGCCGGAGCCGGCTATTTGTATGGTGACCGGCACTGCCGGCCTCCGTATTATAGCCGGCACCAAGTGAGTGACAGTGCTTTCTGCCTGATTTTCGTATCGCAAGCGACAGAATTCCGCACCAGACCAGAAGGCTCCTTCCTGAGTTTTGGACGGTCTTTCATCTGCTACAATTATATTGGCTGATGTATGTACTATGTAGTTATGTAGGACTTACTTCAATTATTGCAGTAAGACTATCAGTCTTAACTTGAGAATTTTGAAAAGGTAGAAAGGTTGGGCTCGATACCAAGTTGCAGGCGCAAAGTTTGGGACGGTGTAACTCGCCAAATACAGCGGTCTGATTGGTTGGTATCCACCGTTGCTATGGTAACCGCACTAACGGCGGTCTCAGCCCCAACTTGGTATCGAGCCGTTAGATGCTATCTAACCTAGAAAAACAAACTTGTGTCTAAACAAACACCTTATGGTGGTGTTTTCAATGTTTTCCCCACAATGTCAATCTAGGTATTATTGGGTTCAATACCTCTTGATTTCACTAGAAAGCTCCAATTTGAGCATTTTGTTGCTCCAGTTATGTCGATTGTGTTGGATATCGATAGTTCCTGTTGACGGTTGCAAATTATTACAGGCTTGTTCTCGACACCAAGTCATCTCCTGAGACCCGAATTCTACAACCTTAGGTTCAGTACATCCTGCGTCTATTTTATATTTTGAATGGCGGAATCAAGTGAAACAGCCCAGAAGTATAATCAATTTGACATTGTTGTAGAGTTGACGGCACACCACAGGAACCTGTGGGTGGGGCTGAACAGAAAAAGAAAAATCGTTTTGGACAAGTCCGCGTGTTGAAATAGGGGGAGCAACCACCGTCAGCTGGAGTGGTGGACCATTACCAGGTCACAGGCGAACCTAAAATCTCACTGCAAATCTAGGTGCACCACTAGATGAACTCAGTTCGCGTAGTTAGGCTCCACCCACAGGTCCCTCTGACCTCTGGTATTCCAAGTACTTTATCTCCTGAGAGAAATCACAAATTTTCATGACTTTTCTTTTAGACAATGCTGATTTCTCACGGCTCAATACCAAATTGAAGGCGCAAAGCTAAGACGGCGTTAAATTACCAAATACAGGGGTTTGTTTGCTTGATGGACCTTGTTGGAAGGTAGGTATACAAGCCGTTGCCATGGTGATCCTCACTTACAGCGGTCCAAGCCCCAAATTGGTAGATAGGTAGGTACCTGTTGAGCCGTTAGACTATGACATGCATGGTAGAGTGTACAGTGTATAGTACAGGGTCTGTCGAAACTAATAAATTGATTTCGTGAGGATCTTCCTCCCAAAGTACTTGACTTATGACATGAGTTTCGAAAAGTTCCCAGCGAAAATTGAAACTGAAAGCTTCAAGTTTGGTGATATGAACAGATGGAGTTCACCAAATCGCTCAGTGGCGAGGAAGATACTTGACTATTTTGATTGGGTCTAATTTTCTCTAACACATCTTCCTCTGAACTTTCATAATAATAGGTTGTGGTCATCGCATGCCCCCATGCAAGAGCGCACGATCAGTTCAAAAAGTGACATAAGGAACTGAATTTACATCGTGAACGGGATATAAGTAGACACTTATCCAGATATATCCCGTTCACTTTTTATTTCCAGTGAAATGCGACTTTTTGAATAAAAAATGAAGTGACAAGCTGGAGGGCTACGGCTACAGATGATGACACTTGCGGAGTTTTGGAGCGAAACTATTAGCGGCCATCAGCCATATCCTCCCAGCCTTGCTCCCAATAAGTGTTCCAGCTTGTCAGTTTATTTTTGTTCCAAAAGGTCATTCTACTGAAAATAAAAAGTTAACGGGATATAGGTCGGTGATTGTGTAGCTCCCTTGAATATTGGAAAAATTTTACGACCGACAAGACACGACAGCCGGCAGTGTGCATACAATGTCACCCACTTGATGCCGGCTACAATACGGATGGCCGGCGGTGCCGGTCACCATACAAGTAGCCGGCTCCGGCTACAATACACGTAGCCGGGGCCGGCTACAATACACGTAGCCGGGGCCGGCTACGGAGGCACTTTCTACATAAAATACATTTTTGTACGACCTCACTGACGTATCAACTGTCATCTCCGTGGCGGCAAATTTGAAAGCGTGAGAGCCTTCCGAAATCGTAAGCAGATCGGAGAGAAGTATACATCATGTCGAGTAAATTCCCGTTGCATTTCCTGCAGGTGGAGGAGTCTATTTACACGAAGACGACGCGCAAAATACGGACAGTGAATGGCTTTAATCGCCTTCCAACCTTCAACACCATGCTGTCTGTGTGCGGCGGGCTTATGCCGCGCCGAACCGTAGCGGAAACGTCGGTTCACCTCGTTTATAATTCCCACATGAGCTTGTTGCGAGTGTCGGGAATTTCACGCGAATTTCCCTTCCGAAACCCGAGTTTTCAGGACTTCATCCTGCTGATGCCGGACGATCCCGTATCATATTTTTGCTTGGGTTGGTGTGCGTGTTTGTCTGCTGTTTTTGACAGCTTGGTGGTTGATAACACGTAAAGTGAAACAAGACTAACAAGAGTGAAATTCAGGCGCGTCGTGCTTTTTTTTTTAGCCTCGCCATACGGAGTTGAGGAGGCTATTTTGTGGCCGCTTCTTTTATTTTGTTTTCTGGCGATTTTTCGTATTACTTTCCGACCCATCTGCCAACAAGGAGTGGGAGTGAACGTGCTAGAAACTTTTTTTCGAGATTTCGACGGAAATATGCATTTTGAGTCCTCTATGACGATTAAGACTATCTTCAGAATGAGCTCTGCCTGTATGTTTGTATGTTTGTTTGTATGTTTCTTTGTAGGTTAGTCTGTAACCTTCCACGATAACAGCCGCAACGTCTATCCCATCGACTTGAAATTTGGTACACACATATGATTCCACCGTCGAATGAACCCAATAGACTTTGGCTGTCATCTGCCAAACGGAAGTGTCACTATAAAAAAAAATTGCAGAAGCTATATTTCTCGGAACTTGACTTGCGATATGCCATTTGAAAGCCAATAAAAAAACTGTATTCAGAACAGTTAAAAGTATTGCCCTATCTGTCATCTGTCAAATAATAAAAAATGTCAAAGTTTAAAACTTCACCATTCAATTATTCAAAATCTATCCGATGGATTGAGACCAAATTTGGCAGGAAGCAACAAAACAAAAGAGCCAAATAAGTCTGCAGTTGCAACTCTTCACCATTCTCCAGTTGAGCGTTATGAATTTTCAAAATTTCTCCTGGCCGTTGCCACCCGAAGAGCCTCTCGCCCGTATTTTGACCAGAACGACTCGCCTTTGATGCAGAACTCCACTCAAAAATTCATTCCTGCTGCGGGATCGAATTTTCGCGAAAAAGTCAAACCGATATCGAGAGTATATTGTATTGGGCGTCGTGTAGGCCCATTTTGAAAATGGGCACGGTTCCGGTTTCCCAACGGTAATTTTTTAAAAATGAAATTAGCACATTCCGTGAATTTGAAAAAACTGCAATGCAAACTTTGACATGCGGTGAGCCCCACGAAATGTTTATTTCAGGTGCAGACATGCTGGGAATGAAAGTTGCAACCGGACTCACGGTTTCCGAGTTTTCATCTCTGGAAAAACTGCAAATTTTCCAACTAGTTATCCAGTAAACAGATTTTCACCAATTTGTTTTTGAACAAGAGGTTACTGGCTTTTGAATACCTTCCAATTATTTTCTTCTCAATTTCCCGGGAATTTCCTTGTTGAAAATGTGAAAACAGGCCTGGGTTATCGAAACCGGACTTGAATGATGGATCTTAAAGTGAAGCCGCAATTGACGGTCTTGATGACCTGGAAAAAGATTTGAGGTTTTCCCCGAAAATTCAAAATTTCAAAATTTCCAATTTCCTGAGAATTATTTTCAATCTTTCTGTGGTACCAGTTTCAGATCGTTCACTTTTATCCATGTACCAATGCGTCTCACTGCCTCACTCGCTTTTCTTTCTACATAATTTGGTTCCTAATAAAAAACTGCTAATTTCTCATCTCTCGCTTGTGAACACAGATATTATTATATTAACGTCTTTTAAACACATGGTAATCGATTCTTGAACATCTTCAGGCAATTTCTCTCAAAATTCTTCAAGTTTTCCGAGAGTTTTCCACTTTGAAATGAGTAACCGCCTAGCTTATCGAGACTCAAAAGATGGAGTTCTGAATGAATCCCTTATTGGAGAAAATAGCTCAATTCTTCAGTCTTTTTCTCAAATTCTATTTTCCCACCCGAAGGGACATCTCATAATAAAATTTCCATCCATTCCTTAATACTCGTCGGGGAAGGTTTGGGGCGACTCAACCGATTTTTCCCTTTGTAGCTTTTTTCGGTAGCTGAATTTCTCTTTTTTTTTCAAACGGTTCAATAATTATAAATACTGAGTTCGTTTCTCGCTGATCGAATCTTGTCTATTTCGAGAAAGGAAGACGCAGTTTCATCAGTTTAATGTTCATCGCTATAAAACTGATTCCATTGGTTCAACTCGAAGGTTTCATTGATTGGCCAGAGAAGTATAATGTGTAGAATAGTCACTGTGAAACCGAAAAGCTGTTTTCTGAAGATCACCTGTTATCAGGCGAGATGGGTAAGAATTTGAAAAACTCTTTGAAGTATCAATGCAAAGTTTTAATTCTGTAAATTAGGGGCTGTCCTATCAACCGGACCTATTCAAGCAAAATTAGCTGGATTCCTTAGTGAAAAATAGTTCTGTTATGTGTAGTTAAATAGGCGCTGAAACTTCCTATATGCTCAATTAGTGATGACGTAGGTTGGCGTAGGTCAGGGCGCTGTTGCCATAGCAACCAATGGATGTAAACCCGAAATGGCAGTTGACTTTGACATGGCTTCCGTCAAAAATCGTCAACAATAAACGATGTTGCAAGCTGCCAAATAACAAAATGTATAAGAAGGCCGTTCCAGGTAGAAATCATCCTTTTCTCAGCGAAACACCATGCATGGAGGAATAAGAGCAGTTTGAAAGTGTGGTCAACGTCAACTGTCATCTCGGGTTTGTATCTATGTAGCCATGACAACAGAGCCCTGACCTACACCAACCTACGTCACACTTACTGATCTCATTGCATTGGAACTATCAATTGCGTTGGAGCTGCCAATCCTACTAATAGATCATTTGGACAATAATCAGCAAAATATAGCTCGTGCTTTGTGTTTAATTCTAAGCAAAAACTTACGTCTAGATGCCACGTTGGGGCTCACACCGCCGTAAGTGCGGTTATCATAGCATCAACGAATTAGCGTAAGTCCGGTCACGATGGCAACATGACACAATCCGACGAGATGATTGGCTTAAATCGATGCTGTAAATGAAGTGGCGGAAGTTGCGCCTTCAAATTGAAATTCAGCCCTTAGTAGCTAAGAAGGTACTACTTACCTGGATTAATCATCACCGGGTAGCGTCACACGGCACAAGATTTTTGTGTGTGTAAAACCCGGGCGATGAATCAACCAGGCGATGGATAATTTCTAGCACGCATCGGATCGGTTTATTACCCAAAAAGCAACAATGCAATACACAACACACACCTAATTACCATCGCCGGGCTGGTGCTGCGGGTAATCAAGCCGACCTTTCAACTCCGGAGGACGTTAAATGCGGGCTTTTCTTTCTGGCTGTCTGGTATAGTACCGGTGCGTGTTGCATGATAGCGTTTATGGGTTTCCATAAATTCTTCCATAGGCCAGCGCATCGCAGGACCCCACAATAAAGAGTGTGATACAGCGTACAACTGTAAACGGGATCGTCATTCAATGATCGTGACATACCAAACCAATGATTCCACAAGCGTATTGAAAAAGAAAGAGAATAGAATAATGGGACCCAGTCCGGAAACGAAATCTATACTGTCGTTTGACGTTTTATTTTTCTGAAATAAGTGTACCGTTCTGAGAAGAGCTTCCGTTGCCAAAGCTGTTGATACACTTTTACCAGTGCTTTGTTACTAAGTGCCCATAATCTTGCCATCACGATTGAGTTACCTCAAGAGTCCTGGATGACGTGTCGAACTGTTGACAATCAATAAAAGATCAGATGTAGGTACCTACCTGGTTTCATATCACCATTGAGGAGCTCTCGAAGAACTTTCCTGTCAATCTCAATGAGGAAACAAGAAGAAAATCGGGCTGTTGCAGCACGTTTTCTGTGTACGCTGTTTTTGCCAACTAGGTACATCCAACAACAACAACAGCTTGTATTATTTATGAAACGATTATGCAAGCTATACTTAAGACTAAGACCAACAAGTCAGTACAGCATACGAAGGTACGAAGTATACATAATTGATTACATGTCGGTAATTGGTTTCCTATGGTGACGGCTCAAAAATTCAAAGCTTTCGGCTATATTTGCACAGGAGGAAGGTTTAACTCTTGCGGATACCTACCTACTGTCGCGCCGATCAATGTATTTGTATAACTTCCTGAACCATTTTTTGTTAGGGTATTGTTCGATATGTTCGATCTTCAAGCAGTTTTTGAAACATCCGTTGTGAGTGTTCTCATTTTCCCTTCTTGCATTTTATTTGCATCGCAACATCGCAACAGGCTTTCTGCGTCGGCTTTTATTATAAAATTATGTTTACGTACAAGGAAACCTGCGTGGATGTCAACAAACACAAAAGCTGGCTTCAACAAAGCCGGTCAATTCACCCCGCATTTTCCAGCATGTAAACGAGATAATATGAAATTCCATTTCCGAGCCATTTGATGAATGACACCCTCAGAAATTCATGTTAGTAAACGTGGAATTATTAACAAAGTTGTCATTTGAATTCATATCGCACGGAACTTGCAATGAATCATGGAATGGTTGGCATCTCTAATGCTTGGTCTAATCAGTTTTCCAGCTAGAGTTCCCCAGTAGAAGTATTTTTTGTCGGAAAGGAAAGTAAGTCGACAATGGGTTTACGCTCGATTTTAGCATAAAATGCTAGTTTAGGATTTAGGTAGTGATGGGTGCTTCACGGATTTATGCGTGTTTGCAGGAAAATTCGAAGGCCGCAAAGCAAATATGTCAATGTGGTGTTAACCAACCGAGACCCACAATTCTTGCAAGGGCACTGAAGCGACGAGCCACTTGAATTATTATTACACATATAGGCCATTTTGAATGTCATATATTTCGCAACTTTTGCGAACCGAGTGTCGAGGAAATCGTTCGGGGATCGTTCCGCGCAAATTTATCGCCGTTGGATTGTATGAGAAATAAAAAAGGAAAGGGGTGAAACTTTTTCTGGACGGTGCTGCTGGCGGTGGTACGGGGTAGTATTTAACTCACCTCGGAGCACTTTGTACAAGTTTTTGCTCGCTCGTCGCAAAGTAATAGCAAACAACTGGAAGTCCGCAAAATTGTCAAGGAGAAGAGCATTACGGGAGCCGTCTAAGTGAAAAAAGTGGTGCGGAAATCTCTCGAATCCTTATCGACCTCAAATTTTCTCAGTTAATTGAACTCCTGCAAAACCGCAAGAACCGCAAGATAGTGTTACCAATTGCCTTATTCTTTTATTCTGCAACTCATGTTCACGAGTGTGCTATCAAAACCTTCATCTTTATTAATTAATAACTCGACTGACACGCCATCTTCAACAAACATCACTAGTTCACATGTGAACTCTCTATTGATGCAGACAGTTATTATTGTATTCATAATCATATTTCAATGTTGTACCATCTTTTGCTTAGTTGTTGTTATGTAATTATGTAATAATACGTTTTTATTACTACATAGTAGGGGATTTTAGGCTCAAGTAAATCACCAGGGCTGAATTTCAACTCATTGACGCAACTTGCGCCACTCATTTGCGGCATTGATAAGCCAATCATCGCGTCGGGAACCGGATCACTGCCTTCACTTTGGTCGTGAGCAAGTCAGGTGGCGAAAAAACAGGAAATGACTCTCTGCCACATTTCTTGTGAAAGACATTCTTCGTATTGATATTGAAACACCCTTACTCTATAGCTTATGCGCCTGGCTGGGTAGGCAACCCAACATACTTCGTTTAATTAGACTTATTTGAATTAAATCATCCTTCCCACTCTTGGGACAGCTTTACCGGTGATCGTCTAGTATCAGGACACCATCCTGTTGTGCTTCCTTCTTGTGGTTCGAGGATAGAGCTCCTGGGCGTGTTAAGATCGAATTAACCTCTAGTTTGAACGCAGTAAGACACAAAAATTAGTTTCAACATAAAATCATTATATTGACTTTTATTAACATGTCAAAGTGTTTAAATAAAGGCTCGTTCCTATACCTGACCCTACCTCAACGCTGGTCGCTAGGATAGCTGAGTTTTTTATGTGTTCCTGAAAAGATGAGTTTCCCCTAATAATTATTTCAAAGCCGTCACACATCAATACCCCGATGAAAACCTGATTCTGCACCTTGACTAACATTTAAACTTTGTTTGGGGAGCGTGCTTCGAAATTCTTATCGTGGATTCATCAGATTCAACATTTAAGTTAGTGTTATAGGTTATGTTAGGGTTAGGCCCAGTGTCTAGACAACGAAAAGGGAGTGAGTGACTTTTGCGAGCGATAGGAACTTCCCCCTCTCTTTTCTGTTGTTTCCCCTGTTCCCTACAATCTAAGTTTGTGGACCGGTGCGTGCTATTATGAATCTCTTTTCGAAGGCTTCGTTTCTTATATCTGGACTATTCTTTTTGCATTGCTCTTTTTGGGCTATGGTAATCTTTTGCCCGTTTTGGAAGGGATTGGACATGGCTGGTGCCTTTGTGGATAACTGGACCTATTCTCACCTTGAATTGCCCTTGAAGCTTAGAAGGATTTCACGACCGCGAGTGTCTATAGCCGGAAATGTAAAACCTAATTTCACCCTTCCAAAAACTTCGGAATCAATGGTCGCGAACAATCACTCAAGTCAAGGTACAACTCTCGTGTGAAGACCCTTTGATTGAACCCCGTTCTGTTTTGTGTGAAGTGAAACCCATTGTTGCTAAAAACCTACAAGGTGCTCGCCGACGAACTGACGCGAGAGGGTTTCGAAACAACTATTATTCCCTATAAATAAATATCAGATCGCTAACTAACTATTGAGCCGTAACAATTCACTATAGGTACAAATTTATCGAATCGTCGCGTCGTCGAATATTCAGGTAATTATACGAACAGCTTCTAATAGATTTTTCATTTCTCGATTGAACAGTCTCTATTAACTTCAGGTGAATACTGCAACAAATTAATTAGTTACGTGATACCAAACTGAACGTTCCTCTAGGTGAAACTCCTCTCTGTCACATTTGTCTATTATAATTATTCTCTTGTTCTCAATAATCCAACCAAAATGGAAATCTGAATAACTGACGTTGCACGCTACAACAAAGTTGATAGTTTCAAGGAGGGGGGGGGGGTCGTTGTCCTAAACCGATTATTATTAACAATTGCGACTCTACGGAAGGGAGCCCTGGTTTGACCAAACGCGATTTTAGTTACTTCAAGGGAATGTTGGAAGGAGATACAAAGGTAGAAGAATGGAAAAATGATGAAATGGGGAGAAACTAGACAGAAGTATTACGAAAGAAATGGATATTTAACTACGGCGATAGAAGCAAAAAGAACACACTAAGAAGAGATAAAGTGGGAAGTAGAGGAAAGGAACAGAGCCAACCAACTGCAGAGACAAAGAAATGACATCGAAAAATCAAGATAAAACAGACACTACCGACAGATTCAATTCATGACAAGAGCGGAATATCTTGACAAGAACACAAACCACAAAGCGATAGCCAGGTTCAGATGCGGAAGCGAAGAGAGAGCGAGTCAATACTGGAGGGAAGAAAAGAGCCAAGGAAGAAAGAAGAATGATTAATAATTTGTTTTTTATTTATATTTCTGGCGATCAACATATTTATTTATTTTTATGTATACAGGGTGTCCACGGTTTAAGTGCTCTAACTGTAGAGTTGTATTCTTTGGCCAAATGCAAGTAAATTTTTCCCATAATTTTTTTTCGGGCTTCAGCTTCCGAATAACAGGGTGTCAAAAAATTAGAAAAAAAAAATTGTCAACTCATTTTTCAATAAATTATCTTGTAATTAGTGTGAGTGATACTGAACAAGAGCAATAATTTCTAATAAGTCTTCTTTTCTGTTAATTTAATACTTTCAATAATACTGCAGCTTACAAAAGTCTCATCAGTCAATTTATTGTTATGATCGATTTGCATGTTTTTCAGCATAAAATGCCGTTTTTCTCGAAAATGGTTGACTTAAGAGCTTCGGACCAAGATTACCTTTCTTGCTTAGAATTGTCCGGGAATCAGAAAATGTTATCAAATATTGATTTTGTCTCAGTGGCGTGCAGATAACCGGGGTTAATTGGTGGGTAACCCTCATATCTACGCCACTGGTTTTTCAACAAAGTAATGGTGAATCCTGAATGAAAGCTGATTAATAGTCTATCAATCGTACTAAGTTTGGTTTTCATGAAAATAGTAGTTACTAAGTTATAGCAAAAAAAGATTTTATTCTCTGATTTTTTGACACCCTGTAACTTGGAAACTAAAGCCCAAAACGAAAAAATTTATGGGAAAAATTGAAAAATCTTGCATTTGCTCAAAGAATACAACCCTACAGTTAGAGCACTTAAACCGTGGACACCCTGTATATTATAATAATTGGTTGTTGTATTCGAACAATTCAAAACCGAAAGGTACACGAATAAACTTCAAGTAAGTAAGTAGTTACTTCAAATTATCGATTGTTCCGCGATTCTCCAAACTCAGCAGCGCGTATTCAGAAGTGTCGCCCAAAAGCTCCGTCGAAGTCCCAACTCCAATCCCTTGACCAGGTACTACCTTATGAGAAGTTGAAGTCTACCCCCGTGTCGATCGTGGCTTTCTAGGACATTGCAAATCTCAATCGTAGGCTGTCTACCCCACCCCACAAGATCGCTCCTTTTCCACCGCGAGATACCGTTCTGCGGATGGAATGGGAAATTGCTGTTGGTGTCGCCTCCACCACTGCAAAATACTGTTACGAGCGGCGATCTCGTACATATTGGTAAACACTCGATGTTTCTGGATCTTTTACATCATTAGATCGCAGTGTAGAAGTCTGGAGCGATCTGGTGCATTCCAGAGTGTTCGTGTATGTGAAACTGAAGGTAGACTTCAATGCTCGATCAAGAAAGATCTGTCCATTTTGGTGGAGGCGCCGCTCGTAACCCGGCAGAATTATACGGGTAAAGTGTACGATTATTCAGGAATGATCTGAGACCGAAGAAACCGCATATGTCAGACCACCATGGAATTTGCTGGAAGCAGACAGAGGGTTCGGGAACACCATTCGGAGGCCTTATATAAGGCGTCAGCCGGCAGCTCGCGACAGTCTTGAATTGGATAGCGAGCGATAACAAGAGAAGTACCTGCGATATAATTCCAAGCGTGAATAATTGTTGTAGTTATTGTAGTAGTACGCAGAAATAAAGTGTGTGTTTTATAATAATCGTCTCAATTATATTCGAACCCGTACGCGAAATATCGTAACAATACCTTCGTTGCTACAATCGAAACATAATACCGTATAATGGGGCAAGGGCTATCTAGTTATAAAAGATATTTCACTTTCTTTGGCGGCTTTACAGAACTTCGTATGTCGCCGGCGACAACGTCGCTGGGCAATAGGATTCGATCTGCCTGTACTCCCCTAGCTCCCACCATAATTCCCGCGACACGAGTCGTGTCGTTCAAATTATTCAACTACAGTGGAGTGGGGGATTGTCGCCGGCGACATACGAAGTTCTGTAAATCCGCCATTCTCGGCGGGAAAAGGATCGGTCCAAGGAAGTCACATTTTACTGCAAAAAAATCTGTTTCCACCAGTGCATTCCAGAACACGCGTGTAGCCTTTCGCCCGTGGAACTGATTGGAGACTTCATCAGTGGGCTAAGACACATCTATCCATTTTGGCGGAGATGGCGACATACCAGAACACACGGGAAGCACGCGAAAGGTGTGTGATTTTTCGGGAGTCGCCTAGAAATCGATTGCCGGGTCACTGCGAAATTTGCTAGAGGACCCATGGAACATTCGGGAACACTAACCGGAGGCATATATAAAGCACCGATCGGCGCCTTACGAGCAGTATTGAGTGCAAAGTGGTAGCGAGCGGATAAAAGCGAAGTGCCTGCGATATTCCCAAGGTTCCTCTAGCAAGCGGGTTGCATACTCTCACGGTACCTACGTAACCCTGAATTGATTTGGCAGTGTTTGTCAGACATGCACACAAATATGACAACGTGCTAGTTATACATAAGTACTTCTTACGGCTCACTATGAAAAAATTTCCATCCTTCAATTCATTTCCTAACAGTGGGTAGACGACTCAACGGTAGAAGGTAGATGGTTCATTGCTGGGAAACTGTAAAATTAGGTATGTGCGCTCTTTCTATTCCTTTTATTCACACATAGAGTTGAAAATAAGCGTGAGATAAGCAATATTTGTGAAAATGGCGAATCGACACTCCTCTCTCGACACAATGACCATATCGGGAATGACGAAGTGTTATGTGGGCTCATGAACCGTTGTTGGCCCGAAAAAAAACTCGCCATTTTTTATTCAAATCGATTCCATGATGGCCCATGAATTATTTCTCCCTCGGCTCGATCGCGCATTTTTCTCACACACATATTTTCGTATTATACTCACACAAACCATACGGGGATTCCCGCTCTATTCCCAATCATTATATTTGTTGTTGCATAACCGTACATTTACCAGCTCCAGTGGTTATAAGCTTGCCATATAAGTTTTTCCTTATTAGTACCTACACGACGAGATGCAGTGCACGAAAATGTTTCAGGAACTTGTCCGATGCTATATTACAAACAGGCCACATGATCAAATCCAACGGTACAGTTTCCACAAAAGGCCTGCTCCTCCTGATTCCCCGCACATAACCTTAATATGTCACTCGAGAGCTTGATAATTGATCATGTTTTAATTGTGTATACCGTGGAATAATCTCGGAAATGCTGCGAGGCTGGCGGAGAGAAGCAGATGGAGTGGAAGTGACAAATTTTGATTGAGCGCAAGCATTTCTAAATTATTTGCCAGAGTGTCGTGTTTATAACGGATGTTCTGCTTCGCAATTAAATTGCTGATAAGTTCTCACACGGGCAAGTCGGAAAACTAACGAAATGATTAATGGTTTGAATTAACTCGGGCTTAAATTGCAGTTTCTTCAAAAATCCCGCGCGCTTGCTTTTCAACTTATTGGCATAATAACCGTCGTCAATGGAAATAGGTGTCTTAGCCAAAACACCTTGCATACGTAAGTAGCAAACAAATTGCCTACTTTAGCTGGATAATAAACATCCAGCTAGATTGTTATTGTGCCTATAATAATGATAATTTGCTCGGCAAATGGAGGCCGTGGCCATCATAAACTGCTTTATCGGCAATCAATTTTTAATGCCCTTAACGAATCGAAAATTGTTAACCGGCAGATATTTTGGCGACTGCGTCTCTCGGTGATTTTCAATTCATTCTTGTCATTTGCAAGTCAACATCTTCTAATTGTTAACCGCTTCATCTTATAATGGCAGTGCGGTGGCAGAGTGCTATTGTTAACCTCTTCGTCGTTCTCGTCCTCGTGAGCTTTGTATCAACATTGTGATGATTCCCAAAGAATCGTAATTGTATATCATTATACTCACATCTCTCGGCCAAGAATAAACATGAGATGGTTATATGATTAGCAGGTTTATGGAAATATTTATTTATTTATACAGTTTTTCGCCGATGGATGCTCGGCATTTTCTCATCATTTGTTATGCTTAGTATTTTTTTCCGGAGGAACTTGTGGTTTTATCAAAACCGAAACACGCACTACCTATCTACTTACTAGCTATTCATATTATTATGGTAGGTACTTATCATGATTATGTATAATAACGCTAATAACGAAGAAATAGTGTGCTTCAAAACGAAAAAAAAGTAGCGAAATCAAAGCAAAAAGCTTCTACTGAGGCGTTTGCCACACACCATGAATGGCATTCAAATTTTTTGTAAACCGCCCTTGGGGAAGTTTGTCGATATTTTAGCCTTTGATCTGTTTCCATTAAACAGAACAAGTTATATTTAAGTTGAATTCAGGCAATACCTCTCTTGATTACATGATGGACAAAGTCTAGGGATATTTGAAATTTTTCAAATTTAGCGCAATTAACGATCGGATTTTTTTTTTCTCGGAGGCTTTTTTATGATGAATAGGATTGTTGTCAGTATGATATGTGATGTTTGATGAAAAACGTTAGCATATTTATTAACAATAACAAGAAGACTTTTCCACCATAAGGATGAAAACTGCAACTGTTCTGGTGAACAACCTCCGGACAAAAGATCGGCTGGATTCTCTGTATTAACAGAATGTAGGACCATTTGTGATTGTGACGCTGTATTTCTGGTAGTCGATTGGAGCAGGAATTCAGTTTGAATTCGGAGCTGATCCAATTCAAAACGTTACGATAGAGTCTGTAAAGCAGAAAACGACAGAAATTGATTCTCCCAAGGATTCTAACCCGTGCTATTGATCAGGTAGTAGTAATGCATCGTTCAACTCCTCTTGGCACGTGACCAAGACTTTCGTATTCTGTCATGAATTTGTCGTACAGCTTTTTGAAGTCTTGATGTTCTTCATTTTGCGTTAAACAAGTTCAACCGTTGAAGCGTTGTGCAGCTAGACTGTCCTGATTTGTCACTGTTGTTCTTCAGATACAGTCTCACGATATATCTGCCGTCATCCTGTCTACTGACAGTCGCAGCGAAATGATATTCTGCCGTCATCATTGGTTCAGCCGAACATTCAATATTCAGTATTCAAGTTTTATGCTCTACATAGACCTTCTGCGAGGTGCTTTATATCTTTTGAGTGTAACATTGAGTGTAACATTTGAGTCAACATTTTGTAAGAAATTTTGACAGCTGCATGAGACTCTGCACCCGATGACCGCTGGAAGGCCTGGATCGAAAGTCAAGTTCTATCAAGATTTACTGTGGTTTCCTCAAGGTTTTCCTTTGCACCTGATGACCGCTGGAAGGCCTGGATCGAAAGTCAAGTTCTATCAAGATCTACTGTGGTTTCCTCAAGGTTTTCCTTATAATTTCCTCTGAAGTCCCTAGATTCAGCATCAACATTCAACATTTCCCCCGATACCGATTCCACCTGCCAAGGTCGCACTTAATAATCTTTATTGTGGAGTCTTTTGGACTACTGCTTGGGGCAGGTGTTTTCAGGACATAGAAGAACATAAAGAATGAACGTCACGTTTGACTAAAATCTTCGAGCTTGAGCGCGTTATTTCTGCGATTTTTTGACAAGCGAAGGCGGATTTCCAGCGGATTTCGGGCGGATGTGTGTGTCTGTATGTGTGTTCCAGCATCAGGTTTAATTTCTCGGAGCTTTCAATCAATAAAGCTCCGCCGTCGTGTGCGGCATGGAAAAAAATCATAGGAAGTAATTTCGCGGCAGAGCACAAAATGAGAAATTCCTCCCGTTCCGAGCGACGCACCGGAGAAAAAAGCAACAACAAGATTCGCCCCGTGCTGCGGCCTCAGAAAAACGGGCGTCTCACGCTCAACTTGAATTATATTGGATTAGCAGTGCTTGAACGACACAAACACCTGCGCATCCTACCTGCCGCGATAAAGGTAGCGAAAGAAATTTTACAACGCAGAGATTGAATTTCCGAGAAGTTTGGAAATCGTTTATGGCGTTTTTCCACGTTCCCGCTATCAACTTTCAATTTTTCGTCTTTTTAATCATAATAATAATAATCAAACGCTGAAGATTCGCTACGTGTTGAATTGGGAGGAGAAAAAAGAAGCGGTCGGTGCGGTGCATTTCTTGGCTCGCGCTTGATGAGAATTATAGTGGCAAAAGTCGGCATAGCCGTGGCGAATTTTACAAGTTCGTGCCGTATCACTTTTTTTGGCGCGCACTTGGCGGTTATTAAATCCTCAGCTTTGGAACGTAACGTGAAAGCAATATTGGGTACATATGGATGGCAAATCCTTTGTTTGGTCTTTTTCGAAACAGTAATAGTGAGCGAGGACATATCAAAGTGTTATGCAGGCTCAGGCAGGGTTAACCTCGGGGTAGACTAGATATCAGTGACGGGGTAGGGCACGTACTGTTAGAGAACAACATATCATCACGTCGGAAAATGGGCACACCAGCGGGCAGACCCCGATATTGGACTCTACAGTCAAATCAGTTAGTAGCCATTGATACCAAAATCTGCGAAATCGAAAAATCTTTACCGGCAATAAACTAAAATTTGTGTTCCTACGTACAATTTGTGTCAACTTTCATCGTTATCGAATCCCCAGAAACACCTTCCGCCTGGTTCTAAAAAGCTGTATTACACTACACAATTTCTTGTACAATACACCTATTCGGTAGAAACGAGAGAGAGACAGACTTATACAGAAAACTGTGTGAGAAAAGAGGCACAAAGTGACTTGCGCGCGCATCTGAACGACCATCTAGGGAAATTCAGCATGAGGTTTGCGCTCCTGGTATTCCCTGTATGTGTAATTTTTAACGGAGCATGTGGATTAATGGCGGCTTCACAGAACTTCGTATGTGGCCGGCGACAGTCCTCCACTCCACTGTAGTTGAATAATTTGAACGACACGACGACAGGAACTCGTGTCGCGGGAATGTATGGAGGGAGGTAGGTGAGTACAGGCAGATCGAATCCTGTTGGCCAGCGACAGTGTCATCAAAACAGTGTCGTCGGCTAATCCCATGATGGACACGGCTGGTAAGGTGTGGGATATTTTGAAGCCATAAACGTTCGCGACACTTTCCTCAGCTAGTTTCGTCAAAATGTGATCTGTGGCCAGGTTGTACAATGAAGGAGACAGAGGCGCTCCCTGCAGCAGTCGTCGCTTTAGGTGAATCGGCTTAGTCGTGCCAGAAGATGTTTGAATCTGTATCTGGCTCTCATTGTTCAGATTGATCATCAGCCTTTGTTATCAGACCATTGTTCCATCGAAATAAAGATCTTCAAAGATTTATTTTCCAATTGTCACCCTGTATACTGAATAGTACCGAAGTAGGACAACTTCTTGTCCTACTACCCCATCTTGACGCGGGACAACTTGCCGCGGGACAACTTGACGCCAGGACAACTTGACGTGGGACAACTTGACGCGGGACAACTTGACGCCAGGACAACTTGACGCCAAAACAACTTGACGCTAGGAGTTGATTTGATTTCGGGACTCTATTAGGCCAGTTCCGCCAGTTTGTGTCTTTTTGTCCCCCAATTGGCCCCCTTGTGTTTTCCTGTGGTTTTTCGGAACTAGCAAGCCCCTTATGCCTACTTGTGTCTTTGTTTTTGAGTCCCAATGACCTCAGCTGTGTCTTGCTGTATAACTCGAAGTCACAGCCCCCATGTGTCTTTATGTGTCATTTCAAGCCCTAATGAGCCCCCTACTTATGTCTTCGTGTTGTTTTCGAAACTGTACTGGAGCCACTTTGCTTCTCCATAGTGTTTTTGAGAACCCCGATAATCCCCTCGATGACCTTCTTGTGTTTTCATGTGAAGCTCTAAATTCTATCGGGCCCTCTTGTATCTTCCTGTGCTTTGGAACCCTGCCGGCCCCCATTCTTTCTTGCTGGGTCAATCTGGGCCGTGTGTCTGTGGTGACGCTTCCAGCTCCGCAATGAGCTCCATTTTGTCTTCTTTATGTCATGGAATCCTCAGGGCCGTCTTAAGCGGGCGTGCAACTCGTGCATGGCACAAGGGCGGCCAGATTCAGGGGGCGGTGGCCGCCCCAATGCGTTTTTTGCCATTTTTTTACTTTTCATATTTTACCTCCACGACCGCCCCTGAACATTTTTAAATTTTTGTTTGCTTTTCATATTTCACGCCTGCGCTGCGGCCCGGCCGCCGCGTAGCTATTATATTTGTTGTTTTAAGAATAATGTTGACTTTACGAGTTACATCACAGTCGCAACGGACGAGAGAAATTTCTCAAAGCTAAAAATCATAGAAAACTACTTGCGGTAGAAATATGTCAGTAATCTCTACTGAACATGCAATTTTGAACCAGTTAAATTTGTCAGATACAATAAGAGAGTTAACCCAGTCGGTAGCACGGTAAGCTCGGCCCCGCTTTCAAAGGCGAGGGTCCCGGGTTCAAATCCGCACTGAGCCAGATGGACTTTTTCACGCGTCTCTTAGTACTGGGGCATCTACTATCGTGTGATAATGCCTCGGGAAGAGGGATGAAATCGAGAAAGCCATCGAAACCAAACCCCACTGATAAATCCCCCACTGATCCAAAGATGTAAATCTTACAGTACTTCTTCGCTATTATCGTCTTCATTGTTATCGTTATAGAAAAATCCCACGGAAAAAACCTGCTTATAACCTAGTAGTTGATGCAGGGCAAAAAAAAATAAGAGTTCACCGAAGTTAAGGCGCGCTAAGTCAAATTTCCATAATATTATATTCTAGTTTATACATAGTACTCACTATGTATTTGTTAACTTTCGTTCATTTGTTCATTTGTTTATTATAATTTATAATATCGTTACTGTTGTACCTACTTAAGAAAAAATTCTGGTTCAAAATGCGAGCATTTCAATTGTTGTCTCTGTTTCTGTTATTTTTATAAAATAAGATTTAAATTAAAAGAGCTATATACAAAATGTTACATTAAAAAAAAATGGAAGAAGGGGGCGGCCTTGGAGTTTTTGCACGAAGGCGGCCAAATGTCTAGAGACGGCCCTGGGAATCCTAGCGGCCCGCGTTGTGTCTTGCTATGTTTATCAGAGACCCAACGTACCCCCTTTGTCTGTATTTGTCGTTTGGAAACCAGAGAACCCCCCTCGTGTCTTCATGATGTGGTGTTGCATTGATCAACCCCCTTGTATCTCCTTATGTTTCTAGTCCTATATGGCGCCCTCTCGGGCGCCCCCATTAAGCCTTGCTTTGTCAATCGGAGCTCCAATAGGCCTTCTTATGTCTATGTGTCATTTCGACGATGAGCCCCCTCATGTTTTCTGTGGTTTTCGGAAATAACAAGCCCCCTCATGCTCACTTTGCTCATGTTTTGGAGTTTTAGCGACCCATTATGTCTTGCTGTGTCAATCGGAGCCCCCGTTCTGTCTTTATGTACCGTATTGTGCGGATTGTGCCCCGATGAGCTCATTGTATTTTCTTAGCAGTTCCGGAACACCATCGATCCCCTTTGTATATTTTTTATTTTGGAGCCTTACCGGCTCCTATTGTGTCCTTTTGTGTCGTTTCGAGCCCCCAATGAACCCTTTATTGTTTTTTTGAAGTTTCCGGAAGTCTAAGCGAGCCCGCTCATGTCTTCTTGTGTTTTGGAGTTCTGGAGGCCCTTATTGTGTTCTGTTATGTAAGTCGGAGCCCCAGTGAAAACCCTTGTGACTTTATGTGTCGTTTCGAGTCTCGATGAGTACCTCATTGTCATTTTCTTCGAATGTTTTTTTACTCTGTTTTCACAAAATTCCTGGCGCAAATCGTCCGGCGTCAAGCTGGTCGAAGGAGGACAGCTTGACGCCGGCCATCCTGACGCCAGGACAACCTAACGCGTGGACAATTTCATGTGTCGTCGCTTCAAGCCTTGACGAGCCCCTCATTGTGTCTTCATGTTGCTTTTGGAACTCTATCGAACCACAATCTATCCCCTCAGATTTTGTAGTTCTAGAGCTCTTCTTTGTCAGTCGGAGCCCCGATGAGCCCCTGTGTCTTTTTGTGTCGTTTCGAGCCCCAATGAACCCTCGTGTATTTACTTGAGGTGTTCGGAGTTCTAAGGAGCCCTCTTATGTCTTCCTATGTTTTGGAGCTCAAGCGGCTCCCATTTGGTTTTGCTGTGTTAACTCGGAATTCCAGTGAATCCTTCTGTGTATTTATGTGTCGTTTTGAGCCCTGCCCCCTTGCGTGTTCATGATGCTTTCGGAATCGTAGTAACTACCCTTGTCCGGCGTCAAGTGTCCTGGCGTCAAGTTGTCCCGCATCAAGTTGCCCTGGCGTCAAGTTGTCCCGGCGTCAAGTCGGCCGCTTTAAAATTCCTGCCGTCAATTTGTCCCGCGTCAAGTTGTCATGTACGTGAATAGTACACGTCACAGGGATGTATAGACTATAGGCGATTGAATTTAAGATCCCAGCGCCAGGTGGCCAATTACGGAACTGTCCGAAACAACTTTACAGATGACAATTTGAACTTGACGGTTCGGATTTATAATTCAAATGAACTGTCACCGCGACTGACACTTTTCAAGTTTAAAACTCGCGCTTCGTTTTCATCGTGATAAAATATCTACAAGAATTCCTGTTCTCGAAGAGTTCTGCCTAAAGGATCCAACAGCTGATGCGGACGTTCCAGGGTGTCGGTGTCGAGGTCGGTGTCAATAATATAATGTGGGCACTGAAACGACCGGCACGTTGGAAAATACCTCTTGGATTTGATGGATTTCTTGTCTAGGACGTCGTCCTTAGCTGGCGGATGTCCTTCGAAGCAGCATCTTCCCCAAAAATGGAATAAAATAAAAGCCTTTGCCACCCACAAGGGTGCTGTGTGCTTGTCGATGATGATGATAAGAGGAATCCAAGGTGTGAGGACTGAGGTTATGTTTTATTCTTGTTTTGCTTTCAGTTTTTGGGGAAAATTTACGGGTTCAGAGAGCGTCGTAGCCCGTATCCTGTTCCCAAGTGGCTCCCCGAAATGTTCCCTGTTTCCTTCTGGTTTACCCCTTCGTCCTCATCGTAATGAAAAACGTCCTTCCCTCAAGCGGCTGATATATTTCGCCCCAATTTATTAGGGCTTCTTTAGAGCATCTACATGATACATGGATGTTACTATACAATATTACAATACAAAAATGTGAACTACAATAATAAACTTTTCAATTTAAAACGGCTTTTCTTTCTCGGATGAATTTTTCAAGAGGGTGAACCCGCACATTTTTCAACACATTTTCGAATTTTGGAGCCGTTCACTAGCACTTGCTTCCATTTCAAAATCCTCTTGATTACATTTCCGAGTGCCAGTGACAATCTCTTTACTGTGTAGTCATCTCAGGAAATTACTGGAAAGCGATGTTCCGGAGTATGAAATAACTTCAGAACTTTTTTCAACTTTTGACGTACTTATGTCAAATAAGTATAAATCTCGCGCCACAGCCATCGTGACCACCGTGCGTTCCGGGCGCCGCACACAGGCGGAATTTCAAAAAATCGTGGACAAAATTAAATTTTATTTATTTTTGACTTTCTTTGCAGGAATTCGCTTGAAAATAGCTAGATTGAATATAATTCTTCAAAAATCACCAAAAAAAACTTTTTTTTGTGAACAGAAACAAAATAAATGTTTTAGAACGTAGACGTAGACGTCATGGGAAAATTATTTCGTATAAAATGTTTTTTTGACACGTAGATTTGGTTGAAAATCCAGTATATTGTAGATATTCAATAAAGTATCAGATGATCCTATAGCTAAATTCCATTTAATTGATTCCGAGTTTAGCGAGTAGGGCGGAGAGAAGGTGTATTTCCAGTTATTCGGCGAAAATTTTGTAATTCACGTAACTGGTCCAATACCAAGCTCCAGAGTACAGGAAAAATAGTGGAAAAAAGTCTCCTTGGGTTGATGAGGGTAGTTAGTGAGATTTCAAAATTTATTGACTTTACATCCTCCAAAACAGCTCTGTCAAAATTATTGAAAGATTTTCCCACTATCTTTCCTATACCTCCTTTACAGCTTGTACTGGACAAGTTTCACTACTTTTGAGAATCATTCATTTTTTTGGTTTTCGATGACAAGTCCTGGTCGTCACATCCGGTAACTTGTTTGATTTGGCTTAGCCAATGGCTTGCACTTATCCATGAAGTTAGGAGCTTGACAAAATTGTAAGATACGAACTAGCTTATTTTTTTGCTACGCCTACGGTAATAAACTCTGATCGGGAATCTAAAATTAAAGTATTGGTTGAAAAAAACTAAATTTTTGTCTTGATAATTGAGAATTAAGGTACACATACAGGGTGTTACACTTTTTTTGTCAATATTTCAGGAGATAGTAGAGTATCAAAAAATATGTGGACTCTCTCGAAAAAAAAAACATCGGAAACGCATTATAACGGAGATAGAGGTTTTCAAAGTTGAGTTTTGCAAATGATTTTTTCATTATTACGTCGAGTTCAATCAATGAATTTTTGATAAAATTTGGTACACATCATAAGTTGATGTATGCATACAAGGTGGTCATATTGGTTTTTGTCACATCTCGAAAACTGTAACTTTTTATTTTTTATTATTTTTCTTTTATTTGCGAAACTACTTATTTTTCGATGCTCCACCATATTCTCAAATATTAAAAAAAAAGTGGAACACTCTGTATAGGAGAAGCGGTTCAATAGAACCAAGTTTTCAAATTTGGTTAAAATTCGAGTGGTGCGTTATTTTGCAATTTTATGTACTCCAAAGTCAACTAAAAAATCAGTTTCTCGTAAAATAGCAAGTTATAGCAAAAGATGTTGCCTGGAACATGTACAGTATACCTTTTGGCTTATAAAAATCGCTGCTCGATCGTGCTCGATAGGATACTTTTTGTCTACAGGTAAACAAAAATTCACTTTTTTCGAAGATTGAAAACTCTACTTCAAATATTATTTTTTGGGGATGACCAGTGGATATTTTCCAATGAAATATCTATATGTAAATGTAATACAGACCTCCTGCTATAGACTCCATATATTTGGATTGAATAAATTCACATGGCAATGTGTCAAGGGCCATTCGAAACGAGTGAGAAAAAGTCCAAAACTGATAACTGGTGACAGCTTTTTTTCAGCATGAACTTCATATCGCTGTATCTTTTTTATCCTTGCACCTGTTGAGCTGAGGGTACCTGATAATTATAGCTAGATTATCCAAGAATATTTTAAAGCGGATAGTTCCTGATCAACTCAATATTTTTATTTTTGGTTTTTGTCCACGATTTTTTGAAATTCCGCCTGTGTGCGCCGGGCGGGTTTATGTTGGTTCACAGATCTCACACCAGGGTGCGTAGTCCTTATTTTCTATCGCCTATACAAATAGAGAAGACCATATGTTATCACCACCGTCGTCACGGATATTGGGGCATCAAAAATCAGCCAACCTTTTTTTGAATGATAGACTCGCCTGGTTCCTACGCAACCGTAAAAATTTGTGACAACATTATGGTCTTTTCTATTTGTATTGTCAGGTGGGGATGGGCTAACCACAGGGCAAAAAACCGTTTGAGAACTACTTTCTCCGAGCAAGAGATATTTTTTTTACTATTTCAAGTACACTATAAGCTTCAAAAGCACGGATATATCGAGCATCAAGCGCAGACACAGAAATCTGTCTAGATCAGCCAAGCTTGTTCGTTTCTCAGTTTTTCTTTTACCTGTTCCGAGCAGCTCGCTCTTCTTTCGCGAACTGTTATCCGATGCGACACTGATTGGATGGCACGCCGGCTTTTAAAATGTCAATGAACAGTTCGAAGAAGTGCACCACGGTCTTTGAGCACAGCCAGCGGCCTCCGTCACCAATAGTACAGTTAACCCCTCCGCGTAACCTTTGGCCCCAGCATCCGAGAAATCCGTATTGCATTTCAATAAATCAATGCCGGCGCAAAGCATGGCAAAACGACAAACCCGCGAGGATCCGATTGCGCGGCATCTAAACGTGATTTGAATGTAGGCTATAAGACGGGAGATGGTGTAGGTGTGGGTACTGCGGGCATAGATAGAAGAGGGTATAGGGTACACGTAGAGAGAGGTGTCGAGAGCGCGGGACTGGGGCATTAGCAGCACCCATGGCACCGCAGTCTCCGCAAGCGGTTCGCCCCGATAGCGCATCCGGAGAATTGATGACGACCACGACCGGAGCGCGGAATTTCCCTTAAAAATCGCTCCTCTTTAGGCAGTTCATTTGCCAAGCGCAATGTCCCGGAAGGTGAAGTGAAAAACGAGCGTCTTCCTAGTCTTTTTTTGTGTCGTCGCATGCGTGAGCGGAACGTGCATACGAAAACAGGGTCGTTCAGTTCTAGCGGAAAAAGACAAATCCTGATCCTGACCTTCGATTAGCTCATAATACAGGTACACCACCTGCTTCGGCTTCAATTTGATGTTGTGGTTTTTGAACCTCTGGCCACTGAATCCAAGTGTGTTCGAAGAACGATTTTGTAGCATTTTTCATGAAAATTGTTTATCCGAAAACCCAACGGCGGAACGGGGTCAATTTATAACTATACTTGCACGAGATGGACCATTCGGAAAATTCCGGTACAAAAGTATCTGGGTACCATACGTGAGGTCTACCGGGGCCGGGGACCAAAGCAAGGGACACGGTATATGGGGGCTGAACGAGAGCAAAAAAAACTGTAGCTAACGGGATTAAACATGCAGGAAATCATTTTATCGATCTTTGTGAACTCCACGGTTCGGGATGCAGCAGAGCGGCATCTCTCGGTAAAACTTGATTTTAACTGTGATTCAGCTTGATTCAACTCGGGCAGGTCGGGATAAAACTGACATAAATTGCAAGTTTTAGAGACGTTTTGTTGTCATTGTCAACGAATGTTCCGGTTCCGGCATTTCATCAAATTCAATTGAGAAATAAGTAATTGTGGTACCCTCGTCCCGCATTAACGGGTTTCGGGATCCAAAATTTCCCAGAAACTTGATGAATGCAAGCCTAGGCCGACGAAAGTATAAGAACTGTAGGTTACCGGTTGGTGTAACAAAGCTTCGGTAACATTAACGAATTTAAGCAGACGAACGGAAAATAGGGGGTAATTTAGCTGATGAAATGATGTTCTGGTGATTTAAAACGATACTCACAAATCCACTAATTCTTGTTCTCCAAGATTTCGCGGTAATCTGATCGAAGAATTTGGTTACATCTTATTTTTGTTTGCGTTTTCACTCTCATTCTCATCCCCTCTTTGTTGATGGCGCAACTTTACATCAAGGGTCAATTTCAATTCTTGAGTATAATTATTGACATATAAATATAATATCATGAATATTGTTACGATATCTCGCGTACGGGTTCGAATATAATTGAGACAATCGTTTTAAACACACACTGTTTATTTCTGCGTACTACAATAACTATACGCCAACAATTATTTACTCAGGAATTATATCGCAGGTACTTGCTTGTTTCGCTCGTGTTACCACTTTACATTCCAATTCAATACTGCCGCAGGCTGCCGGCTGATGCCTTATATACGGCCTCCGAATAGTGCTCCCGAACTCTCTGTCTGCTTCCAGCAAATTCCATAGTGGCTCGGCATATGCGGTTTCTAGACCATTCCTGAAATTTTCACACACGTTACCCGTATAATTCTGCCGGGCTACGAGCGGCGCCTCCGCCAAAATGGACAGATCTTTCTTGATCGAGCATTGAAGTCTCCCTTCAGTTTCACATAAACGAACGCTCTGGAATGCACCAGATCGCTCCAGACTTCTATACTGCGATCTAATGATGGAAAGATCCAGAAACATCGAGTGTTCACCAATATTGTATACGGGATCGCCGCTCGTAACAATATCATGTTTAGTATAGTATGCCCCGAGGTATACCATACCGTATTACTGAACCAGACTATTCAATACCTTGATAATAACAACGTTCAAATTGCAACTCCCGTGCCTCCGATAGTTAAATAATAACAGAAATGTATAATACTTGTGCTTAATTCCGCTTGGCCTCAGACAACTTATATTAATGTTTGTTTTTTGTTTCAGGTAAATATTACGGAAATCGAGATGAACTGCGGTAGCGGAATTCGAACTTTGCTGAGAATTTGCATGCATCCACGTTATTACATCAGGTTTGCCTACATCATTTTCGCTTATTACTAAGTTATTATCAAGTAAAGGTATGACGTGTATGCACGGAGTACACAGGGTTTGCTCTGAAATTTGAATTTCGCTCGTCTAATCTCCTCTGGGATCTCGCGTACACCATCACATTTTCATGATTATCTGTCCAAACTTTCCACTAAAAAAACGTCCCGAGTACCATTCCGCCGACTACCAAATTTGTACCGATCGCAGCTTGGCAACTGTGTCAAATAATGGTCGGGTTCATGTAACGTGAGCGTTTGGAGCTTTCCCATTGGATTAACCGAGGGATTAACCAATCGAATTCGACAAATTTGAATTTTTACCAATAACAACCGCGTGATTGCTATATATAAACCCAACAATATGACCATTGCAATAGGAAATAAGCAACGCAGGCCGCAACGCAAGGCGCAACGTCCGTGATTGGCTCGCAAGGTATTCGCAAGAATATTGTTATGCAACCGGGCCAATCAGAAACGTCACGCCGTGCGTTGCAGCTGTGTTGCGTATTTCATAGAACTGTCTGAACTTGACATGAACGCAAGCAATGATTGTGTTATTGCGTTCGATTGTGCGTCTCATTTGACATCTCGTGTCACAGTTTCTGTCAGTTTTTGGACGTGACAATGATGACAGATTTATTGCTAGTGCTGACCAGTTTCCGTCATCGAGCCAGGAATTTCATTTGCCATATCAAACTGCAACTGACTGAGGTCTGGTTAGTAGAAAACGAAGTTTGATAAAATAGTCACGAGTGACAACCTCTTGGTGAAAACTGTGAAGGCAGTCGGCATTTCTATATTTGTTCGGGAAATCAGCTGGCTGATGTGCCTCTTCCATAATTCTTCCGAAATGACTCGACAGGGATATGTTGATTTTCCAATTAGTTTTTCAATTGCAGCTTCCACCCAACCCTTCTTGTTAACTTCCCGGTGATTTCTTGCCATGACTTGATCACCTAGATGGAATTCTCGAATATTTCTTCTATTTCCAACAGGATGTTGTGATGACTTTTCAACTTTATCTTCTCTGGTGGTACTTGATTTTGGTTTTTCTTTAATTATGCTTATCACCGTTCTGACCTTACTTCCCAACATCATTTAGGCCGGAGATCTCCGGATGATATTAAAAATCTGGGAATGATTGTATCGAATTTTTCTGAGCGATTCTTCGGATCCAACAAGGCTGCTTTGATTTTTGTCTTGAATGTCTTGACAGAATTTTCGGCTGCTTCATTACTTCTTGAGTTGAAAGGTGGTGAAGTAATGTGCTGGATTCCGTTTCTTTTAAAGAAAAGCTTTGACGATCTTGATACTAGTTGTCTTCCATTATCGCCCACCAGTGTTTTCGGAATACCAAATCTTGCAAAGCAATCTCGGAGTTTCCCTTCCAGTTCTTCTACAACTAATGACTTGACTTGGTATACCTCTGGTCATTTTGTGTAGGCATCACTGGTATCAGTTAATATAAGAAACATTTGTCTTCTTATGGGGCCCAAATATAGTCAACATGGACTCGCTCAAATGGTTCTTTTGTCGAAGGACATGGAGTATCGGTAGTTTTTGGCGGGTCTTGTCTGCTCTGGAGGCATGATAGACATGATTTGCAAACGTTTTCGATATCCTTATCTAGACCAGGCCACCACATCCATGATCTTGCTTGTGAGCTCATTCTGACGATGCCAAAATGTGCTGAGTGCAATTCTTGTAGTAGTCTTTTCCGTAAACTCTGAGGAACAACGATGCGATACCCCCATGATAGGATTCCTTGATCATGACTGAGTTCTTCTTTTCTATCTTGATATGGTTTCAAATCTTTGCTCGCTCACCTCTGGACCAGTCGTTTTCCTGTAGACATTTGATTACTCTGTTCAAAGTTGCATCGTTTTTTGCTGCCTTCCGTATCGTTTCAGCATTTATTGGCCATTCTTCCGATGTCATCGCAGTACTTGTACTTTGTACTTTCCGTTGTGGTTGTATTCTGGAGAAATGGTCGTTACTTTCCTAGCTACTCTGGATAAGCAATCAGCTACGGGGTTCTTCTTTCCCTTGATATACTGGATCTGGTAGTTGAAGCTTGATAAATACGCCGCCCATCTCTGCAGTCTGGCGTACATAGAAGGAATGCCTTTATGTTCCCCGAGCAGAGCTGATAGAGGCTTGTGATCAGTCTTCACGGTCCATTTATGTCCGTATAAGTACCGTGGAACTTTGTTACTCCGTAGTACATGGCAAGTGCTTCTTTATGTACCACGGGGTAGTTTTTCTCTGATGGCATTAACGTTCTTGATACGCAGACCACCATTTTTTTCTACTTCGTTGACAACATGGCTCAATACAGCTGATGTTCCGTCTGCTGCTGCATCGGTGGTCAGAACAATTGGCAAATTCGGGTTAAAATGCACTCGAAACAAGCGTCGGAAGCTAATACACTTTTGATCTCTTCGAACGATCTCTGACATTCTCGGCTTCATTTGAATTCTTCTGTCTTTGATAACAAATTGTAGATGGGTTTTAGGATCCGCGCCAATTTTGGTACGAATTGACAGGCACCAAATGACAGCTTGGGCGGGAACCTGGCGCGCTACCCAAACGCAAAAACAATCAATATTCGGGAAGCGATCATGTGACAGCGCATATTGAAGTGTCGCAGAACGTAAGAAACGCAAGATGCTGCCCAATCGGCAGTGCTCCTTTTTGACTTCACTGGTGCCTGATTGGTCAGCATCTTGCGTTACCTGCGTTCTGCGACCATTGTAGGCGGGCTCTCTCAACTCAATATTAACCTAGGCACTTGCTGTAAAATCGTCTTCTTCTCATGCACAGATGATCGATGCATGATACGTACCCACTCGTTGTTCGAAAAAAAAAAACAACCGTGCACTTATACATCCACTCGCAATTTTTCAATTTGTCGGTTTCACGGCTGAAACCGGAAACGAAGAAACGCACATTATGTGCAGGTATAGCCAAGTACACATTATAACCGTGAACTGAACGCTCTCGTCTTCAATTTGCATATTATCCGTCTCTTTTGCGCAATTTCCAAGTGGATGAGTGGGCCTAATTGCGTGTACGAATGTGTGAGTGTGTGCACTTCTCGGCTTCTTGGTTGAAGCGGAACAACGAACGAGCATCAGCACACCAGTGCCGCCCTCGCTTTTGATTCTTCTCGCTCACGGGCTGGCGCCGTAGTTCCGTAAAAAATGCAATTTTCCACGGAATCATTGTGATGAATTCGCGCTTTTTATACGCGTCTCGATACCAATACCAAAAGCAAATTATCGAGCCATTTCCGCGAGAAGACTTTTGCTTTTGATCTCTTGAACCTTCTCCTTAAAAGGACCAGGTGTCGTTATAATGTAATATATGCGAGACAATATGTATAATTCCTTCCGAATCTCTTTTCGCAACAAACGTGAATTCCTTCCTTGGACTCGGTAACAACACTTGAGGTACTTCGACTTCTCACGGCGTCAGAATCAAGACATATTGGAGAGCTGCGCTTTGGGCGAAATTAGTATTTTATAGGACACTACTCCAGAGCTAGTACTTAAGGTGATACTTTATTCACTACCTGCCCCTCAATTGCTTTCTGTACGTGCTCAACTAGCTAGTGCTTCTTCAGCGCATAAAACTCGAAACCGATTGCAGAATGCTAGCTTGACCTTTCAACTATTTATACCTGGCTTCGGTTTGACGTGTTACAACCAGTCGTGTTCCAATAATAACATGTAAGTACAATAAAGGTAGATATTTGAAAATTGGTAGACCAGCAAGAATTTATTTTGTCTGAACTAATTATCATAAATGTAGCGGTGCAGACCACCCAACTAAATTAAACAGCTCGTATTGGTCAAAAAGAGTTCATTCTTGCCGACTCTTGTGGCTTGGGTTTACACTAGATGTTTCCAACTCGGTCAAACCAACGATGGATTATAATCAATGGTACTAATTAACTTGACGCCCAGAAAGCCTACTCCCTCCCACAACCCCCAAAATGTAATGGACTAATGAAATAAGCAACAAGCAGTACATAGTTAAGTGACAAACAAATTCTCAGACCACAAATTTTGACTTAATTAACAAAAGATTGAAATCGTTGGGTATCGAAATAATAAGTCCTTGAACCCTACTTATCGAGACTGCCTACCCTAACTCTGGGCTGTGGAGTGTGAACCCAATAACGAGTTCACTAGTATTGTATAGTACCCCATTTCTTTTCATTGGACGTGATTTACCTACGTTGTGTCTCAATTTTGTGCCGTAGATTTCGTAACCCTTTCCCTTAATCAGTTGAATAAACTCCCAGATCCCCCTTGATTCCCAGATACTTACTTGTTTCCCAATTCTCCCGATTCCCCACGTTCTATTGGAAGAGGACAATTAAACAAACATTACAAATAAACAAAGCTCAAAACCACACCTGTTTTATTAGCGATATGTCAGTGATCGCTAATTTAATTTAGTGAACCTTAATTGATTCGTTTAAATTAATTGTAATCAGTCTCAAATTGGAATTATCGCTTGTGATTACCACTCGCTTTCAATCCGCTCGCTACCACTTCGCATCCCAATTCAATACTGCCCGTGAGCTGACGGTTGATGCCTTATACATATAGACCACCGAATAGCGTTCCTGAACTCTCCATCATCCTCCAGCAATTTCCATAATGGCCCGACATACGATTTTCTAGGCGACTCCCGAATAATCACACATCTTCCGCGTGTTTCCCGTGTGCTCCGGAATGTCTGCACCTCCGTCAAAATGGACAGATGTGCCTTGATCGAGCGTTGAAGGTTCCCAATGTCAAGCCATCGTGTATACTTCTGGAAATGTCCAGAGCACCGCTCTTGTATCTGCACCGCTACATGATGGATGGAAGAGTCCAGAAAGATCGCGTGTTTACCCGAATGCACGGGATCGCCGCTCGTAACATTACAATCAGTTTCTGGAAAATAAAATACATCCTGATTACTTGCTTAGACCGCATCGAATTAGTTGATCAGACTCTTAACTAAATTCCTACTTTCTAATTCGGCCTTAATCAGATAAGAGTAAATCCTAACGTCCGTGAGTTTAATTTCTTGCATATAATTAACCCATTAAGTAATTTTAATCAGCCCTTCTCGTCGTCAAGCTTAAATTAGTACTCGGAGAGCTTACTCCCATCATTCCGCTCAGAGAGATTATTAACCCATCGAGTATGATCTTTGCATTCAGAAATTATAGTCATTATCTCAATTGCTGATCAAGTAATTTACATAAAAGTTGGGTGTCTTGATTTGATCAATTTACTTCCAGCTGGTGCTGTATTTTAACTCACAGACTTGTCAAACAGCTATAGTTCGATTTGTGGTACATAAATTCAATCTGGTGTGCAATTAGATGTGAGCTAATTGTTAACCTGGAAAATTATACGGGTGGCCCAAGGAAAACAGAACAGAGGGGTTTTCGGGCATTTCACCTTACTTTTTTTGAAAAAAGCTCGGATAAGTCGATTTTTTTACCAAGGGGGACATCTGAAACGTACATTGGCGAATTTCTATCTTTAACCCCCTCACCCCCACCCACCCCAACTTCGAAGTTTCAAATGACACCACCCACCTTGCGATACATCAAATTAAAGAGAATTAAATTCTCTTTCTGAGTAAAATATTTCTATAACTTCCAACCCCACCCCCCTTCTTCCTAAAATTGTCTGAGTTTCAAATGTAATATTGTTGACCTCTTAATTTTCTTCAATACAGTCAACGTCATCCTGCACAGCATCGAGGGAGAAAATTTTCTGTGTAAAAAGTGCCACCCAAATTCACCCCTTCACTCTCCCACCCCAACTTCAAAATCTAAAATGACACTTCCTACTTTGTGATACATCAAATTGAAGGGAATTGAATTCTCTTCCTGAATAAAATATTTTCAGATTTTCAAAGAGCCATTTTGCCCCTAAAATACTCAGAATTTTCAATTTATTAGAGGAGGGGTTGAAAATTTGAAAAAAATTGTTTTCAGAAAGAGAGATCAATGCACTGCCACTTCCACACACCGAGGGCGCCACAACCGTTGGTTGGGGGCAAATTCGACAGTTTTGACGGCGTTGACGCTTCAACGACCGGCGTCCGTCATTTTATGTCTTGTTTTGAAAATTGGATAACCTCTGTTTCTTGCCTGACGTTTCAAGCCACTGTCAGTTACTGGTCAAACTACTCAAACTCCCGTGTTTTTTCCCGTCGTTAGGGCCGCTTCATCGAAATAGGCGCCCCATACAGTAGTGGCGACCTTACGTTGAGCTTTTCAATTGCAAGGCTCCATTCTCTTTAATTCGATGTATCACAAAGTAGGTGGTGTCTGTTGAATTTTGAAGTTGGGGTGGGGGAGAGAAAAGGGGCGAATTTGGGTAGCACTTTTTCCCACCAAAAATTTTCTCCTTAGATGCTATTTAGGATGACGCTGATAAAATTGAAGAGAATTGAAGGATCAAGAATAGAAAATGGGACCGTCAGAGAAATTTGGGAAAATGGGGGTTAAAAATGTTGAAATTTTTTTTTTCAGAGAGGTAATTTGATTCTCTTTGATTTGATGTATCGCAAAGTAGATGGTGTCGTTCGAAGTTGAGGTGGGTAGGAGTGAGGGGGCTGAAGATAGAAATTTGCCAATGTATGTTTCAGATGTCCCCCTCGATATAAAAATCGACCTGTCTGAGCTTTTTTCTTGCCCTGGTACTTTCTCCTCTCGTCAATAATGCACTACAAATACTACAATTATTATCAACTACTGGGCTGGCACATTTCGTTCAACTCGTTTCAACGAATAAATAATGTTTTAATAAAATGTGAGTCTCACACACACCTCCGGCGTTTTCTAGCGCCCACACTCGAGTCCCCTTGTCTCTCTTTCCGGGCCGCTTCTATCTGGCCCCTAAAGTCTCACCGTCCTTTTCGTCCGACGCACAGGAATGCCGCGTTACCCATTTCGCCGGTTTCAACATTTTCAAACCAACGCTAATTTATTCAGAAAATCCTATTCTTTTTCAAGATTTTAGGCTGGAAACCACAGTATCCAGAATTTAAAACCCAATTGTCCTGTTGAATTAGCTGCACCTACCTTGTATATTCCTCAACAAAACAAGTCCAACTGGCAACTTCCAGAAGCCATAATTGTTGACCATCCGCCAACTCTTCGGGGAATGAATGACCTCCGTTGCGGAAAGCCTGATCAAATTTGAACACGAATAAATCCCTAACTGAATCCCAGTTTCAAAAGTTCAAAACTAGTATCTGAAATTCTTGATTCTAAAATAATGTTACGAGTGGCGAGCTTCGCATGCAATCTAGAGCACACGCGGTCCTTATAGACTGTTTGCATCAGATCGCAGTATAGTTGCGAAGCTCTAGGCATTCGAGAGCATATGCGATGGTTTGGACCATTCGAGTAACATGGGAGATATCAATAAGTGGATAAGAGGATAAGACACATCTGACCAATTAGCGGACGTGCTGCCGCCTCAGAACACGCGGTAATGCACGCGAAAGATATAGGATTGTTCGAGAGTCGCCTCGAAACCATATGCCGCGGTCATTGTGGAATTTGCTAGATACCCAGTGGAAAGTTCCAAAGCATCAATCAGAGGTATATACAGAGGGGTGCATAAAAAACGGATACCGCTGTAGCATCGTTATTCCTTATCCAATCTTCAAAATTCAAAAATCAGTTCAAATGGTATAATGTCTTCTATGATTCGACAGTGAAAAATATATTTTTATTATGATGCTTCTGAGCACTGACAGTCAAGTTTTGTTTTTCAAATGGCTACTATAATTTTTTTAATTTCTTTTCTGATTCCTTACGGTTATTTGAATATAATGATGCATCAATATCACACTTTTTGTTATTGAACACGAAGAAAAAAAATAACTGCGAAATTTTCACACACAACAGTAGAGTCAGAACACCCACGATATGCACGCAATCCGGTAGGCTGGGTGCAAAATGATGTTCAAAAGCACATAGGTAGGTCAGGCGTTTGGTTTTTCAAAATGTAAATGTCAGGAAAATCCGAAAGACTTGTTTATGCTCTATTTTTAGCTAAGGTACTATTTCATATTTTGTCAAGTGTGTATTGTGAAAATAAAAAATCAATAAGACCTTTCTTCCTGACAGGTCACAATACATACCCAAAAAGATATAAAATAATAAGCTGAAAATAGAGAATAAAGACGTTTTAAAGACAGACACCTTTTTTTGGATTTTGAAAACATTTTGACATTTACATTTTGAAAAACCAAACGCCTGACCTACTATGTGCTTTTGAACATCATTTTGCACCCAGCCTACCAGATTGCGTGCATATCGTGGGTGTTGTGATGCTACTATGATGTGTAAAAATTTCGCAATTTCAATTTTTTTTTCTTCGTGTCTGATAATAAAATGTGTGATATTGATGCATCATTATATTCAGATAAGCATAAGGAATCCGAAAAGAAATTGAAAAAATATTGTTGCCATTTTAAAAACAAAAGTTGACTATCAGTGCTCAGAAGCATCATAATCAAAAAATATTTTCTACTGTCAAATTATGGAAGACATTAAACCATTTGAACTAGTTTTTGAATTTTGAAGATCGGATGAGGAATAACGATGCTACATCGGTGGCCGTTTTTGATGCACTCCTCTGTATAAGCACCATTAATCGGCCAACAGACCAGTATTAAATTCAGAGCGATAACAGCGAGTAGTAATTGGTGATATATCCAAGCGCAAGTAATTGTTGACGTGTATTTATAGTATGGTACGCAGTAATAACAGCGTGTGTTTTTAAACCATCATCTCAATTATAAACAAATCCAAACGCGAAATCCGTAACAATAAGATGGGCTCAGGCATCACATGACAGAACAGACAACCGGGTGAGAAAAGAGTTCGATTTTGTTGGGGTAGGGTTATTAAGGGTTCGGATACCCAGAGGCGCATATGGGGCACTTTGAGACGGGTTGCTGGGTGAATAAGGTGGATGTATATACGTATAGATGATGTCGGCTCAATTAGTTTCTAATTAGATTAGAGAATCTTCGCCGTCGCTAAACATAAATCTAGTTTATCAAGTGATGTGTGAAATTATTACGGTGGTAGGTCCCGTGTTGTAACACATCGCATCCGTCGTCTGCTCTCAGCAAACTTAACTAAATTTCCGCCGGAGAGGTTGATCGTGGGATGGGAAACCGATCGCTGAGGGTATTATAGAACGCCAAAGAGGATATCTATGCGCTCTGCTCTGTAGCTATCAGAAACGAACAAATTGGATGCTCTTCTTCAGAAATTCCTATAATAGAGCTCGATTGCTCGACATCCGATTTGCCCATTTCCAGTCTACAATATAGTCACTCATAATAATGAAAAATTTATTAAAATTAGTAGGTCATGTGAATTCAAATTTTCATTTCACCATGTAGCTTCAACTTTAACTGTAGAGCACTGTGGAAGTACTGGCAGTTTATTCTATAAACTACTCGGTACTCATACGTGTCGATGTATGCAAATATCACAAACCTACAACTTACTGCATGGCTTGGCGTTTTGGCCATATGGAATATCCTTAAAACGTATAGGTAGGTGCCTATACTATAAAGTGGGGCCCGCTTTAACGTTATCGTCGTCGCATAAATTCCGCAACATCTTTGGAATTTATGGTCCGCTCTTCGGTGCTATTAGCTCCACAATAAATAACATCAAACTACATTTATCCTCCCCCGGAGCGATATTGGAAATTGGTCCATAAAATATGCATATTTTACAATATGGTGCAAGGGCATCATGTATACCTACAAGTACTTAAGCCTATAATATAAAATGCGACTACACCCATTGCGATACACAAATGCGATCAGCTAGCGAAGTTATAGAAAGCTGCCTTCACAATACTTTCTCTGATTATAGGATCATAAGCAGGGCGAAAAGTACTTGACATCCGTACTGTAAGTAAAACCGGAAGCAAAGTAACCTTTCGAGAGAAACTTTTAGCTCTTTATTTCGTCAATTTGTGGGCAATGTAAGTAGGGTAGGGGCGGGTAACTCTGCACACCTAAGCGAAATTCACTCTGGTTTGAAAATAACTCTGAACTCAAAAAATAATGATATTGCTACGGAGCCGCAGAGCGGACTACTACTCTTTTTTCCATAATTCGACTTTTCAACTCGGTATTTCGACTTTCAAAGGAAGTGTGTGTGGAACCGCTCCTAAGGCACTCCACTCGTAACTCAGATACCGATTCAATATTTCCCGATTCGTACGCTTGGATGAATTATCCATTATTTGCTCTCCTTCTACATCTTTATCGTTTTACTGTCGAGTCGCCAGTTCCCTCGCACGTAACTCTTGTGTTCTTTCACTGACGTCACTGACTGAAGGTAGAAGAGCCATCCCTTTGTGACATTTCTCTGGCCCGTTGAATGACGACCCGGTGTTGAACAATTAACTGTATCTCCATATTGTCACTGATAGGGCAACCCTTATTACTATCCGTGATCACTTGTCTCAGCAGAGGCCGGTCATCCCTTCGTGATATTCCCCTCGCCCGTCAAATAACGGCCCGGCATTTAAAAAAAAATCGGTTGTGTCACCCAAAAACTTCCCCGAAGAGTAGCAAAAACGGATGGAAATTTTATTATAAGACGTCCCTTCGGGTGGGAAGTTAGAATTTGAGAAAGAGATTGAAGAAATGATATTTTTTCTCTATAAAGGGCTCCATCATTTAAGTCCGGTCTCGATAAGCCAGGCCGGTTACTCATTTTAAAGTGGAAAACTCTCGGAAAACCTAAAGAATTTTAAGAAAAATTGACTGAAAATGTTCAAGAATCACTTACTCTTTTTTAAGGAAAATTGGTATAAATCTGTTCACAAGCTGAAAAGTTGGAAATTTGCAGTTTTTCACAAAGAACCAAATTATCGATGGCGAAGAACAGCAACCTTCCATGTCACCGTTTGCAGAAATTCAGCAAGCTCCTATGTCAAAAAAAGGTACTTTTCAGGAGGAACAAGATTGTACTTTTAACGTGATCTACTATATTTTCTTCCATTTCAGGTTGAAATAATATCCACTATAAAAAGGTGACATAATGGAGTATGGAATTCGATATTATTCACTAGATTTGGCTATAAAACGTGACATAGACGGACGGTTTTGTCAGCAATATATTGATAATTTTTGCAGATAGAAGCTTTACAGCAGCTTCTTTGTCTGACATAGAAGGCTGTTTTCCATCTTGTCGTTGAAATTTTGTGTCACAACCTTCCATCTTTGACATATAAGGTTATTATCTTTTGCCTTGCCATCGTATTTTCTGCAAAAACCTTCTTTGTCTGACATACGTAATAAGTCTTAATTGGAATCGGAGGTTTTATCAGTCGATTGAAGGCTAGAGTGTCGATTGTTTGATTTATTATTTTCAACCCTGCTGAAATTGACATAGGAGGTTGTTGATTCACCGCAAATGGTGACATAGAAAGTTGCTGTTCTTCGCCATCGTTATGTAGAAAGAAAAGCGAGTAAAGCAGTCAGACAGACGCATTGGTACATGGATGAAGGTGAACGATCTGAAACTGACACCACAAAAAACTGACACCTCACATCTTTTTCCAAATATTACGGCTTTATTTCAAGCTCCGTCATTCAAGTCCGGTTTTGATAACCCAGGTCTGTTTTACATTTTCAACAGGGAAATTCCCGAGAAATTGGAAAAAAAGTTGTCGGAAAATGTTCAAGAGCCAATTACCTCTTGTTTAAAAAAAAATGTGAAAATCTGTTCACAGAATATTGTTGAAAAAATTGGAGTTTTTCTAGAGATGAAAACTCGGAAACCGTTGGTCCGATTTCCAAAATTTTACCCCAAAAAATTTCAAGCTGTGCTTTATTCCGAGCATATCTGCATCTAAAATGAATATTTCGTGGGGCTCATCGCATGTCAAAGTTTGCATTGCAGTTTTTTCAAATTTACGGAATGTGGTAATTTCATTTTTAAAAAACTATCGTCAGAAAACCGGAAACGTGCCGATTTTGAAAATGGGTTTACACGACGCTCAATCCAATATACTTTTGATTACAGTTTGGCTTTTTCAGAAAAAGCCGATCCCCGAGCAGGAATAAATTTTTGAGTGGAATCCTGCATCAAAAGCGAGTCGTCCTGGTCAAAATACGGGCGAGACGCCCTCTCGGGTGGCAACGAGAGTGGCCTAAAGAAATTTTGAAAATTCGCTCGTCTGGAAAATGGTGAAAAATTGCAACTGCAGACTTAATTTGTCTCTTTTGTTTTGTTGCTTCCTGCCAAATTTGGTCTCAATCCTTCGGATAGATTTTGAATAATTAAATGGTGAAGTTCTGAACTTTGACATTTTTTTATTATTTGACAGATGACAGATAGGGGAATACTTTTATCTGTTCTGAATACAGTTTTTTTTTATGGGCTTTCAAACGGCATATTGCAAGTCAAGCTCCGTGAGATATGGCTTGTCATTTTTTGATAGTGACACTTCAGTTTGACATAACAATCAAAAACTAATGGGCTCATTCGACGGTGGAATCTTGCCTCTGTACCAAATTTCAAGTCGATCGGATAGACGTTGCAGCTGTTATCGTGGAAGGTTACAGACAAACATAAATTGGTACACAACATACACACATACAGACAGAGATCATTCTGGAAATGGTCTTAATCGTTATAGGGGACTAAAAACGGATATATCCGTAGAAATTTCTCACAAAATTTCTAGCGCGTTCACAATACTTTTCCTCCTCGTTGGGTGGTGGGTCGGGAAAGTAAAAACTGAGGTTACTGAAATTTTTTGAGAAATCGCCTGTTTCATCCATATTTTCCATTCAATTTTTTTTTACCGGGTCGTTATTCAACTGCCGAGGGAAATGTCGCAAAAGCATGGCCCTTCTCCTTTCAATCAGTGACAGCTTCTGACTTGTGTGACAAGTGGTCTGCTTCATAATGGTGAATCAAACGTGGTGCCATCTACCAGTCAACGTTACAATTGTACCAGGCTGCAAAAATGTGATCTGACCAACGAAAAGATTTTTGTTGTACCGACGCCGTCAGAAACTCAAATAAGCATTTGTTTGGTCGAAAATCTTCATAATGTTTCAAAGCACATCAGAGGAAATCACTTGGCTTTCGAAACAATCTAATTAGACCTTTTTCGTGCAGTTAATTTAAAATTTAGTATTCAAAGTTTATACAACCCACATACTTAAATGCTAAAATTCCGCTCTTTTTCCTGCTCTCTACTCTCTACCCCAACTGTTACCACCCTGCTCTCGAGCTCTCGACTCTCACACACCCTGTTTTGAAATGTAAATCTGTCCCGTGTTATGCGTTGCGTGTGCCCCTTTTTTTGGGGTAGGTCCCGTCTCTGTATACAGCCCCTCCGTCGAATCCAATTTAACTTTAACGGTCGATTTTCGCGAAATTACGGCCAAAGTATAATACCGGCTGAATACACTTACATATTTATCATCGCTCGGCTAGCAAGGCTTCAAACTATCATCATCAGCCACCCTCGCGCTCTCGCGAAAAACGCGCCAAAATATCATATCGCGGCGGGAATCGCCGCCAGATGGCGTGTCTCTCGCGCGATTAAATCCGCTCGCGGAAAATTGAAATTAGTCACCCGCAAAGCGTGCCGTTTGATGCCGTTTTTTTATTAGAAATATGAGGTCTAATAACAATAATAATTTTATAATAAAATTTTTGTCAGCGGCAGACGTCTGAGATTTATCCGGGTGTGATGCTGAGAGCGAAAGCCGGGCTTTTATATTACTGAAATATGCGCGCTGTATCATTTTCTGACAATGTGACATGCATTACCGGTCTCGAGCAGAGCCGTAAGTGGTGATATTTTACGCGGTACGGAACAAAAATGAGATTGATGGAAAAAGTTGAGGTATGCAAGCGTATACAATGGCCATGAAAAGAAGAACGCCATGAAAGCGGAAGAGTTTCGTTTAATGCGCTGGGCATGAAAAATGCGACTAGAAAAAAATTGTATGTCTCTGGATCATTCCGCTTTCTCGTTCCTGTTTATTCCTGGATATCCAGAAGGAAAGTATAGAGCAGAAGCATAGCCCATAAGTGTGTACATAAAAAATTCAAATAGCACAAAAACACGGCAAACTTACCAATGGAAAATAGGTACGTTAAACTTACAGATTTGAGAGCGCTCGACCACCCTGACGGTCGCCTCGTCCCAAATTGACGCAGTAAACCTTTAAACTTAGTAGTATCCTGTTAGCTACATGATTGCTTTATTGCGAAACTTTTATCTTGAATAACATGTAAAAAAGAAGACGCTTTTAATTTAACTGAAAACTCTTGAATAAACGGAACATTTACGGCATGAAAAAGTTAATCCTTTCATCGTAACTAATGCAATCGAAAAGTTTTCAGTGTGAAATCCGCATGGAAGAAACCCGCTGAAAACTTCGCGATTGACAATTTAATTATCGGCGTAGTTTGCATCAGTACTGCAGAAGGTACGTATCTACTTAATGACGTCTCCAGTGCTGCACGGTTTTGTTTTGAGTAAACAACCCGCAGTTTCTTCGAAACCTACTTCGGTGTAAATTTCAGCACCGTTTAATTGGCACGAGAGTAGTGGTGGTGGTGCGCCGTTGTGCTGACGATCACACGATATGACGTCAAAGCGAGTATTTGTTAATTAGCTGTCTCTAGTTAGTGGTTGTTGGATGCAAATGTACGGAACACCCTGATGGATGGTTTCATTCGAATCTTGCTGGAGTTGCAAATACGTGAATAATGTTCGATTGGCCTGCACTTGGTGTCGTTTGCTGACGTATCACTAGGGCGACCGCTTGCCTTTCAGTACCGTCGCTCGTGCCCCTAATGTTCAGATCAGTGGCTGTGACCTTGATTTGAGTTTCTTGATCGCACAAACAATCGCAAAGCACTCTTTTTCAGTGGCGCTGTAGCTACCACTGTAGGTGATAAAACCTTTTGAATAGTTGGCGCAAAAGCTGATAATACCGTTTCGTCTGCATCATTTGTAGAAAAAATGGTCCTTCGAGCCGGATACTTTTGAATAGTCGTAGTATGTCTAGCTTCGTAACTTCAAGTTTTTGTGAAAAATTAAAAGTGCAGAAGACTGATGTTAATGTTCAAATCTAAGGTTTGAAGAGTATCTCAACGAATTCAACTTCACGCTGCGAATTTATGAGTCAATCCAAGATTTCTGATTACAAGTTGAGAAAAATGTTTCTTGTGATTAGAAACATCACAGGAACTTTGTCCATTTCACCAGTTAATCCAAAGAACTTGAAGATTCCACAAAGCTGCATACTTGCATACCCAACTCACGACACCCCTGGTAAAATTGATATTTCATTAGGTGCTGATTATTTCTGGGGAGTCATGTCTCAAAAGAAAATTTCTTTAGGTCTGGGACAACCATTTATGCATGACACATGTTTTGGATGGGTGATATGTGGTCCAATTCCGTTCACAGGCTGTAGTCAAAATGTAGTAAAATGTAATTTCGTTGCTGGAAGTATTATAAATGTTGATGAACAGCTGGGCACTTTGGTTTTGGGAGCTTGACCAGATCCCAAGAACGAAAGTTCTCACAAAAGAAGAAGACGATTTGTTGAACTCACTTTGTTGAAAATAATTAACTTGATAGTTCCGGCAGATTTGTGTGAAGATTCCACTGAAAACCAATCCTGATTTTTTTTGGGTGATTCACTCCCACGAGCAAAATCGCGCTTCGACAATTTGGAAAAACGTTTCCAATCCAATCCCAAATTTGCCGAATATCACAATCTATTCATGCAAGAGTATCAGGACAGATCATATGTCGCCAGCTAATCATGATGCTCCATTTATTTGTCTCACCACGGAGTGTTGGAGGAGAACAGCCTCACGGCAAAGCTTCGAGTGGTTTTTGATGGGAGTGCAGCGAGCACTACGGGTTTTTCGGTGAATGACATACAAAACATTGGACCAACGATTCAGGGCGATCTTTTCTCAATTTTGATACGTTTCCGCCAACAGATTTACTGTTTTTGTTCAAATATTACTAAAATGTACAGACAAGTTATGGTCGATGAATCTCAACGTTCCTTGCAAAGAATTATTTGGCGTTCAAGCCCTGATAAGCCGATTCAAGCATTTTTTGAACTAAACACTCTGACATACCGGACAGCTGCGGCTAGCTTCTTGGCCATACGATGCCTCACAGAGATAGGAATTCGATGTGCAGATTCTTCTCCTGAAACTTCCCAAGCTATTTGTCAGGACTTCTACGTAGACGATCTTTTGAGTAGTGCCAGCACTCTTAGCGAAGCGCAAGAATCATGTAAGAATGTTGGTGAGCTTTTCAATGATTACTGTTTTCCTCGGCGAAAGTGGCTTTCCAATGATGCTGGTACTGAAATATATCAGAGACTCTGACGTGCATCCTAATTTGCTAAAATTCGACGCTTTTGCTGAAACTTTGGGTTTACTCTGGTCAAGTCACACGGACCAGTTGTTTTTCTCCATTTCTGATCATACACCAAAGGACATTATCACAAAATGAATGATGCTATCTGATATTTCTCAAGTTTTTGTCCCTCGGTCTATCATCTTCTTCCTTGATGACAGCAAAAATCATGCTTCAATCATTGTGGCTTGAAAAGATAGGGTGGGACGATATAATATCGTCTCATCTACATTAACAGTGGAGCATTCTTCGAAGCAACCTTCCTCTTCTCCATGATGTGAAGTTCCCACGCATCGTGATTTGTAAAAATCCAAAAACTATCAAACTACGCGCTTTTGTGACGCATCTCTAAAGGGGTACGGCGTTAAAATTAGTTCAATTAATCATGATGGTGAAGTTTTCACTATTGTACTCCAAGGGTCGAGTGGCTCCTTAATGCATTTCGTTTCCCCGTTTGAAATTGTGTGGAGCACAGCTTCTTGCACAACTCATCAGTCAAGTCTCGATGATAGTTCTTGGATGGCTGAAGATGGCACCAAATCGATTGAAGATTTATGTATCTAACAGAGTTTACGAAATTCAAGAGTTGTCAAAAAATGCTTCATGGAGACACATTTCGAGAATGGACAATCCAGCTGATTTGTTGTCACGTGGTATATCACCTATTGTCCTATTGATCTCAAAAGTTATTGTATACCGAAAAGGTAAAAGTTGCAAAACATGGAAGTTACGTGTGTCTGTTTGTGTGCTTTCGCACTAAAGCAGTGCATTCAGAATTAGTCAGTAATTTGACCACCGAATCATCTATTTTATGATTAAGAAGGTTTATTGCACGCCGGGGGCGTCCTTACCATATTTATTCAGACAATGGATCCAGTTTTATAGGAGCTAAGTCTGTCCTACTCGAGTTTAGCAAATTCTTGTAGGGAATCAGAAAAACCATATTAATTTGTGATGCTGCGTTCAACCTTGTTCAGTGGCATTTTATACCTGGCAATTCATCTCATTTTGGTGGCTTGTGGGAGCGCGTGGTATCAGTTCAGCTAAATTTCATTTGAAAAGAGCCATTGACCTTGCCATTTCAAGGTTTGAAGAGTTCTACTCCTGTTTTTGCCAAACCAGAGGAATTAGACCCTCTCACACGTGGTCATTTTTGGTTGGCCGAAGATTGACATCAGTGCCTGATCCAGACGTCACTTCTCTGAAAATATCTCGGTTGTCTCGCTACCACCTAATTCTGCAAATCGTCCAGATATTTTGGACACGCTGGAGTTCTGAATACGTCTGTGAGCTGCAGCAACGTACCAAGTGGCGGGAGACTCAATGTGAGCTGAAAAATGGTGCACTAGTGCTCATCAAGGAAGACTGTCTTCATCCATTAAGATGGAAGCTTGGTCGAGTGATCAAGCTGCTTCCAGGAACGGACGGTGTGTCGCGTGTCGCAGACTTACAGACTTCCTCCGGCATATTACGCTGGTCGTTCGCCAAAATTTGACCTTTACCGATTGATCTTCCAGTGCCGTGCGCTAGTAGTAAAAGCACCGAATAATCCATCGATGTTCCATTATTGTTTCAAGGCGGGCGCTTTGTTCGATTGTTAGTGTAATATTGTTTTGATTGATCACCTTTATTGTAAAAAAGTCGTTGTTAGGACTTTGAGTCAACAGTCAATGTTTGTCAATGTTCAACTTTGGAAAAAGTGAAAAATGCTTTAAAATCGAAGAAAAAAGGTCGTATTTGTTAAGCTTGCCAACAGACCTCTATCACCGCATCTGATTATGAGTTGTATCAATTCGCGCGGATGCCGTTTGGGCTTCACAACGCCCCCAATCGAGGCAAATGAAGCGTTAGGGCCGGTATGTCCATCTGCTAGTAAGGTTCTCAACAAGCTTTTTGGCAAATATGCGCCGCGCAGAGCGTAGAGTGCACCTTTTGTTTGCCAAGTAGCTTATCCAGAGTTTTATTAGCAAATCTCTAAGCCACTCTAAGATAGCAGTTTTTTGACACCACTACACTTGCGCAGGAACATTTAAACCGTGTAAATCTTTGGTTTCTACAGGTAGAAACAAGTGAAACGACCAAAAGACGAGCCTTATTACCCAGTTCAACAACTATGTAGGTGCCTTAGTTAATTCATCGCTGTCGCGAGTAGGTTGCTTTATTTTTAGTGGAACTTTTAATCTCGCTTTTAATGTTTGGATTTTGAGAGACGGGCTCGTCTTTCGCCTAATAAATCACTTCGTAACGAACACGTTAAAAAAAATTTGCGTCCTGTATACCTAATTGACTGCCACTGATGGAGGCCCAATTGGCGGACTTTGATTAATTGAAATAAAGTGGTGCGCCAACAAAGCACGTGCCGCATTCAATTTTTATGGGCACACACTTTTTAGCCGTGTCGAGCGCTCGAGCTCGATTAATTTCAAAGCTCAATTAAAAAGCTCGTTTGTACTATTAAAGCCAGTTTCTCAAGTTCTTGTTACTTTATTTTGCTAAAACAATACTTTCTGATTGTAGGTCTGTCATCTAGATTGTAGTCTTTCCTGAATTTATTGATAGGGTCCTCAGTGAAAACAAAATTTGAGAATTTTCAAAACTTTAGCCCGATAGTGCTCAGCAACAACGCTGTCAAAAATTCGTGTAAAGAAAGCTTTAAAATTATAAACAACCAATAATCAAAACCATGCACGACAAAGCAGCAAGCTTGGATGACAATTTATTCTCTAATCTTCAATCACTACATACAAAAATTTACTAATACATATTCAAATTGTTGAAATTTAAAACTGTAGCGAAGCGCTTGACATTCCAGAATCTGACTTGACAGTCGCACTTATGCAATGTTTCAGTTCAAAGTACCTACTTTTCTGTCTTGTCATAAACTCGTACAGACAGTGATACCTTTCGCGGCTATTCTCAAGAAAGAAACTGTTCACTTAAACAATACCTACTTGATATTGAAATTTGTTAAAACCCGCCTTCAAGCTTCAATAATACCACATCCTCAGTCGCAAAGCACTCACCTATACTCGAAATGTTGTTGACCCTTTTAAAACTATAATGACATGCATGAAACAATAGCACGGCACATACTGGAAATTTTCCGGTAGACAAGCATGCATACACCACCGTATTAGCCATAATTAGTACTAATACAAATGCTTTTACAACTGATTAGGTAAATCATAGACGAACAAGTACACTTAACTAGCCGGTAGAGTAACCTACATGCCATGCCATTAACTGACGCAAATGCATTTGGCTGGTGCATACACGTATATGCGTTTGACTTGCTTGTTTGCTTCAATGCACTAATGAGAGATTGACTTCGGGTAGGTTCAGTCAAAGGCGCAGATATCAAAGCGACCTATTGTGGAATTGGTATATCGCATTTATGGTGCATCGGTACTAAGCCAAAGGCAACTAAATAAACCGCTTTCCGAATTTCTGCTTCCTCCAGCTTATATCCTTCAACGTTCAAGCTATAAAGCTCAGCCGTGCGAGAGAGGTCACCACACTGGTGCCGATGACCAGGATTGCATGTCTTGAAAATTGAAATCAACAAAATGAGTGACAGTAAAACATTTGTTAGGGAAGAGAGTTTGCGAAAAGCCTCCTAGGTCAAGTCCTGTGTATTTTTCTTCGCTGCAGAATTTTTCCTGTATAAGTTTCGAGAGTTCCAGGCAGCATGTAGAACCAGAGGCAATAAATTGCAGCCAACATCGGAACTGGGATTGTTTAATCGAGATTGTTACTCGATCGGGATTGAATGAATGAATGGTAGAGTCCTTCCTTTCTATGTGGCCGTGCAGGCATAGGTATAGTTATAGTGGAGGGTTTACTCACGCGATTCTCCTTTACAAATGAATCTCGCACGGCTGCTCTTCAATGTTTCATTTGGACACTGCACAATCCATTCCGCATAGAGCCCATCCATGTATCTATAAATGCCGTCGAGTCGTCGACAGGCGCATGAATTGATGGAATGCGCCGTTTGTTCCAGGACACGATGATTGGACGACAGGACTCGCGTAATACTCGTGAAATTAATTGCGACGACCTGCGGGACCATTACCTTTATTGCAAACGCTAAACGTGATGCACGAACATGTGTGGGATGCTTCGATCAGGGCATTTTTGTTTTTTCGAGGGCGCTGTTCACAGTTACGAGATAAAAAAGAACTCTGTTGTGGCACTGCGATAATTTCAAACGCAAAAACGATGCGAATAGAGTGGACAAAAGAGGCTATAACTTCAGCTATAAAGGCGAAATTGTTCAAAGATCAGACGTTTTGCTGTCAGTTATACCTTGAAAGCACACAAGCGATTTCTCTCGAACTAGTCTCATTGTAAGGCTAGAGGAAAGTGCTCGAAAACAATAAACCTCAAATTTTAATTTTACTAGAACATTTCTCAAAATTTGAAAAGAAATAGTTGAAAACAATCTTTAAGAAATTCGAAATTTGAGGATGCTGTTCTCAACAAGTACTTTCTTGCAGCTTTCCAAAGGGCTTAGTCTAAAAGTAACCGCTTGAGTACTTTTCAAGCTACGACTGACAGCAAAACGTTTTATTCAATCAATATTGCGGCCACATTGATGAAGCTCCAGTAGCTGCCTCAGTGCTGACCAGCCCCAATTTCGAGGCGCAGCTCGTCATCGAGTGCGATGCTCCATACACTGACTCTATGCGGTGTTGACCTAGAACATTGACGGTCGAGATCGCTTACGCCATCAGGACACTTGACAAACAGACGCGCAATACAGCATCACAGAGCGTGAATGCCTTGCTGTGGTATTTGCCATAGCGAAATTCCAGGCTCACGTTTAGGAAACCTGCTTTTAGGTCGTGAGACCATCACTCGCTCCTGTGGCTGTTGAGAATCAAGGACCTAACCGGACGACTGGCTCATTAGAGCGTCCGATTGTCACGTAGAGCATGGAGCACCGGAAAGGCAAGCAAAAAGTCGTTGCAGACGCACTCTCTGGATGCCTCCCCTCTACAAAACTCCTGATCAGACGAAACGTCTTTGAATGGCGACTAAGTTCTTTGCACCAATTTTGCTATCATACTCCCAGTATTTATGCTGTGGAAACTCATTTTCCCATCTAATTTGGATGTATTGTCGGAGCTACGAAGAAAAAGAAAAAAATGTCTATTGATGTCTTTAATAAATTGATCTTGGCTAACTTGTATCTAGACTTTCAAGTTGAGAACACACAAATTTGTTGTTATTGGGCAAGACTGACGCTTGTTAGTGAAGCAAAGTTAACACAGCCTTTTGTTCCAGATGTGACGTCCGAGCAGATGTTGGTCCAGCGTCTGGCCGAGCTGCAGGTGAAGCTGCAGTACTTGGACAGCATGTACCGGGCCAGACAGGAGGACTTGCAGCAGCTGACCCAGCACATCGACCAGATCGGCATTCCCATCGCCGGCGACAACGGCACCACCTTCACGCTACCTCCGCCGGAACTGAGGCCCGAAATCAAGCAGCTGATCAAGAACATGTCCGGCATGCTGGCCGCCACCGGCATCAATCCGCCCATCATGCTGCGGCTGCCATCTTCCTACCATTTTTTACCGCACCTCCTGGACGACCCGTCCAGCCTGCGTCTGGCCTATCTCATGTCCAAAGGCAAAAACGGCGTGTCGGTGGTCATGGGGGTGCCCACGGTGCGTCGCGAAAAGCAGAGCTACTTGATGGACACCCTGCAGAACCTCGTCGACGGCATGACGGTTGCGGAAGCAAACGATTCGTTGATTGTCGTCTTCGTTGCTGAGGTAAGTCTTCCCTATGGTCCTTTGACTCTTTCTCTACAATAAGGCGATTACATAAAATTAAGTTCACCTCTTAGCCGAAAAGTTGGAGTTGGGATTAGGAACATTGATTTTGATTTTAAGCATTTTCAATGTAATCCATTACTTGTTTGAAGTGATTTCAATGTTTTTTTTTTCGAAAAACTACAGTTGGCTTTAACGAAAATGCTGGAAAAGTTGATTTGAAAAACCCCGTTTCTTATCTTCAGCCCGCAAACGACGCCACCAGTAGTGTATTCATTATTCGGCCACAAATAAAAAAAAGATTGTAATATATGCTACTAGGAAAGGTTTTAAAAAGACACTTTGTATTCAACCATATCTTACAACAGCGATATTATAAACAAGGTTTCAAAAATGAGTAGAGATGAAATGAAGAAATAAAAAAGGTCACTGATAAGAATTTCAAAAGAGCGGGTAGCGGAAACACTGTTTGGCATATGCCAGTGGCGTAGTCTGTTTTGGCAATAGGCTGAAGTTCCAACTCTCCAACTAATATATGCATGGTCCTTTCTGGTGCTATGTCTTGATTGCCTACCAATGGATTTTATTTATCGGCATTATTACATAGTCACTATACATAGGTCATAGGTCACACAGGTCATAGGTTACAGCGATGACGAGTGGGTGGCAAACTTTTGACACTACTGTCAGTAAATCCCAACTCATGCAAAAGCGCCCTCTGCATGTAATCGTCCTATTCGGTCGGTACCTCGCCTGCTTAGTATTCTGACACGGACGCTCTGCAAATTTCAGAGCTCATTTAGCGGGACATGTAGGGGGCGAGATCGCGAAACTTTATGTGAAGAGTAGATTCGTCACTCGGCCGGTCGTAAAAATCCAATATACTCTGAAATGCTTTTTGGTCACTCTTCAAACCTTCGACTCATAGAATCGTTCCGTGCGGTTCGCCCCGTCACCTGTCCGTTTTGGGAAGCCATCGCTCAAGTCGCTATCGCAGTTTTCCGCGCCCTTGATAAAATTACTTTGTTTTCCTTTCGGAGTTTCCCCGGTAATGGTATGGCGATGGCGATGGTGGGTGGATGGGAAGGAGGAAGGTCACAGCGCAGTCTATAAGCGGCAGCTCCAAGAATTTATTCAGATAGTTGCAAACGAGCTTTAGCATAAGATTTGCATATCAAACATCGACGCATCCTCCACTTCTCTCTTCCACTGTTTGCAGCGTTTTTGCGCTGATGCACAGTCTTCCTGTGTGTGTGCCGAGGTGAACTCAAATTGGCTTTGTTGTCGCTTTTAATGCATTTTGGAATTTGCAACTAGGAGCGACTTCCTCATTGTAAACTTACCTAATGCAATATACCTTCAGACACAGTTTCAAGTTTTAATAGTCTGCTTGCTCTATTTTAAAGAGGCATTGTGATGGCAAACAATGATTCGACTTCGGCATTGGCCAGAACTTAATTTGATTTTCAAACCTCGTGCTAATGTTGGTTAAGTTTGCCTACCCACGCAACAATACCTGCTAAGTGCATTATTACGCAAAAAATGGCTCTGAAAGTTCGAGGCTATTAAACCTTCCCATATTCGTTATATCTAAGTGTAGCTGGGGTCTTGAGCGGGGAGAAACCGCCCCATTTTACCTTCAAACAAAACACAATCATCGGCTTTTATTGCACTTCTGCTACAATAATGGACGATGTTGTTATCATTAAAAATGAAAGTAATAAATAGTGAAATTCAGGTGATTTCCTCCCGTGAATCTCATGAGATGCAGGCTTTTGTCCTTCGGCAGGTGAAACGATAGGTCTGGAAAAAAAAGGGGAGGGCGTAATACACTGAGGAAACTGGGAAAATCGTGTATAAGTTAGACGAACGATGTTTTCTCTGCTCACCAGTTTGGTAGACTGTCCAGCACTGCCAACCACTAGTCGCGAAAGCGCACCGGGCAGCGTGTTTGACGTTTGCTGTCAAGGTCGTCAGTTTTAACGGTGTTATAACCTCCCCCTCTTGAGCTGTTTGGGCGAATGGTTGGAGCCGACAGGTCTAGCACTTGACGTTTCTTCGTTCCTACGGGGCTTCCCTCGTTTTCTAATGGGACGTTCAGGAAGAGAATCATCTTCCGCAGTAGTGGTGATTCCCCCGGATATGAATGGCGTCAAATCAGACACATGATGACGTCCAATGGAAATCGAAAGCTCGGTAGTCGAAGCGACTTCGTAGCTAACAGAGGAGAGTTGAGCTTTGATTATGTAACGACCATCCCTACGTGGAAAAAAATTCGACGTTTTTTTCGCAGCATTACGAAGAGAATGCTTTTTTACTAAAACTTTGTCGTTTTCTCGAAATTGAGGGACTTTTTGCAAGATTAGCATAGTGTTTGCGAATATCTTGTTGCCTCTCATTGATCTCACGTACCTTTTTCATGGTGTCCGCTATCATTAAAAAGTAAGGGGTAATTTCGGCGATAAAAATTAAATTAAACAATCGCAGAAAAATCATGCTGCAGCGTGATGCAAATCTAAGCTCACGAGCAAAAGTTAAAAAAACGGGTGAATTACCAGTTGAAAGAGTCAAAGTAGAATTCATTGCAAAAAGAATTGTTGGGAGTTTATAGTCTCAACACTTGTGATGATTCTTTGCCAAAATAGCAAATAGGGTTTTTAGGTCTCTATTTTTCCTTTCGACGGGATTTGCTTCAGGATGGTATCGGGAATCAAGGATTGCTCAGTTGAAAAACATCCAGCTATATACTGCATTAAAGCACTCACAAATGCGTACCATTGTCGGAGATAATTTTCCTAGACACTCCGAAGTCCGTATCTCAAAAAAACTTTGTCGATTAGCACTTTCCCACAAGTTTCCGCTGTAGCATCCTTGAGTGCAAAAAGTTCAACCCATTTACTCGTGGTATCCTCGACTATTAAAACCCAACGATTACCCTGTTCTAATTCTGGGAGTGGTCCAAAAAAGTCCACTGCAAGAATTTCAGATCGCTGTCTTGCAACGAGAGTCCGCAATAAACCAGATAGTTGCTTATTTTGTACCTCTGACAGTCCAAACAAGACTTCACGTGACTCGCAATATCTCGCCGCATTCCAAGTCAGAAGTATTTGGATGTCATCTTCCAAAAGGTCTTTTCGGAACCGTAATGTCCTGCCATCGGATGGTTATGGTAATCTTCAATCAATGGACTTCTTTCATCAGTCGGTACCACCAACTGGGCTGCCTCAGAGTCGGCGTCTGCATCTCTATACAATTCCTCGAGACAGAAAATAGCCTTGGTCCATCCAGTTTGTCAGGGATGTTCTAATGCTTGGATTATCTTCCTCAACTCGGAATCGCGTTATAGTACAGGAAAAATAGTAAAAAAAATCAGCAAAACCTCGGAATAAATATGGACGTCCTGAAAATTTGATATTCTGTTCAGAATTGAATGCTCTACTACATATCCAAAATCGCCCAAAATCGCACCTGGGGGTTTTGAGTTATTGGAGGGGGAGTGAAAAATTGCATCTTGAAATAGAGGGGATGAAACCTGTCAATCCATTGAATGCAAATACATCGTAATTCGAAGCATTGTGACCCGTTTGTGTCATTTCGGTACAAAAAGTGTCGATCATTATTGAAGGGGGCTCGTGGGGATGCGAAGCTCGACCAGGGGGTTCTTTTTTCTTCCTGCGCCATATTGAACCGATCACAACAAGTTTGGCATCTTTTCCGACTAAATTCAATCTCCTGAAATTGAATCCAATGTGTAAATTGGGATGACAAGTTCGAACAAGTTAACATGAAAAATCTTGTTTTTTCTTTGACAATTTTGACGATTTATTTTTTTACTGTTTAGATGTTTATCTTTGAAAATATTACAGGAGCCATTACATTGAAGTGTATTCTCCACGAGAATCATCCACTCGATGTATAATTTTGTTTCTTGAGTTTAAAAAATTGATTTGAACCTGAGCCGGCGGAGCGCGTCGTTTATTACTCACCAGAACACTACAGCATGCACCTTTAAATGAAAATAGCTCAAATTATTGAAAACTTAACAACTGATCTTTGAAAATTCAAGGATCTGTGCAGAATTGAGTTCCCTATAACATAAACTAAATCGCCATGAATCGCACTGCAGGGTTTTGAGTTATTTGAGGGGAGAGGCAACAGTTCATAAAGTATGAATCTTGCCAAAATGTTATCCTCCTCCTTGAATAACTCAAAATCCTGCAGTGCGATTCATGGCGATTTTGTTTATGTTATAGGGAATTCAATTCTGCACAGATTCTCGAATTTTCGAAGATCATTGTTGTTTTTTCAATAATTTGAGCCATTTTCATTTAAAGGTGCATGCTGTATAGTAGTGTTCTGGTCAGTAGTAGACGACGCGCCGCGCCGGCTCAGGTTCAAATTGATTTTTTAAACTCGAGAAACAAAATCATACATCAAGTGGATGATTTTCCTGAAGAATATACTTCAATTGATTGGCCTCTGAAATTTTGTTTTCAATGAATACCTTTAACAGTGGAAAAAAATTCATCGAAATTGTCAATGAAAAAACAAGTTTTCTCAAGTTAACTTGTTCAAACTTGTTTTCATTCAAATTTACACAACGGATTCGAGTTTAGGAGATTGAATTTAGTCGGAAAATATACTAAACTTGTCGTGATCGGTTCTACATGGCCAGAAAAACAAAATGGACCACCTAGTAGAGCTTCGCCCCCCCATGACCCCCCTTCAACAATGATCGACACTTTTTGTGCCGAAATGGTATAAACGGGATATGATGCGTTGAATTATAACGTATTTGCTTCCAATGGATTGACGGGTTTCATTCCCTCCATTTAAGTTGCAATTTTTTACCCCCACCCCAATAATTCAAAACCCCCGGGTGCGATTTTTGGCGATTTTGGATGTTGTAGAGCATTTAATTCTGGAAGAATATCAAATTTTCAGGACGTCCAATTTTCCGAGGTTGAAATCTATCTTTCTTGTACTATTAGTTGCTTGTCGCGATAGTGATCGGTTCGTTCTCTGGGAAAATCAACTTCCGTGTAGCTTACATCTTCACTTCCGTCTCTTACGGATCTAGACAACGTGTCGGCAATAACGTTTGATCTGCCGGGAATAGAATCTATTTTCAAATTATATTATGATTTATAGTGTAGTGCCAGAGCTCATCTGGCCAATCTCTCTGTCGGTGATTTCAAAGACAACAACCACTTCAGTGATTGATGATCAGAGCCAATTGTTGTTTCATTCCCTCCCATCAATGTATCCTCGAAAGTTATTACATGTCTATATTACTGCCAAGGCCTCTCTCTGAGTTGTATCATAGTTTCTTTCTGATGGGGTCAGAAAATGGCTGGCGTACTCTACCGGCTTTTCGTTTTCCTTCTCTCTTCTCCCCCTGGAGTAAGACAGCTACAGGCCCATATCCGCTAGCATCTATTCGAATAACAAACGGTTTCCCTCCCACACTATGCTCTTCACTAAACAGAAACAGTTTATTTCAGCGAGGTTCAATTCTACTTGCTATAAGCGCAGACTTCTTCATGATCAAAAGCATCAGAAATATGCCCACATCAAATCAGTAATAACAGCACAAAAGTTCAAAGCACTTGACCAAGCAAACTACTATAAACTTCACCAGAAGAAGCAATAAAAAAATTGACACTTGAACAACCTCAAATCTGATACACCTGACACGCGACTTCTGCAAGTGACAACTGCCGTTGATATACACTGACTTTTGTAAAGGCCCGTTACTCTCGAATTATCCTATTAACTCCTTACGACGGATCCATCGCCAAAATTCAGCTCATGTTTGCATACCGAATTTCAAGTCGATCGGATCAACGTTGCCACTGTTACTGTCGCAGATTACAGACCAGATACACACACAGACACATACACAGACATTACTCTAACAATGTTCTTAATCATCTTGGGGACCTCAAAATGGATATCTTCATCTCGTAAAAAATTTTTAGCGCGTTCACAATACTCCTCCTCCTCGATGGGTGGTAGGTCGGGAAAGTAGAATCGTTTTTGTTGATGCCTCAACAACTTTATGTTCCTTTTTCACAAGCACATCTTCAGATTTTGTGAAATCTTCGACCAAGCAAAGACACAATACATAATGAACAAAAACACAAAGTAACACAGTAACTATTCAAGTACATTAAGCACAGCATTGATATGAACATTATGAACATTCAATATCACTTATCAGCAGTGAAAGCATGAGGAAAAGCAGCGAAAAACAACCAAATACCCCAGGTTTTCGGACGAATTTTGAATTTCTCAATTGACGTTGATACTAATTTGACTTTTCATGCCAGATTGACACATGAGCTTCGAGTGTTGGCTGGAAGAGAGCACCAGGAGTTCCTCCAGCAAGCGGGCTGTATCGGCTCTTGCGGCCTGCGCCGTATTGACATTTTTGCTAGGGCTGCCAAGCGTCCTTTATTTCAAAGGACAGTCCCTTATTCAATGATTTTGCCCTTTAGCAAACAAGATTTCAAGCCCAAACAAAACATGTTCAAATAGCATGGGAGATACCCAGGCGTAACTCAAATTTGGCACATTGTAGCCACATATACCGTGTGATCCAAACCATTCCGATTTGGGGTAGGCTGTGCTCTAGCAAAAAGCAACTTTACATTCCGGAATTTGAGTCATTTGACCATGTCACAGCCTACCCCAATTTTATAATATCTCGTTCACTTTTTATCTTCAGTAGAATGACTTTTTGGAGCAAAAAATTAAGTGACAATAAGCTGGTGCTGGAGCGCCGGGAGGATACGACTGATGGCCGCTGATAGTTTCGGTCCAAAACTTCGCAGGTGCCTTCAGCTGTGGCCGTAGCCCCCCAGCTTGTCACTTTATTCTTGATTCAAGAAGTCATTCTACTGAAACTTGAGAGTGAACGGGATATACTAATCACTATCACTGTTCGTTATTATCCCCCAGTCAAATCAGTCAAATCACCCATTGATACTATAGAGAGAGTGAGGGTAAGTAGGTTCTAATTGGTTTCATTATTCCTTATTATTTTAAGGGGGCAATTTGGCCGTGGCCCCTTTCACCACTCTTATTTATTATTATATTATATAATATTTAAATTAAAAAAATATAAAATCTGTCATTCCCGAGAAAATAAGTGAGGAAAGGTATTATTTAGTACTATAATAATAATAATAATAATAATAATATTTATTGTTCCTTCAGTACTTAATTGTACTATAAACAAATAACAATAAATAATAACAATAAATAAAAATACAGTCAATGCCAACAAAAATTATTCATTCATCAGGAAAGCCCTCAATCTAAAAACACTCCCCAAAAAATCAAAGAACTTTTTAGCATCCACAGCTCCAATGCTACAGATTGCCGTGCACAACTCATCAATGCCCCCAACAGAACCAGGCAGACCAACACGTAACGGCACATACATGGGACACTCAAATAGCATGTGGCTCAAAGACTCAATCTTTTGAAGATTACAGACAGTGCACAGTTCAGTGGTGTCAATCCGGTATGAAGTACCATTAAAGTAGAGACTGAAAATTATTTTGCTACAAAGGCGAATCTGAGCTAATACCCTTACAAAGCGAATCGGAATTCTCAAAGTCAAATAGCCACTGTAAGTGTTTGTAAGTGACAGTGTTCTAATACTGGGGTCAAACGGAGAATAGCGGGAGGTTGAGGAGCTGTCAACATCTTTAAGGAGCAAGAACTGATCGTATTTGTCAATTAAAGTCATGTGAAGGTGCTTGATGGACCGATTATTGCAAACTTCACCAAAGAGGTCCTCACAGCCTATCTCTCGAAAAAACTGTCTCAGCTGCATACACCAATTGTGTTTTTCCTCAGTTTGGTCCAGCAGCTGCAACATCCTGGCGAAACACATTTTTGGATACCTAGAATTATTCATTAGGAGTAGTATAGCTAGGGCATTTCTGGACCACTTTCAAGGTCACCGACAGTGGCGCCACCTAGCGGCGCGCAGAGGAACTAACATTACCGACATTTACAGAAACCTGCATTACCGGCATTTACAGGAATCTACTTATATTTACAGGAACCTGTATTACCGGCATTTACAGGAATCTATCGATGGAATCTGCATTATCGGCATTTACAGGAATCTACCGATATTTACAGGAATCCGTATTACCGGCGTTTACAGTAATCTATGCAGTAGCGCAATCTCCCGGTACAACTGCGAAGCTCCATTTAGCATAGATACAAACCTATATAACGCCAACATCTGTTAGCACAGATGCAAACCCGCATTACCATTAAATTTGGGGATTTATTACTAGGTGTATATCGGGGTGCATAGTTATCGGTGAATATGTTGATGGAAAATCTAATGACATTTATGTTTATCATGCAAGTCTAGAAGATCTCTAAGAAAGCCCCTCCTCCTCTCAAATTCAGCATAATCAGGGGTGTAATCAGGATGGTGGGGGGAAAAAAGACAAATGTAAACAATTACTGCTTTATTGGTGTATAGCTATATACATGTGAGAGAATCAATGAAATTATAAGAATGGAATATTTAATAATAGAAAAAAGGAGGCCTAAGTTGCTTTCAACTACTTTCTCAAGGTCAAGCCATAGGCGCAACTATCTCTGGGACAAAAATTACACATGCGTAGGAATAGAACAGCACATCCACTCAACTTTAGGAATGCATGTAAGAGGTTGATATGAAGAGAAATACACATAAGCTGTTATTGGTTAAAGTTTTATTTGGTTCAGATTAAACATTGTTATGCATACTTATTTTGATATACACAGAACAATACACGCTCTTCATGTTTACTAGCAGTCGTTTTGATCCGATCCATCCTTTCATTACTGGGGGCCTTTAAAGGGATGGAGCTCTAGTGTGTAGTAGTAGGCGAACTTACATATGAGTTAATAGTAAGTTATTGCATAAAATTGCGCAATAGTTGAGAAAAGTCTAGAATAGTGTTACTAATTGACACAACTGTTGAGGGAATTGTTCACCATGTCACGTGATGATTCATTGTATTTTAAGGTTGGTGTTGCAACATGTGATGCAATAAGTGTTTGCCTCGAGAAAAATTCTAGAGAAAGCCAGCAAGGTTCCAAAACAACGAAAATGCTTACATGAACAAGTCCAGAAGTTATTGCGAAAAATTGCGCAATAGTGAGAAAAGTCAAGAATATTGTTACTAAATGACACAACTGTTTACGGAATTGTTTACCAGGTCACGTGATGATTCATTGTATTTTAAGGTTGGTGTTGCAACATGTGATGCAATAAGTGTTTACTTCGAAAAAGATTCTAGAGAAAGCCAGCAAGGTTCCAAAACAACGAAAGTGCTAACATGAACAAGTCCAGAAATTATTGCGTAAAATTGCGCAATAGTTGAGAAAAGTCTAGAATATTGTTACTAAATGACACAACTGTTTAGGGAATTGTTTACCAGGTCACGTGATGATTCATTGTATTTTAAGGTTGGTGTTGCAACATGTGATGCAATAAGTGTTTACTTCGAAAAAGATTCTAGAGAAAGTCAGCAAGGTTCCAAAACAACGAAAGTGCTAACATGAACAAGTCCAGAAATTATTGCGTGAAATTGCGCAATAGTTGAAAAAAGTCTAGAATATTGTTACTAAATGACACAACTGTTTAGGGAATTGTACACCAGGTCACGTGATGATTTATTGTATTTCAAGGTTGGTGTTGCAACATGTAATGCTATAATAAGTGTTTACTTCGAAAAAAATTCTGGAGAAAGCCCACAAGGTTCCAAAACAACGAAAGTGCTGTCATGAACAAGTCCAGAAGTTATTGCGTAAGATTGCGCAATACTTTGGAAAAGTCTAGAATATTGTCACTAAATGATGCAATTGTTTACTAAATTGCAAACGAACTTGTTTACCAGTTAGTGCGATGAGTCATGATATTTTTGCGTTGTTCTCATATAGGTGAAAAAGGAGGGTAGGGTTGCTTTCAGCTGACGTGTTTCGGTTACTTTTTCAAGGTCAAGTCATAGGCACAACTATCTCTGGGTCAAAAAATCAAACAAGTGCGCATGCGTAGTAGTAGGACAGCGCATCCACTCAACTTTAAGAATGTATGAGAGAGGTTTATACGAATAAAAATACACATTAGCTGTTATCGGTTAGAGCTTTATTTAGTTTAGAGTTTTGAGTAAACAGTTTTATGCATACTTATTTTAATACACACAGAACACTACTCGCTCTTTTTGCTTTACTGGCAGTCGTTTTAATTCTATTCATCTTGATTCTCAACTGGAGGGGTCCTAAAGGGGACGGAGCCCTAATGTATAGTGGTAGTAGTAGCCAAACTTACATATTAAGAGTTAGGAGCTAGGTATTGCGTAAAATTGCGCAATTTCATAATTTCAACACATAATTCATCATCACAATATCTCTTAATAATTTCCTCAAGGAAAGCCTTCTTCTGTTGTCCTTTTACAAAAATAATATCTACGTTGGAAGCCAGGTGATGTAGTATGGAGTAGACTTTTTCATATGGAATATCCCCATCACTGTATCTGAGTCCATGATGAGTATTCTCCAGCTTGCTCCTAGTTTACTTAGATACGATCGGAGGCATTATTCCAGAAATATCCATTTCTAGATTTACCTATACCTACTAATTTATGTCCAAAAAGAGATTGTCTTAATTACAAATAAACAAATGGTAATTTAATCCTCATGGTTATCACTTATTATGTTATACATATACACAATAATACGTAGCTATGGGTATTATTGCTGGTAATTAGAATGTTTTAGTAAAAATATCGAGAAACTTGCGTTATTTTCCAGCATCAAAAATATTTAATGCTGAATCAAAGACACGCTGAATGCCAAGTAATAAGGTGCTGAATGACACAAGATTTGAATGATCCTCTACAGGTAGGTAACTCATAAGTAGAGGTGTGCACATATAGGCATATGCATGTATATACTTATGGTATATATTTTCTAGAAGTACGTCACGTCACTTGAAAGATCTTATTTTTTATCAGAATCATGCATGTAATACCAACCATAAAAAAAGAAATATTGGAACAACTCACCATTTATACATTTTCTTCTAGATTTGATGTTCTTTGTGTAAAATCATGTGATTTTGTAGCATTTTTGCATTCTTTATGGGGTTTTAGAGTGACTTTTTGTCAAAATTGAGATGATTTTCACACAATTCCAATAGTTTAACAGCAAACAGCTCACATTTTCCACGTTTTCTCATAGATTTAGTGACCCTTCTTGAGAAATCATGTGATTTGTGTAACATTTTTACATTCTTTAGGGGGTTTTAGAGTGACTTTTTGTCAAAATTGAGATGATTCCACACAAATTCAATAGTTTAGCAGGAAACAACTCACATCTTCCACGTTTTCTCCTAGATTTGGTGACCCTTTTTGAGAAATTATGTGCTCAATGTAACATGTTTGTGCTGTTGGAAGTCATGCACGCGCATGCGCGCACATGCATACACACATAGACACACACACATATGCACGCAAACCAATTTCCAACTAATAGGGGAAAAAATCTGGCACTATCCTAGATTTAGTGACTCTTTTTGAGGAATCAGATCCTTTGTGTAGCATTTCTGCATTCTTTAGAGGGTTTTAGAGTGACGTTTTGTCAAAGTTGAGATAATTTTCACAAAAATCCAATATTTGTTTACAGGAAACAACTCACATTTTACATGTTTTCTTCTAAATTGGACGACTATTTTCAAGAAATCAAGTGCTTTATGTAGCATTTTTGCATTCTTCAGAGTTTTAGAGTGACTTTTTGTCAAAATTAAGATGATTTTCACAAAAATCTAATAGTGTGGCAGGAAACAACTCATCTTTTTCATGTTTTTTTCTAGATTTGGTGACTCTTTTTGAGAAATCATGTGCTTTGTGTAGCATGTTTGCATTCTTTAGAGGTTTTAGAGTGACTTTTTTGTCTAAATTGAGACGATCTCTTACACAATTCCAATAGTTTGGTAGCAAACAACTAACCTTTTCCATTTCTACATTCTAGATTTGATGCTCTTTGTGAAAAATTGCGATGATTTTCACACAATTCCAATAGTTTAACAGCACACAACTCACATTTTCCACGTTTTTCATAGATTTAGTGACCCTTTTTGAGAAATCATGTGATTTGTGTAACATTTTTGCATTCTTGAGGAGGTTTTAGAGTGACTTTTTGTCAAAATTGAAATGATTTCACACAAATTCAATAGTTTAGCAGGAAACAACTCACATCTTCTATGTTTTTTCCTAGATTTGGTGACCCTTTTTGAGAAATTAGGTATATGCTCAATGTAGCATGTTTGTGCTGTTGGAAGTCATGCACGCGCATGCGCGCACATGCGTACACACATAGACACACACATATATGCACGCAAACGCACTGATTTCCAACTATTAGGGGAAAAAATCTGGCATTATCTTAGATTTAGTGACTCCTTTTGAGAAATCAAGTGCTTTGTGTAGCATTTCTGCATTCTTTAGAGGGTTTTAGAGTGACTTTTCGTCAAAGTTGAGATAATTTTCACAGAAATCCAATATTTGTTTACAGGAAACAACTCACATTTTACACGTTTTCTTCAAAATTTGACGACCATTTTCAAGAAATCAAGTGCTTTGTGTAGCATTTTTGCATTCTTCAGAGTTTTAGAGTGACTTTTTGTCAAAATTAAGATGATTTTCACACAAATCTAATAGTGTGACAGGAAACAACTCATCTTTTCCATGTTTTCTTCTAGATTTGGTGACACTTTTTGAGAAATCATGTGATTTGTGTAGCATTTTTGCATTCTTTAGGAGCTTTTCGAGTGACTTTTTGGTCAAAATTGAGATGATTTTCACACAAATCCAATAGTTTAGCAGGAAATAACTCATATTTTCCACGTTTTCTCCCAGATTTGGGGCTCTTTTTGAGGAATTATGTGCTTAATGTAGCATGTTTGTGTTGTTAGAACTCATGCACGCGCATGCGCGCACATGCATACCCACATAGTAACATACACATATGCACGCAAACGCACTCATTGCCAACTATTAGAGGGGAAAAATCCGGTACTATTCTAGATTTAGTGACTCTTTTTTTAAGAAATCAGATTCTATGTGTAGCATCTTTGCATTCTTTAGGGGGCTTTAGAGTGACTTTTTGTCGAAATTGAGATGATTTTCACACAAATCTAATAGTATGGCAAGAAACAACTCACATTTTCCACGTTCTCTTCTAGATTTGGTGACTTTTTTGAGAAATTACATGCTTTGTGTAACATTTTTGCATTCTTTAGGGGTTTTAGAGTGACTTTTTGTTAAAATTGGGACGATCTCTTATACAAATTTCAATAGTTTGTCAAGAAACAACTCACCTTTTCCACGTTTTCTTCTAGATTTGGCGACTCTTTTTGAGAAATCGTGTGATTTGTGCAGCATTTTTGCATTCTTTGGGGGGTTTTAGAGCGACTTTTTGTCAAAGTTGAAATTATTTTCACACAAATCCAATATTTTTTTACAGAAAACAACTCTCATTTTCCATGTTTCTTCTAGATTTGACGACTCTTTTTGAGAAATCATGTGCTTTGTGTGAGATTTTTGCATTCTTTAGGGGGCTTTAGAGTGACTTTTTGTCAAAGTTGAAAGTATTTTCACACAAATCTGATAGTTTGTCAAGAAACAACTCACCTTTTCCACGTTTTCTTCTAGATTTGGCGACTCTTCTTGAGAAACCATGTGATTTGTGCAGCATTTTTGCATCCTTTTGGGGGGCTTTAGAGTGACTTTTTGTCAAAATTGAGATGATTTTCACACAAATCTGATAGTTTGATAAGAAACAACTCACCTTTTTCACGTTTTCTTTTAGATTTGTCAACTTTTTTGAGAAATTATATGCTTTGTGTGACATTTTTGTGTATGTCTGTGCATGTGTGCGCATATGCGGGCATGCCAGCGTGTGCATATGTGTGTGTATGCGCCGGCGTATGCATGTGCGCGTGTGTGCGTGCATGGCTTCTAACAACACAAAAATGTCACACAAAGCATATAATTTCTCAAAAAAGTTGACAAATCTAAAAGAAAACGTGAAAAAGGTGAGTTGTTTCTTATCAAACTATCAGATTTGTGTGAAAATCATCTCAATTTTGACAAAAAGTCACTCTAAAGCCCCCCAAAAGGATGCAAAAATGCTGCACAAATCACATGGTTTCTCAAGAAGAGTCGCCAAATCTAGAAGAAAACGTGGAAAAGGTGAGTTGTTTCTTGACAAACTATCAGATTTGTGTGAAAATACTTTCAACTTTGACAAAAAGTCACTCTAAAGCCCCCTAAAGAATGCAAAAATCTCACACAAAGCACATGATTTCTCAAAAAGAGTCGTCAAATCTAGAAGAAACATGGAAAATGAGAGTTGTTTTCTGTAAAAAAATATTGGATTTGTGTGAAAATAATTTCAACTTTGACAAAAAGTCGCTCTAAAACCCCCCAAAGAATGCAAAAATGCTGCACAAATCACACGATTTCTCAAAAAGAGTCGCCAAATCTAGAAGAAAACGTGGAAAAGGTGAGTTGTTTCTTGACAAACTATTGAAATTTGTATAAGAGATCGTCCCAATTTTAACAAAAAGTCACTCTAAAACCCCTAAAGAATGCAAAAATGTTACACAAAGCATGTAATCTCTCAAAAAAGTTGACAAATCTAAAAGAAAACGTGAAAAAGGGGAGTTGTTTCTTGTCAAACTATTGAAATTGTGTGAGAGATCAATGCAATTTAGACAAAAAGTCTCTCCAGCACCTTCCTAAAGAATGCAAAATGTCACACAAAACACATGATTCCACAGAAAGAGTCACCAAATCTAGAAGAAAACGGAAAAACGGTGAGTTCTTACCTGACAAACCATTGGAATTGTGTGAAAGATCGTCTCAATTTTGACAGAAAGCCACTTTCAAAACCCAAAAGAATGCAAAGATGCTACAATAATCACATGATTTCTCGAAAAGAGTCACCAAATCTAGATGAAAGCGTGGAAAAAATGAGTTATTTCCTGCCAAACTATCAGATTTGTGTGAAAATCATCTCAATTTTGACAAAAAGTCACTCTGAAGCCCCCCAAAGAATGCAAAAATGCTGCACAAATCACACGATTTCTCAAAAAGAGTCGCCAAAACTAGAAGAAAACGTGGAAAAGGTGAGTTGTTTCTTGACAAACTATTGGAATTTGTATAAGAGATCGTCCCAATTTTAACAAAAAGTCACTCTAAAACCCCTAAAGAATGCAAAAATGTTACACAAAGCATATAATTTCTCAAAAAAGTCACCAAATCTAGAAGAGAACCTGGAAAATGTGGGTTGTTTCCTGCCACACTATTAGATTTGTGTGAAAATCATCTCAATTTCGGCAAAAAGTTACTCTAAAGCCTCCTAAAGAATGCAAAGATGCTACACGTAAGATCTGATTTCTTAAAAAAAGAGTCACTAAATCTAGAATAGTACCGGATTTTTCCCCTCTAATAGTTGGCAATGGGTGCGTTTGCGTGCATATGTGTATGTTACTATGTGTGTATGCATGTGCGCGCATGCGCGTGCATGACTTCTAACAACGCAAACATGCTACATTAAGCATATACCTAATTTCTCAAAAAGAGCACTAAATCTAGGAGAAACCGTGAAAAATGTGAGTTGTTTTCCTGAAAAACTATTGGATTTGTGTGAAAATCATCTCAATTTTGACAAAAAGTCACTCGAAAAGCCTCTAAACAATGCAAAAATGCTGCATAAATCACATGATTTCCCAAAAAGAGTCATCAAATCTAGAAGAAAACATGGAAAAGGTTAGTTGTTTGCTACCAAACTATTGGAATTGTGTAAGAGATCGTCTCAATTTAGACAAAAAAGTCACTCTAAAACCTCTAAAGAATGCAAACATGCTACACAAAGCACATGATTTCTCAAAAAGAGTCACCAAATCTAGAAAAAAACATGAAAAAGATGAGTTGTTTCCTGCCACACTATTAGATTTTTGTGAAAATCATCTTAATTTTGACAAAAAGTCACTCTAAAACTCTGAAGAATGCAAAAATGCTACATAAAGCACTTGATTTCTTGAAAATAGTCGTCCAATTTAGAAGAAAACATGTAAAATGTGAGTTGTTTCCTGTAAACAAATATTGGATTTTTGTGAAAATTATCTCAACTTTGACAAAACGTCACTCTAAAACCCTCTAAAGAATGCAGAAATGCTACACAAAGGATCTGATTCCTCAAAAAGAGTCACTAAATCTAGGATAGTGCCAGATTTTTTCCCCTATTAGTTGGAAATTGGTTTGCGTGCATATGTGTGTGTGTCTATGTGTGTATGCATGTGCGCGCATGCGCGTGCATGACTTCCAACAGCACAAACATGTTACATTGAGCACATAATTTCTCAAAAAGGGTCACCAAATCTAGGAGAAAACGTGGAAGATGTGAGTTGTTTCCTGCTAAACTATTGAATTTGTGTGGAATCATCTCAATTTTGACAAAAAGTCACTCTAAAACCCCCTAAAGAATGTAAAAATGTTACACAAATCACATGATTTCTCAAGAAGGGTCACTAAATCTATGAGAAAACGTGGAAAATGTGAGCTGTTTGCTGTTAAACTATTGGAATTGTGTGAAAATCATCTCAATTTTGACAAAAAGTCACTCTAAAACCCCATAAAGAATGCAAAAATGCTACAAAATCACATGATTTTACACAAAGAACATCAAATCTAGAAGAAAATGTATAAATGGTGAGTTGTTCCAATATTTCTTTTTTTATGGTTGGTATTACATGCATGATTCTGATAAAAAATAAGATCTTTCAAGTGACGTGACGTACTTCTAGAAAATATATACCATAAGTATATACATGCATATGCCTATATGTGCACACCTCTACTTATGAGTTACCTACCTGTAGAGGATCATTCAAATCTTGTGTCATTCAGCACCTTATTACTTGGCATTCAGCGTGTCTTTGATTCAGCATTAAATATTTTTGATGCTGGAAAATAACGCAAGTTTCTCGATATTTTTACTAAAACATTCTAATTACCAGCAATAATACCCATAGCTACGTATTATTGTGTATATGTATAACATAATAAGTGATAACCATGAGGATTAAATTACCATTTGTTTATTTGTAATTAAGACAATCTCTTTTTGGACATAAATTAGTAGGTATAGGTAAATCTAGAAATGGATATTTCTGGAATAATGCCTCCGATCGTATCTAAGTAAACTAGGAGCAAGCTGGAGAATACTCATCATGGACTCAGATACAGTGATGGGGATATTCCATATGAAAAAGTCTACTCCATACTACATCACCTGGCTTCCAACGTAGATATTATTTTTGTAAAAGGACAACAGAAGAAGGCTTTCCTTGAGGAAATTATTAAGAGATATTGTGATGATGAATTATGTGTTGAAATTATGAAATTGCGCAATTTTACGCAATACCTAGCTCCTAACTCTTAATATGTAAGTTTGGCTACTACTACCACTATACATTAGGGCTCCGTCCCCTTTAGGACCCCTCCAGTTGAGAATCAAGATGAATAGAATTAAAACGACTGCCAGTAAAGCAAAAAGAGCGAGTAGTGTTCTGTGTGTATTAAAATAAGTATGCATAAAACTGTTTACTCAAAACTCTAAACTAAATAAAGCTCTAACCGATAACAGCTAATGTGTATTTTTATTCGTATAAACCTCTCTCATACATTCTTAAAGTTGAGTGGATGCGCTGTCCTACTACTACGCATGCGCACTTGTTTGATTTTTTGACCCAGAGATAGTTGTGCCTATGACTTGACCTTGAAAAAGTAACCGAAACACGTCAGCTGAAAGCAACCCTACCCTCCTTTTTCACCTATATGAGAACAACGCAAAAATATCATGACTCATCGCAATAACTGGTAAACAAGTTCGTTTGCAATTTAGTAAACAATTGCATCATTTAGTGACAATATTCTAGACTTTTCCAAAGTATTGCGCAATCTTACGCAATAGCTTCCGGAACTTGTTTCTGACAACCCTCAAGTTGCTTTGGAACCTTGTTGGCTTGCTTCTAAATTTTTTGAGGTGAACATTTAGGTATTGCGTCACATGTTGCAATGTTAACCTTAAAAAACAATGAATCATCACGTGACCTGGTGAACAATTTTGTAAACAACTGTGTCATTTAGTGACAATATTCTAGACTTTTCCAAAGTATTGCGCAATCTTACGCAATAACTTCTGGACTTGTTCATGACAGCACTTTCGTTGTTTTGGAACCTTGTGGGCTTTCTCCAGAATTTTTTTCGAAGTAAACACTTATTATAGCATTACATGTTGCAACACCAACCTTGAAATACAATAAATCATCACGTGACCTGGTGTACAATTCCCTAAACAGTTGTGTCATTTAGTAACAATATTCTAGACTTTTTTCAACTATTGCGCAATTTCACGCAATAATTTCTGGACTTGTTCATGTTAGCACTTTCGTTGTTTTGGAACCTTGCTGACTTTCTCTAGAATCTTTTTCGAAGTAAACACTTATTGCATCACATGTTGCAACACCAACCTTAAAATACAATGAATCATCACGTGACCTGGTAAACAATTCCCTAAACAGTTGTGTCATTTAGTAACAATATTCTAGACTTTTCTCAACTATTGCGCAATTTTACGCAATAATTTCTGGACTTGTTCATGTTAGCACTTTCGTTGTTTTGGAACCTTGCTGGCTTTCTCTAGAATCTTTTTCGAAGTAAACACTTATTGCATCACATGTTGCAACACCAACCTTAAAATACAATGAATCATCACGTGACCTGGTAAACAATTCCGTAAACAGTTGTGTCATTTAGTAACAATATTCTTGACTTTTCTCACTATTGCGCAATTTTTCGCAATAACTTCTGGACTTGTTCATGTAAGCATTTTCGTTGTTTTGGAACCTTGCTGGCTTTCTCTAGAATTTTTCTCGAGGCAAACACTTATTGCATCACATGTTGCAACACCAACCTTAAAATACAATGAATCATCACGTGACATGGTGAACAATTCCCTCAACAGTTGTGTCAATTAGTAACACTATTCTAGACTTTTCTCAACTATCGCGCAATTTTATGCAATAACTTACTATTAACTCATATGTAAGTTCGCCTACTACTACACACTAGAGCTTCATCCCTTTAAAGGCCCCCAGTAATGAAAGGATGGATCGGATCAAAACGACTGCTAGTAAACATGAAGAGCGTGTATTGTTTTGTGTATATCAAAATAAGTATGCATAACAATGTTTAATCTGAACCAAATAAAACTTTAACCAATAACAGCTTATGTGTATTTCTCTTCATATCAACCTCTTACATGCATTCCTAAAGTTGAGTGGATGTGCTGTTCTATTCCTACGCATGTGTAATTTTTGTCCCAGAGATAGTTGCGCCTATGGCTTGACCTTGAGAAAGTAGTTGAAAGCAACTTAGGCCTCCTTTTTTCTATTATTAAATATTCCATTCTTATAATTCCATTGATTCTCTTACATGTATATAGCTATACACCAATAAAGCAGTAATTGTTTACATTTGTCTTTTTTCCCCCCACCATCCTGATTACACCCCTGATTATGCTGAATTTGAGAGGAGGAGGGGAACTATGCAATCAGATGTACACCTAGTAATAAATCCCCAGATTTAATGGTAATGCGGGTTCGCATCGGTACTGAGAGATGTTGGCATTATATAGGTTTGTATCTATGCTAAATGGAGCTTCGCAGTTCTACCGGGAGATTGCGCTACTGCATAGATTACTGTAAACGCCGGTAATGCGGGTTCCTGTAAATGCCGGTAATGCAGGTTCCTGTGATTGGCGTTAGATTCCTGTAAATGCCGGTAATACAGGTTTCTGTGGATATAGGTAGATTCCTGTAAATGCCGGTAATGCAGGTTTCTGTAAATGTCGGTAATGTTAGTTCCTCTGCCCGCCGCTAGGTGGCGCTACTGTCGGTGACCTTGAAGTGGCCTGGAATCACCATAGCTATACTACTGCCGGTAATGCAGGTTTCTGTAAATGTCGGTAATGTTAGTTCCTCTTCGCGCCGGTAGGTGGCGCTACTGTCGGTGACCTTGAAAGTGGCCTGGAATTGCCATAGCTATACTACTATTAGGTGTAACCCTTCAAGCCATGTCAAGCAACTTTTGAATATTGTCAATCTTAATTCTCTGCAACCCGTTTCAAGACGAACGTAACAATCAGGGGTGGAAGAGGGAAGCAAAAGTAACCGTTTATAAAAGAACAACTGCACTCTCTCCAAGACATCAGCGTAGCGCATTCCCCATATTGGCAAGCAGTGGGACAGAGTGCTAATTACTACAGAGTTAAAAAGCTGTAACCTTGCTTCCCAAGATGTAATTTTTGATCGCGACATCACTGAAATAATACATCCAATAGCCTGTCTAGCTTTGGCTGCTATGTCTTTAGCTGTTGCAAGAAATAATGAAGAAGATGAAAAAGTGATCCCAAGATATTTAAATTTGTTAACCACCTCAATGCGCTCGTCGTTGTACAGAAAATTAAACGTAGGTGGTCTACCGCCTTTTCTAAAGCACATGATTTTAGTTTTTTGAGTGTTGACAGACATATCATTTATGGAGCAATACTCGCAAAGTAATTTCAATTTTCGTTGCAAATCGATTTCTGAATGGCTCAAAATAACAAGGTCATCAGCATATAACAGCACAAGAATGTCACGTTTACAGTCAGTTGAGACACCATATAAACCGTTCGACCTGAAGAAATACTCTAAATCAGATATAAAAAGTGAAAATAGGAAAGGGCTCAATGTTTCACCCTGTAACACACCCCTTTCGACAGGGAATTCTCTAGACAAAGTACCATCCGCTCGTATTCGAAAAGATGCATTCGAGTACAAATTCTTGATTACTCGAATGATTTTACCACTCAGTCCAGCACTATACATCTTTTGCCACAGCAAGGTATGATTCACCCCATCGAATGCCCTTTTAAAATCGACGAAAGCCACGTAAACTCTTTCTGATTTGCGTCTCAAGTGTAGCTGTATTACCGATGTTAGTGTAAACACGTTATCCATGCAACCCCTTCCCTTGCAAAATCCCGACTGGCATTCAGGTATAGCATTAGTGATTTCTGCCCACTCAATTAGCCTTGAAAGAAGTACTTGTGTGAAGACCTTTGTTAAACAATTTACAAGAGCTATTCCCCTATAATTATTGGGATCTTCAGTTGGCCCCTTCTTGTGTAGCATAAAAACAATGATTTGGGACCAATTGTCAGGGAGCATCTCGGTATCCCAGATTCGATTGAATAGTTAACACAAATATAGGCTCCAGTTCTAAGGTAAGTAGAGGTTATTACTATTATTATTATCAATTGTCCTTTATTTTTCTTCACAAGACTTGGCAACCCTAATTTTTGCTGGTTTTGATATGAACTCATGATATGAAACATGCAAAAAAAACTGAAATACAAAAGGAATAGGTCAAAAATTTCGATTATTGTCCCAATTTTCACAAAAAAACATGCTGTGCGGGTAAAATTGACCGTCTTGATTATCCGAAGGAAGGTTAAAATGCAACTATCGGATTTCCAATCCAAATGCTTTGTGGACAGAGTACACTTGCTTTTTTCTTTGCGAGAGGAAAACTTGATCTCATGGAACGGGCCATCGCATCACGTAGAATTCCAAGCGCGGATTTCCAACCGTAATTTCCTTGATGACCCACTCGGAATATCAACTCGGATTTTTTCTCGCTCACCGGCTTTACCCCCGCGCTTATACGAAAAAGCTTCGACAGCTTCGAGGGTGGAAAGAAGCCTTATTCCGAGGGCAATCATAATAATTATTATTGTTTCGCAAGAGCATTAGCTTCATTCCCGGCCAGGGCCAGGATCGTGCTGCGAATTCGGCGCGGCGCCCTCTTCTGGAACACGGCTCCTCTTCTCTTCGGCACAATGGACCGAAAAAGCCACCGCGAACGCTGAGCCAAGACTTGAAATAAATGGGCTCCAGTGTGTACGATTTGCACAATGGATTTATTTCATTCGTCAATAATGGGCCTTTTCGCACCAATCCGCATATGACACGCTGATGAAAAGGGAGCCGAAATGAAAAGCGTGAAACGAGAAACCGATTATTAAATTCCAGCACTCTTTCTTTCTTTCGCAGCTATAGGTACCTATCGCTTAATGCAATTTGAAAATCATATGAGTAATGTTTCCTGTTTACCATACTCGGATTATGATTGCGGTTCGCAATACAATCAATAATATCCCAGCGACGGCGGGCACTTAAGCAGCGACTGGTCCTTAATCGGTGTGAATTTTTCGGAATTAACAGACGCAATTACCACGTCCTTATGACTTGTATGAGTATTTTTCCTGCCATTGTCATTGACAGCCGATATAATGAATGCTAATGTTGCCTCTCTTGCGGCTTTGGTGCTTACGAGCACCTAGACATTAGCAGACATTATAAATCATTATTAATATTACGTAATGCCTTAATGCCAGTGTCGAGTCGAGTGAATGAATAAAGAAATGGGACTTAATGGACTCATGGCACACACAAGCACAACCTTGACCAAGCCAAGTGCAGGAAGTGTTGGGGTGATGATTAGAAATGGTTAGCGCGCTCAAAATATTGTGAAGTGCATCTCAGTAACGTACGTAATAGAGAGGAAAACGTAGGAAGTGCTGCATCTTGATGCTTAGTACCTATACTTAAGTTGGTACGTACTGCACGGCGCTATGTCCGCTCAATATCCGGTTGACCAAGAGTAGGTGGCTGCTTCAAAAAATTGAATGACACTCTTCCGCTACTCTTCATCTCCAAAATATTCCTTACTCTTTCTCTTCAATCCCTTAAGGAGTGTTTCCACCAAACAAGACAGTTTTCAAAAACAAAAACAGTTCTATCTCTACTATACCCCGACTATCACTGATTCACTGCCGTGAAAGCAGAACTGTTTGTGTTTTTTTGAACGAAGCTTACAGCTTGTTCGAAATACCTCTTTACGTCTTGCTTTGCGGTCGGTTTCAAAAATTCGTAACTATTTAGCCGGGTGTCGTATCGAAGTATCATTTGTGTCGAAAAGAAAGTTCAAATTCTTCTCTAAATATAACCCTGTACATGTGTTCATGTATCTTCCTAAGAACGGCTATTTGTCCGCATGTGATAACTTTAGTTGTGAATTTCAACACTCAATCGGCGATGGCGCGCCACTAAATTGTTATTATTGTAATTGTTCATCATTACATAAACAGGTCAACACATGAAGTGGTCCACCCTAAAATTTTGCCTCATTTTAAAGAGACATATCTCGGAAAATACGTTACCGATTATCAAAAGCCTGCTAATGCCTGAAAGAGGGTTCTTTTGGCTACAAGGTATCACAGCGTGTCCAATGTTCACTGACATTGTACTGGATATACAGTGTGACAACGGAAGGAGTGCCGAAGTGGTTTATTTTCAACACTGGGTAACTTTCGCTTAAAAAATTCCAGACTTTTTCTGGTGCTATTTTTGGAGAGCACTTATCAAAATCTCGAAACAGTTTTTGACTTGTCTCCGTATTTTGATTTTTGAAAATGATGTGTCACTTTGTGTGAAATTTGAATTTTTCCATGCTGCTTCCGTCATTGGTCATGCAGTTGGCTGTAATTTGGCACAAATGCATAATTTGCCGTGAGAAACTACTTTCTGGATTTTTTTTACCCCACGGACACCTAATAGTGCTGCCCCTGTGGTTACCTGGTACCTGCCTAGGGTCGGTTTGAAATGGGGTATGTTGCGACGATACATTTCATGTTTATCAAACACAGTGTGGCTCAAATATAGATTTAGTAACCATTCGTTGCATTACAAGTCCCATATCCCATAGTTACCATATCAGCCCTATTTTGGTTACTTTTGTACAGGGTGATTTATACGAGAAGCTACAAGGCTCTATCTCGAGAACGGAAGAAGGTAGGATCGAAAAAAATCTCACCCTGTATATCCAGTACAATGTCAGTGAACACCAGACACGCTGTGATACCTTATAGCCAAAAGAACCCTCTTTAAGACATTAGCAGGTTTTTGATAATCGGTAACGTATTTTCTGAGATATACCCCCTCAAAATGAGGCGAAATTTTGGGGTGGACCACTTCATGTGTTGACCTGTCAAGGTTTTTATTGGTTCGGGTCTCAAGGCCATCAGCTACCGATTGGAGTTGAAATTTCTCGCAAAAATCCTTTCGCATAGGACTAAATGCTGTGACGGATAGACGGCCAGACGAACGGACAAAGCGAGGACATCAGCTCCTTCCCATTCGAAGAAGTGCGCTAGAAAGTTGTACTTTGAGGTGTCATATCTCCGTCATGGAGCTGAATTTCGGAAAATAAATTGCACATGAGGTCGTCACATCAAATGGAAAGTCTGTGAGTGGTTTCTTTTTATGCTACAATTTCTCGTATAATGTGTATAGGTAGATACTTGCCGCTCTTCCAAAAAGTTTTTCCAAATGTATAGGTAATTCGATAATATGTTCTAAATTTTCACCTGATATCACACCTACCACTTCGAAAATAATCGCACAAAAACCTACAATTCAGAGCCCTAAAGCGGACCATAAATGCGCTAATGGTGTCAGTGATAAATTCTAATTGTAAAGTAAACTCCATTAATCACCAAGTTTAGTACCAATTCATGCAGGTATACATTCAACATTGCACGCGACCTTAAGGTTAATTGTAGAATGCCGTGGTGCTATAAAAAGCGTGACTGATTTTCTCCTGCCAGGGGGTCCCCAGTCTTACAGCCGCAACCCACAGAGTCAAGGGCTTTATTTACCATTTCGCCATGCAAATACCGGATAATTAATCTGAATAACGACCCGTTATGACTTTTTCCGTTCCTTTAACGATGGATAACGTTTACGTCACGTCGAAATTGAAATTACTCAAGAGTGGGATTTGCGGCAGCCGCTGTGAAGAGCGCAATTTCAAAGCAAATTTTATAGCTCAAATTGAATAGACCTGGGTGGTAACTATTGTTATCTTCTTTGGTTCAATACTAAAGACTTTCCGATTCTGAAAGCGGTTTCCAAATAGTGTATTTATCATACGAGATGCGTAAGACATAACCCCCAAAATCAGCAAGCTCGTCATGCTCCAAACCAGCTGCGCTTTGGGATTTGATCTGGTGCCTCAGCTATGATAGTAACCTTCTCAACCTTGGTATATAATATACTAAACTGCTGGACAACGAAGTTGTCGGTATCGGAAAAATGGTTCGACTTTGAAGACCAATAACTTCCGATTGCCGAATGTGATTTCCATTTTGTTAATTGTGTTGATTAGCCTAATGTTTCGGTAACCTATCCTGTGAAGGTTGATGTTAAGAAAGTTCATGTGACATTTCTGCAGGATGATACGTAAAATGCTGCAAAATTTATCGTACCCCCATTTGTCAAAAAAAAATTGTTTATGTATTCTAATACAAAAATCATGTAGTGTGGTGTATTATCTCGAAATGGTTTTGGATTTATCCAGATTGGAAGTCTAACATTTAAGATATAAATTTTCATGTTGGATGTTACAGATTTGCCTTGTTGGCACGCGAGATTTGGTCACTTTTGATGAATGGATGTTGACATTGAGCAAGATTGTTCGTACAACAGTCCAGAACAATTTTATTCTCAACACAACCCGAATATTTGGTGTGGGGCCAAGCTGGAGGCATTTTTTCAAGTGGTTGTCACAGCCTGTTCTTCGTATGTTGAATTTTGTCAGAATTTAAGATGTGAAACATGTTCTGTTTGCAAGTTTAGGCCCCTGAACATGGTAAGAATGTAAAACTAGAGTTTCCGAGTCAAGTGAATAGTCCAGGACCGTTTGATAATTTTATATGGTAGAGGTAGACATCTTTGATATAAAGCTGAGTTTTTGCAGAGACATTCGGAAGCATGTTCTTATTCACCAAAAAAAAGTCCCCAAGTGTCCCGTTGGCGCTAGTCGAGTTATGGGGTGAAAACCGCCCCTAAAAGTGACACGGTGCTGGTTTTTCTCATTTTTCTGCCAAACGGTCACTTGCACGTAAAATAAGTATAGGACTCAAAATATTTCCCACTAAATTCTGCATCGAAAAAGTTCTATCAACCATATGCCTAGGTCCCACCCAATTCGCGTAAACAGCGGTTGAAGTGGGGGGTAGTTTCAAGCGCGTCACGAGAAATTTATGTAACGCTGTGTTTCAAGGTAGATATGTGATAAATGGCTGATCTGACAAAAAAACCGTTGTAAACGAAATTGTTCATCATCATGTTCTGCACACGATGCATAAGTTTTCAATCCCTTTGGAAAAAATTTTTTGGGTTATATCACGAAAAAGTGCCCTATATGCAATGCAGAAATTTCAAATAAATTGAAATTTCACAATCGCTTTTGGTCCTAAAAGGCCGCTCTTTGACACTGGTCATCACTAATATATTCTTAGTCAAATAAAAAAAGTCCCCGCCCGTCCTCCTCACATTAACTAAGTTTTGAGGGGGTAAACCACCCTTAAAGTGACTTCCAACTGGTTTTTCTCAATTTTCGGCTAAACGGTTGCTCAAATGCAAAATTGGTAGATGACCGAAAATATTCCTGAGTAAATTTTGCATCGAAAAGGTCAAATACACTATTCAGCTAAGTTCCACCCAGCTCTTGCAATCACCGTTCGAAGTTCTACAAGTTCGAAGAGCGCGATTTAGACACCCGCTCCGACGCCGCTTAATAGCGGATATCTCAAAAACGGCTTGTTGTAGAATAAAAATGGAAGGGGCTCAATTTATAGAGCAAAATATGTTTCATGAGGTGCGGGTAATGATTTTTAGTTTTACGGATGATATGAATGAGTTTCAGCGGATCCTAAATCGTCTCCCAAATAAGAAAAATTGAAAATTTCCTGGTTATGTGCCTGCTAAACACAGATTTTTTTGTAACTGATCAATATGTGAATTTTAAATTGCCCATCGCTGAATTGGCAAAGAATTGTGCATCGAATGAAGTTTTGCTCATTTGGTTGGTCTTAACCTAAGCTGTGCAAAACACGTATAAAGTTTAGGGTAATTCCGAACACGCAGAGAAAAACTTGTATAACTCCGTCTATAGAAGCGTGTATCTCAAAACTGGCTGGTTTAACAGAAAAATGCACCAAGAAAGAATTGATAGAGTGGAGTGTCCTCTACAAGAGGCATATCTTGGTTTTTCTCTAATTCAAAAATTTCATGAGCTACGCTCGTTTTTCATAAGAATCTCGAAGAAAATAGAGATTTCCCGCTGGGTTTTGCATTCTGCCCTTTTACAATGAATTATATATATTTAAAATGTCTTGAACAATAATTTCCATTAAGGGTATCACAAAAATGGTGACTAGCAATGAAATAATAATAATACTAATAATACTAATAATACTAATAATAATAATAATGATAGTAATGGTAACAACACATATTTAAAAAAAAACTGGATTTCTCAAGTCCACCGAGGACAGCATCCATCAAGGCTGTAAAAAAACAACGTATTCGAATTGTCATATTGTACACTGATTCATCAAGAATAAGAACTATCATATTTGATTCGAAGGACAATGACGTAAACGTGTTATTGGAAAATCAGTGTAGTGTAGGTACATCACTCATTCAGCATTCAGCACAGTGCTGGAAGAGCAGTACTGTGCTGGATGCCGCCTGGGAATAAAGTCAATTTATTATTATTATTATCATTATTATTATTATTATGACAATTCAAAGGCGTCTTTTTTCACAGCCTTCGGCTGCTGTACTCGGTGGACTTGAGAAATCCAGTTTTAGCCAGTTAAACCAGCCAGTTTTGAGATACACGCTTCTATAGACGGAAGTATACAAGTTTTTCTCTGCGTGTTCGGAATCACCCTAAACTTTGTACGTGTTTTGCACAGCTTAGGTTTAAACCAGTCAAATGAGCAAAACTTCATTCGATGCACAATTCTTTGCCAATTCAGCGATGGGCAATTTAAAATTTATATATTGATCAGTTACAAAAAAATCTGTGTTTAACAGGCACATAACCAGGAAATTTTTAATTTTTCTTATTTGGGAGACGATTTAGGAACCGCTGAAACTCATTCATATCATCCGTAGAACTGAAAATCATCACCCGCACCTCATGAAACATATTTTATCCAATAAATTTAACCTCTTCCGTTTTTATTCTACAACAAGCCGTTTTTGAGATATCCGCTATTAAGCGGCGTCGGAGCGGGTGTCTAAATCGCGCTCTTCGAACTTGTAGAACTTCGAACGGAGATTGCAAGAGCTGGGTGGAAGTTAGCTGAATAGTGTAATAGACCTTTTCGATGCAAAATTTACTCAGGAATATTTTTGGTCATCTACCAATTTTGCATTTGAGCAACCGTTTAGCCGAAAATTGAGAAAAACCAGTTGGAAGTCACTTTAAGGGTGGTTTACCCCCTCAAAACTTGGTTAATGTGGGGAGGACGGGCGGGGACTTTTTTTATTTGACTAAGAATATATCAGTGATGACTAGTGTCAAAGAACGGCCTTTTAGGACCAAAAGCGATTGTGAAATTTCAATTTATTTGAAATTTCTGCATTGCATATAGGGCACTTTTTCGTGATATAACCCAAAAATTTTTTTCCAAAGGGATTGAAAACTCATGCATCGTGTGCAGAACATGATGATGAACAATTTCGTTCACAACGGTTTTTTTGTCAGATCAGCCATTTATCAGATATCTACCTTGAAACACAGCGTTACATAAATTCTCGTGACGCGCTTGAAACTACCCCCCACTTCAACCGCTGTTTACGCGAATTGGGTGGGACCTAGGCATGTGGTTGATAGATCCTTTTCGATGCAGAATTTAGTGGGGAATATTTTGAGTCCTACACTTATTTTACGTGCAAGTGACCGTTTGGCAGAAAAATGAGAAAAACCAGCACCGTGTCACTTTTAGGGGCGGTTTTCACCCCATAACTCGGCTAGCGCCAACGGGACACTTGGGGACTTTTTTTTGGTGAATAAGAACATGCTTCCGAATGTCTCTGCAAAAACTCAGCTTTATATCAAAGATGTCTACCTCATTTCAAATCGGTCCTGGACTAGAAGCCCCCCGGACGTTATACTTTTTGTGCTTGTGCTATGCCTGAGTTTCGTAAATCTGCAACATTTAACATAAAAATTTATATCTTCAATGTTCGACTTCCAATCTGGGTAATTCCAAAACCGTGTTGAGATAAGACACCACACTTCATGATTTTTGTATTAGAACATTGAAAAAATATTTTTTTTTTAAATGGGGGTACGATGAAGTCATTGCAATCTTGCACCATTTTACCCTGTAGAAAATTTACATGAAGTTTCTCAACATTCACTATTATAGGATGGGCTACGGAAAGATTAAGCTAGTTAACGCAACAAACAAAATAGAAATCGCAATTGGCAATCGGGAGATATTGGCCTCTAAAGTCGAACCATTTTTCCGATACCGACAACTTCGTTGTCCAGCAGTTTATTATCTACTTCACCCTGATAATTGAAATCGAGAATTCGCAGCTGCTAAAAAAAAAAATGTTTGACAAGTGACACTTCGCCATAATATACATAATATACCAATTTGGGTGGGCTCACACGTAAATAATGATTTTCACGCAAATGCTCACCTACCTCTAATTGCAGAGAAAATTGTTTGCCGAAATCGGCGGTAACGGACGAACGGGGCAATATTGATGTCGACTATAATAGCAATTTTGCCTCTTCCTAACATCGAAGCGTGACGCTGATGGTAATTATTATGAAAATGTCTGTCGTATAAGGTCATATCATGTCAGAATCAAACTTGATACTAATTCCGGCGTCGAACTGAGCGAACGTCCCTTCGGAAGTTCCTAAATAGACGAAACAGCTCGTGGGTGCAGTGCACGTTTCTTGTTCTTGAAGCCCATGTTCCCCAGCACTTCACTGTAATTGACGTCAGGATGGCTTTATTGATCGCAAGAAGCCAATAAGTACACACTGCATTTGCACTTTGCCCTGCTTACATGTTTTCTTCAAGCTTTTGCAATTCTCTATACATTATGGTGTATAAGTACAACGTATTTGGTGTAAATGTACCTGCCTAATTGCTCCCTTGTTCCCTAATTTCTCATCAAGTTTTCTGCAGTTTTTTTTTTGTATGAAGCTGTATGCATACCTATTTTGTTCTATTATTATGCTATGCAACTACGCCATTAATCAGTGCAAATTGAGCCGCAGCGCAGCGTGTGTACTCTACAAATTGATGTGCGGGTTCATAATGAAAATGCATTGATTGATTTACGAAAAAATCTGAATGCATTCCGACGATGTGGCTCAGTTTTAATAAAACCGCATTTCGACCATATTTGAATTTAACAGAACACAACATATCAAGCATTTTATCCGCTGTCAAATTCCAACTGTGGTGACTGGAGTGCGGTATTAATTTGTCAATTTGAATGATTCCTTTTTCAACTACAATAACAGTGCAGTCAGTATAAATCGTGTAGGTAAATATCGGTCGAAAATTAGGCATTTCTGCATCGAGATTTTTTTCTGTATGGTCACCAATAACAACAATGTCATTTTGTCAAGTTGTCGCTACCTATGCTTGAATCCCAAAGTCGTATGAATCTAGTGACCTTATATTTTCTGCAGAGTATACTCTATACGCCAGATTGATGACATAGTGACATTAGAACATGACTTGTTGTTCACTAGAAATTTGTAGGTTTTTGGTGTCGCTAACTGGTACTGACATTGAATTCCAGAGCAACCTTGATTAATATTCCAGTGGCCTTCACTCTCACTTAGGGTCACTGGTAGGCCCTGACGGGAAGGTACCACCACCAATTTTCCCGTTCACCAGATGAATGATTAGAGACTCGGCAAAAGACCCCACTTTTTTCAAGTGGCCGCGGTATACTCTAATATTTGGAAGAATACGACATTTTTGATTAAGAAGCAATTTCCTTCGGCAGATTGCTCTTCAGGGTTCCTAAAGTCGATCAATCCGAAGCACCAAAAATCATCCTCTAGGGGAGCTGCAAAAGCCCCCCAGAGTTCCAGAGTTCGGGTCCAAGAAAATCCTACCAAATCACCGTTGATTATTGCTATATTCATCATAAAAGGAAGCACACAACTCTATTGTGAATATTGACATGTGTCAATATCACAGATTTCACGTCGTGGTTGCAAGAAAATTCATGAAAAAAAAGTAGGCGATGGGAATCAAGTAACTGACAAAGATCCTGTTTTAGATTTTCATGAAATTTTACGACGAAATCGAAGAAAAAAACATTGAATTGAAACATAATGTTCGAGTCATTTCAGAATTTTCGTCAGTTATTTAGATTCCTTAAAACAACCCCAAATTATCAACAGGATTTTTTGAAATATTTTTTTATCAATTCTGTGGTAACATTTTATAATAAATCTAAATTTTCGGAATTTTTGTTGGTTATTCAGACTTTCATCCCTTGAGAACAACCCTTACTTATCAATGAGATTTTTCTTGTAATCACGACGTGAAATTTGACAACTCCACAGGGTTACAGGATTTTGGCCGACAATTGTCATTTTCATCCCACTGTGGGGCGCTGGCGCCGGGCGGGAAGAAGAACTGATTCTTCAAGTTCCACGCAAGTTTGGAGATTGAATCTCAATGGAGACAGCTAGAAAACACTTCGGCCTATTCAACCTATGTGCTATTACTGATCAAGTGGAAAGAGAAAATGCAAATAATAGCTGTTGAATTGGACATTATAAAAAGCACTTTTTTGTGAGCTGTTCTTCTTAAAATGCCAATATCGCAATTTCGATATTGGCCACTATTTCTTCTTTTATCTATCGAAACATAGGTATATGGATGAAGCGACTGCGAGTTAATAGGGAATGATACAAACATGTCAATACAACATTCTTTTCCATGGAGAAAAAGATGAAAATGGATTATTTTGACCAGGTGGAGAAATTTTTTTTTCAAGGTCGATGAATGACCCAAGTGAAAGAACCAATGCTGTCAATATCCACAATAAAGTTGTATGCCTCCTTCCGTTGATACAGCAATAATCAACGGTGATTTGGTAGGAAGTTCTTGCACCCAAAACTTTGTAAGGCTCCTCTGCAGCACCCTTAAGGGATGATTTTTTTAGTGCTTCGGATGAATCGACTTCAAGAACCCTGAAGAGCAACCCCGCCAAATGAAGTTGCTTCTTTATCAAGTGCCGTATTTTCACACCTACCGCTACCCCGGCCACTATTTCTTCTTTTATCTATCGAAACTTTGCTTTGAACAAATTTGGAAAGTGGCTGCCATATTTCCTTCTTTCAAATAACAATAAACCCTCCGAAAAGATTCCAAAATACAAATTATAACAATACATCTACTCGCAGCAGTTACCAGAGCCTTCGAAGGATTCCCGCGGATTAAAATGGCCTATGGAAAAGCGGACAAGAAACGTATATAGGATGATGAAGTGCCACGCAGGGTCGGTTTTCGCTCTCATTCACTTCACGGGATTCAAACACGATAGGGTATAAATCTCTGTAGGGCTGTCGCTTAAAATTTCATACCATTTATCATAACGGCACTAGAGCAGCGTTTGAACATCGCATTACGAGGGATGTCATCGTGAAAATGCCGGATCGCAGGCTCTGTTGAGTTGTAAGCAATCAATTAAAACGCCGGCGGCCGACATAAAACGTAGAAGCGTCCTTCAAATCGAAACAACTTGTTGTGGTGACTTGACGCTATCGAAAAGAAGTTAGACGATTGCAATTAAAGTTGCCTGTATGTTTTAAGGATTGGTTTTTCCATCTTCTCAATTTCCCGTCCAGCTGGATCTATGTAGAAGTTGAACATCAGGGAAATTAGCAGAAACAATGGAAAAATTTTGTTGTACGTTGTCGCAGTCAGTTGTGGTGTAGATGGATATGTTGTGTGCAGAGCTTATGTGAAATGGACAAGTTTTATCTTGAGAAAATCTTCCAACACAATGCACTCACGCGTCATGTCTCACCTCATGCAGTCCAACTCCATGAAATGACTCACCAGCTCACTACTTATTATATTTATACCCGGCTGACATGTTCTATTCCAAAGAAGTTTTTTGAATTTCACCAGGGCCACTTAGCACTGGGCATTTTCATTCCATTTTCTTTAGTACTGTCGCTACCGCACTGTGGTATCATTTTATTTGGTGGCTGCCACTAAGCGACTAAGTCAGGATGATGTCAGCAAATTTCTATACGTCAAGGATGTAACTTATCTTCTCAGAAAAAGACCGGCTGCTCGTTGTATTGGGTAGGAGAGAAGTGGGGGTTCGTTAATTTGGGTGATTATTGTGTAATTTTTGAATGGGCGACAGGTAACTTGAAATACGATAGAAAATACACTCAGTGTTTCCGAACATGATTCACACGGAGAGAGCTTTATCCAAATAAATTTATAGAAGTTCAGACAGTTACGACCGGAAGAATAATACGAGTTAACGGGAGTAGTAGTACAATTATGGGTAAGTATTCTGGCACACAAAGGATGCCGGGTCAAATACGCACCGAACGCTAAAATTGAAAAGGGAGAGTCAGACGATGAAGAAAAGCAAAGAAGATGGAGAAAACTCACTCAGTCAAGACTATGAAAAGTTCAAACGATTCAAACGATATAAACGGTATGTCTTCGGTACGATATCTTTTTGACCTTTCCTCCGTCGCCGTAGAGCGATATCTTTCCTCTTTTTTGAGCGTGACGGCAAAATCTCCTTATCGGAAATCGAAGGTAGGGAACTGGATTCAAGATGGAAGATAGAGACCCATGTATCCAGACATATATGTCTTCCGAATTGCTGAAGACTAGTAATAAAAGAAATTAATTATAAATCTGACTCAGAAAAATGAAACGTTACACTACCCCTCTCCAAATCTCTGAAAAAAAAAACGGAAAAGATTTCTCCATTGAACCAAATCCTACAAGCTCAAGAACAAGGAGGTCCATAAGTGGACTCCTATTCTACGCAAGAGACGGCGGGAGCAGAATTCGTAGACCCATAGCTTCACGGTAGCTAAGGAAAGTAAAGTTCAACCTACCGAAGACAAAAGACCCAAAGAAAATTTCCCAAGATTAACAATTAACGATTTGACTTATGAAAATGTCAAAAAAATGAAACGTTACACATAACCCTTCTCCAAAAGAAAGAAAGAAAAAAATACGTTACATGGAAATTTCACGTTTCACTATTTCTGACACAAAAATAGCACATGTCATGTAGTCAATGTACATCACAGTCATAACGTACTAGATCTGGGCAAATGAATGCGACGACATTAGCTTCATAGTTACCAACAAAACAAAAATATATTCCGCTGTAATGAAAAAAAAAGCCGTGAAACTATTTACAAAGAGTACTTATAGGAAAAGTATCCAGAATCGATCGTTTTTATGGCATTTTATCTTTTGAATAAAGTAGACTAATTCCTTGGAATGATATTGCTACGAGCGACGATTCTGGTAAACACGTGATATTTCTAGGCTCTTCCACAGCCGCAGTGTACAAATGCGCGGAGCTCTGGACATTTCTAGAGTATACGTGATGGCATTGAAATACATGGAGACTCAAACGCCTGATCAAGACACATCTGTCTGTTTGCCGGCGGCGCCGGTTGTAGAGCACGGCAGAACTATACGCGAAATGTGTGGGATTATTCGGGAGTCGCCTAAAAAATCGTATGCCGGGTCACTGTTGAGTTTGCTGGAAGATGATGGTAAGTTCGGGAACACTAATCGGAGGCCTATATCGTCCCTTGCCAGGCAAAGCAACGTAAGCGACATTTTAACATTTTTGCAGGAGAGACAAAAAATCGTGTCGATTGCAAATTGCTCAAGAAAGAATATTAATTTTGCATGTTACATGTTATGCAATGATTAATTAGGTAGGTATATTTTAGTGCTTGTGATGGTTCTTTTATTCGACGCGGTTCAGTGAGACCTTCCCAACAAGATCAAAAACTCATTTTTGCCAAAATGGCGCTTACGTTGCTTTGCCTGGCAAAAGACGATATAAGGCATCAACCGTCAGCTCACGAGCAATTATAAATTGGGATGCGAAGTGGTAGCGAGCGGATTAAAAGCGAGTAGTAATCTCAGCGATATTCCCAAGTAATTAATTGTTGGCGTGTATTTATTGTAGTGTGCAGTAAAAAACAGTGTGTGTTTTAAAACGATCGTCCCAATTATATTCGAACCCGTGCGCGAAATACGTAAGAGTATAATAAAAAAAGTTCGGATATTTCCTCATTCCTTAATATCAGGGAAGAAATCTGTCAAAACCTTGTGTCAATTTTTTGCATAAATACTTTTTTATCATTATTCTGACTTTGATCTTTTTCCTTTTTTGATGTTACGACGACTTTTGACCATTCATGACGTAATTTCGAGGTCATAACATATTTGCGATGAGGGGTAATTTGAAGTCTAGATCAATCAAGAATTGACTTTTTTTGTTGACATTTTTGACAGCCGGAAGTTGCAGTATTCAGTAAAGAAAGTGCATGGCTTCGGAAGCTTGCTTTCAACAGCAACTTTGATACAGTTGTCCATGTCGTTCAATCCAAACTACGAACTGATACTCTGAACGACTATCGAAATCTGATTAAAATCGAAGTAATCGGATACGATTCAATTAAACCGGGCGAGAGACGCCGATACAGGCAGCATCCGCTGTGCAATAAAAACGTGCCATATCGTACCAACTTGGCCTAAAAAATCAATTCAGCTGGAAATAGCTGCCTGAGTTATAATTCCTTCACGGCCCGTTCACTGAGGCATGAAATTAAAATGCTCCTGTTTAACCTTAACTAGCTTGTACTTAGATAAATTAAAGGCATATCCGAGTGCATATCTAACGCTCCAATCATCAAGCTCTGATCTCTGAAACAATGGCCGGGTAACGACGCCAATCGTAATTGTAAATCCAGAAGTAGTTAAGAAGTAAAGGGAGGAAACGAATAAAAATTAAATTCCCATGGACGAGTGAAAAATTGAATTCAAATTGAGTCAAAATCGGGCAAAGAAGTGGCAAACTTTCCGACAGCCCTCATCGGGCAACTGTCACTCGAAAGTAACATTAATCATCGATTTTGCGCAACTTTATCTCGAAATGCAAAGGAAGAGAGAGGAGTGCTCGATATAGGGTGAACGGTGGCTAAAGTGTGCTGATGAATTCCTGATGTTTTTTTATCTCTGCTTGTTGAGTGTACTTACTCAGAAACTTCGTGTTTTTTCTTATCCAAAAGTTTGTACTCTGCTGTGTTATTGTTGCCAACTTCAGTATCGACATAGGGAGTTGAGAAATTTTATATACAGGGTGATTAAAAACTGCCAATATCTTTCGGTTACTTTATAGAACACGTTGCCGTAGCACTGGGAAAGTAGTGGATAAAAAAACACGGGCTTTGGTTTGCAAGTTATTAACAAAAATAGTAGTTGAGCCCGCGGTTGAGCCAATCTGGTAGCATCACATTAGTACCTACCTGGCACCTTCAGGAGACGTCCATTTTACATCAATATTGCTCTTTGTTGCCATGGAAATTGCTCTGAAACTTCCTTAGAATATAAAGCTTTATATTCCAAGGAAACTTCAGAGACCATACATTGTTCGAGGGATAGTGGAACATATTTGCAAAATGTAACTTCACAGCACTTGAGGTTAAAAAATGAATTTTGAAATTTGAAAGTACGATTCAAATCTCAGTTGCAAGAGAAATTCGAAAAGACTATTAACAACTTGTGATTCTTCGCAAGTTATTTTGCTTTGCTTCAAAATCATCATGGGTTGGGGAAGTTGAATTCTCAACTTCACCTCTTCATAACTCGAAACTTGATGAATAAACTAGCCACATTATTTCCGATGTTTTCCGTGCTCTGTCCTCTGTCAACGTTTCCCATACGTATACACGGGAAAAAATGCGCCATTTTTTAACCACCTGTACGTATAGTAACGTATATATTGTCATAAGAGCAACAACGACCTTTCACACTTCCACCATACTCAAACAGCTACCGCTGGTGGCTTACGCTCTTGCACATTTTTGCTGTTGTGTCATTTAACTGTGAAGAGCCGATACCTGGATCATTTCACTATCAGTTATTGTTCATGATTATTAATAATAATTATTATGGAATGTAACTTTGATACCGTTCTTGGCGTTGTCCGGATCAAAGGCCAGTCCAAGGTAGAATGGCTTCTCTGTGAAGTTTTTAATAATGTTCTTAAAAACTTTCTTCAATAATTTTCTTTTTGTTACAGACTGATCTGGAGTATGTCCTTCAAGTAGCAAAGGAAATCGAAATGAGGTAAGATTGCCAATTAAACTATGTATAGGAAATTGTGTATCTGTCATGCTTACTAGGTATAGTCTCACACGTATACACACAATCACGGTGATTATCATATTTCACTTAATCAATCTAACTTTGGCGGTTAATTACAAATTCGCTAGTTAAGCACTTACGCCTAAGCCATACACCAAGCAACTTGCCACAAAGACCAGGGGCGGATCTGGAAGTTTTGCTGAGCGCTTACGAAAAGTAACTGTATATCTTAGAGGGAAATTAATTGGCAGTTTGTATAATAACTAACAACAACTTGATGGAGCATCGATCGTTTTCCATAATTCCATGGTAATGCCGATGCCGTGTCACTACTGGATGGGAAAATTGAAAACGCTCACTGTTCTTCTAATTGAAGCTATTACAGAACAGGTGCAAAATTATCAAAATATACGGCCGTCGGATAATGGAAACACGTTTTTTCAATTTAGCGTAGGTGCCACTTTGCACCTTTCCACAGGCTACACCAGAGTACTCACGTAGGTATAAAGGTAGTAGTACCTGCCTGCTCCTCGAGTTGATGCCATCGCCATCATGCAATTTTCCATTTATATTGGCCGATAGATCACCGCGCATGAAATCGCTTGGTATTCTCTTTTCGTGCATGTCATTTGTTTATTTGCCATCACGTAGGAGATAATCGGTAGCACCAGACAAGATAAAAACATTCTACACGAATGTTTATTGTGTTGGGAATACAATGAAGCGACTTATTAACATGCATTATGAGGACACTTTATATGCCGATATCGCGTCGCACGTTTTTGCTTTTCATTATAAATTCACTCGAATTGCGAGCATGTGTGTGGACAAGAGGTCAATTTATCAGATCAGGCCATTCATTTTGTTGGCATTATAGCAGTTCATTTGATAAGTCCAGAAGCCTGGGTGGGGTACCAAAATGAAAAAGTAGTCAGTGCTACTGTGAAGCAGCAAAAGGTCTAATTATTTTGGACCTCTTCATTAGGTCATCTCGCCGTCAGTTCCAGAAAAAAGATGATCAGCGATCAAGGCTGATTGCAGATTGGTTGAACTTTTTTCTACTAAATGCTAGGCGATTGTACTAGACCCATCATATTTTCATTATTGACTGATAAACCAGCATTTCCATTGATCAGTAAGCTACAAATGGACAAACAAAAATCGCGAATCAACTGATATCGAATTATCTTTTTTGTGGAACCCAGGGTCGGACTTCTAATAGGGTCCTTGCATGAATTTTATTTTGAGACGATTACCTCATAAAATCATTAAAAACGTCATCCACAATAATTTCCGCCCAAAAAAAAAATTTTAAAAAATTTCCCCATCCTTTAAATGAAGATCAGAGTTTGAATTTTTTTTTTCGCGCCAAAAACGCGGTCGCTTCTACAATGACCTTGAATGCTCACAATGACGTCATCGCGAGAGTTCTATTTTTTGTTTGCAAGTTTTTTTTCTTTTCGAGGTTGCAGCCCTGCGCCCTGAAACCCCGCGAAATTTCAAATCGTCATTATTTTACCCAAGGAGACTATTTAAGCTATTAACTTGCTATTAACCTAAATCAGTCCCGAAAAATTCAAAATCATTGCATTTTCATTCTATATTTTTATTACCACAGTACCTGATTAAATTATAACAAATTGTCCATTAACGAAACAATCAAATAAATAAATTATGTATCAACAGAATGTTGAACTTCCCTTCTGTCTTTTCTTATCTTGCTTGTGTGATTATCATTCCGCCTTCTGCACTACCAAAGAATACCAAACATAGCAATGATGCATCTTCTATTATACAATTTGTTTCACGGTTTTTGCAGATAAACCAAGAGAAATCTTCTTTTGCTCTCATGTAGAAGTAGAATCTTGCATTTTTTTCTAGTTCTGCTCTAACGTCACATAGGTATACGTTCTGGTACGGAATCACTTCAAAAAATTGCAGGATGCTGGACCAAAACAATAACTATTTTATAGCAACGTGATCATCGGACACTTCAAATTGGTCATCTGGTCCATTCCTTTTTCATGTTAAGAAAGGATGTGCATCAGAACTGGGAATCGAAAATAGTAGTGACGTTATTATTATAGGTGTGCTCTGCTTGGTATGTATGATGCCAGGGTATTCAGATTGCTGTTGCAGGTCTGGTATATCGTCGGCCTGGTATAACATCCGTTTTTATGAATGATGATTGATGGTACAATTGATGGTACAAGATCGCTAGAACAAGCTGGTGTGTTCTTTCTTCTCATAATTTCATAAAAAAATTGGTTTGCTGAGCTCGAGGGTGAGCTCAATCAAAATTTCATTCGTTGAACTTGTAACAGCTGCGATTGATTTGCCACTAGATGTATCTGTAGGTACGGTCCTCGATCCTAAGATATTTAACAAAGACAATCTTCATTTAGCGCCCTAGCTGTGGATAAGTAGTGGCCCCATTTTCCTCCACATATTTCCAGATCAATGCAGTCGTTCTAATGGACACATCAGAGATAGCTTTTGCAACAGAAGGAGACGACTTCTCTTCAAAGTACCTGTGAAAAAAAATAGAAATATTTTATTATTGAGTTCTTACGTAAAACAAACAATTTCGCCATGAAGCTCATTTTTAGCCTTTGTCAAATTTCAGTAACAGTAGAAGTGAAACCAATTTCGCAAGTAGTAAAATGGATTTCAAAAATTTTTTCTATCAATTTTGAAAAAGTGCTTATATTTTGATTCCGATTCTTGTCCATTTGGATTCAGTAATGAAGGATTTCCTCTTGGGGTATATTTTTGGACACAAACAATAAAAAATTCTAGGTATTTGCAGACGTTTCGATTTAATTAAAATCTTTTTCAAGACTCATGACCTATTGACTTGAAATAATTATTGAATGAATTGTAACTGACATTTTTGTGCAGCAAGCTGCTTAACAAGTCAGTAGTCCGGATGTTAAGGTATAATACCCTTCACTTTTATAACAAGCGATGCCACTTGGCATACCTATTGCCGAGACCATGTTTGACCGATTAAGATCAGGAGCCAAAGTCGCAAGCAATGCAGGCGTCGTATACAGGGTGTCGTATAGAAAAGAAGTGAAAAATTCGTATATCATTAACCAAACCAGATGGATCGACGTGAGTAGGCACATATATTCACAATATATTACCCATCAAGGAAAAGTCAACGGTTTTGGAAAATCTCGAGCGGTTCCTGAAATATTCAGGAAAAACTGAATTTTCTTCTGAATATTTTATTTCTCGGTGAATTAGTGAATTTTCAAGATATCGAAGTGCAACTTGGTAGTTCTATGGCCAGTGTGGTCATGAATCAAAAACGATCAGGAGCCAAATGCAAGGCCTGTCATTTTCAGCAATAAGACAGTGAACATTTTTTTTCTTCGCGACCGCCATCTTGATTCTCTGTTTTACTCAACAGTTGAAAAAGTGACAACTGAATGTGAGATAGTCGACATTTAGTCACCCCATCGTGGAAAAGATAGCCTTGAAGCAAGGTAAGGGTCTCTTCTTCGAGAAAACAGTGTTACCCAAGGTTTTCATAGTAACACGCATTTGCAGCGCCTGTGATGGCTCATCAAAGATTTCAAAGAGCAGAGTGAGCTTTTTGGCATAATCCTACATTCATTATGAGCTGAATTACCAAAATTCATGATGATCGGTTCAGAGGTAAATTTTTGGTGGCTTGCTGAACCAAATATGTGGTGCTTTTTGGTGAAAAATGCGAAAAAAAATCGAGCAATCATCATCATGTCATCCCTCACTAAGAGAAGGCTATTGCAAAAACTGAAACTAATCAACGCTGAAATGTTTTGGGAGAGTCAGCCCTATAATCTTGAGCCATAAAATGTTGGACACATGCGTCCCTTCGTTAGAGAGAAGACATGAGAGACTTGCATGCAGAAAGTTTTTTTCCAAGTTCTGAGCAACGTATTATTTTCAAAAAGCTACCGAAATTGTGTCTCTGGATCGATGATGATGAATTTTGGTACTAAATCTCAAAATTGATGTAATATTGTTAGTCATCAACTTTTGGTGAGTTTCTGAATGAAATATGTGAAAAAGAATTCTGAATTTTTTTTCTGCATGCACGCCTTCCATGTCTTCTCTCTGGTAACCGGACGCATGTGTCCAACATTTATTGCCTCAAGAATATAAGCTATAATCTTACAAAACATTATAACGTTGATTTGTTTCAGTTTTTGCAACAGCCTTCTCTTCGTGAGGGATAACATGATAATGATAGCCCGATTTTTTTTCCATTTCTCACCAAAAAGCGCCACCCATTTTGTTCAGCAAGCCATCAAGAGTTAACCTTTGGACCGATCATCATGAATGTTTGTAATTCAGCTCAAAATGAAAGTAGGATAGTGACAAAGAACTCACTCTGTTCTTTCAAATCTCTCATTAGCCATCACAGGCGCTGCAAAAGCGTATTACCATGAAAACCTTGGGTCACAATGTTTTCTCGATGAAGACACCCTCACCTTGCTTCAAGGCCATCTTTTTCATAATAGGGTGACTGGATGCCAACATTCTCACATTCGACTGTCACTTTTCCAACTGTTGAGTGAAACGCAGATTCAAGATGGCGATCACGAAGAAAAAAAAAGTTGACTGTCTTACTTCTGGAAATAGCAGGCCCTGCATTTGGCTCCTGATAGTTTTTTATTCATGACAATACTCGCCGTAAACTTACCAAGTTGCACTTCGATATCTTGAAAATTCACTGATTTACCGAGAAATAAAATATTCTGAAGAAAATTCAGTTTTTCCTTAATATTTCAGGAACCGCTCAAGGTTTTTCAAAACCGTTGACTCTTCCTTGATGGGTAATATATTGTGGATATATGTGCCTACTCACGTGAATCCATCTGGTTCGGTTAATCATATACAAATTTTTGACTTTTTTTCTATACGACACCCTGTATACGGCGCCTGCATCACTTACGACTTTGGCTCCTGATCTTAATCGGTCAAACATGGTCTCGGCAACAGGTATACCAAGTGGCATTGCTTGTTATAAAAGTGAACGGTGCCCCCTAAATTTAGACCTTAACGTCCGGACTACAGGCAGGAATGGACCCCAAGAGGAAATATACCCCAAGAGGAAATCCTTCATTAGTGCTTGATATCAGTTTCCGAGAAAAAAATCTGCCCAAGAGGCGAGTGCAAAAAGACTGCAGATTCTTTCGGCATGTGATACAAGATCCTGATGAAATACTGACCCAAACATACTTTAAATTGCGATTTCCGGGCACCGCACAGACACCTCAAAGGTAACAGTGGCTCCAAAAATCTCTCTTCATTCCTGCATCCACGTTTGGCTGCACTTCCCTGCAGAAATGCAGATAAATCTTGCATTTTTCTGAGATAACTTGGATAAAACTTCGAAATCTTCTGGGGTCATGGGGACGAGCATGGTGTTGGGAGAGTACCATTGATTTCATGTGAAAATAGCACAGAGGAATTTCAGACGCCACCAACCGCAGCCTCCCAGCATCCTCGTGGATGGCTACAAAAAAAATTGTTTCAGTTCAGTACATTAGAAAACACAGGATTATGCCATGACAAGTGCTATGTACCCGCCATATGGAAAACTAACTGCGTTATTTTATAAACTGCTAATTCACTTGTAGCCAACCCACAACAGAGGCAGACTTCAGATGTTTTCCATATTATTATTCTAAATATTAAGTTGGACCTTGAACTTTGCGTTTCCCCATTTCGTGTTCTCTGTGCAGTCTAATGAGTAAATTGCTGAAAAAATTTGTACGAAAGAGGTCAGCCCCTAGTTTCCCTGCTGAGTTTCTTCACAGTTTCCCCAGGCTCTTTTAGTCTTTTTTCATAGACCCTCCGAGTTCCAAGCGGTTCACCTGGCGAGTGCCAATAGAAGAGTTCTCCTTGAGATCCTTCAACTTGTACAGAAGGGGTCCCTAGCAATTTAGCATTGGATTTATCCCTCAACGGAGTCATGTCTGGAATGCCACCATGTGTCATAGCCAGAGTAATATGGCTACAATCTATTTCCCATCGTCTGCTCCTATTTATTACATGAAGCGGTTCAGGCTTAGTCATTAAGCTAGGTTCAATTCACAAGAAAGAGAATAAACGACCTTCACCTTTTTCGTTTTTCTTTGTGCATTCCAAGGCTTAATCGTGTTGAAAGCAAGGGTCCGTACTCCATAACTTCTCGCAGATTTCATTCCTGCAAAAGATCAGTAATGATTGTGCTATTATTTAAAACAATTCCTCGACTTTACCTCTTCAACCGTGGATGTTCGAACCGGCCAACCCATCAACGTTCAAACCAATCCAACGGCACGCCACAACATACATGAAATAATGACTCGATCACCTCTCTTCAAGACTCTGGCAGATTGTCCAAGTCCATAGGAATGACGCTGTCTCACCTTGTTCTTGTTCAAAAAATCACTTTGTGAAAAATGATCTCCACACTCTATGTTTCCACAAACAACGAAGGACGGTTAGTATCTACTACCATTTACTACGTAGTGTCACTTGTCTGGCAAATATTCTTCCATTTCCGTCGCAATTGGGGGTCCCTGGCGGAGCGAAAAAAAGTTTTGTTCGTTGCCTCCATAGCATAGCTGTTCCTTCCGGGGAACTCTTCTCCTGTCCTCCATGTAGCCCTATAGCTAAACAAAACAGACCTATTTCAATTTTGGGATGTAGCGCCTGTGTCAGCCAACCTTTACCTATTAATATTGCACTTATTTCCGTACACAGGACACCAGAATACACCACTGGAATACACCCACTTTTACTGTTACATCTTACAAAAAACTGACCTCACGGAAAGCCGCCGCGCCATAGTTAATGGAAGTATGAAAGCCGCGAAAATGCGCCGTCGCCTTTTCTCACGTGTCAGGGCGATCCCCAAGCTCGTGCTGCGCGCTTTTCAACCTGAACTGAGTTTCAACCTCACAGACGTCTGAAACGGTGACAGTTGGATTATGTCAAACATTTAAAATTCGTAGTCGCAATCTGTTTGTGTAAAATCAAGTAGCCCCGTCCGGTGCATAATGACGTCATCGCGCAGGTGACAGATGGGTGCATGGAAGTTGCATACCTAACAGTTTTTGTGTTTTAAATTTACAAAATAAAATAAACTATCAAGAATTTCGAAAAACCGTTCAGTCTATGGTGCTATTTGGCTACCAAAGCATCATTGGAGGCAATAAAAAAAAATCGTGCAAGGACCCTATTGGCCTGAAAGGATACTTTGTGCTTGGTACCGGGTTTGGTAATTATAACTCATCGACACTCAACTTATCGACAGGATAACTTGCCGACACCCAACTCATCGACAGGACAACTTGCCAACACCCAACTCATCGACAGGATAACCTGCCGACACCCTACTCATTGACATAAAAACTAGGAAAACTTGCCGACAGCACCTGACCCTGTCCCTGTTGTTTTCGAATCAAAGAACTGAATTGCCTGACTTAAGGAGCTTGTGGTGTGGTGGTCCGCGCGTTCGACCACCACACCAGAGGTAAGGGGTTCAAGTTCCACTGTGGGCGCTCGGATTCTTGTCTCGTGAACAAACAAATAATGATTGCTAAATGCAAGAAGCACGTGCGTCGCATAGTACGAACGATGGTGCCGACCACATGCAATTTCTCACGGCTTTAACATGTCCAAGTTGTCTTAGAATCAAAGAACTTGATTGCCTGACCGGCCCTTGAAAAAAACAACAACTGGGACCTGACGAGGTCCATGTACGCGGCTTCAACATGTCCAAGTTGTGTTTAAGGCAATCCACCTTGCATTTTGTGTTAACTGGGACCTGACGAGGTCCATGTACGCGGCTTCAACATGTCTAAGTTGTCTTTAAGGCGATCCACCTTGCATTTTGTGTTTATGGAATGCCACCTGGCAGAGTTGCAGTAAGGAGTCGGACATACCAGATGAGCTTTCTAGCCTTTGCACCCCGTGTAGGGTGGCGCGGGGGTCTCTGAAAGTTGGAGGTGCAAGAGCTTTTCAAAACCATGCTGAAATAGTTTGATTATTTTCGTAAGTTGTTGAGAGTTGTCGTTTAAGTTCTCTTGTTGATGGATTATCCTGTCGTCCTGTCGGTGAGTTGTCTTGTCGGTGAGTTTTCTTGTCGGCGAGTTTTCTTGTCGGCGAGTTGTCTTGTCGGCGAGCTGTCTTGTCGGTAAGTTGTTTTGTCGATGAGCTGGGTGTCGGCAAGTTATCCTGTCAATGAGTTGAGTGTTGACGAGTTATCCGACTCTCCTAGGTACCATGATCAACGACTTCCTTTTCTTTGTTTCGAGTCTCACGATGTTCCGCATCCAAGCTAATTAGGGCTTTGGTGGTCTTCTTAGCTTTTCCGCACATTCTTGTGATATGAGGCCTAAAGGAAAGTTCCATGTCCAGAGCCATGGCAAGGTAGCTCACTGTGTTACTGAGAGGGATCGGGATATCGTCTATTGTGAATGGTACTATTATCAAGTTCCTCTCCATGCTCAGGGCAATTACGACGGCTGTCTTGGCTGTGGCGATCTCCAGTTTATTATGCTGCATCCATCTGTAACCTCGATCCAAGTTCTCGTGGGTTTCCTTGACAGCTCTTTGTCAGTGCTGGTCGGTATGAATAATGCATTTTTTCCATCTTCAAGTACGAGGGTGCTCCAGCTTTTCTCTTTATAGACTATTTTCTCCACCTTCTGGATGGCATCTGTTGTTTTTTGACCTTTCTTGAAACCGTATTGGTGTCTCTTTAGTCCTTCTTTTGTTTTGACGTCTTCTGAAAGCCTTCTGCTGAGGGGATTCTCACATACCTTACTTGGGACGCTGAGTAGACAGATTGGTCTGAACTAAATATTTCTCCTCGTGGTCGTTCTGCTTGCTTTCTCTGCAAGAACTATAGCTTGACTTTTTCATCATCTGGGAAGCTGTTGCGTTTCAGGAGGCTTTGAAAAATATTCAGGTTTGAATAATTGTTTCGTTCTATGGAAAAGTTTTCATATGTAGATGAAATTAAATCTTGAATACAACCAATATTCAGGTTTAGCAGTTATTAGCGTTTTCAGCGTTATTTCTGGCATGATTCCATCGGCATCAGGAGGTGCCTCTTCATTCTCTATATCAGGTGTTGTTGTTGTGTATATGTGTTGTTGCGTTGACGACTTTCTCCAGATTGAAGTCTTCGTCGGTTTGCGTTCGAGGGCTTCCGAAGTCGATTTGTACTCGGTCTGCTATGAATAATTCTTCGAAGATTCGGATGTCAACATAGTTTTGGAGTTTGTAATCTTCATTTGTCACTAACGTCCTGGTTGCGGCTTCCGAATATGTTATTTTGCAGTTGATTGCACTTGTCTTCCCACTTGGCGTCTTCCTCTTCTCCGGTTATACTTCGCTGTTTTTCGCTGTTTTTCATGTTGTTCGTTGTTTATTCGAACAATTAACAAATTCATTTCGTTATGAACTATTCTGTTGTTTTTTCTGGCCGCATTGGTCCATATTCATGTACAATGTTCGTCGTGTGGGTGCTTCTTCTTGGATTTCCGTCAAAACGTATCGGTGATCGCTAAGTGTTTCGTCGTCCATCACGTCTCATTTGAGATTGGTGACGGTCACGTTGTCACTTGCTTAAGTGAGGTCTATATGGAGGAGGTTCCGTTCTTCTTTATTAACGTAGATGATCTACGAATATAAAGGAAATGCAGCCTCGGTTATACTTCGTAATTATTCGCTTTTCGTTACTGATTTGTTGGAAATGTATTACTCCGTAGTTCTTTGAGGTGTGCGATAAAGTTATTCAGAGTGCAATCGGGGGAAATATAGATGCTAATAGCGCTTGTGTCTGTTCCTGCGAATTATGTACGGCTGCTGAAGTTACGAACTGTTTGCCTCTCATCAAAGTTGACGATTCTGGCGGACTTGCTTCCGTTTCTGTATGCATTTGCTTTCTTGCTCTTACAGAAGTTGGAGTTTGGTTCTGTGACTGCGTTCAAGTCGCATCCGCTCTTGCTGGCTGCACTGTTCGCCATAACGTGTACTCGAGCCTCGACTCGAGCACTCTTGTTCACATTAATTTGTAGAATCTTCATAGTTCTTAAAATAGAATATTAGTTTTGTCCTAATCCTCATCTGCTTCCTTGATGTCTATATCGTTCTTATTCGAGAGCATGTTCTTATTCGAGAGCATGTTCTTATTCGAGAGCATGTTCTCATCCGGCTCGTCCGTTGTGAAGCTCAGATTAATTTGTACGAATTTGGATGTGTCAACCATTTTTTTTATTGATTCATAGCTCTGGTAGCTTCTTTTCGTTCATGGGGTTTTTTCTTACGGCTCGTCGAAAGACTACACATTCGCTGGTGTCCGCTTTGTGGCCGGGCTCCTCACATACTGGGCATTTCTTTTCTTCGTTGCATTCTACTCCTGTATGTTCTTTTTCACCACACTTCTAGCATATTCGTGATCTGTCCTGTTCCTTGCAGTCGGCTATCTGGTGGTCGTAGGCCCGGCATTTGTAACATTTCACCATTTTGATCATCTTCTCTACTGTGCAGTCTACGATTCATAAGTGAAGTTTGTCACTTTGAACGATTATCTGTGCGTCTTTTGTCGATTGTGCTTTGTGGCTTCTGATTTTATATGCGTTCGGACGTATTTCGCTCATTTTACATTCTTTTCCCATTCAAGGACAAGGCTTCTACGTCAATTTCTATGGCTGTTCTCACGTTGGATGTTTTAGTCAGAGCGTCCACCTCGACTCGATAAAGAGGAAAGGGATGTATGGAATTGAAATCAACCACAGCGTAACTGTTGTGGGAACTCATATTATGTTTAGTAATGTCACTAGCTCAATGGCTTCTGGCAGGCGAAGAACGCATAACAGTGGCCAGGGCCGTCTCTAGACATTTGGCCATATGGTGCAAAAACTCCAAGGCCGCCCCCTTCTCCCTTTTTTTAATGACAAATTTTGTATATAGCTCTTTTAATTTAAATCTTATTTTATGAAAATAACAGAAACAAAGACAACAATAATTGAAATGCTCGCATTTTGAACCAGAATTTTTTCTTAAGTAGGTACAACAGTAACGATATTATAAATTAAATATAATAAACAAATGAACGAAAGTTAACAAATACATAGTGAGTACTATGTATAAACCAGAATATAATATTATGGAACTTTGACTTAGCGGGCCTTAGCTTCGGTGAACTCTCTTTTTTTTTGCTCTGCATCAACTACTAGGTTATTAGCAGGGGTTTTTTCCGTGGGGTTTTTCTGTAACGATAACAATGATGACGATAACAACGAAGAAGTACTGTTGGATTTACATATTTGGATCAGTGTGGAATTTATCAGTGGGGTTTTGTTTCGATGGCTTCCTCGATTTCATCCCTCTTCTCGGGGCATCACGGCACGATAGTAGATGCCCCAGTACTAAAGGACGCATGAAAAAAATCATCTGGCTCAGTGCGGATTTGAACCCGGGACCCTCGCCTTTGAAAGCGGGACCGAGCTCACCGTGCTACCGACTGGGTTAACTCTCTTATTGTATTTGACAAATTTAACTGGTTCAAAATTGCATGTTCAATAGAGATTACTGAAAAATTTCTACCGCAAGTAGTTTGCTATGATTATTAGCTTCGAGAAATTTCTCTCGTCTGTTGCGACTGTGATGTGACTCGTAAGGTCAGAATTATCCTTGAAACAACAAATATAATAGCTACGCGGCGGCCGGGCCGCAGCGCAGGCTTGAAATATGAAAATCAAACAAAAATTTGAAAATGTTCAGGGGCGGCCGTGGAGGTAAAATATAAAAAGTGAAAAAATGGGGGAAAACGCATTGAGGCGGCCGCCGCCCCCTGAATCTGGCCGCCCTTGTGCCATGCACGAGTTGCACGCCCGCTTAAGACGGCCCTGACAGTGGCATGGCAGCTTCTTGTAGTTTAAAGTTTCAAGCTTTGTGTGACACTACAACCATAGTTGTCAGTCATTGACTTTGGGTGCACGGAGCCACAGAGCCTGAAAGTTGCAAAAATTGTGTTTCGTAATTTATAAAATCGAAGTTTTCATTCAAATAAATTTGATTGAGAGTCGTAACAAAATGAAGCCTATAATTTGAATCTCGGCAAACGAATGGTTGTTTTTATTCCGCCTTAGGCTTCGTTTTTATAGGTGATGGTATTCGTCTCGTGAGACTTAATGTGTAGTGTAAAAGCTACCCACGTGTTGTCAGGCGGTAGCGTTCTTATAACGGTGTTTGTTGAATGGGATATTGAAAGGTTGTTGTAGGGATGGTAGAAGCTATAATAAGCTAGCTAGATCCTAACTTTTACCATACATGGTGGTGGTGGTGGTTCCAGAACCGCTCTATTCCCTCTACTAGTGCAGATTGGTCCTGCTATGGCCAAGTACAACTATATACAAATTGATGACTGACAACCATGGTAGTAGTATCAAGCAAAACTTGAAACTGTGAGCTACAAGATGCCGTGATGCCCCTATTGATAAGTTGCATATACTTTGCCACTGAAATTGTGGAACAACAGAAAAAATCTTATGTATACCTACCTATCGCGTCTTATAGCCTTGTCGTCGGGTTCTACGAAGACAACTTCAACTACTTGACCTTTGATTCGAATACGGTTCCCTATGGCGATTGCCGTGTCCTTGGGTTATGTCGATGTCCCACTCAAGGTTTTCAGTGGTCCTCCACGTTTTCACTGTCGTTTATTCTGATATTTTGGCGTCTTTATGGCTTGTGTATATTCTGTTGGGATTTCACTTCGAACATTTTCGTATTGTCATCTTCAGATCTGAAATTTCCAGTTTACGCCTTTTTGATTTCTTCTGGAACGTCTTCGACTCTGTCCTGGAACGCTCTGACCATATAGCTGGATCTCCTGTTGAAGATCTCAGTAGCTTTTCCCACGGTTTTTTGTACATTTCCATTTTACCTGAATCATTCATATCATCCCATCTAGTTTTTCGCAGATTTCTGAGCCCTTTCGCTCTTTGTTTTTTTTTTTCTTGTGGATATCGGACGACCTGGACTCGTTTTGTCTTATCCGCGGTTGACGTGAGCTGTCGAGCTAATTAAGGTATCTGCTTCGCCTGATTCAAGAAAAGAACGATATTTTTCTCAGATCGCGCCCAAGGTTGCGTATCGAGAGGTTTTCCGGGGTACTCTTGTCGCTGTTGATGTTGTTTTTTTTTTGCCCTGCATCAACTACTAGGTCATTGGTAGGTTTTTTAGTGGGCGTTTTTCAGTAACGTTAACAATGTTGACGATACCAACGAAGACATTTTTGGATCAGTGGGGTTTTGTTCCGATGGCTTTCTCGTTTCTATTCCTTCCCTTTTCCGCATTGCGGCGTCACCGCATAATAGTAGATGCCCCAGTTCTAAGAAACGTCCATCTGGCCTATTGCTGAAGGCTGATGATCGCCTTAAGGGGTACCCTGATCCCCTGAAGGTATACCTACTTATTCCGCCAGCATTACTAATTTCCATGTCATGTCCTCTGAGCGTCTGATCCAAAGAGGTTGCTTGCTTCTCTGTGTGGCTGAGGTGGGTGGTAGGTGTTTTTGAGCTCTGAGGCTTTGTTTATAGACAATAAGAGGCGGACTTTGCTTCTTATGCGACGGTCAGCATTGTGGAGTAAGAGAAATCTCCGCCTGTCACAGCTCCGCCGTCGGGTCACTCGTTTCACCAGAATGGCAAGCGGGATTACTTTCGCTCATTGGCTCTCTGTCCCAGTGAAGGTTGTGCTGCTCCTAGCTTTCATCGTTCTCCTTCGAACTTTCTGGCATGAGTGTCCCTATTCCCTGCCAAAGGCCTCTTCGTGCGACCCTCGCCGATATAACTTTCAGGATCATCGCAGCTACTGAACCCCTTCACCAACGTCAAGTCTTACAGAACCTAGGAGAGGAGCTAGGATTCGTCTGAACTATAATAACCCGAGCTAGGATTCAGCTGAACGGAGCTAGCTTGAGTTTAAATTTACCTAAATAAAACATGGATAAACTAAAGCCTGAGTGTCACGATACTATTTTCGTGTAGAGACTAGATTACCGGGGAGTTTCTGAATTTGTCATATCTAGTCATATATTTCTAGCATGAAAATAGTACGAAAATCGAAAATAGTATCGTGACACTCAGGCTTAAGCCAGCGGCCTCATCAAAGCTGAACTGAGCTGGTGTGGAATACAGCTGGCCTGATCTGGAGCTGGATCAGAATTCTAACAATTTTGTTCTACCTACCTGTACTTTTTGGTGTCAATATCTAAATAGGAATGACGTTGATTGTCTTCCGCCCTTGACTAAAGATCCGAAGTGTCGTAAGAAACCTCGTAAGAGACTACAGAGTTGCGTTCCCGAGCAAAAGTCCGCTAGAACTACACTAACCGTTGACTTTTTATCTGAGTTTTCTTGAAGCTCTCGGCTTAACGCCCTGACAGCTCCATCACAGAAAGCTCAGTTTCAGGCTTAGCTGCACAATAACCATTTCACACACAACAAAAACATTTTTCAGTTAGTCTACACATCATATGGAACGAAAGCATATCCCGTCTTTTACAAATCCAATCTAAAATGCTCTCAAACCCGTTAGGTACCTACATGCCTTCGAAAACGATATCTGCATTATTTAGGTTATCTCCCATGCCATTTCCCATATTCCCGTCTGAATGCACACGGGCTTTCTTTCCAATTATTGGGAAGCCCCCGCAAGCGATATCGAAGCCCCCCCGATGCTCCATACTCTGCGTGCGCGTGCCTGTATGTGTTCTAATATTCCGAATTCACCTTTTTTTTGCAGGTTTCCGATCCAGGTGGATTCCGGTTTAATAGAAGTGCTCTCGCCGTCCCCGGCCTACTATCCGAATTTAGATAAGCTCAGGATCACGCTGGGGGATACCCCCGAACGGGTCCGATGGCGGTCCAAGCAGAACCTCGACTTCGCATTCTTGATGTCCTATTCGCAACCGAAAGGTACGTTGTTTGATTTTTATTTTCTTCTCCCTCAAGTACCTAGTGTTTTCGCTGTATACCCACCCTATACCTGCTACCAACAGCTCCGCAAAAATAAAAAAGATACGAGAGAATTAATCTCCTTCGAGGGAAATAAATGCAACAAGCTCCTCGGAGAGAGCCGCATGCGAAACTTGGTGCGGAAGAGGTGGCAGAGAGAAAGTTTAGTGAGACTCAAAAATTTATGGGCGTTTACTCTGGAAGCCCAAAGGATTATGTTTTTATTATTCATGCGTTTATTTAGGTATACACCAAGCGCGTCCAAAGACTCCAAAGACACAAACTTTTATGAATTGCCTTCAAGTGAGTTTTTTTTTGGTCGTACAGTTTAATTTTCAAGTACATTCTTACTTTAAGATCTCTCTCGGGATCTCCCATAAAATAATAAATTTTCTGATAACATCATCCTCAATGATCACGAAAATGCAGCAATAACCGTGCACTAAATCAATAAAGTGGAAGACTAACGAGCCACATTGTGTAAAGTCGGAAACATCACATTCAAAATTTGATTTATGGTCGAGCGGTATGTTATTATCAATTTGATAATAACTGGCGCGGCAAACTTTCGAAGTGACCTTCCATCCCGAAAGTTTTAAGGGTGCCAGCTCGAAGCTATTAACTCCCCAAAGTTTAACCTCCGCCATTTAATTGACTTGATATGGGAACTGCCGAGATTCAGTTTTGATTGCTCCATATCTACTGTACCCGCACATTTCAACGACATACTTTGCTTTACTGCCGAAAAGTCTACTTTTTACTGCCACGTTACATATTCCAAGCAGGTACTGTTGCAGATATCAAGTTCGTAGTGATATGACATTTATGAAGACATTTCAAAGTTATGCGTTTAACGTAAACTAGACGCTTGAAGCCGAAATACGCAACCACATGTCGCTTTCAGAATGAAAAGCAATTTACAGCAACTTCCATTTAAAGTTTGAAAGGTATAACGAACTATATGGCTTGGGGAAAAGTTGAACAAAACTTTCCACTTTACCTTCAATCAACTGGATTGAATAGAGTTCGGAACCAGTTCGATGTGGCTATACCTACACAAATGGGTCCTAATGCTTGCAAGTGTTCAATGTTTGGAATCGCAAAAGTTTTCAGAGTAGCTAGACGACATCGTATCCCATCCGGATATGACAAATTTAGAGGAAGTGCCAGCAATAGGCACTGTGATGAAACCAATGACGATCCTCAAATGCCAAACCGGCAGCCAATCATACCGTTTACCATAGTGACAATACGGTTTCTTCCTCGAGGCAAGTATTGCCGCGGTGGGATTTTCAGGCATACTGAGAACTGTCAGTCAAAACTGTGGCGATTTTTTTCTGTGATTCGGTGCAAAAACCTAATTTTCAACGTTCGAGATTGATCCTTATTGCTGCTACGTTCAATTTTACACATGAAAAATATCTCCTGTCATCACTTTTCAGTTGTACCTACATTTTTCTGAGACCTGGGGCATCACATTTAATTTGGAGCACCGACAAACGAACAGACTCGCGCGTTGAACGATAAACTCATTGTCTAACCTAGGGCTCAATTTCAAGTCCGACTTGCGCCTGGAATTGCGTCGGATTACCATGACAACGGCGTCAAACAACCTCTCTTAGCCAATCAGGCAGCTCTGTATTTGGACCGTATGCACCGCCGCAATTTGCGCCACCTGACTCGAAATTGAGCTGCTAGGCTAGAGCCCTTTGGTGACCCGTTTTCCAACCTGAAGGCAATTTTATCCTTGTTTCCAGGCACCTTCTACATCCAGCTCGAGGACGACATCCTGGCCAAGCCGAACTACGTCACGGAAATGAAGAAGTTCGCCATCGAAAAGATCGCCACAAAGGAACCGTGGTTCGTGCTGGATTTTTGCCAGCTGGGTTTTATTGGTGAGTTTCCTCAGGAATAATAAATAAGGGGGAAAAACCGGTTCGCGGGCGGTTGTGTGTGTGTGTGGGGAGGCGTCTCGAGCGCGCGAGTTTTTACTGTCCACCACTTTATTGCACTTTTTGGGGTCAATTTTCTTGTGCCGACCGAGACCTTCTTGCGGTTGGCGGGCGGGCGCCGACGCTCCGCTATTTTTTATTCATTCATGAAAGATGCATGGACTGCCGCCCGTAAAAAAATCTTGTCGACTCTTTTCTCCCTGCGCCCGCGTTATACGGGGTGTTCAGTTTGTGGATGTTGAACCAGGGGAGGGTGAGGTCTATATGAGGCTATTGGCTATCGGGTAAAACGGGCCACCTTCTTCTATATTATTAATAATTTCTCGTCTTACTGTCTGGTGGCTGAAACGGCTTTCGTTTGGTACGGTAGGTGAACAATTTATTGCTAGAGTACTTACAGGCTGAGGGTGTCGTAAAAATACGTCTTTGATCGCTCGTGTTTACAAAAGTTGCTGTGTTTATATACAGGGTTATTCAAAAGTCCGGAATAAAATTAATAATTTTTGACCATATTTTTTCCGGAAAAAACGCTCGAACAGGTCGATTTCTGAAAAAGACAAGCCGTTTTTTTCATGACACGTGTCTTGATCTACCGTCAACCCCTTGACCCCTAGCCACCCTTAGTATTTTTCTTTAAATGGCACCCTATGGCTTGTGGGGGCTCGTTGAATAGCTTGTCAAAAACTGTATTCAGATCTACCATTGAAAGTTAGATGGAACGCTTCACCATGAAGTTTTGAGAAACCCCAGGGCTACTCAAAAGTCCGTAACAATATTCATACATAATTCATTATCATATTTTTTCAAAATAAAAGCCGCTCGAACAGGTCAATTTTTAAAAACGGTAAGTCGTTCCTCCGTGATACATGTCATGATCTACGGTCAACCCTCTAACCCCCATCAGCCACCCTTAGTATTTTTTTGAATCGCATCCTATGGTTTATGGGGGTTCGTTGGAAAGCTTGTCAAAAACTGTGTTCAGATCTATCTTTAAAAATGGTTGGACGCTTAAGGGGTTGAGGGTCAAGGGCTTAAGGGCTAAGGGGTTGAAGGTAGATCATGTCATGACACGTATAATGGAAAAATGACTTACCGCTTTTAAAAATCGACCTGTTCGAGCGTTTTTCGGAAAAAAGTATGGTAAGAAATTAGGAACTTTGTTCTGGACTTTTGAGCAACCCTAGGGTTACTCAAAACTTCATGGTGAAGCGTTCGATATAATTTTCAATGGTAGATCTGAATAGAATTTTTGACAAGCTTTCCAACGAGCCCGCCTAAGCCAATGGGGTGCCATTTAAAAAAAAATACAAAGGGTTGCTAGGGGTCAAGGGGTCGACGGTAGATCATGACATGTGTCATGGAAAAACGGCTTGCCCGTTTTAGAAATCGACCTGTTCGAGCGTTTTTCCCGAATAAAATATGGTCAAAAATTATGAATTTTATTCCGGACTTTTGAATAACCCTGTATGCGCATTCAAAAAGTCTTGTCCAGGAATTTTAGGTTTTGACCCGGAAGTAATTATGTAGGGGACTTTTTTGTACTTGTTCTTCTAGAACAAAACTACGATCCTGCAAATCTTCAGCTTTACAATAATTACTTTTGGGTAAGTACAAAGCTGCATATTGACTAAAATTCCTGTTCCTGGACTATTAATAACGTCACGTGAACGTCATGCTAACTTAGAGTGAATGGAGTTTTATACTAAAAAAAATGTTTGATTGAAATAAAAACTACATTGAAAAATAATTGACCCGTGTTTTTTTATTCAGTCAAAAACCGTATCGTTTGGGCGCAATAAATAAATAACATCAACTATTTCTGACGTCACAGCGAGTCACCGCCTATACCGCCTGTGTAAATGACGTCAGAAATAGGCAGAATATAGGAATTTCGTTTATTTATTGCGGCCAAACGATACGATTTTTGGCCGAATAAAAAAATACGGGTCAGTTATTTTCTAGTATAGTTTCTGATTCCATCGAAAAAATTTTTTTCAAAAGTATAATACTCTATTGTATTTACCCATTCATGACTTATTGATGTTTGAAAGAAGAAAAACAAATAATTTAAACACTCTGTACTCTTATCAGCAGGCGAGTGGGATGCATTATGTTATAATTATTTTTTATCATTATCTCTTATGATAGGGTTACCATCCTCAAACCACACGAAAAGAGTACAGTGTGAGCAAAGCGACCGAAATTGCGCCGCGGGCGAAAATTTTTCGGGAAAAGGGGCGTGATCAGTCAGTTTTGAATACCACGAAGACTTGAGGCGGATTCCCATATAAAGATATTCGCAAAAAAAATTCGATGACACTCGTCAAATTTGAATTTTTCAAGGATTTGCTGACCCTTCAAATTTGACAATTATTGATAATCAAAATTTTGCGATATTCACACATGAAAACCCTCTGCTTCGCGTGTATTGCATATTGTATAATATGATGTCGTCCTAATGTGAAACACAACGGAAAAGTTGAATATAACAAAAATATAGTTGATAGAAATTCCTCATATTCTTGGATCTTGGCCGCATGCATGATTGCATGCGAACGTGATAGTAGGTACAGGGAGCTTTGGTTAGTGGTTACATTACTGACACAGATATCGATATCACCAATATCGCACTGCACAGTAGTCACAGCAGTGGACTGATATTATTGGTCTTGATATCTGTGGTCTTGATTGTGTCTTGAATCTACAGTAGTACACAATGGTGGTACGCATGCGCCCAAGAACATACCTAATTTGTGGAGTCATAGATTTTAATATTATATGGTCTACAGCAATAGAAAAAATAGAATGAGAAAAATTCGTCCGAATAAATTAAAAAGAGTACATTTGGCTTCAGAACGTGAAAAGTGAGAGTACGCTACTTCTTCACCTTGAAAAGAGTACCTGTACTCTTTAAAGAGTACGGTTGGTAACCCTACTTATGAAACATCACGATTTGTGTGGGAAAGTGTGCAGGGGGAAGTCACAAGAAAGCGCAAGAGGAGGCGAAGACATGGAATCGCCAGAAGTGATGGAATCAAACATGTCGACTCATGATTCAAGTGAAAAAATCGACTGGTTCCAATACAAACATTGTTCGTAACAAGTTAAATACAACTCATCCTTGAAAAGACACCTGTTGAAACATGCTGCGAAGAAAGAAATTAGCTGGTTCCACTGCAACCATTGTTGGTACCGAGGTAAACGAAAGTCAAATTTGACACAACACAATCATGTTGACACATGCTGCGAATGAAGAAATCAGCTGGTTCCAGTGCAACTATTTTTTTGTACCAGACTAAACGAAAGCCACATTTGACAGGACATTTGTTGAAACATGCTATGGATGAAGAAACTGGACGGTTCCAGTGGACCCATTGTTCTTACCGAGCTAAACATAAGTCATCATTAAAAATGCATCTGTTGCAGCATGCTAACGAATGAAGATAATCAACTGGTTCCAGTGGAACCATTGTTCGTACCTTGTTCGTAGCGTGCACGTAACACGCTCGTTGCGAGATACAAAGTTGGCATGAATCAAACCTCGAATTCAACCAATATCCGAGGTACCTAGGTCCCCCCTTTACTAAACCCCATATTGTCTGATAGCCTCATCTTGCCCCACCTTCCTCTACTTCCTCCAGCAAAGCGAGGGAAGTTAGAGTATCCACTTACATTATTCAACAATAGGTGCTGCTGCACGCTTACTAATTGGACGTTCAATTTTGCAGGGAAAATGTTCAAAAGCGCCGAACTCCCCTGGCTGATACAGTTTTTCCAAATGTTCTACAACGACAAACCGGTGGATTGGCTGCTGGATCATCTTATTTTCACGAGGGTCTGCAATTGGGACAAAAACGTCATGGTGAGTAATTATTATTAATATCAGCTTTAATTTATATCGAGTATAGATACCTGTACACCTATAAAGCGTTTTTATCACCAACGGTGCGAGGGAATTGAGTGCGCACAAAATTAATCCGGAAATCTGATGGCGGGAAGAGTTTTATTGGAATTGGCAGTGTAAAAGCTCCGTCGACAAAAGGCTTTATTGAAAAACACTTCATATTTTATTCAAACCGGCGCAAATCACTAGTGTAGAAATGTGACGAGTGGAGTCGGGGGGCTCATCGTGCGACTGTTAATATTTGAAATGGTGAACAATCAAAATTTTATTGCTGGTTTTATAGATAAATTGTTTCCGGCACAATCGCTGTTTGGGGAAATGGATGCGTATTGTTGTGCGGAAAGGTATTCCGTCAAAGTAGAGTTGTTTTGATGTTAAAAAACCATCGTTGTGGATCAAAATCCCATAGGTACTTGACTAAAATTAACTAACCTATATTTAGGATGGTTCTAAAATGGGAGTAGAGCTGTTGAAATGCGCTTGGAGACACAGTATACACGGTTTTTTCTTATAACCAATTATTTATTTTTAGTCGTGTATTGTATGGTGACATTCAGCAACTTGAGTTTGTTCTGAAGGTGTTTTTGAAAAAAAAAACTGTTGCACCACAAAAATACGCTACACTGCATAAAACGTTTGTCTTACGAATTCATACAAAATGAGTCATAACATTTTTGCTCATTGAACTTCCCTCGGAATTTCATAGTGCCATTCACGGTGTATTGGCAAACTTTCTTGGTTACAGAGACGATTGAATGAATGAACGAACGAAAAGACGCGATAGTTGGCATATCCATTGCCATTCCCATGTTTTGACAAAAATTCTCGTGGGACGGGAGGGGTGCAGCAAAGTTTTGGACTTGACGAAATATGTCACTATGACACCCTGTATAAATAATACCCTACTATTCACAAAATTATCAATTACAGAGTCTGAGAAATTGGCTGTCCTCTCAAAAAAGTCACAAGAAGATGCCCTTCCTGTAGGAGTTGGATTTAATCAAATTCTTAGCCATAAACAACACATGTAAGGTTCCGGCTTGCTAGGGGGGCCTACAGTTTGAAGTAGATTCCTAACCACAGGTGAATAGCAACAGCCAATCACTTTTCCAGAGGAAGCTTCCGAAGGCCGGAGTACTCTGAAGGTTGGCCCAGAACCTTGCCGAAGGGAGGCTTTGACGCCGGTGTCCCGCCTTCGAGTGAGCCCCACCACAGCGTCATGTTGCAGCGGTTACCCATTCAAAGACAAACCACGCTGTGTATGGCTTAGCTTCTACGAAGAGCAATGTATTTTGCATTTTCGTCGAGATGAAGACGAGATCGAAATATCTCGGCTCGTCCGAAACTCCACCTGTACTTCCTAGAACAAGAACATGATACACCATGAGTCTGTTGCGTGACGACTTTTTTCATTGTACGGTACAAGTGATAAAAACAAAGATTATAGTGTCCATAACGAGCAATAAAATTGCAATAAAAGTATCAATAGATGATTGAATACGTGACAGGGACAATATGAAACTAATTACCTATTACTAATTATAACGCCCATGCAAATTATTATTATTACAGGATGAATGGATTAATTCTAATGCAAACCATAAAGACAATACCTAATTGTCGTGAAAAAGCTTCCGTGCCAAATCGTCGGCCATTTATATTATTCATCACCTTTTTGTTATTATTGTCGTTGTTTTTCACGCTTACGCAGGTAGATGAGTGGTGTAGGTACGTAACTATTATTCAGAGCTTTTCCAAAACCAATTATGCCTGGGTTTTAAACTTGGCTTTTACATCTTGAAAAATACCGGGTGATCCTGCTTGAATGAAGTTTCATGGGCCACTTTATGCATCGTGAAGCAGTCAGAACTAGCAACTTTTCCCTTAATGGAGACCACAACAAAAAATACAAGTTGGTCTCAGATGAAAGAGTTGAAAAAACTAGAACGATTGGGGCAAATTTTCACGGGCTACCTATAGCTACTAACGGGCATACCTGTACCTGAATCCGTTGCCGATGAGACGACGATGGTTTCAAGCCTGCCATAATAATTACCGATTGTTTGAAGACAATGACGTTTGTCAAAACGACAACAGCAATAACAAGACCATGGGAACGTGATAGGTGAAAATCGGAGGTGACAATCCAGGTGAAAACATCTTCCCAAGTGACGTCACGATAATATTTTCAAAACGTTTCATTGGCTGATCGGACTCGTATAGAAAATTTAGATTTGTTCCATATAGGTACTCTTGAACTACCTTCCCCATAAGTTAGTCAAATAAAATATAGACTCGATTTTTGTGTTGTTGTCTCCTTTAACTTGCTACCCTTACATGTTGAATCTGCCCCTAACAGTGGAAAAAAATAGCTGTCAATGACCATTTTGTCGGGCAAACATTGTCTTCTCAGTTCTTCTTGCTTGTAGGCACGCATATCTTGCAAATTCTCATAATGACTGATGAGGTTTTTCACACTCCGAGTAACGTTACAGCTACCGTGTACCTATATCGAACAATTTTCAAAACCGGCCTTAAGTATTACGTTTTTTTCTACAAATTGCTCCTGAGACTTGTCAAATGCTAATGTCTTGATCTCGCTTTAACGGAACGACATGAATACACAACGCATTTCTTCATCATGTATACTTTTTTCGCAATAGGTGCGCAGCAAAAGCAGCGTTTTTAGTTAAGCATACACATACAGGGTGTTTCATTGGTAATGTTTGGCTGAAAAAAAGACATTCATAATCGAGAAAATGATCATAAATTATCTACAGTTATTCCACTGCAAGATGGCACTATCGGTTTCACGACACTTTTTGTTCTTTTCCAGTTCTGACTTTTCAAATCGCAATTTTTTATCGAAAGATCAACAAAAGCTCTTTGATTTTTTTCAAGGTCGTGGCCATAAACCCAAAAACTGATAACATGTGATGGCAAAAAATTTATATTCTACCAAAAATTGTAATTTCAAGTTCCTAGTATGATCACTGCATCGAGTTGGGACGTTAGAAAAAATCCTTGCAGCACAGATGATGCAGACATATTATAGCTCATTATTTATAGTTTATTTCTGCCGAAATAAGATTTTTTCGCTCGATAAGAAGTGGCCGTTTTGGCGCCGGACAAATCCAGTGAAACACCCTGTATCTGCAGACGCGCAAACTTTTTGCTTCTCTCTCACTAACACATCCGTTGCATCGGAAATCATCGGATCACATTTGCACTTATTCACGCATTTCCCGCCGTAATTCTCCTTTCTTGTTTTCCTTTGCCAGAAGCCGACGGCTAGAGTTTTTCCGTGTGATCTTCCCGCGCGTTGGTAGGTCTGTGATGTGTCGATATTATACGATTTCCGCCTTACAACCCGCTGGCGTTCGGTTGGATCTTGAGGCTTGAGGTGTAGTAGCAAAACGTCGTAGTTCTGCCGCGGGACCTATAATCATATGGCTGTTATACCTTCTAGCCCTCGACCTAGTCAAGATCCATCAAAGATAATAACCAAATAATTAAGTAGGTATGGAGGTTACAAACGAGTGCCCGAAAAAGTGTCTTCTCATTCTTTTTCAAATAAAAAATAAACAATTATGATTGCTGGAAATCTGGTGAAGACATGTCTATACTTACAGGGTGTTTGCAAACTTGGGGTAGAACATTGAACCGCAGTTAGAGAAATGCTTCAAATGTATAAAAAACATAAATTTAGGGCTATTTTTGAAAATACAGGTGTTCAGAAACTGGCGAAAAAGCTCTGCAGCACGTTGTGCAGGACCCTTCAAGTAATCGAAAAAAAAATTCAAATCTTCGACTTTCAGTTTTGAAAAATTTTTGGGTCAAAAACTGGTCCTTCAATATCAATTTTGTCAGTTTCTGACTCACCCTATAATTAAAAAAACAATACACATCTAGTGGTAGATATAGGGTAGATATTACTTCTCATCGAATTCTTAAAAAAATGAGAAGTATGTACCTAAGGTAATCGCGAAAAAAAATTATAATTTTTATTCGCTTTTTGGACTTCCCGTATGCTAAAACGTCGAGATCTGTCAAAAAACCAAAAACAATCCGTGTCGGTCGGTCTGTATCTTAGTGAGTATGTCAGGTTTTTCTTGTCCCTCGATTTATTTCCAAACCGTCCGACCGATTTCAGTCAAAGTTGGTATGCGCCTATGGTCGGCGAGGGAAAGAAGAAAATAAGCTTTCCACCATGATCTGTCAAAGGGAAAGGTCACTGTCAAAAAGTGACAGAAGATTTTGATGCAACGATTTTGATTTTTGACAACAGCTCATTTTGAAGCTCTAGAGAGACTCTATTCAGAACATGTGACAGTTATGACATATCTGTCCTCTGTCAAAAGTTACAAGCTGTCAGAGAAAAAACTTTGACGCTCGATAACTCAAGAAGTACCAGACAGATTTCGACCAAATTCGGTTTGCAGAAAGAGTATCCACCAGGAACTTGACGGAGCATGGATAGCTCCGATAAAAGTTGAGCATCCAACTTGAAAAAAAAACATTTTTTTTCCGGAAAACTGGTAAAAATGGGCTTGACCCTCGCTTTTTTTCCAGGTTTTTGGAGCGATACAACTTTGCGAATATGCATCAAATATGTAGCAGAAATTTTGTAGACATCAGGCAATCACGGCCGCCAAAACTAAAAAAAATAATTGTTCACCATCCACCCCTGGCCATTGCCACCCGAGAGGCCTTGTCGCCTTGCCATCTCTCAGTGGGTTGTAGTGTATTTAAAGTTTTGGACGACCGAAAAACTAAAACTTTAAATACGATATAAATTGCTGGTGTGTCACGTCGCCATTTACTTAATGATCAGTTAGAACATCATTTAGGACCTCAATGATCATCAACTAGGAGTAACCATAGTCGCTAAATAATCGCCGGTGGTTGTGCATCATTGCCGTGATTTTTGAATACCACTGGCCAGCGTTTCTGCAATGAATCGCGATATCTGTCGTCAAGTCTGTCATTTCAGTACGCCATTTAGAGTGTCAGACCGTATTCCTGTGATGGAGGAACTGGATTTTGTGTCTTGCCTCTTGCAACGACATTTCTTGTACCAAATTATAAGATATTAGAGAGTTATTGCAGAATGCCATTTTACTGCACGGCACTATTAAAGGAGGCGTTGTTAAAATACTGCTTACCTTATGTTTGGTTGTTGAATAAGAGTTATTGCAGATCGCAAATTTCCTTACTTGCCCCGTCATTCCTAATTCCTGACCTAAATTTTTAGTCTCAATTTAAAGTTAGAGTGCAAATTGCATGCGGGACACAAGGTCCCCTCTGACGGGCCTGATTTCTTGCACACGTGTACTGCAAGGCCTGCAGAGTCTATCTGCAAAAAAATTGCCCCTTATTTAATAACGTAAGGGAAGTTTAATAAAAATTGGACGAATATGGGCAACCAACAATACACTAAGTACAGGGCCATTTTTGGGGCTTGTCAAAATAAAGTATGAATAAGGTCGACCTGAAGAGTGCACAAATAAAGGCAGGCACTATCCTTATTAAGGGAAATTTAACGTCGCACTAATCTGCGCAAGCATAGGTGCCAAAATAGTGCCGCTTTTAATACTGCTTGCCCTTATTTTATCTGCAATAACTCTCTAATGCCCGTAGCGTGCACGTATAAGCACGTACGAAAAACTAAAAACTCCCCGTTTCACATAAGAAATGCCAATTATTCGCGGAATTTGAATGATACGAACATTGCAAACGTGCAGCATGATATCGATTGGCGACACTTTATTTTTGGGCAAAGTCGAATTTATTGATGAGGAGATAGGTTTCCGTAAGTATCCGTGAGACAGGAAGGCATGTAATGCCCGTAGCGTGCACGTAGGTATAAGCACATACAAAGAATTGAAAAATCTTCTCGCTTTGCGTAAGAAATGACCGCCTGTTCGCGAAAGTTTGATGATACGAACATTGCGAACTTGTGACTGGATATCGGTTGGTGGCACTCCATTTTTGGCAAAGTCGAATTCCTGTACTATACTCCTGGTACACTTCAAGAATTGAAAGTTCAATTTTTTAAACTAGTATTTGCCTGCGAGTTGTAAGGGCTAATTACAAGCGGCCATTATTAGTTGTTTTGTTCATACAACTCACCACTAATGCCAAAGTAATGTCGTCGCTAACACCATAGGTACCTATATTACTGGCCTCAATTACTGGGGGCCAAAACTTTATAATATACTACCAGAAAATATACAAGTTCTTACACTATACTATACAGGTGATTTATTGTTAATTGAGTTTTTTCTACCAACCATCATCAAGGTATTGCAGCGGATAATTAAATGTGGTTTGAAACAATACCGCCCCCCTTTCTCTCTGGTCACTGTACGTAACTCACTGTTGATTGTGCTGTGTGCGTCCACTCTGTGTTTGTATAGAAATATCGCGGGGGATATATTCCAGTTTTCAGTTTTTGTTTTGGTGTTTGCCCACACACTGTGTTATCTTCTGCCTGGCATGACGTTGACCAGCGTGTGTTGAAATTAATAGTGTCAGCTCTCGAACCCTCTGATGTCCCGGAAGCGTGTGGATATTTTTCATCCTTGCTGTCATATGCGGAGGTTAGCTTCCAAACAATGAGCTGTCCATCGGGCTAGTTGATGAGTTCCAAGATGTGGTCACGTACCACGTACCCACCCCTCGCAAAACCTGACTAAATGTGTTGTTATTGTTTGTTGAAGATCTGTTTTAAAGATAAAACTAGTCATTTTCCGCCGCCAAGTTGGCAATAATAATAATTCATCTGTGTGATACTTATTGCACTTCGCACTTTCGAACTGGTCAGCTTTTTATTGCTTTCTGTGTTTGCGCTAACTGCTACCCCTGTTAGGCCAGGTCGATGCTACTTCACTTCAGTTCAGTCGTTTTGATTTGTTGTCAATAATTTATATCTGTTAGCTTCAATCCAGAGGTAACAGTGACTTTCATTTGAGACCTCTGGTAAGATTAGTGAATTCAAAGTCAATTAAAAAAACACCGGTTCAAAAAGTCAATAAACAAACGCTAAAAAAATTGAAATTACTAGTGAAGTTACTTGAATAAATTTTTGATTTTCGCTAAGTGTTGTGCAACCAGTCTCCTTCATGGCATCTTCTTGAAATAGCCCTCCTGTCGTAACAGGCCTGGGAAAGAGCAGTTTTTGGCTTAAGAAGACTCGTTGGTGATTTCCCAGTTGTGTCGTGGCTAGTGGCTCGGTACGTCATGAGAAATAGTGGCAGATGAAGGTCGTAATCCTTGTGGTAAGCCTCCGACACACCACTTTGAATAGATGGTGTTCCATACTCCAATTTGGTCGTTCCACCATTCCGCTGGACTGGGGATGAAGTGGAGTTATCCTAGTGTTCGTAGTATCTTCCGGCCGCGAAATTTGAATCGGTTCAATAATCCATTATATCATCCTGAAATTGCTATTGCAAGTTGCTTGAGGCTTTCTTAAACCTACCTAGAAAGCAGATTTTTTTATCGCTAAAAACTATAAAGCAATAAATTCCAAGACTTGCTGGTCATGACAATGACAAAATGCTATTGGTCCTGAGGAAATGCCATTGTCGTCTTAACCGGCTATGGCTTCAACTGGTTTATTTTACTAGATGTTACTCGAAATCGCAAATACTTGATAGGGACATAACTTCAATCACTTAATGTACAAATAACTATTTCACTTAGCCAACCCCTCATTGAACATCAAACTCTGTACAAGTTTGAACCCTCACAGCTGTGAACGACACAGCGTACCTGAAACACAGAGGACAGAGGTGAATACGACGAAAAAATTGAGGTCAATCAAAAATTTACTTGCCAATTTCTGTGGAAAGTATCCAAGCGAAAACGTAATATCATAAGCACAAGCAATATCCGAAGGTTTTATCACTTTTATCGCAGCTATGAGAATACATAACACGACGAGGCATAACATGTACCTACCTACCTGCCAACCTGGTGTACTCACCTGAGTAATAAGCATCATCCCCTCGTATTTGATGTAACGTACTCGTGCCATAATATTTACCATTCTCATCTCATTCATATTGGATTTGGGTACATACACGCCGGCGACACAGGGAATGTTGCCTGAGCCATGCCATTGTCGGTGAAGTGGTGGGTGAGTTGGGAGTAAAAAGCGGAAATAAAGTGCGCCGTATTTCCCAGCGTGCAATAACCAAGAATCGCTTCAATGACGCGGAATTGTTTGGAAGTGGAAATGTTGTGTGTTATTTTTTACAGGTATAGGTATGAAGCGAGCAAAGCTGGGGATCAGGGTGTGTTCACAACGTGTATAGTTATGAAAATATCCAATGTATCAAACTTTCTTTATTTTGATAAAACAAATGTGTCTTTTCACTTCGACGATGTCACCAAGAAAGACCAATTACTCATAACCCAGGATAGACGATTCACTTAACTAGGCTCATACCAGTTCTCCGTTATGCCATTTGGACTCCGCATTGCACCTACCTGCCATTTTAGAACGTTTGATATAATGTGTCCTCCGCGGACTGACATGGCAAACTTGCGTGATCTATCGGGATGACGTGATGATGCTCGGTCGACCATTTCAAAAAATCTGGTAAATCTCCGTGGTTTTCAATGGTCTGTAGAAAATGCGCACCTTCAAGCTGAAAGCGAAGGAATATGTGCTTGTTCAAATAGAAATTGAATTTTTGGGACATGTGGTCTCTGTGAAAAAGGAATACAGATGAACCCGGAGGAAATCGGGGCTGTTCACGATTGGCCAAGGTCCAGAAATGAGCACGACGTGCGGAGTTTCTTGGGTTTACGCACGTACTGTAGTCGATAACTTCTTGGATATTGCCAAGCTCTTCCACAAACTGACGGGAAAAAAGAATACCCCTTTTGTTCAATCCAAGAATTGTGAGAAAGCTGATATATACATATGAATTTGGACTATATTCGAGTCTGATCTTGACGTATCCTCTAGTATTATAACAGTTTAGCTTGAATACAGACGCCAACAACACTGAAATCAGAGCAGTGCTTTCGTAAAATCAGAACAGCGGTTAACAAGTGATGAAGTACCATCATTCGAAGTGACTTCGAACAGCTTCTTGATGTGTCTTGCTCAGGGGTGCCACCGAATCTTGTGGTTCCAGCGCCACGGGGGGAATGTGGTCTATTCGGAAATCCAGCAAGCGTCCAGCTCCCAACCGTGGCAAGTATCTGCAAAACAAGCGCCAGAACAGTGAATCAGTCGGCACAAATTTACTTGGAATAATAATGAGTACGGAGTTGCCATTATACTTAATAGAATATTATTGGATTTATGTTCGGAAATAATAAGTATGAAAATAAAAATAACGATTCCGAATAACAAAATTCCTTATTTTTATTGTTGTTCCTCATTTTGGAATATAAACACTTGAATCTAGAGACTTATTTTCAACATGAAATTTTTACTGCTATTTTTATTTTTATTTCTTGCAACATAAATCTACCTTAAATTACGAAAAGAAAACTGCAAGGGGGACTGAAAGAATTAAGGGAGCACGGCGTCACGTAGCATTCAAAATATTTATGTGACTTACGAAACAAAAAATTCTTTTGGTCTGTTACTGTTTACCACTTCTCATTGCCCCGAAAAAAGTCTATTAACATCATAAAATCTCCATAATTTATTCCAATTGAAAAAGAACGAAACGGAATGAGCAATAAATATTTAAATTCAAATTCGGCGAGCGTCGTAAATAAGCATTTACTTGGGAAAAGAACAATTGAGAAGAAATAATGACAGCTAGCTGATAAAGACAGACTGAAAATGGATAAGACACACTCCACGTTGTCAGGCCAAAAAAAATTTTGTTCCTCAAGTCATATGAATTTTGTGATCGCTACACGCCCCCTTTCTTAAAAAAAAGGATGCTTGCAGTCCTATTTTTGCTGTTGTCACCTCAGGTAGTCCTCTCGTTTTGTATTTTTCTTTGTTCCACTCATTATTGTTCTTTTCTTACCACTACAAGTATCTTAACCCTAAGCTAAACCTAATCCTACACTATCAGTCCATATACACTATTCACAAGGCGGGAAAGTTTGTCGGTTGATCCACCGAACTGCAGAACCTTGTTTACAAAAAGTCATGAACCGTGGTACGGCTTGCAGTCTTGGACGTGCCATCGTCCAGCATCAGTACCATCCAAATTGTTCAGACCGTAAATGGTCTTGGAGACTTCTTCTTCGCGTATGACGAGAAGTTCGCCGCAGCATCCGAAAGAACGAAGTTCTATATTCAAATGTTGGATCCAGGGACGTATTCTACTTCGCGCCTCTAAAGATGCAACCCTGGGATTGTCGCGTGTGTGCCTTCTTGAGTTTCTCGCGAGTTTCGTCATATACTCCAGACATTTCACTCAGGTTTTCCGCCCAAACCTTCGCTCTTCGCTTTCGAAGTTTGGTCCAATGTTTGGATTGTTTCCATAATAATAATCGCTGCGACGTCACTCTTGCAAAGTTCAGGGAACTAGGGGAATAACAGGTGATTTCATTTCAGCCGTTCTTATGGCGTAGGTGAGTTGTGGTGAATGTGTGTCCCATTTCCTGTGGTTTTCTTTCACGTAGGATCTGGGGCCTTATTCTTGAAACGGGGAACAGAGTCCACATGTGTAGTTGCTAGGCAGGGGCCAATCATAGCTCTCCTTGCATAGCAACACCGCATGAGAACTTTGCTCCCCGTCTCAGAATCAGGCCCCTGATGACGGTGCCTGTTGTGCGATTACATCGTTCTACTGGGTTGGCCCGAGGGTGATACCTCGCCGTGTACCATATCTTGCTGACAGGGTATTTTTCGCATAAGGCCTAGAATTTTACGCTCATAAATTGAGAATCATTGTCTGCTATCACGAATTGGGGAACACCATGCACCAAAATGACTCCTTTCTCCGGGAAGTTTACGATATTTGAAGTTAAGTCTCGACGCAGCGGCTCCAAAGCTACATACTTCGAGAAAATGTTCGTTAGTACAACCAGGTGTGAGAAACCTCGCGAACTCTTCGACAATAGTCCCATTATGTCGTTGGATATGACTTGCAGAGGAAACTGTACTTTTCGGCCGTCGGCTACCATCCACCTCGCCGCACTCTGATTGGTAGCTTTAGTCGCTGCGCATATGTCGTAATTCTCAACATATCGAGCTTTATGTATTTACCCACATTTTGGGCCCGTAGTAATTTGTCGCAAGTCGGGATGGGGTTTTCAAAAAAACCGAAATGAGTGCTAGTAAGCTCGTCGTGTGTCGTGTCCAGGAATCAGGAGCTCCCAGGAACCTCAGCTTTGAGGTTTTCTGTTTCATGCATCACCTTCTGGAAAATTTAAAACACTGCACAAGCTCTGACGGATGAGAATGTCCGGTGAGAGAGCGATAAAAAGTACTTTGAGGATGTTTAATAATGCATTGGTAAGACTCGAAGTGCAATTGATGGCCGATTTCAGCAACATTACTTCACATGAATACATAGCAAAGTCTTGCTTGAAGTAAAGCCCTTGAGGGTGCCGGTCGATTGTAGCACACCGTTTTGCGCTACAGCCTTATTTTTTAACAGAAATTGATAGTTGAGGTCAATAATTAACACGAAAGGTTGGATCTTGTCATCAAGAGCTAGTTTTTTCGAACAAAACATTGTTCTAAAGCTTTTTTTGGAAACGAATAACAAACCCGATTGACTCCCGTCCCCACAGTAACAGCAAAAGGAAACATGCATAAAAACATGGAATATTAAGCACTCTCGGTGGACGGAAGAGATACGATACAAGTTTAATCTCGACTGAAGCGAAGTATCACGTGCCATGTGGCCCCTCAAGTATCTTGCTGGTGCCACAAAAGATTTTTTCAACCTGCACGGTGATTGTTGAACCTCTCTGGTTCAAACTCAGGACACCTGCTATGTGTACGTATAGGAGGAAGGTTACTGATATCTACACATAATATGCATTGTTGAATTGTGGCATAGCGAAATCCTCGTCCATTTCAACGCGAAATCACGGGAACAAAACAGATTTTCCATTGAAATTTACCCTTCGCGCTGATGAAAACACCTAGGCTTAAATAACCAAACTTTGCAAACTCACTGCATAAATTCTATTCATCGAGAATTCGACTATGGCGCACGCCGCCTGCGCAACAAGAAGAAAACAACCACCCGTCACCGCACACCACCTCTGCCACCCTGAATATGAATGATTCTCGCTTGCTTTTGTCACCATCATCACCCAGAGAATTCTATTACATTATTAAAAAATTCAATGGAATTCTCCCTTCTTGCGCATCCCGCCATCAAATTTTTCTCTTTGGGTGTGCGCGAATTAATTAAAACTTATTTCATCAAGTCAGCAGAAGCTCGCGCGCGCTCCCTTGCGTGCTCCGCTAGCTACTATACTCTATTCAGTTTGAGAATTCACGGACTACATTGACGTTTAGATATGGAGTATTTGTTCTTGCTTTTCATTGGCTGCAAACAAGTTTACACTATGCAACTCTCATTCGCACCGCTGCGAACGAACTATACCGGTCGCGCTTCATGTCGGGTTTGGCGGCGGTTGCTAGTGTGAACAAGGCTCTGCTGTGCACGCCTTCACTCCACTCTGAAACGGAATAGACAATAGAGTATAGTTAGCCAGCTAGCTCCTCGCGGGAAAATTATCGAAACGCCTCGGCGTCGCCCGTTCGTAACTAAAACGCAAAATTACATACCCCAGCACCAGCTAGCTAGCAGCATATCATCCCCTGCTTGTTTTCTCTCCCATCCACGTTATTCTACCTCTGCAGCTACGTTTGCTCATAAATTTCACCATTGTGTGTGTGTGTTGTATGTTGCAGAACTGTAAGCGGGAGAAGTCCAAAATGTGGATTCACTACAAACCGTCGCTCTTCCAGCATATCGGAACACATTCCTCTCTCAAGGGAAAAGTTCAGAAGCTCAAGGTAAGTACTTGCTAGCGAGTAAGCCTCGATATACTCCTGCCAGAGCGCACACCGAACGTGTTTTACATGTTCTCGCCGGAATTGCCGCATGCAGGAAATATTTACTTCGCGAGGAGGAAGTGGAGAGAGGCAGGGAGCGAGCGAGGACCTTCCTTAGACGCCACGAAATTTAAAGCAGTCTCGGCAACCTGTTACCTTTTAGTGTGCGGTCGAACCGCCAATCTTTCCTCTATTGGGATGTCTATAAAGATTTCCTGCCAACGTTTTTTCTTTTTATCACGTATACGTCTTTCCTGCTGCGAGAAAAGTTAGTACGTAGCGGTTGTGACCGCTTGCAGATATCACAGGCCCATGACAGCAGCTCTTCAGTGAGTTATGGACAGTATTGTCTTTTCATGACAATAGTAAAGCCAAATCAGCTGCGTACACTTTGTGTTGGGCTACATAGATATTTCGTACTTACTCCATACAGCCCTATGCATTTTCTATAAGGCTGCATGGTGTCATATTCAAATGAGTGCGGTGACCATATAGCCTCCCGCCATCGATCTCGAGTGTTCTGGACCGTTCAAAAATGCAAAGTTTTTTTCCATCATCGATTTAAAACAAGGGTATCAGCAGATACCATTGAATTTGGAAAGTAAGCTCATCACTGCCTTCACCATACCGGAACAGGGGTTCTTTCAGTTTGAAGTTATGCCGTTTGGCCTTCCTCAGCTCCAGCCACCTTCCAACGTTTCTCGACACAGTTCTAGGGGCGGATCTAGAGGACAAAGCTTATCCCTAGCTTTACCACATAGTTATCTTAGGATAGACTTTGAGAATCATCTCTACAGCACACTGTACACATACTTTGACTTGTGCCGGTGGGGAAGGTCATCCCTTATTGTAACAATACAATACCTACAACAGGGCTTCCACCTTTTCTAGTAAATCTTCAGTTTCTACAGATTCGATATCGGTACCTACTCCTTTGTGAGTGTATAGGACTGAACTGAACTGATTCCTTGCGCCAAATAGGAAACCTTCTTATTTGCAAGGTTACTACCCGCCAACAAGTGTTATACGCTTTTCTCATAAAGCTCCCGAGCAGTATTTTACATTTTAGGATTGAATCAAAAAGTAAACGAAGAAGTCGTAGTCTTGCTCATTATTATGCCGTAATCAGAGAATTACACGCTCCAAGCAACGCTAAACGCCTTCGCGTCTGCTTGTTGTTCCGTGAAAATTATTTAGTTCCATTGAATTAATAATCAATAATGTTTTACTGCAGGCATTGCTAATTGTTGAATTAATTTTATTATGCCATCTGCTGATGTTCGGCTGCTGGTTCAGGTATAGAAAAACACCCATTCAATGATTAATGGTCGGTTTCTACCATGAAATGATAGAATAGTCATTGTCATTTATTCGAGCTATAAACAAAAACAACCTTCTTTTTGTTGTCTCACGCGTGAAGCAAAGAATCTCCACTTTTCCAAGAGCTCAGTTTCAAGCGTAGATATCAGTTTTTCTTAAGCAAAAGTGCGTACTTGCCCTATCATAGGATTCAATTATTTCATCATCTGTTCGGCGCAGCATTTCGATCACTTTTTCCATAAAAGCTTATCCTCGACTTCGTCACTTTAGAATGTATGCCGAAAAAGTACCTTCCCAGCTTTTCTGGCTGACTTAGAATTATTACAACAATACGGAACTCTGAAAGGTCAAGATTGAACAATTTTGAACTTGTTGCTGAATGCTGAGTTCAGTCCGCGTCATGTTGACGCTTGACATCCGTCTACTTTTCGAATTTAAGCCTGTTCCCGTGCTGCTAAAACTACCACTTAGGATCAATGAGCACAGAATGCACGTGCAATCAAGGTAAAACTAAAATGGTCCATTGTGGCATCCTTGTCGGGATCTATCGCAGTGCCCTCTTCGGAGACAACGTGTTCCAAGTACGTTATCTCCTTCTGGAAAAAAAAGGACGATGGCAGGTAGCTGGAGCCGAGTAAAGACCAAACAGCATAGCTTTGAATTGGAAAAGGCCCCGTTTTTGGTATAGTGAAGGCAGTAATGAGCTTACGTTCCAAATCCAGCGGTATCTGCCGGTATCCTTGTTTTAAATCATTGTGGGAAAAAACTTTGCCTCTTTCAAACAGCCCAGAATACTCGAGATCACTGGTGAGGGATAGATGTCTTTCATGCTCGCTTTATCAACTGAGTCAAGCAAGACTACTTCTCGAATTCTGTTCGCGCATTGCTAAAACTACCAAGACCACAGGAGCAATGACCACAGAATGCACGCGAAATCAAGATAAAACTGAAATGGTCCATTGTGGCGACCTTGTCGGGGCCTATCGCAGTGCCCTTTTCGGAGACGTGTCCTAAGTACGTGATCTTCTTCTGAGAAAAAAGGACGATGGAAGGTGGCTGGAGCCGAGTAACTATTTCAAATGGTAAAAGGTCTTGATATGGTGAAGGCAGTGATGAGCTCCCTTTTCTAATTCAGCGGTACCTGCCGGTACCCTTGATATTAAATCTATGGTGGGAAAAAACTTTGCCTTTTTCAAACGGTCCAGAATACTCGAGATCAGTGGTGGGAGATAGACGTCTTTCATGCTCGCTTTATCAACTTGAGTCACAGCAGAAATCACCTAATTGTATTCTTCGAGAAAGTTCTGCTGTTTGGTAAATAGGTACCTAGTTATTTGATGTTCCTTGTTCACGCACATACCTAATCCGCCCACAATAAACGTACATTCCACCTGCTAGGAACGCTGTTGGTAGACCAAAAGCCCAGTCTTCCGGCTTCTCTCCCTTCGCCCATCGCAACTCCGGTTAAATTCCTCGAATTGGAGCTCCTGTCCTTTGAAGTTTTTTTGCTTGAAAGCTCTTCTCTGGCAAGTATGTACACCCGACGCGACATATAGCCCGAAGGCAATAATTCACGATGGAATTTCTCGCAGGACAAGCAGTTCGGCAAAGTGGCGCTGTTCTTCCCGCACAGCAATCCGGAAGCGGAAGTCGTCTCCGGCATCAAGCACTACAAACAATACACGCTGGAGCGGGCCTACTTGGGAGAGACGTTCTTCTGGGGGCTGCTCCCCTCGCCCGGTGATCAGCTCATATTCAAATTTTCCGCTCCAATTTCCATAAAAAGGTGAGTATTCGCAGGTAGAGGTAGTATATGCAATTTCAGGTGGGTATAAAATATAGATATAGACGAAGACGTGCAACGTCAGAATTTGCTGGGCATGCACTGGAAGAGTTCTATTTGGTTAGGTAATGAGATCGGCGAGAAACAGCTAGCTGTGTTGGGTTCGAAATTCCGTATTTCCTTTAAATTGGTGAAGACTCGAGTCTCGCCGAGTTCAAGAGAAATAATGAAGCTTCGAATCGACCTATTTTATATTTAGTAAGAAATGTGCTTCTTAACCGCTTGGGTAGATATAAATGAACGAGTCAAATTAACGCACATCGAGAGAGATAAACGCACGCTGCGCACTTACCGCCCTAGTAATTTTATCAATACAGAAACAAGCTAGTTTGGGTCCAACATTGACGTAACTGTACATATAGTGGGAAAAGTGCTTGTTTACTCGACTAGATTAAATGATAGGAACTAAAAGCAAAAACGGACTTGTTATGGATGAACTAGCCGAACTGACGCTCAGCGATGGAGATGAATGCAATGTTACATTTACATTGTCCCGATAATGTTATGAGCGCTGCCAGTAAATAGCATGCGGCTAAGCTTTTACACTCCACACTAGTTGTGCCATACAAATCCTATTATACCATCCCTTATTACACGTCGCTTGGTGCCTTTTACTCTACAAATTCTCAGTTATTATGTGTACAGAGTGTTTCATTAGCTATGTCCGGTGCTAAAAACCGCTGTCAAGTAGTTGAGAATTCAAATTTGGCAGAAAGCAACTATAAATAATGCGCTATTATATGTTTTATGGCGTCGTGACACCATATAATGTCAGGTACACATTCGTGATTATTTAAAAATTCAGTTGCAATCAATATATACACGGGACGGCTCCAGTCGGGCTCATTCAAATTCCAGTGGAATCAAACGACATGGCAACATTTCACCCGGACGTCGGCTATTTATGACCCATTAAATTAGGATCGACCTTACTGTGCGGGGTTCGAGTGGGGGCATCTTTCATTCGACATTCACTATGATCCATTGTGCGACATCCATTGAGCAACTGGGTAAAAAAAAATATTGAAAACCGATAATGCAATTTTGTAGTGTTCTAATTGTAGGTAATTTATGCCTAATTTGTATCTTTCATCGCGAATATAAATGAATAACTTTTTTGACGCCGGAGATAACCAGTGAATTACCCTGTATGCACTCACGTCAAAACTATCAACGTGGGTATACGAATTCGCTAATAATGTAATGGATATTGATGATCTGCAGCACAAGCCACAGAGCGAATGCACAGAGTAAATTTGTATCTATCCTATTCCATAACGCTGTGGAAAATTCTCTGCCAGATCCCCGGGAATCGTTCATCTCGAAGAAAATGAACCCCCATTTGAAAAATGAACGCATCGATGCGTCAACCTTATTTTTTTCCTTCGCCCATATTCCATGATTCATTTTTTACGAGCGGCAATGTTGCCCATACACGAAGAGAATCCCTGGCAATAAAATGTGACACGACGCTTTGTGTTTGCTCAAATAATACAGATTGTTTCAAATTAGTTCTCTTTACTTCTTTCTGAACTTTCCGAGTTTTACGATGTCGCATGATCATCGCCAGTGACGACAACACCTCCTATAATATTTATTAAAATCTGTTTTGGCGCCCCGACGCTTTGTCGGCGAGTATCCAGGGATGCTAGTGAGTCCTTGCTTGAAGCATTCCTTCGAGAAAAAAATTCAGAAAAAAGTAGCGGGCCGAGTATTAATTGCGTCTACAGCAAGCACTGTGGCTCAAGAATTCTCAGGGGGCTGCAGGACCTTGACCTCAAGCAAATACAGCTCTATGGACCCAGCTATCTACTTCACAAATCCAAAAAGTTCACCAACGATATAGGTATTTATTTCAACTAAAATGTGTACAAGTGAATAATTGAACATTTGGTTTTCTATTAGCTTGACCCAAATGACCACTAAGTACATTTCTTCTGAAGACAATAAATCAATTTTCAATGCCATCATTAAAGCTTAAAGCTGAAACATCTTGCACGTTTTATGCTTTTATACAACACATTAACATCCATTAAGTTAGGTAAACCAGGAGAATATTCGCAACAAAACTACTTGAACAAAACCATTTATGCTATACAGAGTGTGATCTCGAAATGGCGCACCAAATACTATGGTATATAGAATCTTTGATGAAGCCCACAATGAACAACCAAAGAATCTTTGACTTTTATTTTCGAAGTCATGAAGGGCCAAAGGATGGTCCTTCGAGCCATTCTAGTTTAGTTACTTCAAAGGATTTTCCAGTGGATGTGTACTAGATTCCCATTTACTGTACAGGGTGAGCCATGAAGTAGAAAATCTAATGATGCTAATTTTTGATCTCTAATTCTCTAAAAAGTTCCCTCCCCAGATAACCCTGAGACCATCTGCTCTACATCTATTGAGACGCCAACCGAATGGTTTGGAGGTATTTTTTTGAAGAAAATATTCTTGAGGTTTCTGACTCACCCTGTATAGAGATTGAGAATTGAATACACATCCAGTGTTCCATATTTCTTTTTCTTGATTCTATTATCAACCGTTCACTAAAATATTTTGAAATAGCAAAAGTATAGAAGGGTTCGAAGGACCACCATTTGAGCCTTCATAACTTCGAAAATAAAAGTCGAAGAATCTTTTTCTATTATTTTTATGGGCGTCATGAAAGAGTCTTCACCGCGTGGTATTGTTCTGGTGGGTTATTCCGAAATCACTATGATGACACAGTTTTTCATATTTTATACGTACTGTGTGCACATCTCCACGCTATTTGTCCCACACATCATCTGCTGGTGCTGGTCTTGAGCCTTCTCTAGACACCTTATTGGTGCATCAGGTATGTTCCAAGAAGCTTTTAGCTAAAAGATCGTAAATAACTTAAACTGGCTGTTTGTGTGCTCGCGAGTTTTCCTTCGCGTTTCCCTTGAGAAACACACATACCTCTGCAAAACTGGAATATGCAACTATGTAACTCTACCCATGCTCTTAACGAGTTGTTGCATGCAAATAAAGCCGCACGGAGAGGTAAAAATGTCGTTCATTGATTCTCGGAATGGGCTTCTCCCAACCAATAACGTGATGCGTAAAATGTTGGCGTGATTATGGATGTGATAAAACCGCGAGGAAAACTCAACACAAACAACGGAGCTTTTCTCATTAGAGAAGGCGCTTTAAGGCCGTGCTGGGTATGTGTGTGCACGGTGTATATCCCATCTTACGGCTAATGAGCTGGCTTTGGAGGCATTAAGTCTCGCTCAAGAGCACATTTCCTCTCGCTGTAAGCAGGCGGGAAAAGCGATTCAATCAGAGATCAGGCCTGAAGTGTCTGCCAGCTTTTGTATCAAAATTTAGCCATCGTGAACTTTCCATCAACATGATTGGACAACCTTAATAAAATTGAAAAAAGAATACTGTTGACAGTATAATAATTATTATAAGAACTTGACTGAAAATCCGTATCGAGATGCATCACGACCCTTTTTCCAGCCAAGTGAAAAAGCTACTGCTACGCTGCTGGTGCACCAAACGCTCTCGTTGTTCATCTCTTCAACTCGATGTAAGACACTTTGATGATTATGCATAACAAGTCCGTTTTTGTTTCTAGTTTCTGCTACTCTATCATAAACCAGCATTTTCCTCACAAGATCTACGAGCCTTGTCTTAAAACATGACCTGGACGATTCGCCTTTACGCTTGACGTCACGGCAGAAAGAGACAACGAAAAGTTCGAAATTCTAGTTAGATTTGTTTTTCGGTGTCCTTCTGAAGATACAAAGAGAGAACCTTTTTTGGCTGAAAACCCATGCTGATAAGAGACAACAAGTAAAATACTGAACGAAAACCGGAACCGCGTCAGCAAAAACTTGAAAATGTTACAAGAAGGAAAACAAGTGTAGCCCAGGGAAAGCAACTCGTTCCCAGACAACTATAGGATTGTCCGTCCTAAAATGGTCAACAAGACTTTCAAATGAAGCTTGTTAGTCATTGCCTCGCGGCCAACAAGTATAGGGGGCTCTTACTTCTGACTGAGCCAGCCCTTGACCTATTCTGGACCTGGCCCAAGAAGATACATCTTGTCAATTCCCATCATTCCATCAAGTAGGGCTTCAACATTTGCACGTGCCAACGTCCATCAATCTGTCCGCCTTCTGGTGCCAACTCGTACGTGCTTTGTCTCAAAGAGGCTGTATAGCCCTCCACGACATTCGACGGTGCCTTGTTCCTACACCAAACTCACTCGTCGACTTCGAACCGAACTGGGCGACGTCGAAGATCGTAGCGGCGGTTTGTACGCTCAAAATCCGTCTTGCAAACGTTTTCGGACCTTGCGGAATACTTTTGCGAAACCTGCCCTATGTCTCTCACCCTTGGTGACTGGCTGGAGGAGGTCGAAGGTCTGTCGTTCATACATATCTCCCCGCTGCACATAGTGACGTCCGCAATTGACTAAGAAGGGCGAGAATCCTGTAACATTGCGTCTGAACGAGCAGCCAAGTGGTCTGATCAAGTTCTCTGATTGTCCTGGACACATGATGCAAGCATGGTTTTTACAATACAATTGACGCGTTCGGTCAGATCAGACTGGGGATGGTAGACTGGAGTAGAAACGATACGTATCCGATATCGCGAACGCAAGTCCCGAAACTCGCGTGATCGCATCTGCACCCCACTGTCACAAGTAAGAGCGGCTGGCACGCCGTAGATTAGAAATAATCGCTCTTCGAGTCTCAACCAAACACTTGGCGGCGCTCGTCAAACAGGAAACAACACAACTTAGTAGTCGCAATGCACGCGCTGACGCATTCGCCTTACCATGGACCAGTAACCTCGGACTCCTTTGGTTCTGGCACACCAGCATCACCAGTAACCGGTCTGGCTTCAACTTCTGCAATTGGCGGCACACTTCGAGAAAGACAATCCGGCACCACATGCTCGCGTCCTTTCCTGTGTACCAGATTGAAATCGTACGGCAGTAACAGGACGGCCTACCGCGCGAGTCCTCCCACCGGATCTTTCAGATTGTTCAGCCAGAAAGACTCCAGTGATCTGTGACGGCCGTAAAGCGGACCCCTTCCAGGTACTGCCGCAGAGATTCAACGGCCCAGATGACCGCTAGCATAGAGTATAGGCACTCCTTTTCGGCGACGGAGTAATTTCGCTTTTGTCGAGTGAAAAAGCGAGACAAGAAACAAATCACCTGCTCACCGTCGTCATGAGGCTGGCAAAAAACGGCACTCAGTCCGAAATCCGGAGCGTCGGTCTGAAGAACGAACGGTCGGAAATATTCTGGGCAGGTCAGGAACGGAGCTGTGACCAAACAACCCTTCACAGCGGTGAAGGCGGACTCGCACTTCTCAGTCCACTTCCACGGAGCCCGCTCCTTCGACAAGTTGGTCAATGGCGCTATGATGGAAGAGAACTGCGGCACAAAACGCCTGTAATATGACGCCATGCCGGTAAAACTGCGGATCTCCTTGACGGTCTTTCAGGATTGCACTCGCAAGATGGCGTCTACCTTCTCCAGATCAACTCGCAACCCTTGACGGTCCACGACGTAGCCGAGATAACGCAGCTCTGATCGACAGAAATGGCACTTGCTCCTGCTGACCGTTAGACCTGCAGCCCGCAATACCCAACATCCGAAAGTGTGTCGAAATCCGGCGACACCACGATGATGTCATCTATGTGAATAAAGACATTCGGCTGCAAATCCACGACACTAGCAGTATCGACCAAACGTTGCCACGTCGCGGGCGCATTTGTTTATCCGAAGGGCATTTTCCGAAACTGGAAGAGTCCGCGAGAAGGAATCGTAAATGCTGTCATCTCCTCCGAGCTCTCCTTCATCGGTACTTGCCAGTAGGCCGACTTGGCATCCAAAGAGCTAAGATAACGGGCGTTGTTGGGCTGGTTTAAGATGGCTGAAATATAGGGGATGGAGTAGACGTCCTTTTCGTCGCGACGTGAAGGCGTCTGTAATCAACGCAAAACTGGTGGCTCTCATCCCTTTTCGATATTCAAAGCACCGATGATGACCTTGCGCTTTTTGACGGCTCCACCACCCCCAGGTCCAGCATCCTCCTCAGTTTCTCGTCAATCTGTTTCCGCTTCGGCGGCGAGACTAGGTAGCACCGCTGTTTGATTGGTAGAGGATCCGTGACAATCTCACGTTCGACCAGGGTGGTTGAACGAAGCTGGTCTCCCATGAGATCAGACTCCTCCCCCACCAACTTCTCCAACTGATCTTGCTGATATGGATCAAGGTCGAGGTCATCCTGAATCTTTTTCACGGTGGTTATCTTTGAGCTAGTAGCAAAGTGCCACTCGTCGTCGTCTGGCACAATCTCTATCGCACGCCAAAAGTCCATCCCCAGAAGAAGTGAAGAGGATAACGTCGGTATCACCAACACATTCACCATTCTCCATCGGCCCTCCAATGTGACCAATTTTCGTGGGGAAGATGTCGCGTTGGTCCCTTAACCTTCCCCGCGCTATTTCCCGAAACCAAGGGCTTCTCTTCTGCCGTAGAAGTGACCACGGGGAAATAATGTCCTTTTCCACTGCATCTTCAACAGGTCGCTTCGCGGTTCTCAATCACTTTTTCGACCAACCAATGCCACTGTCACCGTTGTGCCCCGGACTTCCAGCGAGCCATATGGACATTTTGCTCTGACAGTTGCCGTAATTTTCTACTCAGTTTCTGCCTTCTGGTATACTAGAAGCCGTAGGCTCTTGTAAAAATGTACTCAAATTTCAATTTTGACCATATAACCTATTCCACGGACCACGGCTTCTTTCATCCGAGTAAGCTATGAAAAAATGTTTTATAGTTTCTGGTACGAACTTAACGTCGTCGCAGTCAGTCTAAATGTGGTATCTTATGTTGTTTCGCCTTTTACAGTCCAACCTCATGAATTGTAATTCTGTCAGGGGAATTTCCTCAACCCCACTTGAGCATTTTTATTAAATTTTCTTCTGTACTGTCGCTGCCGTGCTTCGGCTTCGTGTTATTCAGTGGCTGCCACTAACCAGCACAAGCGAAGAGTCATCCAACCAGTCAGGACGATGTCAGCTATCGTCCGTAGTGAATTTCCATTCCAAGGAAACTCACGTTTTTTCATTTTCGTCACAAGAAACTCAAAAGTTTCGATTTATGTATGTCACACCACATCGCGGTGAAAGTTGTCACATGACCTCTGCACAAAACAATCATAACATACAACATTTACGCGTCTAACTGCGACGCGTTAGCTTCGTTCCAACATGAATTTTTTCCCATCGCTTACTCTAATGAAAAAAGCTGTGAATCTGTCTGTGGAGTTTCCCAGACTTTGTATGTGGTACGAAATGGATGCAATTCTCTGATTACGATTACTTATCCAATAACGTGTTCTGCAGGTACTTCTTCAGGAGCGGCAATGCGGAACATCCTTCCGACAAGTTCCACAACACCACCGTCGAGGTGCTGCCCGTCGAGCCAAATCAATACGGCAATTCCTTGAACGTGACAAGTGACGGCTATATTGTTGTAGGTAAGTAAGTCACGTATAATGCACAACTTGGGATCTCCCGGGCGTCTCTCTCGAGATATAACGGGAAAATACTTCGAAATTTACGATTCGGCATATGGAGCCGTTGGCAGGTATAGTATGGGTGGCTGATGTTGGTAGTTAGTGAATCCATCATCGTCTAGTTTTTCTTCGATTCATGAGGGAGATCTTAATCTCGGCCAATTTCACGCTTCTCGATGGCCGGTATTATTGGCCGTGATTGGGAACATAGGTACCTGCTTCAAACCGCATAATAACACCGAGAAATGTTGATGAGAAGACAACAAACGGGCTGTGAACTGAATGTTTCTTCTCCTGAGCAACGCTTTTTTTGCGTTACAATAATCTCTAATTTAATAATTCTCTTCGGTCCACCAGTTGAATCAAATCAATGGTAAATAGCTAATGGCAAGGAATGCACCAATGCAATCTTAATTTGCATATTTTATGGCCTCTGCATTTTAAAGAGCATATACGTTAGTGTACCGTTACTTAATTTTATAATGATACCCGTAGTATATAGTATAAACTCTAATTTGATACTGGAGCGTATTTAATTGATGGGTATGGTTATAGCTGATGGTTGCTCCGTACCTACTCTCGTTTGATGAGCTTGTAACCTGGATCGATTGTGATATTATACAGCTCATTTCACGGTTTTCCAAGCTTTTTGCGAAGCGTAAATTCCTGCACCTCGGAATTACTACTGTCGAGCCGGTTGAGAATGCGACGCCAGCTTCCGGACTTGACGGTGGCGACTCTGAAGACGCCGTCGGGTCTAAGATGCGGGGCTATGACTCTTTCACCAACTGAGCCAGGGTTTGGCCAAATATCTGAGCTGAAAAACTGGAATAGTTGGAAGCATTGCCGTTTGCCCATTTGCATATTTGTCATCTGTCAGATAATAAAAAACGTCACTGTTCAATTATTCAAAACTGTTCACTAGATTGGAACAAAATTTGGCAGGAAGCAACACAACCTAAGAGTCAAATTGAGCCTGTAGTTGCAGTTTTCCACCATGTTCCAGTCGGACGTTACGAATTTTCAAAATGTCCCCTAGTCGTTACCACCTGAGTGGGCCTCACGCCTGTGTTTTAACCAGGTCGACTTGCTTTTGATGCAGGACTCCACTTGAAAATTCATTCCTGCTCGGGGACTTTTTTCGAAAAATTTCAACCGATGTCGAAAGTAGATTAGATTGGGCGTCGTGTAGACTCATTTTCAAAATCGACACGGTTCCAGTTTTCCGACGGTAATTTTTTTTTAATAAAATTTGCACAATTCGTTAATTTAAAAAAACTGCAGTGCAAACTTCGACATGCGGTGAGCCCTACAATATCATTTCAGATGCACACATGCTGAAAATGAAAGTTGGAGAAAAGATTGAATTAATTTTTGGAGGGAAAACTATTGAAATCGGACCCACGGCTCTCGAGTTTTCCTCTCTGGAAAAATCTGCAAATTCCTCAACCCTTCATCCTAGGAACAGATTTCCACCTCTTTTTTACAGAAGAGGTAACTGGTTCTTGAACATTTTTCAACAATTTTTCTCAATTTACCAAGAATTTTCCTGTTGAAAATATAAAACCGGCCTGGGTTTTCGAGACCGAACTTGAATGATGGAGCTTGAAGTGAAGCCTTAATTGACGATTTTTTCAATAAGATGATTTGAGATAAGATTTGACGTTTTCGTGGAAAATTTAAATTTTTCTGGTAATATTCTCTATTTCCTGCAAATTATTTTAATCTATCTAATTCCAGCTTCCCATCCGAAAGGACGTTTCGGACAAAATTTTTCATAGATTTCTGGATACTATACCTTGCAGCGGTTGCAAGTCGGACTCAAAATTGAGCCCAGGGTCGCGATGCTTAATGGAAAATTCAACACCATAAAGGATGGAATTGAAGCGCATTGATGAAACCCTGAATGTTGGCATAAATAGCGTAATATGCTGGAATTCTGCCCTCCTCGGGATGCCGACTTTATTAAAGCTCAACACACATACTAGTTTTACTGCCATGTAACTATGCCGCGCCGGGCTTCAAGTGTTATTATTCTGCAATTTCACTTTTACGACGTGTACCGTACGTTGCAAAAATCAATTATCGAAATTCAATACCATCACGGAGGCGATGGAGACTTTGATAACGTAATGCTGTTATTCTGTGGTTGGACGACGATAATGGGTCACTTTCCGCACTGCAAGACCCATACTGCAGCACACTCTCGAGCGAACTTGTGGGCCTTTGTTATCTTGCGTATTATAGAAATGAATGGCTTATAATTTACCATAATACGCTCCACCTTTGCAGGGGGCTCTTCATAAATAAATGATCGTGGCGTTACGGCAATTTGTAATGTCGCCTTGCTCAAAGAGAGCTAACTGGGCCCGTAATTTATGGACTTCCCCCGGACATGTTTGAACATGGTGGTGCGGTCACCTATGCTCTGGGAACAAATGACACGCCGTATCTTGGGTACTTAGTACTTAATCCGAGAGTTCAAAGGTGAATCATATGATTGATTCGTATAAATAAATATCTCTCCAAAGACCTGGTGTTTGTGTTTTCGAAAAAAGAATCTTTCTTGTTTTCCTCGAAACAATATTCAAAGTGCCCGCAACGGAGTTGGGAACCTTAACGGCGAAGAGCGCAAAGAATACAAAAGTTGTTGCTAGAAATTGGGAATTAAAGTTTCCAACTTGCGCTCGAGGATTTCCTCGACAAACAACACCTCGCCGAACCCCCTTCGGGCTCCTTTTGGATTCCTTGTTTCACTTCTCTCCGTGAGTTTTTCGAATTTACACATTCACACCGCCAAGAAACAAATACCAATTTCTTTGGTGTGCGTGTGTTCCTTTCCTGTAACTGTCAGTGGCATTGCATGGAAGAATAATAATACTTGTAGAACAAGGAGGCGATACGCATATTTTACTTTGGGAAAATAATTGAAATGCATGCGTAAAAATACGAGATTCCCACGCATAGTTTTATCGCACACATGATGCTATTTGTAAGCGTTGCGATTTGAATAAATGGATTGTTTATTCATTGTCAAGTTCGCACTGTTTCTGAGGTTCACAACCACAAGGCCAGTTAACCATTCAACTGCAAAAAATCGTGGCTAGTGACGATACACCAACTTGGCTGGACCGGCATCGCGTGTCATCTTCCACAGGACATAAAAAGTAGTTGCAACGTTATAATTACGTATCTTATTCAATGGGACTTGTAATTCGCGATTCAATTCAATTTGTCCCGCCACAAGATGGCTGCTGAAAGCGGATTGTAATGAAAAAGTGGGAACCGAATTGCCAATGACATCAAAGGGACATAACCGTGGCAACCAATTGTCATCGTATGCCGCTTTTGGCAGCCATCTTGTGGCGGGAAAAACAAAATTGAATCGCAAATATAATAATAACAAATGCCGAAACTTGCCGAGTATGTGCTCGGATACATTATAGTCACATATTTGGAACCTCGACCATAGTCTTCCATGACTTAAAAATAACGTTGATAAAACGTTATAAATGCTTGTATCAACAGAAATGTAAGAAATATGACGTAAGTAGTCGCGCGCAACAAAAACATCAATGAAATGTTGAAATGTGATGTTAAGCTGATCGATGTTCACCACGCCATTTAATAATGCTGACAACGTATAACTTGAATTGAACATACTCCCAAAGATGTTCCGAGTTATGTGAGTCCGCTGGTGCTGTGAGGGTTGAGCGAACTAGAAAAAAAAGCTGTTCAAAAAAAAACAAGGTAGGTACCTACCTGCACAGATTACTTACCGGTCATATTGCATCTTAGCAATGCAAAGTGTAAACTGATGCAAATATCGCGCGTTATACATATCGACCACCACTGAAGTCCCTAATTGGATTTATATTCAGTATCAGTATAGGCGATACCATAATTTGCTTCGCCAACGAAATTTACAACGTCGTAACTTTGCATCCATCAAGCTGTGTACCTATGTACCAAGATGAACGGGCCAGAAAGGCTCTCCTCATATTTAATAGATAACAAGCGTGACTCTTCATTTTTCAGACATTTTGTAAATATCTCGCGGGGTTTATGTCGTTTCTCTTGAGTAAAGCTTCCGTCACATTGTAACATTATGTAGGTAAGAATATACATCACCTCATACTCACACTACTTGTATATATCCCTTTACCTAATACTTAGTAAAGACGTGTCTGTGGTGGATTTTCCAGAAATGTAATCGTGTTGCTCCTGCCTCCACCATTTCGCTGCTCACGGTCGTTTTAACTAATAAGGCCGTTAGCGTTTCACTTCCCGGTGACACAAGAGGCTTGAGCTTTAATTAAGGTTGAAGTGAACAAATCGCGTTTCAAGCTGCGCAAGCAGGTACTACGGTTTGATTTCATGAAAAAATAATGTAGCTTTCGTACAGAGGGTGTCCTTTGACGTGTCACTAAATAATAAATTAGTATCAATAGAAGTGAGACAACAAAAAAAATCTGCAGTTTTGAGTGCTTGTAATTTTGAGCTGAATGATCGACTTGAAAAATATGTTCAACATCGCGTCACAGGAACAGGGTGCCTCAAAGTTCGCTCCCTCTCAAAGTCCAAGCCATTTAACGGAAAAGATTCAAAGTTGTCAAAAATATTTTCCACAAACCGCCCTACACCAGTAAGGGTAAAATACTCGTAGGCAAAAGGAATAAGTGAGAACAAAAAAAAATTGAAAAAAAAGGTTAAACAAATAAGATTCGATACACATGCATTGGTTGTTATTTTTACGCATTTTACGCCTTATTCTGAACTAAATGCCAAAACCAGAAGGGCTTTAAGGACTTGTCTCTCCATATAATCGAAAAAAGAAGATCTCATTCCTTTTCAATTTTGTTGTTGTCAAAGTTACATGTACGCGTTTCAAATTTGACGAGTAATGATCAACAACAGTAATATAACATCTGCTTGGTGTTTCTTCAGTTGAATCGTTTTATCCCGTCAGTCGAGGGATTTTGTTGAAGATAACATTGGGATTAAACACAAAGCACGAGTTATATTTTGCTGATAGTAACATAAATGCCTACTTCGATGAAATGGTTCATTTAAACTGCCAAGGGCAAGTGTCAAAGTCAGCTATGTTTTTATTGATTATTGTGTGAAAAAGTTAAATTAGAACAAGCGGCTCCTTTGAACAATAACGTAGAGTTTGCGTGCACACGTACGTACGACGTAACGTAACTTCCAACGTGAAAATTGGCAAGGTTGTCATTTGCAATCCCAACCCCAATTTTCACGTTCTACGTTGCGTCACGTCGTACGCTCATTGAGATCGCAAACTCCCTATTATTCAGATTCTAGCTTACGTTATTTTGGTTGTAATTCGGTTCTGTATGGGGGTAGTTTCATGGGTGACATTCCAGTAGAGCTAATGACGCCTTGTCATATGACAGATGGGTGACAGGTTGCAGAGATAGTGGTGGACAGGACCCGACACAGGGAAGGCCCACACTGCTGGAATTTGGCTCAAATGAGTTAAAAACAATGATTCTCAGTTGACGAAAATCACTACATCAAGAAATAATGCTAGTTTTTCAATCATAAACAGCGAAACTGGGGACATTTGAGGCTGGAACTAGTTCCAGGCCCGAAAGACCGTTTCACGATGCTGTAGTACACTACTAGTACGATTTGACCAGTAGCAGGTGTGCTTTCTTCACTATTTATCGATAGATCAAATCAAGTAGGTACCCTAGACCCATTTCACTTGTTCTCATTGGTTAAAACTGACATGTATTTAGGTGAAAATAAGAGATACTCAAGAGAAAATCCGAAGGTTCTCCCATACTAATAACTTTTATCGCAAAAAAAACATGTGAAGGACGGTGTTGAATTGGTAAAATAAGCCTTGCGAAATCAATCCGTTTGGGTTTATTCCTTGACGGATTTTTACCATTTTGGTCTCTTTTGAAAGCTACAAGGATGTACTTTGGGTTGAGCCCATTGGCATTTCCAAAATTGCCAATAGTACATCCTTGTAGCTTTCAAAAGAGACCGAAATGGTGAAAATCCGTCAAGGAATAAACCCAGACGGATTGATTTCGCAATGCTTATTTTACCAATTCAACTCCGTCCTTGAAGGGTGAAAATGATAAAAATTGAGAAGCTGAATCCGACTAAGTCCGGATGCCTTTAAAAAAAATTAATTATTGCCCTTCAAAGCTTCACAAAATTATTGTCAGTATTGTCACAGTAAGATGATGGCACGTGTAAACCGACGATCTTGCTGTCAAAAGATATCTCAGGCAGTTGTCAGTTTTCAACCGCAGCAAATTTTCACTCCAAGGAAACTCACGTTTCCCTGTTTTCGCCACATAATCTCGAAAATTTTCACTTACGCGTACACCGCGATATGTTGACGGGTGACAGCTGCCACATAACATACCACATCTACACGACTAGCTTCGACGACGTGAGTATCGTTACTAAGACAGCAAAATTATTCACTCCAATAGATTTTCTATGGGGTTGTATGGTATCGTATTCTTGCCTGCGCTGACCCTATAGCGCCCTGTGCAATTTCCATTGGGATGTATAGTACCTATGTTTAATTATTCTAGACAGATTGACGTGATATTGACCATAACCAATGACCATCTACCTTCCAGAAACGAATAAGTCTCTAAGAGCTCATACATCCCGATACCAGTCAAATTATTTTTACCGAAAGTACCTACCTCTAGGCACATTTACAACAAAGCTTTCTTTCTTACCTTTCCTAAGCCCAGTTGCTTAGTTCAAGCTCAACTTTGAATTTGGTTTGGTTGTTATTATTTCCATAGCGAAATAACCGAGTTAAAACTTTGACTGTGAGTGAGAAACTGGGATGGGCCCTAGGGATTTTTTTCCGACGAATTCGAAACTGGACCTTTGTGAGTTGTTTTTTTTTACATAAAGCAACGTCCACCAGTCTACGGTAATTAAGCAGTAAAAGTTGAAAATGAAACTCGCTTTTGTGTAGTAACTCTTGCCTTGAAAAATGATGGCGGTATGGTTTTCATTAAGTGCCAGAGTATCATATTTTACATTTTTATATTCAAACAAAAAGTCATATTATTATTGTGCCGTAGGTAACGAGAGAATTTGCGCTCGAAGCGAGGCTATGCAAATTTGCATTTACTTTTTTGTTTATTACACCGAGAATTATTATTTGCTCTCATGCTTTCTTCATGACAAAATATTTCAAAAGAATATAGAAGTGATACCTGCGTAATTATTGTACTGTGCGGTCAACAGAGAAACTATTGCTGGCTTTATCACATTGCACAGTGTGCTTCGGTATCTCTTGCATATTGGATATTGGATTGAATTCGGTTCGATTTCGAGGCAGGGACTAATTTGATTGGTTCAGTTTGTTTTTCTTGGTCTCCACACCATTCAATACTTCATTCAAACCAGTAGTTCACCATATCGGTTTTATTGTTGAAATTTTCCAATTAAAGATCCATTCAGATTGGTATCCAATAGGCGCAAGGGAAGTGAGAGCTGTATTCTCTATTCTGTAGATAAATTCAGATATTTTGTTTTCCTCGCATACATTCCTATATAGTGGCAATTTTGTAAAATTAGAAGACCCTTAGAAATTCCCAAGGTTCTTTGAAATAACTTTATTCAATCCAATTGAATAATGCACGCACTACCTCGCGCATACATGCCTGCATTTTCCAATAAGACTGGATAAAGCATAGTATTCTACTCGCGGATAATGACTATTACTTATTCGGATTCTTTACGACACTCGCCAAGGCTCGTGTCGGCAAACTGCATCCTCATGAGTAAGAAGCAATCATTACCCGCTTGTTGAATAATACTATACTATTATCTACTTTGCGTTACTAATGGATTCATTATTACATGAAAAACAGTGCTCTAATGGAGCATATCAATCAACTGTTTTTCAGCCAATAGAATAGAAACAATTTATTGCCAGAAGAAGGTAGACCAACGTCAGTTTTGAAGTGTCACCTATCAAACGTTACTATTTTTAGCAGCCAGAATTTCCAATTTCTTGGCGATTATCGAGAAAAGGTAGATAAAAGAGTATATTATACTATTGTTATTCTGTATGCACCCATTTCTGTTGAATTTTTAACAGGGCCGTTAAAATAGTCTCCTAAATATCAGATTTTAAAGGGATGTCCGCAACAACCCTCAAAAAGTAACGGCTACAAAAAAAGTACACATAAAAGAAAGCAAATGGGGTTTGCTAGTTTCCTACTTTTGTGGGTGCAAAGGGAAGATGATAACATAAGACGCAGGTGAAGATTCCTCCACGATTCATTTCGGTTGTATTAAAATCTGTTGGATCTAGGAAAAGTGTCCCTCACAAATATCCCCAGAAAAAACGTCCTTCACAAAACTTCTCCTGGAAATCACGTCCCCTAGAAGAAAAGACCCTGAAAAAAAAATCCCCTACAAAACGTCCCCGAAAAAAATCCTCCACAATACGTCCCTTGGAAATTATGTCCCCAGGAAAAAACGTCTTTGGGAAAATACGCCCCACTTCTGGCTTCATAATACGTACCCTAATGAGTGATGAGCTCCTTTGTGTCGTCATGTTTCTTCCAGAACTCCAATAGAGAGGGATCTAGGAAAAAAATGTCCCACACAAAACGTCCCCGCGAAAAATGGTCCTTGGGAAAAAACGTCTGCTGGGAAAAAAGTCCGCGAAAGAAACGTCTACGGAAAAAGCATCCCACAAAAAGACCTACAAGAAGACCCATCAGGGCTCCAAACGACAAATAGAGACACAAAGGGGCCCGATAGAGCTCCAGGTGCCAAATAGGGCTATAAGGGTGCTCTCCAAAGCTGTAAGCCACGGGAAAATGGAGAAGACTCAGCAGGGCTTCAAATAACACTGAAGACATATGGTGACCCAATGGAGCCCTGGACAACACAGGGAGGTGAAAGGGAACATATTGCAATTCTGTTAGCCAAGGAAGAATATGAGGGCTGAAATATTACCATGAATGTAGAACGGTGCTCACTAAAGTTTCGAAAACTACGAAAAACTGCAGGAGGGCTTAGTAGGGCTTTAAACAACAATGAAGAAACTGGCATAAAAGACACAAGGATGCCCAATGGAGCCACGTGAACACAAGAAGGCAAAAGGGGGCCTACTAGGAATTCCGAAAGCCATGAAAAAACATAATGAGGCTCATAAGAGCTTCAAGTACACGTGAGGAACAGGGAAGGCAGATAGGGCTTGGATTTTGAGGTGTCAAGATTTAGGCTATCGAGATAACATTGTAAACCTCGAAATATCACCTAAGGTGCTAAATAACAACAATAATAACAATGGGTGGAATGGTCGTCCCCACATTTACTAACAAAGTATTCTACCCTACCAGTTTAAATGGGTGGTGGGGGGCACATTCTACTAGAGGGACTGAAGTGCCTGTTAGCTAAAAGTTGGAGCGAAGCAAAAACCCAGCACAAAATAATTTCACGGTTTTCAAACAAACTGCGTGGTACTTGTACTCCTGCAAAACACAAATACACGTCAGCTTTATTGTTACAATCCACACCTGGGTAATCCGCGAGATTTACACCGACCATTATTCTATTATCCTCTTCTTATGAAAGCCACAACTGAAATAATAGCATGTTCTAAACTATACGAGCACTCTTACTCTTACCTGCCCACCTTATATACCCACAACATGGATGTTACACCGGAAAATTAATTATAATTTATCTAACATTGACGCAATTACCTGCTGAGTGAGGTGCTGCATACGAACACCCCACGAGAAGGAAACGACGATCATCATCATTAGATCTGTAATACCTCCTACCTTGAATTATGGCCGTGTTGCTTGTCGTTTGCAAATCTCTGAGGTGATGGCTCTTTACCAGTAGTGTCTGGTGTGTGATCTGCTGTGATGGTGAAGGATGAGAGACGAGAAGATGCCGGAGCGGAAATGAATTTCTATGGCGATATAGAGAGGTTCCCTGACACGTAATGAATAATGTAATAAATAATGTAATGAGCTAATTAAAAATCTGCCGATGAAAAGTGAAGTGCACGCATCAGGAGAAGAATGCGTGAGGAATCGCGGAATAACGATCCCGTATGGAATATTTATGAACGACGCGGGGAAAATCTTTCGCGCTTTTTTAAGTGGCTTGTGTGTGGGTGTGAACTTACCTTGTTTTGCCATCTTGGAGTAAGTATCAACTTCGGCACTTCTGGTTTCAAGTGCCAAACGTTGTTTCCCTGCGGGGTGGTTTGTAAACACGCAAATCGAATCGAATTCACTTAGAAAATTGAGCCAAGCTAGCCACACTGAGATCACTGGCGGTTCTTGTACCTACTTTTTCAATAATATTTTGCGATAGTTCCTGCTCGTAGAAAACAATACGAAACAATTTACCAGTCCAAACCAAACCAGGCGAGTAAAACACCCGAAGGCAAGGCTGCTTGGTTAAATTAAAATTACCTCGTGGATCCTTTCGGTTACAGTACCTAGTTTAATATTTTCTTTAGGAGTGAATCGAATTCCTTTTCGCCCTGAAAAATTATCGCTTCATCCTCTTCTTTTGAGCAAGAACATGCCATCTCCAACTACTAATACGGATGAACTACGAGATGTCCAATACTTATTTGATCGAAAAAAAATACCCATCTCAAATAATAAGGAATGTTTTGAGAATCTCCCTCCACTTGTCCTCCTCCTTCTCCTCCGTTTGAGAACATTCCATTTCCAACTACGCATTTTAATTGAAAGTGTTGAAAATGATCAGTATTTTATGCTAGGACACTCTTAAATAATGAGATTTGGCACTACACTGGTCGATGTCTTGTAAAATATTGATTGCAATAATTATTCAAGATTTGAACTTTCAGACTCAACTTTACCCTTTGCTCTCTTTAAAACTTTAATGAAACATTAGAAAGTTTCGAACGGCGCACAGTGGTCGGAAAATAGAAAAAACGCGCAGAAATTCTGAAACTTTCAGAATGAATAACTAATATAAAGATACTTTTGGGAAAAATACTGAAAAAAATTTATATTCAGATTAGGGGTTGTGACAGGGGGTGAAATGTTGAAGAAATGCCTAAAATTTTCTAAACTCTCAGAACAAGTAGAAAACGGGTAGATCTTGTTAGGAAAATTATTTTTCAAAATCCAACATCAAAATAAGGGATGGAACAGGGTGAAATAACAAAAAATACCAAAATTTTTAATAATATTGGAATCAGTAGACAGAAGAGTACACGTTCTAAGAAAAAACTTACGAAAAAATTACCTTCAGAATAGGGGTAGTGATAGGGATAGAGTTCCGAAATAACGACGAAAATTTACAAAAATTTTAAGAAGGAGTAGATAACAGATAGACATTCTTGAGAACAATTATGGAAAAAACCCAACATCAAAATAGGGGATGAAACAAAGGTGAAAATGTCGAAAAAGTGATCAACATTTTTGAATCCATTAAAATCAGTGGACAATGGTCCCACATTTTTTAGAAAGAATTTTAGAGAAAAATCACTTCAAAATAATAGAGGTAGCGATATAGGGTGGAATTTAGAAAAAACAACAAAAGTTCACGAAACTCTCAGAATAAGTGATTATAGACAAAGACATTCTAGGAAGAAATATTTAAAATCATGCTTCATCAAAATTGGGGATAGGACAGGAGATAAAATTTCAAAAAGCCGACCAAAATTTCCAAAACTGTCCATGAATTAACTTGTTGGTGAAGTCTTGGGCCCAATTTTAGCTATCTTAGTACCAACCTAACCAGTTAGTGTTGGTGCTTTTTCTTAATTTCTATTAATATGAGCATAATTAATTGAAAAATACTTTATGAGCATTATTGCGGGGAGACCCGAGGGCAGTTTCGCATCCAGTTACCACTTTAATCATGAATAAGGTGATTAGTAATGTGAAGTCTTAACCCAGGAAGAAGACTGCCTGGAATTTTCAATTAGTTTTCACATTATGGGCGATTTGGCTTGGAAAGAGACCTTGCGGCCAAAGTAGTGGAAAGTAGCAAAATCTGTTCTATGCATTTTGTAGCTAAAACATTAGGGTATAACATGGTATATCAATTATAGGGTGGGATATGGGAAAAGTTGGAAAGAAATCCTCCGTGATACAAAATTTACAGTAATTTTGTTATTTAAGTGTGAAATTTTGCCTGAAAAGGGACCTAGAGGCCAAAGTAGCAAAAAATAGCAAAAACTTTTTACTGCATTTTGTAGCTCAAGCATTAGGCTATAACATGGTATAAATTATAGGGTGGGATTCGGCGAGAGTTGAAAAGAAAGCCTCATTGAATACAAAAATGTACAATAATTTTGTTATTATAATGTGCAATTTTGCCTGAAAAGGGACCCAGAGGCCAAAGTATCAAAAAAAGCGAAAACTTTTCATTGCATTCTGCACCTGAAACATTAGAATGTGACTCGCTTTCAACTATAGTATAGGGTGGGATTTAGCAGGAGTTGAAAAGGAAGCCTCATCTGAATACAAAATTTACAGTATTTTTGTTGTTTTAATGTGCAATTTTGCCTAAAAAGTGACCCAGAGGCCAAAGTAGCAAAAAGTAGCAAAAACTTTTTATTGCATTTTGTAGCTGAAACATTAGGGTATAACATGGTGTTGATTATTGGGCGGGATTCGGTGGGAGTTAGAAGAAAAGTCTTCTTGAATTACGAACTTCACATTAATTTTGATTTTTTACCAGCCTTCATAAAAAAATCACTAGTTCATCTTGACTGTGTTGATACTGAACTTCATTAATGATTTCTTATAGAGAAAACCTCACAGATTTCAGTGGTAACTGCTGCTATTCTTATAAAGAGTCGTCTTTTATGTTATGCCAGGAAGAAAGTCGGCATTTGACGCTCATTAACGAAGGGGCTTTCCAATACTGCAAGTGAGTCAAGTTCAGAGCTGGGTTTCGGGTATTAATATTCCTTCAACAATTGCAGTTTTCGGGCAAATAGTAGTCCAAACATTCTGCTATAGTATTCCAATGCCAAAGTTGCCCAGAAAAAATCTTCAAAAAATGAATTTCTGCGCGTTTTTTTGATTTTCCGACCACTGTGCGGCGTCGCGCTGGAAGTTGTATAATTCGTCGAAAATTTGACATACAGGCATTTTGCTTTCGAGATTTTTTCAGATACTTACTAGCCACCAAAATTGTTATGAATATTAGTAGTCATTACTGGATATTTAAAAAAAAAACTAAACAATCTGAATAGCTGATAGCTGAATAGCACACACTGAAATTGGCTGCCTCTTTTCTCTTGTCTTATTTCAAACCTAATCCGACAGACCCTAATCGTACTAAAAAAAATGTTCTAGCCTGTATAAATGCCACTAGCCAAAATTCCTAAATTCTGAATATTAAATTGAACTCAAGCGGTTTCAATTTGGTTCAGGCTCTTGCTTTGAACTAGGCAGTGCTTTTTATCTTCTTTCGTGCATACTTTCCCAGCACAATCTTAGCTCAGCTTCCCATTTCCAAATTTTATTCAATTTTTCGTTTGACTCATGTCAGTCGTCACTCTAGACACGTCACTGTTTACGCCGTCAAATAGCCTACCATTTGATGCCGAGTTTGGTACCGGAGCTAATTTACTCCGGAGCAAATTTGACTTTCTTGCAACCGGGGGTAAGGGACGTTCATTATCCTGTCGTTTTGTTGCAGAACGGGATCTGTAGTCAGAGTCGTTTTGAGCTCGGTAAACGCTCATTGTTACTCTGATTCCCATACCCACGTTGCTGTCTTTTTGTAAAGTCCCAAGTCTGGTTGATGATTGAAAAATTTCGGCGATCTTGTCCATAAACCTCCTGTGTCAGAACAGGGATCGGATCATGTCTGGAGGAATGGTTGGGCTGCTTCAGATTCTATGTATGTGGAATATTCAACAGGGCCAATTAAGATTTGTCGGGGTTAATGTGGCTTCCGTCGGGCGTGACGATGACATTGATCTGATGGTAACCTGCTCTGAGGTCCATGGCTGGGATGATGAAAGTTTCCTTCGACGCGTAAAATAGATCATCTTATCTGGGCAACGGATACAAGCAATGCGAGCCACTCTGTCCAGAGGTGGCGATAATCGAGGCAAAAGCGTACATTGTCGCCGTTCTTAGGTACAAGGACGGTTGGTCTAGCCCATGATGATTCACATTCCTCGATGTAACCAACGGCAGACAATTTCTCGGTTTCTTGTCGCAGCTTTTCTTTCTTCGATGGTGTCATTCAATGAAGGAGTACTGATATCGTAACATAAGAGCTTGTATCTATACGATGCTCTACGTATGGCGTGGGCTCTCCCTCCAGAGCTAAGCTATCTTGATTGTTTACCAGCAGTTGAGACAGCTTTTGTCTCTGTTTCCCATTCAAAGTCGCGTCTTGACTTTGGCAAAAGAGTAACGTAAATGATTTCTACGGTGTTGATTCCGAATAGGTACTGGTCCGAGGTTAAAGGAACTGTCGCAATATCGCAAAGCTCCAAAGTTGTCAATTACTATTCATGAAAAGACCTCACGTTGGGCGCCAGTTGCAACACGAAAATTGTGCTTTATTGAACAAACAAAAACAACAAATTGAAGTTGCAGCTTCTTCCAGTAGCATAGCTCAAAGTTAGCTCAGCCATGACGAGGCTCCCGTCCGAGCTCCCGTCCTTTTTGCTAACAAAGTAAGAGAATATTGCATTACACTACGCGACTTATTTGATGGGTACCAGGTGGAAACTTTCCGTGCGGACATTCGGTGTAAGGACGATGATTTGGACGTAGGTGGTGGGTAAATAATAATTGAAATCGAGGTGTAATTCCAGTAATGGAACCGCACACAGGAGTTACAGGAACGATTCCCTAGGGTCCATCCCATAACATACGGCTATAAAGCTGCAACCATAGGTACTCGTATTTGTACAGTGTGGTCACTGGCCAAAGAGAATTTCAGTACAAAACGAGTAATTCATTGAGCGAATGGTGACCCCAAGCACACTATCCCAGAAGATGGTCGTAATTTCAATTTACTCAATTCAGGACTGCCAGAACGGTGCCCCGGCGCTTTTTCTTCAAAGACGCACGTTTTTATTACGCGTCTGTGTTTTCACCAATTCACCGTGGCAAATCCCCGCGCTTTGCCTTTGCCCCCATTTAGAGGCGTCATTTGATGGCGTCGCACAAAGACGGGGATTAAACCGGGCAAATTCTACTAATGTAAAAATGAAAACACCGCGCGTCGAAAAACGAACCGTGTTCACGGGGTCTTTGAAATCAAAACGTAAAGAGAAGCGGAGAGTAAATTCAACAAAAGACAAATTACAGGGCTTTCCTAATTAACGTGCGCACCCTCCACGGACTTTGCGCGGTGCCGCTTTGCTCCTCGCAAATTGAAAGCATTCCCAGTTGTACCTATTCGCGAACCAGACAAAACGAAAAACTAGCGCGCAGAATTTTTCAGCCATAAACTCTACCTAGCTCCGGTTATTACCTGTATAAGTTAATTTGTTCATTATCACATAACATGGCTTTTTGCTGCTCTACTAGACACATGCTCTCCTCCCATAGTCAATTTAATAACATCAGGCTGGTGTCTGTGTGTGTATGTACGGGTATGTATGTGAACATTTTAAGCACCAAAGCACCTGCTGAATTATTAGGCTTTACACAATTCCATAATTTAACCGTTAATGAGAGTAGTAAACACACGAGCAGCTTCCGAGAAATTCACGAGATATAGGAATTATGTAATATTAATATTGCTTGATGAGCGCCTAGGTGCCTTATTATTAATTATAAATTTCCGTTTGAGCAGCACAGTGGCTGCTGGCACACACGAATGGGAAATAAGAAAGAGAAAAAAGCTTGCAATTTGTAGCACGTGAGGTGAATTCGTGTGAAGCAATGAAGAATCACAGAACCCTGTACGATTCTCATAGAAACTGATTTCCGTAAGTTTTCCGTTTTTTTGTAAAAAGCTTGTTATCACTTCCACATTTTCAACTTATGATGTGCCTCAGTATATCAGTCGCGACAACGGTTCACAATTCGCCTCTAATAATTTTAGAAATCTAGCCAGCATACATAATGTAAAAAAATATGGTTCAATTCGCGATACCATCCGCAGGTAAACTTCGTAGAGCGTTCGAACCGCACTATCGGAACTGCTATCCGTTGTTATTAAGACAAAAACCACTGTCTTTGGGATCAACATCTGTACGAAATCAAATTTTCACTAAATTCGACACGACATTAGTACACTGGTCTCAATCCTTGCATGATCAAGTTCGGTCAGAAATTTACAATTTCCGGTGATCACTACGGTGAAGTGTTGACTCTACGAAGAAACCAAGCTATTAGCTCATGACCGAGAAAGGACGTAGGCCAGTTGAATTCATTCTCCGATTTACATGAAGAAATCTGAAGGACACTGCATCAAGCTTATTGCCAGTCTTCAAATAAAGTACTCGACAAATTGAGTGTCACCCTGCAAAATTTGACCTACTTTGAAACTAGAGAACTTTGAAATGCTATCAGCGATTTAATCTATTTTTAGACCGTTCTCTAGCCCAGTCCTTCAGCTATTAGTCCGTATTTCCAAACATATGAGATGCTCCTCATAATATTTCGACAAGGTGTTCAATGGACTGGTGCAACATTTCTGAGAGTCTGACATGCTCCCTCTTGAACCAAAATATTTCACTGTATTTTAACATCGTAGGCAGGAAGGTAGACCTCATACCTCGAGAAGGTTTTCTAACTCTCGGCGTGTCTCTTTCATTTACAGGGCAACCTCAACAAGTAACCTGTTTTGTAATGCAATAATAACTCTTTTCCTCGTTACCCGAATTGCCGATTTCCACAATTTTCGGCTCATTTTGAAACTAAAGCTTCAGGGAGGTATACCAATGCAATGGATCAAAATCAACTCAAGAGAGACATTCAAGATACCGAGTCGCATGAACTGTGACCCAAACCTCAACTTTTCTTTGAATCTAGGTTGAGAGAAGAATCGAATGAAAATCAACTTAACCTTCTGAAGTACCATTCATTCTGAACACTTCAAAGTGCTTTTTTCTTCTATGGGGACTAGGATTGCTGGTTAACAGGCCAAATTTGAACTGTTTGCTTTTGAACAAGAAATATCGCCCTTGTGCACCTGAGAATGTTCTTAACATAGTAACAATAGTCTAATAATCATTTACAAACAGTATGAGTGATTGTTTAGATTTTTGCAACGTTGGTTACGAACAGCTTCATATGAGCAAGGCTCCGATTCTCCTCCGAAAACATGCGGTTGTAATTTGGTTCCTTTCACTAGTGTTCAGAATGGATGATTCTCTCGGAGGTGAGATGATTTCCATCCGACTCTCCTACCAATTCATATTCCAAGAGCAGTTCACGTTTTGGTAATTTTTCATGCAACCATGCAATTTAATGTTTGTCTTGAGCTATTGATTTTGATTATGTGATCCTACCTGAAGCTAAAGCTTCAAAATGAGCATGAAATCTCGAAAATCGGTCAGCGACTAAGAAAGTTACAAAAGTTTAAACCATAAAGTTGACTTTTTAAGGTCAGTCTGCAAATTGAAGAGATAAACCGGGTATTCAAGAGCCGTCTCGAGGTATGAGTTTTACCTTCTTGCCGATGATGTTGAAATCCAAGATAAAAATTGTTAGCTCAAGAGGGAGTATGTCACCTTCCAGTAATTTTGCACCACTATATCGAGCACCCTGTAGAAATAATATGTGGAAAATTTCACGTATTTCAAAAATACGGACTAATATCTGAAGGGCTGGGCTAGTGAACGATCTGAAAATTGATTGAATCACTTGTAGCATTCCAAAGTTGTCTATTTAGGTTCAAAGTTGGGTCAAAGGACACCGCACGGCTCAGATCAGGGTAGGTACTTCCTACTGTGTTTTATAAAAAAAATGCCTGATGTATCTGATGTCAGACCAGTTACACAGTTGATGGTTGGTTTCATCTCTTTGTGGTTAAATAAAGATTGGAATAACATGAGAAAACCATTTTGAAGATCATCAGATTTGAAAGCTATTATTCTGCCTACACAAATTTCATTCAGTACTTCTTGGGTAGGTACTACAGTGCTCAGTGTAATGCTACCAGTGAAACGGAAAAATCAATGACTATGAAAACGGAACGATGAGGAGCTGGCTGATGAAGATCCGTTTCAGAGAGGATAGCTGAAAAGAAACCAAAGCTTGTTCATGTTGCTAACTCAAGTGATTGAAATTCCACCTTTCTCCGCAAATTTCCAGAGTTGAAATGTTCCGAGCTCAAGTACCTTGTCCCTAGAAGTACAAAGCGGTGGTATACCTGATAAATGAAAATCCACCATAAGGTCAGCCATCAATCGTCTCATTCCTTTCGATCCAAAGGTCTCCACTAATCATTATTATTGGTAGGTGCCAGTACTGGATCGATCTCTATTGACTGAAAGAAACACGACTTCATGTCACATCAGCTTCCTCCTTGTTAAATACAGCCAATTTTTACATTTTTCTTCTCACATTGTATAGAACATCCACCTGTACAACGTCGTTGGTTCCGTCTGTAAAATTACCAAGAGCTTTCCCACTGCGCTTGAAGATTAGCAAACGACTGATATTCAATGTCATTTGGACATTTATCAATCAAAAGTAAACTTGCAACACTGTTGTGGATTTTGAAGTAAAGCGATAACCCCAGAAAATGATGCATAACCTAGACTGTGGCATTCCACTGACGGCGCTTTACAAGGTGGATTCTGTCAAACTAGGCTCGCCTGCTTTGTTGCAAATAAAAGCTGAATGCATAATAGGTGCCTAGAAGCAGTCGCGAATCATGAATCACCCTGTATTAGTCAGCTAATCCATATTACACCAAAAGCCTTCTCTGGTAGCATTTGAAAGACTTCCAAGTAAGAACATGGGAGTGTTTCCTTTAGAACTCTGATTTCGTCGCAGCTTTATAATAAGAAACGCGATACTACGTACACAGCCGCTTGCCAAGAATGGAAAATGTGAAAATGCAAAAATATCGCCACTGCGCGGGCTTCAGTGATATAAAACTGGATAGAGCTTAATTTGCACACATAAAGAACCTTCGCTTGAACATAGTCACGTTCGCAAATCTGTACGCTTATTTGTGTTGTTGTACCTATATACCTACCTATCGAATATCGACAATCGATAACACACTTCCATTCCTTTTTACTTAATTAATTGAATCAGAAATCAGAATCACTTCATTTCTCCATCAACAGTTCCTTTGATTCTCCCTTTTCAAATTTTTTATTGATCCCATTAAATTTCCGAGCACTCCTGTGACTTGAAAGCGTAGCACCGCCACAGGTGCCGTTGCCGATCGTGTGAAATTTACAATATTTGGCGCAATCACAACTTCATCATTAAAAACTTCAAGGCGAACGTAAAATATTAATGGATCATCATCTTCATCATCATCGCGGAAAACGTGGAGTGTTTTTGTAACAGGTTTTTTCAAGACCGCTCGCGCTTTCGCCCTGCTCCCTCTCTCCATCGTCGCATACGTCCCGTGGAAAATTCAAATTACGTGATGTAATTAAATCCGCTGCGTTTTACTTTCACGAGTTTTAAAGGTTTGCGGAGGGAAGAGAGCGGCGCTCCAACGAGCTTCGGAAACGCCGGGGAAAGAGGAAAGGGTTGTGTAGAGGTTAATTTTTGTGGTTTCTGCGTGCGCTGTGTAAGCATTTTCGTGAAGCACAAGCACGCGCCCCGGCTTTTTCATCAAGCACACAAACAGTAATTTGATATTTTTTCTTTGTTGTTTCCAGGAAAATTCGACAACGTCGGCATAGCCACGGGCGTACCAGATGAAAGCATAGGAAAAGTGCAGAGCTTGAGGCTGCACGTGCACAGCGAAAGTGACAACTGGGCCATTTTGAGTGAGGTAAGTGGATTTGTGGCAGTTTGGAAGAGGTTTCGAGAAAAAGAGATGTGATTCGGCCAGCGCGACTATAGCTTTTCGCTCTCGAACTGTCGCAATTTATTCCAGGACGAAATGCCCCGGTAAGCTCACAAGCCAGAAACACAAACTTGAGGCCGCGGTCGCTAAATATTAATTAGTGCATTTACTGCCTTCAAGCTATAACGTTTTGGCTCCGCTTCGGATTTTAAACTAGGGCCTTTTCTATAATTTTTAGCTTTGCACATGGAAGGTAGGACAAACGAGATTTTATAATATGGTAATTGTGCTACCTCCGGGATTCTTTATTTACTCTGTATCGCACAGAAGTCGCTTATCTACTGCCCAAGTCCTATCACCTTATGTAACACCTTGAACTGTCATCTCTATTATATAATCCTCGTGCGCACGTCTAGCCGGCCGTGTGGTATTCCTGGGTAATCGGTTTCAACAATCCCTCCTTTCTTTTCATCAGCAGCTGACCACTTTGGTGTTCACCAGGGACTCCTTGTTGTCCTCTGGACTCGTTGACTCCTTCTCACCTTCCAGTCCTGCATCTCCGTTTGGTCCGCGGTCCCCTTGAGTTTTTCGGTGTGAAAGATTTCTGGAGGTGGTTGCGGGATCATCTTCTTCGATTTACGGTATCTTCTTCACGTGTGTGATGTGGCGCTTTATTGTATTACCCTCTTTTGACAAGACTAACTCATTTTCCTTCCTTTCTACGATTGCGTACTCATCATCCTGGTATCTGGAGTAATAGTCAATATGACAAGGACCATATCTTTATTAGGCAACGGTCCTATGAGGTCCTTCGGGAAACTTGTGCCTGGTCATTAGTGATGGTTTTAAAGCTGATACGACACCAGTAAGCTGCCCCGGCATTGTTTCACTAATTTTTCCTGCCTGTTTGTCAATCAGTGGCCACCAGACCCTGTCTAGTAGACGTCGGTTCATGGCAGTTTCACCTGGGTGTCCTTCATGCGCCAGCTCCAGTACGTGATTTTGCAGTGACTGTGGAATTACGGGTTTATTTCCTCGCAGCATTACTGGACCCAATGCAGTTAATTCCGACCGATAGATGGAGTACCTATTTTTGTCTGGTTCTGATGAGTCCCAGAAGCCGCTCTTGATTTTTTCGTACTGCGTCAGCTATGTCGTTGTCCTTTTCGCTCTTCGCTACTACCTGCGAGATCTGCATTGCTTTGGGTGTATTTGTCTTCAATATTGTGCAAATATGGTGCTCACTTTCTCTGTCAAAGGTTTTCATTCTGTCTAGCTGGTATAACCTTGATAGCGAGTCCGCTATGTTGAGTTTCCCCGGTTGATGTATGACCTTAAGCTAGAACAGTTGTATCCTGATGAGCCACCTCTGGATGAGTAGGCTTGAATATTGGTTCCAATGGTTTGTGATCAGTCAGTAATCCGAAGTACAGACCAGCTAGGTAGATGTAGGAGCGTTCTGCCGCCCCATACCAGTGCTGGGCTTTCTTTCTCAGTTTGCGAATACCGCCTCTCCACATCTGGTAAACTTTTGCTTGCAAATGAGATGACCTGTGTCCTTTCTTGCTCGTCGATTTGTAGAAGAACCGCTCCGAGTGCTACAGGACTTACATTTGCTACTAGTCGAGTTCTTCTTCTAAGATCGAAGTACCTATTATAGTGTTGGAAGCTTGGTGAGCGCCTCTTTCAACTTATCGGAATGTTCTCGATGATTTTGGGACCAAACGAACTTGACTTTTTTTTTGTTAGTTTGGCTCTGTCATGGTTCTCAAATCCGGAATGAATTTCCCCACGTAAGTTACCAATCCCAAGAAACTCCGTACTTCTTTTTTATTGAGTGGAGCCCGGAACTCAAGAATAGTTCGGACTTTCTTTGCATCGGTTTCTATTCTTTTGTCGGACAACTTATGTCCCAAGAAGTCAGTCTCGTTGGTCTTCATTATACATTTTTCCTGGTCTAGAAGCACGTTGTTGGTGGTAATAGTCGGCTTTCTTCATCCAGTTCTAGTTGATGGTACGCATTTTTCAAATCGAGGCGTGAAAACAATTTTACATGCCACAACTTCGTCATGAGGAAATCGAAAGTTGGAATGGGATAGTTGTCTCTCAGAATTGCTTCGTTTGCTCGGCGCATATCTACACATCGCCGTGCTAGAATGATAGTAAGATAACTTCAAATTTCTGATTTTGGGATTATTTCAAAATCTATAGCTCCAAGCTATTCTCTACCTGGTAAAAAAATCGAATTACTCAGAATCATCATGGAAGTACATAAAAAATGAATATCTCACTGTTATAATTATCTGTTTTTCAAACAGTTCTGGTCTAATACTCGGACATCTCAAAATGTTCTATTTCTTCTACTGAGAAATAGATCGAATTTGATCTTGCCTTCTGGTATAATACGAAGACATTTCAACATGTCCCAATTTTACAACAAATCTGATTTGGAAATTTCAAGTTGTCCTTGTTTTTCATGTTATCTCAGTATTTTACTGTGAAAGATGTCTCACTCTTATACCAAAAAACCAACTGATTTAATGAAAGTCTTCAGATATTTCATTTTAACTCACTATTGCACAAACATACCTTCATGCGTTTGTAAAATATCTTACTTTTCTCTAAGTTGTCCCACTATTTGACCAGAAATGTTCCGTGAATTGTTTGAAATGACTCAATAATTTCAACTTATCTCCGATGTACATTGCCATGATTTCGTTATCCACAGGTCAGTTTGTATTGGGTAAAACTGAACCAAAACGATGGATAGATGCGGAGGCAGACTATATTGGTTATAGCTATGACCAAGACTGCCAAAAGTAAAAGAAATCGTGAAAATCGGTTCACAGGATGAAATGTTCGATGAAAAATCTTGAATAATTGAATGACAAAGTTATGAACTTTGACATTTTTCAATATTTGACACACGGCAGTTAGCAAAACACTATCTACTGTTCTGAATACAGTTTTCCAAGGACTTTCAAATGAATTTCCAATTTCTGATAGTGACACTTTTATTTGTCAGATGACAGCCAAAAACTAATGGGCTTATTCCATGTCATACAATACTTAAGGATAACTATGAAAAATATGTTGAACCAGGCTATGCTTACTGTGCAATACTCGGACAACTTGAAAAAAAAGAGGGATAAATTCAAAATCACTCTACGAATTCCTGGCGAATAGTAGGATAACTTACATGAAAAAACGGACAACTTCCAACAGAACCATTATTTCTAGCGATATACAAGGATTAGTTCACTTTTTGATTTTTTTCTCAAAGAGTAAAATGTGATTTCATAATGAATTCCTCACAGGTCTATCAGGAGCGATATAATACAACTGGAAAATTGAAGAATCTCCGAAATTTCGAGAAGAAGAGTGTTTTTCGTTCTTCTGAAATGCTCAAGTGGCGATTACTCGAAACTATGTTTTTCAAGTTGTCTTACTATCATTCTAGTACAGCGACATAACCGGATGTCCCCATTTGGTTTAAATATGATCACTGTTGGCGAAATCTATTCACTGGGCTCGTCACCTTTTCAATTATGCATTCGCTTTCGAATGCTTCTGTGATCTTTTCTTCTACTTGCTTCTCCACTGGTATCGGTACTCGACTCAGGGGTTGCTGTACCGCTCTAATTTTGGGTTTGATGGTTAATTTGACGGTTACATTCTTCACTTTTGGAAAGATTGTCACTTTGTTGACTGAATTGATGTTGAGTCCCAATTTCAGAGTCCCCAGATTTTTGGCTGTGTCTTTACCCAATAGTGAAATTTCCCCATCGTCTGCCTACCACGTAGAAAGGAGTGACTACTTTTGTTCCATTTGGAATGTTGACAGTCTCCTGGAACCAGTGGCGAATATTTCAACTATTTAAAGGTTTTCCCCCGGCGGATGGTCTCAGCACATCGGTTGTTTATGGGTCGACGTTCCATACAGTCGCTTCCTTTCGAGCCGGTACCTCCCAGTCTTGTCCTGTTATGATGTTAACCTTCGTCCCCCGAGTCAATCAAGAACGTCAGAGGAACTCCGCCTACAAAACATGGCACTAGGTCGTCTTGATTATCAACGTTATTCGACTTCTCCCGACCTGAATTTTTTCTCTGGTTGTCCTTATTGGGAAAAGTTCCGGGTCTTTTTTTCTCCCCACTTGTTCTGCAGAAAGCAGCAAAGTGTCCGGGGAACGAGCACTTCCTGCACTTGATGTCTTTTGCTGGACACTGCCTTAGCTCCGAATGTCCGCATTTACCGCATCTCGTACACAGCTCATTTCTTTTATCCGGATATCTTGAAATCTTGTTTATGGCTACGCTTGTTTCACTTGGTCATTGGCTTGAACTATCCATGATGCCCGACTGATTTGTGATTTGTTGTGCACTTGACATAAATAGTTCGATTACTTTATTCAACGAGCGCTCTTTCTCCACTAGCTTCTTCTTGAGTTCCAGTGGGGCCCAGCTATCAGTAACTTTGTATTTGAGGTTTATCTCTACAGCTTCTTTTTCGCTTGTCCCAAACTTGCACCTTGCTGCCTGTTCTCGAATCTTGACTGAAAATTTCTTGAAATCTCCTTCTGGTTTAATATTTCGGAACCGTGTCGCTAAAAAGTTGAATTTTGTGTTGGTGAGAATTGATCGGTCAGTTTATCACTTAGGGTCTTGAAGATGTCGTTGTTTTCCTCCGCAACGAAAATTTCGATTGCACCTGGAATGTTGTATGCTACCTCCTGCAGTAGTGTAATTATTTTCACTAAGTGTAATTTTTTGACACAAATATACTCAAATATACTCAAGTAAGTATGTAGGTACTGATGATTACATCTCAATATCAGCGACCGCATTTAGTCGAATGAATTCCTCGAAACATGGTAGCGATGTACGGAATCTATTAAGTACGTAAGTACCTAGACAGAGAAGACCCATCAATATATTTTCTTGTTGTACCTAATCGTTTGGCTTAGCCGTTTATCCATTAGTAAACAGAGATCCTAGATTGAAAATCCACTTTGTCGACGTAATCATCAATCAAAAGCGAGCTCAACTCGAGGAGCGCAATATTTCTCGGAAGAAGTGAAGTGTTCCCCATTGAGCACGGCTATTTGAAAAGGCTAAAAAATACTGAACAATTGGTCCGCGGTTCGCTTCAATAGCTCGTACTCCATAAATCTAATAAAAGACTCTGCTAGTTATGGGGTGGAATTTTATAAAGTTGATAAGGCGTACTTATTATATGCTCATTAATAATGTAATCTACTCGCACTCGATCACTCAAAGTGATTAAAGATGTTATCATTCAGCAGCCAACATTAACACTTCGACTGCTTCCAATATCAATATGCAAAGTGATAGTAATTAACCGGTTAATTTTTTCCTGATTGTTGGTTATTAATGGCCTTGTTTGTGTTTACAGTATTGCATCAAACCTATGAGTATTTAGTATGTACGCTTACCTAGGTATGTGTAAACTCGATCGGGATGTTAATTATCAAAGAAAAACACCATCGTTGTTGTAAAATATACCTTGTACAAACTTTGCGTGTGGAATTGACTGGGCTTATAATATAGGATGTTGTGTGTGGAATTACTCAAATTAGATTATTGCTTTCGTGATGTCGTTCGATAATTTGCAATCCTAATTTGCAAGCCATGTTTCATTAAGTTTCGAGTTTCAAGCAGGCAAGAGCAAAAACTCCATCTAATCAGTATCATGTATGTTCACAACACGTAATAACAAGTTCACAAGTAATAACTTGATATTGTGGTGATAGAATCCTGTGGTGACAGTTTAGTTGTGTTTATTGCCTCAGTACTGAAACAAGAGTTTCTTGTGCCTCTTGGTATTGATCCCATAAGTCCCGTTGCTGCAGAAATTTGATGAGACAATGTATGGATTTTTGTGTTATAATTTTGCTTTAATAAATGGAGCCCCAAAGTGTGATTCTCTAACTGTTCCAAAAGAAAACGCTCAATTTTATGTGGAGAGAAATTCCCTGTTGCTGGATCATAATATAACCCAGGAAAGAAATGCAAAATTTTGATGAAACTTGGAATTCAACTTGGAAACAAAGTATTCAGCTTGGTCGCAACATCTGGAACAAATTTGGCATAATAGTTAACAAGTCCTAAAAATGACTCAAGTTTGGTGATATTTTCAGGAATTTCACATTTCACTATAATAGCCTTAATTTGTCTTGGTGCCTTATGAATGCCTATATCATCAGTGACAAAACACAAATAATTGATTTTCTTTTGCAAAAAAGAACACTCGGATGATTGAATTTTTAGACCATATTCATGAAATCCAACTCAGTTTTGAAAACTTACCAAAATTTACTTGTCAAAAAACTGATGATTACTTCCATTGATTTTTTTTTACCCTATTTGAATGAAGTTTATATGAAAACAATCAGTCAAGATATTTCAACGTCTGAACTTCGACCACAAGTTCACCAGAGACTTCACTTGTTTCCCCAACATATGTATTTAGCTTGATTTTAGATATTTAGATTTTTGTTCATAACAATTATGCGAAGTCGCTGAAATGGCTGAACTTCCATTTATAACAAAAAGCCTTTCGAAATTGCTGATTTAGTGACTACGAAAGCCTCCGCTACTGCTCTTTTCCATTTCCCTAACTCTTACAAAAATGGCATCCTCATAGATACCCCCTCCTTGCAGTACATTGCCTAGTGACATTGCAAGATAGTGGCTCGCGCTCAATTTAAACGTAACCAGCCCTTTCTTACATATTTTGTATGAATTTCAACAAAATAAAACTGCTACACTACCCGCTTCTTTTTCAAAAAATTGGACAGCAAGCTGTACTATTTTCAAATTGCTCTGCAGTGTACAATTATTTCTCTTGATTCATTCGTCCTTTCAGACAATCAAGAATTAACTAAATCTACACTGAACCTAGACCTTAGCTACACTATGGATTACTATATTTACACTATTTACAAATAAGGCTCAAGGGGTCATCAGCGCTTTCGCCAATCCACTGAACTTTCTGCGGAGAAAAAAGAAAGAAATTATGGGCCAGAGTATGGCTTCAAATCTTGGAAGTGCCATCATGGAAGTCCAGCATCTCTGCCGTTCATAAGATGGAGATCTTGGAAATTTTCTCTCGCACGGTGCACAATATAAATTTGGGCGCTAGTTTCCTTGAGAAAATAGGCACCGGCATCAACTAAGTTTTCTCGCCATACCTTTGTTCTAGGGAGATTTTCAACTTCGCGTCTTCTGAGATTATAGGCCCCAGCGTTTCGCTGCTCAGCTACCTGGAGTTTGTTGCGAACGTCGCTGTAAATTCCTGGATAGGTGGCTTAGGTCTCCAGCCCATGTTTCAGGATTTTTGCTTGGAAAACTCGGGTTCGTGTCTGGATTATTCTCGTAGTAGTCACCACGGCAGACTGTTCTCAGTGCGTACGAGATCTCAGGCAGATGCGCATCCCACTTCCGGTGATTCTCTTTGATATATCGCTGTGCTAGAATGATAGTAAGATAACTTCAAATTTCTGATTTTCGGATTATTTCAAAATCTATAGCTCCAAGCTATTCTCTACCTGGTAAAAAAATCGAATTACTCAGAATCATCATGGAAGTACATAGAAAATGAATATCTCACTGTTATAATTATCTGTTTTTTAAACAGTTCTGGTCTAATACTCGGACATCTCAAAATGTTCTATTTCTTCTACTGAGAAATAGATCGAATTTGATCTTGCCTTCTGGTATAATACGAAGACATTTCAACATGTCCCAATTTTACAACAAATCTGATTTGGAAATTTAAAGTTGTCCTTGTTTTTCATGTTATCTCAGTATTTTACTGTGAAAGATGTCTCACTCTTATACCAAAAAACTAACTGATTCAATGAAAGTCTTCAGATATTTCATTTTAACTCACTATTGCACAAACATACCCTCATGCGTTTGTAAAATATCTTACTTTTCTCTTAAGTTGTCCCACTATTTGACCAGAAATGTTCCGTGAATTGCTTGAAATGACTTGATAATTTTAACTTATCTCCAATGTACATTGCCATGATTTCGTTATCCACTGGTCAGTTTGTATTGGGTAAAACTGAACCAAAACAATGGATAGATGCGGAGGCAGACTATATTGGTTATAGCTATGGCCAAGACTGCCAAAAGTGAAAGAAATCGTGAAAATCGGTTCACAGGATGAAATGTTTGATGAAAAATCTTGAATAATTGAATGACAAAGTTATGAACTTTGACATTTTTAAATATTTGACACACGACAGTTAGCGAAACACTATCTACTGTTCTGAATACAGTTTTCGAAGGACTTTTAAATGAATTTCCAATTTTTGATAGTGACACTTTTATTTGTCAGATGACAGCCAAAAACTAATGGGCTTATTCCATGTCATACAATACTTAAGGATAACTATGAAAAATATGTGCAATACTCGGACAACTTGAAAAAAAAGAGGGATAAATTCAAAATCACTCTACGAATTCCTGACGAATAGTAGGATAACTTACATGAAAAAACGGACAACTTCCAACAGAACCATTATTTCTAGCGATATACAAGGATATGTTCACTTTTTGATTTTTTTCTCAAAGAGTAAATGTGATTTCATAATGAATTCCTCACAGGTCTATCAGGAGCGATATAATACAACTGGAAAATTAAAAAATCTCCGAAATTTCGAGAAGAAGAGTGTTTTTCGTTCTTCTGAAATGTTCAAGCGGCGATTACTCGAAACTATGTTTTTCAAGTTGTCTTACTATCATTCTAGTACAGCGATATGAACGAATAGCAGTTCACAGAGTCCTGTTGCACCGTTTCACGGGGTTTGCCTGCGGGTGGAAACGTGCGATGTATCAGATCTTCCGTACCTTGAATTCTTCGCACAGCTTGTTGAATTCAGTACCAATGAACTGTATCCCGTTATCAGCTACGACAAACTGTGGTACACCGTAAACTAGGAAAACTTCGTTTTTCATAACCTCCGAAACTGTGGAAGACAGTGCTCGCCGCATAGGTTCTACGACGATATATTTTGTGAAGAGGTCCATAACTACCGTATGATCCGTATGATCAAAAACTTCCCTCCTCTAGGCAGGCTGTGGTCTGATCATTGGCAAGCAAACGAGGCTGATTTTGGCCAGGCCACAGCCTGCCTAGAGGAGGAAAGTTTTTGATCATACGGTCCTAACAGGATGGCAAAATACTCTAGAAGACTTGAGCAATGATATCAATAGATACCACCTGCCACGGGAACCTTTCTACCGACCATCATCATACCTGCTGCACTCTGATTAGTGGCCTTTTGAGCAGCGCAGATTTGACAGTGCTTGACGTAGCGGGCCACGTGGACACGCATCTTTGGTCAGTAATAGCACGTAACGAGTCGGGAGAACGTTTTTCTTTTGGCACGAGAAGATTCCACTCCGGAACATTGCTGCTTCTGGCCAACAGCAAACTTGTGAATTGAACCGTCACGGATCGTTCAGCAGATAGTCATCTGGCTTCTCCTCGGTTTCATGACGCAATCCAAGGTAAAAAGGGTCGGTGATGACGGCGTCTTTGGACAGTACCTCCTTTTTGATCTCCAGGCAACGAGACAGCGCATCCGGGACAACGTTGAGCTTTCCTTTCCGGTGGCGATCTTGCCAGTCTGCCTATCGGGTCCTTCATCCTAAAGAGCCAGAGAAGAGAATAATGGGCCGTCACCACTCTGAACCTCACACCCTCCACAAACGGTCAAAACTTCTTTACCGCAAACACTACGTCCAAACACTCACGCTCCGTAACGCTATCAGCCAGCTAGATTCAACTTCCATGTTTAGTTTCTGATTTTCAAGTCTACCTACCAGATGGGTTTCTCTTTACTTGAAGTGATACTAAAAAAAGATTACAAATTTAGGTCGTCATCCCTGTTACTGTCTTCTACGTTAAGAAACCTATTTGAAAAATGAGAATTCCTCTTTGTTTCAGTTTTACAGTAGGAACTGATATGACCCACTTTTTTGCATACATTACAACGAGCTTTTCTGGAAAAACATTGAAAACTAGAAACGTTGCTTTCACCGCAGTGATAACCACACGTGTTCTGAGCTTCAGTCCTCTTCATCGAAGAGGAATATACTCGGGAGGAATACTCTTCAAATGTATGTTTTCCTTTGAAAGGCAATATTTATCAAACTTTTACTAGACAACCTCCTTCATCGTCGAAACTCATGCAGTTATGCATCCTCATCCGCAAAATGTATACAAATAACAACTTGGAACTAGTACAATACACCAGGAATTTAGTTCAAACGTATCTACCTGAACTGTTCAACATTATGTGAAACATATCCGAGAACTAACGTATATGAAATGAAAAATGAAGCGCTCCTCAGGTGTTCGCATTTAATTGATACAACTGAAAACCAGAAGTGTTACGTGATCGTTAAATTAATGTTCATTCATCCTATTCTCGCAACCATTTGGAAGTACATTGGTACCTGACCTGCGACAAGCACAGTTAAATTTTTCCACTTGCGTCTTTTGCTATTCATAAAAAGCAATAAAATTTGCGCACATCCCCGTTTCTGTTGTTGCTGTTTTCGCAGCTTTACAGGTTCAAGCATTCATCGCTGCAACTTCAGCAAAAAAACGTTAGAATGGCGGTATAATTGAATTTTTGTGTTAAAGGTCGGAAAACAACAAAAGGACTCGCAAAAGGATTAGCATTGCAACGCGTGATTTATTTTCAATAAAATAAATTTCCGCTTTCTACAATCGGTCGGAGGTCATTAGGAATGCGATCTATCAAGCGCCCACTAGAGAAAGGTGAATGGGGATGATGGAGGAAATGAAAACCAACCCTTTCCTGCTCTTGCATAGTTTAGCAAGCTGGGTTGAATACCGTACCTCTACCTGCGAGCTATATTAATCACCGCCAAATACTGTAACAAGAGGCGGTTGTGGAAGAGGCGTGCATATGTCTGCGATTGTAAACACACGGACCTTTACCACCAGCCGCAAGTTGAATGCAATAATTCAGATGAATTTATTAGATTCGTGGATTACTTTGAAGCGAAACACGATGTAATAAGTTCCAAAGATATGTTCTCTCATCCGAGCCAAAGTAACAAACGGAACGCGCGTTTTGCTTCCAAATGGACAACTCTAGAGTAAATTATGTAATTTGGTGGTTGAAGCAGTAGTATTAGCTGGCGTAGCTGCATTTTCCCAGAGGCGAATTGGATGAGGCTTTTGTATGCGTCCGTTCAGTTGCTGCACAAGCAAATATTACCATTTATAGAGCTTCTTTATCAGTATAAACCATATTATTGCAATGGATTATGATAATTTATGGTAGTCCTTTTTCGGTAAACACATTTTCCTAGGAGTAATAAAGTTGTCAGCGCCATCATTTCACTTTCCCGGTCCCCCTTCAATGGAAAAGGAAGTATTGTAATTGTTTTTTTTTAGTCTGGCGCCTCTTTACTGCCTCTTTTTCTGTAGCTGTAAAGGTCAGGGTTCAGCTTGAAGCTTCAGAAGCTACATTTGGTAACCGAAATTTCGAAATCTCGGAATCAATATTGTTGATTAATCAAGAGCAAATGAAAGTGGACTGTATAATTTATGAGAAGAAAGAAAAACTTACCAGTCAGTTTCGGTGATGATGAAATCAAATAAAATAAATTCACTGAAGAAACACAAGGGGTAAAGTAGGATCGGAAGGAGACAGAGGTGTGTCAAAACTTGAAGAAACTATTCGCAAAACTATACAAAACTTGATAAAAAGCTGTAAATTAAACTCAATAATAATTATTTAGCGGCGGCGATCGATTGGCGTAAATCCAACAAGAAATTATTAAAAACCGATAAGGTTAACCCAAGAAAAGGGCTATAATAGAACTAAAGAGGTGTATTCTTGGTTGCAGAATATAAAACAAATAGTATATTGCGGATGCCCCCAACGTTCCCCCCCGTGTTGAACAAATAAAGAAGATAATAATAAAGGAGCGAAATTATAAAAACAATATCATTGACCATCATTGAGAAGACAAAGGACACAGCTTCACGATTGGACGCTTGTAACTACCCCCCGAAGTACGTACCAAGGCCACGCGTGCAATGCCATCTTTACCCGGATAAGTTGCCTCCACTGCCACTCTACCTAGAGGCCACTCTCCAGCGGCGGTGACACGTCACTCACCACAACGACGATTGTTCCCGGACTGGATGGCTCGGCGTGTTCCATTTTTGTCTCGCCTGCATTGTGTGCAGCTATTCGGAGCTCCAGCGCTTCCAAAAGTTCTGGACAATCGAGTCCACCATTTGGGAACGGTCCAATCGGTTGACAGGGAGATGTGTGACATCACGCTATGGTAGAATTCTTAGGGACGTTGATGTTGGAAAATGTGCGGGAGTAAGAGCCGTCGCGTCGGTTCCGAGGGACCTTCACTTGAAATGGTAAGAGGGCGAGAATTTAGAAGTGCCTCGATTTGGGCGAGAACGGTGGAAAATTCCTCGTAAGTTAGGACCTGACTTCCAACCACCCTGTATAAATGAGCCTTCACAGTCTTGACAGCACTTTTTCACAGTACACCAAAGTGAGATATTTCAGCTTTTTCCAAGTCCGGAGCTGCAAAGAGGACTTTCGATCGGCAAAAGGTGACAAAAACACAACAGCGCAACAATTTGTTCCACGAAGAACACTTGTTGATCAGGGACAATAAAGGATGTTCGCTTTGAAAGACAGACAGAGTGGCGGGTTTTTCTTCAGGTGAGGTGAAAGGAACAATCGACCAATTACTTTGTGGGGTGCTAGCCCAAGGCGGACCAGAAAACCAAAGAGGGTGTTCCGGAAACTGAGAGGGTGTTGAACCTCGAGACAGGCAATCAGCAGGATTTTCACCTCCTGGAATGTGATACCAAAAATGCTGAGACAAATTTTCATGAATTTTCGTGGTTCGATTACTTACAAAAGTATTCCAGGGGTGCGGCGATGCATATATCCAACTCAAAGCGATAGTTGAATCCGAAAAGGCGAATATTTGTTCAAAGTGAACCAAATTTCAGGAAGTTTTGAGGAGAAATTGCATCAACTTGGACTAAAGAACAGCTGCACCGAGCTCCAATCTTGAGATGGAAATCACTTTTAATGGTGAGACGCGAGACTTAGCACAAATTTAAGCAATGGATACTTTTCCCGAAGACGAAACGGAGCGCAAATTAACCACTGCGCCGAAACGCTTTTCTGATACGTCGCAAAACCCCAGAAGGCAGCTCTCAGATCCCTGGGAAATGTTCAAGTGGCGAGGAATCTTCAGCTGCGATAAAGCTGACAACTGTTCCATAAAAATCTCCCACGTGACCAAGATGGAAGCAGGAGGAATCTCATCCCAGTCGCGACCCTCCTTCCACAGCTCTTTGACAAGTAACTTGGCACCGAGAATCACAGGGGAAATCAGTCCCAAGGAATCAAAAACGCGAGCGATGGTGGACAAAATATTGCGTTCAGTACATGCGTCCGATCTGAGAGAGACTTTGAATAAGAAGTGATCTTCAGCTGTATGCCGCTGAAGGCCAAGAACTTTCAAAGGCCATAGCAGGATAAGGGGCCGAAAAGTGCCCCCGCTCGGATTCAACTGAAATTCACATCACACGTCCTACTTGGTACTTAAATATATCATACCAAATATTAGCCCGATAGCTCCACCAGGGGGCCCCCCTCCCGAGGGTATGCAAAAATTCAAAAAAAATTATTTTCTCAAAAACTAGGGAAAGGAAAAATTTGAAAAAAACGTACAGTATACATATTGATAGTGGGCTTCTGAAACACATCAAAACATCAAGATTGCTAGTCAAAAAATATATGAATTTCAATTTTTCAGTTTTTTTAATTTTTTTTTCCCATGAAGGAATTTTTTGACCAAGATTGTACATATCCTCCAACATTACTACTAATCTGATGTATATAAGAAAAAAATTACAAGTTGCAAGTCCATGCGGAAGACAGTCAAATTTTGAAAAAACTCATTTTTTCCGCGTCAATTCAGGTGACGAAAATTGATAAATGTGAGGATGAGTTAATGGCGCTGAAATGATCATATTATTTTCATATTATCTTATGCAAAAGTGAAATGTGCCATCAATGTCAAACAGTGATCAAAATTGCTCAAAACCGTAGAAAGCAAGAAAAATATATTTTTTATTTTTATGAAAAAAAAAGATACATGCAGGAAGGAATAACTGTGTATTAATGCATACTGATAATAAGGAGACATCATACAAAACACAAACAAATCACGTTTTAATAAGAAAAGAAGAAATTTTTACAAAATACAGAAAAATATTGAGAGAAAACACAGGTGAGGAAAATTGACAAATGTGAGGATGAGTTGAAGGCACTTGAACTATTACCTTCATATTGTGATCCCATGAAGAGTGAAATGTGCCACCAATGCCAAATAGTAATCAAAAAAGGTCAAAACCGCAAAAAAACGAACGAAATAAATATTTTATCCAATCATATTGAATAATGCACGCATTATCACGCGCATTTTGCATTTTTGAATTTTTTAATAAGACTGGATAAAGCATAGTATTCTACTCGCGGGTAATGGCTATTACTCATTCGGATGCTTCACGACACCCGCCAAGGCTCGTGTCGGCAAACTGCATCCTCGTGAGTAAGAAGCAATCATTACCCGCTTGTTGAATAATATACCATTATTTTCAGAGAAAAAAATCGCAGGAAAGAATGACCAAAGGCTCAATTTAAAACCTATTTGATCAAAGTGAGAAAAACCCCCGGTGTTAATCAGCACAGCTAAGCTGTCAGTGTCTCGAAATATTACAGGCTTTTTTCTCGATTTTGTCAAAGAATAATGCCATCATGCATTTCTTTCACTTTGATTGAGTAGTTTTCAGATCAAGCTATCTCTTTCTCCTCAAAAAAAGAAACCTATATCCCGTTTACTTTTTTTTTAGTAAAATGACTTTTTGGAGCTAAAATCAAGCCTTCAAATCGATGTTTTCAATGAAGAGGAAATGCTTCAATTGCAATAAATTTTTCTGCAAAGACGTGATCTAGAATAATGTTACGTATTTCGCGTATGGGTTCAAATATAATTGAGACGATCGTTTTAAAACACACACTGTTTATTACTGCGTACTACAATAAATACACGCCAACAATTATCTACTTGGAAATATATCGCAGGTACTTCGCTTTTATCCACTCGCTACCACTTCGCATTCGAATACAATACTGCCCGTGAGCTGACGGTTGATGCCTTATACCATTGTATAACCTTATACATATGCGTATAGGCCTCCGAATAGTGTTCCCGAACTTTCCATCATCATCCAGAAATTTCCATGGTGGCCCGGCATTAGATTTTCTAGGCGACTCCCGATTAATCACATACCTTCCGCGTGTTTCCCGTGTGCTCCGGAATGTCTGCACCTCCGCCAAAATTAACAGATGTGTCTTGATCTCTTGATCGAGCGTTGAAGGTTCCCAATGCCAAGCCATTGCGTATACTTCAGGAAATGTCCAGAGCACCGCTCTTCTATCTACACCGCTACATGATGGATGGAAGAATCCAGAAAAATCGCGTGTTTACTCGAATGCACGGGATCGCCGCTCGTAACAATAACATCACAAACAATGAATATACATATTTGGAATGCGCAGTAAACAATCTACGGGACATAATTTTGTAGACTCACTTACGAAGAATTCTTTTCAAAGCGGAGACTTCAAGCGACGCCGACGCGACGTCGAGAATAAATGTAGTTACCGTTTTTGGAGGGAAAAAGATAGTTTCATTCAAAAACTACCCGATCGAAGTGAAAGAAACTCGTGCTGGTATTATATCTGGCAAACTCAAAAAAAAAACTGTAATATGTCGAGACACCGACAGATTAGCTGTCCTGATAGTAAAAACACCGTGTTTTTTCTACTTTGATCAAGTAGTTTTCAAATTGAGCCTTTAATCATTCCGTCCTGCAATTTTTTTCCTGAGAATATATTTTTTTATTCGTTCGCTATTTGCAGTTTTGAGCTTTTTTGATTATTATTTGGCATTGATGGCACATTTCACTCTTCATGGGATCACAATATGAAGGTAATAGTTCAAGTGCCTCCAACTCATCCTCACATTTGTCAATTTTCCTCACCTGTGTTTTCTCTCAATATTTTTCTGTATTTTGTAAAAATTTCTTCTTCTCTAAATAAAACGTGATTTGTTTTGTGTTTTGTATGATGTCTTATATTATCAGTATGCATTAATACACAGTTATTCCTTCCTGCATGTATCTTTTTTTTTTTCATAAAAATAAAAAAAAAATTTTCTCGCTTTCTACGGTTTTGAGCAATTTTGATTACTGTTTGACATTGATGACACATTTCATTTTTGCATGAGATAATATGAAGGTAATATGATCATTTCAGCGCCATTAACTCATCCTCACATTTATCAATTTTCGTCACCTGAATTGACGCGGAAAAAAATGAGTTTTTTCAAAATTTGACTGTCTTCCGCATGGACTTGCAACTTGTAATTTTTTTCTTATATACATCAGATAAGTAGTAATGTTGGAGAATATGTACAATCTTGGTCAAAAAATTCCTTCATGGGAAAAAAAAATTAAAAAAACTGAAAAATTGAAATTCATATATTTTTTGACTAGCCATCTTGATGTTTTGATATGTTTCAGAAGCCCACTATCAATATGTATACTGTACGTTTTTTTCAAATTTTTCCTCTCCCTAATTTTTGAGAAAATAATTTTTTTTAAATTTTTGCATACCCCCGGGAGGGGGGCCCCCTGGTGGAGCTATCGGGCTAATATTTGGTATGATGTATTTAAGTACCAAGCAGGACGTGTGATGTGAATTTCAGTTGAATCCGAGCGGGGGCACTTTTCGGCCCCTTATCCTGCTATGGCCTTTGCGTGAGGATCAAAACTGACATCCTTTTTCGTTATTCGAAGGTTGGACGGAATCTCTTTCAACAAATTCTGCGAATTGGAGGACCCCTTTTGTCAGCTCAAATCCACCTGACTCAAATAATCTAGTCAGATTATGGAACATTGTCAACATTTGATTAAAGCTCAAAGCGCTTCGCGCTAAATCATCTACGTAAAAACTGCGAAGAATGACAGAACTTGAGTAAGGATAATTTTTTGCCTCATCCATGGCAAGCTGTTGGATAGTTCTTATAGCGGGAAATGGAGAAGAGCCAAATGTGACGGTATCCAATTCGTACACCGTCAGTGGATCGTTAGGCGAAAATCGGAACAAAATGCGCTAATATTTGGAGTTCACCCAAATTTGCAGATACGTTTTCCGAATGTCAGCAGTGACTGCGATAAGATAAAAGCGAAAATTTGGAAGAATCTGAAGCCGATCGGACTGCAGTTTAGGTCCTGTATGGAGTGAATCATTCAATGAGTAAAACGAACTTGATTTACAACTGGCGTCAAAAACATCCCTCACGGGAGTACTTACCGAACCAGGCTTCATCACAGCCTGGTGAGGAATATAGTGATGATGAAACTTGATAAAAACCTGTAAATTAACGCAGTAATAATAATAATGATGTTACGTATTTCACGTACGGGTTCGAATATAATTGAGACGATCGTTTTAAAACACACCGTTTATTACTGCGTACTACAATAAATACACGCCAACAATTATTTACTTAGGAATATAGCCGATTACTACTTCGCTTGTTTCGCACTCGAACGCTTCAAATTCATAACTGGTCTCGAGGCGACGATTGGTGCCTTATCTAGGTCCGACCGATTCATTTCGAATGTTCCATGCATTCTCCAGCAGTCTCCGCAGTGACCCGACATAAGGTTTCCATACGACTCCCGAAAAATCTTGCACATTGCCCGTATTATTCTGCCGTGCTCTAGAACCGGCGCCTCCGCCAAAATAAACAAATGTGTCTTGATCGAGCGTTGAAGGTTCCCAATGCCAAGCCATCGCGTATACTTCTAGAAATGTCCACAGCTCCACACTTCAAATCAAATCAAATAAATGTTCATTGTTTTCTTAGATAAAATACAGTATCACAAAACAGAAAAAAACAGTATATACAAATCCATAGACTCCTATTCTTAAATAAATAAACTTTTCAAATATGAAAATAGAAAACACAACACAATCATTGAGAGATGGTAGGTACATCAGTGAGTAGGTATAAAAATAAAGAAAACAATAAAAGGAACAGTTTTATTCTCCCAGAACAAAAGATCTCATCTTCATTGCGCTCTTGAGGAGAGCAAAAATTTTCTTTGCGCTGTCAACTGTCAAATTCTTCAGGAGGTAGTGGATATCGGCGGATTCCCGGTACAACATCCATTAAGCCTATGCAGCAAGAGCTCCTCAGAAGCGTCGTTTCTACCCTTGTATTACACCGCGATCTAATGGATGAAAGAGTTTAGAAAGATCGCGTGTTCACCAGAATGCACGGGATCGCCGCTCGTAACAATAATATAGCGGCGGCGATCAATTGGCTTATATCCAACAGGAAATGATTGAAAACTGATTGGGTTAATCAAAGAAAAGGGCTATAATAACACTAAAGAGGTGTATTCTTGGTTGCAGAATTTAAAATAAATAGTATATTGTGGATGACCCCAACAAATACAACTGATGTTGACCGAAGCTGTCGTATAGGTACACAGTGTACACGGCACTCAAACCAGTGTTTTCCTTTTATCTCCCTGTTTATAGACTTGAAAGTTTACGAAGGAACTCACGTTCCTCAACGTGAACTCAAAGTTCATGTTTATCACATTGTATCCCTGTTATTGTTATTGTTGTTGTTAATGGAACCACTAAAAGTCGCTCGAGTGGATCACTTGTGTGGCTGCCCTTGTAATGCTAGATCGCGTGCGTTCTTCCGCGAAGTTTGCCGTCAAGTTGAACGGAAGAGGGTTAGATGGTACTTTACATTATTCACATCACAAGGCTTTTTTAAACTTGAAGAATACTGAGTTTTTTTTTTCTGTTTTCAGATACACATTCAGGACGAAGTGGCCAGCAGGTGACCAGAGACGGGCGGCCGGGCAGCTCTGTTCTACCCTCACATACGTCATCGTTACATGCTCGACCGCTCACCGTCGCACCCTCTGTGATATTCGAGTCGACAACCCCCAAACTCCACTATTGCTGCTATTGCTACTAGTGCGTCTGCCGTCTCTCCTCCTCCTCCTCCGCTACCACCTCCTGCTGCTGCTACTACTACTACATCAACCGCCACCACCACCAGTCGTGCAATATCTGCTTATCGCAACTATTTCAACTCTGTCACACCACCAGTTACCTAATCTTGATTATGCCTCATTGTTCCAACTCTCCCTATAACTTGACTCGAGTAGCATTCAGCAGATTATATGCTCATTATTAAACGGCACTAAATTTCTGTGTCTGTTCTACAGACACACAGAGAGTCGAGTTCCCTTCTCACGGGACACGTGTAGGTACGCATACCGTTACTGTTTCATCGGTTCTTGAGTGCTGATCCTGATTTATGATACCGCTCACAGTTTCTATTAAATGAAACGCAATCAAGTTATACAATTTCGGGGTTTTCGGAGAAAAAAGGTCAATATTCATTCTAGAACATTCTTACGCATGCATATTCTTGATAATGCATCCTAACCGGGCGGTTTTGTTACTAATGGATAAGAATGCACTAGCCGCATTTTTTCGAAATGCTGTCTCATATTATGTTTGCCGGATGGGTACTATACACTAAGCTACCGAAGAGACAAACAGTTCTCCGCCACACGGCCGGCCATATTATGAGAGCCGCCCAGTACTCCCCCTAAAGAAGATCGGAAGAATCCTTACGACTGCTTGAAACTTGCAAAGGATCCAGAGTTCATGTCGGAACTCACACGAACATCAGATGACGGAGAAAAGTGTCTTGCCCCGAGCGGGAATCGAACCCGCGTCATGCATATGTGTTTTGTTGATAACAATGTCAATGACTGAAGTCTTCCAGATTGATGGGTTTTTGAGTGTTCAATCATGTGGTGTGATAGTTCACATTCAAAATTATTCCTCGGATTTGAACCCATGGAACCGTCATGGACAAGACAAAAGTGAGCTTGAAAGTCGCTGGAAAGTTGCTGGGTTGTTCAAATCGTGAAATCATTTCTTTCATAGAATTTCTCCGGGTCCAGCCACAGTGAAATGGAACTAAGTTGTTAGAATTCATTTAGGTGAGGCGGCAGAAACGCGGACGCGTCCCTCTGGAAATATTTGCTACGTCAGTTGGCATCGGTTTCTGCAAGAAGATCTGGTCACTTTCGACAATCATGAACACCAATAACCGGGCCTGTATCGAACCAAAAATCTACTCGAGTCGAGTCTTCTCTCGGCAGCAACGAACAATAATGCTCATTTTGCAACAAAAGAGGAATTGGATCGAATTTACATTGCATTCGGGGAAAAAAAGAACTAAAGTTCACGCGTACTTAAAGTTGAAGATTTGTGATAAATGTGCCGATTGCAATGCCCTTTTGTCCCTTCATACTCATATACGTCTGCCTATAATTTAAAAATGGCTTCAATGTAAACAGACAGCATCAATGTGTAATCGCTATCCCAAAAAAATGTGAAATTACCAAAATGTCTAAATGTTAACTGTTTTTATAACAATCATCGTGATATTAATTATTGATCTGACTTTTTCCAGTTTTATACTTGTATGTATTTTTACGTTTTACCCATAATATTAGGGAGTTTGCGATTTCACGCAACGTACGACGTAACGCAACGTAGAACGTGAAAATTCCCCTGTAACTAAGGAATTACAATTAACAAACGAGTCTATTTTCACGTTGGAAGTTACGTTACGTCGAACGGACGTGTGCACGCGAACTCCCCATTATGTTGATCGTCGTGCCACGTTGTTGAAGTTCTACTGGCCAATTATTCGCTCAGAATTTATTTTGAAAGCCAGTTATAATTTTTATTAGAAAACAAGTAGTCAAAAGTGGTAAATGATAAGTTCTGGAGCCGAAGAAGAGAGCAGAAAAATGAAAATAGGACTTTGGTCGATTTTGAAAATGAATCATCTTTGATGGTAAAAGTGATGATTCATATAACATTTTCATACCTTTCTTCTCCAAAAGCGAGCGTTCGTCCAGATCACGTTCGCAAAGTTAGCAATTTGAATTCAAAAATTGACACTTTCCTAAAGTGTCCCCATTCTTTTGTCCGCCACTGTAATAACTTGAAATAAGTAGTGTCAGAATCACCATAATTTTGAAACAACGTTGCATGACTTCAATAATATTATGTTCAACATATTTTTGTAATCTTTTCTTCTTCATTTCGGTTGCTGTGCATCTTACTTAGTTTTTTAAACAATGCCAGTTTTTGTAGATTTATAGTTAGTACGTTTTCTTTTGTTGTGTGGTTACTATGTTTTCTTTGTTAAATATTTATTTGCATAGTTTTTGATATTATATTGTTAACGTTTCCTTTTTGTGTCTTTGTACATAGTTATTGTTTTAATTTCGTTTTGTGAATACATTTTTATATGAATAGATTTGTAACATATACTTTTGCACTATAAGATGATAATGTCGTTGTTATTGAAGAAAAAATGTTAAATATTAAATGTGAATTTGAGACTGACTGTAAATCAAATTTTTTCGAATAATCACACGTGTTTTTTGGTTGGTGCATTACAGGGACCATTTATACGAGAAAACTATCAACCTTTGAAAAATGATAAACACAGAAGAAAAAACATATGGTAATAGAATTGATGTGTACAGTAGTACAATTTTGACACCAAAAATGCATAGCAATTTTATTATCATAACGAAAATGAGTTCGCTTCGAATAATTGTATATTAAGACAATATATAATTCCTTATTTTCGTGGTAATTTTAATTTATAGCTGTTACCTGGCTAAATTACATATGGACTGATTGAATTAAATAAAGGAATTGTACTACTATAGTCATCCATATTTTAGATAAATATTGTGAAGTAATCTACCACATGAAATTATATTATGATATGCTAATTGGTCACACTCAGTGTAGGGTTAGTGGTGTAAGAGTTTTAGTCTTGATATTATTTTGTGTAACCCAGCGCTTATTGTTACTTGATTTGAACAGTTGGGTACCTAACCAAGCATTTACACACTCGAAAACTGCTCAATTTAAGAACATGATGATTCTTTTCTTTTTTGTAAATGATCTGTAATGATTTTTTTTGCCTAGATCAAAATCTTTGTTTTACTCTGTGCCATTTATACACTGTAACTACAAAAATAAATATTTACTAAAATACCTACACTACTCTTTTTACAATTCACACTGCTTCACCAAAGTTGCTCATGAATAGAGAAGGATACATGCATCTTCCCCCATTGTAATCAAAAAAATGTAAAAATGCTACTAAGTTACATCACGTGGTCAATGTAATAAAATTCGATGTTATTAAGTTTTGTTTTATTATTGGCGATTCACAATGTGAGCAATCGTGAGGGGTCATTACGAATTCCAGCATGGTGGAAAATGCGCTGAAAATTCAACTTTGGGGGGCTTAGAAACGAACCTCCAATTCGAAAAACGGCATAGATGGCACTTCATGCACTTCTGATGGAACCTGCAGTCAACTCGCAATGACGTCACTACCAGGGATGTTACTATAGAGGTATGAATGAATGGCCGCATTCATGTCACTGGTTCACTTCATCTATTACTACTGGAACAACCAATGGAATTCGACAAATTAGAACTCTGACCAATCGTAATTGCGTTACAATCATGATCATTTTTCTAGTACAGTGGAAAAGCCGAGACGCCTCGGTTCAAGCTGACTCAAGTTATTGACCTACCAGTTTACCTATGACTTGTGACAAGAGCTTTTTGATTTCGTCTCGGATGTCGTGAAAATAATCAAACCCCGATTTTTAGGTATATTTTTTCCCTGATTATTCACTGTACCTATCAGATTATTCTGCACACGCGAAGGTACATACAGGGCGAGATACAGGGTGATATTGATTCCGAAATGGCGCATTTTCTGGCGATATAATAAGATGGGTTTTCAGGGACTCTGAGAAAATGGTGAAAAAACCTTTTTCTTGCTGATTCTTCGAATTATCAAGACTCAAAATTTGACTCTTTTTTTTTGCGGTGGGTGGGGATCCGTGTACTCACTGTCAGTCCCTCCTAGGCTCCGCTTCAGTACTCTGAAAGCGGTGCCGGGTGAGTAGCACACCACCCACCATCTTATGGACGCATCAACAACGAGGTTATTAGCGCCCTTTTTTTCGGTATCCATCTCGTTTCACCCTTTTCCCCTTGACGTGACCGCGCGGTGGTACACGCCAAGGTACTAGAGAGCGCATGAAAATTTTCACCTGGCCCAGGCCGGATTCGAACCCACTATATCTGGAATTGCTTCCAAAGACGGAGTCCCCCGCGCTACCGGCCGCGTTAAAGTTTGATTCTGAATTCGTTATTTATAACCGCTTTACACAACCCTGATTTGAGGTTTCAATTTATTGCTAGAACTGTCAGTCACTGTCGCTAATGTTCAGTTGCCCTCTGTATGACACCACCAGAAATACTTTTACGTATATTGTGGCGATTGGCCTACCTGAAAAAGTAAAACTAGTACCTAATACTGGGTTCATAGACCAAAATATGGCGTAAGGCATAATGAATAACGCCTAATAAATGCCTGGGTGGAAACTGATTGCTAGGGTAATTGGCCTAGCTTTTAGACATTACTCCTTAATCCTTGAGCGTTAAACTTGGTGTATGAACCCAGCATAAGTTGAAAATGAAAGCGTGTATAGCTTCAGTTGATGTCATCCAATTCATTGAAGTGTCAGGTGTGCAGAAATTTATTGGCACGAGTTATTGTAGAACCAAAAGTCGCAAGTTAATCAAGTGGAGTACAGTCTTTATTATTAATGTTTGAATGGTCGTAAATTATTTGCCGTCCTATGTCCGATTTAATCAGAATTTCACGAAGCAAGTTAAACTGGTTTTCCAACTGTACAGGTGCTTCAAATCGGCTTCACTTTTCTTTCTCCACGCGGTCAACCCTTTTTCAGGTTAGACGAGTATTAGTAGTGCGCTAAACTGTAAGCTCAGAAGTCCTAATTAGGAATAGGAACTTGAACGCGCGAGAAAAAAAAAGTTCACCAGGTGCGGTATGTATTGCGAAACAAACAAACATATCAGCAGCATCAGCTTGACGTCAGGAGCGTACGGAACGAACGCTCTGGCTTCACAAAGAACGTGGTAAGATGTCACCATGAACTATGCGAAACCAAGCAACAATTAGCCAAACAAAAAGGGGTAACTAACAAGTGATTACCGCGACAGGCCTACAGGACTAGACTCGAACCGTCTGGAAAGATGTTTGATGGTCTAACTCAGTAGTCCGACCCCTGGTCACCGAAACAACACGACGCGAGAGAAATAAGTGCGGAAATTGCGTCAATCATAAAATGAGAAGCGCGAAAAGCCTCACACACACACAGAACCTAAAAAAGCCAAGTCATTTGAAGCTACTTGATACATGGTCCGGAATAAAGTTCTCTCCGGAAGAGCCCGTCGAAGAGCTCTAAAGGTGCGTTCAGTCAGCTTATTTAGCCGCACGTTATAATTTCAGTCGTAAGCGCAGCGACGCCCATTGGCGCTTATGAATCAGCCTTTTCAGAACAGCCAATAGACGATGCAGCGCTTACGGCTAAAATCAAAACTTGCGACTAAATAAGCTGACTGAACGCACCTTAACAATCAAAGACCCAAAGGGTTAACTCATGACTGTAACACCTGAAAGTAAATCACCAACCTATTATCTAGTTGAAATGTATTGTGTAAACTGACGACACGGGAATGTCATTATAAAGTGACAAAAACTTATTGCAATTGTGAACATTTCCGATTATAATTCTTTTGATTGATAAGCCTTCACCAGAAGAACACTATCAATAATGAATTTGCCACACTGCTATAAATGTAATGTAAAGGTGTGTAAACCATTGCTGAGGAGGGTACATTTTACGGAAATGAAATTGTATTGGTTAATAATTTAGCTTAATTAAGAGTTGACAAGAAAACTAACATCCAGTTCCACCAGCGAATTTAATTATTGTTAGCTAATTGAGACATTTTCTCTGATAGATTCTAGGTCATTGCTGGTTGAATGGCCACGGAAAATGCATACAAGCTGTTGTGGTCCGAACATTTTTCCAAAATCTTTCATGAATATTCACCAGAGAAAATATCTCAATTAGTTAACAATGAATTAATTTGCTGGTGGAACTGGCTATAAGACTGTTATATTCACCGAGAACAAAACATTCATGTTTATCCATCTTTAATGAAATCAAATAAAGATCTTTGTGGTTTAAGATGTTTGTTTCTATGTGGGAAGTGGGTGAACTTGGTCCTCTCGCAAATAGGACCTGGTTGTCAATAGAAAAGGGGTAAAATAACTAATAGGAAACAAAAGGGTCACGTAATCACAACGTAGGAGAATACGGGTATTGATCACCACAATACCTACGTGATTAAATTTTGGAAGTTCTAGAATATTCAAAAAATTAGTAGAACAAATGTTTTTACATTATTTTGTCTGACTCTGACTCCCTAGTGATTGCTTGAAGGCGTAACTACCGGTGAGAAAATACGTAGTTTGGAATCACCCCGTAGAAGTGAATGGGCCAAGAATAGGTTGTATTAACTCACAAAGGAGGAGCTTGTGGTGTTGTCGTCAGCGCGGCTGACTGACATGTCAAACGACGTGGGCTCGATCCTCACCGCAGCGGTCGGATTTTCATCCCGAAAACGAGTTCCTTGATTTTATTTTATGGCTTGCTAAATGCAAGGCGCGCGGTGTGTCGCAAAGCACGTAAAATGTGAACGATGGTGCCCACCTCATGCGATGTTGGTAGTCGTTCAAAATTCCTACCGGTATAGTGGAGGAAAGCACTCACCGGTGTCGATGTTGAACCTCGTTACGGAAACAGATCGACGTTAGATAAACCAAAAAATATATACATATAACCAAGAACAATATAACTAACTAACTAACTCGCATACAACTAAGAACAACCCACAAAGGACTGGCGTTTTTGGGCGTTGTTCTGCCATTATTATAACAACGAACACAAAAATTCGCGATTTTAGGGCAAACTGTAAAATCAAACTACATAGGTACTAATAATTTTGAATAGGGGAAAATGATACTTATAGGATGTTGCAGAATCCTTTATAAGCGAGCGGACAATAGCCAAAGTCGAGCATTCGCGTAGATATATAATAACGCTTCCGAAAGAGTTTGATGATGAAAAGAATTCTAATTTTATTATCGAACTCAAGAATGTCCATAAAAAGGAAGATTTATTCAAGCGTAACGTCTTTTCTTCAATACGTAGGTAGTTTTTGGGAGATGCTAGTCGAACATTTGCTTTCGAGTAGAACATTATTGCGTTCGCAAGTGTTGTTAGCAAGTGACATGAAGCTCTGCTGGCACTGATAGACACCGTTCAGCAGTACACAGTTGTCTGTTAAGGGTAATAGCTCAGATTCTTTTTTCAGGCCGAATTTCAGAGAGGGTATGAATATATACGAGTGTTCGTTCGGCAAAAACAGCAGAAAGTAATATAAATTCATATTGATTTGGATTTAGCAAGGGGATTGGTATGAAGGAAATGATTTGTTTACCTTTAATGTCCACCTACCTGGGCTTTATAAGGCTAAAAAAAAATGCAATTTCTTTATTGATGAAGTATTGTTACTTGGTTACTAGCGTCACAGGTAACTGGTAAGTACGCCCAAGAGTTCAAAATTTTGATTTTGAAATAACGGTTCGTTCATTGAAAGCATTTTACAAAGGTCAAAACATTTGGAATAATCTTCGTCCTTGACGTCGATCTCTTTGACTTGTCTCAATCGTGAGGTGAGTGGTTTAGAATTTTTGCGAAACTTTGTATAAGTTTGCGATAATATCCAATAAATCCTAAAAATCCCCTCAGTAGTTTTTTGGCTGTTGAAACCGGGATATTTTGCATGGCCGAAATTTTGCCTAGATTAGACCTGATTTCTTGTAAGGCGAGTTGTAAGGTGATCCTAGAGGTGACAATATTGTCAAATAAAGGTTAGAGGCTGACCCTTTATGCCTTTTTGAAGGGGGCTTACTTTTAAATGCGGTGGGAAGGTTGGGACAGAACACAGTGATGGTTTTAATCGCTTCATTAAGCACACATATTAATTGCACAACGACACCCGAGACGACGTGAGATAAGCCCGAACACAATCCGAATAGTTTGTTTACATACACATTGTTATACCAGTAATAATTGAATGAACAAATAATAATTTAGATCTAGACCGGCATAGTGACCGGCTACAATAACTCACAATAATTGATTCAATCAGGAGCTATGGATACTTTCAGATTTATAGGCAATGGGAGACATCGTAGACCAATCAGATTGGCGCACGTTTCCGGGTGCTGATGAACTCAGTGCCGCCCGAGACATAAAACTGCAAAGTGCATCGTTTGCAGTATCAGCATTTCCTGTAGCACCTCGTTCTGTTTGCCGAAGGCGATTAATAAATGATTATAATTTATACCTAAGAAAATAATTCTTATTTTGTGTACTGAGCCTCTTCCTATGGCTCTTCTGTCATGTTCATGACAATATGTCCTGGGTACTGGACCTTTCTTGAATCTCCAATTTGTCCAGCTGGATCTTTTCTTCGAATACTTCGCGGAGCTAATGACATGTTACTTGAAGGGAAGTAGAGAAGATTATGATGTCATCTAGGTACACAAAGCAGGTTTCGTTTTGGATACCTACATCTTGAAATGTTGTCTATAACGCGCTGAAAAATTGAGGGCGTCTTCTCTAGACCGAAAGACTCCTTCTGGAATGATAGTGTCAATTGTCTACACTTCCATTTTCAATCTGGTGGAAACCACTACCGAGGTCAAAACAAGTGAGGTACTGACTTCTGCCCAATTTGTCGCGTATTTCGGAGATGTTTGATAAAGGATACCGAGCATTTATAGTATTTCCGTTCAGCTTTCGGTAATCTACGATCTACGACTGAACACCATTTTCGTTTGTTTGCTGCATCCACTTTTTTGGGGACGACCCAAATTGGTTTGTTGAGGGGGGAACTTCAGTGTTCAAAAACTCCTTGGTCAAGCATGTTTTAATTTGGTTTCCTGACTTCCTCTTTATGCTGTAAGGGTAGCGGTAGCTCTTCGTATATATGGGTTTATCGTCGTTTAGTTTTATCGAATGCTTGGCGGAATTCGTGATAGTTGGGCCTTGGCCTGGAAAATGGAAAATACTTTAATATTCAGGAACAGACCGAAGGTGGACAATGTATGCAGACAAGTGTCGTGGTTCAATGTAATCAAGAAAACCGCCGATGAACTGGGTCTTACACCATGAGGTTGGATGTAGCTGAGCAACCTCTAACAAAACCATGCCGATTTAGAGATAACCACCTGGAGGTATGATTATAGAGAAATGAATGTAGCACTCAAAGACCTTACTGAAGTTACTCAAGAGAGAGGTGGGTCTATAATTTGATATATAATTTTTCATTGTCCTTTTAATAAACTGTGCAGATACGTTTACGTTTTAAAATTTTCGGGAATATGGACCCTTTCAATATCACATTAAACATGTCGGTTAAAGGCTTCACGAAGACTAAGCAGCGGTTTCTAATGAGGAAAGCAGGTACAGAATCGGGTCTAGTCCAGAAATATTAAGAGGTTCACGGTATGAAATAAAATTCGTACTAGAGTTACAGCTCAAGGTAGGTAGCGCCGAGACGAAATCCTGGACAAAAAGGATTTCAACTCAAATAGGTGCTCATGGCCTTGGTACTCGATCGAACCAAGGAAAATATTGCCGAAATAACGATAAACAATTACAATAATAGCACTTTTAAAGGGGCGGCGTCGCCGATTAAGTGCCGAAGTTCACAATTGGATTTAAAGAATGCGACATGCAGACAAGTACATGTTCTGATGTAAATACATGAACATATGTACGAGATTATATTTAAAGAAGAATTTGAACTTTCTTTTGTCAAAAACTCCTCTTCAATACGACACCCGGGTCAGTAGTTACGAATTGTTGAAAACGATCCCAAAGCAACTGGCTTGGCGCGATATGCCCGTACAAACTGAAAATAATTTCCCGAATAAATTATTCCCGACCGACATCAATAGTGCCATTCGACTATTCAAACGCTTTGAAATAGCCAATAATAGGTACCTTAAGGATGTTGGCACCCAAACTGAGAAAGATTTTAGCTCAGTAACAAAAAAAATAGTAGGTAGCACTAAGAATCGCAGTAATTTTGAAATCAACAGTTTTTCCTTGTGTTCGTCACAGCATCTAGTCCTAGTATTTACCTGGACCTGAAAGGTCGCGTTTCAGCGCGTCATCGTCACCAAACGAATTTATTCCCTTATCTATCGGTTAGACAGAACTTCTTTGGCCAATATTTTAGGAGGGGTAGAGCATCGAAAAATAAGCGGACTTTCTCAGGCAATTTATATCGCAGACGCAGTATAACGGAGATGATAGAGATGCTTTTAAAGCTAAGTTTTGAAAATGTTGTTTTTTTTTGTTATGACTCTAAATTTTATTGATGGGTTTTGACCAAATTTGGTACACATATAGTTGATACCGAGGGGTCAACCACCAGTGGAAATCACTGTACCTACATTTTCTTGGAAATACTATGGAAATACTTGGAAATACTTGGAAATACTTGGAAATACTTTGGATATACTTGGGAATACTCTGAAAATATTGGAAATACTTGGCTATTACTGCCGAAATTTAATTCCTAGTGAAGTCTGTGACAACTAGAACAGCTCTCTACGTCGTTGTACTCATAAACTGCTGGACAAATTAGTAGTCGGTTTCAAAAAAATCGTCTGAATTTGAAGGCCAATAACTTTTGTGTGCCCATAAGGCGACTTTCAATTACGTTTCTTGAGTTGGTCAGTTCAATTTCCCTCTTATACATAGGTATATCCGAGGGGTCAACCACCTACTGAAAATTTGTACAGTGATTTCCATTTTTGGAAATACTTGATAGTATTTTGGCTGTATTTCCAGGTATTTCCAATATATTTCCAAGTATTTCCAAGTATTTCCATAGTATTTCCAAGTATTTCCATGGTATTTCTAAGTATTTCCAGGTATTTCCAGGTATTTCCAGGTATTTCCATAGTATTTCCATAGTATTTCCAAGTATTTCCGTTCGCAGATTGCCTACCTTTCAGGGGCAAAGTTTGAAATTTGGTACACGTAGGTAGCTAGTTTGAAGGGTACCTACGTGTACCAATATGTGTGTTTGTACCTATCACAATTTGCAAAAAGGTTGTGGGAACAACCGTGCACAATTTTAATTTTTCAAAATCACAACTAGAATTAGCCCGTGTCCCGATGGGCCAAATCTAAAGTGCTCGCCAATTGAAATGGTCCACCCAAAAAAGTTAGTCACATTCAAAGTGACATAACTCTTGAATGAATAAACTATTTTGAATCGTTTTATGTTTTCTGATTAGCTCACGGATTGGATTACAACATGTCATGGGCCGTTTTTGGTACAGGTGTTTCGTATCAATTATACAGGGTGCTCAATCAGGTACTGCAAAAATTGAAAAGTTTGAACTGGTCCCATTTCACAAAAAATGGTTTTTGGCTTTCTCCAAGTGTTTTAGGAAAGATGTTGTTCCGATACCTTGAGATTGTTTTCAAAATTTTAAGTTTATCTTCTCCAGTTACACAGTGATCTCAATAATGCAACCTTCTGGTCTGGCATTTATATCTATTCCAATTGTTGATCGATTTTGGAAAATAAGGACTCTTGTTGAAGCTTAAGACTCAGATGAGAAGGTTCGAGGATCGGAACTAACTGGAGACAAAAATTTTGGAAAAGCGAAGGAATCAAAAGTGACCTAAATATGAAGCACCCTAGAAATCAGGTTCAGGAAAAAAACTAAATAAAAATCAACCTGCCTTCAAACAGACTTTTATGTCCGAACATTTTGAGGTATTTTCCGATTTTAAGTGATGAAAATTGTCGATGCGGGACCCATTTTCACAAATTCACTTTTCAGAAGATAATGCCGGACCTTCCTCGACTGAAAATGCACGTAACCTAGGCTATCTTATTATTGTCGAATGTTTCCTTCACATTTAAAGAGATAGGCACCAATTCTGATCTTCATAACCCAGGTTACGTCTATTTTCAGGTGAAAAACGTCCAGAATTTTTCGTTGGAAGCATCCATTTCTGATTTGGATTCATTGCCACAATTTTTGCCCCACACAAATGAGAAACACCTCAAAATGTTCAGAAATCATGATTTGTTTGAAGACAAGTTGTTATTTGTTTAATACCTTCCCTAAACCGGATCTCTAGCAAGTTTGTCATTTGAGTCACTTTTGATTCAATCCCTTCTCCAGAATTTTCATCTGAAGTCAATTCTGATCCTCGATCTTTTTGACCTGAGCCTTCAGCTTCAACAAGAGCCCTCATTTTCCAAAATCGGCCAACAACGAATAAAGTTATTACTGCAAAATTAAAAGGTTACATTTTTGAGATCACCCTGTAATTAAAGCAGATAGGGAAAAAAAAATTAAAGACGATTCGAGTTATGGTTATAATAACTCCCCTGAAACACTTGGAGAAAACCAAAAATTATTTTTTGTGAAACAGGACCAGTTCAAACTTTTCCATTTTTGCGGTACCTGATTGAGCGCCCTGTATAATTGATACGAAACACCTGTACCAAAAACGGCCCACGATATGTTGTAGTCCAATACGTGAGCTAATTAGAAAAACTAAAACGATTCAAAATAGTTCATTTATTCAAAAGGTATGACAGTTTGAATGTGACTGTATTTTTTGGGTGGACCATTTCAATTGGCGAGCACTTTACATCACTTAATATGAAAATTCATATCTTCATTGTTAGACTTCCGAACCAAGAAATTCCTAAACCGTTGAGGGCACTGGTTTCTACAGGGTGTCCCGGAATATGAGTTACCAAATTCACAGGAAGATGGAGAATTGAAAAATGAGGGAACTTTTCGCAATAAACATACCTCGCAAACGTATGATAACACGGAGATAGAGGCCGTCAAAAATTTTTTTTTTTTTAAATAGTTACTTTGCATAACTTTTGAAACTTTTTTGGCTTGAGTAGAGAATTGAAAAATAAGGGGATTTTTCTCAATAGATATACCCTCGCAAACGTGAAGTAACAGAGATACAGGCTTTCAAATGGTTTTTCAAAAACGGTACTTTTTGCATAACTTTTGGAACAATTCACCGATTTTATTCAAAGTCGAACCAAAGCTTACTGTATTGAACAATAATAACGCAGTAAAAACAAAATTTTGACTACAGACTCCATTTTCAAAATATTTGGGTTTGAAACTTTGAAACTCGAAATCGCCATTTTCCAGAGCCCAAAGTGTTTTTTCCTGAAAACACCTCGTCTCTCAACTAAAAATGAGAGGTGGTTTATCGACTTGAAACACCTTAAGAAGTTATTTCAGTTGAGGAATCACGAGTTTTATTGAATTTTAATTTTCATGCCTTTGAAAGTGGCGATTTCGAGATGTTCTCCAAAATTTCAAACCCAAATATCTCGAAAGCAAAGCCTCTAATCAAAATTTTGCAATTGTAACTTTTGTCTCTAAATTAAACGCAGAAATTTAAAATTGGAACCATTCTCAAAAATAATTGGGGTGTTGAAAAATAAGGGAGAAAGGGGGAGGATATTCTCTATTACCTTCGCCCCTGAAAATGTTGGATGAAATGCGTTATTATTGTTGAATAGAGACATATTTCAGTAGACTAGACTTTGATTTGAATTTGAATAGAGTCGGTTGAACGGTTCAAAGATATGCAAAAAAATCTGTTTTCAAAAAACAACTGTTATACGATTAAAGGCTTCGTGAGAACCTAGAAAACTTGGATTTGGATTCTGGATCGGAGAAATCATGAGTTTTTTTTTATTTCAATTTTTAGACCTTTCAGAGTGGAATTTTCAAGATGTTTCCCCAAGTTTCAAATCAAAATAGCTCAAAAATGAAGCCTCCTATCAAAATTTTGCAGAAGGAACTTTTTTTTCAAGTTGAACGTAGAATCAAAAAGATGGAACGATTTCCAAAATTAATTAGAGGCTTTAAAATAGGGAGAAAAGGGTAGGTCACCCCCTATTATTTGCGCCCCAAAACATGTTAGATAAAATGTGTTATCATTATTCAATAGAGACATATTTTAGTAAACTTTGGTCCAAATTGGAACAAAATCCGGTTGAACGGTTCATAAATTATGCAAAAAAAAGGATTTTTCAATTTCAGCTTTGAAAGGCTATATTATCGCTGTTATTTTTTGATTTTGAACAAAGTGTTTGAGGAAAGTCTATCTATTTTTATCAACAAGCGTTAAATAATACCCGTCACTTTTAGCACGTCGTCATGGGCGACGTGAAAAAATAATGATTCTGCGCATTCCTGTCATATTTTCAATAAATTCTGACATTTACCAAACATTTCAAAGACCATTGTAGATAAAATCCTGTACGATACACGCGTTAAAAGTGTCTTATTTTGTTCGCGGGGTTGCTCTACTCGCTAATGCTCGTTTCGCAAGCGTCCCCGCTCACAAAATAATACCTGTCACTTTTAACACTCGTATCGTAAATAGCTATTATCTACAAGCGTTAAATAATACCCGTCACTTCTAACACGTCGTCATGGGCGACGTGCTAAAAGTGATGATCCTGCGCGTTCCTGTCATATTTTCAATAAATTCCGACATTTATCAAACATTTCAAAGACCATTGTAGATAAAATCTTGTACGATACACGCGTTAAAAGTGTCTTATGTTGTTCGCGGGGTTCCCGCTCACAAAATGATCTCTGTCACTTCTAACACTTGAATCGTGAATAGCCGAGTGAATAGCTATTATAATATGCTCTTGTTGATTGCCAAAGTTTCCGCGAATAAATACCGGACACCAACCTGTATACAGGTGTCCCGGAATAAGTGTTATAAAACTCACAGGGAGATAGAAAATTGAAAAATAAGGGGACTTTTCTTAACAGTTTTTTTTGCATAACATTTGAATCGTTCAACCGATTTCAGTCAAATTTAAACCAAAGTTCATCAAAACAGGTCTCTGTTGAACAATAATACTACATTTTATCAAGCATTTTTAGGGGCAAAGATAATAGGGGGTGCCCTCCCCCTTTTACCCCTATTTTTGACCTCCCCGAATATTTTTGAAGATTGTTTTAATTTTTAAATTTTACGTTCAATTTGAAGAAAAAAGTTACTTCTGAAAAATTTTGATAAGAGGCTTCGTTTTCAAGATATTTGGGTTTGAAATATTGGAAAATATCTCGAAATCGCCACTTTCCTGGGCCTAAAAATTAATATCCAAGAAAACTCATGATTCGTCAACTGGAATAAGTTTTCTGGGTGTTTTAAGTTGATAAATCACCATTTTCGCTGAATTTTCGCATGGTTTTTCAGAAAAAAACATTTTCAAAATGTTTCTAATCCTCTAATCAAGCCTCTAATCCGCTATCCAAGCCTCTAATCAAAATTTTGCAGAAGTGACTTTTCTCTAAGAATTGGACGCAGATTTCAAGAATTGAAACCGTTTCCAAGAATATTTAGGGTGGTTCAAAATTAGGGGAAAGGGGGAGGGTACCTCCTATTATTTTCGCCCCTAAAAATATTTGATGAAATTCGTTATTATTGTTCAATGAAAACCTGTTTTAGTGAACTTTGGTTTGAATTTGAATGAAATCAGTTGAACGGTTCAAGAGTTATGCAAAGAAAACTGTTTTCAAAAAACAACTTTGAAGGCCTGTATCTCCGTTATTATACATTTGCGAGGGTACGTTTATCAACAAAAGTCCCCTTATTTCTTGTTGTTCTATGTCCCTGTAAGTTTTGTAACACTAATTCCCGGACACCTGTACATACATATTATAACCCTGTAGAAACTTCATCTTGAGTTTCTTGATGTTTCCTTTCATGGGATATACCTATGTCTAAGAGAGAAATGGAACTGACCAACTCAAGAAACGTAATTAAAAGTCGCCTTATGTGCACACAAAAGTTATTGGCCTTCAAATTCAGACGTTTTTTTTAAACCGTCTACTAATTTGTCCAGTAGTTTATAATAGTCCGGCGGCTTAGTAGATGGATCATGCACTTTGTGCCGAAGCCAATTTTATTTTATTTTTGTGAAATATGGTTAAGAATGAAAGTTTTGAGGGGTGGAGCCATCCTCAATTTTTACCAGGGGGGGAAGGGGAGGGGGTTGTTCTGGCTTTTTGGGGGCTTTTTGGACCTTTTCTTTTGCACTCGATGTTGTAAGCGGGAGCAAGGTGTTTTATAGATCTGTGATATATCCGAGTTTTTTTGAGTGGTGTAGGCACCCCCTTCTCATCTTGGGAGGAGGCTGGGGGGCTCAAGTTGACACATGTGGCCGATTTTCACTTTTTTCTGGATTTCGAACCAATATCGGCAAGTTTGGTATCGTTTCCGACTAAATCACATCTTCTGAACTCAACCATGACTTGAAAAAGTCGATAGCGACAAGCTTAAACAAGTTGTGCAGAGAATATAATGTTTTTTTGTGCTCCTATTCGAAGACATTTTTTGAGGGGGTTTTAGACATTTGTGGTTGAGTTCCATTTCAGGTCTATTATTATGAACTATTTTGCGCCTAAGGAACGTATTTTAGCACAGTCTTTTGTTTTTGGAAAAAATTTAAAAAATAATTTATAAACTGGTTTTCAGCAATTTTTTTGATAATTCAACAACGTCTGAAAGGTTATAAAAGTTCATAATTGTGGTCTGTAGTGTTCTTGAGGAATTCTGCGGGTTGAGAAGGAACCATAATCCTAGAGGGCGGGAGCCTTGATATGAGTGTAAAATCTGGGGGGCGGGAGGGGTGAAAATTTCCACTCAAAATTCATGAACGGGCTAGAAACAATCTTTGTTCTGATTTTCTGTTTCTGTTTATTTCGCTGAAATTGATCTTAAACATAACTCAAGGGGAGGGGGGGGGGGCGAATCTTTCAATTTTGGGCTTGGTGACTATTCAGAGATTGTTACTGCAGCAGCACTAGCGGCAGTAACTTGAATTTTGAGTGGGTTTTGCAGGGATAATTGGACATTTCCACCAGGTCTGTGCACAATCGAACCCTCGAGCAGGGAAGGAAGTCAAGAACCCTCAGATACGTGGTTCGGCCTTTTGGGCCTCATAAGTGAGGGAAGAATCTCCAAGCAAGGATGCTCGATGATACACAGACCCGACGGCGACACGATACCTAGTTTAAATAATCGTACGCACGCAGTAGGAATATTAATCGACACCTTCTGTTGGTAGAGCAGTGAAAAATGAGAAAAAAAAATGGACGCTAGAATTTTAGCCCCTAATTTGATGCCTTCGCCATGCAGGCTGGAAGAACACAGCTTCGCACCAGGCACTACCCACGTCCAGTCACCACCACCACCACGGTCCACGGTGAGGACTACAACTTTTGACTTTTGCCGCGTTTATGTGTATGAAAATGAAATTTTTTTTGTTAATATTTTATGAAATTGAATTCTGCGTGGGTTTTGCGAAGATGATTGGACATTTTCACCAGGTCTGTGCACCTTCGAACGCCAAACAACATCAGCAACCATTTTTTAACACATACATAATTTGAAAATAAATATTGAAAAAACAGCAGCTGATCTATCAAGCTTTCTTCTTGAAAACACATCGGCAAAAGCTTGAAATATAGAAAGAAACTCAACTGAGTTCTGTATTTTGAATATGGACAAGCGTTCAATTATCATTCTCGCGTCCACTGCAAACCATGAAATAGCCGACAAGCTCGAAATGAAGAAAAAAATCAATCCTCTAACGAAATTGAGAAACGCCTCTGCTGCTTAAAAACTCCTAGACTTGTTGCTAAATAATAAAAGCATTCTCTACCGTCCATTCTCCTATAAAATGCATGAAAAATATATAAGAAGCTTTGAATTAAAAAAAAAACCTACCGAACCTCTCATCTGAACCTCTCACACCTTTCCCAATCAATGAAGAATGGGAATGCCTCCCCCTATCAAAATCCTTCAACTTGATTACATATCATACAAACCTTTTGCCTCCTATGTTGATATATGTTACAAGAAAAGTAGCCATCAAGGTCTAAATCAGAAAATCTCTCCCCCTATACCCCCCTTCAAGAAGATGAGAGTGATTACAACAAAAACAGCTCGCAAGCCCGAAAGTAATCCCCTCGTCTTGACATTGATGTGAACCCAATTTCACCAACATACTCCAATAAGATCATAAAATCAGAAATCATGAAAAAATTGTCTTTTCATGAATTGCCTGTTCATAAATTATGAATCCCTGCTTGAGCGTTCGATGGTGCACAGACCGGATGGAAAAATGTCCAATCACCCTCGCAAAACTTGGGTTACTGCTGTTGCAAGAGCGATTTTCAAATAGTCACCAAGCCCAAAATTGAATCCCTCCTTTTTAGTTTGGTTCAAGACCAAATTCACGAAAATAAATAGGATCAGAAACCGTGAAAAGATTGTTTCTAGCCCGTTCATAAATTATGAATAAAATATTCCCCCCCTCCCCCACAGATTCTACACCCCCATCAAGGGCGGCTTCCGCCCTTTGGGATTACGGTTTCTTTCCACCCCTGCAGGACTCTCCAAGAAGACCACAGACCACAACTATAAACGTTCATAACCTTTCAAACGTTGTTGGTGAATTATCAAAAAATTTGCTGAAAGCAAGTTTACAAAACATTTTTTTTTATTCTTTCCAAAACAAAAGACTGTACCAAAATACGTTTCTTAGGCTCAAAATAGTTCAAAATACTAGACCTGAAATGGACTTCAACCACAAATGTCTAAAACACCCCCAAAAAATGTCTTCAAATAGGAGCATAAAAAAACATTATATTCTCTGCACAACTTGTTCAAACTTGTTGCTATCTATTTTTCTGAGTCATGGTTGAGTTCAAAAGATGTGATTTAGTCGGAAACGATACCAAACTTGCCGATATTGGTTCGAAATTAAGGGAAAAGTGAAAATCGGCCACATGTGTCAACTTGAGCCCCCCAGCCCCCTCCCAAGAGGGAAAGGGGGTGGCTACACCACTTAAAAAAATCCGGATATATCACAGATCTAGAAAACACCTTGCCTCCGCTTACAACATCGAGTGCATAAGAAAAGGTCCAAAAAGCCCCCAAAAAGTCAGAATAACCCCCTCCCCCTCCCCCCCTGGTGAAAATTGAGAATGGCTCCACCCCTCAAAACTTCCATTCTTAATCATATTTCACAAAAATAAAATAAAATTAGCTTCGGCACGAAATGCAGAATTCATTTTGAATATGGCTTTAAGCCGCCGGACTATAAGTACAACGACCGTAGAGACCTGTTCTAGTTGTCACAGGCTTCACTAGGAATTAAATTTCGGCAGTTATGACCAAGTATATATGGAATATTTCCAAAGTATTTCCAAGTATTTCCAAAGTATTTCCAGGTATTTCCAAGTATCTCCATAGTATTTTCATCTATTTCCAAGTATTTCCATAGTATTTTCATCTATTTCCAAGTATTTCCATAGTATTTCCATAGTATTTCCATCTATTTCCAAGTATTTCCATAGTATTTCCAAGAAAATGTACAGTGATTTCCACTGGTGGTTGACCCCTCGGGTATATCCCATGAAAGGAAACATCAAGAAACTTATGATGAAGTGATGAACCGTTCAACCGGATTTTGTTTCAAAATCTAATTGGACCAAAATCTACTACAATATGTCTCTATTGAATAATAATAATAACGCATTTTATCTAACATTTTTCGGGGCACAAATAATAGGGGGTGACCTATCCTTTTCTCCCTATTTTAACTCTTCTAATTATTTTTGGAAATCGTTTCATTTTTTTTATTCTACGTTCAACTTGGAAAAGAAAGTTACAATTGCAAAATTTTGATTAGAGGCTTCATTTTTGAGCTATTTGGATTTGAAACTTGGGGAAACGTCTGGAAAATTCCACTTTGAAAGGTCTAGAAATTGAAATTGAAAAAAAACTCATGATTTCTCAGATGCAGAATCCAGATCCAAGTTTTCTAGGTTTTCACGAAGCCTATAATCAAAATTTTGCAGGAAACTTTCTTTTCTAAATTGAACGCAAAACTCAAAAATTTCAACGATTTCCAAATTATCATTATTGTTATTAAATTTTTATTATTGCGTTATTATTGTTCAATTCAATTAGTAAACTTTGGTTTGAATTTGAATAAAATGGGTGGATTGTTTCAAAAGTTATGCAAAAAGAACTGTTTTTGAAAAAACCTTTGAAGGCCTGTATCTCCGTTATTATACATTTGCGAGGGTAGTATGTTTATTGCAAAAAGTCCCCTTGTTTCTCAATTCTCTATCCCCCTGTGAATTTTGTAACTTATATTCCGGGACAACTGTAAAAATCAGTGCCCTCAACAGTTTAGGAATTTCTTGGTTCGGAAGTCTAACAATAAAGATATGAATTTTCATGTTGAGTGATGTAGATTTGGCCTATCGGGACACGGGCTAATTTTAGTTGTGATTTTGAAAAATTAAAATTGTGCACGATTATTCCCACAACCACAAATTAGGTACCTACGTGTACCAAATTTCTAACTTTGCCCCTGAAAGATTGGCAATCTGCGAACGGAAATACTTGGAAATACTATGGAAATACCTGGAAATACCATGGAAATACTTGGAAATACCATGGAAATACCGGGAAATACTTGAAAATACTTGGAAATATATTGGAAATACCTGGAAATACAGCCAAAATACTATCAAGTATTTCCAAAAATTGAAATCACTGTACAAATTTTCAACACGTGGTTGACCCCTCAGTTAATACATAACTACAAGCTGGTTACATTGACATTTGTCACATTCATACAGTGGCGTAGATATTGGGGTTTCCTTTTTTTTACTTCCTGCCAACTGCGCCAATGATTATTTTTGAAAATTTGTAGTACCTATTTGTATTATTTTGTTGTGTTTTTTTTTCAAGTCCACTTTGTTGTCGATGCTCTACCACTCGCTCTACCATTTCCTGAAATACTGACAAAAAAGTGTAGCACCATGTATAACCTCACACCTCACATAAGAAGTTTCACTTCAAAAAGGTTCTACGATTCTTCGTTACGAGGAGACAGGGCGGATGACGGACGGCAAAACGCAGCTAATAGCAAATTTCCTCTGAAAAATACGCTAAAAATGAATGAAATGAGTCGTAAGAAAAACATGATAAGGAAAACATTTTTGTAAAAAATTCTTACAGCTTGATCCTCGGCTTGATCTTTGAAATTTCGTAGAAATCTTGAATCAGATCACAACACATCACAAAAAATTTTGCACGCTATTATGCTAAGAGCGAATATAATGATATCCTTGATGATATCCATCATAAAATTATCACTGAAGGTCCAAAATAGGTACAATTTTTCCAACCATAAACGATTGACGACTTTATAATCTCTAGGCAAAACCGCACACAAAAGAGAAATATACCAATAACAATATGGATTTCCAAGACTCAGTGGAGCACACTTTTAATGATGTGTGATGTGTGCATTTTGACTAAGTAGGTAGCAAGGTAGGTGGTTGAGGAAATGGAGATTTTATATTTTTATAGAGCAATTTGAGATGACTAATCGAAAAGTTTTAAAAGTTGAATGAAAAGAAATGGTCTACGTGCCAGAAGTTTTCTGCCTTTAGTGGGAGAAACGTTATATGAGGGAGTCCATCTCAAGAGAAACCAAAGATCGCGAATGTGAAGGGCCCCGTTCAATATTGCCGCAGCAATTTTACTGTCCGGCTCGAGTGTGTTTAGTGCTTTCGGTGGTTGCAATCCAAATCACCAGGTATGTATCCCCAATTTTATACTCAATTCATTTCAATTATTTTCCAATATTTTTTTTCCATGTGAAAATATTTATTTATACCTAGCTTTTTTTATCTACGATCCACCTGTAAGTAGTTGTAGGATACCTACCTAGGTATGGTATAGGATAGGGTAAGCATTTCAAGTTGGAGTTTTTATTTGTTGATAATAATTGGCTATGCAGTGAGAATTTCGTTAAAAAATTAAAAAGACTGCACAGAAAAAATATTTATTTCGTTTTATACATATTGATCATTTCAGTTTTGGTTTGTTTGGACCTTATAGAGGTGAAGTACCTACCTACATTATTGATTTTTGATGTGTGAGAAAAACTGATAATCAAGTAGGTAAATCAATGATACAATAGGTGAAAAACTGATATCACTTTATAAAAATCAAGGATGCAAAAATGTTCATCATATTTTTTTTAAATTGCTCCATATTCTCACATGCACATGTTCACGATGCAAATACTTTCCAGGCTGTTACATAATTCGTCTTTATTATTATTATACCAATACAGCATCCGAACTTTCACTTGTTCCGATGTAGGTAAAATCAGCGTGTCTCACAACCATGCGCGGGAAAATTATTGGACCGGTATTCCACTCTTCATTTCCGCGCTATCCGATAATCGGAAGAAAACCTCCGAAATGTTGTCATTTCTACAGCATCCGCACCTAATTAACATGCTAATAACCATAAAGATTATACCTAGACCCAATTATCTCTGCGATCCGTTGTTATATCACACATTATACCATAGGAAGAAAGTTTTACGACCATTATGCAATACAATCAACAACATCGCCTCATATTCTTGTGTGTTTTCACTTCTTTCCGGTGTGCGAAATTTATTAAATAAACTTGACTTTACCTACTTTTCTTGTTCTTGATGCCTACCAGGTACCTACCTGCTTATTATTTTAATTCAAATCTTAATTATCGCTTTTTGTTTTCTTTCAGTTATGTGGCTCGCTGTGGTTCTGTTCGTCATAATACTCGGATTATTCGCGTATTTAGACACAAAGAAGCCGAAAAATTATCCGCCCGGACCGAAATGGCTGCCGGTGATAGGAAGTGCCCTCACAGTTCTGAAGGAGAGGAAACGCACCGGAAATTTGTACAAGGCGACGGCAGAAATGGCCGAAAAGTACGGTCCCGTGGTGGGTCTCAAGGTCGGCAGGGACTTGCTGGTGGTGGTGTACGGAAAGAACGCCCTGAAGGAGTTTCTGATGTCCGAGGACCTCAACGGACGGCCCACCGGTTCGTTTTTCGAAATGAGAACGTGGGGCGAAAGACTCGGTAAGTCTTACTTCTATACCTAAGTCCTCCTACCTATATACTTGAATAATCTCAGAAAAGGGACTTTTTCACAAAAAATTCTTTTTCTAAATTCAAAGTCAGTTTCTGAACGAACATGAAAAGTTCTACCAAAATGGCAAATAAAATTCAAGGCACCATCAAAGCGTCCAAAGAAAATAACTTGATTAAATTATTTTTTTTAGGCTGTCTACGGTCCTAAGCTCCGCTAAAATCAACGGATAATTTCTTGAATTTCATACAAATAAGACACTTATTGCTGAACTATTGCTACGTATTTCGCGTATGGGTGTTCGTTTATGAATAATTGAGACGATCGTTTAAAAAACACACACTGCTTATTACTGCGTACTACAATAAATACGCGCCAACAATTATTTACGCCTGGGAATATCGCAGGTACTTCGCTTCTATCCGTTCGCTACCACTTCGCATTCAAAACTGACTGTCTAGGCCGAGGACGGTGCTTTATATAGGTCCGACTAATTTTATCTCGAATGTTTCATAGGTCCTCCAGCAAATTCCACAGTGACTCGGCATACGGTTTCCATGCGACTCCCGAAAAATCCTACACATTTCGCGGGCATCACCAGCGGTGAATACGGCACCTCCGCCAAAATAGACAGATGTGTCTTGACCCACCGTTCAAGGCTCCATGTATTTCAATCACCAAGCCATCGCGTATTATTCTGGAAATGTCCAGAGCTCGGCACTTGTACACTGCGACCTCAGAATTTTGTCGAGGTCAAATTTGGATTCATCTCTGAAAACTACACCCACCTACCCTTAAGCTATCTGTTAGTTTCCTCATGCACCCTGTAGAGAGTCGACAATAGCTGAATATCCTGAAACCTCGAGCACACGGTTCTTCGGCGTTTGGCAGTTATCGGTATAAGAAGCACTTATTTCGAGTCGCTTAGCCGACACGTTCCAATCACCTCTGATATCACTCTCTGTTGAAAACACTGAATTAAATTTGAAAGGTACAATAATTCTGATCAAATCCAATTTTTCTCCAGGCGTTATGTTGACAGACAGCGACCTGTGGCAAGACCAGAGACGCTTCATCCTCCGTCAGCTGCGCGAGTTCGGCTTCGGCCGCAAGAACATGTCCTCGATGATCCAAGAGGAGGCCGGCTGCATGATCGAAGGCCTGCGCAACACCATCAACAACAACAAGCTGGTCGAAATCGACATGGAATCCCTCTTCAACATCCACGTCCTCAACACGCTGTGGACCATGCTGGCCGGCAAGCGTTACAGTCCCGAAGACAAGAACCTGAAGAGCCTGCAGGACATCCTGGGCAAGCTGTTCGTCCAGATCGACATGATCGGCGCCCCCTTCAGCCAGTTTCCCATCCTCAAGTACATCGCGCCGGAGATTTCCGGCTACAAGCCGTACGTCGAGACGCACTCGCAGCTGTGGGAGTTCCTCAACGTCGAGCTGAAGCTGCACAAGGACACGTTCGACGAGAACAACCTCAAGGATTTCATGGACGTTTACCTAAAAGTGCTGAATTCGCCGGAGAAGAAGGCGTACTTCTGCGAGAAACAGCTGCTGGCAATTTGCTTGGACATGTTCATGGCCGGGTCGGAGACTACAAGCAAGAGTTTAGGGTTCTGCTTCGTGTACTTGCTGTTGTATCCTGAGGTGCAGAAGAAGGCTCAAGCTGAAATCGATAAAGTCGTTGGCAGGGACAGGCTGCCAAGCTTGGATGATAGACCAAAGTAAGTTGGAAAGGTGCCTACCCAGCAACTTGATGTAGCCAGAACAGTGAGATAACTAGGGTTTAGGTACTTATTGATGCTGCGGTCTAATTGTGCAAACTGTTGTCTTTTCTTTCGTACTGGATTAATATTACAGTCATACTCTTCGAGAGAAACAAGCTTTTGCAAACTCCCCAGGCAAAACCGCAGTATTTCCTGTAGGTACATCCCTTCCTACATGCATTTTAAATCGTTGTGAGTCACGGCACGACTTAACAGAACTACAACCTAAAACAGCGCTAGTATTGTTGGAATTTGTAAGTGTAGTAAGATAATTATAACGATGGTAAATACTGAGGGCAACAGACTACAGGGCCCGAAGGGCGCTGATTGGCCATTGGCCGAGGCCATTGCCATCTGATAATTCCATTAATACCGGATGTTTATAAATGTCTGTGATCGCATCGCCTTTGGAATCCGCTTTCGATCACTACAATTGCGCCTGTTGCTGCGTTTTTCGGCCTGACCCATGCCTGCCGCGATCACAGTTTCTTATAAACACTCCGTACATAGATGATTTAATTTCATACCGAATAGACTTTTTCCTCGACTTTTTCCCATTGAAAAAGTTACAATTTTTGAAATTAATTTGTCAATTCTGGCAGTCAGCATGAGTTAGAGGGAATTATGGATACATAGTAATCCTGGAGGGAATTATGAATTTAATAATTATCCCTTGGTAATTATGACCTGCTTAATGTATACCGTAACCGAGACATTATTTAGTCATAATTAACCTGTAGAGGATAGATATTATTATTTTGGTAAATTTATACAATTTTTCAGTATGCCGTACATGGAATGCGTCGTTCTGGAAACTCTCAGAGTTTTCTCCGGCCGTGCCTTTGCCATACCACACCGAGCCATGAAGGATACTCACCTCAATGGATACTTCATCCCAAAGGTATGACTGTAGGATACAACCAGATGACAAGGTCGAAGCCCGAGGCCTTCAGTTGAATAATTTATACTTACTTACTTATCATGCGTGATCCACAAAATTCGGGCTTTGAAGTCGAAAAATTTGGCCAGTCAGCCATCCATTCGCTACAGTCGATGAATATTTTGTTTCCAAAGCCAACCCAATCCCGAATTGGTAGATGAATGAGAACAAATCTTTGACTAGTGGTGATTTCTAGGACACGATGCTCGTGGCGAACCTCAACGGAACCCTGATGGGTGCCGAAAGCGGCGCTCGAGATCCAAACACGTTCGACCCCGAACGATTCCTGAAGGACGGTAGAATCACCGTAGACGAGGCCTACATTCCGTTTGGTTTCGGAAAACGGAGATGTCTGGGGGAAAGCCTGGCCAGAGCGAACGTCTTCCTATTGACGGCCACTCTGCTGCAGAACTTCAACTTCACAGTTTCCCCAGAACACCCGCCAAGTCTGAGGAGTATAGACGGCGTCACGCCGAGTCCTATACCGTACAAAGCACTGGTCTCCCCTAGGTTTTAATATTTTATGATTGATTAGTTTAATTATTTACCAATTGTTACTATTATTATTGTTAGTTTAAAATAAATTTTAATGAAAAATTGGACTCAAGTTTGCCTGTTAGGTATTTTCCTAGCCTCCCATCAACATGGGAGGGTGTGGTGTTCCCCCTTTGTTTTGTTTGTACGTTGGTACCTGAAGTAGGTACGGTCGTTGACGTTCGTAGCGTTTGCCGATGGGAGAGGGAGATGGCGCTGGCGCGCGAGCGGCAGCCGCGGGCAGACAGAGAAGAGAATCAGCTGTGGTGCGGAACACGTGATTTCAAGTGCAGCGAATGTGCGTCGTTTTCACCAATTTGAGGTCGGTCTTTCTTTGATTATTGTACCGTAATTTTGGCTTCCACCCACTCACCAAATCATGCATTTCGATACCTTTTTTTGTCCGCAAAATTATTGTACATAACCCGAAATTCTTTGTTCTCAACGGGCTTGCATAACCCGCAGTTTTTCCCCTTTGAAACCAAGGTGCTTTGCCCTGCTTTGAATTTTGTGTAATTAGACGGCCCCGTGGCGCAGGCGGTCGAGTGGCTGCCTGCGACGCGGAAGTCCCGGGTTCGATTCCCGGTGAAAGTCTGGCTGTTGTGTTGTCCGAAATTTGCACTTTTCTGAATTTGTAAACTTGATAAATGAACGGGCAAACCCTTATGGCGAGAAAAAGCCGATAAGGAGAAAAACATTTTTTTATCATTTATTTATTTAATTTTGTGTAATTTATCTACTCCCCAAATGATCTCAATATTGATGGCAAAGGCCGTAATCTAGTGGGTGTGCACTTTGCGCACTCATGACATGGCCTCAGGATTGCGCTGTCGCGCGTATTTCGAGGTTTCAATAATGTTTCTTTTCCACAAGTTACGTCACAACCAGTTAGACGACAAAAAGAAACTCTGCTACGCCAAAAATCAACCGCTAAGTAGAAAACAGTACTTTTTATGATTCATTCACATTTCATTGTTCATTGTCGGGTTATACCCGAAAGTAAACGAAGGAAAGGAGACTTGCACGCTTCTCCGTGTCCTGGGGGGTCCACCTGCTTGTATGAATCTGCCTTGTTGAGTCTACCAACCTTTTCTTATTTGGTAGGGAATTATGTAATCTCTTGTTCAAAATATTCAACGTGATCCCTTGCTGTTCCAACTTCTGATGCGATTCTGTAAAGAATGACATTCTGTAGATACGCTGTTATTTAAAAGAAATCCTGTCGGCTATTGGTTTGCCTAGTGTAACGGAGCATTTGTGGAATGTTGTTTTGTTGGAAATCGCCACAATAGTTTCCCATCCTTTTGCCGCTGCTTCAGACTCGGGTTTGTTTCTTTTTACTGGCCTGATTCGACGGGCATATTTATTTATAAACATATTCGGTCGCATCACGGAACCTCCTCACCAAGAATGCGTACGTTGAATGGTGGGACTCGAATGAAGTATGAAATCAGTGTAAGTGTCCAATGGTTGTGGTTGCAATTCTCGTTTCTCGATAATACCGACAATGTCCATTCACAAGCTCAACTGTAAATGTCACTTATCTTGCATTTAAACGAAAACAAGTGTTTACCTTCGGAAACGAAGGTAGACACTATCAATTTTGAAGGAGTGCTTCCACTTCTTTGGCTTTTACCCCGCTCTGATCAGTACCTTGGACGGACTGTCCGGCCCTCTCAATTGCTTACAAAGGGTATGACCAACTTGAACTTCTCTACTTATTTACCTCTCACCTGTTTCTTGTTTATTTTTCTACCTGTTTTATCTCGCATTTGTCTCTTGTTTATTCATCTACCTATTTATCTCTCGTTTGTTTCTTGTTTATTTACCTACACCATTACGCATCATTTATTTCTTGCTGATTTATCTACTTGTTTACCGATCGTTTCTTTATTGTTTACTTATCTATCAATTTGACTTCTTATGTTTGAAAAGTGTAACATTTATTGCTGAGCGTAAAGTTTCCTTTTGTTGTTACGTAAATAATTTGTTAACGAATCAAACGTTTCAAAGAGGTTCAAACACCGATTAAGATCATTTGGGAAGGGATTCTTCAGCAATCAACCAGGCAATATGCAGGGGTTTCTTTGACGTGTTCTTCCCATGTATGCCTGTCGGCGAATACGTCACTTTTCCTTTGCGATTAAATTGACAGTTGGACATGTTTTATGATTCTTGTTTTGTTTTGTAATCTGATTTTGTGTTCATTTCATTGTTGTAAATTCGTGCATTGTCAAATAATTTGTAATTATTTTCCTTGCTTCATTTATCTACGTATTTTGTTGTTCTTCATCCATGTTTTGTCATTCTATCACTGTCAATTCATTGTTATGAGGTGGTGTGAGAAAAGAAACAAATTCATTCAAAACTTTGCTAATTGATCTTCAATTAACATTCATTTTGCTTGCATTTCATTCGCGTTTCGTTCAAGAATTCAACCTCATCCCCAAGGACACACTCTCATCTAGAGTAAGAACTCACACAACGTAGGGGAAAGGTAAACAACGAGGTAAACAACGTTGGGAAGGGAAGGGACAACGACGATCACTGCCGAACATCGAAAACGGTGTTACACTACAGAAATGGTGCCGTGACCAGGATATACAACAGAAATGGTGCCGTGACCAGGATATACTACAGAAATGGTGCCGTGACCAGGATACACTACAGGATACATACACTATAGGGTGAGTATTGTGATCGTGCAGACAGAAACAGTTGATGACGGATATATCAGTTCTGAGGTCCCCTAAAGCTGGTTTTAGGTAGGTACCTACGTTTATTTTTCTAGGTCCTCCCCAACAAACAATCAAAGTCGGCGTTACGTTAGGCTAATATTTCGCACTCAACTATTTTTTAGTGGTGACCGAGTCAATATTTCTATTTCAGTATTGTTTCAATGTCAATCACCCAAAGTAATTTTAAAATACTCTTGGGTCGCAGTTGGGATGTCGCGATTAGCCACCTTGTGTTCCAGAAATTCGATAATTCTCTTATACCACAACTGACCTAGGCTTCAAGGATGAAAACGTTCAGTTGTGATTGAAACGGGACCACGTAACTCTTTTATGGCTCCTTCTCTTCTCCCTAACAAGGACTTCCTGTTTCTTTTCATTAATCCCCACCCAATGTCAACTACAGGGAAAAAACCAAATGCTTCTTTTATACTTAGTTTTATTACAAAACTGTCTTGCGTACACTGAAATTTGTAGGATAAAACAAAATCTTCATATTTACACCAAGACTAAAAACAAAAGCACTACTGAAGAGAAATGGTTGTCAATGCTTTGATATGATGACAATAGTAGGGTTCAATGAAATGGAGTTATGTACAAAACAAAATGAACCTTGAAACATGATAAAACTTTCTTCGTTATTGCAATCAACTGTTCAATGTAGTACATTGAACATAGGAGGGCAGCTAAAAGACAGTAGAGGTTAGGTATACTTTCAAATATAAAATTACTTCAAAATATATCAGATTATTGGAATATTATATTCTGTGGTACATATTAAAATAGGTAAGTTTACATATTTTAATACTCAATACACAAACATGGTATTCATCACTTATACAAAATATCGTTAAACATTATTTTCTCCATTTGTTGAATGATTAAAAAATATAACCAGTCCAACGCGTATGAATATTGACCTAGATGATTATTCAATAAATTAAAGAAGTCTTAAATACAGCAGCACTCAGACCATCACTTATATTTAGAATATTGAGAAGTGGAGCTGTGTCACGGGGCCGTGTCTTTTTTTGCGTCATCAATGCTGTTGGCTTTGCTGTCATCTTTTTCATCTGAAACAAAATGAAATTTTTGATAATTTCATGTTTTCCTGGCACCAAGGAAATTCGCAGTAGAATGGATTGTTAAAAGCGTCTAAATCACCCCCCTTAGTTGTGACCTTTCCGTTTTTTCAGGAACCACAAACTCATGAAGGGTGATCAAATTAGTGCATGCAAGTGGTGCATTTATCTAAAATATTCGCGATTCCGTCACTTCTAGGCAACCAACACTGCATCAAGCTAGCATTGATCCCAGTGTACAGACAACAACAAATAAGAAACAAACCTTTATCAGCTTTGACTTCATCTTTAACTTTATCATCATTGGCCGAGTCTTTACCATCAATGCCTTTCTCTAACCGAGGCCTCTTGCGGCCCTTGTAGCTGCGGTTGTCTCTTCTGCCGCCGTCGCCTTCGTCTTCGCTATCTGAGAACTCATTGTCCGGCACTATCCTCTTGTCCAGATCCTTCTGGGGCATCCTTTCGTCCTTGTCGACCTTGTCTTCGCCGTCGGACTCTTCGTTGATGGCGTCCTCCGGTATCGCCTGGACCTGAACGCCTGGAGCGTGCGGGAGCATCCGTAAGTTTTCAAACAGCCTAGTCTTGATCTTGTCGAGGTACTCGGGAGTGTTCTGGTTGGCCATGTTGCTCGGGCTGATGTGCAGTTTGAAGTCGGGGCCGAAATATTCGAAATAGTCGTTGTAGGGCAGTTCGTTGGCGATTTCCACGCCTAAAGCCACCGAAGTCTCGTAGGTCCACGCCCTCGACACGTTGCGGATGGTGTAGCCGCCGCCGCCGACCATCATGAACGGCAAATTGTAGCGCTTGACGAATTCGACGCACTTGCCGTGGCCGCGCACGGTCAGGTTGAAGCAACCGAGGCGATCGCCGGTGAGGGAATCGGCACCGCACTGGAGCACCACGGCGCTCGGCTGGAACGTTTCCATCACCTTGCTGATGATCGGGACGAAGATTTTTTCGTATGAATCGTCGTCCATGCCATCGCGTAATGGGATGTTGACGGCGTAGTATTTGCCCTTGCCAGCGCCGATGTCGCGAAGATCACCGGTTCCTGTAAAGAAAAAGGTTCTTGAGTAGAGTACTAGATCAAAATGTAGAGAGCAGAGCCGGTCATAACTCCATAATCCCAGATCGATAATGGAACTGAAATTCAACGTCCGAAATTATGGTTCACGCGGTGGACCAAAGCTTTTTTGGTGTCAAGCTCTTCGTAAGGTTAGTGAGTTATCGCCAAAATATGATTTGTGCTCATTCCTCCACATCTTTGCGGAGTTAAAAATACAAAAAAGTGCAAAAAGTCCAATTAAACCACTGTACATTTACCTAATATCTGCTTCAATGGCAACCCACAAGTAATTTTTTAATAATTCGAATCCATGAAACCCACTTGTGGTCAAAATTTCAATGAGAGCATTTTTGAAGATATTGCCCGCTAAGAAGTGAATAATTTTTATAGCCTGTTCAGCAGTACTTTTTTCAATTTTACTTAACACCACTGCTAAAAGGGTTGAGTGCGGCACACACTTGGTAGTCTAGAAAAACTGATTTTTTTTTTAAGCGGTTCTAATTACCCGCGCCTATCGACATAAACTTGTGTATAGGCCAAACTGATTCCACAAGAATAGAACTATATTATACTTGCCTCCGAAAATAGGAGAATAATTTGGAAACAATAGGGTATTCACCTATTGGGTTAAGTTCCGGCATATAAACTTCGGACATTGTATAATCAATTTCATGTCTTTTTTTATTTGAGCAAGGGCCGGTATATCTATCTCCTAATAAAGTTCCGAATAGGCTACTAATAGACGGGGAGCTAGCGACGGATTTTTCATATTATTTCAACAAAGCTACAATGTTGATTTAAACATCCCCCTACACCTCCTGATGACCAGAACGAACCTTTCCCGGGGCCTTTGGACGTTATAGCTCTTTAAAGAAAAAATGAATTGTACAGGGTGGTCCATCCTAGCGTAATTATCCTATAGCAGTCTTACCGTTCAAGATAGAGAAAAAGATGTGAAAGAAAAGTTATATGGTTTGATGAGACCTATAACCTAAAATTATATGCAGCTATACAGTCTGTGGCTATACAGGCTGTCCCATTTTGACGGGATTAACGGAACGTCAATTTTTTTAAATGGAATCCCCTATATTTTTTTGCATTTTCATGTTCAACTTTTTCAACTGTCTTATGCCTGTATTTTTGTTCTACAATTGTGTGGCAGTGCTACCAACTAAAAATTAGAAAAACCGCATTTTCACAGTTTTTTTAGAAAAATCGGAGCGGCCTTGCTTTTTAAAACTAAGAAATAAAACTTGACATGGTGATAGTCAAGTCAAAGACTAATATATCCCAATGCCAAAAAATTGTGATTTCTTGATACAGGGCGTTCACAAAAAAACATCAAACTAACAAGTTATCTGATAGCTTTTTTTATCCTCTTCCATTTTTACTAGGGGTACCACCCTATATTTCCTCTCGCGTTAAGTCATTTTTCTTTATTCGACAATATTCAGACTGACTAACTGAGAGTTGCGTACTATTTGGCTTGTCATTCATCACGGCCAACTCAATTTTTGGGAAAAAAACAAAAAAACTGCAAATTTTGTAAAAATTTCCGATTATCTCGAAAAATTTCCGATTATCTCGAAAAAAATGAAGTTCAAGGGTAGGGTACCTCTAGTAAAAATGAAAGAGAAAAAAAAGCTATCAGATAACGTTATAAAATAAGGGGCATGCCTTTGAAAAAAATGAGTTATGATACTTTGAAAATTTTAAAGTTTAAAGTTTTTTTGTGAACGCCCTGTATCAAGAAATCGCAATTTTTTGACATTGACATATTGGTCTTTGACTTGACTATCATCATTAGCCTAAGAAAAATAGATTTTGACCTCAAAGAAAATACTGCAGTCGTGAAAATCACAGGTTTTGTTCAGAATTTTGTGCTCTTTCCAAATTTTTGGTTTTCAGAAAAATCCCAGCGGAGGCTTTTTTTTTAGAGCTGTCAAAAATCTGAAAACTTATAATTCCGAACAATTTCAAATTAAGCTCAATTTTTCATGAGATTTCAAGTATACACAGTTACGTGGAGACTGCAAATGTTGAGAATGAACATATGAACAATTCTGAACCAAACACGATGGAAAATTTCATAGTTCTGTTGGAATATTCTGATTTTTTCTGTCAAATGTATATGATACAGGAAAAATAGTAAAAAAATCCGCAAAAACCTTGGAAAAAATATGGACGTCCTGAAAATTTGATATTCTGTTCAGAATTGAATGCCCTTCTACATACCTGAAATTGACAGAAATCCCACCCCGGGGTTTTAAGCTATTGGAGGGGGGGTGATCAGTTGCAATTCAAAATGGAGGGGATGAAACCCGTTAATCCATTGGATGCAAATACATCTCAATTTGACGCATCATATCTCGTTGATACCATTTTGGAACAAAAATTGTCGATAATTGTTTAGGGGGGGTCGTGGGAGGGGCGGAGCTCGGCTAGGTGATTCCTTTTGTTTTCCTGGTCATATACAACCGATCACGACAAGTTTGGTATCTTTTCCGACTAAATTGAAACTCCTGACCTCGAATCCGATGTGTAAATTTGAATAGAAACAAGTTCAAACAAGTTAACTTGGAAAAACTTGTTTTTTTCTTTGACAATTTTGACAATTTTTTTGTCACTGTTAGAGGTCTGAATTCCTAGAAAATAGTTCATGGTCCATTAGATTGAAGTGTCTCTTTCACGAAAATCATCCACTCGATGTACTATTTTGTTTCTGGATATTAGAAAATCAATTTGAACCTGTGAGTCGGTCCGGCGCGGTTTCTACTAATAACCAGAACACTAAAACATGCGCTTGCAAATAAAAGTAGCTCAAACTATTGAACAAATAATAACTCATCTTTGAGGATTTCTGCAGAATTGAATTTGCTATAACATAAAACAAAATCGCTATGGATCGCTCTGCAGGGTTTTGAGTTGGAGCTATTTATATTTGCAGGTGCATGTTGTAGTGTTCTGGTCAGTAGTAGACACCGCGCCGGATCGACTCACAGGTTCAAATTGATTTTTTAATATCAAAAAACAAAAAAATACGTTGAGTGAATGATTTTCGTGGAAAAGACACTTGAATCTAATGGCTCTTGAAATATTTTTGAGGATTTCAGACCTCAAACAGTGAAAAAACAACTGCCAAGATTGCCAAAGAAAAAAACAAGTTTTTTCAAGTTAACTTGTTCAAACTTTTTTCTATTCAAATTTACACATCGGATTCGAGGTCAGGAGTTTCAATTTAGTCGGAAAAGATACCAAACTTGTCGTGATCGGTTATATATGACCAGGAAAACAAAAAGAATCACCAAGCCGAGCTCCGCCCCTCCCACGACCCCCCCCTCAACAATGATCGACAGTTTTTGTTCCAAAATGGTATCAACGAGATATGATGCGTCAAATTGAGATGTATTTGCATCCAATGGATTAACGGGTTTCATCCCCTCCATTTTGAGTTGCAACTGATCACCCCCCCTCCAATAACTCAAAACCCCGGGGTGGGATTTCTGTCAATTTCAGGTATGTAGAAAGGCATTCAATTCTGAACAGAATATAAAATTTTCAGGACGTCCATATTTTTTCCAAGGTTTCAGCGATTTTTTTACTATTTTTCCTGTATCATATACATTTGACAGAAAAAATCAGAATATTCCAACAGAACTATTAAATTTTCCATCATGTTTGGTTCAGAATTGTTCATATGTTCATTCTCAACATTTGCAGTCTCCACATAACTGTGTATACTTGAAATCTCATGACAAATTGAGCTTAATTTGAAATTGTTCAGAATTATCAGTCTTCTGACTTTTGACAGCTCTAAAAAAAAAGCCTCCGATGGGATTTTTCTGAAACCCAAAAATTTGGAAAGAGCACAAAATTCTGAACAGAACCTGTGATTTTCACGACTACAGTATTTTTTTTGAGGTTGAAGTGATATTTCTGCTAAAATTCCTGTACTACATGTCAAGCTTCATTCCTTAGTTTTGAAAAGCAAGGCCGCTACGATCTTTTAAAGAAAACTGTGAAAATGCGTTTTTTTCAGTTTTCAATTTTTAGTTGGTAGCACTGCGTCACAATTGAAAAACAAAAATCCAGGCATAATACAGTTGAAAAAGTTGAACATGACAATGCAAGAAAATATAGGTGTTCCATTTAAAAAATTGACGTTTCGTTGATCCCGTCAAAATGGGACACCTGTATAGCTGAAAATAATTTTAGGTTATAGGTTTCATCAAACCATATAACTTCTCTCTTACATCTTTTTCTTCATCTTGAACGGTAAGACCGCAATGGGATAATTACGCTAGGATGGACCACCCTGTACGTGTCCTTTATAACGGGCTATTTTGAGACGTCAAACGATTACCCTGATAGCTCGATTAAAAAAGTGCGAGCGGAATGTCCACAGCAGCCAGAATGGGGGCGAGGTCCAACGAGCTATGTCCAAAACGGGCCCGGGTTCGAGACCCACCAAGTCCGATGTTTTTTTTTTGAAAGAAAATCGTTCCTTTTCATTTTCAAAGCAATCTAAATTCAAAATACTGATTCCTTACTGGATTCTTGACTTTTTTCCGATAATTCAGTATAGCGTTCGGTTGTTAAGTACCTAGTCCGTGTGAAAAGTAACAAGAAAAATTCGAAAAGGCATTACTGAATTATCGGAAAAAAGTCAAGCATCCAGTAAGAAATCAGTATTTTGAATTTAGATGGCTTTAAAAATGAAAAGGAACGGTCGAACTTGGTGGGTCTCGAACCCGGGCCCGTTTTGGAAATGGCTCGTTGGACCTCGCGCCCATTCTGGCTGCTGTGGACATTCTGCTCGCACTTTTTTATTCGAGCTATCAGGGTAATCGTTTGACGTCTCAAAATAGCCCGTTATAAAGGACACATAATTTCTTTTTCCCTTAAAGAGCTATAACGTCCAAAGGCCCCGGCTACCAGCCGGGAAAGGTTCGTTCTGGTCATCAAGAAGCTTTGTTGAAATAATATGAAAAATCCGTCGCTAGCTTTTAGACTATAAGGAAATGAATACTGCGGTGAGTAGAGTATGGAAATACTAACCCTAAGCTATAGAAATTGACCAATTATGATAAATTGAAGTAATAAGTTTGGTAAGCCAAATCGAGTTGCAAGCCAGATTTCGAAACCAGCCAACTGTCGGACGGTTGGGGGCGACTATAAAATCAAATCCGAATGAAAAACAAGCGAATTTTTCCTCATTTATTACACAATGATTATATTATTTACTAAACTTGTCATCAACTGAAGATTGAAGAGATACTATACACCAAGTTGAACGCCACTTCCAGTGTTTGCCGTTTAAAAGAAAAAACCGATTGCACTTTTCCTTATTCGTTGCACAATTTACCTGGTATTGATCAGTACGATATCAAGCAAACATTTTATCTCCTTCCTTCCTTATCAGGAAGGTGTGTTTTTCCTGAGCAACATTACACTTTCATTCATTTTACAAAATACGAAGCTCAATGGTTCGAAACAACAGCATTTCGTATCAACCCCTACCGGTATGTATTTTCCTTAACAAAGTTGTCCTTCCGTTTCCAAACAATAATTATTCAAGATTAATAAATTATTTCAAGGTCACTGAATTCAGAAAGCTCAAAGGATTGAGCAACTATGCTATTCCAGAGGTACCGGAAAAACGAAAAGCCACTGATGTGGCATTCACAGTTGCTTTTGGACTGACCCTGGTTTTATCGGTACGTTTGTATTAGAGGCTTTATTTATTTCACTACACAGCAATTATTCGTGTTTATACAGACGACAGAAAAAAGAAAAATGGCACATAGACAATCCAGTACATTGTGGCGAAGTTATCAGGGAGTCATAAAACCATAATAAAAAAATTATTTCCACCAATTTTTTTCAACTTTAGAATCAAATTTGAAAAAATCGGTTGTGGGAGACATAGTATTTTTCTGAGGGTATCCGGCGATGTGAGTAATATTTTGATCAAAGCATCTCTTCGCCAGGGAAGTTGGAATTGCCGGATCGAAAAACCGTTTTTCAATCCATAAATCGCCAAGGGCGAAAACGTGAAAAAAAAACTTTGTGTAACCTATCCTTTCATGGATTCCTGGATATAGGCCAGTAGCAGGAATATTCGAGGTTGCAAAAGGTCCCATAGGAAATTTACTTTTTTATACTACACACATCAAAAGAATCTAGGGGACAAGCAAATTCAGACGATTTCTAAAATCATCATAACTTTTGATTTCCGTAAGCGATTTCATATCGGTTTTCAGTGTTCGTTTGCCCAATCTTTCGTTTTCATGCCTTGATCACGTCAAATACGAACAGTGTTTCATAAGATTGCTACAGGGTGATCAATGGACCAGTGTAAAATTGCCGAAAGTTCAGTACGAGCGCGATTTCCCAAAAAAATATTTCATTCATTCCAATAGCACAATTATAAAGATTGGTGTTTCACCTTTAGTAACGTTTTTGAATTTTGAAAATCCAAGGTGAATTGCCAAAGATATTGATCATTCTGTGCCGCCATGTTGAACTCCCAAGAAAAAAGAAAGTGGTCCGATTTTATTGAAACTTGGAACATAATCATGTCTGGTTCAAGTTATTAGAATTTCAAGGTCAAATGTCACTTTCGATCACTTTCGAGCCGCTATATTGAACTTTTTACATAAATGATTCAATTTGAATGAAACTTGAAACACACTAAAATTGAATCATTCACATAAAAGTTCAATGTGGCGGCTTGGAAGTGACCGAGAAAGATATTTGACCTTGAAATTCTAATTACTGAAACCAAACATGAATGTGATCCAAGTTGAAATCGGATCACTTCTTGAGAGTTCAACATGGCGGCACAAAATGATCAATATCTTTGGCAATTTACCTTCGATTTTCAAAATTCAAAAACGTTATTGAAGCTGAAATACCAGTCTTCATAACTGTGCTATTGAAATGCATAAAAAAATTTTCTTGGGAAATCGCGCTAGTAATGAACTTTCGACAATTTTACACTGTTCCATTGATCACCCTGTAGAAACTTTATAAAACATGGTTCGTATTAGACGTGATCAAGACATGAAAACGAAGGATTGGGCTATCGAACACCAAAAACAGATATGAAAACAATGACGGCAATCAAAAGTTACGATGATTTTAGAAATCGTCTGAATTTGCTTGTCCCCTAGATTCTTTTGATGTGTGTAGTTTACTTGGAGTCCTAATGAAGAATCCAAATTTGTGACCTTATGTGACCTCCGGAACCATGGTAAAAAAAATTAAGAAGTTGAAAATTGGTGAAAATCGACCGTTTTTCTTGAATAACTCGTAAACGGTCATTCTACGACCAAAATGTCTAGTAGTCAAATTGAACAGCGTAGAATTTTTAACAAAATGATGTCACAGCCATCACTGTGCAATAAACGGTTACCGAAATACAGCTCTCGGAAGTCTACCCTGAAAATTATTTGAAGCGGTCAGCTGAATTCTGGGTCGTCAAACTGCAGGTTCTCACTCAAGAAGCTATACTGTCATTGTCCGTGGACGGATATAGTTGACCTAAACATTTCTTGAAAGACAATTGCACCGGCTTCAATATGCTTTGAATGCAGTGCCGTCACAATTTGTATCTTGGATGTCATCAGCAATCAAAGTCGGTACTGGATCAACCGCGGGACCTCTAAAAAGTGCACTTTTAGACGCATATATCTTGGAAACTACAAGGAAGATAGATTTTCTGTAACCGGGGTTCTTTTGAGCACATTTTGTTCTACACATTCCGTTAACAGCGTTTACCTGCAAGAAAAGCAGACGTAATGACAGGAGTGGAAAAAGTGCGCTTTTGAAGGTCCCGCGGTTGATACAGTACCGACTTTGACCGCTGATAACATCTAAGATACAAATTGTGACGGCACTGCAGTCTAAGCATATTGAAGCTGGTTCAATCACATTTCAAGAAATGTTTAGGGCAACCATATTCGTCCACAGACAATAACAGTAGAGCCTCTTGAGTGAGAACCTGCAATTTGACGGCCAGGATTCAACTGACAGTTCGAGCGATATTCAGGGTAGACTTCCGAAAGCTGTATTTCGGTAACCTGTGGCATCATTTTGTTTAAAATTTAACGATCTTCAATTTCACTGCGGAAAATTTTGTTCGTAGAATCATAGTTTACGAGTACAGACGATTCAAATGAATTTGCAACTTCTTCATTTTTTTTTTACCATGGTTCCGTAGGTCACACAAGGTCACAAATTTGCATTCTTTATTGGGACTCCCAAGTAAACTAATATCAAAAAGAAATTTTTCTATGGGACCTTTTGCAAGCATATGTCTATTTTTCGCTTCCCGCTATTGGCCTAATACTAGTCAGAAAGTATTGTGGAACCACAACAGAGTTTTTTACTACTAGCCGTGAAGTACCTAATTATTAACTTCCTTGGCCTGAAGTTCCTCAATTGGGATGGCGATTTTCTAGAGTTAAAATATTCCAAAAGATATGTGACGTTAATTTTTGAATATATGGGGGATCAAATGGTGGGATTTCGCCCTTCTCTATTTTTGTTAACTTTGAGTGATTTTGGGGAACTGTTTGTAATTGACTAATCAGTAAAAATTATCAATTACTGGGTGTGCACTGAACTTTGATTTAATATACAGGGTGATCCATAAATTTCAAAAATTCATTTGCCTTCAAAAACGCTACTAGAAATTTTTCTATGGAAACGAGAATGGAGGCGATGTCAAATCTTGTTCTCAATTATTTTAGAAACCAATGGAATAATTTAGTCATAATTGAAGAGAACTGGATTTTTGTTATTTATGACTCACCCTGTCCCTGTACCTCAAACAGGAACTCAGTGCACACCCAGTGGTTGATAATTTTGACGGTTTAGTCTATCGCAAACAGTTTCTCAAAACCACAATATAATGAAAATAGAGAGGGGCGAAGTCCCACCCTTTGACCCCCCCCCATCTCTTCAAAAATAAACGTCATAATTTGTTTAAATATATTACTCGTGTTCTTGAGTAGATTTCATTTATCGCTCTGGACTCGGAATGCGATACTTTTGAGACACCTGTATAAACCACGGTCGAGAAAATTGAGCTTCAGTGCCTTTTATCCCTCAGCTGCGCTTCGAGCTCTAAGCTGGCGCTTTAGCTATAATAATACTCTCTCAACCTTGGTAAATAATATACTATTTTTTAGTGATGTAAATTTTCCGGAAATTTAAAACTCGGAAATTTTTCCAGAAATTTTCCGGAAAATTTCCGGAAATTTTCCGCAAAGGTTCAGAATTGATTGAAACTAGACACGTTGTCTTGCTCATAATTTTCCTATTTCAACAACACCAAATGAGTGTATTATATAATTATAATATACTGTGACGCAATAATGGACTAATTCACAAAAATATAATTTTAAGCACTTGAAAATGAAAAATAAATAGTCTCATTAGCATTCTAACATTTTATCATTGATCTGTTATGATTTTTTCATCAATTAAGAGTGAGGGGTGAGGTTAAGTTCACCGAATCCGAGACCGATTCGCATCTTCTTACTCTAAAACTCGCGGCAAATTTGAAATTATGGAAAATTTCCAAATTTCGCTCGGAAAATTTTCCGGAAATTCGGAAATTTTCCAGATTGGAAATTGACGGAAAATTTCTGAACTCACATCACTACTATTTTTAAATAGTACAATTCAAATGAAACACCTCGGGCGGCTGTGAAATTTAACATTTGCGTTAGAAATGATGTGTTCTGAGTCATTCCATGCCAAAACGATCACTTTCTGCACTCATGGTGACCGATTTCCATAAATTTTGGATATGTTGTAGAGACATGAAAATAAGTCGACCCGTATTCGCCGGTTTTTTTTTATAAATTTTTTTTTGGGAATTACAATTTTTTCAAATTTTCCACTTTTGCCTTGCATCCTACTCTGAGAAAAATCATAGCTCTTCAGTCCAATGTCCGATCTTGAATATTTTTAATTTGATCTAACCACAAAAGATGAGGAATTTTGGACATTGCACTCTTTTTTTGACAGATGTTGAAGAAAAGTACGGAAAGTCACTTTTTCGAGAAGAAAACGGTATACTGAAAAATGGTACATCTTCGATTTTCCCAATTTTTTGATATATTGTTCTGTGAACTTTTCTGAATCGACAAGTAATAGTCGCCAGAATGGACATCGCCCAAAAACCCACGAAATGATTTTTTTTAGCAAGCCGCGCAAGCTGATTCGGCGCTCAGGAGTCCAGTAAAATGAGGCGATTTTTATGCTGAAGTTGGAACTAACTGAGGGCTCGATGAAAAAAATATGGCAATGTAGAGAATGAAAAACTGAATTGGAAAAACTAAAGTTTTATTTCCAACCACCCCGGGAACCATGGAAAAAAAATGGCGAAGATTAAAAAACATGCGCCGCGATCTTTCTTCTGAAACGGTGAGAGAACGGTGAGAGATATCTGAGAACTGTAAGTGACAAAGTTGTAGGGAATTAAATAACCTACAGAAAAGTCCCTTAGGGCATTAGTCTAACTTCTTCAGTTTAACCGTTAATCCCGGTCAAAGTTGCGCGCCGGTCCAGTGAAGTACGCGTGACATTACTCCTTGAATGCTGTGAGAATGGCTAGAGATCCCTAAATTGTAAGCGACGAAGTTGTAGAGAATTGAAAGTTTCTGTAGCAGTTTCTCGAGGTCAATTATTAGCACTTCTAGTTTAGTCGTGAGCCACGTTCGAAGTTGCGCCATAATCTTGTTAATGAAGTGGTTCTTTTGGAAAACTTACGACTAAACCAGAAGAGCTAATAACTGGTCTTGAAGATTTTCTAGTGGAACATTCAATTCTCTACAACTTTGTCGCTTGCAATTCTCGGATATCTTTAGCCATTCTCGCAGAATTCAAGAAGGAATGTCACGCGGACAGTTTTTCCACTTCACTAGACCGGTGCGCAACTTTGGCCGCGACCGCGATTAATGGTTAAACTGGAGAAGTTGAACATATGCGCCCGGGGACTTTTCTGTAGATTATTGAATTCCCTACAACTTTTTCCCTTACAGTTTTCACAAATCTCTCACCGTTCTCTCACCGTTTCAGAAGAAAAATCGCGGCGCATGTTTTTTAATCTTCGCCATTTTTTTCACATGGTTCCCGGGGTGGTTGGAAATGAAACTTTGGTTTTTCTAATTCAGTTTTTCATTCTCTACATTGCCATATTTTTTTCATCGAGCCCTCAGTTGGTTCCAACTTCAGCATTAAAATCGCCTCATTTTACTGGACTCCTGAGCGCCGAATCAGCTTGCGCGGCTCGCTTAAAAAATTCATTCCGTGGGTTTTTGGGCGATGTCCATTTTGGCGACCATTACTTCTCGATTCAGAAAAGTTCACAGAACAATATATCAAAAAATTGGGAAAATCGAAGATGTACCATTTTTCAGTATACCGTTTTCTTTTCGGAAAAGTGACTTTCCATACTTTTTTCAATATCTGTCAAAAAAAGAGTGCAATGTCCAAAATTCCTTATCTTTTGTGGTTCGATCAAAACAAAAATATTCAAGATCGGACATTGGACTTGAGAGCTATGGTTTTTCTCAGAGTAGGATGCAAGGCAAAAGTGGAAAATTTGAAAAAATTGTAGTTCCGAAAAAAAAATTTATAAAAAAAAACCGGCGAATACGGGTCGACTTATTTTCATGTCTCTACAACATATCCAAAATTTATGAAAATCGGTCACCATGAGTGCAGAAAGTGATCGTTTTGGCATGGAATGACTCTTCTCACAAACGTTCACAAATTAATGAAAAGTTTTCAAAATGAACTCGATTCAACTTCGAAAACGTTTTAGTTTAGCACATTTTCATAGCACGTATTCCTTTATTTTTAAACGTTTTCTTGTTCATTTTGGGGTAAATTTGATTTGCTCACCCTGTCTTGGTACAGGAAAAACCTATTCTATTATTTCTTCCAGCTGGGATTTTTGATACACGCATTGATCAAAGCGGACATAAATCGGCTGACCCATGGATACGACAACTGCGGGAACGTTTGTGGCTCCAGGAATCCAAACATTGACGAAGTTCCGTGTTCCGGAAAAGACTGGACGTTTAAACCGTAAGTTGAAGGTTCAATTTATTCAACTATTCTTCTTAACTTGGTTTTTGAAGGTATTTACAAATCGTCCCCATTAGGACTTTCATCAGCAACGACACAGTGTACAGATTCGGGACGTGCGTCCAAAAGTGCAAAAAGAACTGGTAAGTACTAAGCTGTATTGCATTCAAACAAAAGAAATGATACGAAGACTGAGAAAAATAGAACTGGTTCGTTTTTCTAGGGTGAAAACATTCAATCGGTGTTACCCTGCGAGCAATCAAGATCACGATCAAGATGATGAAATCTTCAAAGATATAGCCGACGGTTTGAATCGATCTGCTGGATATATCGTACTCTTTTGCTTGCTTGGATTAGGTATTGTTATTCTTTTCCTATTTGTAATACTTGATCTTCTTTCACAAAAAGGTCACATTCCTCAATTGACCTTGATATTCTCTCACTGAAATGCCAAAGCAGCAGCATGCCTGTAGAGCAATACAGGTTTAAACGCAAAACAGTGCGTTTTTCAAAAAGTGCAAATTTAGAAATGGCACATCAAGTCCACAAATATAAGAAATTTCATGAAAATCGAAAAACATCCAAAATCTGTTTTTTTTTTCAGTTTGTTTCGTTCTTTTTCATCTCAACATTCCTCAATGTCTTTTTCCAATGGCCCGCATAAGATAACAAGAAAAATTCAGTTTCCTACAAAATTAGACGTAATGTGTTGAAATCTGTTGAAAAATATAAATGTCACAGCAGCTTTCTCATGACCGTACTAAATTCACTTTGGCGCCTTCACCAAATTTGCCTGCGGCAGATGTCAATGTTCCACAATTTTTTTTACGGTGTTTGACACCCCAGAAATCGGTTGAAATATAACCACATAATAATCCTTGAAAGCTCATGCAACAAGGAGAGATTTGATACCGCTACCATGCTTCAGACTGGAAAAAACCCTTCATTCTTTTTAATTTATTTTATTTAGGCTTTTCAATTCGCTGCCCGTGTCTTGGAAAACATTGCGATTCAATTTGTTTAAGCGTGAAATCAAGGTCCTTTTGACGAAAAACGTTTTTTATTCAGTGGATGAATTCGAGAGATTCATGAAGTCTTACACTGTGGTTTGATTCAATAATTTTAGATGACTAACTGCGAGGACTCGCAAGCGTCGTTTTATTTCAGTGTTCGTCGTTATGTACACGACTTGTATAATATAATCTGTGATTTGTGTCATTCTAGTCATTGCTACTCTCAAGTATTATTGTCTCATTAAATCTGTTTGTGTTAAGATATAAAATACCTCCATAGAGGTTTCTGTAACACGTTAAATAAATTATCTATCTATCTATTTATATCTTCACGAAGCTGGACATCACTAGGTTATTTGACACCTTCTACCCCTAGATAATATCAGCCGTTTTGAAAAAGGGGCGTCATTTAAATCATGTTTTTTATTCTCAAGACGTACAGTTGGGAGCGAAATGATTCATACGGCACGGCTAGGAAGTCGGCTGCATTCAAGAAATGTTAGCTGCTTGGATCGTTCTTAAATGCCAGTTTTGATTACGACCAATCTCTAATCAATACTGGCATTCAAGAACAATCCAAGCAGCTAACATTTCTGAAATCCGGCCGACTTTCTAGCGGAGCCGTATGAACCATTTCGCTCCCAACTGTACCTACCATAATGACCGATAATAATACAGAGTGTCCCAGGTTTAACCCATCAATGTTCGGGAAAAGATTCTCCTAGTCTTCCTGATTCAGAAAAAAAAATATGCATCTCACTCGCTTCCTGCGTCCGGTAAGGTCTTAGGCAACACCTTCCAGGGTCACACCCGTCCCAAGGTTACAACCTGGAGAATCTTTTCCCAATGATAAATATTATATTGATATAATATTATACTTGGAACACCCTGTAGACGACGTAATTGACGACTTTTCAGGGTTTTCGATTGGAATGTTGCTCCTCTTCAGATTTCTAACCGCCATAACCATTTGGGTCGTCCTGGGCGGTTCCGTGCTGGGTGTCGTCGCAATGACCGTTGCGTTTTGGTTAGCAGACGCCAAATCTGCCGACGATCCATATTTCAATCCCAATCGGCCGTTTCGGCCCTTTGCGATCATCTTCACGACATTCTCACTGGTCATCATCATTCTACTGATTGCTCTGTTTAAACGCATCAAGCTCATCATTCGTCTCTTCAAGGAAGCCGTCAAGATCATATTCAGCATGCCGCTGGTTCTACTCGAACCATTTCTGGTAAGCATTGTACATTTTTATAATTACAAAAAAGTATGATAATTTCAATATCTCACCCCAGACTTCAATGGCAACGTTCATTTTGATCGTGTTATTCTGGGTGTTTATTTTTCAAATAGAATCCGCTGGAACTCTGCATGGAGTAATCTACAACTACTTGTACGAATATCGAATGACAGGTGTCATGGTTTTCACGCTGTGTTTGCACATACTGGCGTCGCTCTGGATGGCTCAGTTTATCACCGGATGTCAGCATATGGTGATCGCGGGAGCCGTGTCGGCACGCTACTTTGCCAGAGACAAGTCCCGTTTGAAAAGTCCGATTTATACCAGCATTAAGAATCTCGTGCGGTTCCATCTGGGAACCGTGGCATTCGGTTCGTTGATCATGATTCTGATTGCCATGATCAAAGCAACGATCCGAGCTCTGGTTAACAGACGATACGCCAAAGTTACCAAAGTTTTCGTAGATTGCTGTTGCTGTCTGGGACCCATAGATAACTTTTTGAGGTACTTGTCGAAGAATGCTTACATAGAAACTGGTGAGTTGTCGAAAATTTCACTAGTTTTTTTGTTCAAAGACTTTTTGTAGCTATACACGGCCAGCCTTTCTACAAATCTGGCAAACGAGCGGTCCATTTGCTGACGGCTAATGCTGTGAATGCAATTGCCGTGAATTGTGTAGGAGATTTTGTAATCTTCATGGCTAAATTCTTTATTGTGACTTTGACGGTTACTGTTGGTTGTCTGGCGCGGGTACGTAAATATCTTGATTTTTTTCCTTATGCGGGTGACGTTACACTTAGCGGCCGCATTGATTATAAAATTTACTGTAACGAGACAAATCATATTAGCTTCCATTCACGATTGATTGTCGATCTAGGTACAGAATTTCCCACCACAATGTATTGTTTTTTTTCTTCACTAGATGTATCACTTTGATCGTGCTTCTTTACCTGGCGGGGCTATTTTATTCACCAAAATAATTATTGTTGGTTACACAAACTGACAAACCTGGCATTCGCGGAGGGAAAACTAGCTGATCATAGGACTGTTTCTAACAAAATCTTTTTCCGGAGTTTAAGAAAGATGGAGCAAAAAACGGCTATAGAAAGAGCATGACAACAGTAGAAACAAAAGCGATTACAACCAATGACGTACTGCACTGCGTGGCTTTCGTTTGTGTCCATATTTTCTTTTTTTCACACTTCAAGCCGTTTTATAGCTTTTTCCCGCTCAACACCCCCATTTTGCTTCCCGGTCCCGTTGAAGTGATTTTTTGCTATGGGAGAGAGGGGCTAAGACTAAACAGTATTTCACGCTTTTCAGCGGCTGTTACCCATTTTGTGTTCTTTCAAGGTGAACGTCCAAGTATTGCAAGCCGTTTTTAGCTTCTCCTCGTCCAACAGCATATTCTGTTCCCCGGTCTAATTGGTGTGATGTTTTTTCAAACGGCTGGATATCCGCCAATTTTCTGATTTTCATTCTACACATCATTTGAGGTGGTTTAATAATTTCTTCAAAGTGATTCGCGTATGGCCGCTAAGTGTAAGGGACCTCTTACGTGTACCTAATCTTCAATGGTCGCTTGTCGTTTCGGCAAGCTTGATTCTGCTACTGTGGAAATAATTGCTGTAACAATTGAATCCATAACAACCAAGTTCAAGTATTTTGTTTTAGGACGATTCCAATGAATACTTCGGACTTGGGATAGCAATCGCCGGTGTGGTGACATTCATTATAGCGAATTGCTTCTTCACAGTGCTCGAGGTAATAATCCATTTAGATCTCCGCTACTACCACTGCTGGGTCTGAAATACAAACCGTTTGTAGTTTTCAATCTGATTTGTCGAATCTATTCTAAACTCGGAAAGGTTCCAGGACTTACCGAAATTGAGGTTGTTTTCGAGACGGCCTGGATTAATTTGAATGTTTTGTTCCCACAGATAGCAATCGACACTATTTTCATCTGCTTCTGTGAAGATAGCTGCATTAATGACGGAATGATTCGTCCTTACTACATGTCACGCGATTTGAGGCTGTACGTGGAAGATGCCAAGATTCAAGAGAAGAAGAGATGAACAAAATGTAATCTGGGAAGTATGCACAAACTAGTTTAGCTTCCGAAAAATAAAAAAAATTCTACTTTTCTTCAAAATTACGTTGATGATTCTCTTCTATTCCATCCAATTGATTCATACTCGTACACCTTTCCTACCTTTGTGGCGACGATGCAAAAATAATAGCAAAGCTCTCACGCGAGTGGGTCTCATCTCAGGACTCATCCAACATAGTGCCCTAGTCAAGGCCAGCAAATTAAGTCAAAAATCAAAGTCAATGAAGGGAGGGGGGGGGGTCACTGAAATCGAATATCACTTCAAAGTTCAATTTGCCGTATCAAAGATGGATGAAGAATGTAGAAGAGATGCAGCCTATTGAGCGTTTCAAGATTCAAATGTTTCAACTTAATAATTTGGGATTAATCGCAGTGGGGTCTACAATTTCAAGAAAGGACCCCGCACGATTCTTATGGAAAATGGCTCCCGGTTAAATTCTCTGAATTTTTGATATGTTGTAGCTCATGAGATACTAATCAAATACCGTGAACCCCAAACTCAAATAATGGACAGTTTTTCACCCACAGGGGGTTGAAGTTGGAGGTTTTGACGGCTTCAAAATGATATTATGACGTTGATAAAAGCTTTTTATTTGGTTTCTCTTCAAGTTGTGTTTCATGCTAAATGTATTTATTTGACAGAAAAATATCAACCCCCTCCTCCACTCCCAACCCCTATCTACCATCATAAAATTCGAAATTACTCCCAAAAACCCTGCGGATGGCTTCTGTGATTTAAATTCTGAATTTTGACATTAAAATTATTTTCCACCCCTAATGTTGGGGTGCCGATTTTCCAATTTTCCTCGGTTAATTTGGCTGAATTTTTGGTATTGTGTATTTCTAATTCTGCTGAACAAAAAGCTCATACCAAAACTTATTCCTATAAACAGTTTTTGTTCTGCAGGGGACTGAAGTTCAATATTACTGCTCTCAAATCTTCAACTTCAGTCCCCTGTAGAACAAAAACTGTCCATAGGAATAAGTTTTGGCATGGAAACTTTTTGTTCAGCAGAATTAGAAGTACACAATACCAAAAATTCAGCCAAATTAACCGAGGAAAATTGGAAAATCGGCACCCCAACATTAGGGGTGGGAAATAATTTTTATGTCAAAATTCATAATCTAAATTACAGAAGCCATCCGCATGGTTTTTGGGAGTAATCTCGAATTTTATGATGGTAGATAGGGGTTGGGGGTGGAGGAGGGGGTTGATATTTTTCTGTCAAATAAATACATTTAGCATGAAACACAACTTGAAGAGAAACCAAATAAAAAGCTTTTATCAACGTCATAATATCATTTTGAAGCCGTCAAAACCTCCAACTTCAACCCCCTGTGGGTAAAAAACTGTCCATTATTTGAGTTTGGGGTTCACGGTATTTGATTAGTATCTCATGAGCTACAACATATCAAAAATTCAGAGAATTCAACCGGGAGCCATTTTCCATAAGAATCGTGCGGGGTCCTTTATATCTACAGGTGTCTCAAAAGTATTGCATTCTGATATACGGAATTTACTCAAGACAATGAAAAAATATTTAAATAAGTAGCAAAGTCCTCACGGGGGTGAGTCGCATGAGCGCATTTCCGGAGTGCAGATGAGCAGACTGTCAACTGTTATCGGTAAACAGATTGTCCCAAAAGTACCATAAGAAATCATCAATCTTTACGAAAACACGAGTAGTCAATAAATTAATAAATGAAAACAACACATCAACCAAAACTAGAAAATGTCCTGTAAGTCAGAATTATTATTCCGGATGTTAAGGTATAATACCCTCCACTTTTAAAACAAGCAATGCCACTTGGCAAACCTGTTGCCGAGACCATGTTTGACCGATTAAGATCAGGAGCCAAAGTCGCAAGCAACGCAGGCGTCGTATATAGGGTGTCGTATAGAAAAAAAGTAAAAAAAACAATGAAGGATTTTCTCTTGGGGTAGATTTTTGGACACAAACAAGTAAAAACTCTAGGTATTTGCAGACGTTTCGATTTAATTAAAATCTTTTTCAAGGCTCATGACCTATTTACTTTAAATAATTATTGAATGAATTGTAACTGACATTTTTGTGCAGTAAACTGCTTAACAAGTCAGGCAGGAATTCCTCAGTCAGGCAGTAAATAAATCATGAGCCTTGAAAAAGATTTTAATTAAATCGAAACGTCGGCAAATACCTAGAGTTTTTACTTGTTTGTGTCCAAAAATCTACCCCAAGAGAAAATCCTTCATTACTAAATCCAAATGGACAAGAATCAGAATCAAAAAGTAAAACAAGTGAGTATGCCTTCACGTGCGTGAGTCTCAGTAGCGCATTTTCTCAAAGAGGCATATTGTGAACGTAAAGAAATTTGGTTGAAGGAGAAACACCATTCCTTGCCCACTTTCTTCATTCGAAACTCATTGTGATATTGTGTCATCAGAATGGGGTACTTGCCAATGAAATAGATTTGAATGAAAATTCTTTCACTCATCAATATATTTTTTTGTTTGAGGGCGGGAGCTGGGAGCGGCGACTAATCAACAGTAGTCTATTCTTTCCCATTTTTAGTCGGCTATCCATCTAGCGAAAGAATTAGATCGCTATGTCTTCGGGTTTATGTTTTCCATTTATATCTTACTTTGAGGGCAGCGTGTGGGGGTGGCAGCATTCGGCAAAGTAACTGTTGCACAGTTTGAGTTGAGAGTTTCTGAATGTTTAAGGAAATATGACAATTAGTGAAAATTGTGAAAGTTGCATTTATTTTGTTTGGGGGCGGGAGCTGGAGGCGGCGACTAATCAAAAGTGGCCTATATCTTCCCATTTTCAGTCAGCTATCTGTATAGCGGAACAATTTGATCGCTATGTCTTCAGGGTTATATTTTACATTTGTCTCGGCCCCGTTCATTGAACACTGCATTCGTGTGCATTGAGGGTATGCAACCCAAAATATCCCTGTGTCGTCCAAGTCCTCACCCCTCACCCCCTGTTCGGTGTGCCTGGCACTTGGCTGTCAGGCGCAAGCGTAAACGAGCTCCAGCACTTTCTTCGGCCGTCTTCGGCATTCTTCGGCTTTCTTTCCGCTCGTGCCTTTGCCGCTTCGTTCGAAGCGGCGTTGATCTCCGTACGTCGAGCGGGAAGCCACGCCGTCTTTTTTTTGGTCATCGTTCTCGCGGCCATCTTGTCGTGCCATCGGCGTACATTCGTACTCGACCAGAAGCCCATCCAAGGCCCATCGCGTCCGATAGTGACTCCTGGAGGAGCTCTGCAGCATCTCCAAGTCCAGAAAGCGGCAGTTTTCACCGCTTTCACCGGGGAGCGGCTTGGATCAGCCAGCCGCACACAAAGCTCCAGTTTCGGACGGGATCGAGTCGTTCGTCCGCCATTTTGGTGACGAACACGGGCACTCGTGCATTTCACCAGGAAATCCACCACCAGAACGGCCATCCACCACGACGCCGCCTTCGGACTCCGCCAGGACGACGCCGCCACCGAATAAGATCCCGTAAGTTCCATATTTTCCATTGTTTTTACCATTTACCGTTTATTCCCGTTTGCCGGGGTGTATACCTTCAGTGCAGTTCGTCTCGTTTTCAGGACGCCACTCGGCGCCAGCGAATCTGCCCCCGATCAGAACCACTCGGATTTTTCATTTCATTTAATTCACATTGTTTTTTTTTATTGTTTTGTAATTCTGTCTGTGTTTTTTTCTTTGTTTTGCATTAAAGTTTTTGATTGTTGTTGTGAATTTTATTTCTGACTGTCGCTTGCTGCTTTCCTAATCCAAGAGTTATTGTTTTAATGCAGCCTTCATCGGAAGGCTGCCGTCTTTATGTGTACCGCGCTAACATATAAATTGGTCCTTCGTAGCCGGATACAGGCTAAGCATGGTACAGTCAGGAATTTAATTCGCCTCACTATTGAAACTTTAAAGTCACGGGTCAAACCCACGTGACACTTGTGCGTTGGTCCAGCGTGTTGATCAATTCGTTTTTCGCCCGTCTCATTCGCACTTTTTCACCTGGGTTGGGTTCGCCATTCAGGTACGCCAACCTAAGGGTCAGTTGCTTTGTTTTCATTTTTCTTTGTGTCGTACACAATGGACGCAACTTTATCGTCCATCGCGATAGCTATTGCGCGCCTTGAGCCCCTTCTGGAACAAGGCGTCACAGCTACCACCGAGCCAAGCCTCCAACCGGCATTTTTAGCCACGTTTGACATTGCGGCGGAAATTTACAACGGTTTCAAGAGCACGGTCAACACTGCCCCTCTCCCCAGTGCCTCCGAGGAGCAGAAGGCTACATTTCTTGAACGTACACTCCGGGCAGACAGCTTGTATGGCAAACTTGCTGCGGTAAAAGCCTCGTTTGCGAATTCAGAGCCGACTTCCTCGCTCTCTCGCCAAGCCTCGCAAACTTGGTTCGAGACAGGCCGGAGCAATGTCCGATTGCCAAAAATCGCGTTGCCGTTGTTCGACGGAAAGTTAAAATCATGGCCACCATACTATGATCTATTCACGGCGTTAATACACAGAAACCAGTCTCTCTCAGATATTGAACGGTTTCAGTATCTGATCTCGTCTTTATCTGGTGAACCTCTCTCAATGGTTAAACACCTGCCATTGACGGGAGATAATTACATAATTGCGTTCGACTCGTTGGTTGAGAGATACCAGAACGACCGCGTGCTAGTCACTTTTTACTGGCAGTCGATGATGAACGCCTCCTCCGTCACATCTGACTCCGCGCAAGCGCTTCGCCATCTTGTGAACACGTTCAACGAAAATTTAGTGGCGCTCGAGCAGTATCCGCATATCGACCTGTGGGATTTCACCCTGTCGAGCATGCTGCTCCAGAAACTCGATGAGTCGACGCGAAAACGTTTCGAGGTGCAGTCAGCCGGCACCCCCTTCCCCAAATACGAAGACGTCAAGTCTTTCGTGCTCGACCAATGCAAGGCTTTCGAGGCAACTGCCTTAAATTCTAAAACGCAATCGAACTCCCGCTCCACACGGGCAAACACCGTTACCGTGAAGCCCGAGGTCAGCCGCAAGTCGTGGGCCTCACATACGTTGGTGTCTCAGACTTCATCTGCCCCAGCGACGTCGCATGAGTCAGCATGTTCTCATTGTGGGGCGAGAAGTCATAGAGTCACCGCGTGCAAGACTTTTCTGTCAATGTCCCCAAATGACAGATATTTGGCGGTCAAACAGAAAAGGCTCTGTCTCAACTGCTTGAGCACCAATCACGGCGCTCCAAAATGTCCATCGTCGTATTCGTGTCGGCAGTGCCACGCAAGGCATCACACCTTGCTGCACTTCCCCAAGCCACATAGAACTGCAGGTCATGAGTCACCCAGTTCTTTATCGAATCCAGTTGAATTACCGCAAATCGTTTCCCCTGGTCTTCCAGAAAATGTCGCGAATTCGGTGACGAATCTCGCCTCAAGCCTCAAGGCAGCTCATGTTTTGTTGGCCACGGCAATCGTTCACGTTCGTGACCGGTGGGGAGGCTACCAAAGCCTCCGTGCGCTCATAGACCCTGCCAGTCAGGCATCGTTTATTTTGGACTCCTGCGTGCGCAAATTGGGTCTATCCCCATCAAATCACAATGTGCCCGTTTTTGGCTTGGGTCTCACCCCCGCCAATTCGACGTGTGGCACAGTCACTTGCCAGGTCAAGGCTGATGATGAGTCTCTCCCAATCCCTGAATTGGAGTTAATTGTCCTGCGCAGGATTTGTGGTAACCTGCCAGACACCGCTTTGAACCCGGATCAATTCCACTTGAACTTATCGAATCTGGCGGATCCCACATGGTTCAAGCCAGGCCCCATTCAAGTGTTGTTGGGCGCCGACGTTTATCCGTCAGTCGTGAAAGAGGGAATCGTCTCGTCAGGTCCGTCACAGCCTGTTGCCATAAACACCATTTTTGGCTGGGCTCTTCTCGGTCCCTTTCAAACCCCGTCAAAACCTCTGCATTCCTTTTTGGTTTGCACTCCAACTGGAATCGACGAGTCTCTGCACAAATTTTGGGAAGTAGAGGAAATCTCGTCACCATCGTCCAAAACACGTTTGTCCCCAGATGATGAACGTGCAGAAATTTGTTTCCGGGACTCTGTCTACCGTTGTCCGTCAGGTCGTTTTGGGGTTTCGCTTCCCTTCAAAAGGGAGTCCCCCACCTTTGAACATTGCAGGTCTATGGCTGACCGCCGTTGGTTAGCTATCGAACGTCGCCTGGTCCGTCAGGACACACTCCGTGATCTGTACATAGCATTCATGCGCGACTACCTCGACCTAGGTCACATGACCTTGCTGGACGCAGAACCTCCAGATTCTGAGGCGTATTACATCCCTCATCATCCGATCGTCAAGATCGAAGACGACAAGCCGAAAATTCGCGTCGTTTTTGATGCTTCGGCGCAAGCGCCGAATCATTTATCTCTCAACGAGACGCTTCTCGTCGGTCCTAAGTTACAACAGGACATAGCAGCTTTGCTACTGCAGTTTCGGTGTGAGCCGATCGTTTTTACTTGTGACATCCGTCAGATGTATCGGCAGATACTTATCTCGCCCGAACATCGCAAGTATCAACTCATTCGCTTTCGTTTCTCCCCTGATCGACCCATTGAAACGTACCAATTGAACACCATTACATATGGTGTTTCTTCGGCACCGTTTCTAGCGGTTCGCACGTTGCTTCACTTGGCAGAACAAAGCGCCTCGAAGTTTCCATTGGCTTCGCAGGCAATTCGCCGTAATTTGTATGTAGACGATCTACTTTGCGGTGCGAACTCCGTGGAATCAGCACGGGAATTACAAACGCAGCTAATCAACCTGCTCCAATCGGGTTGCTTTGAATTGCGCAAGTGGGCAAGCAATCACCCTGATGTGCTGCAAGACATACCACTTGATCACGTTCGAACTCAGCCGTCCACTTTCAGTGACGTTGCTGACAATACTGTAAAAATTCTTGGCCTCCAGTGGCAAGCGGCAACAGACACCTTTTCATTCACGGTTCATCCAAATGAACTACCGTGCACAAAACGGTCCATCTTGTCGGAGGTGGCTCGGATTTACGATCCGCTCGGCTTTCTGTGCCCTGTTGCATTTTTCGCCAAACATTTAATCCAACGGTTATGGAAACTTGGCCTTGATTGGGACGACACCCCTCCAGACATCGTATGTCAGCAGTGGTTGCGTTTTCAATCCGAGCTATCGCAACTTTCGCGGTTGCAAATTCCACGGCATACTTTTCCGTCGCCTGCAGACAGGTGCCAGTTGCACGCCTTTTGCGACGCATCTGAATCTGGGTACGCGAGCGTGTTGTACGTTCGTTACCTTCGAAATGGTGTTCCCACCATTCGTCTCCTAACCGCCAAATCAAAGGTGGCTCCAGTCAAATTGCTGACCGTACCCCGTCTCGAATTGTGTGCAGCGGTCCTACTTTCCAATCTCGTTGCCTTCACCGTTGCAGCGCTCGCAGGAACCGTACAGTTCGATGCCATATTTGCGTGGACCGATTCTACGGTTGTTCTCAGCTGGCTGCGTTCCTCTTCGCACCGCTGGAAAACATTTGTTGCTCACCGTGTTGAGCATATTCAACAGCGTGTCCCGCCTCAGTGTTGGAGACATGTCTCAACATCGGACAATCCCGCCGACCCAGCTTCGCGCGGATTGTTTCCCGAAGACATGCTTTCGTGCTCCCTCTGGTGGTCTGGCCCACCTTTTCTGTCATCAGCGGATGACACATGGCCGGATGACAAATTCTCCGTGTCCTCCCCAGACATTGCGTCTGAAGAGCGAAAGCTCGCTTTGGTCGTGCGTGTGCCGCAGCCGCCGCCGATTGACATCGACGACCTCTTTTTGCGCATATCCTCCTTACGGAAGATTCAGGGCGCTGTCGCCTATTTCTATCGGTTCTGCAAATGCAAGTCCGATGAGAAGTTCACAGGACCTCTCTCGGATACAGAACTCCATTTTGCCTTGTTGTACATTGTCAAACATGTACAGCAGAAGGTATTTGCCGTCGAAATCGCGTCATTACGCAACGGCAAACCCTGTTCAAGACCCTTTCGAAAACTTTCACCCTTTCTCGATCGTGACGATGTTCTCCGCGTCGGCGGACGTTTGAAGCATTGTCATGAGTTGCCATTTGCAACCAGACACCCTGCTCTTCTTCCATCTCGTCACGTCTTGACAGGACTCGTCATTCGACAAGTTCATTCCCGACATTGCCACCCGGGACTCAACAATACCTGCTATCTCCTGCAGCAAAATTTTTGGATATTGTCCACGCGACGCGCGGTACGGCACTATCTTGCATCGTGTTACCGGTGCTTCCGGACTAAGCCGCAAACTTTTTCTCCCACCATGGGCGACCTCCCCTCGGCGCGAACTTCTCAGCTAAAACCTTTTAGCTGCGTCGGGCTCGACTATGGTGGCCCTTTTCCAATCCTCATGTCACGCGCTCGCGGTGTCAGAACTACGAAGGCGTACATCTGTCTTTTCGTGTGCTTCGCCACCAAGGCATTGCACGTCGAGGTTGCCTCCGATCTCTCAACAGATGCTTTCCTCGCTGCCTTGCGCAGATTCATTGCCCGGCGCGGTCGCTGCTCTACCATCTATAGCGACAATGGCACAAACTTTGTCGGAGCTCATAGGCAATTGACGACGTCAATGCAACTCGCCGCGGAATCCGAAGCCATCACTTGGCGCTTCATTCCTCCCTCCAGTCCCCACTTTGGCGGGCTGTGGGAAAGCGGCATAAAAGCGGTCAAAACTCATCTATCTCGCGTGATAGGTGATCAAATACTCACCTTTGAAGAGCTGACCACGTTGGTCACCCAAGTTGAAGCGTTGCTCAACTCACGGCCACTTTCGGAGCTGGGCTCGGATCCAAATGATCTGTGCCCATTGACGCCTGGTCATTTTTTGACGCTCGAGCCGTTAACGGCCCCACCTGACCCAGATTTGTCCCACCTCAAGATCAGCAGGTTGTCGCGATGGCAGTTGGTCCAATCCATGCAACAGCGTTTCTGGGCGCGTTGGCGCGACGAATATCTACACACGCTGTACCAACGCGGCAAGTGGCACAAGTCACGTCACCTTGAATCCGCAGATGTGGGGTCTTTAGTCCTCATCAAGGACGAAAACGCTCCCCCTCTGAAGTGGAGGTTAGGCAGAATTTCAAAACTCTTCCCCGGCAAAGATGGCATTTGTCGTGTCGCAGATGTCCGTTCTCAACGCGACGTTCTGCGACGCCCAATGGTCAAACTTTGTCCCCTCCCTTCAGGACAGTGAGCATTCTGTGTTTTCACTTCCGTCATTGTTTTCACTATGCTCTTTCTTTTTGTATCATGTTTGATTTCATTAATTTTTGAACTTTGAAAATACCCCGAGTGGTATTTTGGCGGGGAGTATGTCTCGGCCCCGTTCATTGAACACTGCATTCGTGTGCATTGAGGGTATGCAACCCAAAATATCCCTGTGTCGTCCAAGTCCTCACCCCTCACCCCCTGTTCGGTGTGCCTGGCACTTGGCTGTCAGGCGCAAGCGTAAACGAGCTCCAGCACTTTCTTCGGCCGTCTTCGGCATTCTTCGGCTTTCTTTCCGCTCGTGCCTTTGCCGCTTCGTTCGAAGCGGCGTTGATCTCCGTACGTCGAGCGGGAAGCCACGCCGTCTTTTTTTTGGTCATCGTTCTCGCGGCCATCTTGTCGTGCCATCGGCGTACATTCGTACTCGACCAGAAGCCCATCCAAGGCCCATCGCGTCCGATAGTGACTCCTGGAGGAGCTCTGCAGCATCTCCAAGTCCAGAAAGCGGCAGTTTTCACCGCTTTCACCGGGGAGCGGCTTGGATCAGCCAGCCGCACACAAAGCTCCAGTTTCGGACGGGATCGAGTCGTTCGTCCGCCATTTTGGTGACGAACACGGGCACTCGTGCATTTCACCAGGAAATCCACCACCAGAACGGCCATCCACCACGACGCCGCCTTCGGACTCCGCCAGGACGACGCCGCCACCGAATAAGATCCCGTAAGTTCCATATTTTCCATTGTTTTTACCATTTACCGTTTATTCCCGTTTGCCGGGGTGTATACCTTCAGTGCAGTTCGTCTCGTTTTCAGGACGCCACTCGGCGCCAGCGAATCTGCCCCCGATCAGAACCACTCGGATTTTTCATTTCATTTAATTCACATTGTTTTTTTTTATTGTTTTGTAATTCTGTCTGTGTTTTTTTCTTTGTTTTGCATTAAAGTTTTTGATTGTTGTTGTGAATTTTATTTCTGACTGTCGCTTGCTGCTTTCCTAATCCAAGAGTTATTGTTTTAATGCAGCCTTCATCGGAAGGCTGCCGTCTTTATGTGTACCGCGCTAACAACATTCATCTCTTACTTTGGGGGCGGCGTGTGGGAGCGGCAGAGTTTGGCAAAGAAATTCTTCCACAGTTTGAGTTGGGAGTTTCTGAATGTTTGGGGTAACATTAAAATGTAATTCAGTGGAAATTATTGAAAGTTGCACTTTTTTCTTTTGGGGGTGGAAGTTGGAGGCGGCGCCATGCCAAAGGTAGCCTATTCTTTCCCATTTTTAGTTAGCTATCCATATAGCGAAAGAATTGGATCGTTATGTCTTCGGGTTAATGTTTTTCATTCATCTCTCACTTTGAGGGCAGCGTGTGGGGGCGGCAGCATTCGGCAAAGTAACTGTTGCACAGTTTGAGTTGGGAGTTTCTAAATGTAAGGGAAATATGACAATCAGTGAAAATTGTGAAATATGCATTTTTTTTTGTTTGGAGGCGGCAGCTGGAGGCGGCGGCTAATTAAAAGTGGCCTATATTTTTCCAATTTCAGTCAGCTATCAATATAGTGAAAGAATTAGATCTCTATGTCTTCAGGTTCATGTTCTACATTTATCTCTCACTTTGATGGCGGCGTGTGGGAGCGGCAGAGTTTGGCAAAGAAATTCTTGCACAGTTTGAGTCAAGAGTTTCTAAATCTTCGAGGTAACAGTATCAGCTAAATCAGTGAAAATTGTTGAAAGTTGCACTTTTTTTTGTTTGGAGGCGGCAGCTGGAGGCGGCGGCTAATTAAAAGTGGCCAATATTTTTCCAATTTCAGTCAGCTATCAATATAGTGAAAGAATTAGATCGTTATGTCTTCGGGTTCATGTTTTTCATTTATCTCTTACTTTGGGGGCGGCGTGTGGGAGCGGCAGCGTTCGCCCAAGCAAATGTTGCACAATTTGAGTTGGCAGTTTCTATATGTTTGAGAGAACATCTCAATCAGTAAAATTGTGAAAGTTGCACTATTTGTCGTTTGGGGGCGGAATCTGGGGGCGGCGACTAACCAAAAGTAGCCTATCCTCCCCAGTTTTTAGTCAGCTGTTCATATACCGAAAGAACTAGATCGCTATGTCTTCGGGTTTATGTTTTTCATTTTAAAGTGATTGGGGGCGGTTTTTAGCAGTTTTTTCATGTCGGCGGCGTATATTGATGACGGAATGTTTCTTGGCTTACGTTTATAAGTGGCAACTATGTATTATTCAAAAAATGAGAACACCAGAGCATCAGGTCTGGTAAAAAGTGCAATATTATGTTATTTCAAGTTTTTCGGGGGCGGTTTTCTCTATGTTGGCGGCGCAATATAGACATCCAATATAGCCTAGCCCTCCTTTGGGAGTGGCAGCTATGTAACAGCGAAAAAATTAGAAAGCTAGGTCGTCTAGTTTGGGAGGAGTTCGAGGAACGGACGGACAAAGCGGTTGCAATAGCGATTTTCATCAAGATTGAAAATGCGCTAAAAAATCGTATATCATCAACCAAACCAGATGGATTCACGTGGATAGGCACATACAGGGTGATTCAAAAATGGCGCATTTCCTTTCGGGCACGTTATAATGGACGTTGACAGAGCATGGGAAAAATAATTGAAAAAATTGATCGGCTTCGATTTGCAAGTTATTGACAAAAACAAATCTGTCCAATCTGGCAGCATCGCATTAGTACCTACCTGGCACCTTTAGATCAAAGAGGTACATCACAATAGCATTATTGTATTGTTAGGATTGTTACCCTGGAAACTCTGTAGAACCTGCCTGACCATACCAAACATACTTGCCAAATGTATTTTCACGGCACTTTTGAGGTGAAAGACGATATTTGAAATTTGAAAATACGACTCAAATCTCAGTTGCAAGAGAAATTTTCAATCGGGAACTACTAACGACATGTGACTCTTCGCAAGTAACAATGCTTTACTTTGAAATCATGCAAATTGAAGAAGTTAAATTCTCATCTTCACCTCTTCATAACTCGAAGGATAAATGAGCCAATTTTTTTTTACTATTTTTTCCGTGCTCCCTCAACGTCTCCCACAACGTACACGGGAGGAAATGCGCCATTTTTGAATCACCCTGTATACAGGATGTCCCGTTTTTCAACGCTCACTATGGGTATCTCGGAAACGGTAAGAGATACAAAGTCGGTTAAATTACAAAAAAGTTGCGCAATTTTATGACTATCTCAAATATGTCAAGACATCTAAGATATCTTTGGTCAATTCTGAAATATCCCATAAAAACTGAAAAATGCCGAATTCGAAAATTTCAAATCACTTCTTTATTATGACAGCTATCAATTTGAAAATTGGTATTCTGACATTTTTGAAGGTCCTTGATCGACTGACGGTCATGATTTGTTCCTATGCCTACTAGTTTTTGAGATATGACAGTTAACTTCATTTTTTCTTATGGACACCATATTATTTTTCCACCCCATAAAACTCACCTTTCATTTCTCTTAACGAAGATATAAAACACTTGTAACATTTTTGTCAAAATAACCTATAAAAATTGGAAAATCCATTTCTGGGGCGAAAAAATCTAGTTACCGGTTTGGTTGCCATGCTCTCGTGACATAATAAAATGGCATTCAGTTGCCATGGTCGGTTGATTTTGGAAAAAGTTGGGTTACGTTCCGTTTTTATGTATTTGATAATGATAATAAATAAAAATGAAACAAATTCAAAACCAAGTATAACACAAAATAACATCGCAATAGCAATAAACATTTATAATTTACAATTACTCGAAATGGGGTCTATTTTGCGAAGAACGCTCCAAGATCGCATTTATGGTTCATGACAGAACATCCCAAAGCAACCAAGAGCTGGAAGCAAGGAGTTGATGATGCGTTCCAGTCAATTAACCCGCACGATATCAGCGCAGCCGTTGAAAATATGGCTAAAAGGCACACAACTCTGCACAGAGCAAAATGAACTCAAATTCGAGCAATTGTAATTTATAAATGTTTATTGCTACTGCTATGTTATTTTGTGTTATACTTGGTTTTGTTATACTTGGTTTTGTATTTGTTTTATTTTTATTTATTATCATTATCAAATACATAAAAACGGAATGTAACCCAACTTTTTCCAAAATCAACCGACCATGGCAACCGAATGCCATTTTATTATGTCACGAGAGCATGGCAACCGAACCGGTAACTAGATTTTTTCGCCCCAGAAATGGTTTTTCCAATTTTTATAGGTTATTTTGACAAAAATGCTACAAGTGTTTTATATCTTTGTGAAGAGAAAGAAAAGGTGAGTTTTATGGGACGGAGAAATAATATGGTGTCCATAAGAAAAAATGAAGTTGACTGTCATATCTCAAAAACTAGTAGGCGTAGGGAAAAATTATGACCGTCAGTCGATCAAGGACTTTTAAAAATGTCAGAATACCAATTTTCAAATTGATAGCTGTCATAACAAAGAAGTGATTTGAAATTTTCGAATTCGGCATTTTTCAGTTTTTTTGACATATTTCAGAAATGACCAAAGATATCTTGGATGTCTTGACATATTTGAGATAGTCATAAAATTGCGCAACTTTTTTGTAATTTAACCGACTTTGTATCTCTTACCGTTTCCGAGATACCCATAGTGAGCGTTGAAAAACGGGACACCCTGTATTCACAATATATTACCCATCAAGGAAGAGTCAACGGTTTTGAAAAATATTGAGCGGTTCCTGAAATATTCAGGAAAAACTGAATTTTCTTCTGAATATGTATTTTATTTCTCGGTGAATCAGTGAATTTTCAAGATATCGAAGTGCAACTTGGTAGTTATATGGCCAGTATGATCATGAATCAAAAACGATCAGGAGCCAAATGCAAGGCCTGCCATTTCCAGAAATAAGACAGTGAATTTTTTTTCTTCGCGACCGCCATCTTGAACCTCCGTTTTACTCAACAGTTGAAAAAGTGATAACCGAATGTGAGATAGTTGACATCCAGTCACCCCATTATGAAAAAGATAGCCTTGAAGCAAAGTAAGGGTCTCTTCATCGAGAAAACAGTGTTACCCAAGGTTTTCATGGTAATACGCATTTGCAGCGCCTGTGATGGCCAATCAGAGATTTGAAAGAGCAGAGTGAGCTCTTTGTCAATATCCTACATTCATAATGAGCTGAATTATCAAAATTCATGATGATCGGTCCAAAGGTAAATTTTTGGGGGCTTGCAGAACCAAATATGTGGCGCTTTTTGGTAAAAAATGCAAAAAAAAAATCGAGCAATCATCATCATGTCATTCCTCACTAAGAGAAGGCTATTGCAAAAACTGAAACAAACCAACGCTGATATGTTTTGGGAGAGTCAACCCTACAATCTTGAGCCATAAAATGTTGGACACATGCGTCCCTTTGTTAGAGAGAAGACATGAGAGACTTGCATGCAGAATTTTTTTTCCAAGTTCTGAGTTACGTGTTATTTTCAGAAGGCTACCAAAATTTTGTCTCTGGATCGATGATGATGAATTTTGGTACTAATTCTCAAAATGGATGTAATATTGTTGATCATCAACTTTTGGTGGGTTTCTGAATGAAATATGTGAATAGGAATTTTGATTTTTTTTTCTGCATGCACGCCTTCCATGTCTTCTCTCTTGCAACCGGACGCATGTGTCCAAGATTTATTGGCTAAAGAATATAGTCTTCAATCTCACAAAACATTTCAGCGTTGATCTGTTTCAGTTTTTGCAATAGCCTTCTCTTCGTGAGGGAGGACATGATAATGATAGCCCTATTTTTTTTTCATTTCTCACCAAAAAGCGCCACCTATTTTGTTCAGCAAGCCATCAAGAGTTTACCTTTGGACCGATCATCATGAATTTTGGTAATTCAGCTCAAAATGAATGTGGGATTGTGACAACTCACTCTGCTCTTTCAAATCTCTCATTAGCCATCACGGGCGCTGCAAATGCGTATTACCATTAAAACCTTGGGTGACAATGTTTTCTCGATAAGGACACCCTCACCTTGCTCCAAGGCCATCTTTTTCGTAATAGGGTGACTGGATGCTAACATTCTCACATTCGATTGTCACTTTTTCAACTGTTGAGTAAAACGGAGATTCAAGATGGCGGTCACGAAGAAAAAAAAGTTGACTGTGTTACTTCTGGGAATAGCAGGCCCTGCATTTGGCTCCTGATCGTTTTTATTCATGACAATATTCGCCGTAAACTTACCAAGTTGCACTTTGATATCTTGAAAATTCACTGATTTACCGAGAATTGAAATACTGATTTACCGAGAATTGAAATATTTAGAAGAAAATTCAGTTTTCCGGAATATTTCAGGAACCGCTCAAGATTTTCCAAAACTGTTGACTCTCCCTTGATGGGTAATATATTGTGGATATATGTGCCTACTCACGTGAATCCATCTGGTTCGGTTAATGATACATATACGAATTTTTCACTTTTTTTCTATACGACACCCTGTATACGGCGCCAGCATCACCTACGACTTTGGCTCCTGATCTTAATCGGTCAACATGGTCTCGGCAACAGGTATGCCAAGTGGCATTGCTTGTTATAAAAGTGAAGGGTGTTCCCTAAATTTTGACTTTAGCGTCCGGACTATATACCTATTATATTGGTCCCAAGCACGGAGCCAGGGCCAGCTTGCTGAACCGCAGCGCCGCGACTGTAAAAATCGCATCCGCATATAAGTGCATAAGTATAGATTCCGCATCAAAATAGAGGTATCTTCCTTGAGAATGAATCAATCAAGTTGATTATTTTACTAAAAAATTCTCCATTTCTTGCTGTACATTTCATTCGCTGGATGTATGCATCTATCTGTAGGGGGACGCAAATTGTCTTGAGGTCGAAATTTACTGCAGTCAATACACATAGTTTTCACTTGATGTGGAATCGCGGCGCAGAACTCGCTTCTTGAAAAAATTGCATCTTCTACAGCAATGGAGGAATCAAAATGATTACTCAATTACTTTCTGCATATTTCGTTCGCTGCATGTATGCATGTATCCAGAATGGTTCGCAAGATTCCTCGATGTAGAAGTTGACACTGTAGCGTTGAACATCGACTTTTAAAACATTTGAAAATTTTTCCTTGCAATCGCGCGGCCAAACCAAATATTTTTTGTGCCTATTCCCATCCGCAGTCAATGACCATCAATTTGCAAACCTGATACTGCTACGACATTTTGTTTAGGGGGAGTTGACCTACAAGACGGACGGACGGACTTCAATGCGCGGCTAATAGCGGATTTCCTACGAAAATGCGCTAAAAATATTGACTTTTACCTTAGGAAAGCCAATGACAAGGTCAGTTTTCCAAGATTGTAATATCAATTTGATGAGAAATATAACTTCACTTCCAGAGAAGTCAGTTTCACACCAGGTAAAAAGGCGGCAAGGCTACAATGCTGAAGTAGAAAATTTGCCCAGCCAACTAGTCACAGTACAAGTGAACCTACTATACCACTGCATGTGTATTGAATTAATTTTTTTACAATGTGAGTCAAAAACTAAGAAAATTATTATTCGAAGGACCAGTTTTTGATCCCTGAGGGCTTCAAAAATGAAACATCCTGTATATCCTCGATCCCTGGTTATACAGATATGTATACCATGCAAGATGTACTGAAATTGTTCGAAATTGAAATTTGTGACATTTTTATGTCTATCCCCACCTGCAGAAAATCAGGGTGACCATGTCATAAACGTGACCCAAAGCCGCACATTTTACAGTGACGGTTCTACCACCATTCTCTTTCTTATGTAATTGACGTAGATACAGAAGAATGCGATTTACTTCCGTTTACTATTCTATTTTCGCACTTGAACATAGCTCACTTTCCTTTCCTTACTCGTCGTTATGGTGACCGGCCACTCCTTTCTCGCTGTTTTTTTTTGACAATGACGTCTCATTCACAACTGTCAAGGCTTGACAGCTAGTCGACCGCTACTTGCGACATTGCTCATTGCAGAAAAGAAGGAATAAAACACAGAAAAGGGAAAGAAAGTCTCGAAAAATAGGTAGTTGATAGGCAACCAACACTACAGCTCAAGAACAGCGAGAACGGACTGGCCACGAGTAAGGAAACTGGGCAATGTTCAAGTGCGAAAATGGAATAGTCAGGTTAACGTAAGTAAATCGCATTCTTCCGTACCTACATCCATTCAAAATTGCATAAGGAAGAGAATGAAGGTGGAATCGTAACTGTAAAATGTGCGGCTTCAGGTCCCCTTTATATGACACTGTCGCCAAAAATCAGCATCATTTGCAAAAAACTGGATACCACTATGACTTTTCGTTTAGGAGGAGTTCGAGAACTGACTTCAAAGTGCGGCTGATAGCGGATTTCCTATTAAAAAAATCACCTGAAAAAATTCGAACAAATTATTATTGCCTAACATGAAGAGAATTCTTCAATATTCAGCTATAAAGTTTGATGCAAATCCCTCATTGGGTGTTCTAATGAAGCAATCAAAATTATTCTTCCACTGAAAATTTCTTCATTTCTTTCTGCATATTTCATTCGCAGATGAATGTATGTATCTGTATTGCTGGGTGAAATTCTTCAATTGCAAAGTTTACACTGCAGTGTTGAATATACCCCTTTCTACATGTTATTTCATTTTTTCCGCAATTGCGCCAGGGGATCCATTTTTTGTGCCAGGAGTTATGAGTGTTATGACACTTTCAAGGGAATGATAATTTGAATAGGTCCGATTTTTTCCGCAAGTGTAGTTGAAACTGATAATTATGATGACTCTCAATATGGTACAGTGTTTAAATACTGTCTCAACACTCTCAACCCAATCTTACCTGGGAAGTATTCTCCATATTTGTGGAAGGAAACAGTCATCACTCTGTCGGTCGTGTAAAAAGCTTCCTCGACGCCATCACCGTGATGAACGTCAATGTCGATGTACAGCACACGCTGATGGTACTTTAGCAATTCCAAAATGCCCAGCACAATGTCATTGACGTAGCAGAATCCTGACGCCTCCGACTTTTTGGCGTGGTGCAATCCACCACCCCAATTTATGCAAATCTCTGAAGCTTGCTTGTTGAGCTTGACCGCAGCCGCCACAGAACCGCCCGCTGACAGCTGGCAAAACTCGTATAAGCCATCGAACACCGGACAGTCCTCGCCAACATTGAATCGCTGCATCTGCTTGTTGTACTCGGACATGTTATCCGGACGAATCGACCTGAGGAACCTGATGTAGTCGTCCGAATGGAACTTTGTCATTTCCTCAGCAGTCGCTTTGTGCGGACGCTGCAACACGAAAAAACACATTAAAGCATTGCATTATCGAGCTTCCAACTGGCTCTCAACTCACATAAATTTCCATTTTACGGTACAATCCGTAGTTCAGCAGCAGATTGTGGGTCATACGTATGCGGTGCGGCTTCATCGGATGTCCCTGCCCATAATAGTAGTTGCCGATGTCGCCTGAAAATGGAAAAGTGTTTTGGAAATGTTTCAAACATTGAAAACAAACAAACGAGAAATGCACGTCAGACTGCGTAGGTGCGCCGTAGAAGAAAGCGTCATCGCAAGGTGCGAAGACGATCCGACCAATGGGCGGACGGGAAATCTCGGGGTACCGTAGTCTGACGTCGATTTCTCGCGTTATGGATTCCGAAACCGTGTTCGCTATTTGAACGCGGAATAGGGCTCTGGGGGTGTAGGAGTCATTTTTCAAAGGCGAAAATCGACTGACGGGATTGATTTCGGCATTGATGGGAGGGTAATTGAAAAATTTGCCGCTTACTGTCGTAGTAGTAGCAGACACGTTTTCTGCTGTGCGGCTGGGTCGACATCTTGGCGACGGTTCACTATTTGCTGCGTGGTTTGATGTCTTGTACGTTTCGATACACTGGCAGTTCAAAATGGTCCTTTTGTTGTGATAATTTTAACTTCACCACGACCCACGCATCATACTACTCGAGCCGCACTACCACAAGTACCATCACAAGTACCACAACTGCACTGGCACTCCGCGCTTTAGTTACTTCAAGCGTGCCAACAAGATCATGTGAAAATAACTGAAAAAAAAAGCGGTTGCGTTGGCGCCACCTAGCCCAGCTAGCCAGAACCACAGAAAGTATCCTATCCTGGCTGGCTGTGTAGAAGGCCCTCTGTGTAAAAGGCTCCTAGGTAAAAGGTGTAAAAATGCTGGGCACAGATGATGCTGGGAGAGTTTCCTGTTTCCTGGCTGGGAGATATTATGCGTCGAAAAAAATAGCAAATAACGCGTAAATAGAGCGTGCTTGATGGTTGCTTTGTTGGGCATTGATAAGAGTGCCCGGAAATAACATCGAGTGTGAAAAGAGCGTCTGAAAAAAAAAACAGTGATAGTATACAGGATGTTTCGAGGGGTGTGCACACTTGGGGTAGATAATTGAACGGCAGGCAGTTGGGAAAATGCTTCAAAAAGTATCAGAAAAATGCTGGAAAAAAAATTGGATTTTATTTTGGAAAATATGGAGACTAGCAAACCCATTTTTTTCCAAATGACACCCCCTCTGTTTTTAATTTTTTTTCTGGAAAAGAATGTCCTTGATAAGTACCTACACATCTGTAAGAAGTTGACAAAAAGGTCAAAATTTTTTTGGAAAATAGATTCTAAAACGAAAAACGATAAGCTCGGCTAGGTGGACCTTTTTCCTTTTTCTTCTGGCCATATAGAACCTATTACAAGTTTGGTATCTTTTCCGACTAAATTCGCAATCTCCTGAAACTCGAATCCGATATGCAAATTTTTATGAAAACAAGTGAAATTCGAACAAGTGAACTTGAAGAAACTTGTCTGCACTCTGATAATTTTGACAACTTATTTTTCCACTCCATCCATCCACTCTACAGGGAGTTACACTTTTTTTTGTCAATGTTTTAGGAGAATAAGTGGAACTTTTTCGGAAAAATTTATATCAGAAATGCATTAAGTATAACAGAGATAGAGGCTTCCAAAGTTGATATATTTTGAAAATGGTTTTTATTTTGATTCTGATTCTTGTCCATTTTGGATTCAGTAATGAAGGATTTTCTCTTGGGGTAGATTTTTGGACACAAACAAGAAAAATTCTAGGTATTTGCCGACGTTTCGATTTAATTAAAATCTTTTTCAAGGTAACAAAATGATGTGCAATCAGGTGAAACAGATAATCAAAGAGACCAGACAGTTCTTACCTCATGACCTATTAACTTGAAATAATTATTGAATGAATTATAACTGACATTTTTACTGAGTTTAAGTGAGAGTTAAAAGTTTTTAACTTCAGTAAGTAAGTTTAAGAGTTTTTTAAGCAGTTTACTGCACAAATCATTTTGTTACAGCCTTGAAAAAGATTTTAATTAAATCGAAACGTCGGCAAATACCTAGAGTTTTTCTTGTTTGTGTCCAAAAATCTACCCCAAGAGAAAATCCTTCATTAATGGTTTTTATGTTTTTGTTTATGTAACTCCAGCTTCAACAACTGGATTTTGATCAAATTTGGTACATAAAGTGAGTTGATGCATGCCTACAAGCTGATCATATCGACTTTTGTCACATTTGTGAAATAAGAAATAAGTAAATAAGTATTTCTCTATTTTCAATAAGCGATATTCAGCGGCACGACATGCGCTGTAGGATCGCAAAGCTAGGGGATATGTAACTCATGCGTCTGCGCGAGCTAGGAAAAGTCAAAACCTGCAGATTTTCAGCCACCGATTTAACAAAGGAAAATAGATGACAAGAAACTCCTGATTTCCATGCTAGATTATGCGAAATAATGCTGCCATGTGCATTGCTGTCGAAAAAATGAATTCCGCGCGTAAGTGTTCTAAAAAGAACGAAAAAGCCGTTTTCAGTGTATAACTGGTTGCCTAGAAGGTGATGTTTTTTGAGAACACACATGGAATGAAACTGCACTGTTTTTTTGTACGGTTTTTGCAGCCAGGCACTCAACAAACTTACGTCATTTTTGAAAAAAAAAACAGAAAACCAAACCTCTGATATAACCCGATGAAATTTTATTTACCATTTGTTTACTTGCAGTTTCATGCCATTGACAGACAGGACGGCAACCGTAAGGCAGAGAAGAATATACTAGAAGTAGGGCGGTATTTTCAAAAAACCACTAACTGATAAACACGTTACCATATTTTCGCTTATTGTGTATCTAAAACTGATCCATCATTGCTGGTCTTGAACACAACGAAAGATCAAGAAACGCTTTTTTTTTCATAACTTATTTGAAAGTTCCATTTCCAGCCGTTTCAATAATATACAATGTTGAAATTACGCTTTTTACATGTGTTAGCATACGGCACTATTCTCAAATCCCCTCGCATGGTTGCACAAGCGCAGAAATGGCACTGAATTTCGCCTACTATTTCTTTTTAGTTTTCAATTATTTTTTTTTGACAAAAGTATCTACTCATTTTTTGATGCTGTATCATAACCTGATATATCGACAAAAAAATGTAACACTCTGTATATAATTTTGTTTTCAGAGATTGAAAAATCGATTTAAACCTGACCAGAACACTACAGCGTGTCCCAGCTGAAACGACCCAGCGCGATTTTCTCAGAAAATATCAAGGTAACAAAAAAATCAATTGGGGGGAAGCCTGACCTTTTATTAGGGCGCCGATGCTTGTAGATGCTTGTAGGTAGTTTCTAAGAAAATGCGGGCGAGTCACAAGAATTCGAAAATTCATGTCGCTGATGTCCATACCTGGTCCGGTAAGCCATGCAGATATACTGTCTTACTGTCCAGCAAACACAATAATTGGAATTCATGAACGTCACCGATCACACTCTTTAGATTTTAAGACTGGCCGTTACTAAGACCACCAGAATCTAAGACTTTTTGACTTATGTACCATATACCTGGATTCACCATAGCAATGAATTCTGACTGACATTGCAACATACAATACAAGCATACGCTTCGAAATCGCCTGGTGCAGTGTGCTTTCAAATTGAGAGTCCGCCGGCATACGGACCAATCACAGCGCTTATTCTTCCATAGGCAGAGCTGGGCAAAATACTTTTGGAAAGTATTTAAATAATAAATACTTCTCATTTCCCGATCAAAATAATATTCAAATAATAAATAATATTTTTCAAGTTGCAGTTGTAAATATTGAAATATTTTCGTTATTTAAATACTTTTTATAAAATTAAAATATTGATAAAATATTTAAATACTGTCAAAAAATCATTCAACAGAAAAAATCGTGGAAGGTGGTTGAATAGTGGCTCCCACAGCCATGAACTTGACAGTTTTTCTCTAGTTTAGTTTTCATTAGACAGTTCCGGCTGTGAAACCGAATATTTCGTTGTATGAACGATACATCGTTGAACAATAATTCTTGTTATTCACCGATTTCAAGTTATGGTCGGTGTAGTCACCCTGAGGTAGATGGCTTCCCGCTTTTAATTTGATGTGTGAATTTCAGGCACGTTTCAAGTCATCGGTATCAATCTTTGCAAATGGTGTTGTTGAATCATTCCCTCATTTCTGCTTTCTCACCAGTTATAGCCTATTATGATAATAGTAAAAACTTATTGGGTGGCTGTATTTACCGCGTCAGAAAGGACCAAATTGAAGTTTAAAATTTTGAGATAATCAAGTTCAAGATAAGAGGTACAAGCAAGTGTGAGCGCGCCATATGTTAATCAATAGCAGTAATTTAGTGGTAAGATGATTGTAGAGTGTATGACGGAATTGACTTCATGAAATTACATACTAGCTTTGAAAGGTAATTTAATAAACAGATTTGAGTTCTCTAGGTAGCGTGATCCACCGGGTGACAGCGGCAGATCAGAAAATGACCTAATAAAAGTATTTAAATACAATTCACTAAGTATTTAAACCACAAAAAAGTATTTAAATAACGCGAAAGTATTTAAATAAAGCAAAAGTATTTAAATAAAGCAAAAGTATTTAAATAGCGCAAAAGTATCTTTGAAAGTATTTTCAAATAATTTTTCAAATAATAAACACTAAATACTTTTGGAAAGTAATTAAATAATAAATAAATCTCGCTCTTCCCGGGAAAATATTTAAATACTGAGTATGTATTTGAATAAAAAGAAAGTATTCATCATTCGAAAAGTATTTATAAGTACAAATAATACCCAGCTCTGTCCATAGGTCAATGCTGAACTGAGTAGGATCGGCACAAATGCGGTCAAAATGATGAAAAGAGACGATATATCCGCGGCCAAAGCGAACACCATCTGTCAGACGGAAGCCACACATTTTAATAGCCACAGTCGGTGATCGGCCCCTGTTTTACCTTCATTTCTGATTCACACACAAATCGAAAAAACAAAGTTGGGTTTTAGACGGTTTTAGTCATCAGGAATAAAAATCAAGAGAACTTTTTGGCAACCAAGGGTAGGAGTGTGATAGTGTGAAGCTGAATATTGGCTGCTCAACAAAAAAACATTTTTTACTCATTATCCTTGAAATCCTCGAAATTCGCCGAACTCTAATATTGGCTGCATCTTGTGTGGTATGTTTTTGACTTTCTATTTATGCACCACAAACGGAGCCTACGTAAAGTAAGGTCATAGTTCGGAAATTGGAAAAAAAATATTAAAAAAAAGAAAAAAATAGCTAGTTCCCAAGTTGATGTAACGAAGTTATTTGCGGCCTTCAAAATAATGTGTGTTAATTAAAATTTTTTCAAGGGTGTCACTTATTGGCTTAGGAAAACTCTAAATCTGGGTGGTTAGATTTTCTTCCTGCACTAAAATAAAGCGATTCCGAGGGCGAGGGTTCAGTTCGCCTTTTTCAACAGCAACCGTAAACGACCTGATTAATCATTATTAATCGTGATTAATCTGGTTAACGTAAAAAAATGCGGTGTACTAGGAGGAACACGTAATTTTCATAACTTATCATTAAAATAAAGAGATTTGAAAGGCTTTCCGAAGTTCCGAATGATAATAACAAATCCCTATCGATCCATGTACTCCCATTTGAAATTTTTGTAGCAGTATAGTTACCCTGCCTAATGGGATGAAGCAAGACAATTTAATGCTTCTCCTCGATGTGCCCCCTCGAATAATATACCTCCTCTGTCTCGAATAAATCGACGTACCTGTCCCAGGATTTCTTCGGGACTTTTTTTTTAGAAATCGAGGGGTGGAGGGTGTGAAGTTTTCAAATTGACACCTTGTATAGGTGGAGCACATCACATGATATCACCAATGTGACCAGAAAACTCCTCGGAAAATTCCAAACGGTTTATTCTCTCTTTTGTATGATCAAAAAAACTCTGGAACCTGTAACAGTAAGTATACCTAAATAGTGGGTATGCATTATTGTTAACGCTATTAATTAAATACATTGAAATGTTCCATTTGTTTACGGTTTTCAGTTACTTTATCCAGAGGTGTGAGACCTCTAGTGTGTCCTTATATTTTCTGGAGCTTTCTCATCTAGAATCTAGATATTTGCAATTTGCATGATTAATTAATGTAAACATCCTTGTTGTTTTCCATTGGATATGACCTGGTACTTTACAGCTGTGCTTACAGTAAGTACACCCAACCAAATCAAAATTAGGTGTCCCAAATATGATCCTACCTGTCTAGGTCCTACCTACTTGTCCTTCTATACGATTGTTGTACCTGTTTAAATTATTTAGAAGGATTATGTAATGAATAAGTGAGTACATTTTAAAAAGAAGGTAAAACAATAAAGAAATCCTTGAAGTACCTACCTAGTCATTGAGTATTATGTATAAAGTTCTAATACTTCAAATGAACTAGAAATAAATTTGCTTTGAATATATTTAGGAAGTTGCCAGAATTTTCTACGCATCAATGGAATAACAACGGAGGCAGTGACCGCGCCAGGAAAACACGCAAAAACATGACCTACGCAATAAGCCGTTTGTTGGTTATTGTACCACCTTACACGCCCGCTCCTAAACAATTTTCTACAATGCTTGATTTTTTTTTATGATTCTCTCATATTCAAATTTAAATTGAAAAAACCACTTGCAACAATTCTAGAAGTTTATTTCAGTCTCAATTCTAGAGTTCAAATAAATTTTCTAAACCGCATTAAAAAAATTCCATTTACTCATTAGTCACGAGAACATAAGAGGTAGGTAGGTACATATTAGGTAAGTATACCTTTGCATAGGAGTAGGGCAGTAGGGCAGCTACTTTTGTAGTTTACGTTTCGAGAGATTTCGCAACCTAAAACGTATAAACAGTAGCTGTGTATTGATCGCTCCAGAAAATTCTATGAAAATTGCGCGCAAATAGCCGATATTTTTCAAATATGTTATCGCCACTATATTGTAAAATTGTAAAATACAGTAGTAGGTATTTACTGAAAATTGAGTAAGGTCATAAGTGGAATTATGTTACTGAAAAAAGGAAATAAACTAAAAGAAAGCTTGGAATTTTCCAAAATGCGTCGCATTATTCCGTATAGATCCAGAACATTTGCGCATGTTCTGGACGATTTTGTCGCTTGTTTATAAAGACCGCAAATCCGCCGCCACTTTCAGCTAAATTCAAAACTTCTACGAGTAAACAAGCAAACGCAAAGCGAATAGAAGTTTACGTACGAAATAATCCGAGCGTGAATATTGAATATTCGAAAACTACTGCATCCAGTGAAGTTTTTATTATTGAAAAAAGTGAAAACGAAGAAAAGTGAAAATGGTAAAAGCAGTTGGCATCGACTTGGGGACAACCTACTCCTGCGTGGGTGTCTGGCAACACGGAAAAGTGGAAATCATCGCCAACGACCAAGGCAACAGGACGACCCCCAGCTATGTCGCATTCACGGACACCGAGCGCCTCCTCGGAGACGCCGCCAAGAACCAAGTGGCGATGAATCCCAGCAACACCGTCTTCGACGCCAAACGCTTGATCGGCCGCAGATTCGACGACCCGAAAATTCAACATGACATCAAACACTGGCCGTTCAAAGTCATCAACGATGGAGGCAAGCCGAAGATTCAAGTCGAATACAAAGGCGAAATCAAGAAATTCGCACCGGAAGAAATAAGCTCGATGGTGCTGACGAAAATGAAAGAAACCGCCGAGGCTTACTTGGGCAAGTCAATCAGAGACGCCGTCATCACCGTTCCGGCTTACTTCAACGACTCCCAGAGGCAAGCTACCAAAGACGCCGGCGTTATCGCCGGTTTGAACGTCTTGAGGATCATCAACGAACCGACGGCGGCCGCCCTAGCTTACGGGTTGGATAAGAACCTGAAGGGTGAGAAGAACGTTTTGATTTTCGACCTGGGCGGCGGCACTTTCGACGTTTCCATCCTGACCATCGACGAAGGGTCGCTGTTCGAAGTCAAATCCACTGCCGGTGACACCCACCTTGGTGGCGAAGACTTCGACAACAGATTAGTCAACCATTTCGCCGACGAGTTCAAGAGAAAGTACAAGAAGGACTTGGAGACCAATCCGAGAGCGCTGAGACGATTGAGGACTGCAGCTGAACGAGCCAAACGCACGCTGTCTTCCAGCACTGAAGCCACAATTGAAATCGACGCCCTCTTCGACGGCATCGACTTTTACACCAAAATCAGCAGGGCGAGGTTCGAAGAACTGAACGCCGATTTGTTCAGGAGCACGTTGGAACCGGTCGAGAAAGCTTTGAAGGATGCCAAGATGGACAAGAGTCAAATCAATGATATCGTTATGGTTGGCGGTTCCACACGTATCCCGAAAATCCAACAGCTTATCCAGAATTACTTCAATGGAAAAACGCTGAATCTCTCCATCAATCCTGATGAAGCTGTTGCATACGGCGCTGCGGTTCAAGCGGCCGTTCTCTGCGGCGAAACCGACTCCAAGATTCAAGACGTCCTTCTGGTCGACGTAGCGCCATTGTCTCTGGGCATCGAAACCGCCGGAGGAGTTATGACTAACATCGTTGAACGCAACGCCAGGATTCCATGCAAGCAGACGCAGACCTTCACCACGTATTCCGACAACCAACCGGCTGTTACCATCCAAGTATTCGAGGGTGAAAGGGCCATGACTAAAGATAACAACCTCCTGGGTACTTTCGATTTGACTGGAATCCCACCGGCGCCTAGAGGAGTACCCAAAATCGAAGTCACGTTCGATTTGGACGCCAACGGCATCTTGAACGTTTCCGCCAAAGACACCAGCTCTGGGAATGTCCGTAACATCACCATCAAGAACGACAAGGGCCGTCTTTCACAAAAGGATATCGACAGGATGGTCAGCGAAGCTGAGCAGTACAAGGAGGAAGACGAAAAGCAAAGGCAGAGGATAAGTGCAAAGAACCAGCTCGAAGGCTACATCTTCCAACTCAAGCAAGCCGTTAACGAAACTGGCGATAAGCTGAGTGCAGAAGACAAAGCAACAGTTCAAAGAGAGTGCGACAGTTGCTTGCAGTGGCTCGACTCGAACACTCTCGCTGAGAAAGAAGAGTACGAAGATAAGCAGAAGCAGCTGACTTCCATCTGCAGCCCCATTATGGCGAAGCTTTACCAGCAGCAAGGCGGCCAAGGAATGCCTGGAGGCTGCGGACCGCAGTCTGGTGGATTTGGTGGACAGCAGAGAGGCGGTTCTGGCCCCACAGTCGAAGAAGTTGACTAAAAAGCATATCTTTGAAAATGTTATTTGCTTCATTGTAGTTTTGAGCTAATAGTTATGTAACACCATTATAATATTCTGTACACCATGCTATTGTGTAGCAAGAGACTGAATTTGTTTTTGTAATAAAAGTATTATAGAACTTTGTTTTTGTAATGGAAGTATTAAGAATTTGAATCAATTCAAAAATAAATATTCACCTTATATAATGAGTGCCTACCAATTTTTTTGTCCTTGAGGCTCCCTCATTCACTTTATAATATGTAGCTACTAAATTTTTTCCTTGAGGCTCCCGAAAACTTGGTGAAGAGAATCCATGCCAAATATTTAGAGAAAATAATTTATTTATCCAGAACTATAACAATAAATAAAATTCATCAATTACTCACACACATTTACCACAACATTTATCTAATTTATCTGCATCCGGTTTATGGTTTGGCGTCCAGGGCCCTAAACTACCATTAGCATAAAAATCCATAGGATAACTTTGTCCTTCCTTGTGCCACTCGGCATCCCCTAAAGCAACAGACATCTCATAAGGCGTCAAAAACGGCTTAGAAAAAGCAAGACCCCAATCAATGGACAATCTTGGGCAAGCTATCTGCACAAAAGAATCTAAATCTACAAACAAATCTAGCTTTTTAGGAAAAATTTCCGATAACAATATAACTACAGCCTCTTTACCAAGTTCGACTAGCCTCTTCCTGAGATGATCCACGACCTTCGGACTACCTTGCCTACCCAACGTCCCCATTATCACTCCCACAACTTGCGAATTTTTAGCTTCACTTATACACTGTTTCCTAATCTTTTCCATTTCGGCATGATCATAGTATTCTTTGGTGAACTTTTTATCGTAGGGGTCGTAGCGGTAGGCTTGCAACCTCGGATTGGCTATCATGGCTGCTTCCAAGTGAAACCTCCCATCTCCTAGATAAATAATTGCATCCACGCACCGAATTACGGGGGCCGTGCAACCCAAAATCTCTCCAGGTGACAGAGGCTTGAACTGCGGCACCGAAACGTCATAGCCCAGGCTCTGCAGCTCTTTCGAGACCCCCTGCAGGGTCGCCACGAACTGAATCGTGCTAACCAACCCCAGCCTTGTGCTCTTCGGTATGTTCAGCTGAACGGTTTCAATGAAATGCATAGGATCGATTTTGATATCAACGAAAATATACAAAACTTTAGTTCCTCTCGTTTGGTCAACCGGTACTAAACAACTATGACCATAGTGCACTAAAAGTTCCACGTCTAGAGCTTGTGCAGTTAAATCATCGATGCAGCACGCTCCGTACGTGACGTCGCCCATGATGATCGAATCTGCACCGGTGAAGTCCTTAATTATATCGGCGATCGTCGTGGAGTACAGGAGAAGGCCTTCCGGCATTTGCAGGGCAACTGTTTTCGCTTTCATCTCTTGTATCCGCCATATGGTTTTTGGTATTTCAAAGCTGTAGTTTTTGGGGAGAACTTCGATGGCTTTTTGCAATTTCGGGTCGTCGAGGAGGGACTGCGGGATTTTCGTGATCCTTTTGGTGGCACTGAAGACTTTCCTGGTGGGCTTCGCCTTGACTATGATTGCAGTGTCTGCCATTCTAAAAATTGAATATTTAATCAACAATTAACGCCGCTAGTAACACGAATGGGGTACTTTACTGATCGTTTCAGATTAAAGTTGTTTTTGAAGAAACAACGCAATAATATTTGGTTACGAATTTATTATTTTGTCAGCGCAACAGAACTGTCATTGCTGTCAAGGTGCTCGTGCTCTTGACTGTCAACGTCAACTGTCACTGTCAATCAGAAGGGGCTGTCAATGTCAGCTGCCAATAATTTTGGAGCATCGCACCTACGAAAAACTTTTAACCTTTCTTCTTTCTTTATAAATAAATAAATGATAATATTTTCTTGTTATCGCACTTATTACGGCAATAGCGGTTTATTTTGCCGTGCACAAGACACAACACAACAACAACCAACCATGAGTAGGTAGCAGTGATGTAAAATACCCGGGTTTTTTTTTATATTTAAGGGTAAATAGGGCCAATTCTGTATCAAACCCGTTTAAATTTAAAGGCCGTTAAAAGAAAATCAGCCAATCGTGAAGCCCATTTCTGATTGTAACTAGGCTACCGACTCCTTTAAAAATTTAAAGGCCCCTTAAAATTTTTAATGGCGTCGGTCACCTAGGAACGATCAGAAATGGGCTTCACGATTGGCTGATTTTCTTTTAACGGCCTTTAAATTTAAACGGGTTTGATACAGAATTGACCATATTAATTATTCAATGCGCAGTCGCAGATCGGGGAGAGAGACAACCACATGTGCTGGGTTGAAACTCCCATAAGAATATGCATGTTGAATGACTTTGTAAAATGATCAATTCAAGCTGCAAATTGACAATTCCAACGAATGTATAACATAGCAAGTGTGTAAAAAGAAATACCTGATCTACTTTTCACCATAATGAAATGGAAAATCTTGCTGTGAAGTTTATGCGAAGCATTTCGAAATGGGGTTGTTTGAATCCAAAACAATTTCAAATTACCCGCCATATTTTATTGCACAACTTCCGCTAACGAGAATTTTGACAGCGCTTGAAAGCGAACCGAGCGTTAGCCGTCACGTAATAGTATGGTTAAAAATGTTAAAACGTCCCAAGAATCAAGAAAACACCTTGAAATCGTAAATTCTGACAGCGACAGCAAAGTTCCGTTTTCTATGCATGCTGTGGCGCGCGAGATCTTCTACTGCAGTGCGCATGGTCACAGGCACATACCTAACTTACAAATGACTAGTGGAAGGGAAAAGTGAGAATAATTAATATGGTCTATTGGCCCTTATAACCCCTAAATCGGGTATCTATTTTCATTAATTGTTATAAACAATTGGAGAAACAACAACAAACAATTATGATTTTTTGCTCACAGCAGCAAAATAATAATAAGTTCTTTGGAGGTTATGTTTATAAAGCCTTGGAACTTGGAAAAAGAAATCATTCAACCTTTAACCGTCAACACTGTCAACCGAGCTGTCAACAGTGTCAACTTTTCTGTCAAACTGGGTAGGTTGGGTAAATATAGCTCGGGAAAATACCGGGTAAATACCCGATTTATATTTACCTACCTACCCGGTAAATACCCGACTCACATCACTGGTAGGTAGGTACCTAATGTTTAAGCTACGGGGTACGGGGTAGGGTGCGCAGTACGCTGGTAGGCATAAAAATAATTGTTGAATACAGGGATACAGGGTGCAGCATGGTTGATTTGCATGAAATATACCGGGTGTATTTTAAAATTTGACAAGGTGCAACTAGCTGAGAGTTCTGATCCGTGGAGTTCGGAGACCCACATGGTAAGGTAAGAATTGTGACTTCATCCTGCAGAATTTTTCATAAGTTAAAGGTTACAGGGGACGATAAAATAGTTGGTGTGTTTCTGAGACGCAAGATGGCGCGGAAACTATTAATATTCTTAAAATTCACCGAGATGACTGATTTTGAAAATTTAAACATTATATTCAAACAAGTGAATATCCCCTCACGTGCGTGAGTCGCAATAGCGCATTATCTTAGTGTAGATCTGTCATTGATGCCCGAGTTGATGCTTATTTGATGCCCGTATTGCCGTATATTCCGTAGGTATTCATAGTTGTTGTCAAGTGCACTTGTCCAAGTATCACTTTGAATCAAGCTGTAACTCAAGTACGTCTGTTTCATAGACATAACTTCGGCAACAATGCTTCGGCTTTCCTCGAGAAATACTATTTCACGGGAAAAGCCAAAAATATGTCCATGAAACAGAAATCATATATACTTGAATTACAGCATGATTTAAAGTGATACTTGAACAGGGTGCACTTGAAAACGACTATATAAATACGGGCATGATAGAAATGATGAAGTCCATAGCTTGAGAATAACAATGTTATAATACGCCGAATACGAGACAAGAGTAAGTTTCACGTTCCATGACAATCGTTCCACTAATAAGAAATTGCAATGTGGCGGCCAGATGGCAGCGAAATCATGATCATGAAATTCAGCTTGAAAATAACGCAGTGACGGATTAACCAATAAGCTAAGTAGGCTGCAGCCTTGGGCGCCTCGAAAAAAGGGGGCGCCGACCGAGGCGAAATCGAAAAAAAGCATGAATTCACGAAAAAATTTGTAGTTTCATGTTCCATATTGTTGCAATAATTTTAGGCCAGCTACAAAAGCTGAAAAGGTACTTTCCGGCATCCACTTCCAAGTGAAGAAATGCTATAGAAAAAAAGAAGCGAAATGCTGGCAACTAATAATTAATGAATAAAATAATTGAATATCATTATAGGGTGACCACCTACGCACCTTTGCTTATACCTATATGTATATATAAAAAAAAAACTGGTAACTGGTACTCGAAAGTGAACCGTTGAAAAGGTGGAAGGTCTTTGCCTCACGGCGCCGGCGTAAGACACCGGGAAAAAGGAAGTATTTTCGTTTATAGCTTAAGCGACGAAGCGAATGAATGTCACCCACCATATCTTTGAAATAACATATTAAATGACTTTTCTCAAGGAAACAGACCTCTATCAATATATAGAAACGGAAATCACCTGCCCACAGGCTGAAAAGGTCTATTGAGTCACTTGTGGTCACTAGTGTTTAACACTTTACATATACCCACTCAGCAAGAAAACATCTCTGTGACATCACTTAGATGTTCAAGTCACAACTGCGATGTTAACAAAAAAGTCTCTGCGATGTTAAGTGGACATCTCTGTTATTTCTTATGTCCGGGTAATTAGAACATGAATGAGATATCTCAAAGATGTCCAAATGTGACATACTATCTACATCGCTATTCCACATCTCGTAGATATCACTTTTTGACGTACATGATACGTCGCATTTTGGATGTGTATTTTCAAATAAAAATTAATTTTTCACCACTTTTCAACATAGTTTTATGTCACAGGAGCTTCCGCACCTAATTTTACTAATTTTTACAATCTATACAGCACGTTTTTTCTTTAAGAAAAGTTCTTCTTTTATGGCGTCCTCCGCAGGATTCGAACTTGGATCCCCACAGGTGATGGTTAGAGGCACTGCTGCCGATTCGTCTAAGCTACCAACTTGTCTACTACAGTATATTTAAACAGCGCACTTGATGTTCAGGGATGTTTCTCGGAATATTTCATTAGGACTACAAACGATACACCGAGCCCAAAAAGCCTCGCTGGGGCTCGAAACGTTACAGCAAGGCACAAGGGACTCCGTTGGGGCCCCAGACATTACAATAAGACATGAACGGGAGTCATCAAAGTATTCGAAAGCACAATAAAACAAAAAGGGGCCCATTTTGGGGTTCCGAATAACGCAAAAGCAGACACAAGGGTTCACTAAAGGTGCGAAAGTCACGACAAAATGCAAGAAGGCCCAGTAGGCTTTCGAAGAACACAAGGAGACACAAATGGGGCAAACTAGTTCCGAAAGTCACAAGCACAACAAGACACAAAAGTTGTTCCAAACGACACTTGAAGACGTAAGAGGGCCCGCAAGGCCTCACACTAAACATGAAGACATAAGGCTGTTCTGGCATCACACACATGGAATAGAGGACAAAACTATTCATTAAATATTTTCCGACACACAGAGCTTAACGATGACAGCCCGCAAAATTTGAAAAATCTCTCAGTGACTACATCTCATTGACGTCAGTGAGATGTTACACTTCGGCAAGTTGAAAGCAGTAACAGTGGGCGCTTTCCATTTAAAACATTTGTGTCGGTTTGTGTCAGCTTGTGTTAGCTTGTGTCGATGAAACAAAGGAACACAGATCAAATGGAACACGTTTGTGTCGGTTTGTGTCGACACAAGTCGACTTGTGTCGCTAAATGGAAAACGCCCAATGTGATGTCCGGTAGATGTCTCATGTGTGATGTTTAATTTAAGTTTATTTCGAAACATCTCTCAGACATTACATCGTATAACATCGCGGATGAACATCTCAGAGATGTGGAAGTAACGTTCATTGTGATGTTATTTTGTGACATGATTGAGATCATCTCATTTATGAAACATGACATGCTATGCTGAGTGGGTACCTACCCACAGTGTGCTACCCTATGATTGTATTAGTTTTGTTCTGTTTTTAAACAGCCTATAGGTACATTTTTTTATTCAATCTTTGAAAATTTAAGAAAAAATCAAGGTGGATCTTTTTCATTAATTATTGTTGTAGTTCCAAAAGTTTAAGGGGGGAGGAGTGCCAAAATAAATCAGTCTAGGGCGCCACTGCGTTCTAATCCGGTACTGCCGCCACGTGCAATCGCAAGTCATCCCCCTCCAGTATCATCATGATATTTTTAGTCCGCGGGAAACAAAACCTCTCCATCGTATGGCAGAGTTAAGGATGAAGTTGAATTGGTAAAATTAGACCATTCAGGTCTTTTTTGAAAGCTACAAGGATGTTCTTTGGTTCGAGCCCGTTGAGCTCAATTTTGAATTTTGAAAAAATTATTTTTTCATTCTGGAAATGCCAGTAGGCTCAAACCAAAGTACATTCTTGTAGCTTTCAAAAGAGTCATGAATGGTAAATTTTTGTCAAGGAATAAGCCCACAGACGATTGATTTCGCAACGCCTTATTTCACCAATTTAACTCCGTCCTTAATGGTGGCCTTACATTGAGCATCGAATGCTGCAGTTTTTTTAGCTGCGGAGTTCTGATTGGAACTGACGCCTGTCATTGCTGTCAATGACCAACATACGTGACCAATGAGAGCTCGGCAGCTAAAAAAGCTGCAGTATTTGATGCTCAATGTGAGGCCACCATAATGCGTAGACTGGTTCTCCAGTCCCGTATAAAATCCCGGTAGTGTAACAATGAGCAACTGAGCAAAAATCGGTGAGAAATGGTCAATATAACTTTTTGGTTGAACACATAAATCACCCTGTATGTCGGTTAAATTAGGAAAAAGTTGCGCATTTTCATGACGATCAATGATCCAAAAAGAAAGGACCCCGCACGATTCTTATGGAAAATGGCTCCCGGTTAAATTCTCTGAATTTTTGATATGTTGTAGCTCATGAGATACTAATCAAATACCGTGAACCCCAAACTCAAATAATGGACAGTTTTTTACCCACAGGGGGTTGAAGTTGGAGGTTTTGACGGCTTCAAAATGATACTATGACGTTAATAAAAGCTTTTTATTTGGTTTCTTCTCAAGTTGTGCTTCATGCTAAATGTATTTATTTGGCAAAAAAATATCAACCCCCTCCTCCACCCCCAACATCATAAAATTCAAGATTACTCCCAAAAGCCATGCGGATGGCTTCTGTGATTTAAATGATGAATTTTGACATGAAAATTATTTTCCACCCCTAATGTTGGGGTGCCGATTTTCCAGTTTTCCTCGGTTAATTTGGCTGAACTTTTGGTATTGTGTACTTCTAATTCTGTTGAACAAAAAGTTCCCATGCCAAAACTTATTCCTATGGACAGTTTTTGTTCTACAGGGGACTGAAGTTGAAGATTTGAGAGCATAAATATTGAACTTCAGTCCCCTGCAGAACAAAAACTGTTCATAGGAATAAGTTTTGGTATGAGAACTTTTTGTTCAGCAAAATTAGAAGTACACAATACCAAAAATTCAGCCAAATTAACCGAGGAAAATTGGAAAATCAGCACCCCAACATTAGGGGTGGAAAATATTTTTCATGTCAAAATTCATAATTTAAATCACAGAAGCCATCCGCATGGCTTTTGGGAGTAATCTCGAATTTTATGATGGTGGATAGGAGTTGGGGGTGGAGGAGGGGGTTGATATTTTTCTGCCAAATAAATACATTTGACATGAAACACAACTTGGAGAGAAACCAAATAGAAAGCTTTTATTTACGTCAGAATATCATTTTTAAGCAGTCAAAACCTCCAACTTCAACCCCCTGTGGGTAAAAAACTGTCCATTATTTGAGTTTGAAGTTCACGGTATTTGATTAGTATCTCATGAGCTACAACATATCGAAAATTCAAAGAATTTAACCGGGAGCCATTTTCCATAAGAATCGTGCGGGGTCCTTTGACGTATCGATTTTCGTTTTTGAGATATCGTGAAAAAACATGATTTTGATTTTTGTTTTTATTTTTTATTCAAAAAACAGTTGAAGGTGGCCTTTTCTAATCTAGACATTGTCAGGGCACTTTTTCAAGGGGAATCCAAATCTGCCAAAATCTTTATTTTAGCTTTCAAAGCAACCGAGATACGACATTCAACTTTTTTCTCTAATGGGCGCCATATTGGATTTTGATATTTTTGAATACGGTATTCTTATCTGGTTAGAACGATGTGCCACATGTCATTGTTGAATAAATGTTTGACATTTACGTTTTTTTCTATTGTCGATGTTGATTTTGTTTCCAAAGCACTCTTTGAAAAATTGAAGAAAATTTTTTGCTCTAAAATATGAATTCAACAGTGGCATGTGACACATCGTTGTAACCAGAAAATAAAATTGTATTAAAAAATGTCAAAATCCAATATGGCGCCCATAAGAGAAAAAAAAGTTGATGTCATATCTCGGTTGTTTTGAAAGCTAGAATGATGATTTTGGCAACATTGAATTCCCCTTGAAAAAGTGCCTTCACAATGTCTCAACTAGAAAAGGCTACCTTCAACCGTTTTTCAAATAAAAAATAAAAACAAAAATTACAAATTTCTGTTTTTTCTCGATATTTCGAAAACTAAAACTGACAAGTCAAATATCTTCTTGGATCATTGATCGTCATGAAAATTCGCAACTTTTTTCTAATTTAACCGACTCTGTATCTCTAAAGATAAGCGAGATACCCATGCTTAGCCTCGAAAAACGGACACCTGTATATACCTATAACGAAAAGTTTTAGCAGAATTTTCAAAAAAAATTTGTTACGTCCCTCAACTCCAGCTCAATTTGGAATGGAAGTGAAGTTGAGGGACGTGATAAAAAAAATGAAAATTCTGCTGGAACTTTCGTTATCATTGAAAAAACGAGTGTCATTGGGTCCATGACACTTAACGACCACACACAAATCGAATCGAAAAAAATAGGCAAATCACTCAGAATGGCGTGTGGAATGATAATCTAAAATAAAATTTGCGGATTATCCAGAAGTTTTTGCAAAAAAATAAAGGAACAACGCGTTCAAAGAACAGTGTAAGTCTCTGGATGTTGTTGTATTGTTGGTTGCATCACACAGTAAAAAATTGGAGCAGGTACGGGGTACAGTGACTCATAACTCACCAATAAAACAATGTTGCGCAATGTTGTGCGTAGGCCTAAGATGGGCACCGCAAAAAACAGCAGTAGGACGTAAACAATTCAACTGCAAAGAAACTACGAAAGTGATCGTAATTTCCCCCTCAGTTGGGACTCACAATAATTAATCATCGTGAGTAGAAGGCAACAGAGTTTGTTTCGTGGTTGTAAAAAGTGTTTACAATGTAGCCGTTAAGTGTCATGGACTCCAAGCATTTTTTTTGCGATATTAATTACACGTTTTATGTTTTATGTAGTTTCTGGATATGCAAATGAATTTCAAACAAATATGCACATCAAATGTTTTTTTTTCGAAACTTTGATTTTTTTCAAGGCCAATGTGGCAGTTATCAGTAGAAAAATAAATCCACAAAGTTTTCATCGAATCCAATGAATCCATGCTGTCGTTCTAAAGATCTGGATCATAAAAAAATTCGACAAAATACCATGAATCATCCTGTAACTTGAAAACGAACAGCGTTAGAAAAATTTCAAAACCAGATCCTGGTTCGGCTGGAAAACTGGATCTATCTCTAAGCTATGTCCATTTGGCGGTGAACCACCCTGTATACCTGCATCTTCCCTCTTCGTCGCTGAAATTTTAACAGTATGCTGTATGACGGCTTTTATCTATGAGCACGACTTTTTACGATTTTTTCCGATTGCAAAGACGAAAGAAGAATTGACGGTGACGTGCTACCAACTATACAATACGCAAGCTTATCGTATACAAAATTCATAAACTAGACGGCATGCTCCATTATACAAAACTCGAGGGCAAGTGGAATGTGAAGACTGGTTCACTAAACGGAAGAACAGGTTGATCACCTTCAATTTCAGAAAAATATATGTTGAAGAAGTTCATCCAAATGAAGTACAGTCGCAAAACAACTACTTTATCAGGAGCCGTTTTTTCAATGAAGCGTTGACGGGAAGGCAGTTCTATGAGTCGGTGGCACAATCTTATGAGGGGAAAACTATAAATGAAGTTCAACCAATTAAACTTCTGTGACCCATGGATTTCTTGAGGCATCGCCAGACGGGTTTTTTTCTCATCAGAATGGTATCATCGAGGTGAAATGTCCTAAGTCGACGGAGCAAAAGACCATGCATACAGGAATAAAGCTATACAGACCATTAAACAATTTTGTTTGGACAGAAATTCTCAGCTTTAACGAACGGACACACAATTAGGTATTAGCGCTGAAGTTCATAGCCCGGACACGTCATGATCATTTCACCGAGTATTGTCAGAGTTCAGGGTAACTCAAAACATCCAGGAGGAGTGAGAACAAAGAGAAAGAGGGCAAAGAAATGAAAGATACATAAAGAAAACAGAAAAATAGGTAGAGGGTCGTAATCGTGATGTTCTCATGGTTTGAAACTTTGTAGTGATGTTTTTTTACAACAAAGGAGACATATACAAGACACGATACACGGAAACAGAACATGATACAGATCTGAAGAACAGATTTAACAAAGGCATTTTGACGTCGTATACCTATAAAGTTTTTCCCTCACTGTAGGACTTCGGCGGCTTTTTTCCAACAATTCAACACCCCAACGTATGACTATCGATCGCCATAGCGCTAAAGCCAGCTGGCAGGTGATCAACTTACGATCAAGTTCAATCTCCGTGTCAGTGCGTTTCAAGACAAAATTAATCTGTGTCTCTAAGCGAGAGCCGGGATGACGAGGTCCTCCAAAGGGTTTCCGCTTAATCTCCCGCTTGTCGCAGATTTTCCCTCATACACATTAGGCATAGCACACCCCCGAAAGCTTACCGGCTATGCCCACCTATAGTCTCCTCTAGCTCGCTCTTTCGCTTTCGCATTATTATGATGCGAGTAGGAGTGCGCGTGCCGCAGGGGGCGAGTATTGATCGCGCGGGTGGCAGAGGCTAGGGTGAGCGCCACCGCCGACACCACTCCGAGTATCGACTTTCCGAGGAGAGAGGTCTCTCCAGTGACGACGACCCTCTGCTCCCGTCGAGAGCAGCAGCGGAAGGACATGGGCAGCATTTCGTGATAAACTCGATGAAGAAAAGGTGAGAGGACGGGCGATTCCTCTCAACAAGTCGCGCGACACCACACCACCGTACCGCCATCCTCGCGCTAGTCATGTCGTCCATATCGGCCCAGGGGGTGGTCGAGCGCGCCTCGGCGGAGCTGTCCAAGCGCATCAACGGCCTGGGACTGAGGGGCAGCAAGCACCACGGCGTCGGCGGCGGCAAGGGCAGCGTCATGGAGCGCGTCACGAACGTGTTCTGCGGCGGCGGAGGCGCCGCGGCGCCCGTCGTCGGAGGAGCCCCCGAGAAGCCCTCCAGACTGCTGCCCGGAAGAGGCGGCATGCCCAAAGTGGGCAACTCCGCCGGGGCTGCCCTCAGGTGTGTTTCATTTTCCACGTGTCTTTTCCCTTTTTCTATCTTCTTTTCATTAAAATACCAACAACTTGATTCGAATTACCGAAAAACTCACAGACAAACAAACATAACGGCTGATGATTATACCTACGACATTCGTGATAAAAATAAATCCATTCTTACGTCAAACTTTCAAACTATTGGAAAGGCACCTACCTATCCATCATCCATGTTCAGCCTATCCAGATGAGTTCAAATGAGTAAACACCTACAGGTACCTATTGATCGGATTAAATCTTATCCTAGGGCTTTATTTGGTGGTTAAACAAAGAAGATTGGGTAAATGTCTTGTGCATGCAAACCAACCTGCAGACCGCATTGAATCCTCGATTCAATCTGGTTTTGATCGACGAAAAGTGTGGCGCTGAAATGACAAAGAACAATAGTTCCTCTGGTCTTATTGTGTTAATTTTTGGGCCTTTTGTCTTCTAAACTGGAACAATTGACAATTCTTATTGGGAATAAATTATTGTGAGGTATTCACGTTTTGTTTCAGTTCGACGTGGTCTAATGAAATTATTAGGTAGTGGACAGGGAGCTGGTGCCTCAAAACTTACGTCATAAGGTAGGTACATGATTTTAACCCTGTAGGTCTAATGTGCGTTGATAAGGTTATTAAAAATTGCTTTGTCTTACATGTCAGACCGGGGGCTTTAGGCTGGTATGAGCCTGTCAATTTTCGAAAAAATGACCAAAAATTTACGTCATAAGATACATGAACAAACCAACTGGATTTTGTGTGGGAACATCCCCTTGATTGAAATTCTGGTCGTAAGACAAAATTTTTGGGAGCTTTCGGTCCATAAGACAAGTTTAAAATTTTCAAAAAAGGACCAAAATTTATCAATTTTTTCACAGGCGTCTTGTTGACAAACCGACCAAGTTGATATATATATATATATATATATATATATATATATATATATATATATATATATATATATATATATATTATTATATTATATATATAATATAACATATAATATATAAATATAAATATTATATATATATATATGTATGTGTATATGTATATATATTATGTATTATGTGTATATATGTATATATATATATATATATATTAATCAGGATGGAAAACGAAATCGATTTCCATGTTAAAATACAGGGGTACGCTTTGAGAAAAAAATTTCGATGTTGCACCCTGTAAGCGATGTAGAGTTGACGGCACACCACAGGGACCTGTGGGCGGAGCCTAACTGCGCGAACTTAGTTCATCTAGTGGTGCACCTAGATTTGCAGTGGGATTTTAGGTTTGCCTGTGACCGGGTAATGGTCCACCACTCCAGCTGACGGTGTTGCTTCCCCTATTTCAACACAAGGACCCGTTCAAAACGATTTTTGTTTTTCTGTTTCGCCCCGCCCACAGGTCCCTGTGGTGTGCCGTCAACTCTACCATCAAAAATTTTTGTGGACAAATTCGAAACCTGCGTAAACAATCATGTGCGAATCTTTTTTCATTTCTAAAATTATGCCAAAGGAGAAGTCTCCAGGAGGAGGTGAATTTTGGCCTTTTTTGAAAATTTCAAACTTGTCTTATGGACCGAGAGCCCCCAAAAATTTTGTCTTATGACCCGATTTTTGATCAAGGGGATGTTCCCACACAAAAGCCCGTTGGTTTCATTCATGTACCTTATGACATAAATTTTTGACATTTTTCGAAAATTGACAAGCCTATACCAGCCTAAAGCCCCCGGTCTGACATGTAAGACAAAGAAATTTTCAACAACCTTATCAACGCACATTAGACTTATACAGGGTATCTTATGACGTAAGTTTTGAGGCACCAGTTCCCTGTCCATAGGTATAGGGAGGGAGTATAGGTAGCAGATATGTATGTAGGTAGGTACTTTGCCAACTTTTTATTAGGTAGAGTTAGGTAGGTCTCGATATTCGTATATCGCTCTACCAGTTTCGGTTCAAGCCATCCGGCATCTTCAGGTGCGTGAAAAAAATCAATCAAGTGACAAGCCCTCAATCAAATTTTGAAAGGAGTGACTTTTTTCCTAAACTGAAACAAAAATTCAAAGTGTTTTGAAAAGTTGACCCCCTCATATACCTACGCCACTGGACAATTTTGACAAAAGTTGCTTCCGTAAGTAATAAGGATAAGCATCTATTTCACAATAAGAAGTTGTCAAAAATCAAAATAAAAAAATGTACCTTTGTTCAAAATCACGATAATGACCTGAGAATGGGCCTATTCAATGAAAATAAAAATTTACATATTTTTTGTTTTTGCGAAATTTTGAAAATTTTAGGGAATAAAACAATGGTGAACTTCACTGATAATGAGAATTTCACCCTCATTTTTAAGCTGGGATTGTATGTGTCGTCATCGTCCCAATCCAGTCGTATGGATCGGAGGTGTGGCAAACTGGCGTTCAGAACGCAGAAACTACCACTGGCATAGAGATTTTCTTTTAATTGCGAAACTTGTGTAAAAATGGCAAAAACTTTGGGAATAAAATTAATTTAAGTGATTTAAATGCTATAGTTGTTGATGTATCTAACTAATTTAAGTGATTTAAATGATACAGTTGTTGATGTAACAAAACAATGAACTTGAGTTTGAATGCAGCCATTCATGGGGAGTCGTCGAGTTCCTGACCCATACTGCACTACATTGGCATGATAGTACGCTACTGATCCAACCCGCTGTCACAATCCCAGTGCATTTGCCCGGCCTGCGCGATGGGAAGTTGCATTATTGGTCGGAGACGGTTACGTCACAAATGGCGCTCGATCTTGGCGTTTAAGCTTGCCGGCTGATTGTAGCACTTTTCATTATTTGTTTACATAACATCCCAAGACATGTGCCAAAGATTCGTTCACAGTGCAGTAGTGTCTACTCTGTCTGCACTGGTAGCCGAGGACCTTCCCGGAATTCCCCTCACGTTCGATACGTCCCGTCATTTTTATAGCTTCGGTCCATTCGACATGACTTGACCCAGGAATTTGCTAGCGCATATTCCTCGAACAGTTCTACGCCCTGACCTTTTTGTTTTAGGGCTTTCCAACTTTCGAATATTTCGTTAAGAAACCGCTCTTTGATTTTCTTACCTCTGATCGAGGCTCCAAATATCAACTGTCTACCTTAGTTATGTCCAACTTTTTTGAGCATACGTCTTTGCTTCGGCTTCAAGTTTCCGTATTTTTTCAACGACTGGGTTTTGTTGCTCGTGTATTTTTTGGCAAATGTTGAAGTTCTGGATGAAGGTTTCCCAAGAAGCTTTGAATAAGCTCAGTCTATTAATTTTTGGAAAACTGAATAACACTGAGTCAGATAAGTATATTTGATGGTAGAAGGTAGATCTCTTTTAGCGCCGATTCAATCATTGAAAAGTTTTCCTCCCTAGCGGCTTATCCAACGCCATAGGAGTTTTTGCGCTCTATTAGACAAATATAAAATTCTTGAAAAAATCTGTTGAACGCAAATTCGGACAGTAGGTACCTACTATACAAAACACCCAGACTTTCCCATAGTGATGGGCGATTATGAATGATATTTCGATTATGACCGAATAATCGATCATTCGATTATTATAACCAAGGAGATCATTCGCTTCAATCGATTATGATTGTAAACAAATGAAACAAGAACTCAGGAATCCCTCCCCACAACAAAGTACCTTATTATTATAATAAAAATGAATGATTCATTTATTGATGAAGAATCCGAATAAATACGAAAATCGATAGTGGTACAATTATTGCGAATCTGTCGCACTGTCAATCATTCATAATCGATCATTCGAATGATCATTCGATCATTAAAAGCGATGATTTTAATTCATTCGATTATTGAAATATATCGATTATGCCCATCACTACTTTCCCAGGAATCGAACCTGAAACCAACCACAGCACAGGCGGATATGCACGATGGCTTGTGCCATGGGGCCGTCCGATTTAATCATTTTATCAATGTCACGTAGAAAGGTTTGAGAGGAAGTTTGTTTAAAGGGGTCGATTGATGATACCTACCATGATACCTAAAAATTCATATTATGTATAGGAAGATACCTCGGAAGATACAGTGTTTCAACATTTCCGATCTTCAAGTACCTATACCTACCTGTTTTCATAAATTAAATTGAAAAAATTGCAGTGAATGAGTAGTCATCATTTCTCTTGTAATATCGACCTCAACGATAAACTTCTGTTAAGAAGCGCTCCGCTTTATATTTCGAAATCAAAAGCACCTGCATTTATGGAAACAATTAAGTTTCCCTCAAGCGTGAGTACACGTGAGTAACAGGATGTCGTGAGCAGGTAGCACACAAAACCGTGAATTTAATTCTTGCTGTAAAGTACCTATACATACCTCGCTACTCACCTCCCTACTTTCTTTTAATTCCTTTTCGAATGCAGTGTTTTTCACTCGTTTCATTATTTGCAGCTGCTGGAAGGCAATTTATTATAACTAGGCATTAAACTGCAGACTTCTAGGACTCCGAAAAAATTATTGTTGAAATTAATACCGTTGAATATATCATCCACCCCTTTACCTACCTACCTAGTGCCGTTTACAGCCGTACCGTTGGGCATATGGGCGTATGGTTCATACAGCGTTTAGAATTTTCATTAGGAATACAACTTCAACAACTCAAATCTCTAGCCATAATAACAGTCATGTTTGAATGAAAATTATAAAATCGCAGGGATAGGCCCCGTAATGAGAGGTCCCGAAGCAATCTTGACGTCTATTTTTATCTCGATTTTTATTTTATAAAAGCTGAAAACGGGTAACAAAAAGAGAATTCGTGCGACTCCGGCCGGGATATATCTCATAGGTACCTATGCATAAATCAGAAAATCTAAATCATGAACATGAAGATACGTCACAAAATATTACGATTAAGCATGATTGATTGTGCCTTGTATATTTTTGTAAAATTGAATGATGCTTGTATAGGTTTCCTTTGAACTAATAATATACTTACAAATACCTGCTTACCTACCTGATTGTGGTTGTAGCTAATGTATATATACGTATACCTAAGCGTATAATCCCTGGCAAATACAAATTTTTTAGAGGTTTTGCTAAATAGGTCCCTTCGTTTCGGTTTTTTTGAGTGCGCATGTCTGGCGCGAATTTCATAGTTTCGTACACCGATATTGAAAATTAACACTAAAAAATATTGTAGTGCACCTAAAATTCCACTAATAATTTATTTGAATGTTAGATACCATTTTTTATATTCAGAGGAAATGTTTCATTGGAATTAAGTTCAATGATCATTTGTGGAAGTTCAGGAACAACGAAAATGGCAACAGCGCTCAAAACAACAAGACATCGGCGCCAACTGTCACTTGTGACACTTATGATCACACTTCTCGTTCCTACCTGACCTACATTTCATTTGCTCATGTTTTGACGAAAGAACACAACTTGTTAAAAATGGCTGTACCGAGAAGGAAGTTCAAAGAAGCTACGAAGACATGCATTCACGGTATGTGCAAAAGTAACAGCCAGGGACCAGTTGTTGGTCAGGCGGCTAGACAGAGCATGCAGCGTTGCCATTCAACTGACAGGTGTACGAAAGTTTTCAAAATTTGGAGCCTTCAAGCATGCGCACCTGCCCAAACGAAGTAGCCTATTACAATTCTTGCAGTGTCGAATTGCGGATTTTTGGCTTTGGAAACCAAATTTTTATCAATTCGAGTGACGTGATTGGTTAAACGACCTCATTTTTTGTCACCTACACCTATGGCCACGTTTACGCGAGGCTTAGCACTGTTGCTAACATCGTACAACAATTTAGAGTGTTACAGAAAATAAAAGTAAAATACATATGAATATGTAGGTAGGTAGGTAGGTACTTCAACTTAAAAACAGTCTCCCTAACGCCAGTTGGTAGTATTTTGGCGGAAAAAACAAACCCATAGTCACAGAATCCATAGTCTTGCAGACCAATTCCACTACCTACTGCACAAAAAATCCAACAAACCAGAGGAACTTTGAACATTCATTTCTTATTTTCTTCATAAAAGTATTATTTACATACGAGCCAGTTTGTTTTTATACTCTTTGGATCAGTTCCAAATAAGAATTTATTGTAGACAAGACTTTCAAAATACCCCAAAACAAAGTTTCTCATTTTTTTTAGCATCATTATTTCAGTTTAGTTACGACATGAAAGAAGATTTGCAAACTCCTCAAGAAATTTAAATTGAACTAATTGGAAATTGTCGAAGTCCTTTCCGATTTTAATTGTCGCAGCACGTCTCATCCTCATCCCTATTAACGCCAGGTGAGATTTATGCACTCGAACTTCCAGCGAGAGGACTCTATACCTTCGTAAACTTCATTTTGTTGAGTTAGTCAAGAAACTGTTTCAATGTTCGCTTAGCAACTTGGCCGCGTTATATCACCACTTACCACACCGCACACCGGGTGACAGCTTAATTAAGTTTGGCGAGTGAGATTGGGCGGGAGAGGAGAAACATTGATTCTGATCGAATGGACTTTACGACACGGGTGATCGAGCAAGTTCATTGCGGATTATTTTGTTAAATTGACCAAATCCGGGGCTAGGGGGCTATATCGGGAAGGGTCTATAAAAAAAACGGGGAAGAGGAAATAGCTTATTTGAGCTTGACCTTTTTCCAACTAATGTGTGAAAGTCTAAAAATGGAAATGATATCGTCAACAGAAAACACCGACCTCCGGCCACCTACCTCACCTGGGAGCAGCTGATAGTCGACGAGAAGTTTCTCGCCAAGTTCTTCCTCTACTTCAGCGCCTGCGAGCGATGCATCTTAGCCCAGACATGCACGCGCTGGAGGGACATCCTTTATCGCTCACCCAGGTACGTTTTTATCAACCTGTCATAAATATTATTTGCAGCTCCTTATTTTATTGGCTACTGAAGCTGTATCAGTTCAATTATATTATTTGTCCATTATTTGTACTGGTGGGGGTGAGGGGAAGGGCATAACCACTTAGCCATTGTTTAATTATATGATTAAACAATGACTTTGCAAACACTGCAGGTCAGCAAAATTAGTACCCAACAACGCATCTATTTTCGGGCCGACATGCAGGCAGTTTTGCAAACCATCACTGTCAGCAACCCTTTGAGGACCTGGAGGACAACAAATATGACCCTTTCTTCAACCCTCCAAGTCGGTGGCAGTAGCCGAGGATAGACCCACCTGCAATTATTCGGCACACTGTCGCGGACAGCAGCTATTGGAGAACCTGGAGGCCTGAAGCATCTCGATTGTGGCCTGAAGATGATGCTCCAAGAAAGTGAGAGCAAACGGAGATTTAGATCCCCGTTCTAAAATGCTCAACATGGTACACACTGAAATGGTTCAAGCCTTAATTCTTGTCTTCGCTCGAAGCTGCTAAATAAAGACTGGGGACTGGACTAAGGAGTTACTGCGGTCTCCTAGATCTGCCGGCAGATGATTAGTTTAAAAAAATGTATGATCGTGGTCGAATTTTTTTCCATTAGGTTCGTTGTTTCCAGAACGAATATCCAAATTTAGCAATGAATTTGTTCCAGGTATTGGACAGGACTGATGCCAGTCTTGCAGTGTCGTGAGATGCGGTCCTCTCAGGGTAACGAAAAGGCCCGGCTGTACTCGTCGCTGCTTCGAAGGGGCTTCCACAGTCTCTGCCTCACGGCCGCTTCGGACGAAGACTGTCTGGACTTGGTTAACTCGTTTCCTCTCGCTTCAAAACACATCCACACGGTCAGCTTGAGGTGTTCCAGCATCACCGACCGAGGACTGGAGACCCTCCTCGACCACCTCCAGGTATACTGAAATCCCTCAAGATTTAAATGCCGCCTCCTCGAAAAAAGACTACTTTCCGCCCATCTGAAATTCACGCACTCAGATATGCAAACATTCCCAATTGGGTTGTCACCTTCGCAACAGCCTCCGAATACCATTCCATCATCAAAAGCACTTAAAAAAGTTTCCCTGACGCGTAAAACAAGCACCGGAGAAATTACACGGTCCAACTCTGTGTTATGCAAACAAATAATTACTCGCGCAAGCAAAGAAAAACGAGAGGAGGCGGAGGAAGAGAAGAGATCCGAGAGCACACCTCAAAAGGTTATCCGGAGATCGCCTATATTTAGCACAGCCCTCATCCCGGAGCTCTGGAGAGTTTCCATCGCAACACGTTATGGCCAGAAACGCGATTTTCGCGAGACATCATATTTCAATAAAAAATGAGAAACCGTAAGCCGGTGATTTGTTTGCAAAAGGTCTTCGCCGGCAATCGATACGGCAGGTTCCGGGATGAGCTCCAAAATTGCTGATGCTTTTCGTTTATTCGTTTTTTTGCGGAATTTCTGCTCAACTTTGACCTTTGAATTTGCTGAACTCTTTCATTTTGTAAAATACTCGAATGCGGATGAAATTTGGCCCGTGGAGGTCGACAAAGGACAACCAAATATTTAAAAAAAAAATCCAAAGCAAATTTCATTACTCGCAAACACACCGCGCTTACAATAATTCAAAACTCGATAAAAGCCGAAGTGGTATGCCAGTGCGATAGATATGCTTGGCAAACGGCCAGGGGTGGGTTTGATACAATGCCAGAAATGCAGAGATCGCAAGGGGTGTTTCCACGAGACATTCCGCATCCAAAATATCCAATGGGTCCGCTCAAGTTTCAACTTGCTAGAAAAATCTGTTTGCAAGGAAGTAGAATTTCGGGAGCTCTAAAGGTTGCTGCTAGTTGGTGAAGGTAACAATAAAAACCAAAGTAAAAAGTATAATCGATGTATCGATCACTCTAAAAATGTTTCTAATCCAGTTTAGAAATAGGAACTGGTGTCAGAAGTGGGGCAAACTCGAAGGCAAACTAAGTTCTGCAAACATTCTCAATATTTATTATGTATGGTCAATAGTTATAATGTGCATGGTTTGACTTGAGTTGTGGCGCAGTCCCAAATTTAATTCTTTTCAATTGATTTCAATCAAATTTTTGCGAACATACAGCCGAAAATTTTGTTTTCTTTTCTATTATATCTAGATTTAGCAGAACAAACTAATATTTTAACGTTAACAAGCCGCAAACTGGTTGGACGCGTAATTCTATCCTATCGTATGCTGAACTACGCTTCCCCACAAAAGTAAAACCTACATCCTTTATCAACAGCTATTCGCGGCCAGTAATCTGAAGCATGAACCAAATCCAACGCTAGTACCTACTTCTCCCACATAAGCTACTCCCACCAGTCCCACCATATGAATCAGGCCTAGCGGAAAGTCTCTGAGCCGGAATATTAGGTTTGCACTTTGGTGTAATATGAGCTTAGCTCTATTATTAGCCTACGTATCTTATGAATTGTCTCATAAAAAATTGCATCACCCGCTTCATCACTCATTTCCTGAACTAACGTTCATGCAACTCTTTCGTTTTCGTTCGAGAGATTTCAAGCTACCGCGACCAAGTTCACTTGGCCTAGGTTGATACAAAGTCTTGAACAATGAACAGCCATTCAAAATCGAAATGAAAATGAGAATTGGACATGAATTATCTACAACTGATGCACTACAGAATGGCACCAGCGGTTTTTCGTTTTTTTTTTTCAATTTCAGTTTCAACTTCAAATAGCATTTTCGAATCGGAATATTAACGTGCATGACCGCTTTGATTTTTTCCATGATCAAGGCCACATACCCAAATACTGATTAGGGTTAAATAAAAAAAAAATTGTTTAAATTAAATCGGTTAAATTAAAATTGATTTTTATCCAGTTTCAACAATGATCATTATAACCTGTTGTCACCTTCCTATTGTGCTTTGTGGCCACATGCACAAGTGCCCACAATAATTTTACCTATTGGCTCAATAGCTGTCACTCCGACATTGTACTGGAAAAATATACCTGCTCTCGAACCTCCGCACATAAGATCTGCTCAAATTTCATGAGTCATAAACTCATAAATAGACAACGTCCGTGTAAAATGATGCCATGCAGTTTTGATTCCACTTGACTTTAAATGAACCCGACTGGAGCGATCCCGTTGAACTACAAAATTAATGCAAATGAATTATTTTATTCTCACGAACTTGTGCGTACGTGACCCGTACAAACGTAGGTATTAATGATTCTTTTGAAATCCTGCTCAAATCACTGTATGGTATCGCGACGCCATACGCCATAGAAAATTACTACAATACATATGATGCAGCCATATGATAGCGCATTATTTATAGTTTATTCCTGCAGAATTTGAATTTTTCAACTCGATAAGAAATACAGTACGTTTTTTAATCAAAAAACCACCACCTGTTGCTTTCAGTTGGTAGAAGAAAAAAATTCCTGTTGCACGATTAATGTTGTTATGTTGACGTTAGGCCAAAATAGAAAAAATGTCAGGGATGTCAGGCCCGTCAGTGGTCATTCAAATTGAAAAACTCGAAAAGCCGCTTTGACAAGTAGGTATGCCAAGAAAACGCGGATGGAACGTGAGTTGGAAATATCGTTGGTTAAATCTATTACGGTCGAAACAGAAGATGAAAATCGTGTGGCAAACCTTTGGCAAGAGGCACTCGTCAAGTTTTTCAGCAAAACAGTGGCAAAAATCCCTCACTGCAGAAAATTGATTCATAGAGACTGGGACAGAGACATGGGGAATTTTAGCATCAAGGACATTCCACCAATTATAAGAAGTTTGGCAGAATCCGACTCATCGGATGCAGAATTGACTGATTCTTCTGCTTCAGACTTTGAAGATGAAGCTGGTGATGCACATGAGGTTTCCGCACTGGAACTTCTGATAATGACGACGAGAATATTAGCGCGATCGCAGTATTCACGGGCACCGCAACTGCGAGAGCGTGGGCTGCAGGAACAGCAGCCAGTTTCTTTCCGTTTTGTTCCTTGTTCTGGTTTTCTTTTTTATGGTTAATTTGATGTAACTGCTAGGTAGAGGCCAAGGTATGATCTGAAATAAATGAGTACCTACCTCATGTAACCAACCAGGCTCTTCGTCATGAATAGGAAATTATCGTATTCGCAATATCGCTTTAAATTATCTACAAACTTCACACATCATATTTTTTTGACATAAACCTGTGTCAGTGTGAAGTGCTACAATAACCTAAATAATTACCGGAGAAGGTAAAGTGTCAGGAAGGAGCATTAGGCTCTGGCTAGCCAAAAAAAGTGCGACGGAAGTCGCTCCTTTTAAGAGCCAAATTGCCAATAGCAACCCGAATGTGTTTGGAAGTGTCAAAGTACTCAAATCTGACACAAAAGTCAGCACAAATTTCGAAATTTGAACAGAACTGCGTTCAAAAGTGTTTAAATGGTCGAATGGTCACCTGCTCAGCCTGCGGGTACTCGAGAACCCCATGTGACAAAGAACTTTTGCACCAGTAAGTACATTTTATATGATTTTATTCCTATTGAGTTGAATTGAAGTTTTGGATTTCAATTTTGACGTGTTTTGTCACATTTGCATAGGCGTAGAGTGGGATGTTTTAAACCATTTTTGGAGTTATCGTAATAAATATTAATGCAGCAATGCAGCTATAGGTGAAGTTTTAATTATACATGTTTTAGCTTTCCTGAGGAATCACCATGTAAGGAGTGGATCACTTTTATAAACAGAACAGGGTGGACTCCAACGCTAGCTTTCCTAAGGAATCACCATGTAAGAAGTGGATCACTTTAACGAACAGAACAGGGTGGACTCCAACGCACACGAGTGTCTTGTGCTCAAAACACTTTGGAAATGGGTAGCTGAATCACTCAACGAAATCCTTCTGAAAGGTGCTGTAGAACCAGTAGACACAAATACAACGACTGAAATATGTACGTATTCTGTCTTCAGATTTCAAAACTGATATTAACATTCCTGAGTGACTTTCGTGAAAACTGTTGTAGGTGAGGACATTCAATCCTGCTCATGTACCACTGGCTAACAAGTCCATAGCTAATAAACAAGAAATTTTGGGAGAGCGGTCGTCTAAAAAAAAAACAGAGATTGGATTCAGTTAGTGGTCATTGCAAACCAGGTTCACTTGGTGGGTGTCTCTTTGATATGCAAAGAATACTGTAATAATATGGTGAAAAATTGGATTTCTTCCATCGATGCTCCAAGAACGTTCAGAATGTTCAGCGAACATTGGTGAACTGTACGGTGTTACTAGTGGTTCCTTCAAGTGACTATAGTTACCTAAACTTCTACTGGAAGTCTCAGCAGCTGTTTCAAGCTATAGTAATCTATTTAGTTTTTTTTTACAGAATCAACCGTTTTTTGCTAAACGAACTAAACACTTGAGAAATTAATGGCTGAACTTTATTGACAGGTGGTGGGCCCTCTTCGTTGTTCAGTCTTCCTCACACCGAATGTGATCCTCGACCTTCAACTTCGGAAGACAGTCAAATAAGAAAATCTGCCAATTGCAAGTGAAATATGTTCTCATTAAAAAGAGAATTCGAGCACTGAAAAAAAAGGTTTGGTGGCAAAAGAAAATTTTGTCACTCAACGTAATCATAAAGGAGTTGAAGAAAGAAAAAATTGTGCAGAAAGAGCATGAGAGTATAATTTTAGAACAGTATGGAGAAAATGAGGATTCGCTTTCGCTTGACGCAATTCTTATTGAAACTATAAAATGTTATTATACTTGAAAGTATTTGTGACGTTCACCTTAAAACTCGAATTCATTTCATTCGCAAAAATTTTGTCAAGGAGGAAAACAAGTATACAAAATTGATTTTGTTCGAAGAACAATAAAAAATGTTAACAATTTATTTCACTGTCGTTTCTTTGATCTTTTACTTATTTTATGGTGATGAAGTATGCCTGTAAACACCTATAATACTATAGTACTATACTATACCTATAGCTGTGACCTATAGAACCTATCTGATATAAAAACCAATTTTTGGTTTAGTTTTGCCCCCATCTGTTCTTATTGACGGCACGTCACTGATTTGTTTGACAGTTTCCAGGAAGTGTCTATATCAGCCGTGTCATAATGTTAGAGCCGTTTCCATGGGCACAAGAGCCATCCCGGTCGCACGCAATTTTACATAATGCTCCTTCCTTACACTTTACCTTCTCCGATAATTACAGACCGTCTGGATTCTCAACAGTGTCAAAAATATTCCTAAATTTTCACACTAGACAACGTTGCCGTTGTTCTTTTGGGGGTAGAATGCGACGTTGGTGGTTTTTCAATTAAAAAACGTACTGTAGTTGTTTTGGCGCCGGACATGACCAATGAAACACCCTGTACCTCGCCCTGTACTTTGTGATATTTTTTTGAATTCTAAAAGAGCATATTTTTCAGGCACTGTATGAACTGGAACTAGCCGGCTGCAATGAAATAACCGAGGCGGGTCTGTGGGCCTGCCTCAATCCGCGCATAGTGTCTCTCACCTTGACTGACTGCATCAACGTGGCAGACGAAGCCGTCGGTGCCGTGGCCCAGCTGCTGCCGGCCCTGTACGAATTCTCCCTCCAGGCCTACCACGTGACGGACGCCGCTTTAGGGTACTTTTCGCCAAAACAGAGCAATTCACTCAACGTTCTCAGACTGCACTCGTGTTGGGAAATCACCAATCACGGCGTTGTAAATATAGGTCTGTAAAACCCTCCTCGTCACGCAACGATTTTTGCCTTTTCGACTAACCGCATGGTATTGTCCACAGTTCATTCATTGCCGAACCTCACCATACTCAGCTTATCAGGATGCAGCAAAATCACGGATGACGGAGTGGAGCTCATAGCCGAGAATCTACAGAAACTGAGATCTTTAGATTTGAGCTGGTGTCCTCGTATCACCGATGCTGCCTTGGAGTATATCGCTTGTGATCTCAACCAATTAGAAGAGCTTACTCTCGATAGGTAAGTACGGCAGTACGGGTCCAATAACTACAGTCAAAGGCCCGTATTCATGTATAAATGTCAAGGTCTAGGTCCGTTACTACCACTTGAAGGGAACCAGAACTTATACATCATTCATGCAATGTTTCTGATATATCTTTTGTTCTTCAGATTCCTCACTTGAATCCTCGTCTTTCAAAGTTTTCTTGGCATTTTCCCTCTTTCACGCAGAAATTTTGTTACGTGGATCTGCTTTGTCATTATTCTGGGAGAAAGGGATGGAGGGTGGCAGGCTGGCAGGGAATCTAGAAATTGAAATGTTAGCTTTAGTTGAAAAACTGATACAGGTGACCAGGTTTTAATGGAAAAACCTTCACAATCGATAAAGCGTCAAAAAGTGATAGGACTTTCTTGAGAAAGATGATTAGATATCAGAAACGCATAATTATACGGGGAAACACCGTCAAAGTTCAATTCCAAAAATGATTTCTCTCTCAACTTCTATACTGGTCAACCGATTTAGCCCAATTTTGCACAGATTGCTGCCGAATACATATCTTTAACTCTGAGTCGCCAGTAATGAATTTTGTCAGAACAATCCAGTGGCGTAGATATTGAGGGAACGCCCAATTTAGCTCCCATAATTTCTAATTTTCTACTGCACTGGATACTACATATATGATATGTGCAAAACTTCGGCTAAATCAGTCGACCGGTATAAAAGTTACAAGAGATTTTTTTTTTTTAACTCAACTTTGAAGCCTCCATTTCAATGTTTATGCGTTTCTGATGATAATTACCTACCTATGTTTTCTGAAGGAAGTCTTTGTATTTTTCCATGTTCAATCGATTGTGAACGTTTTTCTAATGGACCACCCGGTATAATGTTCATTATTAGTTTCTGAAAACAATAGTGCCACAATGGAAGCACCGACTCTTTGCCTTGTTCCAGACAAAAATCCGCTCGAGCCCCTGTTTGATTTGTGACCAAACAACGGATGCCCTGACATCTCGGCAGACGCACCTGCATTTCTATTTATTATACTATTAATCCAAATTTCAAAAAGTTAGTGGTCCAAAATCTGCGTGTTTGTGTAAAATCCAAGCGAGAATATTCAATTCGCAATTTCCACTCATTCCGGGTCCCATGCGGATAGAATTCATCTCGGCGCCACCGCAACAATTTTCGATCAATCTATTGCTGTAAATTCCGCAAGAACTGCACCTGCACACCTGCACTTTCTTGTGGCACTCGAGTCGCATTTCAACGGTTGACACGCTCAATTTTTCGCAAAATACTGTCAATTGAAATTTTGAGGTCGTTAAAAAAAATCAGCCAATCGTACAGCCGATTTCCGATCTTTCCTAGGTGACCAGCGCCTTTAAAATTTAAAGAGGTGTTTAAATTTTACAGAATTGCCGTTATTGTCGGCTAAATTTAACGCGACTGACTTACTTTTCTCCCGAGATCTGTGATCATATGGGTGGCGCCCTCCCATGGTTATTCTCAACTCTAAGAGCTAAGTATAGTACGTCCAGCAGCTTTGTGATTCGAGTGACCTGGGGAAATTTTCTAGTTCAGCATTGTAGGCTTGCGACTTTCTTACCTGGTGTGAAACCGGCTTGTCCAAAAATTACGTTTCTTGTCAAACTGACATAAAATTTTTGAAATCTATGAAAAATGGACCGTGTTGTACGTGGAAATGCGACTCCGGGGCTGCAGAGAGGTGTTACCGTCGTTTAGACACTAAAACTGCACGAGCCTCGTTGAATTTCATGGCATTTCGGGTCGAATTTCTCTTGACGGCCAGGCCAGGTATAGTAGGTTCACTTGTACCGTGATTCTAGTCGGCTGTGAGATTTTGTTTCTAAGTTTCCAAATGTGAAATATAGAAAATCCCCAAAACTTTGCAGTTGGCTGATCTGGCCGGAACAGTTTTGAAACACATTTTTGCGTATTTCCTTCACAGATAGCCGGAACATTTTTGCGGGACGTGATGTCTCACGCTTTTTTCCATTTTATTGGAAAATGTATCAATTTTTCGACCTGTTTTTAATTTTCGCCAATGAACAAATAAATCAAGAGAGCCTTGATATTTGACAGTTGTGAAAAATATTCCTAACCTCTTGAAGCCGGTTCAACTTTCGGTGCTTCAAATTAAAGAGTATACAATGCCCTTCGTCCAAAAAAGGGACCCCATGCAATCATCAACCCTTTCGCCTCTTCCAGTCAAAAATACAAGCCAAACCCTGAAAAATTATGGGCGATACAGGGATCGCCCTGCAGTCTGTCATTGGCAAAAGAATTTACGTGTAAAAAGTAAATTGAACCAAATTTCAAAAAACCCAGCCGCTCAAAGTTGCGTATTGAACCGAAATTGATGTAAGTACCTTCAATTTGCAATTTTCTTTCGTTTTGGGGGCTTTCCGGGACGAGTTTTTGTCGACTCTGAATGGGCCGCCGTCAAGATGACTTGGATTTGCGGCCGCCCCGTGCTCTTTTGGTGTCTAAATGACGGTAACACAGCTCTGCGTCCCCCTAGTCGCACTTCCACATATGACCAGGTCAGTTTTCCAAGATTTTAATATCAATTTGATAAGAAATATAACTTCACTTCGAGAGAAGTCAGTTTCACACCAGGTGAAAAGGCAGCAAGCCTACAATGATAAAGTAGAAAATTTGCCCAGCCAACTAGAGTCACAGTACAAGTGAACCTACTTTAACTTCGAGCGGTTGGGTTCTCTTGAAATTTGGATTAATCTTTTTCTACAGTGAATCCTGTTGAGTGCAGAGTTTATTTCCCTATAAACTATAAGTGGAGGAAAGTGTCAAATACAAGACACTGGTTCATTCATTATTTATTTGTTGCTCAATTTATTTACATCCTATTATTTATTTTTATTTCTTGTAACGAGCTCCACACTCATCTTCTAATGATCTCTCACGGCCATCACTCTCACTAGTCTATCTGCCCACCTCGCGGTTTATTTAATAGGAAGCCTCGCCCAAAAACATTGGTCTAGTGAGCAGCAATCACGTAAAAGACATAACAATAAGTGTCGTTATTATTTCGTTGTTACTCTGGAAACTTCTTAAAACTTGCTTGGCAAAAAATAATAATAATACTCTAAAACTTCAACGGAGGGCTAGTGAAACATACTTACTAAATGTCACCTGAGATAAAATAGTCATTTATGCAAAAAGTAAGAAAACTAAGAAAGTAGAAGAAAAATGGTATGCAACACGTAAGGAAAACGGGCGATCATTTCGCTAATTTTAAAGTTTGGAAGACATGAGCAAAGCAAGTGTCCGAAACAGAAAACAGGGGAATAGTTCATACGTATTTTACATCAACACTATGGCACCGTTGAGAGCGCGTTTCGCCCCATAATTCGGCTAGCTTCAACGGGAGCCTTGTTTTTCTTTGTAATAAAGAACAAAAAAACATTGATTATTTTTGTGAAAACTCAGCTTTGCATGAAAAATGTCCACCTCATTTCTGGCAGCTTTCGAACAGTAAGTTTCAAGTTGCATGCTACGTCACCCTGCCGCGCGCGCTATTGTTGATGCGTCAGAAAAAAATCACACTTACCTAAAAAAAACCGTAACTCTTGGATCAATTTTTTTTTTCCAGAAGATTCTTCAATACTTTGGCTTCATTTGCTTCGCTCGTTGTATAGGAAATTTTGTATAAATCAAAAAGTTTGTCGCTTGCTGTAAAGGATGATGCATTGTTACACTATTACAAAAGTGAAAAAAAATCATGAAAAAAAAAGCAGCCACAAATACCCTTCGCCACTACGTCTGGCGAGGTCTTAAAATTGAGACCAAGTAAACTGCATATTTTTTTGACGATTCGTAACTTCAGAACGGTTCAAGGTACAGAAGAACTGTAAAGATCATTTTATTCAGAAAAAATGCTACAGCAGACCTCATCAAAAGTTTTTACGAAACAACAAAAACAACAACAACAACAAAAATTCGAGGCACCGCAAAAGTTTGGAGCCACTTTCGGAATTCCGAATGATTCTAAAAATATATCCAATTTCAGTTGCTGGAAGTGTGCATGAATTAGTATTATCATTGTATGTATTAGTTTCCAAACTGTTTCGATACTAAAAGTTGCTCTGCAGATTTGAATTACACACTGTTATTATTTCTGACTTACTCCGTCATTACTCATCATCACTACTGAACCAGATTACTTTCCGTAGTTCATTTCGTACCCACGGTGTTTTATGTATTACATTATCAGTGATGCAACAAACTCTCGTTATAACAAAAAGCTACTGCAGTAGATATCAACACAAGGAATTTTACTAGAAAACCGGCAATAGGGTCCTTGCACGATTTTTTTTTATTGCCTCCAATGATGCTTTGGTAGCCAAATAGCACCATAGACTGAACGGTTTTTCGAAATTCTTGATAGTTTATTTTATTTTGTAAATTTAAAACACAAAAACTGTTAGGTATGCAACTTCCATGCACCCATCTGTCACCTGCGCGATGACGTCATTATGCACCGGACGGGGCTACTTGATTTTACACAAACAGATTGACCATATTATTTATTCAGAGCGCAGTCGCAGATCGGGGAGAGAGACAACCACATGTGCTGGGTTGAAACTCCCATAAGAAATGCATGTTGAATGACTTTGTAAAATGATCAATTCAAGGTGCAAATTGACAATTTCAACGAATGTATAACATAGCAAGTGTGTAAAAAGAAATACCTGATCTACTTTTCACCATAATGAAATGGAAAATCTTGCTGTGAAGTTTATGCGAAGCAATTTAGAATGGGGTTTTTGAATCCAAAACAATTTCAAATTACCCGCCATATTTTATTGCACAACTTCCGCTAACGAGAATTTTGACAGCGCTTGAAAGCGAACCGAGCGTCAGCCGTCACGTAATAGTATGGTTAAAAAGGTTAAAACGTCCCAAGAATCAAAAAAACACCTTAAAATCGTAAATTCTGACAGCGACAGCAAAGTTCCGTTTTCTATGCATGCTGTGGCGCGCGAGATCTTCTACTGCAGTGCGCATGGTCACAGGCACATACCTAACTTACAAATGACTAGTGGAAGGGGAAAGTGAGAATAATTAATATGGTCTATTGCGACTACGAATTTTAAATGTTTGACATAATCCAACTGTCACCGTTTCAGACGTCTGTGAGGTTGAAACTCAGTTCAGGTTGAAAAGCGCGCAGCACGAGCTTGGGGACGCCCTGACACGTGAGAAAAGGCGACGGCGCATTTTCGCGGCTTTCAACTTCCATTAACTATGGCGCGGCGGCTTCCCGTGAGGTCAGTTTTTTGTAAGATGTAACAGTAAAAGTGGGTGTATTCCAGTGGTGTATTCTGGTGTCCTGTGTACGGAAATAAGTGCAATATTAACAGGTAAAGGTTGGCTGACACAGGCGCTACATCCCAAAATTGAAATAGGTCTGTTTTGTTTAGCTATAGGGCTACATGGAGGACAGGAGAAGAGTTCCCCGGAAGGAACAGCTATGCTATGGAGGCAACGAACAAAACTTTTTTTCGCTCCGCCAGGGACCCCCAATTGCGACGGAAATGGAAGAATATTTGCCAGACAAGTGACACTACGTAGTAAATGGTAGTAGATACTAACCGTCCTTCGTTGTTTGTGGAAACATAGAGTGTGGAGATCATTTTTCACAAAGTGATTTTTTGAACAAGAACAAGGTGAGACAGCGTCATTCCTATGGACTTGGACAATCTGCCAGAGTCTTGAAGAGAGGTGATCGAGTCATTATTTCATGTATGTTGTGGCGTGCCGTTGGATTGGTTTGAACGTTGATGGGTTGGCCGGTTCGAACATCCACGGTTGAAGAGGTAAAGACGAGGAATTGTTTTAAATAATAGCACAATCATTACTGATCTTTTGCAGGAATGAAATCTGCGAGAAGTTATGGAGTACGGACCCTTGCTTTCAACACGATTAAGCCTTGGAATGCACAAAGAAAAACGAAAAAGGTGAAGGTCGTTTATTCTCTTTCTTGTGAATTGAACCTAGCTTAATGACTAAGCCTGAACCGCTTCATGTAATAAATAGGAGCAGACGATGGGAAATAGATTGTAGCCATATTACTCTGGCTATGACACATGGTGGCATTCCAGACATGACTCCGTTGAGGGATAAATCCAATGCTAAATTGCTAGGGACCCCTTCTGTACAAGTTGAAGGATCTCAAGGAGAACTCTTCTATTGGCACTCGCCAGGTGAACCGCTTGGAACTCGGAGGGTCTATGAAAAAAGACTAAAAGAGCCTGGGGAAACTGTGAAGAAACTCAGCAGGGAAACTAGGGGCTGACCTCTTTCGTACAAATTTTTTCAGCAATTTACTCATTAGACTGCACAGAGAACACGAAATGGGGAAACGCAAAGTTCAAGGTCCAACTTAATATTTAGAATAATAATATGGAAAACATCTGAAGTCTGCCTCTGTTGTGGGTTGGGTACAAGTGAATTAGCAGTTTATAAAATAACGCAGTTAGTTTTCCATATGGCGGGTACATAGCACTTGTCATGGCATAATCCTGTGTTTTCTAATGTACTCAACTGAAACAATTTTTTTTGTAGCCATCCACGAGGATGCTGGGAGGCTGCGGTTGGTGGCGTCTGAAATTCCTCTGTGCTATTTTCACATGAAATCAATGGTACTCTCCCAACACCATGCTCGCCCCCATGTCCCCAGAAGATTTCGAAGTTTTATCCAAGTTATCTCAGAAAAATGCAAGATTTATCTGCATTTCTGCAGGGAAGTGCAGCCAAACGTGGATGCAGGAATGAAGAGAGATTTTTGGAGCCACTGTTACCTTTGAGGTGTCTGTGCGGTGCCCGGAAATCGCAATTTAAAGTATGTTTGGGTCAGTATTTCATCAGGATCTTGTATCACATGCCGAAAGAATCTGCAGTCTTTTTGCACTCGCCTCTTGGGCAGATTTTTTTCTCGGAAACTGATATCAAGCACTAATGAAGGATTTCCTCTTGGGGTATATTTCCTCTTGGGGTCCATTCCTGCCTGACTTGTTAAGCAGCTTGCTGCACAAAAATGTCAGTTACAATTCATTCAATAATTATTTCAAGTCAATAGGTCATGAGTCTTGAAAAAGATTTTAATTAAATCGAAACGTCGGCAAATACCTAGAATTTTTTATTGTTTGTGTCCAAAAATATACCCCAAGAGGAAATCCTTCATTACTGAATCCAAATGGACAAGAATCAGAATCAAAATATAAGCACTTTTTCAAAATTGATAGAAAAAATTTTTGAAATCCATTTTACTACTTGCGAAATTGGTTTCACTTATACTGTTACTGAAATTTGACAAAGGCTAAAAATGAGCTTCATGGCGAAATTGTTTGTTTTACGTAAGAACTCAATAATAAAATATTTCTATTTTTTTTCACAGGTACTTTGAAGAGAAGTCGTCTCCTTCTGTTGCAAAAGCTATCTCTGATGTGTCCATTAGACCGACTGCATTGATCTGGAAATATGTGGAGGAAAATGGGGCCACTACTTATCCACAGCTAGGGCGCTAAATGAAGATTGTCTTTGTTAAATACCTTAGGATCGAGGACCGTACCTACAGATACATCTAGTGGCAAATCAATCGCAGCTGTTACAAGTTCAACGAATGAAATTTTGATTGAGCTCACCCTCGAGCTCAGCAAACCAATTTTTTTATGAAATTATGAGAAGAAAGAACACACCAGCTTGTTCTAGCGATCTTGTCATCAATCATCATTCATAAAAACGGATGTTATACCAGGCCGACGATATACCAGACCTGCAACAGCAATCTGAATACCCTGGCATCATACATACCAAGCAGAGCACACCTATAATAATAACGTCACTACTATTTTCGATTCCCAGTTCTGATGCACATCCTTTCTTAACATGAAAAAGGAATGGACCAGATGACCAATTTGAAGTGTCCGATGATCACGTTGCTATAAAATAGTTATTGTTTTGGTCCAGCATCCTGCAATTTTTTGAAGTGAGTCCGTACCAGAACGTATACCTATGTGACGTTAGAGCAGAACTAGAAATAAATGCAAGATTCTACTTCTACATGAGAGCAAAAGAAGATTTCTCTTGGTTTATCTGCAAAAACCGTGAAACAAATTGTATAATAGAAGATGCATCATTGCTATGTTTGGTATTCTTTGGTAGTGCAGAAGGCGGAATGATAATCACACAAGCAAGATAAGAAAAATGGTCGTAAGACAGAAGGGAAGTTCAACATTCTGTTGATACATAATTTATTTATTTGATTGTTTCGTTAATGGACAATTTGTTATAATTTAATCAGGTACTGTGGTAATAAAAATATAGAATGAAAATGCAATGATTTTGAATTTTTCGGGACTGATTTAGGTTAATAGCAAGTTAATAGCTTAAATAGTCTCCTTGGGTAAAATAATGACGATTTGAAATTTCGCGGGGTTTCAGGGCGCAGGGCTGCAACCTCGAAAAGAAAAAAAACTTGCAAACAAAAAATAGAACTCTCGCGATGACGTCATTGTGAGCATTCAAGGTCATTGTAGAAGCGACCGCGTTTTTGGCGCGAAAAAAAAAATTCAAACTCTGATCTTCATTTAAAGGATGGGGAAATTTTTTTAAATTTTTTTTTGGGGCGGAAATTATTGTGGATGATGTTCTTAATGATTTTATGAGGTAATCGTCTCAAAATAAAATTCATGCAAGGACCCTATTACCCCCGCTTTGATGTCTGCTAAAGCGTTTACAGTCAATGAAATACTGCGTATCTTGAGTTTGTGTGCAAATTTCTTTCTTTTCACACTTTCCGCGGTGGTTCGCTTGCTTTGAACTGTTTAGAAGGCGAGGGTTTGAGTGCTGCCACAGGTGCTGCGAGTCATTTTTGCTTCTTCCCGCTAAACACCCCATTTTACTCGCTGGTCCCTTTGATGTTTTTTTTTCGACGAATCAAGGGATATTTTCTTTTAAGCAGTTGCTCGCTTTGTTTGTGTTGTTTTTAAGGTGAGGGTTCGAGTTTATGCGAGCCGTTTCAGCTTCTTCCCGTCCAACACCCCATTTTATCCTCGGTTCCGTTTGTGTGATTTTTTCAATTACTGGGTAATTCGCAAATTTTCTTTTTGCTCCTTATTTTTCACACCATTTGAGTGATTTGACAATCTGGCTCGAAACTCCAAAAACCATGAGATAGTGTAAATGCATACGATCATTTTAATCTACTTGGTTCAAATTGAAAACCTTCCCCAAAAATATTTGTGAACAATTTGTAATTATTTCCAGATGCGTCCACATAACTGACATTGGGATTGGCTACATTTCCACAATGTTATCGCTTTCCGCACTGTATCTGCGCTGGTGTTCACAGATCCGCGATTTTGGACTCCAGCATTTGTGCGGAATGAGAAACTTACAAATATTATCTTTAGCGGGTAAGTTTACCACTTTTGGCTTGATGAAGACTGAAATTAATTGATTTTCTTGTTCGCAGGTTGTCCACTGCTGACGTCTAGTGGTTTATCAAGTCTGATTCAATTAAGGCACATGCGAGAGCTAGAATTAACAAATTGTCCAGGGGCATCAAAAGAACTCTTTGATTACTTGAGAGAACATCTTCCGCGTTGCCTCGTTATAGAATAAGCGCCAATCACCAGTCCACTTGTTACTACATTTGATACTAGATTGTGCAATAACACCCCAAAAAACTCAACAAACAATAACTTTGATGTTTCTTTTCTCTAGTTTTGATGGGTCTGTATATTTGTCTGTTTGATTGTGAAAACGCTCCTTCTTCCCCCTGTACTGCGAATCAGCCAGAAGATGTAGTAGAGCAATAGGGCCACCGAGGGTGATGTGTTTAAATGTTTGAAACGTAAAGTACAACTTGTTTTTATAAAGCATTCCAGCTATTCGCTATATCTTTTGGCAGACTAAAGTATAGTTTTTCATTAGTTTAATTGTGGTGTACATATGATGAGAGATAAACGCAAATAAATCTCAAAACATATTTTATAAAATATCAGTCGTTTTTTTTCTTAACTAAACTGGCTGCTAATAACTTGAGCAGCTGTGGCTAACATATCACAAATATAAGATGGATCTTAAAAAAAAAGGATATTACATACTGATACCTTCCCACCAACTCTTCAACCCTAGCCCGGGTTCATTTATGCTAGCCTGAAAAAAAATCATATCAGATTAAACTGTTTCAAAACCATTGTGCAAAACTCACAGTAATGGTATATGGATCTCGGTCTAGTGACACCATTTGTCCTGCTCCACCAGGCGCGCAATCAGTGAAATGTTCGCCAGTTACTCGAAATCTAATTTTCTCTTCTAAATCGATGCAGAGAGGGTGAGGGTTTCCGTCTTCATCCGGGTATTCCCATACCCACACCAACTCGGTTTCGTCAAATTTGTACGGGTGTTGCAATGCCGATGGAGGAATCAGAATGTTGCTGAAGAACCCCAGTGAAACTGCAAATTGAATTTCAACTCATTAATAATTTGAAAAACTACAGCCCGTTTTAATTTACAAAATTCAGTTACAAGAATTAATGTTTGGTGAAAACATACAAATGTAGTGTACCTCGGACTCCTTCAGGGCTGCACGAGCGCACTTTTCCCTCTAGAACCTCCTCAATTTGGGGTCGGAACACTGTGAAGCGAAAAGTGACTTTGGTGAAGGCACCAGCGTCACCGGGCAAGAAGAACCACTCTTCCATTTTTTCAATGTTGCGCAAAGCAATACATAGCCCAATGTTCAGAATGACCTGAAATTTCGCGGTGTAATTATGAAGAAAATTCAAATAAAAACAACCGTTTACCTTGTTGGCAAATTTTTCATTTAGAATGGCTGCGATTACGGTACGGGGTGGGTCGCTGAAATTTTGAGGAGGGATTCTCACCACTTGTCTCATAACAGTTAAAACAAACATTTTCGGTGGATTTTTCAAAATTCTTGAGCTGTTTCTTGTGGAAATCGGAATGCACACTTTTTTAGGTTATGCGAGTTGACACATGTGTGACGCTTCAGGTGACAGGCAGTTACCGCGACAGCCCATAAGCGCTACAGACCCCAGCCGCGACACGTGGCAACGCTGTTCGGCTGTCAAAAAGCAAAATGTCACATCTTGGCGACATAAGAGCGAAATGTGGACCTGCCAATCTGATTCCCCCTGTACCCTTTTGACCATTCGGCAATGCCGCATCAAAGTGTCAAAATGCACGTGCTCCACAACAATAAGTGCAATTTTACGTTAGTGTCTATTGTTATCGAACATCGAACAAGTAGAGCACTACAAATATCTAGGAACAATAATTGAAGAGAACGGAAGACAGGACAGAGAAGTGAGTGAAAGAATTGCTATGGTGCGAAATGGGTGCGAAGAATATACAACTCCCATGGTCCATGAGAAAAACATTTTTCGGGAAGAAAGAAGTTACAAAGGAAATAAAGGTTGAGGTAGTGAAGAAGATGGTGACTCCAACACTGATTTTATGGGAGCGACTCGTGGACCCTGACAAGAAAGTACGAGAGTCGAGTGAATGCTGCAGAGACGAGATCCCTACGAAAAATAGAGGGGAAGACAAAAAGGGACAGAATCGGGAACAAGATTTTCAAAGAGCAGTAGTTAAAGACGAAACCCATGAGAGTGTATGAGGCGAGAGCACAGGGAAGAACTCTCGGAAGAACTAGAAGAGGCAGACCAAGAAAAACCTGGCGGGAAGAGGTGAGGCATGTAGCGGAGGAGAAGGACATCAGCAGGTGGGAGATCGATGCGTTGATCCAGAACAGGATGGAATGGATGAACAGAACAAACAGAACAAGCTGAATTCGGGCCCTATAGTCTTACACCGAACGGTAGGAAGACTCCGGATTAAGTAAGTAAAAGTAAGTGTATTGTGATTAGGTCTAAACAGCTATGCATGACAGAATAATTAATTATTTTTTTCGTTACAGCAGTACGAATTATAAAACCTAATTGCTGTTTCAAATGGAGGATATTTGTAAGATCCACGAAACCAACAGGAAGAGCCAAGGATGTCAGTACATATGAAAGGAATCGGTAGGTAAAGTCATTGTTTGCGTAAGATTTATACTAACTTACAGTCTACACACACCTGTGTAAGGATTATTAATTGTATCAAGCGTTGAAGTAAATTTCCTCTCATAGTAAGCCTGGTCGCTAAGCCATGTTTTCTTACTAATTTTCCAAGAATCATAGGTGACTTGAGGCGAAATTCACTTGAAGGCTCTATATACTACAAGTGTTAGCTTTCCTCAAGTCCAAGTCCTAATGACAAGGCTATATTAATCTCGTAACGTAAGTTATTACATCACTTTTTGGAATCAACTTCTCCGCAGTTATGCATCATATATTCCACTATTTGCTCAAGTCTCATGTCTGATGTGATCACTGATATATTCATCAACTCCCAGAATAATAATATAGCTACCATCGTACGCAAAATAAACGAGGACCGTGTTTCACGCGGAGTGTACTGATTTGATGAATTTTGGCCTTCTGTCACTGACACCAAGCCAAAATTTATCAAATCAGTACACTCCGCGCGAATCACTGTCGAGTATAATTATCGTAATTGTAATGCAGTATGTTCTTTTGTTACAGTAGGAGACCATGGTGGCCATGAGGTAACCATCACACACCTTACCAGAATTCCACAGAACTGTAGACAACATTCTCAAAGCTTGCCTCATCAAGTCATCACTCCCAGCAGTGTTAACCGGCAATAGCAGCTCATTTGGATCATTGGATCCAGACCCAGAAATAATTAACATCATCATTGATCTCGCTCTGTCTCGTGTTTTATGAAGAGTGCCACCTCCTCGTCAACATCTTCACGCCGTTTCCACCACTTTCTTTTATTTACTCTTTTATTCTAGTGTTATTACATTTTTAAGCACTATTATTCTATATTGTATTTCTTAGAATTTACATTCCTTTGAAAAATACCTGTCAACGAGGTTGAAAGTTGAAACGTTGGTTGCCAATATACACGTTTTTTTTAAACTGAAATTGTCTATCATTCCCAAGATTTGAAGAAAAATACTGTAAGAAAACAGACGGGAATCAGGATCCTATGTCGGAGCATGAACAATTGAACTTTCTGTCAATATCAGGTTCCTCAATGCTTATTTAAGAGTGCTAGAAAAATGTTGTTTGTGTTTTAGAAACAAATATATGTGGGGTGTTGGGTGGGTGTTGGTCAAAGGGTGTTGGATTGGCGTACAAACCAAGAGGATGCATTATATTTTGTCAGTGATTTCACCTGTCAGTTCTTCACTTGTCTGTGGGGACTAACCAGAGAGACGGAGAGGGCGGTGAAAAACAATAGGAAGATTTTGAAAAACAGAAAATCAACTTCTATTTATATTTGAAAAAAGAAATAATGAAATAAAACCGATGAACCTAAGCAGGGGTGGATGGGCCAAGGGAGTAAAAGGGAATTTACCCCCTGGGCCGGTGAGATCTATAAAATTTGGGCCGGTAGGATAAAACCAATACTTTTATTCAACAGTGGAAGTTTTGGGAAGAAAGATGGAGGCCGGGAAAATGAACAAGTTTTCAACGCAGTGCACTCAGCGTCACCTCATGTGCTGATATAACTTTACAACTTGTTTTCTCAACTTCACAGGGGCCACTCGACAATGGGCATTTTCATTCCATTCTCTTCAGTGAACACACCGCTTACAATTTTCCCGAAAGAGACCCAGAAATGTATTGAACTACGTTATTCAGACTCGCAAAATACTCGCCGTAATCAGGCCGCAAGACCACAGTTCTGTACACCGACAGTCCGACACTGCATGCTTGTCGGTATCGGTAGCTAGAAATAAGTAACGATGTTGTTTATTTCTCATCCTAGCTACCTCGGAACCCCGTTATTGGATACCAATAGGAAAGCGAGCTTTCTGAGGCTCATTATCGATTTGAAGAACATAGGTATAGTCGAGTATAGAGTTCAAACAAGTGAGTATGCCTTCACGTGCGTGAGTCTCAGTAGCGCATTTTCTCAAAGAGGCATATTGTGAACGTAAAGAAATTTGGTTGAAGGAGAAACACCATTCCTTGCCCACTTTCTTCACTCGAAACTCATTGTGATATTGTGCTATCAGAATGGGGTACTTGCCAATGAAATAGATTTGAATAAAAATTCTTTTACTCATCAATATATTTTTTTGTTTGAGGGCGGGAGCTGGGAGCGGTGACTAATCAACAGTAGGTAGTCTATTCTTTCCCATTTTTAGTCGGCTATCCATATAGCGAAAGAATTAGATCGCTATGTCTTCGGGCTCATGTTTTCCATTTATCTCTTACTTTGAGGGCAGCGTGTGGGGGTGGCAGCATTCTGCAAAGTAACTGTTGCACAGTTTGAGTTGAGAGTTTCTAAATGTTTAAGGAAATATGACAATCAATGAAAATTGTAAAAGTGTCATTTTTTGTTTGGGGGCGGGAGCTGGAGGCGGCGACTAATCAAAAGTGGCCTATCTCTTCTCATTTTTAGTCAGCTACGAGGGGTCTCTCACTGGGTCAAAATTTGTACAGTATTGCCAATTGCCGGCAATAACATTGCTATTCCCTTCTTATTGCCGACTTATTGCCCTTATTTCCGACTTATTACCCTTATTGCCGACTTATTGCCCTTATTGCCGACTTATTGCCATTATTGCCACTCTATTGCCATTATTGCCATTTCATTCCCATTATTGCCGCGGTATTGCCAAGTATACTCACAGACTTAGTGTATTCATAATTAGCGATATTTTGCGGCGAAGTGGAGCGATTTTTTATACCTGAACTAACCATGTCACGGGGCGAGGACATGACGAGCGTGACAGTGTAATTTTTTTTTGCTCGAGCAGAAAGTTCAACGAAAATAAAGATTGACGTAGGTATTTTTCGTTTCTGTGAAATGTTGAAAATTTCAAGGAGAAAAAAAATTGTGAACTTTGAGAATTTCGCTCCCATTTTCAAACACATTGTATACGCGCCGTGTGTGACGTCATCGTGGCTCGTCCAATCGTATGGATCGGAGGGTGTGGCATAAACTGCGTTCAGAGCGCAGAGATTAACAGTGGCGTAGAGATTTTCTCCAATAGTAGTTTTCATCTTGTCTAGAGCGCATGCTCACGTTCCTTGCCGGTCGGCAAAAATTCGATCTTCGCGTGCTTGCCAGACTCGCATAGCTCTGTAATCATTCCCCCCACTCTATACCTCTGGTGCCAGCCGACCCGAACTGTCAAATCTTGCGCATGCCCACTGAAACACAAAATTGTCATGAAAACTTCTATTGGGAAACTTGCGTGTGAATGGCAAAAGCCTGAAGATTAAAATGATTTGAATGATTGAACCTCGGATTGGACAAAATAGTTGTGGATGTAACAAAGCAATGAACTTCTGTTTGAATAAACTCATTTATGGGAGCCGTTGCATTCCTCACCCATACTGTACACATTGGCATGAGAATACGCTTGTACGCTACTGATCTCAACCCGCTCGTGCTCGTTTCATGCGTGGTAATTGCAAACTGGCAAAACTGGGCCGAATTGTCACAATCCCACTCCAACCTCCCGGCTGACGCGCCGCGAACTTGAGTTATTGGTCGGGGAGCGGTGAAGTCACAAATGCCGCTCGATCTTGGCGTTTAATCTTGCCGCCTGATGTTAGCACTTCATTATTTTTTTTTGTAAATTTTGTATAGAGCAAAACAAAAGAATATATTTAGACGAATATTCATTGTTTGGCTTGTGTAATCGAATGACACAATGAAATAGCAAATTTTAAGTACGCTGTACAGGCCCATTGGTTTGAGAAAAAAACCGATCCGCTCTGCCGCGAAAAATCTCTAATGCATGAATCCAGCAGGCTGCCTATAGCCAAATTATTGCTAGAATGCAATAGGAGTTTACTTGCTGTCATCCGGAGTGAATTCATCCAGTTGGATTGAATTCGAGCTAAGGTTCATTTTTGGACAAATTCCTCGACAAATTCATTCCTGTGGGGGAGGGGGGGGGGGGTCGGGCAACTGCTCAGGCTCAGATTTGATCAAGAAACGCCATGTCTGTGGGTTTGTGGTGTAGACGGTATACTATACATCAGAAAGTACTTATTTCACGCACTTCACACGCGGTGTGAAGAAAATGGGAAGAGGAAACCTCTACATGAAAATTTCGGAACAATTTTCCTTCACAACTCCACTCTATGTGTTCAGGAACTGTTCATATTGGACTTTCGTTCTATTCTCACCTTGAAAAGGGATGGATTGAGACTAGGGATGAGATAGACAACCTACAGGGTAGTTCAGAAATTATAGGGAAAAACCGAAACTCCCCGCTTTATGAGAAAGATACCTCCCGTGCAATTTGTTTTCCAAAATTCAGCTTCATGACGGAGATGACACCTCAAAGTTCGACATGTTTTCTATTTCCTGCTAAATATGACTTTATAAATGGCTTGATCACTGAACCGTAATTTGTATAGAGCAATGTTCTGACTCATCGTCGTCTACCTTCAGGTCAAATTTCGAAAAATTCCACCTGCGGTTCGAAAGCTGAGTGACAGAAATGAAAAACAGAATCTAATTGAAAAAACTTCACGAAACTGTTGACATCATCCAAGAACTCCGTGGTTACCGTTTTTCATAATTTCTGAAACATCCTGTATATTCAAAATAAATTTCAACTTTTATAACTGTCTGTTTTCTACATGATTCTAATGGGCTGCGATTCAGGCCGCGATCGGCCGATGGCGACCAGAAACACAGCCAACTAAAATCATGTAGAAATCAGACAGCCTATACTTACATGAACTGAGTCAGTTTTGAATCGTAACTATTGGCAAAGAAAATCTAAGTAGTAATGATATTTCATAAAGAACAAATTTATAGCAAACTAAATTCTGACAAATCACAGTTATTGATTGAAGGCGAAGGCGACAGCAAACATCAGAGTTTTTTATAATTTTGAAAAAAAAACTCGAAATTCTGAAATTTAATGTCAGAATTTCGAGTTTATAGTCGGAATTCTGAGTTTGAAAGTCAGAATTCTAAGATTAAAGTCGGAATTCTGAGTTTAAAAGTCAGAATTCTGATATTAAAGCCAGAATTCTGAGTTAAAAGTCGGAATTCTGAGTTTAAAAGTCAGAAGTTGGAATTCTGCGCGCGCACAATTCCGAGTTTCAAAGTCGGAATTCTGCGCGCGCATTGGCAGGAATTAATCGAGAATCGAGCCGGTTGATTGAATGGCGATTGGCGACCCTTCTCATTCACACAGTCACACAGCACGGAACTTGCATTTCTCTTGCAGACAGCGGAGGGGTCGCCAATCGCCATTCAATCAACCGGCTCGATTCTCGATTCATTCTTTCCAATGCGCGCAGAATTCCGACTTTGAAACTCGGAATTGTGCGCGTGCAGAATCCCAAGTTTGAAACACAGAATTCCGACTTTAATCTCAGAGTTCTGGCTTCCAAACTCAGAATTTCGACTTCAATCTCAGAGTTCTGACTTTAATCTCAGACAGTGGCGGACTAAGGGAATCGGGGGGCCCTGGGCGGAATTGTGAGATGGGGCCCCTAAGGAGTGAGAGTTGAGAATATTAGGGGGGTCGGCAGACTTTTTGGCCCGCCCTGCCCCACCGTGATTGAGCAAAAGCCTAATAAACAAAACAAAAAACAGTTGTTAACTTGACTAAAAAACACAGTGGCGTAGTCTGTAGCGCGCAGAGAAGATAATTTTGTTGTTTTGTCTCTCCCCTCTTCTGAAAAGAAATAATAAAATACAAAATTTCAAAGGCTTGAGGCCCCTGGCACTATGATATCCGGGGCCGGGGCCCCTGCAGCCTGAAGTGAGAATGATTCTCAAAGATTCCGTGATACAGACACACCTCTATTGCCTGTGTGTAGGCCCCCAAACCTGTTGTCATGGGGCCTGCCAAGGTAACTTGAACATGGAAAAAAAAAGAAAAACAATGTTACTCATCTGAGTAATATGCGAAAAAAATGACCATTGAGGAAAAAAATTGAAATTTTTGGATTTTATCCCAATTTTTTTGCAGTATTTTTGCAAACAAAAGGAATTGAGGGCCCCATCAGATGACTGAGGCCCCGAGGCCCGGGGCGGACCGCCCCCCCCCCCCCCTTAGTCCGCCACTGATCTCAGAACTTCATTTCGTCTTTTATCTTCAATCGGCTTAGGTAGAATCGCCACAACATCCTTTGAACTTACTGTCGCTGAAGGCTCAGAAGTGAAAGTGAGTCTATTGGATGGGATGTTTCTCTTCAAAAATCTCACTTCGTAACAATCCTTTCCTATATCATCTACAACAGCAACAATCTTCCGAACTTTGACTCGTGTATTTCTCATTTTCCGTGCCAGTTGTTTCTTCTTCGCTATCTGCATTTCCTTTTCGTTGGGAGGAAGATACTTGTGGCTTATGCATTCCTATGCCTAATCTCTTTTTCTTCGAAGTTCGACGGTGTGTTACAGATTTGTCGAAGGATTTCGTCTTTGACGACATTCCTTTTACCCTTTGCAATCTGTCGCAACTGAGCCTCCCAGACTTCTCAAAAAACCACCAACATATTGTGGACTCTCGGACTAGAGTCTTCTGGCCTTTTATTATTAACGGAAGAAAGGAACCATCTTTTTGTACACTTTTGTCTGAATAGTCTTTCAAATTCAAAGTTTGCAAACTCCCAAAAATTGACACATTCTCCAGCATTTCTCGGTTGTACTCATTGCCTGAGAGTTCATCTTGCTCAGTGGCTTGTGTCAAATCTGGTGTCATTTGGATATGTGTCTTGCTAGGGATCTGATTTTTACTCTCCTTTATCTCTATTATTCTGCAACTTTTTTGAGGGTCTCCTACGTTAATTCCCAAAAGTTCTGCACTTTGAATGGCGTCTTCCATAGATTTTCCAATGTTTCTTTAATTTGTTGTGATGTCGGCATTGGTGACATTGTGTTCGTGAAAGATTCAAAGATTCAAAGTAAACCTTGAAATTAGATAGGTAGGTACTAAAATGTTCAATTCTTTATTTTTAGTTAGTAGCACACTGCCATAAACTGAAAAAATAAAAATACATCTATAATAGAGCTTGGAAAGCCATATCTCTTACACGACGCTCTTATTCTTCGGTTTGCGAGGCAAAAGAAAAGACACGAGCTAGCAAAAACGAGATTTCATGTAACAACAAAGTATTCCGATCGAGATTCCGATGATACACGAAATGATTATTGCCACTTTATTGCCACTTTATTGCCACTTATTGCCAGTTTATTGCCACTTATTGCCAGTTTATTGCCACTTATTGTCACTTTATTGCCACTTATTGCTCTTATTTCCGCTGTATTGCCACTTTATTGCCATTATTGCCACTTATTGCCGTCTATTGCTTTTTATTCCCCACGTATTGCCGGTGATTTGTACAGTATTGCCAACAGTGAGAAGCCCCTCGGTCAGCTATCTATATAGCGGAACAATTTAATCGCTATGTCTTCAGGGTTATCTTTTATATTCATCTCTTATTTTGGGGGCGGCGTGTGGGAGCGGCAGAGTTTGGCAAAGAAATTCTTCCACCGTTTGAGTTGGGAGTTTCTGAATGTTTGGGGTAACATTAAAATGTAATTCAGTGGAAATTATTGAAAGTTGCACTTTTTTTTGGGGGGGTGGAAGTTGGAGGCGGCGCACAGTGGGACGAATGGCTACATTGACTGGACAAAAGTATTCCGATCCAATTTTCAAATTCAGAGCGGGTTCGAATCCTGGCGTCGGAATTTTTTTTTTCAAAATTTTCTTGAAGAAGCTTGCTCAAGTGTTATACTTTTTTTTCAAAGTAGTTTTTATGAGCTACAATACCACGAAGTTTCATTTAATTATGATCAGTTTTGTAGAAATTATCTCGTGTTTCGATTTCAACACGCATGGCCATGAAAAAATAGTTTAGGCAGTAACTGGCAGCCAATTTTTTGTACACATGATCAGGAAGGATCAATCTGTTCAGTAAAACAAGAAAATCATTGGAAGTTCGTGGAAGTTTTTGATAACAAGCTTCCAAAGTTTGACAAACATTTTCTGAACGTGAGTCATAAAGTTAATGTGGACCAGAAAGAGTGAAATATACATGAGTTTCTGATGAATAAGACCAAATTACCTCTGTTATGGACGTCCATTTCATGAAATGAAGCCACTTTTCAAAAATGTATTACAGTTTTTGAGCTGAGATCGTCAAAATCTCGATGAACCCAATTTCTGAATAAATGGTATATCAATGTTTACTGATCTGTTAAAGTCGTTGCATTTGTTTCAGTACCTGTCTATCATGATTTTTAATACACTACAGGTATTGGGAATAGAACCAAAAGAATATACATCAAATCCCAGTATCTTGCATTTCTTGACTTTTGTCCAGCTAGAATGATGATTTAGCCCACTGTGCGGCGCCATGTCAAAGGTAGCCTATTCTTTCCCATTTTTAGTTAGCTATCCATATAGCGAAAGAATTAGATCGTTATGTCTTCGGGCTTATGTTTTTCATTCATCTCTCACTTTGAGGGCAGCGCGTGTGGGGGCGGCAGCATTCGGCAAAGTAACTGTTGCACAGTTTGAGTTGGGAGTTTCTAAATGTGAGGGAAATATGACAATCAGTGAAAATTGTGAAAGTTGCATTTTTTGTTTGTTTGGAGGCGGCAGCTGGAAGCGGCGGCTAATTAAAAGTGGCCTATATTTTTCCAATTTCAGTCAGCTATCAATATAGTGAAAGAATGAGATCGCTATGTCTTCAGGGTCATGTTTTACATTTATCTCTCACTTTGGGGGCGGCGCGGCGTGTGGGAGCGGCAGAGTTTGGCAAAGAAATTCTTGCACAGTTTGAGTCAAGAGTTTCTAAATGTTCGAGGTAACAGTATCAGCTAAATCAGTGAAAATTGTTGGAAGTTGCACTTTTTTCCTTTTGGAGGCGGAAGCTGGAGGCGGCGCCATATCAGAAGTAGCCTATCCTTTTCAATTTTTAGTCAGCTATCCATATAGCGAAAAACTTGGATCACTTTGTCTTTGGGTTCATGTTTTTCATTTATCTCTTACTTTGGGGGCGGCTTGTGGGAGCGGCAGCGTTCGGCTGAGCAAATGTTGCACAATTTGAGTTGGCAGTTCCTAAATGTTTAAGGGAACATCTCAATCAGTAACATTTGTGAAAGTTGCACTTTTTATCGTTTGGGGGCGGAATCTGGGGGCGGCGACTAACCAAAAGTAGCCTATCCTTTCCCATTTTTAGTCAGCTATTTATATACCGAAAGAATCAGATCGCTATGTCTTCGGGTTTATGTTTTTCATTTTATTGCACTTTTTATCGTTTGGGGGCGGAATCTGGGGGCGGCGACTAACCAAAAGTAGCCTATCCTTTCCCATTTTTAGTCAGCTATTTATATACCGAAAGAATCAGATCGCTATGTCTTCGGGTTTATGTTTTTCATTTTAAAGTGATTGGGGGCGGTTTTTAGCAGTTTTTTCATGTCGGCGGCGCATATTGATGACGGAATGTTTCTTGGCTTACGTTTATAAGTGGCAACTATGTATTATTCAAAAAATGAGAACACTAGAGCATCAGGTCTGGTAGAAAGTGCAATATTATGTTATTTCAAGTTTATCGGGGGCGGTTTTCTCTATGTTGGCGGCGCAATATAGACATCCAATATAGCCTAGCCCTCCTTTGGGAGTGGCAGCTATGTAACAGCGAAAAAATTAGAAAGCTAGGTCGTCTAGTTTGGGAGGAGTTCGAGGAACGGACGGACGGACGGACGGACGGACGGACAAAGCGGTTGCAATAGCGATTTTCATCAAGATGGAAAATGCGCTAAAAAGTTATAGATAGATGGATAGATGAGACTTACTAGTACTAGTTTAAAATGTGGGATGTATAAGAAGTGAATAAGGCATGGACTATTTACAAAGTCTTAAAATGTCACAGGACTTTTTGGAAACTTCTTTTTGTGCAGTGAGGAGTAGGGGCAGCTTCAACAATAACAACCCTGATGCGCAATAATTACTCGCGCCTATTAGAGTCTGCAGTCTGCTAATTCACCACTGAATCTCCACCTCACAGTGCGCCTGAACCTTGAATGAGTCTCATGAAAATGACACCAAAAACAGGCTTCGGATCTTTGTAGCCGAACATTAGGGGAACTGAAATCAAGTTAAAACAAAATCGTACCAGATCCTTAACTCAAATAATATCAAATCTGAGATTTAGTTTACGTCAGAAGTGAAATACTTTAACTTTTTTTATTATTGGATCACAGTTGATGAGTTTTAGTAGGCAACATCAACTTCTATTAGTACAGTAAAACTGTAAAAAGTATAAAACCATCAAATATTTAACCGAAAAACATACTACGTAGATTGAAAAATAATTACTCAACTTCGAAAAAATCGTAGTGTCACCCTACAAAATTTTGCGCCTTTTTAAATTCAGGAAATCCTGGTTTGCTACATAGGTACCTTTTAAATTCTCTTCGAACTGTTCATTACAAGTTTGTATTGTTGCAAAATACAAGGTGTTCACCTCGGAGTTCGCATCATATTTCTACAGGGTGTTGAATATTAAACGTAAACAACGTAAAAAATTTCCAATAATTCAACATAATTATTATGTTCCTATTTGAGTAAATACAACATTTTTGTATTTCAACACTAATATCATGAAGATAGATCTCAGCTCTCTACGCAGTTTTTGAATATTCTTCTTTTATTTACAGGGTGATCGAAAAATGACAATCAACAACAACAAGTTTTTCAATGATAACTCTTTTCCAGGTCAACCGATTCCCACAATATCAGACTCATGTTGTACTTAAAACTTTAAATATAAAAACCTAAAGAGTCGGAATCGACTTCAGACAAACATTCAAAATACAGAGTTGCATCAAAAATGACCCAAATTTGAATGGTACCCGAAATTCCGTTCAAACAAAGATGTTTGAAAATCAACTTGCTTTCTAACAGATCATTCATTCCGAACACTTCAAGATTTTTCTTGCTTGTATGAATGTCAAGAATTAAATTTTCTATATCGTCCAAGAATCCTGATTACAACAGATGGTTTTCATGGCTGAATCAGTCCCTTGGGCCTTGGGCAGTTGAAAATGATCGCAACCTAAGCTACAAAAACCAGAACAATCACGATTTTTCTGTTACTCTTTTCAACTTATTGTTGTGATTTTCGTAGCGTAGGTAGCGTAGGCTGCGACTATTTTCAGCTGCCCAAGGGACTGAATCAGTCATGAGAACATACAATTATAATTAGTAGGTATCCTTGGCTAATAATTTTTGACTAATACAAGCAAGAAAAATCTTGGATTTTCATTTACATATTTTACAATAGAGACTTGTAGCTATAATTTTTTTATATTAGGTGTTGAGGGGCGCATCAAGTACTAGCTTATTAGCGCCCTTTTTTCGGTGACTTCCTTCGTTTTACCTTTTTTCCCTCAACGTGACCGCTCGGTTAGTACACGCCAAAGTATCAGAGGGCGCATAGAGAAAAGCCACCGGCTCCGGCGGGATTTGAACTCCGGACCTCTTGGTTTGAAGCTACAGACGAAGCCCGCCGATCTATCGCCAGGATAGCTAAAGAATTGAGCTATTGAATAGTTTGTACAGAATTCAGAAGGTATGTAGCAAACCACAGTTACCTAAGTTTGAAAAGGCGCAAAATTTTGTGGGGTGTGGCATCATCATTTTTGCGAAGTTATTATATTTTTCAATCTACGTAGTATGTTTCATGGCTTAATTTGGAAGTTTTTGGATGGTTTGATACTTTTTACAGTTTTTCTGTGCTAACGCAGAAGTTGATGTTACTTACTGAAACTCATTAACTGTGATCCAATAATAAAAAAAGTTGAAATATTTCACTTCTGACGTAAACTAAATCTAAGATTTGATATTATTTGTGTTAAGGATATGGTACGATTTTGTTTTAACTTGATTTCAGTTCCCCTAATGTTCGGCTACAAAGATCCGAAGCCCGTTTTTGGTGTCATTTTCATGAAACTTATTCAAGGTTCAGGCGCACTGTGACCTCCAATGGGAACTGCCTGGATGATATGGAAGAAGCAGCACTGTGCTGAATGCCGCCAGAAAATAAAGTCAATTTATTATTATCAGTGTTTATGTAGAGAACGTAGTTCTAGGTATCTTGTGAACTCTATGCTTGCGGGAAGATTCTAAGCGGTGTTCACTGAAGAGAATGATGACCTAGCTGTCAAGCGCGGCAATACCAAAGAGAATGGAATGAAAATGCCCATACTGTCGAGTGGCCCCTGTGAGGTTGAGAAAACGTACTTAGTCGGACAATATGTTATAAAGTTGGAATGCATGAGGTGCTGCTGAGTGCACTGCGTTGAAAGCTTGTTCATTCCCAGATCTTTTTTCTCAAAACTTTCATATATTGTAGAATTAAAGTGTTGGTCTTTAGAAATCTATCTGCCATCGCTCACCAGTAAGTGTCAAATTCTAAAAATTATCAATAAAAGGTAGTCTTCTCACAAAACGTAAAGAAATTCCTTACTGCGGTTTCGGGAGCGTAAGGGATAAATTATATGTTAAATATTCACTCCTACTCCTTCACCAGAATATTTCACAAGCTTTCACTATTTCACCTCCAACGACGAAAGACTGAAGGCTCCCGAAACTGCAGTAATAAATGTTCATAAACGTTTTTCGGGAAGACTCTGCCTTTTATTTATAATTTTTAAAAGTGTTTTTTTATCCTACCGGCCCTTTCACAAATCTCACCAGCCCAGAGAGAAAAAAGGCCTGGGCCCATCCACCCCCGAATCCAAAGTCTCGTTGTTTGTATAGACGCACCAGGTGGGATTTCAAACCTCTGTTTTTCGTTATCTCTATAGATATCTCAAATAGATAAAGAACATGTAAAATTGAAAGCCTCATTGCTTGAGACAAAAATCCTGGAGTCAGACCCCATAGGTGTTGGGTGAATGCTTGAAAAGAATGATAGCTAAATGTATGGCAGAGGTATCAGGTATGAATGTAATAGGAGTATGTTGTAAAAAACAACTATGGTGAAGGACTAAAAGCAAAATAATCTACAGCATTTGTGAACGTAAATATATATGTATTAAAATAATGAAAAATCAGCAATTACAAAAAGACATCGAATGAGTAGGTATCTACAATAATAAAATTATTGAACTATTACCACTTAGATAACTTGAAATAAAAAAAATTGACCTCTGGTTGCACCAAGCCTTCATAATATACAGGGTCCTGCAACAGTGCGTCGGGCTTTTCTAGCGCCCTTACCTTGCAAAATAGAGAAAAAAATGTAATACATAAAATTATTAGTTTGAAAAGTTCTACCTTGTAAAATTATTTTCAACTATACAGGGTGTTCAATTTTTGCGCTATAACAAAAACAAAGATTTTTTTAAATAAAATGCCCCACTTTTGATTTCATTTTCTTGTTCAACTTCTCAAGCTCTATTACAGGTGGATTTTTGTTTTTTCAATTTGTGGCAGTGCTACTAACTGAAAATTAAAAATTGAAATTTTTTATTATCTCAAGGTTCACTTTGAAAAACCGTAGACGCCTCGTTTTTTGAGATTAAGGAACAAAATTTGGCATAACAGTATTCGAATAGAAGCTGAATAACTTCATGACAAAAAACTTGGGATTTACTTATACAGGGTGTGCAATTTTTTTTTTTAACTTCGCATATTTCAAAATGCCATATGTCATTTTTTTCGAATGGAATGCCCTATATTTTATCTCACCATTCGATAGCTTTTCTCCTCCTCTTTTATTTTTACTAGGGATACCCTACCCCTAAACTCCATAACTTCAGAGATAATCGATAATTTTGATAAAAATTGTCGTTTATTTGGATTTTTTATGTTCTTAATAGGTCCTGATACAGAAAATCATGTGTAAAAATGAACGCACCTCTCAATTTGATAGTTTGAAGGTTTTTGAAGTCGAGAAAACCACTTTACTAAGCTCAATTTGAATTTTCTCTTTTCCATCGGGCAACGAAATACTTTTTTAAGCATTTTCTTCAGATTGGAATTTAGCGCAGCTATTCAATGGAAAAAACTTATTCTCAGCATCAAACCAAGCAAAATGTGTCAATCAGACATTTGTTGATGATCACTATGGCCTGCCCGGCGTGAAAAATTTTAATAAATAGCACTTTTTATCAAAATTATTGATTATCTCGGAAATTATCAAATTTAGCGGTAGGGTACCTATCTCTGGTAAAAATGAAAGAGGAGAAAAAAGCTGTCGAATGGTTAATAAAATAGGGGGCATTCCATTTGAAAAAAAATGACTAATGGCATTTTGAAATTTGCGAAGTTTGAAAAAAAATTCTGAACACCCGGTATCACTGATTCTGAAGTTTTTTGTCATGGAATTATTATTTACCTCCTATTCGACTATTGTTGTGCCAAATTCCATTTCTTGATTGCAAAAAACGAGGCTCCTACAATTTTTCAAAACGAAGCTTGAAATTACAAAAAAAAATTCAATTTTCAATTTTTAGTTGGTAGCACCGCCACAAATCGAAAAAACAAAAATACGCTTATAATAGAGCTTGAAAAGCTAAACAAGAAAATGAAATCAAGTGGGGCATTTTATTCAAAAAATCTTTGTTTTTGTTATAGCGCAAAAATGGATCACCCTGTATAGTTGAAAATAATTTCACTGGTTAGAACTTTCCAAATCAATAATTTTATGTATGTATTACACCTTTGTCTCTATCTCGTAAGGGAAGGGCGCTAAGAAAGCCCGAAGCACTGTTGCAGGACCCTGTATTATCGATTTACCAACTGAACCATGGGCATTTCACTGTTGTTTGATCAACAGCACTGCGAGTTTATATTTATTTGATGATCAAATTTATGAGCTTGGTGAATCCATGGTGTCCGCCCGCGTGAGTATGAATTTTTTCAGCAGCTTCAGGTCTGTCCTCTGGGACCAAGAGGTAACCACCTTACTCCGGAAATGGCTTAGCTCCTTGTTTCCCTCAAAACCTGGAGGCTAGCAGGCATCCATTGCAAAAAGTGTCTCTCCTTAGGGGCTGAAAAATATACATGAGTAGATAAATCCAAAGCCTTTCAATTATTTGATTTGAGTAATTATATTACACTGGTCCAATAATTCGACCCATCACCATTTCGTGACCGCGACTTTGTCGGCCGATATCTTTTGAACAAGTTGATGGATTTAAAAAATCTTATCCACCAAGTAGTGGCCGCAAAATGGTGAAAAGATGTGTCGAGTTATTGGAGCAGTGTATTTGGTAGTAATAGCAGCCGGCGAAGCCTTTCTTGCAGGTCAAAATTCTTTTGAAAACAACAAAATTATGTAGGTACCCGAAAAGGTATCTATAAGAGACAGTGACGATGTTCACAATTAGGTATTTGCCTGTCACCCTACCTGATGGCCATCTTAGCCTGAAGGGACCATCTTCTGTCCTGGTCCTGGATGCAAGAGAAAGTAGGTACGATGTGGCGACGACTTGCTCACCCTTTGAGTGAGCCTGATATGATTATCACAAGGGTCTTTGACAAGGATATTAACCAGTTCTGGAAGAAACCCAGCCTCAAGTCCCAAGGCAGGAAACATATCCTCCCCCGAAATGACTGTTGTGTTTCCCCGGAGCCACTAAAAAATACACCTTTAAATCATCTACCTACATAAATTTAAATTAAATCCGATTTTACTCCAAACTCTATTTGTTTTACCTACCTTTATGTTTATAAACTGGCATCATTATATGGGACACATGGACAGCAAATCAAACAATAATAAAGCAACAAACGCGACACTGCGACGTTGCCTAGCGCTTTTGGAGGGTGAGAGGGGTGCTTGTAGGAAGGGGAATGCATTTTTTCAAGTTTTTGACATTTCCGTCAAACTAGGTGGCCATGTTGCCATGTTTATTCAACCTGTCGCTCTTGTGACCTGTCGCGCTTGAAATTGTCGCGCTAACTGCCCGTAATCGACGCTTCAGGCAGGCTTGACGCATGACAGGTTGCGTCAAATGTCAGACAGCAGACAGGTTGGCGGGTCTAACCTCAATTTTGTTTTGAATGTCCATCAAACACTCAAACGGTCTGTGTGAAAAACACTCAAAACTGAACGACTAACACTAAATTTCGTAAAAAAAACATACGTATACTGTAAGTAGAAATTTTTTACTGAACTATGGACCGTTTTAATAAGTCGAACAAAATGGAATGCATTCGGGGAATACCCATCAATTTCTGTGCTCTGCGTGGCCAAATCTGTGGTGGCCAATCAGCGGCCGGTAAAGACTGCATCAAGTTGACACGAGCAGAAAATGATTGTAATACGATGGTTTATGGGATCCCTGGGACCCCGGGTTTGGGGGTTCGGGGTTCGCATTTGGTCACGTGTGTTGCTTATAGCGTTTTCCACTGGGAAAAAAGTGCGCACTTTTTGTTCTCGTTGTCATAGAACCTCATCAGGATAAGCCCTGCCCTGCTATTGGTCCATGCGCCATGCGCAACGCAAGAGGTCTGTTTCTTTGTCCTGCTCTTACTCCGGAGCAGACGTTATTGCCTAGCAACGACCAATCAGACAGCTCTATTTTATGCTCTAAGCGTGCTCTAAGCCTCTAAGCGCTCCAGAGCAAGTTAGAGCAGGACAAAGAAATAGACTTATAGGTCGCGGAAACAAAAATGGAGTCTTAAGATGGGTATATGGTAAAATGTTATTTTCACTAGTATGTATACCTACCTACTTTCTAATACAATTCTCTTTAGTTGTGAAATTGTAATAAATATAGGTAGGTACCGAGAGTTCATAAATTAAATGGGTCAAAGGTGCCTGCGAATTCAAAAACGTCTGTCGAAACTAGGGTAATTCTTACTCCTTTTGTAATAAATTTGTCAAACTTTGACAATTAAGAACGATGCTATAGTTCCGACAGACGTTTTCAAACTCACAGACACCCTTGACCCATTTAATTTATGAACTCTCGGTATATAGGTAGATAATTTATTGAACAATTTGTCGCTTTATTAAAGAAATTGATGTGCTAAACGCTAAACACAAGATTTCACTGAGTAATGTCAAAAACAAGCGAATCTCTAATTCTCTGCAGCGGTACCATGCGGTACTTTGGCACCCCATCGCAGGCGCAAGCGCGGGCAAGAAGCTGGCAAGAGGCGCTTTTGTTGTGCCAGCAGAGGAGCTGCTGCTGCTCAGGGTAGATCACTAGACACAGAAAGTAGATCCAGCTGGGCCGTGATTGGCGTATGTAGGTATCTACTTTCTCTATCTAGTGATCTATCCGGATTCCGGAGCAGCTCCTGGTGCAAAAGCCCAGGTGCAAAACAAAGGTGGCTGAAGCGCGAAAATGCGCGATGCGCTGTTGCCACGTCAGACATACTTGCAACGTTGCCATAGCGGGTGCCAAAGTGACGGTTATTATGATCTCGCGACCTATAGTCAGAGAGCAGTTATTAGTACGCACTTTTTCAAAGTGGAAAACGCTATTAAACTGCTTACCACGTTCACGCGCTTCCTTTCCACGCTATAGTCTGTGCTTCTACGTTCCGCTAAGGAAGGTAGGTATATGCCTGCTTAGTGCTTATACACACATCAAAAGAATCTAGGGGACAAGCAAATTCAGACGATTTCTAAAATCATCATAACTTTTGATTCCCGTCAGCGATTTCATATCGGTTTTCAGTGTTCGATAGCTCAATCTTTCTTCTTCATGCCTTGATAATGTCAAATACGAACAATGTTTTATAAGGTTGCTATAGGGTGATGAATGGAACAGTGTAAAATTGCCGAAAGTTCAGTACGAGCGCGATTTCCCAAAAAAGAAAATGCATGCATTTTAATAGCAAAGTTATGAAGATCAGTGTTTCAGCTTCAGTGACTTTTTTGAATTTTAGTAATCGAAGGTGAATTGCCAAAGATATTGATCATTTTATGCCGCCGTGTTGAACTTCCAAGAAAGAAAAAAGTGATCCGATTTTATTGAAACTTGGAACACACTCATGCCTGGTTGAAGTTATTGGAATTTCAAGGTCAAATTTCACTTTCGATTACTTTCGAGCCGCTCTATTGAACTTTTTACATAAATGATTCGATTTGAATAAAACTTTGAAACACACTAGAATCGAATCATTTACATAAAACTTTAATGTGGCGGCTTGAAAGTGACCGAAAAAGATATTTGACATTGAAATTCCAATTACTTAAACCAGACATGAGTGTGATCCGAGTTTTGATGAAATCGGATCACTTTCTTGGAAGTTCAACATGGCGGCACAAAATGATCAATATCTTTGGCAATTCATCTTCGATTTACAAAATTCAAAAACGTTACTCAAGCTGGAACACCAGTCTTGATAACTGTGCTATTGGAATGCATAAAAAATTTGTTTTAGGAAATCGCGCTCGTACTGAACTTTTGGCAATTTTACACTGTTCCATTGATCACCCTGTAGAATCTTTATGAAACATTGTTCGTATTCGACGTAATCAAAGCATGAAAACAAAGGATTGGGCTATCGAACACCGAAAACCAATATGAAATCGCTCATGGCAATCAAAAGTTATGATGATTTTAGAAATCGTCTGAACTTGCTTGTCCCCTAGATTCTTTTGATGTGTGTATGATATGGTACAATCATGTTCCCACGAGACCTGTGGTGGAACCACGAACACTCGACAGTTCAGCAAAAAATGGACGAAAGGTTCCATGATATCTGAACAATTAAATCAGAAACGGATAAGGAGAAGCCTTTTCCTCTAGTTTCTGATCTAACGACTGTTGGGATCATGAAACATTTCGTCCATTTTTTGCTGGTTCGAAGTTCGAAAAACATCTTATACAAAAAGTGCAGGTAGAATAACATTATATATAGTTCTCAGCTCGCGAGTTGTCGATCTCGACAATTTCCCCTTTCCCCTCCTGCTCCCCTCACCCTTGTGAAGGTCTTGTCACCTGGGATCTTGTCATTAGGGTCAAGGGCACAGAGGGGAGAGAGGAAATTGTCGAGATCGACAACTGTCGAGTATTCGTGGTTCCACCACTGGCCTTTCTCACACAATGTAACGAGTGATCGAATAAATTTCTCCTCAAGTCGCCTATGATTCCAGAAGATTTGGCGGGAAAACGTGGCTATACCAAGGAGACCGAGGGTCTACTTTGAGGAGAAACCTATTCGATCACTCTTAACGATTTTGCCACTCGATATTTTAGGGTGGCTATACGGATAACGGCCTCACGCAAATCCGAACAAAAAACAGGTAAATCACTCAGAATAGTGTGTATGATGATGTTCTAAAAAAAAATTGGCGGATTATCCAGAAATTTTTGCAAAAAAAATAAATATCATAGAACACATCAGCGGGACCGGAGAGCAAAAAGGGGGTGTTGAGGCGGGGAGAAGCTGAAAAGAATAATATTTGATAGCATTTTCTGATTCCCCGGACAATTCTAAGCAAAAAAGGTCCAAAGCTTTAAAATCAAACACTTTCGAGAAAAACGGCATTTTATGCTAAATAACATGAAAATCGATCATAACAATAAATTGACTTATGAGACTTTTGTAAGCTGCAGTATTATCGAAAGTATTAAAATAACTGAAAAGAAGACTTATTAGGAATTATGGCTTTTGTTCAGTATTACTTACACTAATTACAAGATAATTTATTGAACAATAAGTTAACAATTTTTTTTTCCAATTTTTTGACACCCTCTAACTTGGAAAGTGAAGCCCGAAAAAAAAATGTATAAGAAATTTTTTCTTGGCCAAAGAATACAACTCTACAGTTAGAGCACTCAAACCGTGGACAGTGGACACCCTGTTCATAAATGGATTTAGTAAACCATATATGGTAACGCCTTTACGGTAGGTACCGACTGCCGATTGATTGCACCTAATAGTAATAGGAATAGTCCTATAATGCTCTTATTAAAACGATCCATGTAATTTGATTTTCATCATAAATCCATCCTAGAAAAGCAGCCGTACAAAAAAGTAAACATTCCAGATGGAAAGCGCCAGGGAAAAGAAAAATTGCACATATAAGGTTGAAGGGCAAGCTGCTCTAGAGGAAGGGCTTTCAATACAACCAAAAAATTTGAGGAAATCAATACAGAAAGATCCTTTTGTACATGTTGAACAGAAATTCTGGGGAGAAGAAGATTGGGAAATAGAACGTCTAGATGTGGCCTCAAAGAGACGTAAGAAAGAAGAGCTTGTTGAAGTAATAGCAGCGAAAAATCTAGATGACCTAGAAGAGGGAACAATAGATGATATAATTGAAATGTTAGAATCTTACTGCGCCGAAAATGGCCTTGAAGTTAATGGTAAGTCAAAAGTTTTTTAACTCTTCCGGTCTATTTTTGAACACTACCAAAAGAATGATCGCGAAGGCTAACACTGCCGTGACGAGCGTGAAGAGGGTGATAGTGAGGTCTAAGATGGAGTCTCATGTCTCGCGTCCAAAGTTATACGAGGCTTCTATGTCAAGTATTCTGCTTTATAATGCTGATATTATGGTATTTGGCCCATCCAGACGCTTTAGAGTTAACACAGAGGTTAATTTTTTCAAAACCTTATTTTTCCTAAATTCATCTACGACGCGGGGTATGCTGTCAGAGCAGAATTCCCTTGAGCTATATTGTTTCTCACATATTTTTAAGCGGGAAATTCTTTGGTTGTGTAAACTTTTGGAAATGCCCAACGACAGACTACCCAAAATTTGTCACGATAGGTTGCTCAGACTTAGTGTTCAGGCAGGAATCCTGTGAATAAGTATAATCGGTTTTCTCAGTTGAAGAGATTTTCATTCTTTTCAATGAGGGTGATCTGTGGGATAGTCAGGATGCGTCACTTATCAAGACTAAATCGCATTTCCTGATGGTCTCGCAGTTACAGAAGCATTGCAGCATTACAGGGATTTGTATGTGACAGGGTGCGGGTTTTTTCACATACACGCCCCTCTACCAGAGTTTTTTTTTGATTATGAATGAACCAACTTCACGAAGAAAGCTTCGATTGATTACCAAGTTAGGACTCTGCAAACGTTCGTGTTCTGTCGTTTTATGTTGACGTAAATTTTTAAAAAATCAACCCGAAAGAGCTGCACTGTGTGTAACATGAAGGTCTTGGAATCTGGTTCCCACCTTGTGTTGGAATGTCCTCTGTCTGTACCGTAGTTCGCGTGACCGTTCTAAACTTTCTATTTCTTTCTTAACTTTTTATTGAGTAGGCTTTGCCTGCCTCCACCTACCTGCAATTTTTTTAGGGCTGAGATTTTTTAGTATTTGTCATTTCACCAACAAGGGAGTTAAGTTTTAATTTTACGTTCGAAGTTCCCGACTAGAAGAGTTACAAATTTCGACAATAATGCAAACAACCTTCTCAATCTACGCATTTATCAACACTCTGTGCTCTGCGATAGCTCTTCAGATCAAGTCACCTTTCTTCATACGTCACTTTCGGTCCGTTGTTTCACCAAAAAATTCAAGAGCGGTTTCCGTTCAAGCTAATACGGAATTAAACATGTTTTTTTCTGGTCAATGCAAATCGATTTTTTATGGAAAATATGTTGAATCGCAAGTATACCAACCTATTGTTGATTACTCAGCGTGAAACCTGAATTTGCATTGGTCATTTGGCCAGAATCAAAAGAAATCTCGAGTTAGTTATGAACTGGTTAAATATTTTGGTTGAACCCACAGTTGAATTGCTACTGTATAGTCAGGCGAATTTTTTCTGTTAATTTATGTTTCCTCTCTTCTGTAAAAATCATTCCATTACTTATTACAATAAACTCTATTTATCTATCTCTCTATCTATCTAGAAAGTCAAGATGTGGCCCCAAAGAAATGTGAGAAAGAAAAGCTTGTTGAATATGCACCAGAAATGACTGAAGAAAGTGTTGTTGAAAATTCCCCAGAGTCCAATAAGAAACATGACAAGAAGCGAGAATATGAGGTTGATACAGTACCAGAACAGAATGACCTGGAAAAGGATAACGAAGCGAATAATGATTCTGAACAATTTCAAGCTCCGCCATATGCAGTTCCAGAAGAAGAAGAAATAGAAGCCCATGACAAAACTTACGGAAGGAATAAGAAAGATAAGGCTGATGGGGCTGAAAATTCTGACTATCATAAGGTGAAAAAGAAGAAAAAACGAAATGACTCTGAGGAATTGGAGAAAGCCCTGCATTGTTCAGCTTCAGTAGAAGAAACTGTAGAAGGCCAAGCTAGAAATAGCACAAGAAAAAAGAAGAAGAAGAAGGGCAAAGTTGATGAGATTGAAGATGAGAATGAAAAGGAAGAGAATAAGAAGAAGAAGAAACGATATGATCCTGGAGAACTGGAAGAAATTGCGCTGGATTTAGTTCCAGAACATGGAGAAGACGAACCTACGAAGAACAAAAGAGAAAAGAAGAAAGGTGAAGACTATAAAAATCAAGGGGTAAAAAAGAAGAAGACAAAAAAGAAGAATGAACCTGAAGAATTGGAAGATCTGCAATGTTCTGTTCCAGGAGATGAACAGGAAACAAGGAAAGAAGAAAAAGTCGCTCACGCTATTAACGGAAAAAAAGAGAAAAATGACGAGGTTGATAAAGCTGGAGGTGAATATCAAAAAGTGAAGAAGCAGAAAAAGCGAAAGGCTCCTGAGGAAATCCTACAAAAAACAGTTCCAGAGGAAGAAGTAAGTGTCTGTGAAGAAACCATAACTGACCAATCTTCCGATTGTTCGTCGTCCAATTCTTCGGGCGCCGAAGCCAAGAGCAGGGGCAAACTGCGCAAGGCCGTCGATTCCGATCAGGTGCTTCCCAAGAAAGTGACTGAAAATGTGCTGTCCCGCAATCAAGCCATAGTAAGAGCTCTTTTACAAGGTGGTTCTATTTATTTTTGTGAATATTACACAGCGGCTGTATAGTGTTGATGGTAGAGAAAGAAATTCTGTTGTTCAAACAACATTCAGAAACGATCTGATTTTCTAATACTGGACTATTTTGACCTAAACAATGCCTTATTCTGAGGGTGCTAAAAACCGCCGGTGTCATGTTTTCATTAGCTAATAAAGAGACAGTTACACACTCGTTAAATTTCTAGACAACGCTTTCGAGAAAGTTTCAAAAAATGTACTACCTCATAGAACTTTTAGCTCTTGTGGCATTACAGTTTGTGAACACATCTGGGAGATCATAATTAGAAAGCACTTCGACCCGAAAAGACGTAGCGTCGTTATTCACACTATATGATTGTTTTTATTGAACGGCGAATTTTATATTATGTCTTGGAAAATAAACGGCCGATTTCGATTATTTGAAACAAAGGCAAAGTGATAATGATAATATTTACATTCATTTTATTTTTCAATAAATCGAACTTCAGTAAAATGTACCTACCCAATTACCTTATTGAAGCAAGGCGTATAAATGCATCCTTTACGAGTGAGTATATCTCCCCACATCATTTATTACTCCCCTGACTCAACTTTGAAGCTGATATGGGAGAAGTGTCAGACGAATGGACCACCTATTTGAGACTAGGAGGATATAAGAATATATAGATATATTTAAGGATATCTCCTATCTTCCTAGATTTGAGAGTGGTCTTTTAATAAAAATTATTTTCAAGACTTTGGCTAAACTGAGGATAATTATTGTCCCGTGGGAACCAGCTCCGTTACATTTAATTGAAACGTCCGTAATAAGGTTGCCCACGGCTGAACAACTGAAACAAATATCAGAACAAAAATTGACGGTCAAGAAGGGAGAGTTTTCTGCCAAGGAGGACGAAATCCTAATGAACAATTGGCGCAGTTTCTGTCGAGTAAGTTTCAACACCCCAAAAAGGCGGATTTCCAAGAATCTTAAATTTCTTCCAGCTTCACGATATAGAAAAAGATGCTTCGGTGTTTCTCAGATTGAAACATTTGAACATTATTAAAATCTTGCAGCCGAAGCATAGACTCAATTTCGTTAGATCTTTGGCCAAAAATTTGGACCATCGATTGTTGATGTCCGTTTACGGCCGGTTCAAAACGATTTGTAACAAAAGACTGAACACTGGAAGGTAGGGTACAACAAAATTTTTCATGTGTATTTTGCTTTAATAATTATTCCTCCTAGGTTTACCAAAGCGGAAGATGAAGTGATTCTTGATTACATTGGCACACATTCGGACCGTATCAAGCTAAATTTTTCCCAACTAGCTTTGATTCTAAACAGGGACGTCAGGCCCGTCAAATCCCGAGTGGACATATTAACTAAACCTCGAACTAAACAAAGTTATTTCGTACTTTATCTTAGAAATGGAAACATGAATCATTTGTAATTCTTTCAGCAGAAATAAGTCCTCTCGTATTTACCGAATGTGAGCTGAAGAACTTTGTCAAAGAATTAATGAAGGTTACAGAAACCAGCGATGTCCAAGAGTTGAAAAACAAAGAAATTACCAGTGAATGTTGGCATGAACTCAGTGACAAACTATATTTTCCAGCCAAAACTTTAAAGAGGACTTGGCAACTGGTGGCGTATCCTAGACTATTCTTACCCGAGTCGTGCGATTTGAAAACTCTGAAAGAAAGTTTGATCCAGAGGTAGGAACTTATTGTTTTTTCTGTTGAAGTTTTCACTAAGTTGAATGGTTGCAGAATTCAGGATTCTGGTGCGAAAAACTACGAGGACATCGACTGGGAACAACTCGCCGCAGGGATGGATGGATGTACGCCGCAACTTTTGCGGAAAATGTTTAAAGAAATTCTTGACTTATATGTCCCACAGTCATTTATGGAGCGTTTGACAAGTACTTGTAGCTTTTCCAAGGCGGGTATTGGGCTGATGTGTTTTTGTGTTTCAGATGCGTTGTTTTATTTGCAAAAAGCGGTGGTGGCTAAGCACAAATTGAGGACAGGAAACCGCTTTGAGCCTCTTCAAGTGTGAAAATAATGTGGATTTTCTCCTTTGTATCTAATACAAAAGATATCCAGAATCAAAGATGTAATTGACTGTAGTTTAAGCAGAAGTGATGTTTTTCCGAAATTTTTTGAACATTGTTTGTATTTATTTGTGGAAGACAACAATGAGGAGATAAGGTACATCCACCAATAAATGTCTTTGTGTTTGTCTCAGTTTTTCGTTTTAGTGAATTTGAGTTCATATCTTCAATATTTTGACAATCGATATGAAATGGTGTTGACTGATGAATCGATTTTAGTCGAACAGCTAGTAGCATATCAAGGTCCAGACATATTGCATACATACCAAATTTCAGCTTAATCGGATGAACCGTTCACAAGTTATCGACAAAGATTACAGACAGACAGCCAGACAGACAGGTCTTATCGACAGAATCACGTTTAGGGGACCAACATTTCAAGAAATGATACCAAACATTCCTACATTTGAATGATCGAAATCGAGGTCCCCTTTATGTCACGGTCACAATCACAAATTTATACGAATAAGATAATTGATTTCGATCCCCACTTGAGTATGCGTATGTGAACACTGCGCATGCGCTACACTGTGGAGATCCATGGAGGTTTTGTGGAGATCCGTGGAGGTTTTGTGGAGATCCGTGGAGGTCTTATGCGGAGATCCGTGGAGATCTGTGGAGATTTGTGGGGATCCGTGGAGATCCATGGGGATCCATGGAGATATGTGGAGGTATTGGCGGTTTCACTCTATTTGGAGGTTTTTTGTACCAGATTTTTGGCCGTGGTCAACCCCTCGTCAGGAACTGAAGGGCAACTTCAAAAGAAGTAGACTCTCTCTCAAAAAAATATATGTTAGAAACGAATATAATAACGGAAATAGAGGGTGTTCAAAGTTAAGCTAAAAAAAATCGACTTTTCGTCATAACTTTAGAACTTTTCAATCAATTCAACTTTGAAAAATATATAAATCACATAAAAAACAGAAAGAAACACAAAGTGAACAGCCACTTCATATATTTAGAAGAAATGTTCTTATTTCTAATGTTGCCATTCCCATTTGCATCTACTTGCGGTTTTGGGAAAAATGAATTTTTCAAGAAAAGTTGCATTACTCATTATTCTTGCTATATTTTTTTAATTATTCATGATAATCGAGTGAAATTTGAGGAGTGCATATAAGTTATGATGAGTACTTTAAGAATAAATAACAATACCTCCAAAAAATCTTCCATAAAAAAAAAATTAAATAAAAATATTCGTGGTGAGATTTGAACCTCGACCCCCGAACACCCAAAAATGCCGAGTATTTCGCCACGCTAATCTGAGCTATCGGCCAACTATGCGGTTGGTTGACCAGAACGAATGCGCTCAATTAGTGATGACGTCAAAAGTTATGCTAGGTCAGGGTTTTGTATGAAAACAATCTCTGCTAGGTTGGCAGCACTTACTGTCACTCCTGATTCCCCCCCTCTACACCTTCCCACACCCTCCACTGCACTGCAGCTGTCAAACAAAATGTAAAATGTAATAACCCGACATTTTCCCAGCATTCCCACCCTCGAAGGCCCTTTTGCTTACGAAACACACCCTACAGGAAGGTTGTTGGTTGTTGTACTTACGATCGCACGCAAAATAAACGGAGACAGTGTTTCGCGCGGAGTGTACCGATTTACTGAATTTTGGCTTGGTGTCACAGTGACAAGAAGGCTAAAATTCATTAAATCAGTACACTCCGCGCGAAACACTGTCTCCGTTTATTTTGCGTGCGATCGTACCTCTAAACAGTTGATAAACATATGGACATTGGACAGGGAGCTGGTGCCTCAAAATTACGTCATAAGGTACGTGGTACGTACATGATTTTAACCCTATAGGTCTAATGTGCGTTGATAAGGTTGTTAGAAATTTCTTTGTCTTACATGTCAGACCGGGGGCTTTAGGCTCTGGTATAGGCTTGTCAATTTTCGAAAAATGCCAAAAATTTATGTCATAAGGTTCATAAATGAAACCAACGGGCTTTTGTGTGGAAACATCCCCTCAGTTAAAAATCGGGTCAGAAGACAAAATTTTTGGGGGCTCTCGGTCCATAAGACAAGTTTGAAATTTTCAAAAAAGGCCAAAATTTACCTTCTCCCGAGCCTTCTCCTGGAGACTTCTCCTTTGGCATAATTTTAGGAATGAAAAACGATTCTCACATGATTTTTCACGCAGGTTTCGAATCTGTCCACAAAAATTTTCAATGGTAGGTACATCGCTTACAGGGTGGACCATCGAAATTTTTTTCTCAAATCGTAGGTATATGCACCCTACACCCTGTATTTCAACATGGAAATCGATTCCGTTATTCATCCTGATAACAAATATATATCATACTTGGCGGGTTAGTCAACAAAACGCCTGTGAAAAAATTGATAAATCTTGGTCCTTTTTTGAAAATTTCAAACTTGTCTATGGACCGAAAGTCCCCAAAAATTTTGTCTTACGACCAGATTTTCAATCAAGGGGATGTTCCCACACAAAATCCAGTTAGTTTCATTCATGTACCTTATGACGTAAATTTTGGCCATTTTTTCGAAAAATTGACAGGCTCACACCAGCCTAAAGCCCCCGGTGTTCGGTGTTTTCATCGTCTTCATACAAAACCTTGACTGACCTTGACCAAGGTCACGCACCTTTACCTCGCGAAAAATTCCCTAATGATTGGTCAAACGTCAATGTCACTCACTAATGTCAGACGGGTCTAACCTCACTTTTGTTTTGAATGTGCATTTTGCCAAAGTTCATTAATACCCAGCAAAAATACACAAAACACTCAAAGTGAATGACAATCACTAAATTTCGTGAAAAACAGAAATACTGTAAGTAGACATTTTTTAACCGAACCATAAAATTTGATTTTTAACTAATCCATCCTAGAAAAGCAGCCCTACAAAAGTAAACATTCCAGATGGAAAGCGTCAGGGAAAAAAAAATCGAAAGAATATGGTTGAAGTACAAGTCGCTCTAGAGGAAGGGCCTTCAGTAAAACCAAAAAAGTCAAGGACATCAATACGGAGAGATCCTTTTGTACATGCTGAACAGGACTTCTGTGGAGAAGGATATTTGGGAATTGAAACTCAAGATGTACCCTCAAGAAGACGTAAGAAAGAAAAGCTTGTTGAAGATGCACCAGAAATGACTGAGGAAAGTATTGTTGAAAATTCCCCGAAGTCCAAGAAACATAAAAAGAAGCGAGAACATGAGGTTGATGAAGTACCGGAACAGAATGACCTGGAAGAGGATAACCAAGCAAGACAGATGAATAGGAAACACAAAAATAAAAATGAAGTGATAGCAGTGGAAAACCTAGATGACCTAGATGAGGGAACAGTAGATGAAATCATTGACAACAATGGACTCGAGGTTAATGTGGGTAAGTCGAATGTTTTGGTTTCCAAGAGTTCTGGTGAGGGGGAGGCTGTAGCGCTCACGTACAAATCGCAGATTCTGGAAATGGTGAAAGAGTTCAATTATTTGGGCACATACAGGTGATTCAAAAGTGTCAGACCATTTTGATGGTGCATAATATGGAGGTTTAGTCGAGTGCTAGAAAGTTGTTTAAAAAAATTCTGTGCTTTTTAATTTTGAAGTTATGAGGGGACAATAGGTGCTCCTTCGATTGTTTCTATTTTCGTTGTTTCAAAAGATTTTAGTAAACTGTTCATGGAAAAATAATGAGTACAAAAAACCAACCTCTGAATCTGTATTGAATTTCAGTTTTCTATACAGGGTGTCCACGGTTTAAGTGCTCTAACTGTAGGGTTGTATTCTTTGGCCAAATGCAAGAAAATTTTTCCCATAAATTTTTTCGTTTCAAGCTTCAGTTTCCAAGTTACAGGGTGTCAAAAAATTTGAAAATTAAATTTTTTTTGCTATAACTTAGTACATAACTGCTATTTTCACGAAAACCAAACTTGATACGATTGATAGACTATTAATCAGCTTTCATTCAGGGTTTACCATTACATTGTGCCATTACTTTGTTGAAAAACCAGTGGCGTAGATATTCGGGTTACCCACCAATAATTAACTCCGGTTATCTGCACGCCACTGAGATAAAATCAATCTTTGATAACATTTTCTGATTCCCCGGACAATTCTAAACAAAAAAGGTACTCTTGGTCCGAAGCTCTTGAGTCAACCATTTTCGAGAAAAACGGCATTTTATGCTGAAAAACATGCAAATCGATTATAATAATAAATTGACTGATGAGACTTTTGTAAGCTGCAGTATTATCGAAAGTATTAAAATAACTGAAAAGAAGACTTATTAGAAATTATTGCTCTTGTTCAGTCTTACTCACACTAATTACAAGATAATTTATTGAAAAATAAGTCAACAATTTTTTTTCTAATTTTTTGACACTCTGTAACTTGAAAACTGAAGCCCGAAAAAAAAAATATGGGATAAATTTTCTTGCATTTGGCCAAAGAATACAACCCTACAGTTAGAGCACTTGAACCGTGGACACCCTGTATATAGCGTGAGTCATAAACTAGAAAAGTTTTGTTTCCCTCAAGAACCAGAAGCAGAAGAATTCTATTGAAATGAATTGGGTTTTATTGTGCTCTATATAGGTTATGGGACCACTGTGGCTGTTTGCAGGCATTTTTATGAAAAAAATAATTTTTTTTCGGGATTCATGACTCACCCTGTATACAAAACAGAAATTCATTACAGATTCACAGGATGATTTCTTCATCTCATTGTTTTCCCATAAACAGTTTACTTGATCTTCGAAATCTTTGAAACAACGAAAATAGAAGCGATCGGAGGACCAACTTTTGTTCTTCCATAACTTCAAAATTAAAAGACGTACAATCTTTTTAACAACTCTCTAGCACTCTACTATACCCTATACTTCCATATTACGCACCTTTAAGATAGTCCGACACTTTTGAATAACCCTGTAGTTCAATTCTCCCAGTCTAATTTTGGGCACAAAAAGAATGATCACGAAGGCTAACAGGTTGTTGTATTGGCAGGAAGCAACACAACAAAAGAGTCAAATTAAGTTTGCAGTTGCAATTCTTCTTCACTTTGCAGTCGGCCGTTATGAATTTTCAAAATTTTCACACAGAAAGACATCATTCTGAAAATGGTCTTAATCGTCTTGGGGGACCTCAAAATGAATATATCCGGCGAAATCTCAAAACTTTATGATCCGACCAAAAGCGACAGTTTTGTTTGTTGACGGTTTCATTTAAATGAAATCGTGCTTCATCGCTAAATAAAATACGGGCTGGAAATCCCCCATCGGCATTGCAGAGGTCCATCATTTGTTCACAAAACTGGTTTCTGCGATCAGGATCATCTTCATCCACTCTTGAACCAAATTAATTTTGAATGGATGCCATTTGACGCGTTTCAATTTCTTAAAAACGGGTCGTTGCGAAATATTGTTATTTGCTGCACAGTTCGCGAGGGCGAATGAGAGTCTTCCTGTAGATAAAATGTTCATTTCCACATCCTCTGGAACCGTCGGTCGTCCAGCTTTTGGACAGTCCTTTACCTATCCGAACACCTCATACTTCCTGATGATTCTAATAACGGTTCCCTGGGTTATAGGTTCAGCATCAGGATGTTTTTCATTGAAATAATTGCAAACTTCTTCATGGGTGCGTGAACTGTCTCCACAACCCCCAATAATCAGAATCTCAATTCTTTCTGATTAATCTGATTCCGATAAACGCCGAACCATTTTGACTAATTTGAATCAAATCCAGAAACCTCTGCCAATTTGTACACAATATTTGTATTATTCACTCTAGGCAAGTAGCACTGAAAACATCCAGGTGGTCTGAAACTTTTTTTGTGAACTCCAGCATTAATACTACTATCGTTCTAGTTTCGTTTTTGCAATAAAAAGCTGTTTAATGCTTTTTTTAAACTCAACTAAAATCTATTCTTGCTTTTCGATATATAGTGGGGACGGTACGAGACGAAAATCCCTTGGAAACTGCACTTTTAGGCCAGGCGGTATGTCGGTAAAATCACTACAATCTGGAAAAAACTCCGACCAAAGCTTTTATGGTGTCAAACTCTTCGTAAGGTCAGTAGTTATCTACCACTGAGTTTCCGCCCAAAAACGAGTTGTGCTGATTCCTCCACATCTGCGCGAAGGTAAAGGATGCCTCGAAAGTGCAAAAAGACCTGTTAAACCTTCCTACTTTTTTGTTATATTTGCCTAAATGCAAACGTACAACTCTTACGCAAACATTGGAAGCATCTGTCATCATCTCTGTGCCAGTCTTACTGTTGAAAAAAAAAGATTTCTTTGTGCGGATCAGATAAATCACATTTAATTGTTTTTTTACACAAGAAAACGATGGACCAACATGTATTTTGGATGTTTTCCAATAACTTGTACTCACTGAGCCCATCTATGGCACTAAAATTTCAATAACAGCATTTTTGAAGATGTTGCCAGCAAAAAAGTTAATAATTTTCACCCGCCTGTTCAGCAGCAATTTTTCCAATTTTACCAAACACCGTTTCTGGAAGTTTTATAAGGAATGAAAAGCTCAAACTCTTCTCTAACGATATCGTGTCTGGCTTAACCGCGGCACGTACTTGAAAGTCTAAAAAACTGTTTTCTTTTCGAGAGGTCCTGTTTCACCCGTGTGCGGCCGTGCCTACTTGACATAGACCGGACTGATTACACGAGCTTGGAAATGTACTTTTTTCCAGCTTTAAAACGCGACCATTATTATTGAGACTTTGTACATTGATTCATGAAGAAATCATACATTATTTCATCATTAATGGTCGTGTTTCAAAGCTGGAAGAGAGTACATTTCCAAGCTTGTGTAATCAGTCCGGTCTATGTCAAGTAGGCATGGCCGCACGCGGGTAAAATAGTACCGCTCGAAAGAAATCAGTTTCCTACACTTTCAAAAAGCGTGCCGCAGTTAAGCCAGATATAATATCATTAGAAAACAGTTCCAGCTTGTCATTCCCTATAAAATTTTCGAGAACGGTGTTTGGTAAAATTGAAAAAACTGCTGCTGAACAGGCGGGTAAAAATTATCCACTTCTTAGCGGGCAACATTTTCAAAAATGCTGTTATTGAAACTTTAACGCCATGAATGAGTTCAGTAAGTACAAGTTATTAGAAAACATCCAAAATACATGTTGCTCCATCGTTTTCTTGTGTGGAAAAACAATTAAATGTGATTTATCTGACCCGCACAAAGAAATCTTTTTTTTCAACAGTAAGACTGGCACAGAGATGACGACAAATGCTTCCAATGTTTGCGTTAGAGTTGTACGTTTGCATTGAGGTAAATAAAATTAAAAAGTACGGGGGTTTAACAGGTCTTTTTGCACCTTTAAGACATCTTTTACCTTTGGGCAGATGTGGAGGAATCAGCACAACTCGTTTTTGGGCGGAAACTCAGTGGTAGATACCTACTGACCTTACGAAGAGTTTGACACCATAAAAGCTTTGGTCGGAATTTTTTCTATCCAGAATGACCTACCGCCTGGCCTATTTTGAGTAGAGTTATGAAACTTGGCACATAGTTTCTAGGGACCATAAGAAGACATTTCGCCCGATGTTCCCAAACATTTTCTTGACGGAATCCGTTATATAGCCCCCTTTTTCCAAAATGGCGTCCAAATTTTGAAAATTGGCGATTGGTCGTACAGTGGCGCGGAAAGTATCAATTCCTAACATTTTGACCATAACGAGTTGATTTAAGCCACCCCTGACTTGATCCGTCTGATATTTTGGTCATTTGGGCCTTTTTTCTCAAATTGCAGCCAAACATTCGAAAGTTGGAATTTGGTCGTATAGTGGCCTGCAAGGTATCAATTCTTGACGTTTCGACCACGACAAGTCGATTAAAGCCTACCCCGACTCTATCCAACCTAAGTTTTGGCTTCAATACTCAATTATTATAGTGCTGATATTGATTTTTTTAAATCTTTGAAGGGTTGTGGAAAACCACTTCCTGGACTTTTTGTGTTTCCAACATGATTATTGTGAGTGATCCGGAGAGCAGAATCACTACATTTTTCCGAGAAAATGAAAGGCTCTCCCATTGGCGAAGCCTATTCCACGATGTATAAAACTCTGACAACCATAAAAAACGTCGAATGTACATACCTGCATATCAACTGCAAGTCTCGCTGCAAGTAGTTATTTCAGAAAATTTCCATCAGTGAAGAAGAAATTTGGCATGTTGATTAGGAATAAATTCTTGCAAGGTTGATTTTCTGCACGAAAGGGCGTCCCACTGATGTAGAGCATCTGAGTCGACTATGCGCTGGTATGGGGGGTGCAATTTATTTGGAAATTTGCAAAATTGCACGAAGTATCAATTCGTAACATTTTGACTGAGTTGACTAACATTTTGATTTTGAGTTGATTCAAGCCACCTACTCGGACTCGATTCGGCTGATATTTGGGCCATTGAGGCCTTCTTTCCAAAATGGCAGCCAAACCTCGAACATCGGCAAGTGGTCGTATAGGGGCACACAAGGTATCCATTCTTGGACATTTCGACCATTGCGAGTCGATTAATACCCTTCCCGACTCAACTTGACTCAACTTTTGGCTTCAATCTCCATTTATAGTCGTGTCAGTGAAGATCTCGTGGCATCAAAACCGCAAGAAATTTCGAAGTGCAAGTTATTTGAATATGTACGGAAAGGGATCGAGATAAGCGGTTTTTGCAGATTTATACGTCGATAAGAGTTGTGCTTGAAGAGATTTGAGCAGAAGACAATCACAATGTACCTCTTGTTGAATCATAGTACTGCTTATGAAAATTTCTGCAAGTTTCTAGTGTGTCCCAGGCACAAAGATCAAAGATCTCTTCTATGGGTCTTAGTTTGTCTCATGTGACACATTTTTGGGAAGAAATGTAGGTACAATGTTAAATTTCTTGCACTTAAAGGCGTACAGTTCCTCATTATTAAAACTTGTTCCTGAATCGCAATTGGATTTCTTAGTATCTATCTATGGTAGGAAGAATATTATACCTTCGAGAAAAGCCTTACAGCTTTAGCGCCTTATGTACATAGTTCTTTCCCAACCTTGGTATATGTACCTAAGTGACAAAACGAGTATAATGCAACATGTAGAAATTGGATCACCTACAGGAATTATAATTGAAATGGGATTCAGGAAAAGTGAGAGTTCTGTTCTTCACCAATGTAACAGACAAAGAAAACAGTAAAGAAGAATGTAGGTTGAGCGTCTCGCACAATCACGCAAACGTGCAAATTTCCAAATAAGTTGCATCCCATATCAGCGCACAGGCGACTCAGATGCTCTACATCAGTGGGACTGGGAGTAGTGGGACGCTCTCTCATGCAGGACATCAAACCTTGCAAGAATTTATTTCTAATCAACATGCAACATTTCTTCTACACTGATGAAAAGTAGCCGAAGTCTGAGGCCAGTGAGGTCTAAGAGGCAGAGAGAAGTTTAACCACCAAACACCACTGAGAAACAGCAAATACACGCTACAGAGCGCAGATTCCTCATTCACTGTCATTTTTGGTAAAGTAATATGTAACCTGACTTATCTTTTAGCACAAATACAAATTCTGAAACAACGCGCAGTTGATATGTATGTACTTTCGACATTTTTTTTATGGTTTTGACAGTTTTATACATGCGTGAAATAGGTTTTGCCAGTAGGGTGAGAGATGTAGTGATTCTGCTCTCCGGATTACTCACATGTTGGACACACAGGAAGTCCAAGAAGTGGTTTTCCACAACCCTTCTCAAAATTTAAAAAAAAAATTCAGTATCAGCACTGTAATTGAGTATTGAGGCCAAAATTTTGGTTGGATGGAGTCGGGGTAGGCTTTAATCGACTTGTCATGGTCGAAATGTCAAAAACTGATACCTTGCAGGCCACTATACGACCAAATGCCAACTTTCACAGTTTGGCTGCCATTTTGGAAAAAAGGCCCAAAATGGCCAAAATATCAGACGGATCAAGTCAGGGGTGGCTCAGATCAACTCGTCATGGTCAAAATGTTAGGAATTGATACTTTGCGCGCCACTGTACGACCGATCGCCAATTTTCAAAATTTGGTCGCCATTTTGGAAAAAAGGGCCTGTATAACGCATGCCGTCGGAATTTTTTTTGGGAACATCGGACGAAATTTCTACCTATGGTCCCTAGAAACTATGTGCCAAATTTTGTAACTCTACTCAAAAGTGCAGTATCCAAAAGCGTACCGACCCCACTAATAAAAAAATTATTATCTCCAGAACTATTGACTCAAATGGCATATGTTGAAATGGCCGATGATATTGTTGAAATCAGAATTTTATAATCCATCTAAATATTGAGAAAAAATTAGGGGTTGCTATTGAAAAAAAATCTTGTCACTGCCTGAAAACGGAAGGGGTAGAAAAATAAAAATTATTGGAAAATGTTCGATATTCGACGATATTCGATATTATATTATTCGATAATATTCCGATATTCCGGACAGGAAAGAAAATAAATTCATTATTCCATACTTTTGCCGCGCACTGTATGTGTTCAATCTTAGATTGCTACTGTATAGTCAGTCAAAATCTTTCTGTAAATTTATGTTTCCTCTCTCTTGTAAAAATCAGTTAATCACTTACAATAAATTGGAGCGGCGGTGGCCGAGTAGTCTGGGTGTTGGCAAGCCAAGCCAGTCGTGACACACCGCGGGGGTTCGAATCCCGCCTCGTCCATGGATATTTTGTGTTGTCCAAAAATTGTTCCGACCTTACTATGCCATATATGCACCTGTCTGACTACAGCGGTTACAGAAAAAATGGATTTCTGATTACAGAGTTGAGTGCTATCAGAGTACTGAGGCCTCACATAGCTAACAGTCGGCAATTCAAGTAATAGAAACGTGTACCAAAAACCCACTGAATGTCCCGTCGATAACCTCGTAGTTGATGCGTCGTAAAACATTCAAAAAAAAAACCTTACAATAAATTCTATTTTTCTGTCTCCCTATCTATCTAGAAAGTCAAGATATGGCCTCAAAGAAACGTAAGAAAAAAAAGCTCGTTGAAGATGCACCAGGAATGGCTGAGGAAAGTATTGTTGAAAATTCCCCAAAGTCCAAGAAACATAAGAAGAAGCGAGAACATGAAGTTGATGAAGTACCGGAACAGAATGACCTGGAACAGGATAACCAAGCAAATAAGATACATAGGAAACACAAAAATAAAAATGAAGTAAAAGCAGTGGAAAACCTAGATGAGGGAACATTAGATGAGATCATTCATAATGGACACAAGAAGAAAAAAAAGAAGAAAGACAAGGTTGATGACACTAAGGATGGCAGTGGAAAAGTCAAGAAATGGAAAAAGCAAAATGATTCTGAAGAAATTGGAGTTCTTCAGTATGCAGTTCCAGAAGAAGAAGAAATAAAAGCCCGTGACAAAAATTACAGAAGGAAAAAGAAAAATAGAGAAATAGTTGATGAAACTGAAAATGCTGACCATCATAAGATGAAAAAGAAGAGGGATCGAAATGATTCTGAAAACTTGGAAGAGGTTTTGGAAGAGGTAAAGACGAAAAAGAAGACAAAAAAGAAGATTGAACCTGAAGAATTGGAAGATCTGCAGTCTTCTGTTCCAGAAGAAGATGAAGAAGAAACAAGAAAAGAAGAAAAAGTCGCTCACTTTGTGAATAACGGAAAAAGAGATAAAAGTGACGAGGTCGATGAAGCTGAAGATGAAAATTATGAAGTGAAGAAGCAGATAAAGCTAAACGATACCGGAGAAATTCTCCAAGAAACAGTTCCAGAGAAAAAAGCAGGTGCCTGTGAAGAAACCATAACTGACCAATCTTCCGATTGTACGTCGTCAAATTCTTCTAGCGCCGAAGAATCGGCGGAGTTCAAGAGGTTGCTTGGTTCTCTGATAAACAAACAGCGCAAGATTTTGGATTGCACCCTGGATGAAATCGACGATTTGAATCCGACAGTCGAGGGCCCTTCGATAATTGACGAAATCAATCGAAACATTCAGAAACACGCCAAGGTTTCTCGCAAATTCATCGAAGCTTACGAATTCAAGAAAGTTGCCAAAAACAGGGGCAAACTGCGCAAGGCTGTCGATCCCGACCAGGTGCTTCCCAAGAAATTGGCTGAAAATGTGCTGTCCCGCAATCAAGCTAGGGTAAGAGCTGTTCTACAAGGTGGTTCCGTTAGTTTTTGTAAATATTACATAGCGGCTGTAGTGTTGATGGTAAAGGGGGAAATTATGTTGTTTAAACAACACTTACTCATGAACGATCTGATTATTATTGACTACATTGACCGGTCGGTGTCGGGTTTTTATCAGATAATTAAGAGACCATGACACACTCGTTGAATTTGTAGACAACAACGCTTTTGAGAAAGTTTTAAAAACTTACTACCTGATGAAACTCGTGCCCTGGGTTGCACCAACGGTCAATTAATGTGATACGAGATTAGTGGAATTTCTTTTGGTCAGTACTCGTTGGTGAATAGCAGAAATTTTGGTTTCACAAAAGAAAATGATCCAACGAATAATTACCTAAAGATTTTATGCTTTCACCATGGTCAACCTACTAGGATTGGCCAGATTGAGATCCATTCAGTTTCGTATTAACCCCCTATTATTCAATGATGTATTTAGCTTGAAAGATTTTTTTATCTTGTTCATTAAATTAAAAATAAAATTAATCCTAAGAAAATCATATTGAATTTATTTAAACTTGAAATAATTACTCCACTGACTCATTCACGAAACAAAATATTTTGTGAAGGTGAAATTGACTTATTTCGTCAACGTTGTAGCTGCTATGGAAAAAATTACAGATGAATGGACCACCTGTTTGAGACAAGGAGGATATAAGAATCTATACATATGTATATGTAAGGATATTTATTCTTCTATCCTCCTAGATTTGAGAGTGGTTTTTTAATGAAAATTATTTTCAAGACTTTGGCTAAACTGAGGATTATTGTCCCGTGGGAACCAGCTCCGTTGCATTTAATCGAAACGGCCGTAATAAAATCGCCCACGGCCGAACAACTAAAACAAATATCGGAACAAAAATTGGCGGTCAAGAAGGGTACATTTTCTGCCGAGGAGGACGAAATCCTAATGAACAATTGGCGCAATTTCTGTCGAGTGAGTTCCAACACCCTAGAAACGCGAACTCGCCGAAAACCCCTGCGTTTTTTTTCCAGCTTCACGATATAGAAGAAGATCCTTCGGTGTTCCTCAGACTGAAACATTTGGACATTAAAAATTTGCGGCCCAAGCATAGGCTCAATTTCGTCAGATCTTTGGCCAGAAATTTGGACGATCGATTGTTGATGTCCGTTTACAGACGGTTCAAAACCATTTGTAGTCACGAAAAATTGAACACTGGAAGGTAGGGTACAACTATATTTTTAATGTGTATTTTGCTTCAATATTAATTTCTCATAGGTTTACCAAAGCGGAAGATGAAGTGATTCTTGATTACGTTAGCACACATTCGAACCGTAGCAAGCTGAAATTTTCGCAACTAGCTTTGATTCTAAACAGGGACTTTAGGGCCGTCAAATCCCGAGTGGACATATTAACTAAGCCAAGTAATTCAGTTTTTTTTTCAAACATGAATAATTTGTAATGCGTTTTACAGAAACTGCTCTCGTATTTACTGACTCGAAGCTGAAGAACTTCGTCAAAGAATTAATGGAAGTTACAGAAACCAGCGACGTTCAAGAGCTGAAAACCAAAGAAATCACCAATGAACATTGGCACGAACTCAGTGACAAACTGGATTTTCCAGTCAAAACTCTAAAGAGGACTTGGCAAATAGTGGCGTATCCTAGATTATTTTTGCCCGAGTCTTGCGATTTAAGAACTCTGAAAGAAAGTTTGATTCAAAAGTAATAACTTGTTGTTTTAGTGTTGAAGTTTTCACTCACTTGAATGTTTGCAGGATTCAAGATTCTGGCGCGAAAAACTACGAGGACATCGACTGGGAGCAACTCGCCTCAGGGATGGATGGATGTACGCCGCAACTTTTGCGTAAAATGTTTAAAGAATTACTCAGTTATTATGTCCCACAGTCATTTATGGAGCGTTTGACAAGTACTTGTAGCTTTTCCAAGGCGGGTATTGGGCTGATGTGTTTTTGTGTTTCAGATGCGTTGTTTTATTTGCAAAAAGCGGTGGTGGCCAAGCACAAATTGAGGACAGGAAACCGCTTTGATCCTCTTCATGTGTGAAAATATGGATTTTTTCATGTAAGAGAATATGTAGTGCAGGTGAAATTTTTAATACAACGGATGTCCAGTCAAGGTTACAAATGCCGCTGCTAGTATGCTCATTTTTCATCTATAACGACTCAAATATACGCCTTGTACTCCCCCTATTTATGGAACATGTAAATGACCAGTAATACTTTGAAGTTCACAATGGCGGGAGCTTATCGACAGTATCACAGGCATTTGTGACGGGCTGACTTATGTAAACCCGACCTTAACAGTCTTTGTTATAACATACTAAAAGTCCCTTCCGATCCTGTGTGAGCTTCCCCGTTCTCCAAAGCTTCTTCTACGGTTATTTCAATTTTTTGTACCTCTCTATAAAATTCAGTAGGTGGGGTGACCGAATGTTGCCGCTGTAGGGTGGTGTAATCGCAAAAGCCTTGCGTCACACGCCGCACACTGGGGTTAGGTCCTCCGCTGAGAAAAGTATTTTATTTTGTGGAAGCGAGATTTCCACGATAATTTTGTCCGAACATGTATAATTTTGAAGGTTTAAACATGCTCCGTCTGGTGGTATTTGTGCCATCTACGTGGAAAGCACCCATTATAGCTCCTGTTGGTTATGACAGTGACAATAGGGTAGTGACCACCATCGAAAAATATTTAAAAAAATCATACTAATCGAATGTAGAGCCTTAATAACAAGACTACGCTTCGTGGAAATTCGAAAAAAAAGTTCAAAGTGTCTCAAAATCTGCCTTGAAAGTGGCTACTTTTGCGAACGATTTCAAATCTACCGAGCTGTAAGGCGGGCTGTGACGTTTCATTCTTTTGACAGTAGTGGGGATGACCCCACCTCCGTTGCCTGTGCGTCAGTGTTGACGTTGACGTTTGCCAGCATAACATAACCATTGAAGTCTGATGTAGTTTTGAAATAATAATAAATCATGAAAGATTTCACCAACTTTCCATATTTTCAAGCAAAACAACTAAACAACACGAATCACCGCACAGATACACAAAGCGTTAACAATATAACAATCAGCTGTTATGAGCGTTGACGGGTTGACGCTAGTGCTTTTTGTAGTAAGTTCTGTAGTGTTGTCAAGCCTGCTTCTCCGCCTATAAAAGATTGTGACGTCATCGCGCCAAATTTGAAATGATCGAAAACTTTCATAATTTTTTTTTACCAAGAAAACTTACGAAAAAAAATCTGTTAACTATATAGCGTCACTTATCAAGAAGTGAACTTTAAAAAAAAATGATAAAAAAAAAATCGGTCACTACCCTATTGATATTGCTTTCGGTCTTACGTAAATAGCATGATCTTCCTATCCATGTATGACTTCTACTGGTTCATCGCTCTCTCCCGCTATATAGTGGAGTCTGCACGTTCGGAAAAAGTCCTGTTCACTGCATTTTTGAGTAATGCAATGCCCTTTGGCACACATGTCCTTAGAACCTGTCTGAACAATTCTGTCTATCGCCGCAAGCAAAATTTTTGTTCAGATCCTGTATACAGGGTGGAAAAGAAAAACAATTTTAAAAAATTGCATCTTTTGAACGGACAAAGGTAGAGTAATGTAGGGCATGTCATATGAAGCGCAATTTGATAATTGTTGAGGTACACCAAACCATTTTGGAACATTAATTACCGTTTTCGAGATATTCTGAAAAAAATGAGATCTGTCAAAAAAACATTATCTTCATTATGGAATGAAATTTGGTATTTGCCTTATAAAAGAGGTCATAAATGGATAACAGCTGCAGTTATTTTCTAGGCCTACTATTTTCCTAAATAAGACAGTCAACTTTTTTGGAGGGGAGCCGCCATCTTGTTTAGTGAATATCAAGCTGATGACCGAAAAAATTACTGATAGTCATTAGGCTAGTATCATGCCGTTACTCTATCATGTGAAAGATCACTTTGGATGGACCATCATACCATTTTTGCTGAAAGAAAGATGATGCACGAGTTTTATCGGATTCCTCAGAACTAGAGGATCTACTGCTAGCCATCGAGCCATTGCAAGTACTGTGGCAATTGCTAATATAATTAAGTAGGTTATTAATAGTTCCGGGCAAATGTGAATTCAACTTAGCGAGATAAGGCCGAGAGTGGCTTGAAAGAAACCCAACGCTGAATCGAGTTATATGAGCCAGGCTGTTAAAAAAAACGGAGAGCTATAGAAAACCCGGCAGAGTCCTTGAATAATAGAGAAATTGCTTCGGTTTGGCCGTGAGAAGTAATAACTAACTTGTGGACAAAGAAATGTTTATCTAAGTTTCGAAAATTCGGGCAACGGTGTAGTTAACGCCCGGATGCGACGGCATAAAACGCCTGCTGGTTTATGATATACTGAAAGGCCGCATAAAAGGGCCGAAAAGGGCCGTTGCCATGTGGCCAGCACCTTGCCGACTCGAGAATTTCGCTTACAAGAAAATTAAACGCGGTTAATTACCAGTTTCCAAACTGAAAACTCGTAGATGTGATTGTATGGCGGAAAGAGTAAGTTTACAGATTAGGGTGCGAAATAAGAGTCAAGTAGACACCAAACAAGAAAGGGTTTCATTCAAGCGATTCTGCCCAGTCCGGCCAGTTTGGATTACACTATTCGGGTAATTTCTTTATGTTTAGACATAAGCCCGGAAGTTATAAACGTAAGCTAAAATATCTTGATATGTCAACAGTCAGATGGGAGTGGGGAGGTATCGATAAGATTGTAATTATCCAAATTGGTGTGGAAAATGAGACGACTGGCGCCATCTGACGGTGAATGCTATAAGGAGTGCGGCCAGAAGGGCGATATTTGCAAGATCGAACGTGGTCGACAGAATCCAATACGCGATCGATATCAGGGGGTGGAAAATTTGTGATTGGACGAGACTAGGGTTGGCTAAGTCTCATTGGTAGAGGTGAAGGACTTTCGGAAGTGGAAATGAGGGTGTAGCTCAGGGGATGTGGGCGAGCTCTCGTGGCTTTTTTGCTTGAGCTCTCATCGTGACAAGTTGCATTGAAAAACGTGAATCCAAGTCCTCTGGGGATTTAAGATTTTGTTCTGTCAAGGCAGTTTTTGATAAGTACAAGCGTGAAGCTAAAATTTACTAATTTACTCACTGAGTTAAATAACAGATTTCAGATCGTTGTTTGCATTTAAAGAATTCAAATTCCAAGTCAATTAAACAGATTAAAGTCAGTTCGGTGGTCGGAAATTTCCACAAAAGTCAAAAAGGAGTTTCAGTGAAAATTTCGTGTGTTCAGATTGCTAAATTAAATCAGGGTTAATTCGCGTGGTGGGTTTGGTGTAAATTCAATTAGAAAGAGGTGATATTGTGTGTGTGTTGGAGACAGCACAACAGGCAGCAGGCTTCAAGTCGAAATTCTGAGCATCGGGACCAAGGAATAGGAAAATCGCTGCTACTCCGCCGGTCGTCAAATAAAGGTTGGTCTCGTTTTCTGCACTAATTGAGGTTTAAAATATTATTAATTACCGGCCGTGGAAACCAATGCTGCTGAAAAATTAAATAAGGATTAGAAGTCCACAGAAAATTGTAGCTAAGTGTAATTCGAGGGTACCAGCCGAGAAATTTGGTATTGCCTTCCCGCCAATGGCTCAGCCGGCTCACTGCCCCGAACACGTGAAAGTTCATCAAATGAATTAAATGCACCCTGATTGGCCACTAGGTGAGCGCCATTATTGTTCCATCTTGCAACAACAAAAATTACTTCCGTCACAGGCTAAAGAATCGGCCGGACACCATCGGCAAGGCGAATCTCCAAGCCTCATCATGCGAATGAAATTTCAAGCCTTTTTTCTTTCTCTCGATCAAGCAGACGACCGCAATGGCAAAGAAAATTTACAGTTCAAGTCCACCAAAAGGGCGGCTGCAAATTGCCCACCTTTAAAGACATCACCTATAAACACCGCCAAAATGCGAAAGTCTCGCGCGAGATTCGATAAACGAAGGGTTGTGATCAAGAAGGGTTCAACATAACTCCGTGGGGGCGCGTCGCGAGAATCCGTTGGGTCATCGAAGACTTGAGCTGAGGCGCGACGCCCGAAGAGACCAATAGCGAGAGCGTCGTAATTACTTCCCTCCAAATATCTGTTGAAAAATTCTGTCCAAGGATTGTTATTTTCTGCCACCGGCAACTTCAGCCACGTCGAAATAAAATTATTCAAAGAAAGCCACCGTGATTCTCTTAGCAGTATCGAGGTTTCAGGTGAACTCGAGCCGTTTTGTGGTGAAAAACCATACCTGCACTTTCCTTCGGCGCCGTTAGCTAGGTGTAGTGTAGGAGACATTTACTGTTGTTTTGAGAGCCATTAAAATGGTATTTGAAGTGTGAATCCGGCAGTTATAATGCCATTAGATGATAAAGTTATTGAGATGGGAAAATATCCCATATCTCATTGTTTGAAGGCATACGATCAAAGCCGAAGCTGTCGTACAAAGCCAACGAGTGAAAAATTATAATCAAAATTTGACGATTATCAAAGTCAAGTCAAAGCACGGCAAATTGTTGGTTTCCAGGACAGGTGGTTGATAAGGCGTGGGTGATCTGTAAGCCTGCGTCAAGCGACAGAATTGTGTGATAACATTAGTGTGATTACTGACATGAAATTCAGTGTTTATTGTTGTTACTCTGGGCGTCGTGTTTGTAAAACGTCGCTACGTTCCGTATTTCGAGCAGTCAAGTGTTTAATTTGCGTTGCGGTTTAGGTAGAGTTTCTTCCCCTTTGGTTTAGCTCAAATTTGAATTGTTGTTAAATTTGGATAGGGTTTTCTTTCAGGTATCATGGCAACGTCCTCCGTGTTATTTCAATAAGTTAGGTCGTTTACAATAGGGATTCAATCTGCGGGTAGGCAGAGCTGTACCAACTGTAGCAAGTCCCTGAAATCACAGCACAAGACCATCCTGGTGGGTTTTCCGTGGTTTCCCCACCAGGTCAATAGGCGAATGCCATGGTTACATTTTCCACGAGGAGGTCAGTATGACTCCGATTACGCTAATTAATTAGAGAACTGTGATTTGATTTAAAATAGGATATTTAAAGAAATCTCCCACTGACTAGGGTAGGATTAAGGACCTGTGTATCAATTGTCTTCTCTCTATTATGACTTTGTTGTAATAAACAGGATTGTGGTTGACTTTCGTGTTATATCTCTCTGTTTAGTACCTGTTCTCTTGTGTCACTTATCAATGAAAGAACAAGCGGTTATGAATTAATTTGACAACGTAGGGAAAAGTGGAATGGGACTCTATCAGCGGAGCTTCTCGTACTGTCACTTTCTTTGACAGAGCCAGTGAAAGGGTTAGTGAAAGAAAAGGGGTGGCTCTATTAGCGGAGTCCACCTCAGTGTTTGTGAATCTACTGTAAGAGGCCAGACAGCAGTTAAGTATGGTTTACACTTTTGTTAGACGATCACGCCGGAATGTCAACTGACGGGTTAGGAGAAAGGGGTTGTACCGTTACAGATAAAATGGATCCGTGACAGCAGGATTGATAAGTAATAGTATGCAAGAGATAGGGGGGTGAACAAGAGAGAGATAATACGAAAGGGTAAAGAGTAGAAGGGTTAAATTAGATGGGAAGAACGAAAGATACATAAGACAAGACGGTGTTGTGAAAGGAAAACTTGGACACAATGCCAGAATTGTTGGTGGAAATGCATACGAAATCGAAGCGTAGAAGGTAAACAAAGGAATGGCATACTTCGAAAATTGAAAGAAACGGCGCCAAAATGTATAAGGCGGAATCGTCAACAATGACTGGTGATGAGCTATTAGATGCAAAGATAATTAGGTCAAAACGAATATAATTAATGACAGTGCGACGAGTCAATTGTTTGCGCTCTGCAATAAAGTTGAATTTATACAGGCCACCTATTGTGGCCAAGAAGCCAAACCCTCAATGTAGCATCTATTTGAATAATTTCTGGTTCGTGATTGAGGAAAAGGGGTGAGAAGATGGGATCAATCCACATTTCGTCCAAATTCATAGATCAAAACCTTCTCTGTTTCGTTTCTTGCTTTATTTTGTTGTGATTACATTCGGGTTTATTTATTTATATAATGCTAAGCGCGTGAATGGTGCTTATTTAAATTTCATTTAAACCTGACTCTTGTTAAGAGGATGTGTAATTCTGCTGAACAATTAATTAAGTGATTGAATTGAATTGAAAATATTATCCAATCAAATTTTTTTGAAATAGTAATTCTAGCTTTCACAACACTGGTCGAGTGTATGTAGTTGATAGAGAGAGACTAATTGAAACAACAGGAGATAGGGTTAGCTGAGATCGCGACGGGTAGGTCATGCGAACGAGCCCTGCGGATGTATTGTTTATAGATGAGGAGTTTACTTCAATGGAGACAGTAGTACCTATAAGGTGATAACTGTCGAAGGCCGCAGAAGGGGTTGCGCCAGCCGAGGTGAGTGGCCACTTGAGTGGTGCACGAGGTGAGAAATTCACAGGTGGTGTACGAGCAAACCCAAGGCCACCGTAACAGAAATATTAATTGAGCTAGTGGACTAATGAAGTGTGATTAGATAGTGTCAAAGTTGAGTAGAGGAGTAAGAATATGTAAAAAAAAATTACAGCGCCTAGGTGGAATGCAGCAGCGAGTTGTACGAGGCATGATGAGGACCATCCTGTATGGTGTAATGAGTAATAAGTAGTGGATAGCTAATATTCCAGCTTGTGCGACCAAGAGGAGGTGAGGAGCTGAGCTCGCCGACACTGCGAAAGATTAGAATGGTTATTGTGGGGGTGACGATCTACAGGCAATGCAGCGTCCATGCGGTCGGACCATAGGCCACCGAGCAATATGATGTGTGTTAGTTGAATTGCCGGAGTAGCGTAGACCTTTGCAATTGATTACGAGTTGCGGGAAATTTCTAGCGCCGCTACTTGGACTCAAAAGGAGTGAGAGCCTTTTGGACCGGACCAGGAGTAACGGAGTCGAGAGTAGGGCTGTCGGCCACGTAGTGCCTGTTAGTAGAATTATTGCGTTTTAGCTTGAAGGTTAGCAGCCAGCCAAGATGGACTGCCACTCGGACTTCAGTGAGCGCGAGCGGACTCTAAATGAATTAGACAAGCTAGTGGGTGTGTTTACTAATCGAGTGGTAGAGTGACTGAAATTATAGCGAGCTACCGGACATCGCTATGATTAATGAAATTACTAGAATAACAATAGTGTAGTTAGTCTCTAGGGCCAATACACAGGTGATATATGCGTATCTGTAGAGGCCATGCACGTCCACGCGATCGAATCTGCATATTCTAAAGTCGGTCCTACTTTATCCAAAGGTATCGACCTAAAATGGCTGGAGGTAGAAAAGTGACTCGGGCTACCGCACGCCAGGAAACTGTGCGTCCGGTGGCGCGCGATCGAACTGCTGCCGAAGAGAATCGCGTGGAGGAACCGATTATTCCGAGGTGGTTCTTCGAGTATCAGGAAATCCAGGACCGGCGTCAGGAGGAATTGGATCGGAGGGCTGCAGAGCGAGAGGAGCGTCTGACGAATATGATGCTGAGAACGATGGAGACGGTGGCGTCCGCCGTTGGGAATGGAAGAGTGGCTGCGACCTTGGCTATCGGCGAGGCTACCGACGCGGCGACGGGTGCCAGTCGGAGCACCCCATCGGCGTCAACTACCGAAGAGCCAGGAGCTGGGGCTGAGCCCAACGAGCTGAGTCCGCAAGACTTGGGGGGACAGCTGAAAGCGCTGATCGAGCAGGCCGCACCGCTGCCAGCCAGACCAGTGTTTGAGAGCACGGACGGGCCGAATAACCCGATGATGTTCCTGGAGCAGGTGGATAGCTATGCGGAAGGGGCACAGCTTGATGACCGGAAGAAGAGGAAATTTGTGGTGGAGTGTCTCCGAGGAAAGGCCAAGCGCTGGGCGGCGGTCCACAAGGCTGAGTGGCAGGACTATGCTGAGTTTCGACGGCGCTTCCTGCACTTTTTCTGGTCGGAGGACCAACAGGCAGGAGTGCTCCGACAACTTCAAGATGGCAGGTTTGACGTGGAGGGACGATTCTCCATGTCAGATCATTTCAACTATCATCTGGGTCGAGCAAAGATGCTGACAGAGCCACCCATTGAGAGTAAACTCGTGAAAATGATCATCAGGCACTATCCTTGCGATATCCAGCGGTTTTGGAAGAGCAAGGGGTGCAAGAACATTCGGCAGACGAGTGCCTTCCTCGAGGACATGGAGGATGAAGCCACAAATAAGCCGAGCACCCGCCTGCAGAAAGAACGGAACGCCGGACCCAAAGAGCGGCGAGCGGATACGTGGCGGCGGAGAGATAATCGTCGAGATGATCGCCGAGACGACCGAAGATTCGGGCAACAACCCTACGTGCGACATCCGCAGCGAGAGGGCCCCCGAGCTATCGAGGCGCCTCCTTCAGTGCCCCAAATTACTTTCCCCGACTCGCCAGCGCCAGCACCAGCGCCGCGATTTGAACCAGCTCGACCGTTCGAGCGTCGCGGGAATAACGATACGCGACCGCGTCCGTGGCAACAGCGTCAGAACCAACCACAGGCCGGGTGGAGTCGGTGGCAGCAACCGAATACGCGTCGCGACGCTCCGGCGACACAGACATCGGGAAACGGACCGAGGGCGGAGAACAAGCGCCGCTGATCTCCGCCCATCTAACCAGCACCGCGACGCCCGCGACCAGCACCGCGACGCCCGCGACCAGCACCGCGACGTCCGCGACCAGCACCGCGACGCCCGCGACCAGCACTGCGACGTCCGCGACCCGCCCTGCGACGTCCGCGACCCGCACTGCGACGTCCGCGACCAGCACCGCGACGCCCGCGACCAGCACTGCGACGCCCGCGACCAGCACCGTGACGTCCGCGACCAGCACCGCGACGCCTGCGACCAGCACCGCGACGTCCGCGACCAGCTCCGGACGCTCCCTGCGAGCCAGTAATCCAGCGAGTGAGCAATTGATATTCTGTGCATAGTAATGTTTTGGTTTACCGAGCTGCTAATGATGATCGAGCCCGCCTTGCTATACCGGGGCGAGGTACCGACCGGCTCACTTGGTACCATCATCAGCTCCTGGGACATTTGGGGCGACCAAAGTTCACCAGGCTATGAAGCATAAGTCTGTACTACTGGCCTGGCATGTCACGCCCTATCCGCCGGGTCATACGGTCCTGTGACCTGTGCCAGAAGACGAAACATCCAAATCGTCATGCCCAGGGACCAATGACACCCATCAATGCCAAGGGCATGGGTGATCTCGTCTCGTTCTGGAGATACCACATAACAACACGTATGCCATTGCTGACGTGTCCACACAAGAGCGCAAGGGCGTCTACAACATGACGAACCTGAGACTCTACTACCGCCGAGAAGCTCCGGGGGTCATCGCCACCCCGTGAGGAAGCACTTGGTGTGCTGAGAATCGAGTACATCCCTACAGCACCTATCAAGGGACGCGAGATGACTTTCCTGTACTCATGCTGTGTAGCAGCAAAGCCAGGGGGTGTATGTGGCAATTGCTAATATAATTAAGTAGGTTATTAATAGTTCCGGGCAAATGTGAATTCAACTTAGCGAGATAAGGCCGAGAGTGGCTTGAAAGAAACCCAACGCTGAATCGAGTTATATGAGCCAGGCTGTTAAAAAAAACGGAGAGCTATAGAAAACCCGGCAGAGTCCTTGAATAATAGAGAAATTGCTTCGGTTTGGCCGTGAGAAGTAATAACTAACTTGTGGACAAAGAAATGTTTATCTAAGTTTCGAAAATTCGGGCAACGGTGTAGTTAACGCCCGGATGCGACGGCATAAAACGCCTGCTGGTTTATGATATACTGAAAGGCCGCATAAAAGGGCCGAAAAGGGCCGTTGCCATGTGGCCAGCACCTTGCCGACTCGAGAATTTCGCTTACAAGAAAATTAAACGCGGTTAATTACCAGTTTCCAAACTGAAAACTCGTAGATGTGATTGTATGGCGGAAAGAGTAAGTTTACAGATTAGGGTGCGAAATAAGAGTCAAGTAGACACCAAACAAGAAAGGGTTTCATTCAAGCGATTCTGCCCAGTCCGGCCAGTTTGGATTACACTATTCGGGTAATTTCTTTATGTTTAGACATAAGCCCGGAAGTTATAAACGTAAGCTAAAATATCTTGATATGTCAACAGTCAGATGGGAGTGGGGAGGTATCGATAAGATTGTAATTATCCAAATTGGTGTGGAAAATGAGACGACTGGCGCCATCTGACGGTGAATGCTATAAGGAGTGCGGCCAGAAGGGCGATATTTGCAAGATCGAACGTGGTCGACAGAATCCAATACGCGATCGATATCAGGGGGTGGAAAATTTGTGATTGGACGAGACTAGGGTTGGCTAAGTCTCATTGGTAGAGGTGAAGGACTTTCGGAAGTGGAAATGAGGGTGTAGCTCAGGGGATGTGGGCGAGCTCTCGTGGCTTTTTTGCTTGAGCTCTCATCGTGACAAGTTGCATTGAAAAACGTGAATCCAAGTCCTCTGGGGATTTAAGATTTTGTTCTGTCAAGGCAGTTTTTGATAAGTACAAGCGTGAAGCTAAAATTTACTAATTTACTCACTGAGTTAAATAACAGATTTCAGATCGTTGTTTGCATTTAAAGAATTCAAATTCCAAGTCAATTAAACAGATTAAAGTCAGTTCGGTGGTCGGAAATTTCCACAAAAGTCAAAAAGGAGTTTCAGTGAAAATTTCGTGTGTTCAGATTGCTAAATTAAATCAGGGTTAATTCGCGTGGTGGGTTTGGTGTAAATTCAATTAGAAAGAGGTGATATTGTGTGTGTGTTGGAGACAGCACAACAGGCAGCAGGCTTCAAGTCGAAATTCTGAGCATCGGGACCAAGGAATAGGAAAATCGCTGCTACTCCGCCGGTCGTCAAATAAAGGTTGGTCTCGTTTTCTGCACTAATTGAGGTTTAAAATATTATTAATTACCGGCCGTGGAAACCAATGCTGCTGAAAAATTAAATAAGGATTAGAAGTCCACAGAAAATTGTAGCTAAGTGTAATTCGAGGGTACCAGCCGAGAAATTTGGTATTGCCTTCCCGCCAATGGCTCAGCCGGCTCACTGCCCCGAACACGTGAAAGTTCATCAAATGAATTAAATGCACCCTGATTGGCCACTAGGTGAGCGCCATTATTGTTCCATCTTGCAACAACAAAAATTACTTCCGTCACAGGCTAAAGAATCGGCCGGACACCATCGGCAAGGCGAATCTCCAAGCCTCATCATGCGAATGAAATTTCAAGCCTTTTTTCTTTCTCTCGATCAAGCAGACGACCGCAATGGCAAAGAAAATTTACAGTTCAAGTCCACCAAAAGGGCGGCTGCAAATTGCCCACCTTTAAAGACATCACCTATAAACACCGCCAAAATGCGAAAGTCTCGCGCGAGATTCGATAAACGAAGGGTTGTGATCAAGAAGGGTTCAACATAACTCCGTGGGGGCGCGTCGCGAGAATCCGTTGGGTCATCGAAGACTTGAGCTGAGGCGCGACGCCCGAAGAGACCAATAGCGAGAGCGTCGTAATTACTTCCCTCCAAATATCTGTTGAAAAATTCTGTCCAAGGATTGTTATTTTCTGCCACCGGCAACTTCAGCCACGTCGAAATAAAATTATTCAAAGAAAGCCACCGTGATTCTCTTAGCAGTATCGAGGTTTCAGGTGAACTCGAGCCGTTTTGTGGTGAAAAACCATACCTGCACTTTCCTTCGGCGCCGTTAGCTAGGTGTAGTGTAGGAGACATTTACTGTTGTTTTGAGAGCCATTAAAATGGTATTTGAAGTGTGAATCCGGCAGTTATAATGCCATTAGATGATAAAGTTATTGAGATGGGAAAATATCCCATATCTCATTGTTTGAAGGCATACGATCAAAGCCGAAGCTGTCGTACAAAGCCAACGAGTGAAAAATTATAATCAAAATTTGACGATTATCAAAGTCAAGTCAAAGCACGGCAAATTGTTGGTTTCCAGGACAGGTGGTTGATAAGGCGTGGGTGATCTGTAAGCCTGCGTCAAGCGACAGAATTGTGTGATAACATTAGTGTGATTACTGACATGAAATTCAGTGTTTATTGTTGTTACTCTGGGCGTCGTGTTTGTAAAACGTCGCTACGTTCCGTATTTCGAGCAGTCAAGTGTTTAATTTGCGTTGCGGTTTAGGTAGAGTTTCTTCCCCTTTGGTTTAGCTCAAATTTGAATTGTTGTTAAATTTGGATAGGGTTTTCTTTCAGGTATCATGGCAACGTCCTCCGTGTTATTTCAATAAGTTAGGTCGTTTACAATAGGGATTCAATCTGCGGGTAGGCAGAGCTGTACCAACTGTAGCAAGTCCCTGAAATCACAGCACAAGACCATCCTGGTGGGTTTTCCGTGGTTTCCCCACCAGGTCAATAGGCGAATGCCATGGTTACATTTTCCACGAGGAGGTCAGTATGACTCCGATTACGCTAATTAATTAGAGAACTGTGATTTGATTTAAAATAGGATATTTAAAGAAATCTCCCACTGACTAGGGTAGGATTAAGGACCTGTGTATCAATTGTCTTCTCTCTATTATGACTTTGTTGTAATAAACAGGATTGTGGTTGACTTTCGTGTTATATCTCTCTGTTTAGTACCTGTTCTCTTGTGTCACTTATCAATGAAAGAACAAGCGGTTATGAATTAATTTGACAACGTAGGGAAAAGTGGAATGGGACTCTATCAGCGGAGCTTCTCGTACTGTCACTTTCTTTGACAGAGCCAGTGAAAGGGTTAGTGAAAGAAAAGGGGTGGCTCTATTAGCGGAGTCCACCTCAGTGTTTGTGAATCTACTGTAAGAGGCCAGACAGCAGTTAAGTATGGTTTACACTTTTGTTAGACGATCACGCCGGAATGTCAACTGACGGGTTAGGAGAAAGGGGTTGTACCGTTACAGTACTTGAACACCGCGATTATGACCTTTGATCGTTCTTCAGGTTGTCTACTGAGATTCATAGTGATAAGTTCAGCGGTTCGGTTTTAGCAGCTATTTAAATAAAATAGTGTCGATTTTTCATGAAAAAAACAGAAAATCACGAGGTCTCTGGGTCATTTCTTAGGTCATTCGAAAAAGATCCTTCATGGAATTTTGATAAATTTATGCTGAATTATTAGAAAAAAGTCCATTCTTCAGTATAGGTTTCAAAAAACTGGCACAGGATGTACTAATGTTATGTAGGACGAACATGAAAGACTATTTTGCAGTAGGTAGGAAGCGAACAAATTATGCGGTAGGGCAACACTAATAATGGAGAGAACCTTATAAATTTTGATGCCGCAATGTATTCTGGAATATATTCTATTCAGATTCCTCCTTCAGCTTTGGGAAATGTTGGCATGATGGCGATCTATGCAGATGACATCACAGGGTGATAAGAAATTGAAGAATTTCATCACATCATCTAAATAGGTTGGAGGCATGAAAATCGACAAAAAGATGCATAATTTAACGCTTAACAAGACAAAAGAAACCGTTTTGAACAATTTTCAGCCGTTTGTTTAAACCTATGCTATAGAATGCACTTTTTTCTAATAATTTAGCATACATTTATCAACATTCCGTGGAGGATCTATTTCCAATGATCTAAGAATTGACCCAGAGACCTCGTAATTTTCTGTTTTTTTTTACGAAAAGGCAACACTTCTTAATTCAAATAGCTGCTAAAACCGAACCGCTGCACTTATGGCTATGAATCTTGGAGAGCAACCTGAGAAATGATCAGGGGTCATAATTGTGGTGTTCAATTACTTGCAGTGGCTCGATGGCTGGAAGTAAGTCCTCTAGTTCTGAGGAACCTGATAAAATCAGTGCGTCATGTTTCTTTCAGCAAAAATGGTATGATGGTCCATCCAAGGTGATCTTTCACAATATAGAGTAATGGCATGATACTAGCCTAATGACTATCAGTCATTTTTTTGGTCATCAGCTTGATATTCACAAAACAAGATGGCGGCTCCCCCCCCAAAAAAATTGACTGTCTTATTTAGGAAAATAGTAGGCCTAGAAAATAACTGCAGCTGTTATTCATTTATGACGTCTTTTATAAAGCAAATACCAAATTTCATTCTGATATCTTCAAAAGTAAGCGATATAATGAAGATGTTTTTTTTTGACAGATCTCATTTTTTTTCAAATATCTCGAAAACGGTTTATAATGTATCAAAATGGTTTGGTGTACCTCAACAACCATCAAATTCCGCATCATATGACATGCCCTGCAATACTCTACCTTTGTCCGTTCAAAAGATGCAATTTTTTGAAATTGTTTTTCTTCTCCACCCTGTATACAGGATCTGAACTATAATTTCGCTTGCAGCGATGGACAAAATTGTTCAAACAGGTGCTAAGAACATGTGTGCCAAAAGACATTGCATTACTCAAAAATGCAGCGTATAATACTGTACCGACCCCACCAATATGGCTGCATATTATTCAAAATCGCGAATAGGTAATTTGATACAAAGTAGGTATAGTACAATGGGGTACTTGCCAACGAAACAGATTTGACCGGAAATACTTTCAATCATCAACAAGAGTAATAAATAGTATTTCCTGAAAATTTACGGAAAATATATCCATTGGTTGAAAAGATTTTTTTTCCGACTTTTTTTTCAAAAGGTTGGTAACAGTAGAGAAACTTTGGTGACATTTTTTCGTCTGTATTTTTCGAATATTGTGAAGCCACTTTAACAGTTTTCTGAGTTTTCAACCCAATAGTGCTGTTTGTTTAGTTTTTAGTTGTATTTGTGACGTCACAAATATATTTTTAAAACAGGCACCACGGCTGCAGTTTTGTGAATTTAGAAAAAAGAAAAAATACGGGTACAATATTTTTGCCCAGACTTTCGATTAAGCCAATAAAAAAAAAATGGGCAAGTACCCCATTCAAATGAAATAGAATCTCGGGCGGCTGTGAAATTTGGCGCTAGAAATGAATCGTTCTTGTTAAATCAAGTTTATGATAGAAGCTTTCCATCAATTTATGAACCTTTGCCTTTGATGATAATCTATCATAATTCTACCATAGAAAACTTACCTGGACTACAAAAACGCATTATTTCTAGTGCAATTTTTAAATGTCACAGCCGCCCGAGATGTCATTTTATTTGGATTGTACTATAATTATGTGAATATATCAAGCATTACTAAGAAAAATTAACCACAACATCAGTAGGCCTTTTTATTAAGAACAAATCTATTATACTGTTTATGCATGGTTGAGGAGTTCTCAGTCCTGGAGCATAATGGGGCGAGTGCATGTAGATGGTGATTACCTCGTTGCTATGTCATAAATGTCAATAGTGTCAACGTTAAATATGTCTAGTACCACCTACGCTTGCCGAACCCTAACCAAACTAATGGTTTTTAGGGAGCTCTTTCTTCACATAGTTTTTGACTCAAGTGTTCAAAAGATAGATGAGATTTTGTATAAGGACTATACTATAACGTTTTTTAGGTTTTATTTATAAGTATTTATGTTTTTTTAAATTTTGTGAAATACATATTTTGACTGTTTTGTTTATAATTGTCTTGTGTTCTTATCTCATAAGTACAGGATGAAAAAGAAAAGTGCAACAAACCGTTCATAACTAGCCTCATCATAGAAAAATTACTGACGAATTTGCATTGAAGAAAGTGGACCTTTTTCCATTAAATTTTATTTTTGAATGATTTGGCGGTTTTTCAAGATTACTAAGCGAAGTTTCCACACAAGTGGTGCCGGAAATGAAATCAGCATCAGTTGAAATAACCCTAGAACCTCCTAGGGTGGTATAGTAAGTGAAATTTCAGAATACATTCAATAGTTTGAACAAATGCTCTGTAGCCTGTTTCGAATAACGTATGAAATCGTTTCAAATGACGAAAATAACAGAAATAGGATTTCAGGAACAAAATATCGTTTAGGTTGGCTTTGAAAACAAAATATTCATTGGATGGAGCAACTGGATTGGTGGAATGGCCGATTTTTTTTTCACCGAAGACTTTTAATAGTTTTCTATTGATCACATGATATGTACCTATTGTGTTACAAAAGTGATTGAAGCCTCATCTGTGAGAAACGTAACAATGCACAATGGGTCCGATTTCAAAATTTCTGGCCAAAACTGAATTAGTTTTTTGAAGAATTGAGAAAATTATATAGAAAGCAAACTTTTTTGCAAGAGTAAAGTTTATATTGTTATCAAAACAAGAGATTAGTATATTATTCAACAAGCGGGTAATGATTGCTTTTTACTCATTAGGGTGCAGTTTGCCGACATGAGCCTTGGCGAGTGTCGTAAAGCATCCGACTGAGTAATACCCATTACTCGCGAGTAGAATACTATGCTTTATCCAGTCTTATTGAAAAATGCAGGCATGTATGCGCGTGATAATGCGTGCATTATTCAATAGAATTGGATGAAGTAAATTTATAGCCTGCTCCTGTTCAACGTTTTCTACCCTGAAGCAAGTACGTGTTCAAGCGTATAGCTGGAACACTAGATTGTAGGATCTTTCCAACAGGGATTTTTTTTGACAAAAGCAGCTACGTTTGATGTAAAACAACGCAAGAGCTTAATTATAGGTACATAAGTGACGTTGCTGATCGCATGTTGTGTCAGCCAGGGCTTATCATTAGTACGGGGAGCACGCTGTCCAGTTTACGAATTTCGTATACGAAGCTTGCGTATTATATCTATTGTATAAACTTGCGTATTGTCATTCGTCTTTGCAATCGGAAACGATCGTAAAAAGTCTTCAGCGACGAAGGGGGAAGATGCAGATATACAGAGGGGTGCATAAAAAACGGCCGCCGCTGTAGCATCGTTATTCCTCATCCGATCTTGAAAATTCAAAAACCAGTTTGAATGGTTTTATGTCTTCTATGATTCGACAGTAAAAAATACTTTTTTTGTAATGATGCTTCTGGGCACTGATAGTCAACTTTTGTTTTTCAAATGGCAACAATATTTTTTTAATTTCTTTTTTGATTCCTTATGCTTATCTGAATATAATGATGCATCAATATCACACATTTTATTATTAGATACGAAGAAAAAAAAAATGAAACTGCGAAATTTCTACACATCACAGTAGCATCACAACACCCACGATATGCACGCGATCTGGTAGGCTGGGTGCAAAATGATGTTCAAAAGCACATAGTAGGTCAGGCGTTTGATTTTTCGAAATGTAAATGTCAATATGTTTTCAAAATCCAAAAGAAGCTGTCCGTCTTTAAGACGTCTTTATTCTCTATTTTCAGCTTATTATTTTACACATTTTTAAGTAGGTATTGTGACCTGTCAGGACAAAAACGTCTTATTGATTTTTCATTCCAATACACACTTGAAAAGATATAAAATAGTAAGCTAAAAATAGAAAATAAACAAGTCTTAGAGGCAAACAGCTTCTTTCGGATTTTGAAAACATTTTGACATTTACATTTTGAAAAATCAAACGCCTGACCTACTATGTGCTTTTGAACATCATTTTGCACCCAGCCTACCAGATCGCGTGCATATCGTGGGTGTTGTGATGGTACTGTGATGTGTAAAAATTTCGCAGTTTCAATTTTTTTTCTTCGTGTCTAATAATAAAATGTGTGATATTGATGCATCACTATATTCAGATAAGCATAAGAAACCAAAAAAGGAATTAAAAAGATATGGTTGTCATTTGAAAAACAAAAGTTGACTATCAGTGCTCAGAAGCATCATCACAAAAAAAATATTTTTTACTGTCGAATCATAGAAGACGTAAAACCATTCAAACTGGTTTTTGAATTTTCAAGATCGGATGAGGAATAACGATGCTACAGCGGTGGCGGTTTTTTATGCACCCCTCTGTATTATGCTAGACAAAGGCAAGGAAGATACGACCTTTACGCAAGGCCCAACGTTGTCGTATTTGTACGAAGCGAATGTTAGCTTGCGGGTTGTGCATAGGCACAGCTGTGGGTAGGACACGCAAGGGGCTAGTCGATTTTTACGAAATACGAAAGTGGCGTGCTCGCCAATTTTGGATGCGAACACGAACTTCGTAATCGATTGAACGCATGCTCTGCACGGGACAGAAGACGCAAGGGATTGGGCGATATTTACTATTTACGAAACATGAAACAAAATTCGTAAACGAACACGAACTTCGTAACCGATTGACGGCGTGCTTCCACCACTGATGAAAGATTTTTGCTCTTAAAATCAGATAAATTTAGATTCATATTTGTATTACATTTCACTTCTGCGAACTTTTATCTTGATTTCCAATCCTAGATATAGACTTTATATATCCTGTGAATTAAAGCTGCCACCAGGTGCCCCTTTTCGAGTGATAACGTCTTATATCAATCAATACAGGTGAAAAATGCCTAATTTTGAGAGTAATTTATGTACTTATATTTTGAGTCCCAGAACTTTACTTAGATAGTTCTTCTTTCATCCCTCAAAAGCTACTCTTTCCCACCAAACAGATTTTTGCCATCATTTTTCCGTTGGTAAGAAAACTGATTTCAATAAGAATATGAAGTTCAAGAATTCCACAAAAAACTACATTTCCATCCGCCAAAAACTACCATTTTCCATCGAAGAGAATGTTGTCAATATTTTTAATTAATTCATGGGCTCATTACGGGATGGTTCCGTGAAACTCAGAGTTTGGGCCAAAAATTTCTTCATCCAATGTCGTGGTTCAGATCGAAGTACTCTGCAATTCTCAGTTTTATGATGGTCTCTGAATTTTGTTTTACGACCCTGATGATTAGCAGACCATCACTCCAGGTCACTTCTTGACACTAGAGCCCCTCTACGAGTACCTACGCTCTTCCAGGAAAAGACCCATTATCCACACCCGCATCCCATTGAAATCGATAGCAGTTGGTGCAACATGTCGACTACCGTCGACCGCGATGCTCGCTGCGATGTATGAAGATCGATCGAAACGAATGCTGCTGCAACAGCGGTATAAATGGAACCAACGAACCTTCAATCTGCTCGGTAAGTAGGCACACTTGTTCTTCAAATTCATTGTTGCTCAATTTGACGTGAATGTAATCAATGAAGAGAGTTTGTGCAAACTCCCTTCATTAATTACACTAGTCCTTGTCAAGGAAAGAATCAAAATTTTCTCTATTCAAAATTTGTTCTACTCAACCTAGCGGTTGAGCAAAATCACAACTTGTCTTCCTGGAGCGGATGGAAGTATCCGTGTAACAACGGTTCATATACAGTAGGTATACACACCATCTGGGTCCGTTCGTCGGCCCTTGGTTGAAAACTATGCTCACTTTCTCTACCGTTAGGTAGAAGGGCATGGCCATTGGTCAGTATTGTCGTTAGTGTTTTTTTTTTAATTGACCGTGTAGGTACAAAGCATCTCATTTTGTGACCTCAAGTTGGGTATCCTGCTTATCTTGAGATGCGAAGAGGTACAAAGTAAAATGAAGGTAATAAAATGGTCTTTTTTATGTAATTACAATATTTTGGTACCATCGTATCGGTTCGGTAAAGCAAAACGATAACCTACCAAACCTGCTGGCCGTTCATGCATTGGCTTAGGGCTTTAATCATATCTGTATTAGACAGGTACCTGAAAAAAAAAAGATCTCAACAACTTTCGATAAACACATGCTCAAGTAAGTACATCACACTAATACTCACACAAGGTTTGCCCTCAATATCTTCAAAAAATCTTAGTTGCAAAGTGTTTCCGATGATTATCAAATTTGCCACACTCCATGACCGCATTTCACAGAAATCTTAATCTCAAGTATAGGCTGCCGCTTGCGTAAAACAATAGGGCGAACCATCCTAGATAAAATCTCAAATGTATAAAACGACCAAAATTGCAGTCCCAAAATTAATTGGTATACCAAAACCACCACAAAAATGCTCAAATTAGTGCTTGTTCTAGCTTCAGTGCTTGCTTATTCTCAAGGTGGGTACCGACTATAATTCTAGTAATCCTTCCAAACTTTTAGTAAATATAGCACTTTAATGAAATTTTGAATATTTTCTCCAGCATTCAGTGTGAGGATAGTAAACGGCACCGATGCTGACCCAGGTGAGTTTCCTTTCGCAGCCGTCTTGAGGAAAGAAGGAAGTCTGACTTGCGGCTCGACAATCTTGAACGAAAGATTCATCTTGACCGCTGCCCATTGCGCTTGCGACAACAGCGAGTGAGTTTCTTCCATCGATGAGTTTAGATTTCGAATTCGAATTTTCTCGTGTTACAGTCCGTTGCCGTACAAATTTTCAATCCAGTATGGCCTCACGACGATCACAACCGACGATACAAATATCATCAATGTTAAGAAAGTCAACTGCAACACTTTCGACTCCGACTTGTTGATTTGGGACTCGGCCGTGTTGGAGGTAAGTTTCTTTCAATACAATTTCAGGTTTCAGCTTTTATTGAATTGAAAGTTGTTAATTTTAATGAACACAATTGTATAGCTGGAAGAGCCTTTGCCGGCCGACAATCCGAACTGGGACAGAGTGCACCTCACTAGCTCGTTCGACACGTCGAAGGAACAAAAGGGACAAATCATAGGATGGGGAAGGCTTTGGGTAAACATTGAAGTGTAAGTCATATTATTCAATTTTTGATAAATGTGTAATTTCAGCAAGACGGACCTTTGCCTACAACTCTTCAAAAATTGAACGTTGATATCTACAACAACGATTTGTGCACCAATGATGGTTTTGATGTCAAACACCACATTTGCTTTGGAGCTAAAGTAGGAGGTGCTTGCAACGTAAGTTGAAATTATTAGTTACTACAGTATGGAAGATCAATTGTTTAGCAGTCCCTTTTTATTCCCACCTTATATCATGTCGCAAATTAATCAGTTAATCACCAGTATTCCATGGAGTGCCCTATATTTCAAGTTCTGTTACTCCTATATTCGTAATTTTCCAAAGTTTTGTTACCTACTAAATTTCAACCGAATCCAATTTTTTTTTAACCTTATATACCTATTTATCACAATTAGTCTTTATCGAGCGCTCCGAGTGTAGCATTTTTTTACACTTGGTTCCTTTTATCCACCTGTCCCACCGTTCAGGCTTCACAATCGTACAGTGATGGTGCTCCTTTTTAGAGTTTTCCAAGAATATTTATCTTTCCCACTCTTAGAATTTTCAGAATAATGAAAAAATACTTGATTGTATAATTATGCCGTTTGCCATTTACAGGGTGACTCTGGAACCGCTCTGCTGGCTTCGACTGGAAAACAGGCTGGAATCGCTTCGTTCATAACAGCGGATTGCGGAACTGCCAATAAAAATGTGCCAAATGTATATTCCAGGGTTGCAACTTACTATGATTGGATCAAGAGCGTTGCTGGAGATGTCCTAGATTAATTCTAATCAGCCTCTTTAGCTGTTACAATAATTTTAATACAATTTCGAAATAAATTGAAAACTTTGATTTCAGCTCGTTTTTCTTTTTTGCTTCTCATTTAAATCTCTTATTTTCATGATGGTCAACTGGAATCATTGTTAGTGATCTTGAAGACTGACAGATAATAAGTACCTACAACAAAATGCAAATGTAATTTCATTTCTTCTCCAGTATTTTCGTTATCCCCTGGTCAACCACCCTGTCAGGTCTAATGTACATGATGGGAGTGGTTTGAAATACGCGGAGTATCAGCGTTAGATTAGGTTCTTGCTGAGTTGCTGTGAGTATAGGTAGATTCTCGGGTAGATTTGACTTGTGGTGCGGACGTCAAAATAACCTAGAACGGCATATGAAAATCTGGAATTATTTGCATAGCTGTTGAAGCTCCACCTCGGTTAATATAAAAATATTATCGTTATTATTTATCAATAAAATGTGAAGTACCTACTTACTCATGCCCAATTTCAATCCAGCCTTATTGTTTTATTGAAGAGGGAACCCTTCACAGGAATCAATGATACCATCTATCGAAATTGGACTTGAATTGTTTCTATTTAACTTACTGAGTAGTATGTCGAACGTCATTACATGAAAGATATCATCTCACATGCAATATAGATATCTTAGATATTTGAAATACTTTGTACGGTTTGCAGTTTTGGAGAAACTTGAACCCATTCGTCTTGATCATCATGACCCAATTTCTAATCCAGTTTTCTCTCTTTTTAATCCTCGCAGAGCTAACAATTTTTCTCAATAATGTTTTATTGTTTTATTATTTTATTTTGATTGCCATTGATTAAGCTTCAAACAACTCGCAGTTTATTGATAGGTAGTTAATATTCCAGAAGCTCAGCACAGTCCCGAAATGATTGCTTCAGCAGTGATATTTTGCATTGTTTTAAGAGCTATAAATGGTGATTCGCGTATTGTAAATGGCGAAAACGCTGATCTAGACGAATTTCCATTCATGGTAAATTTGTGTCGAGGTTTGTGTTTGAAAGTTATCAGTAATATTTAGTTTAATTTTTTCAGGCATCGCTGCAAAACAGCAGTTTTCATATTTGTGGCGCCACTGCTCTCAACAGGAAATACGTAATGACGGCTGCACATTGTGCATGCAATTTAAAGTAAGCAGTTATTCGTATATAATACCACAAGAGCTATGAATTTTATCGATAAAATTTTCGAACTATCTCGAGAGCTTTGTTTTCAAGAAATCCACCGAGTGTGAAATGGTCACTTTATTATCTGAAAGAAACCCGACAGCGTAGCTGGAGGGTTTTTGTCTTTGATAATAAAGTGACCATTTCCACGAGTTGAATTGCTTCATGAAAACAAAGCTTGAGAAACAGTTCGAAAATTTTGATAAAACTCGTATTAGCTCGAGTGGTATTTGCAGAGAATATTCCACAAAACGTGAAAATCAAAATATAAAAACGTTTTGATTCCAAATCCACCCCATTATTATCCAAAAATGGAATTGTTTTTTGGCATTGTGACACTGTCATGCGGTCATGCTTATTAAATCAAGTTGCTTTGGAAATCAAGTGCACTTACAATCTAACAAACAGCTGATATTCCAATTATTATTGTGCTTCTCAACGTAAAAACGTCTTCTAAAGCTTTGCCATTCAAAAAACGAAACCACATTGGCCGGAAAATATAACCATAACCTTACAAAAGTGATGAACTGGTCTTCTTTGTGGCTGGATCTGCGATTTTGTGCCCCGCGCGGATTGCGGATGTCATTCATTGTCAATGTGACAACTACTGTGCAGGAGGGTGGCCTGGCCGGCCTTACCTACGGCGACGTACGGTGCCGTTGTGGCAAAAATAATAATATTGCGGCAATTATAACAAACAGAAATTACATATTGTTCCATGGATAATCATTGCAGATCAAAATTATTGTTAATTATTTGAATTAGAAACTGCCTAAATGTGGTATTTCACCAATATAGTAAACTACATCTCACCTCTAGTTAGACACAACGGATGAGTATATATACCGATTGCATTACTACAACTTTTGGAAGCGGTGTCACTGTGTGTAGGTGACGCTTGAAATGCTTATAGAAGGCACGATTGCACGATTATCAGGAACTTTTTAAATCGAGAATAGTGTCTATTTATAAAAAGGAAGGCACAGTTTTATCAGTATAAAACTGGACGAAGGTCGTGTTTTATCAATAGTAATATAACAAGTGCTTGGTGTTTTTTCAGTTAAATCGTTTTAACCCGAAAACAACTGTCATACACGAGGAAAAAGTAGACCCGATATTATCTGACTAAAATCCCGAGACGTAGTCGAGGGATTTTGTCCAAGATAATATCGGGTCTACTTTTCGAGTGATTGGTAGTTGTTTGAGGAATTTAAAACATTTAACTCGAATAAAACACAAAGCCCGAGTTAAATTTTGCAGATTATCGCCCAAATAGACTACTAGTATAAATGGTAGTTCCAATGTATCATTGTATAGTAGAACTGTCAATTTCAAAGCATGCCTTGTTGGAAAAAAAATCAAATTCAAGAGAAGGGTAAAAATGTTTATTTTTTCTTCTTTCTAATAACTGAATATACTTGTGAAGCTCACTACTAAATCAAGCTAATTCTGCTTGGCTAAATAATAACTATCTTGCCATGAGTTGTAGTTCACAACAGAGTAGTTTCACATGGACGGTAGACTGGTAGAGCTAAAAACTAAATGTCACTAACAGCTGTTGACAGCGCATGAAAGGAGAGTGCACAGTCGCGGATCAAGGAAGGGGCCTCGTTGCTGGAAACAATACTGAAACGAAGTCTAATAGGTTGTAAAATTGTATTTTAGTAAGTGGAAGACCCTTTAAACGCACCAGTACTAAAATTTCAGTCCAAACAAGTATAAATACAGTCGTTTCAATTACATATTATTCGTGGGCCCAAAAATATTTCAATCCGGTGCTATTACCTAGTGTGCATTAATCACTTCCTAGTGTGCATTAATCGATAGCTTAAACCGAGTCACGTGGGTCTAATTTGGTTGTTCTGATTGGTTGAATTGGGTATGTGGGCGATAATCAGTATAAAACTGATTTCATTGGTTCAACTCCAAGGTTTTAAACGTATTGATTGGTCAGAGTATGTTGTGTGGAATAGTCGTTGTAAATTATTGTTCTTATCTTGCCCAAGTTTCTATTTGAAAAAGTTACTGCTCAGTAGAGGCCTTATGAAACCTAGCATAGAGCCCTCGATTAGAGCCAGAGCCCTAGTCTGATGTTAGGTTGCTGTGCTGATGAGTCCTTGAATAAGAACGACGCACGACGCACGCATACGTCTTCAAGACGTAGTTTTTCAGCATTGCATGCTTAATTACTACTGTTCAACTAGACTGAGATAATTTTGTACAACTTATCAAATCTATCGCCACCTATCTCGCGTAAAAATTTCGAAATGAAATTGCCCGATGAAACGTAAGAATATGAAAAATTTAAAAAATCTTTTGTGCATGTAACATATCTTTTGAAAAGTTTTTTTTTTGCAGTTTAATTGATTTGACGATCCACATCACACATTCCTTGAGCGATCAAGGGAGTGAATTCCCAGTTAAGTCTATAATTTGCCACAATTATAGTTCAATCGAACATACCAACGACATAGCTTTGCTAGAGGTAAGTAGCAGTAATGCAGAACTAGCGAACTATAACAAATAATAGTAGAAAGAGTACGTAGATATAGAATGGATCTGTGGGAACAAAGTTATAAATTGACGTAAGCGGTAACTACAACGAACGTAACACGATGGACCAATCACAATCGACCCGAGAGGAGAAACCACGGTCGGACCTTGGCAGTAACTGGTTCATTCTCTCACGGTTGCTATAGCATAGAGGTATTTGATGCTGTTTTCAGAGCTTGATCCATCATGAATTCTATCGTTGATATCCATTCAAATCGTGCTGAAGGGGGGCGGAAACAAAAATGTGAATTCGTGAAAGCGTTGAAATTCAAAGCTAATGACTATATCCGATTACGTGGACGGTCACATGGCTTTTGTGGCACAATTCATGACATGAGAGCCAACGAGCGATGCTGCGCTTATGGCTAAAATTAAAATCACGGCTAAATAAGCTGACTAAACCCTCCTTAAGTAGAGTCATCTATACATTCTGGTTGTGCTGAGATGTACAACACCATCATCGAGAACCACCTATAAAAGTTTGAACCTTGGCCTGACCGCAGTACTGTTCAATCATAATTAACCACTCCTTTTTGTGTCCCATTGAACCAGCTTTTTTGCGTGATTTCTACATAGTTACCTGAGTACCTACTTATTTTTAGTAGGTTGAATAAACTTGTGATACATTTTTTTATAGCTTCATTATTCTAGCTGAATTCGGCAATACCAACCGAGCTCTATCGCCCAGTGACATTGGTAACAGAAAATTTCAGCACAGAATCAAACCTTAAAGGAGTTTTAGTTGGTTTCGGCTTGACTTCTGTAAGTATCTACTCTAAACGCGTGATCCCTGCTCTAAACCTACATGTGTCTGTAAGGATCAAGACTACAAAAACACAAAAATCAAGAAGTTCTCGGTAGATTTAGGAATAGAAACGAAAAGTAGGTACACTGAACATTTTTCAGACTCAAGGAGCTCTTCCCAAAGTACTACAAAAAGTGAATGTCGTAGTGTACAACGACACGATTTGCAGATCCAGTTACTTCGAAATGTACAACATGGACATCAATATGTGCGCTGGCTGGCCGGAAAACGGAAGAGGATCTTGCCAAGTGCGTATAGGCTTTTGGGATTAGACTTTTTGAAATACGAATTTTTCAAGGGCGATTCCGGAGGTCCACTTCTGGTGAACGGACTACAAGCAGGCATAATTTCGTTTGGAGCAGCCGGTGATTGTGGAATCTCTTCCAAAGACAAACCAAAAGTTTTGACCAGAGTGAGTCAATACTTGAGCTGGATCGAAGAGAACACCAAACTGCCGCCCGAACCAGAAGATTTAAATGGTTCCTGCACCAAAATCCAATTGAGTTTATCTTGTTGTATATTAATAGTATTATCTTACTTAATAAAAACGGTATCTTGATCTAGTGAATCCATTGATAACTTAAATCCACATGCTTCTAATCAGTAGCAATTTTACGTATTATTAATCCCAGTGTAGTAATAAAATGACACTACAAACGGTGCTGTGCTTTTTGGCCGTTTTCTTTTTCACTAAAGGTAAAATACAAAGCTACAGTTTCAGATTAATTTTGGAATAAAAATTTTAGGGGCCCCTCCGGATGGACGAATTGTGAATGGAACTGATGCCAAGGACGGAGAATTTCCATATGCTGTAAGATGCTTCGAGTTAGATTTTTTTTGGAACTCACGGAAATCGATTTTAGGTCTCGATAAGATATAATAATAATCATGAATGTGGAGGATCAATTATAGGCGAAAATTGGATTTTGACCGCTGCTCATTGTATCTTCGTCGAGTCAGTAGATTTGTGTTTGTTTATTTCTACAGTTTTTAACAGTTGGAATATTTTAGTTTCGTTAACGTTTCGACGGTTCTCTATGGGACAGTGAACGTCCAGAATGGCATGGCACCTGCTGGATATGTCAAAAAAGTGAAGAAGGCTATTGTTCATGAGGATTACAAAAGCTACGTGGATTATGCTGTGAATGACGTCGCTTTGATTCAGGTTTTCCTGCTTATTGATATTTCCAACGGTCCACGTCCAGTTTCACCAACAAAGATAACCAAGGATAAAAAACACCCGTAGATTTTCTATTCAACTACCTACCTTTAGTATGACTAGCTACTATATCTGGCCCACTAACAAAAAGAGTAATTAAATGAACAGATTTCCGCGATATACAGGTGTCCCAGAGATATTCAGAAGAAAAAACCCTTGAATACCTTATCTCATTTTATGTCTCCGTTCCAAGTTGCTTTTTCTTTTTCAAAATTTTACTTTTTTGTGATGAATTATGTGCCTAACTGCAGAATTACTATTTGGATTTTAGTGATATTCGACTTAGGTATAAGTAGGTGGATGATTATCCAAATAGTCAAGCTTGGTGGAACCAGATGAAACCATAGATTTACTAAGCTACTTTTACAAAAGTGAAATTTGCAGGTCGCAGAACCATTCGAATTTACCGATAAAGTCAGCGCCGTGCCCCTGCCGCCGTACTTGGATCCAGTACCACGCAACACTGACTCGGTTTTAGTCGGCTGGGGCTATTCAGTTACCAATGGAACAGTTATGCCAATTTTACAGAAAGCGGATTTGGTAGTTTTTCCGGATGATGAATGCGAAAAGCAGTTTCCCGTTTGGTACGATCCAAATTGCCATATTTGCGCCGGTGTTGACGATGGCGGGAAAGGACAATGTTCAGTGAGTTACCAAATATCCTGCGATAGCCAGTTCTAGTCGCAAAACCTTATTTAACTGCCATACAACTTGAAGGAATTTCTAAATTTTAGGGTGACTCTGGAGGCCCCCTCACCATCGACGGCGTGCAGTATGGCGTCGTGTCTTGGTCTGACAAGCCTTGTGCTCACACACCAGGAGTGCTAACTAAAATCACCAATTACCGGGAGTGGATTAGTGAAAACTCAGAAATCTGATTCTTCAATTTAGGAATTTAGGGTTCTCGTGAAAGAACCAATATTGATTATACTATAGACCTGCTCTTCATGTACCTTTACCTCTCGAATGCAGCATCTATTGCTACTTTTAAGTTTTTGAAAATTCAGCCATAGGTGACACAATAGTGCGGCGGTTAGTGAGAACCACCTTGCATTTTATGATAAAAGCATGAAATTAGGCACATACGCTCTACAGACTGTCCTTTACTATTTACGAGGCGGACCCACGATGGAACCGCCGTGCAACTGTCAAAATTGGCGTTTGCCTACCTTCCAGGGGCAAAAACTGAAGTCGGTTATCAAGTTGATTCAAGAGTGACGTCTATCAATGCAGTAGACCTTCACAGTACAACTCCACCAAAACAGATGTCAATATTACGAAAGGAGGGGGAATGGGAGGGGATAGTTCTAGCTGCGGCACAGATTTTTTTATTTGTTAATTTCGGACCAAATTGACAAGTTTGGTGTCGTTTCCGACTAAATCACATCTTCTGAGTTCAAATTGAATGTTGTGATTGCAGTTTGAAGGAAATTTTTTTTTGTCTTGTTGAAAAAGAAAAAAAAATCTGAAAAAAAAATCAGAAAAAAATCTTAGTCTTTTTTCATTTTGACTTTTATCTCAATTCCGGGCATTCGAAGTGGAAATCCTTATTTAGTTCACTTCTTCAAAGCTTCCTGTACATGAAAACCATGTACGAGACCTGATTTTTACTCTGACAAGATCGTGAGCCTCATTTGTTCCTAAAGTCGTAGAAGTAATATCCAATAATTTTATTGATTTTCATGTCCGAATGAAGGTGTGCGTGCAAAGCCTTGCAGTTTGTGATAAAAGCCTGAAACTTGGCATACATGGTCTATGGACTGTCCTTTACGATATAAGAGGTGCACTCATGACGGAACCGCCGTGCAGCTGTCAGAATCGCCACGATACCTTTGCACGCACACTTCCATTCGTACATGAAAATGATTGCATAATACTTTCACGACTTTAGGAACAAATGAGGCTCATGAACTTGTCAAAGTAAGAATCAGGTCTCGTACATGGTTTTCATGTGCAGGAAGCTTTGAAGAAGTGAACTAAATAACGATTTCTACTTCGAATGTCTTGAATTAGGATAAAAGTCAAAATGAAAAAATCCTGAAATTTTTCTCTGAAATATATTTTTTTGTAACAAAACAAAATCTTTTTTTTCAAACTGCAATAACAACATTCAATTTGAATTCAGAGATGTAATTCAGTCGGAAACGACACCAAACTTATCAATTTGGTCCGAAATTAACAACAAAAAAATCTGTGCCGCGACTTGAACTATCCCCTCCCATTCCCCCTTCTTTTGTAATATTGACATCTGTTTTGGTGAAGTTATACTGTGAAGGTCTACTGCATTGATAGACGTCACTTTTGAATCAGCTCGATAACCGACCTCAGTTTTTGCCCCTGGAAGGTAGGCAAATGTCAATTCTGACAGCTGCACGGCGGTTCCATCGTGGGTCCGCCTCGTAAATAGTGAAGGAGAGTCTGTAGAGCGTATATGCCAAATTTCATGCTTTTATCACAAAATGCAAGGTTTCCCTAAAAAATGGTCGTTAACCGCCGCACTACAAAAAGTTGTTTGGTTATTCACTTATTAAATATTTGCAAGTCTGCACAAGAACACTAATACTAATGACAATGTTTTCTTTTTCACTATATTTTTCCTTTCTTCAAATTCAATAAAAACTGAGGCGAATTCTGGTAAACAAGTAATTTAGGTCTTTATTCGTCATGGTTAGTTAACCCGAGAGTTAACCAGTCACGGTAGCCAACGGGATTACCGGTAGCCAAGTTTTTTGCAGATTAAGGAATAACCAGCCTATCTGTGGAAGTTTTTATTCCAATCCAGTGCCAGAGGGCATTGTGAGTCCCGCTATGGTAATCGAGTACCCGAGTAATTACTGGCGATAGACTGCAGCCAATTAAGCAATAGAAGTCAATGCTAGATATCCCGCAAATCGATGTACTCCTTTAAAAAATTGTTTACAGGTTGTCCACGAGTCAACAGGTGGAATTATTCTCAACCCTTCAACAAAAGTAGTTTCCTACAGAAGGATGGAAATTCTTTCGGCTGTAAAACAGTGCTGGCAATTAAATAACATCTGACCCTGGGCTAAGCAATCTCGCGAATATGTCCCTATGTGTAATGTTAATGTTGCATTGAGTGTTTCAACCCGTTTATCAGAGAGCGTCAGTATTCACTCCGAGCTAATAAGCCGAGATCAGGATTAGAGCCGCCTAAAACAAAACAGAAGTTGAAAATCACAACGCACTCAGGTATTTCTACGAGAACATCAAAACGCTGCTCAATTTTCCCAGTTCAATAGAAGCCTTACACCGAATTTTACATAACAATCTAATACATCACCAATTTACACATAGCTGATTCACAAATAGATTATTTGAGCGAATCACTGCCTCTGATTTCATGTGAATTATTTTGACAAGTAATAAAGACAGAGAGCCGGCGGTAGCTCAGCAATTGGAACACTAGACTGCGTACCTAAAGGTAGTGAGTTCGATCCCACTCGCAGCAGTGATGACAAATTTACTGCTGTCGTCAACCTTTTCGGCAAGCGACCAACCCAGTCGCTATGAATAATTGTGTACCTGCGTTCTGTGTGAATAAGGGGTAATAAGGCGGTTGTCTAAGGCGTGATGCTTACCTTATCACCTCTGGCCTCCAGAGGTCCGCGACAACCGAGTAGTGAACACAAAGAACGGAAGCTCTAACCTTCCGCTTTGTAGGCCAAGTCCCTCAATGAGATGTAGAACCACACTGTCACATTGTAACGCAGTAACTGTGGCGCACTCAATAATACCATGCGATCAACAAAATTCGGAATTGGGGTAGGCTGTGACGTGGTCAAATTTCAGGATGTCAAGCTGCTTTCGGCCAGGACACAGCCTACCCCAATTCCGAATTTTGTTGATCGCATGGTACAAGTACAGTTGGGAGCGAAATGATTCATACGGCACTGCTAGGAAGTCGGCTGGATTTCAGAAATGTTAGCTGCTTGGATCGTTTTTGAATGCCAGTTTTGATTACGATCAATCTGTTAACAAAACTGGCATTCAAGGTCAATCCTAGCAGCTAACATTTCTGAAATCCAGCCGACTTCCTGGCGGTGCCGTATGAATCATTTCGCTCCCAACTGTACATCTGTGTACCTATACCTGAGCCCGGCATCTCATAGCTACGTAGAATCCATCGGCATTTTTCGAAGCGATCGGAACCCGTATCTTCTGGACTGTTCTAGCATCTTCTGACTCGCAGTAAAGAGTGGGGGAAGGATCTATAAATAAAAAGCCAGCCCCGTGTGGAGCAGCAGTCTACAATTGAAGCGATACCTGAAGCGGAGAAAACGGCCTGCGAAACCGAGTAGCGAAACAGGTTGCTGTAGTAAGTTTACGCGTGTTTTGAGTTACAATTGTGTGATTTGTTATTATTCACTCAAGTTTCTTGAATAAGTCCTTTTGAACTCGAAATCCACGACAATATATTAAACTAAGACAGAGGACTGAATTCGGAATATGTACAAAGAAAAAAACAATTTCAAATATTTGTGAACTATTTATCCCTCTCTCTAAGTTCAATGTGGGCTTGACTGTGGAAGGATTAATTATAAAGCGGGGGGGTGTTACTATATGCAAGAAATCAGACCCAAGTCTGTTATGATGTTTATCTCTCTCTTCAAAAAGAAATTAAGGGGAAATTCGGAAATGAGATTGAATTCCAGAAAGGGTAATTCTCGGGGTAATTATTAGACGATATTATTATTATCCAATCAGGCTGTAATTTGTTCCAGATAATGAACTAAAATTGGAACTAATCAGAAACAATAGAGAATTTTAAAACTGCGCATTTGTTTAGATCAGGACTGAAGGAATATAACAAGGAAATTCTGGAAAAAAAAGAACATGTACTCAGACTCCTGATCTGAAGCCGCATTGGCTCCGTTCATGTGCGAATAGGGTCGCGATACCTATTGATCACGGCACCTACTATTCTATAAAAATCGCCAAGATAAGGCACACACTTGCGTTTATTTAGGTATTTTTCCCTTGTTCCCCTAGACTTTATCTATACACGAATGCAAAGTTTCAGAATTCTGTCCTGTTATTAGAATTTTCACCCGCCCCTCTCCCACTAGTCCCACTCCCATCAGCTACCTACATAGATTTGAAACAAGATTTAACCTTTTTTGAATTTTGAACTTCCTTAAGGGGGAGGGGGGGAACTAGTCATTGAACTGGTTTAATACCTCGGATATGTTTCCATGTTTCCTAAGCAGACCTCTACAACATATAAAAAATTCAGCCAAATTCACCCAAAACCACTTTTGCATGATTGCATGTAGTAGGTAGGTACCTACTTACATAAGTAGGTACCTAAACGAGCGGGGTCCTTTATTCGATCACTCTTTAGTTTCAGCCCTCAATCGTCTTAGGCTTACAATGCATATCATTTACGTCTTCCTTTTGAAATTTGTTTTTAGCGCGATCACAATACTTCCTCCTAGTCCAGTAAAATGAGGCGATTTTTAGGCCAAAGTTGGAACAAATTAGGGGCAGGATGAAAAAAATATGGCGATGTAGAGAATGGAAAACTGAATAAGAAGAACTAAACTTCCATTTCCAGTCACCCCGGGAACCATGGAAAAAAAATGGAGAAAATGGAAAAACATGCGCCGTGATCTTTCTTTTGAAACGGTGAGAGAACGGTAAGAGATGTGTGAAAACTGTCAGGGACAAAGTTGTAGAGAATTCAATAATCTACAAAAAAGTCTGTGGAGGCATATGTCTAACTTCTTTGGTTTAGCCGTTTATCGCAGTCAAAGTTCGGCGCCGGTCTAGTGAAATGGAAAAACTGTCCACGTGACCTTCCTTCTTGGATGCTGTGAGAACGACAAGAGATACCAAAAAATTGTAAGCGACAAAGTTGTAGAGAATTGAATGCTTCACTAGAAAATCTTCAAGGCCAATCATTATCACTTCTAGTTCAGCCGTGAACCACGTTCGAAGTTGCGTGACAATCCTGTTGATAAAGTGGTTCTTCTGGAAAACTTACAAAAACCCTAGACTCAATGAAAAAACTATGACAATGTAAAGGATGAAAAACTGGATTTAAAAAACGAAAGTTTTATTTCACACCGTTCCGGGAAATCTAAGAAAAAAAAAAGAAAAAGTTGGAAAATAGCGATTTGCACTCCCAGCTTCCTCATTGAATACTGAAATAAACGTGATAAATATGGAAAATCTGAACAAACTAGCTTGTAGAGGATTAAATCATCTATAGAAAATGCCGTGATGACATGTATGCATCTTTGTCGACTTAGCTGCGGAGCGCTATCAAAGTTGGGGTACATAACTAGTGACGCGTCGCATATGTGGTCAAACTGTCACGACGTTGCGGTCATTGTTCAATTGATTATGAAACATGATTGAATGATTTGAAAAAATTGCGTGCTTTGTTGAAGGTCTGGAACTTATGTTGGGAATGTAACTCCGCGGATGAACGCTTTGTTATGTATAAAGTTTCTTGTTTGGCAAAATTAAAGTCGTGAGTGTCACTGTACTATTTTCGTCATATTTTCATTCTAGAAATCTAGGACAAAAGACTAGGTTGCTAGGGGATTTCTGAATTTGTCGTTACTAATCATATATTCATAGCATCAAAATAGTACGAAAATAGTATCGTGACACTCAGGCTTAAAACTGAGAAAGTACTCGTATTTTGCAACACAATATGTATAATAATTGAAAAACGTGATTCACGTTAGATATTGAGATGTTTTTCAACTGATTTCTGATGAACAAAGATCATTCAACAACAGCTCAGAGATAATAAACAACTGTCCACCTCAACATTGGGGTTGGAAATTAAACATTTCTCTGTTGATGCCTATTAGAACCCAGGATAACGTAGCTCTCGAAAATCTGCTACGGCTGATTTCCAGCAGATGCTTGAAAAACTGCGAAAAGCTTTGTGGATGCAGAAAAGCTGACCTCAAGTGTACCAAGTTTTGCCACCACTGCCATGGAGCCACCTGTTCTCACGCTTTCTGCATTGTCGTTTCGGAAGACGATGATGATGACTACAATGATAATTCTAACAATAAGTAGCTACCCAGACGTTGAACAAAGCACGCAATTTTTTCAAATCATTCAATCATGTTTCATAATCAATTGAACAATGACCGCAACGTCGTGACAGTTTGACCACATATGCGACGCGTCACTAGTTATGTACCCCAACTTTGATAGCGCTCCGCAGCTAAGTCGACAAAGATGCATACATGTCATCACGGCATTTTCTATAGATGATTTAATCCTCTACAAGCTAGTTTGTTCAGATTTTCCATATTTATCACGTTTATTTCAGTATTCAATGAGGAAGCTGGGAGTGCAAATCGCTATTTTCCAACTTTTTCTTTTTTTTTTCTTAGATTTCCCGGAACGGTGTGAAATAAAACTTTGGTTTTTTAAATCCAGTTTTTCATCCTTTACATTGTCATAGTTTTTTCATTGAGTCTAGGGTTTTTGTAAGTTTTCCAGAAGAACCACTTTATCAACAGGATTGTCACGCAACTTCGAACGTGGTTCACGGCTGAACTAGAAGTGATAATGATTGGCCTTGAAGATTTTCTAGTGAAGCATTCAATTCTCTACAACTTTGTCGCTTACAATTTTTTGATATCTCTTATCGTTCTCACAGCATCCAAGAAGGAAAGTCACGCGGACAGTTTTTCCACTTCACTAGACCAGCGCGCAACTTTGACTGCGATAAACGGCTAAACGGAAGAAGTTAGACATATGCCTTCAGGGACTTTTTTGTAGATTATTGAATTCCCTACAACTTTGTCCCTGACAGTTTTCACACATCTCTCACCGTTCTCTCACCGTTTCAAAAGAAAGATCGCGGCGCATGTTTTTCCATCTTCTCCATTTTTTTTTTCCATGGTTCCCGGGATGACTGGAAATGAAACTTTAGTTTTTCTTATTTAGCTTTTCATTCTCTACATCGCCATATTTTTTTCATCCTGCCCCTAATTTGTTCCAAGTTAAATCCTTATTTTACTGGACTATCCTCTTTGGTTGGTGGGTCGGAAAAGTAAAATGGTAGGCCACCAACAATACACCGCAAATGAAAAAAACAGACAAGTTGCGAGCGGACAGTTGGTGAGTGGCCGACAGAGAAGAGTAGCTAGACCAGACCAACGACCAACCGGGTTCGGACCAAGAAAATGTCCCAGTACTCCCAGTTCCCAGTGACACCGCGTCTTGTGAAGAAGACGTCTAAGACTAGTTGACTAGTAGGAAGACTGCAACAGAGTGATTCCACCCAGGCTGAGATCCCACAAAGCTAAGTGAGTCAGTCATATTTTTTGTCAATTTTTTCTGTTGCGTGAAATTCTTGGAATTATTGCGTCTCGCGAATTCGTGATTATTGTCTCTGATAGGGTTGGTGCCACGTAAATGAGACCGCATGCTGATAGTGCTGATACTTCGGCAGTAGCCATTAAGAATTAATGTAGATTGTGGGCCTACATACCTATAGGATTTGAAATAGGGATCTATACCAATCCCTTCGATCCTTCGATGCACTTAGGTGATCGAAACTGGAGCAGACGACAGCTCCTCCTCGATTAAGAACCCTTTCATGTTTGAAGGCAAACAGAGCAACTAGTCAATTTCTATTTCCAAGCCGAGGGCGAACGGGTCTCTGTGTGGCAGTGCCGGCCTTAGCAATTTTGGCGCCCCGGGCAAGAATGCGAAACCGCCGCCCCTATCTTGGGTCCACGAGCGAAACGAGCAAAAATGAAGTATTTTTCTTGCAAAAATGAAGCTTTGTGTGCTTTTACAGGGGAAAATCGGTGATCGCCGCTAGCAAGTCGTTTTTTGATTTCGTAAATTATCAATTTTTTTTTATTTCAACCGCGATTCTTCCGCCCCTATGAGCTGGCGCCCCGAGCGATCGCCCGTCTCGCCCTACCCTAAGGCCGCTACTGCTGTGTGGACACGGCCAGAGAAGCTGCCGAATCGCTTGCCAATCCAGAAAAGACTCGACTGTGGAGTGTGGAAACAATTCAATAAGGTCCCCAAGGACAGCGACTCTGGGCTATAGGTATAAGAACTAATTCACAAATGCTTGAAGCTGCTGACAACCTGGCCCGCAGCACATTCCTTAGGTGATTTGGCTTAAATTTTAATATGTTGTAGCTCTTGTTGACGTGATCAAACTTTATCATTGCGCAAATCCTTTAAACTCAACGGTTCACCCTCTAGAGGGACTGGAATGCCGGTGATGGTCACGAAACTAATTTATTGCAATTATAATTATCGGCTTGAACAAGCAGGAGGTGGATCTGTTTTATGGTGCGATTCTCTAAAAAATTACATTCCATACAGGCTCTGTTACGTTGTTATTACCTAGGCAACAGCCAATGGCTGACAGGAATTTTTACATAACAGAGCGTTTATGGAATGTTATTTTTTACAGAATAGCACCATTACCACGGGTTCCACCAAAAAATTTAGGAGCGGTTTAAGCTAAACCGAGATTAAACGGATTTTTTTCTGGTCAATGTTGGTAGATTCATTTTGGAAAATACGTTAAATCGCAAGTATACCACCCTTCAGTAAAATACTCAGCGTGAAACCTGAATTTACATTGATCATTTGGCCGGAATCCATCAAAATAAATCTCGAGTTAGCTATCAGCTGGTTAAATATTTTGGTGGAACCCACGGTCAGTGTCATAATTACGACCTCTTAAGAGGTACCTACTTCTAAGGTCATATTTGCCATAATAACTTTGAGCTGGTCAAAATGATCTCATAGACCCGAGCATAGACCCCTATTTTTAGAACCACTTCTAGCATTTCGAAAAATACTGAATGTTCAAAGTCGAATAACGACCAATAAAATAAACGGCGAATGTCCTTGAATTTCTGATACAGTGTGTTCAAAGCGTTGCTGATCAATTATTTCTTGCGTACCAACCCTAAAATCTGACGTTCACCCTCCAATAAATAATCAACTATCAACTTCTGCAATGCGCTATTGGAAATAAATGATACAGGGTTTATTCAGAATGTTTACATTGTAAAATTAACTATAAAAAGAAAATTTCTTCCAGCTCTCTACCCGCAGGAAGTGTACCCATAATCGAGGTTGCATTTCCCCTTTGCAAAGTTAAACTGATAATTTGGATTAAATAACTTGTCGCTCTTCTTTCACCAGTTTGGTCTGTTATCCTTTTCCCTATTTCCTTTATCAATGAAAGGCCCTCACATCCCCATACTCCGCTTGTTTCCAAAGCAATTGGAACAAAAATAAAACGTTCTTGTAAAAAATTGCAAAAGTTTTTCTTCCTTTCTTCGGCACATCTTGCTGCGTGACCTGGGCGAATGAATAAATTGTTTCTTATTGGTAAGTTCGAATGAATTTCTACTATTGTAGCATCTTATGAGTTGGAGAGGGTAGTTCTCCTTGATCTCTTATGTCCACCCACCCATACCCCTATAGCTCCAGTACCTCTGAAAACACCCTTAACAGTTTATATGTTAGCGCGGTACACATAAAGACGGCAGCCTTCCGATGAAGACTGCATTAAAACAATAACTCTTGGATTAGGAAAGCAGCAAGCGACAGTCAGAAATAAAATTCACAACAACAATCAAAAACTTTAATGCAAAACAAAAAAAACACAAACAGACAGAATTACAAAACAATAAAAAAAAACAATGTGAATTGAATGAAATGAAAAATCCGAGTGGTTCTGATCGGGGGCAGGTTCGCTGGCGCCGAGTGGCGTCCTGAAAACGAGACGAACTGCACTGAAGGTATACACCCCGGCCAACGGGAATAAACGGTAAATGGTAAAAACAATGGAAAATATGGAACTTACGGGATCTTATTCGGTGGCGGCGTCGTCCTGGCGGAGTCCGAAGGCGGCGTCGTGGTGGATGGCCGTTCCGGTGGTGGATTTCCCGTTGAAATGCAAGAGTGCCCGTGCTCGTCACCAAAATGGCGGACGAACGACTCGATCCCGTCCGAAACTGGAGCTTTGTGTGCGGCTGGCTGATCCAACCCGCTCCCCGGTGAAAGCGGTGAAAACTGCCGCTTTCTGGACTTGGAGATGATGCAGAGATCCTCCAGGAGTCACTATCGGACGCGATGGGCCTTGGATGGGCTTCTGGTCGAGTACGAATGTACGCCGATGGCACGACAAGATGGCCGCGAGAACGATGACAAAAAAGGACGGCGTGGCTTCCCGCTCGACGTACGTAGATCGACCCCGCTTCGAACGAAGCGGCAAGAACACGAGCGGAAAGAAAGCCGAAGAATGCCGAAGACGCGCTGGAGCTCGTTCACGCTTGCGCCTGACAGCCAAGTGCCAGGCACACCGAACAGGGGATGAGGGGTGAGGATTTGGACAACACAGGGATATTTTGGGTTGCATACCCTCAGTGCACACGAATGCAGTTGTCAATGAACGGGGCCGAGACACTTGGTGTTGAAGTGTTTTAGCATTCTCGAAAAAGCGAGAGCTTAAATGAATCATTTCTGGGTGGGTGGATATAATAGTTCAATGTGGACAACCCTTGTCAGCACATAATGTGCTACTATAGTAGAAATTCATTTCAACTTATCAGGAGACAGTTTATTTCCTAAAGCGCAGAGCACGAGTTGCTTATTTATTGGTGGGTGAACGTCAGATTTTAGGGGTTGGTACGCAAGGAATAATTTATGAACAACACTTTGAACATACCGTGTCAGAAATTCAACGTTTATTTTGGTCGTTATTTGACTTTGAACTTTCAGTTATTTTTCGAAATGTTAGAGGGGTGATTCTGAAAATATGGGTTTATAACAGGTCCTGGCGTCAAAACAGATCCACCTCCTGCTCATTTAAGCCAGCAATGAATCAGTTTTGCGACCACCGGCATTCCACCCCCTCTAGAGGGTTAACCGTTGGGTTTAGAGGATTTGCGCAATGATAAAGTTTGATCACCACAACAAGGTCTACAACATATTAAAATTTGAGTCGAAGCACCCGAGGATCCAAATCCCATAAGTAATGTGCGGGGTCCTTTGCAGATCAGCTTTGGTCAGCGAATTCGAAAATACGAAAGATGTATCTAAATAGTATAATTCTTCGAAAATTTCTTCTTCCCTTCATTTCTGAGGACTTCTACTTTGGCTCTGGCCAAAACTCACGCCATCGAGTTTATTTCAATCTCCATTTGTTTCAACCGAGGTTTCAACAGTGTCCATTTTTCTCCTAATTTTCTCTCGTACCCAATTATGTAGCTTAAAGCACCTGCTTCAGCTTTCTTTCTGGCAGCACTTACTGGCTGATGCCTCTACTCGTGCCACTGGGAGGTCCTTAATTCTACCAATAAGTATTCATCGAGGTATTTATTTTGTCAGTTTATGTCTTCGTCGAGGTCTACGTTATAAAAACTCATCTGCTACTGCTCCTACAGGGTGTCCCTGCTAAAACAATCCAACGCGATTTTCTCAGAAAATATCAAGGCAACAAAAAAAAATTCAATTGGGGGGAAGCCTGAACTTTAAGCTTTCTTTTAAGGGGGCGCCGATGCTTGTAGGTGCTCTAGTTTCCAAGAAAATGCAATTTGAATCTGGCGAGTCACAAGAATTCGAAAATTCATGACCGGCAAAACCAAATACTCCAAATGAAAAAAAATCCTCTTTCTCTGGGCTTTCCATTGATGTGTCGCCGATGTCTGTACCTGGACCAATAAGCCAGAAATTCTGCCTCAAAGTCCAGCAAACACAATAATCGGAATTCATAACGACGTCACCGATCTCACACTTGTTGATTTTAACGGCTGGTGTTAAAATCAACAGGTTTGTTCCATCAGCAGTCCCTGACTGTCCGTGGACGTCAACAGCCTGCGCATTACGATTTATGGAACGCCAAAATCGTAATGCGCATGCTACTGACGTCCACGGACAGTCACGGACTGCTGATGGAACAAACCTAACAAGTGTGTGATCGGTGACGTCACGGATTCCGATTATTGTGTTTGCTGGACTTTGAGGCAGAATTTCTGGTTTATTGGGCCAGGTACAGACATCAGCGACACATCAATGAAAAGCCCAGAGAAATGGGATTTCTTTTTCATCTCAAGTGTTTTGTTTTGTCAGTCATGAATTTTCGAATTCTTGTGACTCGCCAGATTCAAATTGCATTTTCTTGGAAACTAGAGCACCTACAAGCATCGGCGCCCCCTCAAAAGGAAGCTAAAAGATCAGGCTTCCCCCCAATTGAAAAAGTGTTTTTGTTGCCTTGATATTTTCTGAGAAAATCGCGCTGGATTGTTTTAGCTGGGACACCTGTATATCCTTAAGCTGTCTCGGCATCAACGTGAAGTGTTTTGACATGAATGCCGGCACTTTTCGAACAACATGGCGTGTGACTTGACTTCATAGCGGACACGATATCATCGAAAGGGTACATACTAGTCGGGAAGACGTTTTCCTTTTCCTCAAGCTCAGTAAAAGGCTTTCTCATTCCCACCAGATATTTTTCTATACCTGTATGTCCGGTCTGTAACTGAATGCTTCGCTGTAACAGCAGGCGATTGCAGAAATCGTTCATTTTATATATGTAATGTTCAGGTGGGCTACTCATTATAGGTACCTATACCTACGTGCGTTGCCGTAATCTTGTAGAAGAGTACAAGAAGTTGTAGTGCATGGAATAAATTCATCAGAATGATTCAGGAACTCTGTATAGCGCTCTGCGAAAGGACCCGCAACTTCTCCACCAGAGGGCAACCCTAATATCGGACTCCACTCCCAGGGATGCTGCCAGATCAATGCTGTAGGTCATTCACATCCATCACCGCCGTTCATTCTCCTCTCTTACGACTAATTGTCACCACCGCCACTACTACTACCACCCACCACCGCCCCAGGTTTTTCTTTGTTTCATTTTTCGCTCACCGGCGTGTTACAAATTATCGGGAAAACTCGCGCGCCGCCTCCACCCGCTCGTTTCCATCAACTGTAAGATTAATAAAAAAATTTCCATCCCCGTCGCTTCTGGTTTTACAGCCCACGTACATCCACTATATTCCTTCGTCATTAATTACTCACCCCCTCCCGGAAAAATAATGCAGCTCTGGAAGAGACAAAGCACGTTTTTCCTTTTCCCAGAGAACCTTTTGCTAGAGTAATTTAACTTTGAAATCCGCCGATTTCAATTTGTTCGCGCCCGCTCTGTTGCTGCTTCTACCTTGATTTGAATTTTACAACTCTACACGGCAATTTGGAAACCTCTTCCTCACCTCCTCCTCCTCTGCGTCTCCGCCGCGGGAGTAATTAACTGTGAAGTCCTTTTTTTCTTTTTTTACCTCGCGAGTTTCTTTCGCGTGAAAATTTATGTATTTAGCAGAGCAGCGGTGGGAAAATTCCTGCACCCGTGCGTTCCGTCGTTCCGATGAAAGTTGCCGTTAATTCGGGCAATTAAAGTTTCTGAAGCAACTTTAATGAAAGACGTGTGCAGAATGGGCGCGGATTCGGCCTGCTTGTTCGACACGGAGCGAGAGTTGCGCTAAATCACTGCAATTATCCGGCACCTTTCAGTGGCGGGCGGAAGTTTGTTCATCGGGAGTTGATCCAGAACTAGATACCTTCCACCTTCACCTTATACATTTCCTGTATGGTGTTTTTCTAGACGAATATCTCTTCTTTTCACCTATACGATATGTGTGATGACACATGAGTATAATGTTTGAATCAGCTAGAGTAGGTAGGCACGATGATAGTATGAAGACACAAGCCGGAAGGAGCGTAGAACGCCGAAATTCTTCAACTCTATCACGAATAAAAGTGTCCGCCGAATTACCATAAGACTTGGCAAAGGAAGTTGCTAACTGACTAGTTGCGGCATGTGTGAGAAACCAAAGGAGACTTGCTGGTGTTGGTTTTTGTTCGAGTGACACTTGTGAAACGGCTTGAACTTCCCCCCAGTAAGGCACCCTGTAAAGGATTAATGTTCAGATCAGCATAGCTCAAACGTTATGAGATTGAAAGGCAGAAATTTCCATCAAGTACCTACTTCTGATATAGCCTAAAGGGTGCCGTGACAGCCAAATCGTTGAGAACCCCCGTCAAATTGACCACTTCTGTGATAGCCGGTAAACGTGGCGACAAAGTGAGGGAAGTTTACATATTGTTACGAGCGGCGATTCTGGATAACACGCCATCTTTCTAGACTCTTCCCGTTAGATCGCAGTGTACAAGTGCGGAGCGTTCTGGTATGTTCCAGAGCGCGCGTGTAGGCTTTTTCCCGTACAACTGTATGAAACTTCAGCAGTGGGTCAAGCTATATTAGTCTAGGCTTTTTCCCGTACAACTGTATGGAGACTTCAGCAGTGGGTCAAGCTATATTAGTCCATTTTGGCGAAGGTGCCACATACCAGAACACACGGGAAGCACGCGAAAGGTGTGTGATTATTCGGGAGTCGTCTAGAAACCAGTCACTATGGAAACTGCTGGAGAATGCATGGAACATACCAGTCACTATGGAAACTGCTGGAGAATGCATGGAACATTCGAGATGAATTAGTCGGGGTGACCAGTTCGCCTCTCCCCGCTGAAGAGATCAGTTGAACTTGTTTTTTCCCCTTGGGGGCCACGACTTTTAGAGGATTCAAAACGGTGGTAATATAGCATTTGACTCAAATCGAAAGCTCCCAACGGCGTTCCCTTGTAATACAGGTTATGTTGCCGTAAATTACAAAAAACTACATACATTGAAGTCCCTCAATGTCATACTTATGTTACGTTAAATGAAGCACTACATGTAAGCAATTTTATGCAAATTCCATAATGCTGAAAACTAGGTACATTTTCCTTTCCTCGGCGCACTTTTTTCTGGACAGGTCTGGATTTCTCTGATTTTGACTTGGGAATGCATTCAGTGAATGGCAATCAGCACTCAATTACTATACCTACTATTGATTGGATCGAAACAATTGAGAGTGACTCATTCACATCCACAGTGAGTAAGTGAACACTTGGAGCGTGGATAACTGAGAGTGACTCATACTTCCCATCCTAGTTCCACGTTCTCCGCCGCAATGCTCCAAGTGTTCACTTACTCACTCACACCCACTGTGGATGTGAATGACTCACTCTCAATTATTTGGGTCCAATAGTATAACGTCTACACATGGTCTCTGGCGCGAAAAGTTTCAAATTCGAACTTAGAAATATGATTGCTGAACGTGCCCCATGGCCGAAGGTGCCCCACTCTTCCCTACGTAGATATCTTTATTGATCTTCTGCTGTTCAGCACACCATTTTGTATAGCTCTGTTACCAACAGGTACCTACTATAATACCTACTGATGGTGTCTCGACTTTTCCGTATTTATTGTCCAGTCCTCGCATGTTTCAAGTGATACTTCAACCTGGAATCATTCATGGTTGAGCGGTTCGAGCTCATCGAGTATAAGAGCTCCCGAGCAATATTCATATAGGTACCCACCTCTACCATAAAATTCAAAACTTCCCACACACTCTGAGTGATTTACAGCTACCATTAAGCAAAAAGCTTGACACAGCCCGCTCGTTTGTAACTCTGCCAGCGAATAGGTGCATAACGCACTCAAAACGGACGAAAACTAAAAAGGAGACAATCAATCTTAGTTCCGTGTCGTGGCGGGATCAAGTTAACTTCGCCGTTTAATAGGTAACTTCATGATCTCTCAAGATTTCAAGCTCGGCAACAACAGTGACGAGCTCCCCGAAAGCTCCGTAGGTGGGGAGAATAGGACGTAGCGCTTTAATTGTTTCCAACAGAATGACTCTTGCAACTTTATAGATAATTAATTCGTTTTACGATGCGAGGACTGAAAGCCGCAGCTCCTGTACGGAGCAGCAGGTTTGATGATTGCTTTACTGGAGGTTCAATTATTTGAATGAGAAGTTGCCATAGTACCTACCTACCTAATCTAATGCAAGCTGTTCTGGCAGTAGAACCTTGACCAAAACACATACAGCAAGACAGTAGAATAACGGAAGCAGACAGTAAAGTGAAATTTTACGGGACGAACCGCATAGCGGTAAGGGTTGTAAAAGTGAGCAGTGGAGCCGTAAAACACGGATTAACTGAAATGTGAAGCAGAAGTAGAAGAGTAGTGAATTGGAGATAGGACGATATGGAATATTCCATCATACCTAATACGGATTCGGACAAAGGTAATATATTGATTACGATGTATTGTGCGAGAATCAGTTTCGGAAAACAGTGGGACATCACACAGACAACACAAAACAAGAGATAACTCGATCCCCAGTCTTTTGTTCGCTCACACACGTCAATCAATACAACACGCAAAACGCTCACAGGAATCCAGGAGTGGACGGTGGCACTGCTGGCCTAGCAGAAGCAGAGAATCCCCAGATTTCCCCATTCCAAATCCAGATCCTCAAACGCCCAGCGATTACTTTCATCACAGCAATATTGTTTTAAGGTCCTCATCCGCACCCCTTCCTCTTGAGAGCACTTGTTACAGGCACAACCCCGGACTAGTAGCCTGCTTTAATGATAACATTAACATTACCCATGTTCGGTTGCGACATAATGAACTTGTTTTACAGTGAGATTCGGTCGCATCCCGCCCCCTCGCTTAGCATATTTCCACCGCGAATCCTTGGCCTCCAACAACACAAAAATAGAACGCTGGTGGTCGCGTGGACGATGAGCGCGGGGAAGAATGGAGGGTCGGATGCAATTCATTTGTCACCCGCAACCCTGTTTCCCTAATCTTGCTAATTAGTGGAGCGGCAAATTACGAATAGTTAAACCGAATTCCTTCTCCCTCAGACTCCTTTCGGCTCCTTTGACTGGTTCCGTCTGCCAGCAGGGTGGTGGGCTGTGTGGTTCAATTCCAATTTTGAAGACAAAGCTAGCACTAGTCTGAAGTGAGGAAAAGCCAAAGATATAGGCTTGTAATTTGCATATAATTGTCGAAATTATACCTTTATCCCAGCTATCATAAACGTGATATAATGTTCTAATCTGAATACCGATTCGGTTATTATTGTTAGTGGGTTGTTAGGGATGAGGCGGGTTCTTACTTGAACGATCTTACGACGAGTAAAAACTCTCTGTTTATTAAAACACCACATAATTCAGAATACCTGTTGTATAAAGAAGGGCTGCTCCAGTCTAGAACCATTGTTGTCTGACATCAGGTAGGGAATGACCTTGCGCTGTTCATCCAGTAGTGCGGCATCATAGAGGTGAGTCTGTTGACTCCAGTACTCCAGTAGATCAAAAGGAACGTTTCACTTTTCGAATAAAACTGGTATAGGTACTCACTCAACTTTTGTAAAAACAAGCAATGTTCCATGCCTACTCTTTCCACTTCATTAACACTGCTGTCACTGACTGAAAAAATTGAACGTTGAATGCCCGCTCTCACCTTTTCCTACTGAGGATTCGTTCCGGGTTCTTTGCCTGATGGGTCGAGCACCCAATCAAGCACCCAATAACAGTAGTAAGCTTTATCTCATTTTATTTTCACTTTCTCTTTCTAGTGGTTTCCCGTATGTAGTTCATTCATATCTAGTATCATTCTAGTTAACTGGGAGGCCTGCCACGCGGCGCTCTTGGAAAGGAGAAATAAATTATAGCTTACTCGGGGAACACTTAAGTTGGACGTACTATACAATACGAGATATAATACCCGTCAAACAATTTGCGTCTGTGACTCCTCGACAGACGCATGCGTTCAGACCCTAGTGTCCGCCATGCTGACGCATGTGTCTGGATAATGCATGCGTCCACACTGTAGACACATGCGTCCGAACACAGGCGTCTGTCAAAAAGGCTCATGCGTCTAACATAATTATGCGTCTGAACAACGAACGCATCCGTCCAGACCCTTATGCCTTCCAGACGGGCGCTTGTGTGCACGTATCAATGTGTCCATATTACAGACATATGCGTCCAGACGCTTTTGTTCGTCAAGCTGACGCATGTGACTGACTGATGCGTCTGAACAACGAACGCATCCGTCCAGACCCTTATACCTTCCAGACGGGCGCTTGTGTGCACGTACCGATGTGTCCATATTACAGACGTATGCGTCCAGACGCTTTTGTCCGCTGAGCCGACGCATGTGACTGACAATGCATGCGTCCACAGTGTAGGCACATGCGTCGAAACGCATGCGTCTGTCGAGAAGACTCACGCGACTAACACAATGCGTTTGAACAACAGACACATCCGTCCAGACCCTTGTGCCTTCCAGACGGGCGCTTGTGTGCACGTACCAATGTGTCCATATTACAGACGTATGCGTCCAGACGTTTTTGTCCGCTGAGCTGACGCATGTGACTGACAAATGACAATGGATGCGTTCACAGTGTAGGCACATGCGTCGAAACGCATGCGTCTGTCAAAAAGACTAACGCGGCTAACACAATGTGTCTGAACATCGTAAAATAATTTTAGTGACGTTCACCGAACCATTCATAGATGGCGTTGGCGCTCTTGTCCACAATTACGAGCCTTGCGACTCTGCCTAAAGGCATTTAGGAACAATATTCTATTAAAAACAAACTCGAGAGTGTGACAGTGAGTTAAGAATGGTATTGGATGTGGTTTGGATCATAAAAGATCCATTGAAAACCACCTGGAAGGAGAACTCGTCGACGCATGTGTCGAGACGCGGACTAGGCGTTTGTGTCCATGAAATATCCGACAAATGCGTTTGTATTGCGTCAGACGCGTGCCCGACGAAAACATGGACGCATGTCCTAAATGTCCAGTCCGCGTCTCGACACATGCGTCGACGCGCGTCAGACACATCCGTCAGTCACTTATAGACGTTTGTGTCCATAAAATGTTCGACAAATGCGTCTGTAATGCGGCGTGCCCGATGAAAATACGGACGCGCGTCTGACACATGACAGACGCATTTGTCGGACATTTTATGGGTACAAGACAAACGTCTATAAGTGACTGACGCATGTGACTGACGCGCGTCGACGCATGTGTCGGGACGCGGACTGGACATTTAGGACATGCATCCGTGTTTTCGTCGGGCACGCGTCTGACCCATGCGGACACATGCGTTGCGTTCATGAGGACGCATCATGGACACATTACAGACACATTTAGTGAAATTGTTTGACGGGATAGCTATTCTGTGATAAGTGATAGCATTGCTTGACACGATTGGGGTACACTAATGCCCGATTGCACAAACGTGGTATCAAATTTTAGTTTGGTACCAAACAGCGGACCAAATATTTAAAAGTGAAACAAAATTCAAATCCCATTACTTCAAGGAAATAACATGATGGGGATACAAAATATGGCCCCTTACGATTATTTGTATACAGAAAAAAAGTTGGGATAACACGCACTTGTCGCTTATTTATTATTACAAAGAACAGATCTGACAGTTTCGGCAAGATTTGTTCTACAAGCCAAAATAAAGGCTGTCTCACCTACCTGTGTTTTGGTATACAAATAATCACTTGGAGCCATATTTTGTATTCCCATCACAATCTCTCCTTGAAAAAACTGGGTTTGCATTTTGTTCCACTTCAAAAATTAGACCCCGTGTTTAGTACCGAACCAAAATTTGATACCACCTTTGCGCAATCGGGCATATGAGTCCACACACATTTCGCTTTTGAAATTTCACTGCTTTTTCACCAGGCTTGTCGGCAAAGCGCTATTCCACTTTCCGCATTGCACTACGTCGTGAAAAAACTGCATGATCTTGCCTTCTTACAAAAATTTATTTAGATTTATTTCTCCCATACCTTACGTATTCTCTTTATTTTGACTTAGATATCGTCCCTTGCCAGGCAAAGCAACGTAAGCGCCATTTTGGCAAAAACGAGTTTTTGATCTTCTTGGAAAGGTCTCACTGAGCCGCGTCGAATAACTAAACCATCACAAGCACTAAAATATACCTCATTATACATTGCATAACATGAAACATGCAAAATTAATACTCTTTCGTGGGCAATTTGCAATCAACACGATTTTTTGTCTCTTCTGTGAAGTTGCTTGAATGTCGCTTATGTTGCTTTGCCTGGCAAGGGACGATATGTGTCTTTCAGCTATAAAATTGTCGCACTTCTGACACCATTGTTGTAATGCGCAGAGATTCGATGGGTTATATTGCTCTTATTCGAATCCGTGCTCGAAGGAAACAATCACGCTCTGCTTGCATGATTAGGTGTTATCTTGCTTACGGCCTAAAGTCTAGGTACCAGTAGCGTCTCCAAACACTTAACATAATACACACTGAACAGACGCCATAAATACACTGTGTTGATGCTATAAAATAAACATTATTACAGGGTACCTCGAGGGGTACCTATACACCTACGAATCGCAGACTGCCTAAGTATAATATCATCCCAAATTTTCGGCGAATCGCTGGAATGCGGCACCACTGGACCGTAAAATGGATTACCATCACCATCATCGTACATAAAAACAATATTGAGGTTTAACGACCCGCACCACCGAGAAATGAACCGCAGTTAATGAAGAAAAGATATTATGCTCTTGGGGGTATAAGTTTGATGTTATTCAGAAATTTTGTGGGTGGCACGGCTGATGCGCGGGAGATTCCCTTCCATTTATCGTCCAATAAAATTTTTAAACGCGTCATTAACTCACGTCCACAATAATTACAAGATTCGTCTCATTATGGCTTTATCGGAAATCCATTAGTCCTTCTCTGCGTTCCCGGGGGGGCGTTCTCGTTCAATTAGTGGACCATTAAATTATGAAGTCATGTGTGCCCTCTCTCTGGGGTTGACCAGTACGAGACGGTGGCTGATGATGTCGGGATTGCAATTTATGGATCGCCGTATCCAAACACAATATTGTGGCCTCATCCGGAAATCTAAAAAAGATGTCAGTGTACTCATATCAAATATTTAAAGCAAAATGCAAATGAACCCATGCGAGGGAAATTTTATACCTTGACTAAATTGTAACCGACAATATTCATGCATTTCCAATCCATGCAGGGTTATATTGTTGGTTAAATCAAAAATTTTTATCATGTCATAAAATTTTGCCTACAGAGCGATTATCAAAGTCCATGAAGCGGTGCGGCGTACTTATTAGCGATTAAATTTAATTTTTCCCGCCACAAGATGGCTGCCAAAAGCGGATTGCACATAATGATCTTGATGAAAACTGCCAATGATATCAAAGTTTCACAACAATGACAACCAATAAAAAATGTCGTCGCATGCCGCTTTTGGCAGCCACCGAGGCAGCCATCTTGTACCTAACGAGAAAAATTTATTTTGAATAGCGTATAGTTTCGAATGTCTCCAATCAAGTCCCAAATCAAACTCATCCAACCTCCTTTTCGATTCAGAATCATACCAATAGTAGTTACCAGTTATTCCATAGGTTTTGCAAAACAGCGCAATGCAATAAAGCGACTTGAAAAATTGGTTATTCCTCTCGGCCAAACCTCAAACGGCATATTATTATGTTTGGGCGTGTGCTGCTACAAACTGACCTCCAACACATGCACGAACATTGCGGCGGTCCAGTTCCACACATTAACCAGGCAGCCTCCGGCTAATCCATACTCTCAAACAAAACGAAACACAATCGCGTCGTTCTGGCTCTCTGCTACACATACATACACATGCCGACTCCGATGGTGGAATTTTAAAATCCTTTGAAGTCTTTTATGCCTCTAATTATGCGCTTTATACGTTTTGTTCCATGCCCTGATGAATAGAGAGGAGAAAGGCCCTGAGAACCGAACTCGAATCGCACACACAAGAGCACACGGACTTCCACCAAGGCGGACGAGTGGAGCAGTGGAGGTAGTTTCCAGAGGGACACGGACGCTCCCGGAATCCAATTAGGAGTTTATCAGTTCGGAAATTTGTCCACGCCACCATTCACACCCGACATCTCTTGCTCACAGACAAAGCGATAAATTCAGCAGAAGAAAGGACAGAAATTGCAACTCTGTCACCGCGATGCAGGCCGACTCTTCAGTCGTCGTGTTAATTTCTGAAACAGAGTACCTGCCTAGGTGATTTAAGGTTAGTCTTCAAAGCATATGTGGTATTCTTGCCGTGACATTTGTTTTTATTACGATGATGGATGACATGGATGGTATATCTGCGGGTTGGCCGCGCCTCGGCGTTGATTCCCATGCATCATGTGGAGTTCCGGGCACGAAAAGTTGTAGCTGAGTAGCGGTGTGAGTGAGCAGCAATCAAGTTAAAAGTTCGAAGGGCGTCCGGAATTTCGATATAAAATGCTTCTTGGTATAGGTATTACCTACCTATTTGCGAAATGACACAATGAGCTCTTTTCTGCTTTCAATTACCAATTTACACTTTGATTTCAGGACTGTGTGATTGATGATGATAGATAGTAATAAAACTGAACACGTTCTAGCGCAGAATCAACTAACTACCCTAGAGCATACCTAACTTACATAGGTGTCTACATGAAGCTTACTGTACGCATTCGTGCAATCTTCTACAAACCAATGAACAAGATTTTATGCCATAGCCAAGATTTAGTATGCAACCAATAATAGTGAGTTGGAATCAATTGGTATAGGTATTAATAAATAATTTTTGGTTTCTGAACATTGTAGACTGGAACTATTTTTCAAAAAATCATATGCAAGAAGCATTCCATATAACATTTTGGTAACAAGCCATTCTGGGGTATTTGGGCCTCGCTGAATACGAAAATGTCTGTTACCAACTCGAAATTTTGATAGAAAAGCTGCAATGGGGGAGGGGGTATGAAATCAAAAATAAAAATGTTGGAATTTCAACTTGTCACTGATGTGAGCTCAAACACACCCTATATCGATCCACCAGGTTCATGTTGCACCAAACTGATAAGCCATGTGTCACTTAGTCTAAAGGGAGGGGTAAGCCGGAGGCCTTTTGGCCTGTATTAGTGATTTTCTAATTTTGTTGATTTTGCATTAATATTGTCAAGTTTGGTGTCTTTTCCAACTATTTTCTACATTTAGAACTCAACTAATGACTCCACATCTCGATTAGAGGCAATTTTAAAGTAGTTTTAAACAAAAAAACATGTTTTTCGACGTTTTTTTCTTCTGAACTTGAGTCAAGTTATGTATCTTTGTCATGGGTAATGCTGCCGAAATCCTCACGCAAATCATTAGCTACAAATAGGTAACATCTGAAAATGATGGGCTGTATGAGTCTTTAATTTCTACAAGATCTGAAAGTAGATTTTTTTGCAAGGCCGTTTGACCTCAAATTTCGACCGATAACTCAGACACACTTGCTTTGCTCCATATTTGGCATTATAGCCTTTATGTCGCTCAATTTTCGCTTTTTATTGTTGTGAATTGTAGAGAGAGCGTTCCTGCTACCTATAAATGCAAAAACATGGCTTTTTGTTTGGTGGTATTACCAGAATATTGGTTTTACTGCGGAAACTGGAAAATCCTCGGGTGAAAAATTCACCTTACGCAGCCTTCACATAAGAAGAAATTCATTCCTCATAGATTTGAAACAAAATGCTCATCTATATATGATTTTTAAGTGTAAGGTACTCAAGCCTGATGAGCCATGTAAGAATTTTGACCACACTTCCTTGTGCAAAGATATAACCATCGGATCCCAAAGAAGTAGAAAAAAAGTGAAAACTGAAATTTTCAAGCATAGCTTGGCCCTCTGGAATACTGCGAAGTCCAGAATTCAATCCAGATACGAATTTATTCACAAACTGTACTTCTCTCGTCACTCTATCCAAACATCATCAGCACTTGCAACCCATTGATGGTTTCAGCCTTCAGTTTTTGCCTATTCGTAGATCTAGAATAAGGAGAATATATACAGTTTAAAATAGATTCTTAACCATTTTAGACACTTAATAGAAAATAGTTCAATTGCAAGCAACCTAGTTGACAGACTTACTACTTGAAAGACCCTGTTCAGAGCCTTGCCAAGAATCTTTTCACAAGAGCACTTTTCAGATTCAGGAAAATTAACTAGTATTCAACCGGACTAGTATGCAGTCAAAAAAATCACAGTTGATGAAGCAATAATTTAACCCATTCATCTATTTTGTGGTTGTTGAGGCGGAATCCTTTGCATTTGCAGAGTTTCAGGAATTTCATGCCAGACTTTCTGCAGGAGCAAATTCGAATCCCACAGTTTGTTTTGCAGCCGGAAGCTCCAATTTGGGGACACGAGTAAATAGTGATCAGTGTTATGGTTATCTCCAGAGTGGACCGTTCCTGATAATGGCTTTTCGTTATGTGAAGCTGTATGGCATTGCTGGGTGGGAGGAAGCGACTCCGGTTTCTCAACAGCCGTAAACAAAATTTTCAAGCCTTTTTACCCACAGGTGTCTATGTCAGTCTTGAGCTGTAAGAAATAGGACTCATTGTGAGATAATGAATAAGTCAATAATAGGGTCCTCTTGCGTGAAATAGTATTTTTCGATACAAGAGCGTGTTTTTAGGTTCGAAGCAGTGTTTGCTATCATGAGACGTACTCATTATACAGCGAGTGGAAAGGAATGATCCTCATTTCTTCACAAGCATGATGTTCAAATACGAGACGAAGTTGAGTGATGCAAATCATGTGAGTGAAGAAATGGACATTCCATGAGAGTAATATTGACCGGTGGCAATAACCGATCATGGAAGTGGATAAATGTCTTTTGGTTAATGCAACTGTTACAAAATGAATACATCTGCCCAAGAATGTTTGATAGTGGGCATATTTCTCCCTGCTGTAATGTCTATCCATTTAGTTATAAGTAACTCATTGGTTTTTATTATTGTTGGTGTATAGTCATTTGCAACCTGATTGAAACCTAAACTGTCAACTGTCAGATCCGGTTGTCACTTTCACTTATTCAGCTAAGGGCCAGAATTGATCACTTCGAGTTTAACTTCAAACTTGGTTTGGTTCACAAAGATTTAGTTGTTGTAATCATTATTTCAACAGTACCAAACCGGGTTTGAAGTTGAGCTCAAAGAGCAACTGGGTCTAAAGCTCAATTTATAGAGTGACGCAAGACGTGACGTAACCGTAGTCATAACTCAAGCCGTAGCCGTAAGAAATTCAGCTTATGCCTTGGCTTATGCAAACCAATTAAGGTGTTTATAATCCGAACGCTGGCCGGAGCCGTAACTTAGCGCACCGCAAGACATGGGCGCAGTCTATCTTTCACGCTTCGGCAGCGTCTTGCGGCAAGCCAATCAGAATGCATGTCGATTCGTTTTCATTGGTTCATTGGTGTATAGTCTGTGATTGGGGTATTGTGATCCGTCAGTTTTTGACAGCCCAGCAGAGATAACCAAGAAACTGCTCCTCGTGGTAATGCACAGTGGTAATGATTAGTTAAATCGTCATTATCCATTTTTTTATCGGAACATTAATTTTCTAAATTTAAACGTTATGTAAAAGTCAAACAGCAACAAGGTTGAATTGAAGCGCATGCCTACGTCTAGCGTTACGGTTGATCTATAAATGAATCTCATATTAAGTCTACGGTACGGTTGCGCTTAAGTTACGGCTACGGTTACGTTACGTCACACGTTGCTTTCTGTGATGATGGTATCCTCATTTGAGCTCACACAACACCTGCCTGGTTATCCAAGCTGAACTCTACGCATAACACAAACCATATTACACCTGCGAAGTACATAGTACAAACTTCTGGAAGAAACGCAAAGAGTCAGCAGTAGCATCTATGGAAATGAAAAGGCTTCTTTTCATAAATACATTTACTTAAAACGACTTATAATAGACCTTTTCTAATTTTACATGAGCTGTTACGATTCGGCAATGGTTACCATACATTTCCGGTTGGCGCGCATTCAAACGGCTGTCAAATTGTCGATTTGAACGATTTCACTCTGCTGTTCTCTTGTAACTGCAGTGGTTCAATAAGTCCATTAAAAACGTTGAAAATGTTCGATTTCAACACGAACCCAAATATAAATAATTTTTTTTTTCAGTGGCGGGCTATGAGACCGTGTCGCCCCCATTCGGGATAGATTAGGGACTGAGGATTCCCTTTGAACAAACAGGGCACAAGCACACTAGCTCTGGAAGACGTTACGGATCATTTTCCACATGATTCACACACTGGCTGGCACTTCTGACAATTTTATTTTGACCTGCCAACTCTGAATCTGCCTCCACTGACGAACCCCAATAAAGCCATTCTCATTTACCTGGGCTCCTCGGGGCGCAGATTCACCTAATTGGCGCCGTCACTGGTCGAGTTCATGCAACCAGCCCGATCGATGAAGCGCTCCCGGTTAAAAAGCCAATTGAACCAGTGAGCTTGTCTACTTGAAGATCTGCGCTGCGAGAAAAAGGAAACCGCCTGTATGAGAAGGTCTATAATGGTATGAGTGAAGTGGATCATCACCTCAGTTTTCACGTACAACCGCTGCTATACATAATTAATCCTCACGTTGATTTGATATTCTTGCAAACTGAATATTTTGTACTGTTAGTAGCCCATCGTCAGTTACGATTTTTCGCGAAAATTTATTCGGACATTAATTCCAAAATTTATGAGGGAGTCTTTGGTTGTTTACGCGTCCCTTAAATTACCGAGCATTCGCATTAAATCAGCGCCAGTCGCCACACCCTTCTCACCCTTACCCCACCTTCAAGGCAGTCTTCTTTCATCATAACGGAGTTAACAGACGATATTTTGTTACATTTCGGTGCCTCTCTAATTATTTTATTAAACCAGACGCGTCCTCGTCCTTCCTCATCTTTACCGGCGTGAAATTTAAGTGCAAACGACGAGGGGTAAACCTATTTGTTATCCTAGCTAGGTATTCTAGAATATATTAGAATTATTTATGGAGCCACGACGTCTTCAGTTTAAAATTGATGAAGTATAATACAGGTATAGTTACTTATATGCATACAAGGTGTTACATTTTTTGTCAATATTTTGGGAGATGGTAGAGCGTCAGAAAACAAGTGGACTTTCTTGAAAAAATTTACATCATCGGAATCGCATTGTAACGGAGATAGAGGCTTGCAAAGTTGAGTTTTGAATATTTTTTTGTTATAACTCCAAAAATCACTGGACTTTGACTAAATTTGGTACACGGAGAAAGTTGATGCATACCTACAAGGCCAACTGTTCAAAACTGCCCGCCAAATCTGAACCAAATAATGTTTGGAGGACAACCTAAGTACAGGGTGCTTATGGAGTTTCAGCATTTGGCTTCATCACGTCAAAGCAGGATTTGAGGTCTTAGAAAATCCATGGTCACTGGGTATTTCCCATTCCTAGATCGCCGTAGGTCACAGCTTTTGGCACAGCCATCCTTTTTGAAATCAGAGTGGCGCTTAATAAGTTATTAACTGATAATTTGTAGAATAATTACGAACTTATTCTGTATTTCAACTACTCAGTTGAATTTTTACCTTATCTGCAAGATTATAATCTGGCACATTTTCTCCGATGTCTTAGAGTCACATTTGTCGGTACTTTGAGATACTTCCTGTGATGCTCTTACCTCCCATGAACCCAATAACTTTCCGAAAAAGCCACAGATGGGAAAGTCACAGCACACAGCACAGTTAGAGCGATAGTGTGAACAACAACGAAGCCAAATAATGTATGGAGCTATTAGTGCGACAATGTATGTGACTTGTAAATTAGTGGTACAATGGTAGTACGCAGTAATAAATTGTGTTCCCAGTTCTCTAAACCTGATAAAGGTACTTACCTACAGAAACTAGAAGTTCGTATCGTAGAAACCTATTAAATTATCAACTGGAAATGAAACAATTTCAACTCAAATTCCAATTTGAAATTGTGACCGTCCTCTAGCCCCTTGGTCATGCATATAGCGTAGAAATCCAGCATCCAGCGCGTATAGATATCACGTCGTAGCGTAGGTACGAAAGCAAATAAACATCGCGCCCAATCCTATTTCCGTCACCATCCCTCCCCGGAATGTAATTTGTTAGACCGTATCGATGACAAATACACGGGGAAAGAAACTGCGTGTGTGTATCTCTGTCTCTTTATGTGTTGCGAAGAAAAATCAGGGAAAGCAGAATGGGCCATAACGAACCAAGCAGATTATCTTTCACTTTGGGGGTAAGTATCATCCAGCTGGAATTTGCCGCGAATGGCACGTAATCACTCTATGTGAGGGGATGCTAGCGGAGGATTGCTATTAGAATTTTATTAGTCGCGCAATGAAATATGATTGCTCCACAGTCCACATATTTGTGAGCTGTAATCCCTATAATATTTAGGATATTATCCAATCTAATGCATGCTTATTTATTATTGATGCTTCACACGTTTTGTGAAAAGTGATACTTTCAAGATCTGAAAATAATGTTGCAAATATTTGATTCTGGTCGATATAAGTAAGTATGTACCTTTATATTGTATTGTATCTGAAAGCAGAGGCGGCCAGTACCTACTAACCGCTGCCGCTGGTTTGTCACGATTCTGTGCTACACCCAGCAGTACCTATGTAATTTTAATAATGTGTCCCAGAGGAAACATGTGCCGCTGTGCAACTTTGTAATTTTCTTAGCATCACCCCCCTTCTGTCCTAAATAAATGCCGAAGTACATTAGTGAGTGCAATGCAAGCTGCTTGTTTCCGGAAACTCTGAGAAAATTATTATAATGGAGAGTGCGGCTGGTGCTCCCCTACACCGCAAAATTAAAAAGTTTTTGAATGAAAGTTTGGCATAGACAAGAGAGTAGGTATGATGGTATGGGCTAAGCTCATTGTTGAAGTGTGCGGAACAACATCTGCCAGGTAATCTGGTTCCGGAAAATCACCGGTTTGAAAGCAAGTCTTTCATTTTGATAGAGTCTATGGAGCGCTCCTTCGGCCAACACTGCCGAGCAGTGTTGCCACCTGTTCAGAACTAGACTTCCCACGACTGACACTAAAATTTCCCATTTTTTCCCACAGCGTAGTAAAAATTTTCCCATGAATTTCCCACAGCTAACCAGTATTAAATAAAACAATTTCATATCTGAGAAACGTGTTATTTTTATTCAATTTTTGAAACTATACATTTTACTGCCCGTCAAGGACAAGTGCTCCTTGGTGGGCTCAAAATTTACACAGTTCGCACCATCGTTGTGGAGGCTGGACCTAACAACGCACATGGCGTTTAGGGCGTCTGCTCCTATACGATTCCTTTTTTTGATTTTTATGTCAGTCACCATTGAAAAAATCCTTTCTGCTTCAGCGTTAGCATGTGGTAAAGAAAGAACCAACTTCGCCAGCTTCGAAACGTTTTCAAATTTATTCACGTTTTCGAAATCTTTAAGATTTCCAATTTCGTTCCATACCTCAGCGATAGATATCTGCTTCATTTTTTCTTTCATTTCCGGCAGTACTGTGACGCATAAATTTCTGAACTCTTCCTCACACTTCTCCACATCAACATAATCTTTGAACTTTGCGGCCAACGTTTGGATGGTCATTTCGTGGCTTCTTGCTGTCAAAGCCACGTCGGGATCTACAAATCGCATTTCTTCAAACAGTTCATTATTCAGGGGAAGGCGTTTCTGAATTTCACATGCAGCTGTAATATAAAAACTGAGGCATTTTTTCCGAATTTCCATTGCGGTTTCCACTGGTAATGTTTTGATTAAATCATTGCATTCACTACCCAGAAAAACTTTTTCTATGGGCAGAAAATTTGCAGGATTTCTCATATTGACGTCACCCATGTTTTTTTCCATTACAATTTCTATTTTCAAGAAATTTTGACACAACTGCTTCATGAGAGAGTTTGATTCATTGTGCAAGACATGTATTTTTGAACTTCTTGACTGAAAAAGAGCATTGAACAAATTGAAAATGTTAAGAACATATTTTAAAAATAAAAGGTAAACTTTGTTGCATAAATTGTTAAGGTTGCTCAGAATGGTTTCAGCAGAAACTAGTTTATCCTCTAGGACAGCTAGCTGAAAATAGTGCTGAAGAGCACTATAGTTTTCTAGAATTCTTACGACACAAGCATGTCTCGAGAGCCATCGTGTAGTAGCCAACTTCAGTATTTTTTTTTTATCTAGATGGAAATATTCCTGGATCTGTACCAAAATTGCGCATCGTTTGGCACTACCTGATACGTAACTGTAGATTGATCTGCAACATAATATACATATCTGCACTTAGCACTTCTCAAAATGCAATATGAGCACCTGGTACTTAATTCTAATGTGAATATATAATTAAATTATAGATACCTACCGTAACAATTCTTCAGGAGACCTCGGAAGTTCTTCACAGGCTTTACTTGAAACGAGAGCAGCAGAATGACAAATAGAAGAGATCAAAATGACCTCAGGCACTTCTTTTTTCAAGTGTGAAAAAAAGGAATTGTGTGCTCCAACCATTGTGTTGCAACCATCAGAAGCCATGCCAATTATGTTTTTTATTGGAACATCTAACGATTCTAAACATTCCTTGAAGGCATTGAACAGTTTTGCCGCCGTACCATCTTCTGCATCAATCTCCAACAGTTTTAATAATTTAGTCGTTTCCTTACCAGTCCCGTCGATGTATTTTGTAACGATGCATAAATTTTTGGTGTCACTTATATCTGTACTCTCATCAACCATTATTGAAAAATGAAACATCTTTAAATCCCTGACTAGGCGCTCAGTTTCAACTTTACCCAGCACATTCTTGATGAGCTCGGTGCATTTTGTCCGTTTCAGTTCTAAATCTTTCGCAATTTTGGAATCGGGAAAAACTTTTTTCAGCAAAGGGACCAAATGTTCGATGGTGTTAATTGCGACATTATGTTCTGCTACAAAACAGCACAACTGCATTTCCGCCTTTTTCACTTGCTCCTCATGCAATTTGTTTTGAGATTTTATAGCAAATGACGAGGCTGATTTTTGAAATTTAATACTTTTCATTTTTTCTTTGTGAGACTTTCCATCTGCGTGCTTGGTAATTTCGCTTTTGCCCGCTAAAAATATTTTATTGCACACTTTGCACCTGCAAAAAATCAGATGGGTTACGTCGCGTCGGTACTACCTACTACCATACCTGATACTACATAAGTAATCAGTAATGGGCATTACGGAAGCGTAGAAGGGCCAGGCTGCGAATCTTTTTACGGACACAAAGTCGAGTTTCAAAGTTGACCCGGTCGAGTTTCAAACTCGACTTTCTGCGTAAAGTCGAGTTTCAAAGTCGACCCAGTCGAGTTTCAAACTCGACTTTCTGCGTAAAGTCGAGTTTCAAAGTCGACCCGGTCGAGTTTCAAAGTCGACCCGGTCGAGTTTCAAAGTCGACCCGGTCGAGTTTCCAAGTCGACCCGGTCGAGTTTCAAAGTCGACCCGGTCGAGTTTCAAAGTCGACCCGGTCGAGTTCCAAAGTCGACCCGGTCGAGTTTCCAAGTCGACCCGGTCGAGTTTCAAAGTCGACCCGGTCGAGTTTCAAAGTCGACCCGGTCGAGTTCCAAAGTCGACCCGGTCGAGTTTCAAACTCGACTTTCTGCGTAAAGTCGAGTTTCAAAGTCGACCCGGACGTAAACTGCTCGTCATAAGTTCAGGATATGTCAAAATTTGCTCCAATTTCAAGTGAGGATATCTCAGGTAAAAAATATCCGATTTGGAAAAAGTTGATGACCCCTGAAAGAGCTTATTACCATAAGCTGCAGGACGCTTATCGACTGTCATAAGTGACTTAGTTCATTATATACTGGATGCTAAAGAAGGGAGTGACAAAAGGGTTGATTTTTCAAGCCGTGTAACTTTTCAGCGTATTTTCGCGAGGAAAAACTTCTTCCAATGGATAGCTGATATCCCCAAGGGTAGCCAATATAGGCATTATTTTTTCATCCATACATGATTATCATTATTATTATCATCAAAAAATTAAGATTTCCTGTTCACTTCAAAGAAGTTGAACTCCTCCTAGGGGAATGAAGCTAGAGCCCTGGAACTTTTTCCGATGGATAGTCTGAGTCGTCAAGGTTTGGTTTATACCCCATGGATGGCGTAGTCGTATTCGTGCAATATTGGACAATTTCAAAATTGTCCGGACAAATATCATGTTGACCGGGCACATAAGGACAATTGACCGGATATATTTAGACACTTTTCAGAATGTCTCACATCACTTCCTCCCATCAATTGAAAGAGATCAATTTGAAAAAATTGCACATCTTGCTTGAAGCTTGAATGGCCAGTAATGTGTCAGATTAAAACCGAAACAAGATGGAGACGGAAGCTTGAAATCACAGAATAGCGTGAAATTCAGCTTGAAAATTAGAATGCTAGGTACTGCAAAACAAGAGTAAGTTCGAAGTTTCATGACAATCATTCCCCTAATAATAAGAGACTTCGACTATTTAATTTACACAGCATAAAAGATACTAACAATCAAGATGGCGACGGAATCATGTAATTCAGCCTGAAAATAGAAGAATGATCATACGAAACAAGGGTAAGTTCCAAGTTCCACGAAAATCGTTCCACAAATGAGAAATTTCAGTATAGCGGCCAAGATGGCAGCGAAATTATGAAACTCAGGTTGGGAATAAGAATGCTTATATAAGACAAATGTGAGTTCCAAGTTTCATGACAATCGTTCCACTAATAAGAGATTTCGGAGGCAATTCCAATATGGCGGCCAAGATGGCCGAAATTTAGATTGAAAATAAGAATGATCATATAGGACGAATGTAGGTTCTGAGTTCCACGCAAATCGTTATACTGATAAGAAATTTCAAAATGGTGAACTAGATGGCACCGCAACCATCAGGTCCAATCTGCTCATTGGTCACCCTTAAGCACCTAATAAGCTATCTATCGGAAAAACTTCCAGGGCTCTAGCTTCACTCCCTTAGGTAGAATTCAACTTCTTTGAAGTGCACAGTAAATCTTTGTTTTCTGATGATGATGATGATAATAATAATAATGATACATAATGGATGGATGAAGAAAATATTGCCTATTGGCTTCCTTTGAAGGTATAAGCCATCCATGGAAAAAGTTTATTCTCACAAAAATACGTTGAAAATTTACACGGCTTCAAAAATCAACCCTTATGTCACTCCTTTCTTTGGCATCCTATATAGAAGCTGCCCTAGTACGTTGTCGGTGTATTTTCGGGACACCCTGAAAATGCATGAAGTCAGTTATGACTAGAGAGCGGATTTATAATTTTTTACATCTTCTATTCGCTAAGTTAGATGCAACTGTCGACTTGCAGCTTGACGTTTCCATCTATAAGGAACCTAAATACCAAGTTTTATTCCACATATAATTTATTATTTTAAGTTTTTACTGCATACAAATTGATAGTCCATATAATCGCATATAGCCGCATATTTAGTCCATATTTTTGCATATAACTGGATATTTGTCAATATCTTGGCCATTTTATCTAGATGTGCCAAAACAATCACGATTTTTCCATTTTAAGAAAAAAATGAAAATTTTCGAAGAATTTTTTTTTTGATTCGATGGTCAGAGTTGGTTGGTTGGTTTTACATGTAAATGTTGAAATTTTCAATATTTTTTAGCTTATATCACATATTTACTCGCATATATTGCTTTATTTGAACATTTTTATCGCATATTTTGACACTTTTTAAGCGCATATAAACTACATATTCCGAGCTTTTTTACAGCATATAAATCCGCTCCCTAGTTATGACCTAAGGGCTCGATACCAAGTGGCAGGCGCAAAAGTTAGGACGGCGTAACTTGCCAAATAGAGCAGTCTGATTGGCCGTTGCTATGATAACCGCACTTACGGCGGTCTCAGCCCCAACTTGGTATCGAGCCGTAAGTCAACATGAGCGTCCTGCAGCCAAAGGTAAGCTCTTTCAGGGGTCACAACTTTTTCCAAATTGTTCCAAATTCTTGTGACCAAATTGTGATATTTTTCCCCAGAGATATCCTTACTTGAAATTGGAGCAAATTTTGAGATATCCTCAACTTATGACGAGCAGTTTATGACCGGGTCGACTTTGAAACTCGACTTTACGTAGAAAGTCGAGTTTGAAACTCGACCGGGTCGACTTTGGAACTCGACCGGGTCGACTTTGAAACTCGACCGGGTCGACTTTGAAACTCGACTTTACGCAGAAAGTCGAGTTTGAAACTCGACCGGGTCGACTTTGAAACTCGACCGGGTCGACTTTGAAACTCGACTTTACGCAGAAAGTCGAGTTTGAAACTCGACCGGGTCGACTTTGAAACTCGACTTTACGCAGAAAGTCGACTTTGAAACTCGACTTTACGCAGAAAGTCGAGTTTGAAACTCGACCGGGTCGACTTTGAAACTCGACTTTACGCAGAAAGTCGAGTTTGAAACTCGACCGGGTCGACTTTGAAACTCGACCCGGTCGACTTTGAAACTCGACTTTACGCAGAAAGTCGAGTTTGAAATTCGACCGGGTCGACTTTGAAACTCTACTTTGTCCGTAAAAAGTTTCGCAGCCTGGCCCTTCTACGCTTCCGTAGGGCATAGTTAGAAAATCATTAGCATAATTATTTTACCGAGCTTTGGTTTTGTCACCCTTGACTTCATCAATAAATAACTGAAAGGCTGGGTCGTCCAGCCATTTCACTTGGAATGTTTTTGTGCTTGACATTGACCCATACTTTTTTTCTTTGGGGGACTTCGAGGGGGTGTTGCAGGCGCGTTGTCTGAGTCCGAAGACTGTGAGGGTACACCTATAACGAAATCCGAGCCTGAAGCCTGATCGGACGCCATACTTGTTTGTAATCAATTAAGCAAGTATTAATTTAAATTATCACAATGGCAGTATGTCTGGATATTACCTGATTTTCTTTGGTTTGGTAATTTAGCTCGTAATTTAGTTTGTCTTTTTTAGACCAACTTTAAAAGTTTGTTTACGTTTATGCTATCATCGCTAAACGCACGAGCAGCGCACAGCAGAGGCGCAAAGATCAAAACCACTAACCAGCACCAATCACCGGAGCGCGAGCGCATCGGTTGTGGTTAAGGTGACGGTTTTCTATGGCTGTGGGAAGGGAACACGGGACTGTGGCTAAGGCTACAACTAGGCAGCCGATTTTCCCATTATTTCATAAGGAATCGAATTTTTCCCTCGAAATGACAGATTTTTCCCTTTTTCCCATTCCGTCTTTTTCAACTCCAAAATTCCCATGAAATGGGAAATTTCCCACGAGTTGGCAACACTGCTGCCGAGTCCCAACAGGCATGAGAGCAGCCAGCATTCTGAGCTGTATTCAAATCTGTGGAACACAAGATCAGAACCAGAATCGGGGAAGTTGGGGAATATGGGACACAAACTGTCTGTTTTGTTTGATTTAACATTAGATATATACAAAACCCGGCTTAAACTTACTGCTTATAGGACTAGAAGCTATCTACTGGTACCTGGGTCTCATTTTTTAAAGACTTGTCTGGATACTAAACTACGCAACATTGAATACGACACACTGAAAATTTTACCCCTTTCCAAATTGGGTTAACTCCTGATTGTTTTGAATGATTTGGAATCTGTCCGTGCCGTTGCTTAGCACAATCTTCTGATAATCCATAACTGTGAATCAGAAACTCAATGCAACTTAGGTGAAGTTTATACAGGGAGACATGTAAAGCGGTGCAAAACTATCAGACGTTCAACATGCTCTCATTTGAAGAAATTTTCTTTTTACTGGATTCCAACATTGGAGGCACAGAAGATAACCTCATACCTCGCCACGTTACACGATTTATTCTCCTAGCCTCTCTATTTACAGGGTGGTATCAAAAAACAATTTCTTGGTTGTTGGGTGATATCTTTTTTTTTATTCTTGACCGATTTTCAAAATCCAGGGTTCAAATTGAAGCTGAAACCTCAAGTAAAAGGGTCCCATAATCAGAATCGACTGGAAACAAACATTAAACATGTATGGGTCGCTTAAGTGTGACCCAACGTTTCATCGGTCTCGGAATCTGGCTTGGGTTGAGAATGAACTGACAGTCAACCTTGCCCTTGAGCGAAGCATTCATTCTGAACATCTTCCGATGTTTAGAGCTTGAATGAGACAAGAACTGTTGATAGAGGGACGAAATTACAACTGCAGGTTATCAAGGCAAAATCATCTTTGCTCGTATAATAGCTTGTAACTAACGCTACGAGAATGCATCGCTCACCTGCAACTTTTTGTAACCAACGTTACAGAAATTACAACAAACGGAATTTTATATGCTGATTGTTCTAATTTCCGTAACTTTGGTTACAAGCGATTTCATACACCGTCCGTGGAGCGGTTGAAGCTCGCTAGCGCCTCTCGAGAGGTTCCGTTTTTTAAAGGGATTGCATCAGTTACAATAATTGAATTTTCTCGAAAAATATATGAGCTTGGTGGCAGGTTCTGACGTCAATTTATAGAGAATAGACCATTTCCACTGACGTCACGCAGCTCCGTCTTGAACAGCTGATTCGGGGCAACATCAGTCAGATGTGAGTAATCTGTCACGGGGCACGTGGCCTACGTCAGTCATGTGCGTCAGTCAGATTGGTAATATACCAGTGTGTCAGTCGGTGTTGGTTTGTGAAAGTCACTGGTGACACAAAGTTTTGACAAACTCACACGTATAGTTGACATATTGTTGACGTTGCCCCGAATCAGCCGTTCGACACGTGCGTGTGACGTCATGTGGAAATGTTCTATTCCTTGACCAACTTACTAATGTACGTCAATGTCACACTCTTTTCTTCCAATTAACCTGGAAAACAGAAAAATGTGTGGAAAACTACGACGAAATTTGTCAATGTCCATGTTCCCTTTACGATAACTTTTGAATTCACGATATCAACTTAGGATTTTTTCACATGAAAATCTTTCTCAGTTTGTGCTGAAAATATAGCGTCGCATAACATATAGTTGGGTTTAAAAAAAAGGCGTCAGAAGCAAAAACATGGGAGCGCGCGCTCCCGTCAAACTGTCTGGCGGCTCAGTATTTGGAACATGGCTATTTGCTGTAAATTTTTTTCTAGATCTTATTTTTCACGATTAAGTGATGAAACCTCACATAATGGTTTTATAGACAATTATCTCTACTTTCACAAATTATTGGGACAATGCCATCCTGCAGAGGCCCAACAAGGTCGCTGCAAGGACTTCTTTGGTTTAAAAAATTACCGCTATACCTGCTGCAACAGATATTTTTGTATTTTTTCTCTTCATTTTTTTATACGTCCCTCCTTATAATAGTCAGGTACCATAGGTTCAAAAAACCGATCCCGTGGGCTCCTTCATGAAGGGGACAAGAGACCTTTTATTTCTTATAGTCCTATATGTGGAGATACCGAAATGTTTTGGTGCCACTTTCAAAATAGCGGCCATTTGTTTCCGGTTACATTTATTTGGACCTAAATTGCTTTATTCTCGGCCGATTTGAAATTTTTCTTTTTAAAAATACGTGAATTCATATTCTCTATCCGCTGCTGTCATTGGTTATCATTTATATCAATCTGTTTGACCGGAATTAGAAAAAAAACTGAAAATTATGATGACTTTTAATCCTATAGGTTTCTCGACTGTTTCTCAACCTATAATTCAAGTTGTATTGATCCTAACAGCATCTACAATAAATGAAGTTCACAAGAAACTCAGCTTGCTGGAAAAATAATGACCACAAGTGATACAGTAGGAAAAAAAAGAGCGATATTCACCAAAAATGTTAAAATTAAGGAGGAAAGTGCCGTACGTTTTTTTCAGGAAGTAGGTATACGTGTGATTTGTTAGCTACTACTTCTCTGGCCTCTGAAGACACCTAAATGCTCTAGTACCAATTCCAAAATGGCGTCGTTCCAAAATGGCGACCATTTGATTTTGGTAACATGGATTCACACTCAACTTACGCCTGTTTTCGCTCGACTCAAACCGATTTTAATGATTTTTCTTTTGACCAGGTATGGATTGATGTTTTCTATTTGATATTGTCCGAAATTTGCACAAGGTGCCAAATCGTTTTTCCAAAAAGCGAAAAAAAAAACAGTGATTTTTACGATCCCTATTGCCTCAGGTGCTGTGTGCTTCCCCGTGAGAGGCATGTCTGTCAAATATTTTTTTATCATTCTCATATGTATGAAGTTACCAAAATGCTTTGGTGCCACTTTCAAAATGGCAGCGTACCGATTTGGCGGCCACCTGGATTTTGATAAGGTGTTCAATAATGCAAAAATTCCAACTCGGTAACCAAAACAGTTATAGTGATCACAAGATCACAAGGTCACAAGATAGATTGACAATTTAATGCTTAATGAGATGAAACAAACCGCATCTCCATTTCTTGAGCCGTTCCTGAAAAATCCATTGATTTATTAAAAAATGTCAATTTTTATGCAACTGAATATCAGGATTGCACTATGGTTCCAGAGTGTCCTGAAGCAGATGCGCAAGCATTTTCACCTTCTCTGTGAAATAAGCAAGAGGCTTCAAAGTCCGGAGATCGAAAGAAAGGAGAAAGAATTTCACGTAAAATACAGGTTGAAGATAGATGAGCGAAAAATTGCTTATAATGACCGACTCATTGAAAGATCGGGAAACAGACTCAAGTGCCTGTGGGAGACAGTCAGGAGCGAGCGGTGGAAACATGCAAAGTTTCACACGGGACCAATTCAGATCTATCTCCTGATCAATTTGATACTTTTTTCACAAACATCGAAAAAAATAGACTTCACTGTCACAGGTTGCTGGGACACCTGCTGACTCTACAGGGTGTCCCGTTTTTCAACGCTCACTATTGGTATCTCGGAAACGGTAAGAGATACAGAGTCGGTTAAATTACAAAAAAGTTGCGCTATTTTATGACTATCTCAAATATGTCAAGATATCCAAGATATCTTCGATCATTTTTGAAATATCTCAAAAAAACTGAAAAATGCCGAATCCAAAAATTTCAAATCATTTCTTTATTATGACAGCTATCGATTTGAAAATTGGTATTCTGACATTTTTGGAAGTCCTTGATCGACTGACGTCAATAATTTTTTCCTGCACTTAATAGTTTTTGAGATATGACAGCTAACTTCATTTTTTCTTATGGACACTATAACATTTGCTCACCCCATAAAACTCATCTTTTTTTTTCTCTTTACAAAGATATAAAACACTTGCAACATTTCTGTCAAAATGACCTGTAAAAATTGGAAAAACTATTTCTGGGGCGAAAAAATCGAGTTACCGCTTCGGTTGCCATGCGCTCGTGGCATATAAACAATAGCATTCGGTTGCCATGGTCTGTTGATTTTGGAGAAAGTTGAGTTACATTCTGTTTTTATGTATTTGATAATGATAATAAATAACAATGAAACAAATACAAAACCAAGAATAACACAAAATAACATAGCAATAGCAAAAAACATTCATAATTTACAATCGCTAGAAATGGACTCCATTTTGCTGTATGCAGAGTTGTGTCCTTTCAGCCATATTTTCAACGTTTGCGCTGATATCGTGCGGGTTAATTGACTGAAACGCATCATCAACTCCTTGCTTCCAGCTCTTGGTTCCTTTGAGATATTCTGTCATAAACCATTATAAATTCGATCTTTGAGCGTTCCCCGCAAAATGGACTCCATTTGGAGTAATTGTAAGTTATAAATATTTATTGCTATTGCTATGTTATTTTGTGTCATACTTGGTTTTGTATTTGTTTTATTGTTATTCATCATCATTATAAAATACTTAAAAACAGAATGTAACTCAACTTTCTCCAAAATCAACAGACCATGGCAACCGAATGCCATTGTTTATATGCTACGAGAGCATGGCAACCGAATGCCATTGTTTATATGCTACGAGAGCATGGCAACCGAAGCGGTAACTCGATTTTTTTGCCCCAGAAATAGTTTTTCTAATTTTTACAGGTTATTTTGACAGAAATGCTGCAAGTGTTTTATATCTTTGTAAAGAGCAAAAAAAGATTAGTTTTATGGGGTGAACAAATGATATGGTGTCCATAAGTAAAAATGAAGTTAGCTGTCATATCTCAAAAACTAGTAAGTGCAGGAAAAAAATATTGACGTTAGTCGATCAAGGACTTCTAAAATTGTCAGAATACCAATCTTCAAATCGATAGCTGTCATAATAAAGAAGTGATTTTAGATTTTCGAATTCGGCATTTTTCAGTTTTTTTGAGATATTTCAGAAATGATCAAAGAAATCTCGGATATCTTAACGTATTTGAGATAGTCGTAAAATAGCGTAACTTTTTTGTAATTTAACCGACTCTGTATCTCTTACCGTTTCCGAGATACCAATAGTGAGCGTTGAAAAACGGGACACCCTGTATAACTCCTGCATCGAGACAAAATTTCAGTTTTTGAGAGGTTTCATATATTGAGGTTCGCAACGCACTTGTTTCTTTGAAAAATTCGTCCAGTAAGGACGCATATGACTTGTTGGCCGCTCCCGTGAAATCTGTTCAATACATAATCACTGGACCATTGACTAAACTGATAAATTTGTGTATACGAGATAGCATTTTTCCAAGAGAAATGTCCAAGAACCAGAACCAGCAGTATTGTCGACAGTGTACAGCTCTACATGCCTTTATAGGTCTTATTACAATTTTTAATTATAGAAAAGAAGTACTTATAATAAATAATAATTTTAAAGGCTGCGACAATACCAGCGGCTTGTTCAAGACTGAAAAAAAAAACGCTCTTTGATCTCGCTAGAAAGAAACAGAATGAATTAAAATCGCTAGCGCATTCTTCTGGGAATATTACAGGTTCACACGGAAGCGTTAGATGGGTATTTGCTTCAATTCAATAGGTACTGCTTTGGTATTGAAGTTTGACTACCACTTCGCGTCACATATTTTAGATTATATTTATATTATAAATTTAAACTGGATATTTATTAGATGAAAATTAAGAGAAAAAAATACAAAAATATCTGTGAGCGGTAATTTTTTCAACCAAAGAAGCCCTAGTAGGGCCTCTGCGGGATGGCATTGTCCCAATTATTTGTGAAAGTAGGAGTAATTGTCTATAAAACCATTATATGAAGTTTCATTACTCAATCGTGAAATAACGTCTAGAAAATTTTTTCCAGCTAATAGCCATGTTCCAAATACTGAGCCGCCTGACAGTTTGACGGGAGCGCGCGCTCCCATGTTTTTGCTTCTGTCTGACGCCTTTATTTTTGAAACGCGACTATATGTTATGGGACACTATATTCTCAGCATAAACTCAGGAACATTTTCATGTGAAAAAATCCTAAGTTGATATTCGTGAATTCGAAAGTTATCGTAAAGGGAACGCAGACATTGACAAATGTTGTCGTATTTTTCCACACATTTTTTGTTTTCCAGGTTACTAAAAGAATAGAGTGAAATTGACGTACATAAAAAAGTTGTCCAAGAAATTATCTATAAATTAACGTCAGAACCTGCCATATCATGCTCATTATATGTATTTGTCGACTTGTCAAGAAAATTCAATTTTTGTAACTGATGAAATCCCTTTAAAAACGGAACTTCTTGAGGTTCGATGGCCAAAAACTCGATGTCCGTAAATTTTCGGTGTGGTTTTCCATGTTGGGTAGTTTATGCCTCGGTTTATACCTATACCTGCGAGTCCATGAGGCGAGCCATGAGGTATATAAGTATTGTAGTTGATATTATGGATTTATGGAATAGTCTTGAGAGTATTTTTCTTGCAGAAATACCCACACTATTCCTTGAAAAATCACCTGCTCCTACCTACCTGTATAACGTAAATATAACGAGACAACGAGAGGTATAAATACCGATGTAGGTACCTCTGCTATAATAACTTTGTTAAAGAAATTATAAACTGAACTGTGTGATTCTGAATACCTCCCTACGAATCTTGATACTTGAAAATTACTTGAACCTACCCCATCTTACCCTATTGTAAATTACCGTTGAAGATTCTTTGGTTGAAGATTAGCCTGCAGTTACTCGATTTAGCGATCCCAATAATTATTAAACAATTTCTAACTGGTTTATTATGGAGAAAAAACAAAAAATATTGAAGCTAAAATGAAGCATCCATTACGTAGAATAATAATTTGCATCGAAATTTGCCATATTGCTCCTGATAAATTTGCAAAAAAATAATTTCGGTTTCTTACATCTCACCGCTGCGGCGAGAGGCGCGCTGCGTACATATACGAATAGCCGACCCTTTGCTTTCGGAGGTGTGTGTCAGTGATGGCACAGCTGAACATCGATCGCTCTCGCCTAGTAGAACAGATCTGCTCAGTGATCGTGCGGTCACACGGGTCGATCCAGCAACCAATGGAGACTACGATGCCTTCGTCGCACGTGTGTCGTCCGCTGGTTACTTGAACGTCCGCAATTTCCAAATTTTGTGGGGTACGGATGGGTTTTATTTAGAACACCTCCTGTAACAGGCACTGCAGTAAGCAGTTTGCCATTTTTGCAGTTTCTTTTTGCCTTCAACACACCAGCTGGCGTAACCGTTATAATTAGGTATAGTAAATAAGCTGCATTATAAAAAAAAGAGCTGACTTAGGCCCAAAATGTATCTCCGGTTAAAGGTATATTTTATAATAATACCTACTTCCATGAAAAAACTAGTTTTAACAATTATTGGGGCCATAAGTGGTTTGATATCTATGGCATTCATCTGTTCGATTTAAAGAGAAGGAAAAAAAGACCCTTTTAAGGAAACTGTTAGAGCTTATCGAGGATCTTGTTCCTGTAGGTAATAAAGCAGTTTTCACACCATGATTGTTGGAGTGGTGAGGTTTGGATTCAATTTCACTTTTAATATTGGATCCCGTGTTTGTTTGGTACGGCATTAAAATTTTACAACACGTTTGCGCAACCGGCCATTATCTGAATTTGAATTGAATAAGTAAAATAAAGGACTTTCCTGAGCCTCCTTACTTATTCAGGCATTGCAGATTGCAGTGGGATCTTTACAGAAGCATTTGTTGAGCCGGTACTTACCTGCGAACAAATTAAAATGAACTTTTTCAAAACAAGAGTTTTCCAGATCTAGTAGTGTAGAATCGCTGTAAAATTGTTGGTAATGGAATATTATACTTTTGAAAAATTTTCTTTTTTTTTGATGGAATCAGAAACTATATTGAAAAATAACTGACCCGTATTTTTTTTATTCAGCCAAAAATCGTTTCGTTTGGCCGCAATAAATAAACGAAATTCCTATATTCTGCCTATTTCTGACGTCATTTACACGGGCAGTATAGGCGGTGACTCGCTGTGACGTCAGAACTAGTTGATGTTATTTATTTATTGCGCCCAAACGGTACGGTTTTTTACTGAATAAAAAAACACGGGTCAATTATTTTTCAATGTAGTTTCCATTTCAATAAAAAAAAAAATTAGTATAATACTCCATTAGTATATTCCAATGTTGGGACAACTTGTGTCATTTTTTTTATATGAAATATCAAATCGAAGGAATTTTTTTTTCCTGAGAAATAAGCAAATTTCCCTTTCCTCTTTGGGCGATGCCGTCACCCATCTCATTTTGAAAATTTCGAATACATCAATACATTTTATATCATATTCAAGAGAAATAAATAACCTGCCTGAAAAAATATTATCAACTTGTTTATTAATTAACCACACCCTTCAACTTATTCGGAAATTTTTTGAGTGAGCCAAGGCAAAGAAGTTTTGGATGACTTTTTTTGCAATTTTTTTTCTCGATACTTACTACAGCATGCCTCATGTAGTCCGGATGTTAAGAGGAAAGACCCTGCATTTTGAGGTAGAGCGAAGCCCCTTTGCATGTGTGATGCTTGGACCCCCCCAGATCCATAATGATTGGTAGCCACCGGCAAAAATCGTGCAGGCACTGTATACAGGGTGAAGCAGAAAAAAAATTAAGAAAATTGGTATTTCGTGAACCAAAACGGATGGAGTCGCGTGAAGCACCATATCTGTTCCAAATTTTGCGCTTGTTAAGATAAAGAAATCCGTTTTTGATTATCTTGTGCCATTTTTGAAATATCGGGGGAAAAAAAAGAAAGCTTAAAATTGCCTTTCCATAAATGGCTGAAAATTTAAGATAAAGAGATGCGATTTGGTTTGTATGCTCTGAGTGATGTTTCAAGTGAAATTCAAGGAGTAGCCACCTGGGAAATCACTGCGGGCGCTGTTACAGGGTGAAGCAGAGAAAATTGAAGATAAATCGTATTTCATGAACCAAAACGAATGGAGTCCCGCAAACCACCAAATTATGTTCTCAATTTTGCTTTTGACAAGATGTGAGCAATAGTTTTTGAAAATCCCATTCATTTTTTAAAAAATCATCACAAGAACTTTTTCTTTTTTGAGCTTTATTTTTTTTTATGAATGACTGAAAACCCAAGATATAGACGTGCAATTTGTAGGGTATGTCGATACTGATGTTCTAAGTGAAAGACGATTGATAGCCACCGGCGCCAGTACTGCAGGCGCTGTATACAGGGTGAAGCAGAAATTTTTTTAAAAAAATCATATTCCGTGAACCAAAATGAATGAAGTCGCGTGAACCGCCTTATGTGCTCTAAATTTTGCTCTTGAAAAGATGTGGGCAGTAGTTTTTGGAAATCTTGTCGACAATTTTGAAAAAATCGCCATAAAAACTTTTTCGTTCTTGAATTTCTTTTTTTTTATGATCGTCTGAAAAGTAAGTATAATGAGATGCGATTTTGTGAGTATGTCGATAGTGATGTTCTACGTGAAACGCGATTGGTGATCACCGACGCCAACACTGCAGGCGCTGTATACAGGGTTAAGCAGAAAAAAAAATTGAAAAATCGTACCTATATAGTAGTTCGACAGGGATGAGGTCGTGTGAACCACCATAATATTTTCCTGATTCTACAATTGTTATTATGCAAAAAACCACTTAAGATACCCTGTTCCGTTTTGAAAGAATCGCGATCAAAATTTTAATATTGATTTTTTTCCAGTGATTGTTTTGGCAGAAAGTTGAAGCTGTAGAGATGCCATTCGTCACGCACCTATGTCAAAAAGTATATTCCAAGTAAACTGCAACAGGTGGCCACCGGTGTCAGAAATGTGGGGGCTATATACAGGATACAGCAGAAAAAAAAAGAGATAAAGTTATACCTCATGGTGAGTCGCGACCCGAAACCAATAAAGTCGCGTGAAGCACTATAGGTATATATTCCTTTTTTCAAATTCAAAGTTCTTGAATGCCAGTTTTGATTACGATCAATCTCTTATCAAAACTGGCCATCAAGAACTATTCAAGCAGCTAACGTTTCTGAAATCCAGCCGACTTCCTAGCGGTGCCGTATGAATCATTTCGCTCCCAACTGTACTACAGTTATTGCGCATAGATTTTTTTCTATGAAAATTCTTTCTTTAATGAATGCAAATGGTGAAAAATTTCAAGATATGTGGTTATTATATCTATATAGGAATATAATTTCAATTTGATATGTACTGTCAGGAGCACTGTATCACACACAACAATTTTTTTGTAAATCCAAAAAAAGTGACAAGGCTATGAAAGAGCCCTTACGGAGTTCATTCACCATGAAGTCCTTTTTTTTCGAGTTTTTTTGAATGACAAAAATTTTAATGTATGTGATATTGTGCTTTTGACGGTACCCTATACGTGTGATTTTTCTGGTTCTTGTTGATATTCAATTGAAATTCGTTGATAAGTCAATAAATGAAATAAAATAAAGATCATGTTATCGGGCCAAGTTCATCCAAACATGTGTACTTTATGGAGCCTCACTATGTGCTTTAAATAAAAGAGATGGGGGGATACGTCCCATAGCTGTAGGCACAACTCTTCGACGTTTAGCAGCCAAGCTTGCTTGCCAAATGGTACGTGAATCAGTGGGAAACTACCTTCGTCCCGCTCAGGTCGGTTTTGCAACCAAAGGAGGATCTGAATCAGATCATACATGTGTGCCGAAGTTTCATTGAAGATGATAATATAACAACATAAAATAAGGTGATACTCAAAATAGACTTCCAAAATGCCTTGAACTCAATAGAACGTGACAGCATGTTGAACGAAGTTTCAAAACATACTTCTATTTTGTTTCCATTTATCCCAGTATCACAGAAATGTATCATATTTATCATTTGGGGATGAGAAGATTTTATCAGAAGTTGGAGCTCAACAAGGGAATCCCTGGGGATCCCACTGGACCAGTGCTTTTCTACCTTGCCATTCAGCCAATTCTAAATCAACTCAATTGTAAATTCAATGCATGGTACTCAGATGATGGTACCTTAGGAGGAGCTCCAGATTTATTTCTTGCAAATTTCAAAATTGCATCTGAAAATTGTGAAAATCTCAGACCTAACATCAATGATCAAAAATGTGAAATTTTCTTCTGCTCATCTTTCAACTGTGAAACCTTCAAATCCTTCGAAAACCACCTACCTGTGATCAAAGTAGTTTCAAAAAATCTCAGACTACTAGGTAGACCGTAGAGCGCTTAATCTACAGAAATTATTATGATTGAAAAAATAACAGAACTCAAATTATTACTCGATCGATTAAAGCTTCTAAATACGCACACAGCATAGTATCTGCATCGCCACTGCTTGGCCATCCCGAAATTGAACTACTTTCTTCGGACTACGCCCTTGAATGGATTCCATGACTCAATCAACAAGCTCGATAGCCACATATTTGCAACATTGGAGAAAGTGATGAATATAAAATTAGAGCGAAACCAATTACGAATGGCTTCCTTACCAGTCCAATATCCAATATGGAGGACTTAGGATAAAAAAAATTGATGACATCCATTTAGAGCCGCTTTCCTCTCATCTGTAGTTTCTGTTTCACGTTTGGTATTTTCTTTTATGTTCCTTCCCGAAGAAGAAGACTTGACTTGGATCAGTGGGTGCAATGAATCTTTAGCAGAGTGGCTTCTAGTCAGTCATGAGGTTCCTGAGTTGTCACATATCCTGGGATACCATTAACACCAGGATAATAACTTAAGAAATGACGTCGAATCCAACTAATTCAAGGATAGAAATTTTCTGTGAAAACGCTCGGCCCTTGGTCCAAAGAGAGCGTACAATTTGTGGACCAATTAGGAAAAAGATTGAAAGCTGTGACTGGAAAAACACGTTCAAAAATTTACCTAATTCAACGAATCAGTCTTGCCATTCAACGGGGAAATGCTGTGAGCATCATGGGCATGTTGCCGTCGACCATTCCCTTCCCATGGATAAAATATTTTTAATTTGACTTTACTCATTATACACATTATAATATTACAATTTTTATTGTCAAAAATTTATATCAATAAAAAAATTTTAATCGCGATTCTTTCAAAACGAATCAAGCTATCTAAGTGGTTTATTGCATCATCATAATTGCAGAATCAGGAATATATATGTTGGTTCACACGACATCATCCCTGTCGAACTACTAGGTACGATTTTTTGATTTTTTTTTCTACTTAACCCTGTATACAGCGCCTACAGTGTTTGCGCCGGTGATCACCAATCACGATTCACGTAAAAGATCACTGTCTACATACTCACAAAATTGCATCCCTTTATCCTTAATTTTCAGCCGTTCATAAAAAAAAAGAAATTCAAGAACCAAAAAGTTTTTAGGTCAATTTTTTCAAAAATGTCGACGAGATTTTCAAAAACTACTGCACACATCGTTTCAAGAGCGAAATTCAGAACACATATGGCGGTTCACGCGACTTATTTATTCATTTCGGTTCACGAAATATGATTTTTTAAGAATTTCCTCTGCTTCACCCTGTATACAGCGCCTGCAGTACTGGCGCCGGTGGCTATCAGTCGCGTTTCACGAAGAACATCGCTGTCGACATACTTACAAATTTGCATCTCTTTATCCTTGATTTTCAGCCGTTCATAAAAAAAAGAAATTCAAGAACGAAAAAGTTTTTATGTCAATTTTTTCACAAATGTCGACGAGATTTTCAAAAACTACTGCACACATTTTTCCAAGAGCAGAATTCAGAACACATATGGCGGTTCACGCGACTTTATTCATTTCGGTTCACGGAATATGATTTTTTTAGATTTTTCTCTGCTTCACCCTGTATACAGCGCCTGCAGTACTGGCGCCGGTGGCTTTCAATCGCGTTTCACGAAAAACATCACTATTGACATACTCACCTAATTGCGCATCTATATCTTGGGTTTTCAGTCATACAAAAAAAAATAAAGTTCAAAAAAGAAAAAGTTCTTATGATGATTTCTCAAAAAATGAATGAGATTTTCAAAAACTATCACTCACACCTTGTCAAAAGCAAAATTTAGAACATAACTTGGTGGTTCGCGTGAGTCCATTTGTTTTGGTTCACGAAATACGATTTATCTTCAATTTTCTCTGCCTCACCCTGTAACAGCGCCCGCAGTGATTTCCCAAGTGGCTACTCCTCGAATTTCACTTGAAACATCACTCAGAGCATACAAACCAAATCGCATCTCTTTATCTAGAATTTTCAGCCATTTATGGAAAGGCAATTTTAAGCTTTCTTTTTTTTTTCTTTCCCCGATATTTCAAAAATGGCACAAGATAATCGAAAACAAATTTCTTTATCTTAATAAGCGCAAAATTTGGAATAGATATGGTGTTTCACGCGACTCCATCCGTTTTGGTTCACGAAATACAAATTTTCTTAATTTTTTTTCTGCTTCACCCTGTATACAGTGCCTGCACGATTTTTGCCGGTGGCTACCGATGATTATGGATCCGGGAGGGTCCAAGCATCACACATGCAAAGGGGCTTCGCTCTACCTCGAAATGCAGGGTACCCCCTGTTTTTTGCTCTTAACATCCGGACTAATGCCGTTCACTCTGATGTAGATATCAAAACAAATGGAATCGTTGAGATTGAGGTGACACACAAAATTTGTAGTGTCATTTGAAAAAATTAAAAGTTGGGGTAGGTGGAGGCGGTGTAGGTTGAAATATAGAAAATCGCCGATGGAAGATCTCTTAGATATCACTCTCTCTATATTCGAAATATTTTCAACGAATTGGGAGTTACCAAGGCTGGATTCTTTTCAAATAATATCCTGTATACGTGTTTATAGTTCTATATGGTTTACTATTTATAAGGACGAGTTCAATTGTTGAAATAAGACGTTGCGGAATCAATTGCTGTGGGTTTCTTATTCCTTGATAGAAATTTACCATTCAGGTCTCTTTCAAGACCTTCAAGGATGTACTTTGGTTTGAGCCAATTAGCATTTCCAAAATCCAAAAAAATTCAAAAATTTTGAAATTGTCAAAAATTACAGTATAGCATATTATTATATGAGTTTCATAAGACAGCTGTGGACATAGTATTGTCACACGACTGATTTTAGGGCAAAGAAGAGCCTGCGAGGAGTGCTCCAAAGGAAGGAGTGTGACAATACGTCCTATTAAACGTGTATAATAAGTTTTCTAGGCGTTTCAAGTTAATAAACAACCATTTTCGCTTAAAAACATGAAGTTTTTCAGAAAAAAAAATTGGGCCCTGAAAAGTGGCGATTTTGAGATGTTTTCCAAAGTTTTAAACACAAATATCTCGGAAATGAAGCGTCTATAGTCAAAATTTTGCAAGAGTAACTTTTTTCTCTAAATTGAACGTAGAACCCGAAAATTGGAACCATTCCAAAATTATTCAGGGGGGTAAAAATAGGGGAAAAAGGGGGAAGGTACCCCCTATTATGTTCGCCCTAAAAATGTTTGATGAAATGCGTTATTATTCTTCAATAGAGACCTATTTTAGTAAACGTTGGTTCAAATTTGAATAAAATCGGTTCAATGGTTCAAAAGTTATGCAAAAAAAAACGGAGTTGAAAAACCAACGAAGACCTGTATCTCCGCTATAACGTTTTCGAGGGTATTTTTATCAAGGAAGTACCCTTATTTTTCAATTTTCTACCTCCCTGTGAATTTTGTTGCACCCTGTTTATGTATTTTGATACACAAGTTGATGTTTGAAAAGATTTAACTGAACCTAAGCTAGCGGATTCATCCGCTCAAGATTTACTTTGCGTAGGTACTTAAGGACGTCATTTCTTAGCATAAAAAAGTGGCCGAAACAGACTGCGGATTAGCTGCAGAGCGAACGAGAAACAGATATACATTCTTGTGGCGTGAGTTACTGCTAAATCTGTGCAGCTAAAAATGTAACAAAAAAAATAAGTTATTCCAATGTAGGCTGGAAAGAGAATGAGGGCTTTTTTTTTTTAAATTCAGGTGTCCTGGAATTAGTGTTACAAAACGCACAGGGAGATATAAAATTGAAAAATAAGGGGACTTTTGTCAGTAAACATACCCTCCCAAACGTATAATAATGGAGATACAGGCCTTCAAAGTTGTTTTTAAAAAACAGGTTTTTTTTGCATATTTTTTGAACCGCTCAGTCGATTTTATTCAAATTCAAACCAAAGTTTATTGAGACAGGTCTTTATTATTGAACAATGATAACGAATTCCATCAGACATTTTTAGGGGCGAAGATAATGGGGGGGTGCCCTTCCCCTTTTCCCCCTATTTTTAACTCCCCTGAATATTTTTGAAAACGGTTTCAATTTTTAAATTCCGCGTTCAATTCAAATAAAAAAGTTACGCATGCAGAATTTTGATTGGAGGCTTCATTTTCAAGATATTTGGGTTTAAAACATTAGAAAACATCACAAAATCGCCACATTCCAGGACCCAGATTGTTTTTTTTTAAAACTCCATGTTTCTCAGCGAAAATGATGGTTTATCAACTTTAAACAGCCAGGGAACTCATTCCAGTTGACGAATCATGTTTTTTTTTCAAATTTAAATTTTTAGGCCCAGGAAAGTGGCGATTTTGAGATGTTTTGCAATGTTTCAATCTCAAATATCTCGAAAACTGAGCCTCTAATAAAATTTTTGCCAAGAGTAACTTTTTTCTTTAAATTGAACGCAAAATTCAAAAATTGAAACAATTTCCAAAAATATTCGGGGAGGTCAAAAATAGGAGGAAAAGGGGGAGGGCGCCTCCTATTATCTTCGCCCCTGAAAAGGTTTGACAAAATGCGTTATTATTGTTCAATAGAGACCTGTTTCAGTAAACTTTGGATGAAATTTGACTAAAATCAGTTGAACGGTTCAAAAGTTATGCAAAAAAACTGTTTAAAAAAAAACTTTGAAGGCCTGTATCTCCGTTATTATGCGTTAACGAGGGTATGTTTATGAACAAAAGTCCCCTTATTTTTCAATTTTCTATCTCCCTGAGAGTTTTGTAACACTAATTCTGGAACACCTTGTATGTATAAAAATTTGAAAAAAAATCGAGTTTTTCGAATTTTGAAATTTTGTAATACTTATACATTTTCATATCTGATTTTAGAGAACCCTTCTTTTTTTCAATTCTCCCACTCCACTGGTTTTCATGAAACTCACGTTTAAAGAGAGAGCACTATAGAAAATGCCGTCCTTAACTTGTTACATGAAATACCAATGGTATCCAAATAAATGAAAGTGACACATTGTAACAAGGCAAATCAAACAACGAATGTTTTTCAAAACATTGTAAATCATTTCCTCGCAAAATAAAAAAAGCCTGTTGTAGGCCCTTAAGAAAAAGGGGACTTTCAGGATAAAAAATCCAATTTTTGCAAATTTCAGGCGAAATAGACAGAACATGGGGATTTCAAACGCTACCATTTTTGAACGAAACAAATCAAACAATAATGAATATTTTTCTCAACATTGTGGATAATTTTCACCAAAAAACTTAAAATGCCTATTTTAGGCCGTTAAAAAAGTCTTTTTAGGACAAGTAAATCCGATTTTTGCCAGTTTTAGGCATTGAGGCAAAAACAAAGGGGTGTCATAAGTATTGTTTTTCCAACACTAACATTTATTTCAAGAGGTCTCATGCAAACGCCTAAAACAGAAACAAAAAGGCATTTTGCCTAGGATTCGGTCTTTGCTGAATAGTTTTCTCAACATCCAGGGACACAGCTTGAGAGGGCAAAGATATTTTTGTTGGGGTAATCTAAATACACTTCTGAGCAAAAGTTAAGGGCCACTTTTTCAAATGTGAATGACTCACAAACGCTTTTTTTGATTTTGACAAATTTTCGCACAGAGGTGGTCTTATGTGTTGTAAAGACAAGTGTGAAGTGGCGCACTCACCAGTCCCTAGGTTTGTGGTAGAGAGGTATTCGGCTGTTGCTTTGCAGAAATGCGTAATTTTTAGTGAAATCAAAGCATTGAATTTTGGACAAAATAGAGGTTCATCCAATAAAAAACGTCTAGTTTGCTTTGTTACGATGTTCTTAAGCAAGTACCATGCTATGTTTGTTCATTGACATCTTCCATCTTCAAATTTGGACCATCAATCTCTTCTTGTGGCTTAAACAATGTGTGAGGCACTACTCTGCTTGATTTTGGTTGCATACAGTTCAGTCGTGTATTTCTTGTGATTTTGCGTCAATGTCTCGTGATTTTGGCCACTCTTGAGCCTCAAAAACAATAAATCCTTTATGCAGACTGTTACTAAAGAACAAAAACAAGAGAAAAAAGCTCACAAAAATGTCAAAATCTTGAGCACTGACAAGAAATAAGTAATAATTTTCATCACATGCCGATAAAACACCTCTACAGTGACCAAAGAAGAAATGGTGAATTTCTTCAGTTCTTTTGGGGAAAAGACATTTACGGGGTGTCGCCAAGAGACCAAGCGCAAAAACGATGAGTGACAACCTTGATTGATTATTTGTCATCAATATTCAAGAGTTTAAATCACTTTAACGCCATCAGGCTCTCTCGAATGCGAAGAAGTTGAAAAATTAACTTCAAGTTTGTTGCTCTGTACTGAGTGAACCCATGAACGGATATGGATGATGGCCATACTCAGAGATATGCATAAGCCTTGTGTTCAAGTGTAGAAACCACCAAGAGCATCTGACAACGCGAACATTTGAAAATCGGTGTTTGTTTAAACCTCTGCAGTGTGAAAAACAGCTAAAATCGAATAAGTTCTCAATCGGGATTGTTCGTCTCTCGTAATTGTACAGGGACTGGTCAAAAACGACGAACGTAAAACACGTATCTCCCTGACAGGAAACGACTCGAGCGGTCGTGTATGATGTCGTCGTCGTCGTGAACAGCGGTTTCATGCAGATTGCATTCCACTCAGGATTCCGAATGGGGGTGGCTCTATCATGGTGTGAGTAGGAATATTTTTGATCAGTTCCTGTACAATTTACGAAAGACGACAGTTCCGATTGAGAACGTCATTTGATTTGAGCTGTTTTTCACACTGCAAAGGTTCAAACAAACATCGATTTTCAATTTTTGCGTCGCCAGATGCTCTTGGTGGTTTCTACATTTAAACACAAGGCTTATACACATCTCTGAGTATGACCATCATCCATATCCGTCCATGGGCTCACTCAGTGCAGAGCAACAAACTTTAAGTTAATTTTTCAACATCTTCGCATTCGAAAGGGCCTGATGGCGTTGAAGTGATTTAAACTCTTGAATATTGATGACAAATAATCAATCAAGGTTGTCACTCATCGTTTTTGCGCTTGGTCTCTTGGCGACACCCCGTAAATGTGTTTCCCCCAAAAGAACTGAAGAAATTCACCATTTCTTCTTTGGTCACTGTAGAGGTGTTTTATCGGCATGTGATGAAAATTATGACTTATTTCTTGTCAGTGCTCAAGATTTTGACATTTTTGTGAGCTTTTTTCTCTTGTTTTTGTTTTTTAGTAACAGTCTGCATGGAGGATTTATTGTTTTTGAGGCTCAAGAGTGGCCAAAATCACGAAACATTGACGCAAAATCACAAGAAATACACGACTGAACTGTATGCAACCAAAATCACGCAAAGTAGTGCCTCACACATTGTTTAAGCCATAAGAAGAGATTGATGGTCAAAATTTGAAGATGAAAGATGTCAATGAACAAACTTAGCATGGTACTTGCTTAAGAACATTGTAACAAAGCAAACTAGACGTTTTTTATTGGATGAATCTCCATTTTGTCCAAAATCCAATGCTTTGATTTCACTAAAAATTACGCATTTCTGCAAAGCAACAGTCGAAGACCTCTCTACCACAAACCTATGGATTGGTGAGTGCGCCACTCCACACTTGTCTTTACAAGACATAATACCACCTCTGTGCGAAAATTCGTCAAAATCAAAAAAAGCGTTTGTGAGTTATTCACATTTGAAAAAGTGGCCCTTAACTTTTGCTCAGAAGTGTACCTACTTAATTCCTGGAATGAGTGGAATGAAATGATAAATTTATGAAACTGAATATTTAGCTTGAAATAGTGAAAAATAACAGAATATCACTTGATCTTGTTTTTGATGTTATGTATTTTGAAACAAGAGTTTTAATTAAAATTCAGTTTACCTGCGAAGATTGTTTTTTCAGGTAGGTACCTGCATTTTGTTTCCGAAGTCAGCTCCAAATGGATTTCTTGTTGATCGCACGGTAGTTGTTTGCAGGAAATGTTCGAAGCAATATTAAATCGAAAAATTCTATAGAGAAAAATTGAGTTCAGCTGTTCACCGCCAAAATCGAACCCGAAAGTTGAAAGTTTCGAGTTATAACATACCTACCGTACAGAATGCCGATAAAACTTTCCTCGCGCACACTTCATTCCAACTCGAACAGGTTGGATTTTGATCCGAAACTCGCCCCACAACAACTTTTTCCACACATATACCAACTCCAAAACTCAGAAATTCTCATGTCAATCAAAACCCAGTTTCGACGGCGGCGGCCGTCGGTGGTGGCGGAGTTCCTCTATGCCAAATACCTTGTGCCTCCTGACGGCGGACGCCGCCCCCTCGGGCCTCCCTTAGGCGCACGCCCGGCGTCCCGACGCTCTTTCTCTTCGGCGGACCAGTGTGGCGGTGGCATCAGCCTGAGACGGTCGCAGCAGCACCCCACCACCACCCCAGCATCACAACACAGCACACCATGATGTTGACGGATGTCAAAGTCTCCGACTTGAATGCCGCTGCGGCAGAAGCAGGCGCCGACCCCTCGCCGTCGTCCACCCTGTATTGCGAGTGAAATTGAATAAAAATAAAAAAAATTGCCGTAAATTGCCAAAACAAATCCAAACTTTTGCCACTGCCATTCGCGTTTCCGCACTGTCAAAAGTCGCGTGTGCTGACTACATAAGCTCTTCCACGTAATCGGACACGTGTTTTCAAAGTGTTATCAAAGTTGTTTCTCTGGGATTTTTTGCCGCTTTCTGAACGAACTGCCTTCAAAATGAAGTTGGTGTTGTTCCTGGTCGTTTCAATCGGAACTTTATCAGGTAACTAGTTTTCTAATTTCTAAATTGTTACCTGATTAAATTTGAAATCATAGCGAAAGCCTATAGCATATCTGATTTTTTTTTCTTGAGCTATAGACAAAGAAGAGCTTATAGGAAAATCAAGATAGCTATATTATGTACCTACCTATTTGATTGGAGGAAGTTGGTAATGGAATTGAAAAAATTCTCCTTGTGGCAAGTTATTTATATGCCCAATTGCCCAGTATTTTAATGTTTGGTTGAACGCCGGTTGGATTTCAACACTGACTGACGGATATCTGAGCCAATGACAGCGCTCAGATTTGCTTTTAACTTGGAGGTTATAATACTGAGCCTTATTATAGAGTACCTACCTAGCAGTAATAAACTCGGTATTACTTTGGGTTGCTATAACAACAAAGAATGCATTGTGAATGGTGTAAAATACATACGTAGACACATATGATGAAAAATGTACCTAACAGAATAAAAAGGTAAATTGTGTAAAAAAATTTACTTATTGTATAATAGTATGTATATTATTCAACAAGCGGGTAATGATTGCTTTTCACTCATGAGGATCCAGTTTGCCGACACGAGCCTTGGCGAGTGTCGTAAAGCATCCGAATGAGTAATAGCCATTACCCGCGAGTAGAATACTGTGTTTTATCCAGTCATATTGAAAAATCTTAGAGTGTATAATGGATCATAAAGGTGAGATCTCTGAAGAAAATACGCTCAGATATTCCGACGACAGACATACAAACCGGCCACAATAGAGTACTCTCTTGGAAAAAAATCCAGAAGAGAAATGGAAGCCCTTGTTTCACGAATGAACAATCAGATCATCAGAAAGTATAGAAAAACTCATTTGAAGTCTATATATTTTCTCAAGAAGTACATAGGTACCTGTAACACCTTATTCTTGATAATTTCAGTAGTTACTGCTAAAATAATTTCTAGGTAATTACTTGATCATTCCAGTAATTCGAAAGCAATGTCGTGCATCGCACAATGTAATGTCCAAGTACCCAGTGACGGATTAGACAGCAGTGGCGCCCTAGGCTGATTCATTTCGGCGCCCCCCCCCCTTCATTTTTGGAACTACAACAATTAATGAAAAAATCCACTTTATTTTTTTTTTAAATTTTTGAAGATTGACAAAAAAAATGTATAGGCTGTTTGAAAACAGAACAAAACCTCGAACAAAACTAATACAATCATCGAGTAGCACACTGTACGTAGGTATGTAAAGTGTTGAATACTGTGACCACTAGTGACTGAATAGACCTTTTCAGCCTGTGGGCAGATATGATTTTCATTTCTATATATTGGTAGAGGTGTCTTCGTGAAAACAGTCATTTTATGTTGTTTCAAAGATGGTGGGTGACATCCACTCGCTTCGTCGCTTGAGCTATAAACGAAAATTTAACCCTTTTTCCGGTGTCTTACACCGGCGCCGTGGGGCAAAGGCCTTTCAGCTTTTCAACGATTCACTTTCGAGTACAGTTACCAGTTTTTCATAAGAAAAGGTGCGTAGGTACTCACCATATCATGAGAGTCAATCATTTTATTTATATAATTCATTAGTTGCTAGCATTCCGGTTCATTTTTTCCATGGCATCCCGTCACTTGGGAGTGGATGCCGGAAAGTACCTTACCAACTTTTCTAGCTGGCCTGAAATTATTGCAACAATATGGAACATGAAACAACAACATTTTTCTGGAATCCATGCTTTTTTCCACTTTCGCCTCGGTCGGTGCCCCCTTTCATCGAGGCGCCCTAGGCTGTAGCCTACTTAGCCTATTGGTTAATCCGTCACTGCAAGTACCGCATTGTACTGTGCTGTAATGTGAGGTACCTACTTAGTCACAAGTAATGTATTTTATGCTTTTTTTTGTAAATTAATAATCTTGCATTACATTAACTGAATAATCTGATAAACTGACCGAAAATGTAAATAAACTGTATTTAAGTACTCTGTTTCTAATGGCTGTATTACACTACACAATTTCTTGTACAGTCTGTCAGTTAAACAATCAAGTTCATTGTTTTTTTGACACTATTTTGGCAGATTGTTCGAGAAATTGTACAAGAAATTGTGTAGTGTAATGCAGCTTTGAAGTAAGGTAATTCGGTTAGTTTCAAAAAACACAGCACCAGTGTCGTAGCAAGCTACTGTTTCGCCCAGGGCAGGGATCAGTTCTCGCGTCCTCCCTTCCTCTCGAAAAGGTGAGGGGATTGCAGATAAAATTTTTTCGAGAATGAGGAAAAAATTTAGTATCACCCACATACTCAATTCAGCCAATCAGAACAATCGAATCAGACCCACGTGACTTATTGCTTTATGCCCTCACTGAGTTTCATATTAGCAAGTGAAAAGAACACACTAACAGCTAACAGCACCGGATTGAAGTATCGACTTAGTTTCGGTATTTCAGGAGATAATATTGGATCTACTTTTCTCTCGTGATTGATGGTAGTTTTCGGGTAGAAAGTGTTTCAACCAAAAAAAATAAATAAAGCACACATAAATGGAAAACCCTTTAAAAAAAAACCTTGACACAAAGTTTTGAGCTCAAGAAGATCAGGCTTTTAGAAAAGTCAAAATTCAAAATTTAGCAAATATGCGTATCTGTTGTCTATTGAATACAGGATGGTCCAACGAAAACAGAACAGAGGGGTTTTTGGGCATTTCACATCGTTTTTTCGAAAAAAGCTCAGACAGGTCGATTTTTATATCGAGGTGGACATCTGAAACATACATTGGCAAATTTATTTCTTCAGCCCCCTCACCCCTACCTACCTCAACTTTAGAATTTTAAATGACACCATCTACTTTGCGATACATCAAATCAAAGAGAATCAAATTCTTTTTTGAGAAAAATATTTTCAAAATTTTCAACCCCACCCCCATCTTCCTAAATTTCTCTGACTGTCCCATTTTATATCCTCGACCCCTCAATTCTCTTCAATTTGATCAACGTCATCCTAAATAGCATTTAAGGAGAAAATTTTCGGTGGAGAACAGACATCACCTACTTTGTGATACATCGAATGAAAGGAAATCTATTTCTCTTTCTGACAACGATTTTTTTGTTCGGAGTATTTTAGAAGGAAAGAGGGCTTTTTGAAAATTTTGAAAATATTCTATTCAGAAAGAAAATTCAATTTCTTTCGATTTGATGTATCACAAAGTAGGTAGTGTCATTTTAGATTTTGAAGTGGAGCGTAGGGGGAGTGAAGGGGTGAGTTTGGGTGGCACTTTTTACACAGAAAATTTTCTCCCTCGATGCTGTGCAGGATGACGTTGACTGTACTGAAGAGAATTAAGAGATCAAAAATATTACATTGGAAACTGACAATTTTAGGAAGAAGGGGGATGGGGTTGAAAATTATAGAAATATTTTTTCAGAAAGAGAATTTAATTCTCTTCAATTTGATGTATCGCAAAGTGGGTGGTGTCATTTGAAACTTTGAAGTTGTGGTAGGTGGGGGTGAGGGAGCTAGAGATAGAAATCCGCCAATGTATGTTTCAGATGTACTCCTCCTCCTCAATATAAAAATCGACCTGTTCGAGCTTTTTTCAAAAAAATGAGGTGAAATGCCCGAAAACCCCTCTGTTCTGTTTTCGTTTGGCCACCTTGTATACATGTTGACTTACAAGTACAATCCCAAGTCGATTGGTTGAAAACTGTAAACACTCAAGAGTCAAAATGACGAAAAACGTAAAAATTCAAAATTTGACAAATGCAAATGGAACACCTGTAGCCCGTAGGTCTTTCAAAAAGATTTGATTTCTTCAGTGGCACTAATTATTTTGAACGACCAGAATTTATACTTGGATACCTTTAACCACAAAAGCCGCCTCCCTTAGCTGGCGCTGGTGCAATAGTGTAAGTTAAAATTAACTAATAATTCAAGTTGAATTTAAACAAAATTATTGAGCTGTATCCTCCCAAAAAGCCTTTTTTGACCTTTTTATTGAGTATCTAAAATTTCATCTGAATATGCTGAAGAATAACGCTGTAATATACAGGATCCTGCAACAGTGCGTCGGTTCTTCCTAGCGCCCTTCCCTTAGGAGATAGAAAAAACTCTTGAACATGAAATTATTTATTCGGAAAGCTCTACGTCATGAAATTATTTTGAACTATATTGAAATATTGAAAATGTTTGTTTTTGTTATAGCTCAAAAGAAGGCATTCTGCATAGTTGAAAATAATTTCGTGGCGTAGAACTTTTCAAATCAATGATTTTATGTATTTATAGCTGTATTACACTACACAATTTCTTGTACAATCTGCCAAAATATTGTCAAAAAACAATGAACTTCATTGTTGATTTGAAAGATTGTTCAAGAAATTGTACAAGAAATTGTGTAGTGTAATACAGCTATTAGACTTTTTTCTGTCTCGTGAAGGGAGGGCGCTAGGAAAGCCCGACGCATTGTTGCAGGACCCTGTATAGACTAGGCAGAAAATCTCAAAAGAGGCCTAGAAATCACTCCTAGAAGCAAATCGTGTAACAATTGATTAACAGGTGGTTTCTTAGGTTTTAGACCCCGCTGAACACGACTAGGGGTGTTATCTTTTCGAAATTTCACCCCTTGTCCCTTAAATCCAAGATGGCGGAAAATTGAGGGTAAAAACAGGGTGCGCGCATAAGAAGCTTATTTCTGGCCCGATTTTCCTCAAAATTGGCTCTTTTCTTATGTTTTCGGGGTCGTAGAAGATGATGAGGCCAATTTCAAATACTTCTGGGTAGCCATTTGGTCTGAAATTAGTGTTGTCCAACTTCCAGGAGCAAATCAGAAACAAAATCACGAATAACTCAAGATAAAATCATGTAACAATCAGTTAACAGGTGATAAGTTATGTTTTGGACTCTGCTAATCACAACTAGGTATGTTAACAGTTGAAATGTTTACTCCGTATGTCTCAAATTCAAGATGGCGTATAGTCAGAGAAGAGTGGCGAGCGCACAAAAACGCATTCCTAGCTCGACATTCCTCAAAATTCTTTCTTTTTGAGTGTTTTTGAGGGTGTAGAAGATGATTAGAATAATTTCGAAGACCTGTGGGCGGTCATTCGTTCTAGAATTAGTGTTGCCTAAGTTTCAGGCGCAAATCAGAGTGGAAAGTTAGAAATAAACGATACCTAATTAGAATGTTGGTACATTTTTGTATCAAAGCATAGAATATAATTATGTAGGTAGGGGAAGGTTACTTAAAATGGGATACTTAAGGTTTGAACCCTTAGAAATAATAGCTGGATAAAGCAAACCTCATCTAATTATGTCTAATTATTCCTTGCTCTGTTTTATATCATAACCCCAAAGAGTTTTTGGAACGAAAATGTATTTTCCGAAATATAACTACTTTTCCAAGAAATGTGCAAGTATCCCATTTTAGGGAACCCATACGGTAAAACGGGATACCTCATATCCTTAAAATGGGATAGTAATTGAAATTGATAGATTTGACTAGTCTATTAGGAATATGATAACCAGACATCCAAATTCCAAGTTTTTATTATGGAAACTACTAGGTAGGTATAACAGACATATAAAATATGAACATCAACAACCATTCTTAGGTAACAAGACAAAAGCAAAATAAACATTCTTAAATTATGCATAAGACAAGAAAAAAGAAAGAAAGAAAAAAATCAGACTTCGAGGCAGAAGTCACAAAGAAAATCTTCTCCTTCTTCATCTGCCCTGGCGCAGGCATCATGAACCCACCTTCTGCACCCCACGCATCTGGGATATCCCGTTTTACGGGATGACAAAAATCCCGTTTTACCCGAACACTCATATTTGACATTCGAAATTTTTTTTCACGTAACCCCAAAATAAATCAAAAAAACTTGTTGGTCAAATCAATAGTTCATATCTTGGCTTGAGGTAAATAAATAATGAACATGTTCTCCCTATCACTTCGCACGCAATTCTTATACTAATATGAACCCTTGATATTAGATCAGAAAATCTGAAAACCATAAAACCTACCTTGTACGGCTCGTGCTTCAGCTGTCAACTCGAAAGTACGTTTGACCGTTGCATTGGACTAGAGCTTGAGTTCGGTGAATATTGGGTTAGATGGCGATACTTGGTTTTGTCAGAACCTTTGGTATCCCGTTTTAGCTGAGTATCCCATTTTAAGTAACCTTCCCCTACCCAATTATGTATTATCACACATGCAATGGACAAAGGCAAATGTGAGAAAGTGTCAAAGGTAAAATGTAAAAAAAATCTGTTTTTCTTCATAAAATAGCAATCATAGGTATGCAGGTACAATGTGGATGGAAAAGTCTCTCTCTACTTTCTGCTTAAGATAAAATCACGTAACAATCAGTTACCAGGCAGTTACCTATGTTCTGGACTCTGCTGATCAATGCTAGGTCTGTTATTAGTTAAAAATTTCACTTCTTGTGCCTCACATTCAAGATGGCGTAGGTACCTATAGTTAGCGAAGAGTAATAAAAGTACAAAAAACACATTGATTTTTCTGAATCACACTTGTCTGATTTTTTTCAAAATTCTGCCTTCGGAGTTGTAGAAGGAGAGGGGCCAATTTCGAAGACATCTGAGTGACCATTCCGACTCATTATGCGTGATGTCAAACTTTAAAGGGAATCAAATTATGCAACAACAGTATACAGATTGTTAACTACTTATATTTTGAACTCTGCTGAACATGATATGCTAGACCGAGTGTTAGACTTGGTGATAATATGCCGGTCTCCCGCCAATTATGTTCATTTGGCTACGTTAGTGCTTAATATCATTGCCCAATTGTCAGTTGTCTGCTATTATTGTGCAAGAGGTATCTACTGTTTTTTATAATAATTGTCTCAAGATGTAAAGGTGCGGAGTTGCAGCAGACAGGTGATGATTGGTTTTGAAACTTTTGTCTTATTACTTACTGTAGTTGAATCTGTTCTACTCCAATTTTCAGCAGATTTGATAATGAAATCAATTGTCCTTGTCTTTTACTTGTCCAAAGTAAAATCTGTCTGACTTTCATACATAGAAAATTGCATTACAAATACGTTTAGTTGTTGATAGTTGTTAATAGATAATTCCTAAACCGCAATTAATTATTTTTGGCGAATTTTTGAACAGGCACCGTCGCCCAGTGACTGCGGCTGGAAGGTGCATGGCAGATGGCAAAGTTTTACCGGTGTGGACGGCCCGAGGGCCATTTCCCGAAGAAACCTATTGTCTCTAGTATACTGTGGGTGTGCAACTCCCTGTCGCACAAAAAATTGTGGATGCAGAAAGAAGGGATTCGCATGCACTGCTCTGTGTAGATGCCTGCCTGGAAAATTTCGAAACAAAATAGAAGACTCGTGATGCCTAAGAAAATTATGGGCTAACTTTGACACTTTCTTACATATTTGCCTTTCTCAATTGCATGTTGATTATACATGATTGGGTACATATATCTATGCTTTGATTCAAAAATGTTCCAACTTTCTAATCATCGTTTATTCCTAATTTTTCACTTTGATTTGCCCCTGGAACTTAGGCAACATCGATACAAGGACGAATGACCGCCCAGAGGTCTTCAAAATTATTCTAGTGATCTTCTACACCCCCAAAAACATTGAAAAAGGAAGAATTTTGAGGAATATCGAGCTAGAAATGTGTGTTTGTGCGATCGCCACTCTTCTCTGACTATACGTCATCTTGAATTTGAGACATAGGGAATAACCATTTCAACTGTTAACATACCTAGTTATGATCAGCAGAGTCCAAAACATAACTAAACACCTGTTAACTGATTGTTACATGATTTTATCTTGAGTTATTCGTAAATTTGTTTCTGATTTGCTCCTGAAAGTTAGACAACACTAATTTCAAGCCGAATGGCTTCACAAAGGTATTTGAAATTGGCCTCAGCATCTTCTACGACCCCGAAAACATAAGAATAGAACCAATTTTGAGGAAAATCGGGCCGGAAATAAGCTTTTTATGCGTGCACCCAGTTTTTACCCTTAACTTTCCGCCATCTTGGATTTAAGGGGCAAAGGGTGAAATTTCGAAAAGATAACACCTCTAGTCGTGTTCAGCGGGGTCTAAAACCTAAGAAACAACCTGTTAATCAATTGTTACATGATTTGCTTCTAGGAAGTCTTTTTTGAGATTTTCTGCCTAGTCTAGTATATACATACGTTCGTTCATTATTACTGGGCTTGCAGCGCTCTTTAACAAGATTAGGGTGGTAATACGCTGCCGACTGATTTAAATGTGATTAATTTCTCTTCAATTGCGATTGTTCATCAAACAAAGCAGTAGGTACAACAATTAACATTGTTCATTAAATCTTTCAGAATCCTCAAAACTACATAATATGACAAGAGCCATTACCTATATGTTGCTGAATTGTAATACTTTGAGTGGATAAATGTCTCAAGTACCTACTCGGGCTGAAATCCAGCCATGCATGCCCTATGTTACAGCCAGTGGCGTAACAATAAAAGGAAGTAGGGGAGACTTTACGGAGAAGACTCATTTCGAAATCTGAAAAGAAAGGGTGAATATTTTTTCTTACTTCGACTCAGGTGGCGTAACGTTGCAGCGGTGTGAACTGCCAAATACAGCAGCCTGATTGGCTGAAACAGGTTGTCTTGCGCCGTTGTCCTTCGGCCTGTCTTAAAGTACGACTTCAATTTGAATTTATTCAAATTTGGAATGTAAAACACATTTGAATTTTGGAAAAGATTTCAGCCAAGACTGTTCTTCCACCAGTCTTCGTTAAAAATACTTTGGAACCCGTGCAAAGTTACACGCTGTCAAAACGTTGGATTTAGATTGTGATTTACATTAACCATGAGCTGCAAATCTAAACCAAAAATGGGCAAGGTCTTCATTCCCGTTTTCGTCCTCCTTTTCGCTATGGATCTGTTTGAGAATTTTCTTTCGTAAATTCTAGGTCGTTGCTGGTTAATTGACCATAGAAAATGCACATAAGCTGTTGTGAACTTAACATTCTTCTATTTTATTTTTCAACACTGCGTTTTCTATTGGTCACTATTCTAGAATTCACAGATGAAAATCCCCAATCAGCTAAATATTTCATGATTGAATTATTTGGTGATGCAACCGGGAGTAAGGCCCTTGAAAATGTGTCGATGAAATTCAGTAGGCCGATGCCAAATTTCATTTTACATCTTTCATTCCACGCGAACCGAATTCAATATAATCTAATTTCAAATAATCGTCGGATGAGAGATGCTCACAACTTGTAAATTTGACGAGGCGAAGCGTGAAGGAAAATCCTTCCTGCTTTTCCTTCGTTCATTTCCAACGGCAGCAGCATCAGACCGACGAGAAAAAACCGAGTTTCGGAGTTGATGAGTGATTTAACACTTTTGCGTGATGTGCGGTTTTGGCGTCCATTATAACTGCGAAAATGATTTATCAATGTCGTGAGTCGTGTGCGCGAAACAAAAGTTTTCGTGGAGTTCCGGGGAAGATAAATAACCCCAAAAAAAGTCCTATGACGGGGGTTAATAAGCACCAAGAAAATTTATTGATGTTTTCAAGTGAAACAAAAAAATCAGATGTGCGCCATGGAGGACCTGATGTACAATGGTGATGTTGAAGAGCTCGAAATAAGAAATAGGAAGAGAGCGGTTCTTGAGCGGACATTTTTCAGTGATTTCAAGAGAGAGAGAGAACTTTCGGAGAACTGGCGGAAATTGGAAAGATAAAGACGTTGCGGAAACTTCTGCGACAAGCGGAAATATACTTTGTGTAAAAAATTGTGTTGCTTGCCTTTTTTACGGGTTCAGGACTCGGGAAAGATTAAATTTGAAATATTGATGAACTCGGTTAAAGAGAAAGAATAGGTGAATAAGTTTTTCGGTAGGTATCATGAAAGTGGTGTTTCCTGAACTTATGTATTAGTCTGAACGGATGACAAAAATGAGCCATCATAACACACACAAGCCTTTTATCTACGACGCACACGAAAAGTAAAAGTACAGGAATTAAAAAGCTAGCTTCAGGGGTTAAAGGTTAAATAGAGTACAGACCATATTATTAGGCGCGGGCAGCTAACTGTTAAAGATAGGCAACCAGTGTGTTTGGTGGACCAACAAATGGAATTTAGCATTGTGCAGCATAGCAAGCGAGTGCCTTTCTTGCGTTTTCTCACCAGAAGAGCGATGTCAGGACGAAAGGGCACTATTTTTGTATACTCTAGGATCTTACGCAGATAATTCCGAAAAAAGAAAACGGGCCGAAAGCATCCTTCTTACGTATTCCATTGAAAAAGACCAATGTGATGTCTACACCACCTCAAAATGTTACTCATGATTTTTGCAAAACCCAAGAAGGACCTGAGTGTTGAAATGTAAGCAACGTTAGCTCTTTCCTTAGAGTTTCACACGAGGTAGGTGAAAATTTTACAAAAAATTTGGTGTGGGAGCTATGGGTGGCATCGAACATCAATGACATAATGCTCGGTTCATCATCTATCCAGTTTATTTTGTGAAACCATCTCAAGTTATCGTTTTTTCAGGCAAGTCAAGCAAACTACAAGCCAACTTGGAAGTTGTGGGCTTGAGCACCATACAGTTTTCCAAGGATCGAACGCCTGTATACTATAGACACCCAACTTTACGGACTCACTTCGGACTCCGAGTCTGACTCCTTACTATGAAATCTTTGAACCACAATTGTGCTATTTTATTCTAATACCTACCGCTCCACTGCAGCTCAGGTTAGCTTTTTTTTGGAGTTTAACATGAGGTGCGTGAACACTTTATCAACAAATATGTGTAAAAGCTATGGATGGAATCGAACACATAATTATGCTTGGTTTATCATCACAGGTCATTTTGTGAAATCATCTCAGGCTATCTTTTTTCAGGGTAAATCAAGCAAACTTCAAGCTAACTTGGAGGTTGTAGGCACTGATTGTGGTCTTCCAAGAAATAAATTAACGACACTCAACATTTCCGGACTTATCTCAGACTCCTACGGCAAAACCTAATAAGGACATCCTAAGGAACATCAAAAGTTTGTGCTAAAATTTTAAGATTAACCACTGATCTATCATAAGCTTTATTCATACAAGGAAACAAGTGAAGCCTAAAGAAAATTAATCCTGAGAGGATTACACAAAATGAACTGAGATGATGAACCGAGTGAGTGTTCGGTTCCACTCATAGCAGTCATATCTCTCACACTTGATAGTTCTATTTATCTATTTCCACCCACTTTATGTTGAACTCCAAGAGAAGAGCTAACTTGATCTGCAGTGGGGCGGTGTTAGGATAAAATAGCACAATTGTGGTTAAGAGATTTTATAGTAAGGAGTCAAACTCTGAGTCCGAAGTGAGTCCGTAAAGTTGGGTGTCTATAGTATACAGGCGTTCGATCCTTGGAAAACTGTATGGTACTCAAGCCCACAACTTCCAAGTTGGCTTGTAGTTTGCTTGACTTGCCTGAAAAAACGATAACTTGAGATGGTTTCACAAAATAAACTGGATAGATGATGAACCAAGCATTATGTCATTGATGTTCGATGCCACCCATAGCTCCCACACAAAATTTTTTGTAAAATTTTCACCTACCTCATGTGAAACTCTAAGGAAAGAGCTAACGTTGCTTACATTTCAACACTCAGGTCCTTCTTGGGTTTTGCAAAAATCATGGGTAACATTTTGAGGTGGTGTAGACATCACATTGGTCTTTTCCAATGGAATACGTAAAAAGGAGCTTTCGGCCCGTTCTCTTTTTTCGGAATTATCTGCGTAAGATCCTAGAGTATACAAAAATAGTGCCCTTTCGTCCTGACATCGCTCTTCTGGTGAGAAAACGCAAGAAAGGCACTCGCTTGCTATGCTGCACAATGCTAAATTCCATTTGTTGGTCCACCAAACACACTGGTTGCCTATCTTTGACAGTTAGCTGCCCGCGCCTAATGGAAGAGGGTTGTTGAAAGAGACTCGTGGAGGTTTCTGGGGGTTTCGCTCAATTGCAGAACATATACAGCCAAATGAATAATGAATTGCACATTATTTCCATCAATGTTCGAGCGAAATCGATTGGCAAAAACCGAATCTCCATATCTTACGCCGTTTTCGAGACACATACCTACGTAAAAACAGACATTTTTCCGATTTTGAAAGTTCCCTAAACTTATTCTTGAATATATTTTCAAACGGTAAACACTTTGGATCACTTTTTGCCGCAGATTAAGATTATAATCCAAATTCAGATGTATTAATGAAGCGGTCATTGTAAAATTATCATGTTTCAATACGTCAATAATAAATGAGGCCTTAGTTCACCAGCGGAGCAAGAGAGGGCGCGCGAGTCTAACTCGTGACTTTCACACGAATCAGCATATTATACAAATGGGATTTAAATACAGATCTTTAATTTTTTGTTATATTTCGCATTCCGCAGCATCAGTGGCGCCGAACTCATGAAAAGTTACTATGGCGAAGAAAATTTTAGACCCCCCCCCTATTGCCACCCTACCTACGGTCGGGCTTGGGGGCCCAAAAGTCCCTCATGTAGCTAGCGCCGCGATTTTTTTTTGGAATAATAATGATATTAACAATAATAACCAAAAAAAGGAAAGCCGCTGACCAAATTGTCCATAGATTCCATTATCTTCTGCACAAAAATCGAAAGTTTTTTGTTAGATCGTGAAATCGTAAGACTTTTGTAGTTCATTTAGTTGGCTGTTCAAATACCGTATGATCAAAACCGAGATCAAAACCCTTTTGCCTCTAGTGTAGAAGTGCTATGAAATCAATAACTATCATTTTATATATCAAAGGTTGGCCATAATCGAGGCCATAATGACTGAATAAACTGTTGAATGCCATTGTCGGTCTCTGAAAATGTTTGAAACTGAATGAAAAGCTTTCATTATCAAAAGTTATTTTCGGAATGACACAAAATTGGGAAACGAAGAGTGGTCGTATTCCCCACCGACATGCATTCAAGACAAGGATTGAAGACAACGGATTGCCAAACAACGTGCAGATGTCACTCTGCATGGAGTGAATTGCTAAGAAGGCAAAAAAAGTCATGAAGTACTTGAAGTAAAATGGTTTTAATCATACGGTACCTATACCTAGGTACATCTTAAATAACTGTCATTCAGATTCAAAGTGCCTAATAATCCTAATATCCAATGAATTGCTAGTTAAATCTCTCTTTCTCTTCTTTCCCTCCCTTCTTCTCCTTTTTTCTTCTCCCTTTTTTCTTTTTTCCCCTCCAGACCCCCTCCCTCATTTTGAGGTATGGCGAGCGCCACAAAAAAAGGTCTATTCGGCGCCACTGCGCAGCATGGATGTCTGCGACTGCGCATGCGGGTACCAGAAAGCGCAGAGCAAGATAAATATAGGAACAAAGAGAGAAAGAGATAAGCAAACACTGGCGTACATTGAACAGACCATTTAGGAGAGAGATGAAGGGCCAGTATTTTCATCTTTGGTTAACTTTAGCCCTAAGGTTAAATGCCACAGATACTATTGTTATTGCTCCAATAATCGTTGCTATGGCATTCAAGGGTTAAAGTTAACCAGAGATGAAAATACTCACCTTGGGGGTGCATTTCCTCGTGCACTGACACAATTCGCTCTATTGCAAGTAGATTATAAACTGCGCAACAAATATGTTGTCGCGAGGGAAAAATTGATCCGACTTTGGACCACAATAACTTTTGAATGACCCAAATCATTTTGATTTTGTTTTCACGGTTAGTGAGATCAGTCTTTCCGTTATTCACCTTCAGGAGGTGGAAATCAGGAAGCATGATGTAAAATATTTACAGGGTGAAATGTAAAACAGTGCAAAATTTTAGCAAATTGAACGGACTCCCATTTTCAGAATAATTTTTTTTTACAAATGCAAATGGAAGGATCATAAAGCGTGATGTTTTGGCTTGCGCTCAGTTTTGGAATTTTTGGAATCGGAACTTTGGTTCTGACTTTATGATTTTTTTTCTCTTGGAGGATGCTGATTTATCCTATCGCTACAAGAAAGACTATGTTAGCCTAGGGAGCCTGTCATCATCAAAAACTGAAATTGACCATCAGCATCAAGTTCAGGAGGTCAAAATCCTGGCTGTGCGAAATTTGTAAAAAGATTGCCAGAAAAGAAACGCCTGATGATGTTGAATCTTCGCAGTTTGGAGCCATCATGAGAGAACTTGCAGCCCTAGGCGTTGGAATGGCACAATGTAATGCTAACATTGCTCAGACCAACGCATTGCTCGCTACTCACACTGAAGAGATTGCTGCTTGTCGCCGAGAAATTCAGTCGCTGCGGGAAGCTAAGGCGGAACTTGATGGAAGGTTTTCAAAGCTCGAGGAAACGGTAGAGGGTATCTCTTACGTTGAATTTCGCAATCGAGTGGAAAGGGAGGCTAACCTCATAATTATGGGTTTGAAAGATCAACAAAATTCGGACGACATAAGCTTAGTCTCAAAAATTGTTAGTTCTATTCTACCCCGGGACTGCAAATTTACAATCCTGGCCGCAGAGAGAATTGGGAGGACTTCGAATGGGAGGCCCAGGCTGCTGAGGTTGAAGATGTCGTCGGCTGAGGAAAAGTACCTAATTTTGAAACACAAATCCAAGCTCAGGGACGGGGAATTTGCCTCTGTCGGCATTGCTGCTGATCAAACTCCGATGCAAAATAAAAAACTGAAACGTCTTCGTGAGGAGCTAAAGCATCGAGCAGAGTCAGGAGAGTCCGGACTGACGATAAAATACGTTATGGGGGAGCCTGTGATTGTTCAGGATGGTTCTCATGATGATGGGTCAAATAAGCGCGAGCGAGAAGAGGAGAGTTCTCCATTTCGTCCATACAAGAACCGGAAATAGACATCTTGCCTCACCAAAGCCACTAAATATAGTATTTGCCAACATCCATGGCTTCGGCAATCTGGAAGACCTAGCCACGGTGTGTCCTGTTAATTTTGACTGTTTGGCTATATGCGAAACCTGGCTGTCTACCGAACTGAACACAGTGCCAGCGTACCTACAAGATTTTAGTGTTATCTGTTCGCCGGCCTTGCGCGAAAAAAACCTGGGCAGAGCCAGTGGCGGCTTGTGTATATTTTATAAAAAACGTTACGCTGCATTTATAGTGGACAGGTCGCCTTGGTGGATTTTTGTGAGACTGGGATGGGATAATTTTTCATTTATAGTGTGTATTGTGTATTTCAGGCCATCCTTGGAAATTAACTACATTCTGAATTTGTTTCAGTTGTCACTAGATCATATTTTTGAAACGTACGAGGATGAGCCTGTGTTTATTGGGGGTGATTTCAATTCCAGGTTTGGAATTACGGGAGATCTGACGCTGGATCTTTTGGTGGAGACAAATTTGTATGAGTTCAGATTGAGCCATGATAAAGTGTGTAATGCTCGGGGTCGTACACTTAATGAATTTATGCGTATGAATTGTTTTACTTTGCTCAATGGCAGGACGGCCTCCGATTTTCCAGCTCAATTGACTTTTTTAAGTGAGAGGGGGGGTAGCGTTATCGATTTGGTTTGGTGTATTAATTCTTATTTATCAATTGTTGATGATTTGAAGGTGTTACAGGTCCCTTATCAGTCAGATCACTTCCCGGTACAGTTGTCTTTTTCTCCACCTGGCTGCCGCGAGTTTTTGCCTGGCTCTTCGGCTGGGATTGAGCGTAAGTTCACGAGGAAGGTTCTTGTCTGGGATTCGCGGCTGCATGCTGAATACGTTGCATTGATGGAGAATTCCTCAAGGGTGAGTTTGGCCAGTGCGTCACTTCACGATAATTTCATAATCGCGATGCAGGAGACCGCAAATGCACTTGGTTTGGTGAAGGTAAGGTCTAGCGGCGGTGACTCGGATCCCGCGGGGCGTCGCGGGAAGCCCTGGTTTGACTTGGGGTGTCGCGAAGCTAAAAGAGCTTGTGCCGAATTTCTAAGAATATGTCGCGCTAATAACTTTTCACAGGAATCGAAAACCAAGTATTTGGAGTCTAAAAGAATATATAAGAGAACTGTTAGGTCAAAGAAGGGAACATACCAGGCGAAACTCATCAGTCAACTCGGTGATGCAAATACCTCTATGGTTTTTTGGAAAACTGTAAGATTGTTTAGATGTGGTGGCGCTCGACGTGATGCCGTTCTGGGTAAGGTGGCATGGGAAACCTTTTATGATTCTATCCTACAGAGCCATGTGGCAGATAAGCTCCTTTTTTTTGACGCGGAATATCCAGTTTTGGACTACCCAATTACTTTTGACGAGGTTATTTGTTCACTTAATAAATGTAAAACATGTAAAGCTGCGGGAAAAGATGAAATAGGTTATGAGTTTTTGAAGTCTTTGCCCGAAAACTGGTTACTGTATCTCACTGTTCTTTTTAATCGTATTTTTGACTCAGCCGAGGTCCCGAGTAGTTGGTCAGATGTTATACTTTGCATGTTACACAAAAAGGGCCCTGCTGTTGATCCCTCCAATTACAGGGGCATAGCGCTAACAAACTGCACTGAAAAGGTTTTTTCCCAGATACTTCTGGAGAGATTATCCCAGTGGGCGGAAGAAAATTCTATCATTCCAGAGTGTCAGGCAGGATTTAGAAAGTCTAGGGGTTGCTTGGACAATATTTTTACTTTATCTGCGGCCATACAGATTCACTTGCGGTTAAGAAAACGAAAGATCTATGCAGCATTTGTGGATTTTAGAAGGGCTTTCGATACAGTTGACCACAGACTTCTCTGGCTAAAATTGTATAGCGTAGGTATCAGTTCAAAAATTATACGTGTGCTTTCAGCAATTTATAGTGGCGCGACTATGCAGGTGCGTACTACCGAAGGGTACACCAAGCGTTTTCCTATTAATCAGGGTGTTCTGCAGGGCGAACCTCTAAGTCCGCTACTTTTCTCATTATTTGTTTCCGACATCAACAGTTTCTTTAATGAGCGGGGGAACACTGGGATAAGTTTGGATGGGTTTAATGATGTAGCAGTTTTATTATACGCGGATGATTTGGTTCTGCTGGCGGACTCCCCTGTCGATATGCGGCGCAAACTTCGCATACTGGAGCAATATGCAGATCGCAATAATTTGGAAGTTAATATTGATAAAACAAAAATTATGTGTTTCAGGAGGGGTGGATTTGTGCATTCAAGCGATGATAGATTTATGTTCGGAAACAAGCCACTGGAGATGGTCGGTGGGTACACATATCTGGGTGTTAAGTTCACATCCTCTTCTCTTTTTCTTGAATCGGCTAAGGGGGCGGTTACGGCTGGTAAATCTGCAGTGGCTGCTGTTTTGGGAGTTTTGGCAAGGGCTGGAGTAAATTCATGGCTGACACGGATCAGACTCTATAATGCATTAATTCTTAGTTCAGTAACGCACTGTATAGCTGTATGGGGGCTACGCTACGCGGAGCTTATAGAGAGGGTCCAGGTTACATTTTTTAAAAGACTCCTGTCGCTGCCCAGTAACACTCCAGATTATTTGGTGAGGCTTGAATCTGGTACCGTCAGGTTGAAGTGGTTTATCTTTAAATCTTGTCTCACTTTTTTAATCAAGGTAATTGCTATGCCGGGATATCGGCTACCGAGAAAATGCTTCGACAGACTGTTTAAATTGAGCTCTTGGCCACAGAATGACACTAGATATAACTGGGCTTCGCAAGTTGGAGAAATTTTCATCGAAGTGGGGTTTCCTGAGTTGTGGACCGCGGAGGGATTGCTCTCTGTTGGGCTTTACAAAAACATCTTGCTGGAAAAATATCGCGATCTCTTATTTCAGAAAGATCTTGACGCACTGGCCAACTCTAGCTTTGCAATGTTTTATAGATCTTTTAGCGTTGAAAAGACTGCTTGTGAATACTTGCAGTCAAACATTCCATTTCACATTGTCCGGTTTATATCACAGCTGCGCCTTTCCTCAAGAACCTTCGTGAGACTTCGATTCAAGTCTGTTGCCTATTCTATCAACCAGGATGAGAATTGCACTGTTTGTAACTTGGTAGAGCCCGAAACTATTCCGCATTTGTTGTTCACCTGTCCTATGTACCAGTCAGTTCGCGGAGAGTTTGTGAAAAATTTAAAGGATATCGATGGCCTTACTCACCTTCTCAGGAGCATAACATATGATTCAGCCAGAAGCCTTTATTATGTTTTTCAAGGTATATTTAAGTTACGCGCTTTTCTTAGAAATGAGTAGTGAATTTTTGGTTTTTTCTCCTGTGTATTTTCTCAAGTTGTATAAGTTGTATTTTTGACTCTGCTGTACATATTCATTTATTTAATCATTTTTCCTCGTGTGTATTTTCTTACGTTGTATAAGTTGTATTTTTGATTCTGCTGTACATATCCATTTATTTAATCATTGTGTAATTCAGCTCTCTCGAATTTGGGGTGGAACAACGATTTTCGTTCTTTTTTTTTATGCTGTTTTCTTTTGTAGTAGACACGTATCGAGTTTATGTTCATGTTATCTTGTCATTGTACATTTTTGTATAAAGAGGCAATAAAAGTAATAATAATAATAATAATAATAAAGAAAGCTTGTTTCAGTTGTGAAAATCTGATCCAATTCAATTTTTAAGAAAAACACCTGTGTCGCCCATTTTGAATGAGCCCCTTTTTTGAAGCCTTGATCAAGGTTTTTCAGATGGTCTGCGAGTTTAGTTGCTGAGAACCGTTTAAGCAACAATATTTGTGAATTGCAACCTCCCATCATCAGAGTAACATAGTCTTCTTTGTACCGATAGGATAAATCAGCATCTACCAAGAGAAAAAATCATGAAGTCAGAGCCAAACTTCCGATTTCAAAAATTTCGAAACTGGGCGCAAGCTAAAACATAACGCTTTATAATCCTTTTATTTGCATTCGAGAAAAAAATTATTCTGGAAATGAGGGTCCGTTGAATTTGCTAAAATTTTGTACTGTTTTACATTTCACCCTGTAGATATTTTACATGGAGCTTCCAGATCTTCACCTCCTGAAGGTGAATAACGGAAAAACTGATCTCACTAACCGGCAAAACGGAATCAAAATGGTTTGTGTCATTCAAAAGTTATTGGGGTCCAAACTCCGATCAATTTTTCCCTCGCGGCAACATATTTGTTGCGCAGTTTAGTTCGAGGGACATTCCCACAGTAATTAAAATATGTTATTCGCTGAAACTGAAACTTATACCCGAGAGATAGCGTTATGTGAAGACTGAGATTGAGGATTGAGAAGGAGTGGTGTCTCAAAAATAAGATTTGTTACAATGACAAGCCTGATGGTGTTCCTTAAAATGCGGGTTGTCATTTCAATATGTGGGTATGATATTGATCCATTGGGACATTTGCTTTTCTTTTATACACTGGTGGCAGCAAATATCTCACGTGTCCGATGTGTAGGACGACGTGTGAGGTCTCGTTGTACGTGAGAATATCCTTCTCGATCTCGTTCACATTTTACAAAAAGAGCTCTGCAATTTTTATTAAAGGAAAATACGCAGAAGCGAGTGAAAAGACCCTTATGAAAGTAGTGCGTGTACCTACAAGTTTCCAACAATAAAAGTGTCTCCCCCTTTATTTTCGCTATTCTTTACATGTTACTTCCCCGACCCACCACCCAACAAGAAGGAGAATCTTGAACGCGCAAAAAATTTTTTTAGACGTTTTGACGGATATATTCGTTTTAAGGTTCCCTATGACGATGAAGACCATTTCCAGAATAATCTCTGTCTGTGTGTATGTGTGTATGTTTGTGCGTATGTTTGTCTGTAACCTTCCACGATAACAGCCGCAACGTCTATCCGATCAACTTGAAATTTGGTACACACACATGGTTTCACCGTCACACATGAGCTTATTAGTTTTTGGTTGTCATCTGTCAAACGAAAGTGTCACTGTCAAAAAATGACATAAGCTATATCCCACGGAACTTGACTTGCGATACACCGTTTGAAAGCCCATAAAAAAACTGTATTCGGACTGTAACAGTAACAGTTGAAAGTTTTCCCCTATCTATCATTTGTCAAATGATAAAACAGATTGTAAACAGATTTATACTAACGTTTTTGTAAACAAGAAGTAATTGATTCTTGAACATTTCCAGGCAATTTCTCTTGAAATTCTTCAGGTTTTCCGAGAGTTTTCCGCTTTAAAATCCACTGGCCTAGCTTATCGAGACCAGACTCAAATGATGGAGCTCTAGATGAATCCCTGATTAGAGAAAATATCGCAATTCTTCAATCTTTTTCTCTAACTTCCCACCTTTACGAACATCATTTCATAATATTTCCATCATCCAATGTTGAATTGATGACAGTTGCAGGCCCGCCAATACGCAGTGCGTGGTGGGAGGCGTCGGTATTTCATCAATGGAATAGTCGTTACAATTATTCCAAGCAGATCCATACAATGAAAACTGGCATGCGGAAATAATTGAACATGGAATTTGAATTTCCAGAGAAACATCGCGTCCCTAAAAAATCTGCCCTTCCTAACGATCCTCCCTTGTAATCGTTTGCACAGCTGTTGCGAGTATTAAATTTGATGTAACAACTTTAGAACGGATTAAGGTCCATCAAATACCGAAAATCTCACTGAAACGCTTCTGCTCCTCGGATGCGCAGGGAATATAATCTTGAATATTTGATGATTTCCCGGAGTCATCCCAATTTAGCCCAGCGTCTGCCGCCGACCTAACCAAATTGAAAAGTATATGGGGGTAGGTTTAAATGGCATATAATTTTTACCACCGCCACTATGGCGGGCCTTTTCCATTTATACCTACACCGCTAATTACGGTGCGTTTCCGAGCTAAAATTAATGGAAAAGTTCGATTGAAAAGTTCATCAGCCATTCATTGAACCCCTTTTGAAAGTATAGCGCGCCAGCGTCGAAAAGCGCTGACATGCCAACTTCTTTTCAGATTGCTTTACGGCTGTTTGCAAACCCCAGCGCAAACTAAACTCAATAGGTCGGACGTGTTTAGAGAGGTCCTTTACAATCTGCGTAGTAAAGCCCCCGCTGGTTCATTAATAAGCTTTTTTCTCTCCCTCTCCTGTGAAAAAATCCATATAACCTCCAGCATTCGCAACTTCAGAAGTTACATGGACCGCGCCACATATTTTGGACCTGATCGATCTATTACACAAATAGTCCGGATGCTAGTTGCATTAAATGGAATGAACCTTGCATTTTTTGATGAGAAGATGCTACTTGGTGGAAATGCTCTTTGCATCATACTCTTCCGATCCAGAAAGGTAGCCATCAGCGTCATCCATGCAGGCAGCGTATACAGGGTGAAACAGAAAAAAAATGTTGGAAAATTATATTTAAATAACCGTAGCATGTGGAGACCTGTAATTTACCACATACATTGATTGTTTTATGCTTATAGAGTCGCAGTAAACTGCTCTTGATTACCTTGAACCGTCTTTGAAATGTAGGGGAAAAACAGAAAAAAAAACAAAACCACTCTTTTCTCCATAAATAAGTGATTCTTAGAGATATTGACACAATACTTGGTATTTCCACAAAAAGTATTGTTAGAAATGATATGAGCTGGGTAGCCAATTCCTAAGCCAACTATTTCCAGAAATACGATTGTCAACTTTTTTTTCCTCTTGAGCACCATCTTGAATCTGCCCTGTGAGGCATCGTTGAAAAAGTGATTGGTTATCATAATAATGGTAATATTTAATCATTGCATCGTAAAAACAACCTCCTCGTCATAATTTAGTGATCTCTTCGGCGGGAAAGAATTGCCATTCGCGTATTTTCTGACTCTTCAGAGATTTAGTGCCCATGATAGCATTGGCAACATCTGGAATGGTGAAATATGTTACGCATTATGAACCTTGATGTACTTTGAGGTAGCCTACCAAGTTTTGCAATCATCAATTGAAAGGTTTGTTCTCAAAGGCTGTTTGAACAAAATTTTATTAATTTTTTTGTGGAAAATGCAAAGTATTGGATCTTTCACCCTTATTTGATCCCTCGTTGAGGAAAGCCTGAAACCGAAAGTCTGCAAAAATTTTATGCTGATGGTTCACTGAGAACTGCTCTTCAATGTGTAGTTGTCAAAATCTGCATAGTTGCGTTCAGATTCCAGACAGAGAGCGACAAAGAAGTTCATGCAGTGGAAAAAGACACAACTTTTAATGCAACGGAGAAATCCCGGAAATGTCCCTTTTAGATAGGCTTCCCGCAATACACAGGTTCTGTGAGACTCTCAAGCGTGGGTGAAAGGCTTGAAACATTACTAACTTAAGGCTCTAACAGTGTACCAAATTGCACATCTATGTTATCAAAAGCAAGGTCTCCAAACAGCTTTTAGTCTAGCTCTGGGCTAGTTTTCTCTCTACTGTAATTCATGTCTTTTTTTACTGCATGAATTTCTTTGTCGCTCTCTGTCTGGAATCTGAACGCAACTATGCAATTTTTGACAACTCAACATTGAAGAGCACTTCCCACTGAAACATTATCATAAAAAATTCCGAGACTTTCGGTTCCAGGCTATCCTCAGTGAGAGATCAAGTAAGGGTGAAAGACCCAATATTTTGAATTTTTCATAAAAAAACGACACAAATTTTGTTCAAACAGCTTTTAAGAACAAACCTCTCAATTGATAATGGTGAAACTTGGTAGGCTACCTCAAAGTACATCAAGGTTCATAATGCGTAACATATTTCACCATTCCAGATGTTGCAAATGCCATCATGGGCACTAAAGCTTTGAAGAGCCAAAAAATACGTGAATGACAATTCTTTCCCGCTGAAGAGGTCACTAAATTACGATGAGGAGGTTGTTTTTGTGATGCAATGATTTCATGTTACCATTATTATAATAACCAATCACTTTTTCAACGATGCCTCACAAGGCAGATTCAAGATGGTGCTCAAGAGGGAAAAAAAGTTGACAATCGTATTTCTGGAAATAGTTGGCTTAGAAATTGGCTACCCAGCTCATATCATTCCTAACATTACTTTTTGTAGAAATACCAAGTATTGTGTCAATATCTCGAAGAATCATTTATTTATGGGAAAAAGAGTGTTCTTGTTTTTTTATCTTGTTTTCCCCTACATTTCAAAGACGATTCAAGGTAATCAAGAACAGTTTGCTGTGACTTCATGAGCATAATATAGTTAATGTATGTGGTGAGTTACACGTCTCCACATGTTTTGGTTAATTAAATATAATTTTTCAACTTTTTTTTTCTGTATCACCCTGTATACGCCGCCGGCATGAATGGCGCTGATGGCTACCTTTCTGGATCGGAAGAGTACGATGCATGGAACATTTTCACCGAGTGGCATCTTCTCATCAAAAAATGCAAGGTACTTTCAACTAGCATCCGGACTAAAATTCAGTTATAATTATCAAGGGCAAATCAGTTTTTGATGCCCCTCATCACCGGCCCCGAAGACTATGCGAAGGTTGTTGTTTGAACGCCGCATGTCCCTTTTCAGTAATAGATAATAATTTGATGGAAACTGGGAACTATAGAGGAAAATTGCGTTATAGAGAGGAAACATTTTAATGACTCCCCACAGCATACGGGGCTGGCAAATATGAAAATGTGATGTTGGCCGGTTTTTCCTCGATGACCCATAAAAATTGTCGTTCCAATGGCTGGTGCTCGTTGCGGAATATTTATGTCCTCCGGTTTATTTATTATTGAGTATTACGTGCCGAAACTTCGCATTTCGGGCGAATGCGCCGCATTCGCCAATTATTTTCTCGTATAGGTACAAAAAGTGCGCAAATTAATACGCGCCGGAGCGCACCTGCATACATGCCGGCACGACATGCCTCGTTGCAGAAATTAGAATTGTTGCAATTTTAGTTGTTTGAGGGATGCATGACGTAATTGGGTCGTGCTTTGAAAACGTTTGAAATTTGAATAGGTTTTGCGTTTTTTTGTCACTCGCCTTATTGTGTGCTAGGTCCTATACCGGGTGATCATTTGAAAACTACCCACCTGCAATAACTCCCGATTCCTAGTGAATATTTTTTCAAGCAAAAACAGGTCGATTTTTATATCGGGGGGGACATCTAAAACATACATTGGCAAATTTCTATATTCACCCCCCACGCCCCCACTCACCCCAACTTTGAAATTTCGAATGACACTACCTACCTTGCGATACATCAAATTGGAGAGAATTGAATTTTCTTTTTGAAAAAAATATTTGCAAAATTTTTAACCCCACTCCCTTTTTCCTAAAAAATCTCCGAATGTCCCATTTTATATTTTGGACCTCTAATTTTTTTCTCAATTTAGTCAGCGTCATCCTAGATAGCATCGGAGAAGAAAATTTTCGGTGGAAAAAGTGCTACCCGAATTCACCCCTTTGCTCTCCCCCACCTCAACTCCCAAATTCAACAAAACACCACCTACTTTGTGATACATCAAATTGAAGGAAATTGAATTCTCTTCCCGAAAAGAATTTTTTTGAAATTTTCTACCCCTCCCCCAATAAATTGGCCATTTGGAGTATTCTAGGGGGAAAATGAGGGGCTTCAAAAATTATGAAAAATTTTTTTTCATAAAGAGAATTTGATTTCCTACAATTTGATGTATTACAAAGTGGGTATTGACATTTTAGATTTTTAAAGTCAGGTGGGGGGAGCGAAGGGGTTAATTTAGGTGGCACTTTTTTTATAGAAAATTTTCTCTTTCGATGCTGTGCAGAATGACGTTAAGTGTATTGAAGGGAAATGGAGGTCAAGAATATTAACTTGGACACTCAGAGAATTTTAAGAAGAACGGGGGGTGGGGTTGAAAATTTTCAAAATATTTTTCTTAGAAAGACAATTTAATTCTCTTCAATTTGATATATAGCCCAGGCGCCAGGGAGCAAAAATCAGCTCAATAAGGAAATAATTATTTCCTGGCTGGAAACTAGCTCAAAACGATCTGTGTGGCTTAGGTTTTGACATACTAATTTCCCCCCTTTCGGAAATGTCGGCGTCATGTCGCCATCATCAACAAGAAGTGCACCAGCGTGGTTTTTGCCAAATATCTTGATTTTGGGCCATCTGACAGCAAAAGATGTAGGAAGTCATTTTGAAACCAATGAAATTCCCTACGGAATAGTTTTTGAATGACCTTTCTGCGATCTATGGTTTTTGAGATAGACCTTCTGGAAGCAAGAGGCATTGTCGTAAAAGCTCCATGGCCACTTGACTCGAAAAACTAAAATGTCGATGTGACAAAAAAATTTCAAAATGAGATTTCTCGAGAATCCTTCATGCTATAGTTGCGGTGATGGTCTTAAACTCTTTCTCTTGAACCGTTGATTACGAATATAGAAAAGTCAAAAACGTCACATTGTACATATACAGGGTGTACTGAGGGAATAAAATCAGATCAGAGAAATTTCACATATTTCTTCGATTTAGCCTATATGCGACACTCTAAGCACCTAACACGAGTCCAATATCAATATGGATTTGCTCTATAAGCTTCACTTAATACACTAAAGAAGTGGTCAGCTCACAGCTTTACTGTAAAATGTTTTGAAGGCCCTCTGAAATCATCGAAATATCAAAAATTTACAGTACCAAGGAATGTATATAACAGTATAATATATACCAAGGGACCAAAGTGAATTTTTAATTTGGGAAATTGGAGCCAAAGGGCCCTCGAGCAACAAACTTCACCCAAGGGATCAAAAATTCACTTTGGTTCCTTGGTATATAATATACTGTTACATACATTTTTTGCTACTGTAAATTTTGATGATTTCAGAGGACCTTCAAAACATTTTACAGGAAGGCTGTGAGCTGACCACTCCTTAGGTGTATCAAGTGAAGCTTACATAGCAATGCATATTGATATTGGACTTGTGATAAGTGCTTAGAGTTTCGCATAGGCTAAATCGAAGAAATATGTCAAATTTCTCTGTTCTGATTTGATTCCCGTAGTACACCCTGTATATGTACAATGTGACGTTTTTGACTTTCCAATATTCGTAATCTACGGTTCAAGAGGAAGAGTTTAAGACCATCACCGCAACAATAGCATGAAGAATTCTTGAGTAATCTCATTTTGAATTTTTTTTTGTCACATCGACATTTTAGTTATTCGAGTCAAGTGGCCATGGAGCTTTCACGACAATGACTCTCGCTTCCAGAAGCTCTATCTCAAAGACCATAGGTCGCAGAAAATTGATTGAAAAACCAAACTGTAGGGAATTTTATAGGCTTCAGAATGATTCCTCACATCTTTTGCTGTCAGATGACCCAAAATTAAGATATACGGCAAAAACCACGCTGGTGCACTTCTTGTTGATGATGGCGACATGACACCGACATTTCCGAAAGGGGGGAAACTAGTATGTCAAAACCTAAGCTACACAGATCGTTTTAAGCTAGTTTCCAGCCAGGAAACAATTATTTCCTTATTGTTTTCCCTGGCGCCTGGGCTAATATCGCAAGGTAGGTGGTGTCATTTGAAATTTCAAAGTTGGGGTAACTGGGGGCGAGGAGGCTTACGATATAAATTGTCCAATGTATGTTTTAGATGTCCCCCTCGATATAAAAATCGACCTGTTTTTGCTCAAAGACATTTGCACTAGGAATCGAGAGATATTGCAGGTGGATAGTTTTCAAATGAGGTATGTCCTAGGTATGTACCTACATAATAGGGTGGCCTGGCCTTTAAGGGTGGTTGTATCATTCATCATTCATATCCTTACTTAGCCATTGACAGCATCAAATTGTTGACCGTTATTATCCATCAATAGAAACGATTATCACGTTGGGATTTAAACTCGGATTTAAGGACGAAGTTAAATTGGTAGAATGAGGCGTTGCGGAATCAATCAGTGTGGGTTTATTCCTTGACAGAAATTTACCATTCAGGTCTTTTTGGAAAGCTACAAGGATGTACTTTGGTTTGAGCCTGTAGAAATTTCCAAAATCCAAAAAAATTCAAGTTTTGGAAAAATAATTTTTGGATTTCGAAGATGTCTATAGACTCAAACCAAAGTACATCCTTGTAGCTTTCCAAAAAGACCTGAATAGTGAATTTCTGTCAAGGAATAAACCCACACTGATTGATTCCGCAACGCCTTGTTTCACCAATATGACTCTGTCCTTAACAATAATCTATTTATGAGGTTGGTATATAGTTGGTTCACTTCTACTGTGATTCTAGTTGATTGAGAGAATTTTCTACTTTGGCGTTGTAGGCTTGCCGCCTTTTTACCTGGTGTAAAACTGGCGTTTCTAAAAAAGTCATAGTTTTCATCGGATTGATATTGTTACGTATTTCGCGTACGGGTTTGATTATAATTGAGACGATCGTTCTGAAAGAAACACTGTTTATTACTGCGTACTACAATAAATACACGCCAGCAATTATCTACTTGGAAATATCGCAAGTACTTCGCTTCTTATCCGCTCGCTAACACTTCGCATTCCAATTCAATACTGCTCGTGAGAGCGACGATTGATGTCTTATACAGGGTGTTTCAGTTTTAATCGAGCAAACTTTGGGAAGAAATGCTCCTCATACTCCTGATTCAGAAAAATATAACATACATGCCTTTCACTCGTTTCCTAAGAAATATACAGGGTGTCAGAGTTAATTTTTTTCGGTTTTCAAAATTTTGTAACTTGAGAACCGTTCAACCATAGTAGCTGAAATTTAGCATAGACTGGTTTGTCGGAACCGTCTACCTACCTGCCAAATTTTGAAGGAATCCAATCAGTGGCGTAGGAGTTATGGGGGGTCATTATTCATCAAGGTTCTACAGATGCTTCCAAAATAATGACCTCCCATAGCTTCTACGCCACTGGTTGGATTCTTTCAAAATTTGGCAGGTAGGGAGACGGTTCCGACAAACCAGTCTATGCTAAATTTCAGCTACTATGGTTGAACGGTTCCCAAGTAACAAAATTTTGAAAACCGAAAAAATTTTACTTTGACACCCTGTATCTTTCTTGGGGAACGAGTGGAAGGCATGTATGTTATATTTTTCAGAATCAGGAGGATGAGGAGAATTTTATCTCGAAGTTTGCTCGATTAAAACTGAAACACCCTGTATAGGTCCGACTAGTTCATCTCGAATGTTCCATGCATTGTTCAGTAGTTTTCACAGTGACCCGACATACGGTGTCCTACGACTCCCAAAAAATCTTGCACATTACCCGTATAATTCTGCCGTGCTTTAGAACCGGCGCCTCCGCCAAAATGAGCAGATGTGTCTTGATCGGGCGTTGAAGGTTCTCAATGCCAAGCCATCGCGTATACTTCTGGAAATGTCCAGAACTCTGCACTTGTATCTACACCGTGATGTAATGAATGGAAGAATCTAGAAAGATCGTGTGTTTACCAGAATGCACGAGCATCGCCCCTCGTAACATATTGAAATCTTGAAAAACTGACTTTGTCGAACGTAGAACTACGTGGAAGTGCGACTAGGGGGGCGCATAGCTGATGTGTTACGGTCATTTAGACACTGAAATTGCACGGGGTCGCCTTCAATCTAAGTCATCTTGACGGTGGCCATTCCAGGCCGACAAAAACTCGTCCCGCCAAGCCTCAAAACAAAAGCAAATTACAAATTGAAGGTAGTCACGTCACTCAGTCCAATACGCAACTTTGAGCGGCTGAGTTTTTTGCAATTCGGGCTATTAAACTTTTTACACTAAAGTAGGTGTTTTTATGAGAATTTTGTGTTTCAGTGGGCATGCGCAAGATTTGACAGTTCGGGTCGGCTAGCACCAGAGGTATAGAGTGAGGAGAATGATTACAGAGCTACGCAAGTCTGGCAAGCACGCGAAGTTTAAATTTTTGTCGACCGGCAAGAAACGTGAGCATGCGCTCTAGACCTCATGAAAAGACCTATTCTTCTGCCCATGACAAAGCGCCGCGGCGATCCTTATTTTGCCAATTATACGTCAGAGCTTAGCGTGTTTTTTCAACTGGAAGAGACGGAATGCTTGATGATTTCATAAGGCTCCTTTTTTTGGACAGAGGGCTGGTACATTCTTCAGTTTGAAGCATCGGAAAGTTGAACTGGCTTTCAGAGGTTGAAAATATTTTTGACAACTGTCAAATATCAAGGCTGCTTTGATTAATTCGTTCAGTGGCAAAAATTAGGAACAGGTCGAAAATTACTACATTTTATTCCAATATTATAGAAAAAAGTGCCAGACGTCACGTCCCGCAAAAATTTTTCGTCTATCTGCAAAGGAAATGCCCTAAGAAAGTTGTTTCAAAAGTGCTCCAGACGACTTTGTGTTTCGTCGTGAATTATTGTGCCGAATATCGCCAGAGCAGCCAACCACAAGAAGTTTTGAAGATTTTCTACATCGCTGACTTAAGAGGATATGACGACCAAACTAGGCGACTGGTTCTCCGCGAATGAATTGAACCTAATTGTTAATAAGACCAAAAAGATAATCTTTTCCAAAAGAAGCTTGAAAAATGGGGGTGGCCTCGAAACCGAAGGGGGGTGTGGGGGACTGTCCCCCTAGTCAGCGCCGCAGATGATTTTTTTTTGTGTGGTTGGAAAATAAACATGAATATGAATGAATATAATTTCAGATTTATTTGTGAACTTAACAAAATCTCACAACCGGCTAGAATCACGGTAGGAGTGAACGTACTGTTACGTATTTCGCGTTTAGGTTCGTTTATAATCGAGAAGATCGTCTTAAAACACACAATAAATACACGTTAACAACTACTGCTTGGAAACATCGCTGATTACTACTCGCTTCTATCCGCTCGCTAACGTTTTGGATTCAATACTACTCCGTAGGCCGAGGATCGGTGCTTCATGTAGCTCAAACTTCATATTTATCTCAAATCTTCCACTGGTCCTCCAGCAAATTTAACAGTGACCCGGCATACGGTTTCTAGGCAACTCTCACTCTATGTTTGTAATTTTTGTTTCTATTTTTCATTTAAAAACCGGTTGAAGGTGGCCTTTTCTAACTAAGACATTGTAAGGGTACTTTTCAAAGAGGAATTCAAAGTTGTTAAAATCTTTATTCTAGCTTCCAAAACAACCACGATACGACATTCAACTTTTTTTCTCTTATGGGCGCCACATTGGATTTTGACATTTTTGAATACAGCACTTTTTTTCTGGTTACAACGATGTGTCACGTCACTGTTGAATAAATGTTTTTGGGCATGTTTTTTTTATTTTTCAAAGAGTGCTTTGAAAAAAGATCAGCCAGCGACCATAAAAAAACGTGAATGTTGATAATTTATTCAACACTGATATGTGACACATCGTTGTAACCAAAAAAGTGTACTGTATTAAAAAATGTCAGAATCCAATATGGCGCCCATAAGAGAAAAAAGTTGAATGCCGTCTCTCGGTTGTTTTATAAGCTAGAATAAAGATTTTGGCAGCTTTTAATTCACCTTGGATAAGTGCTCTGACAATGTCTCGATTAGAAAAGGCCACCTCCAACCGTTTTTTAAATAAAAAATTAAAACAAACTAAAATTAAAATTCCTGTTTTTTCACGATATCTCAAAAACTAGAACTGACAAGTCAAATTCTTATTAAATCGTTGATCGCCATGAAAATGCGCAACTTTTTCCTGTTTCAACCGACTGTATCTCCAAAGATAAGCGAGATACCCATGCTTAGCTTCGAAAAACGGACACCCTGTATTCGAGCTCAAAAAAAATGATCTCCCCAAAAATAAATTCAACCAAATTTGAGGAATTTTCTAGTATCGGGAGTTCAGGTCAGTATCATGGGATTTTTGTGAGTTTTTTTTGACAATTTGCCTCCAGAAATAACAACTCATCACGGTGGGATATATTTGAATTCAAAATAAAAAGCTACGTCGATTGCAATCCAGATCTACAGAGTGTGGCATCAACAAAAAAAGTTTTTTGCGACACATCGAACTATATTTGCGAAAAATTGTGCTGCACGCGGCTGACGATTTTTCCTTTTGCTATAGATGTACTCTTAGGACTGCTGAGTACAAATGCATCGTTTCCGACTAAATTGTACCTTCTACATTCAAGTTCATTGTTGATATTAATAAAAAGGACTCTGAACCAGTCAGCTACTGAACACAACAGTGATCATTTTTCACTTCAGTAGAGTTCCTTTCTCCCTTTAGTTTTATACAAGTCTCTCTTTAATCGTAACTTTAACAACAATTTGGTGAGTCTTTTAATAAACCTTTCCAACAGACTCCGCTCCGCCGTCCGGAAATTTGCACCGCACTCAACTCCCTGCGAAATCTCCCCAGCTAAACAAGTAACATTGTGTATACTCTACGTCCTACGTATTGTCGAGAAAGTTTCTGTGCGAGGGTCTTCCTTTCCTTCTGCTCCTTCACCTCCTCTCGACGACGGTATGTTAATTAACGACTCCGGGAACCTGGGCTAATTGAAAAATCAATGGCGCGAACTTAACCAGCAGAAGTCTTTCGGTTAATTTTATCACCATCAGGAACTTTCAGTCTCAACAATAACGTGGTGGGAGAGGATGAGACAATGTGAAATCACCGGGAGGTGCGGTTCACCTCTTTTTGCTTGTATATACCACCAGTGTGGTGGTGCTCCACGCCGGCACAAAGCAGACGGGGGCGGGAGCTACGACCATTTGCATAAAATCCCGTAATCATGTTATTGTGACATTTATGAAGATCGTTAACTGGTGAGTCCGTGTAAATGAATTAATAACGCTTTGAAACGCAGAAACGCTATTTTTCGGGTAATCCCCTAAGCCCCCATGGCCTGATGGGCGCGACTCACATATTTGGTGAATAAACAAGCGGCGCTCGCGTTGATGGTGTTTTCCCAAGCGGAATTAATCGCGGAGCTCTTTTCTGGAGAGCTCTCTGGTGGTGGTGGAGGTGGTGGTGGTGGCAGTGGTACGATTCTTCACGTTGTTATTTATGTAATGAGGGCGGGAATGAGGTTAACGCTAACGATGTAAAACTGCAGGGAGAAGAAAAACGGTGAGCGTCTGTCCCTTTGTTGTGTACCTAGATTTTTAATAGCGTGCACTTCACGGACTGGGCTAGTAGGTAGTAAGGTTTCCTCTTCAAGAGTTCAAGCTGAAAAGACAACAGCATGCCATAACAACGATTGTTGAAAAAGTATGGTACCTACCTTTTTTATCTAGATGGCACTTATCTTACCTTTTAATTGAAGTAAGTACACAACTACAGATACCAGGCATTAACAGCCTGGCAATAGTAGTAGTAGTAGTAGTTGTATTTCGATGAACCTGTATGGCTCTGGAACTGGATCTTTTCAAAAATTCATTAAATGTTTCCTAGTTGCAATCAGAATCCTCAACAAAAGTGTCTGAGGTCTCTTTGTCTGACACTGGAAAACACAAGAAGTCTGGGTTCGCGTATTCTATGCCTGAGCTTGATCTGTGAGATATGGATGGCATTCGGCAAGGTTGTTGTTTCAGTGTAGGTGAAGCTAAAACGGAGGTGAAGTAATGGGTTCAGATGAGTTCAAACAGGAATTGTCCAAGGACTCCGCCCTCATTCAACACGTCATTTACGATTGTTTTTACAGAAGGGAGTTCTTAACCGGCCGGTGCAAGTGCAACAAGGTGGTGTTCCTTAACGGATGAATAATGACAGACTGGTAATATGTTTCAATCTTGTAGATATTCTAGGCTTCAGAACTGGGGGGCTTCTCCGCGTTACAATGATCATTTCTGCATAATAATAATCGTGGGGTCATTATACACAGAGACGGAAAAACATACTGCGAGCAGTATTTACATGCCGACATCATTATCCACCCGCCCTCACTTCTTAGCGAGGAAAACGCGGACAATAGAGATCCCATATCTTTGTATCAACAACACGACACACTTGAATGCCCAGGTAAATAAAGCTCCGGGCTGAACGCCGCCGCCCGAGATACGCTTACTTTTCCCCCGTGCGTTTTGCTGCAACCAGGAAAAAATCCAAAAGAAGAAAAATAAGATTTTTTCTCCATACTCTACCCACCACCGCACCGTTGCGAATTTCACAGAGATGTCATCTCTGGAGCTGGAAGCTGGAACCGAGTTATGACAGCGAATCAGAAAGCCGCTGAGGCCTGTCACACTGCAGCCAACAGCGGAAATTACTGTGCGCAAGGTGGGCCGAAACGGGGGGGGGGGGAGGGGGGATTGGGGGCGCCTGTCTCTCGGGAGACGGGTGGGTGGCCGGGGGGTATGCAGGAGCAAAGATTGCCAACGACACGACGGCCGTGTGCGGTGGGTAGCGTGTTATACGCCAGACTGATTGCGCCTTTTGTGTCAGCAATTCCAGAAAAAAGCAACTGAATCAATTCGAAATTTGAACCCATACAGAGATTTATAAGCAAGTAATAATATGATTTGTGTTACCTAATAAATATACTTTTCTAAAATCGAACAATTTTATTATATAAGTCGAGATATAAGTAGATACAAATTAAGGTTTTTTCTCGGGTTTTTCATCCTTCTGCTTGTCTTTGAGCTTCTTCGGTTTGCGTTTGAGTTGCTTCTGTTTCTCTTTAAGCTGCTTCGCTGTAAGCACGACTTTCTTTTTGATCGCCTTCAGCTGCTTCGGTGTCTTGATCGGTATGGGTTTGATGTAACCCCTCGCTAACAAACGTTTCACTGCCCATGCAGTTAGAATGAACGTAACAACACTTCTAAGCGGGGAAATTAATTGATAAACAGCAAATGACAGCGCGAATAATCCCAAATGATGTGAGTCTTTCAACGGTGCCACCATCCATTCTTTGAAATGCCAGGATTCCATCAACCCCACGATGTCGACTCCAGTCGTGGCCGCGTAGTATATCCCGCCCATCCACATAGCCGAGGTGACAAAGTGAATCGGAAACATCACGTGCCAGTAATCTCGGTTCAAAATAAACAATGGGGCTTTGCACTGCCACTTTCACACACCGAGGGCGCCACAACCGTTGGGGGCAAATTCGACAATTTTGACGGCGTTGACGCTTCAGCGACCGACGTCCGTCATTTCATGTTTTGATTTGAAATTTGGATAACCTCTGTTTCTTGCTTGACGTCTCCAGTCACTGTCAGTTACTGGTCAAACTACTCAAACTCCCCTGTTTTTCCCGTCGTTACGGCCGCTTCATCAAAGTAGGCGCCCCCTACAGTAGTGGCGACCTCACGTTAAGTTTTTCAATTGCAAGGCCCCATTTTTGAGCTATCGATTCCTTTTTCACTCCGTCTTTTTTGTCACCGGCGGCGTATTGCCTGCAGTGCCATGATGAGCTGGTCTTAGTTATGGTGTCGTTCAATGCATGAAACAGACGTTTAGTTAGCAAGGTCTTTGTCAGAAGGTGCATTTCTTGTCATTTTCACATGTTTTCACTTTCAAATTTGTGGTTAACCAGTTGACTTCACCGACGTCGCTTGTGTTTCGATTCTTGCCTTTTTGAAATTCCCCTCCATGGAAATTCTCTTGCAACTTCCGCGCAAATGTTCCTTTTTCACAGTCATTTTGTCTCAATGGGTGCTAAAACTATTGACTTGATTTCAAGGTTCTTTGTTCAGTTCGCTGATAATGCTGTATGTATGCAAAGGTTATTCAACAAGCTGTAGTGTAGCAGTAGCACAGGCATTAGTTTCGAATATGCTTGACATTAGATTGACAGCCCGCACAATAACACCACAAAGAACATCCCAACAACAATTACATTTCGATCGAGACTACTTTGACGACGAGAATGTGATACCTACATACCGGGATCTAACAATCGTTCTTCAACAAACAATTCTTCAACATCAGGGACCGTCGTCAGTTACAAAGTTTACAAGATGATCTGGCTTCATTCTTTACTTGTTGCCGTGTCATGACATTCGGATTGCTTGGTAAGTCTCCAACTGACCTGATAAAAATATTTGACTGTTGGTTAATTGTGACTGGTGAAATTCGAACTGCTAGATTTTCGTATTTCTATGCGTTTGACTGCACGACGATCTAGGCGAATGCTCACGAGTAAGTTAGTGATCCGTTTGGATGTCGACTATTTCTCCAAACAGGTAGGTTGGTAGGTATTTATATTGATGTTCCAATGTCCATATTGCAATCAAAGGTTTCTCTCAGCTTGTAGCGTTATTCTTTAAAAGTGACTTCCATAAGCTAGCAATTGCACATCAGCAAGAATGTCAAATAGCTAACATCCCTACTGATGTGTCGTTACTGTTGAGCTGAGAAAGAACTGCTCCGAACCCTGTTGAACCTGCGTCTTCATTTAGGCATGTACTGCAGGAGCTTCCGTTTTGTTGCTTCGTTTGGATCAGTGCTGGAATTCGCAGGGACTTCCGGCAGTGATTCGTACAGATCATGAAGATCAGAAGATAGATCGATAGATTTCTACGAGCATTCCTGTACGTTTCTTTCAGTTTATTTGAATCAGTTAAAAATATTTTCTTACGCTTGTCTTCGGCGATTCCTTAACTCACGACGAAGCTGTCGGAGCTGTCGAATCGGTCGATCCATTTTCCGAAAAAAATAACTATTGGACCATTTTTGAAGGAATTGGTGAAGAAGATGTAACTGTAATGTTCGTTGTAGTGTTATTGCTCGAGCTGTCAATCTAATGTCAACTATAAGTGACACGTCGAACAGCATTCGTGCGCCGAATTTTCACCAAGAACACCGCCGAACAGTTTTGAGAAGTCTTTCAAAACTTTTGGCCACCAGTGTACCAGTTTTTAGAATCTTCACCTTGTCCTTGCCCTTCTAGGTCCTTGCAAGGCTCTTCCTCATCAGCTTTCGCTGTTCCAGTACTCCAGTAGTGTCTTCGTACGAAACTTTATTCAGAAGTTGGAACCGTCCAATTCGAACAATGGTGTTTGGATTCTTGATTGTTTTCACCCCAGTTTTCTCTTCCACTTCCACTGAAGGGTGACTCCATTTCTGGGGTCTACAGCCCCGTTTAGCGCATTTTTTTGGGGTTTTTACTGCTGTGTCTTGGGCCCATTCCATAACCTGATATTGATGTGAATGGTGATTCAAGCAGCACACATTAGCTATTAGGATAACATTTTGTTGCCACTAAGTGGGGAGACCGTTGAGTCTTCCTAATCGTCGAACATCCACTTTTCTTGCCACTTAATACAGTCATTCGTCTGTCCTGGCCATTTGTTTCCACAGTAGAAATGTTGGACAATTTGTCCTAAGACAACTCGCCCCCTAGAGAATTAGTCGCCGGACCATTCGCTTCTGAATAATTGTTAGTCTCCACAATGTTTGTATTGATTTTTTGCTTGAAACCACAAAAAGACCCACTACGGTTCCGAAAGGCACTAAAAGACACAAGTTGAACAGTTTCAAAAGTACAAAGAGACAAAGGGAAGCCTACTTGGGCTGTCAACAACACCAGAATACACAGAAGCTCACTAGACTTCTGGAAGACGCCAGAAAATATAAGAGGACTCATCAGGGCTTTTAGTGGCATATGGACGCGAGGGGGCTCACTTCAGTCCCTAAAATTATCAGTTTTCGAAATACTATAAAAGTCTCGCGCATTAGTGCTTCAAATGACAAAACTGAAACGAGGAAGCCCATTGGGATTGAGTCAATACACGAAGACATGAGGGGGCTTCTTTGTCCTGTGACCGCTCCCTGTCGGTTCTGATCACACTCAGCTACTCGTGGTGATTTTCGGAGAGCGTACGGGCGTGGTTTCAGGGTGCCAAGTGATTTCTTGTCTTTAGTAGCTCAGAGTAGTTTCAAAATCACTAAATAACTACTTTTGTCATGAATCAAAGAAGGAGGTAGAGAAACAGTTTAGTAATTGCCAATAATATTTAATAAATGAAAATAATTGTAATTTGACAAGTTTAAAGCACGAAAGAGATGATGATAATGAAAGAATAATGCACAGGGAAAGTAGATGTGAACGAAATATACACTCTAGGTAGGTATCATCAAAATAAAGAATTGGGGAAACGAACCAGTACCTCTGTATACTTCACGTGAGTGCACCCCCGAAAATAAGGGTAGCTAGAGCTTTCTCTAACGTTCTTTTTACAATAGATTGAAGAATTTAATACTAGAAATTTGATTGTTCTTGAATAACGATAACTTCCTAAAATAGTAGCGTGCTAATAAGCATGAATAATTGAATAGTCAGATGTTGATTAATAAATTTTGAGTTGTGGCCTTATTGATGCATTGAAGTTGAGCCCACGAGAGGATTGCCTTGCTTGCTTGACTTCAAGCCTGGAGGACCTTCACGTTCAAGGATCCAGTGCTGATCAGCAGGTGTTCACGATCGTCGGCTCAGGTGCACAACCATTCCGTGGAACAAGGCACTAGCTTCAACATTCAATCTTTTATCATTGGCCTGGTGGTTGGGCTTGAAGTGGTCTAATTGAATTGATCCTTGGCAGCTTAGTGCTGGTCCCTTGAAGGCTGATTTCCATTCCAAGCGCAGCGTACAGGTACAGGAAACACCATTTCAGGAGCTTGCGATAACGGTATGCGAATAAAAAACCCTGTTGGAAAGTTCTGGCTCAATAAACGAAATTTAAAGAAACTAAAGTTTGCCTTTACCTTCCAATGCTCAAAGGGTTCGCTCCTGATGAAATTTACTTGCGGTTTTTGTACTTTTAGTTGGACACCATCAGTCCTTTGGCAGCTCAAAATTCATTCTGCCTATCTTTTCGTTACACTCTCTTCTTGCCACCCATAAGTTGATGTGATAAGAAGTTTTTATATTTACTTTCGGGATTCGGATTGAGTTATTTACAGGGTGGCTCGTCACAATCCTACGTACTGGATAGAAATATGATCCATGACTCCCCCATTCCTCTCCCCAATGACCCCAAACCACAAATGAAGACACCAAAAAAAACTTAATTGGCCTCAACAATATAAGAAGAAGAAGACATATTGGCGCTAACTCGGGAGGAGCTCAGTAGGGCTCCAAAGAACGCACAAAGACACGAGAAGCTGACCTGGACTCCGAATAATATGAGAACAAGACGTTGCGGGTTTCCTACACAGATTTTGGCACAATGTAAGATGAGGAAACTCAAAAGCGCTTCAAAGCTCTGATGAATACAAGAGAACAGTACCTATGACGACTGACTAGATTTCCAAAGGTCCCAAAAAAAGATAATTGGACTCAGTATGGCTCCAAACGGCATAATCATAGAGAACAAGAGAAGGATAAGGCCTCAGTACAGTGTTCCAAAAGATACACAAAGACACGAGGGCCTCACTTACGCTCCAAAAAAGTTTAGAAGACAGCGGGGCCTCAGTATATTTCCGAAAGACACATGAAAAGAAAAAGGGGCTCAGTAGCTATCATCTGAATGACTCGTGAAGACACGAGGGAGCATACTTGGACTATGTAAAACAATATAAAAGTGCGTTCAGTCAGCATATTTAGCCGCAAGTTTTAATTTTAGTCGCAAGCGCAGAGACGCTCATTGGCTCTTATGAACCCGCCTCCTCAGAACAGTCAATGAGCGATGCAGCGCTTACGACTAAAATTAAAACTTGCGGCTAAATAAGCTGACTGAAAGCACCTTAAGAGACATATAGAGGCTCACTATACTTCATAGAATCACAAGAAAAGACAAGGTGGCTTAGTGGGTCTTGAAACGACGCATGACCTCACTGGAGCCTTGAACAATACAAGAGGACCTAAGGCTCGTTGGATTACAGAAAGATGCAACAGAAGACAATGGGGCTCAGCAGGGTTTCAAACAACAATGAGACTCAAGGAGGCTCATTCGGGCTTCGAACAATATGAGAAGACATAATCATAGTCTGGCTCACTACTAGACTTTCGAAAGGCACAAAAAATATTAGTTGGCTCAGTAGGGCACCAGATACAAAAGGCATGAGGGAGATCAGTTGGACAACCAATACACAAGAAAAGACTAGATAGCTGAGTAGAACTCCTAAACCACACATGAAGACACAAGAGGCAAACTTGGGTTCTGAACAATACGAAAAGACATGGACTCACTAGATTCCTTGAAGACAAAAGATAACGGGGCTCAGTAGGGCTCTAAACGACACATGAATACATAATGAACCTTACTTGGAACTCAAAAATACAAGAAGACGGTGAGGCTCACCAGATTTCAGAAAAATACAAGGGAGCCCAGTAGGGTGTCAAAAGACACACTAAGACACGACGAGGTCCACTTGGGCTCCGAGCATTACAAAAAGACACAAAAAAGCTCACTAAATTTCAGAATGGTACGAGTGAAGACAAAGGAGCTGCCGCTTAGTGAGATTTTGAAGGGCACAAAGACCCGAGGAGGCCGAAACATGATTTGAATTGTCCGGGGATGAGTTGTGCGAAGAAGAGCTGCCCAGGGACGAATTGTTGGGGGACAAGTTCGGAACGAATTGTCCACTCTTAGTGACCGAACGAATAGCGTCCTAGCACCCCGTTATTCGTGGCTCTCTTCAAGTTGCTGTGATCAATGATCATCTACGATTATTTGCTTTGAATATGATCAGTACAGTTGACGGTTGGTTGGAAAGATTACAGTTTTTTTGCCCTTGCCCAAACCTCTCAGTCGTCAAGTAATCTTGCAGTCCTGATCTTCAAAAGAATGTACTGAATATTTGGTCAAGTCTGTAGGTATGTAAACACATTTCAAGCCAAAGTATTAGTCCTCTTCGGCATTCCCTAGTTACAATCACATAAAACAAGAAATAAAAATGAGAGGTTTTCACGATAGTTCTAAATATTGCTTCTACGAGTAGGTCTTTACATTCTATTTTACTTAAAATAAAGCCTTCCATATCCAGCACATTCCTGTTCTTCCGCCTTGATGTTTCAAAGTACTTCTGCCGGACTCTGTACAAGCCTTGCTGGCGGAATTGTTTCATAAAGCCATCGGGCATAAAATGAACCAAGTATTTGTTGTTTCAAACCGCAGCTACTCGACTGTTCCGACTGTTTCGCAGTGGCCACTCCAGTCGGTGTTATTGCTGAGGAGAACTCTTGAAGAAACGGAACAATATGAATTATGAACATACCAGCAATGTTTGTTCCGTGGGTACCAACAGCTGAATATATTTCCATCTGGATCTCTTATACTTACCAGCGGGGATGTAATACACACAAAGCACGTTGTACGCACCCACCTAGAAACAACTCCAACATGCCAAGTTGTCGGTAATCAGCCGCCAACGAAGCAGCTAGACAGCCAACAGCCGGGGCCATCCGCCTGTTAATATTGCATAAGGCCCCGTGTGCAACGTTGTAACTATACAGTTAATATTCGCGATGACTAAATTGGATTATAAACTCGAGTTAGGTTTGATATTGCAAGTGTAGGATATTCGCCCGGGAGCGAACCTACATCACACTTAGCTCCCAGGAATTTATAGATCTGCCAGTGGTATAGTACTACCACCACCGCCGCCGCACACAGCAGACCAGCCTCTCCGAAAGGATCGTAACTTTGTTGTGGCCGTGAGCGATAAGCAAATATTTAATAAAATGAATTTCGCTGCCGGGAATAGGGCACACATAAAGGGTGTAAATAAAAAATGGCTTTTGATATTGCCCGGAACTCTGGAAAAACGACGCACAAATCAACAATGAATGTTAATGGAGTTACATTGCATAATTACTTTACAACTTGAAATATATCTACTTTGCGCTCTGCTCGCCGGCGCTGCTACCCAGCAGCAACATGGCTTTGTAAATGCATCCCGGTAATTGGCTTCAGCCGTAAGGCCCGGAGTCTGACATTGTGTAATGTGAGAAACGCGTACTATTTTGCTAGTGCTATTTGATATGGATAGCACGTAGTTTTTGCGGTTAGTTTTGCGAAAGCGCATTATATTTGCGGCTCGGTTTGGAATGAGATGGAAATTTCACTCGGAATTTCATCCTTCGGTGTGAAGGTTATGAGACTTTCCAGCCCTCTTTAATCACTTCTTTGAGGTGTCTTCCATAGTTTCCTCTCTACGCTTCCATCAATCAGCTTTGTCACCGAGTTACCTTCAACCTAAATTTCGTCCTTCCTCCTGTAGGTAGGTACTACCGTAAGTTTTCCTCGGACTTCTCGATTTTCCTTGGACAGTTCTCCAGCACTGGAGTTCAGTTGCCCAGCACTATGACATCAACATCTTTCATACATTGTCCGTTTACATTCTTGAACCACCTATGTCTGCGTCGTGGTCTGGATGTAAGCTTTGGTCGTGGCCTGCAGCTGGGATATCTCAGACGTAACTCTCTCAGAGAGGTTTTGTGTTTGTTGGGGGCGCTTCGCTCGCATTTCCTTTCTTTCCATCTCATGACCCCCCCTCCCCCCAATTTGAAAGTCTGAATCCGTAGCTATATCGTCCTGTATTACTCACAGGACCAAAGTTACAGCTTGACCTAATTGAAATTTTTCTCAACTTTAGGTTACATCTCGTAGTTCTAATTGCGGACATCAAGCAGATGTATCAGCAAATTAGAGTCATTCCAGAGCATTAGGAATATCAAAAAATCATTTTGAGATTTTCTCCTAGAGAACAACTTCACGATTACAGAATGACAACGGTTCTCTTTGGTTCCTCTTCTTTTATCCATTTCTTCATTTGATCTTCTTCTCCATTTCTTGCTCTCCGCACCATTCAACAAGTGGCCAAGGATGAAGCTGATGCATACCCTTCAGCTTCGAAGGTTCTTCTCTCTGACATAGACGTCGATAATATCACAAGTACTTCTTCCATTGAAAAAGCCATTCGTTTGCAACAAGAATTGAATTCGATATTACACGGTGCTGGATTTGACCTTCGAAAATGGGCTAGTAATGAACCGTCAGTTCTGAACCTCGTTCCTTCGTCACATCAACAAGCTTTTATCTGGGACAATGATGAATCAAATTCGCTCAGAAAAATCTCAGGTCTTCAGTGGCAACCACCGACAGATTTTTTTTCTTATAATGTCAATCTCAACAGAAAGATCTGTACCAAAAGGCACATTCTCTCGGAAATCGCCAGAATCTTCGATCCGTTGGGTTTCTTGGCTCCAATCATCTTTATTGCAAAACATCTTATGCAAAAGTTATGGACATTCGGTTTTGATTGGGATGCTTATCCTCCAACAAATATACAAGAACGTTTGTATCAATTTCAGAATGAACTCCACTTGCTCAAAACCTTCGAGCTCAAGAGACACATTCCTATTATCGATACATAGTCATATGAGCTTCACGGATCTTGTGACGCTTCTGAGAACAGGTACGCAAAAGTAATATACATACGGTCAGTCCAGTCCGACGGTACTTTGGTAAATACTTCTCTCGTTCACGTGAAGACCAAGGTGTGGCCCCTTTGAGAAAGCTAGCGATTCAGTTGTGTGCAGCGGTACTATTGTCGGATCTCATGTCATTCATTATTTCTATTTGGAAATCTAAACACAATTTTAATAATTATTTTGCCTGGTAAGATTTTATCATTGTTCTTCCATGGATCAAATCATCAGCCTATAAATGGAATACGTTTGTATCACAAATCGCGTCAGTCATATTTAGGACAAGGTTCCTCCTGACCGATGGTTCCACGTTCAGTCAGAAGACAATCCCGCTGATTGCGCATCTCGAGGGTCGTCACCTTCCACAATATACTACATCAGTCCTTATCGTGGTAAGGTTGTCGCCTTCTTATTAGGACAAAGTGCATACCGGTTCTCAGTTTCTTTCTTAGATGGGGTAGAGCTAGGCGTGAGTTCCCAACTAATTAGGGTTTGACACAATTTATCAAAAGAGCGCCAACCAGGGTGCCTTTTCCCTGTTTTTTGAAACTCGCGGGCTTCCTGGTGCCTCAACGAATAAACCAAAAGACACTAGAGTTACGGTGTGGGGTGCTCGCACTAACAGCAAAAAAATAAACAAAGTTTTAGGAGTACTTGATGGTGATTTTTATAGAGTTGAAATGCAGATATCGCAGAGGTATGGTATATCATAAAAATGACTCTAATTCCAATAAACAAGGTCTCGTTGCAGGTCCGGTTCTACATGAACGAGGAAAGACGGACCGTGTCAACTGACATGTGAGGTTATGTCAGAGAGCCATGCCACTAATATTCTCGATGGTACCTGAAACGCTTACTCAAACACACCCCTAGCAGTAGGAAACACCTAAAACGCGTCTTTTTATCGGCTCTTGACCGAAATGAACGTAATTATAAACCTGCAGTCTTGGATCCAACATGCAAAATCTATGTATGTATCACCGATCTATGGGTGAACGAAAGTGATGTCAACGACGCGTTAATGAGGGTTCTTAGCCTAGGTTAGTGGAGAAGAAAATGGTATGACACCTCACACGGACAGCCAACACGACCGGGCCAGACTCCTCGACGATGTTCGGACTTCGATGTCGGACTAGCAGTGGCCGGGACAATCGCAGCACGATGTGGGACCTCCTCAGCCAACGGAATAGTGACGCGACGATCTCGGCCTCGCCGTTAGCTGGGCCTATCGTCCACTAGAGCACCGGGACTGAAATTGCGGCCACGACCTACAGCCGGGACATTACTCGAAGATATCGGAGTCGGTTGCTTATTTTGAGACGGAACAGAATAGAAACGTTCTAATTGACGGGGGCTGCAGGTAGCCAACGTCCAGCGCTGTAAAAAGGATGGATGGTTCCAGCTTGGGCCTGAAATAACGGTTTTAAGATGACCTAACCAAACTGTCACTTTCATAGAGCTCACCGTTTCGGAACCTGGTACCCTCCCTCAAGAAAATAGACAAACGGATTCGCCAGGTGAGAGGTTTTGCAAGACACGGGGACGACTGGGGACCCCTTTTCGAAAATTTGCTAGCTTTCAGCTCTCTCCCTTGGCACAGCTCAATCGTTCTTGTCAGTTTTTTTCCTAGCTTCCCTTTCCCTCTCATAAATTGTTATCTCCGCCGAAATTCTCCACGCGCCAAAATGTTTAAATAAATCCGTCCGTTTAGATCTTATTGAGGTGTTTGATTTCAAGGTAATCCTGTTATTATGAAATGTAACGGTTTGGTAAAATAAACCGCTACAAGGTTCTATTTGGCTACAGCAGGAAAGTGCCCCTCTTGAGGCTTATCCATTAACCTCAAATCTAAATTCAAATTTGCCCGAAAAACATGAAAAAAGATCATGTTTGGTAATCCAAACCAGGCCTCCACTGGATTTCAACCTAAAAGCTGCGCCTCATCCCAGTTTCCACGTTTTGATTGGGTTACTGTTTTATTTTGTAGAACCTACTTGCTCGTATGTCTATGTACGTAGGTATATGAAGAGTGCCTCCCTCACCACTACATTATTCTACGTTGGAATGTTATGTTGGATACAAGGATACACCATCACCACCATCGTATTGGAATAGTGGAGGTTCTGACCTTAGGCACTACTCCACCTTGAGCAACAGTATCCGGACCCGCCAAGCATCCCCTTGCTCTTTCATAAGTTTATTTCCTACGGGGTCGTGGGATTTTATCTGTTTTATCATTCGATGGACCATATACAATCAGGGACGATTGCGTGAGCTCAGCAACTCGAGGGTCACGCGTATTCTAAAGTAAATCGAGTTCTATAATCACTGCCGAAGTACTATAGTTTTATTGTTGTGCATCTCAATGGTTCTTCCACACTAAGCGTTATGTGAAATAAACTGCTACTTTGGTCGGAAAATAAACTGTAACCTGGAAGGAACTCTTTTGGTTTTATCTTATGAACACTCATCATAAAACAACAGTCTATTCGTTTACATTGTAATGCTAAACCTAAACGCTCTCCAATAAACGGATTTCTAATCTCATCAGAAAAACGCGGGCGTGCACACACTCTCACACACACACGATCCCTGGCGGCCATTCCGCCCGCACGTCACTACTCCGAGGCATCCAATTTCATAGCCTACCCCGTCATCCAGAACGGACGATAACATCCCGAAAATTTCATTTTTGCACGAACCCACCGCCACACATATGGCAGAGTCCTCCACATAGCACTGCAATCACATATTTCATGTAGTGTGGGGTTTAATTATGTCGGGCATTGTTCGCCGACTCGTTCGTGCCAAGCGCTCGTTATCTGTCGACATGTGCCGAAAAGCATCGCTGTAGTCCGCCGTAGGCACAATAGGCATTGTGTCGAGTGCCGATCCAAGTGCCCATTGTCTTTACCCGTTACTGCTATGCCTGCATGTGTGTGTGTGTGCGTATGCCTGTTCCACCACTACTCCTCCACTATGCCATCTGCGCCAACTTCCAGTTCCAGCACCGAGCTGGTACTACGGTCAGCACCCTTTCAAGAGGACCATCCACCCAGACGGCCCAGAGCTCAGAGCTCAAACGTCAAGGGAAGAGAAATGAACGTTTTGGCATTATCTCGCCTTGTACCTTACCTATCGGTATTGTTTTTGCTACGTGGTGCGTGCACGCCACTGATGCCGAATGAATAATTAATTGTCCAGACTGGGATTACGCCAAAGAAGGGTGTACACGGCGGCAACAATGGTGCGTTGTCTGGAAATCTCGAGGATCCTTGTGTTAACTGCCCGTGTGATTAATCTTTGCTACCGAGATGATGGGGCACAGAAATAATGCTTCGTCAGGGGAGATATGATCGGGGATATTGTTCTAAATAAATTATGCGTTGGGGATTCTTGATTCTTCGATCGATGTTCATCGACAAAAAAAATGCACTCGAACAAAACCTCATGAATTTCCAGAAGGGCTGTTGGAAGTTGTAACCTCAGTCGGAGAATGTGCCAACCTTTGTGCAACGTACTCGAACGATATCGCGTCTGTGTCCTGTGTATAGAAACAAGTTTCCTTGTCATCTTGTTAGGACACGACAAAACTAAACGGCTAGACCGTCCTCTTCTCCCCTGGTGCAGCAACATTGCGTTTCCTCTTCTTTGAAATTTCGTTTACAAGGCCAATTTGCTGTAAATGGAGTCGAACAGGAGCCGCCTTATACACACTGGGGGTAGCAGGGTAGCAAATCGTGCAGTAGCAGCAGCGGGTATGTACCCCGCCGACTGCTTGCTGCTTCCTTTCGCCATGAGTACAGTCCGTGATCACCATATAAACCAGACCCTCTGCTGGGTGGAATTGGACGCACTGCCGATAAAGCGATGCAAATGGACTCTCCAGACCTACTCGAGTCACACAATGGCGCAATCTGCGTCTCACATCCTCCTTCTATCCGCCGTGTAAAGCATATCTACCTCAGCGAGCACTCCGGAATTTCAAATCCGAATGCCATCCCCCCAGTGACATAAAGGGCACACTCAAAACAGCATTAATCTTGGCTCGGGACTTCACAACTTTTTACTCGCACCACCATCCACTAAGAAATCCACGAGAATTTGAACACATGCTGTTTGCCTGTATATTTTAAACTCCAGAGAATCCGGGCTTTAATGGCATGTCTTCCAGACCACGACGTCGGTTTCGCGCCTACCCCCAAGACAAGTTACGCGGTAATAAAGATCGAAACCCGAATCCGGCGCTGGCTCGAGAGTTGCATGGGTAATCCGAAATTAATTGAGCGGAGCCTCCAGCTATAGTATTTGAACACGGGAAATCTGTGCTGCGCAGCCAGACGTATTATGTCTTGCCCAAAATGTCTTCATTTATATTGCATGGAGAGCTACCCATATGTTCATATCTCCGGCTGGAGGTATGTGTTCCCTTCAATGATGGCCAATATATCTCGCTTCCAAAGCATGCCAGCATGCACCAGCCTCGACAATAGCTCATGTGGCTATCTACTGTTCTGGAGCAGCAGATATGCAGATTCCAACTGGGCGGTGTTTACGCTGTGGATATTTTCTGCGACGCGGATATGACAATGCGTGATAAATTCCAGCTGAATTGGAACCCAGCCCTCGACATTAATATTCGGGAAATGTGAGTGATCGATGCGCAGACTGGCCTACATGCATGCGGGATGATGTGTGCAGAAAAAACTCATTTGTTATACCGACAGGGCGTTTTATTAAGGAATACCGATGGGACGAGAGGCTGCAGCTACACAGCGACGTCACAATTCAATTTTTGCCGATGCTGCTTGCAGGTAAGCACCATAGCACAACGAAGAAAAAAAAACTTGTGGAGGAAATTTTCTAAATTGGATTTTATTTGCGCAAAGTTCGAAAGGAAACTGCTCCGCGTTATAGTATGCGGGAACTACTCGCGCCACTAATCAAGCGGAATTTCAGCACCTCTCACTTGCCACCTTCGGGAAATTAATTGTTTACGTCTCGAGACATCAAAGTTGCTCAAGCGGTAAAAGGGACTCCACGCTGCATGAAAAATACGCTTTGCACCCTCATACGAAAATAGGCCAGCGTTTCATGCCTTCACCGGCAGCAATCAAACAGACTTTCCACAAGGAAAAGAGTACATAATTTTCGTTTGGAACGATGCATAAGGTTACAAGGTGTTCTGTGACAGGGGGTCGCAAAACTGTAGTTCTTGCTGGAGAAGAGCAACGCAGGCACTGAAGCAGAGTTTTGAGACTGCAGGAGAAAAACACAGGCGTGCATATCAGATTAGGAACTGAATAGAAGCAAAGCTTATGCAGAGGTCGGCACAGAGGCGCAGGCAGGCAAGAAAAGAGCACAAATGAACACACTGAATGTGCTGACAGGTACGGACGATCTGCAGGATGAGAACTCGGAGGTCACCAAATCTCCAAACTATTTATTTAATATGAAGTACATTTTGAAAAGAAGTCATTACTTTTGAAATAGAGGACGTGTTATTGTCTACCTCACTGGGGAATTTGCCAGATACCACTACACAATCATTATCAACCTCAACAATCCCCCCTTCTAGAGGCAGAAAATTATCAACGAACATTTTCTGGGGAGAAACCGGTAATGATAAAAAGCACCAACAAAAACCCAATAGGAAAACTAACCAACTGAACCATCAATTAGGTATATAGAAAAAACTATTTCTACGAAAACAGTACCGAAAGATTTGCAAAAAAAATTAAGGTGAAGCTCAGGGGAGGCGACTTGTTCCCGGACAAGTATAAGGTTGTCCCTCCTTAAATGATTAGCAAGATTTCCAAGTGGAGAGTGCTCATCATTGCCATGCACCCAATACGGGGCTCTTATCCCTGACTAAGCCAGCCCTGGACGTGGACTCCTCACATTTGGACTCTAAGGGACTTTTACCTTGAGTTGTGTGAACTTTTGATGTTTTCTTGTGCCTCATTCAAGAGAACAAAGCTTCAAAACAAGCGAGGATCACAGCGATGTTGACTCCGTCGGATAGCCGTCTGTAAGCGCTTCTTGATTTTCCAGAACATCTGAATGGATTCTGATAGCTGCTGGCTTCAGGCCAGGAATGAACCTGTCTGGCTCAGTTTGGTGGTGCAACTCACCTCTGCCAATGTAGTGCCATCCAAAGATGACGTAATATGGCAAATAGCCCGTAACGTCATGTCGACCAGATGGAATGGCACATCCCACTGACGTCAAGTGGTCAGGCCATTTTCGCTGGTTGTTACAAGCCAGAAAGGCTACGTGTACCTTGCCGTGCGCCTTACCTATGTTGGTCCGACTTATTCGGAACACGGTCCGCCAGCTGCCAGTGAAGAAGGCTGGGTTTGATTAGATGGTAAACGGGTGCCACGGTTTTGTGGGCCGTAATCCCGCTAATGTCGACGCTGTACTCGAAACATTGACGAAACCCAAGAAAAAGATTTGAAGATTTCAAAATAGAGTGTTTATTTACAAGAAAGTTTCGTCAGGTTACACTGGGAAATATGACACCTCATTGTGAGAGACCCCTTTTCCCTAAGTTAAATTAATCAGCTGTGATACGTTAAGTGACCCTACGTTGTGTTTTTCGTTGCCGTTAATTTTAATTACCTACCTTTACCTAAGTTATTTAAACTTATTTTCCACCTACCTCAACTTCACGTCGTGCTAATACCTTAATCAAACTATAGTAACCTCACGTTCTTTGAAAGAGGATGATTTGAGTAAATATTGAGAAATAAACAAAGTCATTTCTTCACACCTCACCTTCATACAAGTTGATTAATCATCGCCAATTTAATTAAGTTCATCTTGGTCATACATTCCATGATTTCCAGACGTGCTGACATCAGCTAGCGTTAGGAATTAGTTAATTCAGTTTACATTCGGTTTCTGAAAGAACACCCTAATTACGTGCGAAAGCCATACGACGAATTAGTTCAACCCTTCCAATTTAATTCCGTCTATTATTCTCCTCAATTTTCAGAACATTTGTTGAACCCGTTCTCTAACGCACCTGAGTTCTAATTCCCTGCTCAAGTAATTCAAGACCTCGTCGAGATTAAAATTTCAACCCCTTCTTCTACCCAAGCACAGAATACTCAAGTCATCTTCCATATACGAATAGAAATCTCAATTTTTCAATTGTACTTAGAGAAAGAGAGATTGTTGTTTACTGAGTTTTGTCTTGATCTTTTGAATTTACAGCCATTATTTCAATTATCGATCAAATAATTTACATAAAATTGACTGTTTACATTCCATAGATTTTATATCCGGCTGGTGCCGTAGAACTTACAGCCATATCCAGCAGTTTCATTTCACGCTGAGTTGAATAACTTCACACACATCTGCAATCAGTTGTGCAATTGTCGCGGTGAGCCTCTGATTACTTAGCCTGCAAAATTGATGTTCTGTTCCTTTCTATCTTTAAGTATTTTCGAAACGACACTGAATTTTCTTGGCATTGCTCAAGGGGTTCTCTCTTCGAGAAACTCAACCTTATGCCCATAAACCCCTTGTCGTGTGAAAGGGTTAAATATTTTATTCTATGGGGTACAATAACGCGTGAGAGATTGTCGTCCAGATTTGATTAAAATATTTATATGTCGAGAGCGCTGGATTTTCAGCAGAACTGACCTAGGAATCAACCTGCAGGAAACGAGATCTTTCCAAAGGGTTATACTGAAGCTTTCACCATCTTCTGGCGTCTTGAAGGTAAGTAGCTGAAACAAGGGGCCGCATTTAAAAGCTCAAAGCAACTAACGTATGGAGTCGGCTTGACGCTTACTATGGCTGTTCGAAGTATCAAGAACAAAACCTTCTATCATTTTATAAACAAAACAATTACCTTAGACCCCATCCCACAATAAGCATTTGATTACAATAGAAATCAGACTTGCCTCAATACCTTCTCTTCTCGAAACTGATGCACTACAACTACTATTAAGTTTGGTTTTAATACTCTAGTCACTTTCTTCTTCGTGAATATCAATCTTCTCTCATCACACGTCTGGCGTTGTTGATTTCTACCACCCCCAAGTTCTTCTCTTGGGCCATTTCTTTCATTCCATCCCCTCTGCTAAAATCTCAACCCCGGGCCTACAAAGCCGATGCCGATGTGCGGTGTTACTCCCGACACCAGGCGGCAAAATCGATATCCTTCGCATTCCTAAACCAAGACTAATTTGTCCCAAATTATAATTTCTTTTTTTTTATAATTTTAAGCTACTCTTTAGTCCCATTACCTTATTACCAACACGTTCTAGAAAATCACAAAAGGTTGAGAGTTGGAGTTGAATAGAAGCGGGACTGAGTTAAACCCAAGTCCTAAACTGGATGAACTGATTAAAAAAAATGAAGTACACAAATAGATTCAAGCAACCGTAGGTGGTTGCTCTACGTGACAACACAATATTCAAATTTGCTAATCTCGAACCACCCGAGGGTCCAAAACTGAGTAAAGGAAATCAAACGTCTAAATTGACCAGTGCGTATCGAAATGCAGAAATGAATAACAACAATCAAAACTGCCTGCGAATATTTAACGCTACACATTCACGAAAAAGAAAACAAGAGATAAGGCTTTAATAAAACTGACAAAGGATAAAGTCGAACGTTAGGTGGTGATAAATTTCACAATGAACTTGAACTGTACGCTGTGGCGCGTTGATGAGGTTTCTTATGCCGTCTCAGAGAAACTATTTTATCCCGAAAAAATAATTGAAGAACCAAATTCCAAATCTTGACGGGATTTACATGAAATTGCAATATAATAAAACGGCGAGCAGGAATGCAAAAGTTTTAACAAGAATTTTCACACCAAGCTTTCTGTTTACGTTTGAACTAGTGGGCGAAAATAAATGTGGATTCGCTCTCTGGAACAGTCGCTCTGACGCAAGTACCTATTACCTGAGTCCCAAAAAGGACAACTCTACCCAAATAACCCCAAATATCAAAGTCCTATCTGCTTTTCACAGCAAAATACTCGAGTATGTTTTGCAAAGTAGTATCATAGGTCGTGTTAATTACAACCTCAAGGCAGGGAGAGAAGAAAGAACAACACAAAATAACAAAGTACCCGTCTTACGAAAGTTTCGCTGTTTCCGCGCCTCGAAGAAGGCGTTCCGGCACTCTTCGCCAAAAGGAGTGACGTCTGCCGGGTCTAGCTACTTCCAGTAGATGAATGGCACATTCGAGGGCCTGCCCGGGGAACAATTCGAGCGGTGAGAACGCCCTCGAGACACGCAGTCGACTCCTGGGGTACGACTAGTCTTGAAGCTTCCTCTCGTTCTACTATCGTGCAGGAACCAAAACTTTTCGCAGAGAGATGGCTTGTCTCGACGAAGGCGAGCCTCTTGTAGTCCAGGACCGATTTGAAATGAGGTAGACATCTTTGATATAAAGCTGAGTTTTTGCAGAGACATTCGGAAGCATGTTCTCATTCACCAAAAAAAAGTCCCCAAGTGTCCCGTTGGCGCTAGCCGAGTTATGGGGTGAAAACCGCCCCCAAAAGTGACACGGTGCTGATTTTTCTCATTTTTCTGCCAAACGGTCACTTGCACGTAAAATAAGTATAGCACTTAAAATATTCCCCACTAAATTCTGCATCGAAAAGGTCCTATCAATTACATGCCTAGGTCCCACCCAATTCACGTAAACAGCGGTTGAAGTGGGGGGTAGTTTCAAGCGCGTCACGAGAAATTTATGTAACGGTGTGTTTCAAGGTAGATATCTGATAAATGGCTGATCTGACAAAAAAACCGTTGTGAACGAAATTGCTCATCATCATGTTCTGCACACGATGCATGAGTTTTCAATCCCTTTGGAATTTTTTTTTCTGGGTTATATCACGAAAAAGTGACCTATATGCAATGCAGAAATTTCAAATAAATTGAAATTTCACTATCGCTTTTGGTCCTAAAAGGCCGCTCTTTGACACTGGTGATCACTGATATATTCTTAGTCAAATGAAAAAAGTCCCCGCCCGTCCTCCCCACATTAACCAAGTTTTGAGGGGGTAAACCACCCTTAAAGTGACTTCCAACTGGTTTTTCTCAATTTTCGGCTAAACGGTTGCTCAAATGCAAAATTGGTAGGTGACCAAAAATATTCCTGAGTAAATTTTGCATCGAAAAGGTCGAATACATTATTCAGCTAACTTCCACCCAGCTCTTGCAATCACCGTTCGAAGTTCTACAAGTTCGAAGAGCGCGATTTAGACACCCGCTCCGACGCCGCTTAATAGCGGATATCTCAAAAACGGCTTGTTGTAGAATAAAAATGGAAGAGGTTTACTTTATGGGGCAAAATATGTTTCATGAGGTGCGGGTAATGATTTTTAGTTTTACGGATGATATGAATGAGTTTCAGCGGTTCCTAAATCGTCTCCCAAATAAGAAAAATCAAAAATTTCCTGGTTATGTGCCTGTTAAACACAGATTTTTTTGTAACTGATCAATATATAAATTTTAAATTGCCCATCGCTGAATTGGCAAAGAATTGTGCATCGAATGAAGTTTTGCTCATTTGGCTGGTCTCAACCTAAGCTGTGCAAAACACGTACAAAGTTTAGGGTAATTCCGAACACGCAGAGAAAAACTTGTATAACTCCGTCTATAGAAGCGTGTATCTCAAAACTGGCTGGTTTAACAGAAAAATGCACGAAGAAAGAATTGTTAGAGTGGAGTGTCATCTACAAGAGGCATATCTTGTTTTTTCTCTAATTCAAAAATTTCATGAGCTACGCTCGTTTTTCATAAAAATCTTGAAGGAAATAGAGATTCCACGCTGGGTTTTGCATTTTGCCCTTTTACAATGAATTATATATATTTAAAAGGTCTAGAACAATAATTTCCATCAAGGGTATCACAAAAATGATGACTTGCAATGAAATAATAATAATAATAATAATAATAATAATAGTAATGGTAACAACACAAATTTAAAAAAAAAAACTGGATTTCTCAAGTCCACCGAGGACAGCATCCATCAAGGCTGTAAAAAACAACGTATTCGAACTGTCATATTGTACACTGATTCATCAAGAATAAGAACAATCATATTTGATTCGAAGGACAATGACGTAAACGTGTTATTGGAAAATCAGTGTAAAAGTAGGTACATCACTCATTCAGCATTCAGCACAGTGCTGGAAGAGCAGTACTGTGCTGGATGCCGCCTGGAAATAAAGTCAATTTATTATTATTATTATTATTATTATTATGACAATTCAAAGGCGTCTTTTTCCACAGCCTTCGGCTGCTGTACTCGGTGGACTTGAGAAAACCAGTTTTTTTTTTAAATTTGTGTTGTTACCATTACTATCAAAATTATTATTAGTATTATTATTTAGCGTATGGCATACATGCTACAGACAAGAGGTACCTCGAGAGGTACTATAATAATAGTAATAGAAAGTACTTAATATAACGAGTATATAAAAAAGTAAGTAAATAAATAAATAAAAAGAAATAATTAATCAGATCCCGATGTCCAAGTTTTCAATCCAAGTGACTGTATCTTTGGAAAGGGTGTAAAAGTCCGAGAAATTGCCAGGGTATGCCCTTCGTTCGCACTCCTGAACAATGTGCACGACAGTTTGACGTGGATTTCCACAGTCACAGTGTCCAGATTGAACTTTACCACATTTATACAAAAAGTCGGCGGTTCTACCGTGGTTGCATCTAATTCGGTTCGCAGTCTTCCAGATTTTCCTTGGAAGGTCGAATCCACTCGGCTTCTGGTCGACTGGTAAATAGAAGTTCACATCTTGGGTTGTTGTCCGACTCCATAATTCCTCCCACTTATGTATTATATTGAAGTTTTCAACGCGAAGTTGATTGGCCGATTTGATGGGTGGTCTACGCGATTTTAATCGAGTTGAAGACGCGGCGACAATATCTTCGTGTATAGGAAGATGTCCGTTTTCCATCACCTTTCCGAATTGACGAAATAAAGCAGCTTGTCTTCGGAGAAAGGGAGGCGCAATATGGCTAAGTGTGGGGAGCCAGTAAGTCGGTGTAGATTTAATGCAGCCCGTGATAATGCGCATTGCACTATTGAGTACGGTGTCGATTTTGTGCACGTGATGGCTGTTCAGCCAGACTGGAGCTCCGTATTCTGCGGCACTGTAAACCAAACTCATTGCCGAACATCTGAGTGTGTCTGCTGAGGCACCCCATGTTGTACCACATAGCTTCTGGAGTATGTTATTCCTCGTTCGTGTTTTAGCTGCTACATTAGACAGATGATAGCTGTACGTAAGGGTTCTGTCAAGAGTGATGCCAAGATATTTTGGTGTTGGATTGTTTCTGAGCAAAGTTCCATTGAAATATATAGTGAGATGATGGTTGGCGAGTCTGTTATCCAAATGAAAACAAGCACATTCAGTCTTCGTAGGGCTTGGGGTCAATCTCCATTTACGGTAGAACTCGGCAAGAATTCTAAGATCGTCGGTCAGGATTTTTTCCGTGCTTTCGATTGTTTTCCGTCTAACGTCTACACGAATTTCTTAGAGGTAGTTGGTGGTAGGTCAGCTGTGTATAAGTTAAATAAGATGGGGGCCAGTACTGAGCCTTGAGGTAAGCCATTCTGTAGTTTTCGGACTCTGCTTATCACGTCTCCCATGGTAACTTGAAATGGTCTGTCACATAACATGATGTTTAAAAGTTTGGCCAATTTTTGATTTGGGATAACACGGAGGAATTTGTACATCAAGCCATCCCGCCAGACCGTATCATAGGCGGCCGTTAGATCTACAAAGGCGACAGATGTCTTGAAGCATTCTTGGAAGCCTGCTTCAATAAAAGTAGTTAGACTTAAAACTTGATCTGTACAGCTGCGTGAAGGTCGGAAGCCTGCTTGTGTAACCGGAACGTGTTCGTTAATTTTAGTTTCGATTCTTCCAAGAATTATTCTCTCCAAGAGCTTGTAGCAAGAATTTAAAAGAGAAATTGGTCTGTAGTTCTCGACTCTATCCTTTGCTCTACCGGGTTTGAGGATAGCTATTATTTTAGCTTTCTTGAAGTTTTTAGGAAGAAAGTTTGTATCAAGGATGTCTGAGAAAAAACAGGCCAACCATTTTCTTGCATATTTTCCAGTGTTGACCAGAAACTCATTGTGGATCCCATCAAATCCTGGGGCCTTTCCAGTTTTAATCTTCTTCAACGCCATGGTGATCTCTTCGCTGTCGAAGGGTCTCGAAAAATGGTCTTCTTTTGATTCTTTTCTTTTCAGATTTTTCAGGTCTTGTTTTATTCGTTTAGTATGGGAACGATCTCTAGGTGCCCTGGACATTGAAATAATCCGATCTGCAACTTGATTCGGAGAAATTTCTGGAATCACGCGAGACACTGGATTACTTGCTCCTAATTTCTTGAGCAAGCTCCAGGCTTTTCTGCTGGAGTGTTTGAAATCTGTATTTTCAGTTATTTCATGCCATTTTTTCCTACGCGCAGCATCAAGGGAGTGTAGTAGATCGTCTCCTATAGTGGTATCTCCACTCGACAGGAAATTGTGATATAGAGCTTCGGCTTCGTTGTTCCAGCCTGGAATATATTCCTTTCGATACCCTCTAGGAATGTGTTTCTTGGCAACACACAAAGTAGCTCCTATGAACCTGTTATAGTTTTCAGCCTTTGGGGGGATCCATCTAAGGCATTTGTCCAGTTCCGAAGAGAAGTCGCACCATTTAGCTTTTCTAAAGTTCCATCTCGGCCGTGGAAACGATGTTATGATAGGAATTACGATACCAACTTCAAGAAGAATAGGTCTATGTTGGCTGCGGGGGAAGTTCTCAAGCACTCGTCTAGATACGGTTAGGGGCTGTCCGGTTTGATTTGAAGTGACAAATGTCAAATCAGGGTTGTATTCCTTGTTCCAAGCTGCTGAGTGGAAAGTTCCTCTGTCCTTGGCGTCGAATAAAAGATGGAAGTTGTTCTCTTCAGCCCACCCATGGAGTGCATCGCCGTTGATGTCGTTTTTGTTATACTTCCTAGTATTATTATTATTTCATTGCTAGTCAATATTTCTGTGATACCCTTAATGGAAATTATTGTTCTAGACATTTTAAATATATATAATAATTCATTGTAAAAGGGCAGAATGCAAAACCCAGCGTGAAATCTCTATTTCCTTCGAGATTCTTATGAAAAACGAGCGTAGCTCATGAAATTTTTGAATTAGAGAAAAAACATACAAAGGCGTAGAAGGGCCAACAATAATTTAACAAAGTTAAAACAAATTGAGCTTGATCATTGCAATTTCAACCTAAACAATTGTAACTTCGAACTTACAATTGTAACTTCGAACTTACAATTGTAACTTCGAACTTACATTGTAACTTCGAACTTACAATTGTAACTTCGAACTTACAATTGTAACTTCGAACTTACAATTGTAACTTCGAGCTTACATTGTAACTTCGAACTTACAATTGTAACTTTGAACTTACAATTGTAACTTCGAACTTACATTGTAACTTCGAACTTACAATTGTAACTTCGAACTTACAATTGTAACTTCGAACTTACAATTGTAACTTCGAACTTACAATTGTAACTTCGAACTTACAATTGTAACTTCGAACTTACATTGTAACTTCGAACCTACAATTGTAACTTCGAAATTACAATTGTAACTTCGAACCTACAATTGTAACGCAGCTCCGGGAAAACGGCAGCAGGCAGTTGGCGTTGGCCGTTGGCGTTGGCCAAAGTTATGGGAAGCCATTTTTGAGGTTAATTTTCAGTTTTAACTGATGAGTGTCATAAATTTTATCCTGCCTACCATATAGCCATAATTATTTATAATTTTAGTTATAACTAGTTTTCACTATAGCTCAGGCGCCAGGGAGCAAAAATCAGCTCAATAAGGAAATAATTGTTTCCTGGCTGGAAACTAGCTCAAAACGATCTGTGTGGCTTAGGTTTTGACATACTAATTTCCCCCCTTTCGGAAATGTCGGCGTCATGTCGCCATCATCAACAAGAAGTGCACCAGCGTGGTTTTTGCCGAATATCTTGATTTTGGGCCATCTGACAGCAAAAGATGTAAGAAGTCATTTTGAAACCAATGAAATTCCCTACGGAATAGTTTTTGAATGACTTTTCTGCGACCTATGGTTTTTGAGATAGACCTTCTGGAAGCAAGAGGCATTGTCGTAAAAGCTCCATGGCCACTTGACTCGAAAAACTAAAATGTCGATGTGACAAAAAAAATTCAAAATGAGATTTCTCGAGAATCCTTCATGCTATAGTTGCGGTGATGGTCTTAAACTCTTTCTCTTGAACCGTTGATTACGAGTATAGAAAAGTCAAAAACGTCACATTGTACATATACAGGGTGTACTGAGGGAATCAAATCAGATCAGAGAAATTTCACATATTTCTTCGATTTAGCCTATATGCGACACTCTAAGAACCTAACACGAGTCCAATATCAATATGGATTTGCTCTATAAGCTTCACTTAATACACTAAAGAAGTGGTCAGCTCACAGCTTTACTGTAAAATGTTTTGAAGGCCCTCTGAAATCATCGAAATATTAAAAATTTACAGTACCAAGGAATGTATATAACAGTATAATATATACCAAAGGACCAAAGTGAATTTTTAATTTGGGAAACTGGAGCCAAAAGGCCCTCGAGCAACAAACTTCACCCAAGAGATCAAAAATTCACTTTGGCTCCTTGGTATATAATATACTGTTACATACATTTTTTGCTACTATAAATTTTGATGATTTCAGAGGACCTTCAAAACATTTTACAGGAAGGCTCTGTGAGCTGACCACTCCTTAGGTGTTTCAAGTGAAGCTTACATAGCTATGCATATTGATATTGGACTTGTGATAAGTGCTAAGAGTTTCGCATAGGCTAAATCGAAGAAATATGTCAAATTTCTCTGTTCTGATTTGATTCCCGTAGCACACCCTGTATATGTACAATGTGACGTTTTTGACTTTCCAATATTCGTAATCTACGGTTCAAGAGGAAGAGTTTAAGACCATCACCGCAACTATAGCATGAAGAATTCTTGAGTAATCTCATTTTGAATTTTTTTTTGTCACATCGACATTATTTTAGTTATTCGAGTCAAGTGGCCATGGAGCTTTCACGACAATGACTCTCGCTTCCAGAAGCTCTATCTCAAAGACCATAGGTCGCAGAAAATTGATTGAAAAACCAAACTGTAGGGAATTTCATAGGCTTCAAAATGATTTCTTACATCTTTTGCTGTCAGATGACCCAAAATCAAGATATTCGTCAAAAACCACGCTGGTGCACTTCTTGTTGATGATGGCGACATGACGCCGACATTTCCGAAAGGGGGGAAACTAGTATGTCAAAACCTAAGCTACACAGATCGTTTTAAGCTAGTTTCCAGCCAAGAAACAATTATTTTCTTATTGTTTTCCCTGGCGCCTGGGCTACTATGGTTTTCAAGTGTTCCATAATGCATTGCAACAGCGCAATGACGAATGTGAAACTAGACAATTGACACTGACAGTAGATAATATACACCGATGCCCGTCAGACTTGCCAACCTCAATTTTGAATATAGTTATATTGCGTGCGCACTGGGTCCAAAAGTTTCCGACGGGATAGGTCGAGGGGTCAACCACCATCGACAGTCCGTGTACAAATTTCTGAGAGTCATGACTGTCAGTCACCACAGTCTCCACAGTCTTGCCCACAGTCACCACAGTCAAGCTGACAGTCCTGACAGTCCCGACAGTCATGATCACAGTCCCGACAGTCATGCTCACAGTCCCCACAGTCAAGCTGACAGTCACCACAGTCTTACTCACAGTCTCTACAGTTTTGCCGACAGTCTCTACAGTCTTAACAGTCTTTCCCACAGTCTCCACAGTCAAGCTGGCAATCACGAGGAGCTGGTTGGCTCACGCATGCGCGGCACTCAGCACCCAGCTGGTATGCAGTTTTTCTGAGATTATTCGTCCATAATTGTGTCTGTTGATATTTCGATAGCAATATGAGTACCTAACTACCTACCTACCCACCTACCACCTACCTACTTTTATTCAGTCGAAAAAATATAACAAAACAGGGGCTATGTTTGGCCCTTTCCTAGCAACTACACAACATGTAAACCTGTTCCCCGTTTAAAGAATAATAGGGCCCCTGTTTTGTTATATTTTTTCGACTGAATAAAAGTAGGTAGGTGGTAGGTGGGTAGGTAGGTAGTTAGGTACTCATATTGCTATCGAAATATCAACAGACACAATTATGGACGAATAATCTCAGAAAAGCTGCATACCAGCTGGGTGCTGGGTGCCGCGCATGCGTGAGCCAACCAGCTCCTCGTGATTGCCAGCTTGACTGTGGAGACTGTGGGAAAGACTGTTAAGACTGTAGAGACTGTCGGCAAGACTGTAGAGACTGTGAGTAAGACTGTGGTGACTGTCAGCTTGACTGTGGGGACTGTGAGCATGACTGTCGGGACTGTGATCATGACTGTCGGGACTGTGATCATGACTGTCGGGACTGTCAGGACTGTCAGCTTGACTGTGGTGACTGTGGGCAAGACTGTGGAGACTGTGGTGACTGACAGTCATGACTGTCAGAAATTTGTACACGGACTGTCGATGGTGGTTGACCCCTCGACCTATCCCGTCGGAAACTTTTGGACCCAGTGCGCACGCAATATAACTATATTCAAAATTAAGGTTGGCAAGTCTGACGGGCATCGGTGTATATTATCTACTGTCAGTGTCAATTGTCTAGTTTCACATTCGTCATTGCGCTGTTGCAATGCATTATGGAACACTTGAAAATCATAGTGAAAACTAGTCATAACTAAAATTATCAATAATTATGGCTATATGGTAGGCAGGATAAAATGTATGACACTCATCAGTTAAAACTGAAAATTAACCTCAAAAATAGCTTCCCATAACTTTGGCCAACGCCAACGGCCAACGCCAACTGCCTGCTGCCGTTTTCCCGGAGCTGCGTTACAATTGTAGGTTCGAAGTTACAATTGTAGGTTCGAAGTTACAATTGTTAGTTCAAAGTTACAATGTAAGTTCGAAGTTACAATTGTAAGTTCGAAGTTACAATTGTAAGTTCGAAGTTACAATGTAAGTTCGAAGTTACAATTGTAAGTTCGAAGTTACAATTGTAAGTTCGAAGTTACAATTGTTTAGGTTGAAATTGCAATGATCAAGCTCAATTTGCTTTAACTTTGTTAAATTATTGTTGGCCCTTCTACGCCTTCGTAAAAACAAGATATGCGTCTTGTAGAGGACACTCTACTCTATCAATTCTTTCTTGGTGCATTTTTCTGTTAAACCAGCCAGTTTTGAGATACACGCTTCTATAGACGGAGTTATACAAGTTTTTCTCTGCGTGTTCGGAATTACCCTAAACTTTGTACGTGTTTTGCACAGCTTAGGTTGAGACCAGCCAAATGAGCAAAACTTCATTCGATGCACAATTCTTTGCCAATTCAGCGATGGGCAATTTAAAATTTATATATTGATCAGTTACAAAAAAATCTGTGTTTAACAGGCACATAACCAGGAAATTTTTGATTTTTCTTATTTGGGAGACGATTTAGGAACCGCTGAAACTCATTCATATCATCCGTAAAACTGAAAATCATTACCCGCACCTCATGAAACATATTTTGCCCCATAAAGTAAACCTCTTTCATTTTTATTCTACAACAAGCCGTTTTTGAGATATCCGCTATTAAGCGGCGTCGGAGCGGGTGTCTAAATCGCGCTCTTCGAACTTGTAGAACTTCGAACGGTGATTGCAAGAGCTGGGTGGAAGTTAGCTGAATAGTGTATCCGACCTTTTCGATGCAAAATTTACTCAGGAATATTTTTGGTCACTTACCAATTTTGCATTTGAGCAACCGTTTAGCCGAAAATTGAGAAAAACCAGTTGGAAGTCACTTTAAGGGTGGTTTACCCCCTCAAAACTTGGTTAATGTGGGGAGGACGGGCGGGGACTTTTTTCATTTGACTAAGAATATATCAGTGATGATCAGTGTCAAAGAACGGCCTTTTAGGACCAAAAGCGATTGTGAAATTTCAATTTATTTGAAATTTCTGCATTGCATATAGGGCACTTTTTCGTGATATAACCCAAAAAAAAAAATTCCAAAGGGATTGAAAACTCATGCATCGTGTGCAAAACATGATGATGAGCAATTTCGTTCGCAACGGTTTTTTTGTCAGATCAGCCATTTATCAGATATCTACCTTGAAACACAGCGTTACATGAATTTCTCGTGACGCGCTTGAAACTACCCCCCACTTCAACCGCTGTTTACGTGAATTGGGTGGGACCTAGGCATGTGGTTGATAGAACCTTTTCGATGCAGAATATAGTGGGGAATATTTTGAGTCGTATACTTATTTTACGTGCAAGTGACCGTTTGGCAGAAAAATGAGAAAAACCAGCACCGTGTCACTTTTAGGGGCGGTTTTCACCCCATAACTCGGCTAGCGTCAACGGGACACTTGGGGACTTTTTTTTGGTGAATAAGAACATGCTTCCGAATGTCTCTGCAAAAACTCAGCTTTATATCAAAGATGTCTACCTCTACCATATAAAATTATCAAACGGTCCTGGACTATTGCAACTAACTAGGCTCCCGTAAAAGCTGAAATCCACCGTAAAAACTGGGAACGTCCTTGAAGGTTGAATCTTGTGGCAAATTTGAAATAAAACTTGGAGTAAAACTTGGAAATCGCCGTATACTTGGAAATGAAGTTGGAATTCGCCATACAATTAAACCTAAGAAAATCACTTATGTAAGACGTCAAAAAACTAACTCAAGCCTAAAATATTCCTTTTTCTTTACCTTAGTTGGTGTGTGGTTCCGTAATGGTAGACCGTGTGGTGAGAGTTTTTATTCAGCTGGCAATAAAGTTTCTCTTGGGAAACTACACCTATCTGTTCACGTCACCCCTATTAAACCCGACCAATTTCGGAAACGTGGGATTTCGACAAAACCAAACGAAATAACCACAATGTGGTGGCAGACTGCACCACGACTGGCGTTGACCTAACACAATAGCGATGTGAAGCAGGGAAAAGGAAGTTTCCAGCGCGTACTTTCGCTTAAATAGTCGCACCTGGAAAAACTGACCGATCTGTCAACGGGGAATATCAAACCAAAACGACTGGGGAGCAGAAGAATACGCGACATGGTTATGCCTCACATACAACTCCACCTTAGCAACAGGGTTGACTCGTTTTGCTGAAACGGACTGCGGGTGATACATGGGAGTAAAGACAATTCGAGTGTTTCACCCCCATGTGCCGAGTGCTTAAGAACACAAGACTCGGAACTCATTGGATCTGTACTTCATTATCACAAGTGATCACGACGGGAGCGTCATATACCAAATGGACTTGTTATTCGAGCTTTTTCACTACGACTTAGCTGTCGCTTGTTTCAAGGGGAAAGTAAAATAAATCTAGAGAAGTAATCGGTCACTTCAAGAATGCGATAAACAGCTTCCGTTGACCCCGGAAGGAAACCATACGAGCAAGTGTGATGAGTTTCTAGGGTCCAGTTGCTAGGTATTGGTTAAAGCCCATTGACTGGTAGATTTTACTGTCCACGTTGTCCCTGGGAGTGACACGCGTCCACCGATCAACTGACTCACACAACTTAGCGATCTACGGGGAGTGATACTTGGAGAATTGTTCAGCCTCGACGTGCCATTGATAAAACCTGTACCGTTCTTCTAGACCAATTTCTTCATTCTCAAATACCACCGATACCGAGTTTCATCCACGTCCAAAGCTCAGGTAGCTGTTGATAAAGCAACTTCGGGAATACTGCGGGACAGAGAGTCCTGCACCACGTGCTCACGGCCGTTTCTGTGGACGACATCGGAATCGTAAGGCTGCAGGCGTATAGCTGTGCGACTTTCTCAACAGGATCCTTCATATCATCAAGCCACAGCAGCAGGGACCAGTAGGCCGCCACCACGTTGAAACGAAATCCTTAGAGGCAATGCCGCAGGAACTCAATCGACCAGATAACCGCAAGGCATTCACGCTCTTAGACGGTATATTTGCGCTTCTGTCGGGTGTATGATCGAAATCAAAAACAAATTACTTTCTCCTTACTATCGTTCGGTTAGGTTAGAACAGCGCCCAGACTATAGTTCTGCCTGGAGGACAAATAGCCTGTCATAGTTGGGACAAAACAAAATCAGCGCTGTGGCGAGACAGTTCTCGACACTGGTCAACGCGTTCCCACATTTGTTGTACCAGTGTCAAGGAACACGCTTCTTGGTGAACTCAGTCAGTGGTGCCACTGAAAGTGGAGAATTTTGGAGCGTCTTCAGTATGGCGTCCACTTTCTCAGGATCGACCCTGAATCCACAGCGATCCAGCACGCACACCAAGTAGCGCAACTGCGGTCGGCAGAAATGACATTTGTCCCGACTGACTGTGATTTCTGCTGCTCTGAGCTGATCAACGACTTGTAACACATGGATATGCATGTGTAAGTCCGGAGTTGCGACATGAATGTCATCCAGGTACATCAAGGCTGTAGGTTGACGCCGAGCGCCGTGTCGATCACAAGCTGCTAAGTCGCTGGTGCAGTAGTGAGACCGAAAGGCATTCGTCTGAATTGGAAAGGCCCCTGGACGGAACTGTTAAAGCCGTGAGCTCCCTGCAACTCGCCTTCACCGGAATCTGCCAGTAGGCAGATTCGGCGTCATGAGAGCTAAGATACCGTGCGTTTCGAAGCTGATCGAGAATCACCGAAATAAAGGAAATGAGGCAGGCATCTTTCTCGGTGACCGCGTTGAGTCGCTTAGTGTTGATGCTGAAGGAGGAGCTCAGAAAAAAGGGAGCTGATTTGTGAGGGAAAAAAGAGGAACAGGAAAAGAAAGAGAAAGAAAGCAAACGGGCATTTGCTACGGAATTAGTAGTGACTGTTTGCGGCTCACTAATGCCTTATTGTGTGGGCTTTTTTTTTTGTTCAACAATCCCCTTTGGAGTTTGGACCAGTTGCAAACTAAGTTGTCGCGAATTTTACCGAGCCTTGTTTCTCACTGACGATGTGACGCAAACCGCTGATGGTTACAAATGGAGATGAGGAGATGACAAACAAAGTTGAGGTTATGTACGCTTGTAATGACACTAGTGACAGCAGTGGTGCACACGTGTGCCATAAGTTCAGGCGTTTGCCACTGCATTTCCCCATTCAACCAGCATTGCTATACCGCCACGTGCGACAGTCACTGAACCCGCTCAATATACCTATCAAATCTGTTCGGTTATTTGCAGCAAGAATTGGTGAAAACGGGTGCACCGTGATGAAACTCATGGATGAAACTCGCATGTCTCTTTCTGTTCGTACATTTGAAACCTATAAATCCGAAAAGTGCGAATTGCCGACACAATCTCAAACAATGGGGTTTCCAGACAAAAGGACAAATGTCCCAGGAAAATTGAATACGCGGCCATATACGCGCTATATTGGAACATTCCTTTCGCTGCTGCAAACACCGTTTTGAAAATTGCCGTTGCTGCTGCAACCGGCTGGTAGAAAATCTCGTGTAGGTTGTTAAATCACTGTCCCTGTGCCATACCCGGATTTAATTAAAAGGAGCACACCTATATTCTACTGTTCTTCCAAATTAGGTTTGGGAGCACGTTTAGCGAAGCAAAGCTTTAATACCTCAATCTCATTATTTCGGAACACGGCATGAAATCTTTTTTTTTTGTTGCTGGCCCGCGACTTTTCAACTCGCGCGCGGGGACAAAACCGAGGGCAAAACAAAAACACATTAATATTGAGTGAGTTAAAAATGACGCCGAAAAAATGGCCCGCTAAGCTGCTTCCACTGCCGACGCCAGTTTCAGCTTCACTGAGAGAGCATCGGAGGAAGGAGGAACCTTGCGGAAAGGTACATGCGGGAGGAAAGCCATTAATCTTGCTTAGACGTTCCCGACAGTGTGTTGTTAAAATTGAATGATTTATTAATAGTTTATCACATTCAGATTTGGTTTTTTTGGGATTAATGACCTTAAATAGAAAGTGTGGACCGCAAGACGGCGGTAAATCATCATTTTTCCGCGTGCGGCCTCCAAAGCGTCTTATGCGGTAATTTGATTCACAACTTGTGGTGGCTTCGCCAGAATTACGAAAATTGCTTCTTCCTGGGCATATTGCGCGGAGGCCGTGTGAGATTTTCCGAATTTGCATTAATCAAAAATTGTGTGCGAGTGCTTGAAATTTTATTAGAAAACCGTGTGGTTCTTTTTACATCCGACGATTTATCACGTGGAAAATGAGATTGCTTGCAGCATCATTATTTGCAAGATTATGCCGCCGCATCATCACAGTTAGTTCTGTGAAGTTTGTTGTGGAAGTGAAAGTTCCAGCTGATGCAGGCTACTAAGGACGAAGCGAACGAACCTTTTTTACGCTCGTTTTTATGCGAATCAAAGGAATGTTATGTCATGTTTAAGCGGGCGATACGTTATCGGGGAAAACTGGGCTACTGGTGGTGAGCATCGATTAGATAATTCAGGGCCGTCTACATATGTTACGGGGGGGATTGATCGTAAAAATTCGCACGATGGAAAAGGGAAGAGGAAAAGGGTGTGTAACTGAGCGAGCGCCAGGCAGAGATTGAAAACAGATCCAGCGACGCGCGACTTGAGCCTATACCTCTACCGCCCAGTGGCGGCTCGGGGAACTGGAGCTTCTTGATCATCGTGTTGAACTGTACAATATTTTCTTGTCTAGTTTGCACAAAACAACAATCCAGCATCTAAGGTTCAATTCTGTAGTGGAACCACGAGCACTCGACAGTTGTCGATCTCTACAATTTCCCCTTTCCTCTCTACACCCTTCACCCTTCACCCTAATTTCCCCTTTCCCCTTTCCCCTCTACACCCTTCACCCTTTAGAAAAAGAGAAATTGTCGAGATCGACAACTGTCGAGTGCTCGTGGTTCCACCACTGGTTTCCTTATGATCGATCAGAAACATAATCAATACAGATTGAACGAGGTCTGGCTAGCCAGGGGGCTTCGTACTTACCAGGGTGCTGGAAGTGACAACAAAATGAACGAAGTCACTGCAAGCTGTCTTAGCTAAAAGCTTTTTGAAAGCTTGAATTCTCTGCAGCTGCGATGTACAAAACCATGCATCCTGAGTGAAAACGAAATTACATGATCCACGTGATTCATGAAAGAAAAATAACTGTCAAAGACGACTCCGAGATCCCTAACAACCTTACCACGCCTTACGACCACCCGGCCCTATTATAGTCATGCGTGACTGGTCTCAGCTTTCTGGTGGATGTGACCACAACGCACTTATCAACGTTCAGAGAGAGGCCGTTTCCACTGCACCACTCACAAACAGCATCCACACATCTCTGCAATGCAGCACAATCAAGCGTCGTATCTATCGTAGAGTAAATTTTCAGGTCATCAGCGAACATCAGCTTATCACAGTTTATTGCTTCAGCTAAGTCGTTTATATAGATCAGGAATACCAGTGGTCCCCATTTGGCACCCTGAGCAACTCCAGAAGTTGGAACATATGGACCGGACCTAGTGAAGTGACACGTGACACGTGACACGATGCTCTCTATCAAAGAGATAGGAGCAAAACAACTGCAACAGTGGTGAGGAAAAGCCAAGTCTATCAAGCTTACGCATCAGCAGGTTCAGATCTATCTGATCAAAAGCCTTAGAAATGTCCGTGTAGACCACGTCGACCTGTCCGTGCGAATCCAAAACATCAGACACATGCTGCGAAAGGCATGCCAAACTCGTGACGGTGGATCGCTTCTTCATGAAACCATGCTGAGATAGTGAAATGTGACCCTTGTCAAATGGATGAATCTCATCATAAAGAATGATATCAAAAAGTTTAGCAAACTGTAATAGTTCAGCATTGTGGAGTCACCTTTCTTCAGCACTGGACAGACGCGCGTTGGCTTCCAGATTTTGGGATAAGTTGAAGTAGATATAATCAAATTGAAAAGATATTGTAGTGGATCGAAAAAATGACAATCATAATTAACAAAAATTTTCAAACACAATACGAAGAGACTGATTTAGTTAGATAGTAAGGTGAGCGTACATACCAAACGTGAGTGCGTGAAATGGCAGGGAAGGTAACATCTTCAAACTTCCACTTCCCGCCACGACACTATAGTTCTTTGCTTTTTTGTGTGGCCCAGAACGTGCCTTATCTATCCCACATCTGCTACCAATTCAACGAAAGAACACTTCGAGTTTGGTGTTGACCTGACATTGAGTATTTCATTACCACTTGGCGTTTTGCGCTAGCTTGACATTTATTGCGCTATAATTCAGGATTTTCTTCGAATTAGCTCTACAGGGGGTTTTTGATAGAGAATTTCTAGTCGCGTAACTAGAGTACGTGCGTCAGTCTGTTGTATGTTATACTATAAATCAGGTTTTATCTTCGTTTTTAGCGTTACAGGGAATCTGCTTGACCTGGAGCCGTATTCTCTAACTCGCTATGCACTCGAACCGACAGATATCGCTATCGGTAGCTAAGCAAGCACGAATGTGATTGGCTTTCGCCTGACTACCGATAGCGATATCTGTCGGTTCAAGTGCATAGCGAGATAGAGGATACGACTCCGGTTCGTCCAATTTCTTTGACGTCTGGGTTCCAGCTATTCTGATATTTCTCGTGTCGTAAATAATGGAAGGTTTATCTTCAATTTGGCTCTTAAAATTTTGCAGTTGTGCAGCTTGCGTCATTATGTTCTTTGTTTGAAGAAATCTCGCTTTCCTAGTCGCTTTTTTCTTGTGAATCATGGTATTTTCTCGTTTGTTATTGAAAAATAATGCTTTATTTGATAGAATGAACCTGAAGCGTTATTGATGAACTTTCAATTTCAACTGAAGCCAATTCTGATGAAAGAATTTATTAGGACAATTTTGTGATAACTCTTATTAGATGGACTTTTTTTCTCTCCTTGGCACCACAAGAAGTAAAAGATGGGATGAAGCATATTTTGAGGCCAAATAGTCCAGTCACTATCTTTCTTCTTCGGAAAAATTAGTAGAGGGTTGAAATTTTGTACACGCATTCCTTTGATTTTCATGAACGACCTGTAAAAAGTCCCTTGAAATCCGAGCTCAGGAACTTTGAGTAATCGCCATCAAGTATTAGAAAGTCGTTTTTTTCGGCGAAGAAGTCATTTCTTTATGACAAGATGGTCTTTTTTGTAATTGAATGATTGCGTATTACCATCTTGACAATCACCATACACTATTTCTACATTTGCGTAGATAGAGGATCCAAGATGGCGGCCAAGAAGGAAAGACAGTTGACTATCTTATTTCCATCAGTAGAAGACAAAAAAAAAAATGTCTGGTGATTGCATTTCATTTCTGACATAATTTATCATGGAAATACTGAGTTTTACTCCAATATCTCGAAAAATCACTTATTCATTGAAAAAAGTTGACCTATGAAAAATTTCCAGTTTTTCAGAATATTTCAAAAACGGTCGAAGATATTTCGGAACCGTTCACAATATCTTCGTTAGCATAAAATAACAAATATATAGGGTGATTTTTATGTCTGCAGCTATTTTGGTTCCTGTAGAATTTTTTCTTAATTTCTTTTCTTGATGCGTTTGGTATTACCGTTATTTAGCCTGAAGCAATTGCCACGATGCAAAAAATTATTCACACATCATGTTTTTACTAGTTTTTGATTGATTTTAAATGTAGTTGCAGGGTAAATATCAGCTATACCCATGTAAACGCCATATTCAGCAGGTTGAGGGAAGTGAAATATAAAAAAAAATACCTCAGGAACCAAAACAGCTGAGACATTTAAATCACTCTATATATTTGTAATTTTATGCTTACGAAGATTTTGTGGACGGTTCCGAAATATCTTCGACCGTTTTTGAAATATGTATTCTGAAAAATCTCCAAATTTTTCACAATTCAACTTTTTTCAATAAATCAGTGATTCCTCTAGATATTGAAGTATAACATTTTCATCATGAATTATGTCAGAAATAAAATGCGATCATCCGACATTTTTCAAGTCTGCTACTATTGGAAATAAGACAGTCAACTGTTTTTACTTCTTGGCCGACATCTTGGATCCGCCACCTACGCAAAAGTAGAAATAGTGTGTGGTGATTGTCAAGATGGTAATACGCAATTACAAAGAAGACAATCTTGCTATTAAGAAATGACTTCTTCGCCGGAAAAACGACTTTTTAACACATGATGACGATTATTCAAAGTTCCTAAGCTCGGATTTCAGGGGACTTTTCATAGGTCATTCAAAACTATCAAAGGATTATGTGTACAAAATTTTAACCTTCTACCAATTTTTCCGAAGTTGATACTATTTTTTGAACATAGTGACTGGACTGAAAAGTGCAGATGTCTAGGCCAAAAAGCGGCTTTTGAACATACATTGATTCATAAAACAGCTCTCCAGCCCATCCAAGGCTTCTGCGTTCAAATTAAGCCTTCACCATATAAGTCTGTCTTGCGTCGTATTTTTCCAGTTTCTAGTCTTCAGTGTCCTGATGATCTCCACAGAATTCACCCATCTCCGCTTTGGTCTACTCAGCCCTAGTTCCCTCAACCCCCATATCCAGATATCTTCCGATCATTCATCTTTGCTTTATCTTCGCCACATGGCCCGCCCCTCTCAAAATTGCTTTCCGCACCAATCACGCATCACATACGCCGTATAATTCTGTTGTACCTTGATCTTCATCCTTCGTCTTCTTTGTATGGACTCTCAAATACTTGCAGGTTGCATGTACGAATTTGTAGATTCTAATTTTACTGGAAGAATAGGTAGTGCAGCGAAGTATACTCTCTTGTCCAAAATAACCCTTTTTTTATCTCGTATGTTGCATCGTAATGTTAAGTTATCAACAAACCCAAACAGATAAACCTTCCAATGTGTACTTTCCCAACTTCACGGTATCTTATTCTGTATTGGCCTTGAATTTTGCCAGATTCAGCTTCATGTGCTTTGTTTCATCCATCCCCACTGGCTTGCAGTCCCAGTCCCTCCTCCTGTAGCACCTTAAGAGTTTCCTTCAAATCTTCCCTGTGTCTCTGATCACTGCGTCCAATAAAAAATTGAACAGAATTGTAGATAGTGGAGCGCCTTGTCTTAGTCCTCGTTTGATTTCAAACTCGTTGGGTAATTTCCCAAGGACCTTCTTCCTTACACTGCTCCACTATGATTCCCAGCATCGGTAGTGGATCTATCGCTTTTAAAACCAGTACTTCTTGGTGCTCCCTTATCTGCTTCATGATTTAACCGCTCAACCTGTTATTGGAACCAACTGAAAAAAACCTTCTACACGATTGGTAGCATTCATAGCCTTCCTCACATTTTGTTCTTCTATATTCTTACTAAAAAGATTCCCTCAGCATGTCTGGCTAGTCTTTTTTCTCTATTGTTCACTAAGTTTCCCAAACTATCTCGTTTTTTCACTTTTTTCACACTCAGAACTCACACTCACACACGGAAAGTTTTCTTTTATTCCTTGCAGTAGATTAAGAATCCTGGCTGATTCGCAACTTTTACCAAAAATCATCCTGTCCTCTTGGTACCCTACTGAGTTCATTTAGAGTTTCCCTGAGTTCCTCTCAGTTCCCTTAGCTCCCTAGAGCTCTATTAGAAGACTTCCCTCTGAGGCCTTATAACTTGTACGAAAGCGGTCCCGAGCTGTCGACTAAGGAACGTCGATCAGTCCAAGAGATCCCTATTGGAATATTACCCTCATGAGACCCCATAATGGTCGTCCCGCGGAGGTTGCTTTTTATTGATTTGCCTGCTTTAGCATCATGGTGGTTCTAGTTTCAGTACTTGCCGTTACTGATTACCTACCTAGTAGAACTCTTTGAAGAAAATTGAGAAGGAAACCAATTTCTACACAAGCATGCCTTCGCCTTTGTTCCAAGATATTCAGAAGGGTTATTTTTACGCACCGCCACTGCTTCCCGCCGCCAACCTCCCGCTGCTGATGCGTGTGTTTACCATGCCCCAGGACGCTCCCACGGTTTACGAGCCTGTAAAAACATTTTAGCGTGCGTGAGCTTCGCACTTTCATTTTTCAATCTGGGTGCGGATAATCCCCGGAATTTACAGTTTAGAGATAAAATCTGGATCTCTCTCTCTCCCGCTCACTCACTGAAAATATCATGGGATATGATTTATTCACGGCGAATTGAATGGCGGCGCGGCATCACATCGGACCGTTCCACATACCTACCTACCTCTACCAGCAGCCGACCGACATAGAGGGACCGCCGCCACATCACCGCCCCCGGGTTTACGGTTATATTTGAATCAAACCGGAATTTATGTCCAACGCCCCATGCGAATTTTTTCATCCTGCGATGTGTGCGCGCGTGTACACACAAATTTGTTGTAATATTCATTTCGACGTGATGTATGGCCGACACGGACCGGCAAATTACAAAAAGGCTCATGATTGATTTGTTGCAGCATGGTGAGAGGCAGAGATAAGGGGTCGCGCCCCCAAAGGATCAATTACTACCATGTGACACTTTCGGAATCTTTATTCATCAATCACTCCTTGTTATTGTTGTTTTTCCATCGCTGGACCATCTTCTTCCTCGACTGGTAGTAGAAAGCCTTCATCTGCTTCGAGTTCGGAATCGGCTTCGGTTTGATCAAGTTGAACCTGTTCAGGCACTGCACCGCCAGTCGGCTCACCCCCAAGGTCGTCGCGTATCGAAAAGGCGTCACGATTTGGTAGCAGGCGAGAGCCAGAGCCAAGTTTCTGAACTTGGAGGCCCGCAGGTGTTCGATTGAAGCCTGGCTGAATTGCCATGATTCGAGGGAGTTGAAGATGACGTCGCCTGCGCCGCGATCAACGAAGTAATAGATGCCGCCCAACCACATCAGCGAGGTAGCGATGCCGACGCTATGGACCACGTACCAGTAATCCTTGTAGAGTTTCGTGTAACTTTTGCGCAGCGAAAGCTTCAACAGCGGTTTTGGAGCGGCCTCTTTGGACGAACATTGACGGGTCCATTGGAATCTGTTGAAGTTCGGGAGTTGGGTGATTTGGAGCTTCGTATGAAATGGACGATCACGAAGCCGATGGTACAAACGGGTGGTGAATATGCGATCGGCCGAGATGGCCATTTGCCATCTTGTGCTCGTGCGAAAGTGATGTTGAGGTAAAGTTAAAATGTCATGACTTTGATGATGCCAAAAGTGTCACTCTGTCACTGGTTGCGTTGGTTGCGTTTGATGTTTGGCCTTGACAAATCGTGATTTGATCAAACAACTGATTGCCACGGCACTCGAAAAGAAATCCGAAGAATGTCTCTGGGCTGTGGTGGAACCACGAACACTTGACAATTGTCGATCTCGACAACTGCCCCTATTCCCTCTGCACCCTTCACCCATTTGGTTGCTTGAGCTTTAGGGTCAAAGGTGCAGAGGGGAAACGGGAAATTGTCGAGTATTCGTGGTTCCACCACTGCGCACTGGTCTGAGAATGTGCGACAACCTTATGACCTGTCATGATTGAGAAAACCAGTTTTAAACGACTTAATCATGACTTAGATTCGGGTGCAATCTATCTCCACAAGATCGTTCGAGTGGCAAGCGACACGGACTCGTCGAGGTTCCGTCTTCTCGTTCCGCCAGGTCTCGACAGACATTTAGCCGAGGGTCTCGACAAAAAAGCCTACTAGTGTCTCTTTCGCACTGCTGGTAGAGTTGACGGCACACCACAGGGACCTGTGGGCGGGGCTAAACAGAAAAACAAAAATCGTTTTGGACGAGTCCGTGAGTTGGAATAGGGGAAGCAACACGGTCAGCTGGAGTGGTGGACTATTACCAGGTCACAGGCTAACCTAAAATCCCACTGCAAATCTAGGTGCACTACTAGATAAACTCAGTTCGCGCAGTTAGGCTACGCTCACAGGTCCCTCTGATATTCCGAGTACTCTAGTGCTGGTAGTCCGCAGTCTGTCCTTATGATGGAAATGACAGCCGTGAGTGTTCCATTACGCTTCTGGAGTAGAACACTGAGGGCCAGGTTTCAAATCTGTAGGTTTGTACTTCCCTCCTAGAGACCTACCTTGAGCAACTTCTGCTTGCAGATCGGCCCCTGCTTGATTTGAAGGTTTCATGCTCCTTGTAACAGGACACTAGACAAAAACGGTAGATCTTTATGGGATTGCGATTGGTGTACTTAGGTATATGTCTAGTACTTCATCTGCTTATAGCTTCTTTAGAAAAGTTCAGACATTAGAAAGTGGATAGGTACCTATACGTACACCAATGTGGCCTAGTTTGGATCTACGTCTCTGTCCGGTGTTATACCGTTGATTGCAATTTAAAAATAATCCCTAACGTTTTGATATTGGCGGGCCACATGACGTCACAGTTGGTACAATAGTTTTTTTTTTTGAGATCGATTTGCCTGATTACATTGATTTGTGAATATTGATATTGATTGATTATATAGGATGATTTATTTTGTAATGGCATGTTTCTACCACGAAGTTTGTTGACCTACACAGAATGAACGAGTCACTCTGTATACAGCGAGGTATACAGGTGTTTCAAATTTAAATTGCGACCTTTCAGGAAATGATGGGGAACGTCAAAAGAAGTAGACTTTTTCAATAAAATAAACTGCTCAACATTTGAAATGTCGGTATCGAATTTTTTTTTTCAAAATGGTGTAACTTTGGATTGTCTCAACCGATTCCGATTTTGTTTTCACGGTTGCTTAGATACATCTTTCAGCAATCTACTTCGTTGGCGAGAATTTCCGATTCGTTCAATTACATTTGTTACAGGGTGGAATGTAAAGCATTGCAAAATTGTGCTTAGTTCAATTGATCCTCGTTTTTCTGAATTTTTTTTTTTCAAATTCTAACGATATAATCATGAAGCCTGATGTCTTGTCTCGAAACGGTTTTCGAATTTTCCATATCAGAAGTCAATGATGATATGACTTTTTTTTGTGAAAGTTGCATTTTAGACACGTTGAAAAAATAAGAAATTGGGGTTATATTTTGAGACATATTCAAACTAAAATTTGAGAATGTGTTTCTGAACCAATAAAACATCTACATCTTCAATTTGAGGTCCGTGCGTCAAAAATTCCGATATTGATACGATGCAATAAGTGCGCCCTCTGATAGCGGATTTCAACCAAAATCACATGAGTTTATTATACGTCTATACTATGGCCGCATATCAAATTTCAGCTCAATTGGATGTACCGTTTGGGAGTTATCATGGACGATTACACAGAGTTAGACATACGGACAGGTAGACGGACCGACTTTGATCTGAAAATGGTCTAAATAAATCGATTAGATGGACCTTGGAAAAAGTTATTCTTAGAAATTCGGGAACAATTTTTTTGCGCGTTCACAATATTTTCCTTTTCATTCGAGAACGCAAACCGGGAAAGTAAAACGGAGGTTTCTGAAGGCACAGCAGTTTTCAATAGTTCAAGCAACAAGCATGCAAAATTACAGGTTCTTATCATAAAAAATGCGACTTAATTGCCAACCGAAATGACTAAAATCCAACTTTTACAAAAAAAATCATAACATCATTGTTGGACCTCTGATCTGGAAAATTCAAAAACGTTTCGAGATAGGACATCAGGCTTCATGATTATATCATTAGAATTCGAAAAAACATTGTTCACAAAAATGGGGATCTATTGAACTAAGCACAATTTTGCAATGCTTTACATTCCACCCTGTAACGAATGAAATTGGAACAAATTAAAAATTCTAGCCGACGGAGTAGATTGCTGGAAGATGTATCTTAATAACTGTGAAAACAAAATCGGAATCGGTTCGGACAATCTAAAGTTATACCGTTTTGAAGAAAGAAAAATTTTCGATATCGACATTTCAAATGTTGAGCAGTTTATATGTCAGAAACGAATAATAACGGAGATATAGATGTTCAAATACGAACAATACTAGGCCGCAAAATATTGTCAGTGCGCGTCAATGAGTTGAAAAAAAAAGATAATACGGAATGGCCGGCCAACTCTCCCGATCTCAGTCCCATTGAGCACGTTTGGGATGCTCTGCAGAGGAGAATGTTGATCAACCTAATGGGATTGAGTTGGGAGAGGGGCTGCAAGAAGAGTGGGCGACCATTCCAGATGACATAATTGATAATGTCATACCAAATATGTCACAAAGATGCGCAGAGATCATAAGGCCGGGGGGGGGGGGAGGCTCTACTCATTTTTAAATTGTTGCTGCTGTTGTATTATGTGAACTGTTGAGCTGTTGATGTTGTATTATATAGGCGCAAAAATATTGCCTCCTTGCAATTTTTGAATTTTTATGTCTCGGATAAATCGTCCTTTTAACAAATCGCATCTTTCAAGAAGAGTGGCATAAAACCAAAAATCAAAAAACTATGCATAGCTGGGGCATGAGGCTACACAGACGTGGAATTAAAATATACAATATTCATTCTGTGTAGGTCAACAAACTGTTTAGATACATGCCGTCACAAATCACCCTGTATAATCAGTATCAATAACCACAAATTATTGCAATTGGGCATTGGGCAGATCAATTGCCATTACATCTCTCAGCTCATTTTTGAGTTGAGCCACTTCGAGTGAAAAAACTGTTTGAATGGTGAACAGTTTGCCTTTTACTTTTGAAAAATTCTTAATGATGAAGCCGCAGTTCTTACCTCACAATGTCAGTTGGAAAAAAAGAACCGGTTGCGCGGTTTCTGAAATGTTCGGTCACCGGTTCTAGAATCTAGTCCCAAGGAACATGAAATCGTCTGATTGAAAACACATTTACAAGTGTGTAGCCTTTTTGGCATACTCTGGTTGCGCTAGTGATGGCTAAAGCTGATTTGTAACTCGTAATCTATGTAAAACGAGAATGGACTTATTGTAGCCCATGAAAAATAAAACATTTATCAGAAGTAAATTGGATCAGAGGGTGATTTTCTTGATTTTTCATACGTTTGCAGTTGTTTGATGTGCATAATTCACAGCAACAAAACAAACTGCATTGTCTACTATCAATTGCTTGTCGATCTAAGTACGCAATGCAAAATCACAGCATATTGTTTTCTACTGATTGCATTACTTTGCCCGTGCTACCTCTTCTTTTGTGGTTACCTATGTTATTAACCAGAATTGCTGGTTAGTAAACCTGGCATTTGGGGAAGGAAAAATTGGTTCATCATACGTCTGTTTCACACAAGACATCTTGCTGGAATAAGCGAGATAATGCGAAAAACTGCCATGGGAAGAGCTTGAAAAGAGTAGCAACAAAAGTATTTAGTGTCAATGTCATACTTCGTGTCTTTTGTTTGTGGGCATATTTTCTTCCCATATTGTTTTTGTGGGTGAGGGCTCGAGTGCCGCAGCCGATTTCAGCTTCTCGTCCCCAACACCCCATTTTATTCCTCGGTCCCGTTGGTGTGAAATATTTTTTTCGGAAAAACTAGTGGATAATCTGCAAATTTCATTTTCATTCTCACTCTACACGCATTACTTGAGTTAGTTTGACAGTTTTTTCGAAGTGATCACATCATAATCCCACAACATTCACAACCTTAGTTATCTTGGTCACGGCACCCCTTCTGGTCTTTTGTAAATTTTTAATGTAAACCCTCTTTTCAACAATATATCCCCATCATAAAAGAACACACACATATACTCAGTTCTTTACGTGCATTTGCGGAATGTGCTTAAAAGCCGCGCTCCAGACCGCTTTTTCCATTTCCAATATTTCCAGTCATTACGTTATTATCGGTGACGTCGGACTGACATCGTTTAAAGGTTTTCGAGATGGGCTTACAAAAGGGTAAAACGGTGATTGATGCTCTTAAGCCCTGTCAATTATAATCGCGCTAAGCCTTCCATTAATATTTCACAGAGACATTGCCTTCAAGGATTCGATCGGCAAATCAGTTTTATAAAATTCGCCGAACGTTTTAAAAACCAAAGCTCTGGTGTCATTTGGGTCAATTAACCTTGTCATTATTTGTTTCTGTCAAATTATTCCAAAGTCTTATTGGCTCAGTTTTCGAAAAACATTCAATAACCCCGTAATTTCGTTGTACTGAGCTTCATAATGTCTTCTCGCGAGTCTTTGCGTTTTCTTGTGCATGCGGGGAAAGGAAGATTGGTGGAGATAATCATCAACTTAACGGCACACAGTTTAATTTTGTTAAACGCCGGGCCGCACCTAAATATTAATTTCGGAGGGAACAATAATTCCCGAGCATACCGAATTCTTAATTACTGATTTATTCGTTAATTGCGTAAGCCTTCGCGGAAGGAAGGAATAGCACATGGCATTTTCAGACTTCTGGGGAGGGCGGAAGATGAATGTTCTCATTTAAAGGACATTAGTCCGGGGGCATTGGAGAGCTTCCAGCGGCACACTGTTCTCTCGGAGAGTATACACATCGGCTGCAAATCTCTCCTCTATTAGCAACGGACACGTGACTCAATTTTCTTCGTTAATTAGCCCCCCAAATCGATATTTAATGTCGTCAAGATGCCAATTTATCGCAGCCGGCTCTGGGCGCCGGGACGTTGCAGTCCCGCGTCCTTCTTCTTTTTGTGCGACTATACACCAGCCTTCCTCCATCACATCTCGCCAGACATGGACGGAGAGGGTGCGGAGCAGAATTTAATCTGAGGCCTGTAATATGTCATCTGAATTTTATTTGAAAGTTTAAAATTGAATTGAGACCCGCTGGAAATTCAGAACTCCATTTAAAAATGAATTAATGTCAATCTGAGCTTTGCTGAATGGATATGTCATGATTTATGAAGTTAATAAAGCATGTCTTTCTACAGAAATGCGTCAAATGCTTCAAAACAACAATCCTGTTTCATCATGAACAATATTCATATCGAGATTCATATACCTATACTTATACTCAAGTCTCCTTAACTGCGGTCTAATTGAAGGTGAAGACGATTTGATGCAGATGGCGCCTACGTCGGTAATATCTTCCAACTGTCAACGCTGTCAATGTCAAACAAAGCTGAAGTATATTGTGTAATCTAACATGTTATATCTATATTACTTTTTGCAGTGGATCAATTTTTATCACAAAAGACCTATAAAGTTTTCATTTTGAACACAAAAGATGAAGTTTTAAGCTTGCTACACCCACTAACTGGAAGTTTGGGGTTGTCCCAACGAATAGATATACTTCTGGTTAAACTAGAAGCTGTGAAGTACCACTGATAGTAAATAGTTAGGAATCGTTACAACATGCATTATAATTATTCCTATCAGAGGAACAGGAAACAGCTCTACAAGCAAGAGATCTGAATATTAATATGATTGTGCAGGTATCCGCCAACGCACCAGACTTCTAAAGATACATTCCAATAATAAAACCGGTCGATGAGTCGATCGACGACATTTGTCTGACATTTGTGTAATGTCATGACTAGGGATCACAGTCATGACCTCGTATATTGGAACGGTTTTGGTGCGCAGATATCATAGCCACTGCAATGTCGAAATCAAAACCTAAACTTACACAAAATGTAAACAAAATTTTGGAATTGTGAAATACTAGGCTCTGTTATTTCTCGATTCACTTCATCCACCCGATTCTTTGTAAACTATAGTTCTGGGGCGCAGACAACGACGCTTTAGCGTCTAAAAGTAACATATGAATGACAGCTGACGTTTGCTCACCGTATTGTTACCGGCTGCTGAGACAGTTGTTTTCGTTGATAGTTGTCGACCATTTTCTGGCAGCTGACATTCCCAGTATTCACAGTTTTCAGATGAACCAAGATAACGATTAACCAAAACCGATGCATTTAGTTCGAATCATATTTCCACAAATTTACTGGATGAAAGAAATACAAAAACACGCTTTGGTAGGTACATACGTAAATCGGTATGTATGTATGTATACCTACTGTGCGATAAAAAAAAAAAAAAATAATGATGGCTTTGGAAAGAAAATACCAATATTTATCGATTGGAACGGAGGGATTGGCTGGGTGACAGAATTTTTTGACATCAAAGCCAACCCCTTAGTACTTCTTTTTGTTGAACGTACGGTGTATAACAACTAACTTGAAATCATTATAACGTACATTGGAAGTTCTTATAGTGACTTATACCGACATGATATTAATGGACGACATCATTTGTTATGAATCCAAGTGCACTTGAATGCACCTCAGGCAGTGGGACTGAACATGTTAACATGCTTATCTTGCGCAGACGGCATTCACTTTATCAAACAATAACTCGTGCATTTACCCTAATCAACAGCCATCTAGCTTTCTGTCACACGTTAATGGAGGACGGGACGCGCTTTTGCCGCGCGGAGATAATTAATAACCCCAGAGTCGTGATGCGGAATTTATAATTAAATGACATAATGTGAAAATATGCACGGTGGTAGACTTGGGCTGTGCCAGAGCTACTGATCTGTCCGAAACTTTTCAGCGCTGTATCGATTTGCACCGTCAGAGCTTGATGGTTTTTTTGCTGCAGGCCCTGAGAAAGCAGATTCCAAACGTGGCGAAGTTCATTGACCATCTGGTCACAATCCTACATCTCAGATTTCCAGTTTGCAATTGCTTTCAACGATTTTCAGTGGATTTCCAAAAGTTTTTTCGGGAGCCCACTCAACGGTTCTCGGCGAAATCAGTCCACAGCTCAAACGTTCCACCGGTGAAAAGTTCACTACTCATTTATCCCTGAATTCTGCCACCGCGAAGACATCTACTGCTTGAACAATCCATCGGAAAACGGTCCACAACGCCTTTATCCACGCATCATCACACCGATAAATCATCCCACAGCTCAAAAGTCCCCCCGGAAAAAAGAAGTAGCAGCAGTTTATTCCTCGTCCATATGACTACAAGGATCGTTTTACACGGATCCAATATAATGGCTCATATCAATTCCTTGAGAGGATTTGTTGCTTGATGCGATGGTAATACCTACTTTAGTATGATAACTATGCAGTCAAACATTCACCCAATAGTTTATCCAGTTTCGCAATGTCCATGGGCGAAGCCGACATTTTTCTATCACCTGTCACCTGACGGTGGATGAATGCGTTGAGGACGTTTTTCGGGGGGGACATGGTATTTGAGCTGTGGGATGATTTATCGGTGTGAAGACTCGTGGATGAACACGTGGTAGACCTTTTTCCGGTGGGAGGTTTTAAGCCGGGTATATTATGGCGGTGTAATGATACGTGGATAAATGCGTTGTGGACCTCTTTCTGGTGGATCGTTTTAGCAGTGGAAATCTTCGCGGTGGCAGAATTCGAGGATAAATGAGCAGTGGAACTTTTTCCAGTGGGACGTTTGAGCTGTGAGCTGATTTGGCCGAGGACTGCTGAATATGTCATCAAGGACGGTGTTCGATTGGTAAAATAAGCGTGGCGGAATCAATCCGTCTGGGTTTATACCTTGACGGATTTTCACCATTTTGGTCTCAAGCTACAAGGATGTACTTTGGTTTGAGCTCATTGGCATTTCCAAAATCCAAAAATATTTATCAAGGAATAAACCCAGACGGATTGATTTCGCAACGCTTATTTTACCAATTGAATTCCGTCCTTAAGCTTAGAATGGGAAATGTTTTTCCGGCGCTAGAAATGGTTCCTCCTCGGTCATTATCAAGAGTGTTTATTTTCTTCCATACCTTGTGCTTATGTTTTTGTTACTTTTGTTCCAACACTTTTCATCATTAAAGTAACGTGCTCAACGGCGTTTTCAAAACAGAAAAAAATGAAAATGATGTGTCTGTGCCAGTGTCAAAATCTGACCTAACAATTGAATTAAAACGGAAATCCGGCATAGCAAATATCACTTTTGACAAATTGCATTGGAACCATTATGACTTTTTCGAGGACTTCTTTTTCAATACATCAACTTATCAAATTATGCAATTTGAAGAAAAAAATATCATAAGCGGCTGTGTTTTTTTTCAAGTTTGGAATGGATAATGTAAGTACCTAACTGAAGCAGATGATGAACTGAATTGTTAGAAGACAACAAACACGCAAATATAAATATTGCGCCTTTTAGCACGCGCTTTTCAATGAAACAGAGCTCTCCGTCTACCACAACACCAGCTGACCGTCGCACCGAAACTGCACAGACACGTGTTTCACCCCTATTGGCAGTGCCGGATTTAGGAATGTGGAGGCTCTGGGGCGCCAATATTTTGTGGAGGCCTCGAGTTGAGCTTTTAGGAATAATACTAAGAATAATGATAATAAATGAAGTGTTTTTCTGTTAAATTTGAATTTGTGGAGGCCCTCAATTTGTGGTAACCTGTGGGGACCCCAGGGCGGTCGCCCCTGTCGCCCGTGCTCATATCCGGCAATGCCTATTGGGGGCTCGTCAGTACGCAGGCATTCAGTACAACCATCCGATGCTGTGGCAGCCAGAGATCTCATGGTAATATACACCCAGGAGGACTTCAAATATGTGAGTCCTCCAAGCGGCGTCATCTATCTAAGGCGTTCCGCAGATGCTATATTTCAAGGCATCAGGCAGGCGAGGGAATTGAAGACAATTTCACGTAAAGCCAATCGTCGCCAAGAGCATCCATGGTAGGTGTACACATGTATACTCAAGCCGAGTAAAGCAATCCTAAAAGACAACAAACACTAAAATATAAATATTGCGCCTCTTAGAGCCATATAGCGGGCACGCGCTTTTTAGTGAAACAAAGCTCTCCGACTACCGACCTCCAACTACCACAACACCAGACGGTTTCGGTCCGACCGTCTGGTGTTGTGGTAGTCGGAGAGCTTTGTTTCATTAGAAAGCACGTGCTCGCTGATATGGCTCTGAGAGGTGCAATATTTATATTTGCGTGTTTGTTGTATTTTAACATTGCTCTACTCGGCTTGAGTATACATGTGTACACCTACCATGGATGCTCTTGGCGACGGTTGGCTTTACGTAGAATTGTGTTTGATCGTCGGCTGGCAACCCAGAACTTCATTGTGAACCAGCTGCGCGGCTCCGTGGGCTTTCAGGGTCTGATGACCTATTATCATGCCTGCATCGAGTCGATGCTCACTTACGGTATTTTATGTTGGGGAAACTCGACTGAGGTACACAGGGTTCTTGAAATGCAAAAACGCATTCTGCGCAACACCTTCCATGCATCTTTTCGTCAGTCGTGTAGGCCTTTGTTCATCCGCAGTGGGATGCTGAGGGCTCCTTGCTTGTACATCCTGTGTGCCTTGTGTCGAGTAAAGGAACTGAACCCATCCAGGGTTGGAGACATGAATGGAGAGTGCAAGACCCGTTACTTTGACAGAACCTTTGTCCCGCTCTTCAGACTCTCCCAGGTCGAGAGGGGACCCTTGGTAACGTCCATCAAACTCTTTATTACTTTACCGAGCGAGGTGACCAAAGAGTCGGCTCCTAGGTTCAGATCTCGAATGAAGAGGTTCCTCAAGTGCAACCTCTTCTATAATCTGACCGAGTTTTATGATTTTTTTCAAGCAGCCCAGTGCAGGTGTGATCTTGTAATTGTATTTTTTATTTTCTGTATTGTTATACATATTTTCTATTTTAACTAATTAGATATCAATCACCTTTATTGACAACTCTATACAGGGCTGAGACTTGTCCTATACACCTGTAAAAGGTTGAGGCAATAAATTGTTAATTGTTGTCAATTGTTGCTAATCGTTAATTGTTAATTCCCTCGCCTGCCTGAAGCCTTGAAATATAGCATCTGCGGAATGCCTTTTATAGATGGCGCCGCTTGGAGGACTCATATATTAGGAGTCCTCCTGGGTGCATCTTACCATGAGATCTCTGACTGCCACGTCAGCATCGGACGGCTGTACTGGATCAGTGCCTGCGCACTGATGAGCTCCCAATGGGAGTGAAACACGTATCTGTGCAGTTTCGGTGCGACCGTCAGGTGTTGTGGTAGTCGGAGAGCTTTGTTTCAATTAAATTATTTATGGTCAAAATGATAGAATCTGGGATTTTTCTGTTTGCCGTATCAACTTATTTGGAGCATGCAGTTAGATGTCCTCCAGAGTCTTCTTCAACGTTCAAATAATGTCCGGGGTTTTTCTGCATTATCGGCACTTGCATTAAGTCATATTTATTTATTTATTATACTTACGTGATGTATTATTTATTTCTGATAATACATAGGTAGGTACCTATTACCTACCTACATTCATGCCATGTATACAATTTCTTGAAGTTGTTTTATCTTGAGATGATGTCTTCATAGGCTTCTTTCTACGAGTAGTGCTCTGAAATGAATCACATAGGTACTCGCCTTTTTCGCCTGAAGAAAAGTATATATACTGGTCCCTGCACTTCTGTATTATTTACATTATAACTAGCATCAAAGTGACGGCGATAGGGATTGAAACCTGAACGAAGTCGCTGTTACGGAACTGCAGGAACTGCTACTCAATTTTTCACTTTGAAGTAAAAATTACCTCGTGGTTTAAAAATTTAGTAGCTGGTTACGTAGTCGTCACTATAAAAAGGTTCTGCATTGTTCCATAGTTTGCAACATAAGTGAAACAGATAGGTTGAATATAAGTATATCGCTTTCTTTCTCATGCAGTGTAGAAGGATGCCACTTCCAAGTTCTCATCCAAGTCGCCACTACGTAGTGACGACGTCGCAAATTGAAGTGGCCGGCGGTAGTTCCTGGCACGTAGTATCTACCTCGAAATAGTTTCCCATTTTGGTTCCCATTACGTGATGGTAACGTGCCCGCCACCTGCCACTAGTGACAAAAACTTTGGAGTTTTTGGCTTTTTGTTACAGTAACCGAAACGTAGCGGCGAATTTTTTTTTTGTTGGGATGCGGTCATTGTAGTCTGGAATATAAGTAAAAGAGTCTCATAGTGAGTTACGAATTTCCGTCGAGTTATCAAACAATAGTAGTTTTCATCAGGTCTAGAGCGCATGATCACGTTCCTTGCCGGTCGGCAAAAATTAGATCTTCGCGTGCTTGCCAGATTCGCCTAACTCTGTAATCATTCTCCCCACTCTATACTTCTGGTGCTAGCCGACCCGAACTGTCAAATCTTGCGCATGCCCACTGAATCACTAAATTGTTATGAAAACTACTATGCATCAGACCTCACTCATTGTACACATTATTTATGACCGTACGTATCTACTACTAATTTAATTTGCAATTTACAGTCAAATATCGTTGACTTCGCGTTCGATCTTTTCTTGGTGTACGCCCTCTCGTCGTTTTGAATTCAACTTAACTGCTTGTGTTCCAGCTACTGTCTATGTCGACCCGGATATGCTTCTTTTTATATTAGCTTACGTCTTCTCGAATGTTCCGGTACGTCCTCCCGGAAAGTGCTCAAGGGCTACGTAGACCTTCAAAAAGGAGTCAGTTTTGGCCATATTATTGTATTGACACCTTGAGCCTAGAAATGTGATTTGGCACCATCAGGGTTGGATCATTACACGTAGAAAATTATTTTTCTACATTACTGGAAATATATATATATATATATAATCAATAAATACCCCTTGTACCTTTTGGTGTAGGGTTATACAAATTTATAATAACATAATTCATAATTCTTGTTCTATTAAACTAAATAATCTATTCTTCATGCACGAACTTGGTCCATTGTTTTTTATCTTTTGCAAGCGTCTTTCCTTCGATCCAACTCAGTCCCTTTCCTGTCAGTGTTTTCCTCACTACGTCATCCCATGTTTCTTTCGGTCGTCCTCTACTTCTCTTTGCCTGGATTCTTGCTTCCCATATTTGCTTCACTGGTCTGTTGATGTTCATTCTCTGCAGGTGACCCCACCAGGCAAGTTGTCTTCTCTCTATGAATTCTGTTACTGGTTTGATCTCTAGCTCGTCTCTTATTTGGGTATTACGTATTCTGTCTCTCAGTGTGATTCCTTTGACTCGTCGCAGGTATTTCATCTCTGTCGATTCAATTTTTTTCTTCATTCGTTGAGATAAAATCCATGACTCGCATCCATATGTTAAAATCGGTCGAAATATAGTTTTGTAAACGTTTAATTTTGTCTTCCTTGTTATTTCTTTTTTGTTTATAAAGGTCTTGTTCATTGAGTAGTATAGCTTGTTTACTTTGTTCAGTCTCTCGTTCAGGTCTATGTCTTGTTTTCCGGTTTCTTCTATAATAACTCCAAGGTAGGTGAATTGTGTGACTTGCTCTATCTGCTTTCCTTCCAAGTGTACTGTCAATGTTTGTGGTTCCCTGGTAATTGCCATTACTTTTGTTTTGTTGATGTTCATTTTCATTCCACTTTCTTTAAGGGTCTCGTTCCATACATTTAGATTTTGTTGTAGGTCTCTTTCGTTTCTCGCCATCACTATAATGTCATCTGCAAATGCACATTCAGAAATCTGAATATTTTGCAGTTGTCGCACCCCTGTGTTCAACGTTTTCAATTTTGGTCTGCATTTCCTTATTATGTCGTCCATAAAAACTGTAAATAGCGCTGGGCTCATCACCCCTCCCTGTCTTAATCCATCATCGGTTTCAAATCTTTCTGATGTGTTGTTATTCCAGACTATGTAATTGGTGGTATTTTTGTAAAGACTTTTGATTGTTCTGATCAATTTTCTATTTACTCCTCGTTGGCTTAGACTCTTCCATACTTCTTGCCGTGGTACCATATCAAATGCCTTTTCAAGATCTATAAATGCAAAATAGGCTTGCTTGTTGTACTGAAGCGTCTTGTGTATGATCTGTTTAATTGTGAAAATGTGGTCTTGTGCACTGTGTCCTTTCCGGAATCCACTCTGTACTTCTAGTAATGTAGGTTCTATTGTTGTTCTTAATCTCTTCTCTAGTATCTGTTCATAAATTTTCATCGGTATGCTTGATAATGTGATTCCCCTATAGTTCTCGCATTTCTTGTTATCATTTTTTTTGTAAATTGGCACCATCTTTCCTACTTCCCAGTCAGTTGGTATCTTTTCTTCCTTCCATATTTTGTTAAATAATTCCAGCATCAATCTTGTTCCTTCTTCACCTAAATTCTTCATCATTTCTAGTGTAATCTTGTCATGTCCCGGTGCCTTTCCATTTTTCATCCTTCCCAATGCCTCCTTCAGCTCCTCTTCTGTTATCGCTTCTTCATTTCCATCGTTATCGTCTTCCTTCTCTTCAATTGTTGTTTCTTCATCTGTATGTCTAATCTGCTGTGTATTTAGTAACTCCTGGAAGTGCTCTTTCCATCTTGCCATGATATCATTTTTCTCAATCAATAGTACTCCTTCTTTATTTTTTATTGTATTCACCTTTGCTCTTTTTCCCGTTCTTAGTGTTTTCAATATCCTGTAGAATAGTTTTTGGTTTTCCTTACTATTTACTTCCATTTTCTCTCCGAACTCTTTCCACGATTTTTCTTTGGCCTCTAATATGATTTTCTTTACTTTATTTCTTTGTTCTTTGTATTTCCCAAATGCTTCTTCCGTTCTTTGTCCCAAGTACTCCTTCCATTTCTTCTTCTTCAGTTTTACTTGTATTTTTATTTCTTCTGTCCACCATGATGTGCATTTCTGTTGATTATTTGTTTTGCATATTCCGCATGTATCTCTGGCTGCGTCCATTATTATTTGCTTGAATCTCAGCCATGTCTGTTCTGCATTCATCTTTTTTAGTTTTCTTTTCTCAGTTTGGATTCTGTGGCTAATCAGTTGTTCATATGCTTCTGCTGTCTCTCTCTCTTGTAGTTTGTATGTTCTTAGGGTTTCTTGTTGTACTTTATCTTCTTTCTTGTATGTGTCTTTGTGTTGTCCATTAACATTTTTTATCTTTGCTACCATCAGAAAGTGGTCGCTGTCGATATCAGCTCCTCTTCTCACTCTGACGTCTGTGATAAGTTTTCTGTTGGTTTTTTCGACCAGAATATAGTCTATTATTGAGTTTTCTTCTTTGTTTGGTGCTTCTCTGGTATATTTATGTATCTGTTTATGTTCATAGAATGTATTTGCCACTATAAAGTTATGTACCATACAATAATCAATTAGTCTTTCTCCGTTGTTGTTTCTTTTCTTTTCTCCGTGCCTCCCTATTGTCTCTGCCGTTTCGTTGTCTTTTATTCCAACTCTGCCGTTGAAGTCTCCTGCAACGAAAATTATTCCTTTGCTAATTTCCGTCACTCTTTCCAGTTCATCCCAAAATGTGTCCTTGATTTCCCTACCATCATCGTCGTTTGGTCCGTAAACTGCTATTATTGTTAATCGATTTTCTTTGTCTAATGATATTTCTACTGTTACTATTCTTTCTGACCATGCTTTCCAGTGTGATATATTTCTTGCAATTTTCCTACGGATAATACATCCCACACCTGCTCTTGCTCTTTCATTTTCTGGTACGCCGCTATATAGTAACATGTGTCCATTGTCGAGTTCTACTTCGCCTTCTCCTTTCTTCTTTGTCTCCGTAATTACCAATATGTCCAGTCCTTCCTTTTCAAATTCGTATTCTAAATCCTTTTCTTTGCCATTTACACTTCGTATATATTCCATGTAGCCAGTTTCCATTTGCCTCTGTCGCGTTTTTTTATTTCCAGTAATTCATTCTTCCCCTTTATTAGTTTCTTGTGTTTGTTCCTTGCTAGTGTCGCCATTGTTCGTCCATGTTTGTGTGTTTTGTTTTCTTCTTCTACTCCATTGGCTGTTCCCTTCTCCATTCGTTTTTTGCGACCTCCATCTCAATTTCGTGTTTCTTGTTGTTCCAAATCCATTTTTTCCCATTTATTATCAATTTTTGATATCCGATTTTGACAGTGTGCCCCATATTTCTTTCTTCTTGTGCCTTTCTCGAAAGTGCTTTCTGTATTTCCATCTCTTGCTTTGTCAAATCATTATTTATGTAAATTCTCTGATCCTGTAGTTCGCTCAATTTTATTTTGGTTTTCATTATTTCCATTTTCTTGTCAAAGCTTTCTGTTTCACCAATACATATTCTCTCATTTATTTTGTACGCTTTCACCATGTTGACATCGATTTTTAGATTTTGCTTGATAAATTCCGTCATTTCTCTCGCCACCTGTTGATTGGTTTCTCCACGGATCTTCAATCCATTTACACAGATGTTATTCCTCTTTCTGTCCCTTTCCATTTTTTCAAGTTTATATTCCATTAACTCTATTTTCTGCATTTCCTGACTCATGTTCTCTATTTTCTCTTTAAGTTCTTTATTTTCTTGTCTGAGCTCCGCTATTTCATCTTTAAATTCTTTATTTTCCCTTCTTATCTCTTTTATTTCTGCCATTATCTGTTTCAACATTCCTTTCATGTCATCCATTTCGTTATCGCTTTTTTTATGTTCTTTTTCTTTTATCGGTGTTCGTCCGGTCTTTTTGTGTTTTATTCTTTGTCTCAGTTCTTCTGTATCGTCTTCCCTTTTTCTTTTATTTTCATCCGTTGAATATCCTTCGCTTTCCTCTTGTGTTCTCTTTATTTTATTCATTAATAAGGTGAGCGTAAAGAAAAACCGCCCGGGTCTGCCCCTCGGAGGCGATAAGCCTTATCTCGTGTTGTTTACTTGACCAGCTAGTTTCTAAAACAGAGTAAATTAATTCGTATTTATACCAATTTGATGTTATCCAGATGTCCGCAAATATTTCCCATGTACAATTTCCTTCTATCTTGGCAGGTATTTCTACTTCTTGGGCCTCTTTATTTTCAATTCGCAATGGTTTGTTTTGATCGCGACGGAGCGCATAAATGTGCGTGTTCACGTCGGCGTGTCGTGAACCCTGTATTTACTGGAAATAACCACGTAGAATATGTAGAATAATGTATATTACGTAGAAAATTCTAATTCACGTGGAATTAGATTTCAATCGAGTTTACATTCAGTTGGAGATTTGAAGTTGAAGATACAGTAGTTGGATCGTAAAGATGTAAAAAAGTCTTACGTGTGTGCCACACTCAAGCTGAAGGATATGTTCCATCCGATGAATATTGAGAATTTTTTGTTGGTTAATAATAATTGCCTTTTATTGCACTTCAAACATTAATTATTCCTTATGATTGAACTTTATTTCTACTCATTCACCTTGATTTACCCATATTCTTGAGTTTATTATGAATTAAGTAAAGGTTAGAAAACACAAAACATAGTCCATAGCGGACCCATCGCATTTTATATAAAACAAAGGTTTCCGACTACCACAACACCAGACAATCAGACCAGAACTGTACAGACACGTGTTTCGTCCTTGCTGAGGGCTCATCAGTGCGGATGCATACAGTCCAACCTGGACTATTAGGACTCTCCCTATGTGTAAATCACAAAGATTTTTCTGACTGCCACAGCAGTGAATGATACGACTGAGTGCCTACGCACTGATGAGCCTCAAACAGGCGCGGAACAAGTGTCCGTGCAGCTTTGGTCTGATTGTCTGGTGTTGTGGTAGTCTTGTTTTATCAAACTGAACGTGTTAACCTGCAAAATATTTTTTTACGTGTAGAATATGTAACAAAAATTGGAAATCTGTTTAGTTACATATTCTACAGTAGAATATACACGTAGATTACGCATTTTCGACGGTGCATATTCTACTGACCCAACCCTGGGCACCATTGTATCTCTATCGTCAACATTTCATTATTCATGCCAGAAAGTTTTTGGTTTGTGGTGGTTTATAAAAACGCAGAAAAACGAAAGAGGAGAGGCAGGATGCTGCATTTGAAAGAATTATGACAATGCTGAAATAATGCTAATGATGAAAAACTTATTCATGCGATAACAAAAAGCGGTGAAAAATGAATGCAGGATTAAACGCTGGCGGTTCTTCTTATAGTTTCCCAAGTTTTAGAATTTATTTATCGAATTTCAAAGGTCAATGTGCTCTGCTTCCGTTCAGTAGAACTAAATCGTAAATAGTGATTGAAGGCGTGATCAGTATGATAACACCCCAAGTCACCGGGGTACTTTCCCGCGGACCAGTGATCCGTGGGATATACGCCGACCATGGGCGTATATCCTTAACGCCTCAACGCCCGTGGTGCCTCAACATTTTCCGACATACCTGCAGTCGCACATTAAAGAGTGATTTTTGTCGGTCAGGTTATCAGCTTCAAGATCAGCCCTCAGCTGAGATCTAAAATGGAAACCAATCGTTGTGGCAGAAGGGCATTTTTTGTTGAATAACTTATATTATTAGAGATGTTACTAGTTAAATAACAGTCAAGGATGGCGTAGAAATTATTCGATAGACCTTTTTCATTTCAACGACTCGTAGAAGTGGAAAGAGCTCCACTTCCTGATGCCTTTCATTTTGTTGCGCCAATGGTTGCTTCCATAGCCGTGATACGCTACCACTCGCTGAAAGTGGAGAGCACTGGAGCTGGAAACAGCAGAGCGCGGCTTCCAGGATGACAAATTTAATTTTAAATCACGTTAACGTGAAAAATTCATAACGGATGAAGACTGAAGTAAAAAAACGGGCATTTCCGCTGCAAAACGCAACTCCATCCGCGCATTTCCTGAAAACCCTTTTGCAGATTGAAGCACTGCTCTGCGGTCGGGCGGTTTTCCAGGAGCGGTTTCGGAGATGTTGTTTACGCAAGATTTCATCAAAGCTTAACGTCACGCACGGGAGTTCTCATATGGACGCGTGACTTTCTCCCCTTCGCGCGCGCACACACACCCCCATTTAAATTTTATTGCTGGCACCCCTATTTGATATATACCTGCCTCTTTAAACAATTTTTTTCTTCTGCCTCTTTCATCCTCCAGAGGAACAACAATCTACCACGATACAAAAGTAGAGTGTGTATCAAACAAGACAAAAGCTCGCATCTTGTCGAGCTTTAGCGAGATGATGGAAAACTCCCATTATACTGACGCGCGCGGGAAGTTTTTAGCGAATAACGGTTATGAAGTTGGAATCTGTTGTCGGGGAATTATTATTTGAAAAATTTTCGCTATAGTTGCCGAAAATTGAACTCTTATCTCCCCCGACGCGGAGGTTTAATAATGTATTGTTGCGCGCCGAAAATATCAAAAGTTTCGGGTTAATAAGAGCAAATTAAAGAGCGCAAACTCCGTAATTGGAAAGTTGAAGTTTAATTAAGCGCCGTTTGAAACCAACTTGTTTTCTCTTGTGTACATAAATAAAAACACAAACATTTCTAATAATACGACAGGGAACATGGAATATTTGTTCGGATATTATTATAGGTCGTGGCACCGTATATTATTATCTTTCTTCAATATCGTAAAAGCATCACGGGAGATGTAAGGTAACGAGTGCTGTCGAGAAATATAAGCTACGCTTTCTTGCGGCGTCGTTTCAATTTTTCAAATAACATGATGCCTCATTATTTATTTGTTTTCATTTTCCGAAGTCAGACACCAATTATAGAAATTGCATGAATTCATAAAAGAGCGCTTGTTTGAAATCTGAAACAGATGTTTTGAACTTTTATATTTTCATTATCATCATCATCATCATAAGTAACAATATCGGAAAACGATGTTGTTTTAATAAAAAAACAAAAAGGTGAATCAACCTCGTTTATTATGATGGCAAGTTTTATTAAAACTGAAATGCGCTTTATTCTTTTTTACTTGAGATTGGATTTTAATTGGCAATTTTGTTTCAGGTAACGTGGAAAGTTCAAGCGGAATTCTGCATGAGCGCAACAAGTGAAGCAGAGCGCGCGAGTTCAAAGAAAACGGTTCCTGGAAATTAGGCACGGCGATCGGAAGTTGTTCTTGATTAAAGTTTTCGCGTGTGACCCCCAAAGCACACGGTTAGTTTGTCAAACTATATGCGACAGAGTGTATTAGTGTCAGGTAAGTTTCCGCAGTGGCTTTGTATAAGCAGGTCAAGCTAAACGTATTTGCTGCTTGTCAAGTTGAAATTTAAGCCGATTTTGAGCTCGGACGTGATGGTAACTTGTCGCAGAACTATATATTCAAAAACTCTCAGCATGCATCTCTGAATTAATCTGAGCTTATACCTACTTGGAAAGCAAATAACTAAAATAGTCGGCGGCCAATTGCCTATCGAAACGACTGAACAAGTGTCACTTATAACTTATATGGTATGTCGAGCAGGACAACTTGACGCCGCCGACTTGACGCCGGCCAACTTGACGCGAGACAACTTGCCGCGGGACAACTTGACGCCAGGACAACTTGACGCGGGACAACTTGACGCCAGGACAACTTGACTCTATAGGAGTTATTATAATTTTGGGACTCTCGTTGGCCAGTTTGTGTCGTTTTGTCCCCCAACTGGCCCCATTGTGTTTTCCTGTGGTTTTTCGGAACTAGCAAGCCCCTTATGCCTACTTCTTGTGTCTTATATTTTTGAGTCCCAATGACCTCAGTTTGTAGAACTCGAAGTCACAGCCCCCATGCGACTTTATGTGTGATTTCAAGCCCTGATGAGCCCCCTACTTGTGTCTTCGTGTTGTTTTCGGAGCATTACTGGAGCCACTTTGTTTTTCCATAGTGTTTTTAAGAACCCTGATAACCCCCTCGGTGACCTTCTTGTGTTTCCATGTGAAGCTCTAAATTCTATCGAGCCCCCTTGTATCTTCTTGTGCTTTGGAACCCTGCCGGCCCCCAATCTTTCTTGCTGGGTCAATCTGAGTCATGTGTCTATGGTAACGCTTCCAGCCCCGCAATAAGCTCCATTTTGTCTTTTCATGTCGTGGAATTCTAGCGGCCCTTGTTGTGTCTTGCTACGTTTGTCGAAAACGCAACGGACCCCCTTTGTCTGTATTTGTCGTTTTGAAACCTGATAATCCTTCTCGTGCCTTCATGTGGTGTTGTGTTAGGCCCTGATGAACCCCCTTGTATCTTCTTGTGTTTCTAGTCCTATATGGCGCCCTCCCGGGCGCCAACATTATGCCTTGCTTTGTCAATCAGTTTCACACTTTCACTCATGCTCACTTTTCTCATGTTTTGGAGTTCTTGCGACCCATTATGTCTTGCTGTGTCAATCGGAGCCCCCCTTTTGTCTTTAGGTACCGTATTGTGCCCCGATGACCCCTTTGTATTTTCTTGGCAGTTTCGGAACACTATCGAGCCCCTTTGTATCTTTTTTACTTTGGAGCCTTACTGGCCCCCATTGTGTCCTTTTGTGTCGTTTCGAGCCCACAATGAACCCTTTGATGTTTTCTTAAGGTTTTCGGAAGTCTAAGCGTGCCCGCTCATGTCTTCTTGTGCTTTGAAGATCTAGAGGCCCTCATTTGTGTTCTGCTGAGTAATTCGGAGCCCCAGTGAATCCCCTTGTGTCTTTATGTGTTGTTTCTACTACCGATGAGTCCCGTTTTGTCATTTTCTTCGAATGTTTCCTTACTCTGTTCTTACAAAATTCCTGGCGCAAATCGTCCGGCGTCAAGTTGTCCCGGCGTCAAGATGGTCGAAGCAGGACAACTTGACGCCAGGACAACCTGATGAGTGAACAATTTGATGTGTCGCTTCAAGCCTTGACTAGCCACCTTATTGTGTCTTCATGTTGCTTTTGGAACTCTATCGAGCCACAATCTATCTTCTCAGATTTTGTAGTTCTTGAGTTCTTCTTTGTCAATCGGAGCCCCGATGATCCCTCTTGTGTTTACTTGAAGTGTTCGGAGTTCTGAGGAGCCCCCTTATGTCTCACTATGTTTTGGAGCTCAAGCAGCTCCCATTTTGTCTTGCTGTTGTAACTCGAAATTCCAGTGGATCCTTTTGTGTATTTATATGTCGTTTTGAGCCCTGATGAGCCCTCTTGAGTGTTCATGTTGCTTTCGGAATCGTAGTATCTACCTTTTATGTCTCCATAAAAGGTTGTAAGCACACTAATTCAGAGCCCAATTGGACACTCTTGTTTCAAGCCCCTCATGATTATTTGCCTCTCCAGAATTTCAGTAAGCCTCCTTGTGCCTTCTTTTATTCTCAAAGCCCTACTGGCCCTCTTGTTTCTTTAATGTCGATTGAAGCCCTGCTGAGTCCTCTTACATTTTTCCGTCGCTTTCGAAGCTTTAGTAAACACCCTCGTAAACACCTTTGTGCCTTCGTGTAACATTTGGTGCCCCCGTGTGTCCTCAACCTCAAGTACCGTTTGGAGCCCTGGTGAGTCTCCCTGTGTTTTTTTACGTGTCTAGAATTTCCGTGAGCCCCTTTTGCCTTCTTGTGTAATCCAAAGCACTATTGAGCCCCCTTGTGCCTTCAATGTCTTTTGAAGTCCTGATGAGGCCACTTGCAATTTTCCGTGTCTTAGGGAGCTTTCAAGCAATCGAAAGCACACTTGTGTTTTCGTCTAGTATTCAAAGCCCTACTTGGTCCGCTTGTGTCCTCATATGCCAAAAAAGCTCTTTTTTGCTTTCATGTGTTGTTCATAACCCCACTGGACCCCCATTGTGTCTTCAATAATTATTGGTGTTTGAACCCCTGCTGAGCTCTCTTGCATTTTTCCATTTACTTTTAGTAAGCACTCTTGTGCCTTTGTTTGGTATTCGAAGGTCTATCGGGCCCTCCTGCGTTTCTCCCTTGCTTTCGTAACTTTAGTAATAAGCACCTTTGAGCCTTCATGTGATGCTCAAGATCCTATAGTTCCTACTGGTGTTTAGTTGTCCCGACGCGAAGTCGGCTATCAGTTACTTTAAAATTCCTGGCGTCAAGTTGTCCGGCGTCAAGTTGTCCCGCGTCAAGTTGTCCTGGCGTCAAGTTGTCCCGGCGTCAAGTCGGCCGCTTCAAAATTCCTGGCGTCAAGTTGTCCCGCGTCAAGTTGTCATGTACGCATGGTATGTCACTCTTTAGTTTCTAAAAAGTGAACTCATAACTTGAAAAGTACAATGTGAAGGAAATGGAATCGAAAAATAGCACAGAGTAAAAAGAAATATTGCAGAGAGATGCCTAGCTCTCATTTCAAATATTTTGCTATCGATTCTTGTTAGCTTAGGAGGGGCGTACTTGAGCTTTCGTTACCCTTGTGCGAAAAAAAAATTTCGCGCTCACCTAGGCAGAAGTAGTAGATATCTATAATATGAAATACGTAAGAAGCAACGAAATTGCTAGTTTTTGCATGAGTGTGAAAATTACGAATGACAAACACACAAATGAAAGAAAATACATATTTTCTTCTGTAGTGTACCCCCGTTTTGATGTTGGCAGTGATCGTCGTTGTTCCTTTCCCCACGTCGTTTACCTTTTACCTACGTCATGTAAGTTCTTACTCTAGATGAGAATGTGCCTTTGGGGATGAGGTTGAATTCTCAAACGAAACGAGAATGAAATGCACGCAAAAATAATCTTTATTGAAAATCATTTAGCAAAGTTTTATTAAATGAATTGGTTTTTTTTTTTCGAAACACCTCACAACAATAAATTGACAGTGATAAAATGACACAACCTGAATAGAGAACAACAAAACACAAACACAAATGAAACAAGACAAATTATTACAAATTAGTCAGACAATGCAGGAATTTACAACAATGAAATAAACACAAAATCAGATTAACAAAACAAAACAAGAAATCATGAAACATATCGAACTGTCAATTTAATCGCAAAGAAAGAGTGACGTATTCGCTGACAGGCACACATGGAAAGAACACGTCAAAGAAACCCCTGCGTATTACTTGGTTGATTGCTGAAAAATCCCTTCCCAAATAATCTGAACAAAAGTCAAGTGTGAATGAGTCATGATGAAATGACAGAGAAGTCACTCCAGTGATGCATTGATCAAGTCAGCGGGAATCGGTGCTTGGATCCCTTTGAAACGTTTCCTTCGTTCACTAGTTATTTACGTAACAACAAAAGGAAACTCGCTCGTTTACGCTTTGGAGAAAACTTCACGCTCAGCAATTTATTTTACACTTTTCAAACAAATTCTATTATTATTCTGCCGCCACCTTTGATCCGCCATTTTGAATTTCTCTAAAAGTGATCCGATTGAAATGAAATTTGCAGGCAATGTTAACCACATCAAGATCTATCCAATTTTCGACAATTGATGTCCCGCCGCCATCTTGTATTCTCCATATTGAACATGTTTCGAAGTGATAGAACTAGGAGAATTATGCCCCAACGGAAAGAGATATCGATGTGGTGCAAACGCCAATAAAAAGCGTACGTGTCCACCATATAAAGTTGACCAATGATTTTTGTCATTTGGCTGCCATCTTGATCCGCCATTTTGAATTTCTCTGAAAGTTGTTCGGTCTGAGTGAAATTCACAGGCGATGTGAACTTCATCAAAATACATCCGATTTTGGACAAATGATGCTCTGCCGCCATCTTGGCCGCCATATTGAAATTTCTTATCACTCAACGATTTTCATGGAGCTTGGGACTCACCTTTGTTTCGTATGATCATTCCTATTCTCCAGCCAAATTCCAACATTCTGCCGCCATCTTGAAATTTCTTATTAGTGGAACGATTTTCATGAAACTTGGGACTCACTTTTGTCTATTGTAAGATCATTTTGATTTTTAAGCCAAATTTCATGAATCTGACGTTTTTCTGGCCGCCATATTGAAATTTCTGCCCAAATAACGGTAGAACCCTAATTAACATCTTGCGTTCACCAACCCTTCAAAAAGAAAGTGCGCTACTGAGCCTCATGCCCATGAGGCATATTCGCTTGTTGTATTTAATGTGCATCGAAATGATTTCTGGAAGTGAATACAAAGCGAATTATGCTCCGCGCCATCAAAATCCAGTCCATCTCCCCACCTTGCGGTGTGATTAATAGGAAGTCTCGCCTAGAAAATGGGTTAACTTCGCAGCAATCATTCATTTTGAAACATCATTGCCAAATCTTATCTTATCTTATCTTATCTTATCTTATCTTATACAATAAGCACCTTCTCTTATTACTAGCAGTACTAGCTGTGAAATAGGCCGTTATTGACCTGCTTAGAGGTCTTGAAGTCATTTTTTTCAACCAGCAGGCTGATTGTCACATTATCAACCTCATGTCACCATTATAAACTCCCTGTCACATTTCATATTCTTAACAATCGTTACAAATCAAGATTTAATGTTTGCTAGTAAGTAGTAAGAAAAATAGTATACAGGCTGTTCCACGACTAATGTGCCATAGCTCAATAGGTGGTATCGACGAGGCGGCCATTTCGTAGAAGCTAATCAAAAACAGCTGATCGAGTGATCGACATGCTGTCACATACTTCAGACTGACATGAAGAATTACAACAAGACGCTTGCCGACGATGATTTGCTCAGGCGCAAGTAGAACGTTGAGGTGTTGTGTTTGTAGTATGACTTGGAGTATGACCCATTTGTGCTGCTGATTCAAAATCTCGACCACAATTTGGATATGGCGCAAAAACACAACGCGGGAGGACCTTGTAGACTGCTTGTGTTGGGGACAGAAACGTTCTCGTTTGAGCAACTCATAGTCCATAAAGCATAAGAAGCACACAACCTACCGCACGCAGGAAGTGTCCTCCGCAAGCTCAGGAGTATCTTGTAAACTTTCTGTCGAGAAAATTTCTTCGATCGGTCCGACAAAGCCATCAGGATTTCCGCTGCTCAGATAGGTAATTCCTGCGCTTGATCTCCACGGGATCTCATCACTCCAGGGTAGCGTAGCCCAAAACAGTGAAAACGATGCTCCCATGCGGTAGTACGTGGCCGAACAGCCGTACATTGCGCAAACAACGATCTTCTGAGTTATTGAAAACACGAACTTCGTGACACTCTAGTTGATGTGACAAAAGTCAGTTTGATTAGCTTCTACAAAATGGCCGATTTTCAGGAACATGACGTCACGTCGATACGACCTATAGCAGATAGAGCACTTCAAGGCTAGTCAAGATCAGCAAGAAAAATTTTTTTTGGCCAATGGTTACGGAGATACAGGGTGTTTCATAAACGTGTTCCAAATATTAAAAGGGCGATATCTCTGCAACAGTTTGAGATAATCTGTTGAAATTTGTCAGCGACATCCCTTAGTTGGAGCTTGTGACAATGTCATATGAGGCCAAAAAAAATCCAGGGTCGGACTTGAAAAAGTTTGTCCCTTCAATTTTTGTCAAAGAAGTACATTTTCTGATCACATTTCTGAAAAACTATTGGCATATTCGGAAAGCTCGGAAAAAATGCTATAAGAATAACCGATAAAATTTGACGGCACACCTGAGTCATTCTGGCAAAAAAATTGAAAAACAATCACCGCACTAAAACTTTGACCAGACCACCTTAGCCCGGACGTTGAGTTTCAAAATAGTGGATGCTCTGGGCTTTTCAGTTTCACTCAAGCAATGCCACTTTCCATGCGTGTTGCTGGAATTTCCCTGGACCGATTGAGTTAGGCAGCTACTGGCGCCAATGGTGCAAGCGCCGCATACAGGGGGGAACAGAAAAAATGAACTGAAAATTTGTATCTTGTGAACCAAAGCAGACGGATATTTGCAAATCACATTGTATGTAAGCTATTATCAAGTGATCCTGCTTCTTGTCTGTTTTTCTTGTTTAATTCTATGATATCACGGGAAAGACAGACGGTTTTTTGTAAATTTGTTTCTTTTAATAAATTGCCAACGTTTCAACCTCGTGGCGAGGTCTTTCTCAAGGCGAGTAACTAAAAGGGGTGGTGGTGTATGATGATTGTTCGGGGGTGTTGGTTTTTTAATTGTTAATTTTTATGACTTTTTGGTTTTCAACTTCAAATTTTTGACATATTTATTCCTTTTTTATACACTGAGCCTTATATTTTTACAATTCCGGTAAGTTCTCGAATTTTATGATGTATTCTTAGTTATTTATTGTATTATTTTTAGTTACTCGCCTTGAGAAAGACCTCGCCACGAGGTTGAAACGTTGGCAATTTATTAAAAGAAACAAATTTACAAAAAACCGTCTGTATTTCCCGTGATATCATAGAATTGAGTATGTAAGTTATTTCATGCTTATGATAAGTTATTTCATGCTTATGAAAGAGCAGCAAGCGATAATGGTGCAACAACGGCCAATAATATTTAATGATTCACCTAAGCTGTTTTGGTAATTAAAATTGAAAAAAAAATATCGCCACTAAAACTTAAGCCAGACAATCCCAGCTATTTAATAAACAGCGGTTTCTTTTCAAACGTGACATAATTAAAGGCAAAAACAAAGTTCAAAAAGCTTCTGAAAACTTACTGCGGGTTCCACCAAAAATTTTATGAGCGTATAATTTTCGGTGGAAGCCGCAGTTGAAACTGGAAAAGAAGATCCAATGCCGGACTTGAAAAGTTTCTTTTCCGGCTTTTTGTCAAATTTTGTGAGGTTCAACATAGTCTACATTAGTTCATTATTTCTCTTTGTATAGCAGCGGTTGTAAGGCGTCATTGCTTGAAAGACGGAATAAAAAAATGTTTAAATAAGGTCAAAAATTGTAAGCGAGCTTATAAGTTTGAACTACCAACTTTGCATGTGTAGCATGAAAGCTTCAAAAAAATAAAAATTCGACCACATAAAACACAATAACTGTTTAATGAACATCAATAATACATGAACGCAGTAAACAAAACCTAAATGAGATCTTGAAAATATCTTCCCCCCACTTTTATGCATTTTCTACTTCTGAAAATGACCTGACCTGACCGTTTCTCTGTTTATCCTGATTTGAGCTGCGCTGCGGTTGCTACTATCTGCTGTTGAAGCTCTCCTGTGGTGTTGACCTTTGTGCTGTGGACAACTTCTTTCATGTAGCCCCAAACGTAATAATCTAAAACGGTTAGGTCAGGAGACCTGGGTGGTCGGGGTTGAAGACCGACCTTTGTGCTGCGTTGAGATGCTCCCCGACCTAGAAAGAAGAATGGGCGGCAGATGAAAATTTGTCTCATTGATCTCTTGCGTCAACAATAAATTTGGCAAAATGGTCTGGAGAAAATGCAGGTACCTACATTCCTCCTGTTGAGCGGTGTTCAAATTAATTCATCATCCACAACTCCACACCATACATATTAGGAGAAAATTCATGTTGTGAGTGTTTCTGCACAGTCCCGTGAGAGTTGTGGCGTGGCGTGTTGTGGGCCCATGCATGTGCATTTCTGGAATTTGTCACTCCGTCCCGTGTAAATTGGGCTTCATCCGTGAAAATGATTCGAGGCACAGTTCTCAGACGATTCGGTATTCAACGGCAAAACCTTGAAGGGTATGCTTAAAAAGTTTGGAAAATATTCAAGAAAAACTGTTTTGGGGTATCTAATCTACCCAACCTGGGAACGGTAGGGTTAATCCTTAATGTACCTACCTACATTTCTTCAAGACCACTTTGTCAATTTGTTACTGGCGCAAAAGGTTAACTAGAGATGTTGTCATCTGCAGCATGATGAAGCGCCGCCTCATTTCTATCTCCAAATCAGGAAGCATCACTTCAACCCATAATAGCTTTATCGTTGGATTGGTCGCGGCGTTCAAAAATCCTTGCTTTGAAATAGTTATGTCAAGTCTGGAAAGAAACCACTGTTCATGAATAGCTAGGCTTGGTTTAAGGCTTGGTGTCTGGTTCAAGTTTTAGCGGTGATATTTTTTTTATTCTAATTGCCAATACATCTTGGGTGGCCTGTTAAATTTTATTGGGCATTTTTGTAGCATATTCGTTCACTGCTCTTTCATAAGCATGAAATAACTGACATACAATGTGATTTGCAACACTCCGTCTGCTTTGGTTCATAAGATGTGAATTTTCAGTTTATTTTTTCTGTTTCCCCCTGTATGGCGGCGCTTACACCATTGGCGCGAATAGCTACCTATCTCAATTGGTACAGGAAAATCCCAGCAACACGCACGCAAAGCGGCATTGCTTGAGTTACACTGAAAAGTCCAGAGGATCCACCATTTTGGAACTTAACGTCCAGACTAAGGTAGCAAATTAATAACTCATTTTTTTTGTTTCTTAGGCTTTTGCTTGATCACGGCAGGGCAGGGCGGGCCAAAAAGTCTGCCGGCCCTCCTTCATATTCTCAACTTCCACTCCTTAGGGGCCCCATCTCACAATTCCGCCCAGGGCCCCCAATTCCTCTAGTCCGCCACTGATTCTTCTATACATATGTATAACTTTCCGCTGTCAGTTAATTTCCATCCACCGTGAGGTTTGATAGTGGTAATGTCGCCCTCGAGGTCGCCCCTAACATTGGCTGATAATGTTGCTGAAGAACGCCTCATTCCATGTCCGGAAAACTCTCGGGATCAGGCAGCCCCAGAAAAAAGGCCACTTTTGAAAAGATTCTCGAAAGTGTGGGGCATTTTTCACTGGCAGTTTTAGGACGCAGACTGATGCGATGTAGGTAAGGTATCTGATGGTAAAAGCTTCTTGCAGATCCGTGAAACTTTTTGAAATATTGGCTTTCGTAAGTTTCATATCTGGAATGAGTACGTCGGGACATTTTTTATATCCAAAAAAGTCAATTCATTGCATCGACAAGCATCGACAACTGAATATCATGATCATTGCAACTTGTAAAGAGTTCAAGTGGAAGAGCCCATGATTAAAATAAAGATATCGGGGATTTCTCACCTAAATTTGTAAATGGATTCGTGGATTAACAGGCCTTGAATCCACTCGAAGAAATGTGGCGCTTTCGGCTGCGCCTCGAGGACTTATTTTTTCTCGTGGATTGAAAACTGACAACCCACTTACGCAATTAATAACTAGTATTTCATTATGCAGAATAAATAGTGTGTAAAAAAAGTGACCACTGGACGGAAATTGTTCGCTCTTATTCGCTAGACAATTTGGCTATCGATTTTTTGCTGAGAAAAGCCCCGTTTTCTTTATGTACTTCTCAAAAGATGCGTCGAAGAACATACGGAGCTATTTTTTCGGAAACAAATCTCAGGCCGACGTAAAACTGTCACGCAGGGTCGTCTCGTCATCCTGGAGAAACGGCCGGTCTTGGTAATGTTATCGAAGCCAGGATGTCAAGATGTCATTTCAAGGTTTTGTGAGCACTGTCCATTAAAAAACGACTGTAAATGCACCGCAGGCAAACAAACTCAACGTGACAGGCAAAAGTTCAACTTCAAGAAACTTGCCGTAAGTTTGGCGTGTAAAGTTCGGTATGGATTCAAGGAGTTTTCCGTAGTTCGAATAGTTTCCTGTCGACGAATAACAACCACACCTAATAGCATAACAGACAGCCCGAGCAACACAGAGCCGCTTTACTACCGCATAAACTTGCGGGCGCTCGCTCTTCAAATTTCATTTGTTTTTCGTGTAAAACGGTCCAGAAAATTCGCGCTAATTTAAGGAGTTTTGTGCAACATCATAATTTTTGACTGGAACGAGCTCGCCCTCCGGTTAAATGGGACGTTTCGGGCCTCATTGCGCATCGGCGTCGCGAAACGACACGGAACAAAGGAAAAGAATTAAAAATAAATTTTCGAGCGGACTAATGGCTGCGGGGCGGCTTAAGTGGGATTTCGTTATTTTTCGCCAGCGGTTAAGTATCTAATTTATATATTTGGGAATAAAGTGCCGTGGCGATTCTATGTGCGATAGGAAGGAGGAGGGCGCGCAGAAAGCGCTTAGACCGCAATGGCTGAAAATTGAAAATAAAAATGAGTTGCTGTAGATGAGATTGAAATTGGATTTCGGAGCGGTCTGCAATAATCCCACGGAGCCGGACGAAGTTAACTTTGCTGCTGGCTTAAACGTCTATTACGGAATATACTATCTTCGGACTTGAGAGCGCTGCCGTCGTCACCGACCACCATCAGTCACAAGTTTCAGTGAAAAATGCGGTTTATTTTGATTGAACACAAATTTGCGCAGACTCATCGTCACTTGAAGAGATATCGAAGGAAGTTTGTAGGCAAGGGAAGAGAGGCGAATATCGACCGCACCACTGTAGCTTACTAATGGCGAATTCACTTGGCTGCTCCAGTGCTGCTAGGCCGCACTCGTTGTCAAGGAACAGCTCATCCTATTGGAGTTTCCTTGACAACAAGTGCAATCGAGCAGCACTGGGGCAGCCAAGTGAACTCGCCATAAGTTTCTTGAAATCATGACATAGAGTGCCATCTAGCATTTTGCAAGTGAACTCCGTCACAGCTGTCGGTCAGTCATTCATTCGGAGCGCTTGACTGATAGAAACAAATTATTGTCTCTAGCTGATGTGATTTGAGTTCAGGAGTGTTTATGATGAGGTATTGCAGACTTTTAATTGTGGTTAGACTTGTAGTGCAGTAAAGATAGTCAAAAAAGACCCCAAACCTTGAAAAAATTAATTCATGAAATTTTATAACAGATATCGATTCAGAATTTCATTCTCTACTACATACTCAAAATCCCCGAAAATCCCAGTTGAGCATTCTTCTTGCGGCGCTGTCAAAGTATATCATGTTTGCTGCAACTAGTCCAAAAATGGAATTCTTGTTTTTGTCACACTAGAGCTACATTGTTGGCTTATAACTGTTGGTATATACTGCAGGGCATGACCAGACCTTCGTTTGAACCTCTAACTCGTATTTTCCGAAGAAAAAAAAACACGGTAGTCGCTTTAATTTCCAATTAACAGTGTTGATTAAGTATAAACCGAGGGTTAGTAACTGAATTTATTACAATCTGTTTGATTTGTGATAGAGACATTAAATTTGGTATGAGTGGTCTTCATGGTCTTCTTTCCAAATGTAGACATGACGCCTCGCCATATTTTGGTTGGGGAGGCCTAAAGGACCCCCTTAAAAATTTGAAGTCTCAGGAACTCTCACAAACCACCAGTAAATATCGTCACACATTTCAAAAAGTAATCATTCGACTCTACACGGAACCTTGACAAGAGACACAACAGTTGTCGCCATGTACGCATTGTTCTTTGTGTTGAAAAAAAATTTCTTCGGAGTGTCAAAAAAAAACACAGTTTTTAATGATTTTTTAATCTAAGAAACAGTAGGTTGATCTGCTGTGTATCATTATTCACTAATTTGTATTTGCCGAAGCTATTCATGAAGTCTGTTTTTTGATATTGTCATTCTAGGGATGACAGCTCCCGAAGAAATGAGCCAATTCAAATGTGAAGTTCAACAGCGTTTTTAATTGTTCCCAATCAATATGATCGACAATTTATGAATGGATGAATAGCTGGAACAGTTCTGTAACCTAATTTTATATGACTAGACGCGAAACCAAGCGCAAAAGCATAGGAAAATTTTTTTTTCGCGTCGCTCACCATCATAAAGTTTGTGCCCCTAGGGTGCGGGTGTGTTGAAAATATTTCTATACCATGTATTCTCTCGAACTGAGTGCTTTGAAGTATTCCACGTCTCAATCCTCATTCTTCGTGCCTTTTACTTGACAACTGCAGATCGTATTGACGTTTGTCTATACTCTTTAGTCTGTATTTGCTGTTGTTTCGCCAAAGTAGCATGAAATTTGGTGCAATTTTAACAGTGATGGGTGGCGGTTAAAAAAAAAATTCGGGGCTTTCGCGCATCACTCTTCATCTAGTTATACTCAATAAAATTATAAAACAGTTGAAGCTATCCACCCAATAATAAATTGTCATTCATATCAATTGGTAACATTGGAAAAAACGCTGCTGAACTGAGCACTTGATTTGGCTGGTTTCATCTGGAATTGTTGCTTCTAGATGACAATACGAAAAAATGGACTTTATCAATGGCTTCGGCAGATACGAATCAGTGGATAATGATATGCGAAAGATGAATTTATTCCTTTATTACATGAGAAAAATTATAGAAACCCGATTTTTTTTTTGACATTCCAAAGAATTTTTTTTTTTACATATGAAGAACAGTGCGTACATGGTGACAACTGTGTCTGTGGTGTGTCTCTTGTTGAGATTTAACGTAGAGTCGAATGATTACTTTTTGAGATGCGTGACAATTATTTTAATGGTGGTTTGCATGAGTTTCTGCAACTTCAATTTTCAGGGGGGTCCCTAAGCCCCCCTAACCAAAATATGGCGAGACGCCATGTCTACATTTAAAAAGGGGACCATGAAGACCACTCATACCAAATTTCATGCCTTTATCACAAAAAGAACAGATTTTATTAAATTTGGTCACTAATTCCCGAACTACACTTGATCACCACTGGTAATTGCAGATTAAAGCAAGTTGCGTGTTTTCTTTTGCGGGAAATAGGATTTCAGCGGTTCAGATGACGTTCTGGTCATGTCCTGGAGTATATACCAACAGCTCTGAACTAACAATATAGCTCTTATGTGACAAAAGCGAGGATACGATTTTCGGACTTGTTGCAGCAAACATGATATACTTTGACAGCGCCGCAAGAAAAATGCTCAAATGGGATTTTCGGGGATTTTAAGTACATGGTAGAGGATGAAATTCTGAATCGATAACAGCTTTAAAATTTCATGAATTAATTTCTTCAACCCCAAAACCTATCTTTACTGCACTATTGAGTCTCCTGGTGCAATGTACCAAGGATCTTTGATGGTAACTTTGTGTAGTAGAGCTAGTTCTATAATCTAACCTAGTTCTTCATCATCAAAGATTTTTTTTTGCTTTTGTTGTCGGCCAATATCGATCACGATGGTCAATAATACCCCGTCTTGGTCGATATTGTACAAGTGGAGTTTTATACATCATTTCAGATGCCTCCCGAAAAATACCGTTGGAAAACGAATCGTGCCTTTTGTGGTTCGAAGATGACCTGATGAGGTTCCTACTCACCTAGGAATTATTTTCAATTTTATCTGTTATTATTTTAGGTTTCTATCATGAGTGCCGTTCTTGGTGAATGTTAAGAAAAGGGGGCAAAATCAAAATAAATCAAAATTTTTCTCGAAAAAAGATGTTTCGACTTGTATTTTTGCGCTTTTGCTAAGCATGCAGACTACAAAATGGCAAAGAAAACGAGCGATCGATATTATTTGACCTGGTGGTCGATATTACCCGCTAAAATTTTTACTTTACCATTAAATTTTTTTCTCAAAAATGTTCCTACTCAGTGGGTGACTATTCAAGGTTTTGGGTAGTTGAATGGTTTAGTACAGGAAAAATATGTAGTAAAAAAATCTGCAAAACCTCGGAAAAAATATGGACGTCCTGAAAATTTGATATTCTGTTCAGAATTGAGTGCCCTACAACATATCCAAAATCGCCAAAAATCGCACCCGGGGGTTTTGAGTTATTGGAGGGGGGGTAAAAAATTGCAACTTAAAATGGAGGGGATGAAACCCGTCAATCCATTGGAAGCAGATACGTTATGATTGGACGCATCATATCCCGTTGATACCATTTTGACACAAAAAGTGTCAATCACTGTTGAAGGGGGGTCGTGGGGGGGCGAAGCTCTGCTAGGTGGTCCATTTTGTTTTTCTGGCCGATCACAACAAGTTTGGTATCTTTTCCCACTGAATCCAATCTCCTGAACTCGAATCCGATCTGTAAATTTGGATAAAAACAAGTTTGAACAAGTTAACTTGAAAAAACTTGTTTTTTCTTTGACAATTTTGACGAATTTCTTTTTTACTGTTAGAAGTGTTCATCTTTGAAAAATTTTCAGGGGTCATTAGATTGAAGTGTATTCTTCACGAAAATCATCCACTCAATGTATAATTTTGTTTCTCGAGTTCAAAAAATCGATTTGAACCTGAGCCGGCTCGGCGCGTCGTCTACTACTGACCAGAACACTACAGCATGCACCTTGTAATGAAAATAGCTCAAACTTTCGAAGAGATAACAACTCATCTTTGAAAATTTGATTATCTGTGCAGAATTGAATTCTCTATAACGTAAACAAAACCGTCATAAATCGCACTGCAGGGTTTTGAGTTATTTGAGGGGAAAGGTAACAGTTCATAGAGCACGAATCTTGAGAAAACGTTATCCTTCTCCTCGAATAACTCAAAATCCTGAAGTACGATTTATGGCGATTTTGTTCATGTTATAGAGAATTCAATTCTGCACATATAATCAAATTTCCGAAGATGAGTTGTTATCTCTTCGAAAGTTTGAGCTATTTTCATTTAAAGGTGCATGCTGTAGTGTTCTGGTCAGTAGTAGACGACGCGCCGAGCCGGCTCATGTTCAAATCGATTTTTTGAACCCGGGAAACAAAATTATACATAGAGTGGATGATTTTCGTGAAGAATACACTTCAATCTAATGACCCCTGAAAATTTTTGGAAGATGAATACCTCTAGCAGTGAAAAAAAAATCTTCAAATTTGTCAGAGAAAAAACAAGTTTTTTCAAGTTAACTTGTTCAAACTTGTTTTCATCCAAATTTACACATCGGACTCGAGTTTAGGAGATTGAATTTAGTCGGAAAAGATACCAAATTTGTCGTGATCGGTTCTACATGGCCAGAAAAACAAAATGGACCACCTAGCAGAGCTTCGCCCCCCCACGACCCCCCTTCAACAGTAATCGACACTTTTTGTGCCAAAATGGTATCAACGGGATATGATGCGTCGAATCATAACGTATTTGCTTCCAATTGATTGACGGGTTTCATCCCCTCCATTCTGAGTTACAATTTTCTACCCCCTCTCCAATAACTCAAAACCCCCGGGTGCGATTTTTGGCGATTTTGGATATGTTGTAGAGCATTCAATTCTGAGCAGAATATCAAATTTTCAGGACGTCCATATTTATTTCGAGGTTGAAATCTATCTTTCTTGTACTAGTTGGGGAATATGATATAAAACGAACAGCCTCGACAATTCGACATGCAATGGCAGTGCTGCCAGTCGCAGTGGCGACTGGTTTTGTATTTTTTGTCTTAAGTAGTCGATATTCACTTGCTCTCCCTAATGTACTTTCTCACACAGGTTGCAAGTCGGACTTGAAATTGAAGCTCAAGTGGGTACTCCGGGGTGCAAAATTGCACGTTACTGACAAAGAGTTGCACCACAAATGGCACTGCTTTTTGAATGGTGGAATCGGTCTTAGTATAGCGGCCTGGTATCTTATTCAAATATAAAGAAACTTTGATTAACTATTGTACTACATTGTACTGAATTTTATACCGGCGCTTTCCGAACCTGATACAGGGGCATTAAGAAGAAAGCAAGAGCCCGATGGCGCGTCAAATTTGCACCACTTTCCACTTAATCACCCACCCCTTCTAATTACACTCGAAAAGCTATACGAAACCACTCTTGATGCTTCGTGCGGTGTTACGTTCCAATATATCCACCGCCCCGCCCGCCCGTGCCAAACCAGTTGCCATCAGTTACTGTGGCGGTGTTGCAGCTTAAGCTGCTAATTGCTCATTAGTTGTAATATTAGGAGAGAACGTTCCGGAAGTTGAAACGATGATGGTGACGTGCAACGCGAAATGCAATATCCTGTTCCACAAAAGCCCGATCGGACATTGGCGGTATGGCCAATGTCTCTTCTCCGTTCCCGTTTCCCTCCTCGACGCCTCTGCAAATAGCATGGCCAGAGAAAGCCATACGAGGAACGCCATGTGGCAGTGTCACACATTGATTTTCCTAATGCAATTTAGCCGTTTTGGTCTATATTATTATGCAGAATGCAGATGTCCCTGAATCACGTATGCTCTCCAGCACAGTTCGAACGGTTCTGGATTATCTGCATCGATATGTGTACAATATGGAAGCATCAGTGAGGGAATTTCTTGTACGGATTTTCGATGATAGACTAAGTACTTTGATGCTGTAGATATTCACTTTTCTATATCTAAGTACAAGGTGATTCATAATTATTAGACTATATCAGGCTGAATTGGACCTTGTATAAAAAAAATCAACACTTTTAAATCAAATGCTAGATGCGAAGTTGCTTCTTGATCAGCCGTAGCAGTACTATAGTAAAAACTTTCCGTGGAAGTAAAGATCAGATCACTTGGTAAGTGATCCTTAGCTTTGTGATAGCTGGCTGGTGTGGGAATCATTCAAGAGCGGAATCATATTGAGACACTGTAAAAAAATACGGGATCCAAAAGATTGACATCGCCCCATATACGCCCCAAGCAAACTCGGTTGGAAGAGTTTGAAAATGGTCATCGCCCAGTTAGGACCAAAACACAGTGGGATAAATTTCTACCTGAACTAGTTTTTGCAATAAATACGACGACTCATGAATCGACATAATTCTCACCAGCATTTTGGACGCGGTATGAATAGGTCTAGCCAAGTCATGAAGGGGGCTTGCCTGGAGGGGATTAAATGACAAGAGAGGACCGGTCAACTGAACTGAGAAAATTATAATAAGCGTTCAAAAAGTGCAAGTTAATGTACACAGAGAAAATATATTGCATTTTTGGCTGGAGACTCCAACATGCCGTTAAGCGATGAACCCACTAAACTCAGTGGCGTATTGAAGAGGTGGCCTCCTCCAACCTCCATATAATTGCTTTGTTCTCCAAATACAGGGAAGTCACGAACCAAAATAGGCCGTCGTCACATTAGTTCGTCACCCCTCCCCCTTTCCTCTTTCAAATATTGGCTGTGCACATCACTTGGCTAACTTTCAAACAGACCGTAAACAAAAGTTGCGATCTACTTACCAATCCGAACTGAATGAACTTACCCAAATTGCTAGAGGTATCTCGCTACTTCTCTTGCAGTTTCAAGTTTTTTCTTCAACTGTTAGCTTAGATAACTTAGTGAGGAGTGATCCTCTGAGGTAGCTGGCTAGTTTGAAAAGCCTTCAGGGATAAGATCATTTTGGATATGGATGCCCAACAGCCATCATAATGGACAGCGGACTGCAGTTCGATTGAAAATTTCAGAAAATGGTGAAAATATACGAAATCGAAAAGATTGACATCGCCCCGTATACGTCCCAAGCAAATCCGGTTGAAGAGTGCAAGAGAATTCAGTACTGAATTTACAAGAAACTCGCAATATCCACTTCAAAACTCGCGCAGTGTATTTCTGGCTGGAGACTTCAACATGCAGCTAAGCGACGAACCCATTGACCCCAGTGGCGTATTTAAGAGGTGACCCCCTCCAACCTTCATATAATTGCTTTGTTCTTCAAATACAGGGAAGTCACGGACCAAAATAGACCGTCGTCACATTAGTTCGTCACCCCTCCCCTTTCCTCTTTTAAATACTGGCTGTTTACGTCACTTGGTCAATTTTCAAACAGACCGTAAACAAAAGTTGCGATCTACTTACCATCCGAACTAAGTAAGCTTGCCAAAGTTGCTAGTGGTATCTCGCTATTTCTCTTGCAGTTTCTTGTTTCTTCTTCAACTGTTAGCTTAGATCACTTAGTGAGGAGTGATTCTCTGAGGTAGCTGGCTAGTTTGGAAAGTATTCAGGGATAAGATTATTTTGGATTTGGATGCCCAACAGCCATCATAACGGACAACGGACTGCAGTTCGATTGGAAATTTCAGAAAATGGTAAAAATATACGAAATCAAAAAGAGTGACATCGCCTCGTATGCGTCTCAAGCAAATCCGGTTGAAGAGTGCAAGAGAATTCAGTACTAAATTCACAAGAAACTCGCAATATCCACTTCAAAACTCGCGCAGTGTATTTCTGGCTGGAGACTTCAACATGCAGCTAAGCGACGAACCCATCGAACTTAGTGGCGTGATGAAGAGCTGACCCCCTCCCAGGGGCGGACTGGACAGGGGGGCCAGGGGGCGATCGCCCACGGGGCCACTTACATCGGCGGGGCCAAATTTTTGTCCCTTTTTTTTCTAAAATAATAATTGTTGGCCCCGTTTCTTTTGTGCATTTGAGTCGGAAAAAAGTGAACGTTCATGCAGAACATTCCTAAAGCCCCTCGTTCTGATTTTTATCATTTGGCATTGGCTCCGTGTCCTTTTTATTTTCGCATCCATTACATTAAAGTAGAAAACTGCAAAAAATTTCTGCATCGCATCATCTTTGACAATTGTATCCTCTTATCTTCTTATGCATGCTAAATCCCAATAAGAAAAGCACCGAATTTTTATTATTTCAGATTTTGTTTTGACCCTTTTCCGGGATTATTTGGGCGCCAAAAGCTTAAATGATAGGACTGTGTAATATATTTATGCAATAATGATTATGGACTGTTAATGTTATAGTTGTTTTGTTATTGATTTGTGCCTTGAAAAATTCTTAGTTGGCCCCGTCCATTTCTTCTTGCATTGAGTCAAATTCAAAAGAGAAACGATTCTTACTGCATCTTGTATCGAACCTATCGGACCAATTCCGCCGCCTCCAACAGTTGTAATTCTTTTTTTTTTTAACGTCAACACTTAGAAGACGAAACGTCAGTGGTTGTGTTCTACTGATCAGTTTAGAACAGTTTCTATTTTTTTGCGCCTGCTGTGCCTTGCTTCCCCCCCCCTGAAACCCTGCGTCCCATATTATCAGTAAAAAATATAAAAATCGACGAGCCTCTCTTTCTATACCGGGGTGTTTTGTAATAAACTATCCAAAATTTGGAATACACATGGATTCGATCATTTAATTTTTTTGCATGATGAAAAATGTAGTTTTTATTATCAGTAATAATATAACAAGTGGTATGATTAGCATCGATTAATAACCATACCACGAGTTAAATTTAGCAAGACTATATAACATATTGAAAAAATCATCAGACATTTCAAGGCAAATCTAAGGTTCACCTAGGTATTTAGTGTCTATATGCATTACAAAATAGCAATTCAAAGATTCGTCCATCGTTAGTAAAGCGTATTGCATGGATATGATTTTCCATGTTACGAGCAGATACCGTGTAAATCCACCCAATGTGACATTTCTCTGATCTGAATGCCTGTGTACACATCAACACCACAGACGAATGCTGTATCTGTATATATTTTGTACAAGAACCCCCTTTTGGGGTAAGTAATCACGTTTTTAACTCTTTCATTGGTATCCCATCAGTCTTTTTCATGCATTTTCAACAGTTAACATTCAAAATAAAAGTTAACCTCAAATTGAAATCAATCTGACTGGAGGTAAACAAGCCGAAATCGGTGATAGATTCAATTGTTTTTTTACATCGCTGTGATATCCTCTTGGTACCTTGAATCCGTGCATCTCATTGGCTGAAACACGATCTAGTTACCTATGCGTTATATAGTCATTATTATTATTATTATTATTTTTGGAAAATTTCCGCTTGCGGCGCAGTTTATTTGACTCGCCTTATCTTGACGACCATTGTTTACATTTTACTTTACTAGCCCCCGGGGCCAATCCCATGCAGTCCGCCCCTGCCCCCTCCATCCTCTATATATTTGCTTTGTTCTTCAAATACAGGAAAGTCACGGACGAAAATAGGCCGCCATCACATTGGCTCGTCACCCTTCCCTCTTTCCTCTTTCAAATATTGGCTGTGTACGTCACTGGGTCAACTTTCAAACAGACCGTGAACAAAAGTTGCGTTCTACTCACCATCTGAACTAAGTAAACTTACCCAAGTTTCTAGTGGTATCTCGCTCCTTGCCTTGTAGTTTCTCGCTTTTTCTCTAACTGATAGATTAGATCACTTAGTGAGGAGTGATCCTTGGCTTTGTGGTAGCTGGCAAGTGTGGAAAGCATTCAGGGATAAGATAATATTGAGATTTGGATGCCCGAACGACATCCTAACAGACAATGGGACCGCAGTTTAAGATAAGAAATTCCAGAAAATGATGAAATAATACGGAGTCCAAAAGACTGATACCATATACACCCCAAGCAAATCTGGTTGAAAGAGTAAACAGAATATTGAAAACGGCCATCGCATCGCTCAGTTAGGACCAACCGCAGTGTGATAAATTTCTACCTGAACTCATTTTTGCAATAGGTGAATTGAAAGTCAACCCAATTCTCATCAGCATTTGTGAATTTTGGACAAGAATTGAATAGGTTTAGGCTTAGTCAAGTCATGTCAAGTTAGTTAATGTGCACAGAGCATCAAGAAAATGCCCACCTTCCATTATAAATAAAATGTCTCCATTAATAGTTAGCTCGTCAAGTACTTGATACATCTTGCTCCTCTGATTGCTAGCCAATAAAGCCCCGCTTGCCTCACTCCCTCTTCTTATGACCTCGCACTCGTACGCCATAATCGTTTTTCTCACGTGCATTGGGTCGTTGAACTGTCGACTCAGCGAATTCCTGCTTCCGGGATCGACACTTTCGTCCGCCGGATGTGTGGTGCTGATGCTAGCGTCACAGGAGCTCCCTAACTTCCAACGTATTGAACTGTCAACAGTGTCAAGGGTGTCAACTTCCACTGACATTTTGCAGTTGTATTGTCAATTGTAAGAATCGACTTTTGAGTTTGGACAGATTTGAGAAGTCGTATAGACGGTACTGGGCAGACATAGAATCAGTTATTTTTGTTGTCATTTCGGGGCACATTCAGTCTCTATATAATTTTATTGACGTGTCGTTGATATAGTCAAGATCAGCTGTAGCGCTGTCGCGGCCTTATTAACGCTAAAGAGATTGCTTAGGTAAGGTAAGAACACAGCAGATATGACAACAGACGCGGAATATGGATTTTTCGAACACAATATCGCTTGCAATTTTATATGGCATCCAAATAGCAGTTTTCCAAGACACAATGGGCTGCTGTCGGCGTCAGGATTAAAAAAGCTTAGTGCACAGACCCGAGTCGCCCGCCCTCTAGGAACTTCCAGTCTCCAGTTGGAGAGATAATGAGACTCTTTTGTCAGTGTTTTGGGCTTGTCGTTCGACCAAGCCTCGGGAGGAATTCCATACCATCAGCAAGTCTGACGGGATCTGGCCGGGCAGCAGCGACGGCGGCATCAGCTCGCAGTGTCTTCATTAGGGCTCGGCGGCGGCGAGCTCGCCGACCCTCTGCCTATTGTCGGAACAGGGCGGCTGGGCTGTAAAATATTTTAATTTGTCTGCACCGGCGCAGGTTTTTTGTTCGGCTGTGTTTTTCTGTTGTTGCTGCTGCTCTGATGCTGCCGCCGTGGCTGCCGTTAGACGTGCTGATGGCCAAACACAAAGACAGCGCCGGAGTAATGAATGTACACGGAGAGTTCAAGCGGCGCCTTGTAATTAAATTAGTTACGTACATCAAATCGGGCGCCCCGAGCGCCAGTTCCCATTGGTAAATATGTGCTTAGTACCACGCCAATTTCAGTTAAAGGCTACTAATAAAGCGTTGGAGACGTTTCATTCAGGCAGTTGTATTAGCTTCGAAAATGTGATAAAGTTTGTATACGTGGGACTTTGACTTTATTAACATCAAAATCAAAGGTTAAAATTGATTGCCTTTGCGGCGCTTGAAACAAATCAGGGCTTGGAACTGTCATTCTGTTGAGCTGTTTCACCCTTTTTCACCTTTGGCTATGATCGTCGTCCCCCTTCCCCTCCCCCACTACCTTGTGGAGCTCTTATCTTCGTTTTACTTACGTTGTCGTTTCACTCAGGATCTTCCTCTAGACGAGAACGGAACTTTGGGGATGAGGATTGAATTGAAAAGTTGAACAGAAACACGAATCGACAGCAAACAAAATGGATTTTTCATTCAAAATTATCAGCAAAATTTGAATGAATTAGGTTCTTTCCGTGAAACACCCAACACAAGACTGACCGAATGGACAAAATAACACAATGGACAAAATGAACAAAACTAATTGAAAACACAATCAGATTTGATTTGATTTGATTTGAACAAAATATGTCAACTGTCAGTCAAAGAAAAAGGATAGTAACGGATTCGGAAAAAGAAAAAGGCTCTCAGTGGAAGAATTCGCTATTTTACAGAGCAAAGCCCGTACTGGCATAAGTGTCTCCTTGTCGCGTGTTGTCTCCTGGAGAATCTATGTTAATTCCAGCAGACCTTCTGGCCAGACCTCCACAAAGGGTCCATGTTTCAATCCGCACACTCGTTTCAGAGCTTTGTAAGTCAGCAACTCATTGTGGGATCAAACTCAAAGGTTTTGATCCATGCGGACCGGAGGAGTCCGCTCCGTGCAACAACCGCATTCAAACTTGCGTTGTACAAATCGTGTAGTTTACACACGAAAAATTAGCGAACTGGGAACACAATCACAGTAACGCCCACTGAGTCAGGTACAACATACGAGAAGCTTTACTTCTGTGTCTCATACAATACGGGCAGAGGGCCGCTCACAAACTAAACTGGAAAGAGTTGAAGACTAAGGCCAAGTATAAGGCCACCGCAATATAACAATTAAATTCAAAACGCAATTGTGCCGGATCTACGTAGTTATAGCTCTCTAGAAAGTGGAAGAAATTGAAGATGACTTCCCTGTAGCCGACTTGTGTTAGTCCTGGCGTCGACGAACGAAGTCCTGACGAAGTCCTGGCGTCTCCACTCCTGCCGTTCCCACCAGGTCCCGAGCCACTTCGACGGATGTTGCCTGGCGTCGGCCCCTGGTTCCCGAAAGTTCTGCTGGCGCAGCCGGAAAGTTAGCGGTAATTCTCAATAACGGCGCCCAGGCTTGACGTAGCTTCGACCGACGCTTGGTGATGTTGGACTGAGGAAACTCCTCATCCGTCGGGGCGCCGTGGACCTGGGGACAAACAGAAACGGATCAGCACATATACAACACATGGCAAAATAGAAGATAAATATTGATGACGCGACCCAAGGCGACTGTCCGGCACATTTCAGTAGCGAGGCTAGACAAATAACATAAATTAAAACACTAGAACAAGCAAAAATACAATCGTGTGTCAGCTCCGGCCCTTCTAGGTTATGGATGGTGTTTGACGCTCCGTCAACATGACGCTTGGTGACGTCGCGAATCTCGCTCTTATTGACTCGAGCGTTCACCAGCTCTTTGGATCCTCGTCAAGGCGGGAAGTTTGACCCATCGATACATGATAAAACCACTTAACTTCGATTCGGTAGCCGACGGTGCAATTGGCGGCGTGAATTCGACTGCGAGCGCCGCACATGGATCAGAAACGGTTGTTGCAAGCCATTGAAACAAGCATACAGGAAACCGAACTGTCGACAGCAAAAAAATCATATCCGTATTGTAGTGGGACGTCTTAAGATTATGAAATAAAGTGGAATTAAATATTTAGGAATAAAATTGGCATTACGGGCGATATAGGAAAGGAAAGAAACAGGATAAGGAATGCGAAGATATCGATTTTGGCCGGCATCGATGTTTGTAGGCCAGGGGCTTGAGACGTGAGACGGTGATGGTAACAGGAAGGGTCCAAGAATAGAGACGAGGGAGAAGATGGAGACTCGCGTGGTAGCAGTCAAGAACGGCAGATGTGCGGGAGAAGAAAAACTCATATTTTTCAATAATAATAAATGTAGAAAAGTGCTAAAAACACTGTAATCAATTGTAGTGCATCAGTGACGAGAAGGAAAATACTGAGGCAAGTCTGATCTCCATTGTAATCAAATGCAAATTGTTTGATAGGGTTGACAAAATTGTTTTGTTTATAAAATGATAGTAGGTTCTGTTTTGATATTTCGAACAGCCATAGTAAGCGTCAAGCCGATTTCAATTCCCTGTAGTTGCTTTGAGCTTTCAAATGCGGCCCCTTGTTGCAGCTACCTACCTTCGAGACGCCAGGAAAAAGGGTGAAAACCTCTGTAACCCGTCAAGAGATTTAGCTTCCTACAGAGCATGATTTTGTAGACTCTATTAGCTTGAGACAAGCACTAGCAGTATTTATGCGAATCAAAATCTGGGCAAAATCTCGATCACGCGAAATCTCCCCCATAGAATTAAAGATTCAACCCTTTTCGCGCGACAAAGAGTTCAAAAGCAGAAAAGGTTGAGTTCCAAAAAAGAGAACCCCTTAAGCAATGCCAAGAAAATTCAGTGTCGTTGAAAAATACTTCAAGACCGAAAGGAACATAACATAATTTTTTGCAGGCTATTTAATTAGAGACTCATTGCAATAAACTGTCCACCTGACCGGAGTGTTGATTTGAATGGAGTTATATAACCCAGCTCGAAATAGAGTTGTTGGATAAGGCTGTAAGTCAAACTACAGCACCAGCTGAATACAAATTCATGGAATGTCAACACTCAAATTTTATGTAGATTATTTGATCAATAATTGAAATAATGGCTATCATTTTGAAATAACAAGACAATACTTAATGAACAACCATCTCTCTCTAAGTACAATTAAATAGTAAAGATTTCTTTTCGTACCAGTGAAAATGGGCGAGAAGGTGGAAAGGGTTGAAGTTAAAATTTGACGAAGGCTTAGTAGATTAAGCAAGGAATTAAAATTCTAGTGCATTAGGAAATGAGTTCATCAATAGTTCGGCAAATTAGGAAGAATGAGAACAGAATTAACTTGGAAGGGTTGAACAAATTCGTCGTAGGATTACGCACGTAATTAGGATGTACTTTTTTTTCAAAAACCGAATGTAAACTTGAATAATTCCCAACGCTAGCTGATGTCAGCACGTCTGAAAATTATAAAATGAATAATTAAGGTGAACTCAATTAAATTGGCGATGATTGATTATTTGTAATAAAGTTAGGGTGTGGTTAAGTGACTTTGTTTATTTTTCAATATTTACTCAATTCATCCCCTTTCAAAGAACGTGAGGTTACTACTATAGTAGGCTCCAGGTATTAGCACGACGGGAATTTGATGTAACTGGAAATTAATTTAAATGACTTAGGTAAAGGTAAATTAAAATCTATGTCAATGAAGACACAACTAGGGTCACTAAACGTATCACAGCTAATAAATTTAATGTAGGGAAGGGGGTATATCACAGTATGCAGCACACTTTATTCAACGATTTTTTGGCACGAAGCACTGTTTCTGCTATCAAGTTACCGAAACCTATAAACATTAAACTTGTTGTTGACCAAACTACACCGACCTTTCTATTTTGAATAAAAGCTGACAACCTCACACCTAGTTTTTCTATACAACTACAGATCTTTGTGGCTGTTTCATGGGTGAAACATCGATACTACACTAATGATCTGTGTCATAAGTTGAAAAGCGATTTGAAATCAAGCTAGCTAATCGACCTAAGTAGAGGTCGGTGAGTTGACCGTTGGTGAAATGTTTAGCTGGTGAATTGGATTTCTGTTGGATGTCCCAGACTCAATTAATATCCTTTTCTTAGGGGACGCCTGTGCTGTATCACCCGTTTGGATTTGATAACGTCATTAAAATTTCTCGTGAAACTCGGTCCATCAATATTTTGTACGTCAACTTTGCCTTTAACTTGAAACAAGCACGTATACCTACTGACACTGATCGAACTTCAATAACTCTAACGCGCCAATAAAACCTTCTATATTGTTCCCTTGAAGGGCACAACGGGGCCTCCACTAGGTCCGGATATTTCCGAGCCCTGGGCCTCTTTTTAATCTACGCCAGTCCCAGTCTCTTTGTTCTCAGATATCTTTTCTACCTACCGACGCCGAGGGTAACTTATTAAATTTTCAAAATGATCGGCATGTTTAAGGTTGTGCCTGATAACGCAATCAAGGTGACAGCGTCGAGATATGATATATACCGCGGACCTGCCCGATGCCGGCAGGCAGCAGCATCCAGCTCGTTAGTCGCGACGACGGCGCCGGAATATGAGGGAAGAAGAGAAGCGGACGATAGCGAAGTCGGACCACGGCAATGGCGAAGAAGTGGAGGTGGAGGCGGCGGTGGCGGCGGCAGCAGCATCAGGAGCGCGTCTGATTTCCCAGGAGACGGGATCCGCCGCCGCTGCCGTACCTGACGTGTGTCAATTACCGCGCCTTATCAATACCCCGCACACAAAATGTATTCCTCGTCGCCGGGTTATCATTTCATAACGTATTATGCGATGGTGCCTCAACACGCACCACCCCAAAAATTGTATACTTACGTACCTGCGTGTATCTTTTATGGCAGCGAAGCACCGCGAGCACCAGCACAATACTCTAAAATACGCCCGGAATGGGAAGGATGTCAAATGTTACTGCCGCAAGGACATGACAAAAGGATAGTTCGCGTCGATTCGGTACTTTCTGCACCTTTATACTTTGCCGCCAAAAATCACTCGATATCAGTCGCCTCTGGCATGTCACTGTCAGTCAGGACCATAGAGTGAGAACACACGATGCACTATCATACCCCTTTTTCCAGTTGTGTTTCAAAAAATATGAAGCAATGGCTAGCAATGGAAGTGTTCCAGCATCCCTATTGCAACGATTCAGACCCTCATACTTATTGTCTTTTGTAACTTGGCCTAACCCTGGACCTTTTTACCTCTCTCAAACCAACGATGGACTTCTCCACATAGTAAAAGAGCCGACGTTGTGTGGTTTTTGCCAGTTGGTCATCAATTAATCAATTATTTCAGTTCAATGTCGACTATACTCCACGGCTCAAAGCTCCCCATCCTACCCAGGGGCCCTCACCAGGTCAGAACCTGGGTCTGTGTGCACCGCGGTGCTAAAGTAGCAGGATTCAGGTCCTTTGTCCCTTGAAACTTGGGCTGGAACACCGACAGCCAACCCGCAGCAGTACCTAAACGCATCTTCACTGCAGGGTGCTGATTACACAGTCATTCCCCGGTTTGGCTCCACCCATAGCAGGGGAGTTTCTTTCCTGCTATGGGGAGAAACTCGTGGATCTGAGGCTCAGCTCGGATACTAGCAATGGTCTCAGTTCCCAATGACACCTTAAACGCCGGCCCCAGATAACAAGTCCGGCTGGGCTCAGTTTGTTGCGCTCAATCTTTGGATCAGCCTGTGTACCGATCCAGGACTCACGGATGCAGGCATCTGTACCTCACCGTTCCAGTCCATTGATTACCAGGTGAGAAACCCGTACTCACGCTAGCTTTGCTGCCACTAAGAAGCCAACACCTTATTGGGAGGGCAGGGAGCATAATCCCCTGAGCTCTCTGTCATCTCCTAGAACTCATGTTAGCAAGGCTACTGTTCTAGTTTCGGGAACTACCTGTTCCTTTCGGTCTTCGCCTTATTTAGGCAAACACGGATGCTGTTTTTACGGCAAATCAGCTTCTTTCCTCTATCTCTGACAATCTCTCACAATCGACAAAGCGCGCAGCCCACTTGTTACCGGGGCAAACTAACATCGCTCTTCCACATTTTAGTCAATATACACAACATTCTCCCACCGGAGTGATGAGACAAAACACAAGGATCATTACTCACAGATCAAACATGAACAGGTAACAGCAAAAATCAATGAGAAATAAAACAAAGACAACCAATTCTAGTCTTCAAATTTTGAAGGCATTCTCACTTTACGATCACATCGCGCAATCTTGGTCCGATGGCCCAGGAAATGGCTCTGCACTCCACTTCCGAATTTTTGTTGACATCAAGAAATTACGGAAGGCCGCTGGTCCAAGACCGCTCTGCAGAAGTCTTCTTCACATGGGCCTCGACATCGAGGCATTTCAGAGGAAACAGACGCTGCACTGGTCGCAGCAGGAAAGCTCTCGACGTCTTTAGTTTCACCAGGGGAACCTCGCCGTCGCTTCCAGGCGGCAATTCGACGACTCGAGTCAGGGGCCAGTCGAGTCGTCTTCCGTTCTCGCTTCCAACCAGAACCATCTCGCCAACCTCCATTGTTTGGCGCGGTTTTCGACGAAGATTGTGCTGGCGGAGCTGGCCGAGGTACTCGCTACGAAACCGCGCTCGTAACTCCTCCCGTAGACATAGTCTGTAGCGAAGCCTCTTACTCATAGTAGCAGATTAAACAGACTGGAGAGCATGGGTATTGGGTATCATGACATCAGTTGTAACAGCTCAGTGGTCTTCACCTATGGCAAAGTGGTACAATTGAATTGTCGCGTCAGGATTTGTGAGAATAACAAGAATCTGAATAGAAATTTGAGCGAGGTATATTAGATATTACCAAAAATCCAATCAATCTTTGCGAAACCTAGTGGAAATTGTGAATTCTCGAAGATATAGAGATTTATCTTTTATCCTATGCATGCATACAGTTCGAACTAAATGACGAGTCACGTAATTTGACAACAATATCATTACACAAAAGTTTATATACTATGGATAGGATGCCATTTGAGATGAGGAGCACAAGTTTTCATTTTCAAAAATTCAATGAACAAATTCTTCAGGGCACTGACAATGGATATTATAATATCTTCCAAGGCAATATAGTGGTAGGACTGGCAAGACCGCATTGGTTCCAATTGACAGAGAAAGGAATATAAAAAAATAGAGGACAAAGTAGAGGCGATAGCGTGTACACCGGCACCACGAAATTTGACACAGTTACGATAATTCTTGGGTATGACTAACTACTACCGTAGATTCATTCCAGGTCTAGAGCAAATTTTAGCCCTCTGTACATTTTATTAAAAGACTACAGCACGATTGGTCAGAGGAATGTCAAAGAGCTTTCGTCAGGATTGAATCCAAAATTTTGGCCTATTTTAATCCGAAATCATTGTCAATTGTAATCACGTGTGATGCTTCAAAAACTGAAACTTTGCCAGTTAATGCCTGATAAAAGAATTGTAACTTGCGCGTCGCATACGTATTCAAAGGCCAAAACAGATTGTTCCACTGTAGAAAAGGAAAATCTGGCGTGTTTTCTTGGCGTCAGAAAATTTCACGGGTACGTGTACGGCCAAAAATGTATCTCAAAAACTAATCAAAAGGCGTTAGTGTCCATTTCAGGTAGTATGATAAGGATATTAACCCGATTTTGAGATCGTTCATATTAAGGGCAAAATGATGTATTTGCGGATTGTCTGTCGCGTTCACCGATTCGGCAGTCCGAAGAGCATTAATCCGATCAGCCGGAGCTTGACATGTTGTTTTTACAGGTCGAGTTTCCGCTCTGCAGACTGACCGCGATCCAGAATTATCAGTAGTCAAGCGTTACGTTATAACCACATAGCCACATAAAATTCCATTGTATGAGGACGAGAACTCTTGTGATGGAGGAATGGTCAATAAGGGAAAGAGGTGCTTCTCTGCAATAGTGGGGCTTGGTTGTTGTGCATTGGGTCTAAGTGGAGCTTAGATTTGTTGTTTTTTTTAAGAAGTTTTATTATTTTGTCATTGTTTTCTCGATTTTTGTTTTGTTTCACTGTAAATATATCACACTTATATTATCAGGCTCCTTGCTCATAACTGTGAGAATAACGAGCAATAAACTATACCTATTTATTTATTTAATCAAATTCAATCAGAACTGAAAGCATTTCACAAGCAGTTCAGTATCCAGCAACCCTGCCGCTGTCGGTGTGCGTGGCAGTTTCAACTTTGCTTTCACCACTTGCGAGGATCTGATCAATCCCTCGGCAGCCATACGCACTGATTCTTCATTTTCCACCTCGCTTTTCAAAAACATCATCTACGCTTCCAGCTTAGTTGTCTTTGGATCCAGATTCTGAAAATGTGGCGAAAGCTGCCACACCCTCAGCAGCTCCTCCGGCAAGCAAGCCTCAATCAAGGGGTATAGCACACCTGCACACTTCTCGGTGGTGATTCTGAGCGATTCCAATTAAGACTCTCAATTGTGTTTCAATCTTATCATGCAAACCCACCAGCGCGGCATCGTGAAACTTATTGATCATCCCAGTGGCGATGCATGGCTTGAACGGTCTGAATCATTCTCCTGTACGGCGACAATCGTATCGTGATGCAGAGAGCTTCGTGAAACGCGATAAATTGCCAGGGGATAACGTCGTGGAAAACCTAAAACTCTCAGTTCTTGTTGTCTTGCCAACTGATTCACAATTTTCGGCAGCCGTTTCCATGGCTATGATCTCAGAAAAGCTCGCTTCTTGCGTCGGTTGCAGAAAGGAAACCACGTTATCGCTTCTATATTCCCAGAGAGCTGACCTGACCTGACCTCTGCCAGAAGCTCCTCCTCGGAGGCGTCGTTCTCCAGCAGCAGGTCATAGGTCCTCTTGTCGAGGTCACGGAGCAGATCTTGCTTAAGCTGTAGCACCTTGAACGTTGCTCGTATTTCTTGTAGGTTGAGGTTTTCTTCTTCTATCTAATCGGTCAATGGATTCGCGGTTTTCGTGAAAACACAGCGTTGCACGGTCTTCGATTTCTTTAGAAGATCCATTGTGCCTCCTTGTCAGTCTTCTCTCAGGCTTTTTTGGAGACTGCTAGCCTTTCTGTGACACCAAAACGTCTTCCTTTCAAATTAGTGATTTTTGGGTTATGACCTATTGCGCCCAAGTCATCGGCATCGATATGTTACTCTCCCTCCCCACACCACAAGCTCCGACTCCACACCGCAACTGCTTCAATGAAAAATATACCTAATCGAAAAATTAGATGATATATCAAATGAGACGAAATAGATATTTTGGAGACTTCCGTTAGAAAACAATTGCCATATCAAATTTCAGTTGGTACGTTCAACCCTGATGTAATTCGAGTTGGCTGGGAGTCGCGCCACGCGACATCCTTGAAAATGAGAATGAGAAGTTTGGAAAACCTAAGCTCACTCGAATCATACTAGGCTTGAACATACTTTACCAGACTCACTATACAAGTAGCCATGCTCTAAGCAGTTTCAGAAACCGTTGCCAGGGGATAACGTCATCAGAAAAACTAAAAACCACAGTTCTTGCTGTCTTGCCAACTGATTTGCAATTTTCGCCAGCCGTTTCCATGGCTATGATCTCAGGAAAGCTCGCTTCCTGCGTCGGTTGCAGAAAGAAAACCACGTTATCGCCTCTCAATTCCCAGAGAGCGCCATGTTGTTTGCAATTTGCGTTCAATAAAATCACATTTGCGGAAACAGAAATCATCGATTTCTGCAGGAATAGTCTCGTTGTGCGAGAAATCCGTACCTTGTTATCGTCATGTCACTAATTGAATTAGTTTGAGTTCTCGGCGCTGGTGTTGCCGGCGCGCTCCAATAACGCCCGCGCGCGTCTCCGGGAGTAAAATTGCATTTGCAGCTTTGCCAAACGAGCTCGGACCGTGATTTTCGATTTCATCCCGGTCCAGGAATGGGGGGATCTCCTTTCTCCGTCTCTGCTGAGGTAACGACACGTTAAATATTGACTCACGCGGCCGTCGCTTCAGACGCGTCGGTCGTGGAAAACAATCCGCGACGCCTTTGTTCCCTGGAGGGGCATCATGATGGCGTGTGTGTGTGTTGAAGTTCGACTGCAATCTGAAACTGGAACTGTGCAGCCTTTTTTTTTTCTAAATGTGAACAATGGACGCTATACGGATTGTCCTGATAGAATCATGAAAACATAGGCAGAAACAAGCCAAACTGAAAATAATCAGCTCAAAAATCATTAAATACAAGACACTTTTCAGCTCAAAACTTCAGTGAAAGGAAGCCCCCAGGTGTGTTCATTATCAGGTGATCCTATTTCTTGTCTGTTCCTTTAATACTGTTCCTTCCTCTTACCCGCCTTGAGAAAGACCTCGCTACGAGGTAGAAACGTTGGCAATATATTAAAAGAGAAAATTATATAGAAAAACTGTCTGTTATTCCCGTGAAATCAAAGAAATACTTCAATGAATATTTAACTTCAAACATGCTTCAATATATAGAAATTTTATTGAAAAAATGGTAATTGTTAACGACCACTACTTCTCGACTTCAGCCACCAACTTTTCACGGTAGGTAGACACCACCACAACATCACGTTCGTCGACCGTAGTTTCCTGAGGAAACCACTATTTCCACTGTAAAATGCCCCTTCTTTCCATTACTTGTCCTATGACGTAAGTACATGCAAAAAGGAAGCGTCCTATATAGCTGTTTAAGTGGTTGCCTAACTCTTAGAAAATGCTAGTCGAGAAGTAGTCGTCGTCAACAATTACCGAAAAAATTACACCTTCTCAACATTTTGAGCTGCAAAAACAAAGGATACTCAAACATAGGTAACTTTTGTAACAATAATAATATAAGGAATATAATTATATTACAATATTATATAGTGAGAAAACAGTTAACAATATAACAATCATCAATAATAAAATATAAGTGTAAAAGTGTAAGTTTGTAATGTAAAGTGTAAAATGTTTTAACACAACTTTCAGACTCTTTTGATTACCTTCACTGATATCTAACTCCGCCAGATTTGTTGCTGGTCTTCTAAAAGTCCCCTCTATTGTTACAATATCTACTAGGTACTCTGACTCAATTATCCTTCGTGTAATGTACTTGTCCCGGTGCGGAATGTACTCAACCTTACGGGATACGGTGGCGCATTGGGAAGAGGACGATAACGCTTGGTCAAGAAACAGCTACATGTCTTTATGTGTCAGTCCTGCCCTTGGCCGATACACGACGGGCTCCATTCAGACGAAGATTGTCATAATGCGCCACGCACATTGGATAGTATTCCCTATTTCTCTTTGAACTTCTCAATAAATTTTGTCGAGCTTTAAAGAATTCTCAGCTGGACCGTTTGATTGCAGATTATACGGCAATGATGGCTAGGTGTTTGATACCGTTTTCGCTTTCCCTTAAGAAACAATTCAATATCTTTTGACAATAGAGATGGTCAATTATTCATTTATCGTATTCAGCAATCCAAATCTACTAAAACAATCTCCAAGTTTCTCTGATGTCTCTCTGGATGTTACTCTTTCCATTGGATAGACTCCTAACCATTTTGTGCAACTGTCGGTCTAAATCAAAAAGTGACTCTTGGAAATGTTATTCATCTCTGGAAACCAAATATGGGATAAGGCAATATTATTTGTTAACACCTTCCGGGTGTTGAGTGCGGCTCCCTTAAAACCACTTCCTGCAATGATTTGGGTATGGGGAACTTGTATCTGTAATACAAACGTTCGTTTACAACTTTCAGCTCGTATTGCTTAATCGGCGTGCTTTCAGTTCAGATTGAATTTGAATAAATAAATAAATAAATAAATAAATAGGTATAGTTTATTGCTCTTAATTTTCACAGTTATGAGCAAGGAGCCCAATATTATAAGTGTGATATATTTACAGTGAAACAAAACAAGATTCAAGGCAACAATGACAAAAAAACTTCAAAAAAAAAACAATAAATCTAAGCACTACCCTTAGACCCAATGCCACAACAACCAAGCCCCACTATTGCAGAGAAGCACCTCTATCCCTTATTCACCATTCCTTCATCACAAGAGTTCTCATCCTCATGCAATGGAATTTTATGTGGCTATGTGGTTTTTACGTAACGCTTGACTACTGATAATTCTGGATCGCGGTCAGTCTGTAGAGCCACTGCGCGTTTTTCCAGCGGAAACTCGACCTGTGAAAGCAACATGTCAAGCTCCGGCTGATCGGATTGATGCTCTTCAAACTGCCGAATCGGCGAACGCGACAGACAATCCGCAAAAACATCATATTTGCCCTTAATATGAACGATCTCAAAATCTGGTTGATATCCTTATTATACTACATACCTGAAATGGACACTAACGTCTTTTGATTAGTTTTGAAGATACATTTTTGGCCGTCGCAATGATTTCGGATTAAAATAGGCCAAAATGTTCTCTGACAAAATTTTGGATTCAATCCTGACGGAAGCTCTCTGACATTCCTCTGACCAATCGTACTGTACAGTCTTTCAATAAAATGTATAGGGAGCTGAAATTTGCTCTATACCCGGAATGAATCTACGGTAGTAATTAGACATACCCAAGAATTATCGTAACTGTGTCAAATTTCGTGGTGCCGGTGTACACTCTATCGCTTCTACTTTGTCCTCTATTTCTTGATATGTCTTTTTCTGTCAATTGAAACCAATGCCGTCTTACCAGTCCTACCCCTATATCGCCTTGGAAGATATTATAATATCCATGTCAGTGCCCTGAAGAATTTGTTGATTGAATTTTTGAAAATGGAAACTTCTGCTCCTTATTCCGAATGGCATCCTATTCATAGTATATAAGCCTTTGTGTGTTGATATTGTTGTCAAATTACGTGACTCATCATTTAGATCGAACTGTATGCATGCATAGGATAAGAGATAAATCTGAATCTCTTCGAGAATTTACAATTTCCACCAGGTTTCGCAAAGATTGATTGGATTTTTGGTGATATCTAATATACCTCGCTCAAATTCCTATTTAGATTCTTGTTATTCTCACAAATCCTGACGCGAAAATTCGATTTTACCACTTTGCCATAGGTGAAGACCACTGAGCTGTTACAACTGATGTCATGATACCCATGCTCTCCAGCCTGTTTAATTCCTCTTGAACCTTGTCTTCCAGAGCGAGTGGAAGTGATTGCGGCCGAATGTAGACAAGAATGGCGTCCGACTCCAGCTGGAGTCCAATTTTCATTCCTTTGAATTTTCTCAACTCCGCACCGAACACTTCCGGAAAATCAGAGTTAAGCCTCGGCTTCCTTCCTTCCTTCATCTCATGTCCATCGAGATGGCAAACTTGCGAATCTAAATGAAAGACATCAAATTCAGTAATAAATTCTCGATCCAACCCACACACATCCCATTTTTTGATATGAGAAAAATTTTAAATTTATGCACTTTTCCTGTGTGACACTCTTACCTTGGCAAATCTCTCGAGAATTATCGAATAATCTGTATAAGTGTTTAACCTCTTAATTGTTAAACTGTCGGATATAAATAATTACCTATTGAACAATTATCATAGATTTTTTGTTACAGCAGATACACGCAAGCCTGAATCAATCAACATTTTATGTTTTATCTCAAAATTATTGCCGATAACAATTTGGGCGAAGAATGAAGAAGCATTTTTATTCAAATTAAAAAGCGTGCAAATCTTATCTTTCTTACTCATATTATCTATTTCACTCAGGCATGCATCATATTCAACTTTGTTCACTCTGGCACAATTTTTTCTGCAATTTTTTCAGAAGCATTTTTGAGATGACAATTTCTGATACCACAAAAATTACATAGGTAGTTTTCGAATGTAAGTACAGGTTCCATTGTGAATTTTACCGCCATATGAAATTTTTTTCTTGACGTTGTACGTCTTGAAATGAAAGAGTGCGCGTTTTGCATCCAACTTTGCGTTCTGGGTACTTCTTTTGGCCTTCGCATATTATACCATCATACATACATTTTTGGCCGTACACGTACTCGTGAAATTTTCTGACGCCAAGAAAACACGCCAGACTTTCCTTTTCTACAGTGGAATTGAAAAACCTGTTTTGGCCTTCGAATACGTATGCGACGCGTAAGCTACGATTCTTTTATCAGGTATTAACTGGGTTCTGGGTACTTCTTTTGAACTTCGCATATTATACCATCTTTCGCCGGTTGTGATCAGTCCGGCTCGAAGGACCAATGATTCAGCCTTCTCCGGTCTGCGTTTCTGTGTAGATGGATCAGTTGAATATTTGTGCGAAAAAGAATTCCTTTAGGCAAGGTGAAAGTTGAGAGCCAACGCTTGAGTCACCATCTGCTTTTGAAATCATGCACGTAAACTTTTATCGACCGCACGCCAAACGCACCAGCCAGTCAATTAACGAAATGACATGTCAATCCCACGGGAAGGTGTGTGCTTTTACCCCGCGCACCGATATTTGCATCACTTCAACGACATAAAAACTTTTACGACTTCGAAATGATCCTCCCTTCGATATATACACACACACACAGGCTGTTTCCACTAGTAAAACATCCTGTTCCGCAGGTAATATAGCACCATAGCCCTAAGTGCCCATATAGTTTGTACCAAATGCGATACTAACGCGATATGAATGTTTGCGTTTCGACTGCAGTACATACACATACAAGTGGCACACTACTGCTCTCAGATATCAAAAGTGGCCCCACTGATATGCACCCTGCAACATTATTGTTCTCTGCTGGCTAGATTTTGTTTTCAATTCCCTCCATGTCTGTGTGTGGATATCATTGCCGTTTGTTTTATCTATACTGTTGTTGCATGCTGCAGCATAAAGAGGACTTAAGTTGGGCTTTGGTCGAACGTAACCTAACCCAAATGTAGTAGGTACTTTGTTCCTTTGTAGGAATCTAAATCAGATTGAAATTCTTGTAGTCGGTTCAGAACATTGCTTGGGTATATGCAACAGCTTGTTTTCCATGGAATATTATTATTATATCATATTTATTAGATCCAAAACGATCCCCTTTCGTACGAAAAAGAGCCAGCGAAAGCGCAAATAACCAAATAAATTGCGAATTATTTCCAACGTTGAATTTCCGCCAACGCGTAGCTCCAGCGCCAGGAACACGTTGAAAATTTAAGTCCTCCGTGCAATATTCATATGGCAAGCTTACGTAGAAGTGTACCTTGCCTTTTAGCACACCCTCGCCCTTTTGCTCTACAAATTTTCCACAGCTTCAAGGGGGCCAGCGAGTTTTGTAGGTCGGTGCAGTGTATGCCTACCTATAATACTGACTCACCGCTTCCTTGTTTTATACGCGAAACATCAAGTCACGTTTACAAGCGGAAGTTGGAATAATGCTCTCCCTCCATCTTTCCACTGTCGCTTCATGAAATTATTAGCTTTCGCGGGAAATTTTAATAAAATTTGAACCAACGACGGACGAGACGTGCGAATTTTCAGGAGCCAGATGAGGTGCACGTTTACGCGAGTAATTTTGAAGTAGGTAGGTACAATACGTGAGGCGTTTTCCATTATGCTCGTACCTGGTCTTTTTCAAAGTTGAAAATTGAAGCTGTAACTCATCGGGTTTCTGGGTGTACCCACCAATGTTAGCAATAGCAACAATAACAAACGGCATTAAGCCGCAGGTATATTGTTATTAAAGCTGGTGCTGCTCGTCGGAACTTGCTTGTGTTTATTTTGGGGATCCCCGCAAGACCAATCTATAACAACACGTAGGCACAAGCAGCGGCCTCTTTTCATATACGATACTACGATACGAGGCGGTAAGGAATAATTGCGGGCCCGGGGCTGGTTATGACTCCGGGGGGTGTTGTGTGTAGAAGACAGTACTAAACACTACACAATTTTCTAGATACATTTCCATGTTATGGGAGTTTACCGCTATTCTCTGGGATGTGAAACTAGGTTCCGCCGAATATGCATTCTCACGTGGTTGATACGGTCATGGCATCAGCAAACCCCACACGACTTTTCAGTATGCACCTTGATCACCGTTGAGTAAATTCTCCCCACATCTTCACCGACAAAAACAATGCATTAGGTGATCGAAAAGATCAAGCATGAGATTTAGCTGAATTGATTCAACTGTTTCCGAGTTATCTTGGAGGATTATACTAAAAGTTTTCATTCTTCTACTAGATTTCACTGGCTTATTACGCGGCCATGAGGTCAAAAATCGTCGTGATGAACGGTATGCCCCCCTTTCCGGCTTGGGGCCCAGGTGCCCCAAGGTTGACAGTCGGTTCGAGGGTGGCGGATCACGTCGGAAGCAGGGGCGCTGGAGCATACAAGCCGTATCAGAAGACACACTCAACTCGCAGTCGTGTCAGCAAAATGGGCAGTCAAGGTGAAATCCTCACTGAACATCAAAGTTCTCAAATCCTTTTTCTGGTGTTATTCCACAATTGTGTTGTCATGTATAGCAAGTTCATCGAGTAATTTCAAGATTTTTGTAGGGAATCGTGTTACTCAAATTTAGGAATTGACCAAAGATGCTCAGTGGAATCATATCTAATCAAAACAGAATCCTGCTGATATTTTATCAAGCGGAGTGTTACCTGAGCAACTAATCAATGACAAAAAATATGGCGGTCTAGGTCAGAATAGTTATTAAAGCCAAAATCGACTTGGTTGCAAACTTTATATCAATTGAAAAGCATTGAAAGCTTGCCTGAAATACGTAAAACAAAGTCAGTTCATGTGTCAATTTTCGATACCAATAATTCTTATGATTTGGTCGGTAACATTTTTAACAGATGCCTAAGTTTCAATTAATCACAACAACTTACAGCTTTTATCTTCTGATCCACGTTTAATTTTCCAAAATCAAAGGCCAAATGTGCTACATAGTGAGGTCGTGTAAGAAAACCGCCTTCCCTATATAAAACTAATCAGCTGTGATAATTTCATTGTCCCTATGTTGTGTTTCAATTTTTTGTTGCCGTAGATTTCTAATAACCTTTATAGTACAGTCGACCGATACATTAAAATAGGGTTTACCTTGCAAAAGGTCGCGGAGATTCGAAAATTTGCAGTCTGGTACACACACTAAGTTTTCGAATTCGGCAAGCCGCCGCTCGCTCCTCCACATTGGAAAGGTAATGGCGAAGGACCAAAATAGAACCAATTTTTACCAATTCACTGTTTATCGTCGTCTCACCTACCGCAATGGAAACCAATGACTTTGTTGGAACTATTGATGCCTTTGCTGCCACGCCAGTCCCATTCTTCGCGGTTTAAGACAAATAATTCCTTCGGAAAACATCTAGTTTTTCTTGATTCTGAAAAGATTTTTTCCTCACGCGGAAATATGACAAGCTGACGTAACTCAAGTGAATTTTGATCAGCTTCTTTCTTCTTGCGCTAGTTCTGGTCTCATAGTTTTCATAACATCATTTGTTAACAATAACAAGGTGCACTGCAAGAAATGTTGAATTGCCAACACCAAATTCAACAGTCGATTTTTCATAATTGCCAGTGATCATGAAGTTCAATTTCAATAAGAATTGATAGCTTGGACTGTTTTCTGTCTATTCAGCATGCGATCGAATTTTGAAATTCAGTGAGAGTACGAAAAAGTCAATTTTTTGTTGAGCGCGCGTTAATCTGCAAAACCACATCTAAACACCTGAAAATGGCCGTAACCAACACAACATAAATTTAAACAATAAGTAACCTGAACTGGTTCTTCTGTCACTCATTGTTTTGAGTTTTGTAGTGTTGGTAACGACTATTTTCAGGTGTTCAGATGCAGCTTTGCAAATTTACGCTGACTCTGAGAAGAATTTATTTTTCGGTATTCCCACGGGCATTTGAGGATTCGGTACATGCTGTATAAGCAGAAAACATTCCAAGGTATCACTTTCTGTAAAATTCAAAATTCCTGACCGATGGCAATAATGAAAAAATGACTGTTGATTTGATGTTGGCAATTTTACACTTCTTGCAATACATCTTGTCAACAAATGCTGTTAAAGAAATTATGAGACCAGGACGAGCTCAAGAAGAGAGAAGCTGATCGAAATCAACCTGAGTTAGGTCAGTTTGTGATATTTCCGCCTGAGAAAAAAATCTTTCCAAAATAAAGAAAAACTAGACGTTTGCCAAGGGAATTATTTCTTTTTAACCGCGAAGAATTGCACTGGCGTGGCAGTAAATGCTATCAAGGGCTTCACTACAGTCATGTGGTTCCATTGCGGTAAGTCAGACGGCGATACACAATAGATTAGTGGAAAGTGGCTCTTTTTGGGTCCTTCGACACCAACTTTTTGATGTGGAGGACTGAGCGGCGGCTTACCGAATTCGAAAACTCAGTATGTTAATCAGGACAAAAAACTGTACCAGACGGCAAATTTTCGACTCTCCGCGACCTCTTGCAAGGTAGAACCTGTTCATTGCCTGGACTATTACCTTAGTCATTGATATCAATTACAATCACTTTAATTTCCCGCCGTGTTAATACCTCAGTCATACTATAGTAACCTCAGTTCTTTGAAAAAAGATGAGTTGAATAAATGTTGAAAAATAAACAAAGTCATTTAACCACACCTCACCTTTATTACAAGGTTATCAATCTTCGCCAATTTAAGTAACTATTTATCACATAATTTCCAGGTGTGGTAAAACCAGCTCACGATAGAAATTTGTTAATTCAAGTTTACATTCGGTTTCTTAAAGAAAAATACACCCTAATTACGCGCGAAACCCTACGACTAATTAATTCAACCCGTTCAATCTAATTCCGTTCGCATTCTTCCTCATTTTCAGAACTATTGGTGGACCCGTTTCCTAACGCACTTGAGTTTTAATTCCCTGACTAATCAATTTAAAACATCGTCGATATTTCAATTTTAACCCCTTCCTCTGTCTAGTCTATCTTCCTTGTACGAATAGAAATCCCGATTATTCAATTGAACTCAAAGAGAGATTGTTGTTCACTGAGTATTGTCTCGGTATTCCGAAATTATAGCCATTATTTCAATTATCGATCAAATAATTTACATAAAATTGAGTGTTTACATTCCATAAATTTTATATCCGGCTGGTACTGTAGTTTTGAACTTACAGACTTATCCAGCAGTTTTATTTCACGCTGGGTTGAATAACTCCACGCAAATTTGCAATCAGGTGTACAATTTATCGTGGTGAGCCTCTAATTAAGCAGCCTGCAAAAATGATGTTATGTTCCTTTCTATCTTGGAGCGTTTTCAAAGCGACACTGAATTTTCTTGGCGCAGTTCATGGGGTTCTCTTTTTGGGAACTTAACTTAATTGCTTATAAATAAACTTGTCGTGCGAAAAGGGTTCAATGTTTTATTCTATGGGGTGAGATAACACGTGAGATTGTCGCCCAGATTTGATCTGCATAAATACTGTAAGTGGTTTGTCTCAAGCTAGTAGAGTCTACAAAATCATACTCTGTAGGAAGCTAGATCTCTTCGAAGGGGTTACTGAGGTTTTCACCATTGTTCTGGTGTCTTGAAGGTGGCTGAAAACAATGTATTTGAAAGCTCACAGAAATTGCAGGGTAGTGAATTGGTTTGACGCTTCCTATGTCTGTTCGAAATATCAAGAACAAAACCTACTATCATTTTATAAACCAAACAATTTCTTCAACTCTATTAAACAGTTATTATTTGATTACAATAGAAGTCAGACTTTACTTGATTTTTTCTTTTCTCGTAACTGATGCACGATAACTATTAACAGTGTGTTAGCACTCCTCCCTACTTATTCTTGACGAGTAATAATTATTCTTCTCGCCAAACACATCTGCCGTTGTCGAATACTACCACGCTTATCCTCTTTACCCCCGTCCGGCGTCCCTATTCTAGGACCGATCCTCTCTATCACCCCTCCGTCTCAAATGTGTAACCCCTGACCCACAAAATCGATGCGCTGGCATGCGTTTCCTGACTCTATCATCATCCCGTGTGGAATTCCGTCACTTCCCAATATCGCCCATTATGCTCATTCATCCCTAAATAATTCATTCCCTTTTTGTGATTTTAGGCTGTACGTCACAGTACATATGAAAAAAGGTACTATGCGTCATTAATGGTGAAGAAAATTTCTTTTGCATGAGTGTTCTACAAGGCCCATCGAACAATATTAGAAGAGGAAGTACAAAAGCTTCCCCTTAGGGGGGCCGCAGGGGGCCCTATTAAGTTGACGGTCCAAGAACTCTTACTAAACCATCTTCCAATTTAGTTGTATCACTCAAGTAGGGATGATATGGCTCCATTGTGAATCTCGATGGCATTGTTCACCATGTTTCTTTCATCCTCCATGCTTGAAAAAACTGTTTTTTCAGGAGGTCAGAGAAATCACTTTTTATTTTTTATACACACAAGAGGACGCGAATTTGGCATGTTCTGTCTCTTAACCTGTTATTTGTCATTACTAATTTGTTATTGGCATTCCCAGAATCCTATTATGAGGTCAATTTGTTGACTTTTCGATTTTGGGCTGATTGGTAGGCTGAGAAGTAGGTATTTTTCAACATCCAGTTCAGACGTACTTTTTTCTATGTTCAACTGGAGGTTATCGAAATCATCATCAGGGGTGGGTAGACAGAACTATTTTCCAAATATTATGTCGAGAAAATCAATTTTGAACCACGCATGGAGTACACAAATCATTTTTATTTCGGTTGGTCGAATTGTGGTGCCTACTACGCCAGTCAGGGAGAACGCTGAGCATCGCCAGACTAAACTAGATTGAAAACAACCTGAACAAATTCAACACTTACTGACTCAGTCATATGTGGTTCCATTCTGAGTCAGCATTGGAGTTTTAGAATGCGTTTAGATGGGAATGCGTCTTTGAACTACGAAAAACTGAGCACGGTGCTTGCGCAGAGCGAAGCGGTCCCCAATTCCAGACAATCCGTCGTATCCCATGTCGTCAGATCCAACCGATCTTGAGCCATTAACACCTGCCCATTTTTCAATCAGTAAATCCTTGATGGCTCTGCCCGATCACGACCATCAAACAACTCCTGTAAACCGACTTACCAAATATCAACGGCAACAGCAACTGGTTTAGCATTTCTAGAGCCGCTGGAGAACCGAGTATAGAACCGAACTCCAGCAGAGAAGCTAATGGGTCAAGAACTCTCCTAATATCAAAAGATGGGTCCAGTGGTTTTGACTATGGAGGACAATCTCCCGCCAAACCAGTAGAAGCTGGGACGGGTAATGGAGCAACACCCTGGTTTAGATGACATCACCGGAGTCGTCACTGTGCGAGCGCAAGATGGTGCTTCCGTCAAAAGACCAGTGAGGAAATCATGTGTCGTACCGTGTGAGAGTGAACAGTAGGTGACTGAGTTGCGTTACGTTCACTGATTTGATTCTGGTTATGCGTCAGTGATTATAACTTACCTATTACTTTTCCATGTCATACACACAACGGCAACGGCGAAGTGTGAAATGACAGTTGTAGTTGAGAAGAGAGCTTTGATGACCGCCATCGGGAAAGTGATTTAAACGTTTCAGTTGAAGAAAATACGTGTTTTACTCGCCAGCCTCTGTAGAATCCACTACATAGAAGAAATAACAACAAAAGTACCTACTTCAGCGATGAAAAAACATCAATCTGATTGTTAATTAATATAACGGAAAGTTATCCTAAACTGTTTTGCAGCAAAGTCAAATACAAACAAACTTTTCTAAGAATGGTCTAAAAAAAGATATTTTACGTACACCCAAAATGCGGCCTCTCCCATTTTACTTCTCGAAATTGTATTTTCGACCTGGTTCACGATAGATACACTTCTTCATAAAAAAGGGAGAGCCAGTGAAATAATGTGTCGACAGAAATTCCAGCGTATTATTTTTCAGAAATCAATCTGCAAATTTGGTTCGTTAACCTCGATAGCTTAATGAAGGCGCCATTTCTCCAATTAGGTTTACGCTTTGTTCATTACTGTCCATTTATTAAACAAATTAAAACCGACACTGTACCGATAGGGATATGCCATCGACACGACATAATTGATTGATTAATTAATTAGTTTCGATGACCATTAGCGACAGTTTAGCATTTTTATCCATCACCACCGAACCCACTTCACCAATATCAATTAGCTTTTAAGTGATTAAGTAATTCGACGCCTCCATACTCGAACGAGTGAAGCTTCCAACTTTTTCCTCCCCAAGCGGAGAAGTCGCGTGGTGGAATCCTCCTGCAACCCATCGACAACTAACGCAAATAAATTTGCGACTCGACGAACTCTGCTGTGCAAACGGAAGGTGGCGATTGACAAATTGACAAATTTATTCAACAACACTCGGCTTGTTTGCGCACACCTCAAGATGTAATCCAGGGGCTTCGCAACAAGACATTTCGGAATTAATCTGAAATCAACCAAAAACGAAAATTAGAGGGATTAGAGCGAGGAGCTTCCCGGCGATTATAGTGGGCATCAATGGGAGAAAGAGCTTAGACTCGGGGACCTGTGGGAAATCTAACGCAATCTGTTCTGTACCGGATGCCGGACAGGAGACGTGAAACTGGATTTTTATTAGCGAGACGTATATATCTTTCGCTAAAGACACTGGTACGGCGAGGGACAAGAATAAAGCCGCTCAGGCGGGGCCCCCGTTTTGCTCATAGAGTTTTACTGAGCAGGGCCATTAGGGGTGGTGGGTTTTTATGAAAAAAAAGACGGCCGCGTCTCGGTGCTGGAATTTGCATTTAACGTGCACCAGTAACCGTTTAATGCGCCATACCGCGTAACGTTCAACTATACACCAGCGGAGTTATTTTTAAAACGCGGGAGTTTATTTAACGTTATGGGGGGCCGAGCCGAGCCCAGAGGTCCTGGAAAACGGCCGCGTGTACCAAACAAATTGGTTACAATAACAGCCCGGCAGTTGGCAGCATTGAAAATTGCAGTGAACACTAGTGAACACTCTTCCTGCGCGATGGCCTGTCGATTGCAGGCGTTTATGGGGAATTTAATTTTCTGCACGTCGTTCTCTGGTTTTGCTGTTCGGTTGGGCAGCGTGTTTAGCAGCGGGCATAAATTTATAGATTCAATTCCATCCGTATGACGGATTGATGTTCATTGCTTAGGGATCGTTACGTTATGTTTTCCAAAGTTGAAAGTCCCCTACGTTTGATAGCATACAATTGGGGTACGATAGACATTTGTTTCCAATAAAAAATTTATCTCTAAATATGACGTCATTGAAAGAGCGTCACGGCAGTGAGCGAAGTATGATATTTTCAGTCAATATTAGGTACTTGGTTGAACTGAAATGACTTTACTTGGCTATTTTTCCTGGATTGCCCTTGAGTTTGGAGTCATTGGAAGGCTAAACTCTAATCAAGGTCATAGCACTAATGGCTCATTCAATACATCATTCTCAATAAAATATCTTAAAAAAAGAATTTTCAAAATAGTATGAAGATTGTTCAAAAAAGAACCTACTCCTACTAATAAACTTGTGCGTCCAAAAAGAGAATGCAGACCGAGTCTATTACATTAAGATGCGCCCTTCACGCCGCCATGACGAATTAGAAATGTTTTGAATAGGGAAAACTGTTCCACGAGTTTTGGGGAGAAAATAATTTAAATACAAGACCCTTTGAAGAGCTCACATATTTTTAATTTGATTTTGTTGCGTTTATTCAGGCCCCGGAAAAAAAATTGCGTGACGTCATGCATTCTGAGACTCAGGTACGTTAACAGATGGCGCCAGGTCAAGCAGTAGAATTTGTCGCTAGACCTCGTACGGACTCGGTAACGCGAACCCGGTGAACACTGCCGAACGACGAACAGTAGTTCTGTGGCTAGGAGGCATAAGGGCATAACTCTGATTGAGCAACTTTCCAGGAGAAGCAAATAACTGGAAAAAATACATAAATGGTTGTAGGCAATACAATATTAAATAAAACAGTTCAATTTTTTGCAGGAAGTTATAACCGATTATCATCATCTATACTTACTGGTTAAGGACCTTCAAATTGTTCCTAGTTTGGAGAAAAACTGGTTTTCCGGAAAGGTTAAGGAGTTATTCCAAATTTTGTGAAATCTGCAAACCGCCAAAAGGGTATAACTCTACATATTAGGAGAATGAACAAACATTCAGATTAGCAAAAGCTGATATGTCGAGTTATGTCCTTTTGCCTAACCTACTAGCTGTATAAAATTATAATTATTGTTTTTGACATATCTCGAGTTATTCTGTTAATAAGGGACCGTTTTTTCTCTCGATACCTACAGGCAATATAGTCCGGATGCTAGTTGAAAGTACCTTGCATTTTTTGATGAGAAGATGCCACTTGGTGGAAATGTTCTTTGCATGTTCTATCCCGCCGAAGAGGTCACTAAATTATGATGAGGAGGTTGTTTTTACGATGCAATGATTACATATTACAATCATTATGATAACCAATTACTTTTTCAACGATGCCTCACAAGGCAGATTCGAGATGGTGCTCAAGAGGAAAAAAAAGTTGACAATCGTATTTCTGGAAATAGTTGGCTTAGGAATTGGCTACCCAGCTCATATCATTTCTCACATTACTTTTTGTAGAAATACCAAGTAGTGTGTCAATATCTCTGAGAATCACTTATTTACGGGAAAAAAAGTGTTTTTGTTTTTTTTTCTGTTTTTCCCCTACATCTCAAAGACGGTTGAAGGTAATCAAGAACGGTTCGCTGTGACTTCATAAGCATAAAACAGTTGATGTATGTGGTAAATTACACGTCTCCACATGCTTCGGTTATTTAAATATGATTTTTCAACTTTTTTTTTCTGTTTCACCCTGTATACGCTGCCGGCATGGATGACACTGATGGCTACCTTTCTGGATCGGAAGAGTATGATGCAAAGAACATTTCCACTAAGTAGCATCTTCTCATCAAAAAATGCAAGGTTCATTCCATTTTATGCAACTAGCATCCGGACTAATAAGGGATAAAAAATTGCGCATTGCAATTTTATCCTTAAGTAAATAAATCTTCATTACCGGCGGGCATGCCTCGCAACGGAATACACCTTTTCACTGTTGCACTGTTGAAAAATATCATTAATTCAAATTTTAATTCTTAAATTGTTTGGCACTCTTCAGCTGCTTCGAAGAAAAAATTATTAAGTAACTGAAATCTCCAAGAACATTTCAAAAAAATTTCAATTTATGCAGTCAAAGCTAATCAGATGGTCAAACCAAGTGACAATTTCAATTCTGGTGTTCTAACTAAACAAAAATAACGGCAGGAGGATTTTATGAAAACATGATTGCTACCGAAATTCATGTTTTCAGAAAATTCTCCCGAAATTATTCTCGGTTAGAGATCACCAAAATTGGAATGGTGACTTTGGATGGTTTGATCATCCACAGGGTGTCCTAGCTTAAACAACCCAGTGCGATTTAAACAGAGAATATCAAGGCAATAAAAAAATCAATTGGGGGAAAGCCCGACCTTTTGGATTTCTTTTGGGGGGCGCCTATGCTTGTAGGTGCTCTAGTTTCCAAGAAAATGCAATTTTAATCGGGCGAGTCACAAGAATTCAAAAATTCATGACCGACAAAACAAAATACTTCAGATGAAGAAAAAAAAATCCTCCTTCTCTGGGCTCTCCATTGATGTGTCGCTGATTTCTGTACCTGGTCCAGTGAGCCAGATATTCAGTCTTACAGTCCAGCAGACACAATAATCGGAATTCATAACGTCACGATCACACATCAGTTGCTTTCAACACTAGCCCTTACTAGGACTTTTCCACTTACCATACCATACCTGAACGCACCATAGCAATGAATACTAGCTGATAATAAAATCAACAAGTGCGTGATCAAGGTACAGATCTGCGACACATCAACGGAAGCTCAGAGAAAAAGAATTTTTCTCATCTGAAGTATTTTGCTTTGTCGGTCATGAATTTTCGAATCCTTGTCACCCGCCCGATTAAAATTGCATTTTCTTGGAAACTAAAGCACCTACAAGCATCGGCGTCCCCTCAAAAGAAAGCTGAATGAAATTTTTTGAAAATATTCCTGAAAAATTTCAGTCGCCTCCGAATATGACATCAGATTTTGGAAAAGTCTGTACAGGATGACTTTGTCAACAGAAACTTGGAAGAATAAAGTTGTGAGTACGGTCCTCTATTCTTCTCATGAACAAATAGGGCGCTGCAAATGGCCTTGGTGTTGGAATACACCTGCAATATTTCAATCGATTCTCTATTCTATTGTAGCCCAGGCATTTTAGGGTTTAACCCTGAAATAAATATGTCCTTTTTGAAATTTTGCACAAACGGCCTTTGACCAATGCTGAACAACATAATAAAAGCTCCAGTGTGACAAGTGTGCGGAACATAGTTTTTTGGGCAAGAAAGGATTAAGTGCCGCCAAATCAGATAAACTCTTTCTGTAGTTCAGAAGAGAATACTGTAAGTCTTAAAGTTGACCAGCGTGTCCCTCAAGCAATGCTGATCAATGTACTAAAAGCTCCAGGCCTTGAAATGTGAGCGTGATAGTTTTTGATGAGCAAAAAGGGAGTAAGTTCCGCAACAGTGGTAGCTGTAAAATTTGATTTCCTCAAAATTTTGAAGGACCCTGGTTGGTCTGAATGCCTTCCAAGCAATGCTGATCCACATTTTATAACATAATTATTTGATTTCTCCCCTCCCGATCCACCAACCAAAGTCGAGGGAAAGTATTGTGAAGGCGCTAAAAAACATTTTTCGAAATGAACACGAAAATATCCATTTTGAGCCTTCCTGAGACGACTAGGACCATTTCCAGATGGAAAATTGTCTGTCTGTGTGTCTGACTGTGTTTGTGCCTGGCTGTATGTGTGTCTGTCAGTAATATTTCCACGATAACGACCAAATGGTTCATCTCATCGACTTCAAATTTGGTATGCAGACATGGTTTTACTGTTGAATGAGCCCATCAATTTTTGGCTGTCATCTGTCAAACAAAAAAGTCACTATCAAATAATGACAGAAGCTGTATCTCACGGAACTTGACATGCAATATGTCGTTTGAAACCCTTCGCAAAACTGTATTTAGAACAGTTTAAAATACTTCTCTATCTGTCATATGTCGAATATTAAAAAATGTCCAAATTCAAAACTTTGCCATTCAATTATCCAAAATCTATTCAATGGATTGGAACCAAATTCGACAGGCAGCAACAGAATAAAAGAGTCAAATAAGGTCTGCAGTTAGAGTTTTCCATCATCTCTTAATCAGGCGCTACGAGATTTGGCGGCACTTACTCCTTTCTTGCCTTAAAAAACTATGTTCCGCACACTTGTTGGACCGGAGCTTTTAGTATGTTGTTCAGCATTGGTCAAAGGCCGTTTGTGCAAAATTTCAAAAGGGACATATTCATTTCTTGGTTTGACCAAATTTTCGCCTAAAATGCCTGGGCTATTGATCTATTCGTGAGACATGACTAGCCAAAGTTCAAATGCAGACTCTGATATGCGGGATTTGCCTGTAAAAAGTACCATCCACTCTCAAACTATGTCGGTCATTTCGTGAGACACCTGTATATAAATTTTTATTTTGGATCTGATATTATCCTTCTTGAATAAAAAAAAAACAGGCCCAAGATGTGTTCGATGGATGCCAGAAAATACAGCAAATATTAAAAATCGCTGCTGTCAAAAATGACAATTCCAGTTATGATCAAGAAAACAAGCAGCATGAAACTTGGCAACTTATTCTCTGATAAAACCTGCTAAACATCGTGGCTATGTATTTGATAGGTTCCGTGATGCATACAGGGTGAAACATCCAGTTCACAAAATAAAAATTCCTATTGCAACAATTAAAATAATTTGAATTTTTTGAATAAGCCTATGTATTCTTGAATTTACTCCTAAGAATATGCAATAAAGAGATGTCTCGAGCCATTTTCGAAATATCTTGAAATTCTTGATAATATTTCAAAGATAAATTGAAGATTGTTCGAGATATCCTACTAAAAGTAGATTAAGTGGAAATATGAAATATTAGATATACCATCGGTTCACTAACGTCAGTGGTCCACTATGAGAATAACGTTCTACGAAGCATATAGCAATAATATTTCCGTTACTTGAACTGTACCTACCTGGTGAACTCTTTCTTTGGCTTACAAGTGGGCGATTCTGGCCTTATTTTCGATAAAAGTCGAGATCTCATACTTATAATCTCATACATCATTCATAAATCAAATTTAGGGCTGACTCCCCGGCATGGCATTGACGGCAATTTTTTTTTATTCTTTTATTCAACTTCGGCCTATTCCCACAACGGGCCTAGCACCAACGCCGGTGAATGCTTCCTTTCACTACACCGGAAATGTTGCCGAACCCCTGTGTGTTCCAACAGAGGGGAGGGATTTTTAACGACCACCAACATCGCATGGAGTCGGTCCCATCGTTCGTATTTTACGTGCTATGCCCGCAAAATGTGATTCTTGCTTTTTTTTGTCTTATATAATTTTCGAAATCGAAATCGCATCTGAAATTACAAGCAAATGTCAATATGCTTCGAAGAATTCCTTGTTCATGATAGAACGACGGTATAGCGAGCGGTATAGGTACATCAATATTTCCACTATTCCCGACTAGCAATCGGAATATCAAAGATAGCAAAGATTCAAGATGGCGGCCACGGCGGCCACGATAAAATAAAAAATGTGACTAGCGTATTTTCAAACATAGGAGACCCAGAAGTTAAAAGCCAATTGCATTTTATTTCTGACATCACTTTTCAAAATTTTCGTGATGAAATTTTGTGAAATGACTGATTTATTGCCGAAAGTCACTTTGTCGAAGAATTTCAGGAATTTCAAGATACATATACCAAGAAAAGCACAGGATATTGAAGGACTGTTTCTTGCACCTTTTTAGTAATGGAATCACCAATCTATGGGCCGATTTACATTGTTTTACTCATTCTGGTCCATGAGATAGAAATTTTCAATTTCTCAACTTCATTTCTCGCTCCCTTATGCCCTTATGCTGAGTCCTATGGATGGGTTTGTGAGGTACTAACTAGACTTATGCCCTTTTGCTTGAACGGCTGAAGACAATGATAGAAGAATAAGTCAAGTTATATCATTTTGCCATGTAGACTCTCTCAAACTCTATCGCATAAGTTGATTTATGTCTTTTTGTCAGGAACGAATTCCATATTTCTAGAAGATATGCCCTTTTGCTCGGAAAAACTTTTTTATTTTTGGAAATTTGATCATGTGCTTTTGCCAGATGATGCGAACACATTTTTTGAGCGCAATGGAGTAAAAAAATTTTTGGTCCTAGCCACAGAATTGATCCCGGAAAAAAACTCTGCGTCAATTTTGACGTGCTTTGATTGTTTTGTGTTGAAATGTGGGCAGAGATGAACAATATGGGTGCAATAATTTGCTGCGTGCTTGAAAAGCACTAGAATATATCTAGTACCTCCCTGGTATTGAAGAAACAAAGAAAACTGATTCAGCCAAACTCGAACCTTGGTCCTTGGAATGCCCACAAGAAAACTCAAGAATGCCGCCAGAAGCTCTCCTTTGGGCTGCAGCCCTTACCTAGACTGAGTGGTCTGTCTAAGGTTATGGTCGCCTTTTCTGCATAAACAAGAACAAGTCATAAACAAGCAGTTTGCTGCCTAGTCTCACTGAAGTTTTTCATGGTGGAATGTTGCAGTTGCTTGTTGACAGTCCTACATTCCTACATCGTCAAAGTGCCATTCGTACAAATAACGCAATCCATTCGTTCATCGCTGTGTCTAGGTACACGCTGACGTGTACGCAAAGTCGAAGATTAGGTGCACGCGAAACGTCATAGTGTGTATTATGACGTCAGCTTTCAGCGTGTACCAACTTATATTTTAAAGGTACACGCGAAATTATTGTGATGGCATTTTTCGGGCGGGCTGTCTGTTATTAACAGCGGATAATAAATGCGGTAGTCTCGACGATCGGTACTTATGATGATGAAGTGTGGACAAACCTTCACATCATTCTAGTTGTTTGGGCCAGTTCTTAAAAGCTATGAAACCGAAAATAATGAAAAGTTGGACGGGAGTAGTCCAGGAATTTTAGATGCTTAAATCGCAAATAGCGAACAAAAATGAAACCCTGCCGGATTTTCGTATATAAGCTCAGTTAACCATCATGTAGTTTAACATAGGTATACTAAAAGTCCTCAAGAATCCAGTGTGACCTCGAGAAGAACTTGAGGATCAGTTTTTCGCGTTTAGGTATCCCATGAACGATGGCACTTGGGAAAAAAGTACCTGGAAAGAGATTGTTGAAAATTTTATTGTCCAGGGGAGAGTGTTGTACCTTGAGCATAGTGTACCTTGGAACACTCATTGATTTTTTGACAAAAACGCCATCTATTGGCGTGCGGCTACTATATGATACGTTATCAACTTCATTGCAAATGTCAAATGAGTTTCAGCCGCCAACTGTCAACCGGCGACGTTTTAAACAAATAAATAGTTTTCGCGCACCCGAAGTAAATTTTTCTCAGATCACTCCACTGCAGTTATCTAAAAAAACTGAGGAAACCCAATAATTACGAAACTGTTATCGGGGTAAGTATCGTTTACTGCATATTTTACGCTATTCGTATATCGAAATATAACCTCAAAAAAATTGAGCACATTTGCTGTCAAAAGTCTACATCTTGTACCATGAAACACAAAATGGTCTTGTACCTTGGCTTATGAGCTTATAATGAAGACACGATAGGGGATAAGATGTATAAAATGTCTGCGATGGGCTCATGAACTTTTTGCTGGAGTTGAAAAGAAAAATGGCGCACGTGGGTCTGTGACTTTTGCAAATAATTTTTTTTCGTTTTTTTGTTATTCAACTGTTTTTTAATTGTTTTCGTCTTTTTTCTTAAATTATTTTTTTTATTCAAATTGTTTATTTCGTTTTATGCTCTTGGAATATGACTTTTTTGTTGATCAGTCTAGAAAAATAGGTAGGTTTCAAGGTACAATAGGTCATGTTCCATGGCACACGAGCATATTGTACCATGGAACACATGTGAGCCACATAATAAAAAAAAAATTGTAAGAAGTGTGTCACTGATAAAAAAACGAGCGTTTGTGGTTATGATCTTAATAGAAGGCTCATTCTCATGGGTAAGTTGAATTTGTTCTAAAGTTGAATATTTTTGCAAAAAAAAATAAAATCGAAAAAGTGTCCCTTGGTACAACACTCCCCCCTACAAGAGAGGTCCTTGCATATTTCATCGCCAGTCCACTCCTCCTCCGCCAAAACACAAGAGAAGCAAAATAGTCCAGATGCTTGATGTTCAAGACTGTATGGACCTTGAGTTTTATGATGGCGGGATGCCACTTGGTGGATGTGTTGTTTGATCCATTCTCTTTTGATTGAAATTTGAAGCAATCAATACCAACTATGCAGGCGGCATATTCAGGGTGAGAGGAAAATAAAAAGTTGAACCCTGTATCTCAAGAACCAAAATAGGTGACTACATGTTAATCGTCAAAAATATTTCTAATTCATTCATAATTCGGTTTCATAGCTTTTAAGAGCTGTCGCAAACTTAGAAAACGACGTGAACGTTTGTCCACACTTCATCGTCATAGGTAACGATCGTCGAAACTGAGACTACCGCATTTACTACCAGCTGTTAGTTGACTGTGAAACGACCCCAACTCTACTGTCTTGTACCCCTGGATGGGTAGGCAACCCATTACACTGGCATTTAATTCAACTTATTTGAATTAAATCACTTTTCCCGGTTTTGGAACCGCTTGGCCGATGATCATCTAGTATCAGGACGACATCCCGTTGTGCCTCTCTTCTTGTTGTTCGATTATAGAGCTCTCGAGATTGTTGAGATAGGTCTGACTACGAGTTTGAACGCAATAAGACACAGTATAAAATTTTAACATAACAGCCAATCTATTGACCTCTATGTACAATTCAAAATGTTTAAATAATGGCTCGCTCCTATACCTAGTCCTACCTTCACATCGCAGGCTAAATTATCTAAAAGATCTAACCTATTCCCGAAGAGATACCTTTCCCCTAATTATTTCAGACGTCCCAACACCCCAACCCTCCGACGAACACCTGACTCTACACCTTGACCGACATTTAATTCTGACTGGCTTTCGCGGTTCAAAGTTCCTTTTGTGGTTAAATCAGATCCAACATTTATGTTAGTGTTAGAGGTTATGTTAGGGTTAGGCCCGGCTTCTAGACACTGCAAAGAGAAGAGTGACTTCGACCACGAATGCAATCCAAGATTTGTGGGCCGGTGTGTGCGGTGGCCCCCCTTTTGTGGAGCCTCTTTTCAAAGGCTAACGCTCTTTTTGGGCTATGGTTCTTTTTTGCCCGTTTGGAAGGGATTGGATATGGCTGGCCTTTGTGGGGGCTTTAAACCTGTTTTCGCCGTGAATTGCCCCCAACGCTCAGAAAGATTCCCGTGATCGAAAGTGCCTATAACCGGAAATGTTGAACCAAATTCTGCCCTTCCAAAAACTTTCGAGCCGATGGTGTACGCGAAACAAATACTCAAGTCAAGGTACTAATTTAATGTGGAGAACGTTTTGAGCACGCCCCGTATACGCGCTAGTTCGTTGTTGTTTAGCAGTTTATGAGGGAAGGCCGCAGCCAGGAGAAACAAAACGCAGAGAATTGACTATACAGGGTGTTCGCCGAAAAGCCGTTGTGGGGAGGCGTCGAAATAATCTTTACTCTAACACGAAATGATCGCCGTCTACACTATTCCTGATCGAGCCCTAATAACAATTCATTTTTACAAAGTCCCTATCTGAACGGTGGCGTCGTTGGGTACCGGATTGAATTCATCAGTTTCGAATAAGAACGTTTTCATTCCCGTAACAAGCTCTACATGGAAATATCCGGAACTGTCGTGGCGCTAAAATAAAATCATTAGTTTCAAAAGGGGGGGGTTTCCATCAATCCGATCAACAATTACGACTCTACGGCAGGGTCCGAACCCCGATACAAACGCGATTCCATTTTTATTTCAATTACTTGATTTTTCACGTAGTTCTCAAAATTTACTTTTTCCGAATAACTAGGAACTTCAGAAACGCAGAGGAAGCTCACCCGCGAGTTTCCAGATCTAACCCACTAGGTCCGGTGCTCTGAGTACCGCAGTCACAAAGCCAAGTCCAGAGGGCCCAAGAGCGCGGATACCTTTCTATGAAGGTATCCAACAAAGGACGAGGCTTGAAAGTGGCTGTACCTGACGGCAGACAGTAGCGCAGACACCAGCACGTGCAGGCAGATTCAGAACGCACGCGTGAGCCCCATCATACATTTTTCGGACAAAGCCTAACCGTAAGCAACTATCCCAACTCACCAAGACTAACCTCCCGCTCGTCGAGGTCATCACTCCGCCACACAAGATACCGAAACGAGAGACCTCATTTCTATCGGGCCTGGTTCATTTAGGGGTTTCAACTCGACATCCTCGAGGTGGGCTAGAGCTCATCGTCGAGGGAACGCGACTCAGCATCCTGAAGGGGGTTCGAAACACTTCGTCAACGGGTCCCAACTCTACGACTTGGAGAAGGGTCGAAACTCAACACCGGAAGGGCCTTGGCACATCGGCCTGGCGAAGGGCTGGAACTCATCGTCGGAGGGCTCTGACTCTACACCTGGAGGCGGATCAAGACTCAACGTCCAAGGGCTCTGACACGACATCCTAGAAACGGGTTGCAACTCAACGGGGGAAGCAACTCATCAGTCTCTCGGAGGGTCAAAACTCAACCTGGAGGGTTCTCGACTCAGCGTGCCCCCAAGGGGACCAAAACACGTCTCCGAAAGGTTCCAACTCGACTTTTTCCAGGGGGCCTTTGAGACACATCAGCCGGGGAATCGACTCGTCATTTTCCAAGTGGGCTGGGGCTCATCATTGGGGCTTCGACGCTTCGGCCTCTAGGAGGGTCGCGACGCAACATAAACGGGTTCTAACTCAGCTTCCTCGAAGGGGACTACAACTCTTCGCTAACAGGCCCGCAGAAGCACTCGGCGACGGACGTGACAAGTCGGGAGCGGACGGCAGCCCAGGAGGATTGGTCCAGGTACCACGGTCAATCTCCGGCGATATCCTCCATTCCCAGCAATTCGGAATATTTTATTGCATCCAAAACGACCGCGAACGGCGTATAGACAGCTCAGGTAATCTGAGAAGCCGCTGGAGAATGCGACCGGCGGTGCTAGCACGTGAGAATCGGATGATGGCGGGCGGGCGGCGAGCGGAGCGTCAACACAGCAGGAGTACGGCAGCCACTGGCTGGTTGACGTGCGGGTGCTTTACTTCATATGCACCAATTCACCATTTCATCGGACGTCGAGCAGGGACGGTTATTGAATTGTCGATGAGGAGCAAATAAATTATGTTGTAGAGTTTTGCGGGATTTACACGAATGAATTAAATAACAAGCGACATCTTTTAATGATGCCTTGACTCTGAATATTCACATTCTCATACCTCGATTTCACGGCTTTGAATTATTTTCCTCCGGATTATTTTCGGCTCGCCAAATGCGAGTGGCTTCAACTGTTACACAATATTTTCGCGTGTACCTTAAAAATATAAGTTGGGGTACGCTAAAAGCTGACGTCATACACACAATATGACGTTTCACGTGCACCTAATCTTCAACTTTGCGTACACGTTAGCGTGTACCTAGACACAGCGTTCTTTCATAGCTTGCTCTGATGCAGAAAGCCGTGAAATTTATTATACAAGACAACCTAACAAAAGGCACACTGGCTGTAAAACGCCGTAAAAAAAATTATAGAATACTCTCGGGGATATTTGGAAGGCCAGGCCAGGAAATTAGTGTCGTTCGTAAACCTCATAGTCCTAGCGGTATAAGTAAAATTTCATAAAAATGGCTCTAATTGTGACAAAAGTGTGAAATTTGGTGTGTGGACTCCTTAAAGCATTTAAAAGGTTTTTAGAAGGGGAGCCAAGAAAAATTTTGATTTTGATTTTTTAATTTTTTGTGACGTCATTTTTTTAATTTTTTTTTTCATTTTTGCAACTATTCAAGATTTTTTACTTTTGCTTTTATATTATGGTGAGTAACTGCTTAATCCAAAAAACGGAAGAGAAAATTTGCGAAAAAAATTAACTGAACTGAAATGATAGCGTTTTTTGTAAAAATCAATTTTTTACATTTTTTTCAAAAAATACTGTGAATATGTGAAAAATTAAAAAAGGAAATTATCCCTCAAAACAAGCCCTATCAGAAGTTATGGAAGTGTTTCTCAAAATTCCAAGCCGTTTTCGAGATATTTGGAAATATGTTATTTCTTGCGACTGTTTCTTCGTATTAGCTCCTATTTCATCAAACATATAACAGGGTTCTTTTTTCTTGAAAATATACTTCAGAATGATCAGACGGAAGATTTCTCAGAAGTTCATTGTAAATTGTAATTTTTCCAGTGGCGTAGATCATAAAAATTCAAATCGTTTCTACCCTCTCACCATACTTTCTACACCACTCGATTATTTGAAAAATACATGACATTTTGGCATTATGATGATCATCCAAGATCACTTAGCATGACACTTCATTTAAAAAGCACACAATTTTTCCGCTGATTAGATCGGCTGCGAAACAATGTATAAAAACCCGGGTATTTTACATCACTGAATTATAGTCCTAGCGGTATAAGTAAAATTTCATAAAAATGGCTCTAATTGTGACAAAAGTGTGAAATTTGGTGTGTGGACTCCTAAAAGCATTTTAAAGGTTTTCAGAAGGGGAGCCAAGAAAAATTTTGATTTTAATTTTTTCAATTTTTTGTGACGTCATTTTTTTTCTTTTTTTTTCTTTTTGAAACTATCTGAGATTTTTGACTTTTGTCTTTGTACCATGGTGAGTAATTGCTTATTCCAAGAAACGGAAGAGAAAATTTGTGAAAAAAATCAATTGAACTGAAATGATGACGTTTTTCGTATAAATCAAACTTTTCAATTTTGTGTGAAATGTGAATATGTGAAGAATAGAAAAATGCAACTATTCCTCAAAAAAAGCCCCATCAGAAGTTCTTGAAGTGTGTCTCCAAATTCCAAGCCGTTCTCAAGATATTTGGAAAAATGTTATTTCTTGCAATTGTTCCTTCGTATTAGCTCCTATCACATCAAACACATCACAGGGTTCTTTTTTCTTAGAAATATACTTAGGAATGATCAGACCGGAGATTTCTTAGTAGTTTATTGTAAATTGTAATTTTCCCAGTGGCGTAGATCGTGGAAATTCGAACCATTTCTACCCTCCCACCGTACTTTCTACACCATTCGATTATTTAGAAAATATATGACATTTTGGCATCATGATCATCTAAGTTCACCTAGTATGACACTTCTTTTGAAAACAAGATGAGATCGACGATCTTGAGCACACAATTTTTCCACTGATCAGATCGACTGCTAAATAATACTTTTTTTTAAGTACATTAAGTAACATTTATTAAATTTTACAAAGATAATATAGTAATAAAAACGGACATTACATTTTGTATCACCTCCTCGATCATCTCCATCATGACTGTTTTAGATACATAATAGTTTATTGTTCCCCCAAACTGAAAATTCTGCACTTTATCAACAGTAAAGTTGGTTGAGTGGCTATCACTGGCGTCGAAGGCATACATGTCATCGCATCTATTTTGTAATTATTGCGGTTTGGAACATAGGAACATACCTACCTATTTGTTTGTAAATATTTGTATTTTATTTGACAAGATGATCATCAAAAGCCACCTGTTATGACATCCTATTCATACACTCTGGGGGGGGACAATCAACTATAATTTATCTAAAACAGTCATGATGGAAATGATCGAGGAGATGATACAAGATGCATTGTTTCGCAGTCGATCTGATCAGCGGAAAAATGGTGTGCTTTTTAAATGGAGTGTCATGCTAAGTGATCTTGGATGATCATCATAATGCCAAAATGTCATGTATTTTTCAAATAATCGAGTGGTGTAGAAAGTATGGTGAGAGGGTAGAAACGATTTGAATTTTTATGATCTACGCCACTGGAAAAACTACAATTTACAATGAACTTCTAAGAAATCTTCGGTCTGATCATTCTGAAGTATATTTTCAAGAAAAAAGAACCCTGTTATATGTTTGATGAAATAGGAGCTAATACGAAGAAACAGTCGCAAGAAATAACATATTTCCAAATATCTCGAAAACGGCTTGGAATTTTGAGAAACACTTCAATAACTTCTGATAGGGCTTGTTTTGAGGGATAATTGCCTTTTTTAATTTTTCACATATTCACAGTTTTTTTTGAAAAAAATGGAAAAAATTGATTTTTACAAAAAACGCCATCATTTCAGTTCTGTTAATTTTTTTTGCAAATTTTCTCTTCCGTTTCTTGGATTAAGCAGTTACTCACCATAATACAAAAGCAAAAGTGAAAAATCTTGAATAGTTGCAAAAATGAAAAAAAAAATAAAAAAAATGACGTCACAAAAAATTAAAAAATCAAAATCAAAATTTTTCTTGGCTCCCCTTCTAAAAACCTTTTAAATGCTTTAAGGAGTCCACACACCAAATTTCACACTTTTGTCACAATTAGAGCCATTTTTACGTGTACCGCTAGGACTATCAAATGGCTACTGTCTTTGCATTCACCAAGTAGATGATTGGCACGCTGACGCTGGGCTGCGCTCCAGCCCTTTAATCAGCGGAATGACTATATTCCAGGCCGCTGCAATGTCATAGCTAACGCAATGTCTCGTTTACCATATCCATCGCCAGACGACCGTCGAGTCCCGTGACACCTTTGTTGTCGCCATGGCTGTCCCAAGCGGAGCCTCCAGCAGCAAAAATATAGAGTTTATTCAAGAAAACAATACATTTGATACGAATTGTAGCGACTGCGAAAACTTCTTCCGAGCGCATACTTGTGACAACTTTGAAAAGTATTGCTAGTTTTGAGATAAGTTCGTTCCGGTTAAAGTTGAAAACCTGCGAGATAATCAATTGAACGCGCTGCTGCGATCACTTTCGCAACGAAATCCACCTCCGCGCTCCATTCATAAGCAACAGTGTTCTTATGCCTTGTAAAGCGAGCACGCCGACTGAATTTGAAATCAAGATCACATCACTCTAGTTCCTCGCGCGCGCTCTGGAATTTCAGTTACCTCCGCAGAGCCGAATGTAATTTACGATCAAATCGGAAATTTGATGCCGTCTATCCCATCAAAATAACGGAATAAATCCGTAATTATTCACACACTCCTCTGGTCCGCCCGCACGGCGTCGTCTTCTCTCCGCCCCCGGTGTTCGCTGGTGTTCTTCTTTCGCACGCGCTTCCCGCTTTCTTTTACACCCCCGAGGGAAAAAATCTCCGATTTCACCTCGTTTGTTTCGAGGTTGGACGGGCGCACGCGAAAAAAATTAGCTGTCAAAAGACGTTCGAGATGATGGGGCGAGAAGAGGCGTTCTTTTCGCACTTCCTCCGGAGTGGCACTTTTTGCATCACGCGCGCGCTAAAACAACGCGGGCCTCGGCTATTTTTTCGTGGAGCGCGTCAATCGAGCTGTCTAAAAATGTTTGTCTAGATATTTCCTTGCACAACGAGAGTGCGGAGCATTAGAGTGCACACTTACGAGACTCTTACCAAAATCAACACTTGTTTCTATCACTCGCACGCGCGTTGTATGCCATTGTTGAGAAAATGTTCAGAAAAAACCGCCAGTGTCGAACAAATTCGATATAGCGGGGGAAGTCGGGAGTTTCGTCAATCACCTCCGCCTCTACAACCCCGAAACGTAAATTAGAATTACCCCGGGACAGCCCCTGGACGCAGCCGGTAAGTGGCGCGTGGCCAATCGTCCAAATTGCCCATTTTGGCAAAACCTCCGATTTTCCGGCCGGTCTAATCTCGACCGACAATAAATTCTGATTGAGCATAATTTGCAGCTGCACCCGGCAAGTTATACGTACCCCCCTCAACCCCATACCTCGCCCTTTAATGTTGACTTATTCGGTAGAGGCATGTATCGGAAGCATGGTGCCCGATAATCGTGATTTGTAGCTCAAAATCAAAATCGCTCCTTTGTTGTTGCGGGAACGCAAGCAAAAACCGGGACATGAAGCCGGAATATTGATTCGGTATAGCGCCGGTATGTACCGAAATATGTGCGAGATTACTAAATCTATCGCCATGAGTGCCGGCTCCTTTGTGTAATATGCACAGAGAGCGCGGCAAAAAGTTCGAGAGGGGTCGGAGTGTGCCATGGCTGGATGCTGCCGGTCCCGCGTCGTCTCCCGAATGGTAAACCGGCTGCCTGTTCAATAATACGCAACGGGAACAATCATCCCGATGCCCGTTAATGGGGTCAATGTGGAGAGCTGCTGGGATTCAATCCTGCGCATTATGCAAAGCACATTGACCCATTTACTGTACTGCCCTGGACAACAATGTCACCTCGGATAAATCATATGTGGAGTTGCCGAACTGACATCGAGTCGGGGTCCTGGGGGAGAGATCGGGCTCTGGAAATGCCTCGGCGGATGCCATCACCCGTCGGTGTGTAGCCTCTTTGGCAGCTGAATGGCATATTTTGTGCTGATGATGGAAGTGCATTTTTCGGTTCATTGGAGTGTGGTTCCAATTTCATGCGATGGCATGAGCTTTCTGAGGATGTTTGAAAGCTGCGTGCCATGTTTATCGTGAGCTGACAAACGTTGAAAATACTATGAAATTTAGCTCAAAACAAAGACGTTCAAGTCAAGTAGGAAGTAGGTACAGTATCCTACCAAATTGTGTATCTGGTTATTATCTAGCCAAGGGCGGTTGCGTCTGGAGAGGTTATCAAAATATGACATACCGGCGTGTGCCAGTATTTTGGTGTAGTTCCACAAATTTTTGCTAACAGTCGAATCATAATAACAACACCAAAGTTACTGAATGAAACTGTATGGACAGGGAACTGGTGCCTCGAAACTTCCGTCATAAGGTACATGATCTTAACCCTAAAGGTCTAATGTGCGTTGATGAGGTTGTTGCAAATTCTTTTGTCTTACATGTCAGACCGGGCGCTTCAGGCGGGTATAGGCTTGTCAACTTCCGAAAAGGGGCCAAAATTCACGTGGTAAGGTACATAAATGAAACCAATATCCTTTTGTGTGGGAACATCACCTGATTCAAAAATCGGGTCGTGAAGTGAGACAAAATTTTTGGGAGCCTTGGGTCCATGAGACAATTTTTGAAATTTTCAAAAAGAGCCAAAATTTCGCGCTTCCAAGATTGCGCTTTTGCTTTCATTGTTAAAGTTTGTTACCTGGAAACATCTCAACAGTAATAATTCAAGTTTGTAAAAGTCTCTCAACGGGCTCGTTCCCGCCGAAGAGCTTTTGTTTGTATGAAAGGACGGGATTGCGAAGAACTTGCAGTTGTTTTTGGGTGTTTATTACTACTCACTACTTATTATGCAGATACAAAACAAAGAGACGCGAAAAATGGAGCGGAGCTCTGGTAAACACCGCAGGCCCACACAAAGAGTCTAGTCCCCTCCTTCGGCCGGAGCGCTCGCGACACCCCCGACTCTACCCGAACATGGTGAACAACAAAAACTACACTCGCGCTACACACTCCCCCTCTGGACTGCGCCAAGGACCCTCGGCGAAGTACAGCAACTATAAAATCTTCTTGGGTCGACCCCTCTTCCTCTTTGGGTTGACTGGAGCGGGTGTCGGTGATGGATCAGACGACGAGAACGGGTAAATGTCTGATGCGTGGTATTTCCCAACAGCTTCCGGTGTATCGGAGCATGTGGTCAGCTCGTAAGAGTTCGGAGTCACAATCTTAGATATCATGAATGGGCCATCACGTTTTGTAGCAAATTTGCCAGTAAAGCCTTTCTGAAGATTGTTTATCTTGCTCTTCCTTTCTCTTATCCTGTTTGGCTTGTATAACTTCGTTGACTTCACACTGTAATTGCTATCACCTTTGGGCACCAAGACCACGGGACTTGCCCACTGTGATTCGCATTCCTCAATTACTCCTTTGGACAACAGCCGATCAATGCCACTCTTCAGGAAATCCTTTTTCGGGTGTTTTTCATTCGTCTTGATGTGGTGAACTGCATTTTCTGTGGGGCCTCCCCCTGGTTCAAAGATGTCTGAACATGTTTTCAGAAGCTTATCAACCTGAAGTTTCTGAGAAACATCCAAATTCAATCCTTCATCATCACGCAAAGAATATTCAGTGACTTCGAACAATTTTACAGAAGAAGGAATGTCGTACTCGTTGACAAAGTTGAATTTGTTCGAAGGTTCATCACAAAAATACCAGCAGCCTTCCGGGATGTTCAAAACGATCTTGGCTTTTTCCAAAAAATCGACACCCAACAGTGTGCGATTATTCTGCAGATTCGGGAGGATTGTGAAATGTACAGGTACAGTACGGTTTCCAATCACAACATCCACAGTGGTTCTCAATACATCTTCCTCTCTAACCGCGCCATCTGCGTAGGAAATACGCATTCGCGACTCAGAAAACGGGCAGTGCTTTTGTTTCAACACCGCAAAAAGAGAAGCACCAGCTATGCTAACCTGAGCACCAGAGTCGGCGAAGCCTACACCATTGACGTTGAGAATTGAGATGGGAAGCAGTGGTCTGCATGGAGAATTATTTAGAATCGAAGCCATGTTCAGTGTTTCATTGGTTATTTGGCAAAACTCTAGAGATTTTACTTGAAGAGGCTCAGTTTTTGTGTTGGTTTGACACTTAGGACATCTTGCTCGTGTCACCCCAGGAGCACCGCAACCGTAGCACGTAATTTTGCTAACCATTGGAACTTCAGATTTCTGCGAAGAAGTGGCTTCGTTGGATTTTTCCGATTTTGGTCGATTATCGTCCTCACGTTGACGAAGTTTCTTACAATCGTTTTTGAGGTGTCCGAAATTTTTGCAGTAACTACACCGCGGACGCGACTTTTTGTCTACCATGGCGGAAGTCTTTTCGCGTTGAATTTCGGAATCGGACACGTCCAGAATTTCTTTCAGCGACTGTTCAACATCGCGGCACTGTGTCAAAAGTTCTTTAAAATCGTTCACAGATTTTCGGGTTACGCGTTTCCGGATTTTCCTATGCAATAAACCGTAGACAATGTCAATTTCCGCGGCAATGGGAAGATCATAGGGTAACTCCGACAAAAGAGCGCGCACACGACATATAAAAAGTTCTGTAGACTCTCCAGCCTGTTGCTCGCGCGCGAACATTTCGCGGAAAATCATGTGTGGCGGTAGCTTTCTAGAAAAAGTATTTTTGAGCAAATCGACCGCACTTTGCCAAGTGTTCGTAGTCTTTTTCTCGCCTTGCCACCAGGTACCTGCTGTTCCCTCCAAAAGCATCGGAAGACCGCGAAGCGCATTGTCATCAGTAACATTACAACAGTCTTTGAAAATCAGTACAGAGTCCAAAAAAGCTTCAATATCAGCACTCTCGGAACCGTCAAAGCGTGCAGTACATTTCACGAAACTACCGCTGGCGTTTTGAACTGTGTTCGGCGATGGAGTTACATTACCGCGAAGAGTACTCACTAATTGTTCAACTGACCGCTGATTAGATTCGCATAATCTATTCAACAAAGCTTCAAACTGGTCATCCGTCATGGAAATGGCAGACGTACGAGCTTCAGGGGATGTTTCCCCATTTCTACGTGATTTCTTTGGCGGCATCTCTAAGCGATGACTTCGGGAAGCTCCGAATTTTACAAAGAAAAATCTACTTACAGTAGTTGAGCTTGAGTATGAGTAGGTATGTTGTGTTGTTGTTATGGCGATGGCGATTCCAGGAAATCAGCCGGCAGCTGAAGCGACAAGCAGCACGCACGCAAAAGGAGGTCAAGGCCATGCAGCGCCGGAAACTTCCCTGAGAAAAACGCTACAACTGGACCAGGAACCAGGAACAGGTCGCGACGAATTACACACAGCGGTGAATTTGCAACAACGTACATACACCAAACACAAAATAACAGTGTGTGGGTAAAAATCCAGTTCGAACACGAAAAGTCGTTTTACAGTACCTTTCCGAACACGGAGCACCTGCAGGAAAGTACCGACAAAACCGACCCTGCGAAACTGTCTTTCGATTTTACTCGTAGCACACACTTTGCAACTGTATTTCGAAGTTTCGAATGAAAAACCGTCTTTTCAAAGCCCCACGTTGGGCGCCAGTGTAAAAGTCTCTCAACGGGCTCGTTCCCGCCGAAGAGCTTTTGTTTGTATGAAAGGACGGGATTGCGAAGAACTTGCAGTTGTTTTTGGGTGTTTATTACTACTCACTACTTATTATGCAGATACAAAACAAAGAGACGCGAAAAATGGAGCGGAGCTCTGGTAAACACCGCAGGCCCACACAAAGAGTCTAGTCCCCTCCTTCGGCCGGAGCGCTCGCGACACCCCCGACTCTACCCGAACATGGTGAACAACAAAAACTACACTCGCGCTACAAGTTATAATTTTAGTCAATTATTCTTAAATTATACTTTCCGTTCCCTGTGTAATGCATTTACGCCTTTCGATTAAACACCCACATTTGTAATTGCAGTAATGATTTTAAGCTAACACGACACCCCCATTTCTCGTTTCTTCGACAGCTGTTTCGGTCACACGAAACTACCGCGATAGGCAAATTTGAAAAGTAGATACAACGTACCATAATTTACGGTTCCATATACCGAGTGTCGCTTTTCCTAAGATCGGCCTGATTTTTCTCCTTTAGAGCTCGGCTGGCGCCCTAATAAAATAAATTTTACTTTCCACCACATTTGGACCCACGAACCCGCTACTCCAACAACCAAACGAGCTGTCGCGCGTAACAAGTGTACCAATTTTGGTGACAAATGGATGTAAACTTTGGCCCTTTATTGAAAATTTCAAACTTGTCTTATGAACCGAAAGTCCCCAAAAACTTTGTCTCACGACCAGATATTCGATTAAGGGAATGTTCCCACACAAAATCCCGTTGGGTTCATTCCTGTACCTTATGACGTAAATTTTTGGCAATTTTTTTGAGAATTGACAAGCTGATACCAGCCTAGAGCCCCCGGTCTGACATGTAAAACAAAGCAATTTTTAACAACCTTATCAACGCACATTAGATCTCCAGAGCTAAGATTACGTATCTTATGATTCTTATGACGTAAGTTTTGAGGCACCAGCTCCTTGTCCAGTACGTATTGGACCGGACAGGGAATACTCGTGAAGGCCGTACGCGACAATGGGGTGTTATATTGGGAAAAGTCGTTATTTTTTAGTATTCCGATTGTTTATGATCTAATGGGGTACTTGCACAACTTTTTTTATGGGCTCAATGGATAGTAGGTATGGTGAAAAGTAATGTACCCGTATTTTTTCTTTTCCTAAATTCCCAAAACTGCGGCCGTGATGCGTGTTTCAAGAACATATTTGTGACGTCACAAATATACAAAAAACTAAACAAACAGCATTGTTGGATTGAAAACTCAAAAAACTGTTGAAAGTGGCATGACCATATTTGAAAAATTCAGACATGAAAATCCCACTGAAGTTTCCCAACTGTTACCAACCATTAAGAAAAACAATTTTTTTTTGTAATCAATGGATATTTTTTCCGGAAATTTTCAGGAATTACTCTTTATGACTTTTGTTGATGATTGGAGGTATTTTCAGTCAAATCAATTTCATTGGCAAGTACCCCATTAAGCCTTTCATGCAACAGGCACATTAATTTCGCCTCTAATTTTCTAGAATGAAATATTTCTTATTATTCTATGACGTCACTCGGTCAACCTTGCGCCCAATCAAACGTGACCTACCTATTTCACCGACATTTTAGATTCTTTCGGTTTCAATCACGTTGTTTCACTTTTGACGTGTAACGTGTAATTCAAAACATCAAATCACATGACATTATTTGTGACATTTGTTAGAATTTGAATTGACTGCACCAACACGAAAAACTACCGGCCACTCCACACGAACCAGGCAGCAAACCATCCCCCAAGAAGCCGTGAAACTGAGTATATTGACATGTCGGGAATATTTCCAGAGCTTTTATGACAACATTCTTCAGGAAAATGACTTTCCGGAACCTTAGAAAATAGCTCGCCTCATACTGCTAGAAAAACCGGAGAAAAATGAAGAAGATCTAAACAAATCCCGCCCCATCTGTCTCCTAGACGTACTATACTGGTCACAATTTGAAGTGGGTCACCCAAAGAACTGTTCGGTTCTTAATCTCTGTCAATCACTTGAAAATCATCAGATTTTGAAATAACTCACACCAACTTCGAGATAAATCCTTCTTCTTTAATCATTCGCAAGTGCTTGTTGGCTCGTGACAGCGATATGTTTAATACAGGGTGATAAAGGATGCCTTGTAATTTTGTACTTTTTTGCAATGATACAGGAACTTTCGTGGCCACCCTGTAATTTTGGATTTTGCTGTATTTAGTAACCAAGAGTATAAGGAACTCATTGTTTTTTTAGTTTGATGCTCTATACGTTGCTCAGTTACAATAATATGTTTTTTTCTTATTTAGTTACTTCATCACGTTAATTTATTATCAATAATTTTTTTAATTGGATTTAAATTATGAGCAATGGAAATAAACGGGGTAAAATATTTCAAAAGAAAGTTGGACCTGGTCTGGACTGCACTACTTTTTGGTAGGATCTAAACATACCTTTGAACGGGTTATTGATAGTTGCCACAGGGATTTCTCTCTATTCGCGGTTAGAGCATCCAATAAGTTCTTGTCTTGTAGTGAGTTGTACTGGTACTGCTAAGAGTCTTCTTTGGAGCATCCGATATGTGCTCAGTTAGATTGATATCGGGCGATAAGTTTAGCCATATCATTGTATTGATTTCATTATTCACGAAAGATAAATTCCTAATATTGCCATGTTACATTTATTATTATTGTTATTGTTACAATTTTCAAAGTAATTTTTGCTAAACTTAGAGAAAAACTGTTTATAGCAACATTAATAACCGCCAAATTGATCGACTCAACTTGAATACCTACTTGATAAAATATTTGAAGCCACCTGTGAAAATTAGAAGCAGTGCGCACGAAAAATCACCTCATGAACAAAAAAAAAATCGTATTTCTGTAACTACGCAACCTGGAGCAACATCAAGCTGAGAAGCAATGAGCTCCTCATACTATTGGTTACCAAATAGAGCAAAATCCAAAATCACAGGTGGCCACGAAAGTTCCTGTACCATTGCAAAAAAAGTACAAAATTACAAGGCATCCTTTATCACCCTGTATTAAACATATCGCTGTCACAAAGGATTATTCTTGAAGTTGGTGTAAGTTATTTCTAAATCTGATAATTGTCAAATGATTGACAGAGATTAAAAACCGAACAATTTTGTAGGTGACCCACTTCAAATTGTGACCAGTATAGGTAAAACTTACGAAAACCTCGGAAGGGCTCATAGAGGAGAGCTGCCCGAGAACCGATACAGCTTTCGCAAAAGAAAAATCACAATCAGTGCAGTAAATAAAGTGATTAAAAGGCAAAGAAAGAAAAGAAGTGGTGTGCAATAATTTTAATTGATGTGAAGAACGCCTTCAACACAGCCTCCAGTCATCATCGAGAAAGTGGGAATGAGGGACGTTCCAAAATACGAGCAACATCATCGGAAGCTACTTCACATCGAGAAAAATCCTTCTTGACAAGAACACAATACACAGCATGGAGAAAGGTGTTCCACAAAGCACCATTACGGAACCATCCTCATGGAACGTACAGTTGTAATATAACTTATTGGGACGGCTACAACTACTATCAATTAGGCGAACTCTGGACATTTCAGGCCGTTTTCATATCTCGATGACTGATGACTTCACATCGCCGATTTGATAATTGCAGCCGTCCCAATAAATTATATCACAGCTGTACCTACTGTATAATGACGTATGTAGTGGAGTCGCCACGTTCAGAAAAAGAAAAAGTCCCACCAGGTTCGACCCTGGTGATATCCATCCAACCTGGAGATCGAGTGAAGGCATGAATGCACCGGGTTTGGCTGCACATGTAATATATCGTCGAGCATCGGAAGAGGTTTTCTCTTCGGTGGGTTTTCCACCTGAAACAGTCATCATCATTAGTTGTCTGTAGTCATAAAATAGTCGCCACTACAAAAGAAGTTTAACAAGGCCGTATCATACATTGAAATGAAGCACGTTTCGCAGTGACTGGACTGTAGAACTGGAGGTAATTGAGACCATTGAGCTCACATATGAATGGAATCCGTACAAAACTCTTCTTCAAGATGCCAAAAAAACGACGGGTGCAACGTCCTCCGGACCGAACTACCAGCATTATTAGTCATATTAGCTCACGTCAGATTAGGTTAGATGTATGGTGATTTTTTCATCATTTCAGACTTTTCCACTTTAAACAACGTTCTCGAATAACTCCGTCGACTATTCCGATGGTTCTCAATAGGCGAAACACCAAACACTCCCTTATTCAGGTATGGGTGCTTGCCTACGAGTATATGCCATTATTCTTCCCAGATTACAGCTAAAAAACTCTGTGCATGAATATGAAACGCTGGATTAGATCCCCATTCTGGTTGGACTCTTTTTTGAAGCCATCAATTAAATTCGCTCTAAAACGTACAGAAGCGCGGTCTCTCTGCGACACTCAAAGCCTCCGTTACACCACCATTCACAATATTAATTAGATAAACCTCCCTCACTGTCACCAGCACACCTTTGGAAGCCTGCATTCAACGTAATTACCGTGTTAAATTGGACTAAAGTATGGAATTTACACTCGCCCTCTCCCGGCTCCGTATCCCTTTTCTCTTAATGCCGGTCGACACAAAAGTGTTTTCGTTACCCGGTTCGCCTTCAAACATCCTTTCATACTAGAAAGCAGTACACCGTAGGATGCGCTACTCAAATTTATTGCGTATTTTTCTAGTTCTTTTTAACGAGAGACGACTTGAATGGCAAGCCCCGGGCAACGCAAGATTATATACGGCTCTGATAGATGACGGAGCAATGATTTTCCGAGCTAGTGGAGTGTGTCTTCTCCGAGATTCTCCATCGGTATAGCGCGGAGGTGTATCTCGATCGGACGAGTTTCTCTCTCGATATATCTATAAAAGTGTAAAGCATTTGTCAGTTGGGTGGCTTCTTATATAACGGGGTGGTGGCGTGTGTCTCTGTCTCTGTATGTGTGTGTGAACATATTACAGTCGACCAGAAAGCACGCCGGACTTTGAACGAAAACGCCTCTTATCAGCATCTCGCCTCTTTCAGGGTTGGACGGACGCATAAAACCAGAATGACCACACACAGAGAGAACACCAGCCGAAGCTATATCGGAGTTTACTTCCGCACATCTTGGTTTTATGAGGGTGTCGATATCACAGTGGATCATTAAAGGCGCGGCCAGCCGTAGATCGGATCTGATGATGGAGAGATAAGTTGGTTTTTTCCAGAACTCCATCTGGACAAAGGCGGGAGACGTACAGCACCCGACCTTTCGGTTTGATGTGGAATCTTCATCATAAAAAGTTATCCAGTGTGCAGATCAACTGGACGCGTCTTTTTGTATCCCTCTAAGCTATGCATTTCTAACTTATTCACAATTTTTGTTACAATTACTAACAAATCTTCATGATATCTAGGTCTGTAGTTCGGCATTTTGAACGCTTGTAAGTGATTACTCTTATCTGCTTCTCTCAGCGTTTACGTTTTCACAGAACTTATTGTTATCATGAATAATACTTTTTCAACGAAAATGAACAAAACAAAATTACTCTACACGGAGTTTAATCACTTCATTGACTAGACGAGTCATTATTGTGCTGACAGCGGGGCGGATTTCCACCACGTGCACCACCCCACCATGCGCACCACCCCGTCAACCCCAGGAAACACCCGTATATCACTCTGCCTATAGGCCAAAAAAAAAGGAGAAGAGGAAAGTTGATGGATAAGAACGATATCGCCTTCGACAAGTGGAAGACAAGGGGTTGCCCATTTGGACCGTTGAATCGAGGTCTGCACAACTTCGGTGGACCAAATCTTCCAAAATCTTTGAGTGGCGTGAGACACCAATTGCCAACGATCAAGTCGGCTGACGGGTTGATCCGAAAGATCTTCTTCGACGAGGGACAGTAAACAACTGCCTACTGAAAAATGTCCAGGGGTCAAACAGTCAAAACCATCATCAGGAAGACTGGAGGTGGACCCCAAGGGCCTAGAGTTTGAGATGGCTTCGATTCGACAGATCAAAGTGAAGAATTCTTCCCAGGTAAAGTGCTGGTCTACTATCACACGTTAGAAATGCTGTTTGAAGGATTTTACTCCTGCCTCCCAGAGTCCACCAAAATTTGGAGCGTTTGGAGGATTGAAATTTCACTAGACGTGTCGATTTGCCAAGGACTCAGCTAATCCAGCATTAGAGTTTTTCAAAGAAAAAAAGAACTCGTCCATATGACGTGCAGCACCCCGGAAATTTCGACCCTGATCGCTGAAAGAAAAGATTCGCTGGAAGACCACGATGAGAGAAAAAACGATGTAGGGCTGCCATATTCGCCTCAGAAGTAAGGGAATTTACTACATCAAGATGGACAGCTTTAGCAGCCATGCACACAAAAAAAGCTACCTAGCACTTCATGAGCTTGGCGTTTCGACAGGAATGTTCTTTCACGAGAAAAGGGCCGGCAAAGTCCAGTGTTCGAGAAACAACGACCAAGTGTGGCTGAGAAGGTTTACCATCAAAACCATAACATTTCATCCAAACACCGAATAATACGACTGCGTATTGAACTTCGTAAACCAGAAATCCAAAACTGGCGATGAATATTCGAAGAAACAAGCCTCGGTCCACCATGAAGAGTAAAGTTGTTGTAATGATCCACAATAAGGATTGCCAGATGACTCAGTCGAGGGATTAGATTAGGATGACGAGAAAGTTGGGGTAATTTCAAATTACGAAGTCTACCCCCACCCTCGCCCCCACCATGAGAATACCCTCAGGGAAAACAAATGGAGACAACATTCGGAGCTCATTACTGCAAGGTCTATTTCGGAACAAAACTTGGATATCATCGGCAAAAAAATTATTTTGAACGAGACGTACTTACACACACAATTAACGATTTTGTGTATTCATGTGTACCAAATCGTTTTTCATTGTGAGAGCGAGAGGAACGACAGTTGTGGATAAAACGCAAGACATACCCAAAAAAACGTGTTGTAATTTCAGCAAGGATGGATGGTCAGTGATCAAGTCAAATAAATAATTTGTGAGTACCTCACGAGAAACCAGAGCTTCGGCTTTTAGTTCTTTGAGTTCAGGAATGGGTTTCGGAGCAGCTGGAGAAACAGAAGGCCAGAGAGACTCGTGCTGAGACAAAAAGAGAGGGTCATTCTACTAGAGACGGTGAGATAATAATTCTGAGGGTATCAATCCACGTGAGGCGCAATCAGCGGAATTGAGGTCTTGAACGTACCGCCAAGTAGCTGTTGGAGCAGCTGGATTCATGGATTTCGACCACGCGGTTTCCGACGAATGTCTTCAAAAAGTGAGGAGGAGTACGAATCCAGATTAACGCCGTGGAGAAATCACTGAATAAAATTATCTCTGGAATTTGCAACGTCAAATAAGAGGCTGAATCGATCTGACAAGACGTGACAATAGAACCGAAGCTTCTAACTCGGGGCGAAGACTGCTCAAAGTTTTGAGGGGAGCCACACGAGCTTTAGCTCTGACGAGATAAGCCAAAGAAACATCAGATAAAATTGTGATTCGCAAGTAAAGGACAGCGGCCATGTGTCTCAAGGAGGCATCACCAAACCCAATGAGTTGAACCTTGGAAAACGAAGAAGGCAAAATGCGTCGAGGAATTTGGAGATTAAACAACGACGGTCATTGGTCGTGAACAACTTCCCAAAGATCGTGAAGATCAGAAGGCAAGGCAGGATCCCAATCGCTCTTGGCCAGCCATAGAAGCTGCATTAAATACTTGAAATAAAAAGAGTTCGAATTGATGGCCAATCAGATCCTAACTAACGTTGGCCGAAGCAAATCAAGTCCCAGAAGCACGATACTCCGAGAAGAATGTCGAACCTCCGTCGATCTAAGGATCGGCCATGTAAAGGTCGGGAGGTAGTTTCCAATTCGTTGTATCAATGGGCAAAATAGGAATGCTGTCTCTTAGGTATGCCCGGAATAACGAGGCAAGAAGTTTTCAACTGGTAATTTGAAAAATTGGAATGCATTTCAGCCTCACAACGAGACGGAATTTAAGATGAGGAATGAGCTATTCTGAACCTGCCTATACGTTCTTAGCGGGAAATTTAAAATCGAGTGCATAATTCCCACCGGACTCAACAGTTGAATACCCCCAAAGAAGAGTAGAAAGAATATGCTTCGATAATTATTAAGTGGAGGATAGTGGATCCTACAAGTTGACATCAACGGGAAGGTTCTTGGTGTATGGCATGGCACACAAGTGTTGATGGTTGATGATCGAATTGTCTCAAAATCCTGATTGTTGCTGTTTATCCATAGACGTAATCACGAAAAGCGGAGAACGTTTTGAGTATCGAGCGAATCACGGAGATGCAAAAGCTTATTGCGACGGTAATACAGAGAAATAGAAGTTTTCGATTGCCTAAAATGAATTCTAGCTGCAAGGATTATTCAGGACATTTTCAGCTCACAGCAATTCAATGGCACAGTTCCCAGCTAACTTTATACAATAATATTACTATTGGTACGACGCGACGTAACGATGATAATAGGGTAGTGACCACCATCCAAAAATATAGAAAAAAATCATACTAATCGAATGTAGAGCCTTAATAACAAGACTACGTTTCGTGAAAATTCGAAAAAAAAAGTTCCAAGTGTCTCAAAATCTGCCTTGAAAGTGGCTACTTTCGCGAACGATTTCAAATCTACCGAGCTGTAAGGCGGGCTGTGACGTTTCAATCTTTTGACAGTAGTGGGGATGACCACACCTCCGTTGCCTGTGTGTCAGTGTTGACGTTGACGTTTGCCAGCATAACATAACCATTGAAGTCTGATGTAGTCTTGAAATATTCATAAATCATGAAAGATTTTACCAACTTTCCATATTTTCAAGCAAAACAACTAAACAACACGAATCACCGCACAGATACACAAAGCGTTAACAATATAACAATCAGCTGTTATGAGCGTTGACGGGTTGACGCTAGTGCTTTTTGTAGTAAGTTCTGTATAATGTTGTCAAGCCTGCTTCTCCGCCTATGAAAGATTGCGACGTCATCGCGCCAAATTTGAAATGATCGAAAACTTTCATGAATTTTTTTTACCAAGAAAACTTACGAAAAAAAATCTGTTAACTATATAGCGTCACTTATCAAGAAGTGAACTTTAAAAAAAAATAATAAAAAAAAAATCGGTCACTACCCTATTGTGGAATTGTAGAAACTCAGTAGTTCTTGTTCAATTCCGAAAATTAAACCAAGATGCAATGTAGCATCTGTATTCTGTACCATCGAATGCGGTTTTTGCCTTGAGCAAGAAACTATCCTGCGCTTATCTTGTTCGCAAGAACTTATTCGCTTGATGTCTTTTTTGCATTATTTTCTCTCTGATTCAGGACCTGATCAAAATTAAATTCCGTATAGGGCAAGTACGTGCCTAACCGTACCGTAATAACTTTTCGCAACATGTTACATATTTACGATTTTAGATAGGCACCTAACCATTTCTCTGGTTGGTAACACAAAATTGTATATTTTGAGCACCCACTATACAGCTTCGATGTAAATCTGGCAAAGGAAATGAAATCGCATAACGCGTGCAGGTTTATACTCGATAAACCTAATAAAGCCGTTTAGGTACGTCCCGACGTGTTATAATCCGAAATGAAACGCAATACTCGGAACTTCTTCTGACGTTTATTACCTCTGCTGTTTCGCGGCGGCACCTCAACATCGAAATTACCCACACCGGCAACTCCCTACTGTGTTCTGGTTCCTACGGCTCATCACGAACTCCGCTGCTGGCAGTGGGAAATTTAATATTTGTTACCAACTCCGAAGCAAAGCTCTGCTATGCGATTTGAGATTTGAGCAATAGACAATGGGGCGTCGACAAGCAAGAAGAAAGAGGAAGGCAGGCACAGGCAGTGCCAGAAACTTGAGGAATGCCTAGCGATTGCCACCACCGCGAGATTCAAATAAATATCAGTCAAAGAGAGTGGCGCCTCTGATGTCAACTTTGAAGTTAAATCGGCTGACTGATGTCGCTCCAAAAGGAACCGATCGGTTTCGAATGGAGAGCTGTGGGCTTCCTTGATTGCAGGGATTTTATATTTGAATGCGCTGCATTTTGTTGTTATCTTTTTTCCCCAATTGAAACGTCTACGTTTTCTTTCGACTGAGAAAACACGGTGTTCACGTACCGGAAATAGGAAGGATGTCTCGTCAGTCTGCGCCAAAGTAGTTTACGAACTGATTCTCACTAGCACACTTGGCATATTTCAGGCATTTCTCAATTCTCATGCACATGGCAGTAGTAGGTACTCAAGTAAAATGAAAACTGACAGAAGCGCAGTTTCATGTTGACTAGGCATCGCTGGAATATTAATTCTCTGGAATATTATCATCTTGTCTTGTTCTTGTTGCAATAGTAGGTGTAATATTTCAGCAGACTAGAGTATGGAATGTTAGGAGCATGAAACAAGTAAGGAAATTGGATAGGTATTCGCGATTAAATCACGAATAGGGTCTGTGGTATAGGCTTAGTACCAGATGTGGCAAGGTAACATTAGGAAGCTCTGACGCACCATTATTCGGCTAACACCGTTGATATCTCAAAAAATCAACACAAATGGACCCAGTGGTTTCTGCTTGAACGCCTACAATATGGTCAAGACCGATAAATCTATACAATTCCGCAAGTAAAACAAACTTTCAGTCCATGCTCTGCTAATGCCACTTTGCCTAATTCAAAGCTGCCATACGACCCTTGCGCCCTTCAGTAACCGAGCTGGATCTGAACGATTTTTCGTGTTCGCAAACCACTCGAAAGGACCCATGTACTTACTTCTTTTTGTCCCTTTCATCTCCACCCCTTTATTGAAATAACCATAATCGATTGGAATGGATACGGCAGCGGAGCCCAGGGGTGGCGATCCCCTGCTTTGTATTTACTCCTCGCAAATGCCCCTTAAACGCCCATTTAACGAATGAGTAGTAGCATGTACCGGTCATCTTAAGCCGACAAAAAGGGCTTCATCGTAATTCCACCCTCGTAGCCGAGCCGGACGCTGGCGGCATTAATAATGTTTCCACCGGACTCGGATCTTCTTCCTTCTTCGCTCCGTCTCTCGTAACTTTTTAATAAGACATTCTAATCCACACACACGCGCTCTCGCCTGAAATATCACACTACCCTCTGAAATTTCAGAACTATCATCAGGCATATCTGAGAGGTGAGTTATACGCAAGAAGGGGGTGGAGAGAGAGACCTCATGAAATATAGTAGGGAAATGCCGGTGACATTTACAACCAATTTATTTCGCGCTCAGATTTATCGTACGGAATGGCACAACATGTGGTTGGAATAGTCAAACAACGCCAGTTATTGGATTATATTGAGAGCGGAAAATTTTGTCGTGTGTGGCGAAATCTTGGCGATTCGGGGACGATGACCTTGATTTTATGACGTTGGAAATTTGTGCTGGGTCCCGAGTCGGTGCGGAAGCCTTAGGGCATCATAAGACCCTATTAAGACAAGTTTCCTTCTCCAAGTGTGGGAGTATGTGTGTGTATATGTGTCTGCGACCCCAAAGCCCTCGCACACCATGTCCTGGAGATGCTGCCTTGTCTCATTGCTTCCTTCTCGCATAAACCCTGCATTATGCATGCGTCTCCGGTGCTTGCATGCACATAAGTCGCTTTTCTGTGCATGCAAACAGACAGGACTCGAACATTTACTCCACCTGCCGCACCTGGTCCTCGGGGACCCTTCCGTTTTCCGCAATAAACATGGCTTTTGAATGAGATGCAGTTCTGAAATTGAATATCTTCCCGGTGACTCAAAGCATCAAGTGTATTCAAACTGTTCATACATCGGTCCATCTGGATTGAAGACAGAATTAAAAGTTAAAGGGAATGAGTAGAGTAGACAGATGTCTGTGAAGAGGAGTGAAGAAAAATGGAGACTTCCACGCTTCAGATCCTAGAAAAGAGAAGATTCAAGATTCAAGTGAATATCGATGATGAAAGCTTATACACCAGCGATACGTTCAGAACACTTGAAGCTAAGTTATTCGATTGTTTCGTAATTTTTTTTCATGTCAAGTAGACATCAATTATTGTAAAATTCATAGGGAAAATTGTTTAATGTTTAGTACAACGAGAGGGTGCATGTAAGGAAGGTCACTATTGTTGAGAGTGAGAGGAGGACGAGAGTTCAACGTCGGCTTTTGAACCCGCGGTCCTCAACTATAGTGGCTCTCAAACAACTAAATATCGTGCTGTCTCGGTGTCCCTTCGAACCAGACCGTAACAATGTGTTAGTGGTGAAGGAGCTGTTTTAAGAAGATCGCTGTGGTGCTCAGTTGTAGAAGGCTAACATCGGAACATTATTTTGAAACCACCCCAATGCCTTAATAGTTGCATCTCCGTGCGCCTCAAAGAACCGGAAAACGCGATAATGGCAAGAAGGCGTGAAGAGATGGCATTAGTTAGAATGATGAGTAATAGCCCCGACACTAACAAATTTTGCCATACACGCCCTCTGGACGATGACGCAGGTGTACACCAACCCATAATTCAGAATAACATGTAGATACACACCACGCAATAAATGCGGAGCTGAGACTCCGCACAACCCCTACAGCTAATGTAATTAATTTTTTTTGGTTGACGGTCTTTGGCTGCACACGATGATAATTAACGTGTAATTCCGGAAGAATAAGTGAGTCCTCCGTATAACTCTCTTAGAAGCGGTTACCTACCTAATCCACTCATCCCGGGAAATGCACGGCAGAGCGATTTCTCTTGATCTCGAGAACCAGGCTGCTTTTATTCAAAGAGAAAAGGGAAGAGAATTTTTGAAACATCGACTTTTCAGAGTTTCAGACCGAGTACCTATGTACAGGCAGAAACTAATTAAAAATCTTTGCGTGGCTGTAACCTGGCTTGAATTACCACAGCCAGAAAATGCATGAAGCTTTTTTAAAACCTGCGAAATTATTCCCGCGAAATGGACGGTCGTTAAAGAGGAAACGAGGACGTGTGTGTGTGAGTGTGTGTGTGGTATGTGTGCTGGAGCTGTTGCCATGCAGGCTTATGAAATTGCAGTGAATTTTTTATCCTGCGCCAAACCGGCAACGACAATTTTCCGGGCCCAGGTTGTTCCATCGCGGAAATACCACACAGCAACGAAGAGTTATTAGATAGGTACGTTTTACGTTGCCACACGTCTGGGTGTTCTCTATCTTGTGTGCAGTTCGCCAAGGTGATTCATTAGTTTCGAGATATTGTTCGCTGCGAATAAATTTCAAGCTGCCAAGGTATCTATCTACGAGTATTGTTCAATTTTCATCACTGTACTGGCTGATAGATAGAATCTGTGCAGGAATGGGGAAGTCTTCTAAGTTGAAAAATGCAATGTTTGACTGTATAGATACCAATCAACTCTCACAAAACACACTTTCACAATTTCAAATAGGTATCTACACAATTTTAATTTCCAAAAAATGAACAGCTACTAGTTCTCCTCTGGAAGAAGCCGCCTACGGCCGTTGCCTCTGAGAGGTTATCATTATAACGTCTTGGACGAAATCGCATTCGGTCATATCGGTCGATTAAGCCGTCATAATCGAGTTCCCCACCTTTGCATCGAAGACTTTCTTTTTAGTATTCAGTTTTGTCATTACCCTGAAGAAAAGTTGAAGACAGTGGCAAAAACCTTCTCAGATGTCCAGAAGTGCTCAATTTTAACAAAATTTGTTTTGTTTCAGGTGCGTACTGCAAGTTCCTAGTTTTATCCCATAGGTACACGTGGTAATTGTTGTCTTTGGGTAAGTGAAAGTCAATTATTTAGATACATATCGCCAGTGTCCTGACAATACCTCCTATCTGAAAATATCGTCATTCTACTGATGGGTGAAATTAGCGAAGCGATTTTTTCAAGTTTTCGCACCAACCAACCAGTCTATCGATTTTCCAAAAATTGTGCAAAAAGAAAGCGGGAGGGCTATTATAGTCTTCAAGTCGTCATCGAGTCCACATCGTCGCAAATTGGTAAACCTCAGCATGACATAAAATGTGAACTCAAATCAAATTTTAAAGATTTTTTAATCGAATTTATGAGACTGCCACATAACCGTCATCAGCCGAATCGTGCTTTAACAGGCTGAGTGATTGCTTTACACTTCCTGTGGTCCTTCTTTGTGAAATTTTTTGCAGTATTTTCACTCACTGTCAAGGAGAAGTTCTTCTCTCAAAATTATGCAAAATCAGCCGCATGATAAACAAAAATGGTTTCAAGTTTGAGAAGAAATGAATTCTTTCTCGCCACAAGAACGATTATCACACGATTGTTAATCTTTTGAATATGCCACGATGGACACCTGCTGAATTGATCATCGTAGCACTAGCGGCAGTTTTCGGGACTTGTTGTTCCAGCTTCGCAATGTTGGCCTTAATCGCTTCCACTTCTTTTTCTACCATCGTAACGATTTTCCCCTCTAACTTGTTCACACTGCCGTCGAAATACCGCGTCTGTTGTTCGACAACGGCTGATATTATTCTCTCCCCTTTTCTCCAGGCGTTTTCTTTCCTGTTCTTCTAGCAGGTTTCTCAGTTCTGCCTTGTCTTCTAGCCGCTCTTCGACGCGTTTCTTTTCCTGTTCTAGAAAAAAAAATTCAATTATTCTTTTCTTCCTGGCGTTCCGTCTTTTATTCCTGCATCATCGCCAAAGTGTCTTCGATTCCTGTCTTCGACATGCTTGTCGTCTCCGGGATTTACCAAGTCATGAATGTTCCGAACGTCCTGTAGTCGCAGGCCGAATTACTCTCAATTTCACCACCTTTTGACACCAAATGTTACGTATTTCGCGTAGGGGCTCGATTATAATTAAGACGATCGTTTCAATACGTATACTGTTTATTACTGCGTACTACAATAAATACACGCCAACAATTGTTAACGCTTGAGTATATCGCAGGTACTATTCACTTTCTTTTGTACTCGATCGCTTCCAATCTAATACTGACTGCCTACGATCCAGGAAAAAACGCCCCCAGCAAAACACCCCCGGGAAAAACGACCCCGGAACAAACACCCCCGGGAAAAAACGCCCCCGGAAAAAACAACTTCGGAAAAAACGCCCCCCTATGTTGTCTTCAACGTAATTTAAGCCCTATTCCCCATTGAATTTTCCATGACTTTCGGAGCAGCGTTGTGGCGTTAGGTCATGTCCGGAGCCCTATCGGGCCCTATTGTGTCTTCAAGTGTAGTTGGAGCTCTGTTGAGCCCCCTTATATGTTTTTTCCTCGTTTTTTTCATGGCTCACGGAGTAGGCACCAGTAAACCCCATTTTGCGTAATTTTGTAATATTAGGCCTCCTTGTGTCTTCAATAAAATTTGAAGTTCTGTTGAACCCCCTTGCACTTTTCTGAGTCTTTCAGAGCACTAGTGAGATCCTTGTGCATTTATGTTATATCGAGTCCCAAATTGGTCCTAGTGTCTTTAAGTATAATTTGGAACCCTAATCCCTTTATGTGCTTGATGGCTTCCAGAATTCCGCTGAGCCCCTTTTTGCAATCTTGTATTATACAATATGCACGATTGGCCCCCTTGTTGTGTTTTTTCGTGGCTACAGCCTAGGAAGCCCTAGTGTAAATCCTTTGTACCTTCATGTGATATAAGGAGCTCTTATCGGACCCCGTTGCGTCCGCCAGTGTAGTTTGAGCCCTAGTGAGCCCCCTTGTATTTTTCTTCTAGTTATCAAAATTCGATTATGTCCCTTTTGCCTTCTTGGGTTATTCAAAGCTCCATTAGGCCCCCTTGTTCCATTATTGTCTTCTGAAGCTCTGCTGAGCCCCCTTACATCCATTTCCGGGGCAGTCATGAGCATACCTTCTGCTTTGGTGATATTCGGAGTCCTATATCGGACCTCCTTGGGTCCGTAAGTATAGTTTGGAGCCCTAATTGGCTATCAGAATTCCAGTAAGCCCCCTGTTTTTTTTTGTGTGTGTCCATAAGTTCATTGGGCCCCTTATTTTTTCAACGTCTCTTAAAGCTCCGCTGTGCCCCCTTACATATTTTCGTGGCTTTCAGAGCAGTAGTAAGCAGCTTGTGTCTTCATGTGGTATTCAAAGCCCTATCGGGCCCCCTTGTCTCTCAAGTATAGTATGCATGGAGCCATAATTAGCCTGCTACTCAGACTATTATTGGTTTTCAGAGTAGCAGTAAGCCCCATTTGCCTTCCCTTGTTATCTAAAGCTTCATAAGGCCCCCTTGTGTCTTCAATATCGTTTGTTGTCCTGCTGAGCCCCCTTGCTTTTTTTCCATGACTTTCGGAACTCTATCGGACCTTTTTGTATTTGATAATGCTTTTTTAGAGCCCTTTATTGGGCCCAATTGTAGTTTCATGTGTAATAAGCCAAGCTCCCTTACACTCCGAGGACTTAGTGGCTTCTTTGTTTTTTGTCGATCCTCTTGCGACCTCGCTTGCGACAAATTGTCCGCGACGAATTGTCTTAGCACCGTTTATTTCGGGGGCCTTTTTTCCCATAGGCGGTTTTCCTGTTTTTTTTCTGGGGGCGATTTTTCCGGGGCTGTTTTTCCCGGGGTTATTTTTTCTCGGGGGTGTTTTTTCCTGGGGGTGTTTTTCCGGGGGTGTTTTACTAGGGGCGTTTTTTCTGGATACCGACTGCCTAGGCCGATCCGTGCTGCTTATATACTGACGGACAAAATTAGCGTTACACTTTTTCAGAATACTGGCACAGACGAACCCGTCAACAGATTTTTCCAAAAATTCCTGAGGAGCAAGCTTGAAGTGTTTTCCTCAAGTCCACAAACGCGCAAAGACGTGGTCCGCAAGATGACTGAGTTGTACGGTCTGGAAAGTAGAAATGACCAGAAACCATTTTCGTAGAATTTTCCAACACATTCAAGAGATCTTCCTAAGGCTGCAGAAGAGATGGTTTTCACTTGAAATGATGTCAGTAGGTGGTTCATACCCTCTGTAGTCTTCCTGCATGATTTAAACCGTAAAAAGTGTTCACCCACTCGGTGTTAGTTCTTTGTTCAATGCAATGAGAAAATTTCCATATGATTTCCAAAAATGCTTTGTGTAATTGGAAAATCTGTTTTTTACGTACTTGAGAAGGTTATGCAGCAGAAAATGATTGGAAAAATTTCTTGTCTCCTTCGCAACCTCTTCATGTGGTAAGTCATTTCCTTACCATGAGCTGATAATCCGTTGTCAGAAGAATCGAACCCGTCCCGGTGATACCTGAAGGTTCATTGGAACCTCAGAGCGCCATCGGCTTGGTATCCGACCCTCGAGGTCCCCGATTAACCATAATTTAACTCCTTGTTGGTACCCTCTACAAGAATGCTAAAGGAAGCAGATTTTCTCAAACTCGCTCGAAAAAATGCTTTTTCATTTGCCAGTTATCCGATCTGTATAGTCAAATGCACAAAAAATCCTCGTCTTGTGTTTTGAGGTCAATTTTTGTGACTTCCGTGCATCAACTTGCACCCAGTGCAACTTTTAGGATTTTTATCGCATTTTATTCATCGTTTGTCAAGAGAAACCTCGATGCCTTCATTCTTCAACGTAATCACGAAAACGGATACACAGTTCCTCAGAGTCACGCAATCAGCCTTTATTTTGGATGTTGCAATGGGTTTCCCCAGGTGCGAACAGCCGGTCGGGTTGGCGGGTTGCTATGCTAGAGTACGTAGCTCGTTCCCAGGAAGTTTTTCAAAGTTTATTCGTCATTTTGCGCAACCAAAGGAGCCTTCCAAGGACTTGTGGTAACTCGTATTTCGAGAACAAAGGTCTACCCGAAGATTTTCAATCCTTGCAATCCTATCGTTGGTAATTTTGTATCGCTCGAATATTTTTTTCTGACAAGCGTCAACGTCAGGATCAGGCAGCAGTACCTTATTAATTGTTGTTAATTTACAATAATGAAAGGTATGATTCACATTTCGCAAAATTATCAACGACAGGATTGCAAGGATTGAAAATCTTCAGGTAGACCTTTGATCCCGAAATACGAGTTACCACCAGTCCTTGGAAGGCTCCTTTGGTTGCACAGAATGACGAATAAACTTTCAAAAACTTCCTGGGTACGAGCCACGTACTCTATCATAGCAACTCGCCAACCCAACCGGCTGTTCGCACCTGGGAAAACCCATTGCAACATCCAAAATAAAGGCTGATTGGGTGACTCTGAGGAACTGTGTATGCATTTTTATGATTACGTTGATGAATGAAGGCATCGAGGTTTCTCTTAACGAACGATGAATAAAATGCGATAAAAATCCTAAGAGTTGCACTGGGTGCAAGTTGATGCACGGAAGTCACAAAAATTGACCTCAAAACACAAGATGAGGGTTTTTTGTGCATTTGACTATACAGATCGGATAACTGGCAAATGAAAAAGCATTTTTTCGAGCGAGTTCGAGAAAATCTGCTTCCTTTACCATTCTTGTAGAGGGTACCAGCAAGGTGTTAAATTATGATTAATCGAGGACCTCGAGGGCAGGCGCGTGCTGGCCCACCGGGAAACGGGAGTTTCCCGGTAGGCCCCCCATACAGTGAGCAAGAGGGCCCTCTGCCCCTCTCCACTTAGTTTTTCAGTTAAATTATCTTTTCTAACGCAAAGAAGGTTATACTTACATTAAAAACTTTTTTTTTTATGGTAAGTGGCAATTTAACAATTTATATTGATTTGATTTTTAAAATCTCATCATTAGGTATGAAAATCGTAGCTACCGTACCTAACCAAGGATGTGTTTACTTATTTGGTTTGTTGATACTTCTGCACGGTCGGGCCCGCGCGCTCTCACGTTAATTTGGTGGTGATTTGATGCCACTTGAAACTGGATATTGTCACATACATGCTCTTGTTGTGCCTATGGTTTACGATCGTTCTTGGAACTTTTTTTGTAAAATCTAATGTTTCTCATCCTCACCTCTTTCTCTAAAAATCAGCTGGAAATTACTGATTTGACTTGCAACTTCTGTACATGCCACATGTGAAAAAGTAAAGCGACATATTCGTTTCCGCATAAGTGCGCACTTTTGCACTTTTTACCTACCTATAGGTACCTATTATTGGAACATACCCATAGCCATAATTAATTAGAAAAATTCATCAACATGAAGAAACGAGCAGCTTCTGGCTATGAAAAACGCCAAATTAAAAAAAAAAAAGATTTGCAACGAGCTGCTACAGAAATGCCAAAGCTTACGGATTTCGATTCGTGGAAACCGAAATCGAAAACGCCACAAGAAGTGCAAAAAGCTGGCGTCTCAGATGAATTAGAAGCAGGCCCTTCAACCTCCCAAACCATCACTGAAACCGAAGCTGAGGAGGAACCCGCTGAGGAAGAACCTGCGGTTATTACCACCAATACCACCCGTAAGTTTTTCTAGATTTAATTTCCGCACTTTTTGAGTTTCGTTTTTTTAATTAGATGAAAGCTATCATTCAGAAGCAGAAAGATCGGAACATTTAAATGCTTCGAAATCCGAATCCGACAGTGACATAGCGACTGAAGAAAGAACTCCATCGTTATTTGATAAACCAAAAAATTTAGATGTTTTGGATTTTTTCCGTAACCATCCAATACAGCCGAAAACCGGAACTTCGTTACCATTTGATTCAAATAAAGTGTTCTACCGTACGGACTTCATCGATAAGTCAAAAACAACGAATCGCAAATGGTTGAGTTTCAACGAAGCAAACAAAAGTTTATATTGCACAGTGTGTATTGTGTTCAGTAGCAACTTCAAGTCTCAATTTGTGCATGGTTTTAACGAATGGAAACACACCTATCAACGAGTCGCAGAACACGAAAATTCGAAGAGTCACTGCGATGCTGTCCAATCTTTCATGCGTGAAAAACATGGCAAATCTATTAAACATTATATAAATCGAGAACTGCATGACAAACATCGTCAGGAAGTGATGGATAGAAGAGCAGTAATGGTCAGAATTGTTGAAGTCGTCAAATTGATCGGGAAGCAAATGTTGCCCTTTCGGGGCCACAGGAATGAAGCTGCTTATAATTTGGAGGACACATCATTGAACCATGGAAATTTTCTCGAGATTATTCTGTTACTATCCAAGTTCGATGTTGTTTTGAATACTCATGTCACAAAAGCGGTCGAACAAAGCAAACGACATAAAAGCCGGCAACCTGCCTTAAGTGCTGAAACAAGTAAACACGGCGTTGGTAGAGGCAGCCTGATCACCCTGTTAAGTAATAGGACAACCACGCAAGTTATCTTGGAAGTCGGGCGAGAGATTCTTAGAACCATTGCTGACGAAGTTCGACAAGCTGAGCTTTATTCAGTGACAATGGATACTACTATGGACATAACTTCACACGATCAATGCGCAATATTTATTCGATTTGTTACTGGTAACAAAGTGGTTGAACGTGCACTTGCTTTGAAACATGTAACTTCTACCACTGGAGAATTCCTCTACGAGACACTAAAACAAGTTTTGAATGAGAACGAAATTTCACTGAAAAACTGCATAGCTGATGCTTTTGATGGTGCCGCTAATATGAGTGGACAGTATAAAGGGGTTACTACAAAACTAAAAGAAGACTGTGCCACTCATATTCACACTTGGTGTTACGCTCATGTGCTTAATTTGGTCATCACTGATACCACCCAGTCTTTAACAGCTTCAGCTTCATTCTTCAATCTACTACAAGAAGCTCACGTATTTTTCAAAGAATCGTACAAACGATTAAATGTTTTCGAAAAATCTGGGACGCGCACTGGAGTTCGTCTGCAACTGAATGCAATCGGCGCCACACGTTGGAGGAGCAGAAGTGACGCTACCATCAAAATATTTGGGCATAGAGGTATGTGGTCGGAGGATTGTCAAGACAGTTCTAATTTGAAAAACATTGCTTTCTTGAATTTGGTATTGGCACTGAAGGAAATTTCAGAATCAAATTCCTTATTTAAACCCAACGCTAGGAGTCAAGCAGATGGTTTACTCAAGAAGTTCTGTTCCTTTGAAATAGTTTTACTTGCTATGACATTTATACAGATTTTTGCAATAACTACTCCCGTTTCCGACTATTTACAAACGGAACGTTTGGATTATGTGCAGGCATGGCGGCAAATTTCGAATGCAACAGATCAGCTAAAAGCAGAGCAACGAAATTTCGTAAATGTCCTAGAATCATCAAAACGGTTTGTTCAAGTTATAAATGCGGAGCTTGAAAAAATGGATTCTGATATATTTTTGGAAGATGCTCTCCCAAGTAGAAGAAGAAGAGTCGTGAAGATAATGCCAGGGGAATTAGCTCAAGATGAACAGATTGGCGCAGACCCAGAAGATCGTTTTCGTTTAACCGTTTACAATGTTATCATGGATAGCATTGTAAACAGCATTGAGACCAGATTTGCAGAACATGGGGCATTTTATGGAGACTTGGAATGCTTTGATCCTAGAAGATTTCCAGAAATAAGTCAATCCCTTCCACAACAGTCTTTAAACAAAATTTGTGAAGTTATTCCATCATTGGACAAAGAAAAACTGAAGGAGGAACTTACAACATTTTCCAGACTTTGGCCGCATTTGTCGAAACGAGGTTTTCAAGACATTTACACAAAACAGTATGATGAAAAGCTGGAAACTGATCCCTATTTTTCGAGTGAGGAGTCAGAAATTGAAAATGAAGAAGTGATCTGGGATTCTTCAAGAAAAAAATGCACAACTTTAACTAATAATTGTAACTCGTGCCTATCGTGTGTGTTTCTGGTGTTGTGCGACTATAATTTATATTCCACAGAATTCAAGCAATTATTTGTAGTTTATAAATTTTTACTGACGATTCCATTGACACAAGTATCATGTGAACGGTCATTTTCGAAACTTAAACTGTTGAAGACAAGACTTCGCAGTTGTATCGTGCAGGAAAATTTAGAAGCTTTGTTTTGTATGGCTTGCGAGCCTGAAATAACGAACAGTATTGCTCCAGAAACCATTATTGAAAGATTGTGTCAAAAAAGTAAGGCATTTAAGGCATATTTCCAGTGGTAAGGTGAACCTATTTTTGTTCCTAATATTTTCAATTGCAAATTTTTTTTTAGTTTAGATTTTGAGAATGAAGATTTTTTATTTTGTTAATGTTTTATTTATTAATATAATTCCTAATTTACGAGTTAGATGGATATTTTTTGCAATTATTTTGGTCCGTCACGTTTTTTTCTTAAAATAAGAGGTCAATTTTGACCCCCCCCCCCATACCGAAAAATGCTCGGCTGCAGTAAAAACCCCCTATTGCCTTTTAGGCCAGGTGGGCCCTCGTAAAAAATATTTTCCCGGGCCCTCGAATGCCTCCCAGCACGCGCCTGCTCGAGGGTCGGATACCAAGCCGATGGCGCTCTGAGGTTCCAATGAACCTTCAGGTATCACCGGGACTGTTTCGATTCTTCCGACAACGGATTATCAGCTCATGGTAAGGAAATGACTCACCACATGAAGAGGTTGCGAAGGAGACAAGAAATTTTTCCAATCATTTTCTGCTGCATTACCTTCTCAAGTACGTGAAAAACAGATTTTCCAATTACACAAAGCTTTTTTGGAAATCATATGGAAATTTTCTCATTTCATTAAACAAAGAACTAACACTGACTGGGTGAACATTTTGTGCTGTTTAAATCATGCAGGAAGACTACAAAGGGTATGAACCATCTACTGACACGATTTTAAGTGAGAACTACCTTTTCTGCAGCCTTAGGAAGATCTCTTGAATGTGTTGGAAAATTCTACGAAAATGGTTTCTGGTTATTTCTACCTTTCAGATCGTACAACTTAGTCATCTTGCGGACCACGTCTTTGCGCGTTTGTGGACTTGAAGAAAACACTTCAAGCTTGTTCTTTGAAAAATTTTGAGGAAATCTGTTGACGGGTTCGAATTCGCCAATATTTTAAAAAAGTGTAACGCTAATTTTGTCCGTCAGTATATATGCCTTCGACTAGTCGACGTGCGAATCAAAGAACATCGTAAGTCGATAAATGCTACTTTTCAGGAGAGCGCAAAGAAGATTTTCAACTTTAAAAATTCATAACTATTGTCCTGTTCAAAATAAAGACTCGATACTTGGTAAAATTGAATTATTCATAGACTAGTTTTGAACGGTGGAGAGAAAAATTGGCAATATTGATGAGAAAACGGTTTTTTCTGACTTACGATGATATCAGAGAAACAAATTGTCAGATTGAGACCCACGATTTGAGCGTACCCTTACATACGATGATATCGAATAAGGTGGTTGGTCTCTCTGATGAGGCTAAGAATGTTACGATAATCTTTTCCTGGATGAGTGGGGAAAGTTGCGTGAGCGGGTGAGGCTTGGTGGATGTGAGTATTTAATGTGTTTGTCAGAAAGGAGCGGAATATCAGAATCTCACCAAAACGAATGTTTAATGCTGGTTTCGGCAGGCCAGAATAATTTAACGCGTCGGTTATATTATTGTGGTAAATACAGGGTGTTCACGTATGAATTATACCCCTCCACCAAAGAATTCCGATTAAACATAATTTTAAAACTGAAAAACGATTCTTACATGATTTTTCCGTACGTTTCGGATCTATTCACAAATTCAAAAATTCTCTGTGGTATGTCGCTTACAGGGTGCAACATCGGATTTTTTCCTCAAACTCCTTATCCTGATTATGAATATATATTTCACACTTGATAGGTAAATCGAAAAAAAAGACATGTAAAAAAATCGATTAATTTTCAAAAATATCGAACTTTAGCGAACTTTTGCGCATGTGTTTCATCACATAATATTCCAAGTGTGATATAAATTCATAATTAGGATTAAAGACGGAATCGATTCCCATAATCAAATACAGGGTGTTCAATGTGAGAAAAATTTCAAATTTCGATTGTTTCACCCTGTAAGCAATAAACCTACCACATAAGAAATTTGTGGACATATTAGAAAACTACAGAAAAAATCATGTGAGAATCGTTTTTCATTTTGAAAATCAAAGGGAACTCTCCAGGGGGGGGGGGGCTAGTTCATACGTGAACCTTGTACAAAGATGGTGAATAATTATATACGTATATTTCTCAACATAAGAATCTTATGTACGCCTGGAGTGACTCCGACTAGAAGGCATCTAAATCGAAGCCGGTGATTTTCATTTTACTGGCGTTTCAGGATTCACTTCATATCTTCAAATGAACAGGGGCACAGAAAAAAAATCCGAGAAAAACCGATATCGCAGCAAAGATATTCAAAACACGCGCCATTCTAGGACCTTTATTTGACCAGAAAAAAATCCTTTTTCTCTGGATGGATTTTCTACAGTACTATGCACGACAGGTTCGAGTGATTTTTCCATAAAACATCTGGAGCCGAAGTTATAGTGAAGTAAGAATTGCTTAAAAATTTGCAGCTTCATTAGTGTTTCCCACGAGAGCGAGATTTTCTCGGTCTCGGTCTCGCTCTCGAACCGAGACCGAGAGCGAGACCGAGACGAGAGTGCCATGACCGAGACCGAGAACGAGACGAGATTACCATGACGAGAGTCTCGGTAAACCGAGAGTCTCGGTGTGCCATAACTAATGCGTATGATACGTAGAAATACATTCATTGGCCTTTTATTCTATTGATGGACTCTCTAATAATCACCTGATTATTTAAGGACAAATAAGAATATCTGAATATGAAAATAGCCGAATTTGAAATTTGAGATGTAGGTAGGTAAGATTTCGGTGACTTTTTCTTTCTCACGTACCTACACTCATTACTTCATCATCAACTACTATTCCACCAGAGGATGAAGCTTTTTTGACCTCATCAAGCCGAGGCTGTTCGGGAAGTTTTCCAAATGTTGAGGTTTATTTGACATCGACAGTTTTTATCTTTCGCAGTGCAAAACTAGAAAAAAGAAGCTTTATCTTTTCATATGTGATGCGCTGTGTAACAGAAATGTCCACTATTAGAGGTACTTTATACTTATTATTATATAGGTATTCCACTTTTTGGCCTGAAAGACCCAGATGGGGATGTTCAGCCATAATTTTTATTACCTATTTTAGTGTGCCGCACAATAGAGCCGCACAGGAATTTTGTAGATACAGTTTTCGAGCTCCGTTTTGTTGGGTTTTGTATTGATTTGGATAAATTTAAGGTGCTATGTACCGCTACATTTTATGAATGAAGAAAATGGATCAACAATGGATTGCGAAATAACGCAAGAAAGCCTCTATCCTTAATACTCAAGTGTTTTCTTGCCAAAAAATTGAAACCCAACCAACGAAACACGTGTCAAAAACTTTCTTTTATAGTCGTACGTGTCTTTCGCATCTCTATTCAGCAAGTCGGACGGTCAGTTTATTTTTGGGTTTTATGACTTTTATGACAACAATCCAAGAGTACCTGCCCAAAAGTCCGGTCCACGAACTGAATGGAAAAAATCAAACAAATATGACGAAATCAGACTTGACATTTCTTTTATTTTAAATGAGCAAACAAAAATGCTTTTTTAATCGAGTATAAAATCTGTTCGATTTGCTGTCAGAAGCTGGCTATAGATTTCACCGTGTTTCACCGTGTTTCCCCTTATAACCACTATTATTGCTTATGCAAATAAAATGCATTTGTTATATTCCACTCAAAAGCGATTCATTTACCATAACTAAATTTAAAGGATATATTATGTATAACTGACGAGCCACATTCCTTCGAAACCAAGTTTTAAAAAAATAAAGGATCAGTCATAATGAAGGAAAATCAATTTTATAGACTTTTTCTTACACCTATTTGATTACCGAGTCATTTTTAAATTTGAGAATGCATAAAATCGCAAGATTGTCTTTTACGCAATCTAAATTTCTTAAGTAACCTATACCGCAGTTACCTTCGTAAAAATTGCTCATCTAAAATTGACAAAAAATATCCATCTTGAAATTCATTCAATCTAGTACGTAATGATGAACAGAAATCAACTAGGATTTTATTCATTGTTCCTATGAATTTCGAATAAATTGAGAAAGAATAAAGTTCGCTCACTTACCTCGGGTTCCACCAAAATTTTAAGAGCAGATTAAATCTATCACGCTGATAGTTGCTATGCACCAGCCAATAGGATGGCCGGTTGCTTAGTTACTATCAGAGTGATAAAGTTATCGCGTTGATAAAAGTTTGGTGGAACCCGAGGTTAATAAATAGTTCATGTTGCTGTAATACCGTAAACTAAAATAAATAAAATATGAATTGCAATTTGCGCCATTTGTTCAAAAATAACCTGATTTTTCTGAAAAGTCAATAATACAAACACCGAGACCGAGAGTCTCGCCGAGAGTACGAGACCGAGAGCGAGACTACATGGTACGAGACCGAGACGAGAGTGGTCCATTTACGAGATTTACGAGACCGAGACCGAGAGCGACCCACTCTCGCTCTCGTCTCGCCGAGAGTGAAACACTAAGCTTCATCTTTGGCTGAAATTTTTTATTGGAAAATCACTCGGACCTATCGTCCAAAATACTGTAGAGAGTTCACCCTAGAAAAAGGAAAAATTTTTCTCGTCAAATTAAAACCCTACTCTGATGGCGCGCGTGAAATTTGACTGTCGTCGGCTGTGATAGGCTTTATTCTTTCCTTTTACCTGTTTATATGGAGATTCGGAGTGAAATTTCTAAACGTTAGTTGAAAGAAAATCACCAGTTTCGATTTAAAGGCCTTTTGGTTGAAGCCGCCCTAAGAATACAGATGATGACTTTAGTATTGAACTTATTGAGTATTAGTTATAGGTAATAAACAGTCAAGAAACTTGAAAACACAAGACTCACAGAATTAATCTTAATAAAACAATGAACAGTGGACGCATTTTTTTTCTATCCCAATCCAACAACCTACGACTGAAGGTCTCTTTATCCTTATTTCTTTAACTTCGATGTGAATGGGCAGTAGAGAAAGTCAGCCAAATGCCTAAATGGCCTGTAGATAGAGTATAGAGTGAAAGATTATCATACATTTTTGTAACATTATTTCTAGCCGAGTAGGTACTGCTAATGCATACTATAGGTCGATACCTAAAGTTTTCCTACGGTTATCAGTTTGGTTTGGTCGAAATGTCTTTGTATTATTTGGGCGGCTTTCGACTTTACTACAACTATCTAATAAAACTGCCCCATACCCGACCCGTGAATGCGATGGCATGACGAGTTTGGTAGTGAAAGAAAGCGACAGCAAGCATCCTATACGAGTACAATACATAATTTTGTGACCCAGATGGGGTGAGCCTGGCCCATAAACAGCCACTACGACACTTGGAATTTATGGTTCCATCGCTGAGTAGGTAGTTAGTGAAATCTCGCCTGAATCATCCGTTAGGTACCTATAGTGCGTTTCGGTATTAGATAATTATTGGTACAAAAAATCATTTTGCTGAAAATAGAAAGTGAACGGGTTAAACCAAATTTTTAATCTCGTTTCAACATTGATTTTGATTTTCTTGTTCGTAATTTCCTCCGTAATTTCAGTAAGAAAGTTAGGGTCGATCGTTTACCAAGGACGGAGTCATATTGGTAAAATAAGCGTTGCGAAATCAATAGCTGTGTGCTTATTCTTTGACAGAATTTTACCATTTAAGTCTCTTTCGAAAGCTACAAGGATGTACTTTGGTTCAAGTTGAGCCCATTGACATTTCCAAAATCAAAAAATCATAAAGTTTGTTTTTGTTTTTGGAAATGCCAATGGGCTCAAACCGAACTGCATCCTTGTAGTTTTCGAAAGAGACCTAAATAGTGAGATTCTGTCAAGGAATAAACCCACAGCGATTGATTCCGCAACGCTTTATTTCACCAATTCAACTCCGTCCTTATGGCTGTAATCATTCTCAGCAGGTCAAAATTATTTTGAGGATTTCTCCCTCAAGAATGAAGATGGAAACACAATTTTTTTAAACGGTGTACAGATGTATTACAAAATTGAGTACAGAGCGTTTTTTAGATTATGTGGAGAGGAAATTGTTCTTTTTTTTGTTGACAATTTTTTTCAAAAAACGGCTCTATGCTCAATTTTTTACGTCTCTCAAAATTATAAAATAGTTGATAATTTTTTCGTTTGTCAAAAACTGTCCCAGTAATCCTTCAGAAACTTTTCTAGTGTTTTAGGACTATTGGGCTTCTAGAAAAATATGGGGTACTTGATCCAAACGGAAACAAGGTGGACGAAAACCATTCAATGGAATCCCATCAAAATCTCTATATCTCTTTATCTTTATTTTTGAGGAGAAATATTGATACTCTGCGTATATCTACAGCCTTATGGTGCTATTCTGTAAAAAATAACATTCCATAAACGCTCTGTTATGTAAAAATTCGTGTCGGCCATTGGCTGTTGCCTAGATAACAAAATCAACGTATCAGAGCCTTTATGGAATGTAATTTTTTAGAGAATCGTACCTAAGTAGGTAATCAATCAGTAATAGCAGGCATCATTCTGCAAGTTTCTGCGCTGAGAGCGCTGAGCTGCCACTCATAGCACACAGTAGGTACCAATATGCTATCTTCAAATTATACCGAAATAGCCGAGGAAAGAGCCAACACTCATAACGGTACCCACTACCTACATCATGGTAGGGGTAGGTAAAGATATTTGAGAATAATATCATCGTATCTCACACGTATACTACTGAATGACAATGACGGAGTGCAATTTTATCGCATCTTTACATACGATGATACTGGAGCAGGAAAAAAGTTACGATGTTATTGTTTTTCTTATATCTCAGTGAATAAAATTTTTAGAAAAAAACTGCCGAGACTGTTAGAAAGAGCTCATTTTTCTGATCAGGATCCATGCAATAACTCATTTTCGCCCAAAATCGACTTACAATGTTCTTTGATTCGCACGTCGTAGTGTTCTCGAACGTTCCACGGGTCCTCCAAAAAATTCCACAGTGACCCGGCATATGGTTTCTAGACGACTCCCAAATAATCACACACCTTTCGCGTGCTTCCAGTGTGTTTTGGCATGTCGGCACCTCCGCCAAAATGGCTGATGTTTTCTGATCGACCGTTAAAGTCTCCATTCAGTTTCACGGGCAAAAGCCTACACGCGTGTTCTGAAATGCACAAGAGCTACGCACTTGTACACTGCGACCTAATGAGAAGAGTCTAAATAGAAAGATCGCGGGTTCTCCAGAATCGCCGCTCGTAACAATATCATTAAAATAAGTCCAAATCTCCACAGAAATAATGATTTTTATCTAGATACACATAATTAGTAATAGACCAAAGACCACTGGACGCGCATGCTTGTTCAAAAGGGTGGGCCGCTGCATATAGGTGTGTTTTTTGTTTTGTTTTTATAATACGGACTTCTAATATCGCGGGAAAGTTGCAGTTTTATATACTTTTCAAATATCTGTAAGCTTTTTGTCCCAAGTTTTTGTCTTCAGCCTCCGCAAGATGTGTCTTTCAGAAATATCTCAACATTCAGTTTTTGCAAGATAACAGATTGAGTTATGGAGAAAATAGTTCAAATAAGTGAAGAAAAAGATAAAGCTCTTTATTCAACAGAAATTAGGTGGATAAGACTTCAATTTTATCATTTTTTTTCTGGGTCACTCAGGGTTAGAATTTTTCTGGCTTCCAAGTACGCTCATAAATTTTCTAGACTCATTCTCGCCGTGAATAAAGCCATCTCTTCATTCAGCTCTACAAAAAGCTAATGCTGCTCCTGTACCTGTTTTCACAAATCGCTTTACTGATTGGGTATAACAGGGAAAACGTGAAAATTCTGAATCAGGGATAATATCGTTACCATCCAGTAATTTTTTTTAGTTCATTACCTATATCCAACATAAGATACGGCGTGGTTTTTTAAAAAGGACTAACCTTCAATTTCTCGCTGTACAACTTTTTTTTGAGAAAAAGCTAACACAAGTCGATTTTTTTTTGAGGGGGACATCTACAACACGTATTGCTAAATTCGTATCTTCAATCCCTTCGCCCCCACCCCCACCTTATTTTGAAATTTCAAATTGGATTATCTATCTTGTGATACATCAAATTAAAGGCAATAACATTCTTACCGTTGAACATATTTTGAAATCTTTTAAACCACCCTCCCCCCTAACTCTTAAAAATTCTTTCATTGTTGATTGAAGGAAAGTTTTTCACCTGTTAACTGCCGATCCTTGAGAAATAGATTTCCCAGAAAAAACAGGTCGATTTTTATTTCGAGAGGAACATCTGAGACACGTATTGCCAAATTTTGATCTTCAACCCATTTGCTCCCCGATAAGAGAATTTTTAATAAGGGTTAGGGAGTGGTTCAGGCAATTTAAAATTATTTTTCATACTTCCAATGTGATGTATCACTAGGTAGATAATTTATTGCTATTAGAAATTGCTATTGCTATTAGAATTAAAGTAGGCTAGGATGGGGGCGAAGGGGTTGACAATAAAACTTTGACGACGTGCCACCCTCGAAATAATAACCGACTGGTTTTTGCTGGAAAATCTATTTTCCAAGAATCGGGAATTGATATAGGAGAAAAGCTTTCCTCTAATTGAGGATGAGAGAATTTTCGCAAGGGTTGAGAGGTGATTTGAATTTTTTTTAAATATGTTTCCAAGAAAGAGAATTATCTTAGATAATGCCTCGGGTGATGCTTTTTAACATTTCAAAGTAGGGTATTTTTTCTATTTGGGTGGTCTCTTTTAACGATGCCAATAACATTTTCATTGATGTGTGATATGATTTTATCATGGCTAAAACTCTTGTATGGGAAACAGGTGAAATTGAAGCTTTCGCCCAAAGTTGCTCACTTTTGCTGTAACTATTTCTACAACTTCAAGGGAACTGGGTTTTTCTGGTGAATTTAATTTAATTTGAGAAAGTGTTTTTGTGATCGAAAAAACAATGCTGGAACACGGGTTTCATGTGTTTTACTGTCTGATTTCATATTTTCTAATTGTAAATATATTTTGAAACATTTTCTAGCCTAATAAAAATATACGATATTCTTTTCAAATATAGAAACTTCAATGTCATTGCGGACCCTGAAGGAATGATTTTTTCTCAAAATGTAACAATCTCTTTTTGTAATCTGATCGAAAATATGATTTTTCGGCCCACCCTATTGTTTAGGGTGATAAGTCGACAGTGAAAAAGAATTCACATGCTTTCGTGAATTCGTGAAACTATTAGCGATACGACATTAGACAAGTCGCACGTAGCACAGTCGCAAGTAGGAATTCCATTGTACGAAGTTAATCCGAAGATCGATATGGAACCAATTTCAGCGTACTTTTTCACTTCAAACCGCAACGAGCGGAATTACTATGTGACTGTGACAATAACGGACCAATGCTCACCTAATGTTGCAGAGAGCAGCGCCAGAGCTCGAGAGAGCGATGTAAAATCGATAGAGACAATGTTCATGTATATGCATGTTCGTTCATGAAGACTTTCACTCGAAGTAACGCGCGCTTCTACCGTTCCCCGTGAATTACAACAAAAGACAATACGCTCCGCGCTCGCATATATTTCTCGAAAATTATTTCCTGCAACTAACTATACTCTCACGGAAACGGCTCCTGGGGAAGGGTCCCAGCAGCTGGCGGCCCCAGCATGAATACCCCGACGCCCTTTCATCTTTTACGTTGGTAAAGGACAGCAACCTACAACAGACAAAGTGTACACAAAGTTTAGTGATGGCAAAAAGGAGCTGCTACTGCTGGGTGGGAGGGAAAGGGGAGGCGCGCCATTAACTCCCGGTACGACTGACTAGATACTCCCGGTGGCATACGGCCACATAGCGCTAGTACAACACAGGAATGTATTGTATCCCGGTGGTTTTATTGCGTCCATATATTTTAGTTGCACCCAAAACCCTAAGCTCGGTTCCGCTCGCTTGATTAATCTCGGCTCACTTGTTGAGTTGCGAAGATCCGAAACGGTGAACTGCTACTAGCGCTGGCTGGCTGGCTGGCTGCGGGGCTATGGATCGATTGAGTCGCGCAAAGAACTATTGCCATATTTCAAAGACGTGCCAGACACTCCGCGTAGATGAAGCGAAAACGGTTTTTATTCATCCAAGTTTGACTACATGCATTAGACGAGCTGGATTACAGTTGGGAACTCTAATCTACTGGTTTGGCAATCTGAATCTGTCAACTATCAGCTCCGACGATCAAAGACAAATCGCGGTTAATATCTCCAGAAGATCGAATAATAGCTTTTCGATTGTCAAGCCCCTGGTAGAGTTCACTTTTGTACACTAGGTATATGCAACTCACAATGGAGGTAAAACTTGATAAATAGGTACGTGGAAAATCTTACGGAAAGTATCTAAGCCTCAATCGCTTGAAAGACCTTATCGACGATAGGTCAGACTCTGCTAGCTTACATTGTAAAGATATCTATACTTCACTGAGGATTCCTTAGTGTTATGTGAAGCTTACGTCTTCTTAGTATGAATAATTGAATCGGGTATAGTTCTACTGGCTGTCTTCTCGCTGATCACTATGATAAACTCCGTTTCTTGTGCAATCTGTCGGAAAGCAGCTCATTACGTGAATTTTAGACAAAGGGCCATATACCTATTCTTTGGTTCTGATATTATAAAACTTTTTGATGTGTGATCTACCACGGTGCTTGGCAAAGTCATGGTCTGACTGAGTACCTACAAAAATTTGATTTTAAACAAGGAACTCAGCTCCTAGATCTATCTTTCTACCCCAATCACCTAGCTGGGCATAAACAATGTTGCAGCAAACAAAAATAAACTTTCAGGTCCAATTGGAAATTTATGGGCGGTAAATCGATGTTATGTGCGTCTGCAACCGGACTGGCACCTGACAGTCCCATACGCAAGCCGGGTAAACCCAGTTAAATATTCATACCTCGCCGGATCCCGTGCGTTGTGCAAAAAACGAAGAAAAAATCCTGCTGATTTCGACGTGAGCTCTTATTTTTACGGCGCAATTATTCATACCTCCGTTTGCTAAAACAGCTGCGGGCATGCAAAACTTTGCAAGTATATGAAAAGTCGGTAGGTAGTTTTTGCTTTTAACTTGGTTGTAGCCTCGCGCGCGGGTCCCTAATGAAAATTCGACTCACTCTTTTACTAGGTACTAAATCACGAAACGTTTTTGTAAGTAGAACGCGAAGTAGAACATTATTTCCATGTAGAGAACATGGAGCTGTTTTTGAGGGTTATGAATTTATTTTTAAAAATCCGCCGGTGATTCACAACCAGCAAAATGGATTTCCATTGAAATTAGATTGCACGGACCTAAATTGAGATAGAGTGCCCAAGTCTTTGACCTTCCAATGGTCCTTGGTGCAAGATGTTTCTGAAGAAACTCCCAGTTGCGAATGAAAATCAACTTATCCAAAAAAGGTCACAGGACTTTTGTATTGTTACTGATGACCGGAACGTCAGAATTGACTAGGATTCGAGTGGGATGACAAGAAAGTCCTTCATTGGTTTCATTAGTCTCGAAGGATGGAACCAGGTGTTATCTATGCAAGGAGTAGCTGAGGAAATTTTCCCTTGAAACTCCTCGCGCAAACGAAGTAGAGCGAAAATACTTCTTTATCACTTCTTCATTCTTATATCTTTATCAAAATATCTTCTATGTCCTGTTTTGTGGACCTTTCAGAGAACTGAACATTCTTGAAAATGAAAAAAATATGTAAGTATACCTATGAACAATATTACTTATGTACTTTAAATGGCTCTACGGTCCATGTAGGTCCTTGGCCCTCTGAAAAATCAATTTCCATTTGTCTCTATCCACTATCCATTGCCTTCCGTTTCCACTTTCAACCCCCAACTGTCTCAAATCGTCCTCCACCTCATTCTGCCAGCGCTTTCTTGGTCTCCTTTTTTTCCTGTCACCCTCCGGGTTTCTTTCATAGACTATTTTGGCTGCATTAGTTTTTGGCGTACCCACTACATGATCCAGGCATCGTAGTCTCTGTGCTCTTATATCTTATATTTGCCACTAAATCGGCCTGTTCGTACAAGTCTCTAAGTTCGTCGTTTGTTCTCCTTCGCCATTGATCTTCTTCTTGTACCGGTCCATAAATTTTTCGCAGTACTTTTCTCTCAGAAACATTGAGTTTCTCCTCTTCTTCCTTGGTCAGTACCCAGGTGTCGCTGGCATAAGTGATACCAAGTCACATAAGGTGATCTTGGCGTTCCTAGGCACATGTTTTGATCAATACTTTTCCCAGTGCACAGTAGATTCTGTTTCCCGTTGTTAGTAGGGCATTGGTCTCATTTTCTCTAGTGAGTATACTTGCCAAGTATTTGGACTGGTCAGCTCCTTCAAAGTTATGTTCGTTGATCCTTATGTTTCCAGTGGCTTATTCATTTCCTTCTCTTAACAGTAACATATACTTTGTTTCCTCTTCATAAATTCATCTTTGAATCTGCCTTTTTTGCTTCTGTTGTCAATGCGACAAACACTTTTTCCATTGCTGTCTTTGTTCTTGCTTTTATAACATCATCTGCGTAGGCGAGTACCCGGCACATCCGACAAAATACTGTTCCTCCTTTGTTTATTTCGATTCCTCGTATACACTTTTCCAATACTAGGTTGAACTATATCGTCGACAGCGGGTCTCCCTGTCTCAATCCTTTATTCGTTGTGAACGGGTTTGATACCAGTCCTGCAGCTCAAACCGTGAAAGTAGCTTAAAAATCGAAAGACCGGCAACTTCATTCTAACTTTTCCTGGCCAATTTTATCCGAAAGTACATCATGTGTGAACGTTCCAGCCAAAAGTTCGCCAGAATTTGCTTGGCGGAACATCCACAAAAGGCCTCCTAAAGGCGACCAGAAACCAAATTTATCGTGCGCAGCGACCTCTTTTCCTGTTTTTTGGGTAAACTATGATAGGTGGGAGGAAGTTTTTATTTTAAATTATTTATACAATTTTCTTTGAACAATTATCATTTGATAACATAGAAGGTAACTTGCCTTGATGTAGTCTGCCACTAGAAGATGATACACATCAATTATTAACAGTTGGTATCGCACTCCTGTTCATTTATTCTTCACGAATACAAAATCTCCTCTGGCCACACATCCCTTCATGTCGAACGCCCCTACACCAGTCCTCTCTCACCCCCGTTTTTTCTTTCCGGACCGATTCTCTCCCCACCCCCCTCTCAAGTGTAACCACCCCTGGCCCACCAACCTCGTTTCTCTGGAATGCGGCCCAACTACATCATCATCATAAATAGCGAACAAAAATGAAAGCCAGCCGGATTTTTGTATATAAGCTCAGTTAAGCCTGTAGTTTAACATAGTGAATGTCCTCAAGAATCCGGTGTGAGCTTCGGCCGTTGTGGCCTCAATAAGAACTTGAGGATCAGTTTTTTGCGTATATCTCGTGAACAATAGCACTTGGGGAAAAAGTTCCCGGAAAGATATTGTTGAAAATTTTCTTGTCTACAAGAAAGGTCCTCACACATTTCATTGTCAGTCCTCTCCTTCTTCGTCAAAACACAAGAAAATCAAAATAGTCCAGATGCTCGATGCTGGAAGACTGTATGGACCTTGAGTTTTATGATGGCGGAGTGCCACTTGGTAGAGGTGTTGCTTGATCCACTTTCTTTTGATTGAAAGTTGAAACCATCAATACGAACTATGCCGGCGGTATATACAGGGTGAAATAAGAATAAAAAGTTGAACATTTGTATCTCAAGAACCAAAATAGGTAAAGACATGTTAATCGCCATAAATAATTCAGATTTTATGGTCATGAAGTCGTTTCAAACTTGAATCGAGTATCTTGAGCCGTTCTCGAAATATCTTCAAAAGACTGAAGTTGTTACCGAAAAAAATTTTTTTTTGTCTATTTATCAGAAAAAAAGTTGGCTGTGTTTTTTCTAAAAGTAGTTGGCCTAAAGAGAGTTATTTCATTTTTAATGTGATTTATCATTGTTTCGATTCAAAACACCAAGTTTCGATTCAATATTAGAAAAATCACTGATATACGGAAAACTATTTTTTTTTCGTAACGACTTCAGTCTTCTGAAGATATTTCAGAAACGGCTCAACATATTTGATCCAAATTTATGACGACTTCATGACCATGAAATTAGAAATATTTTTGGCGATTTACATGTCTTCACCTATTTTGGTTCTTGAGGTACATTTGTACAACTTTTTATTTTCATTTCACCCTGTATATGTCGCCGGCATGGTTGATATTGATGGCATCAAGTTTCAATCAAAAGAGAATGGATTGAACAACACCTCTACCAAGTGGCACCCCGCCATCATTAAACTCAAGTTCCATACAGTCTCCAGCATCGAGCATCTGGACTATTTTAATTTTCTTGTGTTTTGACAAAGAAGGAGTGGTCTGACGATGGAATGTGTGAGGACCTTTCTTATAGACAATAAAATTTTCAACAATTTCTTTCCAGGCACTTTCTTTCTCAGTGCAATTGTTCACGAGATATACGCGAAAAACTGATCCTCAAGTTCTTCTCGAGGCCACAACGGCCGAAGCTCACATCGGATTCTTGAGGACTTTTATTATGTTAAACTACATGCTTAACTGAGCTCATATGTAAAAATCCGGCTGGCTTTCATTTTTGTTCGCTATTTTTTCTCTAATTCCTGGACTATAATTTATTCTGAAAATTTAATTCACCTTGATAATTTCAGGTTGACCATCACAGTACTGACACTACTCCACAAAATGTTCAGTTAAATTGCAACTTGCAAGTGAGCAGCGTAACCTTTAGCGCACTTATCGACCGCTAAAAGTGAATGGATGTTAAATTTAGTTGGTAGTTTGAGGGACAAGGCCTCCAACTCACACAAAGCTCAACCCGTACCTATCATTATAAATAATTCGAAACTACGTCAGGCTGCTCGCAAATCTGAATGTTCGACTGTTAGAAAGTTCCACTGAAAAGTAGTTATAACCCATTCACTTTGTGAATTCAGTAATGTCCATTTTTGAATTGATTGTGCGCTCTTACGTGGAGGGATACGACGGCCGCATTTTTTCCAAGTCTAGCACTAGCACAAGATGTTTCGGAGAAAGCCTGACCCAATAAAGTCGATATTTCATTTCTGCAGGATCGCAAAATCAATTCAAAAATTGGCATTAGATACTGAATTATATCACATAAACATTAGTATCAAAAGAATCGTCACAACAACAACAATTATTGTCGTATCGTCATCGCTGATTCTAATGTTTATTTATTTTTGTTCCAGGTAAAGCCTTCATAGCTCACCGTCCGGTCCTCTGCACACCGTGTAATTTAAACTCCGCTGGTAAGCCCCTAAATTGCTGATAATTACCAAAGGTGGACATTACCCGAGGCTCAGTTTATCCCCGGCTTAGCACGAGATTACGTCTTCGCTCCGCTTTTGTAATAATATTCACAACCGAAATTGCCATCAGCCCAGCTCCGCTCGCTGCTTCTTGCCGGAGATTTTTGTCGCCGCGTCAATTTTACACAGATGTCAATCCGCTTTGCATAATATCTCTACTTACACCAGTTTCTGAGACTTTGGTCGGAAGATTGCGCGCCAAGCGAGCAAGCGAGCGAGGCAGGAGAACGAATCAGAAGCAGAGGCACGTAGGGCCATGCAGGAAAATTAAGGTATAGCTAAGTGTTCCAAATTATGATCGAGTTTAGGCAGAAGTGAATTAGAAAGTTGAAACGCTTTGCATATTACATCCGCCTGGCGCGCGCGGAATACAAGAAAAATGGGCAGCGGACGCGCGCGTTCTCGAAAAACTTTTTCCATTATTTCAGATGATGATATCGAGTTCGAGAAATGAGAGCCGGAAGACGGGCGGGAGGTGGGACGGCGAGCAATTTGACAGGTTTCTGGATAAATTGCGCAATTTGCGAGCGCGGGCGCAATTTTCTTTGTGTAATTGTGATCACCGGGGAATATTGTAATTTTAAAAACTCCCGACGAACTCCGCGAGTCAAGTTCTTGCCGGTACATTTTCTCCCTTGATCCCTTGATGTGATGTTCGGCAGTGAATACTCCAGAAATTTTATCGTCTCCAGGTTCCGCGTATTCACGTCAGTACCTACATAACTGATGGTGTTCAATAGGGGCTGCAAACATAACTATGTGATGAACTGAACGCTGTATAAATTTCACGTTATTCAGATCTTCGAGCAGATCTTTATATGTATCTACCTACAACGCACCCTACTCTACTTCAACGGTACATAACCCCCATCCACCTCAATTTAATAACTCGTCACGGTTGAACAGAAGTCATGCTAACTCTCAAACCATCGGTGGACTCAAATAGTCCGGTGGTTAAGCGTTCTAACTATGCATTTTGAGCTTAAGCAATGCGCTTTTGGGGTTTGATTGGGGGTCCCTCAACCTCAATTTCAAGAGTTGGAGACATCGGTGCACTCGATGCGGAGGGGGTCTGGGGGCCCTTGAAAGTTGAAGGTGCAAGGCTTCCCACTAAATCACCATACCACCACGTAATTCCTACTGTGAGGCCATCAAACGACTCTTACCTGTACATTGACAACATTTGTTACCATGTCCAAATAGTTCTTCACACTGAAAAAAATTAATTCTTGTGACAAACCGGAGAAAACAGTTTTTCTCAAATCTCCATCCCCACAACGGACAAACTGCCAAGTGTGGTGTCATTTTGGAGTAAACGGCATCCTCTGATTTCATTCACCAAGTCAAAATGTTTGTGAGACCACCTTGTAAAGAATGGCACGCCAAGATGTGAGCATTTTCAAGCACCTCATTTAACAGTAGTTTCTTGGCTGTTATCAATCGATATGATTGATAATTTTGTTATGGATCAATAACTTGAACTCTTTTGTAACGTTAATGCATGTGCATGTAACTCGACACGAGCGTGAAGCCCTGAAAAAAAAATTCTACAGCGGTCGAATTTTTTTTCACGCCTACTGAGCGTCAGTTTGCTGGGCTCAGGTAGGGAGCGTTTGGATAGCTTTGGAAGCAACATTTTCATATCTATCTGAAAAGATGAGCAGTGTAATTCTGGAAATTGATTAATGAATCATCAATGATTGTTTTGTTGGTCAGTACCCACATGGGGGTTAACTGCAGAGGTGATGGCTAACAGCGGAGGGAATTTAACGTCCAAGATCTTATTCTCTGTCACTCTGACTGTCATTTTCACGGATGTTTTCATGAAATTATTTCTTCTCCAAACATAAGAGAACTTACACGTACAAAATGATAACAACCTTGAAGGTTGGTAGAGGAAAAAAAAATAACACTTTCAAAGTTGCATGCCCTCCGTCGTCAGCCATGACCCCTTCAGTTAGTCCCCATGGGGGTACCTAGTGACTGTCAAAATAATCTTAGATGATTCTCAAATCAGTTTCCAAAATAATGCTACTCAGCTGCATAGACAGATATGAAAATTTTGTCTCCAAACCTATCCAAACGCTGCCTGCCTGAGCCCAACAAACTAACACTCAGTAGGCGTGGAATAAATTCGACCGCTGCGCTGGAGAAAAAATTTTTTCCAGGCCTCCACGCTCGTGTCGAGTTCCGTTTACATGCATTACCGTTACAAAAGAGTTCAAGTTATTGATCCATGACAAAATTATCAATCATATCGATTGGTATCAGCCAAGAAACTACTGTTGAATGAGGTGCTCAAAAATGCTCACTTCTTGGCGTGCCATTCTTTGCGTGCCATTCTTTGCACGGTGGTCTCACAAACATTTTGACTCAATGAATGAAATCAGAGGATGCCGTTTATCTTAATTGACACCAAACTTGGCAGTTTGTTCGTTGTGGGGATGAAGAATTGAGAAAAACAGTTTTTTCCGATCTGTCATGAGAATTTTTTTTTTTCAGTGCGAAGAACTGTTGGGACATGGTAACAAATGTTGTCAATGTGTAGCTTAGAGTCGTTTGATGACATCCAAGTAGGAATTACTTGTTGGTATGGTGATTTGGTGGGAAGCCTCGCACCTTCAACTTTCAAGGGCCCCCCAGACCATCTCCGCATCGAGTGCACCGATGTCTCCAACTCTTGAAATTAAGGTATGGGGATCCTGAATCGAACCCCAAAAGCGCATTGCTCAAGCTCAAAATGCATAGTTCGAGCTTTGTTTGGCGCTTAACCACCGTACTAAAAGTAAATTAAGCAAAATACTTGCGTTGTGATTGTTTTCAATCGGTAGTCATCAGTTGATTGAAGGGTTCAATGAAAGAGTTCTTAACCCACTTTATCTACATTTTCAAGCCCTGGAAAGAAGAATGAGCTAAAAACTGCTAGCCAACTGATAAAATAAGGAGGACTGTTACCATAGCTTGAATGAGCTATGCTGCGTTGAGTTAGCAGTTGGGAATTCACGTTAGAATGCAATTGGATAAACAGTGGGCAATTACGAAGCTATGCTTCACTGATAAGACGAATGACGAAATACGCTGCGGCATCCGAAAAAGCCACGTTTTTCCTTCAAACTCCCGAACCTAGCAGGTAGTCCTCACGTTTTCTGAGGTTATACGTGTGTGCGTAGCGCTTCTCTGCCGACTTGAGCTTTTAGCGGACCTTGTCGTACCCGCTGGACATCGTTCCTAGGTTTTCTGCCCACACCCTGCGATCCTCGCTCGGGAAGTCAGGGTCCATTTCCGGATTATCGCCGTAATAGTCTTCGCGACATGGTATTACTCGGCCGAAATTTAGCAATGTTGGTGAATAACCGGTGATTCCATTGACAGCGGTTTGCAAGGCCCAAGTGATCTGCGGTAGAAACACGTCCCACTTTCGATGATTTTCCTTAATGTAGGCCGGAATAGCGGTTCCCAAAGTGCGATTGAACCGCTCGACGGGGTTCGCCTGGGGGTGGTATCGGGCCGCGAACCAGTTCTCACGAACATGGTACTTCATGCACAGGCTGCGGAACTCTTCGCTGGCAAATTGGCTTCCGTTGTCTGCGATTACGAATTGAGGCACGCCATAAAGCAGGAACACCTCTTTTCCAAAAAAATCAACAATATTCGCCGCAAGAGCCCTTCACAACGGTGCGACGACGTCATATTTCGAAAATGGATGGGTGATGACGACCAAGTGACAAAATCCTTCTGAGCTTTTTGGTAACGGGCCCATTATGTCGATCGATATATCCTGCCAAGGTTATCTGATCTTCCGACCGTGTCTCATTGGCCCTGTGGCACTCTGATCCGTGGCCTTTGTGTCTACGCAAACAACGCACCTTTTGATGTAGTGCGCCACGTCGATTTGCATCTTCAGCCAATCAATAGTAGTTGGTAGCCAGTCGAGCGTGAATTTTCAGAAAGCCGGAGTGAGCGCTGATTAGCTCATCGTGAGCGGCAGTGAGAACAGACCCACTTTTTTTCTTGGTGCCAATATTTTCCATTCGGGAACGTTACCTCCAGAAGGGAGTTCTATAGGAACAAACTTATAGAGGTGCCATCGCGGACCATTCAGTTCAGGTCTTTCTTGAAATCAGGGCTCATTCTAAGGTAGAAAGGATCACTCACGCCCGTCATGACCAACAAAATTCCTTCTTTAATCTCTGTGACTTCCTGAATACAACACGACAGAGCATCGGGGACACCGTTGAATTTTTCCTTTCGATGCTCCAGCACAATATAAATTGGGACAGACGAACGCTCCACCGCGCAAGTCTCCCGGAAGGATCTCGCATCTGGAACAATCATAGGAGCGAGTAGCGGTCTGCGACGCCGTGGAATCGCATACCTCCTATGAACGGTCGGAACTTGTCCGCCGCAAACAGCACGGCTAAACACTCGCGTTCCGTGACGTTATAGTTCCGCTCGCTCATCGAGAGCGTACGACAAGCGTATGCGGTAACCTTTTCTTTACCTTCCACTACCTGCGTAAGAATTGCTCCCAAACCGGTGTTTGATGCGTCACATTAGACGATAAAAGGCAGAGAAAAATCCGGGCGGGACAGAATGGGTCCAGAAACCAAAGCCCCTTTAATACGAATGAACGCTCTTCCTGCTTCGCTAGTTCAAGAGATGTGTGGCGGCTCTCATATGGGCATGTGACGGAGGGACTGTTGTCTCCTCCGATAGCTTAGTGGTTAGAGTATCCATCCGGCAAACGGAAGACGCAGGTTCGAATCCTGCTCAGGGCAGACACTTTTTCTTCGTCACATCGCGCCATAAATGGTGACCCCGAACAACAATAACACGCACGCAACACGCTACTTAAATAAACAAGTAACAGCGAACAATTGAACAGCAACGCCACTTCTCTGCCTACGTCCACTTACGTGTCCTACCCGTCGCCCTAGCTGGGGGGTACCGAACAACGGTTTATAAGAACGGTGAACACGGATGACATACGAGACGAACGACGTCTCTGGAGGGGGAGTACTGTGGCGGCTCTCATATGGACATGTGACAGAGGGACTGTTGTCTCCCCCGATAGCTTAGTGGTTAGAGTATCCATCCGGCAAACGGAAGACGCGGGTTCGAGTCCCGCTCAGGGCAGACACTTTTTCTTCATCACATCGCGTCATAGATGCCCTGCCCCTTTTCCACGCTTTTTGTGAGATCGTTGATCGGGAAGATCAATGTCGAGAAACTCGGGATAGAGCATCGGTACCAGGAACATAGTCCCTGGAACCTTTCAACTCAAGTGACGTTCCGTGGTCGCAGGTAATTCACCATCGCTTGTACCTTTTCTGGGTCGGTACGTAACCCGTGTCAGTCCACAAAAAACCCAAGTAGTTTGGGAACTTCCAGGAAAATTGTCGCTTTCCAAAGTTGACTGTAGGTGGGCTTTTTGCAGTTGGTTCGCAATTTATCCGAGCAACTTCACGTGTTTATCGAAACTGGAGGACGTGCATATCGTCGAGGTATATGAAGACTTTCGGCTCGAGCTCCTAACCGCTGTTAACTTACGAAAGTACCCGGAAGTGAAACAGACCGCGACCTGGTAATGCAAAAGCTGGTTTTTCCCTTGAGTCTGCGTCTATAGTGGCAATTCTGTAAAATTTAAAGGCCCCTTAAAATTTTTAAAGGCGTCGGTCACCTAGGAACGATCAGAAATGGCCTTCACGATTGGCTGATTTTCTTTTAACGGCCTTTAAATTTAAACGGGTTTGATACAGAATTGGCCCTTATGGGGATTTATCAGAAGGCACTCCGAAGATCGACGGATAACAAGAACTTCGTGTTACGTAGCATGTTGAGTATGTGGTCAACTCTTGGGAGAGGATAACTGTCGCACTTCCTTACTGCGATCAACCTTCTGCCGTCAAAGCAGAAGCGGAATTTGCCACTCTTTTTCCCAACTCAAAGAACAGGCGAGCTTCAAGCACTACGACTAGCTTCCATGGCATCAGGCTCAATCATACGGTTTAGTTTCTTGTTGAGGTGCCCGAGCACATACGCATTGCCGTACTGCTAGCTGCAGGCGTAATACTGAGGGGTTTGCCCAAGGACATCCGAAAACATCGCTCGCGACAGATGAGCCACATCAAGTGAGTACTGAGTAGTGGCCGAAAAAGCACTACATGAACCTTGGTTGGCTCATACCATTGCCGTAACGGATGTTTGGGCTACAATCGAATGTGAGAACTTTTTCAATAGCATCATAAACCCCTCAAACAATGGTACCAGTGACATATACCCTCCAGGTAGAGTTAACCTGAGATGGCGGTGAATCTTTTCTCTGTGAATTGGAATGGGTTAATGCATTGTTGATTGCATACAAGATCGTAATGAGGAATTCATTTCATTACACGATAGTTGGTATGACATTAAATTTTGCTCACGTATGTAAATAAGATGTACAGAATGGTGAACAGAGGCAACGAAATCCATTCGTTGTTAGATCCGGGTCACAGCCTTAGGCCGGGCCTGCTTATTCCAGACAAATCAGTTCGCTCAGTGCTTTTAACGCCATGACAATGGAGAGCCTGATAATTCTGCCTGAGCATTGCAATGTGACTGGAAACAGGTGACGTGAGCTCTTGTTTTCCACTTTAGCGGCAATGGATTCTTGGGACGCTTTTGTTCGGAGTAGCAATTTAAAAGACCACATGAAAAAAGCTCAGTGGGATTTAATTAAAGCCCAGTCTCGAGAAAGCGTTTATAGCGTTGACCTGGTGAAAAACAACAAACCGCCGCGTCCCAAACAAAAAAGTGACCATTCAACGACGGACCAGCGCTATTTTATTCAAAGAACGTAAACCTAGTGGGCTCGGCCTTCGGCGAAAAACTACTTGAAAAGCGTCCAGACCTAATTGAATTGGTGACACAGACTCCCTCGTTTTTACACACCATGCTACTCTGCTGTCCTGGCGTGCGATCTAAAGAAGCGCGCCCGGTCGGATGAAATTCTGCAAATAACACTAGAAAAGCTAGAGGCAATAGAGGAAGAAAAAAGCGCGCTTCATGTCTGCGTGCGTGTGGAAATTTATTGGACGTGAAAGAAACTCGGAAATATGTTATCCAAGCACAAAACCACCATGGAGGCGGTTCAACTCCACCTTTCCAATCATCCGAGGCCTCTCTCTCTGTGTGTCGGGGTCTTTTTACACACACACATACAGCGACACCCTTCACGTACTCTGGTATATAGTGGAAAGGCAATTCATTACGTAGCATCTCCGGATATGAGTGTCGGGAGGCTCAGAAAGCGGTTTATTGGCAGCAGATATAGGAACGTTAATAACACGGAGTCGCACCCTTTCTCTTCCAGTTGACAAAGCAAAAGAACTCGGAGGATTATTTTTGACGCGCTTTCAGGGATTATTCTCAGAGAACAATTGAACTTTCAATCAGCGCACAGCAGTGCACACTGCGCAGGGACTCACCGACAACAATGATAATTCTTTAAGATGCTAGAGTTACTGAAGGATGATTTCCCCAAATTCTGCTTGGCTCACTGACCATCAGTCATTTCCAGTTGGAGGTGTGGCTTTTTGAAGAGACACTGGTAAGAGCTCATCAGGAGTCTGGTTCGAGGTTTCGTTCTGTTTGAAGGTCAACCGTTTTGGTGTTATCATCGTGGTACTTGACCCCTTGATATCTATTCCTCTATTCTTTATAGATCACGTCACGACAGATATAAAACCAGACCAGAGCGATCAACAGAACATTTGCTTCGAAAAACGTAAATTCAAGGGCGATGGTCCAATATAAGCGACTACAACTTCTGTAGGGTTAAAAGTGTAAAGGCAACATAGTAACTCTACATTGCAGCTGAAAACAGTTTCTCTTTTCTCGTGTGTATTTACCAACAACACTGCACAGTTTTCAGGTACCTTCCAACACTCTGATGGACGTTAAATTTTGTATGAAACGAGTTTTAGCACCAGCCAGCTTCCACGCAGCTGAGTTCCAGCGTGTTGTGTATACACACCTACTGTGTGTGTGCGGGCTCGGTCTGTGTTTCCAGATATATTCCAGTCGCTCCGGCTCATTCTCTCATCCTCTCGGCGCTCTCGGAGCTCCTCTCCCTGGCACAACACGGCCGCACGGTCGAAATGAGAAACCCTCCGGGCATAAAGAATACATTTAGAGGATGCATTCGACGGCCTGCTGCAAGATTCAACATTTAACAGAAAACACGGTTGTGTAATGGCGCGGGGCAAATCCGAGCACAGCACAGCACAGCCCACACATACAGACACACAGCCCCGCCGGAGAGCTGAGGGAGTGCTGCGAAATGAGAACGTATAGCACCCGAGACGGCGGAACGAAAGTTCCGTTTAAGGTCTTCGCAGTTTACGGTTTTATTACAATGACCTCGGGAATTTCCATGGAAAACGCACCGCCGCGGAGGGAACCGGCGAGCCGGAGCTTTCGTTTATATTAAAAATAAAGACGAACGCTTTTTGGAAAGCCCAGGCTAGTGATTTTGGGGTTCGTCGTGGAGTTGGAAGTTTAAATGTTGCGACTGCTTAAGGCCTTGTTGTATGCGTGGGCACAGAAAAGGCTGTTAGAGGCACCAATTGAGTAAGAGATGTAAGATAATTACACTCAACCAAATAGTCGAACGAAGGACATCATTGATACAATAAATACGTTCTTCTCAAAATCGGTCCATTCTCCTCGACTGCTGGCGTAATCCTTCGATGGCTCTGTATCTTTAAGGTTATGTGATAATATTGCGAAAGATCTGAATTTTCCATGACCTATTTTTTGATATTTTCATATGATATCGTCGGAAGAAGCACTTGACATCGAACATTGACATTTTTTGGTACTGTTGCTGGACTAACACATTAGATGCATTCCGAGACACCACCTCTAAGTAAGTGATCTGCTCTTCTGCTTCAAATTCCTGCCTGGTAAATGCTTGAGGTGCAACAACCCCAATAATCCGGAGGTTAGTGACCTAATCGAATGGAAGTTGCACTTGATGACAAAAGCACTAAAATTGGTGAGATGGCATAAAGAGACGTGTTCTTTCGATCAAGATGGAGCTCTCGAAGATTTTTCGTGAGGATATTGTAAAAACCGCTGTTGAACTGAGCAATGAAAATTGCTCACTTCTTTGTCTATAATTCTCCTAAAAATAAGATCATCACTGATGGCGAAAATGTAAGAAACGACAACGCTCCAATTTTCCATGTTCTTGTTAATGAAAAAAATTGAATACAAAGAATACAATCGAAGTTGTCGAAGTTTTGGGCCCCACGAGGCCCTTATGACTGTTTCACCATTTTTTGGTCATATATTGGAGAGGTGCCAATCTTCAAATAGGCAAAGTAACAAAGAACAGCCATGTGGGAAACATCATTAAAACTTTTTTTTTTTCTTCTCCACTATCCCAGGTTATTATGATCCCATGAATCGTACAGATGTTATCGCTTGGAATGGCCTGAAAGTTGCTACTCGTCGTATCGCGATGCTATCCGGCAAGATTGTCATATAGACCAATGCCCTTATTTCGAAATGTGTCTCTCCGATGGTAACTTCTTTGCAGATGCTTACAGGGTGATCAAAATCGAGAAATTCTGTTTTATGAACCAAAATAGATCGGAAATGAAAATTATCACACATACTTCTTATCTAATGCTTATTAATGTGGAACAAACGATTTTGAGATATCTCGAACTGTTTCTTAAATGTACCAAAAATACAAGTGTTACTCATCATAAAAGTAGGGACCTTCCTACTGAGGTGTGCCTAGCACGATGGGTAAAATACCTTGGAAATCTGGTGTACACTTCCATGGAAATCATTGGAAATCATTGGAAATCATTTTGAAATCATTGGAAATCCTTTGGAAATCATTTGGAAATCATTGGAAATCTTTGGAAATCTTTGGAAATCATTGGAAATCTTTGAAAATCAATGGAAATCACTTGGAAAATCATTGGAAATCGGTGTACAAAAATTCCGTCTGTGGTTTACCCCTCGGCCTAGCAGAAACCTGACTGTTTTATTTTCTTTGCCAAATATTTGTTATTCCTCCGATTGAAGCAAACTCAGTGAATTACTAAATAGCCAAATGAATGGGTTGTGAATGTCATATAACACAATGGACAAAACGTCAAGATTCAAAATGGCGGGGGCAAGTGGAAATATACCATTTTTTGAACTCGTTCTTTTTTCATAAACGCTCTTGCGATTCTTGCGATTGTAACTATTTTATGGATGGTTTGAGAAAGAACAGATTTCCTCTAACAAACCAAAACAACAACGACCCAAATCGGTTCATCCTGTACAAAGATATAGCGATTTGGAAAAATTTGGTTAATCACTTAATTTATTGATTTGTCTCTTGTCTGCCATTTTGATTCATTTTTATTTGATTTTTTACTTTTTTTTGTTATATAGCGCCCCTTCGACCCCCCTAGTGTCACCAGTATTGTTTGAAGCCCTTCAAACAAGCTTTCAGCTCCCCCATGTTTTTTCGTGGCTTTCAGAATTCCAGTGTATGTTTCTTGTGCCCAAAATCCTGTGCCCTCATCTGATATACTTACGGAGTGCTTTCGGACACACTTGTGTCCGCAAGTGTAATTTGGAACCCTAGTTAGCCCCCTTATGTTTTTTCATCAATATCAGAATTTCAGTAAGCCCCCTGCTGCCTTCTTGTAAGCACCTCATGACTTCATAGGATATTCGAAGCCCTAATTAGACCACTTATGTTTTTATTGGCTCCAAGAATAGGTACCAATAAGCCTCCTTTCACTTTCATTTGTTATATAAAGCTCGATTCATTGGGCATCTTTGTGTCTTCAATATCGTTTGAAGCCTTACTGAGCCCCTTTGGGAGCCTGTCGGGCTCCCTTCATGTCCGCAAATGTAGTTTTGGGTCCTAATTAGTCTCTTTATGTTTTTTCATAGATATCAGAGTTTCAGTAAACTCCCTCTCGCCTTCATTTATTACATAAAACTCCATTGGGCCCCCTTGTGCCTTTAATATCGCTTGAAGCCCTGCCGATCTCCCCTCATATCTTTTTGTGGCTTTCGGAGCATTAGTGAACACTCCAAGCCTTCACGGACCTTTTATGTCCTCAAACATATATGAAGCCCTATTCAGCCCCTTAATGTTTTTCCTGGCTCTCAGAAATTCAGTAAGCCCCTTTTTGCCTTCTTGTATTATCCAGAGCTCCATTTGGCCCCCTTGTTCCTTCAACGTCTTTTGAAGCCTCTTACATTTTTCCAAGGAGCTTTCGGAGCATCAGTTAGTAAGCACCTTGTGCCTTCATTTGACTTTGGACACCGACACCTTGTGTCCTCAAGTATAGTATGGAGTCCCCCAGTAAGCCCTCTTCTGTCTTCGCATGTTATATGAAGCCTCACTGGGCCCCCTTGTGTCTCCAAACGAAAGGGTCCAAACAATCCTGGTAATACAAGGGGGTCCAAGGAGCTTCATATAACAAAATAAGACAAAAGAGGGGTTCACTGAGTACTGGTATTGTGAAAGTCAATGAAAACCGAGATAAAAACATAGTTGGGCTGATTATAGGCCTCCTAACTATACATGAGGGAACAAGGGGAGCCGAAAGGTCTCCGAATGACATGACGGCACAAAGGTGATTATTATGCTCTGAAAATAACGAAAAATGCAAGAGGGTTCAGCAGGGCTTCAAATCACATTGAAGAAGCAATAAGGGGGGGAGGGTCCAATTGAGCCTAGATAGCACAAGATGGCTAATGAAGGCTTATTGTGCAAGTTTTATTTTGAACAAATCACCGTCGGAAAATCGAAACCGTGCCGAGTTTGGAAATAGGCCTGCCCGACGCCCAATGCAATATACTTTCGATATCAGTTGAAATTTTTCAAAAAAAGTTGACGTAAAAGCAGGAAAGAACAAATTGAGTAGAGTCCTGCACCAAACGCGGGAATTCCTAGTCAAAGCCAGGGTGAGCGGCCGTCTCGGGTAGTAACGGCCAGGAAAAAGACGTTTTTGTGTAGAAGCATGCGGACAGCGTTTGATTGATATGATTTTCCACACATAACGTAACGAATTCCCCTTGTTTCTTCTTCAAGAATAAAAAAGAATTGTTCAAATATAGTGGAAAATTCAAAAGCTATCTACATCTCAACACTTACCTACTCTGCTTCTGAAAATCCTACAGTAACAATTCTGAAGGACCGAGTGACATGAAGATAGGCAAGCTGTGATCAATTTTGAAATTAGAAGCAAAAATTGAACAGTTTTCCTGGGAGACCATGAAGCTTATTCCAAATAATATTATTGTAAAAATCATCAGTAGTTGAAGCTTCATTTAAGTTTATCATTTGAGTCCAGTTCCGATAAGCTAGGCCAGTTTTGCATTTCCTAGTGGAAAGGAAATCCTCGGAAAATTAAGAGAATTTTGACGAAATTGTCGGAAAATACTCAAGAGCCAATAACGTCTCGTCTAAAAAACAATTGGTGAAAATCTGATTACAGGTCGGAAAGTTGGAAATTTGCAGCTATTCCAGGGAGGAAAATTCGAAATCCGTTGGTTAGATTTCAAAAATTCACCCCCTCAAAATTTAATTTAATCTTTCTCTTAACTATGACTTGCAGGAAGTCTGCACCAGAAATCGATATTTCGTGTGGCTTACGGCAGGTCGAAATTCGCACTGCATATTAAATCGAAACCGTGTCGAGTTTGAGAATAGGCCTGCACGGCGCCCAATGCAATCTACTTTTGATACCAGTTGGAATTTTTTGAAAAAAATGCGACAACGAACACAAAATAGCATCTGAGTAGAGTTCTGCACCAACCGCGGGTATTCCTAGTCAAAGCCAGTGTGAGCAGCCGTCTCGGGTAGTAACGGCCAGAAAAAGGGCATTTTTGTGTAGAGGCATGCGGGCAACATTTATTGAACATGATTTTCCACACGTTCCGTAACAAATTTCTCACGTTTCTTCTTCAATATCAAAAAAGTATTATTTGAATATTTTGGAAAATAAAAAAGTTATTGACATTTCAAAACCTACCTACTACCTACCTGATGTGAGTCTAGGCCCAGTTATGAGCTTTTTCTTTTCTTGAAATTAACTACTTCGAAAACAACCGGAGAGTAAGAAATCATGCATAAATGTTTAAAATCACTACCTTAGAAACATTCCGATTTGATATAAGCAAATACAGCAGCTATTCGACCACAATTTGAAAAAAAAAACTATAGCGCCGGGCCCAAAATTCGACCAACCCAGAGAGTGTTCTTTTCGTACTTCGTACAGTAAAGAATGATGGCGACATGGCGACTGATGTTGTTATAGTCCATGATAGCGTCGAGTCATAGGCTTCCTCTTTATCAGGTATAACGATATTGAGAAGTGGTTTGGTAGAAGCTTCAGCACTTTCAAATTTCAAGGGCCTCACCCCCCCCCCCTCACCGAGAGAGCAAGACGCAGTTTCTCAATCGAAAGAGCACGCTCTTTTGTGTCATCCTATCAATTTTCGTGCTTTTGTCACCAATCTCATGTCACTAACATACAGACTATGAACCACCCCGAGCAGCTCCGAGTAGAATTCTATCAAGCTTGATCAATCCCACTTCTGACACCAATTATTTGTCGAGTACTTCTTCCACGTGCAATGCAATCCAGAATGGATTGAAAGATTTTCATATCTTTATCATGTTCCCACCGTAATTCTAGGACACCCTGTATTTCACGAAGCTCTCGCAAGATTTACGTCAATTACAAAGCGCAACTTTAAAGAGCAATGAGCCAAGCGCCTTGGGCGGGTTAACCGCTAATGTTCTAGGAAGTCACGCAGATTTGGCGGCCGTTTCCTCAACACAACCGAGGGCGAGGCATCCACCAGGCTGAAGTTAATTCCCTCTATTTGTTACAGGCTTAAGGATTTAAGTCCCATACAAAATGGATTCGAAAATTGTTCTGGTTTTGCATGCATTACAGCCGAGATTGAGATTTTTCCGCTACGTGTAGTAGTGTGGCACGCGCAGAGCTCGAAACAGGAAACTCGCGAGCGACCGACGAGAGGAAGCCATCCGAAAACAACGTTTTCCCCATGAGATTATCAATCAATTTGGACTTGGCAAAGCTCTCGCCCTCGCCGACAGTTGAACTTATTGAACCGAATTCGCATTATCAAACTGTTGCTCCGAGATATTATCCGCAAACTTAATAAAAACATAAAGGAAAAGACGAGAGAACGGAGGAAAAACGAAAAAGGCTCCATACTCGAGATTTATGACATGACAAATGCTCGAGGGTCATTTATAGAAGTAGCGCGCCATAAGACGTAAAAATACGGGAATACAAGAACATTCCGCGCACATTAATCAAGTGGATTCTCTCAAGAAAGTAGCTACAATTTAATGAACTTGTTGATGCCGTGACGTGTGTTAGAAAAATTGAGATTTTTATTACGGCAGTGTGGATGAGACGCCGGGGTTGAGGAACCAAAAATACTGGAACACATTTAGCAGGAAAATAAGTGATTGCTTCGACCGGGCACGCATCGTGTAAAAGTAATTAATTAATGTTTGACCGCCTGGTAGTAGACAAATTGCGCCATTAGACCTAATGGCGGGGTGTATAGCGATTTTAGTCGCGGGGAGATCGTGATGAGGGAATTAAATGCTTTTTATTGACGCGATGTAAGCAGGATGGTGAGGTTGTAAAGCTCACTAATTAGATTTTGCATTCTATAGTGCGATTACTTGGAATGGTCGTTGCATTCCACGTTTGAAATCTTCAAGAGGAATAAAGTAGCTAAATTGTCGCTTGTTACCCGCTACAATTGTCATGAGGACGTGAGGAGATGTTTATGTTACCCGTAAGGAAACACAGTGTAAAAATTTTCAGTAAAAGCAACACTGAGTTGAATAGAGCCGTTACAGGCATTTGCAGCTACCTCAAGCTTTGACTAAAAGAGGACGTCTAGTTTGCACAGAGATTCTCAAAAGTATCTATTGCTTCAGTTTGAAAGTACTGTGATGTCAGATGCCGTGTTTGAGAAGAAGCTCTACAGTTTTCACGGGCAAGGTTTCTCATCCGAATTCACCGCCCAGAGGGCGTGCGATTCGGTCACTTTATACTTCATAGCACACCTCGTAGCTGCCGAATCGTTCCAGTCCAATTCCAATCAATATCGTGTAACATTAATTCAATATTTCGGGGACTGCAGTCGCGCGTTTATAATTATGCCGACGCGCTCGGATTTTAGGCACTTCAAACAAATTCGATTGGCGTCGGGGAATTTAAAAACTTCATTAAGCAATCCATTGATTTCTACGAATTGTGTCAAAACCAGGAGAGCGAGGCAAACATTTAATTAAAATCGAAACCAGTCGACGCTTGAATTCCACTGGAAGTTTCTGATTTTATCGAAAATGGTATAGGTGTGTGCATTATGGCGTTAAAAACCATTGTGCTTAGATCCGGCTTCATGCGGGCAAAGCAGTGCGAAAGCACTTTTTAAACCGGTTTTTTGTTAGTTGGAGAAACCCCGCAACTTTTCATAGTACTTACCTAATTGGTTGTTAAGAATTTGTTCTCGTTTCGTTACTCGCTTGGAACTGCAAGTCCAGAAGAATCACTTTACAGCGGCTCAGAACGGGCATAAAGTTGAGACCGCAACCGTTTGGTTGTTGCCCTTAATAATCCAAACTTCCGGGTCTCCTCCGAGTCTTCTCTCCCGACGTTGAGGAAAACTCACTTGGCGCTGGTCTTGTACAGGGTCGTAACAAAGTAAGTGTGCGGTGCTCGAACCATATTTTGTTTGTGTTTCTGCACCGGCAATCATTAGGCACGCCATATACCACAGAGTTCCATAAATATTCATGGCGAAATTCCACACATAATTTGATGCATAAATTATTCATCGTTTTGCGGGCAGAAGCAACATCATCCCTTTTAGAATAGTGTCTGGCGCAACCGTCAGCGCTTTTATACCAATCAGACTCCGTGCATTATGGATTTTTTTGCTCTGCCTTGCTCGTTTCCTCCGTGGAGCGCGTTCGACTAGAAAATCAGATAAAACGTGATACAAATATATGAAAAATCGCGCTCGTGCGAGGATTCGAGACGGTGGGTCAGCAGATTTCCGACGGCGTATGCTGCATTTGACGGCGTCCCTTTAAAATCTCACAAATATGTGCACACAGAAACGTCTTCATATGGTCGACGTAGTTATACTCGGTAAGATTCGCTCTGGTGCCCAACCATTCGAATCACAGACATGGCACATAAGGCAGAACTGTTGAGACTATGTGAAATCTTCTGTGCTTCCGTGGGGCTTCATTGTACTCCCAGTCAATAATAATTACTTACCGAATAAGGGATTGAGCACACAGCGAACATAGTTGGCGACACGGAATTGAGCGTAAACATACCGCAAGACCAGTGGAAGAATGACGAATTTTGATTGTCAATATGGTTGAAACACGCACTTTCTCATATTGAGCTTGAGATGAGCACCTAGAAGACGTCGAAATACCACTCGGAGGCCGGAGGTTCTTCAGATGTCCTTAGAACATCCAGCCGATGATCATCACGTCGTCAAAGTAGATTACTCAGGCAAGTATTTCATGCGAGACAGCACTCCATCAGATGGTCAAACTTGGCCGGTGCATGACTAAGTCCAAAAGGCATCACAATAAACTGAAAGAATTTAGTTCTGGCAAACAATGCCCTATTCACTTTGTCGTCGTTGTGAAGTCCTACTTGTCAGTAACCACCCTCCAGGTCAAGCGTTGAAAATCATCTCGTCGTCGGGAGGTAGTAGTTAGATGTCTTGATTCGTTGCATAATTGAGTTTGCGGCAGTCCATGCCAAATCGTGTACCCTTGCAACAACGGAGAAACAGCAAGATTTTTCGAGTCTGAGACCCCGAAACAAGGCGCTGAGGCTTCCTCCATCGTCAAGTTACTTCAGACAAGTCGTCCATGGGCGATGTTTACATCACAATTCTGAGGCACCTCGCAGGTGTATTCACGAATTCTAATAATAATATGCTCTCGTACTCCGAGACCCGAGTTCCTCTGACCATTGTCCCGTCAACTATACGGTCGTTTGAAACTTCTGAATGGACTTTAATTGCATTTTGATTGGCGCAAAATAAGCATTGTACGCCACATGAAGCGAGACTCTCTCGTACCTATCTAAATTTCCCGAACAATAATTCTTGACCAATTGAAAGTGAAAAGGGGCTCTGCCCCGTTCGAGTTGTTTACATTACATTGTACCTCCGCGAATGTATAGTAGGGTAGCCCCAGCTCCGTGCGACTGAATAAAACATGTTCTTCTTTCTTCCGTTCTCAAATCGAAAAAAGCATCAGAGGTAAATAGTGCATCTGGTGTTTGAACGATAAGTCCATTAAATATTTACCGGACCAAAGATACCGGGGAGCGCCGATCGCGTTTTTCTCCTTTTAATTCTTAATGCGCTATCGCTGAGCTTCAAATCAATTTTCTTGCAAGCTTCTTAGAGCTTTGCTGTGCTGAGCTTTCCGGAAAGCCGCATGACTGGTAGGAAATATGTTTCGTGCATTATCTGGAATATTATCGTGAAAATTTCCGTATGTCTCTGCACAAGTATGGTGTTCGGCACAACGGTGCGATGATGGAGAAATCTGGTTTTATGTCCAGGCCGTTTAGATTACGTCTTTTACGGTCCCCAGCCGTAAACTGACGGGATATTCTCTTATCGGGATATATAGACGGGAATTACGCGCGTTTTAATTGCACCAGAAGGGGGAAGAACCCAAGAATAGGTACCTATGCCCTAAATCTGTATAATATGTGACGCGAAATTTCCTTTTCTCTGTGTGCTGTGTTTATCCAGGAATTCTCTAAGCTCAGGGATATACAACATTACGCCTGATGATGATGGCAGCGCTGCGAATTAAGATGTTTGCAGATATTGGCGTGATAAGTGACTAATTTAATTTCAGGGTTGGCTTGGTTCTCACCGTGTTGTTAAATCGTCGAATAAGTGCTTAATTAAATTAAAACTGCGAATAGAAGCATGAAGCCGATTACGCCCAAATTAGTTGCGAGAAAAAAATTGTTCTGTACATGTTTCTTTCTTGAATTCAGTGGTTGTTATGCTCCCAAGAAATTTTTTAACAGGTACCGCTGTAGTACTGATGTCATTGAACTTTATCATCATACTTGTACAATCAAGGCAATGGGACTAGAAAATGGACTTGAGTGAAGGAAAAAGTAGAGAAAGCTAAAAATGAAAGGGGATTTAATCAAAAGTGACCCAAATGTGAAGTACCCTATAGATCCAATTCAGAGAAAAGTTGAACATGAATTAAATTGTTTCCAGAAAGTTTCCATTCTTCCATAACATTCTAAAGTTCTTCTCGATCATATAAAATGAAAATTATCGTCGAGGGACCCTATTTACAAATCCAGTTATCAGATGACAATTTTTTTTTTGACGTTTTAAACCAATAGCGATACAGTAATGTATGGATAATCCGAACCCTCTATAATCCGAACTACTCTATAATCCGAATACCCCATTTCTGTAAAATGATATCTATAATCCGAACCCCTGTATCTTGTAATCCGAACTGTTACTTATTTTTCTTTGTGCCTGCGCGCGCGCTCTCCGAAGGAATACCGACCATTTTATGCGAGCTTGCAAGTCTCAGCTTGCATTCTAAGCTGATTTTGAACCATCTTTAACACGGAAGCATATCACGTCAACCCTTATACAAAAAGCTGACATCTTGCGTCAGTTACAGCCTGGATGTTCATACGCTACCCTGGCAGTATGCCTTATTGAAATAATATGAAATAATCTGGAACAAACCTTCTATGATTAAGTTGCTTATTTTTTATTGTGAATTGGCGGCATTTTTATGGTTTAGTAAGGTATCTATAAACCGAACACGTTCGGATTATAGATATCATTCAGTATGAATTCTATAATCCGGACGTTTTGGTAATCCGAACGGGGTCTGCAAACTTTCTGTTCGGATTATCCAGACATTACTGTACTGTATTTAGTACCACGTGTTACCATTACAACCAATGTCAACAGTTTTGCAATGGCAAATTAATGGTGGGGCGACAAGACTTCTGCTGTTACTGAATAAACCGCTGCAGGGTGACAAAACTGGCTTGTTGATATACTCACCATAACAAAAATAACGTGAATGTAAAATTTAATATTTATTGCTTGACTGTCTGTCAGTGTTTCTGAGTATAAAATACAAAACAGTTCCTAATGATGAGTGGCGATTTTGCCATGTTCGAAGAAAGAGAGACTGATCGTCCCGAAAAATACGAAAAACACGCGGGATGGGACTATGATTTGTCGGAGATACAACAGTGCCGCAGATTGCCGATATTTTGAGAGATTGGTAATATAACATGCGTGTCGGTATAAAAATACAGAGCTTGGGACAGGAGAAGGCAAATGGACAAAAAAGCCAGTGCGGAAAAATTGGATTGACTGAAATAAAAATAACCAACCATTCTCATAGAAGCAGTGGTCCTCTGGCCGAAGCCTTCCCAAATCTTTGAACAACAACAACTGTATCTTTAATAAACTGCTCAACAATTAAAGTGGTCCACTCGAAAATTTTGCCCGATTTCAAATACAACTATCTCAGAGAAAAATCGACCGATTCTCAAAAGTGCAGTGTTTTTGAATAGCTTATTATTTTCACTATAAGGTGCTACGATAGACCAAACAATTGATAACATAATGCATGATATACAGGGCGACAACAAAAGAAGTGTTGAAATGTCTCATTTTAAAGCACGTCCTACTTTTGCAGAAAAAATCGCCGAGTCTTTCTGATTACATTTTTATGAAGTACACATCCATGGCTCGAAACGGTTCTTGAAATTTCCGCCTATCTTCTTTGGTTACAGGGTGATGTGAAAATAAACAACTTTTTGTTTTTGTAGTGGTAACTTTTTTGTTTGTTAACCGATTTTCACAATTTGGAGCTTATGTCGAAGCGAAGACTCCAGGTAAGAGGAATCCATTAAGAATTGAATTAACACATAATTTCAGAAAGGGGGGTTGCATCAAATGTGACCTGAGCATGAAATAAAACCGGAATCCGATTTGAGGAAATTTTTAAAGAAAAGACAACTTGTCTTTAAAGAAACCACTCATTACGAACATTTTAAGATCACTCTCGCTCATTTGGGGCGACAATTAACAACGGAAAACCCAAATTAGGACTGCATGTTTTCACAAGAGGACCGATGCTCTTGCTTACCTGAAAATACACGTAACCTATGTTACGAGAATCACTGATCGAGTTTCCTTCACGATTAAGACAGTCAACAGAGGGTCGACAAAAACAGTCAAAAGTAACAATAAGTACGTATGTTTTTAGGTGAGCAAAGGTTCACCTGCATTAGTTCTCCTGTGAAAACATGCAGTTTTAATTTGGGTTTTCCGTCGTTAATTGTGGCCCCATATAAGCGAGACTGATCTTAAAATATTCGCAGTGAGTGGCTCTTCCAACGACAAGTTGATTCTTGTTAAAAAATTCCCCCAAATCGGATCTTGGCGTTATTTCATGCTTAGGTCATATTTGATGCAACCTTCCTTTCTAAAATGATGTGTTATTACAATTTTGTTAATCGATTCCTCTTATCTGAGGTCTTCGCTTCAACGTAAGCTCCAAATTGTGAAAATCGGTCAACAAACAAAAAAGTTACCACTACAAAAACAAAAAGGTGTTCCATTTCACATCCAAAGAAGCCAACCAAAGAAGATAGGCGGGAATTTTGAAAACCGTTTCGAGCCATGGATGTGCACTTCTCAAAAATGTAATCAGGAAGACTCGGAGATTTTTCTGGCAAAACTGGGACGTGCTTTAAAATGAAACCTTTTTACACTCCTTTCGTTGTCGCCCTGTACATCATGCAATATGTATTCAATTGTTTGATCTATTGTTGCACCTTATAGTGGAAAGAATGTGCTATCCAAAAACACTGCACTTTTTAGAATCGGTCAATTTTTTCCGAGATATTCGTATTTGAAATCGGGCGAAACTTTCGAGTGGACCACTTCAATTGTGGAGCAGTTTATTTACAATAAGTGATTTAAAATAAACGTTAAGAAAAATAGTCCAATAAATACCATTCGAAGAATCGATTTATGTCTACAAAATTGAATTTATTCTCTCAAATTGGTGTTGGCATTTCTCTCAAATCAGCTGTCACAGAAAAACGACTCGTGCTGTGCACTCGTCGGTTTTTTTTCTGTGGCAGCTGGTTTTCGAAAAATGCCTAGCGACCAGTTATCAAGAAATTCAATTTTGTCGACAAAACTGCTCCTTCTAATGGTATTGTTGTTGATAATCCTGAACTTTGCTCGACCGAAAATGCATGTAACCTACGTTACATTCTCATTGTTGAATTTTTCGCACACATTGAAAAGGATAGGCACCAGTTTCAATTCTCGTAACCTAGGTTACGTTCATTCTTAGGTGAACAACACCCAGTATTCTCCATTGGAAGCATTCATATTTGTGATTTGGTTTCCTTGTCGACAATTTTTATTTCATACAATCGGGAAGCGATCGGAAGTTGATTTTTGTTCAATTCGTTCTCTGAACCGGATTCTAGGGTGCTCCAGATTCAGGTCACTTTTGATCTAATCCTCTTTTCAGAATTTTTCTCTAAAGTCAGTTCCGACCCTAGACCCTTCTCACATGAGTCTCTAGCTTCAACAGAAGCCCTGATTTTTCAAAAGTGGCCAACAACGGAAAAAGTTATATCCGCAAGACAAAAAGGTTGCATTTTTCGAGATCACCTGTGATTAACGAAGATAGACAAAACAAATCTTGAAATCGCCTTGAGGCATGGGTCCAACATCTTATCTGAAACACTTGAAAAGAACTGAAACTTTTTTTTTTTTGTGAAATGGGAGCTGTTCAAATTTTCCATTTTTGCAATAACTATCTATACCTGATTGAGCGCCCTGTATAATCGATACCAAACACCTATACCAGGCTTTGCCTTCTTTGGATCTCAGAAATTTGTAATAAGTGTGAGGGAGATCTTTGTACATGTGTACATGTGATAATGAGCTTGATCCAAGTGATTTAAAATTCTAGTCTCTGGGAGGACTCAACAGTTTTTTTTCATCTTTTTAAAGTTGCTGGACAGCATATGATTTTTTGACAGATGAAATATTAAAAGTTTTCGATGGCAATTTTTAATGTAGTAATATGAGTGCTTTAAAATGATGTATCACAGATTGCATTCGGTTTGATAGATTTTCTGTCATTTTTTGTAGTGACACTTCCGAGTGACAGGTCAAGATGATAATCATATTTTTTCTCTCGGACCTTGTCACTTAGAGTGTACCAAATTTGGTCCCGATTGATTCAACGGCTTAGGAATAAACTCGGGAATAAAATTGGTCACAAAATTCAACAGACCGACCAACAGACTCACCGATAGACCTGCAGACCGACCAATAAACTTTTTGTTTTCTGGAAGTCCTTTTCATGTACCTATACTCGGATGCAGAAAAGTGCAGATTTGTTGTTTCAACTAATCATAACTGAGATGAGAAAAGTGAAGTAAGTCGCTTAACTCATTTGACATTTGCTCAGAGACCAATAATTTTGAAAAAATCTTACTGACAACATTCGTTGGAGAATTTCAAGCTCTAATTATTGCGAAAGCTTCCATTCCAAGAAGTTGAATATCCATCGAGTTATTTAAGAAAAACTGCAAAAAATGACATATTATTCAAAATGGCGGAAAATGCTCCAGGTCTCAGTTTTTTTTTATCACTAATTGAAAGAGGGCTGTTTTCTGGACATGTATACAAAAATCCAGCTTTATGGGAGCGATGCCGACCTCAAATGCTAGGGTGACCTAGGCTAGAACCTCGACTGACAAAAAAAAATGAGAGAGTGACTGTCGCTACGTAAAGGTCCGCGTGGACACAAAGATGTGGGGGGTGTGTTTGTAAAATACCCCCCAAAAGCTCCGATGCTCAGCGATCACACAAAACACAAAATTGAGGGACGTGCAGGGAGGAATTAGGCATTAATGCAAGGGTTGGTTGAGAAAAGAAATATATACCGTCCGTTTTTTTTTCTAGGCCCCAGCTTATAGCGCCTTTATTATGGGTTTCACACCCAACATATCATATATTTTTGAAATCAGAAGAACAAAATCTTTCGATTGATGGTATGTCAAATTATTTTTGACAGGTGTCATTTTTTGACAATTGACGGAATAGTACTTGTGACACACCATTTTAAAGCTCATAAAATTCTTAGGAGAACTGTGTTTTCATTTCTAGAATAGAATGTCTTTTACAGCTTCTGGAGGTCTTTGAATAGGAAAAATTGTTAAAATTCAGAAATACCTACTCAATAATTGATAGGGATTTTTAATATCAACGGATGATAATACTCTGATTTTAAATCGTCCAAATCAGCGGGAGATTCTATAAACACCTCATCTTTCAGATAGGCTCATAAAAAAAATCGAGGGGGTCATACCTGGCCACCTCGGATACTATCGCGTTGGGCTGGCAGTTCCAATTACCGGTTGTTGAATCTCTCATTCAAGGAACAAGGAGACGGTCATTTCAAATAACTTCTTCAGGACATTTTTCGTTTCATTGTGATTATTTATCGATTATTATCATTAGTTATTATCAAAAATACCTGTTTTGCCTTCTTACGTACTTATTTGAGTATTTCTGAATTTCAACAATTCTTCCTATTTGAAGACCTCCAGAAGCTGTGAAGGACATCCTATTCCAAAAATGAGGACACAGTTTTCCTCAGAATTTAATGGGCTTTAAAATGATGTGTCACAAGTACTATTCTGTCAATTGTCAAAAAATGACATCTGTCAAAAATAATTTGACATACCATCAATCGAAAGATTTTGTTCTTCTGATTTCAAAAATATGTAATATGTTTGGTGTGGAACCCATAATAAAGGCGCTACGCGCTGGGGCCTAGGAAAAAACGGACGGTATATGACGGAATGAATAGGGATACAAATGAAAATAAATATGAGTGGTTCGACACCGACCGGTTTTAGAAGTGCCTGGCGTGTGGCCTGCGGACGCGCAGAACGGCGAGGACCAACGGCGATGCAGCAACCAGGAGCGTGTGTCTGCTATACGCCCAGAAAGGCAATCCACGGGGTTCGTCACTGGTGGCCGACCAAAGGCGCTGCGGCAACCAGGAGCGTGGAGGATAACGTTTTTTTGACCTGTCAGGTCTGACGTTCGGTTTTTCGCTATTATTATTGATTTTTTGTTACGCATAACAACCACTTTTTATTGTCATAGCCAACGTGAATTGTTGCATAAACTGTATTCGGCAGGGACGAAACAGTGACTTTTGAATCTCTGCTATCGGCCACATTTACGGCTAGCGAGCCTCTTAATCTCACAAATATAGATGAAGCTGAATGAACTCTGTCGAAAAAAGGCAGTCCGACTGTAAGGGTCTCCAGCACTTAGTAGGACAGCCTGCCAAAAAAGTGCAACACCAAATTGTCGTGAACCATATTTAAATCAAATATTCGCAGAAAATGTGTTTTGAAGAATCGAATCAACCAATGGACCAAGGAGGCAAATTGTGAACGACAAAAAAAGTCTGGTCCTCCACCAGTTTTTGTTCTTCGTGAAAATGTTTGTCTTCGAGTGGCTGCTATAAGATGTTACGAACAAATAATGATAGGTAGGATCGGAGATAACTGGACTGCGGCCCTAGAATGTCTGATTTTAGCGAATACCAGTTTTAGACGAATTCCGTCTTCTGGACCTAATTTCTGTCGTCCTCTTTTGACTTGAAGAAGAGATATGCCAAAGACTCAAATGGTGCGATAAGCAAATCAGCGGAGCTGAAGAATAATAGAAAGATGTTTCCAGGGACGAATTTCACTTTTGTTTTGACGCTTATGACGATAGTAGGCGAATAGGGTGCTTTCTTGAAGAGCGAAGGTGTTGCAGTTTTTTTGGCGGGCAGTATACATATTGCTTATTAAAATCTTTCAGAAAATTGAAAGAAAAATCTATATTTGAATCTGTGGCGCCATTATTAACGTTGCTATACATCTACATGTCTCATAAAAAATTTCGCTAATGTGTCTTCATATACTTTTCTACCGGGTGTCCGCGCGAAGACTGACAGTTGCGATAATTTCGGCAATTTTCAAGGTACAGATTCCAAATTTCACAGTATCAAGTAGTAACGCGTATTTCTACATGTCTCTGTAGTTTAACAAAAGACATCAAAGTCAAATGTGTTGCAATTTTGGATCAATAAAAAATTTAATTTCTCAAAAAAAATTGTTCACTTTTTTTTTCAATTTTTCAGAGGTATCAAGAATGACATTCTTTTGGTGGAACGAACTGGTCTCTTCGTTCTTACTCACGCCTACCGATGTCCCCCGCGTTACTAATCGACACTGTGAAACTTGAAATCTGTATCTTGAAAATTGCGGAAATTATTGGAACTGTAAGTTTTTGCGCAGACACCCGGTATAATATTGATTATGTGTGAATACTAATTAAAAGAAATTCTTGGAAACGACTTGAGAAAGTCCACTTACTCTTCGATGTTCTACCACCTCCTAAATTATTGACAAAAAAAAGTGAAACACTGTAGGTATACTGATGGAAACTGCTGTCCAAGAACATGATCTAGGACAATAAGACGTGAAGGAAGATCTGAAAAAGAGCACGTGAACATAAAAAAATAGAGTGAAAAACTCAGCTAGAATTGCTGCAAAACACTGCTATAATAACACTTGAAGGAATTAGTGACTATAGAGTTGATTATTTATTGTATTGTTGAATTTCTCGTAAGATGTGCTCGACCTCTCTTGAAGTTTTCAATAGTAGATACAATGGTGCCTGTGAAGAAATGCTGATCAAGTATTCTCCGGGGCTCCGTTACTTGCCTGAATGAAACTTCGCAATTTCGTTCATTCAATTTCTGAAACCAATCTCATAAACAGTGGCGCCGAATAGACCTTTTTTTGTGGCGCTCGCCATACCTCAAAATAGGGGGGGGGGGTAAAAAGGGAAAAAAAGGAGACGGAGGAAGGAAAAAAGGAGAAGGGAGGAAAAGGAGAGGAAGAAAGATTTACCCACCAAATCATTGGATATTACGATTATTAGGTACATTGAATATGAATGACAAGTTGTTTACGATGTAGGTATAGGTACCGTATGATCAAAACCATTTTACCTCAAGAGTGCTATGTTTTTTTGCCTTTTTCAATTGTTGGTACTGCGTTGGTAGTATGCCCTGCAATTTACTCCAGAGTGACATCTGCATGTTAATTGGAAATCTTGTTTAATGAATGTCGGTAAGGAATACAACCACTCTGTCTCGGCCCCGTTCATTGAAAACTGCATTCGTGTGCACTGAGGGTATGCAACCCAAAATATCCCTGTGTTGTCCAAGTCCTCACCCCTCACCCCCTGTTCGGTGTGCCTGGCACTTGGCTGTCAGGCGCAAGCGTAAACGAGCTCCAGCACTTTCTTCGGCCGTCTTCGGCATTCTTCGGCTTTCTTTCCGCTCGTGCCTTTGCCGCTTCGTTCGAAGCGGTGTCGATCTCCGTACGTCGAGCGGGAAGCCACGCCGTCTTTTTTTTGGTCATCGTTCTCGCGGCCATCTTGTCGTGCCATCGGCGTACATTCGTACTCGACCAGAAGCCCATCCAAGGCCCATCGCGTCCGATAGTGACTCCTGGAGGAGCTCTGCAGCATCTCCAAGTCCAGAAAGCGGCAGTTTTCACCGCTTTCACCGGGGAGCGGCTTGGATCAGCCAGCCGCACACAAAGCTCCAGTTTCGGACGGGATCGAGTCGTTCGTCCGCCATTTTGGTGACGAACACGGGCACTCGTGCATTTCACCAGGAAATCCACCACCAGAACGGCCATCCACCACGACGCCGCCTTCGGACTCCGCCAGGACGACGCCGCCACCGAATAAGATCCCGTAAGTTCCATATTTTCCATTGTTTTTACCATTTACCGTTTATTCCCGTTTGCCGGGGTGTATACCTTCAGTGCAGTTCGTCTCGTTTTCAGGACGCCACTCGGCGCCAGCGAATCTGCCCCCGATCAGAACCACTCGGATTTTTCATTTCATTTAATTCACATTGTTTTTTTTTTTTTTATTGTTTTGTAATTCTGTCTGTTTTGTGTTTTTTTCTTTGTTTTGCATTAAAGTTTTTGATTGTTGTTGTGAATTTTATTTCTGACTGTCACTTGCTGCTTTCCTAATCCAAGAGTTATTGTTTTAATGCAGCCTTCATCGGAAGGCTGCCGTCTTTATGTGTACCGCGCTAACACACTCTCCGTTTCCAATTTTGTGCTATCTCAAAAATAATTTTCGATAATGGAAGCTTTTTATATCCAGTTTTAAACATTTTCACAGACTGACATGTTTAACAGTAGCTGTATTCAGTAATTATGTTCAACCTTTGATATACGAATATAAATATAGAATAATAATTTCATAGCACTCTAGACTTATAGAGGCAAAAAGGTTTTGCTCAGACGGTATTTCAACAGCTAACTGAATGGATTAGAAAAAATCTTACGATCCTACAAAAAACTTCCAATTTTTGTGCCTACAGCTACATTGCTCTGCACTGCACACTACCGTGTGATCCAAACCATTCCGAATTGGGGTAAGCTGTGCCCTGGCGAAAAGTAGCTTTACACCCCGGAATTTGACCAGGTCACAGCCTACCCCAATTTGGAATGGTTTGGATCACACGGTATTATTATGGAATGGGAGATAAGTTAGTTTTATTATTCTGATTAAAACTGGGGTCCAATTTAATAAGGGTCTTACCTACTTTTACCCACAAACTACGCAGCAATATTTTCTGCCAGAGTTCTTGCATGAAATTAAGCCCAAAGGGGTAGTTTTGAAGAGATTTATGAAAATTTCGAAATTCGAAAAGATAATGAAATCCATCGACAATTTAGTCAGCGGCTTCCCATTTTGTGCTTATTATTGTTAGTATTATTATTATTATTCCAAGAAATTTCGCCTGCGGCGCTAACTGAGGGGCTCTTAGGTCCTCCGACTCGACCGTTCCAATAGGGGGGGGGGGGTCTGAAATTTTTTTCGCCATAGTAACTTTTTATGAGTTCGGCGCCACTGCTCATAAACATCTACTATCGCTCGAAAGCCACCCACCCCAATTCCAAGGAGCGATCTCCAATTAAGCCGCTGCATTGTAAACACATTTTCGCCCCTAAATATTTCCAATTAGTCGCGTTTTGTCAGTTTCGTTCGGCGCCCTTCAAAATTCCCGCCCGGTATTATTTCCCAATTTATTAAAACTGATGTTGTGCGGCGCCTATCTGGTGGATGCGGTGGGTTGGAAGGACCCGAACCGGGGAGCACTTTGTGTCTCCCCCTGGGTGTTGTATCTTGACGACGGGCGCCTTTATCTCGTGTGCCTGCAATTCGTTGATTAGACCCCCTAACGTGTGACGTCACTGAATATAAATGGTCCAATCAGGTCCGTCCCCTTCCTGGTCCACCGTGACCTAGTTCGCCTATAAATCTAATTGATTAATTACAAGCCGGTAGTACATGCAGATCCCTTCTTCCGTCAGTATCCCCGGCATCACGGCCCTGGCTTTGCCTGGCATGCCTGGACTAATATGATTATATGATGTTGCATTTTTCAGCGCAGCACGCGGCTCAGGGATTTAATAAAAATACACCGTCCGGTGAAAAATGCACTTTTCAGTGCGGATTTAACTATACCCATGGCGCGTAACGGCCATACAGGATTAGCCGAAAGTTTCGGTGAAATGCTCGAAAGGTCAACAACAACACTCATCCAGTAATACGACGGTACGCCAGCTTAAAAGCAAAATCTGGATTCCACAACAATTTGACGAAAAACGTGGGATTTAAAACGTATAGCATGGATGTACTTTGGATCAATTCATCTGAATAAAAAGTCACGGTAACCAGCCTCATCCATCACCCAAAAACACCCAGCAGGTCGGGGAAAAACGGGTAATATTTGAGGTGTATACAACTGCAAGCGGCTGTTTGTTTTGCCGTGTGAATGTGACTTTTTGCCTTGCATCATACAACAGTTGATGAGACAGGGGTTTTCCATTAGGGCACCAAAAAACTCCAGCGAGACGAGTTTAAACACGCCATGCCGGGAAGAGGAAGCTGAGCTGCTCTGGCTGCAAATTTCACAACTATGTGGCAATAGGGAACACTACTGTAACTTGTCGGAGATAGTGCTGTGGCGTAGCTTTACAAAAAGTCTCCGCAAGTTTTTTTTTACTCGAGATAATGTACCTACCTTATCTAAGCTTCGGTTGAAGTTTTGCATCGTTTACCGCCTGATTTTTATTGAACCCTGTACACGTGCATTGCGCGCACGCTGGGCGAAAAATTAAAACCGGTGTGTGCTGATTCCAGCCCCGGGAAATTTCAGGTGACACCTCCCTCTGAATTTGCGTCATCACAGTCGATGTGGGGCAGCTCTCTCCGTTTCTTTTTTCTCCTGTTTTGACGTGCCTGTGTGTCATTACTGTGCTTTCATCATGAAACATGTTGCGTTCATGTTGTTTAAAATTTCACTGCAGCAGCGATGCATGATTTCCCGGGAACTTTAGATTTCCGCAGAATGCACATTCGGAAATTGGCAATGCGTTCAATTATTATTATTAAATTCACGCTTCCGATGAACACGTACCTAGTTCGGCTAATAGAGAACTGCATACGTCATCCATGATGCTTAGATGAGGTCATATGCGAGGGTTGCCATGGAGATAGAACCGCGCCTATTTGCGCACGTATGACGTCCCACGACAGGTTGCACTCAAAACAAAAACGAAACAAAAGGGCGCCAGCTGGGGACCACATAGCGCGTGTTACACCGCTCCGATCGAGTTGAAGCCGAGTCGAAATTTGGATGGGTGACCGAGTTAGGCGTACCCCGTTCAATTCTGAACTGGCTCGTGAATCCCCCCTGGGTGGCATTTGGCAAGCCTCCGAGTATTACGCCTGCAACCGGCAATAGGGTTATATGTAGAGGATGGCTGCCAGCGTGGGCGAGGGGCGGTACGGAGCCGAAGATGCAGATGCGGGTTTTAATTATACCTGCTGCACTTGCGGTTGGGGCTCTGGCGAAATCCCGGTGTACTAGGTACTTGACAACCCCAGTGCTTGATGGACCAAACATCAAGCATCCAAGCATCGCACTGCTGCTCGTTGAATTCGACTACTCTGGGGAGTTGGTACAATGGACCCAAAATCGAGGCTAAAGCAAGGAAACAGTGGTGCCTAAAACTCTATTTACACTTTCAGTACGACTGCTTGAGGATGATAAGGAGCATTGTACTCACTGGCGGCTCCAAGGGGAGTACGACGGTACGGCCGTACCCCCTGTCGCAAATCAGGGGCGCCAGACGTCAAGCTTTTAATTAAAAAAAAATCCACAAGTAGTACCGATGGATTACTCTTTGTAAAAAATTATTATTGTGATAAAAACTCACCAATGAAATGGATAATGGATATTACCTGTGGAAATTCGCTTTGGGCGTCGCGCGATAAAATCTTTGAACTACTCTCATAACATCTGTGGAGGTGGAAAGAACTTCTACTTACGACCACAATAATAATTGTTCATTACTGACTTTTGAAAAAGTTGAAAAATGAACCATCACGAACTATCGGCTCGCGGCGCGCTCTGCAGCTACCTTGGCTCTTGTTTGTAATGAGCCTCTTTCCGTCTCGGTATGTAATGTACTATTACTCACAACCATTATGGTAATTGATTCATTACATACTATGTAGGAGGGCGGGAAATTACTCATTACCTACTCCGCAGGAAAAAGAAGAAGTGGTAGCTTCAGAAAATACATTCCAGAATAATGCATCCAACCAAACAATGAGTTGGTACGGTATGAGTCAAGTTTCAGAAAAATTGATTCGCCGATCTGGAAGGTATATGAGAAAAAAAATTCTAATCTGCTAAGGGCTACAGCCTCCAGCCAGAACCAAAAGTTAGTCTACGATGACTGAAGACTGACTAAATACTCTGTTGGTAATTGCAGAATCCATAAAAATCAAAGATTGCACCGTGAAGTTTAGTTTTGTAGAATAGATACGTAGAGAAGAGTTCATTTATACCATTAAAATCAGTTGTTGTTGTCATGATTGTTTTCCTTTGAAAACTGCTTCTGAATCAACTATATAATATAGGGAGTTCGAGTGAAGTCATAGAGAGAAGCAGGGGCGTACCCACGGGGGGGATGGAGGGGTTAGCTTAAAGCTTCGACTAATATCTTCTGGCGAAATTTTTGAAGAGCTGCCTGAGCTAAGGCTCCAAGGTGGCTCTATATTATCATTTGATTAATTAATTGATTGATTGCTTGGGGGGGGGGTATCCATAAGTCGGGGTACGCCACTGGAGAGAAGCATTGGGCTTATTTTGATCGTAGCCCTCATCTCAAGGGCGCCTGGTCGGTGAACCGTACCCCCTGTTCGAAAATGCTGGAGCCGCCAGTAGGTCCTTTCTAAACCTACAGACCTTCTAGAAACGCTTTAAACGCGCTCTAAGCTATCCCTCATCCCGAACGCTTTTTTCTCGAATTTGGCAAGGACTAGCCGTATCGTCAATCAGATCTTTGGATGCAGAATTTAATTATTAATTTAATTTAAGAATTAGATTATATTATTATTGATTTTTTGTTACGCATAACAACCACTTTTTATTGTCATAGCCAACGTGAATTGTTGCATAAACTGTATTCGGCAGGGACGAAACAGTGACTTTTGAATCTCTGCTATCGGCCACATTTACGGCTAGCGAGCCTCTTAATCTCACAAATATAGATGAAGCTGAATGAACTCTGTCGAAAAAAGGCAGTCCGACTGTAAGGGTCTCCAGCACTTAGTAGGACAGCCTGCCAAAAAAGTGCAACACCAAATTGTCGTGAACCATATTTAAATCAAATATTCGCAGAAAATGTGTTTTGAAGAATCGAATCAACCAATGGACCAAGGAGGCAAATTGTGAACGACAAAAAAAGTCTGGTCCTCCACCAGTTTTTGTTCTTCGTGAAAATGTTTGTCTTCGAGTGGCTGCTATAAGATGTTACGAACAAATAATGATAGGTAGGATCGGAGATAACTGGACTGCGGCCCTAGAATGTCTGATTTTAGCGAATACCAGTTTTAGACGAATTCCGTCTTCTGGACCTAATTTCTGTCGTCCTCTTTTGACTTGAAGAAGAGATATGCCAAAGACTCAAATGGTGCGATAAGCAAATCAGCGGAGCTGAAGAATAATAGAAAGATGTTTCCAGGGACGAATTTCACTTTTGTTTTGACGCTTATGACGATAGTAGGCGAATAGGGTGCTTTCTTGAAGAGCGAAGGTGTTGCAGTTTTTTTGGCGGGCAGTATACATATTGCTTATTAAAATCTTTCAGAAAATTGAAAGAAAAATCTATATTTGAATCTGTGGCGCCATTATTAACGTTGCTATACATCTACATGTCTCATAAAAAATTTCGCTAATGTGTCTTCATATACTTTTCTACCGGGTGTCCGCGCGAAGACTGACAGTTGCGATAATTTCGGCAATTTTCAAGGTACAGATTCCAAATTTCACAGTATCAAGTAGTAACGCGTATTTCTACATGTCTCTGTAGTTTAACAAAAGACATCAAAGTCAAATGTGTTGCAATTTTGGATCAATAAAAAATTTAATTTCTCAAAAAAAATTGTTCACTTTTTTTTTCAATTTTTCAGAGGTATCAAGAATGACATTCTTTTGGTGGAACGAACTGGTCTCTTCGTTCTTACTCACGCCTACCGATGTCCCCCGCGTTACTAATCGACACTGTGAAACTTGAAATCTGTATCTTGAAAATTGCGGAAATTATTGGAACTGTAAGTTTTTGCGCAGACACCCGGTATAATATTGATTATGTGTGAATACTAATTAAAAGAAATTCTTGGAAACGACTTGAGAAAGTCCACTTACTCTTCGATGTTCTACCACCTCCTAAATTATTGACAAAAAAAAGTGAAACACTGTAGGTATACTGATGGAAACTGCTGTCCAAGAACATGATCTAGGACAATAAGACGTGAAGGAAGATCTGAAAAAGAGCACGTGAACATAAAAAAATAGAGTGAAAAACTCAGCTAGAATTGCTGCAAAACACTGCTATAATAACACTTGAAGGAATTAGTGACTATAGAGTTGATTATTTATTGTATTGTTGAATTTCTCGTAAGATGTGCTCGACCTCTCTTGAAGTTTTCAATAGTAGATACAATGGTGCCTGTGAAGAAATGCTGATCAAGTATTCTCCGGGGCTCCGTTACTTGCCTGAATGAAACTTCGCAATTTCGTTCATTCAATTTCTGAAACCAATCTCATAAACAGTGGCGCCGAATAGACCTTTTTTTGTGGCGCTCGCCATACCTCAAAATAGGGGGGGGGGGTAAAAAGGGAAAAAAAGGAGACGGAGGAAGGAAAAAAGGAGAAGGGAGGAAAAGGAGAGGAAGAAAGATTTACCCACCAAATCATTGGATATTACGATTATTAGGTACATTGAATATGAATGACAAGTTGTTTACGATGTAGGTATAGGTACCGTATGATCAAAACCATTTTACCTCAAGAGTGCTATGTTTTTTTGCCTTTTTCAATTGTTGGTACTGCGTTGGTAGTATGCCCTGCAATTTACTCCAGAGTGACATCTGCATGTTAATTGGAAATCTTGTTTAATGAATGTCGGTAAGGAATACAACCACTCTGTCTCGGCCCCGTTCATTGAAAACTGCATTCGTGTGCACTGAGGGTATGCAACCCAAAATATCCCTGTGTTGTCCAAGTCCTCACCCCTCACCCCCTGTTCGGTGTGCCTGGCACTTGGCTGTCAGGCGCAAGCGTAAACGAGCTCCAGCACTTTCTTCGGCCGTCTTCGGCATTCTTCGGCTTTCTTTCCGCTCGTGCCTTTGCCGCTTCGTTCGAAGCGGTGTCGATCTCCGTACGTCGAGCGGGAAGCCACGCCGTCTTTTTTTTGGTCATCGTTCTCGCGGCCATCTTGTCGTGCCATCGGCGTACATTCGTACTCGACCAGAAGCCCATCCAAGGCCCATCGCGTCCGATAGTGACTCCTGGAGGAGCTCTGCAGCATCTCCAAGTCCAGAAAGCGGCAGTTTTCACCGCTTTCACCGGGGAGCGGCTTGGATCAGCCAGCCGCACACAAAGCTCCAGTTTCGGACGGGATCGAGTCGTTCGTCCGCCATTTTGGTGACGAACACGGGCACTCGTGCATTTCACCAGGAAATCCACCACCAGAACGGCCATCCACCACGACGCCGCCTTCGGACTCCGCCAGGACGACGCCGCCACCGAATAAGATCCCGTAAGTTCCATATTTTCCATTGTTTTTACCATTTACCGTTTATTCCCGTTTGCCGGGGTGTATACCTTCAGTGCAGTTCGTCTCGTTTTCAGGACGCCACTCGGCGCCAGCGAATCTGCCCCCGATCAGAACCACTCGGATTTTTCATTTCATTTAATTCACATTGTTTTTTTTTTTTTTATTGTTTTGTAATTCTGTCTGTTTTGTGTTTTTTTCTTTGTTTTGCATTAAAGTTTTTGATTGTTGTTGTGAATTTTATTTCTGACTGTCACTTGCTGCTTTCCTAATCCAAGAGTTATTGTTTTAATGCAGCCTTCATCGGAAGGCTGCCGTCTTTATGTGTACCGCGCTAACATATAAATTGGTCCTTCGAGCCGGATACAGGCTAAGCATGGTACAGTCAGGAATTTAATTCACCTCACTATTGAAACTTTAAAGTCACGGGTCAAACCCACGTGACACTTGTGCGTTGGTCCAGCGTGTTGATCAATTCGTTTTTCGCCCGTCTCATTCGCACTTTTTCACCTGGGTTGGGTTCGCCATTCAGGTACGCCAACCTAAGGGTCAGTTGCTTTGTTTTCATTTTTCTTTGTGTCGTACACAATGGACGCAACTTTATCGTCCATCGCGATAGCTATTGCGCGCCTTGAGCCCCTTCTGGAACAAGGCGTCACAGCTACCACCGAGCCAAGCCTCCAACCGGCATTTTTAGCCACGTTTGACATTGCGGCGGAAATTTACAACGGTTTCAAGAGCACGGTCAACACTGCCCCTCTCCCCAGTGCCTCCGAGGAGCAGAAGGCTACATTTCTTGAACGTACACTCCGGGCAGACAGCTTGTATGGCAAACTTGCTGCGGTAAAAGCCTCGTTTTCGAATTCAGAGCCGACTTCCTCGCTCTCTCGCCAAGCCTCGCAAACTTGGTTCGAGACAGGCCGGAGCAATGTCCGATTGCCAAAAATCGCGTTGCCGTTGTTCGACGGAAAGTTAAAATCATGGCCACCATACTATGATCTGTTCACGGCGTTAATACACAGAAACCAGTCTCTCTCAGATATTGAACGGTTTCAGTATCTGATCTCGTCTTTATCTGGTGAACCTCTCTCAATGGTTAAACACCTGCCATTGACGGGAGATAATTACATAATTGCGTTCGACTCGTTGGTTGAGAGATACCAGAACGACCGCGTGCTAGTCACTTTTTACTGGCAGTCGATGATGAACGCCTCCTCCGTCACATCTGACTCCGCGCAAGCGCTTCGCCATCTTGTGAACACGTTCAACGAAAATTTAGTGGCGCTCGAGCAGTATCCGCATATCGACCTGTGGGATTTCACCCTGTCGAGCATGCTGCTCCAGAAACTCGATGAGTCGACGCGAAAACGTTTCGAGGTGCAGTCAGCTGGCACCCCCTTCCCCAAATACGAAGACGTCAAGTCTTTCGTGCTCGACCAATGCAAGGCTTTCGAGGCAACTGCCTTAAATTCTAAAACGCAATCGAACTCCCGCTCCACACGGGCAAACACCGTTACCGTGAAGCCCGAGGTCAGCCGCAAGTCGTGGGCCTCACATACGTTGGTGTCTCAGACTTCATCTGCCCCAGCGACGTCGCATGAGTCAGCATGTTCTCATTGTGGGGCGAGAAGTCATAGAGTCACCGCGTGCAAGACTTTTCTGTCAATGTCCCCAAATGACAGATATTTGGCGGTCAAACAGAAAAGGCTCTGTCTCAACTGCTTGAGCACCAATCACGGCGCTCCAAAATGTCCATCGTCGTATTCGTGTCGGCAGTGCCACGCAAGGCATCACACCTTGCTGCACTTCCCCAAGCCACATAGAACTGCAGGTCATGAGTCACCCAGTTCTTTATCGAATCCAGTTGAATTACCGCAAATCGTTTCCCCTGGTCTTCCAGAAAATGTCGCGAATTCGGTGACGAATCTCGCCTCAAGCCTCAAGGCAGCTCATGTTTTGTTGGCCACGGCAATCGTTCACGTTCGTGACCGGTGGGGAGGCTACCAAAGCCTCCGTGCGCTCATAGACCCTGCCAGTCAGGCATCGTTTATTTTGGACTCCTGCGTGCGCAAATTGGGTCTATCCCCATCAAATCACAATGTGCCCGTTTTTGGCTTGGGTCTCACCCCCGCCAATTCGACGTGTGGCACAGTCACTTGCCAGGTCAAGGCTGATGATGAGTCTCTCCCAATCCCTGAATTGGAGTTAATTGTCCTGCGCAGGATTTGTGGTAACCTGCCAGACACCGCTTTGAACCCGGATCAATTCCACTTGAACTTATCGAATCTGGCGGATCCCACATGGTTCAAGCCAGGCCCCATTCAAGTGTTGTTGGGCGCCGACGTTTATCCGTCAGTCGTGAAAGAGGGAATCGTCTCGTCAGGTCCGTCACAGCCTGTTGCCATAAACACCATTTTTGGCTGGGCTCTTCTCGGTCCCTTTCAAACCCCGTCAAAACCTCTGCATTCCTTTTTGGTTTGCACTCCAACTGGAATCGACGAGTCTCTGCACAAATTTTGGGAAGTAGAGGAAATCTCGTCACCATCGTCCAAAACACGTTTGTCCCCAGATGATGAACGTGCAGAAATTTGTTTCCGGGACTCTGTCTACCGTTGTCCGTCAGGTCGTTTTGGGGTTTCGCTTCCCTTCAAAAGGGAGTCCCCCACCTTTGAACATTGCAGGTCTATGGCTGACCGCCGTTGGTTAGCTATCGAACGTCGCCTGGTCCGTCAGGACACACTCCGTGATCTGTACATAGCATTCATGCGCGACTACCTCGACCTAGGTCACATGACCTTGCTGGACGCAGAACCTCCAGATTCTGAGGCGTATTACCTCCCTCATCATCCGATCGTCAAGATCGAAGACGACAAGCCGAAAATTCGCGTCGTTTTTGATGCTTCGGCGCAAGCGCCGAATCATTTATCTCTCAACGAGACGCTTCTCGTCGGTCCTAAGTTACAACAGGACATAGCAGCTTTGCTACTGCAGTTTCGGTGTGAGCCGATCGTTTTTACTTGTGACATCCGTCAGATGTATCGGCAGATACTTATCTCGCCCGAACATCGCAAGTATCAACTCATTCGCTTTCGTTTCTCCCCTGATCGACCCATTGAAACGTACCAATTGAACACCATTACATATGGTGTTTCTTCGGCACCGTTTCTAGCGGTTCGCACGTTGCTTCACTTGGCAGAACAAAGCGCCTCGAAGTTTCCATTGGCTTCGCAGGCAATTCGCCGTAATTTGTATGTAGACGATCTACTTTGCGGTGCGAACTCCGTGGAATCAGCACGGGAATTACAAACGCAGCTAATCAACCTGCTCCAATCGGGTTGCTTTGAATTGCGCAAGTGGGCAAGCAATCACCCTGATGTGCTGCAAGACATACCACTTGATCACGTTCGAACTCAGCCGTCCACTTTCAGTGACGTTGCTGACAATACTGTAAAAATTCTTGGCCTCCAGTGGCAAGCGGCAACAGACACCTTTTCATTCACGGTTCATCCAAATGAACTACCGTGCACAAAACGGTCCATCTTGTCGGAGGTGGCTCGGATTTACGATCCGCTCGGCTTTCTGTGCCCTGTTGCATTTTTCGCCAAACATTTAATCCAACGGTTATGGAAACTTGGCCTTGATTGGGACGACACCCCTCCAGACATCGTATGTCAGCAGTGGTTGCGTTTTCAATCCGAGCTATCGCAACTTTCGCGGTTGCAAATTCCACGGCATACTTTTCCGTCGCCTGCAGACAGGTGCCAGTTGCACGCCTTTTGCGACGCATCTGAATCTGGGTACGCGAGCGTGTTGTACGTTCGTTACCTTCGAAATGGTGTTCCCACCATTCGTCTCCTAACCGCCAAATCAAAGGTGGCTCCAGTCAAATTGCTGACCGTACCCCGTCTCGAATTGTGTGCAGCGGTCCTACTTTCCAATCTCGTTGCCTTCACCGTTGCAGCGCTCGCAGGAACCGTACAGTTCGATGCCATATTTGCGTGGACCGATTCTACGGTTGTTCTCAGCTGGCTGCGTTCCTCTTCGCACCGCTGGAAAACATTTGTTGCTCACCGTGTTGAGCATATTCAACAGCGTGTCCCGCCTCAGTGTTGGAGACATGTCTCAACATCGGACAATCCCGCCGACCCAGCTTCGCGCGGATTGTTTCCCGAAGACATGCTTTCGTGCTCCCTCTGGTGGTCTGGCCCACCTTTTCTGTCATCAGCGGATGACACATGGCCGGATGACAAATTCTCCGTGTCCTCCCCAGACATTGCGTCTGAAGAGCGAAAGCTCGCTTTGGTCGTGCGTGTGCCGCAGCCGCCGCCGATTGACATCGACGACCTCTTTTTGCGCATATCCTCCTTACGGAAGATTCAGGGCGCTGTCGCCTATTTCTATCGGTTCTGCAAATGCAAGTCCGATGAGAAGTTCACAGGACCTCTCTCGGATACAGAGCTCCATTTTGCCTTGTTGTACATTGTCAAACATGTACAGCAGAAGGTATTTGCCGTCGAATTCGCGTCGTTACGCAACGGCAAACCCTGTTCAAGACCCTTTCGAAAACTTTCACCCTTTCTCGATCGTGACGATGTTCTCCGCGTCGGCGGACGTTTGAAGCATTGTCATGAGTTGCCATTTGCAACCAGACACCCTGCTCTTCTTCCATCTCGTCACGTCTTGACAGGACTCGTTATTCGACAAGTTCATTCCCGACATTGCCACCCGGGACTCAACAATACCTGCTATCTCCTGCAGCAAAATTTTTGGATATTGTCCACGCGACGCGCGGTACGGCACTATCTTGCATCGTGTTACCGGTGCTTCCGGACTAAGCCGCAAACTTTTTCTCCCACCATGGGCGACCTCCCCTCGGCGCGAATTTCTCAGCTAAAACCTTTTAGCTGCGTCGGGCTCGACTATGGTGGCCCTTTTCCAATCCTCATGTCACGCGCTCGCGGTGTCAGAACTACGAAGGCGTACATCTGTCTTTTCGTGTGCTTCGCCACCAAGGCATTGCACGTCGAGGTTGCCTCCGATCTCTCAACAGATGCTTTCCTCGCCGCCTTGCGCAGATTCATTGCCCGGCGCGGTCGTTGCTCTACCATCTATAGCGACAATGGCACAAACTTTGTCGGAGCTCATAGGCAATTGACGACGTCAATGCAACTCGCCGCGGAATCCGAAGCCATCACTTGGCGCTTCATTCCTCCCTCCAGTCCCCACTTTGGCGGGCTGTGGGAAAGCGGCATAAAAGCTGTCAAAACTCATCTATCTCGCGTGATAGGTGATCAAATACTCACCTTTGAAGAGCTGACCACGTTGGTCACCCAAGTTGAAGCGTTGCTCAACTCACGGCCACTTTCGGAGCTGAGCTCGGATCCAAATGATCTGTGCCCATTGACGCCTGGTCATTTTTTGACGCTCGAGCCGTTAACGGCCCCACCTGACCCAGATTTGTCCCACCTCAAGATCAGCAGGTTGTCGCGATGGCAGTTGGTCCAATCCATGCAACAGCGTTTCTGGGCGCGTTGGCGCGACGAATATCTACACACGCTGTACCAACGCGGCAAGTGGCACAAGTCACGTCACCTTGAATCCGCAGATGTGGGGTCTTTAGTCCTCATCAAGGACGAAAACGCTCCCCCTCTGAAGTGGAGGTTAGGCAGAATTTCAAAACTCTTCCCCGGCAAAGATGGCATTTGTCGTGTCGCAGATGTCCGTACTCAACGCGACGTTCTGCGACGCCCAATGGTCAAACTTTGTCCCCTCCCTTCAGGACAGTGAGCATTCTGTGTTTTCACTTCCGTCATTGTTCTCACTATGCTCTTTCCTTTTGTATCATGTTTGATTTCATTAATTTTTGAACTTTGAAAATACCCCGAGTGGTATTTTGGTGGGGAGTATGTCTCGGCCCCGTTCATTGAAAACTGCATTCGTGTGCACTGAGGGTATGCAACCCAAAATATCCCTGTGTTGTCCAAGTCCTCACCCCTCACCCCCTGTTCGGTGTGCCTGGCACTTGGCTGTCAGGCGCAAGCGTAAACGAGCTCCAGCACTTTCTTCGGCCGTCTTCGGCATTCTTCGGCTTTCTTTCCGCTCGTGCCTTTGCCGCTTCGTTCGAAGCGGTGTCGATCTCCGTACGTCGAGCGGGAAGCCACGCCGTCTTTTTTTTGGTCATCGTTCTCGCGGCCATCTTGTCGTGCCATCGGCGTACATTCGTACTCGACCAGAAGCCCATCCAAGGCCCATCGCGTCCGATAGTGACTCCTGGAGGAGCTCTGCAGCATCTCCAAGTCCAGAAAGCGGCAGTTTTCACCGCTTTCACCGGGGAGCGGCTTGGATCAGCCAGCCGCACACAAAGCTCCAGTTTCGGACGGGATCGAGTCGTTCGTCCGCCATTTTGGTGACGAACACGGGCACTCGTGCATTTCACCAGGAAATCCACCACCAGAACGGCCATCCACCACGACGCCGCCTTCGGACTCCGCCAGGACGACGCCGCCACCGAATAAGATCCCGTAAGTTCCATATTTTCCATTGTTTTTACCATTTACCGTTTATTCCCGTTTGCCGGGGTGTATACCTTCAGTGCAGTTCGTCTCGTTTTCAGGACGCCACTCGGCGCCAGCGAATCTGCCCCCGATCAGAACCACTCGGATTTTTCATTTCATTTAATTCACATTGTTTTTTTTTTTTTTATTGTTTTGTAATTCTGTCTGTTTTGTGTTTTTTTCTTTGTTTTGCATTAAAGTTTTTGATTGTTGTTGTGAATTTTATTTCTGACTGTCACTTGCTGCTTTCCTAATCCAAGAGTTATTGTTTTAATGCAGCCTTCATCGGAAGGCTGCCGTCTTTATGTGTACCGCGCTAACACACTCTCCGTTTCCAATTTTGTGCTATCTCAAAAATAATTTTCGATAATGGAAGCTTTTTATATCCAGTTTTAAACATTTTCACAGACTGACATGTTTAACAGTAGCTGTATTCAGTAATTATGTTCAACCTTTGATATACGAATATAAATATAGAATAATAATTTCATAGCACTCTAGACTTATAGAGGCAAAAAGGTTTTGCTCAGACGGTATTTCAACAGCTAACTGAATGGATTAGAAAAAATCTTACGATCCTACAAAAAACTTCCAATTTTTGTGCCTACAGCTACATTGCTCTGCACTGCACACTACCGTGTGATCCAAACCATTCCGAATTGGGGTAAGCTGTGCCCTGGCGAAAAGTAGCTTTACACCCCGGAATTTGACCAGGTCACAGCCTACCCCAATTTGGAATGGTTTGGATCACACGGTATTATTATGGAATGGGAGATAAGTTAGTTTTATTATTCTGATTAAAACTGGGGTCCAATTTAATAAGGGTCTTACCTACTTTTACCCACAAACTACGCAGCAATATTTTCTGCCAGAGTTCTTGCATGAAATTAAGCCCAAAGGGGTAGTTTTGAAGAGATTTATGAAAATTTCGAAATTCGAAAAGATAATGAAATCCATCGACAATTTAGTCAGCGGCTTCCCATTTTGTGCTTATTATTGTTAGTATTATTATTATTATTCCAAGAAATTTCGCCTGCGGCGCTAACTGAGGGGCTCTTAGGTCCTCCGACTCGACCGTTCCAATAGGGGGGGGGGGGTCTGAAATTTTTTTCGCCATAGTAACTTTTTATGAGTTCGGCGCCACTGCTCATAAACATCTACTATCGCTCGAAAGCCACCCACCCCAATTCCAAGGAGCGATCTCCAATTAAGCCGCTGCATTGTAAACACATTTTCGCCCCTAAATATTTCCAATTAGTCGCGTTTTGTCAGTTTCGTTCGGCGCCCTTCAAAATTCCCGCCCGGTATTATTTCCCAATTTATTAAAACTGATGTTGTGCGGCGCCTATCTGGTGGATGCGGTGGGTTGGAAGGACCCGAACCGGGGAGCACTTTGTGTCTCCCCCTGGGTGTTGTATCTTGACGACGGGCGCCTTTATCTCGTGTGCCTGCAATTCGTTGATTAGACCCCCTAACGTGTGACGTCACTGAATATAAATGGTCCAATCAGGTCCGTCCCCTTCCTGGTCCACCGTGACCTAGTTCGCCTATAAATCTAATTGATTAATTACAAGCCGGTAGTACATGCAGATCCCTTCTTCCGTCAGTATCCCCGGCATCACGGCCCTGGCTTTGCCTGGCATGCCTGGACTAATATGATTATATGATGTTGCATTTTTCAGCGCAGCACGCGGCTCAGGGATTTAATAAAAATACACCGTCCGGTGAAAAATGCACTTTTCAGTGCGGATTTAACTATACCCATGGCGCGTAACGGCCATACAGGATTAGCCGAAAGTTTCGGTGAAATGCTCGAAAGGTCAACAACAACACTCATCCAGTAATACGACGGTACGCCAGCTTAAAAGCAAAATCTGGATTCCACAACAATTTGACGAAAAACGTGGGATTTAAAACGTATAGCATGGATGTACTTTGGATCAATTCATCTGAATAAAAAGTCACGGTAACCAGCCTCATCCATCACCCAAAAACACCCAGCAGGTCGGGGAAAAACGGGTAATATTTGAGGTGTATACAACTGCAAGCGGCTGTTTGTTTTGCCGTGTGAATGTGACTTTTTGCCTTGCATCATACAACAGTTGATGAGACAGGGGTTTTCCATTAGGGCACCAAAAAACTCCAGCGAGACGAGTTTAAACACGCCATGCCGGGAAGAGGAAGCTGAGCTGCTCTGGCTGCAAATTTCACAACTATGTGGCAATAGGGAACACTACTGTAACTTGTCGGAGATAGTGCTGTGGCGTAGCTTTACAAAAAGTCTCCGCAAGTTTTTTTTTACTCGAGATAATGTACCTACCTTATCTAAGCTTCGGTTGAAGTTTTGCATCGTTTACCGCCTGATTTTTATTGAACCCTGTACACGTGCATTGCGCGCACGCTGGGCGAAAAATTAAAACCGGTGTGTGCTGATTCCAGCCCCGGGAAATTTCAGGTGACACCTCCCTCTGAATTTGCGTCATCACAGTCGATGTGGGGCAGCTCTCTCCGTTTCTTTTTTCTCCTGTTTTGACGTGCCTGTGTGTCATTACTGTGCTTTCATCATGAAACATGTTGCGTTCATGTTGTTTAAAATTTCACTGCAGCAGCGATGCATGATTTCCCGGGAACTTTAGATTTCCGCAGAATGCACATTCGGAAATTGGCAATGCGTTCAATTATTATTATTAAATTCACGCTTCCGATGAACACGTACCTAGTTCGGCTAATAGAGAACTGCATACGTCATCCATGATGCTTAGATGAGGTCATATGCGAGGGTTGCCATGGAGATAGAACCGCGCCTATTTGCGCACGTATGACGTCCCACGACAGGTTGCACTCAAAACAAAAACGAAACAAAAGGGCGCCAGCTGGGGACCACATAGCGCGTGTTACACCGCTCCGATCGAGTTGAAGCCGAGTCGAAATTTGGATGGGTGACCGAGTTAGGCGTACCCCGTTCAATTCTGAACTGGCTCGTGAATCCCCCCTGGGTGGCATTTGGCAAGCCTCCGAGTATTACGCCTGCAACCGGCAATAGGGTTATATGTAGAGGATGGCTGCCAGCGTGGGCGAGGGGCGGTACGGAGCCGAAGATGCAGATGCGGGTTTTAATTATACCTGCTGCACTTGCGGTTGGGGCTCTGGCGAAATCCCGGTGTACTAGGTACTTGACAACCCCAGTGCTTGATGGACCAAACATCAAGCATCCAAGCATCGCACTGCTGCTCGTTGAATTCGACTACTCTGGGGAGTTGGTACAATGGACCCAAAATCGAGGCTAAAGCAAGGAAACAGTGGTGCCTAAAACTCTATTTACACTTTCAGTACGACTGCTTGAGGATGATAAGGAGCATTGTACTCACTGGCGGCTCCAAGGGGAGTACGACGGTACGGCCGTACCCCCTGTCGCAAATCAGGGGCGCCAGACGTCAAGCTTTTAATTAAAAAAAAATCCACAAGTAGTACCGATGGATTACTCTTTGTAAAAAATTATTATTGTGATAAAAACTCACCAATGAAATGGATAATGGATATTACCTGTGGAAATTCGCTTTGGGCGTCGCGCGATAAAATCTTTGAACTACTCTCATAACATCTGTGGAGGTGGAAAGAACTTCTACTTACGACCACAATAATAATTGTTCATTACTGACTTTTGAAAAAGTTGAAAAATGAACCATCACGAACTATCGGCTCGCGGCGCGCTCTGCAGCTACCTTGGCTCTTGTTTGTAATGAGCCTCTTTCCGTCTCGGTATGTAATGTACTATTACTCACAACCATTATGGTAATTGATTCATTACATACTATGTAGGAGGGCGGGAAATTACTCATTACCTACTCCGCAGGAAAAAGAAGAAGTGGTAGCTTCAGAAAATACATTCCAGAATAATGCATCCAACCAAACAATGAGTTGGTACGGTATGAGTCAAGTTTCAGAAAAATTGATTCGCCGATCTGGAAGGTATATGAGAAAAAAAATTCTAATCTGCTAAGGGCTACAGCCTCCAGCCAGAACCAAAAGTTAGTCTACGATGACTGAAGACTGACTAAATACTCTGTTGGTAATTGCAGAATCCATAAAAATCAAAGATTGCACCGTGAAGTTTAGTTTTGTAGAATAGATACGTAGAGAAGAGTTCATTTATACCATTAAAATCAGTTGTTGTTGTCATGATTGTTTTCCTTTGAAAACTGCTTCTGAATCAACTATATAATATAGGGAGTTCGAGTGAAGTCATAGAGAGAAGCAGGGGCGTACCCACGGGGGGGATGGAGGGGTTAGCTTAAAGCTTCGACTAATATCTTCTGGCGAAATTTTTGAAGAGCTGCCTGAGCTAAGGCTCCAAGGTGGCTCTATATTATCATTTGATTAATTAATTGATTGATTGCTTGGGGGGGGGGTATCCATAAGTCGGGGTACGCCACTGGAGAGAAGCATTGGGCTTATTTTGATCGTAGCCCTCATCTCAAGGGCGCCTGGTCGGTGAACCGTACCCCCTGTTCGAAAATGCTGGAGCCGCCAGTAGGTCCTTTCTAAACCTACAGACCTTCTAGAAACGCTTTAAACGCGCTCTAAGCTATCCCTCATCCCGAACGCTTTTTTCTCGAATTTGGCAAGGACTAGCCGTATCGTCAATCAGATCTTTGGATGCAGAATTTAATGGGAAATAGTTTCGTTCTCGTTACTATTTCACGTCCATGTTACCGTTTGGCAGAAAAATGAGAAAAATGGGCACCTTGTCACCGTAAGGGTGGTTTTCACCCCCTAAAATCCACGACGCAAACGTCAGAATCCTCGAGTATTTTGACACGTTGGTCAGACGGGTCAAAAGGGTCACTGTAGAGAAACTCAGCTTTGAGGAAATTATCCCTGGGTTTAGACATTTCTTTACCTAAAACATATAAGTAGGTAGTTGTCGTGTTATAATTCAAAATACATATTCAGAAGAGGATTCCTGGCACAAGCATCATACGCAGAACATTAGGGTCAACAATTTTCTTTGTTACCGTTTTTTCGTGGGATCAACCACTTGCATGATATTAGCCTCAGAACACGGCATTGCTCGGATTTTCCGCTGCGAACTCTAAGCTACCCCTCACTACAAACGCTTTTTTCTTGAATTAGGTGAAGACCAGCCGTACAGTCAATCAGACCTTTCTGATGCAGAATTTAGTGGAGAATATTTCCATTCCCATAACTACTTCACGTCTAAGCTACCGTTTAACAGAAAAATGAGAAAAACCAGCATCATGTCATCATAAAGGTAATTTTTATCCCCAAAAATCCATGACGCGAAGGCCGAAATTTCCGAGTATTTTGATATGTTGCTCAGACCGAAGCAGGACAACTTGACGCCGGCCATCTTGACGCGGGGCAACTTGCCGCGGAACAACTTGACGTCAGGACAACTTGACGCGGGACAATTTGACGCAAGAACAATTTGACGCCAGGAGTTATTTTGATTTCGGGACTCTATTAGGCCAGTTTGTGTCTTTTTGTCCCCCAATTGGCCCCCTTGTGTTCCTGTGGTTTTTCGGAACTAGCAAGCCCCTTATGCCTATTTGTGTATTTGTTTTTGAGTTCCAATGACCTCAGTTGTGTCTTGTTGTATAACTCGAAGTCACAGCCCCCATGTCTCTTCATGTGTCATTTCAAGCCCTGATGAGCCCCCTACTTATGTCTTCGTGTTGTTTTCGAAACTGCACTGGACCCACTTTGTTTTCCCATAGTGTTTTTAGGAACCCCGATAACCCCCTCGATGACCTTCTTGTGTTTTCATGTGAAGCTCCAAATTCTATCGGGCCCGCTTGTATCTTCGTGGGCTTTGGAACCCTGCTGATTCTTTCTTGCTGGGTCAATCTGGGACGTGTGTCTATGGTGACGCTTCCAGTCCCGCAATAAGCTCCATTTTGTCTTCTTCATGTCTTGGAATCCTAGCGGCTCGCGTTGTGTCTTGCTATGTTTATCAGAGACCCAACAGACCCCCTTTGTCTGTATTTGTCGTTTGGAAACCCGAGAATCCACCTCGTGTCTTCATGTTGTGGTGTTGTGTGAAGCCTTGATCAACCCCCTTGTATCTCCTTATGTTTCTAGTCATATATGGCGCCCCCTCGGACGCCCCCATTATGCCTTGCTTTGTCAATCGGAGCTCCAATAGGCCTTTTTGTGTCTATGTGTCATTTCGACGATGAGCCTCCTCATGTTTTCTGTAGTTTTCAGAAATAACATGCTCCCTTATGCTTACTTTGCTCATATTTTGGAGCTCTAGCGACCCATTATCTCTTGCTGTGTCAATCGGAGCCCCCTTCTGTCTTTATGTACCGTATTGTGCCCCGATGACCTTATTGTATTTTCTCAGCAGTTTCGGAACACCATCGAGATCCTTTGTATCTTTTTTATTTTGGAGCCCTACCGGCCTCTCCCCTATTGTGTTCTTTTGTGTCTTTTTGAGCCCCCAATGAACTCTTATATGTTTTCTTGAGGTTTTCGGAGGTCTAAGCGATTCCGCTCATGTCTTCTTGTGTTATGGAGTTCTAGAGGCCCTCATTGTGTTCTGCTGTGTAATTCGGAGACCCAGTGAAAACCCTTGTGTCTTAATGTGTCGTTTCGACTCCCGATGAGTCCCTTATTGTCATTTTCTTCGAGTGTTTTTTACTCTTTTCTCAAAAAAAACCCTGGCGCAAATCGTCCGGCGTCAAGTTGGCCGAAAGAGGACAGCTTGACGCCGGCCATCCTGACGCCAGAACAACCTAACGCGTGGACAATTTGATGTGTCGCTTTAAGCCTTGACGAGTCTCCTTATTGTGTCTCCATGTTGCTTTTGGAACTCTATCGAGCCACAATCCATCTCCTCAGATTTTGTAGTTCTAGAGTTCTTCTTTGTCAATCGCAGCCCCGATGAGCCCCCGTGTCTTTTTGTATCGTTTCGAGCCCCGATGAACCCTCGTGTGTTCACTTGAGGTGTTCGGAGTTCTAAGGAGCCCCCTTATGTCTTCTTATGTTTTGTAGCTCAAGCGGCTCCCATTTTGTTTTGCTGTGTTAACTCGGAATTCCAGTGGATCCTTCTGGGTATTTATATGTCGTTTTGAGCCCTGATGAGCAACCTTGCGTGTTCATGATGCTTTCGGAATCGTAGTATCTACCCTTTATGTCTTCATATGGCGTTGTAAGCACCCTTATTCAGAGCCCAATTGGACACTCTTGTTTTAAGCTCCTTATGATTTTTCGCCCCTCCAAGATTTCAGTAAGCCCCCTTGCGCCTTCTTTGATTGTGAAAAGCTCTACTGGCCCCCTTATTTCTTCAATGTCGATTGAAGCCCTGCTGAGTCCCCTTACATTTTTCCGTCGTTTTCGAAGCTTTAGTAAACACCTTGGTGCCTTCGTGTAACATTTGGAGCCCTATCGGGCGCCCCCATTTGTCCTTAACCTCAAGTACCGTTTGCCGCCCTGGTGAGTCTCCCTATGTTTTTTCACGTGTTTAGAATTCCCCTGAGCCCCTTTCGCCTTCTTGTGTCTTTTGAAGTCCTGATGAGCCCCCTTGCAATTTTTCGTGTCTCCGGGAGTTTTCAAGCAATCGAAAGCACACTTGTGTTTTCGTCTGGTATTCGAAGCCCTACTTGGTCCGCTTGTGTCCTCATATGCCCAAGAAGCCAACTTTTGCTTTCATGTGTTGTTCATAGCCCCATTGGATCTCATTGTGTCTTCAATGATGGTGTTTGAACCCCTGCCGAGTCCCCTTGCACTTTTTTCATTTTCATTTAGTAAGCACTCTTGTGCCTTTGTTTGGTATTCGAACGTCTATCGGGCCCTCTTGCATTTTCCCCTGGCTTTCGTAACTTTAGTTAGCACCTTTATGCCTTCATGTGATACTCGGGGTCCTATAGCTGCAACTGATGGTGTTAAGTTGTCCCGACGTTAAGTCGGGTAGCGGCTACTTTAAAATTTCTGGCGTCAAGTTGTCCCTCGTCAAGTTGTCCTGGCGTCAAGTCGGCCGCTTTAAAATTCCTGGCGTCAAGTTGTCCCGCGTCAAGTTGTCATGTACGCGCTCAGACTGGTCACAAAGGTCACTATGCAAAAAATCAGCTTTGTGGGAATTATTCCCGGGTTGAAACCTAAAATGACTAGGCTAAAATGCATGCTCTTTGAATTATCCTCAACAAACCTGGATGTTGGGCAGACTTGACAAGTGGCATATACAGGGTGAAAAACAAAATTGAAATATTAAAATATCATATCTGAAGAACCAGAAATGTCCTGTGAATCACCTTATGTACTTGTGATTTATTGTTCATGAAGCTCCACCAAACAGTTTAAAAATATCTTCTTTCTTCCCTGAGTTTTTCTGAGAAACTTTAAAATGCTCGTAAAAACGACTCTTGTTTAAAAATCAGCAAATTTTGGAAATTTTGTGGTGGAACTTGGTATTTCTACAATGTGTGACGTTAGAAATGGAATAAGATCAGAAGCCAATTTCTACGCCTCCTTTTTTTCAGAAATACGATAGTCAACTTTTTGTTGTCTTCACGGCGGCCATTTTGAATTTTTCTGTAATTGAATATTTCGAAACGTGGTCGGCAAGTGCAAAGGAGGCTACATTGGACCATCAATTGCGAGCGTTTTTATCGAATCGTCCAAATCAGATCAGTGACGTCTCCTGCCATTTCCGGTACCTGTTGGCTTTGTTTGTGCCAAGTCTTTATCAGCATTTCCTCATTTTTATGGAAAATGCACCGCATTGCTGATTTGGGCGATTCGCTTACATTCTAGGCTGCACGCTGCAAGTGCTTTTTCCGTTATATTAAAAAGATGAACTTTTACCGAGAGCTTTTACCACGACAATTACCATGACAATATCGTCACGATATACAAAAACCTGATCTTGCAACGAAGCAAGTCTCAAGATCCAAACTCTCTGCAGTGTCTGCGGACTATTGAACGAACGAAATGGCAATGTAATAAACTCAAATAGAGGACCGTTGAAACCTACCATACTCATCATCAAAGGTACATCTTTAAATTTCAACTGAGTTCCATCTATGAGGATGGTCAAACAGCTTCAGTTTGATTTTTAGGGGATGACAAGCAGTGCAGATGAAATAAGAGTATACTGGTTGCTGGACCATGGTTGGGAAAAAACATGAACAAAGATCCGAATTGGAAGTCTAAAAGAACTGGATTATTGATTGCTTGGTTGAATTTGACGAATTTCGCAAGGCCACCGCAGATGTGAAAACCACAAAGCCAGATCCGTTCTTGACTTAAGCCATCCTCGCCCTTTCTTGCCAAATTAAATTCCACCTCCACCCTTGAGTTTCGCCTTGTTTCTACATGAAATCCCAGCTACCTCTCCAAAAATGATTGTTAATTTCTCCTGCTCCTTTCAGACTTCGGAATTACTTTTTAATTACAGCAGTAATCCCCCTGAATACTTAATCCCGCAACTCGGGCCGGCGGAAACCAGTACCGGTCGGTGTGGCGGCTGCGCCCCAATTTTCCTATCAGGCAAACCGCTCATTCTTTCTAATCCCCGCACCGACGACCGGCCGATTATTCAAAATAAATCACACACAACTGCAGAAACTCAATATAACGCAAAATTTATGGACAGGTAATTCCAGGCAGCGGCAGCTCCGGTAAGTTATTTATTAGCCCAACCACTCCACTCTTGCCCCGGGAAATGTTTCTTTTACTTTTCGACGGAAAGGAAAGCCGCCGCTCTGCCTCTGCCTTTAAGTATTTCTAAATCACCTCGTTTTATGTTGACAAGACGAGGCGGGCACGAGGCCGCCAGCGAAGGAACAACGCCCCACTATCCTCTTTTCGCCTAATACTAATCACACTTGTGCTTTTCTTCACCCCCTGGTGCGGCTGCTCCCAGAAAGCTTTATATATTTTAAAACACACCTCCGCGATCCTTTTGTTCGTTTCGCAAAGCTTTCAGAGAGATATAGGTACCTACGTAAGAAGAGGGCTGCGCAATAAAAAGAACTGCACTCCTCGCGTTGATAATGATTTCAGAGATTGCTAATGGACCTGTTTTGCTGCTGGTTGTGGGTCTGGTGGAAAAGGAGTGAGACGCAGAACGGGAAAAAAACGACCTCGATGATGAGTAGGGGGATGAAAGGTGGCTCGCGTGCGCTTATAATTGCGATATTGTACTTCATTCGGGCGCGCGCTTCATGAATAAATTTCAGCGATTCCAAGTTTCAACCTTAAATTCCGCATAATACGAGTATAGTTTGCTGCAGCTCTGTGGGATATATTTGAATTTTAAAGTTCCAACTAAAGACCTACAGAAGAGGTTTCTGAGAAGTTTTGTTCAAACGGAATATCGGCGGGCTCAGGCTAATATTTTATAAAAATGAACAGATCATTCTCACTTCAATCCTCCGGTTTACTTTCGGTCTTTGGCAGGTAACTTCATAGGGCCTCGCGTTCACCGTTTCTTTGGCCAGTCTTTGGTTACAAAATCCCTTGCAAAAGTGCATGCCCTACGGCTTTGCTCAACCAGTAATAGTACGGACGTTGGCGGCACATATCAGGACCAACCTTGCATTTCATTCCGATGCAAAACGCTTTTGCACGTAAGTAGTAGGTACTTATAGGTAATTTTTGAGAAGTGGTGCCCCGATGGGACACGTGACTGGCGTGCTCCCTAAGAGGTCGAAGGTCCAAAAAATCTCCATTTTTGAAATCGCTGCTTTTTTCATAATTTTTTCGCTGGACCATATATTTTTAAGGCCGAAGAACTCTATGCAATAAGTTTCTAGATTGTGTCATTGTAAGTAGATTCTGCAGCAATATGATATACTCCCTGATTTATTACCAAAAGCTCTGTGAACGACAAGCAGCTATCTTCATTGTTAATTTGGATTCATTATGAACGATTTCTCGCGGGGTAGAGGAGCGACTTTTTCTTAATGCCTGGATCAATCACGCTCACTAGTGACGTCAAGTGAATCGACGTGATCGGTCAAGACGAAAAAATCGCTTCGCTCTGCTGCGAAATATCGCGCATGATGAATCCACCTTATCATCCGCGAACAATTCGTTGGAAGGGTGCAGAACAAAATCCAGAAGAAGTACATCTAAGAGCAGTTCATTCATGAATTGGTTGTGGATAAACCGGACTGATCTTAAAACATGTTTTCCAGCCTATTTGATTTGCCCTCGTCAATGAGATGAGAACTTTCAGCAAGGATGCTCTACAATAATACGCCAACCTATCAACAAACTAGTTCCTTGCAATCCTCGTATGAGAACAAAAATTTTCGCTATCGCTCTCGAGAAAGGAAGCAAGAACGAAACAGAACAAAAGCGTATGTTTATGAACGAAGACTTGTATTGTACAACAAGCAAAGATTTTGCTTGTTGTACAATACAATACAATCCATTTTGTCACAAGCATGATGTTTGAACACGAGCCGAAGGTGGGTGTTACAAATCATGCAAGTGAAGAAATGGCCATTCCATCATGAAAGTTGTACACTATGCTTCTCCTACGACAGCTTAACCTGTATTTTGGTAATAAATATATTGTTTTACATTGCTCTAAATACTTCCCGTATTATTGTGATTGACTTTCCATTAAAGAATATCAAGGTCAAGTAAGAGAATGTGACAGCTCAGTGAGAGAATATCAAGGTTGTAGGAAAAATTACTAATTGCAAAAGATGCCACCTCAAAATTTCACTCCGTTGTATGCTCGTATACAGTTCCGAATCAATTGTTGAGATGACAAAGACTTCAGAAGCCACTCTTGATGTGCGCGTTGTTTTCATAACGAGTCTGTTAGTTCCTGTTTCGGAGTCTATTGTACCTAATACCTTTACCCAGCCACTCAGAAATTATTTGCATTGCCATCAAATCCAATCCTGCCATCCCATCTTGGTTTTTTCATCAACTCATCAAACATGTGGAATCGTGGAAGCGGCGCACTTCCTCCAGACGTGTAAGTGGCGTAAATCAGAAACCGCACACTGGCACTGACTGGATTGATGGAAAAGAGCCGCCCGTTGCCGCCGCCGCCACCACCCTCACTCCCTCTATTTCCGCCGCCGCTGGCAGCAACGGCAGCGGCACGGCAACGGAGAACCGTTTCTCATCCAGTCCGCCTTTTGTGTGTCTCTGATGCCCGTGATTGATCGAACTCAAAGTGTGGAATTCCGGTGCTTCCCCGGAGTTCCCCGCGCGCGCTTTTGAGCCGTCGTACTCCAGCCAGCTTCGGAGCGATCGGACGTCCATCATTTACATTCCCGAGTCCCTGGAGGAGCTTGTAAACAGTCAGAGATTCGATTATGTGTATATCAGTTTACACAGTCATGCGGGAAGTTCTTTCGAAAATGTCTTTTTCATCTTTGCGCTGTAACAAAGCTCTCCCTAGCATCTCCATTTATTAAGAAATTTATCTTGTCCTCTCTTCTATTGTGTCGTTCATTTTTTGCTTGATTCTTTTGTTTGAATCGAGATTTTGCACCCTTGAACACAGAGAAAAATGCCAGGGTAGAGATGCACGTTGAATTGAATGATGATCCTTTTAAGTCCTAATAGTGCAGTAAAGATAGGTTTTGAGGTTGAAATAATTATTTCATGAAATATTGAAGCTGTTATCGATTTAGAATTTCATCCTCCACCATATACTTGAAATCCTCGAAAATCCCACTTGAGCATTTTTTTTTGCGGCGCTGTCAAAGATATCATGTTTGCTGCAGCAAGTCCAAAAATTGTATCCTCGCCTTTATCACATCAGAGCGATATTGTTAGCTCAGAGCTGTTGCAGAAACGCATACAAACCATCATTGATAATCATCACGCATCTTAAAAAGTGATCTATTGACTCTACGTTGAATCTTAACAAGAGGCAGACTAGTTGTCGCCATGTACGCACGGTTCTTCATAATGAAGAAAAAATTCCTCGGAATGTCAAAAAAAGTCAGGTTTTTATAATTTGTGCATGTAATAGAAGAGTTAATTCATCTTCCGCATAACATTATCCACTAATTTGTATCTGCCGAAGCCGTTGATGAAGTCAATTTCTTTAAATTGACATCTTAGAAGCAACAATTCCAGATGAAACCAGCCAATTCAAGTGCTCAGTTCAGCAGCGTTTTTTTGAATTTTACCAATTAACATGATGACAATTCATCATTGGGTGGATAGCTTCAACTGTTTTATAATTTTAATGAGTATAACTGAATGAGAAATGATGCGCGAAAGCCCCGGAAGAAATTTTTTTAACCGCCACCTGTTTGTGTTAGAATTGCACCAAATTTCACGCTACTTTGGCGAAACAACAGCAAATACAGACTAATGAGTATAGACAAACGTCAATACGATCTGCAGTTGTCAAGTAGAAGGCACGAAGAATTGATATTGAGGCGTGAAATACTTCAAAGCTTTGAGTTCGAGTGAATACTCGGTATAAAAATATTCTCACACACGGGGCGACGTAAAAAACCTTTTTTCCTGAGCTTTGGCGCTTGGTTCCGCGTGTAGTCAAAAGGAATTAAGTTACAGAACAGTTTCAGCTATCCATCCATGCATAAATTGTCGATCATATTGATTGGAAACAAAGAAAAAACGATGTTGAACTTCACACTTAAATTGGGTCATTTCTTCGGGAGCTGTCATCCTTAGAATGACAGTATCAAAAAACAGAATTCACGAATAGCTTCGGAAAATACAAATTAGTGAATAATGATACACAGCAGATCAATTCACATTTTCTTAGATGAAAAAATCATTAAAAACTGTGTTTTTTTTTGACACTCCGAAGAATTTTTTTTTAACATGAAGAACAATGCGTACCTCGCGACAACTGTTGTGTCTCTTGTCAAGATTTGGTGTAAGAGTCAAGTGATTACTTTTTGGAATGTGTAGATATTTACCGGTGGTTTGTAGGAGTTCCTGCAACTTCAAATTTTCAAGGGGGTCCTCAGGCCCCCCTAACCAAAATATGGCGAGTCGTCGTATTCACATTTGAAAAGAAGACCATGAAGACCACTCATACCAAATTTCATGCCTCTATCACAAATCAAACAGATTTTAATTAACTTGGTTACTAACCCTCGGATTATCTTTAATCAACACTGTTATTTGGGAATTGAAGCGACTTCCGTGTTTTTTTTTTTGGGAAATACGAGTTAGAAGTTCAAACGAAGGTTTAGTCATGCCCTGCAGTGTATACCAACAGCTCTGAGCCAACAATGTAGCTCAAGTGTGTCAAAAACGAGAATACAATTTTCGGACTAGTTGCAGCAAACATGATATACTTTGACAGCGCCGCAAGAAGAATGCTCAACTGGGATTTTCGGGGATTTTGATTGTGTGGTAGAGGATGAATTTTTGATTCGATAGCTGCTTCAAAATTTCATGAATTAATTTTTTCAAGGTTTGGGGTCTTCTTTGACTATCTTCACTGCACTATAACTTGAACGGAGTGACAGAATTACTATTTTAAATTGTGGGAGTAGATTTCCTACGGGAAGTGAAATCTTCGTTGTTCTAAAATGTTCCGTTGGAAAGTTACAGGATGATTTTCTGGCATATCTAACTTTTGATAATACAGGAATTTTGGACGTTAAAAACGTGGAATGAAACGCAAACGGACTTTTGAATCGGGTGTTTTTGAAAATTCTGAATTGTTGTTGGCTGGCAAATTTGTTCGCGGCTTCATTCCAATTGCGTGCTTGAGGTTGTTGGCCATCAGGTAACGCGGGAAGATGCATCAAGTCGCGGACTTCGTCGCGGACATAGTTTTTAACTTCCACAGCTTCGTCTCGGGATTTAAATCCAGTAATATCGGTTCTACTTTTCCCCTTGTGATTGACAGTTGTATTTCCAATTCCAATCCACAGTTTCAGAAAACACCTGGTATATGAGCCCCGTAAAGTATGTAGTTTAAAAGAGTGAAAGTCCTTACGATGTCACTTCGAATAAATGTGCTACATGAAAAACTGTTGGGAATTTTATTCAAGTACCTTCTACAAGAAAGACCCTTGAACATATTATTACTAGACCACTCTTCCTGCTTCTCTGTGTTTATTCTGCTGATATAGCTTTTGGTGAAGATATTAGTTGAACCATTCTTTTTCGATTGAGACTTCGAGACATCGACATCAACACCAACTTGGAGACAGCCAGCGGCATATAGAGGGTGGAAACGAACAATCTGAACATTGTACAGAACCGAAACAGGTGAAGACCCGTGAGTACTGAGTAATCATAAATAAAACTGATTTTATGTCCATGATTCCATCAACTTGATAGAAACATCAATCGAGTATATCGAACTGTTCCTGGAAAAACCTAGGAAAAAAAATCTTGAAAACCTGAAATTTTCACAGAAAATCAGTTTTTTGGTATATCAGTGATTATTTGGTCCAGCTGTCAAAAATGACAAATAGACCAATGAAAACGATTTTTCCCTATAGCCAGTAACCAATAGAAATTAAATTTAGCGATAATTGTACTAGTACAATTAGCACTAAAATTGTACTAATACAATAATAATTGTATTTCTCCAAAGCCGTTCAAACGAGCGTTCAAACTTGATGAAATATAAGTGCTAACTTTATTCAGGGACAAACTACAATGATATTATAATACTGCCTATTTGTTTAAATTAAAAGTACAATTAGAAAATTGAATATTGGAACAATTGCGCAAGAAGCCGCTGGTCATATTTTCGTCACTCAAAACAGTTGCTGTGGTGGTGCTCGTGATAGTAGAAGATCTGCTGCTTGAAACTTGTGATTCTTCTGTCTGGTCGCTCACAGATATCGCCGAAGATGTGGCAATGTTGGAGCGCATTTTGTCAATTATTGTCCGATGGTGCTTGCTGTCTAGTTGCAAGTAAGTCTTTATGGAGCTGGCGTTACTATGCCCCGTGATTTTCATCAACTGTTGCTCCCCAATGCCGGCTTTAGCCAAATTTAAGACGGCACTGGACCTGATGGAGTGATTGGAGATTCTTCTTTTCTTGGTGTCAACTCCTGCCTTTTCCGCACCAGATTTCACCCACTTCCCAATTTGATGGACACCCACTGGCAAATTTTTATACCATTTACCACTCAAGTTCCAGTTGGGGTTCGGTGTCAAAAACATTTGATCGTTTGCAATATTGCCTCGCTTCGACATCAATTTGTAGTGAAGTCTATAAATTATTGTTCAATTAGTGAAATCAAAATATAAAAAAGCGAGTATCTGTACCTAACAGGGCATATGTCAGCATTGTTGATGTTCTTTGCAAGCCATTTGCTATCAGATAGTTTCTTCGCTCCCCCTTGTGCAGTTTTTGTGAATATGGGATTGTATTCTATGCGTCCTGTCAAAAGTCTTTTATTGTCAAACTCCTCCTTGAAGAAAAAGATCTTGCATTGAACTCCTTCGCCACCCCGCCAGGCTAATTCGTACGATACAATGAAAAAGAACTTCTTTTGAAGGCCTTCGGGTGTGTCCTCGTCCAAGTCCCGGATTATTTTCCCAATTTCTTCATCTGTCAAAGCAGCTGCACTGGTGCACCTTTTTTCAGGCAAGGCTTGCAGTTTTTTTCGAGTAGCATCTCGTGATGATCTTGCCGAGGTAAAAATGACATCGCTGAATGGATTGACTTCGATTTTTCAGTTTTTCATATACATTTCCTGAATCATTTTGTCCACAACATTCCACATATGTTTGACAACTGTTTCTTTGTAGTCATTCCCATCACATCTCTTCATATTGGATGCCCAATCCTTCAGTATCACATTTAGCTCTGCTTTTGTAGTTGACTGCTACAGAACATATTTCCTATCGTTCAAAAACTGCGAAAATTGACGCCATACTGATTCTCTTGATTTTTTTGTGTTGCCCGGGGTGAGATTTCGTATTTCTGCATCAATTTCCTCTTCCTTCTTATCTCCAAATCGCTTTGATTCACCTGCTTCCATATCGATTTTCAATAATTTTAACAAACGAAGCCTTTTTGCACTTTTCCCTTTTACTGACAGAAAAAGGAAAATTTTCACTTTTGTTGTTTGAGGGTTCCCATAAGGGCCTGCCACACGCACAAGCTTTACCTCGCGCTTACTTGTGCAAACTGGCATGTATCGGGAAGCCCGTGCGTGTGGACGACAAAACGGTAGCACGTGCAAGCCACTTAAGTGTTCCGTATTACTTGCGCAAATTATACCGTACAAGTAGGCGCGAGGTAAAGCTTGTGCGTGTGGCAGGCCCAGTAGTGTTCCGTATTACTTGCGCAAATTATACCGTACAAGTAAGCGCGAGGTAAAGCTTGTGCGTGTGGAAGGCCCTTCTCACTTGTGCAAACTGGCATGTATCGGGAAACCCGTGCGTGTGGACGACAAAATGGTAGCACGTGCAAGCCACTTAAAGGGCCTGCCACACGCACAAGCTTTACCTCGCGCTTACTTGTACGGTATAATTTGCGCAAGTTATACGGAACACCACAGGGCCTGCCACACGCACAAGCTTTACTTCGCGCTTACTTGTACGGTATAATTTGCGCAAGTAATACGGAACACTACAGGGCCTGCCACACGCACAAGCTTTACCTCGCGCTTACTTGTACGGTATAAATTGCGCAAGTAATACGGAACACTTAAGTGGCTTGCACGTTGCACGTGCTACCATTTTGTCGTCCACACGCACGGGTTTCCCGATACATGCCAGTTTGCACAAGTAAAAAGGGCCTTCCACACGCACAAGCTTTACCTCGCGCTTACTTGTACGGTATAATTTGCGCAAGTAATACGGAACACTACTGGGCCTGCCACACGCACAAGCTTTACCTCGCGCCTACTTGTACGGTATAATTTGCGCAAGTAATACGGAACACTTAAGTGGCTTGCACGTGCTACCGTTTTGTCGTCCACACGCACGGGCTTCCCGATACATGCCAGTTTGCACAAGTAAGCGCGAGGTAAAGCTTGTGCGTGTGGCAGGCCCTATAGAGAAATCATATGACACTATTGAATTAAAATCATTCAGATGTGATCTGAAATACATGCTGTTTTTGTCTTGTTTGGACCAAATAATCATTCGAATAGGATACGAAACTACAAAATTAGCAGATAATTGTCCAGTGCTTACTTCAGACTCGTACTTGCTGCGAAAAATCCTACTCGTCTTCGACTCGTAGGATTTATCTCGCAGCAAGTACTCGTCGAGTAAGCACCTGACAATTATCAGCAATTTTGTAGTTACTTATCCTATTATATATGAAAATATTCAAGACATTGAACCGAAACTTGTAATTTGAGGATGGTGCCGATATCTGCAAGTTTCAATCGAGAGGGAATGGTTCAAATAACACCTATACTAAGTGCCGATGCCGTCTTGACATCATAAAATTCGAAGCTTCACACAGTTTCTATAGTAGGTACTTACCATCTGGACTATTTTACTTTTCTGGCATTTTAAAGGAGAAAGAGTGGACTGCTGATTAGATATGTGGGGACTTTTCTTGAAGAAAATGAAATTTCCAACTATTTTTTGTGATCTAATTTTTTTTCCAAAGGCCACCGTTGAAAAGATAAACTTAAAAAGCTCTCGAGCTCTTTTTAAGGTCACAATGATGAAAGCACATACTGTAGGATCCTTGAGAACTTTCACTATGTTAAACTACATGCTTTACTGTACTACCAAAATCCACCTAAATGTTATTTTTGCCTTCTATTTTTGCTATTCCTATTCCTGGATATGGACTATATAAACCGTATAACAGATGTTGGTCAAGGCTTGACCAAAGTCTACTTGACGACGAGGAGGACTGTTCTCTGCCTTATCAAGTATCAATTGAGCAGTATTTGGCCTTTCTTTTTTGAAAATAACAATCAGATATTTATCGCAGCGAATTCAAATCTGCCTGCTTCTGACCATGCTAAACTTCATACATACATTTGCGTATTGTATTCGAGAATCTTACAGGCGTCTTCCGATATATTCCAGCATTTGTTGTCGCTACATTCACCGCGGATCTAGAAAAGTCTATTGGATTCGGTTCGGATATGTTTTGGAAAGCTCTCAAAGCACGGCACCTCCACCAATTGTGCAGATGTCGTATTTGCGCGTCGTGATCTCCATCGAGTTCCATCGAGTGAAAGTATTTTTAGGGCCGTTTCTACCCAAGACGGCCGCTTTCCCGGGTTTTGACCAGGATCACTCGCGTTTGATGCAGGACTCTACTCAGACGTCGTTTCCTGCTTGGGCACCGACTTGTTCCGAAAAATTCCAACTGATATCAAAATGAATCTTTCCCAAAATGAAACTTGCACATTCCGTGAATCACAAAAACTGCAGTTCAAACTTTGACCTGCGGTAAGCCCCACGAAATGTTGCCCCCCTGAAAAACTGCAAATTTCTAACATTTTATCCCGTGAACAGATTTTTACCAGTTTTTTTCCAAACAAAAGGTAACTTGAATAAATTTAAAACATTCTTCCATCCTTCTCGAAGTGGTTTTGACGTCATAGGCTGTTTTATTTTTCTTTAAATTACACCACAAAATTATGGGGACTTCTTTTGCCAACCGGATTTGCCGTTAGGCATCGTCATTTTATGACAGTTTTTACACAAGTATAAATAACGCAAGATGTCACTTTTCAACCCTGACGATGCCTATCGGCAAAACCGGTTGGCCAAAGAAGCCCTCATAATTTTGTGGTGTAATTTAAAAGAAAATAAAACAACCTTAAAGGTAACTTGCATGGTTCCTGAACATTCTCTGACAATTTCTTTCACAATTCTTAGAACTTTCCGAGATTATCCATTTGAGAATGTAAAACCAGCTTGGCTTATCGTATCAAGACCGGACTCAAATGATGGAGTATGGAGGATGGAGTACCTCAATTGAGGATGTTAATAATGAGATTATTTCTAAAAAGCTTTGAGATTTTTCCTTAGAAATTACTCAATTTCTTGTTCAATTATTCTTTCTACTTGCTAGGCGTCACGTCGGGGAAGTTTTGGGGTGACACAACCGATTTTTTTTTCGCTGTGGTGATAGTGAATCGGAGCAAACAGCAAACCCTCTGTGCAATGTTATTTCAGCATGAGCTGTGCCGTTCCACAAATACATGCTGTGAAACGATGTTTCTATACCTAGATTAAACACCATGTATTTTATTTTTGTTTCCTAAATACTCGAATTATTTAATTAAAATCTGGTTTCATGATATATACAATCAACTAGCTAAAGTGAAGCCCTTATATTGCATATCTTGCTTTTTGAATATGTATGGGGTTGTTATGGTGCTATGCGGGGAGCCTAGATATGAATAGAATACAGAATATCTATTCTGGTCATCGCGTCAATTATTGATAAATGTATGTTTTAAAGTGTTCAGTGTTGTCTGGTTTTACGGTGAGTACCTACTGATGGACCAACAATAACACTTTTTCTCCCCAGTACTTGGAAGTTATTGAATATGTACCTACAGAGCTAAGTGACAGAGGAGGGCTATTTGAAAGTCAGTTATTTAATCCACCTTCCGAAGCACCTTCCAAGAAGTCAAAACGTTTATCAATGCTATTCCTGTAAAAAAGATAGCTCCAACCATAGATGACTCAATTCAAATGCTTCATTTTGCACCGCTTCAAGGGCAGGTCCGCAGGTATTTATTACCTTGAAATGTGCATCCTGTGTCAACAGATAAGTTAAGTGCTTGGCTTTTAAAAAAATGCCGTCATACTCACCCTCAAGTGAAATTGCATTTTTACCTGATCAGGACGTCGCTAAATCTAATTCAGTCCATCTCCAAGTTCCTTAGTGACAACATCTCAAAGTAAGTCATTCGTTGTCTATTTTTCATTTCATTATTTTTACCTCGATTTTTACTAACTTCTTTTCACTATTAAATTCTGAATACATTCCAAAAATTCTTTTTTATTTTAGCATGGTTACCGTGACAAGAAGCGTCGTTTTATTGGCACTGGCCTTGCTGATGACCTGCGCCGCCAGAAGTACGACGCCTGAAGACTCCGATTCCAAACAAATATCGACGCGCGTCGAATGGTCCTTTTACAATATCGCAGCTCTTGGCACGGCAATTTTGGCGGTGAGCGCCGGTTTTGCCGCCCTCGTGGCGCTTTTTCTGCCGGTGTTTGCGTACAAAATATGCTTCCTCCTCGGCGGCTGTCCGGAAGCCATCGACTTGTACGTGGATCAATTCGTGGCCAACGGTGGATATCCTAGGAAGGTGAACAAAAGATCAATTGAATATCTGGAACCCGTGCTGGCCACCCTCGCCGATGCCTACGTGAAATATGCCGACGGCGATGTAAAAAAAAAGTCCAACAGACCCAGGTTTTGAAGGTGTTAGCTTTTATGGTGCAAATCGTTCCTGTGACTCTGAATATGTTTAGACTTGCATTCGTGATGCTCAATGTCCTCGCTCAGCTCTACGAATTGCTAAAAGCATTCATGTATCTCTTGGGCACGTTGTATTACTAGGTTTAATTCACGTTTTTCGCTGTAGTACATAATATACAGGTGATCCCAAAGTGGCGCATCAGAACAGTAGTACGTACGAAATATGCAAGCCTACAAAAAATATGAAAAAACGGCCAGCCCTTCTAGTTTCGACTTCTCAAAATATTTTAGTGGGCTGTTGCTGGCAGAATTATTACAAAAATATCAACCGCTGGATGTGTATTGAATTTTGATTTGATATACAGGGTGAGTCAGAAACATCAATTGTTTTTCCAACTGCCTCTAAATCATTTGGCTGTAGAGTAGTAAATGATCACACTGTTTTCTACCAAGTATTTTTTTTAAGAGAAATGGATTCTCCACTACATGTCTTACCCTGTACAGTAAATGAAAACGTAGTACACACCCAGTGATTGACAAATATTTTTCATAATTCCGTCACCAAACTTTGACCCTCCATAACTTTCCAAGTGAAAGTCGAATAATTTTTTTTTAAATTTTTTGTGGGCTTCATGAAAGGATCAATATACCGTGGCACACTGTTCTAGTGCACGATTTCTAGATCCTCTTTGTATACTACACTCATCCACCTGCCTTCAAAAATAATGCTTAGGTATTATTTGTAACATTCTTTTGATACCCGACTTATGTAGATCCCTGATTGTAAAAGATACTTTGGTGTTTATTAAGTTTGTTAATCACTCTTGTACTATTTACCTAAGTTTATTTGATAATAAAAAAGTTCAAACAGATCGATAGGTAATTATCTAATTTTTCCCGACCCCCTGTTTCAGTAAAAAAAAAACTAGGATGGTATTTTGCGAGGTATTTCGTTTCATTAAACAGGGCGAGTGGATATAATTTGTTTACCTGACTAACGGTGGGTACCTATCATATAATAATATTATTATTATGAACGCAAATAAAGAATAGGAAAGGAAGACAAAAGGACCGGTTGCGATTGCACATAAAGCAGTGTACGCATCTCGTGCACTTTTAGCACTCATTATACAAGGTGTCCACGGTTTAAGTGCTCTAACTGTAGGGTTGTATTCTGTGGCCAAATGCAAGAAAAATTCCGCTTCAGTTTCCAAGTTACAGGGTGTCAAAAAATTTGAAAAAAAATTGTCAACTTATTTTTTAATAAAGTATCTTGTAATTAGTGTAAGTAATACTGAACAAGAGCAATCATTTCTAATAAGTCTTCTTTTCAGTTATTTTAATACTTTCAATAATACTGCAGCTCACAAAAGCCCCATAAGTCAATTTATTGTAATGATCGATTTTCATGTTTTTCAGCATAAAATGCCGTTTTTCTCGAAAATGGTTAACTTTAGAGCTTTGGACCACGAGTATCTTTTTTGCTTAGAATTGTCCGAGGAATCAGAAAATGCTATCAAAGATTGATTTTATCTCAGTGGCGCATGGCGTGCAGATAACCGGGGTTAATTGGTGGGTAACCCTAATATCTCCGCCACAAGTTTTTCAACGAAGTAATGGTAAACCTTAAATGGAAGCTGATTAATAGTCTATCAATAGTACCAAGTTTGGTTTTCGTGAAAATAGTAGTTACTAAGTTATAGCAAAAAAGATTTTATTTTCTAATTTTTTGACACCCTGTAACTTTGAAACTTGAGCCCGAAAGAAAAAAAATTATCATAAAAATTTTCTTGCATTTGACCAAAGAATACAACCCTATAGTTAGAGCACTTGAACCGTGGACACCCTGTATACTTAGTATTGCCACACGACTTTTGAAAAATCATCGCCATCTAGTTATTAGTATCAGAACTGCGCATGCTGAGTCTGTGAGTAGAACAAGTTTCTACTCGTGGTCTACTTGTGTCGGGTGTGTCGACAAGAGACTCCTGTTGCTCAGAAACGTTTTAGAAAATGAGGTGAAATGGTGAAAATAAAAAAGGTAAAAAAGGTGTGAGAGGCCTTGAACAATAATTATTGACATGTTTTAGGCGATCAATTAGTCAAAAACACATTGTCCTGACAGTCATAGCTTGAGAAGGACCTATAATAAGCGATTAGGTAGTTTTGAAGTTGTGAAAAAGCTACAAAGAAATCGATTGTGTCACCCCAAAACTTCCCTGACAAGAAGCAAGGAACGGATGGAAATTTTATTATTAGACGACCCTTCCCCTTCGGGTGAGAAGTTACAATTTGAGAAAAATATTGAAGAATTGAAATTTTCTCTAATAAGGGCTTCATTCTGAGCTCCATCATTTGAGTCCGGTCTCGATATGCCAGGCCGGTTACTCATTTTAAAGTGGATAACTCTCCAGGAATTTGGGAAATTTCAAGAAAAATTGCCCTGAAAATGTTCAAAAATCACTTACAATTTGTTTAACTAGAGTAAGTATAAATCTGGTTACAAGCTAAAAAAATCAAAAACTTGCAGTTGTTCACAAGGAACCGAATCAGGTGGAAAGAAAAGCGAGTGAGGCAGTCAGACGCAGTGAAGCTGTAATTGACGATCTTCATAATAAGATGATTTGGGAAAATATTTGAGGTTTTCCCGGACAATTCAAAATTTCAATTTTCTGCAAATTATTCCCAATCTTTCTTTGGGACCAGTTTCAGATTGTTCCCCTCCCTCCATGTGCCAATGCGTCTGACTGCCCCACTCGCTTTTCTTCTCACATAATTTGGTTCCTAATGAAAAACTGCAAATTTCGAACTTTTTAGCTTTTGTGAACAGATTTATACCAACTTTATACTCTATACAATTTCACTTTTAATCAAAGGGTAAGTGATTCTTGAAGATTTTCAGGCAGTTTCGCTTGAAATTCTTCAAGTTTTCCGAGAGTTTTCCACTTTGAAATGAGTAACCGGCGTAGCTTATCTGGGCCCAGGCCCAAATGATGGAGCTCAAAATGAATCCCTTGTCAGAGAAAATATCTGAATCCGCAGGAACGTCTCATGATAAAATTACGATCCATTCGTTGCTACTCGGCGGGAAAGTTTTGGGGTGACACAACCGATTTTTTGATATTTGATAGATGACATGCGGAGAAATATTTTCAACAGTTTCGGATAGAGTTTTTCAAGGGCTTTCAAATGACATATTGCAAGTGAAATTTCGTCGCATATGCTTTCTGTCATTTTTGATGGTGACATTTCCGTTTGAAAGATGACAATCAAAACGTGGGAAGCTCATTCAACAGCAAAACCATGTTCGCATACCGATCAGCTCCGTAATTTTCTCGAAAACACTTTGTCATTCAATTATTTAGTATCTAATCGATGGATTGCAACCAAATTTGGTAGAAAGCAACAGACAGAATCAACGAATCAAATCAAGTCGGCAGTTGTAGCTTTCCACCAATTCCCGGTTAGACGTTGCGAGTTTTGAAATTTTCTACTGACCGTTGCCACCGGAGACGGTCGCTCACTCGGATTTTGACCAGGACGACCCGTGTTTGGTGCACCATTTTCAAATCTGACACGGTTTCGGTTTTTCGACGATGATTTTTTTTCCAACTGTAATACCACAAATGCTCACATTTTCACGATAATTTTAGCCAGGCGATCGCGAGTGCTGGTTGTATAACGATAAATGCCCGACTTCGAGGAGAGCTTTATCTAGGAACAACCAGCCCGAGGAAGACGCTTGGCCAAAATTATCTAGGAAAATCTCGCGCACGGGTGATATTTTGATAATAATTATTGCAGAAAAGAAGTCAGAAGTGATTTTCTTGTTTACATCAATTTTCTTTCCTTGCCATTGACAGTGGGATTGAGATAAGTGAATATTATCCTTGTAAGTCTAATAATCAAGGGCGTTGTATGTAATAATCAACGGTAATATCACAAGTGCTCAGATTTTCACGATAATTTTGGCCAGGCGATCGCGAGTGCTGGAGCTGGTTGTAGCGATGAATGCCCGACTCCGTAGGAGAAGAGTATTTATCTAGGGACAACCAGCCCGAGGAAAACGCCTGGCAAAAATTATCTGGGAAAATCTCGAGCACGAGTGATATTTTGGTGATTATTACAAAAAAAAGTTTGAAGTGACAGCTGTCAGATTTTGTTGTTTACATCCATTTTATTCCGTTGCTATTGACAGTGGGATTTAGATAAGTGAATATTATCCTTGTAGGTCTATTAATCAAGAGCGTTGTGTGTAATAATCAACAGTAATATCACAAGTGCTTAGATTTTCACGATAATTTTGGACAGGTTATCACGAGTGCTGATTGTAGCGATAAATGCCCGACTCCGTAGGAGGAGGGCATTTATCCATGGACAATCAGCCCGAGGGAAACGCCTGGCCAAAATTATCTGGGAAAATCTAGAGCACGAGTGATATTTTGAAGATTATTACATAAAAGAAGTCCGAAGTGACAGCTGTCAGATTTTGTTGTTTACATGAATTTTATTCTGTTGCTATTGACAGTGGGATTTAGATAAGTGAATATTATCCTTGTAGGTCTAATAATCAAGGGCGTTGTATGTAATAATCAACATAATAAATTGATTTCTCAAGTTTACTTGTTTTTCACTCTATTCACCACGAATGTTGATTTTTCAAGTAAAGCCTTCAAAAGCATATAAATAGCCCAGGCATATTAGGTTTTAACCCGCAACAAATTCCCACAAAGCTGAAATTTGGTATACGGGCCTTGTTAGACCTAAGGAATAACATATCTAAATACTCGGTGGCACACCCTTGTGCGTCATTGATTGTGGGGGAGGGGGCTGAATATTGCCATTATAAATGCGTAAATGACACCCTGTAGCTTATATAAATGAAAAAAATCATATTTAGATGCTTCAAGGCTTCACAATATATGCTTGACGTTTGAATTGTTGATAAGTAGTTTAGGTTGCTTGGAAAAAAAAGAAGATCGGCAAAATTTATTTTGTTTTTCTCTCAAAAACCTTGAATTGATATCGGCAAGTGTGGTATCGTTTTCAACTAAATCTTGGCCTCTGATATTAAATATGGTGTTTAAAACTGAATTGAGACACGATTAAACAAGTTTTACTGAAAAAACGACGATTTTTGCCATCTGAAATTGTCGTTTTCTAATTTCGGTTTCCGTATGGCTAGAATCATCTCAATTGATATTTCCAACAGAATTCATTGTTCTTAACCATTTTATACCTGAAAACGATAAAAACAATGTGCCTGTATTTATTACAAGATCAGAAAATTGATCTGTTGTGAAAGTGATTATATGCCCAATTTTCTCCCGAAAATGCATACAATTTTTGCAGTTATTTTTTTTACTGATGAATGATGGAGCGGTTCCACTGTTTTTGTGTGTAATACTAAGCAAAGTTCTTCCTCTATCAGAAAATATCAAAATCTATTGTATCTATCGGGCAATAGAAACATAAAATCATCTTTTCTGTAGCCGTTATTCCATTTTCAGAAAAAAAAGTAGGTGTAAAACTTGTTTAATAAAAAATTGATGCTCTGACTTTTTAATATAAATAGGCGTAAACAATTGATGCTGTTTTTGTCCAAGATAAACATAAATATAGGATTTGTCGGTAATTTTTATTTTTGACAGCTTCAGACAATGATGCCCCTAAATGAAGAAACCACAATTTTTTTGTAGAGAATTCATTATTTTAGGGATGAGCACTGTGAATATCAACTGTTCACTCATCAGTCTTATCACTTGGGTCTGTTTCGAAGATGGGAAGAAGAACCTATTAACAATGCTCAGCTTTATTGGCCATCACAAAATATTCTTACATGTTTCTCATTCAAAGATTCAGGAGAGAAATTCCACCTTGCGCGTACTATTCACTCCACTATCAAGCAGACATGTTTCATGGCTACCGGAGTCCACTTCATAGGCAACAATATAACGTGTTTCCTCTGAGACCCACCTTATATTGTTAAAATGATTGGTTCGTCCACAGAAACAGTTTTAGAGAAAAGTGTCTGGGTGAATTTTTTGACTAGATATTGAAAGCCCCAAAATCGTAGGAGGCACAGAGGTGTAAGTCCAAATATTTTGATATGTTCTTGCTTAGGGATCATACCAGTTATATATCTATATTCAACTTTGTGCGTCATTGCTTGAGGCTTTAAATTCTCACACGGTTTTTCCTGAAATATCTGGGCGAAAAATTAACACTCAGCCGCCTTTCCCGCAGAACTAACCAATCGGAAGAGTTACAATGGCTCCCTCACACACTTAAGCACTAACAACAAATCTTTTTTGTTCATTTGAAACACATCTTATATCGATCGGATACTCCGTTCACTTGCAGGAACAGCTTGGAGATAGGTATCTCTCTAATTCTTAGAACTTGAGGATGAAAATCAAAGGACGCACGAGGGTGTAAGTCCAAGTATTTTGATATGTTGTTCCGTAGGTTCAATAGAACATATATACCAAAATTCAGCTTTGAGGGAATTTGTTACGGGTTACCACGATTTTTCGACTAAAATGCCTAGGCTATAAGTTGGGCATCCATGCACCTGGTGATTTATACCGCTCCACCTGTCATAGTTCACGGTATATAATTTTTTCAGTTTTTCCTGTGTCACCCAGTATAAATCCCTTGCAAAAAATGCAAGCAAAACACCTGGTGAGGTGTGATTGCTGCCCATTCAAGGTATGTATTCGACATGGTCGCTATGCTCCTTCATTCAAAATCTCACGGAATGCTTTTTAATTACATAAGCTCCTGGACTAGGATGGTGGGTCGGGACAGTAGAAGTTTCAGGGATCAACAAATTTTGCATTAAAAAAAAGTAATTTTGAACTAAGTATGTGATAAATATTGTGACCCTCTTAAGAATCGCAGGATGTTTTATGTTACGAGAAAAAAACACCTTATGAACTCGATTAGATGTCTTCCGAGATTGGTTTGGGTACATTAACACATCCTATTCAAGTCATGCCCTGTAATGACCGACATGTTCTCTTTTCTTTTTCAAAATTAGACACCCTGCCAAAATGCGAAGTGTCTCCGAAGTGTCTCCAGAACCTTTACTAGAGTCTTCAATAAAGGGCACAAAGAAATGAAAAGCATTCATAACGGCACACGAGGAACATTTATTTGAAGAAATGAAAACCATCAAAGTTCTGTGCGGTTAGCTATGGTAAAAGCAAAAACCTCTCATTGGCGTTCTGTTCAACTCCAACGATATTAATATGCCCCTGTGGACTTTTACCAGCGATTGCAACAACAATTCCGTGCCTACGCAATAACAAACCAATTACGATTGTACTGCGGCGCGTATATACGATTCCGCTTCAATCATTATTATCGAGCGGTGTGGCTCTGAAACGCGCAAAGGCAAAAAAGAAACCCTCTTTATATTGTCCCCATTTTGCCACCGACTGGATGCTAAAAAAAGATTGGGGAGACTCGCGTGGGACTCTTCTAAGAGTTCTTTTTGTGGCTTGCAATGTAACCCGTAAAGTGCAAAAGAACTTGGTGTTCGATTCAATTAGGAAGCTGAATAAGACGCGCGCGATTCCATTGTTAGGCAGTACAACAGACGAGTTTCAATATACAACTCTTTCGAGACTGCGGAAAGAGGTCAATTAGGTCGTTGCGGAGGATGTAAAAATGAAAATGGCTCTGGAGAGAAACGCCATTGATTTGTAAGAACTGAACTCAGTGTCCAGTGCTCTGTAAAACAGAAAACTAATGCCAAAATGGATTTTCAGGAATCGTCGAGAGCTTCGATTCGCACCTGAGAGGGCCCTCGTTCGTGATGGAGCCGCCGCCTAGACTCGAATTCTCCAACTCCAGCGGCGGATGGCTGGACTGCTCCGCTTCTGGAAGTCCGCAGCCGTCGATAGACTGGCTATCGGTCGATGGTACTTCGGTCGGAGATGTATCTGGCATCAGAAGGGTGCTCAGAAACGGCACGTTGTTCCTGCAACCGTTCATGGCTCAATCGTACCGACAAGACATCCACAGCACGGTCTACAGATGCGTGGCTTCCAACACCATCGGCAGGATAATCAGCAGAGACGTCCAAGTTAGAGCAGGTGAGACGCTCTAAAACTGCTGTTATTAACAGCATTAAATCAGGGAGGTTTTGCGTCGGCAAAACCACGCAGAAGAACTTGTAATATGCGAATTCCTCGCCGTTGCGCTCTGGAACGTCGTCCATCAAATTTTGCTCCCTCGGCGAGCGCATACAATGCCCGCAGAAAGATTTATGGCATGTATTACGTTGTTGCGTCCTATTAGCCATCACTTTGTCTTTTTTAACGTAATGAAATCCGTGTGGGATGTAGTACTAGTTGGGTATGGACCGAAAAATCGCTCGTCCAATAAAAAAGGTGAAGCTCTACCTACATAATATGAAGTGCAAGCACCGGGCGCGAATCAATAACTCTCGTTAGCTGATGCCGGTGGTGCAGTGAGAGAGACAGCACCAGCACCAACTTTTGGATGACGGTCATGATGATGATAAAGTAGAACGTTTGGAAAACAGAAGGAGAAAAAAATTAATTGTTGTTTGGGACATTCGAAACTTGCTCATTTCGCAAATTAGTGCATCAGTTTCGTATTTCATCAATGGTAGAGTTTCGTGATCTGGATAAATAAGATCCATGCAGCTTTCAGAAAAGTTCAATTATGTCGAGGTTTTGGATATCTTGATTGATTGGATAAGTGCAAAATGGAGCAAACATTCTTGCTCTTTCTTATTACAACGATCGTTATCTATACCTACCGCTGTCTGCCCACCTCTGAATCTCTGTTATTACTAGGGATGGGCGATATCGTGATCCGAGTATCAAAGTTTGATAAGAAAAAAATATCGATAATTATCAAAGTATCAAGATTTGATAAATACATATTAAATTATCGAAAATCAATAATTATCAAAATATCAAATATCAATGATTATCAAAGTATCAAGAATTGATAATCAACAAAATATCAATATGAAAATGAGGATATCAAGTAATAATACGAAAAATATATCATCGATGGTCAATCTAGCTTTGCATGATGGATGGAACTTATTACTTCTTTGGAGGCCTTTGGTATTCTATCTTTTTATTCATTAATATTTCAATGATGTGATCACCGTTGCCTATTTTTCGATAACATGTTGACATCTATCGATATTTGATATATCGATATGTTGTAAAATCGATATCATTAGTTGATTTATCGATAAATTTATTGATATATTAATAATTTTGCCCATCCCTAGTTATTACCACTACCAGTACAGTTTTACGTCAGTACTAGAGCTCTCAGTACCAAATGAAAATATCCAAAAGAAATTTTTCGAATTAACTATTCGAATGCAATTAATCGTAAACAGTTGTTAGAAATGACAAATTATTTGAAGAGGTAATTGTGAGAATATTATCATCAATTCCAAATACAAATTAATCGAAATCCGATTTTTCCAAAGTATCAATGATTCGAAAATCAATTTTACGAGCCTGTTGATTTTTTGGAAAAGTAATTCATTCGAAAAATCGAAGTACATATTGGTTGAAGGATGCTGAGCGCATCGGATATTATTCTCAACGATTTCGTCTATTTTCTGATCTGTTTCATAGATTGAGGAACCATCATGATCCATTATGTAATGATGAACCTCCACTAAAATCAGATTGCGATACTTCCCTATACAGGGTGTTTCAGGTATGATAGCAAAAAGTTCAACTGTGGTTAGATCTTGTCAAAATATGACGAAAACCTGTATATCATTTCGCAAAGTTCGGCCTAATAACGAAGATACAGCCCTCCAAACTTCACTTTTTTTGGATTTCAAAAATTTGTAACTCAGGAAGGTTTCGACAAATTTAGTTTCAATTCAGCAAAAGTTGGTTTGTCATAATTATCTATCAACCTGTCAAATTTGAGAAGAATCCAACCAGTAGTGTAGAAGTTATGAGGGTCAATAATTTAGAAGCATCCGAAGAAAAGTTGACTTGAGATGACTCCTCATAACTTCTACGCCACTGATTGGATTCTTTCCAAATTTGGCAGGTTGATAGATAATTATGACAAGCCAGCTTATGCTAAATTAAAATTGAATTTGTCAAAACGTTCTTGAGTTACAAATTTTTGAAATCCGAAAAAAGTGAACTTTGGAGAACTGAACTGTGAACTTCACAAAATGGTATACAGGGTGTCCCGTTTTTCAACGCTCACTATGGGTATCTCGGAAACGGTAAGAGATACAAAGTCGGTTAAATCACAAAAAAGTTGCGCAATTTTATGACTATCTCAAATATGTCAAGACATCCAAGATATCTTTGGTCATTTCTGAAATATGCCAAAAAAACTGAAAAATGCCGAATTCGAAAATTTCAAATCACTTCTTTGTTATGACAGCTATCAATTTGAAAATTGGTCTTTGATCGACTGACGGTCATAATTTTTCCCTACGCCTACTAGTTTTTGAGATATGACAGTCAACTTCATTTTTTCCTATGGACACCATACTATTTCTCCGTCCCATAAAACTCACCTTTTCTTTCTCTTTACAAAGATATAAAACACTTGTAGCATTTTTGTCAAAATAACCTATAAAAATTGGAAAAACCATTTCTGGGGCGAAAAAATCTAGTTACCGGTTCGGTTGCCATGCTCTCGTGACATAATAAAATGGCATTCGGTTGCCATGGTCGGTTGATTTTGGAAAAAGTTGGGTTACATTCCGTTTTTATGTATTTGATAATGATAATAAATAAAAATAAAACAAATACAAAACCAAGTATAACAAAACCAAGTATAACACAAAATAACATAGCAATAGCAATAAACATTTATAAATTACAATTGCTCGAATTTGAGTTCATTTTGCTCTGTGCAGAGTTGTGTGCCTTTTAGCCATATTTTCAACGGCTGCGCTGATATCGTGCGGGTTAATTGACTAGAACGCATCATCAACTCCTTGCTTCCAGCTCTTGGTTGCTTTGGGATGTTCTGTCATGAACCATAAATGCGATCTTGGAGCGTTCTTCGCAAAATAGACCCCATTTCGAGTAATTGTAAATTATAAATGTTTATTGCTATTGCGATGTTATTTTGTGTTATACTTGGTTTTGAATTTGTTTCATTTTTATTTATTATCATTATCAAATACATAAAAACGGAACGTAACCCACTTTTTTCAAAATCAACCGACCATGGCAACTGAATGCCATTTTATTATGTCACGAGAGCATGGCAACCAAACCGGTAACTAGATTTTTTCGCCCCAGAAATGGATTTTCCAATTTTTATAGGTTATTTTGACAAAAATGTTACAAGTGTTTTATATCTTCGTTAAGAGAAATGAAAGGTGAGTTTTATGGGGTGGAAAAATGATATGGTGTCCATAAGAAAAAATGAAGTTAACTGTCATATCTCAAAAACTAGTAGGCATAGGAACAAATCATGACCGTCAGTCGATCAAGGACTTTCAAAAATGTCAGAATACCAATTTTCAAATTGATAGCTGTCATAATAAAGAAGTGATTTGAAATTTTCGCATTCGGCATTTTTCAGTTTTTTTGGGATATTTCAGAAATGACCAAAGATATCTTAGATGTCTTGACATATTTGAGATAGTCATAAAATTGCGCAACTTTTTTGTAATTTAACCGACTTTGTATCTCTTACCGTTTCCGAGATACCCATAGTGAGCGTTGAAAAACGGGACATCCTGTATAGGTCTTCGTCCTATTTTAACGAGATCTACCCACAGTTGAATTTTTTGTTATCATCCCTGAAACACCCTGTATAGCCTAGGCGCTAGGGAAAACAATAAAGAAATAATTGTTTACTGGCTGGAAACTAGCCTAAAACGATCTGTGTAGCTTAGGTTTTGACATACTAGTTTCCCCCCTTTCGGAAATGTCGGCGTCATGTCGCCATCATCAACAAGAAGTGCACCAGCGTAGATTTTGCCGTATATCTTGATTTTGGGTCATCTGACAGCAAAAAATGTGGGGAGTCATTTTAAAGCCTATGAAATTCCCTATAGTTTAGTTTTTGAATCAACTTTCTGCGATCTATGTTTTTTAAGATAGAGCTTCTGGAAGCGAGAGTCATTGTCGTAAAAGCTCCATGGCCACTTGACTCGAAAAACTGAAATGTCGATGTGACAAAAAAAAAATCAAAATGAGAATACTCGAGAATCCTTCATGCTATAGTTGCGATGATGATCTTAAACTCTTCCTCTTGAACCGTAGATTACGAATATTGAAAAGTGAAAAACGTCACATTGTACACAGGGTGTACTGAGGGAATCAAATCAGATCAGAGAAATTTGACATATTTCTTCGATTTAGCCTATGCGAAACTCTAAGCACTTATCATGAGTCCAATATCTATATGCATTGCTCTGTAAGCTTCACTTGATACACTCAAGGACGGCATTTCCTAGCATGAAAAATGGCTGAAACAGACTGCGGAATAGCTGCAGAGCGAAAGAGAAAGAGATAGACTCTTGTGGCGTGAGTTTCTGCCAAATCTGAGCAGCTGAAAATGTGACAAAAAAATGAGTTATTCAAATCTGGGCTGGCAAGAGAATGAAGAACTTTTTTTAAAAAAGTATAAAAATTTAAAAAAAAAATCGAGTTCTTCGAATTTAGGAATTTTGAAATACTTATCAATTTTCATTCTAGATTTCAGATTACTCTTCTTTTTTCCAAGTCTCTTACTCCACTGGTTCTCATGAAACTTACGTTTCAAGAAAAGACACTAGGAAATGCCGTCCTTAAGAAGTGGTCAGCTCACAGCTTTCCTGTAAAATGTTTTGAAGGCCCTCTGAAACTATCAAAATTTACAGTAGCAAGAAATGTATGTAACAGTATATTATATATCAAGGAACCAAAGTGATTTTTTGATCCATTGGGCGAAGTTTGTTGCTTGAGGGCCCTTTGGGTCCGAATCACCAAATTAAAAATCCACTTTGATCCCTTGGTATATAATATACTGTTATATACATTTCTTGGTACTGTAAATTTTAAATATTTTGATCTCAGAGGGCCTTCAAAACATTTTCCAGTTAAGCTGTGAGCTGATCACTTCTTTTGTGTATTGAGTAAAGCTTACAGAGCAAATCCATATTGATAGTGGACTCGTGATAGGTGCTCAGAGTGTCGCATATAGGCTAAATCGGAGAAATATGTAAAATTTCTCTGATCTGATTTGATTCCCTTAGTACACCCTGTATATGTACAATGTGACGTTTTTGACTTTTCTATATTCGTAATCAACGGTTCAAGAGGAAGAGTTTAAGACCATCATCGCAACTATAGCATGAAGGATTCTCGAGAAATCTCATTTTGAAATTTTTTTGTCACATCGACATTTTAGTTTCTCGAGTCAAGTGACCATGGAGCTTTTAAGACAATGCCTCCCGCTTCCAGAAGCTCTATCTCAAAGACCATAGGCCGCAGAGAGTTGATTCAAAAACTATTCTGTAGGGAATTTTCATTGGTTTTAAAATGACTTCCTACATCTTTTGCTGTCAGATGGCCCAAAATCAAGATATTAGGCAAAAACCACGCTGGTGCACTTCTTGTTGATGATGGCGAAATGACGTCAATATTTCCGAAAGGGGGGAAATTAGTATGTCAAAACCTAAGCCACACAGACCGTTTTAAGCTAGTTTCCAGCCAGTAAACAATTATTATTTCCTTATTGAGCTGATTTTTGCTCCCTGGCGCCTGGGCTATATTTATAACTAACTCTGCCAGTGCTTGTGAAGTGAAATGCGGAGACTGTGGGGTTTTCTCTACTCCGTTCTTTAGGGATCTAGGGGAAAACGTCCCTCACAAAACGTCCCCCACAATACGTCCTATGGAAATTATGTCCCCGGGAATAAACGTCCACGGTAAAAAACGTCCCCAGGAGAAGACGTCACCAAGAAAAGACGTCCCAGAGAAAAAACCATTCCCAAGGAAAACATGTCCCAGGTAAAGGAATGTTCCTGGAATAATACGTCCCCCTTCTGGATTACTCTGGAAACTCCAGTGAAGACTGCCTCTTATGTCCTTCATGTGTGTGCTCAGCAGGGCTTCAAACAATATCGAAGACACAAGGGAAGTGAAGTGAAGTGATTTTTATTACTATTATTTCAATAGCTTTGCATAACATATGGAGGCAAAAGAGAGCTTGCTGGTACTCTGAAAGCCAATAAAAGGCTAAGTGGGCTAATGAGAGCTCTTTACTACCCTTGAGGACTCAAGAAGGCCCGATAGGGCTTCGAATATCACATCAAGGCACAAGGTGCTCACTTATTGTCCGGAAGTCTCGGAAAGATGTAAGGGGGCTCAACAGGGCTTCAAAAGACGTTGAAAAAACAAGGGGGCCAAATGGAGCCCTGACACAAGAAGGCAGCAGGCGGCTTACTAGAACTATAAGAGTCTTGAAAAAACACAAGGGGACTAATCAGTGTTTCAAGCTACACTTGCGGACACATGAGGCCCGATAGGGCTCCGTATGTCTCATGAAGGCACAAGGAATTAACATCAAGGCTTCCAAGCCTGGGGGCTTACTGGAACTCTGAAAGCCATAAAAAAAAACATGGAGGGACTCATCAGGACTCTAAGTGACACATGAGGACGCAAGGGGGCCCAATAGAGATCCGAATGCCACGGAAAAATGCAAGGCAGTAAGACTTCAAACGATACTGATGACACAAGGGGACCCAATTGAGCTTTACATTACAATGAAGAAAAAAAGAGGCTTACTGCTACTCTGGAAGCCAATAGAAACATAAGTGGACTGAATGTCGGGTTCCATATTACACTTGAGGGCGCAAGGGGGCCCGATAGGGCTCCAAATATCACATCAAGGCGGAAAATGCTTACTTATGCTCCGAAAGTCTCGGAAAAATGTAATGGGGCTCAGCAGGACTTCAAAAGACGTTGAAGAAACAAGGGGGCCAAATGGAGCCCTGTGTAACACAAGAAGGCAGAAGGGAGCTTACCGGAACTTTGAGAGTCGTGGAAAATCACAGGGGGGCTAATTAGGGTTCCAAACTACACTTGCGGACACATGGGGGCCTGATAGGGCTCCGTTATTTGTCTCATGAAGGCACAAGGGACTTACACTAAGGCTTTCAAGCCTGGGGGCTCACTAGAGCTTTGAAAACCACGAAAAAACATGAGGGGGCTCATCAGGGCTCCAGACGTAACATGAGGACACAAGGGGGCCCAATAGAGATCCGAATGACACAAAAAATGCAAGGCAGTGAGGCTTCAACCGATACTGAAGACACAAGGGGGCACAATGAAGCTTCACATAACAATGGAGGGGAAAGAAGGCTTATTAGTACCCAGGGCCGCTATTCTTGAACCGTGTGAGAAAAGTCCCTGGGAGTAAAATACATTCCGCAGTACACTGATGTAGCGAATGTTGCCTAAATTCACTTTTAGACAACTTTCGCTGCAGAAGTGTAGTACGGATTATATAAAACTCCCAGGGACTTTTCTCACACGATTCAAGAATAGCGGCCCTAAAAGCCAATAAAAACATATGTGGGCCAATGAGGCTCCATTTCGGGCTTCATACACTCGAGGACACAAGGGGACCCAATAGGGCTCCGAATATCACACTGTAACGTTTTTTTAGACTCAAGAAACGTTGGGAAATCATTGTTTAAAAGTATAGGAACGTCCTTACCGAAATGCATAATAATTCCTGAATCGGTGGCCGCTTCATTAAAAATCATTCAAGTTTGTCCTCTACAAGCAAGTGAAGGTCATCTTTGTTTATGTTTATCTTATGGTTTATTAAAGTCTGTGTAAGAGGGCACCATTATTGATTTATTGATTGACATGAAAGACAATTATGATAGGTGACAGGGCGGTGTCATTTTTTGCTTCCTCCTCTGATTCCGTGGGAACAACAACGTTATCTCGTGCTCCAGGAATTTCGAACGAAACCTCGACCATCCGGGTAGTTAACCCCTACAAAATACAACGAAAACATACAGTTGTATAAACTATAACATTCTGTCGAGGTATGTTTTTCAAATTTTCACAATTTTAAGTCACATGGTTTTTACCTTGCATCAATCTCTATAGGTTTCAAGTCCATATCAGAGAACGTTGTTTAATTATGGTTCCAATCAATCATCCGGGACTTTCAACGGTCGCCGCCCGTCCTGGCATGTCGTCGTCTTCCAGGATGATGGCTTAAGCGAATAAGTCCCGGCTCCGATCCAAACATATGATCCAAACAAATGTCACTCCACATGATGTCACCGATGTACCTCTATCTTCACCGTTCTCTTCAGGACCTCGAATTGGACCCGTCTATTATGATGACCAGCTTGCCAGGTGTCCACCATCTCGTCACCGGCTATGAATAAATTCCACCACTTGACTCGATCCATGATGGGTATCTCTTGGAACGAGCAGCGATTTATCATCAAGGGCTAAGTCCTTTTATGGTCTCCTCTATCTTCTGTAAAAAACCAATAACCTTACATTTCTATTTTGTGTCATAATTCAAATATCGAATACCTTTGGGAAATAATATGTGTGCACACAGATCCATACCCTGATAGGTTTGTGTAATTCGTAATCATATGGCATCGGCCAACAAAAAAAGGTAAGGTTTGGGTAATAGACAGTGAGCCAGGAGTTATTCACAATAGCCAACAGCCGCGTTTCAGTAAATGTCTTCCTCTCTTCATCATTTATGTTCGTTCTGGAGAGATTTAACCTACAAAATTAAAGTTTTTATCATCAAGTTATGCTCGAGTCAAATCAAAGTCAAAATAATATATCAAATTGTAGCTTGTTACTCACATTCATATAACATCCAATTTATGAATAAACTGTGTCCACAATTATGCCAAAAATCATTTCGTTTTCAGTACTTTTTGTAAACAATCCATTTCAGCCACTTGCCGATGTAAACATCAGCTGTTTCAAACTGTCATAATACTTGACCTTGACAACTGTCATTCACGCGTCGCACAAACGGCGGGAAATTCAAACGGCATCATCCGAAATCCTTGGTTGGAAAAGGTCGGATTGTCCACATTTAAATTTCCAACTGGCGCCTTATAAATAAATATTGTAATTTACCATCTATTGCCGTAACCCACACCCTTGCCACTAGCTAGCCGCAGCAAACCAACCTCGTTTGAAAAACGGGAGCAGCATAACAAAATAAAATAAGTTATAACACCAAGGCACAAAGTGCCCACTTATATGCTCTGAAAGTCTCGGAAGGATGTAAGGGGGCTCAGCCAGAGCTTGAAAAGACATTGAAGAAACAAGGGGGTCCAATGGAGCTCTGGATAACACAAAAAGGCTTGCTAGAATTCTGTTAGCCGTGAAAAAACACAGGAGGGCTAACTACGGTTCCAAACCTACACTTGCGGACACAAGGGGCCCGATATGTTTCCGAAAGCCATAGAAAAACTATGAAGGAGGCGAATCTCTACATATTATATATACATTATACTAAAAGAAGGCAAAGGAGGATTACTGGAATTTTGAAAGTATACTTCAAGTTATATTACAGGGAGATCCAATTATACCCAATTTAGAGCCGAATATTACATAAAGGCACAAGATGCTCACTAGTGCTCGGGAAGCCTCAGAAAAGCACAAGAGGGCTCAACAAACCTTCAAACGGTACTGAAGAAACAAAGGGGGCCAATGGACCTTTATGCAACAAAATAGCTTGAAATTGGACTCACTGGTACCTAATCGGAAACCCATGAAAAAACATTAGGGAGTACAACAGGGCTCCAACTACACTTGAAGAAACAATAGGGGCCCGATAGGGCTCCTAACATGACATGATGGCACAACGCTGCTTGCTGCTTCGGAAGTCTTGGAAAATGCAAGGGTACTCAGCAAGGCTTTCAATAATATTCAAGACAGAATAAGGAGGCTCTGTTCTTGATAGCACAGACTGCAAAAGGGGCCTTACTGGAAGTCTGGCAGCTATGAAAAACATCAAAAGACTCATAAGGTCTCAAAAATTATATTGGAGGAATGACGGGCGCGATAGGGGCCGAATATCACATTAAAATAAAAGGGGTTACTTTAGTGCTCCTAAAGTTTGGTGTACTAGCAGAAATATTCGGGATACCTACTTATGCGCGTTTTGAGCCCGGATAAGGCTATTTGTATATTTCTTTATATGCAGTTTGTAGCCTTGATGAGCTCTAATAATCAAAGTTTTTTTCTGGAGACGTAACTTCCAAGTAACATAATTTTAAGAAGACGTAATATGTGGGGGACGTAATTTCCAGGGGACGTAATTTCCAGCGGATGTAATTTCCTGGGGACGTTTTGTGTGGGACGTTTTTTCCGGATCGGTTCTGGAGACAGTCTTTTATTCGGCTGCCTCCACATCTCATCTCTATCGGTCGTGATAAAGATTTAGGCACCAGGTAAGTAGTCCGGTGGTTAAGCGCCAAAAAAAGCTCGAACTATGCATTTTGAGCTTAAGCAATGCGCTTTTGGGGTTCGATTGGGGATCCCTATACCTTAATTTCAAGAGTTGGAGACATCGGTGCACTCGATGCGGAGAGGGTCTGTGGGGCCCTTGAAAGTTGAAGGTGCGAGGCTTCCCACCAAATCACCATACCACCACGTAATTCCTACTTGGATGTCATTCAACGACTCTAACCTACACATTGACAACATTTGTTACCATGTCCCATCAGTCCCAACAAACTAACGCTCAGTAGGCGTGAAATAAATTCGACCGCTGGAGAATTTTTTTTTCCAGGCCTCCACGCTCGTGTCGAGTTTCATTCACATGCATTACTGTTACAAAAGAGTTCAAGTTATTGATCCATGACAAAATTATCAATCATATCGATTGGTATCAGCCAAGAAACTACTGTTAAATGAGGTGCTCAAAAATGCTCACTTCTTGGCGTGTCATTTTTTGCACGGTGGTCTCACAAACATTTTGACTCGGTGAATGAAATCAGAGGATGCCGTTTACTCCAAAATGACACCACACTTGGCAGTTTATTCGTTGTGGGGATGAAAAATTGAGAAACACTGTTTTTTCCGATCTGTCATAAGAATTAATTTTTTTCAGTGTGAAGAACTATTTGAACAAATGTTGTCAATGTACAGGTTAGAGTCGTTTGATGGCCTCCCAGTAGGAATTACGTGGTGGTATGGTGATTTGGTGGGAAGCCTCGCACCTTCAACTTTCAAGGGCCCCCCAGACCCCCTCCGCATGGAGTGCACCGATGTCTCCTACTCTTGAAATTAAGGTTGAGACAGATACTCTAAGTTCGTTACGATGGAGGTTTAAAGTACCTACGTCAGGCTGGATTATTAAGGCGACGCGCTTTCCAATTACTGCGTACGACAGGATGATGGCTGGTTGCAGACCAGGGGATTCAAATCAGCTTCCTGGTGCCAATTTTGAATGATCTTCATGCCAATTGGAGCGGCCGCACAGTGGGTCGGACAGTACAGTTGTCTAGACAAAATTCTCACTACACGAAAAATGAACCAAGTTCAAACCTCGGTGTCGGCAATTTCGTTTTCGTACTGAAATATACAAGTAGCTCACTTGGTGGTATGTACTGGTCTTCTCTGAAGTAGTCTTTATGGCGCAATCCATTTTCACCTCACCAGCTCAAATAGTCACCCGAAAGTCGCAACTCTAAACTGCTACAAAAAGTACTTCATGAGGTGCATAGTCGAAGGATGGGAGATTAGCATGGAAGCAATTTTGGAGTGACACTTGTTGACCTGCTCTTCGAAGTCAGGCTTGAATTTTTAACATTGATAGGATTCTTCCCTCCATATTTCTTGATCTTTTAAGAAATGTTCCTTTGTGATCATATCAGTTTTTTCTTCAACTTTCGATTTTAGAGCTGGTAGCCCGCAGCATCAGGTCCCAGGACGGTCTTTCATTTGTCTATCACTTGAAAGCTAGCATGCTTCAGCAAAGATTAGGTGTTCTATCGGCCCTATGACGTTAACTTGAAAAAAACAACCATAAGAACAAAAGTCCACTGGCACTACACTGGTCGCCCACCCAAGCACGAACCTCTTGTGGCGTATATCTCAATCTCAATTCTCTCGCTAAGTGACGTTCAATAAGCATTCGCTTACGAATAGCATACGAAGCTCCAAAGCTCAACGGGCACAACCGTTTCAAAGTAACATCGTGCAACCTCGTTTGAATAAATACCACTTTTGAAGCCGGAAGTTTAAACATTTATCTCGCGCTCTCAAGAAAAATTGCCATCTGCAATTTCGATGCCAGACGTTGCACCTTCGTACAATTTCGCCCTCCATATTTCGTTATTACACTTCTGTCTGCACGACGTCAACATCTCCATCTCCACTGCGTTGCCGTTGCCGCCATATTCACACATCAGTTATATTTCGTCGTGCATGAAAATAAGCTCCCTCTCTGCCAGAACGGAAAACGCTTTATATGAGCAAAAAATATGAGATTCCTCCTCTGTTATATTACCCATCCATATACCGTATACCGTCACACATGTAAAGTTGACTTTTTGAAATGCGCGTTTTGCCATATTTGACTTTTATTCTGGCAAAACAGGATTAAACCGGGTCGCGCTCGCATCCCTTTTTGCCTGCTCTCTTTCTTTTTTTTTCTCATCACCTCTGCTCCCATTTTCCTCATCAGTTACGCGCTTCAGCGGACACTATCCCGCTCCTTGGCGCTTGCTGCACGGTATACCGTTCCTATGAGTGTATATTTATTTTTTACTTCTCCAACTTCACAGGTCTTTCAGACGTCTTGTAGCCATGGCAACCGTTCGTAGAGTCTACCCCGTCGTTTGGTCTCGTCTCGAAAAAATATGAACTGAAACATTTCATTTCCGTGATAATTAGTGGGAGCTCTGAAATTGGAGGCGGTTTTTTTTTCTTCGTCGTCGTACTCTTCCATAAGCCAGAGCCAAGATTCTTGGCCGTTATTTAAACTTCGTTATTATCCGGGGCGCAATATTTGAAGTTCATTATCGTCGCCTCGGGAGCTCATTCTGCTTGTCGGATCAAATTGTGTGCGTTTAAATGATTGTCGTGCCCAATCCAATTCCAATTATTACTCACACAGGAAAAAGGCCATAGCATTCAACTATGCCCGAAGCTCGAGTATTAAAGAAGTCGCACTTTTCAGGTGAACACTACGCTACAAAATAATCAATTTGCATGCGTTTAGCTGGCTATTTCCCGTAAAGCCGCATCCACATAGGATTAGTGTACTTATCCCAGGCACAAAATTGGTGTTGACCTGTATAATCAAATTTTTATGTTTGGAAATTGATTTTTGACATTATTCTTAGTTAATTTTTTGAATGGTTTGATTTCACCTCAATTAAAGGTGACATTCTAAATATAAGTACAGTGGCGAGCACATAAATGGGAATACTCATCAATTCTGTCAATATTTTATGTAACCTACGGCCTTATTGTGATTGGAGAAGATAATATCGTAGGAACTCTAGAACCACGTAGGTACCTCAAATCACATTCACAAGGTACATACCTATGTAGATACCTATTTTTTTCATATTTTTTATTAAAAATTATAATTTATACCGAAGTTTTCCAAACGACATTCTTATACTTTGTGGAGATTATAAGATTGCCGTGCTGTGCCTGCCAGACACAGTTTCCACCGTCCTGTAATAGGTATAACGGGGAAAATCGTATAGTAAGAAAATCCGTCACGATGTCACATTCGCATAATTATCATGTGTACCTTGGACAAATGGACCTCGTCGGCTCACCGGCAACGCAGGAAGATAAAATAAAATTATAATAAAAATTATTATTATATTATAGGTACTTTGTGGAGAATATTATTGATGAAAATAGATATTTATTGTATTAGGGGTATGAGTGAAACTTCATGTGACGGAGAATCGCCGAGCGCAGCGAGAAAAGAAACAAAAGATGTATAATCGCGAAAAAATCATGTCGAAAGTATTCTGCTCTTCAAGTGACTCATAATAACATTAATAAGATCAATAATAAAGAAACAAGATGATACAAATCGTTAGGAAGCGGAGCGGGAGTACGAAAAGGACACCTCTTCGAACGTCGGTTGCTAATTGATTCATACCTATAGAAGTTTCACTTCTTCCGAGGGTGACTATGGTCACGCACCCACGTTTTTTTTATCGTTTGTCATCATTGATCAGAATTTGCGTTGGGTACTTTAATAATTGAAAGACAAACTTTGAATTCAAACACATTATAACTGCGCACTGCTAAATTACAAGTTGAATAAACCGTCGCACTTGAATATCGCTTTGTCTGACTACGCTGATGTGCTACTTCCGCTATGAATTCTAATTTAACCCGCTTCCTGACCTTGCCGCTTTTATATACTCGCGCCGTCTATTCGAAAATGTTCCAGCTCCTTCCGGAAAGATCTCAGAAGTACTCGTCACTTCCATTGTCGTTCCGGTCAATTCCAGCATTGCCTAGCACGGTTCTAGGACAATTTGTCGCGGGCAATTCGTCGCGGACAATTTGTCGCACGGACAATTCGTCGCATGGACAATTCGTCGCACGAACAATTCGTCACACGGAGAATTCGTTGCACGGACGATTCGTCGCGCGGATAATTTGTCGCACAGAGAATTCGTCGTAGAGGAACGATACTTCTCGATGCGTGGCCGGACAATTAACACATAGGGGCTCATCAGGGCTCCAAACTACACATTAGGACAAAAGGGAGCCCGATTGAGCTCTGAAGCCACGGAAAAAAGCAAAGGGGCTCAGCAGGGCTTCAAACTATATTGAGGACATAAGGGGGCCTAATGAAGCTCTCTATAACAAAACAAGGCAAGAAAAAACATAAGTGGGCTGATTTAGGTCCTAAACCACACTTTAGGACACAAGGGGGCTTGATAGGGCTCCGAACATCACGTGAAAACACAAGGTGCCTATTTATGCACCAAAAGTCAAGGAAAATGTGAGAGGGCTCAGCAGGGCTTTAAACCACGTTGAAGAAACAAGGATGTCCAATGAAGTTTGCTTCAATTCAGATCGCTGGCTGTGAAAAAAACATAAGAGTGCTAATTGGGGCTCCAAACTACCCTTTCGGACACAAGGAGGCCGATAGGGTTCCGAATATCACATGGAAGCACAAAGAACTCACTAATGCTCCAAAAGACACGCGAAGGATCACTAGGACCTCTAACAGGGCAAAAAGGCACAAGGGGACTCATTGAAATTCTAGAAGCTATAAAAAAGGGGGCTCATAAGGGTTCCAAACGATACATTAGAGCACTAGGGAACCCGATAGAACTCCGTGAGCCACGGAAAAATGCTAGGGAGCTGAGCAGGGCTTCAAAAGACGTTGATAAAACAAGAAAGACCTTAGAGGGCTACAAGGGGGTTCACTGATAGTCTAAAAGCTACGGAAGGAATAAAGGAGCTCATTAGGGCTCCAAACAAAACATGAGGGAACAAGGGGCCGGATGGAGCTCCGTAAGTCATGGAAAAATTCTATGGGGCTCAGCAGGGCTCCAAAAAAACGTTAAAGAAACAAAGGGGCTCCTGGAGGACCACTAGGGCCTCTAACAACGCAAGAAGGCACAAGGGGGCTCACTGGACTTCTGAAGCTACCGAAGAAATAAGGGGGCTCATCAGGGCTCTAAACGATACATGAGGAAACAAGGGGGCTCGATGGAGCTCTGTAAGCCGCGGAAAAATGCTATGGGGCTCAGCAGGGCTTTAAAGGACATTGAAGAAGCAAGGGGGCCCTTGGAGGGCAACTTGAAGGGCTAATTAGATCTCCAAACAACACTTGCGGACACAAGGGGTTCGATAGGGTTCCGAATTAGAGTTCCGGAAGCTCGGTGCACTACTAAAGAGTGATTCATTTGAAGGTACTTTTTTCAAAAATTAAAAAAAATCATAAAGAACATTTTATCGGGTGATCTTTAATATTAAACAAAAAAACTGTTATTGGAATTTATGTTTTGAAGATTATTTCTGTCAAATTTTGGCCGTAACTGCGGCTAACATGGTCCATTCTGGGGTTCCAATTTTCGATGACACGTTAGAGCATTTCGAGTGGTATTTGGCGAATGACGCGAGTAATGTTGGCACTACAATTCCTCAATCATAGCCGGCTTATCCACATAGACTTTGAATTTCACGTAACCTCAAAGAAGGAAGTCTGGAGGTGTGATATCACATGATCTAGGTGGCCAATTCACTGGTCCGAAGCTTGAAATTAAGTGTTCACCGAAATGTTCTCGCAATAATGCCATGGTTTTCACGGGCTGTATGACAAGTAGCGCCGTCGTGTCGGAACTAAATTGCCGAGATCATGGGCTCCAGTTTCAGTCAGCAGATAGTTCGATATTATGCATGGCGCGATAGTTCACAGTAACATTTTGACCGCCCTCATTTCTGGAGGTTTGATGATTTGGAAGATCGGTCGGCTTCAGTTCTTGCACATAATAAGTTGCCGAAAAATACTCAACAACAATACCTAAACAGTTTGTCAGGTTGGCAGTTTGACAGTTTGATCAGTCATAAAAAGACTACTAGAAAAAGTACCTCCAAATAAATCATCCTTTAAAGTGCGCGGAGTAATGCAAGGGTGCCCAAAAGGGCTTTTAATCAATACAGTAAGGTATAAAGGGGTTCATTAGAACTCTAAAAGCAAGAGAAAACACAAAACGGGTTGTTGAAACCAAGGTAAAGAGCAAAAAAAATTGCAACGAACTGTCCGCGACAATTTGTCCGCGACAAATTGTCCATGCGACGGATTGTCCTTGTGACGAATTGTCCGTGCGACGAATTGTCCGTGCGGCGAATTGTCCGCGTGACGACTTGTCCGTGCGACGAATTGTCCACGCGACGAATTGTCCGGTCACGGCTTAGCACTCTTTTCGCGAGAGCTCAAAATTCTATCGGCTTTGCGAATATTCTGGCAAGTAATCAAAGCATGGCACCTTCACCAATTGTGCAGATGTGTCTTATTCGCGCGTCGGGATCTCCAGCTAATTTTCTATAAAGTTTTTCTCGCTAGATCAATTTCCCATTCCAAACTGTTGAATACATATTGGTTTTTTCACTAATTAAGTCTTACCTATTTTGGCTCTTCACCTATTGTATTTGAGGACGATTGTTATCTCCGAGCAATTTTCAACAACAACATGTCTCCAAGCTCGGTCTACTTGTGAGAGTTATAAAAAAGTCTAGGCAGCTTCTCTTATGAATCCAGCAAGGTATCAAACGGCTCCTCCGCCAATTGTGCGGGTTTGTAATGTAGCCTCGAGTTGGAGTCTCCAGTTTTGTGATTGATCTCAAAGTCGGTGTCTTAGCAGCGATTATCAGAACAATTTTTCTTATTTTTCAAATTATATCGACCGCGTTGTTTCGTGTGCACTCATGAGAATATTGAACCCGAGTATGCGGTACTGTCTAGCAACAAAAAAAAAACTGTAGGACTTCTTTGAGACTCTTTAATATAGCAACTTGTTTAGAACATCTAAAGAAAAAGACCGCAAGACTCATTTTTCAACGAATGAGTTTAGGGTTCGATTTGTGTTCAAGTTTATTTATTAAGGTTAAATTTAGTTTATGCCTACCTAGTTTGAAAGTGAGTGTTAGTAATATGTTTCTGTTTTGTTGCAGTGGTGTCACAGGCCTTCAAAGTGGACGTGGAAGTAATTGGTGCTGCGCGGGGATGTACTGCAGTGTTAAAGTGTATAGTGCCGCCTTTTGTGAAGGACTTGGTTAGGATAATTTCGTGGGTGCAAGAACCAACGTTTTTTATTTACCCTTCGTTACAAGGAGGTGAGTTTCCATATTTTTAATTTTACACAGCTCAGTGACTCGGAAACAGTACACGCATGTTTTGAACAAACAAGCTTTTCCCAATGACACAACCCTCGCGCAATTTCAAAAATGAACTTGAACATTTACGTATAATGTTACCTATACCTCTTGTAGCATATCGTCGAGTTCCCCTGGGCGATTACAAGACCATACCTCATCCAAACACAAAAACTCGAATTACTCGAAAGTATTATTAAAATGTAACCACCACTGTGCGCCCCGACATCAGATTAGCTTTATGAACTCCGCACGGCGCAATTTTCAAGTTATTCGACTGTTTTTTCCACCGCGAGAGGAAAAACAAGTCAAGTTTCATCTCTTAATTAGGACGCAATTAATTTTAGCGCCCGGGCTCGTATAGGGAAAGTCGAATCATTACTCACCGAAAAGCGGGGGGGCTGGAATATTTTGACTTTCAATGTTCCCCACAGTCGCAGTCCTCTGCCGCTCGCCGTGGCCACTTGATAAAATCTGGGTCGCGCTGGGTGTATACAGAAATTAATGAACCCGTTTCAAAAGGAAACGTTGCAGAAGGTCTTTATATTTTTCAGGCGATCCGTCAAAATAATGATGCAAAAAATCCGTGGCAGAAATGCATCAGATTAAAGCGTCTTCGCGCCAACGAAAACATTACTCTCACGAAACGTTTATTATACATATCATGCAAAAGGTTGACATGTAAAAAATTATTTCGTATGAGGAGGGGTTTCATTTTCATGTATTGCTGCATTAAAGCTGGATTTCCAAAGTTCTCAATGCTTTCAGTTCTTTTTTTGCGGTGAGCCCAAAATCCAAAAATATTTTTTTTCATTTTTGGATCTTGGAAATGCCAATGGGCTCAAACCAGAGTACATCCTTGTAGCTTTCGAAAGAGACCAAAATGGTGAGAATCCGTCAAGGAATAAACCCAAACGGATTGATTTCGCAACGCTTATTTTACCAATTCAACACCATTCTTAATATCCGCAAAAAAATGTAAAATTGGACATAACCTCGTAATTCCACAAAAAAAAACTGATTTTCCAGAAGTAATGGAAAAACTTGGCGGTGAGACATTATGATGCCATCACCAGAAAATTCTTAACGAGCTATCCCAAGCAACAATTTAAATGCTACTTGGTTTTATTGTAGTTTGATTGAGGTTTTATGAAGGAATTGAGCTTGCTAAATGGTTTTGAAATAGATTTTGAACATTCGAAAGCTCTTTTGAGAACTCTTTGATTTGATTGAAAGCTCCTCAGAACCTCGTCAACACCTTACGATAAAACCTTTAAGCATTGAATCAGTTCTGTTTTATAGAGGTCTTGAGTTAGTCTTCACTCACACCAAACTAACGTCGGGTTGCTCACTTCGAGTTTAACTTCAAACTTGGTTTGGTTGCTATAGATTTGATTGTTGCAATAATTATTTCCATAGGAACCAAACCGGGTTTAAAATTAAACTCGAAGTGAGCAACCCGGCGTGAAACTATTGAGCCCTCGCTAAATCCTTCTCCTACCATTTTGTTTTATAATATTTTTATGATGGATTCATGTCAGTTTTAATTTGTTCTTATAAAAATTGTTTTAAAACCGGGCATGCAGGTAGTTTTATAGAAATTTTATCATTAAATCTTTAAGACAGATTCAATGTTACTATATAAAAGCTTCCATAAAACAAAACCTAAATAAATTCGAATTGAGTAGCGGATGCTTCAATAAAACTAAAACAAAACCTAATCAATTTTGCTTCTCTGAAAAAACTGTAATAAAACCAAAATTACTTATTTGGGTAGCGAAATGTTCTCACAAATCCTTTATAAAACTAATAAATAATAATGAAAGGTAATTTTGGAAGGACATTGCTCTTTTTTGATCATTCGACCTAACTTACCAAATATTTACAATAAAATTTCTCTCGTTCATCAATTTTGGCTTTTACCTGTTGCAGGTGTACTACTTATTAATTAATTTCCATGTGAGACAGGAAAACCATTTTTGGTTTGAAATAAGTATTGTTGAGGTTTTATGGATACCTTTATACTTTCTCAAGAATACTCGGGATAAAATGATAAAAACAATAAGGTTCAAGATGGATTTCAAATGTGTCTACAGATTGTTCTGGGGACCATCTGAAGTGGTCCATTTTCGTTTTAAGAGGGGTTTATGAAGGGATTCATACGAAGGCGTAGAAGGGCCAACAATAATTTAACAAAGTTGAAGCAAATTGAGCTTGATCATTGCAATTTCAACCTAAACAATTGTAACTTCGAACTTACAATTGTAACTTCGAACTTACAATTGTAACTTCGAACTTACAATTGTAACTTCGAACTTACATTGTAACTTCGAACTTACAATTGTAACTTCGAACTTACAATTGTAACTTTGAACTTACATTGTAACTTCGAACTTACATTGTAACTTCGAACTTACAATTGTAACTTCGAACTTACAATTGTAACTTTGAACTTACAATTGTAACTTCGAACTTACATTGTAACTTCGAACTTACAATTGTAACTTCGAACTTACAATTGTAACTTCGAACTTACATTGTAACTTCGAACTTACAATTGTAACTTCGAACTTACAATTGTAACTTCGAACTTACATTGTAACTTTGAACTTACAATTGTAACTTCGAACCTACAATTGTAACTTCGAACCTACAATTGTAACTTCGAACCTACAATTGTAACGCAGCTCCGGGAAAACGGCAGCAGGCAGTTGGCGTTGGCCGTTGGCGTTGGCCAAAGTTATGGGAAGCTATTTTTGAGGTTAATTTTCAGTTTTAACTGATGAGTGTCATACATTTTATCCTGCCTACCATATAGCCATAATTATTGATAATTTTAGTTATGACTAGTTTTCACTATGGTTTTCAAGTGTTCCATAATGCATTGCAACAGCGCAATGACGAATGTGAAACTAGACAATTGACACTGACAGTAGATAATATACACCGATGCCCGTCAGACTTGCCAACCTCAATTTTGAATATAGTTATATTGCGTGCGCACTGGGTCCAAAAGTTTCCGACGGGATAGGTCGAGGGGTCAACCACCATCGACAGTCCGTGTACAAATTTCTGACAGTCATGACTGTCAGTCACCACAGTCTCCACAGTCTTGCCCACAGTCACCACAGTCAAGCTGACAGTCCTGACAGTCCCGACAGTCATGATCACAGTCCCGACAGTCATGCTCACAGTCCCCACAGTCAAGCTGACAGTCACCATAGTCTTACTCACAGTCTCTACAGTCTTGCCGACAGTCTCTACAGTCTTAACAGTCTTTCCCACAGTCTCCACAGTCAAGCTGGCAATCACGAGGAGCTGGTTGGCTCACGCATGCGCGGCACCCAGCACCCAGCTGGTATGCAGCTTTTCTGAGATTATTCGTCCATAATTGTGTCTGTTGATATTTCGATAGCAATATGAGTACCTAACTACCTACCTACCCACCTACCACCTACCTACTTTTATTCAGTCGAAAAAATATAACAAAACAGGGGCCCTATTATTCTTTAAACGGGGAACAGGTTTACATGTTGTGTAGTTGCTAGGAAAGGGCCAAACATAGCCCCTGTTTTGTTATATTTTTTCGACTGAATAAAAGTAGGTAGGAGGTAGGTGGGTAGGTAGGTAGTTAGGTACTCATATTGCTATCGAAATATCAACAGACACAATTATGGACGAATAATCTCAGAAAAGCTGCATACCAGCTGGGTGCTGGGTGCCGCGCATGCGTGAGCCAACCAGCTCCTCGTGATTGCCAGCTTGACTGCGGAGACTGTGGGAAAGACTGTTAAGACTGTAGAGACTGTCGGCAAGACTGTAGAGACTGTGAGTAAGACTGTGGTGACTGTCAGCTTGACTGTGGGGACTGTGAGCATGACTGTCGGGACTGTGATCATGACTGTCGGGACTGTCAGGACTGTCAGCTTGACTGTGGTGACTGTGGGCAAGACTGTGGAGACCGTGGTGACTGACAGTCATGACTGTCAGAAATTTGTACACGGACTGTCGATGGTGGTTGACCCCTCGACCTATCCCGTCGGAAACTTTTGGACCCAGTGCGCACGCAATATAACTATATTCAAAATTGAGGTTGGCAAGTCTGACGGGCATCGGTGTATATTATCTACTGTCAGTGTCAATTGTCTAGTTTCACATTCGTCATTGCGCTGTTGCAATGCATTATGGAACACTTGAAAACCATAGTAGCCCAGGCGCCAGGGAAAACAATAAGGAAATAATTGTTTCCTGGCTGGAAACTAGCTTAAAACGATCTGTGTAGCTTAGGTTTTGACATACTAGTTTCCCCCCTTTCGGAAATGTCGGCGTCATGTCGCCATCATCAACAAGAAGTGCACCAGCGTGGTTTTTGACGAATATCTTGATTTTGGGTCATCTGACAGCAAAAGATGTAAGAAATCATTTTGAAGCCTATGAAATTCCCTACAGTTTGGTTTTTCAATCAATTTTCTGCGACCTATGGTCTTTGAGATAGAGCTTCTGGAAGCGAGAGTCATTGTCGTGAAAGCTCCATGGCCACTTGACTCGAATAACTAAAATGTCGATGTGACAAAAAAAAATTCAAAATGAGATTACTCAAGAATTCTTCATGCTATAGTTGCGGTGATGGTCTTAAACTCTTCCTCTTGAACCGTAGATTACGAATATTGGAAAGTCAAAAACGTCACATTGTACATATACAGGGTGTACTACGGGAATCAAATCAGAACAGAGAAATTTGACATATTTCTTCGATTTAGTCTATGCGGAACTCTTAGCTCTTATCACAAGTCCAATATCAATATGCATAGCTATGTAAGCTTCACTTGAAACACCTAAGGAGTGGTCAGCTCACAGAGCCTTCCTGTAAAATGTTTTGAAGGTCCTCTGAAATCATCAAAATTTACAGTAGCAAAAAATGTATGTAACAGTATATTATATACCAAGGAACCAAAGTGAATTTTTGATCTCTTGGGTGAAGTTTGTTGCTCGAGGGCCCTTTGGCTCCAATTTCCCAAATCAAAAATTCACTCTGGTCCTTTGGTATATATTATACTGTTATATATATACATTCCTTGGTACTGTAAATTTTTAATATTTCGATGATTTCAGAGGGCCTTCAAAACATTTTACAGTAAAGCTGTGAGCTGACCACTTCTTTAGTGTATTAAGTGAAGCTTATAGAGCAAATCCATATTGATATTGGACTCGTGTTAGGTTCTTAGAGTGTCGCATATAGGCTAAATCGAAGAAATATGTGAAATTTCTCTGATCTGATTTGATTCTCTCAGTACACCCTGTATATGTACAATGTGACGTTTTTGACTTTTCTATACTCGTGATCAACGGTTCAAGAGAAAGAGTTTAAGACCATCACCGCAACTATAGCATGAAGGATTCTCGAGAAATCTCATTTTGAAATTTTTTTGTCACATCGACATTTTAGTTTTTCGAGTCAAGTGGCCATGGAGCTTTTACGACAATGCCTCTTGCTTCCAGAAGGTCTATCTCAAAAACCGTAGGTCGCAGAAAAGTCATTCAAAAACTATTCTGTAGGGAATTTCATTGGTTTCAAAATGACTTCTTACATCTTTTGCTGTCAGATGGCCCAAAATCAAGATATTCGGCAAAAACCACGCTGGTGCACTTCTTGTTGATGATGGCGACATGACGCCGACATTTCCGAAAGGGGGGAAATTAGTATGTCAAAACCTAAGCCACACAGATCGTTTTGAGCTAGTTTCCAGCCAGAAAACAATTATTTCCTTATTGAGCTGATTTTTGCACCCTGGCGCCTGAGCTATAGTGAAAACTAGTAATAACTAAAATTATAAATAATTATGGCTATATGGTAGGCAGGATAAAATTTATGACACTCATCAGTTAAAACTGAAAATTAACCTCAAAAATGGCTTCCCATAACTTTGGCCAACGCCAACGGCCAACGCCAACTGCCTGCTGCCGTTTTACCGGAGCTGCGTTGCAATTGTAGGTTCGAAGTTACAATTGTAGGTTCGAAGTTACAATTGTAGGTTCAAAGTTACAATTGTAAGTTCAAAGTTACAATTGTGAGTTCGAAGTTACAATTGTAAGTTCGAAGTTACAATTGTAAGTTCGAAGTTACAATGTAAGTTCGAAGTTACAATTGTAAGTTCGAAGTTACAATTGTAAGTTCGAAGTTACAATGTAAGTTCGAAGTTACAATTGTAAGTTCGAAGTTACAATTGTAAGTTCGAAGTTACAATGTAAGTTCGAAGTTACAATTGTAAGTTCGAAGTTACAATGTAAGTTCGAAGTTACAATTGTAAGTTCGAAGTTACAATTGTAAGTTCGAAGTTACAATGTAAGTTCGAAGTTACAATTGTAAGTTCGAAGTTACAATTGTAAGTTCGAAGTTACAAATGTGAGTTCGAAGTTACAATTGTTTAGGTTGAAATTGCAATGATCAAGCTCAATTTGCTTTAACTTTGTTAAATTATTGTTGGCCCTTCTACGCCTTCGTAGATTCAAGAGTTCTCCAGGAATTTGAAGGTTTTATTTGTGATATCTTGTAGAATACTTGAAGACTATAATAAAACCCCAAATGTTACTTGGGATGTTTCTATACTGGGGCCCACTTTCATCAACTTCTATGGAGAAATTATTGATAAAATGAAAATAGTAAAATTTCTTTGCAAAAAGAATGGAAAAACATGCTGTTACATGATTGACTGTAGTTTCAGATTAAACCATGGGATTTTCTCAATTTCAATTTGAATTCTCTTAAAATGGTTTATTTCGTCTTTGAATTATGACAGTTTGACATTTCATTTCAAATAAAAGCCCACTATGCTGTCTGGATAATGTCAATTCTTGACATGCACTTTTTTCTAAGTCCGTCTCCCCCATCTTTGAAATTATCAGAAATGACAGATCAACATATTGAAGTTCTTGTCTCACATTTTTACAATCATTTAAAAAAAATTACAAAAGTCCATCAATAAATAATGATATCCAGGAGTGTTGAGTAATCAGAGTACAAATTCTGTTTCAATTTATACTTTCTTTTTCCAAAATCGGTTTTGACTGAAACTACTACATCATTTTGTGGAGTTTGACATTGCCTTCTGAATATACCGTATGTTCGTTAAAATCATGAATTAGGGCAGGCTGTGGACTTCGAAACGTATGTCCAAGATGTATTCCATGACAACGACTCATCATGTGACGTATGTCCAAGATGTATTCCATGACAACGACTCATCATGTTGACATCAACTTTTAGTGATTATTGGATAAATTCACGACATACGTTTTTACTTCTATAGCCTGCCCTAATTCATGATTTTAACGAACATACGGTATAATATATAATTCGAGTTAATCAGGAATAGGTGAATTGAATAAAAGCCGATATCAGGTGAAGCCTACTATACTTAACCATACTCTGATACCGACTAACGTCTCGATCCCCTCTCAAAACACAGCACCCTTTGCCAGACGTTATCAAAATTCCCAAACTATAATAAAGCTAATCAGCGTAGCGACCACTGGTTTACACCCTCTGTCTGTCGTCTAGCTACCTACTGTCTTGAGTTTTCTAAATAACAATCATAGAATCTCCCTAAAATATTGTTACGATATCTCGCGTACGGGTTCGAATATAATTGAGACGATCGAATTAAAACACACACTGTTTATTTCTGCGTACTACAATAACTATACGCCAACAATTATCTACTTGGAATTATATCGCAGGTACTTCGCTTGTTTTGCTCGCGTTACCACTTCACATTCCAATTCAATACTGCCGCGAGCTGCCGGCTGACGCCTTATATAAGGCCTCCGAATAGTGTTCCCGAACTTTCTGTCTACTTCCAGCAAATTCCATAGTGGCCTGGCATATGCGGTTTCTAGACCATTCCTAAATAATCACACACGTTACCCGTATAATTCTGCCGGGATCTGGAACGGCGCCTCCGCCAAAATGGACATATCTTTTCCGATCGAGCATTGAAGTCTCCCCATTAGGTTCCACGTAAACGCGCGCTCTGGAATGCACCTGAACATTCCACACTTCTACACTGCGATCTAATGGCTGGAAGAATCCAGAAAGATCGAGTGTTTACCAATATGTATGGGATCGCCGATCGTAACAATATGAACTCTAATATTTAAACTCTAACAGTTATTTTAATGGCTGTTCACTTTTTATAATGAACCCTCCCGCCCGGCTCTATTCTTCGATCCTCCCATTTTTGTGCCGATGAAAAAGTACAAGTATTCAATTTTTCAGGCCTATAATACTTCAAGACTTAAAAAACTCCTCTCAATTTTTCTTCGCGGCTTATGCCCGCATACGCAACAGGAAAACCGCGACTGCTAACGAAATATATCCAGCTCGTCGTCCTTATAGGACGTCATATATCTTAACATTACAAATTACCCCAAACATGCGTGCCGGGCCATGACAAAACGCTTTTTGCTTTCGACTCGAGCCAACTTTGTGAGTTACATTCTCTCTGATCCCGCATTATTCCGGGGAGTCTTTCGACGTCGAAAATGCATAGTTTCGGCTTTCCGCTTGTTCCGCGAAATTCTTTTGAACTTTTCTTTTATACATTTCTCCGCCGAGGACATCCTTAGTCAGCGACAATAATTCTGGGGTAGTGCGCGCCGAGGCCTTTTGTTGTTTTGGCGGTCGTAATTCTTTTGCGCGGTTTCGCTTCCTTCTACTGTACAGAAACATACGTTTGGTCTATTTTCAGGCCATTTGTCTTCCCGCGGATCTACCACGAATGATTTATGTTCAACTTCATAACTCTCTGTGCAGTCTAAGTTATTAGATACTGTTTTCTTCTCAGTTTTCTTCTATACCTATAAGACACTCGACCTGTAAACTCGAGTGTAAACTACAAGTTTTACTAGGCTCTAGGTATCATACTACTTATACTTTGTATACAAGACAGCCTACTTTAATACTCTATAATTAATTGTTGGCATTGAAATTCAAATTTATGATTTTATTATGGAGAGAAAAAGGTCTGGCTGGGCGCTACTATGCTATCACGTTTGCAGTATTTCAAGATTATACTGGCGGAACATTTGAAATCGTGGTGCGAGCGATATTGGATGTATGGGAAGAAATCTATTCCACTATCGCCTCCCTTGGGCAGCACAAAGACTGCCTGGTTGGAACCCTCCTCTCGTCCCTTTTACTTCTCTACGTCGCCCCAAAAGTGCCGTAACGAGTTTCCCTTACGATACCATTCATGCCATTAAGCCTTTAAGACTGTCAGTGCGCTCATTTGTTTTACTACTATCCCGCACATTGGCAGGGCGGAGGAACAGAGAGGGGGCCATTAAAAGTTGCGACGACACGGGCGAGTTGTGTGTGACCGGCGAAAGTGTTGAAAGTTCAAACTGTCTCTGGGAAAACAAGCGCGAAGGAGAATTTGTTGAATTCGAGTTGTACGCGAGTTGAAAACTGCGGTCCTTAAACTCGAGCATTCTGCCGATTGGTACGCATACTTCAGTTTACTGCTTTTAGTGACGATTGAAGTTGTGTGGTTTTTCTTCTTCAATAAAACCGGTTCAAATTTGTATTATCAAAAATTCATTCCAGAGAAATTTACTTCAGGGGAAATTATTTGCGAGGGAAGTTCATTCCGGTGATATTACCGGGAAAATTCGTTTCAGGGGAATTTGTTACTGGATTTCCATGTCCCTAGTTGCTCTATTATCTTGAGTTTGTCACCCGCCCAACACCCCAATTCGCTCCGGAGGCTCATAGTTGTCATAATTTTCTCAATTCTTGATTATTTTTTCTGATATTATCGTTTACTATAGTTTTGTTTGAATATTTCAAGAATTTTCAACGAAGCCAAAAATATATTCTACTTATACTTACCTGTTCCTCTTTTTCTATAGGTTCTTTTACGATAAACGATACGAAATCAAACGATAAACCAGAAACATCTTGAGATTATTTAATTTCTCATTTATACAATTCCTAAAACTTAACAGGTGCTTAAGTTCAACAATACGTTATAAAACCTGGCGAGTTCCAATTATTAGTCATTTTATGATTAAAATATACATTTGAGATGAAACAGGTCTCAACTTCGTCCTTCGTCACAGAATTGCCCATGGAACTTTCTCTTCAGAACTTGGGAAGAACTCAGGTAGGTCTTCGTAACTTGTATTCTTTGCCCGCCTATAATTCAATCACTTGATAATAAACAACCTCAAAAACCATGACCGTATTATGAACTTACATTCAGTCTTCGTGCTCCCCATCATTCGCTCCACGTTCTCCAATTTCACCCCGGAGGTATATGAAAATAAGAAATAAAAGGAGTCCAAACGTCGTCGCCCCGAAAATGAATGACACTGACATCTTTAGCAGGTCAAACTTGAGAAATCTCATGTTCGGTAACGGTGGTCTGACCGCGTGTAAATATGATAAGAATTGGAACCACAAGTAGCGGTCTTCGATCAAATTGCGGATACGGGATGATGGATTGGAAGAGTTTGGGGGTATAACGAAATACAAATAAGACATGTTTGATTCGACACAAACAGACGCACACAAAGTCACACAGATAATGGTTCGACTGCTAAAAACTATAAAGTTGTAAATGAAGAAGTGGTATCTACGTATTGGAAGGCGATAGCGAATTATCACCAACAAAAACTAAGAAACTTTCGAGCATACCAATTTCTCGACCTACAGACAATGCTGGGCACCAGATCGTTAATCCGTTAATCGGTTATTAACGGAGGTTACTACGTTACTAAGTTAACTTGAACAATCAATTACGGACTAAGTAACTTCCGTTACATTCAACTTCCGTTAACTCAAGTCGGCTAACATAATATTGTGTAGCTATATTTGTCTTTGGAAGCAGAAATAGAAATAGTCTGAAATAATGAAGTTTTTAATAGGGTGATTGACTGATTGCATAAAATTCGTTCAGCTGATAGCTGAAGCAGGTAGCGCAAGGATTGAGTTATGTTTCGACGTTTGTTAGGGAATTGCATTGGGGCACATAACAGGTGTGAGGCATTGTTAGAATGATTAAATTTATTAGAGGTCACAATCTCGATCTCATAAATGCCGAACAAATCGTAAACGCCGAACAAAACAGTATTGTTTTATCAGAATTAAACCAATATAGTTGAGTAGAAGATAATATCAAGAAAATAATTAAGAATAAGGAAAATGAATACAACTACGGGCCCACGCCACGGAGCGAATTGGGGTGTTGGGTGGATAAGAAACTTGAGGGAATAGAGCCTAGGGACATGGAAATCCAGAAACGAATTCCCTGAAACGAATTTTCTCGGAACTAATTTCCCTCGGGAAGAATTTTCTTAGAAGTAATTTCACCAGAATAAACTTCCCTCGGAAATAATTTCCCCTGAAGGGAATTTCTCCAGAATGAGTTTTCTCGGGAAAAATTTCCCTAGAATAAATTCCTTCCAATAAAATTTCCATTCAAATCTATTCACCAAACCCGATAGAGCTCCGAAAGTCATGGGAAAACTACAAGGGGGTCCAAAGCTATCTGCACAATGAAAGCAGGCAAAAAAAAGGCTTTCTGAAATCATGAATGCCATGAAGACACATAAGGGGGTTCATCAGGGCTCCAAGTACATTTAGGAACCCAAAGAGGCCCGAAAAACTCCGTATGATATGATGGTAGAAGAGTGATTGCCATCCATTGGAAGTGAGGGAAAACGCAAAGGGGCTGGGCAGGGATTCAAATCAAATTGAACTAATTGAAGACACAATAGGGGAGCACTTGGAGCCTTGATAACAGAATATGGCAAAAGAGGGCCTAGTGGAATTTCGGAAGCCATGAAGCACATAAGGAGTCTCATTAGGGCTCCAAATTATCCTTGAAGGCATAAGGGGATCCGATTTGGTACCGATTATGACATTCGACAAAATAACGCAAAATAGGGCATACTGGTACCTACTCCGAAAGAAATGAAAAAACACAAGGGGACTCAACAAGACCCAGCTACACTTGAAGACACAATGATATGACAATGATGAGATTATGACGGCACAACGCTGCTTGCTGCTCCGAAAGTCACAGAAAATGTAAGGATTGTAAGAGTGCTCAGCAGGGCTTCAAATTAGATTTAAGACAGAATAGGGGGCCCAATGGAGCTCTTGAAAACACAACACTGCAAAAGGGGCCTTACCGGAAGTCTGAAAGTTACGAAAAACATAGGAGAGCTCATTTAGGGCTCAAAAATTACACTAGAAAAGATGAGTGGTCCTATAGAGGTCAAATATCACAATTAGGTACAAGGGGCTTACTAAAACTCGGTGTATTCGCAGAATTGCTCGGAATTATGCTAGGAGACCTCGAAGAGGACTAAACAGATGTTCAAAGACATGAAGAAACCACGGTAGAACCACAACCTGCACAGTAGAGCAGGTCTCTAAATAATACAATAAGACATAAGGGGGCTTCCAGCTTCCTATAAACTATGAAAAGCAACAAGAAAACTCAAGTGATTCATCAATGCTATAAGGCGAAGGGCAAAATATTATTTAGTAACAAAGTGTCTGCGAGATGATATTTTTTGTCACGTCCAAAAATGTGTTTTGGGTTTGTGAAACAAGAACTAAAAGAGCAGAGTTTTGAAATTATATCCGAGGGGGAGTCTCCAAGGGGGGGGGGAAAGAATTGATTTATACCTGAAAACCCTGTATTTGAGAAGAAATGTGCCAGTTTTGGATCACCCTGTATGACTTGATTTTTTTTTGCTTAATATCTGAATAAGGAAAGCTCTATTAGCTAATGGACAGGGAGCTGGTGCGGGGTGCCTCAAAACTTACGTCATGAGGTGCATGATTTTAACCCTGTAGATGTAGATCTAATGTGCGTTGATGAGGTTGTTGAAAGTTTCTCTGTCCTACATGTCAGACCGGGGGCTTTAGGCTGGTATAGGTTTGTTAAATTTTGAAAAATGTCAAAAATTCACGTCATAAGGTACATGAATGAAACCAACGGACTTTTATGTGGGAACATCCCCTTAATCAAAAATCGAGTCATAAGAAAACATTTTCGGGGGCTCTCGGTTCATGAAACAAGTTTGTAATTTTCAAAAAGGGCCAAAGTTCACCTCCTCCTGGAGACTTCTCCTTTGACATAATTTTAGGTATGAAAAACGATTCTCACATGATTTTTCACGAAGGTTTCGATTCTGTCCACAAATTTTTTAAATGGTGAATCGCTCACAAGGTGCAACATCGAAAACTTTTTCTCAAATCGTACACCTTGCTTTTTAACATAAAAATCGAGTCCGTCTTTCATCGTGATTACAAATATATATATATATTATTTATTTGGAATCTCAGCTCCAGCTATATAGGCGTGGATTACCTCTTTTGGCATGTCCCTGAACTCGACTGAAACATTAACAACTTTTGGCAATTCAAATTATTTATTCATTTCCAACAAGAAGATGCCGTTAAGGATTATTAATCCTGTTTCTCAGAATCTCAACTAAACCTATGGAACCGATCGAATGGTGTGAACAATTTAACTTGTAATTTTCTAGGGGGTAACGTCATTGCTCCAGCAAGAACCGAATATAATATGCTGCAAAAGTTCAGGGTACAAGGTATCTATGTTACGATCGACGTAAGGTATGAGCTGTCGAGAATTGGTGTGTTTGAGAGTTCCACAGTTTTTGTTCGTGATAATTCGCTATCGCCTTCCCATAGGTACCCACTTCTTTATTTCAAACTTCATAGTTTTTGCCAGTCGAATCATTATCTGTGTAAGTTCGTGTGCGTCTGTTTGTGTTAAATCAAACAATCATGATTCCTCCCTATAACAATTTACCCGGAAACTCTTCCATCCGCCGTTTCGCCGACGTCCACTTCACGCCCAGGCACTCATATTATCCACCCGGGCTCAGACCATCGTCACCCATAAGATATTTTTTCAAATTTGACCTGCTAAAGACGTCGGTTTCATTTATTTTTGGGATCACGATGTTTGGGCTCCTTCTCGTTCTTATTTTAATATACTTCCGGGGTCAAATTAGAGTACGTAGAGCGAATGATGAGGAGCACGAAGACTGAATGTAAGTTCATAATACGGTGATGGTTTTTGAGGCTGTTTTTTTTTCTTCAAGTGATTGAATTGTAGGCTGGCAAAGGATACGGAATTACGAAGAACTACGTGGTTTCTTCCCAAGTTCTAAAGAAAAAGTTTCATGAGCAATTCTATGACGGAGGACGAGGTTGAGATCTGTTTTATCTCAAATGTATGTTTTAATAATGTAATGACAAATGATTGAAATGGACGAGGTTTTATAACGTATTGTTCAGCTTAAGCACCAACCTGTGAAGTCTTATAAATTGTATAAATAAATAATCACATAACTTCAAGATGTTTTTGATTTATCGTTGAAAAATATTGGAAGTTATAAGGAATAGGTAGGTATAAGTAATATACTTCTTGGTTCAATTGAAAATTTTTGAAATATTCAATAAAACTATAGTAGAAGATAATATAAGTGAAATAGTTGTCTAGATTCTACAAGATTCTTCTTTAAAATATCGCCGTCTCAATGGTTTTCAGAGTTGGCTCATAAATCATATGATTTTTTTATTCATCCTGTATCATAGTTTTTTTTTTGCTTCATCATTTTTCCTTATCAAAAAAATAGACTGATTTTGAAGGCCAATAATTGACTGCCAAAAGTGACTTCAAATTTGTCACTTGCGCTGATTAGCCTAATCTTTCCCCAATTTCTCATTCGATTTTTATTTATGTATATCAAGTTTTCCTGTAATTGGGCGTTGCCTGCCGGGAATTGAATCTATTCTATGGATTCCGCGATAGTGAATATCAACAAATCTCATGGGAGATTTCTACAGAGTGATGTGAATACTACAAGGAAATAGGAAATACTTATAAAATACTTAGAAATACATCGAAATACTTGGGAAATACTTGGTCATGAAATGCCAAAATTTCACCGCTAATGAAGCCCCTGACTACTCGAACCAGGTCTGCACTTTTTGTTCTTATAAACTGCTAGAAAAATTAGTTGTAGTTATTGTAAATTAGTTAGTTAGAAGACCAATAACTTTTGTGTGCCATCAAGCGACTTTGAGTTTCGTTTCTTGAGCTGGTTACCTTGATTTTTCCTTTATACAAGGTGGTTCAGATTCAAACTCGAATAATTTTTGTAACTTCGAAAAATATATGACCAATATTTCCCTCAATCGCTTTCTAAGAAAGATACAGCGCGTCAAAGTTCAGTTGTTTTGTGTTTTGAATATTATAAATAACTCATGAACGATTCGATGAAATTCGCTCTAATTCAGCCTAGGTTAGTTTGCAGCCTGCCCACCTGCCTATTAACTTTCAGTTCAATACAACCAGTGGCAGTGGCATTGGAGCTACCAAGATTTGCAGAATGGTGAGAGATATGAAAACTGCGAGGGACAAAGTAGGGAATTTAATGGTCTACAAAGTTTCCAAGGATATTTCTAACTTCTCCTGTTTAGCTGAAAAATCGTTCGACTTTGAAGGCTGATAACTTTCATGCGCCACGAACGATTCCAGCTCTGTATATTGAGTTGGTTACTCAAAATTTCCCCACATCTATCATATTAACGGATATTTAAAACTCAACATGAATTTACTATTCAGAAAACTCAGCCCCATTCGCCTCTCCCCCGCCCCAAAAAAAGTGCTAATGTACAAATCGTAAAGTGTGATGTGTAATCTCCAAATGGTTTTGGAATCTCTTGGTGAATGAGTCTAACAATGACGGCGTAGAAACGAAGTGGAAGGGTATAGAAAACAGTAAAAGCATATGAAAAGTCTCTCCGAACCCTTCTGTGGACGCATCTACTATTATTAGTATTATTTGACATTCGAAAACTGTGGAAATTGGCATCGAGTTATATCTACAATAGAACGTATAAATCGGAACTTTTAACGATCGCAATATCATCTGTACCTGCTATAATAATAGGTACTAACCACCCCTATGCATTTATTTTTAAACTAAATAAAAAGTTAACAAATCCTTCCCCATCGTTAAATTCTGTGCCGGATACGAATTCTTTTTAATATTCGTCTTGTCATAGTACCCGACACAATGCACATGATCGAACAATGTTTCAGTGCCCAGTTTATGTTCACACATGGCACATGGCGTTCTAAAATTGGTTTTTATGATCGCCAGTGGACGGCATTTTTACGAACCCCGGCGCTTCACTCGCGATAGCAGGAAAACACCTGATGTCGGAAGCTCCAATTGAAAAAGCTTCGCGTTTTACAATTCCAACACAAAAGAACACAACAATGATCCCACTTGAACTTCAAGCTCAAAATTTAGGGTCGCGCATACACCAGCTCGATGCCAACCTTTTGATTGCTCGTATTCAAAAACACGGCATTCAAATTGAAGAGGTTTTCAAACTCGCTCATTTGACATTTTTTTTTGCAGACGGCAAATTCCACCAGCTGCCCTCCGGGGAACTCCTCATCCACAACCTGGAGTTCAGCGACCAATTCCCGACGTACCGTTGTAGGACGATGCACCGCCTCAGTCGACAGGTCGTGGTGAGCAGTCCTGCCAACGTTAGAATTACGGGTGAGCATCAAGTACACCGACTAACCGCAGATAACAAAAAACAAGAACAACAAAACGAGAGGAGTGGTTTATTGCCTTGAAGCTAGTAAAAAAGGACCGACGGGAGTAAGAAATAAACCGAACGGAAAAATTAGGGATGCTTTTATTTCTTGTACTCTGTGTGGGGTTAGCTAATAACCCGCCGAAGGGTGAATAAGTAAGAAGAAGAGATACAGGAATAGAAGAGAATCTGGGACTGCTGTGCTATACTGGGATGCAGAAGAGTTATCGTTCTTGAAATTTCATTGCGGAGCTTTTTCACGGTGTGACGTTATTCAGTTTATAAATCTCAAATCTCATGGATGCGCAGGTACTCAGTTTGAGTTCTTTTATAATCCATTGTTTAGGTTTAAACTATAATGATAATTAATAAGGAACTTTTTATTCTCGAGTGCTCCCGACTAGAGTAGACTTCATGAAGTTTCAATGAGGACATAGCTTTTTTATGCATCAAAATTTTATTGCTACCAGCCGGGATTAATTTATGCGTTACCCATATGCACATCTCCCTATAGGCGAAAAAGGGAAGAGCTTTTGTCCTTTGGTTAGCTACATCAAGTAGATTCTAAATTGCCTCATTCATAAATTGGACAAATAACTGCCAATTGAGAAAAAGTGGCTTCTTTGTGGTAATTGAGTTTTTAGATTGGCCTGGACGATACGATCCTCTTTTGCTGAGAGCAATGTCGTGTTTTATTTTGGAATTGCTAGTTATCTGCACTGCACTACACAAACATCGTCATTCTGCTTTTATTTCCATTCATTCGGTTCATAAAGAGCTTGTTGTATGGGGGCATTGCTGCTGCAAGGCAGTGTGCTGCTCGTGGTATGGTGCATTGACGTAGGTCGGATTTTCTAATTGGGGGAGAGAGTGGAGGACGTCGATATGGAGCATGCAGAGAGATAGTGGGGTAGTCTGTCATTCATCACGCATAAAGAGATAGCGGGATATAGTGTTGTTACCTGGGGATATTCATCGAGTTATCATTTTGAAATTTTTACTTTCACCCTCGACTACTCTTTCATTAATAAGGACTTGCACTGTTATCTACCTACCAAAGATTGTATCTTGATAGATTATAAATCATGTACCAAACGAGTAATCGTGGTCGAAAATTCACCCTGTTAAAAATGGGCTAACTTTTCATTGCCTCCGAATCCGGTTTCGAGATTTTCACAAAAATCTATTGTTTTCGAACGAACTATTCATAATGACTACTTCAGGGTATACCGGGTGATCATTTGAAAACTATCCACCTGCAATAGCTCCCGATTCCTAGTGAAAATGTCTTCGAGCAAAAACAGGTCGATTTTTATATCGAGGGGGACATCTAAAGCATTCATTAGCGATTTTCTATGTTTAGCCCCCTCGGCCCCACCTACCCCAACTTTGAAATTTCAAATGACACTACCTATTTTGCGATACATTAAATTTAACAGAATAATTGTCTCTTTCTGAGAAAATATTTCTAAATTTTCAACCCCACCCCTCTTCCCCCCTAAATTCTCTGAGTGTCCAATTAAATATTCTTGACCTCTCAATTCTCTTCAATGCATCGAATCCAATCCTCTCGTCATCCTGCACAGCATCGAAAGAGAAAATTTTCTATGGAAAAAGTGCCACTCAAATTCACCCCTTCGCTCCCCCCTCCTCACCTTGAAAATCTAAAATGACAATACCTACTTTGTGGTACATCAAATTAAAGGGAATTGAATTCTTTCCCTAAATACAATTTTTTCGAAATTTTTGAAACCCCCGTTTTCCTACTAAAATACTCCAAATGTCCAGTTGAATGGGGGAGGGGTTGAAAATTTCAAAAAAATTGTTTTAAGAAAGAGAATTCAATTTCCTTCAATTTGATGTATCACAAAGTGGGTGGTATTTTGTTGAATTTTGAAATTGGGGTGGGGGAGAGCAATGGGGTCAATTTGAGTGGCACTTTTTCCACTTAAAACTCTCTTCTTTGAAGCCATTCAGGATGATGCTGACTAAACTGAAGAGAATTGAGGGGTCCAGAATATTGAAAGGGAATTTTTAGGGAGAAGGGTGGTAGAGTTGAAATTTTTGAAAATATCTTTTTCAAAAAGAGAATTCAGTTTTCTTCAATTTGATGTATCGCAAGGTAGGTAATGTCATTTCAAATTTTATTTTTGGGATGGGTGGGGGCGAGGGGGCTGAAGATAGGAGTTTTCCGATGTATGTTCTAGATGTCCCCTTCGATATAAAAATCAACCTGTTTTTGCTCGAAGAAATATTGACTAGGAATCGGGACTTATTGCAGGTGGATAGTTTTCAAATGATCACCCGGTATATTACTTGTATTGGACAAGAACCATTACTGCGAAGGAACCAAATTGCAACTGCATGAATTGCAAAATGTTGCAAAATTAACTTTTTCTGGTCAGGGGGGCGGTAAATGGAGGCGGCGACAAATCAATCTTTCATCATTTCTAGTTAGCTATCCATCAGCAAAAGAATAAGATCGCTTGATGTTATTCATGCTAACTTGGTTGAAGGCAGTTTTATGTTGTCAGCGCATTTTGGAGAAGAAATACATCCTAGGCTTTTCTTGGGGGTAACAGCTATAAATTATCGAAAGAATTAGGATGCCAATCCATCAGGTCTAGATGGAATTGCAACATTTATGTTATTTCAAGTTGACCAGAGCGGTTTTCTGTATGTTGGCGGGGCAGTATGGAAATTCAATTCAACTTAGACCGGCTTCAGAAGTGGCAGCTATTACAGAGAAATCAAGTGAGGAATACCTAAAGTATCATATGTATATTGCCGAGGGGCAAACCAGCGGGGACCCTCGCGGGGACCTATATTGGACTAGTTAGATTATCTCAGTGGCAACTTTGAAGTGTTCTCAGGAGAACTCTGATAAATTCTGGAAAAAACTCAAAAAAAAGAGTTTCACGAAGTCTGTCGCAACTCAGTGGAGCTTTGCAGGAACTTGGAGGAACTCCAAAGGGACGCAGTAATGGGATTCCACAGAATCTTTCTGAAAAATGACCTCTTTTGTACAAGTTAGAGGACTTCAATGGAAACTAAATTTTCTAGGGGAAGTCTGAGGAATCCGGGAAAAAGTCGGCATTACCAGGGGCATTCTGAAGAACTCAGTCGCAAAAATGACCTTTTCTGTGCAAGCTACAAGACTTTGATAGAAACTAAAATTCTAGAGGAGCTCTAAGGAATTCGGGAAAAACTCCAAGGGGCTCTAGTGAAATGCAGGTTAATCCTGGAGAAAGTTGGAAGAACTTTGATACAGCTTAGTAGAGGAGCTCCGGGAAACTCAATTGCAAAAATGACCTCTTTTGTGCAAGTAAGCGGATTTCAATGGGAACTCAACATCACAAGGAAACTCAAAGGAATCCAAGAAAAGCTCTGGAGAAACTCGATAGAACTTTGAAAAAGCTGAGCAGAGAAGCTTCTAAGAACTCAATTGTAAAAATGAACTATTTTTTGTGTTATTTGAAGGGCTCCAATGGAAACTCAAATATTCCAGGGAAACTCCGGAAAATTTTGAAAAAACTTGGAGATGCTCTAATAAAATTCAGTCCAGTTGATTCTTGGAGAGAGTCGGAGGAATTTAGAAGCAGTTCAGCACGTCAATTTGGAACTCGAGAATCTCGATCGCAAAATGACCTCTCTTGTGCAAGTTGAAGGACTTCAGTGAAAACTATTATACCTATTCTAGGAGAATTCCGAGAAGTTAAAAAAAACTCGATAACTCTAGGGAGACTCAAAGGAACTCAGCTACAACTTTGCAGTTCAACTCAAAAAGAGCTCAGCAGAAAAGTTCCGAAAAGCTCGATCGCAAAGATGATTTTTTTTGTACAGAGAATTTTGGAGCAACTCTGTGAGTAGCTGAGCAAGGGAACTCCGGAGAACTCAATCGCAAAAACTACTACTTTTCCTGCAAGTTGGAAGAGATAACCGCGAATTGAAAACTTCAGGTGACATTTGAGGAAAACTCGGAGGAATCCCGGTGAATATCTAGAGAATTTTGAGATAACTCTAGAAAAAACTAGAAGTGACCTCTTTAAAACAATCCAAAAATGACCCCTCTTGTGCAAGTTGTAGGATTTCAATGAAAACCAATAAATCTTGGGAACTTCAAGGAATTCTAAGAAAGCTAGAAGAGCTCTGGTGAAATTCGGGATAACTCTGTAGAACGTCGGAAGAGCTCAGAAGCAGCTCACCAGAGTTACTCATAAGGAACTCAGCAGTCGAACTTTGGGAAGCTTATTTTCAAAAATGACCTCTTTCGTGCAACAAAACTTGAAAGAGCCCGAGGATAACTTTGTAGAAACTTGGTGGAACTCTTGAATATCTCAGTAAGACAATTTTGGGGGACTCAATCACAGGAGTGGCCTCTCTTGTGCAAGTTAGAGGTTTTAATAGAAACCAAATTTTCTAGAATTAAATTACTTCTTTTTTGTCTTTTGTAAGTTGGAGGATTTCAAATAGAACTAAATATTCTAGGGGTAGGAATTCTGGAGAAACTTGGGGGAACTCTGGGGAATGCTGGAGAACTCAATCGCAAAAATGACATCTTCTGGAAAAAATAGAGGACTCCAGTGGGAACTGAATACTCTGAGGGAAGAATTTGCGTTAAACTTGAAGGAGCTCTCGTGAGTTTCAGGGTTCCTTGGCAGAACTTGGAAGAAACAGTGAAGAAATAATCGGAGAGCTCAATAGCAAAAATGACCTATTTTGCAAAAATGACATTTTCTGCAAGCTAGAGAACCTCGATGGAAACTGAAACTCTGGAGAACCCCGAAGAATTTGAAACAACTCCAAGGAGCTTTAGTGGAATTAAAGGTGACCCTGGAGAAAGCTGAGGCTGATTGGATACAGCTCAGCAGAGGAGCTCCGGAAAGCTCAATCGCAAAATGACCTCTCTTATTGGAGGATTTCGCCGATGGAAATTAAAATTGAAGGCAAATTCAAAGAAATTCAAGAAAACCTCTGGAGAAACCCGATGGAACTTTGAAAAAGCTCTGTTGAAAAAACTAAGTGAACTCGGAGGAGCTCTTGTGAAGTCCACATTACTTCTAGAGAATTTTGAGGGAGCTTTAGAGAGAAACTTCGGGGATCTTAATGGCAAAAATGACTTATTTTCTGCAAGCTGGAAGACCTATCGGATCTAAAAACTCTAGATTACACCGAAGAATCATTGGAAAACTCGGAGAGACTCCAGAGGAGCTCTAGAAAATTTTGAGGTTAATGATCTCTTTTGTGTAGGTTTTAGAACTTATTGGGGAGAAATATTCTAGGGAAACTCCAAGGAATTCTTAAAAAAGCTCAGCAGGCCGACTTTGGGAAGCTCAGTTGCAAAAATCACCTCTTGAAAACCCGGTCCGCACGGGCGGCAGATTCGCAGAAATTTGGCGATATACCGCTGAAATGCAATTGTTGTCATTGTTGTTATGTCAAAAACAGCGGCATATCGCCAAATTTCAGCGATATATCGCCCGTGCGGACTGAGCTTTATGCATCAAAACCCGAAAAAGCCCTGTTGGAATTTAGAGTAACTCTGTAGAAACTCGGTGGAACTCAAGGAACTCAAGGAGCTCAGTAAGGAATTCTGAAGGACTCAATTGCAGTGACAGACTTGGACTTATGGACTTCTTTTGTGCATGTTAATGGACTTTAGCGGAAATAGACTCGTGGGGAACTCCGGGGAATTCGGAAAAAAGAACTCGGAGGAGCGTTGGTAGAGTTCAGACAAACTTCAAAAAAGCTTGGAGGAACTTCGAAGGAACTCATCAAGATAACTCCGGAAGACTCTAGCGCAAAAAGAACTTGTTTGTGCAAGTCAGAAAATAATTAATCTAGGGTAACTTCGAGGAATTTCAAAAAAAACTCGAGGGGTTCCGGGCCTTTCTGGAAGAGATTGAAGGGACCCGTGCACTTCCGGGTTGAGGTTGGAGCATAAGGAAGCTTTTGAATCTTTTGATGCTGGCTTGATGCACTGTTGGACTCACTTTGGTTTTTACAGATGCAAAGCCGAAGAATTTGTGTTTATTGAAGGACAAACATGGAAAATATTGAAAGGAAAATTCGACGCCATATGATATGTGGGCTTAAAGTTGGTGCTTAAGCTTAAGCTTAAGTGGGCTTAAGCTTGGGAACGAAGAAGGGTTGATACTTCATAACGAGAGATCGAAAAAAACCGTGTTCAGGTCATGTAAGTTTGTCTGGACTGGATTCACAAACTGCGAATAACACAGCATATTTAAGGGCTGTGATTTTTTATCTTTGTTAAAAAAAAAAGTTGAAAAATTTAAATTTCGAAAAATTTAAAAAACTTGCAGTGAATAAGTAGAGTTATCCTCTTCTTCCAAGTTGACCTCAACAATTTTGTGTTGAAAAATAAGACTGTTTAGCACGAAGGCGTGATCGTATTATGATTATAGCAAACGACTTCCCTCCAGCGCTTTTTCGGTAACCATACCTATTCTGTATCCAGTAACGCGCATGTTATCTGAATGCTATCTCTGTCTGCTCCTATAAATCCCTATACCTCTCTTTTTGTTCATCTGTTTATTCTGTTTTCAACATGCAATATAGCCATGAATATCTCACCCTGATCTTGAGCATACGAGTAATCGAGTACTTAGATCCATACTTACCTACCCATAAAAGTATCAACCAGAATTCAAGGATTTTTTTCCAATTTATTCCGGAGCTTTTAAACCCGCCCGGACGAAAGCTTCACATCTGGTGCATCCGTATTCCCTCTGGCGAGGATCGAACGACTTTGCATTTTGTGTTTCAACTAACTCTTCGATTTTATTAGTGCATTCGTATAGCGAAGAGACCTCGCGATACATCCTCACTTACATCTGTTGAATAATGGATCCTGTCCTTTGTAACGCGATATCCTGTTCCCGGATAAAATTTGCTGTAGGTATGTATCGAATCCCAAACCTCCCCGATTTTTAATCTCGGGATTCGTTCTTTGCTCGTACAAAGAACGAAAGAGATATGGCGCGGAAATTGCCAATGCGTGTCAATAAATAAATTGCACCTCTTTTGCCCGGAGCATTTTTCATTTTCGTAAATATGCTTTTCCGACGGGGAGCCGAACGCTGGCGGAAAAAGTGCACAGCTAATAAAATTCCCTTTACTTTGTCTGGAGAATATATAAAGTTTATGATTTGTTTTCCAGAGCATCGAGGCATCGTTGCGCCGGTGATAGTGGAAAACTCAGGGACAGTCACCGTCGCCCAGGACGAAGGAGCAGCTTTGATATGCGTGGCGCAAGGATGTCCCACTCCTGAATACAGGTAAATGGAAGTTATTGCTTGAGAAAAAAATTAGCGTACTTTCCACTTTGACTTCCCGTTCCCAAGTTGTCATCCGCCATCCGCTCTTGATCCTGGGTGTTTCAAGACCCTCCAAGACCGGACAAAGCCGTTAATCATAAAATATTAGAGCTCAACTTCCTGAGGACGGCTGTGTGTCAAAGCTCTGTGATTTCACGCTCCGGTACTTCGGTCCCGATGTCTTCGACACGCTTCCTGTGCGCAGCTTTAAAACACGTTCTACGTATTTCCCGCCGCTAGCCTAGATCAAGAGCATTGTTGTTTGCTCTGCGACTTGTGTGTAGCATCCGATTTTGTCCGTGATGCTAAAGCTCGGATTTGCAAAATATAAGACGCCCCTAAAAACTGCCTCTGGCCACGGCTCTCTTCATTCCCGGGCAAAAAATAGCTTACGAAAATGTAATTTCGACACAATGGAATTTAAAAATTTAAGGGCGAAACGCAGCGTCAAAGATTGACAAAGGCGCAGTTAGCAGAGAAGTTAAGTGAGCAGAAGCAGGAAGCGCCGGGCGCGATAAAAAATTTAGTGTTGTTTAGGAATTTTAAAGTTCTCTTCTTCAGGAACCGAGCACAGGGCACGGTGATGCGTCACTCTCGATTGATTTGGGTAAGAAAGCTCGCGACGAGATCCTTTTGTGGGGGGGGGACATATTTACGAAACCGGTCGGGTTTTAGATTTAAAAGCTTTTTCCCAATCCCATTGTAGCAAGATTTTTTTTTTATTTCTCTACGATAAGAGGGACCGTGAAAAAATACGCTGATTGAACAGTAACTGCGCAGAAAATTTAACAGCGGAAACAGTAATCGCGACAAAATCGACAGCGAGACAAACATGGAAAAAGCAAACGGGGAGACGGAGTCAGAGCCACAGGCGGATTTTTTTTCGGATCTTATCTCGGATATTATAGAGTTTCAAAATGCCCCATCCTTCTTTCCAACACTTTTGTTTTGCTTACATAAAGACATCGAAAGTGCGCATGACAAGTTTAGTATTACCATGCTCAGCTTGAAATTTAAATACAGAACCTCCGAAAGTACATCCAGATTTGTCATCTAGAGATTTGGGATTCAGGTTCCAGAAGATTGGTTGGTGTGATGAGTTTCCGGTCAAGGACGGAGTTAAATTGGTGAAATCCGCCGTTGGGAAATGAAATGCTACGGGCTTATTCCTTGGCAAAAATTTATCATTCAGGTCTCTTTGGAAAACTACAAGGATGTACTTTGGTTTGGGCCCATTGGCATTTCCAAAATCCAGACATTATTCTTTAAAATTTCAAAATTTTCGATTTTTTTTCGGATTTAGAAAATGCTAATGAGCTCAATTCAAAGTACATCCTTGTAGCTTTCGAAAGAGACTTGGATGATGAATTTCTGTCAAGAAATAAGCCCGTCGTAGCACTTGATTTCCAACCATGCTCAAACCATGCTTAAGTATGTTACCTCGCTGTGAAACCCTGTGCTCATTTATTTGTCGCATTTTATACTCATTTTAGTGTGACCGCAAGGATTCTTGTTGCATATTGAGAAGACCCCAGCTATCTTCTTGAACCCCTGAACGAGTAGACAACACATTATACTTCAATTTAATTCAACTTATTTGAATTGAATTACGTTTCCCGCTCTTGGAGCCGCTTGGCCGGTGATCATCTAGGATCAGGACGACTTCTTGTTGTGCCTTTCTTCTTGTTGTTCGAGGATAGAAGTCTATAGCTTATTGAGACCGATCTGACTACGAGTTTAAACACAATGAAACACAGAGGAAATTTTTAACATAACATCAATCTATTGACTTCTACAGGGTGATTCAAAAGTGTCGGACCACCTTGAAGGTGCGATATATAGAAAATAAGACACAGAGGAAATTTTCAACATAACATCAATCTATTGACCTCAACAGGGTGATTTGAAAGGACCACCTTGAAGGTGTGAAATATAGAAGTGTAGTAGGGTGCTGGAAAGTTGTTAAAAAAATTCTGTCTTCCAATTTTGAGTTATGGGAGGACAACAGCTGGTCCTTCGATCGCTTCTATTTTCGTTATTTCAAAAGATTTCAGTAAACTGTAATATGGAAGAACAATGAGTACAAAAAATCAACCTCTGAATTTGCGAAGAATTTCTGTTTTGTATAAAGAATGAGTCATGAATTCTCAAGCCACGGGTCCCACCAAAAAATTTATGAGCGGTTTAAGCTAAACCGAGATTAAACGGATTTTTTTCTGGTCAATGTTGGTAGATCCATTTTGGAAAATACGTTAAATCGCAAGTATACCACACTTTAGTTAATTACTCAGCGTAAAACCTGAATTTACATTGATCATTTGGCCAGAATTGATCAAAATAAATCTCGAGTTAGCTATCAGCTGGTTAAATATTTTGGTGGAACCCACGGAAGATTATTTTTCTCTAAAAGTGCCTGCAAACAGCCACATTGGTCCCATAACCTATGTAGAGCACAATATAACTATTAAACACCATTTATTTCGATATAATTCTTTTGCCACTGGTTTTTTTAGGGAAATTGAATTTTTGTAGTTCATGATTCGCCCTGTATGGAAAATAAAAATTCAGTACAGATTCAGATGTTGATCTCTTGTATTCATTATTCTTCCAATAAACAGTTTGCTAATATCTTTTGAAACAACGGAAATATAAGCAATCGAAGGACCAACTTTTGTCCCTCCATAACTTCAAAATTAAAAGACATAGAATTTCTCCAACAACTTTCCAGTACTCTACTACACCTCCATATTACGCACCGTCAAGATGGTCCGAATCTTCTGAATCACCTGTATGTATGTACAAGTCAGAATATTTGAATAATGGCTCGATCCTATACCTAGTCCTACCTCACATTGCAGGCTAAAATATCTGAAAGATCTAAGCTATTCTTGTAGAAATAAGTTTCCCCTGATTGTTTCAGACGTCCCAACTCCCAACACCCCAGCTCTACGACGAACACCTGATTCTACACCTTGACTGACATTTACTTTTGACTGGTTTTCGTGGTTCAAAGTTCTTTTTGTGGTTCAATCAGATCCTAACATTTATGTTAGTGTTGTTGGGGTTAGGCCCAGCTTCTAGACATTGAAAAGGGGGAGAGTGACTTCGACTCTATCAGATTTATGGGTCGGTGTGTGCGGTGGCCCCTTTTTTGTGGAGCCTTTTTCCAAAGGCTAATGCTCTTTTTATGCTATGGTTCTCTTTTGCCCGTTTGGAAGGGATTCGATATGACTGGCCTTTGTAGAGACTTTGAACCTGTTTCCGCCGTGGATTGCCCCCAACGCTCAGAAAGATTTCCGTGATCGAGAGTGCCTAGAACCAAAAATATTTATTAAACCGAGTTCCACCATTCCAAAAACTTTCGAACCGATGGTGTGCGCGAAACAATTTCTCAAGTTAAAGGACAAACTTGAAACGTGGTGTACTTTTGAGCACGCCCCGTATACGCGTTAGTTCGTGGTTGTTCACCAGTCCATGAGAGAAGACTTCAGTCAAGAGGAACAAAGTGCAGATCGAGGTGGAATAATTGACTATACCAGGTGTTCGCCGAGAAGCCGATGCGGAGAGGCGTCGAAATATTTATTACCCCAACACTAAACAACCGCCGTCCACACTATAGCTGCTTGAGCCTCCATAACAATTTATTTCACAAAGTCTCTATTTGAACGGTTGCGTCGTTGGGTACCGGAATGACCTCATCAGTTTAGAATAAGAACGTCTTCATTCCAGTAACAACTTATATCATAATTCATTCATAACTTTAGACAATTGCTGCAAACAGAAATAACTATTTTCGCGATATCAAACCGTGTATTACTATAAGAAACGTTCCTCTTCAGGGCACAATTATTCTCTTGTACTTAGAAGTACAATCAACATGGAAATATCAGGAACTGCCGTGGCGCTGAAACAAAGTTATTAGTTCCAAGGAGGGGGGAGGGCTCATCTTGATGAACAATAATTGTGACTTTACGGCAGGGTCCAAATTCCGATACAAACGCAGTTCTATTAATTCTAGATCATTTGGTTTTTCACGCGGTTCTCAAAATTTATATTTTCCGAATAACTGAGAGGTTCAGAAAGGCAGAGGCGGCTCACCCGCGAGTTACAGGATCTAACCCACCAGGTCCGGTGCTCTGAGTACCGCAGTCCACGTCCAGAGGGCCCAAGGGCGCGAGTACCTTTGCTATGAAGGATACCCAACAAAGGACAAGGCTTAATAGTGGCTGTATCGATGGCAGACAGTAGCGCAGATACCAGCACATACAGGCAAATTCAGAACGAACGCGTAAGCCCCATAATACATTCTCCACGACAAAGCTCAATCGTAAGCACCAAACCCAACTCACCAAGACTAACCCTCCGCTCGTCGAGGTCATCATTCCACTACAAGAGATACCGAAACGAGAAAATTCGCTTCTATCGGACCTGGATCATTTAGGGGTCTCAGCCCTACATCTTTGAGGTGGGTTGAAATTCTTCGTTGAAGGATCGCGACTCAGAATCCTGGAGGGGGATCGAAAAACACTATCAACGGATCTCAATTCTACGACTTGAAGATGGATCAAAACTCAGCACCGAAGGGACCTCAGATCAACTACCTGATGATGCATTGGAACTCGTCATTGAAGGGTTTCGACTCGACTCCCGGCGGAGGATCGAGACACAACATCAAAGAGCCGTTGCCACTACATCCTAGAGGTGGGTTGCAACTCAAACAGTAACAACTCGTCAGCCTCTAGTCGGATCAAAACTCTTACCGAAAGGATCCCAACTCAACTTCCCCAAGGGGATCAAAACGTATCTCCAAAGGATTCCAACTCAACATTCTCCAGGTTGGCTAAGACGTATTAGCCGAAAGGGGGGGGGGGGGTTCGATACTCAGCATCGTCCAAATGGGTGAAGACTCATCATCGGAGAGTTTTGACTCTACGGCCACAAGGTGGGTCGCGACGCGGCATTAACGGGTTTTAGCTCAGCTTCCTTGAAGTGGGTCAGAACTCTTCGCTAACAGACCCGCAGAAGCTGTGACCGTTCCCTGTCGGTTCTGATCACACTCAGCCGCTCATGGTGATTTTCGGAGAGCTTACGGGCGTGGTTTCAGGGCGCCAAGTGATTTCTTGTCTTTAGTAGCTAAGAGTAGTTTCAAAATCACTAAATAACTACTTTTGTTATGAATCAAAGAAGGAGGTAGAGAAAGAGTTCAGTAATGGCCATTAATATTTAATAAATGAAAATAATGGTAATTTAACAAGTTTAAATTACGAAAGAGATGATGATAACGAGAGAATAATGCACAGGGAAAGTAGATGTGGACGAAATATACACTCTAGGTAAGTATAATCAAAATAAAGAATTGGGGAAACGAACCAGTACCTCTGTATACTTTACGTGAGTGCACTCCCGAAAATGAGGGTAGCTAGAGTTTTCTCTAAGTTCTTTTTACAATAGATTGAAGAATTTAATACTAGAAATTTGATTGTTCTTGAATAACGATAACTTTCTAAAATAGTAGCGCGCTAATAAGCATGAATAATAATTGAATATATAAGAATGATTGAATAGTCAGATGTTAATTAATAAATTTTGAGTTCTGGCCTTATTGATGAATTACAGTTGAGCCCACGAGAGGATTGCCTTGCTTGCTTGACTTCAAGCCTGGAGGACCTTCACTTTCAAGGATCCAGTGCTGATCAGCAGGTGTTTACGATCGTTGGGTTAGGTGCACAACCCTTCCGTGGAACAAGGCACTAGCTTCAACATTCCATCTTCATCATTGGTCTGGTGGTTGGAATTGAAATGGGCTAATTAACTTGATCCTTAGCAGCTTATTGCTGGTCCCTTGAAGGCCGATTTCCATTCCAAGCGCAGCGTGCAGGTACAGGAAACACCATTTCAGGAGCTCGCGATAACGGTATGCGAATAAAAAAAAAACCCTGTTGGAAAGTTCTGGCTCAATAAACGAAATTTAAAGAAACTAAAGTTTGCCTTTACCTTCCAATGTTCAAAGGGTTCGCTCCTGGTATAATTTACTTGTGGCTTTAGTAATTTTAGTTGGACACCATCAGTCCTCTGGCAGCTCAAAATTCATTCTGATTATCTTTCCGTTACACTCTCTTCTTGCCACCCATAAGTTGATGCGATAAGAAGTTTTTATATTCACTTTCGGGATTCGGATTGAGTTATTTACAGGGTGGCTCGTCACACACCCCCTCAAGTACAAAAAAAAAAGAGAAAAAAACCTTCGCCTGCTTCCCCTTCTTCCCAGGAAGTCAACTTACTCCGATCCATCGCCATTTTCTCCCTGACGCCAAATCTCTAGCTTTGAAGCATTTTACTAGTGACTCTTACACTGCATTCTCCTTCCCATTCCTGATTTCATTTTCCCTATTTCTCCTTCAACCCTTCTGCATCCATCATCACACCACTCATTCTTCCACATTCAATCCCATTCAACTATTTAAGTATTTACACTATGTACAAAAGACTACCTACAATCCTACAAATATTCACAATCTAGATAGAATGAAGTTATCAATATCTCCAATCTTCCAGTTTCATTCTGATTCACAATAAATTACTAATAAGTCAAGTCCGGTATGTTAGTTGACGTTAATTAATTTCATGGGTTTCACAATCGGTAAGTTAAATGCTAAAGCAATGCTTCATTAGTACTAATGTTGTCAAATTCGGGATATTTATTGAGCATAAGGCTCATCATTTACGTATGCATGAAATATCGGTGACACAGGTGGGATACCTGACAAATAGTTTTTTTTTTTTCGAGTTTTAGCGACTGAACACTTTCTTCATTCTCTCCTTCACTCACACTACATTCACGAGATCACTCATACTACTCATCCTTTCATCGTTCATTCCATTTCCTCGTCACCGCTACCGTCAATGTCTGATTCTCCCCCTGTCCATTTCTTCAGGTCTTTAACATGCCATTTTCCAATGTTCTTATTCTTCTTGTCCAATAATTCGTAAACAAGCGGGGAAATCTTTCTCTTGACCTGACACAGCACAAACTTCGGGGCTAATTTGGCAGAAAAATAATTCCCAGCATTTGACAAAACGTAGTTTCGCTTCCAAACTTTTTCTCCTCTTCTGTAAGCATCTGCTGGTCTTTTTCTAAAATTGTAGGCTCTGCTGTGCTTGTCATAAGCTCTCTTGAGATTCTCCTGTACTTCTCGAAATACGTCAGGCAGTTTATCCACTTCCGCTACGTACTTTTCTCTATCAAATGGCTCGATATTGAGTGAAAGTCTCTCAGAATTGTTGTAGAATTTTCCATCCACTGGAACATATCTCCCAAAATTTAAATAAGCAGGGCTGTAGCCAGTACTCTCGTGTACCGCTGTTCGCAACGCATAGGCTATTGATGGTAAATGTTGGTCCCAACTTCGATGATTATCTGGCTTCAGATATGCTCTTATGGCTGTCTCCACCACCTGGTTAACTCTTTCCGTTTGGTTAATTTGCGCGTGATAAAGCGCATTATACCAGATTGAAACACCATACTTTTTACACAAATCCTTGAACAAGGTGCTTTCGAAAATTGTGGCATTATCACAGCAAAGTACTTCCGGCGCTCCGAACATGAGAAACACCTGATCTTCCAGAAATTCACTTACGCTTTTCGCGTTGGCGACACGCAAGGGCTTCAACAGCACAAATTTTGAGAAATAATCAGATACCACCAGAATATATACGAATCCTTTGGCAGTTCTCGGTAAAGGTCCTATTATATCAGTGGATATAATCTGCCATGGAAACGCCACTCGTTTTTGCTTGCCCATCATTCCCGGCCTAGCCACGTTCGACTTCTTCTGTGCTCCACAAGTTTCACAATTTCGGATGTACTCTCTCACAGTTCTTTTCATTCTTGGCCAGTAATACAATTCCTTGACTTTTGCCAGAGTCTTCGCGCATCCCAAGTGTGCTGAAGTTGGATCATCGTGACTGAGCCTCAGTACTTCGTTTCTGCGAGAACTCGGTATTACCAATTTCCATTCAGGAAAGTTAATATTAACGTCAAGGTAAACCGGAACATATTTGTATAATAAACGATCTTCGATTTTCCAATCCGAGTATGATTCTCTAGAGGTCTCCACACTCTTCAGCATTTTCCTGTACCATTCATCTTGTTCACCATCCTGTTGATCCAGTTCTATCACGGCCAGTTCCGCTGTAATCGGTGCTCGCGACAAAACATCCGGTACGACATTGCTGGAACCTTTCCGATGCTCGAATATCACGTCATACTGCTGCAGCTTGACAGCCCATCTGGTGAGTCTTCCTGACGGATCATGGAGGTTGTTTAGCCACAATAAACTAGCGTGATCAGTTATGACGCGACATCTGGTACCATCCACGTAGCACCTGAATTTGTCTAAACCAAACAGAACCGCCAGACACTCAATTTCAGTCACAGTGAATCTTCTTTCTGCATCGGTAAGAGTTCTGCTGACAAAAGCTATTGGTACCTCACGATTTTCGTCATCCAACTGCGTAAGGACACATCCCAACCCAACTATGCTGGCATCGCAGTGTATTGTAAACATGCGTGTAAAATCAGGACTGGCGAGAATCGGCGCTGACGTTAGTACTTCCTTGATTCTCCTGAAGGATTTCTCCGCTTCAGTTGTCCAGGTTACAGTTTGGTGTTTCTTCCGATTTTTTATGAGCTCAGTAATGGGTGCTGTAAGTGAAGAACAATTCGAGATGAATCTTCTATACCATCCCACAAGTCCCACAAATCTTTTTACATCGGTCACCGTGGTTGGACGAGGCATGTTTAGTATGGCTGACACCTTGTCAGGATCCGTTCGGAGTCCATCACGATCAATCAGATAGCCCAAATATTTTATGGAGGTTCTGACAAATTGACATTTTTCAACATTTATGGTGAGTCCCGCTCTCTCGAGTCTACGGTACACTTCTTGCAAGACCTGCATGTGCTTTTCAAAAGTAGGCGTGGCCACCACTATATCATCTAGGTAACAGAAGCAATAGTTATCCATGTCGTACCCAAGAACTTTGTTCATCAACATTTGTTGAGTCTGAGAGGCATTCACCAATCCAAACGGCATGACAGAAAATTCAAAAAGTCCTCTTAGGGGCACTACAAAAGCAGTTTTCTCACAGGATGCGCTTTCTAAAGGAGTTTGCCAAAATGCTGCCTTCAGATCAATCGAACTGAGGTATTTGGCACCACCTAACTTGCTCAAGATCTCGTCCACTCGTGGCAATGGATACGCACTTCTTTTAGTCACGCTATTAAGCTTTCTACCGTCGAATACGAATCTGCTCTTTTTATCGGGGCCCAGTATAAAAACAGGAGATGCCCACGGGCTCTCGGAAGGTCGGATTACTCCAAGCTGAAGAAGCCTGTCGATCTCTTCATGGAATAATTTCAATCGATAAGGTGACATCTGATGAGTTCTCTGTCTGATTGGCTCGGCATCACCGGTGTCAATCTTGTGAGTAATGACATTTGTTCTTCCTAGTCGGGTTCCTTCTTTCCAGGAAATATTGTTATATAATTTCTTCACTTCCCGTAGCTCTTGCTCTTGTTTTGGCGTTAATTCCGAGGTAAGTCCCGCGTCTTGCTTCTCTATTCCATCAACAGTGCAGATTTGTAGCTGTTTAGAACCTATTCGGAATGTATTCGTAGCAAAATCCACTCCTAAACCGATATCGCGACAAAAATCACTTCCCAATATTAGACAGTGTTTCAAACTCGGAACAACTAACACTCGGAGAAGATGAAAAATTCCTTCCATACATATGGGCAGGTCCACAAAACCGAGTACATTCTGTGCTCTCCCATCCGCTGTACTAAGTCTCAGTATGCCGCTTTTGTTCCACTTCAAGTTCAAAATCTCCAATAGTTTGATTCCTTCTCCGCCAAGTACGCTGTGACTGGCTCCGGTGTCCAACAAGGCGACGATCCTTTTACCAACAATTTCAATTTCAATGTAAGGTCGGCAATCTCCCGGCCTACGGATCCACACCGCACTCAAATCATTATCATTCAAACTCATCACTCCACTATTGCACTGTTCGACTGGGGCTGAGGACTTCACCGGCGACGCCCAGTATTTTCGTCGGCTCCTCCATTTCCCGAACATCTAGAGCAATTTCTCACTGTCACGTTCCGCTGCCCACACCTGTAGCAAAATTTGGTTCTCTCTTCCCGGCACTGAGAAAACTGATGATTGGGTTTTTGGCAGTTCCAGCACTTTAGTTCCCCAACCTCACAAGATGCTTCTGCAGATGGACTGGTATCATTTCCTCGGTTTCTGTTCTGTTGGCGGAATTTATTGTCAGTCCGGTATCTTGAACTATTGCTCTCTCTTCGAAAAGATCTCTGGTGGCGTTCTCCGTTGCCTCTCCAATTGTTGTTGAATCCAGCACCTCCGGTTCTAGAAGAATTCCGTTCATCCGAAGAATTTGGTGTCACATACGCCAATTCTGGTTCCAACAAGCTGGACGTGGGCCTTTGAGGTAGTCTCGGCTTTTGTCTGTTCCAGTTTGCCTCTTCTAATTTTCTACAAAAAGCTGATAGCTCATCCACCGTACTGACTTCCATAAGCGTCAACTGCGAGGAATATTGAGGTAACAGGTTTAAGCGTATATGTTTTATTCTAGTGTTCTCACAAGGTTTTCGGCTGAGTCGACTGAACAATGTTTCCATCACGGCAATAAAAATAGTTACTTGTTCATTCCTTCCCTGGCGGCGATCCTTGATTTCGTCCCACAGCTGATCGTCATAGTCTTGTGGTAGAAAATCCCTCCGAAGAAGCTGTACCAGTGAATCCCATTCATCAACTCTGCTTTTCACTGATCTGAACCAAACCAGCGCCTTCCCCGAGAATAAATCAATCGCTGACTCGAAAAGTGCGGCCTTATCAGCCTGTCTAGCCTCTGCCAGTTCTTCGACTCTTGTTAAAAAGGAATTCAAACCATGACCACGTGATTCTCCATCAAACTTTATGCCCCATTTATATATTGGAATATTTTTTCGATATGGTGCCGCTGTGGTCGTTGTTGCCGAGGTAATTGGAGTGGTAATACTTTGGCTGGAAGTATTAAGCAATGTTGGAGTGTTAGGAGGAACGACAGCTTTCTGCTCGGCGATCTTGTCATACAAGTCAGCTTCAATAATGGTGCAGGTCATGGCCCATTCGTTTTTCATTGAAGTAACCAGCTCGGGATTTTCTGCTGGAATTTTTATTCGGTTAATTCTATCACTCACATGCTTGAGTCTAGTCTTGATACGAAGCGCTACTGAATCCGTTTCTACTCCGTTGAAATCTTTTACCAAGCTCTCGAGATCTTCAGTGGTTTTCTTTATATCTTCTTTTTCAGTTTCTAAATTATAACGAGGGTCCTCCCACACGACATTAGGACGATCCTTCTCTAATAAACGCCTTAAAGCTTTCCGTTTGTCATCCACTGGGCGAGTAGTCTCCTTCCCTCTGATTCGCAACTCATATTCCAGCTCGCTGGCCAACAAGTAATTAGGTTGCATCGACTCCATCATGTATACACCCGTACAGACCAATGACAGTTTAAATCAAAACACCAAGGCAGCTCAAGAAATAATTACTCTAATACCAATACACACCAATTTTCAAACACACAGGCGCAAGACTCAAAGTCAAATACAATCGTATTTTGTCGCGTAAACGCTCGCACGGTTATACACAATTCCTTAATTCTCTCAAGGTACAGAGAAATATCTGATCCCAACTCTCAAGTATATCTACAAATTGTGATACCAAACTCTAAAAATTTCAAACACGAGAAAAAAATGCTATCAAGTGCTCAATACAACGGTAATGCAAAAATAGCAACAAGCACAACTACAAAAAACAAAAAAAACTTATATACAGTAGACGGTAAAGCGAGGGTAAATAATAAATGGGAGCGGTAGGTTTTTTTTTTTTTTTTTTTTTTTTTTGTGTGGCGATAGATCAAAGTAGTTTTCACAGCTTTTCTAAATGTCAAAAAACTGTTGCTGCCCTTTTCTTATTCGAACACGACAGAAAAATGCAACTCCTCTTTTAGTTACTAATACTCGCAAAAAGTTTTTTTTCTCTTTTCTCCCTCACTACGACACGAAACAACAATTTACACGATATGAGAATGAATTTTGAGCCCACAAGCCGTTTATTCTAAAGGTGTTTCCCGAACCAGACAATTATTAAGATTCACCCCGTATAATTCATCGGACATAAATAACCATAAAACCAAGCCAGTGATGAAGAAATGTTAGCAGCGCTTCTTGTTATCGTTAGGTAGCTTTTTTACTTTTACGAATAAATTTGAAATAAAAAATTTTATCAACTGAATGTCTTATCTCCTTCCTTGATTTCAATGTTTGGAAAATTTAAAATTTGAACAAAATTAATTTAGAAACCACCCAATACGGCCCCACGGTGCGACGTCATTTTTTGTGACCGTTCCCTGTCGGTTCTGATCACACTCAGCCGCTCATGGTGATTTTCGGAGAGCTTACGGGCGTGGTTTCAGGGCGCCAAGTGATTTCTTGTCTTTAGTAGCTAAGAGTAGTTTCAAAATCACTAAATAACTACTTTTGTTATGAATCAAAGAAGGAGGTAGAGAAAGAGCTCAGTAATGGCCATTAATATTTAATAAATGAAAATAATGGTAATTTAACAAGTTTAAATTACGAAAGAGATGATGATAACGAGAGAATAATGCACAGGGAAAGTAGATGTGGACGAAATATACACTCTAGGTAAGTATAATCAAAATAAAGAATTGGGGAAACGAACCAGTACCTCTGTATACTTTACGTGAGTGCACTCCCGAAAATGAGGGTAGCTAGAGTTTTCTCTAAGTTCTTTTTACAATAGATTGAAGAATTTAATACTAGAAATTTGATTGTTCTTGAATAACGATAACTTTCTAAAATAGTAGCGCGCTAATAAGCATGAATAATAATTGAATATATAAGAATGATTGAATAGTCAGATGTTAATTAATAAATTTTGAGTTCTGGCCTTATTGATGAATTACAGTTGAGCCCACGAGAGGATTGCCTTGCTTGCTTGACTTCAAGCCTGGAGGACCTTCACTTTCAAGGATCCAGTGCTGATCAGCAGGTGTTTACGATCGTTGGCTTAGGTGCACAACCCTTCCGTGGAACAAGGCACTAGCTTCAACATTCCATCTTCATCATTGGTCTGGTGGTTGGAATTGAAATGGGCTAATTAACTTGACCCTTAGCAGCTTATTGCTGGTCCCTTGAAGGCCGATTTCCATTCCAAGCGCAGCGTGCAGGTACAGGAAACACCATTTCAGGAGCTCGCGATAACGGTATGCGAATAAAAAAAAAACCCTGTTGGAAAGTTCTGGCTCAATAAACGAAATTTAAAGAAACTAAAGTTTGCCTTTACCTTCCAATGTTCAAAGGGTTCGCTCCTGGTATAATTTACTTGTGGCTTTAGTAATTTTAGTTGGACACCATCAGTCCTCTGGCAGCTCAAAATTCATTCTGATTATCTTTCCGTTACACTCTCTTCTTGCCACCCATAAGTTGATGCGATAAGAAGTTTTTATATTTACTTTCGGGATTCGGATTGAGTTATTTACAGGGTGGCTCGTCACAAAGCACTAGGCAACGGACGCCGGGACAAGTCGGGAGCGGACGGCAGCCCAGGCGAATTGGTCCAGGTACCGTTGCGGCCTTTTTGAAGTGGAAGACAGTTGACAGATTTTTTAGGATTCTGGCCTGAACGTCGCGTGACAGCAAGCCAACTCGTTGACATTGTCGTCCACTTTATAATGGCCGCAACCGTACAACGGTCAATCTTCATCGATACTTCTCCATTCCCAGCAATTCGGGATAAATTTATTTCATCCAAATGGACCGCGACCGACGTATAGTCGTAACATTCCACAATAGGTAATTTGATATAACGCGATGGAGTGTGATCACTAGAGTATTGGGTGACGACCACGTCGATGTAGCAGGCCAGCGGGCGGATCATGTTTGTTGGAGGGTGTGCTTGGATACTACTGCATAATGTTTTCACCACTTTCTCGGACATCGTGCAAGAAAGAACTTTTTGAGTGGCGAGCTGTATTAAGTGAACGTGTTGTAGAACTTCGCTTGGTTCTCGCGTATTAATTGAATAACTAGCGATATCTTTTAATGATCACTTGACTCTGTATGTTCACATAATTTCTCGACTTTTCACAGCTTTGATTTATTTTCCTCCGGATCATTTTCGGCCCGCCAAATGCGGGTGGCTTTGGAATTTTTGCGAAAAATTTCGTGAATTACGCGTACATGACACGCTTGGTATGTACAATTTTGGTACTTTCGGGACATGCCATATCTCACAAGTCATGCTGGATCTTTCTCTGTTTTTCTCACGCACATATTAGAAGAGTACTATTGCGATCGAAGAAAATTTGGACAGTGCTTACCTACATCAAGACAAAATATAAATAGGTTTTTGCCAGTGCTTTCTCAACGAACCCATTTTCCCCGACTTTTTTGCCGCAATAGTACATGTACCTACGGTTAAAAGTTCTGGAAATTCTGCATTGTTTTGATATAGTGCCCATGTATATGGAAACTTTGCAGATAAATTCCAACGCCCAAATCCGCCCGATTCGATAATTTATTAAAGCTTGATCCCCGACTGGTGGTGACGTCATTTCATATACCTACCTACACATAGCATACGCAGGCATTTATATTCGATCGCTCGCTTGAATTTGTAATAATGCCTGTTTATCCCTTCCACTGTCATGATGACCTTTTTTTATGTACAGAGCCCCCGAAATAAGGCGATCTCTCTTATTCAGAATTTTAAATGCTCCCTCTCTTCCTCGTATTGGAAAAATAAATCTCTTTGTATGCTCGGATTTGTACAAAGGGAATTTGCTAAAAGCTTCCCGGGACATTATGATGAATCGGGATGGGAGGACATGATGAAATAATTCCGTAAGCGCTGAGCCTCTGCTCATTGTTTCTGATTGACCTGAGATGTCTTCGTCTTTTATTTCGGATTTTAATTTTGGCTTTTCAATTTTATCGTCCTTACACTTGCAGGCTTTGTAGTCCGGATGTTAAGCGCCAAATACCACCGCCACCTTGCATTTGATGATTCTGCGATGCCACTTGGTACGAATGTTATATGTACTCATACCTCATACCATACCTTCATTTCAAGAGGTGGGGCCAAGATTGCGGTTCGTGCAGACGCCTTACATAGGGTGATCAAAAACACAATAACTCCAACTCATGAACCAAAAAAGTTGGAGTCATGAAAATCAGCGTGTGGGTTTACAATCCAATGCTTATCAAGTTGGAACAAGAGGCCTCTAAATATCTTCAGCCGTTTTTGAGATATGTATTTTGAATTTAGTGGTCAGTTTCATGGAAATGGATATTTCCCAATAAATCAGCTATTTTTCAAAATATTGGGATGAAATTTTCATGTTCACAAAGAATGATCTTATGAATGGAATGCGATGAGTTGCCATCGTCCCCGCCTACTCTTTTCGAAAATATGACAGTCAACTGTTTTTCTCTTATGGTCGCCATCTTGCAAGGTTGCTGGCGCTTACCATCCGGACTATTACTTGAATCAAGACAAAACCAAATGGAAACGCAATACGCAAAGACCGAATGGAGGTGGTGTGTCCTGGACAGGCGAAATCATGCTTCGATTCTACCCCGTGCTGAAAAATTGAGTAGGTACCTTGATTTAGTTGAATTATTCTGAATGCAAGGGTAAAAATGTGTCGCATGGTTCAAAAAAGTGATGTCGACCTCATTTTTGTAGTGAGCCTGTCTTATCATAAAATCCTAGTAATTTTCCGCATGCTCTTTATTTCATCCCAACACATCGTATGCACATGTTGGATGTACATACAGGGTTATTCAAAAGTCCGGAATAAAGTTCATGATTTTTTACCATATGTTTTCCTAAAAAACGCTCGAACAGGTCGATTTCCAAGAAGGACAAACCGTTTTTCCATGACACGTGTCATGATTTACCGTCAATCCCTTGACCCCTAGCCACCCTTGGTATTTTTTTTTTAAATTGCACCCTATGGCTTGGGGAGGCTCGTTGAAAAGCTTGTCAAAAACTGTATTCAGATCTACCATTGAAAATTAGATCGAGCGCTTCATCATGAAGTTGTGAGGAACCTTAGGGTGACTCAATAGTCCAGAACAAAATTCATGTCTCAGCATATTTTTTCCGAAAAAAGCGCTCGAACAGGTCGATTTTCAAAAACGGTAAGTCGTTTATCCATGATACGTGTCATGATCTACCAACAACCCCTTAACCCCCAGCCACCCTTGATATTTTTTTCGATTGCACCATGGACCTGTATTTAAAATGGACTGCTGATCACCCTACCCGACCAAACAACAAATGACGCCACAGGGGCGCTACCATTATCGTTATCATAACAGAAGTTCTCAAAAGATTATAGAAAATCTGCAACTTGCATCGGCACATTTTGTACTATAAATATTTATGGATATAATATTATTTTATAATAACTGATTCAATTTACAATAATATGTTTTTTACTTCGAAAGTAGCCATCAGGTTTATTTCGTTTCGAAGAACTAATTGCAAGTTCGCAAGTTGAAACAGTCATGGAGTTTGAGAGTCACTGTCTTTCGAATTTATCGAAGGTTGCTTCAAAAGTTCAAAATCAACGCAGTTGCGATCAGGGATCACGGTTGCGATTTATCAGTTTCGCACCAGAAAGCGTGATCCAAGGAGGGCGTGATCCCTGCACCAGAAACGTCATTTTGACAGTTTCGTTTTTTTCAACGTGGGAAGTTTCCGGATTTGTGGGGTCGAATTCGAATTTGGTGTGTTTTATAACTCCCTAATCCGTTTAATAAGAATATTCTGTGGATTTCATTACTTATTGTCAGTAGTTCTGCGAAAGAAAATGCACGGTATAGAAGGGAAGGGGCGCAAGCACTATGATTTCGGCAGCACAAACCACAGCTAGGTTAGGTACTTCCTACCGGACCACACAGCTCGGGCCTTGAGAGTGTTTTCTTTTCACAAGTAAGATTGCCGTCAATCAATTATTGAATGAAATTCTACTATTTCGTTACAGAATGCAGAAAAACACAAACAACGGCCAGCTATTGGGGAACATAAACAAAAAATCCGAACGGCCTAGTGCCCGACAGCACACCATGTATTCAACACACTTCAGTTAACAATTTTAGACACGGAACATAGTCCCTTCTATTGAATTACCGGAACCTATGAACACATGTACGTACAAAACGCTGCAAGCGACCGAAAGAAAACGGCTATGCCTCGCAAGCAAATTTGAAAATGTCATTTTGACACCTAACCTAAACTTTACACTGCGATGTCATGTCGCCATCAGAGAAAAGTCATTATAGCACAACGGTCAATATTAATTGTGGAAAATAAAAGTCCCTAGGGATAACGAACATGTCGGCATTCTACTGGAGTCATGGCGATATACGGTATTATAAGTCCAGTTTAAGTACAGGTCCATGGATTGCACCCTATGGCTTGTGGGAGCTCGTTGGAAAGCTTGTCAAAAACTGTATTCAGATCTACCATTGAAAATGGTTGGATGCTTTCCAAAAAGCTCCCACTAGCCATAAGGTGCGATTTAGAAAAATACCAAGGGTGGCCGTATCATGGAAAAACGACTTACAGTTTTTAAAAATCGACCTGTTTGAGCGTTTTTTCCGAAAGAAATATGTAAAAGATCATGAATTTTATTCCGGACTTTTGAATAACCCTGTATACCAGCAAACGCTGTTCGTGCCCTCAGCCAGCATTTTACACTGTCTCGGGGTCTTTTCCAACGGTCGGCAAATCTCCAAGATAGCAGGTTCAAGAAACATGCCATCTGCGGTGCTGGAAGAGCTTCGGCTGAGCATACAACAGGCGTTAATGTAGAATTTCGCTGCTCACTATTTGTTTTTCTTCTTTTCCTCTGCTTATTTTGGTACGTACTGTTGTAGAGGAGCGGATATATACCTCTTGCACTAAGCAGACAACCGTGAGCCTTATTGTCGTCATGCCGTAGAAGAAAATCAATCAACTTATCGGCATTTGAACCATTGGTGCCAACACCTCCTTGTAATTTTATTGCTATTCACTGAAGTGCAGGATGCCAAAAACTTGCATTGTGATATTGTGAAAGGATGCGACCAAGAAGACTCTGATGCGGCGGTATGGAAAGCGTCGCTGAGGTGCTTTTTGAAGTGAAACTTCTATTCTCGTGCCCAGATCACAACACACAACTAACGCAGAACCACACATGGGAGTAAAATTGGTTCATAGCATCAGTGGTTGTAACGAACGCCTGTAACGTTGTCTTGTCTGACCTTGGGGTGACCAGCGTCGTCCCAGGAAATGGAAGAAAAGCTGGCGCGGCGCTCGCCGCGTTCGGTTCTATTTTTTACCAATCGCCGACCCTGGACTGCTCTTCGTGTTGTTGTACTGTTGGCCCGACAGGAATGGTTCTCGACTTGGCTTGAATATATTCGAGCGGATGTGATTTATTATAGGGATAGGAAGGTATATTCAGGGCCAGGCCTAGCAGGCGTGCAGTGCGTTCCGGCGCGCAGGCGGGTATGTATGGCAGGCGGCAAGTTATAGGGGCGGTAATATAATAATAAAGTTGAATTTCGAAGGATTCTTTTCATTCCCGCATTTGGTGGGGCTCTCCACTGCCGGTGAAGAGAGCGGCAATTTTTCGGTGGCACGCAGGCGGCAAATAAGCCAGGCCCGGCCCTGGGTATATACTTCAACGGACGTTTACAATTCAAAAATAAAATCGAATGCCGCACACCCAAATGTAGACACAACTTTCAGGTATTATGTACCTATTAAGCAGGAAAGCAGAAGTGGATGATTAAAGCCCAGAGGGGAAAAAGAATTTTTGACAATTGAGGCTGAAACAGTTGCTTAATGTTAATACAGCTGATTGTATAGCGATGATATTACACTGGTTTGATAATCAAATTTTTATCTATGGAAATTGATTTTTGACATTATTCTTCGTTAATTTTTTGAATGGGTTGATTTCACCTCAATTAAATGTGACATTCTAAATATAAGTACGGTGGCGAGCACATAACTGGAAATACTCATATCAATTCTGTCAATATTTCAATTTAACCTACGGCCTTATTTTGATTGGAGAAGATGATATCGTAGAAACTCTAGATAACCACGTATTTAGTTACCTCAAATCACATTCACAAGGTATCTACCTACATACCTATGTAAATATTTTTTCCGAGTCTCGGACTTTCGGCACAAGATACCCCCTGAACGCAAGGAGTGACGGTCATGCTTGTATTAAGGCTGTTTCATCTACGTACACCCCCCACCCCTCATCCCCCTATTCACGCACGCGATCTATAGGAGTGCACGAATTGAAATTATTCACGATGATAAAATTTGAAAGAGTAGCTTGATGCAACCAATGGTAAGCCGTGTTTTACTTGTTCAGATGTTATATTATGTGTTATAAGCCCAAGGCTTGACATGATTACCTGCTTATTTAGCGCAATGGTACAGGTATTGAATTAAGCGCTGAAAATATTGTAACAATACCGACAATATACATAATAGGCATCGGTTAGAATGCATATGTCAAAATTTAACTAGCCCACATTATAATCAATAAATTTATGCATAAAGGGCCAATAAAGTGTTATTGTTCAATGTTTGCATTGTCCGATTCCCGCAAACATTATTAATAATATGCATGGGCTTCCCACATATTTTCGACCTAGATCGTAACAATAGTCAGTGGCTTCGAAACCCAATCCAAGCTCCCCTTTTTTCGCTCACAATACTCCATTAATAACAGTCCTAACAAACCGCGCGCGTGCAACTTTCCACCACACTACGCAAAACTTTCATGGATAGAAAGGACGACGAGGCGCCCTGCTCAACTCCGCCGCGCACTGCTCCAGTGTTGTAAACTTGGGAAAGGACGAGATCGGAATATTTGATGCTTTATACCTTGTCAGGATTAACAATCACGTCTCCCTCGCCTGACACTCTGCAGAAATGTAGTAGTAGTAGTATAGTAGTAGTCGTCGTCGTCGTCGTCGAGAAGGAGGTGTATTATAATTGGGTTACATTGGCGGAGGATCATCATCGGGAAGTATAGGGATGGTGGGGGAGGGGGTAGATGTGACTGTAGATAAATTTGCAGGTACTGTTATTGTCCCTTCCTTCATTATCCCGGGCCGCTATCTGCTCGGCCTTTGTTCTCACTAGTTTGTCCCGCGCGGTGGGAAGGAAATGCAGTGTGCCTTTGTAAATTTAAACACGATGATGGGGAGCAAGCTCCCGTCTAATCTGCGTCGGAATCTAAACAGATATTATGATGATGTTGGCTTAGTTAAGGGATAACATTGCGGAAATACGTCTTAATTAGACCTATAGTAGAGTATACCCGCACAGCTGTGACACTACTTCAGATTGCTACCTTTTGAAGCATTCAGGTACCTTTTCAATAATTCCACAATTCCCACGCGTATAGTATACAATTATGCAAATTTGCATCAGATTCGCAATACTGCAATACATAGGTAGTACTAAAGCCCAGCACAAAGCTTTGAAATTTATTGTATGAGTAATGTTACGAACTTTGCTTTGGGTAATTTAATAATGGAAGAAGAAGCGTTCAAACAGACATTGTCTATCACTGCGTGGGTACTATACTAATCCACGAATCATAAATTGTCGCACTTAGATATCGCCCTTCAATGTTATTCGCAGGCTCGCTCAGAACTCAACTCCAACCTCTTCCATGTGCCACACCACTCCTCATAATAGGTACTCGCGTCTTGTATTCGAGAATATTTCATTCGTCTTTCGGGAAGGCCTCGAAGGCTCCCGTCCCTTGCATTATTCTTGCACGTTCCAACATCGGTCGTTGCTTATTTGCTCGCGGGAGCTCTAGAAAAGTCTGTTGGCTTCTAGCTTCGCGAATATCCGGCAAGCTTTTGATCTATGGCTCCTCCGCCAATTGTGCAGGTATGTGTCTTAATCGTGCCTCCTGGTCTCTAGCCAGTTTTGCAACAGTAATAAGATCACTGAGGTACAAGAAGAGTTGTACCGATCGATCAATAGTTTCAAGCAACCTTAATGCCGTTGTTCAAGCAAATATACTGCACCCACTAATTGTTCATCCCACGGGATGTTTCCAAACGTTCCAGAACATACCGGAACATTCTGGAATATTGTAAAATGATATCGAATGTTCCACAATGATATGGAATGTTCCGAGATGTTTCCGAACGTTCCAGAACATTCCAGAACATACCTGAGCATTTTGAAATGTTGTGGAATAGCCTCGAATACTCCCGAATGTTAGACAAATTTTCAGGATACTTCTAGAAATTTCGAGCGGGCCAAAACTTCCAACCCTTTCTTCTTCAAAAGCAGGTCTTTCAGGTAAAACCGAGAACCTTCTTCATATAGGGAAATGTTCGACAATGATCTGGAATGTTTCAAGACGTTCCAGACTATTCCCAAACATTCCAGAGCATACCGGAACATTCTGGAATGTTGTGGATACGTCTATGTTCTCGATTTGTTATAGGGGTGATTTCGTGAACAGAAGTTTGTGCACGGAATGCCCCGATATATTCTGAAATGTTCAGGAATAGTCTTAGTGCCCGTGGTTCGATTAAAAATCGAATGGTATACCGCATTTAATGATTAAAGCAAGCCATTTGGTACAGTTGCCCTTGAGACCTATTTGAACGATTTGGCCCGTAGTTCCTAAAAAAAATTTCATGCCGTCTCAAAATTTGGGGGGGGGGAGTGAAAAATTATAAAAAATCTTCAAAATAATTCCTTCCACACTAAAAACGTGTTTTTGAGGCCTATATAGAGCAATCTACCTCTAACTAGTATGATCTCAGTACCCACCTCATGAACCGGGCACCGGAAGTCAAAACTAAGCGCCATTTTGGAAAAAAATTAAGTCAAATGAGAAAGCAACAAAAGATCTTGTGTGGGGTATCCTTTCCAACGTTTTCTGGATCGCTGAGCACGATTATGATAAGTAAAATACGATTCGAGTTACGGGGTTGAAGTTACTAAAACAATCCCATGGATAAGGTACTTGTTGGGGGTAGAAATAGCAAACAGCAATAATACGTAAAGGTATTCAGTCTTCAAAAAATGTATGCCAATCAACATTGCACAATATAAAAATTATTGTGTCATTTCCAGTGAGAAATATAAACATGTCCATCTTGATCCGACCACCGGAAGTTGAAAAATAAGCGCCATTTTGGAAAAAAACTAGTCAAATTCAAAAGCAACAAAGGGTCTTGTGTGGGGTATCTTTTTCAACGTTTTGTGGGTCGCTGAGTGAGATTATCATAGGTAAAATACGATTGGTTCAATCAAATTAAGCAACAATCGGCCAAAATCCGAAATAAAGTTGGAAGTTGATGAAATTTGGTGATCGATGGAGAATTTAATGTAGAATAGCATACTAAAATTCCCGAAAATTTCAAGGCTTGGAATTTTTTTGGGCGTCATCCTTGAATATTTCCGGTTCTTCTAACCAGTTTACAAGTTATTCAGAGTGAACCAGAAATCTTCAAAGATAATAACGCTCTTTGATTGGTCAAAAAAAAATCCAAGTTGGCCAAGTTTTTCTTAATTTGACTGGACTAATCGTATTTTACCTATCATAATCGTACTTAGCGACCGACAAAACATTGGAAAATATACCCCACCGAAGACCTTTTGTTGCTTTCTGAATTTGACTGATCCTTTTTTCAAAATGACGCTTATTTTTCGATTTCCGGCGGCCGGATCTTGAGGTGGGTACTTAAATCATACTAATTAGAGGCAAGTTGCTGTATATCGATCTCAAAGACGAACTTGTAGGGCAAGGAATTCTTTCAAAGAGTTTTTCCTAGTTCTCACTTCTCCTCTGAAATTTTGAGCCCGCATGTAATTTTTTCAGAATCTACGAGCCAAATCGTTTGCTCCCTTTCCTACGTCTACACTCGAGACTTTCCCTCTCTTGTTAACTTCTGCCAGAGATGATTTCACACAGCCCTCGATCAACTGAAACGGCCCCTGTTTTTTTTCTGAACACTCACATTGTGACGAACGTTCCCAAAGAGATCGTGTCCTCTGATACAGGATTGAGTGAGCTAAATGGTGTTCAATTTGGTGCAATGGAGGAGGCAGACGGCCAAATTTTTCTTGACGTCCAGGATATGGTTTTGCACGGTGCCAAAAAAGTGCTGATTTGAAGTAGTGACACCGATATTTTTGTGCTGGCTGTATCTTCTTTCATCAGTTGGAAAAAACAAGGCTTGGAAAAATTCTGGCTCCTTTTTGCGCAGGGATAAGCCGGCGCTATATTAGGTGTTCATATAGCATTGCTGAATCTCTAAGTCAAAACAATTCAATCGCTCTCAGGGGATTCCATTTAGATACAACCTCATTTTTCAGTACCAAAGATAAGGTCAACAAGGACTTCTTGGCAGAGCGAAGAGGCTACCGAAGCATTCAAGAAACTTGTGTGTCCAATGACGAGTTGGATGATATGTAACATTATTCAAGCCTTGGAAATGTTCACGGTTCGGTTGTATGGCATCGACAACCAATTATGTGCTCTTGTGTGAATGAAGCGTGGAAAAATCTTTTTGCGTCAAAAGAAAAAGTCATCAGTGCCATGCCATCCCACCTACTCGTCGCGCGTTGATACAGCACATGAAAAGAGCCGCTTACCAGGCCAGCCGAATATGGGACAGGGCAGTTGATGGAAGCACATCTTAGAAGATTTGTGATTTGTGATTTAGAAGAGAGTAACGTCCAAGTTCAAGATGGACATTGTTATTTTTTTTTATTGCAAGTTATATCTTTTCTCATTTTATGGAGCACAATAGTTAATTGTGATATGAGGAGCTTGTGGTGTGGTAGTATTCGCATTTGACTACCACTCCAGAGGTCGCGGGTTTGATTTTCGCGGATTTTCGCCTCGAAAACAAGCTTCTTGGTTCAGTTGGAATGCTTGCTAAATGCAAGACTGTGTGTCGCATAGCACGTAAAATACGAACGATGGTGCCGACCCCATGCGATGTTGATGGTCGTTAAAAATCCCTACCCTGGTGTTGGAACACACAGGGGTTCGGCAAAATCTCCGGTATACTGGAGGACACCATTCACCGGCGTCGGTGTTAGTCTTCGTTAAATCCGACGGTCAATAAACGAATGAAAAAATATTGTGATCTTGTGCAATGTTGATACATTTTTCCAAGACTGCTGAATACGTTTACGTATCATTGCTGTTTGCTATTTCTACCTTCAAGAACTAGGGTACCCTATCCTCATGGGGTAGTTATAGTTACTTCAGACTTGTTACTCAGATCGTATTTTACCTCGTATTTCACCTATTCAATTCAGTTTAATTCAATTCATGGTTTCTAAAAATATATAATTTTTATACCTAACAAGAGTTTTGGTTAAGACAAATTGAGATAAATATAAGGTTAAATCAAGACAAAATGTTAATAAATACCAATCAAATATTAATTAATAAAAATGCCAAATTTATAGTCACTCGTTAAGGGCAAATGATCATAGGTAGTTTTAGTTTCTTCAACCCCGTAGCATAAATCGTATTTTACCTATCATAATCGTACTCAGCAACCCAGAAAACGTTGGAAAAGACACCCCACACAAGACCTTTTCTTGGTTTCTGAATTTGACTTATTTTTTCCCAAAATGGCGCCTATTTTTCGACTTCCGGTGGCGGCATCGTGAGGTGGGTACTTAGGTCATACTAATTAGAGGCACGTAGCTCCGTATCGACCTCAAAAACGTATTTGTAGGTCAAGGAATTATTTCAAAGATTTTTCCTTATTTTTACTTCTCCCCCCCCCAAATTTGGGCCCGCATCGAAATTTTTTTAGGAACTACAGGCCAAATCGTTTAAATAAGTCTTGAGAACAACTGTACCAAATGGCTTGCTTTAATCATTAAATGCGATATCTTTATGCGAACCACGAGCACTATCTAGAACGTTCGAAAACATCCCGGAACGTTCCAGAGCATTGTGAAACAATCTAGATCATTCCACAACATTCCAGGATGTTCCGATATGTTCTGGAATGTTTCACCTTTTTCCGGTTCTCCAGTTCGTCACTGATAAAAAACTGGCGTTCGATCGGACCCACGACGGATCTTGCTTCATATACCCCCACCAATAGATAGCCCACCCGTATCATAAAGGTTTGGGATGGTCCACAATGTTCCAGAACATTCCACAACATTCGAGGGTGTTATAGAATGTTCCACAATGATCTTGGATGTTCCTGGATGTCCCCGAACGTTCCAAACTATTCCCGAACTTTCCAGAACATACCGGAACATTCTGGAACGTTGTGGATGATCTCGAATGTTTCACAATGACCTGGAATGGTCCGGGATGTTTTCGAACGTGCCAGAATATTCCAGAACATTCTGGAACATTGTGGAATTCTCTCGAATGTTTCACAATGATCTGGAATATTCCGGGTTGTTTCTGTACGTTCCAGAATATTCCAGAACATACCGGAACATTCTGGAATGTTGTGGAATGATCTCGAATACTCTTAAATGTTCTGGACAAATGTTCTGGACTGTTGTAGAAAATTCTAGCGGGCAAATTCCTAACCCTTCTATTTTCGAAAGCACATCTTCCAGGTAGAAGCGAGGGCACCATTTTTTATCACCACCACAGTCTGTAGAAATAAGTGAGATATCCATGCTTACGGATTGATACCAAGTTGGGGCTGAGACCGCCGTAAGTGCGGTTATCATAGCAACGACGGATGCCAACCAATCAGACCGCTGTATTTGGCGAGTTACGTCGTCCCAAACTTTGCGCCTGCAACTTGGTATTGAGCCCTAAGCCTCTTGAAATTGTCACCATGCATAGATTGTCATATCATAGGAATGACGAAAGATGAAGAAACAGAAATTCTAAAAAGAGCTCATTGCTGAAAGATTAACGTTCAAATTATCAAGCTAACAAACATTGATACAGTGACCATGAAAATACTTGAAGACACAGCTTCAACTCGAGAAAAATCGTGCGTTGATAAATCACCTTGCAATAATTAATCATGCAATAGTCGGGTCGGAGTCTCAAGACATAACAAAGTTGAAGCATGTAGAAATCCAGCAGTTGAAGAATCTTCACAATCTGACATCCAGGTCAAAAGTTACAAGCTCTCAAAATTGGTTAATTCTTTGGTCACTGGTGAGGCAGTGTAGTTGACTCTTCCACTCCATCTGAAGCCCTTTTCATCAACGACGCTCTGAGCTTCAAAAATTGTGCCTATATATATTTATGAAACCCTCCTTTTACATTCAAACATTTTTTACAGGTGGTATTCACTCTCCGGCATGGAGCCTAACCTGGTTGTTTCGGGGCCTAGAATTCGCCAGCTGGCTCCGGTCCTGGCCATAGAAGCCGTCACGCCGGAAGATGGTAAGTTCACTATCTACTTAACGCTGTATAAAGTATCCCCACACAAATCCTCAGTAACCCTTTAAAAATCAATTTTCGAACCAAATTTACGACCGGAAATATCTCCCCATTTCCGTTTCCTTGCAAATCCCTTGAATTATGGCTATTTACTTTCTTTTTTCTTTCAGAAGTATAGATTCCAATATATTCGGAAAGCTGTGTGTCGAAAACGTCCTCACTACTTAGCAAAATGAATATTTCATAAGGCTTGTCTAAAGAGGAGCGTCGCTGAAGTGAACTTTATCGAAACTTTTCCCAAACTAATATTGACGCAAGTTCCCGCATGTCAGTGTCCATCTTTGCTATTTTGAGGTCAGTTCTGAAGACAAAAAAAACTTGTTGCCAAGCTTCAAGACATCGTAAATTCCACTGAAGGCGGCGGTGCTGCTCCTGCCTGCTTTAAATTCAATGAGAGTTCAACTAAACATGTTTTTATATCGCCTCGTTGCTCCGATATCAGCCCTCTATTTTCTCTCAAAAAGGCGTATACATCTTAATAAAACTGTTCATTATTCCTTTCCCCTCCGTTTTTTTTATCATCAGCTTTATTTGCATTTTTTATGGACGCGGGGGCGTGCGGTGATCATGACGCCGTCGTCGCGCAGACTTGTGAAAAACCTGTGGAAAACAAGCCGCTTTTGCACGTAAGAACCGTAAGATGGCACAATCTGGCGCGCAGGAGTGTATGGGGAATTGTCTCTGACCATTTCCAGAGGCGCTGTATAATTTCAAAGCTGAAATCTTAATTGTGAGTGGCAGACCGAGGAGAACTTCCCTAATGGGGGAACATGACAGGGCTGCAGATGTGCTCGGCTTGTACATTTGCACATTTGTAAATCAAGCGTGCGGGAAGCGCTTTACAACTCCCCGAGTTAATATCTCCATAAAGGGGTTCCGTTGTAATAGTGGTGCTGATTATTATTTCAGGAAATGGGTGTTTCTGGATCTTGCCGGAAGGGATGCGGGTACAGCCTCACTGACAATTGGACGTACCACCTTTTTTTTAGTGATCATAATTTTTTCTTAATACTCCTTTGAGAGCTAATATTTCCATCGCTGGTCAACTCAAACTGGGCAGTATATGTCAAAGCAATGATTGTTGACACAGTGGTATCTATGGCATTAGAGCCATCTAACCTCAAGTGATTTTCAAGGTAGAGGTTTCCCCTTCAGTGAAACTTAGAGGAGTTGCTGGGCTAAAGTTTTGAAAAAACATTGACTGATGAATGATGATAGATTCAAGCTCAGCTGCTAAGTTAAAGTTACCTTTAGTTTAAGTCTACTTCAAGCTTAGTTTTGTTACCATAGGTTCATTTTTTGCAACAATCATTATTATCATTATTAGATATTATTAGTCAGGTACCTATCTATTTTAACACCGATTTAACAGATGAAACCAAGTTTGATTTTTAGGTAACTCAAACTGAGAAACTGCTGAGCCTTACAAGAAGGATCAGTTGTTCATCAGCAACAAGTGTTTCTTTTCCTAAGCATCGGGATGTCGCCGTCTTTCTACGTCTTTGTTTTTCGCGAAGTTACAGATTTCATATTCATACATGAAATCAGAGTAGGTAAAACGTTTGTTGATTTTCTTTCGAGTATTAGTTATACTTGAAGAACCATCGGAAAAATAAACACCTACAAAAGTTACGTTGTTCCATCCATACAGCTTGCGCTTCCAATGTATTTTTTACTTGAAGTTTACTCTAACTCGCAGCATTACCCTCCAAGTCCAACTTTTTCTCATGAAAATCTCGAAATAGCTGTCTAAATGCCCTAACCGTTTTCGCTTTCATTGTTTACAAACCGATTGTGATTCCAGGCGGCGTCTACAGGTGCTCTGCCACGAACGCCGGCGGCGAGGCCAGCGCCGAATTACGCCTTATCGTCTCGACGGCGCTCCACGTGGAAATATCACCTCCCACGCTCAGCGTCCACATGGGCGGAAGCGCTGAATTCAGGTAAGTGTCCTTTCTCTTTGATATTTGATGCCTATCTCGCCTCTCCTTTCCGTCAAAGTTGATCTCTTCGGAGAAAATAATATTTACTTATGCTTTATAGACAAAGAGCGAGTATCAGCTGTCTGCATTCTGTAAAATTTCATGAGTTTCAGGCTTATACTGAATGATTTCCCTCTGTCTACCTCGGTCTTCCATTTACTCTAGATCGTTGGAGTCCAATGTTTGTTGTATTCTGGTCTTTTCTGATGTGATACTTTAACCTTCAGCTCTGGACTCAGTTCCTCAGAAAATGATGCAATCATTATTAAATAAAATTGAAAAGTTCCTCTCGCATTCGGAAAAAGAATGATAATTCTTCTAGAATTTTATTCTCTTCATCATGTCCTACGAGTTTCGTGCATATGCTTACCTGTGATGACTGATGAGGATACTCAAATCCCTCTTTCGAGGAAAAATGATGAAACACAAGAGTCCAAAGGCTCAAGGCCCCTGGCACTCTTACGTCCGGAACCAGGGTCCCTAAAACCCCAAATGCTCCAAATTCACACTTTTCACCTAATAGTGCGGAGGTTAACGGGTTCGACCTTGCTTTTCATTCTGCTGGGATGAAACTTTGCATGTGATGAGAACATATTGTCAGGTCACTTGTAAGAAGTCGTGCTCAGTTGGGACCCGTGACGGGGCCACGGTACAAGAGGTTGCCCTACCCGACAGGAGCGATTTCTTGAAATTTCTCAAAAATGAAGTTTTCAGTGGCAGGGCTTCCAATATTTTGGTCAGAAATGATCCCTTGCCTTGTATGGATGTACTTTGTGATAATTTCAAGTCCCACCGCACTAAAAATGTCGCGGGTTGTCTATTATTCAGGCGTAATTTGCAGAATTCGATGAACAGCTTACTAGTACGGACGTGGGGTGAACCAAGAACCCATTTCATCCCAATGCAAAACGCTTTTGCATGTGAGTAGTAGGTACCTATAGGTAACTTTTAAGAAGTGGTGCCCCGATGGGACCCGCAGCTGGCGTGCCTCGTAGGAGGTCGAAGATCCAAGAAATCACCATTTTTGAAATCGTTGCTTTTCGTGTACTTTTTAAATTGGGCTACATAACTTCAAGGTCAAGGAATACAATGCAGTAAGTTTGAAGGAAGTGTCATGCACCAGTGGCGTGCCAGACGGCTGCGAAGAGGCCGAGGTGCAGTTTTTCTCAAAATCTTCTGGTAAACCGTGACCAACACTTTTTTGACATGTTTGGTATCATTTCTGACCAAATCGCACATTCTGATTCCAGAACAAAGTACGAGATTCTGTTAAAGAAGTGTTTAAATAGGTTTTACCAGGAGAAACATGATTTTTTTTATCCTCAAAATTAATGTTTTGTGATCCATGTTCCATCATTGTCCAATGTATTTATAACTATGATTTTACCTTGGACAATTGGTTTGGGCTATTTCACACACAAATATCATTCGCTGAAGTTTTTGAAGTGAAACTTCTATTCTCGCGCCTAGATCACAACACACCACGAACGCAGAACCACACATGGGAGTGAAATTGCTTCATAGTAACGAACGCCTGTAACGATGTGCTGTAACGTTGGCTCTCCACTGCTAAGCGCAGCGAGAAAAGAAATAAAAGAAGTCTAATCGTGAAAAAAATCATGTCGAAAGTACTCTGCCCTTTGAGTGACTAATAATAATAATAATAAGATTGATAATATGAAAAACAAGATGATACAAACCGTGAGGGAGCGGAGCGGGAGTACGAAAAGAACACCTCTTCGGACGTTGTTTGCTGATTGATTCATATGTATAGGTCGTATCGATGAGGCGGCCATTTTGTAGGAGCTAATCAAAAACAGCTGACTGAGATTTAGATTTGTCACATACCTACATCAAGACTGACATGGCGAAGTTGTCAAGCAAGTACAGCAAGACGCTTGCTGACGATGATTTGCCCAGCCGCGAGTAGAAACTTGCGGTGCTGTGTTTGTAGTGTGACTTATTTGAGCCGGTGAATCAAAATCTCGACTACACATTGGATATGATGCAAAAACACAACGCGGGAGGCCCTTGTAGGCTACTTGCGTTGGGTACAGAAACGTTCTCAGTCAAGCAATTCATAGCCCATCAAGCAGAAGAAGCACACGACCTACCGCACGCAAGAAGTGTTCTCTGCAAGCTTTCAAGTCTCTTGTGAACTTTCTGTTGTGATAATTTCTTCGACTTGCTCGATAAAGCCATCAGGATTTCCGTTGTTCAGATCATTCCTGCGCTCGATCTTCACGGGATATCAACACTCCAGGGTAGTCCAAAACAGTGAAAACCGATGCTCCCATGCGGGAGTAGGTGGCCGAACAGCCATATACACAGCGAACAGAGCAAACTACCATCTTCTGGGTCATTGAAAACATGAACTTTGTGACACTCTAGTTGATGTGATAAAAGTCAGTTTGATTAGCTTCTACAAAATGGCCGATTTTCAGGAGCGTGACGTCACGTCGATACGACCTATAGAAGTTTCACTTCTTCCGAGGGTGACTATGGTCACGCACTCACGTTTTTTTCTCATTTTTGCAAAGTCACGGAGTGATTTTGTTTCTTGAGATGTATCATGTCAAACCTAACCGTGCTATTTCACAGGAAAAGTTAGCCTGGGACCAGAATGTAGCTTTGATTTGGCACTTTATCCATTTCAAGGCATGGAAATAGTTCCTTCTATCAAACAAAATAGAAAAAACTGAAATCGGAGCCGTATTTTAGTCATGACCTAATTTTTGTTTTGATATTGCGAGCTTCCCGTATAACAATTCTGTATAGACCCTTTAAAGATCTTTATCGAAAATCTTTAGTCGATAAAGATTATCTTTATTAGGTCGTGACGATTTCGAGCGAGATTGGATAAAGCTGGTATAAAGATATCTATATAGAAAAATCTGTATCCTACATCTATAGGATATTTAAAGACATTTCTATAAACAATCTGTATAGAAATGGTATAGTGAACCCTGTATAGTTTTAATAAAGAATCTATATACAGAATCAATATATAACAGATGCAGTAAACCCTGTACAGTTTTAATAAAGATTCCATATACAGAATCTATATGGAAAGGACGTGGTCGTGGTACACCTGTATAGTTTTAATAAAGAATTAATATGGTTGTCCTATATAGAAGCAGTATAGATTGGGTATAGTCCAACCTGAACGAAAATGTTATTGTTTTGGTAGCGCCACGATTGAGCCTCTGTTAGATGTCCGAGAGCCTTACTTTTTTTTTGTTTGATTCCCTAAAGATGCCCCAAGAAAATTGCGGAGCTCTTTTTTCGAAAAAAAATCTCAGGCCAAAGCAATTCACCTTGGAACTTGAACTAATTTTCCAATGATATTTGAAAGTCAATTTGCTTCCTCCTGAGATTTTTTTTTTGAAAAGGGCTCCGCAACTTTTTTGGGGCATCTTTAAGGAACCAAAAAAAAAAAGTAAGGCTCTCCGACATCTAACAGAGGCTCAATCGTGGCGCTACCAGAACAAAAACATTTCCGTTCAGGCGCCATTTTTCTCGTTTTTTTTTTGCTCCACACTATTTTGTAAGAACGAATTGATGTAACACAACCCAGATATTCGCATTATTTTGATTGGTTTCAAAAACTCAGCGGTTTCAATCTGAGCGCTTCAAAGGGTATAGAGGACTCTTAAGAATGATAAATAAACTTCACTTTGTATCTTTTCTACTTCAATAATTTAATTATAAATAATTCTTTCAATTGCACAAAAAATAAGATCAAGGTACCGTAGGTAACTAAAATAAAAGTAGGTATTCTTTAAAAATTATTGGGAAAATCCATATTTTAACTGATGATAAGTATCGTAACTATTCAAGTAGGTATTATAAAATTAAGGTATAAATCTCTCATTGCGGGTTCCACCAAGAGTTTTGAGCGAGGTAACTTTAATCTGAGTTTGTTGCTATGGCACGGTCAATAACAAGGCCAGTTGCTTAGCTACTAATTCAAATTAAAGTTACCTCGCTCATAAAACTTTTGGTGGAACCCGCAGTCAATTGCACAAAAAGTAAGATACGTACTGGTAGGTACCCAAAATATAAGTGGGGTTTTTATGAAGATCTTTGGCGAGGATCGATTTTCTTCAAGTATTATAACAATAAAAAATATTAATAGTGCCCAATGACTAAAGTAAAGGCAAAATCCAGAAAAAAAGTCAAATACAAATTTCACAACATCCAATCATACCATCAATCTAATCATTATTACTCATACGAGCAGCTCTTTTGGCATGAGACAGATTTGCGCACCGTATGCGGTCAGTGGCATGTTGTAGATGATACATGTATTCATTTATGGCAGCTGCTTGCGTCTTTCCACTGTTTAGTTGCATAGTTTCTGTTGAAATACTTCATTTGTTACAAAGTACTGAATAGAAGAAAGTCAAAATGTTTTACCTATCACTGCTTGGGTTTGGATAAGGGACTTCATTCCAAGTTTACCTTCTCTCCCTGTATAATTTATTCTCTCTTGTACATTCAGGTTGTACAACTTTCGGACAATGAATTTGATTGTTGTCCTTAAATTGCTGCCTCCTAATTGCAGTAGGAATGATTTCTGAAGAGTATAATAGGATTAATAATTTTTTGCAAAATAAGGACATTAGGTAAATATTATTTTCCAACTCACAAAATCTTGCAATGTGTTTGGCTCTTGCTCTAGTTTTTTGTCGAAATCAACGATCTCAGCTTCTGTTGTCAAAGGAAAGTCGTGAGCAAATGTAACACCTGCTGACTGGCGGATACCATAGCCATTATTGACACAGCCTATTAGTTTTATCATATTTGCGTTTATCTCATTCAGTTTGGCAGCGTGCTCCTCTAGTAGGCTTTTCAAGTCGGCAATATCCGTACTTGTTGCCAGCAGGGATATGGGGCTCCTGGTCTCTAGATCAGCGTTCAATTCCTCATTCACTTGTTGAAGAGGGTCCTGATAGTGTGGGTCAACAACTGGCACGTTCTTTTGAGCAACTGAAACAATTTGTTAGTGGGGCAAATTAATTTATCTGTAGTAGGTAATTGAAACTCTGATGGTGAATCGCACAAACGTGGTATCATAGTATGGTATTATAGTACAATCAAACATATCAAACAGGGTATCATACACAGGTGATTCAAGTTTCTCTTGTTCGCACTGCCCATTCATTTTCTTGTTACAGCTATTTATTGCATATATATTTGTAATGTTATCTTTTTTTCAATTGTTTATTATTGTATTTATAAATTTTCTTGTTTTCTGTACTTGTACAACTTTTGACTTGCCCTATCCACTGTAATAGTGGCCAAAAAAGGATGTAAAGATTATAATTATTATTGCACAATATTGCACACACCTTGTCACAAATATTGCACAAGTGATTACCCCCTCGTTTCAAGCAGTTCAAAAATTCCAGGGTTGACTTTGAAACAAAATGTCAATCCTTTAAAAAAAAATAGTTCTGAACATGAAACTGAATTTTTTACAGGGTGGCTGGAACTTTGTATTAAAAAAATTGAGTCCGTCCCTGAAATTTCCTCACTGATCGATGGTGCGATGTGTTAGCTATCACTGCTATCAGTAGTAGAATATATACCTATCAAATTTCAATCGAATTCATTGAGCCCCCCAAAAATAAGGTAGCTACGGTTGCGGACTTTAAAAAGTTCACACTTGACACTGACATAGGTTTTACTTTTCCAAAATTTTGGCTGATTCTGAATATGATTACTAGGGAGGGTCTTCCAGCGTGAAAGAAAAGCTCCTGAAAATAGCCAGCCGAAGTCCTGCAAGAAAACTCATTTTAATTGAGCTGGAATTTAAAAAATATAACAAATGTCAATGACAAAGTTTAAACTTTTATGAGTCCGCAACCGTACATGGCTGATGAAATACATGAATCGCCCTGTAACTTCAAATGGAAAGTGATAGAGAAATTTCAAGGCCAGATCATGAATTGCCTTGAAAAACTGGGCCTACCCTTAAGCTATGTCGGTTTGCTGGTGAGTCACCCTGTATAAGTGAAAGAAAATGCAAAGCTGACTAGGGGAAGAATTATGATATAGGTATCACTTTTGCAATCAGGCATGAAAGAACCTTATTTCCTACCTTCAAGGCCAGAGGCTTCCGGAGGATCTTCACAACTTTCACCAACATGATCAGATGAAGAATCGCTGGTTTCATCATTGTCATCATCATATCTTTTTGGCAACTTATTATCATAGTAGATAATGTCAGGATGAGTTATTACAGGCTTTCGACTCCTTTTAGTAAGTAGAGGTGATCTCTCGATCAGTAGGTTGTCGACATCAGTGGTGTCGAGCTCTGATTTGTCCAGTAATATAGTTTCTGCCTTATAGACCGTCTGTTACGCCACTGGTGCAATACACTTTCTGGAAAATTATTGCATTGTGCTCCTTGACCTTGAAAATAGGTAGTCCAATGAAAAAAAGGATAAAAAAGCGACGATTTTGAAAATAGTAATTTCTTGGACCTTCGACCTCCTACGAAGCACACCAGTCGCGGATCCCATCGGTGCATCACTTCCAAAAAGTTACCTGTAGGTACGTACTACTCACGTGCAAAAGCGTATGCATCGGAATGAAATGCAAGGTTGGTTCCCCTAACGTAAGCTGTTCATTGAATTCTGCAAATTACGCCTGATGAGTAGGCAGCCCGCGCCATCTTCGGCGCGGGGGACTTGAAATTGTTACAAGCTATATTCAGACAATCCAAGGGATCATTTCTGACTGAAATAGTGAAAGCCCCGCCACTGCAAATTGAATTTTAAGGAATTTCAAGAAATCTCCCGTGCCTGGTACGGCAACCTCTTGTACCGTGGCCCTGTCACGGGCCCCAACCGGGCACTTCTCAAAAGTGACCTGATGGATGTACTCATCACATGCAAAGTTTCATCCCAGCAGAATGAAAAGCAAGGTTCGACCTGAAATCGACCTTTAACGTCCGCACTATAATAGGTATAACATATTTCATCAATTACAAAACGTGAAAGTAATTCTAAATGATTCCGTGAAACAAACATATTATTAACTCTGTGTAGGCCCCCAAATTTGTTGTCACGGGCCTGCCAAGGTCACTTTAAATTGAAAGTGTAAAAGTCTCTCAACGGGATCGTTCCCGCCAAAGAGCTTTTGTTGTGTGGAAAAGACGGGTTTGCGAATACTTGGCAGTTGTTTTAGGTGTTTTATTCACTACTCACTACTGACTAGGTACTGTTGGTACAATCACTCATAATTATTATGTAGATACAAACAAAGAAAAGCAATAATGAATCGGAGCTCTGCAAAACGCCGCAGGCTCACGCGAAGAGTCTAGTACCACTACTTCTGGATTCTAATAAATATCGATGTTCTTCTGTCTACACTACTTTATAAAGGCGTTTGTTTTGTTTTTAGATCAAAAAAACCCTGATGATGAGCGCCAGCTCGAAATATATATTGGTCAAAAAATAGACAACGCCTTTATAAAGTAGTGTAGACAGAAGAACATCGATATTTATTAAGAAACACACTACAGATATGGAAGAATTCCTGTGGAAAATTTTGGATTCTACTCGATTTTTTTTTGCAAAAAAGAGAAATCAGATGACTGAGGCCCCGAGGCCCAGGGCGATGGTTCCGACGATACCACGTATCCCCAAAACCTTGACTTGCTGCTGAAGAAATACACGCTTTTTCGGGTTGAGGTTGAGATGGATTCCTCGAAGACGTCTAACCTTTTCTCGAAAGTTGCTCAGGTGCTCCTCGAAAGCTCTACCGGATCACGTTGTTGAGGTGAATCAGACAAGCTTCTAACGTGGGGCCTTGCAGGATACTCCATTGAGCGCTCAAATGTAGCCGGTGCAATAAAGAGCCCAAAGAGCATGACAGTCAACCGGTATAATCCACTTCTGGCGGAGAATGCGGTCTTTTTGTGTCCTTGGGGCGGAATCCAACTTGCCAATTAGTCCAGCGTCAAGAATCCGATCCGAAAAGGGTGATCAAGGTCAAGGTGTCATTAATTCGTGACAGAGGATAGAGGATATCTAACTGTCTTTCTTGGTGATATCGCTGAGTTCCCGGAGTCCACACAGAAACGCCCCCTGTCATCTTTTTTTGGTGACTAAAATGAAAGTCGATGAACATGACCTCGTGGATCTCTCTGCAACACCGTCGTCCAACATCTTCTTCAGAAGCTTCAAGCTTCTCCCTTCGTTGCCAGTGATAGGTGTCTTGAAGCTTGTCGAATCGCAGCAGCGTGCTCATCAGTGTTGATTTGGTGTTTTATCCCGCTGGTTCTCTGATTAATCATGTCGGAAGTTCTTTCTTCTCATTTGTCAAATGTTCCCAGTGTCGACGAAGCACATTGCACTAGAGATTTTTTCAAATGCTCCAGGGATCCTGATTCTGATCCTGAATAGGTTCCTCAAACATTTTCTCGACTGACTTCTTGGGTGTAAGTATGCGAAACTGCAGATACCTCATAGTTCATTTCCCCAAGTGGGTGAATTCGCGAAGCATTTTTGGCTGCCTCAAAGTAGATTGCCTTCATAAATATGACGCTAATGTTGTCTGGATGACCAGTCATGACCATCTGACGCAGGCCTGGGTCTTTAAGTCCACTGATAAAAGTCTCTCTTGCGATGTTGGCTAAAAGATCCGCTGGATGTGCTGGATTGGCTAGGCGAGTCAGGCCCAGGACGTCATCGTCAGTCGGTCAGTCCAAAATTTCTGCGAGCTCTCTTCACTTCTCCTCTTTGTCCTTATCTCTAGCTGGATCTGTTGAATCTGCCGCATGTGATTGTTCTCAGATCAGAGCTCCAGACCAGCACCCTAGTCAGCTTGGCTGAGTCATTGTGTCTGCTTTCTGGAATCGTCTGCAACAGTTCTAACTCTGGACCTTCAAGAGGCAGGACCACCCTTGTAGACTTATATCTTCATTCCATCCATTGGGCCTCGGCAGCAGCGTCAAACTGTCTTCTATAGGTTGTTCAACAACCTATAAAACTGTCAATAAACTGTCAACAACCTATAAAAGACAGTTTGACGCTGCTGCCGAGGCCCAATGGTTGTTCATGGGATTTGTCACTCTTAATTCGGCAGCTTTACACGATGGATACTTGCCGATGTGACCACCATCGTGGTACTAGTAACAATTTTCTGGATCTGTTGTTCCAACTTCTTCATATTCTTTCATCGCTATCATTCTTTCTCTCAGTATGTTTACATTATTGCCGTTGAAGTACTGCGACTTTTTGTCTTACAGTCGTCATTAATTGAGGTCTCCAATTTTCCGTTGTCTCTCTTTACTGTGACGTCATGCGTATAAGATACGGTTAATCGAGGTCATTGGGCGCTTCCCAATAAGGCGTATAAGGACACAATTCGACACAATTTCACACAGCTAGCGTTCCAATAGCAGTAATAGCACCACATGTCGACACAATCGAAACATTGGCGAGGCTGAGTTTAGAATTGAGCTGGCAAGTGCACTTTGACATTGTGTATCCGTCTTGTCGCAGTTATTGGAAAGCGTCCTATGTTTCTTGAGATATGACATTTCGTTTCTGACAATGGGAAATTTTTCGAATCTGACAAGCGCTCTGTCGTGTATTTATTTGATTTCAGCATGGATTTCATGATTTCACTTGTTCTTACCCTCGTTCTTGCCAATAAGTGTGTTATATGTAGTGGAAAACTGAGAAGATACTGAAGATACTTACAGAAATGGTTCAAGGGTGTTGTGTCGCTCTATGCGAGTGCGAGAATAAGACGAATACACCCGGCATCACCATGCACCGGTTCAGGAAAGACCCAAACTTGATGGAAGTGTGGCTGCACCAGCACCACCAGGGATCACGCTGCACCAGACACGTGCATCTTACTACGAAAAAACTCTATTACTTCGTCCATTAAAAACTCCCTTATGGGTTCTAGTGACTTTCCCCACATGATATAATGGGAACAGTATAGCTAACCGATTCAAAATTCCCGCAAAAGTCAGAAACGAAACGTCCAAACGTCAAAACGTCAAAGGTGACCTCGAAAAACCATGTACTTTCTATCTCCTAAAATTGGAAAGGTCAATTGTCTCTTTTCTCCTTCGAAACGCTTCCTTTTTTGTACTAATCGAGGACTTTTTAATCCATTTTTCTGTCCTTCTAGAAGGCTTTCCAAATTTTCTTTCAAAAGCTGTTTTTGCAGCAAAATTCTTGAATTCTTTCTTGTCTTCTAGACGCTGTTCTTGTAGAAGAACTACTGTTCATGTTAGAGATTTTTCATTTCCATTTCTTGTCCTCCTAGAAGGGTTGTCAATTCTCCTTTTTCTTCAAGATGCTTCTTTCCTTTTCCCTCTCTTTAATCCAAGTGTTCATCACAGTCCTCGTCACACTTTCTTATTCCAGCACCAATTAAACTGTATTGTTTAGATATATTTGAGTCCTATTTTATGGCACATCTGTGTCGCCTTCTAAAACACCCAGAACTCGCCTCGGAACTCCCATATAGCTTTTTGTTTCTCCTCTGTCTTCGTGGTCTTCCACAAATAATCCTCAACAGATCTTTCTCTAAAGTCTTTATGGTCCTCCCGGTAGTAGATAGGTATGTCTTCAAGCATGTTCGGTATACTAAAGCTTCATCTACGAATTACTCTACCTCGCTAACAGAGTAGGTACCTGAAACAGAGCTAACGCTGTAATTATTCGTAAGTAGGTACGGAACTGCCTTCGAGTTTCCTGCAGATAATCGCATATGATAGTGTACTGTATCCTGGTCACGGCACCATTTCTGTAGTGTAACCCCGTTTCTTCGATGTTGGCAGTGATCGTCGTGGTTCTTTCCCTTCCCCACGTCGTTTACCTTTTCCCCTACGTTGTGTGAGTTCTTACTCTAGATGAGAATGTGTCGTTGGGGATGAGGTTTGATTCTTGAATGAAACGCGAAGGAATCACAAGCAAAATGAATGTTTATTGAAATCAATTAGTAAAGTTTCGAATGAATTTGTTTCTTTTCTCGACACACCTTACAACAAGAAATTGACAGTGATAAAAATGACAAACATGGATGAAGAACAACAAAACACAAACAAATGAAACAAGAAAAATCATTACAAACTATTTAGACAATGCAGGAATCTGCAACAATGAAACGAGCCCAAAATTTGATTAACAAAACAAAACAAGAAATCATGAAACATGTCAAACTGTCAATTCAACCGCAAAGGAAAAGTGACGTATTCGCTGACAGGCACACATGGGAAGAACACGTCAAAGAAACCCCTGCGTATAGCCTGGTTGATTGCTGAAAAATCCCTTCTCATGATCTGAACAAAAGTCGAGTGTGAATGAGTCATTATGCAGTGACAGAGAAGTCACTCCAGTAATGCACTAATCAAGTCGGCGTGAATTGGTCCTTGATCCTCTTTGGAACGTTTGCTACGTTTACAAGTTATTCACGTAACAACAAAAGGAAATTATCTCGCTCACGCTTTGGAGAAAACCTCCGCTCAGCAATTTATTTTTCATTTTACAAACAAAAGAAGTCAAATTGATAGATGAGTAAACAATAAAGAAACGATCGGTGAACAGGTACATAAATCAGCAAGAAACAAATGAAATGATAAGTAATGGTGTAGGTAAATCAACAAGAAACAAATGCGTGATAAATGGGTAGATAAATAATCAAGAGACAGGTGCGAGATAAATAAGTAGAGAAGTTGAAGTTGGTCATACTTATAGTAAGCAATTGGATGAATTGCAAAAAATGAAGTATCTATAAGGCATTCGCCCGAAATTCCCCAGAAGTTACCCATCACAAACCCCACAGATACATACTTACATACAAAACAGAACAATGGTTAGTAAACAGTAATCACATACAGTAAGTAAATAACAGTAAATACAAGAAAATCGACTCGCCCTGTGGCCCTCTTTTCGTCGTGTTACATAATTTCCCCCCAAATAAGAAAAGGTTAGTAGACTCAACAAGGCAGATTCATACAAGTAGGTGGACCCCCCCCCCCAGGACACGGGGAAGCGTGCAAGTCTTCTTTCCTTCATTTACTTTCAGGTATAACCCGACAATGAACAATGAAATGTGAATGAATCATAAAAAGCACTGTTCCCTACTTAGCGGCTGATTTGGAGTAGCAGAGTTTCTTTTTGTCGTCTTCTTGTTTGTGACGTAACTTGTGTAAAAGAAACAATAATGAAACCTCGAAGTACGCGTGACAGCGCAGTTTGGAGGCCACGTCATGAGTGCGCCAAGTGCACACCCACTAGACTACGGCCTTTGCCATCAACATTGAGATCATTTAGGACTTGATAAATTACATGAAATTCAAAGCAGTGCAAAGCACCTTGATTTCAAAGGGAGAAAAACTGCGGGTTATGCAAGCCCCTTGAGAACAAAGGGAACAAAGAATTTCGTGTTAGGTACAATAATTTTGCGGTATCGAGGTATCGAGATGCATGATTTGGTGAGTGAGTGGAAGCCAAAATTACGATACAATAATCAAAGAAAGACCGACCTTAAATACGTGAAAACGACGCACTCCGGAGCACTAAAAATCACGTGTTCTTCACCACAGCTGATTCTCTTCTCTCTGCTCGCGGCTGCTGCTCGCCCAGCGCCTTCTCCCTCTTTCCTCGGCAAACGCTACGAGCGTCAACGACCGTACCTACTTCAGGTACCAACGCACAAACAAAACAAAAGGGGAATACCACAATAGATATCGTGTTTACCAATGTAATTGTACTCTTTACTCGCATAGTTGTATTCTCAGAACTTGTTTCTACATGTCATTTGAATTTTTGTTGGTCTCCTACATACTCCCGTGTTATTTGAAAAAAAGCGATTCTGAAGCTTTGTACAAAATGAAGTTCAAAGTACTGAGATGACAACATAGTGGGGTTGGTAGCCATTACCATACGGCATTTAATGATACAGAAAATTCCTTCTGCATGAGTGTTCTACAAGGCCTAACAAACGATATTAGAAGGGGGAGCATAAAAGCTTCCCCTTAGGGGGGCTGCAGGGGGCCCTGTCAAGTTGACGGTCCAAGAACTCCTACCAAACCATCTTTCAATTTCGTTGTATCACTCAAATGGGAATGATGTGACTCCATTGTGAATCTCGATGGCATTGGTCGCCATGTCTCTTTCATCCTTCATGCTTGAAAAAATAATTTCTTCGGGAGGTCAGAGAAATCACTTTTTATTTTTTGATACATGCAAGAGGATGCGAAGTTGGCATGTTTTGTGTCTTAACCTGTTATTTGGCATTCCCAAAATTCCATTATAAAGTCAATTTTACAAATTCTCAATTTTGGGTTGATTGGTAGGCTAAGAAGTAGGTATTTTTTAACATCAAGTCCACACGTACTTTTTTCAGTGTCCAACTGGAGGTTATCCAAATCATCATCAGGGGTGGATATACTGAACTATTTTCTAAACATTATGTCAAGAAAACCAATTCTAAACCGCGCACAGAGAGTACACAAATTGTTTTTCTTTCGGTCGGTTGAATTGCCGTGCCCACTACGCCCGTCATGCGTCAGGGGGAACGCTGAGCATCGCCAGACTAAAACTGGTATGAAAACAGCATAAACGAATTCAAAACTGCCTGAAACACTCATTATGTGGTTCGGCATTCGATTCTGAGTCAGCACTCAGAGCTTTAGTCAGTTTTCAATTTGTTTAGGCTGTTTTCATACTAGTTTAGTCTGGCGATGCTCAGCGTTCTCTCTGACGGGCGTAGTGGGCACGGCAATTCTACCGACCGAAAAAAAACAATTTGTGTACTCTCTATGCGCGGTTTAGAATTAGTTTTCTTGACATAATGTTTAGAAAATAGTTCAGTATATCCACCCCTGATGATGATTTGAATAACCTCCAGTTGGACACTGAAAAAGGACGTGTGAACTGGATGTTGAAAAATACCTACTTCTCAGCCTACCAATCAACCCTGACTTCATAATAGGATTTTGGGAATGCCAAATAACAGGTCAAGACACAAAACATGCCATCTTCGCATCCCCCACAGGACAAAATAACGTTCCAATAACATACAATTAATGTTGAAATGTTTCTTGTAACATTTGTAAAATGTGCTCAAATACATTTAAGGAATGTTCCAGGAACCTCTATGTTCGTCTCTCGGAATATGCAAAAAATGTGGATAAAATGTTACACTAAAACATCCCGTAATTGTTTATGCGAGACGTTGGAGGAACAGAACGGGAATTCATCAATAAGATGTTACAATGTTACATCACGATGATGTTTCGTTTCTTCATCATAGGAATGTTGAGAGAAGAAATAAATATGACATATACAGGGGTGCTTCAGATTAACCATTGAATATTTTGACAAGATGTTCTCATCGTTCTAATTCGAAAACTAATAGGCAATAGGCTTCTCACTTATAGAGGCATATTGTCATATTTTCCAGATCAGAATGTTGACAAGAATATCAAGTCAAAATATTCAATTAAACCTGAACCACCCTGTATATAGATATCCCAGATTTCAGTTAAAAATTACCCTAGGCTTCCCACTTGATGTAATGAACTATTTGTTCAATAGAGTTTACAAAATTCGAAATAAATTCGAATTTAGTGGACGACAGTCAATTTTTTTTGGGGGGGGGGGATTCTGTACTGAAAGTCACTTGACAGCAAGCCAATTCGTTGACAACGTCGTCCACTGTAAAATGGCCGTAACAGAAACTGGCCGTTCTGTTTTCCAAAAATTAAGTCAACGACGGGGATGCTCCACGTTGGGTTGGTGATTTTTCTGAGGATTTTTCACACGTTGTAAGTTGTGATCATGGACTCACCTTTCGCTTCTGTTGGCACGACGATTTTGCAAAGATTGCTCCAAATGAGTGTAATTTACCCTGATAATCGATCAGGAATTGTACATTATTCTGGCTAGGTACTAAAATACGTTTGTAATAAAAACGTTTGACAGGAGACACTTCCGCACTGACGTTCGCCTACCTTCTCACAAGTCTTCTCTGGCAATGAATTGTTCTTTTATTGGTTGAAAAACAGTTTAATAATATACTCCATTAAAGCACTGCTATCTTCGAAGTAATAATGAATCCATTAGTAACGCAAAGATAGAAGATTTTTAAACCGCTTTTCAACCAATAGAAAATTTATTTCAGGGTTTATTTGTAATAGAAGGTAGGCAAACCTTAGTCGCAAACTTTCACATGTCAAACATTTTTATTTTTATTAGCAACTAAAATTTTTAATTTCTGCGCAATTATCGCAAAGTAGATGAAATAGCTATTTAAGACACAAGTGTTAAAAGCGACAGATATTACTTTGTGAGCGTGGACGCTTGCGAAACGAGCGTCAGCGAGTGGAGAAACCCCGCTCACAAAATAAGACACTTTTAACACTTGTATCTTACAATATTTTATCTACAACGGTTTTTGAAATGTTTAATAAATGTAACAATTTATTGAAAACCATGACAGGAACATCACTTTCAACACGTCGTTATGGTCATCAACGTGTTAAAAGTGACATTGATGACGGGTATTATTTCACGCTTGTAGATAATAATAAGTATATTACACTCGTTTAATAAGACGTATTATGAAACTCGTCTAATATTCTCAAACTACTTCCCAGTGAACACGGCGAGGTTGTATGTAACTCTTATGGAGTTCACATGCGGCAAATATAAAGCCATTGCGATGTTTCCAGCGAGGTCTCTAAGTAATCCCTGCGACCGCGAAATGTCCGCCCCAAATGCAATGAAACGAACTTCTCATAGAAGTTACATTGTGGAGGTTACTGGGAGATCTTATGGATACTTCCTGGGGAAGTAACTTTCATTCGCCTATTAGAATCACGATGTGACTTCCCAAAGATTTCTAGTTTTTGACGGCCACAGTACCTCTCAGTAGTACTTTTCAGATACTTCGATATAAGACCTTATGAGGAGTAATGTAATAAAAATGTTTTTTATACAACACATTTTATAACAACACATGACACATTAGCTACAAGTCTATTCGATACATAATTAATTATTACATTTGACTCTGAGATACAGAAATATAAAAATAGCTCAAATTAATTTGGCAGCTTCCCGCTCCCGGCGTTGCTTGGAATGGCATAGCCATTCTTTGACAAAGATCTCAAAATCTTTTTTGAAATTGAGTGTGTATCCCGAACTGCACCTGAACAAACAAAAAATAAATAAATAATACAACATAATGGATATTTACGATACTAGTAGTGACGTTAATATGGCCAATAGTGCTATTCCCGTTAGGAAATTGCATTAAAAAAGCTAATAAGGTGTATACTCACCACTCAGGGCTTCTAATGATTAGTAGGTACTGCTCGATTTCGATATATTCATAATATTTCACTGCCAATAACTGAACTGCGAACAACATCCGTCATCAACCAAAGCCAAAAACGGAAAGAATGCCGCAGCACTCGAAGTGGAAAAGCACCATCAACGGCCATGCTATTCCCTCACTACGGCTTTTAAGCATCCCCCGGGCTGTCACAGAAGTACATCGCCAAGACCTCACATTGTGGTAAAAAATTGGTATTGCAAAATGCGCGTGCAATTACGAATAACATCTAAATGAACTCCCATTTGGGAAATCCAAATAAACATCGTTTTGCGACGTTCATGGGTGCTTGGAATGTTGACAATAATTGGACATAGGTTCTTGGACCTCCCCAAGCAAGCTGTGGGAAGTCGCTTTCAGAAGTCACTAATTTAACCTTTTATGGACATCGTAGAAATTCTAGGTTTTCGGAGAGACCTCCTCAGGCAAGCTATGCGAAGTTATTTTGGGACTTCACAAATTTCACTTGAAATGGACATCACAAAACCTCTTAGAGAGGTCCGTGTTCACTGGGTTGTACTACCTACTTAGGTATGGTACATGATACATTGACTAACGCACAGTATAGGTAGGTACCCATTCAATAATTTAGCTAATTCTCACGATTAACTTTTTAACGTTTATTATGTGCACAGTTAGTAGGTAATAATACTAAATATTAGTGGTACGACTCGTATTGGTATATCAGTTCGGTGATGCAGTTAGCCTGAAAAGTATAAACCTTATTAGAAAATATTTCTAAACGATCCGTAAAACTTACTCTCTTTCTCTCTTCAGGCGCTGGTTGGCCTGTCGGAACCAGTCTGACACCGTTTTGTTAAAATCGTCGACTGTTGCGTTCGGGAAATGCTGCATAGCTGCCACTACAACACGATTTCGATTAGGTACTTCCATGGAAATAAAAAATATAGGAAAAATGTTCAATATTAGGTATACCTTTCATTATCTTATACAAATTTCTATCTTTTAGCTTGTGATTCTGTTTTGCCCCAGTCAGGGAACATTTTGATGCCAGGCTATTAGAGAAAGCACTTCTAAGCCAAGTTCTGACGCCACTTCTGATATCACTGCCTCCAAGCCTTCGGAAAAACTTCCGCTACAAATAATACATAATTATTGATTTAAAAAAAAATCCACTTCTTATATGTTAGGTACCATTTCACTCTGCTTGACGTCATCGCATAAGATTGAGTCCATTTCCACCAAACCTTCAAAATCTTTAAGGGGCAAAAAAGGTATGATCACATCAGAAACAAAGGTGTTCCTTGTGTTAGACATATTTTCAAGACCTGAATTCATTAACTGGGCAATATTCTGATTGATTTTGGTTATTTGCCCATCCAGTTTCATCACGTAGTTTTTCACGTAAATGGTTTCTCTTAAATTCTTTTTAAGTAAGTCTGAAAAACAGCCACAATTTAATTTACCACAGAGCACTAAAAAATAATAATGAAGGTTCTCTGGAAGAAATAAAGGTCCATCTGCAATAACTAAATTCTGTTAAAATAATGAGAAACACGCAGATCTATCAACTATTCCCACTTGTTCTTTACTTTCAACTTCCTCATAATGAGTTATTGTAGAATTATTGGCTTAAGGCCATGCTCCACGTTTCACTCTAAAATCTGAAATAAAATGAAAATAGTAGGTATCTACTGAGAAATTTGTAAGTACCTATGACAATGTTATGATTTTATGACCCCACGGACTCGCCGCAAAAAGGGCACTCCTGCCACCCTGATCTGTAATAAAACAAAATACCATTTTTCATTGCTGTTTTTTTTTATACCTACGAGCTTATTTCTTTTTTCAAGTTTTCATAAAGCAACTTGTATGTTAGTTGCATACTTGCAATGAAAGCAAGATGTTTACTGTTTAGGTATCTACCTTCAAGTCGAGAATTTGTGGCGTCCTCGGGATCTTCAACGGTTGATAGATCTGCTTCACTGGTACGATCATAAGCCATCATATGGTGCCCATCAAGATTCCCCTGAGATTGTTGATTATCGTCGCGATTTTCAACAGCTGAAATATCTGCTCCAGTGTCATGAACCAAGGAGTGCTCCTCGGAGTGCTCATTAAGGTTCGGCCTCAAGTCCAGCTGAGGTGGTGCCGAGTCAATTGACACAATCGCGTCGTTTAAACCGTTGTTATTCGCTGAAATTTATTACAATTACAAATTACAAATTCTCAAATGAATTGGATTTTTACATTTTAATGCACCATAATTGCAATAATGAAATTTAAAAAAAAATCTTTTTTATATCTAAGTCTAAGTATCTAAGCATGTAGGGCATGTAAAAATATAACGAAAACCTCATTAAAGTTTTTTTATTAAAATAATTCTTAAGGCTCCATCGCACTTTTTAGTTTTTATTTTGAATAGTAGGTGGTACCTATGCAGTGTCTCCTTTTTTTTCTTAATAGGATCATTTTAATGGAAAACTTTATTAAGGTTTTCGTTAAGCATTTCCATGCCCTACATGCTCCTCGACTTGGAGAGAAAAAAAAGTATTTTTTTTTTAATTTCATTATTGGAATTATGGTGCATTAAAATGTAAAAATCCAATTCATTTGAGAATGGTGCATCTAATCGAGTTTCAACAAGAGCACCTTTTTTATGCAAAAGACCGCAAAATTTCATAATTTTATGTCAAAAAGGCAAAACTAAAATGTGTCAAAAATTTGGGGCTATTTTTACCCCCCACCCCCCTAATTTGACACACGCCTGAACTGAATTTGGGGGTAATTTAAATTTCATTTTATCAAGCATCAATTGGTTAGTAAATGTACAAATTTTCATAATTTTATTTCGTAAGGTGTTGAAGATAATAATTCAAACCGATTTTCCAGACTTACATTTGAAGGGCTGTATCTTTCTTAGGGGGCACTTTAGGGAAAAATTTTTTCAAGGTTTTCGTCATTTTTTTACTCGGTCTATATGTTCCCCAATTTTGACTACCTATTTTAGAAACACCTTGTATATTATTATAAAAAATCAAAGTCCAATTTACAAAAGGCACACCTATTGCGTAAAATCACGGCCGAAAATCAGTCACTATCTCCTGGTCTATTGGCTCCTGGAGGTCGGATCAAATGGCAAACGGGCCGCCACGCTTTGGACTGGGACGTGGAGGTCCAGGGCCCGTTTTGTCAAGGTGTCACTTTTTGAGAGATGTCATGTTTAGCACGAAACTTACACATTTATACATGTGCATGTGTTGCATGAGAAAACCTACATTTTACTTGACATATTCAGAAAGTACGGAAAAAATTGTTCAAGGAAAGTTTTTTTCTTTATTGAATTATCATGAAGGGGAGGCTTTTTTATGCAGGGTATCCGTCTCGCGTGAACACCCTGTACATGGTAGATGGTATAAACGTTTAATAAGGTAGATCGAGTTCAAGTTATTAGCACCTTGAAGGCAAGGAAATAGCTTCGAAAGTTAGGTTATAGGATTTACGCGCCAAGTTGTAATGAGACAATTAATGTAAATCATCTATTTATGTGCTAATGAAAAATAGTTTCACTTACCTGGTAACTAATCCTCGCACTTATCGGGTTCGTTGATCGGGCGTTCCGATGATGGCTTATTTGCTTTGGCACCAAACAAAACACAGGCAAGTCACAACACTAACACACAGAACAATAAATGGCCGCTGGGAAGCCGTTAGCTAGCGGAAGATCCGAATATCCGATTCAGATGGTGGAAGCTGGGCGCAAGCGCAGTTAGCACGGGAGCAATTTTGTTGTTCCGGAACGTCACTATGATGTTCAAAAACATACATATATTATATGTTGCGTATTCTACGTCTCATGTATGAAATCCTACTACATGGATCCTCCTGACATGATAGGAATGTCAATAGAATGTTAAGATGTGACATTTAATGGATGTTGAACATTAATATCTTATGTATGAAACATAGTTACTTCATGTGTTGGGTACATCTCGAATACATATATACCACATCTTTTTGCAACGTTGTCGATATAACTTAAATCAAACATTTCAAAACATTTCAAAGATGTTCCATGTTGTGTGGCTTGTATGTATAAAAAAATAAAAATTGATTTCTCTGACCTCCCGAAGAAATTATTTTTTCAAGCATGAAGGATGAAAGAGACATGGCGACCAATGCCATCGAGATTCACAATGGAGTCATATCATCCCCATTTGAGTGATACAACGAAATTGAAAGATGATTTGGTAGGAGTTCTTGGACCGTCAACTTGACAGGGCCCCCTGCGGCCCCCCTAAGGGGAAGCTTTTGTGCTTTCCCTTCTAATATCGTTCGATAGACCTTATAGAACACTCATGCAAAAGGAATTTTCTGTATCATTAAATGCCGTATAGTACCGTTTTTGATTGTGTACCGACCCCACTAACATAACATATGGTCCGAAAGTTTTGGGAATTTTTTTAAAAGCTAATAACTTTTTTTGGATAGTTTTTATTTTGTAACTTATTATTGCAAAAAGTAGCATCATCTTAACCATTCCAAATCCATATTTAACATATTGAAGATGGATCATTATCTTTGATGGCTCTCAGTTTCCCTCTGCCATGTTCGATCATTCTCTGGACAACAGCAGGATTAATTTCTCTAAGCTCCTGCCTCCCACTGTACCGCAAGCTCGACCAATATAAGATTTTTGGTAAGTATTGAGCAGGATAGTATACGACAAGGTATGGGAAGCTGCAAATCAAGACCAATTACGGAGTCACATTTTTCAATAACATCAGAGAATTTCGCATTTGAGAAATTGATACAGAAAATTATGGAACATGGCAGAAGAAAATTGAGATCCATCGAAGATAATGGTCTATTTTCAATATGTTGAATATGAATTTGTTATTGTTATATATGATGTTAATTTTTGCAATATCAAGTTCAAAAATGAAGACTATTCAAAAAAAGTTATTAGTTTTGAACAATTTACCAAAACTTTCGGACCATACGTTATCTGACTGCATAGCCAGAAAGCCATTTAATAAAGATAGGAGTACTTTCATGAAAATTAACCGCTTGTGTAAGATGAGAGAAATGTTGGTACATTTGTTGATTTTCTTATTCAATTTTTCAAACTGATATGTCCTTTTCAATTAACACGGCGGTATAGCCTTAAAAAATAACTCTGAGTTTTTCATAGAGGTCAGTGGAAAAGTTCAATACAGACTTGGAGGAGAAACGAGGACTGAAATCATATCATTCACATCTGGATTGCTGCAAGAAAAGGCACGATCTGCGATAAAAACTAACGTTCGGCTTTTCAACAGGTGTGTCGTGTCGGCCCAAGGCGGCGGTCCCCACCTCGTCACGTGGTACAAAGACGGCCGACAGCTGCCCAGCACCGGCCGGGGCTCCAGCGAGACGCTGGTGGTCAACAACGTCGGCCGGGAGGACAGAGGGATGTACCAGTGCGTCGTCAGAAGAGCCGAAGGGGACACCGCTCAAGCGGCCGCCGAACTCCAACTGGGAGGTGAGAACTGCTCTGTGAAGGATGCGAATGGGGGAGTGGGAACGGGGGGTGAAACCCGAGGTGCCGCGCGATATTGGGTCCGGACGGGCTTCGCGCGCCAGCCATCAGAAACTTCCAAAGTTCCGGGGGGCTCCAAGTTGCGTCGCTTAGTGCTTAAACACATACGATACTGCCGCTGCAAATAAACACACACGCGCGCACTCACATACGTGAATGGCGGGTCCCGAAAGGGAAGGGTCGATTTGCTAAAGGAAAGGACGCAAATTTACTGGAGTTTATTTCTTTAGGAATTCAGGAATACCGGAGATTCCTTTGAACGCGTGTATAAACTCCGGTTCTTAGCCAGTTCGTTTAGAAGAGACACGACCTAAACGCTTTATTATTTTCTCTTGAGTTTAAGTGCGCAACGGAATAAATGTGCTGGTAAAAAAATCTGTTCTCTGGCATCACAATACTTTCTCGACTAGTATCCAGGAACCTATAGAAACTCAATTTTTGTTTGAGACATCCCTCCGGGTGTGACATCGAAACTTGATTGCAACATTGAAAAAAAAATTGAATCATCTTCATAATGATGCCTGCTACGGTCTAGTTAAGCCAGCTTTGAGATGGCCCCTAAGAAACGGGTAGCAAAGACTCTCTGATCTATTATAGAGTCACGGGACCGGTCTGAGAAATACTTTTAGCTGCTCTGAATAATACAGTTTTCTTAGAGCTTTCAACGAAGGCGCAGAGCGGACATGGAAGATATTTATTTGTAATTGCGACTTTTTTCTGTCAATTGCCACTTTATTCTGGCAATTGCGCCTTTTTTCTGTCAATTGCCACTTTATTTTGGCAATTGCGACTTTTTTCTGTCAATTATTGACACTTTATTCTGGCAATTGCGACTTCTTTCTGTCGATTGACACTTTCTTCTGTCAATTGCGACTTTTTGGCACACTTACCGTGGGTTCCACCAAAATATTTAACCAGCTGATAGCTAACTCGAGATTTATTTTGATGGATTCTGGCCAAATGATCAATGTAAATTCAGGTTTCACGCTGAGTAATTAACTAAAGGGTGGTATACTTGCGATTTAACGTATTTTCCAAAATGAATCTACCAACATTGACCAGAAAAAAATCCGTTTAATCTCGGTTTAGCTTAAACCGCTTTTAAATTTTTTGGTGGAACCCGTGGTGAGAGAAATGCTTAATTAGGGCAATTGAAATTTTATTAACAGTCAGCAAAAAGCTGTAATGAATACGGGACCAGTCAACTGTTTAGTAATAACCAGTAAATCAAGATTTCTGGGACTGTTTATTTGTGTCATTTTTTTTTTATTGGTTAATCGTGTATTACCTTTTAATAAACTACTTTATTAACAGTTACAAAGTTTTAAGTGCTGATAAAGGTTACTCATATTTTGGCTTGTCGGCATTAGCCCGTAATAAACTTGATTATTATGTTGAATAAATACTTATATTTTCCTCAATGGGCTTTTTACTTATGGTAAATAAAGCAATTTTAATCATTGCAAATTGACACTATATTAGGGATTATTGGTATTATTATTAAAAAAATAAAAAATGTTTGGTGATACATTTACTCGTAAATTTATTTATGAAATGACATTGATAATACAAAAAAGTATAGGTAACACAGTAACCAGTAACATTATTCATATAAAATGGCATGTCAGCAGGTACAAAAAGGTGATAGAATCTCTTATTATCATCAGAAACAGCCTATATGTATAGATTTGAGTAATAATACAAAAAACCTAGGTAGGTAACACAGTAACATTATTCATGAAATAGCTCGTGAAATAGCATATGTCAACAGGTACAAAATAATGATAAATTCTCTTAGTAACAATAAAAAAAACTTATAGGTAAGACAGTAACATCATTCATAAAATGGCATGTCAGCAGGTACAAAAAGTATAGAAATTGCCTTATCCGAAATGGTCCATTATTTCTAACCTAAATATAATAAAATAAAATATAAAAAAGTAGGTGAAACAGTAACGTTACCTGTTCACAAAATGCGGAATGTCAGTAGGTACAAGAATAACATGCAAAAAGCAAATTTTTGCAAGAAAAGGAAGAATACATTTTCTCATTAGAAATAGTCCAATAATAATAATTTCGAACTTCGAAGATGGAAACTCTTGGTCGTGCTGATCCACCTGATCCATATTATCGATCCGATATTGCACTACACTTCACGCAAATTCACTGCCCTCTGGCAAATCTTAGTAATCCTACAGCGGTCTGCCACGCGGAAGACTGAGGGCGCATTTAGCACTTACTCGGGTTCCGAATTATTCCGAAGAGGGTCGTTTTTCCCAACAATTTATTTGCCATAGGAAAACGTTTATTAAATTATAAAATATTTCAATAATGGCGAGCATGCAGTACATTTATCTCGAATATGTTCTCGCTAATAAAGTTTTCTATTAGCCAGTAATGCCAATGTCATGCTACTTATCAAACATTTATTTGTAGTTGTTGAACTGAAACAGTTGGCCACTATTTTAAGTGGAAAATAGATTAGTAATTAATAAACGGTTTCAAAAACTCATGTTATTCAACAGTAAGTAACCAGGTAATTTATATTAAATAAAACTCTGGTTTCAGGTAAATAAAAAGTTTTAGAAACAAAGTTTATTAGGTCAATTTTTCTCAGTGCACATTTCGATAGAAAATCATGTTTATATGGCCGGTTTGTCCGTCTGTCTCTCCGTCCGTTATTTGTCTGTTCGTCCGTCTGTCTGTCTGTCCGTGTAAAAGTTGAGAAGTTGTACTCCATCTCGGGAAATGAAGCTAGAGCCTCAGAGCTTTTTCCGATTATTAGCTTAGGCCCTCAAGGGTGGCCTATGGGCAGACTGTATTTCATGGTGGCGCTGCCATCTTGGTTGCCATATTGAAATTTCTCATCAGTGGAACGGAACCTCTAACGGAACTTACTCTGATCTCTTTTGAACATTCTCACTTTAAAGCTCAGTTTCATGATTGCGCCGCCATCTTGGTAACCATATTATCAGTATTTTATGTTACTAGCGCCGAAAACCGGGCATAGCATAACGAACGTGAATGCAGCTCGAGGCCCTAGGCCGAGAGCTGCATATGTAAGAGAGTTATGCTATGCCGTTTTCAGCGCGAGTAGCATACATCGTTTTTCGTGCTGCTTTTAATAAAATTACAAATAAATAAGATCATATCGCAATAATCATTGCAATAAATTTCAAGTTGGTACTTCTGCCATTTATCATGAAAGCACGAGGCATATACCTACTAGATGCAGATTTTTGTGGGTCAAATGTCGATTTGAAAAATTGCGTCCTATGTTTGAATTTTCTTGCTTAAAACCGCCCTCCCCCTCCCCAATTAGAAGGGTCATCTCCCAAAAATCTCGAAATCACTGAGCTCTAGTGTCTTGTGTGACGACGAAACACAGAAAATGGCATAAATAATTCACTTTTAAACCTTCGCGCCACAAAACGTCAAAAATCATTCTGCAATTGTACCAACAGATATTAGAAAAATGACCCTAAATTGTCAATTTTCAAAGTAATTATTTACAATTTTAACTGATTTAAACCGAAAATTTCAAGCTATAACATTTGAAACGTGATCTCTCTTGAATTGTGAATGACTTTGCGAGGTTACTTTCTTTTTCACGTGTACTTTTTACTTTGCCGCTCTAGATCTTTTTCTGAATATTACAGTGCAGGACACCGAGCGTATATTGTCATTTTCGGTTATGGCAGCACGAAATAGTATTTTATGTTACTAGCGCCGAAAACCGGGCATGGCATAACGAACGTGCATGCAGCTCGAGGCCCTAGGCCGAGAGCTGCATGTAAGAGAGTTAGTTATGAGCTATAATTCATACGAGACAAGAGTACCTACGTTTCACGTTTCATGACAATCGTTCCAATAAGAAGAAATTTCGATGTGGTGGCCAAGATGGCGGCGTAATCATGAAACTGAGCTTGAAAGTAAGAATGTTCATACGAGATCAGAGTAAGTTCCGTTCGAGATTCCGTTCCACTGATGAGAAACTTCAATATGGCAACCAAGATGGCAGCGCCACCATGAAATACAGCCTGCCCATAGGCCACCCTTGAGGGCCTAAGCTATTATTCGGTAAAAGTTCTAAGGCTCTAGCTTTATTTCCCGAGAAAGAGTACAACTTCTCAACTTTTACACGGACATACAGACAGACGGACGAACAGACAATTTACGGACGGACAGACAGACGGACAAACCGGCCATATAAACATATCATTTTCTATCAAAATGTGCTAAAAAGTCGCAATTGACAAAAAAAGTCGCAATTGTCAGAATAAAGTGGCAGTTGACAGAAAAAAGTCGCAATTGCCAGAATAAAGTATCAATTGACAGAAAAATGTCGCAATTGCCAGAATAAAGTGGCAGTTGACAGAAAAAAGCCGCAATTGCCAGAATAAAGTGGCAATTGACAGAAAAAAGTCGCAATGACAAATAAATATCTTCCATGTCCGCTCTGCGCCTTCGTGCCTTTGACATGACATAAAGCAAGTTGAGTTCCATAATATAGTTTTCTGTCATTAATTGACGGTGATACTTTCGTTTGACAGATGACAGCCAAAAACTAATGGGTAAAACCATGCCTATACACCAAGATTCAACTCAGTCGGATCAAACGGACAGACTTCACTCTAGAAATTATCCTAATCGTCTTGATTGAGTAATCTAAAAATGGATAAATCCGTCGTTATAAAAAAAATATCAGCACGATCACTTGCCTTTTCATTAGTGAGGGATCGGGAAATTGAAATGTTGCTTCCTTCGAGCGTAAAAAATGTACCTGCGGAATCTCGAATCAATTTCCGCTGTGTTTTATTGTTTTTATGATTTCAAAACTCAAGTAATCTCCCATTCAGCGAAGCACGTGAATGTTTTACAGTTGTGAAAAAAATCACGTCAAATTTCCCAAATATGTTCGTGTATTTATGTCTGTTCGCGGGATGTAAAGATGTTAATTTTACATCCATCGTAAAACTTCCGGCAATCCGCAAAACGACGAAAGCAAAACAAAACTCGCAGTGAGTACCTACTACCGTAGTTTGAAAACTTTCGTCGAAACTTCTAGATGTCTGATGCCGGGGCAGATGGATTATCAAGTGATGTCCAGGAATTAAAAACGGAGAAATAAAAAGAATAAGACCATGTCAGATGACGACAAAGTTCCTTTGATATAGTCTCGATCTCGAATAAGTATCTTTTAATGAAAATCGTAACCAAAAAAAAAAAAACATTTCTATACTACATTTTCGTTTTTGTTCCAGACGCTCCGCCGATCCTTTTGTACAGCTTTATAGAACAGACGCTCCAGCCAGGACCAGCTGTGTCCTTGAAGTGTAGCGCTTCGGGGAATCCCACGCCTCAGATTTCGTGGTCCCTGGACGGGTTTCCTCTGCCCACCCACGGCAGGTCGGTGTCTGTTTCTTTTCTATTGTGATAATCACGCGCAAAGATTTTCTTAAAAAGAGTTTTTGACGACCGATTTGCTGCAGTGTGTGCTAGCGCCCGCGAAAAAAGCAGGAGAGAATCGGAAACGGAACAGATGAGGCGTGTGTAAAGCGCGCCAGTCCTTGAATAAGCCTGGGTGCTTTTTTTTTCTTTGTACTTACGCCGGGCGAAGATTTGTAACAATGGATGGCGTTGACAACAGAGGGCTGTTCCCCCACATTCGCACATTTTGAAAAGTATTGTTGGGCGAGCGCTTTTGAAGTTTTCGAGGAATTTTTTCATGCTCAGCACGTTGCAGAGAACATAAATGTATGCAGTTTTCATGTTTAAACTGGCACGGATTGTCTAGCAGCCAGTTCCACCGAAGTCTTATGAGCGAATTAACGTCATAGCGCTTATAGCAACTAAGCAGCTGACCATGCTATTAAGTAGTTTTTGAACAGCCCTATGCTAAGGGTGATATACACAATTACACACATCGAAAGAATCTAGAGGACAAGCAAATTCAGACGATTTCTAAAGTCATCATAACTTTTAATTCCCGTCAGCGATTTCATATCGGTTTTCAGTGTTCGATAGCTCAATCTTTCTTTCTCATGCCTTGATCACGTCAAATACAAACAATGTTTTATAAGGTTGCTACAGGGTTATCAATGGAACAGTGTAAAATTGCCGAAAGTTCAGTACGAGCGCGATTTCCCAGAAAAGAAAAGTCGTGCATTCCAATAGCACAGTTATGAAGATCAGTGTTTCAGATTCAGTGATTTTTTTCGAATTTTGAAAATCGAAGGTGAATTGCCGAAGATATTGATCATTTTATGCCGCCATGTTGAACTTCCAAGAAAGAAGGAAGTGATCCGATTTTATTGAAACTTGGAATACACTTATGTCTGGTTCAAGTAATTGGAATTATCGATCACTTTTGAGCCGCTATATTGAACTTTTTACATAAATGATTCGATTTGAATGAAACTTTGAAACACACTAGAATCGAATCATTTACATAGAAGTTCAATGTGGCAGCGTGAAAGTGACCGAAAAAGACATTTAACCTTGAAATTCCAATTATTCAAACCAGACATGAGTGTGTTCCAAGTTTCACTGAAATCGGATCACTTTCTTGAAAGTTCAACATGGCGGCACAAAATGATCAATATCTTCGGCAATTTACCTTCGATTTCCAAAATTCAGGAATGTTACTGAAGCTGAAACACCTGTCTTCATAACTGTGCTATGGGAATGCATAAAATTTTTTTTTGGAAAATCGCGCTTGTACTGAACTTTTGGCGATTTCACACTGTTTCATTGATCACCCTGTAGAATCTTTATAAAAAATATTGTTCGTATTCAAGTGATCAAGGCTTGAAAATGAAGGATTGGGCTATCGAACACTAAAAACCGATATGAAATCGCTGATGACAATCAAAAGGAATGATGATTTTAGAAATCGTCTGAATTTGCTTGTCTCCTAGATTCTTTTGATGTGTGTATATACCAGGTGATCATTTGAAAACTATCCACCTGCAATAACTCCCGATTCCTAACTTGATGTATCGCAAAAGTAGGTGGTGTCATTTAAAATTTCAAAGGTAAAGTGAGTGGGGGCGAGGGGGCTGACGATAGCAATTTGCCATTGTATGTCTTAGATATTCCCCTTGACATAAAAATCGACCTGTTTCTGCTCGAAGAAATGCTCACTAGGAATCGGGAGTTAATGCAGGTGGATACCTAGTTTTCAAATGATCACCCGGTATTATGTGCGGCTCATTTTTGTGATTTATGTACTTAGGTACTATGTTATCCTCGATGTTTTCAAATTATAAAAAAAACAGGCTTTGTTCAAACTCTGTCCCTGCAATATATTTTTTCATTCGTTTATTCAACGTCGGCCTATTTCCGCAACGTGGCCTAACACCGACGCGGTGAATGCTTTATAGGCCATCTGCAATTATGTTAATGTTAACGTAATGTTATCGGCAATGGCAATGTTAGCATTCAAAGCAACGAATTTCAATGGTAATGATTACCATTGCCACTAACATGATTGTGAACGTCACCATTTGAAACTCGTTGCTTTGAATGCTAACATTACCATTGCCGATAACATAACGTTAACATTAACATCATTGTGGATGGCCTATTACTCCACTATCAGAGGCGTATCTACGGGGGGGCAAGTGGGGCACGTGCCATGGGCGCACTTTGATCCTCAGGGCGCAAATGAGAAGAAAATATAATGTGAAAAATTAAAAATGAAAAAATGAAATAATGTATAGATATTTGAACTGTTGGGCGCAATTCGTGTGAACAATAATTGACAAGCGAAATGGGAATAGTGAAAGAAGGTAAAAACCAAACCAATACATTCAAACAGACTATATCAACTCTCGACTTTCATCCGATCCAGATACAGGGTGTCCGTTTTTCGAGGCTAAGCATGGGTATCTCGCTTATCTTAAGAGATACAAAGTCGGTTAAATTAGGAAAAAGTTGCGCATTTTCATGACGATCAATGATCCAAGAAGAAATTTGACGTATCGATTTTCGTCTTTGAGATATTGTGAAAAAACAGGATTTTGATTTTTGTTTTCATTTTTTATTCAAAAAACCGTTGAAGGTGGCCTTTTCTAATCTAGACATTGTCGGGGCACTTTTTCAAGGGGAATCCAAATCTGCCAAAATCTTTATTCTAGCTTTCAAAGCAACCGAGATACGACATTCAACTTTTTTCTCTAATGGGCGCCATATTGGATTTTGATATTTTTGAATACGGTATTCTTATCTGGTTAGAACGATGTGCCACATGTCATTGTTGAATAAATGTTTGACATTTACGTTTTTTTCTATTGTCGATGCTGATTTTGTTTCCAAAGCACTCTTTGAAAAATTGAAAAAATTTTTTTGCTCTAAAGCATGAATTCAACAGTGGCATGTGACACATCGTTGTAACCAGAAAATAAAATTGTATTCAAAAATGTCAAAATCCAATATGGCGCCCATAAGAGAAATAAAGTTGAATGTCATATCTCGGTTGTTTTGAAAGCTAGAATGATGATTTTGGCAACATTGAATTTCCCTTGAAAAAGTGCCTTCACAATGTCTTAACTAGAAAAGGCTACCCTCAACCGTTTTTCAAATAAAAAATAAAAACAAAAATTACAAATTTCTGTTTTTTCTCGATATTTCGAAAACTAAAACTGACAAGTTAAATATCCTCTTGGATTATTGATCGTCATGAAAATTCGCAACTTTTTTCTAATTAACCCGACTCTGTATCTCTAAAGATAAGCGAGATACCCATGCTTAGCCTCGAAAAACGGACACCCTGTATAGCCTAATACGGGGGCCCAATTTGTCGTTGACCCACCTGAATAGGCGATTGACCTTATTGGGGAAAATGGCCGTTTCGTCGAGGAAGTTTTAGGGAATTAATTGTCAGAAGAGGTGTAAGTTGCCGCAGGCAACGTCGGCTGTTACGTCAATTGGTGGCACGCCAAAACTGTCACTTTGCTACTGTGTTGTGCAGTCCACTACAAGTCAATAATGTGGGTATTGCAGGTAATACAGGTGCCCACACAGTAAAAAATTTCTCTGAGTGAAGCAGGTTTCCAAATGAGTGAACAAAATTTTTGAGTGAAATTGATTCCAATTGACTGAGTAAAATATTTGTTCACTCAATTACGAGTACTAATTGCTCAATTTCACACCGGCATTAGTACAATAAGTTTTCACGATGTTTTCACGATTTCCAAATGTGACCGAAGCATCCTCCTACACCTCCGCAAATGTGCATGAACAGCTGAAAACAAACCAAATTTTTTGATGCCATTGGATTTCAAGACGATTAGGCCCCTACTGCATCCGAAGCACCAATCCAATGTAGAGCAACCACCAAGCACATCATCATCACAATAATCATACAATTTTTATTATAATTGGGTACTTCCGCAAAAACAGTCGATTGATTATCTGAGTGAAATTCACTCACAATCGGAGTGAACTTCTGCCAACTCTAGACTCAAGCTATGAATGAAAGCTTTAACTTCAACCTATTTCTCTTCACTCGATCAAATGAGTACAAATTTTCGCTCAAAATCAGAGTGGATGCGATTCTATTCCGATTTTGAGTGAAATTTCACTCAATCTTTTTTCCCGTGCACCTAGGCTACTAGACGTCGGAGCATGTGTTCCTCGCAAAAACGTCCTCTACGATCAAGTACCGAGTTCTACACCAGGTGGCGTTTTTTAAATGTAAATCGCTTATTCTGAAAAAACCGGCTGCGGCGCAATTTCCAAAGTTTCTAACTCAGGGGCGCACTTTTTATGTTTTGCCCTAGGCGCAATTTACCCTAGATACGCCACTGTCCACTATACCGGAAATTTTGCCAAACTTCTGTGTGTTTCAACGCAAGGTAGGGATTTTTAACGACACTAACATCGCATGGGGTCGGCACCATCGTTCGTATTGTACGTGCTATGCAACACATTTTGCTTGCATTTAGCAAGCATCTCAACTTAATCAAAGAGCTTGTTTTGAGACGAAAATCTGAGCGCTCACAGTGGGACTCGAACCCACGACCCCTAGAGTGAAAGTCAAACGTCGAGGGGCAAACCGCTGGTCAAATTCTGTACACCAGACTTCCCCCTCGTAAGGATTTCCCCCGGACTTTCTCGGACTTCCTCGGACTTCCTCGGACTTCCCCCGGACTTCCTCGGACTTCCCCCTGGCTTCCCCCGGACTTCCCCTGGACTTCCTCCGGCATGTACACCAGACTTCCCCAGCGGTTTGCCCCTCGTCAAACGTGCTGACCACCACACCACCAGCTCCTCTTGCAATACTTCCGCATGCGCCAAAAAAGGAACTATCAGGATTCCAAAGAAAAGGATGGTACTCGGGATAGTAAGTCTGGCACCTGTTGAAATTCCAGTGACATAAGACTTTCTCACCATATATCAAGTAGGTGGTTGGTGTATTTTTTTTTCTGAAACATATTGAATCTTTTGACAAGCCTACTACTCCCAAAACACATGGCAGTTTCAAGGTCATAGAATCCTGCCATAGCAACAACAATTCTACAATAATCGAGTGTCGTTTCTGGTGCCTCGACAGGACGAACTCGACTCGGACCGTCTGGAAAGACGCCTAGTGGTCAAAAAAAGCTGGAGTCCGGCACCTGGTCACCGAGCGACCCGATTCGATAGTAGTAAGAGCGCAAATTTCGGTAATTATTAGGAAACCAAGGCACAAGAAAGTCTCACACAAACCCTGAAAAGCCATTTGAAGCTACCCGATACATGATCCGAACTAAGGTTCTCTACGGATAAGTCTGTTGAAGAGCTTCAACAAGTCAAAACCCAAATGGTTAGCTCATGACTATAACACCTGTAAACGTACCACTAGCCTATTACCTAGTTGAAAACTTCCAAAGTCCAAAATGTGTTTTTCGGAATTGGTAGTTACTCAAACTTATGAGTTTTTGCAGGGTCTTACTCGACCGACGCTCTGTACAACAAACACGGAAGATCTGAACTTCATACTGTATCCACCCTGTAATAGACAAAGAGCGCAGGTATTTGTGAAACAAACATTGGAATAAGTCCTATTTTTTCGGGAGCTAGGGAAACTGGAAAAACCTCTTATCCTGGACGCACCGGGTAGATGTTCCAGACCAGTTATAATTTGTTTATTCACATTTATTCACAAGTATTCAAGTACTTTACGTTTTTCGGGTATTGTGGAAGTTTGTTTATAGTGGTACTTGTCTGTAGGTGGGAGCTTTTCACGAAATGGGCAAATTACAGTAATAAAATACCTTCACCGACGCGTACAACCCATATTGTGACGATGATCAATGCAGTCCCATCATCATGCATTTCAAGTTTTGAAATGAAATTCAATGCAGTGTGCCGATTGTGCACAATTCAATAGTAGTGCAAGGTAATTCAATAATGGCTAAAGCTGTTCAGTTCAAAGTTGGAAACTTTCCATTAATGAACCGGAAAATTAGTGTCAAGTCGGATGCAGTATAATATGTATGCGGGCGCAATTGTAATTAAGCTGGAGCTACCTACAATTATTGCCATGTTGAATAACTTTTGGGGGCACGTTGGTGCTGTGCATTTCGGTGCGCTTTACTGCACTTTCTGTTTTTGTTGCATTGAGTTTCCGTCAAGCTTGCATAGTTTTATTCACCGTTCCAATAATTGAAATTCATTTTATTTTGATATACATGATCGAGATTTTTGGTCATTTGCAATTTTTATTCCAAAAAAAGAAAAAAGAGGGCTAAGTGACAGCCCTCGCTCCAGCCAGTATTTTTAGCGCATTTTCCATCTTGATGAAAATCGCTATTGCAACCGCTTTGTCCGTCCGTCCGTCCGTCCGTCCGTCCGTCCGTTCCTCGAACTCCTCCCAAACTAGACGACCTAGCTTTCTAATTTTTTCGCTGTTACATAGCTGCCACTCCCAAAGGAGGGCTAGGCTATATTGGATGTCCATATTGCGCCGCCAACATAGAAAAAACCGCCCCCGATAAACTTGAAATAACATAATATTGCACTTTCTACCAGACCTGATGCTCTGGTGTTCTCATTTTTTGAATAATACATAGTTGCCACTTATAAACGTAAGCCAAGAAACATTCCGTCTTCAATATGCGCCGCCGACATGAAAAAACTGCTAAAAACCGCCCCCAATCACTTTAAAATGAAAAACATAAACGCGAAGACATAGCGATCTCATTCTTTCGGTATATAAATAGCTGACTAAAAATGGGAAAGGATAGGCTACTTTTGGTTAGTCGCCGCCCCCAGATTCCGCCCCCTAACGATAAAAAGTGCAACTTTCATGAATGTTACTGATTGAGATGTTCCTTTAAACATTTAGAAACTGCCAACTCAAATTGTGCAACATTTGCTTAGCCGAACGCTGCCACTCCCACACGCCGCCCCCAAAGTAAGAGATACATGAAAAACATGAACCCGAAGACATAGCGATCTAAGTTTTTCGCTATATGGATAGCTGACTGGAAATGGTAAAGGATAGGCTACTTTTGATATGGCGCCGCCCCCAGCTTCCGCCCCCAAAAGAAAAAAGTGCGACTTTCAACAATTTTCACTGATTTAGCTGATAATGTTACCTCGAACATTCAGAAACTCTTGACTCAAACTGTGCAAAAATTTCTTTGCGAAACTCCGCCGCTCCCACACGCCGCCCCCAAAGTGAGAGATAAATGTAAACCATGAACCTGATGTCATAGCGATCTAATTCCTTCACTATATTGATAGCTGACTAAAATTGGAAAAAGATAGTCCACTTTTAATCAGCCGCCGCCTCCAGCTGCCGCCTCCAAACCAAAAAAAATGCAACTTTCACAATTTTCACTGATTGTCATATTTCCCTTACATTGAGAATCTCTCAACTCAAACTGTGCAACAGTTACTTTGCCGAATGCTGCCGCCCCCACACGCTGCCCTCAAAGTGAGAGATGAATGAAAAACATAATCCCGAAGACATAACGATCTAATTCTTCCGCTATATGGATAGCTAACTAAAAATGGGAAAGAGTAGGCTACTTTTGATAGGTATGGCGCCGCCTCCAACTTCCACCTCCAAAAGAAAAAAAGTGCAAATTTCAATAATTTCCACTGATTTACATCTTAATGTTACCTCAAACATTCAGAAACTCCAAACTCAAACTGTGGAAGAATTTCTTTGCCAAACTCTGCCGCTCCAACACGCCGCCCCCAAAGTAAGAGATAAATGTGTAACATAACCCTGAAGACATAGCGATCTGATTGTTCCGCTACTTATATAGATAGCTGACTAAAAATGGTAAGAGATAGGCCACTTTTGATTAGTCGCCGCCTCCAGCTCCCGCCCCCAAACAAAAAATGCAACTTTCACAATTTTCACTGATTGTCATATTTCCTTTAACATTTAAAAACTCCTAACTCAAACTGTGCAACAGTTTCTTTGCCGAATGCTGCCACCCCCACACGCTGCCCTCAAAGTAAGAGATAAATGGAAAACATAAACCCGAAGACATAGCGATCTAATTCTTTCGCTATATGGATATCCGACTAAAAATGGGAGAGAATAGACTACTGTTGATTAGTCGCTGCTCCCAGATCCCGCCCTCAAACAAAAAAATATTGATGAGTGAAAGAATTTTCATTCAAATCTATTTCATTGGCAAGTACCCCATTCTGATAACAAAATATCACAATGAGTTTCGAATGAAGAAAGTGGGCAAGGAATGGTGTTTCTCCTTCAACCAAATTTCTTTACGTTCATAATATGCCTCTTTGAGAAAATGCGCTACTGAGACTCACGCACGTGAAGGCATACTCACTTGTTTACCTACACATTCGTTGCTTTGTTTTCGTGCTAGGTACGTGTGGATTGTAAAACATTGGAACCCAAGGTTTTGGCGACTTGCTCCTCCCAAATATCGCATCTGACACGAAATGAGAAGAAAAAGTTAAGATCTACAGTAGTCATAAATATAATCCCCTTCTTGTGATAATGTGATAGGTTGCTAGAAGTCAGTGGTAGAACTCGTAAAAGTGATTCTCCATCTGATTCAGGGACGTAATTTTTTGTAACGACATCTCTATTCTGATCCAGCTACAAATGGACTAAAGAACGTGATCAAAACGTGAATCTCAATAAAATATGGTGTAAGCAGGTAACTTCAAGCAACAACGTTTCAAGAAAAATCCCCTCATCATATCCGCGGAAAGCGAATTTTTTGCTGATCTTCCCGATTGGTCGACTTCAAATTATTGCAAGTGTGACAAGTTGAATTTCAACAAATTAGGAGGAATCTACCAAAAAAAAAAGAATCAACTTTTCGCCAGTGTGAGGATTTTCGTTTACACAGCAGCAAAGCTGACTAATGCACATCATATTGCGTAATGTCTAATGCAAAATGGACATTTGCCTCTAGGTCATGCCCTATTCCCGCAGTTGCTCCATCTGTTGATGGACCAGAGTACATAATGGAGATTATGTCATAAAGTACAAGACCATTCTATTTGTGGCTTTGTAACTATTTCTTAACAAGCAGCCGGGGCAATCCAAGTCCAGAAAGAGTCTTGTATGCGGCCAGTCATTTTCGTGTAGAGCGGGTCGCGGGTTCCGCGGTGTGATCTTAATTCTTGTTTTATTTTTTTAGGGCGCCTATCGAGAGTAGGTAGACAGCTCTTGACTTCTCGGTTAAGTCAATAGAGCGAACACCCGGTATGAACACCTAACTGCAAACGAAATGGTGGTTTCTATTTGAGAACTGGCGGCAACTGACAGGAACTGAAATTGTAGAAATTATTATAAAAAAAGCAAAATATCTCCAGCGAGAAATGAATTTGTTCACTGGCAAAAATTATTCTGTATTTTACAATTTGTGGTAATAGTACGTATGAATGCATAGTTGGGAGTTACCATGCTTGTAAAAGTTTGGCCACCCTTTCAAATTTGTTCTTTGAGACCCTTAGAGACGTTTAAGAAGGGTGGCCAAAATGAGTCTCTGGGAAGTTTTCTGCAGGACACCGGAAACAAGATGGCGGTTCAAAAATATCCGAAACAATTATAACTCGGCCGTTAGTTGACCTACGAATGGAATTTTAACGGTTATATTCATGTTTACCCTTTTGTTTTGAGAACGTAGATAATTAAAAAAAAAGTAGGGTAACAGCACCAGTAAATGAATGAACTACATTTTTTCCCAATATTTCGTAACGCTTTTTTCTCGACTGCACTGACTGCACCTAATGTAATGTACAATTGTTTTTTAGGGTCTTTGAAGGCAATTTAGACATTCAGACGAGGAGCCAAGGAGCCACCAGCCAGAGGAGGTGGCCAAGGAGAGCCACCGGGAAGTTCAACACAAGGCCCCGGAGACAAGATGGGCGACAAAAATATCGAAATTAATTATTATAATTCGGCTTATATTTCATATTCAACCTGCAAATAAAATGGAAACGATCATCCTCGCGATCATCAATGTTTTACGTTCTGTTGATGAACATGATAACTAAACCCAAAACTTTTGATGTAGGGTAACAGCACCAGTAGCGGATGATTAATTTCTAAAAAAAGTCGAGTTTTTTTTACAATTTTCTTTTTTGAGCAATTTGAATTTGAGTTACTCGAGTCCTTTCGACTCTAAAATGAACACAGCTATTAGCCATTGTATCCACTGATTGCTGAATCATTCAGTAATAAATAAATATTGTCACGATGTCTGAAATAAATCGGAAGTGCAGGAAAGCCAAATAACAATGTATTGAGGAGATGTGCAAAGAAGTGGAAGATGAGTGAGAAGTAGGGAAAACTGACTTATTTTAGGGATATCGAACCAAGTAACACTGACATTAGAAACGAGGCGGAAGATATTTTAAGCGAAAATGAAGAAAAGGCAGACAGGTGGAAGGGATACTTGCGATGGGAAAATTATATGAGGGACAAGAATAATAATTAGAAAATGCATTAGTAGGTAGGTACTGGAAAAAGTGAGAGGTAGGTACTTGGAAATGAGAACTTGGTGATAGTGATAATGATGTCTGTCTTGATCCCTTTTTGCTATAAAACAAGCGTTTAGTTCCAATCATTTGTCCTTGAACCAATAATCTAGTTATTGTTATTTCCAATCCCGAAATTTTTTACGCATGCATGCGGTCATTGCCGAGGGAAGAAAGAAGAACGCTCCAAGTATTGAGAAAAAATGCGGAATGCGATTATTTACTGGTGCTGTTACTCTACATGCAAATTTTGAAATTACCTTCATTCATAAGCAAGAGATAAAACAATAAATAATCAGACTAATGACTGAATAATCGTTCCAATTTTATTCGTAGGTCGAATATAAGCCGACTTAATCATAATCCGATAGTTTTGACTGCCATCTTGTTTTCGGGATCCTGCAGTGAACTTCTCCAAGACTCACTTTGGCCACTAAACGCTTTGGCCCTAGGCAGGACAGAGATACACTAGGCGCAGTCGGTGCATTGCAAAAAACTCGACTTTTTTCAGAATTCAATCGTTCACTACTGGTGCTGTTACCCTACATTCAGAGTTTCAAGTAATTATCATGTTCATCAACGAAGAGTGAAATACTGATGTAATCGTTTCCATTTTATTTCTAGGTCAAATATAAAATATAAGCCGAATTATAATAATTAATTCCGATTTTTTTGTCGGCCATCTTGTCTTCGGGGCCTTGTGTTGAACTTCCCGGTGGCTCAGTTTGACCACCTGTCTAAATTGTTTCCAAAGGCACTAAAAAAACAATTGTACATTACATTAGGCGCAGTCAGTGCAGTCGAGAAAAAACGTTACAAAATATTGAGGAGAATGTAGTTCCCTCATTTACTGGTGCTGTTAGCCTACATTTTTTTTTTATCTATGTTCTTCAACAAAGGGGTGAACATAAATATAACCGTTGAAATTTTATTCGTAGGTCAACTAAAGGCCGAGTTATAATTGTTTCCGGTATTTTTGAGCCGCCATCTTGTTTCCGGTGTCCTGCAGGAAACTTCCCAGAGACTCACTTTGGCCACCCTTCGTAAATGTCTCTAAGGGTCTCAAAGAACAAATTTGAAAGGGTGGCCAAACTTTTACAGACATGGTAACTCCCAACTATATTAACACCAAGATTCATACGTAGGTACTATAATAGTTGAAACCTTTGAAATTGAAGAGAAACACTCGTGAAGCGAGATGCATTGATAGTTTCATGGTGCGACTATACATATACACCCTTAACAAGACCTGTACTCGTGGATAATCTCTCCGAACTTTATGTGAAAGACGCACTTTTGTCCTGGAAGAAGAGACGCGGTCAAAACCCTAGGAATGAACCTATTTCTGTGCACAGAGATACTCTTGTCTCTCTTGTTCGTTTGTCCGAAAAGCTGTGCGTTTCACGTGCATTGGGCAAATGACAGTGCCCTCTGGCGCTTGTCGCGTAAAAACTAAGAAGGGCCCCGCACCAAAAGTGTGCTCTATGTGCAGACCTCTGTACCGTCACGCTCTGCCGCTCTTTTTCGGAAATTCAAATTTATGCCGTGATGCAGCGACTTGATTTCAGAATTTACGAACACAAATTGCCTGCCACAAATCTTCAATTCCTGTGAATTGTAAACGTTACAGCTTACCGCTGGGGACTATTCGATAACGTGTTATAGAAGCTCTTTACGAACTCTTCAGCACATGGCTATCTTACAGTAGAGTAGTATATCACGCCTAGTAAGAACTCAAACTTTTATCACATATTTTTGACAAAAGAACTAATCATTTCCTCTAGTCGACGAACAAAGATCTCTATGAAGAGCTTTAATAGCGCATATAGACCCTTCAAGCTCTCGTTGCGTATATGGATAATGAATGCCCGTATAAATGAGTGACAAAGTTTCTCCTCAAAGACCTCGCGCCTGGCTCGACAAAAGCGGCGCTGATTGATATAAAGAAGTATGTGTAACTTTCAAAGAATTCCCGGCCATTTTCCCGGGGCCTTCATCAGACATCCTTCTCATGTCCGCTGCGTGCAGACTTACGTACCCACCAGCCCGCTTGCTAATGATTATACAGTGCAGTGGACCTGCGGGGCTGAAATTTCAACGCATTAACGCCTCCGTGTATGGTGCGGGACGTTGTTCGTCTTCATTACATTTTAGTGCGAAGGGATTTGTCCTTATTGGAGTCCTGACGTTGCGGCTAATGAAGGAACTTTATCTGCGCGGTTGTGCACGGGAGCCCAGCGGTGCCGGCCATAACGCCATTCACCTTCGGGGAGGGGGCGCGCTAATATTTTTCAATTACTCGAGGTATAAAGGAGAAAGCAAAGAAACGTCCCGGTGGCAATTTACAGCGGGCTACACACAGGGGTTGATTATTATTTAATTTCTTTTAAACCCTCTTCGTCACAATTAAAATGAATTATTTGTGAGGGACGTGAGGTAGCGCAGGGTTTTTCGTTGTAGGAATGAGCTCGAGCTGGTGCAGAGGGTGTAGAACATCATGGGAAATTTGATAGGAGAAGGAGATGCTAGGCTATCAGTATTAATTGTATAGTAATTGTTGTTTCTGGGCAGGTACGGCTGGCAAATGTGTGCATAGATAATCTGAGCCAATTTGGACACCATGACCGGTAGCCGAGCGTGACTGTAGACGGTGGTGGTATTGTTCTGTGATATATTAGACTCTCACTGTTTGCTTACATTAAATACGCGACGTGTAATTGCTGTTCTGCATTGTTTGAAAATGCTTCCGCATGGTCAAGTCCTTTGCGTTTGAATCAAATTGCAAATTATGTCTTGGAGGTACACATCATAGATCAGATTTAGTGCATTAGGTAATAGAGAGGGTTGAAAATACCGGTGAATACGTTATCAGAACCACTGTTGCACGAGTAGCAGAGCAATAATAGTGGAGTCGGCACGTTCGGAAAAAGTCCTGTTCACTGCATTTTTGAGTAATGCAATGCCCTTTGGCACACATGTCTTTGGAACCTGTCTGAACAATTCTGTCCATCGCCGCAAGCAAAATTTCAATTCAGATCCTGTATACAGGGTGAAGAAGAAAAACAATTGAAAAAAATTGCATCTTTTGAACGGACAAAGGTAGAATATTGCAGGGCATGTCATATGATGCGCAATTTGATGATTGTTGAGGCACCACAAACCATTTTGAAACATTAATTACCGTTTTTGAGATATTCTAAAAAAACTGAGATCTGTCAAAAAAGACATTATCTTCATTATATCGCTTATTTTTTAAGATATCAGAATGAAATTTGGTATTTGCCCTACAAAAGACGTCATGAACGGATAACAGCTGACGCTATTTTCTAGGCCTACTATTTTCCTAAATAAGACAGTCAACTTTTTTGGAGGGGAGCCGCCATCTTGTTTTGTGAATATCAAGCTGATGACCGAAAAAATGACTGATAGTCATTGGGCTAGTATCATGCCATTACTCTATCATGTGAAAGATCACCTTGGAAGGACCATCATACCATTTTTGCTGAAAGAAAGATGATGCACGGATTTTATCAGATTCCTCAGAACTAGAAGATCTACTGCTAGCCATAGAGCCATTTGCAAGTAATTGAACACCGCGATTATGACCCTTGATCATTCTTCAGGTTGTCTACCAAGATTCTTAGCCATAAGTTCAGCGGTTCGGTTTAAGCAGCTATTTAAATAAAATAGTGTCGATTTTTCATGAAAAAAACAGGAAATCACGAGGTCTCTGGGTCATTTCTTAGGTCATTGGAAAAAGATCCTCCATGGAATTCTGATAAATTTATGCTGAATTATTAGAAAAAAGTGCATTCTTCAGTATAGGTTTTGAAAAATTGGCACAGGATGTACTCATGTGATGTAGGGAGAACATGAAAGACTATCTTGCAGTAGGTAGAGAGCGAACAAATTGTGTGGTAGGGCAACACTAATAATGGATAGAACCTTATAAATTTTGATGCCGCAATGTATTTTAGAATAATTTCTATTCAGATTCCTTCTTCAACTTTGGGAAATGTTGGCATGATGGCGATCTATGCAGATGGCATAACAGGGTGATAAGAAATTGAAAATTTTTATCCCATCATCTAAATAGGCTGGAGGCATAAAAATTGCCAAAATGATCCATGATTTACCGCTTTAGCAAGACAAAAGAAACCGTTTTGAACAATTTTCAGCCGTTTCTTCAAACCTATGCTATAGAATGCACTTTTTTCTGATAATTCAGCATAAATTTATCAACATTCCGTGAAGGATCTATTTCCAATGACCTAAAAATTGACCCAGAGACCTCGAAATTTTCTGTTTTTTTCACGAAAAGGCAACACTTCCTAATTCAAACAGCTGCTAAAACCAAACCGCTGCATTTATGGCTATGAATCTTCGTGAGCAACCTGAGAAATGATCAGGGGTCATAATTGCGGTGTTAAATTACTTGCAATGGCTCGATGGCTGGAAGTAGGTCCTCTAGTTCTGAGGAACCCGATAAAATCAGTGCGTCATGTTTCTTTCAGCAAAAATGGTATGATGGTCCATCCAAGGTGATCTTTCACAATATAGAGTAATGGCATGATACTAGCCTGATGACCATCAGTCATTTTTTCGGTCATCAGCTTGATATTCACAAAACAAGATGGCGGCTCCCCCCCAAAAAAGTTGACTGTCTTATTTAGGAAAATAGTAGGCCTAGAAAATAACTGCAGCTGTTATTCATTCATGACGTCCTTTATAAAGCAAATACCAAATTTCATTCCGATATCTTGAAAAATAAGCGATATAATGAAAACAATGTTTATTTTGACAGATCTCAGTTTTTTTTTAAATATCTCGAAAACGGTTGATAATGTATGAAAATGGTTTGGTGTACCTTAACAACCATCAAATTCCACATCATATAACATGCCCTGCAATACTCTACCTTTGTCCGTTCAAAAGATGCAATTTATTTAAATTGTTTTTCTTCTTCACCCTGTATACAGGATCCGAACTAAAATTTCGCTTGCGGCGATGGACAAAATGGTTCAAACAGGTTCTAAGAACATGTGTGCCAAAAGACATTGCATTACTCAAAAATGCAGCGTATAATACTGTACCGACCCCACTATAAGGGAGATCCTGGTTCACAAAAGAGCTTCTACAGAATCTATAATATGACGACGTGGACGTATGTATTTAAATGTAGTTTGTACTGATATATTCGCTGATAACAACTGTAGCGTTCAAAATTTTCATTGAAATGAAAATTCAAAATAAAATCAAAGGTAGCGAAAAAAAAAAAAGAAGGTCAGACGAAAAGCAAAAAAAAAGGGCCGTCAAAAAGAAAGTCTCTGAAATATCGAAAAAACTACCGTTTATCGTTACCTACAATAACCCTTCCGCCGATAGTGCGAAGGTAAGTTCAAATCTTTGAAGAGAAATCAAAACTAAGACCAATTTTCTCCACCCAGGGTTTTTTCCCGAGGCTTTATCTTGGTGCAGTCGTCGTTGTCACACGTCTCGTCTTTTTGCCGAATCAACCCAACAGGAGTTATTCTCCGTATCGAGTGCCGAACGCATAATAAGTAAGAAGACCATTTCTCCCAGCACCGACGTGTTTTCTTTCCGGTGTCTGGGGAGTCAAGAGTGGAAGTTTAACTTCGTTGTGGTTGCTCTTCTTCGGACACAGAGGACGCAGACGTTCGTGGTGCAGACGCAGTAGGCCTTCCGATTCATCCAACGAGGATTTGTGAATCTCGTGGACATTCCCGACACTGCGATTTGGAAGATTTGACGGAACACGTCATAAGGCCAGATTTTACCTTTTTACATTTTTACCTATTTCCTTTATTTTTGTCTATTTACCTACTGTCAATTACCAATTGTTACGGTGTTCTATATCTATTATCGAACGGGTTCAAAGCTTTTACAAAGATACCTAAAGCTATATCTTACGGAGTGCACTCGGCGAAAGAAACACAAAGGTATATCGTCATTTTCTATTACGTTCGGTACTGGCATTATTTCACTTTTTCTAAAAGAACATTTGTTAAAATTTGTAGGCTGATCTGAATTAATTACGATAATTTCTCTCTTGGTTTGATTGAACAATAAACACTGTTATCCCCATTTATTTCTTTCATCTTTATTTTATTTTTGTTGTTGTCTTTAGTGATTCAGACAACTCTCTTTTCTAAATTTTGAATATCGAATTACTTGGCGCCCCAGAACCTATTTCGGATCCCATAACCCCGCTCTACACGTAACATCGAGCTGACCGGGTGCTCTTTGTTATTCGGTCACAATTCACCGGAATTGTCGAGTAACAAGGTAGTAAAGTGGCACAGCAACGTGAGGCCCGAAATAGAGTTGTTTAAATTCAATCAAACCAGAAGAATAAAAAAGGTTAACTGTCTCGTAAACTGTTCTATCAAAATTCTACCTATATCTACTGTCATTGAGAGGTGTCTACCTGTTGGTAAACAACCAAATTGGATTTGAAGTCTGAAAGTCTGGTTAAAAGTCAATTTGACATTTTGGTCAAAATTCGTTTTACTTTTGATTTCTCTTACAAAGATGGAACAAATCTATCCAAACTATCTTCTAGTAGATGAACTAGACTATGAGTTGAAGATAAGAGGTTGTATAACTACGAGAGATGTAACGGAAAAACGTAAGATTTTTAGACGGTTACAGGACAGGTCACGAGGACGAACTTTGGCGTTGGTCGACCCAGAGTACAATGTTGAACAAGAGCAAGACGTCATCGGCAACAAATTAATTTCCTTACGATCGGTAATTGAGGAATTCGAAGGTTCAGAAGATGATTCGACGTTCAAACGAGCCAAAGCTAGGTTACTGCATGTTTTAGGACGTGTAGAGCGCATTGTAATTCCTGCAGAGGATACAGACGACGTAGAAGTCAGAACGAATATTTCAAATTTTAAAAATGAATCAAGGGCTACGATTTTCATGCTTGAGGCTGACTTGTACGATAAAGCGAAAGAGTTAAATCCGATACCAGAACTAAATCTGTCTTCTCATTCAAATAGTTCTGTCGCGCACATCCAGACAATTCCTACACAAAGCTTGATCACCGTTACTCCAAAAGGTGTTCCAGTGTACAAGTTGGGAATCAAATTTGACGGCGAAACTAGAGAATGCAGCGTCAATTCATTTATAGTACGTGTTGAGGAACTGGCTGAGGCACGACATGTTCCTAAAGAGGCTCTCTATGCATCCGCTATCGATTTATTTTCCGGCAAAGCATTAATTTGGTATCGTTCAGTTAAATCTCAAGTTCAAGATTGGTGTTCTTTGGTTGCACTTTTAAAACGTGAATTTCTGCCTCCCAATTATGATGACCAGCTATGGGAAGAAATCAAAAACAGAAAACAAGGAAATAATGAAACTATAACGATGTATACAGCCATGATGCAAACTCTCTTCAGTCGTTTAAGTCGACCCCCTTGTGAAGTCACGAAAGTCAAAAACATCCGAAAAAATTTATTGCCACAATATTTTACTCAACTAGCTTTGTCTGACGTCGGCTCGGTAACAGAATTAACGATTCTCTGCAAAAAATTAGAAGAAGTCAACGAAATAACAAAGTCGTTCAATTCCAATCAAAAATTGACATTACTTGAACCCGAACTGGCCTATCTAACCAAAAGCGATGACGTGTTGTTGAAGAGTTCGAATTTTCAGAAAAACAATGTCAAAGGTGGAAAATTTTTCAAGGCTAATAATTTTGACAACAAGAAACAAAAGAAATTTCAAGGTGCAAATAAGGGAATATCTGCTGTGGTGTGTTGGAACTGTAACCAACCCAATCATACATATTCAAGTTGTGCTTTAAAACGATCTAAGTTTTGTTTTAAGTGTGGTCGCAAAGAGGTAACCGTTGCGTCTTGTCCGAAGTGTCAGGGAAACGGAAGACGGGAATGTACGGAATAGGCCCGCGCACGTTTCCGAAAAATAATGCGGTCAAAAACTTTGTTCAAACAAAAACTATAGTCAAAGATTGGAAAGTTTGGTTGTCGCACGTTAGAAATTTTTATAAAAATTACAAAAAATTGTCTTGTTCGGAACAACAATTAACCCCTTTGTTTTTGGATAGAAAAGGTGATAACCGTCCTTATATTGCCGTCAACATTTTTGACACAACGATAACTGGATTGCTAGATTCAGGCGCAAATTGTTCGGTAGTTAGTTCAAAAGGTTTGGAACAACTAAAAAGATTTGAACTCAGAGTAGTACGAGAAAAAATTAAAAATATAATAACAGCTGATGGCTCGAAACAAGAAGTAATTGGATTTATAGATTTTCCTTTATGTGTCGATGGAGTTTGTAAAGTTATCAAAACATTAGTCGTTCCTCAAATCACACAACCCTTCATTTTCGGCAGTGATTTCTGCATAGCGTTCAATTTGACAGTAGATTTTGAAAATAACTCTTGGAGAGCAAGTGATAGGAATGCAAAGTTACTGAGTTCTTACGATGATTTTCCACATAATTTAAACGCCGTAGACTGTTGTTTAGAAAGTACAGATAGTTTTACCATAAATCAGCGTTTAGAAGTTGAAAAAGTGACACAATTATTTCGAATATTGAACAACGAAGGAAGGCTTCCTCAAACGAATAAGCTGGTGTACTACATCGATACCGGGGATGCCAAGCCAATCAGGCAAAGGCAGTATTTAATGTCACCCTACGTCCTTAATCATCTCAACAAAGAACTTGACAAAATGATAAGTTTAGGAGTGGTAGAAGCTAGTAATAGTCCATGGTCGAGTCCTGTGCTTGGAGTAAAGAAGAAAACCGGCGAATTCAGGTTTTGTTTCGATGGTCGCAAACTGAACTCTGTAACAAAACGAGATTGTTATCCACTTCCTAGCGTCGACAGAATTCTAAGTATGTTGAACGATGCAAAATTTTTGTCATCCGTTGATCTTAGAAGTGCTTTTTGGCAAATCCCTTTAGATCCAGTTTCAAAAGAAAAAACTGCTTTTGCTTTAACGGGACGAGGTCTTTTTCACTTCAAAGTCCTTCCGTTCGGTCTAGTTAATGCGGCGCAAGCTCAACAAAGATTAATGGATGCAGTTTTTGGTCCAGAATTGGAACCAAAAATTTTTGTTTACTTAGATGATATTATTATCACATCGTCTAGTTTTGAAGAACATGTGGAATTACTAAAAGAAGTCGCTAGTAGATTAAAAGAAGCCAACTTAACTGTCAACATAGAAAAATGTCAATTCTTCAGACAATCATTAAATTATTTAGGTTTCGTAGTAGATAACCAAGGATTACGAACAAACCCAGAAAAAATCCAGGCTATGATTAATTATCCAAGACCAAAGAACGTGACCGAGGTGAAAAGATTTCAAGGAATGTGTTCCTGGTATAGACGTTTCATACCTCATTTTTCATCATTGATCTCCCCTATTAATGATTTAACGAAAGGGTCAAAAAAGGGTCAAAAAATTATTTGGTCCCAAGATGCTGAGAGTGCTTTTGTTCGGATAAAAGAAGCATTAATATCTACTCCAATATTATCAGGTCCAAATTTTTCTAAGTCTTTTGTTATTCAATGTGATGCGTCAGGTACTGGATTAGGCGGTGTATTAACACAAACGATAGATGGTGAAGAGAAGGTAATAGCATATGCGAGTCGAGCATTGACAAAAACGGAGAGAAACTACAGCACTACTGAGCGCGAATGTCTTTCGGTGTTATTCTCGATTTTTAAATTTCGTCCGTACGTTGAAGGTACACGGTTTAAAGTAATAACAGATCATTATTCATTATTGTGGCTGAAAAACATGAAAGATCCGACGGGAAGATTAGCTCGTTGGAGTGTTAAGTTGCAAGCTTTCGATTTTGATCTCGAACACCGAAAAGGTAAACTACACGTAGTTCCAGACGCGTTGTCTCGTAGTTGTGCGGAAAATCCGGAAGTCAATTTAGTTGAAGTTCCTTCAGTTTTAAATTTCGAAAACTTAGATCCCTTTTACATCCAAATGCGAACAAAAATTCTAGAAAATCCTGAAGATTACCCACAGTGGAAAGTACAAAACAATCGTGTTTTAAAGTTTGTTTCATCTAAATTACCTTTTTCTACTAACGCCACCGAGTGGAAATGCTTAGTCCCGAAAAGTCAACGACACGTTGTTTTACAAGAATGCCATGACACACCGACTGCCGCTCATTTCGGTTTTTTGAAAACATTTTCTCGAGTGTCAATGCAGTACTATTGGCCCAAGATGCGTAATGATATTTTGAACTATGTACGTACGTGTAAAAGTTGTAATGAACAAAAGTCGACTAATCAAGCTCAGATAGGATTGATGGGAAAGGAACGGAAAGTGAAATTTCCATGGCAAGTCATTTCGATCGATATTATGGGACCTCTGCCTAGATCTAAAAAAGGATTCAGCTATCTTTTGGTAATTTCTGATCTATTCTCGAAATATGTTCTGATGTCACCTATGCGTAAGGCTAACGCCGCTACCATAAACAAATTTCTCGAAAATGAAGTCTTTATGGTATACGGAGTACCACAGTGTGTTTTGTGCGATAACGGAAGTCAGTTCATTAGTAGGGAATTTAAGAAATTGTGTCAGAATTACAAAGTTCAAAATATATGGTTCACTGCCAAATACCACCCTCAGGCCAATCCAGTTGAAAGATATAACAGAACGATTTGCACAGCGATTCGTCACTACATTAAAAACGATCATAAAGACTGGGACGCGGAGATTTCTAAAATCGGATATGCAATTAGAACAGCAGTCAATGAAGTTACTGGTTACAGTCCTGCGTTTTTGAATTTTGGGAGAGTCATTCCATGTACTGGTGATTATTACTCGAAGCAGTATCAACCAACCAGTAACTTTGATTGTGAAAATCGAGAAGCATATGCCGCTGAAATCCAGAAACTATCACGTTTGAAAGATGTTATAGTTGAAAAGTTGAAAGCAGCGCATATAAAAGGTGAAAGAGCTTATAATCTCAGAAAACGCGATGTTGAATTTTTTGAAGGTGATTGCGTGTGGAAACGGCATATTGTTTTATCAGACGCAAGCAAAGACTTCAGCAAAAAATTAGCTCCTCGCTATGTGCTTTGTACAGTTCGAAAAAAGATTTCAAAATTGATTTATGACTTAGTTTATGAAGACGGATCAGAAGCCGGAAAATGGCATATCAAAGACTTGAAACCGCATTTCACAAAGTCATAAAAACAATTTTTTTGATTTGACATTTCAGAAATTTAGATAGTATTTAACTATCAAGAAACTGTCAAATAGTTTGTAAATAGATTAGTTAGTATTAGTTAGTTTTAAAAAGTAGGATACAAAAAAAAGACGCATAACGAGACGCAGATTTAAAAAAAAAATCCATGCCAATACATTCCCGATTTTGACTTTACATCCTCATGCAACGCTCAAGCGTTTTTGTCTCCTCTATTTCAGGACGTTTAGTACTCGTAGTTACTCATCATGTCTCGTTCTGTTTGAAACAGTTTGAAAAAATACAAAAAAAGTACCTACATTTTTGTAAATAGTGATTTTTTGTTAGATAGTGTCAGGAATTGACTTAATCAAAGAAAAATTCTTTTTCTTTTGCTTACGAAAGGGGGTAATGTGTAGCGTTCAAAATTTTCATTGAAATGAAAATTCAAAATAAAATCAAAGGTAGCGAAAAAAAAAAAAGAAGGTCAGACGAAAAGCAAAAAAAAAGGGCCGTCAAAAAGAAAGTCTCTGAAATATCGAAAAAACTACCGTTTATCGTTACCTACAATAACCCTTCCGCCGATAGTGCGAAGGTAAGTTCAAATCTTTGAAGAGAAATCAAAACTAAGACCAATTTTCTCCACCCAGGGTTTTTTCCCGAGGCTTTATCTTGGTGCAGTCGTCGTTGTCACACGTCTCGTCTTTTTGCCGAATCAACCCAACAAGAGTTATTCTCCGTATCGAGTGCCGAACGCATAATAAGTAAGAAGACCATTTCTCCCAGCACCGACGTGTTTTCTTTCCGGTGTCTGGGGAGTCAAGAGTGGAAGTTTAACTTCGTTGTGGTTGCTCTTCTTCGGACACAGAGGACGCAGACGTTCGTGGTGCAGACGCAGTAGGCCTTCCGATTCATCCAACGAGGATTTGTGAATCTCGTGGACATTCCCGACACTGCGATTTGGAAGATTTGACGGAACACGTCATAAGGCCAGATTTTACCTTTTTACATTTTTACCTATTTCCTTTATTTTTGTCTATTTACCTACTGTCAATTACCAATTGTTACGGTGTTCTATATCTATTATCGAACGGGTTCAAAGCTTTTACAAAGATACCTAAAGCTATATCTTACGGAGTGCACTCGGCGAAAGAAACACAAAGGTATATCGTCATTTTCTATTACGTTCGGTACTGGCATTATTTCACTTTTTCTAAAAGAACATTTGTTAAAATTTGTAGGCTGATCTGAATTCATTACGATAATTTCTCTCTTGGTTTGATTGAACAATAAACACTGTTATCCCCATTTATTTCTTTCATCTTTATTTTATTTTTGTTGTTGTCTTTAGTGATTCAGACAACTCTCTTTTCTAAATTTTGAATATCGAATTACTTGGCGCCCCAGAACCTATTTCGGATCCCATAACCCCGCTCTACACGTAACATCGAGCTGACCGGGTGCTCTTTGTTATTCGGTCACAATTCACCGGAATTGTCGAGTAACAAGGTAGTACAACAAACTATTAGATAACAAACTCCTTCTAGATGACTCTACAATGGAGTCTCCCCTACATTGATTCTCTTTTGTGTGGAGGTCAATTCTCGTAAGCTGCAACGTCATAAATAAATTGTCACCGCTAAAGCCATCGGCTCGACTAATTTCTGTTAACCAGAAGCCCCCAACGGTGCTACTCAGAAAAGCCTATAACATGGGGAAAAAGAAAAGAAAATAACTTTAGAAACATGAGAGCTCTTTGCGTGCGGAAGATCTTAAGAATATACATTTCAAAAGATTCTCTTACCGCATTACCTCAAAAAACATAAGAACACCAATGTCTTATTCCATCCACCACTTTGCCCACTACGTGGGGCACAATATCGCGAAAGTGCAAGAGGAGTCTGGGAAGGGGATGACATTAACTCTCCAAGGAAAAATAGAAACCCCATCGTTTCGAATAACCACAGGAATTGCGGAAATTCAAGCTAATTTTACCTGGGTTTTGACAAAGTTAGCACCTAATCAAACATATTTGCTATAGCAGCCCCTTCTCTCCACAGCACAGATATGATATCAAATCGTCCCATGCATAGCAGCAAACAAAGCACAATAAATGAGCATGATTCTCAACAAAAACAGGTTGGGGTGGGCGGAAGCGATTGAGGGCACAAGGATGTGACTTCCCACGGTCTTCGAGAAAATATTAGTCATCACATTGAAAAGACCCCAGCTATCTTCTTGAACCCCTGGATAGCTAGATAACCCATTATACTTCAGCTTAATTCAACTTATTTGAATTAAATCACGTTTCCCGCTTTTGGAACCGTTTGGCCGATGATCATCTAGTATCAGGACGCCATCCTGTTGTGCCTTTTTTCTTGTTGTTCGAGGATAGAGCTCTCGAGATTGTCGAGAGAGGTCTGACTACGAGTTTGAACACAATGAGACACAGTATAAGTCTTAACACAACATCAATCTATTGACCTCTATGTACATTGTACAAGTCAGAATCTTTGAATATTGGCTCGCTCCTACACCTAGCCATACCTTTACATTGCAGGCTGAAATATCTGAAATGTCTATCCCTGGGTTGCACCAAAGCTCAATTGATATAATACGAGATTGGTGAAATTTCTTTAGGTCAGTACTCGTTGGTGAGTAACAGAAATTCTGGTTTCACAATAAGGAATGATCCAATGATTGATTAGCTAAAGATTTTATGCATTTCCCATGGCCAACCTACTGGGATTGGCCAGATTGAAATCCACTTAATCTCTTATTAGCGTTATTTGCGTATTACTTTTTTGGTGCAACCCAGGGTAAGCTATTCCCAAAAGAAAAGTGTTCCTTATTATTTCGGAAGTCCCAACACCCCAACCTTCCGACAAACACCTGATTCTACCCGTTGATCAACCTTTACTTTTAACTGGTTTTCGTGGTTCTTTTTGAGGTTCAATCAAAGGTTTTGATGTGGCTGACCTTTGTGGAGGCTTTAAACCTGCTTTCGCCGTTAATTGCTTCCAACGCTTAGAAAGATTCCCGCGGTCGCGAGTGCCTATAACCGGAAATATTAAACCGAATTTCATCCTTCCAAAAATTCGATTCGATGGTGTGCACCTCGGAAGCACGCCCTGTATACGCGCTAGTTCGTTGTTGTTTACCAGTTCGTGAGAGAATGCCACGGTCAGGTGAAACAAAACGCAGATAATAATTGACTATACTGGGTCTTCGCCGAAAACCCGATGCGGAGAGGCATCGAAATAATTCTACTCTGACACTGAAAAATATTCGCCATCTACACTATACCTGCTCGAGCCCTAATAACAATTCATTTTACAAAGTCCCTATCTGAACAGTTGCATCATTGGGTACTGGAATAATCTTATCAGTTTCAAATGAGAACGTTTTCATTCCAGGAGCAAACTTCTATTCCATCATCAATTAATTCCGATCAACAATTACGACTCTACGGCAGGGTCCGAACTCCGATGCAAACGCGATTCTATTTCATTTCAATTACTTGATTTTTCTAGTGGTTCTCAAATTTTACATTTTCCGAATAACTGGGAGCTTCAGAAACGCAGAGGAGGCTCACCCGCGAGATTCCAGACCTAACCCACCAGGTCTAGTGCTCTGAATACCGCAGTCCTAACGCAAAGTCCAGAGGGCCGAGGGCAGAGGGCTCGAATTCCTTTTTTATGAAGGTATCCAACAAAGGACGAGGCTTAAAGAGTGGCTGATGACAGACAGTAGCGCAGCTACTAGCACATGCAGGTAGATTCAGAACGAGCACGTAAGCTTCATGATACATTCTCCACGACAATGCTCAATCGTAAGCACCAATCCCAACTCACCAAGACTAACCCTCCGCTCGCCAAGGTCATCACTCCACTACAAGAGATACCGAAACTTCTATCGGACCTGGATCATCCAGGGGTTTCAACTCTACACCCTCGAGGAAGATCAAAACTCTTCGTTGAAGGATCGTAGCTCAGCATCCTGGAGGGAGATCGAAACACATCATCAACGGATCTCAACCCTACAACTTGAAGATGGATTGAAACTCGGCACCGGAAGGGCCTCAGCACAACTACTTGAAGATGGATCTGAGCTTGTCAACGAAGGGTTTCAACTCGTCTCCCTAGAGGCGGACCGAGACTCAACATCCAAGGGCTCAGACTCTACATCCTAGAGGTGGGTCGGACCTCAAAGAGTAGCGACTCACCGGTCTTTAGGTGGATCGAAACTCATCCTTGAAGGATCTCAACTCAACTTTCCCAATAGTCCGGGAGACGGACGCATGTTTAGTACCCCGATCGAGTTATGTTTTGAGACTATCATCTATGTATCAAGAAAATATGTGCAACCATGGAATGGCAATCCCGCCTAAGTAAATCCTGCCGGAAATGCAATAAATTAAATAGCTTGAAAATTGTAAAATACAACTTTCGAAATTTTTATCAACAAATGTCAGCTCACACATTGTTGATGGCACTCAACAAGCACCTCCTTCACGCACCTCTGTCGGAACTTACATGGTGCTGCTGAGCAACTATCGTTACGCATACGCAAAACTAGATGAGTTTCTGACAGGGGCGCGTGAAGGGGGTGCTTGTTGTGTGCCATTAACAATATGACTGACATTTGTTAACAAGAATTTTGAAAGTTGTATTTCACAATTTTGGAATTAATTGCATTTCCGGCAGGATTTACTTAGGCAGGATTGCCATTCCATGGTTGCACATATTTTATCGATACATAGATGATAGTCTCTACACATAACTCGATCGGGGTACTTAAACCGCGTCCGTCTCTCTCACTACAAGGAGATCGAAGCACATATCCGAAAGATTCCAACTCAACATTCTCCATGGGCTGAAACACATCAGCCGGGGCTTCGACTCAGCATCGTCCAAGTGGGTTGAGACTCCTCATCGAAGGGCTTCACTCTACGGCCTCTAGATGGGTCGCGACGCAGCATCAACGGGTCTTGGCTCAGCTTCCTAGAAGTGAATCGAAACTTTTCTGACTCTCACTTGACTCTGAATATTCGCATGTAACTCGATTCCATGGCTTCGATTCATTTTCCTCCAAATTATTTTTGCCCCGCTAAAAATGAGATGACTATTAAAGCAGTTACATAAGAATAGACAATAAAAAACAAGGGCGCGTGTTAACAGTATCAAGAAGAGACGGAAAGGGCCTAAACGTGTAATTTTTTCAAGCGAAATTTTATTAAAATAAGCGAAATCATTTACTTGCAAGAGGAACAAACACATGCCACGCTGTGAACAGGTAGTAGCGTCCTTCTTCTCATGAGCTCTCGCCCGCGGAACCTGACAGTCTCGGAAAAAAAATAACAACTACAAATATGTAGAGCGTTACAAGAAGGACCGATACAGGTTGAAATGGGTGATTACATCATAGGGAACTCCACCGGGCCTTCTTTGATGGCCAGAATCATCCTTGTTTCACTACTTCCACGAGCTAAAAGGGATACGGAGCAAAAGTCGTGAAAGTGGTAACGTAATTAGTATTATTACGAATGTTGCCAGCATAGAAAATCACACCAATCTATTATTTCGCTAGCGACTAGACTGCAAACAAAGCAAGATAAGAGAACAGAAACACTTGAGAGTGCCATAGCAATCTCTCGTTCCAAAATTATAAATTCGTTTCGAAAGCCCGATAAATAATGGTTGGTGAGGTTCCAGTTCATTCGAGAAGTATGGAGGTATAGCTAGCGGGAAGTACATTGCTCTCGCAGTTTCTCTTCTCCAGCATTAAGACAAACTGCCTCTAGCCAGCACAGAGTCGTCTCTAACTCTAAATACTGCTGTTCACCTCTGCGGTGCTGTGCTGCTCCTCTTCGTCTTTTTCTAATGTTATGTAAAATTTACGTTTCAGGTTCGTAATAGGGCAGTACGTTACGGTGCACGGAGACGTAATAAGTCACGTGAACATAAGCCACGTGATGGTGGAGGACGGCGGCGAATACACATGCACCGCCGAGAATCGTGCCGGCAAAAGCTCGCACTCGGCCCGTCTGAACGTGTACGGTGAGTACCTTGCGGTATATTATTGGTAGATGCATGCTTGAGGGTGGGCACCGTTAATTGAAAATTGAACTTCGTTATTCGTTAAACCGTTAATCAAAAAGTTGACTTAGATAATCGTTAATAAAAAATGTAACGTACCTAAGTTAACATTAAACCGTAAAAGTTCAACTTTTTACCTCAAAAACACATATCATTCTTTACTCTAGAAACCACCCTAATAATATCCCTTCTGAAAAGTGCTGAAACAATAAAATGAGATATTTTTTGTATTTTCCGAAGATCTTCGAACTTTTCTGTGTTCTATTTTTTGTCACATAATAGTCATTTTTCATTTCAAACTAAATTCTCTTTCAAGTTCAACCCTATACCTAAGTTTAATGTACGTTGATAAGGTTGTTAAAAATTTCTTTGTCTTACATGTCAGACCGGGAGCTTCAGGCTGGCTTAGATTTGTCAATTTTTGTAAAATGCTCAAAATTTACGTCATACGGCACAAGTAGGAAATCAACGGGCTTTTGTGTGGGAACATCCCCTAATCAAAAATCGAGTCTCAAAGACTAAATTTTTGGGGGCTCTCGGTCCATAAGACAAGTTTGAAATTTTCAAAAAGGGCCAAAATTTACCCCATCTTGGAGACTTCCCCTTCTACATAATTTTAGGAATAAAAAATTTTAATTGTATATCGCTTACAGGGTGCAACATCGAAAAAAATTCCCTTCATTTTAACATGGAAATCGATTCCGTCTTTTATCTTGATAACAAATATATTTATATCCCACTTAGTGGGTTAGTCAACAGAACGCCTGTGAAAAAATTGATAAATTTTGGTCCTTTTTGGAAATTTCAAACTTGTGTTATGGACTGGAAGCCCCCCAAAAATTTGTCTTACGACCAGATAGTATGTTCCTTATGGCGTAAATTTTTGGCCATTTTGTCGAAAATTGACAAGTTCATACCAGCTTAAAGCCCCCGGTCTGACATGTAAGACAAAGTAATTTTCAACAACCCTATCAACGCACATTAGACCTACAGGGTTAAAATCATGTACCCTATGACGTAAGCTTTGAGGCACCAGCTCCCTGTCCATAACTTAACGTAAATTGAATGTAACTGAGTTACTCAGTCCGATATTGATTTTTCAAGCTAACTTGAAAGTTGAATCAATGAAAATTTAACTTCGTTATTCAACGATTAATGGATTAACGATTCGGTTTCGGTGCTGCCCAGCTTTGTATATACATTTGCTTTACCCCTAGCTCTTCTCTCTCCTATATGAAAGCTCGGCATAGTTCGGTTCAAGAAAACTCGCCAGTTATCAAGCTGCATAAAATTAATTAGTCGTACACAATCACTCAGAGAGCATCTCGCCAAGTAGTGGGAGGGCCCCGAGTCACGGAGCGGTGTCAGGATCAGAAGTTATTTCATTAAAAATATCTCTCGGCCATAAATCCTCTTTCCGCCACGGCTTGAGAAGGAACTGCAGACTGGTTGTAGAACACACTCAGAAATGCTGCTAGCAAACTAGATGTTTGATCGCATTTTTTCGGATCAAACTCCTGTTTTTTTGAGGGGGGGGGGCATTGTTATTCGTCAAGTTGGATTTATGTCCCCACTGATCCTAAAAGTTTTGGGGAACGTAAATAACAAAAATAACAAACACTGGACCTGATGTAAATTTCTCGAAGAACTGTCCAGTAGTTTTCCATACTCCCCCGGCTTTGCCTCTTGCCTGGAACAATCGAAGGAAAAGGAGCACCGGGAGTTACACGTCACATTATTTTATGAGACATACTTACATCCTATATTTTGTGAACCCATCGTGCGATTAATCTATCTACATGCTTATCGAACTGATGTGGAAGAGTATAGCAACGTGGCAATAACACGTAGAAGATTGCAAGATGCCGTATCTCATACACACTGCGCGATATCAACAGGTCAATTTCTCAGCGCCCTTTCTTCCAGCACATGCCCTTTAAAACCTTCATAGTACATAAAAAAACAACTTCATAGAGTTCAAGCAACTCCAAATTGAAACGCAAATTGCCCCCGAAATCGAAACAACAAAACGCATTAACTCCCCTCGGGATTCAGGACATGATGATCCAGCCGCGTCGAGATAACACTGAAGAGATGACAAATGACCGTCGTTATTTACATTATTTCCTCTCTTCCGCGCTGTACAAAATAACGTCTCGCCGATGCCTTCTCCGCATACTAATACACCGTTTTAAGCGCCACGCAATCACTGCGGCGCTCTTTTTCCTCCCCTTCGAATCCTCCAATCAAAGGATTTGTCTTCGAAGTAACGCCGTTTGTTCCCGCAGGTATGCCGTACATCAGGCTGATTCCCAAGGTGACGGCCGTGGCGGGAGAATCGCTGCAGCTCAAGTGTCCGGTGGCGGGATACCCCATCGACGAGATCCACTGGGAACGAGGGGGACGCGAACTGCCCGAGGACCTGCGGCAGAAGGTACAGAAGGACGGGACGCTGGTCATAACTCCTGTGGAGAAGAAGGCCGATTCGGGGATTTACACGTGCTGGGCGATCAACAAGGCGAAACAGAGCGCGAGGCGGAGCGGAGAAATCACCGTCATAGGTCAGTTACGGATTTTCTTGGACGTTTATTCTTGAGATATATTTATTTAGCACATTCAAGTGTGATCCAAGCAGTGTTCATTCACATTAGGCTGTTATCGTCACGAAGCCAACAACCTGTTGACGTAAAGTTATAAAATGCAGTATCGAGTTTTCTGTGCAAATGGCTGGGACACCTTTTCAATCTTACACCATGTCCAGAGCACGACCGATGTGCTCGCCGGTGCCTTAAAATTTTGATTATGCTTGGGAATTTATTACGTCACCAGTGAACGGATTGACGCCGTTTTATTTCCAAAATTGTAAATTTTTAAGGTGTGTTTCGACTAAACGGATAGTTTCTAATTTGTTGTTTCCTCTTGGTAACTCAGGAATCAAAGTCGGGTACCTAGCTGTGTATAGTTTGGTTTATTTAATCGAAGTTCCTTCCAATCAATTGCACATCGCTCATGTTAGCTAGCACATACTCAATCCATAGTAGACTTTAGTTAGGATACGAACCTGTTAGAATAATGCAGCACATCTCCTTTTTTTGGAGAATGATGCATTCTTTGGCCGAGTATGCCACATTCACATGAACTCATCTGGAAGTACTGAAAATTTTCCAAGGCAAATCGATGATCGGGTTTGAAATTTGAAATTTTATTCATTTGAACAAAAAGGATGATTCGTTATAAAAAAAATTGGCATCACTGAATCTTTAAGGTAGTGTATATCTGATAAACAGTCACCAAGTGATGTCGGTGCATAGGTACTGTCTTAAAAAAAAGATGAAAATATAATAACAGTAGAATATAATACGGCCAATATCAAAAATGCTTACGTCAGCACCCGTGTCTAATATAAATGTTACTGATTTGTGCGTCATGTCCGTGAAGAATTTGACGAAACTTCCTGTAGCCAGGTTGAAAGGAAAAAATCTTCACAGTTGATTGTCTCCTAATACAAGCCTTGACCGATGATCTGGGGCCATTTTCATTTTTCGATTCAAAACGCCTTTTGTTATGTTTCGTCTCTGGGATACACTTTTCAACTTCAATTTCCTCTTAATTGCTTTAATGAGACAATCCTACCTTCAAACTATGAACACCATGAACTAAGACAACTTTGAACGGCTGGCTTGTGATATTTTTTTTATTAATACGACTTGATTTAATCCATATGGTTTCACTTGGCTATTCAAGTGGACCTATATTCAGTGGGAAATGTAGGAAAGTTTGAATCAGGGTTGAAAAAAATCATTGTTGACCTCTTTTTGGTTGTTTCTGAGCCAAGATAGCTTTCCAGCTTACGTTAAAATGAAGCTCCAAATTCCGTCAAAAACAGAGCAGTTACAGCTCTTTTGACACTTGAATCATTTGGAAATTGGATTCATGATGAAGTTTTCAAGTCTGTTTGGTGGAAACACAACTTTAGCTGCTGCAAAAGGATTTCAACTTCTGCCTCAGTTTCAAGAGTCAGATGGTGCAAATTGTCAACTACAGCGCCTTTGATTGGCTAGAACAGATTGTTCTGCACCGTTGTCATGGTAACTAGACGCAATTCCGGACGCAAGCCGGACCTAAAATTGAGCCCTTCAAGTCTCAAGTTTGATTTTTGGCGACTGAACATATTGAGATTGAGTCACACTTGAATGTCACTAACAATTTTCCTATTTTAACTGTTTACAGTCTGACATTTAAGCAGTTAATAACAAAAAATGTTAATCATTCCATAGATGTTAATTTCAGCTCTCTTCGATGATTTGTCGCACATGATAATTAATCTAAATGAAGAATTTTCTCATATTGATTTTTTTGTGAAAGCCATCGTACTTTTCTCATTTCTTTGAATTATGGCTTGTCCAAGTCTGCCGGATCGTTTAGACGGAATCTACCAAAATCTAACCTTGTGCAACAATTCCATTTGCGCTAACTATCAGTCAAGACGAAGGCAGTAAATGCCCAATGTCTGAAAAGTGTCAGAAGAATGTTGACAAAAATTCAATTTAAAATTAAATTCATGTTCAGAAATATGAGCGGTCAGAGGGTGAACTTTGGGATTGGGCCTCTTTATTTTCGCTATCTGGAACGATTTTTGGAGTGAACTCTTTCTGGAAAGATTTTGAAACTGATGTAAAGCAACAAATATAACACGCTTCGTTCTGACAGAAAATGTTTTGCATGCTATATTGAAGGAATCTCACTGGATTTATCACTACCACTGTCTATAAATACACTGATTCTGTTGAAACTTCGCTATTTTGAGAAAGTTGTTCTGACACTTCTACAGAGCTCAGTACTTTATGGCCCACAATAAATTCACCTAGTTTCTTAATGGATGTCGAACAATTAATATGCCAATCCGGCTCTGTACTGGAAAAGTAACCTGACCTGGAACCCGCAGAGTAAGGTCCACCCTAATTTAATAAACACCTAATACCTAATAATAAATAACCGACGTCCGTGTGAAATGTTGCTATGTAATTTGATTGATTCCACTTGACTTTGAATGATCAGGAATGGAGCAATCCCGTTCAATGAAAAAAATTTAGTTGCAAAAATGCTCTTTGGTCTTTTTTGAGCTCACCACATTCATTTGAGGTGAAGAAAAAAAGAACCTCACCCTTCTCCACCCGTTGACCCCTCTCTGTATTCAAAAAGAAAAAAGAAAAAATCATTCTTCTGGCACTTTTGGAGCATTCCTTTAAACTGTCCTAGACTTTTTCTGCTGATTTGGCTAGCTGGACAATAATTATTCGCTAACATTCCCGAGAATACATCATCTTCACTATGAATGGATTATGTCGCCAAATATAAAATGTCCAGGTCCTACATCTCATTGTCTCCGACTTTTCTCTTTTCAGTCTTGCCAGTCTTATCTTTCTCTTTTTGCCTGGAATGGTTGTAGAGGTCCCAAATTTTCTAGTTTTTTTAGAATCTTGTGACTACTTGTAAAACGCTTGTTCACATTAATTTGATCCTTGGCTTCACAATAATTAGGTTTTTATGTCACGGGTGTTCACGCGAGACGGATACCCCCCCCCCCCATATAATAACCTCTACTTCAAGATATTTCAAAAAAGAAAAAACTTTGCTGGAACAACTTTTTCCATTGTTTCTGAATAATGTCAAGTATAATTTTCTACTTCGTGCCATATACAGGGTGTTGCATTTTTGTTTTTGCATTTTTTCGAAACACCCTGTATTGCATTAGCACAATCGATCTACATTATTATCCTTATCAGTGATCACGAATATGCATGACACTACTGCATTTTTTTCTGAGAAAAAAATGGAGAATTCACGGTGGCATCTCAAAAAACTCTTTTTTTCTAGAATGATCAATTAATTTCAGGAATGAAATATTCATGTCTCGAATATTTGTTCAGTCATTTTGTGTCATTCCATGTCATTTAAGAGTGAAACAAAATATCCTGGACATATTTCAATTCTAAAATGAGTCCATCATTCCTGAGGATGCTTCTGGAAATGGCATTGTAATTTTTCTATTTTTTTTTAAATATAGAGGTTTAATGCATATTTGTAGTTAGCATAACAATGTGGATGGATTTTGGTGATGAAATACAGAGGGTTGCGTAAAATGCAAAAAAATGCGACACTTTGTATATGGCACGAAATAGAAAATATACTTGACATATTCAGAAACTACGGGAAAAATTGTTCTTTGAATTATCTTGAAGTTTTTTATTGGGGGGGGGGCATACGTTTCGCGTGAACACCCTGTACAAGCTCTTCTTGGTGATTTTTGATTGATGTCACCGCATCGATGCCATCCTTCAAATCGATGTGTCTTATGAATCTCCCATAACACTAGGAACCTACGTCGCTTCTTAATTCTGCTTAGTCTTCTTCAATTGAAGTTCATGGTCATTCCTGTTCGTCTCTCTCTTACATTCTGCTAGGTATCTAGACTTGAGGTGTGTCTTCACTAAGTTGCTTTTCTTTACCCACTTGCCTAACAAGCTCTTCTTCAGCTCAACTCCGTTGTCCGATATGTTCAAAATGTCCCAACTAGCACCTAACAGGATGATAATATGCACATTGTAACCGTTTGTCTCTATTCAATTTAGCTTGTGGTGAACTAACCAACAGGTACCAATGTTGCCACTCAGATTGATCAAGTTTTCTGTTTACAAATGTTTGCATTTCTTTTAGGAAACACTTTTCACATGATTTGCACTTGCACCATTCGCACCTTTTTTTTGGCCGTTAGGAGATCCCGGTTCGATTTTGCAGCTGTTCTGTCTCGGAACGATGCGACCTCAGGAGTTTGAGCACTCTGCCGTACGAGCGTCTCCTGGAGTCCACGTAGCGATGACTCTCCTTGCTTGAATTAACATTTCATTACAGTTCCCCCAAAGGTTAGCCCGTTCTACGCCGCTGACACCCTGCACGTTGGCGACCGCGCCAGTCTCACCTGCTCGGTCACCAAGGGCGACCTGCCGCTGACCATAACCTGGCAGAAGGACGGTCGCACCGTCGAGCAGACGCACCAGCTGCTGAGCGTCACCCAGGTCGACCAATTTACTAGCATTCTAGTGATAGAGAGCCTCAGCCCGGAGCACAACGGCAACTATTCCTGCGTCGTTCGCAACCTGGCCGCCGAAGTGTCGCACACCCACCAGCTGATGGTGAACGGTAATTTGGGCGCGGCTCGTGCCGGCGCGTTTTTGCTGCCTATTTCCTTTTCTACTTTCTGATGTTTGTTTCTCTTGTTTCTCTCTCAGTTCCTCCTATTATTGAGCCCTTTTCCTTCCAAGACGGGCTGTCGGAAGGCATGCGCACCCGCACCGTCTGCGGCGTGAGTTCCGGGGACCCGCCACTGGTGGTCTCCTGGCTCAAGGACGGGCAACCGCTGACGCCTTCGCTGGGCGTCAACGTGTCGGCCCTTGACCCCTATTCTAGTCTCCTCAGCATTTCTAGCCTTGACTCGCGGCACTCAGGCGACTTCACGTGCGTGGCCAGCAACCCGGCCTCCGAGGTCAGGTACACCGCCAAGCTACAGGTCAAAGGTAACACCACCCCGCGCCTGTCTCCCCACCACGCCCTTTAAACTCAAACATCACTTCCTTTGATAAAAAAACCTCCGTTGCTTTGGCACATGCGTCAAGGACCCCCAAAGGTCAAGGTACTGTTGCACCCTCTTTTTTGTTCTCTTATTCTTCACTTTCTGTAGATGTTCGTTCTGCATGTTCTTATTTATATTATTATTATTATCATTACTTAGACTCGTGCCTATCAAAGTTTCGCCTTTCAATCGATTGATTCAACCCGCGTCTTTGATAGCCACGGGCATTTTTTACGGAGATGTAGTTCAAGGCCAGCCGATCGGGCTTGTCGCTTCACACACACCACCACCGCCGCCCACTCGGATTTTTGTGATATTTTTATAATTATTATTCCCCCCCTCACGAGTATTTGCTTCTTGCAGCAATCACCACAGTAAAGTAGCAAACCCACCCCCCTAATCAACCGTGTAGAAGTGTGGTCAGTGTTCCCACCCACCACAACGGCACCAATTGCAACTGTGTGTGTGCGTGAGATGATTGTGTGTGTATAATAAAATAAATACAATTTTGGAAATGAGCGAGCACTGTTTTTGCATAAAGGACATGGAATTGTTACAGTACCACCGCGATGGCTGGTCGAGCCGATAGATGTCAGCGTCGAAAGGAACCGACACGTTGCGCTGCACTGTCAGGCTCAAGGAGTGCCGACGCCCACTGTCACTTGGAAGAAGGCAATAGGTTCATTGTGCTTTTTTATTCCTTTATCATATTGTAACGTTGTATAGAACCCAAGAGGTTCTCGATGCATTCAACCCTTCAGCTTCTCTCAATTCAAATTGCTCACGTTAGTATTCCAACAGCTGGCAAATCCGGAGACTATGAAGAGGTCCGCGATCACATGTACACCAAGCTGCTCGGCAATGGCACTCTGCTCCTCCAGCATGTCAAAGAAGACCGCGAAGGCTACTACCTGTGCCAGGCTGAGAACGGTATAGGCACTGGCATCGGAAAAGTAATCCAGTTACGAGTCAATTGTACGTGTTCTCGATTTTTCTATAGGTGGCAAATGGTTCATTTCAAGTTTTCAGCTTCGCCTTACTTTTCGGCGCCATCCCGTTTGGTCACTGTTAAAAAGGGCGATACGGCTTTGCTACGCTGCGACGTCAACGGCGACAAACCCATCAGCGTGATCTGGCTGAGAGGCAGTAAAAACGAGCTCAACCCGTCCACTAATTACAGGTGATTTGTCAACGAATCCTTAGCCATTTATCCCTAATAAAAATTCTGTAGAGTACACGTTAAACAAGATGGAACTCCGGAAGGTGTATCAGCTGAACTGCAGATCGTGAGTGCCGAAGCGGGCGACAGCGGTGCGTACTTTTGCCAGGCCAACAACATGTACGGCAGGGACCAGCAGCTGGTGCAGCTTTTGGTGCAGGAACCGCCGATGAGTCCGCAGAACGTCGAAGCGGCCATGATCAGCAGCAGATCGGTCAATCTCAAGTGGCAGCACAAATCCGGCGACTCGAACGAGGTCTTCAAGTTCATTGTGGAATATCGCGAAGGAGAAAGTAAGTTCTGAGCTCACCTACAGGAGTGCCTATATATGGAAGAAGAAAGCTTTCAGTGTGTTGTATTCAAAATTTTATTTACCGTAACTTTTTGATGGAGTCAGTGTTCGTTTGCTACACGCGCGAGAGTATAATAACTTTACGGGAACGCATCTGGGTGTGTGCGAAAAAGTCCGGTCGTTATCATGAATAGTTCAAAAGGTCATCACCACCGGCTTTTGTCCAGAGCTGCAGAGCATGAAATTCATTTTTGCTGCTAAAAATAATTAAGTACATAGTTTCAATATTGTTGCATGCCAAAAAGGCCTCGTGCCTTTTCAGTGCGACTCAACTATCGGCCTGTTTTATTCAGGAACACGGCCCGTCAGCTAATTAGTGGAGAAGGCTGGGGCTCTTGAGATGGTCGGGGACGCCACAGTATTGTGAGCCGAATTCCCAAAAATAATTATAGTGCTAAGCAATTACTAGTACAATACTTGAGATAAAGCAAAGTTTGAATAACGAATACAAATTTTATTTACAAAAGGCAAAGAAAATGAACAGGTGCCGGTTGGCTAATTCTACAATAAATGAAATATACGGAGTTGGTCAGTCGCTGATATTGTCACAATAAACGATATACTACGTTCCGAAAAGAAGCTGGGCTTAAACACAATCCAAAATTAATTTGACGTTATCTGTTCGAAAGAGGTAGGTACCTGCTGTCGGAATTTTAAGAAGGCCAGATAACAACTCAAGCCGATTCGATACTAAAGCGGCACGATAGGTACCTAACTCGCCAGCCGCGATGAGAAACGCCACAAAGAACGTTATCGGGCTCTTTTTATACCTGTAACTATATTTTACGTACAAAACTCATGGGGTAGTATTAATAAAAGATAAGCATAAGCATTTGCTTAGGTTTTTGAGGAGTTGCTAAGCAGATTTTTCCTAGCAACGCCTATGAAATCCAAGCAAATGCTTATGCTTATTTTTTATTAATACTGCCCATGGATTTCAATTTAAAATTTTCCCGTTCGCAATATTAATTACAGTTATTCGTCAAATAAATGGGGACCTTTCGTCTCATAAAAATTACGTTATATACAAAATCGCCAGCAAGAAGGTACAAATAAGACTGTCGATGGCAAAACTACAAGAGTAGCGTACAAATTATAAATTTGATGTTGATTTGAACAAAGTGAATATAAATATACCCTTGGCGGATGGTCTGAGTCGCAACAAGTTTTCTATTGAGAGACCACTAAATTCTAATCTGAACTTTATCAACCCTTGAAACTTTCAATATATCTTTTTTCCGTCTTTTTAGTGGAACGGTACTCGAGTAGTGTTCAACCAAATATATCAACGAGAAAAATGGTTATAGATTAGTTACGGCATTTTCAATAAAACACAAATGATAGACGGGAAATAAAGTATCACAGTGGGCAAAATATCGCCGGCTTACTTGACCTAATCCGCCGCGCGGTTTGGAAAATCTTTCATTCACAAATCGAAACGGGCTTCACGTTGAAACGTTTCTTTAAAAAAAAAAGAGTCGCTCGGGAGAGGGAGTGCTTCCTGGTAGACGGGATCTCGCCTATACTCGAGGTAACGTCTCCTGAATCTCCCTGGTACGTAGATGACGACGCTGAAGACTTGCTGGCAAAATCTCCCGACTTTGAAACAGGCGGTTGAAACGGGATGATAGAAAACTCGATCGTAGAAAACTGCTACCATCCAGTCTCGGTCGGTTTCGTTTTTGATGCGTCAGGTGTGGTCGTGCCTCTTTAGTCGGCCAAACAAAGCCCAACTCGGGCTTCCAATACCCTGCACGGTCCAGCGTTACCAAAATAAGTCCGAAAACAGTCCCGCCGGCGCGCTAGTCCAAAGATTTATCTACAGCCAATTGGAGAAAGGCACGCGGAATTTGTTTGCCACAGCAAGACAACGAAACTCAAATACTAGAAACTAAACGGTGGGGCAGAATTGGATTGGCCCAATCGGTCAAAGTATAAAAAGGTAGGCAAAAGCAGAAAACTGCGTAACAATATTTAAGTAACGCCAGCACTATTGTATATTATATCATCATTATACTATTATGACGGCAGAGGTAGTCTGTGCAGCTGTGAATTCGGGAGTAGCTCAATAGTCAACTTTTTAATTTCGAGGAATGCGCTTTGAAGTTGCCAGTTCGATCATTCAGTCCGCCAGAAGCAATTCAATAAAAAAAAACAAGTTTTTTCAAATGGCAAAATACTTATGCCAAATACTTCTAATGCCAAAGGTCCGCTGCGAAGAACTCTGATTCCGTTTGTGCAAATTATAAGGCAGATGGGAAAGAACTTCAAAAATCAGTACCTATTGACCATTTATTTACCGGGTTGGCAAATACGGTATTTTTGAGCAAAGGTTGTGGAGAAATAAGGCAACACTTCCGAGGACAAGATATCAAATGAACGCTTGTCAGCAGGACCTTGGCACACGATAGAACTGGGAGATTCGCCTCTGCCTTTCGCCGCTCTGATTGAAGACCTCAAGCCCGCCACCAAGTACACGTTCCGCGTCTTAGCCGAAGGCCCGGCCGGTAAGAGCACTCCCAGTGCTGAGCTGCTGGTCAGAACTGAACCACAGAGACCTGCTGGGCCTCCACTGAATTTGGCCGTCCGTCCCGTGTCTTCCACCGAATTTATCGTCACCTGGACGCCACCCTTGCCCGATCTGCGTCACGGAGACATACAGGTAAGACTTTGTTCTTCTAAACCACTTGTGACTAGCTTTTTATTGTTATTTCTACGTACCAGTGTCTTCTTAAATCGTGAACTGCAGTTAGCTGTGAAAGTAGGAATGTAAGTCCGCGACTTGATTCAAATTGCATTCTTGAGGCGGGCCAGGCAACGTGGATAGATGAATCAAGCCGTGGACATGCGTTTACACTTCGATAGCTTACTCCAATTCGCAATTTGTAAAAACACCCGGTAGGTACTTCAAGAAGCTTTTGTTTATTTGTCTTTATTTCGAGATCGTAATGAGACAAAATATGCAGGGTTTCAACGTGGGCCACCGCACCTCCACCATGGGAGCCTTCAATTTCACCACCGTGACCGGGGACGGTGAAGATGGGGGCGAGCTGTTATTAGGCGGTCTGGCTAAGTACACCAGATACACGATAGTCGTCCAGGCTTTCAACGAAGTGGGCGCCGGACCCATGTCCGAACCGGTTACCGCTCAAACTATGGAAGACGGTGAGTGACTCTGTAATAATACCACTCCAAGAGGGGTTATAGAGCTCCCCCGAATTTGCATATTTATTGGGAGTCCATGTTGGATTGCCGCATTTGCGTAATTGGAGTGTCACCACCAATCATGCAAGGTCACCTGGAAATTATACAGTGCTATCAGAGAGTCCGCGCGCTCCATCAAACCTTCCAGTAATATGTCGGCGTGTGATATCGTTTCATCTGACCCGCGTAATTATACATATACCGCGTACATTAACCAATGTAAACTATTGATATTTGGGGTAGGTCGACGGTTTCCGTCATTATCATGCGTATCAACAGAAATCTACAATTCCAATCATCGAACAGGCATACCTACTACTGTAACACGGAAGAAGAGACATTGGAGAAGACGCTGCGTCGCGTCGGTTCCTTTCAATTGAATTACCATGTGCGCGGCAAATGGGAGAATCTCATTTCGGTGTGTTTTGTTGAAGTTTTCAAGTTAAAACCTTGTTTTCAGTGCCCAGTATGGCACCGGAAGATGTCAGGTGCGCTGCATTAACTTCGCAATCTCTGCAAGTAAGTTGGCAACCGCCGCCAACTGAGCATTGTAACGGCCTCCTGCAAGGATACAAACTAACTTACGAACCCGTCCTGGACGATAACTGGAGAGGTAAGCAAGCAAGCGCTAGAGAAGTTTGCAAACTTCCGGGAAACATTTCAGTCTTAAAATGTATACTTCTGCGCAATTTTATTGAATCTGATAGATTTCATGAGAAAATAGGTAGTCTCATCCCGGAGATGCTTTATTACAACAATGTTGTCAATATTAGTTTTTTTTTTCAAGTAGGTAGACTAATTGAAAAATAGGCCTTTTCGTTCGCCCTGTGTGAATTACACTGATTGCCAACTTTACTATCAGCGTATTTCCATTAATTTCACTCTTTGTCTGAACTTGATAGCGATAGTGGTCAGTGGAAACTGCAGACAAAAGGAAATGTTCAAAACTCGGTCTTAAATGTATGAATCACTGAATCTACCAGAAATGTTGCTAACGAATAACTTCTCTATTTAAGTGTAACTTACTGATATAGGATGCTAGTTAACTAAAGTACGCAACACTGAACGACACACCGAAAATTTTGCCCCTTTTCAAATTGGGGTAACTCGTGATTGTCTTGAACGGTTTCAAATCTGTTTGTGTCGTTGCTAAGCCCAATCTTCTGATAATTCATAACTGATGTTGATAAGAAACTAAGTGCAACTTGAGTGAAGTTTATACAGGGTGACATGCTGACATGTGAAACGGTGCAAAACCGCCAGGCGTTCAACAGACGTTGATAAAGGGAGCAAGACCCTCCATGCGAGCAAAAAAGATTATTCTGCCCAAGGATTCTGCCTTGACAACATGCAATAGGGTACTTCCCAATGAAATAGATTTGACTGAAAATACTTTTAACCATCAACAAAAGTAATAAAGAGTATTTCCTGAAAATTTCCGGAAAATATACCCATTGGTTAGACAGGTTTTTTTTCGAGTTTTTTTTCCAAATGGATGGTAACAGTGGGTGAACTTCAGTGGGGTTTTTATATCTGTATTTTTCAAATATGGTCATGTCACTGTAACAGTTTTTTGAGTTTTAAATCCAACAGTGCTGTTCGTTTAGTTGTCAGTATATATTTGTGACGTCACAAATATATTTTTAAAACACGCGTTACGGCCGCAGTTTTGCGAATTTAGGAAAGAGAAAAAATACGGGTACATTATTTTCAACCCCACTATCGATTAAGCGAATGATTGGGCGAGTACCCTGAAGATGTTCAGAATGAATGATTTGCTCAAGGTTGATTTGATTATCAGTTCATTCTCATCCCAAGCCAGATTCCGGGACCTATGAACGTCGGGTCACTCTTGAGGAAACCATACATTGTTGATGTTTATTTCCAATCTATTCTGATTATAGCATCTTCTCACTTGAGGTTTGAGCTTCAATTTGAGCCCTGGATTTTGAAAATCGGCCAAAACTGAAAAATGAGATCACCGAAAAACCAAGCAATTGCTTTTTTGATACCACCCTGTAAAAATAAAGAGGCTAGGGGAACTAATCGAGTAACGTGGCGAGGGATGAGGTTATCTTTTATGCCTCCAATGTTGGAATCCAGAAAAAATCTTCAAATGGGAGCATGTTGAACGCCTGGCAGTTTCGCACCGCTTTACATGTCACCCTGCATAAACTTCACTCAAGTTGCATTGAGTTTCTCACTTACAGCTATGGATTATTAGAAGACTGGGCTAAACAACGGCACAACGAGATTCCAAATCGTCCAAGACAATAAGGAGTCAACTCAATTTGAAAAGGGGCAAAATTTTTGGTGTGTCGTATTCAATGTTCAGAAAATCAACTAATAGAGTTGGAAAACTTTTGGGAATGTTTTGGGCATGGACAAAACATGTTCTCCACAGATGAGTCTAGATTCCGAGGGAAAAGTAGACCCGGCATTATCTGACTGAAATCCTGAGACGAAGTCGAGAGATTTTGTCCAAGGTAATATCGGGTCAACTTTTCGAGTGATTGATAGTTTGTTTGAGGAATTCAAAATATCAAACTCGAATAAACTTTGAGTGTCACGATACTATTTTTGTACTATTTTGATGCTACAAATATATGACTAGAAACTACAAATTCAGAAATTCCCTAGCAACCTAGTCTCTCGTCCTAGATTTCTAGTATGAAAATATGACAAGAATAGTACCGTGACACTCAGGCTTTGAACACAAAGCACGAGTTGAATTATGCTGATTATCGCTCAAATAGACTACTAGTAGAAATGGTTTTTTCAAAAATCCAGATGTTTCATTAATTTACTTGTATACAATCAAACATTTAAAGAGTAAATATAAACAATCCTATAAACAAGAATTCAGCGAAGGATATAGAAAATTTCGTCTAAAGATCTTTGAGCAGGAAGAGTAGACAGTATGGCAATAGCGTTGCCTCTCTGAATCTCCAAACTGACCCTCTGCGTCAAGAATTCTTTGGAACGAAACTCACTAGTCTTTTCAAAAATTCTACGACTAATTTGAAGTAGTAGAAATTGTAGAAATACTAATTGTAGAAATGGTAGTTTCAATGTTTCGTTGTGTGGTAAAATATTGTATAAGTGCTATTACATAATGTGCTCTTTTCACTTGCTAGTATACAATAATCGATAGCTTAAATTGAGTCACGTGTGGATCTTATCCGGTTGCTGTGATTGGCTGAATTGGGTATGTGGGCGATAATAATCAAAAAATGCAAGTGTATCCTGCCACTAAATGGAAAAATTTCTTAGAGAAAAAGTGATGCGTATTTTTTCGGCTACGGTTATTGCCATCCAAAGACAGTACACAAAACTTTCAAACGCCGTCAACCGTAGTCTTCCATCAATACCTGTGCAATGTGCATGTTAAAACATGAAATTCTAATGTTTTCTTCAGGTTATCTCAGGAAAACACAAGCTTTGTTAAATAATGAAACAAAATAGACGTGCGGTTTCCCACTTCATTATACCTACAGAATTACATTTTTGGTAGCAACAAAAAGTGCACTGTCGATTGGCGTTATTCATTATTAATCGCTGGGGTCAATGCCGTTCCGAACTGAATATCATGTCGTAGTCGTAGACTGGATGAGTTGTGCGGTGTGAACATTGAACATCCGCAATATTGCAGGCAATGATGAAATGGAAACCAGGAAAACCACCGCTCTGACAACAGTCATCACCGGCTTGAGGAAGTTTACCAACTACAGTTTGCAAGTATTGGCGTACACCAAAGTCGGCGATGGAATTCTCACTGTGCCCACATACTGCCAGACCGGAGAGGACGGTAAGGACTGGCGGATTAATTAACTTCTCCCTCGAGTGCTCTCTCTGTGAACTTTCTTGCAATGTGTTTGTACTACGTTTCATGTACAGAACGCGAAGCAACAAGATTCCGGCGTTGTCGTAATAGCGCTAAGTACTTACCCTAGAGTCTGGTGCCCTAAGCATATCTGCCCTCAAGTATAGCTACGCCCTTTTTTTACCTACTACCCTCAGACTGAATTCGTTTGATGTGGTTGCAGTTCCCGGCATTCCGTTCGACATCAAGGTCGTGGTCAGCTCGCCGCAGTCCTTGAAAGTTTCCTGGCTGCCGCCGCTCGAGCCCAACGGTATCATCACCAAGTACAACTTGTACAAGCGCAGCATGGACGGCAGGCAAGAGGTCGACCATGCCAAGCAGACCATCACCAGTCAGCACACCACGTACGAGGCGAAAGGAATCCAGCCGCACATCGAGTATCAGTTTTGGGTCACCGCCTCGACCAGGATAGGCGAGGGCCAGAGCTCGAGGGTTGTTTCGCAAGTGGCCACCAACAGAGGTTAGCGATATTATAGTTGAACTAAACTGCCCGTGCTTGTGTTTGCAGAAGGGGGGAAGCAATGGTCATTATTGCAGCACTTCATTAATTGAGCGGATCTAAACGACGTGAGGCCTCTCTGTGACTCGTTAATGCCGGGGTAGTACGAAGCGCTTGCCAAATGTTTGCAGTTTATTATTTACCAAGGACTTGGTGATGCTTCAAAGTTTCATGGGCTAACTTTATCGGAAATGTTTCGCTGAATGGTTCTGCCATCATCGTTGTAAACCTCATTGTAAACGACGACTCGCAAGTGACGACTCGCAAGTGTCGGCTCGCTGTAATGTTGCCAGATTGCTTTCCTCAGTTCTTCACGAAGTTCTTATCAGCACAGATTATAAGAACAGAAGCCAAATAACCACGTATTTTTTATACGTACGTACCTAGTGTTGTCCTCTGAAAAGAATTGTGTCATAATGACTACTGTAAACTGCAAGAATGTCTGCTCGTTTTGAAGATCTTAGAAATGAGCCTATCCACTAAAATGACAATCAAGCTTCAGCTTCATTTGCATTGCAAATGAAGATCTTGGTTCTACCGTGCTATTCTGCAAGCTGCATATCTGTTCGTTTGCTGTATTCAATAGAACTTTGGTTTTTTTTCTAGCAGACGTTAAGCTGTGGCCTGCGGTAAATTTCTTCAACTGGGTGTATCTAGGTCTCTTTTGACACGGAGGAAAACAACACAGCAAAAACTGTTTTAGCTTCCCCCAGTGGTTGGTCTTCCTCTCGGTTTCTTCTATGTATTATCAGGTTTTTGACGGCCGTCAAAGCTAGCGGTGAAATAAGGCTAAGGCCCGCAGAGTAGGTCCAAGATCGGAATTGGGTTGGGATCCCGAATCCTGAAATTGGATTGCTTACTCACGGAGGTCCTTAACCAATCCAGAGACTCTTGTGTCTCATAGATGCTCTTCGAGTAATCCTGACGGTCTATTGCTGATAAATCCAGAATCGGAACTTTGACACAGGGCGCCCGGTTTCCAAATCAGATAAACCTTCCAGGTACCTCAGCGGGCGTTCGTCCAGGGCCCTCCAAGGGCTCCTCTGGGGTGCCCAAAAGCCGTCCAAGAGAGTGGCCATTCCAATTCTGCTTGACGATGATGGCCAACTATGTCGTGGTATCCTGCCGAGTGGACGTTGATGTCGTCTGGAGCAGACGTTCCAGGGGCATTTACTGCGTCCTCACTTCAATTTTGTACGCTCACTTATACACTTTTTTGGAGTGTTGGAGGCTATTTCTTGTTCTTTATTTCACTGTTCTTCAACTACGTCCGGTAGGGGTTGACTTTTGTCTGAAAGGTTTAGTATGAAGCTGCTGATGTATGTTATCATTTCTAGAAATCTTTTTACGTCTTTTTTAGATTCTGGAGTGGGCAAGTTCAAAATTGCTTTGATTTTGTCTTCATCAACTACGACTCACGACAACGAGAAATGTCCTAAATATGTGACGACGCTTTTCCTGTAATGACATTTACTCTTATTAAATTTCACGTTATTTTCACGAGCTGATTTGAAAACTTTTTTCAGACGTTCGTCGTGTTCTCTTTGAGTTTCGACCAAAATCAAAATATCATCAATGTAGCATTCTACACCCGAGCCATTGAAAATTTCTGTGAATCTTTTTTGAAAGTCTTCGCTTGCAGATTTTATTCCGTAGGGCATTCTCAGAAGACGGTACCTGCCTTTTGGGGTGCCAAAGGTGCACAGGTCCGCACTTTCGTTGTCTAGTGGAACATGCAAGAAACCACTGGTAGCATCGAGTAACGTAAAATACTTTGCTTCCCTTATTCTTGCAATTATTTCGTCGACTGTGGGTAGTTTGAAATGTTGCCGTTTTATGGCTTTATGGCTCAAATTTCTGAATAAACCTAAGTTCTACACATCACTTCAACCCTAAGATAGCTTTTTGTTTCCATTTGAGTACAAAATAGTCCAAACTGTAGATTTTCCCCCCATGTTCTGTTGGAATTTTCCACTTGCCTACAATAATTGGAAGTTTGTTTCCAGTGTATGAAATTAGTGGATCATGAGCATCTGTCAAACTTATATTTCCAAGATATCTCTGATTGATTTTGATTTGGCTATCATTAATGATATTACAAGTGGCACCCTTATCGATTTTAAAATTTACAATGTACAGTTTGAAAAATAGAATTGACAATCCAAGTTTCCTTGCTTTTACTATTGTTTACGACGCTAATTACGTCCACGTTGAATCGGTCGTCTTCGTCGCTGTCCACCTGTGTACGGTATTTCACCGACACATTTTTACAAAATGATTCTTATAATGGCATTTTGTGCACGTCTTACCACGTGCTGGACATGCTCGAACTACGTGGTCCCTGGAACATCTTGCGCATCCTTCCATCATGCTTGCCCAATACCCGTTGTTGAGCTTTTGGAAAGTCGCCGTGCATCTCTTTGTTCCTCGTTCTTGGGCCTGGTTTCGTGCCACCTTCGATCCATTTGGGTTTTCGGCGGCTTGTCTTTGTGCTGGATTTCTCTTGTGTCCTCTTCTTGTGTTTGAGGCGCTCATTGAATCTTGCGTATTGGTTTTTAGCGTTTCTCTATTCTGTTTCTTTGCAGTTTCCGATACAACACCCAGTTCTACGGCTTTTCGCAGATCAAGTCAGATCTTGGTTTTATCGTAATATATCATGTAGTGCCTGGTGAACTATGCCAATGATCAGCATCGTTTTCGTCAATGACTCTACTAGGTCCCCCAGTCGTTTCCGCCAGATTCTTTACTTTAATGATGAATTGATGAATTATAATGAATTCGTCCAGCGTCTCCCCTTCTTGTCTTGCAGTAAAAAATTTGGATTGCTGCTTCTATTGCTTCTTCTCCTATCAGGTGCAGTAAGTATCAACGCGCATTTCGTGCTGTCTGTCTGCCTTTTTGTCTGCCTCCGTGGCAGCGAGGTAATTCTAGAGCTTCCAGTTCTATGCTAGATTTCTTTGCATCACCTTTGGGGTGATTATTCTTTTTATTTTTGCTGAGTCGCACTTTGGCTTTCTCTCTTTTTCTTATTCATTGGTTCACTTTCGTTTTTCCGACTGCGCCATACTATAAATTTTAGTTATATGATGATCTCGATTGTTGCTTCTAGAGCAGTTGAGACATCTTGACATGTGGCCCAAGACTCACTTTTACTTTTCTCAATCCTCTTAGCTTTGAACTGGACGAATGTTTCTTCATAGACGTAACTTACGTTCAAGTCGGAGATGACCCGCACGCATACTACACACGACCTTCTTTCATTTTGATAGAAACAAGTGAATTCAATCGAGTTTTACAGTTCCAGCGAGGATAATCTCCTTCGGTGGCGGCGTGGTGCGTCCCTGGCGGAGCACGGTCGCCTTCTCTTGCGAATCCGTCGGCAGTCCCCGACGAGAATGGCTGCGAGGCGAGCAGATCCTCAAGGGCGGCGCCAACCACAACCAGCAGCTTCTTGATACCGGCGAACTGATCCTGAGCAACTTGCAGCTTTCCGATTCCGGAAACTACACCTGCCAGGTCGACAACGGACAGGGCTCCGATCGGGTGACCTACACGTTGGTGGTGCAAGTTCCACCGGCCGCTCCCCTGTTGTACGTGACCAGCGCGACCAGCAGCAGCGTGCTGTTGCACTGGAAAGCCGGAAACAACGGCGGAGCTGCGATTGGCGGTTTCACCTTGAACTATAGGTATAATCAGTTCCACGGCTTTTTCATTTGAGTAAGCTATGAAATAAATGTGTCGTATTGGTACGAATGGTACGATGCTAACTTGATGTAAACAGCTTGGCAGCTGATTGTCTAAATGTGCTATGTATATTGCGATGTGGCAGTTGACATGATTATCGCGACGTGATGTACGCGCAAGTGGAAATTTTAGAGATTACGTAGCGAAAATAGTAAAACGTGAGTTTCCTTTGAGCAACAATTTGCTGCGGTTGATACGGGACATCGCCTGATGCCGAAGATCGGCAGTACTCAAGAAAATAGAATGAAAATGTCCACTGCTCATAAGCCTCATCTTCTGATGTTCATCACTGAGCAGTGAGTAGTGAGTACTACCTACTTCAGCTTATACTAAATCAGCAAGCAGGTATGAAAAAGGAAATACAGACCTACAGGAAATGGACAAGTTTCATATTGAGAAAATCTTCCATCAGTTCACCCACGCGCGTGTGTCGCTCCACGCAGTCCAATGCCATAAATTGATGTCCATACAAAGAAGTTTTCTCTTCTCAATAACCTCAATAGTGCCACTGGATGGTGGGCATTTCCATTCCTATTTTTGTTACGTAATCTCGAAAATTTTCACTCGCGCGTACATCACGTTGCGGTGCCGGTGACAACTGTAACATTATACATAGCGCATATTCTGGACCACTAGCTGCCAAGACGTTAGCATCAAGTTACCATTGTAATATTTGTACCAACACTAAACATTTTTTCCGTAGCTACTTGAATGCAATATTGCCGTGCAGGTGAAGGTATATGTATCCTTCAACAATTTACGTTTTCAGGAAAGAACACGGTAATTTGGATGAAGTGCACTTAAACAGACACGCTACCAGCTACGAACTGAAAGGACTGTCGTGCGGCACCACTTACCACTTGTACCTGACTGCCAGCAATAAAATCGGAAGCTCACCGGCCAGCCATCCGCTGCAGGCCAGGACCCAAGGCCATCCGCCGGGAGTTCCCCCGGCCGCTTCCTTCATATCGCCCAATTCCACTTCGGTGACGCTCCGACTGCACGTCTGGCCTGACAACGGATGCCCCATCTTGTACTTTATATTGCAGTACAGGAAAGCCTCGGAATCGCAGTGGACTTTGGGTTTGTGCTCGCACCTTTTCATTTGCTTTTTTACTCATTAAACATTTATAGTCTCCAACGCGCTGAAACCGCAAAGGCGAACTTCAATAACCGGGCTGACGCCGGCCACACAGTACGTCGTAAAATTGGAAGCTCATAACGTCGCCGGATTTTCCACGGAGGAATTCGCTTTCATGACCCTCACGAAGGATGGAGGTATGACGTGAAGAGCTTATTGCGCCGGGCATCTTGCGTTAATGAAAATGTCTTTTGTCTTTATTGTGCAGACGTGCCACCGCCAGATCTTATGAAGCAGGGACACGACCAATCGCCCTTCTATTCGGACATCAGAATACTCGTGCCCTTGATCTTATTAGTTTTAGGGACCATAGCGTCCGTGACCGGAGTTGTCTTATGTCTAAGACACCGTGAGTATAACATTTTTCTGTGATGTGGACTGTCGGTTATTTGCTTGTTATAAGTTTAGCTGTAGGTATAAATTACCTATACCAAATTATGCTGGACTAAAAATCCCGGTCAAAATATCCCATGATTATTTTAATTCGAACTATTTGACGACGGGACTTAATCGCAACGACGGGACATTTTCGATGGTCGTCGTTGACCAACAACAACGCAAAGGAGTTGAGGCGCGATTTTTTTTTGCCTCAATTCACGCTGCAATAGCCATATAGCATCCTATACTGGGTGATTTCTCGCAAATCATTCGGACGGTTCCGGAAAACAAACATTGCTTACAATTTTAAAAATGGAAACTGTGAATCACAATCTCGAGCATATTACAATACTAGGTGACGGCAAAGATGCCAACTAAAGTAAAATAAGTTATCACACGACAGGTTCGACAGAAGGCCGCACCCCTCGACAAATAATGCCGGTAAAAGAAACGGAGCTCTAGCTAATCGACTACTTGAAACTACAAAAGTTAACAGGACTTCCCTGTCTGATTGGGGCAAGGCTGGCGCCAGTTCAAGTCCGGTGGATCCGTGTGGTAGTGCCTCCTGATCCGTGCGCTCTAACGATACACCACCCACCTCCGTACGTGGTAGGTCATTTTGGGAAGGGTGGACAACCGGCAGTGACAGCCTCTTGCCAGAAAGCATGCTGTACGGGGGGGATGTGAGGGCGCCACGAATCTAGTTTTCTGGGCCCCACGGCTTGTCAACGATTCGAGGACGTCCACCACGACGGAAGGGAGCGGCGGCGCTGAAACACACAAAAACCAGATCAGGGGTGCGATTCTCGAACGTGTTCGGAAATTTTTCATATGCGAATTCTCCTCTCCGACAGCCCAAGCAGACACGAAACCAAAGAGATTCATATACGAAAAGTCATTTGAATAACTCGAGAATCGTACCCCTGAATCACGATCCCTGAATAGCGATCCCTGAATAAAGACAAATCAGTGACAACAAACGACATAAAATTAGAACGGAGGCCCGCAGACATGCAAAAACGAATTTTCACCAGGACGACATTCTGACGCAAGCTTATCCTTATACCCTGGACACACTATAGAACGCTCAATGATCATTAACGATGAATCGTCATTCAACTCCCCTTGCTGTCTTGGTGACAGCAACAGCAAGGGAAACGTAATTACGTTCGTGCCTAAGGATCATTAACCAAAAAAAGTCATTGCTTTTCCTCTTTCTTGCTATCGCCAAGACAGCAAGGGAAGTTAAATGACGATCCGTTAATGCTCATTAAGCTATAATACCCTGGACACACTAGGAAGCTTAATGATCATTAACGGATCGTCATTCGACTTACCTTGCTGTCTTGTTCCCTTGCTGTCACCAAGACAGCAAGGGGAGGTGAATGACGATTCATCGTTAATGATCATCAAGCTTTCTATAGTGTGTCCAGGGTATAAGAATTAGCTTGTGTCAGAATGTCGCCATGTCGTCAAGAATCAGTCGCGTCCGAGCGTGTGGCGGCAACAGTTCGCAGAAGGTGGCGACAACTACAGCGGTAGTCAGACCTCCGGGAAAAAAAAACCTATTCCAAGCAAGACTAAATGAAGACTTCGAATCCAATAACGCCCGAACACTTACTTATATAAAAATGACGCGAGGCGCGCCCGTACAGTGTTTTACTCCGTCATGTGTAGTCGACAATTGCTGCGACAAGAAAATTAAGAAAGATCACACGGTCGGTCGGTTTTATAGAAGTAAGTTTGTCTTTCGATAACGAATGAATAAGAGCAAAATACCAACTACCATCGGGCCCGACTCGTTGCGCGATTGGTGCCACTGCCGTCACCAGCTCACACCAGCGGCGCGCGGCCAAAGCGTCAATTCCAGTGGCGTAACTCCAGGGTGGGTATTTCGAACGTAACCCAAGCTCAAAAATGTTGAGGTAGGCAATAGCTTGTGTTCAGAGCCGCGCAGACCTCACTACGCCACTGCACATCTCAGGGGGGAATTGAAACTGAAAACACAAATTCACGAGATTCGGCACCAGAGCGTGAATAAATTGAGCACAATTCACAATGTGAAAAATTAGCATTCCAGTAAAGGAAATTTCTGCCCGTTGTTGAAAAAAATCAATGCAAAGCAAAATGCAACAGCAACAGAACCAATTAGTTTTTTTTTTTTTTTTAATGTAAACAACAATACATTTCATGTAAATTGCGACTCTTAAACAATAATAAATTGGTACCAGAGCCGCTCCATTTATGTCCTTTGGGACCAAACTAAATAAATATTTAATATTATTTTTACCTGGTGTAGGTACTTAGGTACTATGTACAGCATTTGTGTATATATAAAAACATTTTAAAATTCGAACATCACAATAATAAAAACAATGCCGATAAAATTATATACAATAAACAGAAGATAAGGCAGAAATTAGCGTAAAAAATAGGTAAACACTTGATCAATAAAATACATCGGTAAGGTACAATGGACTAGACAAAATTTGCTCGAGACTAACGGCCAGTATGCACGTACGAAGTAATTTGGGTTTTAAATTCATTTATTTCATATATGTTCCGCAATCGATGTGGCAATTGGTTGTAACATTGGAGAGCTTTTGCGATAGGGTTATTGAGTCCTGCATTTGTCCTAACATTGGGCAGATGGATATTATTCCGCGATCTAGTGAGATGGTGGTGTACATCAGAGTTTACTTTTAGAACTACATTGTTTTTTTGTTGGGAACTTAAGATTTTATATACATATTTACATTGTTCAATTCTCAGTAAGTCAGCTAATCTACAAAGGCCAGTCAACCTATAAACTTCTTCTGTGTTTGTTAATTTGTGTATGACAAAGAGACATTTTATAGTTTTGTTTTGTAAAATTTCGAATTGTCTGAACAAAGTGAGGGAACAAGTTCCCCAGACATTTATTAGGTACCTAAATATGCTCCCATAGTAAGCGTGATATATACATTTTCTTGCTTTAGTGTCAAACGCCCCTTCTGTTCTATATACAGCTCCCAACATTTTTATTACTTTTTCACACAACATGTCATAATGCTTATCCCACATCAGCTTATTGTCTATTTGCATCCCCAGGTATCTGTAAGTTGTAACTTCTTTTAATACATTTGTTCTGATTCTAAGTTTAAATTCCTCGGCACAATAATACTTATTTTTCTGCATAAACATCATGTAAACTGTTTTGTTTTCGTTTATTTTCAACTTATTTCCAGTAATCCATTTGCTATAGTTTTCCAAATCTTCATTCATGACCTTTTGCAAATTTTTCAAATTTTCGTCTGCTAATACCAAAACGGTGTCATCAGCATATGTAAAATATCTAGCTCTTAGGTTAACATTCCGTAGACTTAGGACATATAACACATACAACAATGGACCCAGGACCGAGCCCTGTGGAACTCCAGACTTTGTAGTTGCATAACTGCTATTAGTGTCATTCGTGTATACAAATTGTTTTCTGTCAGTGAGATAAGAGTGTATAAGTGTTAACAAAAGGCCCCTTATACCCATTTGATAAAGTTTTTTGAGAAGAATTTCATGATCTACCACATCGAATGCCTTACTCAGGTCCACGAACACCGCCGCCACATATCTTCGATTGTCCAAATTATGACACACACAATCTACAAAATCTGTCACGGCGCTCTGAGTGTTACTGCCCTTTATGAAACCATACTGCCCCGTGTCCAACACAACATTTTCTGTGATGAACGTCAATAGTCTATTTTTGATGATTTTTTCAATAATTTTCGAAAAACAACTGACTAGCGAAATTGGTCTATAATTGTTCATGTTTTTCTTAGATCCGCCTTTATGGATCGGGACGATCTTACTGATTTTCAACACCCCAGGAAATACACCTGAATCGAAGCACTTTTGAATGAGACTTTTAAGAGGATTTATTATTACCTCTAATAAACACTTAACATCACACGCCATGACTCGATCTTGACCCGGAGCACTGTCATTTTTCAGCTCTGATACGCTTTTAATTATTTCTTCCACTGTCACTTGTTCTAGAAGCGCACTTTTTTCGCTGTGGACCTCCGGTGTGTCGTAGTTCTCTTCGGCTGTCCCTTCAGTGCTCTCGGATACACGTTCACCAGTCCGCACAAAAAACTCGTTCAAACTATCGGCAATGTTTTGGCCACTTCTTGTTGGTATACCATTCACATCCAGCTCTTTGATTATTTTTGCTTCGTTATCAGGTTTTGAATGCCCAAGGTGTTTATTTATCAGCTGCCAGATCTTCCGTTGGTCCGTACCAATTTCTCTCATTTCCTTTTCTACATATTCGGACTTCAGTTGTTTTCTTCTGTTAGTTACCAGTTTTTGTAGGTTTTGGAACTTTTTTAATTTTTCAGGGTCTGTCGGATTCTTCACCTTCTTCTTGTACGACTGATCCCTCTGCCTCATCAAATCAATCAAATCTCCCGTCATCCAGTGGTTACCTTCCTTTATCTTCAATGTTCTTGTTGTTGTAGCTTTTTTCTTCGAGTCCATTATTATTCCTATGAGATCCTCAAATTTGTCTACTGTGGAATTCATCAACCTCTTCTCAACAAGTGCCTTAAATTTTTTGAGGTCAGTGAGACGTTCCTTATAATAACTCTTTGGTTTTTGTATAGGTAATTTCTTTTCTATTTGGACAGTCAGTGACCTATGATCAGACATATGGTTGTCATCAACGTTGACCTCGACCTTATACTTTCCATTAGACAAGACATGGTCAATTATTGTTTTTGTGTCTTGTGTTACCCTTGTTGCGTGTTCTTGGTCAATATTATTGTGCACCATGTACCCGTTGAGGCCTATTGTATTTTTGTATTCTATCGTCTCAGATGTTGTCGCTAAGAGATTCACGTTCATGTCGCCTATCAGTATATTACTCCCGCGATTCTGGGTAGATAGTATTTGGTCCATATCCGAGCAGAATCTCTGCAGTGAATAGGAAGGCGGTCTATATATTGCTGTGACGTGAATTTTTACGTCAGTCAATTTTATTGATACAAGGTTGATTTGCTCAGACACCACAGTATCTTCGTATGCCATTTCAAAGCGAATGCCGTCCTTTACGTATATAGCCGCGCCACCCCCCATGCCGTTTCTGCACGAGTGTAAAGCGGTGTAGCCCTCGACGCGATACCGGTCTGTCTCTTCTTCTCTTAGCCATGTCTCCGTCAATACGGCAAGGTGCGGTCTATGCTGCCTCAAGAAAGCTTCGTAGTCGCTCAACTTGTTTCTTAGGCTTCTAATATTCACATAAGATATTCTTATGTTGTCAGTTTGGATATTGTCTACTTTATTTTTTGGTTTTTCGGCTGCCCGACCCGTCATTTCTGATTGGCTTCTTTGGATTGTTCTACTTTCTTTCGAATCTTCCTGGTTGAACAGTTCGAAAAAATTGGAATCTCTTAACCACTATGCCGCTTGGCCACATCGTGCTCCTGTACAAGTCGCTTAGTATACCGAAGTCAGTTCCAATCTTGAATGCCACACTAAATGCTTCATCACGCACTGGGAGGGCTTCCACCGTGAAAACATTTTTCGGAAATCGCTCCTTCAGATATCCCTCTATTTGAGAAGACGGAGTACCTTTTTGGACTTTCCCAACATAAATCCATGCTTTTTTGGCCGCAGCACTGAAAGTACATTGTTTTTCTGTTCCTTCTGTTGACGGTGTCCCTTCACCAATAATTATTACATTCCTGTTCTTACTGCCGGTGTCCATGCCGGCCGCCGCCGCCGGGACGCTCGTCGGAATACTTCGTACTCCTTCGCTGGTGGCCCCATCTGTCCTCTTTGTATTGAACTTACTCGTTGTGCCATTTGTTTTCAACTTTGCAGTATCCGTCTTATCTCCCGCAAGAAGTTTTTGCTGTTGAATATTTCCACATATTGCCAGAAATTTGTCATTGTCCTCCTTCAGCATATCCACTTGTTTCCTTAGATCAGTGATCTGCGTCTTGAGCACTTCAGTTTCCTTCTTCACTATCTTGCTTACAATATCAGCGAGTTGTTAGTTGAGATGCTCTTTTTTACAACCTGAAAGTCCGGGCCTTGGTCATGCTCATCCGTGTCCATCTCGTAGAAGCGAGAAAATTCGCGTATCGTTGAACTGTATCAAAATTCTAATTTGCATCAGATCAACGTGACGATTCAGGGTTGCGTTGCAGGACGGTGAACTTCGCGAACAAATGGGATTATAACGCGGAAATGACGTCGCCAAAAGTCGCCATATTTTTGGCGCGCAATTTAAGAATTCAAACTTTGATCTTCCATCGAAGAATGAATCCAACTTTTCATGTACCTATTATGGAATATATCTAGATAATAAGATAATGCAAGACTGGGATTTTCAACATTAGACTACATCTAAATTATGCATCCATATAACCGCAATAAAGAACTCAAACCGATTTTCTTCTCACCTTGTAAATTTTCAGGTCAAAATGAAGCTGCCAAAGAACAATTAGATAATCAACAAAACGCAGAAGCTCAAAGGGAGAGGTACTACGCGACAATACACAAAGTGGCCCTCCAAGCCGGAGAGAAAATACCAGGTGGGTTTTTCGATCCATATCCTCTATAACGCCTGGTTTAAAGTTTTTGAAACGATTCCAGAAACCTCTGAAGACATATCACCGTACGCAACATTTCAATTATCCGAACCAAGCACGCTGCCACAAAACACAATGCTGCACAGTTTCATGTACCACGAGCACCCCATGACGGAGGGGTGCGCCTCGCCACCTCCGGCCACGTCGTCAGTTCAACGAAACTCACCCTACTACAATATCGTAAGTCTTCTGCAACAGTCTGGCGGTCGAGGGACGAAAAGTGCTCCAACCTTACAATTTTCGAGTTTAAACACTGAAATCTTCGGGGTCCAAAGGACATTCTGCAGCAGTCTGCTAGGACCTATCATGAAAGACTCATTTGTGAATCTTCAGATTTGACTTTTTTTTTTAATTCTCTCTGATTCACGGTACGATTTTTTGACTATTTCAAGTACACTATTTTGAGGGAATCGCACTTGAAATAGTGATTGAATGTCATTCAGATATACTAGTTAGCATGAGAAATGAATTCAGCGGATGCGGATTTGTCAGAAACGACTCCAAACATTATTGTAGGTTGCTTGAGCATCCCTACAAATTTTATAGCTGTGGTCGAAGTCTAGTTTGAGTATTTTTTGTCGCTTCGCCACCGGACTACGAGTCGTAAGCCATATTTATGTTTTTTAAAGTTTTAATTGATTTATAGCAAAAATTTCAAAGTACAAAAGGGCACGGTCGACGGCGCACTAGCAGGAAAACGGACGTGGACAGCGAGGAGAGCGAGTCCGACGGCGAGCAGCTCACCTCGAGCAGGACAGAGTCTTCCAATCACTTAGATATGAAACACAAGCACAGTAAGTGTGAGTACCCTTCGCACGCGTTTGTCGCAACGGCGGCTTATAAAAAAGGGCCTATTCCAGACTTCATATACCACGGTGCTCAATCGAGCACGTCCTCGGACATATCGCCCATGTCGGAGCAAAAGAGTCTGCCGAGGAGGAACCGCTCTAGGTACATGAACACAAAAGAGTTGCACTCACACCAAATTCTCACCAAAGACAACCTTGCCCGCAGGTGGCTGGCCCAAGGGGGCCGGAGCGCCTCGCAAAGGCAAATGCTGCCCCACCTTTCAGTGGCGGAAACCGCTTTCACGGAAGGCGCCACTAACCCCCAGCAGCAGGAGCAGAGCACGCCCGACCGGCCTGAGCTGAGCGAGGCCGAGTGCGACATCGACACCCTCAAAAAGCTCAAGCTGGGCCTCAGGTCGTCGCTGTGGTCCAGGCCGGGGGCCACGCCTGGCTCGGGTCACCCATCGGACTACTCCATCGCAGTCTAAAACCTACTAAAGTTGAGAGACAGAAAGAGAGAGAAACAGAAAGACGCGCGTTGAGTTATATATTGTTCAAAATAAATAAGAATCAAAATTATAGAGAAATTTTATACAGAAGAAAATTAATAGTATCTATTAAGTTTGTAATTGTTTACGATAATGATAATAATATGAGATTTTTGGACAAAATGTTTTATAAATATCTACGCAATATTTCGGACGGAAACTACACACAACACTACAGAGTTAATATGACATAAAAATAGTTAAATATTTCTTCCATAAGTCGGTGTACCAAAATACAATCATTGTCTGAACAAAAATAAATCAAAACCCCCATCCCCGATAACTGTAACAATATGTATAATACATAGTTCATCTTAAATTATAATAAATTTATTGTAAACTGCACTTCACTTTTATTCTTCCCCATGCACTTGCTTTTAGACGATCCACAGGAGTACCTGGGCCTGGTAAAGGTCGAACGCCGAAATATACCAAACAAAAATATACCATCACAAATATACCGGAAATAATAATTCACCAGTCAAGAATATAGGTACCATGCCACGACCATTAAAATAGGGGGCACAAAAGCACAGGCATGAATGTGGGTTTACTGAAATTCTGAAAGGCATGAAAACACACGAGGGGGCTCATTAGGACTCCAATAAGCGCCACTTGAGGACACAAGGGAGCCGATAGGGCTCTTGATATCAGACGAAGGCACAAGGGTGCTTACTAAAAATCCAATAACCACGAAAAAATGCAAGCGGGTCCAGCAGGGCTTCGAGCATCATTGAAGAAACGGGCGGGCCTAGTCTATAGCTTTAGAACGGTCCATATAGCTTCGGAATTTCTAGTGTAAAATGATCCATAGCTTGGAACGCTCCTAGCTTAAAATGTTCATAGCTTAGAATATCTATAGCTTAAAATATCCGTAGCATAGGAAGATCATACCTTCGAATGGTCCGTCGCTTAGGAAGTCCATAGCCGAGTCCATAGCTTAGAATGTTCGTAGGTTAGAAGGTTCATAGTTTAGATCATAGTTTAGAATCGTCTAAACTACTGAACCTGACGATATCCATGTACACAGATTGATGTGCAAAATTGTTATAATAATAATAATAATAATAATAATAATAAAGGCCTTTATTTATAGGGCGAAGTTTAGCCAGAGCTATTCCACTCAACCCCAAAACTCAAAAAATATAAACAATTCAATAACAAAGAATGAACAATACGTAACACCAATTAATAAATTACAAATATAAAACAAATATGCAATTAAGTAAAATAAAAAACTACTACTCAAAATAAGTATAACAAAAAACAGATATTCAATGCAAGTTAATGCAAGAAAGCGAGTTCAAACGTTATACTGATTGGACGGAGAAGAAATGTGACCTGAGTGTTTTTTGACAAGTTTGACTAGACACTGACTTGAGATTCTCTGGTAGTGAGTTATAAATGCAGCAAGCATTTGGTACGAGAATGATCTTCGAAAAACGGACGTACGATGTCTGGGAGTCGCTAGCAACTTGGAGTAGGCCGCATATTTCGATCGTGCTGATCGTGCCTGTATTGAAGTTTTTCGCGCAGGTGTACAGGTTTCGATGTGACAAGCAAGCGGTTTACAAAAACAGACATAGCATATCTGAACATATCCTCCACCCTCAGCCAACCAAGCTCGTGAATTCGCAGTGAAACTCTATCATACTTGCGCAGCCCGTAAACAAATCTACAGCAGGTATTTTGTATCTTTTGTAGACGATATTTAGACAAAACATCTAAACATGGGTAATACACAACAATACAGTAGTTAATAATCGGGAAAATTAACGACTCACAAAGTTTCTTCCTAAGTTTAAAATTCAATATCGAAAAGTTAGTGTACCTATAGGATTTTCAATACTGCAAAAGACTTCCTAACAATCATATTAACGTAATTTTTGAATCTTAGGGAAGTGTCAAATATGATTCCAAGATTTCTCGCTTCCTCAACGAACGTAATACGTTGATCGTAGATAAGTACACTTCACACGCGATATTCTTTGGAGCAAATAAAAGGGACACAGTCTTTGCTACATTTAGTTTGAGCCCTTGAGCCGATGAATAGTTTTCAACCGATTTTAGGTCCGTATTAAGTGCGGCCATAGCTGCTGTGACGTTCTTGGGGTGAAAGGAATAGTAAAGTTGGGTGTCATCAGCATACATTTGGATGCTTGCCTTATTTACATGTGTTTTGAGATCTGCTGTGAACAATGAAAAAAGCGAAGGGCCCAGATTTGTACCTTGAAATACACCAGAGGTAACAGGCTTCGGAAAAGAATAGTTTTGGCCGAGACGCACTAACTGCAGGCGATCGCTCAAGTACCTAGCTTGCGAAAAAATTTCTCGAGTGTTCATCAAAACCATAATAGTGCAATTTGGCGCAGAGAAGGGAATGATCTATGGTGTCGAAAGCTTTTGAAAAATCGAGGAGCACCATTGCAATGGGATGTTTTCAGCGTAGTTGAAGAAACTCTGCTAGAGCTAGATGAGCTAGATGTCCCTAGTGGTTCGTAAGGGGCTTGGGAACATTTGTGTTCTGTATGTTGACAGCTCAACCGACTGCTTGTTGTCGTTCAAAATTGAAATGTAACCCAAAAAATTTAGCGACGTTTATCAAAAGTGTCAAAGTCTGAAGTGTTGAGTTTCGCTGGCCATTCTTTGTTCGTTGAACAATAACAACGAACGTGAACTGCAGCAAAACCATGCCTGTAAGGTCAAGGAATAAGAAAGTGCAACTGACGCTACTTAAAATTTTGAATTCAACACTTCGCCGAAGTGCTCGTCTGAAGATGCTCAACAGAGTTTAGTTTGGGTGTTATGGTTCTGGTCTCCTCCTGCTTCCTGCTTTGTGTGAAAGAAAAGGCGACATGAGAATACGAGTTAGAATCATTGATAAAACCTGGTAGTTTTTATATAATCTTGTTTATTAAAAACGTTCCTAAAATAATTTGCATGGCTTTCACTCGACCTCCTCGCATAGCGCGTTGAAGTTTACGTTCAATGCAGTGGTTGTGGCTACCCTCTGGTTGTAGTCTGCTGTCTGCACTACACCTTCTAGTCTCTTCAGGCTCTCAAGCTACGAAGTTATCCACAGAACCATTTGTGGCCGCGCCTTCCACAGGGTGCGTGCTTCTCACTTCTTTGTGTGAACAGAAATTTATACCGCGATTTCGTCACATCACCCAGCAATAAGAAAGTTGTGTTCGATGTTCAATCGATTTCTATTATTGTATCTTCATTCATACCAAGTTGTTCAGCACCAAGGAGCTTTCGTACAAAGGCCGTGCGTGATGATACGGAAATGGGAAAGCTGGAACTGACAACAGCTGCCACAAAGACAATTTAGCATTCGGCATATTTGGCAACGACTCTATGGCAACGACCGCAACCTGTTGCAGGACCGTCACATTCAAAAATCCCGCTGAAATATCATGGCAGCCAAACTGCGTCAGTGTCGCCAATTTATGATAATTGAATGTTTCTCAGCCCCTTACGAACTACCAGGGACATCTATTGAGAACCTGTCAGGAAAACATCCCATTGCATAGCCTTTATCGTAAGACCTTAAAATGTCATCCGTCACCCTAGTCAAAGCGCTCGCAGTGCTGTGGTTCTCGCGAAAGCCGGCTTGTTCAGCTGGAATGATTTTGTTGTCGATCAAGTAACTGCAGAGTTGTGGTTGTAAAATTTTTTCCAGGATCTTTGAGAAAACGGGAAGGATGCTGATTGGTCTCCATTGTTGAGAGTATTTATTCTCATGGCTAAGTACTCCGATTGCTGGTCTTCAAATAAAAACTACTGAACCTGACGACATCCATGTACACAGTTTGGCGTGCAAATTGAGACAGTTTGCGAATGTTAAGTACATATACCTACGCACTTTGTGCGCGAAAGTTTCCGTTGAATTATAAGCTTTTTTCCGGAAGGAGGGTAATGCTTTTTACGCACGCCCCGGCTGGAATGACACCGGGGGAGTGTGGCACTCGCGACGTGCCCTACCCACTAAAACTCCTCATCAGACCTAGTAGTTGACCCGCTCCCTGGAACCGTTTTCACATATCTTCGGGGGGCGGCTGGTCTCTGTTTCCTTCGTGTCTATTTTCCGTCTTCATCTTCTTCGTACGCAAGACTTCGGTGCACCAGTTCGAGACAATGGACCATCTTTCTGGGCTCTCCAACATTATCTCCATCACATTTCTCACTGTTATCACTTTGCGGGTTGGCGATTCTGCTTCTTGTCGCTGGTTCTACCAACGGTGGCATTCCAAAAACGTGTGCGCCACAGTGTCTTCTTCCAGGTAGTATAAGGTGACCAGACGTTCCGATTTGATCGGAACTGTACCGTTTTCGGGAGACACTTTCCGATTAGACTTTCTGTTCCGTAAATGTTCCGATTTGAGTAACTAATCCGTAAATACTCCAATTTCCGATTTGCGCAACGAACATTTCAATTTTTTTCACCTCTTCTATATTTTTGGTAGACTTGTTTGAAAATTATGTAGATTGTAGTTTATTTACAAGATTGAATTTATTTCGACTGGCACACATGCTATGCAATCTCGACTGTCTGCAGAATGTACCGTAAGATCAAAAAACTCCCTTATTCAAGGGAGACTGTGTCGCCTTGCCAAAATCAGCCTCGTTTGCCTGCCAATGACCAGGACCACAGCCTCCCTTGAGTGAGAAAGTCTTTGATCATGTTACAGTACTCGGTACAGGGTGTTCACGATAAAATTCACCCCCCTTCAGTTGATTCCCCTTTGAGATATTTCGAAAAACTAAAAACTTTTTCTTCACGATTTTTCCCAGGGACCTTAAATCGATCCTCTAAAAGTTTCTAATTGGTACCGTATACAGGGTGTGATATGTACCTTTTTTATTTTGAATGCAACACCCTATATTTTATTCCGTTATTTGATTAAGCCTTTTTTTCTGATTACAAATATATATGACACTCATGATTTATTTTGACAAGTAAGTTGTTGAAAAAATAATAAAATAGGTAGTCACATAATTTTGTTTCGCGGCAAGATGGCTTTGGTTTCTACAGTTCACTTAAAAAAAAAGTTATTTTCGTAGCATTTTATCTGCGGAATTCAACTCTGCATGGAAAAATGGTCCAATTCGTTTCTAATACAGGGTGTCGCGTAATTTTTAATTTTTGATTTTTTTGACTACCTATTTTATAATTTTTTTGACAGCCTCTTGTCAAAGTAAATCATTGATGTTATATATTTTTGTAATCAGAAAGAAAGGCTCCATCAAATGACGTATTAAAATATAGGGTGTTGTATTTGAAATAAAAAAGTTACATGTCACACCCTGTATACGGTACCAATTGAAAACTTTTAGACGATCGATTCAAGATCCCTGGGAAAATTTGTTAAGAAAAAGTTTTTAGTTTTTCAAAATATCTCAAAGGGGAATCTTCTAGAGGGGGGGTGAATTTTATCGTGAGCACCTTGTACATGTTGTTTCAAAGAAGCATTATTTTATTATCAACATTATTTTCTTATTAGGGGTGGGTATTATTATGGACACCGTTGATGCTTGAGAAGGGGGCAAGGGACAGCACTTACCCGCCCTCCTTGAAGTCTACTGTTTTTTTTTTTTGCAAAAAATGATCAGAAAACCTAAGTTTCAGAAAATATCTCCAAATATCGGTGTCTGTTGCATGTCTATCCAACAATGAACAGACGCGAAAAAATGGGGAATAGATGGTAGGTAGGTGCCTGGGAGTTCTAAATCAGCTAATAGAAGTTGGCCACCCTCCTTTTTCGAAAAAAAATCGCCTGCGGCGCATCTCGGGGGCTCTGCCTCGTGAGATATTGTGTGAACGTGGAATGTTCCGATTTTTTCACTGACAAATCTGGTCACCTTAAGGTAGTATCTACATACGGGCTTTGGTCTCCTCTTCATTCGAAACAAATACGCATATTGAAGCAGCCGTGGCCAGTGAGAAACTGTGACAGATAGTAATTCAGCTCTCTGTGCTTCCTGTTTATCCAAGAGTGAACGTCTGGGATAAGCTGATATGTCCATCTCCCTTGTGAGCATTCGGCCCACTGTCTTTGCCAAGCATCCATTCTGTCCTCACGCCTTCTTACCGCATCCTCCTTTCCCAAGAATATGTCCTTCCCCTCATTTTTTAGGAGTTCGACAAGCATCGTGCCTGCAATCACTCTTATAGTCCGGAGGCTAGCCGCCTGAACCTTGCAAATCGTGATAACGCGATGCCGTTTGGTACGAATGTTATCTATACCAGTACCTCCATTTTGAGATATGGAGCCATCGCCGAATCCCATGCACGTCCCCAAGGTGGCGGGTTGTCTACTTACCAGGGGCAATTTCCAAAAATCACGCTATTCATTCGATTTTGACGTTGATTTTTGGTTGGATAACGGTATTAGTGAGTGTGAGTCTTGCAGAATTATCATACAGTAACCGTTTGGCATGCCTGACCGGATTGCCTGCTGTCTCAGGGGCAGGTAATGCCAAATTGGCGCAAATAAAAGTATACTTTTCGACCTGCGCTTCTAGCCCAGAAAAAAAACTGAGGTTTTTGAGGTCAAACAAATTCGTATAAGCAATTTTATTGTTGTTTTGAATTGGGAATTCAATGCTTCGCAACATATTTAGAATCCCCAAAAGTCCTCCTATAGTTTTTTTTTCTCCATAAGGTCAAAGACCAAAGAAGTTAATTGTGTTATTTTCACCCTGGCTGAAATTTGCGCAAATGATTTTTTGTAGCTCATTAAATTGCGAACAATTTGATATATCAACAGTCTCTCTACAACATATGGTTCTAAAAATAGAGCTTCTGAAAGTAAGAGCATTTTTCGTAACAGCGTCGTGCCCTTTGCTCTGAAAACTACAGTTACCGTAGCGACAAAAAAATTTCAACTGAAGATATCTATTGAATGCTTCATGCTAGAACTGTAAAAATAGTTTCAAACTCTTCGTCTTTAACTACAGATTGAGAAGCTTCAATTGCGAGAACACTCACCTAGGCATATACAGGGTGTACCGTAGAAACGAACGGAGCTCTCTGAAAACGAACACATTTTTGCATGTTTCCCTGGGAAAGCCTTCAAACACAAATTTTACGCCCAAAAACGATATGGATTTATTCATTAAGCTCAAATGAGTTAATCAAGAGCAGTTTCAAAGTCACAGCTCACATCCTAGATGTTAAGTGAGTTTCACAAAATCGTTGATTTTTACTGTCAAGAGGATGTAAGAGCGCATGTGGGAGAGTTGGCGCCACGGGAGGGTTGCGACAGTGACCTTTTTTAGCATTTTACGATAGTCAATATCAGACCCACAATCTTACGCTGAAAGAAGTGACTCTCCCAACATTGCCGTGGTATCAGACCTTCCATATTCCTCCTAATATCCCGCTACTGTAACAATCAACGATTTTGTGGTACCACTTTATCATCCAAGATGTGAGCTATGACTCCACAGCTACATTCAATAATCTCATTTGAGCTCAGCAAACAAATGGATGTCATTATTGGAAGTAACGTGTGACGATAATTTTCGCAAGGTATCATTTTATACCATCCTGTATTATCGAAACTTGAAATGAATAACGGCGCGTTGCTAGCTTTGGTTTTACTGCATTATTTTGGAATAGATAAGACTTTTTTGTGGAATCAAAGAAAGAGAGCGTTCGGCGACTTCGAGTAAAAATCATCATTATATTGGAAGCGTAAAATTGTGCCGAGAGCTCGTAGCCCATCTTGGTTCTGTTCTGTTTCTCGATTTGTGTTTCGTTACCGAAATTTTGGACAGAGGAACTATCGCACGATTTGCGGATAAAGGCTTGGGTTCTCGCTTCTCGACAAGTTTTAATTCGAGCGACCTAGTCGGATTTATTGCAATTAACGTTTCTACGCATAAAAGCCATCTACACCTGAGGTATTGTAGTCGTCGTCTCTTTCTGTTCTTTGCTTCATTATTTCATTTCGTTTCAGGCTTCAAGTACCTATATTTTTGTACATTACCTACCTGCGTTTTTGGTGAATGATATTCGTCAATTCCGGAGATTCACCACATAAAAGAAAAACCTCCTTCCACCTTGAGGTACCTACAGCTCGATTTCATTTCTTTTAGCGCAAGCTGACGCTACTATTGGTTCTAGGTTTTTTTCTTTTGGTCTACCTTTTGGGATTTGCGGAATTTCGACTACGTGCTACTACCTACCTGGAAAACAGGACGTTGACGTTGCGGTCGGAACGAAATTAGTTATCTACCACTCACCTTGATTCTGGAAGTACCGGACCTTGCGATCGAAATGAAAATTAGTTATCTACTACTTACTTGGATTCTGGAAGTATAGGACCTTGCGATCCGAACGGAAAATTGTCTAATTATCTACCACCTACCTGTCGAGGAATAGCGAAGACAAAATAAACCTTTTTTCGTTTAGCTACGGCTGAACTCACCGGTCAGACTGTATGTACAAACCTTTCATAAAACGTCAGTGAATTTTGTCATTTTATCAGAGTTACCTAACTTAAAGTTATAGTGTAGACTGTAGAGAAATACGTGTCGTTTGAAACCTGCTCGTCCTTTTTCGGGACTAGTTTCTTTCTTTCTTTACCCCAAAAATATACTGAGCAGGAATTGAGAATTTAATAGCGTCAGTAGCGTCATAGTGACACACCCGGTAGACTGTTAGGTGCACAGCTGTGAAACCTGGATAGGTACCTACCGTTTGAACTCCGAACATTCATTACCCAAGCTTAGGTATCTTTAGATCTCAATCGGACTCAGTAGGAATTAAGAGAGTCAATCAATAATTTTTTTTAACACTTCATTTCTCTGCACGTTTAGTTTTTGACATTTTTCTGAAATATTTAGTTTGTCTGTTTTCAATTTATACCTGTTTAAATTTAAATACATACTTTCTTCTGTATTGTGGGAACTCACACACACACACACACACACACACACACACCAAGTTTTGTTTCGCGTAACTCAAATGGCTCAATAAAATTCTGAATTCGAACCTCACCATTTAGTTTTTTTTTTGTAATCATAATCGGATATTTTCGGCTTTGAATATTTTGATTTTGAACAGGGTTAGTACTGGGGAGTAACGCTTCAAATCCGTGGCGCCTTTTTTTTGAACTTGAACCCAGCCTAGACCGTTGACGCTGGCCAGGGCCGTTGCTTCCCAACAGAGTGCTAACACTTGTGTTCGAGAAAACAAACGTCTGTGACGTTTGGGGCGTGACAAACGTATGTCTTCGAAGGCTTTCCCAGGCATAAATAAAGAAATGTGCTAGTTTTCAGAGACCTTCGTTCGCTTCTTTGGTATACCCTGCATATGCACTAGAAGAGGGTTGCCAAAAACTTTACTTTAAAATCTGAAGTTGAAGACGAAGAGTTTGAAACTATTTGTACGAATCCAGCTTGAAGCATTCAATAGATATCTTCAGTTGAATTTTTTTTTGTCACTACGGTAACTGTGGTTTTTAGAGCAAACGACCCGACGCTGTTACGAAAAATGCTCTTACTTCCAGATGATCTATTTTGAGAACCATTTGTTCTAGAGAGACTGTTGATATATCAAACTGTTCACAATTTAATGAGCTACAAAAAATCATTGGTGCAACTTTCTGTCAGAGTGAAAATAACACAATCAACTTCTTCGGCCTTTGACCTCATGCAGAAAAAAACCTACAAGGGGATTTTTGGGGATTCAAGGTATGTTGCGGAGCGGAGCGGAATTGAAATTCCCAATTCAAAATTGTTATAAAATTGCTTCTACGAACTTGTTTGACCTCAAAACCTATTATTTCTGGGCTAGAAGCGCAGGTCGAAAGGTACATCTATTCGCGCTAATTTGGCATTACCTGCCCCTGAATCAGCAGGCAACCCGGTCGGGCATGTCAGAAGGTTACTGTAAGATAATTTTGTGAGAATCACTTTCACTAATACCCTGATCCAACCAAAAATCAGCGTCAAAATGGAATTAATGGCGTGATTTTTGAAAATTGCCCCTGGTGAGTAGACAACCCGCCGCCCTGGGGCCCTGCATGGGATTCTGCGATGGCTCCATATCTCAAAGTGAAGGTATTGGTATAGACAACATTCGTACCAAGCGGCATCACGGTATCACGATTTGCAAGGTTCGGTCCATATATAGCTGTCAACATCCGCACTATTACGGCCTCTGTTGAGGTGGTGCGGTAAGCTGTCGCGATTCGAAGCACCAAAGCTCTTTGCATAGAGACGAGTTTCTTCTTGTATTTTCCATATTTTAGGATTCCTATTCCTCCCCATACTGGGGCGCCGTACAGCACCGCAGATGTAACCACTGAGACTAACAGCTTCCTTTTTCCAGTTTTAGGACCGCCAGGTGAAGGCATCAGCGAGACCAATGCCTTAGTTGTTTTTCCAGCTTTGACCAGGGTAGCCTCCACGTGCTTTGTGAAAGTAAGTCGGTTATCTATCGTCACACCAAGGTATTTCACTGACGGAGTCGGCTTCACTTCGACACCTCGAATTGTGAAGGCCATGGGCTTATTCAGTCGTTTCAACCCGGTTAAAAGCACTGCCTCTGTTTTTTTCTGCGGCTACCTGGAGCTTGAGGTTCTCCAGCCACGCTATGATGACATTTTCTAGAGCCGCATTGGCCTTTCTTCTAAGGGCGTCTTGGTTTTTTGCCACCACTGCTAATGCCAGGTCATCGGCATAGGCCACGAGAGTCGTACCCTCTATGCTGCAACATTTTAGAACACCGTCATATAGTACCTACGTTCCATAGCTCTGGCCCGAGGACTGCACCTTGTGGTACCCCGGCGGTTGTCGTCATGTAGGTATTCCTTTTGTCCACTACCTTCCAGCAGCAATTGCCTTTCGTTCAAATAGCTACTTATTATTCGCTGTGTAGCTGGTTTGATTTTTTTCGTTTTTAGTGTTTCCATAATGAGCTGCCATGACGCGCAGTTGAATCCGTTTTTAATGTCAAGCAGTAAAAGGGCGCATAACTTGCGAGTGTGCCTAGTCTTTCCTTCTCCAGCTTCATTCGCTATTTTCATTACTCGTTGTATGGCGTCCACGGTCGATCGGCCCTTTGTGAAACCATATTGGTTCTTTGACTTCCTTCCATTTCGAGTGTGTTGTAATCTTTGCAGTATGAGGTACTCAAAAAATTTCCCCGCCGTATCTAGCATTCACAAAGGCCGGTAGTAGTTCAGGTCTTTCCTTTTTTTGTTCGGTTTTGGGAACAAGACCAATCTTGCCACTTTCCAGATTTAAGGAAAACTTCCTTGTAGGAATAGCTCATTATAGATTCTCTGCAATGCTTCCGGTTCTCCTTTCGCTAATATTTTGAAAGATATCTGGTGGGATTCCATCTGGGCCTGGGGCACGGTTTGGTTTTAATTTTTCCCAGCGATTTTAATCTCTTCTATACTGAATGGTTCGATTTCATGAACTTCTGGTTCTTGCCACCTTGGTTCCGTGCTCTGCGGAAAGAGATGTAGTGCAATTTCTTTCATTTTCTGCAGTGTGATGTCCTCCATTGGTGGTTCTACTCGAAGTTCCCTGAGCGCTATTCTGTAGCCGTCCCCCCATACGTCCTCATCGACTGTTTTGCAGATTTCTGTCCAGCCGCTTTTTTTTTGATTTATTTATCGCGAACACAAGTTCTTTGCGTTCTTCTTTATATTTTATAGTTCGAAGTGTGGCTTCTTTTTGTTTGCTCTCGTCATCTCTCTTTTGACTGCCAGGCATGTTCTCCTTTTTTCAGCAATTTCTTCATTTCACCAGTACATCCTTATTCGGCCCTCTGGCGGGTGGAATAAGGCCATAGTGGCGTTACGTCTTTTTGGGGGGCCCGAAAAAAAAATCTGTTGAGGGTGTTTTGCGCGAAGTGTTGTCTAAATTTCTCCACTAATACATGCTTTTTCAGTTTTTTGACATTCCATCTTCTTTTTGTGCGTGTTTATAACGATAAGAATAAAGCGACTTTATTTGGCGAAGTTTCTTTTCGTTTAGCATCTGCAATATCGGAGCATATGTACTTATGGTCGCTAAAGCTGTCATCATCCAATACCTTCCATCCCGTTATCTTATTCATCATCCCTTCCGTTGCTAAGGTGATGTCTATGTGTGATTCTGCCCCGGCCTTCGAGAATGTTGGGGTGTCTCCCTCGTTCAGCACATGAAGGCCCATTTCAGCTATTGCTTCTAATACCTAGTAGGTCTCCTCTTTTGTCTTGCTTCTTAGATCCCCAATGCGGTGATTTAGCGTTAAAGTCACCTGCAACAATTTTGACATGACTTGTAAGGCGGTACAGATAATCCTCGAACTCTTGGTCGGAGCAGTTCGGTGAAATGTAACAGCTATAAACTGTGGTGTTTTGATTTTCTATCCATACAAAGCCATCATCTGCGCCCCACTCGTTTACACTAACTGTGTTACGGTTGACCCAAATCGCCACAGCGCCCCATTGGTCTCTGCGCCATTGTTTCCCTGTAGTGGCTCTCAGGTTGAGCTCGCTTACTATAGCCACATCCAGATTTTCTTCACGAATTCTGGATTGATCATGCCATGTGCAAGTTTAGCACGGTTCATATTTAGTTGTATAAATTTCAGGTTCTTATGATTCATCATTGAGATTCACTTCTCCTTCCTTTCCCTGTTTTATTTTTCTTCTCTCTCTCATTTCCTTCACGAGCTGTCTGTACCTTGGGCACGTCATCGACTCTGGCTTGTGGCCTGTTTCCTCGCATTCGTAGCATTTTATTTCTTTGTCGCATTATAAGCTATGAACTTCCTAAGCTACGGACCATTCGAAGGCATGATATATCTAAGCTATGGACATTCTAAGCAGTGAACATTCTAAAATTACGAACCAATCTAAGCTGCATATTTTCCAAGCTGCTGAACCTTCTAAGCTACGAAGATTCTAAGTTACGAACCATTCTAAACTACGGACCATTCTAAGCTACGAACAATTCTAAGCATCGTTTCTTAGCTGTGAGCTTTCTAAGCTACGGACCATTCTAAGCTAAGTTTTTAAGCCATGGACTTTCAAGCAACGGATCGTCTCTGAAGACACAAGGAGGCCAATGGGCTTGAACCTCACCTCATGGATGACCAATTCCAGGTTAAGTCTCTTGGAATCGAGAAGAAAACAATAATTGAAATTATAATAAATTTATTGTAAACTGAGTCTGTGTATAAAGTTAACCTAGTTTTATTGCACATTCGGTTAGAGAACTGTTGTATGAAACTTGAACGACCAAGCCACAAGAACTTTTGCAGTTCTAGTGATCCTGTGATTCCTATGGCAAGGTTCCAGGAAAACCTTTGTATTATTATGGTACAAAATATCTAAAGCATGTGTGTGATGTTACAAACCCACCAGTGGACGCATTTTTGATACATTATATTATGATTATTATGAAAAACCTTAACAAGCAAGCATTGATATACCCTCTGGATATGTAGTAACAGTTTTTAGATGTCAGAAAAAAATTGTTTTAGTCAGTAATGTATAAATATCATAATACAGGTACCACATTATCGTAATAAATAAAACAACTGAAGGGGAAAAACAAAAATATAACAACAATTAGGAATTTATAGGCATGTAAATATCACAATGTTCATTTCCGCGTCGCCAGCAAGGCCTCGTGCTTTTTACATTCGATGCTCAACTGGCGAACGGCCGAAACGTACTTCCTTTGTTGCTCGATCAAAATCTGCAAAGTCGAGCTCAATCGATCGCGCTGTTTCCGTTCCTCGCCAAGTTTCCTGTCGATCTTCAGTTTGGACTGCCGCACGCCTTCGACGATATTCTGCAGCTGTTTTAGAAACTCATCCTTGCCAGCATTTGATTGCATTGCTCTGCAAAAACAATGTTACCAATGGTAATAATAGCAACTAGGTATAAAATAGTAATAGTTATTTGTGTACCTAAGGCTCGATATTGTGTTGGGGCGCGAAGTTAGGACGGCGTAACTTGCTAAATACAATGAATTGATTGGTTGATAGATGTTGTACACCGTTGCTATGGTGATTCTCACGTATGGCGGACTGAGCACCAATAATAGGCCTTTCCAATTTTACCTGCTAGGGTTAGATAATGGTGGTGCGACATTTCCGACTTAGTTGACAGGTTGAAAAAAGTTGAAAGTAACAAGTAGTACGGAAGTCATGTGGAAATTGTTGCGCAACGTTTTCTTGAACTGTGTACTGTGTGCTGTTCAAGCCATACCGAATCCCTAGCCCCTAGTCTACCTCGAATAAGGCTGCGGGACGTAATAGCCCGCTAGCGGAAAGAAGAAACTTGGTTTTCATTTAGGTTCATGTTGTAACCGAGCATTTGCACGTTCATAATGAACTTTACGGCTTCCATTGGGTCGAAAACCTTTGCAAATGCAATAATGTTACAACATGGGCCCATAACGAAATTAAGGCACTACATTACTTGAAACAAACGAAAAAAACCTATTCAAATGACTGTGTCAACCATATGACAGCTGTCTGAATGCGCGTCAACCAGAAATAAAGGCAGCCATTACCGAACCCCAACAGCACAGATAAAATTGAAAAAGTCTTTATATTATCGAGCTGCCAGGCACTAGAATTGAGTCTGAGCTATGGCAAATCAACCACAATTTTTCAGTGAAAAAGAAAAGCTGAAGTGATGAGGTGGATAAATTAAATAATTGTATCTGAAATCTTCCATAACCAGCAGACCATGAGGCATGCTGTAAAGTACTGGACAGATAACTAAAGAGGTATGCCTTGACAGCATGTAAACTTACTCAGGATAACTTTCGGAAATCGAGTTCAACAACGACAACTCTTTCTTCATGTACAACTGGGTGTCGTCCAGGGTGTTATACAGCGTGAAATATTGCTTGGTCTCCTTGTGTTTGGCAGATACTTGATTGTACAATTCCAGAAATCTTCTTTGGTACTGCGCCAATTCGGGACGGTTCGGAACGTCGTCGAGTTGTCTTTGCAACGCTGCAACGATCCTGTTTTTCTTGGCCAACTGGAGTCTCAGAGTTCGAACGTTTTCCGTCAACTCTTCAATCTCTTGATTGACTTCTTTGGTGTTTTCAGTTGGTGTTTTCGCCTTTTTCGTTTCTCTGCAAGAATACGATTGAGAAATTAATGAATTGAAAACAGAAAAATATTCAATAAGAACTTACTCAATCAAATTCTGGAGCCTGACAAGTTCCTTCTTGCAGTGTTCCCTGAACTGCGCCTCTTGCGTTTTCAGGCTATCGCTAGTCATCACCAGTTCCTCAATTTCTTTGACGTATCTAATAAAACCAGATTTAAGCAAAAAAAATCGAAAAATGAAGGAACATCACAGGATTTTATTAGGAAATCTAAGGATCAGAAAACATAGGAAAGAGGCAACACACAGAACACAATATTACTATAAAAAATATGAAATACCCTGAATCTTGAGAATTGGCCTGTTCCAGTTCCTTGAGCGTTTTATCTGCCTCTTGCTGTTTCAGTCTTAGTTCTTCGAGCTGGCTGGAACTTTGTTTTAGAGAATTCTCTAAGGAAGCCCTTTCGCTTTCCAGCTTGGTGCGCCTATCCAGCAGCTTCTTGTTTTGGTCTTCCAGTGCCAGAAGCTGTTTCTCTTCTTGCGATTTCAAGCCGCCGTCTTTGAATTCCATTTGCAGGGAAGCGTAATGTTTCGCCAAGTTTTTCAGGTCTTCTTCGCTCAAATCTTCATAATCGAAAGATTCCTAGAACAGCAGTTTTTTTTTCAAAGTTGGTTGGTCGGCGAAAAAGGCAAAAATGAAGCGAACAACACAAAGCGAACTTACCTCTTTTTGCACGGTTAAGCTATTCAAAAGCTGTTGCATTTGTTGCTACAATCACAAAAATAAAACATGCCGGAAATTAACGAAAAAGAAAACACCACACTCAAAGAATCATAATTAGGTATACTTATCATTCATTCAAAATTCATCCGGCGTGTCAGTGTCAAACTTCATAAAAACAGAGTAGTTAATACATCTGAAGTGTTTTATACTTATTTCTTCATGTAAAAGGTTATGAAAGTACAATCTCACATAAAAATTATAAGTACCGAAGCACTAAAAATGTATTAAATACACCCTGTTTTCGTGAGATTTGACAGTGACAACCCGGGTGGATGCTGAATGAATAATATACATGAATAATAAATACAAGGTGTTCAATTCAAGAATACATGAATGAATGCTAAAATGAAAAGCGTTTCCAATTGATTATGAAGAATTTCGAAATATTCGCCACAAAGCAGTTGAATAGAAGAAGCAAACAAATCTGGAGGTGTTACATCTGGTGATTTTACATTAATAGAAAATGGTGTGGAGACTGTTGGTTCAAATTTCGGCCAAGCCTGAAGAAAGGTAATGAAAGTGGCATGGATCATCAAACAAGGGGCATAAAACCACCGCTAAGATGATGATAACACATGTACACATGGGCTTCTCTTCTGACTACAGGGGCGCCATATATCAATCATGTAAAATGGGGTACTTCAAGGCACTGTCTTGTTTACTTGAATTATAGGGTCACTTTCTATTTCAGTGTTTTTCTTTGATTAGTTGTCTCGAAATATTCACCGACTAATAATCTACTGTGAAAATGGAGTCCATTTCATTAGTGGCACCAATGTCAGACAGTTTTTTGACAGTTCACATTTTTTGTGATTTTATGACGTCCTATGAAGTTGTCCTTTAGACATTCGATTTTTTTGGCTACTCCGGTCCTATCATAGTAAGTATTCATGCTACGATTGGGCCGTCACGTTACGTAGAAAGCATTTCTCTGAGAGGCTGCTGCTGCTACGTAACGTGACGTTACAGCACCATAATGTATTTTAATGATCAGGAAAACTTTTTGAATGCATGTGGTCAGGAGATCTAGTTCTAGGAGACCTGAGGATTTAAAAAAAATTCAAAAGGCTTCTTTGAGAGCAAGGCAAAACATGCATTTAGAATGTAAGAAAAAAACTTGTAGGAAGAATAGTTTCCGAGCAAAATGACTTTTTGCCGTCATGTATTGTAGAATAGAAAAATCCAGAAACCTTGAACTTAGTTAGAAAAAGTATGTTACTTCACACATCTCTTGTTGATGGTCCCTTGGACTAATCAAAATTAGTACCCCTCTGCATCAACTGCAGTTCCTGAAATATCTTTGAAAAAAAACTGAAAATTCTCTCCAAGAACTGGATTTTTAATATGAATCACTTTTTCCCAATAAATATTATAACTACCGAAAGTTTTTATTTTTAGAGAAAATGAAGTTGAAGACAAAGTGCCCTCAATATGTGCAATCAATACACCAGCAAAAAGTTCGGTTTATTCAAAATGACAATAATATTTAAATGAAGACGTAGTAGGTGAGTAAAATTGTACTCTTGATTGAGAGAATTGACCTATTTTTGTCGTGAAACGTGACGATCAATAGGGTAGTGACCACCATCGAAAAATATAAACAAAAATCATACTAATCGAATGTAGAGCCTTAATAGCAAGACTACGTTTCGTGAAAATTCAAAAAAAAAGTTCCAAGTGTCTCGAAATCTGCCTTGAAAGTGGCTACTTTTGCGAACGATTTCAAATCTACCGAGCTGTAAGGCGGGCTGTGACGTTTCAATCTTTTGACAGTAGTGGGGATGACCCCACCTCCGTTGCCTGTGTGTCAGTGTTGACGTTGACGTTTGCCGGCATAACATAACCATTGAAGTCTGATGTAGTTTTGAAATATTCATAAATCATAAAATATTTTACCATGGGTAAATTTTGGGAAGTCGCCTGTTCACAATCGGGCTCCACATTTTCAAGCAAAACAACTAAACAACACGAATCACCGCACAGATACAAAAAGCGTGAACAATATAACATTCAGCTGTTATGAGCGTTGACGGGTTGACGCTAGTGCTTTTTGTAGTAAGTTCTGTAGTGTTGTCAAGCCTGCTTCTCCGCCTATGAAAGATTGTGACGTCATCGCGCCCGAGATCGCGCCAAATTTGAAATGATCGAAAACTTTCATAATTTTTTTTTACCAAGAAAACTTGCGAAAAAATTCTGTTAACTTTATAGCGTCACTTATCAAGAAGTGAACTTTTAAAAAAAATATTAAAAAAAAATTCGGTCACTACCCTATTTTCCCCTGAGCTTTTTACTGAGATCACTCTGGGAATCCGCCAGGAGAATTAGGTCGTCCGCATACAGTAGAGAGAGAATGTCAGTTCGTCCGTCTACGTTGACTCCAGTAAGTCCTTTACCACGAAAAAAACAATCCAGGTCCGAGATGAATAATGCGAAAATAATTGGACTGAGACATTCTCCCTGTAATACACCAGCAGAGACGGGGAACTATATCCAGCTACAAGTTCGCAATGTTCGTATCAACCAACTTTCGCGAACAGGCGGTCATTTCTTATGTAAAGCGAGAAGATTTTTCAATTTTTCGTATGTGCTTATACCTACGTGCACGCTACGGGCATTATATAAGTACCTCCTTGTCTCACGGATACTAACTGAAACCTATCTCCTCATCAATAAATTCGACTTTGCTCAAAAATTAAGTGCCGCCAATCGATATCGTGCTGTACGTTTGCAATGTCCGTATCATCCAAATTCCGCGAATAGGTGGTCATTTGTTATGTAAAACGGGGAGTTTTTAATTTTCCGCACGTGCTTATACGTGCACGCTACGGGCATGATCTCATAATTTGGTACAAGAAATATTGTTGCAAGAGGCAAGACACAAAATCCAGTTCCTCCATTACAGAAATACGTGTCTGACACTCCGAATGGCGTACTGAAATGACAGACTTGATGACAGATATCGCGACTCATTGTAGAAACGCTGGCCAATGGTATTCAAAAATCACGATTATTCGGCGATTATGGTTACTCCTAGTTAATGATCATTAAGGTCCTAAATGACGTTCTAAATGATCATTAAGTAAATGACGACGTGACACACTAGTAATTTATATCGTAATTTATGCTTAATGATCATCAAGTTTTCAAGTCTGTCAAGGGTATTAGAAAATGAAAATTGAAAAAAGTGATCCACAACAGAAATCAAGATTTTGGGGAGTTTCCAGTTTTTCCAGGATATTTCAGGAATGCTTCAAGATTTTTCAGAATGGTTTATTGAATGCTCACAAGCATTAAATTGAGCACCAAAGTGGTGATTTGCCCCACTTAATCTAATTTGGTCCATGCACAATCAATTTTCAACTTTTCATTTTTCCCCCTCCCTGCGTAAGGCGCCTGCACGGTTGATACAGAGGGGTATCGATCATGATTAGTCGAGTGGGTTAACACCAAGAGATCTGCGAAGTGGCATATTTTTTTCACAAAGTTTGCAGTGCCTGGTTTTTTTTTCTATTTTACAGTAAGTTAGTAAGTAAGTACGTGAATGGCTATGTTTACACCGTGGCTTTTGGTCCGCGACCTAAGCACTAAATTCGACCCAAATAAATTTAGTCCACGTGGTGTAAACGATCGCAGACAAGGACCAGATTACGACCAAGTAGCTTAGGTCAGGTCTCCGGTTAGCCGTAGACTGAAGTGAATATAGTTTTTAGATTTGTTTAGTTTAAGTTCATATTTTAAAATAGGTCGGCCGCGTTAGTCTTCCAGTACAAACGCTGGAAGAGAATAATTACTTTAGGTGGAATTTGGGTCAGTGCTTGGGTCAGTCCAGTTTTGGTCCACCGGTGTAAACGTAGCCATTGATGACAGAAGGGTTTTTTCTAGACAATTATTCATTCCATGAATTTTTTTCAATGCATGATGCATGTTTTGCCTTGCTTCTCAAGAATCTATGTTAATCTATGGTTATTTATCAAAAGCTTAAAATCAGATAATAAATAAGGGAGCTATGCTATGACTAGCGATTTTTCTTAGACATGAAATCAACTTGCAAGCAATTCTCGCATTCCTTTCTACTGTTTAGATCAACAAGATAGTAGCTACCATGAGAAAATATTGAGAGTTAGTGAAATCACCTTGGAAAAAATCACAGATTCTTCAAACAGGAAATAGGAAACTTTCCAATCGAAATTCAAATTTCATTATTCCCTCTGAAATTTCCTTTGAACTTTAACACACTGCAGTATAATAAACAGTTGAACACCTTGTATAGTATGTAGCTCAATCAACACATATACACAAAAAATACCTCATGTGTTTTTTGTTTTTCCAAAGGATGTTGTTCCTCTCCACTACTCTCGCTTTTACTGCTGACTTGCCCTCCTCTGTGCCCGTACTCTAAAAGTGTAATCTGTACCCTAGAAGCGATCTCGGGCGGTGGAGCATTCTTCCTTTTATAATATCTCCTCGGCCTGTATACTTCATTCACAGAAGTGATATTTTGTAAAATTTTTGCTTCCACTTCACTCTGGCTACTGGCCATTCCAAAGTGCTTGTTGAACTGATTTACTGAATAAGAACGCACGAATTTCGACATTTCCTCCCGGAATTCCATCGACCTTTTCACCAACCACTGAAATTTCAGTGATTAGTAAACAAGAACAAACAAAAATGAAGAGCCTACTTGTATGACTGGGAATATGTGAATGAAATCTAAACCCTGTATTTGATGTGGCTCTATGAGATGCGGGCACTTCATTTTAGGCAAGACGGCCACGATTTTTTCAGTCAAAGCTCTGGAAAATTCAAATTACAGGAACTGATACAATTTCGTGAAATAAAAGTTGTACATTTTTTGGCCAATTGTTGAGTTTTCTTGGAACAACAGGTCTACGTCCACGTCCACATTGCAGGATTCAATGCACCAGGTCATGCCGCCTACCACTTTGTCGAAAGGCGACAGGCCTTTGATGCGGGCCCGGAAGTATCCAGCGGCGACCAGAATGTCGATGATTTCTTGAAGTTTGATGGACTGCTCTTCATCTTCGCGGACTTCGACCTTAAAAACAATCGTATGAACTGTAAAGTCCGGAAGAGAGGATGCTAGGGGGCGGTTTACCTCGATTTCGTGACCGTCGCCGTCTTGACGTGTGGGAAGTTTTTTGGCGCGCTTGAAACGTTCGAAAATGTCGGCATTCACTGTGGCCATCATTTACATAATATTTTGATTCAATTTTATCGTCCACCAACAGTTTTATTACACTTTAACAACTTAAAAAATAACGTATTGACATTTAATTTGACGTTGACAACAGCCTGTGACGTTTATGATTGACGTTTGTGACACTACTACTGACAGTTGTCAAGATGTGGCCAATCATCACACGAGAAAAACCCCAGATGTAAAATATTCCGGTTTTCTTTTCAGTTTTTGAGTGAAAAGAGTTCATTTCAGCCATTATCTTAATATTGATGATTCATAATGCTCACATTTCATGTTACTTCAACTGTTCAAATGGGTGAGAAGCAATATTCAGAAATTGACGTTTTTGATTGTTTGGCGGTAAATTTGAAATTACATATCGATCACCTCATTGGATCACCTTTATCTTATTAACACCTCTGCAAAATAAGACTAGGTGTTTACGTTCACGTTCTTTGTTTACTCACCTAAGCTCATTATATTTACTTCACATCAAGATAGAAATTACAAGACAATAAGGATCAATTTAATCTCAATATATTAAAAGAAACAATGCAACATCATAACACAAAAGTAAACTTGAATCGAGACTGCCCTCTGCTTAAACACGAGTTCATACAATTATCTATAAATTTATCTGTCATTCCTCAGAATGTCCACTTCCCCATCATATCCGTTATGTGGAATCCTTTTCAGGAATTTCTGATAATGTTCCGGAAGGTTGCTCTCTTTGGCACCATCAAGAATAACATTCAGATACACAGCCGATGGTCTTCGATCATGTTCAATGTCTTCGATATTTTCCGTAACGTTAGGCTTAACACACTGTTCATAAACCCTGCACGTTTTGAATCCACCTTCTGGCAGTTCCACGTCCACTTCGTAAGCGAAATAAAAGTTATCCTTGACGCCTTCTTGAACATCCAAACTTGCCTTGTGTTTCTCGTCGAGTTCCCAAATCGCACCCCACACTTCAGCGCCTTCCCTTTTCACAATTGTGGCAGCACAACCCTTCCATCGCTTGGAGTAAGTTGCAAAATCCAGTCGGTAATCCTAGGGAAACAATATTCATGAAAAAATTATGAAGCAAATCAATAGAGAACTCAGCAATCAGATGAACATTGGATGAAAGATTCTAGAGTGAAGTTCTCCAGAAAAGAGCATGAAATGACTTTCATAAAATGAAAAAAATCACCTTCAATCGTCCAGTTCCTATCCTTACGGCACTTGGATTGTTGATGTGGATCCTTTTGGCTAGTAAATTACTCCCGTAAGCGAAATAGAGGAATGTTCTCGCCTCCATTATCATACTAACAACAGCAAAGATAATAAAACATTAAACTAACGATGTAGTTTTGATGCAGAGGGTTTTGTTTTGAGTTAACAATTTAAATTTTTTGAGGTTATGACATCATTGACATCTGCCCAGCTGTCACCGTCACCGCACTGTCAGTGTCAGGCTGTCAGGATCGTCTGTGCCTGGGGCCCTCAAACTGTTGCTCCCAAGCAGCGTGTTTTCCAGGGATGCTTTTTTTCACAAGTTTTTTTTTAGTTCTTCAAGTTTTGAATAAGAATCTAATTTACCTGCAAAGTAGAAGTATTCCACAAACGCACCTTCCAATCCCCATATTTGAAGAATAACCTCGGGAATTACTTGTTATTGTACCTACTTCTTGTTACTTGTGGATGTATAATAATAATAATGATGATTATACGTCTGTGATTATACCCACTATACTCAGTAAGTACCGTGACCGTCCTAAATAAATATCTTGGCCTCGGTCCAAAAGTCGACTATTGAATTGGGAGTTGGGATAATCACACCTACAACTGTCCTACTGAGACTGATTAACGATCATCTGATGCGCTATGCAGTGATGATGATATGATGATGATATATACTTTTATTCCCAATCGCAACGCAATAAAATATTATATAATAATAATAACATCAAATCAACAAAAATGAATATAGATAGGGGAGAGCAGAGCTGTTCGGTACACGAAATTTTTTATCAGAATACACCTGCTTGATGAGCTTGTTGATAAATTTATCATTGTAGGTAACTTTTGTAAGACATGTTTAAATTCGATGTTTTTAAAATAATGGGGAACCGCGGGTTCGCATCGGCTTGCCCCACTCCTTTCACTTTATACTGGATGACCCAGTCAAAATTGATTGTCTTCGCAAAGGTTAAGAGTTGAACACCAAGTATTGTTGATGCAAACGGCGGCCATCAGAGAAGACCTATACAGGATGGCCCAACGAAGGAACGAAGACACAACAATAAGGGGATTTTTGGACATTTCATCTATTTTTTTTGAAAAAAACTCAGACAGCTCGATTCCATATCAAGGGGGACATCCAGTGATGTAGAATACCCGGGTTTTTATATTTAGGGGTAGGCGGTAGGTAAATACCAAAATCGGGTCTCTGATAAGGTATCTATTTTCATTAATTGTGACGAACAATTGGAGAAACAACAACAAACAATAATGATTTTTGCTCACGCAGCAGCAAAATAATGATAAGTGCTTTGGAGGTTATGTTTATAAAGCCTTGGAACTTGGAAAAAAAATCATTTAACCTTTAACCGTCAACACTGTCAACTGAGCTGTCAACAGTGTCAACTTTTCTGTCAAACTGGGTAGGGTGGGTAAATATCGCTCGGGCAAAATACCCGATTTATATTTACTTACCTACCCGGGTAAATACCCGACTCACATCACTGGGGACATCTGAAACATACTATTGGCAAATTTCTACCTTATTATGAGTCAAGTATTCTTAGGCCTACCAGATATATGGAGTTTATTTCGAACTCAAGTATGATCCTTCTTCCCTGACCCACCAAATAAATAACTGATTTCCACCCAAGTACCATCCTTATTCTTTTTCAGCTCACTAAATAGTACATAGATTAAGTATATTTTTGACAAGAACACTTTTTCTACCTGCTAGTTCAGGAGTTTATCTTTGATCGAGTATCATGCTATTTTTTAGACTCATCACATGCAGAGTCTATTTTTGAGTTTTTGATTCAAACATCCTCTTCCTTTTCAGACCCACCAGATAATAAGTTCATTTTTTACTCAAGTATCATCCTTCTTTTTAGACCAACTACGATACTCGTATAAGGGGTCTATTTTTGAATCAAGTATTCTTCAGGTCTACTAGATATGGAGTTTATTTTCGACTCAAATATCATCCTTCTTTCCAGACCTACCAGATCAAGAACTGATTTTTCACTCAAGTATTATTCTCCTTTTTGAACTCACTGCACTGGCTAGATAAAGTCTATTTTTGACTCAAGCAATCTTCTTTTTTTAGACCCGCCAGTTGAGGAGTTCATTTTTGACTCGAGTACCTATCATCTTCTTAGACTCACTAGATATACACAGTCAATTTTTGAATTTTTGACTCGAACATTCTCTTTTCTTTTCAGATTTACCAAATAAGAAATTTACTCTTCACTTGAGTAGGTACCTATCTTCCTACCTATCATTCTTCTGATGAAAAAGTGGGAATTCACTCCAACAAAAATAAAATAACCAGTTCAGTAACTTAATTTTTAACGATCCCATATCATTAGTTCATTTTTTGGATTTTCGGCGGGAAAAGTGGAAATTCAATCCTCCACAATTTTCCACTTTCTTTCTTATTGACCCCAAACAATATGTAAGTAGAATAGAGCACAACAGTTAATGGAAAAAACCAATAACGTCCCAACGTTTTTCGGTGGAAAACTGTGACCTTTCTTCAATCCATAAGGAAACTCGGGATGTTGGAGACCCCAGACACGAACAAACTTGTAACTCGGTAACCGTATGTCCGAATCTAGATTGGTTGGCAGATTAGTCGTATGTAATACCACAAGAGCTATGAGTTTTATCGTATATAATACCACAAGAGCTATGAGTTTTATCGATAAAATTTTCGAACTATCTCGAAAGCTTTGTTTTCAAGAAATTCACCGAGTGTGAAATGGTCACTTTATTATCTGAAAAAAACCCGACAGCGTAGCTGGAGGGTTTTTGTCTTTGATAATAAAGTGACCATTTCCACGAGTTGAATTGCTTCATGAAAACAAAGCTTGAGAAACAGTTCGAAAATTTTGATAAAACTCGTACTAGCTCGAGTGGTATTTGCGGAGAATATTCCACAAAACGTGAAAATCAAAATATGAAAACGTTTTGATTCCAACTCCACCCCATATCAAAAAATCTGTTGTGGGCGACACAAAACTTTCCCGGCGGTATCCAAAGACATCAGTAATGACTTTGATCGGAACGTCCCTTCGGATGAGAAGTTAGAATGGAGAGAAAGATTGAAAATATTTGCAGGAAATAGAAAATTTTGTCAGGAAAATTTGAATTTTCACAGCAAACCTCAATTTTTCTTCCAAATCATCTTATTGTGGAAATCGCCAATCAAGCTCCACTTTAAGCTCCATCATCTAAGTCCGGTCTCGATAACCGAGGCCGGTTTTATATTCCCAGCAGGAAAATTTCCGGGAAATTGAAGAAAAATTGTTCGAAAATGTTCAACAACCAGTTATCTATTCCTTAATAACAAATGGTTGGAATCTGTTCGCGGAATGGAAAGTTGGAAAATTTGCAGTTTTTCCAGAGAGGAAAACTCGAAAACCGTGGGTCCGATTGTGACAATTTTTCCTTTAAAAATTAATTCAATCTTTTCTCCAACTTTCATTCGCAGCATGTCTGTACCTAAAATGAATATTTCGTGTGGCTCACCGCATGTTGAAGTTTACGCTGCAGTTTTTTCAAATTCACGATATGTGCGAATTTGTTGTTGAAAAAATTACCGTCGGAAAACCGAAGCTGTGTCTATTTTAAAAATAGATCTACAAGACGCCCAGTTCAATCTACTTCCGATATCAGTCAAAATTTCTCGAAAAAAGTCGATCCTCGAGCAGGAATGAATTTTTGAGTGGAGTGCTGCATCAAAAACGAGTCATCCTGGTGGAAATCCGGGCGAGTCGTTCTCTCGGGTGGCAACGGCTAGGAGAAATTTTGAAAATTCATAACGCCCGACGGGAAAATGGTGGAAAATTGCAACTGCAGACTTAATTTGACTCTTATGTTTTGTTGCTTTCTGCCAAATTTGGTCCCAATTCATCGGATAGATTTTGGATAATTGAATGGTAAAGTTTTAAACTTTGACATCTTTTATTTTTTGACAGATGACAGATAGGGCAATATTTTAACCATTCTGAATACAGTTTTTCATGGGCTTTCAAACGGCATTTTGAAAGTCAAGTTCTGTGAGATATAGCTTCTGTCATTTTTTGATAGTGACATTTCCGTTTGACAGATGACAGCCAAAAACTAATGAGCTCATTTAACAGCAAGACCCGGTCTGTATACCAAATTTCAAGTCAATCAGATTATCGGTTCGGCAGCTATCGTGTCAGAACGTTTCTCTTGCATCCTGCATCATTACATAACTTTCCCTTGGACGGGCCGGGAAAGTAAAATGGAATTGTTTTTTGGCGTTGTGACACTGTCATGCGGTCATGCTGATTAAATCAAGTTGCTTTGAAAATCAAGTGCACTTACATTCCAACAAACAGCTATAGTAGGTTCACTTGTACCGTGATTCTAGTTGGCTGTGAGATTTTGTTTCTAAGTTATCAAATCTGATATTTGAAAACTCCCTAGAACTTGGCAGTTGGTTGCATTTTTTTTTGAAAGTTTAAGCTTGACGACAAGAGCCGCTTTCTTTCGGTCAGGATCACGGATCATGATCCGGAAATCCGCTCACGGGGTTGGTTGGCTGTGTCACGTGCAACCAATCCAACCAATTCAGTCAGCGGATTTCCGAATCATGATCCGTGATCCTGACCGAAAGAAAGCAGCTAATATCAACAACTTTACCGTTTGTCAAATCGAGTGTCAAATAGACTGAAAATCACGAGTTTCACGAAAATTGTGGTGAAATTGTGCCCATTACTGTGAAAACCGTGTTTGCGCCTCAGCTTGTGTCTTGAACAATAACGTCCAGTGCCCATTTTAAAGTCCTCGAGAGTGCCATCAAGAACTCGCTTCCGGGAGAAAAAATGAGCGGAATAGGTGCTGGGCATGTACCCCATAACGTTCAGCTTTGCGGAGAAGACGTGAATCTATTTTCAAAAACCACATAATATGGAAGCATTGTGAACTATTTCCTGGTTTTTAAAAGAAGTAACCCACACTCTGGAAGGCTGGAAACGATGGGAAGCTGAACCTCCTAATTTTTGTGGGGATGGGATTCATCGGCGTTAATACTTGATTTCACTGCTCAGCACATCGTACTGGAACAAGAAATTTGCGGAACTTGTGAAAGGTGAACTACATCCACTCCATATTTGCAATTTGCAAAGTTGATTTCGGTAAATTTTTCATTTTTGACAGCAGCAGTCAACACACCATCACACCAACATAACCTATCTTTCGAAGCCAGACGCTCAGGCGCACACTAGGCAGTTGGACGTGAAGTCTACAATGCCAAACTGTGAAATTTGCCCAGCCTACTAGAATCACGGTACAAGTGAACCTACTATAATATTTCAATTATTATTGTGCTTCTCAATCGTAAAAACGTCTTCCAAAGCTTTGCCATTCAAAAAACGAAACCACATTGGCCGCAAAATATAACCATAACCTTACAGAAGTGATGAACTGGTCCTCTTTGTGGCTAGATCTGCGATTTTGTGCCCCGCGCGGATTGCGGATGTCATTCATTGTCAATGTGACAACTGCTGTGCAGGAGGGTGGCCTGGCCTGCCTTACCTACGGCGACGTACGGTGCCGTTGTGGCAAAAATAATAATAATGCGGCAATTATAACAAACAGAAATTACATAATGTTCCATGGATAATCATTGCAGATCAAAATTGTTGTTACTTATTTGAATTAGGAACTGCCTAAATGTGGTATTTCACAAATATAGTAAACTACATCTCACCTTTAGTTGGACACAAGGGATGAGTATATATCATAGACAAGGACAAAAGTAGAAGAAGGAAGAACCACTGCGCATCCATTTCAGCCGATATCGCATGGGGTCCGCCATTTTTAGGTCATAACGGTTTTTCCAAGGCGGCAATTCAAATGGGGGGAGTACGCGCGAGTCAAAACAGATGACAGTCATGAGACAATTTGTAGGCTATACTTTGTAAATGAAACAAATAACTCAAGAATTTCTGCTCACGGCCTTGACTAATCCTCATACTCATAGTCAATACTTCGCTCGATCTCCGACTTCGCATGTCTCAAGTCCTTGGAACAATCGGAGACCGACTGCGAGTATGGGCCATACACGTATGGGCATAAGGCCCACGATATGTGCTTAATTTGAGCTACAGAATAAAATTTCAAGAAAAATATTCAATGTTTTACTTGTGATAAAATAATACAAGTTTGAAAGTGTTCGTTGAACATCACACTGAATCAGCTCTTCGCTTTACGTTTTGGCTAGATTGTGCACCTAATCTTATTTTCAAATAGCATCTTACAGTTCTTTCAATAAGGATAGAATTGTTTGTTTCAAAATATCATTGTCCGAAACGAGGTTCTGAATCGGGTCCTGGGAGTCTGGAGAAAATTTTGTTCACATTACTTCGAAATGCCTCGAACAAATCAGCAGCACCGAGCCTTTCTTTTAAGACGTTTCCAAGTTATTCCTTCATCATTCCAATTGCCTCGAGCCACAATCGAAACCCATCACCCCGTGGAAAACTAAAAACAAAACTTAGTTACCGGAGTGAAATTTGATTATTTAAATTCAGTGTTACGTATGAAAGGAAAGGATATCTTCCCATCTCTGGGTTCATCAATCGCTTGATATTCTTGCAAATTTCGATAGGTATAACAAGACATCCTGTATTGATGCATTAGCTGAGTTCGATCAGGTTCGATCAAACTTATTACACAGACAAAAACGCCAAACGAACACTTCACACAGAGGCCTCGATATCTGTTTCACAGCTTCTAAGTGGAGATTGAACTGCGGACCCCATTCTCCATACTTCCATAGCGGCTTTCTTGCTTCACTTTCTTAACAAAAAGTCATCAAGTACAATGCACTCGACAATGCATTAATAATGCAATGCATCCCAGGAATATAAATAATATCCGGTCAAAAAGTAGAATTCGTGGAAACGAACATTGAATAACACTCAACATTGAATTCTATTGTTATGTTTTACACAAAACCAAATTTAGGCGCCGAGGAAAGTTCGATCACAACAAATCAATCTAACCTAAAACTTCGTAGCTGTCATCAAGTACACTGTCAGTACTGTCACCCACCTGTCATAATTAAAATTGCCGCCAGGAAAAACCGTTATGTAATCAAAATGGCCGGCCTACAAATTACACAGTCGCGCAGGTATCTTGCCTCTTCTACTTTTGTCCTTGTCTATGGTATATATACCGATTGCAATACTGCCACTGTTGGAAGCGGTGTCACTGTGTGTAGGTGACGCTTGAAATCCTTATAGCAGGCACGATTTTCAGGAACTTTTTAAATCAAGTATCATGTTTATTTATAAAAAGGAAGGCACAGTTTTATCAGTATAAAACTGTACGAAGGTGGTGTTTTATCAGAAAAATAGTATATTATATACCAAGGTTGAGAAGTGAGCTATTATAGCGTGAGCACCGTTTAAATCCCGAGCCGCGTAGCGGCGAGGGAGATACGTGCGAAGGCTATAATAGCCTTCTCAAGCGCGGTTTATATACGATTTTTTTCACTACTAGCAAAGCAGATCCGATTTGCGAAGTTCCAAAATTTTACAAAAAAAGCTCTGCAGTTATTGTAGATGTCAATTAATACCAAGTAGCCTCTTCGAGCATTTTGAAAGTTTTCAACTTCAAATACTATTCGCCGGGGTGATGATGACAATGAATGACGGTCGCGAGACACCTTTCGAATTGTGCGAGGCAGCAGATAAGGTCACCAATGACTTCTGTCAGCAAAATAAAAAACCAAAAACGATTTAGGTACATGAAAACGTATGCAACTTTCAAGAACTGGTCCCTTTTGAGAAAACTGCATACTCTAACAATAACAGATTGTAAATGATATGTGTGCTGATCGAGAAGTGAACACAGGTAATTGGGAATAATTCCAAAAAAGTAAATAATGTGAGGTTATATGTTGTACTGACCAACTGACCATTCGGACTTTAGCTGCTTTTTCACAAAACCAACTTAATTCACGTACACCACATCAAGTTCTTCATTAAATAAGACCCGGTCAAACAATTCCTCGACCTTTTCGTGTAAATGAGCTGCCGTTGTCCAAAATTTGAGAGATTCAAACGCCAAGTCGCCAAACGTCAATCATACGAAGCGGTTGATAATATGCACGGCCTGTTTGATTGTGTGCGTTAATCGGACGAAGCGGTTAATAATATGCCCGGCCTATCTGATTTTACAAGAGGTTGTGAAATTTCACTTCACGACCTCTAAACAGGTCAATAATGGCATACTTCACAGCTAGTAGTGAAAAAAACTAATTTCATTGGTTCAACTCGAAGGTTTCAAACGTATTGATTGGTCAAAAGTATGTTGTGTGGAATAGTCGATAAAATTTTCGAACTATCTCGAAAGCTTTGTTTTCAAGAAATTCACCGAGTGTGAAATGGTCACTTTGTCTTTGATAATAAAGTGACCATTTACACGAGTTGAATTGCTTCATGAAAACAAAGCTTGAGAAACAGTTCGAAAATTTTGATAAAACTCGTATAGCTCGAGTGGTCTTTGCGGAGAATATTCCACAAAACGTGAAATTTATCAAAATATAAAAACGTTTAATCCCCAATCTACCCCATATCCAAAAAAGACTTGTTTTTTGGCGTTGTGACACCGTCATGAGGTCATGCTATTCAATCAAGTTGCTTCGGAAATCAAGTGCACTTACAATCTAACGAACAGCTAATATTTCAATTATTATTGTGCTTTTCAATGTAAAAACGTCTTCCAAAGCTTTGCCTTTCAAAAAACCAAATCACATTGGCCACAAACTATAACCATAACCTTACAGAAGTGATGAACAGGTCTTTTTTGTGGCTGAATCTGCGATTTTGTGCCCCGCGCGGATTGCGGATGTCATTCATTGTCAATGTCATAGGTCAATGTGTCAGCTGTGCAGGAGGGTGGCCTAGGCTGCCTAACCTACGGCGACGTACGGTGCTGTTGTGGCAAAAATAATAATAATGCGGCAATTATAACAAACAGAAATTACATAATGGTCCATGAATAATCATTGCAGATCAAAATTATTGTTACTTATTTGAATTAGAAACTGCCTAAATGTGGTATTTCATAAATATAGTAAACTACATCTCACCTCTAGTTGGACACAAGGGATGAGTATATATACCGATTGCCAGAGTGCCACTGTTGGAAGCGGTGTCACTGTGGGTAGGTGACGCTTGAAATGCTTATAGCAGGCACGGTTTTCAGGAACTTTTTGAATTAAGGCTAAAGGGGACTGAAATTGAGTACCAAGTGTGCGACAGAGAGAAATTACATCAAAAGTAATCAAATGTTTTTGGGAAAACCATTAGTCCAATTTCAGATCTGAGAAAAGGGTTATACTGAGATTTCAATTCTATTTGATGCACTAGTCAAAAAAAAATTCCAAAAATTTTTTTAATTTTTTTTTTCAATTTAACAAATTGATTTCGATTTTTTTAAAAATTGCAGGTAGTCATTTTGAAGTACTGAAAATATCAAACATTAATCCGTTTTTAGAATTTTTGTAGCACAAATGGTGCTCTCCAAAACACATTTTGAAAATTTCTCCTTGATATTTGCCGCCCGCTGCAGCTGTTCTCCGCGATGAGTCATTCACGATAAAGGTAGTGATCACTTTCTGCACACATGGTGTTATGATGTTTTCTGAGAAATAAGCGATGTAAATAGAGCAGTAGTAAAGATTTGTGACATCGTGGTATACGCCGATATATTTCGTTGCTACGATTTCTGAAATTGTAATATTTTTTTCAAGTTGATCATTTATCTCACGAGATCACACTATCTACCGTATGTTCATTAAAAACTTCGATAAAGGGAGGCTGTGACGCAGGCCATTCGATCCGGAAACGGCCAGGTTATCATCGGTCCACGGCCTCCCATTATTGAATTTTTTAATGAACATACTGTAGATCTAGAATCTACTGATACTCCAAGATACTTATATCCAATTATAAAGGGACAAACATTGTAAAATCATATTGCAATTGCAAAACAATAGACTACAAGTGCACAAATGTATTTAAAACTATATACACTGGGAGCAATAACAAAACTGCAAAGAACTACTACTACTACTCTTACTCCGTCTGAAGTATGTCTGTCTGTCTGTCCGTCCGTCCGTTTGACTCCTGTGTGGATATCTGTCTGTTTGTTTATGTGCCTGGCTGTCTGTGTGGTTATCTTCATGAATGACCTCAGCTCATTTGATTTTTGTTGAAATCGTTCCATTAGAATGCACTCTTGTTTCGTATAAAATTCGTATTACGTATCGTAGTACGATACGCGTTTGAGTGTCGAAAAGTGGCTAGTAAGAAACGTTGATGGGAAAAAAGTCATGGCATTTAAACTTTCTCGAATGGGCATGCTCCTACAAGCTCGCAGATCGATGATCTCAGGCAATAGAATTTTGATATTGAAGTCAATTTTGTTTTTATTTTGCCAGTGCACTATGTCCTTGTACTTGAAAATAGTGATTGTGTGTCCGTTTAGGCTGAGAATTTTTCCCCAAACAAAATTTTTGATTGGTCTGTATAGCTTCTTGTATGGTCTTTTGTTTTGCCGACTTCGGGCAATATGTACATATTTTAGAGCTAAAATCATCAATAATAAATTTAATTGATTACTTTCAAATCCAATAGGACATTTCACCCTGATGATAGTACCATTCTGATGAGGAAGAAGCCCGTCTGGCGATTCCGCAAGATATCCATGGGTCGTCGGGTCCACAAACAGGCCTCATAGTTCAACTTTATTCCGTTAAGTTCAGTTCTAATCAAACCATACAACTTTTTTCTTATGTTGCGATTCTCTAAAAAACTACGTTCCATAAAGGCTCTGTTACGTTGTGATTACTCAGGCAACAGCCAATTGCCGACACGGATTTTTACATAACAAAGCGTTTATGGAATGTTATTTTTTACAGAATAGCACTACTCTTTTTTTCTATCTTGAACGGTAAGGCCGCTATGGGATATTTACGTTAGGATCGGCCACTCTTTATCTTCCCATAGCTTCCAGTTACTGGGCTCAATGCCTGTTCTAAATTTTCATTAAAATCAAAGATTGAAATTGGCTGCTCCCAATGGGCGATAGACTGCTGAGATAAGGTTGTTGTACAACTTGCACCAGGGTGTACCGTTGGTGTATGGGTGAACTTTTTTTTGAATTTTCGAATGTTTCAAGAATTTAATTCCAACAAAAATCGACAGAGTTCTTATTTCTTGCGGACTATAAATAATGTATGATGATATCGGACGGGAACCGCTCGCGCTTGCAGGTGGGCGGCACGCGGTGAACTTCAAAGGGAAATATTCAAAATTGATTTCGGTTGATACTATTGATGACATTTAAATTTTGAAAAAAGGTTATTATACAATATTTACCACAAAATAAAATGACTACCTGGGATTTTCAAAAAAAAATTAAAAATTTGAGAAAATCAAAAAATGTTTTCCAAAAAATACAAAAATCAAAATTTTTGACTACAGCATCAAATAATTATATATTCTAAAAATAATAACGTTTGAATTTTCAAAATCGGTCTATTGAGTGAATTTTGAGAATGTTAATAATTTCCGCGCCATCTCGCGTCTCAGAAACACATTATTTTATCGTCTCCTTTAGCCTTAAGTATCATGTTTTTCTATAAAAAGGAAGGCACAGTTTTATCAGTATAAAACTGTACGAAGGTCGTGTTTTATCAGTATAAAACTAATTTCATTGGTTCAACTCGAAGGTTTCAAACGTATTGATTGGTCAGAAGTATGTTATTGTGTGGAATAGTCATACCAAATTTATTTTCCTCGAATTTTCCGGGGAAAAGTCATAGACAACAATCTGTTTTCCACGTTTGAGCTTCTATCAGACAGGGTCAGTGTGGAAACATGAAACCTACACAAAATAAGTTGTTTTCCGCATTCGCCAATACCAAACACGATATGGTTCCATTTTGCAGCATTTTCCGGGAACTCATTTTCAAGCAAAATTGGCGACCTAGTCAAATTTCCTGTTGGTGAGTGTCGAGTCGGTGAAGTGTCTTATTGTCGGTAAAATGTCCTGTCGGTGAGAGTTGTCTTGTCGGTGAGTTGTCTTGTCGGTGAAATGTCCTGTCGGTGAAATGTCCTGTCGGTGAATCGGCGAGTCGGTGAAATGTCCTGTCGGTGAAATGGCGTGTCGGTGAAATGTCCTGTCGGTGAAATGGCGTGTCGGTGAAATGTCCTGTCGGCGAAATGTCCTGTCGGTGAATCGGCGGGTCGGCGAATTGTCTTGTCGGTGAAATGTCCAGTCGGTGAAATGGTTGTCGGTGAAATGTCCAGTCGGTGAGTTGGTTGTCGGTGAAATGTACCAAACCCTCAAAAAAAACCCATTTCATCTTCGTTTGATTCTCTATTATATCTAGCCTAGAAAAAACAATCGAAATCCTGCCTTAAAAAAATGGCGGCGTTCAAAAGGTCAGTGTTCCAGGTTATTCCTATATCAAAAATCTGTTGTGGGGCGACACAAAACTTTCCCGGCGGTATCCAGGGACGTCAGTAAGGATTTTGATTCAGGCGTCCCTTCGGGAAAGTGGGATTTAATTGAGAAGTTGATTGGAAAAGTTCTAGTGAGTTGAGCGTTGAGCGAGCATCCTGCATCAATTGTTGGGCCTAGAGAACAAGTGACAGGTTCTCAGGTTTCCAAGGTGATAAAATATTTCGAAATGTATGAAGAACTAGGAAGCTAATTGTTGCGGAATCTGAAGAATGCAATGCAGGTTCCTCATTCAAATTTTTGTTTCTACTTCAGACATGATGACGAAATTACACAAACTTGATTGAAAACTTTCTGCATCTGTGTGTCAAATTTCAACTCTATTATCTTCAATTTAGAGCTTGGGCAGACAAGCCCAAACCCAATGTGGCACCTGAGGACTTTCAATCAAAATCCTTCACCCAAAGTCTAATCAGGTCATTCCAGGCTGAACTCACGCTTTCGTACCTGATTTCGATTTAATCCGATCAACAATTTGGTAGTTATCGTGGCAGAACCGTTTTATTTGCGCGATCGCATTATGAAGTAGGTACAAGACGATGATATAATTCAAAAGCTAGTACTAGAGGTAGTTAACTGTTGTGATATCTCAAGAATGCAATGCTAGCTCCACACAAGGGGGTTTACACAGCCCCAAACAACACCTGAAGACACAATTAATCGGGGCGCACTGTTGCCTTTAATGATGCAACCTAAATTATTGTTTGAAAAATAACCGGTGAAAATCAGTCGCGGATTGAAAACCTGGAGCAGAGTTCTAATTAATTGCTATTCAGGGCCCCCAAGTGGTGACCTCTGAAATGAGATTTCGAGCCCATCAAGAAGTTAGGTCCGAACCACACCTGAAGGCACGATAGTTCTGAAAACTACAAAACAAAGGGGGGCTCAGTGGGACTTCAAGAGACACCCGTGGACACCAGGAGCCTAGAGGGCTTCAACGAACCCAAGAAGACACAAGGCCGCAGTTTTGGCCTAAAACGGCAAAATCTGATGGCGAGATACAGATGGGGGCCCCATCAGGGCCTTGAACAGCAGACACCATGGGGATGGGGCCCTGGTACCGAATCAAATAAGGGAACTGCACACATTACAGTTTGTACATATACGTCAATGGAATGAGCATACTGGAGTTGCTAAAACTACAGAAAACAGAAGGGGGTTTACGGAGCCCCAAACAACACAAAGGATCGGTTCGCACTGTTGCCCCAAATGATGCAAGAAGATACAAAAGAAAACACCGAGAACCTGCCGAGAACAGCGTTCATGTTGTCACTTTGACATTGATACGATTCGTAACAAAAACGTAGTTACCTACCGGTTTGGTTGCTATGTTGCTAAAAAAATTAAATAGACCAAAAATCGAGGAACAGGCAAGCGAGGCTGGAATCGGCTAGGAAAATTTTTAAAAATCCATAGCGCTTGTCCGGAAAACGGTGGGAAACTCCAACTTCAGCATTAGTTTGATTCTTTAGTAATGTTGCTTCCTGCCGTGTTTGGTTCACATCTGTCGTATAGATTTTGAATAATTAAATGGCAAAGTTCCAGACTTTGATATTTTTTATAATTTGACAGATAACAGGTAGGAAAATACTTTCAACTGTTCTGAATACAGTTCTTCAAGGGCTTTCAAATGACATATCGCAAGTCAAGTTCCGTGAGATGTAGATTTTGTCATTTTCTGATAGTGACACTTATGTTTAACAGATGACAGCCAAAAACTAATCCGGTCATTCCAGGGCGGAACCATGTCTGCATATCAAATTTCAAATCGATCGGATAAACGGTTCGGCAGTTATCGTGGAAGATCACACACACACACACACATACACACACACCCACAGACAGACATCATTCTGGAAATGGTCTTAATCGACTTGGGGGACTTCAAAATGGATATATCCGGTGAAATCTCAAAACTTTTTTTCTGCACCATTACAATACTTTCTCTCCATGTTGGTGGGGCCGGGAAAGTAAAAGGTGGCATTTTCTTCAAATCTGAAGCAAGTATCACCTGTTGAGCCATCTTGGTTTCCAACACACTGATAACGTGACCTATCTACCTTGACAACACCAATGGCGGCGAAAGGAGAAGAAAATGTCACCTTTTTGATAGGAACCGTGACACCGACTTTTGAACGCCGCCCTTCTTTTGTGGGGCAGGATCTTAGTTGTTTTTAGGTTAGACAGAAAATCAAACAAAGATAAAAATGACAATTTTTTGACCTCTCATTGTATTAAAAAAAATTGGGCTCCTGCCCCTTGCGCCGCCCCTGGCATTGTCAATGTCACGTAATTGGTGCCAAAATATGGCATTTTAAATCTAAAAATCGTTTTTCGCTATTCAATTACTGAATTCAAACAGGACAAAGTTTTCACCCTGTATATCCCGCCCCTAGTGACTTGCGCTTGCCACCTGCGTGCCTCGCCTGCGTGCAGGCACGTACTGTACGCCTGCTAGGCCCGGCCCTGTACGTGTCGTAACCTAACCTAGTCCTAGCACCAGCGCCCGCGGCCATTTATTTTGTTTTAGTGTTTTGTTAAGGGTTCGCCGATGTTTTAGAAATTGTCGAGTGTTTAAAGACTAATTTTTTCCATAGTAATTGTGTAAATGTAAAAATGCAACAATAGTGACCGAGGCAGTACCAGGTAGTATAGTAGGTACCTATATCTACCTATTCCAAGCTCCCAGGGAATTGAGCTGCTGGGGAGCAAATTTCTCGTTTCTTCATCGGTAAGTTGCTTGTTAGTCTTGTTACTATCTACCGCATTCTCATTACATAAATACATATTAGTCCAGGCAATGGGTAGGTTCTACCTTGCAAAAGGTCGCGGAGAGTCGAAAATTTGCCGTCTGGTACGGTTTTGTCTCCTGATTAACATACTGAGTTTTCGAATTCTGTAAGCCGCCGCTCGGTCTTCCACATCAAAAAGTTGGTGCCGAAGGACCCCAAAAAGAGCCACTTTTCACTAAACTATTGTGCATCGCCGTCTGACTTACCGCAATGGAACCACATGACTGTAGTGAAGCCCTCCATAGCATTTACTGCCACGCCAGCGCGATTCTTCGCGGTTGAAAAGAAATAATTCCTTTGGCAAACGTCTAGCTTTTCTTGATTTTGAAAAGATTTTTTCTCATGCGGAAATATCACAAACTCATCTAACTCAGGTTGATTTCGATCAGCTTCTTCTTTCTTGAGCTCGTCCTGGTCTCATAATTTTCTCAACAGCATTTGTTGACAAGGTGTATTGCAAGAAGTGTAAAATTGCCAACACCAAGTCAACAGTCATTTTTTCATTATTGCCATCGATCGGGAATTTCAAATTCCACAAGAAATGATACCTTGGACTGTTTTCTGCTCATACAGCATGGACCGAATCCGCAAATGCTCGTGGGAATACCAAAAAATTAATTCTTTCCAGAGTGCGCGTAAATCTGCAAAGCTGCATCTGAACACCTGAAAATAGTCGTAACCAACACTACGAAACTCAAAACAATGAGTGACAGAAGAACTAGTTCAGGTTACTTATTGTTCAAATTTATGTTGTGTTGGTTACGACTATTTTCAGGTGTTTAGATGCGGTACTGCAGATGACCACGCGCTAAAAAAAAAATTGATTTTTTTGTACTCCCACGTGAATTTCGAGATTCGATCGCATGCTGAATAAACAGAAAACAGTCCAAGCTATCAATTCCTGTTGAAATTGAACTTCACGATCATTGGCAATTATGAAAAAATGACTGTTGAATTTGGTGTTGGCAATTTAACATTTCTTGCAGTGCACCTTGTTAACAAATGATGTTATGAAAACTATGAGACCAGAACTAGCGCAAGAAGAAAGGAGCTGATCGACATTCACTTGAGTTAGGTCAGCTGGTCATATTCCCGCGTGAGAAAAAAGTCCTTCCAGAATCAAGAAAAACTAGATGTTTTCCGAAGGAATTATTTGTCTTTAACCACGAAGAATGGGACTGGCGTGGCAGCAAATGCATCAATAGTTCCAACAAAGTCATAGGTTTCCATTGCAGCAGGTGAGACAACGATAAACAGTGAATTGGTGAAAATTGGTTCTTTTTTGGTCCTTCGGCATCATCTTTCCAATGTGGAGGAGCGAGCGGCGGCTTGCCGAATTCGAAAACTTGGTGTGTTAATCAGGACACAAAACTGTGCCAGACTGCAAATTTTCGAATCTCCGCGACCTTTTGCAAGGTAAACCCTATTTTAATGTATCGGTGGACTGTACTATATGTATAAGTAGGTAACTCAAAAAGGCAAGAACTGGGAATCGGAGACCGTTGGTGGATGTCGGACGGACCCATATCCCATATTAGGTAGTCCTAAAATCAGTAAAATCACCAAAACCTAGACTTCAACGCTCCCTTCTGAAGCGGCCCTCTCTGAGTAGACCGTGACCGAGTAGAGAGAGAAGAGGGCGACTGAATCAAGTCTCATTACCTGTAATTACAGAGGAGGTAATTACGACGTCGGTAATTAGACCGGTCCTACCGCTCTACAGTACACTCTTTAGGGTACGACGCCGGGTGCTATAGAGACGTGATATGGGTCAGGATCCTGAAACCGAGCTCATTAATTATTGAGGTAATTACTAGAGAGGTAATAACACCCTGAGAGTATGTGCACACCAGTTTTACCGTTGCGAGCTTGAACCCGCGGTTTACCTGGACCCTCGCTTTCCTCCTCCTCCTCCTCTTCATGCCTACCGCTGCAGGTGCAAGCAGAGGCAGTGGTAGGTGAGCGTGCCAACACGCTTTCTCAGTCGAACCTTCGTCGTTTCCATTTGTTCTGCGGTTGAAGGAGCGAGATGGAGCGTACGGGTCGCGTTCCCTCCTCGTGTACATAGCTCCACCGATGCAAGCCTCTAGAGACAATGGCAGGTGCATGTGCCATCGTGTCTTCTCAGTCGAACCTCCTCCGACACCGTTTGCGCTATATTGGTAAGAGCGAGATGAAGCGCTGCCATCCTCTTAACACAGCTCGACCAAGCGCACAGCGGTAGGTCTTCTCCTCTCGCGCTCGGTTCTACCTGCTCTGCACGGCACAAAACCGCCGGATCGTGTTTTATGGCTGCTTCCAATCGAACATGCGAAGGAGTCACAAAGGTAGGTCCTTCGCAAGGTCCTGATGGTCGGAGGTCCTTGCACATATTGGGGGCATGAGCGCTGCATCTGAGAGAGAGCGAGAGAGAGAGAGAGAGAGAGAGAAAGAGAGAGAGCTATTTCGCTCCCACATCTCTGTCTATCATCCTATGCAGTGGTGGCCCGGCCAAACGCAGAGGTTTGAGAGAGAACCGTCTGCTGTGCTCTTACTTACCTACAGAGAGGCGCACAACGTTTTAAAAAAATTAGATGAGGTACCTAATTTTTCTGAGATGAGGTACCTAATTTTTCTATTTGCTCGCGCTTCGGTGTACGGTTTCATTTATCGACGCTCACAACATGGGAACGAAGGGATGCACGACGCTTTAAAAAAACACTGAGAGGAGATACCTAATTTTTCTATATGACCGCTACGTTGCAATGTTTTAATCATAGCAAGGAGGGAGAATATGAAATAGATAGCTCTTACTTACCTACAGAGAGGCGCACAGCGTTTTAAAAAAATTAGATGAGGTACCTAATTTTTCTGAGATGAGGTACCTAATTTTTCTATTTGCTCGCTACGTCGGAATACATTATCCATAACAAATCGAGATGCTCTGGACAGATGAGCCTATACAAAACTAGCTGTTGTACTAAACATCATGATGTTTTTGATGGTAGGGGGTAATAGATACCTCGGTACATCATCTAGATATGTTTTAACCCAGTGATTTCGAGATAGCTAAATTAGTTTCGCATGACTAGGTACGGCCATTTCTACCTTCTTCACAATTCAAAAATTCAAATATTCAAATCCAGTATCGGCATGATATCCCCTGCCAGAGGGTGGAGGGTAGGGAGCGGCGGGTGGTAAACCGGGATTGTTCGATGAGGTGAGCGAAACTGCAGGTTAGATATAGCTCGTCTATGGATTGTAAACCGGCGAATTAAGGGCTTTTTCTCGCGAGAAGACCTAAGCGCCGCATATGACAAAGCGCGCTATATCGGCTCCATCCCTGTCTATCATCCCACATCGTCATGGATATATTTGAGGCCTGTTAGATGCATAAGGTTAGGTTTCCGAGCGAGGGTCTGCAGGTATAAAGTGCTATTATCATACAAAACCGGTAGGTAGCTGCTCTTTAAAAAATTCATGCTCTCAAAGCTCGGGGTATATTATAGAATTATGTGCCATCATAGTTTCGAGGAAAATGGTGATATGATGGTGGTGTATGGAGATAATTCTACGAGCACTTTGGAAAAACCATATAGCAACACAACGAGACGGCTTCTATACCACTTTCTAAAGCATGGGGAAGCAGTGCCGCTTGAATGAAAACTACGAGTGCAGTCGCTTTTTTTTATAAACCCAGCTGTGAATGAGCATAATGAGCACCGTTTACCTGGAATCGCATGGTTTAGCTGTAAAGATGTTGTGGGGTATGAGACAGTTCGGCATGCGTTAATTAGCAGTAGCCGTTGAAAAAAACCAGGCAATCATTTTTTCAAGAGTTTTATTCAAAAATTAATACATGTCTTCAGTCGTTCATAATCCGATAATACATCGTCGTAGTGTAGTTCGAGGAACTCTAGCATGCATGAAACTTTTTCATTAGATTTGAAACCAGCCAAAATCTGTTTGAGAACTTTATACATAGAAACGTTCGAGTTCGATACATCGCTCGTTATTTTAAAGGAGCTTGATAATAAATCAGTATAAAATTTTTTAAAATTCATTGATTCTAGAGCCTCTAATCTATAGCTAATGATATCTCTCATTCGTGCAATTTGTTGTAGAAAATTTTCATGCAGATAGACGGTCTGGGCCCTGCTATGTAGATGTCCGATGCCTGCAGATGAACCCAATTTTAGAGTATAGTTCTCGAAAATTTTCATATCACCATTCGGAACGTTCGAAGTTGATGCAGTCGAAGAGGGCAAGAGCTCTATTAATTCACTCCATTCCCGCATGGTGAAAGATATTCGGCTCGAATTTGCATGCGATATGATGATGATTAGAGAGACTGTACTATAGAGTGACGAAGCTATGAAAGGGATATATCGGTATTCTTTGTCAGTGTCTCGGCATTTCCTGGCCTCGTCAAAATTTTAAACATAGTCAGCTGGGTGGGCGTGGTTGCTATTGACATTTGTCATTTCCCCGATTTGTTTACAATCTTGAATTGTCATTATTTTGCATGCCGAAATCGCCGAAATCCGGGCTAAAAATGCCAAAACGAAAAAGGTGCACCGTGAAGCAGTACAAGAGTCGGGAAGATGTGATGTTTTCCTTGCCGAAGAAACCATCAGGTATAGAATCTTGCAAAATTGATGAACTTCTATTATTGTACTTTTTGGGTTTTCCAGCTGTTCGGGGCCAGTACCTACTGAAATACATAATATACCTACTGCGCTTACGGCAATTACAAATCTATCTTCTTGATGGGGTCACCACGTCGACGGTTACGGCATTCAACGATCAACGGAATTTGTGTTCGAGGGAATGAGTTGGATGATGAAACCTACGTTCGACGAAATGCCAGCAGTACTTGAAATACGGTGTACGAAAGCATCTGCTATGTATGGAATACAATATACATGCCTAAAACAGTTTTTAAGAGTTTCTGTTAAATTTAGTGAGAAAATCTGTGTTGAAAGATGAAACCATCAAACGGTCGACTTAGGGCATGTTCCGTTTTAGTAATATTCGTACCGAAACTCTGGTTACCCGGTCCGAATTGATAATATTACTTGTATTATTCGTAAATCGGACCACGGTTATTTTAACCAGAGGGAACCGAAGCGACCGGCGTTTGAGCTTGGTTACTCCGGTTAAAAACATGGCGGATGACATTACTTGCCAATTTTGAAAGTTGGTTTTGAGTTTTGTCATGACACGAATCACGAAACGATCCCAGAGACTACAAATTACTTTCATACCGTCCGTTTACATGATTTTCTGCGATATGGTTTGCCCTTGGAGCCAGGTACAAGCATACCTACAGGAGGGTACCTGCAGAAGAAGAGGCAGCTACCCTATACGTTGGCGGCCCAGCAGCGTGTTCTGCATTCTGCAGTTAAAGTCAGACACACTTCTCAAGCTTGCTCGGCCCAGGCCCTCGTTAAAAATGTCCATCTTGAACGCGAGGTATGTCTTGGACTTGAATTTCAATGTAACCCCATGTCGCAAAATGATAAGGGTTTGAGCAACGTAAAGGTAGGTATAGGTAGCGAGGTAGGTAGTAAGAGAGCTGGAAGCTTGTGATGTGATTTCAAAACATGTACCCTTCACCATTTTTTGCTCTGCATGCTTTGCAGGCAGCCTGGATGTTTCAAAATCAAATTTCAACGTTTGACAACTTCACATTGACGGAATATTGACCAGAGCGTTCCGAAATAACCGGTAACCATAAGGTACCGCTTTTTCGGTTACCGGTTCGAAGAGTTGTAAAACGGAACATGCCCTTAATAACCTCAACAAAAATATTGACAGCTCATGTCATGCATTTTGACTGTGACGCAGGCTCGACGCAGGGTGGTTTAGTAACAAGCAATTGCACCACACCCTGACGTGCAAATACCCTAGTGCTCTAGCTTTCTCTCTCTCTATACCCTCTCGCTCAATGACTTGGCTTACGTCTCTCTCTGGGTGACCAGATCCCAGGTCTCTCTAATGATGATTGCTGGTGAGAGTCCTCTGGCGATGCTAAGCCCAACTCGTATCCTTGCAGCTGATCCGTTCAGAGTTGTTTGATATAGTAATTCGGTCTCTTGAACGATGGCTTCGTCATAATACCGTAACATTTTTTCGATAGACTGCCAGGGGCTGAACAAGGTGGGCATCTCTCTTTGTTTGACGTTGGTGCTGGCGATGCTATGAAGATGTTTACGATGCTTATAATGCTAGCTGCTTATCTCGATATGCCGGTGATGATCCTTACGTTGATATGACGATAGAGGTGATGATGCTTGCGATGATATGGCGATAGCGAGGGTGATGAATATGATAATATGACGTTGTTTTATGATGAAATAACGTTAGCGGTGATGATGCTTGTGATGATATGGCGATAGCGGTGATGATCCTTACGTTGATATGACGATAGAGATGATGATGCTTGCGATGATATGACGATAACAGTGATGTTGCTTTATGATGATATGGAGTTGCTGGTGATGTTATCACGTTGTTGGTGATGATGGCTACGTTGCTTATGGCGATAGCGCCGATGGAGTTTATGACGGCTGTGATCGGGACGTTTTTGCTCCAGACACCTTATTTCACCGGCTCTCTGACGTTAAGTGTGATCGACGAGGTTGCTGGTTCAAACAACGTCTGCTCTCGCAATCCACCCTCGATCGGGCATGCCCAAATATTTAACGTAAAGCCTCGAACCGGTTTTTTTCAAAACTTTTTCCACCAGATAGATCTCGGGATGTTTAGTTTTCTGTAGTTCTCGTTCGTAAAAACATCCCATGATCGGCGAACCCTTTAGATCTTCAATAAGATATGTAGGTGGATTGCTATTCGGTTTCACTCGTCTGATGCGAAACAGCTCCGTCGTCCAGTTGGGGGTATAACCTTTTTCAAAAAGTACTTTGTATTTACCCAGACGCGCTAGCAGCCCATGCCGACTCGGCGCTTAAATGATTCTATTAATCTATCCATCTATAATATGCCTCATTAGATCAGCCGGCTGAACCATGCCTAATTCCACATGGTCGTCGGTTAAAACATCACGAGCTGATTATGGCATGACGAGCTGCCAGTTAAATCATGACGTCACTGTTGACAGCTCATGCCGACTTATGGCATGACGCGCTGGTGGTTAAAGCATGACGTCACTGTTGACAGCTCATGCCGACTTATGGCATGACGCGGTGGTGGTTAAAGCATGACGTCACTGTTGACAGCTCATGCCGACTTATGGCATGACGCGCTGGTGGTTAAAGCATGACGTCACTGTTGACAGCTCATGCCGACCCGATGCTTAAATGATTCTATTAATCTATCCATCTATAATATACCTCAATAGATCATCCAGCTGAACCTTGCCTAATTCCGCATGGTCGTCGGTTAAAACATCACGAGCTGATTATGGCATGACGAGCTGTTGGGTAAGGCATGACGTCATTGCTAGCAGCCCATGCCGACCCGACGCTTAAAACGTGATGATCTAGGTGATATGGCATGACGACTGATGGTTAATGCACAGCGCTTTGACTCTCAGACCATGCCGTCTCTACGGATAAAACATGTCGACTAGTGCTGCTGGCACATGTCAAATTATCTAGCAGAGCATGCCGACTTGTTATGGTTGAAACATTGCACCATAGCGGTTATAGCTATAAAACCTCGAACACCTCCGATTAATAGCCAGTCGCGAGCGATCTTTGTTCAGTGAATGAAGCTGCTGATCCTGAAAGAAACATGAGAAATCAAATTAGTTCTGAAACAATTCAAAAGGCTGTAGCCGAAGTCCGACGTGGTGGCTCGCGCAGAGCGATCGCTAGGTCATTATGTATTCCCGCATCTACACTGGGGCGGCTGTTGCGACGGGTTAAGAAAGTGAACGGCGTGTATGTCTATAATCCAAATATCGGGAATAGGAGAATCTTCTCAAAAGATGAGGAGTTGATGCTCGCTGATTATATCAAAGCAGCATCGAAAATGCCACATGGCGTGACACGCAAGCACGTGTGTAAATTCGCTCTAGAACAGGCTAGGCTGCTAAACAAGAGCTATCCACAACGCTGGGATAAACAACAAGCAGCATCTTTTGATTGGTGCAGAGGATTCATGAAACGGCATCCAGACATTTCACTTAGAGGCTGCAGGGAACGCAATTTGCAGCAAGTGGTAGATCCTGACAAAGCGGCTGAGACCGTCTCTTGTAAAAATCTCGAGACTTTTGACGTCAGCTCGAATAATTCGACTATGGTTATGAAGTATCCAACCAAAGCTTCCTCGAATACGTCGCTACAGCTCCTAGCATCATCAGGGCCTCAACCGGGACCTTCGCCAGTGCTGTCATCATCAGCCAGCATGATATCGGAACCATCAGATGTGTATGATGACGAGGATGCAGATGGTTATGAAAGAGCAAATGAGGACTCCACTACCAAGTTCTCCGGTAATAAAGAAGATTTTCACAGCTCTCAGGTTGGGACGTCCAAAGCCTATAATTATGTTAGCGTGTTCAGACCACGTTTTTCATCGGGAGATCAAGTCAAATCACGTCTCGCTTCTAAATATGCGAACACTGCTAAATCCTCGGAGGACTCTGTCTTGAAAGCTGATAGTGACGATGTGTTATACGATAGCTCTGGTGATTTCAACGCTGCCAAAGAACTTTCTTCGAGTTCGCTTATCAATCCGCGTACGGGGTATAAAAATGCATATGAGCGCCGTTTTTCATCTGAGGACGAGGATCAAAACATGTGGTGTAAGAGCTTCAGTAATACAAAAGAAGTTTCTTCAAGGGCGCGACTTACACCGAGTGGCGGATATCAGAATGCGTACAAGCACTGTTTTTCATCTAAGGATGAAGATAAGAGGTGTTCGGGGAGCGACTTCGAGAACATTGATGATCGTGCGGGGAATGGCTCCTTTATGAATGATATGGGACGACGGCGATTTGCGAAGAGGTCCCTAGTAGGTGAATATTTCACTGACATAAATGGCGTTATAGATCGATTAGTAACATTGAGTGCACAGCGGAACACCGGGGACGTCGGAGTCGTCCGAGAAATAGTATCGCTGGAAAAAATTCTCCGAGATGGTGAAGTAATATACTAACATTTTTTTTTTTGGATACCCTCAATAGCGTAAAAATGTCCATATCTTATTCACGATCGAATGGGACATTGATCGGAAATTTGTATCAACTAATACCTAATACCTACCTACCTACCTAGCCATTTAAAGATGTAGTGAATATTTCCGTGGAAATAAAGATATTGAACACTTTTGAATAGAGCATATTTCTTTCACTGTCATAATCACCAATCCTATATGCCTGGTTGTGATGCCCATACTTGTCTCAATAGCGAATCATAAGGTGAGGGTTTGCGGAATGCCTGCCTCATGGACACATTCATATTTATCAAAAAAAAAAAGAAAAGAAAAGAAAAAAGAATTCAGAGATGTCAAATAAATAGAGTGAGCTCGCGCGAAAGAATAGTCTCGACTGTAGAAACCCTCCAAAGCTCTTGTACTTTTTATCCCACCCGAATCAGTCCGGGCAGAGTCCAATTCCGGCTCTGTTAGAAGTCTATAATCTCTCATTCAATATATAAAAATGGTGCATTCCTTGATGCTAGAACATGGTATGCAAGGTGAGACATCCTTTTTGGCTCCCTTTTACTTCTCCTGAGCCACATCAATTCGGATGATAGCCTTACCCACTTCGAAGGAACGTCTACCGTATTTGGCGAGACAAATCAAAAATTTATATTTTTGCAATCACTGCGGGTACTAGCTACTGTAGCATCATGCATTTTTGCAGATTTTGGCCATGCAATGAGTTGCTAGAGACAAATTTCCCTGGCAACTCCCTGCACAAAAGAGGCGAAGCAGCACCTAATTCGAGCTGTATATCAAGTCAGGGAGATATTATAAATACAAATTTTTTATATGGTTTGCGGAAATCTCTGAGCTTTCGAGTAAACTAGATAATATTATCCTATCCAATTTTATTCAGAAAATCAGATAAAACATATAAAACATGTTTCACCCTCTAGCTTATCGTCAAAACCGATGAATTATTCTCGGAAATGGTTGCAAATACCTTCAAACATGTGAATGAAAATTTCTATGCTCTTGCTAGTACGATAAAATCCATCGTGTTTAACACTTGGGGGATATGGAAGATGCCGGTTCTCCGGTCATTTGGTTGGATTTTTTCCAACATTCCCATCTCAGATGGGGGGTTTTTTCGAGTCGAACTTTGCGGTCGAGGATGGATTACGAGAGCAGATGTTGTTTGAACCGTCAACCTCGTCGATCACGCTTATCATCAGAGAGCCTGCGAAGTAAGCTATCTGGAGCGTAGTGTTCCGACCATCGTATTATTTAAAATTATCGTAGCGAGAATAATCCAGCTTATTATACATGATTTTCTCTTAAATCAATGCTTTCATACGTATATCATATTCTTTTCTTTCCGTATGTGGTTATTTTGAAGCGAACTTGGGTATTTAGGCAAATACTTATCACTCTATACTCTACTATTTTCACGCAAGCATCCTGGGTTGAAAAAAATTATTCAGTGCTGATATTTTCCAACTCATGGCACTATGGCATGCAAAAGAAAGAAGTAGCTTTCAATTAAGTTTCTACATAAATATTTACTATATAATTAACTCCATTAATAGGTCTGAAAGAGCGTGCGCCCGAAGCTTCTCCTATAATACCTGCATATGGCCAGGACTATGTAGGTACCTGCATCAAAACAGGTGGCATGGCTGGGATTTCTTCGCGAGCTCCGAGATTCTTCTACGGTCCTCATTATGATGTCATCGCTCGAAATTGCGCTGTTTTGTTCGACCCGGGGTAAATTGGTTTTTATTCGCTAGGCATTTACAATACATCAGCGCTTACTATATACGTATCGCAATTTTACACCAGCAGCCATGTTGCAGGATGAAAATTTTCGAGAACTATACTCTAAAATTGGGTTCATCTGCAGGCATCGGACATCTACATAGCAGGGCCCAGACCGTCTATCTGCATGAAAATTTTCTACAACAAATTGCACGAATGAGAGATATCATTAGCTATAGATTAGAGGCTCTAGAATCAATGAATTTTAAAAAATTTTATACTGATTTATTATCAAGCTCCTTTAAAATAACGAGCGATGTATCGAACTCGAACGTTTCTATGTATAAAGTTCTCAAACAGATTTTGGCTGGTTTCAAATCTAATGAAAAAGTTTCATGCATGCTAGAGTTCCTCGAACTACACTACGACGATGTATTATCGGATTATGAACGACTGAAGACATGTATTAATTTTTGAATAAAACTCTTGAAAAAATGATTGCCTGGTTTTTTTCAACGGCTACTGCTAATTAACGCATGCCGAACTGTCTCATACCCCACAACATCTTTACAGCTAAACCATGCGATTCCAGGTAAACGGTGCTCATTATGCTCATTCACAGCTGGGTTTATAAAAAAAAGCGACTGCACTCGTAGTTTTCATTCAAGCGGCACTGCTTCCCCATGCTTTAGAAAGTGGTATAGAAGCCGTCTCGTTGTGTTGCTATATGGTTTTTCCAAAGTGCTCGTAGAATTATCTCCATACACCACCATCATATCACCATTTTCCTCGAAACTATGATGGCACATAATTCTATAATATACCCCGAGCTTTGAGAGCATGAATTTTTTAAAGAGCAGCTACCTACCGGTTTTGTATGATAATAGCACTTTATACCTGCAGACCCTCGCTCGGAAACCTAACCTTATGCATCTAACAGGCCTCAAATATATCCATGACGATGTGGGATGATAGACAGGGATGGAGCCGATATAGCGCGCTTTGTCATATGCGGCGCTTAGGTCTTCTCGCGAGAAAAAGCCCTTAATTCGCCGGTTTACAATCCATAGACGAGCTATATCTAACCTGCAGTTTCGCTCACCTCATCGAACAATCCCGGTTTACCACCCGCCGCTCCCTACCCTCCACCCTCTGGCAGGGGATATCATGCCGATACTGGATTTGAATATTTGAATTTTTGAATTGTGAAGAAGGTAGAAATGGCCGTACCTAGTCATGCGAAACTAATTTAGCTATCTCGAAATCACTGGGTTAAAACATATCTAGATGATGTACCGAGGTATCTATTACCCCCTACCATCAAAAACATCATGATGTTTAGTACAACAGCTAGTTTTGTATCGGCTCATCTGTCCAGAGCATCTCGATTTGTTATGGATAATGTATTCCGACGTAGCGAGCAAATAGAAAAATTAGGTACCTCATCTCAGAAAAATTAGGTACCTCATCTAATTTTTTTAAAACGCTGTGCGCCTCTCTGTAGGTAAGTAAGAGCTATCTATTTCATATTCTCCCTCCTTGCTATGATTAAAACATTGCAACGTAGCGGTCATATAGAAAAATTAGGTATCTCCTCTCAGTGTTTTTTTAAAGCGTCGTGCATCCCTTCGTTCCCATGTTGTGAGCGTCGATAAATGAAACCGTACACCGAAGCGCGAGCAAATAGAAAAATTAGGTACCTCATCTCAGAAAAATTAGGTACCTCATCTAATTTTTTTAAAACGTTGTGCGCCTCTCTGTAGGTAAGTAAGAGCACAGCAGACGGTTCTCTCTCAAACCTCTGCGTTTGGCCGGGCCACCACTGCATAGGATGATAGACAGAGATGTGGGAGCGAAATAGCTCTCTCTCTTTCTCTCTCTCTCTCTCTCTCTCGCTCTCTCTCAGATGCAGCGCTCATGCCCCCAATATGTGCAAGGACCTCCGACCATCAGGACCTTGCGAAGGACCTACCTTTGTGACTCCTTCGCATGTTCGATTGGAAGCAGCCATAAAACACGATCCGGCGGTTTTGTGCCGTGCAGAGCAGGTAGAACCGAGCGCGAGAGGAGAAGACCTACCGCTGTGCGCTTGGTCGAGCTGTGTTAAGAGGATGGCAGCGCTTCATCTCGCTCTTACCAATATAGCGCAAACGGTGTCGGAGGAGGTTCGACTGAGAAGACACGATGGCACATGCACCTGCCATTGTCTCTAGAGGCTTGCATCGGTGGAGCTATGTACACGAGGAGGGAACGCGACCCGTACGCTCCATCTCGCTCCTTCAACCGCAGAACAAATGGAAACGACGAAGGTTCGACTGAGAAAGCGTGTTGGCACGCTCACCTACCACTGCCTCTGCTTGCACCTGCAGCGGTAGGCATGAAGAGGAGGAGGAGGAGGAAAGCGAGGGTCCAGGTAAACCGCGGGTTCAAGCTCGCAACGGTAAAACTGGTGTGCACATACTCTCAGGGTGTTATTACCTCTCTAGTAATTACCTCAATAATTAATGAGCTCGGTTTCAGGATCCTGACCCATATCACGTCTCTATAGCACCCGGCGTCGTACCCTAAAGAGTGTACTGTAGAGCGGTAGGACCGGTCTAATTACCGACGTCGTAATTACCTCCTCTGTAATTACAGGTAATGAGACTTGATTCAGTCGCCCTCTTCTCTCTCTACTTGACCGTCCCCTCTAAACGCCCTTTCTGGGTATTTTTTAGCGCACTTTCCCAAAAAAACTGGGAGAAAGGCGCTTTTGGCTTCACTCTGTCCGTCCGTCAGTTATTCTGTCCGTCTGTACCTGGGATAACTCTTCGGGAAAAAAGATATCGATGTGGTGTAAACGCTGATCAATAGTATCTACAAACCTACCTTGGTACAACATATGCGTGTACTAGGGCGTGTACATTTCATTTCGGAATTCCCGGAATTCTTTCGGAAATAACCGGAAATCCCGGAAGTCTTTCGGTAATCACCGGAAATCTCGAAACTCTTTCGGAAATCACCGGAATTCTCGAAAGCCGTTCGGAAATCACCGAAATTCCCGAAATCGTTCGGAAGTCACAGCACCGGAATTCCCGTAAGTATTTCGGAAATCACTGGAATCCCCGGAAATTTTTCGGAAGTCATCGGAATTCCCGAAAATCTTTCGGAAATCACCGGAATTTCCGGAAGTTTTTCGGAAATCACCGGAACTCCCAGAAGTCTTTCGGAAATCACCGGAATTCCCAAAAAACAATTCGGAAATCACCGGAAATCCCGAGAGTCTTTTGGAAATCACCGGAATTCCCGGAAATCTTTCGGAAGTTACCGGAATTCTTTTGGAAATCACCGAAATTCCCAGAATTCTTTCGGAAATCACCGGAATTCCCGGGAGTCACCGGAAATCCTAGAAATTGCGGAAGTCAGAATTCTTGTGCACACTTTTTTCTCGAGAAATCAACCCCTCGCACAGTGGGACGAATGGCTACATTGACTGGACAAAAGTATTCCGATCCAATTTTCAAATTCAGAGCGGGTTCAAATCCTGGCGTCGGAATTTTTTTTTTCAAAATTTTCTCGAAGAAGCTTGCTCAAGTGTTATACTTTTTTTTCAAAGTAGTTTTTATGAGCTACAATACCACGAAGTTTCATTTAATTATGATCAGTTTTGTAGAAATTATCTCGTGTTTCGATTTCAACACGCATGGCCATGAAAAAATAGTTTAGGCAGTAACTGGCAGCCAATTCTTTGTACACATGATCAGGAAGGATCAATCTGTTCAGTAAAACAAGAAAATCATTGGAAACTTGTGGAAGTTTTTTATAACAAGCTTCCAAAGTTTGACAAACATTTTCTGAACGTGAGTCATAAAGTTAATGTGGATCAGAAAGAATGAAATATACATGAGCTTCTGATGAATAAGACCAAATTACCTCTGTTATGGACGTCCATTTCATGAAATGAAGCCACTTTTCAAAAATGTATTACAGTTTTTGAGCTGAGATCGTCAAAATCTCGATGAACCCAATTTCTGAATAAATGGTATATCAATGTTTACTGATCTGTTAAAGTCGTTGCATTTGTTTCAGTACCTGTCTATCATGATTTTTAATACACTACAGGTATTGGGAATAGAACCAAAAGAATATACATCAAATCCCAGTGTCTTGCATTTCTTGACTTTTGTCCAGCTAGAATGATGATTTAGCCCACTGTGCCTCGGCTCGGGTTCAAGTCCCTGTTGCAAATGTCATATAAACTGCTAAACAACTGAAATGACGGTATCGAAAATTTTGCCCTTTTTCAAAATGACGTAACTTTCGATTGACAGAACCGATTTTGAATTTGTTTTCACAGTTTTTTTAGATCCATTTTCCAGCAATCCACCCCATTGACGAGATTATGTTTTCAATTCCAATCACTTTTTTTACAGGGTGGGATGTAAAACATTGCAAAATTGTGCTGAGTTCCATCGATCCCCGTTTCTGTGAAACTTTTTTTTTTCGAATTCTAATGAATTTTTCATGAAGCCTGATGTCTTATCTCAAAACGGTTATTGAATTTTCCAGATCAGATGTCCAACAATGACGATATGATTTTTTTTACTTTCCCGACCCACCAAAATCTGTTCACGGGATAAAAAGTTGGAAAATTTGTAGTTTTTCCAAAGAGGAAAACTCGAAAACCGTGGGTCCGATTTCGAACATTTTTCCTCTAAAAATTCATTCAATTTTCCCTCAAACTTTCATTTCCAGCATGTCTGCACCTAAAATGGATATTTCGTGGGGCTCATCGCATGTCGAAGTTTGCACTGCAGTTTATTCAAATTCACGGAATGTGCAAATTCCATTTTTAAAAAACTACCGTCGGGAAACCTAAACCGCGTCGATTTTGAAGATGGATCTACACGTTGGAAATGGTCTTAATCGTCATAGGGGACCTCAAAACAGATATATCCGTCGAAATCTCGGGAACAATTTCTAGCGCTTTCACAATACTTCCTCTTCTCGTTGGGTGGTGGGTCGGGAAAGTAAAAAAATCCTAAAAAAAATTATATCGTCAATGTTGGACTTCTGATCTGGAAAATTCAAAAACCGTTTCGAGATTAGACATCAGGCTTCATGAATAATTCATTAGAAATCGAAAAAAAATTTTTTCACTGGAACGGGGATCGGTCGAACTTAGCACAGTTTTGCAATGTTTTACATTCCACCCTGTAAAAAAAGTAATTGAAATCAAAAAACTAATCTTGTCAATGGGATGGATTGCTGAAAGATGAATATAAAAAACTGTGAAAACAAATTGAAAATCGGTTGTGTCAATCCAAAGTTACGTTGTTGAGCAGTTTAGAACCATATAAAAAAAAAGCTATATGGCTTCTGTATGGCTGGTATCTGGAATTTGGTACAGTCATTCCATATAGACGGCATATAAAATTACGTATGGACATCCATGTAGAAATACTATAAAAACCATGTAGAGCCAGATACGATTGAAGGTCAATTTCATGGAATTCTATGTAGATTAATATACATCCATATATATGCCGATCACGTTTTAAATTCAGCAGAAATTAAAACGCGGTTGGCCATGTTCCCTAGGGTGTAACGGACGCTGACAGACCAAGTTTCGTGAAAACGGGCTTTTTGTGGCGAAGTCCAGTGAGGTTAGGAAATTTTGACATGAAATGCCAATTCTGGCGTCTCCTTGCATCATATTCCGCTACAGTGTTGCCTTGGCTGTTATGACTGTTATCTTGTCAGAATGGCAGGTAAGTGACAGAGTGCCGAGCCGTTCTAGGTTTTAGACACTAGGCCTTCATTTCTGACCATACATTTGAACAGTTTTCTCAACCTAGTATATAATATGATGGTATATTATGATTCACTATTTTATTCAAAAAAAACTGTTCACCAGTCGCCCATTTAAACTGGAGGAAGTCTACCAAAATCAAGACGTCTTGAGCGTTCATATACAATCTTGCAACAGCGGTGTACTCGATTGACAATACGAATTCAAGGTCATCTGGGGAAATATTGATCCAACATTACAAATTTGAGCATCCCCAAATATCGCAAAATTGCCAACTTGGCGTGCAAAAATTACCGTTCTAGTGCTGAATTTAAAAGCTGATCGGCATATACCTCTACATGGAAAAACATATAGCTCAAAAATATTCCTGATTGGTTAAAACTCTGTTTCTGTTGGGTTTTCTTCCTTAGGGCGTAGGTAGTTCCTCCATCTTGTTGGAACTGAAACTGGCTTTGGAGAAGCGTACTCTTCAACTTTGAGCGTTTATTCTTTATTTTCTGGAACATTGATATTTTTAATTTTATACATACCTCGTTTTATACCTAACTTCAAAATACTCGTGCTCGTGCAGACTGCCCTGCCAGTCCAAGACAGGTACTTACATTATGTTGTGAATATGTAGACGCATTTCCCTTACCATCACCGATACCATTATCATCTTATGATTGTGAGTCTTGAGATGATTCCTCTTCTAGCAGGTTCGGAATTCGGAATCGCTTGGCTTCTGTTGCTAGTAGAAGAAAATAATCTTGAATCCGCCTGGGAGCACTGAGGTTAAATTAAACTTACCGCCGAGACTGATTATTTTATGTTTTCTGTCGGCACCACTTCGCGGGTTTGGTCACCTACGAAATAAACATACGCGAACTTCATAATTTCATTCAAGATGACGCGAGATACGGCTTGCTGGTCAAACTAAGCCAAGCCAGATTGAGATGACGACCGCCGAGCAAACTCGAAGTGACATCGTCATTTTCCGAGACCCGAAATTGACCAATCATATGAGCGAATTTTCTCGCTGTTTATTGGTTAGATTCTACATGGAAATCCATGTAGCGACATGGAAATCCATGTAACGCATATTTGAATGAAAAAAAGTCACATATAGCCATGTAGAGATATCATATGTTTTTCCATGTACATCAAATTCAACAATGTTTTCCATGTACCTACACTCCCACAGGAATGTATATGGATTGTATATATATATTTTTTATTAGGAATTGCATGTACAAAACCAGTCGAACTGAATGACTACCTATAGACTCCTGTAGAGACTGTTAGGGCCATATTAGTTGCAGCGGTACGCTTTTTGATTCTGCATTTTGTGATACTGCAATGAAATTTGGCATATGCAAACTACATAAAATTTCAAATGATTTGACCCGCAGCACTCAAAAATTTGTCCATTAGGGGGCGACTGGGGGCCCCTCAAAATTTCAAGATGTCTGAATTTTTCCCATGCGCCATTCAGTACCGCCCTATCTACCGTACAGAACCTAAACAACTTTGTCCTTGGCCATCATAACATTTTTCGTCATGTCAATTCCATTCTTCTTATAGAAAAAAAAAAAATTCTTTGCCTGGTCAACAAATTGGAAAATAATTTTTTTTTTGGACCACCAATAGATTGTTAAGTAGTTTTTGTGCGATCATCGATGAATCCGCATCCCCTTGATTCATTTATGAAGTGACAACTTTTGCAGTGCTATTTTTCAACAAAGGAGTGACTTCAACTTACCATTATTTTCAACATTACCTTTTTCAATGTTTTACCTCGGTAAGTATGATTATTGTTATACTAATATACAGCTTGAAGCTCTCTTCAACGATGTGGATGATGAAACTGCCTCAGACTCCACCTGGAAGCCGTACATAATAATTTTTCTGCAAGGCCGTCAAATTTGGCATTTTTGATTTTCTAGCAGGAGCGGCCAAAATGTCAATACACACCACTCCGCCCAAGAGCACCGGTTTGCTCTAGCGGAAAACGATATTCACGCCTAACAATTTTGCATTTTGTGATACTGAAATGAGAGTTGGTGCGAAAGTACCGCAACCGGTGCTCTTGGGCGGAGTGGTGTGTATTGACATTTTGGCCGCTCCCGGTAGAAAATCAAAAATGCCAAATTTGACGGCCTTGCAGAAAAATTAATATGCACGGCTTCCAGGTGGAATCTGAGGCCGTTTCATCATCCAAACCGTTGAAGAAAACTTCAAGCTATATATTAGTACAATAATAATCATATTTTTAGGGATAAAACATTGAAATAGGTAATGTTGAAAATAATGATAAGTTGAGGTCACCCCTTCGTTAAAGAATAGAACAGCAAAACTTTTGTTTTCATAAATGAATCAAGGGGATGCGGATTCATCGATGATCACACAAAAACGACTCAACAATCTATTTGTGGTCCAAAAAAATATATATTTCTCGACTTGTTGACCAGACAAAGAAATAATTTTTTTCTGTAAGAAGAATGGAATTGACATGACAAAAAATGTTATGATGGTCAAGAACAAAGTTGTTTAGGTCCTGTACGGTAGATAGGGCGGTACTGAATGGTGCATGGTAAAAACACTGATATCTTGAAATTTGGAGGGGCTCCCAGTCGCCCCCTAATGGACAAATTTTTGAGTGCTGCGAATCAAATCACTTGAAATTCTACGTAGTTGGCATATGCCAAATTTCATTGCAGTATCACAAAATGCAGAATCAGGGTCATTTTGCTAGCGTACCGCTGCAACTAATATACCTAGATGACATATACAATTTCTATATGATTCTATAGTACATTTGCAACAGGGGTGTTCAAATACCGCCAACTTTGGTTGCTCAGGCCAAATGGTGTGTGGCATAGAGAATAAGTTATTTCACTATTTTTAAAATTGCTGAACCTAGACAAAAGGAATATTTTAGTAATGGATTCAGGCGCTCGAGTCATAAGGGGCAACGGAGGCCGCACATTTCAGAGTAACTATTCTACCACCATTTCTCTTCCTTGTGCAATTTTGAGTCGATTTAGGTACGGACAAATGCGATTCACTCACATTAAATATTCCGTTAATTCACTTGAACTCAACGTTTTCACATACGATTCTTTGAATTACTTGTTGAGTTTTATACCCGCCCAGCGTAGAAATAATATCATGCATATCTGTGTTCTCAAGTTCCAGTTTTTTTTTCTCAAAAACCAGTGGATAATCCGCAAATTTTCTTTCGCATAACGTTCTTGGCCAATGTTCTCAGTCCATTCTTACTTCCAAAATTTTTCAAATCGAGTCGACCGCCGAAGATACACCATACCGCCACAATACCGATAACTTCGTTATTAAGAACGTTATTGGCAAGAAGTACTTATAGCCCAGTCAACGAAGAAAAAATTGCGAGAATAAATAGTGTAGTTTTGAAAATTGCTGGAGATGTTCTCGAAAGCTTGCTGATTACTGTGTACAAAGTCCTCATCGATAGGTGGTGTGGAATCGCCGCCATCTTGGATTATTGGTACATTTCAAGTTTTTTTTGCAGTTATCTCGATAGATTGCGATCCCATCAAAAAACCGCTCGGTTCAAATGGAAGGCCATCAAATTGCCTGCAAAAAAGGTGCGTATCAGTCTCACATATCTGTCATAACTTTAGAGAAATTGGCCTGTGAGCGTCAGGTGTTAGTCGCGGAAGAGATATTCTATTTCTCACAGTGTTTTTGAAGAATCACGCAAAATTACAATGTAATGCTTTTTAGTTGATCTTCGTTAATGGATAATAAAACTCAAAAAAAATTCTTGGCCTTAATTTAAAAAAAATATGGGGGGTTAAAGGAAAAAAATGTAACCCCTCATATTTTGGTTATCAAAAAAATTAATAAAAAAAAAGGTTTGGGAAAAATGATGAGTGAAGTCAATCAATCATTAGTGATGCGAAACTGAGGAATCCGAAGCTTTGAAAAGGCCATAGCAGGATAAGGGCCAAAAAGTGCCCCCGCTTGTATTCAACTGAGATTCACGTTACACATCCTCCTTCCTTGGCACTAGAATACATCATACCAAATATTAGCTCCACTAATAAAATGTGAGGATGAGTTAATGCAGCAGTAAAATGATCATATTATAACCTTCATTATTATCTTATGCAAAAGTAAAATGTGCCTGGTTCCCAAAACAACAGTCCAGTTGAAGTGTCCATGGCGCGAATGTGTAAATTCCGTGCTCTACCACAAAAATCTGTTCCAGTGCTGTGGTTCTTTCTGAGAAAGTCATTATAACGGGGCTCTTACTAAGCAGCACCTAAGTTTTCTATGTACTGTGCGTGTGCTCTTGCGTGGTAGAATGCGACGGCGATGGCCACATCCCTTTTTTCATTAAAGTTCAGTAGGTGATGTTATGGAGGAAACCTGACCAAATGGAATGAGTACCTACATCATCTCTTGAGATTGCGCGATCGATTCAAAAAGTAACAACTGCATAATCATCTTGAACGATATATAGGTTCGAAGCGTTGACAAATGATTATGCCAAAAAAAAGGGATGAAATCTATAAAGCCCATTGTTTGGAAGTAAATGGACAATTACCCATTAGCGCTGATTATAGTGGAAATAATCGAAATCTATGAGAGCTTCTTATCAATCGTAAAACTATTCGTCAAGGAAAAATGGGCCTTTTACCTACTCGAAAGATTATTTCTTGGTTGAAACCTTTGTATAAGTAGAATCCACGTAGTTTGAAAAGATAACAGAGTTTGGTAACAGTTGGCAACTGAACCTACCTAACCATGAAGCTTAGTTTGCTCGTCTTTCTTTGTATCCTACTATGTGTCACTGAATCAATCGCATTTAGGTCTTTCTTCAATGGAAGAAGGGTAGGAGGAATGCTCAGACTTGACACCACAGCGAAAAAAGAATGCAAAGTCTGCAAAGTCTCGACAGAATGGTTCCAACAAAAACTTGACCATTTCGAACCTTCCGACACCAGAACTTGGCAACAGGTGAATCTATATACATAAAACTGCTTAAATCTGCTTACAAATAATAGTTTCACCAACCAACGTTGTTCACTTAGAAATACTTTATCAACGATGAATTTTACGACGCAGCTGCTGGAGGACCAGCGTTCTTATTTATTGGTGGTGAAGGACCAGCTTCAGATGGTTGGATGCAGTCAGGACAATGGGTCAACAATGGCGAGAAGTTTGGGGCGCTTCTGTTCCAGTTAGAGCACAGATATTACGGAGATAGTAAGCCTACAGAGTGAGACCCGCCAAAATATGTATGTTTGAGAGCCGTGAACAATTTGAGTTTCTTATAGTGATATAAGCACCGAAAATTTGAAGTACTTGTCCAGCGAACAAGCGCTAGCAGATTTGGCTTCGTTCATTGTAGGAATGAATGAGAAGTATAACTTTGGTCCAAATGTCAAATGGATTGTGATTGGTGGATCTTATGCTGGAAATTTGGCTGCCTGGTTCAGATCGAAATATCCTCATTTGGCACACGGAGCTGTGGCCTCCAGTGCTCCAATTTTAGCTCAAGTCGATTTCCAAGGTGAGCTTATAGGGATATGTTTATTATTTTCAATTCTCAATTTGTTTCACTTGAAAACTGCCACAGGATACTACAGAGTAGTTTACGAATCGCTCAAGGTCCATAGTCAAGAATGTGTGGTCGCTGTGAAAGACGCTGTGCATGCAACTGATGAGCTTGTTACGTCTCCAGAAGGACTAGAGCAGCTGAATACGATTTACGATTTCTGTGAACCATTGACAGAAACTTCTGCTACCACTCAGAACCTCGCCAATTTTTATTCTACGCTTGCAAGTATGTTTGCTGGGATAGTTCAGTACAATAATGACAACATAAATCCTGGTACATCATACATCGATACACTTTGCGGAAAGATGTTGGACGAATCTAACGGCGCTACTCCTATCGAACGGTTGGCATATTTGGCTGCTGGTGGTTGCATTGATTACAGTTACGATGCTCTAGTGGAACAGATGAAAGACAGCAGTTACGAAGCTGCAGGAGGAAGTAAGATATTCCATTTTCAAAAAAATTGTTCAGAAAATGTAATTCACTCACAATCAGAGGATTAAATTAAATACTGACTCCTAAGAGGTTGGAGATTAGCTCTACCATCTATTTTTCCGAAAGTGACCAGCAAGCGTTAGCTTTTCTTATTGCTGCAGTCGTTGACGTTTGCCCCACACTTTGATAGATCAGTCACATCAAAGATTTTTTTAATCACCACTGCATAGATTTAATTCTGTTTCAGCAGTAGCAAACTAGTCATCATCGGCTAGGGATATTGCCAATAATTTATTGCGTGAAAAATAGCTAGTTTGAAGAAAGTAAATGATTGTGAGTGAAATAGTATACATACCTTGACGGTAAACCTTTATTGCCGCTGTGAATCAAATAGTCAATAGCTGCGAGCGATAAACTAATTGATCGAGTCTTTAGGTCGACAGTGGTTTTACCAGACGTGTACTGAGTTTGGATATTACCAGACATCGAATAATTCCACAATGTTCACTGATCAGTTCCAAGTTGATTTCTGGATTGGAGTCTGCACTGACGCTTACGATACTGCTTTCGACTCAGACTTCCTGTACAAAGCAGTCGATGATACAAATACAGAATACGGTCAACTAGACATCGAAGTCAGCAGAACAGTTTTCGTCCATGGCACTATCGACCCTTGGCATGCTCTGGGAATTCTTGAAACTAGGGATCCCAATGCACCTGTTATTTTTATCAACAGTTTAAGTTGCTGAACATTTTGTTGGATTTGTCTCTAAATTTTGTGCTTCAGGTTCTTCTCATTGCCAAGACATGTACAGTAATACTGAAACTGACTTGCCACAACTGATAGAGGCTAGACAACAAGTATCGGATCTGATTGCATCTTGGTTGGCACCCATTGATTGACATATACCGTCTACTAAACGATTTCAAATTCCGAAAGTCTGCTGTTCCAGTTGATAATAATAATATTGATGATAATAGTAATGCTGAAGATATAGTTGCCACGTCAGGCATATTTGCAACGTTGCCATAGCGGGTGCCAAGGTGACGTCCGTTAACTACTTAACCCATTCTTGAGGATATTTTTAGATATTTCTTTTATGAATTGTCGACTGTAGGTACTTGAGTAAGTTCCACTACAAATGCAAACCGAAGTATGCTTTTTATTTTCCTTGTAAAACTAAAATTATTCCTAATTTTTACGTGATTTTTAGTTATCATGAAGTAGGTAGAACAGGTACCAATTCTCTCAGGAGGGATACAAAGTTTGGCGATTGACGATTCGCATCGATCGAAATGTCCATCTTCACATCATCACATCGGATTGCGCACCCCGCAAGAGTGTTTGCGAGTACTTGAGAAGACCTGGGGGGGGGGGAGCTACAGAGTATTTTCAGAGTAGAAGCTAAAAGCTGTATTATACGCGGTCATAATAATTCATTCATTATTTTTATTTGGAGACATATAATGTATTCAAATGAAATAATAAAATATTTTTGACCGTGCGGGCGCTAGGAGCCAAAATCGGGATGAACCTCGTAGTTCGGTGGACTAGCTCCAAATATTGCCCAAACTATGAATTTTTTGACTACGGAACAATTTTGTGCAGGCATGTTCAGAAAGCCTTCCTCTATCATTTCTAAAGTGCGACCAAGCAATCTTTCAGTGTGGGGGGCCAGGGGGGCCCCCTTTTGACAACTAGAATCGTTTTTTGTCGATAAAATCCGTGATAAATATGCTATAAAAAACTTAAACGGATTATTGAAGAGCAACTCAAAATGTCACTTATGTGTGATAAGACTTATTCACAGGGTGAACAGGTTCCGAGAAAAATGACTTTCAATCAACATGCGATATAATGAAAAAAAAAATTGCGCCAAAGACCTTGAGTTCAGTCATTGAAAGATGCCGATTGGCATATTTGTTGATCATACCCACCTGAACTGGTTGAGAACCATACCCAACTGTGTCAATGGTGCCGATGCCGGAGCTATATACAGAGTGGAGAAGAAAAATATTTTTGTTCTTATTTATTTAAAAAACCAAGATAGATAAAGTGGACGAAATTTAGGAATTGATGCTTCATTCAATGCGTGTGAAGACACAACAAACCGGTTTGCAATATCTTGAAGCGTTCCTGAAATGTTTTGGAAAAACTGAAGAATATCATAAAAATTTCACTTTCTACTTTGATTTCGTATTTTGTATTATACAGAGGTATATACTATAGTTTAACAACAAATTAGGGTGAAAACTAAACAGCACCATCGCCCACCGGCATCAATCATGTATGCGTCAATGCGTCATGTACAGGGTGTGATAAAAAATATTTTATTTGCTGGAATAAAAAAAAAACAAGGCATAAAAAGTGAAAAATTAGGGAGGTGCAAAAGTTCCGGGAAAACAAAACAAGCCAAGACACCTGATAAGGTTAATTATAGACGTGAATGTGTGATCCACGCGTTTTTCTGCTTTTTTTCATTAACAGCAAAGAAAACAACCATTTTTTTCACACCCTGTATACAACGCAACATGATTGATGGCGGTGATGGTGCTGTTTAGTTTTCATCGTAATTTGTTGTATATTTGTGTATATTCTGATTCTGAAATTTGTTGCATAACTTAAGGGTAGACGTCTGTATAATGGAACATACGAAATCAAAGTAGAAAGTAAAATTTTGATGGTATTTTTCAGTTTTTAAAAAAATATTTCAGGAACGCTCCAAGGTATTTCAAAACGGTTTGTTGTGTCTCTACATGCATGGAATGAAACATCAATTCCTTAGTTTTGTCCACTTTATCTATCTTGGTTTTTGAAATAAATGAAAACAAAAATATTTTTCTCTTCCACCCTGTACCTACATAATTATAGCTCCGGCACCATTGACGCAGTTGGGTGCCGTTCTCGACCAGTTCAGGTGGATATTATCAACAAATATGCCAATCGGCATTTTCCAATGACGAAGCTGAAGGTCCATTGCATGTTGACGGAAAGTCATTTTTTAGAAACCTGTACACCCTGTAATAATTTTTATCACACATAAGTGACCTTTCGAGTTGCTCTTCAATCACCCTTGGAGTTTTTTATTTAGCATTTTTATTACGGATTTTATCGGCAAAAAACGGTTTAAAATGTCAAAAAAAGGCCCCCCTGACCCCCCACATTGAAAAATTGCTTGGCAGCACTTCTCAAATGATAGATGAAGGCTTTCTGAACTTTCCTGCAAAAAATTGTTTCGTATTCATAAAATGCATAGTTGTAGGTAACCCAAGTTCACCGGACTATTATAAACGAACCTAAACGCGAAATCCTTAACAGTATGTATGTTCAGTGATTTCTGAAATTGGTGGAATGGAGGAATTAAATTAGGTCTTTCTTATGGATACTTTCCACAAGGCAAGAAGTCAATCATTAGTGATGCGAAACTTAAGAATCCGAAGCTTTGGAAAGGCCATAGCAGGATAACGGGCCAAAATGTGCCCCCGCTTGTATTCAACTGAAATTCACATTACACATCCTCCTTCCTTGGCACTAGAATAAATCATAGCAAATATTAGCTCGATAGCTCCACCAATAAAATGTGAGGATGAGTTAATGCGGCAGTAAAATGATCATTTTACCTTCATATTATCTTATGCAAAACTAAAATGTGCCATCAATGCCAAAAACAGTAATAGTACAGTAGTTTGTTTTGTTTGTACGTTGGTACCTGAAGTAGGTACGGTCGTTGACGTTCGTAGCGTTTGCCGATAGGAGAGGGAGATGGCGTTGCGCGAGGCGAGCCGGGCGAGCGGCAGCCGCGGGCAGACAGAGAAGAGAATCAGCTGTGGTAAAGAACACGTAATTTTTCAGTGCAACTGTGCGTCGGTTTCTCCTAATTTAAGGTCGGTCTTCCTTTAATTATTGTATCGTAATTTTGGCTTGCACCCACTCACCAAATCATGCATTTCGATACCTATGTTTCCCGCGAAATAATTGTGTCTCGGCCCCGTTCATTGAAAACTGCATTCGTGTGCACTGAGGGTATGCAACCCAAAATATCCCTGTGTTGTCCAAATCCTCACCCCTCATCCCCTGTTCGGTGTGCCTGGCACTTGGCTGTCAGGCGCAAGCGTGAACGAGCTCCAGCGCGTCTTCGGCATTCTTCGGCTTTCCTTCCGCTCGTGTTCTTGCCGCTTCGTTCGAAGCGGCGTCGATCTACGTACGTCGAGCGGGAAGCCACGCCGTTTCCCTTTTTTTTGTCATCGTTCTCGCGGCCATCTTGTCGTGCCACCGGCGTACATTCGTACTCGACCAGAAGCCCATCCAAGGCCCATCGCGTCCGATAGTGACTCCTGGAGGATCTCTGCATCATCTCCAAGTCCAGAGAGCGGCAGTTTTCACCGCTTCCACCGGGGAGCGGTTTGGATCAGCCAGCCGCACACAAAGCTCCAGTTTCGGACGGGATCGAGTCGTTCGTCCGTCATTTTGGTGACGAACACGGGCACTCGTGCATTTTCAACGGGAAATCCACCACCGGAACGGCCATCCACCACGACGCCGCCTGCGGACTCCGCCAGGACGACGCCGCCACCGAATAAGATCCCTGCAGTTCGTCTCGTTTTCAGGACGCCACTCGGCGCCAGCGAACCTGCCCCCGATCAGAACCACTCGGATTTTTCATTTCATTCAATTCACATTGTTTTTGTTTTTTATTGTTTTGTAATTCTGTCTGTTTGTGTTTTTTTTGTTTTGCAATAAAGTTTTTGATTGTTGTTGTGAATTTTATTTCTGACTGTCGCTTGCTGCTTTCCTAATCCAAGAGTTATTGTTTTAATGCAGCCTTCATCGGAAGGCTGCCGTCTTTATGTGTACCGCGCTAACAAATTGTACATAACACGAAATGCTTTGTTCTCTTTGTTCTCAACGGGCTTGCATAGCCCGCCGTTTTCCCCTTTGAAATCAAGGTGCTTCGCACTGCTTTGAGTTTTTGTAATTTATCTACTCCCAAATGATCTTAATGTTGATGGCACAGGCCGTAAATCTAGTGGGTGTGCTTTTTGCGCACTCATGACGTGACCTCAAGGCCGCGCTATCGCGCGTACATTAATTGTTTCTTTCCACAAGTTACGTCACAAACAGTAAGATGACAAAAGGAAACTCTGCTACGCCCAAATCAGCCGCTAAGTAGAGAACAGTACTTTTTATGATTCATTTTCATTTCATTGTTCATTGTCGGGTTATACCTGAAAGTAAACGAAGGAAAGAAGACTTGCACGCTTCTCCGTGTCCTGGGGGGGGGGGTTCCGCCTGCTCGTATGAATCTGCCTTGTTGAGTCTACTAACCTTTTCCTATTTGGGGGGGAATTATGTATAACGACGAAGAGAGCGCCACTGGTTGGCTCGAGTCGATTTTCTTGTATTTACTGTTATTTCTTGTATGTGATTACTGTTTACTAACCATTGTTCTGTTTTGAATGTAAGTATGTATCTGTGGGGTTTGTGATGGGTAACTTCTGGGGAATTTCGGGCGAATACGTTATAGATACTTCTTCCTTCCAATTGCCTACTAAAAGTATGACCAACTTCACCTTCTCTACTTATTCATCTCTCACCTGTCTCTTGTTTATTTATCTACCTATTTATCTCTTATTTGTTTTTTGTTTATTCATCTACACCATTGCTTATCATTTGTGTCTTACTGATTTATGTACTTGTTTACCGATCGTTTCTTCATTGTTTACTTATCTATCAATTTGATTTCTTTTGTTTGTAAAGTGTAAAATAAATTACTGAGCGTAAAGTTTTCTTTTGTTGTTATGTGAATAACTTGTAAACGAAACAAACTTTTAAAGAGGTTCAAGCACCGATTCATGCTGACTTGATCAATGCATCACTGGAGTGACTTCTCTGTCATTTCATCAAGACTTATTCACACTTAACTGTTGTTCAGATCATTTGGGAAGGGATTTTTCAGTAACCAACCAGGCAATACGCATGGGTTTCTTTGACGTGTTCTTCCCATGTGTGCCTGTCAGCGAATACGTCACTTTTCCTTCGCGATCAACTGACAGTTTGACTTGTTTCATGATTTCTTGTTTTGTCTTGTTAATCTGATTTTGTGTTCATTTCATTGTTGTAAATTCTTGCATCGTCTAAATAATTTGTAATGATTTTTCTTGTTTTGTGTGTTGTTGTTCTTCATTCTTGTTGTGTCATTTTATCACTGTCAATTTCTTGTTTTGAGGTGTTTTGAGAAAAGAAACAAATTCATTCAAAACCTTTGCTCATGCTTTTCAATGAACATTCATTTTGCTTGCATTTCATTCGAGTTTCATTCAAGAATCAAGCCTCATCCCCAACTACACATTCTCATCTCGAGTAAGAACTCAACAACACAACGTAGGTAAAAGGTAAACGACGTGAGGAAGGGAAGAAACAACGACGATCTCAGCCAAACATCGAAAACAGGGTTACACTACAGAGTGGTGCAGTGACCAGGATAAACTACGTTACATTACAACACCTGTGCAAAGTGGCTTGCTTTCATACTTGAATGCCACTTTTTTATCGATCCTGCAGTGTACCGCTGCGACTATAATCAAAACTGCTGAGAACCGCAAAAAATCGGTTGTGTCACCCCAAAACTTCCCCGACGAGTAGAAGGAACGGATGGAAATTTTAATATGGAATGATGTCCCTTCGGGTGGGAAGTTGGAGAAAAATAAATAATAATTGAGATATTTTCTCTAAAAAGGGATTCATTTAGAGCTCCATCATTTGAGTCTCGTCTCGGTAAGCTAGGCCGGTGGACTTGAAAGCGGAAAACTTTTGGAAAACTTGAAGAATTTAAAGAGAAATTGCCTGGAAATGTTCAAGAATCAATTACCCTTTGTTTTGTACACGGCATTTTAAGGGCACGAATAACCATGGACCTGTGTATCCAAGCTGGCCTGATAATTAGCGTTCATAGCCATGCTTTCAAATACTGGGCCAAAAAATCCGCCATTGTAGTTACTAAACACTGGTCAATCAACCCATCAACGGGCACTAGTCAGATATCAAACGCGCTTGATCGTAGTTTGAGTACAGAAAATTAAACTTCGTCATTCGTGCGTAAGCAGAGACAGGATGCAGACAGGAATATCTTTTATGCTGCTATCTTGTTGAAAAGCTTGTTGACTATCAACTGTCACTTCACTCAAATTCAATGTCAGTTAGCAATCAGAAACCTGCTAATCAGTGGCTCTCAAACTTTCTTCTCGCGATGTGTTTTTTGGGGACCAAACAAATTTAACCGCGCGTTTCAAAGAATGAAGAACATTATTGTTAAAACGCACCCTTCAATTTAGAAACGGATAGCAATATCCACAAATACCAAATTCAAACGCAAATTTCAAGTCTCCGTAGGCTTTTGAAAACTTAGTTTAGCTGTCATGGCAGCGCTTGTATGAAGACATTTATTGTTCGGCCTGGTTCCCCAAACAACAGTCCAGTTAAAGTGTCCATGGCGCGAATGTGTAAATTCTGTGCTCTACCAAAAAAATCTGTTCCAGTTCTGGGGTTCTTTCTGAGAGAGTCATTATAACGGGGCTCTTACTAAGCAGCACTCAAGTTTTCTGTGCACTGTGCGTGTGCTATTGCGTGGAGAATGCGATGGCGATGACCACATTTTATTTTTATGAAAGTTCAGTAGGTGATGTTATGGAGGAAACCTGACCAAATGAAATGAGTACCTACATCGTCTTTTAAGATTGCGCGATCGATTCAAAAAGTGACAACTGAATAATCATCTTGAACGAGGTATAGGTTCGAAGCGTTGACAAATGATTATGCCAGAAAAAAATAAGATGAAATCTATGAAACCAATTGTTTGGAAGTGAAAGTGCGATTACCCATTAGCTGATTATAGTGGAAATGTTCGAAATCTATGAGAGCTTCTTATCAGTCGTATAACCATACGTCAGGAAAAGTGGACCTCTTACCTACTCGAAAGATTATTTCGTGATTGAATTTTTTGTATAAGTAGAATCCACGTAGTTTGAAAAGATAACAGAGTTTAGTAACAGTTGGCAACTGAACCTACCTAACCATGAAGCTTGCTTTGCTCGTATTTCTTTATATCCTACTATGTGCCACTGAATCAACTGCATTCAGGTCTTTCTTCAATGGAAGAAGGGTAGGAGGAATGCTCAGACTCGACACCACAGCGAAAAAAGAATGCAAAGTCTGCAAAGTCTCAACAAAATGGTTCCAACAAAAACTTGACCATTTCGAACCATCCGACACCAGAACTTGGCAACAGGTGAATTTATATAGAACTGCTCAAATCTGCTAACAAAAAATAATTTTACCAACGTTGTCCATTTAGAAATACTTTATCAACGATGAATTTTACGACGCAGCTGCTGGAGGACCAGCGTTCTTATTTATTGGTGGTGAAGGACCAGCTTCAGATGGTTGGATGCAGTCAGGACAATGGGTCAACAATGGCGCGAAGTTCGGGGCGCTTCTGTTCCAGTTAGAGCACAGATATTACGGAGATAGTAAGCCTACAGAGTGAGACCCGTCAAAATATTATGTAGGTTTGAGAGCCGTGAGCAATTTAAGTTTCTTATAGCGATATTAGCACAGAAAATTTGAAGTACTTGTCCAGCGAACAAGCGCTAGCAGATTTGGCTTCGTTCATTGTAGGAATGAATGAGAAGTATAACTTTGGTCCAGATGTCAAATGGATTGTGATTGGTGGATCTTATGCTGGAAACTTGGCTGCCTGGTTCAGATCGAAATATCCTCATTTGGCACACGGAGCTGTGGCTTCCAGTGCTCCAATTTTAGCTCAAGTCGATTTCCAAGGTGAGCTTGTAGGGATATGTTTATTATTTTCAATTCTCAGGTCATTTACTTGAAAACTGCCACAGGGTACTACAGGGTAGTCTACGAATCGCTCAAGGTCCATAGTGAAGAATGTGTGGTTGCTGTGAAAGACGCTGTGGATGCAACTGATGAGCTTGTTACGACTCCGGAAGGACTAGAACAACTGAATACGATTTACGATTTCTGTGAACCATTGACAGAAACTTCTGCTACCACTCAGAACCTTGCCAATTTTTATTCTTCGCTTGCAAGTATATTTGCTGGGACAGTTCAGTACAATAATGACAACATAAATCCTGGTACATCAAACATCGATACAATTTGCGGAGAGATGTTGGACGAATCTAATGGCGCTACCCCCATTGAACGGTTGGCATATTTGGCTGCTGGTGGTTGCATTGATTACAGTTACGATGCTCTAGTGGAACAGATGAAAGACAGCAGTTACGAAGCTGCGGGAGGAAGTAGGATATTCCATTTTCAAAAAAATGGTTCAGAAAATCTAATTCACTCACAATCAGAGGAGTAAAGATTTTTTCAATCATCACTGCATAGGTTCAATTCTGTTTCAGCAGTGGCCAACTAGCCATCATCGGCTAGGGATATTGCCAATGATTTATCACGTTAAAAATAACCAGTTTGTAGAAAGTAAATGATTGTGAGTGAAATAGTATACATACCTTGACGGTAAAAACTTAATTGCCGCTGTGAATCAAATAGTTATGGCTGCGAGCGATCTTTGCCATCGGCGAAGTATTTCCCGTCTCGATATAATATGTAATAAACTAATTGATCGCGTCCTTAGGTCGACAGTGGTTTTACCAGACGTGTACTGAGTTTGGATATTACCAGACATCGGATAATTCCACAATGTTCACTGATCAGTTCCAAGTCGATTTCTGGATTGGAGTATGCACTGGCGCTTACGATACTGCTTTCGACTCGGACTTCCTGTACAAAGCAGTCGATGATACGAATACAGAATACGGTCAACTTGACATCGAAGTCAGTAGAACAGTTTTCGTCCATGGAACTATCGACCCTTGGCATTCTCTGGGAATTCTTGAAACTAGAGATCCCAATGCACCTGTTATTTTTATCAACAGTATAAGTTGCTGAACATTTTGTTGGATTTGTCTCTAAATTTTGTGCTTCAGGTTCTTCTCATTGCCAAGACATGTACAGTAACACTGAAACTGATTTGCCGCAACTGATAGAGGCTAGACAACAAGTTACGGATCTAATTGCGTCTTGGTTGGAAGCTTAATACCCATCGACACACCGCCTACCAATCGATTAAAAATTCCGGAAGTCTGCTGTTCCAGTCAATAATATTGATAATAATAGTAATGCTGAAGATATAACTAAACTTAACTTAATTTTTAGATATTTCTTTTATGAATTGTCAACTGTACGTAAGTAAGTTCCACTACAATTGCAAACTGAAGTATGCTTTTTATTTTCGTTGCAAAACTAAAATCATCCCTTTTTTACTTGATTTTCAGTTATCATGAAGTAGGTAGGGTAGGTACCAACTTTTTCAGGAGGGATACAAAGTTTGGCGATTGACGATTCCCATCGATCGAAATGTCCAACTCCACATCGGATTTCTCACCCCGCAAGAGTGTTCGCGAGTACTTAAGAAGACCTGGGGGAGGAGGTTCTACAGAGTTTTTTGGCTGAATGCAGCTCGAGGTGGTCTATCACATCGCAGAAAATTCGGTACAAAAATTGTGACACATTGTTAACAAATCTCGTAACATTCGGCTGAGGATAGTCATATTCTTTTGCAAAATTTGACTCTCTCGGATGTCCACCATTTACAAATTCTTGAGTGGAGCCATGAACTCGAAAGCTCCTAGACGGAAGCTGGATGGAAGAAATGGATGGAGAGTAAGTGGGAGCTGGAGTTATACTTTTCAACCCAGGCTCACGGATCTAAATGTAGAGTTTACTTGAACGTGCTTTTACCACAATTGGCTCCTCTCCTTTGGTTGTTGTTCTCTTTTTATATTGCACATCTGTTGTTGATTGTTCCAATGTATATGAAGAAAAAGATGAAAAAATACGGAAAAGATTCACATTTAGTGGAAGTTGACATGGGTGCATTGATGATGAACGAATTATAAAAATGCTAGAGGACAAAATCAGGACCTCACAAAATCGTGAAGCTTGAGTAACTTATTGGGAGAAGATAATGCTGTAGAAGAACAGGTCATCATTGATGAAAAGATTGAATTGATCTTTTCCACATACTTGCTTATCGAAGCAAAATCAGAAAATTTCTCACACCAGGCAGAGCTGTCAGTAAAGCCGTCGGCACAAAAGCGAGGGCGACTGTTGTCCTAGTAGTCGAGACATCATTTGAATATTTTTCGAATCCATAGTGCCAGTGGTGAATGTATTGAATTTTCCGCCCATCAGTTGAATCGACCGACTACTTTCAAATTTATGGAGAAATCGACTTCAGGAAGAATATGAAGGCACAAATCGTGACAGCTTCAGAATCGGTGACAAGCGAAAAATCAAATCTCATGTATCTGATAGTTAATTATGTTCACCAACAAAACAATGGTCAAGCATCATCCATCATCGGTCATTTCGTTCGGTTAATCAACTTCAACTGACCTCATTTACTGATGGACTCATCGCTACCCATCATCATTGATAAAATAATAACAATCATTAAATTCACCAGATACCAAAGTTCGAGACATTCCAGGCACGACATAATCCATCGTCCACCATCAGTCGTTTTGGTCAACTTCAACTTACCAGACCTCATTCAGTGACCGGTATTAGTGTTGCACGAGACGAGATCGAGACGAGATTTCACCCGATCTCGTCTCGATCTCGATTTATTTTCAAAACTTCAATCTCGTCTCGATCTCGTCTCGGCGATCAGAACAACAATCTCGATCTCGGCTCGAGAATCTCGATCTCGACTCGAGATTCTCGAGTTATTTTAGCATCTTCAATTACATTCACTATAATTCAAATACCTACCTGCAACTCTCTGTATTTATTATCTATTTATATTGTTTGTACCTAGTCCAAGTGACCCATCATGTAGCATATTTTAGGTATTTTACCTGTTCGAACATCGAACCATCAGTGTTAGATGTGTCGGGCTGCACACGAGCGCCAAACCTATGCTACTTTCCTATGCAATAATACCTAATAATAACAATAACATCGAAACACTTTCTTCCGTTTCATCTCATTCTGAAATTAAATTTTGGCTCGTCTCGCAATATTCTGAAGTATGATACCCACAACCGCGTGCTGGTCGTTCCGTCACTTCCGCCCTTGAGTATAGCTATAGTATTGTGTTGAGCTTCATATCGTACCTCCCTGTAATAAAAATGTTGCCGACCATCGATATAACCGAACTTGCAATAAATCAACAGAGGAGAAAAAACAACCATAGGTATCTAGTGAATTGCAGTATTATTTTTCACCCAACATGAAAGGCCCAAAAACTGGAACTATAAGGATGGGCTACATTCCTGACATCATGTAGGTACATCTGTTATGATCGTAAACTTTTAACAATGAACGTGAAATTTAGAAAAATGTTTATTAATAACTAATAAGCTTGCTGTTAAAAAGTTCAGAGCGAAGGATGATTCATTTCGCAAAAATTAAAGGTTATTACGAAACATTACTAGCAAACATAAAATGATGAGACGGGTAGGTCTTGTTGTGAGACTTCAAAGTACAAGACCTTGATTTTTTTTGAAAAAAATCCCTAGAAAAGGATAATGTTTATCAAAAGACTGAAGGGAAATGAAATAAATCCGTTGAAAACTTTTTCAGTAATTTGAAAAAAAATGAGGTCGAGAGTCGAGAATCGAGATTTTTCTCGGCGAGATTCTCGTATCGGCAGTCTTATTCTCGTCTCGATCTCGAATCTCGTCGCTTTGATCTCGTCTCGATCTCGTCTCGAATCTCGAGGCGAGATCGAGACGAGATCGAGAATCGAGACGAGATTCGTGCAACACTAACCGGTATATGATCAACCAACAGTAATGATAATAATTATCATACACCCCATGTCAAAACTCTAGCATTCTAGACGTAACGTAACTATGATCGTAATCTTAACGCCTATCATCAGTCATTCCGTTTGATCGATAAACCTCTCACTCTCACTGCATTTTTGGCGCAACCAAAACCTGAGGCCAAATAAATATAATGTATTCCCTGTTACCTCTTCTTAGGCCTCTGGTTTTTTTTTGCATCTGATTTCACCGCTTTGAGTCTCCTTCGGGTTTAGCTTGGAACAAAGGTGGCCGTCTTGGAGTCGTCTAGCCGACTTGGATTTGAAATAATAATTTCCGTAGGCCGTCTTCAAAGTTCTACAGTGTTCATCTCATCTGGTCCACTTAGAGCACAGACGGTGCTCCAACTCATATTTGATCTTATTTTGCCCTCTAGTAATTTGACTGATGGTCTTGTCAAGGTCGAGGACCGCCTTCGGAGTGTTCTGTCGTCGATGTCATCTTCTCCTCTTGGATCACAGAATATCTTTCGAGGACTTCTTTCAAGTTTCCTAGCGTCAATTTTATATTGTTCGCTTGATCGTTTCGAACAGCGGAATTCCAAACAGTGTTGCCGTCTAGAGTTAGACTTTCTCTCGGGTTTTCTAGACTCTTGTAGACTTTCTCCTGGGTTTTCTAGACTCTAGTCTTGAAAAGGCGTCAAGACTTAGACAAGACCTCTAGAAATTCTTGTCTTGAAACTTTTAGAAAAAACAAAAGTAGGGCTGTCAAGATCAAGAGTCTTAATTAGACTCTAGAAAATTATTAAATAAAAAAAATCAGATATATTCCTCTTTGTTGACGTTTTATTGTCTACTGAACGTGTAATTTGCTCATGGCAAAATACCATTCAAAACTATATTTATTTTGAACCAAAATGATTGCAATCGTTCTGGTAACATTTTCCTTTCATTTATTGGAACCAAAGTACTCACTGAGATCACTACAGACCTTGTAAAATATCTTGTCTCAAGAGCCCCTATTTTTTTTAGAAAGAAATTTGGAAATTTGGGACTGTAAATTGGAAAACTAATGACGTAATGAACCTGTTTTGCCCTTACGCACTAGACAGGTCATCTTGCCATTATGGCCTGACCGATGTTGTCAGGCTTTGTCTGATAGGCAGAGCCAATGAAAATTTACTAGTTATGGTTAAAAATCACAGGAAAACAAAACAACACAATACAGCAGTTTTCTGTAGGTAGATATACAGGCTGTCCCGAAATTATTGCAACAAAATTCACAGGGAGCTAGAAAATAGAAAAATAAGGGGATTTTCTTGATAAAAATACCCTCACAAACGTTATAGCGGAGATACAGGCCTTCAAAGTTGTTTTTTTGAATCCGTTTTTTTGCATAACTTTTGAATCTTTGAACCGAATTCATTCAAATTTGAACCAACGTTTACTAAAGTAGGTCTCTATTGAACAATAATAACGCATTTCATCGAACATTTTCAGGGGCGAAGATAATAGCGTACCTTCCCCCTTTCCCCCCTATTTTTCACCCTCCTGGATAATTTTAGAAATGGTTGATGGTTTTTGATTTATCTCTCTATCTCTTCTATTTACAGGGTGGTATCGAAAAATCGACTTTTTGGTCTTCTGGTAGTAACATTTTCCCTTCTTTACCGATTTTCTGAATCCAGGGCACATATTGAAACTGAAGCCTTGAGTAAGAAAACCCAATGAACATAATCGACTCAAGACCAACATTCAAATTATAGGGTGGCATCAAAAGTGACATATAAATTTATCTGACCAGGAATCCGATCGGGTGGAGAATTAAACTAAAATCAACATTGTTTTCGGATGAGGCATCCATTCTCAACACTCTTTGATGTTTCATGACTGTTTCGTGACTTTATTCTGTCACCAGAATGATCGATGGAGGGACCAAATTAGAACTGAGTGTTTCTGAGGAAGAATCAGCTTTCTCGCTGGTCTGAAAATGTGCGTAACCAACGATACAAAATTCGTAACAATCGGAAACAGACAGCTCTCTTCGCTCTGTTTTCCGTAACACTGGTTACGGCATTTGCAGGTAAGTTATAGCGCTGCTTCTTCTTGGAAAACATGCGGCTGCAATTTGGACCCTCCACCCAAAATTCTTGCCACAATCAATCATGAAACATCAAAGAGTGTTCAGAATGAATGCCTCATCCAGAAACAATTTTGATTTTCATTCAATTTTCCACCTGGTCGGATTCCTGGACAGATATCTTCATAATGTCACTTTTGATGCCACCCTATATTTTGAATGTTGGTCTTGAGCCGATTATGTTCATTTAAAGCCCTGGATTTGGAAAATTGGTAAAGAAGGGAAAATGTTATCACCAGAAGACCAAAAAGTTCTTTTTTTCGATACCACCCTGTAAATAGAAGAGATAGAGAGATAAATCAAAAATCGTTCCGAGATATGAACTTAAGCTACATGCCATTGATGTTGAAATTCAAAAGAAACAGTTTCATTTTAAATGGGAGTATGTCAAACTTTATAAATGTTGCACCACTTTCTTCAACACCCTGTAGAAACTCAAGTTGACTTCTATCAATCTTCAAATTGATACGATTCTATACCTAGAGAATCAAGCTCTCAAATGCTTCAAACAGAACTGAAATTGTTTGAACCACTAGGGAGTTTTCTTGTTTTGAAAAAGAGTCAAATTTGGAGTACGACAATAATTTTGTTGCGTAGTTTATTTCTTTCTCATAATTCTGCTGTCAACAGTTAACTGAAATCTTTCAAATTAACAAAACTAGAAGGGTCAAAGAGCCTTGACCCTTGATAACCCCTAAAATAAAAGTCGAAGAATCTTTTTATCATTTATGCGGAGTTCCCTAAAAGGTCCCTTACAACGTACTGGAGAGCTTTTCCGTCATTTTACGGTATGCAACAAGATATACGCTAGACGGCTGGCCCAGAGTTTGTTTCAGATATCTCCTGTCTCCCTTTGCATGCTCGCGTTGCTCTCTGCCCGAACGCAAACACGACAAAGGGGGGGGGGGGGGGGGGGTGATGAGCGTTGTTATTAGGGAAAATCTCATCTGACGAAATCTTGGAATTTGTGAAACTTTGTTCTGATTCTGTTTGACGTACACTGACTTCTGAAAGTAAAACTGTTTGTCGAGAGTGTGTGTTTGATTCTTCTACTTCCGCCTGACTTCCTCCTGCGAGACTGCTCTTACCTAGGATACGATCTTGAGTGGCTACGCATAGCGTTGGGACTACACTAGATCCAGAGCAGCCGACCAAAAACATTGAGAAAAGGAGAAGGTGAAGTATATAATTTACATTTGTTCATGTCAAACGCCTCTGGCGGGCCCTTCCGCTTCTTTCTCATTCAATTTCGTGAATAGGGTGGGGTGCGAACGGTTACAAAGGATGGGCAATATCAGTTGTGTATGAAAAAATTAACTGAAGTTCCTCAATTATTATGACGACCATGTCGGCCTTTGCGTGGCAGGATCCGCTATGTGCGTTCGCCAAAAAAGTGAGAGGAGTCGACATCAGCGCTCAAGGTGACGATTTACGGAACTGAATAATGCCTATTTATTCTATTTTTGGTTGCTAGATGTCGCTACTCGACTGAATGCACATGGTGATTCTGCTATGTGCGTTCGCCAAGAGGAGTCGACTCAGCGCTTAAAATGGTGATTTACGAAACTGAAGATGAAGAGACTGAACTGAAGGAGGCCTATTTGTGTTATTTTCGGCTGCGAGATGTCGCTACTTTACTGAATGCACATAGCGGATACGGTATTATTAATCCAGTTTGAGTACAGGTTCATGTCTCTGCCCCATCAAAATGACAATATCGTCCTATCCGACCATGACCCTTACTATTTCATTTTTTCCCGCTATGTGGTTACACGTTAGGTACTCCAAATCACGACTAGGTGTTCCAGAATATCGTGCCCAACGTTCAGACACAGACCAATCGCATCAAATAAATGCATGAGAATGTCTGAAACTGTTTTTCAAAGTTCAGCTTTTTAAGCGACATGCAACCGTCAAAAATGGCTAATGACATTTGGTTTTTAAACAATAATCCAAAAACAAGCTTTTACTGATGAAGTATGTGGTCAGAGGTACTGCAAATATGGTGCATCCGAATGGCAGATTCACGGGTATTTTCCAGAAATTACTGATTTTTTCAATGCAACGTTCATTTTGGAAAGCAATAAGTGAAACTGTGAACTTTTTTCCCTTTCAGGATATATTGGAAACAATAGTCAATAGTTATTGCTTATTATAGTCACGTAATGACAAAAAAAGTTTCACAAAAATTGGTGACTTGCTGAACACGTTTCTTCGGTCTTAGATCAATGAGTGACAGGTCGTTCACAGGTTTTTTGCGTGATAATAATTATCCCTACTCGTACATCTTTGGCTTAGAATTGAACTAAATTTAGAACACAAACCGTTCTGTTACCAGCAGGATGGGACTGAAGTGTGCTATTTATTTTTGTCTAGAAGAAATACATAGATAGGTAGGCACTTGATTTTCACGAAATCAACACAAGTCACCATTGACTCATTTGATTATGTATTTTTTATCTTCCGTTTGATAAGCATGTATCTAGGGGCTTTCTGTGCATCTTATTGGCTCAATCGACATTTATTTATAAACAAAACACGAATAACTAGATATCATTAGCCTTATAGGTACTGATAGATATCGAATATATTATGAGAGCATTTTATCACGATCATCATACCTTACCTGAGTGATTAAGTACATAGCTATAAAGGGAAGGGATGCTACTCAAAAGATTATTCTCGACAGCGAATCTTCCTATAAGTAGAGATCACAAAATGCGAAAAAAATATAGTCAACAGCTAACAGTAACAGGTATTCCTAATGATGAAGCTAAGTTTGCTTGTTCTTTGTATCATACTGGGATGTGCCAGTGAATTAAGCGCATTCAGATCTTTTTTCAATGGAAGAAAGGTAGGAGGTATGCTCAGACTCGACGCCACAGCGAAAAAAGAATGCAAAGTCTGCAAAGTCTCGACGGACTGGTTTGAGCAAACACTTGATCATTTTGAACCCTCCGACCAGAAAACTTTTCAACAGGTGAATATGAAACATTGTAAGTCATAAGAGAATGATTTAGAACTAAAATTTATCCAGAAATACTTTACCAACGATGAGTTCTACGACGCGGTTGCTGGAGGACCAGTGTTTTTATTTATTGGTGGCGAAGGATCAGCTGATGAAGGGTGGATGCAATCAGGACAGTGGGTTAAAAATGGCAAGGCGTTTGGGGCGCTTTTGTTCCAATTGGAGCACCGATATTACGGAGACAGCAAACCTACAGAGTGAGACGCGCTAATATGTATACCTGCATTTGATATCACGAACAATTATTTGTGTTTCTTACAGAGATATAAGCACGGAAAATTTGATGTACTTGTCTAGCGAGCAAGCCTTAGCAGATTTGGCTTCATTCATTGAAGGAATGAACGAAAAGTATAGCTTGGGTCCGGATGTCAAATGGATCGTGTTTGGTGGATCGTATGCTGGGAACTTGGCTGCCTGGTTCAGGTCCAAATATCCTGATTCTGTTTATGCAGCTGTAGCTTCCAGTGCTCCAGTCTTAGCTCAAGTTGATTTCCAAGGTAAATGTTGAAACGGTGATATCAAATGTCACTATAATTCGAGAAATTAATATTATAGGGTACTACGCAGTAGTTTACGAATCACTGAGGGTACATAGTGAAGAATGCGTGGTCGCTGTCAAAGAAGCTGTGGATGCAACCGATGCACTAGTTGCAACTCCAGAAGGGTTGGAACAACTGAATTCGATTTACCATCTCTGCGAACCGCTGACACCGGTTACTGCTACCCCTCAGAACCTCGCCAATTTTTACTCTTCACTTGCAAGCATATTTGCTGTGAATGTTCAGTACAATAATGACAACATCAATCCTAATGCATCAAGTGTTGATGCACTTTGCTATGACATGTTGGACTATGGCACTGGAGCAACTCCCATTGAACGGTTGGCATTCTTAGCTGGTAACTGTCTCGACTACAACTACGATCGTTTCATAGAAGCGATGAGGGATAACAGCTACGAGGTTACAGCAGGAGGTGAGATGTTCAAGGCTTAGAGTGTGATCGAAAGTGACTGAATCGTACGTTGTTGTAGCTCGACAGTGGTATTACCAGACGTGTACCGAGTTTGGATATTACCAGACATCGGACAATTCCACGATGTTCAGCGATCAGTTCCAAGTCGATTTCTGGATCGGCGTTTGCATTGATGCTTTCGACACTGCTTTCAACTCGAATTTTATTCATCAAGCCGTTGATGACACGAACGCGGAATACGGCCAGCTGGACATCGACGTTACCAGAACTGTTTTCATCCACGGATCGATTGACCCTTGGCATGCCCTGGGAATTCTGGAAACTAGAAACCCTGACGCACCTGCTATTTATATTCAAGGTATCAAGTTGATTTGGGAATTGCCTTGCACTTGGTTCTAGTTATTCTGCTTCAGGTACTTCTCATTGCCAAGACATGTACAGTGAAACCCCAACTGACTTGCCACAACTGATAGAAGCCAGGCAACAAGTTTCAGATCTGATTGCATCATGGTTGAAAGCCTAAATTCTACATCAACCTGTCGTAATAACAATAATGTTTATCTGACATGTTTTTGATAGTTCTAGCTCTTGATATGATCGCCGTAGATAAAAAATATGAAACAATAAGAACTAGGTAAAGTACCTTAGAAGTACCTACTTACTAGTTTTTTTTTCAGAAATTCAAGTGCTCTCAATTCTCTCATGAATAGAACTGTGTGATTCTTATTTTTGTTGTTACCTAGAGGTATATAAAGTTAATTTGTGGCAAAAAAAATTGCTCAGTGAATTGCCAACTAATGATGCTTGTTGAATATTACTGACCCTACCTCCTCTACCCAACTCAGACCCATTTTAGAAAACTCAATTGACCGATTTGAATTTTGCAATACCTTCGCTTCATGTAAGGCTGTAAGAATGCATGTCATAAAAAATATTGCATACCTACCATTTATTTCTGATGAATTATTTGAACCAATTTTTTTTCCATAATTTAGTATTTTTCCCTAAAATTGTTGTTTAAAGTCAAACTGGCTCAGCAGACAGCACTTTGAGCATGTGAACATACTAAACTCTGGGAAGAACTAATCATGTCACCCGTCTTCCTCAATGTGTTCTCAAAGACTTTTAGTAGAGCGACTCAGAGGTTTGGGAGTCATGTGTTTATCTAACTTGTGATCAACCAGGTCAACAGGAACTTCAATAAATAGATAGGTTTCGCCTGGCGCCTTATTGTTCGCCTGGCGAATATAATTTTAAAATATAAACAACCTGCTGATTATCTCCTAAATTCTTTATTCTATAACGTATAATGGTGAACACCCGCGGAGCTGTGTTACCATTTCGTACCTATCATTGTTTAGCCAAGTAGGTCAAGCTTTTTACATTTTTCACCAACAATCAAAGTATAAAACTACCAAAATCTGCCCGAGCATCGACATTTCTAGTTCTGGGAAGTGAATAACTTGATACCGTCATGTCACTCCATATTATTTTTACCATGTTGATTTCATCTTTTTTGGTCACGAATTGTCAAGGTAAGTAGTTTTGGAACTGTGCTCTTATTTTGCAACTAAAGCTTGATTCATTAAATTAAAACTTGTCTTTATTGTAGGATTAGATGCGAAAATTGTGAACGGAACGGATGCCTCACCTGGAGAATTTCCATTCGCTGTAAGCTGAATTCAATGTTGTGGTAATATACTTGAATAAATTCTTCCCAAAATTAGGTTTCTCTGCGGCACAACAATAAACATACGTGTGGTGCGACAATTTTAAACAAGGACTATGTTTTAACAGCAGCGCATTGTGTATGTGAGGATGCGAAGTGAGTTATGATTGCAAATTTTCCTACTCTAATCATTGCTATCATTTTTATTATCAGTTTAAAAATAACGATAATAATTTGTGTCGTAGGCCAAAAAATGCTAGTTCGTACAACATACAGTACGGTTTAGTGAAAATAACTCAAGATAACGTCAATGTGAGGCAAATTGCTGAAATTCACTGCAATAAATTTTCGAGGAAATCTCTGAAATACGATTCGGCTGTTCTAAAAGTTAGTCTTACATTACCTATACTAATTTAATTAAGAGAAAATAAATGGATCCCACTTTAAGCTATGCCAGCCTTTACCATCAGACGATAGTACGTGGAAACCGGTGAAGTTGGCGGAAAAATTCGAAACTTCGACACGGCAAGATGGAATTATCATTGGATGGGGACTCATATCGGTAAAGTTGATCATTGCTTTACATCGGAATAAATAATCTCGGATTCATATTCAAACCTAGGCCGATTGGGAACCGACTGATACCCTTCAGAAGTTGAACGTGGAAGTTTATGATGACACAGTATGCAGTGGAAAATACGATGTCGTTCATCACATTTGCTTCGGAGCTGCTTATGGGGGTGCTTGTAACGTGAGTTTTCTAGAATAAATCAGTGTAGCTAAGTAGATTTCAACCAAAATTTAAACTTTTCAGGGTGATTCTGGAACAGCATTGTTGGTAAACGATGTGCAAGTGGGCATAGCGTCTTTCATAACAGAAAAATGTGGAATCGCGCATGAGGAAAGCCCAAACATTTATTCCAGAGTGCCCACTTACTACAAGTGGATCAGAGATTTGGCTGGAGATATCGCCTGAAACTTCCAACAAAATATTTGTACTCGTATATCAGAAGATAAATCAGCACAGTAGTATTCAACTGTTTACTCACAAACTCTAATTAATTATCTAGGTGTATTGTTTTTATTATTTATTTGTGAACCAGTAGGTAATGGAATGGATAATTTTTTGAATGAAAAACTAGAGCCCTGATTTGGTTTCTGTTTTTAATTAAATATAGCTGTGGACATCAAGGTTCCTACTCCTAAAGATAACAGATGAAAGCGAACCAAACTCAACTGGGATATGGTGAGCAAAGCGAGAATAAGACTGTGTTTGCTGGACCGTCAATTTATTTGGGTGAGAAGATGACTTGGGCAAGACAACAAAAGACTCAGTGCAACAAAAGCGTCACCCACGCCATTCATATCGCAATTGAGTGAAGTTCAAAATATGTAGTTCAGAAAGTTGAGAACTGAATTGTCTCACATCTTAAGTTAATATAGGCACTTAAGCTAGGGTAACTTATAATTTTGGTTTTGCTTTTGATATTTCTGAAGCTAGGTACTTTTATGAAATATAACTAACTAAAGAATCTGCATGTCACGTTCCGACAGGGTATTATTATGCTGCCAACCACGAAGCAATCAGATCCGCAATTTGTTGTCTAGCTTCTAGCAGCTGGGGCAAGTCGGTGTCCATGTCACTATGCATGTCTTGCCCATGAGAAGTACCTAAATCACAATATTTAGGAACAAAAACAAGATAATTTCATCTCGGAATAACTTACTGTTGATTAGAATAGCAGGTGCATCAGGATCCTTAGTTTCAACAATTCCCAAAGCATGCCAAGGGTCGAGTGACCCATGAACGAATACTGTTCTGCTGACCTCGATGTCAAGTTGACCGTATTCTGTATTCGTATCGTCGATTGCTTTGTAGATGAAGTCAGAATCGAAAGCAGGGCCGAACGTATCAGTGCAAACATCAATCCAGTAGTCGATTTGGAACTGGTCAGTGAAAAATGTGGAGTTGTTTGATGTTGGGAAAAATCCAAGCTCGGTACACATTTGATAAAACCATTGTCGACCTAAGCACATCAAAATTGTTGTATTTTTATCTCGGTTAATTGAAATAGGGATATAATTCTACCTCCAATTTCGCCCGTGTAACTAATATTATGCATCCCTTCTATCACAGTATCATAGTTGTTGTAAAGGCAGTCAGGACCGGCTAGACGTGCCAACCGTTCGATAGGAGTTGCTCCATAAGTCTCGTTCAACATATCATCACAAAGTGTATCGACATATGATGTACCGGGGTTGACGTTTTCATTATTGTATTGAACTCTCATGGCCCATGCAGGTGTAAGATGACTGTAAAAAACGGCAATGTTCTTAGGAACAACTGTAGCTTCTGTGAAAGGTTCACAGAGATGGTAAATCGTATTCAGTTGCTCTATCCCTTGTGGAGTTCCAAGTAATTCGGCAGTTGCATCCACGCCGTCTTTTATAGCGACCACACATTCTTCACTATGGGCTTTGAGCGATTCGTAAGCTCCGCTGTGGTACCCTATAACATTTTTCAAGTGAAGATGCTTATATATACTTGAATCTGTAACAATATTCACCTTGAAAGTCAACTAGAGCCAAAATTGGAGCACTGGAGGCTACAGCTCCGTATGCCAAATGAGGGTACTTGAATCTGAACCAAGCAGCCAAGTTCCCAGCATAGGATCCACCAAACAAAATCCATTTGACGTCTGAAGCTAAGTTGTACTTTTCATTCATTCCTACAATGAACGCTGCCAAATCTGCTAGTGCTTGTTCGCTAGACAAGTATTTCAAATTTTCTGTGCTCAGATCCCTGTGAGAAATTAGAGTGGTTTTATAATAGATCTTGGAAATCGCAATAAAGTGCATAAGCCAGTCTCACTCTGTAGGTTTGCTGTCTCCGTAAAATCTATGCTCCAACTGGAACATGAGCGCCCCAAATTTGGCGCCATTTTTAACCCATTGTCCTGTTTCCATCGTAGCCTCATTAGCAGTTTCTTCGCCAGCAATATATAAAAACACTGGTCCCCCGGCAGTCGCGTTGTAGAACTCATCGTTGCTATGATATTTCTAAATACATATCGTTAGCTATTCATATACCTCAGGCAGATATGAATAATATAAATCAATTACCTGTTGCCAAGTTCTGGTGTCGGAAGGCTGGAAATGGTCAAGCTCTTGCTCGAACCACTCTGTTGAGATTTTGCAGGCTTTGCATTCCTTTCTTCCCATTTTGTCGAGCCTGAGGATCCCCCCTACCCGTCTTCCGTTGAAGAAAGACCCAAATGCGGTCAATTCTTGGGCGCATCCTAAGATACAAATAACAAGTAAACTAAGCTTCATCATCAGGTAAGCTTGCTGGTACACTATTTCTTCCAAAATATATGAGCTCTACTTATACGAAAATTTAAGTCGAACAATCAACCAATCGAAACATCTGAAGTCAATAAAAAAAATACATTCACAATAAACTCTTACATTGATTATCTTAGATCTTTATCAGTCAGCACTAAAAGTCAAAAGTTCTTTATTTCCTAGCGAGTTTCTTATTCAAAATATGTTGGTTTCGTTATTTTTTCCATCCTTGTGAGATCTGAATCTGGAATAGTTTCCAAGTATTTCATGACTAACAAGCGTTCACGAGTACTTGAGAGTAAACATTAGTAATCTTTCGAAGAATACTAACACTTTAAATATCTAATTAGGGTAGTTGAATCTGAAGTAGTGAACGTACTCAGTTGAGAGTACTTAGGTACTTAATTGAAAACACAATCGCTACAAAGCGCCATGCACTAGAAGACTCCATGCCGTGGATGGCCAAGATTCTAGAATGGGTACTATGGAATCAGCGCGATGAGCAAGTAGCGTACCAATTATGTCACAGAATTCAAAGTTTCAGCTGAAACTCCCCAGTTCTCCTGCTTATACGCTTGGATGGGTAGACAACTCATTATACTTCAGTTAAATTTAATTCATTTCAATTAAATAAGCTTCTTTGCTCTTTGGACCGCTTGCCCGATGATCATCTAGTATCAGGACGCCATCCTGTTAGCAGTGACGGATTAACCAATAGGCCAAGTAGGCTGCAGCCTAGGGCGCCTCGATAAAAGGGGGCGCCGACCGAGGCGAAAAAAAAGCATGAATTCACGAAAAATGTTGTACTTTCATGTTCCATATTGTTGCCATAATTTTAGGCCAGCTAGAAAAGTTGGAAAGGTACTTTCCGGCATCCACTCCCAAGTAAAGAAATGCTGTGGAAGAAATGAATCGAAATGCTGGCAACTGATAAATTATGAATAAAATAATTAAATCTCATTATAGGGTGACTACCTACGCACCTTTGCTTATAAAAAACTGGTAACTGTACTCGAAAGTGAACCGTTGAAAAAGTGGAAGGTCTTTGCCCCACGGCGCCGGCGTAAGACACCGGGAAAAAGGTTGTATTTTCGTTTATAGCTCAAGCGACGAAGCGAATGAATGTCACCCACCATCTTTGAAATAACATAAAATGACTTTTTTCTGGGAGACAGACCTCTACCAATATAATAGAAATGAAAATCACCTGCCCACAAGCTGAAAGGGTCTATTCAGTCACTAGTGGTCACTAGTGTTTAACACTTTACATACCTACTGACAGTGTGATACTCTATGATTGTATTAGTTTTGTCCTGTTTTTAAACAGCCTAATACATTTTTCTTATTCAATCTTCAAAAATTGAAAAAAAAATCAGAGTGGATTTTTTTCATTAATTGTTGTAGTTCCAAAAGTGAATGGGGGAGGGGGCGCCGAAATGAATCAGCCTAGAGCGCCACTGCTTTCTAATCCGTCACTGCCTGTTAGGCCTCCTTTTTATCGTTCGAGGATAGTGCTCCTGGGAGTGTTGAGATCGATTTGACCACTAGTTTGAACACAATAAGACACAAACATTAGTTTCAGCACAAAATCAATATACAGGGTGGCCCAATAAAAACACAACAGAGGGTTTTTTGGGCATTTCACCTCATTTTTTTTTAAAAAAGCTCGGACAAAACTTTCACATAAGGATCTTTTTGTTCTCACCCATACTGTTTTGTGTTTAGTGAACCCATCATTGATGAAACCTTACGAATAAGGTGCTCGCCGACAAACTAACGCGAAAAGGCTTCGAAAGAATTATTGTTATCTATAAATAAATATTGGACCGCGCAATCAACTAATCGAGGCCTAACGATTCATTATACAAATTATTGAAATCGTCGCGTAGTAGATTTTCCATTTCACAAGCAAGCTACCTCTATCAACTTCAGGTGAATGCTACAACAAAATTTTTAGTTTCGCGAGAACAAACCGGAAGTTTCTCTAGATGACATTCCCCTGCATGGCATTCGTCAATGATAATTATTGTCTTGTAAGTAGGTACCTAATAATCCAGCCAATATGGAAATTTGAACAATTGCAGTTGCACACTGGAACAAAGTTATGATTTTCAATGGAAGGAGGAGTTGATGTTCTCAGCTGATTATTATTAGCAAATTTGATGTTCAAACCCTGATATAAACAAGCGCGATTTTATCTAATTTCAATGATTATTCTTTTCCGCGGTTCTGAAAATTCAGCAAAGATCAAGTTTTTAGAGCTGACCCACCAGGTCTGGCTCTCTTTTTACCGCAGACACAACGCAAATCACCTAAAGAGCTCAAGAACTGGAGTACATTTTCTGTGAAAAATACCCAACAAAGAATGATGCGGAAATCTGCACTGGCAGAGCAGACACCAGCACATGTAGGCAAATTCAGAGTAAAAGGGTGACAATCCGAGGCTAACGTTTATGGATTCCAACATCGAGGCACCGCGGCGCAGCTTAGCTGAAGAAGGGCAGGAGTCACCCGGAAAGGGTGAGTCATATCTGATAGGAGAGCAGGACTCATCCATAAAAGGAATCAAGTATCATCCTAGGAGCTCATCGGCGATGGATTACGAGTACTCGAGGCAGACTCTTGTTCGTGTACTACTCCATAACGGAGCCGTCTTCTATCGTTTAATGGAATCAATTAGGCACCATGTGAGCAGAGGTTGAGAAATTTGACAGCGCGACATTCTTTTTTCTTGCTCATTCCTACTCATATTTAGTTATATGAGCATATGAGTTATATGAGCAATAACAGCGACAATGCACGGCCACGGAAGTGTACCAACCATCACGGGACACGAGACGCGCGGTGTGTTGTTCCTAGCGAAGCGTTCCTATTATACTGCCGCATTACTATGTGCGGGGCCAACATCGAATGGCGCGTACCGCTTGGATGTTGATGTACTCTGTACTGGGACTGGGTCGAGAGTGTAGATATAACGGTAGTAAATCGGGTTATAGTAGCTTGCTCAGTTCTTACATATGAATTCAATAGCTAGCGCCCTCTTTTATTTATAGCCCGAGTCAAGGCCTACATTTTTATTGATTTTTCTCGTCAATTTTTGCCGCGAATTACGTGCGGTGGACTTCACTAGATGAAAGAAGAACTGTGCGTTTTTACACCCTTGTGCAGGGTCGGCGCTGCGGCGTTGGCCACCATCAAGATAAAAACAAAACAAAAAATTACTGTTTTCAAATGATTGCGTAAAATGTCGCTTAATGTCGACTTCAGAGCAAAATTATGCAGAAATTCTCTACAAAATAAGCCCAAGACTTTTTAAGAGAATTCAATATTCTCTGTTTCGCCTCTTGTGGGTATTTTTGGCTTTGAATGCGGTTATAAGTAGGTAGGTAGGTATTATTTGCAATTTTTTCATTGATAACTCGGTTATTTTGGTTCTTATTTCTAGATGGTGGGCTCTGCACTGAAATCCAAAATCAGTGAGTATTTGTAGTGAGTATGAGTATGTTTTGACACCAAACCAAAGTTTTTTTTTTTGTATTATCCTGGCCTAAAAGAGTTTGGACATTATACCATTATTGTAAAGAGGACCGCTCTGAAGAAATGCAACAATATCAGCTATTTAGTATCATCGGTGCATTATGATAAAGGTCTGGCCAGTGCCTTGGTGTTGTTGGACTACTCCAAGGCGTTTGATACGATCAATCACGAACTGCTTCTTGCTAAACTTAAATTCTTCGGTTTTAATGATTCTTCTGTTGCTCTTATAACATCTTATTTTGAGGACAGATATCAGCGTGTTTCTGTCAATAATGTTTCATCATCTACTTTAAGTGTTGAATCCGGCGTACCGCAGGGTTCAATACTCGGTCCATTGTTATTTATTGTGTATACTTCTGACGTTTTAACATGCACGGATAAATGCAAGGTCCAAGCCTACGCCGATGACACGCAGTTGCACTTCAGCTTTCATTATTCGGATTTTCTTGCGGCTCGTGAGCATATTCAGAAGGACTTGGATAAGTTAAGCTCCCTTTCCAAAGAACACGCGTTACTCCTTGATCCTTTAAAATCCTGTGCTTTGTTATTCGCAACTATTGAATAATGGTTTTTCTCTCAAGATTGATGACATCCCATACGTCGATTCAAATCTCGCAATCTTGGCGTTATCCTTGATACAAATTTAAAATTCAAGGATCACGTTATGTCACTTTTAAAAAAATCTTATTCAGCTTTAAAACTAATATACGCTAACCGACACATACTGAGCTTCCCGTTGAAGAAACACCTCTGCGATACTCTTGTACTCTCTTTCTACAATTACTGTAGTTTCATTTATGGGCCTTGTCTTGATTCTGTCACAAAAAGTAGAATACAGAGAGTCCAGAATGCCTGTATAAGATGTATATACGGTCTTAGAAAGTATGATCACGTGTCCTTAAAGCTGTCCGAGATTGGTTGGCTCAACATGGAACAGCGTCGCATCTCCCAGTTGGGGAACTTTCTTTACAAGCTTTTCAAGTTTGATTTATGCAGTGTAGCTTTGAGAAGTAAACTTGTATTACGATCGGACGCTTGTTCCATGGGCTTAAATTTAAGATGGTCTAATGATAGATTGACAATGCCTCACCACCATACGACTTTATTTCGAAGATCTTTCACTTATAACTCTGTGAAACTTTTCAACTCTTTTCCTCGTGGGTTGATGCAGTCGCCATCGCTTTCGTCTTTTAAAAGCCAGCTCATCAGATTGATTTTATCGGGTGGAATTTGATTTTCAACTCATTTCTTTATGCTTCTCTTCCCTGCGGCTTTTTGACCATTGATTAAGTCTGTCCCTACAGTTGTTTTTTTTTCTCTCTTACTTTAGCTTAATTGCTGTTATCTTTCCTTCTTGCTCTATCCTCTTGCACTGAAGATACAGATTTCTAGTTAATTTTGTGTTAATTTTTGTTCAATTTTGTGTTAATTTCTTACATTTGATTTCTTACTTTAATTTTTACATTATTTTCTTGTGATGAAAATTAGCAATTGATTTTGTTTTCCTCCCTCATTCCATATAATTCATGTGTTAAGAATTTATTGCTTGTTTTTTTTTTGTTTTGTCTGCTATGCATTTTTTCTTGTCATATTTAATTTTGTAACATGTTGAGAGGGTTAAGTAGAATAGCAATTGTGCTAGACTTCGCCCCTCTTCATTTAATATTCATTTACTGAATAAAGTCCATTTATCATTATTATTATTATTATTATTATTATTATTTGCATTCAGTCGAGTAGCGGCATCTCGCGGCCGGAAACAAAACAAATAGGCATTATTCAGTTTCGTGAATCGCCACCTTGAGCGCTGATGTCGACTCCTATCAATTTTTTGGCAAACGGACATAGCGGATAGAGGTGGCAAATAGTGTTCGCAACCAAACAAACCGCGCTTTTGATGATATTTGAAAATGAAAACCAGCTTTCAGAACCGGCATTCGGAACCGGCTCTCAATACCGGATTTGTAAGGGGATTCCGATGAGGTTTCCGGAGCCGGTTTTCGAAGTTGGCTTTCAATATAAATTTGACATTTTCCGAAGTTTTCACATAGCTAATACATATTATACTACTTGTCAAAACTTGGGGGACACTTTTTCAATATTTCCTCAACGACAAACCAATTGGCAGATTTGCCCAATTTTTTTTTCAGGAAAGTGTTATAGGTATTTTTATCCCCCAAATTTGCAGATTTCTGTACCGTAATGCTACAGGGTGACATGGCTTATAATGCACCAAGGTACAAAGGTACAACTAACTTCACAAGATTTTCACTTGAACATAATATTGGACTTCATTAACTCCAAATGGTTGAAAAATCAGTTGTAGTCTGGTAATGACAATGCCTTTGATCCTTCAAAATGTTACGAGTGGCGAGCCTCGCTACAGTTCGATCGCAGTGTTACGAGTTGCGGAGCTATAGAGCATCCGGGAACATACGCGTAGGCTCAGAACCATTTGATTTGCATGGAGACATCAACAGACGAGTAAGACACATCAGCCCCAGTGGCGGAGGTGCCGCTCTATAACACGCTGGTGAACACACGCGAAGGACTGTTAGAGAGGCGTCCGAAGCCACATGTCGCGACTGAATGTGGAGTTTGACAGAAAACCGATGGAAGATTCCAGAATAACAGACGGAAGTATATAGACACCGATGGCCCGGCCGACAGACCAGTATTGGATCCAAAGCGACAACAAGCGGATAGAAAGGCGGAGTTGAAGCGATAAACCCGCTCAAAGAATTGTTGACGAGTAGTACGCAGTCACAGTTACAATGAAACAGTGTGTTTTGAAATGATCGTCTCAATTATAAAAAAGCTCTGACGCGAAATCCGTAACAATAACTGCGAAAATGAAAGTAAAAGAATTTTTTTAATAATTTTTGACTTTTATGAAAAATCCATATAATCTTTAGTACCGTATGATCAAGAACTTTCTTACTCAAGGCAGGCTGTGGTCTGGTCATTGGCAGGCAAACGAAGCTGATTTTGGCCAAGCCAGAGCCTGCCTTGAGTGGAAAGTTTTTGATCATACCGTATGTACCTACTGTTCTGGTGCGCCATTTCGTGATCTCTCTGTGTATTGAAATATCAATTTATTGTATTATATACTTTCATCGACTCGATTTCAAACGTTTTCAGCAAAGCTACAAAGCATGAAATTATTCGAATCTGAATGAGCCATAGAGTGTTACAGCGGGTTCTTGTGATGCTTATGGCAATGCTTAATTGTGTACTAGGTGAAGTACTCCAACTTTTGTATTTGAAGTGTGTTTATTCTTCTTCGAATTATCAGTAACAATTTTCTAGTACCTATAAAGTACCTGCTACCCATTTGAATAACGCTTTTTAGTCATCAATTACTTGGAATGTCTTTCCAGATTTACAGCTTTTGAAGTGGTATAATTTTTTGAATTTCAAAAACTTGATGGAACTAATAGAAGATTTCATGTTTGAAACAGAAACAGATACTGTTGACGTAATAAATAACTACTGATGAAGATCTATCATGTTTTTCTAAATCTTTTTGATTGATTGATATATAATTGCATTCGATTGGTTATTGTTCGATTGAAATCTCCCTATAAATAGAGCTCACAAAATTTGAAAAAGTTGTTCAGTAGCAGGTCTGCCTAACGATGAAGCTCCTCGTACTTATTGTTTGTATCTTAGGGTGCGCTCTAGAATTGAACGCATTCGTGAGGCTCAACATAGGAGGAAAGAAAGAATGCAAATACTGCAGGATTTCAACCGAATGGTTCGAACAAAAGCTCGACCATTTCCAACCTTCCGACACTAGAACGTGGCAACAGGTAAAAATAGATCTGTGTAATTTTTTGCCCTGTGACAACGATATTTATTTAGAAATACTACATCAACGATGAATTCTACAACGCGACTTCCGGAGGACCGGCGTTTTTGTACATCAGTGGTGAAGCGCCAGCTGATGAGGGTACGATGGAAACAGGACAATGGGTTAAAAATGGCGACAAATTTGGTGCGCTTCTGTTCCAGTTAGAGCACAGATTCTACGGGGACAGCAAACCTACAGAGTGAGCTTACTAAACAATGTATATTTAAGATCTCTTAACAACTCGAATTTCTTAATAGGGATCTGAGCACGGCAAATTTGAAATACTTGACTAGCGAACAAGCATTAGCAGATTTGGCGTCGTTCATTGTAGGAATGAACGAGAAGTATAACTTAGCTTCAGATGTCAAATGGATTGTGTTTGGTGGATCGTACGCTGGAAACTTGGCCGCTTGGTTCAGATCCAAGTATCCTCATTTGGCGTATGGAGCTGTGGCTTCCAGTGCCCCAGTCTTAGCTAAAGTTGATTTCCATGGTGAGTTTCGGGACGTTTTTGAGAATTTTCATTTATTACACTCGAAAAATGTCATAGAGTACCTCGGCCAAGTTTACGAAACCCTCAAGCTTCACAGCGAAGAATGTGTGGTCGCTCTGAAAGAGGGTGTGGATGCAACAGATGAACTACTTGCCACTTCACAAGGGATAGAGCAACTGAATGCGATTTACCAACTGTGTGAACCGTTCACCGAAGCTACTGCTACTCCCAAGAACCTTGCCGTTTTCTACGAGCATCTTGCACTCATATTTGCTGTAACAGTTCAATACAACAATGAAAACATCAATCCTGGTACATCGTATGTTGACGCAATTTGCAGTGATATGTTGGACGAAACTTACGGCGCAACTCCCATCGAACGGTTGGCACACATAGCCGGTGACTGCGTCAACAACAGTTATGATGCTTTATTAGAAACAAAGCGTGACACCAGTTACAAAGCTGAAGTAGGAGGTAAAACTATATTCAGTTCTTGACAAAATTTAATAAAAAATATATTAATATGATCGTACTTAGGTCGACAATGGACTTACCAAACTTGTACCGAGTTTGGATATTTTCAAACATCAAACAATTCCACAATATTCAATAATCATATACCAGTTGACTTCTGGATTGGTATTTGCAATGACGCTTACGACACTGCCTTTGACTCGGATTTCATCTACAAAGCAGTCGATGAAACAAATACAGAATACGGTCAACTGGACATCGAAGTCAGCAGAACAGTCTTCGTTCATGGATCACTCGACCCTTGGCATACTCTTGGAATTCTTGAAACGAAGGATCCTGATGCACCTGTTATTGTAATAAACGGTAAGTTCCTGGAAGATGTCTTGTTTTTGTTATACTTAACGTTGTGCTTTAGGTGCTTCCCATGGCCAAGACATGAGCAGTGAAACTGAGACTGACTTGCCCCAACTGATCGAAGCCAGGCAACAAATTTCGGATCTAATCGGGTCGTGGTTGGGAGCCTAATGTAATGCCTGTCGATGTGTGGTGTGCAGATTTTATAATGGTCAATAACATAGCAGATGTCAAATAGTTCAATGTGATTTTAGAAATATCGTTTGGAATGCCACTGACCTCGCCACTGACGCAATAAAAATATATCGTACGAAAAAGCTTAAAATTATTACATTGCCAGCGACGTTACAACAGCCCTGACGCGCTGCTATCGTTCCGTAGCCTCGTAAAACCTATGTTTCGTGGGGTTTCGTATTTATATATGTATTTATTTATTTAGTGAACATTGAACAGGACATTTCCCATTTATAGAATGCTGTAGTATGCCTCACTTTCCGGCGTTTGGCTGTGATCGTCGTTGTCCTTTCCCTTCTCAACGTTGTTTGCCTTTTTTCTACGTTGCCTGACTTCTTACTCTTGATAAGAATGCACCTTTGGGGAGAGGTTGAATTTTTAAATCAAACGCGAATGAATCACAAGCAAAATGAATTTTTATTGGAAATAAATAGCAAAGTTTTCAAATGAATTCGTTTCTTTTCTCAAAACACCTCACAACAGTAAACTGACATGGACTGACGACATGGATAAAGAACAACAAAACACATACACGAATGAAAAAAAAATCATCCAAATTATTCAGACAATGCACGAGTTCACAGCAATAAAATGAACACAAAATGAGATTAGTGAAACAGAACAAGAAATCATGAAACATGTCAAACGGTCAATTCAATCGCAATCGAGAAGTGACGTATTCGCTGACAGACACACATGGGAAGAACACGTCGAAGAAACCCCTGTGTATAGCCTGATTTTGTGCTAAAAAATCCCTCCCTGAATGATCGGAACAAAAGTCAAGTGTGAATCTGTCAGGATGGAATGACAGAAGTCACTCCAGTAATGCATTTATCAAGCCAGCGTGAATTGATGCTCAAGCCTCTTCGAAAGTTTGTTTAGTTCACAAGTTATTTATGTAACAACAAAAGGAAACTCGGTTACGCTTTGGAGAGAACTTCATGCTCAGCAATTAATTTTACACTCAACAAACAACAGGGTCAAACTTATAGATAAGTAAACAATAAAGGAATGATCGGTTAACAAGTAGATGAATAAACAAGTGTAGGACCTTCCGACTTTTCAAAAACAATACTTTATTGACTTCACACACGTAGGTACAGTCTGTTTGTTTCTATCTCAAGCTTTTGTCCAAGACTGCCTGCGTCCCCTCCGCAAGCCAAGCTAGGCTGCCCCGGATGTCGTCATTTTGTGTTTCAATGTCTTTGTCGCTGTAACTGGAGAACGACCTCATGGTCAGCCACCGAAATATTCGTGTAGCTTCCAATATCGCTAACACAAGAAACAAATGAGAGATAAATAAGTAGAGAAGTCAACAAGAGACAAATGATGAGTAAATAAGTAGAGAAGTCAAGAAGAGAACAAATGAAAGGTAAACAAGTGAAATCAGGTTTGGTCATTCTCTTGATCAGTAATTGGAAGAGAGAAGTATCTATAATGCATTCGCCCGAAATTCCCCAGCGATTACCCATCACAAACTCCACAAATACATATATGCATTCAAAACGGAAGAAGAATTAGTAAACAGTACAGGCAAAGGTGCGACTAGGTCCGACTCAGCGGTTCTCTCTTGTCTTACTTGGAAGTAAAACCTCACAACGTGGATAGAAGAGGTTGATTTGGAGTCAGATGTACTTTTGTGAAATCCTGATGGGATGGACAAAGAATTCTCAAAAAGGCTATTCTCGATGAGGCCCCACATAGGGTTACTGGAGGACTGACATTTTTGGGTCAAAGTAAAACTGTTGTAGCGGGATTTTCAATTGCCGTTCTGTCCATCTTCTCTCTAAGCGCGGATCTATTTGAGAGCAATTCAGCGTTTAAATAGGTACCTACTTACAGGCCTGACACCCAACTCTTTTCTACCCGCATTCATTGGAAAAATGGCATGCAATACTAGCTTCAACGTTGTTCAGCTTCGCACGGTTCTGAAATCGACCATTTTGAAGAACAGTTTGGAGCCATCTTCTGCTGCCAACTGTGTGGCCGTTGAAACCGATCCAGTTGGCAGCATTTTTGCAAGAAAATAGACTACGAAATTCAAGATGCCTTCTTCGGTTGAAGAGGTCATTGAAGACCGGTCCATCCGATCGATCTTGTCAAAACTGCTGTTCATCAGCAATGACCAGCCGGAACCCCTCTGGGATGTAAAAAAAAGGATTCTGTATTAAGTATATTTCGGGAGAAGACTGAATGCGAACATTGCCAAGAAGCCTTTATTAGGCCGAGCTAAGCAGGTGTTGAAGACCACTACCAACTGGGTTGATGGTAATAGAGCTACGAAACTGGAATTTTCTGGTGAACTGACGACATCACGGTCACACGGTCCCTAAAAACGGAAAGATGTATTGCGTTTAGCAACAGCTATTGCGAGTACATCGGAGAGTACGGGAAGAAAAGATATGCAAGAAAACTTGACTCAAGATGAAACAAATGCCTATTGCCTGGGATGGATTAGTCGAGAAGAAGTGAGAGAGGTAGAGAGTGTATAATGAGTGAAAAGAAGATTTGGGGACAATTTTGACAGCTTTGAAGGGCTGGAAGCAGTGCAGTGTTGAATGAAACACTTGAAGAAATGTTCGACGGGAAAGATTTGTTTCGAACCATGTTTAGCGGTGATACCAAAATAAAGGAACCAGAAAAAAGGATATTAACTGATTGAATCTATGCCAAAAAGAAAGAATTTGATTCAGGAGCTCTCAGAGCAAAAAAAAACAATGGAGGAATTTCTTCGAGGCAAGAAATGTTGACTGATGAAGAAAAGTTGCAAATTGAGGCGAAGGAACGAGCAACACCTGGTTTATCATAACGAGCGGAAAAAGCGTGGAACAAAGTGATGGAAGAATTCTTGAGATGTGAAGAAGTGACGAACACCGATGCGATTCATTTGATTACATCCTTGAAGGAAATTGAAGAAAAATGAGCAACTGGTGGCAACGGAGAAAAGCAATGATGGAGAAAGAGAAGCGGAAGAAGTTAAGGGTAGAAATTAAGGAGAAAAACTGAAGTCACCTGAAGAATTTACTGCTCAAGACTAGAACTCATGGAAACAGTGACGCCCGGTCCAAGCAATGTTGGGTAAATCCTGGAAACGATAGATAGCGAGCTATTTGCCACGAATAAGTCGCCGCACAATCAAAATCTATTAAACCTAGAGTTGACGGCACACCACAGGGACCTGTGGGCGGGGCTAAACAGAAAAACAAAAATCGTTTTAAACAAGTCCGTGTGTTGAAATAGGGGAAGCAACACCGTCAGCTAGAGTGGTGGACCATTACCAGGTCACAGGCGAACCTAAAATCCCACAGCAAATCTAGTGGACAGGGAGCTGGTGCCTCAAAACTTACGTCATAAGGTACATGATCTTAACCCTGTAGGTCTGATAAGCGTTGATAAGGTTGTTGAAAATTGCTTTGTTTTACATGTTAGACCGGGGGCTTTAGGCTGATATGAGCCTGTCGAAGTCGAAGTTTCGAAAAAATGGCCAAAAATTTACGTCGTAAGGTATATAAATGAAACCAACTGGATTTTGTGTGGGACATCCCCTTGATTGAAAATATGGTCGTAAGACAAAATTTTTGGGGGCTTTCGGTCCATAAGACAAGTTTGAAATTTAAAAAAAAGACCAAAATTTATCATTTTTTTCACAGGCGTTTTGTTGACTAACTCACCAAGTGTGATATATATTTGTAATCAGGATGGAAAACGGAATCGATTTTCATGTTGAAATACAGGGTGTACGATTTGAGAAAAATTTTGTAAGCGATGTAAGCGATGTACCATTGAAAACTTTTGTGGACAGATTCGAAACCTGCGTAAAAAATCATGTGAGAATCGTTTTTTATTCCTAAAATCATGCCAAAGGAGAAGTCTCCAGGAGGAGGTAAATTTTGGCCTTTTTTGAAAATTTCAAACTTGTCTTATGGACCGAGAGCCCCCAAAAATTTTGTCTTATCATCCAATTTTGGATTAAGGGGATGCTCCCACACAAAACCCCGTTAGTTTCATTCATGTACCTTATGACATAAATTTTTGACATTTTTTGAAAATTGACAAGCCTATACCAGCCTAAAGCCCCCGGTCTGACAGGTAAGACTCAGAAATTTTTAACAACCTTATCAACATACATCAGATCTACAGGGTTAAAATCATGTACCTTATGACGTAAGTTTTGAGGCACCAGCTCCCTGTCCATCGGTGCACCACTGGAATATGAACTAAGCTCGCGCAGTTAGGCTTCGCCCACAGATCCCTCTGATATTCTGACTACTCTATCTCAAAATGTTTTCAATTCTCCGAATTAATATGTTTTGTAAATTGACTGTATTTTGTCGGATGACATATTCTTTCTTCAAGTTCTTGGAAATTTTTGTTCATATATTCTTAAACCTACACCACAATAATTATTAGGATTTTTTTCAATTTCAACACAACTTCAAGATTATGAGTGTCTATTTATTTATTTATTGTATATTGTACTTATACAAAATATTATTATGTAATGAAATCTGCAGATTGCACATCGACATAGCTTCGGCTTAGCCCTCAAGCTTCCAACCACGATGCAATTAGTTCCGTGACTTGTTTTCTAGCTTCTATTAGTTGAAGCAAGTCTGTTTCAGTTTCACTATTCATTTCTTGTCCGTGAGAAGTACCTAAAGCGTTACATTTATCAAAAGAAATACAAATTTTTGGCCACTTACCGTTAATTAAAATGACAGGTGCATCAGTATCCCTAGTTTCAGAAAGTCCTAGAACATGCCAAGGGTCACCTGATCCATGAACAAAAACTGTTCTGCTGACTTCTATATCCAGTTGACCGTAATCTGTATTTGTATCGTCGATTGCTTTGTAGACAAAATCCAAGTTGAAGGCAGTGTCAAAGGCATCAGTGCATATGCCAATCCAGTAGTCGATTTGGAACTGATCACTCAACATTGTGGAATTGTTTGATGTCTGATAATATCCAAACTCGGTACACGTTTGATAAAACCATTGTCGAGCTGAGTGTGAACAAATTATTCTGTTATTATATGACTATTTTTCCGAGAGCTGTATTTCCTACCTCCTCCTTGAGCCTCGTAACTGGTATTAGACATTGCTTGTAGTACAACTTCATAGTTGGTCGCAATGCAGTTGTCGCTGCCGGTTACATGTGCCAACCGCTCAATAGGAGTGGCTCCGTAAGTTTTGTTCAACATGTCACGGCAGATTGCGTCAACATAAGATGTACCAGGGTTGATGTTTTCATTATTGTATTGAACTCTTATACCAAATACGACCGCAAGATGAGTGAAGAAAACGGAAATATTTGTTGGAGTAGCAGAAGCTTCGGTGAATGGTTCACACAGATTGTAAAGCGTATTTAGCTGGTCTACTCCAGTGGCAAGTAATTCGTTAGTTGCCTCTATACCGTCTTTGATAGCAACCGCACATTCTTCACTATGGACTTTGAGCGTTTCGTAAACTTGGGTGTAATACCCTATGGAATTTGTTAAATACATAATTAGATCAACGTTGTTAGCACGTTCTAACTCAATGCTCACCTTGAAAATCAACTTTAGCCAAAACTGGAGCACTAGAAGCCACCGCTCCATGCACTAAATGAGGATATTTGATTCTAAGCCAAGCAGCCAAGTTTCCAGCATACGATCCACCTAACACAATCCATTTGACATCTGTACCAAAGTTATACTTCTTGTTCATTCCTACAATGAACGAAGCCAAATCAGCTCATCCTTGTTCGCTGGACAAGTACTTCAAATTCTCTGTGCTTATATCCCTAAAATAAAATTAGATTCATATTGATTCCAGACCTCAAATAGTTTGCCTATTTCGGCAAGTCTCACTCGAATGGTCTGCTGTCTCCGTAAAATCTGTGCTCTAATTGGAACATGAGCGCCCCAAATGTCTTGCTATAGTTAACCCATTGTCCTGTTTGCATCGTAAGCTCATTAGCTGCTGCTTCGCCACTGATGTACAAAAACGCTGGTCCTCCAGCGGATGCATTGTAGAATTCATCGTTGATGAAGTATTTCTAAATATTCAGTAGAATTGTTGTGGAAAAAAATCAGGTTACACAGTTTAATGTCAATTTTTATACCTGTTGCCAAGTTCTGGTGTCGGAAGGTTCGAAATGGTCGAGCTCTTGTTCGAACCACTCGGTTGAGATCTTGCAGACTCTGCATTCTTTCTTTCCAGTTGTGTCGAGCTTCAGCAGCCCCTCTGCTAGTCTTCCGTTGAAGAAAGACCCGAATGCGGTCAACTCATGGGCGCATCCTAAGATACAAAGAATCAGCAAACTAAGCTTCATCGTTAGGTGTAACTGCTGTGAATAATACTACGATTATACTATTTTTCTCAATGCGCGAGCTCTACTTATAGTAGGTGAGATGTCAATCCATCAATAACTAGTGAATCATCCATGAATCTATTCAGGAAAATATTCATGAGAACTTCTCCTGTTATCTTGATTCTTTATTTTTAAACTAAAAACACAAATTTCCATTGGTTTTATCAATTTTTCAAAAACGGCACGATTTTTTGCTGGAGATCTGAATCTGAAATAATTTCTTTGTATTTTCATGACTAAGTCTTTAGTACATAAGTACCAACTAGACGACTTTCAGTTATAAAAAAAGAATAAATACACTCCAAATACTGAAGAGTAGGTACTTAGCGAGATACTTACTTACAGAGTATTAGTACTAAGAAAACCACTTAGTATTGCTACGAGAAGTTACACTTGAGAACTATGTCACTTATTTGGCTTAATAAAAATATCTATCCATCTATCTTTTAAGATTCGGCATTACGCCTTGGAATCAGCGCAATGAGCATGCCGAGGAGCATTCGTTTTAACAATGTTTTAGGTGCCCTTGCAAGTAATTTTATTCATTATATTGTTGTTATTTGTCTAGAAAATTATTATAAACCAGAAGCATGCTAATGGGCACACCCTAAACCAACTCCACTCAAATAACTCCAGGCCGTTTAGGGAAAAAAACCTCAAGAACACTGCTGTCAAAGCCCAAGAACTGGCCATCAGTTAGCAGATGCAAATTCCAACAACACAACTGCGCGGGCTTCGCAATGTGAGAATATCAGCCGATTTTTCACGTTGTGTTGTGATTCCTGGGAAGACTGATCACATGCTACAAAAGAGCATTTTGCCTTACTTTCTCAAATTTTCGGCAAAAACATCTAGATAGGTGGGAAAGTGCCAAGTAGGTAACTTGAGCTAAGAGCCTGTGGGTGGACAAATTTCACTTTTCCTGGAGGCCCATTTCCTGTTGAACTCTGTGTCAATAGGGCCAAAATTTTGCTTAATTAAGTAATAGGCAGACGAAAACAGTCGTCATCTTACATAACGCCATATGGCGTCAGTCGTTTCGTCCGATGGGTAACGTTCACTACGACGGTTTTACTTATGACCGGGCTAGCCCGGTCCGGTGAAAGCCAATCAGAAAGAATAGACGTTGTTAAACTTGAATAGACAGATCTATTAATTGAACACAAAGTTGGTGACCCCGACGTGATCCCAATATGGGCAAATTAAATGTTCGTTCACGAGAATCTTCAAAAAAAATGTTTTTATTCGCAAAAATACAATAATGAATACATGCGAGCTCTAAGCGTGTAATGTCGTAACTGGCGTGTGTTTAGAGCGCCGGAGTTTATATAATGTTAAAAGAGCTAAGCTAAGCATAATATATAAATAAGCGATATAAGCTAAATCCGGAGGAAAATTGGGATATAATTCCTCCAGGGCGAGTGTGAGGCTCCGACGAACTTTTCAGAATTTCGCCATATTCGGGAAATGCTGGTCTTCAGGGACGCGTTCTTGTTCTGTTGTCGGTGCATCTGACGTTGTCATCTTCTTCTGTCTCTTCTTAATCACACGATATGTGATTATGCAGGCTGCAGTTATTATTATCAGATAGACTATGATAATAGATGACGTGTGGAAATGTGATGTCGTGGGTACAGCCTGGACGGGGGTCAGCGGCTGGATGTTGGTCTCCAGTTTCTTGAGGGTCAAATGCTTGATCTTCAGCTCGGGTAGTTTTGACTGTTCTTGTTTCTTGAAGTCGAAGTCGAAGTCTTGTAGGTGGAGTGGTTGGCCACTGCTTTCATCGTTGAAAATCAAGGGTCTCCCTTGAATGAAGATGGTACAAGACGAATTCTCGAACAGGAATGTTCCGGTCTTCTTGCGGGTGTTCCAAGACTCGGCACAATGTTCTTTGACGAGCTCTTCTTTGACGAAGGTCCCGAGGTAGCTTTGTAGTTCGGGTATGAACTCTAAGGCGTTTTCTTCGAGGTGTAGTTTTTGGTAGGAACAAGTCGAAAAGTCGTTTTCGAGTAGAATGTTGCGTTCGCAAGTGTTGTTGGCGAGCGATATCAGGCTCCGTTGGCATTGATAGATACCGTTCAGCAGGACACAGTTGTCTACTAAGGGCAATAACTCTGATCCCTTTTTTAGACCGAATTTCGAAGAAGGTATAATCGTATACGAGTGTTCGTTAGGCAAAGGCAGAAAGTAGTATAATTCGTAATAATTTGGATTCAGCAAGGGGATTGGCATAAAGAAAATTATTTGTTTTCCTTTAATGGCACACCTAGGCTTTATTAGGGATTCGTAGTTATGAATTTGAGACAAAGTTACTGGAAAAGGTAATTGGTTTCCATAAAATTCGGAAATTCGATTGAGTTCTTTTAAAAGTTCTTCACTTGTTACTATGCTGGGGTGTAAAATATTCAACTTACAAAATGTTATTGAATTCTCTGTATCTTGAAGGATATGTAGAATTATATTAAAAAGGTTTATTAATTGATTGATTATGTCTTTTGCGAACAGTATGTCAGTATGGGTTATGGTTGTCGTCATTAGTGATTCTAATTGTTTTATTCGAGAGACCATAAGTAGTTCGTTATGTTCGATGTCCTGTATGGTTTTATTGAAATTTTTTATAATTTCCTTATTGATAGAATATTGTTGGTTGATTTGGTTTATAATCGAATTTTGATTTTGTTGTAAGTCGTTAATGACTGCATCAAAATGTTTGCCATCTTCGGCATCTAAATTGCCTGAAATTTGTTTAATGATAGAACCTAATCCATCGATTAGTCCTCGTTTCTTTCTTGGTAGTTTTTGAAATGGTCTTAATTTTTCGTCTATTAGATTTTTGTAATATTGGACAATATTATTGTAATTTCCTAATTCGCGTTCGTACACTTGATTTGTTTTCGTCAGGTTTGATACCGTGAGGTATTGATTTTTTAGTCTTTCGTATTCGTTGATTAGGTTAGTTAAGTCGTAATAATGTATGAACGTGTGAGTAGAGGTTTGAAGTCTTGCGGGTCCCGTTTTTATTGGTAGTATTCCGGGGTTGTTTGTCAAATCTTTGTAACATTGTCCTAGTCCGAAGTGGATGGACCTGGAATAGGAGGTGTTGTTTTAGTAGGGCGTTTGATATTGGAAATATGCAGTTTGTGAATTTACGTCCAGTTTTATTGGACAAAACTCTGGGTTTTATGGTTTTCCTAATGGGATTTACACTGATGATTTTTTCTGGTTTAAATCGATTGCGAAGTTTCGATCTGAAATTGCTTTTTACGAAAACTTCTTTTGGTAAAGTAGGAATTTCTTCTCTATTTTCGTTTGCTTTAGAAATGACTTTCTCTTTTTTATTTGAAATATTAGCATTGACGATTTTATACAAAACTGACAATTTGTTTTTGTGGTTTTGAACGTAGTTGTTTGCCATTTGTTTTTCTATGTCTAGATCAATGGTTTGCTTTGGATCCGGGTGACCGTTTAAAATTTCGAATGGGGTCATCTTAGTGACTGAATGAGTAGAGTTATTATATGCTATCAGGGCATATTTGAATCTAGTGTTGATATCATCCCTTTTGAAATCAGGTTGATTATTTATCAAGTTGACGTGTTCTAAAATAGTGGAATGAAATCTCTCAATTATTCCGTTACTTTCCGGGTGATGGGGTGAACAAAAATGGACTTTGATTTTGTGAAGATTTAGGAAATCTTTCACTAGACCGTTGTCAAATTCTGAACCGTTATCGGTGATCAATATTTCGGGTACCGAATGGTGTGAAAAGTATTGCAACAGATTTTCGGCAATTTCTGAAGCTTGGGTGCTAGATAGCATGTATGCCTGAGCGTATTTGCTTAAGGCGTCAATAATTGTCAAAAATTTGGAAGTATTATAAGTTAGAACGTCGATGTGAATAATCTCGAATGGTTTCACCGGCGTGGGAGTAATGTTGTATTTTATTTTCAAGGGTTTTCTGTCATACTTGACGACTTTACAGATTTCACATTGATTAATGAAATTTTGAATAGTTTTCATTTGATTTGGCCAATAGTATTTTTTGGATAGTTTTGAATGGGTTTCGGTCATGCCACGATGATTGGTTTTACCTTCGTGGTAGCCTTTTACAATGTTTATCTGTTCATCGAGGGTTTCGATGTCTATCAAAGTTTTAGTGCATTTCTTGAATTTGAAGGAATCATTGAAATGAAGCTGTACGACATTACTAAATTGTTCGTACATTTTATCGTTTGAAAAGGTGACACTGTAATTGACATTGGGGACAATATATTCTTTTAGGAATTCTTTGATTTCTTCTTCGTGATCCTTTTCTGAAATTTGGACTGTGTATCTGATTTTTGAATTCTCAAATAATCTGATCACTGTCGGGGGTAATGGGTTCATTTTAACTGAAATGAATTCGATTTGGTTTTTTCCAAAATTTATGGGGTCTTCTGAAATCGGAATTTCAGCGACTGGGTTTTCAAAATTGGAGTGCACGGTTACGTCGTCAGGGGGATCGTCAGGAATATCGGTCCTGTCGTCACCGAGCTCGACAATCATTGACTGACTGTCGATTGGTGGTTTTTTGTTTAAATCTTCCATAAACTCGAAGAAAGGGTTACTTTCTTCGGTTTCTTCGGGAATCTCATTATTCAAAATGTAAATAAAGACGTCCATTTTTGCGCCTTTGAAAACTGATATAATCATTGGGAATACTTCGTCCCAATTTAGTCCATCCAAACCGCATCCTAACTTTGGTATGGCTAAATTTCTGACACTATGTCTCAAGCAAATTTGTTTTAAAGCAATTAAAGAATTTTTCAGGTCTTCGTAAGTGGGCTTGTCATAAAAGTTTTTCTTTGTTATTAAATAGTAGATGTATCTGTCCAATAATTTCAGGGAAGCCACATCTCCTATTGTTTTATGCTGACTGACAAGTGTTAGGACGTTGCCGAATTTTTCTTTAAAAGTCCTGGCTATGCCAGAATTCATGATTAAGTCTTCTGAGACACAGTGCGCCAGGGAGAAGTCCTCTGGGGCTTCAAATAAATCGGCATTTAATATGTGGACATTGCCGAATTCTGTTTCTGTCAACAGATTTAGGTTGGGAACCCGCGAAAGGGCATCAGCGTTGGAATTTAATTTCCCTTTTTTATAGACTACTTCGTAGTCGTATTCCTCCAGCTTCAGTCGCCAACGCACTAATTTTGAATTAGGCTCTTTGAGTGACATTATCCACTGAAGGGGCTTATGGTCGCTGATGACCTTAAATTTTCGACCAAATAAGTATTGCCTGAACATTTTGGTTCCATAGACTACGGCAAGTAGCTCCTTTTCTATGGTCGAATAATTGATTTCGTGGGCATTAAGGGTTCTTGATGCGTATGCAATTGGTAGGTCCGACCCTATTGGACCTTGGGATAAAACTGCGCCTATAGCGTAGTTGCTTGCATCGCATGAAAGTAAGAATGGGGATTCAAAATTTGGGTATTGGAGCAATGGCTCATTTGTTAAAAGTGTTTTACATAGGTTAAAACATTTGGAGTAATCTTCGTCCTTGACGTTGATTCCTGTATCTTTCTTTAATCGTGACGTAAGTGGTTTTGTAATTTTTGCAAAGCCTTTGATAAATTTCCGGTAATATCCAACTAGTCCCAAAAATCCCTTTAGTTGTTTTTTGGTTGTTGGAATTGGAAAATTTTCAATTGCCGAAATTTTGTCTGGATTTGGTTTAATACCTTGTGGAGTGACGACATGTCCTAGGTATTGGACTTCTTTTTTAAGAAACTCTGATTTGTCCAGCTGGATTTTCAAATGGGCTCTTCTGAGCCTTTCGAAGACTTCCCGGAGTCTGACAATATGCTCTGGGAGTGAAGTACTGAATATTATTATGTCGTCCAGATAAACAAAGCAGGTTTCATTCTGAATACCTCTCAAAATGTTGTCCATAGCGCGCTGGAACGATGAGGGCGCGTTTTTTAACCCGAAGGGCATACGTCTAAATTGGTAATGGCCATTGTCCACGCTAAAAGCAGTTTTTTCGACGTCGCTAGGGTCCATTTCGAGCTGGTGAAAACCACTAGCCAGGTCGATACATGAAAAATATTGACTTCGGCCCAATTTGTCCAATATATCAGAAATATTTGGCAAAGGGTACCGATCATCTACAGTATTCTCATTTAATTTCCTGTAATCTATGACTAAACGCCATTTTCGTTTATTTGTTGCATCCAATTTTTTTGGAACGACCCAAATTGGTGCATTGAAGGGTGAATTTGAATGTTCAATAATTCCTTGGTCAAGCATGTCTAAAATTTGTTTATTAACTTCCTCCTTATGCACGTAAGGGTAGCGATAACTCTTCGTGTATATGGGTTTATCGTCTTTCAGTTTTATTGTATGCTTGGCGGAATTTGTGAAAGTCAATTTTTGATCTGGGAAATGAAAAATGTCTTTATATTCCACTAAGAGTTTGGTTATCTCTCTTTTCTCTTCTTCGTTCATGTGTTCGGTTCTGACTTTGGACAAGTCGAAGCTAAACTTCTCGCAATCAAAGCTGTTTAGATTTCCGAAATCATCGGTTTCAGATTCCGAGACCTCAATGGCTTCAAAAGCTTGTGATTGGTTGAAAGAAATTTCGCTTTCTGTCGCATTCAAAACGGAACAGATGGTTTCGTAATTCTTAATTTTAACCAAGCTCTCAGGGATTTCTAGATTTGAAAATTTTTGGTATGGCAAAATTCCAATACCATTGGAGATATTTTTTATGTTGAGTTTTACAATTTTCTGTGTACGTGGTTCGATCGTATGAAAATTGTTACACTCGTTCACAATATTTTCGTGATGCATTTTAATTTTTGTTTTGGGAGTCGTGAGCTCCCCTTTGCTCGCGTCAATAACTGCTCCTAATGCTTTGAGGATGTCCCATCCTAGGAGACAGTCGAAATATTGATGAAATTTAAATAAATAAAATTTGACGGTTGTGTCCGATTTAAAAATTTCAGGAGTTTTGATTATCATGCTGAAATTTTCCTGCGTCGTGCCATGGGCGGTTTTTATTTTTAGTGGGTCTTTTTTAATGTTTCTGGGGAAGTGTTTTTCCGCAATTTCGGGGCTTACGAAGCTCTTCGTGGCCCCAGTATCGACTAGACATCGCAAAGTAAAATTTTTATAGGGTATAAGGATATAGGGTAAGGAAGATTTTTCGTGGTCCAATGTCAATAATTCAACGATTGGTGATTCGAGGCTTGTTCCTCTAAAAAATGGTTTCGTCCGTCCTGCACTGTATTTTCGGCAGAGGGCTCGATTACATTCTCTGGAGGATTTCCTTCTTCTATATTGTGGTGAGTTATAAATGGCTTATTTTTATATTTTTGAAAATTGTTATTATTTATCGTTGGGGTTGACATGGGTACCGGTTTGTTTGCTGGTACATAATTTGGGTTTGGTTGAAACGCGTTATATGGTTTCGGATTTTGATATTGTTGCCTTTGCGTTGTCTGATAATTTTGAAATTGTTTATTTGGGTACTGAAATTGGGGATTTTTACCGAACCTTGGCGGGTATCGTGCTTGATAGGGAGCCGCTGGCACGACGGGGTTTGTTTTTTGATTTACTTGAAAATCATTAGTTAAAATACTTAGCGCTTCTTGAAGCGTCGCCGGATTGCGCGTGGTGATATAGTCACCGACTGGTTTATTTAAATATTTAAGGAACACCCTAAGCCCTAAAGGCATTTTCTATCAGGTGAACTTTTTTGTCGTTTGGAAAATGATTTGTGCAATAGGCTATTTGTAAATTTAAGTTTTTTTGTATAGCGTTAAAGAATTCAATAGCCGACATACGAGCTTGTCTGAGTTCGCACAACTCCAACGTTAATGACTGCAGGTCGCGCTTATCTGCATAAGTTGCTAACAAGGCGGATTTTAAGTCCAGCCAACAATCTATTGTGTAGGTTGAGATATCGCTTTTCGCTTTACCTGTAACTTTGTTTTTCAAACAATTTAGGATGTATTTGTTCTGAAAATCATCCGGATTTTGATTGTTATAAAAACTTACAATTATATCTTCTGCGAGGCGTAAATAATCGCCTAATAAAGCCTGGTCTCCTGTAAACTCAGGGACCATATTAAGGTAGGCATCTTTAAAAATTTGTGGCACAACATTCGGAGGGTTCCCAAGGGGTACTTGCTGCATTACTTGTTGTACCGTGGGAGCTGCTCCTGTTGCCATATTTGCTAGAATTTCGGCTGTGCGTAATTCTATTTCGTTATTTCTATGAGGGGAACGCGATCTAGACCTTCTGCTTTTGTCTAATCCTAACAGGCGGAAAGACAAAATAGCGTCTTCGACTTTCGCGTCTAAATTCTCCTCTGAATCTGAATCTGAACCGGAGTTACGGCCGCTTAGAGACATAAAGTGTACTTACAGCGTGATGAGGTATATCGCTGCTGTGGACATTGGTTCGATTTGTAGTCGTGTTGATCTCGGACTTGTTGTTCGGAACTTTGGTGTGGAAGGCCTCAATTATTACGATTGGATCCACACTCGAAAGTTCGTCACTATTTCTTTGTAGGTTGTAGGTTCGTCTGTCGGTTTAAGGCATCAAAATGCTCCGTGTCTTAGCGCGTTTTTTGGAACTTAGACGCACTATTTTAGAACACGTTTTTGACAGAGTGATTCTACCAGAAGTACTGCGCCAATTAAATGTTCGTTCACGAGAATCTTCAAAAAAAAATGTTTTTATTCGCAAAAATACAATAATGAATACATGCGAGCTCTAAGCGTGTAATGTCGTAACTGGCGTGTGTTTAGAGCGCCGGAGTTTATATAATGTTAAAAGAGCTAAGCTAAGCATAATATATAAATAAGCGATATAAGCTAAATCCGGAGGAAAATTGGGATATAATTGGCACATTTCGGACGCCCATCAATGGCACCATGGGGATATGTTCAATCCCAATGTAGCCATGTGCACTATGGGGACTATGACTATTGTTGGTGCACATGAGTACGCTGGGCCATAGAGTGCTGGGCACATCCCCATGGTGCACATGGGAACATTGGGCATATCCCAATGGTGCATATGGACACATTGGGCGTCCGAAATGAGTGCCCATGTAATCGAGCATGTAATCCTTTCCAACGTGATTTTTCCCAATGTAATCCTGCCCGACATTATCCCACCCATCGTGATCCTCTCCGACGAGATCCTGTCCGACGTGATCCTGCCCACGTGACCTTGTCCACGGGACCCTCTTTCTTCCCAGACGTGATTTTAACCAACGCAGCGTGATAACATCCCTGGATAGTCTCCAACATCAGACATATTCGTAGACCGATTTTTTTTCGTCGTTCTGATATTTCAGTCACAACCCACAAAGTAGAGCCTTTCCTTGTCGAACGCATAAACACCGTCGATCCTTCTCTACGTCACATTCTTCAACACGTGTGATCAACAGTAGCAGCTACAACAAAGCTTCAACACACCAGGCATAACTTCCATCCATATCCATAACAATAGTCAACGGTCATATGACAAAAGAACAAGCATGCAGATGCAGGTGACAATAATGTGGTCATACGGAGACAAGCTTCAGTGTTAAATTACCATCATTTTGGATACAATGCTCCGAAGCTTGATTCCTGCAAGCTAAGGTTCAATTTAGCTTGAAAGGGATAACCAGGAATAATACAAAGTACGAACACCTTGTTTCTCTCCTGCCGCAAGAGCTGATATTGACCATATGGGATAAAATAAAAAGTCCTTCCAATCAGAACTACGCTCAGCTAAAAACCACAATCATTCAACGACATTCGAATAATGAAGAAAAAAAACTCGAGTAACTTCTGTCGTGAAACTAGTCTGGGTGAATGTCTCAGTTTTACCAAATTCTTTATTTAAAGCATACAAACCTCGAGACAGACCAAATCGTGATAGTGTCCTTTGCCTTTGGGCAGTAAATGGCTTGAATATCCAAACTTTCGGTAGGTACTTACTAAAATACTTGAAGTCAATTAAAATCTACGTCGCGACTTTGTTTATCATTATTCTTTCATTCTGACAGAAGTTAGCATTTCAATTTTAGGAGTCGACTTTCTGGCAAAACTCAATTTATGGGTAGATTTGAAAAATAAGAGGTTAATAGATCTTTCCAAATTTGCGCTTGTCCTTTTCTTTTATGACGTCATGATTTTGCTTAGACTGGGACAACAAACTGTCAGTATACAGTCAGCTCATACTGGAAGTGTCAGAGGCATATAGGCAAGCACCGAGCGTAGAAAGGAGAGACCTGCAAAAGTGGTTACTTATTTCTGTGTTACCTTGTGCGAAAATGATCTGAAGAAGCCTTATGTTTCCATGTACAATTCCACGAAATACACGATGTGCTTGAGATTTGGAGCAACAAAATTTAACTAGACAAGACACGACCCATTTTGTGCAAAGAGAAACCCCCAGGGCGGTTCAAGCTTTAATCTGGCTTCTCCTTCCTACGGAACTACTTGTGGAAGTTTCTACATCTGGAACTGTAAGACTGGCGCACAGTATTTCTGGTGTCATCATTCAAATTTGGGATCTGCTGAAGTTTTGATGGATCAGTACCCATCAAATTTGTCTTCTCAGCTTAGCACTTGTCATAAATCAGGGCACTAAAAGCCCTTTAACTGCGATAATGAAGTGATGAATCCTCTGCAGCTACTAATTTTACAGATAGATCAACAGTAGTAGTTGTCGAGATACAGCTTTGCCGGAATGAATACGCATTAGTATTTCCGCCTGTCTTCGCTTTCACTATGACTTCTTCTGATACTCTGTTTCTCCATCTGGCAGGATTTTATTCCAGTGTGCACTTCACTGGTGATTTCTTGATCCTTTCTTCCACCAAAACAGACAAAGATTTCGAGGACCTGCTCATGACGCCTGGAATCTGGTTAATATGACATCATGCAACCGCGAAATGTTTTGCGTAGGTTGGGACAACTTTCAAAACCATTCTCTATCCTTTATTTTTGGAAAGGTCAATTGATTCGCAAACTTCCCTGTTTAAAAGGGACAGGGAATATGCATAAAATGAATTTGGGGAATTTGGTATAAAATGCACCAATTATTCGAACGAACACACCCTCACCCTCGTCCTCACCCAAAGTATTCGCAATAGAAAACAAATACACACTATCACTTCATAAATACCCATCACTCACAGCACCACCAGACTTTTCACTACCATTATTTGGATTCTTCATTAGGACTCCCAAGTGAACTGATATCAAAAGAAAAATTTTCTATGGGACCTTTCACAACCTTGAATATTCCTGCTACTGGCCTACAACGTGAACTCGCCATTGAAGTAATGCTGCTAAAGGCTTTTCCAAGTATCTAATCCGCAGATTCTTCTTCTTCAGTGCCAAAATCTGAAAAGCCATCAGTCGCACAACGCCTGTCGGTTATGAAAGTGTCAGCTGATAGTACTCTTGGTTCCATAAGAAAGACATGATCGTCCTATCTGTGTATTACAGATATATACATATAATCAATATATATAATAAAAGTGAGTGCCAAATCTTTGTGCCGCTAAAACTCAGAAACGAGTACCGCTACGATCAAGGGAGTAGCGGTATGGTAGCCCTATATCCCCCATCGATGAAGAAGGTTTCCGTTTTTACCTAAAGGGCGTGCTTTTGAAGATATAAGGGCTGGAAATTTTTAGCTCTCTAGAAATGTCTAGAACAGTCCAGAACTTTCGAGAGTATTCGAGATCATTCAACAACATTCCAGAATGTTTCGGTATGTTCTGGAATGTTCGGAAATAGTCTTCAACGTTCGAATAATAAAAGAAAGTGTACAGAGGTGCGTGCCGAAACTCAGAAACCAGTCCCAGTAGGATCAAAGAAGTTATATGGTGTGGTAGCCCTCTATGCCCCATCCATGAAGAAGGTTCTTGGTTTTATTTGAAGGGCGGGTTTTTTAAAGATAAAAGGGCTGGAACTTTCGCCCTCTAGAATGTCCAGAACAGTCCAGAACATCCGAAAGTATTCGAGATCAATCAACAACATTCCAGAATGTTCCGGTATGTTCTACAATATCCTGGAATAGCCTGGAACGTTCGGAAACATCCCGGAACATTCCAGATCATTGTGGAACATTCGAGATCATTCCATAACATTAAAAAATGTTACGGTGTGTTGTAAAATGTTCGGGAATAGTCTGGAGCGATCGGAAACATCCCGCAACATTACAAATCATTGTGGATCATTCGAGATCATTCTACAACATTCCAAAATGTTCCGGTATGTTCGGGAATGATCGGGAATAGTTTGGGATGTTCGGAAACATCCCGTGATTATTCCACAACATTCCAGAATGTTCGGGTATATTCGAGAATAGTCTGGAACGTTCTGAAACATTCCAAAACATTCCAATCCATTGTGGTACCTACATCCGAGATCGTTTCACAACATTTCAGATTCCAAAATGTTCCGGTACGTTCTAGAATGTTCGAGAATAGCCTGGAACGTTCGGAAACATCCCGGAACATTCCAGATCATTGTGGAACATTCGAGATCATTCCATAACATTAAAAAATGTTACGGTGTGTTGTAAAATGTTCGGGAATAGTCTGGAGCGGTCGGAAACATCCCGCAACATTACAAATCATTGTGGATCATTCGAGATCATTCTACAACATTCCAAAATGTTCCGGTATGTTCGGGAATGATCGGGAATAGTTTGGGATGTTCGGAAACATCCCGTGATTATTCCACAACATTCCAGAATGTTCGGGTATATTCGAGAATAGTCTGGAACGTTCTGAAACATTCCAAAACATTCCAATCCATTGTGGTACCTACATCCGAGATCGTTTCACAACATTTCAGATTCCAGAATGTTCCGGTACGTTCTAGAATGTTCGAGAATAGTCTGGAACGTTCGAAAACATCTCGGAACATTCCAGATCATTGCGGAATATTCTAGATCATTCTACAACATTCCAGAATGTTCAGGTATGTTCTGGAATGGCGGGAATAGTCTGGAATGTTCCTAAACATCCCAAAATATTCCGGATCATTGTAGAGCATTCAAAATCATTCCATAACAGTCCAAAATGTTATGGTATGTTCTAAAATGGTCGAGATCATCTAGAACGTTCAAAAACATCCCGGAACATTCCAGATCATTGTAGAGCATTCGTGATCATTTCACAACATTCCAGAATGTTCAAGTATGTTCGGGAGTAGTCTGGAACGTTCGGAAACATTCCAGAATGTCCCATTATGTTCTAGAATGATCGAAAATAGCCTGGAACGTTTGGAAACATCCTGGAACATTCCAGATCATTGTGGAACATTCGAGATCATTCTATAACATTCCAGAATGTTCTGGAATTGTCGGGAATAGTCTGGAACGTTCCGGAACGTTCTGGAACATTCCGAAACATTCCAATCCATTGTGGTACCTACATTCGAGATCGTTCCACAACATTTCAGATTCCAGAATGTTCCGGTACGTTCTAGAATGTTCGAAAATAGTCTGGAACGTTCAAAAACATCCCGGAACATTCCAGATCATTGCGGAACATTCTAGATTATTCTACAACATTCCAGAATGTTCCGGTATGTTCTGGAATGGTCTAAATAGTCTGGAATGTTCGGACACATCCCGAAATATTCCAGATCATTGTAGAGCATTCAAAATCATTTCATAACAGTCCAAAATGTTTTGGTATGTTCTAAAATGGTCGGGATCATCTAGAACGTTCAAAAACATCCCGGAACATTCCAGATCATTGTAGAGCATTCGTGATCATTTCACAACATTCCAGAATGTTTGGGTAAGTTCGGGAGTAGTCTGGAACGTTCGGAAACATTCCAGAATGTTCCATTATGTTCCAGAATGATCAAAAATAGCCTGGAACGTTCGGAAACATCCTGGAACATTCCAGATCATTGTGGAACATCCGAGATCATTCTATAACATTCCAGAATGTTCTGGAATTGTCGGAAATAGTCTGGAACGTTCTGGAACATTCCGAAACATTCCAATCCATTGTGGTACCTACATTTGAGATCGTTCCACAACATTTCAGATTCCAGAATGTTCCGGTACGTTCTAGAATGTTCGAGAATAGTCTGGATCGTTCGAAAACATCCCGGAACGTTCCAGATCATTGCGGAACATTCTAGATTATTCTACAACATTCCAGAATGTTCCGGTATGTTCTGGAATGGTCTAAATAGTCTGGAATGTTCGGAAACATCCCGAAATATTCCAGATCATTGTAGAGCATTCAAAATCATTCCATAACAGTCCAAAATGTTTTGGTATGTTCTAAAATGGTCGGGATCATCTAGAACGTTCAAAAACATCCCGGAACATTACAGATCATTATAGAGCATTCGTGATCATTTCACAACATTCCAGAATGTTCGGGAGTAGTCTAAAACGTTCGGAAACACCCCAGAATGTTCCATTATGTTCTAGATTGATCGAAAATAGTCTGGAACGTTCGGAAACATCCTGGAACATTCCAGATCATTATGGAACATTCGAGATCATTCTATGACATTCCAGAATGTTCTAGAATTGTCGGGAATAGTCTGGAACTCTCGAAAATATCTCGGATCATTCCAGATCACTGTGGAACATTTCAAAACACCCTGCAACGTTGTGGACCATTCGAAGCCTTTTTGGTGTGGAGCCACCTATTAGTAGAGGTGCAGTACAGAATAAGTACAGAATATTCGAGAGTATTCAAGATCATTCCACAACATTCCAGAATGTTCCCGTATGTTCTGGAATGTTTGGGAATTGTCTGGAACGTTCGAAAACATCTCGAAACATTCCAGATCATTGTGGAACATTCTAGGACACTCTTGAAAGTTTCTGGAACATTATGGACTATTCGAAGCTTTTTTGGTGTGGGGCTACCTATTGGTAGAGGTGCAGTACAGAATATTCGAGAGTACTCGAGATCATTCCACAACATTCTAGAACGTTCCGGTATATTCTGGAATATTCAGGAATAGTCTGGAACGTTCGGCCAGGAACATTCCAGAACACGCTCGAATGTTGTGGATTCTGGAAAGTTGTGGTCCATTCGGAACTTTCTTTTGGTTTGAGTGGGGCTACCCATTAGTAGGGGTATATAAAGCAAGATCTGTCGTGGTTTTGAACACCTGTTTCTTGCCAGTTGTTAATGAAAAGTTGATATGATATACATTTTACACAATGCCCAACGTGGAAGAGGAGATCTTGCCAGTTCTGTAGCAAAATGGCGAAAGAAAAAAACGAACAGCGAAAACATGAAAAAGTCGAAGAGGGCGAAGTACGGTAGACGTTCCCAACGAATAAGTAGAATGAGCACCGTTAGATGCAGAGCAGTCACTCATGAAAATATCACCCTACGAGAAGCGCGAGCGAACGAAGACTAGGTTTCGCTTAGGGGCCGCGAAGCGGCCCCGGCGAAAGCTAGTGTATGATAAAAATGTGGTTCCAGAACTTGGTACCTACATACACTTCTGAGCAAAAGTTAAGGGCCACTTTTTCAAATGTGAATAACTCACAAACGCTTTTTTTGATTTTGACGAATTTTCGCACAGAGGTGGTCTTATGTGTTGTAAAGACAAGTGTGAAGTGGCGCACTCACCAATCCATAGGTTTGTGGTAGAGAGGTCTTCGACTGTTGCTTTGCAGAAATGCGTAATTTTTAGTGAAATCAAAGCATTGGATTTTGGACAAAATGGATGTTCATCCAATAAAAAACGTCTAGTGTGCTTTGTTACAATGTTCTTAAGCAAGTATCATGCTAAGTTTGTTCATTGACATCTTCCATCTTCAAATTTTGACCATCAATCTCTTCTTATGGCTTAAATAATGTGTGAGGCACTACTTTGCGTGATTTTGGTTGCATACAGTTCAGTCGTGTATTTCTTGTGATTTTGCGTCAACGTTTTGTGATTTTGGCCACTCTTGAGCCTCAAAAACAATAAATCCTTTATGCAGACTGTTACTAAAGAACAAAAACAAGAGAAAGAAGCTCACAGAAATGTCAAAATCTTGAGCATTGACAAGAAATAAGTCATAATTTTCATCACATGCCGATAAAACACCTCTACAGTGACCAAAGAAGAAATGGTGAATCTCTTCAGTTCTTTTGGGGAAAAGACATTTACGGGGTGTCGCCAAGAGGCCAAGCGCAAAAACGATGAGAAACAACCTTGACTTATCATTTTTCATCAATATTCAAGAATTTAAATCACTCTAACGCCATCAGGCTCTCTCGAATGCGAAGAAGTTGAAAAGCTAACTTCAAGTTTATTGCGCTGCACTGAGTGAACCCAGGGACAGAAATAGATGATGGCCATACTCAGAAATATGCATAAGCCTTGTGTTTTAGTGTAGAAACCGCCAAGAGTATCTGACGACGCAAACATTTGAAAATCGGGGTTTGTTTGAACCTCTGCAGTGTGAAAAACAGCTAAAATCGAATAAGTTCTCAATCGGGATTGTTCGTTTTTCGTAATTGTACAGGGACTGTTCAAAAACGACAAAGGTGAAACACGTATCTCCCTGACAGGAAACGACTGGCGGGGTCGTGTATGATGTCGTAGTGGACAGCGGTTTCATGCAGATTGCATTTCACTCAGGATTCCGTTTAAGGGTGGCTCCATCATGGTGTGGGCAGGAATCTTTTTGATCAGTTCCTGTACGATTACGAAAGACGACAGTTCCGATTGAGAACGTCATTCGATTTGAGCTGTTTTCCACACTGCAGAGGTTCAAACAAACTCCGATTTTGTTTTTTTTGCGTCGTCAGATCCTCTTGGTGGTATCTACACTCAAACACAAGGCTTATGCATATCTCTAAGTATGGCCATCATCCATATCCGTCCATGGGTTTACTCAGTGCAGAGCAACAAACTTGAAGTTAGTTTTTCAACATCTTCGCATTCAAGAGAGGCTGATGGCGTTAGAGTGATTTGAATTCTTGAATATTAATGACAAATGATAAGTCAAGGTTGTTTCTCATCGTTTTTACGCTTGGCCTTTTGGCGACACCCCGTAAATGTCTTTTCCCCAAAAGAACTGAAGAAATTCACCATTTCTTCTTTGGTCACTGTAGAGGTGTTTTATCGGCATGTGATGGAAATTATGACTTATTTCTTGTCAATGCTCAAGATTTTGAAATTTTTGTGAGCTTCTTTCTCTTGTTTTTGTTCTTTAGTAACAGTCTGCATAAAGGATTTATTGTTTTTGAGGCTCAAGAGTGGCCAAAATCACAAAACGTTGACGCAAAATCACAAGAAATACACGACTGAACTGTATGCAACCAAAATCAGGCAAAGTAGTGCTTCACACATTATTTGAGTCATAAGAAGAGATTGATGGTCAAAATTTGAAGATGAAAGATGTCAATGAACAAACTTAGCATGGTACTTGCTTAAGAACATTGTAACAAAGCAAACTAGACGTTTTTTATTGGATGAACCTCCATTTTATCCAAAATCCAATGCTTTGATTTCACTAAAAATTACGCATTTCTGCAAAGCAACAGTCGAAGACCTCTCTACCACAAACCTATGGATTGATGAGTGCGCCACTTCACACTTGTCTTTACAGCACATGAGACCACCTCTGTGCGAAAATTCGTCAAAATCAAAAAAAGCGTTTGTGAGTTATTCACATTTGAAAAAGTGGCCCTTAACTTTTGCTCAGAAGTGTATAATGACTGGGATTTTTGTTTTTTTTTTCATGCAAAATTTTTATATTGTTTTGTCTCAAAATATATTCCTAAAATTACAATAAACTCTGTATATATTTGACATCTTTTATGGTAATAATAATTATAAACTCTGCACACCACACATCGACAGGTTTCACATTATGAGGTTTCCAGCCACGACGCAATTAGTTCCGTGATTTGTTGCCTAGCTTCTGTTAGTTGAGGCAAATCAGTCTCAGCATCACTGATCATGTCTTGGCCATGGGAAGTACCTGAAGCGCAATGTTTAGTACCTACAAAGAAAAAACAACATATTTCAGCAACTTACCGTTGATAACAATAACAGGTGCACCAGAATCTCTAGTTTCAAGAATCCCAAGAGTATGCCAAGGATCGAGCGATCCATGAACGAAGACTGTTCTGGTGACTTCGATGTCAAGTTGACCGTATTCTGTATTCGTATCGTCGACTACTTTGTAGAGAAAATCCAAGTTGAAAGCTGTGTCGTAGGCATCATTGCAAATATCAATCCAGTAGTCAACTTGTATCTGATCATCATTGAATATCGTGGAGTTGTTTGTTGTTAGAAAATATCCAAACTCAGTACAAGTTTGGTAAGTCCATTGTCGACCTAAATACGGTCAAATTATTATGAAATTTGCACACAATTATTTGTTATCTTTCATCTTTTTGTTTTGCCAGGTACTGAATATTACTTTACCTCCGACTTCAGCCTTGTAGCTGATGTCACGCTTCTCTTCTATCAACGCATCATAACTGTTGTTGACACAGTTACCGGCTAAGTGCGCCAACCGTCGGATAGGACTTGATCCGTAAGTTTCGTTCAACATATGACTGCAAAGTGAGTCAATTTTCGATGTACCAGGTTTGATGTTTTCATTATTGTATTGCACTGGTTCAGCTAATACAACTACAAGTTGCTCGTAAAAAACGGCGAGGTTCCTGGGAGTAGCAGTAGCTTCGGTGAATGGCTCACACAGTTGATAAATCGAATTCAATTCTCTTATCCCTGCTGGATAGGTGAGTAGGAAATCTGTTGCATCCACGCCTTCTTTGACAGCGATCACACATTCGTCGCTGTGGAGCTTGAGAGCTTCGTAAACTACGCCGAGGTACTCTGTGACATTTTTCTAGTGTAATAACTGAAAATACTTGGACATGTCCCAAAACTCACCATGAAAATCAACTTCAGCTAAAATTGGAGCACTGGAAGCTACAGCTCCGTGTACTAAATGGGGATACTTGGATCTGGACCAAGCAGCCAAGTTCCCAGCGTACGATCCACCAAACACGATCCATTTGACATCTGAAACCAAGCTATACTTCTCGTTCATGCCTACAATGAACGATGCCATATCCGCCAATGCTTGTTCGCTAGACAAGTATTTCAAATTTCCCATGCTTAGATCCCTATCAAGAAATTCAAGCTGTTAACAGATCTCAAATATACATTTTTTGTGAGCCAAACTTACTCTGTAGGTTTGCTGTCTCCGTAATATCTGTGCTCTAGTTGAAAAAGAAGCGCCCCAAATTTGTCGCCATTTTTAACCCATTGTCCTGTTTCCATTATAGCCCCATCAGCTGGTGCTTCGCCAACGATGAACAAAAACGCAGGACCTCCAGCAGTCGCGTTGTAGAATTCATCGTTGATATAGTATTTCTGAGTAAGATATTGATATAAGAAAAACGAGAAATTATGCCAAACTATTTTTACCTGTTGCCAAGTTCTGGTGTCGGAAGGCTGGAAATGGTCAAGCTTCTGCTCGAACCATTCTGTTGAGGTCTTGCAGATTCTACATTCTTTTTTTCCTTCTGTGATGAGCCTGAGCATCCCTCCTGCCCATCTTCCTCTCAAGGACGCGTTCAATTTTAAAGCGCACCCTAAGATACAAACAACAAGTAAAATAAGCTTCATCGTTATAAAGACCCGCTACTGAACTACTTTTCCAAACTTTGTGAGCTTCACTTATATATGGAGATTTCTATCTAACAATAACCAATCGAATTGGATATCAAATCAATCACGAATCGGAAAGATTCACAAAAACATGATGGTATCTTGGATCTTCATCAGTAGTTATTACGCATTGAGTAGTTCTTTATAATTCAAACATAAAAATATTCCATGGGTTATCAGTTTCAAGAATTCTTTCAATTTTGAGGCCCTGAATCAAGAAAAGTAATTAACGACTGATTTAACAAATAAGTGTTACTAAGTCAAGAGGTACTTACTTAGTTAAGTATAATCATTTGGGGTGATTCATAATTCGCGGGCACGGAGGCAGGGCAGTTAACGGATATGTACTTACTTCTACTTGCGTACTTACTTAGTATATCTAGTACACTACTTAGCACCCTTGTAATACTCTCTGGCTTTCTTATGGTGGCCTTACATTGAACATCAAATGCTGCAGCTTTCTTAACAGCAGAGTTCTGATTGGACCGATAAAATTCAAAAAAGTTTGGCCGTCATGCTGCTCAAGAAGTGCTGTTCAAGAAGTTCACGTCTAGTCAACTTCTTTTGCCAAACTGACGTCGGTCATTGCTGTCAAACATGTGACCAATGAGAGCTAGGCAACTGAAGAAGCTGCAGCATTTGATGCTCAATGTGAAGCCACCATCAGGATTCCGGAATATGCTGTGGGCTCTAGCCCGATAAGCTGGCTTTGAAATGGGAAATACAGTTACAGACTAAATTTTTGGTATTACATAACAACTGGTCGTTGCTGATGTACGATATCTTTTACTAAATAGACCGATCCTCAATGCCCTCTTCAACCAAGAGGCCGAGAGTCTCTTGAATTTAGTCAAATCTATTCAAAAGGCAGTGCGAAGCTGCACAACTACTGGTGGTTACTATTGGTTACTCTTAAATAGAAGTTACTATTGTAACTATACCCGATTCTGCTACAGCGGACAACAAGAGTCCGATGTGGTCCTGTAAAAATTTCTATGTGAGGATGTCTTTAAACGCTGCATTGTTCTTGAATAGATTCCCGTCCCAAGATAAAATTGACAAAAGTGTTGTTTGCAAACCCCACCACAGGAGTTTTACTTTTACCGAAATATAAGGGTACGTCGTTCACATCTCGGACCTCTACAAATATTTTACAAGCTCGAATAGCTGAAGCCGAAGATAATTCAGAATACCTTGGTAAGGCTTCTCGTATCATTTGCCCAGTCCAACCAAAAGACTTCTACAGTTCAAAAAGTTGCGGTTCTATCTGTTGCCCTTAAGAATTTGACTTTGTCGAATTGCGGATCATGAAGACGTTAGGCAGTCGGACCTGGATGCCTCTGCACTGATAGGGCCCCCCCGTAATGGGCGAAACAGGTGTCAGTGGAGTTCGGGTTTGAGTTCGGGCGTCCCACGTCGATCTGTGATGCATGATGATGGTTGACCCAGAGTAGGCAAAATGATACAGCTTATTTCTTTTTTCAACGAATTTTTGATGGAAAAAAATTAGGAGCTACGAGAATTCATGTATCTGAGGCCCATGCAATTGCTCACTTCTAGTTCAACTTCAATCAACCTGGTATGCTTGCTGTAAGAGTGATTTTTGCAATTGTTGCGCAACATATAAGACAAACGAACCAAGTTTAAACTGAACTCGAAGTGAGCATTCAAAGCTGAATAAAAGTGGAATACCTACCTATAGGGTGAATCAGTTTCAACCGATCAAACTCTGGAATAAGATTCTTCTCATTATTCTGATTCAGCAAAATATACCACTAAAACTTACGTGCCTCTCACTCGATTCCTAAAAAAGATAGAGTGTCGAAATTCACTTTTTTGAATTTTCAAAAATTTTCAACTTCCGAATTGTTGAGCCAAATCAGCCTTAATTCAGCATAGGCTGATTTGTCGGGAGAATTCACCTACTTGCAAAATTTTGAAAAAATCCAGTCAGGAGTCGGGAGTTATGGGGGGGTCATTAATTTGGAAGCATGTGAAGAACCTTCCAAATTAGTAATGTTCTCTCCAGAACTCCCACGCCACTAATTGGATTCCTTTGAAATTTGGCAAGTAGATATACCAGCCTGGGCTGAGTTTGAGCTGATTTGGTTGAATAGTTCGCAAGTTATAGATTTTTAGAAATAGAAAAAAGTAAACTTCGACATCCTGTATCTTTCTTGAGAAATATGTGTGAAGCAAGTAAATATATTATAATTTTCTGAATCACGAGGATAAGAAGAATCGCGACCTGAAGTTTGATCGGTTTAAACTGATTCGCCCTCCCAGACAGCACATAAACATTTTCAAAATGTTTGTGAAATATTAAAAGCCAAATATTATAATATTTATAGAATATTGGAATTCATTCAGTGAATATTGTATAAATATTTATTGAATGTTTTGATGTCCCGCTTTTTAATATTTGTACAATATTTGCCAAAAATATTTCGAAAACATTTAGAACCGGGTATTTTTAGAAATTGAAAAAAAAATAGTTTTTCTTCTTATCGGCCTTTTTTGGCCATAGGAGCTCGCCTTCATTTCATATACAATTGATTTAGCTGAAAAATTGCCTTTCAAAGAGGACACAACGCCCAAGCTACAGCAGGAATCGAACCCGCAATCTCCGCACCACAGGCAGATACTGACCACCTGTGCTACGGGGCCGTTGAAAAGATTCAGTGGTTCTGGGTAAACTACTATGTGAACACGCAGATGTCCGCTATATGAATTTTGCTAACTATATATCTGAAAGATTCAGCGGCTCATCCACTTTTAGGGATACTCGGCTACCGCCTCGTCCCTAAACACGCGGATTTATCCGCGTACTTGCTACATTAATTACCAATTGGTGTCGAAATAAATTAAAGTGACATATTTTTACGAAACAAATCAAACAACGGATGTATTTCACGACATTATGAAACATTTCAACCGTAACATAGAAAAAACCTATTGTAAGCCGTTAAAAAGGCAATTTCAGAACCACAAACCGAGTTTTGCTAATTTAAGGCAAAATACACTTGAAGTCAAAGGGATGTAAAACGCTATATTTTGAACACAACACACAACACAACTAAATATTTCAAAGCTCCGTGCAAATGACCAAAACAAAAACCGGGAACCACATTGCCTAGAATACTGTAAATATTAGAGAAATTAGTTCACTAAATATTTTGATATTATTTATTGCTAAATATTCAATAGATGTTCAAAATATTTGCTGAACGTTGGTACAATATTTCACCTTAATATTTTGGTAATATTTGTGACAAATATTTTGTAAACATTTATAAAATGTTGTAAATATTCATCAACTACTACCAAATATTTTCAAAACATTTCGTGCTGTCTGGGCTGTATCTGAACCAATGTAATAGTGAAATCAGGCATAGGTAACTCGCTTTTTGTCAAGAAAATCAAGGAATACTTTTCAAACAAACTCGATTCGGATCGGTACCACAGTATGATCAAAAACTTTCCTCCTCTAGGCAGGCTGTGGCCTGGCCAAAATCAGCCTCATTTGCCTGCCAATGACCAGACCACAGCCTGTCTAGAGGAGGAAAGTTTTTGATCATACGGTGTACTTCTTTACGACGGGTAGAAGCCATAACATTTTCAGTCTTTCATTCATATTGTAGCGATGGATATCGTTACCATGAACTTTAATTGCGCTAATTCCAAGGCGTAATGCCAGATCTTGAGAGTGGCATAGTCTTCCAGTGTATAACTGCTCGTAGCAATACTGAGTGTTTTTCTTGATACTCGAGTATCGTACTCGTAGTACTCGATGAGTGTGTCGCTAAGTACCTACTATTCTGTATTTGAAGTGCGTTTAATCTCAGTTCATTACTAAAAGTCGTCTAATACCTACTAGTTGGTATTTATGTACTGAAGATTCAGTCACAAAAATTCAAAGAAATGTTCTCAGATTCAGATCTCTACCAAAATATAGGCGATTTTTTAAAATTGAAAAAAATCAATGGAAATTTGTGTGTTTTCAATTTTTATGAATAATAAATCGAGATAATAGGAAAAGTTCTCATGAATATTTTTTTGAATTGACTGATAGTTGTTTATTGGTATTGGTAGATCGATATCTTACCTACTGTATAAGTTTAAGGTTCGCGTAGCGAAAAAAAATGGTATACTCGTAACTCGTAGTATTTGGGGTGTTTTTTTTTAACTATGAATTATCACAGGCTGTGCTCTAGCCGAAAACAGCCTTGGGTGGGAAGTTGAAATTTGAGTGGAAAGAATAAAACAAAACTGCAGCACCTTCATAGTGATTTAACTAAAAAATGGAGATTGTTCATTTAAATTTGAATTTTCTTGAAAAATCTCAGAGCTTCCTCCAAAAATAATCTGATTGTAAAAATCCTGAATTAAGGGCTTGTAGTCCAGTAAAATGAGGATTTAACCTGGAACTGATCAGGGACTCGATGAAGAAAATATGGCAATGTAGAGAATGAAGAACCAAATGAAAAACAAAGTTCCCTTTTCAACCATCCCAAGAGCCATGAACGAAAGAATGGAGAAGATGGAATAACCTGTGCCACAGTCTTTCTTGTGAAACGGTGAGAGAACGGTGAGAAATGTGTAAAAATTGCCAGGGACAAAGTTATACAAAATTCAATAGTCTACAAGAAAGTCTCCGGGAAGGGGATTTGTCTAACTTTTTCAGTTTAGCCGTTAATCGCGGTTAAAGTGGCGCGCCAGTCCGGTGAAGTGGAAAAACTGCCCGCGTGACCTTTCTCCTTGAAGGCTGCGAGAACGGCAAGGAGATATCCGAAAAGTGCAAGCGACAAAGTTGTAGAAAATTGAATGTTCCACAAGAAAATCTTTGAGGCCAATCATTAGCTTTTCTAGCTAAGCCGTGAACCACATTTGGAGTTGCGCAACGATCTTGTTGAGGATCTTGTTAATGAAGTGGTTCTTTGGAAAACTTACAAAAGTCCTAGACATAATGAAAAAAATGACAATGTAGAGGATGAAAAACTGGATCTAAGAAACCAAAGTTTCATTCTACACCGTTCCGGGACATCTGAGAAGAAAAAAGAAAAACTTGAAAAATCGTGATTTGCAATTCCAGCTTCCACATTGGATACTGAAATAAACGTAATCATTATGAAAAATGTCCACAAATAAGCTTGTAGAGAATTTGTGGCCAATCTGGCACGACGTTCCGGTGATTGATTGATTGTAAAACATGATGGAATAATTTAAAACAATTGCGAGCTTTCTTTACTGCCTGATGCGATAACTATTGTTGGAAGTGTAACTTCACGGTGAATGCTTTGTTTCCTATAAGTTCACTTGTTTGGCAAAGTTAAATCTGAAATAGTCGTATTTTGCAACACAATTTATAATAATTCAAGAGCATGATGGACGTTTGTTGTTGAGATGTTTTTCAACTAATTTTTGATGAACAATGATCACCCTCATTACGTACTGTTTTTTTTTATCAAAATTTAGATCACATGGTTTCTCAAATTTTGATCAACCAGTTTCTCAAAATCGTTTTTTTTTTGCTGTTTTCGAAAATTCAAACTTGAATAAATATATCGAAAACTGCTCTTTGCATCGAAGTTTTAGTATGCCAATTTCCTTCTTAAAATAATTCATCGTAGAATCAAACAACTGACAATATCTGGGTATATGCAAAATTTTATTCAAATCAATTTGAAAGGTGTAGAAGTTATGGTAAAAATTTCAAATTCAACTTTGACCGCCTATATTTCAATAACCTTGGAGTACTAGCGTCGTTTCGTTTGGTCATGTTTCTTCAGCTGAAGGCGAGAATCTAATACAGTCATTCAATTCTGCAAGTCTGCCACGATTCCTTCTTGCGTTTTCCGAAATTCCCGTTTTTGCGTAAGTTTTGCGGCCAGGGATTGTGGTGATTGAAGCTGCGACTATCAGCATATTCCCAGTCCATTGAACATTGAACCAAATCTCTCCTGTGGGACGTCCGGCCACGGTCGTTCCACTGTGTGTCGGCGAGAACTGCAATGATGATCAAGATTTCAAGATATAATTCTTTTGTTCGCCATCCTGGTCTTTTGTTACTTTCTTGTGAATCGTGGATAGTAGTAATTCATTATTATTAATAAATACATTATTGTCCATAACCAACTTAGTAGCCGCGGTATACTCTGTTATTTGGAAGACTACGGCATTTGATGAAGAAGCAATTTCCTTTTGCAGGATTGCTCTTCAGGGTTCTTAGAGTCGATCCATCCAGAGCACAAAAAAAAATCATCCTTTAGGGGGGCTGCAGGAGCCTTCCAAAGTTTGGGGTGCAAGAGCTTCCTACCAAATCACCGTTGATAATTGCTAAATCTATCTTAAAGGGAGCATACAACTCTGAAGTGAATATTGACAGCATTGGTTTTTCCACTTGGGTCATTCGTCGCACTTGAAAAAAAAAATCTTCACTTGGTCAAAAAAATCTATTTTCATCTTCTTCTCCATGGAAAACAATGTTGTATTGACATGTTTTGTATCATTTCCCATGGATTCGCAGTCGCTTCATCCATATATGAAGTCAAATTTTCGATATTGGCATTTAACGAAGAACAGCCCACAAAAAAGTGCACTTTTTTGTGATGTCAAATTCAACAGCTGTCATTTGCATTTTCCCTTTCCTTCTAATCAGTAATAATACATAGGTTGAATAGTCTGAAGTGTTCTCCGACTGTTCCCATTGAGATTGAACCTACTAACTTGCGTAGAACTCAAAAAATCAATTTTTCTTCCCACCCAGCGCCTCACATTGGGACGAAAATGACAATTTCCGGCCAAAGCCCTGTAACTCTGTGAAACTGTCAAATTTCAGATCCTGATTAGAAGAAAAACCATGGAAAAATTACTGATAAATTAGGGTTGTTCTTAGGGGATGAAAATCTGAAGAACCAACAAAAAATCTGAAAATTTGGATTCATATAGAATATTAGCTCAGAGTGATGGGGAAATATTCGAAAAATTCCATTCATAATTAGGGGTTGTTTTAAGGGATAGGATTCTGAAGACCTGGAAAGAATTCTGAAATTTCAGCTTTTCTAGAATTTGACCACAATATTGAAGGAAAAAAAAATATTCAATTGAAACATAATGTGTGGATGTATAGACAATACAAATAGAGAAGACCATATGTTTATCACCACCGTCGTCACGGATACTGGGGCATCAAAAATCAGCCAACCTTTTTTTGAATGATGGACTCGCCTGGTTCCTACGCAACCGTGAAAATTCGAGACGACATTATGGTCTTTTTTATTTGTATTGTCTACAGGGTGTCCGTTTTTCAAGGCTAAGCATGGGTATCTCGCTTATCTTGAGAGGTACAAAGTCGATTAAATCAGGAAAAAGTTGCGCATTTTCATGACGATCAATGACCCAAAAAGAAATTTGATGTATCGATTTTAGTTTTTGAGATATCGTGAAAAAACAGAAATTTGGATTTTTGTTTTAATTTTTTATTCAAAAAACGGTTGAAGGTGGCCTTTTCTAATCTAGCCATTATCAGGGCACTTTTTCAAGGTGAATTCAAAGTTGCCAAAATCTTTATTCTAGCTTTCAAAACAACCGAGATACGACATTCAACTTTTTCCTCAAATGGGCGCCATATTGGATTTCGATATTTTTGAATACGGTATTCTTTTCTGGTTACAATGATGTGCCACATGTCACTGTTGAATAAATGTTCAACATTTATGTTTTATTGATTGTCGGTGCTGATTTTGTTTCCAAAGCACTCTTTGAAAAATAAAATAATAATTTTTTTGCTCAAAAGCATGAATTCAACAGTGGCTTGTGACACATTGTTGTAACCAGAAAAAAATATTGTATTAAAAAATGTCGAAATCCAATTTGGCGCCCATAAGAGAAAAAAAAGTTGAATGTCATATCTCGGTTGTTTTTAAAGCTAGAATGAAGATTTTGGCAACAATGGATTCTCCTTGGAAAAGTGCCTGCATAATGTCTCAATTAGAAAAGGCTACCTTCAACCGGTTTTCAAATAAAAAATTAAAACAAAAATTACAAATTTACAAATTTACAGTTTTTTCTCGATATCTCGAAAACTAAAACTGACAAGTCAGATATCTTTTTGGATCATTGATCGTCATGTGAATTTGCAACTTTTTTCTAATTTAACCGACTCTGTATCTCTGAAGATAAGCGAGATACCCATGCTTAGCCTCGAAAAACGGACACCTGTATACCTATGTGTGTATGTAGATTATGGACGGAATAACATGTTCTATGACGTGTGTCCAAAAATGTTGTGTAACGGCCGCGGTGAATGCGTCTAGTTCGTGCTAGCAGTGTGAAAAATGAGAAAAAATGCCATTAATTTCGAGAAAGTGCTCATTCCCCGAAACCCTGTCATTCCGAGTTTTGAATAAATGGAGTTTGATTTGATTTTCAGAAAATATGTACCCAGACCCGGGCAGGCTCTAAATTTGATTTCTATCGAAAGATCATAATTTCAGGAGGTTATTGAGCCTTGAAAAGTAAGTAGAGTGCACTCACAAAACATATACCAGACACGTAAAAGACCGGAGGTAATCAGGTACCTACAAATTGGAGATTACAGATTAGCTGCAGGTTTAGAGATATATCCAATAAAAATTGTACAGGTGAAATAACACAATTTTTCCCAAAAAAAGTGATGCTGTCTATCATCCACATACATACATACATATGTACATACCACGGATTACACACATACACCCATGCATTATGTTTTAAATCAATACTTAGTTTTTTTTCCCAATTTTGTGGTCAAATTCTGTGAATATCTAAAGTTTCAGATCTTTTTTCAGTTATTCAGATTCCCATCTCTCAAAACAACCCCAAATTGTTATTGGGATTTTTTTAAATATGTTTTCATCAATATTTCTGTGGTAACATTCTATATGAATCTGAATTTTCAGAATTTTTGTTGGTTATTTACATTTTCATCCCCTAAGAACAACCCCAATTTATCAGTGAGATTTTTTCATGGTTTTTCTTGTAATCATGATCTGAAATTTGACAACTTCACAGGGTTACAGGGTTTTAGCCAAAAATTGTCGGTTTCGTCCCACTCACTGTGAGGCACCGGGCGGGAAGAAAAACTGATTTTTTGAGTTCCACGCAAGTTTGGAGGTTCAATCTCAATGGAAACAGTTGGAAACCACTTCAGACTATGGAATGCAATCTATGTATTTTTACCAATTAAGTGGGAAGAGAAAATGCAAACGATAGCTATTGAATTTTACATCACAAAAAGGTGCACTTTTTTGTGAGCTGTTCTTCGTAAAATGCAAATATCGCAATTTTGACGTAGGTCAAAGGCGACGAATGTCCAAGTGAAAAAACCAATGCTGTCAATATTCACTTCAGAGTTGTATGCTCCCTTTAAGATAGATTTAGCAATTATCAACGGTGATTTGGTAGGAAGCTCTTGCACCCCAAACTTTGGAAGGCTCCTGCAGCCCCCCTAAAGGATGATTTTTTTTTGTGCTCTGGATGGATCGACTTTAAGCACCCTGAAGAGCAATCTTGCAAAAGGAAATTGCTTCTCCATCAAATGCCGTATTTCCACACCTACCCCGGCTACTAACTATTAGGTATTTGCTTCATTTTTCCAATATTTTTAGAAAAACGAAGTGGCGCCCGAGACAATGAACTTACCCCGCAAAAATAACTTCGGCCCCGCACAAGCTGCGGTGGGGTGCACGCTGAACACAGAACTATAGAAATAATTTCTCAACGTATCGCTCGACCAGACTCCCAGCTAACTTGACACTCAGAAGGTAAACATAATTTTGCCGGTAGGTACATGGATCACGCCCCAAAACGATACCATTCCATGAAACCACTTCTTATCTCAGCTTTTTTAGTTGATCAGTTTGACCATGAGTGAATAATAATTATTGCTTGTACAGCAATAAACCACAACAAACATTTAAAACAATATAAAATGGGTGACGTCGTAAGTAAAGGTAGGTGATTGAATTTCTCTCTATTCTTTTGATCACTCTCTTTTTTCGTATTATATTTTTCGAGATATTTTTATTTTTGCAGTTCCAGAAATAAACGACGTAAAACTCCTGATTCTAAACCGAAATGACGAGCCTTCCAGCCTGTACGTGGACATTAGGAAAAGCGACGTAAAATACACCCACTTGCACGAATTTTTCGTAAGAAAATTGGGCCAGAAATACGCTGGTTCGCGATTTTTCTGTTTTTACCTGGACGAAGAATTTTGTCGAAACGAAATGAAATCAGAGGACGACTTGCAGCATTGCTTGAAATGTCCCCAGCCGGTCATTGAAGTTTTCTTCGTACGCTTTCTACGTTGAATGAATGACAATATTATTTGTAGTAGCGCTTTCTTGTACTTATTATTATTATTGAATATTATTGATATTATTGAAAAGACTAAAAATGAAGAAGTAAACGAGTTTTGCTGTGTGAGCTTTATTCGGTAATGACCAGTTCCATACCAAACATAAATACATACAGGATGATTTTTTGGAAAAGACCTACTAAATACAGATTTCTCGCTGCCAATTTTTTTCCTAGGAAAAAACTGAAACAGGTTGATTTTCATCTTGACATGACATGACATTCAGGACACACATTGTCAAATTTTCATCGTCAACCCCTTCCCCCCCTTTGAATTTTTTTAAACCACCCCAAACTCTTCTCAAAATTTTTTCATTGTCAAATACAATAATGAAAAAATGTTTCGACCTATTAACTGCCGATACTTGACAAAAAGATTTTCCAGCAAAAACAGGTCAATTCTTATTTCGAAAGAGGCACCTAAGACACATATGCCAAGTTTTTATCTCAAACCCCTTCGTCTCCCAAATGAGAGAATCTTTGAAAAGGGTTGAGGAAGGTTCAGAAAACTTGAAACTATTTTTCACAGAAGGAGAATTTCATCACCTTCAGTCTGATGTATCACAAGATAAATGTTGCTGTTTGAAATTTTAAAGTAGGGTAAGGTGGTGGTGAAGAGATTGAAGATAAGAATTTGGCGATACGTGTCTTAGATGCCTCCTTCGAATTGAAAATCGACCTGTTTTCGCTGGAAAATCTATTTCCGAAGAATTGAGAGTTAATAGGAGGAATGCTTTCTTTTAATTAAAATTGAGAGCATTTTGAGAAGGGTTGAGGGCTGATGTGAACAAAAATTGAAAAATGTTTGCCAGAAAGAAAATTTTATTATCTTGAATTTGATGTGTCACAACATCGGTAGTGCTATTTGAAACTCTTCAGTAGGGTAGAATGGGGGCTGAAGATGTAAATTTGACAATGTGTGTCCTACATGTCCCCCTCAACATAAAAATCTACCTGCTTTGGCGTTTCCTCGGAAAAAAATTTGTCGGCAAAAAATCTGGGGTGGGTCCTTTTAAAAAAAATCACTTGCATACCTACCTACTTTAAATTGGCTGAATCGAACTTTTGATGGATGTCCCGGCGTGCTTCTCAAATGGAATAATCTTGAGGCGGCCGCTGCAGTTGTCAACACTGTCAACAGATGTCAAACTAAACGCAAAATTGGAAGAGATCTTGACTTCGTTTAAGGATGGAGTAATAATATGGTGAATTAAGGCGTTGCGGAATCAATCGCTGTCGCTGTGGGCTTATTTCATTGACACAAAATTTACCATTCCTGTATCTTTGGAGAGATAAAAGGAAGTATTTTGGTTTGAGCCTATCGAAATTCCCAAAATACAAAAATAACTCCTCCAAAACTTTTATTTTTTTGGAATTGAAAATTTCGATAGGCTCGAACTGAAGTTCCTTCTTGAAGCTTTCCAAAAAGACCTGAATGGTAGTTTGCTTCTTCTAAATTCAAAAATTGTGTAGAATGATTTAAACTTTATTCAAAGTTAAGAGTCACAAGAATGCATGTTAGATCCATTTTAAAAATAGCTTTAAAAAACAGGCACAAAAATTATACAATCGTACGAACACAATAAAAGACACGACCTTGAACACGACAGTAATAGTTAATTTAAAACAATATGAGCTTTGATGAGTAGTTTATAACTCAGCGTTATTGACTCTACCGTTACAGTACTCTGGTACAATTGGTATGTCGTTAGGGTTGTGGTAGTATGACTCTATCGCCGGGTGCAGGTTCGCTTCTGAGAGTAAACCTTGGATCTGTGCCTCTTGCACCAAAGGAATCCTAGTTAATCCGTCAGGCATGCGAATGTCAAACAAGTACAAATGGTGATTTATGTTTTGGGGTGGACCAAAAAGCTGCACTACACGGTCTCTTATTGTTTGTAATGTGGTAGTTGTCCTATGGAGCCATGTAAATTGGCCTGCATTTTCAAGATCAGCATGCGGGATCACATGTATCATAAAAACCATCACATTATCTAAAACAAAAATTCATGTAAAGATAATAATTATTTTGTTTATTGAACATACCGACGGCAACTGCTCCTTCTGGCTGAACTACTCCTGCTGGCTGAGGTTCCATTTTTTTTTATTTGTATTTGTATATAGTGCACATGAGTCAAAATTTGTTGAAATAGTGATTCAGCTTTTTAGCACTGAATAGATGGGTCCCAGAGCTGTGATAAGCTTGGAAAAAAAGTTGTATCGAAAAGTTCAAACGGAGAGATATGAAGTGATTAAAGAACGAGTTGAAGAACCTATGATATTACAAGAGAATGTTTTTTGCACTACTAGACTTAAAACCTACATATTATTGATCAATTATCATTGATGAGTGAATAATTATTCACTCGAAATTCGGGGCATTATTGGCCAAGGTGAAAGTGGCTATTATTATTTGCTCTTGGTGGAATCGTCCGCTTCCGCATAATTTAGAAATCGAAATCGAAGAAAAGAATCGAATTTCAAATGAGGACGAAAATGAGATCTTCTTTGTCCATATTTTATGCGATAGATCTTAACAATTTTATCTGAGCTGTTAGGTTTGGGCAATGGCTACCATACATCTCCGGTTGGCGCGCATTCATATGGCTGTCGAATTGTCAGCTCAACAGAGATTTGAACAATTTTTCTTCGTTATGCCCTTCCAATTGCAGAGGCTCAATTTTGTTTTGGACCCGTGTTGTAAGATTTTGGTATGTGTGAGGATCTCTGGTCCATTGGAAGCTTCAAACAATATTAAAACGTTGAAAATGTTCGATTCCGTCACGAATTCGGATGTGAAACAATGTTTTTTCCCGCTAGCGGGCTATGAGGCCGTGCCGCCCCATTCGGGGTAGATTAAGGACTGAAGATTCAGTATGAACAAACAGAGCATAAACACACAGCTTTCGGATACTTTACCAAGCCTTTCCCACATGATTCACACACTGGCCGTCACTTCTGAAAATTTTGTTTTGACCTGCTAACTCTGCATCGGAACTGTGTCGCCTCTATAGACGAAACCTAACAGGTAAAATTGGAAAGGTCCATTTTCTTCATTTCATTTTCCGAATTTCGCGTGTACTTGCACTTGCACCATCGAACGACGTCCTGAGAGTTAGACATTTTTTTGACGTTCGGTGTGCAACCTTTCAGCAGTTGCAAGTTGTACTTGCAATTCATCAGCTGCGCTTTGATGGGATTTAATCTGGCGCCTGGACTCTAATAGTGTTCAAACTTCTCAACCTCAGGATGTTATATTCTATTTTGCTTCAAAGGTGCATGCTTCACTTTTCCGATTATTTATTAGACTTGCAGCTCTTTAATTTTGCAAAAGGGAATTAAGTATGGATCAAGTGCATGATTTCTTTCAACACACTATACACTCTGATGGCCTATGAAATATTTCCCAGTAATCTCCGGATTTGGATTCAGGAGATTGAATTCAGATGGAAACGATACCAAACCTGTAATCGATCTGTATGGACAAGAAGTAGAGAAAAGTCCACCTAGCCGAATTCTTTCCTCCCGCGACTCCCCTTTAACAATATTCGAGACTTTTTGTGCCAAAATGGTATACCAACAGGACACTGTGCGTCGAATGGCGATATATTTTGCATCCAGTGTATTGACGGGTTTCATCCCCTTCATTTTTAAATTGCAGTTTATGGTTTGAGCTAGTTTTTTGTCATCTTTCCTGTACTACCTATTATACAGCCACAGCTTATAGCCAGTTCCACCAGCGAATTTAATCATTGTTAGCTAATTGAGAGATTTTATCTGGTGAATATTGGCTTAGTGACCACTGAAAACACAAGTTCCACGGAATATTATGGGAAAATGTTCAGACCACAACAGCTTGTATGCATTTTCCGGGGTCATTCAACCAGCACTGATCGAGAATCCATCAGAGAAAATGCCTCAATTAGTTAGCAATGATTAAATTCGCTGGTGGAACTGGATGTTAGTCATTGCTGAGAATCGTCAATTTTACTTGGCACAGCACAGGGCATCCCAACCAAAACTCGACAGACGAGTCGTCGAGAACTTGACCTGATTCATTCGTATACTGTATACTGTATGCTGTATGTGTTTACAAGAAGAACATGAGCTCCGTTATGGGCTTGCCATCTCCAAGCCAGCCTCTTGAAAGAATAGAATAGAATAGAATACAATTTATTTCATTTTCCAAATTTGTAGATTAGATACAGGCAATAATTTTACAAAAAAAATAAAGTTGAAATAAATTTATAAACAACCACAGAAATATAGATATATTTGTGCGTGGTTGAAATGATTAAAATTCAAATTTGGAAATACATTACAAACAACTTGTCGTTTTTTTTTCTGTCCTTGTTTGGATTGATGTAGGGGGGAAATTTTGAGGTTTAGGACGAATCAATGGTCTCAAATTTTTTTTCTGGCACGTTTCAACACAGGTGTCCTCAAGTAGAAATGAGTTTAACAAAATTGTCACCAAAAACTGTTAATGAGACCTTGTAATAGAGGTTCTGGGGAGCACAGAAATGTATCTAACAAAATCGTAGCTGATCCCGAACGGCAATTATTCAATTTTTAAGATTATCAGTTAAAAATGTCGTGATAAAAATTTTGCTTTTTTTTTTCTTCAAATTTTTAGAATAACTAAGATTGTCTAAACGGTTAATTTTGCATCTCTCCCAATATCTGAAAAAATCTCTGTGATTAGACTCATACCCTTCTGTTCTAATGAGAGTTCAAGACCTCCATTGTTGAGGAACTTCAACAAGTTTTGGAGATAACATGAATTTCCAAAGCTTCTGATAACACCCTTGTCCCAAAACACTTTGATAATATATTTATGCCCTCTTCGTAAGGTCCAGCTACAACCTTTTGCAGTGCTGAAACACGTTTCAACTATTTTGTTCATCGTTTTGAAGGCAGATACAAACGGAATCACTCAAAGTACTCCCCCATTTTCTATGTTTTCCGGATCAGTAAGACCGGCGCTCTCCTTTGAAAGTTTCTGGCAGGTGTTCCTTTTGAATATCTCGTCGTGGTAACTTTTGCCCACTAAGTTCAACTTCTTGGGCCACAGCGAAACTTCATCACGCCAAAGTATCAGCACAAGATCATTCCAAAACAAATGTCTCGGCTCTCGGTCTCGGTCTTTTTCAAAAAAACGGGGGATTGATTGAGCTTGTGAAACTCTTTTGAAAACTTCTTTCTTCCCTCAGAGCAAAATTTCTCATCAATGCGCCTTTAAATCTTCATAAGTTTTCATACTCGTAACCATTTTTTTTCTATATTTTCTTCACAAACCTCATTTCAACGTCATTTTATCGAATTTCCCTCGTAAGTCTTTTGGAGTGATGAAGCAGTACGGGCATGGTTATCGTGTAAGCCATTCGCTGGCCATTGATCAAGAGAATAAGTTCCGAAACAAATTTAAACCCAAGTCCATTGATGTTGGTCAATGGATCAACTCGATATTTTCATATAGGTTTTTTTCACCTGGGCTACAATGCAAACCATTCATAAGCCTATTGAAACTGATTGATAGCCCCATTTTTCTCAATCGATCCTCAATCTACGTAACGACTTTTTTGTTGTCTGTGTAATTAATCTTTTCCTCTTTCTCTGAAATTATTTCTGCATCTTCTAGACCAATTAAAATCAAGTTGATGTTTGAAATGACTAATATCAATGCAATTCCTTTAAAATTTGTTCAGGCTTCTTTTGATCAATGACCAGCAAACAACTACGGCTACTTCCATGTCCGTACTGCTTCATCACTCTAAGACTTACGTGGGAAATTCAATGAAATTACGTTGAATAAGGTTTGGATCCCAAACCTGTGAAGAAAATAAACAGAAAGAGATGGTTACGAGTATAAAGACTTATTGAGATTTGAGGCGCATTGATTGAAAATTTTGCTCTGCAGGAAAAAAAGAAGAACTTTGCGAAAGATTGTCACATCATAATTAACCCCCCTCTTTTCGAAGCATCTCCTTTAAGGGTTTGTGAGCCATTTATTTTGGAATGGTCTTGTGACGATACTTGGGTGTGATGAAGTTTTGCTGTGGCCAAAGGAGCTAAAATTGGTCGCCAAAAGTTACCAACATAAGATTTTTGAAGAGAACTCGTGTCGGAAACTTTCAAAGGAAAGCAACAGTCTCACTGATCCGTGAAAAATGTGGGAGTACTTTGCGTGATTCCGTTTGTGTCTGGCTTCAAAACGATTAACAAAATTGTTGAAAAGTGTTTCAGCACTACAAAGGTTGTAGCTGGACCTTACGAAGAGGGCATAAATATATTATCAAAGTGTTTTGGGACAAGGGTGTTATCAGAAGCTTTGGAAATTCATGTCATCTCCAAAACTTGTTAAAATTCCTCAACAATGGAAGTTTTGGACTCTCATTAGAACAGAGGGGTATGAATCTATCCACAGAGATTATTTTAGATATTGGGAGAGATGCAAAATGACCCGTTTAGACAATCTTAGTTATTTTAAAAATTTGAAAAAAACCGAAGTCAAATTTTTATCTCGACATTTTCAACTGATAATCTTAAAAATTGAATGATTGCCGTTCGGAATCAGCTACGATTTTGTTAGATGCATTTCTGTGCTCCCCAGAACCTCTATTACAAGGTCCCATCAACAGTTTTTGGTGACAATTTTGTTTAACTCATTTCTACTTGAGGACACCTGTGTCAACGTGATTCACGTCTTCGTCGGGTCAAAAAAAAGTTAAAAGTGATGTAAAAGCATATAAGATGTATAACACAGGAAAAATCTAAGTGGATATTAGAGTCTTCAACTGGTACACTGTCAAAATATACAACTGACAATAATATCCATTTAGATTTATCCTGTTTTATACATTTTATATGCTTTTACATCACTTTTAACTTTTTTTGGCCCGACGAAGACGTCAATCACGTTGAAACGTTGCCAGAAAAGAAATTTGAGACCATTGGTTCATCTTTAACCTCAAGATTTCCCCCCTACATTATTACAAACAACAATTTGAAACAGATTCAAAGGAACAGGCTAAAACTGACTTAGAAAAACTGAGAAACCGATCATCAGTAGTGATGAAACGACCTCAAGTATGAACTGAGCACAACGATATAGCAGAGACAACAAGCAGGCAGAATCAGAACGACACATGAGCTCACCCAACCCAAAAATCTAAATGAAAATCCAAGAGAAGCCTGGACCCCAAGAATTCGTACCCAATACTTTTGACTTTTGAGGGGCTGCAATTCTCCAAAAACTCTGAAACTGACGATATCTTAGCAAAAATTAGCTCGAATCAATCGAATCGAAAACAGGCACAGCTGTAAAGATGTTTAGGAGGATGAAAGGGCTTTTAAATATCTCACTGTATCCTGCGCCCCAAGTTTCTAAGTGGCTATGAGTACAAAAATAATAGAACCGTATAGACTATAGGTATACTTGAAACTCCCAAAAGACTTTTTCCGCGAATGAACTGTGCTAAAACTTGAAAAATTAACAGGTAGGTGAGTACTGAGTAGGTGTATGGAACACAATTTCGTTAAGCTGTGACCGTCTGGGTGACAATAAAATCTGAGATAAGATAATCCAATTTCGATGCCTAAAACCCACAGCTCCTTCAAGACGGAATTAACAGAAACAGGATCGTTCCATCCGAAGAAGCTGTTGGTCCCGATGTTGGTCCTCGCGTCCTCCAGATGTGCTAAAGTGCACTCTGATTCCCAGGTAAATTTCTATCCACCCATAAAGACAGCCCGAAAACCAAAATGGAACCACCTATATCCAAAGGTTCCAAAGCTTCCTAAGTGGAAACGCCGTGATTCGTATTAAAACTAAAACCATAGGACGGGGTAAATCTGAGCTGACAGGTGAACAGGAACAAAACATAAATGTTATAAAAAAAATCGAATCTTTGGTTCAGATTGTTCTAGAGCCTTGAATAAAACTTGAAATATAGGGAAATATTGCAACTTCCAGTTGACCTTGGTTGTCTAATAAGGTATCAGAACATAATTTGAATCAAATTTCGAATACGGCTCATCCGGAGCAAGCTTCACATCACACGGAAGAATTTGAATTGAAAAACAAAGAAAACGTGGGTATTTGAGAATTAAATGTTTGTGAGTGGTAAAGTAATGTATCTGACAAAGTACCTACGTTAAGTGAATAAAGTATCTAGATGGTCTAGCGTGAATAGAAACGGCAGAAAGGCTACCCAAAATCGCAAACAAAATAATTATGTCAGATGATCAATAATCATATAATTTGATAATAGAAATCAGAAAACTGACCAACGACCATCGTGGATAAGCAAAGAGGATTCGTTTCCTTTGAAAGTAGACTGAACCAGAAATTTGAAATTATTCTTTCTCCATCTTTTCCTTGATTTGTCACCTACTTTGTCAGTTTATACGACAGTAGTTGTGAATACATTCGATTTTTTCTATGGGAAAAATCAGTTTTTTTCCGCAGTTTTTTATATAATTCTAGTTGTTCTTATTCACCTCGCTCTTGTCATATTTAGCGTTATACTGTATAATCAAGTACCTATGTGTTCCCATTTACCCCAATTTAAGTATATAACAAAAAAACTTATTTTCAATGTTTTGTAAGTATTTTACATGTTCGTGTTTGCCCCACACTTGCCTAAATCGGAATGTGTATTACTGTATGTAAATAATATACAGTGCTCAACAATTGAAGTGGAACACCTAAAAATTTTGGTCAAATTATAATGGTCGTATTCTCTTAAGAAAAAACGGAATTGCTATGAGTTTTTTTTCTTGGACAGCTATAGTTTAAGATTACAGCATGATATAATTCTTTCTTGGTACAAGCTTTTCATATTATTTATACAGGGTGTAGTAGTGAGGTACTGCAAAAAATGTGAAGTTTGCACCCCTCCCGATCCACGAAAACATTTTTTTGAATTTTTTCAACTCGTTCTGGAAAAACATTGAACCCATACCGAGACCCATACCTAGAAACGATTTTTTGGGTTTCCGTTTATCTTTGTTAATTACAGGGTGATCTCAAAAATGTGATATTTGAGGCTTTCATAATGGTAACTTCTTTCATTGTTATCGGATTCTGAACATCTTTGGCTCATATTGAAGTTGAAACTTCAGGCGAGAAGGGTGTGAGGTCAAAATTTATTGGAAACAACAATTCAATGTAAGGGGACGTGTCAAAAGTGACCCGAATGAAAAACAGCTTCCGACTGTTTGTTAATAACAGATAAAAACAAATTGAAACACGTGTCTTCAAAGGATCCGCTGATTTGGATCATTTCGATCTGCTTTTTGCTTTAGTTGTCCAAGAAATGTCCGATTGTCCGTGGTAGAACAAAAACTGTGTGTTTTCGCGAAAATACGCATCCCTTATTTACCTGTAGGCGGCCGTAACCCAAGTTACAAAATTCAAAACTGGGCAGGTATACGTTATACTATATAGTCCGGATGTTAGGCGCCAACCACCTTGCATTTGATGATTAAGCAGTGCCGTTTGGTACGAATGTTGTACATACTCATGCCTTAATTTTAAGAGGTGTTGCCAAGATGTCGGGTCATGTAGACGCCGTATACAGGGTGATCTAAAATGCAAAACTTCCAACTTTATGAACAAAAAAAAATGAGTCATGAAAATCACCATGTAGATTCACAATTCAATGCTCATCAAGTTGAAACAAGCCGTGATTGAATATTCTCAGCCGTTTCTGAAATATTTTGAATTCAGTGGTCGGTTTCATGGAAATGGACATTTTCCAATAATTCAGTAGTTTTCCAAGATATATGGATAAATCTTTGTATTCTCACAAAGAATGACCTGATAAATGAAATATGATGTGGTGTCACCGTTCCCGCCTGCTATTTTTGAAAATATGACAGTCGACTGCCTTTTGTCCTATGGCCGCCATATTGAATTCGCCCACAATAGAATATGTGAAAGATCAATGGAATCTAGTAGTAATGGTCATAGTCAATAATCTAAATGCAAAAAATAACCGTTCTCAGTGAGTAACTCTTTGTATTTGACCATAAGGAAATGTAAACTTATTTTTACGGGTTTTATAGCACTTCAGCGCTTACCATGACCTTGATGACCACTGTGAAGATGACTGTGGGGTATTAAAACAATCTAATATATTGTTCAAGATGAATTACGGGATCATTCACATTCTTAATTAGTCATTCCCGAAATATACTGAAAATATCCTGAAAAAATGGGACAAGTTTTGAAAATACGTTTATTTGATGAATGTTTTGTTTTTGACCCGCCGTTTTTTTTGTCGGTGGGTCATTTTTTGTATTACAATTTTTTTTCGGATATACACAATTGCCAAACAGACCAAACAAGATGATGGATTGTTTCAAACCCCATATTCATCTTCACACAATGGTCATTTTGGTCCTGTTAAGAGCCAAAGTGCTATAAAACTCGTAAAAATGGGTTCAACATTTCCAAGTGGCCAGGTTTTGGCCGTGTGCAGCTTCGTGAAGATATATGGAGTTATGTCTCAATCGATTCTTGGGGGATCAAGGACTATGAAAAATTACGGTGGAATATTGGCATTTACTGCAGGCAAATATGGTGGAGGCGCCAAAATGGGCTCATCTGGTAATAAAAAACTGGCTGTAGCTCGTTTGTTTTTCAACGGATTTCAACATCTGACACGTCATTCTGTAAACAAAAAAATTCTCTTCTTACCTCATACCTAAATTTACAAACGTCATTCCGTGAAACTGTCAAAATTGTCTTTATAAGATATGCTAAATTCCGCCATTTTTTGAAGGTTATCCGATATTTTTGAAACCTGGCAGTATCATAGATCTTGAAGTGCTCTTTCAGAATTGCTACTTTTCCACCTCGTATCTTTGCCGTTTTGGCCGCCATATTGAGAAGATGGCGCCCAAAAAGCAGTTTTTTGTCAATATCTTGAATTCAACTGACTCAAGATTGAAACGTGTATATGCGGAGGAAAGCCCATTCACATTTCTACAATTTGACATATCAGTCATTTATGTGCGATTTACGGTTCTTGAGTTAGAGCTTTCAGAACTTCCGGAAGCATCAACTTTCGGCATTCAATCAGCATGTTAAATTCATATCACCGTCATGTAGTAAGCAAATTAACCATAAATAGCTCTTGGGCATTAATCATAGATGATAAAAAATTTAGAAAATCGATCATGGTGATGTTATTTGAATTTGAGTAATTACAGGGTGAACTGTGAAAGTGAATTGACTTTAGAAGAAATAAAGGTAATATAGCATTTGAAGGATATCAGATATATTCTAAACTCATTATTATGATGAAATTTGGGGTCATTATTCAGAATATTCACTTTTCCACTTCGTATCTCTGCTTCTGGCCATAATTTTGAAAAGATGGCGTCTAAAAAAATATATTTTCGAAAAAATTTCGGAAAATTTGTAATAAAATTCCAGGATTAATATCAAAAGTGAAGGTCTATTAAATTTTCTAAAATTTGACATCTGAATCACTCATGTGCGACTTACGGTTCTCAAACTATACCTTTTCTAAGTCAATTTTCCCTGCCCTATTCAGTATTCACCCCATTTCACAGAATTGATCAAAGAATGAATCGCGTTTTGGCGGAATTCAGCTTTACTGTTTATTGAGTTGACATTTATTGTCACATTTATTATTTTGGGGCAGTTGTGTGACGTGTGACAGACAAGATCTTATTGAACTTGTCTTGTATAAGCAGCAAAGCAGCACTGATATCTAGGATCTAGGTACTACATACTACATGATATCACAGAATAGCTATAATATTCCAATCCTCAATTCACTTGAAGTGAGTCAGCAACCCATTGGTTACATGTGCAACACAAGTTGCCTACCGTCATAGTTCATCACTCTTCGAAAACTTCCATAGACGTGTAGATACCGACCTAATAAAGTAATAATATTAATGTGGATTTTGGATTGAAATATGAGTAAGATTTATTAGGATATTATTACATACCCAAACAGGAAATGCATCGTTACTCCTGAGGGCAAAAAAAGAGCCTCCGGGTTCTGAAAATCAACTTTTGTCACAACTTTCATATCGGCTGATCTATTTTGCTGAAACTTGGTTCAGGTAATACTGATTTCACCACTCATTCTTTGGCTAGATGGATTATTCTAAAACTTTTCTTCTAAAGCTAGCATTTCTTTGTTTTCCCGCGAAGTAGGAAATGAGTAGAGACCGGATTCTAGACAAAATGCCTTTTTGTTCCTGTTTTAGGCATGTGCATGAGACCTTGAAATAAATATTAGTGTTGAAAAAACATTGCTTTTGACACCCCTTTGTTTTTGCCTAAATGCCTAAAACTGACGAAATCGCATTTACTGTCTCAAAAAGACCTTTTCAACGGCCTAAAATAGGCTTTTTCGATTTTTTGGTGAAAATGATCCACAATGTTCAAAAAAAATCCATTTTCTGATTTGTTCCATTAAAACTATGGGAGTGATTTCAACCCTAATATAACTTATTTACTTCAATTCATTTGAAAATGTATTTGGCCTATATTGCCTAATCTAGGTCGTTACGGCGTATTTTAGGCTGTTACGTAAAGTACCGCTTTTATTCACCTAAACAATGTGAACATAACGTTATAATCTCCACTTTTCAACGGCTTGAGATCTAGTCTTGACGCAGGGACAGGATTCTAGGCAAAATGGCTTCCGGTTTTTGTTTTGGTCATTTGCACTCAGCTTCAAAATATATAGTTATGTTGAAAGAAATCGCCTTTCACATCTCTTTGATTGAAGTTTAATTTGCCTAAAATTATCAAAACTCGGATTTAGTGTCCTAAAAGTGCTTTTTTAACAACCTACAATAGGTTTTTCCTATGTTACGGTTAAAATGATTAACATTGTTTCATTTGTTCCGTACTGCATGTCACTGTTATTCATTTCGATACCAATTGGTAATTTATGTAACAAGTACGCAAAATGAATCCTTAGCGGATAAATCCGCGTTATCCCTAAAAGCGAATGAGCCGCCGAAGCATTTTGCGTACTTGTCGCATATATCATTTTTTAGCATGAGCTTTCCAAACACCAATTTGTGTCTTCTATATCGGCCAGAGTGAAGTTGTCTATTCCGTAACAATGTAACTACAACAACTAAATTGCTAAATCAACAATGCAACACCTTGAGAGAATCTTTCAGATACAGTTTGCAAAAATTCGTGTTTTGTGGACTCAAAACAGTCGGCAAAATGACTATTTCAGGGAGATAATACTAAAAAATCAATAATTTGTTCTTTCACATACGAAAAATGTTTTCGGCCTATTTTGCCTATTTTAGTCGTTACGGCCTAAAGCGTCCTAAAATAAAGCTTTTACTTGCCTGAAGATGTATCCTAATTTTCACTTTTTAACGGCCTAAAATCCGGTCTCTAGTAATGAGTCACTTCCACCCTCTAACATGATAGGTATGTATTGAATCCAGTTACCAAAATAGTGGTTGTGGTGAATAAGATGTGGTATTTTATGTAGGTAATAAGTACATACCCAAATAAAAGTGAATGAGAGCTGTAAGCAAGTGGAATATTTTTCTGCTGAAGCATTCTGCATACGTAGGTATTAAACATAAAATATACCAATTTAATATCTCAATCCAAAAGCCAAAATAATATTATTACTTGCATGCAACATTTTTTAGTATAAGCTATTCCAACACAAACTTGTTGACTGTCGCACTACCAGTACTGGGCACAGTCACAGGTCACAGGTCATGTTTACGGGAGGGGGAGGCTTAGCACTGATGCTAGCACTGATGCTAGCACTGATATTGTCATCTAGGTACTATAGTATGTTCACTTGTACCGTGATTCTAGTCGGCTGTGCGATTTTGTTTTTAAGTTTCCAAGTCTGAAATACAGAAAATCCCCAAAACTTTGCGGTGGGCTGCTCTGGCTTCATTTGCATGCCACAATAATTCACGAAGAGACACGGAGTCGTACTATCCACTTTTGGAACACATTTTTCACGCATTCCCTCTGCTGATAGACGGCACATTTTTGCGGAACGTGATGTCTGACGCTTTTTGCCATTTTATTGGAGAATGTAGTTATTTGTCGACCTGTTTTTCATTTTCGACAATGAACAAATAAATCAAAGCAGCTTTGACATTTGACAGGTGTCAACATTATTTCTAACCTCTTGAAGCCGGTTCAACTTTACAATGATTCAAACTGAAAAAATACTAGCCCTTCGTCCAAAAAAAGAGCTCCCATGGAATCATCAATCCTTCCACCTCTCACAGTCGAAAAGACACGCCGAACCATAAAGAACTATTGACAAGACAAGGAACATCCCAGCAGGCCTGCTGTTGCAGCAGGATTCACGTGTAAAAAGTTCAATAAACCGAATTTCAAAAAACCCAGCCGCTCGAAGTTGCGTATTGGACCGAAATTCACGTGAGTACCTTCAGTTTTCAATTTGCTTTCGTTTTGAACCTTGGCGGAACGAGTTTTTGTCGGCCTTGAATGGCCGCCATCAAGTTGAATTAAACTGAAGGCGACCCCGTAGGGTTCTGGTGTCTAAATGACGGTAATACAGCTCTGCGCCCCTCTGGTTCACATATGACAAGGTTAGTTTTCTAAGATTTTAATATTAATTTGATAAGAAATATAACTTCACTTCTAGAGAAGTCAGTTTCACACCAGGTAAAAAGGCGACAAGCCTATACAATGCTAAAGTAGAAAATTTGCCCAGCCAACCAGAGTCACAGTACAAGTGAACCTACTATATCAAATAAATGCCACATTTATTTTTGACGGATTGCAGTTAGCGTCCATCGCTAGACTGTAAACGTGCACGGATAGTGACGTTGCATATTTTGTTACTACTTCAACAACTACTGAATTGCTAAATCAGCAATGCAATGATTCCAACGCCTTGACAATCGGTCCGCAATGTAGCTTTAAATACAGAGACTATACTGAAAATTATGTTTTAAGACTAGTGACTTTTATAAATCCTCTTCTTTTCTTCATCTCTCATAATTTTTTTGGAAAAACTAACATAAAACGAATCGTGCTCAATAATAAATTATGTATATTTATTTCTCTCAATATGCACATTCAAGTATTCATTAATAATAATAGATAATATATTACAACATAATCTGATATATTAAATACATGGAATATTGTACAAAACTATATAAATGCACCTATCCAATAATATCGCACAGCTTGTCTCGAATAATATGTACATTAAACATCATTGTCCCCACTAATAAATTGTACCTAACGTGCAATCTCTACAAGTAGTTACCCACATATACATATCATATTCTATACGAATACAATATCATCTACTGTTTTTTGAAATATGAAACAATTATCAGTTATCACTAGCAAAAGGAACATCTTGTGTGTATACGTAGGTGTTCTACAGCAACACGAAATCTCTACAGAAAACAATTTTCTAGTCTTCTAATTTTTTCGGAATTATTTTTGAATAAGGTGTGGCATAAGTAGTATACTCAATAATCAATAAATGTCACTGAAGTTCAGCGTTTGGGAATTCTGTGAGTGTATGTGGTGGTGCAGATCGTCCAGACTTTGATGAGACATACTGTTGGTGTCGCCCATGATTCCCGAACCAACCGAAGGTGGTCCGTTAGGACCCTGGCTTTGTCCGTTCCCGGACTGAGATCCCTCTTGCCGCATGATGTTTCGCCTCCACTTGGCCCTTGCGTTTTGAAACCAGACCTGCAAAGACAACTTGTGTCAGACATATTGAAGAGCCATAAGTACTTGTTACACTTTGAGAGTACTATATAAGAATATACCTGCAGGACTCGTTTGGAAAGCCCGGTTTTCTGCGCGAGCTGTTTGAGATCTTTGGCGTCCGGGTTCTGGTTGATGGCAAAGTACGTCTTCATCGTCCTGAGCTGGTGGTGTTTGAAGGACGTCCTCATCCGTTTCGTCCTTTGCGTCTGGTGTCCGTTGCTGGAGGCCGGCGACGTGACCGAGGAGTCGTAAGACAGAGATTCCATTGAGGAGGAGAGCTCGCCTTGCTGGAGCATTTCTGCAAAAGGGGGATAAAAAGCGGTTTAGTAATTACCTTCCACGTCGGATACGTCACGTAAATCAATCAGGGTGATGGGTTTGATGGTCGGATGGACGGACAACGCGACCAACTACTGAATCCGGCTGATGCCGCCGGGCGGTTCGCTCGGCGACCGGTTCTTGTGGACGTATGTCGCATTGCACCAGAAAGTTTTTGGACTTCGCAAAATTTGCGTTATGCAAAAATCAAAGTCGATGTAAATAGGCTCTACCCTAGTACTAAAAAGGCGGATCAAGGGGTGAACTGCTTTGGAACTCTGGTGTACGTCTTATCAATGAAATCATTGGAAATCATTGACAAAATGGGAATCAGTGTACACAATTTTGTCAGCGGTTTCCCTTCGCGGCGAATGATCTTTGAACAACACAAGAATAAGTTGCATCCGCGCCATAGTTTTCCAGTAAGAGTCAATCCAGTCCATAAGGGTATAGGTACCACATACTTATATGTTTCAACAATTTGTTTTGTTGTGGGTGTGATATCGCAAGAATTAATTTTTCAGAATTTGGATTCTTGAAGTACAAAATGTTCGACTTTTCATTGTTCTTCCACCCTGTATATGCCGCCAGCATAGTTGATATTGCTGGCTTCAATAAGTCTCAATCGAAAGAGAATGGATCAAACAACACCTCTATACCAAGTGGCATCCCGCTATCATGAAACTCAAGGTCCTTACAGTCTTCAGTAGTGATTCTCACGAGACTCTCGTTTTCGAGAGTCTCGTCTCGTCTCGTCTCGTTTTCGAGACGAGACTCGAGACGAGACTGATCATTTTTCTCACGAGACGAGACGAGACTTTTTGCCGGTCTCGTCTCGTGTCTCGTGCGAGAGTCTCGTAGTCTCGCACGAGACTTTTGCGGTCCAGTTTTTATTTCACAATCTACATAATGTAGGCACAGCTATTGAGTTATATTGGCACCTAACTAATTTCTTTTGGTCAAAAAAAGCTTGGATGTTCAGTTCACGTTAGAAAAATTTCATGATTGATAAATTACCTACTAAAGAATACCCAGGCGAAACTTTATTTACCGTACCTAAAACCGTAAATTTTCAGTAAATACTAGTTTTTTTTCCATAGATTTGGTATTAAAAATGAAATAGATCAACAAAGTGAAGATGGATCGAGCTGCTAGATAATAATAATAATAATTGATATACATATAGTATAATTGATATACATATAGTATAATTATTATAAATCACCAAAAAATTGATAACTTTCTGAAAAAAAATAACAAATACCTACAATCAAAAGTCCAAAATCCCCCCAGTTCCGGGGGGCTGACACCCGGGCTCTAGCTTCAAAAAATCCTTGAGCTGAAGCATCAGCAAGATTGTCAAAAAGGAGAAAACGTTCTACAGCGTAACAATTTTTAGTACAATATCGGATTGACAAAGAAAGTTGATCAGTTTTACCGATATCAATAATAATTGTGGAATCAACAATCAACAATAATAGTAAAAAACTTGGCATGCTTCACTTCGTCTAAAATAGTTTTCACACATTCGTTTGCTAGAGCCGAAATGAACTCGTTTTTGATTATCTGTCACTTTTAACTTTTGTATCGTGAATAACTATTATATGGGAGCAACACCTTTGGCTGGATTTTTGAACCGGTCGTTTTTCTTCCGTTCCCAGCTGGAGAGCTTTTTCTTTTTTAAACACGACATTTTGCGACTACCCGTACTTAGGTATAACGCGAATGATCGAACTGAAAGGGCGGTCGATCGTGATATCCACAAAATTCCCACTATTCAGCTCTCGGAAACTTGGAACAGTAAAAAAATAGAATGTAGCATTTATTTATTTTATTGCCAACTGGAATGTTATTGTGTGTGTGTGGGGGGTATTGGTGTTTTTTTTTATGGGTCTGTGTTCCAGATGTGTGCATGAGTGTTGGTCGCAAGTGTCCGGTGGATGCAAGGGCCGGCTATTATTCAATGGGTAGGGTGTGATGTTTGCTGGGATGTTTCAAAGATTATACAGGAGAATGACCAAAAAAGGCGCCTTTGCAGTTTGCACTTGTAAATCTTGTAGGTGGGTGCCTGGCAAACCATCCCTTGTTGCGCCGCTGCCTTTGTGATTCCGTCATCACAAGTTAGTGTTGTGTTACATGGTTTCAGTGGTTGTTGGCAATTAATTAGGTGTGGAGCTGTGTCACCAAAGCATAAAAAAAATGAGTGCACCAAGAAGAAAACGACGATCTGCTTCTACCTCCGCAACTACAGTTCAAGATGAATCAAATTCATCCGGAGATTTTTCTAGTGGAAGTGATGATAATTATGTACAACCATAACCGCACAGCCCCGGCCGGAGCCGCAGGACCAGTCCAAATGCAAGAGAAGCCTCAGAATTGTACGGCTTTTACCGCAACTCGCTAGCTTCAACGGATCTTGAAAAATGGGGGTGGACATCTTTTTTGAATGACCCTGTATAACCATTATAATTACGTCAGAAGGACATATATTTTCGTATTCTTTTTTTATCTTATGTAATGAATTAAACAATTTTTTTGACCGATAATGTTGCACTGAATTTAATTGGATGATAGTAACAAATTTCTATCTATACTCCATTATCTAGATTTGTCACGAGACTCACGAGACTCTCGTGCGAGACTCGAGACGAGACGAGACTCGCGGCCACGAGACGAGACTCGAGACGAGACTCGAGACGAGACTTCGCAATTTGCTCACGAGACGAGACGAGACTTTTGTAAAGTCTCGTCTCGTTGGTCTCGTGAGAATCACTAGTCTTCAGCATCGAGCATCTGGACTATTGCACTTTTCTTGTGTTTTGACGGGGAAAGAATGGACTGGCGATAAAATATGTAAAGATTTTTCTTGCAGACAATAAAATTTTCAACAATTTCTCTGCAGGTTTTTTCCCAAGTGTCATCTTCCACTAGATAAACGCGAAAACTGATACTCGAGTTCTTTTCAAGGGCACAACGGCCGAAGCTCACACTGAGTCCTTGGAAACTTTTAGTATGTTCAACTATATGCTTAACTGAGCTTATGCAGGATGTCAAATTCAAAACTTACAATTGACCAAGTCTGAAACAAAAGCAGATATCAAAAATTGCTCAAAACCTTTTCGACAGAATGGAAAGGTCACCACAACAGTAAAGTCAGTGACTCAATGCCTTTGAAAAATGCTTTCCAGTGGTCCCTATGATTATTCCATATTTTGTTCCAGTAGTTTTCGATAAATTTGGAAAAAACTGTCTCATGGGTTTACATTTGTGGTACCTATTCCCCCTTTGTTTTGCTTGTACGTTGGTACCTGAAGTAAGTACGGTCGTTGACGTTCCTGGCGTTTGCCGATGGGAGAGCGAGATGGCGCTGGCGCGCGAGCGGCAGCCGCGCACGGAGAGAAGAGAATCAGCTGTGGTGAGGAACACGTGCTTTTGAGTGCTGCGAGTGTGCGGTGCGTCGTTTTTTACATTTTCAAGGTGGGTCTTTCTTTGATTATTGTATCGTAATTTTGGCTTCCACCCTTTCACCAAATCATGCATTTCGATAACTATTTTGTCCGCAAAATCTTGTACATAACACGAAATTCTTTGTTCTCTTTGTTCTCAACGGGCTTGCGTAACCCGCAGTTTTTCCCTTCTGAAATCAAGGTGCTTTGCACTGCTTTGAATTTTGTGTAATTTATCCACTCCCCAAATCTGCCGTCATAAGGAAAAAGGCAGTAACTACATTTTAGAAGATTACGAGAAAAATGCAATAAACCGTTTTGTGGTTGTTTCTACCAATCCAATTTGAAAAGGCAGTAACTGCGTGTCGCTGCTTGCTTGCATAAGAGTTACTGCTTTCTTACGTTGTACGTGTTAGATACTGCCTTTTTACTAAATGAAACAATGACGCATTGTAGTTACTGCTATTTTCAAAATCGAATTTGGTGGCTTTGGAATTTTTCTTTTCAGAATCTAGGTGTGAAAATCGATGTAGAATTTTGTGTAGATTTTAAAAATGCTAAAAAGTCAATTTCGTAGAAATATGTAGTTACTGCCTTCTTTCTTATGACGGCAGAAATGATCTCAATATTGATGGCAAAGGCCGAAATCTAGTTAGTGTGCACTTTGCGCGTTCATGACTTTGCCTCGGGATTGCGCTGTCGCGCGTATTTCAAGGTTTCATTATTGTTCCTTTCCACAAGTTAGTCACAAACAGCAAGACGACGAAAAGGAACTCTGCTACGCAAAAATCAGCCACTAAGTAGAGAACAGTACTTTTTACGATTCATTCTCATTTCATTGTTCATTGTCGGGTTATACCTGGAAGTAAACGAAGGAAAGGAGACTTGTACGCTTATCCGTGTCCTGAGGGGGGGGGGGTCAACCTGCTTGTATGAATCTCCCTTGTTGAGTCTACTAACCTTTTCTTCTTTGGGGGGGATATTATGTAAGACGAAGAGAGGGCCACAGGTTGGCTCGAGTCGATTTTCTTGTATGAGATTACTGTTTACAAACCATTGTTCTGTTTTGTATGTAAGTATGTATCTGTGGGGTTTTTGATGGGGAACTGCTGTGGAATTTGGGGCGAATGAGTTGTAGATACTTCTTTCTTCCATTTGCTCACTAAAAGTATGACCAACTCCAACTTCTCCACCTCTTTACCTCTCACCTGTTTCTTGTTTATTTATCTACCTGTTTATTTCTCGTTTGTTTCTTGTTTATTCACCTACACCATTACTTATCGTTTATTTATTGTTGATTCACCTACACCATCACTTATCATTTGTTTCTTGTTTATTTATGTACTTGTTTACCAATCGCAATACGCAGGGGTTTCTTTGACGTGTTATTCCCATGTGTGCCTGTCAGCGAATACGTCACTTCTCCTTCGCGATTGAATTGACAGTTGGACATGTTTCATGTTTTTTTTTTGTTTTGTTTATCTGGTTTTGTGTTCATTCCATTGCTGTAAATTCCTGCATTGTCTAAATGATGTGTATTGATTTTTCTTGTTCCATTTGTTTGTGTTTTGTTGTTCTTCATTCTCGTTTTGTCATTTCATCACTGTAAATTTCTTGTTGTGAGGTGTTTTGAAAAAAGAAACAAATTCATTTAAAACTTTGCTAATTGATTTTCAGTAAACATACATTTTGCTTGCATTTCATTCGCGTTTCATTCAAGAATAAAACCTCATTCCCAAAGACACACTCTCATCTTGAGTAAGAACTCACACAACGTAGGTGAAAGGTAAACGACGTGGGGAGGGGAAGGAACAACGGCGATCACTGCCAACATCGAAACGAAGGTTACACAACAGAAATGGTGCCGTGACCAGGATACATTACAGAAATGGTGCCGTGACCAGGATATACTACACATTGATTGAATGAATTCACTCCACAATAAATCAAGTTTCAACTACTTCAAATCAAAATGGAAGACCAAATGTTCATAATAAGTGTTCATAATAAAGGCCGTTTCCTGCAAAGCAAAATAAAGTCGTTTTTCGAGGTTTTGTCGAACGTTTTCGAAGATTTCTCTTGAAATCGCGCGACATTCTTCGGTAATTCTACGCCGCAGTTCTTCAGTCGACTAGGGCTGAGTTTTTAAACAACAGACTTCAAGTGTTCCCACTGAAAGAAGTCTGAAGGAGCCAAGTCCGGTGATCTTGGAAGCCATTCAATAAGTCTTTTTCTGCCAATCTATCGATCGATTTATTCAGAAACGTTTGAAATCGCTATCGAGCCCCTAATAGTTCAGGAATTAGATAATCAGATGGACCTGGATGGAAACCCTAATTTGACCGAGGACTTACTCCATTTCCAACAAGATGGAGCTCCACCCCACTATGTCTAGTTGTTCAATGGTTAAATAATTATTATACAGATCGGTGGATTGGCAGAAAAGGACTTATTGAATGGCCTCCCAGAACACCGGACTTGGGTCCTCTAGACTTCTTCCAGTGGGAACACTTGAAGTCTGTTGTTTTATAACTCAGCCGGAGACGACTGAAGAACTGCAGTGTAGAATTACCGACCAATGTCACGCGCTTCCAAGAGAAAGCTTCGAAAACGTTCGACAAGAGCTCGAGAAAAGGCTTTATTTTGTCTTGCAAAAAACGGGAATCATTTTGAACACTTATCATGATTGGTCTTCTTGTTTGGTTTTATGTAGTCAAAATTTGATTTTTGTGGAGTGAATCCATTTAAATCAATGTAAACCCATTAGACATTTTTTTCCAAATCATTCAAAATCTACTCGAACAAAATATGTAATAATTGGTACCACTTGAAAGCATTTTTCAAGAGCTTTTTAATGATGTATCACAAGTGGGGGGTTGCCATTTGAAAAAAAAAATAGTGGAGGGGGCTGGGGCACAGACGCTGAGTGGGGGTGGGTCACTGATTTCACTTTGTGGTTCCCCCTTTATTCTCTCGAAACGGTTTTGGGCGATTTTTGATATCTGCTTTTGTTCCAGACTTACAGGCAATTGTGAGTTTTGAATTTGACACCCTGTATACAAAAATCCAGCTGAGCTATGAAAATGATTGAAAAAGGAAAGAAAGCAAAAAAGCAACCGATCAGCAAGAGCGGAAATTGCAAGTGAGAGGGAATAGGTAGAATAATTTTACTTCACATGATGATTGTGTTTGAATACAGAGCTCGTTGGAGACCACGACGCGCGAGTAAGACACATATGTGTACAATTGGCGGAGGAGCTGTGCATAGAGCTCGGAGAACACGACGCGCGCGAAGAAGACATACACTCGCACAATTGGTGGAGGAGCCGTGCATTGAGAGTTTGCCGAAATATTCGCCAAGCCAATAATAAATAGACTTCCCCTAAATTTATTGTTGCGAATGCAGGTGGCAAATGTCAGAACGGGAACGACGACAGGCGTTTCTGGAATGATTCTGTAACAGTAGAGATTTGGCACAGACAAGAACGCCTGGAGGAAATGCTGAATGGAGATAGAAGAGGTTTGAAGACGGTGGCGAGGATAAAAGAAAGAGTCTTAGCAAAATGTTTATTCATCCATCGAACCTGAAACTCTCCAGATGGAAATGGAGGTTACTGATGGAAACCACATGATATTTTATCTTTTTTTCGGTACAAAAATTGAATCTAACGCTCCTTCTTGGCAAAAGACGAGCCCAGAAGCTTTCAACTTTTTCAATGGAGAAAGTTCAAAAGGTCTGCACGGGTGTGTGTACGCGAATTTCGTGAGTGGCACATACACACACAGAGTCGTCTCGCACTAATTATATTTATTCAGGGCGCTGCGCACGTCGGGGTGAAGCACCCTCGAAGTGTGGGGGTGGTCGCTGTTGTAGTCTCTCACGACGTATCCTGCGAGCTCGCTAACAACCCTCGCAGGACGTGCTCGAGAGCTTCTGCAGGAGTAGCACTGGCACAAATACCTCCTGAATTATTGCGGAATATGGGCTATATTGTGCGATCTCCCTCAACCCTTAACACACTACACATACGCGAGATTGATAGAAACATATACTCGTAGGTATCGATAATAGGTCCCCTTTCATTTATTCACCAGAAACAAATACGTACCTACATTGTATACAAGGTATATAAAGTTTATTTGTATCCGAACAATGGAAGCCTGAGCTTTGTGTATATGTGTGTTTTTTTTAATGCTGAGCAAATATAATAAATTTCGATCAGTATGCATATCGGTCATTGTTTGATTTGTGGAGCGATGACGAGGGAGGGTGGAATATAGCTGAAATCTGTTTCGATATACAGAAGCAGTTCTAGAGAAACGGATGCTGGGAAATTGGTAGAGTACGGGTCTGGGCTGAAAAAGTTCCAGTTAATTGGGTGTTGGTCTTCTGTTTTATGGTCTTTTAAGGCACCCGAAATTCCAAGAAGCTGAGCTCGCACAATCGCGAGGATGTTCTCGTGTGCCTCCTCTGCTCTCGCTGAAAGGACGATAAAATCTCAGCCTCTCTTCACTGCGTCTCTCTTTTGATGAAAAATGAATCACCAAGGACGCAAGGTCCGCAGGAAATGGAGCCGTCAGGACGATTACGTCGAAATCTCGTGCAAGTAATTAGGTCCATCCGGAATCGTAAATTTGCGGTTTTATAACTGGGTGCGGGTCCTTGATGGGCACCATAATGTCACACAATTCAGCTAGAATGGAGGCAGATTTGCATAATATGGAAGCTACTATAGTGGGCGGCAGGTTTTCTCGTTTGATGGTTATTACTGTGAGAGTGTCTTCTCATAGTCATAGTCCAGATAGGTACTGGCTGGAGATATCTTGCATTATTTTGTGATGCAAAGATAGGTACGTGTACCACTTGGTGTTATGGTACCAACAAACAAAAATAGCTCACAGCCAAGAAAGCTTTAGAAAAGTAGATAGATGTAGGATGAGTTCGTATACTTATATGTTCTGTATAGGCACTTCCATGCTGTTGTTAGTTCAATGCCCATCAGGACCCAGACAGGATAGAATAACTCTGAGGAATCGAGTTATAGGTATAGGTACATCTGCAGACTCATGATGCATGACTTTATGATGATGACGGGTTAGAGCAAGAGCAGTGAGATTGTCTTCTAAATATATTGTGGTTTGCGGGAAAGTCCGGTCCTGCTGCTACCAATGGCACGAACAGCAGCCGCAAAGTGACCACTCGGATCGAAAAAACGGAATCGGTAGTTTTATTTTATTCCCGAAAACGAGTCGCTGCTGGGTCGGCGGTTAGAGCTATGTGTGTGTGTGTGTGAGTGTGTATATCGAATCGGTATCGGTGTGTAATTTATAGGTTTGCTTTGACGGTGGGTGGCCGGGTCCCACTCGCTGACAGATGAAAAGTATCCACAGATCGAGGATTGGATAACTAAAATCCGGTAGCCAATTGGACCGACGCTATGGCCGAATATGTACGTACGGGTCGCTCTGTGGCACATGAGATGCGACCGTAGCATTCCATCGGCCACATTTTCCAATATTTAACTTCTTATTTATGGAGGACCGACACCTGCGTCATTAAAAGGTGCATGCGTGAGCCGTCGCCCGGACGCAATTAGGAGCAGAGGGCCCCGAGATTGCGTTGTGTGTCCAGGAGGACCTGCAGGACCCATGGACGATACGTATAGGTACCTAGTTATCGCCGAAGAAAATCGGACATCAAACGCAACCAGATGGCCGGTGATGACACGAATCTTTATTTCGATCTGGAAGTGTTCTCGGTTTATATTGATGACGACCAAAGCTAAAAACAAGGACCGCGCCTTGTTTTACAAAGGCCTTCGCTTTGTCGGTGCGTTGTTTTTCAAAATTGTTGATTAGCTAAATGAAAATCTGAGAGCTTAGGACTTCATTATGGATTCACGTCGGATTTAATCACATGATTATTGATCCATCATATTGTAAAGTTAACCCGCGAGATGGAAATGCTGGGACTTGGGTGATTGATTGAAGCTAACTCACCTATGGTGGCAGCTGCCATTCGCATGGTAACCGGAAGCTCTCCGCAAGGCGACCTCTCTTCTATCGGCAGCTTCCGTTTCCTCGGCCTGCCTTTGTGGTGTTGAGGTACGTTGGTCGAGTAAAACTCTGGCGGAGATTCGCCACCCCTGAACATCATTTCCATGGGGTCGTTTGCATCACAGAAATCCAGTAATTCGTAGTGTGGCCTGAGAACAGGTTCGAGATTGTGAATTGCAGTACTGAGAAATTGTCGAGAGCGTGGAAGGAAACGGAACTAACCTGCAATAGATGAGGCCTTCCCTCATGCCGAAGTGATCTCCTTTGGCCAGGGGAATGCCGCAAGACATGCAGGAGAAGCAATGGACGTGGTACACCAGGTCTCTGGCCCTCATCACCATTTCGTTGGCGGAGATTCCCAGCTGGCACCTCCCGCACCTGGTCACGGCGAACATGCTGCAACGAAAGTCAAAAATGGAGCCATCCCATCAAAATCGTCAACTTATTCGTCTGCTCGAGCGAAGAGTTATTTTAATAGTGACAAACGCTATCAAATGCTTCAATCGCACATAGAGATCCGCCCGTTTCTGCTTGCGCTTTTGTACCGTCAAATACTGGGGAACTTTGGTCTTTATGTTCAGATGGCTTAGAGGATTCGGAATGGCCTCGTTAAGTGACATTTAGCCGAGGTGAGGCATGTCAGTTTTGTTGATGTAGATGTAGATTTTTCCGGGTGATATTGTTATTATTATAATAAAGCGGCATGTCGGGAATTATCGAGGGGACTAGTGGTGTGTGTATGCGTGTGTTATTATTAAATGATTACACTTTGTTGGGTTTAGATAGAGTTTCACGATAATTGGAATAAGGAAGGGGATGGCGGGGAAAACACCTGTTTCGGAAACACTAGGTTTAGTACCCGTGTCTTTATAAGACTTCCTTGTTGGATAGAACGGCTTGACTCAACTATATATTTTTTGTTAAATATTTGTTGAACCGCTTTTTTCTCAATAACATTTTACCAGCTTCAAATAGTGTACATTCATGTTAATCACAATAAAGTGAATTTTATATTAGGTATATGAGGCAGCAGTTTGGAGAAATGTTCGTTTTGCTAGGAAAGCGTGAAGTTTCACATGCAGAGGTCTAAATCTGTCAATACGTTCCAAACTGATGCTTAATTTCCGAGAATTTCCAAAAATTCTCTTTTTGGTCAGACTCAGGACTCGGGAGCGAATCGCACGGTCTGCGATGTCGGCGCGGTAATTTCTAAATTTAGCCCGAAACGAATCTCTCGTAAAAAATTAATTGCCCTCATAGATTTCGCTTCGAAAACCGAGAAGAAAAATTCCAGGCGACGCTGACACCAATTAGTTTAAATCGATAGGCTTTGTCCCCGAATTCCATCGCCCGTTTCAAACCCATTCATTCCCAATATGGGATTTTCGTCGGCTTCCCATCTCCCATTGAATCTTTGGAGAAGAATTATATGCATAGATTTTGGGCGTTTTTTCGAAACGTTACACAACCGCATAATAACGACGAACATTCTTTTTATTGGTTCATTAACATTCCTACCATAAGTCCCCCCGAAGGACGCGCCCACAAAAAATTAATATATATTTTGCTTATGGTGTTGGTGGTGGAGACGTCAAAACTAATTGGATTTGAATTTCTGCGTTTCTTTCGCCCCGCGCGCTGGCTTCTGCTTTCCATGGGAACGGCCATGTGGTTCATCCTGGATGTGCTTGTTGTGTTCAGTTGTGTTTTGATAACTCGAAATTGTGTTATCATAATATGAGGGGTGGGCGTCAAAATAAGCGCCGATGTTTACCAATAATATGTTACACGCTGGAAGGTGAAAAAGAGGCGCGCCTGAAAACGTCACCGTTAATGCCAATTAGAACCGCGAACGAAGAGGAAAAAACGCGGAATTCTAGACTCGAGTTACGTTGATGATGGATTTTTCAGGCGGAAAACCGGTACGCAAGTACGTATTGGCCATGTTCATATTGCTTGTTGGTAACTATATTGATTTATGTCGATTTATTAATATCGCAGAAATGCAGACAGTGGCGTTCCGCACTGTGAAAAACCCCGCCATCCATCATCGCTATAATAGGTGATATGGCGATTACAGGCCAGTGATTTCTGTATAAAAACGGGAATATTTAGTTGAAAAAAGCATCCTGCTCATGAAGAGAGAAAACCCGAGCGGAATGCTACGGATGAAAAATTAGGTTGGCATTTGATGCGAAAAAAAAGGGGACGATAGAGGTGGCCGGCGCTTCTTAATTTTGCTGTTATCTCGACCGTTTAATTAGTTTGTTGTGTATTTTTAATTAATTGATATTCAAATGTGGTCATCGATGTGGGCAGAATAATCCGCCGCCTTTACTTTTATCTTTTGCAGTGTGTACCTATATTGCAGAGCAGATCGTGGAGAGATAGGTATGAAGACAGCTCGTTATCTTTGAAGATAGCTTGTAGATTAGGACAGCTTATCGAATGTCTGATTACTTTTAAAAACATCAATGAAATTCTTAGAAAAGTTTCAACATTCACAGCACAGACTTATTATCAGAAGTCCAGTCAACGAATGCTCATAAGGGAGATGTAGAGTGCATGGAGGGAGGCAGAATTTTTGACTTCTTTGAACATGCTAAAAGTTCCCGACAGACAGACCCTGCAAATTTTGAAGCCGTGATGCTACTTGACATGCAGCATTGTTCTATGGAACAATTAGGGCCGTCTTAAGCGGGCGTGCAACTCGTGCATGGCACAAGGGCGGCCAGATTCAGGGGGCGGCTTTTTTGGCCAGAAATGAGTTTTTTTATAAATTTTTTTGCTTTTCATTTTCCACCTCCGCGGCCGCCTTTGAAAATTTTGGAATTTTTGTTTGTTTTTCATATTTCACGCCTGCGGCCCTGCCGCCCCTGGATATTTTTTTCAAACGGTATGATGAATACCTACCTTTAAAACACGTGAATATGAAATCAGATTTTGCAAGATCTTTGCTAAATTCTTGATTTCTACCAAAGGGCGGTGGAATAATTGTAATCGATTGGTAAGTACAAGTACCTAGAAGCAGTTCGGTATTCAAGTGTAGTTATTGTTTATTCCTAATAGACAAGAGTAGAAGTCAGGCGTCTTATTTTGACGTTATTTTATCTTATTCACGAACCGTCCGGTAGGTAAGTTAACTTTCGTTTATTTGTTTATTATTATAATATCGTTACTGACTATCTACTTAATAAAAGAAAAAATTGTTCAAAATGCGAAAATTGCAATTCCAGTCGGTGTTTCTGTTATTTTCATAAATTAAAATTCAAATTAAAGAAGCTATATACAAAATTCAACATTGAAAAAAATGGAGAAATGGCAGCCTAACAGTTTTTGCACGAGGGCGGCCAAATGTCTAGAGACGGCCCTGGGAACAATTTCCTAATTTTAAGTATAGTGGTGCCACGATGGTGGTCAGTGCAGACGTCGCGTCGGTCGTAAGGGTGATCAAAAATGAAAAAAATAAGACTCAGGAACCAAGAGAGTTGGGGCAACGAAAAACACTGTATAGATTCACAATTTGATGCTCATCAATATAAAATAAACCGCGTCTAAATTTATTTAGCTGTTTCAGAAATATCTTGAAAGTAGTGGATGGTTTCATGAAAATTTAAATTTCTTAATCTCGGGGAACCTCGGGTTCCACCAAACTTTTATCAGCGCGATAACTTTATCAGTCTCATAGTAACTAAGCAACTGGCCATCCTATTGGCTGGTGCATAGCAACTATCAGAGTGATAGATTTAATCTGCTCTTAATAATATAATTTTAATAATATATTAATCTCTTAATAATTCGTAATAATAATATGAACGAATAATAAACTAACTATCTATCTATCTATCTATCTTAAAATTTTGGTGGAACCCGAGGTCAGTGATTTTTCAAGTTATACGGATGAAATATGATGTTTTCGCCAAAAGTGACGTCAAATGCAATGCGATGTGGTGCCATCGACTTCGTCTACTATTTTTGAAAATAAGACAAGCAATTGTAATTTTTTTATGACCGCAATTTTGAACTCATTCAGTATTCAATAAGTGGGAAACCGATTGGTACTAGTAAAATTGGTCATATGCAATAATCTAAAGGCAAACATAACCATTCTCAGCAAGCTACTTTGTTTTTATTGACCGTAAAGGTGATGTTGAACCCATTTTTACGGGTTTTACAGCATCGGCCCATATGGAAGAGTTTTCGAAAGAATACAACTTTATTTTTAATTTGAATTACAAACCCATCTTGGATTATCATGAGTCTTTTCTGAAATATCATGGTGAGAATATAGCTCTTCGTGAAACTCGTGGAAATGGGCTCAACATTACCTTATAGCATAGCCAATAAAAAAGGAGAGTGACTTGCTGAGAATGGTTATGTTTGCCTTGCCTTTGGATTATTGCATATGACCAGTTTTACTAGTACCAATCGATTCTCCACTTATTGAATACTGGGTGAGTTCAAAGTGGAGGTCGTAAAAAAAAACAATTGCTTGTCTTATTTCCGAAAATAGTAGACGGAGACAGTGGCACCACATCACATTGCATTTCCGATGTCACTTTGGGCGGAAATATCTAATTTTATCCGAATATCTTGTGAAATCACTGATTTATTGGAACATTTCAATTTTCATGGAACTGACCACTACTTTTAGGATATTTCTGGAACGGCTGAAGATATCTAGACGCAGTTTAATTTATCTTGATACGCATCAAATTGTGAATCTACCTTTTGATTTTCGTGGTTCCATATCTTTTAGTTCCTGAGTTTGAATTTTTTCGTTTTCGATCATCCTGTATTGTATACGGCGTCTGCACTGACCACCATCGTGGCACCACTTCATCGAGAAAACAGTTTCTTTGGCGTAAAGAAACTTCATTGTCAGTCAAGCAATGGCGTGCTTGTATTTCGTGTAACAAATATTTGCTTCAGCTGAGTAAAATATTTATTTGAGAACCTCAAATAAAGCTAGTTTAGATGTAAGAAATTTCAGTGCTTACCCTGAATATATGGTTCGTTTGAAGCACAGAAATTGGTTTGTTTACATGAAAATCAGATACTTTGAGTGAATCATTCTATCACAGATTTATTTATTATTTGGCAATAAATATTCATTCCAGAGAATTATTTGATTTGTTTACTTACCTTGTATTTCTTTACTGTTAACTAATATATTTTCATTATTTTCGGGCCCAGGGGGGGGGGACATAATGATAAATATGAAACAAATGCTTATGATTGGAATTCAGCATAAAATATGCTTAAAAAAAATGCAAAAATTACACTTAAAATAAGATCTGAAGCGCACTTCAATCAAAATTCATCTTGAATTTTGTTTTTGCATTTTAGGCTTTTTTATGCTGAATTTGAAGCATAAGCACCTACTTCACTTCATCTTTAATCAAGACAGTATCTATCGGACATGGGTACATGTGGGACAATAATTTTTTGGTCTGGATCTCAAAATAAAATATAGAGCTAGTAGCCCAAGCATATTAGGTTTTAACCCGCAACAAATTCCCACAAACCTGAAATTTGGTATACGGGCCTTGTAAGACCTAAGGAATAACATATCAAAATACTCGGTGGTACACCCTTGTGCGTCATTGGTTGTGGGGGAGGGGGCTAAATATTGCCATTTTAAATGCGTAAATGACACCCTGTAGCTTATATGAATGAAAAAAATCATATTTAGATGCCTCAAGGCTTCACAATATTTGCTGACGTTTGAATTGTTGATAAGTAGTTTGGGTTGTCTGAAAAAAAAAGAAGATCGGCAAAATTTATTTTGTTTTTCTCTCGAAAACCTCGAATTGATATCGGCAAGTGTGGTATCGTTTCCAACTAAATCTTGGCCTCTGATATCAAATATGGTATTTGAAATTGAATTGAAACACGATTAAACAAGTTTTACTGAAAAAATGACGATTTTTGCCATCTGAAATTGTCGTTTTGTAATTTCGGTTTCCGTATGGTTAGAATCATCTCAATTGAGTATTTCCAACAGAATTCATTGTTCTTAACCATTTTATACCTAAACACCATAAAAACAATGTGCCTGTATTCATTACAAGATCAGAAAATTGATCTGTTGTGAAAGTGATTATATGCCCAATTTTCTCCCGAAAATGCATACAATTTTTGCAGTTCTTTTTTTTTACTGATGGATGATGGAGCGGTTCCACTGTTTTTGTGTGTAATACTAAGCGAAGTTCTTCCTCTATCAGAAAATATCAAAAGCTATTGTATATATCGGGCAATAGAAACATGAAATCATCTTTTCTGTAGCCGTTATTCCATTTTCAGAAAAAAAAGTAGGTGTAAAACTTGTTCAATAAAACATGGATGCTCTGACTTTGTTATATAAATAGGCGTAAGCAATTGATGCTGTTTCTGTCCAAGATAAACGTGAATATATAGGATTTGTCATTTTTATTTTTGACAGCTTCAGACAATGATGCCCCTAAATGAAGAAACCACAATTTTTTTGTAGAGAATTCATTATTTTCGGGATGAGCACTGTGAATATCAACTGTTTACTTATCAGTCTCATCACTTGAGTCTGTTTCGAAGATGGGAAGAAGAACCTATTAACAATGCTCAGCTTTATTGGCCATCACAAAATATTCTTACATGTTTCTCATTCAAAGATCCAGGAGAGAAATTCCACCTTGCGCGTGCTATTCACGCCACTATCAAGCAGAAATGTTTCATGGCTACCGGAGTCCACTTCATAGGCAACAATATACCGTGTTTCCTTTGAGACCCACCTTATATTGTTAAAATGATTGGTTCGTCCACAGGAACAGTTTCAGAGAAAAGTGTCTGGGGGAATTTTTTGACAAGATATTCAAAGCCCCAAAATCGTAGGAGGCACAGAGGTGTAAGTCCAAATATTTTGATATGTTCTTGCTTAGGGATCATACCAGTTATATATCAATATTCAACTTTGTGCGACATTGCTTGAGGCTTTAAATTCTCACATGGTTTTTCCTGAAATATCCGGGCAACAAATTAACACTCAGCCGCCTTTCCCGCAGAACTAACCAATCGGAAGAGTTACAAAGGCTCCCTCACACACTTGAGCACTAACAACAAATCTCTTTTGTTCATTTGAAACATATCTTATATCGATCGGATACTCCGTTCACTTGCAGGAACAGCTTGGAGATAGGTATCTTTCTAATTCTTAGAACTTGACCTTTGAGGATGAAAATCAAAGGACGCACGAGGGTGTAAGTCCGAGTATTTTGATATGTTGTTCCGTAGGTCCGATAGAATATATATACCAAAATTCAGCTTTGAGGGAATTTGTTACGGGTTACCACGATTTTTCGACTGAAATGCCTGGGCTATAGCGAATGATATAGAGTTAAGTATATCAAACCAAAATATTTAGATGATGCATGATCAGTACCTACCCATGCTTCATATTGAAATATGCACATCATCTATAAATTTAATAGTTTCAATAAGTTCCTGCTAACAATGGATTATCGCAATGCATGCAATCAGACCAAAAATTTCATACATTCCCTAAATTATAAGGTTCATAGAAGGTTCATTGTATCATAAAATGCATAACAATTAAACATATATGTTGTGGACAAAGAGCTAAGCACTCAAGGCCAACCAAATAAAAAAAAAAACATATATGCGACAAATAGATTTATTATGATATTATATATTAGAATACCGCAGGTACAAGTAGGTATGTTCACGATAAAATCACAGATTACAAATTTTATGATTACAAACATGTTTGCGCTCAAATGTCACCTACATTAAATATACTCATAACACGGCGCCCTGGCACTTTGTGAATTTTGCTGCATTTCAAAAAAGGTAAATCTTTTAATTTGATCATTTCAAAATTTGAGGATTGAGCAGCTATTTCGAAAGCTTTAATGTCGGCTTACTTTTGAATTGCTCCGTCACGTCTGAAAACCCCCCCGCTTCCAAAAGTTCTTCCATGCTTTAGGTACAACCACACTGAGTATTAAAACCTATAATTTATATGCGTTTGTGGGAGCAACACGAATCCACGAATAGTATATTGGTGGTGGAAAACAACAACTCAACACCTCAGTCGAACCAAACAACACGAAACTATCTTCAACTATCCACGACACGACGATACCATGCAAAATAGCGACCGTAGGAAAAAAACTATGCGAATGAGTGGACCGCGCGAGCTTCACGTACCAACTTGTTTATCACCTTCAAGGAAGAACGAGAGGAAGAACAATAGCAGAGTTACTCCAAACACATTTCTTCACCATAAATAAATCTTGTTGCAGCTTAAATAACAAGGTTTCTCAGTAATATTGCAATATGTTTTTTATATGGAATTAAATCATTTCTTTGTACAGAACTAATTTTGTTCTTTTTCTGGAATAATATATTCTTCACAACAATAAAGCCGTAAAATGGGTTTCTACAATAAATGGTTATTTGCTGTCAACGAATACAGCTAAACTAATAATCTTCTACTGAGTAACATATGAGTTAGTTATTCAATAACTGAGTAAATTATTTTATAATATATATGTTTCAAGTTAATAAATAGGTCCCAAATAAATTTAAAATTTTTGTACAAATAAACTGTTTTCTCGGTGTTCTTAAAATCAAGAGAATGTTCTATAGAACAACTCTGCCAGGTGGAATCGCGGCCTCAAAATTTGCAGGGTATAGAAACCGCTAACGTAATGTCGGTGTATTCAGGAAACATTTGTCCTTCACATAAAAAAGTTTCAAGTGGATAGCCTTATTATTAACAAAGATACCTTATTTTCAAATAAAGGCTATATCTCGAGAACGGGCGGAGCTGTCGCAAATTTGAAGATGTCGTTGTATTCAGGAAACATTTGTCCTTCACACAGAAAAGTTTTAAACAAATAGCCCCATTATTAACAAAGTAACCTTATTTCCAAAAAGAGGCTATATCTCAGGAACGGGCGGAGCGCGGAGCTGTTGCAAATTTGAAGACGTCTCTTTATTCAGGAAAAAATTGTCCTTCACACAAAAAAGTTTCAAGTGAATAGCCCCATTATTAACAATGATACCTCATTTCTTAAAAGAGGCTTTATCTCAGGAACGGACGGAGCTGTTGCAAATTTGAAGATGTCGTTGTATTCAGGAAACATTTATCCTTCACAAAAAAAGTTTCAAATGAATAGCCTTAATAATGACAAAGTAACCTCATTTCCAAAAAAAAAAACGCTATATCTCAAGAACAGGCGGAGCTGTTGCAAAATTGAGAATGTCGTTGTATCCAGGAAACATTTCTCTTGAAAAAATTTTTTTCAAGTGGATAGCCTTATTATGTAATAACAGAGATACCTTATTTCCATAAAGTGGCTTTATCTCGGGAACAGGCAAAGCTGTCCCGAATTTAAAGATGTCGTTGTATTTAGGAAACATTTGTCCTTCACACAGGAAAGTTTCGAGTAGATAGCCCTTATAATAACAAAGATACCTTAACTCCAGAAAGAGGTTATATCTCGGGAACGGGCGGAGCTGTCGCAAATTTGAAGATGTTGTTGTATTCAAGAAACATTTGTTTTTCACACAAAAAAGTTTCAAGTGGATAGCCTTATTATTTGAGAAAGTAACCTCATTTCGGACATATTTTTCGTCAAACCATGCTGTCAAAACTTGAATTGACTTAAAACGTATGTAGATATACAGTGCACCATGGACAATGAATTGACTGTCAAACAGGAAATCTTCTCGAATTCAAACAACAAGATCCACCTGATCAAGCTATTGATGGAAAAACTGGTGGAAAATAACATCAATGCCATCCAAGCAGAGGACGATGCAGACGTCAAAATTGAAAGTTAAATTGTATCTACAGCCATCGAAAAATCAGTTTTATCTTCAGTAGCTGTGATAGGCGAAGATGTGGACTTGGTAGTCCTGTTGTTGGCTAAAGCTCCTGTCAAGCATGAAATATTCCTCGTGAAACCTGGCAGTGAGAAAGTCTGCACAGCGACTTATTCTTCCCAAGAGCTACAGCAACTTGGGCTGGAACATAGTCTGTTCGTAATATGCTTTCACAGGTTGTGATACCACCTCCGCAGCCTTCAGGAAGAGCAAAGTCAAGTTTGCTAAATTTTATATAAAGGATAGAACACTGAAAGAAACAGCTGAGGTATTAACCAGCCCTTCATCTCATCAAGCGAGATGGAAATGGCTAGGAATAATTGCATCTCCGGATGGTATGGTGGTCCATTTGAGGGATCATCCTTGGATGAGTTTAGATACCAATTCTTCATGAAATCGGTTGCATACATCAAACCTGACATGCCAACCCTTCCACCAACTGATGGGCCACGATATACCACCCCTATAGAGTATCTTACCAGATCCAACAGTGGATGGAAAGGGTACTGCCGTCTGATGTGTGTGGTGAAGGAATACCTGGTTTGGAGAAGAAAAATCGGGAGCTTGTGCCCAAACATTCGGATAAAAATGCTTTCCCTGACGAAATACTATACAAATTATATTTTGTCTGTGCCAGAGAGACTGTGTCACAGGACTCACAGGAAAGGTGTGGATGCAGGAAGACATCTTTGAATTGCACTACAGCATGCCTTAGAGTGAGTTCAGTGGATAATGTTTCCTCCCAACAAGGAGAGATAAAATACCTACTTTGTATAGTTCTTCTTTGAAAACCTTTAATTGCTTCAAGTAGTTTGAACCATAATATGTTGTTTGATAGAGGAGCCCACCTGTTCCTGTTGTCACCCATTATTACACCAAAAAAATGCAACATGTTGCAGCAAATAATAGATAAAAATGCAACATGAATATAATTTTTCTTTAATTAGGTGTGTAGGGACGCATCAAACTCTATAGCTTATTAGCGTCCTTTTCTCGGTGACTACTTCTGTTACTCATTTTCCCTTGCGTGACCGCTCGGTTAGTACACGCTAAAGTACTAAAGAGCCCATAGAGAAAAGCCACTTGTCCCGGTGGGATTTGAACTCCTGATCTCTGGGTTTGAAGCCAGAGACGGAGCCCACCGAGCTACCGCCGGAATATGAATATACCGTATGTTCGTTGAAATCATGAATTAGGGCAGGCTATGGAAGTAAAGACGTATGTCGTAAATTTATCAATAATCACTCAAATTTGATGTCAACATGATGAGCCATCGTCATGGAATACATTTTGGAAAACGTTTCGAAGTTCACAGCCTGCCCTAAATCATGATTTCAACGAACATACGGTAGTTATGAAGACAATTCAATCCTCTTCACTTCACTTGGTTGCAGTTTATTTTACAATGAAGATTCAAGATGTTGAGAGCAAGGTTTGACGGTAACTGTGACCGGAAACAGCATTTGTCAAAAATAGGCGATTTTCAGAAGCGGATAACTAGAGAACGGTTGAAGATAGAAAAACCCAAGGAAAAACCCCTAACTACTACCCCTAACTCATCCCTGAAGTAAAAAATTCTGCCTCCCTCCATGCACTCTATAATCATTCATAGACTGGACTAGTAGGCAATTTTGTTATGCAAATTCAACCGAAAGATTCATACAGCACCACTTTTTATCGCAGATCGCTTTTAACTCGGAATTTGATATACAGTGTGCGGAAATTTTTGTCAAAGGTAAGCTTCCTGTTTCGAAAATTTTCTCATAAGTATCCAAATAATCTATTTAAAGATCCATTTCTTCCAATTTCAAGTTACATCTTCTGTTGCTTTTTTAATTCAAGTTATTCTTCTAGTTTCCTATTCTTTGGAAGAGGAGCTTGATTAAAAAATTGTTCACGTTCCTGGAATCCTGGATTACTCTTCCGCAATATATGATGTGGTACAGATGTTCGCGATGAGGGGCCCCGCGGCAGAAATTGAAATAATTTTTCTGTCTGTCATAGTGTATAAATTACCAGGTATGCGCTTATCCATTATACTGATAGTCAAACATCTGAAAATAATATCGCTGATGTAGTTATAATTTGTTTCTTTGAAGCAATTCATCTCATGCATTGGATTGTATATTAAATAGCTAGAAGTATCGAACAATGCGGAATTCTGTGCGCATGATTCTCAACCGCAACTACTAGTACCTAGAGAAAAATCTTACTGAGCTTGTAGCAGAACAAAACTTGTGAATACTGTAAGAGAATCATACAAGGATTCAGCAATGCAATACGTCTCTTGTTCTTTCCACCCAGAGCACACGGACCATACATCTTGCATAGCACAGCACGCCCTATGTGGCTTTGGCAGACCTTAACCAGAACCGGGCGGAATGCACTCTTCTACATAGACTGCTGCAAGAGTGCAAGCCAGCCATGTATACACATACACAACAAACACGCATTTAAAAATCGAAACTCACCGATAGTAATCTTCCTTGCAGTAAATGTTGCCATCTCTGGCGAAGCAAGTCAGCTCCGTGTCCAGGGGGAGCTTGCACTCGCAGCATTTCAGGCAGGCGGCATGCCATTGTCTGTCCACCGCCAGCAGATAGTAGCGGTCGTGGATCCTGCCCCCGCAGCCGGCGCACGTGGTGCCCTCGTTGGCCGAGGACCCACCCAGGCTGGAGCACGGCGACGCTATCGCCCGCTCGATGGACTCGCGCTCCTTCAGCATCCCGTCGAGGACTGAAGTCCGGCGACGGTCCACCAGCTCCAAGAAGAGTCCTTGCAGTAGCTACCTGGAGGGAACAGAAAAATTGAATTTACAGTTTCCGAATTTATAAGAGGTGCATCAATCGGCGAGACAAAAACGGGCATGGTGTTGCAGTTTGCTCGTTCTGGTGCACCGTGCGTGCTTCGAACTGTTGGAAATACGGGGATTAGGACATGGAAATTTAATTGATGGTAAAGCGTAGCGGAATCTGTGTAATTATAGCGGGCTGAGTTGGCCGACCGACGTCTGGGAGGCTGGCGAAGACAGGCGCCCGAAGAGACGGTGCCACTGGAACGCACTTACGGCGTACCGACCTGTCGGTGGAGGTTCGAAGAAAAATCGTTTGGACGGAATAATTAGCGGCTTCATGATTGTGGGTTATGACGGTGGTGGCAGATTGACGAATGTGGCTATTTTTCATTGCCAGAGAATCATCATTTATCAAACTAGATTTATTTGTTGGTTCTTGATTTTTTTTAAAGGCAAGTTTAAATGGTGAAATTAGGCAGAACTACATAATATGCTGAGATAACTTATTAGGCAAATCAAGGTGCAGTTCAAGCTCTCACTTCAAAATAATTCCAAAAAGAAAAAACTTTCCTTCGACAATTTTTTTCTGCAGAATTCTGAATTCTGCCATTCACAATCCTCTTTCTTATGCCATAGTGCCATACCGCCAGGTGTCGCATAATATTTTGCATATTTTGGGACAACAACTAACAGTGCAATCACCATTCTTTGCCACTCTCTTCAGTCGAAACATTGTGATATTTTGTTATCAGAATAGGGTACTTGCCAATGAAATAGATTTGAATGAAAATTCTTTCAATCGTCAACTTTTTTTTTGTTTGGGGGGCGGGAGCTGGCAGCGGCGACTAATCAACAGTAGCCTATTCTTTCGGTCAGCTATTCATATACCGCAGAAATTAGATCGCTATGTCTTCGGGTTCATGTTTTTCATTTTAAAGTGATTGGGGGCGGTTTTAAGCAATTTTTTCACGTCGGCGGGCGCATATTGAAGACGGAATGTCCTTGAACTTACGTTTAAGTGGCAACTATGTATTATTCATGAAATGAGAACATCAGAGCATTAGGTTTGGGAGAAATTGCAATATCATGTTATTTCAAGTTTGTCGGGTTCGGTTTTCTCTATGTTGGCGGCGCAATTTAGACATTCAATATAGCTAAGTCCAGCTTTGGGAGTGGCAGCTATGTAACAGCAAAAAAACTAGAAAGCTAGGGCGTCTAGCTTGCGAGGAGTTCGAGGAAAGGACGGACGGACGAACGGACAGACAAAGCGGTTGCAATAGCGATTTTCGTCAAGATAGAAAAAGCGCTAAAAACTGCATTGATTGTGATGATGGAACACAGGGTGTTCCTAGAAATTGTGAAAAAAATCTGTGATATCTCACCTCATACGGCATGATTAAGAAAATTGTACCAACAGATTCAGAAACTAGGTAAAGAAAAAATCGTTCAAGGGAAATTTTTCCTTTTTGGAAAATTTTTGGAGGGAATCCGTCTCATGTGCGCGTGAATACCCTTTACGCAATTCTTCCCCTACGAGCTATGAGCACCGTCTTCTGAAGTAATAATTACCGATTTTTTGCATCATTATTCGAGCTTGTATGAACTTCTTTATCAAGACTGCTGATCAAATTTTTGCACAACACTCTAGCTGTGGTGCTGCTGGTGACGTCTTTGAACGTCGGGATGCCCGGCATTCGACGCCCATGCACAATTCGGCACAAACTCTCAAAATAAACTTATGGTTGACGAATTTGTATTCAAAACGGTGCTAAGAGATTGAAATACTGGCGCTTAGAGTACTCGTAATAAGCAACCAAATCTGGCAATATTTGAACTTATCTAAAGTTGAAAGAAATTAGGTGGCCAACTAAATGTTTGCGTAGCACTCTGTGAAGCTGTCAGTGACATTATTGACGTTTTCAGACTTCAGACTTCAGATTTCTGGCATTTAAACTTTTGTGAAAGAATGCCAGACTTTTCCAATTCAATTTTTGGAAAAGCCGAATCAGCGAATCACTATCTCCTTACTGTTATAAGAAATGATCGAATGAATTTCTCCTAAAGGTAGGCCTTGATGACCTTGATCTCCTTGCTAGAAATGATTTTCAGGAGTCAAAGGCGACTTGAGAAGACATTTATTCGATCACTCGTTGTACAAATCTCCGCGCGCCTATCTTTCAATTATAGGGTTATCTAAGGGCTAGATTTCAAGTCGGAGATCCGTCCGCGCAAATGTAGCGTAAGTCCGGTCACTATAGCAACATAACATAAAACAAACTGACGCGATGATTTGGCTTACCTATGCCGAGAATAAGTGGCGTTAGTTGCGCCGCCAACTTGAAATTCAGCCCTCAGAGAACAAGTTCTTGATTTTGCACCGATAACGATAGGTTTCCTTCTTATTCCCGATTTTTGAATATAAGTAAGTACAGGGTGTTTCAAAATAAAATCGCGTTCTTTCAGGAAATGATGAAGAGCTTCAAAAGAAGTACACTTTTAAAAAAAAATACATGTCAGAAACTATCAATAACTGAGATGTAGGCGGTGTTCAAAGTTGAACTTCAAAATCGATTTTTCGTCATTACTTTGGAACTTCTCAACCGATGTTGTTCAAATGACCTATGTTTGTGAATTACGTGTGTGACAGAAAGGTCCAGTGGCGCAGATAGTGCCCCCTCCCGCTCCCGTTCTTTTTTCCTACTTTCCTACCTTTTTCTTCTAGCCCAGAATGACGGTCATGTAAAATGATCATAAAAGGCGTTTAATCTACAACTTGTGCAAAAGGCTTGCATCCAGAGCAATTTGAGAGGCATATGACAAAAAAGTCAATTTTCTGCAGCTGCGCATTCAATATGGACCCGGAACTCTTGCAAAAAGTACTGTGGACTGACAAACCTGGATTCAGTAGAAATGGAGTTGTAAATTACCACAATGTTCATGAATGGGCACATGAAAACCCTCATGAAATCATACCATCATCGTTCCAGAGTGACTTTAGCTGTAATGTATAGGTAGGGTAGGCTTAATAGGCAATAACATCTGCGGGTCGCATTTTTTTACCACCACGTTTGAATGCCGCGTTATTCAAGGAGTTCCTGGATGACGATTTGGGTAAACTGCTTCAAGACATCCGTCTCATTCGTCGCATAGACGAGACGAGACGGTTGGATACAAATGGATGATACTCCTGCTCATTTTGGTTGCCAAGTAACGAATTGGTCAGAAAATAACTATCCTCAACGCTGGATTGGAAGGTTGAGAAGACCATACCAAATGAAGAACTGTTTGCCCCTATCTAAGCCGGTTTTCACTGGTGTACCAAGCAATTTTGAAATAAAATAAAATAAGTAGTTACACCTAGCATCAACTTCTGGCAAAGATATCAATTCCAGTTTTTATCCATAGCTCGCACCCTGTGTTGGTACTTGAATCCTCTTCTCCTTATGCTTGCCCTTTTTCTTTTTACGTGGTAGTGCCTAAGTGCCTATATTATTGTTATATAAACTCCATTCCTGTTCAGTTTTTCATGATTCTTCCCCTTTATCAGGTCATTTCACATCTCAGCCCGATTGTTTTTATCCTCCTGGGTGTTCCACTAGCTCTGTAATATATCTATTTATAGAACAGTTGAATGGCTCAGCCGTTGCATGACTATGAAACGTAGTCTCGGTCATCTTCTGTGCAAATTTCTTGATTTTCTCTTCTATATGTATAGTTTTGATCCCTTTTTCTCATATCCACTTCTGCATGCATGATGCCGAAATATCCCAGGATTCTCTCGGAAAGCCTCGAAGGCTCTTGTCTTCCCATTCCGGCATATTCCACTTGTATTTGCAAGAGCTCAAGAATTTCTTGGAAATACTATCGGTTTCGTGAGTATTCCGACAACCTCTTGGTCTTGATGCACGGCTCCTCCGCCAAATGTGCAGGTTTGTGTCTTACTCACGCGTCGTGTTTCTTCAGCGAGTTTTGAAACATCATTGATCACATCACTTTACATTAAAATTTTGAAACCCAGCATCATGTTTAGATAATAACAATACCTACAAGTGAATATTATTATTACAGTTCAAGCAACATTTCCAATTAACGATTTTTGCATAAGTTTAGTAATATTTGGAGCATGCTTATCGCATCAAGCAACATTTGCGCATTTTCAAGAAAACTTGTCCTCAACTTGCAATAAAGTGGGATAGCTCACGCAGATCTTATTTCCAACTTTATTTTAATCTCAAAGAAGGAGTTTGGCACTAGGTTCGATTCGGAAATGTGCTATTCAGAGTCAGAGCCGGAGCCCGTATAAAGTCGCATGGTGCTGATAAATCATGTTTTGCAAAAATGTTTTCGTATCGGTATGCTAGTAGAAGGAACGTATCGTTGAGTCGATATACATTCATTTACGAGTATATTGATAGTATACGTATACCTATGTAACCCAGCCCTACCTATAACACCATTACGATTAAATTTTCAATAATTTGGCCATGATTGGAATTTTACTATGCACGGTCTAGGTGGCTTTCTATTGGGTGTCTGTTTAAGCGCAACCATTTTTTGCATTAATGAAAACAAAACACCATCAGGCTAACCCCATAAACAAATTAGTACGAAAGTTAGTGCTTGCGACTTTGACGTTATCTACGCCGTTTGTCAACCACTAGTCGCAATGAAGTCTCCTGTTACCACGACCCATTAATCCTCCCTGCTCACCCGGCAACACTGCAATTACAATTAGCAATTAACAAATTAACAGTGCAGTTATACGTCTGTCCCCCAGCCTTATGCATAAACCAAATAAACTCGGTTTCAATTAATACTACACGGCAAACTTACTGTGCTGTCGTCTCTTTCCGACGCAAGCTTCTGAAAACTTGTTCTCCCGCCCCAAAGTGTATTGACGCAAAGTTATACACCATACCAGTCGACAGTCATGAACTGTGTCAAGTGTGGCGCAACGGATTCGCAGAATGTTCTCTGCACTTAAATATAGGATATATAATTATGAAATATTATTATATTTAGTTCAACATGAAATCAATTTGTGAAACAACTACTGTTTTCTGTTGTTGCAGGAAGCGTATATAAAAACATGGAAAGAGCCCGCACCTTGACGAAAAAAATCAAAAACCTCAAAGATGCGACTCAAAAAGCACCAGTGTGCTAATTCGAATCGTCTTCTTTGAAATTCGGGCAATGGAACTTCTCTGAATTTCACAAGATTACACAGGGAGATGGAGATATGTTGAATTGCCAGTTTTACTGCTTCCAGTTTTTGCCCAGTAGTCGTGGCCCAGTGATGGACCTCTGCCTCTGCTGGCGCACCGGCTATAATACCTTCGTATACCTATAGGTATTCTATTCAACTACCCATGTCATAATTACAGGTGTGCCGTCAATTAACTAACCGTCAATTTATTACGAAGTTAACTGAAAGTTTAGTCGGCTGTGTCGTTTTTCTCTGAGCAGATTACTAATTGAATCTTCACCGTCTAATGACGCACCGCACACAATTGACTGTCATTAAAAGTTGGAATCTTGAATTGGTAATTTTTACTTCATAAGGTATTGAACGATTCAACGTCTCGTTTGATGGGAATAGTTCCTGAATATTCACAACCAGATTTTTGAATTTATGTTAACATTTTTTGCAGCTTTTCTGAGCCTCAGGCATGCTACTGGGTGAGCCAAAAGTTTGAGTAGGTTTTCAAAAGGCAAAAAACTCTTTCATTTGTCAAGATTTGACACGAGGCCTTTTTGGTCCGTCTCTGCCCCTTCAAATGAGCTAGTTGCGCCATCACTGTGACAGACAACTCGTCTTAATAAACAAGTAGAATATACTCACTACTTTATCTTCTTTAGTTAATTTTGAATTGTTTCTGTTGGCTTGCCAGTTCCTTTTAGTTGAAAAGCGGTCTAAGAAAGTTCTCGTTCCTGGCAACGCTTTCAGTCAGTATTGAAAAGTGTCCATTGTCAAACCCAAGTCTAATTGAGATACAGTAATTCTTTTTTAAACAACATAATCACAATATACCGTATGTGATCCAAACCATTCCAAATTGGAGTAGGCTGTGACATGGTCAAATTCCGGGATGTAAAGCTGCTTTTCGCCAGGGCACAGCCTACCCCAATTTGGAATGGTTTGGATCACACGGTACTTAGTACGAGTGTATACCAAAAATGGTAAAACGTTTACCTAATGCCGACGGCAGCGTAGCAGCACAGAATATTGCATTGTCTCCCTGTGTCAAACTTTGATAGTCTGCATCGTCCAAACTCATCTAGCTGGAAAGATTTTTACTATAGTTGGTTCACTTCTACCGTGATTCTTTGGCTGGGCAAATTTTCTACTTAAGCATTGTAGGATTGCATAGCCTATTTATACCTTTGTGTGAAACTGGCTTTTCTAAAGATAAAGTTATGTTTCTTGTCAAACTGATAATCTTGGAAAATTGACCTTGCCATACGTGTAAGTGCGACTGGTGGGGCGCAGAACTGTGTTACGGTCAATTAGACACCAAAACCGCACGGGGCCGCCTTCAGTCTTGACGGCGGTCATTCAAGGCAGACAAAAACTCGTCCCGGCAAGCCCCAAGACGAAAGCAAATTGCAAATTGAAGGTACTAACAATAATTTTGGTCCAATACCCAACTTTGAGTGGTTGGGCTTCTTGAAACTTGGTTATGATAGACCCAGGCAACACACTTTCGTTGATTAAACTTTTTTTTTTGTCAGAAACTGAAGAAATATACGGTAGATGGTAAACGTATAATCAATGTCAGAATGTCCGCGACTTAAACCAATATATTGGCCAATTGTTCAGTGTAATTTATACGTTTTTATCATCTATGTAAACTACCAACAATAAACGTATGAATTCAACCTTTATTCAATGTCAAAACGTTGCCAACTTATACCAAAATTATTTGTGTAATTTATACGTTTTCATCATCTATGTAAACTACCATCAATAATCGTATAAATGCAACCTTTATGCAACTCTCAGGACACCTGAACGATATCCACGATAAAGTGGCGGGATAGGGGAGGTGGAGGATACCACCAAGACACCAGAAGGTATCCACGAATGATTTGAAGTAGGTGTTTAGGACCTTTTTGCCTTGAGGAAGTCAGTTTGAATGGGTGCAGCGGAGCATTTTTCTCTGGCTTCTACGCTACCATTTGAAAGCTCTATGAGTTGCCGGAGGAACTCGGGCTCTGTCACTGGTGCGACGTCCAGTAGATTGCAAATGCCGTATAGACGTGTGATGTACAATGGCTGTATCTTGCACGTATAGTGCATATGAACAGGTTTGGTATCTGATGCTGTAGGCGGTGGCCGTCAAATCGCCTGTATACTAAAGCGGCGTACTCCGCGCTAGTGAGAGGGATACTACCGCGGCCGCTCGGTGGCTCGCGGAACTAACCCGCGCGTATTGGATGCGGAGGCTGATGCAGGAGGAAAAACCGAGCGAGCGGCTTTGCTAAACCGGCCCGGATGGCTGGTTTATTACATGTTTCAGTTCCACTTGATCTAAACGTTGATGTTATACGTGTAAAATGTGGATACAAACCACCAATAAATAGCCATAACATGGTTCACATTTCATTTATTCAAAATGTATATTATACCTGGATGTCATTCGTTTAAAATCCATATAAATTGAATTATTTTTCAAGAAAATGGTTCAAACATTTATTTTAAATGTGGAACATACATTTTTATTTTACCAGAAAAAAACGTCTTTGCAGTTCGTGAAATATACCTATTTAAATCATGGACAAGAATGGTTCACGTTTGATTTGTTAAAGTCGTTGAATAAACTATGATATTATTTGTTTAAATTCAATAGATAATAAATTACATTTACAAAAATGGGTTTTTGCATACGTTTATAAAACGATTTTCAATCGTTCAGTTATAAATTCGTTTAATATAAACGTTTATGCGATATACCTTTACCATACTTGAACCAAAAATATACCGATTATACGTTGAATAAACGTTTATTAAACTAACGTGTGTTGCCTGGGGACCTAATCAGAAATCCTTGTTTTGCCCATAATTCTTCAGGGCTTGACGTGTCTTTTCGATTGAAAGAGGCAGAAGGAAGGGGGTTGATGATTGCATGGGGCCTCTTTTTTTGAACGAAGAGCTTGTATATTCTTCAGTTTGAACCATCGGAAAGTTGAACTAACTTCGGGAGGTTGAAAGTATTTTAGGCATCCGTCAAATGTCAACGTTGCTTCGATTTATTTGTTTATTGGCGAAAATTAGAAACGCAGGTGAAAAAATTACTACATTTTCCAATCAAACGGAGAAAAGCGTCACGTCCCGCAAAAATGTTCCGTCGATCTGCAGAGGAAATGCGCAAAAAATGTGTTTCGAAAGTGGTCCGGACCGGACGACTTCGTGTCTCGTCGTGAGTCATTTTGCCGAATATCGCCATAGCATGCGACACGCTGTATATTTTTATACAGCACTTAATGTAGTCTTACATCCTGATGATAAATATGTATATCGCAGGAATAATAAGATGCTTTCCACCTCGGTATGTAATATACTATAATATGTAATGATATATATACTATCGTGTAATCAAATGAATTCTTATTTTAGGTAGGCTGTGGTCTGGTCAAATTCAGAGGTGCGAAGCTGCGTTTGGCTAGGCCACAGCCTACCTAAAATAAGAATTCATTCGATCACACGATAGTAGAAGTAGGCTGACTGTCACACTATTAACTGCCTATCACTATTATGAACCTCCTGTCACATTATTAACCTTCTGTCAGTCCTGCCACAGTCCATATTCTTGAAAAATCGTTACAAATCAGGATTTAAGTTTGCTGGTAGCAAGAAAATAAATAGTTCAAAAATACTGCGCTTCTCAGATTTTACTTCTGCATTCCCCTTCGGGTGCACCCCTATTTCTCTCTACGCGGGACGCGGGTCTAAGTAATTCATATCCTAGAGGAGACTAAGTGAGAAAGAAAGTAATAAAGACCAAGATAAAACTAAACAAACACCAATAAATATAACAACCCGTACATATATGACAATAAAACAATTATTGATGATCTACCTGTGAAAGCACCTGTAGGGTAGGTAGTTAATGTGGACCCTTCGAGCTTTAAATAATATAGCTGTTCTCCCATTCAAGCGCTTGGATTTCAGTCGTATAGTGAACAGGTAAAAACGGATAGAATTTAACTGATGGAGGGTTTAAAAAAGGTGGCTCCATCAATTCTCACCTTGAACGAGAGTGGCATAAGCATATTAGTAATGAACATATCTTCACTTATAGGTCATTTGATAACTAAAGAAAAACAGTTATTCGTGTAATCAGTTGTTTTTGTTGACTAAGCGTCAGTGAGCCTGGGTCGCAATTTGGCACACCGGGCGAAAAACGCACTTTCTGGGAAATGAAGCTTTTGCATGAAATCATATTGAAAGATGCTTGAATAGTAGGTAGTTGAAATCGAAATATGTAGCTAACGATGCTCCTAGAAATTTCAAGAAAATAATACAAAAAGAGTTAGGTTGCGAAAGAAATGTTTTGAAAATTTAACTTTGGCGGATCCTAACTTTCTTAAGGGACACCTCGTACAATTCATTCTTATCGCAAATTTCATGTTTTTGAATGTTGAGTCCGACTACATCATATAGCTAGGTACCTACTTCATTCTAAAACACCCTGAATATAGCCCATAGTCCCATATAGCCCAACTTGCACTGTAAAGAGGCTGCCATAGAAATCAAGTCATTTGTCCTGGTGATTTACACAGTGAAATCACCAGATTTCTATTGCAGCTATCAGTGATCAGTGTACATAGTAGGTAACTCAAGTAAGTACTTGAATAAAAATGAATGAAAACTAGTCGATAGCACGGTGAGCTTGGCCCCGCTTTCAAATGCGAAGGTCCCGGGTTCAGATCCGCACTGAGCCAAATGGACTTTTTCACGCGTTCCTTAGTACTGGGGCATCTACTATCGTGCAGTGATACTCCAGGAAGAGGGATGAAACGAGAAAGCTATCGAAACAAAGCCCTACTGATAAATCCCCCACTGATAAAAAATGTAAAGCTAATACAGTACTTCGTTGTCATCATCATCATTGTTATTGTCACTGAAAGACCCCCACGGAAAAACCTGCACATAAGTGACAAATACCTAACCAATCAAGTAGTTGATGCAGGGCAAAAAAAATGAGAAGGGATACCTGACACCAGTTGAATTATTGTAGATAATTTGCATCATAACAAAACATGTAGTTAAGTACTTATAAAAATTAATAAGTAAATATTTTGACGCTAAGGTAATTAAAACTAAAAAAAAAGTACAGTTACCTGCCCATACCTATCCACACAGGTATACTTATTATGTTTTTGTCGCTACTTGCAATATAGTAATGTTTTTGTCAGATTGCTCATAACAATAGCAATTATTTTAAACGACGGCATAATTGATAATTATCGATTCCGTTTCGTGGATGATTAAACGATAATTTGTCTTTTAATGCCACCTTTTTTCTGAAAATCTGAGAAAAAACTGAAAATACTTTATATATATTCAATTGATCTAGAGAATTTTGAGGTGCAACTTGGTATTTCCACAATGTGTGACGTTAGAAATGGAATAAGATCAGGAGCCAATTTCTACGCCTTGTATTTTCAGAAATACGGTGGTCAACTATTTGTTATCTTCACGGCGGCCATTTTGAATTTTCCTGTAATTGAATATTCCAAAATGTGGTCGGCAATTGTGAAGAAGACTACATTGCACCATTACATATAGAAAAAGACATTCTGAAAAAAAGTAGTGATTTTTTTGTGAATTAAAAGCTGTAAATTTAGTTCACCTTGGCTTACACATTTTCAGTGAGGATGACGGGTGACGTGGTACTTGCATCAGAAGTGAAATACAACCAGAAATCCAAAGCTTCATCTTTTCCGAGATCTCGTGTCAAAATTCACCATTATCAGTTGAAAGATTCCAATTGAGCGATGGTCTTAATAAAATTTTGCACTTTTTTAACAAAAATGGGAATCTTGTCGTCGTTTTTCGGGCATTTTTACGTTTTTTGAAATATCTCAGGGAGAGAACAAAATATTTTGAAACTGTTTGGGGGAGCTTCATGAACATTAAATTGCACGTATGTGGTACTTTACACGACTCCAGCACTTTTGGTTCTTCAGGCAGAATTTATCAATTTTTGAACTTTATTTTTCACCCTGTATACGCTACCTGTCAAGTCTGCCCCATGCCCAGGTTTGTTGAGAATAAATCAAAGAACATGTATGCCAAGTTTCAAAACTTTATCACCAAGTGCAGAGTTTCACTTGAATTTGTCCCTTAGTACCCGGACCTCAAAGGTCATCTTGGTTAAAACTAGGGTGAGCGGCTTTCGCGGTTGGTAACGGTCAGGATAAAAAAATAAAAACTCGTAGTGCCCGACCGGGAAATGATGGAAAACTCCAACTGCGGACTTGGTTCGATCCTTTTGTTGTGTTGCTTCCTGTCAAATTTGCGGTCTCAATTCATTGGATAGATTATGAATAAATTAATGGCAAGGTTTTGAACTTGGACATTAGTAGAATTTGACAGATGACAGACGGAGACATACCTTTGATCGTTATTCTGAATACAATTTTTCAAGGGCTTTCGAATGAATCATCTCATGTCACGTACCGTCAGATATATAGCTTTTCTCATTTTTTGACAGTGACATTTCCGTTTGACAGATGACAGCTAATAACCAGTGGGCTTATGGCAGGGTAAAAAATTGTCTTGGAGGATCTTAGAACGGATATATCCGTTGTTATCTATTTTTTTTATCCAACACGGCTCACAATACTTTCTCTTTCATTGGTGGGGGTCGGAAAAATACATAATAATAATAATAATAAGAAGAAATAATACATGTGAAATAGCAAGAAAAGAATTATTGTGGAAAAAAAGCTATACAAAACGTCAACTCATACACTGATAAATCATTTCCAAAAGAAAGTTTGGAGTACATAATAAATAAAATATTCATTCATATACTTTGTTTCAATTTTTTTTGCAATTTTTTGTGTATATAGGTATAGGCAGGTACAACTATCGTGTGATCAGTTGAATTCCTAATTTAGACAGGCTGTGGCGTGGTCGAAATCATCAGGGGTGCGAAACTGCATTTGGCTAGGGCACAGCCTGCCTAAATTGGGGATCCAATCGATCACACGATAAGTGCAGATATCAACTGCAGGTTTGAGACCAAGTTTTGTAGAGAAGCCCTGAGTCCAAAATTGCAAAAAACAAACTTGATGGAAGTTCAAGAAAAAAAAATTGTGGAAACACCTAACTTCATGGTTAAGATAGGTTTCTTGATTTGACCCTATCAAAGCTGGCACCTCCGCCATAATTGATCTGTCTACAACAGGTGAAGTAAGTTTCCATTCATAAAGCTTAGGCAAGAGTTCTCACTTAATTATATCGTTATGTTCCATGATCATGTAACAGGCATTCCTTATACTCATAGTGTGTGCCTTCAGTGGTGCCTTCCTTACTGTTGATTTTCATGCAAGGTGATCTATTCCACCTGAGCGTAACAATGGAACTTTTCTAAGCCTACCCATTACCACTCGACCCATGTATTTCAAGCAACTCAACCTGTGATTAACTCGCATGGTACCACAACAAAACCCCAAAAATTGACTACCATTACACGAACATAATGACAGTAATACCCTAGCTGTATTTATATGCACGGCAATAATAGGCCGGAGCCGTACCAAGCCAGCTGTGACACTATATCATATCAAGAAAACAAACGATCGTTACCTTGAAACGCCGCCCATGATGACGATCATCCGCCTTTTTGCGTGCGTGTTGGATGGAACTCACGAAAATTATGCCGCCAACCGTCAAAGGACGCACTCGATTGCACGCGTCAATTTTCCCGAAAATTGTGCGGAAAACCGCGAAAACTCGCCGGTAAAACGTCCGCCTGGTCGGTCGTGCACTTTGCCGTCGGTATTGTAGTGATGCATCTAAGGCCTCTAGCGCAGGGATGCTGCGAAAGTCCGGCCCATGTGGGGGGGCTCCGCCGCTGGTGCACGCCCAGCCAGTGCGCCCCTGACGGCCCCGCGGCCAACCAAACGAAACCGATTCCCCACCACCGGAATCGATCGGATTCCGTCCACCGCCCCTCGTTCTAGCGTCATTTGCCGGCTGTCGATGGAAACTAGTCCTGCCGAGACTCGTGCATGATTGTGAAATTGCAGGAAATTCGACGACGAGCTTTCGGGAGAGCAAAAATGGCGGAAGCGCTGCCACCGCACGGGGCGCGACACGTGATGTGAGCTTTCGTACACTGATTCTCCTCAATCACTACGGGTGCTCGCTACCTTCACAATTTTTTTTTCGCAACACCATCATTATTTGTATTCTTGAGTCTAAAACATCTAGTTCAGAACAACTGATTCGTTACGATAAATACTTTGCACCTCTACCATTTTTACTGAAATTCATAATTTTAGGGAGCACCATCTTGGACAACTACGCATCAGCACCTCCACCGTTTTTACTTTTGAGCCTAAACCATCTTGAGCTCAATCTAGATCCTACCTCCCAGTTCCATTACGGTTGATCTTCCTCAGTTCTGTTACGAATGAGTGAGTACTTCACCTCACGGCACCTCCACCATTCTTATGAATATGGTGGATTCAGTGATTTGGGCACAAAAATGATGGATTCACTGCAACTTCGTAGTAACATCAGTACCACTATTACGCCGACTGCTCGGCACCTCCGCCATATTTATTCTTGCTTGGGAATTGTACAGAAAGTTTGTATCTACATATCGACTGTCTCAAATCAATAGCTTGTGAGTTAAAACCTGACATTTTATACAGAAGACGTCAAGAATTGTTAATATTCAATGTTGCTGTAATATTTTTGGTAATGAATTAAACATATACAGGATTACAGGGTGTTACACTTTTTTGTCAAGATTTTAGGAGATGATAAACTGCGCAACAAATATGTTGTCGCAAGGGAAAAATTGGTCTGACTTTGGGCCACAATAACTTTTGAATGACACAAACCATTTAGATTTTGTTTTGACGGTTAGTGAGATCAGTCCTTCCGTTACTCACCTTCAGGAGGTGAAGATCAGGAAGCTCCATGAAAAATATCTACAAGGTGAAATGTAAAACAGTCCAAAATTTCAGCGAATTCAAAGAATAATAGTTTTCAAGTTTTCAGATTTTTTTTTTCTCAAATGTAAATAAGAGGATCATAAAGCGTGATTTTTCTGGCTTGCGTCCAGTTTTGAAATTTTTGGAATCGGACCTCTGGTTCTGACTTTTAATTTTTCTCTCTTGGAGGAAGCTGATTTATCCTATCGCTACAAGGAAGACCATGTTAACCTATAGGGAGCCTATCATCATCAAAAACTGAAATTGATCATCAGCATCAAGTCCAGGAGGTCAATATCACAAAGAAAGCTTGTTTCAATTGTAAAAATCTGATCAAATTCAATTTTTAAGGAAAACACCTGTGTCGCCCATTTTGAACGGGCCCCCTTTTTAAAGCCTTGATCAAGGTATTCCAGATAGTCTGCAATTCAAGTTGCTGAGAACCGTTCAAGCAACAATATTCGTGAATTGCAACCTCCCACCTCCCATCATCAGAGTAACATAGTCGGTATTCTTTGTAGCGATAGGATAAATCAGCATCCTTCAAAAGAGCAAAATCATTAAGTCAGAACCAGACTTCCGATTTCAAAAATTTCAAAACTGGGCGCAAACTAAAACATAACGCTTCCATCCTTCCATTTGCAATAAAAAAAAACTGAAAATGGGGGTTCGTTGAATTTGCTAAAATTTTGTTTTGTTTTACATTTCATCCTGTAGATATTTTACATGGAGCTTCCTGATCTTCACCTCCTGAAAGTGAATAACGGAAAGACTTAGCTCGCTAACCGTCAAAACAGAATCTAAATGGTTTGTGTCATTCAAAAGTTATTGTGGTCCAAATTCGGACCTATTTTTCCCCTCGCGACAACATATTTCGATGGCCCCTAATAAGACTGGCGTAACTCGTGAGACACGGTTAAAACTAGCGTATCTCTGCGTTCACCAAATGAACTAGCGTATAGCCTGTGTAAATCCAATGGGAGAGACGCTAGTTCATTTGGTAAACGCAGAGATACGCTAGTTCATTTGGTAAGCTCATAGAGATACACTAGTTCTAACCGTGTCTTACGAGTTACGCTAGTCTTATTAGGGGCCATCGATTTGTTGCCCAGTTTGGATCATCACTAAATAAGTAGACTTTCTAGAGAAAATGTAAATCGGAAACTCATTATAATGGAGATAGAGGCTTTCAAAGTTGAGTTTTAAAAATAGTTTTTGTGTTGAAATTCCAAATTTAATCCACTGGATTCTGACCAAATTTGGTACACAAAGTAAGTTGATGCATACCTACAAGCTGATCATATTGACTTTTCTTACATTCGTGAGAAAAATATTCTTTATTTTTCATACATTTTTTTAATTCCTAATTTTTCGTGTTTTTTTTTTTTGGCGAAAGTACTGCTCATTTTTTGATGCTCTATTATCTTCCAAATCATTAACAAAAGAAGTGTAACACCCTGTATATGAAGAGATATCTTCGAAAACACTCGCACCAATGAAATTTCCAATTAAATAGTTGTTTATACAACAAGGGACTAAAGTGGATTTTTAATCCCGGGGGTGAAGTTTGTTGCTCGAGGGCCCTTTGGGCCCGAGGGCAACAAATCACCCTAAGGGATTAAAAATAACTTTAGTCCCGTGTTGAATACAAGACTTTTCGCAATACCGGAATATTTTCTGAAGCCGAGGAATTACAAAAAGAAATTCCAGTTTTTGGTGCTTTCAATAAATAAGAAGGCTGAATCGCTAAACGTAGGTACCTATAGCAACCATAGCAAACTGAAGTGTGTTGTCAAACAATGAACACAAATTTGACGTTCGAAATTTTCTACATGGGCATATAAGATTCCATTCCACAAGAAGTTTTGAACGAAGCCTTCCAAGCGAAGAAAAATCTGCAGCCGAAGTCGCTTGGTTTATGAATCGAAGAAATCGCTAATATTGATTGACAAGGGAACAAACAACTAAATCCATGGTGGAGGCTCCAGATGGTACTTACCTTATACATTGGTACATAACTACCTTCTAATCAAGATACATACGTAGATCCGCAGTTCGAAATAATTTATAAGTACGGTTGAAATTATTGTAAACCCCATTTTTTAGTGAGAACCTAATTATCCTTTTTTTTTAGGTTGCTGTATTATTTGGACTTTGTGGGGCGTTCAGGTGAAAGTACCCTATCATATGGCGAAGAGATCACCATAAGAGATTCAGAAGAACGTTGGTCCGTGGTGCACACCTACGATGCTTTTCGCAATGCCGAAGTTATTACAATAATATTAAAGATATTTGCCACAATTGAAAAACATAGAAACAAACTTTTATTGCAGGTACGAGATTGAAGATGGATACAAATACCTAGAATACATAATGTAGAACATCAATAAATAACTATGTAATAACTAAGCTTTCGTACGTCGCTTGTTTTGCCGTCTCTTCCAGCTCGGGTGGAGTAAAGGAATCTTCTGAATCTGAACAATCTATTGCTATAGCCGATCACTTTCGTTATTGAAAGCCGAACTTCCCACGTACAACAACCACAACGAAACTCAGAAGCTAGATGTCAGTTTGAAAAATTAATTATTTCAAACTGACATGCCGGCACTGTATCCCGTCAAATATTATTATTGCCCGCTTTCAAAAAGCGGGGCTAAAATTCTACTTTAGTCCCGCAAAAGTGGGAGTAAAGTTGTTGTTATCGTTACGGTATTGCGAAAAATAAGTCAAGTTTCTGTGAGGTTTACTGGGGCTGTGCTGTCATTGGACCATGAAAAGTTCAAGTTACGAAGTCTTGTAAATAATCAGGGCATTGCGTTGAGCTAGAATAGTAGTAAATTAGCTCAAAATTTCGGACTTTGAGTTTCATTCAATTTCTGTTACTTCAAAGTGGCCTCGCTGGTAAAATAGTCGGATTTTGACGGTGATTTGACGTTTTGAGTGTGAATCCTGCAAGTTAGCAGGGATCAGAATTTCTCCCTCGAACTAGTCAGTTTACACTGACAATAGTCAAGTTTTCTTTGTTTGATTAAAAATGCGAGGTGCCCGCTATAATATGGTCCTAAGAGGCGCAATATTTGGTTATATTTGCGTGTTTGTTGTCTTTTAACCTTGCTCTACTCGGCTTGAGTATACAATACCTACATGTGTACACCTACCATCGATGCTCTTGGCGACGGTGTTGCTTCACGTGAAATTCTGTTGATTGCCTCGCATGCCTGATGCCTTATTGAAATATAGTATCTGCGGAATGTCTCTGGATAGATGGCGCCACTTGGAGGACTCACATATTAGGGGTCGTCCTGGGTGTGTATTAACATGAGATATCTGGCTACCATAGCATCGGATGGTTTGACCGAATGCCTGCGCACTGATGAGCCCCCAATAGGGGCGAAACACATGTCTGTGCAGTTTCGGTCCGACCCACAGTGGGACGAATGGCTACATTGACTGGACAAAAGTATTCCGATCCAATTTTCAAATTCAGAGCGGGTTCGAATCCTGGCGTCGGAATTTTTTTTCTCAAAATTTTCTCGAAGAAGCTTGCTCAAATGTTATACTTTTTTTTCAAAGTAGTTTTTATGTGCTACAATACCACGAAGTTTCATTTAATTATGATCAGTTTTGTAGAAATTATCTCGTGTTTCGATTTCAACACGCATGGCCATGAAAAAATAGTTTAGGCAGTAACTGGCAGCCAATTCTTCGTACACATGATCAGGAAGGATCAATCTGTTCAGTAAAACAAAAAAAACATTGGAAACTCGTGGAAGTTTTTTATAACAAGCTTCCAAAGTTTGACAAAGATTTTCTGAACGTGAGTCATAAAGTTAATGTGGACCAGAAAGAGTGAAATATACATGAGCTTCTGATGAATAAGACCAAATTACCTCTGTTATGGACGTCCATTTTATGAAATGAAGCCACTTTTCAAAAATGTATTACAGTTTTTGAGCTGAGATCGTCAAAATCTCGATGGACCCAATTTCTGAATAAATGGTATATCAATGTTTACTGATCTGTTAAAGTCGTTGCATTTGTTTCAGTACCTCTCTATCATGATTTTTGATACACTACAGGTATTGGGAATGGAACCAAAAGAATATACATCAAATCCCAGTGTCTTGCATTTCTTGACTTTTGTCCAGCTAGAATGATGATTTAGCCCACTGTGCGACCGTCCGATGTTGTGGTGGTCGGAGAGCTTTGTTACATTAAAAATGCGAGGTGCCCCCTATATGGTCCTAAGAGGCGCAATATTTGGTTACATTTGCGTGTTTGTTGTCTTTCAAGTTTCTCTAGAAATGAACATATTATAAATTTTTTTCTTAAATTTGGCTGACTTGAACTGGTTTGACAATACTGTCTGAATTCATGATACCTATACGGTGTACACTCTAAGAAATTTTGAGTGGATTCCAACTCAAACAGTCATCAATACTATGTCAGTCCAGGTCCACTCAAAATGGAGTCATTTTTTTAACTCAAATACTTCCAGTACCTAACCTCTTGAATAATGGACCTCGGGCATCACTTTATTTGGAGGACCAACAAACAAACGAACAAACCCGCGTTTGACAGTATGACAGATGTCAAGCGTTAATTTGGAGGACCAGCAATCAACATAACCTCTATAACCTACAAATTTGAAGTCCGGTCGCGGTCGGTCGTTTACTCGTTTTATTTTTGTTGTGTGGTGTCGATGTGTTTCGTACAGAGAGATCCAGATGTGTACCTACTGTGTGTATTCAAGGATTCGTCATAGTATTTGCGAAAACGGTGGGCAAATATTTCCATGGATTTGAAAGCTTGAAAGAGGGTCCGACCCAAGGCAGGCTATCTTTTGCAAAAATCCGCTTGTTGGGCGGGATTGCTCATCTACACAGTCATGTGTGGTCCAATTATGTCTAGTGAACAATCAGCTCTTGTTCATACCAAGGTAACTACCAACACTGTCCAGCACCTAACAATAAGGTCCTTACATGTTTTGCATAATTATCTTTTTTTGTAGGTCCTGCACTCCCAGCGAAAAAGGAAAAAGCTCTTGCGGTGATGATCCAACCAGAGACATAATTTCTACTCATGCCTCCACAGCGGGATTCCAAACAGATGACACGGTAGCTCCTGTGACTACAACAACGGCCAGAATCCTGGTGCACATTTTGAATGTGATGCATGGTTGCTATCATCACAGCTGTAGTGTTGTGTTCAGAATTTCACTGCTGTATGCAATTATTGATCACAATGTTTTGAAATTGGAAGAAGTCTCTGTGACAAAGTATGTAAATTATTATAAATTATACGCAATTTATGATACTCGTTTTGTTGTGCAGGTGGAAAAACATACTGGAAGTTATCCTATTCTGTTTCAGAGGCATCGAGGGACATAGATTTCTTACTGAGAGAGAAAATTGTGCCTGAAAACTCTTGCCGAACACAAGGAAATTGGCTACATCAGTCAAGAAGATATTGTGGAAATGGAAACCCTCCAACAAGGATGTTGCCCAACAAAGCACTCCGTTTGCAGTTATTTCCCTATTCTGTGGTACTTTTATCTAACATAGATTTAAACATAGGAAGCAAAAATAAACAGATGTAGATATTTATTAGTTTTATTAAAATTGGTTTGTTTTTAAAGAAATTCGGTGTAACAAAATTATACTCAAATAATGAAGGAAGTGATAAAATCGATGGTAAACTTTTTTGATCAGCTTTTCAAACTTTTGAAGTCCTCGATTCTCTGTCAGGTGTGGGAACAACGCTTGAAAATCAGAAATCTAGGATGTCGCCGTAGTTATCTTGGGAAACATTGCGAGGTCATCGGAACATTCAGAAATTCAGAATCCATGACTGTGTGGATAGCAACCTCGCCAAACACGCGGATTTTTGTAAGATAGCCTGCCTCGGGCCCCCTTTCAAGCCTCAAACCTATGGAAATATTCGCCTATCATTTTCGCAAAAACCACCACAAAGGCTATCATCGACAACGACGAACCTTTGAATCACACTGTAGGTACACACCTGACTCTACAAAGCACACAAGGAAAATAAATCGAGTAAGACCAACTTCAAATTTGTTGGTTATAAATAGGTTATGTTTTGACGTTGGTTGTCAAGCGCGCGCGGGTCTGTTCGTTTGTCTGTTGGTCCTCCAAATTAAGTGATGCCCGAGGTCCATTGCGTTAAAATAGAATAATAGATCTACTAAATAATGAGTCAAGTACCAATAATCGCTCATGATCAAACTCATTTTTATGTGAATTTTTGTCAATTTAGGGTATATGTGTTTCAAAATACAAGTACCTCAGTTTTAGTTCTGACAAACAGGAAAATTAATATAGATAACAAAGCGTTCATCCGCGGAGTCACATTTCTAACAATAGCAACCAGACGTTCAAGAAAGCACGCAATTTTTTATCAATCATTCTATGATATTTTTTAATCCACCAAACAACCACTGGAACGTCGTGCCAATCCAGCCACATATGCGGCGCGTCATCAATGATGTGCCCCAACTCTGATAGCGCTCCGCAGCTTAGTCGGAAAAAATGCAGACATGACATCACGGGATTTTTTATGGATCATTCTTTCTCTTGGCTTCGATAGACGCTTCGCAACGAGTCCCCACAAGTGCGATTCAGAAAAATATTAAGGGTGGCTGGGGGTTGAGGGGTTGACGGTAGATCATGACACGTATCACGAAAAAACGACTCACCGTTTTTTACAAAAAATCGACTTGTTCGAGCGTTTTTTTTTTAAATATCGTAAGACATTATGAATTTTGTTCTGGACTTTTGAGTAACCAGCATCTCCAGCATGCGTCTCCAGCATTTCATAAAGGTTTTTTTCCACAAGTGCGTGATATGACGTGGAGAAAATTGTAAGGCCTGCACAGCCTGTACTTTATCCCATCCCATCTGCGCGGGCTAGCTAATAATAGATACCAGTAAGTCAATGCAGATATCAGATCTTTCACACGAGGTCATGTCTAATATTCTGCGGGCGAATCATAGCCGCCGTTTTCGACCGTACTCCGTGTATTCGACAGAGAACGCTGAAATACAAGGTAACTGTATTTCATAATTTTCAAAGAAATCACACATATTTTGAAGGGCATGATTGCGTTTACATTTTCATAATACTTCAAAGAACAGAGCATTCAGAGGTTTATAGCGATCGAAGGTACATCCAAGTAATTAATTTCTTGTTGAAGTAAACATTTGCATTTTTTTAATATCGCGTAAATTTTTTCAAAAGCACCCGGCGCCAGAATCTTTTTAGCTATCTATCAGGTCCTCGAAATTTAATTATTTAAAATTAACGATAAAATTAGGAAATGCACGATCTCTCTCCAACCCGTGCTGGTGCAAAATTCACGTCAACGCGCTTTGCTGGCTTCCTACTATCACAAAAATAATGTATAGTGAAGACGTTCCTCTTAATAGTCAAGTTATATTATCAATACGCGTCACGTTTTCATCGTCGTTTTCACCCTTATCAGTACCTACCCATTACAAAAAATTTGTCCACGCCGCCGCTGCGCTGTACGTCAATTTTCTTGAGGAGCTTGTTTCTTTTTCTGGCTCTTGTAGCACTTCACTTCTACCTTTAGGTTATTTACAAGTACGTCTTCAAAATATGTTTCCGCACTATACTTCAACCCCTTATAACGCTGGTTCCCCGTCATTTGATGCTTACACTTATAAACAAGTGAAGCGTTGTCGAGTCTGTAGGTTTGCATCGTGGCAAGATTTTTGCTCCACATTTTGGTTCTGCTCTACTGACAACTGTTGACAAATTGTAACATATCGTCGTCAGGGGGTAATGAGAAGTAGAAAGTCACTGACACTGACAGAGTTGCTACGGGAGAATGTGAGGCAAGTCCCGCCAATGAGCGGAGATAGGAGGCAAAATGGGCGTGTCATTAATGCTGATGAGGGCAAAAAGAGCCTCCAGGCTTGAAATAGAACTCAAAATAAAAAAAACAATCAATTGTGCACTTCACAACAAGTCAGTTGGCTTTGACTTTGACAATCGTAAAAACAATAGACAATTTGTTTGGTTCTATCTCTCCCGACAAAGAGCAAAGTTGATCATAACAACAATTATATTTATTTTTTATTTATTTTATTTAATTGTCTTATTTTACGAGGCGGCATTCAGCTATAAGCTGCTCTACCATGCAACCTCGGGGACAGCACAAAATATCCATGGATGAAGTAGGATTCGAACCCACACAGGGCAGCGCGAATGGTTTGGCTTGCCATCACCTGTACCACTCGGCTACCACCGCTCCTGTATGGGACTGGGCAAAAAATAAGAACTCCCTGCAAGTCAGAGAGAACGTCATGCTTGCTTATTTCAAAGAGCTGAGTCTGCGATTAGGAAGCCGTCGACTTCATGGACAACGTACTCTATGTTGAAAACGACATTAAACGTCATCAAATAACATAACCTGTCACTTGAACATCACAAATATCAACGAGTAGCGGTAGTGATTAAGAAGGCCAGAGCGCTGTCAATTTCATTATACTGACTAAGGTAAGGAATGAGTTCATTGCTGACCTCGTCGGAGTTAGTAATGAATGCATTCTTAATATGATTGTGAGTGAAATGAATAGGTCTATTCGATAGGAAATCGGTTTTCGAGCATGTTCCAAATGACACTGTCACAGTGACATTCTTGACATTCTTGATTATTCCATTATCACACAGTCACACCAAACCCTCTCCCACTCAAAATCCCTGTCGTGGCGCGAAGCTTCTAGGGAGAATTTTTCAAATTCGTTTTTCTCTGTAGAAAATGCCGGTATTTTGTGAAATTCTCAGAAGAGTCCCCTTGTCACTTATACTAGCAATCAAAAGTATTTCCAGCTAAATCTATTCCATCGACAAGTACCCCATTACCGTATGGTAGGCAAAATGTCCGACAATAGCTATAACACTACACAAATTTGTGTCGACTTATAAATAGGACGACGTATTTCTCACCTTTGTGAAACCGAGCATATAAGGGTGGCTAGGGGCAAGGAGTTGATGGAAGATCATGACACGTGTCATGGAAAAACGGCTTGTCTTTTTCAGAAATCGAGTGTTTTTTTCGAAAAAAAAGGGGAAAAAATTATAAATTTTGTTCAGGATTTTGAATAACCTTGCATGTAATTGAAACTGGGTCCATTTTCCTCATGCCTGATGATGCAGTAAAATGTTTTGAACTGCGAAACCGGTAGTATTTAATCGTATTGAATAATCGAGGAAAAAAGACCCGTTTTTTATTTTTGATTATAAAAGAAGTTTCCTCCAATGGATAATCCAAGAATAACTTTGTATGTTCGCATAAAATTTCACAGACCCCGGCCCTCTTTTCCTACTGTGAATTCTGTGAGAAATTCGTCTTTCGGCGTGAGCTCCTTCTCAATACCACATAAAGGAACAAATTCCGGCTAGACCGGACCGGATTAGATTAAAAAAAAAATATGATAGGCGACTGTGGTTTTTTAAAGCTTGTAATGGAGAATACTGGTCATGATTTCTTGTTTCTAATAAGTGTTAGGACATTCTGCGCCGGTGAATCCTTGTATCGTATCGACACTACGGCTAAAAGACATTTGATGCGTACGCGCGTATCCAGAGTTCGATAATATGCTGTGTTCTGAGTTTGTCTTCAATTGATAAGTTGAGGGATCCTGAACAAACTCAAACTTCCATTCAGAAGAACAATTCAACATCGACAGGATCCCGTTTTGACTAGACGACTTGTCTTACCATCAGAAGGCAAGAGGCTAAAAATTAAATGTTTAATTAAATGTTTTTTTCTCCTTATCGGCTTTTTCTCGCCATAGGAGTTTGCCCGTTTATTTATCAAGTTAACAAATTCAGAAAAGTGCAAATTTCGGACAACACAACACCCAGACTTTTCACCAGGAATCGAACCCGGGACTTCCGCGTCGCAGGCAGCCACTCGACCGCCTGCGCCACGGGGCCGTCAGAAGGCAAGAGGCTATCACACTGCAGAAGAAATTAAAACATGTAAGTATAAGTAAACTTTCAGAAGAAAGAGTAGACAACTATATATAGGGTCCTGCTAACAGCACGTGCAATAATATCTCAGAAATATAATAATAAATGACATGAATGTCGAAGAAAAAACTGAAAAAACTATAGACAAAGAAAAAATAATAAGAATTCCTACAGTGTTGAAGAATTTTGCCGTCTTGTGTGAGTTTTATCATTATTATTTATCCACAAATACTTGGTTTTTATAATAATCAGCCATCAACGGCACAAAGCACATCGAAATTTGTCCGTGGAGGAATCTTAACGAAGCCGATAATACACTACTGTAAAAGCAGGTGTTATCATCGCCGTGGTCACACCGGAAATTAATCACATGATTTTTATGTGTGTAGTCTCCCGTTTAATTAAAAAAAAACAACAACATCCACTCTCGTACGAATACATCAGGTATGCGCGAAACAAATGCATCTGATAGTGCTCCTGTATGATACGGGAGGAAATGCCATTCGTATAAATATTAATAATATGTCAGCTTGAGATACACCATTAGAGATTAAACATTTTCGTATAATGACAGAACAACAAAACACTGCAAGCGGCTGTTTTGATGGCTATCAACAGGCCACAAAGGAAATTCGTTTTTTGCACAATTGCAAATTTTACATAAAATCATTATCTACCTACCCGCAGCGCAGCTTTAATTGATGTGTAAAAAATGTTGGAACTGTATATCATGATGTATTGTTATACAATTTTTTTTGTTGGCGATTGTCTTGGAATGAAGAAGGAGGAGTTTATGCAGGTTTTAATTAAACGAATTGCTGAGGAAAAAATGCCACGTGGCCTAGTGATGTGTTTTTGTGCGTATTTTTCGGGTTTATTTTCATTCATCAAAAACGAGTTCCAAGGCAGGAACAGGAAACAATAATTGTAGCAAAATGGTAATGAAATACCTGTTGTTTTTTATACTAGGTAGTATTATAATACCTATGCATGGTATTTGGTGAGAGTCTTTCATGGAAAGCGCCACAAAAATTCAGGAAGCTATACTTAGTTTGATGTTGTTGTGATAATGTGCGAAACCTCAAGGTCCAGAAACTTTCAAAGAATTCATTGATTTCATTATCGCTCAAGTTTTTCTCGAGGAATCGTCTCTGAAAGTTTGCAGGCCCTGTAGAAGATTAAGGAGATGCAAGAAGACTTACTCGAAGATTTACTGAGAACGCATCAGATGTTTAAAAGTTCTGCACAAAATGTATACATACTTTCAATCACCTCAATTATCTCAAGTTTTACGATATTCCTTAATTCAGTCTATTCTGAAAGAGAAGCGCGACCAGGTGGATTGGTCAAAATCTTATACGACCTAATTGCCTTTTCAGCATATTATACTATAACATTGTTCGCGTTAAGTCTGTATTCTCGCAGCAGGCCAAAACTGTTTTGAGGATTTTTCCCTCAAAAATTAAGATAAAAACTCAATTTTTTTTTATACGGTGTGAGTGTATTACAAAATTGAGTACAGAGCGTTTTTTCACTTATGTGAAATAGGAGTGACGGAAAAAAGAGCGAAAAACAAAAGGTCGAAAACAAAACATCGAATGCATAAGGTCAAAAAAGAAAAGGTCGAATTTACAATATATCGAAAGTGATGATGATCGAAATACATATGGTCGAAAATACATAATATCGAATAACAGAATGTCGAAAAACAAAAGGTCGAAAAACAATTGGTCGAAAAACAATTGGTCGAAAAGAATCATCGAGAAACAAAAAATCGAAAAGAAAAGGTCTAGAAAGAAAAACCGTGGAAATCGAAAATGAGCAATAGGTGTATGTACAATTATTGTAAAGACAAATGATTTGAGAGTTTGAGACGAGAGAAGAGAAGCACCGAGTCAAAAATCAACTAGCCCAAACTTATTTCTGTGAAAAAACCTAATCAGGCCTTGAAAAAAAAAATACTGAACCTGACAAGGTCTGTGTAGTGTGTACACCGATTTATGAGTATAGGTCAATTTTGCGTCAAAAAACCGAATCAGGTCTCCAAAAAAATCACTGAACCTGACGAGGTCCATGTACACAGGTTCATAAGTCCAAAATAATTTTGCGTCGAAAAACCAAATCAGGTCTTCAAAAAAAAAACTACTAGACCTGACGAGGTCGATGTGCACAGCTTCACGTTTCAGAGTGAATTTTGCGTCAAAAAACCAAATCAGGTCTTCAAAAAAAAAAAGTGTCCAACTTGATTTTGCGTCGAAAAACCAAATCAGGTCTTCAAAAAAAAAAGTGTCCAACTTGATTTTGCGTCGAAAAACCAAATCAGGCTGTTTATTGAAAATCGAGGTAAAAATCGTGAAGATAAAATTATAAAATATAGAAAATTTCAGCTAATCCCACGTCAGAATGAGGCATGGTGCCAAGAATTGAAGCAGCATTGCCACGTTGAACTGCTAGGCTTATTCTTTGTGTCAAGTATGCGGTTGATTTAGCTTCATTTTTGACTCCTCTGATCTTCATGCCAATTTCGCTTATCAACTTCTTTGCTTCCTCTCCCCAAGGACCAAGGGTTTCTATGGCGATTGGTACGAAATGGAACGAAGTGTCTGCCGTTATATACTTGGATTTTTTTGAATTTTCTCGAAGACGTGCTGCTTCTCCAGCTTTTTTGGTAGACAGACGAATGTAGGACTGAGCCAGTGTATCGGTGCATGTAACGTCCCAAAGAAGAGATTTTCCTCGTGACCACGGTATTAAAGTAATACCGTCCGGTCTCTTGTTGTCCTTTCTGTAGCAACCGGTGGGCTCTCGGATGGAAGGGATCTCGGCAGATGTCAATGCTCGTTTGATGAGATCGTTGATCATCTCGTGCCTGGCTCTTCTTCCAGCGCTCTTTTTGCACGATAAGCCGTGATGGCCAAGAGGGTCAACAATCTCACCACAGGTGCAAGAGTGGGGAGTGCACATCGAACTGCCTAGCCGAAGGCATATGGAAACTCTAAAAGTTGGGTTATCCAAAAGAGTTCCTAAACTGGCAGAAGGAAGTGCATCCAACCATGCTCCAGATTCCTTCTCTTGTAAAGCCAGAAGACGAGCATGGTCCTTTTCGGAAGGTAACATGTCAAATAAATTTTGAAGAGCAATGTTGTTGATTTCTTTGTCCCAGAGTTTTTGATGGCAAGCTGCTGGAGTTAGCAGTGGTGCTAAATGTGTTAGTGTGGTCCAATTTAGCATTGCTTCTTCGTAAGCTAGGTCCTCAATTGTGGAAATAGAATTTGGCAGAACGAGTGGAAATAGTTCGTTGCAAGAATTCCAGGACCCTAGAAACGTTGGGAAGCAGAGTTTGGTCACGTTTCTAAGGCCGAGTCCTCCTTGTTTTACTGGTAAAGTGGCTTGAGTCCAAATTTTTTCGTTGTTCAAATCCAGGTTACAAATGAGCGAAACTGATTGTCGGAATACATTATCGTACTGTTGGAGTTTCTCCTGCGAATGCCAGCATGGTGTACATCTAAGAAGGTGAATCATTTTTGGAATTGAAAAGGCAAATCTCAGTAGGTAAAAAGCCATATGTGAAGGAAGGTGGAACATGCGGGTGACCATACTGCTTAATTCTGAGGTGCGTTTTTCTAGTGCATCTGAGATTCCTGAATCAAACAATGGACAGCCCAGAATATTTGTATTCTTTGGTTCTAAAACCTTGATACCAGGTGCTATACAGTTGAAATTCTCAATGATTTCTAGACGCTCTTCGCTTTTGTCAGAAATTACTGCAATTTCACATTTTGTGAAATTAAGCTCTAAACCAATATCTTTGGATTTACTTATGACGATTTCTAAATCATTGAAAACTGTTTCTGGGTCTGCAATTAATGTTCCATCATCCATATACCAAATATTCATCTCAGAATTAAGGGATTCTATCAACGATTGTATTCCAAGGCAAAATAGAGGAGGACCCAAAGGATCCCCTTGTTGAACTCCCCGTTGTGAAAGAATAATGGATGTACCATAATATAAATTGGAGGTTTCTCTATAGCATTGGCTCAAGAAATTGTAAAAAGTCGGGATTTCCTCACCAATTTTCTGCAGGATTGTTTCCCGATCTAACATATTAAATGCATTCAAGAAATCTATCTTCAGTAAAACTTTTGGTGACTGATGAGGGATTTGTAGAAAACGTCTTGCAGAATGTATAGCTGCTTCCATTCCTCCTTTCGTTCCGAAACCAAATTGGTATGGTCTGAAGTTAAGTCCAAGCTCCTCAGCAATCCTGCGACATATAACTTTAGCTATTAACCTTCTAATAGTAGAGCCAATAGCGATGGGTCGAATACCGCCGTCTTTTTTCTTTAGCGCGCAAAGGTTAGCCCCATATAGAATAGGACAAATTGAAGAAGGTACTTTACCATCTAGTAATAAAGTTCCTAGTTTGGATAAAGCGGAGATGAGATTAAGAGCGTTCTGCCCAAGCTCGTTGTTTGTTAAATCTTTTAGATGTTGCGGGCGTATAGCATCAATTCCTCCTGCAGAACCATTTTGAAAGGAAGCTATTGCTTTGATAATTTCTTCATTGGTGACAGATTGTACAACATTATTTTCGATTTGTTTAGGATGTAATGAATTGACTTTTTTTGGTAAAGGATGTTTTTTCCGTAATGCCTGAAGTGTGTTTTCGTCTTTTGGTGCGAACGAATCTTGTGAGTTCAGTATGTTCAGGGCACCACGAATATCACCGTCTGATATCTTCGATTGAGCTTTTTGGCAGATTTGAATGTCCAGTTCTTTGTATTTTTTATTGTCTTTCTTAGGATTCCTCTTGAAATCTTGTATAATTTTGCTGTATATTTCGGGTAAATCTGCTTGTTTGATGTTCTTCCAGAAGGTTAATTTTTCTTTAACAAAGGTTGTAAGACTTTTCTTCCTGAATTTTCCATGCTTGGGCGGTAGCTGTAAAACGGCGTAGGTGAATAGAAATAATTTTAACCATGATGTATCAGTGTTATCTTCGACACAGTCACTGATAACATTAGTTAGTTCTTCAGAAACTAATAGACGAGTAGCTTTCGGGACTCTTTTAAGAACAGGTACATTGGATTTTAGCTCGGCTAAGCATGTCTCTGGGAGTGTTCCTTCATGTGCTGGTATTCCATCAATACGGTCTGAATTGTTTTGACTTTGGTGTATTCTGCTGCTGTGGATTTTCACCCCTTTCAAGTTCTTGAAGGTCTTCATACAAATATTACATTGGGCATCGTTGGAGTCATAGGAAGGAATTGATTTGTATTTGCTTCTTGTCAAATTTGACGTATTTGCTAGTTTGAAGACATTGGAAGGTCCTGCATCTCTGCTATCAGGGCTGCTTATATTCCAAGCCTGTAGCTTTGTTCCAAACTCTTTACTTGGTTTATAGTCGGTGAGTTCAGAAGGAATATACTCATCTTCTGAAGATTCACTAGTAGGTGACAGTGACATTTTCAATCATTTTCAATCAGGTCTTCAAAAAAAAAAAAAACTAAACCTGACGAGGTCCATGTGCACAACTTGACGTTTCAGAGTTGATTTTGCGTCAATAAACCAAACCAGGTCTGCAAAAAAATTACTGAACCTGACGAGGTCCATGTACACAGGTTTATAAGTCCAAGTTAATTTTGCGTCGAAAAACCAAATCAGGTCTTCAAGAAAAAAAAACTACTAGACCTGACGAGGTCCATGTGCACAGCTTCACGTTTCAGAGTGAATTTTGCGTCAGAAAACCAAATCAGGTCTTCAAAAAAAAAACTACTAGGCCTGACGAGGTCCATGTGCACAGCTTTACGTTTCAGAGTGGATTTTGCGTCAAAAAACCCAATCAGGTCTGCAAATAAATCACTCAACCTAACAAGGTCCATGCGTGCACAGGTTTATAAGTCTTAAGTTAATTTACGCTGACGCTGATCAGATTTAAAAGAATATACAGGTGTTTCGGTGGCCTTGCATAATACTTTGGGAGGTGATTTATCTCTGAAGAATAAGTCGAAAAGTGAGAGTAAAATTTTTCCTCAAGTGCTCTCTGAGGGAGTCACAGCTCTTCAATCGATCCGAACTGTAATCACATTTAAAACAGGTATTTCTAGTTCGACATTGTGCTATTCGACATATTATTATTCGATGTTTTGCTTTTCGATCTTTTGTTTTTCGACCTTTTGGTTTTCGACCTTTTGCTTTTCGATATTTCACTTTTCGACCTTTTGGTTTTCGACCTTTTGCTTTTTGATATTTCACTTTTCGACCTTTTGGTTTTCGACCTTTTGCTTTTCGATATTTCACTTTTCGATCTTTTGATTTTCGACCTTTTGTACTTTCGACAATAGTGCTATCGATGTTTTGTGGTTTCGTTATTTTGTTTCTCGACTTTATGCATTCGATGTTTTGTTTTCGACCTTTTGTATTTCGATCTTTTTTCCGTCACCCGTGAAATAGTAGTTGATACATCAAGGGACTAACAGGGCCCGAGGGCAGCAATTCACCAAAGGGAATAAAAATAAACGTCAGTCCCGTGGTGTATACAGGACTTTTCGCAATACCGGAGTGCCATTTTCATGAACTAGTACCATTCATTCTAAAAGTTTGGCGTTTGAAGGGAGCGTGCGCTCTAACATAATGGCTTATTGCGCCTTTATTTTTGAAACGCGACCCCATGTTATTTGAGACTTTATTTTCACCGGAAATCAAGGAACATTTCTGTGTAAGGTACCTATTTCCAAATCGATATTGTGAAATCGAAAGCTATCGTGAATTGAACACAAACAATGAAAGATTTCGTAATCATTTGGCAGAATTTTCAAGTTTTTCTACAGCCGATTGATAACAATGTGACTGAGTTGTGATACCTTGTGTGATTACTCAAGAAGAGACCTATTCAACAGTGCAAAAATGGAATGCCTCGTCTACAGCCTTCAGAAGAAAATTTAGTTTTTGATTGCAGGAAAACCAAGGGAATAAAAATCTCCTTTTTTTCCCGCTAAAGGGGAAGGAAAAAAGCACTTTTTGTCCCGGCATTGCGAAAAAAATATATTTTTTTTTGTTGACAATATTTTTCAAAAAACGGCTCTACTCAATTTTCTACGTCTCTCAAAATTATGAAACAGTTGATACTTGATTTTTGTGTTTGTCAAAAAATGTTGCAGTAATCCTTTAGAGACGTTTCTAGTGTTTTAGGGCTATTGGGCTTCTGAAAAAATGTGGGGTAATCCAAACGGAAACAATAAGGTGGACAAACATTCATATGGAATCCCATCAAAATCTTTATATCTCTTTATCTTAATTTTTGAGGGCGAAATATCGATACCGTGCGTATACAGTCTCAAGCGATTATGTAGAAGCCTTGGCGTGATCAGTCCGTATCTTGAGATGCGGAGCCTTGATTGCTCCGATGATTTACATGGGCAAGCCCAACAACACAACAAAATGCACGAAATTCGAGTGTTCTCCAGTAGTAAGAGGCACGCGTACAAGTGTTACCTACATGATATTGAATCATCAGAATGATTTGAACTGTTTCTTAGTTTCTCTGGCGTAAAATCCGTTGCAAAGCCTCGCAAAATCGCATAGTTCCCTTTTTTTCTATTCCGTCCAATGAAACACTACCACGCTCGTGTTGGATTGACTAGAAACCAGAAAAATCTCTTGTTTCTCTGCCTGGAGCTTCTGTTGGCACAAACGAAGACTGCACAATAACTTGTAACCCTATCCAGTTGTGTGACAACTGACACGTATACTTAGTTGACATCATGTTAACGTTGCCCCGGACCAGCTGTTGGACACATGGAAGTGACGTTACGTGGAAATGGTTTAGTGTCTTGAGGGATATCTTTTCACACTGATGAGGCAAAAATAAGGGCGAAACAGGTGTCTATGGAGTTTTGGTTGGGTGGTCCGATGTTGTAGTAGTCTGAAAGCTCTGTTCACCGATTCCATTCAATTCAATTTCAATTTTTCCTTGTTTATACAGGGTGTTTCGCAATTACGGTTACAAACTTCTAGGGGAGATTCTCCATCAAAAATGGACCGGGAAAAAGTATGACTTTGATGTTCTAAAATGTTCCGTCAAAAAGATACAGGGTGTTCAAGTTGACTTTTTAAAATCGATTTTTCAACATAACTTTAGAACCGTTCAACTGATTTTGCTCAAATTTAGAACAAGGTTAACCAGAATAGGTCTCTATCAAATAATAGCAACGCGTTTAGAAAAAAAGTTCAGAGGCGTAGATAATGGGGGGTGTCTTCATATTTCCCCCCCTATTTTTTACCCCCCTAGCTATTTTCTCAAATTGTTCAGATTTTTTGATTTTACGTCCAATTTAGAGAAAAAAGTTACTCTTGCAAAATTTTGATTAGAGGCTTCGTTTTTGAGATATCTGGGTTTTAAACTTTGGAAAACATCTCGAAATTGCCACTTTTAAAGGCCTAAAAATTAGAATAAGAAAAAGAATTTCTAGAATAGAGTCTCTAGAATTTCTTAATTGATAAACCACCATTTTTCCTGAGAAACAGGAAGTTTCCAAGGAAAAAAAATTGGGCTCATTGAAAGTGGCGATTTCGAGATATTTTCCAAAGTTTCAAACCCAAATATCTCAAAAAGAAAGCCTCCAATCAAAATTTTGCAAGAGTAACTTTTTTTTCTAGATTGGACGTAAAATCAAAAAATTAGAACAATTTGGGGAAATAGCTAGGGGGGTAAAAATAGGGGGAGAAATATGAAAACACCCCCCATTATCTACGCCCCTGAATTTAGTTTTCCAAACACATTGCTATTATTTGATAGAGACCTATTTTGGTTAACTCTGTTCCAAATTTGAACAAAATCAGTTGAACGGTTCACAAGTTATGTCAAAAAATCGATTTTCAAAAGTCAACTTGAACACCCTGTATCTTTTTAACGGATCTAGGAAAAAACATCGCTGGAATAAACATAGCCGGAAAAAACATAGCGGAGAAAATATAGCATGGAAAAAACATCGCAGGGAGAAAACATAGCATGGAAAAAACATAGCAGGATAAAACATAGCACGGAATAAACATCGCACGGAATAAATATCGCGAAAAAAAACATAGCAGGGAGAAAACATAGCATGGAAAAAACATAGCAGGATAAAACATCGCGCAGAATAAATATCGCGGAAAAAAACATAGCAGGGGAGAACGGTGCTAAGACAATTCTTCGCCGGACAATTCTTCGCAAGCATTGCGCCCGCGCATACTTTAAGACACAAGGGGGCTAGCAGGGCTCAAATAGCCACAATGTAGATACAAGGCTAGATAGGGCTTCGAATAACACAAAAAGGCATGAGGGGCTCAATGGGGCTCCAAAAGACATTAGGAGACACAAGGGTGCTCAGCAGGGCCTAAGCCACTACACTGTAGACCAAGAGAGGATAAGGCTGTTGATATCGCAAGAAGGACTGATAAGGCTCACTAGGGCTCCAAATGACACCCTAAGGCATAAAGGGGGCCTATAGGGCTCCGATCAACACATGAAGACACACAGGAGCTGACTAGAGCTCCGCAACAAAGACGGGTTGGAAAGGGGCTCAACAGGGCTACAAATGACACATAAAGACACAGGGGGGCCTGATAGGGCTTTGAAAAACCTGGAAAGGCACAAGAGAGCTTTCTAAGATGCCAGAAATGTCAAGAGGTCAGAAGGGGGTCACCGGGGCCCCAAACTATAATTGTGGACACAAGGGCTCCATCATTAGGGCTCCAAACGATACTTGAAGATACAAGGGGGCTCAGCAGGGTTTGAAACGCTTCAATGTAGATATAAGGGAGGATAGGATTCTTATAGTTGCAAGAAGGCCTGGCGAGGCCCACTAGGTCTGCAAATGAAACTTTGAGACACAAAGAGAGCTCGGGGAGCCGTGTAGAACTTCGACCAACACATAAAGACTCATAGGAGCTAACTAGAGCTTCAAAACCTAGCACAATGTAAAAAGGGGCTCAGCAGAGCTATAAGTGAAACATAAAGACACAGGGGGGCCACATAGGCCTCTGAAAACATAATAAGGTACAAAGGAGCTGCTAAGATTCCGGAAACTTCGAGAAATCTGAAGGAGGTCACCTGGTCGGCAAACGATAATTGAAGACACAAGGGGGCTCAATAGGGCTCCAAACGATACTTGAAGATACAAAGGGGCTTAGAAGAGCTTGAAACGCTTCGATGTGGACACAAGAGAGGAGAGGCCTCTATAAATCGGACAAAGGCCTGACGGGCCTCACTGGGGCTCCAAATGACACTTGGAGACATGAGGTGGCCCCGTAGAACTTTGACCAACACATAGAGACTAACAGGAGCTAACTAGAGCCTCAAAAACTAACACATTTAAAAAAGGGGCTCAGCAGGGCTACAAATGAAACAAAGACACAGGGGGCAACATAGGACTCTCAGAAACTTGATAAGGCACAAAGGAGCTTTCTTAGAATCCAGAAACATCGAGAAATCAGAAGAGGGTCACCTGGTCTGCAAACGACAATTGAAGACACAAGGGGGCTCAATAGGGCTCCAACAATACTTGAAGATACAAAGGGGCTCAGTAGGGCTTGAAACGCTCCAATATAGACACAAGAGAGGAGAGGCCTCTGAAAATCGAGCGAATGCCTGGCGGGGCTCACTGGGGTTCCAAATGACACTTGGGGACACGAGGGGGCCCGTAGAGCTTTGATCAACACAATAAGACTAACAGGAGTTAACTAGAGCTGATGAAACTGACACATTATATAATGCTGCAAACGATAATTGAATACATAAGGGGGGCCAATAGGGCTCCAAACGATACTTGAAGATACAAGGGGGCTCATAGAGCTTAAAACGCTTCAATGTAGACACAAGAGAGGAGAGGCCTCTCAAGATCGGAAGAAGGTCTGGCGGGGCTCACTGGGGCTCCAAATGACACTTGGGGACACAAGGGGGCCCCGTAGAACTTTGATCAACACATGAACACTGATAGGAGCTAACTAGGGCTTGAAAACTAACACATTGTGAGAAGGGGCTCAGCAGGGCTACAAATGCAACATGAAGACAAGGGGGCCTAATAGGGCTCTGAGAAACTGTCCAAGGCATAAGGGCGAAGCAAATCCCCAAGATATCCAAGGGGATTCATCAAGATCCCAAACGATACCTTGTAGAGACAAGGGGGCTCAGCAAGGCTTGAAACGCTACGTAAAAACCCAGTGGGGGATAGGGCTCTGAATATCACAGTCACACTCGGCCTCATTAGGGCTCCAAAGTTTCCGGCGCGAAGAATTGTCCGGTCACCGGAGAGAACATAGCATGGAAAAATCACAGCCAGGAAAAAATTCTGCTACAGACAGCCCCCATACTTATTTACGTCTTTGACTTAAACGACTCTCATAGGTACCTACTTGAATCTCACGACCCAAACATGATACCTTACCGTGTGTAGACTTCCATCATGCACATCATGCACGGCCAGACTTCTGATATATCCAGGCCTCCACCCCAGGCGGCCCCCATACGTACTTAGACCTGTACTGAAGACTTCATTTCCGCGTACTTGCGGTCATACTTGATTTTGATAGTTGGGAGACCACAGGAGATTTGGAAAAATACATCCTTGCGATGTTATTTCCCTGCTATGTTTTACCGTGCGATGTTTTTTCTGGCTATATTTTTTCCGCTATGTTTTCTCCCGCGATGTTTATTCCATGCTATGTTTTTTCCGGTCGATGTTTCTTCCGTGCGATGTTTCTTCCGTGCGATGTTTTCTCCATACGATGTTATTTCCATGCGATGTTTTTTCCTGCTATGTTTTTTCCGCTATGTTTTTTCCTGCGATGTTTTCTCCTGCGATGCTTTTTAACGGAGCATTTTAGGACATCGAAGTTATATTTTTTCCTAGTCCATTTTTGATGGAGAATCTCCCCTAGAAGTTTGTAACCGTAATTGCGAAACATCCTGTATTGGGTACAATGCCCAAATGATGTTTCCTCTTCCCAAACTTCCCAAAAATAGTTTTGAATAACGAAGACAGGGGAGTCCACGTCCTCTCTCACTTGACCCCTGTGTCTCCATGAATATAAAGAAACTAAGTTGTTCTCAACATTTTTCTGGTACTCTTCAAGCATTTCCCCAAAGTGCTCTGGCGGGTCCGTGTCCTCGATTTGTAAATCACCCTGTATGATACTGTGGTATACTCTATACACTGATAGAAAGGACCACCAGATTCCTCTGCTTGAAAAGTAGTCCCGAGCGTTACCCGCGAAATTTAAAATTCCAGTTAGAAAGAGGTGCTTATTTCCGCTAATCACAGCTAAGTATGCTATGGTAAGTTCAAATGACACCAGTTTTATACCAATTTTGATGAATGAGAAAATAATTTTTTTGAATGAAGCTGATTTTATTACACAAGACTCACAACAGCCAAGCCAAGCCGACTGAAAATAACAAACGTCATAGAGAAGTGGAGGTTATAAATCGTACATAAGTGTCAAACTCGCTAAATTTAATGCCATTGGCTTGGCGTAAGAATAATTTGCCCGTGTAAGATTACCAACCGAACAAAACTAGGTAATATTATAGTTCTAAACGCGCCCATTTTGTAACAGTCTTTGATGCTTTTGTTTGTTATAGGTTACATCACTGAAATTCAAAGAAGTCTGTTCTATCGGTGCACAGACTATACTTGTATATTGAAGTGCTCGCCAATTGAAATGGCTCACCCAAATAATTCATTCGCATTCAAAGTGAAATAGCTCTTGAATAAATTAACCATTTTGGATACTTTCATGTTTTCTGATTAGCTCATGCACATATAGGTCGCGGGAGTATAACCTCACCTTGGCACCATGGCACTCGCTATGGCAACGTTGATGCAAGCATGCCTGACGTGGCAACAGCGCAGTGTGCATTCTTTTTGACGTTGAATTGACATCAGACGCTTGCGCCAGCGCATGACAGGGTGCCAAGGTACCGCCGTAGGGATTTGTTTGTTTTTCACATTTCTCAGACAAATCATGAGTTTAGCACAATTATTCTTTCAATAAAGTGGCAATTGTTCACTAAATCATCTGAATTTTCATGTAATTAATTACAACTGAAGAAAATTGTATTGAAGTACTAGTGAGAATAACATTATACCATCACACCCATGTTCAGGACGCCATTTTTGTTCCCGCGACCTATTGGACTACAACATGTCATGGGGCCATTTTTAGACAGGTGTTTCGTATTAATTATATAGAGCGCCTAATCAGGTACTGCAAAAATGGGAAAGTTTGAACAGATCCCATTTCACAAAAAAATGGTTTTTGGTTTTGTCCAAGTCTTTCAGGGGGAATGTTGTTCGCATACCCTAGGGCGGTTTTTCAAATTTTGGCAATTTTGGCGAAGATTTTTTGAATTTTTTACCTATCTGCTTTAATTAGATACAGGGTGATCTCAAAAATGCAACTTTCTTGTCTTGCATTTAACTGTCTCTTTTTCTGATTCTGGAAAATTAAGACTCTTTTGAAACAAAAGAGTGAGATGAGACCCCCCAAGAGGCTATGACAACGTCAAGTTGCTCAACGAGGTTGGCATTAAATATTCACAAGACCGAACTAAGCAGATAGCTCTGACTTTTCTTTTCAACTTATGCAACGGAAAGGTTGACTGTTCTGCCTTACTGGAAAAGCTGCAGTTCCACGTACCGCGTATTTCTGCTAGGCAATGGCCTACTTTTTATTGTGAACGCCCCAATACCACCATTCTGTCCAGATGTCTCGTATTTTTCATGTGCAATACGTTCAACACGCTGTATCCTGATTGTGATATTAACTTCGATTCTCTGACTTACATTTTGAGCTGTTCTGGCATACCCTGAATTATTATTGATCCCTCATGATTCTTCCTATTTGTTAGATGTTCAATAACTGTTTGTTATTTCAATACTTGTGTTACTCTGACACAATATTTCCTGTATTAGGAGTGTACCTGTTGGAAATTAATGCTATTTACCTTTCTTAAATCGGATCTCTAAGAAGTTTGTCGTTTGAGGCACTTTTGATTCAATCCCTCATCCAAAATTTGTACCTTGAGTCAATTCCGATCCTCGATTCTTCTGACCAATCTGACCTGAGTCTTTAGCTCCAAGAAGAGCCCTCATTTCCCAAAATAGTGTGGAGCGGTTGAAGCTCGCTAACACGTCTCCTTAACGAGTTATTTTTTTTGGAGTATAACACTCTGGAATTATCACCATTCGATTGAGAAAACATCAGGCTTCAGAATATATAAATTTCAGCAAAATCGCGAGGTGCCGACATCGAGTTTTTTGCCATCAAACCTCGAGAAGGTCCGATTTTTCAAGGGATTTTATCACTTACAAAAACTGAATTTTCTCGAAAAATATACGGTCTTGATTGCAGGTTTTGACGGCAATTTATAGAGAATTTCTTGGGCAACATTTTGATGTACGTCACTCTCACTCTGTTTCCCTAATCAACCCGGAAAACAAAAAAATGTGCAGAAAACAGCGACGAAATTTGTCAGTGTCCGCGTTCCCTTTACGATAACTTTCGAAATCACGATATCAAATTAAGATTTTTTCACACTGAAATGTTCCTCAAGTTATTCTGAAAATATAATCCCGCATAACATATAGTCGCGTTTCAAAAATAAAGGCGTCAGAAGCAAAAACATCGGAGCGCGCGCTCCCGTCAAACTGTCAGCCGCCCAGTATTTGGAACATGGGCTATGAGGTGTAAAATTTTTTCTCGACGTTATTTTAGATGATTGAGTGATGAAACTTTATATAATGGTTTTATAGACAATTACCTTTCCTTTTGCAAATTGTTGGGACCATACCATCCTGCAGAGCCCCTACAAGGTCGCTGCAAGGGCTTCTTTGGTTTAAAAAGTTACCGCTAACCTACTGCAGAGCAGATATTTTTGGTTTTTTTTCTCTTCATTTTTTTTATACGTCACTTCTTATTCAGAGCTGTATGATTTAAAATATGTGATGCCAAGTGGTAATCAGACTCCAATACCAAAGCAGTATTGAAGGAAATACCTACCTTACACTTCTGCGTGACTATCTAAATAGATACATATATATCGAAGTTCTATAAATTCAGCGGTGCAGTCAAGTGGTGGGCTACGGGACTATAGCCTCTCCCCAGATTACCAATTCTTCGCCCTTTTTTAGAGAATTTTAGCCCTTTCTCGAGTTTCGAAGAGACATTTCGTTTCCAGTTATTGGCTCAGCCTCCCACGACAAAATCCTGTCTGCGCCACTGAGTATCTGAAGTCAGGTTTCTATGTTTTGTATATTTATCGCAATGTCTCCATGAGGTACAATGGTTCTTGATCAATTCTAATGGGAAATAAGTGGAAAATTAAATTGATCAAACGAATGAAATGTCCTCATCGTCATCGGCATCATTATCGCCATCGTTCTCATTTTGAATAATAATTATTTTTGATTGGTTTTCGCAACCTTTGCATTTGCAAGCCTCATAGTGCATTTTAAATGTTCCTTCAGGCACTGGCATTTCGATGTTGAGCAGTTTTTGTCTTTGCAGAAAATGTCCAACATCTCCCGGACTTCATTTGGGATGAGAGGCTGTACGGAGATAGTTTGTGAAATATAATTTGATGTATTTTCCCTCGTATTTTCCCAACCGAAACGAAAAATGTCCAATTCAGGCAATAAGCCCACATTACGGTTCCGCCATATTATGTGACACTCGATGTGACACTGCAACATACATCTGAAAAAAAAATTTCAGTGTTTTCTGATACAGGCAAGTAAATGGCTACTTTAAGACGTGCTGCCGAAATGCGTCTTCCGTTGTAGGAATTTCGGAAGACGGCTTGAGCTTGTCAAGGGTGAGGTGACGTCGCAAATCGTCAAGTGTTTTGATGTCATTTTTTCATCTGAACAAAATCTTGATGAATCGTCTCGAGATTTCAATATTGCCAGAAACATCATGTACATTTCCAGTAAAATGCGCTAGCGATTTAACTTCATTTAGTCTCGTCCTAGCAAGATCGAATGCCGTTTTCTTTCCAATTTTGAAAAAGCCATTGGTAGTGTCGCATCCTGTCAAATTATTATAATTATACTTCTTTTCTACAATAAAAATTTCTATTATGATCTGTAAGGGCGTATGTCACATATGGTGAAACAGCAATGTGAGCTTATTGCCTGGATTGGACATTTTTCGTTTCGGTTGGGAAAATACATCAAAAAAATTATATTTCACCAACTATCTCGCTACGGCCTCTAATCCCAAATGAAGTCCGGGAGATGTTGGACATTTTCTGCAAAGACAAAAACTGCTCAACATTGAAATGCCTGTGTCTGAAGGAACATTTAAAATGCACTGAGGCTTGCAAATTCAAAGGTTGCGAAAGAAAACCAATCAAAAATAATAATAATTCAAAATGAGAACGATGGCGATAATGATGCCGATGACGATGAGGACATTTCATTCGTTTGATCAATTTAATTTTCCACTTATTTCCCATTAGAATTGATCAAGAACCATTGTACCTCATGGAGACATTGCGATAAATATACAAAACATAGAAACCTGACTTCAGATACTCAGTGGCGCAGACAGGATTTTGTCGTGGGAGGCTGAGCCAATAACTGGGAACGAAATGTCTCTTCGAAACTCGAGAAAGGGCTAAAATTCTCTAAAAAAGGGCGAAAAATTCGTAATCTGGGGAGAGGCTATAGTCCCGTAGCCCACCACTTGACTGCACCGCTGAATTTATAGAACTTCGATATATAGGTATCTATTTAGATAATCACGCAGAAGTGTAAGGTAGGTATTTCCTACAATACTGCTTTGGTATTAGAGTCTGATTACCACTTGGCATTACATATTTTAAATCATACAGTTCTGAATAAGAAGTGACGTATAAAAAAAAATGAAAAAGGAAAAAAAAACAAAAAAATCTGCTCTGCAGTAGGTTAGCGGTAATTTTTTGAACCAAAGAAGCCCTTGCAGCGACCTTGTAGGGGCTCTGCAGGATGGTATACTCCCAATAATTTGCAAAGGGAGAGGTAATTGTCTATAAAACCATTATACCGGGTGATCATTTGAAAACTATCCACCTGCAATAACTCCCGACTCCTAGTGAATATTTTTTCGAGCAAAAACAGGTCGATTTTTATATCAAGGGGGACATCCAAAACATACATTAGCAAATTTCTATATTCACCCCCTTCGCCCCCACTCACCCCAACTTTGATATTTCAAATGACACTACCTACCTTGCGATACATCAAATTGAAGGAAATTGAATTTTCTTTCTGAAAAAAATTTTTTCAAAATTTTCAACCCCACCCCCTTTTCTCTAAAATATCTCTGACTGTCCCATTTTATATTCTGGACCCCTCATTTTTTTCTCAATTTAGTTGGCGTCATCCTAGATAGCATCGAAGAAAAAAAAAATCGGTGGAAAAAGTGCTACCTAAATTCACCCCTTTGCTCTCCCCCACCTCAACTCCCGAATTTAACAAAACACCACCTACTTTGTGACACATCAAATTGAAGGGAATTGAATTCTCTTTCCGAAAAGCATTTTTTTGAAATTTCTCACCCCTCCCCCAATAAATTGGCTATTTGGAGTATTCTAGGGAGGCAATGGGGGGCTTTAAAAATTGTGAAAAAATCTTTTTCAGGGAGAGAATTCAATTTCCTTCAATTTGATGTATTACAAAGTGGGTATTGACATTTTAAATTTTTGAGGTCAGGGGGGGGGGGAGCGAAGGGGTAAATTTGGGTGACACTTTTTTTATAGAAAATTTTCTCTTTCGATGCTGTGCAGGATGACGTTTACTGTATTGAAGGGAAATGGAGGTCAAGAATATTAACTTAGACACTCAGAGAATTTTAGGAAGAACAGGGGGTGGAGTTGAAAAATTTCAAAATATTTTTTTTAGAAAGAGAATTAAATTCTCTTTAATTTGATGTATCGCAAGGTAGGTGGTGTTGTTTGAAATTTCAAAGTTGGGGTGAGTGGGGGCGAGGGGGCTCAAGATATAAATTCTCCAATGTATGTTTTAGATGTCCCCCTCGATATAAAAATCGACCTGTTTTTGCTCAAAGACATTTGCACTAGAAATCGGGAGATATTGCAGGTGGATAGTTTTCAAATGATCACCCGGTATAAAGTTTCATCACTCAATCATCTAAAATAACGTCGAGAAAATTTTTTACACCTCATAGCCCATGTTCCAAATACTGGGCGGCTGACAGTTTGACGGGAGCGCGCGCTCCGATGTTTTTGCTTCTGACGCCTTTATTTTTAAAACGCGACTATATGTTATGCGGGATTATATTTTCAGAATAAATTGAGGAACATTTCTGTGCAAAAAAATCTCAATTTGATATCGTGAATTCGAAAGTTATCGTAAAGGGAACGCGGACACTGACAAATTTCGTCGCTGTTTTCTGCACATTTTTTATTTTTCCGGGTTAATTAGGATAACAGAGTGAGAGTGACGTACATCAAAATGTTGCCCAAGAAATTCTCTATAAATTGACGTCAGAACCTGCCATCAAGACCGTATATTTTTCGAGAAAATTCAGTTTTTGTAAGTGATAAAATCCCTTGAAAAATCGGACCTTCTCGAGGTTTGATGGCAAAAAACTCGATGTCGGTACCTCGCGATTTTGCTGAAATTTATATATTCTGAAGCCTGATGTTTTCTCAATCGAATGGTGATGGTTCCAGAGTGTTATACTCTAAAAAAAATAACTCGTTAAGGAGACGCGTTAGCGAGCTTCAACCGCTCCACTATAGGTCTACATCTACAACGAATGAAGTTATCACTGCAAAACCAAAAGGTTACATTTTTAAGATCACCCTGTACCTAATTAAAGCAGATAGGTGAAAAATTCAAAAAATCTTCCGAGTTATGGTTACAACGACTCCCCTAAAACACTAAGATTAAACCAAAAATATTTTTTTGCGAGATGAGAGCTGTTCAAACTTTTCTATTTTTGCAGTACTTGATTGAGCACCCTGTATGATTGATACGAAACATCTGTACCAAAAATGGCTCATAGCATGTTGTAGTCCAATACGTGAGCTGATCAGAAAACATAAAATGATTAAAACCGGTTGATTCATTCAAGAGTTATGTCACTTTGAATGCGACTGAATTTTTTGGGTGAACCATTTCAATTGGCGAGCACTTTTATTTATATGGTTCACTTCAAGACTTCTATAATAGTGGGGGGGTTAGCGGAATGGTCTGTGCATTTTGTGATCAAAACATGAAATTTGGCATACTTGTTCAGAAGACCCTCTTTTGCAATTCCAGATGTGGCGCCACGCAAGATTTCGCATCAGAGGCACTGTATTGCGGTTAATATACCTGCTAGGGGTAAATTCTGCAAAAATGGTTCCTGGCCGGTCTCTGGTACCGCAGTCGGTATTTTTTAGTTCTGTTCAGATAAAACTACATGTAGAAATGAGTGAGGAGTACATTTTCACAAGCAAAGTTCCAAATACTGCCTTTATACGTTGTTTCAATACCTTTTAAGGCCAACTTTGTTTTAGTACAGGAAACATGGTAAAAAAATTGCCAAAACCTCGGCAAAGATATGAACGTCCTGAAAATTTGATATTCTGTCCAGAATTATGTGCCCTACTACATATCTAAAATTGCCTGAAATCGCACCTCGAAGCTTCGAGTTATTGGAGGGGGGGTAAAAAATTGCAACTCAAAATGAAAGGTATAGAACCCGATGGTACCCGTCAATCCAATGGATGCAAATACGTCGTAGTTTGACGCATCACAACCAGTTGATACAATTTTGGCACAAAAAGTGTCGATCATTGTTGAAGGAGGGTCGTGGGGAAGGGCGAAACTCGGCTGGGTGGCTCTTTTTCTTCCTGGGCCATGAAGAATCGATTACGACCGGATTGGTATCTTTTCCGACTAAATTCAATGTCCTGAACTTGAATCCGATGTGTGAATTTGGATAAAAACAAGTTCGAACAAGTTAACTTGAGAAAACCTGTTTTTTCTTTGACAATTTTCACAATACTTTTTTCTACTGTTAGAGGTATTCATCTTTGAAAATATCTCAGAGGCCATTAGACTAAACTGTATTTTTCACGAAAATCATCCATTCGATCTGTAACTTTGTTTTTCGAGGTGGGAAAAATCGATTTGAACTTTAGTCGGCACTGCCCGGCGTCTACTAATGACCAGAACACTACAGCATGCACCTTCAAGTAATAACTCAATACCCTGCATTGCGATTCATGACGATTTTGTTCATGTTATAGGGAATTCAGTTCTGCACAGATCCTCGAACTTTTAAAGATGAGTTATAATTTTTTAGATAGTTTGGGCTATTTTCATTTAAAGATGCATGGTGTAGTGTTCTGGTCAGTAGTAGACGACGCGGGCTGTGCCAACTAAAGTTCAGATTGATTTTTTTCTGTCTCGAAAAACAAAGTTACAAATCGATGGATGATTTTTGTGAAGAATACAGTTCAAACTAATGGCCTCTGAAATATTTTCGAAGAAGAATACCTCTAACAGTAAAAAAAAGTTTCTTGAAAATTGTCAAAGAAAAAACAGGTTTTCTCAAGTTAACTTGTTTGAACTTGTTTTTGTCCAAGTGTATACATCGGATTCAAGTTCGGGACATTGAATTTAGTCGGAAAAGATACCAATCTTGTCGTGATCGATTCTACATGGACCAGGAAGAAAAAGAGCCACCCAGCCGAGTTTCGCCCTCCCCCGCGACCCCCCTTTAACAATGATCGACACTTTTTGTGCCAAAATTGTATCAACGGAATGTGATGCGTCGAACTACGACGTATTTGCATCCATTGGATTGACGGGTTCCATCGGGTTCCATACCTTTAATTTTGAGTTGCAATTTTTTACCCCCCCTCCAATAACTCGAAGCCTCGGGATGCGATTTTTGGCAATTTTAGATATGTATTCTGAACAGAATATCAAATTTTCAGGACGTTCATATCTTTGCCGAGGTTTTGGCAAATTTTTTACCATGTTTCCTGTACTAAAACAAAGTTGGCCTTAAAATGTATTAAAACAACGTATAAAGGCAGCATTTGGAACTTTGCTTGTGAAAATGTACTACTCATTCATTTCTACATGTAGTTTTAACTAAACAGAACTAAAAAATACCGACTGCGGTACCAAGAGACCGGCCAGGAACCATTTTTGCAGAATTTACCCCTAGCAGGTATATTAACCGCAATACAGTGCCTCTGGTGCGAAATCTTGCGTGGCGCCACATCTAGAATTGCAAAGGAGGGTCTTCTGAACACGTATGCCAAATTTCATGCTTCGATCACAAAATGCACAGATCATTCCATTTTTGGCCGTTAACCCCGCCACTATAAGCTCCTTCATCTGACTAAAGCTATATACACGTTTGACCTTACTTCACATAACTTCCCTCGAATCGTATATCGCATTGCCTCAAATTTTACTGATGAACCCATTATTAGATCACACCACAATGGTTGGTGCCGTCCAAGAACCACAACCAGTTTCACTCCATCCATCATTCATAAGACTTTCGGAGCTGCCTTGGTGCTCCATAGGACTCCTTACCCAGGGGCCCATATTATCTCATGTGTGTGGAACTTCGCCCGCATCTCTTGATCTCAGTTGTGTGGCGGTCACCCCCGGTGGTAATCATCACGTCCACCTTGGGTGATTTATGGTTTGTAGCCGATTGTATAATCAGGTTAAACGCAATACAATGCTATCGTAATCTGGAATCTGCTTCTTCCGCTCTTCAACCGCCAAGTCCTTATCGCCGAATGCGCTAACTTTTACGTGTTGTTTCTCATCTAAAACACTTGAATCTCTCCTCTCTGAGCAACAACAAACAAACATCGGAATATGTGTGCTGTTCCCCGGCGAGAGCAGACTTTTCGAGGAGGAAGTTTTCGGTTTCGCCATGCATATTCATCGGTGTGCCATCATCCTCTTAATTAAAACGAAATTTATATCTCCTCATTGTGGATGTGAACGACTGGTGTGGTTGTGTGTGTTTGTGTGTGAAAGCGCCTCTGCGCCTCTGTGTAAAACATATATAGTCAAAGATACAAAATATTACAGCGGCGCTAACAATCAAACTACAGCACCGGAATTACACCTTCGTCGAAATATAATGACGGAATATTAAAGAGCTCTCGCGCGAGGACTTCTGCACCTTTTTTTACAAACAGGTCTCCGATGGCAGTGAATATCAGTTCTCTTGACGATTAATGCGACGACATATGAATCATTAGAAAAGCTTTATTAAATTCCTCAACAACATTCCATTTTGTACCCATCGGAGCTACCGATGAAATTCTTCTATACATCTCGCTGATGGGCATAAATTCTGACCGCGACTTTTGGCTTGTCGCATTCAAATATTAATATTAATTAATAACATCATCAAAGCATTTTCCAAAATCTTCTGTAATTTTTATTAATTGGCTACTCAAAACGTAACTTGAATAAATAACGGCGTCGTAAAATTTTATACTTACAACAAACATCATAACAGTAAAAATGAGAAGGACTCTTGTAATAACTGGCGACACACACAGAAAATCCGGCGACTTTCATGTAGATCTCTCAGAGAGGAGCATAATCACTTAATTGTTTATCTCTCGTGGATCTGAATATTTAACGCCGTTCCTTCACAATTTGTCATGACCATAATTCATAACGTAAGAACCCAGGACCCTGGTCAGAGCAAGATTTCAAGAGATTGTGTATGCACAGTTGTGCGTCTGTGTTTCACACAGCTGAAATCTGACAGTTGGTAGAACTTTTATTGCCGCGCGGTGCTGTCAGTCAGTGTTGCCAACGCCCTGCTGTGATTCGAGTGTAAATTATATGGCCGACGTATTTCAGGAATTTTATGTTTTAATTCATCCATTGTGACTGTGGGACTTCTGGAAATATCCTCACCTGTCGCTTGCTAATTACTGCTTCTCAAATCAACCGCATACAGCTCTATACATTCAACTCTGTATTCAATAGACTATACTGCTGTATATATAGGTGAGAGAAAAAGTGAAACTGCCCTTGCACGTCAGAAGTAACCGAACTTGTTCCTGAAATAGTTGCTCTGAAATAATACACCTTCCCACTGGCCTGGTGTTCAGGTTTCAAAAGTTCAAAGAGCGTATTCGCTTTCCCGTTTCTCTGAATATCGGTCGTAAATTCTGGAACCGGTGCCACCACCTCTCGTCTGCTCGCAAATCTGTGGCTCGTGCGGAATATCGCCAGGCGATAATCCCCCGACGGGAAGAACAAAGCACGGTCGCCAACCCCTAAGGAACACAATCCCCACTAGTGAAACACGAGAATCCGCCTTTGTCTCGCCGTTCATAGATTTGGCCAATTTGGCGCTCGCTCGCTACGCTTTTCAATCTCGAAAAAAAAAAATATAAATAAAGTGGGGCGCCGAGGCGGAGTTCGAGATTTTTAGCGAAACTATTGAATTTCCCGACCTAGCTTTGCATCAAGAATATATTTATTTACATATGGAGATTCCCAATTTAGACCGAAAAACATGCCCCTCTCCCTATCTTTCCTACCATACCCCTACCTACCCTATCTTCTGTACATTTATTATTATTGCTCCACAATCCACAATCAAATATGGCTCATTTTAGCATAACCCTATATCGGTTGCTAACATAATCGCGAAAGCTTTCATTGAAAGCACAACACCTTAATGATGGAACAGGCAAATTGTCGAACGGCTCCTCCACCAAATGTACAAGTCTGCTGTTTATACTTTAATCGGAATCTCCAGTAAATTGATAATATCGGAACAGTGTAGTAGCCCTGCAAAACTGACATAATCTTGATGTTTTTTTTTATGTCAGGTACCTTACATTAGTACAGTTCTGAAGACACCGGGTGATCATTTGAAAACTATCCATCTGCAATAACTCCCGATTCCTAGTGAAAATGTCTTCGAGCAAAAACAGGTCGATTTTTATATCAAGGGGGACATCTAAAACATACATTAGCGATTCTCTGTCTTAAGCCCCCTTGCCCCCGCCTACCCCAACTTTGAAATTTCAAATGACAACAAAAATCTTCAATAAATTTTCTTTAGAGCTGCGCAGTCTCCCTGAACACGGGTTCCACCAAAAAATTTAAGAGCGGTTTAAGCTAAACCGAGATTAAACGGATTTTTTTCTGGTCAATGTTGATAGATTCATTTTGGAAAATACGTTAAATCGCAAGTATACCACCCTTTGGTTAATTTTTCAGCGTGGAACCTGAATTTACATTGATCATCTGGCCAGAATCCATCAAAATAAATCTCGAGTTAGCTATCAGCTGGTTAAATATTTTGGTGGAACCCACGGTGTGAGACGGCTTCGGGTTTCTCTCCATGCCATATTAGTTCGGAAGGCCTACTATGACCTCGATGAATTTTTTTCTGACAAGGATATATAGAATTTGGGATCTGTTGTAATGTTTTTGTATATATTTTGTTAAAAATCTCATGTAATGTTTTTATGTTTTTGTACAATTTATTTTCTGTATATTTCTGTATATTTTGTAAATATTTTATATTTCATTATCTTTATTTTTTAGTAACTAGTCATGACGCGTTCTACGCCTTACAGGCAAAACATGTACATTACTTTTTTTTTGTACTGAACAAATAAAATATCATCTATCTATCTATCTATCTACCTACCTACCCATTTTTTCAATACAATCAATTCAACAGAATTAAATTCTCTTTCTGAAAAAATATTTCTAAATTTTTTAACCCCACCCCTCTTCCTCCCTAAATTCTCTGAGTGTCCAATTGAATATTCTTGACCTCTCAATTCTCTTCAATGCAGTCAACGTCATCCTGCACAGCATCGAAAGAGAAAATTTTCTATGGAAAAAGTGCCACCCCAATTCGCCCTTTCGCTCCCCCCTCCTCAAATTAAAAATATAATATCACAATACCTACTTTGTGATACATCAAATTGAAGGAAATTGAATTCTCATCCTGAACACAATTTTTTCGAAATTTTTAAACCCCCCGTTTTCTTTCTAAAATACTCCAAATGTCCAGTTAAATGAGGGAGGGATTAAAAATTCCAAAAAAATTGTTTTTAGGAAGAGAATTTCATTTCCTTTAATTTGATGTTTTACAAAGTGGGTGGTATTCTGTTGGATTTTGAAGTTGAGGTGAGGAAGAGCAATGGGGTTAATTTGGGTGGCACTTTCTCCACCAAAAATTCTCTCCTTTGAAACTATTCAGGATGATGCTGACTAAACTGAAGAGAATTGAGGGGTCCAGAATATTGAAAGGGACACTCAGAAAATTTTTAGGGAAAAGGGGGGTAGAGTTGAAATTTTTGAAAATATTTTTTTCAAGAAGAGAATTTAATTTTCTTCAGTTTGATGTATCGCAAGATAGGTAGTGTCATTTGAAATTTTATTTTTGGGATGGGTGGGGGCGAGGGAGCTGAAGATAGAAATTTGCCAATGTATGTTACAGATGTCCCCTTCGATATAAAAATCGACCTGTTTTTGCTCGAAGAAATATTGACTAGGAGTCGGGAGTTATTGCAGGTGGATAGTTTTCAAATGATCACCCGGTATAGGCTTTGGAGTTGAAAACGAAGAAAGGTTTTATAAATTTTATGAATTATCATTATGATATGATTTTGTAGTATTTATTTTATGATACATTATTTAATGATACGGTTTCGAAGTTTTTTTTTATTAGGTGTTTAGGGGCGCATCAAGTACTAACTTATCAGCGCCCTTTTCTCGGTGACTTTTTCTGTTTCACCCTTTTTCTCTTGGCGTGACCGCTCCCGCTAAGTATTTTATGCAGCTCAGTTTTCACACTCTCTAATTTCTTAATGATTGAGCTTGCAATATTTCACACCTTGACACGTGACAGTTCAGAATATGTTTTATTATTGTGATTGATTGTGATATAAGAAAAAAAATTACCGACCAAAATACTTGTTGTTTAATGGTTCATAGTTGACAGCTCGTCCTCAGATGCAATGAGCTGAGTGTCGAGCCGAAATGGATATGATTCGAGGATATGATTCGATTACGACTGGATGGTATATCGAACCACTTGAAAGATATGGAAGTTGTTACGTATTCGTTGGAGACTTCAACTTGGGGAAAGCAAGAAACCCGTTTAAATGGTGGAGGAGCTGTTCGATAGGATACCGCATTTTGGAGTGCAGTAAAGAGATTTTGCATGGGCGGGCCACTTTATACCGAGACAAGCGATTTGACCCGCAGCACTCGATATTTTGTCCCTTGGGGGGTCAATGGGGGCCCTCCAAATTTTCAAGATGCAAGAACTTTCACAAAATGATCATTGAGTATCGTCATGTAGGTATGTCAGAAGTGAAGCTTAAGGGTCTATTGAAAATGCCTTCATCAAATGTCGTCGTGCCAGATTCATTCTTCACACTTGAAAAAAAATTCTTTCGCAGAGGTCAAAAAAACTGTTTTAATTGCTTCTGCTGTGCAAGGAAACAATAAATTCATATGTTTTTTGCGTTCCCAACTAAATCGCGTTCCGTAAGCCTAAATATGAAGACAATTTTTTCACAATATTATTTTCCCCTCTTCAGTACACCTTTTTCAACAGCATTTTTTTCAATGTTCCTACTGGATAAGACTGTCAATTTTTGCAGATTTGAGAAGCTTGAGCTCTTTTCTCAGTAATTTCCATGCAACATACAACACTGTTCCAAGTTTATCAGAGAAGCCATTGCTGAAAAGAGGAAATTACGGGAGACATAGATGATCAGCAGACATGGCCAGGACAAAGAAAATCTGAACAAGGCAACGAGACATAATGAAAAATTACCATACGAAGAAAGAAATCAGGCATTTCAAGATTACCTGGAAAGTCTAACTCCTACCAAGGCAATTGAATACTTGTTATGGAAAGCCCCTGCGAAGCTCAAGAATTCTTCACAGTCCAACATACCTCACACCTAGATGTCTACACCATACCCGAACACCTAGATGTCTTCAAACCGTTTCCTTCTGAAAGTTCCCAAATCGAAGAGGCAGCTATAACTTCGTTTCTTGATGCACCGTACCAAATGGCATTGCCTATTGACGGATGTCATGCGAACTAAGAAAACGGTGACAAGTTATCATCGCGCATGTTCAGGGCCGCTATTCTTGAATCGTGTGAGAAAAGTTCCTGGGAGTAAAATACATTCCGCAGTACACTGATGTAGTGAATGTTGCCTAAAATCGTGATTTTTAGGCAACTTTCGCTACATAAGTGTAGTACGGACTACGGATTTTATAAAACTCAGAGGACTGACTGTCGCCACACCATGCGGGGCGCTTTCCATTTAAAACATTTGTGTCGGTTTGTGTCAGCTTGTGTTGATGAGACGAAGGAACACAGATCAAATGGAACGCATTTGTGTCGATTTGTGTCGACACAAGTCGACTTGTGTCGGTAAATGGAAAACGCTCGCTGTCGTCAATACAATACAGCACTGATTAAATGAGATATCCCCAGACAATTTTGCGGTAAATTTGAATGCTATGATGGTTGAAGTGTTCCATGTTTTTTTTTATTTCGTAATTTGGGGCATTTGGGAATGATCCCTCACATACCTATGTGCTTTCATGAATAGGTTGCGAGGGTTACACCGATTTTTCTATGTAACCACTTTTTCTTGAAAACGACGCATGATCCATTGAGCTTAGTTTGCGAATCACCTATTTTACAGCGTAACATATGGAAGACTTAGAACGAATCACCTCGTTTTTTAGCGCATGCGCTAAGCGGTCACGCAATATTGTGTATTATTGACATCGCAAGGAAGCTTAAACCAAAAAAATCACCAGGTTACGATCTTGTGACAGGGACAATAATCAAACAGCTTCCAAGTACAGCCGTCACCGTGCTCACTCACATACACAACGCCATCTTGAGAATTGGTCACTTTCCATCCCAGTGGGAAATGGCCCAAATCATAATTATCCTGAAACCTGGGAAACCAGCCGAAGAAGCAACATCCTATCGCCCTATTAGCCTTTTGCCCGTGCTGTCCAAGCTGTTCGAAAAATTGTTTTTCGGGAGGTTGAAGACACAACTTGACAAACTTAATATCATCCCAGAACATCAATTTGGTTACCGTGAACAACATGTCACCATCGAACAAATCCATCGGGTAGTTCAAGTAGTTAACGAGACTTTCAAAAAGAGAAAGTGCTGCTCCGCTGCTTTTCTCGACGTGACGCAAGCTTTTGATAGAGTAAGGCATCAAGGGCTAAGGGCTACTCTACAAATTGAGAAAATCAGCTTCCTGCAACATTCTGCTAGGTACTGCGATCGTATTTATCGAACAGATATTTTATGGTGAAATATCGAGGGGAAGTCACGGAGCTGTATTCTGTTGAAGCTGGTGTGCCACAGGGCAGTGTCCTGGACCCTGCATTATACAGGGTGGCCCAACGAAAACAGAACAGAAGGGTTTTCGGGCATTTCACATGATTTTTCCGGGAAAAGCTCAGACAGGTCGATTTTTATATCGAGGGGGACATCTGAAACATACATTTGCAAATTTCTATCTTCAGCCCCCTCAGCCCTACCTATCTCAACTTTAGAATTTCAAATGACACCATCTACTTTGCGATACATCAAATCAAAGAGAATCAAATTCTTATTCTGAAGAAAATATTTTCCCAAATTTCAACCCCACCCCTCATCTTCCTAAATTTCTCTGACTGTCCCATTTTATATCCTCGACCCCTCAATTCTCTTCAATTAATTCAACGTTATCCTAAATAGCATCTAAGGAGAAAATTTTCGGTGGAGAAAAGTGTTACCCAAATTCACCCCTTTCCTCTCCCCCACCCCGATTTCAAAACTTAACAGACACCACCTATTTTGTGATACATCGAATGAGAGAAAATTGATTTTTTTTTCTGAAAACAATTTTTTTGAAATTTTCAACCCCTCTCCTGATAAATTGAACATTCGGAGTATTTTAGGGAGAAAGGGGGCTTTTTGAAAATTCTTAAAATATTTTATTCAGGGAGCGAATTCAATTCCCTTCAATTTGATGTATCACAAAGTAGGTAGTGTCATTTTAGATTTTGAAGTTGAGGTGGGGGAGTGAAGGGGTGAACTTGGGTGGCACTTTTTACACAGAAAATCTTCTCCCTCGATGCTGTGCAGGATGACGTTGACTGTACTGAAGAGAATTATGAGATCAAAAATACTACATTGGAAACTCTGACAATTTTAGGAAGAAGGGGGGTGGGGTTTAAAATTATAGAAATATTTTTTTAGACAGAGAATTCAATTCTCTTCAATTTGATGTAGCGCAAAGTGGGTGGTGTCATTCGAAACTTCGAAGTTGGGGCGGGTGGGGGTGAAGATAGAAATCCGCCAATGTATGTTTCAGATGTCCCCCTCAATATAAAAATCGACGTGTTCGAGCTTTTTTCAAAAAAAATGAGGTGAAATGCCTGAAAACCTCTCTGTTCTGTTTTCGTTGGGCCACCCTGTATCTTATATTCACCGCCGATATCCTAAGTACGCCAGACTCGACAATGACCACGTTGGCCGATGATACAGCCATTTTGGCTGTCAGTGACGCCCCAGACAATGCCAGTAAGAAACTTAAAGCAGTGCTAAACAGTCTACAAGCATGGCTTAAGCGATGGCGTATCAAAACCAACGAGGTTGAATCCCAGCACGTAACATTCACACTTCGAAAAGAGATTTGTCCTGTTGTCACGCTGAACGGATCTCAGCTCCCTCAAACCGAAAAAGCCAAGTACCTGGGTATGCATCTTGACCGGCGTCTTAACTGGAGAGATCATATTTCCACCAAGAGAAAACAGTTGGGCATCAAGTTTTCGAAGCTGTCCTGACTGATCGGAAAAAACTCGGAGCTCTCGTTAAGCAGTAAACTGACTGTGTACAAGGCCATCCTGAAGCCAGTTTGGATGTACGGTGTTCAACTCTGGGGAACGGCAAGCGTCTCAAATCTTGACATCCTTCAACGATCCCAGTCAAAAGCACTTCGGACAATAGCTGATGCTCCGTGGTTTGTTTCGAACAACACATTATACCGTACAACGCAACGATTTGAAAATTCCGACGCTCAAAGTACCTTGCCAGGCTAGCACAACACCCCAACCCACAACCAACAGTCAGACAACATACCGACCGTCTGAGGAGATGTACCCCTTTGGAACTGTTTTATAGGTGAAAGTCCATTAAATGAGTGTTAATTTTTCAATTCTGAGTAACTTGTTTTTTTTTTAAATGTTTGTCATTATGTTAGGCATTTATTGTAATGTTCTAACCAACGCTGATTTATTTTGTTTCTTATTGTTCCTCTTACTTATTGCCTGTACGGGCAGATTGTAAAATTTCATTGGTGTAGATAAAAAAAATGCCCATGCTCTGCGGGCAACTCGATGCTGTTCCGCATCAGGTGTTAGGCACGTCTCCTGGCCCTTAACCGCCAGCATGCAACCTTCTCCTGATTGTAGACAAGCCTTGATGCATACCAGTGTCTGCACGGAGCCTGGACGAAGAAAAAGTTGGATTTCTTCTTGCAATGGTAACCAGGAAGCGGTCTTACCTAATTGTCGTAGCTCGTTGTCGACCACCACCATGTCTTATATTGGAGTTACCGGTTTCTTGGAATCGATTCCAAGCCCGACTTATCACACTTTGACACACATTGAACATATGTTTATTCATTCATCAAGTATTATCTTATTCACCTGACTTTGGAGCCGCTGCAGAAAAAACCTACCCATAGTAAAGAAACAATGCCTTCATCAACAGTCGAAAAGTCAAAAGAAAAAAGCAACATGTTGCTCAGTTAACTGAACTTTGCCAAAAAATAGCTCTCTGGAGGCCGAAAATGCGATTATACTGCAGCACAGACTGCAGCTGTGTGAAATTGAATCGAACGGCTCCTCCGCCAATTGTACGGGTTTGTGAGTTATCCACGTGGGAGTCTCTAGCCGAAAATTCAACATTAACAACAATTTTACTACTCGAAATATGTATTATTGACGCTCAATATCTGCCGGGCGTTCAGTGAAATACAAGGTAGAAGACGGTGGACGATTGAAGATGGTAGACGTCAAAATCATGACAAGTGGGGCTTAGGTATACATAGATATCTACTGTTAAATAGCTTGTTGAATTATGGGGATGAAATAAATATATAGGTGAGTGGGACTACTGCAAAGTATTCAACCACCTGCACTTGAAATTGGCCTCCACTAATTTGGGTAAATTGTCTCCTTTCTGGTCCTTCAACAGCTCCTTTGCCTTTCAGCACAGACCAATCATTATCCTATTTGCATCACGCGACTTAATTGCACGCACGGTATTCTATAATCACTATGCACTGTTTTGCCCGCTAATTGTCGGTTTTCGACATTATATCGCATAATTACGCGCGTTTTTTAGCCACGGTATACACCCAAGTATAAATCTGCGTGTTGTCGTCCTGCCGCTCTGATGGGGAGCAGTTAAAGGACAAGTTGCAAAACAGGACAAAAAAGCGCGCGGTCACTCTCTGAAGCCCGCGTGGTCTTGCTGATGCTTGATGTTGGCTGCTAGTTACTCCGGCTACTGATGCTGATGAAACAGTTGCTGGAGATGTCGGGAATTAGCTGCAATTAGTCACGTGTGTGCGATGGCCCTAATGAGTTGACACAGATTAAGTATTCCTTATTGATCCTTGATCGGGCGAATGGGACCGCGCTTTGCGGAATGCGGTCCTCCGACAAAGGACTAGCCGACGGCCGTCTGTCGATTCGCTCTTTGACTCTTTGGATTTGTGTTTGAGCACGCATAAACAAACTCATAAGTCCTCGGCGAAAATCAGCATTCACCTGATATAATGTGTATCATCAGGCCTCTGTTTTTTCCTATAACGAAACAAACGTGGGAAAATTGAATAATTTCGTGCCTTATGAAATTGTTCACGTCATCGAGCATCGTCAGGAAGCTCGAACAAATAGAATTAAATCCGTCCTTGGCATAATTACAGGGTAGGAGATCCGATGCACGCCCCTGGCTTCTGAGCGGTGCGGATTTAATGACAGGGCCTCGGCGCTGCCGTATGCACCCAGAGAAAAAGTCGAAACATCAAATTGGTGTAAAGTCAACGAAAGCAAAAAAGAAACGTGATTTGTGTAAGCGCGCAGATTTTTGGCAAAAGCATGAATGGGGGAGCATCAGCCCTCTCTAAGCCCATTAAAATTCTCGGGCGCCAGGAGTGTTTTCGATAATATATTAATGTGGAAGTGGGAGGATCGGACCCCCATAAATCCCGTCACGTGACACCAGCCATCAGACCCGGCTAAATTATGAAAATAATTTACATTTAAAACAAACACACACACCATCACACGCGCGCGCCAGCCTCATATGGCATCGTAATAATTTATGCCTCGGTACCTTGCTTTTTCATTAATATATTGAATTATTATTTAAATGCCCATTCATCCAGCCATGCCTATTAGCATATATACCTGTGATTAGATTTTAATTGCGGCATTTTTTCATTTTTTCGACGACGCAATTAGACGTGGATTTATCGTTCTTTTGCCCGCTCTTCGCTAATTTAACCGCCCTACGTGTGTTTCGGTACACACACACACACAGAGGTTACCATGATGAAGGTATATACTTCTATAAACGTAGCGTATGAAAATCACGGGAGCTTATGCAAATTAATTGAGATTTATAGAAAAATGGCCTGGTTGAAATAAAAATATAGTTAATTGAAAAACAGGGCTTGATTCCTCATTAAAAGTATTGAATGCAATTATGCCACCGCGACGGTGTTTTTCTTGTAAGTGGGTGTTAAAAAGTTGTATAATTGGAAATTAATGGCTGGTTGGAGCTGGCTATTACATTGTATGTTCTTTCAGTTCCAGTGGAGCATCAAGAGCAACTTTTCATCAACTTTGATGCTTAATCAGTAGATCACAGATCGCAGATCGATAGATAACAGGAACGAGCCTCTTCAATATTCACCCCACAGAACTAATCTGTCAAAGTACTTTGCTGATAGATTTTGGGGATCTGCTTGACAATCCTGTATGCAAGATTTGGGAAAAACTGGTCCAATGGTGTCAACATATTTTGAAAAAACGATATTACAATTCCATTCTGTTGTTCAACATCGAAGACTCCAAAATGCATTTTGACAAGAAGGCAGAAATCGCTTTATTATCTTGGTACATTTTTGGGTGTGCATTGAGATGTTCAAATCGGTTTAACCTGGAAATGGTAAAGGTATATCTAATCGATGTTGAAAAGTGCATCTTTTTTCCAAAGAAAACTCAAAAATTTCCTCCAAAGCATAACATCGATTAAAATGGGAAATAATAAATGAACAGGACAAAAATTAAAGTGGACCACTCCAAAATTCTGCCTCGGTTAAAATAAGGATACCTGGAAAAAATTGCCCGATTTTGGAAATTTTTTAAATGCTCGACATAGTAGTTTTTTGAACAATACTCCATCTTAGATTGCTTGATTGTCGACCTAAATATACAATATACAGGGTGGCAATGGAAGGAGTGCAAAAATAACCTGATTTCAGCGAGGTGCCATTTCAAGAAAACAAGCGCCTACATCAATATCTTGAAATGGTTTTGGACTTTTGATCGTATTCTGTTTTCCCAAAGAGTTATCAATTGTTTGCGTTTTCTGGATTTTTTCATATAGACTCTGCCAGGGCAGTTGCTCTTCCTTGAAATTTGACAGGAACGTACATAATATAGCTGTATTAACCCGGCGTTACCCAGGTGAAAAACTTCACGTGATAACCCAGGTGGGGTGTGTGATACCCAAGAAACAAATTTTTTTTCATTGACACAGTAATTTGATTATAGGTTTTTGAACATTAAATTAGGAATACTGTATCTATAGACATCGATAACAATAGAGTTTGTTGCACATAAAAGAATTCATTCTATGAGAAAACAAAGGAAAATGAGACATATCGCTGTACTAGAATGATAGTAAGACAACTTGAGAAACATAGTTTCGAGTAATCGCAATTTGAACATTTCAGAAGAACAAAAAACACTCTTCTTCTCAAAATTTCAAAGATTTTTTCAATTTCCAGTTGTATCATATCGCCCCTGATAGACCTGTGAAGAATTCATTATGAAATAACGTTTGCTCAATGAGAAAAAAATCAAAAAGTGAACATATCCTTGTATATCGCTAGAAATAATAGTTCTGTTGGAAGTTGTCCACTTTTTTATCCAAGTTATCCCTAGTATTCGTCAGGAAGTTTTGGAGTGATTTTAAATTTATCCCTCTTTTTTTTCAAGTTGTCCGAGTATTGCACAGAAGCATAGCCTGGTTTAACATATTTTTCATAGTTATCTTCAAGTATTGTATTACATGGAATAAGCTCATTAGTTTTTGGCTGTCATCTGACAAATAGAAGTGTCACTATCAGAAACTGAAAATTCATTTGAAAGTCCTTGAAAAACTATATTCAGAACTGTAGATAGTGTTTCGCTAACTCTCATCTGTCAAATATTGAAAAATATCAAAGTTCATAACTTTGTCAACCAATTATTCAAGATTATTTAACAAACTTTTTATCCTGTGAACCGATTTATACGATTTCTTTCACTTTTAGCAGTCTTTGCCATAGCTATGACCAATATACGTCTGCCTCTGCATCTGTCCATCGTTTAACCCAGCACAAACTAAGCTGTGGATAACGAAATCATGGCAATGTACATTAGAGATAAGTTAAAATTATTAAGTCATTTCAAACAATTCACGGAACATTTTTGGTGAAATAGTGAGACAACTTAGAGAAAAGTAAGATATTTTACAAACGCATGAGGGTATGTTTTATGCAATAGTGAGTTGAAATGAAATATCTGAAGACTTTTATTGAATCAGTTGGTTTTTTGGTATAAGAGTGAGATATCTTTCACAGTCAAATACTGAGATAACATGAAAAACAAGGACAACTTGAAATTTTCAAATCAGATTTGTTGTAAAATTGAGACATGTTGAAATGTCTTCGTATTATACCAGAAGCAAGATCAAATTCGATCTATTTCTCAGTAGAAGAAATAGAACATTTTGAGATGTTCGAGTATTAGACCAGAACTGTTGGAAAAACAGATAATTATAACAGTGAGATATTCATTTTTTATGAAGTTATTATTATTATTATTAAATGTCTTTTTTGAAATATATTCCATGTAGTTCCATGATGATTCTGAGTAATTTGATTTGTTTACCAGGTAGAGAATAGCTTGGAGCAATAGATTTTGAAATAATCCGAAAATCAGAAATTTGAAGTTATCTTACGATCATTCTAGCACAGCGATATGATTATTGTACAAACGAACAAAAACGATTTTAACAAAAAAAAGTAAATGACACTAGGATGGCAATTTCATGAAAAAAAAACATCTTATGAAGACCAAAAAACAAAAACCAAACGACAAAATCGAAAAGAAAGTATGTCAATCACATACAATCATTACAAGAAAAATTAGAACAAATGACAACGGTATTTTGTTTTGGACATGTTTGGCACCTTGCATACTCATTGTTTTGCTGTTGTGGTTGAGGTTGGACCGATTCGCCGAGAATGTCAAGAATTTTTTAAAAATATTCACAAACAAAAATCGAAACATACCTTGTGAAAAAATTGCGACTTTGTAACCCAGGTGGGGTATGATACACCCGTAACAGTTTTCAGGGCCTATAGAAGTTTTCAGATGAAGTTTTTTAGTAATGATCACATAGTGATTGTGAACATCAATATTCTCCAGGAAGCTATAGGAAACTATAAGTGTGTACATGGCAACAGCTAAAAATGGCATCAGTTTCAAAACGGCTTGGGTATGTCACACGCCACCTGGGTAACGCCGGGTTAAATGTACCATGGAATAATTTGATCCCACCGACCGACCCTCAGAAGTGGTGAGAACCTGGACCTCTGTGGGACCATGGCAAATCAAGCATACTGTGACATGGCATTGCATGTTAGATGACCCAGGATGGTTCAAAATGCATCAATGGCAAGTATCCATTGCATTAACATTGCCATAGTCACCAGTTTGTACCATCATGGGTGCCTGTTTTACTGCTCAATTCTCACACCATAAATCACAAAACAGACAATAACTCTGTGAAAAAACAAATTACGATCAGAAGTGCAAAACCGTCTCGAGATAGTGTTATATGCTTTCCAAAAATGTGACCTACAAGATTCTGCCACCAGTTTTCTTATAAAACGGGATCTTGCTAAAGTCAGGTCTCTTTTACATTTCTTCCATTGTCACCCTGTATATCCTACATAAGGTCAACAATCAGGTGATTGAAGATGGTATCTGGTAGTCAAAAGATTGCCCTACAAAGCACGACAAAAATTTTCAGAATCGGGCAATTTTTTCTCGAGATATCCCCATTTTTACCGAGGCAAAATTTCGGGGTGGTCCACTTCAAATTTGGCCCAGTTCAGATAGCTGATCCATCCCCCACCTTGCGATGTGTTTAATAATAAGCCTCGACTAGAAAGTTGGTTTTCTTGATTAGAGGGCGGAAAGTGCATGGCCTCCTCGATTAATTGATAATTATTGACAGATGGATGACGGAATGAAATGTGTGGAGGGGCTCGAATCGAAGAGTCAAACGCAGTTTTGTGAGGTTGAGGGTGCCAGTTATTATTGTGTTATGGTGTTTATGATATAGTTATTGATGATTCTAATAGCCTAATTTACTATTTGAACCTCGAATCTTCATTCTAACCTTTTTTTTCGTAAATGGTTGTGAATAAAATAGTATACATACACTCGGCGGTAATTGCTTCATTCCCGCTTCGAGCATAGCTGCGAGCAATGCTTGCAGCGCTCGCCAGCTATCTTGCTCTCAGGAGTAATGAGGCACTTCCCGCCTCGGTATGTAATATACTATTATTGTTTTATTCACAACCGCTATGGTAATAGACTCATTGCTGACTTTTTAAAAGCTGGAAAAAGACGCTTTGTTGATGATTTTTTTTCCGCCTCCGAAATCACTTTTCACCCCGGTTAGAGGGCGGAAATGGCATAGCCTCTTTGATTGATTGACAATTGATAGATGGATGACGAAATGATAGGTGTGGAGGGGCTCGAATCGAAGAGTCAAACGCAGTTTTGTGAGGTTAAGGGTTCCAGTTATTATTATGGTATGGTGTTTATGATATAATTATTGATGATTTTATTAGCCTAATTGACTATTTGAATCCCGAATCTTCATTCTCACTATTCTGAATGGTTGTGAATGAAATAGTATACATACTCTTGGCGGAAATTGCTTTATTCCTGCTTCGAGCATAGCTCAGTAATGAAGCACTTCCCGCCTCGTATGTAAGCTACTATTTTTCTTTTGAATTTTCACCACATAGAAGACGAGGTGGGCCCTAAAGTGATGTTTGAATTTTCCGCTTATCTCCGTTATTCACAGGGTGAGCACAAAAAAATCATCTTTTTGGTTTTGCATTGATAACTTTTATCCTCTTTGACCGATTTTCAAAATATGCGGCTCATATTGAAGATAAAACTTCAGGTGAAATACCTGAGGATCAGAAATAATAAACATTCAGAATTACGAGTTCAATAAAATTTGGCCCAACTCTTAAACGCCGTCTACATCTCAAATTGGTCGTAACCAAGGCTACAAAAGTCAAAACAATGAGTAATGGACCAACCAGTTTAGATTCTTCATTGTTTTTATTTTCGTAGTGTTGGTTACGACCGAGTTCAGGTAAACAAGGGACTGTTCCTCCCCGTTGAACATGCAGTTGTAAATGGATTCATTCGCCTACACAATTTTTGGCTAGGACAAGAACGAGTGGCCTTAATGTATTCAGAATAAATGATTTCTTCGAAAGAAACGTGACTTTCAGCAAATCCTTCTCCTGAACGGACTGTTGACGGCGTTAAAAATTTAGGACACATTTTCTTGAACCGTTGATTCTGGATGTTTGTCTTGAGTCAATTCTGATCCCCAGGTCTTTTTACCTGAAGTTTTAGAGATAAGCGGAAATTTAAAACACCATCCTGTACTCAGAGGCCTACCTCGTCTTGTCTGTGGTAGAAATTCGAGAGAAAAAATTCTCGAACGGGAGCTTCTTGACGATTCAGAAATTTTGCACTGATGTCTTATTGAACACCCTATACAAAATGTATGTGGATTATCTCTTGCAAAACCACGGACTGATAGCCAAAGGATCAAGTCAACGAACAACTTCAACAGAATACAAATAATTCATTTTAGCAATCCAAATTTACATCAAACTGAAAATGGCAAAAAAAATTTGGAACGACGCGACGTATCGACTTGTGCGTAAGTAAGTATAGTTTAGAATAAAAACTGTATGGAACACGTAAGAAAAACGAGTTGGTATTCCGCTGATTTTAAGGTCAGTATTATAAATCGACATGGGTAACGCAAATGCCCAAAATAAGAACTTTTCGATATAGAAATCAAAGAGAAATAATTTCGTCTTTATCATATTATACGTCAAAATCATGACACCGTTGAGAACGGTTTTTATCCCATAACTCGGCTAGCCTCAACGGAAGCCTTGTTTCTTTTTTGTTATAAAGAATAGATATCCAATTGAATGTCCAACAAACTTCTATCTACAGTGAGTTTCGCACAGTATGACGGCATGGATGACGCCGGCATGGTCGATGCCGATTTTGCACTGTGCTCGCTATTTGAAACTGCGTCACATAAAAAATCATATCTAAAGAACCATAAGTTCTATATAAAAATTTTTTCCTTGGCATCCTCAATTCTTTGACCTTTTTTGCTTCGCTGGTTGTATATACAGGATAATTCAAAAATAGCGCACTTTCTCCCGTGTATGTTGTTAGAGACGTTGAAGAATCACGGAAAAATAGTAAAAAAAATTGGCTCATTTATCCTTCGAGTTATGAAGAGGTGAAGTTGAGAATTTAACTTCTTAAGTTTGCATGATTTTGAAGCGAAGCATGTTAGGTACTTGCGAAAAATCACATGTCGTTAGTAGTTCCGGAATAAAAATTTCTCTTGCAATTGAGATTTGAGTCGTATTTTTAAATTTCAAAATTTGTCTTTCGCCTAAAAGGTGATGTGAAAATACTTTTGGCAAGTATGTTTGGTATAGGGCCGTGTGAATAAAAAGTAGCTTTTGCTTTTAACTACAGCGTGTTCAACAATGATTGTCCTTGCCGCCTTTTAAAAATCGCAGTTGCAACTGGCCTGTGCCGCTCTAATGAAGTTATTTTGAGATCCGTAGTAACGAGACTGATAGACGTCACGTCAACCTGACTGATATAAAATCTGAGGTTATCAGTGACGGCTGTGACTGCTGACTGCTGGCAAATAGTGAACAAGCAACGTGACGGAACGGGAATGAACGAGCCGTCACTGTTAACCTTAAATTTTATATCAGTCAAATTGACGTGACGTCTATCAATTTCGTTACTACGGATCTCAAAATAATTCCATTGAGGTGGCACAGGCCAGTTGCAACCGTTATTTTCAAAAGGCGGCAAGGACAATCATTGTTGAACACGCTGTACCTTTAGCTAGGAGTCGCTAAGGAGAATTCGCTCAGCAACTCCTAGGAAAATCAAAGTGGAAGCAAAAGTTACTTTTTATTCACATGGCCCATTATCTGGCAGGTTCAACGGAGTTTCCAGGGTAACAATACAATTATGCTTCCGTAATGTACCCCTTCGACGAGAAGGTGCCAGGTAGGTATTGATGCGATGCTGCCAGATTGGACAGATTTGTTTTTGTTGATAATTTGCAAATCGAAGCCGAATAATTGTTTTGATACTTAAAAATTTCAAGACATACTGGAAATTTCATATTTTCTACAATTTAGTCTGTCTCGAAAAGTTTACTGCAATCTCATCAGATAATAATGATTAGGGGGAGGGCGAAGCCCCACCCTTTGACCCCCTATATCTTCAACAATAAAAACCCATTTTTCTACATTTTTGTGACCCATTTGATGCGTTTTCGTGAGCTGTCTCTACCTCCGGACCAGGCATGCAGAAGACACCGTATACTCATAAGATAGGTAAAACAATATGAACCGAGAGCGCAGTAGGTAATTTTATAAATATTCATCATGTAATATGCAGTATATCACGCCCCATCGTCTATATACCTTAGTTTATAATAAAATGGCACTTTAACCTCGCGACTTTACCATTTCCAACTAGTTTTTCGCGCAAATTATCCTCCCATTTACTGTTCTTATGCAAATTTACGACACGCTAAGACGACAGTCGTCAGTCAAAGGTCAAGCTTTTGCCTACGCCGACACCGAATATCGAAATTTGCATCGGACGAATAGGTAGGTAGATAGGCATTATAACAAACGGTCCGGGCTAGGACCCAAAGAGATGCGGCACAGAAAGGAAACCCAACACCCAGCGCAGAGCCCCTCTTGAAAATTTTACGAGTGCGAGGACCGCCGGCGCCACGAAAATTGGCTCGCCGCCCACTACACTTGTCCGCATCACACCTTTTAATTTCCTCCGAGTCAGATGATAACTTATCCCCGGAGTCAAGCCCGGCAGCAGCGCCCATTGTTTGTTCTGGGCGTAATTCAATTTTTCACCCATCATCGTTGCCAGACACTGGTAAATCTTGTATAGGTAACGCAGAGACGGACTGCAGCATCGAAAACCAGCATTTCAACAGACAATTTGCCCCATTTTATCTTTTTTTATGAAAAAAAAACCTCTAAACTTACATTAATTTATTGATCAATTCATTCAAGAACGGAATTTCCTAGCATGAAAAATGGCTGAAACGCTGAAACAGACTGCGGATTAGCTGCAGAGCGAAAGAGAAACAGATAGGTTCTTGTGGCGTGATGAGTTTCTGCTAAATCTGTGCAACTAAAAATGTAACAAAAAAAATGAGCCATTAAAATCTGGGCTGGCAAGAGATGAGGGTCTTTTTTCGGAAGAAATATGAAAATTTTAAAGAAAAAAAATTGAGTTTTTAGAACCTCAAAAGTTAGAAAAAGAAGTTAGAATTCAAGAAAAAAATTGAAGAATTGAGATTTTTTTTTCTAATGAGGGCTTCATTTTGGGCTCCATCATTCAAGTCTGGTCTGGATAAACTAGACCAGTTACTCATTTTGAAGTGGAAAAATCTCGGAAAACTTGGAAAATTTTAGGAGAAATTGCCTAAAAGTGTTCAAAATACACTCCCGTGAGTTTATAAAAAGTTGGAATGAATCTGTTCACAAGCTAAAAAGTTAGAAATTTGCAGTTTTTCACAAGGAACCAAGTTATGCAAAAAGGAAAGCAAGTGAGGCAATCACACGGATTGGTACATGGATGAAGGTAAACGATCTGGAACTGACACCACAGAAAGGTTAAAAATAATTCACAGAAAATTGGAAATTTTGAAAATTTGAATTTCCTGGGAAAATATAAGATCATTTCCAAATCATTTTATTGCAAAGATCGTTAGTAACGGCTTCACTTCAAGCTCCATCATTTATGTCCGGTTTCGATAACCCAAGCCTGTTTCACATTTTCATCAGGGAAATTGAAAAGAAATTCTATGATATCATGGGAAAGACAGACGGTTTTTTGTAAATTTGTTTCTTTTAATAAATTGCCAACGTTTCAACCTCGTGGCGAGGTCTTTCTCAAGGCAAGTAATTAAAAATAATACAATAAATAACTAAGAATACATCATAAAATTCGAGAACTTACAGGAATTGTAAAAATATAAGATTCAGTGTATAAAAAAGGAATAAATATGTCAAAAATTTCAAGTTGAAAACCAAAAAGTCATAAAAATTAACAATAAAAAACCAACACCCCCGAACAATCATCATACACCACCTCCCCACATTCCAAGTAAATTACTATAAACCACACTTAAACCCATGACATCACTTCTGTAATTTACAGTATTGTTATTATTTTTTATGTGCGTCATTTCCAAAAGATTTCTTCTGAAAAGATGGCTTTCTTCACATAAAATTTTTGGGTTAATAAAGTCAAATTCGTGTTTCATTTCAAAATGATGTCTAGCTAAGGCTGTAATTTCACTCTTTTTATTGTTGATAGGACGGCAACTATATTGATGTTGTTTCAATAGCCAGTTATCTCTTGTTTACAAAAAAATTGTGAGAATCTGTTTACGAGATAAAAAGTTAGAAAATTTGCAGTTTTTCCAGAGACAAAAACTCGCAAACCGTGGGTCCGATTTCGAAAATTTTCCTCCCAAAAATTAAATTACCTAATCTTTCCTCGAACTTTCGTTTCCAGCATACCTGCACCTAAAATGAATATTTTGTGGGTCTCACCGCATGTTAAAGTTTGCAATGCAGTTTTTTCAAATTCACGGAATGTGCTAATTTCATTTTGAAATTTTTTTATCAGAAAACCGTAACCGTGCCGATTTTGAAAATGGATTTACCTGACGCTCAATCCAATCTACTTCCGGTATCAGTTGAAATTTTTCAAAAGAAGTCGATCCCCGAGCAGGAATGAATTTTTGAGTGGAGTCCTGCATCAAAAGTGAGTCATCCTGGTCAAAATACAGGCAAGAGGCCCTCTCGGGTGGCAACGGCTAAGAGATTTCTCGAAAATTCATAACGCCCGACTGGAAAATGGTGGAAAACTGCAGCTCCAGACTTAATTTGATTCTTTTGTTTTGTTGCCTCTGGCCGAATTTGGTCGCAATCCATCGGATAGATCTTGAATAATTTAATGGTGGAATTTTGAACTTTGACACAAAGTTTATACTCACCTAAAAATGGCGCTGGCCCTGTACAATGTTTTATTTTGGCATGTGTAGTCGACAATTGCGCCGGGAGAAAAAGAAAAGGACCGCACGATTGGTCAATTTCATGGAGGCGAGTTTTTCTTCTGATAAACGAAGGAAAACAGCAAAAACCATTGGGCCCGGCCCATTGCGCGATTGGTACCACTGCAGCCACCAACCTACGTCAGCGGCGCGCGGCTGAGGTGTCAATTCCAGTCGTGTAACCCGGGGATGGGTGTGTTCGAACGTAACAGCGTACTCCACGGCTAGTAGTGAAAAATAGTATATTGTACAGGGTGATTCAAAACTTGTGATCTTTTTTATCAAAGGTAGATCCTTGATCTGTTATACTTATACTCCATACGTGTTTTGCTGTGTTTATTTTTTTCCTGCTTCGCTAGGAAAAAACATACTTCACCTTGAAAAATTGGAGAAACTTGAACCATTTTTATCAGTGTGAGTACCAAGGTAGAGAAACAAACCCAATATAGGCAAAGCGCCGTTTGAATTTTGAGCTGCCATGTAAGGGTTACAGGACGCGAAAACTATAATAGCATTCTCCATCGTGGTTTATTAGTAAAATGCGATATAAAGTAGCTTTGAGATGGTTTTTTTACTACATTACGAGCGAATGTTTTGAAGAACAAGCGTTAGCGAGGGCAGAGTCTCAGAGTCGTTTTGTCATCATTATTATTTTCATTTGTTCTGCATTACTTTTTTTATATCGATTGAATAGTTTTTCAATTTCGTTATGTTATGATTTTTATCACAGCATATTAGTGCTGTCAAGAGTAGCTCAACACTCTGTGAGCTCAACGTTGCAGTAACACTATAGGATAAAATAAATACTAATTTTTCCACCAATAGGAACTTACCTACAGTCTATATTTTGTAGCAATTTAATTGAAAATGGAATTAAATGTGCATCTTCACAAAAGTTGATGGTTTGGGGCTTTTAGCTTTTGGGATTCTGATTCCTGAGTAATGAGACTGGCCCATCAGGTACCATTTTCGAAAAAAATAAGACTAGCTTTGAAGCTTTGGCACCAACTTAACGCAGGAAAAAACATCAACCACAATCCAATCCTGGTTTTTCGATTTATGCCGAAGGCGTGTCGAGTTCTCGTAAAATTTCGGTTTATTCACTACTCTTGCAGCACATAACCATAAACTCTTTGAGTATGTGTGTGTGTTTGAGTGGTATAAAAGCCAATATGATGGGGCCTTAAGGCCCGCCGCCATAAACTCCGCGGACGTCTAATTTATATCACCGCGCGGCCTCTCACAGCCGCCCCGAGTAGATTGCTTTTCAAATAGTAATCTATGCTATTAATAAATAACAAACTAAACAAATATTACGAACGAATTATAATTTTAATGCATACATAATCGTTTTCACTGTACCATAAATTTCGTTTATTTGCTCAGGGAAATTGGACTCGAACATGAGTTATGGCCGGGTCGCAAAGGCTTTATGAATATTAAAACTTGCGGAGACTATGGGTGGACGCCGGCGTCGGCCGATAAATAGGTACTTATGGGCCTCTACGGGGCAAAAGAATCCGAGCTGAAATTCACGCATGTGTGATTTTATTTGTCTCGACTTCAAAAGCATCGCGTTTGAATTTCGATTTGCGCATGCAAGTGAACATGTGCCCACTTTTTTTCTTATTCTTTTCCAGGAAAAATCCCTTGAAGTTACACGCGTTGAAGTTATTTGAGATTGCGGCCTCGGGGTGAGCTGACCCAGCATAGAGAAAGTTCACGCCTCGGTTCACGCAAATATCAGTGGAAGAAACGCGTGCCATTTGTGATGATTTTGATCGTCTGTCGATTAGTTCAAGTTAATTTGTTAGGGTTTGCTAAACTAAATAATCCAGAGTGTAACAAATGATAGTTTTCACTACTTTCCAACTCCAGAGCTCTAACATACAAATAGAGGTTATGTAAAAAAAAATCACGGACCTTTGAAATGTGACTGGGCTACCGAGTAATAGAATTGTTTTGGAGGTATTGCAAAAATTTGAAAAGACCCCAGCTATCTTCTTGAACCCCTGAATGGGTAGACAACCCATTATACTTCATTCAATTCAACCTATTTGAACTAAATCACGTTTCTCGCTTTACAATCTAAAATTTGTCTGGTCCGGTTGATCCACCGGTTGGCTTCGAAGTAGACGAATCTAAAGTTGTTGCAGATCGACGAGATGAACTTCGAAGGGTATACGTTGATGTGAAGAACCGAATTCTGAAGGCAGCGGAGAAAAATCGCCGAATTTACAACTTGAGACGCCGTGATGTGAGATACGAAATTGGTGCATCTGTTCTTCGAAGGAATTTTCCTCAGTCTGATGCTGCGAGATTTTTCTCTGCAAAGTTAGCTCCGCGATACGTCGGCCCTTATGTGATTTCAAAGATAGTGTCCCCGTGGACCTATGTGTTAAAGGACTTGGAAGGCAAGCCATGTGGTACCTGGCACGCCAAAGATCTTAAGCCAGCTGTAAATCGAGATGATGTGGTAGAATAGCGTATGGTGCTATGGATTGCGGTGGGAAAGTTTCTTGGTGGTTAGGGGGGAATTGTCACGACTCAAAAAGTCGCGCCAACGGAAATTCTTTTATTTTGTTATTTTGATTAAAATTGGTTCCGCTAGATGGAAATGGCTGTCCGCAGGCGTAGGTAAATAGGTACTCTTGCCGCGCGAGTTTTAGGTTTGAACAAAAAGACAAAAAGGGAGATAAGACTTTTTACCATTCTGGCGTCAGGTGAAATTACGAATGTGCATGGTGCCAACTCTTATGAGGATATAAGTAATTTCACCGAGTTCATTACTCCAAACAATCAATTTGGTTGTGTCGAAATTGTGCCGTTGTGACGGAGGGATCGTTTGGAGTGTCCAATTAATTTGGGATTTGAATACGTCGATTCAGCGCCTTTCTTCGGAAATACAAATACCTACCGTTTTGTGATCGCTATTGTTGTTAGCGGAAATTATTGTGTGTTGGCGAGACCCTTTTTGAAAGGGTTCTCCGGCCTAGTTGTTCCCCAGCCCAGCTTTCCGGCAGATTTTTGCCGCTGGAGTTGTCGAAAATTGCAAAATTCTCGAAGTGGTTTTTGCCACCCTTGGAGCTGTGAAGGGAGATAGGAACGCCGAAAGGCCTGGAAACTGTTGCTGTCTTCTTCCTTCATACCACCTACCTGCTTTACTACCCGTCATCCATCATCGAGTATCGGCAATTGTCATCGATTGACGACGAATTTACGAGGGACGTCTTTTGTCACCTGGAGGATTTGTGACCGCCTTTTTTTTGTCAACTGCCAGATAAGCCCTACTTTTAGTTATTTTCAATTTATTATTTGCGCGCAATTTAATTGTTATCGTAACTGCGTATTTATTTGCGCTGAACTTTGAGCGACGTGTACACGGCCGGTCGGAAGGAAACGCGATAAATTTTACCGGTTATCGTAGCGGTTATCGTAGCCATTTTTAAATTTGAACACGCTGTACCTACGATAAAAACGGCGCAGAGGACAGGCTTTTTGGTAGTTTTAGAACGGTTCCATTGGACCTAGGCGACCTCCATTATTTTTATTATTTTTCTTTTATTCTTCCTTCAAAAGAATAATCTTTACGATACGTCCATTTTGCTAATTTTTTTTTGTTATTCATTTATTGATTGCCTGATTTAATTTAAAACCTACATTTTTTTCCCTTTTCAATATTATCATTACATTCTTCTTTAATAATAATCTATTTAAACGTATTTTTCCTAGTTCTTTTAAATTATTTTCCATTCCTTGTGCGACAGCCCAGTGAGATTTGATTTGAAACTTTTGAAGCTTTCCGTTTTTGAGCTTCGTGGAGAAAAAAAGCGGTGGCGCCTATTTTCCCTTCTAAATAAAACAAAAAAAAAAGGGAATCAGTCAGTATAAGACCCACCCCCAAACCCTGACTAACCGGAGCAACACAGTCCACCTCGAATTGGGTGTGACAGATTTGTCACACCCAATTCGAGGTGGACTGTGTTGCTCCGGTTAGTCAGGGTTTGGGGGTGGGTCTTATACTGACTGATTCCCTTTGTTTTTCGTTTTATTTAGAAGGGAAAATAGGCGCCACCGCTTTTTTTCTCCACGAAGCTCAAAAACGGAAAGCTTCAAAAGTTTCAAATCAAATCTCACTGGGCGGTCGCACAAGGAATGGAAAATAATTTAAAAGAACTAGGAAAAATACGTTTTAATAGATTATTATTAAAGAAGAATGTAATGATAATATTGAAAAGGGAAAAAAATGTAGGTTTTAAATTAAATCAGGCAATCAATAAATGAATAACAAAAAAAAATTAGCAAAATGGACGTATCGTAAGGATTATTCTTTTGAAGAAAGAATAAAAGGAAAACAATAAAAATGATGGAGGTCGCCTAGGTCCAATGGAACCGTTCTAAAACTACCAAAAAGCCTGTCTTCTGCGCCGTTTTTATCGTAGGTACAGCGTGTTCAAATTTAAAAATGGCTACGATAACCGCTACGATAACCGGTAAAATTTATCGCGTTTCCTTCCGACCGGCCGTGTACACGTCGCTCAAAGTTCAGCGCAAATAAATACGCAGTTACGATAACAATTAAATTGCGCGCAAATAATGAATTGAAAATAACTAAAAGTAGGGCTTATCTGGCAGTTGACAAAAAAAAAGGCGGTCACAAATCCTCCAGGTGACAAAAGACGTCCTTCGTAAATTCGTCGTCAATCGATGACAATTGCCGATACTCGATGATGGATGACGGGTAGTAAAGCAGGTAGGTGGTATGAAGGAAGAAGACAGCAACAGTTTCCAGGCCTTTCGGCGTTCCTATCTCCCTTCACAGCTCCAAGGGTGGCAAAAACCACTTCGAGAATTTTGCAATTTTCGACAACTCCAGCGGCAAAAATCTGCCGGAAAGCTAGGCTGGGGAACAACTAGGCCGGAGAACCCTAAAAAAATATACATTCTCCATCAATAAATGGAAATCCCTCGGCGACTCAGGAGAAAATTGAGAACTGATAACTTTCTCTTTTTAAGTTTGAACGAATAAGCACTAACCTTTCAAAAAGGGTCTCGCCAACACACAATAATTTCCGCTAACAACAATAGCGATCACAAAACGGTAGGTATTTGTATTTCCGAAGAAAGGCCTGCAAAGAATATTAATTTTGACGCGAATTGTTGTCAAGAGACAAAACATTTTCACTCACGCTGAATCGACGTATTCAAATCCCACATTAATTGGACACTCCAAACGATCCCTCCGTCACAACGGCACAATTTCGACACAACCAAATTGATTGTTTGGAGTAATGAACTCGGTGAAATTACTTATATCCTCATAAGAGTTGGCACCATGCACATTCGTAATTTCACCTGACGCCAGAATGGTAAAAAGTCTTATCTCCCTTTTTGTCTTTTTGTTCAAACCTAAAACTCGCGCGGCAAGAGTACCTATTTACCTACGCCTGCGGACAGCCATTTCCATCTAGCGGAACCAATTTTAATCAAAATAACAAAATAAAAGAATTTCCGTTGGCGCGACTTTTTGAGTCGTGACAATTCCCCCCTAACCACCAAGAAACTTTCCCACCGCAATCCATAGCACCATACGCTATTCCACCACATCATCTCGATTTACAGCTGGCTTAAGATCTTTGGCGTGCCAGGTACCACATGGCTTGCCTTCCAAGTCCTTTAACACATAGGTCCACGGGGACACTATCTTTGAAATCACATAAGGGCCGACGTATCGCGGAGCTAACTTTGCAGAGAAAAATCTCGCAGCATCAGACTGAGGAAAATTCCTTCGAAGAACAGATGCACCAATTTCGTATCTCACATCACGGCGTCTCAAGTTGTAAATTCGGCGATTTTTCTCCGCTGCCTTCAGAATTCGGTTCTTCACATCAACGTATACCCTTCGAAGTTCATCTCGTCGATCTGCAACAACTTTAGATTCGTCTACTTCGAAGCCAACCGGTGGATCAACCGGACCAGACAAGGACAGATTGCTTGGCATCTCACGACCAAACACTACCGAATACGGCGTGCGCCTCGTAACTTCGTGTACTTGTGTGCGGATAGCACAGGCCAGTTTCGACAGATGAGTATCCCATGTTTTATGGTTCTCAGTGACGTAACATCTGATCATGGTCTCCAAAGTTTGGTTTACTCGTTCTGTAGGATTTGCTTGCGCATGGTAAGCGGCCGTAAAGGATTGGCGGACGCCATACGTTTGGAGCAACTGCTGGAACACTTTACTTCGGAAGTTTGGTCCGTTATCGCATATCAAGATCTTGGGTTGAGCGAACATGAGTAGTAGTTGATCCTCCAATGCTCTACAGGTCAGCTGGGCGGTAGCATCACGCAGAGGCACGACCAAGGTGAATTTGCTGAAATAATCGATTATAACCATAATAAACTTGTAACCTTTGTTGGATCTCGGCAAAGGCCCTATAAGGTCGCAGCACACTACTTCAAAAGGTTCATCAACAACACGGGGCGGAGCATGCAATCCTGCGGGCTTCCTCCGCTCCAACTTATTCTTCTCGCACGTCATACAGGATTTAACGTATCGGGTGATGTCGGCTTTCATCTTTGGCCAATAATAATGTTGAGAAACACGCTTATAAGTCTTAAAAATTCCGGCGTGGCCAGCACACGGGTCGTCATGATACCTCTCCAAGATTTCTCGTCGATCTGCCTTCGGTATCACAAGCTTCCAGTTACTGTCGGGGTTGAGTAAATCAGATTCCACATTCCATCGAACACACTTGTACAACTTCGATTTCTCAACCTTCCACGAACCAAACCGCAATGGGTTTCCTTCAACGTTTCGCAACATCTTCGTGTACCATCGATCCGGATTCATCTTACGCTCATCCACAAAACCATTTTGATCAGCAATCTCAACGTTTAGGTCCGGTGTAACTTCTACTTGGTCCAGGACAGGTACCGATCGTGACAACATATCTGGTACCACGTGATCTTTCCCTCTTCTATGGACGATGTCAAAACTATATTGCTGGAGTTTGATGGCCCATCGTGCCAATCTGCCTGTGGGATCATGTAGATTTCGCAACCATTGTAGCGACCAATGGTCGGTAATGACCGTAAAGTGCGACCCTTCCACGTATGGTCTCAATTTCTGGACAGCCCATAGCACTGCGTAGCACTCCTTTTCAACTGTCGACCATTTTTGTTCCTGTCTTGTTAATGATTTAGACAGATAGCAAATCACCCTCTCCTCTCCATCCGGGTCATTCTGAGACAATACTGCGCCGATGCCGTAGGAGCTAGCGTCGGTCTGCACGACAAAAGGAAGCTCAAAGTTCGGACATGAAAGGACAGGGGCGGAAATCAAGTACTCCTTTATCTTCATGAACGCCTCTTCCTGTGGGACGCCCCATTTAAACTTCACGTTTTTCCTCGTCAAGTCGGTGAGTGGTCGGATCAGTGTCGAAAAGTTAGGTATGAACCTCCGGTACCACGATGCTGTTCCTACGATAGCTCTTACTTCAGACACTTTGCTAGGGGTTGGTATCTTCAAAATCGCGTTGACTTTTTCAGGATCTACATGTAGACCGTTCACGTCGACCACGTATCCCAAATAACGGAGTTCATCTCTACAAAATTGGCATTTTTCTCTTCCAAGCGTGAGACCAGCGGCATTTAATCGAGAAAATATCTTCTTTAAAATATCAATGTGCTGTTCGAATGTCTGTGTCACGATCACGATATCATCAAGATAAACAAACACATTCGGTTCCAGGTCCATGCCCAAAACACAATCAATAAATCGCTGCCAGGTTGCAGGAGCCGAGTGGAGACCGAATGGAAGACGACAAAATTCAAATAATCCTCTTCCAGGTACAGTAAAGGCCGTGTATTGTCTGGATTCCCTCTCCACTGGTATCTGGTGATAAGCCGATCGAATATCCAGGCTGGTCAGGAACCGTGCGTCTCTCAATTTATCCAAAATGTTCGTAATGAATGGCAAAGGATATGCGTCGCGTTTGGTCACAGCGTTCACTTTTCTGAAATCGACGCAGAATCTATAGGTATCATTTTTCTTCTTTACCATCACGATTGGACTACTCCATGGGCTACTGGAAGGTTGGACCACTCCCATCTCTAGCATCTTCTGGAGTTCGACATCAATATGCTTCATAATTGCAGGAGAAACTGGGTAATAGCGTTGCTTTATCGGTTGAACTCCCTCCATCACTTCGATTTTGTGTTCCACAACGTCAGTGCAGCCGAATCCACTGCCCATTTTCTCGAAAACGTCGTCAAGTAGCTCGTCAAGTATTTTTTGCCGATCCGAAGATAAACTACTGTGTGGATTCAAAGCATTGACTGAGTCGAGACATGCTCCAGACTCCGAATTAGTAAAAGACCACTCATTAGATCGCAGATCAGGGACAATTCCCATACTCGACCAAAAATCAATTCCCAATATCAACAAATGATTCAAACTCGGCACTATCAGTATGTCAATGATCTTTTCAATAGTTCGCAGCTTTACTGGAACTCGCAAAACACCAATACACTCACACACGTTACCATTTGCAACGGTTACCGACGAAACATCACTACTTAGCAGATCTACGCATCCCGAATTCTTGATGATTTGCCATCCCTTCTTACCCATGATTGTTCGGCTTGCACCCGAATCCAACAACCCCAAGAAATCAATCCCAAAAATTGAAATCTTCAAATATGGCCGTTCATCTCCCTGTGAGTGAGATAACACAAAGTCCAAAACAGATCGAAGAGGAAAGATGGCTTCATCAGGTGTGGCTTTGGCTCCACTGATAATTCGAGACGAGGGTAGGCCATTTACCTTCGCCTCGGGGGTGCGTTTCCCAAACGATTACATTTTGGGCAGGTTCGTTTTGTGACCTCTGGTTCACCGCAACCGTAGCAATACATTTTCTGCTGTTCACGACATCGGAAAGACAAGTGGTCGGTCCCTCCGCAGTTCCAACACTTCAGCTCCTCTCTTCTTTCTTGACGACCATCAGACCGACGTCCAGTAGTAGGATCCACTTCGCTCACTGAATTTCCACGAGCATTACCTCTGGTCGAACTCTCAGAGTCGCAAGCTCCTGACGCATGGTCCGACGTCGAAGTTTCGGCATAAGCTAAGTCTGGTTCTAGTACTTGTGAACGTTTCGGTGGTCTGACAAATGTTTTCGCTACGTCGCGTCTATTATCAATCAATCGGCAACCCCGAAGAAGATCTTCCACAGTGTCAACCTTCTGAAAAGCCAGGAAGGGCTGATAAAACGGATCAATGTTCTGCTGCAGTAGGCGTAGTTTCTCCTCCTCGGATGGTGGACGACTCAGTCGATCAAAAAGATTCGCCATCGCGGCAAAATAGACGTGGCTCGGTTCATTAGCTCCCTGCGTACGCTTCGTTATCTCTTCAAAAAGGCGGTGGTCATAGTCCCACGGGAGGAAATTTTCTTTCAGTCCCGCGACCAGTGACTTCCAATTTCGAAACTTTGCCCTATTCGCTCGGTACCACATGAGTGCTGGTCCAGTGAACAAATCAACGGCAGCTCTGATCAGATCAGTATGGTTGACTCCTCTAGGTGTCCTTAATTCTTCCACTCTCGCCAGGAAAGCGGCAACAGAAAGGCCTTTCCCATCTCCAGAAAATCTAACGTTCCACTCTCGAACTGGAACACTTCTTAAACGGCTGGCAGGCTCTAGACTTTCGGAATCCGAGTCACCTGAAGAAGTTGCGGTTGCAGGTGGTCGAGAGAAAGTTGCAGCACCAGTGCTGAGGTTCAGTAAAGTTGATTGACTCTGGAGTGGAGGTCGTCCGGTACCCTCAAGAGTCTTCAGCTTGTCCTGTAACTGTCCAGCATAGTCCAATAGTTTCAAACGAAGTTGTGAAGCTGTTTGTTTCTGTGCTTCAGTGGCATTCCCAGCTGCACCTCTCTTCAATCGACCCAAACCATACGTTATCATCGTACCAATCTTGTCTTTCTCGCTCTTCAAGTTTTGAAGCTGAACTCCATCAAGTCTCTCAGCAATGTCAGTACAAAGCTGTGTGACCGCAGCTTTATCTTGATCATGAGTGAAGGGGTAATCGTCTTCTAGTGCACTCAATGAAGCGTCACTGTCAAGCCTCATTGCAGTTCTTAATGCAGATCTCAGAGTGTCAAATCCATCTTCTTCTGTCGGTTCACAGCCTCGTACCTTCAGCTCATACAAAAGTGCGCCCTTGTCCAGCCTATTGACAGAGATCCTCAAGAAATCCATCGCGAAAAATAAGCAAACGGGAAAATAGCACAATCGAAATATCAACAACTAAAAAAAAAAAACAAAAGCAGAAAACCGCTTCAACAAAAGCAGCTAGTAGCCAGCACTACTAATGGTACCTGAAAGCGCAGACAAAAACCAAAAACCAAAAACCAATGACTTAGAAATTTTTCTAAGTCCGATAAATCAAAATTTTTGTAAAATATTGTAGTAATTTTACAAGTCCGAAACGTGTATCAACTTTATTACAAAATTATTCAAGCACTTATCAGTAATGATGGAAATAATGACTCTTTATTTAGGTTTTTATTTTTTTTCTTCAAAAAAAAACCGCTCTGAAAAAAAAACAAATACCAACAACAATCAGAAAGCAAAATTCAAATTTGCTCTCTAGCGACACTACAAAATATCAACGTGGAATTTAAATTACCTACTTCGCAATCAAATTTTCAAATGTAAACACAAATCTACCATTTCCTTGCCGACGTAAAAAATGAAATGACAAAAAGGCTAAATCAGTGAGAGCGGCCCCACGTTGACGGTGCCAATCTGTCACACCCAATTCGAGGTGGACTGTGTTGCTCCGGTTAGTCAGGGTTTGGGGGTGGGTCTTATACTGACTGATTCCCTTTTTTTTTGTTTTATTTAGAAGGGAAAATAGGCGCCACCGCTTTTTTTCTCCACGAAGCTCAAAAACGGAAAGCTTCAAAAGTTTCAAATCAAATCTCACTGGGCTGTCGCGCAAGGAATGGAAAATAATTTAAAAGAACTAGGAAAAATACGTTTAAATAGATTATTATTAAAGAAGAATGTAATGATAATATTGAAAAGGGAAAAAAATGTAGGTTTTAAATTAAATCAGGCAATCAATAAATGAATAACAAAAAAAAATTAGCAAAATGGACGTATCGTAAAGATTATTCTTTTGAAGGAAGAATAAAAGAAAAATAATAAAAATAATGGAGGTCGCCTAGGTCCAATGGAACCGTTCTAAAACTACCAAAAAGCCTGTCCTCTGCGCCGTTTTTATCGTAGGTACAGCGTGTTCAAATTTAAAAATGGCTACGATAACCGCTACGATAACCGGTAAAATTTATCGCGTTTCCTTCCGACCGGCCGTGTACACGTCGCTCAAAGTTCAGCGCAAATAAATACGCAGTTACGATAACAATTAAATTGCGCGCAAATAATAAATTGAAAATAACTAAAAGTAGGGCTTATCTGGCAGTTGACAAAAAAAAGGCGGTCACAAATCCTCCAGGTGACAAAAGACGTCCCTCGTAAATTCGTCGTCAATCGATGACAATTGCCGATACTCGATGATGGATGACGGGTAGTAAAGCAGGTAGGTGGTATGAAGGAAGAAGACAGCAACAGTTTCCAGGCCTTTCGGCGTTCCTATCTCCCTTCACAGCTCCAAGGGTGGCAAAAACCACTTCGAGAATTTTGCAATTTTCGACAACTCCAGCGGCAAAAATCTGCCGGAAAGCTGGGCTGGGGAACAACTAGGCCGGAGAACCCTAAAAAAATATACATTCTCCATCAATAAATGGAAATCCCTCGGCGACTCAGGAGAAAATTGAGAACTGATAACTTTCTCTTTTTAAGTTTGAACGAATAAGCACTAACCTTTCAAAAAGGGTCTCGCCAACACACAATAATTTCCGCTAACAACAATAGCGATCACAAAACGGTAGGTATTTGTATTTCCGAAGAAAGGCCTGCAAAGAATATTAATTTTGACGCGAATTGTTGTCAAGAGACAAAACATTTTCACTCACGCTGAATCGACGTATTCAAATCCCACATTAATTGGACACTCCAAACGATCCCTCCGTCACAACGGCACAATGTAATGAACTCGGTGAAATTACTTATATCCTCATAAGAGTTGGCACCATGCACATTCGTAATTTCACCTGACGCCAGAATGGTAAAAAGTCTTATCTCCCTTTTTGTCTTTTTGTTCAAACCTAAAACTCGCGCGGCAAGAGTACCTATTTACCTACGCCTGCGGACAGCCATTTCCATCTAGCGGAACCAATTTTAATCAAAATAACAAAATAAAAGAATTTCCGTTGGCGCGACTTTTTGAGTCGTGACAGTGGGCCGGTGTGTGCTGTGGCCTCCTTTTTGTAGAGCCTCTTTTCAAAAGATAATGCTCTTTTAAGGCTATGGTTCTCTTTCGCCTTGGAAAGGATTGGATATGGCTGGCCTTTGTGGAGGCTTTAAACTTGTTTTCGCCGTGAATTGCCCCCCAACGCTTAGAAAGATTCCCGTGGTCGCGAGTGCCTATAACCGGAAATTATTGAACCGAATTCCACCCTTCCAAAAATTTTCGAACCTATGGTGTACGCGGAAATATCACCTACTCAAGTCAAGGCACAAACTTGAATGTGGAGAACCTTTCGAGCACGCCCCATATACGCGCTAGTTCGTTGTTGTTTACCAGTCAGTGAGAGAATGCTGCAGTCAGGAGAAACAAAACGCAGATAATTGACTATACAGGGTGCTCGCCGAAAAGCCGATGCGGAGAGGCGTCGAAATAATTCTACCCTGACGCTAAATAACCGCCGTTCACACTATACCTATTCGAGCCCTGATAACAATTCATATTTCAAAGTCCCTATCTAAACGGTTGCGTCGTTGGGTACCCGAATATTCTCATCAGTTTCAAATAAGAATGTTTTTATTCCAGGAGCATACTTATTCATTCTCAATAACTTCAGTCGACGGCTATTCATAGTATGATTGTTATGCTCTTGTAAATAAAACTTGAAAGTCATAGAACTTGAACATCATAGAAATATCAGTAATTGCTGTGGCGCTAAAACAAAGTTATTAGTTTCAAGGAGGGGAAGAAGGTTCATTATTGACTAATTTCGCTAACAAAGCTCTTCGTCGAAGGATTGCAACTCAGCATTCTGGAGGGAGATCGAATCACATCATCAACGGATCTCAACTCTACAACTTGAAGATGGATCGAAACTCAGCATCGGAGGAGCTTCAGCACAACTACCTGGAAATGGATTGTAACTGAGACTGAGGTGGGTGGGAACTCAAAGATTAGCACGACTCATCGGCCTCTAGGTGGTTGTAAACTTATCCTGGGAGGATCTCAGCTCAACCTTCCCAAGAGGATCGAAACACATGTCCGAAGGATTCCAACACGACATTCTCCAGGTGGATTGGAACACATTAGCCGGGGCTTCGACCAGCATCGTTCAAGTAGGTTGAGACTCATCATCGAAGAGCTTTAACTCTACGGCCTCTAGGTGGATCGCGACGCAGCATCAATGGGTCAGCTTCCTCGAAGTGGGTCGACTTTTCTCTAACAGACCCACAGAAGCACTTGGCAACGAACGTGACAAGTTGGGGGCGGACAGCAGCTCAGGCGACGATCAACGATCAATCCCCATCAATACTTCTCCATTCCAAGTCATTCGGTATTCACTTATTGTCTCCAAAACGACCGCGAACGACGTATTATAGTAGTATAGTGATACGCCCATCTAGTAACTGATATCAAGCGCTTGTGTGTTATCCGATGTCAGATGTCACGGCGCGCCGATAGGCACTCTGCAGATTTGCTACAGCGGCAAAAGTTGCGTTTTTTTTGTACACTCGCCGCAGGAGGTTATCTGTTTCCATAACAACAATGCCATTTGAATAATCATATCACCTGCAAATGTCAATTTAAACAATCCATGAACTTCAATATTGACAATTTCCCTCACACATATGTTCGCGACTACCGCATGAGGGTGCTGAAACGGGCGGGATATTCAAAATGTGCAGAGCGCCTATACACTGGTTTACTGGTATGCGAAGCGAAGTACAGAAGTGGTGCTATGGAATCGTGTTATAGAGAGTTGCTGAGCTCTCATGGATGAATCACATTACTAGCGACATCTTTTAATAATCACTTGACTCTGAAAATTCGCATAGTTCCTCGACTTGATCAATTTTCCCCCGTTTGTTTTCGGCGGCTTATGCAGGCGGCTTCAAATTCTATCTTTATTTTCTGACATCTGAAGAAATTGGCAGCAATCAGCAATTAGCAATTAGCTGAAGATTAAGCAAGACCCGTGACGGTGTTAGTTACTATGGAGTCAAATTTTATAATAAACTTCCTCCCACAGTCAGATCGCAGGACCGAAATGTTTTTAAGGCGACTATTAGAGAACATCTCCTGAAACATGCGTACTACTCAATCAGTGAATTTGTGTCGGCTTCACTGTTGAGTTTTTAATCTGTTATTTGTCCTATGTAAATAATTTGTCTTGTGACTGTTAATTGTAAATATTTACATGCGTACCTGACTTTTCTGTATGCACTTGTGGACTTGTGTAAACATTTTCTTTATGTGAAACATTAATAAACATTACATTACATTCAAAATCCTGAACGTACTCTTCCCAATAGTATTTTAGAAGTTATGACTGTTTCCATTACTTCCAATAATTGGTTTTGCTAAGGGAAAAAAAAAAGTTTCCACTGATTTTTAGGTAAGGAAACTACAACCTTAAAGTCGCCTCTGTATTTCACATGCTAAATAAATTGGATTTTTTTTAATTAATAAAGGCTAAAGTTTTGATTTCCTTTTCAAATATATGAAGTGAACATTATTAATGGCATGTGGACATACCTACTGAATTATTATGAACAGTTTTTTTTGCAAAAATTCAAAATGTCTGTATGACCGACTGTCACCTACTTTTAGTGACAATGATGTCGTCAAGGTATGCGAATATCTTCGGTTCCAGCTCCGGCCCAAAGACTGCATCCATCAGGCGTTGTTGAGCCTGAGCTGCATTTACGAGTCCAAACGGAAGCACGCGAAATTGGAAAAGTCCTCGCCCCGTCAAGGCAAAGGCGGTTTTTTCCTTTGAGGCGTCATCGAGCGGTATTTGCCAGAACGCACTGCGCAGGTCGATCGAGGAGAGAACCTGGCGTCACGCAACATACTCAGGATTCTATCGACCCGCGGTAGCGGATAGCAGTCTCGCTTGGTAACTTTGTTGAGCTTTCTGCCATCGAAACAGAATCTTATTTCTCCGCTTTTCTTTCGCACTCCCAACACTGGACTGGACCATGGACTGTTGCTCGGCTCGACAACTCCCAGCTCAATCATTCTGTCCAGCTCTTTATTCAAATGCTCTAGGACGTACGGGGACATCAGGTATTGCCGCTGGCGTATTGGACGCGTCTCTCCGGTGTCAATGTGGTATACCATTCGGTTGGTCTGAGGAAGTTTACCATCGTGATTCAACTTTTGAAAAAGATCCTTGATCTCTTTTATCTTCGACTTCTGAGACTCGGAAACTCTCGTTACATCCCGCAGGCAATCCTTATCGCTCAAAGCACTGACGTTATCCGGAAGTTCGCTGAGCAGAATAAGCTGGTTGTCGCCGCCATCGCGCGCTTTCCAACAGCCTTCTTCAAAATCCAACTTCAAGCCAAAAGCGAGGCAAAAATCGCTTCCAAAGATAAATGGCTGAGTGATCTGAGGGACCACTGCTGCCTTGACGACTCTACAAACTCCATTTGCGGTTATAGGGAGGTCGACAAAACCAGAGATTTCTTGTTGGGCTCCGTCTGCGGTAGAAATTCTCAACACTTTCTCTCGACAAATTCGTAATTTGAGACCTTCCAAGTGATCCATTCCACGCGATCCAATTACGGTGCGATTGGCTCCGGAATCAAGTAATCCCACAATGTCTCGGTCTAAAATGGAAACTCGTACGTATGGTCGGTTGTCGAGCTCTTTGTTGATGAACAATGGTTCAATCTTCAAAGCAGGCTCCGGGATCGGAACCTCATTGATAATGGAACGTCCAGAATTGTCCAGAAAATCTCTAACATGAGCCAGCCATTTTCTCCAATCTTCATTGTCGCTTTTAATGGTGGTAGTTGGTGGAACTGCAGGTCCCGGGACGGAATTTGTTTTGAACGGCACGCGGGGACCTACTCTGAGCGCCGCTCCCTGGCATTTCCCGAATCGCCGCAACAGTTGGCTACGGTTCTATCCTTCTTTCCACAACGGTAGCAGAATTTTCTTTTCGGAGCTGTACAATGAATATACAGGTGGTTGGCCTGGTCGCAATTCCAACATTTGACTTCTGATTTACTGGGCTTCACACCAGATTTAGGAATTGCACCCTGGCTTCTCGAACTACTGAATCCAGTTTTGCGATTGTTACTCCCAGATGGCAAGTCTCTTGAAAAATCTCTTCTTCGTGACGAAGGACCTCGTTCGCCCTCAAACTGACGCTGTGGACTACAACCATCAAGTCTCTGTGACTCAAAACTTTCGCAAACATAAGCCAATTCCGGCTCGACCAGTCGCTGAGTACGGCCTTCTCCAAGAATTTTTTCAGTCTCCTCCAGCCGACGACATAACTTTACTAACTCAGCCACAGAGTCAACCTCTTGCAAGGTCAAGCCCCTCACGTAATTTGGAAGCAGGTTTCTCATGATGTGCTTCACCTTGGTTGGGTTTGCCGGTACTCTACTCAGACGGCCGAATAGTGTCTCCATAATTGCGACGTACATGGATACGGATTCTCGCTTTCCCTGTTTTCTATTCTTAATTTCCTCCCACAGAAGATCATCATAATCGTCGGGAAGGAATTCGCTTCTCAGGAGGGTCACCAGGTCATCCCAATCTCGGATCCGGGATCTCACTGACCTGAACCAAATCAGTGCTTTTCCGCTGAAAAGATCGACAGCCGACTCGAGCAGTACTTGTTTTGAGACGTGACGTGCCTCCGCAAGTTCATCCACCCGATCCAGGAATGAAACAAGGCTTGACTTTGCTTCTCCGTCAAAACTAATTCCCCACTTGTATACTGGGATGTATCCAGGTGTGGCTCGCGTATTTAATTGTAAAGGTGACGCCGGTCTTCCTTGAGATGTATTTAGTTGAGATGTATTAAGAGCACCAGCGGTGTTGTTAAGCGCCAAATTTCGATTAATTTTCTCAAAAAGATCTGCTTCCATGAGTAGTGCGGTGGCTCTGGCTTCGTTTTTATACTTTGTTTGTGCTTCTGTATTTTCTTCACCACTTATGAGTCGCCCAATTCGCTGCGAAATGTGGCACAATCTCGAACAGGCACGTTTGCATACTGAGTCCGTTGCATCGCCCTCAAAGTCGTCGACCAACGCTTTGATTGAGGCAAGAGTTGCGTCTATGGCTGTTTGTTCGACAGCGAAATTTAAGTCCGGGTCCTGCCACTGCAAGGCTCTGTCGCGTTCCTTGTCGAGTAGTCGCCGCAGAATTTTTCTTTTGTCGTTCTGGTCTCTGACGGTCAAGCTGCCCCTAATTTTTAATTCGTAGTTTAACTCATCTATTAGTAGGTGATTCGGCTCCATGTTGAAAAAATTCTGTGTGTGTTTCTGTTTTACCGTAGGCGTAGCGATAATTGAAGAATAGGTAGCGTAGGTATGTTCTAGTACTTACAAAAAAGAACAGGGAAGAAATACGAAAGAAAATTCAAGTGCAATATAGGTATGCTATGGTTCACCCTGTATAAAATTCGAAGAATAATAATAATTGTTCACCCTGTATATTACAACCGAAGTAATATGGATGATAATTTGTGAGACGGTAATAGGTAGATAAAGATAAGCTATAACAATAGATAATTAGATAACGGCAGATAAACTACCAACGCTATATTATAAATAATAACACGGTAGGTACGTATTAAATAAAGATAAATACGGAAAACAACGATAATAACGATAGGTACACCTATGTATGGGACGGGTAGCGGGTACCTACCCTATGCCACAATAAAATAAGAGGTATTAAAAAAATATAGATATATACCTCGGTAGATATAGGTATTATTTATACCGTTTTTACAAGTACAAATTACACAAACAAAATTTGTAAAGTAGGTACCTAGAAAAGATTTGCGTTTTCTAGTTCGCAAACTAAAGTATTCCAGTACCCAAATAAAACTAACATCCACGCTTCTCACCAACTCACACCCCACTCACGAAAACACCTGTTTTAGATTAATTAATTAACGATTTTCAAAGTTGGAAAATTGACGACTAGGTATTATTCCCTTTCCCTTTTCTTCCTTTCTAAAAAATAAGAAAAGCCCCACGTTGGGCGCCATTTTCTTGTCACCTACTTTTAGGCTTAGGAAGATTTATTTTTATTTTACAAATTTAATTATGTAGTTCGGCAACCGGCACCCAGGTGGTCGTGGTGATGCTAAGGTCGTGGGTTCGCTTCTACTGCACTAATTATTGATGTACAAATTTATACGGCGCCAAACGGGGTACAACAAAGGAGTGATTTAGTACTGGGAAATTCCCGTTTAATTTCCAGTACCTAGCTTTTGTGCTGATGTTGTCTTTCCGGTGCGCTCTACTTTTTTATAAGTCTATAGATGGACAGGGTGAAGCCCTCAGTGACGATGGATGGAATTGACGCTGATGTCAATGTCAAAAAAAACACATAAAACGAAAATTGAGAGTATTGGTGTAATTGATGTTTACGTGAGTACAAGGTAAGAAAATATTTAGGTGTTACACCGTGACAATAAACGCAGATCGATTTAATTGCAGTCGTGCACGTCCGAACGGGACCAGGGTCCAGTGTCACAGCGGCGAAAAGTGAGGTTAGGTGCGTTCGACTTGGACAACAAACCGCGGCAGCCCCTCACACACCTTCCCAGGCACACTCCCCCAAAACCCGCAGTGACTCTCGACGAATTCGTCGAACTGTTTACAAAAAACCCGCCGATATACCTGGATCCAGTTTTACAAGCATAGGTTAGTGCACGGAATGCCGTGATGTATTTACGTGACCTACGAGTTTCAGAAGCCCCAGCCCAGGTTAGTGGAAGGACAAACTTTAATACAACCTCACGTTGATCACCGCTGTGCCGTGACACCCATCCAGCACGCGGCCGGAGATGCAATCAAGTCTTGAATTGTAGTGGCTCAGTATCCGCTGGATCGTCCCGGTTGCTGGGTTTGAATGACGGTGCCGACCTCGATTACCCTGGAGGGGGTTGTAGCAAGTAGCTAGCCCCGGCGAGGATCGGCAACACCCACGGACAACAACTTTCCAGCAGACGGTTTGCCAATTCGACGGAGTGACCTTGAATTGATGTTTGTGTACCAGCTGGTGGCGGAACTGGACACGCTTTGGTTGGGCTCGTGATGACAAAATCAACAGTACACGGGGATCCGTGTACCCGTAGAAGCGTGGATGTCCTAATTTAATTTACGTAAGTGTTAAGGAAACTTTTCGATAAACTTTTACTGCGCTTACCGTTTTTAGAGACAAAACGACACACAAGATTTCGAATGCGACGAGAAGAAGGAACAGTACATAATCGTCTGGGGCCTATCGGTGCCCCCTTTCTGAGGTACCTTTACGATTTTCGGAAACTCTCGAGAATTCTGTCACCTTTCTTCGTAGTCTTATCTGCTTCCTCTTATCACGCTCCTGTCATCTTTTTGTTACCCTCTTTCAGGCGCGCCAATTTTTAAACTTTTAGCGTATACCTTATATTTTAGAGACAGTTATTTACAATAAATATTACCTAACTTGACTAGAATTTTATTTTAAGGAGGTAGCCGATGAAATTGCTACACGACGTGCCTTGAGAAAGTATGTCATGTCGCCACTCTAGGGTTGAAGACCACTCTACTTTGAGGTGTGCACTGAAATTTTCAGATCTCCACCTCTCACCTGTCACTGCAAATGAAACAGATAAGCTTCTGATTTGGGAGGGGGGAAGCAAGAAGAATTTCAAAGCCAGTAAGACAGCTTCCCGTTATCTTCATTCCAACCTTTTTTTTCTGTTTATCCCACTTGACAACCTTGTATCCGCCGATGCCGGTGCCTCTGTACGATGATAACAACAGACAACACCTGACGTGCGGCTTTTGTGGTCATCATTGCGCGCTTGTTTGTTGCTATTGTTAATGACTGTCTCGCAAGAATAGAGACCGTTCCGTCCTCAATGGGTCCCCGTGACGGCAACAATAAACAGCAAAAGCTTCCGAGAATTCCCGCGCGTAACCACACAATCGGCAGTAATTCAGCACTTATTCAAATGCGGTGATAATGAAGGAGGTGCCTGCGCTGCGCGCGGGAAAAATTCAATCCTCTACGGCAATTTCTGTCATTATGGTCATCATGGTCATCTCATCATGTTCGGTGCGATGCCGATGGTATTTCCGCGTATATATTCAGTTATAATCCGTTCGGCATCTGTTCATGAGATAGCCCGGCATGGGGTTTGCGGGTGACGGTGGATTAGAAAATTAAGCGAGACTGCAGTTTATTGGATAATTTGCAAGAGGCGGTAACAGTTTACTATCCGGTCAACTACCATAATCGTTTTTTTTTTCAACGATTCTTATTATATACGTCCACTCAGGTCTTAAATAAAACGAAACCGTTGTCGGCCGCCAGATCTATAACAAAAAAAGAAAGAAAATGTGGAAATAAACTCTATCAATTGGTTGACCGGATAGTGAACTGTTCCGGTCTCAGTTTACTATCCGGTCAACTATTCAAATTGCATTTATTTTGGGAAATTTTCATCACACACATTCAACTACGTCCTAAAAATGAGAAAACCGCTGTCGGTCGCCAGTTTCATGAAATTTTGGCCTCCTTATGTCTTCAACACTGTTTGAAGTTCTGTTGAGCCCCTTTGCTGTTTCTCGAGGTTTTTGGAGCACTAGTAAACCCTTTGTGCCTTTATGTGATATTCGGCCCCAAATCGGAGGTCCCCTTTTGTGTATTCAGGTATAATTTGGAGCCCTAATGACCCCCTCATGTGCTTCATGGCTTCCAGAATTCCAATAAGCCCTCATTTGCCATCTCGTGCTATCTAGGCTCAATTGGACCGCCCCCCTCAATGTTTTTCCAATGTGATTTGAAGCCCTGCTGAGCCCTCTTGTATTTTCCGTGAGTTTCAGAGCAACATAATCGTATTTGTGCCGTCATGTTAATCAGGGACTTTTCAGGTACCCTTGTGGCCCTCGTGTCTACATAGTTCGGAGACCTATAATCAGCCCACTCATGCTTTCATCTCAGTTTTTATTCAGCATACCAGTGGACCCCCTGGACCTCCTTGTGTCACCAGAATTGTTTGAAGCCCTTCCTTCGGAGCCCTAATGAGCCCTCTTGTGCTTTTAGTGCCTTTCAGAATTCCAGTAAATCATCTTGTGATTTATTTCATTGCTGGAAGCACCTCAGACTTCGGGCCTATCGGCTATCGGGCCCCCTTGTGTCTTCAAATGTAATATGGAGTCCCACTTAGCCCACTTAGTTCTTACTGGCTTCAAGAATAAGTACAATAAGCCCTTTTTTACCTTAATTTGTAATACACTTCTCAAAACAATAAGAGGATCAGTTGGTTTTTTTCAGTTTATTTTTTTGTTGAACAAAGTAGAGCGATGTAACTTTTAGGATATCTTGATTTAACTGTTTCACACACAATTATGCAGCAATTCAACCACTGTTGTAGTGAATTTTCACAAAAAATCCAATAATGAACAAGAATGTAAGATGAAAAATATAACGAAAGGGAAAAAAAATTGTTTGTGACTTAACGAGGTTACGCTGATAGTTGCTTTCTTTCGGTCAGAATCACGGATCATGATTCGGAAATCCGCTGACTGGATTGGTTGGATTGGTTGCACGTGACACAGCCAACCAACCTCGTGAGCGGATTTCCGGATCATGATTTGTGATCCTTACCGAAAGAAAGCGGCTAAATTGTCTCAATATCGAGTATTGCCACCCCCAGCTTGAATCACATCCGCACATCGCCGCGGCATGCTCAAAATCAGGTTGCCAATGTTTTCTTGGGGAATATCTTGCCATTCCCTTAATAGAGCAATTTCAAGTTCTTCGAGAGTTTGGGGAGGGTTTTGGCGGTTCCTGATTCGTCTTTTTAACTGATCCCACATGTGTTCGATCGGATTGAGATCCGGACTGCAAGCGGGCCAAGCCATTCTTCGTATGTTCTGCTCATTTAAGTAATCAGTGACAATCCTTGCGACGTGCGGACGAGCATCTTCGTGCATCAAAATGAATTCTTGACCTTCTGCATGAGCTAGAGGTACCACTTGTGTGGCTAGCACCTCATGGATGTAACGATCTGCGCTTATTGTACCGTTACGAATGATAAGGAGGTCGGTTCGTCCTTCAATGGAAATGCCTCCCCAGATCATCAGCGAACCACCACCAAATGCTACCATTTCAGTAACCGTGTCAGGGTGAAATCGTTCGCCAAGCCTTCTATACACTCTTACTAGTCCGTCGTTTGAATGCAAGGCCACTCTGGACTCATCAGTGAACAGAACTTTTCTCCATTGTGGTAGATTCCATCTCAAATGTTCTCTAGCAAAGATGTTGCGTGCTACGCGATGGTTTCTGGTTAATTTAGGCACTTTTGCGGGTCGTCTCGAGTTCAGGCCGACTTCTCGCAATCGATTTCGTACGGTCTGGTCCGAAATCTGCACCCCCGTTGCCCTTGACAGACCATTTCGTAGAGATCTTGCTGTACTTGTACAATTTCTCAGTACTTGAAGGCGCAGATATTAGTACGTATGAATCTTGGTGCTATTATAGTTGGGAGTTACCATGTCTGTAAAAGTTTGGCCACCCTTTCAAATTTGTTCTTTGAAACCCTTAGAGACATTTAAGAAGGGTGGCCAAAGTGAGTCTCTGGGAAGTCTCCTGCAGGACACCAAAAACAAGATGGCGGCTCAAAAATATTGGAAACAATTATAACTCGGCCTTTAGTTGACCTACGAATGGAATTTCAACGGTTATATTCATGTTCACCCTTTTGTTGAAGAACATAGATTAAAAAAATAATGTAGGGTAACAGCACCAGTAAATGAGGGAACTTTTTCCCAATATTTTGTAACTTATTTTCTCGACTGCACTGACTGCGCCTAATGTAATGTGCAATTGTTTTTTAGAGCCTTTGGAGGTGATGTAGACAGGTGGCCAAACTGAGTCACCAGAAAGTTTAACACAAGGCCCCGGAGACAAGATGGCCGACAAGAATTTCGAAATTAATTGTGATAATTCGGCTTATAGGTATTTTATATTTGACCTACAAATAAAATGGAAACGATTACCTCAGTAGGTATTTGACCTTCCGTTGAGAAACATAATAATTACTTGAAACTTTTAATGTGGGGTAACAGCACCAGTAGTAAATGATTGAATCCTAAAAAAATAGAGTTTTTTGCAATGCCCTGACTGTACCTAGTGTATCTCTGTCTTGCCTAGGGCCAAAGTGAGTCGGGGAAGTTCCCTGTAGAATCCCGAAAACAAGATGGCGGTCAAAACTATCGGATTATAGTTAAGTCGGCTTATATTCAACCTACGAATAAAATTTAAACGATTATTCATTAAACGATATATATTAATCGCAATTAGCCTGATTATTTATTGTTTTATCTATTGCTTATGAATAGAGGTAATTTCAAAATCTGCATGTAGAGTAACAGCACTGGAGCGTTCTTAATTTTTTCCTCGGCAATGATCGCATGCATGGATCAAGAATGTCGGGATTGGAAATAACAATAACTAGATTATCGGCTTATACGCCATGTAAACAGAAATATGGAATACCACAAGTCAGATATTTCTTGTCATAAGTGAACAAGAATGGAATCATTATGTATTATAATCAGCTACAAGTCAACAAAATCTTCAACCAAAGGACGAATGATTTGAACTAAACTACTAAACGCTCGTTTTATAGCACGAGGGGATCAAGACAGTCATCATTATCATTATCATAATCACCAAGTTCTCATTTTCAAGACTAGTTGCATGCGTACCTCCATCCATTCCTATCCTGTGCTAACCTACGTATTCCCCTGAAGGTCAAATATCAAATATCTTACATCCCCTATTGCTTGTCTGGGAGCAGTGATCTAACCTGGGTCTACCTCTGTTCCTCTTAATCCCCCCTCTCCCCGCCTGAACTACATCGCGGACTAGTCCTTTGTGTCCCAAAAGGTATCCTACTACTATTCCATTATTCCTTTTTTGCACTACCTATATTAAATGCGTTATTTTACGACCTCAAAACAGAGCCTAAAGTGACTCTTTTTAGCCCTTGGGCAAAAAAGTCGTCATGGCAACGAGCGCTCTTGATCCGTCAGAGGAGACGTCACCTTCTATTTTGACGTGACTACTTGATGCGATGCAAAATGGACTCCAATTTGTAGGGAACACGAAAGACTACAAGAACAACAAAATTAGCACGCTTACATACCAAAACCAATAAATACCTGTTTCATGCTAGTAAGCGATGGGGCGCCGGCAGCTACGTGTTCAAGATAGGTGATAAGACTGATAGGTAACCTGCCACTCGTCCATGCGATCTGGTAGGCTATGACCTGGTTAAATTTCAGGATGTCAAGCTGCTTTTTTGGGGCACAGCCTACCCTAATTCCGAATTTTGTTGATCGCATGGTAGATCGTGCGACGTACAACCAAGTAATCAGCGCTGCCATGACAATTTTTCAACGACTCAATAACTCGAAATGTTCAGTCTTGCACTAGCCAGTGCAAAAAACATTGTATGCACCTTGGGCTAAAGTGCGTTTTTTCCCCTTGTGCTTGCTTCCCTCGGCCTGCGGCCTCGGTCGCAATCTCGCACAGCGGGGAAAAAAAGTGGCACTTTATGCCCATGGTACATAAATAACTATTCTTTACTGTTTCCCATATATATTCCCTTTTTCTTACTTTTTTCAGTACCTACTAATGCATTTATTCCTAATTATTCTTGTCCCCCATATAATTTTCCCATCGCAAGTAGTATCCCTTCCACCTGTCTGCCTTTTCTTCATTTTCGCTCAAAATATCTTCCGCCTCGTTTCTGATGTCAGTGTTACTTTGCTTGATATCCCTAAAATAAGTCAGTTTTCCCTACTTCTCACTCATCTTCCACTTCTTTGCACATCTCAATCCATTGTTTTTTGGCTTTCCTGCACTTTCGAATTATTCCAGATATCGTGACAATATTTTATTCATTACTGAAGAGATACAGCAATCCGTGGATACAATGGCTAATAGCTGTAGGTACTCATTTTAGAATCGAAAGGACCCGAGTTACTCTGATTTAAATTGCTCAAAAAGAGAAAATTGCAAAAAACTTGAGAAATTTGTCATTCACTACTGGTGCTGTTACCCTACATTGAGAGTTTTAGGTAATTATCATGTTCATCAACAAAAGGTAAAACATTGATGATTGTTTCCATTTCATTTGTGGGTCGAATATAAAATATAAGCCAAATTATAATAATTAATTTCGATATTTTTGTCCGGTGGCTCACTTTGACCACCTATCTAAATGTCTAAATTGCCTTCAAAGGCTTTGAAAAACAATTGTACATTACATTAGGTTGTCAGTGCAGTCAAGAAAAAAATGTTGCAAACTATTGGGAAAAATGTAGTTCCTTCATTCACTGGTGCTGTTACCCTACATTATTTTTTTCAATTATCTATGCTCTTCAACAAAAGGGTGAACATAAATATAACCTTTGAAATTTCATTCGTAGGTCAACTGAAGGCCGAGTTATAATTGTTTCCGATATTTTTGAGCCGCCATCTTGTTTCCGGTGTCCTGCAGAAAACTTCCCAGAGACTCACTTTGGCCACCCTTCTTAAATGTCTCAAAGGGTCTCAAAGAACAAATTTGAAAGGGTGGCCAAACTTTTACAGGCATGGTAACTCCCAACTATGGATTCATACGTACTATATTGGTTATTGCAGTCTCTTGCAACAGCGCGCTGAGAATGGCCCTCTTGTAACAAGGTAATGGCCCTTGTGGCTTCTATCGCTGTTAAGTATCTCATTTTGTGAATTTACACTTGTCAGACTGACAATCATAGCGCCCTTTACTTTAGTTATAGAGAACAATGGAAAATATTGTTGATAAGAATAACACTCATTTTGCTCTTTGTCCATTATTGGATTTTTTTGTAAAATTGCATTACGATAGTGGTTAAATTGCTGCAAAATTTTGTGTTGAACAGTTGAATAAAGATATCCTGAAAGTTACATCGCTCTACTTTATTTAACTAAAAATTAAAGTAAAAAAAAACAACTGATCCTCTAATGGTTTTGAGAAGTGTATAAAACTCGTCCATTGGGCCCCTTGTATCTTTTGTGTGACGTTTGGAACTTTATTGAGCCCTCTTGTGCCTTCATGTGTCGTGTGGAGCCCTAATGAGCCCCCTTGTGTTTTTCGTGGTTTTCAGAGTTCCAGTTAGCCCCCTTGTGCCTTCTTGCGTTGTTAGAAGCCGTAGTGTGAATCCCTTGTGCCCTACCGGGTTCCCTTCATATCCGCAAGTGTAGTTTGGAGCCCTAAATGACCCTCTCCTGTTTTTTAAATCTTTTCGTGGCTTTCGGAGCATTTATTTGTAAACATTTAGCCTCTATGTGATATTTGGAGCTCTATCGGACCTCTTGTGTCCTCCCTCGTGTCCTCCAAAGAATATGAACCCCTAGTTAGCCACCTTTTGCCTTCTGGTATTATCCAGAGCCCCATTTGGCCTCCTGGTTTCTTCAACGTCTTTTGAAGCCCTGCTATGGCGTCAACCTAATACATGACGGTTTGACGCGGCTGGTTGGCAGCAGCGACCGATTTGACGCGGGACAGTTTGACGTCATGTTCATTTCGCCGCCGCGCCGGGTCAAAAACCACGCAAAAATGCAAGGGTGCTCAGCAGGGCTCAAAATGATATTGAAGACACAAGGGGGCCCAGTGAAGCTTCATATAACATACGAAGACAAAAGGGGTCTTACTGGGGGACTCCATACTACATTTGAGAACACAAAGTTTCGGTGTCCAAAGTCACATGAAGGCACAAGGTGCTTACTAACTTATGCTCTGAAGGTTTTGGAAAAATGTAAGAGGCTTCAAAAGACGTTGAAAAAACAAGGAGGCCAAAGAGAGCTCTGGATAATACAAGAAGGCAAAAAGCATCTTACTGGATATCTTAGAGTCAGGAGAAAACATAGATAAAGGGGCTGATTGGGGCTTCATATTCTTTTGAGGACAAAGGGGTCCAATAGGGCTCCGAATATCACATAAAAGCTTGAGGTGTTCACTAATGCTCCGTAAGCCACAAAAAGATGTGAGGGGAGATCGGCAAGGATTCGAGCGATACTAAAGACACAAGGGGGCCCAAGGGAGCTTTATGTAGTAAATGAAGGCGAAAGGGGGCTTACTGGAATTCTGATAGCTACGAAAAAACACAAGGGGACTAATCAGGGCTCCAAACTACACTTGCGGACATAAAGGGGACCCGATGGGCTCCGTATATTGCATTAAGGCACAAAAGATTTACACTAGCGCTTCCAACAACGTAAGAAGGCACAAGAGGGCTAACTGGAACTCTGAAAGCCAGGAAAAACCACAAGGGGCTCATTAGGGCTATAAACGACACATTAGGGCACAAGGGAGCTCAACAGAGATCCGAGTGACACGGAAAAATGCAAGAGGGCTCAGTAGGGCTTCAAACCATATTGAAGACACAAAGGGGCCCAATGGATCGAGCTTTATTCAACAAATGAAGGTACAAGGGGGCTTATTGATACTTGCCTACTCTTGAAGCCAATAAAAACATAAGTGGGCTGATCAGGGCTCAAGAAGGCAACAGAGGGGGCTTACTGAAACTCTGATAGCCTTGAAAAAACATAATGCACCTGCAGCCATGCAATGCGAGGTGCCCGCTGTATGGCCATAAGAGGCGCAATATTTATTTATATTTGCCTGTTTGTTGTATTTCATGTTTTTTCGATTGAGGGTTGAATTTCACAGAATTTGACAAATTCCACAATTTTAGGCATTTTTGTATTTCGGACGTTGACAAAATTAGCGAACCAGGTTAATCACACTTGCCTCCATCAATATTCGCGACAGTTTACTCAAAGAAGTTTTGTTGTAATATTGTTTTGGGACTTTGAAAATGGGGTCCTGGAGGACCCCTCTGTGTATTCCCAAGGACAAAAACAATAGTGTGTGTTTTGCGAGCTTGGAGCCTTGGATTCCAAATCTCCAAGGCTGGATCATATTTTTCAGGTGAGTATATTCAATTTTTCTTTTGTTTTTTTCTTAGCCTTTAGAATAAAATGAGCAGAATCGATAAATAACTGACCAGACCAGTAGTGGAACCACGAGTACTTGACAGTTGTCGATCTCGACAGTTTCCCTTTTCCTCTCTACACCCTCACCCTAATTTCCCCTTTTCCTTTTATACCCTTCACCCTTTAGAAAAAGGGAAATTGTCGAGATCGACAACTGTCAAGAGCTCGTGGTTCCACTACTGATCTCGTAGACCTCATATAGGCGGTTCTCTTTTAGACTTAGGCACAAAATAGAAAATAAGAGACTTCAGCGGCATTTACTGCTATTTTTTGACAACATGACGTTGAAGACTAATTCGACCTTGCTGAATACGAAAATCCCGGTGTCCATTCAAAAAACTTTACTGGAAGCTTCAAAATCCAAGATGGCAGTCAGGGAGCAAGTAAACCGAGAATGTCTTATTTTAGGGCTCTAGAAGTCCTAGGTTCACAATTTAAGAAGTGTCATTTTCCAGGTTTTTGATCTTCCTTGATCCAGCGGCAGTGATTTTGAATGTATGATATACATTTGCCATGGTAATTGTTCTATTACAGGAGCTTGCGGTGTGGTGTTCAGCGCGTTCGACTGCCATACTAGAGGTCGTGGGTTCAAGTCCCACTGTGGGCGCTCGAATGTTTGTCCTTTTCCCAGTCGGGCGTTACGAATTTTGGAATTTTCTCTTGGCCATTATCACCCGAGACGGCCGCTCACCAGGGCTCTGCCCAGAACGACTCACATTTGGTGCAGGACTGGACCCAGACGCTCTTTACTGTTCGCTCTAATCGACTTTTTTTCGAAAAATTTCAACCGATATCAAAAGAGTGGATTGAATTAAGCGTTGTGTAGGCCCATTTTCAATTGCGACGCGGTCCCGGTTTTCCAAAATCTAAGCTTTAAGAATTAAGTAAAGACCAGAAGGCGCATGCAGAAACATTGCCTGAAAATGGTGGATGCGCCAGTTAAGAACAAAATATCTATATGGTGCATTTCAGCGTTGCCATTTTCAGGAACATCTGATGAACCAAAAAAAAATCTTTGTATTTTGTATTGTACATCGTACAAGAGAAGATTTCGCAGTAATAATCAGCAGGTATCATTGTAATATTGTTACCCAACCAGGAAAACAAATACAAGTGAAATTAGAGAAGTCTAAAATATCCTATTTTCCTGTCGGGCTTGCTACTACACCTATACACCCGCACCTACCCTCTGCAATTTTTCAGCAATCTCAACAGGTATAACAAAAGTTATTCACAATATTTAAACACCATGATTATTTTAACGATCTCGTCTTCAAGTTAACGAGATATTGTTTCAACTAAAGCGCTCTAGCTTTTAAAGGTGTAATTACGACCGTTTATTTAATTGCTAGTTGCGCACATTTACGAGCCCTCGTCTCTCGCAATAAAATAAACAAATAACTGTTAGTTGTCGCACTAAAAATCGCCAATGATTACCTTCAAGACTGTGCAAACTCCCTGCACAATGACTAGGTATACTTCAAGTTCCAAAATACCCGCTAGCTTTGCGTAATCGAAATTTATAACAACATGATAATGAAATTCTCCTGGCTTGCAGACGTAGAAATCTAACAGCACTTGATCCAATTCTTATATACGGTAATAGCTGCGACTAAGTGTGTGGCAGGGTGGTTTGATTGAATATTTACAAATGTCATTGTCGGTTCGATTGTAAGCCCCATGATGGTGACAGCAGGTGGGCAGCTCAAAGACGGACATAAGACAGGCCGGCCTGATGGGCGATTACCGATCGAAACCGCAGGAGCTGAGCTGGAGGTACTCGAACTTTGATGACTGATGCTTCAACAATTGCACTTTTCGTCTTCTCTTCAGGCTGGATGCTGGTATGCTGGTACCCATACCTGTAGGTCTGTGCCTCCAGCAAGAAATGTTCAAGATAATGTAACGATTAATCGCCAAACGAAAATTGAATTGACAAGCGAGATGTCGCTTCGCCCTTGAACTTTCCGAATCGGTTATCATTACGAGTTTTATTGTTAATTGGCCAATATTTCATTAATTTTATTCGATGGTATCGGCCGGCGTCGCCGCGATAAAAATCCAACTACCGTCCCATAAAGAAACGAAAAACGACGAAATAAAAATGCAGATTAAACTCCATCTCGCATCCGCGACCCAGAGCAAATAACTTCTCTCTTCATCCTTCTTCCTTAGCCAGCCCATCCAGAACCCAAACACGCATACATCTCCCGCGAGACGTAGGATGGGAAGATGATCGAGAGAGGAGGATATCGCTTCGAGGAATACGACCAAACTCATAAATTGCTGTTTAACTAACGTATAGATTCAATTTGTGAACGTATTTGTTCAGGGCCCATAAAAACTTTCGCCGTTTCATTTTTTTTTTTTCGTTCATATATTCACACATCAAGCCTGCAATATGCAATGCTCAATAATTATACAATATTTTTACATTCCGACCCCTAAATATCCGGTCTGCGGCTACAGGACCCAGCCACGATCACGTTACAGAAAAATCGACGTCGAAGATATTTGCAAGTGGGTGGGTGCCGGTATACGGTATACGACAAAAGCCATATCTCATTGGAAAATTGAAATATGACAGGTTTAATGTTGCAGCGTTATTTACGACCCTGCACAAAGTGTCGCTTGAATAACGATATTCTGATCGATGTGATTCTCCGGATGATAGATAACGTATTCGGTTCCTTTCTTCCTGATGGAGTGGGATGCGGTTAATGATGCCGGCCACTTGTTTCCTGGACTCGAGCGACACCCTGTTCGGTCTTTTTGTGAAATCGATCCTGCTGATGTCAGTAGTCTGCAACAACACCGCAGAAAAAAGTCCAGTTCCGCATGTCTGTGCCGCAGTAAAATAATACTGCCAGCACCAACTGGTTATCGTTTTTTTTTTCGTGATGTTTACACTTGCGGAGAAATTAGGGTTCTTTAGGAGTTTCTTTTTCTTGGGAGTTTTTTTCGAGTCGATGATGAGCCATATTTGCTGCAAAATGACATTATTGTACACATGATAATCAATCAATCATCCCGACGGGCGAACGCCTCCCTTTCCTGTTTGGAAGTATGCTTTAGATAAATGCCGGCTAAATTATGCATTTGCCATTCTTAATTGATGCTCAGCAACTACTTAGCAGCTTATCTGCAGGTGTACGTACAAACGGGAGTTGGATAAGTGATAAATTTAAGAGAGTGAGACTCAAGTTCGATCTTAAATAATTTATAGGTAAGTATACTTTAGATAAGTATTATGGCGTGATGGCATGATTATCATCTGCTGTTCACACAAATGTGTAAAAACCAAGCATAAAAATCTGTTGTTCCATATTACTTTCCCGCAGCAAGTATCCAGAAGCTTGCGTATTTTTCCAAAATATCTCAGTGCCACAATCAGAAGAAATTTCGCTAGAGACGCGTTTTTCCATCAAACTTTTGCGACGCATTTCAGTCAGATTTTGGACAGATTTTAGTCACATTTCTAAAATTTTATCGAAGTTTTGTCAAGATGTGACAAAAATTTTTGTGAGACTTTTTGCTTTATAGGTCTTTTCGAAATTTCCGAAATCAAGAAAAATTCGTCTACTCAAAGTAAAGACCAAATGTTATTTCTTGACTTCATCTCGCTCAACTCAACTTGGCAACTAGGCTTAGCGGCAGTTCTGGTCAAAATATTCTTAAAATTTTACCTATGGGCCCTATTCTTGAAACGGGGATCGGGGAACAGAGTTCACGTGTGTAGTTGCTAGGCAAGGGCCAATCATAGCCCTCTTTGCCTAGCAACACCACATGAGAACTTTGTTCCCCGTTTCAAGAATAATAGTGCGGTCGGTAGAATACAAAAATGGAACATATGCTGCACTTTTGGTTAATGCAATGAAACTTGGCACACAGTTCCTTGAGACCATTTCAAGTAATTTCATCCGATGAGACAGAAAAAAAATTGATAGGGGGCTTTGTACAACGCCCTTTTTTCAAAATGGCGCCCGAATTTTGAAAAAAATCACCAAATTATCGTACAATGGACCTATTTCTTTTTCACGCCCATTTTGCCTCCTATCTCCGCTCATTGGCGGGATTTGCCTCACATTCTCCCGTAGCAACTGTGTCAGTGTCAGTGACTTTCTACTTCTCAAAACCCCTGACAACGATATGTTACAATTAGTCATCAGTTGTCAGTAGAGCAGAACCAAAATGTGGAGCAAAAGTCTTGCCACGATGCAATCCTACAGACTCGACAACGCTCCACTTGTTTATAAGTGTGAGCATCAAATGACGGGGAACCAGCGTGATAAGGGGTTGAAGTATAGTGCGGAAGGATATTTTGAAGACGCACGTGAGACGCACTTGTGAATAACCTGAAGGTAGAAGTGAAGTGCTACTGGAGCCAGAAAAAAGAACAAGCTCCTCAAGAAAATGTTTGAAACAGCATATTTGTTTTAGGTGTCTTCTTTGTACCAATCAATCACTGATGAATAGAAATCTTCCGCTCTGGAGCCCTATTCATGAAACGGGGAACAGAGTCCACATGTGTAGTTGCTAGGCAAGGGCCAATCACAGCTCTCCTTGCATAGCAACACCGCATGAGAACTTTGTTCCCCGTTTCAAGAATAAGGCCCCTGAAGTGCCCCGTGAGACACCTAAGATTGAAGCAAAATATTGAGGTGAAGATATTGAATATTGATATTTGAAGGTGAGGTAGCATTCACAGCACTTTGAACGGTGATTTGGACGCCCCCCTTTTGGCCTTTCAAGTACAACTTGTGAAACAGCTGGAGTTGTTTCGTTAGCTTCCAAATTCTTTCTGATGCCGGCATCGTGTCTCATAGTGGCGGCCATCCATTTATTTTGATTGTTTTTGTCGGCAGGAAAACCGTGGAATGCAACATTTGGGTGAAATGCTGTCTTGGACTTTGTGCGGACAACTTTTCACACAACATAAGTGCATTTTTCGAATTGTTCGATCAGTGTAGCGACACGACACATGTTACAGTCATAGTGACAGTGACAATTCTAATTTATTGTGACAGTATCGCCTTCCTCGAATTTCGCGCCTAATAATTAAAGGCGTTTAATTGGCCAGGGGTGTGGCTTAAAATTATTCATCCTTGTCTGAACGTCTCTGTTCCCCATAAGAAATAGGTCTATTGCCGGAAAAACATCATTTCCATGTGTTTCGAGGATCCTGAATCGATTGGCAGCAACATTGACTTGACTAGACCAACGTGTAGGTCGTAGAACTGTTATTCTGGACCTAAATGGTGAAAAACCATTCTGGTTAAAAGTCTCAAGCAAAACCGATTTATTTTCCGGTCATTTCGGGGGTGTTTTGTTGTTTAGTTGTGCTCCGGAATCGGAGAGGTTAACATGAAACGAATACCACTGAATTTCTTAAATGCAGGCAATCGAGCAGGCAATGCAGACCATGGAGTAGTACGTAGTGCGGGAGCTGAGAACCAAAATATGTTTATAACTTGCACTTTGTGATACAAGCATTAGGTATATTTAGTTGGTATCCCATACTCCTTCAAGTATCGCAAAGAAAACTCATGATGGTACTCAGTAGAACTGTTCCTCCATCAAAGGCAAGGGCGTTACCAGAGTCACCATATTGCCTTTAGGGCCCTACATTCAACCTTAGAATGCCAAATAATATCAAAATGCAGATTTTTCATTCTTGTTGCATCAACTCATGTTGGATAGTTGGAAGGAGTATAATTTAGATATTTTTGTGGATTCTGGATTAATTGACAGCTAATCTGACTCAACTGGACCTCTAGAAAGGCGTAACGCCGCTCTTATTCTGTATTCAATGGTGTGAAAAAAGAGTTGTAGTCAAGTCTCCTCAAACGAAATCCAATGTATCATTTTTCCGAGCATTGAAAGGTCACTTCATCGCTTAGTAGCTATGCTGAATTAATTGGTACAAGGCATTTAACCAACCAAAAGTAGGAACTAATGCTCTTCTTAGAGCTTAGTGGTGGTATTTGATGTATATCTTTTCTGTATCACGAGCATAGGTCCACACTAAAAGTTTAGGTAAATAATATGAACTTTATGAAAATACGAGTTCCTTTCTACAGAATTTCCTTTATATTAAAGTAGGTTTCTATCCAAAACAATATGACACTGAAAGCACTACAACTTCGAAATGAACAGAGCAGATGAAGATCTACAACTTCGAAATGAACAGAGCAGATGAAGATCGACTGAGTGCCATGTACAGTTATATCATTTGGGTGAGCCGTAATTCTACCGTCAGCCTCCTCTGTCACAGCACAAAGAAACTCTGCAAGAGATGACCAACCGTTTCCAGCCGATCTGATGGCCTTCTCGAATCCGGATTACTACCCAAACAATGAGACGCCCCGACCGAAAATCAATTCGGTTCCACTCGAGACTTACCTAATCAAAAGGTTTTTTTTAGACCATTTGGATCCAGAATAACGGTGCTACGATCTTCACGTTGGTCCAATCAAGTCAATGTTACCGCCAATCGGTTCAGCATCCTCAAAATATATGAAAATAATACTTTTCCAGCAATTGTACGACCATTTTGGTGAATTTTACAAAAGTTGGGCGCCATTTTGAAAAAAAAGGCTGTGCAGCGCCACCTATCGATTTTTTTTCTGGCTCATCGGATAAAATTACTTGAAATGGTTTCAAAAAGCCTTATGCCAAGTTTCATTCCATTTACCAAAAATGCAATATCATTCAACGTACCGACCGCACTAACGAAAAACATACATTGAAATAAGCGAATAGTACCTGTTCCAGAGTCTGCATTGTCTGCAATTTTAACAAATTCACCTCTTGTTGCCCTCATTGATTCCGGATTACTACCAAACAACAGGACGCCATCAAAATGCCCGGAAAATAAATCGGTTTTGCTTGAGACTTCTAACAACAATGCTTTTTTACCATTTAAGTCCAGAATAACAGTTCCACGACCTTCACGTTGGTCTAATCAAGTCAGTGTTGCTGCCAATTGATTCAGCATCCTCAAAATACATAGAAATGATGTTTTCCCGGCGATTGTACGATAATTTGGTGATTTTTTCAAAATTTGGGCGCCATTTTGAAAAAAGGGGGCTGTACAGCGCCCCCTATCGATTTTTTTCCTGGCTCATCGGATGAAATTACTCGAAATGGCCTCAAAAAACTTTGTGCCAAGTTTCATTCCATTGACCAAAAGTGCAGTATCATTCAGCGTATCGACCGCACTATAAGGCATCATGAATTATAAATCCTAAATGAAGGAAACCTATACGATACGTACCAATGAGAATGGAGTCTACGAAATCAATATGTCTATAGAGAAATGACAATGCCAGAAAGAATGTTACTGTCATTGAATAATGAATTATCAGATGAAATATCACTAATGCAGTCAAAATTACCGATAATATAGGGCGATATTCTTTTGATGTCTAGAAAAGTTAAACTGTAAGTAGATCTTGTTAAAATATGACGAAAACTTATGTAGCATGGTGCAAAATTTGAGCCATGACGAAGGTACAGCCATTTGAAGTTCACTTTTTCGGTTTTTTTAACTTGTGACTCGAATCTGTTCGACAAAATTGGCTTGAATTCAATTATAAAATAAGCTGGATGTTTAGTTAGGCAAACTTATCTATCTACCTATAAAATTAAAAAAAAAATCCTGCCAGTTACCTACCGGAATAATTATGAGGGTCATTGATTTGTAAGCATTGGAAGAGTTGACTCGAGGTGACCCCCAAAACATCTATGTTATTCGTTGAAGTCTTTCTACATAATTTGGGCAAATCAGCTTGTAAGAAACCAAAAAAAGTGACCCTTGAGCTCGACTTTGAGTGACTGAGTGAAAGAGCTGTATCTTCGTCATTATACGGCCTAATAATTGTGCAAAATGCCGTACCTATGAGCTTTCGTCAAATTTTGTCAATATCGGTTATTCGGTTAAACTAAAACCGCACTTATTCATTTTCTCTGCTTTTTAAAAGAAGAAAGAAGCTTGCAGCTTTCCAAAAGCAAAAAAGTCATGCAAGACTATATACAGTATTCTTGAGAATATTACTCGTAAAAACTTAACATTAGTTTGATTAACAAAATTTTTATATGTAGAAATTGACAATTACAATTATTACAATCAAACGCACAGTAGTTATAGTATACGAGCCTCGTCCCACATTAAAAATGCAGTTCCTAGAAAATTATTAAATGATAACGTGAAAATATTTTGAAATATTGTTTTTTCTTTATGTTCATTGTTCACCACATATTATTTTAGTATCGTGTGATCATTTGAATTTCTAATTTAGGCAGGCTGTGCCCCAGCCAAATGCAGCTTCGCACCCCTGGTTTTGACCGGGCCACAGCATGCCTGAATTAGGAATCCAATTGATCACACGATACCTTTGAACATATTCTAGGATTAAATCTCCAGCGCCAGCGGAGTATAGAGAAGTTGGGCGATGAAATGGAGTTTTTCCTCATATGATTTTTCCCTGACTAACTCGGCTCCTAGGCATAGTAGGCTATATGTCAGAAATGTTTCTTCTTGAGTTGAGTACAATCGGTGGAGCGGTTTCAAAGTTATGATAAAAAATCGATTTTCTAACCCAAATTCGAAGGGCTGTATCTCCGATATTTCACTCTTCCGAGATATATTTGAGATCAATCTACTTATTTTTTTATTCTTCATCGATTGACCAGTTTCCGCACTCAAACTCCGGAGTACCATGTATTTATTTGGATAAAAAAAGTGAAATTTCCGCTTTCCGCATCTGGACCAACTGACGTGGGACGGGGCTCGTATACATTTTATTGACGTTATTTTTCAATGATGTGAAGAAAAGATTGAAAAGTTGAATTATGAGAATTTTAACAATAAAAATTAATAATAATGACGGTCGGCGGTCCCCAAAATGCTGGTGGCATTTCCCCGTTGGATGCAAAGGCTAATCTTTGATTGAAATAATGAGGAGGTGAAAATGATGTTTCATTTCCATTATATGTATAACTCTTGATAATTAACTCCACAAGCACAGGCACAGAGCACCTTCGTTCTGGTCGTCCCTTATTTTTGAAATGATAGTCTCGTGATTATCTCTGTCAATTTCTAGGTGATGAACCAGGTGATCAATTTTGAACTAGCATGGACGGTGACCATTGGTCATCGTTATTTAGTTTAGTTTTTGTTTTGCTCCAGTTTCAAAAAACTGCTGTGAAACTCGGTATTCGATGACAATGTTTCACAAAACGATCATTAACCAAAATTTGCAGGCCTGCCAATGTTCAGTGCGTGGTGGGGGGCGTCGGCGTCATGCGCTAAAAGAGCATATCAGGATTTAATCTTGATAAAATGTCGAGATAAAACGTCGACATCCTCTTTTATCGGTGGGATAGTTCTATGTGATACCACAAGAGCTAACAGTTTTAGGTATCCAAGGTTGGGTAGTTACGCGTAAAAAAACCCTTTTTTAGGTTACGCGTAAGAAAGCATGTAAAAGACGTAAAATAAGTATGTAAGAAACGTAAAAAAAACACGTGACCAGCTGCAGCCAGCTGTCAGCTGGCTGCAAATTAACTGTCAAATTAGACAAAAGACGTGTCAAATACCAATGTCAAACAATTTTCAAACGTCTAAGCAACGTCGTTTCTTTATTCTAACCTCTACGCGTCGTTTTCAAGCTGCTTCGCGCACGATCTGTTTTCATGTTTCATATTGTGTTGTATATTGTGTTTTTTATGAATGGTTTTCTCTCCTTACAAATGACATATTCAACATAAAATTCTAACAAATTAAACCATTCTTGGTTTGCCGATTTCCATGTCATTTTGACATTGTTTTAGTTTTTTTACGCGAGTTTTTTACACGTAAAAAACGATGAGGTAAATTACATGGTAATGTTACGTATTTCGCGTACGGGTTCGATTATAATTGAGAATTGAGACGATCGTTTCAAATCACGCACTGTTTATTACTGCGTACTACAATAAATACACACCAACAATCATTCACGCTTGGAAGTATGGCCGATTACTACTTCGCTTGTTTTGCACTCGTTCGCTTCCAATTCATAACTACTCGTGAGGCGACAATTGATGCTTTATATAGGTCCGACTAATTCATCGTGAATGCATTGAGCATTCTCCAGCAGTTTCCATAGTGACCCGGCATATGGTTTCTAGACGACACCCGAATAATTACACAACTTTCGCATGCTTCCCGTGTGTACTAGTATGTGGCACCTCCGCCAAAATGGACAGATGTAGCTTGACCCACTGCTGGAGTCTCCATACAGTTATACGGCGAAAAGCCTACACGCGCGCTCTGGAACGCTCCGCACTTGTACACTGCGATCTAACAGGAAGAGTCTAGAAAGATCGCGTGTTATCCAGAATCGCCGCTCGTAACAGTAATTTACTTTTTTGACATACCACGTAATTTACCTACCCAACCCTGGTTTTATCGATTAGTAAAGTTTTCGAACTCTCTCGAAAGCTTTGTTTTCAAGAAATTCACCGAGTGTGAAATGGTCACTCTATCATCTAAAAATCGTTGATAATAAAATGACAATTTGCACGAGTTGAATTGCTTCATAGAAACAATCAAACCCTTTCAGCCCGAGTGGTACTAGCGGAGAATATTCCACAAAACGTAAGATGTATTAAAATATAAAAACTCTTCAAACCCAAATCCACCTCAAATCCAAAATATCGTTTATCAAAGAAAGGCGCCGTTTTATCGTATGTAATAGTTGTAATACCACAAGAGCTAATAGTTTTATCGATAAAATTCCCGGACCATCTTGAAAGCTTTGCTTTAAGAAATTCACCGAGTGTGAAATAGCTGGAGGGTTTTTATCTTTTTGATAATAAAGTGGCCATTTGCACGAATTGAACTGCTTCAGCTTCATGAAAACAAAGCTTATTTAGAAACAGTTCGAAAATTTCGATGAAACACTATTAGCTCGAGTGGTATTTATGGAGAATATTCCACAAAACGTAGAATTTATTAAAATATAACGTGAAGAACGTTTCAAATCCAAATCCACCCCGAATCCAAAAATAAATTGTATAAGGGAGGCATCAGCATCACGAAGATCGAACGAAGTTTTTTCAAAAACTCAAAATCCGTTGGTCTGAATTGAAAAAATCCGCCTTCCCGCCCTCCTTAAAAATTAACTCGATCTCTTCTCCAACGATGACTCGCAGCAAGTCTGTACCTGAAACGACGTCCGAGAGAGGACTGTGCCCGGATTTTAAGGAGTTATGCAGATGGGAAAATATAATTGTTGTTATCTTGTTGAACAGATAACTATACTCACTTGACCAACTGTTACTGTCACCAAAATCGGATAGCAGCCGCGATCAAAGACTTGTTAATCAGTGGTTCTGAAACATTCTCAATACAACATACATTTTTTTTTTGACCAAAAAAACTTGACCGCATGTTTCAAAGAAATAAATACATTACTGTTAGCGCATACACTTTCATTTTGGAACGAGCATAAATATACTGATACAAAAATACCAAATCCAGATGTTAATTTCAAGTTTCCGTGAGATTTTGAGAACTTCTTTTTTTAGCTAGCATGAAAGCGCTCCTATATGGGATCATTTATTGTTCAGCCTTCTTGTACCCCAAACAGCCGTCCCAGTTTAAAGGGGTACAGGTCCATGGCTGTGACTAATAGTAAATTCTATAGCCTGGATCTATTTTCCACCTTCCGATTTTCACTTTCACCAGTCGGTATACCGGAAATTGCTGGAAATTCCGGAACGACCTCGGCGTTTTTTTTTCTAGGAGCACTGGAGCATGTGGTTTTGCCCGAAATATTCAAATTGACCGCATATGAAATGGCAATTATACGTAACCGTGGCTGCCTCTCGGAGATCCGCAGATAGCGTCATTCTCAATTATGACTCCCTTTAATTTTTGTGTTCCATGCTAGTCGGCCGAGCATCCCATCCCATTCTAAGCCCATTAATCATGCGACTACATTACCACATAAAAATCTAATTTCCTCCTAACGGAAGTAATCTATACTACATCTCGAGACTTTGAACAAAGACAAAGAAGCGCTCCTCTTATCTCTGATGCATTCAAATAAAAATAACAGCGAGCATCACAAAGAACGCGGTTGAAATTCGCCATATGATATCTTCTTTCTTTAGATCAGCGGCGATAGCAGGTCTGATCTCATGATTGTTGTAAATGTATAATGGATAAGTCGCCGCTCCTGTATGCTCTAGTTCAACAATGAAAGCGCCGTTTTTTTTTTCTGCTGAAAACAACCTGCTAATTTCAACACGTCTTTCGCTATACCTACAGCGAAATGAGGTATTTATCAAGGCGTTGAGAGCAAAGATCAAGACTTTATGCTCCTTCACCGTCATGATCTAAAAAAAGAGCATGCATGAGAGTATATTATGCACCCGAATTTACATCGTAAGCATGGTGAGTACGATCTTAAAAATTGTCAAAGACCGCGACGTTTTTATTATTTGTGACTTTTATATTTAACATGCACACGAAATAAAGTAAAATTATGGGTCGTCTCGGTTGTCGTGAAGCTGCGCCCAAAAACAACAGCCACGCCACGTATTTATATCTTTATATCCTATGCTGGTACTTTATGGACCAAGAAAAAAAAGCGTCCGAGAGAGGACTGCGCCCGGGTTGTAGGAAGAATGACGGATGCCTTCTGACATCGGGAATGCCATTACGTGTGTCCCCGGTGATCTGATAAGGACCCCACCGGGTCACAGGTCGCATTCGCGCTGTCGACCCAGCCACTCACTGCACCTCCACACACCCAGACATCACGACTGGATCTTTGGATTTTTTCACGGATGGACAAAGCTTGGATTTTTTCCTATACATCAGGTAGTACGTGTGAAATGTCATTTTATATAAGCAGGCCTATGATGTAATTTTACTAATGTTACAAGATTAGTGGCTCTGGGCAGATAAAGTATGCAACTTATTCGTAGAGGCGTGATGGCACCCTGATGGGCAGCTTAGAGTCGGTATTTTTTATCTTCAGAACACTTTACCTGGAAGTTGAATATCACCGATATAATTCTTTCATCAATCATTGTTTCCACGGTATTTTCACTCCAGTTAAGGGAAAATTGAAAAACTGATCGGTTAAATACCGTCTGGTGATCCAAATTATTCCAAATTGGGGTAGTCTGTGACACATGGTCAAATTCCGAGATGTAAAGCTGAAAATATCAAATTTTCAGGACGTCCATATTATTGCCGAAGTTTTGGCAATTGAAACAAAACAAAACAAAATTGGTCTTAAAATGTATAATGGGGAGTTTGCATGCCCACGTCTGTACGACGCGACGTAACGTAACTTTCAACGTGAAAATAGACGGATTCTACGTTGCGTTGCGTCGTACGTTGCGTGAAATCGCAAACTCCCCAATTTTTAAAAACAACGTGTGAAGGCAGCATTCAGAACATTGCTAGTGGAAATGTACTCGTTACTCATTTTTAGTAACGACACTAGTGTCTCGGCCCCGTTCATTGAAAACTGCATTCGTGTGCACTGAGGGTATGCAACCCAAAATATCCCTGTGTTGTCCAAGTCCTCACCCCTCACCCCCTGTTCGGTGTGCCTGGCACTTGGCTGTCAGGCGCAAGCGTAAACGAGCTCCAGCGCGTCTTCGGCATTCTTCGGCTTTCCTTCCGCTCGTGTTCTTGCCGCTTCGTTCGAAGCGGCGTCGATCTACGTACGTCGAGCGGGAAGCCACGCCGTCTTTTTTTTGGTCATCGTTCTCGCGGCCATCTTGTCGTGCCATCGGCGTACATTCGTACTCGACCAGAAGCCCATCCAAGGCCCATCGCGTCCGATAGTGACTCCTGGAGGATCTCTGCAGCATCTCCAAGTCCAGAAAGCGGCAGTTTTCACCGCTTTCACCGGGGAGCGGCTTGGACCAGCCAGCCGCACACAAAGCTCCAGTTTCGGACGGGATCGAGTCGTTCGTCCGCCATTTTGGTGACGAACACGGGCACTCGTGCATTTCAAAAGGAAATCCACCACCAGAACGGCCATCCACCACGACGCCGCCTTCGGACTCCGCCAGGACGACGCCGCCACCGAATAAGATCCCGTAAGTTCCATATTTTCCATTGTTTTTACCATTTACCGTTTATTCCCGTTTGCCGGGGTGTATACCTTCAGTGCAGTTCGTCTCGTTTTCAGGACGCCACTCGGCGCCAGCGAATCTGCCCCCGATCAGAACCACTCGGATTTTTCATTTCATTTAATTCACATTGTTTTTTTCTATTGTTTTGTAATTCTGTCTGTTTGTGTTTTTTTTTCTTTTGTTTTGCATTAAAGTTTTTGATTGTTGTTGTGAATTTTATTTCTGACTGTCGCTTGCTGCTTTCCTAATCCAAGAGTTATTGTTTTTAATGCAGCCTTCATCGGAAGGCTGCCGTCTTTATGTGTACCGCGCTAACATATAAATTGGTCCTTCGAGCCGGATACAGGCTAAGCATGGTACAGTCAGGAATTTAATTCACCTCACTATTGAAACTTTAAAGTCACGGGTCAAACCCACGTGACACTTGTGCGTTGGTCCAGCGTGTTGATCAATTCGTTTTTCGCCCGTCTCATTCGCACTTTTTCACCTGGGTTGGGTTCGCCATTCAGGTACGCCAACCTAAGGGTCAGTTGCTTTGTTTTCATTTTTCTTTGTGTCGTACACAATGGACGCAACTTTATCGTCCATCGCGATAGCTATTGCGCGCCTTGAGCCCCTTCTGGAACAAGGCGTCACAGCTACCACCGAGCCAAGCCTCCAACCGGCATTTTTAGCCACGTTTGACATTGCGGCGGAAATTTACAACGGTTTCAAGAGCACGGTCAACACTGCCCCTCTCCCCAGTGCCTCCGAGGAGCAGAAGGCTACATTTCTTGAACGTACACTCCGGGCAGACAGCTTGTATGGCAAACTTGCTGCGGTAAAAGCCTCGTTTTCGAATTCAGAGCTGACTTCCTCGCTCTCTCGCCAAGCCTCGCAAACTTGGTTCGAGACAGGCCGGAGCAATGTCCGATTGCCAAAAATCGCGTTGCCGTTGTTCGACGGAAAGTTAAAATCATGGCCACCATACTATGATCTGTTCACGGCGTTAATACACAGAAACCAGTCTCTCTCAGATATTGAACGGTTTCAGTATCTGATCTCGTCTTTATCTGGTGAACCTCTCTCAATGGTTAAACACCTGCCATTGACGGGAGATAATTACATAATTGCGTTCGACTCGTTGGTTGAGAGATACCAGAACGACCGCGTGCTAGTCACTTTTTACTGGCAGTCGATGATGAACGCCTTCTCCGTCACATCTGACTCCGCGCAAGCGCTTCGCCATCTTGTGAACACGTTCAACGAAAATTTAGTGGCGCTCGAGCAGTATCCGCATATCGACCTGTGGGATTTCACCCTGTCGAGCATGCTGCTCCAGAAACTCGATGAGTCGACGCGAAAACGTTTCGAGGTGCAGTCAGCTGGCACCCCCTTCCCCAAATACGAAGACGTCAAGTCTTTCGTGCTCGACCAATGCAAGGCTTTCGAGGCAACTGCCTTAAATTCTAAAACGCAATCGAACTCCCGCTCCACACGGGCAAACACCGTTACCGTGAAGCCCGAGGTCAGCCGCAAGTCGTGGGCCTCACATACGTTGGTGTCTCAGACTTCATCTGCCCCAGCGACGTCGCATGAGTCAGCATGTTCTCATTGTGGGGCGAGAAGTCATAGAGTCACCGCGTGCAAGACTTTTCTGTCAATGTCCCCAAATGACAGATATTTGGCGGTCAAACAGAAAAGGCTCTGTCTCAACTGCTTGAGCACCAATCACGGCGCTCCAAAATGTCCATCGTCGTATTCGTGTCGGCAGTGCCACGCAAGGCATCACACCTTGCTGCACTTCCCCAAGCCACATAGAACTGCAGGTCATGAGTCACCCAGTTCTTTATCGAATCCAGTTGAATTACCGCAAATCGTTTCCCCTGGTCTTCCAGAAAATGTCGCGAATTCGGTGACGAATCTCGCCTCAAGCCTCAAGGCAGCTCATGTTTTGTTGGCCACGGCAATCGTTCACGTTCGTGACCGGTGGGGAGGCTACCAAAGCCTCCGTGCGCTCATAGACCCTGCCAGTCAGGCATCGTTTATTTTGGACTCCTGCGTGCGCAAATTGGGTCTATCCCCATCAAATCACAATGTGCCCGTTTTTGGCTTGGGTCTCACCCCCGCCAATTCGACGTGTGGCACAGTCACTTGCCAGGTCAAGGCTGATGATGAGTCTCTCCCAATCCCTGAATTGGAGTTAATTGTCCTGCGCAGGATTTGTGGTAACCTGCCAGACACCGCTTTGAACCCGGATCAATTCCACTTGAACTTATCGAATCTGGCGGATCCCACATGGTTCAAGCCAGGCCCCATTCAAGTGTTGTTGGGCGCCGACGTTTATCCGTCAGTCGTGAAAGAGGGAATCGTCTCGTCAGGTCCGTCACAGCCTGTTGCCATAAACACCATTTTTGGCTGGGCTCTTCTCGGTCCCTTTCAAACCCCGTCAAAACCTCTGCATTCCTTTTTGGTTTGCACTCCAACTGGAATCGACGAGTCTCTGCACAAATTTTGGGAAGTAGAGGAAATCTCGTCACCATCGTCCAAAACACGTTTGTCCCCAGATGATGAACGTGCAGAAATTTGTTTCCGGGACTCTGTCTACCGTTGTCCGTCAGGTCGTTTTGGGGTTTCGCTTCCCTTCAAAAGGGAGTCCCCCACCTTTGAACATTGCAGGTCTATGGCTGACCGCCGTTGGTTAGCTATCGAACGTCGCCTGGTCCGTCAGGACACACTCCGTGATCTGTACATAGCATTCATGCGCGACTACCTCGACCTAGGTCACATGACCTTGCTGGACGCAGAACCTCCAGATTCTGAGGCGTATTACATCCCTCATCATCCGATCGTCAAGATCGAAGACGACAAGCCGAAAATTCGCGTCGTTTTTGATGCTTCGGCGCAAGCGCCGAATCATTTATCTCTCAACGAGACGCTTCTCGTCGGTCCTAAGTTACAACAGGACATAGCAGCTTTGCTACTGCAGTTTCGGTGTGAGCCGATCGTTTTTACTTGTGACATCCGTCAGATGTATCGGCAGATACTTATCTCGCCCGAACATCGCAAGTATCAACTCATTCGCTTTCGTTTCTCCCCTGATCGACCCATTGAAACGTACCAATTGAACACCATTACATATGGTGTTTCTTCGGCACCGTTTCTAGCGGTTCGCACGTTGCTTCACTTGGCAGAACAAAGCGCCTCGAAGTTTCCATTGGCTTCGCAGGCAATTCGCCGTAATTTGTATGTAGACGATCTACTTTGCGGTGCGAACTCCGTGGAATCAGCACGGGAATTACAAACGCAGCTAATCAACCTGCTCCAATCGGGTTGCTTTGAATTGCGCAAGTGGGCAAGCAATCACCCTGATGTGCTGCAAGACATACCACTTGATCACGTTCGAACTCAGCCGTCCACTTTCAGTGACGTTGCTGACAATACTGTAAAAATTCTTGGCCTCCAGTGGCAAGCGGCAACAGACACCTTTTCATTCACGGTTCATCCAAATGAACTACCGTGCACAAAACGGTCCATCTTGTGGGAGGTGGCTCGGATTTACGATCCGCTCGGCTTTCTGTGCCCTGTTGCATTTTTCGCCAAACATTTAATCCAACGGTTATGGAAACTTGGCCTTGATTGGGACGACACCCCTCCAGACATCGTATGTCAGCAGTGGTTGCGTTTTCAATCCGAGCTATCGCAACTTTCGCGGTTGCAAATTCCACGGCATACTTTTCCGTCGCCTGCAGACAGGTGCCAGTTGCACGCCTTTTGCGACGCATCTGAATCTGGGTACGCGAGCGTGTTGTACGTTCGTTACCTTCGAAATGGTGTTCCCACCATTCGTCTCCTAACCGCCAAATCAAAGGTGGCTCCAGTCAAATTGCTGACCGTACCCCGTCTCGAATTGTGTGCAGCGGTCCTACTTTCCAATCTCGTTGCCTTCACCGTTGCAGCGCTCGCAGGAACCGTACAGTTCGATGCCATATTTGCGTGGACCGATTCTACGGTTGTTCTCAGCTGGCTGCGTTCCTCTTCGCACCGCTGGAAAACATTTGTTGCTCACCGTGTTGAGCATATTCAACAGCGTGTCCCGCCTCAGTGTTGGAGACATGTCTCAACATCGGACAATCCCGCCGACCCAGCTTCGCGCGGATTGTTTCCCGAAGACATGCTTTCGTGCTCCCTCTGGTGGTCTGGCCCACCTTTTCTGTCATCAGCGGATGACACATGGCCGGATGACAAATTCTCCGTGTCCTCCCCAGACATTGCGTCTGAAGAGCGAAAGCTCGCTTTGGTCGTGCGTGTGCCGCAGCCGCCGCCGATTGACATCGACGACCTCTTTTTGCGCATATCCTCCTTACGGAAGATTCAGGGCGCTGTCGCCTATTTCTATCGGTTCTGCAAATGCAAGTCCGATGAGAAGTTCACAGGACCTCTCTCGGATACAGAGCTCCATTTTGCCTTGTTGTACAATGTCAAACATGTACAGCAGAAGGTATTTGCCGTCGAAATCGCGTCGTTACGCAACGGCAAACCCTGTTCAAGACCCTTTCGAAAACTTTCACCCTTTCTCGATCGTGACGATGTTCTCCGCGTCGGCGGACGTTTGAAGCATTGTCATGAGTTGCCATTTGCAACCAGACACCCTGCTCTTCTTCCATCTCGTCACGTCTTGACAGGACTCGTCATTCGACAAGTTCATTCCCGACATTGCCACCCGGGACTCAACAATACCTGCTATCTACTGCAGCAAAATTTTTGGATATTGTCCACGCGACGCGCGGTACGGCACTATCTTGCATCGTGTTACCGGTGCTTCCGGACTAAGCCGCAAACTTTTTCTCCCACCATGGGCGACCTCCCCTCGGCGCGAATTTCCCAGCTAAAACCTTTTAGCTGCGTCGGGCTCGACTATGGTGGCCCTTTTCCAATCCTCATGTCACGCGCTCGCGGTGTCAGAACTACGAAGGCGTACATCTGTCTTTTCGTGTGCTTCGCCACCAAGGCATTGCACGTCGAGGTTGCCTCCGATCTCTCAACAGATGCTTTCCTCGCCGCCTTGCGCAGATTCATTGCCCGGCGCGGTCGTTGCTCTACCATCTATAGCGACAATGGCACAAACTTTGTCGGAGCTCATAGGCAATTGACGACGTCAATGCAACTCGCTGCGGAATCCGAAGCCATCACTTGGCGCTTCATTCCTCCCTCCAGTCCCCACTTTGGCGGGCTGTGGGAAAGCGGCATAAAAGCTGTCAAAACTCATCTATCTCGCGTGATAGGTGATCAAATACTCACCTTTGAAGAGCTGACCACGTTGGTCACCCAAGTTGAAGCGTTGCTCAACTCACGGCCACTTTCGGAGCTGAGCTCGGATCCAAATGATCTGTGCCCATTGACGCCTGGTCATTTTTTGACGCTCGAGCCGTTAACGGCCCCACCTGACCCAGATTTGTCCCACCTCAAGATCAGCAGGTTGTCGCGATGGCAGTTGGTCCAATCCATGCAACAGCGTTTCTGGGCGCGTTGGCGCGACGAATATCTACACACGCTGTACCAACGCGGCAAGTGGCACAAGTCACGTCACCTTGAATCCGCAGATGTGGGGTCTTTAGTCCTCATCAAGGACGAAAACGCTCCCCCTCTGAAGTGGAGGTTAGGCAGAATTTCAAAACTCTTCCCCGGCAAAGATGGCATTTGTCGTGTCGCAGATGTCCGTACTCAACGCGACGTTCTGCGACGCCCAATGGTCAAACTTTGTCCCCTCCCTTCAGGACAGTGAGCATTCTGTGTTTTCACTTCCGTCATTGTTCTCACTATGCTCTTTCTTTTTGTATCATGTTTGATTTCATTAATTTTTGAACTTTGAAAATACCCCGAGTGGTATTTTGGTGGGGAGTATGTCTCGGCCCCGTTCATTGAAAACTGCATTCGTGTGCACTGAGGGTATGCAACCCAAAATATCCCTGTGTTGTCCAAGTCCTCACCCCTCACCCCCTGTTCGGTGTGCCTGGCACTTGGCTGTCAGGCGCAAGCGTAAACGAGCTCCAGCACTTTCTTCGGCCGTCTTCGGCATTCTTCGGCTTTCTTTCCGCTCGTGCCTTTGCCGCTTCGTTCGAAGCGGGGTCGATCTCCGTACGTCGAGCGGGAAGCCACGCCGTCTTTTTTTTGGTCATCGTTCTCGCGGCCATCTTGTCGTGCCATCGGCGTACATTCGTACTCGACCAGAAGCCCATCCAAGGCCCATCGCGTCCGATAGTGACTCCTGGAGGATCTCTGCAGCATCTCCAAGTCCAGAAAGCGGCAGTTTTCACCGCTTTCACCGGGGAGCGGCTTGGACCAGCCAGCCGCACACAAAGCTCCAGTTTCGGACGGGATCGAGTCGTTCGTCCGCCATTTTGGTGACGAACACGGGCACTCGTGCATTTCAAAAGGAAATCCACCACCAGAACGGCCATCCACCACGACGCCGCCTTCGGACTCCGCCAGGACGACGCCGCCACCGAATAAGATCCCGTAAGTTCCATATTTTCCATTGTTTTTACCATTTACCGTTTATTCCCGTTTGCCGGGGTGTATACCTTCAGTGCAGTTCGTCTCGTTTTCAGGACGCCACTCGGCGCCAGCGAATCTGCCCCCGATCAGAACCACTCGGATTTTTCATTTCATTTAATTCACATTGTTTTTTTTTATTGTTTTGTAATTCTGTCTGTTTGTGTTTTTTTTTCTTTTGTTTTGCATTAAAGTTTTTGATTGTTGTTGTGAATTTCATTTCTGACTGTCGCTTGCTGCTTTCCTAATCCAAGAGTTATTGTTTTTAATGCAGCCTTCATCGGAAGGCTGCCGTCTTTATGTGTACCGCGCTAACAACTAGTTTCAACTAAACAGGACTGAAAAACACCGACTGCGGTACTAGAGACCGGCCAGGAATCATTCTTGCAGAATTTGCCCCTAGCAGGTACCTATATTAACCGCAATGCAGTGCTTTTGGCGCGAAATCTTGTGTGGCGCCACATCTGGAATTGTAAAGGATGGTCTTAGTATGCCAAATTTCATGCTTTGATCACAAATCGCACAGATCATTCCATTCTTGGCCGTTAACCCCCCCCCCCCACCAATCTTTTTCATGATTTTTTCGAAACAAATCAAACGGAAATACGAATTCTGTGCAGGACTTCATCACCACATTGTATATTGTGACCGCAATCAATCAACTTACATCTTAAGACATTCTCCAATATGGCGACTTTTAGTATGCAGAGTGCCGTCTTTAGGCATAGGCCCGAAGGGCCCGTAGGGCTTTAGCTTCTCTGGGGGCCCCGAGATCCTTTTAAATCCCAAAACTTGAGACTATTTCAGTGAAAAATATTGTTCTCATATCCCGTTCACGACGTTCATTTATTTATGTCACTTTTTGAGCTGATCGTGCGCCCCTCCCTCTCACCTCCAAAGCGCCCACGGCGCTCCATTCCATTAAACTAATCTAGAAACAACCAATTTTTTGTCAAAAATTTTCAAGAAGCGCAAATTTTTTTTTTAATTTGTTCAATAAGTAATTGTGCTGGAAAAGTCAAAAAGTGAAACCGCAAAACGCTTGAAATATGCCAATTATTATCAGCATCATTATTTTGTTGGAAAAATTCACCTGTGGCGCTACCACTTCCACACTTGCTCCCCCGTATTTACCTTTGCCCCTTTCGCCCTCAAATTCTGTCTACGCCACTGGGTTTCTACGTCCCTTTCACAAAAGGGTTTCAGCCTGCGGTGCTGCTCGCAAATTTTCAACCCCACCCCTCTTCGCCCTTAAATTGTCTGAGTGTTCAAAAAACACCCAAACCTGGAAACGATAAACACCAGAACAATTCTCAGATCCAGATATACGCCTCCCCCCATAGATATCAGACTAAGCAGAGCACAAAGAGAACTTGATGTAAATTTTTATGACATAAGAGAAATCAGATATACTGTTGCCTCATGAAAACTCACAAAATCAAACATAAACCTTGAACTCGCAGCTTTCGACACAAAAAGACACCCCTCCTCAAGTAATTCATAACGCACCAGCTACTGTTTCCCCATGGACACTCACAAAACCAAACATAAACCTTAAACTCGCAGTTTTCGACAAAAAAAACACCCTCCTCAAGTATTTTATAACGCACTTTGTGGAATTCATGAGAAAACACCGGATTTCTCGCACATTTTCACTGACGGTTAGAAAGTAGAGGATAACGTAGGATCAGCCTATATCTCTGGGGATCTTTCCCAAAAATTTCATCTCCCGTCTATCTGCAGTATCTACACAGCCGAACTCCACGCTATCAGCAAAGCCTTGCGTCACATTGTCTCAACTAAAAATTAAGGAAAATTCGTTATCCATATGCTGATTCTGGGAGTTCCCTTCAAAGCATTTTATTTCCCAAAACCCATATACTGGATGTCCGATCATTAACAACATTTTTTCCTGCCTATCAAAAATCCAAGAACAAAACAAGACGGTTCTTTTTGTCTGGATTCCATCTCAAACTGGTATCGCTGGAAACGAACGGGCGGACCCAGAGGCAAAAGGAGCGACAAAACTTGACGACCTCCAAAACTTTTATGTATCCAAAGATTTCAGGTCTCTGGCGGAAAAAAAAGGCTTGGTCTAGATGACAACAACTATGGTCCCAAACTCCAGATAACAAACTAAAAATAGTTAAACTTTCTGTCAACCCATGGCTGTCTACCTTAGATCACAGGAGCGAAATTGTTCTGACTCGCCTGAGAATTGGACACACCCATCTCACAAATTCCCATCTTTTCGAAAGGACCCCACCTCCGGTCTGTGACAAATGCGGCACCTGCTCACCATTGAACACATCATGATCTGGTGCAGAGAATTCCAAAACCAAACCGAAGCTCTGTCTCCCGATAATTGACAGCGAGTAGTAACCTTCTTGGAAAACACTGGATTATACAAAAAAAAAATTGAAAATAAATAGGACACTGAAAGGAAAGTCATGATTGCTGTTTAGCAAAGCCAGCGGAAAGTTAATAACTGGTATGGCCTTTTCTGTTGGATCAGTGCTACCTGCAAACAAACGCCGATTCCAAATACTATACACTCGACTATACATCATACATGCGCATAATCTCTACAGTTCTTGAAAAGATGATAAATAAAACAGTCTTGCTAATAGCCGAAATGGCTGATGCAAAAAAATTTGAAAAAAAACTTATTTGCGATACATCAAATTGAAGGAAATTGAATTCTCTTCCTGAACGCAATTTTTTCGAAATTTTCAAAACCCCCGTTTCCCTCTTAAATACTCCAAATGTCCAAATAAATGGAGGAGGGGTTTGAAATTTCCAAGAAATTGTTTTTAGAAAGAGAATTCAATTTCAGTAGATAGAGAAGAGGGCGACCGAATCAAGTCTCATTACTTGTAATTACAGAGGATGTAATTACGACGTCGGTAATTAGACCGGTCCTACCGCTCTACAGTACACTCTTTAGGGTACGACGCCGGGTGCTATAGAGACGTGATATGGGTTAGGATCCTGAAACCGAGCTCATTAATTATTGAGGTAATTACTAGAGAGGTAATAACGCCGCGAGAGTATGTGCACACCAGTTTTACCGTTGCGAGCTTGAACCCGCGGTTTACCTGGACCATCGCTTTCCTCCTCCTCCTCTTCATGCCTACCGCTGCAGGTGCAAGCAGAGGCAGTGGTAGGTGAGCGTGCCAACACGCTTTCTCAGTCGAACCTTCGTCGTTTCCATTTGTTCTGCGGTTGAAGGAGCGAGATGGAGCGTACGGGTCGCGTTCCCTCCTCGTGTACATAGCTCCACCGATGCAAGCCTCTAGAGACAGTGGCAGGTGCCTGTGCCAACGTGTCTTCTCAGTCGAACCTCCTCCGACACCGTTTGCGCTATGTTGGTAAGAGCGAGATGAAGCGCTGCCATCCTCTTAACACAGCTCGACCAAGCGCATAGCGGGAGGTCTTCTCCTCTCGCGCTCGGTATTACCTGCTCCGCATGACCCAAAACCGCCGGAACGTGTTTTATGGCTGCTTCCAATCGAACATGCGAAGGACTCGCAAAGGTAGGTCCTTCGCAACGCAGGTCCTGATGCTCGGAGGTCCTTGCACATATTGGGGGCATGAGCGCTGCATGAGAGAGAGAGAGAGAGAGAGAGAGAGAGAGAGAGAGCTATTTCGCTCCCACATCTCTGTCTATCATCCTATGCAGTGGTGGCCCAGCCAAACGCAGAGGTTTGAGAGAGAACCGTGGGCTGTGCTTTTACTTACCTACGGAGAGGCGCACGACGTTTTAAAAAAATTAGATGAGGTACCTAATTTTTCTGAGATGAGGTACCTAATTTTTCTATTTGCTTGCTACGTCGGAATACATTAGCCATAACAAGTCGACATGCTCTGGACAGATGAGCCGATACAAAACTAACTGTTGTACTAAACATCATGATGTTTTTGATGGTAGGGGGTAATAGATACCTCGGTACATCATCTAGATATGTTTTAACCCGTGATTTCGAGATAGCTAAATTAGTTTCGCATGACTAGGTACGGCCATTTCTACCTTCTTCACAATTCAAAAATTCAAATATTCAAATCCACTATTGGTATGATATCCCCTGCCAGAGGGTGGAGGGTAGGGAGCGGCGGGTGGCAACCGGGATTGTTCGATAAGGTGAACGAAACTGCTGGTTATATAGATATTGCTCGTTTATGGTTTTGTAAATTGCCGAATTAAGGGCTTTTTCTCGCGAGAAGACCTAAGCGCCGCATATGACAAAGCGCGCTATATCGGCTCCATCCCTGTCTATCATCCCACATCGAGATGGATATATTTGAGGCCTGTTAGATGCATAAGGTTAGGTTTCCGAGCGAGGGTCTGCAGGTATAAAGTGCTATTATCATACAAAACCGGTAGGTAGCTGCTCTTTAAAAAAATTCATGCTCTCAAAGCTCGGGGTATATTATAGAATTATGTGCCATCATAGTTTCGAGGAAAATGGTGATATGATGGTGGTGTATGGAGATAATTCTACGAGCACTTTGGAAAAACCATATAGCAACACAACGAGACGGCTTCTATACCACTTTCTAAAGCATGGGGAAGCAGTGCCACTTGGGTGAAAACTACGAGTGCACTCGCTTTTTTTATAAACCCAGCTGTGAATGAGCATAATGAACACCGTTTACCTGGAATCGCATGGTTTAGCTGTAAAGATGTTGTGGGGTATGAGACAGTTCGGCATGCGTTAATTAGCAGTAGCCGTTGAAAAAACCAGGCAATCATTTTTTCAAGAGTTTTATTCAAAAATTAATACATGTCTTCAGTCGTTCATAATCCGATAATACATCGTCGTAGTGTAGTTCGAGGAACTCTAGCATGCATGAAACTTTTTCATTAGATTTGAAACCAGCCAAAATCTGTTTGAGAACTTTATACATAGAAACGTTCGAGTTCGATACATCGCTCGTTATTTTAAAGGAGCTTGATAATAAATCAGTATAAAATTTTTTAAAATTCATTGATTCTAGAGCCTCTAATCTATAGCTAATGATATCTCTCATTCGTGCAATTTGTTGTAGAAAATTTTCATGCAGATAGACGGTCTGGGCCCTGCTATGTAGATGTCCGATGCCTGCAGATGAACCCAATTTTAGAGTATAGTTCTCGAAAATTTTCATATCACCATTCGGAACGTTCGAAGTTGATGCAGTCGAAGAGGGCAAGAGCTCTATTAATTCACTCCATTCCCGCATGGTGAAAGATATTCGGCTCGAATTTGCATGCGATATGATGATGATTGCTGGTGAGAGTCCTCTGGCGATGCTAAGCCCAACTCGTATCCTTGCAGCTGATCCGTTCAGAGTTGTTTGATATAGTAATTCGGTCTCTTGAACGATGGCTTCGTCATAATACCGTAACATTTTTTCGATAGACTGCCAGGGGCTGAACAAGGTGGGCATCTCTCTTTGTTTGACGTTGGTGCTGGCGATGCTATGAAGATGTTTACGATGCTTATAATGCTAGCTGCTTATCTCGATATGCCGGTGATGATCCTTACGTTGATATGACGATAGAGGTGATGATGCTTGCGATGATATGACGATAGCGAGGGTGATGAATATGATAATATGACGTTGTTTTATGATGAAATGACGTTAGCGGTGATGATGCTTGTGATGATATGGCGATAGCGGTGATGATCCTTACGTTGATATGACGATAGAGATGATGATGCTTGCGATGATATGACGATAACAGTGATGATGCTTTATGATGATATGGAGTTGCTGGTGATGATATCACGTTGTTGGTGATGATGGCTACGTTGCTTATGGCGTTAGCGCCGATGGAGTTTATGACGGCTGTGATCGGGACGTTTTTGCTCCAGACACCTTATTTCACCGGCTCTCTGACGTTAAGTGTGATCGACGAGGTTGCTGGTTCAAACAACGTCTGCTCTCGCAATCCACCCTCGATCGGGCATGCCCAAATATTTAACGTAAAGCCTCGAACCGGTTTTTTTCAAAACTTTTTCCACCAGATAGATCTCGGGATGTTTAGTTTTCTGTAGTTCTCGTTCGTAAAAACATCCCATGATCGGCGAACCCTTTAGATCTTCAATAAGATATGTAGGTGGATTGCTGTTCGGTTTCACTTGTCTGATGCGAAACAGCTCCGTCGTCCAGTTGGGGGTATAACCTTTTTCAAAAAGTACTTTGTATTTACCCAGACGCGCTAGCAGCCCATGCCGACTCGGCGCTTAAATGATTCTATTAATCTATCCATCTATAATATGCCTCATTAGATCAGCCGGCTGAACCATGCCTAATTCCACATGGTCGTCGGTTAAAACATCACGAGCTGATTATGGCATGACGAGCTGCCAGTTAAATCATGACGTCACTGTTGACAGCTCATGCCGACTTATGGCATGACGCGCTGGTGGTTAAAGCATGACGTCACTGTTGACAGCTCATGCCGACTTATGGCATGACGCGGTGGTGGTTAAAGCATGACGTCACTGTTGACAGCTCATGCCGACTTATGGCATGACGCGGTGGTGGTTAAAGCATGACGTCACTGTTGACAGCTCATGCCGACTTATGGCATGACGCGGTGGTGGTTAAAGCATGACGTCACTGTTGACAGCTCATGCCGACTTATGGCATGACGCGGTGGTGGTTAAAGCATGACGTCACTGTTGACAGCTCATGCCGACTTATGGCATGACGCGGTGGTGGTTAAAGCATGACGTCACTGTTGACAGCTCATGCCGACCCGATGCTTAAATGATTCTATTAATCTATCCATCTATAATATACCTCAATAGATCATCCAGCTGAACCTTGCCTAATTCCGCATGGTCGTCGGTTAAAACATCACGAGCTGATTATGGCATGACGAGCTGTTGGGTAAGGCATGACGTCATTGCTAGCAGCCCATGCCGACCCGACGCTTAAAACGTGATGATCTAGGTGATATGGCATGACGACTGATGGTTAATGCACAGCGCTTTGACTCTCAGACCATGCCGTCTCTACGGATAAAACATGTCGACTAGTGCTGCTGGCACATGTCAAATTATCTAGCAGAGCATGCCGACTTGTTATGGTTGAAACATTGCACCATAGCGGTTATAGCTATAAAACCTCGAACACCTCCGATTAATAGCCAGTCGCGAGCGATCTTTGTTCAGTGAATGAAGCTGCTGATCCTGAAAGAAACATGAGAAATCAAATTAGTTCTGAAACAATTCAAAAGGCTGTAGCCGAAGTCCGACGTGGTGGCTCGCGCAGAGCGATCGCTAGGTCATTATGTATTCCCGCATCTACACTGGGGCGGCTGTTGCGACGGGTTAAGAAAGTGAACGGCGTGTATGTCTATAATCCAAATATCGGGAATAGGAGAATCTTCTCAAAAGATGAGGAGTTGATGCTCGCTGATTATATCAAAGCAGCATCGAAAATGCCACATGGCGTGACACGCAAGCACGTGTGTAAATTCGCTCTAGAACAGGCTAGGCTGCTAAACAAGAGCTATCCACAACGCTGGGATAAACAACAAGCAGCATCTTTTGATTGGTGCAGAGGATTCATGAAACGGCATCCAGACATTTCACTTAGAGGCTGCAGGGAACGCAATTTGCAGCAAGTGGTAGATCCTGACAAAGCGGCTGAGACCGTCTCTTGTAAAAATCTCGAGACTTTTGACGTCAGCTCGAATAATTCGACTATGGTTATGAAGTATCCAACCAAAGCTTCCTCGAATACGTCGCTACAGCTCCTAACATCATCAGGGCCTCAACCGGGACCTTCGCCAGTGCTGTCATCATCAGCCAGCATGATATCGGAACCATCAGATGTGTATGATGACGAGGATGCAGATGGTTATGAAAGAGCAAATGAGGACTCCACTACCAAGTTCTCCGGTAATAAAGAAGATTTTCACAGCTCTCAGGTTGGGACGTCCAAAGCCTATAATTATGTTAGCGTGTTCAGACCACGTTTTTCATCGGGAGATCAAGTCAAATCACGTCTCGCTTCTAAATATGCGAACACTGCTAAATCCTCGGAGGACTCTGTCTTGAAAGCTGATAGTGACGATGTGTTATACGATAGCTCTGGTGATTTCAACGCTGCCAAAGAACTTTCTTCGAGTTCGCTTATCAATCCGCGTACGGGGTATAAAAATGCATATGAGCGCCGTTTTTCATCTGAGGACGAGGATCAAAACATGTGGTGTAAGAGCTTCAGTAATACAAAAGAAGTTTCTTCAAGGGCGCGACTTACACCGAGTGGCGGATATCAGAATGCGTACAAGCACTGTTTTTCATCTAAGGATGAAGATAAGAGGTGTTCGGGGAGCGACTTCGAGAACATTGATGATCGTGCGGGGAATGGCTCCTTTATGAATGATATGGGACGACGGCGATTTGCGAAGAGGTCTCTAGTAGGTGAATATTTCACTGACATAAATGGCGTTATAGATCGATTAGTAACATTGAGTGCACAGCGGAACACCGGGGACGTCGGAGTCGTCCGAGAAATAGTATCGCTGGAAAAAATTCTCCGAGATGCTGAAGTAATATACTAACATTTTTTTTTTTGGATACCCTCAATAGCGTAAAAATGTCCATATTTTATTCACGATCGAATGGGACATTGATCGGAAATTTGTATCAACTAATACCTAATACCTACCTACCTACCTAGCCATTTAAAGATGTAGTGAATATTTCCGTGGAAATAAAGATATTGAACACTTTTGAATAGAGCATATTTCTTTCACTGTCATAATCACCAATCCTATATGCCTGGTTGTGATGCCCATACTTGTCTCAATAGCGAATCATAAGGTGAGGGTTTGCGGAATGCCTGCCTCATGGACACATTCATATTTATCAAAAAAAAAAAGAAAAGAAAAGAAAAAAGAATTCAGAGATGTCAAATAAATAGAGTGAGCTCGCGCGAAAGAATAGTCTCGACTGTAGAAACCCTCCAAAGCTCTTGTACTTTTTATCCCACCCGAATCAGTCCGGGCAGAGTCCAATTCCGGCTCTGTTAGAAGTCTATAATCTCTCATTCAATATATAAAAATGGTGCATTCCTTGATGCTAGAACATGGTATGCAAGGTGAGACATCCTTTTTGGCTCCCTTTTACTTCTCCTGAGCCACATCAATTCGGATGATAGCCTTACCCACTTCGAAGGAACGTCTACCGTATTTGGCGAGACAAATCAAAAATTTATATTTTTGCAATCACTGCGGGTACTAGCTACTGTAGCATCATGCATTTTTGCAGATTTTGGCCATGCAATGAGTTGCTAGAGACAAATTTCCCTGGCAACTCCCTGCACAAAAGAGGCGAAGCAGCACCTAATTCGAGCTGTATATCAAGTCAGGGAGATATTATAAATACAAATTTTTTATATGGTTTGCGGAAATCTCTGAGCTTTCGAGTAAACTAGATAATATTATCCTATCCAATTTTATTCAGAAAATCAGATAAAACATATAAAACATGTTTCACCCTCTAGCTTATCGTCAAAACCGATGAATTATTCTCGGAAATGCTTGCAAATACCTTCAAACATGTGAATGAAAATTTCTATGCTCTTGCTAGTACGATAAAATCCATCGTGTTTAACACTTGGGGGATATGGAAGATGCCGGTTCTCCGGTCATTTGGTTGGATTTTTTCCAACATTCCCATCTCAGATGGGGGGTTTTTCGAGTCGAACTTTGCGGTCGAGGATGGATTACGAGAGCAGATGTTGTTTGAACCGTCAACCTCGTCGATCACGCTTATCATCAGAGAGCCTGCGAAGTAAGCTATCTGGAGCGTAGTGTTCCGACCATCGTATTATTTAAAATTATCGTAGCGAGAATAATCCAGCTTATTATACATGATTTTCTCTTAAATCAATGCTTTCATACGTATATCATATTCTTTTCTTTCCGTATGTGGTTATTTTGAAGCGAACTTGGGTATTTAGGCAAATACTTATCACTCTATACTCTACTATTTTCACGCAAGCATCCTGGGTTGAAAAAAATTATTCAGTGCTGATATTTTCCAACTCATGGCACTATGGCATGCAAAAGAAAGAAGTAGCTTTCAATTAAGTTTCTACATAAATATTTACTATATAATTAACTCCATTAATAGGTCTGAAAGAGCGTGCGCCCGAAGCTTCTCCTATAATACCTGCATATGGCCAGGACTATGTAGGTACCTGCATCAAAACAGGTGGCATGGCTGGGATTTCTTCGCGAGCTCCGAGATTCTTCTACGGTCCTCATTATGATGTCATCGCTCGAAATTGCGCTGTTTTGTTCGACCCGGGGTAAATTGGTTTTTATTCGCTAGGCATTTACAATACATCAGCGCTTACTATATACGTATCGCAATTTTACACCAGCAGCCATGTTGCATGCTCAATTAGTCATGGTTCAGCCGACTGATCTATTGAGACATATTATAGATGGATGGATAGATAGATAGAATCATTTATTTGTTCAAGATGAAAACAGACAGGCAGGTTATCACGTGGGTACCTACACCCAGATCATTAGCGAACTTATGACATCCAGTATGTACACGCATGCGGTGGGATAGGTAGCCCTTCTCACTACATAGCACTATATATGGGGAGTTATGTTTGAAGGTGGATTCGGGTTTTATTTTAACAAAAATCTCGCACCGGTACGACCCTTTTTTTTTTTTTAAACCCGTAACACCATGATAAACAAGACGGGAGATTTTAAATAAGGTTTTTATCTATCAAATAAATATTTCTCGGTTCACTCAGTTCTTTGCCATAGGAAAAAAATAGCTGATGCGACTAGCCATTCTTTCAGAAAGGAGGCGATTCCAGGTAAACGGTGTTCATTATGCTCATTCACAGCTGGGTTTATAAAAAAAGCGAGTGCACTCGTAGTTTTCACCCAAGTGGCACTGCTTCCCCATGCTTTAGAAAGTGGTATAGAAGCCGTCTCGTTGTGTTGCTATATGGTTTTTCCAAAGTGCTCGTAGAATTATCTCCATACACCACCATCATATCACCATTTTCCTCGAAACTATGATGGCACATAATTCTATAATATACCCCGAGCTTTGAGAGCATGAATTTTTTAAAGAGCAGCTACCTACCGGTTTTGTATGATAATAGCACTTTATACCTGCAGACCCTCGCTCGGAAACCTAACCTTATGCATCTAACAGGCCTCAAATATATCCATCTCGATGTGGGATGATAGACAGGGATGGAGCCGATATAGCGCGCTTTGTCATATGCGGCGCTTAGGTCTTCTCGCGAGAAAAAGCCCTTAATTCGGCAATTTACAAAACCATAAACGAGCAATATCTATATAACCAGCAGTTTCGTTCACCTTATCGAACAATCCCGGTTGCCACCCGCCGCTCCCTACCCTCCACCCTCTGGCAGGGGATATCATACCAATAGTGGATTTGAATATTTGAATTTTTGAATTGTGAAGAAGGTAGAAATGGCCGTACCTAGTCATGCGAAACTAATTTAGCTATCTCGAAATCACGGGTTAAAACATATCTAGATGATGTACCGAGGTATCTATTACCCCCTACCATCAAAAACATCATGATGTTTAGTACAACAGTTAGTTTTGTATCGGCTCATCTGTCCAGAGCATGTCGACTTGTTATGGCTAATGTATTCCGACGTAGCAAGCAAATAGAAAAATTAGGTACCTCATCTCAGAAAAATTAGGTACCTCATCTAATTTTTTTAAAACGTCGTGCGCCTCTCCGTAGGTAAGTAAAAGCACAGCCCACGGTTCTCTCTCAAACCTCTGCGTTTGGCTGGGCCACCACTGCATAGGATGATAGACAGAGATGTGGGAGCGAAATAGCTCTCTCTCTCTCTCTCTCTCTCTCTCTCTCTCATGCAGCGCTCATGCCCCCAATATGTGCAAGGACCTCCGAGCATCAGGACCTGCGTTGCGAAGGACCTACCTTTGCGAGTCCTTCGCATGTTCGATTGGAAGCAGCCATAAAACACGTTCCGGCGGTTTTGGGTCATGCGGAGCAGGTAATACCGAGCGCGAGAGGAGAAGACCTCCCGCTGTGCGCTTGGTCGAGCTGTGTTAAGAGGATGGCAGCGCTTCATCTCGCTCTTACCAACATAGCGCAAACGGTGTCGGAGGAGGTTCGACTGAGAAGACACGTTGGCACAGGCACCTGCCATTGTCTCTAGAGGCTTGCATCGGTGGAGCTATGTACACGAGGAGGGAACGCGACCCGTACGCTCCATCTCGCTCCTTCAACCGCAGAACAAATGGAAACGACGAAGGTTCGACTGAGAAAGCGTGTTGGCACGCTCACCTACCACTGCCTCTGCTTGCACCTGCAGCGGTAGGCATGAAGAGGAGGAGGAGGAAAGCGATGGTCCAGGTAAACCGCGGGTTCAAGCTCGCAACGGTAAAACTGGTGTGCACATACTCTCGCGGCGTTATTACCTCTCTAGTAATTACCTCAATAATTAATGAGCTCGGTTTCAGGATCCTCACCCATATCACGTCTCTATAGCACCCGGCGTCGTACCCTAAAGAGTGTACTGTAGAGCGGTAGGACCGGTCTAATTACCGACGTCGTAATTACATCCACTGTAATTACAAGTAATGAGACTTGATTCGGTCGCCCTCTTCTCTATCTACTAATTTCCTTTAATTTGATGTATCACAAAAGGGGGTCGTATTTTGTTGAATTTTGAAGTTGAGGTGGGGGAGAGCAATGCAATTAGTTGCAGTGGTACACGTAAAAAATCAGAACCATATGGCAATTCTGTATACAGCAATGCCGCTTGACATGGTGATAGTGTATGACCATTCAAGTGATTTGACCCGAGGGGCCACTTAATTCTTCCATTGGGATCAAAGATGGCGGTCTTTTTCTTAAGATGGCGTTCCAATTTCATCTTTTTAATCCAGCAACGCTACAGCAAGGAGTTGGTAGTCATTTTTGACTAATTTTGGGTCGTAGAAATCAAAAAGTTATCATTTTCACGATTTCATGCTGCGCAGAGGAAGAGCGTGGTCAATTTATGAAAATAAATGACGTATTTTTTTATGTTGTTGAATATTTTACACTGCTATAATGTTGGGTATGCTTTCTGATGATCAAGTAGGTAGTTTTAATCAGGGCTCAAGATTCTCTGTCACGAATCACTTTGTTCTAAAATCGTCGTTGGTTCTTCTCATGTTCCTTCTTCTGACATTCTCTTATTGGAAAAGAAGACTTATTTCTTCCTTTGGAAAACAAAACCGAAGATGTGATAACTAGTGCAAAATATTTTTTAACGGACTTCGATCTGGTTTCGAGGAAGTTCCTGGGGCTCATGAGCAGTTCAGCAAAAGAAATTTTGTCGTTGGCAAGACTACCCAATGAACATTTCGGGTCACCTAAAGGGATGTTGGTTTTATAAAAGGTATATTAGGGTTTTCTGAACAACTTGTTGTTATATTAAGAGTTTCAAGAACCCTGAAGTGTTATATACCTTACAGTTTTTTAAAATGGTGACATAAACGTATCTGTTACCATGTTCATGATCACTCCAAGTTTAATTCCTAATAGGTTTATAAAAGTGGATATATAGTTGTCTCCATTTACCACCTTATGTAACTGAGGGTAATCTGGTTTTATAGCGGTGTAACAACACACAACTATAATTCTTCCCAGAATTACTGTAACCTCAATAAAACAACTCTCATAAATGGTATATAAGTAACCAATTTGAAATCTTCCCAGTGACAAAAGTAAAAGATTAGTGCCGACTAATACTGTTAGAAAACCAAAAGTACCTATAACTTCAATAACAAAACACTGAGTTTTACAGTGGGGTCTTTCTATAATATGTCGAGTGATATGTGGTCGTTTGAAGTCAAAACAAAATGGATGACAGATCGGGAGAGATTAAGAAAGTGAATTCGCGAATAAAAAATAATTGGAAGAAAGTGAAAGAAGGGGTTCGTTTCATTGTAGAGCGAAACAAAACCTGAATCTCATTCTTACGAGAACATCTCACAATCAACATCTCACAAGTACAATTTTGAACGACATTGCCAGAATTTTCACAAAATTTTGCGTCGCACAGGAAATAATGCAGTTGGCGCGGGAGAAACCCAGTTGCTACTGCAGGTTTCATAAAGAGATCAGTTATTACCATTACGACTAGATGTCACCATTATATAACCTTCGGGTATATCACGGTCATTTGTACTTCTGCTATAAAACTTAATAGTGGAGCGAGATCGGCCTGAAAAGTCGTCGTTTTTTTTTGAAGGTATAACAGCACCAAACCTTAAAGGTTTTATAGAGAATCAAATTCCACGTATGTATGGTGATTTTGGGAATGATCTTGTGGTAGGGACCTTTTTTATGGGCAAAAAACCTCAAAAATTGAAAATGAGCTGTTCAGCATTCACAACGTTATATCTCTGGATCCAGTTGAGCTATCGGTCTGTTCTTTTTTTTAAATAAAAGTACATGGAAAAACCTTCCCAATGGTACATCATTGACTGAAATTTATTGTTCATAAACATGTTTATTGAACAATAAACATTATATTGACCGAGAATGCAGTCCCTTTTTGACCATGCAAAGAACTTTTTTCCTCGTAGGAATTTCTAGATACAACCTGCAAGAAAAATCAAGCCAAAACATTAAGGAAAATTTTAAAGGAAGTTTCATCCATCTAGGCCGTATAGTTTGTCAGTTATGAATTTTTTTCTGGCGCATTGAGTTGGAACGTCGCCTAGCGTGTGCTTGCATACAGTAAACCACCGCATAACAAACAGGGAACGCGGCACGGCCGCGGCGGTTTACTGTATGCGAACACACGCTAAGCGACGTTCCAACTCAATGCGCCAGAAAAAAATCATAACTGACAAACTATACGGCCTAGATGGATGAAACTTCCTTCAAAATTTTCCCTTATGTTTTGGCTTGATTTTTCTCGCAGGTTGTATCTAGAAATTCCTACGAGGAAAAAAGTTCTTTGCATGGTCAAAAAGGGACTGCATTCTCGGTCAATATAATGTTTATTGTTCAATAAACACGTTCATGAACAATAATTTTCAGTCAATGATGTACCATTGGGAAGGTTTTTCCATGTACTTTTATTAAAAGAAAAGAACAGACCGATAGCCCAACTGGATCCAGAGATATAACGTTGTGAATGCTGAACAGCTCATTTTCAATTTTTGAGGTTTTTTGCCCATAAAAAAGGTCCCTACCACAAGATCATTCCCAAAATCACCATACATACGTGAAATTTGATTCTATATAAAACCTATAAGGTTTGGTGCTGTTATACCTTGAAAAAAAAACGACGACTTTTCAGGCCGATTTCGCTCCACTATAAAGGCATCAAACTGTTACTATTACGATTAGATGCTACCACTTATAATCTTCGGGTATATTGCGGTCATTTGTACTTCTCCTATATAACCTGAAGGCATATACTGGTGTCAATGCTTCCTTGAATGTTTGTTATGGGTATAATAGGTCTAAAATTTGCGATACATATGATATAATTGTTATTTAAGAGTGATAGCTGACGACTTGTAATTTCGGCCATATTTGTTTGTTCAAATAATGGAGCTTGTTTGGAACATTTCGTAAAAATGCATATTTTGATTGAAGAAATCATAGAAAATTCATTTATTCTTGGAAAGAGGTCTGAATATCGAATGTCATTCAAGGAAAACAAAAAAAAAACAAATTTGTCAATGATAATTTTCACTATTTTCTATGAAAAAGTATCAAAATCTAATTATATTTGGAGCGCGTGATTTTTATCGAGGTAGGTCAGAAAATTACTCGATATATTGTACTTCCCAGGTGTTATTCGCGAGTCTACTGGCAAGAAATTGGTTATTACCATCATAATAGTAGATGAAAAGATTTGTAATAATCAGGATTCATGACTTGTCTTAGCAAAAATCTTATGCCGGATTGGACGGAAGACAACATTATGAATAAATATTGCGAGCAAGAGAGAGGCATAGTTTTTTTGTGAAGTAGCTCAGTCACGTAGTTATATAAACATGATAACAACTTCTATAAACTAAGTTTATAATCACTACTAGTAAGTGATAATAACTATATCATCACCTATAGTGATCACAAATAACTTGTGCAGAGTTATATAAGAGGTTTTATAAGAGGTTTGTAAGATACGCTGATTACAATAATATAACCAAGACTATAAAACTAACGGGTACTTCTGATACGTGACGGTAACCTTTATAGGGTTCTCCACTTTGGATATATAGATGGTTTGTAAAAGTTATGTAGGAGTAACGAACGCAAACTAATATAACCTGAAGTTTCATAAACTAGTGAAGAAAATGTAATGATCACCTTGATATAACCAAAAATGTTCATTGGGTACGCGCCCTTTCTCAGCTCTCTAGCTATAGAGATGTTAAAGATTACGGTGGGGCCATTGGATTTACTCATGATTCAGCTGGTTTGCGAAGATGTTGTTTGGCGGGCCCAGAAATTCGTAGGCTTCTGGATGAGTTCGTAGGACCTGGGACCTGAAGACGCGAGCGAAAGAAAAAACCTCCATCACGAATAATATTTGGCTCACCAGAAAAAATTCCAGACGAAGTGCTTATTTGTGAAGTACATAGTTTTGAATACTCTAGGAACTCGTTCATGGAACGCACCCCAGATCTCATTGCTTTGGACACTCAGCTTATTGTGCAGCCATCGGGAGTAGATGCTTTAGTAAAATCTGAAGAAAATGATGTGAAACAGTATTCTTCTTTCGTGAATGGGAGATTCATAGAACGGACAGAATCTTTGTATGATCCTATTCCTAAAAGTCACACTGTCATCTTTGCCATCACTCAAAAGAGAGATCACACAGTCGTCCAAGACCTCAAGGGAGACATATAACTATCAGCGTCTTTTTATGGTGGCGATGTCCCGTAAACTGGCCCTGTGCACCTTTTTCTCTCACGAAAACCAACAATGCTTTCCATCCCTCGCTCTGAACAACCATATTATGACTTATTAGACCTGGCACAAAGAACGTACTAGTGAAACTTCTAGAAGATACAGTTCCTATCAGCTCAATCCCTGATTCCTGTGACTGTATCATCCACAACGGGGCAATACGGGGACACAAACATCCATCATCAAGGCTATCACGATCCTTCCCAGAGTATTTCTCCAGCGTTCTTGCCGCAGGTTTGTTGCCGGAAAACTGGCCGGACTTCCTGCGAAACTTGAGTAATAAAGAGGAACTATTAGGCGTTTTCCACCTAGACGGCATAAATACCACCAGACGGCACATGTTCTATAGTTTTGCACAAAATTTTAAGTGATTCTATGAACGGCACAGAGCCAAGTAAGAACACGTAGATGGAAAGCACCGTTTGGCACTCGCACATGCGTAAATGGCAGGTGTACCAAACTTGAGGCTAGTGGAAAGCACTTGCATTCACGTTTCTGGATCGACTGATCACCACTACTTTCCCAACAGTTCTTGTGGTAACAAACGTTGGCCATGAGATTGTATTTTCAGGCATACAAACAGGACTAGCAGGATCACCCATTCTTACTATGGATGATGAGGCGGATGGACGCATTATTCTACACGTGCAAGATCAAGTACTCAACGGAGCGTCATGAAATCGACGACTACATACTTTCAGGATCTTTTAGAAACGACTGAAGATATTCACATGCGGTTTGTTTTATCTTGATAGGCAATAAATTGTGAATCTACTTGGTGATTTTCATGACTCCAACTGCTTTGATTTATGAGTTTGAATTTTTGCATTTTTGATCACCCTGTATACGGTGTTTGCATCGACCGCCATCATGGCAAAGCATCTCAAAATGAAGGTAATAGTCCATAGAATAATTTCGCCAAGTGGCATTTGCAAACGACTGACGACCGGACTATGGGCTACAATTGATACAGCGCGCGCTTTCCCTATTTTCAAAAAATCATTACTCCTGAACCAAAGCGCCTACTGAGGTGCTATTTTGTCAAAAACTTTTTCGAAGTTTTCTCTACATAGTCTCGCATAAGTGTGGGCTTATTTTGAACTATTCACAAAGATTACCATGGGTCAATGTTTTTGTGTTCGTTTTGCACTTCTTTTGATCTTCATGATCTGCAAAGGTAATGATCGGAAACAAAGAAGAAAAAGTCGCATGGGAGGCTTTCAGTAATCATCGGGTGAGGCAACGGTGAAAGAATTTTCACTTCATCTATTACGGTCTTCAAGATATGAACGGTTGAACTTGGAGAACAGAGTCTATCTAAATGTCCGGAAAAGTCAAAAATGGGGTCCTGGGGGCCTAACGGTCCAAATTTTGAGGTGGCAACAATTATTTCCGTAATCAGCGAGGTCAAAATATCCCAGAAAGTTTTGTTACCCAACTGTTACATGAAATGCTTCTTGCATCGTTCGGAAAGCGATTTATGAAATTTGGTCCTAGGCTACTGCTCTCCACGGCACAAAATCTTAGAAATAATGAGATTATCGATTTCTATGACTCAAAATTAGTCAAAAACGACTACCATCTTGTTTCTGTAGTGTTACTGGAAACAGAGTTGAAATTTGAATGCCATCTTGGAAAAGAGACCGCCATCTTCGATCCTAATGTTAAAAAAAAGTGGCCCCTCGGGTCAAATCACGTGAATGGGCATAAACTATCATCATGCAAAGCGGCATTGCTGTATACAAAAATGAAACGTCTTTTCACGTACCAATGCAACTAAATGGGGTGAATTCGGGTGGCACTTTTTCCACCAAAAATTCTTTTCTTTTTTTATTAACTCCACGATTACAGCAAGCTGTCTGTTCAGACAATAAGCATTTGTTCAGACAGAGCTGAACTGACCTGTACAGTACATTCCAGTGAACGTACTGCATTACAAATTGATTCAATAAACATATCGAACACAAATATATCAACCTAATGGGTATTATTATATACCTATACAGTATCACAGAACATTATCACAGATAGAGCATTCTCAATTACGACGGGTTGAATCTGTCCACCAGATCACTTGGTTTGAATCTTTTGAGTCTGCGAGTTCCGTTACTTCCATTAAAAAGTTTATTGGCGTGTGTGTTAGGATGTGCTGCTATTCTTTCTCGATATTTCACGCTGTGGTTCTTGATTTCGTCTTTGATGGACGGGATTGGAATGTCTTGTTGGATGATCCTGTTGGGTATGTATCTTGGAGCGTCGACTACCACTCGCAAAATCTTGTTCTGGAACCTCTGGAGAATTTCCAGATTGGATTCGGCAGCAGATCTCCACAGTTGTATACCGTATAGGTCCATATTGGCTTGATTATGCTCTTGTAAAGCAAGATTTTGTTTCCAATTGACATCTGTGACCTTCTACCCATCAACCAGTACATCTGATGGAACTTGAGACCAAGCTGTTTTCTCTTCGTGAAAATGTGTTTCTTCAATGTGAGTCTTCGGTCCAAATGCATGCCCAAATATTTTGCGTCGTCTGTCTGTGGTATTGGTACGTCGTTTAGCTTCACTGGTGGGCACGTCTCTCGACTCGCTGTGAATGTGACATGAACCGATTTGGACTTGTTGACACTGATTCGCCACTTTCTTAACCATTTCTCGAGCCATTTCTTGATCTTGTTGCGGTTTATTTGTAGGTTTCTTGATGCTGACACTGGATCCACGTGTGAAGCGAGCACGGCGGTGTCGTCGGCAAATGTCGCTGTCATTGTCGTTCTTGTGGTCGGCAGGTCAGCAGTGAAAAGTAAGTATAGAATCGGTCCCAGGACACTGCCCTGAGGAACGCCCGCATTGATGGGGTGAAGTCTGGTGTACTCGTCTCCTTGTTTGACGTAGAAGTATCTGTTGGATAGGTATGATTTTGATATCAGATAGTAGGGAGCCGGCAGGGTCTTCTTAAGCTTATACATCAAACCAGTATGCCAGACCTTGTCAAAGGCCTGGCTCACGTCCAAAAACACAGCTGAGCAGTACCTCTTGTGCTCTAGATCTTGATTTATTCGGTTGACGACTCGATGGACTTGCTCCATCGTACTATGTTTGCATCTGAAGCCAAATTGATGGATGGGCAGAAGTTTTTGCTCCTCGATGACGGGGTTTAATCTCTTCTGCAGAAATTTTTCGAACACTTTGGACAGTACTGGTAGAAGGCTGATAGGTCTGTATGATTTAGTGTCTTCTGGTTTTTCCCCGGTTTGGGAATCATAACAACTTCTGCAACTTTCCACTGACTGGGGAAATGACAGGTTCGAATGATGGCGTTAAATATTTGCGTTATTGCCCGGAAGCATCCGTTCGTGGCTTCTTGCAACACTCTGCCAGTTATAAGATCGAAACCAGAAGCTTTTGTTGGTTTGATTTGTTTTTGTATTGTTGTTTCTATTTCGAAGGGCAGTGAATTTCTTGATTAGTAGGTCCATTTGTAGAGATTCTGTAAGGGAATTCTCAATTTCGCCTTCTTCATTGGTCTCAGCTGACGGGTTGTTCAAATGTGTCAACAAGATGTTCCGCGAAGGCATATGCGTATGTCTTCGGGGCTTTTTAGGTTGATGCTGACTAAACTAAAGAGAATTGAGGGGACCAGAATATTGAATGGGACACTCAAGAGAATTCTTCAGAAGAGGAGTGGGGTTGAAAATTTTGAATATATTTTTTTCAAAAAAAGAATTCAATTCTTTTCAATTTGGTGTATCGCAAGGTAGGTAGTGTTATTTGAAATTCTTTTCTTGGGATGGAGTGGTAGCGAGGGAGCTGGAGGTAGAAATTTGCCCATGTATGTTTCAGATGTCCCCCTCGATATAAAAATCGACCTGTTGTTGCTCGAAGAAATATTGACTGGGAATCGAGAGTTATTGCAGATTGCAGGTGGGTAGTTTTCAAATGATCACCCGGTATAGTATGTTCAACAGAAGACTTTGTACTATCATTGTACCAAGTCCCATTCCATTGCGTTTTTTTTTGTTTTTTGCTCCAAAATGACTGCACTAAAAGGGCTAATTGATTCTTGATCATTTTCAGGCAATTTCTCTCAAAACTCCCCAAGTTTTTCGAGAGTTTTCCACCTCAAAATGAGTAACCGGCCTGATCGTTTCTCGAAACCGGACTCAAATGATGGAGCTCAAAATGAAGGAAGCTGTTTTTAAAGAAAACACTTCAATTATTTCTCTCATATCCTAACTTCCCACCCGAAGGGACGTATCATGATAAAATTTCCATCCGTTCCTTGCTATTCGTCGGCAAAGTTTTGGGGTGACACAACCGATTTTTTTTGTTTATTTGGTGAGGGTAGGTATCAGAGAATATAATCGGTATAAATAAAAGTTGATCGGTATGATATAGCGTGATTAAGTTTACTAGCTGGGAACTGAGTCGATTCCCATAATAAACCCAAGCGTTGCGGAATAAAAAACGTGAAAAAACGGCCATCACCATCAGTTTTGATGAGAAAGGCGCGCGTCCGGAACCATTTGTTTCCGTAAAATGGGAAAAATTCCGTCCAAATTGGGTATACGTTCGCACAATGACAGAACGCTGGTATGAGGAGTAAAAAGAAAGGGCTCTCTATTCCAGCAGCGGCAGCGCAGGAAGGAAGCAATGTAGGGCGGAAGGTCGGCCGGCATAATAAAGCTCTAATGTCCATCGGTCCGTAATGTGACGTGATTTCAACGAAGGGCACTTGTGGACCGTATTATTATTTTTGATTCTGCATGTACGATGCGAAGGCCGGTGGCTTGTTTGCACGTGTCCGACACGCGCAATATGTAAACCCATTCATTAGCGCAACCACACTGAAAATCCGAACCGGCCAGGCCCCGAACAATGCCCGATGTAAACCACCCTCGTGCCAACGAGGGGCGGCGATATCATACCGTTTTTTACTACTAATAGTATATACGGCGTTCATTTGTTTGGAGCAGTTTATTAGATTCATTAGGGAGAGATTCACGTGTAGGTTGCGTTACATCCCTGGAAAAGTGAACCCTGCGATATGGGATTTCACGCAAGCATTAGCTAAATCGAGAAATCTTTTTTTGTTTGACACACAAAACCGTACAAACAACATTTCCGCTACCTTACCGACCTCGTTCGCCTGGCGCGGCGTAATCATCGTTATTATCGAGAAAAATGATATGTTGTTGACATGCGGTACGATTTTGTGTCGGTGGCTATGTCGACCGCAAAGAGGTAGTAATTGGTCGAGAGATGGCACAAAAAACGACGAATATCCGTGCATCTCTCTTGTCAATTACCCGCAATTAGTTCTTGTGCGTGTCCTGATGTCGAGTGCACGGAGACACACGGCGGGTCCTGCTGCTCGCGATGACGGTCTGACTCCCGGGAGAAGGAAATTGCTTCCATGGAAATCAGTGCACGACATCTCCTTCACGTGATCCGAGACAATTTTACGACTACTTGAAAAATAAACACACGATTATTACCCCCATATACTTAAGCCTCAAGACTAGTGCCTATACGTTTCCGTTGTCTTGTGGTGGCTCATCGATTCGGAAGACGCGGAGAGCTTCGAGCCGGGAGCCCTGAAAAACCACAATTTAATAATGATCTTGGTTTAGGAATTATTGTGAAACACCTGCGTGATTTTGTTGGTATACGACAGACAGAAAGCCGAAATTTTGGAAAATTTGTGTTTATACCTACCCATACTGACGCTTGTAATTATTATACATAAATTCAATTAAATATGTGAAAAGGGCAGGTGTAGGTATAATTCCTAATCATTAATGTTTCCAAGATTCAGGTGCAGATGAGTGTTTATGGAAAATTGACTCCGCATGGTCGTTCCGAAATCAAGAAGGTCTTTCTTGGTGGAATACATTATAGGTATCTAGATCCCGTTCGCGATGTGAACTCACTAAAATGCCACTTTTGAGCTGATTGTCTTCTCTCACGTAGAGAAATGCGATGCCGCGACCGCAGCTCATTTTTTGGAAAATCCAGTATGAGATGGACCCACTCAAATAGTCTATCCCTCAAGATCGCACAATAAATTTAAAAAGTGGCATTGGCATTACTGAACTTACACCATGCATGGATGGGATATAAAAGTATAGTAACTTGTGAAATGACGCACGTTTTGGGAAAATAATATTTTTTTAAGTAAATGAACAGAATCACAAGTCACTGATTTGGAAAAGCATGATCGCATCTACGTCTTTAGTGATAGGTATACCTACCGTAGAACTGAATGAAATGTAGTTTGCGAACGGAAATTCCAAGTGCAGTTTGTAAAATTATTTTACTGATAACGAGTGTATTTCTTGTACTCGTGGGATTTCCGCACTCGTGTGTTGATAAAAGTTTGGTGGAACCGGAGGTTACAGTGATGTCTGTCTGACTGACTGTTCAAAGTCGAGAACTTCCAGTGATCAGTGAATAATAGGAATGAAATCGCGTGAGGATGTTGGCTGGATCTGTGGCATTAGGTGCTTTCCTTTTATAACCTAAACTAAGTATTCTGATCTAAGTTGTTAGTGGTGTCTTACTTTCGCGCATGTGATTTCTTGCTTTTTCCCTATCTAACTAAGATCAGATCAGTGAGTTTTGTGGTGAAAAGGAAGCACCTATTGAAAAGAGGGATTGAAATAGTTTAGTTTCAGTAACTTTATAAATCTGAAAAAAATATCTAAAAATCCCTAGCAACTGCCAATGTTGAGCAGCGTTGCCGGTTGTTGTGAAATTTCTCACAATTGGAGGAACTCCATCTGGTTTTCGGTAATTAAATATGATTTACATAAAAATGGAAAAGTGACAATACAAACATTTGGAAATATACATCAGAAAATAGGATATCAGTAAGTAGTATCTGTTAACGACACGAAGAAATTCAAACACTAAATTCGTGATTTTAATGTTTATTGCGTGAGGAATGAATATGTACAATGAAAATGGACTGTATGAAAGATTTTATTCCGCTATTGCTGTCTGGTAGGTGATGACGAGGGTTTTAAAAACTGCAACAAGGGATAAGAGCGCTAAAAATGGGGTTGCACTAGGAATGGAATGCGACAGACTCACCTTTTGATGTGCGTCTCAATGAGTCATCTTCGACGAACAATCGCCAGCACCAGAAGGAGATGGATGCGCCCAACGCGGTCTCATATGCAGGACCGATGAGGCTTGCTCTTGCTCCTTGCAGTGGAATCCGAAGGGGGCTCCTGGCTGGTCTATGTTCTCGCACGACAGCAACGACGAATTCGTAAAATGAACGACAGCGCAACGGAGACAATAGGCCTGGGCTTCGAGTGCCCCGACAGTGACGACGAAAAAATGGGTGAAGACAACGTTTTTCCTGCGAAGTTGCAGGTCCATGCAGGTTCGTGATGCGTGTTCTGTCTTCTGTCTGTCGTCTATCTTGACAGTGTTGACACACAATGCTACCAACTCAACAAGGGCGCTGTCGCGGGAAAGGACGTGACAGGAGAGTTGCAGTATTAAAACTGGCGGCACAATTTGAAAACTAAGGGGATGGAACATACCGCCCACCAAAATAGCTTGGAAAGGTATTTTTAACTTGAACATAACAAAAATGAAAAAGAAACAAACAGGAAATTCTTTTAATTGGTTGATACCAATACTTTCAAACAAAACTCTAATTTTTTAATCACCTTGCAGGGGCAAGGGACAAAGTTTGACCAAAGGGCGCTTGAATTCGCCTCGAACGGTTTTGACAGAGGCAACGCGGCATATACCATCTTTTCCTGGGAAAAGCTGGGTTACGCGCCCAAGTCTCCAGTGGAGAGGTGGTGCTGAATCGTCCTGGATAAGAACCAAGACGCCGACCTGATCAGGGGAGAGTGACTTGTTTTGAGCCCATTTGCTCCTTTGGTAATGGTGGTGCAGATACTCGGAATGCCAGCGCTTCCAGAAACTTTGCAACATGTGTTGTACCAACTGCCAACGCGACAACCGCGACATACTTAGATGTGACATGTCCTGAGCTGGGGCTGCGGTCAACGGTTCAGTGGTCAAAAAGTGACCTGGTGTTAACGCGGATACATCGTTAGGGTCATTACTCAGGGGGGTCAATGGTCGCGAGTTCAGAATAGCCTCGATCTGAGTCAGATCCGTGTACAGTTCCTCATAAGAAAGGATTTGGGTGCCGATGACGCGAAACAAATGAGTTTTGACTGACTTCACGCCGGCCTCGAAAATGCCCCCGAAATGAGGGCTTGACGGAGGGTTGAAATGCCACGTGATGGCTTCAACTTCAGCGACATTCTGCATGATCTTGGACAATTCCCGATTAGCGCCCACAAAGTTAGTGCCACAATCGCTGTATATGTGGGGAACGCGACCTCGGCGCGCGACAAAACGACGCAAGGCGGCCAGGAAAGCATCCGTCGTCAGGTCTGAGGCCAGTTCGAGATGAAGAGCTCGAGTGGCTAAACATACGAATAAGCAAAGATAGGCCTTGGATGTGCCAGAACCACGAATTCGTTTATGGGAAACTGTGAATGGACCCGCGTAATCCACCCCCACGCAACTGAAAGGCTTGACGGCGTTCACGCGAACGGCGGGTAGATCACCCATTTGAGGAGCCAGAGGACGAGGATTGACTCTGAAACAGCGGTAGCATTTAGACAAGTAATGTCTGACAGAGCGACGACTCGATAAAACCCAAAAATTTTGCTGAATCAGATGAATGGTCGTATTGACTCCTGGATGCAAATGCTCCTCATGAACGGAACGAACAATTAGCTCAGTCAATCGATGAGTGCGCGGCAACAATGCGGGGTGTTGGGTAGCGTACGATAAATTGCTATTTTTGAGGCGACCCCCAACTCGCAACATCCCATTTGAATCCAGAAAGGGTGATAATTTCGACAACCACTTTGGACAAGGTTTATTTGAGGTTAGAAGATTTATTTCCTTGGAAAACACCTCCCGTTGAACAAACTTGACGAGGACTAGCAACGCCTCATGAAGTTCAAGGGCAGACAGGGCTCCAGAACGCTTCTCGCCTTGACGACAGTTCGAGATGAATCGAAGGCAGTAGGCCACAATGCCCTGAATTCTGCGCAGTGAAGAAAATCGATTCAGCAACGCAAGAAGGAAGCTGTGATCAACCTGAGCAACAAGAGCAATCTTTCTCTCCTCCACCACACAATCTGGAGGAACGGAGGGACTTCCAGAAGTTGGCCAAGCCGATGGGGGATGCATGAGCCAAGAGGGTCCCGCCCACCAAAGCGACGATGACAAAATCTCGCTCGGAAACAGGCCACGCGAACCCAGGTCGGCCGGGTTTTCGGCAGAACGAACATGATGCCAATTCTCAGGGGGAACAATGTCCTGAATGTGAGAGACCCGATTTGAGACGAATGTCTTCCAGCGGTGTGGAAATGAACGTATCCAGGAAAGAGCTACTGTGGAGTCGCTCCAAGCAAAAGTCTCTTCAATTGTAATAAGATTCTTGAAGGTGTCGATAACGAATTTAACCAAATTGGAGACCAGCACAGCAGCGCAAAGTTCCAAACGAGGGATCGAAAGTTTTTTCAAAGGCGCCACCTTCGATTTTGCCATGACAAAATGGATGGATATTTCACCCGTCGAAGTAACACATCGAAAGTAGACCACTCCAGCATAGCCCAATTCCGACGCATCGCAAAACGCGTGCAATTGACAGGAAATAACATCACTGGGAAACAACAAGCGAGGGATTCGAACGGATGAAAGGAGAGGCAGTTCGACCTTATAACGCATCCATTGAGAAATAACATCATCGGGAGGAACAGCATCCCAATCTAGACCCAGAACCCACAGATGCTGGATCATATGTTTGGCGAAAAAGGTAATAGGACACAAAAAACCGATTGGATCATAAATCCGTGCCACTTCGGACAATATGGATCTTTTGGTGCATAGAGAGTCCTTAGGGTTGACTTGGAAGGTGAAAACGTCTGAATTAAAATGCCACTGTAGGCCCAGAATTTTCAGCGATGAATCAGATTCATCGACAAAAGTTAAATTGCTGACCTGACGATGCTCGGAGGGTATGTCTTCTAGAAGAAGAGGGCTATTGCTAGCCCATTTTCGCAATTCAAAGCATCCATGAGCCAGCAAAGTGATGAGCTGAGACTTCAAGAGCTCAGCCTCGGGCAACGAGTCGGCACAGCAAACGATATCATCGACGTAAAGCGAATTTCGTATCAGATCAGCAGCCAGTGGAAGTTGCGTCTCATAAAGTTCTGCTAGATGATGCAGAACACGGATGGCCAGAAAGGGAGCCGATGAAACACCGTAGGTAACCGTGTTTAGTTGGAAGGTTTGGATAGGTTGCGACGGGGAAAAACGAAATCGAATCAATTGATACTTACGATGCTCAGGATGGACTAAAATCTGGCGGTACATCTGACGAATATCGCAAGAGAATGCGATAGGCTTCGAACGAAAACGAAGGAGCAACGACACGATGTCAGACTGTAGTTTCGGACCGATAAAGAGTGTGTCGTTGAGCGAAAGATGATTGATGTCCTTAGCGGATGCGTCAAAGACAACTCGAATCTTCGAAGCAGGCAAATCGGATTTGAAGATGCCATGATGAGGAATGTAGTAAGAATCGGGTTCTTCAAATTCTGACGAGAGTGGAGTCATGTGGTTTGACTGTAGATAGTCTTTCATAAAACCCATGTACAAATCATGCAGCGAACGGTCACGGAACAAGCGTCGTTCCAAAGCAAGAAATCGTCGATCGGCAAGAGCACGCGAGTTCTCAAAGGACGGCTGCGAAACCTTGAAGGGCAGTCCGACTCCAAAGCGACCTTCAGGCAAACGAAAAACGCCCTTTCGGAAGGATTCCTCAACAAGGACATCCTCATGAGATTTGGCAGGTGGTTTCAACGGAGGTTCTTCGACTTCCCAAAACCGTTGGAGCGAGGAATTGATTGACGATTGCAAAGTGGAAGCAAAAAACGATCGAATGGCCACAGGAGGAGCATCAATGGGGCCCACGAGGATTGAGCCGAAAACGGTCGGGATAACTGCCGGTTGGCCAGAACCACAACTTGAGGAGTCTCCAGTGACGATAGAAGGGTACAAATCAGCTCCTAGCAGCAACTCAATAGGGCGTGGACAATACCACTCTGGATCCGCAAGGGTGACTTCGGCGATGTGGCCAACTGAAGTCGGGTCTACAGGTGCACCAGGTAAGTTCCCACAAATTTGTGGAATGACAACGAATTCCGCATCAACGGATTGATTAGGCGGATGACAAGAACGAAGAGTAGCGAAAGAGGTGCCCAGAGATTCGGATGATAATTGACCTAACCCCACGATAGGGATAGAGGTACGCGATCGAGGCAACGAGAGGCGAGATGCCAAAGAATTGACGACAAAAGAAGCTTGGGAGCCGCTATCGATGAGAGCTCGAGCCTTATGGAAATTACCGAAACGATCTTTGATCTCCAAGACAACCGTGGCCAACAACACCTGAGAGCGATGAGAATGAATGTTTCCCGCCACACAAGTCACAGGAGGTGGATCGTTTGAAGTCTCTGGTGATGACTTCGGACCACTGGGACCGGTGCCTGGAGATTGCTGACTTGGTCTGGAAGTGGATTGGGATTTCGACAAAAAATGGAGCAAAGTGTGATGTCGTTTGTGGCACTGACGACAAGAAAAACGGGAGTTGCAATTTCCAAGAAGGTGCCCAGAGTTCAAGCAATTAATGCACAAGTTCGAACGTTTGACCGTATCAAATCGGTCCGAAGGCGAAAGTTTCAAAAAGTCAGGACACGAACCCAACGAATGCGACCCCGAACACAAGTCACACACCAAAACAAGAGGCGAAGGAGTTTCAACAAGCATACTCGTACGAGGAGGAGGCGATTTCGATTTAGAAAAATTGCCATAAGTTGACTTGATGGGATTCTGATGAGGGACTGAGTCCAACACGCGACATTGTGAGGCCAAGAATTCGTCCAACATTTTGAACGTTGGAATGGTGTCTTTCAAAGACCGATGCTCCGACTCAAAGACTCGACGAGTTTCAGAATCCAATTTGTCGAATAAAAGATTGAAAAACAAAAAATCTTCCAGATTATCAGCCAACTCGAGTGCCTTAAGGGCTTCCATGTTTTCCTTAAACGAAGAAAACAAATGTCGTAAATCCTTAACCGATTCCTTATTTATTTTGGAAAGATTTCTGATATTAAACCAATATTCCGATGCAAGCTTTCTCTGATCATTGTATCTAGAAACGAGTGTATCATACGCAATCTGATAATTAGCATCTGTCAGCTTCAAGGATTTCACAAGTTTGAGCGGTTCACCAGATAACGAGCTCAAAAGGTATTGAAATTTGTCAATTGGAGCCAAATTCGGATTATCATGAATGGCGTTATCGAAGAACTGTATAAATGTGGTCCATTCAGCAAAATTACCGTTAAATGACCTCAAAGAGATCTTTGGCAAGCGAATTGCTTGCGTTGTAGGCGAATTCGGACGTGGATTCGACGAACTAGAGGTCGCAAGCACGGACAAAGACGAATCATAGAGCTCTTCGACATGGTAAAGCATAGATTCGAAATCCTTACGAATCACAGATTCGGCCGCCCAATCTGCATTCTGTTGAGTCGACAAGTACGATAAAATCTGCGTGTCATACTCCTCAAACCGCTGACGAATTTCAGCAACGCGCTTGTACCGCACACTGAACAAACCATTCAATGTTTTATCATTTTGAGCAGCCTCGGCAATCTCAGAAGTCTCCGTTAACTGATCAATACAACGTTGGCGCAATACACGGGCTTCCCTACATTTGGCAGCCATCTTTACAACAAATCAAGACGGCTCACAAAAACAAAACGTGATACGCGAAAAATTGGCTGCGAGTAGCGACACGAAATTGACAATTCGACAAAGCAAACTGATTGGAAACGCGAGCCAAATACAGGAGTTTAGAACAATATGACCCACCCGAGTACTACCCGCTACAATGTTATGACTCAAAGTGAGTGCGACTCCGTCTGCAAATGAGCACCCTGTATAATTGAGAATACGGGTAATTGATTATCAACCGTGACCCCAAATCAAAACAAACAATACTTGCGAAACGGTTGGCAATCGAAAACAACAAACAAAAAACTGAAAAGTGAGACACGGGGGGGCAAGCGGGTGGTGAATCAACCGCTCGCAACGAAAACAAGCTTGACAATGATCAAAACGCCAAGCCAGCAATAGCGAAATACGAAGCTAATCCGAAGAGCCTTTCTTTATCGGGCAAAGAAGGACCAAAATGTTCTCAAACAACAGCAACGACGAATTCGTAAAATGAACGACAGCGCAACGGAGACAATAGGCCTGGGCTTCGAGTGCCCCGACAGTGACGACGAAAAAATGGGTGAAGACAACGTTTTTCCTGCGAAGTTGCAGGTCCATGCAGGTTCGTGATGCGTGTTCTGTCTTCTGTCTGTCGTCTATCTTGACAGTGTTGACACACAATGCTACCAACTCAACAAGGGCGCTGTCGCGGGAAAGGACGTGACAGGAGAGTTGCAGTATTAAAACTGGCGGCACAATTTGAAAACTAAGGGGATGGAACAGTATCGGTAAGTGACGCCTTCTGACATGAGTATTTTGATATTTTGATCGTCAATGAGCAGACGTCAGACAGGGAAAATAGGTCGGTCGAAGAAAGATAGTGTACACAACTCGCAAGAAAGTGTCTCCTTTGGCATTCGTTTGATAACCAAATAATGCAATTTTTCACTCATGCGAAAAGTATCACTTTCGTTGCTTGCTATGTAATATACTATTTCGGTGCAGACTTGCTCGAGTCATAGTTGAAAGAAAGATTGATATGATTTTTGAGCACAAATTTTTGAAATCAGACCAACCTGCACCTGGAGCCTGGAATAAATATTTCATGGGGCTCACCGCATGTCGAAGTTTGCACTGCATTTTTTTTTAAATTCATGAAATGCGCAAATTTCATTTTGAAAAAACTACCGTCAGAAAACCGGAACCGTGTCGATTTTGAAAATTGGTCTGCACGACGCCCAATCCAATCTACTTCCGATATCAGTCGTATTTTTTTCCAAAAAGTCGATCCCCGAGCAGGAATTTTATTCTTGAGTGGAGTCCTGCTACAAAAGCGAGTCGTTCTGGCTAAAACACGGGCGAGAGGCCCTCTCGGGTGACAACGGCCAGGAGAAGTTTTGAAAACTCATAACGCCCGACTGGGAAGTGGTAGAAAACTGCAACTGCAGACTTGATTTGACACTTTTGTTTTGTTGCGTGCTGCTAAATTTGGTTCCAATCCATGGGATAGATTTTAAATAATTGAATGGTGAAGTTTTGAGCTTTGACATTCTTCATTATTCGACAGATGACAGATAAGGCAATGCCCTAAACTGTTCTGAATACAGTTTCTTGAGGACTTTCGAATGACATATTGCAAGTCAAGTTCCGTGGAATATGATTGCTGACATTTGTTAACAGTGACACTTTCTTTGATGGATGACAGCCAAAAACTGATGGACTTTTTCCAGAGACAAACCATATCTGCATACCGAATTTCAAGTCGATCGGATCAACGATTCGGCAGTTATCGTGGAAGATAACAGACACACCCACAGGCAGACACACAGATAGACACTCAGATAGACATCATTCTGAAAATGGTCTTAATTGTCTTGGGGGACCTCAAAATGGATAGGTAGGTAGGTATATCCGGTGAAATCTCAAAACTTTTTTTCTGCACGATTACAATACTTCGTCTTCGATGTTGGCGAGGGGTCGGGAAAGTAAAATGTTCAATCCCGCCGGCACCAAACATAACCCGTAAACAAAACAGCACTGCACAGTTGACAACCGTATAATAGTATATTACATACCGAGGTGGAAAGAGTCTCATTACAGCCAAGGGATCCAATACAGGGTGTCCCGTGTTTAATCGCAAAGATTTTGTCAGTCGATAGAGCATCAGAAAAGAATGGAATATGCATATAAAAATTTCGTTCAAACACCCGTAAGAACGCAGATACAGCTCTTCAAAGTTGGAAAACAAATACAGCTCTTTCCACATAACTTTTTACACTGGTCAACCGATTCGCGTCAAATTCCTCACACGTATTCACTAAACAAATGCCTATAAACCACAAATAATACATTTGGTGAGAACAGCCCCATGACGTAGATAGGGGTGGTTGCGCCCCTTTAATCATTCTTATTTTTTCTCTCCTGCAAATTTTTTGTAATCAGTACCATTTTCAAGTTGCTCATTCAATTTTGAGCGAAAAGTTACTCATGCAAAATTTCGATAGGAGGCATACTTTTTGAGATAATTTAGTTTGGAGATTTCAAGTCAATCTTGCATTTTCTCATAATTTTAGTTGTTAAAAATTTACATTGCTACATCATTAGAGATAGTCAGTTGCAAACTCACACAAGTGATGTTGAGATCATCAGATATCATAACCTAAAATCGATTTTGATCAAAACAATTCAGTAGCGTAGAATTAGGGGGCTTTCTTGCTTACATTCACTCCTCTGCTACGCCACTAGATATTTTTCAAATTCAATATTTTTTTTGGATTTGTCGTTTGATTCTGAAAAAAAAGTTGCGATTGTGAAACTGATTAGAGACTTCGTTTTCGAGTTATTCGAACTTTAAAATTCTGAGTCAAGAAAATGGCTGGCATATCAAGCAAAACAGCAAACCCTTCAATCAATCTTGTTTTCAATCATTCATGTTGATTAATGTACCCCTTTCTTTTGATTTTACTTACGTTGTGTGACTTCATACCTACAATTACCTTGATTTCACAGTTCATCAATGTTGAAAAAAGTTTAACTAAAGAAAAAAATTTCATTAGCGATACCAGAAACCGGGATGGAAGACAAAATTGCATGTCAGTCAATGTATGTTACAATTATTTTTGTTCTCCAGTCATGTATCTATCTGCCTTTGAAAAACAGGGACTTGAATATTAGGGTTAATTTTTTTTTAATTGCCCTCAAACTTTGAAATTCAAATAACTCGAAAACGAAGCCTCCAACAATCAAAATTTCAAGAGCAATTTTTTGTTTTCGAATCAAGAGGCAAATTCAAAAAAATTATTAGTTTTTGAAAATATTCAGTGGCGAGCAGATAAGTGGATGTGAGTAAGAAAACCCCCAAATTCTACGCCACTAGATTGTTCAGATCAAAATCGTTTTTGAGTTATGATACTCAATGATCTCAACCTCAATTGTGTGAATTTAGAACTAATTATCTTCAACGATGTAGCAATGGAAATTTTAAGCAATTAAAATTATGAGAAGTCGCAAAATTGACTAGAAATCTTCAAACTGGATTATCTCAAAAAATTAGTGTTGCCGTCTAGAGTTAGACTTTCTAGACTCTTGTCTTGAAAAGACGTCAAGACTTAGACAAGACCTCTAGAAACTCTTTGTCTTGAAATTTCTAGACAAGACAAGAGTAGGGCTGTCAAGATCAAGAGTCTTGATTAGACTCTTGAAAAGAGAAATAAAAAAAATAGATATATTCCTCTCTGTTGACGGTTTTTATTGTCTACTGAATGTGTGATTTGCTTGGAGATTTCTTACAGAATTTATTGACAACATAAAATAACATCAATAAGGGTAAAAGGTATATTATTATACAGAGTGTTTGCAAACTTTGGGGTAGAAAATTGAACCGCAGTTATAGAAATGCTTCAAAAGTATCAAAAAAATGTTGAAAGAAATTCAGGGTTCCTATTTTTGAAAATATGGAGGGTCAAAAGATGGTCTTTTTTTTTTGATTCTGATTCTTGTCCATTTGGATTCAGTTATGAAGGATTTTCTCTTGGGGTATATTTTTGGACACAAACAAGAAAAATTCTAGGTATTTGCCGACGTTTCGATTTAATTAAAATCTTTTTCAAGGCTGTAACAAAATGATGTGCAATCAGGTGAATCAGGCTTTGATTATCTGTTTCACCTGATTGCACATCATTTTGTTACAGTCTTGAAAAAGATTTAAAATTAAATCGAAACGTCGGCAAATACCTAGAATTTTTCTTGTTTGTGTCCAAAAATATACCCCAAGAGAAAATCCTTCATTAATAAAAGATAGTCTTTTGACCCCCTCTATTTTCGTTATTTCGAAAGATTTCAGTGAACTGTTCTCAACAGACCAATAAGCAATGTTTTTGAACCTTTGAATGTATTTTGTAATTTCATTTACTATACAGGGTAAGTCGCAAATCGTGGAAATCCCGTTTTCTTTAAAAATGCATGCAGAAAATTTCACGTGATAACTATTTGTTTCATAACCTCTAGAACCTTTCACGGCCATTTTCGAGGAAAAATGGATTTTTGCGATTCATGACTCACCCTGTACACTAACTAAAACTACAAGACACATTCAAAAAATTTGCTTTTTGGTCTGATGGTAAGAGTTTCCTAGAATCTTGAAAAAACGAGAGTAGAAGAGGTCAAAAGACCACCTTTTGACCCTCCATATATTTCCAAAAATAAAGATCATAGTTTCTATTCATCCTTTTTCCGGCACTTTTGGGGCATTTCTTTCACTGCGGCTCAATTTTGCTGCTGCAGCCAGATATTATTTCAATGTAGGTACCAAGGCAAAATATCTATTAAGCTGGTGTTCTTTTTACAACTTGGACAAAGTGAGTCGTCTTGCCCGCGTGAGGTTGACACAAGCGGAAACCTGACACAGGTCTGATACAATCGGTATATTTCCGACAAAAATATTGGACCACGTCCGCAGCACGAGATCTGGGAACTCCGGGTCCTGCTTTAACCCGATTATTTACATTTCTCCGTGCAACAGCAATGTTTCGAACACCAAACAGCAAATATTGAAGTTGATTGATTGACTTTTTTTTGACTGTGATCTTTTTCGTTGACTGTTTCTCGACGTTCATGTTGCAACCTGATACTGTTCTTGGCTTGCTTACTCACTCGATTTGAGCAGATGGACTGCGGTGAGCTGAATTTCTATTTCCTTTCGCGGTGCCAGATTTTTTGAATACTTTTTCAACTGAACAGTAGTTGACTATATTTATTTAGGCATATAACCTACGGCAATAAACTCGTATCTTGTCATTTTATACATATATAATGTATAAGACCCCGTTGCAGAAATACGTCTACTAATACCGTGTGATCCAAACCATTCCGAATTGGTCGAATTCCGGGATGTAAAGCTGGTTTCCGCCAGGGCACAGCCTACCTCAATTCGGAATGGTTTGGTTTGGATCACACGGTAGATCAGGGGTGGCGGTGGCAACCTTTTCTTTCAGCAGTCACACCAATGATAAATTTTAGTGTGAATAAAAGTGGGTCTTTGTTTTGAAATTTGAACGTGAGTAAGTATACCCAAGTAGAATATTTTATTGGACCGCAGACTCTATTCGAAGGGTGCTCCTTGCTCCTCACAGTTCCTTTGTTTTTCTTGCTTAATGATGTTTATATTCCTAGTCACGTATTTTCCTAGGAAGAGGAGGGGGCAAAGGAGGGGGTTTTATACAATTTTAATTTTAAGAGTCTATCTAGACTCTTGAAAAATTTCCATCAAGAGTTAGAGTCTTGTCTTGAAATTTTGAAAAAATCCTTATATTTCAAGACAAGACAAGAGTAGGGCAACTCTTGTCTTGTCTTGTCTAGACGACAACACTACAAAAAATAAGCCTCCTATCGAAATTTTGCAAGAGCAACTTCTTGTTCAAAATTGAATTAACAACTTGAAAATGGTATTGATTGTGAAGAATTTGCAGTGAGGAAAAAATTAGGGATAATAAAAGGGGCGCAACCACCCCTATCTACGTCATGGGGCTGTTCTCACCAAATGTATTATTTGAAGTTTATAGACATTTGTTCAGTGAACGCGTGTAAGAAATTTGACGCAAATCGAGTAAGCAGTATGGAAGCTAAACATAAATAACTGTATTTGTTTTCCAACTTTAAAGAGCTGTATCTCCGTTATTACGGGTTGTTGAACAACATTTTTATATGCATGTCTCATTCTTTTCTGATGTTCTATCGACTGGCAAAATCTTTGCGATTAAACACGGGACACCCTGTATATTACCGAGGCGGGCCGAGGTGAGATAGAATCCCGTAGGCTGTAACGACGCTCTACTCTGTGGTATGTATAGAACTTCATTCACAATGATCCAGCTTAAATGCAAATAATTGGCTTTATTTGAAGTTTTTCGCGTCAACCGTTTTTATCAGGGTAGGCATAGGCAACCTTTTCAATCAACGCATTCATCAGCACTTCGCGCTCCGCGACAGCTGTTCAGATCATCACCTCTCTTCATACGTCACACGTCATACTTCGCCCGTGGTCCGAAAGTGACATCATTTTCCAACCTGTAAGAAACCATCCAAACCATCCATTCAAAAGTTGGACATGTATCGATTGCTAACTCATTGTGGATAAAACAATAAAACAAGCAGCGCTCAGGACGTAGTTCATCTAAAGTCTGGTCTCTGCCACAGAAATAACGCATACTGCGTAAATCCATTCTCTCTCGACCGACGCATCCACCATTTATGGAGCTATGTGGGAGGTTCGTCGCTTGTCGGCTGTTGGCGTCTCCTGCGGCTTCACCTCCTTCATTCGTTCTGGAGAATCTGAAGTCATTCAAAACATTCTGCGGAAATCTGGAAGTAACCTGGATATATGTATGGACCACAGAAGGGGCGTTTTCTAAACTTCACACCTCATGAACATATAGGCCAGTCAAATAAGGAAAGCTGGAGGGAAAAAACTGTTGGAGTTTTGGAAATTTGACAGCAATGTCCGGTAAGGTGTACTGATAAACATACTAAAAGTCCCCAACTCTACCTATTGAGCTCGAGCCGCCATCTTGGAAAAATGGTCCTTCGATCCAGTTTTCTGCTTATATTGCGCTAATCATCAGAGATATTCAATTACGTTTCATTAAAAATCAAGGCTATAAAATTGTCTACAAAAATTGTTTCATACCGATTTTTCTCTCGTATCCGTTGATATTAATTAAATTAAATTAACAAAAAAAATTTAAAAAAAGCGATTTTTTGCCTATGGCTAGAGATATTGTCTTCAAAATTTATGAAGATGTTGGCAGTCTACATCAAAGCTAAACGTGACAGTTGAAATAGAAAAAAAAATTGCGAAAATATTTTTTAATTTTTTTTTTAATTAAGCAAAAATTTGGTTTTCGAGTTTGACATTTCCAACAGGGCGGAGTAAAGGTTTCAATCGAACATCAATCAGTTTTGATATTTACATATTGTAGGACAAGATTTCATCAGTATTGTGCCTTCACGAGCTTCTGGAATGCTCGATATGAATTAAACTAAAAGAATAATCGCCAAGTCCAAAAAGTGTTGTCGATTGGTTCTGAAGGAAACATTCCGAAACAAAAGACATCAGCAAAGGATATACAGAAGGTCCAAAGGTTATTCAACTGTATATGAGCCCCATATTGATGTGCCTTATCCAAAATAGTACAAAAGAATCAATCAAAATGTTAAAATCCACCCTGTATAACAAAAAGTAACGACACAAAATGGAAGTAGTAGAGCTCACCTGATGCCAAAAATACAGCCTTTACATTGCTGAAAAAACGAACAAAATTGATCGATTTATTTGAAAGTTATTAGTCCTCAAACTTGACTTTACAAATTTCAGCCAGTGAAATTTGAAAAAGTAGAGAGAAGTAACTGTCGGAGTTTCAGAAATTTGACAGGGATGTTCGCTGAAGTATACTAATAAACATACTAAAAGTCCCCGCCAGTACCTGTTGCGCTTGAGCCGCCATCTTGAAATAATGGTCCTTCGATCAAATTTATTACCATTTTTCCAAGATGGCGGCTCGAGCACAACAGGTAGTGGCGGGGACTTTTAGTATGTTTATTAGTATATCTTAGCGAACATCCCTGTCAAATTCCTGAAACTCCGACAGTTACTTCTCTCTACTTTTCCCTATTTCACTGGCTGAAATTTGTAAAGTCAAGTTTGAGGACTAATAACTTCCAAATAAATCGATCAATTTTGTTCTTTTTTTCAGCAATGTAAAGGCTGTATTTTTGGCACCAGGTACGCTTTACTACTTCAATTTTGTATCGTTACTTTTTGTTATACAGGGTGGATTTTAACATTTTGATCGATTCCTTTGTACTATTTTGGATAAGGCACATCAATATGGGGCTCATATACAGTTGAATAACCTTTGGACCTCCTGTATATCCTTTGCTGATGTCTTTTGTTTCAAAATGTTTCCTTTATAACCAATCGACAACACTTTTTGGACTTAGATATTATTCTTTTAGTTTAATTCATATCGAGCATTCCAGAAGCTCGTGAAGGCACAATACTGATGAAATCTTGTCTTACAATATGTAAATATCAAAACTGATTCATGTTCGATTGAAACCTTCACTCCGCCCTGTTGGAAATGTAAAACTCGAAAATCAATATTTTGCTTAATTTGAAAAAAAAATAAAAAAATATTTTCGCAATTTTTTTTTTCTATCTCAACTGTCACGTTCAGCTTTGATGTGAACTGCCAACATCTTCACAAATTTTGAAGACAATATCTTTAGCCATAGGCAAAAAATCGCTGATTTTTTGATTTTTTTTTTGGTTAATTAATTTTATTAATATCAACATATACGAGAAAAAAATCGGTATGAAACAATTTTTGTGGGCAATTTTATAGCCTCGATTTTTCATGTAACTTAATTGAATATCTCTGATGATTAGCGGAATATGAGGAGAAAATTGGATCGAAGGACCATTTTTCCAAGATGGCGGCTCGAGCTCAATAGGTAGAGTTGGGGACTTTTAGTATGTTTAACAGTACACCTTACCGGACATTACTGTCAACTTTCCAAAACTCCAACAGTTTTTTCCCTCAAACGGAAAAATTTGTTCTAATTTGACTGGCCTAATAAGGAAGTAAGCTCAAACGATCTCAAGAGATCGCAAAAAATCTGATTGTAGGGCTCAGGCGCCCAAACAGAGTTTACCTCTTCGGGCAATGTTTTGTGAATAAGAAACGTTATAATCAGTTTCACGGATTTTCTCAATGAAGTAAATCTATACGAAAATTGACATATTTGTTGAGTTGGGAAATGAGGCGTTTGGCAAGCTAGATTCGATCCAACATCGCAGCTCATCATCAAACGTCCATGAATTGACTTAAAAAACGCAGCATTGTCAATAAAACAAATGTTGATGCTCACATCAGCTTATGATGAAAAAGCCATTAAATTGATTAGGTATGTATTATGTCACCTACTATTCTTTGTTTGCCAAGTTGATAATGGGAAGTTAGCGATTTCTATACGTATGCACCACGTAACGCAACGTGAAACGTCAAATTTCCCTCCCTTCTAACTAAGCAGCTTGTCGGTGATGGTTACAGGCCAGATTTCACGTGTAGCGTTACATTGTTTATCGAGAAAATCACAAACCATCTGCTGAAAATCTATTGCCAAGCAAATATTATCTATACCTGCTACAGAATCAATGGGTGAGAATGAATGACAAACGAAAAAGGAAAAACAGAGTCCAATAACTTTTAATTCTTTGAAAATAGGTTGTACCTACCCAACATTGAAAGTTACTAGTGGAACAGATGGCAGGTAGGTGCTTCGCAAGACGCAAAGAAACAGTAACAATCAAATAAAACAATCCTATCCTCTTGATCGGTAACAGTGACTTTTCAGTATTCCGGTTTTTAATCATCCCCCATTATCAGCCTTGTCCTCATCCCTCTTGATGTATAATATACATGTATGTACCTGCCATGATATCATCATCCCAGCCCGGTCCCCACACCCTTATTCTCTGCGCGCTCTCTCTCTGTTAAAGCGGTGGTGCGGTGCGCTTCAAGTTGCCATCATAACCATATGACTTATTACCATATGCTTTCTGATTCCCAATAATGATATCCCGGGGGATCGTTTTCACGGCCGTCTCGATGCTGAGCCGGAGAGGGCTCGACGGTCCACATCCTGCTCTCTCTCGCTCCGCTTCATCTATGTATAGAAATGGTTCGGTTCGGTTGGTGGGTAGCTGGCAACCCTCACCCTCGCCGCCAATTAGCGAGGCGCATTATATCCGACTGAATAATGACGCCGCGACGGCATGTGTCACATTGCACTTGCACGCTTGTTGATCCAAAGTTGGGGGTGGGAAGCTGGTGCTGGAAAACACCAGGGACTTTTCTGGTTTTGATGGTTTTCATCTCAAAGACACGTATGTGATAATAAGTACCTAAGTGTACTAACGTTACAACTGAAAGCCATACCGGGTGTTTTTTGGCATAGCGAACTGAAGTTGGCAGGTACCTATATGAAAGTGAAAACGTATTTACTCACAACCACTATGGTGATCGATCCATTACATACCTAGTAGGACGTCGGGAAGTGACCCATTGCAGACCTCCCGAGAAGGTGAAGAAATGGTAGCTTTAGAAGGGAAATTTCAAAATATGCATCCAACCAAACAATATGTGTGTTAATCAGTATTTCCTGAACCACGTTTCAGCAAAATTAATCGGCCTATCTGGAAGTTATGACAAAAAGTTGATTTTCAGATTTCAACTTTTGAACGCCTGTAATCCTGTAAGCTGAGTACATGGTTGTGAGTAAAATAGTATACATACTCTCGACGGTAAATACATCATTCCAGCTTCGGGCTAAAGCCTCCAGGCAAAGCCTGAAGGCTCTCTGTGCCCTCAGCAGTAATTATGTATTTCCCGTCTCGGTATGTAACATACTATTACGCGATTGGAATAAAATTGCGCTTTTGCGAGGCGGTCGGGTATAACGTGGGAAAATAAGTCAAGTCGCTGAATACGTTTCCACAGCTGAATCCAATTCATAATTTTCAAAAACACTCGGTGCTTTTCAAGAAATCAAGGCTGTTTACCGAGCTGTTTACCATTCCTGTGATTAGGGAGGTCCTGGAAATCGATTGCTAATGAAGTTGCCATGGTATGAGGAAGAATGAATGAGGTCTCAGGGTTGGAGGTCGCATCAGGTTTCCACAATTCAAATTCACAGGTGTTTCACATGGGCACCCCTAGTGGATGGTGACATAGCTGATCCGGAAAAAGGGATTATCATTTTCAAATCATCAACGGTATAATCACCGTAATAATTTCTCTTTCACTTCCTCACCTGACAATGATCAAGCCAGTTGCAGCACACGTGCATGTATCTCTACAATGCTCATTTCAGCTATTCCTACCCGTCCGCATTCAAATCGTTCATGCTCACATGCACCTCGATAATTTCCTAACGCGTTTTTAACACCGCCTGCATTCGAATAATGCCGCGCGTAATGAATTTTAGACGACTGGCAAAAAATTTGTTGTAGGCACACTTTAAAAATGTATACAACTCTCCACGTCGATGATTCATTTTTCGATTAGGTTCTGGCTGGGTGCAATCACCTGTGGCCATCATCATCATCGCGGCTATGGCGAAGCCAGTGCACACAGACACACTGTAACCCGTAACGAATTCATGGCGGGCCAAAAATTAAACATATAAATAACAATCAAGGGCGGCCGCGGGGCGAAGCCTCCCAGACGGGCCTGGCGGGGGCCCGTGTTCCGGGGCACCCGGCATCGGGGCCTCAAAGGCACCCCCCGACTGTTTTATCGGGCCCGAATGATAATTACATGACAACACCGTGGTTTATAGATCGGGTCGTGAACGGGGCATCAGTCGAATTTATTATGGGAATCAAAATGTACGCGCGCTGTATATACTCGGAATGGCAATTCGGGACTTCTTTATTTGGTTTCGAGGCACCGAATTATTATTCATGGAAAAATTCAATCAGAGAAAAATTTTTAATTTCCACGTCCAAGTGAGGGCCTGGCGCCGTCTTTATTTCACCATAAAGTCCGATGTTTACTCGCGTGATGACCTACTCCAAAGCTGAGAGCTCATATAAACTAATGCTGTACATAAGTAATATGCATTAAATCAGAGCACCTGCCACAATGGCAATTCTTATAAGGCTATATGCCGTAGAACGGTTTTCCTATCGCTTCTGAAATAAAAAATTCAAAGAACTTCTCTACAGCATAATAAGGTCAAATATACGGTTCCAGCCCTAATAAATTGCAAGACATCCATCACATAACAGCTCAGGATAATCTATAAACTGGAGTAGAGCTACAAGTCTTTCACAAAGTTATTTCATATTTTATTTTCCTTGAATGTTGCCGAACGGTTTCGCCAATCTGTTTGTCATCAACGGGGCTGTACAAAGAAGATGTAAAAATTGTAAAAATCTGAATGTCAAAATTTTGAACAGCCCCGTTGATGCCAACCAGATTGGCGAAACCGGTCGGCAACATTCAAGAAAAAGAAAATATAAAAAAACCTTGTGGAAAGACTTTCAGCTCTACTCCAATTTATACAACAACTATCCCACTTCCACCTCCCGATGATGGGAGGTTTCAGTCAAAATTTCAACTTGACAACAGCGATTTTTGTGTTTAGCGAGGCCCAAATACCGTAGAAAGTCTTGTTGCTCAAGTGTTACATGGAATGCTTCTTGCAATCAGTTTTTTAGCGAATGGTTCTTGTCTTTCATTCATTCCCGTATTTTTTGTCGTGTTGATGTTTTTTGTCGAAGTCACGACGCCTTTTCTATTGTTAAATATCGTTTATCTACAAGCGTTAAATAATACCCGTCACTTTTAGCACGTCGTCATGGGCGACGTGAAAAAATTATGATTCTGCGCATTCCTGTCATATTTTCAATAAATTCTGACATTTACCAAACATTTCAAAGACCATTGTAGATAAAATCCTGTACGATACGAGTGTTGAAAGTGGAAGGTATTATTTTGTGAGCGGGGACGCTTGCGAAACGAGCATTAGCGAGTAAATAATAAATAGTTGTAATATAATAATAATAATTAATAGTAAATAGCTATTATCTATCGCAAGACTATTAATTTAATAAAATAATACTGTTAAATTAGTCCAGTCACTTTGTTCAAAAATAGTATCAACTTCGGAAAAATTAGTAGAGGGTTGAAATTGTGTACACATAATCCTTTGATAGTCTTGAATAACCTATAAAAAGTACCCTATAAAATCCGAGCTCAGGAACTTTGGATAATCGCCATCAAGTGTTAAAAAGGCATTTTTTCGGCAAAGAAGTCATTTCTTTATAGCAAGATTGTCCTTCTTGTAATGGGAGGAATTCTCGCAAACGCATTCCAGAGGGCGCGACATGGGCTTGGGACCAAACGTCAACGTCAAGCCCAAGGTCAAGCTTGCAGTTGTCATTGCTTGTCAGAGCCTAACCTCACCTATCTTTATTGTTTATTGTCGTCGCATATGGTGTTATTGTCACCGATACCGGATGCTTGTCGTTTGAAAGGGGCAAATGCGAGCAGAGCCGCGCGGGGCCATCTGGCAGTTCGTACGAGACAAAATCCCCGGCCGGTGACACGATAAATGCAACCCACAGTGGTCCCAAGCTATCATGTTGAAGCAGGACTCCGTCCAACTTCGGGTAAGTTCAGTTTGACTGCCAAAGGCAAAAATTCATTTTTGTTTACTACCATAGACCTGGGCTCCATATGGTAGGTACCCACCGAAGAGGCAAATAGATGCTCTGAATAAGCCACTCCTGCTTCATCCTAGCACATGTATAACGGAGAGAGAAATTAGACTGTACGAGAACAAGGAGAAGGACATTTCGGTATCACCAATATACAAGAGTCGCCCTCCCACTCAATGAAGTCGAGGTATTTGAGTGCATCATTCTATCATCAATATATTCAATGAGTTTGAAATCATTTTGCAGTTCCTGTGTACAAGCCGGACGTGAGCCGCATGATAGTAGGCAAACAAAATATACCTACTCGTGGCAAGGCATCAGGCACAACACAAAATAAGCCATCAACCTAAAGGCTTCACAATTTTATAGGAGTATGGAAAACTCTCTGTAAAGTGATGGTTTGAATTATTATATATATATATATAATAAGTATGCATGTAAGTATATACATACATAAGTGTGTATAAGTATGTATATAATATGTATATATATAATATATACAAAGTTACGATTATATATATATATAATCGTAACCTCATTTACCCATCTGGGTGTCGAATTATTTATTATCGAATTGAATTATTATAATAAAGTGAAATGCCCTGGCTGATTGAAGAACTGTAATTCATGTGTTTAATTTTCGCATACTAGGCACAACGATGTGAACATAATAACTTAACTCAAAACCTCAACATAGAACAACATAACTTAGATCCCTTCATGCACCTCAGCAGTGATAACGTTTTCCGATGATTCTTGTCTTCATCTGTCTGGTAGAATGGAGCAGGAATGGCTTATTCAGAGCATCTATTTACCTCTCCAGTACCTACCATACCGAGGCCCGGGTCTACGATAAAAGTGAATAAAAATGTATCTATTTCATCTTCGACAGTCCAACTGAGCTTACTCGGAGTTTGGGGCCGCGTCCTGACCCTCGTCGCAAGACTCGCAAGAGCCTACGACATCGACATCTTCATGAACGATTCAAAAACTCCGATTTATGTTCACGGTGACATTTCTAAATATTTGACGTTTATTGATTTGACAACACTCGCTTGTTTATGCAATCTAGGCTAGATCAAATCCCTAGAGGTCCTCACCAACCGCAGCACCTCCTGGCGGGAGCAAAATTGTCCATGCCTCCCATTGAATAATTGCGCATTACCATCTTGACAATCACCATACCCTATTTCTAATTTTGCGTAGGTGGCGGATCCAAGATGGCGGCCAAGAAGTAAAAACAGTTGACTGTCTTATTTCCAATAGAAGCAGACTTGAAAAATGTCGGATGATCGCATTTTATTTCTGACATAATTCATCATAAAAATACCAAGTTATACTTCAATATCTAAAGAAATCACTGATTTATTGGAAAAAGTTGAATTGTGAAAATTTTTCAGATTTTTCAGAATATTTCAAAAACGGTCAGAGATATTTCGAAACCGTCCACAAAATCTTCGTAAGCATGAAATTACGAATATATATGGTGATTCAAATGTCTCAAGCTGTTTCAGTTCCTGAGGTATTTTTTTTATATTTCACTTCCCTCAACCTGCTGAATATGGCGTTTGCATGGGTATAGCTGATATTTACCCTGCAACTACATTTACAATTGATCAAAAACTAGTGAAAACATGATGCGCAAATGATTCTTGCATTGTGGCAATTTCTTCAGACGACATAACGGTACTACCAAACGCGTCGAGAAAAGAAATGAAGAAAAAAATCTTCAAGAACCAAAATAGCTTAAGACATAAAAATCACCCTATATATCCGTTAATTTATGCTTACGAAGATATTGTAAACGGTTTCAAAATATCTTAGACCGTTTTTGAGATATGTATTCTGAAAAAACTGAAAAATTTTCATAAGTCAACTTTTTTCAATAAATCAGTGATTTTTTGAGATATTGAAGTGAAACGTGGTATTTCCATGATAAATTATGTCAGAAATAAAATGCGATCATCAGACGTTTTTTAGGTCTTCTACTAATGGAAATAAGACAGTCAACTGTTTTTCCTTCTTGGCCGCCATCTTGGATCCGCCATCTACGCAAAAGTAGAAATAATGTATGGCTATTGTCAAGATGGTAGGTAATACGCAATCATTCAATTACAAAAAGGACCATCTTGCAATAAAGAAATGACTTCTTCGCCGAAAAAACGCCTTTTTAACACTTGATGGCGATTATTCAAAGTTCCTAAGCTCGGATTTTAGGACACTTTTTACAGGCCGTTTATGACAATCAAAGGAATGCGTGTACATTTCAACCCTCTACTGATTTTTCCGAAGTGGAAAGACATAGTGACTGGACTAAATAGCCACTACTGTAATGGGGTACTTGCCAATGGAATAGATTCAGCTGGAAATACTTTTGATTGCTAGTATAAGTGATAAGAGGACTCTACTGAGAATTTCACAAAAATCCCGTCATTTTTTACAGCAAAAAATGAATTGGAAAAATTCCTCCTAAAAGCTTCGCGCCAGGACAGGGATTTTGAGTGGGGTTGGTCTGACTGTGTGACAATGGAATAATCAAGAATGTCAGGGATGTCACTGTGACAGTGTCATTTTGAACATGCTGTCGCAAAACCGATTTCCTATCGAATTCCCTTACCGTGAGCATTTAGACAATAAAGTCGAACAAGGTTTCGAAGAAACTTACTCCAGAAACCTCTCATAATACTGTCTCAGTCGAGATAATTTATTTCCAGGGGGAAATCTGGAAGATCACCAATAGCACAGAAATAAGAGGTTGAAAATGAATAGTGAGCTTTTATAGGTTCATCATTAGCATACAGTTCCGGATAGGTAATACTTTAGAGCTACAAGAGGTCCATGTCGGAAGGACGCGATGGATTTCCAAATAAAATGTGGGGAGCAGAAACACTGATGTCCAAAATAAAGCCGAGGGCACGCCAGATCAGAGCACGGGTGACAAACATGCGGGAGGCTTTTTGGTAAACGGCACTAAAGACTAAAGAAAGAGACTAGTTAGGTTGACCAAGAAATAAACAAAACGAGTAGGTACTTACCGCGTAGATCGAAGCCTCGATCAAAGCAGTCAAAGGCAAAAAAAAGGGCACAGGAAGAAATTACGGTCGGCGGTTTGACGTTGTCAGTCAGACTCAGATCAGATTTGAGATGATACGATTTCAGAGTTTGAAAACAGCACCTTGACGACGTTATATCATTGCCAACCAAACGAGGAAAAAGAGCCCTTCTATGTTCTATATCTAATATATTTGTGACGTCACAAATATATTTTTAAAACACGCATTGCGGCCGCAATTTTGGGAATTTAGCAAAAAGAAAAAATACGGGTACATTATTTTAAACCATACTATCGATTAAGCCAATAAAAAAATATTAGGCAAGTACCCCATTTCAGGCTTTTAGTTTTTATCCTATAGTCAAGGTGTTGAAGAGGTGGTAGCAACCTTCAAAAATGACAGCATCAGGCTTTGGGCAGAAAATTCAGGTTGATTTTATAATTGCTCATCTTAATTCCAGAGGTGACTTATGAAAAAACTGCAGAAAAATTTTAGGCTGTGGATTTTGCATCACCCTAATGTGTATTGTGTGTTATGTACCTTCTGCATTCCGGAATTTCTCTTTATACTATCACCTAATAGGTAATGACTTGTTATTATACTCGCAGATGAAGATGACTGGTGATAATATGCGGTGAACTAAAGTATAAGATGCTGATGTATAAATTCAAACAAAACTTAAATGGGTTTGTCGTTCGAGCCTTACTCCGTACAATATCTTCGATCTAAAGCCGCCTAGTCGTAGGGGGTATTTATTTTGAACTGTATTTATCCAGTTGCAACGTTATCCCATTGTAGATATCATCGCCGGCGTCTGCCATTGATGGACAACCGTTTAGCGTGACAAATGAATTGATATTTGGTACAATAACACGTGACCGATTATGATGTTAATATGACAAGGATTTCGCATTGGTTAGAATCCAGCGAACCGCCACGTATCAGGGAATCAATCAATAGTACATCGCATCTGTGACAAATTAATCCAGTATTATTCATAATTATATCAGAGGATAACATAAAGCACACCCTTTTGGTGAATTTTTGTTTAATTAAGTGAGCTTTGTAGATATACATATTGCTCAACTTGCAAGGATGCAAGTTGTAACGCACTCAAAGCATACAGAATCAAGAAGAGAAACGAAACCAATGTCGAAACTGCACATCGAATAAACACCAACAATTGCACAAATATTCCATCAATATTAAGCCCATCATAGTCCCCCCATTATTTGCCAAAACTGTTAAAACAAAAAAACAAGTGAGTATGCCTTCACGTGCGTGAGTCTCAGTAGCGCATTTTCTCAAAGAAGCATATTGTGAACGTAAAGAAATTTGGTTGAAGGAAGAACACCATTCCTTGCCCACTTTCTTCATTCGAAACTCATTGTGATATTTTGTCATCAGAATTGCCAATTGAATAGATTTGATTGAAAATTCTTTCACTCATCAATATATTTTTGTTTGAGGGCGGGAGCTGGGAACGGCGACCAATGAACAGTAGTCTATTCTTTCCCATTTTTAGTCGGCTATCCATATAGCGAAAGATATAGATCGCTATGTCTTCGGGTTTATGTTTTCCATTTATCTCTTACTTTGAGGGCAGCGTGGGGGGGTGGCAGCATTCGGCAAAGTAACTGTTGCACAGTTTGAGTTAGGAGTTTCTAAATGTTTAAGGAAATATGACAATCAGTGAAAATTGTGAAAGTTGCATTTTTCTTGTTTGGGGGCGGGAGCTGGAGGCGGCGACTAATCAAAAGTGGCCTATCTCTTCCCATTTTTAGTTAGCTATCTATATAGCGGAACAATTAGATCGCTATGTCTTCAGGGTTATGTCTTACATTTATCTCTTACTTTGGGGGCGGCGTCGGCGTGTGGAAGCGGCAGAGTTTGGCAAAGAAATTCTTCCACAGTTTGAGTTGGGAGTTTTTGAATGTTTGAGGTAGCATTGAAATGTAAATCAGTGGAAATTATTGAAAGTTGCACTTTTTTCTTTTGGGGGTGGAAGTTGGAGGCGGCGCCATATCAAAAGCAGTTTATTCTTCCCCATTTTTCGTTAGCTATCTATATAGCGAAAGAACTAGATCGTTATGTTTTCGGGTTTATGTTTTTCATTCATCTCTCACTTTGAGGGCAGCGTGTAGGGGCGGCAGCATTCGGCAAAGTAACTGTTGCACAGTTTGAGTTGGGAGTTTCTAATTTCTAAATGTAAGGGAAATATGACAATCAGTGAAAATTGTGAAAGTTGCATTTTTTTCGTTTGGAGGCGGCAGCTGGAGACGGCGGCTAATTAAAAGTGGCCTATCTTTTTCCAATCTCAGTCAGCTATCAATATAGTGGAAAAATTTGATCGCTTTGTCTTCAGGTTCATGTTTTACATTTATTTCTCACTTTGGGAGCGGCGTGTGGGAGCGGCGGAGTTTGGCAAAGAAATTCAAGTCAAGAGTCAAGAGTTTAAATGTTCGAGGTAACATTATCAGCTGAATCAGTGAAAATTGTTGAAAGTTGCACTTTTTCCTTTTGGGGGCGGAAGCTGGAGGCGGCGCCATATCAAAACTAGCCTATCCTTTCCAATTTTTAGTCAGCTATTAATATACCGAAAGAATCAGATCGCTATGTCTTTTCATGTAAAAATGAGTTGTTAACTTGACTATAAAACGCAGTGGCGTAGTCAGAGTTTGAGGGCAAAGGCAACGACGAAGGTGCAAGTCGGCGAGAGGTAGCGCCGCAGCCAAGATTTTTTGGGCATGATGAGGATGCGGAGAGGGTCTGGGGGGCCCTTGAAAGTTGAAGATGCGAGGCTTCCTACCAAAACACTATACCACCACGTAATTTTTACTGGGATGCCATCAAACGACTCTAGTCTACACATTGACAACATTTGTTACAATGTCCAAACAGTTCTTCACACCGAAAAAAATTAATTCTTAAAACAGATCGAAAAAATCAGTTTTTCTTAATTCTTTATCCCCACAACGAATGAACTGCCAAGTGTGGTGTCATTTTGTAGTAAACGGCATCCTCTAATTCCATTCACCGAGTCAAAATGTTTGTAAGACCACCGTGCAAAGAATGACACGGATAAGTCTTCAGAATAGACATGAAGAAACATTTTTTCGGGTCAAAATTAGTTTTATTTCTCAGCATAGTCTCATTACAGCTCTATACACTTGGTCCAACGATGTTCAAGTCTTTTTATTCCTTCGCTATAGTATGACTTTTCGAGACCCTTTAAATATCCGTTTTCGGCGTCGATTTCTTCATAACTCGATGTGAATTTCTTTCGACCGAGCTAAGTTTTCAGTATTGGAAGTAGGAAAAAGTCACATGGGGCTAAATCTGGAGAATACGATGGGTGGGGAACAAATTCGAAGTTTAATTCGTGTATTTTGGCCATTGCAACGGAATGTCCATTCGAGTGCGCTTTTGGTCGATTTTCAGCAATCGCGGCACCCATCGCGCCGATAGCTTCTTCTTTAGCAAATGTTCGTGCAGATGTTGAATACACGTTCAGTTGAGATGCCCACAGCTCTAGCAATCTCGCGCACTTCCACTTTACGGTCATCTAACACTATACTATGGATTTTCTGGACCATTTCTGCTGTTGTGAACTCATTTGGCCTTCCAGATCGTGGTTCATCAGTTGGGCTCGTACGACCTCGGTTAAATTTTTTGTACCAAAAAAAAGAAACAGTTGAGTTCGATTGAGCAGATTCCCTTTGAGTTCTCGTCAAGTCTTCAATTATTTGTGAAAGACTTCAGGCCTTTCAAAAAATAGTATTTGATTACAGAGCGAATCTCATTTTTCCCCATTTTCGCAAAATACCAGAAGTCGTGTATCTTAAATAGGCCCCAAAGATGAACTATTTCACGTATATGTCTAAAATTTTATATTTAGGCAATCTAAGCTTGCTAGATTTCAGTAATTATAGGAACTCCGCGCTAGTGCCGCTATTTCAGTGTTATTCTAAAGATATGTCAAACGACCCTCGTATAAGTGGCCAATTTGACAAAATAGTATAGTAGATAAAAGAGGCCAAAAGTTATCTCTTGCTTGGAAAGAGTAGTTCTCAAACAGCTTTTTGCTCCATGCTTAATGGATTTAGTGAATTATTCAGTACCTACATATTATCATAAAACAAATTCCTCACTCGTGAATAATGGATTTGTTATTAATTAATTAGCATTTGGTACACTTGTGATGCATGGGTATTATAATACAAATATGAAATAGTATAAAGAACAGGTTTATATTGTTTCAATTTTCATACAGTTGACAGCTGAATGTTATCATAAAGTTGAATAAAATGTGAATACAGAACATGTTGGATGTGGCTAATTTGCAGGCAGAGTGCCAAATCTTCATCTTGGAAGTGGAGCGGTAAGTTGTTCTAGTTGGAAGAACCGCTAAGTTCTACGAGTTGACTTGCTATGTTGCTCATGGTGACACTAGCTCCTGTAGATCCTTGCTTACACCTACCTAGATGGTGGCTTATTAAATTCACTTCCCGCCACATCCATTTCACCGAGTGTTGCTTGATCACATCAATCAGCAAATCATTTTCGTCACATACCTCTACGATCTGCTGCCAGTCAGTGAGTAAATGAGCTCATATTTCTTTCACTTTGAGTAAGAAATTAGCTGAGGCTTCCTTTCCGGTCCAGTTTCTAAAGGGTATACTACATATTTTCCTTGAATGGTTTTTGAGCCCATAACCTCATACTACTACTGCTACTTTGCAGTTTGCGGCATCAGATTCCAGCTGTGAAAAAAAGCGAACTAATGCAGGTAAGGGATCACAAATTCACAAAGTTCAACGATTCTACCTACATTACAATGATCTTCACATCAAAAACAGCCGCCGCCCTATGGGGCTGAGCTGGGCTTCCGTCGCCGGTAGCTCCATGGAACCACTTGTTTCCCAGGGGTTGAGACTTGGGTACGCTGATGAAAACTTTTTGTGGAGCACTTAAAAATGTGTTAGGTTTGGGACATCCCTTAAAAATGCACTTCTTTGATGACATTATTGTTCATTTTCAGAATCGAACAAATAATTTCCTAATTTCCATTCTGTGAAAATAAACAATCAACAAGTTGGCAACAGCGTCGTTCAAATGACGTTCCTTTGTTGCAAAATTGCCAGATTTATAATGGACTCCCATTGCAAACAAAAAAAATTGATTGTTCATTGCTGAAAAAGATTATTCCATTGTATCCAAAAACATACTACGTAACGTGTTGTTTTGCCGAAGTGTTTTTTTCTAGGAAATATCAAAATATTCATGCAAATCTTGACTGCTTGTCATACAATTTGGCAACAAGGCCAGCTATACGAGTGCTACGACCATCCCATTGCGCAAACTCAACTCGTCCGTAGGACGCTGAAATTGAATAAGAGTTATTCCCGCCTGGATTTTCAACATTTTTTTTTAAAACGGTAGAGGCTTTTGAAACGAAATATTACCATTCATGTAGCAAACTCACCTTGTAGAATATTTCAAAGCAATAAAAAAAAATCGTACAAGACCCCATTGAACTCCGATAAATGTGAACTGAGTATATTAATTACGTCTTATAAGCGCGAAAGCGTTCCGTCATCAAAACGTTTCAGTGTTTATTGCCTATTTGTTTTGATTAACATGCGCCTGCGGGTATCCAACTTTGCTTGAGGGAGAAGAACGAGGAGAAGAAGCTTTCGTTTTGGGAGTCCACTTTGTAAGGAGGCTCCACAACCCTTTTTAACTAACCAAAATTTCGCAGCCTATTTTTTTCCTACCAATTCAATGAAATAAATGATTATCACCCCATTTAGCCTTCAACTTTCCCGACCCCGCACCAACATGAAAGTGGAAGTTTTATAATCGTGCAGAAAAAAAGTTTAAAGATCTCGCCGGATATATCCGTTTTGAGGTCCCCCAAGACGATTAATTTTATCTTCTGATTGCGAGCCTCTTGATAAGAACTACCCGTTTAAAATTGATGTATTCCTTAAGTTTTGCCCTCTCATGGAGAAAACCTGCCTTTGGCTTACGACGAGGTCATGAGAAATAGTGTTGCCGTCTAGAGTTAGACTTTCTAGACTCTTGTCTTGAAAAGGCGTCAAGACTTAGACAAGACCTCTAGAGACTCTTGTCTTGAAATTTCTAGACAAGACAAGAGTAGAGCTGTCAAGATCAAGAGTCTTGATTAGACTCTTGAAAAATAAAAATTAAAAAAAAATCAGATATATTCCTCTCCGCTGATGGTTTCGATTTTTTACTAAATGTGTGATTAGCTTGGGGATTTCTCACACAGTTTATTGACAACATAAAATAACATAAATAATGGTAAACGGTATGACAAAATGCTATTCAAAACTATATCTACTTGAAATTAAAATGGTTGCAATGGGTTCTTACCGTATGATCAAAAACTTTTCTACTTGCGGTAGGCTGTGGCCAAAATCAGCCTCGTTTGCCTGCCAATGACCAGGCCACAGCCTACCACAAGTAGAAAAGTTTTTGATCATATGGTACTATTTAGCTTTTATTTGTTGAAATCAAAGTACCGAGATCACTACAGACGATATAAAATGTCTTGTCTCAAAAGTCCCTACTTTTCTCATTAAAAAATCAGGGAATTTGGAAGTTTCAATTGGAAGAATAATGAAGCAATAATGACATATGCATCATGTCATTATGCATTGACCGTTGCTGTCAGGCTGTGTCTGATAGACAGTCTACAGTCCATGAATATTCACTAGTTATGGTTAAAAATTAGAAAAAACAAAACTACACATAGAAGCATCTTTCTGTATAATGTGAACTTTATATATCAGAAGACAATTTGATCTTCGGTTTGTGGTGACAGTTCACTATAAATTTGTCAATTTTGCATCAGAGAACGAGGGAGCCTTGCCAGAGAAATGCCATTCGTATGACATCTCCTTCGGACTCTGTATGTCTCTGCTGTTTTTTCCGATTCTCATGCGAAAGTTTCGTCCAAGTAATTTTTTTTTCAAGGGATGCTCCAACATCTTCATTTTTTCTTCTCCAAAAAATAGCTGCGTCTTCTAAGAAACTAGATAGCTTGATGAGGCTTTTGGTCAATAGTTGCAAAACAAAGTGTTTCTTGCCAACAAAAAGAAAATGATTCAGACAACTTGCTGCAGCCAGATATCCTTCCAATGACCAAGACAAAATACCGATTAGGCTGGTGTTCTTTTCACAACTTTAGTGAAGTTAGTCTTCTTGCCCGCGTCAGGTTTACACAAGCGGGAACCTGACACAGGTCTGCAAATAATCAGTATATTTTCGCCAAAAATAAAGGACCACGTCCGCACCACGACATCTGAGAACTCTGGGTCCAGCTTAAACCCAATTATTCAAATTTCTTTGTCCAGCAGCAATGTTTCGAACACCAAACCACAAAAGAATGTTGATTGTTCAACTTTTTTTGGACTGTGACTCTTTCGTTGACTGTTTCTTGACGTTCATGTGGCAACCTGGTATTGTCTTGGCTTGCTTATTCACTTGATTCGAGCCGATGGACTGCAGAGAGTTAAATTTCTATATCCTTTTCCGGTGCCAGATTTTGTGAGTACTTTTTTAAATGAACAGTAGTTGACTTTATTTATTCAGGCATCAACCTACGGCTACAAAATCGTATCTTGTCATTTTATATAAGACCCCATTGCAGACATACGTCCACTAACAGGTCGAGGGTGGCGGTGGTAACCTTTTCTCTCAGCATTTACAGCAATGATAAATTTCAGTGTCAATAAAAGTCGGTCTTCGAAATTTGAACTTGGGTACATATACCTAAGGAGAATATTTAATTGAAGCCCAGTCTCTATTCGAAGGGTGTTATTTGCTCCTCACAGTTTCTCTGTTTTTCTTGCTAAAAAATGTTTATATTTCTGTCACGTATTTTTCTTGGAAGAAGGAGTTTCATGGTAATCTATCTAGACTCTTGAAAATTTTCCATCAAGAGTTAGAGTCTTGTCTTGAAATTTTGAAATTATCTTGATATTTCAAGACAAGACAAGAGTAGGGCAACTCTTGTCTTGTCTTGTCTAGACGGCAACACTAATGAGAAAGGATCTGTACAATAGCATAATCTCCGGAGGTGAGTTATTATTTGTCATTAATAAGTCATCGAAAGGATCAAATAATAAGAGCGCCCATTAAGTTAATTTGCATTTATTTAGTGCAGTTGATAGACAGATATTGTTGTACTTGCAGGGATGCAAGCTTAACCTGAATACCTAAAGGCTCAAACCATATAGAACCAAGGAGGGAAACGAAACGAATGTCAAACTGTACATGAGAACAAAAAAAATACAATGACATAGTCGGAGTTAGGTGGAAGAACAGCTGGTGAGCCAAGGCCTGCCTATTAAGCTGAATCTCGCTCTGCTCAAATGCTTCTCTAATAAAGACCATTTATTATTATTATTATTATTATTATTATTATTATTATAAACATTTTACAAATAAAACCATACCCAATCCCCACTGTTCACCAAAACCGTTATTAGGTAAAATAAAAGCATGTATACATTTTTTTAAAGGAAGCAGAGGTATTCGCGATTCAAATGATGCTTCCCGCAACAAGATGGCTGCCAAATGCGGATTGAAATGAGAACTGACAACTGAACTTCCAATGACATCAAAGTAACATTACAATGGCAACCAATCATCATCAACGCATTTCACTTTTGGCAGAATCTTGTGACGGGAAAAATTAATTCAAATGCGAATAGGTACTTATATTAGACTTGGCTTCTGCTTGCTGTATTGTTGCATTGAAATGCTGTAGGTACCTAACTAGCTACTTGCGGGGTCTGACATTGACTTTCGTTTCGCACTTGGGAAATGTAATGTATTATTAAGACAATGGGGTGAAGTCCTCGTTGTTGCATAGTGGACCGTCGCACTTATCGCATTTGAATGTATCGTCCAGTGTGTTTGAAGTCTTGAAAATGTCGCATTTTTTGGTACCATTATTCATGCAACCTCTCCAATATAAATCCTTAGTTAGATTCTTCTCCTTGTTGATGTACACTTTCGTCGACAGCATAAAACATTTCCCGCCATCAGGACACTCCTGTTTACTATTAGCACTAGCATCGCAAGGTTTATCAATATCTCTGCAGTCGTAGCACTTGAAGGCGTAACCTGAAACAATAATCATATTTCGGAGACTGTAGCTAAATGAAGTTTTTAATTTAGGTAGGTATATAGGGAGGCGTCAAAAAAATCCCTGCCATAACTACTCACGTAACAAACAATCGATGATTTACCTTATTTGATTTTTATTATCTTGTTTCGAGGTTAAATGAGTTCAATAATCAATACAGGTCTACGCAAAATAGAACTTCAGCGTATGAATCCCGATGAGGCTTGGAGCATACCGCATATTCGAGTCAAAAACACGGGGGCGAAAAAAATATAAATGTTTTGCGATGAAGCGTGTGATATTCAGATTCACCAGATGCTTGACAGATGTCGCTAGCCGTGTAATTTACACGTTAGAAGTTCAAGAGAGAGTATAAAGTGGTTCAGCTATATTATTTCGTTACTCTCTACTCCCAAGATCGACCGATGTACGGTTGGGAGCGAAATAATTAGAGATGGGAAGTATCGTTACTTTTGAGTACTCGTTACAGTTCGTTACTTACGGGTTTAGTATTAGTTACTAAGTATTCGTTATCGTTACTTTCGTTTAGAGGTGGGCCAAACTGCTCTTTTCCCGGAGCAGTGACACACTGTGACTGCTCCGACAAAAGAACAGTGACAAATCACAGGTCCGACTGCTCCGACTGCTCCGGCCTCCGACCCGAGCGCTGCTGAGATGCTGAACGCTCCTTGCTCCGTCCGTCCGTACCGTAGTATGACACGCTCACGCTACGTATCGCGACGCGAAGCATGTGGCCGACCACGAAGAGCAATCGGACAGTTTTTGTTTACGGAGGGCGCGAATAAGGGAAAGAGTACGATTACGATGTGATTTAATACCTAGTCAAGTTCATTTATTGCACATAAAATACAGCACCATTTCTTTGGAACTTAAAAATAGTTTCAACAAAGTGCGATGCAAATTATTTTAATCATAATTTCCTATTTTCCTTATATTTAATTTAGGCAGGAAGAAGGGCAGAAGCATACAGGCATGCACATGAATATCTGCTCCTGCTCCGTTCCAATACCTATCACCTAAAACCTATACCTAGGTACACCTATTTCAAATCACTAATCTCAGCTCAGGCAATGCGCTCGGTGCTGTGCTTGTGCAGGTGCTATGCGACCTGAGAAGTAGGTATGCGATGCGTCGCAATCGCAAAGTTGCGACTTGCGACCTTGCGACAAAAATTAGCAAGACAGGCGCTCTTAGATCTATACCGTGACGAGGCAGCGCGGGAGCGCGCTTCAAACTGCTCCGGCGTCGCAGATATTTTGTTGACTGCGTCACAGGTCGCGACTGCTCCGACTGAGTCACAGTGCCAAAGTAGCAGGTTGCGATTTTGTTACCCACCTCTACTTTCGTTACTTCGTATAAATTGTAGGAATTTATAAAAAAAAAACAACGCTAGCTGCTAGGTAATATTATGTAATAATTGAAATTAATTTTTAAAATAAATGCATTTATTCTTTGAAAAAAATATAAAAATATAAAAAATGGAACAAAACAATAAATCCTTATCAATAATAAAAATCAATATAAGAATAAACAAAAGAACATCTCAATTTTAAACCAAAACAATAAACTTCTTAGGTATTCAACAGGTACTTATTTGATATGTTCATTACAATGGAGAAACAAAATTATTTCTACGTTTTTAGATTTCAATTGCTAGCTAGGGCTAGGGTTATTCTGAAAGTAAACTCCGAATCTGTAGTGTATACAGTAATACCTACCAATCCGCAATTCTCAAACAAAAGTTCTGAGAAAAATAAAAATCGAGATGCCCAAAAATTAAACATTGCAATTCGCGTTGGACACCGTTGGACGCAAGTGAGAATGATGGAAACATAACACACTAACCGTCAGTTCCACAAAAAAGATGATCAGCGATCAAGGCTGATTGCAGACTAACTGAACTTTTTTCTGCTGAATGCTAGGCGATTACCTACAAAAAATGCCTGAAATCTGTACTAGACCCATAATCTTTTCATTATTGAGGGATAAACCAGCATTTCCATTGATCAGTAAGCTACAAATTGACAAACAAAAATCGCGAATCAACTAATCTCGTATTATCTGTTTTGTGGAACCCACGGTAAGAGCGAGAGAGTGAGCCGCAGGACAGGTTGGCGCGGCCCTCGCCTTTATCCTATACCTACTCTACCATAATATATAATAACATAAACACACTTTTGCGTGCGTATATATGGAATATGGATGTGTGTGCAGTGCATAAATAAAGTAACGAAATCAGTAAAAGAACGAATACTTTTCGAAATGAGTACTCGTTACAACGGGTACTCGTCAGTAACGAATACTTTGTAACGAATACTGGATTTTTTCCCATCACTAGAAATAATACATACAGCACCGCTAGGAAGTCGGCTGAATTTCAGAAATGTTTGCTGCTTCGATAGTTCTCGAATGCCACCCTTGATCACGATCAGTCTCTAATCAAAACTGACATTTAGGAACAACCCAAGCAGCTAACATTTCTGATATCCAGCCGACTTAATCAATTCGCTCCCACCTATACGTGCGTTCCGCGCTTCTATTGCTAGAGTCGGAGTTCGGACCATCCGCAGATTGACTCCGCGTGTGGTGTACTGTGTACTCCACTTCGCCGAAATGGGGTACTTGCATAGACAAGGAATGTCAAAACGCTGCGCTTACTTAGATCGGCAACTTGGCTTCAGAATTTGTCCCGTGTTCAGCGCCCCTAGCGTAAGGGCAGGGTACTAATCAGAGAAGTGCCTGCTAGATTTTCCGTTTGAAATTGAAGATTCCCAATTATTGTTGATGTGAGCATTTTGCTCTTGCTCCGTTTGTGCTAGGAGTTGCTAAGGAAACTCCCCTAGCAATTCCTTGCACAAACGAAGTAGAGCAAAAATGCTTCTACAACACTTTTTTCCCGTTTTGTGGACGGTTGAAAGACCAGATATATTTATTTATTTATTAAGAAAATGTATACAAATAAAATTATTCTGTAACGGACGCAACAATGAGGTTCACTAAATTGTCCAGGCGGAGACAAACACTTTTGAGATGAACTCCAATTTTCACAAGCAGGGTCGAAGATGCGCAGGTGATGGGAACTGGAAGCAGCTGAGTTCAAAACCGGCTCCGGATGTCCTAGCTTGACTTGAGGGGTTGATGGGGGATGTGCGCACCAGGCGAGGGGTCCTCAGGAAATCCAGAGCTTGTTGAATAAAACGTTGCACAAAAACTACTTCGAATACTGCCACACCATCAATATCCAACACTAATCCACAGAATATTTTGCATGGACACTAAACTTGCTATAATAACTAATATTTTTGTTCAAAAGGAGAACGCTAGAAAATGAGGCAAACAAAAAATTTGTTTATAATTCGTTGCTTAGGCAATCCCACAGCCACTGCGCGAAACCCTGCCCTACCCCGCTGCAAATTCCGATTTTGGAGGGCTGAATCGGGGGGTCTCGGGACTTAAGATATGAATCGGTCGAGCCGAGAAAGATCATCAATCAGGGGCGGAAAGAGTGACGCTGGCGCCACCTGGGAGGCAGGCAGGGGGCTCAACCCCAGGCGTCAACCTCTCGAAAACGTTGCCACGGCAGTTTTACGGGGAGTGCGTAGACCCTGGGTACTTGCCAATGGGATAGATTTAGCTGGAGATACTTTTGATTGCTAGTATTTTCACAAAAATGCCGTCATTTTCTGCAGAGAAAAACGAATCTGAAAAAATTCCTCCTAAAGCTTCGCGCCAGGGCAGAAATTTTGAGTGGGGTTGGTCTGAGGTCTGACTGTGTGATAATCGAGAAGGATATACCTAAGAATAGAGAGGGAGTATAACCCAGCTTGTGAGCGGGGGGAAATGGAGTCAGGAGATGTTAAGGGTGAGGTAACAACTACGCCCAAAAATTTTTTATCGACATAAAATAAGTCCTGCCTGATATCTTTTATCTTTGTGCCTGGATCTTGTTTGGGTGGTGCTTCATCTATAATGCCCGCTCTATGAAAATGCGCAACGCAACCGCAGCGCAGATTGCAACGTTTCTGATTGGCTAGCAAAGTATTCGCAAAGCCATCCATCGCTACGACGCGAAAGGCTTGCGAGCCAATCAGAAACCTGCGTTGCGGCTGCGGCTGCGTTGCGTAATTTCATAGAGCGGCCTTAAGAGCTGAATAGTTCAGCTTTCCCAGATGTGGGAAAGACAAAGGCTACGTGCGCTGGATACAATATGATGTATGAAGAGTATCCTATCAATGCGAGCCGAAGCTGTCGAAGAGAAGATGCCTACCTGTAGCATAGGGTCGCCCGGTGTTTCAGTAGAATGTTCGACAAGGACGAGAATGATCAGCAAATTCCAAAAACAATAAGTAGAAAATAAGCAGTTCGACTCTACCCTCCGAGACTCTACCACGTATTTGTTTTTTTTTAATATAAAATCATGACATTGTGGAGGAGTCCCCAATGGTACTCTTCTTTTTTTCAACACTTATACAATAAAATAAAATTTAGGGTATAAAACGAATTGACAACAGATTTAAATATTATTTGTGAGGTCAGCACTGTTAATACACCTAATGATGATCTATCTACACTCTGTGATCCACACTGATCAGTGATAGAGGAACCATAGGTAGTAGATACCACAAAGTTAGTGACAAGTGTTAGCGCGGTACACATAAAGACGGCAGCCTTCCGATGAAGGCTGCATTAAAACAATAACTCTTGGATTAGGAAAGCAGCAAGCGACAGTCAGAAATAAAATTCACAACAACAATCAAAAACTTTAATGCAAAACAAAGAAAAAAACACAAACAGACAGAATTACAAAACAATAAAACAAAAACAATGTGAATTAAATGAAATGAAAAATCCGAGTGGTTCTGATCGGGGGCAGATTCGCTGGCGCCGAGTGGCGTCCTGAAAACGAGACGAACTGCACTGAAGGTATACACCCCGGCAAACGGGAATAAACGGTAAATGGTAAAAACAATGGAAAATATGGAACTTACGGGATCTTATTCGGTGGCGGCGTCGTCCTGGCGGAGTCCGAAGGCGGCGTCGTGGTGGATGGCCGTTCTGGTGATGGATTTCCTTTTGAAATGCACGAGTGCCCGTGTTCGTCACCAAAATGGCGGACGAACGACTCGATCCCGTCCGAAACTGGAGCTTTGTGTGCGGCTGGCTGATCCAAGCCGCTCCCCGGTGAAAGCGGTGAAAACTGCCGCTTTCTGGACTTGGAGATGCTGCAGAGCTCCTCCAGGAGTCACTATCGGACGCGATGGGCCTTGGATGGGCTTCTGGTCGAGTACGAATGTACGCCGATGGCACGACAAGATGGCCGCGAGAACGATGACCAAAAAAAGGACGGCGTGGCTTCCCGCTCGACGTACGGAGATCAACGCCGCTTCGAACGAAGCGGCAAAGGCACGAGCGGAAAGAAAGCCGAAGAATGCCGAAGACGGCCGAAGAAAGTGCTGGAGCTCGTTTACGCTTGCGCCTGACAGCCAAGTGCCAGGCACACCGAACAGGGGGTGAGGGGTGAGGACTTGGACAACACAGGGATATTTTGGGTTGCCTACCCTCAGTGCACACGAATGCAGTTCTCAATGAACGGGGCCGAGACATACTCCCCACCAAAATACCACTCGGGGTATTTTCAAAGTTCAAAAATTAATGAAATCAAACATGATACAAAAAGAAAGAGCATAGTGAGAACAATGACGGAAGTGAAAACACAGAATGCTCACTGTCCTGAAGGGAGGGGACAAAGTTTGACCATTGGGCGTCGCAGAACGTCGCGTTGAGTACGGACATCTGCGACACGACAAATGCCATCTTTGCCGGGGAAGAGTTTTGAAATTCTGCCTAACCTCCACTTCAGAGGGGGAGCGTTTTCGTCCTTGATGAGGACTAAAGACCCCACATCTGCGGATTCAAGGTGACGTGACTTGTGCCACTTGCCGCGTTGGTACAGCGTGTGTAGATATTCGTCGCGCCAACGCGCCCAGAAACGCTGTTGCATGGATTGGACCAACTGCCATCGCGACAACCTGCTGATCTTGAGGTGGGACAAATCTGGGTCAGGTGGGGCCGTTAACGGCTCGAGCGTCAAAAAATGACCAGGCGTCAATGGGCACAGATCATTTGGATCCGAGCTCAGCTCCGAAAGTGGCCGTGAGTTGAGCAACGCTTCAACTTGGGTGACCAACGTGGTCAGCTCTTCAAAGGTGAGTATTTGATCACCTATCACGCGAGATAGATGAGTTTTGACAGCTTTTATGCCGCTTTCCCACAGCCCGCCAAAGTGGGGACTGGAGGGAGGAATGAAGCGCCAAGTGATGGCTTCGGATTCCGCGGCGAGTTGCATTGACATCGTCAATTGCCTATGAGCTCCGACAAAGTTTGTGCCATTGTCGCTATAGATGGTAGAGCAACGACCGCGCCGGGCAATGAATCTGCGCAAGGCAGCGAGGAAAGCATCTGTTGAGAGATCGGAGGCAACCTCGTCGTGCAATGCCTTGGTGGCGAAGCACACGAAAAGACAGATGTACGCCTTCGTAGTTCTGACACCGCGAGCGCGTGACATGAGGATTGGAAAAGGGCCACCATAGTCGAGTCCGACGCAGCTAAAAGGTTTTAGCTGAGAAATTCGCGCCGAGGGGAGGTCGCCCATGGTGGGAGAAAAAGTTTGCGGCTTAGTCCGGAAGCACCGGCAACACGATGCAAGGTAGTGCCGTACCGCGCGTCGCGTGGACAATATCCAAAAATTTTGCTGCAGGAGATAGCAGGTATTGTTGAGTCCCGGGTGGCAATGTCGGGAATGAACTTGTCGAATGACGAGTCCTGTCAAGACGTGACGAGATGGAAGAAGAGCAGGGTGTCTGGTTGCAAATGGCAACTCATGACAATGCTTCAAACGTCCGCCGACGCGGAGAACATCGTCACGATCGAGAAAGGGTGAAAGTTTTCGAAAGGGTCTTGAACAGGGTTTGCCGTTGCGTAACGACGCGATTTCGACGGCAAATACCTTCTGCTGTACATGTTTGACAATGTACAACAAGGCAAAATGGAGTTCTGTATCCGAGAGAGGTCCTGTGAACTTCTCATCGGACTTGCATTTGCAGAACCGATAGAAATAGGCGACAGCGCCCTGAATCTTCCGTAAGGAGGATATGCGCAAAAAGAGGTCGTCGATGTCAATCGGCGGCGGCTGCGGCACACGCACGACCAAAGCGAGCTTTCGCTCTTCAGACGCAATGTCTGGGGAGGACACGGAGAATTTGTCATCCGGCCATGTGTCATCCGCTGATGACAGAAAAGGTGGGCCAGACCACCAGAGGGAGCACGAAAGCATGTCTTCGGGAAACAATCCGCGCGAAGCTGGGTCGGCGGGATTGTCCGATGTTGAGACATGTCTCCAACACTGAGGCGGGACACGCTGTTGAATATGCTCAACACGGTGAGCAACAAATGTTTTCCAGCGGTGCGAAGAGGAACGCAGCCAGCTGAGAACAACCGTAGAATCGGTCCACGCAAATATGGCATCGAACTGTACGGTTCCTGCGAGCGCTGCAACGGTGAAGGCAACGAGATTGGAAAGTAGGACCGCTGCACACAATTCGAGACGGGGTACGGTCAGCAATTTGACTGGAGCCACCTTTGATTTGGCGGTTAGGAGACGAATGGTGGGAACACCATTTCGAAGGTAACGAACGTACAACACGCTCGCGTACCCAGATTCAGATGCGTCGCAAAAGGCGTGCAACTGGCACCTGTCTGCAGGCGACGGAAAAGTATGCCGTGGAATTTGCAACCGCGAAAGTTGCGATAGCTCGGATTGAAAACGCAACCACTGCTGACATACGATGTCTGGAGGGGTGTCGTCCCAATCAAGGCCAAGTTTCCATAACCGTTGGATTAAATGTTTGGCGAAAAATGCAACAGGGCACAGAAAGCCGAGCGGATCGTAAATCCGAGCCACCTCCGACAAGATGGACCGTTTTGTGCACGGTAGTTCATTTGGATGAACCGTGAATGAAAAGGTGTCTGTGGCCGCTTGCCACTGGAGGCCAAGAATTTTTACAGTATTGTCAGCAACGTCACTGAAAGTGGACGGCTGAGTTCGAACGTGATCAAGTGGTATGTCTTGCAGCACATCAGGGTGATTGCTTGCCCACTTGCGCAATTCAAAGCAACCCGATTGGAGCAGGTTGATTAGCTGCGTTTGTAATTCCCGTGCTGATTCCACGGAGTTCGCACCGCAAAGTAGATCGTCTACATACAAATTACGGCGAATTGCCTGCGAAGCCAATGGAAACTTCGAGGCGCTTTGTTCTGCCAAGTGAAGCAACGTGCGAACCGCTAGAAACGGTGCCGAAGAAACACCATATGTAATGGTGTTCAATTGGTACGTTTCAATGGGTCGATCAGGGGAGAAACGAAAGCGAATGAGTTGATACTTGCGATGTTCGGGCGAGATAAGTATCTGCCGATACATCTGACGGATGTCACAAGTAAAAACGATCGGCTCACACCGAAACTGCAGTAGCAAAGCTGCTATGTCCTGTTGTAACTTAGGACCGACGAGAAGCGTCTCGTTGAGAGATAAATGATTCGGCGCTTGCGCCGAAGCATCAAAAACGACGCGAATTTTCGGCTTGTCGTCTTCGATCTTGACGATCGGATGATGAGGGATGTAATACGCCTCAGAATCTGGAGGTTCTGCGTCCAGCAAGGTCATGTGACCTAGGTCGAGGTAGTCGCGCATGAATGCTATGTACAGATCACGGAGTGTGTCCTGACGGACCAGGCGACGTTCGATAGCTAACCAACGGCGGTCAGCCATAGACCTGCAATGTTCAAAGGTGGGGGACTCCCTTTTGAAGGGAAGCGAAACCCCAAAACGACCTGACGGACAACGGTAGACAGAGTCCCGGAAACAAATTTCTGCACGTTCCTCATCTGGGGACAAACGTGTTTTGGACGATGGTGACGAGATTTCCTCTACTTCCCGAAATTTGTGCAGAGACTCGTCGATTCCAGTTGGAGTGCAAACCAAAAAGGAATGCAGAGGTTTTGACGGGGTTTGAAAGGGACCGAGAAGAGCCCAGCCAAAAATGGTGTTTATGGCAACAGGCTGTGACGGACCTGACGAGACGATTCCCTCTTTCACGACTGACGGATAAACGTCGGCGCCCAACAACACTTGAATGGGGCCTGGCTTGAACCATGTGGGATCCGCCAGATTCGATAAGTTCAAGTGGAATTGATCCGGGTTCAAAGCGGTGTCTGGCAGGTTACCACAAATCCTGCGCAGGACAATTAACTCCAATTCAGGGATTGGGAGAGACTCATCATCAGCCTTGACCTGGCAAGTGACTGTGCCACACGTCGAATTGGCGGGGGTGAGACCCAAGCCAAAAACGGGCACATTGTGATTTGATGGGGATAGACCCAATTTGCGCACGCAGGAGTCCAAAATAAACGATGCCTGACTGGCAGGGTCTATGAGCGCACGGAGGCTTTGGTAGCCTCCCCACCGGTCACGAACGTGAACGATTGCCGTGGCCAACAAAACATGAGCTGCCTTGAGGCTTGAGGCGAGATTCGTCACCGAATTCGCGACATTTTCTGGAAGACCAGGGGAAACGATTTGCGGTAATTCAACTGGATTCGATAAAGAACTGGGTGACTCATGACCTGCAGTTCTATGTGGCTTGGGGAAGTGCAGCAAGGTGTGATGCCTTGCGTGGCACTGCCGACACGAATACGACGATGGACATTTTGGAGCGCCGTGATTGGTGCTCAAGCAGTTGAGACAGAGCCTTTTCTGTTTGACCGCCAAATATCTGTCATTTGGGGACATTGACAGAAAAGTCTTGCACGCGGTGACTCTATGACTTCTCGCCCCACAATGAGAACATGCTGACTCATGCGACGTCGCTGGGGCAGATGAAGTCTGAGACACCAACGTATGTGAGGCCCACGACTTGCGGCTGACCTTGGGCTTCACGGTAACGGTGTTTGCCCGTGTGGAGCGGGAGTTCGCTTGCGTTTTAGAATTTAAGGCAGTTGCCTCGAAAGCCTTGCATTGGTCGAGCACGAAAGACTTGACGTCTTCGTATTTGGGGAAGGGGGTGCCAGTTGACTGCACCTCGAAACGTTTTCGCGTCGACTCATCGAGTTTCTGGAGCAGCATGCTCGACAGGGTGAAATCCCACAGGTCGATATGCGGATACTGCTCGAGCGCCACTAAATTTTCGTTGAACGTGTTCACAAGATGGCGAAGCGCTTGCGCGGAGTCAGATGTGACGGAGGAGGCGTTCATCATCGACTGCCAGTAAAAAGTGACTAGCACGCGGTCGTTCTGGTATCTCTCAACCAACGAGTCGAACGCAATTATGTAATTATCTCCCGTCAATGGCAGGTGTTTAACCATTGAGAGAGGTTCACCAGATAAAGACGAGATCAGATACTGAAACCGTTCAATATCTGAGAGAGACTGGTTTCTGTGTATTAACGCCGTGAATAGATCATAGTATGGTGGCCATGATTTTAACTTTCCGTCGAACAACGGCAACGCGATTTTTGGCAATCGGACATTGCTCCGGCCTGTCTCGAACCAAGTTTGCGAGGCTTGGCGAGAGAGCGAGGAAGTCGGCTCTGAATTCGAAAACGAGGCTTTTACCGCAGCAAGTTTGCCATACAAGCTGTCTGCCCGGAGTGTACGTTCAAGAAATGTAGCCTTCTGCTCCTCGGAGGCACTGGGGAGAGGGGCAGTGTTGACCGTGCTCTTGAAACCGTTGTAAATTTCCGCCGCAATGTCAAACGTGGCTAAAAATGCCGGTTGGAGGCTTGGCTCGGTGGTAGCTGTGACGCCTTGTTCCAGAAGGGGCTCAAGGCGCGCAATAGCTATCGCGATGGACGATAAAGTTGCGTCCATTGTGTACGACACAAAGAAAAATGAAAACAAAGCAACTGACCCTTAGGTTGGCGTACCTGAATGGCGAACCCAACTCAGGTGAAAAAGTGCGAATGAGACGGGCGAAAAACGAATTGATCAACACGCTGGACCAACGCACAAGTGTCACGTGGGTTTGACCCGTGACTTTAAAGTTTCAATAGTGAGGTGAATTAAATTCCTGACTGTACCATGCTTAGCCTGTATCCGGCTACGAAGGACCAATTTATATGTTAGCGCGGTACACATAAAGACGGCAGCCTTCCGATGAAGGCTGCATTAAAACAATAACTCTTGGATTAGGAAAGCAGCAAGCGACAGTCAGAAATAAAATTCACAACAACAATCAAAAACTTTAATGCAAAACAAAGAAAAAAACACAAACAGACAGAATTACAAAACAATAAAACAAAAACAATGTGAATTAAATGAAATGAAAAATCCGAGTGGTTCTGATCGGGGGCAGATTCGCTGGCGCCGAGTGGCGTCCTGAAAACGAGACGAACTGCACTGAAGGTATACACCCCGGCAAACGGGAATAAACGGTAAATGGTAAAAACAATGGAAAATATGGAACTTACGGGATCTTATTCGGTGGCGGCGTCGTCCTGGCGGAGTCCGAAGGCGGCGTCGTGGTGGATGGCCGTTCTGGTGATGGATTTCCTTTTGAAATGCACGAGTGCCCGTGTTCGTCACCAAAATGGCGGACGAACGACTCGATCCCGTCCGAAACTGGAGCTTTGTGTGCGGCTGGCTGATCCAAGCCGCTCCCCGGTGAAAGCGGTGAAAACTGCCGCTTTCTGGACTTGGAGATGCTGCAGAGCTCCTCCAGGAGTCACTATCGGACGCGATGGGCCTTGGATGGGCTTCTGGTCGAGTACGAATGTACGCCGATGGCACGACAAGATGGCCGCGAGAACGATGACCAAAAAAAGGACGGCGTGGCTTCCCGCTCGACGTACGGAGATCAACGCCGCTTCGAACGAAGCGGCAAAGGCACGAGCGGAAAGAAAGCCGAAGAATGCCGAAGACGGCCGAAGAAAGTGCTGGAGCTCGTTTACGCTTGCGCCTGACAGCCAAGTGCCAGGCACACCGAACAGGGGGTGAGGGGTGAGGACTTGGACAACACAGGGATATTTTGGGTTGCCTACCCTCAGTGCACACGAATGCAGTTCTCAATGAACGGGGCCGAGACAACAAGAATGCCAATAAGTAGAAGCAAGTGAAATCTAACGATCATTTTTAGAAAGGATGTGCCTGGATCCGGTGCAGCAGAATGCGTCATATAGACTGACACTGACAAGAGCGACAGCTCGCAGAAGTTGACGTGGCAATATTCAGTTTCAATGGTGAAGTGATGAAAATTTTGGGCGTACAAAGATGGTGGATATGACATTTCCATGGCTTTACTTTTTATGACGGACCTACCCTCCCTATTCTTATGTCCTCCTAGGTGATAATGGAATGATGAAGAATGTCAGGAATGTCACTGTGACAGTGTCATTTTGAACATGCTCGCAAAATCGGTTTACTATCAAATTCTTTTACCATGGGCATTTGGGCAGTAAAGTCTGACAAGGTTTCGGAGAAACTGACTCCAGAAGCCTCTCATAATACTGTCTCAGTCGGGATAATTTATTTCTCAGGGGAAAATCGGAAAGTTCAGCAATAGCACTGAAATAAGAGATTGAAAATGAACAGTGAGCTTCTATAGGTACGCATCATTGGCATACAATTCAGGATAAGTAATACTTCAGAGCTACAAGAGATCCATGTGGGGGGGGGGGGACGCGATGGATCTCCAAATAAAATGTGGGGGGCAGGAACTGTTGGGAATATTAAAATATTAACTCTATTAGCAGCATTGGCGCCCGCCGCCAAGCCATTCTTTTAGTATGTTTTAGTGCCGGATCGAATGCACGGTTCGTGCTCCCGGCTCAGTTTCATAGCCGATGATTTCATATATGTATTGGTATTTTTATACACTGTTTTAGGCTTAGAACTTTTGTAGCAGAGTAGTCACACGCCAAACTCCATGGCAGCAAGTATTGTTCAATTATTAAATCGCTTAATCAAAACTACTGGTCTTGCTTAATCAACCCTGCGGAATCCACCCTCATTACATCAACAGGTTATGGGCCCAGGGGATGCTTGACCCAGGGGATGCTTGACCAAGGGATGCTTGACCTAAAGACTTGAGTTTTTGAAAGTGCGTACGATTGAAAAGTAACGCGTAGTTGTCTAGTCGTGGACGGTTAAACGTGAGAGATTCAGACAGTGTCGTGAAGTCTGTTTAACGCGCATCGATAAAATGGATATCGATAAACCACGAATTGAGAAACTGCGGGATGCAGACAACTGGCCGCAGTGGCAGTTTGTTGTGCAAACGCTGTTGGACGGCGAAAATGCGTTGGAGTTTGCAACGGAACTACGGCAAAACCGGTGACTGGTTCTGCCGACTATGACAACCAACTGAAGAAGTGGATCAGGTTGGATAAAGTAGCAAGAAAACTGTTCGTCACGACTGTTGAATCAAAGCCTTTGCAACTGCTGATGAGTTGCGAAACTGCGAAAGACATGTGGGATAAGCTGCACAGTGTCTATGATTTAAAGTCTGACGAAAGTTTGTCACTGGTCCAAAAGAAGTTCTTCGATTTCAAGTGGAGTTCCGAAGGCGGCATCGCTCAACATATTTCGCAACTGGAACAGTTGTTCCTCAAGATGAAGAAGCTTGGAGGTCCAATCCCGGAGTCCATGCTGATGACAAGAATACTATCGACGTTGCCATCGAAGTTTAATTACTTCCACAGTGCATGGGATTCCACCGAAGTAGCGAATAGGACGCTGGCCAATTTAACAACGCGTTTATTGACCGAAGAGCTACGGTTGCAGAAACAAGAAAGTAACGACGAGGCATCAACAGTGGCCTTACTGTCGAAGTTGAACCTAGGCAAAGGTGCCAAGAAGCCGACGGCCAAGTGGCAGAAAAAGCAATCTGGTTGCTTCACGTGCGGCAAGAAGGACCATTTGCAAAGAAACTGTCCTGGATGTTTTTCGTGCGGTTCGAGAACCCATCTGATGAAAAACTGTCACGTAAAAAAGAAAAACTTTCCGAAATCCGAAGGCGGTGGTTCGCGCCAAGAGCAAGCCTTTGTCGGAAGCACGGCTCTGGACTGTGACACGTCATATTGGTTCATCGACTCAGGTGCATCGGAACATATTTCCAATCAGCGCGACTATTTTGATGAATATATCGAGTTCAAGGAACCAGTTATGATTCAAGTCGGCAATGGTGCTAAAGTGGCTGCTTTAGGCCGAGGAAATATCAAAATCGAAACATTCGTGGAAGGAGAATGGTTACCAGGAGTCATGTACGACGTGCTCTACACCCCGGAAATGAAAAGGAATCTCTTCTCGGTCAAGGTTGCAGCGAAAAAAGGCGTCGATTTCGTTCTGAGCAACAATGGGAAACGATGCGTTTTCATGAGAGATAACAAGATTGTCGCTACGGGCATGGAGGCAAACAATCTTTATCGGATTCTCTTACGTGTAGTTCTGCCAAAGACTTTTTGTGTTGCACATACCGCGGAAACGTTGCAGCTGTGGCATGAACGTCTCGGACACCAAAATAAACGTCATGTAAAACAATTCCTGAAAGAAAAGGGAATCGAGGTGACCATAGACAATGAATTTTGTGACGGTTGCGTTTTCGGAAAACACCACAGACAAAGTTTCAGTGAAAGACTCGATCGTGCTACCAAACCGCGCGAATTGGTGCACTCAGACGTTTGCGGTCCCATGAGTGTACAATCGCCTGGCAAAAAGCGATATTTCGTACTTTTTAAAGACGATTTCAGTGCATATCGAAAGGTATATTTTCTGAACAAAAAATCGGAGGTGAAAGAGAAACTCGAGAGTTTCTGCGCGGAAGTGCGAGCGCGGTTCGGAGAGGACATTAAAGAACTTCGTACTGACGGCGGAGGTGAATATGTAAACAAGGACGTTGCCTCGTTTCTGGATAAAAGGGGAATAAAACATACAGTAACTGTGGCCCATGTACCCGAACAAAATGGTACGGTTGAACGCGAAAATCGGACATTAATGGAAGCGGCACGTTCCATGCTCTATTCGAAACCAGACCTACCTCAATTTTTATGGGCAGAGGCCGTAAACACAGCTGTTTACATTTTAAATCGGACTGGACCAACAAAAGTTCCGAATAAAACCCCGTTTGAACTTTGGTTTAATAAGAAGCCGGTCCTGAACAAATTGAAAGTATTTGGTACAGAATGCTTTGTACATGTGCCCAAAGAAAAACGGCGCAAATTGGACAAAAAGGCACTAAAAGGATATATTGTGGGCTACCTTGAAGGCATCGAAGGATTTCGTGTCTGGATTCCAGAGAGTCATGAAATTATTGTGAGTCGTGACGTCATTTTCAAACAAGAGCGCCTGGCAGCCACCGAGACGCCCGTTGTTAATGAACCGTCACCAAATCATGAAAATGATATTACAAATGCAGAGCCCGAGGCTGAACAAACGCCGGAACAAGAGGAAAAGTCTCCTGAAGATGTTCGACGTCTGCGAGATCGCAATAAATTGAAGAGGCCTGATTTTTATGGTGTACCTGTTGCAATGTTAGGTGCAAGTGAGCCGCTGACTTTTGGCGAAGCAATGGCATCGAGTGATTCTCAGCATTGGCAGGAAGCTATGCACGAAGAAATGAGCTCTCTGCAAAACCATGAAACGTGGAAATTGGTTGAAAAACCGACCGACAGAAAAATAATTGGCAATCGATGGGTATATCGGATCAAGCGTCGCCCAGACGGGACCATTGATCGATATAAGGCTCGATTAGTCATAAAAGGATGCTCACAGAAAGAGGGTATTGATTACACAGAAACCTTCAGCCCTGTTGTGCGCTTTGACACAATACGAGTGGTATTGAGTGTCGCAGCACGTGAGAAATTGCACTTGCGGCAATTTGACATCAAGTCAGCTTTTCTGTACGGTTTTCTTGACGGAGAAATTTTCATGGAACAGCCCGAGGGATATGAGGATGACTCATCACGCGTGTGTAAGTTGCTGAAAAGTTTATATGGGCTTAAGCAATCGCCCAGATGCTGGAGTAAACGTTTCACGCAATTTTTACTTGAATGTGACTTAAAAGAGAGTACAGCCGATCCCTGTTTGTACGTAAGACACCGTGATACAGACAAATTGCTGTTACTCCTTTATGTTGATGATGGCCTAATCGCAGCTTCAAATCTAGAAGAAGCCGAAAAGTTTCTAGATCAGCTGAAGTGCGAATTTGAAGCCGCAATCACGGTCAATGTCACGAATTTTCTTGGCATGGAAATTCAGCAACAAAGAACAGGTGGAATTTTCGTCAGTCAAACTAATTATACTGAGAAAATTCTCAACAGATTCAAGATGAGTGAATCGAAACCAGTCTGCACTCCGATTGAAACTGGCTGGACTACGACTGATTCACCTGATGCGACTGGCCAATTTCCGTATCGAGAAGCGGTAGGAAATTTAATGTACCTGCAAGTTGTAACCAGACCAGACATTGCCTTTGCAGTCAATGTTGCATCACGAGCATTGGATAAACCCACGGAAGCTCACTGTCACCTAATCAAAAGAATTCTATGCTACATAAAAGGGACTCAACGAGCCGGTCTACTTTACCACGACGGAGAAGACTTCGAAGTCTACAGTGACGCAGATTTTGCTGGTGATCCAGCAACCCGGAAGTCAACAAGTGGAGTACTTTGCAAGTACAACGGTGCTGCAATAACCTGGCAAAGCAAGAGACAACAATGCATCGCTCAATCAACGACTGAAGCGGAGTACGTCAGTGCCGCAAATGCAGCAAAAGAAATGCTGTGGCTGTTGCGCTTGTTCGACGAAATCGGTGTTCGCGAAGTGAAAGAAAAGCGAAGTGTTTTGCATGTTGATAACATGAGTGCGATAAAGCTCATCAAAAATCCCGAATTTCATCAACGCACAAAGCATATCGATGTGCGCTATCATTTTATTCGCGATCTTTATGAGAAAGGTGCCATTAATGTGGATTACGTCACAAGTGAACAACAAAAAGCGGATATTTTGACGAAGCCATTGGCTAAACCAAGATTTGAATTGTTACGAGAGGATTTGGGCATCGTTACAAATTCTTAATTTTCTGTATTGTATTTTTTGCATGATTTTTTTGTGTTTTTGCATAGAGTTAAGTTTTAGGGGAAGTGTTGGGAATATTAAAATATTAACTCTATTAGCAGCATTGGCGCCCGCCGCCAAGCCATTCTTTTAGTATGTTTTAGTGCCGGATCGAATGCACGGTTCGTGCTCCCGGCTCAGTTTCATAGCCGATGATTTCATATATGTATTGGTATTTTTATACACTGTTTTAGGCTTAGAACTTTTGTAGCAGAGTAGTCACACGCCAAACTCCATGGCAGCAAGTATTGTTCAATTATTAAATCGCTTAATCAAAACTACTGGTCTTGCTTAATCAACCCTGCGGAATCCACCCTCATTACATCAACAGGAACACTGATGTGCAAAAAGAAGCCGAAGGTCACGCTAGGTCAGAGCACGGGTGACAAACATGCAGAAGGCTTTTTGGTGGACAGCACTAAAGACTAAAGAAAGAGACTAGTGAAGTTGACCCAGAAATAAAAGAAACGGGTAGGTACTTACCGCATAGATCAAAGCCTCGATCAAAGCAGTTAAAAGCAAAAAAAAGGGCACAGGAAGAAATAAAACTACGGTCGGTGGTTTTGCGTTGTCAGTCAGACTCAGATTTGAGATGATACGTTTCCAAAGTTTGATGACGGCACCTTGACAACGTTATATCATTGCCAACCCAACAAGAAAAAAAAACCCTTCTATGTTCTGTATCTAATACATATACCGAGCGTTCATACATCTAATGGGTCAAGGGTGCCTGTGAATTCAAAAACGTCTGTCGGATCCAGGGATCCTTTTGTTAGAAATTTGTCAAACTTTGACAAGTTACGTCCCATATTATTGGGTACGTTCAGCAGGCTACCGACACACTACCGGTAGATATGTGAGCTGCTGAACAGCTTGTCGAATCACTCTCTATTTCCCTACCAGGGACAGTGGCGTACCTAGCGTATTTGGCACCCGGGGCGGACTATCCTGTGACACCCTCTCCTCCCGAACCTACCTAGAGAATGAGCTGGAGACTGCATAGTGCTAGTGACACCTCCTGTGCCGAATTAGGCTGTTCTGCGCCCTTACATTTTTAGGATCGAAAAATCGCGTCCAATTGGCGACATGGTATTTTTGGACATAAAAAACGATTTCTCGACAACGCGGAAAACACTACGAATAGTGAGTAACGTGAGGAAAAAAGCGCCGCAGGCGAAATTTTTTGCAAGACGGGTCTTCACCAGCTTGTTTTGCACCCTCCAAGGCCTTGCGTCCCAGTTTAGTAAACTGCTTTTGCACCGAGAATAATCCGACACTGACACCCCTTACTGTTGGTACCCGGTGCGGACCACCCCCTCCGCCCCCCCGTTGGTACGCCACTGACCAGGGATCAAGCTTCTCCACTCACTTCCATCGTAAAACTGACAGAAACTGTCATAAACAGCTCACCATTCCACCGCTACCACAGCTACCGCAAATAAATTGTGGTGGAAAAAATGGCGACTGGTAGCTGTTACCACTCGATAACGCGCATGCGTGAACCACCGGTAGCACTCACTAAAGAGCCCGCTGATCATTGATCTCTGATCTGCCATAAGTGCGTTTGTGTAAATCGGCGTGAATTTCGTGATGATGTACCCCGAAAGATGAAATCACATCTCTTCAGTGAAAAAAGTCAACTTTAGCAGGTTTTCGTTTATCAAATCATTTGGTCACACTTATGAAACTTATCTGGTACCTACTACTGCATAATTTGAAAAATGCTGCTGGAAATCTTTTAAACATAAACGCTGGCTGATGCATTACCAAACTTTATTTCTTCGCACACAAGTTCGAAAATACGCCTCAATCATGTAGGTTTTGTGCCCTGGCGTGAAAACCATATTTTAAATATTCCGAAAACTGATGCAATCGGTTTGACAAATTAGATATAGGTACGATAATAACCAAAAAATTACAGACATAAAATGAACGATGCTAGTTCCGCTAGACGTTTTCAAACTCACAGGCACCCTTGACCCAGTTAATTTATGAACTCTCGGTACATATACTGACGGACAAAATTGGCGTTACACCGTTAAAAAATACTGGCACAGACGAACCCGTCAACAGATTCCTCAAAATTTTTTCGAGGAGCAAGCTTGAAGTGTTTTCCTCAAGTCAACAAACGCGCAAAGACGTGGTCCGCAAGGTGACTGAGCTATACGGTCTGAAAGGTAGAAATGACCAGAAACCATTTTCGTAGAATTTTCTAACACATTCAAGAGATCTTCCCAAGGCTGCAGAAGAGATGGTTCTCACTTATAATCGTGTCAGTGGGTGGTTCGTACCCTCTGTATTCTTTGTAAGTTCTTTGTTCAGTGAAATGGAAAAAGTTTCGTATGATTTCCAAAAATGCTTTGTGTAATTGGAAAATCTATTTTTTACGTACTTGAGAAGGTAGTGCAGCAGAAAATGATTGAGAACATTTCTTGTCTCTCTCGCAACCTCTTCATACGGTAAGTCATTTCCTTACCATTAGCTGATAATCCGTTGTCGAAAGAGTCGAAACCGAGGTCGAAACAGTCCCGGTGATACCGCAAGGTTCATTGGAACGTCAGAGCGCCATCGGCTTGGTATCCGACTCTCGAGGTCCTCGATTAACCATAATTTAACACCTTGTTGGTACCCTCTACAAGAATAGTAAAAAAGCAGATTTTCTCGAACTCGCTTGAAAAAATGCTTTTTCATTTGGCACTTATCCGATCTGCATAGTCAAATGCACAAAAAATCTCCATCCTGTGTTTTGAAGTCAATTTTTATGACTTCCGTGCATCAACTTGCACCCAATGCAACTTTCAGGATTTTTATCGCATTTTATTCATCGTTCGTCAAGAGAACCCTCGATGCCTCCATTCATCAACGTAATCACGAAAATGCATACACACTTCCTCAGAGTCACAGTCACAGCATTTTTGAAAATCATACGGATATCAATCATCATAATTTTCTTATTTCATTGAACAAAGAACTAGCACTGAGTGGGTGAACATTCTGGTACTGTTTGAATCATCCAGGAACACTACAAAGGGTATGAACCACCTACTGACACGATTTTTAGTGAGAACTACCTCTTCTGCAGCCTCAGCCATCTCTTGAATGTGTTGGAAAATTCTCTGAAAATGGTTTCTGATCATTTCTACCTTTCAGACCGAGGGGCGAACCGCTGGTCAAATTCTCTACACCAGACTCCGCCCTCGTAAGGATTTCCCCCGGACTTCCTTCGGACTTCCTCCGCACTTCCTCGGACTTCCCCCGGACTTCCCCCGGACTTCCCCCGGCATGTACACCAGACTTCCCCAGCGGTTTGCCCCTCGTTTCGAACCGTACAACTCAGTTACTTTGCGGACCACGTCTTTGCGCGTTTGTGGACTTGAAGAAAACACTTCAAGCTTCGAAAATTTTTGAAAAAATCTGTCGACGGGTTCGTCTCTGTCAATATTTAAAAAAAGTGTAACGCTAATTTTGTCTGTCGGTATATCGGACGGCCACAATTTTGGGAATTTTAGAAAATGAAAAAATACGGGTACACTATTTTTCACCATACTATCGATTAGGCCAATAAAAAAATCAAGCAAGTATCCCATTGAGTCTGAGAATTTTTCAGATTCTGGTATTTGAATATTCGTCTGGAAATGTATAGGATTTTTCGAATTATTCGAATCTTCAATTTATTCGAATCTTCAAACTATTCGAATATTTGGATTATTTGAATATTCAAACTAAACTGCTCAACATTTGAAATGTTGGTATTGAAAATTTTGCCCTTTTTCAAAATGGTATTACTTTGGACTGTCTCAACCGATTCCGATTGTATTTTCACGGTTGTTTAGATACATTTCTCAGTAATCTACTAAGTTGGCAAGAATTTCCATTTCATTCCAATTACATTCGTTACAGGGTGGAATGTAGAGCATTGCAAAATTGTGCTTAGTTCAATACATCCCCGTTTTTGTGAACTTTTTTTTTTCTAAAAGTTGCATTTTCAGACATCTTTAAAAATTTAGAAATTGAGATTATACTTTTGAAACATATTCAAACTGAAATTTTAGAGTGTGTTTCTGAACCAACAAAACTTCTACATATTCAATTGGAGGTCCGTAAGTCAAAAATTCCGATTTTGATACGATGCAATAAGTGCGCCCTCTAGTGGCGGATTTCAATGAAAATCATATTAGTTCATTGGACGCCTAAACTATGGCTGCATACCAAATTTCAGCTCAATTGGATGTACCATTCGAGAGTTATCATGGACAATTACACAGAGTTAGACACACAGGCAGACAGACCGACTTTTTTCATTCGAGAACGCGAATTGGGGAAAGAATACAGAAGTTTCTGCGGGCGCAGCAGTTTTTAACAGTTTAAACAACAAGCATGCGAAATAACAGTTTCTTATCTTCAAAGGTGCGATCTTATTGCCAACCGGAATGACTAAAATGCAACTTATACGAAAAAAAATCATGTCATAATTATTGTTGTACTTCTGATCTGAAAAATTCAAAAACTGTTTCGAGATAGAACATCAGGCTTCATGATTATATCGTTAGAATTCGAAAAAAAAAAGTTCACAAAAATAGGGATCCATTGAATTTAGCACAATTTTGCAATGCTTTACATTACACCCTGACGACTTGAAAATTTTGAGAAAACACTGTCTACTTGAACCAAATATATACCACAAGAAATTGACGCAGTAGATACCTACCTACCTATCATTCATCAAGAACATCTTGAGAACCTTGAAGCGTCGTGTCGTCATTCAGAAATATATAAATTGGACTGCAAGTCTCGACGATTTCAGCGCAAGCTGTGGCCATGGAGATGCCGATGAAGCTGTGAATGACGACCCGGTGAACATGAAGCTCTGTTCAATGCTTTGAACAAAAATGTTCACCGATAAAGGAACCATGTCCTGCATGAGTGACCATGGAAGAAACCATGGCTGATGAAATCAGGGTGTATAATAAGCTTGATAATAAGCGATATTACTGACTGGTAACAGGATAGACTAGAGTCTTCCGAAAATGTATATAGCCCAGGCATTTTAGGTAAAATTTTGGTCTACCCTGAAATAAATATGTCCCTTTTGAAATTTTGCACAAACGGCCTTTGACCAATGCTGAACAACATACTGAAAGCTCCGTTCCAACAAGTATGCGGAACATGGTTTTTTTTGTGCAAGAAATGAGTAAGTGCCGCCAAATCTCGTAGCGCCTGATTGAGAGATGATGGAAAACTTTAACTGCAGACTTAATTTGGCTATTTTATTCTGTTGCTGCCTACCAAATTTGGCTCCAATCCATCAAATAGATTTTGAATATTTGAATTGCAAAGTTTTGAATTTGGACATTTTTTAATATTTGACATAATGACAGATAGAGAAGTACTTTCAAGGCAGGTACGCACCTACTCTGGAGAACTAAAAGAAATACATACATATCTTATACTAAATTCGTGATAGTACTGGAGCCGAAACAACAAGAGTCCCACATAATCAATCCTTGCTTGTCTTTGAGCGGCTGATTGCTATATACCTACCAATTGTGAAAATGTAGAGAATCATCGCTTTCGCAGGTGGTACATTTTTGAGAAAAAAATAGCTTTGTTCTCTTAAAAATAGCTCTAGGTAAATCATCAAAAGTAGGTAGGTGAATTGCTACAGGTGGCGAAATGAAGTATGAAATTTATGCTAAATCTAGCCACAAAATAGCTGATCTGACAACACCCTCCACAATAATCATTGTCGCCGAACGCAAGAAAATTAGTCAGCATCACTTGTCAGTTATACATGGTAACGTCATTGCAAAAAAAGAGATTGTCAGAAAATCTTTGGAAGCCATGATGATTTAACAATAAGTCGTCGCCGGCTATAGGCGTTCTGCACATTTTGATATCTCGCCCTTTTCAGCACCCTCATGCGGCAGTCGCGAACATATGTGTGAGAAAAATTGTCAAAATTGAAGTTTATGCATTGTTGAAATTGACATTTGCAGGTTGTATGATTATTTTGATGGCATTGTTGTTATGAGTGCCTATGGGCAACTGGAGGGGAAAAAAGTAGAAAATATTCTGTGACAAAACTAAACAAGTAATTTGGGAGGCATTATGTTGCAAAATAGCCTACATCTCCATTATATCCACATAGTTGTAGCTTAACTTGTTTTCAGTCGTCGATTTTTACAATTTCAGTTGCCAAATGTTGTACTTATAGCTTAGGCGTTGTCTTTCAAAACTCCGGGAGCCATATAAAATACCTAATCACCTACGATTGATAAGCCAAAGAAGTTGCATCCTGCATCGGGATTTTTTGACAATTCCAACTTTGTAAGTTTGTAACACATAGCTACAGCTAGAATTTATACAAATCTTCGGGAGGCTCAGCGATATATTTCGTACACAGTGATGAAAAATTACCGCAACAAATCCTTATGGAATAACAAAAGACCTAAATAATTTTCAAATATAAGATAAATTAAATTTTTACCATCTTCAATCAAGCAATAAACGGTGAATAAAATCACAAGAGCGCAAGCGATGTTTCGGTTCATGTTAAAAGTCGTAGATAGACCCGGTAACACTCGAGGTAACTGAACTGTTTTTTCATCAATAGGTACAATGTCTTTTATATACAAAAAATTCTTCATTAAAAAAAAATACCAAGTGTCAGGCATAGTATCTTTTATGGGGTGATAATAATTAAAGGCTTTCAGGCCTGTAATGACTCCCAATTGTGGAAATAAATACTATTTTTACTCTCGTTACATTAGTATTGGGCGCGATAATGTCACCTCATAATAATAATTATACTTTGAATGTATTCATTATCATTATCATTATACTACACACTACAAAGCATTTATTCTTGGATCATTTCACCCATGAAGTCAAAAGTAATATGAATATGTATGTCTTGATGTATGTTAAACTCGAGGTTTAACTTTATGAATAATCCAACCGAGAAACCAACTGTTATGCTGCTCTATTTTGAAAGATTCCGATTCCGCCCATTTTAGGGTCAATGCAGATTTTTATGCAAGGAGCCTGCGGGTACCTCTGAAAGTACAATATCCTGGTTGAACGCACGATATCTAATAGATACTGAGGATGTCACAGGGCGAAACCCTCGGCGAAACCGCATTACAACCCCAGCTCGGGACAGATATCTGCAGCTTACCGTTACCGCTCGCAGAAACTCTAATATCACTGGCCTTGAACTGAGTCTGCGTCTACAAGAAGTGCATCATGTTACTGTCGGCCTTGATACTGTCCGAAACCGGTTGCCTAAAGTCAACCTCTACTCCCGAATGCAATACCTCATACCTTTTGTATGTTGTATGTTTGTACCAATTAATTTTTTCACATAGCCAGCGCAGTCTCCAGATTCAAACCCTATTGAGTACGTGTGAGATACACTTAAGCGAAGGGTGCTGCTACGTACGGGTTTGACTCGTGAAAATTTTAGAGAATTATTCGCGGCGCTCGAGCGCCGCGAATAACGCTCAGACGTTGCAGGGCTGTTCTAAATTCTAGGGGAGGCGGAGATTGTACTCTTTATTTATGTATGCTTTATTGATCACCTAATTTCTCGAAAAAAAATAATCAATTTACAGAGTAATTTGCGAAAAAATTTAAAATATATGCTATATTTTTACAAGTGAGTTGTTTTTGTGAAATGTATAATAAAGAACATGACAAAATTGAAAGAGTGTGGAAAAACTAGTTTCCTGAGCAGCAGATACAAATTAATCGGAATATCCCTAGATTTTTCTGATGTGTGTGAGTTCGAAATAAAGATGTAAATGGTATAGAGTCATTCCATGCCAAAACGATCACTTTTTGCACTCATGGTGACCGATTTTTATAAATTTTGGATATGTTGTAAAGACATAAAAATAAGTCGACCTGTATTCGCCGGTTTTTTTTTATAAATTTTTTTTTCGGAATTACAATTTTTTTAAATTTTCCACTTTTGCCTTGCATCCTACTCTGAGAAAAATCATAGCTCTTTAGTCCAATGTCCGATCTTGAATATTTTTGTTTTGATCGAACCACAAAAGATGCGGAATTTTGGACATTGCACTCTTTTTTGACAGAAGTTGAAAAAAGTATGGAAAGTCACTTTTCCGAAAAGAAAACGGTATACTGAAAAATGGTACATCTTCGATTTTCCCAATTTTTTGATAAATTGTTCTGTGAACTTTTCTGAATCGAGAAGTAATGGTCGCCAGAATGGACATCGCCCTAAAACCCACGGAATGATTTTTTTAAGCGAGCCGCGCAAGCTGATTCGGCGCCCAGGAGTCCAGTAAAATGAGGCGATTTTTATGCTGAAGTTGGAACTAACTGAGGGCTCGATGAAAAACATATGGCAATGTAGAGAATGAAAAACTGAATTAGAAAAACCAAAGTTTCATTTCCAACCACCCCGGGAACCATGTAAAAAAAATTACGAAGATTAAAAAACATGCGCCGCGATTTTTCTTCTGAAACGGTGAGAGAACGGTGAAAGATTTGTGAAAACTGTAAGGGACAAAGTTGTAGGGAATTCAATAATCTACAGAAAAGTCCCCGGGGGCATATGTCCAACTTCTCCAGTTTAACCATTAATCGCGGCCAAAGTTGCGCGCCGGTTTAGTGAAGTGGAAAAACTGTCCGCGTGACATTCCTTCTTGAATTCTGCGAGAACGGCTAGAGATATCCGAGAATTGCAAGCGACAAAGTTGCAGAGAATTGAATGTTCCACTATAAAATCTTCAAAGCCAGTTTTTAGCTCTTCTGGTTTAGTCGTTAGTTTTCCAAAAGAACCACTTCATTAACAAGATTGTCGCGCATCTTCGAACGTGGTTCACGACTAAACTAGAAAAGCTAATAATTGACTTTGAGAAACTACTAGGTAAACTTCCAATTCTCTATAACTTCGTCGCTTACAATTTTGGGATCTCTAGCCATTCTCGCAGCATTCAAGGAGTAATGTCACGCGTACTTCACTGGACCGGCGCGCAACTTTGACCGGGATTAACGGTTAAACTGAAGAAGTTAGACATATGCCCTAAGGGACTTTTCTGTAGATTATTGAATTCCCTACAACTTTGTCCCTTACGGTTCTCAGATATCTCTCACCGTTCTCTCACCGTTTCAGAAGAAAGATCGCGGCGCATGTTTTTTAATCTTCGCCATCTCTTTTTCCATGGTTCCCGGGGTGGTTGGAAATGAAACTTTGGTTTTTCTAATTAAGCTTTTCATTCTCTACATTGCCATATTTTTTTCATCGAGCCCTCAGTTAGTTTCAAATTCAGCATAAAAATCGCCTCATTTTACTGGACTCCTGAGCGCCGAATCAACTTGCGCGGCTCGCTTAAAAAATTAATTCCGTGGGTTTTTGGGCGATGTCTATTCTGGCGACCATTACTTATCGATTCAGAAAAGTTCATAGAACAATATTCGCGATTTAAATTAATTTTTCCCGCCACAAAATGGCTGCGAAAGGCGGAATTCAACTGACAGCCCGAGGTGACATGAGATGTCACACTTACAACTCAAAACCTCACTTTTATTCATCAAGTCACCCACCACTCAGTGTTTACTGTTTACTCCAGTTTACTCTCGGCTTGGCTTCCTAGTGTGGTCCCAGTTCCCAGATAGTGCGTCTGTTTGCTGTATTCTAGTTTTGCGAGTGAATTTGAAGTGATTGTTGTGTTTAGTAGTATCACTGTATCTCATCGACCATCGTTAGTCACAGAACGTGAACTAGGAAACTTTGATGGATAAGAGAAATTGAAAGAAGACTGGGCTCAACAAGCTGTACCCGAATGACACCAGCTCCTAAACGTCCATGAAGCACCTTTTGGAACTTCAACAGGGTTCGCACAGGTCCTGGACGATGTGCTGATTCGTTTTACCAGTGGGAGCTTACCAAATTCCCCGAATGTGATTGTCGCTTGAAAAACCAGACAGTACAACACGTCACATTTGCGTGGCCTTCACGCGCATACCAGGTTTCTCTAGAGGTCTTCGTGAAGGTGACACCTGAAGCTGCCGATTGCCTGGGGAATTTGGACTTGGACTTACAACTTCCTGCCAAAATCAGTCCATTTACCTGTGGTAGTTGTTCCATATAGAACTATGTGGTTTGTATTTACTACTGCTTCACCTTCCACAAAGTTCCGGGAGCTTGGAGGGGCGGCACGCAAATAATTGCAAATCTCTTCCAACGACAAACGAATACCTCCCATAACAGTCGTAATAAGAACAAATAACACAACAATCATTTAAATTTACTCGCAAAACTAGAATACAGCAAACAGACGCACTATCTGGGAACTGGGACCACACTAGGAAGCCAAGCCGAGAGTAAACTGGAGTAAACAGTAAACACTGAGTGGTGGGTGATTGATAAATAAAAGTGAGGTTTTGAGTTGCGAGTGTGACATCTTATGTCACCTCGGGCTGTCAGTTGAATTCCGCCTTTCGCAGCCATTTTGTGGCGGGAAAAATTAATTTAAATCGTGAATATCAAAAAATTGGGAAAATCGAAGATGTACCATTTTTCAGTATACCGTTTTCTTCTCGGAAAAGTGACTTTCCATACTTTTCCTCAACATTTGTCAAAAAAAGAGTGCAATGTCCAAAATTCCTCATCTTTTGTGGTTGGATCAAATTAAAAATATTCAAGATCGGACATTGGACTAAAGAGCTATGACTTTTCTCAGAGTAGGATGCAAGGCAAAAGTGGAAATTTTGAAAAAATTGTGATTCCGAAAAAAAAATTCATAAAACAAAACCGGCGAATACGGGTCGACTTATTTTCATGTCTCTACAACATATCCAAAATTTATGAAAATCGGTCACCATGAGTGCAGAAAGTGATCGTTTTGGCATAGAATGACTCTATAGTGTCATTCAGAAGCTGCCTTGAACATGATTCGATAGCAGTGTTGAGTCCTTGCAGCAAAAAAATGGTCATGCCCCCTTGTAACCTCCTCAGTCCTGAACCAGCAGAAGATAATCGAAAAGAACAGCAGCAAAATTATTATTTTGGTTCTAGATCTAAGAGCAATATTGTGACAAAGTCTTGTTTGTATCAGACAACTTCCAGAGAAATTCAAAATGGCGGATCAAGATGGCAGCCAAATGACAAAAATCATTGGTCAACTTTATATGCTGGACACGTTCGCATTTGATTGGCATTGGCACCACATCGATATCTCTTTTCGTTGAGGCATAATTCTCCTAATTCTAACACTTTGAAACATGTTCAATATGGAGAAAACAAGATGGCGACGGGGCATCAATTGTCAAAAATTGGATGTATCCTGATGAAGTTCACATAGCCTGCAAATTTCACTCAAATCGGACCACTTTCAGAGAAATTCAAAATGGCGGATCAAAGATGGCGGCCAAGTGAGAAAAATTATTGGTCAACTTTATATAGTGGTCACGTACGCATTCGATTGGCGTTTGCACCACATCGATATCTTTTTTTGTTGAGGCATGATTCTTCTAGTTCTATCACTTTGAAACATGTCCAATATGGAGAATACAAGATGGCGGCGAAGCATCAATTGCCTAAAATTGGATGTATCTAATTGAAGTTCACATCGCCTGCAAATTTCATTCAAATCGGACCACTTTCAGAGAAATTCAAAATGGCGGATCAAAGATGGCGGCCAAGTGACAAAAATTATTGGTCAACTTTATATGGTGGTCACGTACGCATTCGATTCGCGTTGTCAATACATTCATATCTCTTTTCGTTGAGGCATAATTCTCCTAGTTCTATCACTTCAAAACATGTTCAATAGTGAGAATATAAGATGGCGGCGGGGCATTAATTGTCGAAAATTGGATAGATCTTGATGTGATTCACATTGCCTGCAAATTTAATTTCAATCGAATCACTTTTAGAGAAATTCAAAATGGCGGATCAAAGATGGCGGCAGAATAACAAAAAACCAAAAATTAACTTGACATCCTGGACATATTTACTATTGATCAGCGTTTACACCACATCGATTTTCATTTTCTTTATTTGTTTTCTATATTGTAATTGTTAGGTGTGAATAGCAAATAAACAATATTTATTATTATTATCATATCTTTCTTCCCTGAGGAGTTATTCCGGGTACAGACGGACGGACGGACGGACGGACGGACGGACAAAGTGAAGCTAAAAGCGCCTTTTTCCCATTTTTTTGGGAAAGTGCGCTAAAAATGATGTCCGTTGGCCACCCTTGGGGACATCAGCTATCCATCGGGAAAAGATTCAAGGCTTTAGCTTCATTCACCGAGGAGGAGTTCAACTTCCCAGAAGTGCACAGAAAATCTTTTTTTTTGATAATAATAATGATAATTATGTATGAGTGAAAAAAATAATGTCCATTGGCCACCCTTGGTAACATCAGCCATTCATCGGAAAAAGTTCCAAGGTTCTAGCTTCATTCCCCGAGGGAGAGTACAACTTCCTAATTTCTACATGGATAGACGGACAGACAGACAGACGGACAGACATACAGACAGACAAACAGGGAGATATACAGACAGACAGACAGACAAACAGACAAACCGAGACAAACAGACAGACAAACCGGCCATATAAGCGTCATTTTCTTACGAAAATGCGCTGAAAAAGTCAGCGCTGACTAACTCGTCCGGTCGAGATACGAAGTCAACCGGTCGAGTTAATCAAGTCGACCAGTCGAGAGACTAAGTCGACCGGTAGAGATAACTAACTCGACCGGTCGAGATAGTGTAAGCTCAAAAATTTTCAATCATTTGCGTTTAAATTGGATCATTGTGAATAAAGTCCTATGGATACCACGGAGTAAAGCGTCATTACAGCCTGCGGGATTCTATCTCACCTCAGCACGCTTCGGTAATTATTGAATCCCTTGGCTGTAATGAGACGCTTTCCACCTCGGTATGTAATATACTATTACGTGAGTATGGCGTATACTATTACGTGGTACGTGGGTATGGCGGGAAGCGTACATATCCGCACTTTGTTATTAGCCCAGGCGCCAGGGAGCAAAAATCAGCTCAATAAGGAAATAATTGTTTCCTGGCTGGAAACTAGCTTAAAACGATCTGCGTAGCTTAGATTTCGACATACTAATTTCCCTCCTTTTGGAAATGTCGGCGTCATGTCGCCATCATCAACAAGAAGTGCACCAGCGTGATTTTTGCCAAATATCTTGATTTTGGGTCATCTGACAGCAAAAGATGTAGGAAGTCATTTTGAAACCAATGAAATTCCCTCGGAATAGTTTTTGAATGACCTTTCTGCGACCTATGGTTTTTGAGATAGAGCTTCTGGAAGCGAGAGGCATTGTCGTAAAAGCTCCATGGCCACTTGACTCGAAAAACTAAAATATCGATGTGACAAAAAAATTTCAAAATGAGATTCCTCGAGAATCCTTCATGCTATAGTTGCGGTGATGGTCTTAAACTCTTTCTCTTGAACCGTTGATTACGAATATAGAAAAGTCACAAACGTCACATTGCACATATACAGGGTGTACTTGGGGAATCAAATCAGATCAGAGAAATTTTACATATTTCTTCGATTTAGCCTATATGCGACACTCTAAGCACCTAACACGAGTCCAATATCAATATGGGTTTGCTCTATAAGCTTCACTTGATACAGGAAAGAATCGGTCAGCTCACAGCTTTACTGTAAAATGTTTTGAAGGCCCTCTGAAATCATCAAAATAATTCAAATTTACAGTAGTTACCAAGGAATGTATATAACAGTATATTATATACCAAGGAACCAAAGTGAATTTTTAATTTGGGAATTTGGACCCAAAGAGCCCTCGACCAACAAACTTCACCCAAGGGATCAAAACTTCACTTTGGTTCCTTGGTATATAATATACTGTTACATACATTTCTTGCTACTGTAAATTTTGATGATTTCAGAGGGCCTTCAAAACATTTCACAGGAAGGCTGTGAGCTGACCACTCCTTGAGTGTATCAAGTGAAGCTTACAGAGCAATGCATATTGATATTGGACTCGTGATAAGTGCTTAGAGTTTCGCATAGGCTAAATCGAAGAAATATGTCAAATTTCTCTGTTCTGATTTGATTCCCGTAGTACACCCTGTATATGTACGATGAGACGTTTTTGACTTTTCAATATTCGTAATCTACGGTTCAAGAGGAAGAGTTTAAGACTATCACCGCAACTATAGCATGAAGAGTTCTCGAGTAATCTCATTTTGAATTTTTTTTTGTCACATCGACATTTTAGTTTTTTGAGTCAAGTGGCCATGGAGCTTTCACGACAATGACTTTCGCTTCCAGAAGCTCTATCTCAAAAATCATAGGTCGCAGAAAATTGATTAAAAAACCAAACTGTAGGGAATTTCATAGGCTTCAAAATGACTCCTCACATCTTTTGCTGTCAGATGACTCAACATTAAGATATTCGGCAAAAACCACGCTGGTGCACTTCTTGTTGATGATGGCGACATGACGCCGACATTTCCGAAAGAAGGGGAACTAGTATGTCAAAACCTGAGCTACACAGATCGTTTTAAGCTAGTTTCCAGCCAGGAAACAATTATTTCCTTATTGTTTTCCCTGGCGCCTGGGCTATATTGCCACATCGTGTTTACAAAACATTGCGTGGGAGATCGTTACATTTCATAATAAAGATTCTACTTTTTCCAAATATGATTTTTCATTGTAATTCCTTTAGTACAAGAAAGATAGATTTCAACCTCGGAATAAATATGGACGTCCTGAAAATTTGATATCCTGTTCAGAATTGAGTGCTCTACGACATATTCAAAATCGCCAAAAATCGCACCCGGGGGTGTTGAGTTATTGGAGGGGGGGGTAAAAAATTGCAACTTAAAATGGAGGGGATGGAACCTGTCAATCCATTGATAGCAAATACGTTATAATTCGACGCATCATATCCCGTTGATACCATTTTAGCACAAAAAATGTCGATCACTGTTGAAGGGGAGTCGTGGGGGGGCGAAGCCCTGCTAGGTGTTCCATTTGGTTTTTCTGGCCATGTAGAACCGATCACGACAAGTTTGGTATCTTTTCCGACTATATTCAATCTCCTGAACTTGAATCCGATGTGCTAATTTGGATGAAAACAAGTTTGAACAAGTTAACTTGAAAAAACTTGTTTTTTCTTTGACAATTTTGACAAATTTTTTTTTTCACTGCCAAAGGTGTTCATCTTTGAGAAATTTCCAGGGACCATTGAATTGAAGTGTGTTCTTTACGAAAATCATCTTAACATTTCGTCAAGATTCGTACTCTATGAACCACTTAGACGGATCTTTCCTATAGGTACCCATTACACACTGTGTTGACGCGCGAGAACCGCTAGGACCAGAGGAAAGTGGGGGGGCGCAGGAGTTTGTTATCAGGACGCCACATTGGCGTGCTTGCAGCGTTTTCTTTATGTTAAGGGGGCAAGACAAATGAAGGTCTAAAATAACGTCAATGTATGCTCCCGGTATGCCAAAGCTTTGCACACCTGGCACTGCTGCACCATTATTACCTCGCGAAATAAGCGAAATATCAAACGAAACGACAAATAATAATGAGCGAAAAGCGTCAAAGAAATGGGACCGCTATGGTGTGACGTGTGACAGCATGCAATGCGATCAGCTGACCGCAGCGCGCGACTCATAACAAGCCGCTCCCACAACAAGGTGCTACAATACGAGGTGTGATCACTTGGAATTCAATCCCTACTCTCTACCTCTACTCCTACTTTACTTCTTAATTTTCAATTAGACATAAAAAATCTTTTCAAGAAATAGTACAATATTGAGTATCTTGACGATTTGGAGTGAAAATCCACACATTGGTCCTGCATTCATTAAGCGGGCTCACCTCAGTTGATATACTTGCATATTGTTATTTTCCTGACGTCGGCCATACTGGATTTAGGTTTTGGCCGCATGCACGGATGTAAACAACTCGGTCTAGTATTATACGTCAGTGCTATGAACTGTCACCTCTCGCCTCAAATAACTCAAAACCCCGCAGTGCGATTCATGGCGGTTTTGTTTATGTTATAGGGAATTCAATTCTGCACAGATCATCGAATTCTCAAAGATGAGTTATCATTTCTTCAATAGTTTGAGCTTTTTTCATTGGAAGGTGCATGCTGTAGTGTTCTGGTCAGTAGCAGGCGACGCGCTGGGCTGGCTCAGGTTCAAATCGATTTTTTAAAATCTAGAAACAAAATGAAACATCAAGTAGATGATTTTCGTGAAGAATACACTTGAATTCAATGGCACCTGGAAATTTTTCAAAGATAAACACCTCTAACAGTGAAAAAAAATCGTCAAAGTTGTCAAAGAAAAAACCAGTTTTTTCAAGTCAACTTGTTCATACTTGTTTCCATCCAAATTATCACATCGGATTCGAGTTCAGGAGATTGAATATAGTCGGGAAATATACCAAACATGTCGTGATCGGTTCCACATGGTCAGAAAAACCAAATAGACCACCTAGCAGGGCTTCGTCCCCCCACGACCCCCCTTCAACAGTGATCGACATTTTTTGTGCCAAAATGGTATCAACGGGATATGATGCTTCGAAGTATAACGTATTTGCTCCCAATGGATTGACGGGTTTCATCCTCTCCATTTGAGGCTGCAATTTTTTTCCCCCCTCCCCCCCTCCAATAACTCAAAACCCCCGGGTGCGATTTTTGGCGATTTTGAATATGTTGTAGAGCACTTATAGTACAAGAAAGATAGATTTCAACCTCGGAAAAAATATGGACGTCCTGGAAATTTGATATTTTGTTCAAAATTGAGTGCTCTACAACATATTCAAAATCGCCAAAAATCGCACCCGGGGGTTTTGAGTTATTGAAGGGGGGTGGAAAATTGCAGGTAAAAATGAAGGGGATGGAACCCGTCAATCCATTGGATGCGAATACATTATAGTTTGACGTACCATATTCCATTGATACTATTTTTGCACAAAAAGTGTCAATCATTGTTGAAGGGGAGTAGTGGGGGGGGCGAAGCTCTGCTAGGTGGTCCATTTTGTTTTTCTGGCCATGTAGAACCGATCACGACAAGTTTGGTATCTTTCCCGACTAAATTCAATCTCCTGAACTCATATTCGATGTGTAAATTCGGATGAAAACAAGTTTGAACAAGTTAACTCAAGAAAACTTGTTTTTTCTTTGACAATTTTGACGAATTTTTGTTTTACTGTTGGAGGCGTTCATTTTTAGAAAACTTCCAGGGACCAATAAATTGAAGTGTATTCTCCACAAAAATCATTCACTCGATGTATAATTTTGTTTCTCGAGTTTAAAAAATCTGTTGTGGGGCGACACAAAACTTTCCCGGCGGTATTCAGGGACGTCAGTAATGAGTTTGATTTAATCGTCCCTTCGGGGAAGTTGGATTTAATTGAAAAGTTGATTAGAAAAGTTCTAGTGAGTTGTGCGTTATGCGATCATTCTGCATCCATTGTTGGGCCTACAAAATAAGTGACAGGTTCTTAGGTTTCCATAGTGATAAAATACTTCGAAAGGTAGAACTAGGAAGACAATTGTTGCGAGTTTGGAGAATGCAATGCTGTATCCAGACAAGCCCAGACACAATGTGTCCCTTGAGGACTCCCGATCGAAATCATCTATCCAAAAACTAATCAGGTCATTCCAGGCTGACCTTATGTTTTCGTACCTGATTTCGATTTGATTGGAGCTACAGGTAGTTAACTGTTGTGATATCTCAAGAATGCAATGCTAGTTCCACACAAAGGGGTTTACGCAGCCCCAAACAACACCTGAAGACACAATTAATCGGGGCGCACTGTTGCCTTCAATGATGCAACCTGAATTATTGTTTGAAAAATAGCCGGTGAAAATCAGTCGCGGATTGAAAACCTGGGGCAGAGTTCTAATTGAGTGCAATTCAGGGCCCCCAAGTGGTGACCTCTAAAATGAGACTTCGAGCCCATCAAGAAGTTAGGTCCGAACCACACCTGAAGGCACGATAGTTCTGAAAACGAAAAAAAGGGGGGGTTCAGTGGGGCTTCAAGAGACACCCGTAGACACCAGGAGCCTAGAGGGCTTCAACGAACCCAAGAAGACACAAGGCCGCAGTTTTGGCCTGAAACGGCAAAATCTGATAGACACAGATGGGGGCCCCATCAGGGCCTTGAATAGCAGACACCATGGGGATGGGGCCCTGGTACCGAATCAAATAAGGGAACTGCACACATTACAGTTTGTACATATACGTCAATGGAATGAGCATACTGGAGTTGCTAAAACTACAGAAAACACAAGGGGGTTTACGGAGCCCCAAACAACACAAAGGATCGGTTCGCACTGTTGCCCCAAATAATGCAAGAAGATACAAAAGAAAACACCGAGAACCTGCCGAGAACAGCGTTCATGTTGTCACTTTGACATTGATACGATTCGTAACAAAAACGTAGTTACCTACCGGTTTGGTTGCTATGTTGCTAAAAAAATTGAATAGGCCAAAAATCGAGGAACAGGCAAGCCCGGCTGAATTCGGCCAGGCCACACTTTGAAAATTCATAGCGCTTGTCCGGAAAACGGTGCGAAACTCCAACTTCAGCATTAGTTTGATTCTTTGGTAATGTTGCTTCCTGCCGGGTTTGGTTCACATCTGTCGTATAGATTTTGAATAATTAAATGGCAAAGTTCCAGACTTTGATATTTTTTATAATTTGACAGACAACAGGTAGGAAAATACTTTTAACTGTTCTGAATACAGTTCTTCAAGGGCTTTCAAATGACATATCGCAAGTCAAGTTCCGTGAGATGTAGCTTCTGTCATTTGCTGATAGTGACACTTTTGTTTGACAGATGACAGCCAAAAACTAATCTGGTCATTCCAGGGCGAAACCATGTCTGCATATCAAATTTCAAATCGATCGGATAAACGGTTCGGCAGTTATCGTGGAAGATCACATACACACACACACACACACCCACAGACAGACATCATTCTGGAAATGGTCTTAATCGACTTGGGGGACCTCAAAATGGATATATCCGGTGAAATCTCAAAACTTTTTTTCTGCACCATTACAATACTTTCCCTCCATGTTGGTGGGGCCGGGAAAGTAAAATCAATTTGAACTTGAGCCGGCGCAGCGCGTCGTCTACTACTGACCAGAACACTACAGCATGCACCTTTAAATGAAAACACCTCAAACTATTGAAGAAATAACAATTCATCTTTGAAAATTGGAGGATCTGTGAAAAATTGAATTTTCTATAACATAAACAAAATCGTCATCAAGAGAGGTAACAGTTCATAGAGTATGAATCCTGTCAAAATGTTATCCTCCTCCTCGAATAACTCAAAATCCTGCATTGCGATTCATGGCGATTTTGTTCATGTTATAGGGAATTCAGTTCTGCATAAATCCTCCAATTTTCAAAGATGAGTAGTCATTTCTTCAATAGTTTGAGGTGTTTTAATTTAAAGGTGCATGCTGTAGTGTTCTGGTCAGTAGTAGACGACGCGCCGTGCCGGCTCAAGTTCAAATCGATTTTTTAAACTCGAGAAACAAAATTATACATCAAGTGGATGATTTTTGTGGAGAATACACTTCAATTTAATGGTCCCTGAAAATTTTCTAAAAATTAACACCTCCAACAGTAAAGAAACAATTCGTCAAAATTGTCAAAGAAAAGACAAGTTTTCTCAAGTTGACTTGTTCAAACTTGTTTTCATTCGACTTAACACATCGGATACGAGTTCAGGAGATTGAATTTAGTCAGAAAAGATACCAAACTTGTCGTGATCGGTTCTACATGGCCAGAAAAACAAAATGGACCACTTAGCAGAGCTTCGCCCCCCCACTACTCCCCTTTAACAATGATGGACACTTTTTGTGCCAAAATCGTATCAAGGGGATATGGTACGTCGAACTATAATGTATTTGCATCCAATGGATTGACGGGTTCCATCCCCTCCATTTTTACCTGCAATTTTTTACCCCCCCCTCCAAGAACTCAAAAGCCCCAGGTGCGATTTTGGGCGATTTTGGATATGTTGTAGACCACTCAATTCTGAACAGAATATCAAATTTCCATGACGTCCATATTTATTCCGAGGTTTTGCCAATTTTTTTACTATTTTTCCTGTACTATTAATTCTGAACAGAATATCAAATTTTCAGGACGTCCATATTTTTTCCAAGGTTTGGCTGATTTTTTTTCCTATTTTTCCTGTACTACTTGTTTTGTGGAAAATAAAGACTGTGGGTGGAGAGTTATTGCGTTAGTATGGGGTGAACTACGGGAAGCGTATGGATCCGTTCACTTCGACAGTCGCTGGCTGCGGGAAGCGGACGATGCCGCAGTCACTTAAAACCCTCGTTTTGTCAGAGCCACCGCTGGAAAATCGCTCGCAGTTAAGGGGCTAAGTTGAAGGATCAAATAAAAGTTGCCCTTTGGTTAGTTTCTGTTTATTTAGTGCAGTTTCATAAATAGTTACTGCTGTACTTGCAAGGATGTAAGTTTCAAACACCCAAAAACCCAAACCATGTAGAATCAAGAAGTGATACGAAACAAATGTCAAATTGTACATGACAAGAAAACAATTGTACTGACATAAAAATATTGACATTTATTTTATTATTAATCATTATTGATTATTTATTGATAAAACCGCACCTAATTTTCATTATTTACCAAAACAGTTATTAAATAAAATTCAATCTGAAATCATGTACATTTTTCCAGGGAAAGCAGAGTTATAGTACCTATACCTATATTAGACTTTGGTTTTGCTTGCTGTATTGTTGCCTTGCATCGTTGAAATGATGGAGGTATCCAACCCGCTTCTCGCGGTGTCTGACATTGACTTCCGTTTCCCACTTGAAAAATCTCATGTATTAGGCAATTGGGGTGAAGGACCCTCCGTTGCACAGTGGACCCTTGCATATAGTGCATGTCCATGTGCGGTCCACTTGGTCTCCAGGCTTGAAAACGTTGCATTTGTTACCATTTTTTATGCAATCTCTCCAATAGAAATCTACAGTTTTGTTTTTCTTCTTGTTGGTCCATCTTTTTGTTGAAAGCATGAAACATTTCGCATCAGGACATTCTCTTGAATAATTGGCAGCACAAGGCTTGTTATAACTACGACAGCTGAAGCACTCATAGGCGCAACCTGAAACAATTTTGAAAATTGTAAATACATAGGTAGAATATTATGCAGGGTGTTTCACTTCTTTTAGTCAAGATATCAGAGGATGGTGAAGCATAAAAAAGGGGTATTTTGAAGAAAAAATATATCGAAAACGTATAATACCCAAAAATGTGGGTACAATAGTAGTGATTATAAAAAACATGTGAAGGTAGTTGTGAAAAGATTAAAAGTTATAAAATACAGAAAATCTCCTTCATTGACTGCCTCAAGTTGATGAAAGTTCCCACAACTGACGCAGTATTCCCACGTTGCATCGCAACACAGATCCTTTGTCTAAGGTAAAGTTTGGATCGTGGTTCTTTCATGCTTGTTCGCAATAAGTTTCCCAAAGAATTGATAAAATTGATTGCATCCAAGCACCAGGGACCTTAGGTTTCCACAGCGAAGGAAACGAAAAAGTAGTCCATTGTTTTTCAAATGTTTGTATTTGTTCCTCTTTTTTGTGGCCGCGTTCGCAGCCACCGCACCGCCATTAGCTATTACTTGAGGCAGACTCCGCGTGAGATGAGTCCAGCGTATCCACACAGGTCGCGTGCTCTAAAAGCGGCACCTCTGCCAATTGATAGATGTGTTCTACTCGCTCTTTGGGGTCTCCAGTTGATTCGAACGGTCCAAAACCTACACGTATGTTCTCGAAAGCACTAGACTAGAGTAGAGACAGCTTCTCAAATCGTGATTCTGTGTTCGAAGGTCTAGAAGGACCGCGTGTGCTTACGAATGCACGAGAGGCTCGCAACTCGTAACAACTGAGTAAATCACCAAAAATAGGTCGATAAATTCCTACAGGTAGCGAAATTCAAATGAAATTTCTTTGACCCAACCATGCAGAGGCGTATCTACGGGGGGGCAAGTGGGGCACGTGCCATGGGCGCACTTTAATCCTTAGGGCGCAAATGAGAGGAAAAAATAGAAATGTGGAAAAATGAAGAAAAAAATTGGAAAAACGAATCAAAGACCCAGTGGCGTAACAAGAAGTGTCCAATTGGGGGGGGGGGGGGGTGTCACGACTGAAAAATATGCGAATATGCGAGCAAAACGAATAAAAAAGAGTCGCATTTGAAATTTTTTCATGGAATTCGATGGCCAATGGGGAGAGGTTTGACCCCGAAACCCCCCCCCCCTAGTTACGCCACTGCAAAGATCAAGTTCTTTGAACTTCATATAATTATATACAGGATGTCTCAAAACTCACGCTCCAGAGAAAATGAAGCAAAACTAGATAGCAGTCAGATGTGTAATACCGAGGAAAAAAATCTACCTCAAATGGTATTCGAGAAAAGACAAAGTTAAGTTAACCAATCACAGACCTTTACATTTGAGGTATGTTATCTCAATTTCAAGTTGCTAGGTTCAAGTATCTAAATCTGGCAGTGTCACAGTTACAGTGTGCCAAACATTTATTGCAAAATGACAGGTAGTTGGTATTACTTTCGAAACTTAGCAATTGGGTTAAATTTTGCAAATTTACCTCGAATTGACCCTACGGGATTGGTGGATTCAAAAGACTCATGACTCCTTTATGCAAGCAGCAATACATTTTTTCCTTCCGTTTCCTGGGAACCTATTGTCGTCGGCACCATGTCAGTGTTCTCTGGAGCGCGAGTTTTGAGACACCCTGGATAATGTAGATATTTGAACTATTGGGCGCAATCTTTCGACTTTTTCATCTGATCTAGGTATAACCTATAACAGGGACCCTATTTTCGGAACCAGGGAACAGTTCATCAGGTGATGTTGCCTAGGTGAGAGCCTAGTGACAGCCCTGGTTGCCTAGCAACTTTGCATGTGAACGGATCACACGTGGGGGCCCTATATGTCGTTGGCCCACCTGAATTCTGAAAAACTGCCTGAGGCGCATTTCCCAGGGTTTCTAATTCAGGGGCGCAATTTTCATGTTTTGCCCAGGCGCAATTTACCCCAGATACGCCACTGCAACCATGACCGTATATACTAAATACTTGAATAAATTCTAGAAATCATGAATCTTATCATGAAAATATACTCAGATACCTCATTAACGTCTGGGGAGGTTGTTATCAAACTTTGTCCAAAAAGTTCGAAATGTTACAAAAGAAAATCACCAAGTGCCTCTTTCCGTACAACGGGTTTACATGTACAGCAACTCTCTTCAGAGACCGGTTTCTGTAGTTTAGGTAACGAAACCCATTAGGGGCCCTAATTTTGTTGTAAAAGTTTATGAAATTGTTGATGGAAAAAAAATTAAGTAGGTATGTAAAAATTTTACCATGTTCAAACAAGCAATAAGCGGCGAATAAAATCACTAGAGCGCAAGCGATGTTTCGGTTCATGTTGAAAGTCGTAGATAGACTAGGTAACTAAACTGGTTTTCTCATCAATAGGTACAGTGTCTTTTATATAAAAAAATATCTCCATTATTGAAAAAAAAAAAACAAGTGACAGGCATATTATCTTTCATGGGGTGATAATACTGATAATTAAAGGCTTGGCTTTTAGGCCTGTAGTGACGCAATTGTAGAAATAATTTGTATTTTACTCTCGTTATATTAGGATTAGGTGCGATTATGTCACCTCATAATAATTATTATACTTTGAAGATATTAATTATTATTATAGTACACACTACAAAGTACAAAACATATATTCTTCGATCATCCGATCAATTCGCCCGTTTTGAGTTTAACGCAGACTTTTTTGGTCTGAATCTGATTTGTTTTCTCCTCCACTCTTGAGAATTAAGCTCTCACACTCTAGATATTAGGATCTCTAGTTGAAATACATTGTGATAGGAAGAACTACTATAGGCCTTACGCCACTAATACCCAGACAACATGAGTTGGTTTTATGGATATTCTTAGAATAATGACACTTGAATATTCACGCATTCCCGCAAGAACATTTCCTAGCTATTCAAATATAAATTTGATTAATATGGAGGGTTCGCATTGCGAATATTTACTGCATATTCCACGAATTCCATTTGTATATCAGGAGAATTTTTTAAGCAACAAATAAACCTATAACACTAGTCGGAGGCATATACAGGTGTTCCAAATTTAAATCGCGTCCTTCCAGGAAATGATGGGAAACTTCGGAAGAAGTAGACAATCTCGAAAAAAGAAACCAAGCGAATAATAAGGGAGATATAGGCGTTCAAAGTTGAACTTTAAAAACCGATTTTTCGTAAGAATGTTGGAAGTTCTCATTCTCAACCAATTTTGCTCAAATTTGAACCAAAGCCTATTGAAATAGGTTGATTTCGAACAATAAGAACGCGTTACATAAAAATTCTTTGAAGGCGTCATAATGAGGGGTGCCGTCGCTTTTTTACCCCTATTTTTTACTACCCTGATTATTTTCAAGAAAAGTTATATTTTTTCGATTCTACGTTCAATTTAGAGAAAAAAAAATACTGTTGCAAAATTTTGATTAGAGGGTTCGTTCTCGTGATATTTGGGTTTGAAACTTCGGAAAAACATCTCGAAAACACCTTTTTCAAAGGCATAAAAATTAAAATTCAAGAAAACTCCCCGATTCTTCAAGTGAAATAGGCATTCCAGGTGTTTTGAGTTGATAAACCACGATTTTTTCTAAAAAACAAGGAGTTTTCAGGGAAAAAAATCTTTGGGCTCTTGAAACTGGAGATTTTGAGATGTTTTCCAAAGTTTCGAACTCACATAATGTCAAAAATTTCAAAAAATCAAAAATCAAAATTTTGCTGGAGTACCTAGCTTTTTCGTCCAAATTCAACGCAGAATTGGAAAATGTAAAAAAATGACAAAATCACTCAAGGGCCTGGAAAATAAAGGTGAAGCAGCGGAAACACTTTCATTATACACGCCCCTGGGAAATTTGAATGAAACTTGTTATTATTGTTCGATACAGACTGTAGTAGTAGTAGTAGTAGTAGTAGATAGTTAAGTAAGCTTAAGTTGAAATTCGGATGAAATCGGTTTAGAGTTCCAAAGTGATGATGAAAAATCAATTTTCGAAGTTCAACTTTAAACGCCTATGTATCTCCGTGATATCCGTTTCTGACATATATATTTTTTCAAGAGTCTACTTATTTCGAAGTTTTACATAATTTCCTGAACGGAAGCGATTTGAATCATTTGAAACACCCTGTATAAGCACCACGGATCGGCCAAGGCAGTTGTATTGAATTGGAAGTGATCGAGAGCAATATGTAGACAGTAGTAATTTGCGATATTCCCAAATAAATAATTGTTGACGTGTATTTGTTGTAGTACGCAGTGATAAACAGTGTGTGTTCTAAAACGATCGTCTCAATTACATCTCCCACACATCCCTACATTTCCATAGTTTACATGAGAAAGTAGACACTAGACAGTGGCTAATCTAGTACTTCAGTAGGGGCTCTTGTCTCACTATAATCATCTCGGATCAGTTATTCTAAGGTTAGGATGAAAAGAATAACAGCAACAACAACAACAAATTGTACCTGATTTATGGTCTTCAGAAACTGGAAAATATCCATGGAGTAATATTCCAAGATGGAGTAACATGAGAAACTCTACTAAAGACTGTTTTAGTAGTATAGCTATGGGGATTCTGGCGCAGTTTCAAGGTCACCGACAGTAGCGCCACCTACCGGCGCGCAGAGGAACTAACATTACCGACATTTACAGAAACCTGCATTACCGGCATTTACAGGAATCTACCTATATTTACAGGAACCTGTATTACCGGCATTTACAGGAATCTACCGACATTCACAGGAACCTGCATTACCGGCATTCACAGGAACCCGTATTACCGGCGTTTACAGTAATCTATGCAGTAGCGCAATCTCCCGGTACAACTGCGAAGCTCCATTTAGCATAGATACAAACCTATATAATGCCAACATCTGTTAGCACAGATGCGAACCCGCATTACCATTAAAGGATACAATCGAACTAAAGGTAGTTTCGGGCCCCCATGATGTCGGTACTACACATTCATGATTTTTTGTATATAAGTTACTAAAGGTACTAGCTTCGAGTTGGCAAAGTTTCAAAAATGTGTAGAACCGACATCGTGATCAAAATTTTATTTTTTTCCATAGCTATCTCGGACTACAATAATAGGAGAATCATTCCGGTGGTTAACGGGCATACTCTATACAAACCTTGCCCTTTTGAGTACAGCATTGAGATTTGGTACAGTTGAAGTACATACCTATACCTTACTTTCAAGAAGTGGTGCCCATATGGCACTACTTGCAGACGCTGTATACAGGGTGTTCAATAATGCAAAAATTCCAACTTGTTAACCAAAAGAGTTGGAGTCATGAAAGTCACCATGTAGATTCACAATACAATGCTTGTTGAGATAAAACAAACCGCGTCTCAATATCCTCAGGCGTTCCTGAAAAATCCTGAAATTAGTGATCAGTTTAATAAAAATTGATATTTTTCAATAAATCACTGATTTTTCAAGCTATTCGAGTAAAACTCGGAAGTTCCATGAGGAGCGAGATGAGGAGTGAAGTCAAGAATGGAATGCCGTGTGTTACCATCGTCCTCATCCACTATTTTCGAAAAATTTGACCGTCAACTGTTTTTCTTCTCATTGTCCGGTGGTTAACGGTACCAACCTTGCACTTTCGAGTACAGCATTGAGACTTGGCACAGTTGAAGTACATACCTTACCTTTCTCTTAAAGAGTGGTGCTCAAATGACACTACTCGCAGACGCCGTACACAGGGTGTTGAATAATGCAAAAAATTCGAATTCTGGTGAAAAAGTAGGATTTTTTACATTATTCAACACCCTGTATACGGCGTCTGCAAGTAGTACCATCTGGGCACCACTTCATGGAAGTAAGGTATAGATAATAGGTATGTACTTTAACTGTGCCAAGTCTCAATGCTGTACTCAAAAGTGCGAGGTTGGTACCGCTAACCACCGGACAATGAGAAGAAAAACAGTTAACGGCCGAATTCTCCGAAGATGGTCGATGGAAACGATGGTAACACACGGCATTTCATTCTTGACTTCAATCTTTATGAAACTACCGAGTTTCACTCGAATATCTTGAAAAATCGCTAATCTACCGAAAAATGTCAATTTTCATGAAACTGACCACTAATTCCAGGATTTTTCAGGGAAGACTGAAAATATTCAGACGCGGTTTGTTTTAGCCTAACAAGCATTGAATTGTGAATCCACATGGTGATTTTCATGACTTCATCAGCTCTTTTGCCTAACAAGTTGGAATTTTTGCATCATTGTATATGGCACCTCCAAGTAGTGCCATCTGGGCACTACTTCTTGGAAGTGAGGTATGGGCTTGTTCTTCAACTGTGCCAGATCTCAATGCTGTACTCAAAAGTATAAGGTTGGGATCGCTAACCACCGGACTTGATACAACTCAGCGACTTCGTAGATGTATCAGGCGTTTCGTGCTAAGAGCGGAGGCAATTGTTTCAGAATGGAATTTTTGAGTGGCTGGCGACATTTTCAATTTTCCCTGGGGGGGAGGGGAGTTAGGGCACATCTGTCTCAAGAACGCTCATCTTCACCCGAGTCTTCACCCTTCATGTTGAAACAAAAAATTATTGTTGCGATGTGTAATGCAAATAAAGCTTCTTGTTTCGTGAAGGTACTTCCCTTTCGACTGAAGAGGGGAGGGGTCAGTTTGTGTCATGTGAGCCATTTTTCTTTGGAATCAATGTGTTTGGTACGTTTCATGTTTCATCGATAACCAACTCATCAACCGAGGACCGAGACAATCCGAGAAATTGAGTTGGAAAAAGTACCTAGTGACCTGACGAGGTTCACACAACTATTTTGTGTCCAGGTTGTTTCCGATTCAGAAGTAGGTGGTAAGGCCGATTAGCCGAAACGCTGATTCACCGAACACTGTGAAAAATTAAGACATGTTGAGTTTTTTGAAAAGTACCTAGTGACCTGATGAGATCCATGTAGCTAGCGCTTTTGTGTCCAAGTTGTTTTTGAATCAGAAATCGATGGTATAGCCAAAGGTCACTGCCCTTCTGGCGTATCTGACAGACACGTGACACATGACACAAACTGACACCCCCTCCCCAGTCAAAAACAACACTTTCACGAAACAAAAGGTTTCATTTGCATCACAGATTGAAACAATAATTGCCTGTTTCAACATCAAGGGTAAAGATAATCGTTCTATAGACAGATGTGTCCGTTTTTTCTTCAGTTGATTTTAATTCGATTTTTTTTCGAAACATAATCGAGAAACAGTCGACGAGAATCTTTCATCTGGTTCGAAGCCGGTCTGAAACTCCTCCTTGGGTGGTCTTAGGCAAATCCTTGCCCGAGTATAACATGCCTCCAGCCGGCTGTACGGCAAAGTGTAGAGGACAACCGGCAGCGTAGTCTGGGGGACGGACGAAGTCAGAAACGTACCGGGCGTAGGGCGTGGATGTATTGGAGATCCGAACCTACGTTCGGGTGTGAAAGATAGAGTCCGTGAAACCGTGCGCTTGTCGATCCCAGTGCTGGGATGGACCTACCATCAAGCATCCAGGTACCATTTTGCGGCTCGATGAGTGCAGTTGGTGGGGCACAATAAACTTAGTTTTAGTGCAGGGGCAACCCAACCCACAATAATAATAATGTGCAGCATTCTGGTTCATCATCCAGCAGCCCACTAACCAGGACGAGTGGCAGTTCTTCTGCGAGGATTCTGTTATTTTCTTCGACTCTTGATATAAGTTTGTTCACGCTCAGATGTTTCATATTGACATCAACTTCATAGAAGTTAAAGTTATGACAGCTTATACTCCCCTCAAGGGTCGTCCATCCATTTATCTTCCCCACCATGTCTTGTGTACCCACACAGCGTGAGGTCAACACGAGACTGAGCTTCTCTGCTTTTTGGAATGTAGGAGCGGTGCCCTCGTTCATGACGTACAAATTAAGCATTGATATCCAGTCAGCGATCTCATGTCCTCTAGTGTTATGCCCGCTTTATGAGAATTCGCAACAATCGCAACGCAGAGCGCAACGTTTCTGATTGGCTCACAAGGTATTCGCAAAGTCATCGCAACGAAGCGAAAGGCTTGCGAGCAAATCAGAAACTTTGCGCCTTATTGCGCTGTGGCTGCGGCTGCGTTGCGTAACTTCATAGAGTTGCCATTAGAATTGGTTGGGACCCCATTTTGTAGAATGATCGTTGAAGTCGCCTGTGATGATTGTTATTGTGTTTGACAAGACAAGCTCGTTGATGATCGCTCAGAGAACTCTCTGTACCACGGCTGGTGTTACGTTAGGAAAAATACATATAGCAGCTCAACAGCTTGATTTCGCCCAGCTGTACCCATGTAAATCCTGTCCCGTGTCCAAGATTTGATCCTGTGATTTTGATATTTGTGCGAACTGCCGTGTCTTTATCGGTAGCTGTGTGATATGTCTTTTTTATCTGCGAGGTATTTGTTTGGCTCGGTGATAGCCCATAATGTGTCAATGTGTTTCGCTGGGACGCCACTTTTTTCAGCATGTCGTGGGCGGCCCCCGATCCATGGGCGCCCGGAGGGGGGGGCAAGGGGGGGCACTTGCCCCCCCCTGGCTCCGGAGCAGCTGAATAAATTCTTCCTTACGAAAAAAAAAAATTTACGAGAAAGGAAAAAAAAAAATTCATTTTCGAAAGAAAAAACTTTGAGAAGGTAATTTACATTTTCTTGAATTGTTAGAGCAATTTGAAATTTCATTAGGCTTCTACCTAAATTAGATAGCTACCCGTAAAGTCATAAAATAGGTAGATAGGTAGGTAGGTAGGTAACGATCTGCAATTTTCTAAACCTCTGGTTTAAAACACTAGGGGTTTTTTCAAGATAATGAACGAGTGTAACTATTGACCTGGCTATTTTGAAGTAAATTTTTATACATTTTGTACAAAATTTCAAATTTTAATAAATTTCTCTAAAGTTGAGTTTAATTTTCAAATATATTTCCTTATTTTTCGCACAATAATTATTATCACTATTATTATTATTCGAAAAAATTTTCGCCTGCGGCGCTAATCTAAAGGACTTCGCAAATTAGGCCAGGTAGCTATGTGACGTTCTCTAATTAAAACTATTTGCCCCCCCCTGACAAAAATCCTGCGGGCGCCCATGCCCCGATCTATTAAGGTTCATTTTCAGTATTCGCAATGAGACAATCGGTGAGGTTTTCTGGAATTCCTCTCGGCTGCTCGTCATTCTTTCTGTCACTACTCGTTTTATCGGTTTGGTTCTTCAGCGCTCTCTTTTTGTGGCTTCCTGGCTCTTTCACAATCTACGCTGCCTGCCTCATGGTTCTCACATGCGCACAATACGCACGACATCTTGTTTCTGCCATTTTTCTCCGCATCATCGCCTGCATGAGTCACTCCTGTCTGATCTTGGCAGTCCTGCACCAAGTGACCCTGCTCCCAGCATTTGTAGCAGTTTTTCGAGGCTCCTTTTTCCTGCAGTCTGCACGAAGTCCAACCAATTTCTATTCTCTTCAGGTCTTTCAGTTTCTTGCCATCATGCTTGGGAACCTTGATTGTGGCGTTTTGCCTTTCACCAGGAACTGGTCTGAGCGAGGTCAGGGTGTAATTCTTTGATTCCAAGGCCTTTTCCACTGCTCTTTATACTTTCTCTTTTGTGGTAATTGCATCGATGTCTTTGATACGTAAAACCATAACTGGATTTCTTGTAATGACTTCCGTTTCTTGCACGTTTTCTGTTGCTGCTCTGAGCCCTTTTTTTCTGTCTTTATCCTTGCCAATTATAAAAAAAATTTTGTTCTCTCTCTGGTCTTCCTGATTGCTGAAACTTGGGCCCCGGTGTCTTCGACATTAACCTTCTCTTTTACTGCCTTCAAGAGGTCCGCGTAGCTCTTTCTTTCTCCTTTAACAATCACGGCCTCTGTGTCGTCTCTATACCCTTAAGTTTCGTCCTTTCTTTTTAGTATTGGGGAACTGCTACTTTCCTCCTTTGCCCGTGGTTCCTGGCATAATACCTTTGACACTTGACATCCGGTGTTCACGGTGACAGGCCCGCCTTTGTTTGCGTAATATCTACGCCTGGCTTTCTATAGGTAGTAATTTTCACTTGTTCTTCCCAGAAGACGATTTCAATCAGTTTTTTCATCTGTTTATATCTCTATCATTTTGCACATTCTCAGCCGCTGCCTATTCTTGAGATAACCAGTTTCAACACTCCGTGCTCACTTTGACAGGTGCTGCTCCATATCCATGGTAAAGAGGCGTCGCCCTGACGGTCTTCTGTATCCCGAGTAGAGTACAGATACCTTGGAACACGTTGGATTCGAATATCCGTCCCTGGTCTGAGTGTAATTTCAATGGTACTCCGAAACGGCTGACAAGATTGTCCACCAGCACCCTCGCCACTGTACTTGGTTGGGTAGGGCGTACGCTTCCGGCCACTTGCGGAAGTAGTTCATGGCAACCAGGATGTATTTGTTGCCATCTTACGTTGTCGAAAACAGGCTAGCCACGTCGATCGCGATGCGTCCAAAAGGCGCTCCAATATTGTAAGTCTACAGGTCCCCTTGGCTGCAAGTTCTTGGTCCCTTGCTGGCCGTACAAACTTCGCACTGGCGACACCATGTCTCCACGTTGTTCCGACAGTTTAGCCAGTACAACCCCTCGCGCACCCCGGCCAAGACCTTGTAGGTACCCTCCACGCCATCGTGCATTTCCTCTAGGACCTCTTCCACTCTCTTTTCGGGAAGCACCAACTGAACCATCTCCTTCTTACTTACCATCAGGACTCTCCTAGACTTTCTTCAGCTGCCCATTCTTTATTCTCAGAGAATGCCACTGAGCTCAAAGAGCCTTGAATTCGGGCCATTCACCAGAGATCTCGGCCAACTCTGGTCTGTCTTGACCAAGTTCTTTTCTTTCTGCAAGTGAACCGATGGCTGAGTCCTCGAGCTGCGCCTTATTGAGCTCAGCCTCAGTCCAATTCCTTGGGGTTCCGACAACGATTGCCTTGACTTCGACATTTCAATTCTGTTGGTCTACCTCCTTGCAGTGCTTGCAGTCTTCGTTGCATGGCTTTCGAAAAAGAGCATCCGCATTGCCATGACTTCTTCCAGGACGATGTTGGATTTTGAAGTCATATTGTCGCAGTTTCTCGATCCACCTTGGCTTGGTCAACACCTTGCTGTAGTACTACACTACTCGCTCTTGGCCCTGCTAGTGTTGTGACAGCACTGCTCCAATTCCGCTGTTGCTGGCATCAGTGTTCAAGGTGTACTGTCCTTGTGGAAGAGGGTATGCCAGGATAGCACTCGAGCACAATGCCACCTCCCGAGTCTTGAATGAGTTTTCACATCCCTTTGTCCACAGGAATGGCGCACGGTCTTCAGTCAATTTGTGTAAGGGCTTAGCAATGTCAGCGAACTTCTCCACAAATCATCTGTAGTATGTGCATAAGCTTCGTGGCACAAGTCCAAAAAACTTCTGACTTCATGCTGATTTCTTGGTCGTGGCATTCTCGGACAGCATTCAATTTCGCTCGGTTTCGATTCTTTCCGGCGACTCTACGTGCCCCAAAAATTTGACTCGCTTCTGGAAGAGAACGCATTTTTTGGGTTGAGCTTGAGATGTGCACCTCGAAGACGTCGAAATACCTCCCGGAGGTTCTTTTTCTGTTCTTCAAATGTTCGACCGATGACCATTACGTCGTCGAGGTAGACTAGGCAAGCTTTCCATGTTGGACCTCCCAAAAAGCACTCCATTAGACGTTCAAACGTGGCCTGTGCGTTACAAAGTCCAAACGGCATCACGGTAAACTGATAAAGGCCGTTACCGGCAGACTGAAAAGGCCGTCTTGTCTTTGTCGTCGTTGTTAAGTCCCACTTGCCAGTAACCACTCTTCAGGTCAAGCGTCGAAAACCATTTCGATCCGGACAGCGTGCTCAAAGTGTCGTCAATCCGAGGCAGTCAATAGCTGTCTTTCTTTGTCACATCATTGAGTTGACGGTAGTCCACGCAGAATCGCGTACGTCTTTCTTCGTAACCAAAACAACCGGTGATGACCACGGGCTTGTCGATTCTTCTATCACGCCTTCATCCAACATGTTCGTCAAGAGCTTCGACACCTCTTCTTGCTTCGCCAATGGTAGGCGCCGGGGAGCCTGTCGGATCGGTGCGGCGTTCTCAGTGTTGATCCGATGTTGGATCACGCTGATCCTCCAGGTAGGCTTACCTTCCATCGCAAAGGCTGCAGCTTCTCCTTGTATGAATTGCGTCGCAACCTTCTTCTCCTATCCCCACAGATGTTTCTAGTCAGGCGAGAACATCTCCACTATCTTTTTTCCCAAGAGCTTGAGAGTCGCAGCCTTTGTCGATATTTTCTTATAGCGTGAGATCCATTCTACGAGCTCCCACTTGCCCAGAGTCTCTCCTTCCTTGATTGTTTTGCACGTCTTGTTCGGGTTAATGACTGATCGGGATTTTCGTCTTGTCCATGTCATCAATGTCTTGGCCATGATGCAGCTGGCAGCTGTGTCGGGTTCAGCAATGCCGGCGACATGTCCTCCAGGTTGTCCGCATAGTGTTACCCACATGATTTTCTCGGAATTAGCAGCTACACGAACGGTTTCAGCCAAAAGTAGTCGAATTTCCTCAGCGGCCTCCATGGTTGTTCTAAGCGCCATTTCCCCGTCTCCGATCTTCAGTGTCCGCTGGCCAACATCCAGGATGAATCCGTACTTTTCCATCAATTTCAGGCCAAGTATGAAGCCGTAAACAAAGTCAGCGACCAAGACGATGGGGCTGCGAAGCATCTTTGGCTGCCTTAATGCAAATAGCTTGGATGAGCGCGTAGCTGATGTTGGCTGGATTGCTGATCATGACCATCTGACGCACATCTGGATCTTTTTTCCGCCAATGAATGTTTCTTTTGCGATGTCGGCCAACACATCCGCTGGATAAGCTGGATAGGCTAAGCTAGGCTAGGAATTTGGAGTCAAATTCCTGAAGGCTTTCTCCGCTCTCTTTTATTCTGGCCTTCAGCTGGGTTTGATGGATGTGCCGCACATGATTGTCCCCAGATTGGAGTTCCAGGACCCTGGTCAACTTAGTAAAGTCCTTCTGCTCACTCTCCGGAATCGTCTGAGCAGCTCCAACACTGGGCCTCTGACAGCCAGGACTAGAGCCGTAGCACTGTCAACCTCGCTTCATCAGTTTACTTTGGCAGCGGCATCGAACTGCCCCTTAAAGGTAGTCCATGGGCTTTTCCTATCGAAGTTTGGCAGCTTCACACGATGGACACCCGCTGAACTGACCATCGCAGCACTGGTGGCACTTTTCTGGACCTGTTGTTCCAGCTTCGTCATGTTGGCTTCCATCACTTCCATTCTTTCTTCCACCGTCGCAACCACTTTCTCTTTCACACTTTCGTCGAAATACCGAGTTTGTTGTCCCACAAAGGCTAATTTTTATTCCCTTTCCTCCAGGCGTTTCCTTTCCTGTTCTTCTAGCAGGTTTCTCAATTCCTGTTTCTGTCCTTCTAGAAGATTCTTCACTTCTTCCTTATCTTCCAGACGCTGTTCTTGTAGAAGACTCTGCTGTTCATGTAGCAGATTTTTCATCCCTTTTTTTGTGCCTCTAGAAGATTATTCATTCTTCTTTCTCTTCAACGCGTTTATTTTCTTGTTCTAGAAAAAGATTTGTCAATTCTTCTTTTTCTTCCAAACGCCTCTTCTCCTGTTGTTCTTGAAGATTTTCTGCTGCTGCATCATCGCCATGATGCTCGTCAAAGTTTCTTCGACTCCTGTCTTCGACATGCTTCTTGTCTCCGGAATTTACAAATCACTAATGTTCCGAATATCCTGTAGTCGCAGGCCAAATTACTCTCAATTACACCGCTTCTGGCTTCAGATGTTACGTATTTCGCGTTTAGGTTCGTTTATATAATAATTGTGACGATCGTTTTTAAACACACAATTTATTACGGCCCGCTACAATAAATACACGCCAACAATTATCAACTTGGGAATATCGCTGATTACTACTCGCTTTCTATCGCTCTCGATCACTTCGAATTCAATACTACTCGTAGGCCGATCCGTGGTGCTTATATATACTCCGACTAGTGTTCTCGAATCTTCCATCGGTCCTCTAGCAAATTCCACAATGACCCGTAATACGGTTTCTAGGCGACTCCCGAAAAATCCTACACATTTCGCGGGCATTATCAACGTGCTGTGAATCCGGCACTCCGCCAAAGGGACATTGTGTGCTACTCGGCCGTTGAAGTTACCAGTTCAGTTTCACGGGCCAAAGCCTACATGTATGTTCTGGAATGCACTAGAGCTTCGCACTTGTACACTGCGATCTAATGAACAGAGTCTAGAAAGACCGCGTGATGGTGTGCTCCAGAAAGCACCCGATAATCTTGCCGCTTTTGTGACGGGGTAGTACACCCTACGGTTAATTTTTTTGCCTTCATCTAGTTCTGTGTCCCTCTCTATGCTGGCTACGCTGCCTACTTGAGCGCTTTGGTTTCGAAGCTCACTTACACTTTGAAAGCAGTCTTTGAATTTCACAGTTATTCCTTGGTACATTCCAAAGTCAGCTGCCACACAATGGGCTGAAGCCGATGAGACCAAGACTGTACAGAGACGTGTATTGGGTATTGTCCCTGTTGAGGGCTCATCAGTGAGCAGATATCCGGTCCAACCATTTGGTGCTGTGGCAAGATATGTGAGTCTCCCAAGCGGCGCCATCTATCAAAGGCATTCCGGGATACTGTGTTCCAAAAGACATCAGGCAGACCAGGGAATTGAACACAAATTCCACGTAAAGCCACACCGTCGCCAGGAGCATCGATGGTAAAGTGTATACACGTTCTCAAGCCGAGTAGCGCAATGTTTGAAAAACACAAACACGCCAATATTGCGCCTCCTAGGACCATGACGGACCCATCGCTTTTTCAATAAAGTAAAGCTCTCCGTCTACCACAACACCAGTCGATCAAACCAAAACTGCACAGACATGTGTTACGCCCCTGTTGAGGGCTCATCACTGCGCAGGCATTCGGTCCGGATAAGGACTCCTCCTATATGTCGGAGAGCTTTGCTTCATTATCTATGAAAAATAGGCTTATTATGCGATTCGTGAAGGAAAAGTGGAAGATTTTGTTTGTGGGTGGCGTATAAGTAAGACGATTCGTGACAAGTATCTAGATAGTTCATACCGGATACTAGCATAGCGGCTTTTTTGTCTTTAGGGAGTTTGTAGTTGGTCGATCGAGACCTAGAGTGTTCAAGAATACATGATGGCGTACATTCTCGAACTGACTTCTTTCTTTCATTTTGTCTAGTGGGCGGCGGCTGACCCCGGACGCGGCGTCCAATAAAATAAAAATAGCCTATACTTCATTGCTATAAATCAGTTAGCCATCAGTGAAAGAATGAGATCACTATGTCCTCTGGTTGAGGAAACATTGCAAGATCCGTCACAAAAACCACGAAAATTGGGCTGGGGCCCAGTAGTCCATCAATATTATCTTCAAATAAATTATTGAGGAGATGGACAATCTGAACAATTTTTTGCACAAATACGAGAAATCACTTACTTATGCATATTGCATAATCAATTTTGATCAATACGGTAAGGCAGTGGCAAAATTGACGAAAAACTGGTCTTGCAGGGCCCAAAATATGCCCAAACCCGATAGTGTCCTTTGGGGATTTATTACTAGGTGTATATCGGGGTGCATAGTTATCGGTGAATATGTTGGTGGAAAATCTAATGACATTTATGTTTATCATGCAAGTCTAGAAGATCTCTAAGAAAGCCCCTCCTCCTTTCAATTTCAGCATAATCAGGGGTGTTCTCAGGATGGTGGGGGAAAAAAAAAGACAAATGTAAACAATTACTGCTTTATTGGTGTATAGCTATATACATGTAAGAAAATCAATGAAATTATACGAATGGAATATTTAATAATTATTATTAATACATTATACTGCACGAACTGTAAGTAATTGAGCCTTTAGTTCTTTTTCACATTTGATGCACGCCTCCAATAAAGCCTCAGAATGAAGAAGTGGAATGGAATCGTCAAGTTGCAGTTGAGTACGCAGAAAGTCGTTAAAATTTTCAGGATGTCCATTAAACTGGTGACAGAAATCGAAAAATAGATTTTTTATAGCTGTAGCATCAAACTTCAACGCGAGTAAGAAAATAATCTCTTACTGTGTTTAGATGCAGGATAATAGAGATCAAAACATGTGCAGAAAAACAACTAGATTAAATTACATGAGTTTATTAAGTATATCGAATATCAAGTATACAAAAACAGTAATTGCTTGTTACAGTATTTTATATGTTTATGAATTAGACAAAATTTATGAATTAGACATATCGATACAATATAACATATAAAGGGTGTTCCAAAAGTTTTATTGAAAGACTTTTTAGACTACAATTTGTACAATGTTGGATAACGGTTTGTATTCAATTTTTCTGTCATGAATCAACAGACAAAATGCTGACGTGTTGGCTGGAATATTTGCTGATGTCCTTATCTCTAGTTTAATATCAACTGCACCTTGTTTAATGCTATCATTCTGCCGCGAAGTGTCAAAGACATGGATCATGTGACTCTTGAAAAGATCCTTGTCAAATAATGGTTTGGCTTCATCATTGTAAAAGCTTTTTTGAAAGTCTGCATAATTGTGATATAGCAATGCAAAAACATCGTCTGATATGTTTAAATTGAGATTTTCATATGGGTAAACAACAGAATTGAGATAGAGTTTTACGTCGGTAACATTACAGTGATCAAACAAGGAATTGTTTGCAGTTTTCACGTTGGTTTTGTTTGTTTGTAACGCAAAAAGAACATATCGCGGTTTTTCAACTATAGAAGTCGTGCAGACGCTCCATATTGTATGGTTACTGCCGGGGAGCTCCGGAAACAGGAACAGATCCAAGCTCCGATAACAAAGCGGGAGTGATGCATCTTTACGGATTATAGTATTCAATTTTAGTTTCTCTCTGTCAGAAGGAGTCACATGCGGGATTTTCCAACTAATCTTTTCAAGTGTGATATTCATTACTTCATCTTTATCGCTGGTCACATAAGAATTCTCATCATGATTACTTCTGATTAGTACAAGTTCCATTTTGCAATTCAAAAGTATGGTTTTTACATCTTCAGCAAAGCCAAAAATTGTTTCCAGCGGCACACAAAAATTGAATTTTCCTTTTGAGTTTACTTGTTGACCGGCTTGTGGACACCAACCAGCGTTGGATAATCTAGTTGACTTTTCAGGACTATAGGATGCATAACCCTTTAGCGTAGAAGTGAGACCCGGATTTCTGCTTTGGTCAATTTGAATTGAATTCATCAAAAGACGAATTTCTTCAAATAAATATAAGACCGAATTATTTGTCAAGTTTGCAGTTTTAGATGCCGTTCCATCTCCGCGCAAGAATGTGCCTTCGATGCATAAAAAACTTTCCGATATCAATGTGAAAATGTCTTGTTGATTTTGCTGAATGCGAATTTCTTGATTTTGCTCAAAATTGTTGGTAAATGGGCTATATGAGTGGTATTCCAGATTAACAATAGACTCGTCTTCTAGAGGTTTGACGGTCACATTTAGAATTGATGAGGTAATGTGAGTCATTTTCGCACTTGGAGCCCGATAGATTTCAAAAATTGAATGTTTTCAGGGGTGAGCTGATAAGAACCACCTACACTGTAGGACTGCGGCGGAGGAATGACGTGAGAATGTTTGTCTTGTGGTTTATATAGTTTCTTATTGAATACCAACATTATGCGAGACTTTTTCTAGATGCAAACGTATTGTAATTGTTTCACCTCGAAAGTCCACAAGGTTTCTGTTTTGATCAACTATTCGGAGACGCAGAGAATCAACTGTTTTCACCGTGACTGGTAAATAAATGAGCGAATTTGGTTTCTCCATGATCTTATATCCTGGACCCACGGCAGGAAAGAACTCGTGTAAAGTTTTACACGCCTTTTCATTGAGATAACTGTTGCCAATCAAGCTGCATTCCACCAATAAGCTGTTGATATCCAAGATTTGAACGGTTCTGTCCGATTCGTGGCGCTTCTTTGATGGTAATAACGTACGTTTAGTGAAACCTAACAATGGACCAATGCTATTTTCTCTATCAAAATGTATAGTTTCCGTGCACAAAATTTCGCTTTTCAACGTATTATTATTGGCTCTTATAACAATGTCAGCCTCCGGTTCTTGGAAAATCTTTTTGAATTTTTTCTTAATGTATCTATTTATGTCTTCTATTTCATAATTTCCGGTGGGAAGAACGATTACCGTGTCATCATCGAAATGTAACATATTATTTTTCTCATGAATATTGGGTATAGAGTTGAATGTTTGCAAGTCAATAAGTGCGCATCTATAATCACCATCTTCTAAATTTATCGATGGAAAATAATTAACTGTAATGTCGGATGTATTACCGGACACTGTGAGAATGTATAATGTATGACATGCTTGATGCTTCTACTTTCAAGGTTAAAGACTGAGTGACGCACATTTCTTAGGGAGAACCCATTTTATTGTTTTTTACTCGCATAAATCTTATTACATATATAGAGAAATTGTAAACATAGGTGACCACAAATAACTTCAGAAAAGTTTTGGAATCTAGGATAATTGTAATAGACATTATCTCCTAAATATTCAATAATTTTACGCGGTGGCCCCAAATCACCAAAACTGTCAAAGTAATGGATATGATCTCCCGTTTTATGATAACACACCCAGTGAGTTCCATGCGAGGAGGATGGTGCAAGATTCACAATGGCACATTCATTAACTTTACATTTTTTAGGTAAGTTATCAATCATGAAGACTCCCCGAAAATGTTTGAAATTTTGCGCATATTTTTGCAACTCAAAATTGCTCAGTGGTTTTGTTGGCAGCAGTTTGATGAAATTTACTTCCTCTTTTTCTTCCCTCTCATCCCAGCCCCGTTTTTTAAATATGGACGTAGGAATAAACCTTTTCCTTTTGTAGTGGCCTTTGCGAGTTCTTCCATGATTTTATTATGTCGTTTTTTCTCTTCGAAATCTCGCTGGACATTTTGTGCTTTCTTTACTGCACTAGTTATTGCCGAAGCTCCACCTGCCAACGATCCCAAGGCCGAAATACCTATGATAAAATTGAATCAAGACATGGAAAAATTAAACACTCTAGTTATATTTACCAGCGAGGATGGGTATTAAAGGAAGAATACCTCCCAATTTTCTCGGTTTTCGTTGTTTCTTCTTTTTGTTTTTCGGTTTTCTGGCTGTGAATCCACTGCCTGTTTTAACCTTTGCTTTCATGGTTCCGGCAATCAAAAGTGCGCTTAAGCGTTCTCCCAAAGATGCGTCTGATGATTTGAAACGTTGCCAAGCCTTAGAACCTAAAACTTTATCGGCCAAATGTCTTTCTTCTAGAGATTTCGATGAGCCGTATGCAATATCATGTGCTTTGCAGGCCGCATCCAACTCATTAATGCCTCTATCGCCACGTGCAAGGCGCTTTTCTAGTTTAGTTCCAGGTCCACAAAACTGATATCCTGGAATGTGCAGCTCCACAGGTAACTTGTCAATCAATTTGTTAATTAGTCCCCCACCAGAGCGCGTTCTCGTTTCTCGTTTAGCTTTCACTAACATCTGAGCTGTGAATGATGGAACTAGGGGATGGGATTCATATATATAGAGGACGAAGGGAGTGATTAGCGTCATTTGGTTAGTGACCATCGGTGTCAATCATGCGTTTTGTGAAGCAAAACACATGCAAATGTTTCAAAATGAACAAGAATTTAGACGAAATAGCATTTGATCAAATCAACAGCGATAAAACATTCAAAGGACCTTTTTCGAGTAAACATCTGAGGTGTTTAATTCTGGGGACGTCAGGTTCCGGGAAAACAAATCTGATGCTCAATTTATTGATTAATGAGCAAGGTTTAAGCTTCGAGAATGTGTATTTATTTTCTAAATCATTGGAGCAACCAAAGTATCAAATGCTTTGGCAAATTTTAGCGCAAGTACCAGAAATAGGGTTCTTTACTTTTTCAAACAGTGACGAGATTATGGAACCATCAGAGGCGCAAAAAAACTCGATCATAATATTTGATGACATTCAGTGTTCCTCTCAAGAAAACATTCGCAAATTCTTTTGTATGGGACGACATTCCCAGATTGACAGCTTTTATCTCGCTCAGTGTTACACGAGAATCCCAAAGCAGGGCATACGCGATAATGCAAATGTACTTGTTTTGTTTCCTCAAGATGAACTAAATATGAAAAGCATTTATCGAGATCATGTGAACAATGATATGTCATATGACACGTTTAAACAGGCATGTTATGAGTGTTGGACAGAGAAATACAATTTCCTGATCATAGACAAGGATGGTAAGATGAATCAAGGACGCTATAGAAGAAATTTCAACGAATTTATCATCATATAAAAGACCAGCCAATTTTCGTTGTGAATCAGTTACAACTTGTTTATCACGATGGCTGCAACTAAAAACTATCCTTCTCAATTGCAAGCTTCCGAAGAAGATAAACTTAAAAGGGAACTAATTAAATCCAGCGAACAAATCAAAAGAAAATATGAAAAACTAAGAAAATCTCTAAAACAGCAAGAGCAACACAGGCAAAAGAAGTTCAAACCTTTAACAGAACCGCTGCAAAAACTCGTCAGCGAACAGCAATCTCAAAAAGAGCTCTTCACAAATGCATTGATCAAAAAAGAAGAGCCCGCAGATGAAACGTATCCTCAGATGAGTTACTATTATCCTGTTAAAAAGGAGGATGAAGATGATTCAAACATTTCGATGGATTTGAATCACCCGGGCAAACAAGCGAGTGATGAAGGTGATCAACATGTGCAATCACCTGAAGAATTTGACAGTGCCACCTCCAATCGGTTTGAAACATTTTTTGAGAATTTTGATAAAAGGAAAATTGATCCTTATTATGCTCCGCACTTCCAAGAAAGTGAAAATGTATACGAAATGGGCAATAAGCAAGTTATATTTACGGATGATGAAATCATCATTGACAATCAACATACGCCGTTGACAAATGGTATTTTGGAGCTACTTTTCAAGCTCAAGCCCGATCAGAACATGTATGATGCCGAAGATCTAGAGAATTACGCTAAAATCGTCAATTATACCAACGTTCACAAAGAAAATAATGATCCATCTGGAAAAATTTCACATAAAAACTCTCACAAATATAAAACTATATTGAAAAACTTCCAACATTCACCTTCTAAAAAAAGGAAGTCATTAATAAAAGGAGGAGGATCTGATGCCGCGTTTCTTGGTCCAATGATGAAAAAATACAAACCCTCTGTGGACTTGGTGTACTGGAGAAATCCGAATGATTTAGTGGAGCGCCTCAGACTCCTGATAGCCTCACAGGCAGCGGGACACGAGCATGACAATGAAATTTTATCTATTTTGGAAGAATTAAAGGAAGGTGGTTTTATTGAATAGATGTTGAGTTTACGCTAGTGGTTTTATTTTCTCTCAGTTGGTATCCTTACAGAAAGTTCCAATTCTTGTTATAAAACTCACTACAAATGTCCCATAGTGACAATTTCACGATTGCATTGTAACAAGAAGGTTGCTCATGCCAGTACCAGTTAAAGCAGTGTGTCCAAAGTGTGGGGGTGAAACGGATGTTCCACAGCAGCCATGTGTGCGTTGTTCCTTCCATGCGCTAATCAAATCGGAAGGATATAAACATGATGTTCCCAAAGACCATAAGAAATGTTGAATAATGCAGAAATCTGTGAGCTTTTCCCCCAAGATTGAAGTTTACATGCTTGTAACTTATGCCTATGCTTATAAACAAGCCAGAATCGGAGCTCCCTGGATGAAAATGGCAATAGACAGACAACATTTTAAAAGACGCATTGAACATTTAACAGAGACTTTATCTGAAATTTTGGATAGTGAACATCGCAATAAAATTTATCATTCGCGTTTCGGTACATAAGCATCATCTCGGCAAACATATTCCCATTTCCATTATGAGCGTGGATAAGTTTGGACGTTATGCTGTTGGTGCGAATCATAAAAGACATGCCCCTTTGAAATTTCCCTCTCTCTTGCTCTTTGACAATGAAGGAAATTTAAATATTGCTGATAAACGAATCATCAACGTTCGTCATCCTTCTGGAGAAAACGATGTTGCCAATAAACATTTTGTAGAGCATATGGTCGAGGCAGCTATTGAAAAAATACGCTCATCTGTTGAATCAAAGCTGAATGAAATCAAACTTGTACACGCGAGAGAAACTCACCAGCTGATTGAAGAAAGTAAATTACATGCCGAGCTCATAAAGGCCTCAGAAGAAAGACTCTCTCAAGCAGAAATTCAACAAGGGGCTCAAATGGATGCATTTCAGCGAGACTTTGGGAGTTATGCAGAGAAAAGTGGGGCTATTGAAATGAATTTAGCGGATAAATTGCAAAAGCTACACGAGGATTTTCATACCTTTAGAGAGGAAATTCACGGCACAACGTCACAGATACCATAGAAATTAGTTTATAAGAACGGACAAAACTTGAAAAGTGTTTAGTGTTCAGCAGACTTTGTGGAAATGAGCAAGAGACAGGTTGTCAATGAAATTCATAAACCGGCTAGAAGACATTTTGCACGGAGATCGGTCTTTTCCAAGGGAATAGATGATCTCTGGCAGGCAGATCTCGTGGAAATGCAGCCTTATGCAGATGTCAACAATGGCCGCAGATATTTACTCACAGTAATTGATGTATTTTCCAAATTTGCTTTTGCTGCTCCTTTAAAAACCAAATCTGCTTCTGAAGTGACACATTCCATGGCAAACATTTTCAAAACATGGAACAGAAAACCAAAATACTTGCAAACAGATCAAGGTAACTTTCACTCTGTTCCAATAATCTTGAATACATTATTTCATTTCTTTTAAAGGTAAGGAATTTTTCAACACTACCTTCAAAAAACTTATGCAAGAGAATGGAATCACCCATTATTCCTCGTTTAGTCCCTTGAAAGCCTCCGTTGTGGAACGTTTCAACCGGACGTTGAAAAGTCGCATGTATAAAACCTTCAGTCTACAGGGTTCTTATAAATGGGTAAACATTCTACCAACGCTGATAAAAGACTATAACAATAGTTTTCATCGCACAATCAAAACAAAACCTGTTGATGTTACCAAAGAAACCGAAGATCACATCAGAAAGTCAGCCTACAACTATACAATAATGTATCAGAAACCAAAATTCAAAGTCAACGATCGTGTACGTGTTAGTCGCTATAAAGGAGTATTTGAAAAATCTTTTACACCCAATTGGTCAACCGAAATTTTCACAATAGCGCAAGTTAATTTGACCAATCCCAGGACTTATAAGCTCAAAGATGTCGATGATCGTCCAATCTTGGGAGATTTTTATGAATTAGAGTTGCAAAAAGTGAAATATCCTGATGTATATCTCGTTGAAAAAATAATCCGTCGACACAAGAACAGAATATTTGTGAAATGGCTTGGATTTGGAGAAGAACATAACTCATGGATAGATAAAAAAGATCTATTCAATTAAAAATTGTATAAAACTTGTATAAAACTGTATAAAATATCACATGTTTTTAAATACTAATTGTAAAAAAACAGTATAAAATAACACATGTTCTTAAAATAATATTTGTATACACTAAATAAAATAACACATACTTTTTACAAAAAATAAACAATAAGAAAACTATATACATTCTTTACATTTATAATGACCCCAGGCTAATGTATTGATTCCATCTTCCAAAATGAATCTCTTATCATCGTTAGCATCCAATGTTTTTTTACTCATCTCTGTCGAGACCACGTTGTGATTTTTCCCTCTTATAATACACTGCTTTTTATGCATTGGCGGGTCTTGAGGATTGAACAAAGCATTCTCATAATCTTCAAAAGTTAACTTGCTCAATACATTCTTTTTTATGCCCTTTGCTTTCTTTCTATCTTTATTCTTTTCCACCTCTCCCTCCCCATTCTCTTCCTCCTCCTTCTCCTCCTCCTCCTCCTCCTCCTCCTCCTCCTCCTTTTCCTCCCCTTCTACCGTAAATGCATACATTTTAGCTCTCAACGCACAAAATTTTGACATTATGAGGCCTTTATTTTCATCCGACATCAACCCTATTTCTTTCTTATTTGCGAGCGGCATTCCAAACTGATTGTTTTGAGGGTAAGCCGAGGTATCAAATTTATGAATGTCGCGTTTGATAATTTCGTAAACATCAAGGTTAGATACTTCATAAATCAACGAGTCAGTATCAGTATAGACTAACTTCAAGCCATCTCCAAAGGCATCCTTCGCATACCCGTAATGGAAATCGTAAATCACAGTCTTTGACAGATCCAGAATGGTTGTTCCAAGGTAAAGAGGTCGATCGTACTTGATTTCAGTCTTTTTTAATTCGATCATGACTAGATCTTCCGAAATGATGCGGAAATTTTTCATTCGCATGTTGGCAAGAAATTTCCGAGCACCGTATCGCCCATCCCAGCAATTACACAGTTTAATGTCTCTGCGTTTTCTCAAATTCTCACAAAATTTCCCGTAAATGCAGTTATTACATAATTTAAATAAACGTTTCTCAAATTCATTTTTGGCCGCTTTTCTCAAATTGGTATTCAAATCAATGTATTTGCGTAAAAATGGTTTTTGTTTAAATTCCAAAATTTTGTGAATCCGTGTCACTTTTGCCCCATACCTAACAGCCTGTTGTAAATTTTGAATATGTAATATATAGTCTTCCTTGTTGAACAATGTTGTCATCAATTTAGTTTGGGTCGATCCTGGAGGCTTTCTATGTTCAGGCAACAAAGGTAAATCATTTGTCTTGTCATGGATAGCTTCAGGGATCTCGATATCCACTTGCAGAATGTACCCAGTTTGATCCTCCTCATGATGATCCATTATGTCGAAATTATCAACCTCTTCCTGTGATAACCAACGAAACCCAGCATATGGTAAGGATTTCATCATCGCATGGCCATAGAGGTTGTTCACGTCGAGATATAGCAAAAATGTTTCATCACGAGTCGGATCAAACTGCTCCTGATAGTGATTATTTGCTACCGCATATCTCTTTGATGCCTGAACCAGTCCACCTCTCATTGACATTTCCAAAAACATAATCATATCGGGATCAGTAAGTAATTCAAGTTCAATTTCGGTGATGGACAACATTGCTTGAAAACAAAAGGATGGTAAGGAGAAAAAGTGACACACATCCATGTTGTAAATGTTTTTGAGGAGACATCTAAACTGCATAAATATATCTGTCATGAGCAATACGTCGGTTTTCAGGTATAATCGAGCATATTCCGCAAGGTTTTTGATGTTGAAATGTCGCCATACCTTTTTAGCATGCTCGTACTCTTTCTTGCTTACTTTCGCATCATTCAGCTTGTTGTAGAATTTCTCTCGGGACGGTATGCTTACCTCTTCCAACACATTCCAATCTGTTACATGGTCATAACAAAAGATGCCTTTTCTGGAGACCAGCTCAAAGTCTTCATCATCAGGGAATGCCGCCCTCGTAAATTTCATGTCGTTTTTATCGAGATTTTCTGCTAACTCCTCAAGACTCGCTTGCATAAATTTCACCGAATCTAGAAATCGAACAGAGATCTTCCCAAACCTTTTGCTAACAGAGAGATATCTCTCACTGTTTATGGGGATAACCCGAATCTCACCATCACCCTCCGCCAAATGTGGAATGATGAAGTGAAAGTCATAATTAGCCCCATTGTGCAAAAAGACTGGGATAAATCTCTGCGTTCTGTAGTTCAGGTTGCAGGCCTGAAATTGGAAAAAATACTTAGAAATATATCAATATGCATTTCGGAAATTAACTTACATTATGAGCGAATCCACGAAATTTCCCAGTCAAATGGCAGTGGTCTCGAACAATTTTGTCTTTTGTGAGATCAAACGGTTTACCGCAAATATGACACTTTTTGCAGTTGTCATACTGTGTGTTGGCGAAAACCATTGGTTTGTTCAACCCCAACACCTCTTCTACAGTTTCAGCTAATTCTTCCAATTTGTGCAGGAATTGTTGCACGCAATCTTCTCCCTCGAACATGTAAAAACTGTTATATTGACTGTTGTGGCACACCACTTGCATGGCCACGGCATATGGCACATGCTTTTGGTAGTCCATTGTATATGAAGCATTTTGGTCTTCTGGTTGAGATGGATGAAGAGGTTCCAAGAAACTTTCGATATCTGCAAACACCATTAAGGGTACGTCTTCTTTTTTGTCGAAAGCCTTGAATTTTAAAATGTTGTGTTCTTCATCAGGTAATTTCAAGTGCACAGTATCGAAATTGCGGCACAGCTTCTCATGTTCAATCAAAAGTCTTTCTTCGTGGAAGTATGCGAGACACCTGTCGCAAATATATTTTTTCTGACGTGAACTATTGAGTTGAAAACAGCATAACCTTGACAAATTTTTAATATAGCAATAGTGCGATGTCTCATCATTCTTCAAAAGGAGAAGATTGACGTGCAACTCTTGTTTGTTTTGGGTGAAGTATAGTGGTCCAATAATTTTGTTTCCTTCCACTCCGTAAACGTTGACAGAGATGTTGGGGTTTTGACGTTCAAATTTTCCCACGTCTGTTATATCGAGGGGAAACTCTAAGCCTTCCAGGTTGAGGGTGGTGAAGGGATCCGGGTACTTGGATACCCTCTGAGGATCACGGACGACAGGTCTTATTCCGGCCAACACAGAGTATGCAAAGCAATAGTCATCATACAAATTTTTTACATTGATGACTGCCTTCGTGTTTTCAATCCACTTTGGAAGGGGAATGTATGATCCTCCCTTCAGATGATCACATTTTGCGATGTTGATCTTGAAACAGAAAATTAAATGATGAACTTTTAGCGTGCCATCAACTTACTTGCAACTGGGAGATCTCATACAGGGCTTTTCCCGATTCCCTCAGTGAGAATTCCTCCACTTTGGTCAGGAGTGTTTCCTTGAGTTGTTGCAAATAGTCATCCAAATTTGTTGCTGTAAATATCTTATATTAAACATGCACTTGGAATATAATCAAAAAACTTACCCGTTGTTATCAGGGTCATCTTTGAAATGAAGAAAAATTCATGCACCTTCTCTCCCATTCCCTTTTTTATTTTAAACAAGCATTTCAACTCGCTGTTTGTTTTGAGTTGTCCATGGTCTTGAAGTTTTTCAGTCAGTTTCAATTTCACAACTTCCTCACAGGCTAGGAGAAAGCTGCTGATACTTTTAAACCCAGTGTTGGCGATTCTTCCAACACTGAGTCGGTTGCGCAATGCGCTGGCAACATCTTCCCAGCACACCACATTTTGTTCCACTGCACTATGTTGTCTTTTCATATTTTCAATGTTGTTGACATAAGCACTAGTGAAAATAGACTAATTCTGGAATTATCGCGCTCCTCCTTTTATAGCAACGAGTTCAAGGTCACGTGATTATTTTTTTTTGTTCTAGACTTTTCGACGTAAACATCTCTTGCTTCATATTTTTGAAACCAAATCTTCCTAAATCGTGAGAAGTTGAAAACAATTTCCAAGAATTAACACTCTTTGAAACATGATATCTTGTAAACAACTTTAAATTATTGTCGCAGTGATTTATTATTATTACTATTTTAGCAAACAAGATCGCTTTACATTTCTAGATTTTTCGATGTGATTGAGTCATATCTTGCAACATTCTTCACATAATGAGTCACGAACAAGTTTGTAATAAAAATCATTATTGCGTCATTTCCTCATCTTCATTCCCGATAGTCATTTTTCTAGAATATTTGAGGTTTTTTTTTTCAATTGCGGTTCGCTAAACAACGTTGGTTCATTTCTTTGGAACGTTCTAGAATGTCATTTCAATTTCAAATTTATTAAACGCTATAGTTGCTTCTTGTTTACTACTCTAGAATGTTCTAGAATGTCATTTCAAGGTTAAATCCCTAAAACTACGTATTTACTCTTGTTTACTACTTTAGAATGTTCTAGAAGGTCATTTCAAGGTCACATCCCTGAAACTGTGTAATTACTCTTGTTTACTACTTTAGAATGTTCTAGAAGGTCATTTAGAGGTCACATCCCTAGAAACTGCGTAATTACTCTTGTTTACTACTTTAGAATGTTCTAGAAGGTCATTTCAAGGTCAAATCTCTGAAACTGCGTAATTACTCTTGTTTACTACTTTAGAATGTTCTAGAAGGTCATTTCAAGGTTAAATCTCTGAAACTGCGTAATTACTCTTGTTTACTACTTTAGAATGTTCTAGAATGTCATTTCAAGGTTACATCTCTAGAACTGCGTAATTACTCTTGTTTACTACTTTGGAATGTTCTAGAAGGTCATTTAGAGGTCACATCCCTAGAAACTGCGTAATTACTCTTGTTTACTACTTTGGAATGTTCTAGAAGGTCATTTCAAGGTCAAATCTCTGAAACTGCGTAATTACTCTTGTTTACTACTTCAGAATGTTCTAGAAGGTCCTTTAGAGGTCACATCCCTAGAAACTGCGTAATTACTCTTGTTTACTACTTTGGAATGTTCTAGAAGGTCATTTCAAGGTCACATACCTAAAACTGTGTGATTACTCTTGTTTACTACTTTAGAATGTTCTAGAATATCATTTCAAGGTCAAATTCAACCTATAAAACGAAGCAGCAAAATCCAAACTTCAGTCAGTTTGTCGTCAGCTGTTTGCACGTGCAGATCTTTCGGTGAGTGATCTTTCTTCTTTAGATAATCTTTGATACTAATTATTTGCATTCTCATCTTTTTTAGAAGCTTTTGCAACAGAATGTTTCCTCACTCTACCTCCACCAGTCACTATGAAGAAGATGTCACTTGGGATTGGCCCCAATCCTCAACTTTCTATCAACTGCAAGCTGAAAATGTAAACAAGCCTCCCCTTTGGTATCGAAGCACCAGTTTGGTGTTGCAGTTTTTATTTTCTCTAACAAAATGCGAAGGAAAAATGCTGATAACTGCCCTCAACTGCTTGACTTGGGAAATTGAAAGCTGGATATATGGCAAATGCGGCAATACTCCCATCGGTTTGAAACTAAGCGATAAAGAAATTGAAGAATTTCTGAGAAAGGAGGCTGAGTTGTTGCAAGGATTTACTACAAAGACAGATATAAAAATTTCCGATAATCTTGCTATCACCTATAAGAGCGTGTATGGAACCACGGAGATGTCAATTATTCAGGCGGGAGATGATACTACAGCACTCACCTTCCAAGAAAAAACTGTGCGAGATTTGATCTCCTATTTGTTGCTGACCAAGATGCGAAGGAAGAATTTGAAGTTTGATGCTACAGCTATAAAAAATCTATTTTTCGATTTCTGTCACCAGTTTAATGGACATCCTGAAAATTTTAACGACTTTCTGCGTACTCAACTGCAACTTGACGATTCCATTCCACTTCTTCATTCTGAGGCTTTATTGGAGGCGTGCATCAAATGTGAAAAAGAACTAAAGGCTCAATTACTTACAGTTCGTGCAGTATAATGTATTAATAATAATTATTAAATATTCCATTCGTATAATTTCATTGATTTTCTTACATGTATATAGCTATACACCAATAAAGCAGTAATTGTTTACATTTGTCTTTTTTTCCCCCCACCATCCTGAGAACACCCCTGATTATGCTGAAATTGAAAGGAGGAGGGGCTTTCTTAGAGATCTTCTAGACTTGCATGATAAACATAAATGTCATTAGATTTTCCACCAACATATTCACCGATAACTATGCACCCCGATATACACCTAGTAATAAATCCCCAAATTTAATGGTAATGCGGGTTCGCATCTGTGCTAACAGATGTTGGCATTATATAGGTTTGTATCTATGCTAAATGGAGCTTCGCAGTTGTACCGGGAGATTGCGCTACTGCATAGATTACTGTAAACGCCGGTAATACGGGTTCCTGTGAATGCCGGTAATGCAGGTTCCTGTGAATGTCGGTAGATTCCTGTAAATGCCGGTAATACAGGTTCCTGTAAATATAGGTAGATTCCTGTAAATGCCGGTAATGCAGGTTTCTGTAAATGTCGGTAATGTTAGTTCCTCTGCGCGCCGGTAGGTGGCGCTACTGTCGGTGACCTTGAAACTGCGCCAGAATCCCCATAGCTATACTACTTGTTTTCAACCTAGAATCACAAGTAAGTTTTAATTTGACGAGAAATGCATGCATAATTTTAGCGGAATCTGGTGAGAGTCCTTCATCGCCAGTTTGAATGACAATTTATGTGTCATCATGACGAGCATAATGACATCCCAAGCAATATACTAATATACTGGTCATTTCGAAAGAAAAACAGACGCTTTCCGCCAGTTTTCCGTTGCCATTCCATACCACTTGGAAAAAATAGGTACCTGTGACTTTTCAAATTTCCCAGTATTCCACGGAAATCCAAAGTGAGATTCGGTGGGACTTTTTTTGGAGGGGGGGGGGGCTACACAAGACGCCAAAATATTCTCAAAGTTTCGTGCAGTTTTTTTTTTATCATCATTATCATCATTGAATATGTTCGTACAGTAATTATGAATAATGTCCAGGTTTGGGCTGGAATCGATCTGAATGCACCGGTTGCATTGGTACGACAGCTGGAAACGTTTGTTTTTCAGTTTTTGTATGCAAAAATGCCGCTTTGCACGGTTCTAGTGCATGCCCATTCAAGTCATTTGACCCGAAGGCCCACTTTTTCCCATCATCAGGATCGAAGATGATGGTCTTTTTTCCAAGATGGCGATCAAGTTCCAACGTTTCATTTCAGCAACCGCATACATCAACAAGATGATGGTCGTTTTAGACCAATTGTGGGTCGTAGAAAACGAAAATGTTCTTATTTCCATGCTTTTATGCCTTACAGAAAAAGAGGGGGGGTCAATTTATACATAAAAGACGTATTTTTCGCTGTGGTTGAATATTGCATATCGATTCAATTAAGCGGTTTTATTTTACAACCTGAACTAAGTATTCTGACCTAAGTTGTTAGTGCTATCTCACTTTCGCGCATGCGATTTCTCGCTCTTTCTCTCTCTAATTTAGATCAGATCAGTGAGTTTTGTGCTAAAAGGTAAGCACATAATGTTGGGTATGTCTTCTGGCGAATTCGAGCATGAAGAACACGGATATGAGGCTCGAAAAGAATTCCAACCCCCCCAAAAAAAACGTTATATGAGCTAAATACGCTCAATTAGTGCAACGTCAAAACGTGGGTTTTGTACGAAAACAACGAACACGTGAGTTGGCAACACTTCTTGTCAAAGTGACAGCTGATGGAATATTTGCGAATCAATAGATACAACGACCTTCCTGTAGGGTGTTTCGTAACCAAAAGGGCCTCCGAGGGTGAGAATGCCAAATACATTTTACAATTTGTTTGACAGCTGCAGTGGAGGATGTGGGAAGGGGTGGAGGGTGGGAATCAGGCGTGACAGTAAGTGCTGCCAACCTAGCAGAGATTGTTTTCATACAAAACCCAACTTTTGACGTCATCACTAATTGAGCGTATTGAGGAATTGAATTTCCAAAATTATCGAGTTTCGATAATGGTACCTACACAACATATGATTGTGTGTGTTCCTATCATAGGTATCATTATAATGAAGCTGTAGCAAGGTAAGTAGGTAATTGCTAGGTAGCAATTATAATCAAGTTAATAATGGTGATAATGAAAAGACCAAGTAATATTTATCCTGGAAATATTTTCAAAAACTATTCGTGAGTACCTACACTTTAAATAAGTCTTAAAAGAAGAATGTTACTTCATCGTCTTCAGCGTTTTCATCTTTATCCCGACTGAAAAAAAAATTTGGAAGTTGCCAAGAGTTGTGGAAGGAATCAAACCCTAAATATCATTGCAATCGTCATGTCTTATTTTTTGTTGATTTCAAATGAAATTTGAGAATTTATAGATCGAAGGTCGAAGGCAAGGTATCAGCTGCACATCTATAGAATAGAGATGTACCTACCTGAGCGATGATAGTCTTGCTGTCTCCCTCACTCTAAATTCATTACAAAGACAGTTGTCTGGTCAAGTGTTGACTGGTTTAAGTCCGATGCAAAACACAAAGACTTCCTACTTGTTTTTATAACTTCGGTGTTGTTTTCAGTGGCGACCCTAGAGGAGGTTCAGGGGGGGCCAGGCCTCCACTGGGTGACCCTCGGCCCCCACTGGAGGAAATCTTGGGGTGGGCCATTTATTTTCATGGTAATAAATCATTAATCTTGTTTTACATTCATTTTGTTGAGTTTTATTCAAAGGAAAAGTATTTCAGTCGTGAATTTTGTAGGAGAAAGAAGCTTGCGCTAGCGGTGGTTGAAATCAAAAAAGCATTCACTGATTCCAGTTCCACGAATCCACGAAGGATAAAACTTTGAATTGCGTGTTTAGAGAATAATTATAGAAAGTAGATAAAATATGGGGCTGCAATCAGGAGTGGGGGGTACGACCTTGACCTTGACAGGTCATTGACCCCTGACCTTGACCTTGACTCGACTTTGACCTTGACCTTGACAGGTCATTGACCTCTGACCAGTGACTGACATTTGTTGACAAGAATTTTGAAGGTTGTAATCTACAATTTTAAAATTATTTAATTAATTGCATTTCCGGCAGGATTTACTTATAGTGCAGTAAAGATAGTCATAAAAGACCCCAAACCTGGAAAAAATAATTCATGAAATTTTATAGCACATATCGATTCAAAATCTCATTGTTCACCACATACTCAGAATCCCCGAAAATCCCAGTTGAGCATTCTTCTTGCGGCGCTGTCAAAGTATATCATGTTTGCTGCAACTAGTCCGAAAATAGTATTCTTGTTTTTGTCACACTAGAGCTACACTGTTGGCTTAGAACTATTGGTATATACTGCAGAGCATGATTAGACCTTGGTTTAAACCTCTCATTCGTATTTCTCAAAAAAAAAACACGGAAGTCGCTTTAATTTCCAATTAACAGTGTTGATTAAGTACAATCCGAGAGTTAGTAACCAAGTTTATTACAATCTGTTTGATTTGTGATAGAGACATGAAATTTGGTATGAGTGGTCTTCATGGTCTTTTTCCCAAATGTGAACATGACGCCTCGCCATATTATGAGTAGGGAGGCCCAAAAACCCTCTTGAAAATTTGAAGTCTCAGGACTTTCAGGAACTCTCACAAATCACCGGTAAATATCGTCACACATTTCAAAAAGTAATCATTTGACTCTACACCAAACCTTGACAGGAGACACAATAGTTGTCGCAATGTACGCATTGTTCTTCGTGTTAAAAAAAAAATCTTCGGACTGTCAAAAAAACACAGTTTTCAATGATTTTTCAATAGTTCAATAGTTCAATAGTTTATTAGCGACCCTTAGTGTATAATATACATACAAATAGGATTTGTCAAAAAAAATATAATAATAATAACAATAATAAGCAAAAGATTGAGATATAAGTAGGCACTTATACATAACAATATATAATTACACAATTATTCACAGCATAGTACACAAAATCTGAGTACCATATTGACTAGGAATAGGTATCACAACGTTAAAACTGGTTACATTTTAAAAATTCATCTGCTGTGTAAAAAGAATGCCTCAACAGCAACTGTTTCACCTTCCTTTTGAAAATACCCAAGCTAGCCGCCTGCTTAATTTCCAGAGGGAGTCTGTTGAACAGGTGAACGGGAAACACTAACGGGCTTTTCCCCACCAACGCGAGCCTATGGCGCGGAGTGACCAGCCTTTCTGGATAGCGATAGTTGTAAAACGAAGACTCATCGCATCTAACTTTGAATTTTACATTTTTATTTTTATATACATAACACACAGACTCCAACACGAAAAGGGAGGCCACAGTCAGGAGACCCAACTCCTTGAAGAGACCCCGACAAGAAAACATAACGCGTTTAAAAGTCATCGTGCGCACTATTCTCTTCTGCGCCAACAAGATGGTGTTTAGATGAGGACTGTTTCCCCAGCACAGGATGCCGCAATTTAGTAGAGACTGAACATGTGCACTATAATACATCTTGAGGACATGCAAACCTACAGCACCTCTCAACTGCCTCAAAACAAAACACGAGACAGACAATCTTCTGGTCAAGAAATCCACGTGACTCCCCCATTTCAGATCTTCGTCCAAAAAAATACCCAAAAATTTCACACTTCTGCTGAAGTTGAACGTTTTGCCGCCTATAATAACGCCGGGCTCCCTTCGTGATGACGCCGTAAAAAAGTGCATCACGTCAGTCTTTTCCTTGCAGAGTACAAGACGATTAGCTTCACAGAACTCTTCCATGTCCGCGACTGCCGCACCTAATTTCCGGATAAGTACAGCGGCACCATCTGACTCAACAGCCGCGGACGTATCGTCAGCATAGAGTGTCACGTGGCAGTCTGAAATCTTTATGTCATTGATAAATAAAATGAACAGTACAGGGCCGAGGATGCTGCCCTGGGGAACCCCAGAAGTGACTGTCTTCGAACATGAATAATAGGTGGCATTCCCTACCCTCACCCTCACTTTCTGCTCTCTATTCGAAGGTATGAAGTCAGCCAATCGAGTGCAACACCACGGATACCATAGTTCCGAAGCTTCCCGATAAGAATTCTATGATTAACGGTGTCGAAAGCTTTCGACAAGTCAAAGAAAAGCGAAGTACAGTCCTTCCTACGGTCCAGGCATTCTAGGATATGGGCATAGAGCGATAAGATGGCATTCACCGTCGAGTGGCCACCCCTAAAACCGAACTGGTTCCCGTTCAGAATCCCTTGCTTGTCCAAAAAAGACAGTAACCTATTAGAAAAGATCCTCTCATAAATCTTGGAGAAGACTGACAATAGCGCGATCGGCCGGTAGTTTGTAATACTCGATTTTTTACCTTTCTTATGCACCGGGATGACGACGGCCGACCTGAGAACAGAAGGGAAATTACCATTTGAAAAAGACAAGTTGATAAGCTGTGACAAAGGACCGGCTATATACTCAGCTGCATGAGCCAGCAAAGAGCAAGGAACATTGTCGTAACCGCATGAGTCCTTTGTCGAAACGTACTTGATAATAGTGGACACCTCACATGCATCCGTGGGACCATGGAACATAGATCCATGTTCCAGGCCGGACGCCGCCCCCCGCCGCAGGCACCCGCGGCAAACCCACCAGCCACGGCCTCCACCGAGTCTACAAAGTAATTGTTGAAAGAATCCGCGATTTTGAGATCATCAATCGGGTGGCTCCCCTCATCCGTGAAAGAAGTCTGCATTCCATGGGACACCTCACCACTCAAAGATCTAACCATATTCCAAGCCGCTTTTGACATGTTCTTGGAGTTGAGAAGCTGAGCAACATAAAATTTTTTCCTTGCAGTCGCAATATTAGTATCATGATTTTTTTTCATAACCTTGTAGCGGGTAAGCAACTCCGCGTCATAAGTAGTTTTACAAACCTTGAAGATCTCCCTCAGGAAAGCACCCTGCTTTATTAGTGCAGGGCTTATCCAAGGTTTAGAACATGTTCTGTTTTGAGGCATTACTTTTTTGTTTACAAGTGGAAACGCAGCCTCTATCATTTCCTGAAATGCTGCAGAAAACAAGGCGAATTTTTCATTACTATCAATCGCACTACTACGTATAAATGACCGATCACTTTCTGACAGCAGGTGCCGAAAATGAGCAATATTTTCTGGTTTTTTGAACATTCTTGTTTGAGTATACTCAAACTCATTCTGCCTTTGACGAGGGTAATGGTAATCCACACGCTGCATGAAGTGATCCGACAGATCGGTGTAGATAGTCCTAGGTGTTACTTTGCTAAGTTGACAGCTCACAAAAATATTATCAATTAAGGCCGGTTTATAGTCGACGGATGCATAAACGGAGACGTAGACGGTGATTTAAACGGAAGACTCTATGCAAGATGCTTGTTTATAGTCGACGTAAGCGCAAGGCGGCGCATGCATGTTGATGACAAGTTTTGACAGATTATCGACTGCTGTCACCTGCAAAAATGTCCGCTTGAAATGAAACTGCAGCAGCAGCGCATCTACAGCAATCGGTTTCGTTTAGCTGCGTAGTCAACAAACAGGCGACAGTAAAAGAACGGGAATTGCTGAGCAGCCGATTGTGCAGTCGGTGTCAAAGAACGCCATAAAAGTAGAAGCGCTCCCGGTTAAACAGCCGATTGAACCAGTGAGTTTAGTCTATGGGCTTGTCTATGATGGGAAGACCTGCAGACGAGCTGCGAGTAAAGGGAACCGTCTATATGAGCAGATCTATATAGGGACTTTCAGAATTCTCCATGAGAGGTTTGTTGCGTCCTCACTGCTTCACTCTGATTGGTTAAATTGTCACGTTTATGCTTCCGTCTACATCAAAAGTTGAATGTTGGCCAACTTCTTCCGTCGTCCGTCGTCCGTCACCGCTTCCGTCCATTGCGTCAGACTATAAACGATCACACCAGTTTAGGCCAGTTCATCTTTTGCGGAAGACTTCCGCTTACGTCTCCGTTTATGCATCCGTCGACTATAAACTGGCCTTTAGAGACTTACTATCTCCCTGTATTCGAGAGAAGTCTGAGAAACTTTGTTTCAATCTAAGAAACGGTGAGTTAATCTGCTGTGTATCATTATTCACTAATTTGTATTGGCCGAAGCTATTCATAGAGTCCGTTTTTTGATATTGTCATTCTAGGGATGACAGCTCCCGAAGAATTGAGCCAATTCAAGTGTGAAGTTCAACAGCGTTTTTTGATTGTTCCAAATCAATATGATCGACAATTTATAGTGGCGGGGTTAACGGCCAAAAATGTAATGATCTGTGCATTTTGTGATAAAAGCAGGAAATTTGGCATACGTGTTCAGAAGACCCTCCTTTGCAATTTCAGATGTGGCGCCACGCAAGATTTCGCACCAGAGGCACTGTATTGCGGTTAATATACCTGCTAGGGGTAAATTCTGCAAAAATGGTTCCTGGCCGGTCTCTGGTACCGCAGTCGGTATTATCAAGTTCTGTTCAGCTAAAACTACATGTAGAATTGAGTGAAGAGTGCATTTTCACAAGCAAAGTTCCAAATGCTGCCTTTATACGTTGTTTTAATACATTTTAAGGCCAACTTTGTTTTAGGACAGGAAACATGGTAAAAAAATTGCCAAAACCTCGGCAAAGATATGAACGTCCTGAAAATTTGATATTCTGTTCAGAATTAAGTGCCCTACTACATATCTAAAATTGTCAAAAATCGCACCCCGAGGCTTCGAGTTATTGGAGGGTGGGTAAAAAATTGCAACTCAAAATTACAGGTATAGAACCTGATGGAACCCGTCAACCCAATGGATGCAAATACGTCGTAGTTCGACGCATCACATCCCGTTGATACAATTTTGGCACAAAAAGTGTCGATCATTGTTGTAGGGGAGTCGCGGGGGAGGGCGAAACTCGGCTGGGTGGCTCTTTTTCTTCCTGGGCCATGAAGAATCGATCACGACAAGATTGGTATCTTTTCCGACTAAATTCAATGTCCTGAACTTGAATCCGATGTATAAATTTGGATAAAAACAAGTTTAAACAAGTTAACTTGAGAAAACCTGTTTTTTCTTCGACAATTTCCACAAAACTTTTTTTTACTGTTAGAGGCATTCATCTTTGAAAATATTATAGAGGCCATTAGATTGAACTGTATTCTTCACGAAAATCATCCATTCGATCTGTAACTTGGTTTTTCGAGATAGAAAAAATCGATTTGAACTTTGGTCGGCACAGGCCGTCGTCTACTACTGACCAGAACACTACACCATGCATCTTTCAATGAAAATAGCCCAAACTATCTGAAAAATTATAACTCATCTTTGAAAGTTCGAGGATCTGTGCAGAACTGAATTCCCTATAACATAAACAAAATCGTCATAAATCGCAATGCAGGGTATTGAGTTATTACTTGAAGGTGCATGCTGTAGTGTTCTGGTCATTAGTGGACGCCGGGCAGTGCCGACTAAAGTTCAAATCGGTTTTTTCTATGTCGGAAAACAAAATTACAGATCGAATAGATGATTTTCGTTAAGAATACAGTTCAGTCTAATGATCTCTGAAATATTTTCATAGATGAATACCTCTAACAGTAAAAAAAGTTTCGTGAAAATTGTCAAAGAAAAAACAGGTTTTCTCAAGTTAACTTGTTCGAACTTGTTTTTATCCAAATTTACACATCGGATTCAAGTTCAGGACGTTGAATTTAGTCGGAAAAGATACCAATCTTGTCGGGATCGATTCTTCATGGCCCAGGAAAAAAAGAGCCACCCAGCCGAGTTTCGCCCTTCCCCACGACCCCCCTTCAACAATGATCGACACTTTTTGTGCCAAAATTGTATCAACTGGTTGTGATGCGTCGAACTACGACGTATTTGCATTCATTGGATTGACGGGTTCCATCGGGTTCTATACCTTTCATTTTGAGTTGCAATTTTTTACCCCCTCTCCAATAACTCGAAGCCTCGGGGTGCGATTTTTGACAATTTTAGATATGTAGTAGGGCACTTAATTTTGAACAGAATATCAGATTTTCAGGACGTTCATATCTTTGCCAAGGTTTTGGCAATTTTTTTACCAAGTTTCCTGTACTGAAACAAAGTTGGCCTCAAAATGTATTGAAACAACGTATAAAGGCAGCATTTGGAACTTTGCTTGTGAAAATGTACTCCTCACCCATTTCTACATGTAGTTTTAACTAAACAGAACTAAAAAATACCGACTGCGGTACCAGAGACCGGCCAGGAACCATTTTTGCAGAATTTACCCCTAGCAGGTATATTAACCGCAATACAATGTCTCTGGCGCAAAATCTCGCGTGGCGCCACATCTGGAATTGCGGAGGAGGGTCTTCTGAACAAGTATGCCAAATTTCATGCTTTGATCACAAAATGCACAGACCATTCCGCTAACCCCCCCACTATTATGCATGGATGAATATAGTAGGTTCACTTGTACCGTGATTCTAGTTGGCTGTGAGATTTTGTTTCTAAGTTATCAAATTTGATATTTGAAAACTCCCTAGAACTTGGCAGTTGGTTGCATTTTTTTTTTGAGAGTTTAAGCTTGACGACAAGATCAACAACTTTACCGTTTGTCAAATCGAGTGTCAAATAGACTGAAAGTCACGAGTTTCTTGAAAATTGTGGTGAAATTGTGCCCATTACTGTGAAAACTGTGTTTGCGCCTCAGCTTGTGTCTTGAACAGTAACGTCCAGTGCCCATTTTAAAGTCCTCGAGAGTGCCATCAAGAACTCGCTTCTTGGAGAAAAAATGGGCAGAATAGGTGCTGGGCATGTACCCCATAACGTTCAGCTTTGCGGAGAAGACGTGAATCTATTTTCAAAAACCACATAATATGGAAGCATTGTGAACTATTCCTGGTTTTTTAAAGAAGTACCCACACTCTGGAAGGCTGAAAACAATGGGAAGCTGAACCCTCCTAATTTTTGTGGGGATGGGATTCATCGGCGTTAATACTTGATTTCACTGCTCAGGACATCGTACTGGAACAAGAAATTTGCGGAACTTGTGAAAGGTGAACTACATCCACTCCATATTTGCAATTTGCAAAGTTGATTTCGGTAAATTTTTCATTTTTGACAGCAACAGTCAACTCACCATCACACCAACATAACCTATCTTTCGAAGCCAGACGCTCAGGCGCACACTAGGCAGTTGGACGTGAAGTCTACAATGCCAAACTGTGAAATTTGCCCAGCCTACTAGAATCACGGTACAAGTGAACCTACTATAGCTGGAACTGTTTTGTAACCTAATTTTATATGACTACACGCGGAACCAAGCGCAAAAGCATAGGAAAATATTTTCTTTGCGTCGCTCACCATCATAAAATTTGTGCCCCTAGGGTGTGTTGAAAATATTTCTATACCGTGTATTCACTCGAACTAAGTGCTTTGAAGTATTCCACGCCTCAATCCTTATTCTTCGTGCCTTCTACTTGACAACTGCAGATCGTATTGACGTTTGTCCATACTCTTTAGTCTGTATTCGCTGTTGTTTCGCCAAAGTAGCATGAAATTTGGTGCAATTCTAACAATGATAGGTGGCGGTAAAAAAATTTTTTTCGGGGCTTTTGCGCATCACTCCTCATCTAGTTATACTCAATAAAATTATAAAACAGTTGAAGCTATCCACCCAATAATAAATTGTCATTCATTTCAATTGGTACCATCGAAAAAAACGCTGCTGAACTGAGAACTTGAATTGGCTGGTTTCATCTGGACATGTAGCTTCTAGATGTCAATATGAAGAAATGGACTTCATCAATGGCTTCGGCAGATACGAATTAGTGGATAATGATATGCGGAAGATAAATTTATTCGTCTATTACATGAAAAAATTATAAAAACCTGATTTTTTTTTGACATTCCGAAGAATTTTTTTTCATTATGAAGAACATTATGAAGAACAGTGCGCACATGGTGACAGCTGGTGTGTCTCTTGTAGAGATTTAACGTAAAGTCAAATGATTACTTTTCGAGATGCGTGACAATTATTTTAATGGTGGTTTGCATGAGTTTCTGCAACTTCAATTTTCAAGGGGGTCCCTAAGCCCCCCTAACCAAAATGTGGCGAGACACAATATCTACATTTGAAAAGGGGGCCATGAAGACCACTTTTACAAAATTTCATGCTTTTATCACAAAAAGAACAGATTTTATCAAAGGCCATAGCAGGATAAGAGGCCGAAAAATGCCCCCGCTCTGATTCAACTGAAATTCACACCACACGTCCTACTTGGTACTAGAATACATCATACCAAATATTAGCCCGATAGCTCCACCAGGAGGACCCCCTCTCGGGAGTATGCAAAAATTCGAAAAAAATTATTTTCTCAAAAATTAGGAAGAGGAAAAATTTGAAAAAAACGTACAGTATACATATGGATAGTGGGCTTCTAAAACACATCTAAACATCAAGATTGCCAGTCAAAAAAAATATGAATTTCAATTTTTTAGTTTTTTCAATTTTTTTTCCCCATGAAGGAATTTTTTGACCAAGTTTGAACATACCCTCCAACATTACTACTCATCTGATGTATATAAGAAAAAAATGACAAATTGCAAGTTCATGCGGAAGACAGTCAAATTTTGAAAAAACTCATTTTTTCCGCGTTAATTCAGGTGACGAAAATTGATAAATGTGAGGATGAGTTGATGGCGCTAAAATGATCATATTACCTTCATATTATCTTATGCAAAATACGAGGCAAAAGTGGAATGTGCCATTAATGTCAAACAGCAATAAAAAATGCTCAAAACCGTAAAAAGCGAGAAAATTGAAAATATTTATTTTTATGAATAAAAAAGATACATGCAGGAAGGAATAACTGTGTATTAATGCATACTGATAATAAGGAGACATCATATAAAACACAAACAAAATAACGTTTCAATCAGAATTTTTTTTTTTCACAAAATAGAGAAAAAATAGTGAGAGAAAACACAGGTAAGGAAAATTGATGGATGTGAGGATGAGTTGAAGGTTGAACGCACTTGAACTATTACCTTCATGATTATGATCCCATGAAGAGTGAAATGTGCCATCAATGCCAAATGCAATATGGCAGTATTGGATTGGAATGCTAAGTGGTAGCGAGCGGATAAAAGCGAAGTACCTGCGATATATTTCCAAGTGAATAATTGTTGCCGTGTTTTGATTGTAGTACGCAGTAATAAACAGTGTCTGTTTTAAAACGATCGTCTCAATTATATTCGAACCCGTACGCGAAATACGTAACATTATTCTAGATCACGTCTTTGCAGAAAAATGTATTGCAATTGAAACATTTCCTCTTCATTGAAAATATCGATTTGAAGGCTTGATTTTTGCCCCAAAAAGTCATTTTACTGAAAATAAAAAGTAAACGGGATATAGTTTTTTTTCATGAGAAAGCTAGATAGCTTGATCTGAAAACTACTCAATCAAAGTGAAAGAAATGCATGCTGGCATTATTCTTTGGCAAAATCGAGAAAAAAAAACCTCTAATATTTCGAGACACTGACAGCTTAGCTGTGAGTGCTGATAGTAATAACACCGGGGGTTTTTCTCACTTTGATCGAGTAGGTTTTAAATGAAGCCTTTAGTCATTTAGACTAGGCTAGATCCCTGAAAACTGACATTCAAAGGGCATTTCATATATCAGTTGGGAAACAAGACATTTTGGGGTATACAAATCGCGCTGAATATGAAAATCTCTGTTGGCACCTCGAAATTTTGACCCTAAGGCCCCCAGGGCCCCAATTTTGATATTTCTTTGGTTTTCAAGAGTTCATGATGTTTTGCATTCAACCTGTCGTAACTCAAAAACCACTGGAGACAGAGCGCAGATTTTTGCAACTCTGTAATTTAGAATCATTTCCAAACCTCCCCGCCAAATTTCTTTGTCTCAAGTTTGATAACTACCTCTTCAAACAGCAAAAGCCACCAAGAAGTCCGAAATGCAAGAGATATCGACACCAAAACTTTGACCTGTGGGGACCTATATCAATCATTCAAAATAAGTCCATACATGTATGAGACAATATGTAGAGAATACTCCAAGGAAGTTTTTGCGAAGTGGACGTCGCAAAATATCTTTCTGTTATCAAGTTATGATTTTTTTAAAACCGACATCGGAAAATACGCGCGGTATCGGGTGCCCGGATAGTGATCGGCCGGCCGCGCCGACAGCGCCAAGGGCTGGTCATCGCCATACATGAGATATTTTGTTTCTTTTGATTGTTCTGTATTACATGAGCTATTACATATTGATCTCTTTTCATTTTATCTGACCAACGGCCGTTTTGTTGATGTTTTTAGTAGCAAATATCAGTTAAATTGGAGATTTTCAACATCTACTTGTAATATGCTAATAGGTATGTAACATTATACCTAGGGATGCAAAAAGACTCCATCAGTCAATGGAACGATAATTTCATGCCAAACTGAGCTTTTTTCTAAAACATTACAACACTGTCCCCTATACAGAGCACATTTTTATGTAAGGTTGTCCTGTTTTTCTGCACCGACATAATGTGTCTTTGCACAGGGTCTTGCAGCCGCATTTTATGGTTTCTGTGGTTGTGGTAGATTTTATGAGTTCAACAATTCACCAAAAACTGCTATTATCTTAATTTTTTAAACAAATTTTCTTTAATCAATTCTCATCTGATAGGTCTAAAAAGTATGATATTTGAGTAGAAAATTGACTTTTTTATCTGGTTTAGTTGGTCTAAAAAAAAGAGGAATCCAGAATCAGTTCTTCATCTGATGATAATTGAGTCGAAAATGAAATCCTAATCTGATAGGTCTAAGAATACTCAAGTCAAAAATAGACTCCTTATCTGGTGGATCTATAAAGAAGCATGATACTTGGTCAAAATGACTCTTTGCCTGGTGGCGCTAAAAAGAGGGATGATATACTTGAGTTATCTGATGGGTCTTAAAAGAAAGAGAATACTTGAGTCGAGAATCATTTACTCATCTGATGGATCTTGAAAGAATGGTTGAGTGAAAAATGAAATCTGGTGGGTCTGAAAAGAAGGAGGATGCTCGTGTCAAGGACTCAAAAATAGACTCTATATCTATATCTGGTGTCTAGTCAAAAATAAACTCCTCAACTGACGGATCTGGAAAAAAAATCGTCAAGTCAAAAACAGACTTAGGCGGAGACTTAGGCCCGTATTTATACTTAGTCAGATCTTATGTCTTGAGACGATCTTCAGAAAGTGATCCACCATAGCTCACAGTGGATGTAAGACGACGTTATTCAATTTTCAACAGCCAATTTTTACCATACTCACTTATAAGGGTGGGTTCAGTCTGGGGAGGCTGGTTCATAAAAACCAATGGGCGTCACTGCGCTTGCGACTAAAATTAAGCTTGGGGCTAAATATAAGCTGACTAAACCCACCCTAAATATCCACAAGATGATCACCATAATGTATAAAACCATATTACCTCAAGCCTGTGTTTGAGCCTATACAGGAGCCTATACTATATATTTGAGCCTTAACAGCCAATAAGCGAGACAGCGCTTACGGCTAAAATTGAAACTTGCGGCTGAATAAGCTGACTGAACGCACCTTAAGCTCAAGAAAGAAAGTTCCGCAAAGTTGCATCCTTCGTGGGAAGAACCCTACACGGTGGTCAAGTGGATTAATGACGTCGTCTATAGAGTTCAGTGAGTTCCGAGAGCCAAGATGAAAGTTGGAAGAACGAATCTCGCTGGACACCTCGATGCGCATCTGTACAATTGGCGGAGTGCCGTGCTTGCTTGCGAAAATATACGCGAACCCTCTGGACCTTTCTTAGAGCCCACTCGAGTATATAAGAAGGTATAAGACCACCTTATAGGTACCTACTTAAGGTCTGACTACGAATACGGGCCTATATCTATGTAAAAATAAAAAACGATACTTTAGCAAAAAATAATTTCCTTATAAGGTAGGCCTGAGAAGAAGGACGATACTTGAGTAGAAAATCGGTTCTTCATCTGGTGGATCTGTGAAGAAGGATGATACTAATCAAAAATTAACTTCTTGTTTGGTGACGCTAAAAAGAAGGATGATACCCACTTGAGTCAAAAATTAGTTTCTTATCTGATATGGGTCCAAAAAAAGAAATACTTGAGTGAAAAATGAGCTCCTTATTTGGCGCTATATATAGCTTCTCTTTGTTTGATGAGTCTGAAAAGAAGGATGATACTTAGGTCAAAAAAGAACTCTTGGTGAAATATCTTGTCGGTGAGTCGGCGGGTCGGTGAAATGACCTGCCGGTGAATTGGCCAGTCGGTGATTTTTGTTCTGTCGGCGAATTGGCGATTCGGTGAGTTGGGTGTCGCTGAAATGTCCGTATCCCGGTTTTGCATTCAGTGCAAAGTGAATAAGAAAAAAAATTACTGCTGTTACGGCTAGATGAATGTATTGCATTGTACCTCTCATATCTATTCTTTTTCGAAGAAAGTGTACCAGCTGAGTGCTGAATATCTTTTTTCAAAATTAGTAGAGCTCCCTTTGTGTGAATAATTGGTGTGATCGAGTTATTTTTGGATCTAGATACAAGTATATACCTACTCACATAGTATAACATTTCAAACATTGAAAATCTCTTTATTTTCTCTAAAATCTCTTAATTTTTATCAATAAGTATATTCACCACTGAAAACAGCAACGAAACGACTATTGGTCAAATTAATCGAAGAGGAATGAATACGCAATACAGAATTTATTCTAAAGGAATACAATCTCTCATGTATAGCAAGGACCAGCCCTTGCCGCTGTCGACGCGGCCGGCCGATCACTATACGGGCACCCGATACCGCGCGTCATTTTCGATGTAGGTTTTAAAAAAATCATAACTTGACAACCGAAAGATATTTTGCGACGTGCACTTCGCAAAAACTTCCTTGGGGTATTCTCTACATATTGTCTTATACATGTATGGACTTATTTTAAATAATTGATAGAGATCCCCACAGGTCAAAGTTTTTGTGTCGGTATCTCTTGCATTTTGGACTTCCTGGTGATTTTTGCTGTTTGAAGAGGTAATTGTCAAACTTGAGGAAACGAAATTTGGCATGAAGGTTTGGGAATGATTCGAAATTACAGAGCTGAAAAAATCTGCGCTCTAACTACCGTGGTTTGTGAGTTACAGCAGGTTGAATGCAAAACATTATGAACACTTGAAAACTAACGAAAAATCAAAATTGGGGCCCTGGGGGCCTTAGGGTCAAAATTTCGAGGTGCCAACAGAGGTTTCCATATTCAGCGCGATTTGTATACTCCAAAATGTCTTGTTCCCCAACTGATATATGAAATGCCTTTTGAAACGTTAGGAAGCGCTTTTATGAAAAATTAGCCTAGACTAATTCTTTCCTGCAATTTTTTTTCCCTGAAAATAATGGTATATTATTCAACAAGTGGGTAATGATTGCTTCTTACTCATGAGGATGCAGTTTGCCGACACGAGCCTTGGCGAGTGGCGTAAAGCATCCGAATAAGTAATAGCCATTGAGAACGAGAGCGTATTACTCGATCAGCGAGTTCATCCATGATGACTCGGTATTTAGGGAATAACCACTGTGATATTTACTATCGTGTTTGTAATATACATATTTGTTAATTTTAGTTATAAGTGTTTTTTGACGTGTTCCATAGCATGTAGTGTATTGTTTTATTTATATATACAAATACTGTACCTACATACAAAATGCTTTCCTCAGAACTAATAAAATTGAATTGAATTGAATTGAATACTATGCTTTATCCAGTCTTATTGAAAAATGCGGGCATGTATGCGCGTGATAAGGCGTGCATTATTCAATAGGATTGGATAAAATACTTATTTCGTTCATTTTTTTTTTGCGGTTTCAAACTTTTCTGAATATTATTTGGCATTGATGGCACATTTCACTCTTCATGAGATCATAATATGAAGGTAATAGTTCAAGTGCCTTCAACTCATCCTCACATTTATCAATTTTCCTCACCTGTGTTTTCTCTCAATATTTTTTCTCTCTTTTGTGAAAATTTCTTCTTTTCTGATTAAAACGTGGTTTGTTTGTGTTTTGTATGATGTCTCCTTATTAGCAGTATGCATTAATATACAGTTATTCCTTCCTGCATGTATTTTTTTTTCATAAAAATAAATATTTTCAATTTTCACGCTTTTTACGGTTTTGAGCACTTTTGATTACTGTTTGACATTGATGGCATATTTCACTTTTGTATAAGATAATATGAAGGCAATATGATCATTTTAGCGCCATCAAATCATCCTCACATTTATAAATTTTCGTCACCTGAATCAACTCGGAAAAAATGAGTTTTTTCAAAATTTGACTGTCTTCCGCATGGACTTGCAATTTGTCATTTTTTCTTATATACATCAGATGAGTAGTAATGTTGGAGGGTATGTACAAACTTGGTCAAAAAATTCCTTCATGGGGAAAAAAAATTGAAAAAACTAAAAAATTGAAATTCATATTTTTTTTGACTGGCAATCTTGATGTTTAGATGTGTTTTGAGAAGCCCACTATCCATATGTATACTGTACGTTTTTTTCAAATTTTTCCTCTTCCTAATTTTTGAGAAAATAATTTTTTTCGAATTTTTGCATACTCCCGAGAGGGGGTCCTCCTGGTGGAGCTATCAGGCTAATATTTGGTATGATGTATTCTAGTACCAAGTAGGACGTGTGGTGTGAATTTCAGTTGAATCCGAGCGGGGGCATTTTTCGGCCTCTTATCCTGCTATGGCCTTTGGCCACTAATCCCCGAACCACACCCGATTACAACTGGTAATTGCAGAATAAAGCGAGTTACGTCTTCTCTTTTGCGGGAAATAGGATTTCAGCGGTCCAGATGACGTTCTGGTCATGCCCTGGAGAATATACCAACAGCTTTGAACTAACAATATAGCTCTAATGTGACAAAAGCAAGAATACAATTTTTGGACTTGTCGCAGCAAACATGATATACTTTGACAGCGCCGCAAGAAAAATGCTCACATGGGATTTTCGGGGATTCTGAGTACATGGTAGAGGATGAAATTCTGAATCGATAACAGCTTTAAAATTTCATGAATTAATTTTTTCAACCCCAAAACCTATCATTACTGCACAATTAGGCGGGATTGCCATTCCATGGTTGCACATATTTTCTCGATACATAGATGATAGTCTCTACACATAACTCGATAGGGATACTAAACATGCGTCCATCTCCCGGACTATATTAGGCCAGTCAAATAAGGAAAGCTGGAGGGAAAAAACTGTTGGAGTTTTGTAAATTTGACAGTAATGTCCGGTAAGGTAAACTGATAAACACACTAAAAGTCCCCAACTCTACCTATTGAGCTCGAGCCGCCATCTTGGAAAAATGGTCCTTCGGTCCAGTTTTCTGCTTATATTGCGCTAATCATCAGAAATATTCAATTGAGTTTAATTAAAAATCAAGGCTATAAAATTGTCTACAAAAATTGTTTTATACCGATTATTTTCTCGTATTTGTTGATATTAATAAAATTAACTTAACAAAAAAAAATAAAAAATTGGCAGTTTTTTGCCTATGGCTAGAGATATTGTCTTCAAAATTTGTGCAGATGTTGGCAGTCTACATCAAAGCTGAACGTGACAGTTGAGGTGAAAAAAAAATTGCGAAAATATTTTTTTATTCTTTTTACATTAGGCAAAAATTTGGTTTTCGAGTTTGACATTTCCAACAGGGCGGAGTAAAGGTTTCAATTGAACATCAATCAGTTCTGATAGTTACACATTGTAAGACAAGATTTCATCAGTATTTTGCCTTCACGAGCTTCTGGAATGCTCGAAATAAATTAAACTGAAAACTAAAAGAATAGTAGTTGAAAGTGTTGTCGATTGGTTCTGAAGGAAACATTTCGAAACAATAGACATCAGCAAAGGATATACAGGAGGTCCAAAGGTTGTTCAACTGTATATGAACCCCATATTGATGCGCCTTATCCAAAATAGTACAAAAGAATCAATCAAAATGTCAAAATCCACCCTGTATAACAAAAAGTAACGATACAAAATAGAAGTAGTAAAGCATACCTGGTGTCAAAAGTACAGCCTTTACATTGCTCGAGAAAAGAACAAAATTGATCAATTTATTTGAAAGTTATTAGTCCTCAAACTTGACTTCACAAATTTCAGCCAGTCAAATAGGGAAAAGTAGAAAGAAGTAACTGTCGGAGTTTCAGAAATTTGACAGGGATGTTCGCTAAGGTATACTAATAAACATACTAAAAGTCCCCGCCACTACCTGTTGTGCTCGAGCCGCCATCTTGGAAAAATGGTAATAAATTTGATCGAAGGACCATTATTTCAAGATGGCGGCTCAAGCGCAACAGGTACTGGCGGGGACTTTTAGTATGTTCATTAGTATACCTTAGCGAACATTCCTGTCAAATTTCTGAAACTCCGACAGTTACTTCTCTCTACTTTTCCCTATTTCACTGGCTGAAATTTGTAAAGTCAAGTTTGAGGACTGATAACTTTCAAATAAATCGATCAATTTTGTTCTTTTTTTCAGCAATGTGAAGGCTGTATTTTTGACACCAGGTATGCTTTACTACTTCCATTTTGTATCGTTACTTTTTGTTATACAGGGTGGATTTTAACATTTTGATTGATTGTTTTGTACTATTTTGGATAAGGCACCTCAATATGGGGGTCATATACAGTTGAATAACATTTGGACCTTCTGTATATTCTTTGCTGATGTCTATTGTTCCGGAATGTTTCCTTCAGAACCAATCAAGAACACTTTTTGGACTCAGCTATTATTCTTTTAGTTTAATTCATATCGAGCATCCCAAAAGCTTGTGAAGGCACAATACTGATGAAATCTTGTCTTACAATAATGTAAACATCAAAACTGATTGATGTTCGATTGAAACCTTTATCCGCCCTGTTGGAAATGTCAAACTCGAAAACCAAATTTTGACTCAATTTGAAAAAAATATAAAAGTAAAATTCGCAATTTTTTATTCTATCTTAAATGTTACATTTAGCTTTGATGTAGACTGCGAACATCTTCACAAATTTTGAAGACAATATCTTTAGTCATAGGCAAAAAATCGCTTAATTTTTATTTTTTTTTGTTTAGTTAATTTTAATAATATCAAAAGATACGAGAAAAAAAATCGGCATGAAACAATTTTTGTCAACAATTTTATAGCCTTAATTTATGATAAAACTCAATTGAATATCTCTGATGATTAGCGGAATATAAGCAGAAAACTGGATCGAAGGACCATTTTTCCAAGATGGCGGCTCGAGCTCAATAGGTAGAGTTGGGGACTATTAGTATGTTCAACAGTACACCTTACCGGACATTACTGTCAAATTTCCAAAACTCCAACAGTTTTTCCCCTCAAACGGGGAAATTTGTTCCGGCATGCGGCAGCGGAATAGCAATTCATGTCGTTCAACTTTGAGACACTCTGACAGCTAAAGTTATGAAGGGAGGCCTATGCTTTCATAGACATTTTTGTAGATAATTTGATTCTCTAAAACTTCGTGCCTGAAAACTTTCTCCTACCTATCATAGTTTACCCGAAAAACAGGAAAGAAGGTCGCGACGCACGATAAATTTGATTTCTGGTCGTCTTCAAGAGGCCTTTTGAGAATGTTCCGCCAAGCGAATTTTGGCGAACTTTTGGCTGGAATGTTCTCACATGATGTACTTTTGGATAAAATTGGTCAGAAAAAGTTAAAATAAAGTTGCCCGTTTGTCGGTTTCTTAGTTACTTTCACGGTTTGAGCTGCAGGCCTATTAATATTTAGTCAAGGAGCATTATTACGTAAATAAAAAGCATTCCGTTGGTTTTTGAATGAAAGAGCATAGCGACCATATGGAATACATTCCTTGAATGGGCAGCAATCACACCTCACCGGGTGTTTTCCTTGAATTTCTTGCAGGGGATTTATACAGGGTGAAACAAGAGAAAAAAGGAAAAAAAATATATTCCGTGAACTATAGAAGGTGGATCGGAACAAATCACCAGGCGGCTGCCCGACTTGATGCTTTTGAAGGTTTTGCTTGAAAATTGACATTCGTAGTAAATAGAGTGAAAAACAAGAAAACTTGAAAATTAAATTTATTATTTAGAAAAAATCATCGTCGGAAAAGCGAAACCGTGTTGGATTCGAAAATAGACCTACACGACGCCCAATGCAATCTACTTCCGATATTGGTTGGAATTTTTCGAAAAAACTCCTCGTAACGTCCAACTGAGAATTGGTGGAAGGCTGCAACTACGGGCTTGATTTGATGATTTTGTTTATCCATCAAATAAATATTGAAAAATTGAAAGACAAAGTTTTTCCGAGAATATTACGGAGCTGTGTGTGTCTGTGTCCGTGAACTTCCACGATAACAGCCGCAACGTCAATTCGATCGACTTGAAATTCGGTATGCGGACATGATTTTGCCGTCGAATGAGTCTGTTACATTTTGGTTGTCATCTGTTAAACAGAAATGACAGAAAGCATATGTCACGAGACTTGACTCGCAATACGTCATTTGAGAGCCCTTGAAAAACTGTATTCAACATTGTTGAAAGTATTGCTCCGCATGGCATCTGTCAAATATTAGAAAATGTCAAAGTTCAAAGTTTTGTCATTCAATTCTTCAGAATTTCTCCGAAAAATTAAGATTAAGACCAAATTCGGCAGAAATCAACACAACAACAGAATCAAATCACGTTTGCAGTTTAAGCTTTCCATCTTCTCCCAGTCTGGAGCTACGAGTTTTCATCCATTTTTTCTGTTTCACCCTGTCTAAATTTCCTGCAAGAAATTCCAGCAAAACAACCCGGTGAGGTGTGATTGCTGGCCATCTAAGGAATGTATTCCACATAGTCGCTATGCTCTTTCATTAAAAATCTCACGGGATTACATAAGCTCCTGGACTATATGCTGCTCTACCATGCAATCTCATGGACAACACAAAATATCCACAGATGTAGCGGGGTTCATCACCTATACCACTCGGCCACCACCGCTCCTGGCTTTGGAATGAAGATATCCGTTGATTGGAGCGACTAGATTGGCTGAATAGCTGAATTCTCCGACTTCAAAGCCAACCTCAGTTCCGAATTCCGTGAATCACATGATTCCAGGTCTCTCCAGTGGTGCATTACTGTTTATCAAAGTTATTAATGAAAGGTGTCGAGAAATCAAATCAAAACATTAAATGAAATTTTTATTTGGTCGCAGTTATCATGAATACCGCTGTTTCGTAAAGGGATGCTAAAGATTAAACCAAGGTTTAAACCCTTTCCCTTTTCGGAGGCTTGGAATCTAATTTCAAACTAGACTTCTACTGGAACGAAATCGTCCTTGTTGCATTTATCGTCTTCGCATTGTTTGCAATTTATTTTCTCGCCTGATTGTTTGTACTGTCTTTCAATGCTAGCGCAATCGGCTGACGAGCAGCCTCTTCGATAAAAGGCTTCTTTTACCATATCTTGATTGGTTCTGGTACCAGAAAGGGTCACGCATACTGCACTTCCACAGCTCTGGGTCTTCTTGGGCGGGCAAGGCGCCTTTCCGTTGCACGAGTAGCAAGTCACAGCATAACCTGGAAAATATATTCTTGACAAGAAGAAATGTGAGTATATTTTTACATTAAGTTCATATGAAGATATCACCTGCAGACCTACAGATATTATATGTTTAAGAAATAATCCCTCTAGAAATTTCTGAATTATCTTGCTGTAGTTGATCATGATTACTACCTGATAAGATGAAAAGAGGCAGTTGTCACAATTTTGATATTCATGGGAGCTGTGATGATTTTAATATTCCGTTCTCTCCCAAAATGACTATCTATGTACTGGTACCCAGTGGCGGACTAAGGGAATTGGGGGCCCGGGGCGGAATTGTGAGATGGGGCCCCTAAGGAGTGAAAATTGAGAATATAATGGGGGGGCGGCAGACTTTTTGGCCCGCCCTGCCCCGCCGTAATTGAGCAAAAGCCTAAGAAACAAAAAATGTGTTGTTAACTTGACTAAAACACACAGTAGCGCAGTCAGAATTTGAGGGCGTAGAGGGCAAAGGCAACGGTGAGGGTGCAAGTCAGGGAAAAGTAGCGCCGCAGGCGAAATTTTTTGGGCATGATAATAATAATGATGCTGATGATAATCGGTATATTTCGAGGTATATTTCGTGCGTTTTGCGATTTCGGTTTCCGACGTTTTCACCAAAATTACTTGATAATCAAACTTTATTTCAGAAAATTTTTGCGTTTCTTGAAAATTTTCGCCAGAATTTTTTTCTGTATCGGTTTAGTGTGGAATGAAGTGCCATGGGCGCTTGGGAGGTAGGGAGGTGGTCTCATTCGCCCACTTTCGCCCCCCTTGGCTATGCCACTGACCACCAGTACCTACAAGAAGTTCTCGGTTCCAGCTTTGGATGTTGAATTGGATTTGGACTGTTGACTCAATGCTAAAACCTAGTCGTATAAAGGAAGTCGCAGAAAGGATCTTCCGAGACCAAACGACCACCTCTAATCTACAATCTACAATCTAGTCGTATATACAAAATTAGGAATAATATGAATTTCTACTACCTGCAGCGCGCAGACAAGATAATTTTGTTGTTTTGTCTTTCCCTCTTTTGAAAAGAAATAATAGAACACAAAATTTCAAAAGGCTTGAGGCCCCTGGCACTGTGATATCCGGAGTCGGGGCCCCTAAAGCCTAAAGTAAAAATAATCCGCAGAGACTCCGTGATACAGACACACCTCTATTGCCTGTGTGTAGGCCCTCAAACCTGTTGTCATGGGGCCTGCCAAGGTAACTTTAAAATGGAAAAAATAGGAAAATAATGTTTCTCACCAAAGTAATATGCGAAAAAAAAAAGATCATTGAGGGAAAAAATTGAAATTTTTGGATTTTATCCCAATTTTTTGCAGTATTTTTCACAAACAAGAGGAATTGGGGGCTCCATCAGATGATTGAGGCCCCGAGGCCCGGGGCGGACCGCCCCCGCCGCCTCCCCTTAGTCCGCCACTGCTGGTACCGATACTAATTTTCGGTATCGGCGATCACGATTATAGGCCGCTTTCCGACACTTCAAGTATTGGAAGAATATAGTCTATCACATGCGTATTATTTTTGGACGATAACTGCATAAAAGGTGTATATGAAGAGCGTCGTTATCGTTAACAATAATGTCCTACCAAAAAACTTGTTTTGAAAAAAACTGACCATCCTTCAAGAAAATAAGATCAAAGTTTGTTATCAATTTTCCGCGCCAAAAACACGGCTACATCTGTAATGAATGGAATGACCGTACTGATGTCACAGCGCAGTGACCTTGAACCTTTTATTGACAACAGCAGCTATCTGAAATTGAGAAGTGACGTAGTCAGGCTGTCCTTGTCATCCGTCCTTGAACAGCTTGCTGGCCTCGAGCGCCTCCCCCATGTTGGAAATCCAATCAAAAATAGTTTGTTGTTGATATCATTTGTTTGCTAATCATTTTATTAGGGTATTAAGGACTATCACTATGACTGATATTGTTCCAGGGGGTATGTGGGTCACCTGAGGCTACGAGTCTGCGTGTTTTGCACACGTTGGATATTTTTTTATGCAGGGTAGAACCGAATCAACCTAGTAACTGATTAACAACAAACGTAAGAGAGATATAAGAGATCATTGCAGAAAGTGAACATAACTTCAAACTGAGACAAGTAGGTAACCTCGCCAGCAAATGTCTTAAATAAATTTTCAATCAGTTTGCTGGAACATCCTCCCAGTAGTGATCAGTGGAGTCTTTTCATCGTCCAACAGGCCTACCAAGTCTCTCTACCTACGAAGGAAGCTGGAAACGGAGATGGGGGAGAAAGTGACAACGGAAAATCTTGTGACACGCATGGTGCAAGACGAAGGAATTTGAAGCACGGAGCACAAGATCAGTCTCTCGAAGCAATGCTCACGCGGCGCGGAGGACGAATAACCATCATCAGGCACCAGGTCTGAGAAGGTGTGGGTAATGCCGTGACACTGCGGGTCCCACACTCCCTTAAACCGTTGACATATTATAAAACAATATTATAGACGGAGAAAGAATCGAGCATTTCAAGATTACCTGGCAAGTCTTACTCCTACCAAGGCAACTGGATATATTCTTCATGAAAAGCCACTGCGAAGCTCAAGAATTCTCCACAGTCCAACATACCTCCTATCAGGAAAAAAACAGAACTTGGGCAAGAACTGATCCTGAGAAAGCAAAAGTGTTTGCTGAACACCTGGCAGAGCGATGTCTTCGAACCGTTTCCTTCTGAAAGTTCAAATCGAAAAAGCAGCCAGGATTTCGTTTCTTGATGCACCGTACCGAATGACATTGGCCATGAAACCAATAAAAAAGCAAAAGGTCTTCGCAAAAAAGCGCAAACAAAAAAAAAGCGCCAGGTTATGATCTTTAGACAGGGACAATAACACCAGCTTCCAAGTACAGCCGGTACCGTGCTCACTCACATATAAAATGCCATCTTGAGAACTGGCCACTTTCCCATATGGGCCAAATTATGGGAAAGTGACACTCCGCGCATGCTGTGTAGGAACCTAATTGCCCCAGTCAAGAGTGGAGCGCAGCATCACAAAAGAAAAATTCTGATGGTGTTTCAGGACTTACTCCACGTTCAATCGCATGCGGTACTTCCAAAGAACGGTTCAGGGATGTTTTGCTGGGAGGAACTCAGCAATCTCGATTCAGAACATTGAAAAAATTCTGTTTGAACTTAGTGTTGAAAATAGCTCACTCTTTGGAATGCCCCTCTTCAAGAAGATACACAATCAAAATTTTGACTCCACAAACGAATTTAGAGGATACGAATTTGTGGGAATCAACGTGTTGCACATCTCCTCATTGATTCTTTGTAGGTGAAAATAAAATAAAACCATTTTGTGTGATCTGCCGAAGAACTTTTTTTTTCAAAATGGAAAATTTCCTGGATAAGGCGATAAACGTCGTCAATGTTTACGATATATTCATAAGTTTCCTTTTCAATTGATAACACAAACCGATAAGCGGTTTGGTGGGAGTCCTGGCACCTTCAACTTTCAGGAGTCCCCCGAACCCCCTTCCGGTGAGAATTCGGCGTGGCTCCACCTCTTATCTGAAAGAGGGACTTATTCTGAGTATGTGTACTGATTTTCATGCTTTCATCGCCATTGGCAAGGTTCGTTTACTTGGTGCCTCCCTACAATAGACCCCGCCAGACTAACGGAAGGTTAAATGAGTGGTCATTTTAATTCTGTTTGTACAATTCTGAATAACATGGTCATTTTGGAATGTTTGTTATTATGTTTGGCATTGATTGTAATGTTTTAACCAGCGCTGAATTTTGTTTCTTGTACCTTTTACTTATTGCCCGTACGGGCAGATTGTAAAATTTTATTATTGTTGACAAAAAAACATTTTATTCCACTTTTGACCATTTGATACCTGTTTGGTACCGAACTAAAATTTGATACCACGTTTGTGCAATCCGGCATTAGTTTTTCATGTTAAATGGTTATCATCATAGCATCAGTTTAGAAATAGCAAAAATTATGCAAGGACCCTATTCCGATGTATCGGCCAAAAGTACAGGTAATCTATGTATAAATAGTATTATGAGCACTCCAAAAATAATTGTTTTATCTGCTCCTATCAAGTGAGTACTACCTACCCACATCAAATATGCGCCTTTGATTGAGATACGATTATCATTACTCCATCGGTTAGGCCCCGCCCCGTGAGTAATAACTGCGAAGTCACAGGCTGGAACCAATCACAAAATTGCAAATTCCCATAGAAATGATGATAGCATCCATAGCATCCATAGAAATGATGTTTTGGGATTAAGTGCAATTTATAGTGATTTTTTGAGGATATGGGTAGGCGAGCAGAGATAGTTGAGCCCATGGAAACCACAGTGGTGTAAGTCACGATTTTGAGTTTTTCGATTTTTGACATATTCAGAATCTCCTTTTCTTGCTCTATTTTTGAGGCTTAGAATGAAAAACGCAGCACTTTTTGCAAAAAAATTACACGCCTCCGCTTCCCTGCCTTGCTGTACATTCAAATGGGATCTTCCAACTTCTCAGGGCCATATCTCAAAATGATGTTTTATGACTTACACCATTCTGGTTTTGACCGGCTCAGTTATCAATAAGAATAGTAATAATTTTTATTGTTGCGTGAAAATTTTTTTGAGACATTGACATTTCCTATTTTGAAACTTTTTTACACCTTCGATTGTTAGTTCATCCTGATATTGAACTGTTTTTTACCTGCTAATTCTATTCTAGATACATTTTTTATTGCCTGAGAAAGATCGCACTGAGGGGGTTGAAACGTTGGCACAATATATACTTTTTTGGATTTACAATTTGTTTTGCTGTCTAAAAACCCGTGAGATCATACTACGAACTTTCGGTTTCAACAATTTTTGCTCACTAAATAAGTTGCTGGCGCCGAAATTTTGCTCTAGTACTGTTGGTTTTTGAGCCACTTGAGAGCTCAATATTGACGCATTATAGGAAAATCCATTTCATAGTGCAAGCGGTACACACCTTAAAACACATCGATACTGCATTTTGGAGTGCAGTAACGGGATTTGGTATGGGCATACTTTATACCAAGACAAGCGATTTGACCCGCAGCACTCGATATTCTGTCCCTTAGGGGGCCAATGGGGGCCCTCCAAATTTTCAAAATGCAAGAAGTTCCACATGACGATCATTGAGTATCGACATGATGTCATAAGTGAAGCTTACGGGTCTATTGAAAATACTTTCATCAATTGTCGTTATGTCCGATTCATTCTTCACACTTGAAAAAAATTTCTTTGGCAGAGGTCAAAAAAACTGTTTTTATTTTTTCTTCTATGCAGGGAGACGATAAATTTATATGTTCTGTTGCGTTCCCAACTAAATCGCATTCCCTAAACCTAATTATAGAGGAATTTTTCTTGTAATGGTATTTTTCAAAGAAGTGGTGACCTCTTCAGTACCTCTTTTCCAAGAGCATTTCTTTCTATGTCCCCACTGGATATCACTCGTAATTTTTGCAGGAATGGAGACCTCGAACTCTTTTCCTGGTAGTTGCGAAGCAACATATGACTTTAAAACGCCCAAGGGAGCCCAAAAAATATTTTTTTCTGCTGGGCCGTCCAACTTACGATATTTTGATTTTATAGTAAGAGAGACGCGGACCAGTATCCAATCCAGGCTGCAGGCGCAGGCGATTTGGTTTCAACAGAAAATATTCTTCCATGCCGTGTTTTATTGCAGTACAACAAAACGCAGAATCGTAAGCTGTAAGTAGGTATATTTTCCGGTAGATTTTATTCGCCTAGACTAGATCTTATTTATTTGCGCGTCTCCCCTACAACAAAATCAACATGCCAAAAATTTGACAGCCCAGCAGAAAAAAAAAGTTTCAGGGCTCTATTGTGTGTTTTGAAGCCATGTTGCATGGAAATTACTAAGAAAAGAGTTCAAGCTTCTCATATCTGCAAAAATTGACAGTCTTATCCACTAGGAACATTGAAAAAATTGCTGTTGAAAAAAGTGTACTGAAGAGGTCACCTCTTCTTGGGAAAATGATATTGCGAAAAAATTGTCTTCATATTTGGGCTTACGGAACGCGATTTAGTTGAGAACGCAACAAAACATACGAATTTATCGTTTCCTTGCACAACAGAAAAAATAAAAACAGTTTTTTTGACCTCTGCGAAAGAATTTTTTTTTCAAATGCGAAGAATGACTCGGACACGACGACATTTGATGAAAACATTTTCAATAGACCCGTAAGCTTCACTTATGACATACATGACGATACTCAATGATCATTTTGTAAAAGTTCTTGCATCTTGAAAATTTCGAGGGCCCCCATTGCCCCCCTAAGGGACGAAATATCGAGTGCTGCGGGTCAAATCGATTGTGTTGGTATAAAGTACGCCCATGCAAAATCTTGTTACTGCACTCCAAAATGCGGTATGCTTATGCGTACCGCTCCCACTATTTAGTGCAATGTCAGAAACATCGAGGAAATTTTCAAAATTTTGGAAAGTTTTTGAATGAGAAATCCAAGCATTCCCATTATAACTACAAGGGAAAAGGAAGCCAATATGTTCTCAATTCAAAACAATAATCTCTCATTCATTTTTCACGTGAAATAGTATCTCAGTAAGATGATTGCCATTAGATAGGCCAGTGGTGTGAAAGGTAAACAATGTATTTAGTATAGCAAATAAATTTGTGGAAAATGCATTGATAAGTGAAACGTACCTTGTTCAATTAGACAAGAAACTGCAAGTAGGAGCATCAAAGCGGAAACTGTATTTCGAAGCATGTTGAAAGTCGTCGAAAGCTAGTAAACAGCAAGTATTGTGTAGACTTTCTTTCAATCGCTCTTATAGGAAATCTTCAAGGTGATAAAAATGTACAACTACATATTATAACTTCTAATGAAATGGATAAGTTGAACATTATGGGCATTATCTTGGATAAGGGAGTTTTCGGTCTCTAATGATGTAGGTAATTTCACAATAATAATAACGGTTTTCCACAAAACTCATTGATATGCATGTAATTATTGAAAAACAATAGTAGATACGTATTGGAACATAATTGTAAAATTTGAATGCTTCATATGTATTTTTTCCTTAAGCACTAGACTCCAAACCTATCATTTTTGAGAGATAAGCCTTGGAATTGGCACCATTATAAGCTGTTCCATAAGGAACAGGATCCACAAAAGCGGTAGGTATATGAAAAGTCTCGGAAAAAGTCAGACTCAAAAAATCGAGTTTTCATAGAAACGACATACATTTTCTTAAAAAATCGAAATACAGAGTGTACAAGCAAGTGGCCGTAATGGGTGTTATGTACCCACCTCACCCCTTCCACTTAGCCAGCTACCACCTAAAATAGGGTAGTTCGGTATGCTCTTCTAGTATAGGTACCCAAACATTCTCATACACAAGCTCTTGCAATTCACATGCAGTAAGACATTCATCGATCGTTGTATTTGTCACTATAATTTTTGATAGATTAGGTTTCAATAAACCGATAAAACCAATAAAGTCTAGTTAGGTTTAAAGTTTCTCGTGAAATATCTTCTCCTACGACCACCCACGAAAGTGACCCCTTTCACACGCTATATATTAGACCCGGAAGTTGTCACTATCCTCCCCGTCATCCTACCCAACCTGTGCGTTATGTTATGAGCCGTGCGTTATTATTACGCACAGCTCTTTCACTCTGTGGTTTATTCGGACCACGAAAATATATAGTTTTGTCGCGCGAGTTCCTATACTAAACCCGTATGTACGCCAAAAAATGTGGAAAAATATTAGTATGTATTGTTAAATCTGGGCTGGCCAGAAAATAGCGGTGTTTTTCGAGAAAAAATTGAGAGCTGTGGTAACAAATTTTGAACTTTTGGAAATTTGAATTTTTGACCATACATTTTCTTCTTAAACTCATTTCAGATAACGTTTATTTCGTAAATTTTTTTATCCACTAGTTTTCATAAAATCTCATTCACAGAAAAACACGAGATGGACGTCCTGATTTGAATGTAATTTTTTCACGGTAGTAGGAAAAATAGTGTACATAACTCGCCGGAAAGCGTCTTACTTTTATTCGTGTGATTTCTTACATTTTACTTCTTACAACTCACATACAAATGCGTGATGTATCATTTCCCGTACTTTTTACGTAATGTACTATTTCGCATCTGTCATACTGTGGTATTCCCCCTTTGTTTTGTTTATACGTTGGTACCTGAAGTAGGTACGGTCGTTGACTTTCGTAGCGTTTGCCGATGGGAGAGGGAGATGGCGCTGCGCTAGGCAAGCCGGCCGGAGCAGCAGCCGCGGGCAGACAGAGAAGAGGATCAGCTGTGGTGGTGAAGAACACGTGATTTTCAGTGCATCAAGAGTGCGTGGTTTTTACAACTCTAAGGTCGGTCTTTCTTTAATTATTGTATCGTAATTTTGGCTTCCACCCACTCACCAAATCATGCATTTTGATACCTATTTTGTCCGCGAAATTATTGTACATAACCCGAAATCCTTTGTTCTCTTTGTTATCAACGGGCTTGCATAACGCGGAGTTTTTCCCCTCTGAAATCAAGGTGCTTCGCACAGCTTTGAATTTTGTGTAATTTATCTACTCCCAAGTGATCTCAATGTTGACGGCAACAGCCGTAAATCTAATGGGTGTGTTTTTTGCGCACTCATGACGTGACCTCAAGGCCGCGCTATCGCGCGTACTTCGAGGTTTCATCAATTGTTTCTTTTCCACAAGTTACGTCACAAACAGTAAGACGACAAAAAGAAACTCCACTACGCCAAAATCAGCCGCTAAGTAGAGAACAGTACTTTTTATGATTCATTCTCATTTCATTGTTCATTGCCGGGTTATACCTGAAAGTAAAGGAAGGAAAGAGAGACTTGCCGCTTCTCCGTGTCCTGGGGGGGGGCTCCACCACTTGTATGAATCTGCCTTGTTGAGTTTACTAACCTTTCCTTATTTGAGAGAAAATTATGTAACACGACAAAGAGAGGGCCACAGGTTGGCTCGAGTCGATTTTCTTGTATTTACTGTTATTTACTGTATGTGATTACTGTTTACTAACCATTGTTCTGTTTTGAATGCAAGTATGTATCTGTGGGGTTTGTGATGGGTAACTTCTGGGGAATTTCGGGCGAATGCGATATAGATACTTATTCTTTCCGTTTGCTTACTAAAAGTATGACCAACTCCAACTTCTCTACTTGTTTATCTCTTATTTTGTTTCTTGTTTATTTATCCACCTATTTATCTCTGATTTGTTTCTTGTTTATTTACCCACACCATCACTAATCATTTGTGTCTTGTTTTCTCCACTTCTTTTGTTTGTAAAGTGTAAAATTATTTGCTGTGCGTAAAGTTTTCTCCTAAGCGTAAGCGAGCGAGTTTTCTTTTGTTGTTTGGATTTTTCAGCAACCAACCAGGCAATGCGCAAGGGTTTCTTTGACGTGTTCTTCCCATGTGTGCCTGTCAGCGAATACGTCATTTTTCCTTCGCGAATAAACTGACAGTGTAACATGTTTCATGATTTCTTGTTTTGTTTTGTTAATCTGATTTTATGTTCATTTCATTGTTGTAAATTCCTGCATTGTCTAAATAATTTGTAATGCTTTGTCTTGTTTAATTTGTGTTCTTTATTCATGTTTGTCATTTTATCACTGTCAGTAGGTGTTTTGAGAAAATAAACAAATTCATCTTAAAACTTTCCAATTGGTTTTCAATAAAACATTCATTTTGCCTGCATTTCATTCGCGTTTCATTCAAGAATCAAACCTCATCCCCCACGACACATTCTTATCTCGAGTAAGAACTCAACACAACGTAGGTAAAATGTAAACGACGTGAGGAAGGGAAGAAACAACGACGATCGCTGCCAGCATCGAAGACTGGGGGTTACACTACAGAATGGTGCCGTGACCAGGATAAACTACGTTACACTACAGAATGGTGCCGTGACCAAGATACATCACAGAAATGGTCCCGTGACCAGGATAAACTACATAACACTACAATACGGATTGACCCGTTATACAAACAATCTAGTCGCACGTGCCACACAAAACGGAGAGTGCCTGAAACTTCATTTGAAAAGTCATGAAGACCAGAAAGCAATTGATTGCGTCTCTTATTGGGGCCAAAGTAAACCCAACATTTTTATTGAACAGAGCTCTCATCAGACTAGTACTATTCCGGACAAAAAAAGTAGGACAGAGAAGGACACGGAGTGTACTGGCTCCGCCCTGGTGTCATTGTGACACAAGGCCAAATTTGCTACACTCATTGACAGGCTTTGTCCTACTTTTTTTTGTCCGTATAAAGCTGGCTCCCCAGATGCGAAATATTATGTCAAAGTCCTCATATTGGCCAATCGGAGCCCTCGAATTCAAAATGTGACATACAAAATCGCATTTTCTGTCCGAATATTCGCATCTGAGAACCCAGCTTAGTAATAATAATAATAATAATAATTTATTGAATCATCTACAGGAAATATCCTATTTACAAGATGATGAACAAAAAAAATAGTGAACAACATATTATTATTCATTCAGCTTTTATTTGCAACAAAGCAGGCGAGCCTAGTTTGACAATCCACTCTGCAAAAGCGCTGTCAGTGGAATGTCACAGTTTAGGTTATGAATTATTTTCTGGGGTTATCGCTTTACTTCAAAATTCTCAACAGCGTTGCAAGTTCATTTTTGATTGATTAAATGTCCGAATGACATAGACTATATCAACCGCTTGTCATTCTTCAAGCACAGTGGAAAAGTTCTTGTTTATTTTACAGACGGGACAAACGAAGTTGTACATGGGGTGCTATACAAAGTGAGAAGAGAAATTTAAAATTTGGCTGTATTTAACAAGGAGGAAGCTGTGTCATGAAAAGCCGTGTTTCTTTCAGTTGATAGAGATCGATCTGGTACTGGCATCTACCAATAACAATAAAAGTGAAGACCTTTGAATCAAAACGAATGAAACGATTGAGGCTGGCCTATAATTTTTATTAGGTGTAGGTACTTTTAGGAACAAGGTACTTGAATTCGGAACATTTCAGACTCCGGAAATTTGTGGAGATAGGTAGGGACTGTCAATCACTTGAGTCCACAACATGAACAAGCTTCTTAGTTTCTGTCTCGGCCCCGTTCATTGAAAACTGCATTCGTGTGCACTGAGGGTATGCAACCCAAAATATCCCTGTGTTGTCCAAGTCCTCACCCCTCACCCCCTGTTCGGTGTGCCTGGCACTTGGCTGTCAGGCGCAAGCGTAAACGAGCTCCAGCACTTTCTTCGGCCGTCTTCGGCATTCTTCGGCTTTCTTTCCGCTCGTGCCTTTGCCGCTTCGTTCGAAGCGGTGTCGATCTCCGTACGTCGAGCGGGAAGCCACGCCGTCTTTTCTTTGGTCATCGTTCTCGCGGCCATCTTGTCGTGCCATCGGCGTACATTCGTACTCGACCAGAAGCCCATCCAAGGCCCATCGCGTCCGATAGTGACTCCTGGAGGATCTCTGCAGCATCTCCAAGTCCAGAAAGCGGCAGTTTTCACCGCTTTCACCGGGGAGCGGCTTGGACCAGCCAGCCGCACACAAAGCTCCAGTTTCGGACGGGATCGAGTCGTTCGTCCGCCATTTTGGTGACGAACACGGGCACTCGTGCATTTCAAAAGGAAATCCACCACCAGAACGGCCATCCACCACGACGCCGCCTTCGGACTCCGCCAGGACGACGCCGGTTTCTTTTCAGTTATCTTGTCTGGAACCTAGGAGGATATTCTGGAACGGACTTCCATTAGTTAGCTCCTCGCTCCGTTTTAATCTTCATTGATTTTTCCATTTCGCTGCTAGCTTTACTGAACACTGTAGTAGTGGCGAGGTTAACGGCCAAAAATGGAATGATCTGTGCATTTTGTGATCAAAGCATGAAATTTGGCTCACGTGTTCAGAAGACCCTCCTTTGCAATTCCAGATGTGGCGTTACGCAAGATTTCGCACCAGAGGCACTGTATTGCGGTTAATATACCTGCTAGGGGTAAATTCTGCAAAAATGGTTCCTGGCCGGTCTCTGGTACCGCAGTCGGTATTTTTTAGTTCTGTCCAGCTAAAACTACATGTAGAAATGAGTAAGGAGTGCATTTTCACAAGCAAAGTTCCAAATGCTGCCTTTATACGTTGTTTCAATACATTTTAAGGCCAACTTTGTTTTAGTACAGGAAACATGGTAAAAAAATTGCCAAAACCTCGGCAAAGGTATGAACGCCCTAAAAATTTGATATTCTGTTCAGAATTAAGTGTCCTACTACATATCTGAAATTGCCAGAAATCGCACTCCGAGGCTTCGAGTTATTGGAGGGGGGGGGGGGGGTAAAAAATTGCAACTCAAAATTAAAGGTATGGAACCCGATGGAAACCGTCAATCCAATGGATGCAAATACATCATAGTTCGACGCATCACATTCCGTTGATACAATTTTGGCACAAAAAGTGTCGATCATTGTTAAAGGGGGGTCGCGGGGGAGGGGCTAAACTCGGCTGGGTGACTCTTTTTCTTCCTGGGCCATAAAGAATCGATCACGACAAGATTGCTATCTTTTCCGACTAAATTCAATGTCCTGAACTTGAATCCGATGTATAAATTTGGACAAAAACAAGTTCGAACAAGTTGACTTGAGAAAACCTTTTTTTTCTTTGACGATTTTCTCAAAACTTTTTTTTACTGTTAGAGGCATTCATCTTTGAAAATATTCCAGAGGCCATTAGATTGAGCTGTACTCTTCACGAAAATCATCCATTCGATCTGTAACTTTGTTTTTCGAGATAGAAAAAATCGATTTGAACTTTTAGTCAGGGGGCATAGGGTCAAAAAAGGCTTGGCCGTGTGCAGCTTCGTGAAGATATATAGGGATATGTCCTAATCGATTCCTGGGCGATCAAGGACCATGAAAAATTATGGTGGAATATTGATATCTGCTGCAGGCAAATATGGTGGAAAAGCCAAAATGGGCTTCATCTGATGATAAGAAACTGGCTGTAGCTTGTTTGTTTTTCAACGGATTTCAGCATCTGGAACATCATTTTGTAGACAAAAAAATTCTCTTTTCATTTCATGCCTAAGTTCACAAACGTCATTCTGGGAAACTGTCAAAATTGTCTTCATAAGATATGCTAAATTCCGGCCTTTTTTCAAGGTTATCTGATATTTTTTAAACTTGGCAGTATTATAGATCTTGAGGTGCCCTTTCCGAATTTTCACTTTTCCACGTTGCATATTTGCCGTTTTGGCCGCCATATTGGAAAGATGGCGCCCAAAAAAACAGTTTTTTGTCAATATCTTTATTTCAGTCAATGTGAGGTGGAAGCGTTTGTATGCGAATGGAAGCTTATTCAATTCTCTACAGTTTGACACCTTACCCGTTTACGTGCTATTTCCGGTTCTTAAGTTATGGCTTCCAGAGCTCCCTGAAGCATCAACTTTTGTCATCCAATCAGCATATCAAGTTGATCCTAGCTTCACGTGGCAGTCAAATTAACCATAAATAATGATGAATTGTCAACCACAGACTATCAATATCCAGAAAATCAATCATGGTAACGGTTGCTATGCAACTACGGGGTGAACTCTAAGGGAAAATTAACTTTGAGAAGGTATAGCTTGAGAACCGTATATCGCACATGAGTGATCCAGATGTCAAATTATAGAGAATTCAATAGACCTTCACTTTTAATATAAATTCTAAAGTTTTATGACGAATTTACAAAAAAAAAATTGAAAATATGTTTTTTTGGGCGCCATTTTTTCAAAATTATGGCCACAACAGCAAAGATACGAAGTGAAAAAGTGGATGTTCTGAATGATGACCCCAAATTTTATCATAATAATGAGTTTCGAATGTATCTAATATCCTTCAAATGCTATATTACGTTTATTTCTTTCAAAAGTCAGTTTGCTTTCACAGTTCACCCTGTAATTACACAAATCACATCACCATGATCGATTTTCTAAATTTTTATTATTTATGGTTAATGGCCAAGAGCTATTGATGGGTTATTTGCCTACTACATGACGGTGGTATCAATTTAACGTGCTGATTGAATGCCGAAAGTTGATGCTTCCGGAAGTTCTGAAAGCTCTAACTCAAGAACCGTAAATCGCACATGAATGACTGATATGTCAAATTGTAGAGATTGGAATGGGCTTTCTTCCGCATACACACATTTCAATCTTGAGTCAGTTGAATTCAAGATATTGACAAAAAACTGTTTTTTGGGCGCCATCTTTTCAATCTGGCGGCCAAAACGGCAAAGATACGAAGTGGGAAAGTAGAAATTCGGAAAGAGCACTTCAAGATCTATGATACTGCAAGGTTTAAAAAATATCGAATAACCTTCAAAAAAGGGCGGAATTTAGCATGTCTTATAAATACAGATTTGACAGTTTCACGAAATGACGTTTTTAAATTTGAGTATGAAATAAGAAGAGATTTTTTTTGTCTTTAAAATGACGTTCCAGATGTTGAAATCCGTTGAAAAACAAACGAGCTACAACCAGTTTCTTATTACCAGATGATGCCCATTTTTGCGCCTCCACCATATTTGCCTGCAGTAGAGACGAATATTCCACCATAATTTTTCATGGTCCTTGATCCCCCAGGAATCGACTAAGACATAGCTCTATATATCTTCACGAAGCTGCACACGGCACGACCTATGCCCCCATACTATTTAGTCAGCACAGCCCGTTGTCTACTACTGACCAGAACACTACGCCATGCATCTTCAAATGAAAATAGCCCAAACTATCTGAAAAATTATAATTCATCTTTGAGAGTTCGAGGATCTGTGCAGAACTGAATTCCCTATAACATAAACAAAATCGTCATAAAACGATACATCCATCGTTTTTCGTCGAAGGAACGCGCAGGACATGGTGTCGGACATGAGGCAGTCCTGTTGCGTCCGTGAAGGAATGATTCTTGTCGAATAATCCAAAAATGAACACTACAAAGACAAAACTGATGAAGTTTTCACCTACTTACGACGTTGAAACTCCATAGAGGGTGGATCTCAGAGGAGAAATTTCCTTGACGGCGGAATCCTGTGTCAGATTTCTTGGCCTTGACTTGGATCCTACTCTTAAATGGAAGGATCATATACAGCGGTTGGTGTTGCAGACACATCACATTTCTGCTATGCCTTGGGAGTTCTAGTTCTGTCGAGAATGGTGTCGGTGGAGGCAGCAAAGATTGCATATAACACCTACGTGACGTCGAGACTGCGGTATGAAATTATATTCTGGGGCGACTCCACGAAAACCGTCGAAATCCTCAAAATCCAAAAGCGATGCCTACGGAGTATATTAAATTTGCAGCAAACGGACTCATGCGTACCAATTTTTAAAAAAGCACGGCATACTCACGGTTGTTGATACGTACATATTGGAGTGCGCGACATTTGCAAGGGAAAACTAAGACCTGTTTGCTCACCATGGGTGCCAGCATGGTCACTTCACCAGGGGTAGGCAGGACTTACGAATCTCGAGACCTCGCCTTGAAATGGAACAAAGAAATGTGGTTTGCAACGTGATAAAATGCTATAACAGAGTACCTGAATCCGTCAAGAGCCTCCCAAAGAGACAAATGAGGTTAATGTTGACTTAGGTTAATGTTAAACCTGACTGGAAAAGCACACTACTCATTCCAACAGTTCCTGGGCGAGGAAATGTCCATCTGAGTGCGGGTTCTTTGTGGTGCGGTGTTTTGCCGGTCGGTTTTTGTTTTTGTTTGCGTTTTTGTTTGCGTTTTTGTTTTGTTTTTCTCTTCTGTTTTGTTATTTACACTTCGCTTTTCAAGTTTTGACGTATTCCATGGCCCAGGGCTATTATAGTGCTTTACCTTGCTTACATAATACTTACATTGTAAATAAGGAATGATTGAATATATACCGGGTGATCATTTGAAAACTATCCACCTGCAATAACTCCCGATTCCTAGTGAATATTTTTTCTAGCAAAAACATGTCGATTCTTATATCGGGGAGGACGTCTAAAACATACATTGGCAAATTTCTATATTCACCCTTCTCGCCCCCACTCACCCCAACTTTGAAATTTCAAATGACACTACCTACCTTGCGATACATCAAATTGAAGAGAATTAAATTTTCTTTCTGGTAAAAATATTTCCAAAATTTTTAACTCCACCCCCTCTTCCCTAAAAATTCTTCGACTGTCCCATTTTATATTCTGGACCCTTCATTTTTTTCTCGATTTAGTCGGCGTCATCCTGGATAGCATCGAAGAAGACAATTTTTGGTGAGAAAGGTGCTACTCAAATTCACCCCTTTGGTCTCCCCCACCTCAACTCCCAAATTTAACAAAACACCACCTACTTTGTGATACATCAAATTGAAGGGAATTGAATTCTCTTTCTGAAAAGAATTTTTTTGAAATTCTCTACCCCTCCCCCAATAAATTGGTCATTTGGAGTATTCTAGGGGAGAAATAGGGGGCTTTAAAAATTGCGAAAAATCATTTTCAGGAAGAGAATTCAATTTCCTTCAATTTGATGTATTACAAAGTGGGTATTGACATTTTAGATTTTTGAGGTCGGGTGGGGGGAGCGAAGGGGTGAATTTGGGTGGCACTTTTTTTATAGGAAATTTTCTCTTTTGGTGCTGTGCAAAATGACGTTGACTGTATTGAAGGAAAATGGAGGTCAAGAATATTAACTTGGACCCTCAGAGAATTATAAGAAGAACTGGGTTGAAAAATTTCGAAATATTTTTTTTAGAAAGAGAATTTAATTCTCTTTCATTTGATGTATCGCAAGGTAGGTGATGTCATTTGAAATTTCAAAGTTGGGATGAGTGAGGGCGAGGGGGCTCAAGATAAAAATTTTCTAATGTATATTTTAGATGTCCCCCTCGATATAAAAATCGACCTGTTTTTGCTCAAAGACATTTGCACCAGGAATCGGGAGATATTGCAGGTGGATAGTTTTCAAATGATCACCCGGTATATATACATACATACATACATACATACATAAATACATGATTTTATCAGAAAAAATCGAAACCGATCCAGGAAAGTTTGATGCTGCCAGGAAGTGGTCGCGATCGGAGAAACATCAAGAGGTCAGAAGTTTCCATGTGTTTCATTTCATTTCATTTCATTTATTTATAGTGCCATCAAGAGATCTCGTCGGAAATAGTGTATATCTCGACCAGGGATCACGATCTCGACACTGTCAACAATAATTACAATAATTAATTTGTCAGATATATGTCACAGCTCCAGAATCTCTTCACACCATCTTCTCCGCCTTCCAAAAAATCATCGCCTTCCATCGTTCATCGTTCTTTTCGTCTCTTGGGAGTATATAGCGTGTAGTACACCGCTCTAGACGGGTGATATCTCGACTGCAGCAACGCAAAGCCGGACCAGAACTTGCATGGGGAACCGCCGGGAGGTGGTGCCAGTGGGCGGGTCTCATCCGATTTTGAACTGGCTGATAACTTCCCTAGGGTAGCTCTGCGCCAACCTCTTGAGTATTATGCCTGCAACGGGCAGTATGGCACTGTGCAGAGGAAAACCAACAGCTTGGTCATGAAGGCGGGCAAAGTCAGGAACGTACCAGTGCAAGCGTCGGCGGTTTTCTAGTTTTGGAAAACATTCATTTTGCAAAATCGGAATTTCAGGGACGGCTCGATGGGATTTGCTCTATGGATTATGGAATATTACATGAAAGCGACAAAAGAATATGAAAAAAAATCGAGTTTCATTTACAGCTTATGAAAGGTTCTGAAAACTTCTTTTTTTTTATTCGTTTATTTAACGTCGGCCTATTTCCGCAACGAGGCCTAACACCGACGCCGGTGACTGCTTTCCTCCACTATACCGGAAATTTCGCCGAATCCCTGTGTGTTCCCACACGGGATAGGGATTTTTGACGACCACCAACATCGCATGGGGTCGGCACCATCGTTCGTATTTTACGTGCTATGCGACACACGGCGCGGCTTGCATTTAGCAAGCATTCCAACTAAACCAAGAAGTTTGGTTTCGATGCTGAAAATCCGTCCCCGGCAAAGATCGAACCCGCGACCTCTGGAGTGGTAGTCGAACGCGCTAACTACCACACCACAAGCTCCTCTGAAAACTTGTTCTAGTTTTGTTTTAACAAAAGATTGTATAATGAACTTGTTATGACACAATGAATATGAGCAATAAATGAACTACTAGATGCGTAGGATGTGAGTCGTCATAAACCAATAAGGGCTGGCATTTTCATATTCAGATAACTTTGTCTGGAAGTTGAATACAGTACATTATAAATTATAATTATTCTCATAATACCTAATTGTTATAAATGATGTTTGCTTTCCAGTTTAAGGATATCTGGAAGATACCTATCAGGTATGAAAATACCGGGCCGAAGAAATCCAACTTATGATGAAAAAAACCGAGGAAAAAACTGCTTTACTTACCTATAATCTTATATACGAAGCTGTTATTTTTTGCTCTAGGTATCTCGGTTGAGAGACCTATATGTATGGCTTCTGGCTCACTTGAGTCACCCGAATTTCCATTTTGACATTTCCTTTCGACCTCGTATGGTGAATCTATCTAACGCTATTATGTGGTAAATAAAATGAAATAGGAATTGACTTGAACTTTTATTTGTTTGCAATCATAAAAACCAGTGCCTCGTGAAGCTTCCACTCCTTTCCACTCCCACCCCACTTCCAGTCATAGTCTCTTATGAAATTTAAGGTTCCACTGGTACAAAATCCTGCTTGTTGCATTCTTCCTCTTGGCACTGCTCGCAGTTAATCTCTTCGCCCCAAGTATTGGCCTGATGCTCTAATCCGGCGCAACCTATGTATTTACTCACGCAGCCTCTGACATAATAGGGTCGCCTTGAGTCGTAATCGGGTTTGATAGTAGAGTAAGTCACACATACTGCGTCACCACAAGACCTTGTCTTCTCAGGTTTGCAGGGTGTATTTCCTCTACACACGTAACAATTCACCACAGAATCACCTGAAATAAATCGTTTGGGTGAAAATTTTATTTTACTAATGAACTATACACACACCAAAAGAATCTAGGGGACAAGCAAATTCAGACGATTTCTAAAATCATCATAACTTTTGATTGCCATCAGCGATTTCATATCGGTTCTCGATGTTCGATAGCCCAATCCTTTGTTCTCGTGCTTTGATCACGTCGAATACGAACAATGGTTCATAAAGATTCTACAGGGTGATCAATGGAACAGTGTAAAATTGCCAAAAGTTCAGTACGAGCGCGATTTCCAAAATAAAAAATTATGCATTCCAATAGCAAAGTTATAAAGACTGGTGTTTCAGCTTCAGTATCGTTTTTGAATTTCAAAAATCGAACGTAAATTGCCAAAGATATTGATCATTTTGTGCCGCCATGTTGAACTTCCAAGAAAGTGATCCGATTTCATTAAAACTCGGATCACACTCATGTCTGGTTTGAGTAGTTGGAATTACAAAGTCACATGTCTTTTTCAGTCACTTTTGAGCCGCCACATTGAAGTTTTATGTAAATGATTCGATTCTAGTGTGTTTCAAAGTTTCATTCAAATCGAATCATTTCTGTAAAAAGTTCAATATAGCGGCTCGAAAGTGATCGCAAGTGACATTTGACCTTGAAATTTCAATAACTTGAACCAGACATGAGTGTGTTCCAAGTTTCAATAAAATCGGTTCACTTTTTTCTTTCTTGGAAGTTCAACACGGCGGCATAAAATGATCAATATCTTTGGCAGTTCACCTTCGATTTCTAAAATTCAAAAACGTCACTGAAGCTAAAACATTGATCTTCATAACTGTGATATTGAAATGCATGCATTTCTTTTTTTGAGAAATCGCACTCGTACTGAACTTTCGGCAATTTTACACTGTTCCATTGATCACCCTGTAGCAACCTTATAAAACATTGTTTGTATTTGACGTGATCAAGGCATGAAGAAGAAAGATCGAGCTATCGAACACTGAAAATCGATATGAAATCGCTGACGGGAATCAAAAGTTATGATGATTTTAGAAATCATCTGAATTTGCTTGTCCCCTAGATTCTTTTGATGTGTGTATAGTAGGTTCACTTGTACCGTGATTCTAGTTGGCTGTGAGATTTTGTTTCTAAGTTTTCAAATCTGATATTTGAAAACTCCCTAGAACTTGGCAGTTGGTTGCATTGATATTTGAAAGTTTAAGCTTGACGACAAGATCAACAACAACAGATCGAGTGTCAAATAGACTGAAAATCACGAGTTTCACGAAAATTGTGGTGAAATTATGCCCATTACTGTGAAAACTGTGTTTGCGCCTCAGCTTGTATCTTGAACAATAACGTCCAGTGCCCATTTTAAAGTCCTCGAGAGTGCCATCAAGAACTCGCTTCTGGGAGAAAAAATGGGCGGAATGAGTGCTGGGCATGTACCCCATAACGTTCAGCTTTGCGGAGAAGACGTGAATCTGTTTTCAAAAACCACATATTATGGAAGCATTGTGAACTATTCCTGGTTTTTAAAAGAAGTACCCACACTCTGGAAGACTGGAACCGATGGGAAGCTGAACCCTCCTAATTTTTGTGGGGATGGGATTCATCGGCGTTAATACTTGATTTCACTGCTCAGGACATCGTACTGGAACAAGAAATTTGCGGAACTTGTGAAAGGTGAACAACATCCACTCCATATTTGCAATTTGCAAAGTTGATTTCGGTAAATTTTCCATTTTTGACAGCAACAGTCAACACACCATCACACCAACATAACCTATCTCTCGAAGCCAGACGCTCAGGCGACATCCTTGGCTCAGGCACACACTAGGCAGTTGGACGTGAAGTCTACAATGCCAAACTGTGAAATTTGCCCAGCCTACTAGAATCACGGTACAAGTGAACCTACTGTATTTTAATTTTACATTTGACAAGCGTTATAATATAATAATAAAATACAGCATAATAAATAATAAAATATAACAATATAATTTATATAGAGTGACACGAACTATCGAACGAGCACGTGACACATACAGAGTGCTCGTTTCAAAAGGATCCACCTTATGAAAACATTTTCAGCTTTTTTTTATATTTTTGCATAACTTTCAAAAACTTGAATATTTTTTGAGATAAAACAGGATCGTAGATAATAATTCTGAAGCTTCTTCCAGGTAAACATTTGCCTCACGGTGCGACCAGCATTCAACAGCGCTTTTATCAAAACTTTGTCTCCTTCAGATTATATTTTCAAGATGAAATGGAGAATCACACTTGTTTGAAGGTTGAAGGACCAAAGTTATGGTAACTAAGGTGGTTTCAATGCTACTTGACTGTGGTTGATTAGAAGTAAGTGAGAAAACGAAACCCCGGTCAAGTATAGCTTCATAAGAAAATCTTGAAGGCCAAGCCATAGCTCAGGTGCTTCAAACAAAGTGTAATTCTCCACATCATCGTGAATATTGTTACGAAGCGAAGTTACGCAAAGATTTCCGCGTTGCATTCGGGAAGCATCGAGAGACTGCAGTGATAGGTCACGACACCTCGAGACTTCTGCTGGAGGTGCCGTAGAGAGTACGCGTATATTCCATTCGGCTCTGGAATCCATCTCGACGACCTCGACGCAGATACCAGAAAAATCCTTGTGTGCTGGAAACTCCAACGATCAAACAGGAAGCATCCAGAACCTTCGATGCCACTATAAAAGAGGAATTCGACCTGGCATCGAGACAGACTTGGAATCGAGCGACCGCGATAACATCTCAAGCGACATCGTGAGTTTCTAAGCGATTAATTGCGTGCGTTATTTTAATGTATCGGTAGTAGTGAATAAAGTGCAGTTTGTTTACAAGTAAATCAGCGCGTTAATTTCGAAATAGGTGAACCCGAATACGGTTACATTTGGTGGCAGAAGTAGGTATTTCGAAATTTGGAAATTTCAACTGCCGATTTTGAGGTAATCGATCAGTGACTACGCCGATTGTCGGAATATTCGAGAAATCGTTTGATGACGATCAGAAGCATGACACAAGAATAAACGGAAAAGGCCTTAGCGAGCATCATTGCGATGATGAAAGAACAAAAAAAGGAACGTCTCGAAGAGAAGAAAGAATTGAAGAGAGTTCTAAAACAGCAGGAGCAGAGACGGCTCGAAGAAAAGATGGGATTGAGGAAAGTTCTGGAAGCCCAGAAGCAGAAGCAAGAAAGAATTCTAGAACACCAAGAGCAGAGACGGCTTGAAGAGGAGGAAGAGTTCAGAGAAGTACTGGAGGATCAAATGCATTATCTAGAGGAGAAACAAGAGAAGTTGAAAGCTGACATTCTAGATAATGTACACGAACAGATACAAGACGTGCATGGGCAGATGAGGGACCAAATACAAACGGTCACTTGAGAGCTTTCAATATTGACGCATTATAGAAAATACCATTTTAGTGCGCAATGTCAAAAACATCGAGGAAATTTTCAAAATTTTGAAAAGTTTTTGTATGAAAATTCTAAGCATTCCCAGCATAACTACAAGGGAATGAGAAAGCCTAGCTTATGTTCTCAATCCAATGAGTGAAATAGTATCTCAGTGGGATGATTGCGCATTAGATAGGCCAGTGGCGTTGAAGGTAAACAATGTATTTGGTAGCTAATAAATTTGTAAAAAATGCATTGATAAGTGAAATATACTTTGTTCAATTAGACAAGAAACTGCAAGTAGGAGCATTAAAGCGGAAACTGTATTTCGAAGCATGTTGAAAGACGTCGAAAGCTAGTGAACAGCAAGTATTGTGTAGTCTTTTTTCAATTGCTTTTATAAAAAAAACTTCAACGTGACGAAAATGTATAACTACATATTATAACTTCAAATAAAATGGATAAGTTGAAGATTATGGGCATTATCTTGGATGAGGGTGATAGTTTTTGGTCTTTAATGATGTAGGTAATTTCACAATAATAATAACGGTTTCCCACAAAACTCATTGTTATGCATGTAATTATTGAAAAATAATAATAGATACGTAGATATCGGAAAATAATTAGAGAGTTAGAGCAACGCCAGCGACGTATACGTATCCGTATAGAATGACAGATAAGCATTGGAATTGGTACGGAAACGTACGTTCACGTTTACGTATGACACAAGTTTAGGTAAACGTACGTAGTTCAAGAACGCATCCGTATCAAGCCGATCGAGGCATCGAAGATGAACGATAAAGCCGATTGAAATTGACTGACATTTTCTGTCAAACTAAACTTTCAAATGTTTCTGAATTTTGAAATCCTAATGCTTGGAACTGAAGAGTGAAGACTGTGAAAGTGGAGTGAAGAAGCGCAGAGGAATAAGTTACAACAGAACGAATATTATTTTTCAAACAAAGAGAAACAAAGCGTGTTGCTAACAGATCAAAAATGAACCCGGCTGCTGCGGTTCCAAGACCGAGCAATTCCAAACGTGTCCATTTCTCAGCGAAGGATGATTTACATTTGGCAAGAGAAGTTGTGGGCCACAATTCCTATGAAGACCCTCATCTTGAGCTCCATTCAAGTGCATTATTCAAATCACTGGAAAAAACATTTCCATCCGAACTATGAAAGACAGGATAAAGCACTTGGTAGAGAAGTTTCTGGCAGAAGACAAGGCAGCAAAATTCAAGTGAGTGTTATAATTATGCTGACTTTAAATAAAAGTGCAACCCCCGCTTGTTGAATGATGTTTCAGAATAACAAAGAGCCAGTACCGGCTTGGCCATTAAAGATGCCTGTAGATCTCCTATTACTGCCGAAAACCCGGCCCCATATTAGCAGACGGGTGACGGCAACCTCCGCTCCAAGAGGGAGAGGAAGCACAGGAGGTCCACTAGCCAAAATTGGACTCCTGCATTCATGACAAGAACAGCGCTTCAACCGACCTCTACACAATGCACAAGGCAGCACTCTGGGCACGTCCAGGAGAGCGAAATGAGTAACTCTTCGAGAACACGGCGAATACACGCCTGCATGGGACGACAGAAACAAAGCTGTTGAGAAAAGTAAAGGCGTACCAGCACCAAGGCGTACGCAATCACCAGATCGAAGAAAAGGTCCACTGGACTCCAAACCTATCATTTTTGAGATATAAGCCTTGGAATTGGCACCATTATAAACTATTTCATAAGGAACAGGATCCACAAAGCGGTGGATGAAAAATTCTTGGAAAAAGTCAAACTTGGTTTATAAGGCAGTTTTCGCCATTGCAGTTGTAGTTTGTTTTCCTAGGACCACCTACGAAAGTGACCCCTTTCACACGCTATAGTAGGCCCGAAAGTTGTCAATTACGTCAACCTACCGAACTTGTGCGTTATGAGCCGTGCGTTATTATAACGCACAGTTCATTCGGACCACGAAACAATACGAATTTAAACGACGATTCAATCACAATTCCGAAAAACCGGCTTTCAATACCACCCCAACTCTGATCCACAAGCAAACCAACATGGAAATAAAGTATTTATTTATTTATTTATTTATTTATAATTCGCACCTACAGGACCGGCCTCAGTCATGTCCTCTTTACTAAAGTATGGGCTTGACATGCTTATATAACCTTATCAAAGGCCCAACCCTAGCGGTGAGATGTATGAAAATAAAAACCCTACATAATTTCTTTTCAACAACAGTTATTGTAAAGTTATGATTATGAATGAAATTCTCACCTACACTTATAAACCAGAATAGTTCTCTGGTAGCAATGTAAATGTGACCACAAAAGAATTAATGGGGGTCTATTCAGAAATCTTGAGCTGCACCAGTCCCATCCAATACACCTAAATACTTTGAATCAAGTTACCATACTAAAATGTCAAAATGACGGTTGAAATGTCACTAGTTTCATTATTGGATTTTCAATTTTCGCACAAGAAAACGTTGTTAATAAATGAAGCCCCATACACCTACTCATGACCGAAACGTACCTTTCCCGGCTGGTAGCCAAGGCCTTAGGCCGCTATTGCTCTTCAAAGGATGAAAGAGAAATTGTTCGTGTCCTTTATGAATGACGGTTTTGGCCGGCCGACGATAATACCCTAATAGCTTGATGGTGAGAGACGCCACCTCCGACCTCACCTGATGCAACCAGGCGCGAGACATGTGTCCAGCAGGCTCGAGTTCGATTCCTGCGATTCCCCGAATTTTTTTATGAAAAAGATCACTTTTTATATTTTGAAAGCAATCTTTGAAATTGATAAAGGGATCCATAGTACTCAAAATGGAGTTGTATAATATAAAGTTGTAGTAAATGATATAAAAAACAAGTGGAGAAGACTAATTTACTACAACTTTATAATTTTTGAAAGACTGGTTTTTGATGGAACTCTTGATTTTTTTTTGCGATAATTCGGTGTACCGCTCGCTTGTAAGATGCTTAAGCATGACAACAGCCACACTTCACAGGCAGACTTGGTCATAAAATAGCGGTGTTTTTTGAGAAAAAATTGAAAATTATGAAAAAAAAAATCATTAAAAATTTGGATTTTTTGAGTCTGCATCTTCCCCGAAATAGTACATTACGTAACAAGTACGGAAAGTGATACATTACGTATGAGTGTGTAAGCAACCGAGTGCAGAAATCACACGAATGAAAGTAAGACACACGGCGAGTTACGTACACTATTTTTCCCACGACCGCGACCGGGAGAAAATTACATTCAAATTAAGACGTCATTTTCGTGCTCTTCTGTAAACGTGGATTTCATAAAAAACCAGTGAATAAATGATAATTACATAAATGAGGGTAAGTTTAAGTGGGTTTATAAAGAAAATATGTATGTATTTCAAATTTTGAAAAATTGAAATTCTCCAAAAAAAAATTCTTTACAATTTTCAATATTTTCTCGAAAAGCACTGCTTCTCTGTACTACTAGTCCGGATGCTAGTTGCATAAATTGGAATGAACCTTGCATTTTTTGATGAGAAGATGCTACTTGGTGGAAATGTTCTTCGCATTATACTCTTCCGATCCAGAAAAGTAGCCATCAGCGCCATCCATGCCGTCGGCGTATACAGGGTGAAACAGAAAAAAAAGTTGGGAAATTATATTCAAATAATTGAAGCATGTGGAGATGTTAGCCCAGGCATTTTAGATTTTGACCTGGGAAAAAGTAACGTAAGTCTGAAAATTGGTGCAACGCTTCCACTTAAACTCCTTAACCACATACTGAAAGTCCTAAAAAATCCTATGTTCGCTTCATCGGTTTTTGGCGGCAAAAAGGTGTAAGTGACATTATTTCAGAAACTATTCAATTAAATACGCGTTGAAGTTTCAATACAACTGAAAACTTCCGAAAATGATTTTTTCGGTCAGTTGAACAACATATTGAAAGTCCCAAAAAATTCTCTGTCCGCTTCATTGGTTTTTGGCGGCAAAAAGGTTTAAATGACATTATTTTGAAAACTATTTATTAAAATACGAGTTGGGAGTTTCAGTAAAGCTGAAAATTGCTAAAACTGGTCTCCTTTGTCAGTTGAACAACGTACTAGAAGTCCTCAAAAATCCTATGTCCGTTTCATTGTTTTTTGGCGGCAGAAAGGTATAAGTGACTTTTTTTTTTGTTACTATTAAATAAAATACGGGTTGAAGTTTTGATACAGGTGAAAATCTTAAGTCTCTTCGGTCAATTAAGCAGCATACTGAAAGTCTTAAGAAATTCTATGTCCACTTCAGTGTTTTCTGGCGGCAAAAAGATGTGAGTGACATTGTTTTGGAAACTGTTCAATCAAACAGGCGGTCAAGCTTCGATACAGCTGCAAATTGCTGAAAATGGTCTCCTTGATTAGTTGAGCAACATATTGAAAGTCCTAAAAAATCTTCCACCCGCTTCATTAGTTTCTGGCGGCAGAAAGGTATAAGTGAAATTTTCTTTTGTTACTATTTATTGAAATACGGGTTGAAGTTTCATACAGCTAATAATTGCTGAAAATGGTCTCCTTGGTCAGTTGAACAACACACTGAAAATACTAGGAAAATCCCTGTTCGCTTCATTGTTTTTTGACGGAAGAAAGGTATAAGTGACATTGTTTTGGAAACTATTATTTATTGAAATAGGCGTTAAAGTTCCATTTCATCTGGCAATTGCTGGAACTGGTTTCCTCGATCGTGTGAACAACATACTGGAAGTCCCAAGAAATCCTATGTTTGCTCCATCGTCTTTTGGCGGCAAAAAGGTGAAAGATCATTTCTTGAAACTATTGTTCAAAATTTGTGTTGAAGCTGCGATACAGTTGGAAATTGCTGAAATTAGCCTACTCGGACTAGTACGGTCAACTAACAGAGGAGACCATTTTCAGCAATTTTCAGCTGTACTGAAACTTTAACCCATATTTCAAAAAAATTGTTTACAATATAATGTCACTTTATACTTTTTTGCCGCCAGAAAACATGAAGCGGGCATGGGACTTCTCAGGACTTCTAGTATGTTATTCAACTAACAAAGGATACTATTTTTCAGCAACTTTCAGCTGTGCTGAAACTTCAACTCATGTGTTAATGAATAGTTTCCAAAATAATATCACTTGAACCTTTTTGCTGCCAAAAACCGATGAAGTAGACATAGTATTTTTTAGGACTTCCAATATGTTGTTAAGCTGACGGAGAAGACCATTCTCGGCAATTTTCAGCTGTATTAAAACTTGACCGCGTGTTTAATTGAATAGTTTTGAAAACAATGTCACTTATACCTTTTTGTCGCTGAAAAAAAAGTGTGAAGCGGACATAGGATTTCTTAGGACTTTCAACATGTTGTTCAACTGGCCGAGGAGACCATTTCTAGCGATTTTCAGCTGTATTGAAACTTCAACGCGTGATTCAATCATTAGTTTGCGAAGCAATGTCACTTTACACAATACCTTTTTGCCGCTAAAAAAACAATGAATCGAATATAGGGTTCTCAAGGACTTTCAATATGTTGTTCAACTGGCCGAGGAGACCATTTTCAGCAATTTTCAGCTGTATCAAAGCTTCATCGCGTATTCTAATAGATAGTTTCTGGATTATTATCACTTACACCTTTTTGCCGCCAAAAACCGATGAAGCGGACATAGGATTTTTTAGGACTTTCAGTATGTGGTAAAGGGGTTGAAGTAGAAGCGTTCTACCAATTTTCAGACTTACGTTATTTTTTTCCAGGTTTTGGTCAATTTTGATCTAAAATGCCTGGGCTATGTGTACTCTTCCACATACATTAACTGTTTTATGCTCATGAAGTCACAGCAAACCGTTCTTGATCACCTTGAACCGTCTTTGAAATGTAGGGGAGAAACAGAAAAAAAATCTTTTTTCCATAAATAAGTGATTCTTAAAGATATTGACACAATACTTGGTATTTCTACAAAAAGTAATGTTAGAAATGATATGAGCTGGGTAGCCAATTCCTAAGCAAACTATTCCCAGAAATACGATTGTCAACTTTTTTTTTTCTCTTGAGCACCATCTTGAATCTGCCCTGTGAGGCATCGTTAAAAAAGTGATTGGTTATCATAATAATGGTAACATGTAATCATTGCATCGTAGAAACAACCTCCCCATCATAATTTAGTGACCTCTTCGGCGGGAAAGAATTGCCATTCACGTATTTTCTGACTCTTCAAAGCTTTAGTACCCATGATGGCATTTGCAACATCTGGAATGGTAAAATATGCTACGCATTATGAACCTTGATGTACTTTGAGGTAGCCTACCAAGTTTTGCGGTCATCAATTGAAAGGTTGGTTCTTAAAAGCTGTTTCAACAAAATTTGTTCAAGTTTTTTTATGGAAAATACAAAATATTGGATCTTTCACCCTTATCTGATCCCTCGTTGAGGACAGCCTGAAACCAAAAGTCTCTAGAATTTTTATAATAATGGTTCACTAAGAACTGCTCTTCAATGTGAAGTTGTCAAAATCTGCATAGTTGCGTTCAGATTCCAGACAGAAAGCGACAAAGAAGTTTATGCAGTGAAAAAAGACACAATTTTCAATGCAACGGAGAAATCCCGGAAATGTCTCTTCTAGATAGGCTTCCCGCAATACACAGGTTCTGTGAGACTCTCAAGCGTGGATGAAAGGCTTGAAACATTACTAACTTGAGGCTCTAACAGTGTATATCAAATTGCACATTTATGTTATAAAAAATCAAGGTCTCCAGACAGCTTGCAGTCTAGCTCTGGACTAGTTTTTTTCTCGACTGTAATTTATGTCTTTTTTTACTGCATGAACTTCTTTGTCGCTCTCTGTCTGGAATCTGAACGCAACTATGCAATTTTTGACAACTAAAAATTGAAGAGCACTTACCTCTGAACCATTATCATACAAAATTCGGAGACTTTCGGTCTCAGGCTATCCTCAGTAAGGGATCAAGTAACGGTGAGAGACCGAATATTTTGTATTTTTCATAAAAAAACGACACAAATTTTGTTCAAACAGCTTTTATGAACAAACCTCTCAATAAATGATAGTGAAGTTTGGTAGGCTACCTCAAAGTACATCAAGGTTCATAATGCGTGAGATATTTCACCATTCCAGGTGTCGCAAATGCCATCATGGGCACTAAAGCTTTAAAGAGCTAAAAAATACGTTAATGGCAATTCTGTCCCGCCGAAGAGGTCACTAAATTATGATGAGGAGGTTGTTTTCACGATGCAATGATAACATATTACCATTATTATGATAACCAATCAATTTTTCAACGATGTCTCACAGGGCAGATTCAAGATGGTGCTCAAGAGAAAAAAAAATTGACAATCTTTTCGGGAAATAGTTGGCTTAGATGTGTCAATATCACGGAGAATTACTTATAATTCTAATTCTAATCTAATCTAATCACTAGAGAGCGGATTTATAACTTTTCACATATTCTATTCGCTAAGTTGGATGCAACTGTCGACTTGCAGCTTGACGTTTCCATCTATAAGGAACCTAAATACCAAGTTTTATTTCGCATATAATTTATTATTTTGACTTTTTACCGCATACAAATTGATAGTCCATATAATCACATATAGCCGCATATCTAGTCCATATTTTTGCACATAACTGAATATTTGTCACTATTTTGGCCATTTGATCTATATGTGCGAGAAAATCACGATATTTTGATTTCAAGAAAAAAATAATTTTAAATTTTCGAAGAAATTTTTTTTTTCACTATGAAGGTCAAAGTTGATTGATTGGTTTCACATGGAAATGTTGTATTTTTCACTATTTTTGCAGCTTATATCACATATTTACTCGCATATATTGCTCTATTTGAACATTTTCACCGCATATTTTGATACTTTTCAAGTGCAAATAAACTGCATATTTTGGACTTTCTTACCGCATATAAATCCGCTCTCTACTAATCACTCATAGATTTATGTGAGAAAATGTTGATTGATTTCATCCAAGAGGATGCGGTACTCTTGCTGATACGTGTTTGACTACCGACATGGTGGATTCTGTACAACCAAGAGTTCTGCAGTTCTGAGCTCAATTCTCCGCCTCTGAGGTCTGGACATTTTGTAGAAGTACAGCTACAGCTCTACAAAAAATCAACCGACTGAGTTCATAATCGCCTCAAAGCCCAGAAAAAAGTTTGTTCTTCCCGATGAAACTATCAATTGTCAATTCCAACGTTTGGTTGACTTTTGATGAAACGAACAAACATGAAAGAAAGTATTATTTGACGGGGCGGCCATCTTGGATTTTTGAACTTTGATTACTTATTTCGATTTTTTTATTATCGACGTTTTATTCAGTTAGCTTCCTAATGGTGCCCTCGATGGTACCGTTCTCATCAAAATCCGTTAAAATAAGGGATTTAAGAAAAGAAGATTTTTTTTCCAATTCATCATCTTTGATCCAAGCATATCAACTAGGCCTATGTTAATGTTGCTGTGGCTCTACTCAAAATGTTCGACTGAGCTCATTGTAGCTTTGAATTAATGGCAAAAAGTTTATGCTTTCAAGTCATCCGATCTGTTAAGTGCATATGTCCTTATCTAAGTAGATTGTATAATATGAGCTGAGCACCCCCACTGCCCTTCCAGGTAGCTTGGGCGAACCCCTCACGGGATCTTACTGTATTCGCAATGTTTTGTGTGTGCTGTGCACCGCAGACGAAAGATAACCACTCACCAGGCAAGATGTGCCCTTCTGCTAATAAATTGTTATTCAGTTATTACTATACCAATCGAAGAGTTTGATTAACCCCCCGTGGGTGAACCCACATTTTCTGGTCCCATCGAACCGAATGGTTGAACCAGCGGCAGAGTAAAGCAGTTCGCGAGTGTGATTAGTGATTCTGATCACTGAATCAAGTGATTCAAAGACAAAGTTTCTTCGAGACCAGCGAGTGCCAGTCCCGGAGTACCTACATCAATTCAAGCAGAGTGTGATTAAGTGATCCACCTAAGAACAATACGAATTAAGTAATTCGAGCCAGTTTCTTCGAGACCAGCGAGTGCCAGTCCCGGAGTGGTCCTTCGACGTTGCCGAAATTACAGCAGAAGGTGAGTGGGCTCAAATACTTATCCTTTCGTTCACAATTTCCCTGACCTCTAATTGCGGCCAGCAGGTACATAATCACCGCTTAAGTTAGTTGTGATTCTCTATTTCACCTGATTAATTATTCAATTTGTAAGTACAAATTGTACAGTTTGTTTGTAGCGAACATTTTCGTATATTTGATCAAAATCATACATCATGTCCCTTAGACAGTTAGTGCAAAGTCGTGGTACTATTCGCGGAAAATTGACGCCGATCATGTCATTCAATGAAAGGTGTGATGCAAACACACCACTTGAGGAGATCGAGGAAAGGCTAGCCATGTTGCCAGTCATTCTCAAACAATACGAAGACACGCAAAATTCCATCCTGAGCACGGATGAAGTAACAGAAGCCGCGGTAATCGCAGAACATGAACGGTTGCATGAAGTGTTTGAGAATGACTGGTACAAGGTCAAAGCCGCTCTGAATGAACGGAAAGGTTCACGAATTAGAGTAATTCAATCCGTGCCATCGCAAATCAATGCGAACAATCAGCACTATAACGTCAAACTCCCTGAAATAAATTTGGTGGAGTTCAGCGGGGTTTATGCCAAGTGGCTCCCGTTCCATAATTCCTTTAACAGTCTGATTCATGAAAATTCAAATTTGAGCAGCTGTTCAAAGTTCCATTATTTGAAATCGGCTCTTAAAGGCGATGCCCTTAAGGCCATAGAAGCGATAGAGATTTCGGATGCAAATTATATTGTTGCGTGGAATCTTCTGAAAAGGAGGTTCCAAAATAAAAGATTAATTGTCAACGATCATGTTCGATCAATTTTGAATATCGCGGAGGTGCGCAAAGCCTCAGCCACCGCGCTATACGCACTGTTAAACGATCTAAAATGCCACCGTGAGGGTTTAAAATCATTCAACATTCCTGTTGATGAATGGAACGCGATCATCGTACCTATAATGTCGAAAAAATTCGATTACGAAACGTTGAGGCAGTGGGAAAACACGCTGGATGACGAAGTTCCTACGCAGGACGCCCTCGTGGCCTTCCTAGAAAAAAGGTGTAGATTTTTAGAAGCGTTAAGTGACGCGAATTTTACTCCCAAAGGTATACCGCCTTTCGCGCCAAACACACACCACCCTAAGATTGCTAACAATAGTAATTTTTCAAAGTTCAAATCGAGTCATGTGGCTACCGCGCAACGTGACAAGTTTCAATGTTACTTGTGTAAAAAACCACATTCAATAGATTTTTGCCCAGAGTTTCTTCGATTAAGCATTGGCGACCGGGTTAAAAAGGCAAATTCGATGCTATTGTGCAAGAATTGCTTGCGTAAAAACCACGCAACGACCGACTGCCGGTCTCGAGCAAAGTGCTCCGAGTGCAATGAATCTGGTCACAATTATTTGCTTCATGAAGCCCATAAAAACACCAGTGTCTCCGCGACAAGTGAATCTAGTGAGAATGTCGCTACTCATTGTTTTGCCGACGCCAATGAAACCGTATTGTCCACTGCCGTGGTCCTAGTAGCCAACAATAAAGGTCAATGGATTTCGGGTAGAGCCCTGCTCGATCCTGGATCACAAATGAATTTTGCAAGCGCTGCGTTCATTAGAAAACTCGAACTCAAGACCGCGGCAGCAAACCTCAGAATTTCGGGAATCAGTGGCGTAAACAGCGAGGCAAACCGTATGACACGCGTCAAGTTCAGGTCACGAGTCGAAGAATTCGAGGCCATGATGAGTTGCTGTGTTGTCGAGAAGATAACACAAAACCTACCGCGCGTCCCGCTCGGAAACGTTGGCGAAATCTCGCCCGAATTTCCCTTGGCTGATCCAACATTCTTCGAGACAAGCGCCATAGATTTATTGATCGGCGCGGAGTTATTTTGGCAGCTACTTCTTGATAAAAGGATAAAGATCGGCGACCCGTCGCTATTCTTGACCCATACTCGAGTGGGTTGGGTAGTTGGGGGTGCGACAAGCCTGAAGGGAAGCACGAAGTCGGTGGTCGCGACCTGCAATCACGCAGTCACGTCGCTGCAAGATGAGCAATTAAATACCACCCTGACAAGGTTTTGGGAGCAAGAGGAAATTCCTCATAAGCAAAACATTTGGACAGCTGAAGAAATCGCGTGCGAAGAACATTTTGTAAAAAACTACCGGCGAAATGACCAAGGAAGATTTGTCGTGCGACTTCCGTTTAAAAAAGAACAAACGATTTGGAGCAATTCCTCGGAATTAGCTTTGCGCCGATTTAATTTGCTGGAAAAACGCTTTTCCAGAAACCACCAATTGAAATCTCAGTATTCCGCTGTAATACAGGAGTATTTAGATTTGGGGCATATGGAATTAGTACCAGAAGTCGAAATCAATAATGAACGGTCGTACTATCTCCCACACCACGCTGTTTTCAAATCTTTGTCCGAAAATTCTGTAAAAACGCGAGTGGTATTTGACGGAACCGCGGGAGGTAACAGCGATTACCTTTCCCTCAATAAAAACCTGATGGTAGGCCCTGTGATACAGGATGATTTGTTGTCAATACTGCTGAGATTCCGCTCGCGTGAATATGTATTTACTGCTGATATTAAGCACATGTACCGACAAATTCTTGTCGATCAAAGAGACACCGATTTCCAAAGAATATTTTGGAGGTTCCATGAAGATGAACCGATAAAAATTTATCGGCTGAATAGGGTCACCTTCGGTTTAAGCCACGATATGTTTAAGCTCTTCGAGCTATTTGGCTGTTAGATGCATTCAACAATTGGCCCGAGACGTTGAGGATAAGTATCCCGACGCCAGTCTTGTAATACAAAGAGACGCCTACGTGGACGATATAATCGTCGCCAGTAGTAATTTACAGGAAGCTGTAAATTTGCAAAATGCAATAAAAGAAATATTTGCCCAAGGAGGTTTTGAACTGGCCAAGTGGTCTTCTAATCACCCAGTTTTTTTGGCAAATGCCGCACCAGACGATGTTGGTGCTAGCGTTGTAAATTTGAACAAAAACGGCATATCCAAAACACTAGGTGTGTTTTGGGACCGAAACTCTGACAGTTTATTATTCAAGACAACCCCGATAGACACTTCCGGTTCAATAACGAAGAGAAAAATTCTCAGTCGCATTGCCGCTTTATATGACCCGATGGGTCTGATAGCACCCGTTGTACTCAAGGCCAAGCTATTGATGCAACTTTTATGGGCTGATAAGAATTTGGGCTGGGATGACGAGGTTTCGGCAGGTATACGAGATTCCTGGAAGCAATTTGCAGAAAGTTTGCATTGTTTGAATGATCTTTCTATACCACGTCACGCTGTGATATCAAATCCGATTGCGATTGATATTTGTTCCTTTGCGGATGCTTCCATAAAGGCCTTTGGCGCTTGCATTTATCTCAGAGCAAGTGATTCCCTCGGAAATTTCCAGTCCAGATTATTGTCATCAAAATCACGAGTCGCTCCAGTAAAGGTAATTTCCTTACCGCGATTAGAGCTATGCGGTGCTCTTTTATCTGTACAGCTAATGCTGACAGTGCAGAACTCCTTGAGAATCCCGATAGCGAACCGGTACTTGTTTTCTGATTCCACCATTGTTTTGCATTGGATTGCATCGCCAGCCAACGTTTGGCAAACATATGTGTCAAATCGTGTCGGCGAGATCCAAAGAAACACGAATAAAGATCAATGGCATCACGTAAACACCCGTGAAAACCCGGCCGATTATGTGAGCCGCGGTTTAGAAGCCCATCAATTAGATGGAAACGCGCTCTGGTTCAATGGGCCAAAGTGGCTTTCAAAGAACACGGAAGAATGGAATTCCACCCCGCTAACTCAAATGAGTTGCCGCGATGTACCTGAGGAACTCGCGGAAAAACGCAAGACAGTTCTTGCCGTGACGGTCCCTCCAACATTTGAAGTTTTAGAGAGATTCTCTTCCTTTGATAAACTGCAACGTGTAATCGCACATTGTTTGAGGTTCATAAACAACGCAAGAACTAAGTCCGATTCCAGAATTGTGGGACACTTGACCGTCAAAGAACTGAGAAATGCCCATGATCGCATAATAAAACACATTCAAAATCGCGAATTCCATTCAGACCTTGCTAATTTGAACCAAGCTCGCAATTTAGCCAGAGGAAGCAAATTGACTTCCTTAGATCCGTTCATAGGAGATGACGGAATCTTGAGAGTTGGCGGTAGAATCAGGCACGCTGATATATCGTACGATAGAAAATTCCCGATAATACTTCCGAAACATCATGTAACGGAACTTTTAATCCGAAAGGAACACGTGTCAAATTTGCACGCTGGGGCACAATCAACTCTATCTTCATTGAGAGCAAAATATTGGCCGCTTTCAGGTAGAAGTTCCGTAAGGAAAATAACACGCAATTGCGTGAGGTGTTTTCGAGTAACACCTCGAACAATAAACCCCAAAATGGGCGATCTACCCAAAGCGAGGATCCAACCCGCAGGTAGAGCTTTTGCGAACACGGGCCTCGATTACTTCGGCCCTTTGTTCGTTAAACAGGGTAGCTACCGCTCTGCCAAACTGGTGAAAGCGTACGGGGCATTGTTCGTATGCATGGCAACAAAGGCCGTTCATTTAGAATTAGTTGGCGACCTTTCTTCGGCTTCCTTTTTGAACGCGTTTCGTAGATTCATTTCCCGAAGAGGACACGTCGCGAAAATTTTCTGCGATAATGCCACGAATTTTGCACGAGGCGACAAAGATCTCAGAGAAGCCGCCAGTATTGTTAAAAATTCGAAATTTCGCGAAGAATTTCAACATCATTTTGAGAACACGGAATTCAAGTTCATTCCGCCCCGTTCCCCGAATTTTGGCGGTTTGTGGGAACGTTTGATTAGAGCAGTCAAGATTCACATTAAGAGGGTTTTAGGGAACTCACAGCTGACTTTTGAGGAGATGAGTACCTTGCTGTGTCGTATAGAGAGCATCCTTAATTCCCGTCCTCTAACTCCATTGTCCGATGACGCCCACGATTTCCAAGTTCTCACACCCGGCCACTTCCTCGTATTTGAGTCCCTCACTGCACCAGTCGAGCCTGACCACCTGGAGATTCCTGAGAATCGTTTGGACCGCTGGCAACGGATCGAGCAGCTGAGGCAGCATTTCTGGCGCCGCTGGCACCGTGAAGTCCTTTCACAAATGCAGACGCGCGCTAAGTGGCGTAATTCTCCAGCGGACCAAGTTCGTCCAGGGGCCATGATGCTGATTGCCGAAGATGGCATTCCTCCATTGATGTGGAAATTGGGCCGTGTTGTCACCCTACATTTGGGCGCCGATAAAGTCGCTCGCGTGGCTACAATTCAAACAGCCAGCGGCGGTGCCATCAAAAGAAGTACCCGCAAGATTTGCGTGCTTCCCATCGAAGAATCAAGGGACTAATCGAGTGCTGCCGTGATCAAGTGGTGACAAAGGACTGACAAAGTATCAAAGTGCTAAAGTGTAAAACTTAATCCGCGCTTTTCTAAACTGAAGATTCACAAATATTTTCGTTTATTATATTTTTGATATGATTACCTTTATTCTTGTTCATTTAATTACCATATCACTGTAACTGTTTGATTTATTACTACTTTTGATATTTTCCCCTGTTTCTAAATAATACTAAGATATACTCTGTTGCATTTACAATAATTGATTACCGAAGTGTTATTTATACCTACATAAGTATTTTAAGTTCAATATTGACATTCCGTCAAAGGTGGGAGCATGTTAAGTGCATATGTCCTTATCTAAGTAGATTGTATAATATGAGCTGAGCACCCCCACTGCCCTTCCAGGTAGCTTGGGCGAACCCCTCACGGGATCTTACTGTATTCGCAATGTTTTGTGTGTGCTGTGCACCGCAGACGAAAGATAACCACTCACCAGGCAAGATGTGCCCTTCTGCTAATAAATTGTTATTCAGTTATTACTATACCAATCGAAGAGTTTGATTAACCCCCCGTGGGTGAACCCACACGATCACTTGTGAGTTTCTTACGACTTCTGATCAAGAAAAACGGCAATAATAGCAGGTGCGCCATCTTTGATTTTGACACTAAGGCCATTTTGACTATTGATAATTATGAACGTGTTATTCAATTGTATTCCCATTAGTACCACTTTTAGCAGGATTTTTTACCAAAATCGGTTGAAAATTGAAAATTTCAAAAGAAAAAACGTTTGTGTTTTTTGCCTACTCAGTACCTATCATCACGACCAAAAAGTTCTTAATTTTTCAGCTCCAGGAAGAAAGCGATTTGGATTTGTCTCCATCCCAGTGATACCAATAATTACGGCAACTAACAAAAACTGTGATGTCACGGTATTCATGTAACATCACTGAAGCCACTACACCTTTTCCAGTTGTAGTTCAGAAAATATCAGTTGTATTTCAGATATCTCAATTTGTCTCGGCCCCGTTCATTGAAAACTGCATTCGTGTGCACTGAGGGTATGCAACCCAAAATATCCCTGTGTTGTCCAAGTCCTCACCCCTCACCCCCTGTTCGGTGTGCCTGGCACTTGGCTGTCAGGCGCAAGCGTAAACGAGCTCCAGCACTTTCTTCGGCCGTCTTCGGCATTCTTCGGCTTTCTTTCCGCTCGTGCCTTTGCCGCTTCGTTCGAAGCGGCGTCGATCTCCGTACGTCGAGCGGGAAGCCACGCCGTCTTTTTTTTGGTCATCGTTCTCGCGGCCATCTTGTCGTGCCATCGGCGTACATTCGTACTCGACCAGAAGCCCATCCAAGGCCCATCGCGTCCGATAGTGACTCCTGGAGGATCTCTGCAGCATCTCCAAGTCCAGAAAGCGGCAGTTTTCACCGCTTTCACCGGGGAGCGGCTTGGACCAGCCAGCCGCACACAAAGCTCCAGTTTCGGACGGGATCGAGTCGTTCGTCCGCCATTTTGGTGACGAACACGGGCACTCGTGCATTTCAAAAGGAAATCCACCACCAGAACGGCCATCCACCACGACGCCGCCTTCGGACTCCGCCAGGACGACGCCGCCACCGAATAAGATCCCGTAAGTACCATATTTTCCATTGTTTTTACCATTTACCGTTTATTCCCGTTTGCCGGGGTGTATACCTTCAGTGCAGTTCGTCTCGTTTTCAGGACGCCACCCGGCGCCAGCGAATCTGCCCCCGATCAGAACCACTCGGATTTTTCATTTCATTTAATTCACATTGTTTTTTTTTTATTGTTTTGTAATTCTGTCTGTTTGTGTTTTTTTTTCTTTTGTTTTACATTAAAGTTTTTGATTGTTGTTGTGAATTTTATTTCTGACTGTCGCTTGCTGCTTTCCTAATCCAAGAGTTATTGTTTTAATGCAGCCTTCATCGGAAGGCTGCCGTCTTTATGTGTACCGCGCTAACATATAAATTGGTCCTTCGTAGCCGGATACAGGCTAAGCATGGTACAGTCAGGAATTTAATTCACCTCACTATTGAAACTTTAAAGTCACGGGTCAAACCCACGTGACACTTGTGCGTTGGTCCAGCGTGTTGATCAATTCGTTTTTCGCCCGTCTCATTCGCACTTTTTCACCTGGGTTGGGTTCGCCATTCAGGTACGCCAACCTAAGGGTCAGTTGCTTTGTTTTCATTTTTCTTTGTGTCGTACACAATGGACGCAACTTTATCGTCCATCGCGATAGCTATTGCGCGCCTTGAGCCCCTTCTGGAACAAGGCGTCACAGCTACCACCGAGCCAAGCCTCCAACCGGCATTTTTAGCCACGTTTGACATTGCGGCGGAAATTTACAACGGTTTCAAGAGCACGGTCAACACTGCCCCTCTCCCCAGTGCCTCCGAGGAGCAGAAGGCTACATTTCTTGAACGTACACTCCGGGCAGACAGCTTGTATGGCAAACTTGCTGCGGTAAAAGCCTCGTTTTCGAATTCAGAGCCGACTTCCTCGCTCTCTCGCCAAGCCTCGCAAACTTGGTTCGAGACAGGCCGGAGCAATGTCCGATTGCCAAAAATCGCGTTGCCGTTGTTCGACGGAAAGTTAAAATCATGGCCACCATACTATGATCTGTTCACGGCGTTAATACACAGAAACCAGTCTCTCTCAGATATTGAACGGTTTCAGTATCTGATCTCGTCTTTATCTGGTGAACCTCTCTCAATGGTTAAACACCTGCCATTGACGGGAGATAATTACATAATTGCGTTCGACTCGTTGGTTGAGAGATACCAGAACGACCGCGTGCTAGTCACTTTTTACTGGCAGTCGATGATGAACGCCTCCTCCGTCACATCTGACTCCGCGCAAGCGCTTCGCCATCTTGTGAACACGTTCAACAAAAATTTAGTGGCGCTCGAGCAGTATCCGCATATCGACCTGTGGGATTTCACCCTGTCGAGCATGCTGCTCCAGAAACTCGATGAGTCGACGCGAAAACGTTTCGAGGTGCAGTCAGCTGGCACCCCCTTCCCCAAATACGAAGACGTCAAGTCTTTCGTGCTCGACCAATGCAAGGCTTTCGAGGCAACTGCCTTAAATTCTAAAACGCAATCGAACTCCCGCTCCACACGGGCAAACACCGTTACCGTGAAGCCCGAGGTCAGCCGCAAGTCGTGGGCCTCACATACGTTGGTGTCTCAGACTTCATCTGCCCCAGCGACGTCGCATGAGTCAGCATGTTCTCATTGTGGGGCGAGAAGTCATAGAGTCACCGCGTGCAAGACTTTTCTGTCAATGTCCCCAAATGACAGATATTTGGCGGTCAAACAGAAAAGGCTCTGTCTCAACTGCTTGAGCACCAATCACGGCGCTCCAAAATGTCCATCGTCGTATTCGTGTCGGCAGTGCCACGCAAGGCATCACACCTTGCTGCACTTCCCCAAGCCACATAGAACTGCAGGTCATGAGTCACCCAGTTCTTTATCGAATCCAGTTGAATTACCGCAAATCGTTTCCCCTGGTCTTCCAGAAAATGTCGCGAATTCGGTGACGAATCTCGCCTCAAGCCTCAAGGCAGCTCATGTTTTGTTGGCCACGGCAATCGTTCACGTTCGTGACCGGTGGGGAGGCTACCAAAGCCTCCGTGCGCTCATAGACCCTGCCAGTCAGGCATCGTTTATTTTGGACTCCTGCGTGCGCAAATTGGGTCTATCCCCATCAAATCACAATGTGCCCGTTTTTGGCTTGGGTCTCACCCCCGCCAATTCGACGTGTGGCACAGTCACTTGATAGGTCAAGGCTGATGATGAGTCTCTCCCAATCCCTGAATTGGAGTTAATTGTCCTGCGCAGGATTTGTGGTAACCTGCCAGACACCGCTTTGAACCCGGATCAATTCCACTTGAACTTATCGAATCTGGCGGATCCCACATGGTTCAAGCCAGGCCCCATTCAAGTGTTGTTGGGCGCCGACGTTTATCCGTCAGTCGTGAAAGAGGGAATCGTCTCGTCAGGTCCGTCACAGCCTGTTGCCATAAACACCATTTTTGGCTGGGCTCTTCTCGGTCCCTTTCAAACCCCGTCAAAACCTCTGCATTCCTTTTTGGTTTGCACTCCAACTGGAATCGACGAGTCTCTGCACAAATTTTGGGAAGTAGAGGAAATCTCGTCACCATCGTCCAAAACACGTTTGTCCCCAGATGATGAACGTGCAGAAATTTGTTTCCGGGACTCTGTCTACCGTTGTCCGTCAGGTCGTTTTGGGGTTTCGCTTCCCTTCAAAAGGGAGTCCCCCACCTTTGAACATTGCAGGTCTATGGCTGACCGCCGTTGGTTAGCTATCGAACGTCGCCTGGTCCGTCAGGACACACTCCGTGATCTGTACATAGCATTCATGCGCGACTACCTCGACCTAGGTCACATGACCTTGCTGGACGCAGAACCTCCAGATTCTGAGGCGTATTACATCCCTCATCATCCGATCGTCAAGATCGAAGACGACAAGCCGAAAATTCGCGTCGTTTTTGATGCTTCGGCGCAAGCGCCGAATCATTTATCTCTCAACGAGACGCTTCTCGTCGGTCCTAAGTTACAACAGGACATAGCAGCTTTGCTACTGCAGTTTCGGTGTGAGCCGATCGTTTTTACTTGTGACATCCGTCAGATGTATCGGCAGATACTTATCTCGCCCGAACATCGCAAGTATCAACTCATTCGCTTTCGTTTCTCCCCTGATCGACCCATTGAAACGTACCAATTGAACACCATTACATATGGTGTTTCTTCGGCACCGTTTCTAGCGGTTCGCACGTTGCTTCACTTGGCAGAACAAAGCGCCTCGAAGTTTCCATTGGCTTCGCAGGCAATTCGCCGTAATTTGTATGTAGACGATCTACTTTGCGGTGCGAACTCCGTGGAATCAGCACGGGAATCACAAACGCAGCTAATCAACCTGCTCCAATCGGGTTGCTTTGAATTGCGCAAGTGGGCAAGCAATCACCCTGATGTGCTGCAAGACATACCACTTGATCACGTTCGAACTCAGCCGTCCACTTTCAGTGACGTTGCTGACAATACTGTAAAAATTCTTGGCCTCCAGTGGCAAGCGGCAACAGACACCTTTTCATTCACGGTTCATCCAAATGAACTACCGTGCACAAAACGGTCCATCTTGTCGGAGGTGGCTCGGATTTACGATCCGCTCGGCTTTCTGTGCCCTGTTGCATTTTTCGCCAAACATTTAATCCAACGGTTATGGAAACTTGGCCTTGATTGGGACGACACCCCTCCAGACATCGTATGTCAGCAGTGGTTGCGTTTTCAATCCGAGCTATCGCAACTTTCGCGGTTGCAAATTCCACGGCATACTTTTCCGTCGCCTGCAGACAGGTGCCAGTTGCACGCCTTTTGCGACGCATCTGAATCTGGGTACGCGAGCGTGTTGTACGTTCGTTACCTTCGAAATGGTGTTCCCACCATTCGTCTCCTAACCGCCAAATCAAAGGTGGCTCCAGTCAAATTGCTGACCGTACCCCGTCTCGAATTGTGTGCAGCGGTCCTACTTTCCAATCTCGTTGCCTTCACCGTTGCAGCGCTCGCAGAAACCGTACAGTTCGATGCCATATTTGCGTGGACCGATTCTACGGTTGTTCTCAGCTGGCTGCGTTCCTCTTCGCACCGCTGGAAAACATTTGTTGCTCACCGTGTTGAGCATATTCAACAGCGTGTCCCGCCTCAGTGTTGGAGACATGTCTCAACATCGGACAATCCCGCCGACCCAGCTTCGCGCGGATTGTTTCCCGAAGACATGCTTTCGTGCTCCCTCTGGTGGTCTGGCCCACCTTTTCTGTCATCAGCGGATGACACATGGCCGGATGACAAATTCTCCGTGTCCTCCCCAGACATTGCGTCTGAAGAGCGAAAGCTCGCTTTGGTCGTGCGTGTGCCGCAGCCGCCGCCGATTGACATCGACGACCTCTTTTTGCGCATATCCTCCTTACGGAAGATTCAGGGCGCTGTCGCCTATTTCTATCGGTTCTGCAAATGCAAGTCCGATGAGAAGTTCACAGGACCTCTCTCGGATACAGAGCTCCATTTTGCCTTGTTGTACATTGTCAAACATGTACAGCAGAAGGTATTTGCCGTCGAAATCGCGTCGTTACGCAACGGCAAACCCTGTTCAAGACCCTTTCGAAAACTTTCACCCTTTCTCGATCGTGACGATGTTCTCCGCGTCGGCGGACGTTTGAAGCATTGTCATGAGTTGCCATTTGCAACCAGACACCCTGCTCTTCTTCCATCTCGTCACGTCTTGACAGGACTCGTCATTCGACAAGTTCATTCCCGACATTGCCACCCGGGACTCAACAATACCTGCTATCTCCTGCAGCAAAATTTTTGGATATTGTCCACGCGACGCGCGGTACGGCACTATCTTGCATCGTGTTACCGGTGCTTCCGGACTAAGCCGCAAACTTTTTCTCCCACCATGGGCGACCTCCCCTCGGCGCGAATTTCTCAGCTAAAACCTTTTAGCTGCGTCGGGCTCGACTATGGTGGCCCTTTTCCAATCCTCATGTCACGCGCTCGCGGTGTCAGAACTACGAAGGCGTACATCTGTCTTTTCGTGTGCTTCGCCACCAAGGCATTGCACGTCGAGGTTGCCTCCGATCTCTCAACAGATGCTTTCCTCGCCGCCTTGCGCAGATTCATTGCCCGGCGCGGTCGTTGCTCTACCATCTATAGCGACAATGGCACAAACTTTGTCGGAGCTCATAGGCAATTGACGACGTCAATGCAACTCGCCGCGGAATCCGAAGCCATCACTTGGCGCTTCATTCCTCCCTCCAGTCCCCACTTTGGCGGGCTGTGGGAAAGCGGCATAAAAGCTGTCAAAACTCATCTATCTCGCGTGATAGGTGATCAAATACTCACCTTTGAAGAGCTGACCACGTTGGTCACCCAAGTTGAAGCGTTGCTCAACTCACGGCCACTTTCGGAGCTGAGCTCGGATCCAAATGATCTGTGCCCATTGACGCCTGGTCATTTTTTGACGCTCGAGCCGTTAACGGCCCCACCTGACCCAGATTTGTCCCACCTCAAGATCAGCAGGTTGTCGCGATGGCAGTTGGTCCAATCCATGCAACGGCGTTTCTGGGCGCGTTGGCGCGACGAATATCTACACACGCTGTACCAACGCGGCAAGTGGCACAAGTCACGTCACCTTGAATCCGCAGACGTGGGGTCTTTAGTCCTCATCAAGGACGAAAACGCTCCCCCTCTGAAGTGGAGGTTAGGCAGAATTTCAAAACTCTTCCCCGGCAAAGATGGCATTTGTCGTGTCGCAGATGTCCGTACTCAACGCGACGTTCTGCGACGCCCAATGGTCAAACTTTGTCCCCTCCCTTCAGGACAGTGAGCATTCTGTGTTTTCACTTCCGTCATTGTTCTCACTATGCTCTTTCTTTTTGTATCATGTTTGATTTCATTAATTTTTGAACTTTGAAAATACCCCGAGTGGTATTTTGGTGGGGAGTATGTCTCGGCCCCGTTCATTGAAAACTGCATTCGTGTGCACTGAGGGTATGCAACCCAAAATATCCCTGTGTTGTCCAAGTCCTCACCCCTCACCCCCTGTTCGGTGTGCCTGGCACTTGGCTGTCAGGCGCAAGCGTAAACGAGCTCCAGCACTTTCTTCGGCCGTCTTCGGCATTCTTCGGCTTTCTTTCCGCTCGTGCCTTTGCCGCTTCGTTCGAAGCGGCGTCGATCTCCGTACGTCGAGCGGGAAGCCACGCCGTCTTTTTTTTGGTCATCGTTCTCGCGGCCATCTTGTCGTGCCATCGGCGTACATTCGTACTCGACCAGAAGCCCATCCAAGGCCCATCGCGTCCGATAGTGACTCCTGGAGGATCTCTGCAGCATCTCCAAGTCCAGAAAGCGGCAGTTTTCACCGCTTTCACCGGAGAGCGGCTTGGACCAGCCAGCCGCACACAAAGCTCCAGTTTCGGACGGGATCGAGTCGTTCGTCCGCCATTTTGGTGACGAACACGGGCACTCGTGCATTTCAAAAGGAAATCCACCACCAGAACGGCCATCCACCACGACGCCGCCTTCGGACTCCGCCAGGACGACGCCGCCACCGAATAAGATCCCGTAAGTTCCATATTTTCCATTGTTTTTACCATTTACCGTTTATTCCCGTTTGCCGGGGTGTATACCTTCAGTGCAGTTCGTCTCGTTTTCAGGACGCCACTCGGCGCCAGCGAATCTGCCCCCGATCAGAACCACTCGGATTTTTCATTTCATTTAATTCACATTGTTTTTTTTTTATTGTTTTGTAATTCTGTCTGTTTGTGTTTTTTTTTCTTTTGTTTTGCATTAAAGTTTTTGATTGTTGTTGTGAATTTTATTTCTGACTGTCGCTTGCTGCTTTCCTAATCCAAGAGTTATTGTTTTAATGCAGCCTTCATCGGAAGGCTGCCGTCTTTATGTGTACCGCGCTAACACAATTGTAGATCAGAAGACGTCAATTGCATTTTAGATTAGTGAAATGGAGTTGAAAAAGTATCAGTTTTATTTCAGATTAGTCGAATGTATTTCAGAAAGCATCAATTGTAATTTAGATTGATAAATTGAATTTGATAAAGCGTCATTTGTATATCGGAGATGATCATTTGAATATCAGAGAACGTAATTTGTCTTTCAGAACATGTCAATTGCAGTTCAGAAAATAATTCATATACAATTTATCATTATGCATAGAGCTCTTTGCTTCATTGTGTGATATACATATATAACAAAACAATTTTTGTTGACCGAAAGTGCTGTCGTTGTTGATTTTTCATGGACCTACGCATAGTTTTTTATTATTAATAACAATGCAGCTTCAATATAACTGTAGCATTTGTTGTTCTTCAATGCTTCGGAAGCCGATAGTGCAATTGACACCCCTGCAGGCATCTGTTACACAGAAAATGTGCCGAATATCTGCAGCTCATCGTACAAGAAAATCAAGAGTTCGAAGCTGTGGCCGAGCAAAGGTGCTCCAATTTGCAGGAGTCCGAATAAAATTGATACTTTCTGAACTACATTTTACTAATCTGAGATGTAACTGACGTCTTCTGAACTACAATTGACGTCTTCTGAACTTCAATTAACGCCTTCTGAAATACAATTGACATAATCTGATGTACAGTTCAAGTTCTCTGAACTACATTTGATAAATCTGGAATACAATTGACGTCTTCTGAACAACAAGTGAATAATCCAAAGTACAATTGACGCTTTCTGAACTACACTTTATTAATCTGAAATACAATTGACGATATCTGAAGTACAATTGATATTTTTTGAACTACAACTAGAAAATCTAGCAGAACTACAGGGTCCGGCGGAAAGGACTTCACACATGATTTCGCCTCAACAATTCATCGAGGATAGTTAGAGTAAAATCAATTATACTGTCAAAAACTACAAACTTTGAAAGTTTATCGACTCAAAATACTATCTCGCCCCTCTTACTTTTCTACACACTTTACTAAACAAGTTACGAATTCGTCGGTTAGCGACCTGAACATTATTCACAGATCATGGTCGACCTGGTGGTTCTCTAATGAGAATTGAGCCTCCGATCTTCCATTCTTCCACCCACAACTGAACTGTTGAGACTTAGGACGTGAATAAGGGCTATCTCTAATATTAGAATCCTCAAGATTACACTCTGACCTTCTTTGCACGACGATAATCGATTTTGAGGCAAGAAATTTGTTCAATATAAATGACCCACTATTCTAAAGCCAAGTCAATTCCAACAACAAAATTTCCACTCGTTTAAAGCTTCCCCTTTCATGTGAAAAATAATCAACACAATAGCTTTTCTTGTGAAACTGTAGAGTCTTTTCTGCCGGACCCTGTATAACTGAAAGATACAAAATGAAAATAGACCGTCGGCAACTTTTTGCTCGCGATAGTTCCTACGCGGATGACTCGAATTTCAGAAAACTTGGCGATTTCGTGTTCAGGCAGAGCCAGCATTCAAAGTGAACAATTTAAAACCAGATGTGACATTCCAAATAACGCAATAATGAAGAATCACTCACCGTATGCAAGGTTCCTAGATTCAATTTGACAGCAGGCTAAGAGTAGGATAGCTAAAATGGAAACTGTATTTCGAAACATGTTGAAAGTCGTTGGTAGGTATAAGCAATGTAGGTACTTGCATGTAGTTTTTCGTCAATAAAATGTTGTTTATATAGAAAAACTAGTCCAGATAATACCTGCATATCGTGCGCATACAGGATATCCCGAAAGTGGCAAACCACCATCATTCAGGCGTGTAAGAAAACTTTTTTTGTGTCAATTTTTCAAGATTGAAAAGCTCAAGGACGCAGCAGCAAAATTGTTTCTCATTTATTTACCGTCGGCCTAGCCGCTGCCAGGGCGAATCACCGACGCCTGTGAATGCTTTCCTTCACTAGTTATACCGGAAAGTTTTCTGATATACTTTGTGTTCCAATACAAAGTAGGGGTAGAGATCTTCAACGACAAACAACATTGCATGGAGCCGACACTATCGTTGAAATTTTACGTGTTATGTGACATACCCTTGCATCTATAGCAAGGATTGCAATGCAACTGAAGCAAGAGACTTATTTTCAAGGCAAAGTTTCACCCACCTCAAGTGGGAATCGAATCCACAACCCACAGCATGACAGTCGGACGCGCTAACCACCATGCCACAAGCTCTTTTGCCTCGGTATAGCAACTATTAGAATGCAACCAATAATATATCTCTGTTTTCAGAGATCTGGCTCTGTTTATGGAAGGGTTTCCTCGAGATTTTGGTATCAGGTACAAGAAATATAAGCCTACTGGTCAGATTATTCCAAAATCTGATTTGCTTTTCCAGCGTTTTTGCGATAAGTTCCAAATTCAAATATTTGCTCAGATTCTCACTTTGAGTATACCTAACATAAAAATTATGTATTGAATGATACAGCATTCAAAGAGTTCCTGAGCTACGTTTTTAATTTGACAATATTCAAGTTTTCTTGCAAAACTTATCACCAAGCGAAAAAAATTTTATTGTAAAAAAGTCTGGTCACTTCTTCTACAGATCTACACTTTCCCATTGTTGAAGAATAATAATTTTCTAGGTTTTTGATTCACCCTATATAGCAAATAAAAATTCAACACACATCCAGTGGTTGATATTTCTTTCTCATCATTATGGTGCCACCAACAGTTCACTGAAATTTTTGAATAGCAAAACTGAAAAGGTTCGAAGGGACACAATTCTGACCCTTCATAACTTCAAAAATAAACGTCAAAGAATTTTTGTTTATGATTTTTTGTGGGCTTCTTAGAATATTTCATTTATCGTAGTGTTCCGATGAGCCATTTTGCGATCACCAACGTCTGTACCTACTGGAGCTCATGTTCGCAATTTATGAATTACCCTGTAGGCATTATCTTGAGTAAAGGAAAAGTGATAGTTTATGGGCTTTAATATTAGGTATATTATAGATAATTTAGTAATAAAAACGATTCACAATGGCTAATTGATATGAAATGAATACTTTATCATATGAAAAATATCAGGTAACTTTCGGAAAATTATAGCATGAACGTATTATTTTACTTTCCTTATCTGAAACTATTTTATTCGCTGATGATGGACTTCATTATGCATTATGTGCGCCATACGATGAATAAATAATAGTCTAAAATGATATCTACCGCTGACGTGCGGGCATTTCATTTAAACTTTTTTTCGCCAATTACCTGTTCATTTTCCCGATTTTGTTCACTTCTGAGTTCTCTGGATTCCATTTCGGGGAGTCGGTGAAACACAGTTTCAACTGGGATGTAGGCCTCATTATTGGGCCCATTGTACCCCTCTCCCAGACCAGCCCGACTCACCGAGCCGCAATGTGGTGCCTGGATGTTTGATGGTCGGTCCATCCAAGCACTGGGGCCGACAAGCGCACGGTTGACCTTGACTCCGTCTTTCACCCCCAGACCGCAGGCGCGGATGTCCGATACATCCTCGCTCCCTGCGCCGGTGTTCCTGACTTCGTCTGCCTTCCGAGCACGCTGCTGGTTATCCTCTACACACTGCCGTACCGCCGGCTGGAGGCATGTATACTCGGGGGGTTTGCCTATGACCACCCGAGGAGGAGTTCCAGACCGGCTTTGAATCAGATGAAAGACACCTAGTCACCCATCCAACTCTTGGCAGCGGCCAACGTTGCTGCAGTGACTGGAGCGGCCTACTACACGCTACGCCCTCCTCTCTCTTCTGAGTTATTAACTTTATGTATTTTCATTTGATCCATGATCTATGTTCGAGTCTATGTTTGATACCACGCGTTTAAATTTTTTTTCTTCTAATTTTACTTCCCCAACCCACCACTCAACGAGGAGGAGAAGTATTGTGAACGAGCTTAAAAAAATTTCGAGATGAAGACGGATATATATCCATTTTAAGATCCCCCGAGACGATTAAGAACATTTTTGGAGTGATGTCTGTCTGTGTGTCTGTGTGTCTGTAAATCTGCTACGATAACAGCCGCAACGTTGATCCGATCGACTTGAAATTAAGTATGCGAACATTGTTGGTCCCTGGAAAGAGCCCATTAGTTTTTGGCTGTAATTTGTTGAACGGATATGTCACTATCAAAGAATGACAGAAATTATACATCACGGAACTTGACTTACAATATGTCATCTAAAAGCCCTTGAGAAACTTCATTCGAAGATGTCGGAATTTTTTTGTCCTACTGTCATCTGTCAAATTTTTAAAAATGTCAAAGTTCAAAACCTTCCTATTTAAATATTTAAAATTTACCTGATGGATTGGAACCAAATTTGGCAGGAAGCAATACAACCAAAGAATCAAATCAATGCTACAGTTGGAGCTTCCCATCATTCACAAGATGGGCGCTATGAATTTTCAAAATTTGGCCTGGCCGATTTCAGCTGGGTTTGCCTGTTCGCTCGACTTTTGCCCAATTCAATTTCTTTAGCAACCAAACCGGTAAGTTTTTTTCACATTGACGTGTCTATGTCAAAGTGACAAAATGGTTAGGAATGCAGATCTCGGTGTGTTTTCTTGTATCGTTTGAGGCAACAGTGCGCCCCGATCCTTTGTGTGTTCAAGTATAGTTTTGGGGGCTCCGTAAACCCCCTTGTGTTTTCTGTAGCGTTAGCAACTTCAGTATGCCCGTCCCGTTGGCACGTTCAAGCTCTAAATGTGTGCAGTTCCCTTGTCTGATTTGGTACCCGGGCCCCATGGTGTCTTACTCCTGATGCCGTTAAAAACCCTGATGGGGCCCCCACTTGTGATCAGATTTTGCCGTTTCAGGTCAAAGCGAGGTCAAAGCGTCCTTGTGTCTTCTTGGGTTGGTTGAAGCCTTACAGGTTCCCTGGTGTCCACGGGTGTCTCTTGGAGCCCCACTGAGCCTCACTCTTCTCGTTTGGGGCTCTGAAGTGCAAATAATAAGAACTCTGCCCCAGGTAAACTCGTGAACCGATTTTCACCATATTATTTTTAAACAAGAGGTAACTAGTTCGCAAATATTTTCCAACAATTTTGTTTTCAATTCCCCGAGAATTTCCATGTTGAGAATGTTAAATCGGGTTATCGAAACCGAACTCAAATAATGGAACTCAAAATGAAGCCCTTCTTGAGGAAAATATCTCAGTTGTTCATACTTTTTTTTAATTCTAACTTCCTACCCGAAGGAACGGAAGGGACGTCTCATACAAAAATTTCCAGCCGTTCCTTTGTTACTCGTCGGGGAAGCTTTGGGGTGACACAACCGATTTTTTTGTTACTATAAGAAATCCTGTTATGAGAATGCTATTATATTAATGGAAGTGATTTGTGTCCATAAATCAACAATAAATTTTTCGTGGATCGACAGTCAGTGCGATTCGACTATTATTGAACATTTAAAAATAGTCAATAATAGTTACCTGAAGGATATTGGCACTCAAACTTCAAACTGAACTTCCCCGACGAGTAGCAAGGAACGGATGGAAATTTTATTATGAAATTATGTCCCTTCGGGTGGGAAGTTGGAGAACAAGACTGAAGAATTGAGATACTTTCTCTAAAAAGGGATTCTTCTAGAGCTCCATCATTTGAGTCTGATCTCGATAAGCTAGGCCTGCTCTACATTCTCAACAGGGAATTTTTTCTGGTTTAAAAAAAAATGGTGGAAATCTGTTCACGGGATGAAAAAATAGGAAATTTGCGGTTTTCCCAGAGATAAAAACTCGAAAGCCATGGGTCCGATTGCGAAAATCTTCTGTCCAAAAATTAATTCAGCCTTTTCTCCAACATTTCCAGCATGTCTGCACCTAAAATGAATATTTCGTAAATCTCACATATATATGTATACTTATAAATAGCTATATGGCTAGCTTGCTATTCGAGACTGACCCCAACATGATAAGCAGGAGCCTCGTTTTGCGCAAGCGCGAATTCAATGTGGAAGCCAGCAGCCGGCATCGTTTCCTGCGTTGGCGGAGTACAAACGAACGAACCGCTCCCCTCGCTGGATGACATTCTATCACGAGTGACATTTGTAAAATTTGTTCGTTAGATTGTCTGTTGTACGGGCTCGTTTTTTGCTTTCCCAAACAAATTCCTTCTAAAAACTGAAAACTAAAAGTCGTAGTGATGCACTAAAGCAGACAGAAGAGCCCACGTGTAGCTGCCGTGGTGTGACGTGCTTGAATAAAGGAGCAGGAAAAACCGGAACCGTGTCGATTTCGAAAATGGGTCTGCGCGACGCCCAATCCAATCTATTTACCTTCGATTTCAGTATTGAAATTTTTCGAAAAAAAATTGATCTCCGAGCAGGAATGTTACGTGCATTTTCAGTCGAGGAAGGTCCATTATTATCTTCTAAAAATTGCATTTGTAAATTAGGTTCCGCATCGACAATTTTCATCTTATAAAATCGAAAAATATCTTATAATATCCGGGAAGAATAGTCTATTTGGAAGCAGGTTGCTTTGTGGCTAGTTCTTTCCCTGAACCTGATTTCTGAGGTGCTTCATATTCAGGTTACTCTTGATTCCTCTGCTTCTCCTAAATTCTTGTCCAAAGTCAGTTCCGATCCTCAAGCCTTCTTATAATAAATAATAAATAAAATAAATAAATAAATGATTTATTGCTCGTATAATTTGGTAACAAATTTTGAGCAAGGAGCTCGTGGAAAAGAAACCTGATAAATAGTATAAGTATGTAGGTATAATGATAGTTAGATGAAAAATAATAATAGTCATGATACTTAATAAGACAGAAACAAAAATTGCGCACAGCTAGCACCTCAGTGCCGTATTTCAAACCAAATAAATTTTACCCCTTTCTTCCCCATTTACTTCAGAATTGACAAGCCTCGGAGCCACCAATCACCACTCTCCCTCCGCCAGTACAAATGCTCTCAGTCGCAGACACTGGAAGAGATATCGGTGAACACTCTTTATCACCTTGGTCTCTGTGGTCATCAACAGCAGGCTCACATCCCTTCCCAGCCCCTCAAGCTTTCCCCTGAACTCCCGGTATACTGGACAGACGAAAAGGATGTGATCCAGCGTCTCGTTTTTGTTGAGGTTGCATATCGTGCACTTTTCTCCGGCATCAACAACGTATGTCATTCCACCAAAATATAAGCGTGTTATTGTGTCAAACGATGTTCTAAGCTGTGTGTAGAATCTTCTCAGGTGAAGTGGTAGACTCACTCCATGTAGGTCATATTGTCGCGTGATTGAGTTTATTTGTTTATAGCACGGATTATTAACAGACAAAAGAATTTTATTCCAATCGGAGTCCCAGCATTTTTTTTCTATTTGTGAAAGTATGGAATCGATTTTTTTATCGTCGATATTAAGAAAAGTATTATTGCTGTCACATTCAACATCCAGAGATTTCAGACAAGTCACAATCCTACTTACCCAGTTATACTTATCCCCATTTCCTATCTGTTCAAGTTCGACAAGTCTCTGCAGCGCCCGCCGAGGCAACCTACCCTGTGCCATCTTACACACCCTCCTGACATAAAACAGTACTTATTTAATCGGAGTACTAACTACTTTGCTAATACCCACTTCAATTCTCACTATGTAATCAGCTGTATTTCTTTTTAGATATAGTAAATTCTTCAAGAAGCTTAGCTGTATTCTTTCTAATTCTGTTAAGTGGTTAATTCCCCACACTGCAATGCAATACGTAAAAGTAGGAACGACTGTACTATGATATAACTTAGTGATGTCATTCCAGTTGGTTATGTTGTTTCTATTTATGATACCTCTTACCATTTCACCAGTGATATTGCTTTTAGTAACAGCTGATTTGACGTGCTCAGTAAATGAGCCATTGTAATGAAAAGTGACACCCAGATAATTATATTGTTCTACAACCTCAATTTTTTCGTTATTGAATAGAAAGGTCCGCTCTCTAAGGTTTGGTCCTCTCCTGAAGATAGCCACCTTTGATTTTTCAGGATTGAGGTGCAGTTTCATTTCGTTGCAGTAACTGCTAAGGGCATTTAGACTTTTTTGTAGGGATGAGGGAGAGTCTGCCATTATGACAATATCGTCCGCATACTGCAGCATCAAGACATCCTCTCCCCCGTCCAGTGCCACTCCCCTCGCCCCTTTACTCAATAGATATTTTTCCATTTCACTGATATAAAGAATAAACATGGTTGGACTCAAGCAGTCGCCTTGTAATACCCCCTTTGTTATCTTGATCCTTATCTTCTCGCCATCTTCCCCTTCCATCAAAATACTCGCGTTCTTGTGAAAATTCTGAATTGTTCTTATCATATTGGATGAGATTCCTCGGGAAAACAGTTCGCGCCAAAGAAGTTCATGGTTGACAGAGTCGAATGCCTTTTTGGAATCCACGAAAAGGGCGTACACTTTCCGTCCCGCTAGGCGTAAACTATTGTTAATGATGGTGTTCAATGTAAAAACGTTGTCCAAGCAAGATCGGCCCTTTCGGAAGCCGCTCTGACTTTCCGGCAGTATACAGGCGCTCTCTGCATATGATATTATACGACTGTTCACTATGTCCGTGAAAAGTTTACATATACAATTTATAAGAGCGATTGGCCGGTAGTTTTCAACCTGTAATGGGTCCCCTTTTTTATGAATATGGTGAATTTTCACGTCTCCCCATTCTATCGGAACTTTTCCAGTGTTAAGGATCCTGTTAAATAAAATACGTAAGTACTCAACCCAAACAATTGGAAGCGATTTGTATACTTCATTTCCTACACCATCCGTTCCTACAGCTTTGAAGCTTTTTGCCCGTGAAAGTGCTTTGTACATTTCTGTTTTAGTAACGTCTTTGTCAAGGCTTTGTCAAGCCTTTTTATCTCAGTCTTTAACTTCAAAAAGATTCCTAATTTTCCAAAATCGGTCAACAGCTGAAAAAGATATGGATGTAAGACCAAAAGGTTGCACTTTTGAGATAAACCTGTAATTGGAGGAGATGGACCAAAAATCTGAAAAACCGCCTGAAGGTACCTATGGGTACAACATCTTTCCTGAAATACTTGGAAAAAACAAAAAACCACTTTTTTGTGAAATTGGAACTGTTCAATTTTTACCATTTTTGTAGTACCTGATTAAGCGCCTTGTATAATTAATATGAAACACCTGTAAGTACCAAAAATGGCCCATAACATGTTGCAGTCCAATACGTGAGCTAATCAGAAAACATAAAATTATTCAAAATAAATTATTCATTCAAGAGTTATAGTTATGCCACCTTGAATGCGATTGATTTTCTTGGGTGAACCATTTCAATTGACGAGCACTTCACGTAAGTGCATAATTAAGTATAGATTCCGCATAATGACTGATCCTTGATACAGAATCAATGACTGTGTGTGCTGTGTAGACTTGTGTGAATGTATATTGTACGATTAGCATCAATAAATGAAACTGAACCAAACTGAATTAAGTTAATTATTCAATTGAAAGTTTATTAATTTCTTTCTGCACATTTCATTTGCTGGATGTATCATGCATCTTTCTTAACAGGACGCAAATTGTCTCGATGTCGAAATTCACTGCAGTCAATACACATAATTTTCACTTCGTGTAATCGCGGGGCGGAGCCCGCTTCTCAAAAAAATGGTTGGTTGAATTTCCTACGGAGAAGCGTTGAAAAATAGTGTGTAAAAAGCGATGAAATTTTTGAATCACTTTTCTCTTGTGATGTCCTCCCGAACAATTTGTTTCTTGTTAGTACGTAATCAGAATCACTTTCTGGTTGTTGAACTGAGTCATGCCATATCTAGACATAACTAGAAAATTGGAAGCATTTATTATGAGCATGTGTTTCACCTCGTGAATTCCAGCATAGATGCTCCAGCATGATGGATAGCTCATAGTCTTGAGAATCGAGCTGGGCAAAATCGTAGCAAGTAAGTAGCCAACTAAGTAGGTACCTTCACCCTTCAACTGGAAAAACAGAGGTACCTAACCCCTAACCCTTTATTGTGATCTTATTTTGCATCAAAATAGTAGTAGATCAGAAGAAAAAATATGGACGAAGAAAAAGGTGCCGCAATGACACGCCGCGGTAATTCAAGTCACGGCGTTATCCGCACGTTTTGTCGCTAGCTAATTTCGCAAAGGCCATAATAAACAACCACTCTCATTATATTCGGCTGTGGAGAGAAATTAAAGCCCGAAGAAATACGAGCATGCGTGTCTGCAAGCCATATATCATAGAAGCGGAAAAAATTAGAACGACGGTGCATCTAATTCAGCGTGCAGCCACGGTGGCGCCACTGGCAGTCTTCCTCCTCTCCGTTGGGCTGCCTCTTCTTCTTCGCCACCCGACATCCGGAGCGGAACGGCTTTTATCCGCCACATCAGCCCTGCTGGCTCCTCTTGCAGCAGGAGGCGACGTTGCCAAACGCCCGCTTTTGCGTGGGACAAGCGGTGGCGATTTTTTACTTTCACCGGGACGCTTCGGCAACGCCGGATTGTAAAGAGTGAGTTATGCGCCCGAAAGTTTCGACTTCGGATTCAAATGGCCCGTGTGGACCGCCCTCAAAGTTCTGCGGCTCGGGTTTCGTTGGCGCACACGGGTCGGACAAAGAGGGGAACATGTGTGTTTTGTGTTTGTATCACGTGTTTCTGGTTAAGTTGCGGTTAGGATGTGTGTTGTTGTAATAGGAAATGGGAAATGTTATGCTTTACGACGGCATTTTTACGACAGGTCGGTTTTTGCGGCCGTGAAGGGGCAAGCAAGACTGCATAGAGGCCCGCCGCTCGCTGGCTCATCATCCTTGCATCCTTCGGAACAATGTCGAAATGTCTCAGTTTATTTTATGCGCTTTTTTGATAGTCCAAGTGAAATGTCCAATTTTTATAGTAAACTTACAATCTCCACCTTTCATAGCTAACTGCAATTCAAATTCGAAATACAAACACGGTACCTATATTATACGGGGTGTTTATAAGAGACTGTGATCGCGGCAGGCTTGGGTCAGGCCGAAAAACGTAGTAACAGGCACAATTGTAGTGATCGAGAGCGGATTCCAAAGGCGATGCGATCACAGACGTTTAAAAACATTTTATTTTCACCCTCATCAGTGAAAGCAATCAACGCAGCCAAGAGGATATAGATCAAAGCGGAAGTGAAGAAATTCTACGGAAAACTACACTCTCTTGATCTCAAGCTCAAACTTCTATACAGTAAAATTTCTATTATTCTACATCCGTTAGAATTCGATAGTCTGCAAGAAACTCTCTTCAATCAAGTTGAAGAAGAAAGAAGGAAGAAGACCGAGAAACTTGAAAAGAAACTCAATGCTCTTAAACAAAATAATACCACTAAAAATATTCCAATATTCAACAATAACCTACACCATAATTTTTATAATAGGATTTCAAACTTATCAAAAACACCATTAACAGCTGACGAAGAAGATTTACTCAAGCTTGGACTTAAATTCAGTTTTGCACCCAACAAAAATAATATAGTCAACCAATTTGAACAGTTAGCCGTCGATTCTGAATTTATCTTACAAACAACCACCTTTGAAAATAAGGAGTTGACAAAATCTAAAATTCAAATCAACCTTCATGATGAACTTTCAAAATTTAAAATCAAAACAACATCCAAGGAATACAAAACATTAAAAAGTTTGCAATCAAAAATAAAAACTGATAATCTTATAATATCAAAAGCAGATAAAGGTAACTGCATTGTCAATTTGAAGAAAAATGACTGTATCAATAAAGTTAAGAATTTTCTAACATCTGGTGATTTCAAAGTTCTCAACAAGAACCCTCATGATAAATTTATAAAACATTTTAAATCAGTTACCAAAGCATGTGAAAGCACGTTACATGATTTCAATTTCAAACAAATCAGAACTTTACTACCACAAAACCAGTTTATTCCAAAACTATATGGCCTTCCCAAAATATACAAGCTAGATATTCCAATAAGACCTGTTCTGTCATACATCAACACCCCATGTTCAAAACTGTCATCTTGGTTGAATCGCACACTAAGAGACAACACTAACTTTTCTGGCAAATTCACCATTAAGAACTCAGTAGATCTAGTTGAAAAACTTAATCACATAGTAATCCCTGAAAATGCATTCTTAATGTCGATAGATGTAACAAACTTATTCCCATTCATTCCATCTGAAGAATGCATTGAAATTATAAGATCTCTGTTATTCGATTCCGGAATCCCAACACATCATGTATTAGATTTATGCACTTTATTAGGACTTACATTAGACCAAAACTACTTCCAGTTTGATAATATATACTGCCTTCCAAAAAAAGTGCAACACCATGAAGCCGTGGATCAATTTTATCCAAATTTTCTATGTGTTTTAACCATGGAGGTTAGAGAGAAGGAGACTGAACGACATTGGTTTCTGTCATAAAAAATGGCACCATTTTATGTCGCAAAAATGCAGTTCAAAAATTATACACTGTGTCGCTGGAATCTGGGGACGGCTCACAGGAAACTGTAATTTTGCTCGAAGGATAGAACTCTGTAATTATTCATGGTTTAGATCTGAGGCCCGTCTCATAAAACTACAAACGGCATGACACATTACATACAAATGACAAATTACAAATGTATAACCCTGACGACAAATTGTTGCAACAATGGGTTACCAAGACTACACACTTGTAAATTGTCGTTTAAACTTTTATGAAACGGGCCCCTGATGATGCTTTTATGCCATGCTTTCTGCTTGGACTTTTATGTGAACGAGGTGTAACGGAAACGATCATATATTTGTATTTTTTCTAAGAAACATCGATACATAATTATATCAAAAGGAAAAGGTAATGGGGGAACCATTTAAAAATATCTACTATCAATATGGCAAGCGCTTGTCTGCAGGCTGTCTGAGCACGATCTTCTCAGCTCCAGTCTCATTCGTTTTCCTTATCTTTGATGGAACCACCACTTCCCTTTGGTCAAACGATTCATGCTGTTTTGAAAAAGTGGTGAGAACTACAATCTCCTTCCATTTTGGAATGCTCCTCTTAAATCACCTGGAAGACTGTTCCATCCGAAAGCTCTGTTGTGAAACAGATACCGTTCAAATGTAGTTCGCAACAGGGATCACCTTTGTAAACCTTTTCTCTCGATGCCAGGGGTCTACCTTGCCTCCTGATGGCATTCCTCCATTCACAAGCCATTTCGTCCTTCAACAAGGCAAAACGTTAAACAGATACTATTATAATAAGAATAAATATATCATGGAGGAACCAAGAGAGTCGGATCGGAACCCCACGTATGGTAGGTACAAAGTTTATACAGTTGAACTTACTGCGTGAGGTCGGAACATGCTCCGGCATTTTTGGCCACTTTTCCTCAACCGGGCCTTCTCATTTCCATTGGAGCTTGTGCACCCTGGCGCACAGCAAGACACGGTGAAGGAATAAAGAAGGAATTTACCTATTCCTATACTAGTTTTGTTACTGTCATCACAAGCAAATTGAATCAGTCACTTTGACAAATAATTACTAATTCCAAAATTTGCCACACGAGCGCAAGCAACAGTGGACGGCTCCCGGAATTTTCACGACATAAAAGTAGCACACATTTGAATGCCTCGATCAGTCTCCTTATCTCTAACCTCCATGGTTTTAACAATAGAAACAAACGATTAGATTCTGGAAATCGTAATACAAGGAACTTCAGAAAAAATTAATAATGTGTCGCTCCTCCACGATGTGCCCGACACTCATTAACCCTACGAGGCATGCTTTCAATCAAGTGGTCGATTGCCGCTTGTGACAAGCCATCCCATGCCTCTTGCAAGGCCATACGGAGATCTTCCAAGTTGTTGGGAGGATGGCGTAATTGCCCCACCTTTCTTCCCATCATATCCCACACGTGTTCGATGGGCGACAAATCAGGAGAGCAAGCAGGCCATGGAAGCACGTCAACGTGTGCATCTTCCAGGAACTGCATTGAAGCTCTTGCCGTATGAGGACGTGCATTGTCTTGCTGGAAAATAGGGTTGTTGAGCCCCTGAAGGTATGGAAGGCAAACGGGTTCCAGCACACTCGCGATGTAAGATGCAGCTGTCATAGTGCCCTCAATGAACACCAATGGTGACCTGCTTCCATGGCATATTGCTCCCCAAACCATCAATCCGGGTGTACGGGCAGTGTGTCGCTCGGCAAAAAATTCGGGATTATGCCGTTCCCCACGAAAGCGCCTCACCCTCCCCCGGCCGTCATGAGCCCAAAGACAAAAGCGGGACTCGTCACTGAAGACCACCCGATGCCATTCTTGGACTCAGTTTCTGCGCTCATTGCACCACTCCAATCTTCTGGCCCGGTGAACAGGAGTGAGGGGAAAGGGTTAACAGCGGACGATAAGAACTTAGCCCAAAAGACCTAATTCTTCTATAGACTGTGCTCATTGAGATTGGGCGTCCTATAGCTGCAACCCACTCGTTCCCGACTGCTCGGGTTGTCGTAAATCGGTCTCTTACAGCCGCTACTCGAAGACGTTGATCTTGACGTACCGTGGAGGCTCTACGACGACCAGATCCATTTCGTCGCCGATAATTGGCCTCCTCGTTCCATCTCCGCCACCATCTCATCACAGTCGAAGCATTGCAACCAACAAGTCTCGCAATTCTTCGATACGAAATCCCCTCATTTTTTAAGCCAATAATCTGTCCCTTCTGGAACTCGGTTAAATGATGGTACTGCCGAGGTTGACGGGCTCTTGGCATTTCAGGACTCTTGGGGTTCACTATTGAAACTTATTGCAAAAAATGTGGTTTGTAACAACCAGGAAAAACGAAAAACAATTTCTTGTGTTTTACGGTTACCAAGGGGAAAAACAAAACAACTACAGCGCCTAGATATCCAGAATGTTAATCATTTGTTAGTGTAGATGAAATACTTGTGTTGTGAAAATTTGATCAAAATCAGCCAACGGCATCGAGGTGTTGCACTTTTTTTGGATGGCAGTATATTTTATCAACAAAACACCGGTCTCTCTATGGGTTCAAATCTAAGTCCACTTTTAGCTGATATCTTTATGGATAACCTTGAGAATAATTTCATAATGAACAATACTAATCCATGGAGAGATAGAATCATTTTTTGGTCTAGATATGTTGATGACATATTAGCAATTGTTGAATTTTCAAATGATGAATTAAATGAATTTATCAATTTCATAAACAACCTTCATTGTAACATCAAATTCACTTTCGAAATTAAAAATAATAGAAAACTAGCTTTTCTTGACCTCTTATTATATAGGAACAAAAGTTCAATAGACTTTGAGATTTATAGGAAACCAACATCCACTGATACAGTAATTCCATTTTCATCTAATCATGCTCCATCTGCAAAAATTGCATCTTTCAATTGCTACTTTACTAGGTTATTCAAAATACCTCTTTCTGAACCTAATTTCAAAAAAGAATATAACATCATTTGTCAAATAGCCAAAAGTAATGGATACAAGAAGAATTTTATCAATAAACTGTTCAACAGATTTATTTACAAATTTTCTTTCAATCAATGTTCAATCCAACAAAATAGAATTTTCAAAAGTCTACCATATATTGGACATACATCAATCAAAATTTCTCGTATTTTCAAACAAAATAATTCTGACATCACTATTTCTTTTTACTCAACACAAAAACTAAGTAAACTCATTAATACAAAAGATAGACTACCAGATCTTTTCAAATCTGGTGTCTATGAATTGAACTGCCAAAACTGTGAAAGTGTTCATATTGGCCAATCAGGTAGAAAGTTTGAGACAAAAATTAAGGAGCATGTTAGTGAAATTAATAAAGCAAATAGAATTGGTTTCTTTGACGCAAAATCACATTTCAGTTCACATATAATCATATCACACCATAACTTCAATTTAGACAGAAATTTCAAAATTTTCCAAACAGAATATAAATACAGAAGAAGACTTCTTTTAGAATCACTAGAAATAACTAAATCTTTATGTAACACTAGAAGAAACAGTTTGAATGAACAAACAGAATGTCTTTTAGGTAAAGATACATTCTCAATTTTAGTAAAAGCAATTCAAAAATACACATCAAAATAGTTGTTCCTGTTCTTTCAAAGTGCTTCTTTTAATACCCATGAAAACAAGTATTGTTATCTAATATTGTTTATATCTCTTTACCTTTATAATCACCTTTATAGTCAACAATAGTACAGGTTCCCATGCCATCTTTTTATTTACTGTCAATTTACTGCCAATTTTTATCAAAAATCTTTTACACACAAGCAATTTATACATTTTTTTAATAGGTAAGCCTGTACCATTGTTCTTTCTTATTTCTGTATCTAATATTTTCTTTATTTAACAGTTTCTGATGATGAGGGTCTTCCTCGGAACAATTGTCAATTAAACCTTTTTTTTTTTAAAACAACAAATACGTGGTGTGACTGGAACAACTTTAAGTTTATAAACACCCGGTATTATAGGTTGCTTCGAAGTTCAAAATAATGTGCATCTTGGGCGAACGCAAATATTGACATTGACAATATTGACATAAGTTGAAAACAATGATTTTGGTGAGCCAAATCAGACTCAGCATCGCAGGTGATCATCGGGTTGAAAAGATTTGATAATAAACTTGAGGTTAACTCCATTTGGCTTACCAAAAGTAATACGCCCAACTGAAATGTCGAATATGGCGACCGCCGCGAGATGCTCATCATGTTACAACAACGCGGTCAGTACAATTGAAATGAAATGGCATCTCAGGCGGCTGTGAAATTCGACATTTGCGTTAAATACCTATTGTGTTTTTGAAGTCCTGGTAGGCTTTATAAGGTAAATTATTATTAAACGTTCACAAATTGATGGAAGGCTTTCATTATCAACCTGGTTCAACGTGGAAAACGCTTTATTTCTAGCGCAAAATAATGTCAATTTTTACAGCCGCCCAAGATGTCAGTAACTACCTCGGTAACTACATTCGCAATAAATTATCAACAGTAATATCACAAGTGCTTAAATTTTCACGATAATTTTGGACAGGCCATCGCGAGTGCTGGTTGTAGCGATAAATGCCCGACTCCGTAGGAGGAGGGCATTTATCTAGAGACAACCAGCCCGAGGGAAACGCCTGGCCAAAATTATCTGGGAAAATCTCGAGCACGAGTGATATTCTGGTGATTATTACAAAAATAGAAGTCCGAAGTGACAGCTGTCCGATTTTGTTGTTTACATCAATTTTATTCCGTTGCTATTGACAGTGAGATTTAGATAAGTGAATATTATCCTTGTAGGTCTATTAATCAAGGGCGTTGTGTGTAATAATCAATAAAATATTATAGCTGTGGTTATTGTATTTATCTACTCCTCTCAAATAATCCTGGCTTCAGAAAAAAAGAAACCTTTGACAGGTGACAGTACTGACAGTTCGACACTGACGTTCGCCTACCTTCTATAAACAATAAATTGTTCATACTGATTAAAAAACATGTGAATAATATGCTCCACTAGAGCACTATTTTCGATGGAATAATGAATCCATTATTGCAAATGTAAAGTTAAACTTTCTAGAGATTTGGAAGTTTACTGGCAATTTAATACGTATTAGCTTGAAGGCACCTACTCTATCGCTATTTGGTATGTTGCTTTATTGCAGCTGCAGATGCCCTTCACTTTTGCCATTTTAGAAGCCCACTGCCCCCTTGAACGCCTGATAACAGCGTTGATTCATTTAGACGGACCACTAGTTGTCTTGTAAAATGGTCTTATAAAGTTGAAATGGCGGTCTGATAATATTGGCTTGTCCTTTGTTGAAGACCCTAGTATCCTCGTGCAATCTTTATGCGTCAATTTAACCAGTTTGTCTGCAGAGTGCAGAGGCCCCTTCATGGCACTCCTGAAGCTTATTTTGCTACCTCGAAGCAGGGGCGGACTGGTTTAGGCCGCTAGGCCGCAATCCCGGCCTAGATTTTTGGCGAAGGGTCCTCAAAACTTCGGTCGATCAGGGGCCCCCGCAGACCAAGAGTAATTGGCGAAGTAATTGGGTTAAAAAAAAATCACACGAAAACAGAACGGGTTCCAAAGCCCCCTTCCTCTTATTTTTTCTTTTAAAGGGCAGTGATATTATAGCGCAATAGATAGTTGTGGTTCAGCAGTAAGAATTTACAGTTTCTAACAATAAATATGGTTACAATAGGTGGTTGCGCTTTTAAGCTGCTGAGTTCCTAGAAGATGTTTAATTGTTTTTTTTTTATCAGGCTACCAGGTAGGTAGGTTCTACCAGATAGTCACAAATACTTTTACCAATAATAATAATTTCAATTTAAAATCTGTTGAAATTAAAAAAAAAAGTTCTAGCTTGTGACCCGCCTCCACGTCACAGGGGGGCCCCCAAATCACACCAGCCAGCGGCCTAACTTTTAGAGCCCCAGTCCGCCCCTGACTCGAAGCTCTAGCGCTCCTTGGTGTCTTCATACGCTAACTTCATTCTGGTTCTTGTCTGCAATGGCAGAGGTTCCTTTGAAGTCCTCCCACATCACCTCATAATCCAGGAGCTTATGTAATCAAAAAGCATTCCGTGGGATTTTCAATGAAGGAGCATAGCGACCATGTGGAATACATTTCTTAAATGGGCAGCAATCACACCTCACCGAGTGTTTTGTTTGAGTTTCTTGAATGGGATTCATACAAGGTGAAACAAGAAAAAAAAAAGAAAAATTATATGTCGTGAACTATACCTAGAAGGTTTGGCGTGAAAAATGACATTTGTGTTGAATAGAGTCAACACTATTCAAGAGAACAAGAAAACTTGGGAATTAAATTGATTATTTTGAAAAAATCACCGTCAAAAACTAAAACATTGTTGGATTTAAAAATTGACCTACACGACGTTCAATGCAAGCTACTCCCAATATCAGTTGGAATTTTTCGGAAAAAGTTCATCCTACACCAAGAAAGGACGGCCGAGTTGAGTTCTGCACCAAACACGGGTCGTCCTGGTCAAAATCCGAGCGAGCGGTTGTCTCCGGTGGTAACGGCCAGGAGAAAATTCAAAAACTCGTAATGTCCAACTGAAAATTGCTGGGGAGCTGAAACTGCGTCTTGTGAGGTGGGGTAGACAGCCTACGATTGAAATTTGCAATGTCCTAGGAAGCCACGATCGACACGGGGGTAGACTTCAACTTCTCATTGGGTGGTACCCGCAGTTCAGGGGTTGGAGTTGGAACTTAGACGGAGCTTTTGGGGCGACTCTTCTGAATACGCGCTGCTGAGTTTAGAGAGTCGCGTAACGAATAATAATTTGAAGTAACTGAAATCATGTTTGTTGGAACCAGGGTTCGGACCCTTCCGTAGAGTTGCAATTGATAAAAATGATCAGTTTAGGACAACGACCCCCCCCCCCCCCTCCTTGAAACTAATGACTTTGTTCTAGCGTGCAACTGCAGTTATTTATATTTCCATGTTGGTTGGGTTATTAAGTACAAGAGAATTATTATCAATGACGGATGTGACGGAGAAGAGTTTCGCCTAGAGGAACGTCCGGTTTGGTCATCGCGTAACCAATCAATTGGTTGCAGTTATCACCTGAAGTTAATAGAGATTGTTTGATCGGGGAATGTAAAATATATAAGAAGCTGTTCGTATAATTACCTGGACATTCGACGACGCGACGATTCGATAAATTTGTACCTATAAGGAATCATTACAGCTCAATAGTTGGTTATCGATCTGATATTTATTTATAAGGAAAAATGGTTGTTTCGAAGCCTTTGCGCATTAGTTCGTCGACGAGCACCTTCGTAGGTTTTTGACAACAATGGGGTTCACTTTACACAAAACAAAACGGGGTTCAATCAACGGGTCTTCACATGAGAATTTGTACCTTGACTTGATAATTTTTCGCGTACACCATTGGTTCCAAAGTTTTTGGAAGGGTGAAATTGGGTTTTACACTGCCGGCTATAGACACTCGCGGTCGCGATATCCTTCTAAGCTTCAAGGGCAATTCAAGGTGAAAATAGGTCCAGTTCTCCACAAAGGCAACTACCATATCCAATCCCTTCCAAAACGGGCAAAAGATTACCATAGCCTAAAAAGAGCAATGCAAAAAGAATAGTCCAGATATAAGAGACGCTGCCTTTGAAGAGAAATTCATAATAGGAGGAGCCCATAGACAAGGACAAAAGTAGAAGAAGGAAGAACCACTGCGCATCCATTTCAGCCGATATCGCATGGGGTCCGCCATTTTTAGGTCATAACGGCTTTCCCAAGGCGGCAATTCAAATGGGGGGAGTACGCGCGAGTCAAAACCATAGACAGACGTCAAAACAGATGATAGTCATGAGACAATTTGTAGGCTATACTTTGTAAATGAAACAAATAACTCAAGAATTTCTGCTCACGGCCTTGACTAATCCTCATACTCAAAGTCACAGTCAGTCAGGGTGGCAAAGTCAGGGAACAGGGGGAGCAACAGAAAAGAGAGGGAAACGTTTCCATCGCTCGCCAAAGTCACTCATTCCTTTTTCAGTGTCTAGACGCTGGGCCTAACCCCAACATAACCTATAACACTAACTTGAATGTTGAATCTGATGCAGCCACGATAAGAATTTCGAACCACGCTCCCCAAACAAAGTTTGGATGCTATTTAATAGGAAGCTTTTGTTCAGGGCGTAATTATTGGACTTTTTCCAATCTTCGGCGTGTCTTGAAAATCAAGATTGTGAGAATGTGGAGCGGAGTGCGGAGTGGTTGATAGTTATGGCATAACTACACCTTTTCCAGTTGTAGTCCGGAAAATATCAGTTGAACTAGGTGTTCATCCGGGTATTGATGTGTGACGGCTTTGAAATAATTATTAGGAGAAAATTCATCTCTTAGGGAACACTCTAGAAGACTTGGCTATCTTAGTTACCAGCGTTGAGGTAGGGTCAGGTATAGGAACGAGCCTTTAGTTAAACCCTTTCACATGTGAATATAAGTCAATATAATGATTTTATGTTGCAACTGATCTCTGTGTCTTACTGCGTTCAAACTAGAAGTTAATTCGATTTCAATACGTCCAAGAGCTCTATCATCGAACCACAAAAAGGATGCACAATTGCACAACAGGATGATGTCCTGATACTAGACGATCACCGGTCAAAGCAGTCCCAAAAGTGAGAAAAGTGATTTAATTCAAATATTGAGTTGAATTAAATTGGAGTATGTTGGGTTGCCTATCCAGCAGGCGCGTACGCTAGAAAGTCAAGGGGGCTTCAGGATGAAGCGTTTTTTTTTTTGTTAAAATGAGTTATGGCCACCCACCAGTCAACTCAAGCGTGTATTAGTGGTCATTCTGGTTAAATAAATCTTGGGGAAGAAAATTTGGATTATGAAAGAATTACATCGAAAGAACCAACCGTCAGTATTAGACACGATCTAAACGATCGATATAGAATTATTCAGAAAAGAACTGAACACCAAAGGTGAACAAATAAAGCCTCTGAGAACCTTTGCTGTAGCATGAAACTGATTTTTTCTATTTCGCGTTCATAAAGAAAGTCATCACGACACGCAAATGACGTCATTCGCGTATCGTAAGAAGCTCCATTCCGATGCGCATTTTTTTACCCCCAAATGTTGGCAATATCAGCAGGCATGACATCGACATGACAGCACTCACTGACAGAAGATACAGCTTAGGTGACATCACTTCGCAGAAGGGGTTTATTTCAGAAAAATACGGCTCATTTCTGATGATAAACTGTGCTTCCACCATCAAGAGCAATTCCCAACCATTTTCTTAGCAGAGGCACATATTTTACATTTTTTTATCGAAAAAAAGCATGAAATATTTAGTTGCAAAATAGAAAAAATTATATATAACACACGTTTTATAAGACCTATTGTCACACTCGTCAATACGATGTCTCATAAAACTTGTATTATTGTAAACTTATTGAAGAACAAAAAACTGGAAAAAACAAATCGTCAACCGCCTACGCGCTTCACAGTTTAAACGGCTATTCTGATAGTTTTTGCCATGATTGTGTCGCTTCTTGGTTTATTTCTGATGAGCATAGTCCACTTATGTTGATTTAGGCTTGCTTGTCCGCAACTGTCTAGATCTCATGGAAGTTTTCTTGCCCCTTGTAGACTTTTTACGTTAATATTAATTTGCGCAATCAACTTGCTCATTTGCAACTGCAGAAAACCCCATGCTAGACTTTCCCAACATCACCCTATTTCACTACTTTTGAACATCATAGCACCCCTTCGTAGCTCTCAAACATTGATTCAAGCTTGCTATAGTCTGGAACTGCAGAATCATTTTTTTCGTTTCTGAGCTGAAATTTTGTAGACAAAACCTACAAAATAGGCTCTATTCTATTTTGATTATCTGACTTGAAAAGGAGAAGATGTCTCTTATAATTCGAAGACTGAACATAAAATTCAACCTCATTAGGATGCACCCTGTAGCGTGACACCTATTCGCCGACAGCCTACCCTTGGAAATGTGAAAACCGCCTCCCTAGCCTCGCCTACTCTCTGCAAGGTAACTAAAAAGTTGATGGATAATAAAAACAAATTATTGTAATAATTTCGTCGAGAATTTCGTTTTTCGCAGGCGGTGATTGAAATGGCATTTTTTCTTCTCCACTTTTTCTCCTTAATCATCATAATCATGATATTCTTCTTCTTTTCCTTCGTCTTCTTCTTCTTGGTGTGCCATCCATAATAAAGTGTGCCATATTGAAGCAATAAAGCACTGTTTTGATGGTGCGGCAATGGTGGTGCTTCATTACGGCCGTCATTGTTTGACGTCGCATTGTTGATTTTGGTGCGTTTGAGAGGCGGCCGGCGCCGCGGCTTTATCTATAATGTATAAATATGAGTCGTGAGCTGGCCGTACGGCGGGATAAATCTCAATCAGACGTAATTAATTTCTCACGGGTGCTATGAAAGCAGCCACGAACAAGAGAGCGCCTGATTGAGATGTCAAGCCGTTGCGGTATAAAAACGACGCGGTAATAAATTACCGGTGTTACCCTCTTACCCGGCCGGCGCAAACTGTAAGGACTCCTCTCTGCTCTGCTCCAGTCCTCATGCCCGACAGCCCGTGTAAACCAACGGATCTGATGTATGAGTTTGCATTTTCAAACCGCATCACGCCTTGTGCCATCGTCTAGTTTGCCATAATTGCCTTCTTGGCATCGCCCGGCGTTTGTTTCGTTCCAGCGAGCGGGACTCGGCTGATGCTGAAAGCTGAAATGGGATGAGGGGCGAAGGAGAAGGAGGAGGGCCTGTGTCGCGGAGAGGAAACCACTTCCTCCAGAAAAGCTAGACGGGGACTGGAAGCGTGCGGATTTACCTTTTTGACTTTGACGAGCTGTTAGCCCTCGGGGACTTTGGGCTCATCCGCCCTCTACGGCTTTTAACATTCACCTCGACAGTCACAGAGACAAGACATAATAGGGAACCTACAACAATATGTCAGTAATGCAATAAGCAACATGAGCATAACACACTGATCTGGAAACAGACAGACAGACAACTGCAGTATAGCACACATTCAGAATTCAACAATCTCCTGGACCCTGCACCCAGCCTTTCGTGGCCTACGGTCTCATCACTCATCAGTGGTCCTTGGGTTTCGCCTTCTGCGTGAGACTAAGAAATGAACGCGCGTAAAGCAAAAGTAAGGTGAATCGTTATAAACTCAGAACTAAGACTTTTTAAATTAAGAACTCGATTAAGAATAAAGTAAGAAACTGAGGCGCTGGGCGGCTAAGGCTACGACTACGGCTGACAGCCGCTACAGTCTGGTTGCTGTTGCAGGTGTCATAAACCGTAGCCGTAAATCCCCTAGTTATTTTATTTTTGCTTAAGATATTTCTAGTTCTTAATTTGAAAGATTAATGGGATGAATATAATTAGCCCTGTCAATGGAAGCATAATTCAGGAGAATAGCGAAAATAAATAGTGCAGTTCTGAAAATTGATAGAGATGTTCTCGAAAGCTTGCTGATTACTGTGTAGAAAGTCCCCATCGATAGAGGGTGTGGAATCGCTGCCATCTTGGATTATTGGTACATTTGAAGTATTTTTTGCAATTATCTCGAATTAGGGCAATCCCATCAAAAAACAGCTTGGTTCAAATGGAAGGCCATCAAATTGTCTACAAAAAAGTGTCGTATCATTTTTCACGTATCTGTCATAACTTTGGAGAAATTGGCCTATGAGCGTCAGTTGTGAGTCGTGAAGGAGGTATTTTATTTCTCACGGTGTTTATGAAGAATCGCGAAAAACTACAATGCAGTGCTGTTTAGTTAATCTTCGTTAACCCTTTGCGGACGAACTTTTATTTCAGCTGTATATAATACCAGGAGCCGGACGTAATGACGTATTTTGCACTCCCCGTTGAACGAGTGTCGTCAATATGCGACGCCGTTTTCGTGCTATATGCCTTCTGTCGTTCATATGCGACAGGATCTCTGGGCATACATACAGGGTGATTCATGAGTGACCTTACATAGGCTGATGGGAGATAGAGGACTTCGAGGCAAGTCAGGATCCACTGAAGAAATTTTGTTTTCTCCATTGGTTACAAACACTGACGTGTTACAAAGATACAGGGTGTTTTATGTGTTTCGTATGAAACTTTGATAAGCGATATTTCTGAAACGGCTAGAGATATTTTCTTAAAATTCACCAGTAATATTTCTCTATTAGAAGTTACCCTGAACCCATACTGGGTAAGTCAAAATCCAGGGCCGGGATTGAGAAAATGTGCCCCTGTTTTATTTGATCAAAAAGTATATTTTCTGACCGCTTCTATAAAAGACTGCTATCGAATTCGAAAAGCTAAGGAAAAATGCTTCAAGAACCACTCTTCAATTCAGATGGCACACCTAAACCGTTTCGACATAAAAATTGAAAGTGAAATTAATGGGTAAGTTTCCATTTTTGACCAGACATAATCGACTCATTGTTTGACTGAATTCATTCAAATTCATTTTTTAGCTTGTCTCTGTGGAATAGAATGGCTTGGTAGGAAGAAAAATCCCACAGCCGAAGATTTTTAAGGCGGCCAAATCGAGTCTAATTTTGGTTTCACTCTCGATTTTGTCATAAAAAAAAGGTCGGCTCTGGAATTTTCCTTCCAACCAAGCTCTTCTATTCAACAGAGACAAACAAAAAAATGAATTTTGATGAATTCAATCAAACAATGAGTCGATTATGTCCGGTCGAAAATGGGAATTCACCCACAAATTTTACTTTTAATTTTATTGTCGAAACAGTTCAAGTGTGCCATCTAAATTGAAGGGTGATTCTTGAAGCATTTTTCCTCAGCTTTTTGAATTCGATAGCAGTTTTTCAGAAAAGCGGTCAAAAAATGTACTTCTCGATGGAACAAAAAAGGGTTATTTAGGAAAAAAACAATTTGGGTCCTGGAAAGTGGCGATTTCGGGATGTTTCCCAAAGTTTCAAACCCAAATATCTCCTAAACGAAACATCTAATCAAAATTTTGCAGCAGTGATTTTTTCTTAAAAATTGAACGTAGAATTTAAAATTATGAACAGTTTCCAAAAATAACTAGAGGGGTGAAAAATAGGGGAGGGGGAAGTAGGGTCACCCCCCAATGTCTAAGCCCCTGAAACTTTTTTATGGAACATGTCATGATTGTTCGACAGGGGATAATTTCAGTGAACCTTTGGTTCTATTTATGATTAAATCGGTTGAACGGTTCAAAAGTTATGCGAGAAAAACGATTATTTACTTCCAATTTTGAAGGGCTGTATCTCTGTTATTAGGCATTTCTCAAATATATTTTCTGGAGAAAGTCCCCTTCATTTTTCATTCTCTATCGATCCTCAAATTTAATGACATAAAAGTCGGACCACCCTGTATACGAACAGGTTTTACGGACATCATCGAGCGGACTGCCAATCACAATTGCCTGTCTGGTTGGTGATTTTTGCAATTTTGGTTTCGAAACGTCGCGTCATCGTCAGTAAGGTGTACTATAACGTAAATGAATAAATGAAACTATTTTTTTTCATGATTGAGTTTATTTCACAGATTTTGATAAAACTTGGTACATAGCTGATATCTGAGAAGTGGATCGTTTGTTCGAAATATTGTTGAGATCAGGAAATCATGGCCGCCTGAATTATTGAGAAAATAAATGTGGAATGTGTTCACATACAAATTTCACTGGAATGACAATATTACTTCAGCTTGCGACGAAATAGGCAAATTTGTAGATATTTGTATATGCACCATTGATATAATAATTGCAAAACACCTTAAAAAAGTGTTTGTAACAAGGGTCAGCCTAAATGGACATGATTTTAACCCTGTAGGTCTAATGTGCGTTGATAAGGTTGTTGAAAATATCTTTGTCTTACATGTCAGACCGGAGGCTTTAGGCTGGTATAGGCTTGTCAATTTTCGAAAAATGTCAAAAATGTATGTCTTGAGGTACATGAATGAAACCAACAGGCTCTTGTGTGGGAACATCCCCTTAATCAAAAATCGGGTTACAAGACAAAATTTTTAAGGGCTCTCGGTCCATAAGACAAGTTTGAAATTTTCAAAAAAAGTCCAAAATTCATCTCCTCTCCTAGAGACTTCTCCTTTGGCATAATTTTAGGAATGGAAAACGATTTTCCCATGATAATTTACGCAGGTTTCGAATCTGTCCACAAAAATGTTTAATGGTACATCGCTTACAGGGTGCAACATCGAAAAAATTTTCTCAAATTGTATTTTAGCAAAGAAATTGATTCTGTTTTTCATTCTGATTGCAAATGTATATCACACTTGTGGGTTAGTCAACAAAACGCCTGTGAAAAAATTGATAAATTTTGGTCCTTTTTTGAAAATTTCAAACTTGTCTTATAGACCGAAAGCCCCCAAAAATTTTGTCTTACGACAGATTCTCTATCAAGGGGATGTTCTCACACAAAATTCAGTTGGTTTCATTCACTTACCTTATGACGTAAATTTTTGGCCATTTTTTCGAAAATTGACAGGCTCACACCAGCCTAAAGCCCACGGTGTGACATGTAAGACAAAGCAATTTTCAACAACCTCATCAACGCACATTAGACCTACAGCCCAGGCAACACACTTTCGTTTAATAAACTTTTTTTTTGTCAGAAACTGAAGATATATACGGTAGATGGTAAACGTATAATCAATGTCAGAATGTCCGCGACTTAAACCAATATATTGACCAATTGTTCAGTGTAATTTATACGTTTTCATCATCTATGTAAACTACCAACAATAAACGTATAAATTCAACCTTTATTCAATGTCAGAACGTTGCCCACTTATACCAACATTATTTGTGTAATTTATTAGGGGAGGTAGAGGATACCACCAAGACACCAGAAGGTATCCACGAATGATTAGAACTAGGTGTTTAGGACTCCTTTGCCTTGAGAAAGACCGTTTGAATGAGTGCAGCGGAGCATTTGTCTCTGGCTTCTTCGCTACCATTTGAAAAAGCTCCATGAGTTGCCGGAGGGACTCGGGCTCTGCCACTGGTGGGACTTCAAGTAGATTGCAAATGTCGTATAGACGTGGCATGTACAATGACTGCACTTTGCACATGTAGTGCGTATGAACAGGCTTGGTATCTGTTGCTGTAGGCGGTGGCCGTCAAATCACCTATACTAAAGCGGCCTACCCCGCGCTAGTGAGAGGGATACTACCGCGGCCGCTCGATGGCTCGCGGAACTAACCCGCGCGTATTGGATGCGGAGGCTGATGCAGGAGGAAAAAGCGAGCGAGCGGCTTTGCTAAACCGGCCCGGATGGCTGGGATGTCATTCGTTTACAATCCATATAAATTAAATTATTTCCCAAGAAAATAGTTCGAACATTTATTTTAAATGTGGAATATACATTTTTATTCTATCTGAAAAAAACGTTTTTGCAGTCCGTGAAATATATCTATTTAAATCATGGACAAGAATGGTTCACGTTTGATTTGTTAAAATCGTTGAATAAACTATGATATTATTCGTTTAAATTCAATAGATAATAAATTACATTTACAAAAATGGGTTTTTGCAGACGTTTATAAAACGATTTTCAAACGTTTAGTTATAAATTCGTTTAATATAAACGTTTATGCGATATACCTTTACCAGACTTAAACCAAAAATATACCGATTATACGTTGAATAAACGTTTATTAAACTAACGTGTGTTGCCTGGGAGGGTTCAAATCATGTACCTTATGGCGTAAGTTTTGAGGCACCAGCTCCCTGTCCAAAAAGGACATTGCGTTTTTGAGATATGATTTTTTGAAAATAAACGGCAATTTTGTTATTGTAAATTCCTCTGTCAATTTCTTGGTGGATTCTTATCTCATTCAATATCTTTGAGAATATTTCGCAGATTTTGTTTTCAATTGACAAGTGCGTGCTACCCCAAGTTTGTAGTCCAGTCAAATTAAGCAAAAATCGGGCCAAACCGGAAATAAATTCGGAAGTTGACAAAATTTGGTGGATCGATGCAGAATTCAACGTAGAATAACATACTGAAATTCCCGAAAATTCGAAGGCTTGGATTTTTTTTTAGGACCAATAAAAGAGCACCATCCTTGGAAGTTTTCGATTTTTTCTGAATTACTTGTAAACTATTACCTTTAGAACACCAATACTCGCGAGGCAAATGTAGCCTATTGAATTCCCAAGAGATCAGTACTAAACTCATTACTTACTGATCAATAGCCTTTGAGATACAGCGTCTGCCGGAACGCAGTAAAAATTGCTCAAAAATTATTTCCGGATTTTACGTAACAATTTGCATAGTGTCAGTTCACGGGTTGTAACGTGGACAGCAAATGTGCGGATTTCAATCGGTTTTACGTGTTTGGAAAGCCAATTCAACATTCGGTATCACACCTTTGTCTAGAAGTCGCCAACTTCAAAATGGTACTTTTCCTTGACCTTTGAAATCGATACTTGATGTCCCGAAGAATCCCCAAAAATCGATTTTTTTCATACCATGCCATTTGCCTAATTTTCTAAGTAGGGCAAAACCATCCAGGGAATATATAAAGAATTGAATACCAAAAAAATAACATGTAACGGGATCTTTTTCCCAGTGATGGTCCCTGAGTTATATGGATTGAAAGACTACAACGATCTATTTGGAAGAAAGATAGATAGTTCGGACACTAACTGCTGAATACTGTACGGACCTTGCATTTGATGATGCAAAATGCCACTAAGCAGACGTATTGAATATACTTATGTACTTTCCACGTCCGCCAAGTGACATCTTACACCTCAAATGCAAGGTCCGTACAGTATTCAGCAGTTAGTGTCGGATCACCCAGTTTTTTGTCCAAATAGGTCGTTTTAGTCTTTCAACTCATAAAACTCTGGAACCATCACTGGGAAAAAGATTCCGGAACATGTTGTTTTTTTGGTATTCAATTCTTCATATATTCCCTGGATGGTTTTGCTCTACTTGAAAAATTGAGCAAATGGCATGCTATGAAAAAAATCGATTTTTGGGGATTCTTCGGGTAATCAAGTATCAATTTCAGAGGTCGAGGAAAAGTACCATTTTGGAGTTGGCGACTTCTAGACAAAAGTGTGATACCAAAGGTTGAATTGGCTTTCCAAAATTGTAAAACACAATAAAATCCGCACATCTGCTGTCCACGTTACAGCCCCTGAACTGACATTATGCAAATTGTTACGTAAAATCCGGAAATAAATTTTGAGTAATTTTCACTGCGTCTTGGCAGACGCTGCATCTCAGAGGCTATTGACCATAGAGTACTAAATTTAGTACTGATCTCTTGAGAATTTAACGGGCTACATTTGCTTCGCTGGTCTTTGTGTTCTAAAAGTGATAGTTTACAAGTTATTCAGAAAAAAACGAAAATTTCCAAGGATGGCGCTCTTTTATTGGCCCTAGAAAAAAAGCCAAGCCTTGGAATTTTCGGGAATTTCAGTATGTTATTCCACGTTGAATTCCGCATCGATCCACCAAATTTTGTCAACTTCCGAATTTATTTCCGGTTAAAACCTATTTTGACTGGACTATTGGTACTGCATTCAAATAATCATAAGGGGCTATATTTTCTTTTCCCATTTTGTTCTTTTAATCGGAATTGCATTTTATTTTACTTTTGAACAATAATTGATCCTCTGTCTGGCACCAACCTAAAATCCGATACTACGTTTGTGCAATCGGGCATCAGAGTACTCAGAAGAGCGATTAATACTACCGGGACAAAATTGCTCGTGATTTTGAAAACAAAACTCAACGTTAGTTTGGTGGAAGCACGCTTGAATGTTTCTCTCAACAAAGTTGAAATAATAATCAAAGAAAGTGAAACATTTTATTAATGCCATTAAAAACAATGTTCATAACTGGTATTCATAAAATCCAGGCATTTAGGCGCAAAAGTCCATGCAAGCACGCTTGTTAAGTATCGGCAAGAAGTTGTCGCTTCCTGCGAAACATCATCGCACATCGTCGTCGTCGCCAAAGAATTTCATAATTAAACGATTTGATAATAAATTCACGCAATAAAATAAATGATACGTAAAATAATAAAGATAGTCAGGTGAGAATGTAAAAATGGTCTTAATAAAATTTTTAATTGGTCGTAAAATCATGAAACCATCTACTGGTAGGTATTGTTGGCGTTTGTTGCAAGAGAGCAATAAATATTATGATGCGAACTTTGCAGTTTGCTTCGACACCATGATTGAGTTCGAGTTCACTTGTGATTTTGCAAATAAGATGATAACAGTAGTTCATATGCAAACGTAGATTTCCTCTTGGTTTTTCATTTGAATAAATATGTGTGCGTGCGTTATGCCCAGAAGAGGAAGCAAAGACCTTATCAAAAATCTGCTACTGTAGGACGTATATAGGTACACTGATGATAATTCAAGTGCTTAGCCTTTTAGTCACATCGCACATACCTTTTCCCATGATAAAACCCAACTGAGAGAGGAAATAAATTTTCACCTCTGCGTTTTACGATAACTTCACGCCCGACAACGGAAACACTGGAAGCGGAAGCCGTTTTTCGCGATAAAATACCTTCAACTTTGTTTGTTGATATCAATAATGTAAAAAATGCTCGAGTCGAAGCCCGCATGTGGACTTGATTAGGAGCGACACGGTGTGACTTGCAGATGATTGATGGAATCCCCGTTAATTCCTGCTAAAGCTCCGATTTAGAAGCCGGTGAATGCCTGGGCGCTGGGTATTTTGGCTCATAGTGCACAGTCATGGAGGCTGTATCAATCAGGCGCCAGCAAGGTAGCTGATGACATCTAATGAATAGACCCACCTTACACCTCGACATCACAATACCCACATGACGATTTAATCAGCCGAATCTGGACGTGGCTTTCCTCGACTGCACGATCAAAAGAGTTGGACGCGGAAAAAAAATTAAGAAAAAAAAGCTCCAGAGCGCAGCCTTGAACCCCCTCAGATCTGATTCATGTGTAACGGAGTGACTGAAAGTTTCAGTTGAGAAATTTTTACTCCTGCTTCATCAATCATCAATTATTATACGTCATGTTCCAATTTTCGGAGAAGATGATACGAGTAGGTGGTTTCGCAAAAAGAGAACGTCATGAAAATTCACAAGTAACTCACAAAATCTTTGCTGGTACCATGGATTCTTCAAACTACTAGATGGCATAGATACGAAAAAAAAAAGAGCAAACATGGAGACAATGACTTGATTTCCTTCGAAAGTATAGGGATTTCAAGTTGAATGCGATACGCCGCCCAGTGGGCATGACTGGGATAGTTTCGTACAAGACTTTGATGGAAATTGTGCGGGTATTGCCATCAATCTAAACCTGATGAATTTTGGTTCACCCTTTTGAAGGTGAAAAAAATGCATCGGTAGCGCGGTCATTATTCATCGCGTAAGACCGTGGAAAAAATGCAGGGGGCACAGATCGATGATGCTGATGGCAGGATGATAGTGCCAAATTCGACGGAGGCAGGTCGTGCCTCTTTAATGACAGTTAATTTCGGGGGGCTACCAATCAGTTGACAGTCGGTATTTGAGCTTATGACAGACGGCAAAGCTGTAATTTATCAAGAGCGCCGCGATATTTCGGACACATTCTCGAATCAAAAGCACGGGTAATGTGCATGGTTACTGTAGGCAGGCCAAGACGTGGGAATTTATGGGAGAGATGAAGCCGTGCCCCCTTTTGGATTCTCAAAAAATACTGCTACGTCACGTGATATTAAAAAACGTTTATCGAAAAAAGTAGGTATAGTGGTCTAGACTTTGGATCTTTTATTGTATACCAAAGATTATGTTGTGCGGTATATCTATGAGTTTTGTCAATCATGTACAAGATTGCTCAATAATTATTTTAACCCGTTAACGCTCAACGTTTTAATCAAGTATATAGCAGGGTACAGTTTGGAATTTTCAAGGTCTCTTTTACGACCTTTGAGCTCCGAATAATTCTTAGCATAAAATAGACAGTAGACACCCATTAGTCCAGAACTTTATGTAATTAGAGAGCATTCCGTGAGATTTTGAATAAAAGGAGCATAGCAATCACAGCCCACCGGGTGTTTTGCTTGAATTCCTTGCAGGGGATTCATACAGGGTGAAACAGGAAAAAAAAAGCAATTATATGCCGTGAACTATACCTAGAAGTATTTGCGTGAAAAATTGACATTTGTGGTAAATAGAGTGAGAAACAAGAAAACTTGGAAACTAAATTTATTATTTTGAAAAATCACCGTCAAGAAACCGAAACCATGTCGGATTTGAAAATTGACCTGTACACGACGTTAAATGCAATCTATTTCCAATATCAGTTGGAATTTTTCGAAAAAAGTTCATCCTCCACCAAGAAAGGACGACCGAGTTGAGTTCTGTACCAAACACCGGTCGTCCTGGTCAAAATCCAGCAGAAGAAAATTTAAAAAACTCGTAATGGCTAACTGGATTCTTTTGTTCTGGTGCTTCCTGTCAAATTTGGTCCCAATCCAACGGATAGATTTTGAATAATGAAATGGCAAAGTTTTTCAAAGAAGATGGAGCTGTGTGTGTCTACCATAGTATGTGAGCCTCGAAACCCCTCCAGAGATCTCTAGAATATCGCTGAATTCTTCGCATCATAGGTACCAGCCGCCTCCACGCACGCTTTATCATAATCACTCTTTTTTCATATATAAGTAACTTTACCTACGACCACTACCGTAAGTGATGGATAGCACACAATCAAGAGACTCACCAAGCAGCTCCTTACGCACGCTGTGCGATTTGATTACCATTACGCACAGTTAGACAATTTTCTGTTCAAAATACAGTTGGTACCGAATTCGACACGACTCTCTCTTCGTGCCAAACCACTTCAATTTAATTAATTTCGAATTTCAAGTTCTAACGAAATAGTACTGTGCGTTATCGCCACCAAAAACCGAACCATAACTGATCCAATTCACCGTCAGTACAATGATGATACCTTCTTTATATACTTACGTCGTGTGTCCAACAAGAGGTGAGATGTAAAAATCCAACTTTTCATAATATATCCATTCAATTGCAATAATTTGGAATATTTTTGCTAAATTCTCATTTACATACAGTTTCATTATACCATTAAGATTTTTTCTTTGTGGGCAGTGCAGTTGGAACTCTGAGAAGACATATCCATCTGATCCACTCGCGGTCAATCCACCGGAGGACGCTTTACAGCCAGTGGAGTTGGATTTACACGATGATAAGTTATTAAAGTTCAAATATAAAGTTATAAATATCATTCGATCAAAAATTGTGCGGTATCATACCTACAATCAAAGCTAAAAGTCAAATAGATTGTATATAGGATCATACAATTTTCAATTGTACTTGACAAAGTGCGGATTTTGTAGCATCGTGTGAAATTGGTTTCGGTTCTGGGTTTGGTTGTGACAGCCTGCGAGAAATGACATTTGGTGTGACATAACCTCCAAAAATATTCCTAGATGTAACAACAAAGTATGGATTTGTTTCTTCCGAGTACTAATTCACAGTTTTGCAAAACATTTGGCATACCTGCCGATTACGCTTTATACATAATCAAATCAATTTACTGCGACACAAATTGAAACGGAGGCAAACGAAATGTTCACGTCTATGCAGGTAATTTCACCACTAAGCACAATCATTATGCCTCTTCCTATTATTGTGTTCTTATTCTAGTATCTCAATTTGCTAAGTTATTACACATTGCACCGTTAAATTGCGCCAAGAAGAGGACAACCAGACACAAAGCTTTGAAAATATTTTCACGCGGCTTTCCAGGTACTAGAGTCAAGACAATGTTTACCAACTACGGCTTTGTTAAAGGTGATTCTTATTCCAGGTTCTCAATTCAGAGAGAACTTATTGGTACATTCTACATTCTACAGAAAAACCTGCACCAGACACGAAGCTTTGGGCTGAGATAAGGCTTTCGAAACCTACCCGAGCAAATTTGAAATCGAAGTGGTGCAACTGTATTTTGACTGACCATCGTAGGTTGTTCTAGTTCTAGTACCATCTGTGTAATGCGTGAATATAAGTCAGAAATAAGTCAGAATTTTGCTGTTTTATTCTAATATGCAATATGAACCATGTTATTAGGCACACCTAGGTATTTGAAAGAGATTTTCAATTCTATACTGAACAATCTTCGTGAATGATAGGGCGTGGTAGGTTGACTTTGAAACAAAATTACAATAAGTATTCCGTACAATCACGTGAATAGGTAGTAAATAAAAGTGTATAAGGTAAGTAAAAGGTTGAGAAACATACTATATACTTGATTGCATCAAGCAGGAGTGAGTAGGCACCTAAGAGCATTACACAAATTAGTGTCAAATTAATTTGCCATTGTTGTAATTCACACAAATCAACACCCACAATATAGTGGGCATCAAATCATTTCATTTGGTGTATCAATGAAGAAAATCTGACAATAGATAAGAAAGCTATATGGCAGCTAATTTTTTCTAACACTCGGCAAAGAAAGAGGTGGGGGGGGTCGTAGGTAAAGTATGGTACGTAATACGAGTAGTAAAGCAATTACGCACTCAGGGAATACTGCACTCGCTCGCTTTGCTCACTCGTGCGCAACATTTCCCTGCGTGCGTAATATGCTACTTACTACTCTTATTACTTTCTACAGCTGCAACAATCCAAGGTAGATCTTTGACAATCCTTGGCCTCGTGGGTTCCTCCACATATGTGGCAACACGGTTTTTCTTTGCAATATTTGGCTACGTGGCCGTATGAGCTGCAGCGGAAACACACGGTGACGTTGACGAGCTCCTGGACGTAGAGCTTCATCAAGTCAAAGGTCAAGGAAATTTGGGCCCGGGCCTAGAGAATCTAATTGTTTTTGAAATTGTTACGGCAGTGTCTCTTTGCAGTGATTTTGATTCGCTGCCTCAGAACATCTTCGGCGCCTAGATCTTTGATATCTTCATTTTGTTGATTCAAAATGGAAAAAAAATCTACGTTCTCAAAACCTTTCTCATCTCCCGTAATTATAAACATTGGGTCGTCGCAAATCAGATCTTTTACTTCTAGCTCATTTTTGTGGAAATCCAGAATCTTCTTCGATTTGTCCGTTTGTTTCGAGTCTTGAGTTCCAACTATCAGCCCGCCGGTTTTTGTTTGTCTGACATTGCGCAGTCCGCCGTTGATATCTTGAATATTGATATACTTCTTGATTTCCTTCCACTTTTGATCCGTCTTCCTTTGTTCGTTCTCATCTACCATTGTAATCATTACTTCATGTATCGGTTGCCTTTTTTCTGGTGTAATCCATTTTCCGTTTCACTCCGTGATAGAGCTTTTTGTACGGTCAGCTATTTCTATACATAGGTTGGATGATCTTGATGTTTGGCAGGTTCGACACCAGATGTATTCTTCTCTAGCTTATGTTTGAGGATAATGTTCGCCTTCCCAAACTTAACAAATTTATTCGACAATCTCATGAAGTTGGCGCGTTGGCAAAAATCGTGCCGGTGACTAGGTTGGCTTCAAATTGTTCTTCAGATGTGAGAGGGCCTCTGGGCCCCAGAAAAGCTTTGGTAAATCCTTTCGTGGAGTCATTGGCGCCAATTATCGCTTCTAAGTAGTGGTCAACCTGCGACTTACAATGCCCTACTCTGGCATAGCCCGGTCCAGATTTACCATCTCCATCTTCACCCGCCAAATCATCAGAAGCAAGTTCGCGATGCTGACCCTTGTGCTACGGGTGGAGCTGTTGCTTTCGATTTGCCGTCTGCTCTTGATATTCCACATTCATTCTTTGTCTGTTAGTGACTTTGATGTCCGACATCAGCAGGCTGCCCAAGCTACCCCTCGACGCAGAGGCCCCTGCGGCCTCTACTTGACGGGGTAAAAGAAATTTAATTTTAAGTGATACCCTCTTGGTGTGAAACGTGCCACAAAGGCACGTCTTAGCTTCCCATGAGATGCTCCCATTTTTTAGTCTTGCAATATGAATAATTTAAAAACGTCTTTCGTGTTTCTTGATCACAATTTCCTCAGCTAGTAGTCCCAACATAAAAAACATAATTGCCCTACTTGTGCGATTTACCCGAGGATTTACCTAACCATTACCGCACGCTGTGTGATTCACTTAACAGAAGACGTCACGCTTTGCGTAAGGACTCACTCACTCAAGTTCTTAATGATGCGGTATTCATTACATACGGTAGTGGTCGTAGGTAACCGTAGTAATTGACACAAAAGGATTCCAGAATGCTCTGGAGCTCTGGTGCATATTTCAGGAAGGTCCTCGAACGTTTTCGCCGACTACTCGATTTCGGCATGTACCGGTGACTCTTGCTTCACCCTGATGCCGACAGCTCAACTTGGTTTCGCGTTGTATCAGACTTGCAAGCTCTTGATACGGCTGCTTTACTTCGACTGGGAGTCTCCCATTATAGCCCAAGAATTTTAGGTGAAATTTCAGTCAAACCCTGAAATAAATATGTCCATTTTGAAAATTTGCACAAATGACTCCCAAGCAATGCTGAACAACATGCTAAAAGCTCCCTTCCAGCAAGTGTGCGGAACATAGATGTTTTGAGCAAGAAAAGAATAAGTGCCGCCAAATCTCATAGCGCCTGATTGAGAGATGATGGAAAACCCTCACTGCAGACTTAATTTTACTCTTTTATTTTGTTTCTGTCTGCTGAATTTGGTTTCAATCCATCCAATAGATTCTGAATAGTTAATTGAATCGCAAAGTTTTGAATTTGGATAATTTTTAATATTTAACATATGACAGATAAAGAAGAACTTTTAACTGCTCTGAATAAAGTTTCTCGAAGGCTTGCAAAGGACATATCGCATTTTAAGTTTTGTGCAATAGAGATCCTGTCATTTTTTGACAGTGACTTTTATGTTTGACAGATGACAGCCAAAAACTGATGGGCTCATTCGACAGCAAAACTATTGTTACGAAGCTCGCGACCATCCCGGCTTTTTCTAGAGAAATCTAGCATTACGCGTTGCATTCGGGAAGCATCGAGAGACTTCAGCGGTAGGTCACGACACGTCGAGACTTCTGGCGGAGGTGCCGTAGAAAATACGCGTATATTCTCGACGCAGATACCAGAGAAATCCTCGTGTGTTGTAAACATCATCAGGAAGCATCCAGAACCTTCGATGCCACTATGAGAGAGGAGCTTGACCTGGCATCGGGAGAGTTTGAATCGAGCGATCGTGGCGTCAACACCTTAAGCGACATTGTGAATTTCTAAGCGATTAATAATTCTGTGCGTTATTTAGTTGTGTCGGTAGTAGCTAATAAAGTGCAGTTTGTTTACAAGTAAATCAGCGCATTTAATTCCGAGATAGGCGAACCCGAATATCGTAACACTATGTTTGCATACCAAATTTCAATTAGATCAAATCAACCGTTGGTAGTTATCGTGAAATATTACAAACAGACACACTCACAGCCAGGCACACACAAAGTCAGACACACAGACAGACAAAGTTTCATCTGCAAATGGTTCTGATTGTCTCAGGGGGGCTCAAAATGGATATTTCCGGGTTCATCTCGAGAAATGTTTTTTAGCGCCTTCACAATACTTTCCCTCCCTTTTGGTTGGTAGGTCGGGAGAAGGGAAATCACGGAATTCTGTTTTAAAATGTGGATTAGCTTGATTGAAAGGCATTCAGACCAACCAGGGTCCTTCAAAATTTCAAGGGAACCAAATTTTACCGAGTAAGTACTGTCGCGGAGCTTACACCATTTTTGCTCATCAAAAACTATGACGCTCACATTTCAAGGCCTGGAGCTTCCAGTACGTGGATCAGCATTGTTTGAGGGACACGTTGGTCAACGTTGAGACTTACAGTACCCTCTTCTGAGCTACAGCAAGAGTTAATCTGATTTGGTGGCACTTACTCCTTTCTTGCCCAAAAAAACTATGTTCCGCACACTTGTCGGGCTGGAGCTTCTAGTATGTTGTTCAGCATTGGTGAAAGGCCGTTTGCAAAATTTCGAAAAAGACATATTTATTTCAGGGTCAAACCCTAAAATGCCTGGGCTATTAATATCGTGGAACAAAAAATCCGACTGGCAAAATGCGTGACCGAAAGTGGTTCGGCTCTGAACTAGTGAAGTAAGAAAATTTGCGCATGAAACGTTACAGGGGTACAATTCAATTTCGTCGAGCAAAAACCAGAGGACGATTCAACCTATAAAGAGGAATGTGCCGCCCAATTTCTGCGCGCGCTTTTTCTTCGATTCCATTCCGACTTGATTCATTGTGTATTCAGTTTTTGGTGCTCCGAAATTACAGAATATAAAATTGGCCGCGTATAGCAAATTGACAACGCGACTCGACCGCAATAACTATAATTTCAGGTGCTCAACTCAAAAGTCACCGTCGTCGTCATCGACCATGCGATCGGAGCACATAGAAAGCTGAAGAAGTTGTGCGGTTCCAGCTCCTGCGGCCCAGCACTGCATCAGCAACAGCTCGTTGGTATTCCTGCCTTGGCCGATGAATAAACCATTCTTCGATCCGCTCTTACATTCACTATTGATAAATTCTTATTTCTTCTGTAAACGAACCAATAAATAAGGTGAAGCTCAAACCGGATACCCCGGGCATTGTCGAGCCGGCCATTGTTCATCTCATATTAACACACACACCGTGACTCGCGCGTCGTTGCGACTTTTATGGAAAGTCCTCGCGAGATATCTCGGAGCTGGAAAAAATCGCGAGCTGTATTTTCAAAATCGCCATTCCTATAATGCGAATTCTGGTTCTGCGTTATATCGTCGCCTCCCTTGCAGCATATAATACGTACCTGTAACAAATTGCCGGTGATTAAGGAGGTCCGATACGAGCATTCTTAATTCGCTTGAATTTTAATTGAATTAGATTGATGAGCGAGATCCGCGTGCAAAACCACAGCGACGGGGTCCATTAGCGACAAGAACATCGTCAGCGCGACAAGTTTTTTGCAGGCGATAAATGCAGTCGCCATTAAAAAATAAATGGACTTACCTTTACCTACCCGGTAATGTTATTGTTGACTATAACTTTTATCGCGCTTGGAGAAGCTGCTGATGCGTCGTCTTCGGCAAAAAAATCTTTCCTCGGGAGTGGAGTCGTTCAAACTCTTGCTTGTTATTTGTGTATGGTTATATCCAAGACACACGCAACTTTTATGGTGCGAACAAAATTTTTATTTAATAATGCGAATGCGAACGAAATTCCGCAAGAACTGCTACTAACTGCTGTTAAATGTCAATGATTCTAAACTTTAGAAACAGTTTTGATTCTTGAATATTATAATAGCTCTCAAAAAGGGCGATGGGTAGATGTAGCGCGGCAAATATAGTTTCTAGGGTCAGAAAAATTATTTCATAAAATTTTATGATTGATATTGACGCAGAATTTCCTCTACAACAATTCAAAGTCCCAAAAAATCCCTCAATTGGCTTTTTCTACAGTCGGTTTCAAAGTATAATGCGTTCACAATAAGCATATTTCAAAACGATTTACTGTTTTTGTCGCTATCATTTCAGTGTTATGATTCAAATCATTGATACATTTCACTGCCATGGTTCAATCGTTATCTTTACTTATAAGGACCACAGCTATACTTTTTTTGAAGAAAAACAGTCCCCGTAAGTGAAGCAAGCAAAGACGTAACTCGCAATATCAATATTCATATTTCAGTACGAACCTTGAGGGAACCAACCTTGCATTTCATTCTGATGCAAAACGCTTTTGCACGTGAGTAGTAGGTACCTACAGGTGATTTCCAAGAAGTGGTGCCCCGATGGGACCCGCGGCTGGCGTGCTTCCAAAGAGGTCGAAGTTCCCAAAAATTACCATTTTTGAAATCGTTGCTTTTTTATACTTTTTCTCTGAAGTATTTATTTTTAAGGTCGAGGAACACAACGCAATAAGTTTCGAGAATGAGTCATGCACCAGTGGCGTACCAGACGGCTGCGAAGGGGCCGAGGTGCGATTTTCCACTTCTTAGTCCACTTTCCGAGTCTTATGGTAAACCGTGACTAACACTTTTTAGCGCAATTTCCCAAAAAATGGGAAAAAGGCGCTTTTAGCTTCACTTTGTCCGTCCGTCCGTACCCGGGATAACTCCTCAGGGAAGAAAGATATCGATGTGGTGTAAACGCTGATCAATAGTACATATGTCCAGGATGTCAAGTTGACTTTTGGTCTTTTGTTATTCTGCCGCCATCTTTGATCCGCCATTTTGAATTTCTCTAAAAGTGATCCGATTGAAATGAAATTTCCAGGCAATGTAAACCACATCAAGATCTATCCAATTTTTGACAACTGTTGCCCCGCCGCCATCTTGTATTCTCACTATTGAACATATTTCGAAGTGATAGAACTAGGAGAATTATGCCTCAACGAAAAAAGATATTGATGTGGTGCGGATGCCAATGAAATGCGTACGTGTTCACCATATGAATTGACAAATGATTTTTGTCACTTGGCTGCCATCTTTGATCCGCCATTTTGAATTTCTCTGGAAGTGGTCCGATTTGAGTGAAATTTGCAGGCGTTGTGAACTTCATTGAGATACATCCAATTTTTGACAATTGATGGCCCGCCGCCATCTTGTATTTTCACTAATAAACATGTTTCGAAGTGATAGAACTAGGAGAATTATGCCTCAACAAAAAGAGATAACGATGTGGTGGAAACGGCAATCGAATGCGTACGTGACCACCATATAAAGTTGACCAATAGTTTTTGCCACTTGGCCACTATCTTTGGTCCGCCATTTTGAATTTCTCTGAAAGTGGTCCGATTTGAGTAGGATTTGCAGGCGATGTGAACTTCATTAAGATACATTCAATTTTTGACAATTGATGGCCCGCCGCCATCTTGTATTCTCACTATTGAACATGTTTTGAAGTGATAGAACTAGGAGAATTATGCCTCAACGGAAAGAGACATCGATGTGGTGCGAATGTCAATGAAATGCGTACGTGTCCACCATATAAATTTGACAAATGATCTTTGGTCCGCCATTTTGAATTTCTCTGAAAGTGGTCCGATTTGAGTGAAATTCACAGGCGATGTGAACTTCATCAAAATACATCCGATTTTTGACAAATGATGCTCTGCCGTCATCTTGGACGCCCTATTGAAATTTCTTATCGCTCAACGATTTTGATGGAGCTTGGGACTTCACCTTTATTTCGTATGATCATTCTTATTCTCCAGTCAAATTCCAACATTTTGCCACCATCTTAGCCGCCATTTTGAAATCTCTTATTAGTGGAACGATTTTCATGAAACTTGTAACTTACCCTTGTCTAGTACGATCATTTTGATTTTCAAGCCAAATTTTCTTATTCTGACGCTATTTTGGCCGCCATATTGAAATTTCCGCCCAAATAACGGTAGAACCCTAAATTAACATCTTGCGTTCACTAACCCTTCAAAAAGGAAGTGCGCTACTGAGCCTCATGCCCATGAGGCATATTCGCTTGTTTTGATATGTTCGGTATCATCCCTGACCAAATCGCACATCATGATTCTGAAAATAAGTATTAAATTTTGATATAGAGGTGTTTGATAGGTTTTATCAGAAAAAATATGTTTTTTTTACCCTCAAAATTGATGTTTTGTGATTCTATTTCCACGTCAAAAAAAAATTAGTCACGGTTTACCATAAGACTTTGTGAAAAATCGCTTTTTGGTCCTTTTACAGCCGTCTGGTACGCCACTGGTGCATGACAAACTTTCTAAACTTATTGCGTTGTGTTCCTCGACCTTGACAGTGAAATGTACCAATAATTAGAACCATAACAGTGAAATGATAGCGACAGAAACAAAAAATCGTCTTGGAATATGGTTACTGGGAACGCGCTATACTTTGAAACCGACGATAGAAAAACCCAATGAGGGGATTTTTTGGGACTTTGGATATGTTGTAGAGGATGAAATTCTGTGTCGATATCAATCATAAAATTCCATGAATCAATTTTTCTGAGGTTTGGGCAATATTTTTTTTATGTTTGCCGCGCTAATGATTAGGTACTGATTAGACTCAAATCTGTAGAATCTGTGTTAATTGTGTAGATAGTATTTTCCAAGATTTCCGAACATACTTCGTCGATGTGAAAAATGACGGCTCTCACCTCGTTAGGAGATGCATCTGCGGCCACGATGATCTGCTTTTCGGGGAAGAAAGGTATCAAAACACTGCCCTCAGTCAGAAGTTTCTTGCTTTTTTGAAATTCTTCCCTAGGACTTTCTGTCTAAACAAACCTGCTGTTTTTTCTTCCAGCTCATACAATGATTTGAGCCTCGATTTCAGCTTTGATGATGTCATCAGAATGTATTTAAAAATTTGGTGCTTTTCCAAAAGCCTCCAGCTTTGATTCCATGGGTTTGATTCGCTCATGAGAGACCCAAAAATCTGATTTTATCAGAGAAGAATTTGAAAGACAACAAACACGCAAATATAAATAGATATTGCGCCTCTTAGGGCCATATAGCGGGCACCTCGCATTTTTATGAAACAAAGCTCTCCGACTACCACAACATCAGACGGTCCAACCGGGCAGGGGTACAAAATAGCGCAGTTCAAAATAGCGCGGGACGAATTAGCGTGCATAAAACAGCGCAAGTATATTACAGCGCAAGACAAAACAGCGCAGGACAGAATAGCGGGGGTTCATAACGGCGCAGGTATATAACAGCACAAAGACAAAATAGCGCAAGTAATAGCGCAGGTCAGGAGAGTGCGTGACAAAAATTAAAAAAACAACAATAAGCAAAATGTATGTCAGTGTCCAATATGTTCCAATCAATTTGTGGAACAGGTCATCAGAGTAAACGACGACTTTCCGAGAATCAACAGTTCGCAGGAAGCATGGCCAAAGCGTTTCAAAATTCATTGAATTGCCACCATCCTGATGGCGTTGTAAAATTGGTCGAACAATTCTTGAAGGAACAAGACCATACAGAAGTTTATGTTGCTAGATATAGAGGAGGGTTCTGGAAGAAAATCGACGAGTCTTGTAAATACGTCCAATTGAGTAGAAGGTTAAGAACCTTGACAGAAGAAGATTCGTTCAGATTAGTCGAATCATATTTAGGGTTTGTATCTGTAAATTAGAATTCGTAAATTTTCTTATCGTTTGTTAACTCTATGGATACCACCCTTATAGAAACTTTCAAATAAAATAGTGCTTGTTTTTCTTTGCTTATCTATGCATGTGAATAATGATGTGAATCGCGAGATAATATTTTAAGAATTTGCGCCTGACGGAGGTAAGAGCCTGCGCTGTTATGTATTTGCGCTTCTTTGGACCTGCGCTATTTTGTGCACGCTTTTATGGTCTCAAGCCGTTTTGGAATGCGCTATTATGTACTTATGCTGTTTTGGACCTACGCTATTTTGTCCTGTGCTATTTCGTCATGCGCGTTTTTGTCCCGCGCTATTTTGAACTGCGCTATTTCGTACCCCTGCCGGTCGAACCGAACAACTACACAGACACGTGTTTCGCCCCTACTGGGGGCTCATCAGTGCGCAGGCGTCTTCAACTCAACCATCCGATGCTGTGGCAGTCAGAGAACTCATGGTAATATACACCCAAGAGGACTCCTAATGCCTTTATGCCTTGAAATATAGCATCTGCGGAATGCCTTTGATAGATGGCGCCGCTTGGAGGACTCGCATATTAGGAGTCCTCTTGGGTGTATATTACAATGTATTCTCTGACTACCACAGCATCTGATGGTTGAGCTGAACACGCCTGCGCACTGATGAGCCCCCAGTAGGGGCAAAACACGTATCTGTGCAGTTGTTCGGTTCGACCGTCTGATGTTGTGGTAGTCGGAGAGCTTTGTTTCAAAAAATGCGAGGTGCCCGCTATATGGCCCTAAGAGGCGCAATACCATTGTAAAGCTCTCTCAATAATTCTTGCTCCTAAAAATCTCACAAATATCTTTTCGTTCAAAGGTTCATCATCATCACTGGTCATAAACCGCTATTGACAATTTTTTGTCATAAGAAAATAAACCCATCTGGCATCAAACCGACTACAGAATTGGGCGCACATTTTGTCTGCGTATCAGTACGAAATCCGATATAAAGAGGGATCTAAAATGGGAAATGTGGATGTTCTATCCATCAGATTGCCGTTGGAGGATACCGGAAATGAAGACATCGAGGACGTCAATTTGACAGAGTTTCAAGAAATCCCCTTGACAGCAGTGGAAGCTTGAGATTTCAACGCAGAAGATCTTACATTGAACTGCGTACGTGAAAACTGCAAGAATGTTTGGCTTAGCAAGGTAAAGCAAGGTCTCCCGAATAATTTCTCTCCTCAACAGACCGATTTTCCATTAAAATCCACACCGTTCTGTCTCACAGGGACATTACAGTCATAAGTAGAGAGCGGATTTATATTTTTTTACATGTTCTATTCGCTAAGTTGGATGCAACTGTCGACTTGCAGCTTGACGTTTTCATCTACAAGGAACCTAAATACCAAGTTTTATTTCGCATATAATTTATTATTTTGACTTTTTACCGCATACAAATTGATAATCCATATAATCGCATATATAGCCGCATATTTCGTCCATATTCTTGCACATAACTGAATATCTGTCACTATTTTGGCCATTGTATCTTTTTATGTGCGAGAAAATCACGATATTTTGATTTCAAGGAAAAAATAATTTGTAAAATTAATAAATAAAATTTGTAAATAAATTATAATGTGTTAAATGTTGTATTTTCCACCATTCTTGCAGCTTATATCACATATTTACTCACATATATTGCTCTATTTGAACATTTTTACCGCATATTTTGATACTTTTTATAGGGTTGCACGATGTCGATCAATTGACCGGTCAAATAAGCCGTCAATTGACCGGTCATTTGACCGTGTCAAATACTCTGGTCAATTGACCGGTCAAATACGAACCCCCGGGCCTCGTTTGGCACGATTTATAATAATTTAAATTTAATAAAATCTAAAAATTAAACCAAATATCAGTTTTATTTTTGGAACATGTTATATCATATACCATATATTTATATGAGTACCTGAACTGAGTTAGTGAAAGTGTTGGCATACCTACCTATAATTACCAAAAATTAAAATTGAAATAACTTTTTATTCAAATTTATTTGTTTTCAAATAAAATAAAAAATCGAGTAAAATATAGTACCGTATGATCAAAAACTTTCCTGCTCTAGGCAGGCTGTGGTCTGGTCATTGGCAGGCAAACAAGGCTGCTGATTTTGGTCAGGCGACAGCCTGCCTAGAGGAGGCAAGTTTTTGATCATACGGTACTTACAGGCTTTATACGCAGGGTATCAATATTTCTCTCTCAAAAATAAAGGTGAAGGGATATAGAGATTTTGATGGGATTCCATCAAATGTTTGTCCACCTTGTTTCCAATTGGATTACCCCACATTTTTTTAGGAGCCCAATAGCTCTAAAACCCTGGAAAAGTTTCTGAAGGATTACTGGGTCATTTTTTGACAAACAAAAAAATTATCGATTGTTTTATAATTTTGAGAGACGTAGAAAACTCAGTACAGAGCCGTTTTTTGAAAAAAGTTGTCAACAAAAAAGAAAAAAAAATCTTTCACATTTTTGAAAAAACGCTTTGTACTCAATTTTGTAATACACTCAGTACACCGTATAGAACAAATTGAGTTTTTATCTCCATTTCTGGGGGGGAAATCCTTTAGATATGAGAATACAGCCTTAACGAAATATTCAAATTGTTGTCTAATTTCAATAAATAATGTTGAATGATAGTTACACCTGTTTTAGCGTGTTTTTTTAATATTTGACCGATTTGACCGGCAATTGACCGTCAATTGACCAAATCTTATTTGACCGGTCAAAATGCAACCCTACTTTTTAAGCGTATATAAACTGCATATTTTGGACTTTTTTACCGCATATAAATCCGCTCTCTAAGGGTTGAATATCCAGTCAGTTGCGTTTCTGTTCATTTGCAAATTACAATTTATCAATGGCAATAAATAAAAACCATGCGACAACATTACTCACCCCTTCCGAACATTAAACCGCAGACAATTATCACGGAATCCGTTAATTTGCGCAACATCTGCTTAACAATCCCGCCACCGCCCAAACGTGAACCATTAATTTCCCGAAACGGAACTGGCCGACCCGACCCCTTTCGCGCTTGGCCCCGCAACCGCAGCTCGTGTATGTGTGTGTGCGTGGAAATTTATTGGCACTCGGGGCGAAAAACGTCGTCAATTGCGTTAATCAAGCCGCGACGTCCCATTATTGAATCAATTCTGGCCTTATGGAGATGTTATCTCTTTCAGGTCCGACCCCTGCTTCAAGCATACACACACCGGTCATTGATTCAAGGGCACAATGCGAGTTAATATGACCGTGTCACACTCCATCATGTCGACAACCGTGAACACGGTGCTCTCGGGGGGTTAGTACAGCCCCGGCGATTAGGGGGCCGCTTGTGCCAGTGCCATCATGATCATCATCATCATGAGCAGCAGAAGGTAGGTATAAGCCAGATTAAGCCAACAACCGGGGATCAGAGACATATGCCCGGTTGTTAAGGGTTAAGACGAGTATCTCTGAAATAAATCTGCTTGTTTATTTTAATACAATACTTGTGTAGAGATAACATCGCTGTAGGGTTGTAGACTTTTTGGAAAATAAATCTGCTTCATCAATTTGACTTGTTCTCGTTATATTATAATATTTGTAGTAAAATAATTGAATCGACAAGTTATGGGGTTGTCGAGGGGGTTGAATATTGTGTGGTATCACCATAGCTAGAATGGATGAGATAGTGAAAGTTAGTGGTCTCATGACAATGAAAGGTTGTGTACAAAGCATCATCATACTTAACATGGAAGGCACAAACATCGTCAGTATCGAAAACTTCCATCTTTCTATTAGTACGGCGGTTAGTCAAACCTACCTTACATTTTATTCTAGAGCATTCAGACTTGGCACAGTTGCAGTACATACCCCTAGCTTTCTCTTAAGAAGTGGAACAAGGTTGCAACCCCGGGAGAGGAGCGGGTTGCCTTTGCCTACCTAACAGGGGTACATTTCAACTCCTTAACAAATCGTCCGTTTTGGTGACTTCTATGGACCAGGATCGATCCCCTACTTGACATTCACTAGTTTAAGACATATGTCGACCTTGGCGATTGGTCGTGAAAGCAACTTGTCCACCTTTCAGGGACACAAACAAATAATACTGAGATCGTAATGTTTCTATCGCAATTTTCAATAACTCAGTTATTTTTCAAGATATTCGGGTGGAATTCGGTAGTACCATAGAGAGTGAGGTCAGAAAGAGAATGCCGTGTGCTGCTACGGTCCTTGCCTGCTATATTCGGAAATACGACAGTAAACTGTTTTTCTCCTTATGGCCGCCATCTTGAATTTGACCATTATTGAATAACTGGAAAATCAACTGGCAATACAAATCATAATATTAAGGAATAATCCAAATGCAAGAATGACTATACCCAGTGAGCAGTTGGCGCCCACCATGGTCAAAATGACCATTGGATGGATGAAGGAGGGTGTTGAAAATGATCCTTTATCTTTTTTCGAAGTGGGATACAAAACCATTTTCAATCAAGTTCAGTCTTCCCTGAAATAACCTGAAAATATTCTGAAAAAATGGGTAGTTCACTATAAAATTCCATACTTTTAAATAGCCGGGATTATGGTAAACTGAAGAAGATTTACACACTGGGGATTAGTTATTTTTGCATTAAGATTATTGCCCATGACCATTATTGTTAAGACAGTTTATTTCCTCACTATTTCAATTAAGGGTGACTTGAAGATGGCGGCCATGAGAAGAGAAACAGTTGACTGCCATATTTTCGAAGATAGTGGACAGAACCCATGGCAACACACGGCAAATCATTCTTGACTTTACTTTTTGAAGAACTGCCAAATTTCACTAAAATATCTCAGGAAATCACCCCGGAAATCACTGATTTATTGAAAAATGTGAATTTTCAGGAAACTGACCACTAATTTCTGGATTTCTCAGAAACAGCTGAAGATATGGAGAGGCAGGTTACAATCAATTGTGAATCTACGTTGTGTTTTTCATGCCTCCAACTTTTCTGGTTCAGAGCGCTTGGCATTTTTAAATTATTGAACACCCTGTATACGACGTCTGCAAGTGGACTCATCGCGGAATCATTTCTTGAAAGTTGCTCAGGGGTCTAATAATGAACATTTTGTGACAAGTATTATCGCTGGATCATTTTTTGCAAGGTTGTAACTCGTAACGTACGGACTAACTGTGATTCCGGTGATTTTGGTCTGTGCCCCTGAAAGGTAGGCAACCCGCTACCACAACTCATCGTCAAGGTCGACATATGCCCGTAGCTAGTGAGTGTCAAGTGGGGGACCGATCCCGGCCCATAGAAGCCACCGAAACGAACTATTTGTTGAGGTTCTGAAATCTGCCCCTGTTAGATAGATAACTCGCTATACCGCTGCTCTACCGGATTTGCAACCTTGTTTCTACTTCTTAAAAGTAAGCTGGGGGTATATACTACAACTATGCCTAGTCTGGATGCTCTAGAATAAAATGCAAGGTTAGCGCCGTACAATATCAATAGCCCAGGCTTTTCAGTCGAGAAAACTGCAAAACATGGAACAAATTAAAACACGGTCAAACTCTTCAGTTTCGGGTTAACAAGACTTTGCTGTATAACATACAAAAAGTCCTTAACTTTCCCCCGTGTGCGTTATTGTTTTTTTGACAGGCAAAGATGAAGAAACCTCAAAGTGCACTTCCCGTTTAAAAATGCTCCCAGTTCTCAACTACTAAATCGATGTCTCTTATTTTGGTCTTGAATGAAAGATAATGAATCAAAGTGAACGATGTGAAATAGCTTTCCTCGAAAATTTGACACTAACAGACTCAGTTTTTTTTTATTGTCACTTTTTCACGTGTTTTTCTTTCATGCTCCAGTTACCCTTTCACTTTGCAACGACCACTGAATATCACTCAGTATTATTATATGCAGTAGATTCCCTATAGTTTTAGCTTCAAAATGCTTCGTAAAATTCAGATGCGTTTCACTTATTTTCACACTAATGAAAATGGTTTTACCAACAAGGCGTATGCTAAATTTGACTAGAAAAGATAGTCTGGCTGATCTCTGGCGATGGAAAATATGTCTGGCACGTCAAAAACTAATAATTAGTGGCCTTGTTGGTTAAACCATTTTCATAAGTGTGAAAATAAGTGAAACGCATCTGAATTTTTCATGGCATTTTCTCTCTCAACCCATCAGAGAATTTTAGCCAGACTTAGAAATAGATGTTTAGTATCACTAACTGAACAATCCTATATTATATATTTGGTGACTGAGACAATTAGTACCAAAAATGTTCACTGCCTCCCGGACAATTAGTCATTATCTAGCGAAAACCCGAGGTCAATCCGGAGATTCTTTCGAAGATAGTGTCTTGCAACTGCAAGAGGAAATGCGTTCTGAAATGTATAGATGAAGGCGCTCTTCCTTGTTTTGTTCGCGAATGCGTGTAAGTGCTGTAGGGGCACAACATGTGAGAATCTATCCACGTTGTTGAATATGACTCTGAATATGATTTGTTATTTTCATAAACTTCCGTATCCAGTACCTTCATTATGCTAGATAACTTTGCTTTTAATTTAGATGGGTAGGTACTATCGGTAGGTATTCGAGGTAAATATCGATCAATTGTTTGGAAATCAAAAGACGAGTTCTTAACGAAGCTAAAATATTGAACAAAATAAGCTTAAGGTACGGATGGTGAGCGAGATGCAATTTTTTTTGACTGCTAGTGAACTTGAAATGATAATAATCATTATTTGATATTGTTCGCAGAGCATGGCTATAAAAATCTTCCTTTTCTGTGCTAGACTTCAAATACATTATTTAAATATGGATACAGTGTTGAAGCTCTGATTTAAAAAAACTTGTGCAATGTTCGAAATCTCAAATTGGATCGATAACTGCAACTATTTCACGCATGTTTATCAGGCATTCGACATAATTATCAATTCTTGAAAACTATAAAATCGAGTTTCTTTGATATGAAAAAGTTCGGTGTACCTATGGAACAAAAGTAGAGCAACACTTGAAAACAAGTGCGTATGCCTTCACGTGCGCGAGTCTCAGTAGCGCATTTTCTCAAAAAGGCATATTGTGAACGTAAAGAAATTTGGTTGAAGGAGAAACACCATTCCTTGCCCACTTTCTTCAATCGAAACTCATTGTGATATTTTGTTATCAGAATGGGGTACTCGCCAATGAAATAGATTTGAATGAGAATTCTTTCACTCATCAATATTTTTTTATTTGAGGGTGGGAGCTGGGAGCGGCGACTAATCAACAGTAGGCTATTCTTTCCCATTTTCAGTCGGCTATCCATATAGCGAAAGAATTAGATCGTTATGTCTTCGGGTTTATGTTTTTCATTTATCTCTTACTTTCAGGGCAGCGTGTAGGGGTGGCAGTATTCCGCAAAGTAACTGTTGCTCAGTTTGAGTTAGAAGTTTCTAAATGTTCAAGGAAATATGACAATCAGTGAAAATTGCGAAAGTTGCATTTTTTGTTTGGGGACGGGAGCTGGAGGCGGCGACTAATCAAAAGTACAAAAGTGGCCTATCTCTTCCCATTTTATGCAGCTATCTATATAGCGGAACAATTAGATCGCTGTGTCTTCCGGGTTATGTTTTATATTTACTCTTACTTTGGGAGCGGCGTGTGGGAGCGGCAGAGCTTGGCAAATAAATTATTTCACAGTTTGGGTTGGGAGTTTCTGAATGTTTGAGGTAACATTAAAATGTAAATCAGTGAAAATTGTTGAAAGTTGCACTTTTTTCTTTTGGGTTGGGGGTGGAAGTTGGAGGCGGCGCCATATCAAAAGTAGCCTATTCTTTCCCATTTTTAGTTAGCTATCCATATAGCGAAAGAATTAGATCGTTATGTCTTCGGGTTTATGTTTTTCATTCATCTCTCACTTTGAGGGCAGCGTGTGGGGGCGGCAGCATTCGGCAAAGTAACTGTTGCACAGTTTGAGTTGAGAGTTTCTTAATGTAGGGGAAATATGACAATCAGTGAAAATTGGGAAAGTTGCATTTTTTTTTTTGAAGGCGGCAGCTGGAGGCGGCGGCTAATTAAAATCTGCCTTTTTTTTCAATTTCAGTCAGCTATCAATATAGTGGAAGAATGAGATCGCTATGTCTCCAGGTTCATGTTTTACATTCATCTCTTACTTTGGGGGCGGCGTGTGGGAGCGGCAGAGTTTGGCAAAGAAATTCTTGCACAGTTTGAGTCAAGAGTTTCTAAATGTTTGAGATAACATTATTAGCTAAATCAGTGAAAATTGTTGAAAGTTGCACTTTTTTTGAGAGGGGCGGAAGCTGGGGGCGGCGCCATATCAAAAGTAGCCTATCCTTCTCCCTTTTGAGTCAGCTATCCATATAGCGGAAAACTTAGATCGCTGTGTCTTCGGGTTCATGTTTTCCATTTTTCTCTTACTTTGGGGGCGGTGTGTGGGAGCGGCAGCGTTCGGCTGAGCAAATGTTGCACAATTTAAGTTGGCATTCCCTAAATGCTTGAAGGAACATCTCAATCAGTGCATTTGTGAAAGTTGCACTTTTTATCGTTTGGGGGCGGAATCTGGGGGCGGCGACTAACTAAAAGTAGCCTATTCTCTCCCATTTTTAGTCAGCTATTCATATACCGAAATAATTAGATCGCTATGTCTTCGGGTTTATGTTTTTCATTTTAAAGTGATTGGGGGCGGTTCTTAGCAGTTTTTTCATGTCGGCGGCGCATATTGAAGACGGAATGTTTCTGGGTTTACGTTTATAAGTGGCAACTATGTATCATTCATAAAATGAGAACACCAGAGCATTAGGTCTGGTAGTAATCGCAATATTATGTTATTTCAAGTTTATCGGGGGCGGTTTTCTCTATGTTGGCGGTGCAATATAGACATTCAATATAGCCTAGCCCAGTTTTGGGAGTGGCAGCTATGTAACAGCGAAAAAATTAGAGAGCTAGGGCGTCTAGTTTGCGAGGAGTTCGAGGAACGGACAGACGGGCGGACGGACGGACGGACGGACGGACAAAGCGGTTGCAATAGCGATTTTCATCAAGATGGAAAATGCGCTAAAAAGTACATCATTTCGGATTTCCAAAATCCTGATGATGACAATCTATTTCACAAGTTTTTTCATGAAACTCATAGTAGGCTTACTGTCACCAGTGACAATCAGTTACTACCAAAGTCTAGAAGGCCAAGAAAAATCACGTTTTGGATGGACAGGCGTATGAAACGGATATCTCAAAAATGATCCGTGGAAGTCTGGACCAAGAATTTCGCCGAGATTCCCGAATTAGAAGTTAGCCCAAGAACTATTCAGAGGCGGCTAGTCAAAGCAGGTCTCTTCAGTAGACGTCCGACTAAAAAAACCCTAGCTAGGCTACAGTTTGCCCGGGGACATTTGAACTGGACAGTTGAAGACTGACTGGAGTAAAGTTTTATTCAGCGATAATGTAATAATAATGAGAGGCGCTACATCCCATGGCGGAGCTTGGCCTACAAAGCGGAAGGTTAGAGCTTCTGTTCTTTGTCCTCGCTACCCGGTTGTCGCGATAAAGCGTTATAAAATATTCAACTCTGATGGAATGAAACGTGTAAGACGGCCAGTCAACACAAGGTTCAATCCCAAATACGTGACACCGACCATAGAACATGGCAAAGGTGAGGTTTTCGTACGGGGCTGTTTTTCTTAAAACGGAGTAGGTCCTTCACACTTCTTTGATGACATTATGGACCGTTTTATGTACAGGGATATCCTCAGTGACGTCATGTTGCCTTATGCTGAGTGGGAGATGTCATTGCGTTTCATTTTTCAACAGTACAATGGCCCTAAACACAGCTCTCGGCTTGTCAAGGAATGCATGGTTTGAAGAAACAGCATCAGGGTTTTGGATTGGCCAGCTCAGTTGCCTGACTTAAACCCAATAGAGAACCTTTGGGAAGAGATTGAGAGACGTATAAGAGCCGCAACGTTCCCTAACAAGCAGTCGCTTGTTGATAAAATTAAAGAAGTGTGGGAAAATCTCCTCCACGAAGTCCTCCATAATCTAATTGGTTCAATGCCCAAACGTTGCCAGGAAGTCATACGCAACAAAGGATGTTCTCCATTAATTACTGATGCCATTTCATATTACTGTTTGTATAAAAATTTTGTTTTATTGTTTCCAACGTTGAACAATATTATATTTTAATTTTTGACAAATGTCGTTCTACTTTTGTCGTGAATATTTTTTTCAATTCTTCATTAAATTTTTTTTCCAACTTGAATATCTCTCAGCTGTCCCCAAATTACGTGATAACATTTGGAAAAGATTGAAAATGAAGATCGATTAGGTCGCATAGCTCAACGTGAAGTTTTCAAAACGTACGGATCAAAGTTCCATTTTTTCAATTTTGTTGCTCTACTTTTGTCCGATAGTGTATGTAAGCCAGCGTGAAACTGAAAAATGTGGCGATACTCGCGGGAAAGTTGCTGTTGTTGAATTATTATTATTTTGATGTAGAGTCTTCTTTTTTCGGATACCAGAGATAGAGAATTGTTTTGGCTACAAGAAAAAAACCTGAAAAGATAGAATCAAAGCGATATTACAGCTACAATACAATTTTTTTCCAGTGCACGGAGATATTTTTGAGTGACATTCAGCATTTAGGACTTTGACCTTTTTTTTTATTAAACAATTTTTCTCACCTTGTAACCATTTATGTCGCGTTTGTGATGTGATACTCTTGTGCAGAAAGGTCCATCTGATTCATCTAATCTTAAATCCAAATGATCAATGCACTAAACGTAAAAATAACCCAAATTGGAATACCACTTTATTTTGGTCTCAAAATCACGTTTATCTGCCAAAAATTGGTCAGAACAATTTTTAATCAGAGTTTGAACGTCATAATCGGATTTGCAAGGTCAGATTTAGTGGATACCCAACATGTAAGTATTGTCTCATTATCAATGAAAACCCAATCTCTTGCACAGGTTACCAATAATTGCCCCCCTCCCGAGCTCCGCTCACGGGGACCATATAGACATTTCGTTCGTCATAAGGTTTCACTTATGCCGCTTCACTCACCACTGTATCCAAATATAACAAATTTGAGGCCACTGACTAGATTACTTTTGCCCTAGAATTTTTCAAATAAAAATTACCCCCGCCCCCCTCCTCAAAAATTATGACGCACACGGAGGAAAGTTGGGGACTTTTAGTATGTTGTTTATGTTTAGTAAGGTTAGTAGTAAGTGGGTATGATGCCGTGAAGATTGCACGTGGACCAATGTGTTTCATGTAAAATGCTAAAAAGCCTAATCTACAAGGACAATTCTGAATGAAATAAGAACCATTCAAGAGAGATCAGAGGTGCAGATGTGGAAATGTGGAATTGTTGATCCACAATACCTAAAATTTTACACCTCTCGCGCTCGCAAAATCTGCAACTTCACAGCAGCAGCTAAAACAAGTATATTATCCTAGACTATGTGGGCTTCCACTTGGAGGCCATTAAGAATTTTCTTAAAAGTTTCGATTTTTACCTGATCAAAATGAAGATAACAGATATTTTACTAAATACGAGGCGAATAATGTATATGTATATTATTGAAAAAATGCAAAATTGAAGCCTCCATGGATGGATGAGACCACTCCGTTTGATGGATTCATCACATCCGCTGTAGTTGACATCATCTTGAGCTATTGTATGTGAGAAAAAGTTAACATCAAATTTATATTTTTTTTTTACTTAGAAAAACGCAAAAAGTTCACATATCGTGGTACCTACCCAGTAGTCCGGATGTTAAGGTATAATACCCTTCACTTTCATAACAAGCAATGCCACTTGGCATACCTATTGCCGAGACCATGTTTGACTGATTAAGATCAGGAGCCAAAGTCGCAAGCAATGCAGGCGTCGTATACAGGGTGTCGTATAGAAAAAAAGTGAAAAATTCGTATATCATTAACCAAACCAGATGAATCCACGTGAATAGGCACATATATTCACAATATATTACCCATTGAGGAACAGTCAACGGTTTTGGAAAATCTTGAGCGGTTCCTTAAATATTCAGGAAGAACTGAATTTTCTTTTGAATATTTTATTTCTCGGTAAATTAGTGAATTTTCAAGATATCGAAGTGCAACTTGGTAGTTCTATGGCCAGTGTGGTCATGAATCAAAAACGATCAGGAACCAAATGCAAGACCTGTTATTTCCAGAAATAAAGCAGTGAACTTTTTTTTCTTCGCGACCGCCATCTTGAATCTCCGTTTTACTCAACAGTTGAAAAACTGACAACTGAATGTGAGATAGTTGACATTTAGTCACCCCATTATAAACAAGATAGCCTTGAAGCAAGGTAAGGGTCTCTTCTTCGAGAAAACAGTGTTACCCAAGGTTTTCATGGTAATACGCATTTGCAGCGCCTGTGATGGCTCATCAAAGATTTCAAAGAGCAGAGAGAGCTCTTTGTCACAATCCTACATTCATTATGAGCTGAATCATTGAAATTCATGATGATCGGTCCAAAGGTAAATTTTTGGTGGCTTACTGAACCAAATATGTGGCGCTTTTTAGTGAAAAATGCAAAAAAAATCGAGCAATCTCCATCAAGTCATCCCTCACCAAGAGAAGGCTATTGCAAAAACTGAAACTAATTCACGCTGAAATGTTTTGGGAGAGTCAATCCTATAATCTTGAGCCATAAAATGTTGAACACATGCGTCCCTTTGTTAGAGAGAAGACTTGAGGAACTTGCATGCAGAAAGTTTTTCTCAAGTTCTGAGCCACGTATTATTTTCAGAAAGCTACCAAAATTTTGTCTCTGGATCGATGATGATGAATTTTGGTACTAAATCTCAAAATGGATGTAATATTGTTAGTCATCAACTTTTGGTAGGTTTCTGAATGAAATATGTGAATAGGAATTTTGATTTTTTTTCTGCATTCACGGCTTCCATGTCTTCTCTCTGGTAACCGGACGCATGTGACCAACATTTATTGCCTCAAGAATAAAGACTTTAATCTCACAAAACATTCCAGCGTTGATTTGTTTCAGTTTTCGCAACAGCCTTCTCTTGGTGAGGGATAACATAATAATGATAGCCCGATTTTTTCTGCATTTCTCACCAAAAAGCGCCACCTATTTTGTTCAGCAAGCCATCAAGAGTTTACCTTTGGATCGATCATCATGAATTTTGGTATTTCAGCTCAAATTGAATGTAGGATTGTGACAAAGAACTCACTCTGCTCTTTCAAGTCTCTCATTAGCCATCACAGGCGCTGCAAATGCGTATTACCATGAAAAACTTCGGTGACAATGTTTTCTCGATGAAGACACCCTCACCCTGCTTCAAAGCCATCTTTTTCGTAATAGGGTGACTGGATGCCAACATTATCACATTCGACTGTCACTTTTTCAACTGTTGAGTGAAACGGAGATTCAAGATGGCGGTCACGAAGAAAAAAAAGTTGACTGTCTTACTTCTGGAAATAGCAGGCCCTGCGTTTGGCTCCTGATCGTTTTTTATTAATGACAATACTCGCTGTAAACTCACCAAATTGCACTTCGATATCTTGAAAATTCACTGATTTACCGAGAAATGAAATATTCAGAAGAAAATTCAGTTTTTCCTGAACATTTCAGGAACCGCTCAAGGTTTTCCAAAACCGTTGACACTTCCTTGATGAGTAATATATTGTGGATATATGTGCCTACTCACGACTATATAATACATTAAACAAGAACCAATCAAAACTCGTAAAATGCGAATAGGCAGCCAATCAGCACGTCTGTACGCGTACCACCCCGGCAATACAGGCGCCGTCCTTGACGTAAATATTATCGCTGTGGTACCGTGGTCCTTCCCCCTCTCCCAGACCAGGGCAGTGACTGTCATTTGGAGCGCATTTACGCAATATCAGTTCTGTCAATTGTCACAATCAAAATGTATTAAACTGAACATGGAAAGAACGTTTTCCTTGCATTATAGGTATCATTTTCTACCATTTAAAGGTATAGTATTTCCACTTTCCTAGTAAATTTTCATTCCACACTGTTAGTTGTTAAATTTTGTGCTTTCTGATTTGTAGGAGAAGAGAAAAAGAAGCCCAAGTTTGGTTGAACTGCAAACAGAACACACCCTGTTTAATTTACCAAGAGGAATCTCAATTTTATCTACTCACGGACTTCACCAAAAATGGCTTTACACCCCACAAAGACAGCGGCTTTCCAATTCACAAGCAGACGCTTCTGCTACATCAAAGAAAAATGTCCTTCGGTTTCATTAAAAACATTGAATCGAGATTCAACTTTGCATGTGAAGACTCTCCCCAGCCTCTCACAGTATTTGAGTGAATTGTGATAACATAAAGTGTAGGCAATAGTTTATTCAATGATCTGTCCATGCATGCTTTACTAAAGTATGTGTCTTGAATCTCAACTTCGTGTCACTACCTACTTACCGTTCAAGCAATAATCATGTTTTTTGAGTATGTTCCTCGACTCTAAACTTCGTCTTACTTCCGTAGTGTTTCATTAAATTATTAAAACAAATTCAGTACATATAACGCATTTTACTCAATTTCCTTTTACAAATAATTTGCATTGAGAAAAATTGTATGTCTACAACGTGTCAATCGATCAAAACGTTCCATCTCCATTGGCTCATTTAGAGAATTTCTGAAAGCTCCTGCACTTTCCAAAATCAGTCGAAGAATTCCTTATTGCTTAAAAAAAAATCCTTCAAGTATTTCAGTAGAATCAATCATAGCTTAACTTCCTATAACCTACGCCGGTCTTGTCCATTCTCAGGTATAATATCCTCCGATTTGTCCATTTCGCAGTAACACGCTGAATTTGGTAATAAATTTCAGTGTAGCTGGATATGGCATGAAAGCCACTTCTGATTCTGAATAGGTCTACTGCACTTTTTGTGTGGAAGCATTTTTCATCTTCCGATTTCCAACTGCAACTAACCTGCAAACTCGAACGTCGAACGTCAAACAATGACGTTTCCAACTTGACGTATTTACCGACGTATAATAGCATCTCGATCTCTTCCGTTGCCAACGTTAAGAAAAAAGCGCTATTGCGCTAATAAGAACGCAGTTTATTATAATGATGAAGTGAATATTAAAAACCATTTTGAGTAAATAATAAGATTACCCTGATTATTCAGTGTACACCACAAAGTACTTTGTAAAATTTCAACCATTTGAACAACACTGGTAGAACCAGAACCTTGGGTAGCGCTCTGTCAATTCACTATATAGTCTTATCAAATACAATGCGTTGTACGCTTAATCGTCAGATAATTTTTTAATAATATCATTTCGTTATAATCCCAATGCAAGAAAATACAACTCGCCCTATGGGCTCGTTGTATTTTCAGCTTTGGGATTATAACTCATAATATTACTAAAAAATTATCGACAATAATCGTACCACTCATTGTATTACTACTGACAATACATCTGGTTCGGTTAATGATATACAAATTTTTGTCTTTTTTTCTATACGACACCCTGTATACGGCGCCTGCATCACTTATGGCTTTGGCTCCTGATCTTAATCGGTCAAACATGGTCTCGGCAACAGCCATGCCAAGTGGCATTGCTTGTTATAAAAGTGAACGGTGCCCCCTAAATTTTGACCTTAACGTCCGGACTACAGGTATAGAGAGTAAAGTAGTGGGAGCGGTACGCAAAAGCATACCGCATTTTTGAGTGCAGTAACGAGATTTTGCATGGGCGTACTTTATACCGAGACAAGCGATTTGACCTGCAGCACTCGATATTTTGTCCCTTAGGGGGCCAATGGGGGCCCTCCAAATTTTCAAGATGCAAGAACTTTCACGAAATGATCATTGAGTATCGTCACGTATATCATAAGTGAAGCTTACGGGTCTATTGAAAATGTTTTCATCAATTGTCGTCGTGTCCGATTCATTCTTCACACTTGAAAAAAAAATCTTTGGCAGAGGTCGAAAAAAATTGTTTTAATTTTTTCTTCTATGCAAGGAAACGATAAATTCATATGTTTAGTTGCGTTTCCAACTGAATCGCGTTCCGTAAGCCCAAATATGAAGACAATTTTTTCGCAATATCATTTTCCCAAGAAGAGGTGACCTCTTTAGTACACTTTTTTCAACAGCATTTTTTTCAATGTTCCTACTAGATAAGACTGTCAATTTTTGCAGATATGAGAAGCTTGAACTCTTTTCTTAGTAATTTCCATGCAACATGACTTCTGCTGGGCCGTCAAATTTTTGGCATGTTGATTCTGTAGTAGGGGAGACGCGCAAATAAATGAGATCTAGTCCAGGCGATTAAGTTCTACCGGAAAATATACCTACTTGTACCTAACGACTCTGCGTTTTGTTGTACTGCAATAAAACTCAGCATGGAAGAATATTTTCTGTTGAAACCAAATCGCCTGCGCCTGCAGCCTGGATTAAATAGTAGCCCAAGAAAAATAGATTTTGACCTAAAAAAAATACTGTAGTCGTGAAAATCACAGGTTTTGTTCAAAATTTTGTGCTCTTTCCAAATTTTTGGGTTGAAGAAAAATCCCAGCAGAGGCTTTTTTTTAGAGCTGTCAAAAATCTGAAAACTCATAATTCCGAACAATTTCAAATGCAGTTCAATTTTTCATGAGGATTCAAGTACACACAGCTATGTGGAGACTGCAAATGTTGAGAATGAACATTTGAACAATTCTGAATCAAACACGATGAAAAATTTCATAGTTCTATTGGAATATTTCGATTTGTTCTGTTAAATGTTTTTGATATAGGAGAAATAGTTGAAAAATCGCTAGAACCTTGGAAAAAATAAAGACGTCCTGAAAATTTGACATTCTGTTCAGATTTGAATGCCCTACTACATACCCAAAATTGACAAAAATCCCACCCCGGGATCTTGAGTTATCGGAGGGGGGGTAATCAATTGCAACTCAGAATGGAGGGGATGAAACCTGGTAATCCACTGGATGCAAATACATCCCAATTCGACGCATCATATCTCGTTGATACCATTTTGGCACAAAAAGTGTCGATCATTGTTGAGGGGGGGTCGTGGGAGGGGCGAAGCTCAGCTAGGTGGTTCTTTTTGTTTTCCTGGTCGTATAGAACCGATCACGACAAGTTTGGTATCTTTTCCGACTAAATTCAAATTCCTGACCTCGAATCCGATGTGTAAATTTTAATAAAAACAAGTTCTACTACTGACCAGAGCACTACAACATGCACCTGCAAATATAAATACGAGTATAAATAGCTCAAACTCAAAACCCTGCAAAGCGATCCATAGCGATTTTGTTTTATGTTATAGCAAATTCAATTCTGCAGAGATCCTCGAGCTTTCAAAGATAAGTCATCATTTGTTCAATAGTTTTAGCTAGTTTTATTTGCAGGTGCATGTTGTAGTGTTCTGGTTATTAGTAGAAACCGCGCCGGACCGACTCACAGGTTCAAATTGATTTTTTAATATCCAGAAACAAAATAGTACATCGAGTAAATGATTTTCGTAAAAAAGACACTTCACTCTAATGGACCATGAACTATTTTCGAGGGATTCAGACCTCTAACAGTGAAAATAAAACTGTCAAAATTGCCAAAGAAAAAAACAAGTTTTTCCAAGTTAACTTGTTCAAACTTGTTTCTATTCAAATTTACACATCGCAATCGAAGTCAGGAGTTTCAATTTAGTCGGAAAAGATACCAAACTTGTCGTGATCGGTTATATATGACCAGGAAAACAAAAATAATCACCTAGCTGAGCTCCGCCCCTCCCACGACTCCCCCTCAACAATGATCGACACTTTTTGTGCCAAAATGGTATCAACGAGATATGATGCGTCAGATTGCGATGTATTTGCATCCAATGGATTAACGGGTTTCATCCCCTCCATTCTGAGTTGCAACTGATCACCCCCCCTCCAATAACTCAAAACCCCGGGGTGGGATTTCTCTCAATTTTCGGTATGTAGTAGGGCATTTAAGTCTGAACAGAATATCAAATTTTCAAGACGTCCATATTCTTTCCAAGGTTTCAGCAATCTTTCTCCTTTTTGTCCTGCCCCGTATACATTTGACAGAAAAAATCAAAATATTACAACAGAACTATGAAATTTTCCATTGTGTTTGGTTCAGAATTGTTCATATGTTCATTCTCAACATTTGCAGTCTCCACATAACTGTGTATACTTGAAATCTCATTTAAAATTGAGCTTAATTTGAAATTGTTCAGAATTATCAGTCTTCAGACTTTTGACAGCTCTGAAAAAAAAGCCTCTGCTGGGATTTTTCTGAAACCCAAAAATTTGGAAAGAGCACAAAATTCTGAACAGAACCTGTGATTTTCACGGCTACAGTATTTTTTTTGAGGTTGAAGTGATATTTCAGCTAAAATTCTTGTACTATAGTGGTTCGCGTCTCTCCTACTATAAAATCAAAATATCGTGAGTTGGACGGCCCAGCAGAAAAAAATTCTTTTTGGGCTCCCTTGGGCGATTTAGAGTCTTGTTGCTTCGCAAATACCAAGAAAAGAGTTCGAGGTGTCCATTCCTGCAAAAATTACGAGTGATATCCAGTGGGGACATAGGAAGAAATGCTCTTGGAAAAGAGGTACTGAAGAGGTCACCACTTCTTTGAAAAATACCATTACAAGAAAAATTTCTTCATAATTAGGTTTAGGAAATGCGATTTAGTTGGGAACGCAACAGAACCTATGAATTTATCGTTTCCTTGCATAGAAGAAAAAATAAAAACAGTTTTTTTGATCTCTGCCAAAGTTTCTTTTTTTCAAGTGTGAAGAATAAATCGGACACGACGACAATTGATGAAAACATTTTCAATAGACCCGTAAGCTTCACTTGTGACATACATGACGATACTCAATGATCATTTTGTGAAATTTCTTGCATCTTGAAAATTTGGAGGGCCCCCATTGGGCCCCTAATGGCGCCTAATGGCTGCGGGTCAAATCGCTTGTCTCGGTATAAAGTATGCCCATTCAAAATCTCGTTACTGCACTACGAAGTGCGGTATCGATGTGTTTTTAGGTGTGTACCGCTTCCACTAAAGTGGATAGGCCTACTCACATATAGGTAGGTATGGTGCAAATAAATCTTTTGAAATATGTGTATTTTAGCATTCTATTCTAAGATTTTAGCATATTATATAGAATATGCACGTTATTATTCATACAATGTTCATAGTGTACACCCACTGCGAGATGTATGTTCATGGTCGTGAAGCCAAACAATGCGCAGTTCTTACTCCGAGAAGCTGTTCGTCGAATTAACGGCTCGTTAAAATGGCAAATTACGCATTTAATTACTTTCACTGCCTCGCTAATCGTCGCTCGAACGAAACTGAACTTTGCAGTTCATGCAAACAACTCCCGCCTCGGTTCTTGGAGCACCAGCGACGCTCTACACTTCCATCTCTCCCCGTATCGCCATCGCGAGAGCAACAGAACAGGCACCGGGCATCAACAAGAAAGCCCGCTGAGCACCACGGACGACGATGGCAAGAAAGGAGATCTCTCACGCACATCACACACAAGCCCAGCTCAGCTCATACCAGCGCACATATACATCCCGTTAAAATCAGTGGCTGCTGGTGCGTTAACGAATCTTGATTAGAGCAGCATTTATCACATAGAGATGCATGATGCATGTGGTAGGATAGATGCCTGGACAGCCTAGGTGATCCTTCGCCCTTCGTAAGTCACTCCAGCGTGAAAAGTATGGAAACTTAACTGTGAGTACTTTGCTTAGAATGTCCACTGTCCATTTCCGCCAAAGCTGGAAGTTATTACCAGGAGGTTTTATTTTGGTCAATTCTCAAGTGGTTACTTGAAGACTCGCTTGAAGACGGAAGCTCAGTTGCACCAGCTAATGGAGGCATGAGTACGATTGCCTAGAGATGTTATAGATTTCGCACGTGAGTCGATTGATATTGATATTGGCAAAACGGATTCACATAGCTACAGTTTCTACCGCAGTGTAGGCATAAAGAAGCCGAATATAATTGCACCTACTTGGGGCTTGTTGCATAACATCAAAATAATATCGCATATGTGGTGGAAGAAGGAGTCTGCTCAAAAAGGCAGCAAGTCGGCTTTATAAATACTAATCAGATATATGGTATCATCGGCCTGCCATGGACTCGGAGGAGCATCGCCGCCGATGGGACGGACCACCTGCCGATCACCACCATTATCTCGCAGAGGACGTGCAAGACCTCGACGGCCGCTTCTCGGACATGCCGGTCGCGTACTCGGTCGCCTTTTTGTCCCCCAGAAAGTGGCTTATGATGATGCCAACGTCGGTCGTGTGGTGATGGACGCCGGTAAAGAGAGATATCGAGCTTGATGCTATACGAGTATGTTCCGAGGAGTTGCCTGGAATCGATAATTTATCGAACGGTAATCTCATCTCCTTCATGGAGCATCTTTATACTTTTGTATCTTCATCTACATTCTACATCTTCAGTAACTACTTTACCCAATAGTGTGAAAACATAAATAATTAATATATCAGCGATAGTTACCTAGATTTTAGAGGTCAATATTGGAACTCGGGAGTTTTCAGAGTGATTATTGCAGGATGCCAGGAGACGCAACGAAATGTCTAAAACGTTGCCGGTTGGAGCTGCTGCTGTGACTATGTGAAGTTGTAGAGCTAGCAGGTGTTGTAGCTTCACATTGACATCAGATGACACCTGCACCTTGGCACCTCTGGTCTCCTCCTGGTTTCTTATACTCTATACTGAATAGGTTGCGACTCATGATTACCAATTTGATTTCCCGTATTTTATCTCAGTAGTGCCCGGTTACAGGAACATGGTAGGTAACTTTGCGACGTAGCAAATGTACTCCGGTTGCAAGAACAGAGTATCAAATACGGTACCAAACAGGCTGCGGCTGAGGTTGCCACACATTTTAACTACTTGCATCTTTTTTTGCGTAGGTACGTACCTAAAATGTCTGATTCGACACTTGATTTAGAATTTTCCAACGTCTCCGATTTTTATTCTTCTGAAGAAGAACAAGAAGTACTGGGTGTTTATGAATGTCTGTGATCGCATCGTCTTTGGAATCCGCTTTATCGATCACTACAATTGCGACTGTTTGGTCTCAAAACATTTTTGACTATTTTCGCTCTATATATTTATATATATATTTATTGAAGAAACTCAACATCCTACCACCAATTGTGGTCTGTATAACAAGGAATAATTAACAATAATAATATTAAAGACTTAAAAAGTATAAGTAACGAAGGTAAATATTTAAATACTCGGGGTATAGTAGGGTGTAGACCTTAAGAGTTTTATCTTGTATAATTGGTGTATAAATGGTTTTTTAAAATTAAAACAGAATATTTCAAGGTTTCTGAAACAATTTGTCTGATTAAATTTTTTTGAATAGAGAATTTTTTTACAAAGTCAATGAAAAATTTTGAGATGGTTCCGCGAGCTCCTATGAAAAGTCCAATAATTTCGGTGTTACTGATTTTGTATTTGTCTTTGAAAAACGTTTTTGTCGGTTCGTAAATTTTGTTTTTCTCAATGTCGACGTTCGTTGGTTGGTCTCTGTTAATTTCAAAACGTATTGTCGGGTCAATAATGTAGCCAATGTCATTCTGTCAATGAGTCACAATGACATGTCTCATGGACAGGAAGCTGGTGCCTCAAAACTTACGTCATAAGGTACATGATTTTAACCCTGTAGGTCTCATGTGCGTTGATAAGGTTGTTAAAAATTCCTTTGTCCAACATGTCTGACCGGGGGCTTTGGGCTGGTATAGGCTTGTCAATTTTCGAAAAATGTCAAAAATTTATGTCATAAGGTACATGAATGAAACCAACGGGCTTTTGTGTGGGAACATCCTCCTAATCAAAAATCGGGTCATAAGACAAAATTTTTGGGGGCTCTTGGTCTATAAGACAAGTTTGAAATTTTCAAAAAAGGTCAAAATTTACCTCCTCCTGAAGACTTCTCCTTTGACATAATTTTAGGAATGAAAAACATGATTCTCATGATTTCTTACATGATTTTTCACGAAGGTTTCGAATCTGTCCACAAAAATGTTTAATGGTACATCGCTTACAGGGTGCAACATCGAAATTTTTTTCTCATATTGTACACCCTGTATTTCAACATGGAAATAGATTCCGTTTCTCATCCTGATTACAAACATATATTACACTTGGTGGGTTAGTCAACAAAACGCCTGTGAAAAATTTGATCAATTTTGGTCATTTTTTGAAAATTTCAAACTTGTCTTATGGACCGAAAGCCCCCAAAAATTCCATCTTACGACCAGATTTTCGATCAAGGGGATGTTCCCACACAAAATCCAGTTGGTTTTATTCATGTACCTTATGACGTCAATTTTTGGCCATTTTTTCGAAAATTGACAGGCTCATACCAGCCTAAAGCCCCCGGTCTGACATGTAAGACAAAGCAATTTTTAACAACCTCATTAACGCACATTAGACCAACAGGGTTAAAATCATGTACCTTATGACGTAAGTTTTGAGGCACCAGCTCCCTGTCCATTACAGCTTCATTATCACAACAATAATTATAACAATCATAATCCACTGCTTCTGGCGATAACGACGTACAATAACCATTTTCAAGAACATGAATTACGTAAGTTTCTTGACAATTTCACATAGGTAGGTACTTGAGAGACGATGAAAAATATACAAATTATAAGCTTTGGTAACTTACTACTATCATTTCACACATTAACTACAATAGTATTCTTAACAATTCATGATAAAATATAGAAAAAAGAAAATGTTAACATGCCCATCACAGTAAGCGTTCGCCTGGAAGCAGAATTTGGATTACCTCCAGGCGAAGCGCACGTATCAGCATCATTAACAGTTGTCGTCAGTTGGATCGCGTCTAGTAAAATTGTCGTTTTATTCAAGATGCTGTTCACTTCAGGTATTTTTTCGAATGTCATTTCACTATTGTTGGTTAAAATCCACAAGTTTTCTGGAAGAATATTCCTAAACATTGTGTATTGATTTTCCAGCTAAACTGCGCTACAAATTAGTTGTCGGGGTCCAAACATTAACACGATTAAACGGCAATTGATAATTTTTGAGTGATTGAGTGCCGAGAAGATTTCCAATTTTTTTTTCAAACTTTAGTCACCTCAGTCTCTTTGTAATAAATGTTGTCAAAGCGAGTTAAGTATAAGAAATCCAACATCTTTATACAGGGTATAGAATTAAATTCAATGAAAACAACGATAAATGAGAAAATAATGAGCTGTAATATCTTATTTGGTGTCAGTTTCTTGGACTGGAAGTCGACCAATGATGATATGAAACAATATTTCCGCATATTTCATTTCAAGAATTAATATTGCAGATAAGACATGAACCTCATGATTTTGACGTGAGAATCAATCTAAACTCAATTTGTTGCGCAGTTGCTTCAAACCTTGAACTTACGCGTGGATTCTTCTGCTTTATTTTGATCCTCGTTTTGATCAGACTGAATGCAACTCCAAACGACGAGGTACCGGCTATAATCCGTTCCCAGGACGAAAAATACAGAGTCACCAATGCCAATTTGATTACCGACTTTCTGAACAATTTCCATTTGCTTCTTGACTTCTTTCTTGTTTTTGACACCGGTTATAGTCAGTTCTATTGAGCTTTCGTCATCGGTACTTGTAAATTTTGCCACGGTACAAGCCAAATCACAAGTGTATGAATTCACTTCGTACCATGTTGTGGTTAACTGAAAGATGTTCATATTATTCAAGTGAATACTAAAATGAAAACTTATAATGGAATAACAGCAAAAATTATATTTAAACTACAAATAAAAGCGTTGAGATAGGTTACGAAAAAGCTGTGAAGTTCTTACTTTTTGTAGATCTAAATCGAATTCAGTGATGTTTGTGTACGAGTCACACCCTCTGCTGACTTTTACATCGGCAATGACACGTGCAAGAATAATTCCCAAAAAAAGTAAGCAAAAAGTAGCTTTGACGAACATTATTGAAGTTGAACGAACAGTCAGGTTGAATGTCACTCTTTTTTTCAACTGACAAAGAGACGAGTAATTCAACTCTTTATAGGCTAGATAGTGGGAACTTTTTTAGTATATTAATGGTGAAAATCCATTAACTGATAGTGCATTATACTCGAAAATCTAATAAAATGTACCGAGATTTTCCATTACCACTTATTATATCACTCCAGAGTGTACATAAACATCCCAAGATTACAGCTCAGAAAAAATCTCTTTGTACTCGTACCTACTATAAATCTATACCTATAGTGATTTTGAAGGTTGTTGAAGCCACTCACCATCAGTGGGTAGGCAACCAGTTATCGAGAGTCTCCCAGAAAAACTCGGAAGAGCCCTTGAATCCCATCTCATTTCATGGCCCCCGTGAAGTTTTCTTTTTAGGAAATTCGACTTTGTCAACCTTGCCAAACTTTGGAACCACTGGTTGGATTTCAGTGAATTTGGCGCATAAGGTAGACCATCATTTGTGAACTAATTATGAAAAACCATAGAATAGTCAAACTTTGAACAGCAGTATTTTCCTTCACGGAACCGAATTTTTGAATCCAATTCCACACGCAGTCCGTGCTGTATTCCGAGATACTCAATTTCTTGCTTTTCCACATGAAGATGAATGCAAAATACTGGAAAATTGTATCACAGGTTGCCTACCCACTGGTAAGTGTCACCCCAATTATAGTGGTCAACATTTGAAGTGGAAGACCCAAAAATGTTGATTTCTTTCTTTTACACATTTTCGTTTATCTTCCTCACTCATATGATAGTCGCCGCGGTACGCGGTCCCAAATTGCATTTGAAGATAGCGGCAAGCCGGTTTTGCACACTTGTTATTGAGACCATTTGGGACGATTTTGCCCGTATTACCTCTTGTTTTATTGCCCAGAATCCAAGGTGGCGGCCGATTTTGGAGGTTACCTACCGATAATTTGAATTATTCAATTTTGAGCTATAGAGCCGCGAGAAGTGTCAATTCCTACTAATTTTGAACCACGGATTACGAAATTATCCTTCAAATAATTCAAAATGGCGGCCCAATTATTCAAAATGGCTCCCAGAAAGTCAGATATCGAAAATTTTCACTTTAAGCTTCGAGATCGCCAGAAGTGTTGTTATCACTAATTTGGGGTGACAGATTATGAATATAATGGTTAAAAGATCTAGAATGATGACCAATGTAAGAAATGGATTTGAATTTGTTATTTTGATTTTTGAGGCCCATGTTAAGTATTTAATAAAAATATGAGTTTTTCCTATCATTTGAGATTGCTGAAAGGTCCGTGGTGCGAAACGTTCCTTCGGGTGGAAAGTTGGAATTGGAGAGTGAGATTGGAAATGATTTGCAGGAAATTAAAAGTTTCATCAGGAAAATTTGAATTCGGAAAATTCGAATTTCCCGAAAAACCTCAAATCTTATTCCAAGAATCGTCAATCAAGGCTTCACTTTAGACTCCACCATTTAAGTCCGGTCTCGAAAACCCAGGCTGCTTTTACATTTCCAACCGGAAAATTCCCAGGAAATTGAAAAAAAAAGTTGGAAATGTTCGAGAACCAGTTACTTCTTAACTAAAAAAAACAAATGGTGGAAATCTGTTGACTGGATAAAAAGTTGGAAAATTTGCATTCTTTCCAGGGAGGAAAACTCGAAAACCGTGGGTCCGATTTTCAAAGTTTTTCCTCCAAAAATTATATCAATCGTTTCTTCAACTTTTATTCACAGCATGACTGCACCTAAAATGAATATTTCCTAAGGCTCACCGCATGTCGAAGTTTGCCCTGCATTTTTTTTCAAATCCACGGAATGTGCACATTTTATTTTGAAAAAAATACTGTCGGAAAACCGAAGCCGTGTCGATTTTGGAAATGAGCCTACACGACGCCCAATCGGAAGCCTACTTCCGATATCAGTTGGAATTTTTCAGAAAAAGTCGATTCCCGAGCAGGAATGAAATTTTGAGTGGAGTCCTGCTACAAAAGCGAGTCGTTCTGGTCAAAACACGGGCGAGAGGCCTTCTCGGGTGGCAACGGCCACTCGGCCAGGACCAATTTTGAAATTTCAAAACGCCCGACTGGAAATTGGTAGAGAACTGCAACTGCAGCTCTAATTTGACTCTTTTGTTGTGTTACCCTCTGCCAAATTTGATTGCAATCCATCGGAGAGATTTTGAATGATTGAATGGTAAAGTTTCAAACTTTGACATTTTTTATTATTTGACATTATGACAGATAGGGCAATAATGTTAACTTTTTTGAATACAGCTTTTCAAGGGCTTTCAAATCACATATGGCAAGTCAAGTTCCATGGGATATAACTTCTGACATTTGTTGACAGTGACACTTCCGTTTGACAGATGACAACCAAAAACTAATGGGCTCTTTCCACAGACAAACAATGTCTGCATGCCAAATTTCAAGTTGATCGGGTTAACCCTTCTTCAGCGACTTCGTAGTTGAACTTTTTCTCTGCCATTTCTGAATTTTTTGAAGATATTTTCAACAATAACCGCCATTTTGGATAAATAACATCGTATCGTAATCAGCGAAGTCGAATTAACGGAAAATGAAACTCTCCGCGCCTTTATAGGTCACAATTAACAAATTCCGATTCTCTGGATGCCACCTTCGAAATCGGCCGCCATCTTGGATTCCGGGCGGTAAAAAAGACGTAATACGGGTCAAATCATCTAATATAGTCCTAGTAACAAGTATGCAAATTTGCTTCCTTCTAGATTGAAGTGCAGTAATGTACCCATATTTCGCTTGTATGTACCGCGGCGACTATGATGAGAAGATCACATCCATGATCTCAGAAAGACGATAGATATTTTAAACAGTCGAGTCTTGGTCTTGGATCGAAATTAGTAGATCTTCCCAAGGCATGTTATGAAGCTGTATTACACTACACAGTTTCTTAACCAATCTGCCAAAATAGTATCAAAAAACAATGAACTTGATTGTTCAACTGACAGATTGTTCAAGGAATCGTACAAGAGACTGTTGAAGCCACTCGCATTTGACGGGCCGAAAATAATCCGGAGGAAATTAAATCGAAGCCGTGAAATCGAGGTATATATAATTATTTAGAGTCAAGGCATCGTTAAAAGATGTCGCTAGTTATTTAATTCATTCGTGTGAATCCCACGAAGTTTAACAACATGATTCACTAGCTACACCTCGATATTCAACAACCGTCCCTCCGCGACGTCTGGTCCGATAATATGGTGAAATTCATGTGCGAAAAGTAAAGCGCTGCGCCGACACCGCCGCACTTCAGCGTGCTATAGCAAGTTACCTACTGTGAAATTTACGACTATACGCCGTTCGCGATCGTTTTGGATACAATTGAATATTTCGAATTGCTGGAAATAGAGGAGTATCGATGGAGATTGACCGCTGTACCTGGACCAATCCGCCTGGGCTGCCGTCCGCTCCCGACTTGTCATGTCCGCTGCCGAGTGCTTCTGCGGGACTGTTAGGGAAGAGTTTTAATTCCCTTCGAGGAAGCTGAGCTAGAACCCGTTGATGTTGCGTCGCGACCCTCCTAGAGGCCGTAGAGTCGAAGCCCTTTAGTGATGAGTCCCAGCTCACTTGGATGATGCTGAGTCGAAGCCCCGGCTGATGCGCCTTAGCCCCCTGGAGAAAGTCGAGTTGTAACCCTTCGGAGACGCGTTTGGATTCTCTTGGAGGAAGTTGAGTCGAGATCCCTACAGATTGAGTTTTGACCCGCCTAGACGCCGATGAGTTGCTTCTCTTCAAGTTGCAACCCATCTCTAGGATGTAGTGTCAAAGCCCTTAAGTGTTGTGTCTCGACTCGCCTCCGGGAGTCGAGTCAAAACCCTTCGACGACGAGTTCCAATCCTTCGTCAGATTGTTGTGCTAAGTTTTTGGAAGGGGGAAATTTGGTTTAATATATTTCCGTTCATAGGCACTCTCGATCACGGGAATCTTTCTTGGGCCCTATTTTCGGAAGACGTGTAATCCGTTCGCGTGCGAAGTTGCTAGGCAACCAAGGCTGTGATTGGCTGTCACTTAGGCAACATCACTTGATGAGCTGTTCCCCGATTCCAAAAATAGGACCCCTGAGCGTTGAGGGAAATTCACGGCGAAAACAGGTTTGAAGCCTTTACAAAGGCCAGCCATATCTAATCCTTTCCAAACGGGCAGAAGAGAACCATAGCCCAAAAAGAGCGTTAGCCTTCGAGAAGAGGCTCCACAAAAAGGGGGCCACCGCACACACCGGCCCACAAATCTTAGACTGCATTAGTGGTCAAAGTCACTTTTCCCTTTTTAGTGTCTAGAAGCCGGGCTTAACTCTAACATAACCTCTAACACTAACATAAATATTGGATCTGATGGAACCACGAAAAGAACTTTGAATCACGGAGACCAGTCCGAATTGAATGTCGGTCAAGGTGTGGAATCAGGTGTTCGTCGAAGGGTGTTGGGACCACTGAAAGAATTTGGAGAACTTATCTTTTCGGGAATAGCTAAGATATTTTAGCCTGCGATGTGAAAGTAGGACTAGGTATATAGACTAGGATCATTTTTAAAAAAGTGGCCTGGAAAGTGGTTCTAGGGGCAAGCCATGTTAAAGTTTGGCAACATATGTTTTAAGGGTATTTGGACCTCGCTAAATACGAAAACCAATGTTGCCAAGCCGAGTTTTGCACCGGAAGCCCGCAATGGGGTGGTAAAGGGGGGGGAGACCAAAAATCACCATTTTCCACCATTTTTGATACCGGGACTGAGACCTGTCATCAGTGTTGAGTAAATTACATCATATCTTGATTAACTGAGGTCTTATACTATCATCTTGACATGATTACTGTCAAAATTTCTATAGGGGGGCGACTGGTGAGGGGAATGTTGACTGTGAAGATGATTCTTCTTTTCTTTTGATTTTGAGTGAATATATACATGTTTGGTATCTTTTCCTATCAAGTTTCATATTCTCAGTTCAATTATGGTGTCAAAATTGCAATAGGAGCAAGTTTGAACAAGTTTTAGATGATAAAACATGTTTTTTTGTCAATATTTTTTTACCACTTTGAACTGTGTTATTCATTGCGAATCGGCATTTTTTTCTCAAAATTCTTGCGTAGTTCGTTAGTCTGGTGTATTTCACACAATACAGTCATGTAACTGATGTGCCTTCAACTTTTAAAATATGAAAAAAATATTTTTTTGTAAAAACTGTTTGGCGCTACTTTTCAACTTTATTTTTTGCTATTATTTTATTGTATGATAAAAAACCGTGGTCCTCCAACTCATAATTATAAAGAAAACCTTAGCTGAGATATTCTAGAATGTACTTTTTTTCAAAAGAAGAGTTTTTCATGTCAGAACCTGATGCCCAGTGGGCAAAACTCCTCTCAGAGAGGCCTGAGATGTTCTGTAGAGCTCGAGAAACGGTTACCTGTTCCAAACGGCTTTGATATGCCCTATTAAGATACAGAGAGGTTACCTTTATCCAACTTTTTAGTGATGTTCTCTTGAGCTCCAAATATGTTACCACTTTTGCACTTCTTTGAGATGTTCTATCAAGCTTCAAAGAGGTTACCTTTTTACAACTTCTCTATGATGTTCTCCCAAGCTCCAAAGAAGGTTATCTTTTCAGACCTTATTCAAAATGTTTTATAAAATTATAAAGCTCCAAAGGTTACCTTGAGGTTACCTTTCTCCAACTTCTCTAAGAAGTTCCATTTCAGCTCCAAAATAAAATATATTTTCTTTGGTATGTTTGATTATGCTCTAAAAAAGGTTACCTTTTTTGGATTTCTGTGAGATGATCTATCAAACCTCCAAGAAAAGTTACCTTTTTCGAACGTCTTGGGCAGGTGTTCTCTACCATCAACCTCTAAAAAAGAACAACTCCTCAAAATTTACGTTCATGAGATGTATCTATATTCGAAAAAGCCGCATTCCTCTAATAATACCCAGGGAAGAGGTAGATAAAGAGATTTTGAAATCGAATGTAATAAATGTGAATGATAAAACCTATAATTGTATTATTCAACTTAACGTTTAGGGTAATGTACGTATCTGCCTTCGGTTACACCAAGTTCTCTTCAGTTTCATTAGCGTATTTTTTTAATTCTATTATTTATGACATCTCAATGCAAATCGGAGTTTTTTTCGACAATTCTTAATAATTCTTAATAATAATTCTTCTTCGTAATTCGTTCGTCTGGTGTATTTCACACAATACAATCACATACTTCTTCACTTTTTAAAATATGAAAAACTTGAGTTTTGATCATACATACATCATACAGCAAAAAACAAAGTTGAGGAGGGCCAATAAATTCCCACAAAATTTTTTTTTTTTATATTTAAAAAAGTAGAGGCAAATCAATTGGATGCCTATATCATGGTAAATACATAAGACTAACGAACAACGCAAGAATTTTGAGAAAAAATGCCGATTTGCACTAAAATAACACGGTTGAAAGACGTGGAAAAATATTGACAAAAAACATGTTTCATCATGTAAACCTTGTTCAAACTCGCTTCTATTGCAATTTGAACACCATAGTTGAATAGGGAATATAGAATTTAGTCGGAAACGATACCAAACATGTTTATATTTACTCAAAATCGAAAGAAAAGAAGAATCATCTACACAGTCAACATTCCCCCCACCAGTCTTCCCCCTCTAGAAATTTTGACAGTAATTATGTCAATATGGTAGTATAAGACCTTAGTGAATCAAGATATGATTTGATTCACTTCACGTTAATGACAAGTCGCAGTCTCGACCTCAAAAATGGTGAAAAATAGTGATTTTTGGTCTTTCCTTCCCTTTACCCCCCCCCCCCCCCCCATTGCGGGCTTCCGGTGCAAAATTCGGCTTGGCAACAATGGTTTTCGTATTCAGCGGGGTTCGAATACCCTTAAAACGTATGTTGCCAAACTTTAACATGACTTGCCTCTAGCATTGCTTTTTATCCGAAAAGATCCTAGACTAATAGGAGCGAGCCATTATTCAAACATTTTGACTTGTACATAAAGGTCAATAGATTGCTATTATGTTAAAAATTTATACTGCGTCTTATTGTGTTCAAACTCGTAGTCAGACCTGTCTCAACAATCTTGAGAGCTCCATCCTCTTACAACAAGAAGAAAAGCACAACGGGATGTCCTCCTGATACTAGATGACCATCAGCCAAGCGGTTCTAGAAGCGGGAAACGTGATTTAATTCAAATAAGTTGAATTCAATGGAAGTATTATGGGTTACCTACCCATTCAGAGGTTCAAGAAAATAGCTGGGGTCTTTTTACTGTGTGATGTAATACAGCTTCAATGTGCTTTGTTTATTCCACAAACAGTTTTCAAAGATCAGAAACAGTTCGAAATAAATCAGAATAATTTATACGGATACGGACGGATACAAATTCATCCACTTTTGTAGGACCACACTTTGACATCCTGTTTATTAAAGCTGTATCACACTACACAATTTCTTGTCCAATTTCCAAATAAGTCCATTTCCTTAAAAACCACAGCAGTTTGAAGTCAATGCAATATTTTGGGTGTTCCACTTCGAATGTTGACCACTGTAGTGTCACTGTAGCACGGCAACAGTGCAAAACGAGGTGCAACAACAGACTTTATCTGTTTTTTCTTTAGGAAATGGGTTGATTCCTTGGATCAATTATTGTTCAAAGAAAAAAATATGAGGGTCCAAGCTACTTATCCGTCTCTGCTTTGGAAGGCACAAGGCAATCTGGTCTTATAGTGAGTATTTAGTACCTGTCAAGATTCTGTGAGTTTGGTTTTGGATTTGTCCTTTAGTCGGCAGATTATGCGTTAGTGAAATAAATAAATAATAAATAAATAATCTTTAATTCTCTTCGAACTGTTACAGAATGAGAAGTGCCACATAAAAGGTAGATAGCAGTACATTTAAAGGTTACAAAACAAAAAAGTACCTAATGTATGTACAATTTAAAAATAGTTACTTGTTAATAGTTATTACAGAAACATTTGTTCAAGTATCCAATGTATCACAGTCTAGATATTCCTTGACAGAATAAAAGTTATGCGCCAAAAGTGATAATTCAACTTTGGTCTTGAATAAAAGAAAATTGTCGACTCTCGTGATGCCTGAGGGTAATTTATTATATAATTTAATTGGCAATACAAGTGGACCCTTGGCAGAGCAGGGCTTGATGTCTTGGCAGAGCTACTCAACCGATGTGGAGGAATATCAAGATTCAAGTTTTGTCTTAAATGATAATTGGGATTCGTACTTCTGAGGGAAGTAAAATTTTGTCTATTTTTTCGAACATATAGAACACAGTTCAACACATAGATAGACGGCACAGTTAAAATGTCAAGTTTTTTGAATAAACGTCTACAAAATGATTTTCGATCTGTGAAGCACATAGTCCGTAATATTTTTTTCTGTGCCAAAAACACTTCAACCATACGACTACCGCCGCCCTAGCAAATGATCCCGTAATTAAAAATGGAATGAACGTGTGCATAGTAATACGTTTTCAAAGTGAAGGCGTCAACCCTATCACGCAATTGCCATAGGACATATTGTGAAACCTCCACTTTACTGATTGCTGCATTGATATGATCCGTCCAAGCGTCCAAGAAAGACGACAGTCCAAGGTGAAGCCCAAGAACTTGACCGAGAAGTTCTGTTTCAAACTTTTGCCGTCAACGCGCACAAGGAGACTGGAATCAATCGTTCTGTTGGAAAAAACAAGAATGTCAATTTGGTCCTTATTCAACCTTAAACCATTGAAAGCACAGTACTCCTGCATAGCCCCAACAGTCTCAGCGGCTCTCAAACTCAAAGCACCATCGTCATCAGCGGTCACAGCAGCAGACGTATCATCCGCAAACAGAGTAACGTGAGCGTCGCCAATCTCGACGTCGTTCACAAAGATGAGAAAAAGGAGAGGACCCAAAATACTGCCTAGAGGCACACCTGATTCGACTTGGACGGTGTCAGAGTGGAATCTAACTTTTTCAGTAATAACAACACTCTGATTCCTATTCTACTATAAATCCACGGTATGGCAACAGAACGTGTTCATTACCTGAATTAATGTAAAATGAGCATAGTTGAACATGAAATTGATGGCTGAAAAAATTTCGAAGTAAAAAATACTTACTAAGGGTGTATAGGTAGCGGGTCCATATGGTTACTGTAAAGCCCGAAGAAAAAACGCGCTATTTCTGGGATCGATATCCCTAATTGTAAAAAAATGTCCGCGCTCCCCAATTAAAATTTTTTGCTCCTCACACCCAATATACGTTTCACGTGTGTCGAAGAATTGCCGTGCTGTGGGGGGACACATTTCAGGAATAAGATGCATCGATCCTGCGAGGCTCATTAGATCCTCAACCTCACCTATTAACTTTGACACCGCACGATTAATTAGTGGCATGGTATATCGAGTTAGCCATGGGTCAGTGACGTCATCAATCAAAATCCTTCCGAAAACATATGTGGAAGAGCAACATGTGGAGAGCACATGAAAGTGGCATGCCCAAAATGGAGCGCATTTCCCATGATGGGAAGTGAGACGAATTATTACATGACGGCACATACGTATGATATTCTGTGAAATAATTCGTTTGTTTCGGGGTCCAGGTTCGGGGAATAAATCTGTTTTGACAGACATGTTTTGGAAACATGTGTTTTTGAGCACGTGCAAAAAAACAGTATCATCATTTTTCAACTGGTGGTGTTTTACTCGGAAATTTATCCGGTGAATGCATTTTGAAAGGTGACATTCAAAGTTCTAGGTCACCGCACGGGCTTTAACCGGTGTGGTCCGAGCTGTATAACAAGTGGGCATAAAGCTTAGTCCGCACGGGCGGTATACCGCTGGTTTTTGGCGATATACCGCTATTTTTTTTGCCGCTGAAATCATCGTCCGCATGAGCGGCGAAAATCAGCGAATAATTAGTGTCACGTCTGTTGTTTAAAGTGTCAGATCCGGTTGTCAGTCGTTTGTCACGCGAATTGCATGATGTAGTCTGGATATTCTTCAAAAAACGGGTGTTCTTCAAATCAAAGACGATGTTAATACCTACCTAATGTTATTGTGATAAATAAAAAAGCAAAATTCTCATAAGTACGTGGTCTTCTTTTGAGTAGGAAACTATTTTTTGCAATAGATACATGCTGGCGACGGGTGTCTTTCAATGATTTATGTGAGCATTTTGAAATGATCAACTACAGAAATGAGCAGCCCGAGCCCATGAGAATCACAGTCACACCTACGACGATGACGAGTGACGACACGGTGTGGACAGTGAACCCCGCTCTCAGCCTTGCAACTGATTGAAGAGGTTTAGAAAAGGCCTCCACTGTGGAACTTCAAACTTCCATTGCGGGAAAGGCACAAACTCGGGCACAAATATATAAAAGAAATCTTGTGACGTGAAACCTAGGTACATGTATTTTGATGGTACTCAAAACCGTGCACGTTTTCTTTTTTCTTGATAATCTTGCCTCCGACCTTGCTCTGGTGCAACTCAAGCTCATGCAGACTGCAGATGGATTCATAACTCTGAAATCAAGCTGATACGTGTCCACCGTCCAGTAGTCACGATTTTTCCTCTCTCCCTTGGACTGGTACACCCATCGGTGATCAAGTTTTTCCATTTCGTCTTGAGATAAGCACCGGGCTCCTTCCTAGCAAAACCTAACGTCACATTTTCATGCTGTGTCAATGCTGACACTTTGAAAACAGCGGTCAATCGCTAAAAGTTGGCGGGGATTCAACTTTTTGCGAATATTCGCTGAAAGTTGGACATTTTTGACAGGAAATCGATCCAGCGGTATATCGCCCGTGCGGACTAGCTTTAAGGGTATAAAAAGTATTAGCGCTGTCCATTCTTCTATGCGCCAGCCTAATTTCCAAAGTAAACACAGAAGTGTCTCAAATACGTTGTACAAATTATTGTGAACAGAGCTTTTGAATAAACACCGGAGGGATGTTCCGTCCATTCAATAGAGAAAATCGTGTTTGCTTTAGGAATTAACTTCTTGCAGAACCCCCTATGAATAAATCTGGTGCAAAAACTACAATGGAGTCAACAAAGAGGTGGTGAGTATTTGTCTTGTTGCTTTTTGTAATTTATGATGGGACTTTTATTATTGGTTCATACTTTTTCAAGAGAGGTGCGATTTTGGAGAGGGACTTCTCTTGACTTGTCTGATAGCCAGTTTCTGAAGTTAAAATTTAATCTAATTTCCTGGTCTAATAAGTAGGCGTATGAACCACGCTCTCTATATTCATAAATCTATGACTCCACATTCTATTGATGTTACATTTTGGGATCTTGCGAAAAAGCGTAAGAAGCCTCCAGTACTCGTATTGTTGAGTATACCAGCAGGGCCGGTCCGAAGGGGTGGTGTGGGGGGTGTAACACCCCCCCAGTCGCGAACATCTAGTCGGCAAAATCAAGCTCAGTCGGCAAAATCGAGATAAATTGGAATATTGTTCGTAAAACTATTTGAAATAAAAGGTGCTCAACTATCACGCATAATGCAACCGGAACTTTGTTGGTAGCAATGATTGCTCGTTTTCATAAATCTTTGTCGTGGAATCCACGGTTCATTGGTTGTGGAAAATAATTTTGAATAACTCTCAAACACTGTCGGCAAATTGTCATCAAAGTTGGAAGTTCAAAGGTTTTTTTGAAGTTTTGCATCGACACAAAAACACCATATAAAATGATATAAATATATATTTCAGATCATTCAAAAAATTGCAGAATTTTCTTGTAGGACATCTAGTGATATAGGTACACACTACCCAGACGAAATTTTTGAAGAACTGGCCAAGGCTCTAAGGCGGCTTGATATTATCATTTGATTGATCAATTATAACTATTATTATCATGATACCTACTTGATAAACTTTATTTTCTATTTTTCGAATATTTGTGCTCATTTGTGTGTCACGCCAAAAGTCAAAAGTTTGATTCCCACCGAGGGCGGTCGGATTTTCGTCTCGAAAACAAGCTCCTGGATTTGTGTGTCGCATAGCACATGAAATGTGAATGATGGTGCCGACCTCATGTGATGTTGGTGGTCGTTAAAAATCCATACCCTGTGTTGGAATACACAAGGATTCGGCAAAATTCTCGGTATGGTGTAGGAAAGCATCACTGGCGTCGGTGTTAGACCTCGTTGCAAAAATAGGCCGACGTTGAATAAACGAAAAAAAACAACAACAAATGAATTAAGGAGGTTCCTCTTGTGTGCTCATTATTGTCAGTATTATTATTATAATGCCAGAAAATTTTCGCCTGCGGCGCTGTTTATTTTACTTCAGTCGTCTAGTTCAGACTTCTGAAACATGCACTAGAACTTCTCGCCCCCCCTTCCCCGTCAATAAGTCTGAGTACGCCACTGGTCACCACTATAATAGTATTAATAGTAGTCGGCATTTCAAGATCTTGAGGGATAAGAAGATCAGAAGGGCGCTTGGTAATGGATAATTGGTAAAATCATTCAACATTTATTCTGTATTCCAACAATTAAGTCAGCTTTTTACCGCACTTCTCCAAACGGGAAGGCGGTTTTGTCCTCGCTTTGTCCGTCCGTCCGTCCGTCCATCCGTCACAGCATCTAGTCCTAGACGAAAAGGTTTTTGCGAAAAAAATTTACTCCAATGAGTAGCTCATGACCTTGTATCCCGAACCAAGAAAAATCTCGACGGAATAATGATAAACAATTACAATAATAACAAATTAGTGTGACGCGGCATCGCCGTTGAATGCTGCATTTCAGAAGCCGGCCTGATCTCGAAAGTTATCACATGCGATCAAATACTCGTTCTTATCATTTTACAATAATACATATGCGGAGTTATATTCAGAGGAGAATTTGAACTTAATTTTAATGAAAATTCCACATCGGTGCGAGGTACCAGTCAATAGTTATAAATTTTTGAAAATGACTCCGAAGCTACGGCTCGGCCGCAAAAGATTATTATTCGTTGCTTGCTGGTGCTTGATATCCTTTTCTCCGAACAAAACGGAATCCAATACAGAAAATATTTCAACTTGAATGGGTAGCTCATGGCCTTGGTACGCGAACCAAAAAAAATCTCTTCGAAATAATCATAAACAATTACAATAATAACATTTTGGTGTAAGGCGGCTCCGCCGATTAAGTGCTGGAATTCGCAGTTAGATGTTGAAAGTTACGATATGCGAGTAGTTACATGTTTTTATGGAAATACATTCCTACATGTACGAGAATATATTTACAGAACAATTTGAACTTTCTTTTGACAGAAACTTCACCTCGATACGACCTTCGGGTCAATTGTTATGAATTTTTGAAAACGACCGCAAAACTACGGCTCGGCGCATATACGCGTCCCCACAAATTTAAAATCAGACGTGCAATTAACACTATTTAACATTTCGAAATAGGCATTACTAGGTACCTGAAGGATAATGGCATTCAAACTATGGAACATGTTCGCTCAATAACAAAAAAAAAGTAGGTAGGTATCACTAAAAATCATGTGACAGACTATTATCCATTCCAAGCTTAAAAAAACCACAGTTGCCTATGATATTTTTTCTTCAAGTTGGACAATCTGATTCGTTGATGGATTGGAAAAGTCAAGATGATTTAATCAAATTTGTCAAAGTGATGTTTGCTCTGCTGGATTGCCGTTTTAATTCAATTGTTAGGTCAGATCTTGACACTGACGCAATATTTTCATTAGTTTTCGTCTTGAAAACGCCGTTAGGTACGTAATTTCAATAGTGAAAGTATTGAGAAGTGCAACAGTAAGAATATACAGTTTGAAAAGTGATCGAGGCGAACCCAGTTCTACCGCCGTAGTGTGATTTAGTCGCACAGTGATCTCGTGACCTGAGCTCGTCGTACCATGTAAGACCTAGGTACGTTAATTCACCCTCTCTTCCAGGATCATGAACTGTGATCCTGGCCGAAAGAAAGCGGCTGAGATCAGTGGGCAAACCTGTGACCTGCCCGCGACGCAGTCCCCAGAATGACAATTTGACAACACAGCGTAGTTCAGGTGAAGGTTTCATGTCAAACGGACACAAATTTGAACGTAACCTCCCTTGTATCAAGATGACATTAAACATGAAAAATCAGGGACACCAACAGAACTCGAATTTTTCATGGCCAGCTGTGGTTTTTTCAAGCTTGGAATGGATTATACCATTTTTCGGTTTTTCGATAAAAAAAGAATTGTTCGGATTCAAAAATAAACCCGATATTCGTGTTCAGGAGGTCGAAATCAGTAGGAAAACATTCTTTTATAAGTAACAGAATGACGCTTATGTGGCCGGTTCGTCTGTCTGTCTGTCTGTCCGTCCGTGTAGAAACTACTGGGATGATGTACTCCTTCTCGAGAATTGAAGCAAGAGCCTTGGAACTTTTTCCGATGGATAGCTGATGTCCCCCAAGGGTGGCTAATGGGCACTATTTTTGTTATCCATACATCGTTATCATTATTATCAAAAAACAGAGATCTCCTGTGCACTTTGAAGAAGTTGAACTTCTCTTCGGGAAATAAAGCTACAGCCCTTCAGTGGCGCAGCCAAGGGGGGGGCTAGGGGGCTATAGCCCCCCCAGACAGTCTCGCTTTTTCACCGAAGCAATGGAAAATTTTGAACAAAATAAAAAAATTATTGTGTTCGACTGTTACCTTCTTCATCATTTAGAAAATAGATCATTAGTCTCTCTGTGTAAGAGTTGCACTGCGATTGGATTGCGCGTTTTTTTCTTAATTGGTGCGGAGAGAGAAACTTCCGGTTTACGGACGGAGTTGAATTGGTAAGATAAGCGTTGCGGAATCAACCCCTGTGGGTTTATTTCTTGACAGAATCTCACCATTCAGGTTTCTTCTAAAAGCTACAAGGATGCACTTTGGTTTGAGCCCACTGGCATCTTCAAAATCCAAAAATCAATTATTCATCAAAAAATATATATATCTTTCGATTACAAACCAAACTGCATCCTTGTAGCTTTCGAGAGAGACCTAAATGGTAAGATTCTGTCAAGGAATGAACCCACAGGGATTATTGATTCCACAACGCTTATTTTACCGATATAACTCCGTCTTTAAGCAAGTATACTCACCTACCTATTAGGCTTATTTTGTAACTTTTCGTTCACTAACGACTCGTTAGCGAACGATTATCGTTCAGACTGCCACTATCGAGAGATCTAACAAGAGCACAAAAAACCGTATTTCGTGAACAGCTGCGTTCGGCCGTATCGTTTGTATGTGCCGAACGATCGTGTATGACGTTTCTACGTGCGCGCAGCGCAGCTGTCAGTTTGCAAGTGTCATTACTACCATTTATTACTGTCATTTTCCCCGCAAACCCGGCGAAAACTGAATTTAATATCTACTTCAATTTAAGAAAGGTAACATTGGTACCACAATAATTATACTCAAAAATAGGATACCAAGGCCCTTTTTCCGGGGGGGAAGGGGGGCTCGTCTTTGATGCAGCTCGCTTCGCTCGCGTTCGTTAGCCCCCCCCATGGCTAAATCCTGGCTGCGCCACTTAAAAATTGAACTTTATCCGATGGATAGCTTAGGTCCTCAAGGACCAAATAGGCAGATTGACTTTCATAATTCCGCCGCCATCTTGGCTGCCATATTGAAATCTCTTATTATTGGAACGATTGTCATGAAACTTGAAACTTATTCTTGTCTAGTACGATCATTCTTATTTTCAAGCTGAATTTCATGATTCTGCCGCCATCTTGGCTGCCATATTGAAATTTCTTATTAGTGTAACAATTTTCATGAAACTTGTTACCTTATCGGCAGGATAATAAACTGGCATATTTTCTCCTCCCCAGATGTCTTCAAGTCGCATTTCTTGGCACTTTGAGATACTTCCTGAGATGCTCTTTTCTTTCCGGGTACTAGTTTTCCGAAAAAGCCACGGATTTTTTTTTTCGACGAAAATGATTTAAGCACTTCACCAAACTTTCTTGTTTATTGAGCTATTTGGGGCAGCACATTTCCAACTATCATTATCGATCGAAGCGCCAGAGTTTCGTGAACAATTATCACGCACAAACTTGCTTCCTACTGTATCCAAAATCTTAAAAAAAGTACTTTTTGTTTCCAATCATAACAACGCGGGTTGTTCCCGAACACTTTTTTGAGGTTATAAATTCAACTAGGTTGGCAACACTCGTTGCCGTCATGTGAAAATGCCTAATTATACGTGAATTGACCACCAGAATACGCAGGAAAATTCCAGTTGCGTGTCGGCTCCGGTTTTTCTAGGTCATGGCATTGACAGTCCATCGATACATAATAAAACCACTCAACTTTGATTCGGTAGCCGACAATGCAAGTAGCGGCGTAAGTTCGGCAGCGAGCACGGCTAGCGGTGAAAACTCAAGCGGCGGTGGATCGTGGAAAATAGCGATAGCCGGTTGCGGTGGAAACTCCAACGATCGTGGGAAATAGCGATAGTCAGCGGCGGTGGATCGTGGAAAATAGCGATAGCCGACGGCGGTGGATCGTTGAAAGTAGCGCCGGAAAATGGGGAACAGCGCCGGAAAAAGGCCGCTAAGGACGAATTCACCATGATTTGCCATTCCGCAGCGCAAACCAAATCCAAACCAATCCTAAATTTTGCATGTGTTTGACTCAGCATGGAGGATTCAAGGTGCCTACATATTTCTTATTCCAGCCTGTCGATTTAGATAGGTAATATTGTAATTGTTGTTTATTCCGGAAATCCGAGGAAGACAAAACCATCATAAATGTTTGCCACTAAAAGATATCATTGGTCTGCAGCCTGAGTCATGTTTTGAGTAGTCTGTAGTCGGCCGGTCTACTGCCTGGTTCAAGTGGAGTGGCCTGTAGTGTATTGTTACGATATTCGGGTTCGCCTATCTCGGAATTAAATGCGCTGATTTACTTGTAAACAAACTGCACTTTATTAGCTATTACCGACACAACTAAATAACGCACAGAATTATTAATCGCTTTGAAATTCACAATGTCGCTTAAGGTGTTGACGCCACGATCGCTCGATTCAAACTCTCCCGATGCCAGGTCAAGCTCCTCTCTTATAGTGGCATCGAAGGTTCTGGATGCTTCCTGATGATGTTTACAGCACACGAGGATTTCTCTGGTATCTGCGTCGAGAATATACGCGTATTTTCTACGGCACCTCCGCCAGAAGTCTCGACGTGTCGTGACCTACCGCTGAAGTCTCTCGATGCTTCCCGAATGCAACGCGTAATGCTAGATTTCTCTAGAAAGAGCCGGGATGGTCGCGAGCTTCGTAACAGTATTGTGCTGGTGCAGTCATTCTTAATTCAAACAAATGTCACAGATGGCATGTGATTTGATGTTTTCAATCACACATTACACGTCAAAAGTGACAAACGTGATTCAAACTTGAAGACGCCAAAATGTCGGTAAAGTAGGTCACGTTTGGTTCGCGCGCGAGGTTGTCCGAGTGACGTCATAATTTAATAAGAAAAAAAAATCTGCAAAATTAGAGGAGAAATTAATGTGCGTTTCACACAAAAGGCTTCATTGGATCAGAAACAATCGGAATAATTTATAGAAATAATTACTTTTTTTCCCAAAATAACACCCCATTCGGAGCGGCTTGCATTACTTTTGGTCTACATCGCAACTTTTGACCGGCTGGATTTTTTGATATTCAGTTGAATTGTCAAACCAAATCGCACGCCATGTACGCCGCCAGAGATGTCGGGGCGTCTGTTGTGATTGCATTGTTCCAGCAAGGCTTCGAGTGGCTTTTTGGTTGGTAGTATCTTCAATCACGACACTTCTTGAGCAACGGCATCGGTTTTTAGCGCACTTTCCCAAAAAATGGGAAAAAGGCGCTTTTAGCTTCACTTTGTTTGTCCGTCCGTCCGTCTGTCCGTCTGTACCCGGGATAACTCCTCAGGAAAGAAAGATATCGATGTGGTGTAAACGCTGATCAATAGTACATATGTCCAGGATGTCAAGTTGACTTTTGGTTTTTTGTTATTCTACCGCCATCTTTGATCCGCCATTTTGAATTTCTCTAAAAGTGATCCGATTGAAATGAAATTTGCAGGCAATGTGAACCACATCAAGATCTATCTAATTTTTGACATTTGATGCCCCGCCGCCATCTTGTATTCTCACTATTGAACATGTTTCGAAGTAATAGAACTAGGAGAATTATGCCTCACCGAAAAAATATATCGATGTGGTGCAAACGCCAATCGAATGCATACGTGACCACTATATAAAGTTGACTAATAATTTTTTTCACTTGACCGCCATCTTTGATCCGCCATTTTGAATTTTTCTGAAAGTGGTCCGATTTGAGTGAAATTTGCAGGCGATGTGAACTTCATCAGGATACATCCAATTTTTGACAATTGATGCCCCGCCGCCATCTTGTATTTCCACTATACAGGGTGTCCGTTTTTCGAGGCTAAGCATGGGTATCTCGCTTATCTTGAGAGATACAGAGTCGGTTAAATTAGAAAAAAGTTGCGAATTCTTATGACGATCAATGATCCAAGAAGATATTTGACCTGTCAGCTCTTGTTTTCGAGATATCGAGAAAAAACAGAAATTTGTCATTTTTGTTTTTATTTTTTATTTGATAAACGGTTGAAGGTAGCCTTTTCTCATTAGGACATTGTGGAGGCACTTTTCCAAGGGGAATTCATTGTTGCCAAAATCTTCATTCTAGCTTCCAAAACAACCGAGATATGACATTCAACTTTTTTTTCTCTTATGGGCGCCATTTGGATTTTGACATTTTTGAATACAATTTTTTTTTCTGGTTACAACGATGTGTCACATGCCACTGTTGAATCCATGATTTTGAGCAAAAAAATAATTTTTTATTTTTCAAAGAGTGCTTTGGAAACAAAAACAGCACCGACAATGAAAAAAACGTAAATGTTAAACATTCATTCAACAGTGACATGTGGCACATCGTTGTAACCAGAGAAGAACACCGTATTCAAAAATACCAAAATCCAATATGGCGCCCATTAGAGCAAAAAGTTGAATGTCGTATCTCGGTTGTTTTGAAAGCTAGAATAAAGATTTTGGCAGCTTTGAATTCCCCTTGAAAAAGTGCCCTGACAATGTCTAGATTAGAAAAGGCCACCTTTAACCGTTTTTTGAATAAAAAATGAAAACAAAAATTCAAATTCCTGTTTTTTCACGATATCTCAAAAACTGAAATCGATACGTCAAATTTCTTTTTGGATCATTGATCGTCATGAAAATGCGCAACTTTTTTCTAATTTAACCGACTTTGTATCTCTCAAGATAAGCGAGATACCCATGCTTAGCCTCGAAAAACGGACACCCTGTATAATATGTTTCGAAGTGATAGAACTAGGAAAATTATGCCTCAACGAAAAGAGATATTGATGTGGTGCCAACGCCAATCGGATGCGTACGTGACCATCATATAAAGTTGACCAATAATTTTTGTCATTTGGCTGCCATCTTTGATCCGCCATTTTGAATTTCTCTGAAAGTGGTCTGATTTGAGTGAAATTTGCAGGCGATGTGAACTTCAATTAGATACATCCAATTTTTAAGAATTGATGCCTCGCCGCCATCTTGTATTCTCCATTTATTGAACATGTTTCAAAGTGATAGAACTAGGAGAATTATGCCTCAACGAAAAGAGAAATCGATGTGTTGCCAAAGCCAATCAAATGTGTACGTGTCCACCATATAAATTTGACTAATGATTTTTGTCACTTGGCCGCCATCTTTGTACCGCCATTTTGAATTTCTCTGAAAGTGGTCCGATTTGAGTGAAATTCACAGGCGATGTGAACTTCATTAAAATACATCCGATTTTGGACAAATGATGCTCTGCCACCATCTTGGCCGCCATAGTGGAATTTCTTATCACTCAACGATTTTCATGGAGCTTGGGACTTACCTTTGTTTCGTATGACGTATGATTGATCATTCTTATTTTCCAGCCAAATTCCAACCTTCTGCCGCCATCATGGCCGCCATATTGAAATCTCTTATTAGTGGAACGATTTTTATGAAACTTGGAACTTACCCATCATTAGTACGATCATCTTGATTTTTAAGCCAAATTTCATTATTTTGACGCTATTTTGGCCGCTAAATTGGAATTTGTGCCCAAATAGCGGTAGAACCCTAATTAACATCTTGCGTTCACTAATTCTTCAAAAAGGAAGTGCGCTACTGAGCCTCATGCCCATGAGGCATATTCGCTTGTTTTGTTTAGATAGGAGCGTCGGAAATCCGACGTCAGCAACCAGGCTACATTGATTTCTCGTAAACTGTTCAGAGGTGAAGCGCACCTCCATTTCTATGATTATTGACGTGAAATTTCAAATGAGTCGAAAGAAATTTTCATTAAATCGGATTCAAACGTCTGCTATCACACCCTGCAAGAAAAGTCCGTCCATCTGTAGCATCAATGTGCGGGAAATGTGTTTGAAAAATATCTCGGACATCGTGTGCCGTCGTGAGTTATCGTGCCGGATATCAAAATTTTCAAGGTCACGCGAATTACAGTTCTGGTGAATGTATTATGATCACAGTTCATCTCAGTAGATACCTTCCATCTTCAAGTAAACATACAAGTTTACATCGATAATTATTATTGAAAGTTAACGGCCAATAAAAGCATTGAATCTGGGCTCGTTAAATAAATACATATACACTGGGAACTACATTGTGATTACGTATTTGCTTGTTGAGTAGATAGCTTTGATTTATAACTACCCAAGCCCTCCTTTAATTAATTTCCGAACGTATAGGTTAATAGAGAGCTCATATTTTGTTTCAATGACAGGTCATGAAATAAAAGTCGTTGTAAAATCATCGTGTAATTTATTTATTAATTTATTCATTTATTTATTATTAATTAATAGGAATATGCTACCACCTTTATATACAAAAATTTCCGAGGTAGCGCGCTAACATTCATCAATCCATTCAAATAGCGCACGCACATAAAAATACAGCCATTTATACAATAATAAAACCACATCGTAGATTTTTCGTTTTACAACACTCAACGTATCTCATCGTGACATATTGGCAAGAAACCAGCTCTGAATAAATAATTAAAATTATATGAAATAATAACGGTGATGAGGAAAAATGGTGCCGTTTCTTGCAAATTGATAAGAAATGGTTATTTTGGAACAAAAATTAATAATAATAACAGGTTGAATTTATCATTACAATAATTATTATTAATGTGTGCGGGTGTGTGTGTGTGTGGTGAGCTCGGTATATTTTAGTGCTTTGCTTCGCATCTCGTTTGTTTTTTGTCGCTGGCCGTAGAGGAAGACGTTTTGTAGGAAGGTGCAGAAGGACTGGAAAATTTTGAGCAATTGCGAAAAAAGTTGTTTGTACCGGAAAAACAAGTGTGGGAAGACGTAAATTGCGTAATTTCTTTGTTTTCAGTGGTATTTACAAATGGTGCACCTTACATTACATTAATATATTATTAGGAACAATTTTAAAATGCGTCTCTTTCAAGTTTCGATATAATAAATAAAAATATATTTAGTTATTGTCGCGTTTTCCGGATTTGCCACTGGGTTTTAAATATAGTTTTAAATCTTGTCTGTGTTGTTTTTTTGTTGGTTTAAGAATGACACTGGATGATGGATTTCGAGAAGCGGAAAATCGTGAGTGACGTGAAACGGGTTCGAACACTCTCCCGCACACGCACTCCGTAATTGATGATGGTACGGGGCTAATAATAATTTAAACAACAGGTGGTGGAGGTTTTTCGACGCCGTCGCCCGATTTGCACTGGGTTCTCTAGGATGTGTCCCAATTTCTTGGGGTTGATGATGGTCTCCCGATTTTTTGGCTTTAGTACAGTATAGTTTTTTGTGTGATATATATTATATGTATATAAAAAAATAATAAAAATAATAATAAACATGCTGATGTTCAGATCAGGAATCACAGTAGTCACCAAAATAAATACTTCTTGAAGCAGCTGCAACAGTCGTGATGGTGGATTGGCGCCTCGTCTCACGAGCAGTCCAGCGACGAAGGGCTGCCTTGCGGTAGGAGGAACGGGGGGCTGTGGGCTGCCATGGACTGGATGCTGGACGCCATCGAGCCCGGACCGGGGTAGAGGTCCAGGTCGCTCATGCTTTCCGAGCCTGAGCACTTGTCGCCGGACTTGCCCTCCTGCTTCAGCATCATCCGTCGCCATTTCGCCCGCGCGTTCTGGAACCACACCTGCAACAACAAAAACCCATTCTCAATACACACTGGAAGAACAAATCATAACATCAGTACAAGCTTAGCTCAGTTGAAAGCAAAAAAAATAATCAATATAAAATGGTCAAGTTTCTTAAAAAAAGTTTGTGTCTATTTTAATATCAAGATAGAAAACTTGAGCAGGCTTCGAATGTCAAGAGGTAGTTATTGGATTGGTATTCAGTTTGCTGCTTTTGGTGGTAGTAGTACTAATCTGGTTGAGGTGGACTTCTCGAGATGCTCTGCTAGCATATAATTTTTGAGTTCGGCCTAGCGGAACCGATTTGCACCTATTTGGTCTGCTAAGTAGTTCTGAGAGTTGTTAATGTCCGATTCCGTTGTGAATGTGTTACGTTCGGATTTTCGCACGAACGGTGGTTCGCTTCCTTCAATGCACACCACAGTTGCGCGTGTGCCATTTCCTTGTTACTTCTGGTGGGATCTAGGAATTTTGGTCTTGCCACCACCCGATTCACGTGTGACGTGCAGGCCTGTGTTTCTTTTAGTGAAGTTTTTTGGCGGTAAGCGCAAGCTATAGAAATCGTTTCGAGCGGAAAACTCGTTCATTTCTGTCGCCGAATTCGTACCGACCATACTGCACAGGTAGAAAAACGGCCGCCGGCCGCATCGGCTCATCTTCTGCAGGTAAATAAAGCACTGCTCACGCTGCGGAATGGCAAATCATGGTGAATTCGTCCTTAGCGGCCCTCTTCCGGCGCTGTTCCCCATTTTCCGTCGCTACTTTCAACGATCCACTGCCGTTGGAGTTTCCACCGCAACCGGCTATCGCTATTTTCCACAATTGAGTGGAGTGAGTGGTTTTATTATGTATCGATGGGCCAAACTTACCGCCTTGGCGAGAATTGAAAGGGCTGGTGAGCGCTCGTGTCAATAGAGGCGAGAATCGCAACCGCCACCAAAACGTCATGTCATCGGACTGTCAATGCCATGACCTAGAAAAACCGGAGCCGACACGCGACTGGAATATTCCTGCGTATTCTAGTGGTCAATTCATGTATAATTAGGCATTTTCACATGACGTCACGAGCTCGTCAGTGTTGCCAACCTAGTTGAATTTATAACCTCAAAAAAGTGTTCGGGAACAACCCGCGTTGTTATGATTGGAAAAAAAAGTATTTTTTTGAGATTTTGGATACAGAAGGAAGCAAGTTTGTGCGTGATAATTGTTCACAAAACTCTGGCGCTTCGATCAATACTGATAGTTGAAAATGTGCTGCCCCAAATAGCTCAATAAACAAGAAAGTTTGATGGAGTGCTTGAATCATTTTCGTCAAATAAAAGAAATCCGTGGCTTTTTCGGAAAACTAGATTCCGGGAAGAAAAGAGCATCTCAGGAAGTATCCCAAAGTGCCAAGAAATGCGACTTGAAGACATCTGGGAAGGATTAATGTCAGGAGAAGTCTCGGACCATCGAACCGACCGAGCAACCACCATCGAAATCCAGCAGACACGTGTTTCGACCTGTTTGGGCCTCATAAGTGCTGAAGCATTCAAAGGCAGAAGCTCGATGGTCTAACGGTCCAAGACTTTCCTATGTGTGCTCTCCGAGGGTACTCACAGGTGAGATACCCGTGCGGCGCCATCTACTAGCGGCTCTCCGCAATGTGTATGTTGTACAAAAGTTTCAAACTCAAACTCAAAAAGGTAGCTGAGGAAAAAATGAAAAAACTGGAACTCCATAAGCGCCCTGTAGTTGGGTTGTCCCCCCTAACATTATTTGATTCAAATTTGGCGAGCAATTCTGGACGATTGGCAACACTGCTGTGACGTCAATGGAAATGCCTAATTGTCTAAAGTCGCTACTGAACTGAAATGTGCCGGATTGCCGCCTTGGATACCGTCAGTGTTATTCATCCTCCATTTTGTCACGCGCTGTGTATGTGCTGATCCGTTTCTGTTGTCTGTCCCCTAGGTTCACGGCCCCGGCGGTTGAAAAGTTCCTTAGGCCAACATCACCCGGCGTCGACCGAAGCTACGTCAGGCCTGGGCCCGTCGGAGGTCTGGTGGCCTGGTGAAGGCGGCAGGAATAGAGACTCCAGGACTTCGGCAACGCACGTCGGCCACAGGGAAGTCCTTTCCCATTTTTCTTCCACTTTAGTGTTGCCGTCTAGAGTTAGACTTTCTAGACTTTTGTCTTGAAAAGACGTCAAGACTTAGACAAGACCTCGAGAAACTCTTGTCTTGAAATTTCTAGACAAGACAAGAGTGAGGCTGTCAAGATCAAGAGTCTTGATTAGACTCTTGAAAATGTGAAATTGAAAAAAAATCAGATATATTCTTCTCCGTCGATTGTTCTTATTTTCTACTGAATGTGTGATTAGCTTGGAGATTTCTTACAGAGTTTATTGTGCTATTCAAAACTGTACCTACTTGAAATGAAAATGATTTCAATGGCAAAGTCCCGAGATGACTACAGACGATATGAAATATCTCGCCTCAAAAGTCCCTACTTTCTTCAGAAAAAAATCTGGGGATTTGGGTGTTTAAATTTAGAGAATAATTAAGCAATGAACCTCTTTTGCGCTTGCGCACTAGGCAGGCCATCATGTCGTTATGCATTGACCGTTGTTGTCAGGCTGTGTCTGATAGGCAGTCTACAGTCCATGAATATTCACTAGATATGATTAAAAATTAGGAAAAACAAAACAACACATAGAAGCATTTTTCTGTATATTTATTGTGAATTTTATATATCAGAAGACAATTTAATTTTCAGTCTGTGGTGGCAGTTTGATATAAATTCATCAATTCTGCATCAGAGAACGGGAAAATGTTGCCAGGGAGATGACATGTCGAATTATGGTCATGTCTTGTGATTATAAACATATTCACATATATCTCTTTCAGACTCTGTATGTCTCTACTGTTTTTTCCGGTTCTCATGCAAAAGTTTCGTTCTCCAAAAAATAGCTGCGCCTTCTCAGATCGCAACTTCTGAAAAATTAGGTAGCTTGATGAGGCTTTTCGTCAATAGCTGCGAAACAAAGTGTTTCTTGCCAATAAAAGAAAAATGATTCAGCCAAGATGCTGCTGCCAGATATATCCTTCCAATGTACCAAGGCAAAATACCGATTAAGCTGGTGTTCTTTTCGCAACTTGAGTGAAGTTAGTCTTCTTGCCCGCATCAGGTTGACACAAGCGGGAACCTGACACAGGTCTGCAAATAATCGGTATATTTTCGACAAAAATTTATGACCACGTCCGCACCACGACATCTGGGAACTCTGAGTCCTGCTTAAACCCAATTATTTACATTTCTTTGTTCAGCAGCAATGTTTCGAACACCAAACAGCGGAAAAATAATATTGAAGTTGATTATTTAGCTTTTTTGTAACTCTAACTCTTGACTGTAACTCTTTCGTCGACTGTTTCTTGACAATCATGTGGCAACCTGGTATTGTTCTTGGCTTGCTTATTCACTCGATTCGAGCCGACGGACTGCAGTGAGTTAAATTTCTATATCCTTTCCCGGTGCCAGATTTTCTGAGTACTTTTTTAAATGAACAGTAGTTGACTATATCCATTCAGGCATCAACCTACGGCTATAAAATTGTATCTTGTCATTTTATATAAGACTCCATTGCAGAAATACGTCTTCTAACATGTCGGGAGGTGTTTCTTTCAGCATTCACACCAATGATGAATTTCAGTGTCAATAAAAGTGGGTCTTTGTTTAAAAAATTTGAACTTACGTATACCCGAGTAGAATATTTTATTGAAGCGCAGTTTCTATTCGAAGGGTGCTGTGCTCCTTGCTCCTCACAGTTTCTCTATTTTTCTTGCTAAAAGATGTTTATATTTCTGTCACGTATTTTTCTTGGAAGAAGGGGTTTTATAGTTATTTAGTTTCAAGAGTCTATCTAGACTCTTAAAAAATTTCCATCAAGAGTTAGAGTCTTGTCTTGAAATTTTGAAATTATCTTGATATTTCAAGACAAGACAAGAGTGGGGCAACTCTTGTCTTGTCTTGTCTAGACGGCAACACTATTTCACTTGCGAAAAAGCTAGGAGTTATGTAGATCCGGCACGTTGCGTTTTGAATTTGATTGTTATATTGCGGTGGCCTTATGTCCCGTCTTCACTTGGGAGAGTCTTAAACTCTTCCAAGATTAGTTTGTAAGCGGCCCCTTGTCAGTATTGTTTGTGTTTCGGAACGAGAAGCTTCACTTTTAATATCTTGTACCTGGCCCAGCGGGCGTTATTGTGATTGTGTTCCCAGTTCATTTATTTTCCGTGTGTGAACTACACGATTTGTAAAATGCACTTGTTCTCGTTCACTTGTATGTTCCCTCCGCACAGTATTCAAGTTTGAATGCGGTTGTTGCATGGAGCGGACTCCTCCGGTCCGCATGGATCAAAACGTTTGAGTTTGATCCCGCAATTAATGATTCAATGTTTTCTGATGGCGCGGTGGAGGTCTTTTGCTTTCGTTACTATCTGATCCTTTTTCTGGTTGGATATCTACGTGGACTACGTGGAATCTGGAGTGTTATGTTTTGGTTTGATGTTTTTGTATTTGGTGTAGGGCAGCTGTTCGACAGGTGTCCAGTTTGTCTACATAAGAAACAGCTCATCTCGTAGAAGTTCAGGAAGATCCTGTGTCGTCGTGGTTTACTGGTGGGGATGATTGTGGTAATATGAATTCTTTTTCGACTACAGGAGAGATGAACACATGTCTTCGAAAGCTGAGTATAATATGTGGCTATGGGCTACGTGCATGACATGTAGCACCGCGGCGGAATGTGAAGTACTTGTTGGACTCGATTGAGTTAGCGAACATCTCATTAGGTGGCGCTTGTGTCGACAAAAGAAGTCACTTGTCGCTGCCGTAATTCTGTCAACCGTCAACCAAACTGTCGACCATTTTGCAGTTTGCCTTGTGCTAATTTCCAATTATATTATTCATATATTCAAGATATCTTGCTTGATCTTTTTTGGAATAGATGATGGGTTGTTGATATTCTGTAGTGTTTGCATAGCTGGTTGTGAATTTTCTGTTTCCGTTCTGTTGGCTGGTACTGGGTTGGAACTCTACACTCCTGTATTCAGGGGTTGAATCCTTTGAAGACTTGAAGAGTCCTCGCCGCTCATCAGTTTTCTCAAGTTGGGGCGGAAGTGTCATCCATTCAGCGCAATAAATAATTGTTTTAGTTCACTGCGATTGTGTTTTATTCAATTTAATTGTGCAAATTTTGCAATAATTATTTGACGTTGGGGCAATTTTCTCAGTGTTTCGTTATCTGCACATATAACAACAGTCATTATCTTCTTTAGGTTTTTGTACATCATTTTGTGAGGTAAACTGCAGCGAAACACAGTTCTGCTATGAAAACATGCTCTCGTGCTCTCTAGTCGAATGTTTTGATGGTGAAGATCCGCTTTTGAGATAGTGAGTCTAGTTTCACCTTGAAAGCTCCATTTGGTAGGAATATTTGAAATCGTGTGGTCTGTTTTGGCAGTAAGTCTGCATTTCGAAGCATTTCTATTTCTACATAGAACGTGAATGCGGCTCTTTGGTAACATTCTCGGTAAAATTGTCTCCATAGTTATCGACGGACTTGTGTAACATCATGTCCAGATTTAGGTGTTTGCTGAGCTATCGGCATCAAAAAACGTGCCCAGAATACAAAAACTGGGGTGGGTAAGTACTTTGGAAGAGGAGCAGAGCAAAAAAGGACATGGCAGTGGCCGCCATCGCGAAAGGAATCCGAAATCGATTATGGAGTCTCGACATCAAAGAGGGTATATAGATAGTGCATCGGAGAACAAGTGTTCCTACCAAGTATACCGATATCGGTATGAGTGGTATTACATAAAATGCGCAAGTGGTCTCGTACTAGTACTTACAACGCACAAACACGACGGCGTGGACGCGGTCCATAAAACGGGCGATTGTAAAATTTTATTATTCAGCGAAGAGCGGCGGTTAAAGTGACATCGGTGGTGGTTAATGAAAGTTGCATGAGAGCCGACGGTGGTTCTGGCCGCACTAATCAGGTGGCTGAAACGTCTATGAAAGCGGCTGTTTTGCTCCTAATAAGGCCACCACTATTAATAACAATAAACTCAATGTGGCGATAATAGTATTACAAGAACCGGACGGCCGCCGTTCGCATCGTCCGCCGTCGTCGTGGAGGAATTCCAAACTACCCATTATCATTTGTTAGAGCTAGCGCTTTCAGCATGGCCGACGAGCAAAAACTCACAAGCCAACAATATAAAACGATACAACAGAGCTCGCGGATGGCCGGCCTGACCAGCAGCAGGGAGAGAATAAGAACGACAATGACACATCGAGGGAAGACGGAGCATCGGCAGCCGAAGAAGAAGAAGAGATGACGACGAGGACGATCGACGATCTCGAAATGCCGCATCAATGGCACACATCAATTCCGAACCGCGAGACAAGAAAAGCACAGAACCGGACTGGAGACGGACGACGTCAACCTAAAATATCACCGGGACGTGTTTCTAATCCTAGAACGCTTCCGTGTACCCCTCTCGTTTCCGCATCAGTACTTCAAAGATTTACATATTATCCTGATGCGAAGCTACAAAGACACAATCCAAAGGGAATAAAAGCAAACAAACAGAAGCCTATCTCTACAAAGTGTCGCTTCGAAACAGAGATCCAGAAATTTCAGCCTCGCCGCCACCATGACGGATAACCATCCACGCAAAGTAGCCACAAGACAGACCCGGCCATTGTTTCAAAACAGACCTTCGGACAGCTGCGCACCGCCTCAGTCACACTCCGCTCAAAAAACTTCAAACGGGCCGCAAACGGCCGCAATCAATTTCAAATTTTCATTGTGGATACCGGTGCGACGGGCAGCAACCGGGTACGCGAGTGCCGGAGAAAATCCCTTCCATTATTGCCCTGTTGTTTGCTTTTTGGTTCTACACCCAGCGCTTTTTTCTGGAGCCCAGTACTTATACGTCAGCGGTGTGCCATTATTTATATTTATTATCGCGCCGTTTGTATCCAGAGAGAGGCTGTGTGTAGTAACGTACGCATGGCCAACTGTACGTTTGAGTCTAGCGACGACTATTTCTATTTCTGCTAATTGCCGAAGGCGGCTGTGTCGGAATGCGTTCGCGATGAGAAATGACTGTCGGGCTCTGAGTGATTGCCATGGAAACCGCCGCCACTGCCGCCGCCGCCGCCGCTCACTTGATCTTGTTCGCCGCGCTATCGATCCGGCAAGAACAAGATGGCCACGGTGGCGGTGCAGCGGCCATCTCGACGTTTCGAGGGATGTTGATGGAGTTTCTCGTGAAAGAATCCGTACACCCTAAATTTCAAAAAACGACTAAAAACTGATATCAAGTACAAATGCCAAAATCAAGTGTCCAAATTTTCGATTAATAAAGATGACTAAGATAATAGTATGAATTATTATTATTCTGATTACGTTGAAATAACAAAACAACAGCTTACAATAGGATACGTATTAACTACTCATGTTCTCACAAGTTACAAGAAGAATAAAATACAGCTTTATTCGTATTGTTACGTATTTCGCGTTCAGGTTCGTTTATGATTGAGACGATCGTTCTAAAACACGCTGTTTATTACTGCGTACAACCATTATAATGCACAACTTCTACTAGCACTCCGGTTATCGCCGATACTTTATCGCTCTGAATCTAATACTAGTCCGTAGGCCGAGGATCGGTACTTTATATAGCTTTGACTATTGTTCTGGAATCTTCCACTGGTTCTCCAGCAAATTCCACAATTACCTGACATACGGTTACGAAGCGACTTCCGAAAAATCTTAAACCTTTCGCGTGCATTCCGCGTGCTCTAGAACAGCGGCGCCTCCGCCATTTCGGCTGATCTTTTCTACTCAGCCATTGAAGTCTCCCATGTTATGAAGATGGGCAAAAATCGCGCTCCGCTCGTAACAGTATTTTCATGATCTCTCATTTTGGTTATCAATTTCTGAGACAATCGTTTCGGTATTGTGATTTCTGAATTCTGTACAGAATTCTCAGTATCTCCAAGACATCAAGGAACTCAATTTTACACGAAGAAACCACACATATGGGACATTAGCAAAACCTTGATACAGTAGGACTACCGACAGCGCTAAACAACCTCTGCACCTGTTGAAACATGGGACAATCTCGTAACCCATTTATGTTATGTCTACTCTGAATTACTTATTTATTTCATTTATTACCATGTACCTAAAAAATTTGCTGATACGTTGTTTTCTTTTGAATTTTTTTTTTTTGAAAATGTAGAGATATCAGGGGTTAAATGGAAGAGCAGCTGGAGTCCTCGACTCCAAGCAGAGGCGTATCTACGGGGGGGGGGGGGGGGGGGGTCAAATGGGGCACGTGCTATGGGCGTACTTTGATTCTCAGGGCGCAGCACATGAGAGGAAAAAATAGAAATGTGAAAAATAAAAAATGAGAAAATGAAATAATGTAGATATTTGAACTGTTGGGCACGAGGTTGGGCATAATTCGTGTGAGCAATAATTGACAAGCGAAATGGGAAAGAGAAAAAAGGGAAAAACCAAAACCAATATATCCAAACAGACGATCTAACTTTCGTATTTTTCATCTGATCCAGATAAAGCCTAATATACGAGGGCCTAATTTGTCGTTGGCCCGCCTGAATTCTGAAAAAAGCCTAATTCAGGGGCACAATTTTCATGTTTTGCCTTGGGCGCAATTTACCCTAGATACGCCACTGACTCCAAGCTAAATTTTGCCCCGTCGTTGAACAATTAAGACCCTTTATTATTATTATTATTATTATTATTAATATTATTATTGATATAATTTCGTATAAATAAGTAAATATCCATTGGTCTTGTAGTGGTGTTGTATAAAGTAGAAGGTATATATTGAAATAATCTTGAAACTACACCACAATTTTTCTATGTTTCTTTTACCAACCGGTTTCGCCTTTCGGCATCGTCAGGGTTTGTATATTATTCAAAATATTATCTTTTTTAGAGAAATTTGTAACAACAATACAATTTCGATTTAAAATCTTTTAAAATTTTTGCGTTTTTCAAAGAAATGGGCTCACCCGAGCTTGATCGTGAACAACTGCAATATTTTGTCTTGAAATGCCATACAAATTATTATGCAGTTAGGGCGGCACTATAGGTGCATGATTATCTAATATTGCAAAAGATATGTATGAGAGATAGATATTCCTGTTGACCATTTTACCCGGGTTAGACTCTTATCACCTCCGGAAGCACCTCGTTATATCATTTCCGTGGCACTCGTTTCTGGACACCTGAAGGTATAGCGTGAACACTCTATACGTTATCCAATTATCAAGACGCTCAAAATGAACCCTTATCGACAATTTTCACGATGCAATGAGGCTTTGAGTTTTTCCCGGAAACTTCGAATTTTCTTTAATTTTTTTTTTGGATTTCTTGCAAATTTGTTTCAGTTTCCTTCTCAAACTCCTATTCCTCACCCAAAGAGACGTCTCGAACAAAGATTCACATCGGTTCCTGGATACTAGCCGGAAAAGTTTTGTGTCGTCCACAACAGATTTTTTTATTCAGTAGATGGTATAGGCCAGGCGGTATGTCGATGAAATCACTACTATCTGTGAAAAATTCCGACCAAGGCTTTGGTGGTGTCAAACTTTTCGTTAGATCGGTAGGTATCTACCACTGAGTTTCCGCCCAAAAACGAGTTGTGCTGATTCCTCCACATCTGCGCAAAGGTAAAAGATGCCTTGAAGGTGCAAAAAGACCTGTGAAACGCCCGCACTTTTTTCTTATATTGCCTCAATGCAAACTTACATCTCTTACGCGAACATTGGAATCATTTGTCATCAACTCTGTGCCAGTCTTACTGTTGAAAAAAAAAACCTTTGTGCGGATCAGAGACATCACATTTGATTGTATTTTCCATAAGTACAAGAAAATCATCGGGCAACATGTATTTTGGTTGTTCCTTTATAACTCGTATCCATTGAACCCATTGATGGCGGGAAAATTTCAATAACATTATTTTTTGAAGATGTTGCCCGCTAAGAGGTGAATATTTTTCATTGCCAGTTCAGCAGCGATTTAAAAAATTCTACCGAACACCGTTTGCGAGAATATTATGAGGAATGACAAGCTGAAACTGTTTGCTAACGATATAATGTATGACTTAACCGTGGCACACACTTTTGGCCGCGCCTACTTGACATAGAGACTGGTTACACGAGCTTGGAAATGTTCTCTCTCTCAGCTTTAATACACGGCCATTATTATTAAAACTTTGTACATCAATATAAAGAAATTATGTTTTATTTTATTGATAATGGTTGTGTTTTGAAGCTGGAAGCGAGTACATTTCCAAGCTCGTGTAAAGCTGGGTTCCCAGATGCGAATATTCGGACAGAAAATGGGAAATTTTATGTCAAGTTTTGAATGATTGACCAATATGAGGACTTTGACATAAAATTTCGCATTTTCTGTCCAAATATTTGCATCTAGGAATCCAACTTGATCAGTCCGGTCTATGTCAAGTAGGCACGGCCGCAGGCGGGTGAAACAGAACCGCTCGAAAAGAAATCAGTTTTCTAAAGTTTCAAGTGTGTGCCGCGGCTAAGTCAGACAAATTATCGTTAGCAAACAGTTTTAGCTTGTCATTCCTTATAAGATTTACGCAAACGGTGTCTGGTTAAATTGAAAAAATTGCTGCTGAACAGGCAAAAAAAAATCACTTCTTAGTGGGCAACATCTTCAAAAATGATGTTATTGAAATTTTAACGCCATAAATGGGTTCAATCGATACGAGTTATTGGAAAACAACCAAAATACACGTTGACCGATGATTTTCTTGTATGGTAATATGGAAAAACAAATAAATGTGATTTATCTGACCCGCACAATTCTTTTTTTCAACAGTAAAACTAACAAGACAAGACATCATCAAGTGAAAATAAAAAATGCTACGGAAAGCCTCTCAAATTATTTCTTCCATATTTTCCCTGGTATTGACTTAACACGTTAACTGCGGACGCCGCACATGCGCGGCCTCACGTAACTCATGGCCAGAGCGGACGGCGCACATGTGCGGCCTGCGCACCCGCGCACTTCCATTGCAAAAATGGCTGCCGCACATCCATTGATGCTCCCTCAAACACGTCCGCAGTGAACGTGTTAAGCTTCATATACCCGATCGTAAACAAAGTCCTAAAGAAAAAATCGGGTTAGTCAAGTCAGGTGACTTCGCAGGCCATGGCACCGGATCAAGTTAGCAACTTAAAAATTAAACTAATTCTAAATCCAAACTGCATCAACTAATTCTGACAAACAACGTCAATATGACTTCTATTGTACGTCACTTCCAACTTTTGACAAGAAATTATTATGTAAAAATCAAAAAACTCAAAATGTCGGAGCAAGGAACTGAACAATATTATTTATTGAGGTAGTGCAACAAATCAATAGTAATAACATTTACTACTACATTTGCAATCGTAAAAACGGTTTAAAATGACAAAATCTCATGTCAAAATTTGAAAGTGACGTACATTAGAAGTCACTGACATTGGTTGTCAGAGTCAGTTGATTTTCATTGCACGCTAAGTTCAATCGATGAAATTTGTGTCCAATTTTGAGGCTCTTCGCTGGTCGCCACTTCCTTGGTTGCCACAACAAATTGTGCGACTGATATCTTCTGTTTTCAGTCGGACCAGCTTCAAGCCTCTTCGCTGGTCGCCACTGCCTGGTTGCCACAACAAATTGGCACTGCGACTGATATCTTTTGTTTTCAGTCGGACCAGCTTCAAGGGTACAGAGGACTCTTAAAATCGAAATAAAAAAGAAGGTGGTGTTTCAGTTCCCTCACTGATTCTTGGATGAATTGGAAAAAAAACAATCGTGAGAAAAATCCATCTACTTCCGAAGATCTTGCGGAATAAAAATTTTGAGCAAGAAAATGAGAGGTGCCACTACCCCTGATTAACTTTGTAATGAAAATTTTGTGCTGCTAAATCTTCACCTTTGGTGGTGAAATTATTTCATACCCAGGCAAAATCAAAATCCTGGCTGCCACCATGTACTTCAGAACGGAAAAATGGCGGAAACTGCAATGCGCCTGTTCTGCTGCTGGCGTACCCTCCGCCGAACTTCCCTAGGGATCCCGTCAGACGCGGGAGAGGGTCCGAAACCCGAAGCTGAAGCATGCAACGGCATCAGAGACGTAGTAATTGGAGCCGTCGCATCCCGGAGGGGAAACACACAGCCCCGCTGCTTCGGTGATTTATTTTATTTCCGATCGTGGGTGGCTCCTGGTGCGGTTTTCGAAAGGCGTGTGCTGCTACAATATTGATTTCGGCGGCCAGGACCCCAAGAATGTAGCGGAACCGAGAAAAATCCACTCGTGGAAATTCGCACCCCCATCATTGTCTTTGGATGCAACAAATCAATTTGCTGTCCCCCTATACTTGCGGCGACACTAAATCATACGAAAGCGTTTTGATATCACAAGTGGGACCCAAATTCATTCATCAACTCATTTTATTACCATGCAGCGCCACGCGGTGTTTTTTACACACATCATCTTCCGCGGGTGCGTCTTTGAAACATATTCTATTCCTGGGCTCTGGCGTTCGGAAATAACGAGATAATAAAACGCTGTAGCACCGGGCAAAATATGATAGGTGTAAAATTATTAAATTATTGCACGGCTACACGTCTATTTTTATAATAAATTTATTTACTTGCATATCACACGAGATAATGACCCTACTAAATATTACAACAAATGGTGCTTTTGAAGATATTAAAAAACTTGAAAAATCATTTTACAGCTGTACAGCGGCGCTAGGAAATCACCATTTCTGACATGCAAGTAATAGTATGAGTATCCCTTTCTGTTCATAACATAATAACTTGATTATAAAGCTGGGAAGTTGAAGTTACTATTAATCAATTTCAATATCGAAATAAGGGACTTATTTCACATCTTATCATCGATGAAATAAAGTCCTTTATTATTATTAGGTTTATTGTTTCTTGAGCAATCTGAAATTAGTCAAAGCCAATGAGAAGCGCCCAAATTTTGCAGACAAATTTTCTCGATTCCTATTTGCTGTAACTAAATAATTTGAGACCTTCTGATAGAGAATACCCAATAGGTAAATAATTGATGAAGGTTAATTGAATAATTTAAGAAAAGCTCAAATAAAAGCCAAACTTTTTCTGACAAACTCTGATAATATGAAGACTTTTTTCTAGAGGTAGCAGAAAAACGATCGTTACGACACTTGACTGAGTGTGCGTCTCTTTACTCTGTTTGGCTAATTAGAGGGCCGCGCGACTATTTGAACAGAATCACCGTGTACTTTTTCCTCGCCTCTAATTGCCGGGATTTATCGTCGATGAGGCGTCCCCGGCGTACGGAGCCACGTGTGTTCACAATATCAAACACGGTGCACCTAACCTAAGTCGGTTTATTACTAAAACATGCGCCGGTTAAGATTGATCGACGCAAAAAACAACCCCTCTCTCACTCGGAAATAATATATCAAGCGAGATGTGGCCGAACGCTACATTTATTTAGACAAACGGAGCATTTATCAAGCCGTACCAACACAGGTTTATTTTTGGGGGCACCAGCGCTAATCTCTGATGTCCTCTCTCTGATGATGCCTCACATGTTTAATTAATTTCGGGAAAAAGTCAATCGAAGCGCGACGCCGGACGCTCCCGACGAATTTGTAGCGATTTCTTTTCTACAAAATTACTGTCAAGGCTTTTCGTTTCTTTTTTTAGCGTTTTGTTGTTTTGTTTTAGTCGGCGTTCCGTTCAGTAGCTATTTATACAGACTGTACCAAGATTAAGAAAAATTGACAGAAAATCACCTTTATCTAGTACCTACAGAGTCGGGAATCTCAGGTTCGGGCGAATTTTGACCTGTTCGGGCTCGGGTCTCTTAGGTACAGGCTGGGGCATTCGAGGCGGAGGTTTCAACGTCCTAGAGTCCTCATATACACTTTCTGCAGGATACTTATTGGTAAGACACACGTGCGGCGCCATCTACTACAGAGTAAGCACAATATCGTTTGGAACAGATAGAAAACTGAACGTCGGAAACCTTAGAAAATAACGCTAAGTAAACAGCCGGATGTCACATTTTCAAACATTAATGTCCGGATTGCAAGAACAGGGTGTCAAACACGGTACCAAATAGGCTGTGGATGAGGTTACATACATTCTGTCACACATTTGAGCTCCTTGCGTCGTTTTATGCGTAGGCAGGTCAGGTCACAGTCTCAACGCGGAGCCTTTTACTGCAGCGCGCAACTTATCCCCAAGGACTACAGCAAACAGGAATAGTCCCCGGCCAAAGTACGAAGACAATCCAGAACCCCGCCAGAGCAAACGATCGCTTCGCTGACAACGATGTGCTGTGGGAAAACTAGAACGGCGATCGTTGTGACAAAACTTGTAGAATCCTGGGCCGCCAGAGACGTTGTGTGGAGGTGATATCCAGTATCGATTCAGTGACACTGCACCATAGTTTTTCTGCCTCGACAGGCGGTCGAACGTTTTTCTTTGGTACAAAATTGAAAACTGATACACTTGAAATGGCTGCCTCTTTTTAAGCCTCGCCAGACGTAGTGGCGGAGACTATTTGTGGCCACTTTTTTTTTCAAGATTATATCAATTTTTTTCCTCGTTCCTGAACAAAATTCACCTGAATCTTCCATATCTTTTGAACGGTTCAATATATCCAGTTCATTCTTTCGCTAATCGAATCTCAACTATTGCAGGTTGATACCGACGACGTTTAAAGATGATCGGTCAATTTTAAACAATCTTTCACAACAATAAAGAATGCACAGCTCGTGAAACTCATTTTAATAGAGAAAACGCATGAATGTCAGCCTTTCCATCATCATATCTTTGGATCTAATAAAGCTTTGTGCCTATTTTTTTCTAAGTACATATCCAGACCTTTGTCACAGTGTGACAGCGATTGAGAAACAATGATTAATTAGTTATTAATAAGGTTCATAAACATTTTCATCGGCTATGAATGCAGCATGATTTTCAATCAGCGAGGAAAATTTTTATTTTCACAATTTTCTATATGCAACCAGCAAAGCGATTGGAGCCAAAGTATTGCAGAATTTTTTGAAAGAAAAAATTTTGATCTACGACTTGAAGTTTTTTAGATATGATTTTTTTCTGATGCAACCAACAACTGTAAAGAAGTGGTGCGCGCATGCCACTCATATATACTATGCAAAATGCTCTATATTACTACTGAGGTGGGCATTTTCTGTATGAAGCTGAGCTTTCACAGAAATAATCAGATATTCGCTTTTTACAAAAAAAAAAAACAAGGCACCCGTTTAGGCTAGCCGAGTTATGAGGCTAAGACTGTCCCCAACGGTACAATGGTCAACGTAAAGTAGGTATGATGGAGATGAAACTATTCATCCCTTATTTCTACATCGAAAAGATCCTATTCCAAACATTTGCTCTGCTCGTGCCTTTCAAACATTCAAACTATTTGGTTGAATAATCTCCCATTTCCACCGCAAATCGCAGATGAGAGGTATTCTCACGTGTCACATACAGTTTCTCTTTTTATTTTTTTTTTTGCATTAATGACTATGTACTTATTTTATATCAGGTCACATTTGGCAAATATGTGTCGATATCACTTCATTGAAGTTTTAGAGTAGGTACCATCATCATTAATTTTTTGCCAAGCAAAGTTCAAACAGTTTCCAAGCTAACAAAACAATAACGATACTTATTTTTGTATGTATGTGTGTACGTGTTTCATGTGTACTTTCTGTAATAATGTACCAAAATCATTTATTGCTGCGAAGATCTTTTTTTTGGGCGAGGCTTCCTATTAGACACACCGCAAGGTGGAGAGATGGACTGGTTTCTTTTCTCGTCGCATCTTCAAATCCCATCCATGTCGTCACATGTTTGACTCAAAACTTGCACTGATTGCTCGATAGTGACTGAATACAGAATGATTTGTCTATGATGATTTGGAGCTTGTATAATTGGTTGCCTACACCCCCTAACCGAATCTCTCAACTTCTGAGTATAAAACTAGAACTCAAACGTATACTTGCTTTGGAATTAGGTGTAGCAGTGCTCTTTAATCTTCTTTTGTGTATCTTTTCCCACGCACCATCTCAGTTCACCTTTCCAATACCAAATTTTTATTTTTGGTTTGACACCATGTCAGTCGCCACTCTGGACACGTCAGTTTACGCCACTGTTGACGCCTCCGAATGACCTACTATCAGATACGGAGTTTGCCTAATTTGCTCTAGAGCAAATTCAACTTTCTTGCAACCAGGGGACTTGTTTAACGTTATTCGTTCAGAATACATCAACTTGAACGATTTCAAAACGTCTCCGTAACACCATTTGTGTTCAAAAAGCTCACTGAACTTTATGAGACGTTACCCTGAGCGTTTTAAAAACAAAACGTCTTCAAAACACGAATAAAAACGTTTTAGAGAGGCAAAACTTGATAAGAAAATTAATGTTTGAACCATAATGCTGACTGAACGGTATAATTTCCTTGTTTTAACGTTTCGGTTAACTATACTATTCACGTCATATCCAGTCATTGATAAAACGCACCACAGATTACAGAGCGACTGTGAACTGGTCGCTTTTTTTATACGTCATCTTCGGCGTTTTGAAAAGCGTTAAACGAACCGATCTTCCAGGAGTTCAACCTCTAGAATACATAGATAAACCAAATTCTGGAAAACGACGTCCAGCTCTAACAACTAGCAGGTAGCTACTTCGAGTTTGATGATACTGGGTTACTTTTGTATTTACTTGGGACTGGTCTTGGCCGGAGCGGTGAGTCAAGACATCCGGACGCCCTCTCTCATCGTGGCCCTGATTTACTTTCCAATCTTTCGACACGCGCCGGCGTTTATTGACCGATCATTTCTTAACGATAATATAACGCTTCACTTTGTACGCCCTCCGAACGTTTTCATCCAAATCGAAATAGAACGTTAATTTTTTAATAGTTTTTGAAATCACCATTCATCACTAAAGTGATGCTCTCGAACAGTCCAACACATCCGCGTGTGATTACGGGGTGCTCTGGAGTCGGCACCTCCGCCAATGGGGCACATGTGCTCTACTCGCACGTTGGGGTTTCCATGCTATTGCAAACAAACCAGATACTACGTGTATGCTCTTGAATATACTAGGATTGCACGAGAGTTTCGCAACTCGTAACACTGTGTTCGAACGGTCTAGATGAATCGCGTGTGCTCTTGAATGCACGAGAGCCTCATAACGCTTTACTTTGTAAGTTTAGGAACGTTTCCACTTAAATTAAAACGCACCACGAACGTCATCCACACCAACGATAATTGAATGTTTGTCAAGTTCCGGTTATTCAGTTATAATTTCTCGAAAACATTATAATGACTTACTTTGGCCGCCTTGGAAACGTTTCCAAAAATATTAAGACATCACGTTTTGTTTTTTGTAACAAAACCGGGTTTCAAGTATGAATAACGCTTATAAAACCTTTTCTCCAGCGCCGGTTAATTTCAATTGCCAGTTATCAATTATACTCGAATAAAAAATACAGTCAGACAAGTTCATAGGAGTTTAGCTACGATAAACAAGTTCTTCAAACGGTTATTTCACGTACCCGTGCTTACTAGGTAGCGGACTTCCGCAATGTGTAAGTATAATAACTACATTTTATTTCACAAATATTATATTGCGGAAGGCCGCTAGTAGGTGGCGCCGCAAGAGGATCTCACTTATGAGTATCCTGCAGAGGGTGTACAATTGTACATATGGGCATCTCAGATGTTGGACCGTTGAGCTCCCGCATCGGATACCTATACCCCGGCCGAGACTGGACCAGAACAAATCAAAACACGCGTTCAACGCAAAGTCGTGACAGTATACCACTGCAAGGATTCCTCCTAAGATTCTCTTCAAATGTAGAAACTCAAGTGTATACAAAGATAGGCCGTAATCGATGAAAAGACTCCAAGCGCATCAGCGCAAGAAAATGAAACAAAAAGGAAAAAGAATCGCTCGCCTATTCAATTTTCACGATTAGGAACTGTTTACTTTGAACCTCTGAAAAACAGAAGCTCCAGCACTGCGGGGGCCGAGCTGATGCTAACAGTATCAGGGTGGAAATTACCGCTGACACCGCCGGGGCACTGCCAGATGGGGGGTGGATGGATGGCTGGCTGCGAACCGGGTCGACGCGTCGAGCAAACAAATAAAGGGGGCGCGCAGGGGCCGTTGGGGGGATAAAGCGATGGCGGGGTAAAGTCCGTCGAATTCAGCTCTTTTTCATTGATAAACAATCAGGCTAGGCGGCGGCCCGGCAGCGCTAAAAACTGGGCCTATTAAAATCTTTCACTCGACTGAGGTTGTTTGTCTTGGAGTCCTCGTTAAGGCTCTCTCCAGCTCGCTATCACACGCGGCCCCGGGCCCCGATATTTCAACGAGATGAACGGGCGCTCGGGTGATTTGTTGGCGCACATAAACTCCCCCATAAATAACGCTAATGACAAGGAAGATTGAATTCTATGGTGTGCTATGGCGAAAGAACACGAAGACGAATACTAATACGTTATATTATTATGGAAAGAAAGAAACTAAGCGAGGATTTATATGCGCTGTGCTGAGTGCTTTGTATATTGAATGTTTGTTTACCTGGAGGACTCGCTTGGGCAGACCGGTCTTTTGGCTCAGTTGCTTGAGGTCCTTGGCGTCAGGGTTGTGGTTGATTGCAAAGTACGACTTCATCGTCCTCAGCTGGTGGTGTTTGAAGGAGGTGCGCATCCTTTTCGTCCGCTGGCTGGAGCCGTGCATGCCGGGAGTACCCGGCGACCTGCCGAAGCTCATGTCCAAGTAGTCTGAATTTAAGTCTGCAAATGAAAAGAATACGGTTAGTTGAAGCAGAACGGCAAAACTTTTGACTGCGGAAAGGACCATTGCTTGCGTCAAAATCAGAAGAGATTGATTAAACGTAGCATTTCATTTTTCAAGAAATTTAATATCCATAGAGATTTTCAACCTTTTTTCTTTAGTCAACCGAATTCGAAACCTTGCATACTTCAGAATATCGCAAAAATAGTCTTTCCTTGCTGTTCCTTTTAATCCTTCGATATCCTGGTTGTCTCAAACAAAAAAAATTGTAATTCTCTGAAGCAGCTTACGTCAGCTTCACTCCTGTTCAATTTTTTATACGGAGTTTTCCCTTTCAAGCTCTTGGTGAGACAATGATTTCTAAAATAATTAGCCGTGTTGACAGTTTCAGTCTAAAAGCATGGTGGAAGACCTGACTGCTTGGCAGATATCGTGTATAATGTCCAGGAGTGGTATGGTTCTGTTTCCAGCTAGTGATTCTCACGATCTCGTCTCGTCTTGTTTTCGAGATGAGACTGATCATTTTCCTCACGAGAACGAGACGAGACTTCTTGCTAGTCTAATCTCGTGTCTCGTGCGAGAGTCTTGTGGTCTCGTACGAGACTGTTGCGTTCATAAACAAACAAACAAATTTTTATTTCACAATCTACATAATGTAGGCATACTGGCATAGCTGAATATTGATAATTTCACATATGTGGCAATTCTTGGGTGTAACCAAGGTAGGACTTTTTTTTTGTCCTGCATCAACTACTCGGTTATTAGCAGGTTTTTCCCATGGTGGTTTTTCTGTAACGATATTACAATGATGACGACAACAACGAAGTACTGTGAGATTCACATCTTTGGATCAGTGGGGGATTTTTCAGTGGGGTTTTGTTTCGATGGCTTTCTCGTTTCATCCCTTCTCCCGGGCGCGTGTGGATTTGAACCCGGGACCCTCGCCTTTGGAAGCGGGGCATACAATTTTCTCGGCATTGGAAGCTCTTGGTAGATTGTGGAAAAGCAGATCAGTCCATGTAGGGAAACGTGCCAAGGACCACAGACCACAGGACGCTGGGGCGAGATACCTCTGCTTATTTGGCTAGATGGATCGTGATGAGTTAATTGTTCAAATGAAGGTTTTGAAAACTGTCACGATATTTTTTCATTTTTTTTTTATTATACAGGTTCAATATAGCAATAAATAACTTGAAAATAGTAGTATCTACCTACGAACAATAACCCTACATAGGAGAAGTTCGACAGAATGAAAAAATTATTGCCTCCTTATTTTACGACCATAATTAATTCTATTAAGTTTGAATGGTATCCAATCCAAAACCGAAGCCGATTTATCCATAAGTTCCAGGAAACCCGCAGTATCTTGCCTCATGTGTGTGTGTGCTTGCCCATGAATGTCGAATTCAGCTTGCCGCATTCGTAATTTATGGCTCTAATTAATTGATTAATAAATGTCACACAAAGCTGCATTCTATCATATCGACCCGGCCTATTATTCCGCTGTTTTATTTTACACAATAAAACCGCCGTTGTGCCAACAAAATGGCGCAAGTATAGGCACCCATACAGCTGAAGCTGTTGTTGCACGACGAAACGAAAAAACCCGCTTACCATAAACGTCTTTGCTTTATTTATTGGCCGACAGTCACTATCTCCTGCAAAAATCTGAACAACTGAGATATAGTGGCCGGTAGCGTTATCCTGCAGCCTGGACTGAAATTCGCAAAAATGGTTTTTTGTTATTCGCGTGCAAGTGCATTTAGAAATAGGCTTTACCGTTAGGCGAATGTAAGGAGTTTATGTTCTTTTATGCGAACAGATCACGTGATGATGAGCGAGCGAGGCCTGCCGCGGATTAATTATAAAATCTGTTTAAAAGAGGGGAAATATGCGCGCATTGTCGTAATAATTGGTTGCGGTACGTGAGAATTACTCGTTCACATTATGCGCGGCTCTCTGTTTGTGTTTTACGTCATGAAATATTCAAACTAGCTGCTTTATTCGTATATGCACAAGTTGCACGGTTGTAAGTATAAATGTAAAAGCTTTTAATAGAGCCATAAAAATTAGATATCATTCCGTGTGATATGGAGAAATTTCCTGTAGAAATAAACTAGCTGAGATAAGCTTTTACGACGGACCTGGGTTATTATTATTATTGTTACAATATCCCGCGATGAGGTAATCTAATAATCGTAAAAAAAAAAACAACAGCAAGCTGGATGCTTGAGTGAATGGCAAGGACTACGATGAATAGGCGTAAAACGTCCTGCAACATAGTATCAGAAACACCTTGTAGTTTCCTAGTTGGTAGAGCTTTACGTTACGTTACATTTTTGTTTTTCATCCTGAATAACCCCCTCGCAGGTCTCTCGTATCTTGAACCAGTCTACAGTTTACAATTATTATGTATTCGTCAGAAACGCTAAGGGTCGAGTCGGGTCAGGTCAGGTAGCAATTCAGCAAGGTAGCAATTTTAAGAGGTACGCGCTAATTTTTCTCGATGCATGATCAATTTATTGTAAAACTAGCTTTCTATGACAGTAAACGCACGAATGTTGTTTCAACTAGATTCGTGGATGTGCTGGTGATGAACATCGAACCTGATTCTGGGCATCCATAACAGAAACGAAGCCCACCGATCTATCGCCAGGATAGCTAAAGAATTGAGCTATTGAATAGTTTGTACAGAATTCAGAAAGTATGTAGCAAACCACAGTTACCTAAGCTCAAAAAAGCGCAAAATTTTGTGGGGTGTGGCATTATTATTTTTGGGAAGTTATTATATTTTTCAATCTACGTAGTATGTTTTTTGGATTAATTTGGAAGTTTTTGGATGGCTTGATACTTTTTACAGTTCTTCTGTACTAACAGAAGTTGATGTTACTTACTAAAACTCATGAACTGTGATCCAATAATAAAAAAAAGTTGAAGTATTTCACTTCTGATGTAAACTAAATCTAAGATTTGATATTATTTGAGTTGAGGATCTGGTACGATTTTGTTTCAACTTGATTTCAGTTCCCCTAATGTTCGGCTACAAAGATCCGAAGCCCGTTTTTGATGTCATTTTCATGAAACCAAAAACCATATTCAAGGTTCAGGCGCACTGTGTCACATAACAATTGGTTATCTTTCCATCAAGCCCTACCACCTGCGCGACAACACCTTAGTAGCGAAAATGCTGGATTAAAGGATGCTTACTCAATTCAGTATTAAAATTTTTTAATCCTGGATCAGCTCAGGAACGCCAGATACCTTAGTTCTCTCGTTGTGGAGTCGGCGTATTTGCAAGTTCTATTGAGTAAGGAGTCCAAGGGAGAGGTGAGTGCTTTTACAGAGGTCTCTATCAGTTCACGCGTATGCCATTCGGCCTTAGCATCAACGGTACTGCTAAGTGGCAGCGATCAATTCACACTGCTCTTGACGAGGCTCTTGATGCAGATCCAAAGCCACATGTTCTGGTTTACCCATGGACACAATCATGATCGTGGTGTCTCCAGACTTTGATTCCCATCTACACGTATTGAACAGTGTCTTCGACCATCTGCAGGCTGAGGGTCTCACCATCAGCAGGGACAAAAGCCAGTTCTGTCGACGCAATTGCAGTACCTGGGCTACGTGATCGAGCATCAAAGGTCTCAGAGATCTGGGCAAGGTGCAGATCTGAGTAATGCGCGATTGTTTTTGCCACAATGAAAAACTGTTCGGATAAAGCTCCAATTGCAACATGTCCCGATTACTCTCGGCGGTTTTTCCTCCAAACCGACGCCTCAGATTTCGGTCTGAATGCTGTACTCTCCCAGTCCGGTGAGAAAGAAGAGCAGGTAATGTTTGCAGTCGCTGACTGGACAAGAGCGAAATAGTATATTACATACCGAGACGGGAAATACATCATTACTGCTGAGGGCACAGCTTGGAGGCTCTAGCCCGAAGCTGGAATGATGTTTTCACCGTCGAGAGTATGTATACTATTTTACTCACAACCATGTACTCAGCTTGCAGGATTACAGGCGTTCAAAAGTTGAAATCTGAAAATTAACTTTTTGTCATAACTTCCAGATAGGCCGATTATTTTGCTGAAACGTGGTTCCAGAAATACTGATCAACACACTTATTGTTTGGTTGGATGAATATTTTGAAATTTCCCTTCTAAAGCTACCATTTCTTCACTTTCTCGGGAGGTCCGCAATGGGTCACTTCCCGACCTTCTACTAGGTATGTTATGAATCAATTACCATAGTGATTGTGAGTAAATATACCTACCGTCACCGAGAAGGAGTGTTTGGCTGTAATCTAGTCTGTAAAATCTTCCGCCAGTATCCCGAAGGAATCCAATTCAATGTGACAACGGACCACTGGAGCCTTGTGCTCTGGTTCCATAACCTGAAAGATCCTTCTGGACATCTAGCGAGATGGGCTGTGCGGCCGTGATCAATAATCATATGACTTGGAATAATACACCGATTTTCGGTAAAGAACACGTCGTTCCTGATTTTCTGTTGCAGAGCGCTCCAGAGTCAGCTATTACTGAGGGAGGGACTGAGGCATCACTGATATAACCGTACATCGATCTCACGTACTTTCTGTGTGCTCACTAAGATTTTACTACATGGGACTTACAGTGTACAAGAAAATGAAAGAATAGATAGGGATTTCCAGGAGCACAGTAACTTCGGGTATGCAATAGAAGTCTCTCAAACTCCAATTGAAGTAACAAGTATATGAATGCAGCTGCGTAGAAAACAAAAGAGGTATTTCACTTGGAAAACGTCTAGAGCGGATTTTTAACGAAGGCAGGTAAATTCATTGCATACGCCTGGAATAAGAAAACTGATTCCATTAGCATTAATAATTGAAAATATATCGTGCAATGTATTAATAACTCGGATGAAAGAAAAAGTTCCATCCAGCGGAATACCATTTATAGAACGCATACGCCCATATAACATGGTTGTTGCACAGCCTCCTGTTCGTGTTGTAACAGCGCAATTATTCAATAACAATTATCGTGTAATATACGGAATTTGCGATGATTTTTACAGTATATCCACCACCACGCCGCCACACCGACCGGTACTAAATATTATTCTTTATTTTTCATATACATTAATCAGCATATAGGCAATGAAAGCATCTTGATAAGAGATAAACATGAAAGTCCGCAGCACAGCAGCGGCTCTCCGCCGTTGCTTCGTGAAGAAACAACGGCGGATTTGATGGTGGGTATTAATAAAACATTGATATTATGAATTATTTATGTTTTGTGTATGTGTATGTGAGTGCGTTCTTATACAACTGCGCGAAGATAAGAAGGCCGTGTTCACGATGAGTGTTCATGTACAGAGTGCATCTCGCGGTCGCGGAATTTCTTCTTTGTTCGACAAAAGAAATCCATGGCGTTTGATGCACCTTGTGTATACAAGCATACAGGTATACACACGGCCATGTCTGTTTTGCTCATTAACATTTACCTATTCATACTTTTATCTGCGTGCGTAATTGCCTCGCCTATTATTCAATTAAAGACATTAAACGGGTTAAAGAGAGATGGTCACGTAATAATCTTATCAAGAGTCGTGTCAGTTCGATATGGTGAACAAGCTTAAATCTCCATAAATTTACCAATAAAGCGGAAATCGCTTTGAGCTCCCGGTTGATTATATGATAGTTTCTCGGTGCATTTCACGCTTTATTGTGCACAAAGCACAAAAGATCGATGGGGCTTTGAGCTTTGCATGGATGAGCTTTGTCGGCGGGGGGTTCGCCGCCTGTGCTGGCGTCGGGGTCTCTTCGAGTCGAGACTCGAGCGCCATCTAGAGCAGCTACGCGCAAGTCTTCTCGTTTCGCAGGACCTGCTCGATGCTCAAAGGCGGACGCTTATCGAGGAAAGGGTGTGTATCAGTTTCTGTACCACTGTGACATCAGGATTTGCTACAAATTCAACTGATACAGATTCAACTGATCAAACCTCAGTCACCACCAATGATAGAGGTTGGTATTCTACTTAAAACATAGCCGAAACTGATTGTACCAGCTTGGAAAATAACATATTGTTACGAAACTCGCTGAAGACCACGACGTGCGAATAAGAACACACCTGCATAATTGGTGGAGGAGTCGTGCTTCGAGAGCTTGCCGGTATATTCGCGAAGCCGATAGACTTTTCTACAGCCCTTTTGAATAGACTAGCAACCGATGCTGGGATATACCGGAAGGACAATGGACGCGACAAGAATCTTCCAGGCTTTTTCGGCAGAAGCTGGAATAATCGCGAAGAAAAGACGCGAGTATATGGCGGCATGGTCAGGAAACAGGTCATAGTTGAATTCACAGCGAGACTGCGAACAACAGCGGAAGTGGTATTCCAAGTACCTATACGACAATTCATTTGAATTGCGTAATTTAGAAGTACGCTGTGATAAATCGTGCGTGTTTGAACGCTCACTTGATTGATAAAGTATCCAACGCAAAGGACCCCGCACGATTCTTATGGAAAATGGCTCCCGGTTAAATTCTCTGAATTTTTGATATGTTGTAGCTCATGAGATACTAATCAAATACCGTGAACCCCAAACTCAAATAATGGACAGTTTTTTACCCACAGGGGGTTGAAGTTGGAGGTTTTGACGGCTTCAAAATGATATTATGACGTTGATAGAAGCTTTTTATTTGGTTTCTCTTCAAGTTGAGTTTCATGCTAAATGTATTTATTTGACAGAAAAATATCAACCCCCTCCTCCACCCCCAACCCCTATCTACCATCATAAAATTCGAGATTACTCCCAAAAACCATGCGGATGGCTTGTGTGATTTGAATTATGAATTTTGACATGAAAATTATTTTCCACCCCTAATGTTGGGGTGCCGATTTTCCAATTTTCCTCGGTTAATTTGGCTGGATTTTTGGTATTGTGTACTTCTAATTCTGCTGAACAAAAAGTTCTTATGCCAAAACTTATTCCTATGGACAGTTTTTGTTCTACAGGGGACTGAAGTTGAAGATTTGAGAGCATAAATATTGAACTTCAGTCCCCTGCAGAACAAAAACTGTTCATAGGAATAAGTTTTGGTATGAGCTTTTTGTTCAGCAGAATTGTAAATACACAATACCAAAAATTCAGCCAAATTAACCGAGGAAAATTGGAAAATCGGCACCCCAACATTAGGGGTGGAAAATAATTTTCATGTCAAAATTCATAATTTAAATCACAGAAGCCATCCGCATGGTTTTTGGGAGTAATCTCGGATTTTATGATGGTAGATAGGGGTTGAGGGTGGAGGAGGGGGTTGATATTTTTCTGTCAAATAAATAAATTCAGCATGAAACACAACTTGAAGAGAAACCAAATAAAAAGCTTTTATCAACGTCATAATATCATTTTGAAGCCGTCAAAACCTCCAACTTCAACCCCCTGTGGGTGAAAAACTGTCCATTATTTGAGTTTGGGGTTCACGGTATTTGATTAGTTTCTCATGAGCTACAACATATCAAAAATTCAGAGAATTTAACCGGGAGCCATTTTCCATAAGAATCGTGCGGGGTCCTTTGTAATAATATTAGGCATGAGTGTGAAAGTGCCGGAAACCACGACTGTCTGCAGTCAAGACATTTTTGTCAACAACTGAGAGCTTATAGTTCACACATTTGACGTTGCATTTATTTCTGACAGCTCAACGTTTTCCTATCAGCCAAAGTTATTAAAACAAAATATTGTTACTTTGTGGGCGTTTTACCATACCTACATTCTACATTTAATTTTTGATGGCGTCTCTCAAACTGTTTCAGAATACGAGTTGCGCTCTGACATCATTTGTAACTATTTTCAATTCGATTTTACGATTCGAGCACTCCACTGAAAGAGTCTCTTTGCGGTGGACCGATTTACGGCCACTTCCTCACCGTGATCGCCCATCATCGCTTCGACAACTCCAGGACCGGACTTTAATGCGACCGATAAATCTTGCCCCATTCAAATGCATTTTACAACTCCGGCGGATTTAATGTCGCTTGTGGGAAGCGAGCACTAAAAACTCCGCCGATGCTCTTTTACGAGAACGCATTTTATTGAACCGATTTCGATCCGTGGCATCCATCGGATGAGGAGAGCCTCGCCATCAGCGCCGGAGAAATGTGAGGAATTGAAACGTTCCGAATTTTTATGTTTATCCAAGCGATGTCATAAAATTTACAAGGTTATTTTTTAGAGCATAGAGTAGTAAGAAGACGAGATGCTATATGATAACGATTTTACTGCCGCTGGGCGCTGAACGACGTTTCTTCGACCGCGGGTGGGTGTCCCCCCGTTCACAAGACTCGCTGTGTCGTTGAGTTGACGGTATTGTAAGCTACCGGGGAAAAACGACCGCCTCGTTTGCCTTATACGGGGAATTATGGTCGTGTCGGTGAAAAGCGACATGTCGCATACGAAAAAATGTTGAAATATGGTAATGGAATACTAAAAGGTGACAGATAATTGAGCCGGTGAAACGCAACCACCCTGACTCGGAAAAAGATACTTAAAGCGTAGAACACGTATAGGATACGGAGGTATTTTTTTTCTGAATGATGGGCTGTGTGGTATGTTTGAAAAGCAATGTAAAGCATACTGAGCGAGATCGTTTTTATCCGATCCATTTTATACGCCCCGAGATTCAATCATTAATCTTCATGAATGCGAGTTCTATGCCACGGACTAGTGTTCTACCTGCAGGTATTTGCATTGCTCATGATTTATCGGTTATTAATTTCATGGAAGTTGTATCGACTGCGCGCAGTATACTCTACAATGTTATTTATTGAAACATTCTGTGCGCCGGCATGCTCCACGCATCTCTTGAGGTCTTAGTATAGAATTTTGATTGCATCTGGTGGAGGGAGCTCTTGAGATTTTTTATTTAAAATCGTGTACTTGGATTTTTTCGTCTCTTTCATACCAAATAAATGAGAAAACTGCCTTCATCCAGCCATTCAGATCTAGAAGGACCGCATCAACATAAAGTTCTCACATCCACCTATTAGGTATACCTTCATTATAAAACCTTCGCACATTATGATTGAAAGCACGCGGTGATTGAAAGCAGACCGAAGGCAGGGAGGAGGGGGGTTTAGAACTAGACTCTTTTGATCAAGCTGATGGTTATTATAATAAATTTGTATTTGATTAGCAGATGTGCCAATTTTGGTCAAGATCGATCACAGATTTTTTGGGGAGAGATAAAGCAAAAAATATTTATATAAGTCCTTCAAGAGCACGGTGAAAATCCTCAACAGAAGAGGTCACCAAAGTCAAAATCATTTAGTCTGTATCTCTATGAAATGCCATCATATGGAGAAAAAACTTCCAGATCCCTATGCCTAACTGAGTTAGAATCCAATGATTCCAATGTACCTGATGTTTTTGAGAGGAATTTTTATAAACGATTTATGTGGGAAGACCGCTTTTCATTTATATTTTTGCAATTTATTGTTAAGAATCCCGAGAGCTGCTTGCCTGCTAGTTTTTGAAGAACCATCAAGAAATTCGTGGTTTTCTTCTCTCGTACCAAAATCAGGCGAAAAATCATCCAGGCCATAAAGAAGAAACATCCATTCCCAAAAGCAATCTCTTCTATACATTTCTCACGAATTGTGGATAGTGCTGTGCCATCTGCCTGCTGTCACCAATGAAGGAATTGTCAAGGCAACAGCTTTTTTCCCAAATGGTCCCGCAAAAGGATTGAATGCTATATGCCCCTAATATTTGAGGATTCAACAAAATACTAGAGCTTGATCAAAATGCTCTAAACCTCACCACCGGTTTATTCTTTCTATAGGATAATAGCTGGAGTTGTAAGCCGCAGGATAGCTGACTGATGAGCTTGAATGTAACTTCACACCTTATCAATTTGGTATAGAGCCGCACGAGGAGAGGAATAATAGTATATTACATACCGAGACGAGAGAAATACATTATTACTGCTGAGAGCACAGAGAGCCTCCAGGCTAGCTGGAATGATGTATTTACCGTCGAGAGTATGTATACTATTTTACTCACAACCATGTTCTCAGCTTGCAGGATTACAGGCGTTCAAAAGTTAAAATCTGAAAATTAACTTTTTGACATAACTTTCAGATAGGCCGATTAATTTTGCTGAAACGTGGTTCAGGAAATACTGATTAACACACTTATTGTTTGGTTGGATGCATATTTTGAAATTTCTCTTCTAAAGCTACCATTTCTTCACTTTCTCGGGAGGTCGGCAATGGGTCACTTCCCGACCTTCTACTAGGTATGTAATGAATCAATTACCATAGTGGTTGTGAGTAAAAGTATCTTGCACACATTCTGCGAGACGCCGAGACGTTATGAACAACTCGCTCACCAGACAACAAAAGTACTACTAGAGATGGATTTCTTGAACACGTTCAATTTGTTTAATAATACTTAGATCGAGAATTATTCAAGGAAAAAATTGGTGAGGGAATACCAAATTTCCACAATTTCCAGTGCTATAGGGAACTTCAAGTTTTTATCATGGTAAAAATCATGATTTGGGAATTGAAACCACGATCATGGGAAAAACCGGTATTCTTTCAAAACACGGAGATTACCAAGGCACCAAGGGGATCTTTTGGGTCCTCCTCTGTTTTGTCTTGGAATCCAATCTTTGGTAAAGTTAAGGAATAAGCCCCTGGAATTTATCCAGCAACGCCTTATTCCACAAGCTCAACTCCATCCTAAATGTATACCTATTGCCAAAAAAAAAACCTTATATTCATATGACAGAAAAACGATTCCAAAAATCTATCTTTAAAAGGCATTCGGTGATTTTTTTTTTTCATTTTCAACTTTTCGGTTTCGTCATATTTTTGCCATGTGAATCTCACCTAAAACTCTGCATCTATAGTATGAAAGACCCTGTACCTACATGAAAATACATAGTACAAAAACCATGACAAAAATATTTTGAAATGCATTCTCACTATCACCCGTCATCAGGTCAAAGGTTAATTTGAGCAGCCAAACAAACAAGGATTTAATTTCCCATGAAACCTCATAGCCTCCAATAACACCATTGTCCACATGCACGCTGCCCATTATCGATATCAATCTTCACCACAATATTGTCGTACAATATACTCGAGCCTCCTCCACCCCTTGGGCCACGCGTTATCCCTGGCCGGTGGGAAAACAGGGTCGCATCGGAACCCTTTCGGCTCTTTGCATCTCCGCATACTCTTAACAGCATGGATCCGGCTCTCATCACCCTTAACTTTATTATTATATTTGTTTAGAGCACCATTATATCGCTCCATGGATGCTACATCACCACCATACGACCACCACCCATTGGCGTTCTGTAGTGTTGTAAACTTTATTCTAGTGCTAAAGACTTGGGGCCGGCTTTTACAATCCTCGTTTTTTTTCTTCACCTCCGCTCTCCACCGGAGCTCAAAAAAAAGATTTGATTGAGCCGACCGCGCTCAATAATCGTAAACACGGCGTGGACATCATTATTGTTGCCAGGTTCTTTTCTTGGAACCGCGAGCATTTTGTCAGTTTTTTTACGAGGTACGAAAAGGCATAAAGTGTGTCTTTTTTCCTGAATTGTGTGTGATGCTCGCGCGGGACCATATATAAAGGCGTTGTATTTTTTTTTAAGTGATACGCACCACCTTGTGAAATTGTTTGTTGTCGTGTTAAAGATTGTAAATCAGCGCCGCACGTCTTTAGAAAAGAGCATCTGTAAAACAATTCGGCGATAATTAGCAAGCGGGGAATTTCTAGATTTTGTAAAATGTAAATTTTGTGTGCGAGATGCGAGAGATGTTCCCGGCGGCGGCATTCCGAATTTAACAACGTTATCAATTATTGACCTGTTCTTTGATCTCTTCGTGTATCCACAGATTGTTGTTAGATAGTTTGATTTAGTATAGGCAGCCCGAAATGTACAAAAAAAAAACGCTCCGCCGGGGTCCTTTAATTAGGTTAGATAGATACCATAACGACAGGTCCGGTCGGTCGCATTCTTCGGTCCGAAATGTCGTTCGCCAAATAAAATATACCCCACCTGTGTTATGTTATATGCATAGAGCTCGGTAAATCGGCTCCCTGGTATCGATGACATCAACCTGCAGGATCCCCATAAACGTAAATAACTCTTCGTTCCGTTTTATCTCTTTTGCTCCGTGAGGTCTCGGGTCTTCTCCTCACACTTTCGCGCGCTCCTTTTGGCATTTTATCTCATCTCGGGAAAAATTCGCTGCGCTTCTGAAACACGCCCGAGACTGCGGCTATACAGTCGCTTAATTAAGTTGCTCGGGGCCAGGTGAAAACGCGTGGTATATGGGTGGGCACGTTGATAAAATCGAACCTGGTGGAGTCGAAGGGCAAAAACGCTGGAGAAATCCGGCGCGAACCTGCAGAAATACGGAGAATAAAGGAAAAATTCGACAGAAATTTCATCATCAAGCAAACCAAAGAAGGTATTTCTCCTGAATACAAATATCTGAGACTTTTCTGGAATTTTCGGTATGCTGTAGAACATATTGTTGTTACAGACTGCACTAACCCTCAAGAAAAGTGGCGCACCTAGATTTTTCTTCACCTTGATCTTTATAGTGTTATCACTTCATATCCTCATACGATTAACTAATCTAGAAAAAAACTAGGGGTTGCCATTGAAAAAAAATCAATGACGTCACTGTCTGGAAACGGGAAAGGGCAGAAAAATAAAAATAATTGGGAAATGTTTCTTAAAAAAAAAATCAATTCGACCTGTCCAAGAGTTTTTCAATATTTCGGACAGGAAAGAAAATAAATCCATCATTCCAAACTTTTGCCGCGCACTGTATGTATCACCAGACGTTAAACTTTCGAGGCGCAATTTTTTTCAATTTTCCAAAATAAGTGCCAATACGACGAGATTCCCCTCATCCGCCTGATTCAGAAAAGTACAACATACGTGCCTCTCACTAACTTGATCCTTAAAAACGATACAGGGGTGTCACAGTTGACTATATTCGATTTTCAAAAATTTGTAACTTGCAAGCTATCTCATCAAATTAGCTTTAATTTGGCATGGCCTGTTTGTCGGAAACATTCATCTACTTGCAAAATTTCCAGAGAATCCAATCAGTAGCGTAGAAGTTATGGGCGCCATCAATTTGGAAGCAGCTGAAGAACCTTTCAAATTAATGTTCTCTTCGGAGCTCCTACGCCACTGATAATTGCATTTCTTGCGTTGAGTTTGGCAGGTTCCGCGACTTTTTACAAACTTATTCTAATACTTCGACGCGAATAGTTCTATATTAGAAACTGAATGTAAACGCGACGGGATATTAGGTCACAGAGGGAGAGGGGACTTGCTTTTGTGTGTTCTTGCTGACCAGACGTTCCGAAAGAAACAGTTGTCGTAATTTACTACAGGTGGGTCGTTTTTACATTATTTCCTAAAATCATACTCTGAATCGCTTCTGGTGTGACTGCATTAGTTTTTGGGTGATTCAATTTTTGTTTTCATGCATGTGAGGCCGGATCGCATCTTCCTGTTCGGGCGGCAATTTTACTTGTTTCCGGGAAAATAAGAGGACCGAAAGGGGTTTTCGCGGTTTTTACAGCCCAGTTTGAAGCAAGGATGGAGGCTCCCTACGCGTTTCGTGTATTTTACTAATTTTCTGGGATGCCCAACGGCCCTGGGCGTGTGTTGGGTACTACGCGTTATTTTTCCTCTGGATAATGTCACATGGATGCAGGAACGCAAATTGGAGCTCGACCGCGAAGAAACCGGGAGGCATCGTAAAATAATATCGCGGGCATGGACAATGCTTTTTTGTTGCAGGCCCGATTGCTCGAGTTTATTCTCTATTTTTACCAACTTTATATCGGCAGCACCGTAAAGCTCGTGCGTAGCTATTTATTTAAATTTCATCATTGAATTTACGTTCTGATTTTTGATGTCACTTTTATTGTCTCAAGAATTTTGTAAATTTGTGAATTTCATGTGAATATTTTTATGACCATTCCAATTTATTTTGTGTGTGATTTGCTTGTCATGTAATCACTTGTCATGTACTTACTTGACTGTAATTTTTGTATGTTCTATTTTCGTTAGTGTCATGATTTGATTTTCATGTAAATGTCATTGTCCGCCGTCTTTTATGACTCTCATATTTTTATGACATGTTTTTAAGCTCGCTGCTTTGTTTGTCAGATATTCAATGTGGGTATTTTACATGATCCTACTAACCTCCCAATTTTCTCTTGTTTTGGGTTTTTATACATTGTTGATAATTCCATCTGCATTGTTGATTTGTTGATTTATCATGCATTGTTTACTGATGTGTTTTACATTTGTTCACTGATGTTTCTGCGATTTTGTTTTTACTAATTTCACTTACACTGAATACCGGAATTTATCAGTGAGTTTTTGTCGTTCATTTGTCATGTATGTGAGAGTCTTCCTCTCAGGGCTCAACTCAGGGGTTTCTCCGACTGGGTTCTTCCACTGAGTGCCCTTTTCCGAATCCGTCACTCTTTCTCTTTCTTTGACTGACCGTATTGCATATTTTGTTGTTGTGTTTTTAATTGTTTTTGTTCATTTTGTCCATTGTGTGTCATTTTGCTGGTCTGTCAGTCCTGTGTTAGGTGTCTTATGAAGAGAATCTGATTCATTTAAATTTTGCTGATGATTTTAATGAAAAATTCATTTTGTTTGCTGTCAATTCGTGTTTTTGTTCAACTTTTCAATACAATCGTCAACCCCAAGGTTCCGTTCTCGTCGCGAGTGAATCCTGAGTGAAAGGAACAACGTAAGCAAAACGTAGGTAAGAGGTCCAAGGTGGAAGGGGAGGGGGTAACGACAATCATAGCCAGGGGTCCAAAAGAGGGGAACAGTTCAAAGTAGCGAAACGATTCCGACAAATCAGCCTCTGCTGAATTCAAGCTATTTTGGTTCGCAAGTTACAGATTTTTCACAATCGAAAAAAGTGAATTTTGACACCCTGTATCTTCCTTAGAAAGCAAGTGAGAGGCGCGTATATAATATGTTTCTAAATCAGGGGGATGAGGAGAATCTTTTCCCAAGTTTGATCGGTTCAAAGTAATCCACCCTGTATACGAAGAATAGAAGAAAAAGACATTCAAAAAGCTATTTCAGTCTAACACAAACTCACTGCGGCTTTTTCTTTGCTAACAAAATTAAAATTTTCTGGCAAGCTTTGCAATCCTTATTTCTCGCTGTATAAGCCTGCTTCCCTCCTTGCTTCAAGTCAAAAGCTATATGTTCGCTAATTTTATCGAGCCTGGGTCGTCAAAAAAGGATCTTCGGCCGAGGTTTAAACAACATTTTTAAGGCGATTCACAGGAAAAAATCATGAAAATATTCAGTTTTTACTCCTCATCCATGTATTGTGTATTTTATGCCTTGCATTTTTACAAAAACATAGTTACCTATGACAAACAAACTTGACAAGACAATCCTGTCAATTCTTTTTTATCCGTGTCACTTTCTAAAATTATTTCATGGAAAAAAAAAGAGTGATTCTGACACTGACACTCCGCCGGAAATAAGCGAAGCCACAAATGTAGCAGCTTTGCATCTGCTGCCGGAGAAATTGTGTCAAATCTATTTAAAAAAAATACGAACTTTTTTCGAATGGGCCAGATCGAAGAAGGGTAATAATTGGACCAAACCTCGAGCCTGCTTTTCTTGCCTATTCCTCCGACAAATCTACGACTCATGAGGCATCTTCCTACCTTGGAGCTCTTCTCCGAGATTCCCAGGCTGGTGTCTTTTTGGCGTTACAATATGTATAATCAATTTTACGGCTTTCTGCATTAGAGCAAGCTATGGAAAAAATGGGTTGCGTTGGTACGAATGGGACGTTGACGACTTGTTGGCAGCTAGCTGTCTTCATGTGCAATTTTCAAAGTGACATTGTCACCGTCTCGAGAAGTCATGTACGCGGAAGTGAAAATTTTCGAGAATATGTGAGGAATTGTTAGTTTCCTTTGAGTGTTTTGATGAGAGGACGTTAAGGGAGATTATCTTTACTGATTCGTGGGTCTTCGCCAAAGCTATTAGGTTTTTGCCGGCCACTGAGAAAATTATGCCGAAAGTCCGTGATGCCGTGTAGAAATGGAATGTATGGAGGAAAAACCCACTGCCCAAAAGGGAACTTATTCTTTAGATGGACAATATGGATAGTGGTACAATAATTTATTGAGTTGAACTGTACGGAGACGAGGCAATTTGGGCATGAGTAAGGTAGGTACACTTGAAACCTCGACACGGTGACAAGGTGTCACATTGAAAATTGCACGTGTAGACAACTGGCTGGCATCCCCTTGTCATCGTATCATTCGTATCAACACAACACAATTCTTCCATAGCTTGCTCTAACGCAGAAAGCCGTGAAATTGATTATATGTGGTAACAATGTGCATGTCACATGATGCACGTCATTATTTTCTGGAAGCCGTCGCGGCGCCGGCGTAGGAGACGGACGGGCGACGCCACGGTAAATTCATTGTAAATTGTTAGTTGTGACAATCAAAGAATGTGGCAATAGCAATAATTATTGACATTGCATTGACAGTCAACAAAACGCATGGTACCAACATTACGCAATTTCATCCCACCCTCGATCCCACCATTATACTGGGGCGATTTTGCGTATTTATGTCTGCGGGTGGGATTGATAAAATTCGTACCATGCCTAATTCGACCTTCTGTGGCTTATTATTGTGGTAACTCAATATAAACTGGATAAATTACAATTTCGTGAACTAGCAGAAAATACTTTGGAACCTTAGTTATGCAACCCGTGCTGCAGCGAAAGGAACAGGTGAAGTCTAGCGGCCGTGAAGTGATTTTGACATAAGCGTACAAAAAAGTTCAACTTCAGGGCCGCAACAGAGCACTCTAAACAACGTGATTTTGGTTGATCGCCTGAAAAACTCTTCTTGAAGCAAGTACCTACCAGACAAATTAAAACATTTGATTTGTTGATGATTTCATTACAAAAAAATAAAAATGAAAATATGTACCCACAAAAACATGTTGGTTTTCAGTTGGTGAGTGTTGGGCTGATAGATTTATTTGAAAATTGGAATATTTAACAGTTTCATCGATTGACTTCACAGATTTAGCCGTAATTTAGCTCAAACTGATTGAAACAAGAACCGAACATGAGTATAACATGACGCAACACAACGCAAGGTGCACCGGAGCTAGTCGCACCATCCGACCAAAGCCAGATTGGCATCCTCATATATGAAGACAGCCCAACTAATTAAACATCTGAGTTGTACACTGGCATACCCAGTGACATAAACATGGATTAGCTGTTTGAACAAGCTTTGATCGGATTGACGGCAAATTAATTGTGCCACATGACAGTGCCTCGGAGAGTGGATTGCCAGAGTGCGTCCGAGAGCTGATGCTGGCTGGCTGCAAATCCTCTTTGGTTGGTTTTGTCCTCTCTGTGTTCCGCTTCCTATACATATACTTCATCATCGGCAACCAAACACCACACAGGCACAGCACGCATAAGCCGACTAGCGCGGGATTAGGCCCTCGCACACCCTATTCGCACGCGCGTGTGTGATGCCTACTCTCGCATTTCTTTGAACGTTTGATCTACCAAGCTACGTACAAAGCTACGTGCAGATTGTGGAAGGTTTAACATTCAAATTTGGACTATTCATATAGCGTTGACTGGTCAAAGTATCAACAGCTCGTTAACTCTTTCACCATCATTCAGCTGCAATGTCCCCTTGATTCGTGATATTTTGTGAAAGGTCTATTTATTAAAAACTGTTGGGTTCGCTTTGGCCCTCAAAGAAGCATTCATTTGCATTTTGCGATTCTCTAATAATACGTACAAGCATATGAGTGCCGGTTCATCGCCGCTAATCGCCTCTGAAAATGCACTATTTTGCCGTCTTCAAGAAGCCAAATTGGAAGGTTCCCATGAATGAATTTCGAAAAAACTTGAAGGAGACCACAACACAAAATACAAGTTGGTCTCAGATGAAAGAGTTGAAAAAACTAGAACGATTGCATAGGGTATTGCAATATTACTTAGCTTGTGGCGGGCACTGCGGTTATAATTAAGAACGACAATGACGTCAGGGGGGCAAATTTTCACGGGCTACCTATAGCTACTCACGGGTATACCTGTACCTGATTCCGTTGCCGATGAGACGACGACGGTTTCAAGCCTGCTATAATTATTACTGATTGTTTGAAGACAATGACGTTTGTCAAAACGACAATAGCAATATCAAGACCATGGGAACGTGATAGGTGAAAATCGGAGGTGAAAATCTAGGTGAAAGCATCTTCCCAAGTGACGTCACGATAATATTTTCAAAACGTTTTATCGGCTGATCGGACTTGTGTAGAAAACTTAGATTTGTTCGGTATACTCTTAAACTACTTTCCCCATGAGTTAATCAAATAAAATATAGACTCGATTTTTGTGTTGTGGTCTCCTTTAACTTCATACGGTGAGTTCCTCCGAATGCAAAAATAATGTTGTTGTACCTACGCAAATGGTCGGTCACTTCTCCACCAAAAGTGCTCATAGGGCGCTCGTCTACTATAACCTTTAGAAAAATGGCTTTATCTCTAAACTGCAAGCCAAGTGGAAATGTGCGTTTGAACAAGGCTCCCCTATTTCTTTAATGAATAAAACCGCAGCTTTCGGCCCTCAGTTCTATCAAAAACGGAATCATCCAATTTCTCACACGCTGTCTGCACTCCTCAGATTCATGTTTGCATGGTCACAAATTCAGCAGGGCTTCATGGAGCTTTCTGACTAGAGCAGCTCAAAAAATCCATCTTTTGATATGTTGCACACTGTTTCGGATCTGAATATTTCCATTTTTTTTCAAAATTTGCCAGAGACTTGTCGTCCCTGCTAGGCGTTCGATTGAATCATTTCGCAGTGTCAGAGTTACACAGAAAACATTCAACTGGATCAAACGGTTCCTCAGTCTACCTACTGACATGCGTTTCGTTCACAAAATTTGCAGAGAAAAAATTGCAACCAGCCGAAAACAACCGAAGAACACGTTCATAAGCAGGATTTCCCATGCCACTTGTCCTGATCAGTGGCATAGACTTTCATGGCTACAGGGCCGGCCTTACAGCTTTTGGCACCCAAGGCGAAGTTCTGTAATGCGCCCTTCGAGGCGCCCTTTCATGAATGAAAAATTAGCATCTCGGGCTTTTTTTTTAATGATAACAGTAACGTTGATAATATTTGAAAATTGTACAAATTGTGAGTAAAGAATCGCCGCAGCCGAATTTTTTTTTTAGATGATAGAGAGATAAAGGGCGCCCAGGCGCCCTTCCAAAGTTTGGCGCTTGAGGCGATCGCCTGGCTCGCCACACCCTAAAGCCGGCCCTGCATGGCTACTTTCAAACCTCCACGCGAAGGTTTTACTTTAGCTCGGCCGGGCCGATGAAAGCTATCGTGTGATCAATTGAATTCCTAATTTAGGCAGGCTGTGGCCTGGTCAAAATCAGGGGTTCGGAGCTGCATTTGGCTAGGGCACAGCCTGCCTAAATTAGGAATTCAATTGATCACACAATAGTTCGATTCAAAATGTTGATTTGATATCTACAGTCTACAGTTGATAGGCACTAGAGAGAACTCTTGCCTAGACGAGAAAGAGGGAAAGATAATTTCGACTGACGGCGCTATTGACGGAGGGCAGAAACTCACCTAGGTTGGCGGTCATCCCCTCGAGGTCCTTGGGCTTCCTCTTCCTGGGCCGGCCTTTTTGCCTGGGCGTCGTCGGCGCCCCGTTGAAGAAAGGAACTTTACCGATGGGCTCCGGTGGCGTGGGCGGAGGTATCTGGTGGAAATCCGGGCTGGGAAAGGGCGGCGGGTAGTGGGGCATGCCCGGGGGGTACATGCCAGGGGGCATGGGCACGTCGGGCATCGGCATTTCGAAGTGCAGCCTGCACAGCACCGCGTTGTCCCTCATCCCGAAGTGGTCGCCTTTGGTAAGTGGAGCGTTGCAGACGGCGCAGGAAAAACAGTGCACGTGAAACACCAGCTCGCGCGCCCTCATCACCAGTTCCGAAGAGATTATCGTCGCCTGACACCGCGCGCACCTCTTCATGCCGAACAGCCTGCAACAAACAAATACATTATTTATACAGTTTACGGAATAATTTACGTGCAATAATTATTGTAACGGTAATATTCAGCTTTTGAATACAATCCAAGTTTCATCAGTTGGTTTTCCTTTAGGTACTACTTATAACCTGGCGCATGGCGCTGTGGCAGAGCCTTGTTCAATTTCAGCGAATGCCTTATTGACAATTTCGTATTTTTTCCGAAAACAATTTTTGTTTTAGACATCAAATACTTCCAATTGTAACTAATCCCCGGTTGCACCAACTTTAATACTGAAATAGTTGATTGAGCATTTTCTTTTGAGAATTTCAGCGTAGTGCCCAACAAAAACCGCAGTTTCAACAAAAATCATGATAAAATATTCCGTTCACAATAGATTGTTTGCATTTCCTATGCTCCATCAACTGGCAATGACCTAAAATTCATCAAAGAAAATCCTCAATGAGCTGTTTCATGATTTAATTATTTGGTGCAACCGGGAGTTGGTGTTTGAAAATTTTCGTTGTACCTGAGTAGATATTACGATAGTATTGTATGTTCACTAGAGTTTTTTCTAATCTGGTGATGAATTGGTGGTTGAATGGTTTCAACATAGGGCACATAGAGATAATTGGGATTGAGATTTCAAGAGCCCCACGATATTCGGTAAGGTACACCGTTGTCTTCTGTTCTTATTTTGTTGAGGTTTGTACAGAAGAGACACAACTTGACTTTTGATCTTTTTCACAATGTTTTGTAACCCGTTCAAGAAACACATGCTCACCTCAATTTTCTATACTTACTTCATTTTAACACTCATCTATAAGTACTGAAATAGCCATTGGAACAGTGCAACTTTTACTACGCTTGTTCTTGCGACACGACCTGTCCGCGGATATGATTGATAATGCGAAAAGTGCTTTAGTCGAGAGCCAAAAAAACGAAAGCCCCACAGTCGTCCTCCCAAGTGCACCATCCTCTCTGCCACAACAGACTTAATCTGTTTTGACTTGTTTCCAGTCTTTAAAATATCACGTGTGAGTGTATTTGGTTATTCATGGCCCACTTTTCACACCGTGTGATTTTGAACAATTAGGGTGACTGAGATTAAACTTGACATGGTAATACATGTATTGCTATGAGAATGTTATGGATGGGGGACTGAGCACAGGCATTGTTTGCCATGGGTCCTCGCCGCATCGTCGAAGTGTGCATATGTTGTGCGTCAGAGGGAAACAATCGCAGGGACGGATTATATGAGAAATTTCTCTTCGTTTCACACAATATTACACAAATTTTTGTACTTGATAAAAATGAAAATCGTGACTTTCAAACTTTCAATAACTCTCCAGAGGAGAGATCAGGGGCGTATTTTTCCAAGGGTAAAAACTGGGTATTGATTCAGCATCCTGTTTGCATTTGCATTTTTCTGGTGCTCCTTCTATGGTGTTCCATGTAAGTACACAGCTAGAGGCGCTCGCATAAAGGAATAATGTTTGATTTGTGATGGGAATAATGGCTGGCCCCCTGTTGACTCAAACACGGGTATAATATGTAACATATGCCCCGGTGAGCCCATTCAGCTGATCGGCTCACAGTTATACGGTTATAATAACGTTAAAGAGGCCGCAAATCGTCGGATCTATCAACCACTTCAACCCAAACTGAATAATCCGCTTCGCAGAACTATTTATAGCAACGTTTCCAGTTTAGCGCACATCTTTTACTTATATAGCTATATATTCAACTTGTTTTCAACCGCATACCAACGAAATCAAAAGGTGTGCTTAATATTTTTAGCTTTTATTTCAAGAAAAATGTACTCTGTTCACAAAGCATTATCGTACGATTATAACTCTAATGAAGGTAACGTCTGGTAGCAGCTTAATCCTGAAATATTGGTAGAAATTAAACTTCCTGGACTCTGAGAACGCGGTCAGTGGTTTGAATTGAAACCGTACTCCTGCATTTATATACAATTGACCATAGGTACTTTGTGCATATTATGGTAATGCTTGCGTTTCCTTCTGTTCGCCACAAAGATAATCACACTGGATAAACTTTGTATGCAGAATCACAACAACTATAAACGCCCATTGCCCGCATACAGACAAAAGATGTGAAAATTACAAATATTCAAATTCGGTGCTCGCAGCCCTGTAATTTGGGCCTTTACATCACCCGGCCCGGATAATATCTGGCACCTAATTTGGGTAGGAAACAACACAATAAAAAATAGCTCTGATGCTCGCACTTATTTCAGGTGTATCATAATATTACCTACCTACCTGGCGCGACCTCGTCTGCTGTTTCTCGGCCAGTTATGAATGAATTCTGGCATTATAGTAGAGAGGTAGGTATATACAGTTTGTCGGCTATTGTTCTCTGCGCCGTGGAATATCTAATTAAGGTGGAATTTATGACGATTACGGGTAGGAAGGCGAGCACACCAAGTGATGCCCTCTCGCGCGCTTCATTTATTTTATTACGTCATAATTTTAAACGCAATGTTCTCACAATACCACGATGGGCACCTCGATCTAGATGGGCGGAAGATTGTGGTGCGGAAGCAGGCTCAGTTATTTTCAGTTATTGTTATTCTTCATGCGTGCTTTGACGAGATTTATTGCCGGCCTGTGTGTACGAGGAATTAAAAACTTACGCCTTGGGTGCACACGTTATGACGTTAAAAAATTGATATACTTACCTAATAACAACAGTTTTGGAAATGTACCTGCCAGCATACTATATGTGCCACGATTCCGTTAGGTATACTTCTTTTCCACCTTAGTATGAATGAAATATTCCAAATATTCCGAACGACTTCATGGTGTTTTTCCGCAATTGCCAGGGAAGTGATGCGAAATACAAACGCCTCTTGACGCAAGGAACTGGATAATCCACCTTGGAAATACAACTTAAGTTTCAAAATCATTTTGAAGAAACATTATGGCATTTGCTGATGGAGAGTTCGACTCGAGGACAAGCCAGAAACCTGCAAAATTAGCGGATGAGCTATCCGCTATGTGCATTCAGTCGAGTAGCGACATCTCGCAGCCGAAAACAACATAAATAGGCATCATTCAGTTTCGTAAATCACCACATTGAGTGCTGATGTCGACTCCTCCCAGCGAACGCACATATAGCAGAATCGCCATGTGCATTCAGTCGAGTAGCGACATCTAGCTACCGAAAACAAAATAAATCGGCATTATTCAGTTTCGTAAATCCTCACCTTGAGCGCTGATGTCGACTCATCACACTTTTTTGGCGAACGCACATAGCGGATAGGATGCTCACTGCTGATGGTGTACCTCGCATGCAAAACTGCTTTCTCTTCAAACCAATTCGCAATTTTTGAATTTTTCTTCAACTCTCGTTTAGCCACCAATGGATATCATCGACTTCACATTAGTACCATCATTCTTCTTTCGATTTTTTTAGTTCTGATACGTTTCCAAATTCTGCCGATATTTTCGAAATTTTGAGAGTCGACGTGACATTATCAATCTTTGTCGCTACCTTTACTACCTATTATTGTTTCCAGTCGGTCCCCCTTGCTTAGGTATGAAGTCTTTAGCCTACTACGGGCTAGCTGAGTCAGCTTGGAGAGGGCTTCCAAAAAGGGAGTAGCACCAACCCTCAGATCATGCATCAGTTGTGAGAAACGGGACGGTTCCGGAAATCGAACAGAATACGGACATTTCACCGACAACCAACTCACCGACACGACATTTCACCGACACCCCACTCACCGAATCGCCGATTCGCCGACAGGACATTTCACCGACTCGCCGTTTCACCGACAGGACACTTTACCGACGCGTCATTTCACCGACAGGACAATTCACCGAATCGCCGATTCACCGACAGGACTGTAGCGTTTTGAGTTTTGGACCATAGGTACCTACATTTGAAAGATTGATATGCTCGATTCCGTACCGGTACGAATCCGAGCATGGTTGGTGTTCAGCGCCAAAAGTGTATTCGATGACCAGATAAGAATCTGATTTTCACTCAAGTATCTTCCTTCTTTTCAGACTCACCTGATGAGGAAATGTTTTTTGCTTATCTTCCTTTTTTTAGACCCGCCAGTTGAGGAGTTCATTTTTGACTAGAGTATCGTCCTTCTTTTTTGACTTAAGTCTAGTAATTAGGTGGTACCTAATCACCACCAGATACACAGTCAGTTCTTGAATTTTTGACTCAAGCATCCTCCTTCTTTTTCAAACCCACAAAATGAGAAGTGTATTCTTGACTCAAATATCATTTTTTTCGGACCCATTAGATAAGAAACCGATTTTCGACGCAAGTATCATCCGAGGTATCATCCTTCTTCTCAGACCCATCACCAGATAAAAAGTTCATTTTTCATTCAAGTATATCATCCTTCTTTTGAGACTCACCAGATAAGGAAAATCATATCAGACTCAAGTTTTATCCTTCTTAGACATAGACCTTAGACCCACCAGAAAAGATTATTTCTTGCTCAAGTATCATCCTTCTTTTAAGCGCCACCAGATGGGAGTTTAATTTTTGAGTCAAGTATTCTTAGGCCTACCAAATATGGAGTTAATTTTGAACTCGAGTATGATCCTTCTTCCCTGACCCACCAAATGAATAACTGATTTCCACTCAAGTACCATCCTCATGCTTTTCCAACTCACTACATAGATTATGTATTGACAAGAACTTTTTTTCTACCCGCTAGTTCAGGAGTTAATTTTTGATTGAGTACATATCATGCTATTTTTTAGACTCACCATATACAGAGCCTATTTTTGAGTTTTTGATTCAAACATCGCTTCCTTTCCAGACCCACCAGATAAGAAGTTCATTTTTTACTCAAGTATCATCCTTCTTTTTAGACCCACTACTCGTATGAGGGGTCTATTTTTGAATCAAGTATCCTTAAGCATACTAAATATGGAGTTCATTTTTGATTCAAGTATCATCCTTCTTTCCAGACCTACCAGATCAAGAACTGATTTTTGACTCAAGTATCATTCTTCTTTTTGAACTCACTGCATAGATAAAGTCTATTTTTGACTCGAGCAATCTTCTTTTTTTAGACCCGCCAGTTGAGGAGTTTATTTTTAACTCGGTAACCGTACGTCCGAATCCAGATTGGTTGGGGTCTAGATTTGATGATGAATTTTTGCATTTTATTATACCAGTTTTATTTTCCTCGAATTTTCCAGGAAAAATATACAGACAACAATCGGTTTTCCACGTTTGAGCTTTAAGCAATGTACAGGGTCAATGTGGCAACATGAAACCTACACAAAAAAAAGGTTTTTTTTCGCATTCGCCATTACCAAACACGATATGGTTACATTTTGCAGCATTTTCCGGGAACTCATTTTCAAGCAAAATTCGCAAATTCGGCAAGTTAGTCAAATTTCCTGTCGGTGAAGTGTCTTGTCGGTGAAATGCCCTGTCGGTGAGTTGCCTTGTCGAACTGTCCTGTCGGTAAAATGGCGTGTCGGTGTAATGTCCTGTCGGTGAAATGGCGTGTCGGTGAAATGTCCTGTCAGTGAAATGGCGTGTCGGTGGAATGTCCTGTCGGTGAAATGGCGTGTCGTTGAATTGTCTTGTCGGTGAAATGTCCAGTCGGTGGATCGGCGAGTCGGTGAAATGTCCAGTCGGTGGATCGGCGAGTCGGTGAAATGTCCTGTCGGCGAAACGGCGTGTCGGTGAAATGTCCATTCGGTGAAATGACTGTCGGTGGTGAAATGTCCAGTCGGTGAGTTGGTTGTCGGAGAAATGTACCAAACCCAATCAAACACAGCACAATTCGATTGACTCTAGTTTATTGATAATTTCCAAAATGGAAATGGTGGATTACAATCTCAAGTTATTGCAGCAATGTGACGGCCAGAAGCCTGTTAAAAGAAATAAGTAAGCAATCACCCGAAGAATTTGGCAGAGGACCGCACCACTCGAGCAATAATGCTGAGTAAACGACGGAGCCAGCTAATCGACTACTTGAAACTACAAAAGTAAACGAAGCCTCCCCGTCTGATTGGGACGAGGCCGGCGCCACTGCAGTCCCAGGGGCTCCGTGAGGTCCTTCTAGTCGAGTGCTACTTGCCTCCTCATCTGGCGGCTCCAGCGACATGGCTATACGGCCGTACGTGGTAGGCTTTTTGCTGGGGGCAAACTACTCCCTTGCTGGGAGCCGCCCAGTTCCTTTTGTCGGAAAGCACTGATGTTCAGATTCGGATTGCGGCCGCCAGTATCTAGTTTTCCTGGTACCCTCAGAGCTTGACAAAGATTCGAGGGGGGGCACCACGTCAAGAGGTGACGCTGCTAAAATACACAAAGCCAGATCGGAGTATGCACAAATCAGTGACATAAGACGACATGATACAAATACGGAGGAGGTTATGTCAGACACATTCTCAATAAATACAAGTCCGTGCGGGTGGTAGAAAATCGCAGACGGTGGCGGCATAGCAGCAATCACCCTTCTGGGAAAAAAAACCTGTTTCAAGCAGGACGAAATGTGATCTTCGAACCAAAAATGCACGAATTTTCACTCACCTAAAATGGCACCAGGCGTCCCTGGGAGAATGTTTATTTCGCCATGTTAAGTCGACAATTGCGGCGAGAGAAAAAGAGAGAAAATTGCATGGTCGGCCGGTTTTATAGAGGCGAGTTTTTCACCCAAATGGACGAAGAAAAAACGGCGACTTGCAACAGATACTCAGATATTTCGGAATAAATAGAATAGTCACAAGGAAACTTTTGAGAGGTTTCCAGAAGGATGCATGAAGGAAAATTATACAATCTCTTTGCCTCATTCTGGAAAGACTCGAGCGTTGGAGCTGGGATTTTTTGAATGGCTGAGCTGATGTGCGCTCCATATACAGTCAATAAAAAACAGTTAACAGTTCATTCGCACGCGAAAGGGGGAAACGGAAAAGTATAAAATAAAAACATTTGTACAAATGTAAACGCGTACGGACAATGGCCCGTAAAAAATAAGCCCGGCATTATTGTGTGTGTATGTTCCCGACGGGGGGCCCGGGACACCCCCCGCGGCTCTTTACGCACGCACAATGCCCGCAAAGAATACGCTCTCGGCGAGAGTACAAAATACGAAAAGTAGCGGACCAGGCTCGCCGACCCTAAGCAGATTGTGTTTTTGTGTGTGTATAGTGGTTGTTGTTTGTAATACAGATGTAGCGGAATCCCATCTCGACGACTTCCTCTTTCAATAGATCCATGGCGCGGCTTTGCGGTTTGCCGGGGCGTTGAAAGCTCAAGGCTCGGGTTTCACACGTCTAGGGTTCTCGAAGATTTAGACATTAAATTCAAAAGACAATAAATTTGAAAATCTCGGTAGGGAAATTGTACCGACATTCTGTACGTTGGGAAATTGTGCGCCGCCGCCTCCTGTCTACGCAGGCTACACAGTCACAGGCTACAGCTCAGCTTCGTTTGGCAGCTCTAGGTATGTCAGCAAATCAGGCAGCAGTTCAGATGTTGATGAAGAAAGTATTTTCTATCACCGCTTTTACTCACTTCTCACTTCTCTAAAATGTAAAATGACAGTTGAATTGGAAGTCATTTTTGAATGCACAGACAACATAATCTACTTCCTACTTCGCAGCTATCTGCACAGTGATTTACGTGGCATACGTGCATTTCCAACAGTTTACTGCTGCTACACATACTATTACCGCAACAAGTAAACTAGGAAAAGGGGTTTGAGTTATGGCCATCTGGACGTTTTAGCGTTATTTGTGAAAAGCGACACCAAAACAACAATGCGGCAGCAGGAAGGCGCTCCATATTATATTTAGCTTATGCGCGACATTATAAAGAACGCACGTGACAAGGATAATTTACAGGTACACCGTTAGCGCTGTGATATACAGGGTAGATTTCTTTCGCAAATGCCCGTCATTGTAACTCTATGCGGTTCACAATCTATTCGGACAAAGTGCTGTAGTTTCTGGCTGCCAAGTTGACAGTTTGTTCCTTCTCACTTTTTATTTTACTCACTGTCTTATTTGAGAGACTAGGGTTCCATCATGTCACGTAATTTGAAGTTTTCGTCAACTACTTGACTTGAAAAATAGATTTTTATTTTGACTTTGAATTAATTTGATACTTTAGTCAAGTCAAGTATAGCTTAAAAATCAAGTCAGGACGTGTAAATCTCTACAAAAAATAAAAACTTGAGTTTCTAGTGTGACTGTTCCTTACTCCTGAGCAAATTCAAACTGCGAAGAACCTTTCCACGTGACGAAACAAAGCCATCTAGATGCCACTTCTTGTCCAGATAAGCTGCGAACGGATGATAGAACGCGTGCATACCGATTGTGTGCATGATGGTGCAATTCGTTTTCCGCAGATTGCTGTCAGGAAATCCAATTCGGATTGACACCGGTATGGCCGTTAAGTCGGCAAGTTATGTCCGGTTCGGCCGCCAGACTGTGTCAATAGAAAACATTTCTCAACGAGCTAAATCATGCATGCTCGGCGGAATATAAAATAAATAATATATACATATAATATAAGCGTATAGTGGTAATAATATGCGAAATCACGGAATGTGCGCCAGGCATCCGACCACAAGAACATGCACAGAAGAAACCATCATAAACTGGTTCGCTTCTTGTATGTATATCGTTCCCATGTAAATTGTTCCACTCTGACTGAACACCTAAAAAAATGGAAAAGTGGCACTGATTTAGTACGGAAATATCCGTACTTCTTATTTTCAGTCCTACACAGCGAATCATGCCCGTTACATGAATATTCCCGATTGAGAAATGTTGTGCAGAATTACTGCAAATGCATTTCGTATTTCAACATTGTTACGGTGTGCTACTATGAAAAAAAATGCGAAAACGATATATAGGGATGTTCCCATCCACGGTCGCACGCCATAGGGCGCATGGCGATTGTCGACTGCCGACTGTCAAAAATCCTTGGACAAATGACAATAAGAGTGAAGTTTAGTTTGCGCATGTCTCAGTAGATGGCGCTTGTGTTGACAAAAACCTATCGCGAATCACTGCAACAACCACCAAACGCACAATGCTTGTTTACTCCCACACGAGCTTTCGATTTTTTGCATTCTAACATGTTCAAACTTTCCTTGCCGCTTCATCATTAACCACTAACCTAACTTTTTCTTATTAAATGTGTTTGACATTTTTGTCCGAGGATTTCGCTGTCAACTGTTAAGCTGCGGCTGCCGTCTGTCAAAAAACCGGCGCATGTTTCCCTCACATAAAAATGGCAGCAACTACCCTATTGCCCACATGCACTGATCTTTTTCGAGGCTGACTGCTGGAAATGTAATCAGCATAGTCCAGTTGTCATGAACTGTTCCCTCTAACGCTAAAATCCCTGAAATCACAAGATCTGTCAGCCAAAGCTTGAGTCCTCCCAGAATGAGGCGCAGACAAGCAAAAATACACCAAAGGCAATCGGAAGCCACAAATGACCCAAGAAGGCACTGGCGAAATAAACCGTGTCAAAGAGGAAGTCAAGTTTACGTTCAGACAGAGTGTCCCCAAAAATCCTGATACATATTGGCAAATTTTTACGCCGCCTGTGAAGTATTTCCTATTTTCACACTAACTACACAATTGACTCCTACGCTTTAAAACGTCCAGGGCATGTTGGGTGTCTAAGTTAGGTTGGAATGCATGACTGACATTATCATGGATTCATGGACTTTCAGAAACATGACGTCAAGTCGGAGTAGTTCAGTGAATTTAGGTTTTGAGGTCGGTATCGATTTGATAAAGCTGAAATTTGTCATACAGATCATGAATATGGCCTTTATTCGCGATTTAAATTAATTTTCCCCGCCATGAGAATCATGAGATAACTGCGAAAGGCGGAATTCATCAATCGACAGCCAAGAAAAGTAGTTCAACCGGTTTAACCTCACTTCTTGCTTTTTCACTCCAGTTAACTCCTCGCTTGGTTTGCAAGTGCGGTCCCCCCAGCCAGAGGCAGTGCGTCTGTTTGAGGCATTTGAACTTTACGAGTGAATTTGAAGTAATGGGGTGTTCCACGGATTTTGGGAAAAAATGAATTCAAATACTAGAGCCTTCGTAGAGCTCACATGTTCTTTATTTGATTTTTTTGCGTTCATGTGGCCCCCAAAAAAAAATAAAGAAAATTTCGCGTGACTTCACGCGCTTACTGGTACCAGAGTGCGTAACAGATGGCGCCAAATGACGCCGTACAATTTCTCGCTAGATATCGTACGGAATCGGGAACGCGGTGAACTCCGAACATCCCAGCGTTTCAGCCTGTCAACCTGACAAACAACTGATCTCAAGAAAAAAGTGAAGTGTTACCGCAAGCAAGCATCAGCAGCATCCAGCAACACCAGCCACGCTGGGGCTAGAGTTAGCCCGTCATAGATGGTGATAATAAAAATAAAATTTGCGAAAATAAGGGAACTTCTGTGTCAATTTGGAGTGTTTTGTGTTGGAATGTGAGTGCAATTTTCTGATCACAATCACGTTAAAATTACTTGGAAAGCATTTGAATATTCCCAATACCCCCCTATCGTGTACCCCTGGAGCAGGAGGTGGAGCTAGAAAGACTGAAGTGTTTGCATAAATCAAAAACAAATTCATTTCACACGAGAGTTTACCGCTAAGGGCCGTTTTGCAGCGGCCTGGCCGACTTCGCTGTTCTGAAAATAAGTGAGTGATGTATATTGAAAGATATAACTACCTACCTATCATTCATTTACACCGGATAAAGTTCCCTTATAGCTGTATTATAGCTGTATCACGCTACACAATTTCTTGTACAACTTCTTGTACAATCTGTCAGTTAAACAATCAAGTTCATTGTTTTTTGACACTATTTTGGCAGATTGTACAAGAAGTTGTACAAAAAATTGTGCAGTGTAATACAGCTACTAGACTACACAGTTTCTTGTACAACTTCTTGTACAATCTGTCAGTTAAACAATCAAGTTCATTGTTTTTTTGACACTATTTTGGCAGATTGTACAAGAAATTGTGTAGTGTAATACAGCTATTAGGCCAATATCAACGTGATTTGATCCAAGAGAACCGATTTATCAAGACACAAACCCTGCTGGGATGCCCACAGAAAAATTTAGGAATCTTACCAGAAGCTCTCTCACTGATCTTTGGCGCTAACCTAGCTTGGTGGCCGTCATGGTTGCCTTCCTCAAAGCCACTCAAAGGACGTTTTTTCAAAATTGTTCCCGCTAGTGCAGTCGTTTCTAATTCAGACAACAAAGTGTCATGTGATTTGAAGTTTTGAATTGCACGTCAAAATTGACAAAACGTGATTCAGATTTGAAGACGCTTAAATGTCGGCAAAGTGGGTCACGATAGGTTTGCGCGCGAGGTTCACTAAGTGACGTCATGAGTTTATATGAAATAATTTTTCTCCACAAAATTAGGGAAGAAATTAACGTGCGTATGACATGCAATGGTTAATTAGATCAGAAACAATCGGAATACTCAATAAAAACCACTACATGTTTTTCAATATAACACCCCGCATTGTTGTGTTTGGTATAGTATGTAGTAGTGTATGCCATCGTTAGCCACAGAACGTGAACTGAGAAACTTTGATAGACAAGAGAATAAATGGGAAGAAGCTGGGTTCCAAGAGACTGTACCCGAATAGAACCAGCTCCTGAACGTTCATGAAACATCTTCTCCTTCTGGATTTAAACTGGAGGTGTAAGCTCAACAGGGTTCGCATCAGTTCGCACACAAGTCACTTACGATGTGCTGATTCGTTTAATAAATAAGGACCCACCAAATCCCCCGAATGTGATAGCCGCTGGGAAAACTAGACAGTACAACACGTCATATCCGTGTGCCCATACGTCTCGCCGCAATTGTCGACTTCGAAATCATCGACGAAGAACGGAGATTTGACGAACCAAGATGGGGCATCATACGTAGGAAAATGTTTCGGATGTTGAAGAACATGGGGATCCAGAGGTGTGAAGGTTCAAGAGGAAATCGCTTGAAGAAAGGAGAGGTGGTACGTGAGAAACGAGGTGAGGAACGTCTTGTTATCTTTGTTGACCAGGTGGACATAAAGTAGACACCTGTACAAGCAGAAATTACGGTGAGAATGGTGAAGGTTTTCGATTTTCGATGTGGGAAAAGTTGAGGAAGGAACAGACGACGCGAGTTTCGGAAACAAGCACAAAAGGAAAGTTCTGGATAGAAGATTTAGGCGTGGGAATCTACAAAGACACTTCGAGAACTGCAGAATAGCGAAAAGCATTAAGGATGAAGGACGAACGGCGAAGAGAGTAGATGGCGATAGACGGGGAATTGTCCTCCTCTGAAAGGGCGAAAGCAAGAAAAATGGCCGATGACCGGGGAATGGCTCTAAAATGGCTGTCGTATAATAACCTCCAATGTGTCCGAGGTCTATCGACAAGAAAAGGAAAAATCTAATCGTCTGGCCTACACTTAAGATTAGAGCGGGAGCACCGACGCGAGAGAAGCACAAAAGCGGAGGTCCGTACCGTCCGATAAAGTGAGGGACAGAGAGACGCCGCCGACAACCGCTACGGGGAAGAAAATGAAATCACATTGCATCTCTGACCGAACGGGTCGAAGAAAGAACTGTTCCAGACAGAAGGAGCGCGGTGCCCCGCTCTTGGCCGGTGGAGAAAAGCAGCGTCGACTAAGCGGTTTTACTGGTTGGATTTTTCCATGCGGCGTCGGCAGGTTTACAAGTCGATTCATGGACCCATGTGACCATACTGCTCAAGACAAAGAAGGGAAGGCTGAAAAATTACTGGTATAAAAGATTCAAGGTATGACTGAGAACGCATCAGTGAAAAGTTGGCAAAAATCTAGGCAAGTATCAAGGCACTGACCTAGAGCACTAGCCCGCTCGCTCTGTTATTAATCACTGATATGTTGTGTTTTCTCACGGTTGGCAACACTTCTAATCGCCGTTTTTGTTTATATTGGCCTGGACTCGAACAGGCCGCATAATTAGCGTTAGGTAAGAGCTGCAAGCTAGAGTGGCACACCATCAGAACGAGTTGCAGGAAACCGGAGCCAGCCGGAGAGTTCCTCTCAAAATAAATCCCGCGCAACATCGCATGGAGAAAAGACAGCCGGCGACTCGGACGCTGACTGTCAAACGATGCATCAGCCGCCAGAAATAGCGTCGCGACGCTTCTTCCAGGTATATACCTATGCCTGCACGTTGATGATTAACTTCCTAGTGTTTCTATCTTTCGCCGCCTGGGCCATACGAATTTACACAGAGCCGGGGTTTGTTCTCCTCCACATCTCGCCTACAATTCTGTCAGCGCCGTGCTAATCATCCACAGTGTGTCTTTCTTCACGACTAATAGGCGGCGGCATGATGGACACTTGTTCGCTTTTTTTTCCGGTTACCCTACTACGAACATCTGCCCTGATGTTACAATTTCATTTTTTTGCTTTCGAAAAGTAAAGTCTATGCGACGGCTGAATATTCAGCTCGAGTTTGTTATGAGGTAGGTATCTTATAATAAATAGCCGTAATATCCTAACATGGGAATCATAAGCCTGATCGTTATTGATCTAGTTCTGGATAAGTTTCTTTTTATTTACGATGAAGCAGAACTCGTTTTACGTAAATACTTCAAGAACGTGCAAAATCTATACACGCCTTCGATAACTTACGTACATTCTACACTGGCATATAGTCCTGGTTCTTTATATCATTCAAAGTTCTTCTGCATTCACTCTTTGTCTCTTTTAATTAATTGCAGCCACACTGCCGGACTTAATTCACGTATACTTTACATACTCATAACATGCCTTAGTGGTTTTTAAAGCCGCTTTCAGCCTTTATGAACCTGAAATCATAACTCTTATTTATTATACAACAATAACCACTTTATGGCGTTATTATCTAACGATTTGAATTTTTTATTGCACCACTTTGCAGCTGTTTAATATGCTTTTCTATGCGCAAAGGCCGCCGTTAGTTTTCGATTTGTTTCGCCAATTGTCCTGTCGTAAAATCATAATAATAATAATCGCTTCTCTTTTACATCCACCTACTTTATAAGTGAAGTTTCGAAACGTTTAAAATTCCACATCATCCAGCGAAATACCTATTTAAGTAAGTATACAAAGTGCGTTCACGGCAGAACTATATATTGGCACCTTCAGACATGAAAAATAATAGTGAAACAGCACTATAGGTATAGGTGAGCAAATCATAGATCAAATCAGCAAACTTACGTGCCAGTTAATGTCTATCGAAACGGTCAGGCTGAGAATTTATTGTGATGAAATGATAACGGAGATCAAAGGTATTCTACAGCACCCTGTATAAGAAGCTTAGACACACAAATTAATCAGACAGCAAAACTTACGAAGCCTTGACAGGTTACAACCAGAAGCGGGATAGTGTCTGCAAATTGGACGTGACAGAACCATTACAGCTTATTTAAAAGCTTATAAATAAGACAAATCGTGAATTATCTTCAAGTAAATCCTAAGTGACAGGAATTTGAGTAGTGTACTTCATCGATAGCCTGCACACAATTTTTGAAAATTGTCCAATTTTCTCCAATTATTCTTATTTCATGACAAAGAGATTGGGACCTAAAAGGGAAATAGCGCCGTTTCACACGCGTGAAACACCATACTCACTACTTACTTACTTACTACTTATTCTCAACATAGAAAGGCCTGGCATTTTGTTCTACGATTTCTTATATGTTGGGGTGTTTTCACATTTTTTTATTAACCCATATGGTCCGGAATTGAATTTTTTTTCGTAAGCGAAAATTTTTCTCCAAATTCTGGTCTTTTAAGCAGAGTGGAATTACACAAAAATAAGAAAAAAAATCTTTGAGTGTTGTATTAAGTTGAAAAGTGCTGTCCTTTTAAAAGGACGGTAGGGCTATGTACTACTATGAAATATAAATTTTTTGATAACATCAAACGACTGAAAAATGTTTCCTTGCACTTCAAAAAACATGAAATTATCAATATAAAACCAAAAACATCAGAGAACAAAAGAAAAAAATCATTGAAGGAAAACCTTCAGGGAAGACATACAATTTGCAAACAAACATAAATTTTGAGTGTGCATGGTGAAAAATGAAACAATCCTTGAGATGCAAGCCGACATAACAATTTTTGCACATAAAATTGGCTTTTTTTATGGCATACCGCGCATCGCCGGTGATTTTCTCATGCTCATGAAAAAACTCATGCAAATTTCTAGGTGGTTTCGAACGTCTTTTTCTTTGTCATTTTATTGTTAGTTTCCAACAGCTCTGTACTCATAGATCTTTGGAACTTTACTTGGTCGAGGTTTCCGCCATTATTTTTATTCAGTCGCCAAGATTCTTGTATAGTCATATCTATGCAGTGAGTAAATGGTGGAGAATACCATTTTCTTTCTGACTGGAACTCTGTATTAGCCTTGATTTTGATCATCACGGTCTACAACGCCCATATTCTCGTAGTATGATTATATCAGTAGCGGTTGGTCTACGTGCTACGATGTGCTTTTTCTTCTGATCACGACCACCTCGTCATTTCTCAAAATAGACAAAAATGCCTAGCCGCAAAGCCCCAATCCAAAACTTGTAGCCCAAATCAGCTCTGAGTTGCGCTTCTGGCAAATTGTTTGGTTCGATAAAATTTTCTTCTGCTGAATCTTCATCCGTATCGCACTCATCGTTTGTATTTTTGGAAAAAGAATTGCTATTTCTCCTGGAACATCTTCAATACATCCTTCTCGATTTCTTCCAGTAACTGTGCTATGGTAAGGGGTCTTTTCCAATAAGTGAAATAAAAACGACATCATTTTAGTTGATAGTAGTGGATAGACCTACCGTCCTTTATAAAGGACACCGTTTTTTTGCACGGGACGGTTAGAAAAAAAATTGAATTTTTGGTAGCAGGCAAGTTACTTAATCTTTGAAGTACCCAAATATAACAAAAAACAATCATAAACTGCTATTAACAAGAAAATATACCTACCTCTGGTTATTCATTATTTCATTGTAAAAACCAACAACAAACAAAAGGGCACCATACAAGCAAATTCAGTAATTATAACGATCTAGTGATATGAATGGGCTCCCAATACTTGAAGTTTGGTATGTAGTGACTTTATCTGCTTATACTAGTAATAGCAGTTGATTATTGTGAGAAAAACTTTTACCGTCCTTTATAAAGGACGGTCGGGCTATATGGGCTAATCGAAAGAAAAGTACTTGAGTCCCTATCCCACTAGTAAATTTAGTTATGCCAAAAAATTCCTCACAGTGATCTAAAAGGAGATACAAATTTGAACGAAATTTTTCCCGGCAAAAACAGCATGTGACGTCATCACTCGCCACCCGGCGCGCGGCCAGGCCGGCGGTCGTGATGACTTTAAATATCAGCTCGACGTTGGTTGTTGTCATCAAACTTCTGCATAAACAGATCTTGAAGAAATCAGTGATATTTTGCGCCTCGGTGTAGAAATACCTCGATAAGTATGCCCCATGAAATTTGTTCCTGAATGTTCCCGGAAGTTGATCAGTTTTGGAATTACAACAGTTCACACCCCCTCAGCCTGATCTTCCTTTATCGAACACTTACCGTGTTGCGAAGATCACTGGCTGGCTTCAGGATAAACTACTACGTGAAGGATACTTTGGTTAGACGCCCACCATGTGCGTTCAACAAGTCCGAGGAGTAGAGGTTTCTTATCAGTCTTATCACAAGTAATTACTGGGCAAGTACCCACCTACATTCTCCAATTACGCTGCAACTTTGACACCTCCAAATTCGGCCGAGTTGAAATGGTCCTAGTTTTGATAAATTCAGTGGAGCATTTCATTTGGTTGAAGCTTTAGTTAAGCCATCTGAAGACATTTGTAATGGATACAAACGAGATTCATGACACAAACACACAAAAAGTTTACGACGTAACATGAAATTATTTGTCTGTCATAACCTGAATGAAATTGATGACGTCATGATCACCGCAACTTGACTGAAACTGCGTTTTGAAAGTAATTGGAAAATTCGAATTTCAGGTGATTTTATTCCTCAAATATTTGGCTGATTAGTATTTTGTATGCAGTAATAACTTACTCAAGCTTTCACATAAGTATCAGTTAGTACATAATTTTGTGATTTTGGGTGATCTTTGATACAGTGAAAACACCCTATTCAAAACCAACTAGACTATAGTTCGGAAGCCTTAATAAAATTACTTCAGAACGCAAAAGTGATAAACGTTTGCACTACTTTCAAGTTTATGCCTATTATCATCGTACCTGACAAGGTGGCATGCACACGCGGGCGAAAACTGGCCACTTTACAAAATGCTGCGGCGACATAAAAATCCCATAAAAAAAATTATGCCGAGTGGGTTATATCTGCACTCGACCGTCGGCGTTTCAGAGATTAAATTTTCCGTTTGATCGATTCCACGTCTCAATAATTAAGCCGTCAATTGTAATATGGAGGTGATCCAATTCCGATAGGCGATTAATGTATGCATTAATAACGAGGAAGTGCATAAGAGACAGGACGGGATTTTAATTACTTTTCGAAAAACCGGAATTTATGATACATGGCAGCAACCTGTCCGCCATCAGCAGCAGTTAGTAGTTGTACCTACATAGTCGCGAGAATAGCATCGAAAAAAATCTGCGCGGCACTGGCTACATCGACTTTCTAATAAATTAATTCTATTAATTAAATCCGCACCGCGCGTTCCGTCTGGGGATAAATCAAAATTTCTCTGTGTTCCATATAACGAGCACTCTCGAGCAGTAAGTACCTACCTGGTCATTTGTGCCCTGAAGCTTCCTGACATGTCGTTGTGTAAAGTGCACTTGTTCTTAGGTTCACCACCATCAATGGCAAATTCAGTTTGAAATTATACAAGTAACCAGTGTGCGCTTGAATCAAGTGACGTTTGCAAAACAAATATTTTTATGTAAGAGTGGTCAGTAACAATAACAAGATTCGGATCCTTAGATATTTAAATCACACGCCTATATGTTATTGATTGCATCAGGTAACAATGTTGAAGGTGACAGCAATTTGAACAAGCTATAATTTTTCCAAGACAGTTTCAACACTAGACCTGAACATTTTTGATCGGTACTCACCCACTTCTAGTAATTTTGTACAATTTTCTGGGTAAAATCGCAGTTGACTCAAACAAAGTGAAGGTAGGAAGGAAGGGAATTCAGGTAGGTCTGAATTTGGTATGTAAGAAAATTTATTTGCTGTGCTAATGTATAGACAAAATTTTAAACAAATCCGACCGGCGACCAGTGGCGGCGGAGCTCTAGGAAATCAGAAAGGAAGTTGCTAGCAGTCCAGTTTCATTTGAATTGTTTGCACATTTGGATAGACTCTTTCATAGGCTTAAGTTTCATCCTTTTTGCATTTTCTCGAGTTTGAGTATTTAAAAAAAAATACAGACAATTTATATATTAACAATTTTTCTTTGTCACGTTCAACCTAACCCAACCCCCGCTATCTCCGCATATTATTAGTTAGATTCTTTTGAAATATGGCATCTATATCTGCACTGCGTGAAGAAGCTTCCCTGCTTCTTCTTCAGAATAAATCTGAAGGTCCTATCTTTGATAGTTCTTGAGCAAATATCAAAAACTTTGATTTACTTTGTACATTTGAGGACCTGCTACTCCCTTGAGAAGATCTTTATGGGAAAAATGTTACTCTTACTTCACCTCCCAAAGTTTTATGTGGGTAAACTGTATACGGAGGTCGAAAACAACCTATGGGTGAAGTCCCAATCTATTCCCATTGAACTTCTCTCTGTGGGGGGTACCTCAATGAAGAAATATTCCCTTTAGGACCTACCACACTGCATTAATTGAAAAACAATATTCTGGAAGGAATAGCGCGGCTATTCCAGCTGCCATGAGTCAGAGAACTTCGGCCAATTCCAGGTCCCGACTTAAAAATAGTTTTTTGTCTGATTTTGACTGAATTTGGTACAGGTAATTTTGAAACAGATACTTGTCATTCAATCATCAAAGTTGTTCTCAAAACTTTCCAGTGACGTAAATATTGGGGGGAGAGTTGGTCAGTTGTTTCACCTATTTCCTGCGCCACTGGATATGATGACATTGACGCCACACTCTTGAATGAAGACGTTGGTTTGTGCGTTCAATTTAGAAGTGAGAATTGCTTCTGAAAAATCTTGAATAGAGGCTTCCTTCACGAGATATTTGAATTAGAATGTTTAAAAAAAAATCTAAAAGTTTCCCATTTTGAAGGTCTCAAGATTAAAGTTCAGGAAGTTCACTCTCTTTCACTGAAGTAGGTTTTTTGGACCCTATAAGTTGAGAAACTATCATTTTGTTTGAGAAACAACCAGATTTCAGCATAAAAAAAAATTGGACCACGAAGTTGAAGTTTTGGAGATGTTTTTGAACATTTAATTTCTGCACTGCGTAAAGAAGCTTCCCTGTAACAAATCTGAAGATCTTATCTTTGATAGTTCTTGAGCAAATAATCAAAAACTTTGCCCTATTTTGTACATTTCAGGGCCCTCGGGAAGCACTTTGGGAAAAATGTTACTCTTACTTTTCGACTTACTTTTTTGAGAGAAATCATCTCCCAAAGTTTTATTTAAGGTCACCGAAAGTCGAAATGCCTCGTGTTCCCAAACCAGTGTTACAAATTTTAGGAGCTGATTGTGATTTCCCATCAAATGTCAAGCTCAAGCCGGAAAGAAATGACTGAAAATATTCTACGATGTCTCGTTGAGGAGACACAGGGCGTCAAAATTGTGTTTGAAAATGGTCATTCACTCATCAATGGTGAGTGGTCATGGTGATAATTGGTCATTCAGTCATCAAAGCTTTTCTCGAAACTGTTCAGTGACGTAAATATTGGGAGAGATGGGTCATTTTTTTTCACCTATCTTCTACGCCACTGGATCTTTCTCTTAAATGATGACATTTTTGTACCAGTGCGTTCAATTCAAAAGAAAAAGTTACTTCTGCAAAATCTTGTTTTTAGGCTTCTTTACTGAGATATTTGAATTAGAATGTTTGAAAACATCTCGAAAACCTCCAATTTTCAAGGTTTTATAAGATTAAAATTCAACTTCTTCATTGAAATAGGTTTTCTAGACCTTATAAGTTGAGCAACCATAATTTTGTTTGAGAAATAACCAGTTTCCAAAATTAAAAAAACAATTCGGCCCTCGAAAGTGAAGTTTTAGAGATCTTTCTAGACATTCAAATTCAAGTATCTTGAAAATCTAGGCTCTAGTCAAAATTTTGCAGGAGTATAACTTTTTCTTACAAATTGAAAGCAGAATTGGAAACATGTTATGATGTGAAAAAATATTCATTGGCGTAGAAAATAGGCGAAGGAAAGAAGCCAACCCTCCAATATCTACGCCACTGGACGGTTCTGAGGAAAGCTTATAGATAACCTGAAAGTTATTACAAAGAAAGCAATTTTCAACGTTCAACTTGACAGATTTCCTGAACGAGGCATCGTAGGATATTTTTAGTTATTACTCCCCTATTTGAATTTTGAAGGAGAGGCATCGTAGAATCGTAGAATATTTTTAGTTATTGCTCTCTGGCTTGAATTTCGGAGGGGAATCGGTTCCCGGAGTTTGTAACACAAATTTGGAAACATCCTGTAGATACACCTAGATGATGATATTCTTTGTAGGTACAGGTACTTTTCTTGCGTGTTTGTTATTTTACTTGTCATGAGAAATAAGGAACCATGAAGTTGAATGCAGGCTGAATAACGTGACCCAACAGGATGAATCATGAACTAGCTAATAGGCAGGCGATGGCAACATACTTAGTGAGATTTGTGAAGAGTCCGAGAGTAGGATATTTGGTGCCATGTGATGATAACGAGTGAAGAAAGAGAAACGGAACACGGAGAAAATTTTCTCAATAAGTAGAAAAGAGAGCAAGAGAAGCAAGAATTATCATTAGAGACCTTGAAAAAGATTAAAATTGGACATGGAAGAGGATGCGAGAAATGGAAGTCGAAGGTTAAATGCGAAGGTAGAGCAGAATGAAAGAGAATCGCTGAGAAGATTTAAGCTCAATCATATTCTGTTCTGAGGCAGTAGAGAGCAAAATTAAGACCTTTGAAATGGTATGCATTGACTTGAATGTGGAAAAGATTATGCGAGAAATGAGACTGAGAAGATTTGTGAAGGCAAAGCGGAATAGAAGAGAATCGCTGAGAAGACTGAAACTCATCATAGTAGGAGTAGGAGTTGTAGCGTAACAAGATAGAAATGTAAAATGTCCAACTCCCTTAAATGAGAAGAGCAGGATTTGCGTTATAGGCGCATCTGTTCTTGACCGGCGCATTCACCATTTGTAGAGGTTCGTCTTATATCGGCCGTTGGAGTTTCCACAGTTCCTAACATAGCTAGTCGAGCGATATATTTGCTACCCGCGTAGCGTAGCAAAGACAATGTCACAAAGTTTAAAACTATACCAAACTACTAATGGAATGACTTATGGAAGTCTCGGAAAATATGAGTGATGGATCTTTAGGGTTTTTGTTTTAGGACATCGGAACCAGATGCTCTACTTCACGACATTGATCTTCATCAATCGTCTTCAAATTGCAAGGATATTTATACAGAAGATATTGTCCTTGAAATTTTGTGCCACTGCTGATGATACAGGATACTGGCCGATGTTGTTTGTTGGTGTTTTCTATAATTATAGACTGAAACCTGACAGTTTCTAGTGTTTCTGCTTGGAACATAAAATGTGGACTTAGTTCTTCAAGTTCGTTAAAAAACGGGTTGCATGTGAGTACTGTTTCAACTTTCGAAAGCCTATAGGTACATTATAGGTTTGAGGTCTCAATCAAAGCGCAAACTTCGTGTTTTACAAATGCCGAAGAAGTAATGTTATTCAAAAATTTTTCCATGGAATGTTTCCGGTATACGCACAAAATCTATTTTCGAAATCCAGCGTAAAGTTATGAATTCAAGAATAATATCAAACAACGTCCGAGGAAATTCCACGTAAATATTTAACCGTTCCGTGAACCTGACCTGTCCTCTCAAAGCACAATTTCGAATTCGGAATATTCCAGCGACCTTCTCTGTTGCAAGTTCCGCCGCTGGACCGACGTTTTTGGTGTGACTAAGCACATCGCCGCAACAAAATTGGATAAACCGCAAGTAGTATGGTAGCCCAGGCATTATTAATGAACATACGACTTGCCGCGAGAGACTATTCCCACGCCTCGAGCTTTTCGAGAAACTAATTTCCTCAACTTGTCCTACGCTCCCGCTCCTGTTTCCGAAGATAAATCTGTGTACCAAACTACAGGTACGTTATCGATAATGGACATCGCCATCAGCCGGTAGTAAAAAACGATGTCGTGTCCTCGAACCTCGCGGGATAATAAATCAACGCCCGGCTTGATGGTGGACCTCTGATGTTCCAAATTTCGAGCGCGTTGTGGTAAAAATAAATCGTTACCTATAAAAAGCTCCATTGGGAGGCGTTTCTTCTCGGCGAACGAAATCCAGAAATCTGAGGATTCGAAAATCGCTTTGTACGGCCCACCCAAACTCACGCGCGAGGCCTGTTATTGTCAACTACTGGCATCTCATCTCTCCGAAGAAGAGGAAATAATTTATCCCCGGCGATTCAGATCGAAATGGCTCAAAAACAAACGCTCTGGAGCCAGCAGCCAGCAGCAGAGGCAACATTTGTCCGTCTCGCTGATTTACGATAAGCGTTTGCCAGGAGCTGGCTGCTATGACGATGATGATAATGTGAAAGAAACCCACGTAAATTAGGCCGTGCGGAGCTGTGCTCTCGGTAGCGTAGTACTTTATTTCTGGGTGCGACGAATGGCTCCATTCATCACGTCTCACGTCAAAATGTTAGAGGTTAGGACGGTTCATCACAAGGTGATGCGTGCTCTATCTCATCTGCATGACGGACGGTTCAGGAGTAGCCAATTTTGTATGTGTGTACGTACGCGATGACTCTTCGGCTGTCTTTTTTGTGGGTCAGTTTTCCCATGCCCATTCCGGACGTGTGTCATTACCACTGAGAACTGTAATAATCACATCTTGGAGCGTAATTTAATTAAAGACCTTTCAAAAGAAGACAATTTACATTACTCGTGTTTTTTACGGAGCGCAGAGTGGGCAAAAAGTACGATTCAATTTGCGCCAGCTGAAGAAGCTGAGGAGCTCGTTATTGTATGCATTTATACTTCATTTGCCACAATCGTTTTTTCGAGATTTCTTGTTGCAGTTGGGCGCTGCTGCGAGCCGTTATTATTACGTTCTAAGTCGACGATTTCGATTCCAACGGCCCCGTTTTGGCACCGTAAGTTTACTGCCTCTTAAAATTATTTTTATTGCCGCTTTTTAACAGCAATATTTTGACTTTTACACTACATATTTCCAACGTAAAAATCGACTTAGCGTTCGTTTTAACGGCCCCAACCTGTCAGGTGCCATAAATCAACCCGGCGTTGCTTCTTCCATACTTTACGAGGCTGGGTAATTTTTACGTCGTCATGCTTTAGACGCCACCTCGACAAGTAAAACGCCTTCAGGAAATCTTGCGCGCGGGCCTCCCGGCCGGTCGGTTGTGTCGTTTGCATTCAAACCCAGAGTCACGTCATATTGGTCCTGTCATCAGATAGAGAAGTTACGTTGGCAGCACTGAGCACTGCACCTACAATTTGTTCCGTATCAGCTTACACGCTATCTCCATATCTTTACTGCTTTACCGGACACCCTACATGGCATCACGTGGGTGAAACGGGACGCTCTGAATCCGCCACTTGACTAACGACACCGCAGGAATTTTTACTGGTGCGTTCTTCAGCTTATATCAACCCTCCGCGCATAAATTCCGCCATCCGTGATGCATCAGAATCACAGACAAGGACGGCGCGCAGGTTCCTGGTGGACGGAGGATGGCGAACAAAAGACGAGTATGCATAACAAACAAAACAACAAAATAAGTCGCCCGGGAAACAAAAACCAGCTGGACTGCGGCGACAATCGAGAACCAATGGGCAAAAAGCAGACGACCAGCAGGAATGCCGTTACGAAACAATCGCCGATTTCCTTATTGGCCGCCATCGATGGCCAATTACCGCAAAAAAGAGGTATCGCCCGGAACTGGACTTGGCGAGCTGCAAGCAAAAAATTAAAGTGATCTGGTGTAGGTATACCTACTTACCATTGAGAATAGGGTAGGTATCGGGTATCGCTACAATCAATTTCACGGCTTTTTTGTTAGAGTAAGCTATGGAAAAATATGATCTGTTGGTATGAATGGTACGATGCCGACTTGATGCTCAAGTCTTGGCAGCTTTTCTAGGTGTGATGTGTCATCGCGACGTGATGCATGTGAGCGTACCCAAAAGTGTAGAACGTAGCGAAAGCGTGAGTTTCCTTTTCAAAAGAAATTTGCTGCGGTCGATGAGAAAGTCGTCTTTACTAAACAGGTGATCAATTGAACTGGTCCACCCAAAAAATTCACGCTACTTCAAGATCGAAAATCTCGTCGAAAAACCAAGCGACTTTAAAGAATGTGGTTATGCCGGATAGCTCATTCTTCTGGCTACAAAATGCCATGCTGAGTCACGTGAACGTTGACATTGTTTACCATGTACAGGGTGACAGCAAAACCAGTGTCAAAATTGCCAATTTTCAACAGTGCACAACTTTTCAAAAAAAAATCGTAGACTCTTTCCCAATGAATTTTTGAAAAGCTTATCGCAATATCTTGAAACGGTTTTTGATTCATCCTCCAATCTGAGTTTTCAAAGGAGTTATGTAAATTTGTGACAAATTCACGTTTCATGATGCCAGCTCTCTTCAAGGTCTCTTCTTGGCTCAAATGTGGCGGAAGTGCATAACTTTGCTCTACAAATTAACCCTTAATCGAATCTGATCCCACTGACCATCAGGAACGCTACTTCCTTTGAACGTCTGCAATCCTCTTTGCAGTCTGTTTCAAACAGGACACGTTCTACTGATACCTTGCATCCTCATCATCACAGGGCGGTTCAAATGAACCATCAGTACCAATCCATTGCATAAGAAGTCCCCTCAGATCATTACAACCCCGTTTCTTTCATTTTTGTCAAGGGTTATTACTCACAAAGTTGTATCTGTATCTGTATCGGGCTGTATCTCCCGAACGATCAAACATAAAGATAATTATTTTTTTTATATTCAATGCGATACTACATATTTGGAACATTTCAACCTTACGAGAATGTTTTGAAATCATCTCTCTACAATAGGAGTTGTGGGTGACTTCAAGATTTTGAACATGTGAGCATTTTTATCTCTTTTCAATATTCTAACATCACTCGTAACATTCCAAAGTACCCAGAAGTATCCCCAAAATTCCCCAAAAATCATCCCCTATTAACTAAAAACATCCAATTTTTCTTTGTCCACCACTGTAGAAACTACTCCATTGAGAAAAACCTTCTCCTCCCAAAAAGTTCTTGTCTCATCAATTTTGGAAAATCTGTCACAAACCAGTTTTGAGTAACAACTATTCTGTGGATGATGTAACGTAGCATCCAAATATTGTAACAGGTTTGCCAGAGTTGATAAGGCAAGTACTTTTTGGAAGGGGTAGTTTTTGACTGAGATATAGTTTCTACAGAGGTGGACAAAAAAATCATGGACGCATCATACGTTTAATGGGACTGTTGAGATAAGACTTGCCAAAACTTTGGAGGCAGGTATGCAATGGATATCTTAAGTTATCAGGGGATGATTTTTGGGGAATGTGAGAGACAATTTTGGGCACCTTGGAATGTTACGAGTGATGTTAGAATATTGGAAAGACATAACATTGCCCACATGATCAAAATCTCAAAGTCACCTTCAACCCCTATTATAGAGAGATGATTTCTAAACATCTTCACGATGTTGAAATGCTCAGGATAGTATCGCAATGGAGATAAAAGAAAATTTTGTCTCTATGTTCCATCGTTCGGGAGATACACCTTCGAACCTTGTAAGTATAACAACCCTTCTCCAACAAAAATGAGAGAAACGGGGTTGTAATGATCCAAAGGGAACTTCTTGTGCAATGGATTGGTACTGATGTTCCATTTGAACCGCCCTGTGATGATGAGGATGCAAGGTATCGGTAGAACGTGTCCTGTTTGGAACAGACTGCAAAGGGGGTTGCAGACGTTCACGGGATAGCGTTCCTGATGGTCAGTGGGATCAAATTCGATTGAGGATTACTTTGTAGACCAAAGTTATGTACTTCCACCACATTTGAACATGACATTGGAGAGAACTGGCATCATAAAACGCGAATTTATTGTCAAAAATTGACACAACTCCTTTGAAAACTCAGATAGAGAAATGAATCAAAAACAGTTTCGAGATATTATTGTGATCAGCTGTTCAAAATTCATTGGGAAAGAATCTACGATTTTGTTCCGAGAGGTTGTGCACTGTTGAAAATTGGCCATTTTGACACTGATTTTGTTGTCACCCTGTACATGGTAAACAATGTTTACGTCCACGTGACTCAGCATGGTATTTTGTGGCCAGAAGAATTATTACCTATTCGGCATGACCACATTCTTTGGAATCGGTTGGTTTTTCGACGAGATTTTCGATCTTGAAGTAGCGTGAAATTTTTGGGTGGGCCAGTTCAATTGATCACCTGTTTAGTTCCTAGCTTTTCGATTATGTTGTTAGCATTTAGCGAGTTAGTTTTCTATATTCTGAGTCTTTTTATGATCTATCTTGCTGCTTGCTTACTGGTTGTACCCAGAGGGTGTGGGTCATAGAAATTGGTCACGTGATAACTCCAACACGGCGTTTCTTCAGACCTCAGTTGACTATTTCCGTATACGTCGCGGTTTTTGTGGAGGCTCCTCTGGCTCATACCGTTGCATCCTAGAAGTGGCGGTTCTGAAAAAGTTCACCCCACATCAAAGCTCCCATTCAAGCAGACAATATCTGTATAGTATGTCAAGTATTCGCTCAACTGTGACCCGCTCAACGCTTTAAAAAAATCAATGGTTCACTCCACATAATGGCCCTCCGCAAAGCCACGATGGCAAAGACAAGATTAGCTTCCGCTGAGCTGACGTAGTAAATCCGCACTGGCAGGTGTTTGGGATTTCGCCGCTCTGGAAGCGCGCAAAGTCGCTCATCATCATCTCTTCTGGCAGCAGGCGTATACAGGTATTAGTCTTCTTTTTCCGAAGTCTTATTCTCTTCCTTTTCGCGTCTTCGGCGATATGCGCTCGTCGCTGGAAGAAGCAATTACGATGCAGATGATGGGGCTTATAACAGATGATTTAGATAGTGGTGTCCTGCTTAATATGGATTAGATTTAGCAGATAACGTCAGTTTGCATTCGAGCCGGTCGCGGTTCGAGTACCGTAACACCTTAATAACACCGCGACGATTTCGTGTTATATACGTTACCGGGCACCTAGTCTACCTGGTAAACCGAAGAAACAATTAATTCGCACCTAGTTTTTGCACAAGCAGATGATGCCGCGCTACATGGCCATATACAACAAAGCTCGAATAAGAGCGTTAGAAGTTTAGAGCCAAGTCCAGAAGCTAACTATGCACAACACCTGTTTTAAATGCCTTGGCTATTATTCAGAACATGATGCGTGCATGCATGCACCCGCTCTCTCGCCGTTATCGATGGTATCCCGTAATACTTAATTATTAATAATAATTGTCGATAGAAGGATGGTATATGGCTTCCCGTTGCCGTTCTGTCATTTTTTCGCTGTAATAAGTTGCGCAGATAGTGACCACGGCCAAGAACTCTCTCATTATTCAACCATTGGCTTATAATAGGTATATGCAGTTCATAATCCATTTGGACAAGCAAACATTTTTTGCCGCCTAGTTGGCTGTAGTTTGTACATGCATTTCGTTACATGTTGCTTACAAGATTTACTTCGCAAGGTTTAAATCACCGACGAAGTCAGCAGTTGATAAAGTTGACAGAAAAAGTTGTCATTTACGGCATAGCTACTAACTAGACCGTTGATCGTTGTTGAAGACCGATTTTATATAGGGTTTTTGGAAATCACGAGCTATAGTCGGCCTTTTTTATTATATTCTCGATAGACCTACTTGTTGAAATAATCTCATTCTTATTTGACGATAGCCACTTCTCAACGATCCCAACTTCATTATAATTATATTCCGTTCACTTTTTATTTCCAGTAGAATGAGTTTTTGGGGCAAAAATAAAGTGATAAGCTGGAGCGCTGGGAGCAGACGGCTGATGGCCGCTGATAGTTTCGCTTCAAAACTTTCCAGGTGCCATCAGCCGTAGCCCGTATAGCCCCCCAGCTTGTCACTTCATTCTTGCTCCATCAAAAGTCATTCTACTAAATTTAAAACGTGAACGGCATAGAAACGAATCGAAAAATTGTCAGGTAGAGATATCCCGTTCACATATCATTTTCAGTAGAATGACTTTTTGGAGCAAAAGTAAAGTGACAACCTGATGGAGCGCTGGGAGGATACAGGAGCCGTAGCCCCCTAGCTTGTACTTTATTTTTGCTCCAAAAAGTCATTCTACTGAAAATGAAAAGTTAACGAGATATGGGTGTCAGTTGTGTTTTGTTTTTAATTTTGGCCTTGATCTGCTGAGATCTTTAGCCACGAAATTTTAGGTGCCAGTTCGTCTTACGTAGATGGCGCAAATGACAAGAACGTAGATGGCGCAAATGACAAGACGTCTTCAAATGACTGTTGACATAGGATTGAGCTCTGAATTGGAGAAAAAAACCGACTGCCCAGATCGATTGCGAACTCGATATAGGCCGCGCGCGGTGGTGTCGGTCGTGTGTTAATAGACGGCGGCGGCGCCCGGGTTTACCAACGAAGCGGCACTAAACCGCACCGCTGCCTACTTGATAAACACGCCGGCTCGGGATATATGAAGCGCCTTCCTGTGTATGTGTGTGTCGGGGCACGCAACGAGGATGTGTAACTCTGAGCATAAAGTGCAACCGAGAGTTATCATCATCGACGATAATGCATGCGATGCATGCAAAAGAAGCGCTGCCGCGGTGTGATTGTATTGTTAAGGTGGAAGCGATGATAGGTGGGAAAGTGCGCGGTGCGATTATGGAAATGAGCAGGCTGCGGAAAGCGCCAGTGATTCCTAAATGCGTGTTGTATCCACTCTGTGCATATATGCAATATGGCACATGAACCGCGGTTCTATTGAAAAGTCAACTTCATACTTTATAGCCGCTGTCTCACCTCAGCTATAGTTTCTTGAATTCTCTAAATCCTCCAGGATCAAGGAGCTTCTGAACAAACTATAGCCCGTTTACTCTTATCGTGATTCTAGTAGACTGTGAGATTTTGTTTCTATAAGTTTCCAAATGTGAAATATGGAGAATCCCCAAAACTTTGCGGTTGGCTGCTATAAGTATGGCGATATTCGGCACAATAACTCACGACGAGACACAAAGTCGTCCACACCACTTTTGAAACGCATTATGCGCACTTTTTTGCGCATTTCTTCTGTAGATGGAAGGAACATTTTTGCGAGAAGCGATGTCTGAAGTTTTTTTCCATTTTATTGGAAATTGTAACTACTAGTATTTCTTAGACCCGTTTTCAATTTTCACCAATGAACAAATAAATCGAACCAAGCTTGGCATTTGACAATTTAAAAAAAAAATTGAACCTCTCGAAGCCGGTTCAACTTTCCGATGGTTCAAACTGAAGAATATACAAGCCCTTTGTCCAAAAAAGGGGTCCCATTCAATCATCAACCCTTCTACTTCTTCCAATCGAAAAGATATGCCAAGCTTGGCGCTACAAGGTTTTATCGGCCCGGAATGGCCGCCGTCAAGTTGAAATAATTAATTGAGTTCCATTTTTCAAAATTATGAATCACTAAGGTTAGAGACCTAATTAACTGACAGGGTGCAATGTTCCGTCTCAGCCCTCCGACAATCAGAACAGAAATTCCAAAACATTCAAAAATCTCTACGCAAAAAAAAACCTATACATAGAATTTTTGGGATCTGGTTACGTTAGCTCTAAATTTTGTTCTACAATATTGTTACGATATTTCGCGTACGGGTTCGAATATAATTGAGACGATCTATTTGAAACACACACTGTTTATTTCTGCGTATTACAATGAATACACGCCAACAATTATCTACTTGAATTATCGCTGTGATTATCGCTCGCTTATCCGCTCGCTGTCTCTTCTAATTCAATACTGCCTTGAGCTGCCGGCTGATGCCTTATATAAGGCCTCCGAATAGTGTTCCCAAACTTTCTGTCTACTTCCAGCAAATTCCATAGTGGCCCGGCATATGCGGTTTCCAGACCGTTCCTGAATAATCACACACATTACCCGTATAATTCTGCCGGGTTCTGGAATGGCGCCTCCGCCAAAATGGACAGATGTTTCTCGATCGAGCATTGAGGTCTCCCTATTTGGTTTCACGTAAACGCGCGCCCTGAAATGCACCAGAACATTTCGCACTTCTACCCTACGATCTAATGGATGGAAGAATCCAGAAAGATCGCGTGTTTACCAATATGCACGGGATCGTTGCTCGTAACAATATCACAAATCACTCAGAATGATGTCTATGGAAGAAAGATCAACTCATAGAAACGCTGACGGCAACCAAACGACCTGCCGACGGAACTTGTGAAAACCAGACGTCGGATTTTGGCGGGGCATCAATCCCAAGTTGAGGGTGAGAATTTTCCACATTTTTTGCTGAATTTGACAAGATTTTTCGAAATTTCATGATTCATTTATATTTTTACAAGGAAACCGATGTTCGAATAATTCGTTCTAAATACCTTGTTACCTTTTCGCGGCGAAAACTCAGCTTTTTGGGGAGAATTTCGAGAAATTTGGTGTGAAATGCCGACCGAGGGGCTTCGGGGACCTAGTGTCGTTCGGTGCAGGCCATGCGGTGGCGTTTTTCTTGAAATTTCGCCGTATAATTGATCAAATTCGACCACGGCACGGCCAAAGTGACAGGAACGTCAACTGACGCTCTGGGTTTTGGAAAACTCAACACTTCGGGGCATTTGAACAGTGTTTTCGGGGAAAATGTACCGTGTCAGGGTGCAAAATTGAATTGTGGTCTCGAGGAGACTTTTGAGCTTCCACCAGACACCACAAACCCAACATCTCCTTCACATTCGATGACATTTCGGTTAAAAATTCCCAGGCCGAGCCGGACGTTGACGGCGTATTTCAGAAAAACAGACAAGTTTAGAGGGCAAAACACGTCTAGGGGTACTCACAATTTGTTTGCAATCTCCAGCGGCTTCACATTTCGAGAAAGAGGCCTTTTCGGTCCTCCAGAGCACATTTCGTGTCGGTTACAGGGGTTCCTTGTCGCGACTTGTTTTCTACGGAATCCATGATAATTCCATCGGACCTTATGGCCAGACCTCCAAAAAGGGTCCGTGTTTTGATTTGTGTCCTTGTTTCGAAGTTTTTCTTGTCAATTTTACCAAAATTTCACTACAAACTCAGCAACATTACTCAGCGTCGCAGTTGTTTTTTGACGATTCAAGAGGCCGCCATATTGAACTTGAGCATTTTTCAACCAATCTGATTGGGATTTAAAACCTATACCCACCTGAGGTTGACGATCGAAATACAGCTGTCAAATTTTGATTTGTGACTTTTCAAGAGGCCGCCATATTAAACTTTTTCATTTTTCAACCGAACTGATTGGTATTTTGAACCCATAGCCACTTGAGATTGGCGATCAAAATGCATCTGTCAAATTTTGATTTCTGACGTTTCAAGAGGCCGCCATATTGAACTTTTTCATTTCTAAACAGATTATATCAAGATTTTGAACAAATACATGAACAATCGAAATGCATATATCGAATTTGACATTTTGGCAGTTCAAAGCGCCAGCGCCGTATTGAATTCTTGCTTTTATCAACCGATTTCATTATGTTTCCAAACCTATACTTGATTAAGGATGATCAGATGAAAAATTGGAACGTAACTGTGAAATTTTGAATTTTGGACATACTTTTATTTCTTCTCAATTTCTCCTATACAAATTTAAAAAGGCTCCTAAACAACACAGTTCTGCTTTTTTTCCCACTGCACGGTGTATTCCGCGGCAGCACCTTGTTTACGGTTTAAGTTTTCACAACACATATCGTCGTTTCCAGTATTTTCAGTAGTTAGGTACCTTGAACAAAACCAGAAATACATATTTATGAACAAAGTATAATGGTGTCTCAATTTTCCCCAACAACTCTTCACTGCCAGACACTGCTCTCAGTGGCATGCATGCGTGTTGTTCACAAGAACAAGAACCCTACAAGTCGAGGCAGAAATTTCAAAACACGCAAAAAACATATTTTCTCGAATTCATGTTACTCTTACACAATCAATTGCTCACGCCTCTTTGGAAACTTCATCTGACCAAGACACTATCGACGGACATGAATAAATTACTGAACTCGAAAGGGAAAACCTGACATCCGCCTAAAACAACGGAAAATCAATATCATGTATGAAACCCCCTTCCCACTTGCCCGGTGTCAGTGGAACAAATTCCCTGGCTACTTTTCAACCAATCCGAAATAAAAATTGCGGACCATCCACGCAGTTTCTTGTTCGATTGTGTTAGTAATAAACTGTCTAGGGGAGGAAGGGAGCAACTAGAGGAAAGAGAAAGGGACCACGCACCACTTGATGCTATTGTGTGGCGTACGCTAGAAGAAATAGTGCGACGCAATAAAATTATTATCTTGGAATCGGGACGAATTCCAACATTCGTTCTCATCCTCATGGACTTGAAAATGTCTGTTAGAAGCGCACATTTGATGTGTTTGGATACCAACAAAAGTCTAGGGAAATATTGAGTCAAGAGCCAATTTTTGCTATACTGTCGATTATTTATTGCTCATGTAGGTGTTTTGAAAAACTTTAGAAGACCAGACAGGTATTACACAACATGCCTTATCTGTACCTCGTAACGCACTTGCCATGAGCATGCTTTCTTGGTCTGTTTATAATTCTATGAGTCTCCTATACCTCTCTCTTTCTGTCTATCTGCGTTACCATGCACGTTACAAGAGAATAGTCCTGGCTGCCCACCGACATGATGTACCTATATCGGTTTTTTTTTTCAGCTTACAGAGCAAAATTGTAGCCAACCTAAATAAAAGGAAAACTCACCATGTATTTATATACAATTTTCCCTGCCACTACTTGTCCTGATCACGTTGTTTGGATTTGCATGCTTCATCTTACCCTTCTCCCCCCTTTCCCCGCGCGAAGATTCTAGTTCGAGTTGAATTAGCAAAACATTGAACTAACTTCAGTTATACCCGGTCTTAGGTTTCTCACTTTTTCTACTTAGTTAGCGCTAGGCTTGGACTTTTTTTGAATAAATTTACCTATAAATCAATTCGTGTTTTTTTCAACTCTATCTTGCTCACTGTCACCGCTCTCCTGGCCCGGCAACAATGCGTCTTCTGCGGCGGGAGCTGCTGGTGCGTGTTACATATCCTCTGGGTGCTGCCAGCAGGTTGTGCTTGTACGGCCAAAGGAGCTGAGCTCCCTGGCAAAGTCCCCGGCGCGCAATAAATATCGTTTCTGTTCTCTCTCTTGGAAACGGTACATGGAAAGCGAGCGGCGGTTGATTATGCAGATTGAGCTCATAGCATACAATGGGGCATTGTCTCGCGGATGGCGGCCGCAAGGGGGCCGCACCGGGACCGGACACAGGACAGCTGAATGTGCACACATCGAACGGCGAATGCGACGACGGCTCGCTCTCTCTGAAATGCCGATTGATTCTTTTATTTTCCTTATATCCAGCAGCAGCAAGCAACGGCGGCATAGCCGGCAGGACTGCCCAGCCCGCGTGTGGAATACAATGGAAAAAGACCGGCCGCAAAGGAATCGCGCAAAATGGCCGCGATGCCCCGTCTCCGAAAGCGGGTTACATATTTTGCTTTTCGATGCAAAAAATCATACTTTCGGGTTCTGCTCTGATGCGAGTTCCTGACGCATCGTCGAAGTCTTTTTCTTGTGGTCGAGTCGGGGGGGCGCCGCCCGCGTGTGCAGAAGCTCCGTGGCTCCGTGTGGCGCGTCTCCATCGTGAGAATGTTCCGATACGATCTCCACGCTGAAAGACGATCGGTGATAAAACGCGTCTCTCGCGGGTCGTCATCGTCGTATCATGAGGAGACAAATAATACAATGGCAACATCATCGGCAGCGGCAATAAAAATTCCTGCTCCACAGCGCCGTCATGATGCCATCATCCGCTGGTCGCAGGCCGTAATAACCAATATAATGATAATATTTACGAAACTTGATACGTATATGCCCCGTCAGACGAGAGACGTTGCCTCTCTCACGGGGTCCGTCGTATACCTATAAACGACAAACGAGATGGTATGGTACACAGTAGTAATTAGAAAGGCACATTAGGATAGTTTACGAGCCAGGACGCAAAGCAGGAATTTGTATTCAGGGGACGGAGCGCCACACGAGACAGCGGGGGGCCCGCTGCGATACACAGAAGTCCTCGGACGTGACGACACGTTACTAAAATACAGAAATTGTCGACCGGGCCACGCCGGCCGCTGATGCCCGCTCGCGGTCTTATCATCTGGGCTGATGGAGATGATTTACGAGCGGCCCGTAACGGGATCCGAGGCGGCCAGTATGATGACCTCTTTAGCGTCCTGCTGGACGGTGACGGTCATGTGTTTCTCATTATTTTGATATACACGTTATACGTTCGGCAAAGTGCTAATATAGTCCAGGCAATGGGTAGGTGCTACGCAAAAGGTCGCGGAGAGCCGATTTGCCGTCTGGTACGGTTTTGTATCAACATACAGAGTTTTCGAATTCGGTAAGCCGCCGCTCGGTCCTCCACATCGAAAAGTTGGTGCCGAAGGACCCAAAAAGAGTCACTTTTCAATAATCTATTTTGCATCGCCGCCGCCGTCTGACTTACTGCAATGGAACCACATGACTGTAGTGAAGCCCTTGGTAGCACTAACTGCCGCGCCAGTGCGATTCTTCGGGGTTAAAAAATAATAATTCCCTGGGCAAACGTCTAGTTTTTCTTGATTTTGAAAAGATTTTTTTCCCATGCGGAAATATCATAAACTGATTTAACTCAGGTTGATTTCGATTAGTTTCTTTCTTCTTGAGCTCGTCCTGGTCTCATAATTTTCTTAACAGCATTTGTTGACAAGATGCATTGCAGGAAGTGTAAAATTGCCAACACCAAATCAACAGTCATTTTTTCATTATTGCCAACGATCAGGAATTTTAATTTCCACAGGAAATGATACCTTGAACTGTTTTCTGCTTATACAGCATGGGCCGAATCCTCAAATGCCCGTAGGAATACCGGAAAATAAATTCTTTTCAGAGTGCGCGTAAATCTGCAAAGCTGCATCTGAACACCTGAAAATAGTCGTAACCAACATTACAAAACCCAAAACAATGAGTGACAGAAGTACCAGTTCAGGTTACTTATTGTTTAAATTTATGTTGTGTTGGTTACAACTGTTTTCAGGTGCTCAAATGCGGTTTTGCAGATTCACGCGCACTCAAAAAAAATTGATTTTTTCGTACTTCCACGTAAATTTCGAAATCCAATCGCATGCTGAATAAACAGAAAACAGTCCAAGCTACCAATTCCTGTTAAAATTGAGCTTCATGATCGATGGCATTGATGAGAAAATGACGTTGAGTTTGGTGTTGACAATGTAACATTTCTTGCAGTGCACCTTGTCAACAAATGATGTTATGAAAACTATGAGACGAGAACTAGCTCAAGAAGAAATAAGCTGATCGAAATTCACTTGAGTTAGGTCAGCTGGTCATATTTTCGCGTGAGAAAAAAAAATCTTTCCAAAATCAAGAAAAACGTGATGTTTTCTGAAGGAATCATTTGTCTTTAACCGCGAAGAATGGGACTGGCGTGGCAGCAAATGCATCAGTAGTTTCAACAAAGTCATAGGGTTCCATTGCGGTTGGTGAGACGACGATAAACAGTGAATTGGTAAAAATTGGTTCTTTTTTGGTCCTTCGGCACCATCTTTCCAATGTGGAGGAGCGAGCGGCGGCTTGCTGAATTCGAAAACTTAGTATGTTAATCAGGACACAAAACTGTACCAGACTGCAAATTTTCGAATCTCCGCGACCTTTTGCAAGGTGAACCCTATTTTAATGTATCGGTCGACTGTACTAATATGGTTTCAAGCATCACAGCGGAGAGCTTTTTCAGAAGCTTATAGTGCAACTTGCAAAAAAATGTGTACCGTGGTTTATTCTATTGATATCAGGATTATTTTCAATTGTGTATTTACATAATTTTGCAAACCATTCACCCCTTCTTGACTGCAAAGAAGAAAAATTCTTCTGGCTCAAGAAATATAGTGTCACAAACACAGCACTTGGCGCCAAGTTTCCAGGTTTCAATTTCCGGAACAAAATAGGCACTGCATGTAAACTACTGTGTAGTAATCTATCAGATTGTTGAATGTGTACATGGCTCCTCCGCCAAATATGCAGGCGTCTGCCTTATTCGCGCGTCGTGGTCTCCACTGATTTTCGACTTTCCTAAAAGTGGTGTTGATCGGGGCCGCCCTTTTGGATTTCAATACTGTAGCTACTGTTAGAAAGAACGTTTTATCCAATTGGATTTTGATCCGTTACTCTTGGATCAAAATATTAATTTAGTTTTAACAAAAACTACTATAGAACCAGAGATTTTGAGAGAGAAAACCTCCCATTCATTCATAACCTCTTATTAAACAATGTAAAGTAGCCCTTTTCAAATCGCTGTAGCTCTACAATAATTAAATGAGCCAGTTAAGATAATTTCTTGTCTTATTTTTTGTCTTTGTTTTTTTTTTCAAATTGCTATTGATTTCAGAAGCTATTGATTGTGACATTTTTATTGATTTTTGATTTAAAAGAGCAAGAGCGACACAAATGACGAAAGCAGCCATTTTGGATTTAGAAATTTAGAACGTAGGTATTATTTAATTACCAGTCTACTGGTACCGTTTCCGTCAAAATCCTCTTATCTCTAGATTTTAGAGAAGAAAAAGTTCCTTTCAATTCATCGTCCCTGATTGGAGCATGCCAAGAAGGCCTATTTTCAGATCAATGTAACTCGATGAAAAATCGACTGAGATCCCTTTGGTTTTAAATTGTTCCCAATCGTGCAATTATAATATTGGTACGAATCTCGCGTTTGGGTTCGTCCATGCATAATTGCGACGATCGTTTAAAACACATACCGATCATTTCTGGGTATAACTCTAAATACACAACAAAAATTACCTGTGCTGAGATAAATTGCTTTGAATAACTTCGTCTTTCGATCCGCTCGCTGTAGCTTTGAATTTGAACCTGATCCGTTAGTCTACCCGCCGGTGCTTATATACCTTCGACTGTCATTCTGGAACTTTTCACCGGTTCTCCGGCCAATTCGAGCTTCGAGGCGACTCTCGAATAATCCAACACCTCTCACGTGCATTGCTAGCGCGTTCTAGAGCGGCGTCTCCGCCAATTGGGCAGATCGCGTGCTGAGAACTAAACTGTTCAACACTTGAAATGTCGGTATCGAAAATGTTGCCCTTTTTCAAAACGGTATCACTTTGGATTGTCTTAGCCGATTCCGTTTTTTTTTCACGGTTGTACAGATACAATCCAGCAGTCTACTGGGTTAGCGGGATTTTTTGACTTATGCCAATTACATTCGTTACAGGGTGGAATGTAAAGCATTGCAAAATTGTGCTCAGTTCAATAGATCCCCATTTTTGTGATTTTTTTTTCAAATTCTAACGATGTAATCATGAAGCCTGATGTCCTATCTCGAAATGGTTTTTGAATTTTCCAGATCAGAAGTCCAACAATAATGACATGATTTTTTTTTGTAAAAGTTGCATTTTAGTCATTTTGGTTGGCAATAACATCGCATTTTTGATGATAGGAACCTGTAATTTTGCATGCCTGTTACTTGAACTGTTAAAAAATGCTGCGCCCTCAGAAACCTCCATTTTACTTTCCCTGTTTGCGTTCTCGAATGGAAAGGAAAATATTGTGAACGCTCAAAAATTTGTTTCCGGATTTCGAAGGATAACTCTTTTTTAACGTCTACCTAATCGATTTATTCAGACAATTTTCAGATCAAAGTCGGTCTGTCTGCCTGTGTGTGTGTCTAACTCGGTATAATCGTCCATTATAACTCCCAAACGGTTCATCCAATTGAGCTGAAATTTGGTATGCTGCCATGGCATAGGCGTTTGATGAACTTATGTGATTTTGGTTGGAATCTGCCATTAGAGGGCGCACTTATCGCATTGTATCAATATCGGAATTTTTGACGTACGGACCGAGGTACGGACCTCAAATTGAATATGTAAATGTTTTGTTGGTTCAGAAACACACTCTGAAATTTTAGATTGAATATGTTTAAAAATATAACCTCAATTTCTCATTTTTTTAAAATGTCTAAAATGCAACTTTTACAAAAAAAATCATATCATCATTGTTGAACTTTTGATCTGTGAAATTCGACAGCCATTTTGAGACAAGACATTAGGCTTCTTGATTATATCGTTAGAATTTGAAAAAAAAATTGTTCACAAAAACGGTGACCTATTGAACTAAGCACAATTTTGCCATGCTTTACATTCCACCCTGTAACGAATGTAATTTCAATGGATTGGAAACTCTCGCCAACGAAGTAGATTGCTGAAAAATGTATCTAAGCAACCGTAAAGACAAAATCAGAATCGGTTGAGACAATCCAAAGTTACACCATTTTGAAAAAAGGCAAAATTTTCGATACCGACATTCCAAATGCTGAGCAGTTTATATTATAATGCTCTATCTGCACTTATTTTGCAGAAAATGTTTTTTGAACTTCGAACCAGCGAAAAATAGACGAATTGTTTCATGAAAGGAACAATTAGATCAGCAGCTAGAGGAAATAGATTTTCTTTCTCTGATAGAACATTATAGTTCTCAGCTCGCGAGATGTGTCCTACCCGTCTGTTGATATCTCAATGTAAAATCAAATGGTCCAAACCATCGCGTATGTTCTTGCTTACACAACTCACCCTGTATAGAAAACAGAAACTCATAACAGATTCTGTGGTAGATTTTCTGTACCCATTAGTCTGCCCTAAACAGTTTATTCGAATATTTTGAAACAATCGAAGGACCAGCCTTTGTCCCTCTATAGCTTCAAAATTGAAAGACATGATTTTTTTCAACAACTTTACAGCACTCTACTGATGACATCTCTATAATACACCTTCAAGGTGGCAAGTCACTTTTGAATTATTCTGTATAGCTATTTATTCAGTTAAATGTACTTCACCAAGTATATTCGCAGAATTTCTAATATTTTTCTTGCTTATAAAATGACTTATCACTGTCTCAACGTACGAAATTTATTAATACGACTTACCGGTGCCACCACAATCGTAAGTTTCCCGCGACAGCACGAAGACATACCTGAAACAAACAAAACAAGAAAAATTAGACAAAATGCCAGGCGTAAAAACTCTTGATGTAAATCAAACGTCGTATGGCACCAAACTGATGTGCATCATGTTGTTCGAGGAAAACTTTCTGAAATTCAGCCGGTATACGCAGCACCCGACGGAGCCGTCAAGCTTGAAATTTATCTTTAATAATCTTTGTCATATCCCGCGAATATCATATCCCTCACGGGTACCTACCCGAATATTATTTGTGTGTGTGTGAGCGTACATATATGCGTATAAATATATCGTCGTAATATATTTGATAAGATATGTCGTCGAGATAAAATATTTTTTACGACGTGTAGTGCGGATGACCGCGGGATACTGCCGAGACAAGGTTGCTTGACCCGTCACCGAGAATGGCTCCCAGATTATTCAATATAGTTTATGATCTTGACAACTTATTATGACTCAATAAATACTAAAAAATGTAAACCTCGCCTCTTATATATGAGAATTTTAATTTTTACTGCCCGTTTTTTTTTTGTGCCGCATCAGGTTTCATGAGACAAGACGTTTTTACGGCACCGTCCGTGCCATCAACATCTCGACGAGGGGGTTTTCACGAAGGCGCAAAACTGACGTGCGATTTTTCGTAACATAATTTCGACCTTCACCGTGCAATTTGGACAATTTTCTTGGGCAAAGAAGCAGAGTCTTTCGTGTCAGAGGAATCAGTTTTAGTCCTTGACTGGCGCATCCACTGTCATTAGGGATAGTGAGGGGTTCGTCGCTTATCAGCTGTTGGAGTCTCCACGTCATTCATCCAATTTCAACTTCTACCTTGCAGTTCAGATCCTGTGATACTGACAAGTGGAAGTCCTCAACGATGTTGATTTTTTTTCCAAGTCATTAGAACGTAGTATCAATTATCCTGAGTTATAATCTATGTCCCACCTTTTTTTCAAATTGACAAAAATTGTCAGCAACAATCCCGAAATGGCGTCTCACGCCTTATAACGGGTGTTTTTTTTTTTTTAAATCTGGCGTCAAAGTGTGCTCTGCTCTGACCGAATGCAGGCGAATTTGGCTAGAGCACAGCACACTTCGACGCCAGATTCAAAAAAACACCCCTTACAAGAATTACAAAATAATGATTTATTGGCCTAGGCTGAGTGAAGAAAATTTGAGTACCAACACCAACTGTACTGCTGGGAATTTTTTTTGTCAACCTGTGTCCAATCAGCGTAATTGAGTCAAATTACTTTGCTCAAGCTGTAAAAAGAATACCAACCAAAATATTTGGTATTTCACCCAAGTACATTTGAATGATCTATGTCTGCAGCAAGATGTAATTTGTACATGAACCCATTGACCTGCTATTAGCGTGGAATATTTTGTCTCGTAGCTATTGGTCATAAGCCGCATCGAGCCACCCAATTTCGTACGGGCTTCAATCTGAACAAGTTAAACCGTTTGCAGTGAAAATATTCGTGAGCTATAGACTGTCTATCAGACATAAAATATAACCTGACAACGGAGGTCAACGCGTGAAATTATGATGACCTGCATAGTGCGCAAGCGCAGCAAAGGTTCACTACACGTCACCATCCTTTGAACTTCAACTGCATTATTCCCAGCCCAAAGTTGAAACAATTTTAGAAAAAAGAAAAGGCATTTGACACAAATGATTTTTATTTACGCCTGTAGCGATCGCGTTTGTACTTTGGTTTGACACATACATTTCACATGAAAACACATTATTTTGCTCATTTCCTTGAAAAGCGAAAGATCTGGAAGAAACTCACTTCAACGTGACAGACCTATGGAGAAGAGATTGGGAAGAATAGGCACCAATCAATGGCTTGAATCTGAAATGTATAACAGAAAACCTCCAGGCTTTGAACTCCCTCGCAAAATTTGGAGTAGACTTGACAGAATCAAAACGAAGCATGGTAGATGTGCAGACTCACTTTACAAATGGAGAATTGAGTGCTCCTCAAAATGTGACTGCGGCGCTGATCACCAAACAGTTCAGCACATTATGGAAGAGTGTCCATTAAGAGGCTCTGGTTTAACAAGAACTGATTTCCTGGATGCGACCAACGATGCGATCGATCATTTAAACAACCTTGATATTCTTTTGTGATTCATATTTATGTCATGCTACACGCTAAATAAATAAAATCCCCAAAAAATTTTTGTCTGTGGCGTCTTTTTGGTCTGTATTGGTACCTGCCCGTTTAAATGGGCTAGTCGCGCCACTGGAAACAAGAATAAAAGCAAGATCAAAGTGTAAATCATAAAAGCGAAGCGCATGTCCCCTCTCTCTGGTGTCTTTCAGGTTTTTGCGCGGCGAAGACTTTTTCGGAATGCACGTTTGCGGCAGACGCACACACATATTGCGTGTGTATTGCAATAATCCCGACCAAATAACCTGAGAACGTCCGTTTGAAAGCCACCACGGGTTTCGTAGAAACTTCTCACGTGAAATTGACATCATTATTGTTTATTCATAACTTCCGTCGGTGGTGTGGTGTGTGGAAAAAATTGCATATACCCAGCAGCGGGATCAACAATAAGAAGAACAAACATATATAAAGCGCAAAATAACAAGAACATGAATGGATAAACAAACGGCAAGGAGCGCGACGGAGGCGGCGAAAACAGGAAACGGCCCGATAGCGAATTACAAGCCGAAATTTGCATTAACATCAGCTCCGAGTGCATTTTTATAATAATTACTGACGTACATGTGCGAATTGCATTACGGGTGGCCCGAAATTTATCCGTCGAGTTTATGAAGCTGTGAAGGATATGAAAGGCGCCAGGTTTTTTTTTTCATGCGACACAATCGGCGAAGCGATCAAGATGGAAAGATTACGTCTTTGTCTAAATGTCGAAATAAAGAACCCGCAACGTTCTCTCTGGTGACACCCCACAGTACTCCAAGGTTCGCTAATGCTAATTCCAAAGCTGCGGAATTAATCTAATTTTTTTTTGTCTTCTTTTCTAATCTGCTGATCTTGACACAATTCGGCATAATGGCACGATCCCTTCTCCGTTATTGTATACAACTATCGCAATAATGATCACGATGATTATTATCCGCGCGCGAGGGGAATTCTGAAAAAAAAGCGCGAATTACCCAAAGGCCGATAACCATCAACGGGAACGAATTTTTTATTATATTGTGTGCTGATGGCCATCAGATTGCAAAAACGGAAACACTTATTTAACATGCTCTTAAAGTCTGCGAAGCCGCGTCGGACATTTAGGGAATCGAAAAGTGCCATTTCCTCTCGGCACACATGGGAAAACAAATTGTAATTCAAGTGGTTTTCGAGTGGCCAAAACGATAAGTGGCGTAAAGCAGCAGAGGAGATGTACACACGTACCATTATAATGCCAACAATGGGATGTTGTACTAAGAAGCGTCGTAATTCAAGTCAGTGGAACTAGTTCTGGGTGCTTTATGGATGGCATTTATTGTTGTTCAAGTGGTTCGCTTCATTCAAAATGGAATGAAATACGAAGACGATATGTATAAGTATGATACGTTTTAGTACAGATAGTTTTGCTAACAGAAGCCATTTGACAGTTTGTTCAAAACAACTAATGCCGGAAGATACTTTAACAAATCCGGAAATTGTATTTACCTCCATTTTGGCACTGAATAATTATTAGTAAATAAAGCTTTCAGTTACATACTTAAGAATTTCAAGCGAATTCATCTAACTGAGGCATTGTTCCAATCTTGAAGCCGGAGTAATTCACCTCAACTTAGTATAGGTACTTTAATCAATTCATCTTACCTAAATCTTACCTTGAATCTGATTTTCAATTCTCATTTCAAGATCTACGACAATACCTAATCATTCCCATGAAATTGAGATAATGTGAATGTGTCATTTTAACTTCGCGACTCAGTTTATTTCAAAATCTGACATTTATTTATCCAAACAGGGATAGATTCACGGGAATTGACTCCAAAATCTCCATAAGGTTAAATGGACTTTTTTTGTGGAAGAGAGACGCGAGGAGAGACGTTCGTGGATCCAAAATAGAACTTTTTGAACCAATCCCCATTCAAATGGCAAGTTTTGGAAATAGAGATAACATGAATGTTATTATTTCTGTTATTCTTCACCATGATCTAGAGCTTTTGCATGCCCTAAACCATGGATTATTTTTGAACAAACCACCTTTACAAGTGCGGAAAAAATCCAAAGAGAGAAAGCGAAATTCCTTAGCTACCAAGATTAAAATAGCAAGTTATGACTGAAGTCCAAAGAATAAAGTGATGCTTCTAGCAGGGACAGGGACATATTTCGATTATATTAAAACATCACTAAACTTCTTTCTACAGATCTACCTACGTTATGAAATTTCCGCTCCGTATTTTAAAAAAAGAAGTCTTCTGGGACTTCTGAGGACTATAACCTGAGCATAATGCACTAAAATAGAGCATGAAGACCTTATGTTTATACTAATGGTGAATAGTAAATGGTAAATTTATACCATTTTCTTTGGTTTTACCTTATTGTAGATGTAGGTTGGGTTGACGCGAACAAAAATCGGAAATGTAAAGTGAAAAGAATGGTGTTCTCGATTCTTAATCCTCGCCGTGGCGTGGGCTAGAGCTACATGATCAAATTTTTTGTGTTTTGAATGATCAATGTAGTTTGACCAGACATGTGGCGTAACATGACTGACCATGTAAACTATTTCTGTTTCGGCTTATGGTTTTGGCCTTTTGAAATTTCAACATCATTTTGAGATTGGCGGTGGGTGCAGTTGATTAGTTGCAGTCACTCTGACACTGGACATGAAGTTGCCATGGGAGAGTCAGGCGAATCTAGCCAATGAGCGGTCTATATGAGGCAACATGATCGGATATAGAAATATGCTCTAGTATTCACGGCGTAATTTGACTTTGCTTTCATTTTCCAAGAAAAAACATATCACTAATAATTTTTTCAAGGCCCAAAGGTTTCCTAAACATGATTTCTCAGAGTGTCGGTAGATATACGGACTACAGATTTTTTCAGGGTCTTTTCTGGATTCAGTTACTACTTGGCGATGTAACATGTCAATTTGATGTTCAACAAGTCAATCAATCAACAAGGTTTTGACTAGAATGGAGTTTTGCCAAGTTGCCATAAGTAATTCAACCTTTTACAAAACAAAATGTATGCTAAAGATCCACTTTTTCTACAGCAGGTGCAAATGATTATAATGATGTAATAATTATATTGCATGATTGTACTTATAATATTATATTATATTTTAATTATTATAATTATCACAGTGGACCTATTATTACGTGTGCTCGAGCTCCGTTTAAACATGGACTGCCCAGAATGATGTTGATCTAAATCCATTTATGTAAATTTTACCTACGAAGGGAAAAATCAGGGAATCTTGAAGTTTTGCTAACAATATGCAGAAAACGTGTTCAAGTATAATTATCTGGGATTTTTCTCTTCCACCGTAAGAATTTCCAGAAAACGCTTGCAGAGGTCAAAATGATTTTCATCGAAAAGGACAAAATCTTCATTTTTCTATTCCTTCCCGTTTTCAAGCGATGAGTCATCGTCATTTTCTTAATGACAGCGCTATTTTCTTGGCCGATCGTGGTAAATGTGAAATTTTGATTCCACTAATATTTTCTGAGATATCGATCCTGAAAATTGTGAGTGAGGGGGCCGAAATAAATCTCGATTTTTGGCTACATTTTCAGCAAAATTAAACGATTCCATTCGAAAAAAGACATTGAAATGATTCTCTGTGGATTCCGAAACCAAACAAACATTTTTTTTATAGAAATTCAAAATGAAAAAATTAAAATTCAACAGTTACAAGAAAATTTGGTTCTGGCTAGTGAGATGAAAAAAAACCATGTCCGCATCGTTTTCCAAAACTTAAATTTTAATAAAAATGTCTAATAAAAATCGAGATTTCCATCGACTCTCTTCCCATTTTCAAAAATAGATCTCAAACTATATTAGTCCGCCGATGGTCATACACAGTGAGTGATCTGATGCTTTCAAGCTTTTTTTTTCACGAACTAGCAAAATGATTTCTTGTTTGATACTGGCTCAACAGTTTTAATAGCTTAATTTGAAACCTTTTCCTCGGTCTAACACAATCGGTCCTATTCCGTATGGACATTCAGGTCTATTCCATGATGTGGACACTGAACTGAAGTCAAGAGTCAACATTGATATTGTGACCTAAATTGACATTTTACAGCCATTTCAACAAGTAGTCAACATTTTCTATTCAATGAAGATTTAAATGATTTCAATCTTGATTTGAAATTGACTTTTTTAAATTGACCTTGTGTAAAGTCAAATTGAGTATTATTTTATTCTGTAACCGTAAAAAGTTCTCAAATGACTAACTGGGTAGAAGTTGGTTTATTTGAATTGCAACTTGGCAAGATTGCCACAATTGACTTGATATCTTGATGAACTATGAGTTAGCCCTCAAACGTTTTTGGTTCTCCTAACTCGCCTGTAATGGTGAAAATCACCCGGACACTCCCGTGGTGGCCTGCGAAATTTGTTGTAAATACCGTTTAATTGAAAGGGAGCTTCGTGTTTTTGAATTCCGGTAGACGCTAAGGTCCCCTGAACCACCCTGATCAAAATTTGTATCCTGACACGGTCATTTTTTTCTGAAAACATTGTTCAAATGCCGACGTGTTGTGTTGCTTTCCAAAATCGAGAGCGCCAGATTGGCCGTGCCGTGGTCCGATTTCATCATTTTTACGGCAAAATTTGAATAAAAGCCCCGCCGTATGGCTCGCACCTGATTACACGACGTCCCCGAAAGTCCCCGGTCGGCGCTTTACACCAAATTCATTTGAATTCTTCTCAAAAAGCCAAGATTTCGCCTCGGAACCGTGACAAGAGCTTTGGAATGAATTACTCAAAAGTCAATTCATTTGAAAAATTTAAATGAATTATGAAATTTTCGAAAATTCCTCTTGAATCCAAGGCAAGTTTTGTAAAACTTTCACCATCAACTTGAGATGCGGTCTGTTTGCGAAATTGAAAAAAAAAATACCTTGTTCAAACCCGCCGCTGCCAAATATCCAATGTCAAGTTTTGTTATCATTTTAAAATTGACAAACTTCAATCTCATGTGAAATAGAAAATGTCGACAAATTTCATACCAATTAACAATGCCTTAGACGTTGTTGCCAAATGAGCAAATACTGGGTTTACTCCCTCCATTTATTGACTGTGATTTCACCAGATCTTAGTGAGAAGGATGAAATGCTCGTGACTTTTTTCTCTTTATTTACCAAAGCTTCCAATTTTTTGAACCAAATATATCATCACGGTCGCCAAATATAACTTTTAGGATAAACTTCCAAAAAACAGCGGAACTTTATAAGACTGATAGCCAGTTCCACCAGCAAATTTAATCGTTGTTAACTAATTGAGATATTTTCTCTGGTGAATATTGGCTTAGTGACCACAGAAAACACAAGTTTCACGAAAGATTATGGAAAAATGTTCAGACCATAACAGCTTGTATGCATTTTTAGTGGTCATTCAAGCAGCACTGACCTAGAATCCATCAGAGAAAAGGTCTCAATTAGCTAACAATAATTAAAATCGCTGGTGGAACTGGATGTGAAGAACTTATGATAGGGCGAGAAGAGATAATAGATGCGTCTATGATTCAAAAACTGATAACTCCACACGATGAAAGTAATGGTCATTATAGGTAAGAATGACAGTTGAAACAAACATGGCTAATTTAATGAGAACACATACATTTTCAATTGTTGAAAATTGCCACCTTTCGGCTTTTATACCGTTACATGATTGCTTCATTACTATTGTTCGTGCGTAATCCTTTTTTTTAAACTTTTAATAATCGAGATTTGACCACATATGGTCACTGTGACAGGAACATTAATTGAATGATCACCTCATCAGGGCCCATAGCGTCACTTCCGCATCCACCGCCATCATTATATCGTTGGTTTTATTGCCTGAAAAAAGCCACAAAAAGCCAATTTGTTATGATGGATACGGTGTCACACTCCAAGTGCGAAGAAAACACCATCAACAAACCAACCATAATGGCGCGCACAGCCGGAAACTAGCGTAATCATCACTACGTGAAAAAATTGGTCAAAAACCGCCTCGAAAAACAAACGATCCGGCTATTTGTCATACGATCTCTTAATTAAGCCAACAATGGGTAGGCAGGAGGCCGTGATTATGGTATATCACAAATTAAGTTATGACCATTAAAAACGTATCAGGAGGAACGTCATGTGACTGACGAGGCCTCTCCATCCAGATGCGACAAAAAATTACCGTGGAGGCGGGGATTCGAAATTGCTTTTTCAAAGCCGCCTCTGGTGTGCGAGTGCGCTAATACACAACCTCGTTATGCCCGGGTGTTAACGCATACTAGGATTATAACGACATTATATCCGCGACCTAAGGCTTATTCCCATAACGCATGGGTTTGAGAATTAAGAACTTTTTTTTTTATTTAAGCGATCCTGTTAACAGAAAATGGTTTTTTAATGTGTATATCTATCTAACGGCATAATTCCTAGATAAGTCAATTTAAAAAACGTTTGGTCCAATGCTGATGACTCTGCAGCGTTTTTGCACCGATGATGCGTTTTCTGCAGACCGCCACGAGGAGTCGCAAGGACTTTTACAGCGCGAGTTTCACCGTCATGTGTGGCCGTGATTCGCAAAGACAAGGCAACGACAACAAACTCCCTCGCGCGATTGGCTCTCTCGACAATTGTTTCGAGGAAGCGATCAAGCCGTCTCGGACCCGCTGGAATCCTTCAGGTCTTATCGTCTTTATTTACATAGAAACTGCGAGAAAAAAAACGCGCGCGCGGCTTTTTCAAAACCTGGCGAAGTATATGATGGAAATCGTAATAATAATAATAATAATTGCAAGAGACCCCAGCATTGCGATGTGCAATTATTATGATTATGGATGAAAGAGAACTAAAGCATTTCCGACGACTGATGGCGCGACGATGATGATGAAAAAAAGGACGCGACAAGGATCCTCACTCGGACATAAGCTCATTACGACGAGGCAGGAGAGAGCACCGGTAATGCATATTACATGTATACCCCGGTTGTACGATTAAAACATTAAAGATCAAATTTAATGCGAGGCAGATTAAGATTTCCCATAGCATTGGGTGAGCGAGCAAGCCAGCCAAGCAACCGAGCATCAGCGACGTATGTACATATCTTATGCCATCATACATACGTATGTACACGTACCATTATACACTAATCAAATATCAAACTTTGCAATTATAATTATTACACATGCACTTTATCATTGGTCGGATGGCTTTACATGGCGTCGCGGATTGCCTGTCCATACGGTGAAGGGGATAATGCATGCCGATTTTTGGCCTTTGCCGGATTTGGAAGTATAATTCAAGACGTATATAGCAACAGCGCCGGGATTTTGAATGCTCCTCCATGCACACGGTAACAAGAGAACGAGAAATCTGAATTTGATTTGCTTATTCGCGAAAAAAGTACAAAAAAAGCTCGCAGAGCTACCATTTTGGACCGATTATTATTCAACCGCCCTATACCGGCCAAGATGGCATTCGGAATTGTTGCTCCTAATAACTGAAGGTCATAATCAACTTGTCATAGACATTACTCAGTACCCATGGCATAAACGCAATAATCACACAAGTATAACTGGATGGTTTTTGAACACCGCATTATGACACGCCGGGAACTCACAATATTACTGAATTGAAAATTGCAGCTTTCCGACCTCATCAAGCCTACGAGTAAGAATCTTGGGAAGCTTCAACTGACCAGACCTCGGATAGATAATATCTTGAAGGTTCATCTGACCAGACCGAAATCATTCGAAAAAATTATTGTATATTAGGTATAAAGTTTTCAAAGCGCTTTTACATGATTTTTAAACCGTTCAACCAACATAATTACGTATTACCTATGGTTTTTTATCAAACCACAAGAGTTTTTTTTTGAACCGATCTATTTCCTTTTTGCCCCGCTATCTTCTGCGACACTGATGCTCAATTGCTCAATTGTGCAAAATGTTGCGCGATTCTACGACATCAAAGATTGACGTAGAGAAAGTACAGGGTCTTTTTTTAGCAATGTCACTATTCCGGAAGCTTCTGGTAAACAAAGTACGCAACTTTTTGACAAGGGTATGGCAGCATCTTGCAGTTTACAGTTTCAAGTTTTGTTTGACACTACAAACCATGGTTGGCAGTCATCAACTTTGTGTACACGGTGCCAAGAGCCTTGAAGTTGCAAATTTTATGTTCCTTCATTTTGAAATTCAAAATTCTCCTTTATTTCTGTACCAATTCACTTGAAACTTGTAACAAATTGAAACCTAGAATTTGAATTTTGATATGGTGAAAGTCGTCTTCGTGCAACTTCAGGGTGATGGCCGCCGTTTCCTAAGAAAAGTCTAATCAGAAATGCAGTGCTCGGCGGGTGTCACAGAATCTCGAGACGTAACTTCAGTGTAGATATTTTCAATTCTCTTCTCAAGATAACGGATGTCCCTGATTATGTCTGTGAATACCTGGTCTTTGAGAATGCCTACAAAGAAAAAACAAAGCGACTTTTTAACACTGTTTCTTTCTATGGCCAAGCACAACATTTTGTTCTGTCGCACCGTGCAGACAAAGTTGATGGCTGAAAACTGTGGTTGTAGTGTCAAACAAAACTTAAAACTATAAGTTACAAGATGCTGCCATGCCTCTGTTGATAAGTTTCTTACTTTGCTTGTCAGAAGCCATTCAAATGATGACATCCATAAAAAAAAAACCTGTAGAATAAAATGTACACTCAGTTATACAGAGGGGTGCACGAAAAACGCCCACCGCTGTAGGATTCTTAATTATTAACCGATTTCCAAAATAAAACCACATTAAATAAATTCATGTCCACTATAATCTCATGTCAAAAAAAAAATTTTTTTGAGATGCTTCTGAGCAACGATATTCAACTTTTTTTTCAAATGGAACTATACCTTTTTTAATTTTTTTTCGGATTTTACTTTTTTTTCTGAATGTAGTCATGTAAAAATATCGCATTTCGCATTGACCGTTGAAAAAAAAACAGTGAAATGTTGTGGCTTTGCTGTTGTGGCATGCAAAAAGCAGTGTTGGCTTTGCTTGTTGACAAATATCACTTTGTTACACCTGTTGTATTAGGTGTCTTTCAACTGTTTAGAGACAGTCATCTTTGAAAGTCTCGAGAACAAAGCGTCAGATCAAAATTTCACGTTGGTAAATGGCGGTACGGGGACCACTATAAAATACTAATACTACTTCTTTCGACTTATAATCAACCCACACAGAGGGACTCAAAAATGGCGAATTTCCTCCCGTGTACGTTGTGAGAGACGTAGACGAAGCACGGGAAAAAAAGTAAAAAAAAAACTGGCTCCTTTATTCTCTAAGTTATGAAAAGGTGAAGTTGAGAATTCACCTTATTCAATTTCCATGATTTTGAAGCAAAGCATTGTTACTTGCGAAGAATCACATGTCGTTAGTAGTTCCCGAATGAAAATTTCTCTTGCAATTGAGATTTGAGTTTTTTTTTTAATTTCAAAGTTTTTTTTTTCACCTTTGGTACTAGGTATAGACAATACAAATAGAGAAGACCATATGTTATCACCACCGTCGTCACGGATATTGGGGCATCAAAAATCAGCCAACCTTTTTTTTGAATGATGGACTCGCCTGGTTCCTACGCAACCTTAAAAATCCGTGACAACATGTGGTCTTTTCTATTTGTATTGTCTATACCTACATCAATCCCGCATAATTACCACTGGTCAAGCATGCAGGTTCTGAAGAGTTTCCAGGGTTACAACAAAGAAACAGTTATTGTGCTATTTTGATGTACCTCTTCTGAAGGTGCCCAGGTAGATAAGTGATACTGATGATGCGATGCTGCCAAATTGGACAGATCTGTTTTTGTTAATAACTTACAAATCAAACCCAATTCTTTTTTTTTTTTTGTTATACTCCGATAACGTCTCCTATGTATACGTGATGCCCGAAAGGAAATCCGCCATTAATCACTCTGTACAGCTCATGTAATGTGGCCACAGCGATTCATTACAGGAAATGAAGCCAAAAAGTAGTTGGCCCTTCAGGTCTCCTGATCTAACTTCCTCAGAATTTTTCTCTGCGGCTGAAAAATCACCAAAATCTAGCAGCATTCTTGATGAATAATTCCAGTGGAATGTAAGCAATTTTTTTTTCAACTCAACTGGTTCCGTATTTGCTGGAGACTTCAATTCGAGAATAAGCGACGAGCCCGTACAATTGGCGGAGGAGCCGTCCGAGCGGTTAACAGGTTTACGGTTTTTTGAGACTTTTCCGATTTCTAGTTTAAAAATATGTGGAACTGGTTCCTCTTCAACTTTTCTTGAAAAGATCTTACCTTCTAGCCTCAGTGAAGCAATTTCACATAAAAAAAACAGTAAACAGCCTTGGAGAAACATGCACAGCGTATAGTCCGATTCACTGTTGCTGTTATTAAGCACAGCAGGGTATGGATGAGTGAGTACTTTGTCCTTTGCTTTTCCATCAGGTGAACAAAATTATCTATGTAGCGATACAAGACCAAAAATCGAGTGAAAATGTCCAATTGCAAGAATAGACGTTCCAGAAGGAGTGCGTATTTTTTTTCATACGAATAAATTTGCGTTTAGAAAATTAACCTTCTGAGCGTTTTGAGTTTTATCCTTGCATTTTCGGCATTTTTCAATACATACGGAATTTTAGGGAACGTCAGCATTTGCTGCTGAGGCTTTTTATCAATACGGCACATGATGTGTGAAATTCTTCACCTACCTGGAGCCAACATCAGGCATGTGTTAAAAAATCGGGTCAAAATCTGCATCATTCAATTTAGCGCGACCTGCATGCCCTACACGTCCACATCTGTCAATATATACCTCACACAGACCTCTTATGCCATACCTGCAGCGTGTATCTCAGATCTATTGTGTGCCGACATGAAAATTCGCGGCAATTTATCCGACGATAAGTCTCTCTGCCGGAGGTAAATGGCCAAGTCGTGACCATTAGTCCGTTGGGTAATGCTCCATACTCCGACCCCGAGTCGCCGCCGCCACTGGCCCCCATCAGCTCTCCATTACAGCTCTAATGGATATCACCTTGCGTAACTTTCGTTTTCCAGCAGCCCGCCATATTGAGATTCGCCGAAGACGTCGTGCAATCCAAACTTGCAAAAACTCGCGAAAGCTGATTTTTCCAAATTCCTGAAAATGAGCGGTCGACGGGAGGGGCGGAAGGGTTCTTACTTCTTACGAAATATCGAATGAGCGATGAAACACGAGATGCCGCGGCATGTCGGCTCGAATTTGGAGTGAAATGCTTGTGAGATCGATCAAAACAACCTTCACTTGATGGTGCGCGGCTTTCAGGAATGATCGAGTGGGTCTCGGCAGGACACTTCTTGAGATGATGTATGTGTGGGAAGGAAGATTTACTGTGATCAAAAGATGAAAAAAAAACAGTTTGATGAAAAGTATACAGAGTAGACGTACACACGTACTTATTCCTAATAGAGAATATTATACTTGTAGAATGTAATCTGAATTATATCTACCTAGTATACCTACCTACCTACAATGTGTATAAGCATGATTAAGTTATAAAATTATGATTATTATTATTACCGGTTAAAAAATCTAGATCTGTAGAAAGATTCAGGTAATAAAAACTATTATAATAAATAAGTAGTATCATATCCTCTATTTCAAACATTTTGAATCAGGAGTTGGCTGTGTTTTTTTTCTAGTTATAATGGTAATAATAACTAATAATAATAGAATAGATGTTGGTTATTCACAAACACAATAGACTTTCAACTGAAAAATGGGTATTTCAATGAAAGGTTGAAAATGGACAAACCAAACTACTAGTTAATAAAAAAGTATAAAACAAGTGAGTATGTCTTCGTGCGTGAGTCTCACCAGCGCATTTTCTTAAAGAGGCATATTGTAAATGTGAAGAAATTTGGTTGAAAGAGAAATACCATTGTTTGTCCACTCTCTTCAATTGAAACTCATTGTGATATTTTGTTATCGGAATGAGGTACTTGCCAGTGGAATAGATTTGAAACAAAATTCTTTCAATCATCAAAAAAAAAAGGTTTATGTTTTACATTTATCTCTTAATTTGGGGGCGGCGTGTTAGAGCGGCAGCGTTTGGCTTGGGAGTATCTAAATGTTTGAGGTGATAGGTGTTAACGTCTGAATCAGTGAAGATTGTTGAAAGTTGCACTTTGTTTCTTTTGGGGGCGGAAGCTGAAGGCGGCGCCATATCAAAAGTATAGCCTATCCTTTCCCATTTTTAATCAGCTATCAATATAGCGAAAGACTTTTTTTATAATATTTCTATAATAAAAGTTTTACAACACTATAAAAGTTGTTCCTCAATGTTTCCAGCAGAGAAAGTACCCATAATGGATGCTGCATTCCCGCGAATTATTGCCAGACTGATGCGTTGGAGTAAAAACTCGCTGGATCTTTTCTCGTGATTTTGTTCAGTGATCCGGCATCCTATGTCTCTAATGAATTTTAAACCATTCAAGTTCCAAAATACCATGGTTTCAATGACTACTGGGATGAATTCGTAGTCCTTCGTAAGGTTGGCGTATTTCCTGGATTTGTCGTTCTCTCGCTTGCAAATCTTCCGATCAAGGAAGAATTGTTGAGGACGCTTGGTGCAACGGTGTCTGTACAGGTGAAATCCCAGATAACAGGTTTGCCCTTTCTCCAAGGTATTAAGGTCGTACCATCGGGTTTCTTTCCATCTAAACGGGAGCATCCTACTGGTTCCAAAATCGATGGGATGTTAGCTGAACGGAGTGCACGACTGCACGGCAAATGAGGTCGTTTACTGGGAATGACGGGAAATTCTTCCTGCGGATTTGACACAGGATAAACCATGTAGTCCCCTTCGGTCAACGGGTGCACCGCAAATGCATTTGTGAGGTACACATAAAGGGCAACCTAAACGTAGAGAAATGGCAATTCGAAAGCATTCGTAGGATAGTTGTAATCCCATTGCAGATGAAGGTAAATCATCCAGCCAACTACCGGATTCCGGGAGTGAACAGGATAGCCATCGCGCTTTATCTTCAGGTGCATCGAAGGGATTATCTAACGATTGTTGATTTTGATTGTGAAATAAAAACTGAATCCCAAAACGACTGTTTCAATTTTTCTTCTCTGGTAGGGAGTAGGTCAATAGATGGATCAATTTTGGTCTTCGCCCTCGGGAACAGCGGTATCGCGAATCAGATATTTGCTGATAAAAGCCTTTCTGATAGTTCAAGTAAACCATAGAACGAAGATAGAGAAGCAGGTATCGAAATGTCAGTTGTTTGGCGAAGTCCAAGACCACCGACGCTGAAAGACGACTGTGCGAAAGACTTAGATCGCTATGTGTTCGAGTTTATGTTTTTCATTTATCTCTTACTTTGAAGGCGGCGGGCGTGTGGAGGCAGTAACGTTTGGCTAAGCAAATGTTGCACAGTTTAAGCTGGGAGTTTCTAAATGTTTGAGGAAACATCTCAATCGGTGACAATTGTGAAAAATGCACTTTTTGTCGTTTGGGGGCGAAATCTGGGGGGCGGCGCCTAACCAAACGTAGCCTATCTTTTCCCATTCTTAGTCAGCTATTTATATAGCAAAAAAATTAGATCGCTATGTCTTTGGGTTTATGTTTTCAATTTTAAATTGATTGGGGGCAGTTTTTAGCATTTTTTTTGTATGTCGACGACGCATATTGAAGATAGACGTTTCTGAGCTTACGTTTATATATGGCAACTATGTATTATTCATAAAATGAGAACACCAGAGCATTTGGTCTGAGAGGAATTGATGCAATCTCATGTTATTTCAAGTTGATCGGGGGCGGTTTTCTCTTTGTTGGCGGCGTAATATAGACATTCAACATAGCCTAGCCCAGCTTTGGGAGTGGCAGCTACGTAACAGCGAAAACATCAGAGAGTTAGGGCGTCTAGTTTGCGAGGAGTTCGAGGAACGGACAGACGGACGGACGGACGGACAAAGCGGCTGCAATAGCGATTTTCATCAAGATGAGAAATGCGCTAAAAACTTCAGCAGTATTGCACACATTTCCAATACCTACGTCAAAATGATATTTGATATTTCGAAAGGCACCAACACAGCTCAAAATTTTCTAAAGCCAACTCACGATTCAAAAATGTTCAGAATGGATTATGGGAGATTCGTGTCAGCCGTGAGTACACCTATGCGTGTGTGTGCGAGAGAGAGAAATGGGACGTAATAAAAAGCCCTCCTGAAAGGTACCAACTGTAAGCAAATGAGGGACAGTGTAAACATGCAAAGATGTCGGCTGGCAATTTATCCGTGCATGATGCGCGAAAAATGCGCTAGTATACGCTGGTGTGCGTTTGAGAGTGTAGAACGCGTTGGTTTTTGCGCTCTGCTCCCGCTCGGCTTTTTTTCGCCGGCATGAATATTATTATGTGAATATGATGGCGTCACATCATGGATGGGTAAAAGAGAAATACGAAGAAGAACCGTTGCCCGGGATCATGGTAGCGTGCCGATGTGTCTGGCGACCTGAAACTCGCGTGTTGTTGTCCATCAGTTGTGCAACTCACCTGCCTACTGAACAGCACCACACTCGCACCATTTTATAGCGCGGCGTCGTCTCTTTCGCCCTTGCGGTCTCGAGTTTGCGGCCGCAAAACTCCGGAGGAGAGCAAATTACGGTTGCACACTCTCTATGTTTGCAGAGTGCCCGGTCGATACCGCATGTACAGTGATTTGGCACACGCATGCCACTCTGCTACCCGGGTTCTTCAGGATGAAGGTGCGTGCCCCTTGGGGCGACAGAAATTCGCTTTTTAATGGGGCAATTCCAGCCGATCTCGTCGCCTGCGTGCCTGTTGAAGTCTCCAACAAATTCCAACAATTTTCACTTGAATTCACTGTTTTCACCATCAAACCATTGTAGCAGTTAGTCACTTATGCGCATGTTGAAGTCTCCAGAAATATTTTGCCCGATTTTAAAATGTTCATCCATTCAGTCATGATCTAGGTATCTCTGACACAAGTCGAGTTGGCCCTTCTTATGCTCCGGCATCCTGCGAAGCTAAATTTTGTTAGACGATTTCGGATTAAAGAAGAGGTTTATGGTTGAACGTTGTGTATACCTGTATTATTCTGATGGAACACCCCGTAATTAAGTAAGAGTCTTTTGAATTACAAGAAAATCGAGACCAAATACCTGCCTGCCTATAAGTATGCCCATGGGTGAAACGTCATAAGAGAAAGCTCTGGAATAAATAGAGTTTTAAATGGCCATCTTACAGTGGTATGGCTCGCAGCTAAATTACAGTCTTCAACGTTAACTACATGCTGATTTGACGTATGCATGCTACCTCGCTTGACGAAGAGGACACCTCCGGGGCACCGATTATGGACCTCTTGATGCGTTTTAAACTCCCAGAGATAACGACAAGCCATCTTTGTTTCACGCGCGCATTCAACCCGGCCGCGCGATGTTTGTGATTTATTTAGGTACTCTAGAGTTGTCTATCAGCAACGGCAAAAGACAGCTCAATAGGTACGAGTATTAAAATTTGCATACAGAAACCATCAGGCCTTCACAAGTGATACCTATAGGAGAAAGCGTAGCTAGCCTCTGTTACAAAGTTTCAGTTTTTTTTTCAATTGGATAATTTACAAAAATCTAACTATAAGTGACAAGTACAGGTGTCCCATAAACAAATAAAAGAAAAACACTGGAATATGAAGCTTTTTTTCTGAATTTGATTGTTGTTAGACACAGGGTGGTGAAAATTTCGATGCTCACCATTGGTATCTTGGAAACGGTAAGATACGAGGTCGGTCAAATTAGAAAAAAGTTGCGCATTTTTGTGCCAATTGAGAATCTGAAAAGAAACTTTGAATATTTTGATTGGTTCCAGATTTATCACGAAAAAAACTGAAAATTCTGATTTCAGAAATTATTTTTTATCTTTCCAACCATTCAAGCTATTTCAATCAAACTTAGTAGTTTTATGTTTTTGATCACTCCGAGTCGAGTAACGTTAACAGAAATTTTCCAGGCCTTCTAGATTTCAAATTATGATGAATTGAATTATGACTTTTTTTTTTCTAATGGCCGCCATATTGGATTTTTGCACTAATGGATAGAGAAAAAAATTAGCTTTTTGAATTAGCAACCAACATGTTCTTTTCATGACATTTTCAGCGTCTAATTTCGAAATACATATTCGTAAATTATTGACAAAATCGGGAATGCTTCAAAAAAACAATTGAAATATTATCAATAGCAACAACAACGAGAACAACAAAAAAGTGACAGATTGTGTGCAATTGACGTATCTAACTTCTTAATCGTGTTTCGTGCTTGTTTGTACCGAGAGTTCATAAATTAAATGAGTCAAGGGTGCCTGTGAATCCAAAAACGTCTGTCGAAACTAGGATAATCCTTACTCCTTTTGGGATAAATTTGTCAAACTTCAACAAGAACGATGCTAGTTCCGACAGACGTTTTGGAACTCACAGACACCCTTGACCAATTTAATTTATGAACTCTCGGGACAAACAAACACAAAACACGATTAAGAAGTTAGATACGTCAATTGCACACCGTCTGTCACTTTTTGTTGTTGCTATTGATGATATTTCAATTGTTTTTCAAAGCATTCCCGATTTTGTTAATAATTTACGAAAATTTCGAAACTTGACGCTGAAAATGTCATGAAAAGAACATGTTGGTTACTAATTTGGAAAGCTAATTTTTTTTCTCTATCTATTAGTGCAAGAATTCAATATGGCGGCCATAAGAGAAAAAAAAGTTGACTATCATAATTTGACATCCAGAAGGCCTGGAAAATTTCAGTCAACGTAATCGACTCGGTGTGATCAAAAAAATTAAAACTAACAAGTTTGATTGAAATCGCCTGAATGATTGGAAAGGTGAAAAATAATTTCTGAAATCAGAATTTTCAGTTTTTTCCTGATAAATCGTAAACCAATCAAAATATTCTAAGTTTCTTTTCGGATTCTCAATCGCCCCAAAAATGCGCAACTTTTTTCTAATTTAACCAACCTCGTATCTCTTACCGTTTCCAAGATACCAATGGTGAGCATCGAAATTTTCACCACCCTGTATACCGTTTCCTATACAAGAAGTCACAGAAATTATAGCTTCCCTTCAAATATTAAATGTGAAGAATTTTTATGTAGAAGTAATTTGTTTTCAGAAATCCTACCCAGCGGTTCCAAGGTTGGGTGGAAAAAGTGACCAAAAAAAATCTAAGGACTCTGCGGTTACTTTTGACCCATCAGCAATGTTACGACTTCCTGTATTGCATTGTGAAATGTCCAGTATTCTAGTCTAAGAGATATCGTTGAGAAATTTGCTGGAGACCAAGACGTGAGAATAAGACACACCTGCATAATTGGTGGAGGAGCCGTGCTTCGAGGTCTTCCAGTAATATCACGAAGTCGATGGACTTACCGGAACGAAAGAGGAAGCGACGGGAACCTTGCAGACGTTTCTAAGAGGAGCTGTAATGTTCTCGAATACGCAGACGTTTCTGAAAGAAGCTGGAATATTCTCGAATACAAGACGCGAGCATATATAGGGCGGCAGTGGCCGGAAAGCGTTAGTTGAATTGAAAGCGAAAGAGCGAACAAAAGCGAAGTGTGGAATCCAAGTGCGACAATTTATTCTATGTGTAATTTGATGTTTGACTAGTGTTGCCGTCTAGAGTTAGACTTTCTAGACTCTTGTCTTGAGAAGGCGTCAAGACCTAGACAAGACCTCTAGAAACTTTGTCTTGAAATTTCTAGACAAGACAAGAGTAGGGCTGTCAAGATCAAGAGTCTTGATTAGACTCTTGAAAAGGGAAAATTAAAAAAAAATCAGATATAGGTAGGTATTACTCTCCGTTGATGGTTTTTATTTTCTACTGAATGTGTGATAAGCTTGGAGATTTCTTATAAAGTTTATTGACAACATAAAATAACATAAATAAGGGTAAATGGATGACAAAATGCTATTCAAAACTGTATCTACTTGAAATGAAAATGATTGCAATGGCAAAGTAGGTACCGAGATCACTACAGACAATAATATCTCGTCTCAAAAGTCCCTACCTTTTTTAGAAAAAAATCTGGGAATTTGGGTGATTAAATTGGGAGAATAATGAAGCAATAAACATCTTTTGCGCTTGCGCACTAGGCAGGCCATCATGTGATTATGCATTGACCGTTGTTGTCAGGCTGTGTCTGATAGGCAGTCTACAGTCTACAGTACTTTCTGTATATTGTGAATTTTATATATCAAAAGACAATTTGATCTTCGGTTTGAAGTGGCAGTTTAATATAAATTTGTCAATTTTGCATCAGAGAACGGGAAAGTATTGCCAGGGAGATGCTATGTCGAATCATGTTATTTCTTGTGATTATATGTATATTTATATGACATCTCCTTCAGACTCTGTATGTCTCTACTGTTTCTCCGGTTCTCATGCGAAAGTTTCGTCCAAGTGATTTTTTTTTCAAGGGCTGCTCCAACATCTTCATTTCTAATTCTCCAAAAAATAGCTACGCTTCCTCAGATCGCATCTAAGAAATTAGGTAGCTCGATGAGGCTTTTGGTCAATAGCTGCGAAACAAAGTGTTTCTTGCCAATAAAAGGAAAATGATTCAGACAACATGCTGCTGCCAGATGCCCTTTCAATGTACCAAGGCGAAATACCGATTAAGCTGGTGTTCTTTTCAGAGTCTTTTCAGAGTGGAGTTAGTCTTCTTGCCCGCGTCAGGTTGACACAAACGGGAACCTGACACAGGTCTGCAAATAATCGGTATATTTTTGGCAAGAATTTATGACCACGTCCGCACCACGACATCTGGGAACTCCTAGGCTTAAACTCAATTATTTACATTTCTTTGTACATTTCTTTGTCCAGCAGCAATGTTTCGAGCACCAAACAGCAAAGAAATAATATTAAAGTTGATTGTTCAGCTTTTTTTTTGACTGTGACTCTTTTGTTGACTGTTTCTTGACGTTCATGATTGTGTCAACTTGGTATTGTTCTTGGCTTGCTTATTCACTCGATTCGAGCCGATGAACTGCGGTGAGTAAAATTTCTATATTCTTTCCCGGTGCCGGATTTTTTGAGTAGTTTTTTAAATGAACAGTAGTTGACTATATTTTTTCAAGCATCAACCTACGGCTATAAAATCGTATCATGTCATTTTATATAAGACTCCATTGCAGAAATACGTCTACTAACAGGTCGTGGGTGGCGGTGGCAACCTTTTCTTTTAGCATTCACACCAATGATAAATTTCAGTTTCAATAAAAGTGGGTCTTTGTTTTGAAATTTGAACTCAAGTATACTCAAGTAGAATATTTATTGAAGCGCAGTCTCTATTCGAAGGGTGCTCCCTACTCCTTGCAGTTTCCCTATTTTTCTTGCTAAAAGATGTTTATATTTCTGTCACGTATTTTTCTTGGAAGAAAAGGTTTTATAGTAATTTAATTTCAAGAGTCTATCTAGACTCTTGAAAAATTTCCATCAAGAGTTAGAGTCTTGTCTTGAAATTTTGAAATTATCTTGATATTTCAAGACAAGACAAGAGTAGGGCAACTCTTGTCTTGTCTTGTCTAGACGGCAACACTATGTTTGACTGTTTGTTTCTCTATTATATTGGAATACCCAACGCAAATTAGTGATATAGCATATTATTCAGATACTTACTTACACGTAACCATACCTATATACGTTTTCCCATGTATTCACTTGACCATCATGCTTCATAACAATTTTGTGCAGGTACTCAACTCTGATGTAGGTTTCAGAGCAAAAACAACTTTTTTATTAAGGAATCTCTGCGACTCCTTCTATGAATTCTTTGGGTGACATAACGTGTTTTTCTACGCACAAATTTTTGGAATATTTATAACCTCACTATGAATGAGTGGAACTGAATGATGAAACACGGTGGTCAAATATTGGCCTATACATCAGCCAGTTTTTATGTGTAGGTTTCCTGGTATGGGTACCTCTATCCTAATTTGTTCAGGCGTGCCGGTAAGTAGGTATGCGTGTTTACATACTTCTGCTAAAATTAGATTAATGCATTAGCCAATAATCGGAGAAAAAGGTGAATAAACTGTGCATTCAAGCGTCCAAATTATTGCCCACGTCGCGGCGGCAAAAGCGCAAGAAAGCGATGGAGTATTTTGGTTTCTAAATAATTATTTCAAAATAGCATATACGGGCTCTTGCAGCCTGATGGAGCTTCACTGAGAAGTAATCCTTAATTTATATTTATATTTATTTTTTTTCAAGTGCAACCTACCATCGTGTCAACACAAGAAAATTCTCCAAATACACACAAGAGGAGGGCAGCATCATATGTGGAAATCAGTAATAAACTATTTTTTGATGGAGAGAAGCGGAAAAAGCGGATTGATGGCTGTGAAAGTGAAGAAAGGGAGTGACATAAGATACGGATCCCTATATTTGATAGAAGCTATGCTATAGAAGCTACATAGAAGAAATATATAGAAGAAAGAGACATAGTAAGAAGATTGAATGAGAAACTTGGACAATGAAAAAATTGAACTACACAAATATAAAAGCCCACAGACTGCAGGGATAAGAAAATATGAGACGAAAATGTGAGAACAGCAAGAACAGAAAGATAACACCTATTGAAATGGGGGACAAACAGACGACATGGACTCAAAAGATCTCTGGACATACAGGAGAAAAGTAATTCATATCGTGGCAGCAGAGGTGGAACCAGCAAAAAACAAACAGGAAGAAGAAAATGTGGTGTGGAATCACTGAATAAAGAGAGAGGTTGGACGGAGGGAGTTATGGAAACAACACCTTGGGCTAAGAGAAGATAAAAGCAAAAGTAGCATACGAAGAATAAAAATCATGGAGACGGACGGAAACGAGTGATGAAAGAAGCAAAGAAAAAATCACGGTAAGAATTTGGGGAAAAAGCTCACGAAAGGATAAGAGAAACTCACTGAAGAATAAGACGGCGCGAAAATCCCAATAAAGAAAAAGGAAGTCATAGATCATTATTGGTAAGAATACTCCAAAGAAATGCTTGGAGCAGAGAGTCGAGGAGAGACAAAACCGGGATGCTACAAGAAAAAACAAGAGATGCGGACGGGCACAACAGGCAGTAAGGGAGAAGTGGAACTGGAAGAAGTCGTGTAAGCAATTGAAAGCTGAAGACTGAGAAAAGCTTCTGGAATCGACGACATTCGACGTGAAATGGTCAAGTACATGGGAGAGGCGGGTTGCTGTATGGGATCATACAAGAAGCCTAGAGACTGAGGGTAGTACCACGAGAGTCGAAAACAGCAATGGTATTACCTAATCACAAAATAGCAATGTGGGTTGAGTGCGACAACAATTATTATCAAGGCATCTTCCAGCTATGTGTGGCATACAAGGTCTACGGAAGAATAATCAGTTAGGGAATATCTGGAATTGAAGTTCTTTTTTTCACCAGACGAACTAAAGGTTGAAGGCGATTGAGCTGGTTGTTCAAAACAACCAGAGTAAGCGTTATTCTATCGGTTTCCGCCAAGTCCGGCCCTGAGCCGCGCGCGATTCTTGCACATGCCTCATTCATCAACGTAAACCTTCCCATCGTGGAAAAAAAAAGTTCGTGTACTCATTTATTTCCATAATTCTATAGAGCGCGCTCTTTGTGTCCGAATCACATGTGCCCACCTGTTGCTGTTTATATAGCGATTTATTTTGAATTTGTGTGTCTATATACCTCTAATGTAATTAAAATTTGATTACAAGATGTGGCAGTGACCCAATCCAAGAACCGGTTATACAAATTTCGAACGCGACACGTAAAAGTGTCTCATGCACCGCGCAACCATCAGCCATCAGAGCGCCCGAAACCCTGCTCCAGAGTGAAAATGATACGTTCTCGCCGGTTTTTAGTTTTTTCCTGGCGGAAGCTGCAATTATACACTGTCGAAATTACACATCAGGTGCCGGCAAGCGGACAATTTTCGGTCAAATTGCGCTCTCTCGCTTCGCTACAATTTCGGAAATTATCATGTAAATAACACGCTGTCAAGCGTTATAATCGCTCGCGCTCTCCCCTTTTCGAACCGACATTATACATATCTGTATACCTACTCATGATACTCATACACAGATACCGAGTAAGTATGAATTTTGCAATTAGCTCGTTTTTGCGTGATTCTTCGCTCTGTTCTTGCGCGGTCGGTCGAGTTGTTGTATGGCCTGAGAATATGAAAGTCCGTTCGGCCATAAATTATTTCGCGAGCAAATGCGTATATATACCTATACTATGGCCAGTTATACTATATATACGCCGGCTTTTTGTTATTGCTTTTATCCGCCGTTGACTGCTGGAAATGTTGCACCTGCGTATAAGGATATTAACATGATCTATATAACCACTCTGCGATCGCCTTTTTATTATTTGACTTACATACTCCGCGAGTTTCTTACTGCGAGTTTTAATAATTACGCTCCGGTGGATGCAGCAGGAGAAGAAGAGTCATCTCGCGAGCGGGGTACGCAATGCGAGAAGCACAAACAAGCTTCGTCAGAAGCATCAGAAAGCAGGCGACCGGCTACAAGCTTAATGGGACTGCCGGACTGAAATTCCATCTCTCCGATTCCAAATCCGCAGATTAAGTTATTATTTACAGCCGCCGATGACACGGTCGGTTGGGCAAGGCCGGCAAGGATGCAGCAAAGACAATTCCAGAGGACCTGTACCAGCCATCAAGTGAAATGAGACTCCAGCTTTAATACGGGTTCCCATAGAACAATAGATAGATACTGACAATTCAAACCTATATGAGAAATTATTTGATGCAGTTAATCTGAAAAGGGAAGACTCTTGAACAGTTTCAAAATATCTTGTAACAGTTGAACAGTCATCAGTTTTACGTGAACAATGAAGCTTACTCAATCGAAGATCTTGAACAAAAACCGAGATCCAACGACTTCCAGTTCAAACTTCAGCTCAACGCCTAACTTGATACAAAAGGTAGGAGAGGAAGACCAAAACCGCTACTAATAAAGAGGTTGTTGCGTTCAATACCCAAATCAGAGTAAGCTTTCAATCACAGAAATAAAAAAAAAGGCACTCCGACCCTTGCGGGTGTAGTGAGAAAATGAGTTGGTTCGTAAAGGACAATAAGATTATGGCGTCGGAGTATACCTTTTCCTCTCATATATTCGGCTGTTTTTTCTTTTTCTTGTTCTCAATACTCTGGTTGTGATCTCTGGATTAAAAGACCTTTCTGTTCTCCTCGACTCCGTGAAGTTTGTTGATGAGCTGTGGTAGGCCCCTCTGTGAAAAAGTAACCCGAAGTGAAGTGAAGTGTCCTGTGTGTTGTATGTTTTGTTTTCCTGCTTGGGTTTTAGTTTTTCTCTAGTTTTTAGCGCATTTTCCATCTGGATGAAAATCACTATTGCAACCGCTTCGTCCGTCCGTCCGTTCCTCGAACTCCTCGCAAACTAAACGCCCTGACTTTCTCATGTTTTCGCTGTTACATAGCTGCCACTCCCAAAGCTAGGCTAGGCTGTATTGAATGTCTATTTTGCGCCGCCAACATAGAGAAAACCGCCCCCGATTAACTTCAAATAACATAATATTGCAATTTTTCTCAGACCTGATGCTCTGGTGTTCTCATTTTATGAATAATACATAGTTACCGCTAAACAAACGTAAGCCCAAAAACATTCCATCTTCAATAACATCTTGTAATAAATAAAATGTAAAAAAATAAATGTTTTTCTCCTTTTCGGCTTTTTCTTGCCATAGGAGTTTGCCCGTTTATTTATCGATTATACAAACTCAGAAAAGTGCAAATTTCGGACAACACAACACCCAGACTTTTCATCGGGAATTGAACCCGGGACTTCCGCGTCGCAGGCAGCCACTCGACCGCCTACGCCACGGGGCCGTCTAATAACATCTTGTAGAGAAACTTTGGAAAAAAAATGGACTTTTAACTTTCCCGGCCATTTACATTTTCAAGGTTGTTTTGTTTGTCAGGGCGAACATGTCGAAATTTGACAGAAACGGTCAATCCCATTCATACTCCACCAGGTCTGTGGACAAATTGAGCACGACGCTGCATAGAACATCGGCATATGAAAGGTCCGCAGCATACGCTGGCGTCAGATTTTACAATGGGCTTCCCGATGCCATTCGAAATATTGAAAGCCCGAACCTCTTTGAAAAGCGATTGAGGGACTTTTTGGTCGACAGATGCATTTATGCATCGAACGAACTGTAGCCCTTGTGTTGGGTCGCTGACCTACCAAGATGGGTGGCTTTTTGTTGGTGACTGATGGTCTGATCCACTGTTTTAATTATATGTTGTTTGTACCAATCGTTATGTGATGTAGTTTACTTTTTTTATATTGACAAATCCTACACCTATTACTTTGTAGCCAATAAAGAAATAAAGAATTTGATTTAAATATGCGCCGCCGACATGAAAAGATTGCTAAAAACCGCCCCCAATCAATTTAAAATGAAAAACATAAACCCGAAGACATAGCAATTCAATTCTTCCGCTATATGAATAGCTGACTAAAAATGGGAAAGGATAGGCTACTTTTGGCTAGTCGCCGCCCCCAGATTCCGCCCCGAAATAACAAAAAGTGCAACTTTTACAAATGTTACTGATAGAGATGTTTGAAAACTGACATATTGTTTGATACAGGCTATTCACTGGATTATTCAAATGTTATGGCAAAATATGGGTCGCAATAATTTTGCAAGCAATTTTCTCATTCTTTCAAAGCCACACGGATAGCTTTTTACTTGGTAGTTTTTTTGTGACTGCCTGATAGCCATTCAAGTTTCCTTTTTAACGATCCCATTTACAAACACCACCCAGCGTTTAATCTCCCAAAGGGTATTAATAAAACCGACGAACTTGACACCGCCAATCCGGGGTTAAATAACCGTGACAAATGAAGCAACAGTATCAGTGGCGGCGCGAACGGCACCAACCGGAACTAACTGTGTGACGTGTGAGCGACACCGCATTATTTCCGCTGATGCTCTCTCTACTCTTCCCCACAATATAGCCTCATTGTCATTTTATTTATTATTGCAATTTATTACATCGGCTTATCTGTTTATCTATGTCTGCCTTTTTGTTACCTTTTTATGAGATTTATGATGCAACGCTAGAACTGGATGCTAAAACCATCATGCATACTCGAATGAACGTACCTACTTACTTGGTGAACTTTAGTGCTTTTTCGGGAACTCTTCACACCGCATAGTACCAAGGCATTCGTTTAATTAGCGATTATGAGAAATGTGTACAGATACACGATGAGTTTCGTCATAAATTATTCAAGATTCTGGACGAGATTGTAAGATGAAACCGAGTGGAAACGGCCTGGGCGTCCGGCAGGGGGTCCGGCAAATACGAAACTTTTATTATAAGGCCGGAGTTCGTACATGACCAGAATGCCTGTAATATTCGTTTATTAGCTGGCGTATTTCTCGAAATGGCACTGCGATCGTAAAGTCAAACACAAAATGGACAGGATCCTCAAGCCGTCTATGCGGCTTCAAGTTTCTTGATGGCTGCTTTCGAACTTGAGCCTTCATTTTCAACGGGCATCTACAATAATAACAATTGTACTTTATACAAAGCCATCTTCAACTTGTGCCCCTGTTGTCACCTTTTCGTGGAATCGCAGAGCTCTGCTCAAATGTATTACATACAGGGGGTGTCCCAGCTAAAACAACCCAGCGCGATTTTCTCATAAAATATCAAGGCAACAAACAAAAATTTTCAATTGGGAGGAAACCTGAGGCTTTCCATTTCATGTGTCGCTGATGTCTGTACCTGGTCCAGTAAGCCAGAAATTCTGCCTCAAAGTCCAGCAAGCATAATATCGGAATTCATGACGTCACCGATCACACCTGTTGATTTTAACATCAGCTAGTATTCATTGCTATGGTGAATCAAGGTATGGTAAGTGAAAAAGTCCTAGCAACGGCTAGTGTTGAAATCAACAAGTGTGTGATCGGTGAAGTCATGGATTCCGGTTATTGTGTTTGCTGGACTGTGGGGCAGAATATCTGGCTTAATGGGCCAGGTACAGAAATCAGCGGCACATCAATGGAAAGCCCAGAGGAAGAGGATTTTTTTTTCATCCGAAGTATTTTGTTTTGTCGGTCACGAATTTTTGAATTCTTGTGACTTGCCCGATTAAAACTGCATTTTCTTGGAAACTAGAGCACCTACAACAATCGGTGCCCCCTAAAATGATAACTAATACGACTCGAATTGAGGAATATCGTGATGGGTTGATCCCGAATAGCGCGAGTGACAAAATGGCGATACTAAAACAGCGCTTGACAAAACAGTGCCGTGACAAAACAGCGCGGGACATAACAGTGCATTCAAAACACCGCGGCTACCTCTGTCTTTCTTTTCAGACCCACCTCAGAAGTTGATTTACTCAAGTTTCGCTCTTCTTTACAGATCCACCAGAAAGGCCATAATAATGTTAGTGTGGAAAGAAGAGGTGAACTGAATCAGAAATCAACTCCTTATCTGGAGGGTCTAAAAAAGCGAAGACCTGAGTCAAAAACTAATTCCTTAACTGCTGGGTCTGGAAAAGAAGAAGGAAACCTGAATCAAAACTCAAGGAGTTATCAAGGAGTTGAGCGGGAATTTGAGTTTTGATCAAGGTCACGTTTTCTCTGGCTTGTGGATCAGAACGTAGAACAGACGTGGGTCTAAAAGATGGCGGAGACTTGATTCTAAAATACCTCCGCAGTCCACATCTGATGGGTCTGGGAAAAGGGAGCAAACCTGAAAGGAGGTAGCCGCAGTGTTTTAATGTGTTGTTTTGTCCGGAGCTCTTCTGTTGTCCACTATTTTTTTTACACGCTGTTGAGGGCTGCGCCATTTGATGGAAGAGCCTGATACGAGGCATGATAGGTTTGCTCTCGCATGAAAGAAATTTTCATTCAAGGCGTCGCGTCGAAAGGATTCAGCTTTAATCTTAGAATTTTCGAAGTCCGCAAGGCTTAGGCCTCTTAGGTACTGGTAGATAATGGGAATGACGAAACAGCTTTGCTCCTCTCATTGAACCCGAAGAACTCGTCGTGATTTGACCCAGATAAGCTCTCGCGCGGGCTACGAAAACAGGTCCTCCGGTTCCCATCGGCACTGTTTGGTCTGTTTGCGTTGTGTGCACTGCGTCCTCCAAAACTCTTGGAGCCAAAGTCCGCTCGCGCTAAATCATTCCGTCAAATGTTTAGCATGCCGTGGAGCGCGGCAGTGAACGGTAGTGAAAGAGGCCGGGCACACGGGCATTAATATGGCTCGTTATGCAATTAATCAGGGAGTCATATTAAACAGTAGCCAGGCATATTCTTCGGATGCCCAGACTCGGTGCTATTCAGCCCGAGGAACAGCCGGTATGTGCGGGGATTGTTCCGCGAGCCTGCATAAAGCAGTTTGTTTAATAAATACGGTATATTGAAATAAATATCGCCTTAAACATATGCAAGCTCCCATTGAAACGGCTTATGCTTGTGTTTTCTTCATCGAATGAGAGAAGCAGGCACATGTGCGGCCACCATTCAGCAGATCCCGCAGGAATTCGAGACAAAAGTATCAGCGAACGATAAGCAGAAGAACGTGTTTTTTGCTGTTCGAGAATTCGAGATCCATTTCTTCACCGTGCGAAAATCTATCATCGCGCTACATTTTATATACCTATACCTACATCATTATGCGAGGCTTCTACCATTAACTGATACACCAAGTCCTATTGCATACGGAATCGATAAATAATGCAAATATAGCCCATCAAGGAGTGGCCATGAAAAAGTGAAGATCCATTCAGACGACATCTTATCTTATCTGTGGCATGGCACCATAGAAATCGACATTACAGGTTTGTCCAATTTGTACGCGCTTAATTTGAATCACTCGTCACAAACTGGTATTTCCATTCAAATGCTTTCAGAAAACGCGATCTACTACGCGACATCTACCTACTGGGCTTTTTAATGCAAAAGATCTAGGTACCATTGGTCAAGAAGACTGACAGTCGATAAATTTACCTGATGACAACAAACATTGATTATTGTGGGAAAAGGTGCAAAAGGTATGATAAAATGTTAATTTGCATTGACTATTTCATTGAAAAAAAAAACTGATTGTTATTCTTCCACAACTGGCGGATAAACATTTTGGTTTAGGAGCTAGCGACGAATTTTTCATGTCATTTCAACAATGCTACAATGTCAATTTGAACATCCCCTTACACATCCTGATGACCAGAATAAACCTCTCCCGGCTGGTAGCCGGGGCTTTTGGCCGTTATAGCTCTTTAAAGGAAAAAAGAAATTGTATGTGTCCTTTATAACGGGCTATTTTGAGATGTCAAACGATTACCCTGGTAGCTCGACTCAAAAAGTGTGGCCGGTATGTCCGCAGCAGTTGGAATGGGCGCGAGGTCCAGCGAGCCATGTCCTAAACGGACCCGGGTTGGAGACCCACCAGATGTGACCTTTTTTCCAAAGAAAATCACTCCTTTTCTATTTATAATGCAATCTAAATTCAAAACACTGATTCCTTACTGGATTCTTGTATGCTGCAGGCCCGCTGACGCGCGGACCGTAGAAATATAAGAAGTCAAACGTGCTACGTTCACTAGAAACGTTTGTAGTATGTCTGTCCGTGTAGAAATAAGGAAGTTGTACTTCTCCTCGGGAGATGAAGCTAGAGCCTTGGGATTTTTTCCGACAGATAGCTGATGTCCCCAAGGCTGGCCCAATGGGCAGTGTTTTTCAATCGATACATAGTTATCATTATTATTATTATTTTTATTATTATTATTATTATACCGAAGACACTCACTCACTCTTAATTGGAAAACACTCAATAAAATACGAGAATTTCCAGTGCAATTTGAAAAAATTGAGCTGCTCGGGAAATGAAACTAGAGCCTTGGAACTTTTTCCGATGGATACCTAATGTCCCCAAGAGTGGCCAATGGGCAGATGGGATTTCATGGTTGCGGCGCCATCTTGGTCACCATATTGGAATCACTCATCACTTAACGATTTTCATGTGACTTGGAATACCCCACTTTCAAGAAAAAAAGTGGTGTGTCAACTTGAAACATCTAAAAAAAACTGATTTCAGTTTAGAAATTATTGATTCTCTTTCTCGTGTTTTCAAGATGCTTTCCGAAGCTTCAAACTCCAATACTTATTCAAAATTCGACTTTGCACCAATAATTTTTTCTCCAAACTGAACTCGGATATCATTGAACTCAGATATCAAACATTGGAACAATTTCCAAAAATAACTAGATAGGTAAAAAATATGGGGGAGAAAAGAGCACACTCCATTACCTTCGCCCCCAGGAATTTTCGGTAAAACACGTTACTTGTGTTCGACAGAAACTCATTTTGATAAACTTTGTTTGTAATTTGAATGAAATCGCTTGAGCAATCAAAAGTTACGGTAAAAAGACTATCCTGAAAAGTCAACTTGGACCCCTGTATCTTTTCAAGGAAGCATTTAGGTCCATGTGAGATTTTCAATCTTTGATTTCATTTTTATTGGGGAATCATCTCTCAGAGTTTGTTAGAAGCAGTTTATAACAATAACACCCTATATAAATTCAGTTCACTTGAGTTCAGTCCAGTTCAGCTTAGTTCAGTTCAGTCCAGTTCAGGTTTTTCGCGGCTCCCTTGAACGTATAAAAGTCATGGCGCATCAAGATTATTAGGAAAACAGCTCAAGATTTCCATTCCTGATGAAACCGATAGTCACGGTTTAGTGTAGAGACCCAAAAAATGATATTGAAACAGCTATAATGAAGAGGTCACCACTTCTTTAGAAAATACCAATGCTGAAGTTTTGTCCAGTGGCGCCGAATAGACCTTTTTTTTGTGGCGTTCGCCATACCTCAAAATAGGGGGGGGTGGTTGGAGGGGTGAAAAGGAAAAAAAAGGAGACGGAGGAAGGAAAAAAAGGAGAAGAAGGGAGGAAAAGAAGAGAGAGAAAGATTTACTCACCAAATCATTGGATATTACGATTATTAGGTAGGTACATTGAATCTGAATGACAAGTTGTTTACGATGTAGGTATAGTTACCGTATGAATTGTATGATCAAAACCATTTTACCTCAAGAGTGCTATATGGTTTTTTGCTTTTTTCAATTGTTGGTAGTATGCCCCGCAATCTACTTCAGAGGCTTCAGAGTGACATTTGCATGTTAATTGGAAATCTTCAATGAATGTCGGTGAAGAATACGACCATTTTAAGAATAATTTTCGATAATGGAAGCTTTTTATTCAGTTTTAAACATTTTCAGAGACTGACATGGACATTTAACAGTATATTCAGTCATTATGGCTAACCTTTGATTTAAGTATGTCGGCCATGTGGAAGTTTTCATTGTTCCATTATTGTACATATTCAATGTATTTCATCTCTATTTGTTATAATTATATTTTATTTCATTTTCACAAGAGGGAATAGTGAAAGATCGGTCAGAGCTGAACTGTCTCCCTGGCTTATCTGTACCTTCACATTAATGCACACTTAAGTTTAAATACATCTATATATCTATCTATCTATGTATCTGTCTATCTATCCATAGAATAATAATGTCATAGCACTCTTAATCATACGGTAGTTCAACAGCTAACTAAATGGACTAGGAAAAATCTCACGATCCCACAAAAAACTTTCAATTTTTGTGCCTACAGCTACATTGCGCTGCACTGCACACTGCACACTATCTGTTTATATGCAATGGCAGATAAGTTAATTTTGTTACTCCTGATAAAACTTGGGTCCAATTTAATACAGGTCTTGTCTACTTTTGGCCACAAACTACGCAGCAATATTCTCTGCCAGAGATCTTAAACATGAAATTCAGTCCAAAGGGGTATTTTTGAAGAGATTCTTGAAAATTCCGAAATTTGAAAAGATAAAATCTATGGACAATTTGGTCAGCGGCTTCTCATTTTTTGTTATTATTGTTAGTATTATTATTATTTCGAAAAATTTCGCCTGCGGCGCTAACTGAGAGGCTCTTAGGTACCCCGGTCCGACCGTTGCGTTGCAATAGGGGGGGGGGGGTCTGAAAATTCTTTCGCCATAGTAAAATTTTGTGAGTTCGGCGCCACTTTTGTCTTCATAATTGGACTCATAGTCCAGTCAAAATGAGTATAAACCCGTAATAAATTCGGAAGTTGAAGTTTGGTAGATTCAATGTAAAAAACATACTAAAATTCACGAAAATTCAAAAGATTGGCTTTATTTGGGACCAATTAAAGAGCGCCATCCCTAAAGTTCCCGATTTTCTCTGAATTACTTGTGAACTGTCGCCTCTATAACACGAACATAACATCAGTGGATCAAATGAGGCTTGTTAAAGGACCCCGCACGTTTTATATGAAAAAGTGGTTTCGGTGAATTTGGCTAAATTTTTTATATGTTGTAGATCTTGATTCAAGAAATATATTCCTAAAAAATTGGACTCCTCCTATGAACAGTTTTTCCCCTACACCCCTAATAAGGCCAAAATTAGGAATAGTCTCAAATTTTTTGAAATTCACGAAACTGGTCCAGATCAAACTTGTGATCATGGGAAAAATCATTAAAAAAATCCAAGTTATGAATTGGGGTAGTTATGAAGGGGGTTGGGGATCGAAATTGAGAAAATAAATTGAAATTCCGAATTTTTTATTCTTATAAAATCTGAACAGAATGATAATGGAAAAATAATTTTGGAAAATTTAAATCAATTAATTGGGTGTTATTCTAAAGAGGGCTGGGGGTCAAAATCAAGGGAACGAAGTTGCATTTTGAAACTTGCGATTCCCATTATTGAGAGAATAATTCAAAAAAATCTAAACCAACGAGTTCTGGTGTCATTGAGGAAGTAGAGGGTCGAAATCAGGACAACAATGAAACTATGGACCTTACAGTTCATCTAAAAATTGATCTGGGTGAATGACAAAATGATAATAAAACCAATCTGTATAAGGATTGAGTTCTTCATTTCTCGACCATCCCTTTTCCCACCTACCATAATATCTGCCTACAACCATGTCCTAGTCCAAATAAGAATTTGTCTCAAGCATTTTGAAACTCATGAAACTGGCTCACATTAAGTTGAAGAATAAAAAATATAAGTTGTGAATTGGAGTAATTATCGAGGGGGCGGAGGTCGAAATCGAGTAAAGGAATTGGCATTTCAGGAATAGGGTAATGGAGAAATAATTTAAAAAAAATCTGAATCAATAAATTGAGATGGTTACCTACTGAGGAGACAGTGGTCAAAATCTAGAAAAAGGAAGAAATTCCGAAACTTTGAATTCATAATGTAGGGGTAGGGTCCTCCAGTGAGAGTGATAGAACTTCAAATTGGAATTAAACAAATTAACAAAGAACAGTTTTTGACATTATGTGTGGAAAATAACATCTAGTAAATGGCCTCCTCGACTTTGTCTAACGGCGGGCAGACGAGAAGTCCAATTTGTAATGACTTTCTGGCAGATATCGGGCTCTATTTCAGTAATAACACGCACAATATTGTCCCTCAGGGCTTCAATGGTTCTGGGCTTGTTCTTGTATACCAGGGACTTCACATAACCCCACAGAAAAAAGTTCAGGGACGTAATATCGCAAGATCTCGCTGGCCAATTGAAATCGCCATTCCGCGAAATTGTCCTTCCTTGGAAGTTTCCGGCCAACAAGTCTCAAGGTTTCTCCTGCTGTGTGGCACGTAGCCCCGTCTTGTTGAGAGAAGATGATTTTGTAAGATATACTGAGTATTCATGTCAAAAAATAACAGTAAAATCTTATCAAAGTTCTATCACTCTTATTGAAAGACCCTTTAGAACAAAAAATTCAGATTTGAAAAATTGAGCCTTACTTCCAATATCGATCTATTTTTGGAATCTCATTGAATCAACCAATGACCAAAAGCAGGATTTATGTTTATTTAAAAAAAGATAGTCCAGTCAATTTTTTTTGACACAAGCTATATGATGGACAGCACACAGAACCGTGGAGAGCTTCTCGAGAACTGTAATTAATAATGCTGTTGCAAGTAGTCTCGATTCCACCCCCTCCCCCCGGCCCTCATTGTGGTTGTGGGTAGGTATCATAATGGTTGTACCCAGAGCTTGGTACCCAGGTACCTGGGTAAGGGGTGAGGATGATCGAGAAACGATGAACTCAGTCCTTATTCACATTGGTTGTATTATCATTATCAAACTGGAAGTTCCAGAACTCCAGTGTTTTCTCAAGTTCGACCCTCTACCCCCTTAATAACACCCGAATTCATTGGTTTAGATTTTTTTGAGCAATATCCCCATTGCTCGTAAAATCATATAACTATTATTGGAACCGCAAATCCCAGAATTTCACTGCGTTTTCTTGATTTCGACCCCCAGCCCCCTTTAGAATAGTCCCCAATTGATTGATTTAGATTTTCCAAAATTATTTGTCCATTATTATCCTGTTCAGATTTTATAAGAATAAAAAAATTCGGAATTTTAATTTATTTTCTCAATTTCGATCCCCAACCCCTTTGATAACTACCCCAATTCACAACTTGGATTTTTTTAATTATTTTTCCCATGATCACGAGTTCGATTTGAATCAGTTTCATAAATTTCAAAAAATTTGAGACTATTCCTGATTTTGGCCTTATTAGGGGTGTAGGGGAAAAACTGTTCATAGGAGGGGTCCAATTTTTCAGGAATATATTTCTTGAATCAAGATCTACAACATATAAAAAAATTAGCCAAATTCACCGAAACCACTTTTTCATAGAAAACGTGCGGGGTCCTTTAGAAAAAAACAATATCAAACTTATTATTCTGTGGTTGATTGTCTCTAACATACAGCTTCTGCAAAAATGCAGTTGAAAATCACTCAAAATCCATTTCCATGTAACAATTTGCATAGTCATAGTAGGTATAGCTCAACAATAAATGTGCGGATTTCGATGAAAAGCCAATTTAATGCTCGTTTGTTTCAAGTCACTAACTTGGGAATTCTGGTTTTTCTCGACCTTTGAAATTGACACTGACTGTCTCGACGAATCCCAAAAATCCGGTTTTTTCTCATCCCATGTCATTTGCTGAATTTATCAAGTAGAACAAAACTATGCAAAGGATTTATAAAGAATTGAGACTGAAAAAATACCATGTTTGTGTATATTTTTTTAGTGATGTTTGCTGCACCTCTGAAGTGCTGTTACCTGCATGGCAAAGCTATTATAAAAAAAAATAAAAATGAACAAAAACAAAGCGAAATGTGAAAGTATAGAAAAAATTTATATCATTCGTCCTCTAACGGTTGTTTGTTTCTTGTGGGAAAAACTTTATATTGCCAAACGTTTGTACTTTATGGCCACCTGCATTCCGGGGATTTTTCGAATAGGAAAAGCATCCCAGACTCTCCGCGCGCGTCAAATTATTGAAATACTCTATCCATCAGAAAACCGTAAATATTCGCTTCCTCATTTTTTCAAACTTCAAAACATGAAACACCTCAAAATAACCCGGACTTGATTAGCTCACCCGCAGGGGTCACGGCGATATTACACATCGCATCATCCAACGCCGGAGACGATCTTTAGCTCATCGGTCGTTACTTTCGGCGTCCGATAACATCCCCGATAACAACTGCTCCCGAATGTTGTTGTTGTTGAATTTTGCACAACACGAAATTCCTCACATTTTATCGCGTATACATTCACAAATATAGGTACAAGTTGTTGGTTGTGTAAAAAAAAAATCATCGTATAATAATATAAAATATAAAAAGGCTTTTAACGATCATGGGAACAGAGGCAATAGCGTTAATAAATTACGAGTCAGTGGGTATGCCGCTGATGGGTGGTAATGGTGGTGGCTGGCTGGTGGTAATATTGTAATTAAAACATTAATTTTAATACATCGGCCATAAAATTAGGCACATTAGCGTGCCTGCCCGTTGAATTATTAATATAAATATAAACGGCGCGCGGAAAAATTGACATTGACATGATTTAAAACAAGCGACGGTGTCGGGTGTTGCAAGAAGAAGTAGCAGAAGAAGAATGTTGAAATGTGGTTCGTCTTTTTCGGAGTTTTACGCGTGTGATTGTGGCGACCTTGAGAACTTGCGCTTCGATATTTCGCACGCTGAATTTATTTTTATATAAAAAAAAATTGCGCTTGACACGTCAGGCCGTTTTAGAAGGCCGAAGCGATAACGTCTAGCATTTTAAAAAATATCGCCTACTCGCAACTTGATAGTTGCGGCAATTTTCCGCGGCATTATCGAAAATACATAAGTGGTTCATGCACTATAAAGGCTCAGCATTATCTGCCGCATGTACACGGTGCACGCGATAAATTATTCCACTATTAGTTCATATGGCCAACAACAACAGCAACGAAAAAATGATGGTGCGGACTAATGAAGTCGCTGAAAAAATTGACGGCCGAGTTGTTTATCGGGTCAGTTTCCATAAAACGATTAGGGTCAGGTGTGTAACGGGTATCATTCAGGCATCAAACATGAAGACTTTATCATAGTAGAGGAAAATATGAAGCAAAATGTGCTTATTTGAGAAGTTCGTGTGCACGGAAAGGTAAAAAGCTGGGGTGCATTTTTTATGGTGTAGTATGGCTTGGGGATGAAGAATCCACTTGTCGTCAAAAAATCGTCCAGTGTGGGGGCGGTATGGGGGCGGTTTTGTGAAAAAACAGTTTTTAAAAAAAATGTTCTACAGTTTGTCAGCTTTTGGCTGATATCAGCTTGGAACAAATCCGTCAACTGTAAGTTGTCGTAAATAATTCATGAATAAAAAGGTGATCATTTACTTTGCCATTAGAATACACGTAAAACTTGACTGCCTCGTGCGCAAAGAACGTTGAATATCTCAGTAACGTGTTGAATGACATTTTTCATTCCACTCCCACTCGATTATCTCCGTAACCACTAGTTCAATCAAAAAAGTTCCTTCTGTAAACCATGTTACCTATTCGATTGCGATTCTTGCGGTTTTTTCAGATTTGATTTATCTTGAATAGTAACTGAGCTAGGGACGGAATTGTAATGTACTGCATGCAGCGGACAACTGCAGCGCTGAGGCCCTCGCGTACCCCTGCCATCCGCGCACCCCCGCGAAGGCCATGGTGTATTGAGGCGGGAAATCTGCAGACTTATTATTGTGGCTGATGATCGAAACATTGTAAAAGTGTAGTCGGTGAATTTGCAATATAAATAAATATATACCCCTTGAATTACGACGTACGTCTTCACATATTATAATAGTCCAGTCAAAATAGGTTTTAACCGGAAATAAATTCGGAAGTTGACGAAATTTGGTGGATCGATGCAAAATTGAACGTGGAATAACATACTGAAATTCCCAAAAAGCTTGCTTTTTTTAGGACCAATAAAAAAGGGCCATCCTTGAAAATTTTCTTTTTTTCTGGATGGCTTGTGAACTATTATCTCTTCAGAACACAGCACCAGCACCAGCAAAGCAAATGTAGCCCGTTAAATTCCCAAGAGATCGTACAAAACTCATCACTTTTTGGTCAATAGCCTGTGATATCGCGTCTACAAAAACGCAGTGAAAATTACTCAAAATATATTTCCGGATTTTATGTAAAAATATGCATGGTGTCAATTCAGGGGCTGTAACGTGGACAGCGAATACCTATGCGAATTTCAATGTGTTTTACATGCGGGAAAAGCTAATTCAACATTCGGTATCACACTTTTGTCTAGAAGTCAAGAAGTCGCCAACTTCAAAATGGTACTTTTCCTCTACCTGTGAAATCGATACTTGCTGCCTCGAAGAATCCCCAAAAATCGATTTTTTTCATACCATACTATTTGCCTCATTTTTCACTTAGGTAGAGCAAAACCATCCAGGGAAAATATGAAGAATTGAATACAGAAAAAATAACATGTTTCGGAATATTTATCCTATAGTGATGGTTTCTGAGTTGTATGGGTTGAAAGACTAAAACGACCTATTCAGAAAAAAAAAGGTAGTCCGGACACTAACTGTTGAATATTGTACTTGCATTTGATGATTGTTTTTAAATTCTTCAGATGTCAATATAGCATTTGTGATGTTGTCGTGGAAGAACGGACAAAAGAGCTTGATGGAAATGTATGGAATAATAGAGCTAATAATAATGGTACAAGGTGGGTGATAAATAATGAAAGCAGGATAAAGTTGTAGTAAATAAGTCTTCTCCACTTGTTTTTTATATTGTTTACTCGAGTTTCGGCTAGTTAAATGTATAAAGCCATTTTCAAAACTAATGTGACATAGCATAGAACTTTATGTCAAAGTAATGATGTAACAATGAAGAATAGACGTAACAGGTAAAACAACAAAAGAAAATGAAGGAGAGGATTATAAAATTGGGAGTAGAGCTGGTATAATGTAGATGTTGTCAAAATCGGTTTGTTCGTTGAGGAGGCTATCTGGATCAAGATTGTATTGTTTTTTTATTTGCAAAATTTCAGAAAATTCAATTAGGTGTCTGTTGTCAAGTTTTTGGACTGGTTTTAAACAATTAAAAGCAAAATCATGACCTTCGGCAACTACATGTCTTGTAAAGTTTGATTTTATATCGAACGCAGGTAGTTCCCTGCGGTGCTCATTTAGTCTAATTTTGAAAGATCTTATTGTGCGTCCTTTATATATTTATATATAAATTGATCCCTTTATCAATTTGAAAGCAGGATGGTTGACTAGATAGAGAAAAGGTTATTTGAATCAAAGGCGTTGTGAAAATGTTTAAATGGAAAATCTATACAATCATTTAGGCAATTTTGGAAAGAATTATTAATCATAATCATCTAATCATCAAAATCATCTCAGAAAATCACAACTTCGTCCTTGGAACTAATTTTGAAATTTTACATGTTTGTAAAAAAGGACGGCTTTTAGATAGTATAGAGGTTCTTGAAATTGTAAAGCAACTAATAATTCTGTCCGAAATTGCCTAAAAGATTGTATAGATTTCTTTTTTAAACATTTTTACAACGCCTTTGATTTAAATAAGCTTCTTTCTTTCCATTCAACCATCCTTTCATTAATTCATCACCCACCTTGTACCATTTTTATTAGCTCTATTATTATTTCATACATTTCCATCAAGTTCTTTTTTCCGTTCTTCCACGACAACATCACAAATGTTATACCTACTGACATCTGAAGAATTTAAAAACAATTCACTTATCATTCACACAAACTTTATCTTCACCATTTATACAATGTCGGTGATTCGGTGTGTTATCGTTCACCTTTTATGTACCTACCTACTTGTTTTATGTATTCTATTTTAGACTCCACACTTTGATGAAGAAGGGCCAGAGACCTGCGAAACCGGTCAGAAATAAAAACAATCAATTTGAAGGAAGACTGCGTGCAGATCATTTTATTTATGAAAAAAATCGATTTTTGCGGATTCTTTGGGACATCAAGTATCGATTTCAAAGGTCGAGAAAAAGTACCAGTTTGAAGTTGGTGACTTCTAAACAAAAGTGTGATACCGAATGTAGCAAAAACACATTGAAATTCGCATATTCGCTGTCCACGTTACAGCCCCTGAATTGACACCATGCATATTTTTACATAAAATCCGGAAATATATTTTGAGTAATTTTCACTGCGTTTTTGTAGACGCGATATCACAGAGGCTATTGACCAAAAAGTGATGAGTTTTGTACGATCACTTGGGAATTTAACGGGCTACATTTGTTTTGCTGGTGCTGGTGCTGTGCTGTGTAATAGTTCACAAGCCATTCAGAAAAAAAGAAAATTTTCAAGGATGGCCCTTTTTTATTGGTCCTAAAAAAAAAACAAGCTTTTTGGGAATTTCAGTATGTTATTCCACGTTCAATTCTGCATCGATCCACCAAATTTCGTCAACTTCCGAATTTATTTCCGGTTAAAACCTATTTTGACTGGACTATTATAATATGTGAAGACGTACAACGTAATTCAAGGGGTATATATTTATTTATATTGCAAATTTACCGACTACACTTTTACAATGTTTCGATCATCAGCCACAATAATAAGTCTGCAGATTTCCCGCCTCAATACACCATGGCCTTCGCGGGGGTGCGCGGATGGCAGGGGTACGCGAGGGCCTCAGCGCTGCAGTTGTCCGCTGCATGCAGTACATTACAATTCCGTCCCTAGCTCAGTTACTATTCAAGATAAATCAAATCTGAAAAAACCGCAAGAATCGCAATGGAATAGGTAACATGGTTTACAGAAGGAACTTTTTTGATTGAACTAGTGGTTACGGAGATAATCGAGTGGGAGTGGAATGAAAAATGTCATTCAACACGTTACTGAGATATTCAACGTTCTTTGCGCACGAGGCAGTCAAGTTTTACGTGTATTCTAATGGCAAAGTAAATGATCACCTTTTTATTCATGAATTATTTACGACAACTTACAGTTAACGGATTTGTTCCAAGCTGATATCAGCCAAAAGCTGACAAACTGTAGAACATTTTTTTAAAAAACTGTTTTTTCACAAAACCGCCCCCATACCGCCCCCACACTGGACGATTTTTTGACGACAAGTGGATTCTTCATCCCCAAGCCATACTACACCATAAAAAATGCACCCCAGCTTTTTACCTTTCCGTGCACACGAAAGTCACAATAGAGTCTCATTTTTCCTCTACTATCAGCGACTTTTCAGTCGCCGCCGCGATGTTTACCAAATGAAAAAGTCAAAAAGCCGCTCTCTCTTTGCTCTTTAGTTCTTCCACAACATCATAACTGTCTAATATCTTAATCCGGAGACGCGTTCACGACCGGACGGGCGTCACAATGTAGCCAAAGTGATCGCCGTAAAGCTGACACATTAGCACGTATTAAAATGACAGTAAAATCTAACACTTTATGCTGTCAAAGTTAATAAGCAGCGAGAGAGTACCTGATGCAAGTCTGGGTGATGCCTATATTCCGCAATAAAACTATGAATATATTAGCGTGCAGGTCTTGCGTGCTTAAGTTTTTACGAACCTGTCATATATGCCAACTCCAGATTCCTATGAATTCCTCTAGTTCACTTCTCGAGCTGTGTTTTCTCAAAAATCGTAAGCTTAGCTGGTAGCCAGCTTACGCGTGGAAAAAAGGCCGGGAGAGTCAATTAGGACTAACGCCATTTGCCAGATGTCGCGGCTACTGTATTTACCAACTTCGGAGCTTAGGCTATTAATCGCCTCGTCAACAGTAAAGGGAAAAAAGACGGACAACGGCTGATGGCCAGGCTGCTACCATCACCCAACACAATGCAGTACGAAGAGACGCGCGACAAGAAAGTTGTAAATACATTATCGGAGCGCTGATGAAGAGTCATTAGCCCGGCCGTCGTCGTAATTTTTTTCCAAAAATGCAACAATAACCGCGCAATCTAAATTTAGAATGGGTTCATCATAAACGCCCCTTTGTAACCGTAAACTGGCGAAGCTTTGTGACCGGCATACAGAAACACTGCTCCTTTCAAATCCTTTCATGGTCCTGAATGATTTCGTTTTCAGGTGCATACGCGGCAGGGCTTTGTTATTTTCCTGAGTGTCTTTTGTGCTTTTGTAGTGCCGTTGTCCACTCTAGGACCTGTATAGTGAACACACTGAGCTATCAAACAGAAATGGGTGCAGATTTGAGTGCCAAAAGAGGGAAGGTTAATGCTAGTTGAAAGTAAGATCCTTGCCAGGGTAAATCAATGCACGAATACTTTACATTTTTTTGATTAACGGATAGGTAGTACGTAAGCTTTTATAATGTTCGCTGGAATGACGATTTTTCTGTTGCTTTAGCAATGCTGGTTGCAATTTTTGTCCTACAAGTTTACGAGACCCCATGTCCACTGGAAGTGTCTGGTCAAGTCAGGTCAGGTCGGGTCAGGTCGGGTCAGGTCAGATCAGGTCAAGCTTTTCAAAAGGCGTAAGTAACTGATGATGCATGAGTAGCAATATTGAGTCTTTGTTTTTCGCGACATTTCTGCCTCGACTATGGTGATTGTGTCAGGACAAAGACGCATGTTGGTGGGTAGTATCTGGTCAGTTGAAATTTGTCAAAGGACGTAAATGATGTACAACCTCGGGTTCCACCAAAATTTTAAGAGCAGATTAAATCTATCACGCTGATAGTTGCTATGCACCAGCCAATAGGATGGCCAGTCGCTCAGTTACTATCAGAGTGATAAAGTTATCGCGTTGATAAAAGTTTGGTGGAACCCGAGGCAAGTAGCATAGATTTAGAAGAATGATAATGCATTCGTATTTCTGTTTTCATTGTCGGAGGCTAGTCGTCAAATACATGTTCAATGCCAGTAAATAACGTCTCATCATAAATGATCCCCAATCGTAAAAATTAAAACTTTATTATTTTGTGTGTAAATATTTCTGTTTTTGTTCAAAATCAACTACTACTGAAAATGCTTGGAAACGTCATGAGTTTCCGTGATTGAAAACGGAAATGACGATCTATGGATGAATAACAGAACTGTGAAGCAAGCAGTCCTCGTGGAAATAACTGTATGAAATACCAGGACAGTGTTTTATTTAGGTGAAGATTGAAATGTCGAACAGGTTAATTAATTTGGGAACTGTAGTGCCGAACAAAGAGGAACGTTATGTGAAAACATGTATCAGTATACAATTTCAAAAACACATCAAGTAGATCCAGTTGAAAAATGTAAAAACTCAACATGGCGGAGCCTAGAAAAGTCAAAATAAAAGAATAGGCGGATGCTGTGATTAATTCCCGATAGTGAGATCAAACTGAGACACAGGAGCACGCTGGAGCATGTATTTCAGCCAAGGAAGTCACCATCTCTGAAGCCAAAAGAGACAGGAGAAGCGAAACTGGAAGACGACGACGAGAACAGTGAATTAGCAGCATACCAGGACTCGCTATGGCTTGTAGCTCAAGATTAAAGCACTAGCAAAGAAGAGGGAGAAGACACTCACGCTTACCTCACGGAGTGATCAAAAACCGATAAACGAAAAGTCAAAGAAAGATTGGCTGAAAAGCAACCCAGACTGTCAGTTCTGTGGAGAGGACCTGAAACAGTGGGATAAACTTCTACTTGAAATAAGTAATTTTTGCCATAATTGCGTCAACGCATGAGTCAACCCAATCGTCACCAGCATTTTCAAATGTTGGGCGAAAATTGAATAGATCTAGCCAAGTCATGAAGACGGGCTTGCCTGAAGGGGATGAGATGACAGTAGAGGACGGGTCAACTCAACTTGGGAAACTACTAGAAGCTTTCGAATTTGTGCAAGTTATTGCACACAGAGCGTCAGGGAAACAAGCTTACCACTACAGTCTTACGGCTCGATACCAAGTTGGGGCTGAGACCATCGTAAGTGTCCTAACTTTTGCGCCCGCAACTTGGTATGTCAAGGAAATGGCACCCTTTGTCACCGGCGGTGAAACAGATCAACTCAAAATTATAGGAAGAGAAATACGATGGGTCCCACACGGTAATAAAAATACTGCCTCTGGTGGTTCTTGAATTAGGAAAAATTCAACAGGTGTACGTTGAAGATCTCAAACCATTTGAAGCATACGAGTGAGATGATGACGTACGCCCGAAGAGCTGCTGAAGTTGCTGATAAAAATGGCGAATTGAGTTCCAGAGGCGGAGAATCGCGGCTCAGAACAACAAACCAAGTGGAGTAGAAATGGAACGGATAAAATATATTGCCTTGGAAGGGTTGACGTGGGCGAGATATTTTTTTGGTCTGAAATTTGAACTTAATCGCGTCGTTGAGTGAACGAATATGGCGTGGAGCAACCATTGATAGAAGTAAGTTAGTCATAGGTACAGTTGGGAGCGAAATGATTCATACGGCATTACGGCACTGCTGGGAAGTCGGCTGGATTTCAAAAATGTCAGCTGCTTGGATTTTTCTTGAATGCCAGTTTTGATTGGAAATTGATCGTAATCAAAATTGGCATTCAAGAACGATCCACTCAGCTAACATTCCTGAAATCCAGCCGACTCCCTAGCGGTGCCGTATGAATCATTTGGCTCCCAACTGTACATAACGGGTGTTTTCTTAAATATGGCGTCCAAGTATGCTGTGCTCCAGCTGAAAACAGCCTCATTCGACCAGAGCACAGCATGCTTGACGCCAGATTTAAGAAAACATCCGTTACTGGAGGTAAATTCATGAGATGATTTGGAATGTAGAAAAAAAGCGAGGACGTGTGTCTAATGCTTGTTTATTTTTTCTTTAAATGCACAATATGAGGACCGAGGCTCCGAAGGAGAACATGAACCCCACCTGAATTATACCTTGAATCCAGACGAATATGATATCTACCACGTCTGAAGCAATGGGAAGGACGGGACGGCTCGAGCCTCGAGCCTTTGATCAAGCCGATCAGAATTTGACCGGCAAGGAGATGTAACACTGGCATCAGCACTACACATCCGGCGAACGAAGGTGTCGACCCCGACGCAGGAATTCACTGAGTCGACGGTCCAACGACTTATTGGACGCGAGAGAAGCGGATATGACGTGCAGGTCCGAGGTTATAAAAAAGGAAAGGAAAACGATAAAGGGGGCTTGATGGGTTAGCACTAAGACGAGCAAAGTATATTTCTCAATGATTAAGAAAAACATTGTATTGATACTGGAAGGTGTGCGTTTCCATGATCCTCCCGTTTCGTGACAATTAGGTATCATGTGTGACTTTGAACAGAAAAACTGACTGTTTCAAAGGCGGCGGTACTCCGGTAGTGCTTTCAAGTACGAGTTTTGGTCCGAATCTAGTTCAGAATGAATTGATAACTTTTGGTTTTTGACAGTAACAACAAGAAACAAAGCAAAAAATTATTCAACATTCAGTTACAGATTCAAAGAACAAGCTGCTAAAAGTAGACGCTACGGGGAATTTTCGGATTTTCAATTCCCTGTAGACGGCATCTGGCGCAATACTTCTCAAAGCATTATTGGTCAATACGACAGTCTTGCCGAGTGGCATCGCGGAATAACAATCAGCAAGGTTGAGCCAATGTTTGCCCCTTTCGTCCGATGTTTGACGGAACAAAAAAAAAAGATGCACTTGATAAAATTCCTACCTGTAATAGTCCTTCTTGCAGTAGATGTTTCCGTCCCTGGAAAAGCACGTGATCTCCCCGTCCAGAGTGTTTCTGCACTGGCAACACTGCAAACAAGAAGCGTGCCACCGCCTGTCCACCGCCTGGAGGTAAAACCTGTCGTTGATTTTGCGCCCGCAACCGGCACAAACCGCCACGCCGCAGCCGGGATCGTCGGTCTGGTGGTGGTGATGGTGGTGGTGTAAACAACCGCCTTGCGGTGGAGGAGACGGAGTTCCCGAAGTTTCGATTTTCGGGATGTGGTGTTCGAAAGAGGAATGCGGCCTGCACATGTCTTGCTGCTGCTGCTGCTGCTGCTGCTGCTGATTCTGTTGACCTGCCGATGGTGGCTGCTGCTGCTGTTGCTGCTGACCGGAAGCAGTGTTACCACCTGAAGCGCCAGTGGAAGAGCCCGGAGGTGGCCGGCAGATGTCAGAGCCGCACGACTGGTGGTTGTTGTTGGACGGGGTGCTGCAAGAACTGCCGCTGGAGACGCTAGGGTCGGCGTCCCCCATTGACGAGTCGCACGATGGCAGATTCGGCGAGAGATCGCGGGATGGGTCGTACGCCGGGCCAATGTACTGCTCGTGCTGCTGCTGAAACAAAATTTGCCTTTATAGTCTTCAAACTCACACAAATCATAAGCAGAAATCAAAAACAAAAACGAGAACAAGAACTTCCCAAAGCCCGCATCTTATTATGAACTTTGATCCTGAAAGCCAATCCTTCCTGGCGCGTCTCTTTGGCATTCTGCATCAGTGCTCTGTACACGGCAACTTGAAGAGAATGTAAAAGTAAGTACTCGCAATTTGCATTACGTGTGCGCTACTTGACCCAAATCATTTCGCCTCATGGACATCGCTTCTTTCAGGATAACATTATGGTGTGCGCGCGATTCATCAACCATTCTCTTCTCTTAATTCTCTTATTACACTGTGTGAGTGCTATCCCAGTTGGCAGTATAGTTACTGTCTAGAAACACCTATCCCAGTCGCAATCAGCAGGTTTTTCACAGTTTCTAACTTGACACGGCTGTTGATGAATGGCAGGAAATTCCCTTCGGATTTGATGCGGCTCCAACCGGCGCGATTAAGGCCCGCAAATGAGTTGTGAACCCGGGAGACTTGGCGAAAAAACCGCGATGATTATTGAGCTATTACTCTAACGACGTAAATGTATGTTAAGGACATGCCATTAAGATTGAAGATATGGTCAAGCGCGTTTACTCGAGATCCTGCAAGCGGCCGCGACAGGCGCATAAACCTTTTATTGCGACATGAACAAAGATGAACGGCGTGTATAAGTATAAAATTCTTTCTGTAATCGCAAAAAATCCATACGCAAAATAAATGAGTGAAATAATAAAGATTCAAGACAAATCCTCCTACGGGAGAGCTTGGTTCATATCAGCAGGTTGCTCGAAAATTTTCCGCGTCACTTTGCTCTCTGGGTACTCGGGGTATAATAGCCAGGCCGCTGACGGACGGTACCGATAAGAGACTTATTAACGGCCTTTCTTGGTGATTTATCGCTCGCACTGTGCGCAGGACTCGATGATTTACATTTTCTAATCTTAGGAAAGTGAGTTACGGGTACATAATTCATGCTGTTGGCCATCCGGTAGCCTTTGCACAACCCATCGGGATTCTTGCATGCGAGCCAGTTACGGCCATGGCATCACCAGCAGCGACGAGCAGGTTTCAACATAGCCGCAGGAAGGAATAACTCAGGGGCGACATAGATGTACTTCCTTCATTTCGACGAAGTATAGAAGAAGAAACTCTGCGCGAGGCCCAAAGAAAGCAGCTAACGCACTGTGCGCACTTATTTATTGACGAGACGTTCGGTCGCTTGTAGTATACGCTTGTAAGACACCATCTACAACATATTCCTGGTACGACGCATGGGAGGAGAAGTTGGTAACCGTTCTTGAGAGGTTTCTTCTTCTGACGGTTGTGAGAACCGAGGATTTTTTTGCGGGTGAATGAAGGCTGAAAAGTGCATGCAGCGCCGCCAGTGCTAACTGATGATGGTCGACAATTTGTCTTCTTCAATTACACTTTTCAAAATACGACAATCATTACCATTAATTGCGATTAGACTATAAATTACGGTAATTGCTTTTGGAATACATTAAGATGTTGCAGGTAGGCAGTTGGACGAGGTGTGACGTAACAGTGTTGAGCGCGTGTTTCGGACGGCACCTGCAGCTCGGCGGGATTTTTGTATAATACATAGACGTCTTATAATATAGCTCAAATCTACGAGAGAGCTGATGGTATTACAGGAAGATTGCATATCTACCCTACATAAACGGGAGAAATGAAATAACGAAATCCAGAATTATTCATTTTGAGCGATTATGTATTTTATTTCAGATCCGGTAGCCCATTGCGAATTGACCTTCAACCTTGCGTTGCTCTGTCATGTAGATTCGAATTATTGTAACCATCATTTTTATGGTAACAACATCAAGTTCAAAGTCAATGCGAAATGAAGTGTTATCCAATAGAGTTCCTAGCTTGACAGTCGGTAACGCATTCAAAAATGCACCAGATTTAGGGCAAGCTCCTGCAAGTAAACGAGCCTTGTCTATCGAATTATGTTCAGCTGCTGCGATCAAGTCATTAAACCGTTTGTTCAAAATTGAAGGATCCCATTCACGCTGAGTGTTTTTATGGATGATATCCGATTCATTCATTTGACTTCCGCGTTTCCATAGTCCTAACGCCTCGGATATGTATAAAGAAACGTCAAAGGAGACAACATCAACTGTAAGCTTTCCAATCAAGTCGCTGGCACGCTGGCAGCATGAACCGACGCCAGAAAGGCGGGTAAAGCTAATTCTACTGCACAACGTATACCCAATCCGGATAACCTTCCAGGAGTGAAGCCACCGACCATGCTGAATCATCAATTTTTGTGTTGGTACACATTTTCACCGCCAAACGAAGCTCATTATCAAATTCACGTAAAATATCAAGGTATCGGGAAGATGGACATGTCCTTAATATGTATTGAAATTTTGGAATGCTGTAGCAATGTCGAAGGAGATAGAGAGCCTGCTGGGCAGAGAGATTCTTCAACCGAGATGGCATTAGTTTCAATGCGTCAGTTTTCTTCGATAATGTAGGGTGCAGCTCCGTCTGTAAGCGGACTTCCAAGAAGGGATTAATCTACACGGTGGAGGATCTTGATGTTTCAATTGATACGACTGAAACCCTTCAAACCCTGAAACCATCGTTCCATTGGATTTTTCAATTCTAAGCCGTAAACGTTCATAGAAGGAATGATGGTTTGCAGATCCTTCATAACCACATCCGGGGAACCACCAAGAGTGGCGTCATCTAGATACCAGATATTCAAAGGAGACTTCTACTTATCAATTAGAGATTACATTTCCAAGCAAAAACCAACAGGACCGTGTTGGTCTCCTTGTTGAACACCCCATGCTGAGCTTAGAGAATGTTCGTTGAAACGTATAGTTGTGTGCTGTGTCCATATTTTTGATAGAAAAATAAATAATAGATAAGGATATGGTCCTGAAGCGGAAGTAACAATTGAGGGCGGCTTAGACAATTGAACGCGTTATAAAAATCTGGTTTCAATAAAGTTTTGACATTTGATGTCAACTTGATCTTCATTGAGAAATGATCTTGTAGCAAGGACCATTGCTTCGGCGCCGCCTCTTGTCCCATAGCCAAGTTGATATGGTCTTAGTTTTTCCACAACTTCGCCATGTATACGGTTGCTGATGATTTTCCCAGCTATACGTCTTAAGGTGTTACCTACAGCAATAGGTCTGATACCGCCGTCTTTCTTCCGTAAAGCTATTAATGAAGCACCGTACAATTGATAGCGGACACGTTCACAGACCTTTCCATCCAACATCACGTTTGTAATTTTAGCAATTGCATAAAGTAAGCGGTTTGCAGATTCCTCATTTGAAGCGGTTAGATCTTTGAGATGCTGACGACGTAAACCGTCCCATGATCCAGCAGAGCCATTAGGAAAAGATCTCAGAACACAGCGGACTTCATCTATCGAGACTGGAGAAGGGACGTGTGCATGCATCAGGAACTGTAGGTTAAGTGGCATTTTCAGGCGTAGAATGGTGTTTTGATTGTAGAAGATCTAAGGTATATTGGTTATTGGGGGCGATGGAGTCTTCCGACGATAATACCCGAATGACATGCACCTCTGACATCACCATTGGCCAATTCATTTTCTACTCTTCTCTTAATAGAGTTCTTGAATGATTCTGTGTAAAATGCAGATTTGGATGTTTCTTTCTGTCCTAGTGAAGCCGAAGACTCAAATGAACATAGTCCTTTTCGTACTAAAGATGTTCAGGATTCTTTACGATCAGACTTGGTTGGCAAACCCAGTACTTTTGAAGGAAATAGGAACAAACGGTTCCCAGGCAGCCTGATCATTGTTCTTTGCACAACATTCTAAAACATCTGCAACTAAGCGAGCGGTCTGCAATCTTACGTTCTCGGGAACTCGACGCATAACACGGACGTTTGATGGCTGGAGATATGGTCATCTATAACTCTGGAGCTAGTACAGCTTTTACCCAACAATTGTGCTGTATTCCTCGTGCATTTATCGCTTTTTTGCAAGTTTAGGCCTTTTGAATTCTGACAAATTTGACCGCAATACAAGCATCCAAAATCTGTTGTGTGAGAAGATGGTGGACCATGATTCATGATCGACGCGACAAATGGAACCTGGCTTTCACTACTAGGCTGCTGGAGGAGCATGTCTCCATATGTCCTTCTAGTCTTGATGGTAATTCCAAGTAAAAGTAAGGAAGCTGATACCCATTGGATACCATCCATCTTAGCCGTGTATCGTAGGTGACTATAACCTGCAGGAAAATAGCAAAAAAAAACTACTTGAGAAAGACTGCTCTGGGCCTTGCCGAACCGGGTCAAAAATCAATCATATCATAGTATAGGTATACGCACTTTCCATGTGCCAGGTGAAAGAGACTGCGTTTTGGCTTATGTTAATTTTCTCGGATACCTAGTAAAAACGTTATGTAATGCGTTTTCGAACTCCTCCATCTCTGGTGTGACAGGATCGCGCGCCGGAAAAATGTTAATTAGCTCCGAGTCTTGGCTAACTGTATTTTTCGTCATCGCGTCATGTTGGCTGCTGGAACGTCTACGGAGCACAAAGTATATGGAAGTAAATAATAAAAAAGAAAAATCAGTGACGACAACGTCCGAGCACGGCACGGCACCGTGGCACAGGTTCCTTGCGCGATTCATGTCAGATTACATACACCCGGCCGGGCTCTCTGCGCGGTGTAATTATTGGCTCAGGCTTAAAACAAACACACGAATGCCGGTAACACGCCGGGTTTCATAACATAATGAGGGCTGTGTGATGGGCCAAGTCGTGCCGGGCTGGCCGGGTCGTGAGAGTGATAGCTGTCAGGAGAAGTATGTTCGGCGGGCCGCGGGCAGCCAGAGGGGGCGGGAGGGGCAGTCACGAGAGTCAGCAGAAGAAGGCCCTCCGATGACGATCATGGATATACACACACCACGAGGGGTCGTGACCTGCACCACAAGCGCCCGACCTGTGTGGCAAGAGGCACGCGTGCTAAACAAACACCCAGAAACCTCCGGATTTCGGGACTTCGACTCGCGACGACCTCTCGGCAGCGGCTCTCTGCTTGAAAAAAATGCATCAACAGGTGCCCCGGATTCCATCGTCATAACTCCGGGTGCCGGCGCCGCGGCCGGCTCTCTGACACGGCATAAATATATGCATTCGTGTCATGCCCGGCCACTTTATGGCACTCGTAAATTTAGCGCAGGGGGACCGAAAAACGCGAAGACGACGGTGTGGCCTGGGCTCGCGGCTCGCATGATTCCGAGAGAGCGAGCAGTTTGCGAGCAGCGCAGAGCTTAAGCCGATAGTTATTGCCCGACGATTGCGATAGATCCAGCTTCATTGCATATTCATAGACCTACACCGCTCTCACATGCCCGTAATTAGAATTATTCGCGCCGAGATCGTAAACTGCGGAAGCCCCCCTACGGACCTGCACGCAAAATGTCATTCTGCCGCGTGCGAGTCCGGGCCTGTCGGGTTCCACGAAAATTGCTGGTGTTGCATTCGGATGAATTATGCGAGCGCGCGCGATAATACATTGTTTGGGTTTAGATTAGGAAAGTACAAAAAAAAACTCGTAGGAGGTTACGGTGATAACCAGAGAATCTAGCCAATGCATGAGTGTAAGTTGATAGCGAGAGTGTGGCATATTTGGTCAAATGCTACCAGTACGAAGCAAGTTAACTGACGGCTCAATTTTACGTCGGAGGTTTAAGTTACGACCGCTGTAACTGGATAAATTTGATAATCTGACCGTCGTTAGAGATTGACATTTCCCATTGCTCCTTGCTGATTCGGCATCGTTGAAGAACCACGAGGGTTCAGATGAAAATAGATTCTAGATGGAAATGATAAGACAACCCCTACAAAATACTCTAGAAACACCGCATCATCTGGCATAAGTATATTCTATTTCTTGCAACCTTTCCATGATCAAATTGCTATGTTCCAACAGCAACTACTGAATCTAATTTATCGTCTCTTGCTTGCAGGTTCATCGCAAGTCACAGCGTTACTAACAAAATGTATACCTACGTACAAACAACATATCACTTTGGTAGATTTTAGCGGAATGACGAAAGCTCTTGAAAAAGCTGAATCCTATAGGGACAACATTTAAAAAAGACCCAATTCAAAGACAACAATAAAAAAAGGACATTAGGGATCTACGCGACTTTTTTCGTCACGACTAAACGTAATCTCAAAACGACTGAATTATTTTGAAAGATGAAGTCGTAAGCGGACAGAGCCTCCTAATTATTATGAGGCAGACTTTATCATTGAATTCTTATTTGACCCTTTCTGATGGTTCACACAGCTGCATTAGGTATAGTCCTCACATCAGGAATTATATTTGGATCTCCTCCCCAAACGGCACTCACGCTGTAACCTAATGAGGTGGGTACCCTACCAAAGATTTCAGGTTCAAGTCCTGTCACGGTCGACATGAGGTGCCCTTTGGGTTGACGGTTTCCTTATGTTCATTCGGATCTGATTGCTCGTGCAATTAAACTAGTTATATACAGGGTGTTTCGGTGACCTTGCGTAATACTTTGGGAGGTGATTTCTCTCAAGAAAATAAGTCGAAAAGTAACAGTAACATTTTACCCTGAAATGCTTTCTAACGGAGTTACAGCCCCTCAAAGGTACGAAGTTAAACAAAGTTTTTAATTAAATGCTGAAAAACCGTCAAAGATAGGAACTTCAAATTTGGTATAGAGAAGTTTCTCAACAGTGCAAATGTACATGCAAAGTTCTTAACAAATCTAACCAGTGGCAGCGAAATTAGAGGGGAGTGGGATTATGTTGAAAATTATCCATGACACGTCCGTGTTTTTTCACTTTTACTTCAGAACGATGCATCCTACGGAAAAAATGCAAGAGGAATAAAAGTTTTGGATTGAATGAATCTATCGAAAACATTAAATTCGAAACCCTTACCTTTGACAGTTCTTGAGCTATTGATTGAAAACTTTGTTGCATTTTGTACCTTTGAGGAGCTGTAACTTCCTCAGGGAGCACTTTGGGAAAAAAATCTACTCTTACTTTTCGACTTTTTTTTTGAGAGGAATCACCTCCCGAAATAATATGTGAGGTCACTGAAACACCCTGTGTACAATAGATTGATATAATATTAAATATTGATACACATTTGCTGACTTGACAAGTGTGAGTCTTTTCGAGGCCACACAAATGTTGGTCACTGGACTGTTCAAGTGTTTATAATTTCGATGCATAATTGTGGTATATCACACTACAGAGGCATAGACGGCTTCTGAAGACCTCGACCCCCGCCCCTTGTTGCCTGATACCAATAGCTCTAATTTTGTAACCACCCTCCTGAGAATCCATCAACTGCGAGGCTTTTTCTTCCAGTTGGCTCCCATACTGAGGATTAGCGTCTACGGAATTCTGGGGGCCCTCTTATGGATAAGGTCTACAGCAGGCCCAGACAGCCCTTATACTAGATTGTAGATTATAGATTAGAGGTGGTCGTTTGGTCTCGGAGGATCGTTTCTGCACTGCGACCTATAAGATCTTTTGTGCGTGACAGCCCCCATACTAAGAACCTCGCTCCCTTTTTTTCTTTGGTAGCTCCAGAGCTGCCAACTTCCGCCTCAGACTTCAATCTTCTTATATTCTCCATAAATACCCAAGCCTCAGCCATCGGCCTAAGCGTTCGCTCCTAGACAGCACCCATGCGACGGATCCAGTCTACTGAAATTTAGTAGTATCATTTTTCTCGGATAGCTTTCACACTTGAGCCAAACTGTGAACTGACTTTCTCTATTTATCCTGATAGCTCCAAGCTCCCCACTCACTCAATCACCTAAGACAAATATCAGATTACCTTCATATTTCATTTTCCTCCTCTCACCTGTGCCTGTGCCATAGTTATAGGTCTTCGCCCTCAGACAGCCCATATGCTGAAGACTCAATTCCTGTCATCTACTCCTAGATTCTTATTGAGGATTTCTTGTGCCATCTTTTCGCAGTCAGATACTTCCACTGCAAAAGACACCAACTCCAGTCGTCTGATAACCTTTGTAGTCTTTGTTGAGTTTATGCATTTATATATGTATTCTATTCAGCTATCGAGTCGTATGCTTGAAAGAAGCATTTGCTTTTACATCATCTTTTACAAGAAGGTGCGAGGCAAATTTTCGTAAGCAACTCCGTAAAAGGTGAAAATAGCTTCTTTCAATCATACGACGCATTCTTTACTATTTCCAAGTGACAGAGCCTCCTCGCTCTCGGCCTTCTGACAGCTCTTAACTGATGATAGTTTAAAAGTCACGCATCACGCACACAGCCTCCTCTCCACACCTTATTTGTACCTTTGCCCCTAACAGTCACCATGTTTCGTCTTTACACAGCCCCTACACTGATAATTTCACATCTAGGTATATCTTCTAACAGCACCCAAAAAGCTCTGACCGGACAACTTTTCTCTCAGGCCCCCTCCCCAGCCGGCTCTCATATACTTCAATACTCTACTTTTCGCTTCGCACAGCACCCAGACTGAAGACCTGACTTCCTCACACACCACGAGCACCCATACTCAAGTGTTCGCGTTTATGCTGAAAACTTTGGCCCCTATCGTCAAATTGCTTCTACACTGATCCCTATCCTTATTCCTTTGAAAGCTTCTGTGAATAAGGCTTCTGGATTTAATCTTTTGGAAAGAGATTTTGTCCTCTGCGCTTCAAGTTTTCCAGAGTTTGCCGTTTGAGCTTTTGAACTTTTTGAGATTTTGCCCTTGGAGCTTTTGGTTTTTCCTCAGATTTGTCTCCTGAGATTTAATCATCAGTTCCGTGAATGTGTAACTGCAATGCTCACAAATATTATCAGAGCATCAAGTTTTTGGTCAAGATCAACTGACCAGACCTCACTTGCTCACATTTGCCCAGGACGTTTTCAATTTTCGAGAGTAAGAGCTGCTCAGAGCAAGTGATTAGATAAAGAAAATACAGATATGTACACTGATCACGCGGTCCCAGTTGGAACCATCTTCGTCTTAATGCTCCCTTATGCTCTACCTCTTGGAAATATGACATTCTTCACCAGACAACCAGACCTGCAGACCTCAGATGATTAGATCAGCCGGAGAAAACGCAGAGTTGATAATTCTGGAACTGGCATGCCGCAGGCAAAGATCTTAACCCCTTTTGGCACTGTGAGAACAAGGGCATTCCTTATTTTCCCGTGATGTTTTGCGTGCTCCTTTGGCTTATATTTTCATGCTTTACATAAGGTTTCAAATGACCGCGCAGTTGCTCAAATTCCTCAGCGTATTCGTGATCTTGTTCCCCAAAGTAATTTTGAATGATCCTAAGCACCAGTTATATTACGTTTCTTGGTGACATGTCCTGTAATTTTGCAATTTTGGAAAGATGGGGATTAGAACTGGTTAAGAACAACGTGATCGGAACCCTAAAATCGCTCTAGAGCTATGCTGCTAGACTGCTCGCTTTCCACATGGGTGTCTTCGAGACGCAGGTGAGTTCAGAAAGTTCTAAGGAAGGCCTTTTTGTGGTAAGCAAAAGATCGGCGTTATCTTTTTTTCTTTGTGAAGGCCTTGGATATCTTTGTCCATTGTTGTCTATTTCTGTGTGTTTTGATTTTCTGTATTGAAACTCTTTCTTTCTTTGAGTTCCCCCGGTTGATGTGCCAAGGTTGATACAGCCTTTTCGTGCAACTCAGAAACTGCAGGTGAATCTAGTGTTTTGATGTGGACATCGATTGCTATGAGGTTTCATTTTCTGCTGCCCCCTGATTCTGATAACTTCAGCTATGCTCTTGGTGTATCAAACTATACACGCCTGTATTCCCGCTCTTCCAAACCTATCGATTGTGGCTCTAGCTATGACGTGCATTTGTTTACGACTCCAAAAGCTGGTTGATGAAAATGTAAATTATATTTGGAGACTCCGACTCGGAAATAAGCGATTAACCCTCGTAATTGGTGGAGGAGCCGTTCGAGAGCTTGCCAAATACATCGCGGCTTCACCGAAGCACTACGAGGCTGCTGGACTTTTGAGCCCTTGCGATTAGACCAGCAACAGACAGACACTGGGATATGCTAGAGCAGAATAAATCGCGAAGAGAATCCTCGAAGTATGCGAAAGATCGAATCAAGAGCTATTCTGGAATATTTGTTCGCGAAAGATTCCTAACAGTATAATTACATGTTACGTGCTTCAAAGCGTTACTCATTCATACAGGTGTCTCAGAGTTGACGTCAAGAAAAATGGTATGACTACTGATGTGTTTTTTTTCTTCTAAATTTGGATTTTCATGTTGACCTCTCAGCTTATGACATAAACTGGGGTATCTATTTACGGTTACTTTTTATGACATCAATTCTGAGACACATGTATATTTGATTGACTATTCTAAAAGAATAGGTTGCTAAAAAGAAAAAAATGCGAGCAAAAGTTGGGAACGCTTTCGAAATTTAAACTTCCTGGAAAAATGCACTTCAAAGTACACCAGTTGCTTTAATCTGGCAGGCTGATGCACACACAACGTACAACGACAGTTGATGGATGGCCTGTGTGCACCGGACGCGTTTAATGCGGCGAATCTTTGGGGCCACAGCGCTTCGCAAGCGAGGTTTTCTCTCTGTGGCAATGCATTTTTTTTTATCGTGCACACACAGAGCGCCAACTTTGATACCATCTCTCGGCACACACGGTGTCGGCCCGTAATTCCGAATGAATTAGCGCAAATTCTCGCGAGCCACAATGCGTCTCATATTATCCTACTCGGCGTACACACATCCTTTTGCACCGGGTGGACTGGCGCGGCAGCAAAAGAACTCCACTGGCGGCATGGGACGTGGAAGTTTACTACTTTGTTTGTTTCCACTGAGGTGCACTGCTTGATGCACATAAAGCATGCCCCTCCTGCGTTTAATGCACTTAATGCAATTTGTACGTACACAACAGTTAAAATTCGCCATTAAATTTAACGCAACAGCATTTAGATAAAATTTATATGACACGCTTATCGAACGCAATTCATTACGGCATAATTTATAGTTCATTGTGTTGCATGTATATTGTTGTGCTTATGCCGTGATCGCATTTACGAGCAGAACGGGCGGCGGCGCGGCTCCGGACCCGGGATGTTTTGTAAACTCCACATTATAAGAGCGCACGCGGTTTTGTGTTGGTTTTATTTTTTCGCGAGAAGATATATTGCCGGAGAAACGGCTTGTTTAATAACAGTTTTACTCCGTTGGCAGGGCAATCAGATGGGGAAAATCATCATTCCCCAAACAAGTGAACCCGTAGCAGAACGAATCACAACAGCCAACGGTCGTTGCTATATGAATGCTTCCTACTGGATTCATTGGTTCCAGAAGCGGAGATTGATTCAACACATCAACTACTCGTGAAGTTATAATAAACAAAATTGAAACGAAAAACGAATAAAGAACAATGCAAAGGGATGAACAACTATCAGCTAGTTGGACGTGGAAATTGCATGCCACGCACATTTTTTCCGAAGGGAAAGTCGCAGGATTTCACTACGTACTGGCGCGCTGCATTTGCATTGATAGTTGCGTATGCCCAAACAATTGCCCGCGACGTCGCGGTTGATTATAATTTCTTCGACGTTCAATTTGCATAGCTAATTGCAGTGAAATAATGCTGTTTAGCCTTGTCAATTTCCATTATAAGCCTACCTGTAGTACACGCCGGTGTTAATTAATTGCTACCGCGGTGGTACACCAGCGCGCTTTCCTGCATTGTGCCATTGTGTACACACAGATTTTTTTATACTATGCATGCATACCTCTCAACATTGCGAAGCTTCAAAACAAACAAATATCCAGCAATATCGCGAGTTTTTGAAAGTCTGTTTCAGCACAATGCAGGGGTGGATTATGTTTGACAAAATTTAAGTGAATTCAGTCAATTGATATACTATGTTCACTTGTACCGTGATTCTAGTCGGCTGTGAGATTTTGTTTCTAAGTTTCCAAATGTGAAATATAGAAAATCCCCAAAACTTTGCAGTTGGCTGCTCTGGCTGGACCAGTTTTGAAACACATTTTTAGCATATTTCCTTTGCAGATAGCCGGAACATTTTTGCGGGACGTGATGTCGGACGCTTTTTTCCATTTTATTGGAAAATGTAGCAATTTTTCGACCTGTTTTCAATTTTCGCCAATGAACAAATAAATCAAAAGAGCCTTGACATTTGACAGTTGTGAAAAATATTCCTAATCTTCCGAAGCTGGTTCAACTTTGGATGCTTCAAATTAAAGAGTATACAATGTCCTTCGTCTAAAAAAGGGGCTCCATGCAATCATCAACCCTTTCGCCTCTTCCAGTCAAAAATACAAGCCAAACCCTGAAGAATTATAGGCGATACAAGGATCGCCGTGCAGTCTGTCATTGGCAAAAGAATTTACGTGTAAAAAGTGAATTCAACCAAATTTCAAAAAACCCAGCCGCTCAAAGTTGCGTATTAGACCGAAATTGATGTTAGTACCTTCAATTTGCAATTTGCTTTCGTTTTGGGGCTTTCCGGGACAAGTTTCTGACCCTGAATGGACCGCCGTCAAGATGACTTAGATTTGCGGCCGCCCCGTGCTCTTTCGGTGTCTACATGACGCTAACACAGCTCTGCGTCCCCCTAGTCGCACTTCCACATATGATCAGGTCAGTTTTCCAAGATTGTAATATCAATTTGATAAGAAATATAACTTCACTTCCAGAGAAGTCAGTTTCACACTAGGTGAAAAGGCGGCAAGCTGACAATGCTAAAGTAGAAAATTTTCCCAGCCAACTAGAGTCACAGTACAAATGAACCTACCATACTATCGTAGACGTATCACTCCTGTTAGTTGATATTTTCTAGAAATTTAAACCGAATTATGGCTGAAAATCTTTAATGAAGAACGTTCCGAACCAGATCATAGCCCAGCATTGCTTAGAAAGGGACCGTTAGACCGTTACAGTAAAATTATGAAACCTCCAGTAGTTTCGAATGAACAAAAATATCTGTCACAAAATCACTGAGTTATGCCTAATATATTATGACTGCTGTGACTGATGTGCAAAATTAGCTCAACGCAAAACTTTCCAGTCGAGCTTGCGGTAAGGTGTCCTTCTAACCGAGTCATTTTTGATCATGGTATCTTCTGAAAAGATTTTCGATAGAGTATCGGAGCCATTGAAATTTTTCGTAGCCAAGAATGGCGAAGGAATTATTTGTTTGGTGGAACCAAGTCAACAGACGTCTTTCAATGATCAAAATTTATTCATTCTGTTTGTTAAAAACTCAGCAAACTTTCGAACGAACAGCTCTCATTTCACAGTGGGTGAAGATATCGGCCACAATTCATCACAAAACAGCTGCAAGAAGTTTGACTCAATCAGTCGAATCTGTTGAAGCATGATTGAGCTTTTGATGGTCATATAGGGCAATCTCATAACGATGGCCCCTAATAAGACTAGCGTAACTCGTGAGACACGGTTAGAACTAGTGTATCTCTGCGCTTACCACATGAACTAGCGTATCTCTGCGTTTACCAAATGAACTAGCGTCCCTCCCATTAGATTTACACAGGCTATACGCTAGTTCATTTGGTGAACGCAGAGATACGCTAGTTCATTTGGTAAACGCAAAGATACGCTAGTTCTAACCGTGTCTCACGAGTTACGCTAGTCTTATTAGGGGCCATCGATAAATTCAGCAATAGATCTTGCGGAGTCGATTTTGGTATATGTATACATTACATGGGTGCATTTCAAGTCATTTAACCTTGTAGCTAATGCAGAAATTCAGAGATAAGAGAGTTTGTGAACCTTCAGAATACCCTTCCTCCTTGCTTTATGTAAAATTTTGAGAAAATCTGCTCACCGGTTTTTTGGTGAGAAAATAATTTAAAAAACTGTTCCCTCAATTTTGTGTGTTTGTATAGTTTCTGTTATAGCTGTATTACACTACACAATTTCTTGTACAACTTCTTGTACAATCTGTCAGTTAAACAATCAAGTTCATTGTTTTTTGACACTATTTTGGCAGATTGTACAAGAAATTGTACAAGAAATTGTGTAGTGTAATACAGCTATTGTCATGCGACTTATTTGGACAAGTAAGTTTGAGGAAAGACTTGTCTTTCGACAATGAGTGAAGTGTTGCCGTCTAGAGTTAGACTTCCTAGAGTCTTGTCTTGAAAAGACGTCAAGACTTGGAAACTTAGAAACTCTTGTCTTGAAATTTCCAGACAAGACAAGAGTAGGGCTGTCAAGATCAAGAGTCTTGATTAGACTCTTGAAAAGAAAAAGAAATAAAATCAGATATGTTCCTCTCTGTTGACGGTTTTTATTGTCAACTGAATGTGTGATTTGCTTGAAGATTCCTAACAGAATTTATTGACAACATAAAATAACATCAATAAGGGTAAAAGGTATATTATACAGGGTGTTTGCAAACTTTGGGGTAGAAAATCGAACTGCAGTTATGGAAATGCTTCAAAAGTATCGAAAAAATGTTGAAAAAAAACTTAGGGTTCTTATTTTTGGACATATGGAGGGTCAAAATGAGGTCTTTCGATCCCCTCTATTTTCGTCATTTTGAAAGATTTCAGTGAACTGTTCTTAACAGACCAGGAAACAATGTTTTTGTACCTTTGAATCCTTTTTGTAATTTTATTTACTATACAGGGTGAGTCGTGAATGCTGAAAATTCAGTTTTCTTTTAAAATGCATGCGGAAAATTTCATATGAGAACTATTTGTTCATAACCTCTAGAACCTTTCACGGCCATTTTCGAGGAAAAACAGATTTTTGCGATTCATGACTCACCCTGTACACTAACTCAAACTGCAAGACACATTCAAAGGTTCAAAAAAATTGCTTCTTGATCTGATGGTAAGAGTTTCCTAAAATAAAAAAAAACGAAAGTAGAAGGGGTCGAAGGACCACCTTTTGACCCTCCATATTTCCAAAAAAAAAAGATCATAGTTTTTTTTTACATTTTTCGGCACTTTTGAGGCATTTCTTCAACTGCGGCTCAATTTTCTATCTCAAGTTTGCAAACACCTTGTATATTCACATGGCATCTCCTTCAGACTCTGTATGTCTCTACTATTTTTTCCGGTCCTCATGCGAAAGTTTCCTCCAAGTGATTTTTTCTCAAACGCTCTGCTCCAACATCTTTATTCCTACTTCTCCAAAAAATAGCTGCGCCTTCTCAGATCGCAACTGTTGAGAAATCAGGTCGCTCAATAAGGCTTTTGAGAAGGTTTTTGGTCAGTAGCTGCGAAACAAAGTGTTTCTCGCCAATAAAAGAGAAATGATTCAGACAACATGCTGCAGCCAGATATCATTTTAATGCAGGTACCAAGACAAAATACCTATTAGGCTGGTGTTCTTTTTACAACTTGAGCAAAGTGAGTCTTCTTGCCCGCGTCAGGTTGACACAAGCGGGAACCTGACACAGGTCTTCAAACAATCGGTATATTTCGACAAAATGATTAAACCACGTCCGCAGCACGACATCTGAGAACTCCGGGTCCTGCTTAAATCCGATTTTTTACATTTTTCCGTGCAGCAGCAATGTTTCAAACACCAGCAAATATTGAAGTTGATTGATTGACTTTTTTTCGACTGGTGACTCTTTTTCGTTGACTGTTTCTCGACGTTCATGTGGCAACCTGATACTGTTCTTGGCTTGCTTACTTACTCGATTTGAGCAGATGGACTGCGGTGAGCTGAATTTCTTTTTCCTTTCGCGGTGCCAGATTTTTTCCATACTTTTTCAACTGAACAGTAGTTGACTATATTTATTTGGGCATTAGACCTACGGCAATAAAATCGTATCTTGTCATTTTATATAAGATCCCATTGCAGAAATACGTCTACCGACAGATCAGGGGTGGCGGTGGCAACCTTTTTTTTCAGAACTCACACCAATGCAATGATAAATTTCAGTGTGAATAAAAGTGGGTCTTTTTGTTTTGAAATTTGAACGTGAGTATACTCAAGTAGAATATTTTATTGGAGCGCAGTCTTTATTCGAAGGGTAACGGGAAGGTCGAAGGGGGTTTTTAAATCTGGCGTCCAACTATGCTGTGCTCCAGCCGAAAAGAGCCTCATTCGGAGCAATTTCATGAGATAAATCTTCCGAAATTGATTTGAGTACATTGATTGGTGAGTCACCCTGTAATGATGAGGTTCACGAATCTGTGATGTTGAGGACTTCAAGAATACACCTTCTGGTTTCCTTATGCAAAATTTTGGGAAACTCGATCGACTAACTGGTCGGTAAAAGAACTTAAAAAAATCGTTCCATCAATTTTGCTCATCAGTACATTAGAGGGTCTTCAGAATGATCTCAGCTGAAGTAAAGCAGAGAAAAAATCATAAAATTTTGGTGCTCTTAACTTCTGATCTGGATAGAACTTTAAAAATTCTTTCAATGTAAGGTTACCTCATTCTTCGACAATGAATTTATTAAATTGTCAGTTTACCTACCTAATACTTGGGCTCGAGTGACCTAGCAACTAGTGTTTTTAGTCGAACAATTCAACTGGTCTTTGCTGGAAGTTCCCTATCTGATGACAACTGACAACCTCAGTTACAGAAGGTCCTAAACGTGTTCAATGGGATTCAGATCAGGCAACATGGCCGGGCACATCATGCGCCTGATTTTGTTCCTTTCAGAAAACTTCTTTACTAGTGCAGTCAAGCATGATCATTGATCATTCATGATAATTAAAAAAAATTGCAATACAAAGTTGGACTGATGGTAAAATCACAGGCTTCAATACCGCATATAAGTAACGGAGGGCCACTAAATCGCTATACAACCCTTCACCTTCACATAATAATGTGACCTGTAGTGGAACCACGAGCACTCGACAGTTGTCGATCTCGACAATTTCCCCTTTCCCCTCCACACCCTTCACCATAATTTCCCCTTTCCCCTCTACACCCTTCACCATAATTTTCCCTTTCCCCTCTACACCCTTCACCCTTTGAAAAAGGGGGAATTGTCGAGATCGACAACTGTTGAGTGCTCGTGGTTCCACCACTGGATATGTGACCTTATCATAATATTTCCACCAAGAGTGTTTTGATTACTTGGTGTTTCTAGAGTAGAATCCAATATTTCTTTTGGAACTTATCTAGTTCAGGTAGACTGTCGCATTAGGTTTTCCTTTTGTCAAGAAAATTAGGCTGATGTGTTAGTGTCCGTATATGGCAGTTTTCCTTATCGAGGTTTACCCTGGTTGCCCGTGGCCCAGTTCGACACACTGCACAGAAGTCACAGAACCTCAAAAAGCTCGATCCAACGGCTTTTTCATTAACAGATCCATACTAGGTACCCACAAGATAACGCACGTGTCTAATCGTGCATATCATTAAAAAGCATTTGTACAAATTGAACGCGAGAAAAATTATTCCAAGCACGGTGCGCCAAGGAAGATAATTTATCTGTTGATTTACATAATTTCGCCTAATTACATAATTAACTCCGTAGATGTTTAGGCAATTAGGATTACGTATTCTTTATATGCATATGGCATGGGCGCTGGTTTCATTCAGAGAGCTGACATAGGGCGCCCGAAGCGCACGCGGCGCATTCTTGCAGCTCTTTCGCAACGAGCTCCCCAAGCATTTCTTGCGAAAGCATTTTTCTGCAGAATCGCACAAATCTGGAATCAATCCCATCTTATTTTTTGTGTTTTACGACCAACAAGAGTCCATAACCCATCTCCGGGCAGGCACCACGCGCCTGCACGTGTGGCACACCGTCTCTCGGCATCAGGCGCTCTTGTTTATCAGCCACAGCTCGCGTATATGTGAGCGAAGAGCAATGCAGCTTAACTGTGTAATTGAAACGCTTCAAGAAATCCTCTAGACCGATTATTGCCCAGATCGCGAATAAAGATAAATTCCTCCTCGCTGAACACGAGATTTTTATGCGAATATCGGGATTTTTCAGATTCTAATTGCTAATTAAACGTTTACGACGCCGTACGTCTTGTGGCCAGACAAGTGTGGACGATTCATTCCGGGAATTGGGCAAAAACTGTACGAAAGTCGCTTCTTCTCGCAACTTTATAATTATCGACAAATAAATTGATGGTTTTATACCACTCGGGTACAACCAGCATCATCAGTAGCTAACCAGCTCAGAGCTCTCGGTTACTTAGTAGAAGAGAAACGCACACAACACGCCAGGTGATTTGTTGCCATTGCTAACCATTAGCGGTTAAGCAGACATGGCGATGATTAATTCGTGGTGTCGTAATTGCTTTCATCGCCTTGTATTACATCCGAGTTAATGATTCAATTTGTTCTGCGGCTGATAATCGGCCGATTTTATATTCGCGCAGTCTGCTGTATCTAGCGCCTTTTATCAGGTGTGTGTGCCACCATGCACGGCGGCTAGTGCTCAAGAAAGTCTATAAACCCCAGTGCTAGCTATACAGACGTATCGGACAAAAAGAATAAGTTTTGCTGCAAATAAATTACGTTCAGCAGAAAACTAGTATTTGAGCTATCATGCAATAAGTATCGAGTAGCTACCCAGCAACCTTTAGTACATTAAAACTTACAGTAAAGCGTTGAATGTCATACTACAGTTACCACACACTGGTTACTGTACAGATTTCTCGTCAATATTTGTCACAAATATATGTTCCATGTAAAATTTCATTCTGATAGTGGATTTTCACCAGATGCACATGCATTAGAAGACTTTATACCCAAATTCTATCGCCAAACTACAAATTGCGCTAGCTACCTTTGCCAGGTTTGCATCCCATTTCCGATGGATAGACATCGTGCCAATAATCCGGTTCACGCGCTCTGTGGAGTTACTTTGCGGATGATATTTCGCCGTATACGAGATGTTGGACTTGAATTCCTTCACGAGTTCAACGAGTTTATGCAGCTTCTAAGCTGCACCCCATTGTTAACTATATATATATAGACAATCTGAAACTTCAAAGAACAGAAAGAACTGATCCTCGATCATCTTGTAGCGAGTCTTTGCCTCGGATTCTTGTGATTCATCAGGGAGATGATCAACGGAAATTTAGAGGAACAATCGATCAGCACCAAAATAGATCGATGACTAGCCGTCGAGCAAGGAAAAAGAAAAGGTCCATCAGGTCACAGGAGACTCTAGGCAGAAGAAGTGATGAACATTTTCACTTCACCCATGTCCTTTTAAGCAAGGCTAAAGCTAGGTGCTTTAATATTTTGTGTAGTGTTGGAAGCCAAATCATTATTATTTCAAATGGACTTTACATTGCACCACAAATGAAATAATGATGCGGATACGTAAGTGTGAAGAGGCATAGAGTGGCAAATGAATACAAGCATTATGTTATAAGTAATAAAGATATAAAGATATAATAATATGTATAGACAGTGAGGTTGGAGCTATATAAACCAAACGAAAGTGAAAACTACCAGTTAAGTACTTCGATTCAGCCATGATGCATACAGTCGAAAATTTATGACAACATATTCATTTCTTAAAATTTGCCAACATTTGAACAAACATTGAGACTCATCTCAATACAAAACTGAACGTCTCAAAACAACAAGAACATGGCCACTAATTGTTGTAGAGGCTTGGTCTTGTTCTGTGGCACCTCTACAGATACTATCAAGATCAAATGAGTCAATTAAAAAAAAATCTGTCTAAAACAATGGGGACCTTGTATAGGTATTCACTCTCTACACTTATCTAAGGCTTCGAAAATTTCTGACCTTCCCCGCCTTTCTCAAGCACAATCAAGAAGTGCAACATTTGGAATAACGTAAGTATGTACTGTGTGATCCAAAACATTCCAAATTGGGGTAGGCTGTGACATGGTCAATTCCGGGATGTACAGCTACTTCTCGCCAGGGCACAGCCTACCCTAATTTGGAATGGTTTGGATCACACGGTATCAAAGAGTCTCTATAGAGTTTTATTTTTATTTCTGTGAAATTGGAATTGCAGAATCTTTCTTCGAAAAAAAAAGACTAGCCATGTTTTTTCCCTCAGATTTGCAGAAATCACGAGTGACTTAGGAGAAGGTCATCTTGAAAATTATCACTGTTTCACTTAGATACAGGACACATAATTTAAAAGTAATAATAAACTACTACAAGATCAACGATCTTGAAGATTTTGATATAATCTCCAATACATGATCATAATCTCTAGAATTGCTTTGCAACACTTCTCTGTTTATTTAATTAAGAGTCTCTATCTATTCCCAAACCTATAAAACTTCTGTAATAATCTTCTTTTTAAGCATTTTAAAATCAAATATCTATGGGATCTAATTTCAATTGAAGCAAGAAAACCATGAATAGACGAGATACGGATAGAGCGAGATACGATCGTCGATTGTAAGACAATATAATAATTATTGTTAGATATTATTAGTTCGTGTCGTAGATACATACGAGTAGCTTTGAGGTAGGTTCAGATTCGTCGAGTTTCATAGCAAGCAATATTGTACAAACAATGTTTGAGCTTTTTGAGATAGCATCAAGATGTAGGGAATATTTTCAATAGATCTACGGACTAACTAATACTTATACCTACTTATATTTTATTGTATTTGAATAATGAGTAATATTTCATTCCTTGTTGAAAACTCGTGTATCAGGTACACTTACTGCCATTGCAAGTGCTAATAAATAAATTATTGCTATTGTAAGGTTGGATGTATGTTTCGCAAGGCTTGTACTTTAGTTTGAAAAATATGATCAAGGTCAAACCACTATAAGGAAACTATTTATTATGTTCTTCTCAATGTTTCTCACTAAAGACCTTTAGCTCACGAAAAAGCAAAAAAATCTCTACACTCACATGACTAATAACGACTGTCTCAAGAATAAATAAATGTATAAATAGCTCCTATGCCATAGTGCCGGAGTCTTTGACACTCCCCAAATTTATTGTGTGAAATATTATGTGGTTCACGTTTGAAAAATGCGAGTTTAAGATCGTTAATTACCAGGTCCGCCGTAAGTGTCGGGGAGTCGCTGTAGTCGAGGCACCCGCAGACAAATGACTGCAGAAATAATTTATGAATTCGGCCTCGTTTGCCGCTGCCGCTGCGGAATACCACAAATAAACCTCAGCAGCAGGCCAGGCAGCTATAGTGGCAGCAGCGTATGACACACGACATTATACCAGCCAGAAATACTGGCTTCTGCTGATTGCGTCTAGGTAACTTCAACGCCAGAGTAAGAACTGGGCGCCGAAGGAGTTATGAAGGAAGAAAAAGTCCTTTTAAGGAAAACGGTGGCTTACCTGTCTCTCGTATCTCATAAGTTTTTCTTGCAATTACATATATCGACGGGTACGTGGGAAAGCTAATTCCTTACAAATTTAAAATTCTGTCCGGATCCCGATGGGTTTTTTCCGGAGGCCGTAGCGATAAAGCTCTCTCTTGCAGAAGTCATTTCTGTTAACCAGTACATACGGGCAGTGGACGACGACGCTGCCGGTATTTATTGGTGCTGGTCGTCCGTTTGCCATTTTGATTCCGAGCTATCGTAAATCGCTTCTTCTTTGCGCCATCCATCGGACACGTGACTCGGAGACCGTGGACGTTTTTATGGGGAATGTGCAAGAGAGGAGAGTCTTCGCCTTCGATGGTTATTGTTCGATATGTCTGCGAAAGACGCGACCATCTTCTGATGCTTTCAGGTTTCAGGATTTCTTTCTTCCGATGGTGCTTTTCTGGGCCTTTCGACTGGAGCTTGGGTCTTGTTCTTTGATGTGCATGCCTTTGCGTCTCTTTATGAGCATTATTTCTTCCACCAACTTCAGAAACGTAATCTTAAGAAACGAATATAATTTGAGGACGAAAAACAGAGCAACAACTACTGTCCCCTCAACTATTTGTTACACAGGGTGATCCCGAAAGGTCTTATCAAAACGAATGGTGTTACGACATATATAAGTATAATATCTCGTTCACTTTTTATTTCAAGTAGAAAGGGGGCTAGCTGGGGGGCTACGGCTACGGCTGATGGCACCTGCAAAGTTTTGGAGCAAAACTATCAGCGGCCATCGGCCATATCTGTCCAGCGCTCCAGCCTGTCACTTTATTTTTGTTCCAAAAAGTCATTATACTGAAAATAAAAAGTAAACGGGAAATTTATCTTTTTTTTATGTCCACATGAAATATTGTAAAAAGACTTCGACCCTTTGATGAAAGTCAAACGAAGTAATACTCCGAACCCTTTTAGTTTCGTTATTCCGAAAGATTTTAGTAGACTAACTAAATCAACTACAAATTCTTCCCAAAAATTTCTATGGCAGAGAACCGTGTGACCATCTACTCTACATCGGTTCCAGCGGAGGCAATGGAATAATTCCCAAGAGGCTGTAAATTGGCTTCAAATGATCGTTACATGTAAAATACTCAACAAAAGGAGTGTCGCCCTGCAAAATTTGACCTAACTTTGAAACTAGAGAACTTTGAAATACTACAAGCGATTTAATCAATTTTTAGACTGTTCCCTGGCCCAGTCTTTCAGCTATTAGTCTGTATTTTTCAAATCCATGAAATATTCCACATACTTAATATTTCTACGGGCTGCTCAATAGACTAGTGCAAAATTTTTGAGAGTTTGACATGATCCTTCTTGAACAAAAATTTTTTTACTGTATTTCAACACCGTAGGCAGGAAGGTAGACTTCATGGCTCGAGATGATTTTTGAATTTTCGGTGTATCTCTTTTATCAACAGTGCGACCTCAAAAAGTTAACTTTTTTGTAATGCAATTGATAACCTTTTTCCTCGTTAACCGATTTTCAAAATTTTCGGCTCATTTTGAAACTAAAGCTTCATGTAGGAATACCGAAGGATAAAAATCAACTCAAGACAGACATTCAAGATACAGGGTGCATTTGAAAGTGACCCAAACCTGAAACTTCTCTCGGAATCTAAGTTGAGAGGAGAATCGAATGAAAATCAACTTTTTTTTGAAGTGCCATTCATTGCTTCCCAAAACCTCCTTACCATCACATCACCGATAAGTCGTGACCGGCCTTCACTTACCCACCCTTCTTGCACGTTAAGCCATGATGAAAAATGAAAATGTAATGCGGCCCCACATCCATCACAAGTGCTCGGCAGACCCAGCGGTTTTCTTCTTAGACATCTTAGAGCTAGGGCATCCCTGAACTCATTCGGAGACAGGTCGGAACCATCGGCCGCCGTCGGAACTACCGTGAGCCATTGTGATGGGCCAGCTTTTACCATTCTCGAAGTCGTTCTCTGCCGTGAGGGAGGAAGTCGAGGAGCTAATTCGTCTAGAGTAACTTGAGCTCCGTTTATCCTTCTCTTTCGCTCTCGATCCAGAACATCCTAGTCTTGCCTGCTGTGATCCAAGACATTCAGAGCCACACCCAATATGACCGACTCCTTCAGAACAGAGGTTGCCTCCCGAGAAGTAGCATAAGCTTCCACCGCCTTTCTGACTCGGTTTTTCAAGTCCAAACCTCCAAATCTGGCAGGCAATGTGAAGAGCTCATGCTTCAAAGGAGACACCTCTCTTTCAACAATAGCCGGCACAAAGTAAGTCTGATTGGCTTGGGACAGAGGCAAGTATTCATTCAAGCAACCGTCAACCACTCGTTGCAGATAAGTTGTCCATTCGTTTTGCAGCGATTTAACGAAGGCTGGTATATGCAGCTTGTGGACTCTTTCCGCCAGCCTTTGTCAACTTCTCCACACATTCCACCCAGTCAGTTACCTTATTTCGAACATACTCTCTTTTACTGTCCGCATTTCCAATCATCCCCCCTAAAAAGTTGTCATTCTTAACTACTTTCACATTCAAATCTCTTAACGCCGCTTCCGCCTCTTCACGCATCTCATCCTTCACAAACAGAACACTTTTGGTTGGTTCGGGATGGTATCCACAGGAAGGTCCCCTGACAATGAGTGTTTCAAACCAATCTCTCACTCTTTCAATAGAACCAAAGCAAGCTGAATCATCAGCATACCAACTTTGAATCCATTTCGAGGGATCCTTCAAAGAGCGGATATAAGTGGAAGAACTCCAATGGCGTACATCATCATGGCCAGCAGATCTCCTGTGTAGTACCCTCCCGACTTGAGATGAAGTTACTCGCTTCACGAACTACGACTACAGGATATCCTCTGTAGTAATTGAATAAAAATCTGGCACATCTTGCCCACAGCACCTAAGCATTCCATAGTGCTACTGGTCTTGAGTTATTGATTTTGATCCTATGATCCTACCTGAAGTTTTGGCTTTAAAATAGGCCTGAAATATCGAAAATCGGTCAGCGATTAAGAAAGCTACAGCTGTTACACCGGAAAGTTGACTTTGAGGCCAATCTGTAAATTGAAGAGATAAACCGGAAATTCATGAGCCGTCCCGAGGTATGAGTTCTACCTTCTTATCGATTATGTTGAAATCCAAGAAAGAAAAAAAAATCGCTCAAGAGGGAAGTATGTCAAACTTTCAGTAATTCTGCACCAGTCTACTGAACACCCTATAGAAATGTCATGTGGAATATTCATGTATTTGAAAATTACGGACTAATAGCTGAAGGACTGGGCTAGCGAATGTTCTGGAAATTGAATCGCTTATAGCATTCCAAAGTTGTCTATAGGTTCATAGATCGGTCAAATTTTGCAGGGTAACACTTATTTTGTTGAATAGGTACTCAAGTTCAGGCTACAGCACACTTATTTTACGTACCAATTGTTCATAATTTAATAGGCTACAAAAAATTATAGGTGCAACTTTCTGTCATATGGTCAAATTATTATCATTTGGATATTCTATACCTAACTAATTCCTTACACTTCTTGTTGATGATGGCGACATGAAGCCATCATCCCCACTAGGCAGAAAATTAGTAGGTATACGTTATGGCCTAATTAAGAAAAATAAAAAATAGTTCTTGATCAAAACAATAGAAAATAAAATAAACGGTCAAAATATTCGATATTCGAGGCAGACTCGACTATCAAGCAGAGGTTTCCGTATAATCTCAGGCGACTTGGTATATCTTTTACTGTTTCAAAAATCCTGATAGTGCACGATCATGAAAAACAGTGACACCTGTATATTATAATTCACCTGCTGAGAAAACCTCTGGTGTGTTAAGCAATACTTTTAGTGTTTATCTTCGGAATTTGATAGTAGCATCACATTAGGCTAGTCCATTCGCGCTTTATTTCATCTTTTTACGACCAGCGTGGTGCTATCTAACGTGTGTTTTAATATACGGATGCCTGGTTTTATCAATTTGACCGAAGTTGCTTCCTGAACGTAAAGATACGAAACCGCTGGTGGGTGTCGAGCTAAAAACTTTCAACTGCCTATTATTATTATAAATGCTGGTAGCACACTGCAGGAGAGAGAACCGAATTATTTTCCTTTTGAATTTTCCATGCGTTTAATTGTTATTTTGCTCCGCCAGACAAGCATACACACTGCAGCTGCAAATACTTTCCCGTTTTCGAGCAGTATAAGTATAGGAATTTTTACGTTCCTTCTGCCCGGTCTATTTACCTTTACGATTCAGAAAACGCTGCTTTTTCGCGGTTTGATGGCTTCGCCCGTCTGTTTATCGTATTGAAAAAGTGGGCGATCCAAGTGTGGCAAAGTGTACGATAAGTAACACATATACAAGATTATAATCAACTCTTCTTAAGAGTTTCCGTCTTAGCCGCGTCAATGTGATGAAAATATCAAGTATAAGACGTCTCGAGACTTACTTTAATCTGGGAGGTCACCCACCTTCCATTTTTCAGCGTTTTTTTTTTTGGTTGCCGTTCGCTGATTGAAATTTCAAATCGCCCCTCATAAATAATCCGTCACATCGGGATTGGACAAATGTAAAATCTTGGAGATTGTACGGAATACTGAAGAAGTGGCTTCACCTTATTAGCAGTAAATTATGCGCTCGCTCTATCTCTGGCATACACTGCAACATTTCAAAAACTTATTATCCCGAGCACCAGCCACCGGCTCAAAATGGAGTTACATCTATTTCAAGCCATTTACATCGCTTTTTTGATTATAATTCCTCTCGGGAGACCGTTTTTACAGGCCATCGCCGGTTTCTTTTTTAAGGCATTTCTTCGACTCCTGCGTTAGGTATGGCGTAACGATTTGTTGCTTACAAGTGTTCGCGTGTGATGGGAAAATGCTTTTCTCTGTATATTCTTTTCTTTATCGATTTCTGTGATGCGAAACGGTGTAAAATTGCAAATGCAAGGATAAGTGTTGAAATTGCAAACATACTTGCACTCGGCACACGTGTAAACCAGCAGGACACCCCGCGAAAACATCGTCTTCGTAAGAGATACGAGAGCAGGGCAGGTGGATGGCCACGCGATACAAAATTGGGAAATAATTATTAATTATTTAAGTGAAACATCACAGCTGCCCTGTGGTAATTGCGTAATTTCACATAAACTACACGAACACGTATATACGATTTTTTTTTGTTTGCCTTTCGTTCACTTTTTTACGACCCAATTCGATTTTATTTTCTTGTTGATATTCCTCCGATATAAATTCCACATTGCATACTCTCTTGCGATTTGTGCGGCCGATACAGATCTTTATGTGGTACCAAAACGTATAAAAACGTCCCCGGCAACTTCGAGCTTATACTAATGTGTCGTATAAAAGTTAATCTTCAAGTTTCAACCAAGAGCATACCTACCCAACAATGCACCTCTCGCACCTCTGCAAGGGTAAAACTCACAGATTCTCCGAAAGATACCCGAAAGGTAAATCTCTCCACACAATTACCCGTGTTATTAGAAACGCAACAGGTAATATTTTAATAAGACGGTAAGGTGCCACTTATTCATGAGCTTTTTAAGATTATCTCTGAGGTGAATCTGCGCTTTGTCTTGCTGCAATTTTACATGATTGATGAGAATGCAGATTAAGCGCCGCGAGTTGCGCGTCGATCGTACTCGACTGATTCTTTTCCGAATGCACAAAGAATAAGCGTATGACAGTATTGTATGGAGAAGTAGGCGCATGTTGTAGGAGTAGTAATTAAAAATTTACTTCACCTGGCTGCCTCTCGGGTACTGTTGTTCTCGTCGTGCTATTAGAAGCACCACGAGTAGAAAATTCGTCTAATTTGAGGTGTTATTATTGTTATTTATTGTTTCGCCGCACGAAGAATAGGAGGGCATCATGATGCAGGTGAGACGGCTCACACACGACGCAGGTAATATTTTATAGAAAGCCGATGACGGAATGAAGAATAACTCGGATGCGAAAGGAAAAGCGCGTGGCTATAAGGCCATAGAAACGGGACGGGATGCTGAGACGACGTTTCCGTTAGTGAAAGTGTTCGTTTTTGTTCGAAAAGTGCTCTGCTTTAAAGTTTCAGCCTCATCCATCAATGAAGTCTTTTCAACTTTTAGCATGATACTTACAGTACTTGTACCGTACCATCAGGTACAGGTACCTTTAGCTAAGTCTCCAGGACGTTCAGGATGTCAGAATGTCACGAGAGTGCTAAAGTCAGTGAGGGAGTGAGATAAAGAAGAGACCACTTAAGACCTGAGTTATGAACTATACGCAGTTCGTGTCTGCGCATTTCAGTTCTCAGAGGTCCAGCTACAGATTAATGGTTATACGAGGTAAAGCTACTTTATTGGGAAAATGTTCAGAAAATCTGCTCCAAAATTTCACAAACAACATTTCTATGTATGGCTAACTTGAAAAGCTTTAGAGCATTGTGTTTATCAAACAACAGGAAACAATTTTGTTAACGACAATGAACAATTAAACTTATTATGGTTATTTTCTTCATAAAACTTTAATGAATTATTGGGTCCGATTTCAAGGAACGTTATTACATGAATATATTATTGTTTCGAAGCGCTTTTATTATCCATGCTTCATATTTTGACTCGCAAGGCGATAAAAAGATTTGGTTTTGTTTGAAGGTATTCAAAAAGAAATTTGAAACTTAGGTAAACTTAGGTAGATTAGGCTTGTTTGCATCATCACGAGTATAATTTCATTACACGAATAAGTACCTACCTGGAAGTTTTTAGAGGAAATTGATACTGTGATTTGGGTTACCTCATCCGCCGAATGCAAATTCAAATACTCCTATTTAATAAGGTGAAATGGTTGAATGCCTGAACTTCTTCCTCAGACTTGTCCTTAATTTGTTTTTTCGATCAGCAGTACCTATACAAACAAGTAGGTACACTCAGAAAAATATTGAACTTCCCATTAACTAAATGTAGCAGTTCTTATCAACTGATTATCAATACTGTAAAAAACGGTTCGTACAACGGCTCTAAGACTAAGTGACAGCTTTACAAATTGTGAGAAATACTACTTCAAAATAGTTGAACTGTGCAGTGGCAGCCACCACTACATATGTTGTTAATAACATCTTCGTAGAAGTATTCACCGTCAAATATCTCCATAGTTATATGTCCTACGTTCAAATGGTAGAAATTACCACTACAGAAATGTTACCATCACTGCTACTGAAGTTACGCTCTGTTACACGGCTACGATCGGTAATAATCGAGTCGGTCAGCCAATGAGATTTCCGAAGTGTGATCATGTGATTTGATTCGGGTTTTCGATGGGAAGCATCTCACCCCACGCGCCCAAGACATATTTTTCTTGTCGGTGCTTGTTCTCCATTTTTCTTGCGGTTCCGTCCGGTGTGTGGTGTTTCTGTTTCTGCGAGGGCAATGGAAAAGTAGCTAAACGCCTGGTATTTCACAAGAACTGAAATCAGTCTTCGAAGGTAGGTACTAAATTTTATATTGTGGTGAAGTAGCTACCTAGTTACACTATAGTGTAGTTGTGGTCGTAGATACGTAGATAGTTTAGCTGCACGCATTTGCCATTCAGCTTCGGCATGGTTTCTGTTGCCATCAATGGTTTGCATTTATCAGCTTTAGCGCTTTAGCTAGGTATTTGCTGTAAGTTGCTAGAGTATCCATGACTTAGAAGTTTCTGGTTTAATTTTGAAATAAAAAGGTTAGGTTGTTAGCATAAATTAATCTGAAACGGTTTATTTTATAGCAAATTTTCTGGATGACGGAGCTTTCCTTTTGACGGAAGAAGATTTGATGCAACTAGTGCCTCAAGAGGGCTAAGGGCTGAGCTAAGGGCTGATCTAAAGCTGAAGTGGAGAGAATTTGTATCTAACGCGAGTGAGGATTATCTTAGTTCGCAAAATTAAAACTATGAAGTCTCGGATGATACCAGAGTCCCTAAATACGGACCTTTATAACATAATTTCCTCCGAGGCTTCAAGCTATCATGTTATTTGTACTGATTAATTACTAAGTTACATAACTATAGTTTATTTTATGAAATTCGCAATCTTAAATACAATGTAACCCCTTCTCATTTTTAATTTTCTTTGTAATATGTATTTTTTAACGTTCACCCATTTTTGTTTTGTTTTATGAAAATTTATCTGTTCCTATGATGTCTTGTAATCTACGTACGTATGATAATTATTCAAATTTCATTGAATTTTAATTGTATGGTTCTTTTTTTTTATTACATATTATTGTATTAAATTTCGATTATTTTTATTTATTCCCAATATTACAAGTATATTTATGAATAATGAAACGTAACGGTTAATGTTACCGACCAGATATGTGATAGCAATCTTTCCATAAGGTAGGTAAAACCATCTAATATGGTATCTCTTATTACTATAATGCAGTATTCCTTACAACTACGAAAACATTCTGTCGACGACAGGGAATGTTGAAATTTACTTTGCTGTAGTGGTAAAATCCCCTATACTGTAGTGGTAAAATCTACTACTCCATTCACTGCAAATATATACGAGAAGTAGTGTATTACGAAACTATATCACATTTACTATTTTGTAGTAGTATTATTACCACCATGTATAAGTTGGCGCCTATTTAACTGCTACAGCAAGTAGGACCAACGCTTTATCGCGTATTGCTTCCGCTTCTTTTTTCTCGGTGTATCTAGGTTCTCACTAGCGTGTTCCAGTGGCGGACTACGGGAATTGGAGGCCCTGGGCGGAATTGTGAAATGGGGGCCCTAAAGAGTGAAAGTTTTGAATATGAAGGGGGGCCGCAGAGTTTTTGGTCCGCCACTCTAATATCCGGGGCCGGGGCCCCTTAAGCCTAAATTAAAAATAATTCGTAGACGTTCCGTGATATACACACACACATCTATAGCCTGTGTGTAGGCCCCCAAACCCGTTGTTGGGGTCCTGCCAAAGTGACTTTAAAATGAAAAAAATGAAAAACAATGTTACTCACCTAAGTAATATGCGAAAAAAATACTCGCTAAGACAAAAAATTAAAATTTTTAGATTTTATCCCAATTTTTTTGCAGTATTTCTTACAAACAAGAGGAATTTGACAAAATAATTTGGGCCAAGCGATCGGGGCATCTATATAGGCATAACCAGCCCAAGGGAAACGCTTGGTCAAAAATTATCTGAGGAAATCTTGAGCAGTGAGCACGACTGATATTTTGCTGATTATTGCAAAAAAAAATTGGGAATGACAGCCGTCAGATTTTTTGTTTGTATCCAATTCATTCAGCCGCCATTGGCAGTGGGATTTGGATGAGTGATTATTATCCTTATAGCTCTAATAATCAAGCTTTGTATGTGCAATGTTGAATACATTTTTCTAGTGGGTATATATCTACTGGTATATATCAGTAATTCAGAACATAGTACATATAAAGTATATTCCCTAAATACAATTTTGAGAAATAATCAAGCCTATATCAATGATAAATGGAGTCATTATTATCCAAATGAACCAAGAAATTAATATCAATATGAAAAAAAAGATGAAAAAAAAAATTGAAAAAACTGACTGTCATGTACGTAAGGTAAAACGCTACATCTGCGATTGAATCCATGGAAACATGACAATGAAACAAAAAAATGTTTATAACAATCGTGCTCATGCATTTTCATATAGTCGTTGCTGGATGATCGAGGTCCAGCTTGTATTTACCTACTTTTGAGTGAGACTTGACTTCCTATACAGGGTGTTACAGTTTTTTGTCGATATTTCAGAAGACTGTAGAGCATCAAAAAATTCGTAGCCTTTATCGGAAAAATTCATATCGGAAACGCATTTTAACGAAAATAGAGGCTTTCAAAGTTAAGTTTTATTTTTTTTTTGTTCAATCACAAATTTAATTACTGGATTTTGACCAAATTGGGTACACAAAGTGTGTTGATGCATACCTACAAGCTGGTCACATGAACTTTTGTAATACATATTTGAAGAAAAAAATTGATATTTTGATTTTTTTTTTGCGAAAGTACTTACTTTTCTCTTATCTACCATCTCCTAAAATATTGACTAAGAAAAAAGTAGGCCACAGACCGACACGGAGTGTACTGTTTCGGCCTGCTGTCATTGTGACAGAAGGCCAAATTTGGGACACTCCTGGACGGGCTCCGTCCTACTTTTTTTTTGTCCGCGATGGCAATGGTTCAAATTATTGAAATAATATTGTCTTGGAGAAATGAAAAACTATCAAAACTTGATAAGTGAGGGCCCAATTTGAGTCCAACTTGCAACCGCTGCAAAATTGTGCCGCCAAAAAGATTGGACTCCCCCCCCCCCCAGTTTTTAAGACGAAACATGCTGACATTTGATATTTAAAACCATTCAAATCCGTCAAAATGTTTCTTGAATTCATTAAATTCTGCTAAGACATTATTAACAAAGGAAATACCGGAGGTCCCAATTTATCCAACTGTATATGAACCCATGAGTATATGATAATTTGTAATTCTTAATTTTTGTTTTTTTTTGCGGAAGTAACCACTTATTTTTTAATGCTCTATCATACCCAATGTTGACAAAAAAAAATGAAACATCCTGTATACCCACCGAGGTACCTACTAAGCGATTGAGAGGGAGAAAGCATCATTCATTTTTATACATTTTCATTGCAATGAATACACTCAATACTGAAATGGGTTCTTGAACCATACACACCACTTATTTGAACGGTTGAATTTCATTTTTCAATTTTTCGAAATTATGTTTTTGAATTCAAGCAGTTGTGCTAACTATAATAGCTACATACTTTTCATAAACTTGTCGGTAATCGGTCATTCGTGTGGAATAAACCTGCATGTGCGAAATTTTACCCAAGATCGGGTGATCCGGTCTGGTTCCGGCCACTGAGATTTGGTTCCGGTATTCGGTCTTCTGAAATGGCCGGAGCTAGCCAAAATGTCTTTTACAATTACTGAAATCTGTCAAAATATACACTTAGCCACCACTTATCTCTCATCTCACAAAACAGCAGAAACTTGACAAACATCAAATGACTTAGCACAATGTCAAATACAAGTCAAATATTTGTTAGATAATAAGATAGATCTCGTAGCTGACTTCTTATCATCATGTTGGTATTACGTGACTGCACGTAATTCGCCCGATCGCGGACAGGTAGCGCTAGGATTCCAGTCATGTTTCGAGTTGGGTGTAGGTACCAAGATTTCCAGGAATAGTGACCCAGTGAGAAAGTTATATAGCTTGTGTTACGATAAAGAAAGTCCTATTCACCGCAAATACAATAGAGTATTATGCTCTTGGAGTTTTTGGGGGCCAAAACTACCGATCAAAAGTAGTAATAAAAACAAAGTTCTGCAAGGCACACTTCTTTGGTTGGGATTCGGCACGCATAGGTGGCACTTGATATTGACATCTGTCATTGACATTCATGCAATATCAACGGCGTGATCGTCCTCTGCAACTTATCTCTGTATTAGCTCAGTCATCAGACTAAGAACTGGCAAAAGTTCTTGATTAGAATTTCATTGCTGTCTTCAACCCATCCCCGAAGTGGGTGACAGAAAGATGAAAACGGAAATGTCTAAAAGCCAACATTGTGGGATCATCTGCCTCAGAAACCCTGCGAATTGCTGTACGCAAGCTATTAATGCTATTATAGGAACCCCAATGACATTCCGACTAGTCACCAACACAACGATAAAATATGGTTTCACCAAAAGGACTATTCAGAGAAAATCAAAATCAAAAAGGAAATTGTCAAGCTTGGCAGCGAAAGGAAGCTGAATGTTGATGGTAGAATGACTGTGCTTGATTTATTGAAAGGGTCCTACAAATTTAGGAATTTACTAAAGGGGGATTGTAGAAGATTTCTCATTAGAAGTATATCATAATAGTGAGGAATCATAATAGATAGCTATGTACTTGACTTATTTCACAGCTGGTCTCAGATCACTAGGTAATACGTAGCTATCCTGTAAGGCAGGCCAATGAATTTTATCAAAATGAAATTTGAGTTATTATACAGTGTGTTTCAGGGATGATACCAAAAAATTCAGCTGTGGGTAGATCCCGTCAAAATATAACGAAAACCTATATATCGATGGCGAAGAACAGCAACCTTCTATGTCACCGTTTACAGAAATTCAGCAAGCTCCTATGTCAAAAAGGGGTACTTTTCAGGAGGAACAAAATTGTACTTTAAACGTGATGTACTATATTTTCTTCCATTTTAGGTTGAAATAATATTCACTATACATCAAGGTGACATGATGGGATATGAAATTTGATATTATTCACTGGATTTGGCTATAAAACGTGACATGGACGGTTTTGTTAGCAATGTATTAATAATTTTTGCAGAATAGAAGCTTTATAGCAGCTTTTTTGTCTGACATAGAAGGTTATTTTCCATCTTGTCGTTGAAATTTTGTGCCACAACCTTCCATCTTTGACATAGAAGGTTATTATCATCTGCCTTGTCATCGCATTTTCTGCGAAAACCTTCTTTGTCTGACACAGAAGGTTGATATTTTGCACTTGACATACGAATTAGTCTTAATTGGAATCGGAAGTTTTGTCAGTCGATTAAAGGCTGGAGTGTCAATCGTTTGATTCATTATTTTCAAAACTGCTGAAATTGACATAGGAGGTTGTTGATTTTCTGCAAATGGTGACATAGAAAGTTTTTGTTATTCGCCATCGATATCATTTTGCAAAGTTCGGCCTAATGACGGAGATACAGCCCTCCAAAGTTCACTTTTTTCGGATTTTGAAAATTTGTAAAATCAGGAACGTTTCGACAAATTTAGCTTTAATTCAGCAAAAGCTGATTCGTCATAATTATCTATCAACCTTCCAAATTTGGAAAGGATCCAACCAGTGGTGTAGGGGCTATAAGCACTGGCGGCTCCAGCATTTTCGAATAGGGGGTACGGTTCACCGGTCAGACGCCCTTAAAAGGTGACACGTGTGAAAAGGGGTACAGGCAAAATTTGTACGATCAAAATAAGCCCCATGCTTCTCTCTATGACTTCACTCGAACTCCCGTCCTGTATTCAGAATCAGTTTTCAAAGAAAAACGATCATGACAACTTCTCCACCTATTCTACAAAACTACAGTGAAAGTCTGCGATTGGCAGAACCTCTCAACTTCACGATGCAATCTTCGATTTTTATGGATCTACCTCTACTGCCATCACTAACAAGGTATTTACTTATTTAGTCGTTCCTCAGTCATCGTAGACCAACTTTTGGTTCTGGCGGAGCCTGGAGGTTCTAGCTCTCAGCAGTAATGTATGATGCATTTACTGTTGGAAGTACGTATGCTATTTTACTCACAACATGTAGGTACCTAGCTTACAGGATTATAAAGTGATTCCGGGACAGATGCCACACTTAACTCGAAAAAATCATTTTTCACTAGCAATTGGTTTCATAGTATTTCGAAAAATGTTAGTAAATACTAAATTCAGTCAAGAACAATATATAATACTCAAAAGTTGAATAATCGAAATGATAAATAACGAAAAAAAAAAAGAAAAACAGACAGGTGTTTTTGGCCATCTCTCCCGACAGTGCGGGCTAGATGCCCCATGTAAATGGGAGTGACGCCCCAGCAGCAAATTATCAATAATACCAATGATTTTCATTTCTATTATGAATTTAGGAATACAATTTTCAAAATTGTCAATTTTTGTAATAATAATAAATCAGTTATTGGATATCATCATATGGTATCATCCTTTCATCAGCTGTGCAGAATGAATGCTAACGTTCAGCGGCGGCATCTGTCAGATAGTTTGAATAATGGCACTGCTAGGGCATCTCACCCGATAGGGCAACTCGCCCGGAATTACCTTAAGCTTTCAAAAGTCGAAAATGGAAAATAATTTTTTGCCATAACTTCTTGATCGGTAAATTCAATTTTTCTGAAACTTGACTCAGTAGGTAATACGGCTTTCCCAAGTCATTGCTTGGTTGGATGCATTATTGTGGAATTTATCTTCTGAAGCTATCATTTCTCCATTTTTCCGCGGAGAAGATATAATATGTATAATGAATGAGTCACTTATCGCCCTCTTACATAGTATGTAATGAATCAATTACCCTAGTGGTTGTGAGTAATAGTACTGTTACGCGCGGCTATTCCGTGCATCTGGTAAACACGGGATCTTTCTGGATTCTTCCATTCATTAGATCGCAGTGTGCAAGTGCGGAGTGTTCTTGTGCATTCCAGAGCGTTCGTGTACGTGAAACTGAATGAAGAGACTTCAACGCTCGATCAAGACACATCTGACCACTTTGGCGGAGGTGCAGACATTCCGGAACACACGGGAAACACGCGGAAGGTGTGTGATTATTCTGGAGTGGTCTAGAAATCGCATATGCTGGCCCACTTTGGAAATTGCTGGAAGATGACGGAAAGCTCGGTAACACTATTCGGAGGCCTATACAAGGTGGTGAAAATTTCGATGCTCACCATTGGTATCTTGGAAACGGTAAGAGATACGAGGTCGGTTAATTTAGAAAAAAGTTGCGCATTTTTGTGACAATTGAGAATCTGAAAAGAAACTTTGAATATTTTGATTGGTTCACGATTTATCACGAAACAACTGAGAATTCTGATTTCAGAAATTATTATTTGTCTTCCCAACCATTCAGGCTATTTCAATCAAACTTGGTAGTTTTATGTTTTTGATCACTTCGAGTCGATTAACGTTGACAGAAATTTTCCAGGCCTTCTGAATGTCAAATTATGAGAGTCAACTTTTTTTCTCATGGCCGCCATATTGGATTTTTGCACTGATAGATAGAGAAAAAAATTAGCTTTCCAAATTAGTAACAAACATGTTCTTTTCATAACATTTTCAGCGTCAAATTTCGAAATTTACGTAAATTATTGACAAAATCGGGAATGCTTTGAAAAACAATTGAAATATTATCGATAGCAACAAGAAAAAAGTGACAGATGGTGTGCAATTGACTTATCTAACTTCTTAATCATATTTTGTGCTTCTTTGTACCGAGAGTTCATAAATTAAATTGGTCAAGGGTGTCTGTGAGTTCAAAAACGTCTGTCGGAACTAGCATCGTTCTTGTTGAAGTTTGACAAATTTATCATAAAAGGAGTAAGGATAACCCTAGTTTCGACAGACGTTTTTGGATTCACAGGCACCCTTCACTTATTTAATTTATGAACTCTCTGTACAAACAAGCACAAAACACGATTAAGAAGTTAGATACGTCAATTGCACACAATCTGTTATTTTTTTGTTGTTCTCGTTGTTGTAACTATTGATGATATTTCAATTGTTTTTTGAAGCATTCCCGATTTTGTCAATAATTCAGGAAAATTTCGAAATTTGACGCTAAAAATGTCATAAAAAGAACATGTTGGTTACTAATTCGGAAAGCTAATTTTTTTCTCTATCTATTAGTGCAAAAATCCAACACTGCGGCCATAAGAAAAAAAAATTGACTATCATAAATCTAGAAGGCCTGGGAAATTTCTGTCAAAGTTATTCGACTCGGAGTGATCAAAAACATAAAAATACCAAGTTTGATTGAAAAAGCCTGAATGGTTGGGAAGATAAAAAATAATTTCTGAAATCAGAATTTTCAGTTTTTCCGTGATAAATCGGGAACCAATTTGAAAATTCAAAGTTTCTTCTCAGATTCTTGATCGCCACAAAAATGTGCAACTTGTTTCTAATTTGCCCGACCTTGCATCTCTTACCGTTTCCAAGATACCAATGGTGAGCATCGAAATTTTCACCACCCTGTATAAGGCATCAACCAGGGAGCTCACGGGCAGTATTGAACTGGAAGAGACAGCGAGCGGATAAGTGAACGATAATCACAGCGATAATTCAAGTAGATTATTGTTGGCGTGTATTTATTGTAGTACGCAGAAATAAACAGTGTGTGTTTTAAAACGTTCGTCTCAATTATATTCGAACCCGTACGCGAGAAATACGTAACAGTACATTACATACCGAGGCGGAAAGACGTTCATTACAGCCAAGGGCCAAGGTAGCTGCAGAGCGCGCCGCGGGCCGATAGTTCGTGATGGTTTATTTTCCAACTTTTCAAAAGTCAGTAATGATCAATTACTATGGTGGTTGTGAGCAGAAGTTCTTTTCGTCTCCACAGATGTTATGAGAATAGTTCCAAGATTTTATCGCGCGACACCCAAAGCAAATGAGCTTTTATCGCGTGAATTATTTTTTACAAAGAGTAATCCATCAGTACTACTTGTGGATTTTTTCAAAATTATGAGCTTGACGTCTGGCGCCCCTGATTTGCGACAGGGGGTACGGCCGTACCGTCGTACCCCCCGTGGAGCCGCCAGTGGCTATAAGGGTCAATAATTTAGAAGCATCCGAAGAAAAGTTGACTTAAGGTGACCCCTCATAGCTTCTACGCCACTGACTGATTGGATTCCTCCCGAATTTGGCAGGTTAATAGATGATTATGACAAACCAGCTTATATGCCAAATAAAAGCTGAAGGACCCTGCACGATTCCTATGGAAAATGGGTCTCGGTCAAATTCCCTAATTTTTTTATATGTTGTAGCCCAATTTGACACGAGTCAAAATCCATTGTCCGTTACCCAAAAAAATGGACAGTTTTTTTTCTATAAGGGGTTGAAGATGGGTTATTTTGAGGTGAAGAAATATGTTCCAACGTTAGTGAGAACATTTCATCGTCCTTTCTAACATATGGCTCATGGCAATTCCCTTTTTCTTATGTGAAAAAATCAACTTCCTCCCTCACCCCCATCCCCTACTTGTGCGTATCATATTCGAAATTACGTTTGAAAGTGATGCAGATGGTTCTATTTTGTCGAATTATGAATTTTGACACAAATTTTTTTTTCAACCCCCAAATAGATGGTGGGGTTAAAAAAAAACCATCGGTCAATTCGGCTGAATTTCTGATATTGTGCTCTATCAGTTACGCTGAACAAGATGACCAAAGAAAAACTCATTCGTATGACCAGTTTCCACCCTATAGAGGGTTGAAGTTGATTATAATGAAGGATAAAACCTCGGATGAAACATTCTCCCATGTCATGAACCAAATGAATGAAAATAGTGGACTTTCATATAGTCTTGTTTTGTAAAAATGTCTATTCTTCAAAAATAATTTTAACCCCGTCTCTCATCCCCTATCCTTGTTTCTGAACATCATATTCGAAATAAATCTTGAAAATGTAGGAGAAGGTCTATGGTCGGATTCTCTGCATCAAGATTTATTTCGAATATGATGTTCAGAAACAGAGATAGGGGATGAAGGACGGGGTTGAGAGTATTTTTGAAAAATATACATTTTTACAAAACAAGATAATATAAAAGTCCACAATTTCCATTCATTTGGTTTATGACATGGAAGAATGTTTTATGCTTCATTATAGTCAACTTCAACCCTCTGTGGGGTGGAAACTGGTCATACGAATGAGTTTTCCTTTGGTAATCTTGTTTAGCGTAACTGGTGAAGCACAATATCAGAAATTCAGCCGAATCGACCGATGGTTTTTTTTTTCAACCCCACCTCCTACTTGGGGGTTGGAAAAATAATTTGTGCCAAAATTCATAATTCGGCAAAATAGAAACATTTGCATGACTTTCAAACGTAATTTCGAATTTGATACTCACAAGTAGGAGTTGGGGGTGAGGGAGGGGGTTGATTTTTTGACAAAAGAAAAGGGGAATTGTCATGAGCCATATGTGTTAGAAAGGACGTTGAAATGTTCTCACTTACGTTGGAACATATTTTTTTACCTTGAAATAACCCATCTTCAACCCCTTATAGATAAAAAACTGTCCATTTTTTTGGGTAACGGACGATGGCTTTTGGCTCGTGTCGAATTGGGCTACAATATATAAAAAAATTAGAGAATTTGACCGAGACTCATTTTCCATAAGAATCGTGCGGAGTCCTTTGTCGAAACGTTCCTGAGTTACAAATTTTTGAAATCCGAAAAAAATGAACTTTGGAGGGCTGTATCTTCGTCATTAGGCCGAACTTGTACTTTTTTAAGCTGGAGTCTTCGTGTTCGTGAGCTATGCTATACTACGATTATTCTGACTTATGCGATTTTCTATGCTGAGATCCTTCTATACTCGTCACTTCACACTGTTTTTCTTTACTAGGTACAGCCTTTCTAAACTATGACCTTTCCAAGTTAATAACAGTCATCAATAAGACATTGTGTAATCCATGTCCACACACGACTGGCTGACTTCTTCATCTTTCAATGCCTTTTTTTAATCTCCCAAACTAGCATAAGATTTCCAGAACTTTGAACTCGAAACACAAAATCCGGAATTTTTCGCAAACACCATTACCATGGGTCATTGTCTTGCACCGATCGGCACTGAGAAAAAACAACGCTCCCATAATGAAAGCTCCCGTTTCTTGCATTATCTGCTGTTATCTCTCACTTGCTCCGTTATCTTATATGCGTGCAAGATATTCCGAAAGCCGCTCGGATGCTTTCTGCTCTCCATCGGCATAGTGTTATTTTTAAACGAACCGGCTAACTTGCATAGTAACAAATCAAACTTATCTTGACTAATACGTTAATCTCGGAGACAGGGTGTCCATGCGAGTTGAAAAACTTGACCCCGACAGAAAATATCTCGTACAGACAGATCGCAATGACCCGCGAACATAATACAAACATCGAGGTGGTGATAGTGCTGCCTGGCCTATCCGTGCCGCACAAAACACTAAAAGCGACCAGGATTACCAAAAATGCGGACTTGGAATGGTCATCAAAAAAAAAAATCCAAATTTACATAAGTAACTGAAAATTATATACCCATGGAGACTGATGCAAGTTATAAACCCGTCAAATGCGGAAACATACATCAACCAGCCAAGGACGCGCCGGGAATGGCTGTTTTGTATATTATGTATTTGTTTTTATTTATTCTGGTTCATTCGTTACTAAATTTATTTTGACATTGGAGATAAGAGCGGGTATTATGCAACAACATCAAGTTTCGTATGGGTAAAGTTCGAAGTTCTGTGCTAGACTTGTATTGTGCACACCATTCGAAAAAAAAATCCGAAGAGTGTTATCGTCGGCGAAAAATGCTCAAAATCCAAGACGGAAATCAATAACTATTGCGCTGCTCCAAAATTACGTTCCGTTATCAAGAGCCGGCTTGTGGAGTGTATAGAAAAAAAACCGACCGAGATAAAAGACAGACGTCCAAGTATAGGTGTTGGCTGTGTCCGCTTCAAGGCTGTTGAATAAGTTCAAGTTTTAGTAGTAGTAGAGGACAGCCCTCGTTTTTTTGTCAACGTGCTGATGACCTCTTGATCACTAGTCACTATGCAGTATGCATTGCTTGGAGAACCAAATCGGACGTGAAAAAAATTGGTTCAAGTGGACGAATCGGTCTGACATTTTATAGGACTTGCAATACATTAAACATTGAACTTTTTCTTCTATTTTTAGTCTTTTAAAATACTAGATACTGTTGTTGCTTAGTTTGCATTTGCGCCTTTACTTATGTAAGTGTAACACAAGCTTCTTCCTACCTTGAACAGATGTTTTTTTATCAGACGCAAAATTATCATTCTTTATAGTTTTGATTCCCAATCCAGGATTTGTAACGTATTTGGCTCAATTATTTTATTTTAGCTGCACAAGAAGTTTGTAGGCTTGTAATAAACGTGATAATCACCTTGGGAATTGGAAACGTCTCTTTAGTACGCCACTGGTGCTCTTATCATGGACGCATCTCGTCTATAAGAAACCCAACACGGCCACTTTTTCCATGCACTTCAGTAATCGTTTTCTCGTCACATCTTCCAGTAATAACAATAATAAGCCTCTCATTTACGTTGCTCGCCACAATTATTTATGTTAGATACACATCTCTGAGATAGCGAAAACTTCTCCTTTATACAAACTAGACTGGTGTGCTCATGTACAAGCAGATCACATTCTCATCGTCCTTATTAGGCGCAGAAAACGCGACTGGACGATTCAATTGGACCGCAATTATCCAAAGTCGTTATAAAGTTACGTTATGAAAAATACAAGACGTTGGCATCACTGGATGTTGGCATCAGCAATGACAACGTAATTGGAGCGCATAAGTAATTCTCCCCTCATATTCATTCCCTTTTGTGGAACTCAATTATTTTGGCTTGGAGAACTGAGAAGAGAAAAAATGCGCCAGATCGAAAGATAAAACCATGCCAGCCACGCAAGACGGAACAATTTCATTGAGGAACAAGAAACAAACACATTTTTGGTAGGCATATGACGTGGATGTTCCACATACCGGAAACGAGACCGCGCGCGGCTCTGATCATCAAGCAGGAATCTAAAATCTTCGGGCCCCAAAAATGCGGTCGGTCCTGATGGCGCGTATACTTATGGCATCCGAAGAAATATTTCAAAAACATCTCCATTTCCAAAAGGACCACCAAAGGTTCGTCTATGTGGCAGATGCTCGGCGAGATAAGGAACATTTAGAAAAATATGGAGTGTCGTGACAATTGACGTGCGTAGCGTGAGGTCGTCCATCCACTAATCCTGTGGCAAACTACCTGGACGACGTGTCGTGGGTTGGAAGAGCGTGTGTTGGCTTTTGTTGCGGGGACAATGGGACAAGCATCAGCACCCCGAGGATCCGTTGACAGTAGCATCTATTTGAATGACCACATTTTTCTCGGAGATCATCAATAATTATGGTGCATGATCGATTATAGGGCAAGGCTGGAAGCTATTAATCCCATCATTTGAATTTCCGAATACCCACAGCGCATGTGGTAGCTCCGGGTCCATACTGACCCATTTTTTACAGTGTCGCCTACTAGCATGAAGGATTACAAAATTCAGGTGAGTGAAAACGCACTGTTTCCTGAAAACAGTTTTCAGTATATAGGTTAGTATAGTAAGTAAGTATAGCTAACTAAAAATTATCATTGGGAATATTTTTATAGTGGGTCACCAGGCTTATCTATCAATAAACGAAACTAAGCCTTCTCACCAAAATGCTACAGGGTAATATTTGATACCTAATGGCAGAAACTACATAATTATACAATGAAAGTGTGCAAAACGCCTTTCATGGGCTCTAGGACAACTAAAGACATTGGTCCTTATGAATAAAGATCAAGCAATTGCTTTTGCTTGAGATCCAGCAACAAAAAACGGAGAAACATTCGAAAATGAGAATTTGAACCATTGTCATTATTTCAATCAGTTACTCAAATGTTCAATAAAACCTGAATCAAGGAATTACTTGGAGTTTCTGATTTTTTGAGAATTTTTCAAAAACAGAAAATCAAGCAAAAGCAATTGCTTAATCTTTATTCATAAGGCCCATTGAAGAGATTTTTCGGTTTTTGCAGTTCCAAAAACTTCAGCAAAAACACGTTGATCACGGATTACTTCATTTTCCTATATGTAGTTTCAGGAAAGGTTCTTTCAGTTTTATAGTAGAAGGTTTCCTATAGTTTTATATGGAGCAGATATGAAAGTATGCAGATGGACTCACAATTGTGTAAGTGTGGGATTAATAATGATTTTTGTTCATGTTGTTCTATATTAGGAATTTTCTTGTAGTTGGGTATTCATGTAATATGTTCAATTTGTTTTGTTTTTTACTTTTTGTTCTTGCGATGCTATTGATACTTTCGTTTTTTTTTTCAAGGGAATCATGGAAGATCAGACCTCTCTCTGGGCTGTGAGCTTCAGAGGGAGGAATTGAATGGTTCCCTTGTGATTAAGCCTAATCAGTCAGTTTAGTTTTATTTTCTTTTTTGTTATTACGTACAAGTGGGTTGATAAAAAATTATTATTACTATTATTATTACTTGCGACGTTTTCTTTGATTTTTGAACTTATTCCGAGCATCATAAACCCACCCGGAACTCGGAACCAAGACCGAGCTCCGGGGTCTTGGTTCCGAGTTCCTGCGTCATAGGGTCTTGCCTTTTCTTACACTCCTAGGTACCCCTGGGCCTAAGCATGATGATGTCACAATATCTCATCAAGGCAAGACGTTGCAATAATAATTGTTGCATTTAATTTAGGTGTGTTTTAGCTCTGATAAGTATGCTTGCATAACTTGAAATTAAAAAAGACAGATTGACATTTTGAAATTAAAAATGCAAAATGCAACTGGGTCTGGGTATACAGGGTGGTGAAAATTTCGATGCTCACCATTGGTATCTTGGAAACGGTAAGAGATACGAGGTCGGTTAAATTAGAAAAAAGTTGCGCATTTTTGTGACGATTGACAATCTGAAAAGAAACTTCGAATATTTTGATTGGTTTACGATTTATCACGAAAAAACTGAAAATTTTGATTTCAGAAAAAAAATTTTATCTTTCCAACCATTCAAGCTATTTCAATCAAACTTGGTAGTTTTATGTTTTTGATCACTCCCAGTCGATCAACGTTGGCAGAAATTTTCCAGGCCTTCTGGATGTCAAATTATGATAGTCAACTTTTGTTTTTCTTATGGCCGCCCTATTGGATTTTTGCACTAATAGATAGAGAAAAAAATTAGCTTTCTGAATTAGTAACCAACATATTTTTTTTATGACATTTTTAGCGTCAAATTCAGAAATTTTCAATAATTATTGACAAAATCTGGAATGCTTTGAAAACAATTGAAATATAATCAATTTCCCAGGCCTCCCAGATGTCAAATTATGATAGTCAACTTTTGTTCTTGTTATGGCCGCCATATTGGATTTTTGCACTAATAGATAGAGAAAAAGAATTAGCTTTCTGAATTAGTAACCAACATGTTTTTTTTATGACATTTTTAGCGTCAAATTTTGAAATTTTCATGAATTATTGACAAAATCGGGAATGCTTTGAAAAACAATTGAAATATTATCAATAGCAACAACAACAAAAAAGACAGATTGTATTCAATTGACGTATCCAGGGGCTCGATACCAAGTTGCAGGCGCGAAGTTTGAGACGGCGTAACTTGCCAAATACAGCGCGGTCTGATTGGTTGGTATCCGCCGTTGCTATGGTAACGGCACTTACGGCGGTCTCAGCCCCAACTTGATATCGAGCCGTTACTTCTTAATCGTGTTTTGTGCTTGTTTGTACCGAGAACTCATAAATTAAATGAGTCAAGGGTGCCTGTGAATTCAAAAACGTCTGTCGAAACTAGGGTAATCCTTACTAATTTTCTAATAAATTTGTCAAACTTTAACAAGAACGATGCTAGTTCCGACAGACGTCTTTGAACTCACAGACACCCTTGACCCATTCAATTCATGAACTACCGGTACAAACAAGCACAAAACACGATTACGAAGTTAGATACGTCAATTGCACACCATCTGTCACATTTTTGTTGTTGCTCTATCGATAATATTTCAATTGTTTTTCAAAGCATTCCCGATTTTGTCAATAATTTACGAAAATTTCAAAATTTGACGCTTAAAATGTCATGAAAAGAACATGTTGGTTACTAATTCGGAAAGCTAATTTTTTTCTCTATCTATTAGTGCAAGAATCCAATATGGCGGCCATAAGAAAAACAAAAGTTGACTATCATAATTTGACATCTAGAAGACCTGGAAAATTTCTGCCAACGTCGATCGACTCGGAGTGATCAAAAACATAAAACTACCAAGTTTGATTGAAATAGCTTGAATGGTTGGAAAGATAAAAAATAATTTCTGAAATCAAAATTTTCAGTTTTTTCGTGATAAATCGTAAACCAATCAAAATATTCGAAGTTTCTTTTAAGATTGTCAATCGTCACAAAAATGCGCAACTTTTTTCTAATTAAACCGACCTCGTATCTCTTACCGTTTCCAAGATACCAATGGTGAGCATCGAAATTTTCACCACCCTGTATACCTTTGAACTATTTATTTTGTTCAAGATAATATTCTTGGCTTTGTCAATTCACTATTGTTGTTGAGTTTTCCATGCATTCTCCAAAAAAGTTTTGAAGCACTTCAATTAGTTTATAGCCCATCTAAATACACTGCCGGTCAATTGAAGGTCAGCGTCAGCGAAAATTTGGCTCCACTGTGCCTTTACATATTTTTTGAGTGAAAAGTCACAGAACATACATCTTTTTTAGCGTGCAGCTACAATATTTGGAAATATAAACTGGAAAGATACAGCTGTGGCTTTGAATGTGATGCCATGTTTTTTTTCAGTCAAGTTTGGAGTGTCGTGCGGATTTTCCTATAGATGACGTTGGACAACGTCATCAGTGTGGTTAGTTTGTATAGCCTCGTTCACAGTATTTTGCCTATGTTTTGTTTTATCGCGCTATTTCAAATGGATTTGAATTTTGATTGATAGTTTGATTTGAAAAAAACGTATTTGTGTAATTTCATAATTTACATTTCAAAAGTACCTAGAATATATGTATGTAAACAAATAGAGCTCAGATGGCAGCCGCTCTCTCTAATTCCAACTTTACACTCAACGGGACGTTTCGAACAACACCTTCCATAGGTTCCTGGATACTAGTCGGGAAAGTTTTGGGGTGACACAGCCGATTTTTTTGGTGTTAGATCAATCGACTTCATAGCCAAAAAATTATTCGAGCAGAAATGCCACGATTAAAAATGCAAAATCACATTAGTCAATCACGATAGTCACTAATCTGGCCCGCTTTCTCACCCGATCTGAATCCTATAGAGGTCTGGAATGCGCTTGCGCGACATATCTGTGGACATGTCATGCTATAACTTGTGAGGACTCTCTTCAGTGGTCACAAAAGTATGGCTTCTCGTTGAACAAGCAGTCATCGACAATTGTGCAGCATGCAGCATGTCCAAGGATGCCAGAATGGATTTCAGGAAAAAGGTGGACTTGATATTAATTAGGTTTATTTTGTTTCTCATAATGTCATCATCTTTTTTAGTGTGTATTCTTTTTCTCCGTTGTCGTTAATGCGGTTATTGTGATCACTTTAAATACTTTTATATTTTTTTTATCAACTTGATATTTGAAATACGCTATAATGAGCTATCGATAGCAAAAGCTACAGCTGCACATTGAAAACGAAATCAAATGTCTGCGACTTTTTTGTCAAAAAATAGGAAAAAGGCAAACTACAACCTTTTTCCTGACCCACCTCAATTGACGGGCAGTGTACATAAATTCAGCATTGTCTTTGCGATGTGTCTTGAGCTAATAAAATACTCGTATTATTATGATGAACCAATAAGCATTATCAGCATTGAGGTTTCTCATACAGGGTGGCCCAACGAAAACAGAACAGAGGGGTTTTCGGGCATTTCACATCATGTTTTCGGAAAAGCTCCGACGGGTCGATTTTTATATCGAGGGGGACATTTGAAACATATATTGGCAGATTTCTATCTTCAGCCCCCTCACCCCTACCCACCTCAACTTTGGAATTTCAAATGGCACCATCTACTTTGCGATACATCAAATCAAAGAGAATCAAATTCTTTTTCCGAAAAAAATATTTTCAAAATTTACAACCCCACCCCCTATTTTCCTAAATTTCTCTGACTGTCCCATTTTATATCCTCGACCTCTCAATTCTCTCCAGTTTGATCAGTGTCATCCTGAATAGCATCTGAGGAGAAAATTTTCAGTGGAGAAAAGTGTTACCCAAATTTACCCCTTTCCTCTCGCCCACCCCAATTCCAAAACTCAACAGACACCACCTACTTTGTGATACATCGAATAAAAAAAAAATGATTTCTCTTTCTGAAATTTTTTTTTTAATTTTCAACTCTTCTCCTGATAAATTGAACATTCGGAGTATTTTAGGGGGAAAGGGGGTTTTGTGAAAATTCTGAAAATATTTTAATCAAAAACAGAATTTAATTCTCTTCGATTTGATTTATCACAAAGTAGGTAGTGTCATTTTAGATTTTTAAGTTGTGGTGAGGGAGTGAAGGGGTGAATTTGGGTGGCACTTTTTACACAGAAAATTTTCTCCCTCGATGCTGTGCAGGATGACGTTGACTGTAGTGGAAAGAATTAAGAGATAAAAAATATTACATTGGAAACTCTGACAATTTTAGGAAGAAGGGGGGTGGGGTTGAGAAATATAGAAATATTTTTTCAGAAAGAGAATTTAATTCTCTCCAATTTGATGTATGGGAAAGTTACCAAAAATCGACCTGTTCGAGCTTTTTCCAAAAAAATGAGGTGAAATGCCCAAAAACTCCTCTGTTCTGTTTTTTTTTGGGCCACCTGTATAAGGCATTGCGTTGTTATGTTATAGGATCCTGGAAATGTTTATAAGTTCCACTGGAGACTCCAATTCTGGGTGAAGCAGAAAACCTTCACAATTGGCGGAGGAGACCAAATAATTCATCACAAAGGACTTTTCCAGAGCTTCCACGATTAGATAAGTAACATATGTATTTTACCTTTTGAGAAATGCTGGAATGGACTTCGTTCGGGAATCTAACCCGGGGCTCTTGTGGCCACAGGCAGCCACCCAAACACCTGATGCGCCACGGGTACTTCTCTGGGTGCTTCTTGGCAAATTTGGTTCAAATCCGTTGAATAGCTTTTAGGTAAATGAATGTAAAAGTTTAAAACCTCAAGCTTGAAAGTTCTAATTTTTGACAAATTACAAATGGGGAGGGACTTCGATTTTTTTTTTGAATAGTTTTTCAGGAGCTTCCAAATGACATCGCAAGTCGAGTTCCGTGACATAAAGCGCCCGTTACTTTTTGTGAGTCACATTTTCGTTGAAGCTTATTTTCAACTTTCTCCCATAGACCCTACGTGCATAGTGCATACCAAATTTGGTCGAGATCGGTTGAACGGTTTAGAAATAAATCGAAAGACAAAAAGCCAACAGACAGATCTACACAGAAAAAAAGTTGAACAGATCTCGGCGATTTAGCGTATACAAAGACCTCGAAAAATGTTGAAAAATTTTCAACCGATTACCATACCTATGTTCACTTGCAATGAGAGGTAAAAATGAAACCGAGAGACAACGAATATTCAACATAATAGTTTGGTTGTCATGCTTTATCTCAATAATTAGATCACCGTTTCATGCAGCACAAAAGTTATTTTTCAAAATTTTTGACGTTTTATCAACTACTTTTCTAATTTCTACTTTCTCACTTACGTTCAAGTGATGTTTGGAGTGTCTCAAGGAGTCTGTCGCTCCTTCAATGAGGCCAGCCTTGAAGGAATAAATAATAATAAATAAAAGCAAATAAATAAAACAATTCAAGTAATATCCCAACAACAAGTTGAAGGCCAAAGGAACATAATAATAAAAAGGAGTATTATAGCGAATGTCTATAATTTTTTTTAATAAAGTATAAGATGAACCGGCGTTTATGGAACGGTAACGGTATAACGAAAGTATTACCTGCAATAAATTTAAAAAGCAGATTGTTTTTAATTACCATCGAAATTTCAAAACCGCCTTCCCAGAATATTTAGGAAACTTTGATTTTCAAGATGCCTGTGAACAGTTTTAATAAATTCCGCGATAAATTCCACGAGTTGAAACGGAAGGAATTAATAATCGTTGATTTTTTATGTTCCAAGTTCCAAGCACCGGGTCAGGTTTGTTTGGGTTTACACAACACCTCCGGTCCATATCATGGTATTTAATTAAGGCGTCATTACAAAGCTCTTAATTAAATTCAGGTAATTAGTTGATTAATTTCTATGTATGGCATATAATCGTCGGGTTTCTTCTGCGTTGTTTTTCCTATGAGTGGGCCACGTGTGGATGAGCAAATCCGGCGCTAAGAGCCCGCGACCTTAAAGTTTAACCCAAGCAGCAGCAGCAGCAGCAGTTTAATTATTGCTCAAAACTAGCAAAAAATTCTACAATAATTAAGGTGTTTGTTTTATTGGATTATTATATTTTGGCTGAACATACACAGAGGTGAATGAATGTTTTTATACCCGCATTATAGTTATGGGCTTCGGTTCTTTGTGAATCGCAGAAAATTTGCATGAGCACTAATTTGCAACTCTGAAAAACGGTCATTAACTTCGAACTACATAAAGTCTCAAACGATAGTAAATCTACTCCATGTCCATAATATACATTACAGATTGAGTTTATGGTAGTAATATAACGTCCGGTCGTACAACTTAATCGAAAGATAATTTCCCACAATACAATTATTATCATTATTATTTTCTGGCATTTACTCTTGCTACTGGGGTCTATGCGGTAATTAAAACCTAAGTTATAATGCAAATAACCAAACACGAAACAGACTCTTCAAAAATTAGAACTGTAGCTTATCCAAGCGATTCAAAATTTGGATTGCGTTTGAATGCACTGAATGTACTTTGATAAAATAATTAAAAAAACATTTTCAGCCCGTTCTATTCCCTTGGATTTAAATAATTTTTACATATTTAATTAATTCATCGCCGTTACCGACGTCAGCCTCAGATACTGCTGATACCAGCGCGTGCTTAGGAAATTCTTGCTAGAGCTCTAGATTATTTACTATTGACGGGTTAAAAATATGAATTCTTGGACTGGGAAGTCCTTGCGTAAGTCACTAAGCTATTCGAACTGTCAAACAAAATGTTCCAAAACCAAAAACAAACAAAAACATAATCACTGTGATGCTGGGTGGGTTACAAAAAAAAACTTCAGACAAATTCATTGCAACTGGTGGTTAAAAATTTCTATGCGTAATAATTATTGTTGTTATTAGCGTTATTATCAAATTTTGCTTGCGTGATGAAGATAAATACAGTGCTTTTGCGATAGCGCGCAATGATTAGAATTTCCGGCGCTTTGTTCCCAATTACCTGTACAGAGATACGAAAGCGAAATGTCGGTGAAGTTTGAAACTTCCTGGAGCAGGTACCAGAGTTCAGAGGATATATACATGATTCAAAAGCTCGTTCAAAAGCTCTATCAAGCCGGATAAATTAATTACTTCAAGATATTTCGCAAATTTTTGACGACAACATTCTTTCTCTTTATTTCATCAGTTTTTTTTCTCGTGATATACCATACACACATCTTTCTGAGGATTACATAATTTTTATTTAGTGTAAGATTGTCACACGATAAATAAAGCTTAAATGACACTTTGATAGAAATAAACGCATCCGTTAATGGATTCAAAACCCGTCGGCTTATAAGTTCTAATCCGTCGCTTTATGTTTATTTCCATCACGCGCATGCATCAATGTATTTTATTTTGAGAACACATGCGATAAAAGCTGTGATTTTTGTGTGCTGTTTATATTTTGATTTTTTTTTTCAATTTGTTGACTCACGGAATTTGTTTTCGCCCTTCAATTTCGTACAGTTTTTTGGAAACATCATCTATCAAAAAGTTTTATGTTAAGTGAGATATATGAATCAATAATCGAATAATTGCATCCATATACAAATGCACCAAATACAATTTTGGAATTTATAGAAACTGATTTTTATTACGATTTTCATTTTTATTTCAAGGTATATTGTATAATGTGGAGTTTAATGTGAAAATGCACAGCCCATACCTACTCGGTGAACTGAATTTAATTCACTCGTTATCTTGAGATTTCCCATGGTTTATTCAATGGGTTTTCGGTTTTCCCATAACCTATAAAAGTGTTTTGTAACGAATGTTTTAAGTTGGCTTATTTACAAAACATCTTTGGCTATTTTTTAGCCGTCTGAACAAATCTAAGTTCATAACTTCTAAAAAAAATCGAACACTCCGTCGAACATTTTCTTTTATTTCCGGAAATTTCCTTTGCAATGAAGTACTTGCGCCATTTCGCAAGAAAAATGGTACTTGATATTTATTTAGAGAAATATTTCATGATAAAGAATATTTTCTCGGTTATTTCATAACTTTAGGATTATTTCAAGTCGCGTTCGAGGTAGATATTATTGAAATTACTAAACTGAGTGAATGGTCAAAAGTGTCTCTTTTACATATATAACCACTTTGTAATAAGTTCGAAGGATCCACAGGTCGGCCTGCCAGCTCACCCGACTTGAATACGATAGAGTCTCTCTCAGGCGATTCCACCTAGTATACGTTTCGTTTCTTTCTGATCGTTACTTTAATGCCGTGAAACCAAAGTTTGAGTGATTTGTTTTGAGTATACAACTTTTGTTATTTTTGTTTTGTTTTCAGATTATTTTCCTTGCAATTTTCCTTTCTTCTTATCATAAACTTATTACAAGTTCATACATCATTCAACGCTTTAGAACAAATTTGGAATGTGAAAAATTAGCTCATTTCAAATTCAAAGCAATAAGTCAAGATGCTATGATTGCTAGGGGCGTAATTCAATAATGGTTTCTTCGAGGGTTTCTTCTACAATGTGCAGGAAACAATCAGTATGAAATAATTTGAATAAAACTTAGAATCCAGCATGGAGCAATTAACGGCATCTATGTGAGCAAGGACAATATGTATTTCGAAAAACTACCCCACTTGCCTAGGCCTAACTTTAACACTCCTATTGTAATTTTTTTGCATCCATTGAAACAAAAATATGCAGAATACACGTTTTTCCTTCAAACTGGATCATTTGCGAAAATATGTGGGGACAATTTCACAGAAGTGATGCTAAAATATGAAGAATTTAAATATCTGCATGTCGCTGTGCTACGAAAAATTAAATTTGTACCTGGGGTTTCCAATCCCAACTGCAAAAAACTGTAGAACTGTATATCTGAGTTGCCTACCCACTGGTGATTGCTCTCAAAGCCATTATTTTGTGCAAATATGTTCTCTCTGATTCATAAGACAATACAACTTATTTAATTCACAAGACACAAGGTAAGGTGAAATTGTTTCCACTTTTAACGAGACTACATCCTTGAGCTTTCCAACACGTGTCCACAGCAATAATTTCTGCAGAGAAACTACCCCCTTCTAGTACTTTTTGTCTGAAAAGTCAATAGTTTTACAAAAAATGAAAATATAGTTATTCATTTCTTTGCGTCTCATGAAGTAACTTAACGGTTCTTTGAGCAAAGCTTCAATGTTATTAAATTAACTTTTCTGATCAAGTTTCATGTAAAATTTGCTTTGTCCGTTTGTGCCTCTAGGTTGCCTGACTCAATGGCTGCAGATTCCTTTCTATGCAGCCACATACAAGAACTGAATCGTTCTATACCTAATATTAATAATTTTAGAAATTGTACACGTACCAACTCGGGTACCAATATTAATATTGTTAATTTTTCTGAACCTATGCTGAGTACATATTAGGCAGAAAACCACATTGTTCAATTTTTCCTGCCCAATTTTGCCCTTTTATGCGATTTCAGCTAGCTTTATATCATCAGAATACTATTTTTTATATGTACAAGCTAAATAAATATGGTAAAATGGAATGCACTGACATCTGGTGGCTGTGAAATTCGACATATGCGCTAGAAACACAATCATTTCAATGCAAACGTCAAATTTCACAAACACCTGAGCTGTCATTTCATTTGAATGGTTGAATCGAAATGTCGAATTGAAAATACATATACCCCCTTTCAACATTTTAGTCCTACAATAATGAATTGATTCCAGTCCGTCCATCCGATATGAACATTATGGGTAGGCGACTTGGCAAGAAATCTACTTTTGCCGATTTTTCTATAGAAACGCATGATTTGAATCCATCAAATTCTGGTTTTTGCGTGGCGATTGAAATATTTGAATTCCGTCCTTAGATCTGTCATAAGGAACCCCCTGTACTTATAAAGGTTATAGGTAACCCTTAAATGGTAACATTTGAAAAAATTTGATAGTAAAGAATTATATTATTCGGTAGTTACCTATAGTTTTGTATCTTCAATATTTCATGTATAAAGTCTGATCAAATTAAAATCCCAAAAATATTTGATGAAGATGATAATATTTTTTCAATTCACATCCAAAAGATCCCATTACGACCACGTTTAAATTCGCAAAAAAGTAGTTACCTCTAGGTATAATGAATTTTTGAAGACTAATTTAGTAATCATTAACATTTTAGTCAACAGCTTCAGCTATTTTTAACATCAATAAGTAGGTATAGGTGACACAAAACGCATCAGTAGATACCTCAGAATCAAAATTCTCAAAATAAATAGTTTTTGTGAATAATGTGAAAATGTGATTGTATTGTTTTGTATGTTGGAAAAATTGGTTAAAGAATTTTTTCAAAAGCAAAGCAACAAAAGAGACCGCTTTTAGACCTCAGAACCATAATACAATCTTCCTACTTGTAGACCATACCCTCTCACATGTTTGTCTTTTATTAATATTTGTTGGACTACAAAACTATTGTTGTGCTTCCATATTTTTAAAGTAAGTGCTTATATTCGACTGTATTTGTATGTATACCGTGTTGTCAAAACTAACAAGGAAAGGCTAAAAACGAACTAAAATGGAACCGATTACAACCAAATTCAAGATTCAAAATTCTAGAAAACATGCTTATCCAAGAGTCCGAGTCACCCAATGTCCTTCTTGTTCGTGTTTTATTTTGACATACAAACCATCAAAAGGCTATTGTTTGTTTTGCTTTCTGAACCGCAAATAACAAGAGTACCTACAGTATAGTCTTGGAACTGGTAATGAGATTGTTGTTGACAACAAAGTATCAAAAGCAACGGATTTGAAGAGGGCGATATTTTGTTTCATTTTCATACACGAGAAAAAAGTATAGAAGCACATGCTGTAAATATATATAGATATATATAGATAGATAAAACGCTACTGTAAAGGGTTAAATTGTTTTGAACAAGTACCTACTTTTCATTGTCGGTCTGGACTAGTCATTATTGTTGTAAATCAGTTATTATACACAACGATCAGTGTTCGAGTTCTGGTACTGGTAAGGAAAAACAATAAAGAAAGTTCTTGACAGCAACAGTTCAAAATCCAAAGGGAGAATTCAGAAAAAGAAAACTGCTCACCCAATGCATCCCGGGCGTGTGAGAAGGTCTTTCTTCAAACACTCCCATCTGCAGTGACGGCGGCACCCTCGAAGGTGATCTGCACTTCTCTCCCGACACTTCTGCAGCTGATTTTGACCAGAAGCCGGTCCTGCTACGTGTACTCGCACAGGATTTTTCTCCTATTCCGCACACTAACAAACACCAAGAAAAAAATCGTCCCACAAATCACCAGTTTCAAAATGTCCTCATAACACCGCGCACAGAAGCACTTTTTTCTCTTTTTCAAGAGGTTGTGTGTCGTTTTTATTGCGCTCTCGCAGTCCCCAGCAGCCTAGCAGCAGCACACGCGGTCGCGTCCCTGAAGATGATGATGTCGCGTCGCGGAACTATTCGAAACGTCGCGCATGTCACTTCGATCGGGATGGTGCGTTTGCGAAATCTGAAATCCGGCGGCCAGAGATTCCGAAGATCGTCGGCATCAGCGGCGGCGGTCCTCTTCTTATGCAACAACAACAAACAAACATCAGCGACGATGAGGGCTGCATGCATCAGCGTCCGCGCACACGGACGGGTCGCAGACGGCTGTGTTGCGGTCCGCAAGGCGCATGTGAGACGGTCCTGCAAACAGGCCCCACCTATAAAACGGTGGGGACCTTCTATTTCTAGAGTGGAAGGGAGACAGTTATCCTATCCGAATCTAGATAGTATTTGTTTATGTTCGAGACAATTGCACACACAGACACACACACATGCACACACCACTATACGGAGAAGCCCCGAGGTGAGGCTTTTCACCACGCGATTTTGTTTCGCGCCTCCGCCGGAATGTAAACGAGAATGGTGCAGAGGCGACGATGAGGATTCTCATTGTGGTGCCGAGCTGATGCGTGTAAAGTTGGGCTGGAGCCATCAAAAGTAGGAAAATAAACGAGCAAGGCTCCCGGGCATAAAGATTTAGTTTTGGTTATTCTTTTAAATTTGGTGGATGCACTGCTGAATATAGAGTAATTATTATCATGAAAACTTTTTACGCGCGCAATGCTCGACTGTTGCACAAAGCGACTCACCGGAGTCTTCCGCTAACGCAATAAGTATTAAGAATTCATGAGAGCATAATAAAAAATTCAAACTTTGAAGAAATTATTTTTGGAGTTTGAAAATGTTTTGGCTCAAACCAAGGTATAGGTACTTCCTTGTAGCTTTTAAAAGAGACCTGAATTGCTCAAGTTTAACTATCAATTCCTAATTAGCAGTGCCTAATAAACAGCCTTCCCAATTTGAAAACAAAAAGCAGTTTTATTGACACAACTTTTGAACCGTTCAACCAATTTTGCCAAAATTCTACCAAAGTTTCCCTGAATAAGTGTGTATGAATGGTGTATCGCGTTTTGTCACAAACACCCAGTGGCGTTGCGATGTCGCCCCTTTTCCACCTTCTATTTTCTACGATTCTACGCCAGTTAAGATTCTTGAACTAATCACATTTTTGAATTTCGTGTTCAATTTAATGATAGTTCTCTTACAGCCAGTTCCATCGAAGTTTTACCAGCGGATAACTTTATCACGCTGATAGTTGCTATGTACCAGCCAATAGCATGACCAGTTGCTCAGTTACTATGGAGAGTGATAAAGCTGATGCGTTCATAAAAGTTTGGTGGAACTGGAGGTTAATAACATTTCGATTTGAGGCTTGTTTTCAAAACTGACCGCCGGTTTCAAAAAAGATAGCTACTAGTATAAGCGCTGATCTCTAATTACGGCCATTTGTTTTTTGGCAAATTCTTCCTGACTGATCAAGATTAACTCCTAAAATCTGTAGAAAATGTATAAGTTCATCTCAGTCCGCAAATAATATATCACAAGAAACTGCAGCATATTCATGGGTCTGTCAGCTGTGATTGACCATAAAACAGAAAGGGGTGAGGCTGTCAGCTCACATTAACCGCTGAATAGTTTATTAATTTTTATAAAATTCAGGGATAATTGATAAAGGGATCAGGGATCGATAGTGATGCTCAAAATGGAGTTGTATAATATAAAGTTGTAGTAAATAAGTCTTCTCCACTTGTTTTTTATATCGTTTACTCGAGTTTCGGCTAGTTAAATATATATTAATATATTTTCTTGTTCTTGCGGCAAAATATACATAGGTCGCACAATAAAATCATTCAAAATAAGACTGAATGAGCACCGCAGGGAACTACCTGCGTTCGATATAAAATACAACTTCACAAGACATGTAGTTGCCGAAGGCCATGATTTTGATTTTGCTTTTAATTGTTTGAAATCAATCCAAAAACTTGACAACAGACACCTAACTGAATTTTCTGGAATTTTGCAAATAAAAAAACAATACAATCTTGACCCAGATAGCCTCCCCAACGAACAAACCGATTTTGACAACATCTACATTATACCAGCTCTACTCCCAATTTTATAATCCTCTCCTTCATTTTCTTTTGTTGTTTTACCTTTTACGTCTATTCTTCATTGTTACATCATTACTTAGACATAAAGTTCTATGCTATGTCACATCAGTTTTGAAAATGGCTTTATATATTTAACTAGCCGAAACTCGAGTAAACGATATAAAAAACAAGTGGAGAAGACTTATTTACTACAACTTCAGGTATAATGTTTGGAAAACGTCTCAAAAATAACACTACAGGCTGTCCGTTTTTCGAGGCTAAGCATGGGTATCTCGCTTATCTTTAGAGATACAGAGTCGTTTAAATCAAAAAAAAAGTTGCGAATTTTCATGACGATCAATGATCCAAAAAGATATTTGACTTGTCAGTTTTAGTTTAGATATTGAGAAAAACAGCAATTTGTAATTTTTGTTTTTAGTTTTTATTTGAAAAACGGTTAAAGGCAGCCTTTTCTAACTAAGACATTGTGGAGGCACTTTTCCAAGGGAAATTCAATGTTGCCAGATACTTCATTTCAGCTTTCAAAACAACCGAGATATGACACTCAACTTTTTTTTCTCTTATGGGCGCCATATTGGATTTTGACATTTTTGAATACAACATTTTTTTCTGGTCACAACGATGTGTCACATTCCAGTGTTGAATTTATGCTTTTGAGCAACAAATTTTTTTTTATTTTTCAAAGAGTGCTTTGGAAACAAAATCAGCACCGACAATAAAAACAAGCGAATATGCCTCATGGGCATGAGGCTCAGTAGCGCACTTCCTTTTTGAAGGATTAGTGAACACAAGATGTTAATCAGGGTTCTACCGTTAATTGAGCAAAAATTTCAATATGGCGGCCAAAATAACGTCAAATCATAAAATTTGGCTTGAAAATCAAAATGATCGTACTATAGACAAGGGTGAGTTCCAAGTTTCATTATTAATCGTTCCACTAATAAGAAATTTCAATTTGGCGGCAGAATGTTGGAATTTGGCTGGAGAATAAGAATGATCATACGAAACAAAGAGTCCCAAGCTCCATGAAAATCGTTGAGTGATAAGAAATTTCAATATGGCGGCCAAGATGGCGGCAGAGCATCATTTGTCCAAAATCGGATGTATTTTGATGAAGTTCACATCGCCTGTGAATTTCACTCAAATCGGACCACTTTCAGAGAAATTTGAAATGGTGGATCAAAAATGGCGGCCAAGTGACAGAAATCATTGGTCAACTTTATATGGTGGTCACGTACGCATCCGATTGGCGTTTGCACCACATTGATGTCTCTTTTCGTTGAGGCATAATTCTTCTAGTTCTATCACTTTGAAACATGTTCAATATGGAGAATACAAGATGGCGGCGGGGCATCAATTGTCGAAAATTGGATGTATCTTGTATCTTGTATGAGCGTGGCGCGGAGCGTCGGATGTCGGGAGAGCGATATCCGAAGCTAAGCAACGTCAGGCGCAGTCAGATTTCTGGATAGGTGACCTACCAGAAATTTAACTATCAGCTCGCTTATACCGTGCCTCGGAGAGCACGTTAAGCTGTCGGTCCACGGTTAAGTAGAGTAGCCATTGGCTAGACTTCGCCGTAACAAAGACGAAATTATTATTATTATTATTATCTTATTGAAGTTCACATCGCCTGCGAATATCACTCAAATCAGACCACTTTCAGAGAAATTCAAAATGGCGGATCAAAAATGGCGGCAGAATAACAAAAAACTAAAAGTCAACTTGACATCCTGGACATATGTACTATTGATCAGCGTTTACACCACATCGATATCTTTCTTCCCCGAGGAGTTATCCCGGGTACGGACGAACGGACAGACGGACAGACGGACGGACGGACAGACGGACGAACAGACGGATGGACGGACGGACGGACGGACGGACAGACAGACGGACAAAGTGAAGCTAAAAGCGCCTTTTTCCCATTTATTCAACAGTGACATGTGGCACATCGTTGTAACCAGAAAAGAATACTGTATTCAAATATATCAAAATCCAATATGGCGCCCATTCGAGAAAAAAGTTGAATGTCGTAGTCGTATCTTGGTTGCTTTGAAAGCTAGAATAAAAATTTTGGTAGCTTTGAATTTCCCTTGAAAAAGTGCCCAGACAATGTCTAGATTAGATTAGACCACCTTCAATAGTTTTTTGAATGAAAAATAAAAACTTCTTTCTTTCTTTCTTTTTGGATCATTGATCGTCATGAAAATGCGCAACTTTTTCCTAGTTTAATCGACTTTGTATCTCTCAAGATAAGCGATATACCCATGCTTAGCCTCAAAAACGGACACCCTGTATATCGCATACACTTTTTACTTTCAGGAGAATGACTTTTTGGAGCAAAATAAAGTGACAAGCTGAAGCGCTGGGAGAATACGGCCGATGACCGCTGAAAGTTTCGCTCCAAAACTCTGCCAGGTGTCAGCACTGTAGTCGTAGCCCCCCCCCCAGCTTGTCATTTAATTTTCCTTCAAAAAGTCATTCTACTGAAAATAGAAAGTGTATGGGATACTTATAGGTATTTCTTGGTTCAAGAATTTAATTTCCTGGGAACTTGTTGTTTCCCTGTCACAATGGTGGTTTCCTAACTAAGCAACTAGAAGGCTACCTTCCATGAAAAAATCGTGGATTTCTCGACATTTACTCTTTAGATCGTTGTTGAAATTAGGGTTTCCAAAATGTCTTTTAAATGTTTCGTCACAAAAATATTTCGAAAATTGAGCCTACAATCAAAATGTTACTGAAAGAACTAAGTTTTATTCACAACCACCATCTACGCCACTTGGCATTCCATGACAAAACGCGAAACAACAGCCAATACACACTTATTTATAAGAACTTTGGTAGATATTTGAGAATTTGCAGCACGAGACGTGATGGAAAGCATCGTTTCCGAAAAAAAATGCAAGGCGATCGGCGATTGTGAAAATTAATTTTCCAAACTCAAACCTAAGCCCATAGGGTGAGTGTTATTCTCTACTATTATAGGCATTATATTAACAAACTGATACTCCATCTGAAACACCATCATATGTTTCTTTGTTGATGCAATTTCTTTCGTAGGTACATATTCTTTTATCGGCTTACGAATAATCAAGACCAATTTCTATTGTTATCATTATCTACTTATTCACAATCATTTCATAGAAGCCACTACGATTAGTTACTATTTTTGGAATATCCCGCAGGGCGCGGGCCGCGAAAGTATGCAATCCGCTTGCTGGAGGAACTACTGGCGGCCCCTGCCAGCCGACATCCGAAGCTCATGTGACAAATTGACGTGAAAAGCCAAATTAGAACTGTCAACGCATCAACGTCAATTATTGAAAACATCAAAATTTGTCCATTTTGTGTTGTTGAAAAGCTGGGATATTTGGTTATTTTCGCCGTGCTTGTGTCATGATCATGAAGGGTAACGAAAACCGCACATTTTACAGTAACATTTCTACCACCATTCTCTTTCTTATGAAATTTCGAGACGATTCAGTTACGAACGACTACGATTCACTCACAATAAATATTTAGTTCAGCCACTTGAACTTAACGTTTTCACGTAGATAGGATTGTTCCTTGTCGGGATGACTACCACCTTCCTAACCCGCTTTCTTTGATTGTTTGTTGAGTTGCATACCCGCCCGGCGTGGAAAATATATTATGTGTGGTTTCCAAATTTCTGTAATTTTTTTTCTTAAGAACCAGTAGGGGATAATCCGCAAATTCTTTCTTGCATTACCTTCTTGAACACTGTTTCTACTCTATTCTTCCTTCTTCCAAATTTTTCAAATCGAGTCGACCGCCAAAAATGCACAATGTAACATGCACAATGCACATGCAAAATGTGGGCTCCGTAACTTTGATAATTTTTTTCAAAATAATTTGTGGATAATCCGCAAATTTTCTTTCAAAGGATCTTCTAGGACACTGTTCTTAGTCCATCCCTTCATTTGGAATAATCGAAATCGCGTTGCCCTTATGACACAAGACCCGTTTTCGCTGCTTTTCCTCAGCTCACTTTGTGTACCAAATTTGGTCAAAATCCAGTCATTTAATTTGGGATTATAACACAAAAACTATTTTCAAAACTCAACTTTAAAGGCCTCTATCTCTGTTATAATGCGTTTCCGATATACATTTTTTCGAGAAAGTCGACTTATTATCTGATGCTCTACCATCTCCTAAAATATTGACAAAAAAAAGTGTAACACCCTGTATAGTGACTTGTGTGTGCAACAGGTTGTTTAAATTAGGCTGTAACTTTGACTTTGAAATTGATGCGTTGACAGTTTTAATTTGAGAAATTTGACTGAATTGACACAATTGAGCTTCGACTTCCGGCTGGCAGAGGGCGTCAGCAGTTCCTGCAGCAAGAGGGTAGAGTCACGTGATCTCTTCTAGCCAATGGTCAGAGCATATCGATGCCTTGCGCCGGTGACGCAGCTTATCGCTGGTTGCAAGTCTGACTTGAGATTCAGCCCTAAAGCTGGGTTCCCAGATGCGAATATTCGGACAGAAAATGCGATTTTAAATGTCAAATTTTGAATTCGATGGCTCTGATTAGCCAATATAACAACTTTGACATTAAATTTCGCATTTTCTGTCCGAATATTCGCAACTGCCGCGAATACTTGAATGTACTCGTACTTTGCAATGAGTACAGTGCACACGGTATTTTGGACTCGTTCTCACGTCCTTGAATTATGTGAAGTACTCAGTGTTCGGTATTCAGTCCATTTCAGCTGTACTCGACCCAGCTCTGTTTGGGACTGCAAGTACTCTTCCGATTCTTTACATGAAGTAGATATACATGTAAGTAAACCATATATCCACTTACATAAACCTACAATCGGAAAGTTTTGGAACGGGTTTTAACCAGTCTTGGGAATATGTATAACAAAATCTGTGCGAAAACAGCATCAATTTTAATGAGACTACCACAATATACCTACTTCGGTTAACTAAGTACTTACCTAAGTATAGGTATAGTGGTAATGAGACATGAAAAAGTATCTTTATGAATTCATAGCGAGTTCCAGGAAATTGGGCAAGTTAAAATTGGTGGAATTATGGCAAGTAATTTTTCAAGCAGGTCAACTTTAATTTGGCTTTCGTCGCCACCTGCACTAGCATAAGCGTAAGTACTTATGAAATCACTCAATCATATTATAACATAACTTCTTTACTTAGTTTCTATACCAAAATAGGTACCTACTTTCTACTTACTTACCTACTACATAAAATTAAGAACTTCTCGAGCTTACATGGCGTAATAAATCTTCTGCGAAAAACAGGTAAAAATTAGATTATCCCTCGTTTCATTTTCGTGTTTCTCTAGATCGACTGCAATACAACTTTGTGGGCATGCGTCTAATAGTAGCCAGACGTGAAAAGAAGCTTTTGGCTCTCAAGCGTCAGTCAGGTGTACCACAACATTATTAAATGAAAACGTCCGGTTTGTGTCCACGTCTTTGGAAAAATCCACAGATTTTGATAGAACTTGGTATTAGTAGAGGAAAAATGAGACTCTATTGTGACTTTCGTGTGCACGGAAAGGTAAAAAGCTGGGGTGCATTTTTTATGGTGTAGTATGGCTTGGGGATGAAGAATCCACTTGTCGTCAAAAAATCGTCCAGTGTGGGGGCGGTATGGGGGCGGTTTTGTGAAAAAACAGTTTTTGTAAAAAATGTTCTACAGTTTGTCAGCTTTTGGCTGATATCAGCTTGGAACAAATCCGTCAACTGTAAGTTGTCGTAAATAATTTATGAATAAAAAGGTGATCATTTACTTTGCCATTAGAATACACGTAAAACTTGACTGCCTCGTGCGCAAAGAACGTTGAATATCTCAGTAACGTGTTGAATGACATTTTTCATTCCACTCCCACTCGATTATCTCCGTAACCACTAGTTCAATCAAAAAAGTTCCTTCTGTAAACCATGTTACCTATTCCATTGCGATTCTTGCGGTTTTTTCAGATTTGATTTATCTTGAATAGTAACTGAGCTAGGGACGGAATTGTAATGTACTGCATGCAGCGGACAACTGCAGCGCTGAGGCCTTCGCGTACCCCTGCCACCCGCGCATCCCCGCGAAGGCCATGGTGTATTGAGGCGGGAAATCTGCAGACTTATTATTGTGGCTGATGATCGAAACATTGTAAAAGTGTAGTCGGTAAATTTGCAATATAAATAAATATATACCCCTTGAATTACGACGTACGTCTTCACATATTATAATAGTCCAGTCAAAATAGGTTTTAACCGGAAATAAATTCGGAAGTTGACGAAATTTGGTGGATCGATGCAGAATTGAACGTGGAATAACATACTGAAATTCCCAAAAAGCTTGTTTTTTTTAGGACCAATAAAAAAGGGCCATCCTTGAAAATTTTCTTTTTTTCTGAATGGCTTGTGGACTATTATCTCTTCAGAACACAGCACCAGCACCAGCAAAGCAAATGTAGCCCGTTAAATTCCCAAGAGATCGTACAAAACTCATCACTTTTTGCTCAATAGCCTCTGTGATATCGCGTCTACAAAAACGCAGTGAAAATTACTCCAAATATATTTCCGGATTTTATGTAAAAATATGCATGGTGTCAATTCAGGGGCTGTAACCTGGACAGCGAATGTGCGAATTTCAATGTGTTTTTTCTACATTCGGTATCACACTTTTGTTTAGAAGTCACCAACTTCAAAATGGTACTTTTTCTCGACCTTTGAAATCGATACTTGATGTCCCGAAGAATCCGCAAAAATCGATTTTTTTCATAAATAAAATGATCTGCACGCAGTCTTCCTTCAAATTGATTGTTTTTATTTCTGACCGGTTCCGCAGGTCTCTGGCCCTTCTTCATCAAAGTGTGGAGTCTAAAATAAAATACATAAAACAAGTAGGTAGGTACATAAAAGGTGAACGATAACACACCGAATCACCGACATTGTATAAATGGTGAAGATAAAGTTTGTGTGAATGATAAGTGAATTGTTTTTAAATTCTTCAGATGTCAGTATAACATTTGTGATGTTGTCATGGAAGAACGGAAAAAAGAACTTGATGGAAATGTATGAAATAATAATAGAGCTAATAAAAATGGTACAAGGTGGGTGATGAATTAATGAAAGGATGGTTGAATGAGAAGAAAGAAGCTTATTTAAATCAAAGGCGTTGTAAAAATGTTTAAAAAAGAAATCTATACAATCATTTAGGCAATTTCGGACAGAATTATTAGTTGCTTTACAAATTTCAAGAACCTCTATACTATCTAAAAGCCGTCCTTTTTTACAAACATGTAAAATTTCAAAATTAGTTCCAAGGACGAAGTTATGATTTTCTGAGATGATTTTGATGATGAGATGATTATAATTAATAATTCTTTCCAAAATTGCCTAAATGATTGTATAGATTTCCCTTTTAAACATTTTCACAACGCCTTTGATTCAAATAACTTTTTCTCTATCTAGTCAACCATCCTGCTTTCATTATTTATCACCCACCTTGTACCATTATTATTAGCTCTATTATTCCATACATTTCCATCAAGTTCTTTTGTCCGTTCTTCCACGACAACATCACAAATGTTATATTGACATCTGAAGAATTTAAAAACAATCATCAAATGCAAGTACAATATTCAGCAGTTAGTGTCCGGACTACCTTTCTTTCCTGAATAGATCGTTTTAGTCTTTCAACCCATACAACTCAGAAACCATCACTATAGGATAAATATTCCGGAACATGTTATTTTTTCTGTATTCAATTCTTCATATTTTCCCTGGATGGTTTTGCTCTACCTAAGTGAAAAATGAGGCAAATAGTAGGTATGGTATGAAAAAAATCGATTTTTGGGGATTCTTCGAGACAGCAAGTATCGATTTCACAGGTCGAGGAAAAGTACCATTTTGAAGTTGGCGACTTCTTGACTTCTAGACAAAAGTGTGATACCAAATGTTGAATTAGCTTTTCCCGCATGTAAAACACATTGAAATTCGCACATTCGCTGTCCAGGTTACAGCCCCTGAATTGACACCATGCATATTTTTACATAAAATCCGGAAATATATTTGGAGTAATTTTCACTGCGTTTTTGTAGACGCGATATCACAGAGGCTATTGAGCAAAAAGTGATGAGTTTTGTACGATCTCTTGGGAATTTAACGGGCTACATTTGCTTTGCTGGTGCTGGTGCTGTGTTCTGAAGAGATAATAGTTCACAAGCCATTCAGAAAAAAAAAAAAATTTCAAGGATGGCCCTTTTTTATTGGTCCTAAAAAAAACAAGCTTTTTGGGAATTTCAGTATGTTATTCCACGTTCAATTCTGCATCGATCCACCAAATTTCGTCAACTTCCGAATTTATTTCCGGTTAAAACCTATTTTGACTGGACTATTATAATATGTGAAGACGTACGTCGTAATTCAAGGGGTATATATTTATTTATATTGCAAATTTACCGACTACACTTTTACAATGTTTCGATCATCAGCCACAATAATAAGTCTGCAGATTTCTCGCCTCAATACACCATGGCCTTCGCGGGGATGCGCGGGTGGCAGGGGTACGCGAGGGCCTCAGCGCTGCAGTTGTCCGCTGCATGCAGTACATTACAATTCCGTCCCTAGCTCAGTTACTATTCAAGATAAATCAAATCTGAAAAAACCGCAAGAATCGCAATGGAATAGGTAACATGGTTTACAGAAGGAACTTTTTTGATTGAACTAGTGGTTACGGAGATAATCGAGTGGGAGTGGAATGAAAAATGTCATTCAACACGTTACTGAGATATTCAACGTTCTTTGCGCACGAGGCAGTCAAGTTTTACGTGTATTCTAATGGCAAAGTAAATGATCACCTTTTTATTCATAAATTATTTACGACAACTTACAGTTGACGGATTTGTTCCAAGCTGATATCAGCCAAAAGCTGACAAACTGTAGAACATTTTTTACAAAAACTGTTTTTTCACAAAACCGCCCCCATACCGCCCCCACACTGGACGATTTTTTGACGACAAGTGGATTCTTCATCCCCAAGCCATACTACACCATAAAAAATGCACCCCAGCTTTTTACCTTTCCGTGCACACGAACTTCTCAAATAAGCACATTTTGCTTCATATTTTCCTCTACTATATATAATTAGTTTCACCTGATAATTCGACAGCATTGAAATAATTGGCTTCAAGGACATTGCAGAAAGAATGCTACGATGAGAAGTACCGCGAAAGACATGACGACGATTTAAACAAGTGGTTAACGATTCTTTTTCGACCGATTTTGACGTTTGAACATATACGGCGAGTCCAAAAAACTAGTCAAAATTTTCAATTTTTCTTCATGGTTATCATATTTCTAATTTTTTTAATAATAGATAGATAAATGGAAGAGTAATGAATGAGAAGTAATTTAGTAGTTTACGATCGGTACGAGAAAGGATTTCTCTTCAAGAGAATAGTTCTCACTAAGAAGCCCATCACATGTTGGTGTTGGGGCTACGGGCTACCTATTCCATGCTGAGATGCATGGTGAAAATAAGTGCCAAATAAGCTGGGTAGCCAATTCCTAAGCCAACTATTTCCAGAAATACGATTGTCAAGTTTTTTTCTTTCTCTTGAGCACCATCTTGAATCTGCCCTGTGAGGCATTGTTGAAAAAGTGATTGGTTATCATAATAAGGGTGAGATGTAATCATTGCATCGTAAAAACAACCTCTTCATCATAATTTAGTGACCTCTTCGGCGGGAAACAATTGTCAGTCACGTACCTATTTTTTGGCTCTTCAAAGCTTTAGTGCCCATGATGGCATTGGCAACATCTGGGCACTAATGGTAGAATGGTAAAATGGTAGAATATGTTACGCATTATGAACTTTGATGTACTTTGAGGTAGCCTACCAAGTTTTGCAATCATCAATTGGAAGGTTTGTTCTTAAAAGCTGTTTGAACAAAATTTGTTTATTTTTTTTATGGAAAATATAAAATATTGGTCCTTTCACCCTTATTTGATCCCTCGTTAAGGAAAGCCTGAAACCGAAAGTCTTTGAAATTTTTATGATAATGGTCCACTGAGAACTGCTCTTCAATGTGTAGTTGTCAAAATCTGCATAGTTGCGTTCAGACAAAGGAGTTCATGCAGTGAAAAAAGACACAACTTTCAATGCAACGGAGAAACCCCGGAAATGTCCCTTTTAGATAGGCTTTCCGCAATACACAGGTTCTGTAAGACTCTCAAGCGTGGGTGTAAGGCACTAAATATTACTAACTCAAGGCTCTAACAGTGTACCAAATTGCACATTTATGTTATAAAATAAGCAAGGTCTCCAGACAGCTTTCAGTCTGGCTCTGGACCAGTTTTTTCTCGACTGTAATTTATGTCTTTTTTTACTGCATGAACTTCTTTGTCGCTCTCTGTCTGGAATCTAAACGCAACTATGCAATTTTTGACAACTAAACATAGAAGAGCACTTCTCACTGAACCATTATCATAAAAAATTCGGAGACTTTCGGTTTCAGGCTATCCTCAGTGGGGGATCAAGTAAGGGTGAGAGATCCAATAATTTGTATTTTTCATAAAAAAAAACGACACAAATTTTGTTCAAACAGCTTTAAAGAACAAACCTCTCAATTGATGATGGTGAAACTTGGTAGGCTACCTCAAAGTACATCAAGGTTCATAATGCGTAACATATTTCACCATTCCAAATTTTGCAAATGCCATCATGGGCACTAATGCTTTCAAGAGCCAAAAAATACGTGAATGGCAATTCTTTCTCGCCGAAATCACTAAATTATTATGAGGATGTTGTTTTTACGATGCAATGATTACATATTACCATTATTATGATAACCAATCACTTTTTCAACGATGCCTCACCGGGCAGATTCAAGATGGTGCTCAAGCGGAAAAAAAAGTTGACAATCGTATTCCTAGAAATAGTTGGCTTAGAAATTGGCTACTCAGCTCATATCATTTCTAACATTACTTTTTGCAGAAATACCAAGTATTGTGTCAATATCTCGAAGAATTACTTATTTATGAGAAAAAGTGTCCTTGTTTTTTTTCTGTTTTCCCCTACATTTCAAAGACGGTTCAAGGTAATCAAGAACAGTTTGCTGTGACTTCATAAGCATAAAAAAGTTGATGTATGTGGTGAGTTACACGTCTCCACATGTTTCGGTTAATTAAATATAATTTTTCAACTTTTTTTTTCTGTATCACCCTGTATACGCCGCCTGCATGGATGGCGCTGATGGCTACCTTTCTTGATCGGAAGAGTACTATGCAAAAAACATTTCTACCGAGTGGCATCTTCTCATCAAAAAATGCAAGGTACTTTCAATTAGCATCCGGACTAGTATGGCTCAACACCAAATTTTCAGGTTGTTTTTTAATTCAAGTTATCTGGAACGGTTGTAGGAACAATCGTGCTCAATGTCAACCATCTTCATATCTTCTCTGTAAGACCTCCAATCTCGTTAAAATCAAAACCGTTTCGAGACAATGCATAACACTTAATGATTTCCACATTGGAATTTGAAGAAAATTTTTTTTTGCAAATGGGGGTTGGATGAAGTTGTCGCAATTTTTCACATTTCTACTTATCACAGTTTCTTGATATTCACAATTACAAGATCTGTTGAGGATAGATTGGGCTAGTAAACGCAATAAACAGAATGAAAGTCACTTCCGGCAATCGAAAGTTATTGGCCGTCAAAGTCAAGCAATTTTTTTGGTGGCGACAACTTTATTGTGGAGCAGTTTATTTGAAATGTTCGATGCTATATCCGATTCGATTATGTTTTTTATTAAACAATAATAATACAAACTTGCCACTATAATGTAGAGCTAGGCACAATGTTCCCTGATCCATCATCCACCATGTCGATGTTAATTGGCGTTTTTCCACCTGATTGCACTTCTTCTATGTTTTATCGTAATCATCATCACCAGAGAACCCTTGTCCATGGCATAGGTCAACAAAAGCGTCCGTCGTGCCCCCTCTCTCTAATTAACCGCAATAATAATTGAAAAGGTGTTGAATGACCGGTGGTGTCCACTCGCCTAGTGACATCTGTAACAAAAGCCGGTCGCCGTGTCGAGACTTTTAACAAGCGAGCCAAACAGCCTGCTAGATGCGGGCTTAGGGCTGCTGCTGTTCCTGCTGCTGCTGCTGCTGGACAGAGACAGGTATTGGTTCCACGGCCTCCTGAGCTCAAAACACATATTTAAAGAGATCCCGAACCGGTCACCGGCATCAAATATTTGCCGATAATGGCCTTTACTACTTAAAAACTCTTTTGGTCAAAGACTACCTTAACCATACACAACAAATAATGACGGCAAACACTCGCCCGGATTTGTTTGCTTTGTCAAACCGACCGTACGTCATCATTCATTTGCTGCGCGAAAAATCGAGTGTGTTTGGACACGAGAAACAGCTGAATGAAAATATGTTTTGCCTGTAGGTAAGGTAGATAGATGTATCTACTCGAAATGTTTTATTTCTTTCATCGGCACATCCAAGATCAAGGGAACAATAAATGAGGGGCTCAAAACGGAAGTCCAAGTCGAAGTCCATTTTGATTTTTTTTCAATTGAACCTATCAGAGACCCGCTCCCGTTTGAAAACATATTTAATTTTTGGAATGCACGAAGTTCATATTTTATTGTATTGACCTATTTTCATGAGTGCTTGCCTAGATGCAAAAGTCAAAATTGGTCACATATTGATTTGGTATACTTATTTGTTAGAATATCCACCTTCAACCATCAATAGCTCGGTTCTAATCCAAATAGATTTAGTCCACTTCTGCTTTGAGCCTCTGAAATCTCAGTCATCTAACTTTTCTTTTCTTGTCATTTGATCTACATATAAGAGCTCTAGAAACCTAATCGATAAATTTCCATTAATCCTTTTATGGAACCCTCTCTGCTACAGCCGGGGCTTTTATTATTGTGGTCAATAATAGCTAATGCGCCATATTAATGGCGTGAATGGTTGATAAACGCCGATGGTCAGTCTCCCCTTTCTAGCGATCGCCTTTTTATCACCCGCACTCTGATGCGACCCCATTGACAGCTACAAACTGACCGTTTGATCAGGACGAAAATCCTTACGGTTCTTGCCGCTTAATCCTGTTTGTGCCAGTATTTTGTGCCAGTATTGGACTTTTCAATTTGTAAGCGTCTCGTTAAGGAGGGCAGGTGATGGGGTGCGGACACACGCGACCTAATCCATAACTGATAAGCAAGCTTTGTCCATGGCCGCCTCTGTCGCCGGCTACCGTCACCCTAATTACCGGAGACTAATCGCAGTTGGCTTCGGATCAGCTATCTCCCGGATTTAAGTGCATCCTGACCGCGGTTGTGGCAAGTATAGGGCGAAAAAAGATGGAAATTATGCTTAATCCAGTGCCTATCAAGATTTATTCTTGGATTTATGCATTGGTACCTACTTGATCTCAAAATATCAATTTCATCATCGCATCGCATCACACAATATTCAATTTTGATTGTCAATTAATTCAAGATGAAATGTTAGAGATGACTCAAGTAAGGTAACTAGTAACTACCTATAAATTGGGCCAATCTCTACCTATTAAAGGTCTAAATCCTCGCCTAAATCATTAGCTTGACTAAATACTTAGATATGAAAAATGTTAATATAAATCAGAGAAGGCTGCTACCCATGTTCCGAGCTAATAAGCGATTCTTTGGTCTGGACTTAACATTGGTAGGTGCCACCAAAGAGATTTGGATGTGACTGACCCAGACATAAAAATTGCTTCGCCGCGAAATGGAAATCTCTAGCGCCAGACATGGAACATACCGGATAAAATTGCAACAATGTTGTCACAAAAATGTATCTTTTTTTTTGAGGAGTTGTATACCCTGATGAAAAATAAAATAGGGGTGCCCCTTAGCCACCGGCCCGACGGGGCCATACAGCAGAGTACAGTCCGCCTCTGCTGTATGAGACATGCGGCATACCTACTTCCTTTTCCCTTGATGCCTTTTTTCCACCTCAATAATGTTCCAGGGACTTCTAGCTTATCTGCTAACCTCTCGGCTAACCTATTTGGACTTTGAAGGACGTTTCCAAAGGACATCACAAGGTACGATAAGGGACACTACGTCTTATGTTATGTATTATAATGTATCTACTATAGTATGTCCACTTGTACCGTGATTCTAGTCGGCTGTGAGATTTTGTTTTCAAGTTTCCAAATCTGAAAAATAGAAAATCACCAAAACTATGCGGTTGGCTATTCTGGCTTCATTCGGCACAATAATTCACGAAGAGACACGAAGTCGTTCGGACCACTTTTGGAACACATTTTTTACGCATTTTTTCTGCAGATAGACGGAACATTTTTGCGGGACGTGATGTATGGCGCTTTTTCCCATTTCATTGGAAAATGTAGTGATTTCTCGACCTGTTTGTAATTTTCGACAATGAACAAATAAATCAAAGCAGCTTTAATTTGACAGATGTCAAAAATATTTCTTACCTCTCGAAACCGGTTCAACTTTACGTGATTCAAACTGAAAAAAATACTAGTCTTTCGTCTTAAAAAAGGAGTCCCATGGAATCATCAATCCTTTCACCTCTTCCAGGCGAAAAGACACGACGAATCACGAAGAACTCTTGGCAAGACAAGAAACATCCCAGCATGCCTGCTGTTGCAGCAGGATCTACGGGTATTAAGTTTATTAAAGCGAATTTCAAAAAAATCCAGCTTCTCGAAGTTGTGTATTGGACCGAAATTCATGTGAGTACCTTCAGGTTTCAATTTGCTTTCGTTTTGAACCTTGGCGGAACGAGTTTTCGTCAGCCTTGAATGGGGCCGCCGACAAGATGACTTAAATTGAAGGCGGCCCCGTAGTGTTCTGGTGTCCAAATGACGGTAATACAGCTCTGCGCCCCTCTAGTCGCATTTCTACGTATGACAAGGTCAGTTCTCAAGATTTTAATATCAATTTGATAAGAAATATAACTTCACTTCTAGAGAAGTCAGTTTCACACCAGGTAAAATGGACAGGGAGCTGGTGCCTCAAAACTTACGTCATAAGGTACATGATTTTAACCCTGCAGGTCTAATGTGCGTTGATAAAGTTGTTGAAAATTTCTTTGTCTTACTTGTCAGACCGGGGGCTTAAGGCTGGTATAGGCTTGTCAACTTTCAAAAATTTACTCATAAGGTACATGAATGAAACCAACGGGGTTTTGTGTGAGAACATCCCCTCAATCAAAAATCGGGTCATAAGACAAAATTTTTGGGGGCTCTCGGTCCATAAGACAAGTTTGAAGTTTTCAAAAAGGGCCAAAATTTACCTCCTCCTGGAGACTTCTCCTTCGACAAAATTTTAGGAATAAAAAACGATTCTCACATGATTTTTTACGTAGGCTTCGAATCTGTTCACAAATTTTTTTGACGGTACATCGCTTACAGGGTGCAACATCGAGAACTTTTTCTCAAATCGTACACCCTGTATTTTAACATGGAAATTGATTTCGTCTTTTATCGTGATTACAATCATATATCACACTTGGTGGGTTAGTCAACAAACACTTGTGAAAAATTTGATAGATTTTGGTCCTTTTTTGAAAATTTCAAACTTGTCTTATGGACCGAAAGCCCCCAAAATTTTTGTCTTACGACCAGATTTTCGACTAAGGGGATGTTCCCACACAAAATCCAGTTGGTTCCACTCATGTACCTTATGACGTAAATTTTTGGCCATTTTTTCGAAAATTGACAAACTCATACCACCCTACAGCCCCCGGTCTGAGACAAAGCAATTTTTAACAATCTTATCAACTCACAATAAACCTACAGGGTTAGAATCACCTCATGACGTAAGTTTTGAGGCACCAGCTCCCTGTCCAAAAAGACGGCAAGCCTACAATGCAAAAGTAGAAAATTTGCCCAGCCAACTAGAGTCACAGTACAAGTGAACGTGAACCTACTAATTCTACTATATTACTACATTACACTTACCTACTGAATTGCAGTAATCAAGGTGGCTGTGGTTTGTTTCCGAGTATGCTTACTCCTATTCCTCACCACCTCCTCACACTTCACACATCTGACAGCTGTCTAGGATCCCATCCATCCTCGTCCTCTACTCCTCGTCAGTCGCAGGTCGCCTACAAAACGTGTCCTGCAGAACTTCAGGGACTGGTTCTGGGGATAATAGCACCACGTCAGGACTCCAGGAGCGAATGATGCTCTCGTCTTCTCAGCGTAGCTGTCAGTGTATTTGGTTGTTTGGTATGGTTATGGTTAGGTAATAAAATGACAGTTGATTGTTGAGTAGGTCACATGACACATGAGTAGGTATGTAATAATTATTACCGACATTACAGTTTCGCATTGGCGTTACACCGATAGTCCGATACACCACAATCACCACCAGTGGCGTAACTAAAGGGGGGGTTTCGAGATCAAAACCCCCCCCACTAGCCACCGAAACTTTTTTCCAATATGTATTTAAATCGCAACTTTTACAAATACCAGTTTTTCAATAAAATTTTCCAGTCTTGAACCCCCTCCCCCCCTCCCCCGGCGAAGACGTGAATTAATTTTCAAAAACCACATAATATGGGAATATTGTGAGATATTTCTGGTTTTAAAAATGAGTACCCACACTCTGGAAGACTGGGAACTGTGGGAAGCTACATCCTTCTAATTGTTGTGTGGATGGGATTCATCGGCGTTAATAACTACTTGATTTCACTGCTCAGGACATCGTACTGGAACAAGAAATTTACGGAACTTGTGAAAGGTGAACTACAGCTCCTCCATGGGTACTTGCAATTTGCAAAGTTGATTTCAGTATTTTTTTCATTTTTGACAGCAACAGTCAACACACCAACATAGCCTATCTTGACAAAAACGCACCAACATAAACTATCTTCCAAAGCCAGACGCTTAAGCGCACACTAGGAAGTTGAACGTGAAGTCTACAATGCCAAACTGTAAAATTTGCCCAGCCTACTAGAATCACGTTACAAGTGAACCTACTATACCTGTTTTAAATAAATCGTTCCGAGTATACTTGTGTTATAACGTTCCTTATTCATGTTATTCTGCCAGTCGTAATTCCTTGTGAGTAATTTACCTTTTTTCAACCGGAACCCTTGTCCTTGCAGACGCCTAAAATCGCTAGAAAGGTACTACAGGTACCTACCTATCTACCTATGATTCCTAATGGCTTTAGCATGCCTGTTTCGGAACCCACACGCATGTAAAATGTAAATGCTCAATTTAAATGCTTAATTAGTTCGATGAAATCTGGACTATTACAACTATTACACCGAAAGGTGTGGAAGCCAGCGAGATATTTGCGCAGCGCGGCAAATTTCAAAGCCCCTATGAAAAATGGCGTAGTGACATTTATGGATAGGTCTACGGTTTTACCTGTCCAAATATTTGGATGCGCCTCCGAGCCGCTTTGCTCATATTAACTTTAGCGTATACCTATTACCCACTTTTGTACGAATTTAAATAAACAAATCACATTCTGAACTTAGGTACCTATAGACTCAGCGCAGTATCCAGTATATGCGAAAATGTCCCCTATAAAAAAAAACCGTAATCACCTGAATGTATGAATGGAATATTATGGGACGTTCAACTTAAGTGTGATTTGAGTTACCTGGGTACCTTCGCCACGCTACGCACTTGGACTTACACATGACAAATTCGGAAAATTCAGTATTTGCTATTCACACTTAAGTTGAACGTACCTACTCTGTTATCCATTCCAAGTTTAGAGAATAACTTTGAAAATAACACAGTCGTCTACGATATTTTTTCTTGAAGTTTGAAAATCTGGTCTTTGAGCTGATGGATTGGAAAAGTCAAGATGATTTGATTAAATTTGTCAAAATGATGTTTGCTATGCTGGATTGCCAGTTAATTCAATTGGTCAGCTGAGATGTTAACGCTGACACATGATTTTCATTTTGTTCTGCCTTAATTGAAAACACTGTGAGCCATATGTTACTTTTAATAGTGAGACTGAAAAGTGATGGAAGGTCACACAGTAACAAAAGTGTAAGCACAAAATGTGATAGAAAATACACAGTTTGAAGAGTTACCGAGGAAAACCCAATTCAGTCCTGGCCCTGCCACTGGCCCTATAGAAACTATAAGCGTTGTACCTATTGCGACATTTTGTATTTCGAAATAAGTATTCCACCATAAAGCCCTGTAGGAAGATTATATGTGTCAGCGAGAAATAATGTCAACTTAGGATGCCATGTGATGTGGAAGCCTGTGGGAAGTGTACCTATAGGACTCAGTAGCGCATCTTACCATAAAGCCCTGGTAGAATGTGTATAGGTCCAAATAAGAGATAACGCCAAAACATGGATTCCACCGTACAAACCTGCAGTAAATGTACAAGTAGGTCTCACTGGGGTATGGGGTATGGGCGCATATCGATGACGAAGAACAGCAACCTTCTGTGTCACCGTTTGCAGAAATTCAGCAAGCTCCTATGTCAAAAAGGGGTACTTTTCAGGAGGAACAAAATTGTACTTTAAACGTGATGTACTATATTTTCTTCCATTTTAGGTTGAAATAACATTCACTTTAAATTGAAGTGACATAATGGGATATGAAATTTGATAATATTCACTAGATTTGGCTATAAAACGTGACATAGACGGTTTCGTCAGCAATATAGTGATAATTTTTGCAGAATAGAAGCTTTATAGCAGCTTTTTTGTCTGACATAGAAGGTTATTTTCCATCTTGTCGTTGAAATTTTGTGCCACAACCTTCCATCTTTGACATAGAAGGTTATTATCTTCTGCCTTGTCATCGTATTTTCTGCAAAAACCTTCTTTGTCTGACATAGAAGGTTGATATTTTGCACTTGATATACGAATAAGTCCTAATTGGAATCGGAGGTTTTGTCAGTCGATTAAAGGCTGGAGTGTGGATTGTTTGATTCATTATTTTCAACTCTGCTGAAATTGACATAGGAGGTTGTTAATTTACCGTAAATGGTGACATAGAAGGTTGCTGTTCTTCGCCATCGATATGTAGCGCAAACTCGCGGTTATGTCACCATAGAGCCCTACAAAACGTGTATAGGAACCAGTGAGGGATAACACGCCATCACCGTATAGAGGTTGCGGGAACATAACCGTTACCTTGGCACCCGCTATGGTGGCAACGTTGCAAGTAAGCCTGACATGACAACAGCGCATTGCGCATTTCCGCGCTTCTTGCCGCTTTCGTTTTGCGCCAGGAGCTGCTCCGGGTAGATCACTAGATAGAGAAAGTAGATACATAAGCCAATCACGGCCCAGCTGGATCTACTTTCTGTGTCTAGTGATCTATCCTGAGCAACTCCTATTTGAGAAATGACTAAGAACGGAGATATAGCCCTTCAACGTTAATAATCGTTTTTTCCGCATAACTTTGGAACCGCTCAACCGATTTGATTCAAGTTAAAACCACAAGTTTACTGAAATTGTCTTCCGTCAAGCAATCATAACGTGTGTCATAAAAATATTTTAGGGGCGTAGATATTAGGGGGGTGCTCCCTCTTCTCTCCTCTATTTGTCACCTTTCTAGCTATTTTTGAAAATTGTTCAAGTTTTTGAATTTAACGTTCAATTTAGAAGAAAAAGTCACTCTTGCAAAATTTGTATTCGAGGCTCCGTTTAGGAGATATTTGGGTTTGAAACTTTGGAAAACATCCCGAAATCGCCACTTTTCAGAGCCCAAATTATTTTTTCCCTGAAAATTTCCCGTGTCTCAGGAAAAAAATGGCAGTTTGTCAACTTAGAGATTCTAGAAAACCTATTTCAGCTGAGAAATCATGAGTTTTTTTGGATTTTAATTTTCAGACTTTTGAAAGTTGTGCTTTCGAGATGTTTTCCATCCTGAATATCTCCTAAACAAAGCCTCTAATCAAAATTTTGAAAAGTAATTTTTTCTTCTAAATTGAACGTTTTTTGAAAACTGGGGAGGTGGAAAATAGGGGGGGGGGAAATAGGGACACCCCTTAATGTCTGCGCCCCTGAAACTTCCTTATGGAACACGTTATGATTGTTTGACAGAAGATATTTTCAGTAAACCCTTGGTTCAATATTGAAACAAATCGGTCGAACGGTTCAAAAGTTATGCGAAAAAAACGGTTATTTATTTCCAACTTTGAAGGGCTATATCTTCGTTATTATGCATTTCTCAAATATGTTTTTTGAAAAAAGTCCCCTTAAATTTCCAACAGGGATGTCTTTGTCACAAAATTAATATTGTGACGTTAAAACGTGGCCTAGGTCAAGGTTTTGTATGGAAACAACGAACACGTAAGTTGGCAACACTTCTTGTCGAAGTGGCAGCTAATGGAATATTTGCGTATTGTGATTTATTTCTATTTGTGTTTATGAACCGTTTAGAGGTAAGTAACAACGACCTTTCCTGTATGGTGTTTCGTAACCAAAAGGGCTTTCGAGGGCAGTGGCGTATCTAAGGTAAATTGCGCCTAGGGCAAAACATGAAAAGTGCGCCCTTGAATCAGGAACCTTGGAAAATGCACCGCAAGCGTTTTTTCCAGAATTCAGGTGGGCCAACGACAAATTGGACCCCCGTATTAGGCTATATCTGTATCGGATGAAAATGTCGAAAGTTGATCGTCTGTTTGAATGTATTGTTTTGTTTTACCCTCTTTCTGTTCCCATTCCGCTTGGTCAATTATTGCTCACACGAATTGCGCTCAACAGTTCAAATGTCTACATTATTTCATTTTTTTATTTTTCGGTTTTTACATTAAATTTCTTTCTTTTCCTCTCATTTGCGCCCTGAGAATCAAAGTGCGCCCATGGCACGTGCCCCACTTGCCCCCCCGTAGATACGCCTCTGTTCGAGGGTGCGGGGATGCTGGTTAAATACATTTTACATTTTGCTTGACAGCTGCAGTGATAGATGTGAGCAGTGATGTAAAATACCCGGGTTTTCATATTTAAGGGTGAATACCCGGTATTTACCCAAAATCGGGTCTCTAATAGGGTATATATTTTCATTGATAATAATAATAATAATAATAACAACAATAACAATAATGATTTTTGCTCACATCAGCAAAATAATAATAAGTGCTTTGGAGTGTATGTTTATAAAGCCTTGGAACTTGGAAAAAAAATCACTTATCCATTAACCGTCAACACTGTCAACCGAGCTGTCCACAGTGTCAACTTTTCTGTCAAAACTGGGTAGGGTGGGTAAATATCGCTCGGGAAAATACCGGGTAAATACCCAATTTATATTTACCTACTTACCTACCCGGTAAATACCCGACTCACATCACTGGGTGTGAGGAGGGGTAGAGGGGGGAATCAGGAGTGACAGTAAGTGCTGCCAGCCTGACAGAGATTGTTTTCATACAAAACCCTGACCCATAGCATAACTTTTGACGTTATCACTAATTAAGCGTATTATTACTACATGTGGAAAGCAGGCTTATTGCCACACTTCCCTGAAAGCGCGCTTTTTCAAATGCAATGTAACAATCGGTCCCTGTGTAACAACCAACCTTTGGCTTTGCCTCCCCTACTTATTATAGATACTTAATGGTCATTATTATTCATGTCACGAGCAGAAAACTACAGGCACAAATAAATAACTAATTGAAGAATGCGCTGCACCCGAAGAATTAATATCAATTTGGGTTTATCGACTCAATAACTCACCGTAATGAGTTTGAATATAAGTTAAGTTTAAAGATTAACACAGCCAGCTGAAATAATAAGCGCACGGCAGTGCGTTATCTAGCGGTATCTGAACAATTTGCTACTGGTTTCGCGCTGTTGAAGCTCTCATCGGGTCCAGCAAAAACCAGCACCGGACAAAAGTTGAACACTTTGTTATCCTGTCAGGGGAGGCTTTGCCTCGTTAAATCCTTGCGAGAATCAGCGAACGTAGCGTCGTCTTGTTTCCACCATCACCTATACCTACAGTCCTACAGAAGATGCAGTTACTATCATGATTGGGCGAGAATAAGCCCGAGAAACTGCAAAAAGAAAAGCTGGCTGCAATTTTCAATTAGTTAGGTACTATTAAATTGTCGTGGAGGATATTTCAGATTTTTTTTAAATCAGCGCGCCGGCCGGTACCAATTTTTTCATGGTAAGGTAAAGTGCAGATTATCATCAACAGGTGCCGCCAGCCGCCAGTTGTTACGCTGCAAAAGTGCAGAAGCTCCAAGCTCCAACAAACAAGGAAGCAAGCTTAGTAGAAAATAGATGTCAGGACAATTTTTAACAGCCTGAGTGCTGTTTCGTAAACTTTAGTTTTAACGATCTTATGGATCTCATGTGACGTGACGAAGGTGGACGGTGCGAGGTGTCGTAACTTGATTTTAGGTAAGCAAGTTTGTAATTTTTGTAACGAATCTAGTGGGCTGCGATTCAGGCCGCGATTGGCCGATGGCGATCAGAAACAGCAATACAGCCCACTCGACTCGAATCATGTAGAAATCAGACAACCTATATACCATACCTTGCTTGTTCTCTTTTGTTTCTTCTTAGTGAATCAACTCAGCTGAGCAAAAGGTAAGAAATCAGTGAAAAACAATAAGATTTATGGGAATTAAGGCCATCTGGCCTGGCCATCAGTCGCAGCCGTAGCCCCCCAGCTTGTCGTGTTATTTTTGATCCAATAATTCCAATACAAAACGAAAAAGCTCTATATAGTCCTAGTTCTCCCTTTGCAACGTTAACGGTTAGGTAGGTAATGGATCAGAAACTGGTGAGGTAATGGAACCAAAGTCTGACATTTTCGGGCGATTCAATGCATCAATCGGATCTACGATGTATATCCCATACACTTTCTATTTTCAGTATAATGACTTTTTGAAGCAGAAATAAAGTGACAAGCTGGAGCGCTGGGAGAATACGGCCGATGGCCGCTGATAGTTTCGCTCCAAAACTTTGCAGGTGCCATCAGCCGTAGTCGTAGCCCCCCAGCTTGTCACTTAATTTTGCTCCAAAAAGGCATTCTACTGAAAATAGAAAGTGTATGGGATATAGGTTCACATGAAAGGGGAGAATTGATTAGGTGAGACCGGGGATACATTGGACATTTTTCATTTGGGATTTTTTCGTACATTGGGTGAGTGAGTAATTACCATGAGCTTAGCACATATGTCAGGGTCTACGCTAATTATTTGTAACAGAGAAATGTAACTTGCATGCTTATTAAGTGTTGATTTGAGAAGAAATGGTTAGGAGGTGCACGTTGTCCAAACTATACCCACCCATGGGTGGGGTCACATTGGACATTGCATGGAGTTATTTTAAATTGGACGGACCCCGGGTAAAAGGGAATAAGTCAGAAATAGCAAATGTTCAGGAATCACAAAAAACCGTATGCGGTTTGAAAAACGATGTTAATTTCGCGGTTTTTGCAGAATATCACTTTCAACAATGTATTTAGGCACCTGCAATATGCTTTTCCAAAATAATAATAGTAATAATAAATTTTAGTGACTAGTTCCTTTTTACACTTGACTTGTTTCCTTTTACACTGACTTGTTTCTTTTCTCACCTCATTTTGTTTACTTCTAATTGACTAAACTCCTTCTGCACTTCATCTTTTCCTTTTTTTACATAATTTTCTCATTCAGAGAGCCTTTAATTATCTGAAAGAATCAACATGTGCAATGTCCACTTTTGAAAATTTTACATGAATATTAAGAAAGAGCTTAGATCGTTGAGAGTGTAATGAAATGAACATCAGATATTAAATTTAATTTTTTTTTAATGTAGTAAAGAACCAAAAACACAATAAAATTGAAAATACAGTGATAGAAATGAATAATAATTCAGAAACAAACAAAAAATTCAATTCAATCAATTTCAATCGGAGTCAGATTCCAAGATTGGATCAGTAACTGCCGATTTTGTAGTTGTCAAATTTTTATAAAAGTCATGGAATACTGGTGGTATGTACGGTAGTAATGATATCAGGTCCCGTTTCTTCTCTTCTGTGATTGGAACAGGAGATTTATAAGTAAGTGAAGGTGAAAGTTGAGGAAAGTCCCTTGAGCGGCGTGATACATCTAGAATTGAGAAATCTTCTTCTTCTTTCAGAGATTTTTTGTAAAGAACCTTCAGGGGCTGATCCTTCACATAACGCAGCCATTTGACATCTTTCCATACAAATTTCTCTTTGTTTTCGTTGGATTTACTCATATTTAAATCTGTTTTCAAAAGATTCGCATAGTTGTAAAAACTAGTCTGATTCATTTCCTTGACCAAAAATGGATTTGTCTTGCGGGAGTGTCTAATCAGTTGGATCCAATCATGTGGGTGACTTATGGGTGTGTCGTGATGTTTCTTAAACTTCTCGATTTGAGCATGGTCTGAATCACACTCCATTCGCGAATGCCCAGAAACCATGAATTTATGGTCCAGAACCTCAATCCCAGTCTGGTTAATAATTCGAATGCACATGGCTAGGAATATCGAATTCTTATTCTGGCCTGGACAAGTGTCACTGTACAGAATCAAAGACTTTACGTTGTCGGGCAACTCCTTCACCGCTTCAAAAACACAAGACGCGATTTCGTTCGCTCCACGCTTTGCAACCGATTCATACCAGATGAAACATGTAGCCTTGTCATTCTTCATTTCGTGCACAGTCAAATTAAATGTCCAGAGTTGTCTTTTATAGAAAACCACTGATGTTTCCAAACTGGGAGTCGGCAAGCACTGCTGCAAATCAAATGCCATAACATTCAGACTTTCTTCGGTTTTTGCTCTCAACTTGTCTTTTTTCTTAGTTTCATATGCCAATTCAGCCTCCAAGTGATGGAGTTCTTGTTGCTTCAGAATAAGCTCTTTGTCTCCATCACCAGTAACGTGCGCCAGCTGCATTTTAAACTTGTCGCATGCCTGGCAAGTATCCTTGTGAGGTGATTTTATAGCCAACTTTAAATCGTGGAACAGTGTCTCGTATTTGGTGTAGCTAACAGGATTCTGGACAGTTTCACAATACATTTTGTACGCTTTTATCAAAGTGAAATAGGGAGGTAAATACTTTTTTGCCGTTTCCTTCCTGCAGTAGTGACTCTCGTAACATGGTAATGAATTCAAGTGTTGTCTCACTTCTTGCAACTTATTCTCAGGTATTTTATTAGGTGGAGAATGACGACCTCTCTTGTCTGGAGTTGCCACATTCGCACAAGAACTTTTCTTTTGGTTGCAGATGACCCAGAGAAATTTTGGAGTTTCATCGAAAATTTTCAAAAAACATTTTTTACAAACTTTTATTTGCTTTCCATTCACTGGTACGTGGTAACTCATTGTAACTTGCCGATTTTTCTGTTTTTCAGGGGTGTCCGTTCTCTTTCTTCGCACTTTTGGCGTGGAAAAAGTTACCAGACTGGATAAAAATACTGCTCGTTTGTCGCGAGATCCAAACTTCCAGTATTTTTCAAATAAAGCTTTTTGGGTATCTTCCGAAATTTTTATCTGGCATCTATTCCGGCATTTATTTAGCTTCGTAAAGGTTTTCCCTCTTACATTCTTTCCCGATTCTGTTATATAAGCCTTGCCAGTATTGCGGCTTTTTTTTCTTTCTTCTCTTGCACCTCTGGTTCTACCTTTTGAACCTCGCTTCACACGAGGCATGGCAGCATTGAAAAGAATTTGATTTTTCACGATCGTTTCATTGTGAAATTCGACGGGAGTGCCGGTAGGCACGGCTCCAACAAGCGACCGATTTTTGACGTGGGTATCTTTTCGAGACAATGGTTCTTCGTCACTAATGCTCCACTCACTTGAGGTGCTGGTTTCATTATAATTGGGATCAGCAATGCTATCATCACTTCCAAAGGGATCTGTTTGATCAAAGGTTTCTTCTTGGAATATTGTCGACTCTGCAAATAATGATTTGAGTTTAATAAAACGTCGCATTAGTTCAACTTAGTCAAACACAACTAAGTTTGTACGACTGTTTGGACTTTTTTGGACTGTTTTTGGTGTGATAATGAATCCATTGGTATCGCAAATTAGATACAACAGAATTGAAACTTCGATTGAAAATAGTGTACAACTAATAATAATTTAACCAGCTACCATCAGGATTAAGACCATGATCGCTTTCATCTTCTTCTGCAAATAGTTGTCGTTTGGCGGGTAGTTCTGAAAATTAAAACTATTTTATAAACAATACCTTCAAACTAATAAAAATTATTAAATTTGACCTACCGACAGATTTGTCATGGTGATTCATAGGATATGGAATTTCGCAATTTTGGGACCTACTGTTCTCATGGTAATAGTAGTTGGAGTTAGAATCAATGATATTGTTGTTACCGCCAAAAAAAGGATCCGCTTCAGCCGCAACTGCTTTCATATGCTGGTCTGAAAAAAAAACGCACAGTTTTTGAGTTTAACTAATGTATCCGTGCTGCTGAAACTATAGAATGGCCCAGAAATTTTGTCAGAAAAAAACTCCCATTTGATGTGGAGGCCTCATGTGCAATTTGTTTTCCGAAATTCGGCCTTATGACGCAGATATGACACCTCAAAATTCGACTTATTTTCATGTTTTTTTTTTGCAAATAACTTTACTCATAAGCGGTCTGGCGCACCAATTTGTGAATTGACAAAGCAAAGATATGATTTTGCTCATTGTCTGCCTTGAAGTGAACTTTCAGAGAAATCCCACCAGTGCGCAGCGGTACCAAAGTCGAGTAACAGAAGTGCCAAAATAAAGTTGAAAATGCACAGCTGCTCTTAATAACATGTAAGGAAGCTATGTTTTTTTCCTGAAACAATTTCTGGGACTCTCTGTATAAATTATCAACTACTGGACAGCTTACGAATACCCTACCATAATGTGGATCAGGAATATCTCCGTCAGTTTCAACCCTAACCGCTTTTCTTTTAGCAACAGGTAGCTCTGGAAATCTCGCATTATTCCATGTTTGACAAGAAGTAGGTAAGTACCTACTTGAATAAAACTTACCAACTGATTCATCACGGCCACAACTTCTTTCGTATTGTGCTTTGACTGCTCCTGTGATGAGAAATATTTATTAAATCGTGACCATAGACCGATATGAGGTTAGATTTTAGAGGTTAGTTTGGCAATAAAGTTTTCCACACAAAGCAAAAAATTAAAACGCACTTACCTTTTGTAGGCATTTCAGCGATAGCTTTAGCAGCTTCAACTAGGGCCAAAGTTCGTTTTGAATACATGATTTTCACTGAGATTTTTCTTTAAACAGCACCAACAGCGAACAGCACTTATCACTTAACAGTGTGAAATGGAGTAAGTTCAGGTGGTTGATCTGAAGCGCCAATACATATCACTTGCGTAAAAGGGAACAAGTCAAGTTATTCCATTTTACACAACTTAACTTTACTCTACTCTGAAATATTCCATTTTTCACAACTGATTTTTTCACGATTCAAAGCTTCAAAAAATTACAAGTTTTTTTCTACTGAAAGCTGCCACAATTGTTGATAATGATATGTGAAAAAGTGAAAAATGGCAAAAAATGACTTATTCCCTTTTACCCGGGGTCCGTCCAATTTCTGTCAGTCCGTTTTTGTATCTACAAACAAACATAAAAATAATAGCTACCCTTTTTAATCAAAGGAACAAATTATTTTGCTTTGGCTTGACACGAGGGGGATACATTGGACGTGCATGGGATATCAGTGTCCAATGTAACCCCGTCGAAGTGAAACAACCGAGGAAACCACATAATTCTCCCACTTCCTTTGAAGACACTCTTTGATTTTTGCACAGCATTCCCATATTCTGCTTACCTTGAACAATGTGAAATGTCAGCAGTGAAATTCACGTCCAATAAAGTGTCCAGATAACGATAATAAGATTTTCGAAAAATTTTAATCATCCCCACACACAGAAACACAAGTCGCCATATTGAATATGGGTTGGTTAGGGGCGTGAATACGAGTGCAATAAATGAACAATGGTACCACTATCGGCACAGTAGCAGGAAATACAAAGCTGTCCAATGTATCCCCGTGTCCAATGTATCCCTGGTCTCCCCTATCAGTTTGCATTTCAGTTGTTGATCATTGTTTATTGATTACCTACTGTAAATCGTTTCCGAAAAATGATTTGAAGCGATTTAAATCGATTGTTTAGTATATCGAATTATCGAATAGCCCCTCTGACACAGTAAATGGGCATGCTCTTTGAATAGCATGAAAAATAATTACCCGTCGATGCCAACAATGTCAACGTATGGAAAGAAAATAGTACTTACTCAATACTCATGTACAGGTCACATCTGCAGGTTAATTAATTCAGAAAAGGTCAGTGTAGGGTGAGTGCACTTGTAATGGACATACTGACCCGGGATATCTCAGTTTCTATACCATCTTGCCTTTTCCGTGATGGTAGATGCTTCATCAGTCCATCGTTGTATAAATGTTGAACGTATCCTAGTTTGATAATTTTTAATTGGAGCCTCCTTATTCAATTTATTCGCCTTCCGGCCTTCCGGATGTTCTGGAGATTCCTGAAAGACCTTCTTTGAGATTGGTGCTCAGATATCAGATTACGATGCATATAATTTCTTAATGTCCCTATTGCTGACATGCGTCCAGACCAGTAGAAACCGAGCTAAAAACTTCCCCATTATGTATCCAACCTGCTTTCGTGTAGATTTGCTCGAGCCAAGCCTATTCTTCTGATTGCAAATTAAATCGGCCACTACCACAGCATTTTCCTCGAAAGATAATGAAGAATGAAGAATCGCTGCAGCAAAACTAGTGACATAGAAATCTTTACTTACTGGGGTATCAACATTAACAAACTGGCCGGTCTGCCGTTACCAAGTCTTCGGTCCGTCGACTCTTCTTTCTTGTACTCCGCGCCAAGTCAAAAAGCGCCTGTATTTTGAAATTTCGTTCAGGGAACTTCGCTGTGATTTGTCGAAGTTTTCTATTGAGAGCATTTTCTCGATATTTTGAATAAAGCTTGAAAAAATAACGAACTGCACTGTACCTATACAGGGTGTTTCAGCGATGATATCAAAAAATTTAACTGTGAGACGATCTTGTCAAAATATGACAAAAACCTATACACCATTGTGTAAAATTCAGCCTAATAACGAAGATACAGCCCTTCAAAATTCACTTTTTTCGGAAATTTTGAAAAAATCCAATCAGTGGCGTAGAAGTTATAAGGGGTCATCTTAGTCAACTTTTCTTCAGATGCTTCTAAATGATTGACCCTCATAACTCCTACACCACCGGTTAGATTCTTTTAAAATCTTGGAGGTCGGTAGATAGTTTCAACAAATCAGTCCATGCTGAATATAAGTTATTTTGGCCGAAAAGTCACTGAGTTAAAGAAATTTGAAATCCGAAAAAAGTCAACTGTGAAGGGCTGTATCTTCGTTACTAGGCCGAACTTTGCGAAATGGTGTATAGGTTTTCGTCATATTTTGACGAGATCTACCCACGGATAAATTTTTTGCTATCATCGCTGAAGCACCCTGTATATTCTTTCCGAAGCTACCTTGGTAATCTATGAAATCGTTCAAAAACCGTATATCATTAGGCGCTAGGCTCAAATGGTGATAGACAGCATTACTGCATGGATTCTTCATAAAATATTCAGCCAGTTGATTTTTTGATTAAGTTTTCTTTTTGTTTCCTGTTTGTTGTTATTTTGTAACGTTTAAATTGATTGAACTTAGCGCATAAGGTTTGCTTTCCTTTCCGTCCCCGTTCGACATCTTGAATTCTGCCAAAAGTCAGCCATTTCTATGTTGCACTTTGTAGCCGATCAATCACCTATCCATTGACAGTGAAGGTGTTTGAAGTGGCGTATTAAAAAAAATGTTTTTTTCCTGTTTTATATGCACCAACTGAGTATCTAATCTCAAAATGACCTTATCTCAAAATGCCATTTCTGCATACCTGGTGATTGTAATATTGGTATATGTCAAAATGGTAAAATTGCCCAATAGACAAAAGGGTGGCAGGTGAAAAACCAATTTTTTATGGCAGTCTTCGTATTCAAATGTGATGAATAAGTCTTTTTTCATCGCCATATCTCAGTGAGCGGTGAATCGATTTAGTTCATTGTGGTCTTGAGATGTTGGTAAAAGATTATGTAAAAGATCATTTTTTCCAAATTTCGTCGTTTGCTCTGACAAAATGAAAGCCCATTTCCAAAGAAAAACGAGGCCAAAAGTACTCCTATGTTCAACTTTGTCCGCCATCTTGGATTTTGATAATTTTCATCATTTGAATATTTGACAGTTTGACACTAAAAAATATATCAGCCTCGATATCTGCTAATACTAAGTTTTTGTTGAAATCGCATGAGAAATGAAAATTTACGAGGAAAATGAAACAGTACGGTGTTTTTAAATAAATAAATAAATATAGTCTTTATTGCTCTCCGTAAAAAAGAAATACAATATGTATTTGTAGAGCCCGTCAAGTAACTAAATAATAACTAACAAATAAATAAAATATATACAAGTAACAAGTAGTATCTAACAATTTGACACAAATGAACATAAGTACAACAGTCAATAAAAAAACATGGATTCACAATAATCACGACCAGTGAGCTAAGGTCTTTATATTCCGATCTTCGAAGTACTCATTTAAGGTATAATAGGCCTTTCTGACTAGCATTTGTTTCAGTGTTTTTTTCAGAACATGCAATTTTTTATTTCTTATGGTATGCCATTGTACACCTTGACTATCATGTAAGTAATGTTTTTTTGAAGAAATGAGAAATTCATCCTCTGAGTGAGTAGGTCCTCCCTAAAACGCGTGTCATGACTGTGGCACCTGTCACAGCCACTGAAAAGGTCTCCGTTCGTTTTGACAAAAATGATCGACTCATACAGATAGACACAGGTTTTAGACCCATCGGGTATACAGAGTGGTCCACGGATATGAGGTAGAGAGGTAAGAGTTCCCATTTGAAATAAGTATAGAGTATCAGTCTTGCCGAAATGATATCGCCCTTCTCAAATAACTCAAAACCCTGCAGTGCGATTCATGACGATTTTGTTTATGTTATAAGGAATTCAGTTCTGCACAGGTCCTCGAATTTTCAAAGATAAATTATCATTTTTTTAAAAGTTTGAGCTACTTTCATTCAAAGGTGCATGCTATAGTGTTCTGGTCATTAGTAGATGCCGCGTTGGGCCGGCTCAGGTTCAAATCGTTTTGTTTTTTTTTCAAATTCGAGAAACAAATTATACATCGAGCTGATGATTTTGGTGAAGGATACACTTCAATTCAATGGCCCCTGAAATATTTTGAAAGATGAACACCTCTAACAGTAGAAAAAATCATCAATTCAATATTGTTCAAGAAAAAAAAACAAGTTTTTTCAAGTTCACTTGTTTGAACTTGTGTTCATCCAAATTTACACAACGAATTTACAAACGATACCAAACTTGTCGTAATCGGTTCTACATGGCCAGGAAACCAAAATAGACCACCTAGCAGAGCTTTTTTTGCCAAATAGTTATTTATGTAGTAAGAGCGTAAAGCGACTGTTTTAGGCCCGACGTATGTAAGTTGTGCCCGAGCATAGCGAGGGCACATTCAGACAGAGGGCCTAAAACAGGCTTCACGCTTGAGCTGCATACAACGTTTTTTACACGACCCATTCTTTTTTTGAATTTGATTTTGAACCATAAAAGCCAAAAAACTAAAAAGTGATTATAGATCGATCTAGTTAGCAATGACATTATGGGCACCTATGATTTTGTTTTCACTTGTCATTTAATAATTATCACTAGTGTCAGTGTCTTTTTTATTGAAAAGCACCCAGCAAGAATTTTCGTTTTTGAGGCGCTGCACTCCTCCCGCCGATGGCGATGGTATCTCGAGCCACACTTGATCTTGTGCCGGAGAAGTCCAAAAAAAAATACATGAGAACGTAGGTATACCTATATCTAGCTGAAAAATCCAAGGTGGTGAAGCCTTCTACTTTGTGGTCCGTGTTTTCCATGCTGAAGACAACCCTTTCAGTTAAGGACGACACGGATTTTACCGCAAAGTTACAGCCTACGTAAAGAGACGGATACCTACCTACAAACCAAAATATTCATTCGGCTACACGTTTTATGATGGCACCCACGGCTTTGGGCTTGAAAACGCGCTCTTGTATCGAAAACGGCTATTCAAATTTAGTATTCGCCTGCCCCCTCAAGAAAACTGAGCACGGAACTCAGAAATAGGAATCCGGCCAGAGCCGTCAACGCACATAACCTCACTTTTGGAGTTTCGAATATGTGTATTTTCAAAGCAAACAATTCAACGAGAAGCTTAATAAGTGAAACCATACACCCTTCCCCGCCTTTGGGGGTGTCCCAAATGCCTCTGAGCTGTGCATTTCAACAAATTTATTAGTTTGTGACATTTAATAATAATTACAGGCATTTGTTTTTTGACGCTTAAAAAACCAAAGCCCGAGGGCGTAAAAGTAAAAATTTTACGCCCTCGGGCTAAATGAGCCACTTTACGCCTGAAAATGAGGGTAAAAAGGCTCACTTTACACCCGGTCGTGTAAAAATGGTATCAACGGGATATGATGCGTCGAACTATAACGTATTTGCGTCCAATGGATATCTGCATTGGCGATTTTGGAAAATAGTAGACCACTCAATTCTGAACAGGATACAAATTTTCAGGACGTCCATATTGTTTTCGAGGCTGAAATCTATTTCTTTCTTGTACTTAGCCCAGGCATTTCAGGCGAAAATTTGGTCAAACCCTGAAATAAATTGATACGTTCCTTTTGAAATTTTGCACAAACGGCCTTTGACCAATGCTGAACAACATACTAAACGCTTTGATCCAACAAGTGTGCGGAACAAAGTTTTTGAAAGTAAGGAAGGAGTAAGTGCCGCCAAATCTCTCAGCGCCTGATTGAGAGATGTTGGAAAACTTCAACTGCAGACTTAATTTGACTCTTTTATTCTGTTGCTGCCTGTCGAATTTGGTTCCAATCCATCAAATAGATTTTGGATAATTCAATGGCAAAGTTTTGAAGTTGGACATTTTTTAATATTTGACATATGACAGATAGAGAAGTACTTTTGACTGTTCAGGAACACAGTTTTGCGAAGGCTTTCAAACGACATATTGCATGTCAAGTTCCGAGAGATACAGCTTCTGTCATTATTTGATAGTGACTTTTTTGTTTGACAGATGACAACCAAAAATTAATGGGCTCATTCGACAGCAAAACCATGTCTGCATACACTCAATCAAATAGTAGCATGAATATAACGAAGGACATCATTGATACAATGAATAAGTTCTTTAAAAATCGGTCCAGTGCAATTCATTGCCGGAATGAACGTTATAATATAAAATGATGAACTTTTCTTGAGGGATTACTTGATTCATTATATCTATGAAAGGTGTGCTTGATACTCTTTTCACTAAATAAATGCAACTGTTCATAACGGCTATGTTGAAGTTACATAAACTGACGTTGAAAATTCATTGATTTAATGATCATCTATACATTCCATCGATGAACCCTTGTCATAAGCGTAATGAACAGCCGGTTTTTGTTTGATGAATTGGTTCATGAATCAATTAATTCAGTTTTTCGATCAAGGGGTTATTTGTTGGCAAAATATGAAGAAAGCAGATAAATCTATTTCCTTGCGTTATTTTTCAAAATGGAAATTTCGAATTTGGCATGCGATTTCCTGATGGATACATCTAGAAGACAATATCAAGTTTTTGGTGGAACTAAGGGTGCCTTCTAGATGTATCTACCAGGAAGTCGCCTGCCAAATGTGAAATTTCTATTTTGAGAAATAGAGCGAGGAAATAGGCTTACTCTACTTTCTTCATATTTCGCCTACTAATAAACCCCTCAAGGACGGAGTTCAATTGGTAAAATAAGCGTTGCGAAATCAATCCGTCTGGGTTTATTCCTTGACGGATTTACACCATTTTGGTCTCTTTCGAAAGCTACAAGGATGTACTTTGGTTTGAGCCCATTGGCATTTCCAAAATCCAAAAATAATGTTTTCAAATGTCAAAATTAATTTATTTATTCTGGATTTCGGAAATGCCAATGGGCTCAAACCAAAGTACATCCTTGTAGCTTTCAAAAGAGACCAAAATGGTAAGAATCCGCCAAGGAATAAACCCAGACGGATTGATTTCGCAACGCTTATTTCACCAATATGACTCCGTCCTTAATCGATTAAATAAATTAATTATTTTATGAACCTATTCGTTAGGCATATGGTATGGTTACATATCATATCAAATACACGTACCAAGCTATAATAATAAGTACAAACTCAAGATGTTTTTCTCATTTTTATTTTTCAAAGAATTATATAGAATATGAACTTTAATGAATGAATTAACTGATTTTGTAAAAAATAATCTCAATAAAGGACCAGAACAAAATAGAAGAAAATACAAAAGCTTTTCCCTATGGCGTCCCAATTCAATTCGATAGAAGACTGTCTCCCGTCATGTAGATGGCATAATCCATGTCAATCTGAAAACAGAATAAAAAATATCAACTAGGTTTTGTGCGTTTCTACGTTTTCTGAAAATGGAAGTGTGTATTCAGATACTTGGGTGTGAAAATTTCGCTGTCTGATAATAAAAATAGATTTCAGGTACAGGCTAGGTGTCTAAGAATGATAAATATATTATTACCACTTACCTACCAGTTTGTAGCTAGTAGGCGTTTTATGAAAAGGTTATATCTGTTGAAGATTTCCGCCTTTGTGTCCATTTTCCTGATCCATCTATGCGAAATTGTCGGCACGCTTTCCAGTAACTATCAAGCTCATTGGTTGACAGCTTATAGAAGTTCGAAGACCTGGTAACAATTCAGCGTCTTAATCTGGAACTGGAAAAAGAAATTATTATTATTTATTACCGAAATTGAAGTGAACATTGTAACCATACCAAATTTTTTTTCTGGCCAAGAAAATTTCTTGGATGTTTGTTACGATTTTGGCACCTCAAAATGCTTCTCTACGGGTTTTTTTGAATCACTTTTCAAATTCAAAAATTCAAAGTCTGAATTTCAAAAGACTAAATAAATAAATAATAATGTAAATGGACTCAGAGTGCAAAATTTACCAGTTTTTCAGGAGGAAACTTCTCCTTGCCAACCCTTTGGCCGAGTTCTATTGATGTATCAAACCCAATTTTTTTTTTATTTCAACCCCAAATAAACTTCACAATCTGCCCGGAGGCAATAAACAAAGTGTGCAACATAGATAACAATATATAAAAATTAACATGAGTACTCTTTGAGTTAGTGGTCTACATTAAAACCCTAACTGTTGATCAACTTTACGCTTTGTGAATTAGGGAGTTTTTATTTCAGAAAACTGGATCTAGACCCGATTTGGTAAATCTAGCGGTTTGTATCGCTTCAATCTGTAAGTTGTGTTACTGTTATCTAGGAGGTTGACCGCTAGACTGTTGAGGTGTTCTTCTAATCGAGATAGATGCTTTTCACTCGCGAACTTCACTTCCTCGCGCACTGAACACATGCGAAGATCTTGGTGGATGGTGTCGTTGGTGACATACCATGGAGAATCGGTGATGGTGCGAAGTGTTTTTGATTGGAAGCGCTGCAGGATCTCAATGTTCTAGTTACTAGCAGTGCCCCAAAGTTGCATGTCATACGTCCACACTGGCTTGAGTATAGCTTTGTAGATGAGGAGCTTGTTTTCTATACACAGCTGAGATCGTCTACCAAGTAGCCAGTACAACCTGCTGAATTTCATGCCAAGTTGTTTGCGCTTAGTGAAAATATGCTTCTTTCATGTTAGCCTTCGGGCAGTGTGCATCCCCAGGTACTTGGCGTCCTCAGCTTGTGGTAGTTGTTTCCCGTTCATGGTCACTGGTGGGCAAGTCTCTTTCCTTAGAGTGTAGGTGACATGGATGACTTGGATTCGTTCGCTATTATTCGCCATTTTTTCTGCCAGGTCTGAACGTTGTCCATGGATTTCTGCAGTTTCCGAGATGCTATTGTAGGGGCTTCATGCTTACCGTGCCTCGGAGAGCACGTTAAGCTGTCGGTCCACGGTTAAGTAGAGTAGCCATTGGCTAGACTTCGCCGTTACAAAAACGAAATTATTATTATTATTATTATTATAACCACTAGCGCTGTGTCGTCTGCGAAAGTAGCTGTCAGGTCCTGTTGGGATGTCAGCTGTGTATAACAGGTATAACGTTGGTCCGAGCACACTGCCCTGTGGAACACCAGCTTGGATTGGGTACAGGTTGGTTACTTCTCCCCGGTATTTCACTTGGAAATGAGCCGGTGAAAACCAGCATGGTGTCAGTCATAAAACATCATTTTGAGATATGGCCCTGAGAAATGAGAAGATCCCATTTGAATGTGCAGCGAGGCAGAGAAGCGAAGGCGTGTAATTTTTTCGCAAAAAGTGCTGCGTTTTTTATTCTTAGCCTCAAAAATAGAGCAAGAAAAGGAGATTCTGAATATGTCAAAAATCGAAAAACTCAAAATCGTGACATACACCATTTAGTGCAAGCGGTACACACCCAAAAACACATCGATACTGCATTTTGGAGTGAAGTAACGAGATTTGGTATGGGCATACTTTATACCAAGACAAGCGATTTGACCCGCAGCACTCGATATTTGGTCCCTTAGGGGGCCAATGGGGGCCCTCCAAATTTTCAAGATGCAAGAACTTGCACATGACGATCATTGACTATCGTCATGTATGTCATAAGTGGAGCTTACGGGTCTATTGAAAATATTTTCATCAATTGTCGTTGTGTCTGATTCATTCTACACACTTGAAAAAAAAATTCTTTGGCAGAGGTCAAAAGAACTGTTTTTATTTTTTCTTCTATGCAAAGAGACGATAAATTCATATGTTCTGTTGCGTCCCTAACTAAATCGCATTCCCTGAACCTAATTATAAAGAAATTTTTCTTGTAATGGTATTTTTCAAAGAAGTGGTGACCTCTTCAGTACCTCTTTTCCAAGAGCATTTCTTTCTATGTCCCCACTGGATATCACTCGTAATTTTTGCAGGAATGGAGTCCTCGAACTCTTTTCCTGGTAGATGCGAAGCAACATGACTCTAAAACGCCCAAGGAAGCCCAAAAAAAAAATTTCTGCTGGGCCGTCCAACTTACGATATTTTGATTTTATAGTAGGAGAGACGCGGACCAGTATTCAATCCAGGCTGCAGGCACAGGCGATTTGGTTTCAACAGTAAATATTCTTCCATGACGTGTTTTATTGCAGTACAACATTCGCAGAGTCGTTAGGTGTAAGTAGGTATATTTTCCGATAGAACTTATTCGCCTAGACTAGATCTTATTTATTTGCGCTCTCCCCTACTACAAAATCAACATGCCAAAAATTTGACGGCCTAGCAGAAAAAAAAAATTCTAGGGCTCTCTTGTGTGTTTTGAAGCCATGTTGCATGGAAATTACTAAGAAAAGAGTTCAAGCTTCCCATATCAGCGAAAATTGACAGTCTTATCCACTAGGAACATTGAAAAAAATGCTGTTGAAAAAAGTGTACTGAAGAGGTCACCTCTTCTTGGGAAAATGATATTGCGAAAAAATTGTCTTCATATTTGGGCTTACGGAACGCGATTTAGTTGGGAACGCAACAAAACATATGAATTTATCGTTTCCTTGCACAGCAGAAAAAATAAAAACAGTTTTTTTGACCTCTGCGAAAGAATTTTTTTTTCAAATGTGAAGAATGAATCGGACACGACGACATTTGATAGAAGCATTTTCAATAGACCCGTAAGCTTCACTTATGACATACATGACGATACTCAATGATCATTTCGAGAAAGTTCTTGCATCTTGAAAATTTGGAGGGCCCCCATTGGCCCCCTAAGGGACGAAATATCGAGTGCTGCGGGTCAAATCGCTTGTCTTGGTATAAAGTACGCCCATGCAAAATCTTGTTACTGCACTCCAAAATGCGGTATGCTTTTGCGTACCGCTCCCACTACATTGTGGTTTCCATAGGCTCAAATATCTGTTGGTGAGATACGATTCAAGTACTTGATAAAAACAATGTGGCAATTTCATTTTCAGTTTAAAGAGAAATCCTTTGTGCCAGACCTTGTCGAAAGCTTGTGTAACAATATGGAAACAACAACAGAACAACTGTCTAGTAAGCCCTTTTGTGTCTTCATGTGTTGGTCGGGGATAAGGCTTCCTTGTGTCTTCAGCATCGTTTTTAGCTCTGATGAGCCCCCTTATCGTGTTTCCTCGGAGCTTATGGAATCCTATCGTAAACTTCCTTGTGTCTTATTTTTGTGTTATTTGCTGATTAGGGCTCCCTTTGTGTCTTCATGAGGCCTGATGGGCCCTTGGTTGTCTTGTTACCGTTTTCGGAACTCTAGAATGGGCCCATTTGTGTCTGGCCTTGTGGTGGAAATGGCAGACTTAAGGATGAAGTTGAATTGGTGAAATAAAGCGTTGCGGAATTCCAGCGGGCTTATTCCTTGACAGAAATTTAACATTCAAGTCTCTTTCGAAAGCTACAAGGAGGTACTTTGGTTTGAGCCTATAGCAGGCCTATAGACATTCTCAAAATCCGTTTTTACCAGTTCAACTCCATCCTTGAATTGATCGAAGCCCTACACACCCCAAAGTACGAGGGCCTCGATGAGGGCAGTCGAACTTCAAAGCGCAAAGTCTCTCAACGAGGGGAACGTTGCTTGAAGCGTAGGTATTCCCAAATACCTTCGAAGGCCATTTGGGCTGGAGTTTACATGATGGTCACGATTCTCGGGAAGAACTGTCATACGACGAATTGTCCAGCGAAGGATTTTCCCCGCGAAGCATTGTCCTAGCACCGTCGAAATTTATACCTTTTTGTGCAAAAATATTGATAGTCTTAGGTGGGTTGTTCGTTTATGAACCATCGGCTATTTCTGATCCGAGGCCTAATAATTATAACACGGATGCTGGTGGATGAGCAAGGTGACCTGACATTTTCTCTAACCCTGTATACTTCAACATTATGCTGGAGCTTTTCAACAAACATGCGCGGCGGTCCGCTGCGCTATGAGCTCCTTTATGAAATATTCATTTATGCAATTTTCATTTAGGAATGTCTAAATCGAGAAGTAGATCTCCACTTCGTAAGGGTCGGGAAAGTTACGGTTCAAGGAAATCATGTAAGTGCTGTCGGTAGAAAAGCTTGAAAGAAAAATTTTAATATGAAATATTTTACAGTCCGGAGATACCCAAGCGATAAGAAAACTGCCACATCCAAATTATCTCACCGAAAGCCTCACTATAATAACTGTTGGGAAAAAGGTAGGTAGATTGGTAAAGGTCAAATTTTTAGTGTTTTCAATCATTTTGTATAATATATATTTTCCGAACCAAAGCCGGCGTCTGCAGGCATTCGAGAAAACACAGCAATAGAAGACGATCCAACAGCGACAGCGAGTCATCCTTTGCCAGTGTCGATGAAAAATCCAAATCATCTTCCAGAAATTCCAGAAAACCTCGAAATTCAGCAGCACTTCAACAGACTGCCGAAAATGGAACGATCCAAGAACAAAATCGTGTAATTTCACCTGGCAACGTGGGACCTGAACCTACCACAACGATTTTATTGCGGGGACTGTCGAAGGACGTCACAGAATCTGATGTTAGTATTACAAGGACCCAACGTACGTCATTATAAACCTAATTAAAAATTCTCTTGTAGATTTACCAGGATATAGTAAGGTGTAATTTAAGACCCATGGATATACGTCTCATGAGGAGAAAATTAACAGGTGCGCTGCTAATTTTAGCCTTCAGATATTGTTCATGCGCTCAGCTTAATTATTGTAGGTACACCCCGTGGGTTCGCTTTCATCCAATTTAAGACATTGAAAGAAGCTAAGCAATACATGGACATGAAAAAGGTACCGATTTATTCTTCGTAAAAGAATAGTTTTGATGGAATCGATTTCAGATTTTATTTATTTGAAATTGTTTAATCATTTAGTCTGATGTCTTAAGCGAATTCCTTTACTTTTTCATTTCAGTATAAATTAGTCATAATAATAATTCGTTTTCAATTTCACATAGGGCCTTATACAGTTTGGAGATAAATGTCTAGCCATCATGCAGTACAGCTTGGATAACAGGACTAGCGCAAAATTCATCGTCAATCAAGATTGGTTTTGCAGAAAGGTAGGCGTAAAGCTTTCAGTAGAAAATCCCTGTTTCAAAAATCAATCTGCTTCAAGTGCTCAACGAAAAACTTCCAAAAGCGAACGAGCTGCTACACTTGTCAAGCGTCCAAATCAGAAAGTTCCTTTGGAGGTGCTGGGAGTGATGAAGTTTGTAGTTACCCTACGAAAAGTAAGATTTGCGTACCTATTTACACGTATATAGACCTTGCTTCTTCTTGAGATAACATAACCGAAAGTTGAGAACGCTATTGCGTAAATCTCATTCAAGTTTCATCGAAGTTATATTGAGAAAAAACAGGATTTACTTCTAAGCGTATGTTCCAACAGTAATCTTGGATGTTTTACAGCTTTGATGCTTCGAAACTTGGACGCTTTGACCACAGAAGAATCTGTTTTGACGTTTTTGAACACCGCCATCCCTGAACTAGTGAAGTCGGTTACTGCAGTACGTATTGGCCGTGACCCTGTGACGTCCCTATCTCTAGGAGTTTGCTATTTGAGTACTGGAAGCACCATGGATTCTTTGTCAATCACTTTTGCTTTGAGCAAGGTTCCTCTGATCATTGACAAAAGATCTGGTTTGTTATGCGCGGCTGTTATTTTCAGTTCAAAGCAACTAAATTTGTGAGTTCCAGTCGTTTTGTCTTACTGCAAGTACGCAATAGATATGGTCAACAAGGTTCCTGATGCAATGCTGGAGGCTAAAGTGAATGCTGACGTTTTAGCAGATACAGCTGCTAGGCTTTACGCTGGAAATCCAATTGAATACGTACAGTATCTGGAATATCACAAGAATTACTATCAAGGAATTGTTAATTGGCCTTCACTAACCGTTGATGGATGTAGCGACCAAAACGTCAATAACTGGGATTATGGTAGGTTTTCCAGTAGATAAAGGCTGTCTGATTTCAACATGATTCTAGTGGGCTGTGTTTCTGGTCATCATCGGCCGATTGCGGCCTGAATCGCAGCCCAATAGAATCATGTAGAAATCAGTCAGCTTATAGTAAATAAGCTTGCAAAGAAATATTGAGGAAAAATGTAAAAGTAATTGTGATCAAATTGTTGAAACGGTACAGTTTTTGACATACCTACCCATGTTGTTTTCCATTTTGGCTACTTTTCACTGAGCCATTACTCACAGCGAAACCAAAAATGATTGGCAATTTTAATTATTATCATTATCAGATTCCCTCCAACATTACCCTTTTACTGACTTTCAGAAAAATAGGTTGCGAGCTGCGGCCATCGCATCCCTCTAACGTTGTGTGTGTCTGTAATCTGCTATGATAACAGCCGTAACGTTGAACCGATCGACTTGAAATTCGGTATGCAGACATGGTTTTGCTGTCGGATGAGCCCATTAGTTTTTGAAAGTCATCTGTCAAACGGAAATGTGACAAGCAAAAAATAACAGAAGTTATATATCACGGAACTTGACTCGCAATATACCGTTTGAAAGCCCACAAAAAACTGTATTCAGAACAGTTAAAAGTATTGCCCTATCAGTAATCTATCAAATGTCAAAAAATAAAAATTGCCAAAATTCAAAATTTTACCATTTGATTATTCAAAATCTATCCGATGGATTGAGACCAAATTTGACAGGAAGCAGCACAACAAACGTGTCCAATTAGGTCTGCAGTTGCAATTTTCAACCATTTTCCAGTCGAGCGTTATGAATTTTCAAAATTTCTCCTAGCCGTTGCCACGCGAGAGGGCCTCCGCCTCCCGTCCGTATTTTGGCCAGGACGACTCGCTTTTGATGCTGGACTTCACTGTAAAAATTCGTTCCTCCTTGGGGATCTACTTATTTCGAAAAAATTTCAACTGATATCGAAAGTAGATTGGATTGGGCGTCGTGTAGACCCATTTTCAAAATCGGCACGGCTTCGGTTTTCCGACGGTATTTTTCCAGTCGAGCGTTATGAATTTCCAAAATTTCTCCTAGCCGTTGCCACGCGAGAGGGCCTTCGCCTCCCGTCCGTATTTTGGCCAGGACGACTCGTTTTTGATGCTGGACTTCACTGTAAAAATTCGTTCCTCCTTGGGGATCTACTTATTTCGAAAAAATTTCAACTGATGTCGAAAGTAGATTGGATTGGGCGTCGTGTAGACCCATTTTCAAAATCGGCACGGCTTCGGTTTTCCGACGGTATTTTTTTCAAAATGCAATTTGCACATTCTGTGAATTTGAAAAAAGTGCAGTGGAAACTTTGACATGCGGTGAGCCCATGAACTTACTGCTGGTGGCTATGCCAAAAAATTGAGATAAACGCACCCCTATGGAACGAGAAATCTGCAGCCAGGTTGAAATCGTTTTATGCCAGCAGTTCTCAATCAACTCATGGGACCCTACTCTTTATTAAATCATAGTGCTCATCCATTGATGTTTTGTTGATCCATAAATAAAAACAAAGTCCCTTGCAGTTATATTGCGATTGCTTTCACCTTAAAACAAAGCATATTGACATCTTTCTAGACTAAAATAATAATAATAATGTATCCCGCATTATATAGTTTGACAGCCACTCGTTCACTATTAATTCTTCTACATTATGAGGCTTCAAAGCACAGTTCCGAGCGCCCTCTCTATTTTTTGACAAGCACGACGACAAAAAAGCCAGCGCCATCTGTCATTTCTGCCAATCAATAACTGTACTTCGAACTTGCTGTTGTAGTGCACCATCCCTGATTTAAACCCGATTTTGCAATGGTCGCTCCATGGCGAACTGTCCACCATAACATGGTGGAGCGATTGTCATGAAATCAAGTAGCAGTCCAGCTCTATGTATAAGTTCCTGGGTGAGCCCCACGTAGGGCATCCAATCCCGAGACCTAAACGAAGTCTCGGGATTTCGGGATTGAAAATTTCGAATCCCGGGACCCCGGGATTTTCGGGATTTTTCAAGTGATGCAGATTTTCGCCTCGGTTGAGTGGAAAACAGAGTCAAAGCAAGAGACACAGATAATTCAAGTTAGTAAATCATCATTTGACACCATTATTAGTATTTTATTTTATTTATTTTGCATAAATAAAATATTGCAGTTGCATTGCAATCATGCATGCTTTCTTCGAGGAAGCAAAAATTACTTGCTGAGACAAAAGAAATTGTTTTTTTTATTTATATAGGTACCTATTAGACAAAAAAAATCTCATCTACCTCGTTTGAGGTGTAGGGAAATTTGAGGTGTTTTAATTTATCACAGTTTTATTTTATTTCATGTGTTTGGACATGTTCTTAAGTTTTCAAGGGCCGCAATTTTTATTTCCATAGAACTTTGCCTGGAACTTGAATACCATGGTGTTTGGTGGTATGGTAACCGGAAGAAGTATCTGGTGTGAAAATACCAGCTCTAAGTGTAATGTACCATGTACCTCACTCCATTGATTCTAATATTAGTATACCTTCCATTACCAAGTACCAATACTATCAATTACCATCAATTATTATACAATAAATGATGATAATAGGGTACTTTAGTTTTATTTTAGCAGAATAAATATGATAATAATTTTATCTAAAAATGGTTTCAAATTCAGTGTGCTCACTTGAATAATCTGTGTCTCTTGATGCATAAACGCCATTAACTCTATTTCATTTAAGTGATGTGAAAAGATGCATCATCAAAGGGTCAAAAAATCCCGGGATCTCAGTGGAAAAATCCCGGGATCTCGGTGGAAAAATCCCGGGATTTTCGGGATTGGATGCCCTAGCCCCACGAAATATCCATTTTAGGTGCAGACATGCTTAAAATGGAAGTTGGAGAAAAGATTTAATCGATTTTTGAAGGGAAATTTTTGAAATCGGACCCACAGTTTTCGAGTTTTCCTCTGGAAAAACTGCAAATTTTCCAACTTTTTATCCCATGAACAGATTTTCACCAATTTGTTTTAAAACAAGAGGTAGGTATCTGGTTCTTGAACATTTCTTACATTTTTTTTTTCAATTCCCCGGGAATTTCTCTGTCGAAAATGTAAAACCGGCCTGGGTTGTCGAGACCGGACTCAAATGATGGAGCTCAAAATGGTCAAAATGAAGCCCCTATTGAGAACAAAATCTCAATTCTTCAATCTTTTCCTCAAATTGTAAGTTTCCAACCGGAGGGACGTCTCATACAAAAATTTCCATCCGTTTGCTACTCGTCAGGGAAGTCTTGGGGGGAGGGGGAGGGTGACAGAGCTCAATATGAAAGCTCTATCATTTTTTTCGTGAACATTTATTGATAATCTAACCTACCATGGATATACAATCTGCCCGGTCTGCGAAAACGCGTTATTTTTTTTTATGACAGCATTTTACGATGTCAAACACTCCTAATTATAATGTTGGTAAACATATTATACCTGCTTGCTAATTATATCCCGTTCACGTAGCAGAACCAAGACTTTTTGAATCAAAAACAAAAGCGACAAGCTAGAGCTGGAGCTTTTGGGTGTTTACGGCTGATGTCTGCTGATGGTTTCACACCAAAACTTTGCAGGTGCCGTCAGACGCAGCCGTAGTCCCCCCCCCCTCTCAGCTTGTCACTTAATTTTTATTCAAAAAGACTTACTTTTGCATTTGCAACGCGAACGAGATTTATATTCACTGCGATGCTACTCCAAGAGGAGAAATAAATAAACTTTTGTTATTCTAGTGGCTGCGTATGCCCCAATGAACGTATACACAACGACCGCTTTCAGTCCTGATGTGAACCCCAACTGGAACAACGAAAACGAACCTGTTCAAGTGCACTGTAACGAGCCAGAGAAGGAACCTCCTGTACATGTCCCTGAAGTTAAACATGTTGCGAAAACTTCAAGAAAAGAGAAAAATCGAGCAGAATTTTCAAAGGATTCAATCAAAGCACCAGGTCCGAAAATTGTGAAAAAACAAGAAAAAGGCTTCATTACAGATAATCGGCCCGGTAAACTAAATCGGAAGATAAAAGAGGACGCTGCGGCTAAACGGATCACTTTTACCGCTGTCGTTGCGTCAAGTAGTAATGAAGGAGAGGTACTCGGACAAGAATGGTTGGACTTCACGAACAAAATTTGTAAGCTATGCGAGCGTAGGTTCAAGACATCTGATATGTTACTTGAGCATGCCAAACGCTCTGAGCTACACAAGTGCAATTTTAAAGTGAAGGAAGTCAGCAAGAGCTTCGATGAACACATGACTCGTTTGCTACGAAGTCAGTGATTTTGTTCTATTTTTACATTTTTTTAAGCACCTATTTACGTTCTATGTTTTTCTTCAAAGTATTTTATTGAATAAATAAGTATTGTGATTCTATGGCAGGCATTATCAAGTAGGTATGGACATAATTCCTCGGGTTTCTCTTGGCCATTGTTTCGCAAGAATCCAGGGGCGTTCCTGTGCTGTCAATATTCGGGGACCATTTGATTGACGCCCAGACGACAGGCGACGTGGAGAATACCAGTAGTCGTTCAGCAACAATGGATCCATCGTGGAACAGAAGGTAAAAGATGAAACAAAAAAACTGAAGCACATAAAATACCCAGAGAGCAAAATCGCCTTAGATATAAAGTCAGTATGAAACAACAGCTGATTTATTGCACCTTGTAACACACGGTGATATACGAGTTTGTATAAACTGGCTATTAAAGTGGCGTTCACACCGCGAACGCTCCCTCTTCGTCTATTATACAAACACACCGTTCAAGGATGTTGCCAATGTTACTTCTTTCAAAAATTCAAATTCGTACACACCACAAATATATGTACCTACTCTTCTGCCGGCATATTAATATCCAAGCCGCATTTGTTCTGGTGTATTAAAAGGAGTACATTAATGGATGGTTTGTTCACGGTGGCTTTACCAGCGCAGCCGAAGAAGATACCATCAACGTTTGCTCTTATAAATCAGGATTACCGATAACAAAGCTGAACTTGCTTGTTCTCTTATTAAGATGTTGTTTGCCATCACGGTTTTTGCACTGCGTCAAGCGAAAAAGTCTTGCCAAGAACGTAAGAAAGAGCTTAGAAATGACTGACCAAGCATCAAGAAGATTAGTGCAGAAACGCATTTGCATCTCAGCTGTGATGCGGAGGAATTTTAATTCTCATAGACGATGATAACATTTACGGTACATTAAGCGATATAATAGATAATAAAGCGATTGATGCTGGCTCAAGTTTTTATGGCCGGTCGTAAAACCCGAGTCCAGTTTGGAAGCGAAGAACTTTTCAAAAAGGGAATAACTGGGTGACAGGTGTCACGGAATGAAGGGTTCAGATGATGGTCGTGTGCCATATTTCGGAGCACCTTTCCAACTGTTGTTGGTCGACTTGAAATTATTAGTGTTTGATGTTTACTTTGTGGATTGGAGTCAAGTTCAGAGGCTCGCTCGGAGCTGTTATTAGCATTGTTAACCGTAGGTACCTCTATATACCTGATGGTTGCGTGGATTGTTCCGTTTGAATTTCGAACTCCCGTCTGGTGGGGGATGATTTTATCCGCACAAGCTTGAGAACGAAAGAGTTGAAGCTTGTGTGCAAGTGCTTGGTCGGTCGACGTGAGAAAGAATTTTTAATGTCGCCGCATGGGGGCTAAATCAATGCGGAATCTTTGCGAAACAAGCGCTCTCAGCACGAACATCTGATAAGTTTCGGTATACCCTCGCGCTCGATCGTGCAGACACAGTGCGCCCTTCTGCGTGATTGTTGCAAAATTAAGAATGCATGCCAGTTGAAAAGGTTGTAGGGAATTTGCTGAGGAAGGTGTACCTACGCATACTCGCGTCTAGAGGAGTAGTGGCCACTTTTTAGCATTATTTTGTGGCAAATAAATGTTAGGTAGGTATCATAGTGTGGGTTCTACCAAAAGTTTCATGAATGAGTTAACTTCAATCTGAATTAGTTGCTTGCCAATAGCAAGGCCAGTTGCTTAGGAACAAACTCAGTTAAAGTTAACTCGCTCATAAAACTTCAACTTTTGGTGGAACGAACGGTTCCTATTATTTTCCCGTTGTTTGCGAGAGGCGACCATTGAAGATTGCGCATGATTAGGGCTTATTCCATTCCATGGAAAACTATGCATTTTCTCAAATTAACGACTTATCAAGATAAGGTATAGATTAAAATAATTATATGAATAATTATATTATAATAAAGATGTATAACGTGCATCTACCTGCAACGTGCTGCTTGTATTAAACCGTAAGCAACCAGGAATATGCCTAAATGCAGCAGTTTACTATAAAATTATTTAAATGCCATTATTGTTGAACATTTACATTTTTGTGATAAATAACTTTAATAACATATTATTACGACAGAGTTACACGCTGGAAAATGCTCCAGTACAAACGTGTGCAGGCAGGTATGTACCTCCTGCCTCACCTGAATTAATTTATTTCACAATTATAGTTATACGCGATTAGCACTCTTCATAGTTGTATGAAAATTCATTCGGAGATTACAATCGGATCGCATTATTCGTGATGTTTTTTTCTAACATGCTTTTTTTCTTGTATTTCTTTCCTGTGCAAAGCGCTAGAGTAGCTACACACCACTGTACACAGTACGGAACAAGTATAATTGGGTGATTTTTATCGAATCTTGCGTGAAGTGCTGCACACGGGAGAAAACGGATGATGCACTATTTATATCACGACCCACCTTCGGACACTATGCTCGTTCTATTGTTCTTTATAACAAGATCCAATAAGATAGCGCCTCTCCCACACGGCCGTGTTTCGTGAAGCCGCAGAAAACAAGACCTGCAACTTCAGAGGGTGGCGAAACTGTTCGGAAATTGCCTTTAATTGGCCAGAGGTGCACAACCGGTATAATCGATTTTCAGCGCATCATTTCCTGAAGCAAGTGTTTTTTTTTTTGTACTCAAGTGCATCGGTTTTGATGCCAGAGGATACCGACTTACATACACTTCAGCATGTAACCTAGAGGAAGTGGATCTTGTTCCCGTCTCGGCGGCGCGTTCCTCCTTCCTCCTGCTAATGAATGAACGCATCTGTATGCATATGCCTCATGCTTAATTTTTAATTCGCCAAACTAATTGCTCATTATAGACGGAGGTGTCTACAGTTCCGTGACCGGCGGTTGTTGTTGTGGGAGTGATTGCGAGCACCAAAGATGCGTGATTCACACGCCAAGGTCGCCCCCGTGAACAACGGTCGTGGAAACCCATTTGCATATAGTAAAATGAAATTTCATTCATGCGTTGTTCGTTTGTTTCAGTCCTGGGACGATTGGATGCCGTCGTGCCTTGGCATATGCTTGGGTATGGATGGGCGTCGTGGGATTTGTGGGTCATTGCAGTCCCGGCCCGCAGACGACGGTCCCCAGGTGAGCTGCTTCAGTAGCAAGTCAAAAGTGTCGCGATGCAAGTTCCAGGAGTGCATCGAGGACCTAGGTTTGTCCACTTTCATTTATTCTTCAAATCAAACAATAAGCATCACCATAGGTAGGTCTAGTCCATTTTAATAATTTCATCGTTTCATCGCAAACAGATACGTTTCGTGGTGTCGATAGAAGAGTGTAACTAACTTAGGTATAGTTGATACCTACTCAACTTTGTTGATACCTACTTAACTTTCCTATCCGAAAACGTAAACATTATTAGTTTTGGCTCTCTCATCTGAAGGAGACATTTATGTAGAAACATCCTGGAGAATATTATTTGGAAATAGGCATAAGAAAATCCAAGTCAAACTACGGGACCATACTTATACGGACGGAAAAAGTAAATGCTTGATACAATCTCATCTCAAGACCTGACTATGATTACGGCCACAAGTCTCAGTTTATGCATATATCTGATATCTGCACATGGCGCACGATGGAAGAATTGATACTCACTCTAAGGACGAAGTTGAATTGGCAAAATAAGGCGTTGCGGAATCCATCGCTGTGGGTTTATTCCTTGACAGAAATTCACCATTTAGGTTTTTTTTCGAAAGCTACAAGAGTGTACTTTAATTTTGGCTTTTTAGCATTCCCAAAATCCAAGAACAATTCTTTCAAATTTCGAAATTTTCCATTTTTTTGAGATTTTGGAAATGCCAATAGGCTCAAACCAAAGTACATCTTTGTAGCTTTCGAAAGAGACTTTTTAAAAATAATATTTTCCTCCTTGTCGGCACCCATGCGGCTATAGGAGTTTTTTTTTTGCCATTTATTAATTTCAGTTGCATTGAAAAATTTCACTTCATTTTCAAGTCACAACACCCAGACTTACATCATCGGTAATCTGGAATCGAACCCGGAGCCTTACTTCGCCGAGCAGGTGCGCATCCCACTCGACTAGTGGGTCGTCAATCAACCAAAGTACGTCTTTGTAGCTTTCGAAAGAGACCTGAATGGTAAATTTCTGCCAAGGAATAAACCCACAGCGATTGAAGTTGAATGGAAGAGGTGCAGGGGGCAGGTGGAAGAACAAACTTTGCCCACCTGAACTACGCTCCACCGGTGCACTTCTTTTTCTGGATAAAGACATCCTATCATTATTATTGATTTTGCAACGCCTTATTTTACCAATTTAAGTCCGTCCTCATGCGTATAAAGTATCCGAAACAACGAAAAACTTATCGACGAAACCTTTTCTGATAACTTACCGACTTTGACTATTCATCGAACAGTTTTCTTCCATTTTTCACAGATGTATCAAGAATGACATTCTTTAAAAAATAATGATAATAAAAAAGATGGAGTGCCATTTGAAAAAAAAATCTGGATTGCTTGGGGTGGACGAATTGGTCCGATCCATTCGTACTTTTGCCTACCGATATCACCTGTGTTACTAAAGGCGCTTACGAATACCCTGATCCGGATTCCGATCACTAGGGTCACGTGACGGATTCATCGGATTAGTGTGATCCGATTGTATGTTTTCGAACACGACATGTTCCCGAGAACCAATAACCAATCTCGCACGCTTTCAGGAAACTGGCTACATCGATGTACTGCGGATTACATAAAATTTCCAGGAGCTGATGTGGCTGATATGGATGCGAGATAGATGGGTGATGCAAAATGATTGATTGACGAGCTAGAACAAAATAAATTGGTAAACGCAAGTCAGAACTGGCCAGAACTGTCAATTTGTCTGTTTTTAATGTTCGAGGGTTGGCAATATTGCCTAATCTGGCGAGGAACCCTCCTTCGCGGCGGATCACTCGAATTCGTCGATCGGATTGAGAATGATATCACCATAAACGGGTTTCCGAACGCAACGGATTCGAATCCAGTAATCCGGATCACATCGGATCAGGGTTTTCACAAGCGCCTTAATTGACACTCGGCAATTTGAAAACTGTATCTTGAAAATTGGAGAAATTATCGCAACTGTAAGTTTTCGCGCGGACACCCGGTATAAATTCAATAGAAGAAAATTGAGAGTATTTTCGTGTAGACATTAGGTTAATCACTCTGTAACGGGTGTTTTTTTAAATCTGGCGTCCAAGTATGCTGTGTCCAGCCAAAAAGAGCCTCATTCGGCTGGAGCACAGCATGCTTGACGCCAGATTTAAAAAAAAAACACCCGTTATATGCCGCGCCTGTATGTGCTGTATAAAATAAGGAAGAGCATCAAACATCATTTCCCGCAAAAAATGTCAAATTCGTTTCAAAAGAGGCCCGGGCGATTCGTGTATCGCATCGTGGTGGTGAAGTATTAACGTGTTGAATATTGGCACTGCAACCAACCGGAAGGTTTTGAGGATTTTCTTTCTCGAATCACGGTTCCGTTGAAAAAAAAAATACATATAAATTTTTATGTTGAGTGATGCAGATTTGACAGGCTCATATTACAGTGGCTTACTTCACATTCTGGACCCGGGAGGCAAAGCCCTTGGGGGCTCCCTCTGTAGTTGTGCCTCAGGCGAATTTATCGGAATCATATTATTCAAGTATGATGTTGCAGAGTTGAATTTGAACACGATTGATTTCACAACGGTTCTGAGCCATTTGATTCTCAACACAACTCGAAAGTTCTTAGGGGGCTAAAACAGAAACACTTTTTAAATTTGGAAATCATTGTCTTGCATTGGATGAGCGCTTTTCTTCTAGCACAATTGCACTTTACCTCATCTCAGTTAAATGGAAAAAAAGCAACTCAAAATGGCTAAGGAACGTGTGAGACACCACTATTGAATTGAATTTGTAACAATTTCTCACTGTTTTTTTTTCCATATCACCCTGTAGATTACTCTGAACAGTTTTTTTCTTTTCTCTTTCATGGGATGGATAAGGGGAAGATTGAGCTAACCGATTCAACAAACATAATTGAAATCGCCCAATGATTAATGTATACCAAAGAACAATTTAATAATTTGTCCATCGATTAATTTGAATTCAGATCGTCAACAGAAAATTCAAACTAACATCTACATAGTGTATAGGACCCGGTACAGGACATAAAAATGATTTATTTTTATCGTAGGTAGGTAGGTAGGTACCTCTAGACCGTTAGGCAAAAAACTAAAAAGTGTGACAAGATCTGATTAGAAACGTTACTTCCAGTCGTTTTTCATTCGCCTGGACGGAAGTCCAAACCCTAAAAAGGACTCACTGACTGATACCCCCATCATCATCGTCACCATGTGAATTTTTTGCCGAGCATAGAGTTGTACCCGTCCATCGATAACCCAGGCCGTGCCCATCCCGAATACCTGAGATTGTATCGTATATTGACATGAATGAACATCAGAAACCGATCCGCCGCGGAATAAAGTTTTATCTAGTTTAAGTTTACGGGGAATTTTTGAAACGCGTCGTTTTCATTTTAAGAAAGTGGCTTTTTTGTGACTTGTGTGTGAGAGTGTGTTGTGTGGACAATTAATTACACCTAAGAGAGGTTGCCTTTTAGCCTCTTGATGGCATATTCTGGAGGCGCAAGCACATACATATAAGAAGTATTATATGGAAGATGTGTCTGCATCATGATGATGATGGCTTGTGGGAAAGCGGTGACCCGGTCGCCATATACGAAATCATTTTTACAGTCCATTTGTCGTCGACTCTTTCTCGGGAAGGATATTGCGCGATAATTGCCGCCATCATTGCAGCCTTTTATTAATTGGGAGCTAAGTGAACAATTGGTGATTCGAACGCGCCGGCTGCAGAATAATCAAGTAGTCCTGGTAAGCGAAACAACTTTTTAGAGACGGACGCGTCCAGTGGCGTCACCAGCAGCGCAGAACTGCTGCCAGCGTTTCCTCACGAGTGCATCGAGCATCGTCGAGAGTAATATTTTTTTATGAAGAAATTACAGAAACAAAGCAGTTTCTCTTGTTATGTGATAGCACAGGTGATTGGTACATGGTACTAACTGAACCGAGGACTTCGACGAAGATCACTAAATTTTTTTTCCATGAAAATGAGAAAGTTGTTTTGTTGAGTACTTTGGAATATCATGTGATCAACATAACATGTGTTCATTATCTGTTGATATGAATTGGCTGATACTTACAAAACATGTCTCTAGAACAGAGTCGCATTTGTTTTTCAAGCAGGAGCTGCTTCGCGTAGATCACTATTACTATTATAGACCACCTACTGGAAGAAAAAGATATATTTATGTAAATTGATGGTTCTCATTACATCAATCAGTACAGCTTAGATGAATTCAATTTTGTCTGGTGATCTACTCAGAGAAGCTTCTGTTCGAAAAATTGAAACGGGGCAGATATATCGTGCAAAGAACGAAATAGTAACTATCGTATGAGAGCCATTGCTTCACGAACATATTGTTTAGACACGAGCCGAAGGTAATCGTTGCAAATCATGCGAGGAAGAAATAGGCATACAGTGAGAGTTGTTACCGTTTATTCAGGCAGGACGGAGGACAGGACAATTGACAAGCGGACGATTCTGTATCATTTGCAACATTTCCAAATAGCGCGTCTTAGGGACCAGCGAGGCGGGTGCTCAGAAGCCACACTTCAAGGTCAGTGTGGCAGCAACATGAGGGTACTTGAAGTATGAAGCTGGATTTCCAGATACGAATATTCGGACAGAAAATGCGAAACTTTATGTCACAGTCCTCACATTGGCCAATCAGAGCTCTCGAATTCATAATTTGACATATAAAATCGCAATTCCTGTCGCTTGAAGCTGGATTCCCAGATGCGGATATTCGGAAAGGAAATGCGATTTTGTATGTCAAATCAGAGCCCTCAAATTCAAAATTTGACATACAAAATCGCATTTCCTGTCCGAATATTCGCATCTGGGAGCCCAGCTTCAGAAACCCCGATATATTATCGGCATTCTGTGCTAAATCTCATTCCATTGCAATCGTTGGTGTCAATAAGATACAACAGGGGGGCCAGAATTGAGCAATTTTTTTTTAGAGGATGGGAAATGCCCATGCACACCCGGCGGAGAATGATGTCCGGGACCGCCGGGTAGTGTCGGACTCCCACTGGCATAACGACTAAAAACCCTTCCTCAGAGACCTTGTAGTTACCCGCCCCCTGGAATTGCGCTAGCATTACTTCGGGGCCAGTTGGTCTTCATTTCTCTCCTCGTTTCTTTGTTTTTTCAGTCATCTCCGTTGTTTCGTCTGTCTCTCGCGTTCATCCATCTCCTTCTTGCTCATCACTTCCCCAATAATTATAGAAACTTCGTTCCAGCTCTCTTCGCCCCTTGTCATCGTGGTTATCGGGTTAGCCTTCCTACCAGTTTACTTTCCAATCGTTCCCGTTGTTCCTTCCAACCAACACAATCAAACCGAATGTGTTCCACCGTATCTACATCCTCACAATAGTGTCACTTATCGCTCTCTGCTCTTTTAATTCTAGATAGGAAGTCCTGGGAGCAGCCGTGTCCCGTCAGAATTGTCTGCCGATCCACTCTTCGATATTCGAGCCTCTTCGTCCATTGTGCCTTATTCTCCATTTCGTTCCGCTGTTTCTGCCAAACAGTCTCCATCTTACTCCTTATTTCAGTTTTTGTCATCGCTTTATGATGCAGCATCGCTGTCTTAGTCCAGGCGCCAGGGAAAACAATAAGGAAATAATTGTTTCCTGGCTGGAAACTAGCTTAAAACGATCTGTGTAGCTTAGGTTTTGACATACTAGTTTCCCCCCTTTCGGAAATGTCGGCGTCATGTCGCCATCATCAACAAGAAGTGCACCAGCCTGGTTTTTGCCGAATATCTTAATTTTGGGTCATCTGACAGCAGAAGATGTAAGGAGTCATTTTGAAGCCTATGAAATTCCCTACAGTTTGGTTTTTCAATCAATTTTCTGCGACCTATGGTCTTTGAGATAGAGCTTCTGGAAACGAGAGTCATTGTCGTAAAAGCTCCATGGCCAATTGACTCGAAAAACTAAAATGTCGATGTGACAAAAAAAAATTAAAAATGAGATTACTCGAGAATTCTTCATGCTATAGTTGCGGTGATGGTCTTCAACTCTTCCTCTTGAACCGTAGATTACGAATATTGAAAAGTCAAAAACGTCACATTGTACATATACAGGGTGTACTACGGGAATCAAATCAGAACAGAGAAATTTGACATATTTCTTCGATTCAACCTATGCGAAACTCTAAGCACTTATCACGAGTCCAATATCAATATGCATTGCTCTGTAAGCTTCACTTGATACACTTAAGAAGTGGTCAGCTCACAGCCTTCATGTAAAATGTTTTGAAGGCCCACTGAAATCATCAAAATTTACAGTAGCAAGAAATGTATGCAACAGTACATTATATACCAAGGAACCAAAGTGAATTTTTGATCCCTTGGGTGAAGTTTGTTGCTCAAGGGCCCTTCGGGTCCAAGTCCCCAAATTAAAAATTCACTTTGGTTCCTTGGTATATAATATACTGTTATATACATTCCTTGGTACTGTAAATTTTTAATATTTTGATGATTTCAGAGGGCCTTCAAAACATTTTACAGTAAAGCTGTGAGCTGACCACTTCTTTAGTGTATTGAGTGAAGCTCATAGAGCAAATCCATATTGATATTGGACTCGTGTTAGGTGCTTAGAGTGTCGCATATAGGCTAAATCGAAGAAATATGTAAAATTTCTCTGATCTGATTTGATTCCCTCAGTACACCCTGTATATGTACAATGTGACGTTTTTGACTTTTCTATATTCGTAATCAACGGTTCAAGAGTAAGAGTTTAAGACCATCACCGCAACTATAGCATGAAGGATTCTCGAGAAAACTCATTTAGAAATTTTTTTGTCACATCGATATTTTAGTTTTTCGAGTCAAGTCACTTTTAGGAAAAAATTGATTTTCAGCATTCACAATTCATTCTGTATAGAAAACAGAGACTGAATACAGTTCAGCGGTTGATCTTCTGTGCTCATTATCTTGCCATAAACACTGGACAGTTTGCTAAAGTCTAAAGTCTTTTGAAACAACGAAAATAGAAGCGATCAAATGACTTGACTTTTTGTCTCTTCATAACTTCCAAACTAAAAGACATAGAATTTTGCTAATAACTCCCCAGCACTCTAGTACATCTGCATGAAACACACCTTCAGGGTGGTCCGACACTTTTGAATCACTCTGTATTATTCAATAGTGATTAATAAATTATCCACTAGGCGGCGACAGTATAACAAGCACTCCATCGCTTTTTCCCTTCTTTTAGATGCGTTCTAGAATCTAGATTCTCGATCGAGTTGTAAATAATCCTCCGAATTGGGTGCCGATTGCGCCCTCTTTTATTACATAGCGTGCGGCTTTCGGTTGTCCCTACTATCTGATCGGTATACATTTATTTTAATGCGCTACTGTTGTCGCTCGAATTTTTATGGTTCCGGTCGGGTTTTTTCACTCCAGCAGCAAAGGAACACTATACGGGGCCACATACGCATACCTACAGTGGGAGAAAAAAAAATAAGACATGGGATTTCTGTTTTTGGTGTGTCGGTCGCTCCGGCTTGGGTTATAATTTTTCCGAGTAACGAAGACATCAGTGACAGTTTACGGTGCCGATCGGTGGTTTCGGATAGGCGAACGGAACGGTACGGCCGATTTTATTGCCGCTTGATGCTTACATGTTTTCGAAATAGATGGACGATAACGAAAGCATTTTTGCCTTTTGCCTCTTCTTGTTGACGGAAAGTCGCCTCGTGAGTCAGGTTTTTCGGGATGGATACGTCAACTTTGATGGGTTTCAATGTTGTTGTCTTTACTGGAACAAAAGAAAAGATACGAATCTTGAACGTAAAAGTGAAAAATTTATATGCTTTATAAAACCATGAATGGAAGAAGGTATGGGAAGAGAAGAACCAACGAACTTAAGCTGGAATGGAAGGGCGGAGAATGGGCGAAAGGCATTGAGGGTGGTTCGGTGGCAGCGTTGAAAAATACAAATTCATTATTTCAGCACGTGCCAATCACGTGTTTTTTAAGAGGATATCCCACCGAGGGGAGGCGGGCACACGATTTTGATTGAAACTAAGCCGGATTTCATTGTTGTTTTGTTCGGTGCTTTTCATTATTCAAAGTTTTCCGCCTTGACAGCCTGATGCAGTCTCCGCCAGGTTCCAGGTTTAATTCGGACCCAAATTAGAATCCCCACTGGACATCTCTATGTGATTTCGCGCGGCTCTCCGTTCCGCTCGGCATATTTTTATATGATTCGAATCTACTAATTAAATTCGAATACGAACATCGGGAGACAACTTGTTTGAGAACTAATCGATATGACCTGTCTGGGTGCCACGAGAGAATTACGATGTGAACATGAAAACCGAGTCGTGGGAGATTTTCGTCGATAATATCGCGCGTTCATCACCTCCTCTCGCACGATGATGCGGGGGCTCTCTGGCAAAATCGCGCAGAAAAGAAGGAAGCTGTTAATTGAAAAGGAAACGATTAAAAAATATGTAGATGCATGAAGGCGAAGGTTCTGAAATGCACGGCGATGAGAACGGGCTTTTGGTAAAGTCGCACCGAAATCGAACGGCTTTCCGGTCCGAAATCGCCACGGCATTACGTTTAATAAAGAAATATGGATATTGCTGGACAAGCTTGTTTTACATCAAGTCGGTCCTTGACAAATGTTAACCACAACTACAAAATCGGACGTTAGGAATGGACCAGGACTCCTACCAGGACAACAGGACTGTTACGCTTATAAGTTGTACGCAACGCAACGCAACTTACACTAGAAAATGAAAATGTTTCTCAAAAAATAATTTCAGGACGGTATTTGTTTTAATTTCTATTTGAATTACTTTCTCCAGCCTCAAGATGGCTGCCGGTTCCAACTTCTCATTTCGAACAACATTTGGCAGCCGTCTTGTGGCGAGAAAAATTAATTTAAATCACGAAAACGAAGGAAACCTGAGTGTCGAGCCTCCTTTTAAATGGGTGGCGATATTGTTATGTGCTGTAGTTCCCACGAAAATGCAGTTTTAACTTAGCTAGGTACAAGAGATTGAACAATCCGTGATCGGCCAAACAAATTTTCTAATTAGGAAGCTCTCTCTAAAGCTACCTCTCTCAATGTGGTGGCCAATGGCCATGATGTCTGTAACAAGCGACTAACTGACTAACATTTCTGAAATCCAGCCGACTTCCTAGCGGAGCCGTATGAATTATTTCGCTCCCAACTGTACCTACAGAAATCAAGAAGTGACTATGAATAAATGTCTTATTTTGAAGATTACAAGTCTGCAGAGATGTAGACCTCAAGAACTTCGAAAAAGGTGTTCTTTGCGTGAAATGACGTTAGTAGTACTTGATGTTATCCACAGTCCTTGTGCATGATTGTTTTCGCTTTCGCCACAAAATTGTGAACTACTGGAAGTTACTTTTTATTTCTTGAAGAGACAATGACCATATGATTTTGAGAAGCAGTGTGCAAACGGAAAATCGACTCCGTGATTTTCGTACAACTATACCTACAGCTGAAAAACTGTTGTCCAAAGAATCCGAATAGTTGAAATGGTAAGTACCCCAAGGTTTATTCGAGGGTTTATTGGAGCCCTGGGAGTCATCGGCTCCATATCTGGGCCTCGAAGTCCTCTATCGACCCCATATCGACCCTAAATTCAATTGGTACCTACCAAGCTGAAGAATGGCAAAGTAGATTTCTTTATGGACTTGCTTCAACGCTTTTGAAAAACGTTTTTTATGTGCTTAGGGATTCGATGTGTATTGTCAAAAACATGCGGAATCGTCGTGTGTCAAAATGCCTACGCAGGTCGTCAAAGTCACGTTCTGAGCCCTTATTGTGGACTTAGCGAACGCTAAGTCCTGAACAGACGTTGGAGTTGCCTTTTGCCTGTTTATTTATTTATTTGATTTTTAAGCAAGAAAACATCCAACAGTACAAACGACTTAACATACATTAAATTTTTGTACAAAATATATCGACATTCTCTTCGATTATGCTATAGTAAGAGTACAGCTCATAAATTGGTGACATTTTCAACATATTGCTTCGAGGAGTTGGTATATTAAAGATATTAGTGTGCCTCGAGCACAATCGGGGAACTCTGTACTCAATGCAGCACACAAGGTGCTGCATTATAGTTTAACAGACTATAATTATAATAGGGTGAACGGCTTAGGCACAAAGAAGTTTTTACAGTTTAAAAGTTATTTTGAGCAACCAAAGAGTGCCTCCAAGGATCAGGAGAATAATTATGTTCAACAATGGCATCAACTTCAGTTGTGTCGAAGAATGGAGAAAATCTGACGGAAATACGCAAAATTGCACGTGGTGTTAGGTTGATGCACGAAAATCACATAAATTGGCCTTCCAACACAAGAAGACGGTTTGTTTTAACCAGTACATCTCGGATCATTGGGCTTACGTCAATAAATAAAAAAAAATAAATAATATTTATTGTTCCTTCAGTACTTGCATTGTACTATAAACAAATAACAATAAATAATAACAATAAATAAAAATACAGTCAATGCCAACAAAAATTATTCATCCATCAGAAAAGCCCTCAATCTAAAAACACTCCCCAAAAAATCAAAGAACTTTTTAGCATCCACAGCTCCAATGCTACAGATTGCCGTGCACAACTCATCAATGCCCCCAACAGAACCAGGCAGACCAACACGTAACGGCACATACATGGGACACTCAAATAGCATGTGGCTCAAAGACTCAATCTTTTGAAGATTACAGACAGTGCACAGTTCAGTGGTGTCAATCCGGTATGAAGTACCATTAAAGTAGAGACTGAAATTTTTTTTGTTACAAAGGCGAATCTGAGCTAATACCCTTACAAAGCGAATCGGAATTCTCAAAGTCAAATAGCCACTGTAAGTGTTTGTAAGTGACAGTGTTCTAATACTGGGGTCAAACGGAGAATAGCGGGAGGTTGAGGAGCTGTCAACATCTTTGAGGAGCAAGAACCGATCGTATTTGTCAATTAAAGTCATGTGAAGGTGCTTGATGGACCGATTATTGCAAACTTCACCAAAGAGGTCCTCACAGCCTATCTCTCGAAAAAACTGTCTCAGCTGCATACACCAATTGTGTTTTTCCTCAGTTTGGTCCAGCAGCTGCAACATCCTGACGAAACACATTTTTGGATACCTAGAATTATTCATTAGGTGTAACCCTTCAAGCCATGTCAAGCAACTTTTGAATATTGTCAATCTCAATTCTCTGCAACCCGTTTCAAGACGAACGTAACAATCAGGGGTGGAAGAGGGAAACAAAAGTAACCGCTTATAAAAGAACAACTGCACTCTCTCCAAGACATCAGCGTAGCGCATTCCCCATATTGGCAAGCAGTAGGACAGAGTGCTAATTACTACAGAGTTAAAAAGCTGTAACCTTGCTTCCCAAGATGTAATTTTTGATCGCGACATCACTGAAATAATACATCCAATAGCCTGTCTAGCTCTGGCTGCTATGTCTTTAGCTGTTGCAAGAAATAATGAAGAAGATGAAAAAGTGATCCCAAGATATTTAAATTTGTTAACCACCTCAATGCGCTCGTCGTTGTACAGAAAATTAAACGTAGGTGGTCTACCGCCTTTTCTAAAGCACATGATTTTCAAATCATGGGCTTACGTCAATAATTGATTCACCAATTGCACACTGTGCTTCTGGAAATCATACGGTCATTTTCTCATCTTCAAGAAATAAGAAGTAAGAACTTACTTGGTAGTTGACATCTTCGTTGCGAAAACAACCATGCACAAGTACTGTGGGGGATATAAAGCATTATACAATTCCAAGCGAGGACCACCCTTTTAGAAATGTTTGAATAATCTTTGGAACACCCGACCTTCGAAAGTATTTCACCATATGATCTATCAAGATCTCTATCTCTGCAAGCTTGTAGACATTGAGAAGACTATTCAAGTTTGCTTCAGGAAAAATTTTGAGAAAACTTGTTGATGGGCTTGTTAAGGACGGAGTTACATTGGTAACATAAGCGTTGCGCAATCAATCCCTGTGGGTTTATTCCTTGACAGAATCTTACCACTTAAGTCTCTTTCAAAAGCTACAAGGATGTTCTTTGGTTTGAAGCCATTGGCATTTCCAAAATCCAAAAATCAAACACATTATTTTTTTATTTTGGAAATGCTAATGGCTCAAATTGAAGTACATCCTTGTAGCTTTCGAAATAGAACTGAATGGTGAGATAATCTCAAAAAATAAACCCCCAGGGATTGATTCCGCAACGCTTATTTTACTAATTCTACTCCGTCCTTGATGCCAGCGGTACTTTAAAGAAGTGTAACGCGGTGTACTTTGCCCGTCAGTTATTAGGTTATTATTACACACAGTTAACCACTTTTAAGCAGAATAAGACGCCTTTGCATTTTACTGATGAAGGGATTCTATCGTACGCTGAGCAATCGTGAGAGTTTGGTTTCCTTCGTTGACTCGATAGACTTGGATTTGGTAAAGCAAAGAATCGGAAATCTCCCACAGGTTCGGCTTGCTATCCCACTACTCTGTAGTGTACCTATACAATATACATCTGATGACAGTGGCTAAAAACCGTCCACCTTTTTTAATCTGTTTCCAATCGTAAAATCACCTCGAATTATTGCCTCAAAGGTTGTTTTTCGTGTTGTCACACACTCCTTTATTTCTTTCTTCGATTTTTCAATTGCATTCTGTGAGATCTTCCTCTTCTGCGGATAGTTTGACTTTTCATCCATGCTTTCTTTCACTTGTCGTGTCGCACTTTTTTCTGAGCTCTTCCATAATCTGTTCAACACCAGTACATAATAAGTACATGGTTCTGTCATTTTCCGTAAATAAAAGATCGATGAATGGCGTCTTCTTGGGGCAACTTTATGATGACATTTAGTTAGACATTAAAACGCCGCACATAGGGGTATTTGATCAAAAAAGCTAGCCAAAAGTCGAAAAATAAAATAAAATGGTAGGAGAAAATGGACATTTTTTGCATGTAGTATAACATCCTACTATATCATGTCTTGTTCTATTTTACCATTTTGATTCTGGTAGCCGTGACATCCTTCGAAATTCAGTCACTGTTAGCTAGTGCTCTTTTTGCTCTTATTGGCACTTTTTGTCACCGGTTTTTTAAAGTTGTTTGTAGGTTAATATAAAGTGAAGCATAGCGATTCATAATGGTTTCACAAATAGACGGTAAGTACTTATGATCTGATGTTTATGAACGCTCGGTAGTATATCATTATTATGACTTGGTTTTACTTTAGTTTCAAGTATTTGAACATGACCCATCAAATATTCCATTATTAGTTCTTTTTTCGAAAAATTGTTGTTTTAGTAACAGTGTCGGGGGGTGTCGCGCAGAAATGAATATGGTCCTCTATAGACCAGCTCAATGGCTATCCAAAACAGTAAAAATATCACCCGCGAACACACGCCATTCAAAAAAAATTGTAGTAATAGAAAAATGGTATTTTTTCAGTATTTCATTATTTTTATATAAGTTTGAAGGAGGTAACCGGAAGATGGAGACACTCTCGCTTTTCTCTTTTTCTGGTTACCTTCTTCATATGTTCTTCTGTGTCTGTAAGAAGACATATTACTTGATAACATTTCTAAATTTGGAACTGGATGAATTTCACCCTCTAAAAATTAATGTATTTATACATATAAATAAAAAATATATAATATTTTTATTAGTTATATATTTTTTGATGGCGTGTGTTCGCGGGTGATATTTTTACTGTTTTGGATAGCCAATGAGCTGGTTAGGGGGACTTTCACACTCGGCAGTGGTGTACAAATTGGCGGCAGTGACATTTGCAGTGTCGGCAGTGACATTTGGAGTGTCGGCAGTGTCTTAATATTTTGGGCAGTGTCTGCATAATGACGGCAGTGTGAGCAGTGATCTTAGGCAGTGAAAAATTCAACGGCAGTGTTCGCCGCATTCCTCGGCAGTGTTGGGCAATGACCGGCAGTGGCGACGATAGCGACCACTCGGCGACCATATACGCATGCGCTGAGGTGGCGGAGAGGATGGTGCGTTGATCTCGTAATCATGGAAACCAATGTGGTGTGGTGTCTTATTGTGCCATAAATAGCTAAATTGTGATTTATGTCTACTAGATCATCCGAAATTGGTGTATATCAGGACCGGCACCAGGGCTCAATTGCATCATTGACTTTGCGTAATTTACAATTGATATTTTGCAAAGCCAATGGTGCAATTAGGCCCACTAAAGAAACATTCTTCGTCTTGTTTTTCTTTTCTTCAACGTGCTGTATTGTCTATGGCTGGAGAGCATTGTTCACGTTACCGTAAGACGAAGTGAAAAATAATGCAAACAGATTATTTTCAGCCATTGGTCTTTTCTTAGTTTTATGTTCCTATTTTTGAATTTGGGTCTCGATTTGGGTGTTTCAAATTATTTAAACTTTCCACGTAAACAATGTACAGCGATGTTCAGCTATTTGGGAAAAAAGAATCATATTTTACACCTCGCTTTTCATTTCCAAGTGTGACACGACTCCTGATGGCGATACTACTATACGTACCTTCAAGTTAGAGCAAAGCAATTTTTGCAGTATACGAGGCAGTGGTAGTGGACGTGGTAGGAAAAAAACAAGTTGCAAATGACTGTCTCGGCCCCGTTCATTGAAAACTGCATTCGTGTGCACTGAGGGTATGCAACCCAAAATATCCCTGTGTTGTCCAAGTCCTCACCCCTCACCCCCTGTTCGGTGTGCCTGGCACTTGGCTGTCAGGCGCAAGCGTAAACGAGCTCCAGCACTTTCTTCGGCCGTCTTCGGCATTCTTCGGCTTTCTTTCCGCTCGTGCCTTTGCCGCTTCGTTCGAAGCGGTGTCGATCTCCGTACGTCGAGCGGGAAGCCACGCCGTCTTTTTTTTGGTCATCGTTCTCGCGGCCATCTTGTCGTGCCATCGGCGTACATTCGTACTCGACCAGAAGCCCATCCAAGGCCCATCGCGTCCGATAGTGACTCCTGGAGGATCTCTGCAGCATCTCCAAGTCCAGAAAGCGGCAGTTTTCACCGCTTTCACCGGGGAGCGGCTTGGACCAGCCAGCCGCACACAAAGCTCCAGTTTCGGACGGGATCGAGTCGTTCGTCCGCCATTTTGGTGACGAACACGGGCACTCGTGCATTTCAAAAGGAAATCCACCACCAGAACGGCCATCCACCACGACGCCGCCTTCGGACTCCGCCAGGACGACGCCGCCACCGAATAAGATCCCGTAAGTTCCATATTTTCCATTGTTTTTACCATTTACCGTTTATTCCCGTTTGCCGGGGTGTATACCTTCAGTGCAGTTCGTCTCGTTTTCAGGACGCCACTCGGCGCCAGCGAATCTGCCCCCGATCAGAACCACTCGGATTTTTCATTTCATTTAATTCACATTGTTTTTTTTTATTGTTTTGTAATTCTGTCTGTTTGTGTTTTTTTTTCTTTTGTTTTGCATTAAAGTTTTTGATTGTTGTTGTGAATTTTATTTCTGACTGTCGCTTGCTGCTTTCCTAATCCAAGAGTTATTGTTTTAATGCAGCCTTCATCGGAAGGCTGCCGTCTTTATGTGTACCGCGCTAACATATAAATTGGTCCTTCGTAGCCGGATACAGGCTAAGCATGGTACAGTCGGGAATTTAATTCACCTCACTATTGAAACTTTAAAGTCACGGGTCAAACCCACGTGACACTTGTGCGTTGGTCCAGCGTGTTGATCAATTCGTTTTTCGCCCGTCTCATTCGCACTTTTTCACCTGGGTTGGGTTCGCCATTCAGGTACGCCAACCTAAGGGTCAGTTGCTTTGTTTTCATTTTTCTTTGTGTCGTACACAATGGACGCAACTTTATCGTCCATCGCGATAGCTATTGCGCGCCTTGAGCCCCTTCTGGAACAAGGCGTCACCGCTACCACCGAGCCAAGCCTCCAACCGGCATTTTTAGCCACGTTTGACATTGCGGCGGAAATTTACAACGGTTTCAAGAGCACGGTCAACACTGCCCCTCTCCCCAGTGCCTCCGAGGAGCAGAAGGCTACATTTCTTGAACGTACACTCCGGGCAGACAGCTTGTATGGCAAACTTGCTGCGGTAAAAGCCTCGTTTTCGAATTCAGAGCCGACTTCCTCGCTCTCTCGCCAAGCCTCGCAAACTTGGTTCGAGACAGGCCGGAGCAATGTCCGATTGCCAAAAATCGCGTTGCCGTTGTTCGACGGAAAGTTAAAATCATGGCCACCATACTATGATCTGTTCACGGCGTTAATACACAGAAACCAGTCTCTCTCAGATATTGAACGGTTTCAGTATCTGATCTCGTCTTTATCTGGTGAACCTCTCTCAATGGTTAAACACCTGCCATTGACGGGAGATAATTACATAATTGCGTTCGACTCGTTGGTTGAGAGATACCAGAACGACCGCGTGCTAGTCACTTTTTACTGGCAGTCGATGATGAACGCCTCCTCCGTCACATCTGACTCCGCGCAAGCGCTTCGCCATCTTGTGAACACGTTCAACGAAAATTTAGTGGCGCTCGAGCAGTATCCGCATATCGACCTGTGGGATTTCACCCTGTCGAGCATGCTGCTCCAGAAACTCGATGAGTCGACGCGAAAACGTTTCGAGGTGCAGTCAGCTGGCACCCCCTTCCCCAAATACGAAGACGTCAAGTCTTTCGTGCTCGACCAATGCAAGGCTTTCGAGGCAACTGCCTTAAATTCTAAAACGCAATCGAACTCCCGCTCCACACGGGCAAACACCGTTACCGTGAAGCCCGAGGTCAGCCGCAAGTCGTGGGCCTCACATACGTTGGTGTCTCAGACTTCATCTGCCCCAGCGACGTCGCATGAGTCAGCATGTTCTCATTGTGGGGCGAGAAGTCATAGAGTCACCGCGTGCAAGACTTTTCTGTCAATGTCCCCAAATGACAGATATTTGGCGGTCAAACAGAAAAGGCTCTGTCTCAACTGCTTGAGCACCAATCACGGCGCTCCAAAATGTCCATCGTCGTATTCGTGTCGGCAGTGCCACGCAAGGCATCACACCTTGCTGCACTTCCCCAAGCCACATAGAACTGCAGGTCATGAGTCACCCAGTTCTTTATCGAATCCAGTTGAATTACCGCAAATCGTTTCCCCTGGTCTTCCAGAAAATGTCGCGAATTCGGTGACGAATCTCGCCTCAAGCCTCAAGGCAGCTCATGTTTTGTTGGCCACGGCAATCGTTCACGTTCGTGACCGGTGGGGAGGCTACCAAAGCCTCCGTGCGCTCATAGACCCTGCCAGTCAGGCATCGTTTATTTTGGACTCCTGCGTGCGCAAATTGGGTCTATCCCCATCAAATCACAATGTGCCCGTTTTTGGCTTGGGTCTCACCCCCGCCAATTCGACGTGTGGCACAGTCACTTGCCAGGTCAAGGCTGATGATGAGTCTCTCCCAATCCCTGAATTGGAGTTAATTGTCCTGCGCAGGATTTGTGGTAACCTGCCAGACACCGCTTTGAACCCGGATCAATTCCACTTGAACTTATCGAATCTGGCGGATCCCACATGGTTCAAGCCAGGCCCCATTCAAGTGTTGTTGGGCGCCGACGTTTATCCGTCAGTCGTGAAAGAGGGAATCGTCTCGTCAGGTCCGTCACAGCCTGTTGCCATAAACACCATTTTTGGCTGGGCTCTTCTCGGTCCCTTTCAAACCCCGTCAAAACCTCTGCATTCCTTTTTGGTTTGCACTCCAACTGGAATCGACGAGTCTCTGCACAAATTTTGGGAAGTAGAGGAAATCTCGTCACCATCGTCCAAAACACGTTTGTCCCCAGATGATGAACGTGCAGAAATTTGTTTCCGGGACTCTGTCTACCGTTGTCCGTCAGGTCGTTTTGGGGTTTCGCTTCCCTTCAAAAGGGAGTCCCCCACCTTTGAACATTGCAGGTCTATGGCTGACCGCCGTTGGTTAGCCATCGAACGTCGCCTGGTCCGTCAGGACACACTCCGTGATCTGTACATAGCATTCATGCGCGACTACCTCGACCTAGGTCACATGACCTTGCTGGACGCAGAACCTCCAGATTCTGAGGCGTATTACATCCCTCATCATCCGATCGTCAAGATCGAAGACGACAAGCCAAAAATTCGCGTCGTTTTTGATGCTTCGGCGCAAGCGCCGAATCATTTATCTCTCAACGAGACGCTTCTCGTCGGTCCTAAGTTACAACAGGACATAGCAGCTTTGCTACTGCAGTTTCGGTGTGAGCCGATCGTTTTTACTTGTGACATCCGTCAGATGTATCGGCAGATACTTATCTCGCCCGAACATCGCAAGTATCAACTCATTCGCTTTCGTTTCTCCCCTGATCGACCCATTGAAACGTACCAATTGAACACCATTACATATGGTGTTTCTTCGGCACCGTTTCTAGCGGTTCGCACGTTGCTTCACTTGGCAGAACAAAGCGCCTCGAAGTTTCCATTGGCTTCGCAGGCAATTCGCCGTAATTTGTATGTAGACGATCTACTTTGCGGTGCGAACTCCGTGGAATCAGCACGGGAATTACAAACGCAGCTAATCAACCTGCTCCAATCGGGTTGCTTTGAATTGCGCAAGTGGGCAAGCAATCACCCTGATGTGCTGCAAGACATACCACTTGATCACGTTCGAACTCAGCCGTCCACTTTCAGTGACGTTGCTGACAATACTGTAAAAATTCTTGGCCTCCAGTGGCAAGCGGCAACAGACACCTTTTCATTCACGGTTCATCCAAATGAACTACCGTGCACAAAACGGTCCATCTTGTCGGAGGTGGCTCGGATTTACGATCCGCTCGGCTTTCTGTGCCCTGTTGCATTTTTCGCCAAACATTTAATCCAACGGTTATGGAAACTTGGCCTTGATTGGGACGACACCCCTCCAGACATCGTATGTCAGCAGTGGTTGCGTTTTCAATCCGAGCTATCGCAACTTTCGCGGTTGCAAATTCCACGGCATACTTTTCCGTCGCCTGCAGACAGGTGCCAGTTGCACGCCTTTTGCGACGCATCTGAATCTGGGTACGCGAGCGTGTTGTACGTTCGTTACCTTCGAAATGGTGTTCCCACCATTCGTCTCCTAACCGCCAAATCAAAGGTGGCTCCAGTCAAATTGCTCACCGTACCCCGTCTCGAATTGTGTGCCGCGGTCCTACTTTCCAATCTCGTTGCCTTCACCGTTGCAGCGCTCGCAGGAACCGTACAGTTCGATGCCATATTTGCGTGGACCGATTCTACGGTTGTTCTCAGCTGGCTGCGTTCCTCTTCGCACCGCTGGAAAACATTTGTTGCTCACCGTGTTGAGCATATTCAACAGCGTGTCCCGCCTCAGTGTTGGAGACATGTCTCAACATCGGACAATCCCGCCGACCCAGCTTCGCGCGGATTGTTTCCCGAAGACATGCTTTCGTGCTCCCTCTGGTGGTCTGGCCCACCTTTTCTGTCATCAGCGGATGACACATGGCCGGATGACAAATTCTCCGTGTCCTCCCCAGACATTGCGTCTGAAGAGCGAAAGCTCGCTTTGGTCGTGCGTGTGCCGCAGCCGCCGCCGATTGACATCGACGACCTCTTTTTGCGCATATCCTCCTTACGGAAGATTCAGGGCGCTGTCGCCTATTTCTATCGGTTCTGCAAATGCAAGTCCGATGAGAAGTTCACAGGACCTCTCTCGGATACAGAGCTCCATTTTGCCTTGTTGTACATTGTCAAACATGTACAGCTGAAGGTATTTGCCGTCGAAATCGCGTCGTTACGCAACGGCAAACCCTGTTCAAGACCCTTTCGAAAACTTTCACCCTTTCTCGATCGTGACGATGTTCTCCGCGTCGGCGGACGTTTGAAGCATTGTCATGAGTTGCCATTTGCAACCAGACACCCTGCTCTTCTTCCATCTCGTCACGTCTTGACAGGACTCGTCATTCGACAAGTTCATTCCCGACATTGCCACCCGGGACTCAACAATACCTGCTATCTCCTGCAGCAAAATTTTTGGATATTGTCCACGCGACGCGCGGTACGGCACTATCTTGCATCGTGTTACCGGTGCTTCCGGACTAAGCCGCAAACTTTTTCTCCCACCATGGGCGACCTCCCCTCGGCGCGAATTTCTCAGCTAAAACCTTTTAGCTGCGTCGGGCTCGACTATGGTGGCCCTTTTCCAATCCTCATGTCACGCGCTCGCGGTGTCAGAACTACGAAGGCGTACATCTGTCTTTTCGTGTGCTTCGCCACCAAGGCATTGCACGTCGAGGTTGCCTCCGATCTCTCAACAGATGCTTTCCTCGCCGCCTTGCGCAGATTCATTGCCCGGCGCGGTCGTTGCTCTACCATCTATAGCGACAATGGCACAAACTTTGTCGGAGCTCATAGGCAATTGACGACGTCAATGCAACTCGCCGCGGAATCCGAAGCCATCACTTGGCGCTTCATTCCTCCCTCCAGTCCCCACTTTGGCGGGCTGTGGGAAAGCGGCATAAAAGCTGTCAAAACTCATCTATCTCGCGTGATAGGTGATCAAATACTCACCTTTGAAGAGCTGACCACGTTGGTCACCCAAGTTGAAGCGTTGCTCAACTCACGGCCACTTTCGGAGCTGAGCTCGGATCCAAATGATCTGTGCCCATTGACGCCTGGTCATTTTTTGACGCTCGAGCCGTTAACGGCCCCACCTGACCCAGATTTGTCCCACCTCAAGATCAGCAGGTTGTCGCGATGGCAGTTGGTCCAATCCATGCAACAGCGTTTCTGGGCGCGTTGGCGCGACGAATATCTACACACGCTGTACCAACGCGGCAAGTGGCACAAGTCACGTCACCTTGAATCCGCAGATGTGGGGTCTTTAGTCCTCATCAAGGACGAAAACGCTCCCCCTCTGAAGTGGAGGTTAGGCAGAATTTCAAAACTCTTCCCCGGCAAAGATGGCATTTGTCGTGTCGCAGATGTCCGTACTCAACGCGACGTTCTGCGACGCCCAATGGTCAAACTTTGTCCCCTCCCTTCAGGACAGTGAGCATTCTGTGTTTTCACTTCCGTCATTGTTCTCACTATGCTCTTTCTTTTTGTATCATGTTTGATTTCATTAATTTTTGAACTTTGAAAATACCCCGAGTGGTATTTTGGTGGGGAGTATGTCTCGGCCCCGTTCATTGAAAACTGCATTCGTGTGCACTGAGGGTATGCAACCCAAAATATCCCTGTGTTGTCCAAGTCCTCACCCCTCACCCCCTGTTCGGTGTGCCTGGCACTTGGCTGTCAGGCGCAAGCGTAAACGAGCTCCAGCACTTTCTTCGGCCGTCTTCGGCATTCTTCGGCTTTCTTTCCGCTCGTGCCTTTGCCGCTTCGTTCGAAGCGGTGTCGATCTCCGTACGTCGAGCGGGAAGCCACGCCGTCTTTTTTTTGGTCATCGTTCTCGCGGCCATCTTGTCGTGCCATCGGCGTACATTCGTACTCGACCAGAAGCCCATCCAAGGCCCATCGCGTCCGATAGTGACTCCTGGAGGATCTCTGCAGCATCTCCAAGTCCAGAAAGCGGCAGTTTTCACCGCTTTCACCGGGGAGCGGCTTGGACCAGCCAGCCGCACACAAAGCTCCAGTTTCGGACGGGATCGAGTCGTTCGTCCGCCATTTTGGTGACGAACACGGGCACTCGTGCATTTCAAAAGGAAATCCACCACCAGAACGGCCATCCACCACGACGCCGCCTTCGGACTCCGCCAGGACGACGCCGCCACCGAATAAGATCCCGTAAGTTCCATATTTTCCATTGTTTTTACCATTTACCGTTTATTCCCGTTTGCCGGGGTGTATACCTTCAGTGCAGTTCGTCTCGTTTTCAGGACGCCACTCGGCGCCAGCGAATCTGCCCCCGATCAGAACCACTCGGATTTTTCATTTCATTTAATTCACATTGTTTTTTTTTTATTGTTTTGTAATTCTGTCTGTTTGTGTTTTTTTTCTTTTGTTTTGCATTAAAGTTTTTGATTGTTGTTGTGAATTTTATTTCTGACTGTCGCTTGCTGCTTTCCTAATCCAAGAGTTATTGTTTTAATGCAGCCTTCATCGGAAGGCTGCCGTCTTTATGTGTACCGCGCTAACAATGACTATAAAGGCAAACCACTTTGCAGGATCATAACTGAGACACATTTGACCCGCAGTGCTTCTTTTTTCGTCCCTCAGGACTTAAATGTTTCCCCTCCTCCTCTAGGTGCACAAGGCACAAGACAAGGTATAAAACATTTTTGTCTTGTCCGGCTTTGTGAAAATTTATATGACTATGTCTGAATTGGTTTCTGAAATATCAAAGATCATGAAAAAAGATGATGGAACATTGACATCTGCCACAGGGCGAATACAATATGGTGAAGGCGCCAAAATGAATTTGCCACGGTCATAAGAAAATCCACCTTTCCCATGAGAGTTTCACGCATACCTGTGAACCCAGAACTAGCGGTCTGTAGTAGTCGTTTGTACTAGATGGAGTACGTGCTCACTGGTATGCGCGCTAGTGATTTCTGTCATGGGAAAGGTGAATTGCTCATGTATAATTTTTATTTACTATCTAACAGTATCTACAGTACTGAAGATACTGACTTCAGATATCTTATTCTGTAGCAAAATGATTTTTTTCAAATCTTAGCCTCGATCTTAACCCACCATTGAGAAAATACAAGTGGGGAATGTTGAAACAATTTTTTTTATAATTTTCATAAAAATGTTTTTCAAAGGTTTTTCGATTTTGTTCAAATTTTACATACTTATGAATTTTGATGTGCCTTTTCTGAATTTGCACTTTTCCGATTAATATTTTTGCAGCGGGCGCCACCATATTCAAAAATTAAGTTGAAAAAAAAAAACAAGTTTTTGGCAGTATCTAAATTGTGGTAGAAATAAAATAGAAATGTTATCGTGCACATTAAAACAGACTGAATTCTCTAGCTACAATTTGACACCAGAATCATCTTTGTGTGATCCGGAGTTATTGAGCCAGAGCTCCCGAAATATCATTTTTTGATGTTGAAAAATTGCCGCGCTTACGGAAATCGGTTTTCACGTGTTAATTTATTTTAAATAAGAGAAGGCTGAAATTGGTGGCTAAATTCGGCAGTGTTCAATAATTTGTGGGCAGTGCTAGGAAATGTGGGCAGTGGTTCTCTGCAGTGGCCACACTGCCGAGAAATGAGCAGTGGTGTACAAATTTTTCGAGCGTGAAAGCCCCCCCAGAGCTGGTCTATAAAGGACCATATTCATTTCTGCGTGACACCCCCCGACACTGTTACTAAAACAACAATTTTCCAAAAAAAGAACTAATAATGGAATATTTGATGAGCCATGTTCAAATAATACTTGAAACAAAAGTAAGAAAAGTCATAAGGGTAATATACTACATTGGATCATAAGTACTTACCTTCTATTTGTGAACCCAATATGAATCGATATGCTTCACTTCACATAAACCTACAAACAACTTTGAAAGACCGGTGACAAAAAGTAACAAAAAGAGCAAAAAGCGCACTAGCTAACAGTGGCTGAATTTCGAAGGATGTCACGGCTACCAGAATCAATAAAATGGTAAAAGATAACAAGGCATGATATAGTAGGATCAGTGGCGGACTAAGGGAATTGGGGGCCCGGGGCGGAATTGTGAGATGGGGCCCCTAAGGAGTGAAAGTTGAGAATATGAAGGGGGGCCGGCAGACTTTTTGGCCCGCGCCCTGCCCCGCCGTAATTTTGCAAAAGCCTGAGAAACAAAAAATGTGTTGTTAACTTGACTATAAAACACACAGTAGCGCAGTCAGAATTTGAGGGCGGAGAGGGCAAAGGCAACGGTGAGGGTGCATGTCAGGGCAAAGTAGCGCCGCAGGCGAAATTTTTTGGGCATAATAATAATAATAATGATGCTGATGATAATCGGTATATTTCGTGCGTTTTGCGTTTTCGGTTTTCGACGTTTTCACCAAAATTACTTGATAATCAAACTTCTTTTCAGAAAACTTTTGCGCTTCTTGAAAATTTTCGCCAGAATTTTTTCTGTATCGGTCTGGTGTGGAATGAAGTGCCATGGGCGCTTGGGAGGTAGGGGGGTGGTCTCATTCGTCCACTTTCGCCCCCCTTGACTATGCCACTGACCACCAGTAGGTACCTACAAGTTTCCGGTTCCAGCTTCAGATGTTGAATTGGATTTGGACTGTTGACTCAATGCTTAAACCTACTCGTATATACCAAATTAGGAATGATATGATTTTCTACTACCTGCAGCGTGCAGACAAAATAATTTTGTTGTTTTGTCTTTCCCCTCTTTTGAAAAGAAATGATATAATTCAAAATTTCAAGAGGCTTGAGGCCCCTGGCACTGTGATATCCGAGTTCGGGGCCCTTAAAGCCTAAAGTGAAAATAATTCGCAAAGACTCCGTGATACAGACACACCTCTATTGCCTGTGTGTAGGCCCCCAAACCTGTTGTCATGGGGCCTGCCAAGGTAACTTTAAAATGGAAAAAATAGGAAAACAATGTTTCTCACCTGAGTAATATGCGAAAAAAAAAAGATCAACGAGGGAAAAAATTGAAATTTTTGGATATTATCCCAATTTTTTGCAGTATTTTTCACAAACAAGAGGAATTGGGGGCCCCATCAGATGATTGAGGCCCCGAGGCCCGGGGCGGACCGCCCCCGCCGCCCCCCCCTTAGTCCGCCACTGAGTAGGATGTTATACTGCATGCAGAAAATGTCCATTTTGGCCTAAAATTTTATTTCATTTTTCGACTTTTGGCCCAGCTTTTTTGATCAAATACCCCTTTGTGCGCCGATGCCGGTTTTCTTGCAGATTTTCTGTGGTTCCCTCTAGCCAATCTGGTAAAGTGGTAAATACTTGGCAGCTGTTCTTGCACAGGACTGGAGCATAGGTTAGGTATCTGAAACAGAATAAGATAATTTTGAGTTGGTTTTTCCAACCATGAGTCTTACTTCTTACGACTTGCTTTACTAATTATCAAGGAGGAAGGAGGTGCTAATTGCTTTCATTACGAATCATGTAACAATAACTGCCTAATTACATTGCAACATCGTCAAAACGCACAGTCACTTTGCACTCGTGTCTATAAGTAGGGTATGCCCACTTGCGGTTATAAAATAGGCTCGATGGGCGTACGCTGCGGTTTTCCGCACGCCGATTACGGCCGGGTCCCAGCTCCGATGCCCATCCGCAAACACCGGCCGTAATTCAAGCAATGCGCATGAAAATGATTTAAGCCCGACGTGTTCATCTGATAGCACCGCGAACGGAGATTGCATTTTTATTTATGGCTTCCACTTAGCTAATTACAAAAACATTAAACGCAAACAATTAATCAATAGATGCCACGATTCTATGCAAATAACGAAATCTAATTAAGTTATTGTAACAGAAGACGGCACGCGGTCTCTAGGTGGCCGGCTTATCTTCGAAAATTCCCATTGTCCATCTCTCAGCAGAACGGTTAGAAAACCGCCGGGTATATACAACATCCGAAGCGGAAGGAGGAAGCTACCGTTTCTTAATTAGCCCCTCTGTAGTTTTTTTGATTATTCAAGGGGGGCTCATTACCATACAAACCTCTGGAGCAACATTGTGTAAAGCATTCGTGTGTAATTTTCCTAATTTCCACCATACAGAGCAATTTTTATTTAATTACAAGGCGCAAGTTTAATTTTTAATTTGTCTTCGACACGGCGCGGCCACCACAGCAACGATTCGTGCATATTGTGTAATAAAAATTTAATTAAATATTTACAGATTGAAGATGCGTATCAAAAAATTATACCCTAAACGGACATTACAACTCTTGATTTAGGGTTTAAACAGCGTAATTGCTTAATAATTTGGACCGGCTTGCCCAATAAAAAATAATTACAACTCTGCTGTAATTATGCAAATGCAGATATGATACTATTAGTGTAGTGTAGGTACAACTCGGCGTAAGATATGAAGTTGTTTCGGAGTTGGATTTGATAATCTGAAATTTTATGGAAAACAAGAACAAGCTTTTCAAACAACACTTGTTCATTTCAAAAGCATCACCTACACAACTTCGATAAGTTTTTTTCTTAGCATCGTGTTTTTTGTGTGCTTCGGTTGTCGAAGGACTTGTCCGGAGGATCAATCATTCCAATCAGTCCATCGGATCTGTGGACAACCCTCGCACAGGATTATTTATAAAAATGTCAAGTAGTGGACTGGACTCGTTCTAGAATCATTATTCGAATTTCGAATTTTACTGAAGACAAAAATCATCAGAATAAGAGAAAGTTACGAGAAAGGCCTGTACGGCGAAAAAGAAATTTTGAGCGAAAAAAAAGTTAAATTATAATAAAGAACGCTTTGCAAGTCACACAACGGTGTTGTTCGTTCGAAACTTTCATTGACGTTGTTGTAGTTTTATCGCAGTGTTCCCACGATCCTGTCCGATCGGTCTCTGTGAAGAGAGGCCAGCATCGGAGCGACTTCTTCTTGGGATCGGAATGGAATGGCACGGTAGCCGGGATGTCATGGTATACACATCCATATCCGTCACCTACAGATAGCACTACATTCATTGCTTTGGGTTGGCTACATTCCATTTTGTATGATGTTCACACCTATAAATCACCGTCATATTTTATGCTGTGGTGAAGAGCCCAGAATTGTACAAGTTTTTCTTTCGTAATAGATGTAATTCAAGCGAATAAGTAAAAGGAAACTGTATTTTCGAGAAGACGAGAAAAAAAATAAGAGTTATGGCAGAGGTGTCAGCGTATAGAGCCGAAGGAATCTTGTAGGGAAGTGAGACATTGATTTTCTTGGAATATTGCGCTGTAATTCTTTACGTAAGCAGGATCGAGTTGGCTTCACGGGAATACGAGGGCTTCGGGTGGCTGTGTGCATGTCAGGTGAGCGATATTGTACAATTTGATGCTAGATTTGACGTCAACTTTAGATGGGTATAATCAGTTTCACGGGTTTTTCCATTAGAGTGAGCTACAAAAAAGTGTTTTGTGTTAGTACGGATGATACAATGCTGACTTGATGTTAACGTCGTCGCAGCTAATTACAGTCTCGCGGCGTCATGCACGCGTACGCGTTGTCTTCACTAGTCGGTGGCTTTTCGCGAAGGCTGTTGGGTTTATGGCGGTCACTCAAGAAATAATGCCGAAAATCGGCAGTACTAAAGAAAGAAAATGGAACGTAAATTACCACTGCCCAAGAGAGAACTTCTTCCATAGATGGACAATATTGACAATTAGTACATTAGTCTTCTTCTTCTTCTTCTTCTTTAGTCCTTATCGCTCCCATTGGAGCATAGGGCGTCCACAAAATGCCGCCATTCTGCTTTCACGAAACATGTCTATTTTGCATTTCCCCAGTTAAACTTCTTCTCCATGTTTGCGTTGGTCGGCCTTTTGATCTGTTTCCCACCGGGTTCCATTCCAGGCTCTGTCTAGTGATGTCTTCTTTGTTTCTTCTTAATGTGTGTCCCAGCCATCTCCACTTTCTTCTTCTAATTATCAGTTCCATTGGTTCCTGGTCTGTGCGCTCCCAAAGTTCTATATTTAAAATCCTGTTTGGCCAGAAGATCTTCAAAAAATTTTCTTAGGCATTTATTTACAAATACTTGTAACCTGTTTATATTGGTTTAGTGCATAAGTACGGGTCCTAAATTCAGTCGCCTTGAGCCTTTTTTTCGGACCTGTGTTAATTCCTACAGGGAATTACAACCTTGATGCCACCTTGGCGTTAACAAAAAATATTTAATATGCATAGCCAAAACATAGCGCTGTATGAGTATATTTTGTTACTTATCGTATGGCTCTTAGGTACTGCTGATCTTCGACATCATTTTCTCATTGGCCGCCAAAAACTTCACAGCCTTGGCGGAGAGTCACCGATCACCGACCAGTCAAGACAATGTCCCTCATCGACCACACTGCAAAGCACTTCAAGGAAAATCATGATTTCTGACGTATTCTCCAAACCAAAATCTTTACATACATGTACAATGTACATGGCACCACGACACCGTGACAACTATCACATTATACATAGCATATTATGTAGACAACCAGCTGCAAGTAAGAGTCTTGCTGTTCTCTTGTAACAATACAGGGTGTTTTGTTAGATATGATTTTGCTGAATCGTTCTTTACCGTAACTCTTGAACCGCTGGCGCTGAACCGATTTTAACCAATTTTGAACCAAAGTTCATAAAGATATGCCTTTCCGAACATTAATTACGTCTTTCATCAAATTTTTTTAGGAGCGACGATAATGGAGGATGTTGTCTCTTTTTCTCCATATTTTTTACCCCACCAGTTATTTTGGAAACATTCTGCATTTTTGAACTTTACCTTCGTTCAATTTAAAAAATATATATACATTTTCTAAATTATAATCAGAGGCTCCATTTTCGCGTTATTGTGGTTTGAAACTTTAAAAATGATCTCGAAAATACCACTCCCAAGGACCTAAAAATTATGTTTTCCGAAAACTTGTTCCTCATCAAAAATGGGTTATCGTTATCAACTCTCTAAACACTCGGAAAACCTATTTCAATTGAGAAATCATGAGTTTTCTTGGATCACAATTTTCCAGTCTTTTGAAATTGGTGTTTTGGACATGTTTATCAAACATTCGGATCCGCTCGCTCGAAAACGAAGCCTCTAATCAAAATTCAATTTTGTAGAGTAATACCCTTTTTCTTTCTAAATCGAACATGGAATGGAGAAATATGAACAACTTTCAAAAATATTCATGGACCGAGGTTGAAAATGGTATCAAAAGAGAGAACAACTCTCTATTTATCCCTGGTTATCAATGTTCGATAGAAACTTACTAATTTAGTGAATTTTTGTTCAAATTTGATCAAAAGTGGTTGAGTTGAAGGGTTGAAAACTTACAGCAAAAAAAAACGATTGTAAAAAGTCAACTTCAGCACCTTGTACTCATCTTTTCAGCAAGCATTCTAGTGTTTATATTTTATGACATATTAAGCACCCGTTATTTACCCGTGATACAAGAAGTGAAACTGAAGCAACGTTCCAATTTTTATTTTATTAAAGAAACTGACCAAGTTCATAGGTACTTGCAGAACGTAAACCGTAAATGTGTATAGGTATCGTACCACCTAATTTGCTATCAAGATTTGATGAATTATTTTCTCATTCACCTGTGACTATGGAGACTATTGGTATATACCTACACTAAGACTGTTGAAGCTGTGATGTAATCAAGTGCACAGGTCACAGGCCTCATCAAGTTCTACACATAATATTTGATGAGGACACGATTCTATCGAGCCCAATCTTCCCTTCACGCAAACCCATCAATAGCTCCTAAAATATACAATAAGGCGGAAATAGGTACCTAGTTGTTAATTATAAGCTCCTATAATGAAGAGTGTTAAATAGGAAGCTAAAAAGCGCGCCCTGGCGAGGCTATCATTAGGCATCGTTTCTGGTTGACCATATCCTCGAAAGGTGAAGATAACCACCTGACATACTCACCGAAGTGAACAGGCGCTCTTCATAATGGCAAATAGCTAAGTGTAATATTATAATAATCCATCGCCCGTGATACTGTACAGGTGTTTCACAAATCGCAGATGTTTCAGTCCTTTCTGGTTGATTTATAAGCAATTAAAATTAAAAACACTTATGAAGCCCTAAAGTATGAAAAATTACCGACGTAAAAAGACCAAAACACCGCGACGATAAATTCCTGAAAGCCGGTCATAAACTATTCTTAGTACACACAGGAACGATATGCGAAATAGAACCAAAGCCATGTCCTTGTTGCAAAATGCAGTCTACTCAATTTTATGGACTGAGTGAAAAATCTTGGGTACCTGCTATAGTTTTTTGCATTCTCATCCGAACAGTGAGAAATGTCTAGAATTTCGAACTGCCGATGCCGTTTATCGTCCATTAAACAACGGGTGAAGTTCAATTCGAAAAATCCGCACCAAGCGCTACCGAATACCTCATAAAGGCATCGTCAACGCATTATTGTAATTTATACTCGAGGAGCTGCTGGATGAAAAGAGACCTGAAAGCTCGAAGGCCCGAAGTTCGTTGGCACGCCGGAGTAGCTGTCTCTTCAACACCCGAATGCCTAAAATTCATGAATCGCCCGGTTCTCCTCCCGTTGATGAGCGGCATAAATCTCGCCGATTTACTATGAGAACGGAAGCCACTGGAATTGACTAATCAATTTCTCATACCTGCCTCGAGCTTATAGAGCTCCGAATGTAATCTAAGACTAGCATTATCACTCGTTGGTTGTTGGTGCAAGAAACTGAAGCAGCGGGCACAGCTACTATGCGACGATAAAGCATAAAACGTTATTAATTGCTTCCTCTGTTTGGTACAAGAATTACATGAGAACTGTCAGCTGTAATTTAAGAAGCGCCAATTGCAATTTAGGTTTCCGCGCTTTTTAATTATCATTTTTCGTGTTGATGATGGCATCTGCTGATCAAAAAACGGACGTCGGTTCTTGTGAAACGGTGAAACTCTGCTCTACCTATATCCGTAATCTGGTAGTCCGAAAAGTGCTTGAGATGTAGTTCATGGCCGGGGCCAGAATAGACCGTAGATAAGACTGAGCAGAAGAAGATCAAGAGGAAAAGAGGCTCATATGATTTCCAGAATAAACTGCAAATCAGACTAAGCAGCTGCAGCAGAAAAAAAAGTCAAGTGCAGAATAGACCACAAATAAGACTGATAAGTAGAACGGAAGATGTAGTAGAATAAGAAAACACAGCGAAAATATCAAACAGTACCTGTCCCATGTGACTTCAAGTCCCTTATTGAATAATTATTCTTTACTTAACACTTTCACGCTGATATTGAGTTTAAGATGGTAGCTCCAACATATAGGCTTGCAACATAGGGGCTCAGTGTACCTATAGTAGCTGATGGTGTATTTGTTTTGTCCAACGTCCAAATACAATGACGTTGTTTGTTGAATAGATGATGATGAGGCCCTCATCGCATCGGTCTCAAATCTTAGTCGGGATATCTTGGGAGGGGGGGGGGGATCTAAAGGGATCCTCAGGCATGGACAAAAATTGTCCCTCAAGTAAAGTTCTAGGAGCCGGCGTGTGGCCGTGGCGCCCGCGTTTGTCTTTTTTTCAATGGCGCCTGTCTCTTTTGAGTTAATCCCTCAGATGTTCCCTTTGTGGCTATGGCTCATGTATCTTTCGAGGAAAGAGGTTTTCTTTGCCTATGTGAAAGCTCTTGATGGTTTCTTTCCATCCGTAAATTATGAATTTTAGGTTGTAGGTACCTATAGTCTGTATTGCGCGTACATAAATGTTTTCAGTTAAACGCAAGTTTAGCGTCACAGAAATACAACACTAATGAAAATTAAAGGTGCAGAATAATAGATGAAGAGAGGTGAACAGCTGGATACAAGGTGTACAGAGGGTTGCAGACATTCGCCATGGTGGAACGTGGCTGGTTTGTTGACCCTGACCTGACCTGAGCTTCAAATCTATGGATTGGCCTTTTCCTTGTCATCTGTGCAGACTGGAAGTTTACCTAGGGCAGAAAACCGGATAAGTAATGCTGGCTTCATAGACCTAAATAAGGCGTAAGGCGTAAAGAATAACGCCTAATAAATGCCTGGGTGGCAACTGATTGCTAGGGTAATCGGCCTAGTTTTCAGGCATCATTACCCCTTAATCCTTGAGCGTTAAACCTGGTGTATGAACCCAGCATAACTCATTACACTTAGGCTTATTGGACGGAGGACCCTCACATGAACCTGGGTTCGAAGATCAACAGCGATTGGTAAATATATTATATCGTTTTTAACTTTCAAATTAAGGTCGTTTCGGATTCACTAAGTGAATGCCTTTCAGGACTTAGAAATCTACAGTTAAAGTGGTTGCGAGATTTTCCATCAGGAAAGACGATACCAAACACCAACATGTTATTGGATTATGATTTCCGAGATGATTCCCCACTGAAATGGAAAATTCATCCACAACAGCGTTCAATCATCAACGCCAACACTTGGGTTACTACTCTCAGCAACACTTCCCACAAATATTGTACAAGTGAAATAATTTTCTACAGAAAGAGCATTTTATTACCTTCAATTTTATATATCACGAGGTAGATATCACTCGAGGGGTTGATTTCTCGAGAAAAAAGTGTACACAAGAACTCTGGCTTCCGGAATTCCGAGGATTTCCGGTGACTTCCGGTGATTTCCAAAAGAATTCCGGTGACTTCCGAAAGATTTCCAGGAATTCCGGTGATTTCCGATTTTTTTTTTTGGATATCCGGTGATGTGATTTCCCAAAGGATTCCGGGAATCCCGAAATGAAATGCACACTGAATTCCAGAGAAATCAACCCTTCGATATCACTATTCGAAATTTTAACGCAGGGTAGAGGGTAGGGTGGGGGCGAAGGGGTTGAAGATAAAAATTTGGCGATATACGTGTCTTAGATGCCTCCTTCAAAATAAGAATCGATCTGTTTTGGCTGGAAAATCTTTCCAAGAATCGGGCGTTAATAGGGGAAAAGTTTTTCTTTAATTATCAGCAATGAGAGAATTTGGAAAAAGGTTGGAAGGTTACTTGAAAAAATTAGAAATATGTGTGACAGAAAGAAATTCTATCACCTCCAATTTTAATGTATCACAAGTTAGGTAATGTTATTTAAAATTCTCAAGTAGGGTAGGATAGAGGCGAAGGGGTTACAGATGAAAATTTGGCAATGCGTGTGCTAGATATCTCCCTCAAAATAAAAGTCAACCTGTTCCGGCATTTTCCTGTAAAAAAATTTGACGGAGAGAAATCTGGGGTAGGTCTTTTTTTCAAAAGATCACCCACTGGACCATTGGCACATCCAGGATTTCAAGGCGAGTCAAGATCCATAGGTAAATTTTTCTTTGCCCATTGATGATAACGAAGATACAAGAGTGTATTGCAAAACTTCGATAAGCTATATTTATGAAACGGTTCGAAATATTTGGTTGAAATTGAACAGTATTACTCTGCTAGAACTAATTTGAAGAGATGCCACATTGAATAAACCCGAATTCAGGACTGGAGTAGGAAAAATGTGCCCCCTATTAGTTGGCCAAAAAGTACTTATTTTCTGACCTTTTTCTAAAAAAGTGTAGGCGGATTCGAAAAATTGAGAAAAATGCCGTAAGAACCGTTTCACAATTTGGATAACACACGTGAGCTGTTTTGACAAAATATATCAAAGTAAAATGTATGAATAAGTTTTCACTTTCGACCGGACAAAGTCTATTTATTATTGGACTACATTCGTTCAAATTAATTTTTTGCCTATATCTTTTTGTAGGACAAGAGTTTGATATGATAGAAGGGTGATGCCTTCGACGGCAAGACGACTTCCCTTGAAATTCTGTATCTGCCGTTGGTCTGTGTAAGGTCACTCATGAATCGCCATGTATATTATAGCAATTGAGACAACTAACTAACCTTGGTCTCTAGTAGAGGTAGGAGGTGGTAGAGAAAAATTAAAGTGATTACCTATAAAAATAAGGGAGGATATAATGGTGACTCCTAGTAAAATGTTGTAGGATATGTCCACGATTATCTCGATTTTCATGCAGAGGGGCGCACAGGTCTAAGAGACTGTTTTTTTCTCAACACAAAAATACAAAACATCGGACATCCTCCGTTGATTCGGGACTTCCCACAGATGGTCAATGCGCTTTTTCCCCAATTAGGCACGTTATTGACATTTCTATAAAAATCCCATTGTACACACATCTCACACAACACCGCCGATTATGATGATGGAAGGTAACCGTTGTGTACATGAGTCGCGGCAGGTGCGAGCGCTTGGCTGGCTAACTGGGGCATTTTGTGCATTTATCTGTTGGGTAGTTGGTATGCATGATCGGTCAGTCAAGTGAGTTCACCCTTTTTTTTACACGGCGTCATTTCCGGTTTATTTCGCGCAGTATTACATTTTAACATCAGCCAGCAGTGTCTGACATAAGGGGTTGGGCAGAGAGAGCAATCCATTTGAATGACAGCCGGTCCTGATAAATAACCCAGAATCTATTATTGTAACCAACGGCTTTCCAATATCAGTTGCAGGTTATCCTTGTGGTAGTTGGAAATAGTTGGCACGCATCCTTCTGTTGTCTGTTGTACATTTCTGAAGCCGAAAGCATCTATATCGAAAATTGTATACATAATGAACAGGAAAGGGGTGTCTTATAATAATTATAACACCTAATGGTTAAAAACCTTGAGTCTTGACTTTAGGTGACATTCGTTTCTAGATAAATTGGTACCACATGGCACGTGGCACACCGCTTCACTCGAGTGATATCTGAACTGCAGTAGCGCGGAGCCGGCTCAGGATTTGGATGGGTGACCGCGGGCGGGCTTGCTAAAATCAGGTTTTTTTTACACTCCTTTCATTGCCACCCTGTATATTGTCCATAAAGCCAACAATCAGGTAATCTAATGTGGTACCTTGTAGCCAACAGATTACACTATTGTGCTTCATATAAATGTCCAAAATCGGGCAAATTTTTCTCGAGATATCCTGATTTTACCCGAGGCAAGGTTTTGGGGTGGTACACTTCGGGGTGGTTTTTGGCTCAGTTTCTTCAGCGAAACCTGCAGTCGGTAACCCAAAAGAGGATGTGCTTGATCAAATTATATGAATGTCTTACAGGTGAACTTCACTTATGGAAAAACGACGGTTCGACGGTCGAAGGCACAAAATAACGCAAGTGAGCAGATTGAGTCACGTAGAAGGTGTCCGATCCCGAGGCAGACGCGGACCCCGCACACTCCAACCAACAACGTCCTTGAGTCGGAGCAAAGATTTTTACCATCAAGGACCAATTACCTTGCGGTCCCGGTCTGCGTCCTCGCCGTCTTCGTGTAAAATATCGGCGGCGTCCCATAAATCGCGGCGCCAATGCTTTGCGGTCGGATATGGATGATTTACGGTGGTCTACGCATCCGCAACTTGATTATATTATGAGAACAACACCAGAAACGTTAACACGAACTGGTGCAACGGTCTGCTCTGCTCGGGGTGATATATTGCCCCAGCGGACATGTTGTGATTGTTGCTGTTGAAACGCTGGATAAATGCTAAAGACTCTCTTCATGCACGCGTGCTGGAAGAGGGATGCCGTGAACACATAAATTACAACCCATACTGCGAGGACAGGATAACAGGACGACACGAGAACCTACTACTACGCCAGTACCGGTAAGAAAAATCACAAGCACAACTTCCACACCATCTCTTGACCTGAACGAGAAATTAACCATTAAAATTATAATATTCCAAACTACTAAACTGCGGGGTCGGAATCGAGCGAAAATTCAATTCCAATTTGCTCTGCTTAGTTGAAATAATTGATGATGATGTGTGTGTCTCTACCCGTTGGGTGTGTGTATGTGTGTGGTAATTTTCACACCAGCCCATTTTTCCCCACTTTGTAGTTACAACTCAACTCCGGCCCTCATTAATTCTTCATTCCACCGCAATTCTATCGAATTGTGCATCGTGTTCGGCACCATGTCGATGTTTCCCGTCGATGCATAACCAAGTGGTGGCTCTAACACGCATGCAAATGGCTCCAAATAAGCAATCTCCAGCGAACACACCTGTCACTACCTGCTACATGAATAAACATATTCATGCGTTATTGCCACGGATGAGCCGGTCGCGCTCGCGAGGCGCACCACCAAAGCGGCCCAAATAACATTTAAGGATAACACATATTCGTGTTCTGACGTTCCTGTTATAGGCACTAATAGCTCATGCTGTACTGAACCATCTTTGGTCCGAGTTATTACCTTGATTTTTGCTTCTTTGGCATTATGAAATTGTTGTAACCACGAAGTTTTGGAAGCGAATTCTAGTAAACTAGCCCGTATGGTATGCTGATGAAAACCGTCATTTGTGCTATTTTTCTTTTTTTTTTTTTAGTAGAACTAAATGGAAATCTTCACAATCATTTAGGCAATTTTGAGAAGAATTATTAGTTGCTTTACAAATTTCAAGAACCTCTCAACTATCTAAAAGCCGTCCTTTCTTACAAACATGTAAAATTTCAAAATTAATTTCAAGAATGAAGTCATGATTCTCTAAGATCATATGGTTGGCTAAGATAAAGGTGTGTCAACTGAAAGGGTAAGTCGACCTTGCCTGATATGTCGCATATGTTCTTTAAGACGCTCAATAAATTTTCTACCTGATTGTCCGATATAGAAAGAGTTACAATTATTGTTACAATTAATTTTGTAAACACCGAATTTGTCGTGAGGAAAAAGAATGTCTTTTGTGGGAATCCGATAGGAACTAAAGCTTGGAAAAATGCATGATCCTTGTTTTATGAGGATACTGCAATTTCTGTCACCAGGTAGTTGAAGCGGGTGATTGCCCGGTGGCACCAACTGAAGCCTTCCATGTCAAACTCTACCTCATAGAAATCTCCATATTAAAAAAACATACGACTCCTGTATGTCATACCTAATCACACCTTCTCACCACCAAAGTACTAGTATATTTCCATTCTTCTCACAACTTCACTCTTCAATAACGGATACAGCTGCGATTAAAAGGAGCTCAGAACATGAAAAGTGTCAGTGTGATCATAATCGAAACGCTATGCTGGCCATTCTGCATAGGTCTCGATGCTGAGTAAACAACATGGCGGTCGATCGGTCGTGGTCGTGGTCGTGGAATCGGTGGCTTCTGTGTGTGAAGTTTGTAAATGAACGCCTCTTTGAAGCGAACTCTTTGCTATCTGAGCTGTTACGTGAAATCTAAGCGGACCTCAACAGCCCTAGACGGTGCGAGGAATGGAGTTTTGCGAGGAGTTTTGGTTTGTTGCCGGCCATACAGATTGGGAAGACTGACACCAAGAACGATGACGAGAATGCGACATTATTTGTGTCCATCGAGGATAATGATAAAAGTACCGAAATCACTTACAACAAAGCACTTTCAAAAACCAAGAATTTGCATCCCATAGCTGAAGGAAAAACGGCCTACCTACTCGTCAGCTCATGGAGTCGCAGCGGTCTCGCGTCAAAGGTAGACCTGCGTTTCCCAAAGTAAGGCCGAGTGACCAAGTCGTCTCCATGAAAATCGAGGGAAAACTCAAGGAGGTTCCATCCACCTATCTGGTCACTTCAAGGTCGCCGTCGTGGCACGCTTCACAGTCAATGAAGTACCGAAAGAACGGAACGTACCTACGGAATGAAGCGGTCTACGAATCCAAGAAAAGTCGTACTATAGAAAATGCCTTGAGTGCCTATGTGGTATGCGTGGGATCCAAGCCAAGGTCAGCGGGAATTAGCACGAAAATGACAGCGAACATCACTCTCTTGAAGAATGTCCCTAAAAACCCTTAATTTACGTCTCACGTCTTGATCCTACCGACGAGACTGAAGAATTTTGATGAAGTTTCGTAAAACTGATTTTTTCAAAGTCCTGGGCGAGGTCGTACCTTCGAAGTTCCCGAACCACTACACCTATCTTCCAAGATCGTGGTGGATCTTGCAAATGTCGCTGGATTGATGGATCCATCACGATGGCCCCTGGCACATATTTAAACCGATTTTTCTACAAGCTTGCGAAGACGCCTGTAGTGGGGTTGCGACCTGCAACAATTCGAGGTTCAGGCTAATACCATCATTCTGTAACGACGGATCTTTAGACTGCTGAAATTGTGCAGAAATTATAATGGGCAAGGTCAATTCTCTGTCTGTTTTCTTTAAGGCAATGGCAAATTAAAAGTCCTCACGCTCTGTACTCAACTGAAACCCTCTTTTTTACGGGGACGGGGAATCGCTGTGCTGGCAACAAGAGAGATACAAGTACAGGGTACAGGATACATGTACAGGATGGGGCTTTGATTCTGTTATTCAAGTGTGACCAATTGTTTAAGGTTGTTTGTTTGTCCTCAGTGGAACCCTCGCTGGGCGTTTTTAATGTTTGTTGTTTTCACAGATCGCCGGGAACCGATTGTCATTAATTTTTTTTTTATTCTGAACCTCTATTGAGGCACATTGCGGATGCCAAGAGTTCAAAAATCGCTTGCTGGGAGGAGTCATCGCAGGTGCAGGGGAGTTCTTACAGCATGATTGACGCTGTTCTTGTCGGTGGGAGTTTGTCGATAAGGTTGACTTGGTTTTGTCTGATCATTCAGCGCAGAACCTGGGTGTGCCAGCCTCCACGAGAGATTCTGTTTGTTCTTCCGGGCTTGTCTGGTCTGGGGGATTTGAGGATTTCACTATCAATCGGAGTTCTGACGGTCCCCTGCCTTTACGTTCTACAGGCTGTATGTCGGGTGAGAGAAATGAATCCACCTAAAGTTAGTGGCTACAATACGAAAAGCCTAACCTGGAACTGCAGCAAAGTCTTTGCTTCACCATTCAGACTTCCAGGTTGAGCAAGGATTCATTGTGAATCACATAAAACTGTTGAAGGTTTTGCCTATCGGAGTATCGACTGAGTCGGCTCCCAGGTTCAGATCTTGAATGAGAGAGTCCTTTAGAGGAACTCTACAGAGTCGATGAATTTCTCGATTTTTTCAAAGGACCTCGCATGAGAGAATGTGATATTTTCATGTGTGCGTATTGTTTTGTGTTCATTTCATTTCGTACTGCTACAGTACTTTTTTTCTACTACTTTTGACACTTCCAAATAGGGTGGAACATGGGTGGAACTCTGTCCCATGTGTGCTTATGTAATGTGCAGAAGCAAATGAATTATTATTATTGTTAATAAAAACCACAAGCGCGCCAGATGAAAGTGGAGAAGACCAATGAAGAACGATCCTGTGTGTCGACGCTGCTAAGAAGATGAGACCGCAATCATACCTACATAACTTCTTAGAGAACGAGAAGTCAATCTCGAAGCCTCCCCGCCTCTGCATTTTCCGGTCGAATCGTCGCCTCGTGTCGATAAGCAAAATATTAATTTGTTGTGTCAGTTGGTGCCCGTGATCTTTCCGATCGCCTCGCATGTACATGGGCGGCGGTGTCCGGGGGGCAGTCATGACAGCCGTCGTCCCGAACAAGATGGATGAGGACGGGCGATCGGTGGTATCACCACCACCGGACGCGACGCTCTATATCTGCGGGCCCGATCCCCGTCTTATACCTGTCAATGCGATGTTCCATATCGCTGCGGCGTGATAACCGGACCGACCGTGTTTATTAACACGTGACATTCTTCGAGATGATAACGGGCTCGACGTCTTCTCTCTATGCTCCAGCTCCATACAGATTATTGAATTACCGAGTCGTGACGTTTCGATCCCGAATGGAACGCCCATCATCATCATCGACGTTTCAATCACTCAAGACCCGAGAGAATCGTGAACGAACCGCACACCGTACTCTTTTGCTTTGGACTTCTGCGTTCTGTAAAAGAAAGGCGCCCATAAATTTTATAATCGAAATATTAAATCTCGGATCCAATGTCCACAATGGCACAAAAATGCGAAAGCTCTGGCGATTCTCTTTGGTTCAGCAGCCAAGAGGTCGTTCCAGTCTGGAACCTTCATTCAGGTTCAAGTCATCTCATTGACTTGTTGATAAGGACATGCAATAAATAAATGTAAATCAAACTAAATCTAAATGGTAAATCTGATGATGCATTACTGGACTAGCGTTTTTTGTTATTATATTTCCGGTGAAGATCAGTAATAGTTATATGTACAATTGTACAACTTTGAATAGTTCATGTTGGTTCCATTCACATGTGGACTGGCGGAAACTCACCAAAGTAAACACCAGAAGCGACACTCTGCCTTCCCGCCAAATTAATACTTTCACGCGCATGTCTGAGGTGGACATATTTTTGGTGGGATATCTGTTACTAGGCGCGTTCGTATGTTACTTTGAAGCGAGCAGACAGATATTTGGTTACGTGATGCCAGAGCGTACCGAGCAATTTTTATTGAACAGTCGCTGATTACTAAGTAACTCAAGGTATGTTAATTGCGTTTAGGAAAAGTAGGTGTTTATTCAGGAGCTCGGCCAAAAACCTCCAATGGAACCGACCGCGCCCAGTGACATTGGTCCTACCAAAATAATGGCGCAAAGTTATGACGTCTCACCAACTAAAGATTAAAGACACCGCCGCTAGTATCGCTTCTGGTAGTGCTATTCTGCGGGGTCTCAAAATAATGTCAGATTTCGAAAATGGAACTTTGGAGTATCTACTTTTACTTTCTCGACCCCTCGATCATTAATGAAATGGAAAAAAGATAGCCTCTCCATCTATCATCTATCAAATATTTGACATAAAAATTTTGACATTTTATAACTTGAGTACTACCTGATGAATTAAAACCAAATTCAGCAGGAAGAAACAGAACGCAAAAATCGAATTGAGCCTGCAGTTAAAGTTTTTCACCATTTTTTCAGTCGAGTGCTACGAATTTTCTTGGCTGATAACACTCAGGACGGCCGTTCACCTGGCTTTTGGCCAGACGACCTGTTTCGGTGCTGGACTCACTTCATGCGACATTTCCTGTTAGGAGATCGACTTTTTTCGGAAAATTCCGACTGATACCGAAAGTAGATTGCATTGGGCGTCGTAAGCCCATTTTCTAATGCGACACTGTTTCGGTTTTCCGGCGGTGATTTTTTCAAAACGTAACACACACATTTCACTTGAAAAAACCGCACTGTGAACTTCGACCTGTGATGGACCCTACGTAATATTCATTATCTACAAGCGTTAAATAATACCCGTCACTTTTAGCACGTCGTCATGGGCGACGTGAAAAAATGATGATTCTGCGCGTTCCTGTCATATTTTCAATAAATTCTGACATTTACCAAATATTTCAAAGACCATTGTAGATAAAATCTTGTACGATACACGCGTTAAAAGTGTCTTATTTTGTTCGCGGGGTTGCTCTACTCGCTAATGCTCGTTTCGCAAGCGTCCCCGCTCACAAAATAATACCTGTCACTTTTAACACTCGTATCGTAAATAGCTATTATCTACAAGCGTTAAATAATACCCGTCACTTTTAGCACGTCGTCATGGGCGACGTGAAAAAATGATGATTCTGCGCATTCCTGTCATATTTTCAATAAATTCTGACATTTACCAAACATTTCAAAGACCATTGTAGATAAAATCCTGTACGATACACGCGTTAAAAGTGTCTTATTTTGTTCGCGGGGTTGCTCTACTCGCTAATGCTCGTTTCGCAAGCGTCCCCGCTCACAAAATAATACCTGTCACTTTTAACACTCGTATCGTAAATAGCTATTTTAGGTGTCCACATGCTGCGAATATTTAGTCCGGATGTTGAGAGCCATAATACACCACCACCACCTTGTATTTAATGATTAAGAGGTGCTGTTTGGTATGAATGTTGTACATACCCATGCCCTAATTGTAAGAAGTGTTGCCAAGATGGCGGTTCGTGCAGACGCCGTATACAGGGTGATCAAAAATGCAAAAACTCCAACTCATGAACCAAATAAGTTGGAGTCATGAAAATTAGCATGTAGATTCAATCCTTATTGAGCTGAAACAAACCGCGTCTGAATATTCTCAGCCGTTTCTGAAATATTCTCAATTTAGTGGTCAATTTGGTGGAAATGGACATTTTCCAAAAAATCAGTGATTTTCCAAGATATTTGGATGAAACTTCGCATTTTCACAAAGAATGACCTCATGAATGAAATGTGATGTATTGGCACCGTCCCCGCCTACTATTTTCGAAAATATGACAGTCGACTTCTTTTTTTCTTATGACCGCCATCTTGAATTCGCCCATTAGGTAATAAGTGGAAAATCAATTGGTACTAGCAGTAATGATCATAGTCAATAATACAAATGCAAAAAAAACGTTCTTAGTCAGTAACTTCCTGTAATTGACCACTTGAAAATGTTAAACCCATTTTTACGAGTTTTATAGCACTTCGGCGCCTAACACGACCAAAATGACTGCTGTAAAGATGAATATGGGTTGTTTTGAAACAATCCATCATCTTGTTTGGTCTCTTTGGCTATTGTCTATGTTCGAAAAAAATCCTAATACCAAAAGTGACCCACTGACAAAAAAAAAACTGCCATTCAAAAAGGAAAAATTGATCTAACAAACGTATTTCCAAAACTTGTCCCATTTTTCCAGGATATTTTCAGTATGTTTCGAGAATGACTAATGATGAATCAAGATGGCATCTCGAACAAGATATCGGATTGTTTTAATACCCCATATTATTCATCTTCACAATGGTCATTTCGGTCGTGGGAAGCGCTGAAGTGCTGTAAAACTCGTAAAAATGGGTTAACATTTTCTTATGGTCAATTACAAAGGGTTATCCATTAAGAACGGTTATTTTTGCATTTAGATTATTGACTATGACCGTTACTACTAGTTCCAATTGATTTCTCGCTTATTCCATAATAGGCGAATTCAAAATGGCGGCCATAAAAAAAAAGCAGTCGACTGTCATATTTTCAAAAATAGTAAGCCGGGACAGTGGCAACACATCACATTTCATTCATGAAGTCATTATTTGTGGAAATGCAAAGATTTATCCAAATATCTTCAAAAACCACTGAATTATTGGAAAATGTCCATTTCCCTGAAACCGACCACGAAATACAAGATATTTCAGAAACGGCTGAAAATATTTTAACATATGGCTTGTTTCAACTTGATAAGCATTGAATTGTGAATCTACATGCTGATTTCAATGACTCCAATTTTTTTGGTTCACGAGTTAGAATTTTTGTATTTTTGATCATCCTGTATACGGCGTCTGCACAGACCGACATCTTGGCAACATTTCTTAAAATTGAGGCATGAGTATGTACAACATTTATACCACACGGCACTGCTTAATCATTAAATGCAAGGTGGTTGGCCCCTAACATCCGGACTAATTGTTGGAGAAAAAATTAAGTACATTTTTGGAGGGAAAGCTTTTAAAATCGTACGAACGGTTTTCGAGTTTTCCGCTCTAAAAAAAATGCAAATTTCTGTCTTATCCAGTAAACAAACTTCCACCAATTTTCTTTACAATAAATAATTGGTTCTTAACCATTTTCCAACAACCCTTTTTCACAATTTTCCAAAAGTTTTTCAGCGAAAAATGAAAAACTGTAATAGCATATCGGACTCGAATGATAAGAGTTCAGAAATAAATATCGGACTCGAATGATAAGAGTTTAGAAATAAAGAGGGCCCCGCACGTTTACTGTGAAAAAGTGGTTTCGATGAATTCGGCTGAAAATGTTATATGTTGTGGAAATTGACAAAATAGTAGTTTATACACCAAGGGACTAAAGTGAGTTTTCATTCCCGCATGTGAAGTTTAGGGCCCGAGGGCAGCAATTCACCAAAGGGAGTAAAAATGAACGTCAGTGTATACAAGACTTTTTGCAATTCCGGAGTGAAATTTTCATGTACCAGTATCATTCATTCTAAAAGTTTGGCGTTTGAAGGGAGCGTGCGCTCCAACATAATGGCTTATAGCGCCTTTATTTCTGGAACGCGACCCCATGTTATTCGAGACTTTATTTTTACCGGAAATCAAGGAACATTTCTGTGTAAGAATTTTCCAAATCGATACCTATCGTGAGATCGAAAGTTATCGTGAATTGAACACAAACAATGAAAGATTTCGTGATCATTTTGCAGAATTTTCAAGTTTTTCCAGCCGATTGATAACAATGTGACTGAGTTGTGATACCTTGTGTGATTACCCAAGAAGGGACCTATTCAACAGTGCTAAAATGTAATGCCTCGTCTACAGACTTCCGAAGAAAATTAAGCTTTTGATTGCAGGAAAACCAAGGGAATAAAAATCTACTTTTTTCCCACTAAAGGGGGAGAAAAAGTGCACTTTTCGTCCCGGCATTGCGAAAAAGTCTGTGTGTCACTACAATACTTTTCCGACTAGTATCCAGGAGCCTATGAAAATGTTTGCTCGAGACGTCTATTCGGGTGGTAAATTGGAATTTGAGGGAAAGATTGAGACATAAATATTTGCAGCATCTTCATAATAGGTACCTAATTGAACAAAAAGAATTGAAATTTTTCCGATGAAAATTTGAATTTTTCCGAAAAGGTGGTAGATTTTTCGTGTAGAATTGGGGTGAATCGTCTTGTAGGTGAGTCACTGCCCTTCGGTGAAATGTTCGTTGGTGCATGCATTAGATTTATGGAAATATAAATAGGAGAGTTGTGGAAGTTATGGATAGAAGTTGAACAATGATCGCGGATGACAATGTTCCTTCAAGATGCATGCCCAAGCTAAGCCCGCATAAAGTTTCTTTCGTTCAACTTTTCTACGACGGCAGCTTTTTGCGAGAGGCGTTTTATTGTAATGCCCTCGCTACCTTCCTTCCTTATTTTCCGCCAGTTCTTTTCATCTCGGCTGCCAGAGCTGGTGCTGCTGGCTGCCGCCTGGATTGATGCTGACGATTTGCGATAGACCGTGTTTGTCTTCCCTCGCCATGGCAACTTCGAGGGACGTTAGTTCCGGTGCCTTCCGTTCTTCGGTATCAAGCATTGGCATTGCCGCAGCACAGCTAGCCAGCATACAATGGAGCCATGTGTGTGCTGCAAATGAAGCGCGGGTGCGTGTAAAAATAAGCGGCGCTATTTGTACGACGCTGGTGTGACGGCCGACGGCTTTTTATGACACATTTCAAACGACGCCTTTCGGAATTCACTAATGAGCAGTTGGCCTGGCGTCGGGACGCGTTCCCATGGAGACCGGGCGGCGCCGCCCCCTCGCGCGCGCCCCCCCTCGCCGTGGAACGGCGGCGCGGCGTCGACGTCGTCGTCCTCCGCGCCACCCCGATGATGCCGGTCGGTGTGCCGTGCCGCCTGTGATGCTTATTTGCACTCGATGCGCTGCAGATCAACCGGCAAATGGGACACCTGATTGATGTGCCGAACCGAAAATCCGAACACCAAAAATTCAAGATGCTGTTGAATAAATAACAAAATAACTTGTTCGTATTTCTTCTTCTTCTTCTCTAACTTATTGAATTTCTTTTCACAGTGTTTTTTATTTAAACAATTTTTCATAATTTACGTACACTGCTATCAGCTCAATAGTATTCATTTTTCTTGTCAAAGTTTCGCAAATGTGAAGTGGCAGGTGAGTCGGCAACTGGACTGCTAACAAATATGCCTTGTTGCGAAGAAGGATGGTTCTGCAGAGGTCCTGCATGAATTATCCTCGCTTGAACGTCGTCACCGTGAAAGGCGCTTATCTCCTTCCCCAAATTGATGTCATTTTGAATAAAAGACGCAACGCTAAGTACCTGTCTAGACTGGATATCAAAAGTGCGTACTGGCAGTTACCTTTGACATCTGAAGCTCGACCTTAGCAGTTTCCACCGTCCAGGGACGCGGAATTTTCTACTTTGTTCGAATGCCTTTCGGTTTGACTAATGCACCAGCCACATGGCAACGCGTTGTCGACAGTGTTGGGGGAAAGCTTGAAACCATCAGTTTGGGTATATCTGGATGATGATGTGGTGCCCATGGCTGATTTTCAATTCTATATCAAGGTGTTGGCCACTGTGCTTGACCGTCTGAGAAACGCAGGCTCAGTAGTGTTATTCGACAAATGCCAACTGTGTCGATCTGAATGAAAGTATTTAGGTTTCGCTACTGACGCGACGGTCGAAGTCTTCGCACAGACCCAAGAAAGGTTCAAGTCATGCTTGGAGTTCCTCCGCGGACTTGTGTAAAAGAGGCACGTGTCTTCTTGAGCATGGCTTCATGGTATCGCTGTTTTGTCAAGGACTTCGCCCGAATTTGGATCTTCTGTTCACTTTCCAAGTGGACGTTTCAGGTTTTGGTTTGAGTGAGAAAATAACTCGACTCTTCCTGGAGGGTAAGCGTGTCATTTTTTACCATCTCCAGTTTGCTGACAGCAGTGGAGAAGAAGTTCTCAGCAACTGAGTGCTGGCGTTAATCTGGAGTGCAGAAAAACTGATGTTCTACCGTCGTTTTAGCATTGTCAGTGTTGTCACTGACTATCACAGCCTGCTCTGGCTGCATCGATCAAAGGACCCTCAATGAGTACTGGCACGCTTAGCACGCTGGAGTTTGCGACTGCTGGGCTATGACTTTGAAATTATGCAACGGAAAGGGAATTAGCATGCGTCGTGTCAACCTGGGCTGAGGCCGGGCATATTGCTCACTTGTGTGTTCAAGCTTGAGAGGTTCAGCTTGCAAGCCACAGGTGAGGTAGTAAAATGAGCCCACAAGGGAGAGCCCAAAAAACCTGATGGAACATTATTCGATCACTCGCATCTTATCACAAACTCCAAAATCCAGATCTTCCAACGCGTCGTGGATTAGCGCTGACACTTGATTTTACTCACAAATTACAAAACCCCCTCTTTGTATCCAAGTAGGTATTGAAGTTACAGAATCAAGTTCAATATTTTTCAACAACAAACTTGCATCATGATTCAAAAGTTGTAATATCCAATAGTTATCATTATTGATGATGCAGTTGCTAATGCAAAAAAGGTATTAGCTAGAAATACGCTTCTCGTTTATTTAAACAAGTTTTTTGCCTGAATGGAGAGCAGATATACCTATCGATATCATAACAGTTTTTCGCTCTGTCCAACAATTTATGTCGCGTTAATGTAACGTAATAAACGGCCAAATGAAATTATGCTTTTATAATAATTACACAGCGCTTGGCTATGATTATAGAGAATGAAGCGCGATAGATTGATTCAAAATACACCTGGACATGGCGATATCGATTGCAATTTTCAACTTATTACTCTTTACGAGCAACGCACGCGGAAAATGCAGGAAATTACGAAAAACGACACTAAATTAAATTAATTGAGAACTAACTGCCATTACACGTCCTGATACAATCAACTTTATAGCTTGAAGCTTCATAGCAAAATATGTATATGGAATCAGTAATATTAAGCAGGTACTTATTTGATGGAAATGTCGTCAATCCAGATGAAGCTTTCAGTCCTCATTTTAACTTCCTATACTCTTAAGTGTTACGTGTTGTTATCACATCCTAATTTTTCACAGCCGGTTCATTCACTAGTTGCTTTTACTAGAAAGACGAGCCAACAAGAGAAAGAGCGATGAGAACGCATTAAGATATCACCGAGATTCTCACCGTAAAATATCTAATACCCGCTCCTCCGTCTTCTTCTTCGCCAGTTTTATCTCTTCTTCTCCGGGTCTGCTGTAACACATACCTACCTATACAAGAGAAGCCAGCGACAACTTTCGTCCCATGTCAACTGTCACACTTCCTAATGTATATCATTGTTTCGCAATGAGCCAGAAAATTACCGATGCGATATATTTCTACAAAATGCACAAGACCGACCGTAAATAATCCCGTGAAGATGGGGCCCCATATTGTCACCCTAGAGAAACAGAGAGAGAAGGCAAAGCCGCACGTGTGATATATGTGGACATGAGTTTGAGAAGGCACCGCACACAAATCTTGCACCTAGCTTAGGTAATCTCTTATACCTGGAGGATTGAGTTGTTTCGTGTCACCGACAGGCGACAGAGTTAAAAACGCTTGTACCCAGATAGACTAAGGAGTTGTTTATGGGCCATAATATGCTTTACTGCTCTTGGAAAAATCAATAATAGATACGAACCGCTAATATCAAACCAAGTGCCAAGTGATTTATTAAATTTTAATAGTTTTTGAATTTTATGTCCCATTTTTATTTCAACAGAGTGTCAGCATCAGGACGACCCTCATCAATTCGAGAACAATACTGCTCCTCGAGCGACGTCCAAAATTTATCGCCACTTCCTCGATATGAAGACACCAGAAATAAAACCCGAAGATCAGAGCCGGGCTTTTGAAGCAAGACCTTTTACAACAGGAGTGATAAAATTATAAAGTGTCGTCATCAGTCACCTCAGCGCCACATTTCTTCGACTCTGAGGCTTTTTCCAGGAACTGCCGAGTTTTTTCAAGAGTAAAATTTGACCACATCCGACCCACGACGGTGAGTTTGGGCACTTGAGTGTACATCAATATTCACCTTGATCAATTATTTTTTATATTTACCGGTAGAATTTTTTTCACGCCAGAGCGGGCTTGTGCCCGTTTCTTAAATCGACAACACGACAGTGACGGTGCATGTTCAAGGCTGCCTGATTATACGTGTTGGAGGTGTAGCAAGTGAACTATAACTACATGATATTAAAGATTCATAGGAAGTTATAATTAATTAACTATATACATTTATGTTAATATTACGTTAAGGCAAGCATGAAGTTCTAAATTTTACGTCTGACCTTCCAGGAATTGCCTAAAAACTTAACAAGAAACTGTATTTTACGCCGGGCCCCTTTTCGAATGCAGTCCCACTTCACGTTGTTTCCTGTTTCTCAGGAAATGTTCTACCAAGTATTCTTAATAATATAGGGTTTTTCCACTTTTTTGTGCTAGCCTCAGTTCTATCTAAAATGTCTTTTTTCCAACAGGAACCGGAACGTTTTCAGCGGACCTATTTCTGAAATCCAAGGAAGCGGAAAGAGCTCACAACAATCTGCTGGATGACTGCTGCTGAACGCAGCACCTTCGGAAGCACCGCAACATCTTCATCTAATATTTTTCCTGGCATGGGATTTCCACAGAACTTCGCAGGATCTCTCATCTGCTTATATAACCGATTAGGTCCTAGTTATGGGACGTAATGGGAATGTTCAACCTTCAGTCGCCCACTGTATGGTCATGCCTGAGCCTGCCATTATGAGCGGTAAGAATTTTTCCAATTCCCTTCGCGATGAGCCCGTCTCGTTTTATCTTCTGGAAATTTCGCATTAATTTTCGCAAAACGGCTCTTAACCTCCACGACGTTAGTCTAGATGGCGCATTAGAAGCGTCCACTAATAATACGAAATGTGCGTTTAATGAAACTCCCAATGTCCGGTAATTGATTATAATGATAGTAATGAACATTACATACCGCCATACCGACGTTCACTTGTCGATGCCACATGAAGAGAACACCTCGCTCGTAAATTTCGAGGAGCCCCATAAAAAGCTATCGGACAAATCGAATTATAGTCATTTGCTGCAAGGCATAATCAAGTGACCCATGTTCAATTGATAATAGCTGTGTTTAGCGCACATCACGGCTATATTTACGGGCCGAAATCCGTGGTTCGGATCCCCTTGCTTCTCTCTCTCTTTCTCTCTTCTTGGGCGATTGATTCGGGACGAAATGGTAAAAACGATGATAGGTACCATATAACCCATCATGTGCATACTTTCGAGAAATCAGATAATCACACAGTTATTACCGCATCAGACCTACCATGATGATGGGTCGAATTTGAACCTCGTAATTTTTCACCTTGTAAAATCTGGAATGGAAGTAAAGAATAACTGTATACATACTTACCTAGCATAAAAGCCCATGTGAGCCTATACAATTAGAAAGAATAAGGTGGAAAACCTGCTGACTGCTATGTGGCGTTGTTCTAAAGCGCAAGGCGTTTTACGAAAATCTTCTGTCCCACTACTAGATAGTATTATTATTAGGGAAACTATTTTTATACAAGGAAATAATTTTTGCAGACAGCAGATTTCTTCAAGGATATGGTTTCATCTGAGTCCTCTGACAAAAATCCTCTAAAATCCCCTCTGGGGAACATGCCCATATTGTAAGAAATGGGACCAAAAAATATGATTTCAACATTATTATTTCAGATAGTTCGAGATTACACTGGCTCACTGGCACGTAATAAATCAAAATCAGTTGAAATTCCTACAATTTGATATAACAGGCAACCATCACTGTGAACTTTTCGGCTCTGGAGTTAGGGCTTCCGTAAGTGATAGCATTCACTAAGGAAACACGGCTACTTATTGACTATCGAACAATGAGATCAACCGTGGTGGTACTTACTTGGTTTAGTAGTGGCTCTAACGACAATTTCTGTGGAACCCTTGAAGCTAAGGATTCTTTGAGGGTCTCAAAAACTTTGACACTGAACCCAGATCACAAATACACACATGGCATTTATCTAGGGACCCACTCAGCATAGCATGTCATGTTTCATAAATGAGATGATCTCAATCATGTCACAAAATAATATCACAATGAACGTTACTTCCACATCTCTGTGATGTTCATCCGCGATGTTATACGATGTAATGTCTGAGAGATGTTTCGAAATGAACTTAAATTGAACATCACACATGAGACATCTACCGGACATCACATTGTTACTGCTTTCAACTTGCCGATGTGTAACATCTCACTGACGTCAATGAGATGTAGTCACTGAGAGATTTTTCAAATTTCGCGGGCTGTCATCTTTAAGCTCTGTGTGTCGGAAAATATTTAATAAATAGTTTTGTCCTCTATTCCATGTGTGTGATGCCAGAACAGCTTTATGTCTTCATGTTTAGTGTGAGGCCCTGCGGGGCCCTCTTATGTCTTCAAGTGTCGTTTGGAACAACTTTTGTGTCTTCGTGTGCTTGTGGCTTTCGGAACTAGTGTGCCCCGTTTCTGTCTCCTTGTGTTCTTCAAAAGCCTACTGGGCCTTCTTGCATTTTGTCGTGACTTTCGCACCTTTGGTGAACCCTTGTGTCTGCTTTTGCGTTATTCGGAACCCCAAAATGGGCCCTTTTTTGTTTTATTGTGCTTTCGAATACTTTGATGACTCCCGTTCATGTCTTATTGTAATGTCCGGGGCCCCAACGGAGTCCCTTGTGCCTTGCTGTAACGTTTCGAGCCCCAGCGAGGCTTTTTGGGCTCGATGTATCGTTTGGAGTCCTAATGAAATATTCCGAGAAACATCCCTGAACATCAAGTGCGCTGTTTAAATATACTGTAGTAGACAAGTTGGTAGCTTAGACGAATCGGCAGCAGTGCCTCTATCCATCACCTGTGGGGGTTCAGGTTCGAATCCTGCGGAGGACGCCATAGAAGAAGAACTTTTCTTCGGGAAAAAACGTGTTGTAGATTGTAAAAATTAGTAAAAATAGGTGCAGAACCTCCTGTGACATAAAACAATGTTGAAAAGTGGTGAAAAATTAATTTTTATTCAAAAATACACATCCAAAATGCGACGTATCATGTACGTCAAAAAGTGATATCCACGAGATGTGGAATAGCGATGTAGATAGTATGTCACATTTGGACATCTTTGAGATATCTCATTCATGTTCGAATTACCCGGACATAAGAAGTAACAGAGATGTCCACTTAACATCGCAGAGACTTTTTTTGTTAACATCGCAGTTGTGACTTGAACATCTAAGTGATGTCACAGAGATGTTTTCTTGCTGAGTGGGGATATTGACTTTTTCTCCGAATTCAACGAAATTGGGGGCCAAGAAGACTTCTTCAAGTAGTTTTTCCACGATTAGTCAAATAGTAGGAATGATATATGTAATGTAAGTGGATGACGGTTGAAGTAAAGTCGAAAACAGCTGAAGACAAAAATTCAACATTCAGCATTTTTTACTTTATTCAACTCAAATGGACGGTTCAATACAAAGTGTACCCCCTCAACTAGTCACCAACGCTTTGCATCGATTTGGCATACTTAATGTCATATGGTCGAGATCTTCTTGTGGGATTTCTTCCCAAGCTTGTCGTAAGGCCTCAAACAGTTGTTGATGGTCATGATATTCGGCATCACCCCGCAGAACCCTTCACTGGAGCATGTCTCATGCATGCGTAATGGAGTTTATGTCAGGACTTTGTGCGGGCCATAGCAGAACGGTTTTTTCATGTTCATCAAGAAAATCCCTAACGACTCTCCCCGTATGAGACCGTGCCTTGTCTTCTTGGAGGACAAAATTTCCGCCGCCTTCTGCTGCAACCGGGAGGACAAAACCTTGTAAAATCTGGTCACGATACTGAATTCCCGTCATAATGTCCTCCATCAAAACCCGTGGAGTCCTTATGTCTAGCGCTATCCCGGCCCATATCATGACGGTGCCACCCCGGAGACTATGCACCTCCTGGACATTCCTCAACTGATTTGATGTTGCCAGGTCGCCTCCACACACGAACTTGTCTCGAATCCGGACGAATCCCAAACCGAGATTCATCTGTGAAGAGGACCTGACCCCATTCTTCATCCAATTTGCCAATTTTGATCTGCCCGCGCCCAGTCCAATCTGTTTGCGCGATTGCCTCGTGTTAGGGGCTAACATCTTAGCGGCCGTCGGGACCTCAATTGGACTTAGTGTAACCTGTTAACAACGGTTCGCCTTAAAATCATCACTCCATGCACCTGTGCCAGCCGACTTTACAGTTGTGATGCCGTTGAAGTAGTCGCCCTCCGGGCCGTCAATTGTATGTAGCGGTCTTGTGCTGGAGTAGTTGAGCGTAGTCGCCATCAATGTCTCTTTCCTTCATTTCCAGTAAGTTGAAAATGCGACCAGAGCCGCGAGATCACGCTCTGGGTCGTTCTCAGAATCCTCGCTACCTCCGTCTGTCTTTGGCCAACCTCAGCATGCCAACAGCTAGTAGCATGCGTCTCCTTGATTCAGTCATCGCCTTGGCATGGTTCTCAAACACCAACTGACCCACTTTGAGGCGACGCTTGAAAAAAAAATTAGTTCTTACCTGAATTCGAAACTTTGAAAATTGTTGAAAAACTTTAAAAACTTGATTTGTTTGTTTTTCTGAATTTATTTCCGTTGTCAAGGTCATTTTTAACTATTTTAATGAAGGCGGGTCATTTCAGGAATGTTACTATTCAATTTGGAAAAAATCTCCGTGAAAATTCTCTAAAATTATCAAAATTTAAAAAAGATCCCTAGATAAATGCCATGTGTGTATTTTAGGAATGGTACTTGTCGTCATATACTGTTCAATACAGGAGAACTCAAAAAAACAAAGTCTAACTCACGAAAATGGACACGTTTCTTGTTTTTTTTTTCTCTAAGAAACTCTGAATCCAAAACATTTGCTACATAATAACTTGCATCTGTTGAATAAGGTCCAATAACTACACTGCCGATAGTTTTCAACTCCATTTCTTGAAACAAACATAAACGAGTTGTACTTCAAAATCGCGAAAATTTCGAAGAATTGGAAGAAGGGGAATAGGGCTACACAGAATTGATCAGACTCCTCAAGCATCGCATCAATCAATAAAACTTCTCTGCTCTCTATAGTCATCTTATATTTTTAGCGCACTTCTCCGAACGGGAAGGCGCTCATGTCCTGGCTTTGTCCATCGGTCCGTCCATCCGTCCCTCACAGCATCTACTGTAAAACGAAAAGATTTTTGTGGAAAAATCAAACTCCAATGGATAGCTCATGGCCTCGGAACCCGAACCAACGAAAATCCTGACGAAATAATGATAAACAATTACAATAATAATATAGTGTGGTGGGACATAGCCAAAGAAGTGCTGCATTTCAAAAGCCGGCTGGATCTAAAAAGTTTTGACATAAGGACAAGTGCCTGTTCTTATCAAAATACAATAATGCATATAGGAAGTTATATTTAGGAGACAGTTTGAACTTTATTTCAATAAGAATTCCACATCGGTACCATTAACGGGTCAATAGTTACGAATTTTTGAAAATAACCTCAAAGCTACGGCTCGGCGGCAAAGGATTATTATTCGTTGCTTGCTGTTGCTTGATTGGACGGAATCGTGAACAAGATATATTTCAACTCAATTGGGTGGCTTATGGCATTGTGACCTGAACCAAGATTAAGTGCTGAAGTTCACAGCTAGATGTGAAAAAGTCACGACATGCGGACAAGTACCAGTTTTCATGAAAATACATAGACCCATAAAGGGACTCATAATCAGGAAAGAGTTTGAACTTTCTTTTGAAAAAAACTTCACTTCGTTACGACCCCCACGTCTATAGGTCAATTGGACATCTGCGCGTGTGTTCTCGACCGGCAATGCAATTCAACTGTTCCAAATAGTCAGTAATAGGTACCTGAAGAATATTGGCATCCAAACAAACATTCACGCTCAATAACAATCAGGACTGGCATTCCGCTGACATGGGGGCTATTGGGTTGGACCACTTTCCAAAATTTAGGCCTGTTCCCTGACGGAGATTTTTGTCAAGTGACTCAAAAAGAGTCATAGAACATATCCCAAACGGAATCTGCTGTCCAAAAATTATTTTTCGCCGATTTTCATTCCAATTTGCATATACTAAACTTGCAGGACAATTATTATGGACGGCATCTAATAATGGAAAAAAGTTTCTCTGTCTGAGCATACCGTCTGCCTGAGTGAGCAAGACCTCAAATCCTAATATGAATTTTAATGAATTTTCAGTTATTGTTGATAGCTTAAGCCCTATCCTACCGAAGAGTTAATTACTTATCATCCAGTCATCACGGAAGCAAACTCATCCCTTTTTAATTTTTTCTTGATGTAATAGAATATTTATTGCAATAAAAACTTTACGACAGGCGTCTAATTGCCCGGAAAAAACAATAAACACGCATGTTCAACAAATAAATTAATATATTAAATCTAAAAACTTTATTAATAGATCAAAAAGCGCGGCAATTATATTTCACTAATCATTTCTTAATGATTGCATTATTTTAAAACCTCTTATCGAAATGGTATTGTTATGTTCCAAACTTTTACACGTATAACAGGTACCTGCTTCATATCAGTTCTTGTTATATTCAGGATAAGCATTCATCCTCAAATTATGTAATATTCATTTTGTATTAAGCGAAGATTAGCTCTGTATTTAAATATGAAAATTCGCTCATTGGCGCATAAAGAAAGCATGATTTATAATATTTCGTCAGGTGATGGATCCGCTCATTAGCAATAATTAATAGGAGATGATAGTAATTAAGCACAATAAAATGAAGAAGCTCAGCTCCTCCGCTACTCTTATCGCTTAATAAATATCAGCAGCTACACCAAACAAAAAGAAACTAATTAGGGTGTTAGGCGAAAAATGCAAATATGAAAAAAATATTTAATATGTACAGGAACAGCAGGATGTGGATTGTTTCGAATTCGTTTAACACATCATGTGCGCGTAAAATATACGCACACGGCCGGTATCAACATAGGTACACAAATTAGATGGAACACAGCTAATTAAATGCACCAGACATCATTATATTTTCAAATATTGTTAGATAATGAAATATAAAGTATAAAGTTAAGGTGGAAGCATATAAAATATCAAATTTGGAATGCATTCCGTCTGCGTTCGTTTTATTTTTAATTAACTGGGCTTCTACATGGTCTTACAGGTGAACTATACTTATAGCTTTACTCGGAAAGTAGCAACCTATTTTATTGCTGACATCTCTGGTGAACTAACTGAAAATAGTCAGGTGCATTTTTTTTATCATTTTAGAATTGATACACATATCTACCTACCCGAAATGCATTCAATGTCTTTTTTTGTTTTGGTGGTTCCCTTGGATGAGGGAGAGCGAGCCGTCACCCTCGGGGGTTCCAAAACGTACAAACTTTTGATTTGGCTAATAACCTCCGCTTTCTCACAGTACTGGAGCTTTTGCACTCGGCGGAGGGTTGTTTTGTTCGGTGCATCGAGTGCAAACCCCCGCCAAGAGGGCGGCACGTGCTTTTTCTATATACCTTGCATTTTCACCTTGGGGGTCGCGGTCGTTCTTCTGGATATCAGATGCCACCCTGTGGCCGATGGGAAAAATGCCTAGGGGGCATTATGCATTCATGAGTGTGTTTATTTGCGTATAAGTATACAATAAATTGTTGTATGAGAGTTTTCAAGGTAGAGCCGCTGGCGGTTTATTTCTGGGAGCTTTGAAGTACAAGCGTACAAGCCTGATGGTAAGAAAAATTGCAACCTGTTATCTACTATTTCTCAAAAGGGATGACTTAACTTCGCCACCCACAGACGCAAAAGAAACTAGAAGAACAAACTGGAATATATTCCGACCAGTATTTCCAGCTTCTTATAAAGTTCCGAATAAGCTAACGTTTGGCAAGTAAACGTTGCGCTCTACGTTCGCTAAACGGCTTAAGTTGTGAAATTAGATAAAATCAAAATCTTCATGTAGGAAGATATTCACGCTACCTACCTGTCCCATATTCAGCATGGTATTAGAATATAATCACATTTAGTTGTTGGAACTTTTGGAGCATGAAGTAGCTACACTAGAGAAATTTCTTAAAAAAAAAATGGGAAAAAAACACTAGACAAGAATAAGATTAGTGTGCTTCAACCGACAAAATACGCAGCTCCCTAGGAGCTCAGTCATCTATCAAGGAAACGTTGCTATAGTGGACGTGGTACAACCGAAATAGGGAATATAAATTGCAAATGATGATAAAGGCAAACCACTTTGCAGGGTCACAACTGAGACGTAAATAAACTATTTGACCCGCAGTGCTTTTCTTTTCGTCCCTTAGGATTTGAATAGCGCCCTTTTTTCAAAATGGTGGATATTATCTAGGGGCTGAAGGTATCGAATAGCCTAGTGATGTCCAGCTCAGTAGAAATATATGGGGCTGTGTCTCAATCGGTTTCTGGGACATCAAACACTATATAAAAAAATGGTGGAACATTGCCATCTACCGCAGGCAAATTTGGTGGAGGCGCCAGAAGGAATTTAGTACTGTCATAAGAAAATTGCTGTAACATTTTTATTTTTCAACCGATTTTAACACAAGACACCTCATTATGTAGAAAAGTGAATTTTTCTTGTTACCTTGTACCTTCCATGAAAAAAGACATTGAGGAATATTGAAAAAAAAAATTAAAAAATGATTTGAAAAAAAAAGATTTTTTTTTATTTTTTTATTTTCATGAAAATTGCTTTATTTGTAGATTTTGATGTGCCCTTTCTAAATTTGCACTTTTCCGATTTCTATTTTTGCCGCACGCGCCGCCATATTGAAAAAATTATGTCTGAAAAGAAGTTTTTGACAATATCTGAATTTTGGCCCTTGTGACATCAAAATGTTTTTATACATATGAAAGCACATTCAATCCTCCACAGTTTGACATCTGAACCAGCTCTGTGCGACCCGCGGTTCTTGAGCTAGATCTTCTGGAAGTATCAATTTTTGGTTCCAAAATAATTAAAAATCACCTCTTGGGGCTGTGCCAGGTCCACCAATGTTCATGATTTATGATGAATGACGACGCGTTATTGATGGGTAACTTGATTAAGACATGGTGGTGATCCAGTGGTGAAATCCGGTAGGCGCGGTCACTATTTAACACCAAAAATTGATACTTCCGGAAGCTCTAGCTCAAGAACCCAAGTTGCACAGGGATGGTTCAGGTGTCAAATCGTGGAGAATTGAATGTACTTTCAAACGTATATAAACATTTTAATCTTGCAAGGACATATTGCCAAAAACTTCTTTTCAGATATCATTTTTTCAAGATGGCGGTGCGCACTGCGAAGATATAAATCGGAAAAGTGCAAATTCAGAAAGGACACATCAAAATCTACAAATAAAGCTATTTTCATAAAAAAAAAATTTGAAAAATCTTTTTTTTTCAAATTATTTTTCAATTTTTTTTTCAACGTTCCTCAAGTTTTTTTGTTCATGGAAGGGATAAGATAACAAGAAGAACTTACTTTCCTACAAAATTAGATGTCTTGTGTTGAAATCGGTCGAAAAATAGAAATATTACAGCGATTTGCTTATGACCGTACTAAATTCACTTTGGCGCTTCCACCAAATGTGCCTGCGGCAGATGTCAATGTTACACCATTTTTTTAAATAGTGTTTGATGTCCCAGAAACCGATCGAGACATAGCTCCATATATTTCAACAAAGCTGGACATCACCAGGCTATTGGCGAAAATCTTTTCCGCGTGGTGGCACTGTACGCAATAAAACATGGTGGCCCAAGGGGCCTTGACAAATAGGTAGTAAACGCAGTGCGCATTTACATCACAACAGCTGTCAACAGTGATAGCTGTCAAGCTGTCAGTGAAAGCGTAACAGTGGGCCTGTGCAGTGGGCCAAGAGCTGGGGGTTCGTTGGGAATGGAACTTCGTTGCAGTATCTCTAACTTATTTTTGTTTTAGAAAATGCCAATAATACAGATTCATTTGCCGAATATTTATGGTCATGTTGGTGACCAAATCAGCCCCCTCTCGACAAAGTGCGAAGAAGTGATTGAGGCAGGTCATTTAATCGTGTGTGGGGTGACTGGGGCTCACTGCGACTGAGACTCTTGTGCTTTGTTATGTCTCATAAATGGATAATTGAAAACCATTTGGAGGTCAGGTTCTGTGGACCGGTTGTTAGAACAGTGTTGTGAACTCGTGAAGCCATCTCCGATAAGCCAGTGAGAGCAGCCGGAGAGCCTGGGGATCAACGCCAGCGGTATCAAGAGAAGATACCTGGCCTGCAAATCAGAATCCGTCACTCGCCTCATCAGTTCAGATTTGGAACCTTAATCGATATGAAAATATTTTCCATTGTAGAAACACTAACATCAACCAATGAGCTATGATTAAACTTATGATTGAAGAATACTCAATTATTATTGATAAACTATGATTTTTATTGTTCTAGACAGCGGTAAATGCTTATTAGCTACTTTTTTTTTACTTTACAGTCAATGTATGAGTCGTACGATTACTCCAAAAGAATGTTCATCTTTCTGGCCTAAACGATAATTGTTGGCTTATTTTCGTGATGCGTCCCGTTGTACCTATGCCTTGTCTTGTGGGGGCTTAGTATTTCCACCTTGTGTGCAAGGGGCTCACACAACTCAACACCTGTAATGTAAATGAGCATTATGAGATTGCTTTTTTCGGCCAGCATTTCACCAACTTACGTATCGGCTTTTGCTGCTGCATTGTGCATTGTGTCCATCGGCGTATACTAACGCAGTAATTCAAGTCAAACTACAACACTCACTCGCTCACATTCACGACGATTTGGAAAACAAGGAAGACGAAAAAATTTAATCATTTTTCAACTGTCAAAACTGTCAATATCTTGTTATTTGGAGTAGGTACTGTCAACTGTCGAGTGCTACTGCGCTACTGCGCTGGACTGTGCGTTGGGTACCTATTTGTCAAGGCCCCTTGGGCCACCATGTTTGACTGCGTTCAGCGCCTTCTGGTGGCCGCTGATTTTCGCCAATTCGATACCTTCTGCCCCTAGATAAAATCCGCCATTTTGAAAAAGGGGCGCCATTCAAATCCTAAGGGACGAAAGAAAAAGCACTGCGGGTAGAATCGTTCATTTAGGTTTTAGTTACGATCCTGCAAAGTGGTTTGCCTTTATCATCATTTGCAACTTGTTTTTTCCTACCACGTCCACTACTACTGTTTTGGGGGCAGTAGCAACAAGCCCCCACGGACATGAAGCTCAGTTGCGCACTTCTCTTTTGAAGGATCAGTGAACACAATATGTCCAAAATTAGGGTTATATCGTTATTTAGACACGATTTTGTCTAGTCCGGTTCTCAAGACTATGATCTATTCATCAAGGGTATGCTGAAATGCAGGAGGTGAAATACATACCCACCTACTTATGATAAATTTTTTCCAATTCCCTAGTTATGTCATGAGCATGAATATGTAGTTACGACATGAGCCATTTAACAACCAGAAAGTAATTTTGATTACATTTTACAAAAAAAATGGATTTGACATGAACATGTCGATTTTTTATTGAAGATTTTAGTCAGTAAATTGAATGTTTCCCACAAATTTAATGGTGTGTGTTTCATACTCAAATACCGTGCAAAGAATATGTCTGTATTTATTCCAGTATCAAAAAATTCGTCTGTTGTGAAAGTGGTTTCACACCCAATTTTCTCCCGAAAACGCACGAGTTATAAAGTTTTTTCTTGTGATTGTGAAACCTAAGAGAACATTTTTTTTCTATCAAGAAATAACAAAAGCGATCATATCGATCAAGCAAAAGCATCAGAGAACATTTTTTTTGGTAGTCGTTATTTCATTTTCAGGTAAACAGTAGGTGTGAAACTTGTTTCATAAAAAATCGACTCGGATCATTTTTGAAACGAAACTATCAGCGGCCATCAGTCGTATCCTTTCAGCGCTTCAGCTTGTCACTTTATTTTTGCTCCAAAAAGTCATTCTACTGAAAATAAAAAGTGAATGGGATATTTTTAGGTGACTGGGTGATTTTTCTAACATTTTTGGGACTCCAAAATCGTAAGATGCACAAGAATGTCAGTCCGAATATTTGAATAATATACTATTTCCTAGGGCTTATGCTGGTTTACAATGTATTTATTTGAAAACTTCTCACCGTCAAAATTTTTCACAGGAAAACGCCGAAACAGGTCGATTTTTGTTTCAAGGGGCACATCCAGGGCACATACTGACTGCCACATTTTTATCTTCAACCCCTTCGCCCCCACCTCACCCTACTTGAAAATTTCAAATAGCATGACCTATCTTGTGATACATCAAATTGAAGGCCATAAAATTCTCTTTTCGTCAAACATATTTCTAATTTTTTAAACCACCCCAAACTCTTGTGAGAATCCTCTTTTTATTAATGAAAGGAACAGTTTTCCCCTATAAACTCCCGATTCTTGAGAAATAGACTTTCCAGCAAAAACAGATCGATTTTTTTTCAGTGGGGTCATCTGAGACACGTATGGACAAAGTGTCATCTTCAACCCCTTCGCCTTCCCCACCAGCCTACCCTACTTTGAAATTTCGAACATTACCTATCTTATACATCAAATTGAAGGTATGATAGAACTCTTTCTGTAAGAAATCATTCCAAATTTTTCAACAAACCACCCAACATTTTGGAATGCGTTTCTGAACCAACAAAACATCTACATGTTCAATTTGAGGTCCGTACGTAAAAAATTCCGATATCGATACGATGCAATAAGTGCGCCCTCTGATAGCGGATTTCAATCAAAATCATATACCGTCTGTTTTTTTTCCAAGGCCCCAGCGCGTAGCGCCTTCATTATGGGTTCCACACCCAACATACTATATATTTTTGAAATCAGAAGAACAAAATCTTTTGATTGATGGTATGTCAAATTATTTTTGACAGATGTCATTTTTTGATAATTGACAGAATAGTACTTGTGATACATCATTTTAAAGCCCATTAAATTCTGAGGAAAACTGTGTCTTTATTTTTGGAATAGGATGTGTTTCACAGCTTCTAGAGGTCTTCAAATAGGAAAAATTGTTGAAATTCAGAAATACTCAATAAGTCCGTAAGTATAGGCAAAACAGGTATTTTCAATAGAGATAACTAATGATAATTATCAATGAATAATCACAATGAAACAAAAAATGTCCTGAAGAAGTTACTCGAAATGACCGTCTCCTTGTTCCTTGAATGAGAGATTCAACGACCGGTGAATTGGAACTGCCAGCCCAACGCGATAGTATCCGAGGTGGCCAGGTATTAGACTAGGCAGAAAATCTCAAAAAAGACTTCCTAGAAGCAAATCATGTAACAATTGATTAACAGGTTGTTTCTTAGGCTTAGGACCCCGCTGAACACGACTAGGGGTGTTATCTTTTCGAAATTTCACCCCTTGCCCCTTAAATCCAAGATGGCGGAAAATTTAGTGTAAAAACTGGGTGCACGCATAAAAAGCTTATTTCCGGCCCGATTTTCCTCAAAATTGGTTCTATTCTTAAGTTTTCGGGGTCGTAGAAGATGATGAGGCCAATTTCAAATACCTCTGTGAAGCCATTCGGCCGGAAATCAGTGTTGTCTAACTTTCAGGAGCAAATCAGAAACAAATTTACGAATAACTCAAGATAAAATCATGTAACAATCAGTTAACAGGTGATTAGTTATGGTTTGGACTCTGCTGATCACAACTAGGTATGTTAACAGTTGAAATGTTTACTCCTTGTGTCTCAAATTCAAGATGTCGTATAGTCAGAGAAGAGTGGCGATCGCACAAAAACGCATTTCTAGCTTGATATTCCTCCAAATACTTTCTTTTTGAATGTTTTTGGGGGTGTAGAAGATTACTAGAATAATTTTGAAGACCTGTGGGCGGCCATTTGTCCTGGAATTGATGTTGCCCAAGTTCCAGGGGCAAATGAAAGTGAAAAATTGGGAATAAACGATGATTAGAATGTTGGAACATTTTTGATCAAAGTATAGATATAAGTACCCAATCATGTAATCCACATGCAATTGAGAAAGGCAAATATGTAAGAAAGTGTCAAAGTTAGCCCATAAATTTCTTAGGCATCACGAGTCTTCTATTTTGTTTCGAAATTTTTCAGGCAGGCATCTACACAGAGCAGTGAATGCGAATCCCTTCTTTCTGCAGCCACATTTTTTGTGCGACAGGGAGATGCACACCCACAGTATACTAGAGACAAGGTTTCTTCGGGAACTGGCCCTCGGGTCGTCCACACCGGTAAAACTTTGCCATCTGCCATGCACCTTCCAGCCGCAGTCACTGGGCGACGGTGCCTGTTCAAAAATAATAATAATAATAATAATAATAATGATTTATTTCCAACAGGTAAATATGTGAAAACCCAGTTACAGGAAATATACAAAAAAAAAGGTGTATATACAAAGAAAAAACGTAATGTGCATAACAATAAATTATTGACATCGGTGACATTATATACTGTTCAACAATATTGCACGTTGCAAGGCGCTAAAATTATCGAAGAACAAATCACAATCAGCACAAAAATTGTTAAAACATTTACACATATTAAAACAAGGACTTCTCACCAACGCATTACTTTTGGGAGTCTGGCAATAAAAAGTTAATGAGACCCGTGCACTGAGTCGAGGTACCAGAAAGCTAACCCGCTCAAGAAGAGCAGGGCAGTCGATCTGATTGTGTAACAACTTGAAAAGAAACTTTACGTTAAGAATATTACGTCGGGTCTCCAATGAAACAAAGTCGTGACGTGCTAACAATAGACCGTAGTCACATCCCCGCGGAGGATATGTACCATCCTGCAAGAATGATAAGAACTTGAGGAATCTACGCTGAACATATTCAAGGCGGGCCACATGCGTTCTATATATTGGAAACCAAATCAAAGAGGCGTACTCGAGCTTGGATCTCACAAAGCTGTAGTACAGTGTTGTGAGGCATGAAGCACTACGGAAATCTTTGCAGGTTCGATAAATAAAGCCAAGCATCCTGAGCGACGAGGACATTATGCTGTCCACATGACTTACAAATGAAAACTCGCTGTCGAACACGACTCCCAAATCCTTGACAACTTTACTACGCCTTACAACAGCCTCCCCAATTGCGTAATCGTAGCACACCGGGTTACGTTTTTTAGTATAGGAAACTACAACACATTTTTCCACATTTAGTGAAAGACCATTTGCGCGACACCAGTTCATTACAGAGCGCAGGCAAATCTGTAGGGCCGCACAATCATCAGCAGTCTCAACCCTGGAGTATATCTTGAGGTCATCGGCGAAAAGTAACTTTCGGCTGGTAACATCCCGAACAATGTCATTGATAAAAATTAGGAACAGGAAGGGACCCCAATTTGCTCCCTGGGGAACCCCCGACGTGGAGATGTATGATTCTGAATAAGTGCCATGACACGCAACACGCTGAGCTCTACCAGAAAGATAGGAACGGAACAAACTCAGGAGCGGCGTACAAAAACCGAGTTCATCCAACTTCCGCAAAAGCATGAGGTGATCGACTTGATCAAAAGCTTTCGATATGTCGGTGTACACCACATCCACCTGACCACACGAGTCCATAGCTTCAGTGACATACTGCGAGAAGCAGGCAAGATTGGTAACAGTAGATCGTCCATCCATAAAACCATGCTGAAAGGGTGAGATGCGGTCCTTGACCTGTGGATAAATCTGACTATAGAGCACGATCTCAAAGAGTTTGGCGAAATTAGACAAAATAGAAATAGGTCTATAATTGTTCAGGAGAGTAGGGTCCCCACTCTTCAAAATAGGACAGACTCGTGTCCGCTTCCAAATCGCAGGAAACGTGGAGCTTCTCAAAATTAGATTAAAGATGTATTGCAAGGGATCAGACAACACCTCAGAACAGTCCCGAACGACAAAACCAGGCACCATGTCCTCCCCAGATGTCACACTGTCCTTAATCCTTTTTGTCGCCTTCAGTATGTCGTCCGCGGTAACCGATGTAGCAGTGATGCAGTCATAAGGTGCACTACCCAGGCCAGAAGACGAACCGGGGTCAACTACCCGATTAGCCCCACCAGGCATAGTATAGACACTGCTGAAATATGATGCAAATGCCTCAGCAATGGCATCGGGTGTGTTGAATTCCCTACCATCAGCGCCCCTAATTAAACCCGGAATGCTGGACTTACTCCCTTTACTACGCACAAACGACCAAAATCCACGCGGTTTAGCAGATAGTTGGCTTTCAGTGTCCCTAATGTAGGAAATATAGTCCCTTCTAACTAGTTTCCTGATTGAACCCCTAATAGAATTTAGTCTGTCGTGATAATGCAGGGTCTGGTGTTTCTTGTACAATCTGTGGACTCTGTCCTTTCGACGCAGCAATCGCACGACGTCACGAGAAAACCAAGGAGGATAACGATTTCTATTCCCCGTTGATTTGTAGTATGGCACCGAGACCCGGAACACCGCGTACAGTCTGTCATAAAACTCGCGGCAAGCTGCATCCACATCAGCCAACGAGTACAGTTTAGTCCAATCTGTCAAACGTATGGATTCATAAAGCAACGGAAAGTTGGCTCTACGAAAATTGAATACCCCTTCCGCCACACAAACGCGAAAAGAAGAGCCAGACCTCAAGACACCACAGGATATCGAAAGCGCCGGATGATGTGCATCCTCTGCGACCAAGGGGTCGTCATTCTTAGTCACTTTGCAATCATACGTAGCAAATACAAGATCGAGGAGACGCAAGTGCGAGTTCAAAACTTGATTATATTGATTCACATTCAACAACTGCTGGCAGTCACTCAGGAGCCTGGCATATCTGTCCCCCACAAGAGAAGGAGAGCTGTAAGATGGAACGTTAAAATCCCCAAGTATCATCACTCTGTCGTTGTAAACCTGCTCGAGAGAGGTAAACATATCAAAAAACAAAGTGAACTCTTCAAAAGAAACGGAAAAATGGAAAAATTCGCCAAAAATAATTAATTGCGGTTTAGGAATTATCAATTAACAATTATCAACAACTAAACGTATTTGTAATGCAATTTTGTATGTATGAAAGTCAGACAGATTTTAATTTTACTTTGGACAAGTAAAAGACAAGACAATTGATTTCATTATCAAATCTGCTGAAAATTGGAGTAGAACAGATTCAACTACAGTAAGTAATAAGACAAAAGTTTCAAAACCAATCATCACCGAAACTCCGAAAGCAGAATTTTGAAAAAATCAAACAAGTGTGATTCAGAAAAATCAATGTGTTTTTTGTACGTTCATTACTCCTCGCTAACTATAGGTACCTACGCCATCTTGAATGTGAGGCACAAGAAGTGAAATTTTCAACTAATACAGACCTAGCATTGATCAGCAGAGTCCAGAACCTAAGTTACTGCCTGGTAACTGATTGTTACGTGATTTTATTTGAAGCAGAAAGTAGAGAGAGACTTTTTTCCATCCACATTGTACCTGCATACCCATGATTGCTATTTTATGAAGAAAATTAGATTTTTTTTACTTTTTACGCTTGACACTTTCTTACATTTGCCTTTGTCCATTGCATGTGTGATAATACATAATTGGGTACCTACATAATTATATTCTATGCTTTGATACAAAAATGTACCAACATTCTAATTATCGTTAATCTCTAAGTTTTCACTCTGATTTGCGCTTGAAACTTAGGCAACACTAATTCTAGGACAAATGATCGCCCACAGGTCTTTGAAATTATTCTAATCATCTTCTACACCCTCAAAAACATTCAAAAAGGAAGAATTTAGAGGAATATCGAGCTAGAAATGCCTTTTTGGTGCGCTCGCCACTCTTGTCTGACTATACGCCATCTTGAATTTGAGACATAAGGAGTAAACATTTCAACTGTTAACATACCTAGTTGTGATCAGCAGAGTCCAAACCATAACTAATCACCTGTTAACTGATTGTTACATGATTTTATCTTGAGTTATTCGTAAATTTGTTTCTGATTTGCTCCTGGAAGTTAGGCAACACTAATTTCAGACCGAACGGCTTCCCAGAGATATTTGAAATTGGCCTCATCATCTTCTACGACCCCGAAAACATAAGAAAAGAACCAATTTTGAGGAAAATCGGGCCAGAAATAAGCTTTTTATGCGCGCACCCTGTTTTTACACTAAATTTTCCGCCATCTTGGATTTAAGGGACAAGGGGTGAAATTTCGAAAAGATAACACCCCTAGTCGTGTTCAGCGGGGTCTAAAACCTAAGGAACCACCTGTTAATCAATTGTTACACGATTTGCTTCTAGGAGTGATTTCTAGGCCTCTTTTGAGATTTTCTGCCTAGTCTATATGACCCCCTCGATTTTTTTTATGAGCCTATCTGAAAGATAAGGTGTTTATAGAGTCTCCCTCTAATTTGGACGATTTAAAATCAGAATATTATCATCAGTTGATATTAAAAATACCTTTCAATTATTGAGTGGGTATTTCTCAATTTTAACAATTTTTCCTATTCAAAGACCTCCAGAAGCTGTTATAGACATCCTATTCTAGAAATGAAAACACAGTTCTCCTAAGAATTTTATGGGCTTTGAAATGGTGTGACACAAGTACTATTCCGTCAATTGTCAAAAAATGACATCTGTCAAAAATAATTTGACAGATCTTCAATCGAAAGATTTTGTTCTTCTGATTTCAAAAATATATAATATGTTGGGTGTAAAACCCATAATAAGGGCGCTATAAGCTGGGGCCTAGAAAAAAACGGACGGTATGTTTATCAGACGCCTATACCGTGGCCGCATACCAAATTTCAGCTTAATTGGATGTACCGTTTGGGAGTTATCATGGACGATTACACAGAGTTAGACACACGGACAGGCAGACGGGACCGACTTTGATCTGGAAATGGTCTAAATGAATCGATTAGATGGACCTTGAAAAAAGTTATTGTTCGAAAGCCGGGAACAAATTTTTTGCGCGTTCACAATATTTCCCTTTTTATTCGAAAACGCGAACTAGGAAAGTAAAAGGGAGGTTTCTGAAGACACAGCAGTTTTTAACAGTTCAAGCAACAAACATGCAAAATTACAGGTTCTCATCATCAAAAATTCGACTTTATTGCCAAACGAAATGACCAAAATGCAACTTTTACAAAACAAAATCATGTCATCATTGTTGGATTTCTGATCTGGGAAATTCAAAAACCGTTTCGAGATAGGGCATCAGGCTTCATGATTATATCGTTGGAATTCGAAAAAAAAAAATTGTTCGGAAAAATGGGGATCTATTGAACTAAGCACAATTTTGCAGTGCTTTAGATTCCACCCTGTAACAAATGTAATCAAAATAAGTCAAAAAATCTCGCCAACCAAGTATTTTAAAGAATTTTTTTTGCTAAAATATCTGGGCTACTTGTACAGCAATATTTACAAGACTCGTAGAGCAATATTTTTCATTATTCAACTCACCCCTGTCATTTGTCAAAAACTAACCAATCAGGTCACATAATTTTGGCGCATTTTGGCCAGTCAAAATGAAATATATCGACAATTCCGCTTGCCGTTACTGAGCGACAAAAGTAGCCGCTGATATTTCCACTCGTGCTAAGATGATTTTTTTTTCAAGAAACAACTTTTTTGTTTACTTGAATAGTCTTCCAAATACTATTCGTGATCAAAGTTATGATCGGTAATTTTAGTTTCGCTTCAGTCATGGCATGGAGCGGAACTTGACTATTGGATCGGGAATAGGACTCCTGTTTCGCACTCGTCCTATTCATGCCGAGCATAATAGCTATTAGTGAAGCTTGCGCAAAAATTGTCGGCATAACTTTGATCACTTATGGTATTATAATTATATGAAAATCGTACAGTGACAGTGACATTTTTGTGATATTTCGCGATATGATTTTTTTGAGAATTTTAAAGCTGAGAATCGCAGAGCGATATTTCCATAGTGCTAACAGGTTATCACCGAATATCGTGGAATTCTCAAGTTCTCAAATATCTTCCGATTCTTGAGCCGAAATTCTAGCAATAATTCTTAGGACCATGGAGCGATATTTTCAAGGCTTTTTGTATAAAATTACAGGATCCTTGTTTGTTGTTCAAATATTTGAGAATCGTAGAGTGATATTCACCAGACACGATACACAGGTGTCTCAAAAGTATCGCATTCCGAGATACATTATATGGAACAACTCAAGATCGAGTACGAAAAAATATTGAAAAAAACTAGTGATGTTAATTTTTGCGGATATAGGGAATCTAAGGGTAGAACTTCTAAGAACTAGAAGTCAAAGTGATTTTGGTGAACTGTTTGTGAAAGAATAATCAGCTAAAGTTATTAATTAATCACTGGGATGTGTCGAATTAAAGCTTCCAGTTATTCTACTTACAAAGTTTGCATAGTTGTTTTTAAATTGAGGCATTTTTGTTCAGGTGCTATCGAGAGTGCTATGTAAACTTTGAGCTGAGTGAATCTTACTAATCTTGTTCATTCGGCCTAATTTGGCTTCTCGTACCATAAGAACATAATTGGTCGTAATTGGTAGATATATAATAGATACGAACAAATGATTTTCACTCCATAAAGATGAAATGTCTAGCTGGTGAGTATCTAGCAAAAGAAAACTATGTATGAATTTGCATATAATGCAAATGAATACCAGCATACTTCATGAATCATGATATTATTTCTCTTTCTGAAAGATGATGGGAGGTTTTCAAGAGCACACCGACCGATCCAGCATTTACATGGCACAACATTTTTTTTTCTATGAAGCGTACCTGTGATTATTCTAGCGCGAGTGATTAATTTTACACCTTGTTAAACGAGACTAACGATGTTGCCCTGTGCATCCAGATATCTAACTTATAAACATTATTTACATGCGACCGTTTCATTAAAAATTAATGAATAACACTCGGATGGATATGGCCGAAGAATAAGGGACTGATGGTGACGGCCGCGTGCCTCCTGCTCGCCCCCATAAGATGCCACCATGAGCCGTTATAGGTATGATACTTGCAAAGTTTTTTTTATATTTATAAATATGAATGCAAAGCTTTCGTGACAGCTAACAGTTTCCGCTCATCATCATATTTTCGCAATAATAACCTTACGTATACGGTAATACACGAGCAAAAAGATATCTTTTGCATGTCGAATAAATTAAAGCATATTATCTGCATCTTGCAAATACATCTATGGGTATATTGTAATTGAGCAGTGAAACGCTACATGTAAGTCGACAACTCTTATATGAAAATCGACTCACAAGAGAACTTTGTTACGGTATATTCTACACTTTGTGTTTGATAATCATTAATATTTTATTTTCTTGATGCGAATTACCTCTCTAGAAGGATTTTGTTGCTGATCTGATATTAAGTGAGATTAACACTTGAGCTGCGTTTTCAGACACATGCGATATGACGGAAGTTAATAGAGCCATCCGCATCGTTTTTGACAGACCAGTGGTGGTGCTTTTGTTTTCCGCTTCCTGCCTGTCATGTTAACCGCCATGTTATTTTAATAACCGCTCGGCTATTACTTGAGCGGCGATGATGTGAGGCATCTTTTACATAAACGTCGGACTGTATACGTTTCGTAAATGTTCAGAATAAATAAAGCGTGCTTCCATGCTTCTAATTAGACGAGAAGCAAAAAATCCAACTCCTAACATCTCTCTCAAAATCCAACACGTATGAGTCAAAACCGCAAAAATTCATTTTTGTACATTACCTCTACATCAGGACAGGAAGAAGGTGGGTTATTAAGTGGCCATTTGAGCAATGTATTACAAAGCAAAAGATCCAGGATCAAGCTGAAAGCCGTGAGAGCAACTGTTTCCTGCTCAATAATAATTACGGTCGCACAATTTTGCCGTGCATAGCCATCATAACGTGGCGTCGTCCAAGCAAGTAGGATAATTTCCCGCATATTATCGTAAATATGCTCGTGTGGCAGATGAAGGGGTAAAAATTGATCGGACTCAAGCAGAGAGCTTGTGATAAAAATTGCTCTACCTACATAATCTACCTGCTTATTTTGTGATCCAATAAATATCGCTTTAAGGAGAGCACACCGCTACAGTTTCCATTTTAAATAAAAACAGCATGCAGGTATAGTGATGAATTGCTGATAATAAATATAATATTACAATAATTTACACCCAGCTCTTACAGTTATTATAATAATTTTATGCTTACATCATGCCCATATTATCTTAATTTGGATTAAATCGTTTTTAGATTCGTTTAACAAACGCATTACGTACCTACATCTTTCATCTGTATTTCTATACATAGAGAATAATGATGATATTATTACCTGCAAACTCTTGATGATGTTGACAACCGACGAGACGAAAAACAATAGCTCTTTTCATGGGACAACATGGGACTTTGTGCGCAAGCGCGAGCGCGTATCTATCGAACGATTGACAGATAAATAAGTCAAATGTTATAAATGGTTTTAGTTTGTTTGAGCTGAGCATAATAAAATTAAGTATATACACACTACAGGGAAATGGGAAAACAGAAAACTACGAGGTATACAGGGTGTTTCAGATTTAAATCGCGTCCTTCCAGGAAGTGATGGGAAACGTCAAAAGAAGTAGACTATCTCGAAAAAATATATGTCAGGAACGAATAATAACGGGAGATGTAGGCGCTCAAAGTTGAACTCTAAAAGTCGATTTTTCGTCATAACTTTGAAACTTCTCAACCGATTTTGTTCAAATTTGTACCGAAGCTTACTGAAATAAGTCCGTATCTAACGATAATAACGCGGTCCATCGAAATTTTTCAGGGGCGTGGATAATGGGGGATGCCTTTGCTTTTTTACCCCTATTTTTTACCCCTTGAAATAATTTTGTAGATTGTTCACATTTTTGAATTCTCAATTCAATTTCAAAGAAAAAGTTATCCTTGCTAAATTTTGATTAGAGGCTTCATTTTCACGATTTTTGCGTTTGAAACTACGGAAAACACATCAAAATATCCACTTTCAAGAGCCAAAAAAATATTTTTCCTGAAAACTTCTCGTTTCTTAGAAAAACTCATGATTTAGCAACTTGAAACACCTTGAAAACCTATTTTAATAAAGGAATCATTAGTTATCTTGGAATATAATTTGTAGGCCTTTGAAAGTGGTGTTTTCGAGACGTTTTCCGAAGTTTCAACCTCAAATATCTCGAGAACGAAGCCTCTAATCAAAATTTTGCAAGAGTAACTTTTTCTTTCGAACCGAACGTAGAATTCAAAAATATGATCAATTTACCAAATTACTTGAGGGTTAAAAAAATAGGGGTAAAAAAGTGGGGGCACTCCCAATTATCCACGCCCCTGAAAATTTTTGATAGAACGCGTTATTATTGTAAATATCATAAATATCATGATAGATATTGTTTGATACAGACTTATCTCAGCAAGCTTTGATTCAAATTGGAACAAAATCGGTTAGGAAGTTCCAAACCTATGACAAAAAATCGATTTCTAAGGTTCAACTTTGAACGCCCATATCTCCGTTATTATTCGTTTCTGACATATATTTTTCCGAGAAAGTCTTCTTCTTTTGACGTTTTCCATCACTTCCTGAAAGGACGCGATTTAAATCTGAAACACCCTGTATAACACGAACTCTAGTGGGAGCGGTATACACTAAAGCATGCCGCATTTTGGGGTGGAGTAACGAGATTTTGCATGGGCGTACTTTATACCTAGACAAGCGATTTGACCCAATATTTTGTTCCTTAGGGGGCCAATGGGGCCTCTCCAAATTTTCATGATGCAAGGAACTTTTACCAAAGGATCATTGAGTATCGTCATATATGTCATAACAGAAGCTCACGGGTCTATTGAAAATGTTTTCATCAATCGTCGTCGTGTCCGTTCCATTCTTCACATTTGAAAAAAAATTCCATTCTTTGGCAGAGGTCAAAAAAACTTTTTATTTTTTCTTCTACACAAGGAAACGGAAAACTCATATGTTTTGTTGCGTTCCCAACTAAATCGCATTCCATAAGCCCAATAATGAAGAGAGATTTTTTGCAGTGCCATTTTCCCAAGAACAGGGGTGACCTCTTCAGTAGGTACACCTTTTTCAACAGCATTTTTTTTAATGTTTCTACAGGATAAGACTGTCAATTTTTGCAGATATGATGAGCTTGAACTCTTTTCTTAGTAATTTCCACGCAACATGGCTTTGAAACGCAGAAGAAAGCCCTAAAAAAAATTCTGCTGGGCCATCAAAATTTTTGGCATGTTGATTTTGTAGTAGGGGAGACGCGCAAATAAATCAGATCTAGTTCAGGCGATTGAGTTCTAGCGGAAAATATACCAACTCATACCTAACGACTCTGTGTTTTGTGGTACGGCAATGAAACAGGGCATGGAAGAATATTTTCTGCTAAAACCAAACCGCCTGCGCCAGCAACCTGGATTGAATATTGGTTCGCGTCTCTCCTACTATAAAATCAAAACACCGCAAGTTGGACAGCCCAACAGAAAAAAAAATCTTTTTGGGCTCCCTTCAGCGTTTTAGAGTCATGTTGCGTCGCAACTACCAAGAAAAGAGTTGGAGGTCTCCATTCCTGCAAAAATTACGGGTGGTATCCAGTGGGGACATAAAAAGAAACGCTCTTGGAAAAAGGGCACTGAAGAGGTCACCACTTCTTTAAAAAATACCATTGCAAAAAAATTTCGTCATCTCGTTGCACAGAAGAAAAAATAAAAACAGTTTTTTTGACCTGTGCCAAAGAATTTTTTTTTCAAGTGTGAACAATGAAACAGACACGACGACAATTGATGAAAACATTTTCAATTAACCCGTAAGCTTCAGTTAGACATACGTAACGATGCTCGATGATAATTTTGTAGAAGTTCTTGTATCTTGGAAATTTGGAGAGCCTCCATCATTTTAGAAAATAGCAGGCGGAGCCCGTGGAAACACATCGCATTGTATTTCCGCACATACTTAACTAGCTATACCGCTCATGAACCAAATGCGCATTCTGCCGCGCCGCGCAACAGAAGGAGCTAGAGAATGACGCCATCTTGATGGTTAATTTCCAGTGTATCTCAAAATACCGAGCTACATAGCTACCAAAAAATGTCTCAAGGGCCGTGAAGCTAATCAAACCTTCTGCAGTTTTACAGTAGCGATCCAGTTTTCTCATGTATCATCCCGTAAGTGTATTTAGTTTTCTTGAAATTACGAAATAATCACATCGAGTTGGATGGTTGGGAGCCACTGTACTCTGAGTAAACGAAACGTCAAGTGACAGGTTTTTAACCGTGTAAATAAACATCACGTAGTTACCCAAACTTTTGGATGCTGGAATGATCGCACACCTTTTCTTCACCTGTTGATTCCCACTTAATGTTATCAGTGCTGATTCAACGTACTTTGAAGGAAAATCAAAAAAATGTTTTGCTTAGTCAAGTGGCCAAGTAGCGAAGTGGTGCCAGTCCACACCACCCAAAATCCCTAAATAACCATCAAGCATCCATGCCATCAAGATAGCGGCGCCCATTATTGCAGGTGTCGGACGTCTCTCTTGCGCGGTATAGCTATTCAAGTATGTGGCATTTCTGACGTCACTCGGTGGAAATATAAAATTTCATCCGAATATCTTGAAAAATCACTGATTTATTGAAAAATTTCCATTTTCATGAAACCGACCACTACTTTCGAAATATTCCAGAAACGGCTGAGGATATTCAGACGCGATTTGTTTAGTGTATCTATTATAGGTAAATAAGCAATAAATTGTGAATTTTCGTGAATATTTCACTCATACGTCAAAAACGCGATAATTCGGACACAAATTTTGAGGATTAATAAGCGATAATCCGAAAGACCATATCGATAATTGAATCGATCTGTCATTGTTTTAACTGTCACTGTCAAGCAAACATGATGCGTGTCCAGTGTCAGCGTTGGAGTCTGGACACTGTATGGGGATGCTCATGCTCAAGCGAGTACTCAGGGACCCAGAGGAATGTGCAAGAAATTGAAACGATTTGAGATTGAGCAGTCATAATGATTTCACACTTTTTACGTCAGCCTCTGGTTCTCTTTTCTGTTCTGCGGCTCAGTACAGTTAGGTGGCCATTCATGTATCATCAATTTTATTGTCGTGTGAAATAATATGTGAATAATTTGTAGAATTATTCGGGAAATATTCTTCCGAATACCCGATAATTTTCATGACTCCAACTTTTTCGGTTCATGAGTTTGAATTTCTAGGATCTTGATCACATGTACCTACAAGGTGATTCATCCTCCATGGATTTCACGTTTTATTCGGAAGTCTTCCATGGTAGATCAACCAAATTTTCAGAATATGCTTCACCAATCACGCTCTTTCGGAAAATTAGACCATTACAAAAAACAGAGTGATTTAAAACACGGAAAAAGTGAACTTATCGTAGGTACTTTTTTTTTCATATTTCGAATCACTTGATATTTGATTGAAACGGCCTTCGTTTCAGAAAGGATATGATCAGCAAAACATCTCGAAAATCTAACTGACCTGTGATGAAAGATTTCCGAATAAAATGTAACTTTCGGGAGAATGATCTATGGAGAATCATCACACGAATTCTCGTTTTGTTCAAAGGTTTTTCGTCCCAGATCAGCCAAACTTTCGGAATTCGCTTAGCTATTTACGATCTTTCAGAAAATGAGGTCTCTTTGAATGCAGAGTGTCTCATACGACGAGAAAAAATATTTGTTCATGATTTATCTGAAATTATTTCTTGTGCTGTCGAATCACCCTGTGTTAGCAATGACCCTATTTTCTGGAAGAACGTGATTGGTAAAGCATATCCTGAAATTTTGGTTGATCTGCCGCGAAAGGCTTCCGAATAAAACGTGAAATCCGTGGAGGATGAATCACCCTGTAGATACCTATATGGCGTCTGCACCGACCGCGATTTTGGCCACACTCTTCAAAACTGAGGCAATGTTCCATCGACAATTTTGCCAAGTGGCATCGCGGCATCAAAATTTGCAAAGTTCGTCCAATTCATATTGCTGAAGCACGCAACTATTATTGGCGAGTAACATTACCGATGGTGGCGCTGCTGAATGTTAACAAACATGGCGGATAGTGCACCGCTTGTGCCCGCATGTTCGAAAATCAAATCAGCATCAAGCAGCATCAAGCGGTCTTGAGTGTGCTCTAGACGTGAAACGTGGTAGATACCATGTGGTGGAACTTGAGAATGGAAGAAGAACAATAAATTGTGGTGGAAGTATTTAATGACTTTATGGCATCAACAGATTCTCGATGTATTGTGATAGGAGAAGAAACTCTTGAGTCACAGTTCCTCGTGTTGCGTGGTCGGAAGCGACGTGAATCCAGCCCCAATAAATAATATAGATCTCATCACGAGGTAACTGAGGGAATGTAATCAAAAGAAACAGCAGTAAAAATTCCTGTGGAATTGAAACGGGTGATTGTGTTATAAAGGGCACCACAAATCTCCAATTTTATAGTGATGATTTCACTATCAACGTGTTCCTAATCCAATTTAAAGTTGTCCTAGGTACGGATGAACGCAATCAGTATGTTCATTTGGATTGTTGAATGATTATTCAATTCACCTCTATAACACTAGGGATTACGCCATTTAAACCAACCAATGTGTACTGGGTAGCTATTCTTAAAAGTGTGCGAGAAACTCCCTGTGAGTGAAATACATTCCGCAGTAAGCTGATGTAACGAATGTTGCCTAAAATCGTGTTTTTTAGGCAACTTTCGCTACATAAGTGTAGTACGGATTATATAAAATTTCTAAAGAGTTTCTCCCACACTTTCAAGAATAACTACCCTGGTGTTGTGATGAAAAACTCGGTTAGTCATAAATATACGTGACTGGCCAAAGAGGTACTCGGTTTACTCGGTTACTTAAAGTTTTGTTGTTATTTTTTTTTCGCAGTGCCTCTTCTTTCCAAACAATATTTGAAAGTGATGGCGCTCTGCACATGCGGGTCATCCCTTATTTCCCTTATTGGTTATCCCTGCTTTTTAAAGCGATTATTTCTAGATAATTCGCTCCGTCATCCCGTAATTTCAACTTTTTTTTTCCTTCGAAACCTATGGACCGTCCGCAAATTTTCTTTCACAGAATATTCTGAAACACCGTCTACTATCCACTTCCACTTTTGAAATTACTAAACTCATGGTGTTCACTGCTCTTTAGCACACAAGACTCTTGGAACGTTTATATGCATTTGCAAAGCAGGCAATGGTGGGACAAACAACTGCTTTTTCCAAAATACAAACTAACTTAGAAATATATTCGTTGAAAATACGTCTGGCTGTCATCGCAGAAATATTCAAGAAAAAAGCCAAAACTCCAAATGTCACATTTATCTTCAGCTTCACAAACATCATGACAAATGACAATTCTACATGCAACACTGCGCTTGTGTGACTTTTTGTGCCTGGAAAATATTATAAAATGTGATCTTCATTCCTGTTTCCACACCGCGACTCGAACTCCGAAATACAACAATTTCTCTGCCTTTTTTTGTTGTCAATTAAAGCCACCAAACACTGCAACGCTATAAGAACACACCCAAATCTGCGATTGATGCGTGCACAAACGTTGTTTACATTTTGGTCGTCAGGTGGCGTATTGCTTAGTCGAGCTTGAAACCCGCCAATACTTACCTACATACATACTCGCTATCAAGCTACATACTCGAAGCCATAGAGAACTCTTACATCACTCGACTGGTGATAGTCGCGCTAAAATCTACCTATATACTAGAGACAGAAGCACCGATGTTTTGTATAATCCATCGAATCGGTGTCTGTGGGCTTCATTTCTGCGAACATACCCTCATAAGTGGCAACTCTTGCCAAAATGCACGGCGCGTCCTCGAAGAGTCCCAACTCAAAAAAGATCACACAAAAAGTTTCTCCAAGAGCCAATTATTGCAAACACCCATCAGACAGGCCTTCTTGTGGGAACTAGAGAAGACACTCCAAAGAAATACAGTAATTGTTCCGCGTCAACGGCGAGAAAAGCGGGTATTATTGAAAAACGCGCCGAGTCATCCTCACAAAACGTCCTTCACGGCTCGGCACCAGACACGGATTGAAAACTTAAATGGCCCACGTTACCGTTCTCGACTAATTTTTGCATTTTTTCCACTTCCGATTTGATCCTCACGACTGAATTCCAAAAAAGCTTCGACGGCAGGGTTTGGAAAAACAATCCTTTTGATTCGGGCAGAGCGCGGCGAAGACGCTGAGGCCGGTCCTGATCCACGGTAGCCCGGTATCAAGACTTCTCCCAGTCATACCGTTAATGCCAACCTATAACTACTGTCAGATAACCATCGAACATCACAACTTGGAGTTTTTGCTCAATTATTTCAACACACCAATCCGTGCGGACGGGTGTTGGTTATTCTTTAAACGCAACAGATAGGTGATAACATCGTCTGCCAAGGGACGTAATAGGTCCAAATTATATAGGGGGCGAAAAATTTTCAATCGGCCAATTCCGGCCAGCTAGGATACCAAGACTTGACACGCTCCGCGAGCTTCCCTTCATAATTTTTGCTAGTAAGTATATATAGGTAGGTAGCGAAACAAGGCTGCTTTTCTGTCACCACCTAAACTAAATTGCTAGTCTGGTATCATTCGCGCTTATACAGTTTCTCGGTTTAGGTCCTTAAGGTCAGTTCAGTGAGTTTTGTGGCTCACTGAAAATATGGTTAGAAATCGTTACTTCATGCCTCGAGATGCAATTCAAGAGATGGAGCCCCAGATCGGACCCTGAGGATCGCATCGTATCATTTTACACCAGATTACCAGATGAAGCCGGAACCCATTTTTTGGGCGAAAGTGGACTTAGTTTGCGTGTCAAATTAACGAAATGTAGGATGCGTCCAACCAGTGCCCAAACTGAAAACCTTTTATGATTCTTTCAAGTTTCATTGCAATGTTTCTAACATGTTTTATACCCGAAGATGTCATCAAACAGGTGGAATGAATAATAGGTAGTAAATAAAAGACTAAGTAGGCAGTTATAGGTACCGATATTAATAGTGAAATAGAGGGAGAATAAATTCGGCCGTAAAGTCCTATTTTCGGTTATAAAAAGCTATTAAAACGCAACGTTCGGCAATCGTAAACCCGTCAAGTCGTCATTGTTTTCGGGTGTATTTTTAATCTGTCAATCTTTCGTATGGTGTTGAAAATATACGTGAAGACATGTGTAAAATAATTGTCTATTCTATTCGAATTTTCGACCATTAAATCCTTGATGATGTGCGATGCAGTCCCAGCCTAGGTGGTCCGAATATATTCGATGGTTTTTATTTTAAGAATTTTATCTCAGACATCAACACTTCCCTAAGCTAAGCTAAGATGAGTTGAAAACCGTTTAGCGTTTCACGCTGGACCTTTATTATAGTCAAATGAGCCTCGACGTGTTTTTCCACTGTGCGTGTTTTATTATCCTGATATACAGGGTGAAGCAAAAATGGCCTCCACGAAGTCAACGAACATACTAGGTTGTTTGGTAGAAGGTAGGACTCCTTGGCACCCCTGACCGGTAGGTGGATATGACATAAGATTTCACAGGGTAAGTCATTAGTCATTATTATGCATGGGAAGGATTTTTTTCCAATTTTCTTTTACTACTGACTGGTTTGATTTTGGAAAAATCTTACCAATAAGTAGATTATCATTCAAAGCAAGTCTTTGGCAAACTTCGCCGAATACTTCGACCCGTTTATGGATTATTCATGAAAAGCCAATTAATAAAAAACAAATTTTGAAGAGCTGTATCTCAGTTAATATTTAGCGTTCGCAAAAAAAATTAGATCGAGGTCTCTCAGTTCCTTCTGGTCTGTCTCCCATAGGCCGTTGGCTACTTTATTCTGGGACACCTGTATATACCGGCTGCACACACATTAATTTTGGGAAACTTCGAAATGCCATAACTAGACTTTTTCAAAGGCACTCCTTCTAATTTATCATGATGAGTATATTCAGCTTCTCATCTCACATCTTTTCCGCCTCTTATGTTTTTCCAAAGTAAGTTCATAATTCGGAAGATAGTTCGAATTTTTTGAAAAAAATGCCCTTGAAACCCTTGCGTGAAAAACAACAGCTCCTGATGAATTCTGACATATCATCGTCAAAGTTGCATTTATTGTATCAGGAAAAATTTAGGGAAACTTAGTATCCATTCAGCTTTCATTTTCAATACCGTGTTTGCCGTGTATGTTTGTCATAAATTGTTGTATTGTTGCTGTCTGCGCTGGGTATTCAGCTATGGACTTGTTTATTAATTAATATTTGTGTGCTATTTGTGTGTTCTCTTATGTTATTGCTTATCTGGACAATTCCAAAACATTGTTGTATGTCGATGGAAATAAATGTATCTATCTTATCTAATACAGCAGGGCCTGAAATTTTGTTTTTAGGTTTTTCAAAAATAAGATCATCTAGATAGATATCACCTCATCTATCAGACATTAAATCTATCAGTCAGTGTCACTGTGAATATTCCGTCAATTTGTGTCAGGTGATGCAACGCACTAGTGCCATAAGTGCAGTAATCAATGATACAAACTTCAATCTTTCTATAGCGTTTTATGTACACTAGAAGATTTTAACTAGATTTTTTGCTTGAAGAAAGTAGTTCTCGAACAGTTTTTTGCTATATGGTCAGCTCATCCCCACCTGTTTAACATGTCAAAAGCATACATCCCTGCGAGGCGCACTACCAAGGATGTCTATACCGTACTACTTAGTATAATTAGAGAATTTTTTTTATTTCGGTGAAATAATTCCCGAGAAAAACAGTCTTTCATTATTCAGCAACTTTATAATATAATATATATCCTATTGAAGATGTGGAAAATTGGTATTCTACGTATAGGGTGAATTTTTGTTTTCAATATATTCTATCTTGGTCGAATCGATCCGGACAAAGACCATTTCCGGCTCTGTTACAATACAAGTCGATATAATCTCTCATTCAAGATATAAAAATGTCACATTCCTCAACCTACTTAAACATGACATACAGGGGTGCTCTTTTTTCCTGGGTCACATTAATTTGGATGATAATCTTATCCATTTCAATGGAGAGCCTAGAGTATTCAGCAAAACACATTAAAAATTCACATTTCTGTAATCACTGAAATTACTGCCTACTAACTGTAGCACTAACCATTTTTGCGATTTTGGTTGTGCGAGGAGTTGCTAAGGAGAATTTCCTCAGCACCTCCTCGCACAACAAGAGAGGAAGCAAAATATAATTCATCCTGTATATCAAGTCAGAGCGATAGTAGAAATGCAATTTTTTTTATATTTGCAGAAAACTCTGAGCTTTCCAGTGAACCAGATGAGAATATTATCTAAATAAATTTCACCAGAAAAAAAATTAAACAAATGAAGTATGTTCAACCCTATAGGTTGTGTTTTGGGAGTTTGAGGAATGTGACATTTCATTATCTTGAATAAGAGATTAGAGGCTTGTAACAGAGCTGGGAATGTATCTGAATTGATTTGATGAAGATGAAAAAATAGAAAAAAAATAATAGATTTCACCCTGTACGTAGAATACCAGCGGCTATGGAGGGTACATTTTTCACATGTTCAATAGGAGAATTAGGTTGCTGAATAATGAAAGACTGTTTTTCTCGAGGACTATTTTTCATGGGAATAAAAAAATTTCAACGTTGATTTTTTAATTTTCACCCTGTAGGTATACTAAATAGTACACGTTACAGGAGTGTATACTGTATATGCTCTTAACATGGTTAACAGGTGGGGATGAGCTAACCATATAGCAAAAAACTGTTTGAAAACTACTTTCTTCAAGCAAGAGATAATTTTTTGACTATTTCATGCAAGTAGGTACACTACACTGTACACTCGACTGTTTCTTCGACTTTTCTATCACGCCATGCTCTTCTGCTGTGTTGAAAATTGAAGATGAACATGAACATGATGAAGCTTACTTATTTATGATTTTAAAATATTCATTTTCTAATTTTTTTAAATATTTGTTTAATGTATTGCACAAAAGCACCGTCGCGTCACTTTGAAATTATAATTACAGCGAACTGTCAAAGCCACTAGGCCTACTTATACCTAAAAATTGAAGACACAAGTGGATAGAAGATTCATGTCACACAAAACTGTTTCCGAGGTAACAGCCCTCAAAGTTCAATTAGTATTACTTTTTTGTCTTACATCAAAAATAAAAGAGTCAGATAGATTGATATTAACATTTATTATATAAATCTAGTGATATCAGTTGGGAAACAGAAAAGTTTATGTAGTTTAACAGAAGCAAAAAAACAAAACATAGATCCTTCATCAAAGAACAAAATGCAAAAATATTAGCACTGATACGGGTACATGTGATACACTCTTCTTCTGGACATTTTCTTTGCACATATCAAAGGTGAAAACTTTTCCCGCAGACTCGCACGAATTACTTGCCCGGACAAACTATGTTATAATCCCACTTTTTGGGACTATGTAGGTACATCTTGCTGTACTTATGTGAGTAATTAGAGAGAATCTCAGTTGATAAAGGATTTATGTGCCAGTAAACAATATTAGTTTATAAAGGATTCATGTACATAAAATATATGCACATGAATCCTTCATCCACAGCTAATATCTGAAAAGTAGGTGAACATAGATCCTTTATCAACTTCTATCTCTTTTACTCTTAATAGTACAATCATGGGACAATTCCCAAAAAATTTCTAGACACATGAATCCTTTATCCCTGCAAAAACTCATATTTTTCAAAAGTGCGACATGAATCCTTCATCCATTTGTGTCTTCAATCATCAGATCACCATTGGCACCCAAGATAAGATTCCATTATAATTGTTTCGAACAGTTAGTAAATTTTGCTTAGGTATTGCTTTTGATGAATATAATTCTCCAAAATATCGATTTTTAAACAATGGTTCAGGCTGGAGTTATTAATTAAAATAATGAAATCAGATTTTTTTCATCAATTTGAATACCTATTCAAAGTAGGCATTGCAAAGAAAAGGCAAAAGACACTAGTGACGATATTTTCACTCTCGGTCTAAATGGCAGGCTTCGCGCCTATTATAACGTACAGAAACTCAAAAAGTAACGTGACGTAAAATGAATGCAACTTCTGACGTTAGTCGGTACCTATGACAAAATTCATTAGACGCTCACTTGTTTGTAATATGTAGTAAGCAAAATTAATCTCGATGAGATTTGTGTGCATTTCTATAACCAATAATAACCAACCATATAAGGGGTGAACAAAAGTGAAATGTAGGTACCGACCACCCAATAAGTAGGTACCTACCTACCTACCTATTTTTTTTTAATGGGTCAAGCTGCAGTCCAGTTTCAATTAAAAAAAATATCATGATGAAGACGATAATTACAGCCACAGCACCTTGATAGATTACCTATTTACCCAACGGGAACGGGTATAAGCAAGTAGAATGAGTTTTGCTGCAACGTGCCACCTACCGCCACCTATCACGTTGAAGCTCAAGCTAACCGGGATTAGACGAGGGCCCGCTCGAACCATAGCCCACTTAGTTTTCTGAATCCTTAGTAGAGGGCATGAGCTGGCTGTGTAGATAGGTTACTCTTGAAACTGTAATGATCGCGAATAATTTCGAATGTTTGATACTTTTAAATTGAAAAAATCCCTTATTGTCGTTATTGTTGCTGTTATATAATATACCGTCCGTGTTTTATTATAGGCCCCAGCCCGTAGCACCTTTATTATGGGTTTCACACCCAATATATTATATATTTTTGAAATCAGAAAAACAAGATCTTTCGAGTGATGATATGTCAAATTATTTTTGACAGATGTCATTTTTTTGACACATGACAGAATAGTACTTGTGATACATTATTTTGAAGCTCATCAAATTCTGAGGAGAACTGTGTTTTTATTTTTGAAATAGGGTGTCTTTTACAGCTTCTAGGGGTCTTTCAATAGGAAAAAATGTCAATTCCAGAAATAGCCACTCGATAAGTAATAGGTATTTTTGGAATTAACTAATGGTGATGATCTGATTTTCAAATTGTACAAATTATTGGGAAACTCTATAAACACCTTATCTTTTGGGTAGACTCATAAAAAATCGAGGGGGGTCATATCTGGCAAGCTCGGATGTCATCGCGTTAGGCCGGTAGTTCCAATTCACTGATCGTCGAATCTTTCATTCAAGGAACAAAGAGGCGGTCATTTCGAGCAACTTCTTTAGGACATTTTTTGTTTCATTGTAATTAATTAATTATTATTATCATCAGTTAACATCAAAAATAGGTACCTGCTTTACCTACTTACTTATTATGCATTTCTGAAATTCAACATTTTTTCCTGTTGAAAGACCCCTAGAAGCTGTAAAAGACACCCTTTTTTAAAAATTAAAACACAGTTCTTCTCAGACCTTTATGGGCTTCAAAATGATGTACCACAAGTACTTTTCTGTCATTTGTGAAAAAATGACATCTGTCAAAAATAATTTGACATATCATCAGTCGAAAGATCTTGTTTTTGTGATTTCAAAAATATTTAATATATTGGGTGTGAAACCCATAATAAAGGTGCTACGGGCTGGGGCCTAAAATAAAAAACGGACGGTATAACATAATATTTAATAAGATAAGCGGCTTTTTACATTGCAATATTTAAGCAGACTTGAGCTCTAAGCACGTAGGTACCACCCACCTACATACCTATTAAAGTATTTGAATTCGAAGTCTTGTTCACATTCAAATTCAACAGAAGTATGGGAAATCTAGTATCCAGAAATTCAGGTGAGTAACATAGACAACTGCATAGGTATTCCGTACCTACCAGAACACTTTATTGATACTTCAACTATATGCAATATATCTACAATATACCCAACATTTAAACAGTAAATATAAACAATTTAGCAGGTGTGCTGCATAATCCAAGAAGAACTTAGCGAAAGATGTAATAATTTTCATAAAGATCCTTCAGCAGGAAAAGTAGATAGAATGGCAATAGGCGATTTACATTTAAAAAACGTTACCTGCGGTGTAGAGTTCGGTACTTGATCGTGGAGGAATTTTTTGAGAGGAACACATGCGGGACGTCTAGTAGCCTAGGTAGGCACTAGTAGATACCTGCAACACCCACATCAATGACATGAAGTTTGACAAGTAGGAATAATGTAAAATGGTACAAGAAAGATAGATTTCAACCTCGGAATAAATATGGACGCGCGTCCTGATAATTTGATATCCTGTTCAGAATTGAGTGCTCTACAACATATTCAAAATCGCCAAAAATCGCATCCGGGGGTTTTGAGTTATTGGAGGAGGAGGGGGTGGGGGTAAAAAATTGCAGCTTGAAATGGAGGGGATGAAACCTGTCAATCCATTGGAAGCAAATACGTTATATTTTGACGCATCATATCCCCTTGGTACCATTTTGGCACAAAAAGTAACGATCACTGTTGAAGGGGGGTTGGGGGGGGGGGGGGGCGAAGCTCTGCTAGGTGGTCCATTTTGTTTTTCTGGCCTTGTAGAACCGATCACGACAAGTTTGGTATCTTTTCTGACTGAATTCAGTCTCCTGAACTCGAATCCAATGTGCTAATTTGGACGAAAATAAGTTTCAACAAGTTAACTGGAGAAAACTTGTTTTTTCTTTGACAATTTTGGCAACAAATTTTTTTAATGGTTCGCTGTTTATTGGGTGAAAGCTAGGGATGATGCAGAGAAAGGTCTGCGACGACTCTGGTCATCGGTGTAAGGTAAAGCTCAATAAAGAGCCTGCGGGGTCCCAAGCGTTCACAGGAACAAAAGTTTGCTGGTAGTGGACTGCACAAGACAGCAAAGTGACAGTTTTTACGTGCATCCAATTGACGTAACAGTCGACGTTGCCAGGCGGCAACTACACCTCTTCCAACAATTAATTCCCTAAAACACACGAATGGGCCATTTTCCCCAATAAGGTCAATCGCCTATAGTGTTGCCTCTCTGCTGAATCTCCGAACTGACTCTCTGCGTCGAGAGCTCACTAGAGAAAAACTCACTAATCCTCTCAAAAACTTTCCGACTAACTTCCGAAATATACTGGTCACAATTTGAAGTGGGTCACCCAAAAAATTAATCGGTTTTTAATCTCTGCCAATCTCTTGAAAATCATCGGATTTTGAAATAACTTACACCAACTTAAAGATAAATCCTTCTACTTTCACCAGCTGCAAGTGATTGTTGGCTCGTGACAGCGATATGTTTAATTCAGGGTGATAAAGAATGCATTGTAAATTTGTAATTTTTGCAATGGTACAGGAACTCTTGTGGCCACCCCGTAATTTTGGATTTTGCTGTATTTGGTAACCAATAGTATGAGGAACTCATTGTTTCTCAGCTTGATGCTCCAGGTTGCATAGTCACAGAAATACGATTTTTTTTTCATGAGGTGATTTTTCGCGCTGCACCACTTCTAATTTTTACAGGTGACTTCAAATATTCAATCAAGTAGGTATTTGAGTTGAGTCGAATAATTGGACAGTTAATAATGTTGCTATTAACAGTTTTTCTCTGAGTTTAGCAGCAATTACGCTGAAAATTAGAGCAATAACAATAATAACAAATGTAACATGGCAATATTAGGAATTAATCTTTCGTGAATAATTGAATCAACTCAATGATATGGCTCAACTTCTCGCCCGATATCAATCCCATTGAGCACATATGAGATGCTCTCCGAAGAAGACTGTCAGCACTACCAGTACAACTCACTACAAGACAAGAGTTTATTGGATGCCCTAACCGCGAAGTGGAAAGAAATCCCTGTGGCAACTATCAAGAACCTGTTCAAAGGTATGTTCAGATCCCACCAAAAAGTAGTGCGGTCCAGACGAGGTCCAACTTTCTACTGCTAAGCAACGTAGAGCATCAAACTGAGAGAATATGAGTTCTTCATACTATTGACTACCGCATACAGCAGATATCAAAATTATAGGGTGGCCACAAAAGTTCCTGCACCATTTCAAAAAAGTACCAAATTGCAAGGTATCCTTTACCACCCTGTATTCACATCGCTATCACAAGCTAACAATCATTTGCAGATGATGAAAGTAGGATGATTTATCTTGAAGTTGGTGTAAGTTATTTCAAAATCTAATGATTTCCAAGTGATTGACAGAGATTAAAAACTGAACAATTTTTTGGGTGACCCACTTCAAATTGTGACCAGTATAATAACTATCGGCCATTTCCTAATATTTTTTGGGTTCCTTCTTTTTCTGACGACAAAATCTCTTTATTGTGTTGCTTCTTGTCGACTTTGGTTCGAATCCATCGTGGGATAGTTTCTGCGTTATTAAATTTCAAATTTCCGAACTTTGACCTTTTTCATTTTTTGAAATATGATAGATGGAGAAATAACTACCTTCAACTGTTTTTTTTCTTGATGCAGTTCTTTAAAGGTTCTCTCCGTCTAGGGACGCAAGTACCTATAGTAGTATGAGGTGATCTCCCATGAACTTCTAATAAGAAGGTGATTGTTCCGTCAATGTGAACAACAATTCAACTTCAAACGGGGTTTATCATCTGAATTGTACAACCCAAATTGTAAAATGTCAACTTCTTCTTGTGTATATTTTCGACGACTCCAATCTTCCGTTGCCCCGGCAATCCTCATCAATCACAAACAAGTGGGAGCTGACAAACAAAATACTGGCAAACCACTAAGCGCTTACTATACATATCAACTCAAACGTACAACTCAAAACGCCAAACCATACTCCACCCCGGTGTAAATGCCACGTCCTCGGCCACGTCATTTGCACCTACTTGCTTGCGGCGTTTAATTGTATCAAGAATTATTCCTTGATTCGCACTTCGAGCTTCGCCAACTTTGAAACCGGTCTCTTGTACGTCCCCACTTGTGTCCTTACATCTGCCACTCGTACAATTCCGTCTTGTCGTCCCGGGTATACCTTTGTTACTCTGCCCTTTAACCATCTATTCTTCGGCAAACTTGAGTCCACCAAAATTACCAGATCACCAACGTCCACTTCTCTTCCTTCCTTCCTCTGCCGCTCTTCCTCTTTCTTCCTCTGTCGCTCTTCCTCTTTCCTCTGTTGTTCTTCCTCTAGTCTCTGTTGCTCTTCCTCTTCCTGTCTCTGTCGCTCTTCCTCTTTCCTCCTCTGTCGCTCTTCTTCTTTCTTTCTCTGTCGCTTTTCCTCTGCCTTTCTCAGTCGGTCGAACTCTTCCTCTCGCTCCCTCTGTCGCTCGCACTCTTCTTCTTGCTTTCTCTGTCGCTCGCGTTCTTCCTCTTGCGCTCTCTGTCGCGCGCATTCTCCCCCTTGGTTTTCACGTCGCGCGCACTTTTTTTCTAGCTTTCTTCGTCGCTCGCACTCTTCCTCTAGCTGTCTCTGTCGCTCGCACTCTTCCTCTTGCTGTCTCTTTTGCTCGAGCTCTTCCTCTAACTTTCTCTCGCGCTCTTGCTGCTTCAGTTTTTCGTGCTCCCCTCCGCACTTCCACGCCGCTAGTTGAGGACATTTGTTTGTTCGCTTCTCCGCTCCAGATTTTTCGCTATCTTCCTTCTTCGAACCTTTGCCCTTCAGCGATTTCTTGGATGATTTGCGCTTCAACGATTTTTTAGAACCTTTGCTCTTCAACGATTTTTTGGAACCTTTGCGCTTCAACGATTTTTTGGAACCTTTGCGCTTCAACAATTTTTTAGAACCTTTGCTCTTCAACGATTTCCTAGAACCTCTCCGCTTCAACGATTCCTTGGAGCCTTTGCTCTTCAACGACTTCTTAGACCTTTTGCCTTTCAATGATTTCTTCGAATCCTTGCCGCAAACAGATTTCCTCGACTTCTCGGGTAACACCTTATTTTCATCTTTCCAAAGTAATGCAATCTCCCACCGATTTCCTACTCTTCTAACAGTCTTTTCCATCATTTCCAATGCTTTCTTATCTTCTGCTGACCTCGAACACTCCTTATATGTTTTCACTCCGAATTCTTCCATACTGAAACTTTCCTTGACCAATCTCTGCAACTCATCTAAACTTGTCCCGTCGTCTTCTGCTTGTCCAATGTAGAAAATTCTTGGTGTTTCTTTGAGCTCTTTAGTGTTCATTTCTTTTCCGCCAACTATCCATCCAAGGGGAGTTTCAGCTACAATTGGAGATCCTCTGGGACCCTCTAGTCGTCTTGTAGGTACGATTAGGTGAGCATGGGGTTGGCCAATCAACATCGAGATTTTAGTTTCAGAATATTCTGCTAAAGGAATGTGCTTGCAATAATTCCACTTCTTGGAATTTCCTTTCTTGAAGGTGGCCCTAGGTAGTTTACCTTCCAAGTTATCCATAGTGATGACGTCTTTCATCTCGTACTCTATATTGTTGTTATGTCTAGGTATGACAGTTACTGTCACTTCTTCACCTGTGCTTTCTGTGACGCCTGGTTTGATACCTTGGTACTTGAATGTCACCTCTCTGCCAACAATTCCCATTTTCTCAGCGATATTCGTATCCATCAAAGTGTACCCGGAAAAGGTATCTAACGCCGCCAGAATTCGCATGTTCTCTCCTCTCGCTCCTTTCACCAGCAGCTCTACAACCTGATACAGAATCTTTTCGGTCTTGCTTACGTTGATGTGCGCGATCATTTCTGAAGTGTTCTTTTCTTGAGTCCTATCCTCGTGTAGCAGTTCAGAGTGCTTGTTTTTACATCCGTCCTTTCTGCACCTTTTCTTACTTCTACAAGTGTCTATTCTGTGTCCTCTGGTCAAACATCCATAACAGAGACCCTTTTCCCGCACCATTTGCCTTCTTTCTTTGACGGTTTTAGCTTTGAAACGCTCGCACACTCTCAAATGATGTTTCTCGCTACATTCTTCGCAAGAATAATACCGTTTGCCAGTTTCGGTCGCTTTTCCGATTACTTCCTTGCGTCGATATTCAGGATTCTTTCTGTATTTTTCATAGAAAACAGTTGGAAGGATCTCACATGCTACTTCTGCCTCTTCCTCCAACCAAGCTGACAAAGTAGGTAGATTTTCTGGCCTTTTTCCGTTCTTACGCCACCGGTGCCATCTAATCTTCATGGTTATCGGCATTTTCTTCTCAATTCCCGTCATTATTAGTGAGCTGTTCAATTCGTCATGTTTTCCTAATGCAAACAAAGTCGATGTAAGATTGTCAACTTCCGCTGCTATTTGCACAACAGTATCCAGTTTATCGCCTTTCTCGCTCAATGATTCTTCTACTTTTCGCATTAGGTTATTAATAATTCCCTTTGGCTGGCCAAATCTCCGCTCGAGCTTTTTAAGAATTCGCGGCACATTCTCTGGCAATCCCATTAGCCCTTTCACTAAGCATAGAGCTTCACCTTTCAGGCTCTTTTGTAGTCGTAGCAAATTAATGACATCGCTGTAATGACATTCTTTATTTGTTTCATCAAACAATCTTTTATAAGGCATCCAGTCCTCCGGAGTTCCGTTAAAATGTGGTAAGTCCTGACTGTGAAAAGTTCTAGTGCACATAACCTTAAAATGGTCTTCGTTGCTAGTGGGCTCTTGCTGCAATTGTTCCATTTTAATTTGGGCGAGACCACTCAAGATTTTTAGGACGTCTTCGGGTATTGTGACATTCACCTTTTCTACTGGAGGTGATGTTACTGCTTCCTGTCGCTCTACCCACTCTTTGACTCTATCGTTCACGACAGCTTCTTCACTTATAACGTTATCCACTCTGTAGCTAGCGTCATCATCTTGTTCGCTGTCTGCGATAGACTCAATTCTTTGCCTTGCTTCCATTTGGACCAGATCTCGTCTCATTCCCAACAATCTCTTAGCTGCTTCCGCTTCCGCAACTTTTGTTTCCGCTTCTGCCAGTCGCTGTCGTACTCGCTCTTCTTGTTCTGCCAATGCTAACTCCCTTTGTTCTGTCAGTTCAACATCCCTTTTTCTCTTGACTGAGCTTCTGATACTACTTATCCTAACGCTAGTGGTATTGCCAGCACTTTCACCCGTCAAACCCCCACTCACCTGGTTGATTTCTGGCACCGCAATCTCCACTTCTCTTCGGCTGGGTATCATCGTCCGTCCTGCTCCGACTGACTGATTCCCCGACACTCCGAATCTAGCAGACTTCTCTCTTGCGTGCTGCTCCTCCATCCATTCGCCCAGGCGTGTTGGTGGTTTTCCAGCGTTCTTCCGCTTGTGATGTTCTGGCTGTGATGACTGTGACATTTGGATTGTGTTAACAACTTATTGAAAAACTGATGCGTAACTGGCCTTATATATGGTGCCTATTTAAAAGTGACACCAGCTCTCTTAGCGCTCGCTGTTGTTTCTTGAATATATATTTCTCGAACTCTCTGCTCTCCGCTCGATCCACTACGCTGACGTTCCACTTTTGACGTTATTCTGGCAGCTTCCGTTTCTATCTCGTCAATGTGCCTTGTCGCACAGGCTGGATCTCCCTGGTGCCGTTTCCGTTTCCTCGATGTTCAATCTGTAACTGTAACTATCTTTTGCTGTTTATAAATACGGCTCGAAGGACCATATGTTTCGTCAATATGAACAACGATTCAACTTCAAACGGGGTTTATTATCTGAATTGTACAACCCAAATTGTAAAATGTCAACTTCTTCTTGTGTATATTTTCGACGACTCCAATCTTCCGTTGCCCCGGCAATCCTCATCAATCACAAACAAGTGGGAGCTGACAAACAAAATACTGGCAAACCACTAAGCGCTTACTATACATATCAACTCAAACGTACAACTCAAAACGCCAAACCAGTGATAGAAAGAAAGCATGCCTCGCAGAGTTAACCGCGAGTGCCAAAGAAGTCAAAGAGGCAAAGAGATAATTGATAATCTTTCTTCGTAATATTGGTTACAGTTTCCAAATTTCAATAATTGATATCGTTATAATGCAAGATCTTTGTGAATTTTGTCAAAATTGGTGCACTATTTTGGAAGGCATCAGTATGTCTACGTCAATAGGTATCTACTAAAACATGAGTGTCACGATACTATTTTTGTACTATTTTAATACTATTAATCAAATCAAATCAAATTTATTGGTTTGGTATTAGAAATATAGCACGAGAGACTAGATTACTATGGAGTTTCTGAATTTTTCGTTTTTAGTCATAGGTATTTTTCAAGAATGAAAATAGTAGAAAATAGGTAGTATCGTGACACTCAGCATCAGGCTTTAAAAATATGAAATTGTTTAGGTAGGTAGGTAGGTAGGTAGGTAGGTAGGTATAGGTATACTGAAAGCAAGAAGATAGTACACGGCTCTCCTCCATAGAAACTATTTATCTGACCTAAAATAAAACAAGCAGCAAAGTCTCTTCTTTATTAAATGTCCCATTACTCATTCAAACAATCCTTTTAAACAGATTATATACCTACCTGTATTTAGAAGCCAAGTAACCGTGGCACAGCTTTTGTTGCTCTTTACTGGAGTACGAATAAATAAATATAAGCACTTTGTTTTCAAATTATTGCCAAATTTTCCTTAATTGTCGCAGTTCAGTGGCTAGAAACAATTTGGATTGTCCATAAACACTAACTTGTAATAGAGGCGCGTTGAATCAAAGAAACAAACAATAACAACAAACTGTCATTTTGTATTTACCGAGGGAAAGGAGAAACAATAACGTGTGATAATTGCTGAAAAATGCTTTATTGTTTGTTGTACTCTTGTAATGCGCTTTCGATTTGATGGAAGAAGGAAGAAAGCGCTGTATCCACTGGTGAAGGAAATGGTTAGTGAACTCTTGGTTATGTGAGTTTTGTGTGTTGCACAATCGTACAGCGGAACAAAATTTTGTTTCTTGATAATCACCTTTGTGCTGTGCAGAATTTTGTGTGCAAAGCTTTTTTTACAGCTTTTTTTATAAAAAATAAATTACGGTTGGATTTTGAACCCGGAACCTCTGGTGGCACCACAAAACGGCCACACACATTGTCGCACACACTGACTGTGACTAGAGCTTTATTTAATAAAACTTGTGGCATTGTTTGAATGGGAAATTATCTCTTGCTGGCACTGTTTTGGACATCTTATAGGCTTGGAGGCTTATAGGGCACCGTGATGAAAAACAAAGTACAAGAATGAAAAAAGAAGGCTTATTGGTGCGTTGTCTACCAGTCATCGCCATCATAATCTGATAAGGGAGTAGGTAATTTCATTTTAATTTCAATCTACATTTTTGATAATTAATGGCCGATCTGCCGCTTTTTTAGCCCCTTCAGCCAGCTGTGAATAATCGCGCATATACTGGCAAAGTTGCATTCACGCGACATTACCGCGTAATGTAGACTCTTACTCTAATTAGGTACCACACTTCCTTCAACATTGATGATTAGTATTATGGGTACTTAAGAATGCAAACCTAATCAATGTAACACAAAACAAGTGAATACGCTTCCACGGGCATGAAGCTCAATAGCGCATTTTCTTTTGGTTGGATCCAGATAGTGATTATCAATAAAGAAATTTTCCGTTGACTCGAGTGTGTAAGTCAATATGGCGGGCCAAGATGGTGTCACCATTGAAAAACAAAAATGCCCGATGTCCACCCCTCCAGGCATAAGCCATCTATCAGAAGAAATTTGCGAGGCTCTAACTTCATTTCTCGAGGTGGAGTTCAGCTCTAAAATTTGTACACAGACAGAGGGATAGGCACACGGATTTGATCCTTGGATCTATGATTCATCATGCAGGTGAAATTCCTGAGACAAATACACTCAAATAATCCTACGATAGAACAAACTGACTGGCCATGATAGAACACTTCCGCCAAAATTCGCCAAAATAAATAGTGGGGCTTCAAGCCGACGATGCAGGTAGATATAATACTTGTCCAGCTGTGCATAATACGTTGACATAACATTGTGCACGAGCCATTGTTACTTCTCCAAGGAAAAAATACATTATGTGCTTGCATTGCGCTTGCTTTCTCTACTGGAATACCTATGCCTTTTTTGGTAGAGGATTAAACAATAACAGACACTAATACAACACAGAGCTCCTGGATATGAAGCGCTCATCCGAGTAATGCACAATTACGAACGTTTTCTTGAAGCGGCCATGTGTGCAAAGTCGCATTTGTTTGTCCAAGTGCATACTGCGAAAAGTCAGTGTCGTCGCTAGCCGTGGGTTTTAACTTGGTTGGATTGAAGCACTGTTGTAGTCAGAAAGTGGTATCGAGCTGCCCCTGTGCTCAGAAAGCTCCAATTCCCTTTTTGAGGACGCAAATATACAGGGTGTCATCTAACCCGTTTCAATATTCTTGCTTTGGCCAAACCGTTCGGTAGTAGGTATACCTACAAACCAAGCTAGGTAACCTCGTATAATTGACGGAGCTCAAGCGCGATTGCTTGGTGGAAAACCATCCAGCCTGACTGAGAATTGAGCACACTGTATCTGGATTTGGATCCAGACTGTCCTGGCCAGCTACAAAGCCAGGTTAAAGTCGATTCTTATACCGGTGGTTTTTAAAATTGTAAATTGCAGTTAGCTGTGGAAGTTAATGTGTATGTCCGCGACTTTATTCATATTCTCGAGGACTCGTTGCTGTTGTTGAACAGTTTTGTACGATTCTCTTCCTAAATAAAATTATTGTCCCTTTGAAGCCATGGAGTAAATGAATCAAAATTTAAAACTTGATGGCATCAAACCAAGTCACACTGACGTTCAATGTCTACAACCGTTTTTAATAACAATCGCCTGCCCAACCGACTGTCTCGAGGTCGGGATATACGTATTTCACTTTCATAGCTAACCGAGTAGCTAACTGCAAATCACAAGTTTGAAAAACACCCTGTATCTGACGTAGTAGGCGTGATATATAGATATGTATTTATAACATTCATGTTACGAGCTAGATCGCTAAACAGATAACAGATTTGTTAACTTACATGTGATGTGTGGCATCGTTAGACAATTAATTTCTGCAAAATTCATTTGTGGACCGGTAAACCTACCTCTTTTATTTCAGTAGCTACTAGCTATTCGGCGAACTGATATCTGCAGGCAGATTTTCTTCGTAAAAGAGTACGCCACTGACTCAGCCAATTTTGTTTCGCTGTTTAACTCCGGCGTAAAGCCATAACCGTAAGTTATAAAGAGATGTGCACATCATGAACACTTTTAATTCATATTTTCGCCTTGTCAAGTTCACAGCCATACACATTTTGATGCTCCTTAATAAATTCCAGTTCAGGAACTTTTAATTAATTTAGCTCACGGATCTCCAAGATAATAAAAATGAGCAGCAATGTTGTTAAATCATCGTTCCTGATTCTAGTGTACTGTACCATCGCAACGAACTGTGAAATTCAACAGAACTCCCGGAGTCCGGACGCGAGAACCAGAAATCTTTTCCATCAGCAGGAGCCAATCAGGAGAAGAAAGACGAGTTATCCTGCATTCAGTCTAAATCCTAGAGCTGCACGCTGTAAGTTTATTTCCACTTTCCTATGCTACTGCATCTTGCTGTGAACGCATCGCAGGCATCAGGTTGAAGTTTGTCCAATTACAAAGTTTAATTGTAATGGCACTAGCTAAAGCCGCTATTAGTCTACTATTATATTCGTTTTACCCATTTTATTGATTTTTCAGTTACACACAGCAGAGTGTATGTATTCACTTCAATTCCGTGGCCTTTAATGTTCCTGACATTTTCGGCGAGCGCGGAATTAAATTTTCTTCCATCCGATCGCTTGCCTCTGCTCGCTCGTGCCGTGATTATCCCGTGACTCCCATGTAAGGTTTCAGGATTTTGAGCTCTACGCATCGGCATATCAACTCGTAATTCTCAGTTTTTGCAATCCAATCACTCCTGAATCGTGCGGCTAATCTTTTGAATTCAAACTTGAGCTCTTGAATCGAAACTTACGCTTACGAAAAAAATTGCAGTGCTCTTTTAATTTTGGAAATCACGGCAGCATTCGAGTTTATTTTTACAATATGTACTAAAATGTATAGAACCCACTATAATAATACAGCGCCAAAGTCCGAGGCTTCCAAAACAGTCATTTGTAAACCTCATTGTGTTCCGCATAGGGGACACCGTGTGATATATTTAACTGGTCTTTGTCCGCTTCCAGAGCCAATTCTAGCAGGATACTCGAATTTGGTAGTTTTTCCGCGTTTCCATTTGATTGTTCTCGCCGACAAACACTTGCGAAATAATTGGGTGTCAGATATACGGGTCGTCGGTTCGGTAGGTATTTGCTCGTTGGAAAAGTGCTTTGTAAATAACATCAGCAGCAAAAAAAAATAGTTTTCCTTTTTGCGGACGGATGGTGACTGTTGTGCTGAAGTCCCAAATTTCATGAAAAAAACTTCTTTATATTTTCTTTCTGTTTTTTTTTTCAGTCCTGTCACTGTTCACCTACGTCCAGTTCAACAATCAAGTGTGCATGGGAGCTACTGGTGACAATGGTACGTGCGTCACTACCGCCGAGTGCAAAGCTAAAGGTGGTACCTCGAACGGGCCCTGTGCCGCTGGATATGGCACTTGTTGCATGTGTAAGTGATTATTCATTTTATCAATAAAACTAAATTATTCAGTAAGTATTCAAATTATTATAAAACTATTGAAATGAAATTAAACGTTGCTTTTGCTGTGTATTGAATGAGTTAGCTTAAAATGAAATGCAAGTTAATTTACCATTGATATCAGGTTCAATCAACAGTTTTCGAACTATAAAAATGCGAAACAATGAAATCCGCGTCACCTTTTACCTCACCATGTGGTCTACAGTCGTGGTATTCAGTTGAAATTTCAAACTTGAATACAAAAGAGATCAGGCTACAGTCTGTCGTCTAGCTCTTTTCAAAAGGTTAGGTGGAACTAAATTGGTTATGCTTTAAACTTGTCAGGTTAACACCTGGCCTGTTAAGCGTCCTGTTTTGGCGCATTTTATCGCCAGAGGTTCATTTTTGCTATTGAGTTCCCAGAACTAATGGCCTCTCAAAAGTTCCTCCAAAATCCTGGAAAGTTAGGGTACCCTGAATTCCAATAGAACTCTTCTAAGTTTTTAAAGAATTTCTCGGATTCCCCCTGAAATACTTCCCTTGTCATTGAGGTCCTCTTACTTGTACAGGAGAGCTCCTCAGTGGTATAATGAAAATGAATTGTGTCCATCCATATTTGGTTTTAATACGTTTTTTAAGCACACATAATGTACACGTCGGTCACCTGAAACCCTAGAGATAAACTCCACTGCAAATTAAGGAATAATTATATTTACAACAATTTTAATCCGTCGAGCATAGCCGAGGACGGGGAATACAATGACTGATTGACCCCGAGTTGGCTTCTTTTGGCTTTATAGTGCCACTGGTGACGTCCGTCGACCAATGGTATTGGTCCACACTTCCTGAGTGCTCTTGAACCCAACATACCACGGCGGGTATGAACTTCGTCATGTCGCTATCTCTGCACTCAGCATTTCCTGTCGCACACAGTTCTGCTGATGACGATGAGTATTTCCCAATAATCCTTATTTTGCGTGCTCAACGGATGAGCCTACCCTATGCCTTTATGTCATACCATGACAATATTACAAAGTCTGCGCATCATCGAACGCCCAAGCGAAGAAGGAACCCTCAGACACGTGTTTCGGTCTTTCGGACCTCATCAGTGAGGGCAGAAAACTCCAGTCGACGAAAAGTCCACCTTGCGTGGAGGTTCTTTCCTTGCTTGGGCATTCGAGGATACGCAGACTTTGTAATATGTCCCATACCCTAAAAAAAACACGCAAAAATTAATTGTTCTATACAGGTGTCCCACGAAGTAACCGACATAGTTCAAGGGTAGATGTACTTTCTCGAGACAAATCAGAATCTGCCTTCGAAATTTTCCTGACGTCCCCCATTTCCGATATACAGGGTGGTGAAAATTTCGATGCTCACCATTGGTATCTTGGAAACGGTAAGAGATACGAGGTCGGTTAAATTAGAAAAAAGTTGCGTATTTTTGTGGCGATTGAGAATCTGAAAAGAAACTTTGAATATTTTGATTGGTTCTCGATTTATCACGAAAAAACTAAAAATCCTGATTTTACAAATTATTTTCCATCTTTCCAACCATTCAAGCTATTCCAATCAAACTTGGTAGTTTTATGTTTTTGATCACTCCGAGTCTAATAACGTTGACAGAAATTTTCCAGGCCTTGTAGATTTCAAATTATGATAGTCAACTATTATTTTTCTTATGGCCGCCATATTGGATTTTTGCTCTAAAAGATAGAGAAATAAGTTAGCCTTCCGAATTAGTAACCAACATGTTCTTTTTATGACATTTTTAGCGTCAAATTTCGAAATTTTCGTAAATTATTGACAAAATCGGGAGTGCTTTGAAAAACAATTGAAATATCATCAATAGCAACAACAAAAAAAGTGACAGATGGTGTGCAATTGACGTATCTTAACTTCTTGATATCGTGTTTTGTGCTTGTTTGTACCGGACCTCATAAATTAAATGAGTCAAGGGTGTTGGGAATTTTAAAACGTCTGTCGAAACTAGGGTAACCCTACTCCTTTTGTAATAAATTTGTCAAACTTTAACAAGAACGATGCTAGTTCCAACTGACGTTTTCAAACTCACAGATACCCTTGACCCATTCAATTTATGAACTCTTGGTACAAACAAGCCCAAAACACGATTAAACTCAGTCGGTAGCACGGTGGGCTCGGCCCCGCTTTCAAAGGCGAAGGTCCCGAAGGTTCAAATCCACACTGGGCCAGATGGACTTTTTCACGCGTTTTCTAGTACTGGGGCATCTACTATCGTGCGATGATGCCCCGGGAAAAGGGATGAAACGAGAAAGCCATCGAAACAAAATATGATCATACTGATTAATCTCCACTGTTCCAAAAATGTATTCGTTGTTATCGTCAATACTGTTATCGTTAATGAAAAACCCCCACAGAAAAACCTGCTAATAACTTAGTAGTTGATGCAGGGCAGAAAAAAACACGACTTTGAGAAGTTAAATACGTCAATTGCACACCATCTGTCACTTTTTTGTTGTTGCTATTAATAATATTTCAATTGTTTTCCAAAGCATTCCCGATTTTGTCAATAATTTACGAAAATTTCGAAATTTGACGCTAAAAATGTCATAGAAAAAACATGTTGGTTACTAATTCGGAATGTTAACTTTTTTCTCCATCTATTGGTGCAAAAATCCAACATGGCGGCCATAAGAAAAGTACAAGTTGACTATCATAATTTGGAATCTAGAAAGCCTGGAAAATTTCTGTTAACGTTATTCGACTCGGGGTGATCAAAAACATAAAACTACCAAGTTTGATTGGAATAGCTTCAATGGTTGGGAAGATAAAAAATAATTTCTGAAATCAGAATTTTTTGTTTTTTCGTGATAAATCGGGAACCAATCAAAATATTCAAAGTTCCTTTTCAGATTCTCAATCGCCACAAAAATGCGCAACTTTTTTCTAATTTAACCGACCTCGTATCTCTTACCGTTTGCAAGATACCAATGGTGAGCATCGAAATTTTCACCACCCTGTACAGGGTGTGATTTATGTGTTTAACCAAAAAGTTTGATTGGCCATATCTCAGGAATGCATCAGTAGAATCTATTGAAATTTTACAGGTATTATTCTAGAACGAAGAGCCGTTGTAGCGCCCTATTCATTTATGAAATAAATACAGGACCGTACCCAAAATTTTGTTTTTCGAGCTTCTGTTGAAAAAGTCATCCTGTATAGATTTTTTTTTCAAAATCTGATGTCATATTCGGAAACTACATAAAAAATGCTACAAAATGCGATTCCTAAATTGTTTGGCACTTATTTAGCTGATCCGAAAAAAATTAATAACAGAGATTTTTCATGAATATTTTTGAAAATTTGATTCAAATCACTCAAACGTTATTCCAGGTGGTCAAACAAAATCACAATTTCAATTTTGATGTTCTACCAAACTGAGGATAATTTCAGGAGATTTACTGGATACATGAATTTGGGTAGGAATCTGAGGTACCAAATTCATGTTTCCGGAAAATCCTCCTGACATATATTTTTGGTTGATCAAAGCACCACAATTGAAATAGTGACTTTGTTTGACCATCTGGAATAGCGTTCCACTGATTTAAATTGAAGTTTTTAAAAATATTCCTGAAAAATTCAAGGTAATAATTTTTTTTTGGATCAGCTAAATTAGTGCCAAGCAATTTAGGAACCGCATTTTGTAGCATTTTCTATGTAGTCTCCGAATATGACATCAGATTCTGAAAAAAAAATCCACACAGGATGACTTTTCAGCAGAAACTCAAAAAACAAAATTTTGGGTACGGCCCTGTATTTATTTGATAAGTGAATAGGGCGCTACAAAGACTCTTGGTTCGAGAATATATCTCCAAAATTTTAATAGATTCTATTGATGTGTTCCTGAGATATGGCTAATCAAACACATAAATCACCCTGTATATCGGAAACGGGGGACGTCAATAACATTTCGAAGGCAGATTCTGATTTGACTCAAGAAAGTACATCTATCCTTGAACTATGTCGGTTACTTCGTGGGACACCTGTATATAAATAAATTGTTTGACAAGACGTATCACTTCTTCCTTTGGAACACTCCTCGCAAGCTCGTTGTGCCCCAAAACCAGTCGTGTGACAATATTATGTATTATGAAACTCGTATAATAATGTTACGACCGGCGATCCCATGCATTCGGGTAAACACGCGATCTTTCTGGATTCTTCCATCCATCATGTAGCTGTGTAGATACGAGTGCGGTACTCTGGAAGTACATTTCCAGAAGTATACGCGATGGAACTTCTCAGCTTCTCAGCATTGGGAACCTTCAACGCTCGATCAAGGCACATCTGTTCATTTTGGCGGAGGTGCAGACATTTCGGAGCACACGGGAAGCACGCGGAAGGTGTGTGATTATTCGGGAGTCAGTCGCCTGGACAATCGTATGCCAGATTACTATGGAAACTGCTGGAGAATGCCTGGAACATTCGAGATGGATTAGTCGGACCTTAATAAGGCATCAATCGTTGCCTCACGAGCAGTTATGAATTGTAATGCGAAGTGGTAACGAGCGGATCAAGAGCGAGTAATAATCACAGCGATAATTCCAAGTAGATAATTGTTGGCGTGTATTTATTGTAGTACGCAGTAAGAAACAGTGTGTGTTTTGAAACGATCGTCTCAATTATATTCGAACCCGTACGCGTTTATTTGAGTTTATTTGATGTTGAATAATCTCAAAAACTCTGTTGCCGGCTTATAACCGATTTGGAGATTTGTATATTACTTTTATACAATTAAAAAAAAAATACGTAACAATAATATACTATCATGATGCCAAATGAATAACTCAATTAAACTCGTTAATTAACTACCACATAATTCGTAATTGGTATTCATTTCTCTGTCCCCAGTCGTTTGAGAAACAACAATTTAGACCCCTCCACATCAAGATGTTATCTTTGTTTCCCATCTCTGAAGTCCTGTTTCCTTGAAACCAATTTCTTTCTTTGAGAGAAGTCAAGGCTGTATGTAATGACTTTCATGCATGCAGTGGCGGCTCGTGAGTTTTTTGCAAGGAGGGCTCAAGTTAATAACAAATTCGCGAGCTGAGAGCTATAATGTTCTATCCGCACTTCTTGTAGAAAATGTTTTTCGAACTTCGAACCAGCAAAACATGGATAAAATGTTTCCTGATATAAACAATTAGATCAGAAACTAGAGAAAGAGGCTTTTATTCCTTTCCCGTTTCTGATCTAATTGTTCAAATCATGAAACATTTCGTCCATGTTTTGTTGGTTCGAAGTTCAAAAAACATTTTCTACGAAGAGTGCAGATAGAACAGTTCTCAGTTCGCGAAATGACGAAACTCGAGACAAAAACTTTTTTGTCGTATCCGCATCACCACCATATGGAGTTTTAGCATTTACTGTTTTGTCAAAATTACGTGTGAGTTAATGCACAACGAATTTATTCTTGCGGGTTCGATTTGCTTTATATCCAGTAAATCAATGCTGTAATCGGACGTCCGTTGTTTTTTTGCATTTATTTCTTCTTGTAGGCTTGATGACCTAAATGTACCTATTTTAGGTCAGCTATCTTAATGATTGCAAACTGTTAACTAGTCGAAGAGTACATAAATAATTATATCGATTATTTCAATCGGCTGGGGGCTCGAGAAACGGAGCCCATATCTGCAGTATAGAGCGGGAGCCGCGTCTCGCGTTGCCATGGTTACGGCACATGTTTTGCGCGGGTGCACCCCGGCATCACCGCATCGGCGGTGGGCGCCGAATGCGGAGCCCAAGACGAACTTCTTCGACCGTGCGATCGCTTAGAATTATTTTGTTAAAATAATAATTGACTAATGACTGAACGTTTTTGCACTAAACCAAATCTTTGGAATAAGTATAATTAATAAAATGCATTCCATGTCTTCCTACCAATAAAAATCTCTTGCCACCTTTAGCGTTGGGGGGGCGCCGCCCTTGAGCCCTCCCTCACCAGCCGCCACTGCATGCATGAAATGAAACTATTATGTAACTTACCTCTTTACCTTTCGTTTGAACTGAGTTTCAATCTTCACTCCTACAGCAATTTCTCTTATTTCTCTCTACTGCCCAAGAACCAACTGTAAAAACAGCAGGAGTGCAACAAAAACCTGTTCACACTAGTATAATTTGAGATTGTAAATACACGCTAAGTGTTGAAACATCGTCAAATTACATATGAGACAAATTACAAAATAAGATGGTCATATAACCATCTTATTTGGTTTAGCCGCCAAGCGCTGTCAAAGTTGGGCAGACCAGACATAACTATTTATTGTCTCCTGCAAAGCGCCGCGAATGCAGCCAGACCGGCAGGACGCGACGCGACATTCCGATGATTGATTTTCGCCTAACTTCAACAGCGCTTTGCGGCTAAACCAAAGAAGATGAATATATGACACGCAAAAACTTTTTGATTGATCATTTGATTCTTCAAAGGTTGGTCAGAGAAGGGTTTCAAAGATATTTACGTTTATTTCAGCTTTCAGTGAGAAAGCTTGCTACGAAAATTTCGGTTTCCTCATTCTTTTTTATCTTTCCCTAGATGCAGATGGTGTGAAATGTATATTTAGTTCTTCTTACTCAGTTTTTCTCTTAGTTATTATTATTGTGTTGTGTAGTTATTCTCTACATATTCATATTTCACTGTCGAGCCGAAAATGTTTGTAAGTTCTCTAAAAGAACAACTTCACCAAATGGATTGTCGCGCAACTTTGAACATGGTTCACCGCTTAACCAGAAAAGCTGACAATAGCCTTGAGGGTTGTTTTGTAGAATTCTCTGCAACCTTGTCGTGCACAGTTTTCTGCGCACTCTCTTGTGGTTCTCACAGCATTCAAGGAGAAATGTTTTGTCCCTCACAATTTTTATGTACCTACTGTCTCTTACCGTTCTCTTTATCGTTCCGAAGGGGAAAGACCACGGCAAGTTTTTCCATTGTCTTATTTTTTTTACGATGTGGTTGCCGGGGCGGTGAGAAATGTAACTGTGGTTCTTCTCATTCAATTTTCCATTCCCGACATTGCCGTATTTTTTTATCCAAACCCGAGTCCGCAATTAGTTCCGAGTTGAATCCGCCTTTTTTAAACTAATTATAATTGAAATTGAATGCCCAACGTAAATAAGTAGCTACCTAAAAGCAAGCTGTACAAGAATTATCGTCAAGAGCGCTCGATTATTATTCTTCATCCTGTTCCATTACTTCTTCTGATATATTGATCACGTCGATACGTCCCAAAAGCAATACAAGACAATGCAATAATGTGAAATCCTAAGCTGACAGACCCCAATATTTCCCTTGTTGTTCCTTGTTTGTTGAAAAAACGACTGATGCTTTATTATATTTTTCCATTACAGTCCTGGCAACCTGTGGCTCCACGATCCGAGAAAACGGCACCTATTTCGTCCACAACGGCTACCCGAATCAATACGACGGCACCGGTTCATGTCAAGTCACGTTGTTAAAGTCGAATCCTGACGTGTGCCAATACAGGTATGGAGGCACACATCACCTGCGGGCCCCCCCCCAGGGGCCTCCATTTCGATTGATACATCCCACCCGTACTTTCCAGATTAGACTTCGATCAGTTCTCCATCATGGGACCGGAATCCACGCACAACACTTGCAACAACGACCAGTTCATCGTTTCCGGCGGCAACCCCATACCGCCAATTTGTGGAAACAGCGTCGCGAATCACCGTAAGTATGGCGAGGTGTGAGATTGTGAGCATTTTTCTGATAAATATGTAGGTATTCGAAATGTTACAAAACGCCTGCACGTAGGAGACTCATGACTTATTCAAGGTGGGTTCAGGGTGGCAGCACTGGCGGCGATTCAAATTTCATTGATAAAAACTTGGGAGAGTTTGTTTTGCAGGATTGCAAGCGGCTCCTGGTGAATATTTCAAGACGAGGGACTCCGTTAAACTTTGGCATAGTACGGAGGAGGTATTTTCATAGTTAATTAAGCTTGCCTGATCTGAATAGCGATGTAGGTATAAGGTATAATGTCGTAAGTAAAAAGTTAGGTGCTCTGACAACTGCTTCCGTGGTATTTTGCATAACTGATGATTTTTAATAATTGAAGTTGAGAGTTGTGGCTTTTAATTGGTTGCCAAGAGAATAATTTCTTGACTTTGAAAAGGAGTGAGCCCTAGTTCCAATAAAGGTACCGCTTACCGTACTGAGCTAAAGATAGAGCTCGGGATAAAGGTGAAAACCCACAATGACCTACTGCTGACTTTCTGACGCACACTTTCTGATTTGTTTGAATTTGACACCCTGGTCACGTTAGAAATGAAATAAAACGTGATCCATATCCAAAATGGATTGCATAAAAAATCCGCAATGCATGTAGCCGAAGCCAGAAAACCAGAATTTCGCAAGTTTTTATACAATGAATATTCCAGAGCAATAATATGTGCCTTGATTCCGAACTCATTTTCATTGCATAGTACAGGTACCTACCAACAAATTTCTTGCTAAAAAAATGCTTTGTGAAGGTCTCATTACAAGAGTTTGTTCATGAATTTTTCATTACCATTCAATTCTCCGAAAGTTAGGTTGTTCCATAAAACTTCTCCCCCACCAGTAATGCCCAATTGAATTCACCATCGATGTTCGTTAGTTCCTTAGTCGCTCATAGCACATTCCGAGATACCGTTGATCTGGCATGATCAATGCTTCTCCTAGCCAATGCAGGCACTTTTTGAATATCAGCAAACTCAGCATTACTACATTCGTTATTCCTATTAGTAGAGCCGCTACGCGACAAAACAAAGTGATATACTGTACTTCATGTTAGAGCTATAAAATTTTGTAGACTTCTTCAGGGAACTATTTGCAACAATTCTGTCCGAGGTGCCCACGAAAATTATCGCTGCATCCGAAATGGCGGCCGTTTTCCAAAATGGCGACTTGAATATGTAAAAATGTCATATATGCCCCATTGTATCCCGCAGGGTGTCGATTTTCACACTAGCTATTCTTATACTTTCGGATTACAAAAATGTTCGACACTTGGTGGCTTTCTCCTCAAATAATTTCTGAAAATGAATAAATTCAAATTGCCAAGACCGTATTTTAGGCAGCCAGGAGATACACTACACTCCATGTTAGAGGTATGAAACTTGGGTTTGGTAGTTAGGTTCTTCTTTCAATTTGAAATGACTTTACATGAGAAATTAGGCATCTGTCAAGATAGCTGTGTTTACCAATAATCTCAGAATAGTTGAAAATATGAAAATCGACATCCTACGGGATATAATAATCGGACGAATACGAGATTCTCATATATGTAAGCCGCCATATTGGAAAACGACCGCCATTTTGGACACAGTCATAATTTTGACTGGCATCTCGGACAGAATTGTTTCAAACAGTTCCTCACAGAAATGTGACGAGTTTCATACCACTAACATGAAGTGTAGTGTATTTCCTGGCTGCCTAGAATACAGTCTTCGCAAGTGAGATTAATTCATTTTTTAGAGGTTATTTGAAGAGAAACTCATGAGTGTCAAGCAATGCTGTCATCAGCATGGGAAGCTACATAGATTACAAGAATTATATACAGGGTGTCGCGAAAATTGTGAATTTTTTTTTTGAACATCTGTATATTATGAGTTGAACAAATATATGATGAGCATATTCGAGAGCTACATGAAAAATTATGAAGGACTAGTTTTTGTTCTTTCGAAATAACTCCATGGGGAACCTTTTGGTGGAGGGGAGGGTTTCACCTCGTGCGTACACCCTGAATACAGAAAATTGAGCATGTGTCGTGATTATTATAGTAACCGTCAGTTGAGGAAGAACTTGTATGGAAATCGACATCCTGCGGTATACAATGGGGCGAATATGACATTTTCACATATCAAAGTCGCCATTTTGGAAAACGGCCGCCATTTTGGAAGCAGCGATAATTTTCATGGGCACCTCGGACAGAATCGTTCCAAACAGTTCCTTGAAGAAGTGTACCAAATTTCATAGCTCTAACATTAAGTGCAGTAACTTTTCACGTAGCGGCCCTACTATATAGTCGAACAATGTAGCCGGGCTATGTTTCGCCAGAAAAAGTAATCTCTAAAAAAAATACACCTGCACCCTCTGTGAAACATTTGCATACCCATTATCCAAGTCTGTGAATGTGACATTCGTACAATTCAATCCGCGATCGCCACGAATTAATTTTTGTCTTTGCATAAGCCCCATAATATTATTGCAGCCACTGTTTTTATTCTTGCTATTGCTGTACGGTGAAAGTAAACTCAACTGAGAGAATATGATTAATCAGGAACTTTCGAAAATTCAGATTCAAAGACCTAAAAGCAAAATCTCTTATGCTACTTGATCCACTCTAAAACGAATCGGACTATAGACATCCTTTTCTGTTGATGATATTGGCTAACATTTTGCATTTCAAGTCTCTCAACAAGTAAATCACGACTAAAATAGCAAAATGTAGTTGTAATAATTATTGCTGAACAATTTTTCTCTTGTGGTTTTTTCTGCTTAACAATAATTTGCGGTGAGTGTTCGAGATGCGTTTGGAACTGTGAACCAATCAGTCCTGAGTTTTCCAATTTTCCAGTCGTTTAGTCTCCATGATAGCTTCCCTTTTTCCGAGTCGTTTATTTCGGCTTACATTATACGACCTGTTTTATTTAAATGATTTGTTGCTCCCTCAACTTTCCTTTCCGTTGTTTCGAAACTCACTTATCTCCTCGTTACATTTATATTCTATTGATGTTTAACTGAATTTTATTGACCCATTTTCAGACACTTGCAAGTTTTTTGGTCCTTCGAGCCGAATTCTAATGCAAACTAATATATTATTTGAAATCTAAAATTCAAGTTATGTTTCAGTGTACGTGGATGCAGGGACAGGAACATCAAATCCCGTGACGTTGTCAATTGTGACGAGCGGGCCTTCCTTCCCCCGCAACTGGAAGATCCGTGTATCCCAAATCGCTTGCAGTTCAATCTACCGTGGTATGTTAATTTCACGTAATAAATTTAGCAGAGCGAATTGCATATACACACCGTTGTGTGTTTGTGTTTGTGAGTTGGAGTGCTTGCTCGTTACACACAACACAATATACTAACACGTTACTCGGTCCAAGTTTTAGTGCTGGTTGGATGCTTTGGGCTGGGAGTGTGGGGAGTGATCCCGCCGCTGCCACCCAGCGTACTCATCCCGCAACAGCGATGATAAACAATAACCGACAAGTCTGAATTTCAGCCGAAGAGGGTTGCCTGCAGTACTTCACGGGCGTCGCCGGACAAATTAAGTCCTTCAACTACGACCCGACGACGGGAGCTCAGCTTTCCAACCAGGACTACAGCATCTGCATCAGGAACGAGAGGAATTTCTGCGGGATACAGTACACCCAGTGTCCAGATCCAGGTTGAGTTTTACTTTTAGCGCATTTACGCTATTGCCGACAACGCTTTGACGTTTGTCCGTCTGTTTAGTGACTGAACTGCTAATCCTGAACTGAAGCTTTCAGGTTATTTGCAAAATGATCGCTTGAGAACTGAGAATGACTTGGTATAATTAAAAAAACTTTGTTTCTGGATTACACGTGACAATACCTTCACTTTATCACTTGTTAAAATCGATTTTCATGTAGGTAACTACGGGTCTAATATTTTCTTCATTTTGGAATTGATTGATCACTGGCAGAAAATGTTAGAGTACTGTTAGTATTCAGTACTGTTGGTACTTAGTTTGCGATCTCAATAGCGCGGTAACTAATCATTGTATACAATAGTACAATGTGATTAAAAAATCGAAGTCATCCACTTCATATCAGTGGAAAAGTACTTTCTGAACTCACCCCTCCGCCCCTCCCCTAACTTTAAAATTTCAAATAGTACCACTTACTTATCCAATGTCAGTCCAGCAGCAGACGTCTCAGATTTACCAGCCCCCTGCAACACCTACGTTCGATGCAGTCAACACAAATGAACAGGGAAAATGGAAGACAGTTCAGTATGGAAAACGTTCCAGAGGTGACCTAAGTCCAGAACAAACCAAAAACCTTAAACAAACTAAACTAGCCAGTTGGTTAAGCCTGCCACCAACAACTAGTAATAGATTCGATACACTCGCACAAGAAACAATAAGCGATTCCGCAGATGTCAGTGAAACTCCAGATCTCTCAAAAAGTCACGTACCCGAAATTAAAATAGCAGATGTCGAAAACATTAAACCATTAACTGAGTTGCTGAGAGAAATCACGCAAAACAAGTACGAAATCAAAACAATGGCCAATAATCACGTGAAGATCAAAGTTTTCGAACCAGAGCATTATAGCAAAATTATTAAAGAACTTGATGCGAAAGGAACTCAGTTTAACTCGTACCAACATAAACAAGAAAAAGCATTCAGAGTTGTGATGAGAAACATACACCCGAGTACAGACATAGAGGCTATCAAGGAGGAGCTCAAAATACTGGGACATCAAGTGCTAAACATCGGCAATATTCGTCAATTAAAAACAAAGAAAGCACTCCCTCTTTTCAACATTGGCTTGAAGCCTGCCTCCAATAACAAAGAAATCTACTCAGTAGAAAAACTACTAAATACCAAAGTGAAATTTGAACATCCTCACTTAAAGAGAGAAATCCCACAATGTACTAAATGTCAAAGACTAAATCACACTAAAAACTATTGCCACTATAACCCACGATGCGTGAAATGCGCGGGAAGTCATCTGACGGCGGAATGTGAGAACAAACAAAAAATCAACACCAACGTTAAATGTACCAACTGCCAGGGAAATCATCCAGCCAACTACAGAGGTTGTTTATACATCAAAGAGCTACAAAAGCTGAAATATCCTCCGCTGAGGCAAAAGCAACCTCCGCAAATCACACCGACCATCCAGCCCACACAAATTACGTCACCTCAACTTGCTCAACATGTTCCACATCCTGTGGCTTCGTATGCACAAGTAACTGCACTCGCCTCTACTTCATCGACTCCCAATCAAAATCAGACGCAAGTATTACAATCAGATATCGCCACGCAGACCAACCTAGAAAAAATGATGGCAAAACTAATGGAGAGAATGGACACAATGCTGAACCTCCTCACCACTATGATCTCCAAAATGAAATAATGTCTCGTTCTTTACACATGTCGGTCTGGAATGCGAATGGACTCGCCCAACACTTGGAGGAAGTCAAACTATTTCTTATCAACAACAACATCGATATAATGCTGATTTCTGAGTCTCACATCACCAAAAAAACATGCCTAAAAATTCCTAAGTACTCAATATACAACACGCAACACCCGGATGGCAGCGGACGTGGAGGATCAGCAGTAATCATCAAAACAGAAATCAAGCATCATGAACTCCAAGGATATTCCCAACCTAACCTCCAAGCTACGAGTATAGTAGTGGAAGACTGGATTGGAACACTGACAATCTCATCGGTCTATTGCCCTCCAAATACCAGCATCTGCAAGTCCGATTTTAAAAAGTACTTCAACACTCTTGGAAATCGATTCATCAGTGGTGGTGACTACAATTCCAAGCATGTCCATTGGGGTTCCAGATTGACAACACCCAGGGGACGACAATTGTTCCTTACCCTGAACAGCCTAAACCTCCAACCTCTGTCAACCGGGGAGCCAACCTATTGGCCCACAGACCCAGAACGTACACCAGACCTCTTGGATTTTTGCATCGTCAAAGGCATATCTCCTCAGCGTTTTGCAGTCAGGTCAAGCACGGAACTCTCGTCGGATCATTCTCCTGTGATGGCGATTTTGAACACAGAAGCGAAAACAGTTGTTCGGCCACTGACACTCTGCAACAAGCGAACGAACTGGGACTACTTCAGGGAACTGGTCGGCGAGAGGTTACAGCACCAGTCGCCACTGAAGACCAATGAAGACATCGACGAAGCTGTGCTGCATCTTACGCAAACCATACAGGAGTCATCATGGAATTCCACTCCAGAATCTTCATCCAACAACAAAGACCTCACTTGTCCTATGTTCATTATGGAAAAACTAAGAGAAAAGCGAAAGATCAGGAAGAAATGGCAGCAAACACGAGACCCCAGAGACAAAGTCCGATACAATGAATCTACGAGAGATCTGAAAGTACTACTGAGTGCCCATAAAAACAAAACGATACAAAACTACTTAGAGCATCTAACACCTACAAACACAACAGATCATTCACTGTGGAAGGCTACTAAACGACTTAAACGACCTCAAATACGTGTTCCACCGATCAGAACTTCAAACAATCAATGGGCTAGGACTGACACTGAAAAAGCTGTTACTTTTGCCGAACACCTCGCCACTGTTTTCTCTCCACTGCCGAGAGACTGCCTGCCTGACGAAGAGAAATTTATTCACGAACATCTCGAAGCCCCATTTCAAATGGACCCCCCGATCCAGAAGTTCACGAAGAAAGAGGTCCACAAAATCATCACAAAACTCCCTCTGAACAAAGCCCCGGGTTTCGATCTCATAACGGGACAAATAATGAAACAGCTTCCTGATATAGCGATACGGAGGATTACAGCGATTTTAAATTCCATGCTCAGAAACGCGTTCTTTCCGGCATTGTGGAAAATAGCGGAGGTTATCCCAGTCCTAAAGCCCGGCAAGGATGAGACACAAGTAGGCTCCTACAGGCCTATCAGTCTATTACCAATAATGTCCAAAATCTTCGAAACCTTACTGCTAAACAGATTGAAGCCACTAATTGACGAGAAAAAACTCATACCTAAACACCAATTTGGTTTTCGAATGCAACATTCCACCATCCAGCAAGTCCACCGTGTGGCCACAAAAATCAGAAACGACCTGGAAACAAGAAGATTCTGCTCGGCAGCATTTCTCGATGTCTCACAGGCCTTTGACAGGGTTTGGCACACAGGTCTTCTCTACAAGTTAAAACTCTGGCTCCCGCACAACTACTACCAGATCTTGAGGGAATACATCACTGGTCGATACTTCGCAGTTAAATATCAAGAAGGTTTCACTCCATTGTATCCCATCAAATCTGGAGTTCCGCAGGGAAGTGTCCTTGGGCCCTTCTTATACCTGCTATACACTGCAGACCTACCAACTATCACCGGCACAGTCTTGGCAACGTTCGCAGACGATACAGCCATTATGGCCTCTCACAAAATACCCGAAATGGCCTCAAAAAATCTGCAAATACACCTCAATAAAATAGGAAAATGGCTCAAGCTATGGCGCATCAAAGTCAATGAAACGAAGTCGATTCACACTACATTTACATTGAACAGGAAGACGTGCCCAGCTGTCTCACTGAACAACAACCAACTCAAGCAAACCGACGAAGTTAAATACCTAGGAATGCACTTGGACAGGCGATTGACTTGGTTACCTCATATCACAGCCAAAAGAAGACAACTGGAACTGAAATTTTCCCAAATGTACTGGTTACTAGGAAGAAACTCCCAACTGTCATCAACGAATAAACTCCTCATCTACAAGGCAATCCTAAAACCAATTTGGACGTACGGGATACAACTATGGGGCGCCGCCAGCGCTACGAACATCTCTAGACTGCAGACCTTTCAATCCAAAGTCCTCAAGACAGCCATCGGTGTCCCAAAATATTTCCCAAATGATGTGATCCACCGCCTGACCGAGACGCCTACAGTTCAAGAAGAGATCGCCAGACTCAGCTCTGCTTATCAAGCCCGCCTTCAGTTCCATCCAAACGCATTAGCAGTAGAACTACTCATCGCCCGCGACACCAGGCGCCTCAAGCGGTACGACCCATTGGACCTGACCACCAGATTCTAAATTCTGACCTCTGCCTTTGTTCCTGCCATGAGCTACAAACAGAACTATAGCAATTGTTATTGAATATCAATTAAGGAGGGAGTCACTTCAAGACGAACTCCTCAACGCCATTGTTTATATTATCATACCAAATACTAAAATATCTTAGGATAGTTGTATAATACACATGGATTCAATTAAAAAAAAAAAAAAAAAAAAAACCTACATCAAATTACTGTTAACTGAACTCTATTTCTAAAAAAATATTCTTAGAATTTCAAACTTCTCACCCAATAAATTGGGCATTTGGAGAACTTCAGGAGGGAAAGGGATTTGAAAATTGTGACTATTTTTTTTCGGAAAGTGAGTTCAGTTCTGTTTAATTTGATGTATATGGTGTCATTTGAAATTTTAAAATCGTGTTGGGTAGGGGCAAAGGGTTAAATATTGAAATTCATTACTGTATGTTTTAGATGTCCCTCTCGATATGAAAATCGACTATGCTCATTGAAATATTTACTAGGAGTCTGGAATTATTACGGGTGGATCGATTTTAAATGATCACCCGGTATTGGATACTTTAAAAATTATATGTAATTATTACATAATCTACTGAGTCCAAGAATGGACCTGCATCTAAACTGGACTGATGATACCATACATTGCAATGGACACAGGAGAATGCGGACATGCTAGCTAACTAAAAACTTCCATTTTCTACGTACCTTCTTTTGCGTTCACGCCTTATGTACAGGGTGTTCACGATAAAATTCACCCCCCCCTCTAGGAGGTTCCCCTTTGAGATATTTTGAAAAACTAAAAAGTTTTTCCCAACGATTTATCCCAGGGATCTTGAGTCAATCGTCTAAAAGTTTCTAATTGGTACCGTATACAGGGTGTGATATGTAACTTTTTTATTTTAAATGCAACACCCTATATTTTATTCCGTGATTTGGTGGAGCCTTTTTTTCTGATTACAAATATATATGACACTTATGATTTATTTTGACAAGTAATTTGTCAAAAAAATGATAAAATAGGTAGTCAAATAATTTTGTTTCCGGCAAGATGGCTCTGGTTTCTACAGTTCCCTGAAAAAAAAGTTATTCTCGCAGCATTTTGTCTGTAGAATTCAACACTGCATGGATAAATGGTCTAATTCGTCCCTAATACAGGGTGTCGCGTAATTTTTAATTTTCAACTCATTTGACTACCTATTTTATTATTTTTTTTGACAGCTTCCTTGTCAAAACAAATCATAAATGTTATATATCTTTGTAATCAGAAAGAAAGGCTTCATCGAATGACGTAATAAAATATAGGGTGTCGTATTTGAAATAAAAAAGTTATATGTCACACCCTGTATACGGTACCAATTTAAAACTTTTAGACGATTGATCCAAGATCCCTGGGAAAAATCGTTGAGAAAAAGTTTTTGGTTTCCCAAAATATCTCAAAGAGGAACCTCCTAAAGGGGGGGGGGTGAATTTTATCGTGAACACCCGGTACACAGTTTGCGACTAAACGTAATATAACTTTCAATTTCAAAACTGAGAAGCTCATCTTTAGGTGGAATGGAAATCACTCTCACGTTTTACGTTGCGTTGCGTCGTTCATGCGTGGTGTCGCAAATTATCTGCCATCTAACATTCATCTACCTTAATCTTAAAAAGCGATTTTAAACGGATAATAAAATACAGGCAATGTATTTACATTGTACATGTACAAAATACATTAGATTCACCTAGGAAAAAGCTTGACTTACTTTTGAGTGCTTGCCAGTGAGTGAGATCTGGTCAGCTGAATTCGACCGAATGCCGTACATGCCCTCCTTGTTCCCTCGCGAATCACCTTTTGCATGGGTAGTTTAGAGCGTACAGAGAAATAGGTACATTAGATGGAATAATTCATAACCATAAATTTTGAAATTTCATCATTTTATGGTGCAGTTAGTTTTTGAGAATTATTCCACATTCCACTCGAATGAGCACGACAAGAATCCAAAGTAATATCTGCAAAGCTGGTGCATATTTTGCATACTACAATGTAGGTGGGTGAACCTGAGTATTATTATCCTCTCTCCTCTCTTAATATTATTTTTGAATAACATTGGGCCACGGTGCCATAGAAACATGGCTCCGAACGACTTGAAATGATAATATTTTCATTTCGCTATCTTGGAATTCGACTTTGCGGATTCCGTTATATTAGTCAAGTAAAACCTTATTCCGGAAGTTGACAATTCTGGAATACGTTTGAAACAGAAAGAAATTCTTTCATTTTTTTTTAATTAAATTTTGAACAACTTCACTTATTACCTGTTTTGAAGCCGTAGCTGCTCCCCCCCTCCCCAAAATTTCTTGTTGATCATGTAGGCATCGCCTCCGTGATGAATTGCCGTGCTTTTATTTGCCGTCTTGGTCTGTATTTGATTTTGATTTCACACAGAAGTGAAAAAATAAAACAAGGAAAACTTGCACGGTTCAGATCTCGAAGCATCCTGTATTACTTGAACTGAAATCTAAATCAATTGATTCTGTATGCTCTGGACCTGCTAACAAGAAGTTATACGACTTCATTATCTAAATCTTGAGACGCAGTGAAAGTAGGAGAATCGTGAAATATAGCTTGGCAAGCATCGGAAAACCGGGGTTTTTATTGTCACGATAACCTTTTATTTCCCTATTGAATTTCTGGATTACGTCCTGATTTATGTTCAGTTATTATCGTAGGCTTTAATCTATTTTGTGTTCTCTCGGAACACTGAATCTTTTTTATTACCGGCTGGAATTTCGCGAGAAACAGCGATGGGTTTTTTACGGGGTGCCCCAGAGAGGCCAATTAGAAAATACAGTGCTATTACGAAGAACTTCTGTTAAATACGGTACATGAAGAATTCAAAACCGCAAGAAAATAAACAGTTTGTGGAACCTTTCTAGGAAGCTAATGACGCCTTTAGCACCTGCTAATGAAAAGTCTTGGATTCATAGCGCAATGAGCATTCGGTCTGCTTTAGAATTGGAAAAGGTAGAGAGAGAAAAAACTGTGGAGTAGGCAACTTACATGATACGACCCGTTCTAGGGTTATTTTGTTCTGCCCCAAAATAAACTACTCAACAAAGTAAGTGCCACCCTGCAAAATTTGACCTAACTTTGAACCTGGACAACTTTAGACAAGAACTTTAGACTTGCTACAAGAAGAGACTCAATCCTGAGCTATAAGTCCGTATTTTTCAAATTCATGAAATATTCCACGTAATATTTCTACAGGGTGTTTAATAGACTGGTGCAAAATTACTGAAAGTTTGACATAGGTACTTACTTCGTTTTGTAGCAAAAAAAAATTTTCTTGCATTTCAACATCATCGGCAAGAAGGTAGAACTCATAAATATCTTGGGACGGCTCTTGATAATCCGGTTTATCTCTTCAATTTACAGATTGAACTCGAAAAGTAATTTTTGTGTGTTACAGTTGTAACTTTCTTAGTCGCTGACCGATTTTTGAGATTCCAGGCTCATTTTAAAGCTAGCTTCAGGTATAGACCAAGAGCTAGCAACATTTTATTTACCTCATAAGCAAAATGCGGTTTGACTTTTGAGGCATGTAGAGATTATGATTGGCTTCCATAAAATATTTGTCTTATGGAAAACACGCCTTGCTTTCTCACAAGGCAAGCAAAGAAATGGACCATTTGACAGTAATATTCAAGAGCGGATTTTCTAGTGTTCTTTGTCTATATAAATATCAATTTCATCAGGGATGGATAGGTTGAAGTATCTTTCAACTAAATTTAATGGTACCGAATCTCTGAATGTAATAGAAACTACCAGACTTTCTCAACTGGCATGTTCAAGCTAGTGGGCTAGGCCGAGCTGTTTTGATCGCATTTGATGGCCGATTCTCGAATCACGCCTACAGAAAAACCGGTGCCAACTTCCGACCACATGGAAATCTGATTTTTGGTAGTTTCTAATGCATTTCTATATTCTTTTTCATTCAATTGAGTTGAAAGATAGTTAAATCTATCCATTTCTGATAAAATTGATATTCATATTAATCAAGAACTCCAGAAAATGCGCTGTTGAATACTGCTGTCAAATGGCACATTTCTTTGATTGTCTTGTGAGAAAGCAAGGGGTGTTTTTCATAAGACAAATATTTTATGGATGGTCATCATAATCTCTACATGCCCCAGAAGTCAAACCGCATTTCGCTTATGAGGTGAATAAAACGTTGCTAGCTCTTGGTCTTGTAGGATCATAGGATCAAAATCAATAGCTCGAGGTAAACATTAAAAATACAGAGTTGTATAAAGAAAAACCGTTAACTGCTCTTGGAATATGAATTGGGAGGAGAATCGGATGAAAATCAACTTACTTTCGAAAGCATCATCCATTCTGAACACTTCAAGGTATCCTCTTCTTGCATGAGACTTGAACTGTTAGTGGAAGGAGCCAAATTACAACCTTATGTTTTCAGAGAAGAATCTGGGCCTTGAACACATGAAGCTGCTCGTGACCAACGTTACAAAACGTGATCGGAAGAATCACTCACTTGTCAATCACTGTTTGTTAGTGATTATTAGGCTTTTGTTGCTTTGGTAACGAACATTTTCAGGTGCACAACGACGATATTTGTCGTTCAAAAGCAAACAGTTCACATGTGGCTTGTTAACCAGCAACTCTAGTCTCATAGAAGTAAAAAGCACCTTCAAGTGTTCAGAATGAATGGTATTTCAGATGGTAAGTTGATTTTCAGTCGATTCTCCTCTCAGCATAGATTCCGAGAGAAGTTCAGGTTTGGGTCACTTTTCATGCAACCCTGTATCTTGAATGTCTGTCTTGAGATGATTTTGATTCTTTGGTATTCCTACCTGAAGCTTAAGTTACAAAATGAGCCAAAAATTTCGAAAATCGGGCAACGAGTTAAAGAGTTATTAATGCATTGAAAAAAGTAAACTTTTTGAGGTCACCCTGTAAATAAAAGAGCACCTTCCTCTCTATGGTGTTGAAATACAGTAAAACATTTTCTTGTTCAAGAGGAAGCATGTCAAGCTTTCAGAAATTTTGCACCAGTCTATTGAACACCCTGTAGAAATATTACGTTGGATACTTCATCTACTTAAAAAATACGGACTAACAGCTCAAGGACTGGGATAGGGGAATGGTCTGAAAATTGATTGAATGGCTTGTAGCATTTTGAAGTTGTCTAGTTTCAAAGTGTGGTCAAATTTTGTAGGGTACACTTATTTTGTTGAGTAGGTACTTTAGATGAAAAAGTTATATTCTCAAAAAATGATTGAATAATACTGTGTCCCGTGTGTAAAAGACACAGGTTCATAGCCTCATGGGACCCTCAGACCGTTTGTAACAATAATAATATCAGTGAAGAATTATTTTGAATCAATTTTGAACCCGGAAGGCGGTTACGCCCCACTACGCCACTGCTTGATTCTAGATGGCGATGGTTGTCAAGTAGAAGTTCAAGGTCAGCGCGTGGTGACGTCAGTACGGTCAATGCAAAATTAATCGTGTTTTATCGCGAAAAATGTATTCCAAACTTTAACCATCATTTAGGTAGGTATTCTTACTTCAGCTCGGTCACCATGATTGTGTTGGTCTTAAATTGTTCTTATTGGTTTAGAAAACAGTTCAGTAATATGTTCCAACAGAGTACTGTTTTCATTGTAATGATTGGACCGTGCTTATCAGATTTATCTATTCTACTAACTTTCAGTCATCAGTACTTTTTGGTAGGTCGGTCTGCGACTTCCTATAACACTTACATTTACAAGCAGGACTGAATTATTTTTACTTACTTCTTGATTTTTAGCTCACAACAGAAGTCTGTCGTTCACGTTATCCGGCAACTCGAATAATCCCGTTCAGGCTATGGTCGGCAGCACAGGTTCGGCGAATTTCTGCCAAGCCGATTACCTGATTATCCCAATGGCATCGAACGTGGGACGCCCTGCCACAGGACTAGCCGCCAGCGTTGACCGGATATGCGGCGGTGTTCTGGCCGCAGATGTTACTCTACAATCAACTCCAGTTCGAAGTAAGCTTTCCGCTTCCTATGCAAAAAATCCAAGACTGAAACTGCACATTTTCCAGGTACGGTAAAACCGTTTCGTTTATGGTTCCACACCGACAACGTCGAAGCGCCCGTGGACTTTCTCAACAAAGGATTTTGCCTCAACTACGTACAGCAACCCTGCACCAATAACTTGGCGTAGCTTCCACTCATCGTACCACAACTCCTCATTAATTATAGGTACTTTTAAAATTGATTCTATTTAGTACAAAATATTAATAGGTAGCATGAATAATGCTTTTTAATAATACCATTATTACATATTAATTTGATGTTGCCTTATCTTTGAAGCGTATCCTTGCGATACGCTTTTAATCCTTTAATTCCTCATTTGCTTCCGCGCTAGTCTTTCGAATTTCGTATTCCGTTTTTCTGCGTTTTCGCGCCCGGCTTTACTTTTAATTCGTCCAGCAATAATTCTGTCGGGCTAATGCGCGCAGTTTTCTTTTACAATTACTCAAGTTCATTACCTCCACTTTGGGACAAAATCGAAATTAGTTGGATTTTCTGCGTCACAGCTTCAGCTTTTGAAAATTTAATGCAATCTCCTGATTTAATCCGGCTCTACCGACCGGGGCGGTCAAAGTTATTACGAGTACGACTGCATGCTTTGCACCTGGAGGGAAATACTACTGCATCGGCTATTTTCCCGGAGATTCCAATTTTCCGGTGCTCTTCACCCTTGTTTACTTTAATTTTACATTATTGTGTTTGCTGCTGTTCAAATAACTGTAAAAAGCGGAGGCGCTCCCTTGGCGCTTTGAGTTGGGAGCGCGTACGTACATCGACAAGAACGAGGTCGTAGAAACGAGAAAAAGGAAGTTCAGATTTCGTTCGTATTGTTAGAGTTTTAATATTAGAATTTGTATTTTATGCCCGCTCTATGAAAATTCGCAGCAATCGCAACGCAACCGCAACGCAGAGCGTAACGTTTCTGATTGGCTCGCAAGGTATTCGCAAAGCCATTGCAACGACGCAGAAGGCTTGCGAGCCAATCAGAAAAGTTACGCTCTGCGTTGCGGTTGCGTTGCGTAATTTCATAGAGCGGCCTTTGGGGAGACTCTATGAATGCTATTTAGAAAACTCCAGACAGTGGGTAGCTAAACGACACACAAAGGGTGTAAAATAGTGGTCGCCACGCCATGGGCGCCCGGAGGGGGGGGCAAGGGGGGGCATTTGCCCCCCCCTGGCTCCGGAGCAGCTGAATAAATTCTTCCTTACGAAAAAAATCTAACTATTGACCTGGCTATTTTGAAGTAAATTTTTATACATTTTGTACAAAATTACAAATTTTAATGAATTCCTTCAAAGTTGAGTTTAATTTTCAAATATATTTCCTTATTTTTCGCACAATAATTATTACCACCATTATTATTATTATTATTATTCAAAAAAATTTTCGCCTGCGGCGCTAATCTAAAGTACTTCGCAAATTAGGCCAGGTAGGTATGTGACGTTCTCTAACTAAAGCTATTTGCCCCCCCCTGACAAAAATCCTGCGGGCGCCCATGCGCCACGCTGATTACTTTTATTATTGTTACGAGCGGCGATCCCGAACATATTGGTAAACACTCGATCTTTCTGGATTCTTTCAGCCATTAGATCGCAGTGTGGAAGTGTGGAATGTTCTGGTGCATTCCAGAGCGCGCGTTTACGTGGAACCTAATAGGGAAACTTCAATGCTCGATCGAGAAAGATCTGTCCATTTTGACGGAGGCGCCGCTCCAGAACCTGGCAGAATTAGACGGGTAATGTGTACGATTATTCAGGCAGGAATGGTCTAGAAGCCGCATTATGCCGGACCACCATGGAATTTGCTGGAAGTAGACAGAAAGTTCGGGAACACTATTCGGAGGCCTATATAAGGCATCAGCCGGCAGCTCGCGGCAGTATTAAATTGGAATGCGAAGTGGTAACGAGTCTGAAACAAGCGAAGTACCTGCGATATAATTCCAAGTAGATAATTGTTGGCGTGTATTGATTATATTACGCAGAAATAAACAGTGTGTGTTTTAAAACAATCGTCTCAATTATATTCGAACCCGTACGCGAAATATCGTAACATTATAGTTCAAGAATTTGAATAGCGTCTGGCGAAGGGGAGTATGCTGTGAGAAAGAACCGAGACAACAGTCGGTTTCAGAGTATGGTTAAATATAGTAGGCTTTACCTGATATCGGCTTTTATTTAATTCGCCCATTTCTGATTAACCCGCGATTAATAGTACATATTATTACGAATCGCCAGTTTTAAGCCTACGAATTCAATATTCAATGTATGGATGCACCATGGCGCAACTACATTCTGGATAATAGTGACGCCTGCAGAATCTATCGCGCCTCGACAACAGGAGAATAATCCCAATTAAATTATCTAGAGACTGAGCGCCTAGGGTTTTTTTTTGGTGTCCACGAACGATACCAAACGTCAAAGGAATTTTGCTAGAAAAAGTGTTTGGGTACAGTACGGAAAACGACTACATTTTATAGGTAGACTTTTTATCACCACGAAACCAACTCTGTTGCCTTCCACTCATGATTATTAGTTGCCAAAGAGGGGGAAATCACGATCACACTTATAGTTTCTTTGCAGTTGAATTGTTTAGATTGTGCTACTTTTCTTTGCGGTGCCCTTCTCAGGCCCACGCGCAACATCAGCTGCGTTTCTTTTTTCATCTGAACTTAGAATTCTCACTTCAATTGCTAGTTGTGTCTCTCTCCCTCTCATGCAATTCTCGCTCTTTCTCTCTCTAACTGAGGTGAGATTATCTGAGATTTCGTGTATAAGGAATACATCTATTGTTTTGTTGATAATTCATGAGTCAGTAGCGTACATACCTACTTTTATCTTCCACCGGAGTGATGTAGGCAACCAACAATACAACAACATCCAGAAAATTCAACTGATGTTCTTTTAACGCCTTGTTTCTTCTTTTTTTTTGCAAAAAATTCTGGATAATCCGCAAATTTTATTTTAGAATATCATCCCATTATACACACCGTTCTGAGTGGTTTACCAATTTTTTTGTTTGGATGTGCTTGTGGCCGCTATCCGTACCGTGTACCCAAGTTTTTCAACAGCTTCTCAACTATAAGTATGCAACACGAACCGTATGCAACAAATGAAATATGACATTAACTGTCTGTCATTTCATTGTAATCTCATTTTCAACTAACAGATAATGTCACCAATCTCATCTCCAGTCTACGCCCCACACCTTACATGAGGTGTACTTATTTTGGCTGACATCTGTCAAACGATAATAAGAGCTGATAAGAGCTTTTCAGCGATGTGCATTGTGCAACAAGTGACATTTTATGACATAAGCTGTCTGTCATTTTACTGTACAGTTGCGGCCTCATAAAAGTTTACACCGATGACAATCGTGTGGCCATGCTCATTCAAAATTACGTCAAAACTGAATTAGCATGGCCACTCGATCGCCGTCGGTGTAAACTTTTATGAGGCCGCAACTTTACCTTGTGACCTTTTTTCAATTGACAGATCTCGTCGCCAATCTCATTTTCACGTCTACGCCTCACACCTTACATTATGAACAAAATGTCCGTCAAACGATTTAGACACAACAACAAGTACATTCAGTATGAGAACAACAAGTATATTCTCAGGAAACACAAAAGCTAAGATTGATATGGTTCATAGAGTTCATTTCTAACTAATATTGGCCAAGTGAATATCATTAGACCGTTCAATTTATTTATATCTAACAATTTATAACAAGTGAGTATGCCTTCACGTGCGTGAGTCTCAGTAGCGCATTTTCTCAAAGAGGCATATTATTGTGAACGTAAAGAAACTTGGTTGAAGGAGAAACACCATTCCTTGCCCACTTTCTTCATTCGAAACTCATTGTGATATTGTGTTATCAGAATGGGGTACTTGCCAATGAAATAAATCTGAATGAACATTCTTTCACTCATCAATATATTTTGTTGTTTGAGGGCGGGAGCTGGGAGCGGCGACTGATCAACAGTAGTCTATTCTTTCCACATACTTAAATAGCTATACCGCTTATGAACCTATTGCGCATTCTACCGCGCCGCGTAACAGAAGGAGTTAGAGAATGACGCCATTTTGATGGTTAATTTCCAGTGTATCTCAAAATACCGAGCTATATAGCTACCACAAAATGTCTCAAGGGCCGTGAAACTAATCAAACTTTCTGCAATTGTACGATAGTGATCCAGTTTTCTCAAGTACCATTACGTAAGTGTATTTAGTTTTCTCAAAATTACAAAATAATCACGTCGAGTTGGATGGTTGAGTGCCACTGTACTCTGAGTACACTAAATGTCAAGTGACAGCTTTTTGACAGTGTAAATGAACATCACGTAGTTAACCGAACTTTTGGACGCTGGAATGATCGCACACCTTTTCTTCACCTGTTGATTCCCACCTGATGTTATTAGTGTTGATTCCACGTACTTTGAGGGAGAAGCAAAATAATATCGTTCTTAGTCAAGTGGCCAAGTAGCGGAGTGGTGCCAATCCACACCACCCAAAATCCCTAAATAACCATCAAGATGGCGGCGCCCATTATTACAAGTGTCGGACGTCTCTCTTGCGCGGTATAGCTATTTAAGTATGTGATTCTTTCCCATTTTCAGTCGGCTATCTATATAGCGAAATAATTAGATCGCTATGTCTTCGGGTTTATGTTTTCCATTTATCTCTTACTTTGAGGGCAGCGTGTGGGGGTGGCAGCATTCGGCAAAGTAACTGTTGCACAGTTTGAGTTAAGAGTTTCTAAATGTTCAAGGAAATATGACAATCAGTGAAAATTGTGAAAGTTGCATTTTTTTGTTTGGGGGCGGGAGCTGGAGGCGGCGACTAATCAAAAGTGGCCTATCTTTTCCCATTTTTAGTCAGCTATCTATGTATATAGCGGAACAATTTGATCGCTATGTCTTCAGCGTTATGTTTTACATTCATCTCTTACTTTGGGGGCGGCGTGTGGGAGCGGCGGAGTTTGGCAAAGAAATTCTTCCACAGTTTGAGTTGGGAGTTTCTGAATGTTTGAGGTAACATTAAAATGTAATTCAGTGGGAATTATTGAAAGTTGAACTTTTTTTCTTTTGGGGGTGGAAGTTGGAGGCGGCGCCATGCCAAAGGTAGCCTATTCTTTCCCATTTTTAGTTAGCTATCCATATAGCGAAAGAATTAGATCGTTATGTCTTCGGGTTTATGTTCTTCATTCATCTCTCACTTTGAGGGCAGCGTGTGGGGGCGGCAGCATTCGGCAAAGTAACTGTTGCACAGTTTGAGTTGGGAGTTTCTAAATGTGAGGGAAATATGACAATCAGTGAAAATTGTGAAAGTTGCATTTTTTTTGTTTGGAGGCGGCAGCTGGAGGCGGCGGCTAATTAAAAATGGCCTATATTTCTCCAATTTCAGTCAGCTATCAATATAGTGAAAGAATTAGATCGCTATGTCTTCAGGTTCATGTTTTACATCAATCTCTCACTTTGGGGGCGGCGTGTGGGAGTGGCAGAGTTTGGCAAAGAAATTCTTGCACAGTTTGAGTCAAGAGTTTCTAAATGTTCGAAGTAACATTATCAGCTAAATCAGTGAAAATTGTTGAAAGTTGCACTTTTTTTCTTTTGGGGGCGGAAACTGGAGGCGGCGCCATATCAAAAGTAGCCTATCCTTTTCCATTTTTAGTCAGCTATCCATATAGCAAAAAACTTAGATCGCTATGTTTTTGGGTTCATGTTTTTCATTTATCTCTTACTTTGGGGGCGGCGTGTGGGGGCGGCAGCGTTCGGCTGAGCAAATGTTCCACAATTTGAGTTGGCAGTTCCTAAATGTTCAAGGGAACATCTCAATCAGTAACATTTGTGAAAGTTGCACTTTGTACCGTTTGGGGGCGGAATCTGGGGGCGGCGACTGACCAAAAGTAGCCTATCCTTTCCCATTTTTAGTCAGCTATTTATATACCGAAAGAATCAGATCGCTATGTCTTCGGGTTTATGTTTTTCATTTTAAAGTGATTGGGGGCGGTTTTTAGCAGTTTTTTCATGTCGGCGGCGCATATTGATGACAGAATGTTTCTTGGCTTACGTTTATAAGTGGCAACTATGTATTATTCAAAAAATGAGAACACCAGAGCATCAGGTCTGGTAGAAAGTGCAAAATTATGTTATTTCAAGTTTATCGGGGGCGGTTTTCTTCAAGTTGGCGGCGCAATATAGACATCCAATATAGCCTAGCCCTCCTTTGGGAGTGACAGCTATGTAACAGCGAAAAAATTAGAAAGCTAGGTCGTCTAGTTTGGGAGGAGTTCGAGGAACGGACGGACGGACGGACGGACGGACGGACGGACGGACGGACGGACAAAGCGGTTGCAATAGCGATTTCCATCAAGATGGAAAATGCGCTAAAAAATGGGAGCGCCACCAGTGGAAGCTTTGTCTCAAATTACTTATAAACAATACCATTGTTTTTTCTATGGTAGGTGGTGCTTATGTCAAATGATTCAAATGGTAGCAATTTGGCATAACCGCCACAAGCTTTATCAGGACTTTTATATTAGAAACAAGCTTTCAAATGATAATATTTTACATCTGTACAGATCTAATGTGAATATCATTAGACCGTTCAATTTATTTATATCTAACAATTTATAAAAAATGGGAGCGCCACCAGTGGAAGCTTTGTCTCAAATTACTTATAAACAATGGGTAGTATTAATAAAAAATAAGCATAAGCATTTGCTTAGATTTTTGAGGAGTTGCTTAGCAAACTTTCCCTGGCAACGCCTATGAAATCTAAGCAAATGCTTATGCTTATTTTTTATTAATACTACCCAATACCATTGTTTTTTCTATGGTAGGTGGTGCTTATGTCAAATGATTCAAATGGTAGCAATTTGGCATAATCTCCACAAGCTTTATCAGGACTTTTATATTAGAAACAAGCTTTCAAATGATAATATTTTACATCTGTACAGATCTAATATTCAAGAGAAAGAGTTAACTTACGTAATTAGAAAAAGTGTTATTTACCTTACGAAGTTGGTGCCTCAAAACACAGTGTTCTTCTTATGGTAGGCGACTGGCGACTGGCACTTATACCAAACAGCATGCCGTGTTAAAGGCACTTATACCAATATTCGAACAGCAATAACTAGAAAAATGATATTTTGGCGCTCATTCAAGTACATGGCGGTTTCAAATAGCTTTCCAACGATACCAATATCGCATTTTCGGCGGTTATGTTGTTTCAGCTTGACACGTCGAAGGTAGTTGACGCGGCTATAGAAAAAAGAAACGTTACAAGGAAAGGAAAAAACGACTGGTGAAACCAAGACTGCTCACGATTGAAAAAAGTAGCACGAAGAAGACTGAGAGATTGGAGATCAAACAAGGGGACGAAAGAGAAATATACGCAAGTTAGGAAAGATAAACGAGAAATGTGGTGAAGAAAGAAGAGCAGGAATAAGGAGCTGCGTCTTGATGTATGAGGTGGAGGTTTGGGATGGAACGAGGGATGGGAAAAGTATGATGGAGTCAAAAAATGCAAGAAGGATACCTTGGATGGCTTCCAGAAATAGAGCCAGAGAGACACACACCAAGGTATATGTATAACAAGAGAGAAAACAAAAAGGTTAAAGTTGAATATCGAAACTGGCAAATAAGCATAGCAGTGAAGTAAGATGAGATGATATATCGAGAATAGTAAAAGACACTGAAAGAATGATTGGAAGAGAAACAGGAACAACCAGAAGGGAGGACATGGAAAAACGGAAAAGTTATGACGAAAGAAATGGGTATGCGAAGGACGAAATCTCCAGATTGAGAAAAGGCGGCGGACTGCTGATAGAAGAACTAAAAATGAGAGACAGAGCTGTAGAGACGAACAGAATAAGAACAATCTATATTTCAAAAGAGAAAGTGCAATTCCGATGCGAAAGTGAAGAAAGGAACAAATTCTGATTAGACGAAAAGGAGGCCATGGAACATTCATGTTCAGGAAATGGTCGGAAATAAGAGAGAGATAGAGAAAAGAGAATTGAAGAAATACTGAACGAAGACTGAAGAGCACTGAAATGGATGAAGACTGATAAGGACAAGAGAAAGGATCAAGCATGATCACTAATTTGAAGAGAGAGGATGTTTAAGTTTTGTTTTGCTAAACAATTGGATAATTTGATATTGTAAATATAGTTTGAGAAGACGGACATATAGAATCGCTATTACTAGTTAATTAATCTGGAGAATTCGTCGCCTGCCATGAGAACCTAGGGCGCAGGGGTTTGTCGGTTGCCCATCATTTTTAGATGAATATTATTTCGATGTAGAGCTGCAAGCTGGAATTGTAAGCGGCCAATAAAAGTACACCGAATATTTTTGATAATATTAAATAGAACATTTATTCAAGACTTTATACAACAAAATTATGGTACAACATCGGGAAACACCAATCCAATAATATCATATCTACCTTTCTAATCAATATCATTATTATCATTACTTCATAATTATTAAAAGTATAGTGCCTTAGTGTGACAATCATTATAGCTAAATATCATAGTAATATAAAACTTACTTGGTGTAAAAATAGCTCTGATGTTGTTGCAATGTAAAAGTCCCATCCCTCGGGCCCTGTGATCCCCGGAACACGTTCTGTCCTCCCTGTATATTAACCTCCTTTTTTTTTCGGGTCTCACCATTTCTTTTCCCCCAATGCCCCATTTTAAGACGAAGAAGAAGAAGAAGCGACGGCTTCTTTGGCTCTCATGAAGTAAGTGAGCATGTCGATGGGCAGTGGGAACACAATGGTCGAGTTCTTCTCGGCCGAGATCGTGTTCAGAGTCTGCGCAAAATCAGTTCCAACGATATAGAAGGAAAAAACAGTGTAAAGAGCAATGGAAAACGAAAAACAAAAATAGTACAGCTGGATAGAAGCAAAAAGAAGAAATTATAAATGTTTTTTATTATAGAGAGAGAGATATGAGTATACAGTGTGTGAGTATTATAGTAGAAAAGAGTGAAATGTGTGCCTGTCGCTGCGAAGCAAGGAAGAAACATTAATTACAGATGTTATGTACACACAAACAGGACGACACGAATCGTGCGACAGCACGGATCAATGCCAAAAATATATACACAACAAGTGGATGTTTTACATTCTTTTTCGCAAGGTGAACCTCACGTACTTAGTACCTAGGCGGTCAGTTTTAGCCCTCACAGTATAACACAGAATATTTGATGGCTTTTGTGCACAGCCTGTATTATTTTTTAATAAATATATATATTTCTTCATTTTATCTGAGCATTTTTAACAAGTCATTAATTTTTTTTTAATTTCATTCAAATACAATTTTATTGGCACGTGTTACTATACAGGGTGTACGCATCCATCCCTGCATAATAAAGATATGGGTGTTTGGCTACAAATAACACAAATTATTGTTACGACATGTATGATGTTTCAATTCCACACAGCGCCTTAGACAATTACTCAATTGTTTTTTTAATAAATCTAAACCGATACATACAGAGTGATTAACAATATGGACCTCGTATACAGCGTGTGATAAATACTTGTGTGCTTATAATAGACACGTATAATAAGCATTGAAAGTAACCATAACAATATAGTAATTCTCTAAATCCTATGACAACAATATTAGGTAAGTATGTTTTATTTCTAGATGCTCAAAAGAAATCAGTCTGACATTTTGATTAGATACAAGATTACATACAGTGTGTTCACGGAAGGTTTTTGGGTTTTACACATTCAGTTACAACTAAGACATGAATTTCGATCACCCTGTATATCCCAATTTGATGCAAAGCTAATCGCATTGATTCAAAAAATTTCAACGGAAAAGTGAACACACTGTACAATGAAACGGAAAGTATTTTGATTGCATATATTTTCTTAGGCGAAGTTCTAGTCGTTGTGCGCACCTACATTCCATTGTTTCAGGAAAAATATTAGTCTAATAATTAAAAGGTAATACCTATTACCGATACACAATTTTGGAGGTTGGGTAGAAGTGAGTTGATACACAGTTGAAAGAGTTTATTTTTCGTTAAGAATCATTGGCTTTTTCTTGACGAAAATAAATTGCAACACGGTTATCAAGACACCTTTAAAAATGTGTGTTTTCGGCAGGAAAAACTTGAAATGCAGTTTTCGCACCGACTATAGCGGATGTCCCAATATTTAGTCGCAAACTCTGCCACAATTCTACTCATGTAATATTAAAGAATGTCAGGTTTGAAATGGAATGACAGTTGAGGTTCAAAAGCTTCAAAACTGTGCAGGTATTCCGAAAGCTGTATTTTTCAAATATCAATAAAAATGTTATGATGAAGATTCTAAATCGTTGTAGAGTCGTGCAGGCAATTTTGTGGGTATAAAATAATTTCAAAATTTTATAGCCCCCACCCCCCACTGAAGGGGACATCACTAGGAAATATTGAAAACTGAGACCGGTTGTCTTTATAAATATTGTAAGGACACACAACTGATGGCATTCGTTGAATCAAGGTCATTGGGTGAGGTCTGGTCAGTTGAAGTCTATCAGAAAACGGAGCAGTTTGATTTGGGAAGGTCACAATTCAAATCTGCCAGATTTTCGTGTGTTTTGGGAATTGGAAAGACACCATCTGGCAGATTTCAATACATACATGAAACCTTTCCAAATCAGACTGCTCCATTCTTTGGTTGATTCAACTCACCGAATAACCTTACCCACTGACTTATTTTCACCGTTACTAACGTACAGAGAGTGTGTTAAGACTTGAAACGTGGATTTATTTTATGAGAAACATTTTCCGAAATTTCAATTTTTCTCCCCCTTCTTGTTTTCAACTACCTAGTGCGCGCGTCATCGACACTTTTTTCAAACTGCAACACCCTATTTTTTTTTATAGATTTGGTTAGACCATAAAATTTGATTGCAGAGTAATGCACACGTACCTATGCCTTTTGGGATAATAGCTTAGGCGATAATTATTTTGAAATGTGGAAAAACAGCTAGACTTGTTGTTTGATGTTTTCGCCAAATGAATGAATGGTTTTTATAGGAGAAATAGCGCTGAAATAGATTATTATTGTTGCTGAAGCTCATAAGAAATAATCTGGACAATTTCGAAAGTATTCTTCCAAGATCTATTCATTTAGATAAAATGAAACAAAAAAAATTAATTTTTCGAAATAACACTTTCGAAATGGTCATTATGATTTCGTATGAGTTTCAGCAGCATAATTAAACTATTTCAGCGCCATTTCAGCGATAAAAATTTTCAATTTGGTGGAAACAATCAACAACTTCATCTATTCTGTCCACATTTAAAAATTATTATCGCCTTAACTATCAACCCAAAAGAAAGTCATTATGTGCATTATTCTGGAATCAGAATTAGGGGTAGAAAAATAAACATAATCAGAAAATACTTCTTATAAAGTGAATCAATTTGACCTGTCAAACCGTTTTTCAAAAATTATTACAGGGAAAAAAAATCCTGGTTTCGAAACTTTACACGCTCTTTGTGTAACAGCCATGTAGAAAAGTACATTCCAAACATACGCGAAAATTGCAATTGCAATAATTTCAAATCAATACGTATAGTATATGTTCTTTGATCGACTCCAACTGACCAGACCTCACTTACTGACAAATGCACCGGTACGACAAAAATCATTGGATCATTCCAAACCCAAAATATACCACGCAATAATATCTAGTAGATTTGGTCAATAATTTCAATTCAGTTCCAAAATTTTAGCCTCTAATATTGCGTTTTTTGAATCCACAGAATTGCCTTAGGTACTTTCATGACCATTTAAAATTTGGATTATATTTTTCAACAAAAATCATAAATGCATCAAGCGAGGTTCCTAATTGTATAGAATTTTAAAATCGGTTATCATCCTAAAGGGTTGTTTGCCACTAGTTTCTGAACATGTTGCCATAGTTGCCATATACGCACTCTTCAGCATTGAATGTGTAGAATTTTGGGGTGAAAATTTTCGATTAGGAACATCCTGTACTCACACGAAAAACTGTTCTTAAATCTAACGTGCATTAAGACTAGTGACGTCATAATACTTGATGAAAGACGAGTGTATACATCGTGCCTTATCCAAACACTTATGTTAAGAGACAACTTAGGATTTTTATAGATCGAAACAAAAAAATCTCATTTTGTAGACACACAGGGAAAGACACTAATGGCGAAACGACAAATTGGTGAGTATGGTACAAGTACACGGTTGTTAGCTTTTTTCTTTCGTTTGTTAGCGCCATTTATATTAGAAAGGACCAAGGTTATCCGTAGCCCCTTTTGCCTTCATGAAGTATGTGATGAGGTCGATGGGCAGAGGGAACACTATTGTCGAATTCTTCTCCGTGGAAATAGAGGTCAAGGTCTGAACGGAACAATCGTATTAGTAGTAGTAGAAGTGTACAGCCAAAAGGGAGCTAAGACTAAACTATGCGACTACAGTATGTGTGTATGGAATATTCCGCTTTTCAGAGCCACATTAAGAAGAAGCATTCTCTTTTTCTTGCGCGTTTCTCCTGCTTTCCATGGCCCCCTTTGCTTTGATGAAGTACGAGACGATATCTAGGGGCACAGGGAACACTATTGTCGAATTCTTCTCCGAAGAAATAGTGTTCAAGGTCTGACGGAACAATCGTATTAGTCTAAAATTAGGGGGAATGGATGTTGACAATCAAGGGTTGTGGGTATACAGCCAAGGAAATTGCGACTAGCTAAAATCTATAAACTATAGGGCATAACTGACATGGATTTATGTATAGGTACTTTGCAAATGCAAGGAAAGTTAGTGTGTAATTTTGTAATAATGGCGAGCATTCATCGTTAAATATTTAGCTTTTATTGACTTGTACTTTCGCGGATAATGACCAAGCCGATCAAATGGTACTTTTGAATGCCTAATGACAGTTCAGGCATATTTTATACCTAGAAACTATTTTTATAACCCTTTGTACAGCTTTTTTCATCATACAATGTCTTTAGCGAAATAATGAACTTCACTCAAATCGAAAATTGATTGCTCGTGAGGCGAAAAGGTGGTGTTTATTGTGGTTCATTTATCAGATCTAGAGCAAACCGGATATTATTATAGCTACAATTGAGGAACACTTCCTGTCAGAGCTTTCTGCCCTATAGAGTTCTTCAATCAATAAAACATATAACGACAATCGGATTTGACGACAAGCTTTTATTCTTTCAAAGCGAAAATGTCCGAAATTGTGAGACACGGAATTATCCAAACTGATTTAATTGGCGTAGGTACAGACGAGCTTTCAGCTTTTAGATGTTGTGAATACATACAGGCAAAACTTAATAAATTATTCAGTTTCGAGCAACGCAGGAGATTTCGCTATTGATGTTTATGTATGTATCTCTATGCTCTACTATATCCATGCAAATACAGATATGAGATATTCCACAATAATTTGCTAGAATTACAAATTTGCATGACTGCTGATATGCACTAAAGGTCTTAGCGGTCTCATGAATTATTTCAATAAAGAGCTCCTCATTATGTACAAAATCGCCCAACAGCTTCCTCTTTTGGCACTTAAGACTAATCAACTTAATTACAAATAAGTAATCGGTTAATTAATTATAACTAGGAAGTGCTGTGGCTTGAAGCAATTTTTTTGACATGGGAGAGTGATGGAGTGATCGAAACGATACAGTTGAAACTCGAAGTTAAACTTTTTGAACGCTCAGATTTTAAAAGGCGCCTGGAAACTTTCCAGCTAAGTACCTGTACGACTTCTGTTCAAAGGTAGGTACTATGCTTCACAGCTAAGATGTATTTATGTAGGTACATATCACGATTATATGAAGTTCAATAATTCTAAGCCATTCACCAAACATAAATGCAATGTTAAATGCTCGGTTGAATATTGGTGGTAATTTTGTGTTGCTACAGTTACGGCTACAAATTTCTTGGTATCTATGACAACTTATAGAAGTGGGTCACGAAATGTCACTTTTTGGCAGTCATCTATACATGACGCAAGACTGACTGTTCGCAGTGAAGATGTTACTCTGGTTTGAAATGTTTCCCAATTTATAATGTATCTATTCTTTGCGAATAAACCTTCGCTCTGTGATTGCCTGGGAATTGAGTTGTTTTGGAAAAGTTGAAAGTTTGGAAAGAAAAGGAAACATACACTGCGAGCTATCGAATGCATCACGTGACTTCTGATGTGACAGACACGTGACTGAAGATGTTGGACGTCAATAAGTCAATACAATCCCAAATTAGCTCATCAAATGCTCATGGGGGATGCTATGTGGAACTCCTAGGGCAAATGTCGATTAGGCTCATAAAAATCTTTGCATATTTCCAATGTTCTTTGGCATTTAATTGAAAAAGAAGGGCATGTAGCTCGGCATGTTATATATTGTGAGCTTCAAGTTCATACAATATGTGCTAGCGTTCCATTTTGCAGCCACAAAGCCACTCTTATGTGAAGTTGTCAATAAAACTGCGTTGCTAGAGGCGACAGCGCTGGTTTTAATCAAAAATTTGATGTTCCCAGCGACGCAATAACCTCCGATATACCTACAGTAAAATTGCACATACCTACACACAAAAAGGCTAAACTACAGACTTTTCATTGTCCCTCTTTGAGTTTTACAACCACATAATACTGTTAATTGGGAAGCTTTGTGGCCGTTTAAATAGCACGACCGAACGCAAAAAAGTACCTACGAATATCTCACACAGGTGGTCTGAAAAGGATGATAAATGAAACCCATTTGAGGTGTAAAATGTATGTAGCAGTATCTTTTTCCAGTTCAAGTATGATATTTCACGTCCCCGTTCTCCGTTTTAGACGCGTGTTTCCGAGCGAAACTGCGAGCTCGACACCTACACACTAAACGAAGCCAGTTTGTATTCCAGACAAAAAGAGCTTTCCAGACGTAAAAGAAAAAGAATAACTTCGAGTATATATCAACGAGACATAGTTCGCCTGGTGTGGTGGAGTGCAAAAAGCAAGCATGAAATCATCGAGCTAGTTTCTATGCTCTTGAACGTACCTGCAAGTAACGGAGTTGCAAGGCCGCCGGCGAATCTCCAATAACTTCCGATGCCTCTCGCAGAGCCCTCGAGGCCTTCTGCTCGCCCTCAGCGGCGATGACCTTGGCGCGTGCCTCGCGAGCGGCCTCAGCCTCAGCGGCCATGGCCCTCTGCAGCTGGATCGGCAGCCTCACGTCCTTGCTGAAAGATGGATTTTTGGCGAATTGTAGAAATTTAGAGAAACACATCACGAAAAAATCGTTATATGGTAACTTATATAGATATTTCCATCATTCTTGGGAAGGTATTACGTACAAAGCACGTGTTTTACTGATTTCTTAACTCAGCTCGATGGCGTCAAAACGCAGGACGTCAGTTTGATTTCATTTATTGATATCAAGCCGCATTTTCTAATGTAGACTTTAACTGGGTAATTACACGATCGATGCAAAGAATAACGCGAGGTCTTTGTTGATATTAAACCATGAAATCAGTCCTGTCCCTGTCGCTCGTCAAAGATTCAGGACATCACAAGCGCGAGTTGATGTTGCTGAAAGTCGCGCAAAAGAATAACTAACCGATGAATATCTGAGCTTCTCCTCAAAAATTTATCGTTCAATCAGGAATTATTCTTTGGCGGGATTGTAGACGTTGTGACCTGTTTTTTCGTAACCTGTTCTTCAACAGATTATACTCGTAGCATAATAATTTTATTTAAAAAAAGGCCTCATTTTCATGATGACGAATGAAATATCAGTATAGCGAGTAGGTAACATGCATAACCCGCCTTTCAACTCAAAATTCTGCAGCAAGTTTGTCGTAAAAATCAATTTCTTATAAACAAAAAGGTAGAACTCTCGATGAGCTTGGGAAATCAATTGAACGGCTATTCGTAGACTGATAGAACGATAGCACAATTCAAAGATTTTTCGGGATCAATTGGCATTTTGAAACAGGAAAATGAAAAATTAGGAATCCACTCTTTTTCTAATGGCATTTAGAATCACGATTCACGTATCATTGTGTAAAGGCGAGAAATTATCAGACATCATCGGATGTAAAACAGGGCGCAAAAGATGAAAAAGAAAACACGAAGCAAAGACAAGTATTTCACGTGCGTCAAGAAAATTTATTCCGAAGACATCGACCGAGTAGTTTTAAAAATCGGTCGTATAGCTATTCTAATCAACATCACGGAAGAGTTCAAAACGAACTTTGTTACCCAAAAATCGAAATTTCAGATATAGTTATCACGAAAATTTTATTCAAACGCAAGAACAATATAAAATACTTTCCCTTCCATGTTGGTGTGGGGGCCGGGAAAGTAATAAACGATAGGCGACAACAATTCGATCAATTCGAATCCAGACAATTTTATCAAAAACGAGAAATCAATCTATCGCGAGAGAAGATTAAGCAAAACGACCCCAGAAATGACGGAGAAATGCTCATTCAACAATCAAACAGAAAGTGCGACCAAAGTTCGACGACCGAACTCAAAAAGACTAAAAAAACAAAGGAACGCACTGTTTAAGGTGGGTTTCATCGGGGATGGGAGGCTTCTGCGTATCATTTGCTGTACTTTTTTATGCTTGCAAAAAGGCTGTGATGGCAAACGGCCTGATGGTTTTCCAGAGGGTTCCAGGGAATTGAGTGTAACTTAGGTACCTAATTTGTGTTGGAAGCGCGGATGAATGATGTCACGACGAAGAAACGCAGATCGGCTAAAAATAACACGCGGACGCGTTGGGAGCGCGGGCATAGTGAAATAATAAGCGCGTATATTGTTTTCAAGTTACAGGTCCGGGCTTGAATTATTATCGATTGATTATTTGATTCCTTTTGCAAACCTTTCCAGTACGCGAATCATTGAATCTTCTTTGAACATGAATAATTTCCTTTTCGCTTTGAGTCTGTTTCACGTTCTAATTTTTGATGTCACTTTTTGTTGTCTCACGAATTTTGCGAACTTACTGAATTTTATGCTTGTATTTTGTCAATTAATTATGTTTGTTATAATATTACAAACATATCTCATGCACCCTTTCATTGATATTTGCACATACGTTGTCTTGGCAGTGTTCATGGGTACTCTAGCTCATGCAAGCAGCAAGCAAAGTCTGTTCGAGCCTTGTTGAATCTTGACGTGAACCAGCCCCCTTTTACATTTCATCATTTTCGATGCCCCTGAAGTCGTGTAGAGGTCCACACTCCCTGGCTGCTTTAGGGTTGTCCCAATTTCATTGATGTGTGTTTGTGGGTCTTGTGTGTGTGAGTGTTTTTGGGGTTTGTGTTGGGATTTGACTGAGTCCTGTGGAGACGGGATTCAGAGATTTGTCTGTTTCCTGTGAAGACGGGATTCAGGAGAAATAACTGGGGAGAAGCAGTTTCGGGTTGGTAAATAGATTGGTAGCAGCTGAAACGTAGGTAAGAGGTCTTCAAGTAAGGGGGGCGGAGACAATCACAGCCAAAAGTCAAAAATGCTGAAACAGCTCAAGTGGTGCCGTGACCAGGATACTCGAAGACAAGAACGTTGTGGGATGACTCAAAAGATGAGAATGTTGTTGGAGGATGTTGAGCTCATGGTTGCAGTTACACTGTACTGCTGATGAATGTTTTGTTTTTATGAGAGCCAACTCAAGATGACAAAGATGAAGACAGAATGATCCACGAGATGACCCAAGCGAGATCATGTGCGAGGAAACAAACTCACGAAAAAAGCTTCTTTCTTGAGATTAAGCTATAGAAGAGATCTGTTGTTAGTACGAAACTAACATCGTCGCAGCCAGTTGTACAGATGTGGTATGTTGTACGTTGTTTCAAAATAATGTGCTTAGCGGGTGGCTGTGAAATAGAGCCTTCCACGGACTTTTTGAAGGTCATGCAATCCGTACGTATGTGCGAGAATAACGTGAGAGATTCGTCAACTACAACAAAACCATGTGTATTCTTAGTACGCTGGCGTCGTTTGTGAGGTTATTTCAGTTCGTGAATTCAATAATTTCATTGATTTTGTGACTCAGTCGTGTGTTTTAGTTGTGTAAGCATAGTTAGTCGAAGTAATTATGTAAGTGGATTATTTTAAACGAGGCGCTAATAAACACTTCATTTCCATTTTCATCCAATGAAGATTTGCGTTTTGACGACGTCATGTTTGTTTGGGTCGACGGACGACTCGTTTTTCTCATGGGACTCACAACAATGACCTCGCGCGTGCGCAAAGATATCGTGAAAAGACTTCTTGTTCTTCTTCTTGACTTCTTGTGAAAAGTTCTTGTTCTCCCGGATTTACTGTGGTAGTAATAGTAATAACCCGTCTGAGTGGAAGGGAGCAACTAGAGGAAGGGGGGAAAGGGGAAGAGACCACGCATCACTTGATGCTATAGTCTGACGTCCGCTGGAATAAATAGTGCGACGCAATAAAATTATCATCTTGGAATCGAGACGAGTTCCAGTATTCGTCCTCACCCTCATGGACTAAGAAATGTTTGTATAAGTGAACGTGGTGTGTTTCATTACCAACAAAAGCCTAGAAAAGATGGTGTTAACGTAACTATATATGCCGGAAAATGTTCACGTTCTATAATGCTCCAGATACCTATGATACGTGGTCGCATCACCTATACGTCGTTTTGTGAACCAGATAGTCGAGCACGTAAACGACATGGCAATGTAGAAATTTCGAAAACCCCTTATTGACAATAATCAATTGGTATCACAAAGTTCACCATATTTATGAAAAACGTCTACACGATCAAAATTATTAAGAAATCGCACTTATAAGTTCCATAAGATCTATAAAAACTATATGCTGCTATTTCTTATAACTTCTGAGTTTTGGTTTTTTCAATGAAAAGGCATACTCAGATCCAATGGAATAATCAGTTACCTTTAGATACACCATACTTCATTGATAGAATCCACAAAAGAGACGTCAGTTTATGAAAAAATAAATAAATACATTCTTGGTTTTTAAAATTAAGACAAAATTAGAGCAACTTCGACAAAAAATGTACCAAAAACTAAATTTAAGATTCCACATTCAATATTTAGTCCGATAAGCATTATTGGCAATCACCTGCCAACATCTCCGAGGCAGTGAATCAATCAAATTAGCGATTGTTTCATCATCTATAGCCCTTCACGCATTTTGAAGCTGTTGCAGTAATTGATTTTTATTTTCGATATTTCTTGACCATAGACGCGTGTTGGCGATTTCCCAGAGATTCTCAATAGGGTTTAGGTCAGGAGAGTGAGCTGGCCATTTCAAAATGTCGACTTTTTTGTTCATAAACCACTGTTTGACTACATTTGCGGTATGTTTGGGATCATTATCTTGCTGAAAAATGAAGCGTAAGGGCATTTCCCATTCAGCATAAAGTAGCATCACATCCTCCAAGATGTTGAGGTACCCATATCGATCCATAATCTCCTCAATATGGTGAATCGGACCCATGCCGAAAAAGGAAAAGCAGCCCCAAACCATAACACTACCCCTTCCATGCTTTACAGTGGTAATGACGTACTTTGGATCAGGTCTCTCACTTCGCGGTCCACGAACGTATCAAACTCCATCACTACAATGAATATTAAGAATATTAAACTTTGATTCATCACTGAATATAACCCGTTTCCAATCGTCTGCTGATCAATTGAGATGGCGGGTAGCAAACAGCAATCTTGCATCCCGATTCTTCCGCGAAAGCAGTGGTTTTTTGGCTGGTCTTCTTCCGTGGAGTCGATATTCCACCAACCGACTTTGAATAGTTCTGGAAGTCACTTCAGCTCCATCCACTTGATTTAAAATGGTGGCCGCTGAGCTTCGCGGATCTCCCTTGCTGATCCTCCTGATGTGTCTATCCATCATAGGGGTTGTTTACCGGGGCCGACCTCCCCTCTTCAAGTTTACTATGCCTCTGCGATTGCGAAAATTTTTGATGGTCTTCGACACCACTTGTTTTGACACAATAAACTGGGTACTTATTGCTGATTGCGATCTGCCTGATATGTATGCCTCAATAATTTTTGTTTTGAGGTCAATCGAATAATGAATACTGCGAGGTATCGTGTGATCTTGGAAAGGTTGAGAGACACTGATGGCGTTAATATTGTAGCGATATTGAAGTAGAAGCTAAAAAGTTGTTCTAATTTTGTCCGATAATTTTTCTAGGAAATTGGAAAAAAGTACAGATACAGCTTTTTACATTCTTTACAATAACTACGATTGAAACAGCAGTTGGGATAAACTCTTACGACACGTATCCTTGAACTGCTCACTAAATTGTATCTGGAATTCATCACTAAAGTCCCAACTTGACAAAAAAATTAAAAAGTCCCTCTAATTTTGTCCGCTACTGTACGTAAAATCCATTTTTTTTTGTAGTAGGCAATCACTTCGATTGTCAACTGGGTAATGTTTTACCTGGGTACCCTGATCTTTGATCATAACTAACGTGACCATTTATTTTTTGACTCAAAACGGGACAACGGTTTATCAACGTCATTTAGTAGGGCCGATATTTATAATAGTCCAGTCACTATGTCTTTCTTCTTCGGAAAAAATAGTAGAGGGTTGAAATTTTGTACACGGATTCCTTTGATTGTCATGAACGGCTTGTAAAAAGTCCCCTAAAATCCGAGCTTAGGAACTTTGGATAATCAGCATCAAGTGTTAAAAAGTCGTTTTTTCGGCGAAGAAGTAATTTCTTTATTGCAAGATGGTCCTTTTTGTAATTGAATGATTGCGTATTATCATCTTGACAATCGCCATACAGTATTTCTACTTTTGCGTAGATGGCTGATCCAAGATGGCGGCCAAGAAGGAAAAACAGTTGACTGTCTTATTTCCATTAGTAGGAGACCTAAAAAATGTCTGATGATTGCACCTTATTTCAGACATAATTTATCAAGGAAATACCAAGTTTTACTTCAATATCTTGGAAAATCACTGATTTATTGGAAAAAGTTGACTCATAAAAATTTTTCAGTTTTTTTCAGAATAATGTAATAGTATATTACGTAACAAGAGTAGTAAGTAGCATATTACGCACGCAGGGAAAAGTTGCACACGAGCGAGCGTAGCGAGCGAGTGTAGTATTTCCCTGAGTGCGTAATTGCTTTACTACTCGTGTCATGTACAGTACTTTACCTACGACCCCAATCCAAAGCGGTATTGTAACTTTGTGAGGGGCCCAGATTAATTTTCAGAAATCCAAGATAATAAAACAGTCCTACATCAACAATAACAGTAGATATTGACTTAGGAGCTATAATTAACGTGGAATGTAGCCAGTGGTATTGTAAACGGCAAAAATTATAGGTGAAAAAGCCACGTATTTCTTGGAATACCTACGATTTAAGTTCTTCCCTGATTCAAAATTCAAATGAAATCCCGCCGTATGCAGATTGTCAGTGTGCCTTGACACTCTTGACAGGAGGAGCACGCACCCCACCGCAGGTTCGTCTGTCGTCATCCGTGTTCATAATATTAATATCCGTGTTCATAGGATACTAGGTTTTGCTCAATTTAGAGCGTTTATAGCGAATAATTGCTTTAGTTGATTACTTTTATTGTATTTAAATAAGAATAATAGTATTATGTATCTCATATTATACACTTTTGAAAACTAAAATTACAGTAAATCGGAGAAGAGGTAGGTACTTTGAGTGGTGTTTACGGCCATCAGATTAATCCAATGTCAAAGACGGATAGCATTTTCAAACTCTGGTGTCTGCTGGCTCGGTGGTTGTCTGTTGTACAACGCTTTCCGTCGAGACCTGGAAGAAAAGCACCCACAAATCGATTATTTAAAATTTAGTGTTCACTTACTGTGCCTAAAGCGAGGCCTGAGGTGTATTTAGAAGCGTACCTACCTATAGCCATTCAATTATTCGTTCGAGGTGGTGATATAGCTTGATTACAACACTGGGACATGAATACTGGACAGCAATAAATAGTATTATTTGAAAATTATCGAACTTAGGTAGGCAGGCAGCAGAGTACCTGTCATCAGACATTTGATGCTTGTTGTAACTGTCTAATTTTTACACCTACTTGATCCCAAGTTGTTGGTGACTGCGGGCACTCCTTGCATTGATATTTTGTATCTTTTTTAATAAATCTCGCAAAATTATTGTGATCAAGTAAAAACTAAGCCCTATAATTGCAGGCTAAAATTTAATCAAGAAATTCTTAAATCCCTCACTTGGAAAAATAATCTAGACGATTTTGTTGTTGATACATCTCACTTCTATGGCCATGCCTTCGCTACGAATATATACAGCTAGTCTTGCTTATGCTTTCGGTGTGAGAGGTGCTACCGGGGCACGCGTCAGGTTCCCGTGAAATGCTCCCATTTTTGAATGTGAATTATTTGAGAATGTCTTTCGATCAAAATTCCCCCAACATCAGAAACATAAATTCCCTAACTGTGCGATTTACTTTACCATTACCGCACGCTGTGCGATTTACTTTACAGAATACGTCACGATGTGCGTAAGGGCTCACTTACTTAGGTTCCGGGTTGTGGGGTATACGACACTTACGGTAGTGGTCGTAGGTAAAAACTGTTAAATATATTTTGAAACCGTTCATAATATCTTCGTGAGCATAAATTAACGAATATATAGGGTGATTTTTATGTCTTCAACTATTTTGGCCTAACCCAGTCGGTAGCACGGTGAGCTCGGCTCCGCTTTCAAAGGCGTCCCGGGTTCAAATCCGCACTGGGCCAGATGGACTTTTTCACGCGTTTCCTAGTACTGGGGCATCTACTATCGTGCGGTGATGCCCCGGGAAAAGGGATGAAACGAGAAAGCCATCGAAACTGGCATCGATATACTGTGATATGATTGCTGATTGAGGTTGTCTTACCTTAATTTTAATTATGCTATAATTTTACTCTTTGTACCTGAGTAAATCATTATTGGTACCTCTTTGACTTGTTCTATATGATTTTGTAAGATCATTTCTATGAATCAATAAATATATTATTATTATTATTATTATTATTAAACAAAACCACACACTGATTAATCCTCACTGTTCCAAAAATGTCTTCGTTGTTATCGTCAATACTGTTATCGTTACTGAAAAACCCCCACAGAAAAACCTGCTAATAACCTAGTAGTTGACGCAAGGCAAAAAAAAAAAAAACTATTTTGGTTCTTGAAGATTTTTTTCTTCATTTCTTTTTTCGACGCGTTTCGTATTACCGTTATTTAGTCTGAAGAAATTGCCACAATGCAAAAATTATTTGCACAGCATGTTTTTACTAGTTTTTGATTAATTGTAAATGTAGTTGCAGAGTGAATATCAGCTATACCCATACAAACGCCATATTCAGCAGGTTAAGGGAAGTGAGATATAAAAAGAAATACCTCAGGAACCGAAACAGCTGGAGACATTTGAATCACCGTATATATTCGTAATTTAATGCTTACGAAGATTTTGTGGACGGTTCTGAAATATCTTTGACCGTTTTTGAAATATTCGGAAAAATCTGAAAATTTTTCACAATTCAACTTCTTTCAATTAATCAGTGATTTCTTTAGATATTGAAATATAACATGGTATTTTCATGACGAATTATGTCAGAAATAAAATGCGATCATCCGACATTCTTCAAGTCTGCTACTATTGGAAACAAGACAGTCAACTGTTTTCACTTCTTGGCCGCCATCTTGGATCCGCCACCTACGCAAAAGTAGAAATAGGGTATGGTGATTGTCAAGATGGTAATACGCAATCATTCAATCACAGAAAGGACAATCTTGCTACAAAGAAATGACTTCTTCGCTGAAAAAACTCCTTTTTAACACTTGATGGCGATTATCCAAAGTTCCTAAGCTTGGATTTTAGGGGACTTTTTATAGGTCATTCAAGACTATCAAAGGATTATGCGTACAAAATTTCAACCCTCTACTAATTTTTCCGAAGTTGATACTATTTTTTGAACATAGTGACTGGACTATAAAAGAAACTCGTTTTTTATCTCGCTACTTACGGAGTTTCTGATGCCACTAATAGTCGCAGCGGTACACTGCAGGATCGATAAAAAAGTGGCATTTAAGTATGAAAGCAAACCACTTTGCACAGGTGTCGTCTAGGACCATTTGAGTGATTTGGTTCGCAGCATCTGAAATTTCATCCCTTAGGACTTGACGTTTGACCTCTTTTCCAAGATTGCGGCGAAAAAATGTTCAAACACTGATAACGGTCGCTTTTTCGCAAACAAGGGGTCATTTCCGCACAATTGGGAGATGAAAATACCGAAAAAGGCCGTATGACTGTTGTCGGGCTTTTTTCTTCAGTCCAAGGGCCAAAATTTCCAAATTTATTGCCTTGCGAACGGTAAAGTTCATATTAGTACAAGCGATAGGCAAAACAATCCTGCATTGATCAAAGAAAACAAACATTTTTGCACAGTGACTCTGAAAACCATTCTGAGCGATTTGACCCGCAGCACTCGATCATTCGTCCCTTAGGGGGCCCATGGGGGCCCTCCAAATTATCAAGATGCAAGAACTTTCACAAAACGATTATTGAGTATCGTCATGTGTGTCATAAAATGAGCTTATAGGTCTATTGAAAATGTTTCCAGCAATTATCGTTGTCTCCTTTCCATTCTTCACACTTGAAAAAAAAATTCTTCAGCAGAGGTCGAAAAATTGTTTTCATTTTTTAATCTACGCAAGGAAACAATAAATTCATATGTTTTCCCGCAAAACATGTCACCTAACTATTATTTTGTTTCAGCGCAAGACATCAAGAGTGTGAGGCAAAAGAGATTTCACCCAGTAATTGAGTCCAATTCTTATTAGGTATAATAAAAATTGTTACTTCACGTTGCTATATATAATCATTTGACTTTTACCGAGACTTTTACTTTGTCCAAACTTCATTTTCGACTACAGTGGTATTGAGAGCCTTCGAATTAGTCGGTTTGCATACCCCACACGATATGTGGACACACCAAATGCAGCACTTGTAGCACAGGCATAATGGGTTTCAGACCCAAAAAAAAGGTGGACCTTCATCTTCAACTTGAGCGCCCTCCCTACAAAAAAGTCACGAGCCGACACTGCTTTTGGAAATGTACCCCATCTAACAAAATGGCGACCTTCACAGGTTATGATCCATGGTATGACATTATAGTGACCACTGAAGTATAAGGACATCTTAAAATACTCAAAACTCATTATCCTAGATAGGTATGTAACTAACATTAGTACGGACGTTAGCGGCACATATCAGGACCAACCTTGCATTTCATTCCGATGCAAAACGCTTTTGCATGTGAGTAGTAGGTACCTACAGGTAATTTTTAAGAAGTGGTGCCCCGATGGGACTCGCGACTGGCGTGCATCCTAGGAGGTCGAAGATCCAAAAAATTACCATTTTTGAAATCGTTGCTTTTTCATACTTTTTTCGCTAGACTATATATTTTCAAGGTCGAAGAGCACAATGCGATAAGTTTCCAGAATGTATCATGCACCAGTGGCGTACCAGACGGCTGCGAAGGGGCCGAGGTGCGATTCTTCACAAGTCTTATGGTAAACCGTAACTAACACTATTTTTTGACATGTTTAGTATCATTTCTGACCAAATTACATATTCTGATTCAAAAAATAAGTATAAAATTTTGATAGAGACTTGTTTAAACCGGTTTTATCAGAAAAAACATGATTTTTTTCACCCTCAAAATTGATGTTTTGTGAATTACACTTCTATCATTGTTCAATGTTATTAAAACTATGAATTTGACTTAGTCAGTTGGTTTAGGCTATTTCACACAAAAATATCATTTGCTTAACTTTTTTCCCATTTCCACAAAGTCACGGAGTAATTATGTTTCTTGAGAAGAATCATGTCAAAGCTTGATGTGACGAAACGTGCTATTTCACAGATAAAAATAGGCTAGGGTCAAAATGTAGCTCTAATTTTGTACTTTATTCATTTCAAGGCATGAAAATAGTTTTATCTATCGAACAAAATCACGAACACCAAAATCGGAGCCGTATTTCAGTCATGATATCATTTTTCTTCCGACATTGCGGAATAAATTTCTGAAAAAACACGAAGTTTCGACCTATGAATTTGTCGTTTTTGAGCTCCATTCCCATTGTGGTTCAAAACACCGATGATCACAATTTTGACATATATTGTTCAATTGAACTATTTTATGGATGAATTCCATACACCAGAAGTTTCTATCGATGTTACAAAGTCACACGGTAGTTTTGTTCCAAAACGTGCATCATGTAGAAATTTAATTCCAAAAGCTCGCAATGTCGGAAGAAAAAGGATGTCATGACTAAAATACGACTCCGATTTTAGTTTTTACTATTTTGTTTGATAGAGAGAACTATTTCCATGCCTTGAAATGAATAAAGTAACAAATCAACGCTACATTGTGATCCTAGCCTAATTTTTTCCGTGAAATAGCACGTTTCGTCACATCAAGCTTTGACATGATACATCTCAAGAAACAAATTCATTCTGTGACTTTTTGTAAACGGGAAAAAAGTTCAGCAAATGATATTTTTGTGTTAAATAGCCCAAACTAACTGTCCAAGTCAAAATTATAGTTATAATAACATTGGACAGTGATGGAAGCAGTATTACAAAACATCAATTTTGAGGGTGAAAAAAACATGGTTTTTCTGATGAAACCGGTTTAAACACGTCTCTATCAAAATTTCATACTTATTTTTGAAGACAGAATGTTCGATTTGGTCAGAAATGATACCAAACATGTCAAAAAAAGTGTTAGCTACGGATTACCATAAGTCTTGTGAAAAATCACACCTCGGCCTCTTCACAGCCGTCTGGTACGCCACTGGTGCATGACACTTCCTGGAAACTTATTGCATTGTGTTCCTCGACTTTGAAAATATGTATTGCAGCGGAAAAAGTATGCAAAAAGCAACGATTTCAAAAATGATAATTTTTTGGACCTTCGACCTCTTAGGAAGCACGCCAGTCGCGGGTCCCATCGGGGCACCACTTCTTAAAAATTACCTCTAGGTACCTACTACTCACGTGCAAAAGCGTTTTGCATCGGGATGAAATGCAAGGTTGGTTCCCCTAACGTCCGTACTACATAGAAATTTTTCGTTCGAAGGACAATAAATTTGGAGATTTTGGCGCTAGGACACAAAATATAGGGTCCGCAACATTCATAAGTCTTTTTTTGGTATTTTCATGTCCGAATTGTGCAGAAACTTCCTTTTGTCTGTTAAGAGGCAACTTTTATCAGTGTTTGAACATTTTTCAGCCGCCATCTTGGAAAAGAAGCCAAAAGTCACACCCTAAGGGATGGAATTCCAGATGCTGCGAACCAAATCGTTCAAATGGTCTTAGACAACAACTGTACGAAGTGGCTTGCTTTCATACTTGATTGCCACTTTTTTTCACGTACCGCTCGTACTATAAAAAAGTGGACTAGTAAAATCATTTTTCTTTCCTTTATTTTGGTAATAGAAAATTTAAATTTGGCATGCGACTTCCTTGGAAGGATGAACAAAGCTAATCATTTTCCAAAATTTTGAAAATTTGTTTTTTTTTCTGGAAAATTTGGAAATCCAATAGCATCGCTCATACATTTCTCTTTAAAGAGGTCGAATGCCAAATTATCTGAATTTTCAAAATAAAGGTATACGAAAAGTGACTTCTACCGCTTCTACTAATTACACTTTTTAGTGGCACCAGAAGCCCCTTGCTCGTCAAAATGTATGGGATTGGGATGGCCAATTCCATACATTTTGGCAGCTGAAGTAGCTTGATCAAATGTGAGTTTCCTTTATGAATACCGACCTAGGTTGTTGATAAGAAAATATATAAATTAGCTTTTTCATTATTCATTTGTCAAAAATTATTAGCTTATATTACTTTGAAAAGTTATGTAACACACAACACGAATGTTCATAGGGTATTATGTTATTCATTTTTTATTTGTCAGAGGAACAAATTGGTTTTAATACAGCTGGTGATGATTTTAGATGAGAATGAAGTTCTTGGCACGGTTTTTTTTATAAATATTTGTATTGTATTGTTATTGCCGTAAGGACCGGAAGCTGTAACTGGGTATTTTCAGACGTCTACAAAAAAAACAATTGAGAATTTGTTCATTAAAGTGAAGACTCTCTATCCTGGTGCATTTGTGTCGCGGTTTAGGAAAACGGGACAATTTTGCGTCCCAAGGCTTTTTTCGGGGCCACCTGGATTGAAAACAAAAAAAAAGGGACAGTCCCGTTCGAAACGGGACGTATGGTCACGTTAGTCATAACCATTATGTGATCAATTGGATTCCTAATTTGGGCAGGCTGTGCCCTAGCCAAAAGCAGCTTCGCACCCCTGATTTCGACCAGGCCACAGACTGCCTAAATTCTGAATTCAATTGATCACACGATAAATACCTATAACCAGGAAATTGGGAGCATTTATTGTAAGTATGTGTTTCTGGATAGACCAGTCTTTAGAACCGAACTAGGCACCATCGTGTTTAAACAACGGTGGGACCCTAACTAACATCTTGCGTCCACTGATCGGACTGATCCTTTAAAGAAAAGGAGAAGTGTGCGCTACTGAGCTCCACCTTCGTGAGGGCATATCCACTTGTTCGGACCTACCCACATAATTTGTGAACATGACCAAACCAACGTGCAATTAAGCCCTAATTTCGCACGAAATTCCTCCATAACACCACAATATTTCACCATTAGCGCTGGGCGCTTTCCCGTGTGCAACGCAAAGTTCGCGCCCCCATCTAATTGCACCCGGAGGCGTGCTTTCGCAGCCGCATAACTCACATCTCGACCCTTTCGACGTTGATGCCCCAGGAGTCGGTGGCTTCGTCCAGCAGCGCCTTCATGTGCTGCGAAATGCTCTCCCGCTCGCTGAGGATCTCGTGGAGTGGTCTCTGTCCCATTATGTTCCGGAGCGTGGTCTGGGCCAGCAGGCGGGTGGAGTGGTGGGCATTCTCGACGTTGGCTATGGACACGGTGGCGTTCGAGACGCGATAGTAGACGACGGCGTCGACCGAAACGGTGACGCTGTCTTTTGTCAGCACCTGCGGCAGACACAAAACAAAACAATTATTATTTATGGTATTTTACCCGGTTCATTTTGGTCTGATCGTGGTATTTATTTACCTACGACCCATACCGTAATTGATGAATACCGTATAATTAGGAACCTAAGTGGGTGAGTCCTTACGCACAGTGTGACGTATTATGTAATAGTAGTTTTCCTACGACCACCTTCGAAAGCGACCCCTTTCACACGCTATAGTAGGCCCGAAAGTTGTCAATTACGTCAACCTACCCAACCTGTGCGTTATGAGCCGTGCGTTATTATAACGCACAGTTCATTCGGACCACGAAACAGTACGAATTTAAACGACGATTTAATCACAGTTTCGAAAAACCGGCTTTCAATACCACCTTAAATTCACAAGCAAATCAACAATAATTCGCACCTACAGGACTGGGCCTCAGTCATGTCATCTCAACCGGTAGTAAGAGTTTGACATGCTTATATAACCTTATCGAAGGCCTAACCCTAGCGGTGAGATGTATAAAAATAAAAATCCTGCATAATTTTCTTTCAACAACAGTAATTATAAAGTTATGAATGAAATTCTCACCTACACTTATTAAGCAGAATAATTCTTTGGTAGCAATGCAAATGTGACCACAAATAATTGAATGGGGGTCCATTTAGAAATCTTGAGCTGCACCAGCCCCATCCAATACACCCAAATACTTTGAATCAAGTTATCATACTAAAATGTCAAAATGACGGTTGAAATGTCACTAATTTCATTACTGGATTTTCAATTTTCTCACAAGAGACGTTGTTGATAAATGAAGTCCCATACCCCTGCTGATGACCAAAACGTACCTTTCCCGGCTGGGTAGCTGGGACCTTAGGCCGCTATTGCTCTTCAAAGGATAAAAGAAATTGTTCGTGTCCTTTATTAGTGACGGTTTTGGCCGGCTGACAAAAATACCCTGATAGCTTGATGGTAAAAGACGCCACCTCCGACCTTACCTGCTGCAACAGGCGCGAGGCGTGTGTCCAGTTGGCACGAGTTCGATTCCTGCGGTTCCCCGAATTTTTTTTTATAAAAAAGATCTTTTTTTTATTTTGAAAGCAATCTAAATTTGAAATAGTTACTGTTTTTCCATGGGATTCTTGATTTTTTTGCGATAATTCGGTGTACCGCTCGCTTGTAAGATGCTCAAGCATAACAACAGCCACAGGCAGGCTTGGTCAGATAATAGCGGTGTTTTTCGAGAAAAAATTGGAATATATAAAAAAATATATCAGTATTGGTCAATCTGGGTGGTCAGAGAAGCGGTGTTTTTCGAGAAAAAGTCAAAAATTGTAGAAAAAAAATATATTTTTTTTTTGAAAATTTGAATTTTTCAAAAGTTTCAAATACATACACATTTTCTTTATAAACACATTCAAAATTACGCTTATTTCTGTAATTATTATTTATCCACTGGTTTTTATAAAATCTACGTTTACAGAAAAACACGGAAATGACGTCTTGATTTGAATGTAATTTTTTCCCGGTAGTCGGAAAAATAGTGTACGTAACTCGCCGTAAAGTGTCTTACTTTCATACGTGTGATTTCTGCACTCGGCTGCGCCTCGTGCACTAACTTACACACTCATGCGTAATGTATCACTTTCCGTACTTGTTACGTAATGTACTACATATTTCGATACGAGTTGTTACATAAGTGATTTTCAGACACGAAGCCAAAATTTGAGTGGCTGAGCTGTCGGAAAGTATCTTGTGTAACCACCCACGAGTGTTGTACACTATTTCACGTGTTTTCCCATTGCAAATTGACGTGAAGTAAATAGCACAACGTGCCGTAATGGTGAAGTAAATCGCACAGTTAGGGAATTTATGTTTCTACTGTTGGAGGTTGAACACGAAAAACGTTTTTAAATTATTCATATTGCAAGATTAAAAAATGGAGAGCGTCTCACGGGAAGCTCACCCGCGTCTTGATAACACCTTTCGCACCAAGAGTATAGGCGAGGCTAACTGTAACTTTTTCCTGCGTGCGTAATATGCTACTTACTACTCTTGTTACGTAATGTACTAAATTTCGACTATTACACATCTACGAATCCGGTCAAACGAGTGCAATGTTTAGCCAAGTCCATACCTAGCTGCTTAATAGAAATCGGATTTTGTCTAACTTGCGTACGTGTAAATACCGCTGAATTAAGATTCAATTCTCACATTTCTTTTTCTCTTTACTAGGTACCTCTACTTCATATTCTTGAACCTAAAGCGGTTTATAGAGTAAACATCGCTCAAGCTAAGCAAACGCCACTCACGAACGCGAACCATACACAAGTTCCGAGTATGGTGAGTACCTACTGTTAAGGTTTAGACATCTTTTTGTGTAAAATCTCAGAAAGAGAAGGAAGAGGTGTAAAGAAAATTAAACACAGTAGTTCAGTAGGTATACTTAGCAACAATAATTATAATGAAGGAAGTACCTACATTATATCAAATCACTATAAAAATATTGTTTCACTTACAATAAAGTGATTATACACAAACACTTGACGAAATTAAAATGTTTTAATAATTACAATTGTCACTAAACCACGGTTCATAGTGTCAAATAGTCATCTCTCTTTGAGAATAATATTATCAAGCCTAATTTTTCTTACAATCAGTGGAAATCTTTGAGCTTTATTTAAACAAAAAATAACATACTTTCAAGGTGGGATATGGAGTTATAAGAACTTGTCATCAATTGACCGTTGTAAACCTTAGAAAAACAACACCCCTAGGACTTAATTTCAAGTGTAACTCGTGTAATTGGCGACGTTACTAAAACGCTGACGGAATGCCTCAGCGAAACGGGATTTTCCGGTAGCTCATGCTTACAGTCATATTATGTCCGTTGTACATGTCCTGAAACATTAATCATCAACTCATCAAACCATGGATGGAATTTATTTCATAATCAACGGGCCCCAACAATAGTACAGTGAAATGAGGCGATTTTTATGCCAAAGTTACATTAATGGCGTTATTCTCTATAAAAGATACATCGATGTTAGCGCTGTAAGATGACACATGTGACAATGCAAAACAAACATTATTACTTTTCTCATTTCACAGCGATGTAGCGCTTACATGGATGTATCTTTTTTACAAAATAGCACCATGAGATAGAAATATGGCAATCAATGTAGAGAATGAGAAACTGAATGAGAAAAACCAATGTCCCAGAACCAGAAACCATGGTTAAAACAAATCGAGAAGATGGAAAAACTTACACCGCGGCTTTTTTTTTCGAACAGTGACAGAACGGGAAGAGCTGTGTAGAAATTGTAATAAACAGAGTTGTAGAGAATTCAATAATTGAAAAAAAAGTCCCGGGGGTGGTATTTCTAACTCCGTCAGTTAAGCCGTTAATCGCGGTCAAAGTTGAGCGCCGGTCCAGTGAAATGGAAAAACCTGTTGTATCTGTTTTGCTCAACTCTGTAGCGAAACCAAAAAGATAGGTATATGACATTACAGGAATTTTTATAGATTATTATTTCCCCTACAAGCTTGTCTGTACACATTTTTTGTATTTATTCGTTTATTTCGGTATTCAATGAGGAAGCTAGGTGTGCAAATCGCAGTTTTTCAAATCTTCTTCTTTCCTCTTCACAAGTTTCCCGGGACAATCTAAAATGAAACTTTGCTTTTTTTTATATTCTGTTTTTCATCATCTGCATTGTCATATTTTTTCACCGAGTTGCGGATTTTCACAAGTTTTCTAAAAGAACCACTTCATTAACAGAATTGTCGTGCAACTTCGAACGTGGCTCACGGCTCAACTAAAAAAAAGCCGAGAACTGACCTCAATTTTTTTTTCTAGTGCAACATTCAATTCTCTACAACTTCGTCGTTCACAATTTTCAGTTATCTCTTGCTATTCAGGCAGCATTCGAGGAGTAACTTCACGAGGAAAGTTTTTCCATTCCACTGGACCGGCAAATTTGACCGCGATTAACGGCTAAACTGAAGAGGTTAGATATATGTTCCGGGAACATTTTTGTAGATCATTGAATTCCCTATAACTTTTTCCCTGACAATCCTCATACATCTCTTATCGGTTTTTCACCGTTCCAGAAGAAAGACCGCGGCGCAGGTTTTTAATCTTCTTAATTTTTGTTATCATGGTCTCCCACCAAGACGGTGGAAAATGTAACTTTGGTTTTTGCTTTTCAGTTGTCCATTCTCTATAATGACCTTTTTTTTTATCGAGTTCCCAGTTAGTTTCAAGTTGAATCCATGTTTTACTGAACTATTGTAATCCATACCAAAGACATATTAGTTTCATTCGAGAAAGTAAAATCAGTAGATCGATGGATTTCTTTTGAGCCGCTTTTGTTGACTTTCTCAATACCCAACGTCGAACCAATCCTTCTGAGCGTGACCTGAAACATTTTTTCAAACATCTAGCAACAAATTCAAGAAATAATATCTACTGACCACGCAATCTTCATTGAACATCAATGAATCTTCCTGCTCTCGATCCAAATGATAAGGAAATATTATACCCATGTTATTTGTCATCAAGATGTGTCTCTTTCCTATGACAAACCAGAGCTTCCGCCAACAGTGCCACTGTACGACGGCTTCTTCACTCGTCAAATTGTCTTGAAATATTTTTCAAGTTGCCATCAAGTGATCCAACAGCTATAAATCTACGTACCTGCTGTTCCAAGAAACTCAATGATATCACCTTTCATTTTATCAAGTTCGTAAATTCCCGTATACCGCTCGAGGTCCGTAAGTTCATTTTCAGTCGCGGCAAGTTGACGTGATCGTGCCATTTCGATGTCTTGCGGAAGTTGTGTTTGCATGGTATTATAAGGTATCTTTAGAAAATAACCTATGATTTTTTCGAGAGAGTTTTCAATGAAAAACAACACGGGTGCAAAAAGTTGTCAATTGTTGATAAAGAATAATCATCGCCGAGCTAGAGATAATGGCGTACCGCGTAGGTACCTAAAGGTTTTCCGAATAAAACTGTTTGCGTGGCCGACCTACGAAACACCAAACATCAACCGCCATGATTATTTGCAATAAAACATGCAAGATCAAGAACAAGAACGGCAATATGCTACCAGGATATTTTTGCGCTTCAACTAGCCATTTCACGTATAGAAGGGGAGCATTTCATTACATTGCAATCAACAAATGAATCATTTATAGTTGACTTTGGTGTCAAAAAATTAGGTCATTCAGTCAATCCAGCAGTTAGAGTACTCGGCATACCAAAGGGACCTGTGGGCGGAGCCTAACTGCGCAAACTGAGTTCATCTAAATGGTACACCTAGATTTACTCTGAGATTTTAGGTTCGCCTGTGACCTGGTAACGGTCCATCACTGCAGCTGACGGTGTTGCTTCCCCTATTGCAACACACGGAGTCGTCCAAAACGATTTTTGTTTTTCTGTTCAGCCCCGCCCACAGGTCTCTGTGGTATGCCATCAACTCTACAATCGGTAAATATTTAGTTTCCGAAGCCAACTCTGAATAGTTTTTTTTTTTGGCCGTGATCCGATCAGAGTTACTAGGGCGACTTTTCACTATAAAAGAAAGGCAGCTAATACTACATTCGTCTCGGGATTTCAGTCAGATAATATCGGGTCTACTTTTCTCTCGTCATTGAAAGTTGTTTTTGGATTATAACAACTGTGGGGTCAGTACAGTATATAATACGCTGCATTTCTGAGTAATGCAATGTCCTTTGGCACACATGTTCTTAGCACCTATCGGAACAATTTTGTTCAAATTTATAAAAATTCTATGGAGGATATTTTTCCAATGACCTAAGAAATGACCCAAAGACGTGTAATTTTCTGTTTTTTTTTTCACGAAAAAGCGAAACTTTTTTATTTAAACAGCTGCCAAAACCGAACCGCTGAACTTATGGCTATGAATCTTGGGAAACAACCTGAACAAGGGTCATAATCGCGGTGGTCAACTACTTGCAATGGCTCGATGACTAGCAGTAGGTCCTCTAGTTCTGGGGAGCCCGATAAAATCAGTGCGTCATCTTTCTTTCAGCAAAAATGGTATGATGGTTCATCTAAGGTGATCTTTTACATGATGGAATGATGGCTTGGTACTCGCCTAATGACCATCAGTCACTTTTTCGGTCATCAGCTTGATATTCACGAAACATGATGGCGGCTCCAAAAAAAAAGTTGACTGTCTTATTCAACAAAAGTAGGCCTAGGGAATAACTGCAACTGTTATCCATTTCTGACGTCTCTTATTAGGCAAATACAAAATTTCATTCCGATATCTTTAAAACTAGGCGATTTAATGGAGATAATGTTTTTTTCGACAGATCTTGAGTTTTTTCAGAATATGTATCTCGAAAAAGGTTAGCAATGTTTCAAATTGGTTTGATGTACCTTAACAACCATCGAATTGCGCATCATATGACATGCCTGCAATACTCTACCTTTGTCAACGTTCAAAAGATGCAATTTTTTTTTCAATTTTTTTTCTCCTTCACCCTGTATACAGGATCTCAACTGAAACTTTACTTGCGGCGATGGACAAAATTGTTCAGAAGGTGCTCATGAAATGTGTGCTAAAGGGCATTGCATTACTCAAAAATGCCGCGTACAGGACTTTTTACGAACGTGCCGACTCAACTATTAGCACCTTGTTATATTACTATTGATAATTACATACAACGCCCTTAATTATTAGACCTACAAGGATAATATTCACTCATCTAAATCCCACTGTCAATGGCAAGGGATAAAATTGATGTAAAGAACAAAATCTGACAGCTGTCACTTCGTACTTCTTTTTTGTAATAATCACCAAAATATCACTCGTGCTCGAGATTTTCCCAGATAATTTTGGCCAAGCGTTTCCCTCGGGCTGGTTGTCCCTAGATGAATACCATCCTCCTTGAAAATCCAATCATTTGTGATATTACTGTTGATTATGGCACAGTGAACAACTGAATAAGAATTCGCGGGAAAATATGGTGACGGTCATGCCACTTATTTCAAACTTGGAAAGTTAATACATAAAAATTGGACTGACTGGTGCATTGTGGAAAACCGCTAATTTATTTTCGATTCCAGTTGATACGTGAATCAAGTACTTCTGAAGAATAAAAGCGAAAAGTTGGACAACTCTCAGGGAGGCCGTGCCTAATAAAGGAGTTTGATTCTATTCTATTACGTCGGGACACTTGGTGGAAAAACATCCACAAAACTTCAGAAGAACTTGTAAAGCTTGAAAAAGCACGACAGACTCGTGAAGGAATCCTTGCAAAAAAAAATATAGGCTGTCTGATTTCTACATGATTCTAGTGGGCTGCGATTCAGGCCGCGATCGGCCGATAGCGACCAGAAACACAGCCCACTAGAATCATATAGAAATCAGATAGCCTATATACCATACCTAAGTGATTACCTACCTACTTCATTATTTTGAATAATGACTAAAGAATAAAGATCTCAACATTTTGAAACAAGGCACATGTGTTTTTCAAGACCGTCTGTCTGCGCACGTATTCATCATTAGGGATCACACACAACACACAATACATAATCAAAGCTCAGCTATTATAATGAAAATCAGAAAACATGTTTAATATGAAAATCACTGAGACTATAATCAACTTGAAAATCAACAATACGCAATTTAAATATTGCGCCTCTTTGGGCCATACAGCGGGCACCTCGCATTTTTAAATGAAACAAAACTCTCCGACTACCACAACATCAGACGATCGGACAAGAAACTGCACAGACACGTGTTTCACCCCTACTGGGGGCTCATCGGTGCGCAGGCGTTCTGTCAGACCATCCGATGCTGTGGCAGCCAGAGAACTAGTGGTATTATACACCCAGGAGGACTAATAAAATGTGAGTCCTCCAAGCGGCGCCATCTATCGAGGCATTCCGCAGATGCTATATTTCAAGGCATCAGGCAGGCGAGGGAATTAAACACAAATCCACGTACTTCCACAACTTAAAAATGCTAGAATTCTTTGAGTTTCAATGAACGCGTGTTTTAATTGAAGTTCTGTGATCGCCATTGCATTAGGCAGCATCGAACTGTCAAAAACGAGTTCTCAAACGAATAATTTTCACCAAAAATACTTTTTGAACCAAATTTCCGCCATTTTGAAAAAAAATTACGCCATCTTGAGTCTGACAGATCTGTGCGACCAAGCTGCGGGCCACATACTTCCAAATACTCTCAAGAACAATTGTGCAAAATTGCTTGCTTGTATCACAATTTGTGATTTATTTTTGCCTGTTTACTGTTTAAAAATCTTTCTCTATAAAATGTCAAAAAGAGAAGGAAAAGGCGTGAAGGAATTCAAGAAAAGTAGGTATACTTAATAACAATAATTGTGACATAGTATAAGTACGTATATCATATTATAAAAAATATTGTTTTACTTACAATAAAATTATTACACAAACACGAAAGACTTGACAAAATTAAATTTTTTAAATAATCACAATCATCATTAAAACACGATTCATAGTGTCAATCGTCATATTATTCTCTTTGAGAATAATATTATGAAGCCTTATTTTTGTTAGAATCAATGGAAATATCTCAACTTTATATAATAAAACCCAGACTTCCAAGTTGGGATGTGAAGTTACAGCTGAAAACTTTGTCATCAATTGACCATTTAAAGCCTAAAAAAAAACAAAAGTCCTTAATTTACTTAATTTCGAGTGTAACCGGCGCAAAGTTCCGACTGGCGCTGATACTGCGTGTGACAAACTTTTTCGTCGTTGCAGCCAGTTTGCGACCGACGTTACTAAAACGCTAACGGAACGCCCCATTATGTTTGATTCGATATTTTCAGGTAGGACATGGCTACATTCATTTCTCCCATGTTCAGATCCTGCAACAGTAATCATAAATCTGTCAAACCATGGATGGAATTTATTTCATAATCAACTGGCCACAATAATGGTCCAGTGAAATAAGGAGATTTTCATGCTAAATTTGGAACTGATTAGGGATTCGATGGGAAAAATAATGGCGATGTAGAGAATGGAGAATGCGGAACTGAATAATGAAAAGACAAGTCCCGGGAACCGTGGTCGCGGTCTTTTTAGTCCCAAAAAAATAAGAAAAATACGCTTTTAGCTTCACTTTGTCCGTCCGTCCGTCCACCCGACCGTCCTTCCGTACCCGACATAACTCTTCAGGAAAAGGAGATATCGATATGGTGTAAATGATCAATAGTACATAATTATGTCCATCAGGATGTTAAGTTGACTATTGGTTTTTTGTTACTTTGTCGTCATCTTTGATCCGCCATTTTGAGTTTCTATAAAAGTGATCCGATTTCAATGAAATTTGCGGGCAATGTAAATCACATCAAGATACATGAGATTTTCGACAATCGATGCTCTGCCGCCTTCTTGTATACTCCACGTGAACATGTTCCAAAGTGATAGAATTAGGAGAATTATGTCTCAACGAAAAGAGGATATCGACGTGGTGCAAACGCCAGAAATTTGCAGGCGATGTGAACTTCACTAACATACATCCGATTTTTGACCATTGATTTTTCGCCGTCAACTTGTATCCGCCATATTTTTTCTTTAGTTTTTTTTGATTCAGTCTTTTTTTTTCTTATTGGCTTTTTTGCCATAGGAGTTTGTCCGTTTATTTGTTTTCCAATTATTTTTATTATTATCATTAATATAATCTTTATTTCCCTCAATTCTTCAATCAATTACATCGAAAAGTGCTATTTCGGCCAACACGCAACACCCAAACTTTTCAACGGGAATCGAACCCGGGACTTATATAACCGCCTGCGCCACGTCTTCGCCATATTTTTCAATTTTGGCACTTCACATCCTTCACTTATACATATCTACTACTATCCGCTATGTGCGTTCGCAAAAAAGTGGGAGGAGTCGACATTAGCACTCAAGGTGACGGTTTACGGAACTGAATAATGCCTATTTACTCTGTTTTCAGTAGCTAGATGTCGCTACTCGAATGAATGCATTTGGTGATTCCGCTATGTGCCTTCGCCGGGAGGAGTCGACTCAGCTCTCAAAGTGGTGATGTGCGAAATAGAAGGATGCCTGTTTGTTTTATTTTCGGTTGCGAGATGTCGCTACTCGACTGAATGCACATAGCGGATACAGGTGTCCCGGAATAAGTGTTACAAAATTCATAGGGAGATAGAAAATTGGAAAATAATAAGACTTTTCTTGGTAAACATACCCTCGCCAACGTACAATAACGGAGATACATGCCTTCAAAGTTGTTTTTTTTTCAAACAATTTTTTTGCATAACTTTTGAACCGTTCAATCGATTCCATTCAAATTTGCACCAAGGTTTACTAAAGCAAGTCTCTATTGAACAATGATAACGCATTACATCTAAAATTTTCAGTGGCGAATATAATAGAGGGTACCCACCCTTTTTCTCCCTACTTTTCACCCCTTAACAATTTTTAGGAATGATTTTAACATTTTGTTTAATTTTAAAATTCTACGTTTAATTTAGCGAAAAAGGTTACTTTTGCAAAATTGTGATTAGAGGCTTCATATTTGTGACATTTTCATATTTGTGACACTTGGGTTTGAAACTTTGATGAGAGTCACCTCAGAATTGCCACTTTCCAGGACCAAAATTGGTTTTTTCTGAAAAACTCCATGTTTCTCAGCAAAAATGGTAGTTTATCAAATCAATTAATTATGAATTTTTTTAAATTTTATTTTCCAGGCCTTTGAAAGTGATGTTCTCCGAAGTTTCACACTAAAATATCTCGAAAGTGGAGCCTCTAATCAAAATTTTGCAAGGGTAACTTTTTTCTATAAATTGAACGTATAATTTAAAAGTTTAAACCATTCCCATTACTATTCAAGATTTCAGTTCAATAGATCTAATTTAGTAAACTTTGGTTTGAATTTGAATAAAATCGGTGGACGGTTTAAAAGTTACGCAGTATATTTATTGAGAAATGTCCCCTTATTTTCCAATTTTCTATCTTTCTGGGAACTTTGTAATACTTATTCTGGAACACCTGTACAGTATTACTTATTTTCTTGAAAGAGATTGCGCTAATGTAACTCACCAACGAGTATTTTATGCTTGTTTTATTCTGAAACGGTGACAAAACGGTCAGAAATGTGTAGAAATCGTCATAAAATATCCATTTTCTTTGTTCTAGCTGTAGAGTGCTCTCAAAGTTGGGGCACATGACTCGCGAGAATCAATCATGGGAACGTTGTGCCAGTTTGGCCACATATGCGGCGCGTTACGAGGCATGTGCCCCAACTTTGATAGCGCTCCGCAGCTAAACCAAAAATATGGGTGAATGATATTAAGGGATTTTTTATAGATCATTATTTCCCCTACAAGCTTGATTGTAATAGGTTTTTTTTATATCTATTACGTTATTCAATGAGGAAGCTGGGAGTACAAATCGCAATTTTTCAAATCTTGTTCTTTTCTCTTCTAAAGTTTTCCAAAAGAACCGCTTCGATAACGAAATTGTCGTGGTTCACGGCTGAACAAGAAAAGCTGAGAGTTGGCCTCAAAGATTGTCTAGTGAAACATTCAATTATCTACAGCTTCGTTGCTCACAATTTTCAGATATTTTTTGTTGCTCCGGCAGCAGAGAGTGTTCCCATTTCACTAGACCGGGGCGCAAATTTTTCAGCGATTTACAGCTAAACTGAAGAATGCATGAGACATATGTCCCCGGGAATTTTGTTTTGTAGATCATTGACTCCCTATAACCTCGTCCCTGACAATCTTTATACATTTCTTACTTTTCTCTCGCCGTTCCAAATGAAAGACCGCGCCGTAATTTTTTCCACCTTCCTTTTTTTTTTACCATAGTTCCCAGGTCAGTTGGAGATGTAACTCTGATTTTTCCTATTCAATTTTTCATTTTCGAATCCCTAATTAGTTCCCAGTTGAATCCACATTTTACTGGGCTATCATAATCCATACCAAAAACAGTTGAGCGTCATTCAAGAAAGTAAAATCAGTACTTCTGTCGTTCTCTCTTTTGCCGCTTTCGTTGATCTTCCTAATACTCAATCTCGGACCGTCCCTTATGAACTTGACCTGGAACATTTTCTTTCAAACATACTGGCAACAAATCTCAACAAGAAATTCTACTGACGGTGCAATCTTCATTGAACATCAAAGAATCTTCATGCACTCGATTCAACTTATAACGAAATAGTATGTTCATGTTGTTTCTAAACACAAAGTGAGTCTTGTCCATGGCAAACCTGAGCCTATGCAAACTGTGCCACTGTACGACGGCTTCTTCCTTCGTCAATTTGTCTTGAAAATGTTTTCAAGTTGCCGTCAAAGTGATCAAACAGATTCAAGTCTACGTACCTGCCACTCTATAAAAGTTGATGATATCACCTTCCATTTTGTCAAGTTCGTATAATCCACAATAGGGCTGGAGGTCCGTGAGTTGATTTGCAGCCACGGTAAGTTGACTTCCTGCCATTTTGGTGTCTTGCAGGCGAAAGTTGTGTTTGTATGGTATTATTGGATATTTTTAGAAAATAACCTACATATAAAAGTGATTTCTTCGGAAGTTCTTGATGAAACAACACGGGTACAAAAAGTTGTCAGTTGCTGATAAAGAATAATCAGCGCCGAGCTGAAGATAATGGCGTAGGTACCTAAAGGTTTTCAGAATAAAACTGTTTGCCGTGGCCGACCTATACAGGGTGTTTCAATAGAAACGAGCCATCCTGAATAAATTTTGGCTGATGGTGAAATTTAGAGAATTTCTCGAAGCCCGTCGATTTTTGTTTCGGTATGGGGGCATAGGTCGTGCCGTGTGCAGCTCCGTGAAGATATATAGAGATATATCCTAATCGATTCCTGGGCGATCAAGGACCATGAAAAATTATGGTGGAATGTTGACATCTGCTGCAGGCAAATATGGTGAGGGCGCCAAAATGGGCTTCATCTGTTAATAAGAAACTGGCTGTAGCCCGTTTCTTTTTCAACGGATTTCAACACCTGGCACGTCATTTTGTAGACAAAAAAAATCTCTTCTTATTTCACACCTAAATTTACAAACATCATTCCGTGAAACTGTCAAAATTGTCTTTATAAGATATGCTAAATTCCGCTATTTTTTGAAGGTTATCCGATATTTTTGAAACCTTGCAGTATCATAGTTCTTGAGGTGCCCTTTCCGAATTTCTACTTTTCCACTTCGTATCTTTGCCATTTTGGCCGCCATATTGAAAAGATGGCGCCCAAAAAACAGTTTTTTGTCAATATCTTGAATTCAACCGACTCAAGATTGAAACGTGTATATGCGGAGGAAAGCCCATTCAAATCTCTACAATTTGACATATCCAGTCATTTATGTGCGATTTACGGTTCTTGAGTTAGAGCTTTCAGAGCTTCCGGAGGCATCAACTTTCGGCATTCAATCAGCATGTTAAATTGATACCACCGTCATGTAGTAAGCAAATTACCCATAAATAGCTCTTGGCCATTAACCATAGATGATAAAAATTTAGATAATCGATCATGATGATGCGATTTGTGTAATTACAGGGTGAACTGTGGAAGCAAACTGACTTTAGAAAGAAATAAAGGTAATATAGCATTTGAGGGATATCAGATACATTCGAAACTCATTTTTATGATGAAATTTGGGGTCATCATTCAGAATACCCACTTTTGCATTTCGTATCTCTCCTGTTCTGGCCATAATTTTGAAAAGATGGCGTCAAAAAAACATATTTTCGGAAAATTTTTGGAGAACTCGTCATAAAATTTCAAGATGCATATTTAAAAGTGAAGGTCTATTCAATTCTCTAGAATTTGACATCTAAATCATTCATGTGGGACTTACGGTTCTCAAGCTATACCTTTTCAAAGTCAATTTTCCCTTGGAGTTCACCCTGTAGTTGCATAACAACCGTTACCATGATTGATTTTCTGGACATTAATGGTCTGTGGCTGACAACTTATCATTATTTATGGTCAATTTGACTGCCACGTGGAGCTAAGATCTACTTGATATGCTGATTAGATGACAAAAGTTGATGCTTCAGCGAGTTCTAGAAGCCATAACTCAAGAACCAAAAGTAGCACATACACGAGTAAGGTGTCAGATTGTAGATAATTGAATAATCTTCCATTCGCATACAAACGCTTCCACCTCACATCGACTGAAATGGAGATATTGGAGAAAAACTGTTTTTTGGGCGTTATCTTCTCAATATGGCGGCCAAAACGGCAAATACACGAAGTGGAAAAGTGGAGATTCGGAAAGGGCACCTCAAGATCTATAATACTGCCAAGTTTCAAAAATATCAGATAACCTTAAAAAAAAGCTGGAATTTAGCATATCTTATAAAGACAATTTTGACAGTTTCCAGGGATGGTGTTCAAAAATTTAGGTATGAAATACGAAGAGAATTTTTTTGTCTACAAAATGACGTGCCAAATGTTGAAATCCGTTGAAAAACAAACGAGCTACAGCCAGTTTCTTATTACCAGATGAAGCCCATTTTGGCACCTCCACCATATTTGCCTGCAGCAGATGTCAACATTCCACCATAATTTTTCATGGTCCTTGATCGCCCAGGAATCGATTAGGACGTATCTCTATATATCTTCACGAAGCTGCACACGGCCAAACCTTTTTTGACCCTATGCCCCCAGACTATAAGGCATGCCTCCTACACTGGCGAATTTCTATCTTCAACCCTCTCCTCTCTCACCCACCCCAACTTCAAAATTTCAAATTACATCCCCTACATTGCGATACATCAAATTGGAGAGAACGAAATTATCTTCCTAACAAAAATATTTTTAAACTTTTCAACCCAACCCCTTTTTTCCCTGAAATTCTGTTGACGGTCCCTTTATTTATTTTTTAGAATTAGAACTTAATAATTTAATATTCTCGACCCCTAAATTTTCCTCAATCTAGTTAGTTTCATCCTGAATAGCATCGAAAAATGAAATTTTTGGTGGGAAAAGTGCTACCCAGATCCACCCCTTCGCTTTGCTCTCCCCCGCCCCAAACTTCAAAATTCACCAAGACACCACTTATCTTGTGATAGGTACATCGAATTGAAGGGAATTGAATTCTATCTTTGAAAACAATCTTTTCTGAGTTTTTAACCCTTCCCAATAAATTGGATTTATTCAGAATATTGAGGGAGGTTTTTGAAAATTTTAAAAATATTTTTTTCGGAAAGAGAATTTGATTCTCTTTCATTTTATATGTCACAAAGTAGGTACCTATAGTGTCATTTCAGATTTTGAAGTTGGGGTGGGGGGAGCGAATAGGTGAATTTGAGTGGCACTTTTTTCAGAGGAAATTGTCTCCCTCGCTGCTGTGCAGAATGACGTTGACTGCACTGGAAAAAATTGAGAAGTCAAGAATATAAAATTGGACATTCAGAGCATTTTAGGAAAAAAAAGGTGGGGTTGAAAAATTTATAAATTTTTTCAGAAAGAGATTTAAATTTTTCAATTTGATGAATCGCAAAGAAGGTAGTGTCATTCAGAATTTCGAAGTTGAGGTGCGTGGGGGTGAGGGGGTTGAAGATAGAAATTTGCCAATGTATGCTTTAGGTGTCTCCCTCGAAACCAAAATCGACGGGTCTCGGGAAATTCCCTAAATTTGGCAAAGATTTATTCAGGGTGGCTTGTTTCCTTTGAAACATCCTGTAGGGCAATAATGTTACCAGGATATTCTTGTGCTTCAACTGGACGTTCCATGTGAGGGTAGTGTAGTGTCAAAAAATTGGGTCATTCAGCCAATCCAGTGATTAAATCAATAAATATTTTCTTCCCAAAGCCAACTCCAAATTTTTGTTGTTTTTGTTATTTTGTCGATCGCACAGTACCAGTTTCTTGTTTTTTCCTAACTCCCTCATGACTCACAAACACCCAAATCGCCATTTTTGCCGCACCCTATAGCTTTGAATGTTGAAGAACCAGCTTATTTCATCTTGTTGGAGGCAATCTCCTCATCACGTTAGTGATGTGGACCAGTGAACCAGTACCATTCAACTGAATTACTTCCCCGGTCCACCACCCAACGAGGAGGGGAAGTATTGTGAACGCGCTAAAATTTTTTTCGAGATTTCGACGGATATATCCATTTTGAGGTCCCCTATGACAGTTAAGACCATTTCCAGAATGATCTCTGCTTGTGTGTTGTGTATGTGTGTACAAATCATTTTAAATCTTTTTGTGGTACCAGCTTCAGATCGTTCACCTTCATCCTTGTACCAATGCGTCTGACTGGCTCACTCGCTTTTCTTTCTACATAATTTGGTTCCTTGTGGAAAACTGCAAATTCTCAACTTTTTAGCTTGTGAACAGATTTATACCACGAAAATTCACGATTCAATCGAAAATTTAAATCACATGAGCAAGATGCACCACGATATTTTGAAAAATCAGTGAATTATTGAGAAATTAATTATTCAAGTCCAATTTGAAGAATTTTCAGAATTATCTGCTAAATCCAGCCAAGAAGAGAGGTCACCTCGGACTAGCCGCGTCGTCACCACTACCTTTTCCTAACTATTTTCTGTTTGGGCCTCACCGGGAGATCCGCATTATACCGCCGTAGCTATCTGCTATATGTGTGTTTAAAACGCAAACGTTTGTTGTGTCCCCACTGTCAAGATCCAAGTTAAGGCTCGTTTGTAACCCATTAGATTGAGGGTCATTTAGCCGGAACTACATGGCAGAGAAAAGGACTACGGTAGGAGCTATGTGCGTCTGGTGAACAGTCACTGGTCGCATTTTCCCACCGCATTGCCGCGTAGTCTTTCAGACCCTCACCTCCGGAGCTACATCTACTACAAATATCATGTTGGAATCCGAGTTGGGATCCATCTCAAAAAATTTTTGCACGACCAAATACCAAGCTCTACCGCAGGTGGCGTTTTTTTTAATGTAAATCGCCTATAGGTGAGAAAAAACACTGAAATTCCACGTTTTGGAAAATAAAATAGTTAAAATCCGTAAATGAGATGACGAGGTATCCATCCAAACCAAACACCACAATGTTGTTCTAGGTATAGATTTTGACAATATGAACAAGCACCATGGTTTAATACAGATTACAGGGCGTCTCAAAAGTATGGCATTCCGACAGTGCAGTACTAAGGTAAATACTCCTCGATGAAGCCAACAAAAAATCAGAAAAATTCTTCGGCTTTTATTTTTGAAGTTCTCGATCTCGAGGAGATTGCATGCTCACTGCCTTTATTTCAGCCTCAAGCAATAAGCATGCTAGATGGCGCAAAACTGGAAGACGGCTTCTCGTCACAGTGCTTTATCAAAGACACACTCTATAGGTACTAAAAACCTGACGAATTGGGCCTGCCTTTATGTTTATTTGGTTTTCCAATGTAGGTAGTCTGTCCGTGAAAACCAAGAATTTGAAAAGAAAGTACCTAGCCCTGAACTTATTTGTTTGTCCGTCAGACATGCACTGCACACAACATGACAACGTTGTGTAGTCAGTAAGCAGGCAACCAGTAATTCACCGCTGTATTCTGGCTGCATAGGCCATTATGAAATAAGTCCGCCCTTAACATCCGGACTAGGTAGTATAGCAGAATAATATCTTATATGTTTTTGTGTGAAACACGAAAAAATGGATTACTTCAAAAAGCTCTCATAACGTATGGTCCGAAAGTTTTGGGAATTTTCTTAAAAGCTAATAACTTTTTTTTGATAGTTTTAATTTTGTAGCTCAATATTGCAAAAACTAGCGTCATCTTTAACAATTTCAAATTCGTGTTCAACATATTGAAGATGGGCCATTATCTTTGATGGCTCTCGGTTTTCTTCTGCCATGTTCGATCATTCTCTGGACAACAGCAGGATTATTTTCTCAGAGCTCCTGCCTCCCATTGTACCGCAAGCTCGACCAATATAAGATTTTTGGTAAGTATTGAGCAGGATAGTATACGACAAGGGATGGGAAGCTGCGAATGAAGACCAATTACGGCGTCACATTTCTTAATAACATTAGAGAATTTCGCATTTGGCAAATTGATACAGAAAATCATGGAACATGGCAGAAGATAATTGAGATCCGTCGAAGATAATGGTTCATTTTCAATATGTTGAATATGAATTTGTTGTTGTTATATATGATGTTAATTTTTGCAATATCAAGTACGAGAATGAAGACTATTCAGAAAAAGTTATTAGCTTAGAACTATTTCCCAAAACTTTCGGACCATACGTTATACCTTCCACCTATACACCATATTTCAAGTAGGTATGCACAATCGAGTGCGCAAAAAGAACGAATTCGACGCAAGAAGAACGGGCAAAAACAATTTCATCCGGCGCTCCTGGAAAAACGCGGGGAAAAACGACCAGACGGTGGATAGGTCAAGGGTCATCCCAGAAAGAGATTCCGAACGAGTTTATATACCTATATGTTTGCGTGTGTGTACACAAGGGGAACTGAAAATGTATTGACTGTTTGACCGAATACTATAAAACATCGATGATGAATCACCCTTCTGGGCCTAATACTTGCAAAATTGATGTGTACGTGTTCCCGCACAAATCTGCTGAAATTGATTTGTGACTTTCTGCATTTTGCATCATATTATGAAACTATACATTCAAGGTATAATTTTTTTGTTGAAAATTAGAGGCGCTTCAAGTTCATTTTGCGAGAGAAAAAAACAAAACAAATGATACCATCAGCAAGTTAAACATTGAGCTACCTTGGATGTACCTACTTACTAACCCTCCTCCTCGTTTTCATGTCGTCATTCACTGTCAGAGTCCGGTCTTATACCAGCCGAAAACTCGACATAAAGAAGGAACAAAGACCGTTTTTTATCCCGGGTCCAAAATTACACTGCCACTGCGAAACATACTCGCCTCTAAACACGAACATTATTTTTTCAGAAGGACCGGACGTAATCCTGTACAAATCCTGTTTACTGTCCAGCTCTTGGACATGACTTTCGGCTGTGATGCGGTTAGAATAATTTTCTTTCGTTCAATAATACGGTCTTTGTCTTCCATCAGTCGAACATCTTTTTACAATTTCTTTGACCTGATACATTATGCGTGTTCCATACATCAGATTCATTCAGTTTTGACTAGATGCGAAAATAAATGCAAAATATTCCACTAAAGTCGTAAATAAATGATGTTAAGGAAGCAGTCGCTAAAATCATTGATTAATGTATCACTGGTTGCCTATTCTACGTTACCTAGGAGTGTTTCACGGCTCCATTGATAAGCGGATTCTCTCAAGTTTTTGGGAACCGATCTTGAAAAAAAATCCAGATAGCTTGGGAAAAGACTTCAAGTGTACCAGGGAAACATTAAAAAAAAGAAGCTTTTAATGTTTAAAAAAAGGCGGAGCTCCAGGCACCTTTATTTTCGTTACCTATATAAATTTTTGTAAACTCTTAGAAACAAACGAAATAGCATTTTTTCAACTGTTGATGTGTGCAAAGTTTCATCTATTACACAGGATGGGTCATAAATTTTAAAAATCCGTATTCTTCAAAAACACCCACAAGTTCTAAAGGTCCTTGAAATGATGCAACACAACAAAGTATACGATTCATTTCTACATAAAACTGTCTGCTTGTATTTTTGAAGAATAGTGATTTCAAAAATTAGTTACTCACCCTGTATAGCAAACACATTCAACAGTTCAAAAAAGATGCTTTTTTGTTGTTCAAAAGAAAAACGTTGATTCGACACGGCACAAACCGATAGTCTAAATTCTGGATTAATTGGGGGAGAGTTGATGAAAAGTGTTTAGTTCTACCTAGCACGTAGGCTTTGGGACTTTGTCTAGACCCCCAATGCAGGTGCGGTTGTGGTTAGCACACTCCACGCCCTGCGCCAGTACGTTCCCGACTTCATCCGTTTCCCTGAACCTGCTGTCGGTTTTTCTCTACACATTGCCCTACTGCCGGTTGCAGGCGTGATACTCTGAGGGTTTGCCCAGGGCCACCCGAGAAGGAGTTATCAGACAGCCCAGAACCAGATGAGATCCGGCAAGTCGCTCGCCCACCCACCTCCCGGCGGCCTCCCATCCAAGTTCTGAACCGATTCTGCTGTCGAGATATCACCCGACTGGAGTGGTGTACTACATGCTTTGTATTTCTCCAAAAACCGGTAGTGTGCGAATCTGTGCCAATGTGCTGGCTGACTTTTGATGAATCGTGTTTACCTAGCTAATACAGTTTTTGTAATAAGTTTTTCCGAAAAATATTTTGGTATTTATGAGGTAGTTTAAAAACTTAACAGAATAGGTACGAACCTCTTGCGGCGGGATGTCGTAGGTCCTGGTCCTGAGATCGACTCTGGCGTAGGCATCGATGCAAGGTAATATGAAGAAAATCCCTGGAAACAACGAAAATGCATCATAATTCATATTAAATGGAAACGGCGTCTAAGTGGGAAAGCCCCATTTCGATATGGACTTTAATACACCGACATAAAAACGTAATCCGTTTAGACCTCTACACTATTAAGCCGGAGCTTTGCGAGATGGCAAAACAGAAGTTTTTATCTCTACCACTAAGCTTTCGCCTGCAACACTCGAATGATGATGAGCTTTCTCCAGCACCAGACTTTGAACAATAAGCTTTGATTGTTCATGCCGCCCGGCCACGTTATAGGTATGATGATTATAATCATGACAGACATTAGTATTCCGATTATTTGGTTTAGGTGAGGACTTTTTTGGCGGATAACACCAGGGAAAGAAAAGATTAATGAACGGACTCGCCCGCGCGGGTTCAAATAAAATGATACAAATTACCTAATCTAAAATTTAATTAAAGAGAAAACAAAAGTTAGGTAGACACTGATGGAAAACGTGGGGGGTGGTGATGAATCGATTGCTTGTAATTTCGGCTAAGTCTCGGATAAGAATTCAATTTAAAGAAAGCGCGAAGAACCGACCGGAGAGGAGCAGCTCACGCAGTTCAAATGCACCTGGCGGCGCGGGACATGTATTGTGCGATTATTCAAAGGTCGGGGGTGGCTCGGATGGCAACAAGAAGACATCAGCGCTGCATTCAAAGAGTTAATAGAATTTCCAGCATTCAACAGAAGTGCAATTTTCTGGAATGACAAATTGTTGGATTGAAAAAATGAGTGGTGATTACGCGGATTGTCAAAAACTTTATCCGTGGAATTCTGCACCAGGCGAGTTCAAACTATCGAGTTGGAGGTCTTGCAGAAATGGCCTACACACAGATATCAATTATTTATAAGGCAAAAGGTAGAGCTCCAAATTTCTACACCAACGTTAATGTTGAGCTGATGTTACGGTTAAAGCCTGATGACACTTTTGTGAAAACGTTCTTAGAAATGCCCACAGGAAACTCTGAACCCTACTCTTGTAAAATTACGTCACAATAAATAGTTATTGTTATTAACATCCAAGTTTTGTTGAATAAATCCAATGAGAAGTCCTACAAGTCCGCAGCTACAAGTGGTGTCAGAAGTCGAACTAAACTACATTTTAGGTCAGATCAGCCATCACGGCGATGGATCAGTGTGAAGTTTATCAAAATAATCATGTAAATGACTATTTACAATGATAAAGGACGCAAGGGAAAAATCAAAGTAAATAATAGAGAAACAGAGACAGGAAGAATAGCAAACGAAAGAGGACGTGATGAGGACAAGATCGTGTGACTCAGTCCAGTACTGGAAGCCTATCTGGTTCAATGAAAATCTCTGCGAATGAAGGACAACATTTTTGATAGATGGGCCAGCGGTGGACGATCTTGGAGTAACGAAAACAGTAGAAAACAGACTATGAGTTGTGACGGTGATGATTGTTTTGGAAGGGATACGGTACTAACAAAGCGCAGGAAAGATTTAGAGCCTGCTCCGACTATAAAAATGATCAAGAGAAGACCCAGCCAAAGAAAATATGCTAAGATACAGCAATACAAAGTAAGCGTTCCATCTGAAATATTGGCCATCAGGCCTTGATCTTGATCTCGTCCCTGTGAATTTTAATCATCAAGGAACAAGAAATTGGAGAGATTGGGGAAGGGTTACACAAAACTGTGTCAAATGACTAAACCGCGTTATTTTTCGGATGCGTTTGGGATATAATAGACCTATTTCTTATGGGGAACAGAGACGTTCAGACAAGGACGAATAATTTTAAGCCACACCCCTGGCCAATTAAACGCCTTTAATTATTAGGCGCGAAATTCGAGGAAGGCGATACTGTCACAATAAATTAGAATTGTCACTGTCACTATGACTGTGACATGTGTCGTGTCGCTACACTGGCCGTGTTCGTAAGTCACAACAGTTGTGGAGCACTTCAACGCCATTGGTCAAAATTAAAATTTCGACGAATCGCGTGGAAGTGCTCCACAACTGTTGTGACTTACGAATGCGGCCACTGATCAAACAATTCGAAAAATGCACGTATGTTGTGTGAAAAGTTGTCCGCTCAAAGTCCAAGACAGCATTTCCTCCAAATTTTGCATTCCACGGTTTTCCTGCCCACGAAAATAAGCGAAATAAATGGATGGCCGCCACTGGAAGACACGATGCCGGCATCAGGAAGAATTTAAAGGCTGACGAAACAACTTCAGCTGTTTTACAAGTTGTACTTGCAAAGCCGAAAAGGGGGCGTCCAAATCACCGTTCAAAGTGTTGGGAATGCTACCTCACCTTCCTATTCGGCTATTACTGCCACTTCACAACAAATCCCCAATATTTTGCTTGATTCTTAGGTGTCTCACGGGGCACTTCAGAGCGGAAGATTTCTATTCATCAGTGATTGAGTGGTACAAAGAAGTCACTGAAAACAAATGCTGTTCCGAACATTTTCTTGAGGAGCTCGTTCCTTTTTCTGGCTCCTGTAGCACTTCCCTTCTACCTTCAGGTTATTCGTCTTGGGTTATTCACAAGTACGTCTTCAAAATATCCTTCCGCACTATACTTCAACCCCTTATCACGCTGGTTCCCCGTCATTTGATGCTTACACTTATAAACAAGTAAAGCGTTGTCGAGTCTGTAGGTTTGCATCGTGGCAAGACTTCTGCTGCACATTTTGGTTCTGCTCTACTGACAACTGATGACAAATTGTAACATCGTTGTCAGGGGTGATGAGAAGTGGAAAGTCACTGACACTGACAGAGTTGCTATGGGAGAATGTGAGGCAAATCCCGCCAATGAGCGGAGATAGGAGGCAAAATGGGCGTGAAAAATAAATATACGTTGTTTCAGAAATATTGCTATCCCAGTAGGTCATGAAAATCTAAATGCAGCTTTAGATTTAGTTACAAAAAACGTCAAATCAAAAGTGTAAATTTCATGGAAACTTCATCATTTATTTTCAGGTTATAAGTCGGATCTTTCACTCCTTTCAGTCAGAAAGTATTTCTTCAGTTTTTTATCGAGTATCACGTGCGGCACCCCATTCCAGGTTAACTTGAAGAAAGATACATGCAGTTTTGATGTCGAACCGTCTCTGTTTCCGATCTCGGGACTAAAAAAATAGGCACCTGGGGAGTCAGCAGATTTCGTTCTTGCCACAGACTCAATCAACATTGTGCACATATCACACAGGTAGATAGTAAAGCAGTGAAGTAAACTCCATGGCCTTGAGAGGAATCAGATATAAGGAAGATCTGCTTCTAAAGCCGAGTTACACTGTTCTACTTCAACTGAGCCTTTTAGTGAAGGCAGAAGCACGAAATCTGGTAGGATATGGCACAACAGACTGTACTGTACCTACTCTTTTGATTGAGAACGGGCGCCTGGCAGATTTTTTTCTCGACGGCTCAGGGATCCACGGCCACTTTTTGGTTGTAAGTAGTGAAAAACCTTGGCTTCTTTCTGCCAGTATGCGTTTGACCGTGCAGTACGTTACTAAAGATCAAAGCAACGCGCTGAATGCTGGCAGCTGCATTGTTGGAATCTCTGAAGAATTCTTCGTAACAGCGTCAAAGTATTTCACGTTCTCTCGCAGATAAACCAGTTGGTTTCTTCACACATGGCGTGAAAATTATCAGGTAATCAAAACCAATGAAGGAACAACACAACAGTAACAGTAGGTATAACGTAACAGGAACAACAGTAACTGTATAAGTAACACACGTACAGATTCTTGAAACTTGTGTCGATAGGTGCTTATTACGATTTTCTTTCCAAAAGCTATCTAGGTGGACAGAAACATGACAGTTTGGACGACAGTAAAAAACTTCGCGGTTGATTTTTATTGACATGTCACACTGACTTGGGACTAAAACAATAAACGTTTTAGAACTAGACAAAGCTAAAGCGACTTTTACCATATACTTCCAATGCCTACTGAGATAGCAATCAATCTGAAACAACGTATAGGTCCATTATATCATCTTCTGAACTGCTCAACAAGTGAAATGACGGTATCAAAAATTTTGTCCTTTCTCAAAATGACGTAACTTTGGATTGCCACAACCGATTTTGGATGTTTACACAGTTTTTTAGATCCATTATTCAGCAATCCATCTCATTGACGAGATTTTGTTTTCAATTTCGATTACTTTTTTTACAGGGTGGAATGTAAAACATTGCAAAATTGTGATGAGTTCTACCGATCCCCGTTTCTGTGAAATTTTTTTGTTCGAATTCTAATAAATTATTTATGAAGCCATCTCGTTTAGTCTAATCTCGAAACGGTTTTTGAATTTTCCAGATCAGAAGTCCAACAATGACGATATGATTTTTTTACTTTCCCGACCCACCAAAATCTGTTCACGGGATAAAAAGTTGGAGAATTTGCAGTTTTTCCAGAGAGGAAACCGATTCAAGACAAGCTTTTAAAATCAAGGGTTCCATCTATGAAGATCCCAAATACCCAAATGTAAACCGCCTCGGTGAGGATAAAGGTGGAGAAGCTCGAATACAACTGCATGTTTTGAAAAAAAAATCACCTTTTCGCTCACGTGAATATAATGGTATCTATACCTAATGCAACAAAAATCAGGACAATGAGTGACAGACATCAATGTGACAGACAAGCCGGGCAAGATTTCAGTTCAAATTTGTGTCAAGAATTCTTGCTTATATCGATTTTGTGGGTGCTCCTTTGTTGGCAACCCCTTCAGCCTCTCTGTTCTGCAAGCGGAGGATTAGCCCATTAATAAATTTCAGGGGAATAGCTGTTCATTTTGTCAACGGATTCATCAAGTCATCCAGATTATCCATGCTTCCTTCCCACTCTTTCAACTTCACTTTCATTTGAACTCAGACATGCTCAATGGGATTCATATCTGGAGACAAAGGCGGCCAGTCCATTCGCTCATCACCGTGATTCCTCAGAAACTCGTTGACAATGCGAGCCCTGTGCGGTCTTGCATTTTTATAAACAAGAAAGAAGTTGTGTTCAATGTTGCCGGCAAAAAAGACCACGATATGTCTCACACACAAATCTGTGTATCTTTCACCGTTCATACTCTCATCTCTCAGAGTCACCAAATCACTCCTCCCATGCATCAATATTCCTTTCCACACAGTCACACCTCCACCCCCAAAAGCCACCCTTGCCTTCAACTTCTCTTCCAGAAATCTTTCATTTGTCTCTTGCCATACTAGCACACGTCCATTTGGTCAAAACAACTTAAATCTACTCTTATCCGTGAACATACACCTTACTCCACTTTGCTATTCTCCAGTTTTGATGTCCTACCCCTTACAATAATTGTCTCGTCGCTCGATGCAATGGCTTCAGCAATGAACAGGCTGCTCGTCTCCACTCAATCACTCACTCACAAAATCAGTTTTTTGAGATCATTCTGTACATATTATATCTAGGTGCCCAGGCAACACACTTTTGTTTAATAAACGGTTTTTTTTTTGTCAGAAACTGAAGAAATATACGGTAGATGGTAAACGTATAATCAATGTCAGAATGTCCGCGACTTAAACCAATATATTGGCCAATTGTTCAGTGTAATTTATACGTTTTTATCATCTATGTAAACTACCAACAATAAACGTATAAATTCAACCTTTATTCAATGTCAGAACGTTGCCAACTTATACCAAAATTATTTGTGTAATTTATACGTTTTCATCATCTATGTAAACTACTGTTACGAGCGGCGATCTTGTACATATAGGGAAACACTCGATGTTTCTAGATCTTTCCACCATTAGATCGCAGTGTAGAAGTCTGGAGCGATCTCGTGCATTCCAGAGCGTTCGGTATGTGAAACCCAATGGGGAGACTCGAACGTTCGATCAAGGCACATCAGTCCACTTTGGCGGAGGCGCAGATTCCAGAACACATGGAAAGCATACGGGTAACGTGTGCGATTATTCAGGAATGATCTAGAAACCGCATATGCCAGGCACTATGGAATTTGCTGGAAGCAGACAGAAACTTTGGGAACATTATTCGGAGGCCTTATATAAGGCATCAGCCGGGAGCTCGCGGCAGTACTGAATTTGGAAGCGAACAAGTGCGAAACAAGCGAAGTACCTGCGAAATAATTCCAGTGGATATTTGTTGGCATTTATTGTAGTAGTACGCCGAAATAAACAGTGTGTGTTTGAAACAATCGTCTCAGTTATATTCGAACCCGTACGCGAGATATCGTAACACTACCATCAATAATCGTATAAATGCAACCTTTATGCAACTCTCAGGACACCTGAACGATATCCACGATAAAGTGGCGGGATAGGGGAGGTGGAGGATACCACCAAGACACCAGAAGGTATCCACGAATGATTAGAAGTAGGTGTTAGGTGTTTAGGACCCCTTTGCCTTGAGAAAGACAGTTTGAATGGGCGCACCGGAGCATTTGTCACTGGCTTCTACGATATCATTTGGAAGCTCTACGAGTTGCCGGAGGAACTCGGGCTCTGCCACTGGTGCGACGTCCAGTAGATTGCAAAGCAAATACCGTATGGACGTGTCACGTACAATGACTGCACCTTGCACGTATAGTGCGTATGAATAGACTTGGTATCTGTTGCTGTAGGCGGTGGCCGTCAAATCGCCTATACTAAAGCGGCGTACTCCGTGCTAGTGAGAGGGATACTACCGCGGCCGCTCGGTGGCTCGCGGAACTAACCCGCGCGTATTGGATGCGGAGGCTGATGCAGGAGGAAAAACCGAGCGAGCGGCTTTGCTAAACCGGCCCGGATAGCTGGTTTATTACACGTTTCTGTTCCACTTGATCTAAACTTTGATGCTATACGTGTAAAATGTGGATAAAAACCACCAATAAAAAGCCATAGCATGGTTCACATTTCATTTATTCAAAATGTATGTGGACCTGGATGTCATTCGTTCAAAATTCATATAAATTAAATTATTTTTCAAGAAAATAGTTCGAACATTTATTTTAAATGTGGAATATACATTTTTATTTTACCTTAAAAAAACGTTTTTGCAGTTCGTGAAATATACCTATTTAAATCATGGACAAGAATGGTTCACGTTTGATTTGTTAAAGTCGTTGAATAAACTATGATATTATTCGTTTAAATTCAATAGATAATAAATTAAATTCACAAAAATGGGTTTTTACATACGTTTATAAAACGATTTTCAATCGTTCAGTTATAAATTCGTTTAATATAAACGTTTATGCGATATACCTTTACCAGACTTAAACCAAAAATATACCGATTATACGTTGAATAAACGTTTATTAAACTAACGTGTGTTGCCTGGGTGATAAGTGAAAAATTTAGGCATTGTCCCCAGGTAATGGAATCATGGTTCATACCTTTAGTTTTGCACTGTTTCAGCTAACACCCTGTAGAAATTATATGTGAACTATCTTACGTTTCGCAAACACACGGAATGATAGCTGAAGGATTAGGCTAGCAAAGAGTACAGATTTCAAATCATTCGTAGCTGTTAAGTTATTCAGATTTGAAAAGGGGCTAAATTTTGAGGCGAGACGTTGAAACGACCCCAGCTATCGTCTTGTACCCCTGAATGGGTAGACAACCCATTATACTGACATTTAATTCAACTTATTTGAATTAAATCACTTCTCCCGCTTTTGGAACCGCTTGGCCGATGATCATCTAGTATCAGGACGACCTCCCGTTGTGCCTCTCTTCTTGTTGTTCGATTATAGAGTTCTTGAGATTGTTGAGACAGGTCTGACTACGAGTTTGAACGCAATAAGACACAGTTAAAGTTTTAACATAACATCAATCTATTGACTTCTATGTACAATTCAAAATGTTTAAATAATGGCTCGCTCCTATACCTAGTCCTACCTTCACATCGCAGGCTAAATTATCTGAAAGATCTAACCTATTCCCGAAGAGATAACTTTCCCCTAATTATTCCAGACGTCCCAACACCCCAACCCTCCGACGAACACCTGACTCTACACCTTGACCGACATTTAATTCTGACTGGTTTTCGCGGTTCAAAGTTCTTTTTGGGGTCAAATCAGATCCAACATTTATGTTAGTGTTAGAGGTTATGTTAGGGTTAGGCCCGGCTTCTAGACACTGAAAAGAGAAGAGTGACTTCGGCCACGAGTGCTATCCAAGATTTGTGGGCCGGTGTGTGTATGGTAGCCCACCTAGTTGTGGCATTCTTTTCAAAGGCTGTTGCTTCTTTTTGGGCCATGGTCTCTTTTGCCCGTTTGGAAAGGATTGGATATGGCTACCTTTGTGGGGGCCTATTCCCTTTTTTCACCGTGAGTCGCCCCCAACGCTTAGAAAGATTCCCGCGGTCGCGCGTGTCTATAACCGGAAATGTTGAACCGAATTTCACCCTTCCAAAAACTTTCGAACCGATGGTGAGCGCGAAACAATTACTCTAGTCAAGATACAAATTTAATTTGGAGAACGTTTTGAGCACGCCCCGTATACGCGCTAGTTCGTTGTTGTTTAGCAGTTTGTGAGAGAAGGCCGCAGCCAGGAGAAACAAAACGCAAAGGATTGACTATACAGGGTGTTCGTCGAAAAGCCGATGCGGAGAGGCGTCGAAATAATCTTTACCCTAACGCGAAATAATCGCCGTCTACACTATTCCTGATCGAGCCCTAATAACAATTCATTTTTACAAAGTCCCTATTTGAACGATGGCGTCGTTGGGTACCGGATTAAATTCATCAGTTTCGAATAAGAACGTCTTCATTCCCGTAACAAGCTCTATATGGAAATATCCGGAACTGTCGTGGCACTAAAACAAAATCATTAGTTTCAAGGAGGGGGGGGGTGTCCATCAATCCGATCAACAATTGCGACTCTACGGCAGGGTCCGAACCCCGATCTCAACGCGATGCTATTTTATTTCAATTACTTGATTTTTCACGCAGTTCTCAAAATTTACATTTTCCGAATAACTAGGAACTTCAGAAACGCAGAGGAAGCTCACCCGCGAGTCTCCAGATCTAACCCACTAGGTCCGGTGCTCTGAGTACCGCAGTCACAAAGCCAAGTCCAGAGGGCCCAAGAGCGCGAATACCTTTCTATGAAGGTATCCAACAAAGGACGAGGCTTGCCAGTGGCTGTACCTGACGGCAGACAGTAGCGCAGATACCAGCACGTGCAGGCAGATTCAGAAAGCACGCGTGAGCCCCATCATACATTTTCCCGACAAAGCCTAACCGTAAGCAACTATCCCAACTCACCAAGACTAACCTCCCGCTCGTCGAGGTCATCACTCCGCCACACGAGATACCGAAACGAGAGACCTCATTTCTATCGGGCCTGGTTCATTTAGGGGTTTCAACTCGACATCCTCGAGGTGGGCTAGAACTCATCGTGGAGGGAACGCGACTCAGCATCCTGGAGGGGGTTCGAAACACTTCGTCAACGGGTCCCAACTCTACGACTTGGAGAAGGGTCGAGACTCAACACCGGAAGGGCCTTGGCACATCGACCTGGAGAAGGGCTGGAACTCGTCGTCGGAGGGCTCTGACTCGACACCTGGAGGCGGATCAAGACTCAACGTCCAAGGGCTCTGACTCGACATCCTAGAGACGGGTTGCAACTCAACGGGGGAAGCAACTCATCAGTCTCTCGGAGGGTCAAAACTCAACCTGGAGGGTTCTCGACTCAGCGTGCCCCCAAGGGGACCAAAACGCGTCTCCGAAGGGTTCCAACTCGACTTTCTCAAGGGGGCTGAAGGCACATCAGCCGGGGGAAATCGACTCGTCATTTTCCAAGTGGGCTGGGACTCATCATTGGGGCTTCGACGCTTCGGCCTCTAGGAGGGTCGCGACGCAACATAAACGGGTTCTAACTCAGCTTCCTCAAAGGGGACTAAAACTCTTCGCTAACAGGCCCGCAGAAGCACTCGGCAGCGGACGTGACAAGTCGGGAGCGGACGGCAGCCCAGGAGGATTGGTCCAGGTACCACGGTCAATCTCCGGCGATATCCTCCATTCCCAGCAATTCGAAATATTTTATTGCATCCAAAACGATCGCGAACGGTGTATAGACAGCTCAGGTAATCTGAGAAGCCGCTGGAGAATGCGGCCGGCGGTGCCAACACGTGTGGATCGGATGGTAGCGGGCGGGCGGCGGGCGGAACGTCAACACGGCAGGAGTACGGCAGCAACTAACTGGTTGATGTGCGGGTGCTTTACTTCATATGCACCAATTCACCATTTCATCGGACGTCAGGCAGGGACGGTTACTGAATGTCGATGATGGGCCAGTAAATTATGTTATAGAGCTTTGCGGGATTTACACGAATGAATTAAATAGCTAGCGACATCTTTTAATGATGCCTTGACTCTGAATATTCACATTCTCATACCTCGATTTCACGGCTTTGAATTATTTTCCTCCGGAATATTTTCGGCCCGCCAAATGCGGGTGGCTTCAACGTTAATAATGTTGCGCATGTTCCTGCTTCCTCTTTCTTTCTCTAGTGATGATAATGGCGATGAGTTGGAACTTTATACTTACCAAAAATGTTATGTGTTGAACTTTGACTAGGTATATTGAAGTCTTCAATGAGTAGGGGAGAGTGGGGTACAATGAGACAATCATCTACGAAAAACTGTGAAACTCGCCTCAAGGTTAATTTTTCCTCCGATGGATGACACAAGTTTCGTCTCGGGACCGATATCGTGATGATTTTGCCTCCACCGACAGTTCATGGAACAATGATGGAACTACGAAGAGGCAACATTCTAATTTTTCATTCAAACTAGATTTCAGATACCTTGAAATTCGCTCGATTCTATTTGTCCTATTGTATCCAGGGTCATGTCTCATTGTACCCTTAGGTCGGGGTGCAATAAGACATTTGCGTTTTGAGAATAAAACCTCATTAAAATTGTGTTTTTGATATAATCTACTCTCTAATAACGTTGTATTAGGGGCTAATATCCCCTTAATGACATAGAACAGAAGCTTGCTCAATATTGCTGAAGGAAATTTTCTCAATTAAAAAAAAAGCGTCTCATTTTACCCCACTCTCCTCTACGTTTGTATAGGCGACTAAAAGCTTCAACATGTATAAAATTATCTCGCGAGAGAGATCAAAATATAATCATCTTCCTAAGTGATTAATGGGTGCATGAGTCTTGCTCAAAAAGCTCGCGTCACGTGATCGTGATCAGAATTAATACTAATCTTCATGTTTCGCGTTATGTTGGTGACACCGTTTCATATACCACAATAATTAATTATTGTCGCGCTGATGTTCTCTGCTTTATACATCGCGCAAATTTTAGCATTCAAGTTGATAATTTTTTCCCGGTACCTCTATTATAAACCCACCGCGCGCACACACGTCACATTTCCACCAACAAACAAACCGCACAAACTTTACCACGTCAAATATTGTTTCATCATACAGAATTGCCGACATTGCCGTGTCTACATTCCAGCCATAATATGATGTTCTCTTGCTATTTCAACCGAAAACTGAACTAAATCAACCGCGCGCGTAAACCAAATATTTTGTTACATATTTTGAACGTGCGTGTGGCACTCTCTAGACGATTTTTCCTGGGATTTTTGTGCGATCCCGCTTGTAAGATGGAATTATGGAATTATAGAAAAGACGGGATGCTTTGATGATAATTGATCCGACAAGTAAGCACGGATAAATTGTTTCCTGTCAAGCGCAACTAAATCTATCATAAAGAAAATAGCCCGATAGGTGGGATGGGTGAGACTGAGACGCTAGCAGAGGTTGAAGGTTTGATGGAAAAGAGAATTGTTCCAGGATCGTGAATTGAAATACAACGCTGTGACTGAATCTGCTGCATTTTGCAGCCTATCCTGACAATTTGTTCCCACACTAAGCATACTGGGCAGTTTGTTCCCGACAATTCGCTTTCGGACAATTATTCATTCTCGGACAATCCGCTTTCTTGCTCGAAACCACAATGAGGATCTTTAGGGTTACTAGAAGCTTACTAGGGTTCCGAAAGGCACAAAAATACCGAGGGAAGGAGGAGCCAGTAGAGTTTCGAAAAGCACGGAGACACCCGGGAGGGGGGATTTGGACTATGAACAACGCCAAAATACGCAAATAAATAGTTTTACTAGACTTCTGAAAGACAACAGGGGGGCCACTTGAGCCTCGAATATTACCTGAACAAAGACATGGAGGTTCAAAAAAGCTCCCCCTATCCAGCATAAGAGAAGGCCATGGGGCTCGCGATTGGGCTTATTGGGGCTTCAAACTACAAATGAGGACACAAGAAAGCTCAATTGCCCTCCGAACAATATGAGAAGACATAATGGGATCACTGGAATTCCGATAAGTAGAAAAACGATTAGCGGGTTACTAGGGCTTCAAGGCATACAAAAAGACACGAGGTGACCACTCGGACTCCAAATAATACAAGAAGACTTTACGTGTCCAGTAGATTCTAGACAGGCACAAGATAAGACAAGAGAGCTCAATAGAGCTTAAAAATATACAATATGAAGGCACAAGGGAGACTACCTTCAGCTCCGAATAATAAGACACACACACACAGCTGCACAATTGGCGGAGGAGCCGTGTACCCAGAGCTTGCCGGAATATCCACGAAGCCAACAGACTCTTCTAGAGCCCTCGTGGATAGAATAGTAACCGATGCTGGAATGTGCTAGAATAATGGAAGCGATGAGAACCTACGAAACCTTTTTGGAAGACGCCTAGAATATTGTGGAATACAAGGCACTCACTTCAGAAGTGACATGACCATGGTTGAAGCAGAGGAGTTCAAATCAGAGCATCAGAGCGACAGAGTGCGAACGCAGTAAGGAGTAAAGTCTTTACTGCGGATGATTATTAATAAAGTTATTGTTTCTTTCGCAAATTCATAGTGCGATTAGTGCGTGTAAAGACGTCCCAAATTTTAACCCTCAATTCTAATTAACAACGGAAACAAATGGGGCTTTGCCTGCTTGGTATTCGCCGTCGCACGATCATATCGTTAAAAAAAACGCAAAAGGCATAATTACGCATCAGTCAATCAGTCAACCATCTCCGTGGCGTCTTCCGTTTCCGAAAATATAAGTAAGTCAAACAAAACGAAACTCGTAATTCAATTATTTTCTGCTCGGCGGGTTGTCTCTGTATATCCGAGTTTTGATGTAGGTGTATTCGGTAGAAATAATTTCAGGCAGAACTTCTGGGTGCTCTAAAGGGTGTTCCGATGGCATCTTCACGGGAGATTACCGAGAGAACTTTGTCCGGACCAAAAAGAAAATCCATTAAATTACATCATTATCAAAGCCCTTCATCTTGTAACAATATAATTTCGCAAAACAAAGTAGGTAGTGAAGCTTACGCTTTGTGCGACAATTTCCAATGTTTTGGTAGTTAAGGTATACAGTTAGCGCCGATGAAATGTGAACTGTGTAATTTAACTAATTAATTTAATTCAGTCGTCGTTTTTTTGCGCCTCGAGTACCTTACTGACATTTTTTCTAATTGCGTTCTTTGTAACATTGCAACGGATGAATACTGAGGCTGGTTCCATAATTCATTTTTGGAATTTACCTAGAAAAATTGCCATTAACTTTCCGTTGGCATCAACGGTACATCGAATCATTTCAAAAATGTAATTCTGTTCCAGACTTCTAAGATGATGCAGAGTTTGTTTTACGGGTAAGCGAGACTGTCAATCGAGCGATTAAATATTTATAGAGGCTGTTGCTTTTATATCTTCCTATAGTACGATAAATTTCGAGTCGCTCGAACTTTTACAATTCGCATACATAAAATACTCATGCATTTCTAATGACACTGTTATTTAGCAGAAGAGTCTGCTCGCTTCATGCGCAGCCCTAATTCGCAACAAAGTAGGAATTGTGTTTTCCAGGTTCGCTAAAAACAAATTCGAACAATCCTTACAATATTCTTTCAACTAAAAATGTCAGAGGAATATTACAATGGGGTCTTATACGAAAATCACAAATCGATGCCCAAGTACCTAAAACTAAATACTGTGAAGATGAAACAAAAAAAAAATCGGCCCAGGGAAAAGAACTTGAAATTTGGCTCTTATACCCTATATATATCTTATACCTTATACATACTACTACTTCTAGTTTGGGGCATCGGATTCCAGCTGTTGAAAAACAAACTGTTGCAGGTAAGGAGTCACAAAGTTTAACGATTCTACCTACATTGAAATGATCTTCACAGCAAAAATATCCGCCGCCCCATGGGGCTGGGCTTTTGTCGCCGGTAGCTGTATGGCACTTGTTTCTCAGGGGTTGAGACTTGGGTACGCTGATGACAATTTTTTGTGGGGCACTTGAAGAGGTGTTGGGATATCCCTTGAAAATAATGCATGTTTTCGATGACATTATTGTTTATTTGCAGAATGTACCGAACAAATAATTTCGATTTAACCACCATTCTGTCAAAAAAAAACAATTAACAAGGTGGCAACAGCGTCGTTCAAATGACGTTTCCTTGTTGCGAAGCTGCCAGATTTATAATGGACTCCCATTGCAAACACCAAAATTGATTGTTCATGCCTCAAAAATGTATTACATTGTATCCAAAAACATACCACCTAACGTGTTGTTTTGTCGAAGTCATTTTTTTCTGAGGAATATCAAAATATTCATGCAAATCTTGACTGCCTGTCACACAATTTGGCAACAAGGCTCCAGCTACGACCATCCCATTGCGCAAACTCAACTCGTCCGCCTACGTCATCAGACGTTGAAATTTAATCGGGGTTATTCCTGCCTCGATTTTCAAATTTTAAAAAAAAAAAAAAAAAAAAAAAAAAAAAGGTAGAGGCTTTTGAGACGAACTATTATCATTCATGTAGCAAACTCACCTTGTAGAACATTTTGAAGCAATAAAAAAAAATCGTATGAGACCCCATTTCGGCTACAGTGCCTCTCGATTTAAGTGAGTTACCAAGGGAAACTGAGCAATTTCAAGGGCTTATTCTTCATAATTATTCAACTACTGGATTCCTAGAATATGTTTTAGCAATGTCCATGTCTTCAAGACTTATTTTGATACGATTACTGAATGACACCTCACAGAGAGGGTGATGGTGATCCATCAATGCACGATTTCTTGCCAACGTTATTCAACCAGTGAGCTTTTCTACTCTCGCGGTCACCATGTATCAATGTTCATCAAGCTAGATTTGTATCAACTTTTTTTTTCCTTCATTCCTAATGTTGACTACCTATGCATAGGCTTGTTTTTTGAGGCCTATCATGGATATCTTGTCATGGACCTCAAATTCATAAATCGCCGGGTTGAAACAGCACGCGGTTTCTCTCCATAAAAAAATTATTTCCTCATCAAATCACATTAAATCTTCTCAATCATTAAAACATCAACCGAAAGGGGGAGAGCACCCCACCGGTAACAAAATATTAAGAAGATGGAAATTCATGTTTGAATTTAATCTGCGATAAAAAAAAGAAGAGGGAACATTTCCTCCTTTTAATGTTGACTTAACGTTTCGGATATCTTTCCATTACATCTCTGTTTCGCGTTGTTCGCGGCTTTCGAAGAAAACCGCGAGCGATAGAATTTATTATTATTATACCGCTCTCTTTGCCTTGCTAAGATTGAATTCGCTGCGTAAAACAAAGCGATTTGCAGTGCACAGCCGTATATAAACAAGGTAGGTACTATACATTACAAACAAGGTTTATTATACCTACCTATACCCGATGCGAGAGCTCGGGGGATGGAATTCCAGAAGTAATAATGAATAATTATAATTCGGGATTAGGATGCGGTATAAATTCGCTTAATGTGGCGTCCGTCGGCGTCGGTCGTAGAGTTTCGCTTGAGAGTACCTACATCTTGGTTTCTTTGATCCGCGGCAGATATAAAAGCCAGACGCGATGGAAAAGTCTCGTTTTTCACTTAGACTCTAGAGTTTCAATGCAATAATTTTGTACTTGTTTTTTTTTTTCTCCAAACTCAAATGAACCTGAACTTTGACGCAGTTCCAGTCGGTAGCACTGGACCGCCCGTGAGATGGCTTGCGGGTTTCAGTAAACTAAAGAGCTGAAGCAAATAGTGCGGCGGAGTCGGGTAACTGCGGATAACTGCGGATAAATTATCTAAAGTTGTATAAAATAATAGCTGCTGGGTATAAACCGAGATATTCAGTGCCATTCACAAAGTTATTGAAATGGTCAAGTTTACTTTCAGTGCAGGCGGTAGAAATAAGCTTGAATCTAGCAAAGCACGACAAATAATGATATAGTAAATCGGCTTGGTACTGTAGTGGCCAGCTTCAAATCGGAAAGGGGAATTAAAAGTTGGGATAAATTACCCTTGGTTTGAGAATTCGAGAATAGCGAGATGCCGCCCGGTATCTCGGGTGACACCGCACACCGGCACATGAGCTGGGGATCAGGGGAGATTTCAGGAGGAGGGGTGGAGAAAGAAAGTATCGGCCCAAGACGAGAACACGGGGGGTGTAAGGGAGAGGACTGGCGTCGTGGCGTTCGACATGAACGGGTGTGTTGGCTGGGGAAGATTTTTTCATTTGTCGTGAAGCAGTAATTAACAAGAGAAGAAAGCATCCAGACAAGTCTATCTTCCATTGTAATCAAATGATTGTTTAATGGAGTTGGAGTAGTTGTTTTGTTTATAAACTTCTGTAAGTTTGGTTCTTGGTATTTCCAACAGCCATAGGAAGTGTCAAACCGACTTAATACCCTGCGAATAGCTGTGGGCTTTTACATACCGTGGTTTCAGCTACCTTCAAGACACCAGAGAAATGGTGAAAGCTTCAGTAACCCTTCTATAAATAAAGAGATCTAGCTTCCGACAGGTGTGGTCTGCAGGTCCTATCATGCTGAAAACACAGCGGCTAGAGACATTTATTCAGATCAGAATCTGGGCAAAAATCTATGACGTGTTATCCTGCCCCATAGAATAAAAGAGATTTAACCTTTTCTCAGCATCAAGTGGCCTCCTTTGCATCCAAGTAGCGTTCCTTGAAATATGAGAACCGCTTGATACATGCCAAGGGGTCGATTGTTGCTCTGAAAATCATCGACAAGATATCGAAACGTAATAGAACTTTCTAGGTTGACAATTAAAAAGCTCACACCTAATTCCATATATGTAACAGCAATAAAATTGATAGAGCTCTGGATAAGTCTGTAGTTTGAAACACAGCACCAGCTGGATCTAAATTTATCAAATTAAGAGAACCAAATTTTGTGTAAAGTATTTGAGTGGAACTAAAATAATGGCTATAATTCCGAAATACGAAGACAATACTCAGTGAATAATAATCTTTTTCTGAGTACAACTGAATGACTTATGTCTCTCTAAGTACAAGTAGGACTTATTTAGGGATAGGTTAAATTGAAGTTGACGAGGTATTAATTAATTATGCAAGGAATTGAAACTCAAGTACGTTATGAAATAAGGCTCACCAATAGCTTTGCAAATCAGGAACAAGCTGAACCGGAAATTTAATTGGAAGGGTGGAATTAATTAGACGCAGATTTTCGCACGTCATTAGGATTACTTTCATCTTTCAGGAGTCAAATGTAAATTGAATTAACTAATTCCTATCGTTAGCTGGTTTCAGCACGACTGGTAACTATGTAATGAATAATTAAGTCAACTGAAGTAATTAAGGTTAACTAAATTAAATTGGCGATTAATGATTGATTCGCAATAAGGATGAGGTGTGGTTTTCAATGACTTTGTTTATTTTGCGTTATTTGTTCAATCATCCTCTTCCAAATGAACTTGGAGTACTAGCAGAAATGAAGGAAGTTGGGAATTTATTTAACTGATTCAGGTGAACGGGTTAAAAAACCACGGCACAACAAAATACACAACGTAAAGGGTCAATTCTTATTTCACAGCTAAATGATTAGACGAAGGGAGGTTTTCTTATAGTACCTTCGTTCCCCAGAACGAACGATTTAAGCCGTTTTCGCCCATAGTATCCTGCCAAAAAAATCACTTGGGAAAAATTCGGAAGCCTTTTCTTGAAGGCCCCAGAAAGGGACCCAAATGGCTTATTTGGGTATTCTTCTCTCTCTAAATCGGGCACAAGAAATTCAGTGAACTCGAAAACTATCATTAGAACCTCGGATTAAACCTTTAAAATTGAAATAGGGACTAGCCAGATAGGATTAGCGAAAAATATTGAATCAGTCATCCCTACCTCTTTCGACGCCCTCGTTTATGGTGGTGCAGCTTCAAAAACATTATTTTCTTTCTGGAGAAACGCAACGACATCGTTCGCAAAGAGCTAATCTGGTTTGGGATCTTTCCTACGAAATAACCTTTAAGAAGTCGGTGAGAGAAGGGAAAAGCATACGTCATCAGGATAATGAATAGACGAGGATTGCCGCTGGATTAGCGTGATTTCCTGCGTGATGCTAGCTACAAAGAGCAGCTTTTCCATCGAGTTTTTCGTTGGCAAGCACCGAATTGTGCACAAAAATTTCATAGTCCACTTGTCGCTTGTCCTGTGGGTCTTCGGAAGAGGCTGATGGTCGAATTCATCGCCCACGTAAAAGAGGTGCGGCTACAAAATATTCTTACCAAAAATATCCCGCCACAAATATTCCGGCAATAATATTCCAGTTAACAATATCTCCTGGACTGAATTCCCCAAGCCAAAAAAATCCCCACCAATAAAATTGCGGCAAAAATAAATATCCCTGCGACAAACCATCCCTTCCAACTTTGGCAGCGTTACGCCATAGCCTCGGCTGTAACACATACTTGAGACGGCTTACAAAGCAGGGCAAATTTGGGATCAGGTAGAGTGAAGATCATGCTAAAATTTCGTCTTTCAATTTTGAAATTATGGAAGGAAAAAAGTTGGTCTTTCTTTAGAGCCATTCTATTTTCGTCAATTCAAAATATTTTGGTAAACTGCCGCAAAATATATATCAGCACAAAATATCAGCAATTGAATGTGCATTGAATTTCTGTTTTACATATACAGAGTGAGTCATACACAATAAAAAATCAGTTTTCCTGAACTACCAGAGCGGAAGCAAAAGAACCATTTGAAAATAGGTGAGTAAGTGCTCTGAATAGTTTATGGGATGACTGTTTGCAAGCACTTTTAAAAAAAATACAATTTTAATGATTCACAGCTCACCCTGTAAGTATAAGAAACCAATTCAATATAGATTCAGTGATTGCTTTTGTGTCCTCTTATTTGCCATAAACAGTCAACTGGAATCTTTGAGAACAACGAAAATAGAAGCGATCGAAGAACCAATCTTTGATCCTCTATAACTTCAAAATTGAAAGACATACAATTTTTATCAACTTTTTAGCACTATACTACATCTTTATCTAACCCACTTTCAAGGTTTGAATACTCAGTCCACCGGTCTTTGGACTGGAAATCTGACAGTTGAATTTCTCGAACAGAGGGGGTGTGAACTTCAAGTATTGCATCAAAGGGGGAACTTTTTACGGCATATTACGTACCAAGTCTATAACTAGAAAATCAATTTGAATCTTTCAGAAGTTACAATAACTAACAGGGGGACTACATAATCTTGATATCCAAGATGCGCGTGAAATTAAAACAAGTGAGTATGCCTTCACGTGCGTGAGTCTCAGTAGCGCATTTTCTCAAAAAGGCATATTGTGGACGTAAAGAAATTTGGTTGGAGAAGAAACACCATTCCTTGCCCACTTTCTTCATTCGAAACTCATTGTGATATTTTGTTATCAGAATGGGGTACTTGCCAATGAAATAGATTTGAATGAAAATTCTTTCACTCATCAATATTTTTTTGTTTGAGGGCGGGAGCTGGGAGCGGCGAACAATCAACAGTAGTCTATTCTTTCCCATTTTTAGTCGGCTATCCAAATAGCGGAACAATTAGATCGCTATGTCTTCGGGTTTATGTTTTCCATTTATCTCTTACTTTGAGGGCAGCGTGTGGGGGTGGCAGCATTCGGTAAAGTAACTGTTGCACAGTTTGAGTTAGGAGTTTCTAAATGTTTAAGGAAATATGACAATCAGTGAAAATTGTGAAAGTTGCATTTTTTTTTGTTTGGGGGCGGGAGCTGGAGGCGGCGACTAATCAAAAGTGGCCTATCTCTTCCCATTTTTAGTCAGATATCTATATAGCGGAACAATTTGATCGCTATGTCTTCAGGGTTATGTTTTACATTCATCTCTTACTTTGGGGGCAGCGTGTGGGAGCGGCAGAGTTTGGCAAAGAAACTCTTCCACAGTTTGAGTTGGGAGTTTCTGAATGTTTGAGGTAACATTAAAATGTAATTCAGTGGAAATTATTGAGAGTTGCACTTTTTTTCTTTTGAGGGTGGAAGTTGGAGGCGGCGCTATGCCAAAGGTAGCCTATTCTTTCCCATTTTTAGTTAACTATCCATATAGCGGAAGAATTAGATCGTTATGTCTTCGAGTTTATGTTTTTCATTCATCTCTCACTTTGAGGGCAGCGTGTGGGGGCGGCAGCATTTGGCAAAGTAACTGTTGCACAGTTGGAGTTGGGAGTTTCTAAATGTGAGGGAAATATGACAATCAGTGAAAATTGTGAAAGTTGCATTTTTTGTTTGTTTGGAGGCGGCAGCTGGAGGCGGCGACTAATCAAAAGTGGCCTATATTTTTCCAATTTCAGTCAGCTATCAATATAGTGAAAGAATTAGATCGCTATGTCTTCAGGTTCATGTTTTACATTTATCTCTCACTTTGGGGGCGGCGTGTGGCAGCGGCAGAGTTGGGCAAAGAAATCCTTGCACAGTTTAAGTCAAGAGATTCTAAATGTTTGAGGTAACAGTATCAGCTAAATCAGTGGAAATTGTTGAAAGTTGCACTTTTTTTTGAGGGGGCGGAAGCTGGAGGCGGCGTCATATCAAAAGTAGCCTATCTTTTTCAATTTTTAGTCAGCTATCCATATAGCGAAAAACTTAGATCGCTATGTCTTTGGGTTCATGTTTTTCATTTATCTCTTACTTTGGGGGCGGCGTGTGGGAGCGGCAGCGTTCGGCTGAGCAAATGTTGCACAATTTCAGTTGGAAGTTCCTAAATGTTTAAGGGAACATCTAAATCAGGAACATTTGTGAAAGTTGCACTTTTTATAGTTTGGGGGCGGAATCTGGGGGCGGCGACTAACCAAAAGTAGCCTATTCTTTCCCATTTTTAGTCAGCTATTTATATACCGAAAGAATCAGATCGCTATAACTTCGGGTTTATGTTTTTTATTTTAAAGTGATTGGGGGCGGTTTTTAGCAGTTTGTTCATGTCGGCGGCGCATATTGATGACGGAATGTTTCTTGGCTTACGTTTATAAGTGACAACTATGTATTATTCAAAAAATGAGAACACCAGAGTATCAGGTCTGGTAGAAAGTGCAATATTATGTTATTTCAAGTTTATCGGGGGCGGTTTTCTCTATGTTGGCGGCGCAATATAGACATCCAATATAGCCTAGCCCTCCTTTGGGAGTGGCAGCTATGTAACAGAGAAAAAATTAGAAAGCTAGGTCGTCTAGTTTGGGAGGAGTTCGAGGAACGGACGGACGGACGGACGGACGGACGGACGGACGGACGGACGGACGGACAAACAAAGCGGTTGCAATAGCGATTTTCATCAAGATGGAAAATGCGCTAAAAAGTCCATGCAAGAGAGGTCACAAGCTCGATGTACAATAGTCAAAATCACCAAAGGATTTGGTCAAAAACTCTCCATTGGACATACTAAAGGAGTTCGTGGTCATATTTGAAGTTCAACCAGATAACTCGAACTACAAATTAATTCCATAATGAACTTCTTCAAACTCACCTGGGCCTTTTGCTCCGCCAGATAACAAACGTCCGAGACGGAAAATTACAGCACGTTCATATTCCTGTACGACCTGCAAAAGAAAGAATCGTTTAAACACCGAATCTATTTCTCTTCTAGGTTATTAGCGCTGACGGAAAATAGCCTATACAGGTGTCCCGGAATTAATGCAACAAAATTCACAGGGAGGTAGACAATCGGAAAATAAGGGGACTTCCTCAATGAAAATACTCTCGCAAATGTAATAACGAAGATACAGGCCTTCAAAGTTGTTTTTTCAAAACAGTTTTTTTTGCATAACTCCTGAACCGTTAAGCCGATTTTATTCAAATTTGAACCAAAGTTTACTAAAATGGGACTCTATCGAACAATCATAACGCATTTCATCTAACATTTTCAGGGGCAAAGATAATAGGGGGTACCTTCCCCCTTTTACCCCTATTTTTCACCCTCTCGAATATTTCGAGAAATTGTTGCAATCTTTGAACTCTACGTTCAATTTAGAGAAAAAAGTTACTTTTGCAAAATTTTGATTAAAGGCTTCATTTTTGAGATATTTGGGTTTGAAACTTCGGAGAACATCTCGAAAACACCACTTTCAAGGCCTTAAAAATTAAAATTCAAGAAAACTCAAGATTTCTCAACTGAAATAAGTTTTCTAGGGGTTTCAAGTTGACCAACTACCATTTTTGCTAAAAAACATATAGCTTTTCAGAAAAAAAAAATTGGGCCCTGAAAAGTAGCGATTTTGAGATGTTCTTCGAAGTTTCAAACCCAAATATCTCAAAAATGAAGCCTTTAATCACAATTTTGCACGAGTAACTTTTTCTTCTAAATTGAACGTAAAATTCAAAAATTGCAACAATTTCCCAAATAATTCAAGGGGGTGAAAAATAGGGGGGAAAGGGGGAAGGTACCCTCTATTATCTTCGCCCCTGGAAATGTTTGATGAAATGCGTTATCATTGTTCGATAGAGATCTATTTTAGTAAACTTTGGTTCAAATTTAAATAGAATCGGCTTAACGGTTCAGGAGTTATGCAAAAAAAAACTGTTTTGAAAAAACAACTTTGAAGGCCTGTATCTCCGTTATTACGTTTGCGAGAGTATTTTAATTGAAGAAGTCTCCTTTTTTTTTAATTGTCTACCTCCCTGTGAATTTTGTTGCATTGATTTCGGGACACCCTATAGCATACCGATCAAATAAATTATCATCGGAAATACTTCTCGCCACCGGAGGGACTTCGATCGCCGCAAGGGTCATTAATTATTTGAAAATAAGCGTGCCAGTTTCAAGTTCTCCACATTCTAGTAGTCATCCTACCCTATCACTCTTTCCGCCACAGGTAAACAAGGGTTGTTACTTTAAGTACACACAGAGGTCTGTTGTCTTGGGAAGGCTAATTATCCCCATTGTCGTTCATTAGCCGTCAGGGGATGTTCGCTCCGTAAATATATTTATAAGTAGAGTACTTCATTCGAAATCTCGAGGTTCAAAGACAGCAGTGCCGTATTGATAAATATTCACCTTTCCTGAGCCTATACCGAAAATTGCCACTCTGATCTGAATAAGCACTGCATAAAGGCTGCGATCACAAGTATCAGACAGCGACCAGTAATACTCACTTACTCGTGATACTTCTTATTATGTATTTGATAACCTCAACACCAATAGAGCGCGGGCCGCAAGATAATGTAACTCGCTTGCTGGAGGAACTACTGGCGCCTTCTTCCAGCCGACACCCGAAACTTTTGTGTCAATGTGACGTGAAAGGTCAAATTAGAGCTGTCATCAATTGAAAAATCCAAAATTCGTCGGAAAAGGATATTCGGTTATTTTCGCTGGTTTTTCCCATGCTTCATGGACTGATGACTTCATGACTCAAAACTTACGTCCTAAGGCACATTATTCTAACCCTGTAGGTCTAATGTGCGTTGATAAGGTTGCTAAAAATTGATTTGTCTTACATGTCAGATCGGGGGATTTGGGCTGGTATGAGCCTGTCAATTTTCGAAAAAATTGCCAAAAATTTACGTCATAAGGTACATGAATGAAACCAACTGAATTTTGTGTGGGAACATCCCCCTGATCGGAAATCTGGTCGTAAGACAAAATTTTTGGGGGGCTTTCGGTCCATAAGACAAGTTTGAAATTTTCAAAAAAGGACCAAAATTCATCAATTTTTCCACAGGCATTCTGTTGACTAACCCACCAAGTGTGATATATATTTGTAATCAGGATGAAAAACAGAATCGATTTCCATGTTAAAATATAGGGTGTACGTTTTCAGAAAAAAATTCGATGTTGCACCCTGTAAGCAATGTACCATTGAAAATTTTTGTGGACAGATTCGAAACCTGCGTAAAAAATCATGTGAGAATCGTTTTTCACTCCTAAAATTATGCTAAAAGAGAAGTCTCCAGAAGGAGGTGAATTTTGGCCTTTTTTGAAAATTTCAAACTTGTCTTATGAACCGAGAGCCCCCAAAAATTTCGTCCTATGACCCGATTTTTGATTAAGGGGATGTTCCCACACAAAAGCCCGTTGGTTTCATTTATGTACCTTATGACATACATTTTTGACATTTTTCGAAAATTGACAAACCTATACCAGCCTAAAGCCCCCGGTCTGACATGTAAGACAAAGAAATCTTCAACAACCTTATCAACGTACATTAGACCTACAGGGTCAAAATCATGTACCTTATGACGTAAGTTTTAAGGCACCAGCTCCCTGTCACGTGACCACCAAAATGTCCCTGCGTGACCACGCCACGGGCAAGTGTCAATAACTGGGGAATGGAGCATAGAAGGGAAGAACTGATGGATTGTTTCGATTGCTATCAACATGTCCAATAATTTGAAACCATTTCCGAATCGATCGAACAAAGTCGAGGTTTTCCATTAAATTTTTTGCAAGGCTGCAAGGCAATATTTTGAAATTTTAAATTTTCGATTTTATGCGATGACAGGGTTGTATCATCATTGCTTTAAAATTACGTAACCACCAAAATGTCCCTGCGTGACCAAGCCACGGGCAAGTGTCATCGTGTCTTTGCGTACACAGTTATTGTGTCTTTACTTGGTCGAAGATTTCGCAAAATGTGAAGTTTTCCATCAGTTTGCACTTTGTCGAGTCCCAAGTTGAGTTGAATCGTTTTTCGTTTTCCTGCTTTTCCTTCAAGTTCGAATTCCGAAATGGACCATCTGAATGACTACACCAGACGATTGTCCTCATCTGTGGAATTCGTTTGAGATTCGGAAGTTCGTGTCCCTATATTTCGACTGCATAGGTACGTGATGATCAGGATGGTGTTGTAGTGACTCAAAAAGTCAATGGCTTCCCAGAAGCGATTGAGAGAAACGATTCTGGGAAGCCATCGACTTTTTGGGCCATTACCCTTCTCCAACAACCGCATGGAGTGGAACATCTAGATATGGAAATTCTATCAGATCACAGAGTTATCAGATAGTGCTACATTAATAAAAGAATGGAAGATCATGAATGTTCATGTTCATTTCCAACACTTAATAATCAAAGTGAGTGAGTAATCAATTTTATTTTGCAGGTAAGTCCTCGTCACTCTAGAGACTCCTGGTTTTCCTCAGACATTCCATGATACCGAAATAGTTGACCTTGGGGTTGAGGAAGTCCTCCAGGTACTTGGAGCAGTGATCGATCACGAAATTTGTACGGATCGACGCCACATAATGCGAACTTCTCACGGTACCCTTCTCCAGCAAGATGCGGACAAGCGTGTTGATGTAGCTAGATGCTCTTTTACAAAATTCGAAGGAAAAGGAAAATTATAGAACGATTCAATTTTGCTCAAGGTGCGACAAGTGCAAACATGCGAAACTTCGGATTTCGTAAAATATTTCCACCAAGCAAAGAAGCAATGCTCAGTAAATAACTAATATCATTTTTAAGTACCTAGTGCAAGCATGGAGGGGAGCAGCAAAAACAATGAAATATCCTAGTTTTCTCGACGAATTTTGAATTTTTCAATTGATGACGACAGTTCTAATTTGACTTTCCACGTCACACTGACACGTGAACTTCGACTGTCGGCTGGCAGAGAACGCCAGCAATTTCTCCAGTAAGCGAGTTACATACCCACTCTTGCGGCTCACGCCCCATTGTTCCGAAAGTGTCAGAAAGCGCTAGCCTTTTTTATCACTGCAGTCGATGACGTTCGATGATTGCCGCAAACATTGACAGATTCTCTGATTCATTTGAAACCCCTGGATAAAAGTCGTTCTAGTGTTAGCATGGGTTTTCGAAAGAAATAACAGATTTAACCAAGAAAAACATCAAAATCGAAGCCTGATATAATCAGTTTCAAGGCTTTCTTCATTAGAGCAAGCTATGGAGAAAATGTGTTGTATTGGCACGAATGTCACGATGCTTGAGTGATTTTGACGTCTTGATGGATGTGCTATGCATAATATGACAGCGTCACCGTCATCTCAACGCGATGTACTAGCAAGTGAAAATTTTCGAGACTGCGCAGAATGTTATCACCTCTGGATTGGAAATTGCTGTGGTCAACAAAAAACATCGTTTCTACCATGGTTGACGACTCTTTGCGGATGATGCTATACTCGACCACGTATACTCTCGAATGCAGGATAGCCTCGCAACTCGTAACGATATCATGATCAACACTATGGATATTTTTTGTCAGCCTGAACTTTAACAACAGGTACAGCTACGACGTCAACAATTCGACACTAGAGCGAATGGGTGCTACAACAGACGTTTGCAACTTGCAACACTGTGTTCGAAGGTCTAGCAGGACCACGTGTGCTCTTGAATGCAGGATAGCCTCGCAAATCATAACAATATCATGATCAACACTATGGGTATTTTTCCTTAGCCTGAACTTTAACAACAGGTACAGCTACGACGCGACGTCGACAATTCGACATTAGAGCAAATGGGTGCTAAAACAGACGTTTTAAATTACAGGGGGTTAGAATTGCAGGGAACGGTGAAACGAAGCGGATTTCCGAGAACGCATCCCACCATCCACCATTCTACAGATGTGTAACTCCGATGGAAAACTTCTCAAAGTGAAGCCATTAAAGTTTAATTTTCACGCTGTGTGAATTAGAAACTTTAATTGTGGCGAAATGGGCGTAAACTCCATTAGAAAAATGCGTGGTGTAAGGCTGAATGATGCCAAAGTTTCCATTGATTTTGTCATTTGGCTTGATACCTATACGGGGCGTCGACGAAGCGATCAATGCAAAAGAAACATGATTGTCATTTGTTATGTGTCCAGGGGTTGAAAATAATCTAGACGTGTGGTCGTAAAAGTACAGTGCTAGGGTGGATAGTGGTTGACGTGTATATGAATCGCACTTACACGGGCAAACTTTTTCGGAAGGCTGAAAGCGTAACAAAGCTTCTGAATGATTGATTATTATGAGAAATACGTTGAAAGTTTTTGATAAAATATTACCTAGATAAAAAAAGGTGGCATTACTACAACTAGGTACCAGGGGCCCTATTTTCGAAACATACCAGGGTGATTCATGGGTGACCTTACATAGGCTAATGGGACATAGAAGACTTCGAGGCGGTCAGGATCTACAAAAGGAATTTTGTTTTCTCTATTGGTTACGAAGATACAGACTGTTTCGTGTGTTTCGTATGAAGCCTTGATGAGCGATATTTCTGAAACGGCTAGAGATATTTTGTTGAAATTTACTGGTAAAATTTCTCTGTTGGAACTTATCCAGAAGCCATACCGAGTAAGTCAAAATCCAGGGACAAGCTGAAGAAAATGTGCCCCTTTGTTATTTGATTGAAAAGTACATTTCCTGGCCGCTTCTCTGAAAAACTACTATCGGATCCGGAAAGCTAAGAAAAATGCTGCAAGAATCATTCTTCAATTTAGATGGCACACCTAAACCGTTTCAACATTTTACGATCTGATCGGCTACGATCAGAATGTGGCTTGGAATTGGTACTTTAACCATTCTAAAGTATGAAAATAGTTTTCTCTATCAAATAAAATCAAGAAAACTAAAATCGGAGCCATGCTTTAGTCATGACATCATTTTTCTTCCGACAATGAGAAATGAATTTCGCAAAAAAAACGCGAAGTTTCGGTCTATAAAGTGGTTTTATAGCTCCATTTCCATCGTGGTTCAAAACACCCATGATCACAATTTTAAGATAGATTGCTCCATTGAACTCTTTATTAGATGAATTTCATAACTACAAGTTTCTATCGCTGTTACAAATTTTGCTCCAAAACGTGCATCGTGTAGAAATTTTATGCCAAAAGCTCGTATTGTCGGAGAAAAAATGATGTCATGACTGAAATACGACTCCGATTTTGGTTTTCCTAATTTAGTTTGATAGAGAAAACTATTTTCATACCTCTAAATGATTGAAGTACCAATTCAAAGCTAAGTTCTGATCGTAGTCTTTTTTTTGTGAAATAGCACGTTTCGTCAAATCAACCTTTGACATGATACATCTCAAGAAACAAAATCACTCCTTGACTTTGTAAAAACTGGCAAAGTGATCAGAGCATGGTATTTGTGTGTAAAATAGCTCAAGCTAACTGTCTGGATCAAAATCATAGTTATGACGTGGCAGTACGGGCTAACGCCTTATGCCAAATCAAAATTAGAAAAAATAATCATAGTTAGGAATACATTGGACACTGATAAAACTAGAGCTACAGAAGATCAAATTTGAGGGTGAAAAAATAATGTTTTTTTCCTGATAAAACTGGTTTAAACACGTCTCTATCCAAATTTTATACTTATTTTTGAAATCAGAGAGTGCGATTTAATTAAAAATGATACCAAACATGTTAAAAAAGGTGTTAGTCACGGTTTACCACACAACTTTGTGAAAAATCGCACCTCGGCCCCTCAGCAGTCATCTGGTACGCCGCACTGGTGCATTACACTTTCTGGGAACTTATTGCATGGGGTTCCTAGACCTTGAGAATACCAGGTCCAATGAAAAAAGTATGGAAAAAGCAACGATTTAAAAACTGGTAATTTCTTGTACCTTCGACCTCCCACAGAACCAATGCCAAGCCTCGGACAGATGGGGACTTTTAGTATGTTTCCCATCAAATCCCAGAGTGATCCTCAAAGTTTCAGAATTTCCCTAATTTATTCCGGGTTAAAAATGTTTTGCCTGGACTAAAATGTAGGAAGCTGGAAACTGCAGTTGAAGATTTATACAGATACGCAGTCGATTGACGGGTTTCATCCCCTTGTCCCCTTATTTTATGTTGTTATTTCACACCCCTTTTCTCACCTCCAATAACTCAAAACCTGATGGGGTGTGATAGGGCACTCAATTCTGAACAAAATATCAAATTTTCGGAACGTTTATATTTTTTGCGAGGTTCTGACGATTTTTTTCCATCTTTCCTGTACTATTTTCAGTAATTCTGGAAAAAGCAGGGATAATACAGTCGCTGGCCCTAAGATCCGTAGAAATTTTGAGGTGGACAAAGTTTCTCTTCGGATCCTGTTAGAACATGCCTAGAGGGTGAAAAAAATCTTGGGTGGCCTTCTGACGTATGGGTCATAAGGTCGCAGGACGCCATTTTATGTTCTCCAGACCCAATGACAAGATTTTGACATTTTGAGATCTTGCTTGAGCACACATTGAAAAACTGATGAGTTATTCGAATTCTTGAGAGCATTTTCTGTCAGGTGGGACTATTTTGACGTTTATAGAACGCCCGTGTGAAGATGGTGTGGTGGTGAGAAGAAGAAACCGCATCACCAGCACACAAATGCTGCACCATTAGAAGTTTCTTTTTTTTTCCGTATATTCCCAAACACCTACATCAACATGATTCATATCGTTAGATGCCCAGAAAAATGCTCTAGAAGATTAGACTAGCTCGCGGATTCCATCGTAAACAAGTGAAAGTAAGGGCCCATCACAGTCTAATAGAATGCGTTGTTCAGGTCATAAAGACAGTGCTTTTCAACACATTTTATCATTTTCCAATCCTTTGCAGTAGAGCTATGTCAACTTGTTTAGGTACACTTGTTCGACTTCTTATTAAATGCACTACAAGATAAGATAAGCTTGAAAAACTTGTTTGAAGTATTTCGAGATCTGGGACGATTTAAAAAAAACCGAAAGTTTTAAATTTTGCAAAATTTGCCCGTCTCCTGTGAAGACTTTGATTTGTTTCGGTCTCTTTCAGAATACATATCGCAACTTTCTTATACTCGCTAAATTCTTTATTCAATTCTCTACAAGACGTAACTAATGTAGAAATTGTACCAAAAATATTCCAAAATATGAGACGATTTTAAAAAAATAAAAATTTTTAATTTTGGTCAATTGGATGTAACGTGTACCGACCTTCATTTGTTTTCCGCCTTTTCTAGAATACCTATTGGATATTGCTTATATTCCTTGAGTTCGCTATTAAATTTGTTTTAAGGTACAGTTAGCGTAAAAGCCCTACTGACAGTAGGGATTTCGGGATCTGAGTTGAATCTGCAAAGATGAACATTCATAATTTTATAATTTTGTGTGATGGGGGCGACCTATGCAGGGTTCGTGCGGTGTTTTTTTTTTCTACAATGGTACTTATTGAAATTGGCTTTATAGTCGTTTGGATTTCTTATTAAAGGTCATTTAACCAATGATCTACTATGTACAGGCTGTTCACGCGAGACGGATACCCCCCCATAAAAAACTTCCCCCTCAAGATAATTCAAAGAAGAAAAAACTTTCCTGGAACAATTTTTGCTGTAGTTTCTGAATATGTCAAGTATAATATTCTATTACGTCCCATATACAGGATGTCGCAATTTTTTTGGATTTTTTCCGAAACACTCTGTATTTCATCACCACAATCGATGCATATTGTTGTCATGATTACAAATATGCATGACACTTTTCAAATTTATTTAAAAAAAAAATTGAAAATTCACGGTGAGACCTCAAAAAAATATATTTTTTTCGGAAAGATCGATTCATTTTAGGAATCAAATATGTCCCGAATATTTGTTCAGTCATTTTATATCATTCTATGACATTTAACAGTGAAACAAAATATCCTGGACATATTTGAATTCTGAAATGGGTCCATCATTCTCAAAAAGTAGATGTTTTTAAAGATGGCATTGTAGATTTTTCTATTTTTTTTTCAAGAAACTCTAGAAGTTCATTGCATGTTCCTAATTAGGATAACAATGTGCATCGATTGTGATGATCAAAGACAAAGTGTTTTGGGAAAAAAATCTAATTGCGACACCCTGTATATGGAACGAAGTAGAAAATTGTACTTGACATATTCAGAAACTACGGCAAAAATTGTTCCAGGAAAGTTTTTTCTTTTTCAAGTTCTCGCAAAGGGGAAGTTTTTTATGGGGGGGTATCCATCTCGCGTGAACACCCTGTACTTGTATGATTAGGATCTATCCATATTTTAAATTGAAAACCTTGTAGGTACGTCGCTTGGAGCTGTTTTGTTCAGGAGAGGGAAGAAATAACTTTTTCCTTTTGTCCTGTCTGACAACTCGTCGGAGTGTTTTCATGTGTTATTACGTAGTCTACGAATGTTATGCTTTCAGCAAAATTCAGCTGTCATTTTAATTTTGTAAGGTTGGTAGGTAGGCACCTTAAAACGTGACAGAAGAGATTACAAATATTACAAAAAGTCAGCTTACCAGGTTTTCCTTCAATATAAGTTACGCTATATGTCGGTTATTTCGAAATTTAGGATGAAATTCTCGAAATGGACTCCACTGATAGACGGACTTACTCTTTCAAAACTAGAAAAGACTGAAAAAAATTGAAGTCTTCACAAAAAACAGGTTGTTCTGTCCAACGACACAGATGTGTTTGTTGCACTAGTTCATTTCTACATATGAGACCTTCGACGAAAATGGACTCGTTGAGCTGATGTGAGTGAGAAAAACAGCAACAGATATAATACCAATCCGCATTATCGTGGATAGGGACAGGATAAGTCCTTCTGTCAGTATAATAGTATGAAGCCAATTTCAATAAGTACCATTGTAGAAAAAAAAACACCGCACGAACCCTGCATAGGTCGCCCCCCATCACACAAAATTATAAAATTATGAATGTTCATCTTTGCAGATTCAACTCAGATCCCGAAATCCCTACCGTCAGTAGGGCTTTTACGCTAACTGTACCTTAGAGGAAATTCAATAGCGAATTCAAGGAATAGAAGCAATATCCAATAGGTATTCTAGAAAAGGCGGAGAACAAATGAAGCTCGGTACACGTTACATCCAATTAACCAAAATTAAAATTTTTTATTTTTTTAAAATCGTCTCATATTTTGAAATATTTTTGGTACAATTTCTACATTGGTTACGTCTTGTAAAGAATCAAATAAAGAATTTAGCGAGTATAAGAAAGTTGCGATATGTATTCTGAAAGAGACCGAAACAAATCAAAGTCTTCACAGAAGACAGGCAAATTTTGCAAAATTTATAACTTTCGGTTTTTTTAAATCGTCCCAGATCTCGAAATACTTCAAACAAGTTTTTCAAGCTTGTCTTATCTTGTATCGCATTTGATAAGAAGTCGAACAAGTGTGAACAAGTTGACATAGCGCTGCTGCAAAGGATTGGAAAATGATAAAATGTGTTGAAAAGCACTGTCTTTGTGACCTGAACACCGTCTTCTATTAGACTGTGATGGGCCCTTACTTTCACTTGTTTACGATGGAATCCGCGAGCTAGTCTAATCTTCTAGAGCATTTTTCTGGGCATCTAACGATATGAATCATGTTGATGTAGGTGTTTGGGAATATACGGAAAAAAAAAGAAACTTCTAATGGTGCAGCATTTGTGTGCTGGTGATGCGGTTTCTTCTTCTCACCACCACACCATCTTCACACGGGCGTTCTATAAACGTCAAAATAGTCCCACCTGACAGAAAATGCTCTCAGGAATTCGAATAACTCATCAGTTTTTCAATGTGTGCTCAAGCAAGATCTCAAAATGTCAAAATCTTGTCATTGGGTCTGGAGAACATAAAATGGCGTCCTGCGACCTTATGACCCATACGTCAGAAGGCCACCCAAGATTTTTTTCACCCTCTAGACATGTCCTAACAGGATCCGGAGAGAAACTTTGTCCACCTCAAAATTTCTACGGATCTTAGGGTCAGCGACTGGACTAGGATTAAGCGCTTGCGTTGAAGCACGGCTATTGCAAAATGAACCGTCGCATACCTGCACCGGCCTGCGAGTTGGCATATTTTGTGCTACATGTCCATAGATTTAATCGGCGTAGCACCAGTGAAAAAAGAATTAACAGACTCGCTCCCGTGAACCGTTATGACCAATCCATTATGATGGATGGCGAAGCAATTACACGTAATTATTGTGTACGGCCAAAACGGCGCAACGAGAGCGATCTGCTTTTATCGCGTAAATACCTGATAATGTGCGAGCTTTTGAAGCATACCAACCACCCCTCTCTCAATTCTCTCATCCAAAATTCAATTCCAAATGTGCTTGCAATTAATTCAAAATCCTTGTTTATTTATTATCCACATTAGGTAATACAGTTTTAATTAGCTAAATGCATGGAGCTCTCACGCGTCTCTCGAGTCTCTCGAGTCTCGCTTCATACAACAACGACCTAGGTATATTACAAAACAACCCGCATGTTATCCTGGTGTAGCGTACAGGAAGCGTGACGTCAACGGTCCTGCTCTCCGCGACTCGGCGTGTTTCGGCAGGATCAAGAGGACGCCAAATTAATATATGTCCATTATTTCTCCTTCGGCAAAGCAAACGGTATAATGGCCTGATGGCCTGGCCTGACGGAACATACAATTTTTTCAGTACAATTTCGGATTTTGTATACTTGTTATTTTTAGCTTCCGCGAGGGCATACGGATGCATAATACGGTATTCATGAGGTGGGCGTCCTGGGGATGGGATATAGGGGGGAGTTCAAAAGCTGATCTCGGAGGAATATAAATTTTTGGTGAGATGCACTAATGGCGCCTTCTTCTAGAAATGGACGGCCTAGAGTCTCGCAGGTCGATATGCAGAAAAGGATCCATTTATTTTTTCCGGCTGCAAAGGACTTTCCAATTCCATTATGTGGGTCGCCCGCCCAATTTGCGTTTTTCCTCTCCGCGTTCGGGCCGGTATATCGGCCCGATGTGCGTCACTTGGAGCGGCACTAAAAGGGACAACAGTTATTTTCTCGCGCGCGCCCGTGGGAGCCGAACATATTTTTGTCTTCAGTTTTACGAGAAATAATTTCGATCTCAATGAGAAAGGGCCTTATTCCCTGCTCGGTACGTTGGGTGATGAAGTGTTCCACTCCGGGGCCATTCAAAATTTGGTTATAAGTATGCACAATTGCACATTCAATATTGTGGGTTTTTCAAAAGAATTTTTACTTCACGTGGTTCAAGTTGAGCGTCAAGCAGTGGTGGGAGTTTTACTTCCCTTTGAAGTTCACATTCCCGTAAAGATGATAGGCCATTCGTATAAAAGTAGCTTCATTTCTGCCGCGCGTCCACTGACCTGTGATTTTTCTCTTTTCGTGTACCCAGACAGCACATAAACATTTTCAAAATGTTTGTGAAATATTAAAAGCCAAATATTATAATATTTTTAAAATATTGGAATTCATTCAGTGAATATTGTATAAATATTTATTGAATGTTTTGATGTCCCGCTTTTTAATATTTGTACAATATTTGCCAAAAATATTTTGAAAACATTTTGAACCGGGTATTTTTAGAAATTTAAAAAAAAGTTTGTTTTTCTTCTTATTGGCCTTTTTTGGTCACAGGAGCTCGCCTTTATTTCATATACAATTGATTTAGCTGAAAAATTGACTTTCAAAGACGACACAACACCCAGGCTACAGCAGGAATCGAACCCGCAATCTCCGCACCACAGGCAGATACTGACCACCTGTGCTACGGGGCCGTTGAGAAGATTCAGTGGTTCTGGGTAAACTACTATGTGAACACGCAGATGTCCGTCATATGAATTTTGCTAACTATATATCTGAAAGATTCAGCGGCTCATCCACTTTTAGGGATACTCGGCTACCGCCTCGTCCCTAAACACGCGGATTTATCCGCGTACTTGCTACATGAATTACCAATTGGTGTCGAAATAAATTAAAGTGACATATTTGTACGAAACAAATAAAACAACGGATGTATTTCACGACATTATGAATCATTTCAACCGTAGCATAGAAAAAACCTATTTTAGGCCGTTAAAAAGGCAATTTCAGGACCGCAAACCGAGTTTTGCTAATTCAAGGCAAACTACACTTGAAGTCAAAGGGATGTGAAACGCTATCTCTTCAACACAAAACACAACACAGCTATATATTTCAAAGCTCCGTGCAAATGACCAAAACAAAAACCGGAAACCACATTGCCTAGAATACTGTAACTATTAGAGAAATTAGTTTATAAATATTTTGATAATATTTATTGCTAAATATTCAATAAATGTTCAAAATATTTGCTGAATGTTGGTGCAATATTTCACCTTAATATTCCTGTAATATTTGTGACGAATATTTTGTAAACATTTATAGAATGTTGTAAATATTCATCAACTACTACCAAATATTTTCAAAACATTTCGTGCTGTCTGGGTAGGTACAGAGCGATCGCGCAGCCAAACAGAGAAACAACTGAACGCGCGACAAAACTATTTTGCCTATAGCTGATGAATAACTCTCTATGTAAAAAGCATATCTCCGTCAGTAGCGTACTCAAGTAATTTCAGATTATAATCCTGGGAACCAGAGCCTTGTTGGGGGCTCTTGAGGCTGCGTTTGGAAGGTGCGGAGATCCGGATGGAGGTACAAGCTCGAATGTTTTCTAGGATTTGGAAGGACTCTGATGAAATGAGTTATGGGTTCACTGCATTTTTTGCAGCGAAATGTTTCTATATTTGAAATACAAAAATCAATCAATAACCTTATTGGTTGCCTTCGGTACGGAACACAAAGTTATCTCTTCCAGGTATCAATTTTTGCAAAACAAAATCAAAATCCTCAACGTGAATGCGTAGTTCTTGAACTATGTGCCAAAAATGAATTGTGTAACAAACGGCCCAAATCGAGTATAGGAGTCACTGATACATCATTTTCAAGACCTTCCAACAATCTTTATTCTAGCGATCAAAATTCGAACCACTCGCTTTCAAGATCTCCTAAGGCAGAATGATTACTCTTGAAAAAATTCGAAGATTAGGTAATTTTACTTCGACGTATCCATTCTGGCGGTCCGCCCTCTTGCAGTGCCTGCATTCCTCACTGCATGATCTTCGAGGAAGAGCACCTCGTTGTCATGTCTTTTTCCAGGACAATGTTGAATTTTGAAGTCATATTGTTGGAGTTTTTTCAATCCACCGAGCCAATTGTGCCTCTAGATTCTTCAACCACAGCAGCCATTTCAGAGCGGCGTGGTCAGTCATCATCAAAAATTTCCGGATGTATATAGAGGTACTACAGGTAGTGAAAGTATATAGTCGATAGCTTCCATTATGGTTAGTTGCTTCATACGTGTTATGCAGGAGTATCTTTTTGGTTGGACAATACTTTGCTGCAGTACTCCACTACTCGATTGCAGTGGCGTACCTAGCGTATTTGGCACCCGGGGCGGACTATCATGTAACACCCCCCTACTCCTAAACCTACCTAGAGAATGAGCTGGAGACTGCGTAGTGCTAGTGATACCCCCTGTGCCGAATCAGGCAATTTTGCGCCCCTAGATTTTTAGGATCGAAAAATCGCGCCCAATTGGTGACATGGTATTCTTGGACATAGAAAAACGATTTCTCAACAAAGCGGAAAACACTACGAATAATGACTGATGCAAGAAAAAAGCGCCTTAGACAATTTTTTTTTGAAGACGGGTCTTCACCAGCTTGTTTTGCACCCTCCAAGGCATTGCGTCCTAGTTTTGTGGACTCTCCTTTTCACCACAAATAATCCGACACTGACACCCCCTTACTGTTGGTACCCGGTGCGGACCGTCCCCTCCGCCTCCCGTTGGTACGCCACTGCTCGATTGTTGCTCTACTGGTAATGTGACAGCACTGCTTCAGTTCCGGTATACTGACATCAGTGTGGGAAACCCAAGTAGCACCGAGACCAAAGATTTTTTTCTCTTTGTCACTATAATTGGGCGGTAAAGTAGAGAAGTAGCACATCATCGCGTTCGCGAGCTAAATATGCCACTTTACTCCCGAAAATGAGGGTTAAATCAACGATTTTACGCCTGACGCCAATTTTCAAACCACTCGTTATTTTTCATCATCGAATTTTTTCAAACCTATTGTATTTAAGAGAAAGAACTAAGTATTCCAATGACGATAAATATGCAGTTCCTATGGGTCGTTTTTGAAAAGCACACGGTCGAGATTAGTGAGTTTAGGTACGAGAAGTAGAAGTAGACATACTTATGTACCTACATTATACCTGCCCTTGGTATAAGTTCTCTCCCAATTTACTACGAGAAAGTGGGAGAGAAAAAAACGATTTTGAATTCTGAAGTTACAGAGTGTAATGGGCCTTGAAGTATACGAGTTGAGTGGTTTCCCAATAAATTGCTTCTTTTGTCTATACCCACCACAGAGCCGATTAAAGTTCAAATGGCTCTCGCCGGCCACGCAGTTCGTCCCAAATGACAAAGTAGCACCGCGTGCAAATAAATATGGTGTAATGAAAAATATAGGTGAAAATTTCATTCATCTGTCAAATCCGACATTCTAACAATGGAAGTGGCAGTTTTCTATTGTTGTTTGAACCAATCATATTCGAATTAGGCGATAATTCTGCACTAGTGCAATTATCGATTTTTTTTTGTACTTTTCAAATTTATAGAATGGGTCACAAAAGTGAGTTCATTAACGTTATTAAAATAGAGACATAACTGTTGTTTCGTTTCGTTTTATCTACAAAGGTTAAAAATGTAACATTCCATTGGGTGTGGTCTCACATCAATTTGGAAATTAATCATAAAGACCTGGAAGATATCATGTATTCAAATAATCAAAGTACTACTACAATAGTATTATTAATGTATTGAAGTTTTGGCAGTTGGAAATACAGTTGTTATAATTGACCACAACATGATTTCCTGGAGTGTCTTGCACATCAGGAAGATCTTTATTATAGTTGAGGTGGAGGGACGGACCTACAACATCTCCAAAGGCTGAGTTGTTCTCGGATAGCTCTCTAGACAAGGTGGAGGAGCCCCTTGTTACTTAGGTTCTAAATTTGATCGGTTACTTTGATTCATGAAATTTTCTGGCAGAATATGATTCGTGCATTGTAAATTCCATATAATTTTAGACAAATATTCACTCATGCAAGTTGAAAGAAGAAAAAAGCACTCGTGCGCGGGCATATGTCTCTAAAACTATCGATAATTTTCAATGCACTTATTATACATATTACTACTGAAAATTTGGTTTTGATTATTCAACGAAATCAAAGAGCTTTGGTCACGGGTCATAAGGTTAACTCGTAGGTCAATAACTTGAGTCAACTTTAGCACGGTCGACTCGAGGGTCGACTGCACCATACGGCTAAAATTTACGAAAAGTTAGGTGCCTGAACTTTTTCACTGTAGGTATACCAGATTATTCTGCACGCGATGGTACGTAGAGTAGGTTCACTCCTACTGTGATTCTAGTAAGCTGGGCAAATTTTACAGTTTGGCATTGTAGACTTAACGTCCAACTGCCTGGTGGGCGTCTCAGCGTCTGGCTTCGAAAGATAGGTTATGTTGGTGCGTTGCTGTCAAGATAGGTTATGTTGATGTGTTGTTGACTCGGTTGTTGACTGTTGCTGTCAAAAATGAAAAAATAACGAAATTAACTTTGCACATTGCAAGTATGGAGTGGATGTACTTCACCCTTCACAATTTCTGCAAATTTCTTGTTCCAATACCTACGATGTTCTCTGAGCAGTGGAATTAAGTATTGTTACGAGTGGCGATTCTGGATGACACGCGATCTGTCTAGGCTTTTCCCATCAGGTCGCAGTGCACAAGTGCAGAGCTAGGGGCATTTCCGGAATAAACGTGATGGCTTTCGATTGGAATTACATGGGAGAGTTGAACGGTCGATCAGAAAACATCAGCCGAATTGGCGGCGGCGCCGACATTCCAGAACACAAGGGAAGCACGCGAAAGGTGTGTGATTATTCGGGAGTCGTCTAGAAACTAAATGGGATGGATTGCCAAAAGATGGATCTAAAAAACTGTTAAAACACATTCAAAATCGGTTGTGTCAATCCAAAGTTACGTTATTTTGAAATAGGGCAAAATTTTCGATACCGTAATTTCAGTTGTTGAACAGTTTATATGCCGAGTCACTGTGGAATTAGCTGGAGGACGATGGAAAGCTCGGAGACGCTTGTCGGAGAGATATATTAGGCACCGTCTTCGGCCTAGACAGCGGATAGAAAGCGAAGTAGTAACCTGCGATATTCCAAGTAGATAATTGTTGGCGTGTATGTATAGTAGTACGCAGTAATAAACAGTGTGTGTTTTAAAACGATCTTCTCAATTATAATCGAACCCGTACGTCAAATACGTAACAGTATTAACGCCGATAAATCTATCCACACAAAAATTGAATGGGTTGTAGCTTTCCAGTCTTTCAAAGTGTGGGTACTTCGTTTAGAAACCAGGAATAGTGCACAATGCCTCCATATTATGAGGTTTTCGAAAATAAATTCACGTCTCCTCTTCAAAGCTGAGCAATAAGGGAGTTCATGCTACCTACTCCTCTCATTTTCTCCCGGAAGTGAGTTCTCATGGCGGCTTCAAAATGGGCACTGGACATTATTGTTCAAGACACAAGTCGAGGCACAAACACAGTTTTAACAGTAATGAGCCTAATTCTACCACAATTTTCGTGAAACTCGTGATTTTCCTACGGAACCTACGGAAAAAAACATGTATGGATCATTTTTTCTTTTAAAAATTATGTTCAAGGAAACGTCTCCAAAAGGGGGGAAAGGAAATAATTTATACGTGAACACCCCCGGTACACGGCATCAAGTACATTTATAGTTTGTCGTCTCTGTGTATACGCTCGATTAGTGTGACGTCAAAACGTGGCCTAGGTCAAGGTTTTGTATGAAAACAACGAACACGTAAGTTGGCAACACTTCTTGTCAACTTGACAGCTAATGGAATATTTGCATATTGTGCTTTATTCATGTTTATCAACTGTTCAGAGGTGAGCACAACGGCCTTCCTGTAGGGTGTTTCGTAACCAAAAAGGGCTTTCGAAGGTGGGAATGCTGGTTAAACATTTTTCTCGGTAAAAAAAAGTCTCCAACCACTCTCAAAATTCAGTGCGATGACGTCATAATATTTTGTAGGCGGCAGAGAAGCAGGCTTGACAACACTACAAACTTGCACAACAAAGCACTAGTATCAACGCGCTAAACAGCTGATTATCATTCAATGTGAATAAGTAGGCATCGTGGTTTTCAGTAATAAAATAGGATATACTTCCACTCTCAGACCATGCACGCTCAGCGCTGCTTGCGCTCATGGACAAGTAATATCAGGCCGAAAAACGCACGGGAACCTAAAGGAGAAAACATATCGTCCTCTTCGTCACGAGAAGAAGTTGAAATTACGCAAGCTTGTCAGCGGCGCGTTCGTTTTGCCAGCGGTGCTACTCGGGGTAGATCACTAAACAGAGAAGTACAGATATGTTCATTAATCACATCCCAATTGGATCTAGTGTCTTTGACTAGTGCACTAGTGCATACCTCGAGCACCCGAGCCTGCAAAACAAAAGGGGCTACCTGCTTGTAAAACAAAAGCGGTACGGTTCCCTCTTATAGACATTTCTAACGCTGCCTCTTCTTCCATAAATTCTCGGTGATCATGAGGAGTTCAATTTACTTCACTTGAATTATAAAATTAGTATATTATATACCAAGGTAGAGAAGGCGACCATTATAGCTGAGGTACCAAGATTAAAATCCCGAGCCATAGGCGAGGGATTTTAAGGTACCAAAGCTATAATGGTCTTCTCTACCGTGGTTTATATACTATTTTTTCCACTACTAAAAGACTCAAATACTTTTTTTGAACGATTTAATAGATAATAATAGTGATACATCCAAAAAAATCAAAGTAGGCTCGACTTCGAATGGAAGTGTTCTTTTGTTTTATGAATAACAACTGTATTCCGCGACTTGGTAATTCATGTCAGAATTTATAGTTTGCTCAAAAAGTTTATAATAACTATTATGATGTGCGAAGAAAGTGGAAGAAGTACGCCTCCTGGCATTAGGGAGAAAGTTCAAAGCTTGCAGGACCAGCTCCTTCCGGAGAAGTCGAAAAGTTTATATCAAAAAGCGTATACTACTTACAAGGACTGGTGCCGACACAACGACGGTACCCAAACATCAGAAAACGTGCTTCGGGTATATTTTCAAGAGCTAGCGCTCAACAAAAAGGCGTCAACTCTACGGGCAACATTTTCAATGTTGAAATCGATTATCGCATTGAAAATAAGAGGATTGCAGAATTGGTCCAGGGCAAACAAAAACCGACCGCCACTGCTACCGTCACCGAAGACATGGATCCGTTGCCTTCAGCTTCGCCCATCCCGATGCCACCTGAATCAGTATCTCATCCTCAAGAAATGCCACTAAATTTCAATAGTTGCAGTCGCATTTTGGTGGAGAATGAGACTGGAAACTCTTCTTCAACATTTTATAGTACAGGAGCTCCTGGGGCTTCCACTTGACGTGCCACAACTGCACTATAAATAATTATTTTAAATATTTTTTTCGAAAATTATCATTTTCAGACTTACCTGTTACTTAGCTTTAGTCTCATTAAATATTTCTATCAATAAAAACGCATTTTCCTGGGATGAATATTTATTTGGGGTTAGATTAAGTGCATTTTGCTTCATTTTTCGTTAGCCTTTTGTATAGATAACACTTTAAAAGTAGACCGCATTTTCCCAATAATAGGTAGAAGATCCCCTCTGAACGATTTATAGTGATGATATATTAATATCATCAAGCAAACTCGCGAAAACTAAAAGTAAACAAAAAAACAAACCACACATTTTTTGACATTTGTCTTGCACCGCTGTGCTGTCACCAAACAGTTCTGGTGCGTGTGTTGACAAAACTAAAGTCTCCAGCTTACATTTTCTTACTTCCACGACCTCCACCTGATTCAAGTTTCAAAACAGTAATAGTTACAATCATATTATTGTCGTAATAATAATATAATATAAAATTATGAAGTTTGAATCTCGCGGATTTCAAATCGAAAGATTTTCAAGGAATTTTTGATTACCTATGCAAGCGAACTACGACTTACGACAATGTTTTGTTGGTTGCCTATCTGTAAACTTCAAGGCACTAAAATCACAACATTTGAATAAATTTATTTTTATTCTGTCTTGCAAAACTTGTATCCAACCATTTCCATCGTCGCTGCAGAGAAAAGCTCGTTACTCAATGTTCGCATCCAACCTAACCTAATCAAGTTGACTTGACTTTGACATAATATTATTTTGACGCTCGATCTATGCGCTTGACGCAGGCAGGCCCGTTGACAGCAAAAACGCGAGATAAGTTGGGAAAATGGAACCTTTTACCACTATGTCTCTAAAAATCGGTACAGTGGAAACATGCTTGCAAAACAACAAGTAGATAATTATTATAGTTCAAAAAATCCGATTTCGGCAGAACTTGACAAGATATTGATGAAAATAATAAAAATACATCTCACCGCTAAGGCAAACAATTGAGTAAGTATATAAGCCGATACGCTTACCCTCTCCTTTGGAGTTCCATGTCATGAGATGATATGATACACGTGCATATCGATGTAGGAATCTTGTTGGATAAAATTCACGAAAGCGCCATTTGGTCGGTTTCGTAGGAATTTTCGCTAGTCATGGATTTTCATTATTAACCTAGGGCAAATAATGATTATTTGACCTAGGGAAAATAATTCGTGAAATTTCAAGTGAATGTTCGGTCAAAAATAAGGAGTTAGAAGAGTAGTAGTGGAAAATAGTATATTATATACCAAGGTTGAGAAAGTATTATTATAGCTGAAGCGCCAGTTTAGATCCCGAAGCGCAGCTGAGGGATATAAGGCGCTGAAGCTATAATAATTTTCTCGACCGTGGTTTATATAGAATTTTTTTTACTACTTAAAAATCGCCATCCCAGTTGAGGAACAGGTTAATAATGATGTACTTCACGGCTAGTAGTGAAAAAACGGTATTATATCCACACAGCTTGTGAAGACAAAAATAGTATATTATATACCAAGGTTGGGAAAGTATTATTATAGCTGAAGCGCCAGTTTAGATCCCGAAGCGCAGCTGAGGGATATAAGGCGCTGAAGCTATAATAATTTTCTCAACCGTGGTTTATATAGTTTTTTTTTTACTACTTAAAAATCGCCATCCTAATTCAGGGAGAGGTTAATAATGATGCACTTCACGGCTAGTAGTGAAAAAAAAAACTTATCCTCGAATGAATTTCGGCTATACACTAGAAGGTCATGGAGCATTTTTATACAAAGTTGTTAATGAACTTTGCTTCAAACAGTTGCTCGGTAAGGAAATTCAGGTGCTACGGCAACGCCGCCTTACCCATGCGATATAAGTTTGGCACGTGTGAATCGTGTCGTAATGGATGGACACATTTTCGTTCCTCTGAGAGCGAAAAGATATTGCCCTCTCGTTTCAACGTTGGTGTTTTTCGCACACTGGAAGCATAGGGACAAAGCATAGGGATTTACTTGTCCATAAGCGAGAAGCGCTGAGTATGCATGGTCCAAGCTTCGACTTCGTATTTCTCTGCTTAGTGTTGTTTTGCTTGAATATGGGGCGATGAAAAATCATGTTATGTTCGCAAATGTCAACACTCAATAGGTAGCGGGAACAAAAATGGAGTCCTAAAGATGGGTTGATGGTATAATGTTATGTTCACTAGTACCTACTTGTTGATGCAATTTGCTTGAGCTGTGAAGTTGTAATAAATATACAGATAATTCATTGAACAATTGTCGCTCGACCAACAAAATTAATGTGCTAAACTCAAGATTTCACTGAGTAATGTCAAAAACGAGCGAATCTTTACAGCGGTACTTTGGTACCCCATCAGGCGCAGGCGCGGGCAAGAAGCTGGCGTGAGGTGCTTTTGTTGTGCCGGCAGGAGCTGCTCAGGGTAGATCACTAGACAAAGAAAGAAGATCCAGCTGGGCCGTGATTGGCGTATGTATCTACTTCTTCTATCTAGTGATCTACCCGGAGAATCTCCTGGTGCAAAGCGAAGGTGGTGGAAGCACGGAAATGCGCGATGCGCTGTTGCCACGTCAGGCGTACTTGCAACGTTGCCATAGCGGGTGCGAAGGTGACGGTTATGTTCCCTCGACCTATAGTATAATAAGGTGACAGTAACATACAGTATTTAATAATAATAATAATAATAATAATAAAGGCCTTTATTTATAGGGCGAAGTTTAGCCAGAGCTATTCCACTCAACCCCAAAGCTCAAAAAATATAAACAATTCAATAACAAAGAAATGAACAATACGTAACACCAATTAATAAATCACAAATATAAAACAAATATGCAATTAAGTAAAATAAAAAACTACTACTCAAAATAAGTATAACAAAAAACAGATATTCAATGCAAGTTAATGCAAGAAAGCGACTTCAAACGTTATACTGATTGGACGGAGAAGAAATGTGACCTGAGTGTTTTTTGACAAGTTTGACTAGACACTGACTTGAGATTCTCTGGTAGTGAGTTATAAATGCAGCAAGCATTATACGAGAATGATCTTCGAAAAACGGACGTACGATGTCTGGGAGTCGCTAGCAACTTGGAGTACCGCATATTTCGATCGTGCTGATCGTGCCTGTATTGAAGTTTTTCGCGCAGGTGTACAGGTTTCGATGTGACAAGCAAGCGGTTTACAAAAACAGACATAGCATATCTGAACATACCCTCCACCCTCAGCCAACCAAGCTCGTGAATTCGCAGTGAAACTCTATCATACTTGCGCAGCCCGTAAACAAATCTACAGCAGGTATTTTGTATCTTTTGTAGACGATATTTAGACAAAACATCTAAACATGGGTAATACACAACAATACAGTAGTTAATAATCGGGAAAATTAACGACTCACAAAGTTTCTTCCTAAGTTTAAAATTCAATACCGAAAAGTTAGTGTATAGGATTTTCAATACTGCAAAAGACTTCCTAACAATCATATTAACGTAATTTTTGAATCTTAGGGAAGTGTCAAATATGATTCCAAGATTTCTCGCTTCCTCAACGAACGTAATACGTTGATCGTAGATAAGTAGGCTGCTCAAGTGAGGACTCACTTCACACGCGATATTCTTTGGAGCAAATAAAAGGGACACAGTCTTTGCTACATTTAGTTTGAGCCCTTGAGCCGATGAATAGTTTTCAACCGATTTTAGGTCCGTATTAAGTGCGGCCATAGCTGCTGTGACGTTCTTGGGGTGAAAGGAATAGTAAAGTTGGGTGTCATCAGCATACATTTGGATGCTTGCCTTATTTACATGTGTTTTGAGATCTGCTGTGAACAATGAAAAAAGCGAAGGGCCCAGATTTGTACCTTGAAATACACCAGAGGTAACAGGCTTCGGAAAAGAATAGTTTTGGCCGAGACGCACTAACTGCAGGCGATCGCTCAAGTAGCTTGCGAAAAAATTTCTCGAGTGTTCATCAAAACCATAATAGTGCAATTTGGCGCAGAGAAGGGAATGATCTATGGTGTCGAAAGCTTTTGAAAAATCGAGGAGCACCATTGCAGTTGCATAGCCTTTATCGTAAGACCTTAAAATGTCATCCGTCACCCTAGTCAAAGCGCTCGCAGTGCTGTGGTTCTCGCGAAAGCCGGCTTGTTCAGCTGGAATGATTTTGTTGTCGATCAAGTAACCTAGACAACGGAAGTGGAGTCTCGCCACTTATTTCGAAAGATAAAGACGTCACAGCTCGCCTAAAGCTCGGTAGATACGAAATCTTCTGTAAAACTAGCCACTTTCAAGGTAGATTTTTAGATACTTGAAAAAAAAATCGAATTTTCACCAGCAGTAGTCTTGTTATTAGGGCTCTACATTCGATTAGTGTGATTTTTTTCAATATTTTCTGATGGTGGTCACTACCTTATTCCCCTATTGATGTCGAGAATACCTATTTCATATTTCAAGATAAAAACATAGGGTAGGGTGGGGCACATTTAGACATGGGGCACATTTGGACAATTCAATTTTGGCGCTGCACCTACGTCAAGGAAGTTGTTGATTACATAGAATCAAGGCTTTATAGTGGAGCTTCAATCGTCACTGCCAATGGTAACCGCACGAAGTGAGAAAAATCAGTCAAACTTTATGGGCCTCAATGTAAGTTCACACACTTTATATTCATAAGGTTGTGACGATCATCCTGCTGCCTGTAGACAAATAATTTTGTATTTTATGCATAAAGTATCCTGTGTTGCTCAACCCAACCTCTTTACCGCCTGCTTCTTCAAGATGTCTAGAATTCAAATTAATGTGTTCAACAATTTTCTGCATGTGGGGCACATTTGGACCAAGAAGTGGGGCAGATTTGGATTAGGACAAAAGTGCCCTACTTGTACAAATAATGTACCCCACCAATAAGAAATTGTTGAATTATTTTGCTTATATCACCATAATTGTGAAAAATTTCGACTTGATGGTACACATAATAACTAAAAAAAATGAACTTCAGCTACCACCTTCTGGATGAACAATTTAGACTTGTCCAAAAGTGCTCCAGATTGACGTGGATATGCAAAGCGAACATGAAGAATTAAGTAATGTTAATTTTTCTATTTTTTGATAATAAATTCCATTTATAACTATCAACTGTGCTATCAAGCATACCTTATGTCTACGATTCTAGGTTCAAGTACAGCTAGTTAACGCTTGTCTAAATGTACCCCACCCCTGTCCAATGCTACCCTACGGTGGGGCAGAACTGGACTAATGCAACAAAGAGGAAAAGTTGATTTCTCTTCAAGTTACTATCGTTTATGCCCATTTTAGATAGTTGGAATCAAAGACAACATGTGTAGCTATCGCTAAGTGCAGCTATATACCCTAAATAATCAAAAATAATGTGAATATGAACTTTTGAAAAAAGGGTCCAAATCTGCCCCACCCTCCCATACCTACGCGGGTGTTCAAGCATCACGAACTTTCAATTTTTTTTGCAAAAAAAAAACTTCAACTACCTTCCAAAGGCAGGGGCCCTTTAAGGTACCTAGATAAATATTGATAAATCGGTGTAGTTTTGACTCATATCTGCATAAATCGCGCACGCTTACGTATCGCTTGAGTTACGCGATCCCAAACGAAATGAATAACGCCCTTCATACCCTAACAACCCATGTCAAACACTTGAATTTACAACCGGCAGTTTTTAATTAACGCAAGCACAAACGGATGATTTTTCACCGGCGCGATTCCCAACAAAAAAAAATCCTGAAATCTCCGATTGTTTTCCAGAGCGGATACACACAGTCTCTGGCAGATCGAGCTCGTTATTGCCCTCTGATATTTTTTTCAGCGAGCACGGCTCCGGACGCCGGAAAGACACTAATTCAATTCTGGTGTGCGGATGCGGTCCCAAAAGCCCACATTTCACACTAAACCCTTGGGTTTATTCTCTCTGGGATAAATCAAGAGGAAGACTTTTTTAGGGTGCGTGTAGGTAGGTACTCTATTGACATCTAGAGCTTATTAAGCGATTTACAGCGAAACGACAGGTAGGTATCTGTGTCGTGACGTGGGTGAGGAAACTGTTTACAGAGGGTTGATATGTCTATAATTGTGTGCCTTCGCCCTTCATTGTGCTCCGGAGTCATAATGGAAACATTAATTTATCACTTGATTCTACAACCCATTCACTCGAGAATCTCAAATGCGCGAAGTCCTCCAGGACGACAAGCACCTACTGCTATCATTATTCCCGCGGCATCTAATTAATTGGCAATGTAACTAATTGAAAGTTTGGTGTGCCGTTAGGTTATACAGGGTGTTTCAGGGATGATAGCAAAAAATTTAACTGTGGGTAGATCTCGACTAAAGAAACAAAAAACCTATATATCATTTCTCAAAATACCCTTAGCGTTTCGAAAAAAAATCTTCCAAAATAATGCCTCAACTTTTGAGAGTCGCTGGTTTGTTGCGCTCAACACAGTTCAGCGCGATTAAATAACAGTGGCGTAACGAGCCGCGGTAAGGCACACTAATAAAAAGTGAAAAGAAGAAAGCGTGATCAAAAAGACATTCTTCCCGTGAACTCGAAGACCCTTTCAATTTTTGAAAAAGAGGTTACAAAGAAAATAGGTTTTTTGATATCTAATTTATGGTTTTATTGTCAGTCTTTGGTACTCATCACAGCAAATGTTCGAAATGCAAACCGTTATTATTAATGCAAGCTTGGGCACGGCGACGAAGCGACTCTCTGACCCTCACAAACACCGCGGGGTTGTCCCGCACACTCGCTGCGGCAGCTTCCACACGTTCGCGTAACTCCTCGATAGTGTTTACCGGTGTCGCATAAACCAGCTGTTTCATGTGACCCCATAAGCAAAAATCACACGGATTTAGATCAGGTGAACGAGGTGGCCAAGCCACCGGTCCACCCCTCCCAATCCACCGGTTTTGATGATGAGTATTCAAAAAATTGACGATCAAAGCGTAGTGGGGTGGTGCACCATCCTGTAACAGCCACATACGGTAACGAATGTTCAGAGGCACATCTTCTAAGAGCTGCGGCAGAGTTTCACGTAGAAAATCCAAATACTGTTGGCCGTTTAACCAAGTTGGTAGGAAATCAACAATCCCGGCCCACACGTTCACTGCGAATTTTTCTTGAAAATTGTTCTCGCGTATCGCGTGGGGGTTTTCATCCGCCCAAAAGTGACTTATGGATGTTGAATACACCTACAAATTCGGAAATTCGTATTTTTTTTCACATTTTTTTGCACCTTTTTTAAACAGTACCTTCTCGGGTAAATTCAGCTTCATCCGTAAATAAAATGAGATTGGAAAACGCCGGATCCGCAATCATCTGTTGAAGGAGCCATTGACAAAAAGTTATCCGTTGCGGTGCATCCCCTGGTTTCAACGCTTGTACTTTTTGAATGTGGTATGGGTAGAGCCCTTGTTGGTGTATAATTCTCCATACCGTAGGATGTGATAATCCAAAGCGGAAACCTAGTCTTCGGGTGCTGGTTTCTGGAGTGTTTTCGATGGCTTCCAAAACCCCTTCCTCCACTTGGGCATGAACGTCCCGTTAAAAATGTCCCGAGTCGTATAAACGCTGAACAGCCCTAACAAACACTCTAGGTCTCGGTACGCGCCTTTGAGGAAACCGATTTTGATAAATTCTTTGTGCCTCTAAACGATTTTGGAGCGCTTCTCCGTAACACAGCACCATGTCCGTGTATTCACGATTTGAGTATTGTTCTTCAGCCATCTGAAGAGCTCGCGCACGGAAATTGAACGACAACTGGAACTGACCTACCGCAATAATTGTGTGCATAGCTCAAAAAACTGGCCTTATCAGACATGTAAAAACAATGCCTGGGCCGGTACTTGCGACGGTCATGTTATCAGTGATTACAGCATTATGTGCATGAGTGGCTCTCAAACAAATGGCTACATTTTGCATGGCTTTTTCCAAAAATTGGAAGTCGAAATTTCGAAAAATGGTATATAGGTTTTCGTCATATTTTGACAAGATCTACCCACAGTTAAATTTTTTGCTATCATCCCTGAAACACCCTGTATACTATGATGGCTCTTTTAGCATGAGTACGAGTTCAGCTTTTAATTAAAAGTACCTTTACTATACACTCGACTATACCATATTATGGGATGAACTTAGGGGATTATGCGCAAATTCTTTATGGGGCTGCTGTCTCAGAAATATAAATCCGCTTATAAAATCCTCTGTAATGAACGTCTGCTAGCTCAAGCTAGGTAGGTATACCAAGGCGAGCACTTTACGACCCGTATCGGTTGAGAAATGCAATTAAAACGTCTGTTGGGCAAGGGAGAGTTGTCTGGGCCCGCTGTTCCGGTAATATTGATAAGGAAATGGGCCGTTGTGATCGTGACGTCCGTGCGAGATGTGACATAAGATTAGTATCGCGTCTTATATTAATACTCACGCGTGCCCTACATAGGGGAGAGTTTATTGACTCGTTATTTTCTATACTTACCTACACCACACCACATTAATCGCTTGCCAACAAAAAATAATAATAAGAATAATAATAAAAAAATAAATTTGAATTGGTTCCACCCGGGATCGAACTGGGGACCTTCTGCCTGTAAAGCAGACGTGATAACCGCTACACTATAGAACCGTTAATTCAACACGAGCTATAATAGGTAAGTATAAAGTAATAAATAATTAAGAACCCAGTCGGTAGCACGGTGAGCTCGGCCTCGCTTTCAAAGGCCAAAGTCCAGGGTTCAAATCCGCACTAGGCCAGATGGACTTTTTCACGCGTTTCTTAGTACTGGGACATCTACTACCTTGTGCGGTGATGCCTCGGGAAAAGGGATGAAACGAGAAAGCCATCGAAACAAAACCCCACTGATTCAAACATGTCTCCGTTGTTATCGTCATCACTGTTATCGTTACTAAAAACCCCCACTGAAAAACCTGCTAATAACCTAGTAGTTGATGCAGGGCAAAAAAAAAAAAAAAAAATAATTTAGAAGAGATGCGAAAATATTTGCCTTTCACTTCATTAGTATACATATTTCGATACACCTCTACCTCGTATAGGATAGGTATACTCTATTATAGAAGCTCCCAAGCTACTTGTGCGTGTGTAATAAGTAATTAACTTTCAGATTTGAAAAAAATTGCACGATTTTTTAAATAAGTATCAATAGTGTTAAAAACTTGCGTTCAATATCAAAAGCATAAAAAAAACATAAAAAAATTATTGTTCCCGCCCGGGTTCGAACCGGGGACCTTCTGCGTGTGAAGCAGACGTGATAACCGCTACACTACGGAAACGTTACAAGCTAATGCGATCATGACGTTTATATAGTGCACGCTAACTCAGTGAGCGTGTTTGTAATTTTCTACCATATTATTTAGATTGGAGCTTCTCAGAATACTAGTAATTACGCAAAAGGATCATAAAAGACGGCAGGAAAGTCGATTTTTGATAATTCTGCAAAAAAGAGACAATGTTAATCGAGATGTTAATTAATGATAAGGTGACCGTGTCATCATTAAGGCGACCTCGATTTAGATCATTTCAAAAGTGGGAATGGACTACAGTGACCAAGAAAGTTTTTCAAAGGAAATTTTGCGGAAGATCCACGAACTTTCGAGAAAAAATTATTAATGTTAGGAAACTACGCATTATTTTTAGCGCCGCGCCGGGCAGATATATACAGGCTGGCCCAACGAAATCAGAACAGAGGCGTTTTTGGGCATTTCACATCATTTTTTCGAAAAAAGCTCAGACAGGTCAATTTTTATATCGAGGGGGACATCTGAAACATACATTGGCAAATTTCTATCTGCAGCCCCCTCACCCCTACCCACCTCAACTTTAGAATTTCAAATGACACCATCTACTTTGCGATACATCAAATCAAAGAGAATCAAATTCTTCTTCTGAAAAAAATATTTTCAAAGTTTTCAACCCCACCCCCCATCTTCCTAAATTTCTCTGACTGTCCTACTTTATATCCTCGACCCCTCAATTCTCTTCAATTTAATCAACGTCATCCTAAATAGCATCTAAGGAGGACATTTTCGGTGGAGAAAAGTGTTACCCAAACCACAGCCCAAACTCACCCCTTTCCTCTCCCCCACCCCAATTTCAAAACTCAACAGACACCACCTACTTTGTGATACATCGAATAAAAGGAAATTGATTTCTCTTTCTGAAAACAATTTTTTTGAAATTTCCAACCTTTTTGAAAATTCTTGGAATATTTTATTCAAGAAGCGAACTCAATTCCCTTCGATTTGATGTATCACAAAGTAGGTAGTGTCATTTTAGATTTTGAAGTTGAGGTGGGGGAGTAAGGGGTGAATTTGGGTGGCACTTTTTACAAAGAAAATTTTCTCCCTCGATGTTGTGCAGGATGACATTGACTGCACTGATAGGCCAGGCGGTAGGTCATTCTGGATAGAAAAAATTCCGACCAAAGCTTTTATGGTGTCAAACTCTTCGTAAGGTCAGTAGGTAGGTATCTACCACTGAGTTTCCGCCCAAAAACGAGTTGTGCTGATTCCTCCACATCTGCCCAAAGGTAAAAGATGTCTTGAAGGTGCAAAAAGACCTGTTAAACCCCCGTACTTTTTCATTTTATTTACCTCAATGCAAACGTACAACTCTAACGCAAACATTGGAAGCATTTGTCATCATCTTTGTGCCAGTCTTACTGTTGAAAAAAAAGATTTCTTTGTGCGGGTCAGATGAATCACATTTAATTGTTTTTCCACACAAGAAAACGATGGAGCAACATGTATTTTGGATGTTTTCTAATAACTTGTACTTACTGAACCCATTCATGGCGTTAAAATTTCAATAACAGTATTTTTGAAGATTTTGCCCGCTAAGAAGTGGATAATTTTCACCCGCCTGTTCAGCAGCAGTTTTTTCAATTTTACCAAACACCGTTCTCGAAAATTTTATAGGGAATGACAAGCTGGAACTGTTTTCTGATGATATTATATCTGGCTTAACCGCGGCACGCTGTTTAAAAGTGTAGGAAACTGATTTCTTTTTGAGCGGTTCTATTTTACCCGCGTGCGGCCATGCCTACTTGACATAGACCGGACTGATTACACAAGCTTGAAAATGTACTCTCTTCCAGCTTTGAAACACGACCATTAATAATAAAATAATGTATGATTTCTTCATGAATCAATGTACAAAGTCTCAATAATAATGGTCGCGTTTTAAAGCTGGAAAAGAGTACATTTCCAAGCTCGTGTAATCAGTTCGGTCTATGTCAAGTAGGCACGGCCGCACACGGGTGAAACAGGACGTCTCGAAAAGAAAACAGTTTTTTAGACTTTCAAGTGCGTGCCGCGGTAAAGCCAGGCACGATATCGTTAGAGAAGAGTTTGAGCTTTTCATTCCTTATAAAACTTCCGGAAACGGTGTTTGGTAAAATTGGAAAAATTGCTGCTGAACAGGCGGGTGAAAATTATTAACTTTTTTGCTGGCAACATCTTCAAAAATGCTGTTATTGAAATTTTAACGCCATGAATGGGTTCAGTAAGTACAAGTTATTAGAAAACATCCAAAATACATGTTGCTCCATCGTTTTCTTGTGTGGAAAAACAATTAAATGTGATTTATCTGACCCGCACAAAGAAATCTTTTTTTTCAACAGTAAGACTGGCACAGAGATGACGACAAATGCTTCCAATGTTTGCGTTAAAGTTGTACGTTTGCATTGAGGTGAATAAAATGAAAAAGTAGGAAGGTTTAACGGGTCTTTTTGCACTTTCGAGGCATCCTTTACCTTCGCGCAGATGTGGAGGAATCAGCACAACTCGTTTTTGGGCGGAAACTCAGTGGTAGATAACCACTGAACTTACAAAGAGTTTGACACCATAAAAGCTTTGGTCGGAGTTTTTTCCAGATTGTAGTGATTTTACCGACATACCGCCTGGCCTATGAACAGAATTAAGAGATCAAGAATATTACATTGGAAACTCTGACAATTTTAGGAAGAAGAGGGGTGGGGCTGAAAATTATAGAAATATTTTTTCAGAATAAGAATTCAATTCTCTTCAATTTGATGTATCGCAAAGTGGGTGGTGTCATTTGAAACTTCGATGTTGGGGCGGGTGGGGGTGAGGGGGCTAAAGATAGAAATCCGCCAATGTATGTTTCAGATGTCCCCCTCAATATAAAAATCGACTTAATCGAGCTTTTTCTAAAAAAATGAGGTGAAATGCCTGAAAACCCCTCTGTTTTGTTTTCGTTGGGCCACCCTGTATATACCGGGTGGGCCATCAAAAACCGTACTGTTTTATTTTCCTCGCCGATTTTTTGTTTCTTGACCGATTTGGACAAGCTTGGTATTATTGTGTAGCTGATTGAAGAGGCTACTAGAACCATATACAAATGACTCCTAAGTGTCAAAATTCAAAATGGCGGAAACGACTGAAAATAGACCTCCTTTTGTAGTCGTTTTTTCAATATAAAATTTGACAGAATAACCGAACTAAAGACGTTCTCTGAAAGAATGAACTATTTTCTACATTTTGAGACCACAACTAGCTCAATTGGTTCATTCGTTGGGAAGATGTGGCAAATTGGAAAAAAGCTTATTTGCCATTGTTTCAATCCAAAATGAATAATAAAAAATATTGTTTTGTCTGTCAAATGTTTGCTTCTGAAGCGATTTTGACAGGTTTAGTATCATTGTGTAACCAATTAAATAGGCTTCAAGCTTCAAGTGTCATATACGAATATGATCAGAATGTCAAAATTCTAAATGGCTGACAAAACTAAACAAGCTTTCTTTCGCAGTCGTCCATTCAAATTGAAATTTGATAGAACGAGAGAACTAGAAGCGTTTTTTGAAAGAACGAATTGTTTTTCACATTTTGACACCGCAACTAGCTCAATTGGTTCATTCGTTGAGAAGATGTGGCAAATTGAAAAAAAGCTTATTTGGCATTGTTTCAATCCAAAACGAATAATAAAAAATAATGTTTTGTCTGTAAATTTTTTGTTTCTGAAGCGATTATGATAGGTTTGTTGTCATTCTGTAGCCAATTAAATAGGCTACAAGTGTCATATACGAATAGGATCTAAATGTTAAAATTAAAAATAGCGGACACAACTGAAAACAAGTCTTCTTCTGCAGTCTTTTGGTTTCATTGAAATTTGACAGAATTACAGAATTGAAGGGGCTTTTCAAATATAAAATGATGTGCAAATGTTGTGGAAAAGACTATAGGATTATTTTTTTATCATCAATAAAATTAAAATCTATCTTGCATGTCTATTTTGAGGCTAACAATGGATTCAAGTAATCAAGAACAATTTTTACCAGCACAAATACAAAAAATAGGATAGTCCTCAAATGTTTGCATCCAGAGAGTCCGCGTTTATAGATGAGAACCTACCTAGTGAATACCCTGGAAAATAATTTTCAATTCCATTTTGAAAAACGGTGATTATATCTCAGGCACCCACCTCTTGAATAAATTTTACAGACAAAATAATATTTCTTATTATTCGTTTTGGATTGAAATAATGGCAAATAAGCTTTTTTTCAATTTGCCACATCTCCTCAACGAATGAACCAATCGAGCTAGTTGTGGTGCCAAAATGTAAAAAACAGTTCGTTCTTTCAAAAAACGCTTCTAGTTCTGTCATTCTGTCGAATTTTAATTTAAAAAAACGACTGCGAGAGAAGGCTCATTTTCAGTTGTGTCCGCCATTTTTAATTTTGACATTTCGATCATATTCGTATATGACACTTGGAGCCTATTTTATTGGTTACACAATGATACTAAACCTGTCAAAATCGCCCTAGAAACAAAAATTTGGCAGGCAAAACAATATTTTCTATTGTTCATTTTGGATTGAAACAATGGCAAATAAGTTTTTTTTCAATTGGCCACATCTCCCCAACGAATGAACCAGTTGAGCTAGTTGTGGTCTCAAAATGTAGAAAATAGTTAATTCTTTCAGAAAACGTCTTTAGTTCGGTTATTCTGTCAAATTTTAATTAAAAAAAAACGACTGCAAAAGAAGGCTTATTTTCAGTTGTTTCCGCCATTTTGAATTTTGACACTTGGGAATCATTTGTATATGGCTCTGATAGCCTCTTCAATTAGCTACAAAATGATACCAACCATGTCAAAATCGGTCAAGAAACAAAAAATCACCGAGGAAAATAAAACAGTACGGTTTTTATGGCCCACCCGGTATATGCAACCCCCCGAAAGAAGTGGAAATGGTACTAAGCAAAAAATAAAACACAAACGGGACCAGAGAGCAAAATAGCGGTGTTAGGAGGGAAAAGCTAGAAATAAAGAGTCATTCGACAAAAAAAAGGGCGAAATATCGCAATAAATCGCAATAAAACCACTAAGAGACATTGTTTCTGTGTCAATACGCTACAAATAGTGACAAACGGGATCTGGGAGCAAAATGGGGGTGTTGGGCGGGAAGAAGCTGAATACAAAGTTGTAAACCAAGAAACAGAGGGATAAAAATCGCTAACAATCAAAGAGAAAAACATTGAAGAGAAGGAATAAATCACACGGAACGAAAAGATGACAGAATAACTTTTTTTTAAGTGAACTGTAGAATCCAAAGCCATCTTGCCGCGAAACAAAACTATTTGACTACCTATTTCATTATTTTTCCGACAACTTTCTTGTCAAAATAAATCATAAGTGTCATATTATTTGTAATCGGAAAAAAAGGTTCCACCAAATAACGGAATAAAATATAGGTTGCATTTAAAGTAAAGAATTACATATCACACCCTATACAGGGTGATTCAAAAATGGCGCATTTCCTCTCGTATACGTTATGGGAGACGTTGGCGGAGCACGGAAAAAATAGTGAAAAATAATTGGCTCGTTTCTCTTTCGAGTTATGAAGAGGTGAAGTTGAGAATTCAACCTCTTCAGTTTGCATGATTTTGGAGCAAGGCATTGTTAGTCGCGAAGAATCACATGCCTTCAGTAGTTCCCGAATAAAAATTTCTCTTGCAATTGAGATTTGAGTCGTATTTTTAAATTTTAAAATCCGTCTTCCACCTCAAAGGTGCCGTGAAAATACCGGGTGTTTATAAACGTCTGTGATCGCATCGCCTTTGGAATCCCCTCTCGATCACTACAATTGCGCCTGTTACTACGTTTTTCGGCCTGACCCAAGCCTGCCGCGATCACAGTCTCTTATAAACACCCCGTACATTCGGCAAGTATGCTTGGTATGGTATGGCAGGTTCTACGGAGTTTCCAGGGTAACAATACATTTATGCTATAGTAATGTACCTCTTTGATCTGAAGGTGCCAGGTAGGTACTAATACGATGCTGCCAGATTGAACAGATTGGTTTTTGTTAATAACTCGCAAATCAAAGCCGATTTTTTTTTTATTATTTCTCCCATGCTCCGTTAACGTCCACTATAACGTGCCCGAAAGGAAATGCGCCATTTTTGAATCACCCTGTATACGGTACCAATTTAGTTGCAGCGGTACGCTAGCGAAATGACCCTGATTCTGCATTTTGTGATACTGCAATGAAATTTGGCATATGCAAACTACGTAGAATTTCAAGTGATTTGACCCGCAGCACTTGAAAATTTGTCCATTGGGGGGTGACTGGGGGCCCCTCCAAATTTCAAGATGTCAGAGCTTTCACCATGCACCATTCAATACCGCCCTATCTACCGTACAGGACCTAAAGAACTTTGTTCTTGACCATTATAACATTTTTCGTCATGTCAATTCCATTCTTCTTACAGAAAAAAAAAATTTCTTTGTCTGGTCAACAAATCAAAAAAAAAAAATTTCTAGACCACAAATAGAATGTTGAGTCGTTCTTGTGTGATCATCGATAAATCCGCATCCCCTTTATTCATTTATAAAAACAAAAGTTTTGCTGTTCTATTTTTCAACGAAGGGGTGACCTCAACTTACCATTATTTTCAACATTACCTATTTCAATGTTTTATGCCGATTACTATGATTAGTGTTGTATTAATATATAGCTTGAAGTTTTCTTCAACGGTGTGGATGATGAAACGGCCTCAGATTCCACCTGGAAGCCGTGCATATTAATTTTTCTGCAAGGCCGTCAAATTTGGCATTTTTGATTTTCTACCGGGAGCGGCCAAAATGTCAATACACACCACTCCGCCCAAGAGCACCGGTTTCGGTACTTACGCACCAACTCTCATTTCAGTATCACAAAACGCAAAATTGTTAGGCGTGAATATCGTTTCCCCCTAGAGCAAACCGGTGCTCTCAGGCGGAGTGGTGCGTTTTGATTTGACATTTTGACCGCTCCCGCTAGAAAATCAAAAATGCCAAATTTGACGGCCTTGCATAAAAATTTATATGCACGGCATAATATTCCAATTCCAGGTGGAATCTGAGGCATTTCATCATCCATACCGTTACAACAATACCATCCATAGAAAACTTCCAGCTATATATTAGTACATGCAACAATAATCATAATAATCGGGATAAAACATTGAAATAGTTAATGTTGAAAATAATGGTAAGTTGAGGTCATCCTCAACCCTTCGTTGAAAAATAGAACAGCAAAACTTTTGTTTTCATGAATGAATCAAGGGGATGCGGATTTGTCGATGATAACACAAAAACGACTCAAGAATCTATTTGTGATCTAAAAAAAATATTTTTTGATTTGTTGACCAGACAAAGAAATAAAATTTTTTCTGTAAGAAGAACGGAATTGACATGACGAAAAATGTTATGATGGTCAAGAACAAAGTTGTTTAGGTCCTGGGTAGCTATTCTTGAAAGTGTGGGAGAGACTCCCTGGGAGTAAAATACATTCCGCAGTACACTGATGTAGCGAATGTTGCCTAAAATCGTGTTTTTTAGGCAACTTTCTCTACAACAGTGTAGTACGGATTATATAAAACTCCCAGGGAATTTTTCTTACACTTTCAAGAATAGCTACCCTGTACGGTAGATAGGGCAGTACTGAATGGTGCATGGTAAAAGCTCTGACATCTTGAAATTTGGAGGGGCCCCCAGTCGCCCCCTAATGGACAAATTTTTGAGTGCTGCGGGTCAAATCACTTGAAATTTCATGTAGTTTGCATATGCCAAATTTCATTGCAGTATCACAAAATGCAGAATCAAAAAGCGTACTGCTGCAACTAAATTATAAACTTTCAGAGGATCGATTCAAGGTCCCTGGAAAAAATCGTGAAGAAAAAGTTTTTAGTTCTTCGAAATGTCTTGACGGGGAATCTACTAGAGGGGGGTGAAGAAGTATCTTTCATGTACAACCAAAACCAATAGCTCATCCTTGTCTTTGTTGAATTCTGTCTGTCCATGAGTCTGTGCCACCATAGGTATGATTCTCATTTCCCGTATTTCAGTTATTTGGTTCAAGGAGGATTGAGAAATAAAGGTACCGGTGGTGGTTAGTGATTGAACACACCTCGAAGTTTTCAATTTCCACTCTTCTCGCTTCCACTGCTCTGGTGGAACCAAGTATGTAATGAAAATTACCTGATGCTCTAACGCCCGATTGCTACGAAGAGTTAATTTCGAGGTTGATTTCAATATTCCTTGATAAGCTGAATAAGCTATGTAAATAAATGGCAAACTAGCTGTTGTTTTAGACTCCTTGGGCAGGAGAAGAGGATTTGGCAGGTTTTTTTGGAAGTTGTTGACTCGATAATTGGAAGCAAAGTAAACTTCAACCCTTTGTTCAATAATTATTATTAAAATGCTGATCCTGGTGATACCAACAAAATCTCTGTATCATCGACATTCGAGATTATTAAATACTAGGCTATACGGTGATCATTGTATAGAGTACATATAAATAAATGAACAAACAAACAAACAAACACCACGTGTTGCAAAATGTTCATTTTCACATCAAACAACCCTGCTACGTGTAATTCAGGGATGCGCCAGCTACACAACTTCATTACATTTCATTACAATGGTATAATCTTACAGATGCTATCCCAGGTTTGTGCGGGATTTCAGAGTCCGCCGTTTCGTCATAATTTAATTTCGAAACTTTTGCCAACCCCAACGTGTGAGCTGGGTGCCCACTGTTGTTTCGCAATAATATAAAATATTACTAGGTGGCTGGCGACTGTGTCCAGGATTCCCGACGTTATCATCGGTTCACAATCTATGTATTTGAACGTGAGCTTTAATCACAGCATTATTTACCCATCTGACGGAAGATTCCCCATACTTGAGGTTGGATCAAAGGTAGGTATAGGCAATACAAATTGAAAAGTCCATAGTCGACACGGATTTTTACGGTTGCGTAGGAACCAGGCGAGTCCATCATTCAAAAAAAGATTGGCTGATTTTTGATGCCCCAATATCCGTGACGACGGTGGTGATAACATATGGTCTTCTCTATTTGTATTGTCCATATACGCCTGCGAAGCTTCAACCTTGCGTAGCCAGGCATTCAAATAAAACTGTTACTAACGCGGCGACAAAAAAGGGCACTTTGGTTGTCTGAATGAATCATGAATGGCTTATAAGCACCTACATTAGGCGTCCTGGCAAAAACAGCCGGCACCTGCGAATAAAACGTCAAAGAGTTTTCCCTGTGAGCCTGTGAGGGTGTAGTCACAGGTATTTATGTCGTTACGAATGCTCGCTTTGCCCCAGCCATTATTATTATCCCGGGCCTGCGGCCCTCCTGCTCTTTTCACGGGTCTCGACGTGTCCTTCTCTCGCGAAAACCAGTGGAAGGTCGTCTCCTCCGGGTTCGTAAACTGAAACGGAAACATTCCGGAGGCTGAAAACAGACGAGCTGAAAACTGAATCATCCCCTTTTTTATAATGAAGCGACGAGCACGTTCTTCTCGCCGTAATTAGGGTTTCTCTGCACTCTCAACAATGTCCGCAATGGAATTACCTATGGAAAGTTTTGATGATGCTTATCTTTCGAATTGCCATGGAGGTAGAGATAGCTATATAAGAATGGAAAGGGCTCTCGGAGAATGAGAAAATGTTTACAAACTGTCTCCGCAACGTGTTCCTGCGGCTTTCATAATATTATTAATGCTTTCTTATTTCTGTTTCTGAAACTTCTGTTTCTGGGAACTTAGGTACAAGTGTCCTCCAACTTCTGCCGGTGTACCGCAAGATGGTTTATTGTTGTGAGGTAAGCACATCGAAACATAATGAAAATTCCAGGGGTTGGGTTATCTCTATATCATGATCCACGGCCAAAAATTAACTAGGATGAAGTTGGATAAAGTACTTGGAGCTTGCACGTTTTACCTCTTCGCTCATTGTCAACATTTGGAGGTGTTAAGTATATCGCAGCTTTGTCACAAACCAGGTGAATTGATGATCGTTTGTAAAACATGAAACGCTGCAATATTTCCAGGCTAGAAACATTTCATAGAGAGATGAATGCCAAAGGTCCAAACCAGGCTTCAAAACCATTTTATGGATGAAGAGCCTGTTTTCCAAACACAAATGAAGATCTTAGGTAAATGAGCCATTGTAGTTTGGAGAATTGTAGTCCGAGTTGCTTTCTCTTCATGAATATGTGGTTGTGGTTCTTCCATGTCAACCCCAGGTCTCCACGTGGACATCTAGGTACTTCGAGCTTTTTTCTGAGGCAAATGAATATCACTCAAAGTAACAGCGGGACCCAGTTTTACGGCGTAACGTGTATCCATGTCATGTTGGGTCGATTTGGTTTTTTATCGGTTTCATAGGATAATAACAAATTAAATAAGGTGTTATCTAGGTAAGTGTCCACCTCTTCTCTTTCCTCTATACCCAAGCCTGGAGGATGTGTTTGGAACACTTCTGCCACCTGACAAGCAAAGAATGTCTGCTTTCTCCTTATTATCCCGGTCCAATCCCTTGGCTACCAGAAAAGCCCAGGGCCATACGCATAAGCACCCCGGGATACCTTCGCCGCTATCTACCTGACACTCTGGAGAGAGGGTAGGTGGAGGGGGGTAGGTGGGGGTGCGAACTGCGGATGGTCGCCTATTTGGGCAGTGGAGTTCTTTCTTAGTATCATTCCATGTTAGACACTTAACGAGAAACGTTGCAATACGCACATATACAAATCTTTATACATAAACGTAAACATATACTTAGTGTTCAAATAAACACATAAAATCAAAACTTCGAAGCCGTGTACCAGTTATTCACACCACTCCCTGGATATTGCGCTGCAGCCAACAATACAAGTGTCCCCCTCAAGTCTCTGGATAAACATCACATCTTGGGCCCGTATTCATATCCCACTTTTAAGCCACATTTAGCATGTCTCTAACAAAAAGCGCTCGGCTACCTGATAAAAGCGGTCGTATTCATAGGCCACCTCTCACGTCCTGTTAGGGCCCATCTAACTAAAGGGGGTGTTGATTTGGCAACGTTGTGAAATGTACTCAAAACTACCTACCCGAAGGTGGACGCAGGTAGGCAAGAACCCCAAGCCGCTTTCGTTTTGCGCCGGGAGCCGCTCCGGGTAGATCACTAGATAGAGAAAGTAGATACATACACCAATCACGGCCCAGCTGGATATGTTTTCTTTGTCTAGTGATTTACCCCGAGCAGCTCCGCCTGGCAAAACGGAAGTGCTGGCAACTCTTGCTACATTGATGTACTGCGGATTGCATAAAACCTCGCAAAAAACTTTCAGGGAGTTTCTTCCACAGTTTCAAGAATAGCGGCCTGGATCTGTTAACTTAACAAGTGAACACCTGTTTCGACTGTTTTGTGCAAGTCGTCCCTGCCTTGAGTACAGTAAATAGTAAAGGAGTATGACCGAAAGGGACATCCAGAGCATTGCGCACTTCCTGCATTTCGGCGTCATGCTTCTAAATCAATATTTTAGAAAAAAAATGTGATTTTCGTCACACTTCCCAAGAACACACGGCACAGCTTGTAGGTTAAATGGACTCAAAACACGCCTGTTGGCACATTTGGATCCCATCTAACTTGACGCATGCGTGAGACCATCCAAAATCCCTTAAAGACACGTAAAAGAGACATATGAATAGACGCGTCTCTAAACATCCCCTTTTAAGACGACTTTAGAGACGCCTGTTTAAAGTGATGATAGAGGCGCGCTAAAACCACGTATGAATACGGAAATGTTAGAGGCGCATCTTTAAAACCGCTTCTAACGCTAAAAGGGGGATATGAATACGGGCCTTGGTCTTTTGAACTGGATGTACATAACAATCCCTAGCCCAGCTTCCGTTTTCCATATAGAAGGAATAGAATGAATCCGTTGCTTGGTTAATGAGTTTCTTTATAGCTTTCTTCAAGGAACAAGGAATACCCAGCAGCTTCAGTAGGTTTAGAATTCCTAAAGTATTTTTGTAGAGTACGACTTATATTATCTTACAAAAGTTCGTTTGGCCTTCCTGCAGCTCCATTGAGTCTGGCTTAATCAAAAGGTGCTCTGGTGATCAAGATCATCAGTGTCTCCTTGCTTGACTTGCTTGTCAGGTTTTTAACAGCCGTGTCGATGTCATTTTCGGATTTCAGTAGGATATCTACGAGTAACTTTTCTTGTATCGAAAGTTTATGAAATTTAATCGATCTGTTCTCTTGTCGCTGAGTGATACTGATTCCAGCTTGATTAGTATTTTAGACCTTAGCATCACCATCACAACATAGTGATCAGATGATAAGTCCAGGTTATTTTAACGTCTCTTACTGGAATTCCTTATGTAACACAGAAATCAAACAAATCGGATATTTTCTTGGGATTCGAGGGCTAGTACTGTGTGTATACTATACTAGGTGACAAGTGGCTGAAAATTGAAATTATTGACGTCCATACACTTCAGCAGTTTACGGTGTTTTGCTGATACTAGTATTGAGCCTCATCTCGTTGTTTTCCATTGCAGTCACTTCCACCAGAAATCTGTTTTCAAGTGTCTCAAAGAACAAACAGAACTGTTCCCAATTTCTTATGTCTGTGTTTGAAACTTCTGTTTCTGGAAACTTATGTAGATTCAAGTGTCTTCCAACTTTTCTGCCGGTGTACCACACGACGGTTTATTGTTGTGAACACATCGAAACGTAATGAAAATTCCAAGAATCGGGTTATCCCGAGGGTTATCCCATATCATCCGATCTCTGTAATTTCAGTCATCGCATCGCATATCGACCTATTAAAATCATGATGAGAAACCCTCAGTCTTTCAAGTTTCCTTGCTCCGGGAACATTTTTAATATCCCGCCGCGTCGCCCTCGCATCATGCCGAGCTATGTTTGGTGCTCGATTTTGGCAGGAATTCCATCCCCAAGACCGTAATTAAGTCGGCTCGGACCGCATTTTGACGAGGACGTCACGGCCAGACCACGCCGAGCTGAGGTACAATAATAATTGAAAGCAAGAGTAGGTATAATTACGCATCGATCACTTCCTGCCGGAAGCTCGCAACAACCTTTCCATCCTTCCTTTCCTGAAAGGGTGTAGCGCGAAAAGCAACGAAAATTAATATTTCTTTTCGCGAGAACGCGAGAAACGCACAATTAGAATCGATGTGCTGGAGCCGTTTTCGTTCAAAATCCACTAAAGCTCGCCAGGTGTGGGAGAGTGGGCGGCATCGGCATTCCAACGAGAAATCCGAGCGACTACGTCTCTTCAAGCGACTTGTCGAAGTTTTTAAATAAACTCAATGGCTTAATTCAAAAGGTGCAAATTGAACTCTCAAATTGATTGGTGAGCAAAGCGTATACGAAATTTTCGACGATAGGTAGTTCTGCTGCTTTCCAATTCACACCCCCACTGACTGCTCGTTGCTTGTGAATACCTTTCATAATTATTCATGCAAGTTCATTTTTTTGCAGAGAAACGTCACTGATGGAAGCACTAAAACAATATGAATTTTTTGGGCAGGCACATCAACACTTCAATAGAATCTGCTTGTTTCAATTAAACTTGCATCAGGCTAACATTGATGACTTCAAAGGCTATCGTATAGTTCTTTATATATCAAAGAAACTTGAAATTGGAAAATAGCCTACTTCCAATAGGAGCGTACAATTTCCTGTTTTGTTCAGAAATGCTCAAAGAATTTTCTTTCATACCCACATTCAGGAACTCTTTGATGTGTCTGTCTTTCTTGAACTTTTTTCAACAGTTGCTGTAACAATCATATCAGGCTCCCACTCACCAAATTGGTTAGGTATTCTGTTCAAGGACGCATCAATTGCTGAGAATAAAAATTATTTCATCATGTTCTTCCATAAAAAGCTATTCAATTGGGAGTTAGAACCTCTTTCACTTATTCGCTAAACTAGCTCCAAAGAACGGTGCATAACCGCGGCTATATGTATTGAGATAGGACATGGTCAACAGCCCTCTTCTGCTTTACACAAGAGCTTATTTTGGCATCTGGGGCACAGGTAATTGGGCAAACCACACATTCCTGCTCTCCTCACAAGAGCAACGGGTTTCAACTCAAGGGACTTGCATGCAGACACCCCCAGACAACCTCCTCTCATCGTCAGCCTTGACTCTAATGATTGAAGTTCATGAATTTGCGTATGTTAAGTATCTGCTCAATCTATTTTGTGAGAATGTACTGTGCTGAAGACTGTGATCAAACTGTGATGATGCTTTTTTGACCTATGAGATTTTTTTTATTTCTGCTGCTCTGGCATCCCACTGGTCAAAAAATCTCTTCTCGTGATTTTGCAATGGGAAATCACACTTACCGCATGAATCGTTACATTCTCGCTGCAACGAGACTTAGGTGCAATGCCGGCGAATTAAGGAAAATGAAGTAACAACTCCCCCGTCAAATTATGACCATGTTCATAGAAGTATCACGAAAATCATCGCCAAGTTCGATATTTTGCTCAAATTCCAAATCCCACAACGGATTAAGAAGCGACACTCTATACCTGGTCGACTCTTCTCTTCTAGACTTCAGCAAGGCCACCGATTAGACGGTCCTTCGGCTATTTTCAACAAAAATGCTTCCCAACGGGTTCAGCGAGTCGTCATCAGTGCTTTGAAAGCTACCTTACTGAACCTGGTGGATAATGTGTCAGGAGCAAAGGATGGATGTCCTTCCTCCAGGTGAAGCCTGCGGTTTCACAGGATGTGCCTCCTCTTTTTTTTTTGTTTGATGTGGTACCTTGTTAAAACCATGATTATTTGGAGTACCTTATCGTATACTCAATTAGTGCTAGGGATAGGAAAATTAGCTAGAGGTGCTCCCAATAAATGATTGCCTGAGATTTGTTTTCAGCCGTGGTTTTCAGTAATATTGCCCGAACTGACCAATCTCACCATGTGACCCATTATTATGTTAATAAGAATAGTTCAACATAGACAGGAACATGATGAATAATGAATGACATTTGGAAACTCCGCTCTTAGTTAATTAGTACCTATAGTAAGCGTATTGTTAGTTAGGTACCTACCTAGTATGTATAGCGCTGAGCAGAACAGAAACATATAAGCACTCGGAATATTTGAGCAGGTGCATGAATTGTTAATTTGAGGAGGAGAACATTGTGATGTACCTATACGATACCTATTAGATGAGAAATAGGAAACAACTTTCATTTACTCAGCATAAAATGCGAGAAAACGTGAAATAAGAAAAACGCCGAGCTCTGAATACTTCCGGATATTTCCAGGAGTCTTGTCTTGAGCCGGTAGATGACGCCACGCTACAAGCAACTTCTCAAACCAGCTTGACAGCAGATCGTTTGCTCATATAAATAGTAAGGTACTGGATGGACTTCGTCCTGGTGTTAGTTTGTCCTTAATTTCTTGGAAATTCTTCAGGATAGAGCCGCAGTTCTGACTTCACCATGTGAGTCACAGCAAGCGAATGCCTTGTCAAAACCATCGTCAGTGTAAGGAATGTCACCGGCGCCAGCAACGGCTTATTCCAAGCTTCGTGCACTGTAGCAAAACCGAGAGCAAAACGGGTACCATATTTGCCCCATCTTCCCTTATGTGGAAATTGTGCTCCTACGTGAGCTTGATGGCCAATATAATTAATTTACTTGAAACCAAGGAAGAGTAATAAATAGATGGAACAAAATTTATTTTTCTTTTGACAACGCTGCTCAATAATTCCTTTGACAAGATATGTTCCAGAAACAGCTACGTGACCACACGCCTGTAGCGTCTCAGAGAAACCGGCAATTGTCGCTCTGAGGTTATTAACATTTCTCGAGAATACCCAATTCTTCAGTGAAAGTGTAACATACGACCTAACCAACTAACAGGACCAAAAGGACGTCTCATAAACTCCAAAACTCAAGATCGGAGATCGTGGAATCAAATATTATAAAACCAGCGCCTACGTTGGGCGTCTCGAAGGAAATCAACTGATACAGCCCAAATTACTTTCAATTACAGTGTGAATAAATGCACGAAATAGCCGAATGATATTCCCCGGCAGACCGAAAGTTGTGGAATCATTTTTTCAGTGAGATGATCAGCCGACCAGGTAGGATCTCGAAACCTCATATCGATAGAAAAAAGTTATTTGTGAATCGTGGATAAATAGGACGAGAAATAAGCTGATGCCGTCGCGTTCGGTGCAAGTAAATGCGCGAGCAAAAATATTACAGAAGTTGAATCGTCGCGCTATATCACAAAATTGTTAGAATAAATACCGGAATCTCACTCGGCGCTCGACCCCCTCTCTGTTAATTCTCGCTGGTGGAAATAACAACTTATGCCTTTCTGATTTTCAATCATAGAAATATATCTTTTGGATGTAATCACAGAAATTACTCTCCAGCCTACGGAGTAACCGTATTTGCTATACCGGGTGATCATTTGAAAACTATCCACCTGCAATAACTCCCGATTCCTAGTCATTATTTCTTCGAGCAAAAACAGGTCGATTTTTATATCGAGGAGGACATCTAAAACATACATTGGAAAATTTCTATTTTCAGTCCCCTCGCCCCCACCCATCCCAAAAATGAAATTTCAAATTATGCTACCTACCTTGCGATACATCAAACTGAAGGAAAATAAATAATCTTTTTGAAAAAAATATTTTCAAAAATTTCAACTTTACCCTCCTTCTCCCTAAAAATTCTCTGAGTGTCCCTTTAAATATTCTGGACCCCTCAGTTCTCTTTAGTTTAGTCAGCATCATCCTGAATAGCATCAAAGAAGAGAATTGTAGGTAGAAAAAATGACACTCAAATTGACCCCATTGCTCTCCCCCATCTCAACTTAGAAATTTAACAAAACACTACTCACTTTGTGATACATCGAATTAAAGGAAATTTAGTTCTCTTTCTAAGAACAATTTTTTTTGAATTTTCAACCCCTTCCTCATTCAATTGGACATTTGGAGAATTTTAGTGAGGAAACGGGGGGTTTAAAAATTTCAAAAAAATTGTATTCAGGGAGAGAATTCAATTCCCTTCAATTTGATGTATCACAAAGTGGGTATTGTCATTTTATATTTTTAAGGTGAGGAGGGGGGAGCAAAGGGGTGAATTTAGGTGGCACTTTTTCTATAGAAAATTTTCTCTTTCGATGCTGTGCAGGATGACGTTGACTGCATTGAAGAGAATTGAGAGGTCAAGAATATTCAATTGAACACTCAGAGAATTTAAAGGGGAAGAGGGGTGGGGTTGAAAATTTTAGAAATATTTTTTCAGAAAGAGAATTCAATTCTGTTAAATTTGATGTATCGCAAAGTAGGTAGTGTCATTTGAAATTTCAAAGTTGGGGTAGATAGGGGCGAGGGGGCTAAAGATAGAAATTCGCTAAAGTATGTTTTAGATGTTCCCCTCGATATAAAAATCGACCTGTTTTTGCTCGAAGACATTTCCACTAGGAATCGGGAGTTATTGCAGGTGGATAGTTTTCAAATGATCACCCGGTATTTACTACACCGATGGGTTGACGTCACATGCTTCACAGTGACGTTACCTACAACTTTGGTGACCATGTGTTAATTTTTATTTTTATTAGTTTACGGGCATTTTCTAATTTTTCTTGATAATTAAAGCATGCATAGCGTAGTTTGGCAAGCTGTTTATTATTCGTGCTTTGTGAATACCTATTTTTCTTTTGTGAAAATACTTTGTTTCATTGGTTGATTATACTCTATGTCTGATTTGAAATGATTTAATTACTGCATTACAAGAAAGTTCACACTATCTGCTATACTGGTTGTTGAGACGCGGGCCCGTCCTTTATACACTTCCCTTTAAAGACGTCCAAAAGCACGTCTGTCACAAAAATCTTCGGTGTGCCCATCGGTTGTCGAACCGTGCTCCCGGCCCGCAAAACGGGAGTAAAATACATTTTGCGGTGGTGGCAACGTTACGCTATCGAATTAGTTTCAAGGCCTTTCAGGACAGTCGAAGGACACACGCTTCCTCTACAATCTAGTACCACGATACTTCCCCCTTATAACAATTCCTTTTTCCGGTGGTATAGGTACAGCACAAGATCAAGATGATTTCGTGATTCAACTCTCTTGAATTTTATCATTCGAATAGTCAACTAGTCTTATAAAAACGGCAAGTGAAGGTGGAGAAACAGTGATAGCACGCATTTTACACGAAATACGGAGTGATTACGGAATGGCACACCAGAACAGTACTACGATAATTATATGAAATCTTTCATGGAGACCACAATGCTAACAAAATTCTTTGACTTTTATTTTCAAAGTTACGGGGAGTCAAATTTTATCTGTTGTCCTTCGAACCCTTTTAGTTTCAAATTATTTCAGAACATTTTGATCAACTGTTGGTGGCAGAGTTATGATGAAGAAATATCAACTACTAACTGTGTATTAAATTTCCATTTATTATAGGGGGTGAGTCAGAAGCCTCAAAAATTATTATCCTTCAACAATGCCTAGAAACCATCTGGTTGATCCCTCAACCGATGCAGAGCAGATCGATGGTCACATGGTTTTCTATCAAGACATTTATTTGGGATTTTTTCTTAAATCTTCCATTAATTTGAGTGCGCTGAGGGAGTAAGTCCCAGCATTTGGAAGTGAACATTGTTCCAAGTCATTTACAGAGTGAACCGTAGGTGTACTTGAAAGCAACAATTATTGCAAAATGAGCTTCGGCTCGAAGCTCATATAGGTACTCAAGTTTGAGCTGGACCTCAAGTAACGATTCTGAAATTTCAATTAAGTATAAGCTTCGGAGCCAAGATAACACAATGAAAATTTCAAAGCCAAACAACAACCTATTCTCTGTATTTTGAGTACCTGGTAAGTGAGTATTATTGAAAATAATGAGGTTGGCAACTAGCTTTCCCTCGCTGAATAAGAACGGAACTGCTGAAACTACAAGCATAAAACTCAGATTTTGGGGGAAGGGGTTTGATCACATACTGAAAATATTGTTTGTCTGTGCCTTGATTTAATTTAACAAACGAGTTTGTACCTCCTACGTATGGCCTTCACCTGTCGTATACAAACGTTACAAACTTCTCAATTGAGTACCCTCCGGATGCGTGCCGCTCTCTCCAATTATAATTTTCCGGATTTTCAAGAAATTCCCGCGAAACATTTCCTGCACGGCATGTCTGTTTTACTTCATTCAATTCCTCAGCTCAGTCTAGGCATGGCACGCTGCACGCTCCTTTGGCCCATCAAAACACAAGTCCGGTAGCCGCAATCGAAGCCTTTGAAATTGAATACACACACCACCACCACACGTCCTGATGCACGGTTTATTTGAAGTTGCTCGCACACAGCTTGTCTCTGGCATCGACACTCCACGAAACGATGCTCTTTTGTAACATGTTGCGTTTTCGACTGGCTTCCTACGAATAAAATAAGAAATCATCTATAACTCTGCGACAACGACCTGTGCTGGATTTTCGGAAAGCCATCACCGACCGCACGTGAAAACATCTCCTTATATTCCCTTAAATGGAGGGAAAATCACTTTATGGGCCCGTCGACTGTCGATTCGGAAAGGGACGAAAATAAACTTGAAGAAGCCAGGAACAGGGGGCGAGATGATGATGAAGCGATCGGCAAGAAGACTTATAAGGCGATAACGACGCGAAAGCTCAAAACCAAGCAGTTCCTGATCGGTCAGGACCCGACTTGGGGCCCTAATAGCCAGAAATAATAGCTTTTAGGGTTCGCTTGTTCTGTAATTCCATGGAATCTACATAAATCTGGACGCTCGCGCTATATGGGCCTAGTCTGAAGCAAAATCGATAAAGACCAGTCTTACGAGTCTTAGCATGACGAAATAATATTTTGTGTACTACTATAGCGCCAAAAACGGCATAGCATGACGGACGTGAATGCAGTTCGAGACCCTAGGCCGAGGGCTGCACGTAAGAGAGTTATGAATGCGGTTTTCAGCGCGAGTAGCACACCTACATCATTTTTCGTGCTGATTTTATTGAAATTATGAACAAATAAAATCATATCAAACAATCGTTGGAACACATTTCGAGTTGGTACTTCTTTATTCATCACAAAGACACGAGGCATACACCTACTAAATTCAGATTTTTTTGTGTCAAATATCAATTTGAAAAATTGCGTCGTCCAATGTTTGCATTTTCTTGCTCAAAACCGCCCTCCCGCTCCCCAATAGGGTGTTGTGGTATTCCCCCTTTGTACTTTTTTATACGTTGGTACCTGAAGTAGGTACGGTCGTTGACGTTCGTAGCGTTTGCCGATGGGAGAGGGAAATGACGCTGTGCTGGGCGCTGTCTGAGCCGCGTGTAGAGAAGAGCCAGCTATGGTGAAGAACACGTAATTTTTAGTGCAACGACGAGTGCGCGTCGGTTTCTCCTAATTTGAGGTCGGACTTTCTTTGATTATTGTATCGTAATTGCGGCTTCCACCCACTCACCAAATCATGCATTTCGATACCTATTTTGTCCGCAAAATTATTGTACATAACACGAAATTATTTGTTCTCTTTGTTCCCAACGGGCTTGCATAACTCGCAGTTTTTCCCCTTTGAAATCAAGGTGCTTTGCACTGCTTTGAATTTTGTGCAATTTATCTACTCCCAAATGATCTCAATATTGATGGCAAAGACCATAAACTAGTGAGTGTGCACTCATGACGTGGCCTCTGAACTGCGCTGTCGCGCGCATGTCGAAGTTTCATTAATGTTTCTTTTCCACAAGTTACGTCACAAACAGTAAGACGACAAAAAGAAACTCTGCTACGCCAAAATCAGACGCTAAGTAGAGAACAGTAATTTTGAAGATTCATTCACATTTCATTGTTCATTGTCGGGTTGTACATGAAAGTTAAGGAAAGAAAGAGAGACTTGCCGCTTCTCCGTGTCCTGGGGGGGGTCCACCACTTGTATGAATCTGCCCTGTTGAGTCTACTAACCTTTTCTTATTTGGGAGGAATTATGTAAAGCGACGAAGAGAGGGCCACAGGTTGGTTCGAGTCGATTTTCTTGTATTTACTGTTATTTACTGTATGTGATTACTGTTTACTAACCATTGTTCTGTTTTGTTTGTATGTATATATTTGTGGGGTTTGTGATGGGTAACTGCTGGGGAATTTCGGGCGAATGCGTTATAGATACTTCTTTCTTCCAATTGCTTACTAAAAGTATGACCAGCTTCAACTTCTGTACTTATTCATATCTCACCTGTTTCTTGTTCATTAATCTACCCATCTATCTCTTATTTGTGTTTTGTTTATTCGCCTACACAATCACTTATCATTTATTTCTTGCTGATTTATTGACTTGTTTACCCATCATTTTTTTATTGTTAATTTATCTATCAATTTGACTTCTTTTGTTTGTAAAGTGTAACATTAATTGCTGAGCGTGAAGTATCCTTTTGTTGTTACGTAAATAACTTGTAAACGAAACAAACGTTTCAAAGATGTTCAAGCATCAATTCACGCTGACTTGATCAATGCATTACTGGAGTGACTTCTCTGTCATTTCATCATGACTCATTCACACTTGACTTTTGTTCAGATCATTTGGGAAAGGATTTTTCAGCAATCAACCAGGCTATACGCATGGGTTTCTTTGACGTGTTCTTCCCATGTGTGCCTGTCAGCGGATACGTCACTTCTCTTTGCGATTGAATTGACAGTTTGCCATGTTTCATGATTTCTTGTTTTGTTTTGCTAATCTGATGTTGTGTTCATTTCATTGTTGTAAATTCCTGCATTGTCTAAATAATTTGTGATGACTTTTCTGGTTTCATTTGTCTTTGTGTTTTGTTGTTCTTCATTCATGTTGTGTCATTTTGTCACTGTCAATGTATGGTTGTGAGGTGTTTTGAGAAAAGAAACAAATCCATTCAAATCTTTGCAATTGATTTTCAATAAACATTCATTTTGCTTGCATTTCATCCGCGTTTCATTCAAGAATAAAACTTCATTCCCAATGACACATTCTCATCTCGACTAAGGACTCACACAACGTAGGGAAAAGGTAAACGACGTGGGGAAGGGAAGAAACAACGACGATCACTGTCAACATCGAAAACGGGGTTACACTACAGTGTTTTCACAATTTCTTAATAATCGAAAAACAGAATGTACTTGGGGTCTGAATCCCACTAGTAAATTCAGTTTTGCCAAAAAAATCCTCACAATGATCTAAAAGGGGATACAAGCTTTCACATATATGTAGGTATGTATTAGTACATGATTATGTGTGATTTTGGGGGATTTTTGATACAGTAATAACACCCTATTGTTGGGAATTGCTCTTGATGGTGAAAACACAGTTTATCATCAGAAATCGCCAAACCAGTGATGTGAGTCGGGTATTTACCGGGTAGGTAGGTAAATATAAATCGGGTATTTACCCAGTATTTTCCCGAGCGATATTTACCAACCCTACCCAGTTTGACAGAAAAGTTGACACTGTTGACAGCTCGGTTGACAGTGTTGACGGTTAAAGGTTAAATTATTTCTTTTTTCAAGTTCCAAGACTTCGAAGGCTTTATAAACATAACCTTCAAAGCACTTATTATTATTTTGCTGCTGTGAGCAAAAATCATTATTGTTTGTTGCTGTTTCTCCAATTGTTCGTCACAATAATTAATGAAAATAGATACCCTATTAAAGACCCGATTCTGGGTAAATACCGGGTATATACCTTGGGTATTTACCCTTAAATATAAAAACCCGGGTATTTTACATCACTGAGCCAAACCCAGTCTAAAAAAATTAAAAAAAAAATATAGAGAAGACTACCCTATTTACACGTTACAAATCCAGTCGGTAACACGATGAGCTTGGCCCCGCTTTCAAAGGCGAAGGTCCCGGGTTCTAATCCGCACTGGGTCAGATGGACTTTTTCACGCGTCCCTTAGTATACTGGGGCATCTACTATCGTGCGATGATGCCCCGGGAAGAGGCATGAAACGAGAAAGCCATCGAAACAAAGCCCCCTCCGATAAATCCCCAACTGATCCAAAGATGTAAATCTTACAGTACTGCGTTGTTCTCGTCACCATTGTTATTATTTTTTCATTTAGTTCGTTTATTTAACATCGGCCTATTTCCGCAATGAAGCCTAACACCGACGCCGGTGGATGCATTCCTCCACTATACCGGAATTTTGCCGAACCCCCGTGTGTTCCAACACAGGGTAAGGATTTTTAACGACCACCGACATCGCCATCACACCACAAGCTCCTCTCACCATTGTTATCGTTACAGAAAAAAAATTTACAGAAAAAACCTGCTAATAACCTAGCAGCTGTTGATGCAGGGCAAAAAAAAGCCAGATTTTTCAGAAATAAACCTCTTTTGCGGAATCATGTTGCCTAAGTTGTAATTTCTGTCTGTAAGTGCTGTCATGCCCGCTGATATTGCCAACCTTTGGGATTAAAAGATGCGTAGATATCGAAATGGAGCCTCTTTCGATACGCGAATGGCGTCATTTGCGTATCGAAATGACTTTCTTATAAACGCAAAATAGAAAAAAATGTTCATCGATTTCATGCTCAAATAAACAAGGCCCCCGGGTCTTTGAATTGAAATACGCTCAATTAGTGATGACGTCAAAAGTTATGCTAGGTCAGGGTTTTGTATGACAACAATCTCTCCTAAGTTGGTAGCACCTACTGTCACTCCTGATTCTCCCCTCTACCCCTTCCCACACCCTCCACTGCAGCTGTCAAGCAAAATGTAAAATGTATTTAACCAGCATTCCCATTCTCGAAGGTCCTTTTGGTTACGAAACATCCTATAGGAAGAGATCGTTGTACTCACCTCTAAACGGTTGATAAAGATAAATAAATCATAGTACGCAAATATTCCATTAGCTGTCACTTTGACAAGAAATGTTGCCAACTTACTTATTGTTCGTTGTTTTTATTACAGCTACTAGTTTTTATACAAAACCTTGACCCAGGCCACGTTTTGACGTCACACTAATTGAGCGTATTGAATCGAACTGAAGAATCAAAGAAATTATAACACTGGGTCTGAGTTTTTTAAAGCAAATATTGTCTGCGGTAATTTAGGCAAAAGAAAAAACTGAATTAAACACTTCCTGGGTTTCACCGAAATGAACATTTCGCGCGGAAGTCTAGTGTTTTGACGATTCGAGCCGAGAATTTCATCATCAGATTTGCATATGAAAACGCACCCTTGCTGAATTCAGCGAAAGCCGAAACGACGTTGACACATCCTCATCAGACGGCTCTGGGCCAATGTTTGCTGGTTACATAAACAACCAATTCAGAATCTGAGAAAGCTGATGCGTACCATCTCTGCGTGTGTGTGTGTGTGTGTGTCTGTGGAATTGCGTCACGCCATGTTAGGGGAATTCAATGCTGTTCATTTGGTTCCGTTTTACCGCAGAGAGACATCTCGTGCAATTCCACGTCTGTTAATAACAGGAGGAAGAATGCCCCAGCCACGAGGCGGGTAATTCGCGCCCAATAAGAGGGTTAGTGATTCGCGCGGCGAAATTAAAGACGATGAATTACGAATTTTCGGAATAAATCTTTTTAAATTAGAAATCTACGATTTTCAGTCTTTCAATTGAATTGATCGGCAGCATGGTGGTGAAATAAACGAACTCACCTTGAAGCAAACGAAGAGGGAGAAGGGCATGGTCAAAACGACGACGACCCATGATAGAGCCGTGAGTATCTTGCCACATGTTTTGGTGTTGTCTTCTTCCACCAGCTCTGCTAGAAAAAACAGAAAATTCCAGTTAGATAGTCAAAGGAACGGAAGGTGATTACGTGTAACGGTGCAGTGTCGAATTTCCAGTGGAAATAATGGGCATAATGGAAGCTTTTTGCAGTGTAGGTAGGCATCGGCCATTGTCCCAGCCGTCGTAGCAGTCGTAGCACAACCAGGAAGCATAATTATTATCAAGCGAAACAATATAATGTATAAAATGTCGATAACAGCCAAATATCAATTAGTCTTTGTTGCTATTGTTATTGTTTGGCTCCGCCGTAATGCGTGCCGTGACATGCAGCAAATTGTGTTATTCGAATCGAATAGACTGACACGAAACGTTTTTTTACTGCTTTTTTTGCAACAGGTTTACGTTCGAGGCTCAGTGTATCCTAAGCTAGAATAGTGGATCGTTAAAGGGTTAGGTACATTTTGTAATACATAGGTATACCTCAAGTATTTCGCGATTAATACCTTGTGAATTGCCTTTTTCATTCTCGTTGCTAGAGAAAAATCGAATGGTGAAAACCGCATCTCGATACTGAAGGAAATCGGGCTTTACCACTTTTACAAACGCGAAATATTGGCCACTAGCCCCCAGGTCCATTGCCAGGCTCGCCGAATGTGGTGACGGGTAACGACAGGGTTGTCACAGTATTAGGGGTTTCTGATGTGACAAAAAAATTATCAACGGAAATCGGTTTTTGTCTATATTTTTGTTGAAGTAGAAACTCCTTTAAAGTGAAATATGTACGGAGAATGCCGAGGGCAATGCTATTACTTGAATTTTCAAAATTACCAAAAAAGTTTGTGAAGTTTTGATTTTGTTTTTCGAAAATTTGAAAACTAGATAGCAACGCCCATATATCTTTTTTCAAGAAAGTCGCATACCCAATTTTGACTTTTTATTTTCAAAAAACACGCACATGAACGAGATGATTGTAGGTAGTAGCATAAATCCATAGTGCGGCTCGGTGCGTCCGACACCTCGACACCCAGATGGGTAAAAGAGGTTACGATTATATATATATTTTCAAAAAAAAAGGTACCAAAAATAGTTTCCCGTAAATATGAAAAGGAGAATTGGTAGAAATCATTTTTTGTACCATTTTTTTTTAATAGAAAGTTCAAATTTGGTATGCGACTTTCTTGGATAGAGATGTATGGGCATTGCTATCTAGTTTTCAAAATTTCCAGAAACAAAATAAAAAACTTCTGAACATTTTGAAAATTGATTGGCGTTTCCCGTACATTTTTTTGACGGAATTTCTACTTGAAGAAAAAAATTAACTAAAACCGATTCCCGGCAAAAAGTTCTTCTGTAATATCAGAAACCCTAAATAGGACGGAGATTGGTGAAATAAGCCGTTGCAAAATCAATCGCTGTGGACTCATTCCTTGACAGAAATTCACCATTTAAGTCTCTTCCGAAAGCTACAAAGATGTACTTTGGTTTGAGCTCATTGCCATTTCCAAAATCCAAGAATATCATCTTCAAATTTCAAAATTTCCGATTTTTTTTCGGATCTTCGAAATACCAATAGACTCAAACCAAAGTACATCCTTGTAGCTTTCGAAAGAGACCTGAATGATGAATTTCTGTCAAAGAATGAGCCCACAGCGATTGATTCCGCAACGCTCTAGTTTACCAATTCAACTCCGTCCTTTAATCAATTATTATCGTACAAGGTGGTAGGTGGTGTCTTGTTGAATTTTGAAATTGGAGTGAGGGAGAGCAAAGGGGTGAATTTGGGTAGCATTTTTCCACCGAAAATTTTCTTCTTCAATGCTACCTGGGATGATGCTGACTAAACTGAAGAAAATTGAGGGGTCAAGAATATAAAATGAGACAGTCAGAGAATTTCCGGAAGAAGGAGGGTAGGGTTACAAATTTTGAAAACATGTTTAAAAAAAATTAATTCCCTTTAATTTGATGTATCGCAAGGTGGGCAGTGTCATTTGAAATTTAGAAGCTAGCTAAGGTGGGTGGGGATGAGGGCGAGGGGGCTTGAGATAGAAATTCGCCAATGTATGTTTCAGGTGTCCCCCTCGATATAAAAATCGACCTGTTCGAGATTTTTACAAAAAATGAGGTGAAAAGCACAAAACCCCCTCTGTTGTGTTTTTGTTGGGCCACACTGTATAGAAATACAGACAAAGGGGTCAAGGAGAGACACCATTTTTCGAGGCATTGCGTGCTGCATAGCCAACATTGTGTAACGTGTGGAAGAAAGCTGTACATAGAAGATTCAAAGCTGTGGCTGTGCTATCAATTTGTGTTTTTCACTCAGGTTGGTTTTCTATCTTGATCATAACCATGAGCACTTTCCTTTCACAACAAAACTCACTGATCTGATCTAAGTTAGAGAGAGAAAGAGCGAAAAATCACATGCGCGAAAGTGAGACAAAACTAACAACTTAGGTCAGAATACTTAGTTCAGGTTGTAAAAGGAAAGCACCTTATATTACGACGAAAAGCTACGCTCACTAGGAATACTTCTGAGGAATACTCAGTTAACCGTGTGTTTTTCGGAAACCGCACCAGCTCATAACTTTTTTCTTATCAGATATACTAGTATATTGGAAATAGAATATCTGCTGGAATTAACTCAAACAAAAACGATTTTTTTACCATGGCTAGCTTTCAGTTCCCTCTTCAACATATCAAAAGTCCTCAACTCTGGGACAGCTACAAATTAGTATACAGGGTGAAAGTTCATTATTTTTCCTTACTTTCTTTTTTTCTTGAAAAACTGATGACTGAAAAAAACGGTTTTAGGCTAGTTTGATAGGCCATAGTCTTCCAATGAACATATAAAAAATAAACCACCCAGCCACTCCTGTGTATCGAGTTACAGGGTGGAAACTATTTTTCATCTTTAATTTTTTTTCTTGGTGGAACTGATCTATATTGAAACCGGTACAAGTTCTTTTGCAAGCTTATAATGTCATACTGAACATATGAAAGAGATACATCTCTACAACTGCTGCTTTTCAATTTACAGGGTGAAAAGTCATTTTCACGTTTTAATTTTTTTCTTGGTGAAATTGGCTCACACAACAATTGCGACTGATTTTTCTGTAAACTTGAAGTTTCTAGTCAAACATATCAAAATGATACATTTCTGCTACAACTAATTTTTTGTTTTATAAATTTAAATGTTTGGGTATATTTGGGTAAATTGCATCAAAAATTCAAAAAATCTTGGAACGCAACCGATCATTTAAATTTGTAAATAAAAACGTAGCTGTAGCAAAAATGTATAATTTTGATATGTTTGACTAGAAACCTCAAATTTTCAGGAAAACCAGTCGCAATTGTTGTGTGAGCCGAAATCATCAAGAAAAAAATTGAAACGTGAAAATGACTTTTCACCCTGTAAATTGAAAAGCAGCAGATGTAGAGATGTGTCATTTTTATATGTTCAGTATGACATTATGAGGTTGCAAAAGAACTGAAACCGGCTTCAATCTAGATCAGTTCCACCAAGAAAAAAAATTGAAGATGAAAAATAGTTTCCACCCTGTAACTTGATACGCAGCAGTTGCTGGGTGCTATATTTTTTATATGTTTATTGGAAGACTATGGCCTATCAAACTAGCCTAAAACCGTTATTTTCGGTCATCAGTTTTCCAAGGAAAAAAGAAAGTAGAGAAAAATAATAAACTTTCACCCTGTATACTGATTTGTAGCAGTCCCAGAGTTGAGGACTTTTGATATGTTGAAGAAGGGACTGTAAGCTTGCATTGGTGAAAAAATCCTTTTTGTTTGATTTAATTCCAGCAAAGCACCTATTTTTTTCTGTTTCCAATATACTATACAGGTTTCCCAGCTAAAACAATCCAGCGCAATTTTTTCAAAAAATATCAAAGCAACCAAAAAAATGTCTCAATTTATTCACTGATGTGTCAAACAGACTGTCAAGAACTTTTTGAATTCATTCTATCAAGAACTGCTGTTAAACACCTAATAAAAATATAATAAGACAGTAAGAAGCATGGAAGAAGACTGCTGCTTATGCAGCAAACAATCGCAGTGCATTACCAGCCGCTGTTCCTGCAGGAAGGACGGAAGAGGCTGCTCATCGGCGTGTGGAATTAGATGCCAAAACAAAACCCCAACAACACAGGAGGAAGCTGTCGGTCAAGATCCCATAGCACAACATGTGGTAGATGTGATGCAACGAGCCTTCGGGGCCAATTTGGTCAACAACGAAGGCGGACCTGATTCCAGTTGGCGTTCTTTATGGAAAAAAATCATTCATTTGAACGGAAAACAGTACGACCTACCCCAAGGCGCTACTGGAAGGCAATTTGTTGACATTTTGGGGCGTGAAATCCAAGATGTTGCAAACGGTGTCGGTCCGTCAGAAAGAATTTTTATTCTGACAAGCTGCATACTTCAGCGAGATGGAATGGTAAACAATGCGCAAGATATACGACGACTATTGAAACGAAGAATGGAAACTTGGGAGGGAGGACACATCGAGGAACTGGTAGCTGAAGCTGTTAGGTGCAATTCAAAATTCAAGAGCAAAATTGGATCAAGAGATAACGAAGAACATTTACACAGAATTTTTACACGGTTATTATTGAAAGGGAAGATTAGAGATGCAACGCGGTGGGTGACTGGTCGGGGATGTGGAGGAATTTTGGATCCTAAATCAGAGATAGGAGATAGGTCAGTCTTCGACATTTTGAAAGATAAACATCCGGATCAAGCTGCTCCGGTCCCAGAAGCATTCACTGAATGTGAGGTTCTGCCTGTATTGATAGATGTGGATGTAACTGGTCGACATATTGAGAGCGTGGCTCGAAGATTGAATGGAGGTGCTGGACCGAGTGGAACTGATTCGGATCAGTGGAAAGCAATGTTGCTTAGATATGGTGCTCACAGTTCTCGATTACGCGAAGCCGTGGCTTCCCTCACACGTCGTCTGGCTAATGAGGTTATGGAATGGGATTGTGTAAGGGCTGTTTTTGCACGTAGAGGTATAGCTTTGGACAAATGTCCTGGAGTGCGTCCAATTGGCATCGGAGAACTTCTTCAGCGATTGATGGCCAAAGCTATGGTTCTTGTCACTAGAGAGGATGTTCAGTTGGAGTGTAGATCAGATCAGTTATGTGCGGGGACGAAGGCTGGGATTGAAGGAGCAGTTCATGGAATGGTCAATTTATTTGAGGCAGGTGATAGTGAGGTGTTGCTATTGGTCGATGCGAAAAATGCTTTTAATATTTTGAGTCGACCGATAGCGCTGTGGAATGCTAGGCTATTATGGGTTAGGTGTGCAAGATTTTTGTTTAATTCGTACAGAGGGTATGCAGTTATTGTAGTGAAAGGAGTAAATGATTTCATCCTCAGTCGAGAAGGTACTACTCAGGGCGATCCTCTGGCAATGCTGATGTATGCCATTGGAATACTACCACTAGTTCGCTCACTGAAGAACCCTAGTCAGTGGATTCAAAACTGGTATGCCGACGATTCTGCATGCTACGGAACTTTAAATAATGTTTTGAAGTGGTTCAATATGCTCTCCGAGAGGGGTCCAACCTGGGGCTATTATCCAGAGGCAAGCAAATGTATTTTGGTCGTGCGAGAGGATGTTCGGGAGGAAGCTGAGATTATATTCGGTGATTTGCAAGTGAGAGTAGAGACAAGTAGTAAGTTTCTCGGAACTATGATTGGAAGCGAAGAAAGTAAGAAAGACTATGTGAGGAAGAAAGTGAATGAGTGGATTGAATGCACAAGGAAATTGGCAGAGGCTGGTGAGAGAAGCCCACAGGCTGCGTATACCGCTTTTGTGAAATCGCTTCAGAACGAATGGGCGTATCTACAAAGAGTAACCGTCGGATGTGAGGAAGAGTACCTCCCCTTGGTGCAAGCCATTCAGACTTTATTCGTGCCAGCTGTAGTTGGGAAGGAAGTTTCTGAAATCGAGCAGGAACTTTTTGCTTTGCCCACTAAATTCGGAGGTCTAGACCTCAAAAACCCACATAAACAGGCAGCTGAAGTCTCTGTCATCTCCAGAGAGGCATCTTCAGTTTTAGCGGAAGCTGTCAGAAGCGGAAATGATCTGGATGTCTTGGAACATGACAGACACGTCAAGAGTGTAACATCAACGGGACGCAAAGACAGGGAAAATGCAGCAGAAGAGGAATTGAATAACATCCTTCCTCGATTGTCACCTTCTCGGCAGAGAACTATTTCTCGCATGCTGTCAGCTGGTGCATCACAATGGCTGACAGTAGTTCCGACTGCAGCCAATGGATTCGATCTATCCCCGAACGAATTCAGAGATGCACTGGCTGTCAGATATGGCAGAGAACCTTTGGGTCTGCCGAGTAGGTGTGACGGCTGCGGCGCTGCATTTGACCTGCAACACGGTCTAGTGTGTAAAAGAGGAGGCTTCGTTAAAGCAGGACATGATGCTCTTCGGGACGAATGTGCTAGTCTGGCAGAAATGGTGTACGGAGGTGTAATTCGAGAGCCTGTCATGAAAATGGCAGACGCTCGCACCAGTCAGCCTGTCCTTATAGGAGACTTGATGGTCAGGGGAGTTTGGGAGGCGGGAAGGGTAGCGTTTTTTGATAATCGCATCATTGATGCAGACGCTACTTCCTACCGCCTCCGAAATCTTTCCTGGCAGGCCATCTCCAATCAACATGCCAGCCAAAAACACCTCAAGTACGACAGAGCTGCTGAAGATGTAAGAGCTTCCTTCACTCCCCTGATATGCTCGTGCGAAGGAGCGTTGCACAAAGAATTTATAGTTTTCCTAAAAAGGCTGGCCTCGACAATGGCGGAGAAATGGGACAGGGCCTATTCTTCAATTTTGTGCTGGGTCAAGGTGCGAATTCAATTTAGCCTAATACGGGCGATCAGCATGAGGCTACGTGGCACCAGAAAAACTATTCGTGGGGTGGGAACTGAAGACGGGGCAGGGATTTATTTAAATTAAGCATTTATACAATTAATTCTCATTTACTCTCATTTATACACTACTTATTCTCTGTAAATTATTTTTGTAGTTTCATAATTTGTATAATAAAATCAGTAATTTATTAAAAAAATGTCTCGACTGAGGGGGAAGCCTGACCCTTTAGCGCTCTTTTGAGGGGGCGCCGATGCTTGTAGGTGCTCTAGTTTCCCAGAAAATGCAGTTTTAATCGGGCGAGTCATAAGAACTCGAAAATTCATGAACGACAAAACAAAATACTTCAGAGGAAAAAAATCCTCTTTCTCTGGGCTTTCCATTGATGTATCGCCGATGTCTGTACCTGGCCCAGAGCCAGATATTCTGCCTTGCAGCTCAGCAAACACAATAATCGAAATTCATGGCGACGTCACCAATCACACACTTGTTGATTTTAACATCAGCCAGTATTCATTGCTATGGTGAATTCCGGGTATGGTAAGTGAAAAAGTACTAGTAACGACTAGTGTTGAGGTCAACAAGGTGTGAGATCGGTGACGTCATGAATTCTGATTATGTATTGTGTTTGCGGGACTGTAAGGCAGAATATCTGGCTTACTGGGCCAGGTACATACATTGGCGACACATCAATGGAAAGCCCAGAGAGAGAGGATTTTTTTTTCATGTGGAGTATTTTGTTTTGTCGATCATGAGTTTCCGAATTCTTGTGACTCGCCCGATTAAAATTGCATTTTTTTTGGAAACCAGAGCACCTACAAGCATCAGCGCCCCCTCAAACAAAAGCTTAAAGGTCAGGCTTCCCTTCAGCGGAATTTTTGTTTTGTTGCCTTGATATTTCCTGAGAAAATCGCGCTGGATTGTATTGGCTTGGACACCCTGTATAGATTTGGAATTTTAATGGGTTATTTGAGAACACTTTTGCTATATTGTGCGTTGATCAATCCACGTTTACCATCACGTACATAACTTCAGCGCATACATGAGAACGCATACCTGCAGAGCGCGGTAATTTCAATTTTGACGCACGAAGTGTCACTGTCAATGGCAACTGTTAATCAATAATCGAAATGTAAACAAACAACAAACATAACCTCCTAACCATTCAACATTTAATATTGTTCAGAATGAAATGTTACGTGCAGAAAGACGCAAAAAAGATTCAGGTGATACGAAACACAACGAGCTGTAGGGCGATCGACGAAACAAGAGCGTTATTAGGTTAGGTCTGTTAAAACGTCAAATCGACGTCAAGCGCTGTCAGCTGCCATTTGCGTGACATTACACACGCACATCGTATTACAGTGTTGTCAACTTGTTGTTGTGATATAGATATGACAACGTCCTTCTTTCACAGGTATGCGCAGAAGCCTTTCGGGAAACGTGGATTGATCATGAAGCAACTTTCACTTCCGCAAGTAACCGGAAGTGGAATCAACTTTTGATTTTTAAATGGAACACCTGTATATTTTTTGATATTCGGATAGAAATTTTTTATTGACTCAGTGTTGATTTTGAAAATTTCCTATAATGAAAAATTACGATTTTATAGCGGATTGAATATAACAGAAATTTATCAAATTATTGGTACCAGACTCGGTACCAGAGGTGGCTGCGACCAAAAACAAAAATCTGAAGTTGAAAGTTTGTTTATTGTTCATGTCGATTTCAACCGACAACGCTTCCTGACATGAACAATAAACAAACTTTCAACTCCAGATTATTATCTGTGGTCGAAGCCGTGCCAATAATAATTTGATGAATTTCTCTCACATTCGATCCGCTATAAAATCGTCATTTCTCATCATAGAAAATTTTTAGGACCACCACTATGTCAGTAAAAACTTTATCCGAATATCAAAAAATATGCAGGCTGTTCCATTTGAGAATCAAAAGTTCATGTCACTTTCGGTTACTGTCGGAAGTAAGAGCAGCTTCATGATCAACGCAAAAAATAGCAAAAGTGGTCTAAAATACTTCATGAAAATATCAAATCTTTATATCCCATAGGAAAAAAGTTATGCGCTGGTGCGGTTTTCAAAAAACACGGTATACCGCACCTCTTATTGCTTCAGTTCCATCGTACTCAACCACTGATTCCAGTTGTAATTAACTTTTAGGCACTTTATTCACAGATATGGGTTGAATCGAATAACATTCAGTAAACAAGTAATTATAGCTAAATCACAATAATGTCGCCTTATTAGTAGTGCGTTTGTTTGCCAAGCCAATAATTGCACTTCAATTGTCACACAACTCCAAATGGGATTTGAATGTGAAATATGAGACTTGAGTTGGATACGATCAGGAAAAGGGAAGAGGGAAATTCTGTTGTGTTTAGTGTTTTCGTTTAATGGTGATGAGGGTAACCATTATTGTAATATAAGGTTCGGCGGGTTTAGCATGGTATTCCGTGGCATGGTTGTTTTGTTTGTGTACACCGAACGGTGGAGCTTAATAAACGGGAGAAAATTTCAATAAGGCCCGATGAATTACGTCGTATGAGAGTAGGAAGGTAATATATTATTTTATAGTTTATTATGGCATATTTATAGTTCATCAATTTTGAGGAAAGTTGAACTGGGAAAAAACTTTCATATAGCGGTATGGAAGCTGGGATGGAAGACAAAATTGCAATAGAGTTTCCACGTTGAATTTCGATGCTGTCAAGGTTCAAAAATGCAAAGAGACACAAGACCCTTAAAACTGCTCTGCATTTAGATTGCCATGACAAGACTAGGCTAGGATTGAAAACGTCAAGGTCGATTTTCAGGGTGACTTTTCTGCCCTTCAAATTTGCCGTGCAAACCCTCATTCTGTCGTGAATATACCTTTTTTGACGTGTATTATAGTACAGCGTGTTCAACAATGATTGTCCTTGCCGCCTTTTGAAAATAGCGGTTGCAACTGGCCTGTGCCGCTTCAGTGAAGTTATTTTGAGATCCGTAGTAACGAAATTGATGGACGTCACGTCAAATTGACTGATATGAAATTTGAGGATAACAGTGACGGCTGTGACTGCTGGTAAATAGTGAACAAGCAACCTGACGGAACGGAAATGGACCAGCCGTCAATGCCGTCACTGTAAACCTTAAATTTTATATCAGTCAATTTGACGTGACGTCCATCAATTTCGTTACTACGGATCTCATGATAATTTCATTGAAGTGACACAGGCCAGTTGCAACCGCTATTTTCAAAAGGCGGCAAGGACAATCACTGTTGAACACGCTGTAGGTCATGAATGATATTATTCAGCCGTTACTTCCACATCTTTTGTCGTTTTTGTTCTGTCGTGACGTGTCTTTATTTTGTCGTGCAGTAAACGTTTCCCCAAGAAAAAAGGTGTAGCTTCAGTTCCTTGAGTCCAGAAGTACTATTTCTAAGATGAAATTGAAAAAAACAATCGTGGAAAAATTCCACCTGCTTCTGAAGTTGTTGCGGAACAAAAATTTTACGCGGGAAACTGATAAGTGCAATGATTTACAACTTTACAACTTGTACAACTTACAACTGCTACAACTATAACAAAGTGAAGTTCCATCAGATTGATACTTTTTCAACCAAATTGGTTTGGCGTTATTGTGAAGCTCCGTTTAGACATTTTCAAGTTCTACATTGATGATTACATTCAAAAAAAAAAAAAAATGATGAAAATGTCACTGTCACCTACTAGTGAATCTTCAGAAGATGAGTATATTCCTTCTGAACTCACCGACTATAAACCAAGTGAAGAGTTTGAAACAAAGCTACAGGCTTGGAATATAAGCAGCCCTGATAGCAGAGATGCAGGACCTTCCAATGTCTTCAAACTAGCAAATACGTCAAATTTGACAAGAAGCAAATACAAATCAATTCCTTCCTATGACTCCAACGATGCCCAATGTAATATTTGTATGAAGACCTTCAAGAACTTGAAAGGGGTGAAAATCCACAGCAGCAGAATACACCAAAGTCAAAACAATTCAGACCGTATTGATGGAATGCCAGCACATGAAGGAACACTCCCAGAGACATGTTTAGCCGAGCTAAAATCCAATGTACCTGTTCTTAAAAGAGTCCCGAAAGCTACTCGTCTATTAGTTTCTGAAGAACTAACTAATGTTATCAGTGACTGTGTCGAAGATAACACTGATACATCATGGTTAAAATTATTTCTATTCACCTACGCCGTTTTACAGCTACCGCCCAAGCATGGAAAATTCAGGAAGAAAAGTCTTACAACCTTTGTTAAAGAAAAATTAACCTTCTGGAAGAACATCAAACAAGCAGATTTACCCGAAATATACAGCAAAATTATACAAGATTTCAAGAGGAATCCTAAGAAAGACAATAAAAAATACAAAGAACTGGACATTCAAATCTGCCAAAAAGCTCAATCGAAGATATCAGACGGTGATATTCGTGGTGCCCTGAACATACTGAACTCACAAGATTCGTTCGCACCAAAAGACGAAAACACACTTCAGGCATTGCGGAAAAAACATCCATTACCAAAAACAGTCAATTCATTACATCCTAAACAAATCGAAAATAATGTTGTACAATCTGTCACCAATGAAGAAATTATCAAAGCAATAGCTTCCTTTCAAAATGGTTCTGCAGGAGGAATTGATGCTATACGCCCGCAACATCTAAAAGATTTAACCAACAACGAGCTTGGGCAGAACGCTCTTAATCTCATCTCCGCTTTATCCAAACTAGGAACTTTATTACTAGATGGTAAAGTACCTTCTTCAATTTGTCCTATTCTATATGGGGCTAACCTTTGCGCGCTAAAGAAAAAAGACGGCGGTATTCGACCCATCGCTATTGGCTCTACTATTAGAAGGTTAATAGCTAAAGTTATATGTAGCAGGATTGCTGAGGAGCTTGGACTTAACTTCAGACCATACCAATTTGGTTTCGGGACGAAAAGAGGAATGGAAGCAGCTATACATTCTGCAAGACGTTTTCTACAAATCCCTCATCAGTCACCAAAAGTTTTACTGAAGATAGATTTCTTAAATGCATTTAATATGTTAGATTGGGAAACAATCCTGCAGAAAATTGGTGAGGAAATCCCGACTTTCTACAATTTCTTGAGCCAATGCTATAGAGAAACCTCCAATTTATATTATGGTACATCCATTATTCTTTCACAACGGGGAGTTCAACAAGGGGATCCTTTGGGTCCTCCTCTATTTTGCCTTGGAATACAATCGTTGATAGAATCCCTTAATTCTGAGATGAATATTTGGTATATGGATGATGGAACATTAATTGCAGACCCAGAAACAGTTTTCAATGATTTAGAAATCGTCATAAGTAAATCCAAAGATATTGGTTTAGAGCTTAATTTCACAAAATGTGAAATTGCAGTAATTTCTGACAAAAGCGAAGAGCGTCTAGAAATCATTGAGAATTTCAACTGTATAGCACCTGGTATCAAGGTTTTAGAACCAAAGAATACAAATATTCTGGGCTGTCCATTGTTTGATTCAGGAATCTCAGATGCACTAGAAAAACGCACCTCAGAATTAAGCAGTATGGTCACCCGCATGTTCCACCTTCCTTCACATATGGCTTTTTACCTACTGAGATTTGCCTTTTCAATTCCAAAAATGATTCACCTTCTTAGATGTACACCATGCTGGCATTCGCAGGAGAAACTCCAACAGTACGATAATGTATTCCGACAATCAGTTTCGCTCATTTGTAACCTGGATTTGAACAACGAAAAAATTTGGACTCAAGCCACTTTACCAGTAAAACAAGGAGGACTTGGCCTTAGAAACGTGACCAAACTCTGCTTCCCAACGTTTCTAGGGTCCTGGAATTCTTGCAACGAACTATTTCCACTCGTTCTGCCAAATTCTATTTCCACAATTGAGGACCTAGCTTACGAAGAAGCAAAGCTAAATTGGACCACACTAACACATTTAGCACCACTGCTAACTCCAGCAGCTTGCCATCAAAAACTCTGGGACAAAGAAATCAACAACATTGCTCTTCAAAATTTATTTGACATGTTACCTTCCGAAAAGGACCATGCTCGTCTTCTGGCTTTACAAGAGAAGGAATCTGGAGCATGGTTGGATGCACTTCCTTCTGCCAGTTTAGGAACTCTTTTGGATAACCCAACTTTTAGAGTTTCCATATGCCTTCGGCTAGGCAGTTCGATGTGCACTCCCCACTCTTGCACCTGTGGTGAGATTGTTGACCCTCTTGGCCATCACGGCTTATCGTGCAAAAAGAGCGCTGGAAGAAGAGCCAGGCACGAGATGATCAACGATCTCATCAAACGAGCATTGACATCTGCCGAGATCCCTTCCATCCGAGAGCCCACCGGTTGCTACAGAAAGGACAACAAGAGACCGGACGGTATTACTTTAATACCGTGGTCACGAGGAAAATCTCTTCTTTGGGACGTTACATGCACCGATACACTGGCTCAGTCCTACATTCGTCTGTCTACCAAAAAAGCTGGAGAAGCAGCACGTCTTCGAGAAAATTCAAAAAAATCCAAGTATATAACGGCAGACACTTCGTTCCATTTCGTACCAATCGCCATAGAAACCCTTGGTCCTTGGGGAGAGGAAGCAAAGAAGTTGATAAGCGAAATTGGCATGAAGATCAGAGGAGTCAAAAATGAAGCTAAATCAACCGCATACTTGACACAAAGAATAAGCCTAGCAGTTCAACGTGGCAATGCTGCTTCAATTCTTGGCACCATGCCTCATTCTGACGTGGGATTAGCTGAAATTTTCTATATTTTATAATTTTATCTTCACGATTTTTACCTCGATTTTCAATAAACATGAAGTTGAATTCCATACCTACTTCAAAAAAACATATTACACTTCAAATAAAAGCTTGGGAGCTAAAGTCATGCAGAAATATCTGAAGCTTAGATAATATACACGGTAAAAAATGTAAGGAATTTTACTGATAGCTTTTACCATATATTTGGAAAACTCTAAATTCCATCAAGAACAATTCCGTCCGCTGTGGGAAAAACCATAGATAGTTCCAGTAAAAATTTCATTTACCTGGTATAAGGAAATGTCCCCAACGATTATTGAAAAAATCTGTGAATTTTACCATTTACAAGTAATTTTCAGTCATTACTTTGTAAAATCACGTTTTACAAGGAAAAAAGCAAGGGAATGTTGTAATTTCACCATCTTGAGCGGGGAATTTTGCTTTAGTGTAACTACACGCATGCGCGATCTTATTTTGCTAGATGTATTGCAAGTGATAGTAATCTCAAAGTTTTATCCCGCGTGTGTTTCCTATTTTTATATTTTCCAAATTATTCTTAATGATGTTAAAATGAATTTTTGTTTAAGTACCTATCAAAGAAGTGCAACAATAGTGATAGTGTATTCATAAGTGCTCATGCTCAAGTTACTAAAGTGTATTAATAAAGTAGTTGATAAGTATTTATTGTGATAATTATTCAGGTAGTATTAATATAAAATGTTACCTATTTGTATTGAAGTCTAGTTTTTTCAATAACAAAAATTGACTGAACAGTGATCCAAAGGTATACCGCTAATTTTTATATAGTTTTTGGAGTGCCACTATGTGGATCTCGCTTTCCTCAAAAGATACAAAAGTCAGTCGAGTTGTGGCAAAGTCGTGTAATTAGCATTTCCAAACTAAATAATAATCTGAAAAATAATTTAAAATATCTCCGTATCGCGAAAAAACAAGAATTACTGATTTTTGTTTTCAGTTTTTACTTCTCATCGAATTCTTCGAAAAATGGAGAATGTACCTAATTGCAAAAATTCAAGATAGCGCTCATTACGGAAATTGAGTTAGCAGCAAATTTCTTCTTAATAATTCACCTTAACTTTGCCTCAATTCAACTATCTTTATAATATTTCTCGAGGTAATCAAGATCATACATAGTGGCACTTGAAAATTCAACACTCTGTATAGAGTAGTAGATTTGGTAAAAATATCAGTGAATGGAAATTCCGAGGGAAATTCTAAGGGAATTAAGACCAGAAAAATTCCTCGGTAATATTACACAATTAGGGACAATCCCTTTCTGGTTAAGGTAAATTTGCCATGTAAAATTTCTTATCGAATGGTAAATTCAGCGCAGTGTTGGTAAAATTACTAGGGGAATTTACTTTTTTCCAAGAAATATTTATATGGAAAATTACTACTATTCCAGGAAGTTTCCATGTACAAAGGTAATATTAACGGAGAGAGTAAAAATACCCGCTGAATCGACTGCAAATGAATTGCCACTAATTCGGCCGGGAATTATTTTTTACCGTGTAGAGCTTCTGATGGAGGATTGGGCACAACAAGCTTGAGAGAGAAAATCTTATTTGGAAATAATCCAGGAACACTGGCCTTTATTACTACCTTCTTATAAAAGAGAATTAGATAAACTGGAACTGTTTTGTCGTTATAGTCGTAAGTGGGTAATCAAATAAGTCAAGCAGCAGGGCAGGGATTTTTACTCCGCCTAATTGGCGTGCTAAGACATACCGAGAGGCCTCTTTGTGGTTATCATGTGCGGAACCTAATCAAATCATTGTGCATGTGTGGTTAATTTACACCGGGTGGCCTCAAGGAAACCGAGAGTATTCTCGTCTTAGTCCCGGGCGCATCGATCCTGACCTACCTGCTGGCAAGTTCCAGGAAGTAATTTTCCCAATTATCATCATGTGCCCGAGTTCTGAGCCTCCACCGTGCAGCCGCAGGGCTAATGTACTTACTCTCTTGGTGAAACTTCCTCCAAAAGTTGACAAGGCCGCTCTTTTCTCAAAAGAAAAACTTCGCAGCAGCGAAAGCTTACACCTAATGCGGCAAAGGATAATTTACGCGCCGAAATTGATGGCTTTTCAAACGCCGGTCAACTTTTTAATTGTCTGCTCGTCAAGTGAGGCATCAAATATTCATCGCTTCGGGGGTTAAATGGCGAACGCATCGGCGGGGGCTATTTTTCCATAATTCAAGATGCTCGTTTTATCTAATCGTCGAGATTCAACGTGTTGGAGGCACGTTCTGGCCACGGCAATTTGCGGACGTTCGAGATTTTCCGCCACCGAAATTTCCGCTTGGTGGGGGGGGTCATGAATTATGCAAATGTTGTCGTCCTTTCTAGGCAGGTAACGAGTAAAGTCCTCATCCATCATAACGGGCTTATCTGCACGTCTCTAGCCGACCATGCTCCCGATATTCCGCTGTGCAAATTTCATTACAACCCCTTAATTCCTCGCGGGATGTGGATTTTTGGGGAATTCTGCATGACGTGCACCCATTTCCGGGACGGTCCTGGTGTAAACACGATGATTACGGTGCGGGCGAGCGAATAAGGACGGCCTGATCTTTTCTGGGACTTTCGAGGCCGTGCACAAAGCTAGCCGCAGGGGAGATCCTGAACTGCTACACGTAAGTACGGATGTACATTCTCTTTCAGAAGTTTCTGGAAGCCACTCTTCCAGTTGCAAGTTGCAACATATGATGTTCGGTTCTGAATTAATGAATAAAATGTCAAGGATTGTATCGGGGGACTTCACCATTTGGAAAATTTAGAGTACCATCATCAGGGATGAGAGCAAGTTTGTGGTCATTTTGAAAATTGCGAGAATTCGTCGCTTTGTATTAGGCATTTCGACATGACGTCACAAGCACGTCAGTGTTGCCAACCTAGCTGAAATTATAACCTCAAAAAGTGTTCGGGGAACAACCTGCGTTGTTATGGTTTGAAAAAAAAGTACTTTTTTGAGATTTTGAATACAGTAGGAAGCAAGTTTGTGCGTGATACTGATAATTGTTCACAAAACACTGGCGCTTCGATCAATACTGATAGCTGGAGATGTGCTACCCCAAATAGCTCAATAAACAAGAAAGTTTGGTGAAATGCTTAAATCTTTTTCGTCGAAAAAAAAAGGAATTCGTGGATTTTTTGAGAAACTGGATTTTTGGAAGGAAAAAGCATCTCAGGAAGTACCTCAAAGTGCCAAGAAATGCGACTCAAAGACATCTCGGAGGGAGAAAATATGCCAGTTTATGATCCTGCCGAGAAGACAAGGTAAAAAGCTGACTAAATTATTGTGGAATACAGATTAAATGGTCTATGATTTTTCAAATTATCCATTACTAAGCGCCTTTCTGATTTCAGAAAGTATGGCTGTGGCAAAAACTGTGACTTATGGCGATCTCAAAATGAGAAAATCCAGCGACCAAGGACTTTCTATGTTGACCACAATTTTATCTCAAATCCTGCTTATAAGAAGACATCTCAGGATTTTTTTTTAAATGTATCTTGACGCGATGGAGCCATCAACTGAAAATTTAAGATTGTCAAGTCAGATGTATGACTTTGTCATCAGAAGATATTTGGAGACGACCCCATCTGGTTCACCTGTGCTTATATCACAGCGAGTATTACAACTACAGTGAAGTAGAAAATGGGGATTATTGTCAATTCAAACATCCATCCAGGCTTGTGAATGAAGGAATGAAGCAATGGAGAAAGCATGACTTGAGATGTAGAGGGCTCAATGAACGTGAAAGTTGGGTTGGAGTGGTTGAATCTTTTTTTGATGAAAAAATGAGAAATTCATGGTTTTCTCGAAACGCTGGGCTCGTGGAAGTACGAAGCATCACAGAATGTATCTCAAAGCGCCAAGAAATAGAAAAGAGAAAGGAAGGAATACACTTGGAAAAATATACGGAGGTTGTACCGATAACTATTAGGATGGGTAACTGAATTGCTGTAATACAGTTATGATGTTTGCACAAAATGATCTATTGCTAAGCCTCTCTAGTTTCAAGAAGTACCTGTGTCAAAAATTGTGACTTTCGGCAATTTAAAAATGGGAAAATCTACGGACTGAGGAATTGCTACGTCGACCACAATTTGGAACCTATAATCCTCAATAGAACAAGAAAAATGTGTATTTTCAAGAAATGTATCTTAACACAATCAAGTTGTAATTGAAAATTCAACATCGTTAAATCAGGTTTAAAATTTTTGTCAAGGAGGGCTCCGGTGACCGAAGACATCTTCGGTGGCCGAATAGCTGTTCGAGTTACACTACCATGTGTTTCCTCTGTTCATATTCTACAACTGAAGTGAAGACATCCCTGCACTTTTGAAATATAAAATATGAACGAAAAATATTGTTTGTTTCTCCAGCAGTAAAAGCTGGGCCTCAAGTATTTGGGTGATTTGGGAGCACAAACCGAAGCGGTACATACCTAGCCCGTTACAAGGCATATCACTCCAGCAATGCCGGGAATGTAAACCCCCAACATTCAGGTGAAGTTTGGTGGCAAAGTCCATGGCCAATTTCGTCGGAAAATATGAATTTTCACCACTACCCTGTGCAGGTGACCTAACATGTTTGGCTTGCTTTTTCACAAAAAAAACACACTTTTCCACGAGAAATTATTTTGCAGGCGCATTAAGGACATTGCTTTGAACTCAATACAAAAGTCTCAAACTCAAACTCAAAAAGGTAGCCGAGAAAAAAATGCAGAAACTGGAACTCCATAAGCGCCCTGTAGTTCGGTTGTCCCTCTAACATTATTTAGTTCAAATTTGGCGGGCAATTCTGGATAGTTCGCAACACTGCTGTGACGTCAATGGAAATGCCCAATTGACTATCGTTGAGTTTGCGAATTTTGTGAACCTACCGAACTATTTCCAATTTTTTTTTGTTACACAACGTTTTCAACAACGTTTTCAATGATCTTGTGCATCAGAAGTCTTATCGAAATAAAATTCATGTAAGAATCCTTTTGGCGAAATAGACGAAGTAGTGTAAAAAACTTCGTAAAAATAATGTTACAATTATTATTCCTTTTTGTAATATTTTTGTGGATTGCTCAACTCCTCGCTTCAAGGCTCGTAAAGCAAACTCACCTAAACTGACTGAGACGGCGTGAAAAGTAAAAATTGTAAAGTCTGACTAACAGCCTCATTAGACTACGGCTAATAAAAAACGAACAAAATATTTCCAGGAAAGCTCGAACGTAACAAACACGTTAACGTCTATATTCTTCGGACATATAGGGCACGGTCGAGACCAAGGGTCGAGGATTTAATTTAAAATCGAGGGTGATTTACTGTTATGCTTCACAGTTTGGCCAGGCCATTAACGGGATCATTAATGGCTTACCAAAGCTGGAGTTCGAAAATTTGAAGGGATGGGTGTTGAGAAGGGCACAACAATAATCTGGTTGGAATGTTATATCAATATCTCCGTTAATTAATTGCTTAATAATTGGACGAGGAATTCTCATCGAATCCTGTACATGTACAGGATGTTACAAAAATGGCAGGCACGCACAGTATGGGGCACTGTACGAAATTCATTTCCTTTATTCAGTTTTGTGAAACCTGGATTTTGGTCCTAACAGGAACTACGAGATTCCACTATAACGGTGTGCAGAACTAACACAGCTTTGGTGGAGCCCCAAGTGAATTTATAATGGTACCCTGAATTCCATAATGTCTATTATAATGAATAATATCACAGATATCCCAGGAATAATGGAAAGTATCTCAACCTCACACTTTTCTGTTGATGTTATTAATCCCTGTGCATTTTTCCCTTACATTCGGTATCATGACGGAGGCGATACGACACCTCAAATTTCGACTTTTCTCATATTTTGTGCTATTATTTTCAAAACAGCTTCATGCATTAGGCTTCAACTTGATATAGAGCAATGATTTGGCTTGATGTCTACCCTCGAGTCAAAATCCAAAAAAATTTCACCAGCGCCAGCGGTTCCAAAGTTGAGTAGCGAAATAAGTCACATAACAAATCGATTTTTCAAAATTACAGCCGCCCCCTAAACCACCTAAAGACTTTATTGTCAAAATACTTCCCATTATTTCTGGGACACCCGGTATGATGACTGATGAGTAGGTAATAATAGCTTCAAAAATATGGAACTCGAAAAAATACCTGGAGGCCTAAGAAGCCACAAAATGTACATTCGGCGAAACAGGAGAAAATTTGTATCTGATCCTCGACTATACAGGGTGTTCTAGCGATAATAGCAAAAAAAATGAACTGTGGGTAGATGTCGTCAAAATATGACGGAAACTTCTATACCATTTTGCAAAGTTCGGCCTAATAACAAAGATACAGCCTTTCAAAGTAGATTTTTCGGATTTCAAAAGTTTGTAAATCAGTGTCGTTTTGACGAAAATAACTCAAATTCAGCATAGATTGATTTGTCGAAACTATCTACCGAATAGCAAATTGAAAACCGTTTTGTATATGTATTATGATTGCTGAGAAAGGAATAAACTTATTATTATTACCTGCCAAATTTTGAAAGAATTCAACCAGTGCCAGTGGTGTAAGAGATATGAGGGTCAATAATTTGAAAGCATCTGAAGAAAAGTTGACATAAGGTGACTCCTCATAACTTCTTTGCCTCTGATAGGATTATTTCAAAATTTGGAATGTTGATAGATAATAATGACAAACCAGCTCATGTTAAATTAAAGCTAGATTTGTCAAAACTTTCCTAAGTTACAAATTTTTGAAATCCAAAAAAAGTGAACTTTGAAGGGCTGTATCTTCGTCATTAGGCCGAACTTTGCGAAATGTTATAGAGGTTTTCGTCATATTTTGACGCAATCTACTCACAGTTGAATTTTTTGATATCATCCTGAAACACACTGTATTTTATTCTTATTCTGTGTGTTGAAGAGAAAACTGGAATAGTCAGTTAGTTGGTTTCTTCTTTACCATGCATAGAAAAAAACATTTAATACACATGAAGTGGTAGATATTTTTTACGCATTATTCTGCCCCAGTTTGCTCAATTCTTTCAAAGTAACGAAACTAGGAGAGCCCGAAGAAACCCTATTTGACCTTTTTTCGGTATTTTTCTGGCGTTTCTGAAGAATTTCTGTTGGCTGTCCTGAGTCTCCGTATAAGCGCGAATTGTAAGACACTTGTATAGTTTTCCATCGTAGATCTGATACCGCTCGACCGATTTTCCTCAACTTGAAAAAAGACATCTTCGAAATAACTTCTATGTACCTATGTTTCTGATTTTGTATTTCTACCTTTTCTTTTGTTTACGATTGTAGAGCTTATATGGTTGAGAAATAAATGACATGAAATTTATAACTGAATTCGCTTGAAAAACGCCAGTGGTTCAGAAAAGGCGGGGGTCGGCCACTTTTTATCCACCAAATTTCACGCCACTGATGACGATTTGAAAATATGGATGGTATTTCTGAATTCGACATTCATTTGTCTAAAAAAAGTGCGAAATTTTTCAAAATTAAAATATTTCAATCGCATTTTGAATGGGTTAGAAACGCTCGTCTTCAAGTGTTTTGAAAACCAGGCTCCAATCAAAGTTTTCCAGTGAAAACTTTTTTCAGACAAGTGAACGCAAAATTCAAAAAAATGTCATCCATTTTTGACTAGGTACTTACTTATTTTTCGATTCCTCATCGACCGACAAAGTTTCCGCACTTGGACTTCGGGCACCCTGTATATGATGTTGAATAATACATTACAAAAGAAGTTCCTACGCTAATCACTCTCATTACTGATGGGAGTATCGTCGATATCACAGTTAATGTTGTACGAGTGCTCTGTAGGCTCAGAGCGGATCGGCTTAAAAGGCCTCTAAATCTAAGCAGATATTTTTTTTGAATGGAGTTCAGCGAAATTAATTTCATACCTTCATATGAACAAATACAAAATTGGAAGCAAAACCGAGCTTCAAGTGATTTTTCAATAAAAAATCTGAAGCCAGTAAATATTTATGGAAAAATGTCACTCTTACACCAACAACCATTGGCTTCGTTTGATCAAATTTAACTCTTGATAAGACCTCACTGGCTTGGATAGTACATCTTTGCCTGTTTCATTCAAACTGCTTCAACTAGTACAAGGTGCCTATAGAGTGCTTTCCAAAATGTCTCAGATGCGAAGTAGAAGAAGGCGTCAGGCACCTTAAAGCGCAAAGTTTTTCAATCTATCCAAATTAAGAAAATTGCCGTTCCCTAGGGAAAGCAAACTTTCATGCGAACGTTATTATTATTAATAATCCAGGATCAAAAGCGACACGTTCGCACACTTTCCCAACTCCATAGAACAAGTTATGTATGAAGTTGCTCAAAGCCCCTATCACACGCCACGCAGACATTTTCATTGCATTTCCGCGTTCGACATTCATGTTATTGTACATTCGGTTATTGAGGAAAATCCCGAGCGCTGGCTGCTTTGCTGGATTTGTCAATAATTCCCAGCTAGCTTAGCCCTGATGCTTTCGAATTACGTTGTCAAAGAGTTATAAATCGAACAATAAAAAAGGGGCAATATTGTGGTTTTTGCTTCCGTCGTCTCGATGGCCGACATCGATGGAATCGCGTGGCGTGATTAATAATCCTCGACGGCGAACGAAATTCCGCATCGAAAGGGCGGTATATTGACAAGCTGGTTGCAAAAAAATCAAACAGATCGTTTCGCACTGGGGGAATTAGTCGGTATACATGTTGCTTTTAGGCCGATGAGCTTGGCGGCAAAGCCTTTTCTTCATAATGTTTGCCCCAAGTTTCGAGAGATCTCAGGTTCAGCCACATTTTCAGTTACAGCTACGACAGGTACAGTTCATTTAGCGTAATGTCCCTAAATCATAACGTGATCCTCCAGCCCAAGAACTAATAAACTAATCTTCGTCGTAGTCTTAGTCTTGAATTGTCAAATCAGTGTAACCAGTGCCAATTCAGATGAAATATTGAAACAAGACGAGATATTTATAACAAAGAGCTCCAACGTAAGAACAGACAAGGCTTAAAAATCAATTGTTGAGTGCTTCGCTTAATTCCCAATTTAGCCTGATGGAGCATGAAGCGCTTTTGTTTGTTAAAGTTCTTTTTTTACTAGCGAATGAGCACCTACCAACAAGCTGACAGTTTACCAAGGGGGTGGAAAAATTGGAAATTTATCAGGAGTCTTCAACAACATGAAACATAATTTTTGGCGTCTCAAGGAAAATCCTCAAGAAAAAACTGTAAATACAGGGTGATTCATAATTACACCGAAGGATTTCAACCCCGTGCCAAGGAGGTGTGCATGAATGCGAAACTCAAAATATTTGCATCTTCGGAGAAGTAGATAGTTTAGAAGTATAGGACGTCAAAATTTGAAGAAACGTCATTGAAACATGACAAATTGTGATCAGGATGCATTAATCGCGTATGGTATTTCTGGAAGCTGGAGAAAGAGAAAGTAACAGATGCCGTAGATAGAGACCCTGATTAATTGATGTAAATATTTCAAATTATGGTCACCACTAGCACTTCTCTTTTCTCTTAAAATAGCTATAATTTGGGATTTTCTCTGGTGAATTTAAAGGCCAATGCCTGTTGATTGACTACAGGAAATGCGGATAAGCTGTTGTGAACAAATTTTTTTGCCATGACTGCCCCTCAAACTGCGTTTTTCACTTGTCACTATGCCAAAAATTCAACAAAGAAAATCCCCAGTTCCAGTTATAGTAGTTTCACTTGTACCGTGATTCTAGTCGGCTGTGAGATTTTGTTTCTAAGTTTCCGAATTTGAAATTTGAAAACTCTCTAGAACTTGGCAATTGCTTGCACTGATGTTTGGAAGCTCAAGCTTGACGCTGTCATAATAATTGATGATGAGAAATTTACCAAGAAAATTACCTAAATGGAATGTGAAAACTGTGCTTGTGCGTCGGCTTGCCTGCCTTGAACAAAAATGTCCAGTCAGTGCTTGTTTTGAGGCCCTTGAAGGTGCCATAAGGACTCACTTCTGGGAGAAAATGGGCGGAGTAAGTGCTGGGCACGTACCCCATAACGTTCAGCTTCATTGCGGAGAAGACGTGAATTTATTTTTAAACATCACATTATGGGAATATTATAAATTACTCCTGGTTTTTAAAAGAAGTACTCACACTCTGGAAGACTGGGAACTGTGGGAAGCTATACTCTTCTAATTTTTGTGTGGATGTGATTCATCGGCGTTAATTCTTGATTTCACTGCTCAGAACATCGTACTGCAATAAGAAATTTGCGGAACTTGTGAAAGGTGAACTACATCTACTTTATACTTGCTTTGCAAAGTTGATTTCGGTATTTTTTCATTTTTGACAGCAACAGTCAACACACCAACATAACCTATCTTTCGAAGCCAGACGCTCAGGCGCACACTGGGCAGTTGGACGTGAAGTCTACAATGCCAAACTGTGAAGTTTGCCCAGCCTACTAGAATCACGATACAAGTGTACCTACCATAGCTATTCATTATGATGATTAAATTCTTAAAAGAGAAAATTGCACCTTTATTAAAGTTTCTAGGTTTGGAGTAGAACTGTCTGTGTTGATGGGAATAGCCGCTTTCTTCTGCTTTTGCACAAACGCAACAAATGAGTCCTAATCTGACAATTCGTCTTGATTCAATAATGACGTGTGTTGACATCACCACAGTAATGAAAGGGCAGGTGAGAAAGGTATTCATCACACCTCCAAGGTAACTAATAATACAACAATCTTCAACATTTAAGCACCATAACTTCCAACGAGTTTCAAACGAGTTTCGTATTTATGAAAACTTTATTGACGCACATGATTAAAATCTCTCGGTCTAATGGTATAATTACGAATCTCCCTGTATTCACTAAACATCAGCATTGGAATTATCGGAAATAATATCATGAGTGCAACGAAAACTCGTGACAGCAGTCTAAATCTCGCTGTCAATGGCAACAGAATATGTTGGGCATAAACAACGAAATCATGACGGTAATCACTTCTGACTCCTTTTTTGCAATAATCAGCAAAATATCATTCGTGCTTGAAGTCTTTCTCAGATAATTATGACCAAATGTGTAACTTTTTACGAAGTCGGGCATCGCGATCGAATGAAAATCTAAGCACAATCTAAATCTTATAATATCACTGTTGATTATTGCACTGGTGCCAAATTATCACCCAAGGAAAATCAGATGGCCAAAACTGCGTATTGTAATGCACTCGAAGAATCATTAGTTTGGCAGTCCTGACAAGGTGTACCGGAAAAACCTTTCTTTTGTGTTTACTGGTGTCAAGGATTTGAACTCTTTTCTTGTATGCTATGCCGTGCCAAATAAGCTTGGCAACAGGTCGCTTCCCGTCTACCTTGTATAAGCCGACTAGGTTAAGTCATGTTAAATATTATAGCCTGAAGTAATCAATCAAATTTATGAAAGAACATAAAGTCATCATTTCAACGCTATTTACAATCTGAGCAACACTAATTTAATTTGGCAAGGGTTCAACACTGCTATACCGGCGCCTATCTCGATACTTGGATATCTGGAAATCGCGATTAAACTAATTTTATCTTCTTTGCGTTACTAATGGATTAATTATTATTAAATCGAAAACAGTGCTCTTATGAAGAATAATATTGAACGTTTCTATTCATGACAGTTGGAAATTAAAATTTCTGGGCGATTATCATCAGGATCAAGTAGATAAAATATTACATTACACTCGTTTAATAAGACGTATTGCCACACGCATTCCATGTCTTATGGAACTCGTTATACAGGGTGTTTCAGAGATGATAGCAAAAAATTCAACTATGGGTAGATCTCGTCAAAATATGACAAAAACCTATATAACCATTTTGCAAAGTTCGGCCTATTTACGAAGATACAGTTCTCCAAAGTTCACTTTTTTCGGATTTCAAAATTTTTCAACTCAGGAACGTTCCGACAAATTCAGCTTTAATTTAGCATAAGCTGGTTTGTCATAATTATCTATCAACCTGCCAAATTTGAAAAGATTCCAATCAGTGGCGTAGAAGTTATGAGGGGTCACCTCAAGTCAATTTTTCTTCTGATGCTTCTAAATTATTCACCCTCATAACTCCTACACCATTGGTTGGATTCTTCCCAAATTTGGCTGGTTCACAGATAATGATGACAAACCAGCTTTTGCTGAATTAAAGCTAAATTTGTCGAAACGTTCCTGAGTTACAGATTTTTGAAATCCGAAAACAGTGAACTTTGGAGGGCTGTATCTTCGTCATTAGGCCGAACTTTGCAGAATGGTATATAGGTTTTCGTCACATTTTGACGAGATCTACCCACAGTTTAATTTCTTGCCATCATCCCTGAAACACCCTGTATAATGTGCTATTAGAGTAAGAAAGTTGCAATTCTCTATTTTTGCTACAAGTGCTGGAACTACCATTAGCCAGTCTTAAGCCAGAGTGCTCGAAAACATTGAGACGTTCCATATTATTTATAATGATATCATTAAAAAATAATCCAAGTAATCAATGGTCATGCCTCACTTTATCTTATTCAAAGTAAAATTGTTGGGTGACCGATTTTGCTGTTAAACCCATAATAAACTGCGCAGAAATGAAAGTGACAGATACAAAAACTTTAGCCTTCTAAGGAAATATTTTCTGGATGCCACAATGTATTTTGGTTCGGATTTCATTGTTTGTTATCTTCATCCTTCAGCACAAAACTTATCCTACCGGTGAGGAACTTCAGTAACTTCAAGTGAATTTTTTGCAGGGTGCCTGATATCACTGAACACACTTCTGTAAGTTTCAGTGATGCTGTCGTGGAGTTTTATCTCTAAATCACAAGATGGTTTTGAAATGTTTTGGATTGGAAGTTCAACAATGCATGAAGATATGGTATGGATATGATATGGATATTCTGTTACCCGACCTGAAGATATACATTGTAACCAAACAGACTACAATTTTGACGGAAGCAAAATGCAAAAGCATGAATATTATTGTTCCTTTGACGGTTCTAGCTCAGCCATGAGTTCCAGCTGCACCTAAATGGGTTATTCTTCTCAAAATGGCACTCTTGGCAGACAATTTTTGAAATTTGACTTCGTCAGTTTTTGATATTTGGAATGTTTTTTTATGAAATTTTGCCAAAAACAAAGAAACTCAGCATGAAAATGGTAAGACGTAATTATTCGGAATTTTTTCCACAAATTATTTCTTTCGAATACGTTGTCTTGTCTGAAACTGAACTTCGACAATGAAACCACATTGGGCCCTGTATTTCCATCCTGAGTTAACAGCAACGGTTGTTGAAGCAATGCAATATATGTGTCATTTATTGTTTTGGTATAAGCTGATCAAAAATGAAAATACTGGAAGGCCCTTGGAAGGTCAAAATAATCGAAAACCTGTTTTAAACATGAAAATGTGATAATGAGTCTTTTAACTTTCAGCCGCCGATATTATTTGCGTCATTCAAAATAAAAATTCACGTCTTCAACAGACTCCTGTTTCGAGAAATTCCAAAATCGCTTCGAGATAATCGCCGCATGCATAAACACCATGACTAAGAAACGGGCACCACGTTGAAGTCACAGTGATTTTGCAATTTTACTTATCAGCCTGTAAAAAATTTCATTGAAGTACTTCACAAAAGCTCCGCACTAGTGCCAGTAAAACCAGCAGACATAGAATGTCTAAAGTAAACTTGTGTCTTGAGTTGTGGGGTTTCGCCTTATTTTACCATAATTAAAATGTAAATTATCATAATAAGCGCTGCGGAGTTCATAATATATTTAGTTTGAAAACTTCTTCTTTTGTATGTGTTCAAACTATCGGATATGGGCACAGATTTGTGCACACGTGTGCTGGGCCTGGGAGTCCGAGCTGTGTAAAGAGCGAAGGGAAATTTTTATGCCTTTTGCCTGGTTTCAATGAGAACGCGCGAAGAACGATGAAGCAGGCTTGGCTAGTTTCTTGAAGGGCCACCGCATGTGTTTGTTTTCTTTGTGCGTTTTTTTGTAAGTAGATACAATAATTTTTACTATTTGTTCATTACTTGGAGGTTTGCTAGACGTCTTTTTGATCACTGTTGGATTTAATTTGCCAAGTTACTGCTGGATTCACTTGAAAGTGCGTTTTTCTCGCACGCTCATTAATACGCATTCTTTTTTTGTGAGCTATTTTTAAACACGCACGATAGTTCTTGTCTTGCCGCCGTGCTCTGATTTTACACAAATTGAACTTGTCTGTTTGCATATCATGTCAATATTTTCATGACCAATTCAATAATTTTGTGTGTCATTTTATTGTTATGTATTCACTTGACTGTAATTTTTATGAGTCCATATTTTAGCCGTACGTCATTACCTGCGATTTTTTACTGGTCAATTTTTCTGTGCAATTATTATGAGTCCATATTCATCATGTAATGTCATTGAATAATGTCCCTGTGCTTTGTCCAGTGATTTCATTTGTCATGTCTTGATGTGTCATAATTTTCATGTCAAGGTTTCTGCCCACCTTTCAATATGACTCTCAGTAATTTTCCATGTCATTTCATAAATAATACTGAGATTTTGCTCTGCTGCTTGAGTATGTAAGGGCTTTGGTGCGTTTACTAACATTTTCTTGAATACCGTGAAAATCGTATTTCGCGTCAACATCCGCTTCCGCTCAACTTAACTTGACTGTTTTGAATGTTTTGTTCTTGCACATGTGTCATTGGGTTCTACCGTTCAAGTAGGTTGTACGCTACTTTTATTGGGGTGTCATGTTAATTGATTTTGCTTTGTTTGTTCCGAAGTGATTTGATGTTACCTGTCAGGGAAGGGGCCGGAACTGCCATAGCGGATATGTTTGTTTGGCTGCAACTTAGTCGCTAGCGACTCGCGTAACGAGGCACATGTCAGCTTTTGTCACTAGTCACAACATATTTGAGAGTCCTCTATTTCGGGCAATACTCAGGGATTTCTTTGACGGAATTCTTTCAGTGAGTGCCTCTTTTTTACCGAATTCGTCACTCTCCTTTTTTTTTCAGCTTGACAGCTTGACATATTTAGTTGTGTTATTTTCAATTATTTTTATTGTTTTTGTTTATTTTGTCAATCTTGTTCATTTTGTCAGTCACATGTTAGGTGTTTTGCGAAAAGAACTATGAAAAGAATAATTTCGCACTTATTTTGCTTTGAGTGAATTTCACTTTCTGTACAATGAGCGTGTTTCATTGAACTCCTCCTTCTCCCCCCTCGAGTCGTTTCACTCCAGAACAAATCAATAACGAAGGGTTAAGACGATCACAGACAGGCCAAACAGATAAAATATCAAAGAAGGGGGAAGGGGGGGGGGCGTACCATCACAGAATCATTTGAAAAACATCTTTTTGAAAAAAGACTGACATTTTCAACATAGGTATACCGTTCACAATTTGCACAAATTGGTGCAAAGTGGCAATCGACCCATCAATCCCATCATAGTGCCGTTTATTCTTTTTGTCCATACGCAATATATATATTTTATATCTATACTATGATGCTATATTAGGTAGTAATACACCGCCTACGGGAAAGACAGCAGCTCGGAGGAAGGAGCACGTACCGCTTACGTTGTTGACAGTATCCGTACTCTGTGGCGTATTAATGAAAGATCGCGGTTACGATAGGTGGAAACATGCAAATGCTGGAATAAAATAAATGTCTATTACTCCAAATCTTCTTCAGCCACGACCGTATCCAAATCGTAAGGAAATATAGTGGGGAATGAGAATTATACTGTGTACTGTGAGGTGTTTCGTTACTGTAAATACGTTAAGAGAGACGTGCAAGACATGGTTACAGCTTACGCCAAACGGAATTTAGAACTCTGATAAACTTGCTGTGGAGTTTACATACTATGGAGATATGAAATAACACTATCATTTGCCCTCTTCATCAAAATTGTATGCAAAACGTATTGAATTGTATTTTTTGAACCACGAGATGTAAGTATGTCTAATTTACCAATATTGTAAGTACTAGAAATAGCTTGATTGTCTGGTTGTACTACTTAGCCTTAGCTATAAAAAGAATTATTGATGATGTCTTTTCCAAGGCTTTATCAAGATTATTATTTGTAAACGGTAGTAAGTGGCTTTGTAGGTTGCCCACCACAAACCAAATATTATAGGGAGAGGAGCAGAATTGGAGCAGCGTCAGAATGGGGGGAAGCCGAACTTGCGGTGAAAACATAAATTTCCGACGTAAAAGTTCTGGAGACGTACAACAATGTCTCGATTGTCTCGAAATTCCTTTTTCTATGAAAGTATACGAAGTGGCGCAGTTCTTTGTATTTTTGTCATAAAGAGAACGCAGAAGCACACAGCAGAGTCCACCAATATACCTGCAGCACAGACTGAAGTTTAGGTACATTATTTTGTGGTTCGTGCGAAGTTTGCAACAGGCAAGTCAGGCAGCCAAAATAGAAAAAGTTCTTACGGGAGAATTCTGCTTCCCAGCTTCAAAGCTCTGTGCGTTACCCAATACATTATAGAGTGAAACCATACAAACACCTTTAGTCAAAAACAAACGATCTGGAAACAGCTCGCGATAGACTCTCTCTCTAAATCTAAATTGGGCAACTTGTTGCAAATAACGTAAAATCCAGATTATTATGGCTGTGCTACAGGTACAAAGAGAAACCCTCGCGTTTGACTGGGCCATTAGGCACCCCGGCAGCACACGATGACGGTAGCAAACTCGTTGAACTCTCTCACGGTGACGTCATCGATTTTGCTGGACGACGTCATCACGTAGTAAACTTCCGCAGAATTTCCGTGCATAAGCGTGGGCGGTACAAATTTACCCCACAAAATAAAATACACCGGACATGAAAACGGTAGCGATACAAAGGTCATGCAAGAAAAAACGGACTGACCTTCTGTCATGTTTCACGGGTTTTCAGTTATGGCGGGATCGCAGCATGCCTTGCTGGGCCGCGCGTTTGTGAACGATTCAGCACTGTGTTTGAGTTGCGGGTTCTGAATAATCTGAAAGCTGAAAGCTCGCCGCCGTCGCGGCTGGCGGCCGCCGAAAGCTGCGCCCATATTCGGCGTGAGCGCCGGAAAAGCACGAGCGTCGCCGAAACGGTTGCGATTTATCCGCCAAATGTGCCGAATTTTTGACAAACAACAAGGAATGAGGGCCGAGGGGGCGGCGAAGGGGGGTTGCTTCCGAAATGATGCGAGAAAATAAAAAAAGGCAGCATCAGCATAAAAAGTCGCGTTTTATGGGCGCGTGAGCTTTGCATTTTTCATCATTTTAAATGGGGGGTAGACGTGCGAGGCATCGACAAAGTAGGCGACTAATTTCCGGAACTTCCACATGTCACCACAAATCTCTTCATTGCGGATTAGAATATCAACTAGTGGTCGTTTTCTGTAAACAAGCAGTGTAAGTTCATGTTGTTGAAGGAATTGGGTTAGGCCGACTGCCGGAAAAGGAGGAGCTTTTCGTCGGAATTCATGAATCATGAATGGCAATTTGAATCTTTTATGGGTGCGAAGGTGTTGGAGTGAACGAATAGGTGGATAGGTAGGTACCTTAGCAAAACGGTAGGTTATCGTGAAGTTGTTGTAAATCCCGCTTTCGAGTTCTCACGCTTATTCATTTATCATATTCTTGGTTCTTGTTTGTTGCGGCTCACAGCTCGTGAAAATTTTTGTAACAATATTACGAATTTGCATTGAGTACTTTCAAAATTGGGAGACGAACGTTTGAACACACTTTTTATTACTGCGTAGTACTAAATACACGTCAGATGAATGACCGCACTTGAAGATATCGCTTTGCCCCACTCCCCACTTCACCATTGATGTACTCGCTGTCGCTGTGAATTTTGAATCTGCATCGTTCGGCTCATTCTGCGCTTATACCCTCGTCTGTTACATTCCAGAACATTTCACGCGTTCTCTAGATTATTCCAGCGTTGGACGTCAGTACTTTTGCTGCGGCTGTATAAGCTCCAACTATAAGCTATTTAAAGGAGACCACAACACAAAATACAAGTTGGTCTCAGATGAAAGAGTTGAAAAAACTAGAACGATTGCATAGGGTCTTGTAATATTACTTAGCTCGTGGCGGGCGCTGCGGTTATAATTAAGAACGACAATGACGTCAGAAGGGCAAATTTTCACGGGCTACCTATAGCTACGCACGGGCATACCTGTACCTGATTCCGTTGCCGATGAAACGACGGCGGTTTCAAGCCTGCCATAATTATTACTGATTCTTTGAAGACAATGACGTCTGTCAAAACGACAATAGCAATATCAAGACCATGGAAACGTGATAGGTGAAAATCGGAGGTAAAAATCTGAGTGAAAACATCTTCCCAAGTGACGTCACGATAATATTTTCAAAATGTTTCATTGCGGCTGATCGGACTCGTCTAGAAAACTTAGATTTGTTCCGTATACTCTTAAACTACCTTCCCCATGAGTTAGTCAAATAAAATATAGACTCGATTTTTGTGTTGTGGTCTCCTTTAAGTAAGATAAACATGAAAAAAAAGATCAAAAAAATAAACATGTCCTTTTGTTCATAATTTGAAGTCGGGCCTGCCCAATGGAATTGGAAAGGCTGCATAATAGCGGATTTGCAGATATTTCGGTGAGCTCTGACGCATCGCACCTCCACCAATTGTGCAGATGTGCCTTATTCGCGCGTCTTGATCTCCAGCGTTTTTTAACGTTCCGCAACCGCACCGTCTCGAATATACTAGTAAGATATTTAATATTATTATACATATTCGTCTTTTGTTCATTCTCGAATGTAGTGGAATCTCCGGCTTGCCGAATTGCAACCGTTCAACCATTACATCGGACCGTAAAGGTGAAAGGGCGTCGTCCTGGTCTTCTGGATCCCAAGTGGAGTACAGATATCTTGGAACACGTTGGATTCGAATAGCTCATGAATTTGAATGATTCGCGAGATTCTGACTGACCATAACAGAAGTGACAAAAAAGTCTAGCTGCGATTCAACGGTTTTTCTTCATTTTCCATTTCTAACTGTTTTCTTCCACGCTTCCGGGTTATGAGGCTGCGCTGTTCCATTCGGGGTAGACTCAGGGGTTGAGAATTCGGGCCGGACGGCGGCGGAAGCAAAGATGGAAATGACGGGATTATGGCAGCTGGAGTGGGATACGAGTAGCAAGGGCAGATGGACACATACAGGGTTATTTCAAAGTCCGGAATAAAATTCATAATTTTTGACCATATTTTTTTCGGGAAAAACGCTCGAACAGGTCGATTTCTAAAAAGAGCAAGCCGGTTTTCCCATGACACGTGTCATGATCTACCGTCAGCCCCTTGACCCCTAGCCACCCTTAGTATTTTTTTTTGAAAGGCACCCCATGGCTTAGGGGGGCTCGTTGGAAAGCTTGTCAAAAACTGTATTCAAATCTACCATTGAAAATTATATCAAACGCCTCACCATGAAGTTTGAGGTAACCCTAGGGTTACTCAAAAGTCCGGAAAAAAACTCATTCCTCACCATATTTTTTTCCGAAAAAAAAACGCTTGAACAGATCGATTTTTAAAAGCGGTGAGTCATTTTTCCATTATTCGTGTCATAATCTACCGTCAACCCCTCAATCCTTAAGCCCTTGACCCTCAACCCCTCAAGCGTCCAATCATTTTTAAAGGTAGATCTGAACACAGTTTTTGACAAGTTTTCCAACGAACCCCCACAAACCATAGGATGCGATTGAAAAAAATACTAGGGATGGCTGGGGGCTAGGGGGTTGACGGTAAATCATGACACGTATCATGGAGAAACGACTTACCGTCGTTATAATTACCGTTTTTAAAAATCGACCTGTTCGAGCGTTTTTTTTTGGAAAAAATATGGTAATGAATTATGGATTTTATTCCGGACTTTTGAGTGGCCCTGGGGTTTCTCACAACTTCGTGGTGAAGCGTTCGATCTAACTTTCAAAGGTAGATCTGAATACAGTTTCTGACAAGCTTTCCAACGAGCCCCCAATAGGGTGCCATTTAAAAAAAATACTAAGGGTGGCTAGGGGTCAAGGGGTTAGCGGTAGATCAAGACACGTGTCATGAAAAAATGGCTTGTCTTATTCAGAAATCGACCTGTTCGAGCGTTTTTTCCGGGAAAAAAATGGTCAAAAATTATTAATTTTATTCCGGACTTTTGAATAACCCTGTATGATAATCCCGAACGTAACATTATTGATGAAACAAAAAGAAGGTGACGCTGATTACTTCACGACACAGTTTCTAACAGGACACGTCTGCTTCAATGAATATCTTCACAGGATGAAGAGAAGGACGTCACCGAAGTGTACATACTACGAAGCCATCGACACAGTGGGACACACGGTTTTTTGAATGCAAAAGATGGACAGAAGAAAGAAATGGAGCGGAAACGAGCTTAAAACAGAAAGTTACACCAGAAAGGGTAGTGGAAACAATGCTGGAGGATGGGAAAAAGTGGAACGTAGTGGAGGACAAGTGCAAAGCGGTACTGATAAGGAAAACAGCGAAGATGAGGCCAGGAAAGCGCCATAATCGACAAGAAACTTGAGAGACTTCAATCAAGAGCAGCCGCCTCCCGATGATATGCTCACGCGGTTCCAGGGAGCGGGTTAACCACCAGGTCTGAGGCGGACATTAGTGGGTAGGGGTTTAGCAAAAGACGCTTGCCGAGTCCCACACTACCCCGGTGCCACCAAGCCGGGGTGTGCGTAAAAAGCATTCTTCGCCCCCCCAAAAAAGTTGTTGAGAATTTGGTATGGACTGAACAGAGCACGTTGCACACCACCGTCCACATGACTCCCACATTGGCTGTCACTTCTGACATATTTTTTTCAACCTGCGTCAACTTTGAATCGGAAATGTTCCACCGCCATTGCTGAACCCTCAACAGGTGAAATTGGAAAGGTCCATTCCATTGACATTTCTTAGCGAGTTATAATGATAACGTATTAGATCGCGTGACTCACTTAAAGCTATCAAGAGCCAGTGAAAAGAGCACAGGAATAGCACCGGATTTAAAAAAAAATTGACCCACAATCAACCTGATACTTGAGCGACTGTATATTGTCATTTACTTGAATTGAAATTTGAGTATTTACTGAAGTTTTGAAATGATTTCCACTTACAGAATTCAATTTTACGGGCCATTAGTTTCAGTTCAGGAACGAGGCTTCTTCCTTAATCAGTCACTGTGCGCTCTCCTCTCATGCTCTGTCAAACTGCTAGTGACATTATTGACATTAGCTCTACTGCCCAAGTGCCCATGTGACCTACGATTAGAACACGCTGTTAAAAAGGCTGTGAAAAAGGCGAAAGCTCGCATGGGAAGCAGAAAGTTCGCAAATGATTCTTCCCAAGGAACAAGTGGAGTAGGTGCTGAAAGAGGTGTATGATGACGCTACCGGAGGACATCTTGAGTCTACAAGACATTGGCGATGGTACGCAAGAGGCCAAAAGACTTGGCTAAGTCGATTGACACACTACTAAAACAACGTGGAATGGTGTCGATAGTGCGAGATCTGCATCAGATAGCAGGGGGCTGAAAAGCTCGTAGCCAAGGAGAACTGAACACGTGTAACGTAGGGACAACTTTCAACTTTCAACTCGACGTTATTGGACCGTGTTTGACAGACGACGGAAACAAATACAATTCGAATTCGAAGATTGGAGATCTAAGACATTAATCGGGCAAAAAATTTCAAGCAAGTGACTGTGTGTGGCTGTAAAATCTCCAACGCAAGAAGGAAAAATCTCCGAAGCCTAATCTGTCGTGGGTGGGACCACTGGGACCCGAGGTGGGACCATACACCGTCAAAAAGATCGACAACGTCGTGTACCGGATCCAAAGAGCCAAGATAAAAGCTGTCCACCCCTGGACCAACTAGCACGCTGCACGATACTGGAGGTAAAACGAACTGCCTGCTCAGAACAAACACGTTCAAGAGGGAAGGGGGGCTGCGTTACGTTACGGGCTGCCTTTGTAAACCCCAACGAGCATGAATGACACAATAGGCATCATAAGATGATCATCCTATACCGTGCTGAGGAGCGCGCTTGCTAGAAGACTCGGAGACAGTAAGACAGTAAGATTACTGTCCCGTCAGAATAGTGGTATTAATGTTATGGTGACGTTAATGTCAATGTTAGGATGTTACATGTTATGGCAATGTTAGGCAACTGAAACGTTTTCATAACATCACCTCATCACTATAATACCAACACTATTATGACGGGGTAGTTGGTTTGCTTTGTGATGTAAGTATATATTGTATAATGTATACTCTACCTAAATATATAAGCCCACGAATTGCATCATGCTTTCAGGTATGGGGTATATATACCTACCCGCTCATCGCTAAGCCTTCAGTCATTTTATAATTAACGCGAAAGAGCTGTGCACATTTTTCTCCCCAATTAATTAGTTTTTCAAATTAATTATAATCCTTCATTCTACGCTGTTTCCTACGTTTATGTTCCTGAAGGAAATTTCATCCCCGCCCAGCAACCGCGCCGACATACGTGCATCCAGCTTTCCCGCGATTTCAATTTTTAACAACACAACTAATCTTCAACCAAAATGATACGAATCCTCAACAAATGAACAAGCCCTCGTCGCAGGTACCTATAGCCTATGGGTATAGCTCTGCAGCCAGATAGATAGACTGCACACATCAGTGAACAATAAGCAGGTCCCTCAAAGCTCCACAACAATAAGCAGGTCCCACGAAGCTCCACTGATGGGTTGTATTCTTTCATATCAAAAGACAACACTGAGCCAGCAAATGTAATTAAGCCTAAAACTCCTCAGGAAAATTTGAAATTCCGCTCTGACCTCCTGGACATGATAAATCCCATACTAAATTTGACTTTCAATTCTCCAACATCAATTATTGGATGCACAAATGCTGAATAAGATAACAAAATATTTAAAAAGTGTACCGATGAAAAACTGTCACCAAAATATGAGGTTCGAGTAGCCAAGAGCATTAATCCTCTAGGACCACAGCTTCGGGTACCACCACACTACTAAAAGCTCCTCTAATTTTAACTATAATTTTGTTGTTATGTCAACTATAAAACTTGCATGACTATAAGTTTATGGTCTCTTGAACCATGGTGTTTGGTTGTACCGTATTGAACTAGAAAAAATGGTTGCTATGATTATTATTATAGTCACTTCTACCATATATTTCTTTGTGTGGATCACGAGGTCCTTTTTATATTCGACTCCTGACAGTTCAAGAACAAAGCTGAAATCCATGAAATAGCAATCAACTGGTCTTTCTTCTAATGCGCGCGATGATATAAGATCAGCATAATTATAGGGACTACCAACTTGAGACTTGAGATTGAGCAAAATATCAAAAACGATCCGGAAAAGTTTCAGCAACACATCAATTAGTGCGGTCGGTAGAATACAAAAATGGGACACATACTGCACTTTTGGTTAATGCCATGAAACTTGGCACACAGTTCCTTGAGACCATTTCAAGTGATTTCATCCGATGAGCCAGGAAAAACAATAGATGGGGGCGCCCGAATTTTGAAAAATCACCAAATTATCGTACATTTGTCGGGAAAACATCATTTCCATGTATTTCGAGGATGCCGGATCGATTGGCAGCAACATTGACGTGACTAGACCAACATGGAGGTCGTAGAGCTGTTATTCTGGACTCAAATGGTGGAAAAAGTATTCTAGTTAAAAGTTAGGCAAAACCGATTTATTTTCCAGGCGATTCGGGGGCGTCTTGTTTGGTAGTGCTCCGGAATCGGTAAGGTTAACAGGAAATGAATACCACTGAATTTCTTCAAATTGCAGTCAATCCAGCAGGCAATGCAGACTATGGAGCAGTACGGAGTAGGTACGGGAGCTGAGAACCAAAATTTGTTTAAACTTATTGCACTTCGTGATACAAGCATTATACTTAGTTAGTATCCCATATTCTTTATGGTATCACAAAGAAAACTCAAGATGGTGCTCAGTAGAACTGTTCCTCCAAGGGAGTCACCATATTGTCTCTAGGGCCCTACTACATCCTACCTTAGAACGGCAAATTATATCGAAATGCTGACTGTTTTATTCTTGTTGCGTCAACTTCCATGTTGGATAGTTGGAAGGGGTGTAATTCACATATTTTTTAGGATACTGGATTGATTGAAAGCTTATTTTGACTCAACTGGACCACCAGAAAGGCGTAACGCCGCTCTTCTATGTTCAAGTGGTTTATAGGAGTGTTTTGGTCAAGTCTCAAGCAAAATCGAATGTATCATTTTTTTTCAAGCATTTCAAGGGTACTTTATCGTGAAGTAGCTATGTTAAATTGGTACGAAAGCATTTAACCAACCAAAATTAGAAATTAATGCTCCTCTTGCAGTCAAATGGTGGTATTAGATGTAGGTACCTGGTGGTAAAAATTAATGAAGTGGTTTTAATTGGTAGATGTATCTTTTTCGTAGCACTAGCATAGGTACACACTAAAAGTTTGGGTTAATAATGTGAACATTATGAAAACACGAATCTACAGAATTTCCATTATATTGAAGAAGGCATTTTCCATGCACTTCTTAGTCTTCGTCTTACGCACAAAAGATCTTATAGGTCGCAGTGCAGAAAGGATCCTCCGAGACCAAACGACCACTTCTAATCTAGTCTTTGTCTTCCACACTGGAAATTAGTGAAACTTCTTTAATGGAAATCAAAGCTAACAGACAGGGAAAAAATTGCCAAAATAATATTCAACTGGCTGTGGCTGGTTTGAATTGTTGCAATTCTCCTTGCAGTCCTTACACCCACCACAACATTGCGTGTAAGGTATATTTGCTCCTTTACAAGAGCACCTGCTACTTGCTTTGCAGCCTGAGCCTGACGTACATATTTGTCTAGTTCATTGACCGACTCCCATATAGGTGGCAAATCTGTCCATAGTGGTGCTCACAGGTGTGATCCCTGGTCCACAGTGCTGTCGTCTACTCTCAACCCCACTTGAAGGGAGGGAGATGGGATGTTGGGGTTCACGTCATCGGCTTGTCCACAGATCTTGCCAGCCTGGAACATCACTCGCAGAATGTGTTGGCGCAATGCAAACTGAGCCCGTGCTAGCTTGTTAAGGGTTTTTGTTTTTGTCACAAACAAATCCTTCTGTGCTTTGTTCAAGTCCTTGTAGTTCGCGCCGTATAGGAAGGCCACGAACTTTTCTAGGACGCTGACTTTAGCATTGGCAATAAAAGGGGTAAAAGAAATGGCAAAGAAAGCGGCAGTACTCTCTGGAAAGCTCTTCCACACATTCACTGTCGACCTCTTTCCTTTTCATATGGAAGATAAGATGGTATCAAAACCGGTAAACGCATGGAATCCTCGTAATGCAGTGGTCTTTTCGTCGCCAAAGCTCTCATGGCAGGCAATCTGCTGTGAGTACTGTTATGTATCGCATTGTACGGCCTGTGCCGAACAGGATCCAAAGCTCACGCAGTCCAAGATGTTTTCATCCGAAACAATAGATCACTGAAAGCACTACAACATGTCAACAGTGCAAAATGAGGATCGACTGAGTGCCATGGACAGTCATATCTTTTGCGTGAGCCATAATTCTACCGTCAGCCTCCTCTGCCGCAGCACAAGACAACCCTGCAACAGATGTCCAACCGTTTCCAGCCGATCTGATGGCCCTCATCGATTCCGGATTACTACCAAATAATCATACGCCTCGACCAAAAGTAAACTCGGTTTAATTTAAGACTCTCCTAACCAAAAGGCATTTTTTCACACCATTTAGATACAAAATAACGGTGCTACGATCTCCACGTAGACCACGAAGCTTGGTCGAATCAAGTCAGTGTTGCCGCCAATCGTTTGAGCATCCTTGAAATATATGAAAATGATACTTGTCCGGCAATTGTACGACCAATTTGGTGATTTTCACAAAATTTGGGCGCCATTTTGAAAATAGTACAGTACCCCCTAATGATTTTTTTGTTTCTGGCTCATCGGATGAGATTACTTGAAATGGTTCCAAAAAACCCTATGCCAAGTTTCATTTTATATAATGAAAAATCATTCAACGTAGTTACTGACCGCACTAACGAAAAACATACATTGAAATGAGCAATTATTATAAGTACCTGTTCCAGAGTCTACATTGTCTGCAATTTAAAAAAATTCACCGCTCGTTGCCCTCATCGACTCCGGATTACTACCAAACAGTAAGAGGTATCCGAAATGCCCAAACCTTGTATGACCACGATGACGTCAACCCAAGAGTTATATTTTTCGTTTGCAAGTTTTTTTTCTTTGCGAGGTTGCAGCCCTGCGCCTTGAAACCCCGGGAAAATTCAAATCTTCATTATTTTACAGACCTGTTTCAATTTTGGAGCCGCGAACAGCGCCGTTTCCCTTGCTCACGTGTCAGGGCCATCCCCAAGCTCGTGCTGCGCGCTTTTCAGCCTGAATTGAGCGTCAGCCCCACAGACGTTTGAGACGGTGACAGTGAGATTATGTCAAACATTTAAAATTCGTAGTCGCAATCAGTTGTGTAGAATCAAGTAGCCCCAGCCCGGAGTACGATGACGTCAATCCGCAGCTGACACATCGGTGCATGGAAGTTGCATGCATAACAGTTTTTGAGTTTTCAATTTACGAAATAAAATAATATATTAGGATTTTCAAAAAACCGTTCAGTCTGTATTGCTATTTGGCTACCAAAGCATCATTTGAGGCAATAAAAAAAAATCATGCAAGGACCCTATTGTACGACCAATTTGGTAATTTTTTCAAATTGGGCCGCCATTTTGGAAAAAGGGGGCTGTACAGTGTACAGCGCCCCCCATCGATTTTTTTTCTGGCTCATCGAATGAAATTTCTTAAAATGGTCTCAAAAAACTCTATGCCAAGTTTCATCCCATCAACCAAAAGTGCAGTATCATTCAGCGCACCGACCGCATTAAATGGTAGAGAGTCACCATAATGGAATCCCTGTGTGATATGATATCGTTATGTTTCCTGCTGCTTTGGTTGGTTTCTTCGCCTATCACTTTTCTGGTGTTTACGCCTGCAAGACTGCTCCGGGTACGGGCTCGCCATCTTCGGCTCACGGCCAGACAATCAGGGTTGGGGAGTTCTCCAAGGAGGATATTCTGAGGGCTCTTTAGAGGCTTAGCCGAGGCCTATAATCGGCACAGATCTGATACCTGGTCTTTTTGCTTAAAGACTGCCGTTTCTCGCTCGCTCCTTGTGTTTCTTTTGAACTCAAACCGCGGTTACTCTATGAACCCATATTCCTGAAGGGTTTCCAAGGTGTGACCAGTTTTCAAGAGTGATGAGAGGGGTAATGTTAGCGACTATCGGTCCATTGCTATACGGTAAGTAGTAATATCAGCGATCTGTTCGAAATAGCCTCGCATGCCGTGCTGGCAGCTCACGTGTAGCCCAGGTTGGTGGATTAGCAGCATGGTTTTGTGCGGAGTAGGTCCACCGTGTTGGTCTTCTAATAAGCGATCTCAGGCTGATATGATGATATCTACAGAATTTACCAAAGCATTTTACTGTATAGACCAAAACGTCATCCTACTCATCCTGCGCAAGCTGAACGCTTTCGGGTTTTCCAGTCCATTATTGGCTCTCTCAAGACAATATTTGCGGCATAAGCAATAAGATCCTGTTCATGAGTATGATCTGAGGCTTTTGATGTCTCATTCTGGAGACTTTCGGGGCACTATTTTTGGGAATTTCTTGTTAAACACTGTCATCAACATATCAGTAAGCTCTTCGACAGTTCCTTTCTTTTGTACGCTGACGACGTGAAGCTCTTGGCTAAGATAGGATCTATCAACGATCGCTTGAGCCTACAGAGAGACCTCAGCAGCTGGAACGCCAGGTGTCTTGGTTGCTGTACAAAGCCCTGATACTGTACCGCCTGGATCACGCCTCCCGTGTTTTGTCCCCATATTAGGCCAAGAAGTACATCGATAGTACATTGATAAAATTGAGGGTGTCCAGAGAAGGTTCCTGAAGCGTCTTCCCTCGCCGTTGATGGAGTTTTTCCCGAACGTCTATATTTTCTCAAGACTTTATCAAGTTTGAACGGCGTAGAGAAATTCAATTATTCCAGTTTCTGATGCATCAATGAGTCCTAGCCATCCACCGAGCTTCCTAGCCAAAATGCCCCTGAAGGTTCCTGAAGACCAGGATTGAGAAGGTTTGATACCTTCTATATTTTAGCTTAGCACACTCCGAACAACTCTCCCCTCAACCGGCATTGCCTCAGCTACCAAGACTCAGGAATCAGGATGGCTTCGACATCTTCCTCGATGGAATCTCCAGATTTAGGGGTTACTTTTTTCAGCCAATGCGTTATTATGATTTTGATCCATCACAGGATCTACTCGTACTATTCTGTTAATCACTAACTTAATGATAATATCACATAAATTAATTCATGAATTCCCAATAAAATAAAAAAATCTGTCAGTCATTCGCAACTGGTAATAACCATAAGTGACATTCTGCACGTTTGAATGGAACCGGCAAATTCAATTTCAGCGCGAACCGAACTGTGTTCCCATCAGTCAAATTTCTGCTTGAGTCGGAGAAATCTGTCCCAGACGTGCATTAACTTATGCAAAAGCGACACGGTTTATACATAATTGGAGTGATGGCTGTTAAACATTAAAGACACTCCGGCACTCGGCGTGCTAGAGAACTCCGTTAATTAACGGAACGAAGGGAGAAACGGAATACAATAACCAATTATTTAATTTCGCAACAAACTTCACAAACTGACGCTTTATTGTTCGAAACGAAACAGCCTGAAACATAGTTTGCACTATTAACAAGTTCTGGAGGGTTGCTGAACAATTTTATTTGGTTAAGGCTGAGCCATTCGATGAAATCGCGGAGACTTCAGTGTCTGCACCTCTCACTCCTTTATTACGTAGTTGGTGGGCTTCTGGCGTTCAAGTAGTCGCACTATAGAGCATTCCTTTTCCAGGACTATTGAATATCTTTCATGGGAGTGGATGTAAGGTCTGGTACTCTGGTATGAGTGGTATGTACCTTGCGAGTTCATCTGGAGGGTAAGATTGATGCAATAAATACGTGAGGGATTGTCAACAGAGTGGCGGTGGAAAACGGAGAAAGGATTGCGCCGAGCAGGAGAAGTAAAGGAAAGCTTCGCTGTTACAGTGAACATTCGGACTGAGAAATTGGTCTAATATCTTGGAAGTTGTAGATACTTGATGAGTTTTATCCGGCTCCTGAGACGCTGGAAAAATTACACAATGCTCGAGGAAGTGTATTTCGCCTTCCCGGCCTCCGCCAACATGAAAAGGAAAGTATTGTGATAAGATTATTCGGAAGTCGCCTAGAAATCGTATGCCGGATCACTGTGGAATTTGCTGGAGAACCCATGGAACATACGAGAACACTAGTCAGAGGCATATACAGGGTGTCCGTTTTTTTAGGCTAAGCATGGGTATCTCGCTTATCTTGAGAGATACAAAGTCGGTTGAATTAGGGAAAAGTTACGCATTTTCATGACGATCCAAAAAGAAATTTGACGTATCGATTTTAGTTTTTTAGCTATCGTGGAAAAACAGGAATTGGATTTTTTGTTTTTATTTTTTATTCAAAAAACGGTTGAAGGTGGCTTTTTCTAATCTAGACATTGTCAGGGCACTTTTTCAAGGGAAATTCAAAGCTACCAAAATCTTTATTCTGAGATACGACATTCAACTTTTTTCTCTAATGGGCGCCATATTGAATTTTGATATTTTTGAATACGGTATTCTTTTCTGGTTACAACGATGTGCCACATGTCACTGTTGAATAAATGTTCAACATTTACGGTTTTTTTTATTGTCAGTGCTGATTTTGTTTCCAAAGCACTCTTTAAAAAATTTAAAAAAAATTTTGCTCAAAAGCATGAATTCAACAGTGGCATGTTGACACATCGTTGTTACCAGACAAAAATATTGTATTCAAAAATGTCAAAACCCAATATGGCGCCCATAAGAGAAAAAAAGTTGAATGTCATATCTCGGTTGTTTTGAAAGCTAGAATGAAGATTTTGGCAACATTGAATTCCCCTTGGAAAAGTGCCTTCACAATGGGCCTTATGAATAAAGATCAAGCAATTGCTTTTGCTTGATTTTATGTTTTTAAAAAATTTACAAAAAATCAGAAACTTCAAGTTATTCCTTGATTCAGGTTTTATTGTACATTTGATTAACCGATTGAAAATAACAATGGTTCAAAGTCTCATTTCCAAATGTTTCTCTTTTTTTTGCTGCTAGATTCCAAGCAAAACGAATTTCTCAATCTTTATCCATAAGGCCCAATGTCTTAATTGAAAAAGGCTACCTTCAACCGTTTTTCAAATAAAAAATTAAAACAAAAATTACAAATTCCTGTTTTTTCTCAATAGGCACTCTGCGGATTTGCTTCAGCGTCAAATGTTGCGGGTTTTTTGTACTTTTCCTGCAGGAAGTTATCTATTTCCATAACAACAATACCATTTAAATAATCATACCACATGCAAATGTCAATTTCAACAATTCATAAACTTCAATATTGACAATCTTCCTCACACATATGTTCGCGACTGCCGCATGAGGGTGCTGAAACGGGCAGGATATTCAAAATGTGCAGAGCGCCTATATCTCGAAAACTAAAACTGACAAGTCAAATATCTCTTTGGACCATGGATCGTCATGAAAATTCGCAACTTCTTATTCAACCGACTCTGTATCTCTAAAGATAAGCGAGATGCCCATGCTTAGCTTCGATAAACGGACAGCCTGTATAGAGCACCGATCATCCGCTTACGAGCAGTATTGAGGGCGAAGTAGTAGCGAGCGGATATGAGCGAATAGTGCCTGCGATATTCCTGAGTGTAAATAATTGTGGGCGTGTATTTATTATAGTACGCAGCAATGAACAGTGTGTGTTTTGAAAAGATCGTCTCAACTATAAACGAGCCCAATGAACCCATACGCGAATTACGTGACAATACTTTGAGGTAATGCCTTACGATTTCAAGATATTGTCAGCGGATACAAGTGAAAATTTGACTGAGGTTCCAGAAGATCAAAGGCTTTGCTCTTTTACCCTTCGCATATCATCCAGCCCGAGGCAGAGATATTATTGGAATACACGCACCTCGAACGCACCCAGCGAGCACGCGTGGATGAAATCCGAAATGATGTGCCGTAATAAACAAATTTATTGACGCATTCAGAACCTGCCGTCATTATTTATTTCCTCCGCGCCAGACATTATTTCTTAATTCCGCTCCTTTTTGCGGAAACCCTTCAAGGCTCGTGCTCCGGCCCGCCGCAATAAAATTCTTTGTGCACGGGCCTTTGACATTTGACGTGATGGATTCAGAGCTCGAGGAGGAAATTCTTTTATTACGTCTCTTGTCGCCGCCGGAAATACATCACCTCTATTGTAAGAGGTGCGAGTACTTTTGCCTCTCTAGCCTCTACCACGCATTATGGATTTCTTTTTAATTCGCAGTAAGGGAAATGAAAGACGTAGAACGTTCAAGTTTCTCCTCTGGTACCGCGCGTGGGATGTCCAATAATAATCCGGAAATGAAAATTTACTTCTAATTATTTAGTGTAAAAGGGTTTAGTGCGATGGATAAAAGGGACTTTATGGGATTTAGTGAAGCATAATTCCCTAGTCTCTGGAACTTGGCTTGGAAACTTCCGAAGTTCCGGAGATTTTAGTTAAAGGAAGTATTAAAAACTTTCCGGCATCGAAATGATGGAAGGAGTGGAACGCAAATTATGTGGGTTAATATTGTGCACGGCACAGTTTTGGTGATGTTTTCTGTGAGGGGGACGTGAAAACAGTTAAACTTTTGTGTTAGAATAATTGGATGGAATGGTGAAAAGTACGAGTATTTGAAACATTTATTTACTGATTGATTGCGATCCCAAAAATACTAATGAAGGTATAATGCTTGAAATGGCGTTCTTTTATATGCGAGGATATCACCCCGGGTCAGGCGTTCCATTGACACTTTACTCAGAATGAGAAGCGAAGGAAGTGTAGTATCAAAATGGTTTTTTCAAGCTTTTCGTTTCTTTCACTTTGTGCCAAACTCTTAAAATTGTAAAAACCAATCATAGGAAAATGAAGGACAGAAAAGAAACGCCTAGAAGCAAACGAGGAGTTGAAGAATCTTCCAGAAGAACAGGAGGAAGGAACGACGTCTAGAAGAGGAGAGAGAAATACTGATATTGGGGAGCAATAAACGCGGTATTTCAACGGCAGTGTGAACAAGCCAGAATGAAAAAATTGATGAATGATAGAATGATAAGAAAAAGTTGAGGCGATTGAAGTCCGTATGACAAAGCGAAACAACATGTCCAAAAAAACTGTCGCTAGTCCTACGATGATAACTTCAGCAGATAACAAATGTGTAAAGCTACCGAGTTACGATGGGCAAAGATCATGGACAATCTACGGGAGACAAACTGATGCTGCTGCCAAGGCTGATGGATGAAGTAAGGATGACAAAGCTACAGCACTAGTCCTGGACTCCTGGCTCACAAAGGGTCAATGTGGGAACTGCTGCGGACTTTGCCAATTGGAAGGGAGCTTTGAAAGCAAACAGAAAGTCTTATCCGAGTGTTGGATAATAGCTCTCAACAGATTCATCAGACCCAGCAGAAGATTAGGAAGCAGATAAGCATTCGAAGCTGCGGTGCTGAGTCTGCGGCTAACTAGCCTATCTAGCGCATCCAGCGGATCTTTTAGCCGGCATCGCAAGTGACACTTTCCAGCGGTTCGTAGTGGTAACAGTGACTGTCATGGTCGATTGTCACTTTGACAGTTAGCGAGATAGCGTGAGAAATCTAGTAGATGTAGACATACCTGTCTGGTTTTGTGGGCTTTCGCTCAGTAGAAAAATGGGCAGTCACTTTCAACAATAATTTTTATAGCCAGACTTAACTGAAGTCTGATTGGCTTAGGTGGAATGGTGCCGCCAACGCGATATGCACCAGGCTCCCTTGCAAAAAAAAAGCCTCGGAAGCGAACACTCTGTATATTTTTGATATTCGGATAGAGGTATTTTTTATTGACACAGTGGTGGTCTTAGAAATTCTCCATGATGAAAAGTGACGATTTTATAGCCGATTGAATAATTATAATTAAATTGTCATTACCTAAAATAAAAATCTGAACTTACAAGTTTGTTTATTTTTCATGTTAGAAAGCGTTGCCGGTTGAAATCGACATAAACAATAGACAAACTCCTAACTTCAGATTTTTATTTGTGGTCGCAGCCACCTTTGGTAATGATAATTTAATTATTATATTTCTGTTATATTAAATCCGCTATGAAATCGTCACTTTTCATGATAGTTAATTTTTAGAATCCACCACCACTGTATTAATAGAAAAATCCCTATCCAAATATCAAAGAATATACAGGTGCTCCATTTGAAAACCAGAAGTTCATGTCACTCTCGGTTACTTCCGAAAGTGAGAGCAGCTTCATGATCAAGTCAAAAAATAGCTAAAGTGGTTCAAATACCCAAATTTAAACTTTCAAATCTACATGTAGGTATATGGTATATCCCATAGGAAGAAAGTTATGGGCTGGTGCGGTTTTCGAAAAACAGGCGGTATGTAGCATCGACCATACATTTTTTCCTAGAAAAAGCTTTCATGAACCGAATCTCGTACCTAACCTACTTTTGCAGCCCCTTGGCCCTTCCAGCATGAATTTATTCAAATGTCTGTTTCGATAATCCATCACATTAATCGATTAAAAGCTCGTCTATTTTCAGATTAATAACAAGCTCCGACTGTGACCTTGGAACTTCACAGAACCCGGTTAAGACGCTCATATTTTATCTGTAGGTATGAGTTTCCACCTACCTAGGTACACCTACCCTAACGACAAATCGATTCTTATGACATTAATTATGTAATTAAAATAAAGTTGGAACGATCCTCGATGCCTATTTCGTTGGAGGAAAATTATCCCCGGTATCATCGTGTTGTTGGTTGGTGGGTCTCATCGGGTCTGGGGTGGCCAGATTTTAAACGGATCATTAATTCAATATTCATGACGAACCTGCCATCCGTTTCGAGAGATAGGTACACATTTTCGAATATTAGAGACTTAATAGGCCAAATCCGGATAATTAAACCGACATCAATTCTGCGAAGCTCCCCATCAATAGCATGCAAATTTTAAATTAATTTTGCATCATACACCGGCATATAGGGTGTTTCGTAAGTGCATAAGAAAATTTCGAAAAGTCAGTATAAATAGACAAGACACAGCGAAATGGTAACTTATAACGTCAGTCAATGGACTTGACCTTATCGAGATTCAAGGTTACAAGTCAGTTTGGTTCGCAAGCTTTTGTGTTTTTCTTTATAACCGTGCAAAATTAATCGATACACTTTTGGGACTCCTGTACCTGAGCTTTTGACAAGTAGATCATCGCAGTTGTTTGGTATTTTTGTTGTGTCAGTTTTCAACGTTTGCGTTTCGCATTTCAATCGTTTCAACTCCATTTTCCAATAATGCAAATTTTTCTAAAGGTTCAGTTTGCAAGCGCTTGTCAGCATCGTTGGAGATAAAAACCCTGAAATTTCAACTAGGTGTTGGATTTCTGTTGCATATTTTCGTACATATTTCACGTATTTAGTCAAAATTAGGATCAAACGAGAATAAATGCATTGAATTCGCGCAACATATGAAAATTTACGACTCTCGTATATGTCTGGAAACAAAAATAAATTTGAACAATTTCAGCATAATTACCAGTATTTTGGTACATGGGTGCAGTCGAAGCTGAAGAAGGACTTTTGGCCCGAACGCCGTTACCGTTCATTATTTCACATCACAAAGCTAAGGAAACTACGCCACTGGATACGCAAGAGTGTCACGATAAAGTGAAGTTCACTAGTCAAATGAAACTTGTCGTCTCATGGTTATACTTGCGTGCGATTCCCACGTTGCCACGTTTCGATTTATTATTTATTAATGAACAACGTACATAATTTTCGTTGTTCTTTATTCTTTCATTTATGTACTGAAATAAACGAATGCTAAGGCCAGTTTCGATTTTGCTATTAGAGCCCTATCAACTGGATAATATTTTCCTTTAATACCATCGGCCATCGGCGAAGCGCTGCTCTGAGGATAAGCTAAGTATACGAATCAAAAGCTCATTTGGAATAATGTATTCCAACGAAACGTGACCTTTGACCTTGGGAATTTTTTTGCCTATGGATGTCTCCGCAGAGCCATATTTGAGACACAGTGGAATAATTACCATTTGCATACATCAGAGCAGCAGAGTCCGGAAACGCCCTTCTTCTCTTCCTCCTCCTTCGTCCTCTTCTCAAATATCAAATCAATCTTGGAAATTCCGTATAGAGAGCCATCGAGGCGAGTTGTGGAGAGGGATGACAGTAATATACAGAGAAATCAATTATATTGGCAATTGAAACTCCATAATTCAATTTAACTTGGTCCAAGTACTTTCCCAAAGTTTCTCTTCTCGCACATTTTTACATATTTTTCACACGCACCACCACCACCATCGCCGCCTGATGCTTGTCGAAGTTGACTTCCAAACTAGTGAGTTGTTGTTGTTGTTATCGAAGGGTAAAATCCACACGTGTAATTTTAGCATGGGAAGAAAAAACTTCGCGTGACTTGGGGGAGAATGTAATGTAGGACTAGGCATATATTGGAAATTAATTCTTGTTTACGAGTATAGCAGAGAGGTGGCTATTAAGACAGTAGCTGGGCGGGACTCTTATTTACGCACATTGTAGCTTATGCCAATGAAATAAAGTTCAAAGGCTGCAATAAAACCTGTAAAATGTATGTACAGTTGCGGCCTCATAAAAGTTTACACCGATGACAATCGTATGGCCATGCTCATTCAAAATTACGTCAAAATTGAATTAGCATGGCCACTCGATCGCCGTCGGTGTAAACTTTTATGAGGCCGCAACTTTACATGCAGGAAAAAGTATACCTATAGCCCGTTCACGATGTAATTTCAGTACTGTCACTTTTTGAACTGACCGTGTCATCTCAAGAGACGGAGTATTTGATTGAGTCAAGTTTCCTCCAACCAGCTTCAACACATCTTTCACTTGTAGGTACTGGACTTTCAGCAAAATAGATTGCGGCCATCGCATCATTCGCATCCCTCCAGTGTGCACGATCAGCTCAAAAGGCGGCATTTCTGAATGTACATCGTGAACGAGATATACCTACGTACAAAATATGACGCAGGTTTCTATGTATAATGACACGGGTAAGAGAAACAGCTTGTCTACTTCCTGTCTAGAACTTATTTTGTTAACAAGTATAAATATATATCCAACACATAGACTTATACTTCATTGTCTCAAGGGAAGGGTTGAAAAAGTACATCTAGTCTACCTATCGACCTGATAAAAATGATTATACTAGTTATGGCACCATAAAAGTAGCCCGTCACGACAGTCATAGAAAACTTGTTTGAAAGCTACAAAAAAGTACCAGAAATCAACATCTCCAAATTATGAATTTTGAAATAAAAAATGAGATTCGGATTTTTTTCAATTTCACTTGGACCGCTCTTGAAAAACGATTTGGCAACACACATGTCTAATTGTCCAGGAACATGTCTGTGCTATCATCAACTGATCAACTATAACTAAAGCCTTCACATACAGTTTACAGGAGTAACTAGACAAGTTCAATAATACGAGTAACTTGAATGCCATCAAAACTTTCCAAATTGATATTACATCCTGGGATGCTTTAGTTGTACCTATAATCACTACAAAATTGGGTTTTATTACCAAATAAAACGTGATTTCGAACTAACATTTAATCAAGAAGTACCTAGACTAGCCGATCTTCTTATATATCTCGAGAAGAAATGTAGCACATTGGAATAGCTAGAGATGACTAAACAGTTTTCAGTTGGATCATACCAAAAGCAATAACAAGGTTGGCTATCAAATAACATCCACAGAAAAATGCTCATAGGATCAGATCTATATTTGTCTATTCTCAAAAATGAATCCATAAGCGAAGCGGTCATTGCAGTCAACCACATCTACAGGCAACAAGATTCGGGTGTATTCTAGCCGGTGCTTGTAGCATAATCCCTAACAAAAAAAAATGATTCAATCAGATTGTAACTCTTCCGATTCCATTAAAGATTTTTATAACAGTTCAACTAAATTTTGGAAAGTAGAAGCTAATTTGAACAAAACAGTTCTAACTCTTGATGAACTTCATTGCGAAGATAATTTCCAACAAACACACAAAAGCTTAAGTGGTGGTAAATTCAAAGTGAAATTACCATTCAATGAGCAAAAATATATCTTAGGTAATTCTAAACCAACAGCATTGAGAAGATGAGAAGATACTATAATTTGGAATAGAAGTTGGAGAAAGATCCAGTTCTGAAAGCTGAATATTCCGCATTTCTACAGGAGTATCTAACGTTAAATTATAAGCGCCTTATTAGGGATGATTCTATCAACCTTAGTGAAGCTTATTTCATACCACATCATAATTATGGTTATTGAAGAAGAATTGTTATCGACTCGTCGAGAGTGTTGTTCAATGCATCGATGCCAAGTGTTGATACAAAAGTATCTCTCAATGACATTCTTCATGCCAGGCCGAACTTGACAACAAGATTTGTTTGATATTTTGTGTAGGTTTTGTATAGACAATACATAGACAATACCAATAGAGGAGACTATATGTTATCACCACCGTCGTCACGGATATTGGGGCATCAAAAATCATCCAATTTTTTTTTGAATGATGAACTCGTCTGGTTCCTACGCAAACGTAAAAATCCGTGACGACATAAATGGTCTTTTATATTAGTATTGTCTATACATATCAACATGTTTTGAACGCTGATATAGCTAAAATGTAAGAAATAGCATCGCTGAAGAAGACAACATGTTTTAGTTGATTTTATGGCGCAAGAACAACAAGGCTTCAATCAAAACTCTTCAGCTGTTGACTGTCACTTATGGGTTGAAATGTACACTCTACCTTGCTATAGCTACTCTACCTAGCTATGCGAACTCTAAGGCAATTCGATGAATAACAAAAAAACTTTCCAAGAAGCAAGTGAAATTCTCAGTCGAGATTTTCACATGGATGATCTCTTGAGTGGGGCAGACACTATCGAAAATGGTCCTTCGAAGTCAGTTAACAACAATTTTCAGGAGCGTGGGATTAGACCTACGTAAATGAGCATGAAATCCGCCAGAACTTGTAACAAAAGATAAAAACAAATCTTCTGATCCAGTTCTGAATCTGAATCAAGACGAGATTATTAAAACTTTAGGTGTCCGTTGGGACTTCAAAAACGATAACATTCAGTATGTTGTGGGCGATTTTCATAAGACTAGTTGAGTCACTAAACGATCAATTCTTTCTATCATAGGTCAGATATTTGATCCATTGGGTGTTGTATAACCCGTGATTGTGAAACTGAAAATTCCCATGCAAAAAATTTGGGCTCGAAAAATAGATTTGGATAAATTTTCACCATCACACTTGCTGCAGCATTGGAAGTGTTGCATTGAGCATTTAAAGGATCTGAACAATCTGAAAATCCCATGAAAACGCCTTTTTTCAGATGTGATAGAAATTTTTCAGTTGCAAGTAACGAAGCATATGGTTATTGCATTTATTTGCGTGCTGGAGACAGTAATGGTCACTTTTCAATCAGTCTGTTATATGCGAAGAGTCGAGTTAATCCGTTGCGAGTGGTAACTATTTCTCGTGGTGAATTGTTAGGAGCTCATCTTTTAGCAAAACAAATGCAAAAAAATAAGACAGCCTTAAGGACAGACAAGACAGAGCCGTCAAAAGGCGAAATTTCTGGAGTGACTCAACAATCGTATTAGCTTGGTTATCAAGCCACTGAAACAATTGAAGTATATGTGATGCGAATCCAGTGGCGTAAATTCAATCGTTGGGTCGTCGTTCAATCAAGAGAAGAATGGCATCACGTTAGTGGTTCTGATAACCCAGCTGATATTATATCGCGAGGACTGTTTTCAGACGATATTTAAAACGCAACTCTTTGGTGCGAAAGACCCAGTTTCTTGCATTGCCGGAACATTTATCGCGTAATTGAACTTGTACAGTTTTCGATAAATTACTGCCGAAAGACGAAGAACTTGTGCAACGTTGTTGTTGATAATTTTTTACATACAGAGGAGTGCATAAAACACGGCCACCGCTGTAGCATCGTTATTCCTTATCCGATCTTCAAACTTCAAAAAACAGTTTGAATGGTATGATGCCTTCTATGATTTGACAGTGGAAAATATTTTTTTTATTATGATGCTTCTGAGCACTTACAGTCAATTTTTGTTTTTCAAATGGCAACTATATCTTTTTAATTTGTTTTCGGATTCCTTACATTCATCTGAATATATTGATGCATCAATATCACACTTTTTGTTATTGAACACGAGGAAAAAAAAACTAAACTGCAAAATTTTCACACGCAACAGTAGCGTCAGAACACCCATGATATCCACGCAATCCGGTAGGCTGGGTGCAAAATGATGTTCAACAGCACATAGTAGGTCAGGCGTTTGGTTTTTCAAAATGTAAATGTCAAAATGTTTTAAAAATCCGAAGGAAGCTGTTCGTCCTAAGACTTGTTTATTCTCTATCTTTAGCTCACCATTTCATATCTTTTCAAGTGTGTATTGTGGAAATGAAAAATCAATAAGACGTTTTTGTTCTGACAGGTCACAATACCTATTTAAAAATGTGTGAAATAATAAGCTGAAAATAGAGAATAAAGACGTCTTAGAGACGGACAACTTCTTTTGGATTTTGAAAACATTTTGACATTTACATTTTGGAAAATCAAACGCCTGACCTACTATGTGCTTTTGAACATCATTGTGCACCCAGCCTACCAGATCGCGTGCATATCGTGGGTGTTGTGATGCTACTGTGGTGTGTAAAAATTTTGCAGTTTCAATTTTTTTTCTTCGTGTCTAATAATAAAATGTGTGATATTGATGCATTATTAATTATTATATTCAGATAAGCATAAGGAATCAAAAAAGGAATTAAAAAAATATGGTTGCCATTTGAAAAACAAAAGTTGACTATCAGTGCTCAGAAGCATCATAACAAAAAAATATTTTTTACTGTCGAATCATAGAAGACATAAAACCATTGAAACTGGTGAAACGACCCCAGCTATCGTCTTGTACCCCTGAATGGGTAGACAACCCATTATACTGACATTTAATTCAACTTATTTGAATTAAATCACTTCTCCCGCTTTTGGAACCGCTTGGCCGATGATCATCTAGTATCAGGACGACCTCCCGTTGTGCCTCTCTTCTTGTTGTTCGATTATAGAGTTCTTGAGATTGTTGAGACAGGTCTGACTACGAGTTTGAACGCAATAAGACACAGTTAAAGTTTTAACATAACATCAATCTATTGACTTCTATGTACAATTCAAAATGTTTAAATAATGGCTCGCTCCTATACCTAGTCCTACCTTCATATCGCAGGCTAAATTATCTGAAAGATCTAACCTATTCCCGAAGAGATAACTTTCCCCTAATTATTCCAGACGTCCCAACACCCCAACCCTCCGACGAACACCTGACTCTACACCTTGACCGACATTTAATTCTGACTGGTTTTCGCGGTTCAAAGTTCTTTTTGGGGTCAAATCAGATCCAACATTTATGTTAGTGTTAGAGGTTATGTTAGGGTTAGGCCCGGCTTCTAGACACTGAAAAGAGAAGAGTGACTTCGGCCACGAGTGCTATCCAAGATTTGTGGGCCGGTGTGTGTATGGTAGCCCACCTAGTTGTGGCATTCTTTTCAAAGGCTGTTGCTTCTTTTTGGGCCATGGTCTCTTTTGCCCGTTTGGAAAGGATTGGATATGGCTACCTTTGTGGGGGCCTATTCCCTTTTTTCACCGTGAGTCGCCCCCAACGCTTAGAAAGATTCCCGCGGTCGCGCGTGTCTATAACCGGAAATGTTGAACCGAATTTCACCCTTCCAAAAACTTTCGAACCGATGGTGAGCGCGAAACAATTACTCTAGTCAACCCTGGTGCAAATGACCATCAGAATCAACACAGAGCCCAACACAAAGTTTCTTGTTTTTGTGTTGGGCTGTGTTGGGTGCATTGGGCTCATCTGGAATCTAGTCCGCATTTTTGTTGGGGATTCCCAACGTCAAGTTTTTGTGATGGGCTATGATGGTTTCTGATGGAAAATGTAACTCGGTGCAGTGTCAATTGAAATATTTGAATTACGCGCTACGGTGATGCGAGCGCCACCGTGATCGCCAATCGGCCAAGCAGGACGTGTGTCGAACTTCCCGCGTTTTTCGCCTGTCATTTGTCATTAATGTGACAGTCCATTCGGCAGCAGAGAGTTTCCGTTTCCGGCGTTTTCGCTTTTCGCATTCCGCGTCTCTGCTCTCTGCCTCCAAGTGCCCCAGCCTGTTCTTCGGTGCCCCAAGTGCCACTCACGCGTACGGTACGGGCGGCCTGTGCCCCCCTCTGGCTAGTTCTGTGTGTGTGTGCTGTTCTCAACTACTGTGTTTGCAATTGCAATATCAAGTTCAAGGAAATAAAGGTAATTACTATCAAAAAAGGAGGCCAAAATAAGGCAGCGTACGACATAAACCAAGACTCATGACAACAGTCAATGCGGTAAATTGATCCACTAAGTTTTTCTCTGTTTTAGGAGTGATGATGTCTTCCACACAACAGTTCAGCCAGTAGCAAAGCAAGACTAGCAGAGAGTGCGTAGTGCCGTAGTCAACATAGTCAGCCGGCAGCCCTTCTAGCCTGAACCTGAAGGCTTGTTGTGTGTGGTGTCGTATTGGTGTACTGTGTAGAGCTGAGGTTTTTCGCGTTACATCAGGTGCTATTAATTAAATTGTGCCATTAAGGGCCACTTGTATAACCACAGTTAAACTTGAAACTTAGTTTTATTAACTTAATTTATATTGTTGCCACAATTATTTCCACGGCAACGAAACAAAGTTTAAAGTTAAACTGTGGTTATAACTACAAGTGGCCCTAATACGCATTAATACTAACATTACATTTCCTCCACCCTCCACAGAGATGATATCTGCATCTGCATCAACTGAATCTGAATCATATGCATTCGTAAAATTCTTGGAAGATGGAGACACTCTTGTTGTCGCTATCGTTGACATTAAAAAATTTACCGTTGAGTCCTGGAAACTTGACAAGAGCAGGCTTTTCAAAACAAAATGGGCAGACGGAAGATACTATAAAGCCTTAGTTGTGTGTTTAGGGGGTGAGTGTTAATAATAATAATAATCAATCCTAATTTGTACAGGGTGTCACAATAATGTACCCCCAGTGCTGAGTATTAGAACCGTTTGTCAGTAGGTATATTCGTTTACAGCACTGAGCAACACTTTTTGATATTGATAATTCAATAATTGTGGCTACAGTGCTGGAGACGAGTATTATTCTCATCAATGTTTACTAAATGTATTGAGATTTTATTTTCATGAAAAAGTTCATCGGTGATAATTGCTAATTTTGGCTCCAAAAGCTAAACAATTTTTCAATTCTATTCTAGATTCTCCCGATGATGCATATAGAAAACAAGAGGCTATGGGGAGGATTCGCCTGCCAAACATAAAATACTGCATGCCAGAATCGGACACCAGCGGAATAGAAAATGTTTATCCAAAGGTGCTTTCCTTTTTATTATAAAGTATTTATACAGGGTGTTCCTGTAAGGGTGGGCAACCTCTTAGGAGATTATTACTCTGACAGAAATAAGCTGACTTACCAAAAATCACCTTAGTAAAATATTCACCCTTAAAGTTGATCTCCCAAATTAGTCATTTTTTAATAACTTCTGAACGAAACTTTATTGGTTTTTGGAACAATAATAAGCAGATTGAAGACATGTTTTGGTGTGAGTTTGGTTTTGATTGCATTTTTGGGGTCACCAGGGCCAATACTACCCCTACCATTTTTAACCTAATTTTTTGGGTGGTTGACTTTTTTCGTCATTGTTTTTCATTTTTGATGGATTTTTCTCGGAAACACTTATCGAAATTTAGTAAGAGAACCTTTTTTGTAGAATAATTAAGGAATCCAAAAATGGGTTCAAAAATGAAAAAGTCAACCTCCCAAAAAGTTTGTGTATCGGCAAACTTCTTTTCCCATCTTTTTTGGGTCCTGTACGAAATGTCTATTGCCACTGACCCTGTGGGCTCTAAATATTGTTTATATTTTCTTTTTTTTCTTTCAGGCGTCGTGGATGGTTCCATGTTGACGTGTTTCACAAGAATAACGGCCGCTAGCTTTCAAACGGTCGGCTGCACCAAGACGGAGGGGTGAAGAAACGACCAATAGGACCGTTCCGTTTTTTGTTGGGAAAACCCAACCATTTCTGAACAAGTGGATGTTTCTGTTGGGATTTGCTGGGATTTCCCAGTCAAAATAACACCTTAGGTTTTAGTTGGGTTCTGATGGGAACTCCCAGGACAAAAACCCACATCAGCCCATCAGAATCCAATGTTTTTTTTTTTTGTTGGGCTCTGATGGGCATTTGCAGCAGGGAAGATACAAATTTAATTTGGAGAACGTTTTGAGCACGCCCCGTATACGCGCTAGTTTGTTGTTGTTTAGCAGTTGGTGAGAGAAGGCCGCAGCCAGGAGAAACAAAACGCAAAGGATTGACTATACAGGGTGTTCGTCGAAAAGCCGATGCGGAGAGGCGTCGAAATAATCTTTACCCTAACGCGAAATAATCGCCGTCTACACTATTCCTGATCGAGCCCTAATAACAATTCATTTTTACAAAGTCCCTATTTGAACGATGGCGTCGTTGGGTACCGGATTAAATTCATCAGTTTCGAATAAGAACGTCTTCATTCCCGTAACAAGCTCTATATGGAAATATCCGGAACTGTCGTGGCACTAAAACAAAATCATTAGTTTCAAGGAGGGGGGGGGGGTGTCCATCAATCCGATCAACAATTGCGACTCTACGGCAGGGTCCGAACCCCGATCTCAACGCGATGCTATTTTATTTCAATTACTTGATTTTTCACGTAGTTCTCAAAATTTACATTTTCCGAATAACTAGGAGCTTCAGAAACGCAGAGGAAGCTCACCCGCGAGTCTCCAGATCTAACCCACTAGGTCCGGTGCTCTGAGTACCGCAGTCACAAAGCCAAGTCCAGAGGGCCCAAGAGCGCGAATACCTTTCTATGAAGGTATCCAACAAAGGACGAGGCTTGAAAGTGGCTGTACCTGACGGCAGACAGTAGCGCAGACACCAGCACGTGCAGGCAGATTCAGAACGCACGCGTGAGCCTCATCATACATTTTCCCGACAAAGCCTAACCGTAAGCAACTATCCCAACTCACCAAGACTAACCTCCCGCTCGTCGAGGTCATCACTCCGCCACACGAGATACCGAAATGAGAGACCTCATTTCTATCGGGCCTGGTTCATTTAGGGGTTTCAACTCGACATCCTCGAGGTGGGCTAGAACTCATCGTGGAGGGAACGCGACTCAGCATCCTGGAGGGGGTTCGAAACTCTTCGTCAACGGGTCCCAACTCTACGACTTGGAGAAGGGTCGAAACTCAACACCGGAAGGGCCTTGGCACATCGACCTGGAGAAGGGCTGGAACTCGTCGTCGGAGGGCTCTGACTCGACACCTGGAGGCGGATCAAGACCCAACGTCCAAGGGCTCTGACTCGACATCCTAGAGACGGGTTGCAACTCAACGGGGGAAGCAACTCATCAGTCTCTCGGAGGGTCAAAACTCAACCTGGAGGGTTCTCGACTCAGCGTGCCCCCAAGGGGACCAAAACGCGTCTCCGAAGGGTTCCAACTCGACTTTCTCAAGGGGGCTGAAGGCACATCAGCCGGGGGAAATCGACTCGTCATTTTCCAAGTGGGCTGGGACTCATCATTGGGGCTTCGACGCTTCGGCCTCTAGGAGGGTCGCGACGCAACATAAACGGGTTCTAACTCAGCTTCCTCGAAGGGGACTAAAACTCTTCGCTAACAGGCCCGCAGAAGCACTCGGCAGCGGACGTGACAAGTCGGGAGCGGACGGCAGCCCAGGAGGATTGGTCCAGGTACCACGGTCAATCTCCGGCGATATCCTCCATTCCCAGCAATTCGGAATATTTTATTGCATCCAAAACGATCGCGAACGGTGTATAGACAGCTCAGGTAATCTGAGAAGCCGCTGGAGAATGCGGCCGGCGGTGCCAACACGTGTGGATCGGATGGTAGCGGGCGGGCGGCGGGCGGAACGTCAACACGGCAGGAGTACGGCAGCAACTAACTGGTTGATGTGCGGGTGCTTTACTTCATATGCACCAATTCACAATTTCATCGGACGTCAGGCAGGGACGGTTACTGAATGTCGATGATGGGCCAGTAAATTATGTTATAGAGCTTTGCGGGATTTACACGAATGAATTAAATAGCTAGCGACATCTTTTAATGATGCCTTGACTCTGAATATTCACATTCTCATACCTCGATTTCACGGCTTTGAATTATTTTCCTCCGGAATATTTTCGGCCCGCCAAATGCGGGTGGCTTCACTGGTTTTTGAATTTTGAAGATCGGATAAGGAATAACGATGCTACAGCGGTGGCCGTTTTTTATGCACCCCTTTGTATACATATACCTATTCATGGTTCTGTAAACTTCAACGTGTGATGGCATTTTTATGTAGGTCCATATCAAACAAATCATTCCAAAGACCCGATGAATTGGAAAAGGCTACCATTACCATAATAAAATTTGTACAGAGAAGTAAATTTTCCGAATGTGAATGTGTTCAGATCATTTATCGACAAAAGTTGAACACTAACAGCAAACTTCTGTCTCTAAATCCTTTTTTTGATCAAAATCATCTGATTCGAGTTGGTGGACGGTTAAAACCTTGGAGGTTAAAACACGCTTCCATTGCATTCAATCAGAGATTTCTCATCGTGCTACCCAAAAATCATCGCTAGGTAATCAAACGCAACAGACTATCAAATTGAATACCCCCGTGTTTTATTCGTAACATATTATTTTGCACTCAGAATTACAAAGCTTCGGTTAGGAACTTTGACAAATAATTTATTTCCTGGAAGAGACGCGAAAAGCACGTTTGTTGTCGAGTCCCAGAAGCTATTTGTTCCCTTCCATCGATACGGTTCGATTGTTGAAATAAAGAAAACTTGTGAAAACGCGGAGCCACAGCTCCTTCTCTTTTCTCTGCTAGGAGATGCTAAAAGTTTAAAACAGTACGAAAAAATTGACAAGTTATGTTTCACAATTTAATATTGATTTTCCCTATAAGCTAGCTGGCATCGTATGCAACCAACATTACTCCACTGCATAATGCTTGCATTCACGACATAAGTCGGATACCCACCCCGTACCGGGACTACGGAGTACCGGTGCCCAGTACCACAGACTACCAATACAGACGGTCAATCGGCGAACAGGGCGATGTGTTTCTGGGTTGCCACTGCCAGGTGGCGTTCGTCCCGAAGTGTCGCTCCGCGGGGCGCGAGACCGCGCGTCACATTCTAACCGCCGAGCTCTAGAGCGGAACGTGATACCTACCCAAACAAGTGAAACTCGACAGTTACTGTGTTTCTATTACACTTTACTATCGCATCATACCCTCACTACCACTCCTACCACGACCTATTATTTATATTGTTATTCAATGCAGATCTTGACCTACACCATCATTTATTCCCCTTCATTCAAGTAACTAATTTTTAAATCAAGACTCCATCCGAAAATCTTTCATTCTCATGTGGAAGATTAATTTTATAAGGTACCTAAAGCCACAGCTAATAATAGGTGTAGGTAGATAATTATATACCATTTTCATTTAGGCACTTCTAAATTTTCTTAGAGGCTTACAGGGACTATTGAAAGGGGACCCAATAAATTAGGAATATTTGCCTTATCTGGTGAAAAAACTTTTGCAAAAATACCATTGTCAATTGTACAATAAAATTATTGGGGTATGCAAATTCAACTAAGGAAGATGAATTATTGATACTGAAAAAAAATTATGGAACGTCATTAAACATAATATGTGATTTGAAGGACTCCTTCAAATATTATGGAAAAAAATTAGAAAACTGGCTTTTGACATAGTTCCAATAAAGAAGAGATTGGGCGATCGACGTTTGACAGCCACATTATCCAAATTAATTCTAAAAAGGTTGCCAAAAAATATCAAGAAATCAACAGCCTGTTCTTCATGGCCAATGTGAAATTCATTTAAACTTTTTGTTACATTCAATGATACATACAGGGTGGCCCAACGAAAACAGAACAGAGGGGTTTTCGGACATTCCACCTCATTTTTTTGAAAAAAGCTCGAACAGGTCGATTTTCATATCAAAGGAGACATCTGAAACATACATTGGCGAATTTCTATCTTTAGCTCCCTCACCCCCACCCGTTCCAGCTTCGAAGTTGCAAATGACACCACCCACTTTGCGATATATCAAATTGAAGAAAATTAAATTCTCTTTCTAAAAAAAAATTTTTCTATAATTTTCAACCCCAACCCCCTTCTTCCTAAAATTGTCAGAGTTTCCAATGTAATATTTTTGATCTCTCAATTATCTTCAGTACAGTCTACGTCATCCTACACAGCATCAAGGGAGAAAATTTTCTGTGTAAAAAGTGCCACCCAAATTCACTCCTTCACTCCCCCACCTCAACTTCAAAATCTAAAATGACACTACCTACTTTGTGATACATCAAATCTAAGGGAATTGAATTTTCTCCCTGAATAAAATATTTTCAGAATTTTCAAAAAGCCCCCTTTCCCCCTAAAATACTCCGAATGTTCAATTTATCAGAAGAGGGGTTGAAAATTTCAAAAAAATTGTTTTCAGAAAGAGAAATCAATTTCTTTTTATTCGATGTTTCACAAAGTAGGTGGTGTCTGTTAAGTTTTAAAATTGGGGTGTGGGGGAGAGGAAAGGGGTGAATTTGGCTAACACTTTTCTTCACCGAAAATTTTCTCTTTAGATGCTATTTAGGATGACGCTGAATCAATTGAAGAGAATTGAGGGGTCGAGGATATAAAATGGGACAGTCAGTGAAATTTAGGAAGATGGGGGATGGGGTTGAAAATTTTTCAAATAGTTTTTTCAGAAAAAGAATTTGATTCTCTTTGATTCAATGTATCGCAAAGTAGATGGTGTCATTTGTAATTCTAAAGTTGAGGTGGGTAGGGGTGAGAGGGCTGAAGATAGAAATTTGCCAATGTATGTTTCAGATGTCCCCCTCGATATAAAAATCGACCTGTCTGAGCTTTTCTCGAAAAATGATGTGAAATGCCCGAAAACCTCTCTGTTCTGTTTTCGTTGGGCCACCCTGTATAGTAATATCCAAAGAATGTGAATATTTTAGTAGTTCGCAAAAATACTCAAACAATTTTTTTGGAGCTGGTCTTCACTTTGTTAGCACTAGGAGAATGATTTTGATGTAATAATATATTGGAAATAAAGGTGCATACAGGTGGCCCAACGAAAACACAACGGACTGGTTTTTGGGCATTTCACCTCATTTTTTTTTAAAAAAGCTCGGACAGGTCGATTTTTATATCGAGGAGGACATCTGAAACATACATTGGCGAATTTCTCAAAACCCCTCAACCCCACCCGCCTCAACTTCGAAATTTCCAACGACACCACCCACCTTGCGATACATCAAATTGAAGAGAATTAAATTCTCTCTATGAAAGAATATTTAAAAAAAATTTTAATCCTACCACTCTTCTTCCTGAAGTTCTATGGCTGTCCCGCTTTATATTATTGACTCCTCAATTTTTTTTCAAGTTGGTTCGCGTCATTCCAGCTAGTATCGAAAAAAAATTTTCAGTGAAAAAAGTGCTACTAAAATTAACCCCCTTGCTCTCCCTCACCCAGCTTAAGAATTCAACGAGATACCACCTACTTTGTGATACTTCGAATTGAAGGGATTTGAATTCTTCTTCCGAAAACAATGTTCCGAAAATTTTTAACCCCTCCCCCAATTAATTGAACATTCAAATTATTTGAGGAGGGAAAGGGAGGTTTTTAAAAATTTCAAAAATATTTTTTTCAGGAAGAGAATTCAAATCCTTTCAATTTGATGTATCGCAAAGTACGTAGGTAGTATAATTTTTAGCGCATTTTCCATCTTGATGAAAATCGCTATTGCAACCGCTTTGTCCGTCCGTCCGTCCGTCCGTTCCTCGAACTCCTCCCAAACTAGACGACCTAGCTTTATAATTTTTTCGCTGTTACATAGCTGCCACTCCCAAAGGAGGGCTAGGCTATATTGGATGTCCATATTGCGCCGCCAACATAGAGAAAACCGCCCCCGATAAACTTGAAATAACATAATATTGCACTTTCTACCAGACCTGATGCTCTGGTGTTCTCATTTTTTGAATATTACATAGTTGCCACTTATAAACGTAAGCCAAGAAACATTCCGTCTTCAATATGCGTCGCCGACATGAAAAAACTGCTAAAACCGCCCCCAATCACTTTAAAATGAAAAACATAAACCCGAAGACATAGCGATCTGATTCTTTCGGTATATAAATAGCTGACTGAAAATGGGAAAGGATAGGCTACTTTTGGTTAGTCGCCGCCCCCAGATTCCGCCCCCAAACGATAAAAAGTGCAACTTTCACAAATCTTACTGATTGAGATGTTCCCTTGAACATTTAGAAACTGACAACTTAAATTGTGCAACATTCGCTCAGCCGAACGCTGCCGCTCCCACACGCCGCCCCCAAAGAAGGAGATAAATGAAAAACATGAACCCAAAGACATAGCGATCTAAGTTTTTCGCTATATGGATAGCTGACTAAAAATGGGAAAGGATAGGCTACTTTTGATATGGCGCCGCCTCCAGCTTCCGCCCCCAAAAGGAAAAAAAGTGCAACTTTCAACAATTTTCACTGATTTAGCTGATAATGTTACCTCGAACATTTAGAAACTCTTGACTCAAACTGTGCAAGAATTTCTTTGCCAAACTCTGCCGCTCCCACACGCCGCCCCCAAAGTGAGAGATGAATGTAAAACATGAACCTGAAGACATAGCGATCTAATTCTTTCACTATATTGATAGCTGACTGAAATTGGAAAAATATAGGCCACTTTTAATTAGCCGCCGCCCTCAGCGGCCGCCTCCAAACAAACAAAAAATGCAACTTTCACAATTTTTACTGATTGTCATATTCCCCTCACATTTAGAAACTTCCAACTCAAACTGTGCAACAGTTACTTTGCCGAATGCTGCCGCCCCCACACGCTGCCCTCAAAGTGAGAGATGAATGAAAAACATAAACCCGAAGACATAACGATTTAATTCTTCCGCTATATGGATAGCTAACTAAAAATGGGAAAGAATAGGCTACCTTTGACATGGCGCCGCCTCCACCTTCCACCCCCAAAAGAAAAAAAGTGCAACTTTCAATAATTTCCACTGAATTACGTTTTAATGTTACCTCAAACATTCAGAAACTCCCAACTCAAACTGTGGGAGAATTTCTCTGTCAAACTCTGCCGCTCCCACACGCCGCCCCCAAAGTAAGAGATAAATGTAAAACATAACCCTGAAGACATAGCGATCTAATTGTTCCGCTATATAGATAGCTGACTAAAAATGGGAAGAGATAGGCCACTTTTGATTAGTCGCCGCCTCCAGCTCCCGCCCCCTAACAAAAAAATGCAACTTCCACAATTTTCACTGATTGTCATATTTCCTTAAACATTTTGAAACCTTTAACTCAAACTGTGCAACAGTTACTTTGCCGAATGCTGCCACCCCCACACGCTGCCCTCAAAGTAAGAGACAAATGGAAAACATAAACCCGAAGACATAGCGATCCAATTCTTTCGCTATGTGGATAGCCGACTAAAAATGGAAATGAATTGACTACTGTTGATTAGTCGCCGCTCCCAGCTTCCGCTCACAAACAAAAAAAATATATTGATAAGTGGAAGAATTTTCATTCAATTCTATTTCATTGGCAAGTACCCCATTCTGATAACACAATATCACAATGAGTTTCGAATGAAGAAAGTGGGCAAGGAATGGTGTTTCTCCTTCAACCAAATTTCTTTACGTTCACAATATGCCTCTTTGAGAAAATGCGCTACTGAGACTCACGCACGTGAAGGCATACTCACTTGTTTAATTAGAAGGGATGAATTTGGTTGGCACTTCTTCCATAGAAAATTTTCTTTTTCGATGCTGTGCAGGATGACGTTGACTGCAATGAAGAAAATTGAGAGGTCAAGAATATCAAATCGGACACTCGGAATCTTAGGAGAATAGAGGGTGGGGTTGAAAATTTGGAAAATATTTTTTTCAAGAAGAGGATTTGATTCTCTTTGATTTGATGTAGATATCGTGAAGTAGATAATGTCATTTGAAAGTTGCGCCAATGTATGTTTCAGATGTTGCCCTCGATATTAGAGTCGACCTGTCCGAGCTATTTTGACAAAAATGAGGTGAAATGACCAAAAACCCCTCTGTTCTGTTTTTGTTGGGACACCCTGTAAAATAAATCTGTCTCTCCACGTAAATTGAAAAAGTATATTGCGACGCGTTTCGACCTTACAATTTGGGATAAAGAGTCATCTTCAAAGCAATAAATGTGTAGAAATTGGTGTTTGTCAAAGTGAGGGGTTTCTAACAGCGGTTTCTAGAAGAGAGCACAAGCTATCTGCAAAATTGTCAGAAACAGAGGAATTGAAAAGAATATTTCTCATCAAAAGTAGACATTCTGTAATTGGAACGGATGGTAATAAATTTGAAAATTTGTGACATCAGAAGAAATCAGAAATGAATTTAGTGGTGGAGTGACGTTTTAATTTTGTTGATCAACTCTGTTGTGTTTTTGACACTAAAATTTAGTTTAAAATTCAAGATATCTGGTAAAATTCTACTGAGGAGTTTTGATAGTTTATAGACACGAGAATTTTAAAAGACAACAATGGACCTCCATTGGATTATGAGGTTTGTGAATTTTTGGAAGGGCATATTATTATAATTGAGGAATTTTTAGGATTGTTCGACATCAATTAAGATATGGAAAATATTTAAAATGTTTGATAACCCATGAATTGATTTTGATATTATTTCTATCCAAAGCAATAAATTGATTATTTGGATTCTTTCTCAAAATTTCAGAATCTGGAGAATTTAAAAAGTTTCTGTTTTTTCGATGTATGAAATAAAGGTGTATACATAATATATTAATATTTATTTCTACAACAATGTCTCCACGAAGAGCTGACTCTAACTTTTACGATATTCACATCATATATTGTTTGTCTATTTGTATTTTTTTTTCTGTTAGAGGCAAGTAATGTTACTTTTGTCACAAAATTCCGTCGTAGATACAGCCTGTGATCAAGTTGTTCTTTTGTTTCTAAACTGATTTCTGCTCATTTACGCAGAAGAGTAAAAACAAGATAAATGTTTTTTTATGCAAAATCTGAGTTAATTGATTAAATTAAATAAAAAAGTCGATTTTTGGCTGACGTCCCAGTGCGTGGCTAGTACACCGCATGTCAGTTTATCATGGCAATTTAAATTTGTCCCAATTTTCTTGAATATTGTTCAAAACATCGCACTTTCAAAATTTACACCTTTTTTTTTTTTTTTTTTTTTTTTTTTTTTTCCTGCATCAACTACTTGGTTATTAGCAGGTTTTTTCAGTAGGGTTTTTCAGTAACGAGATAACATTTAGGTGCGACGTATGTACATTAACAATTTTAATTTTGGTTCAGTAGGGGTAAATCAGTGGGGTTTGTTTTCGATGGCTTTTTTCGTTTCATCCCTCTTCCCGGGGCATCACCGCACGGTAGTAGATGCCCCGGTACTAAGAAACGCGTGAAAAAGTCCATCTGGCCCAGTGCGGATTTGAACCCGGGTCCTCTGCCTTTGAAAGCAGCGCCGAGTCCACCGTGCTACCGACCGGGTTGTTTTTTTTACACCTTATTGTTTTGGAATATTGTTGGTAAAATTCCGATGAAAACCTCAGATGGTACCTATAGCTACGTTCCAGAACGTAATAAGATGCAAATCGGCTACTGCTATATTTAATTTTAATCAAATGGATGAGTCGTATTTCCCATCGAAAATAAGATGAACATCAATCAAAACTGACATAGATGGGCATAGAAAAAATAGTTTCCAGAATAAGTAATATTAACTAAAGAGTGATCGAATTTTCTCCTCAAAGTAGGCCTCGAGGGGTCTTCTTGGTAGCCACGGTTTTTCGCCAGATTTTCAGGAATCACAGGTGACTAGAGGAGGAATGTATTCGATCACGCGTTATAACCCACTTCATCTCATTCAAACAAAATTCGGAAATTGTGACCAAAATTACCTACCTAGCACCGTTAGGGAGGAACATGGATTTATCACAAAGGTCGGCCGTGGTGCTTGTATTCATAGTTGTTGAATAGGCGATGTTTATAAACATGCCGCCGCTCGCCGATTTTTATTAATTACCCTGCAGTGCGATAGCATGTGACATGTGACTGCTGCGGCGCACCGATTCTCAGTTTTCACGAGCATAACACGCCGCGGCACCTACTGGTGATCTTTGTAAGATGCAGTTGACCGTCTGTATTGGTAGTCTGTGCCAGTACTCAGTACGAGACTCAGTACCAGTGCAGTGTAGGGGGTAGTCTTCTGTGGTGTATGCTCTACTCAACAACTACCTATAATCCCCAAGAATCCAAGAGCTTATGATCAAGAACGATTTGTGTTGATGTAGTATTATCAAGAAGAATTTGATAAATTACCGTGACTGAAAATAATGCTACAGTAATTTTAGACGATCTTAGCCTACACTTCTGCACTTGGACATGTGGCCGGCAGCACGTCGATCAATCACGTAGGCGGGGATTACTTCTTAGACTGCCGGGCAGTATCGCCCGTTTGAAGTTGATAGAGATTTATCTATTACTCTCTCGACCCAACACTCAACAAGAAGAGGAAGTATTGTAAAAGCGCTAAAAAAAATCCAGAGGAATATTTAGAGGTAATATCCATTTTGGGGTCTCTCCAGACGATTAAGACCATTTCCAGAATAATATTGTCTGTTTGTCTGTCTGTGTGTCAGTCAGTCTGTCTGTGATCTTCGACGATAATAGCCGCAACATTGATCCGATCGATCGGAATTATCAAGGGAATTATCATTTCAATCAAAGCCGAGGCTGAATTTCGACGTAGTCCACTTAATTTTTGGCCCAGTGTATTTAAGGGGCTAAATACGCTCAGTATTTTTTTTTGTTACTTCATGTCATTCCAGATGATTCAAAAGTAAAACACAATATCCTGGATATATTTCTTAAATGAATCCATCATTCTTACAAATCAATGATTTGGAAATGCAATTCGTGAGAATTTCATTTCTTTTTTTAATCCTAGGGATGGCCTACCTATTGGGAATCAAGACAAGTGCAAAAAATCATGCGATACCTTGTATATCGCATGAGATAAAGAATTGTGTTACTCATCTCGCGTGGACATCCTGTATAATATGTATATCCCTAAATTGTTGGTAATTCAAAATTATTCACCCTGTGAACAAATCAAACAACCAATATTGGTGAAATTTAATTGCAAATCATTCACAAACACGTTGTAGGAATTACAAATTACGATTCATTTATTGTTTAACAAACAACAAAAATTATATTATGATTATATTATATAATTATATCTTGTTTAACAAGAATACTTAATTCATTTGCAACTGCCAATAACTGCAATGTACACAAATGCATTATACACGTAGCGCAGATTAGGTACCTCGTGACGTTAATAAATATAGTTATTGTAATAATATATCAACTTTCCCAAAAAAAGCCCGAGGGGAGTTAACATAAAACTCATAGTTGCAGTTGGAATACAGCGAATAATCAACTAATTGTGCTTTTCTCACGGAATTCAATCAAATTATGGCGTATGATTTAGTAATTTCGGCGAATTTCAAGGATTAAAAAAAACGAGGGTTATTAAAAAACTTGCAAACCGACTCGTCACATAAACAACCAATCATGTTCCTCAAATAATGTCGAACTGCCAACCAATCAGCCGTGTACCATAGTGACAATAAGGCGCATATCAGCTCTTCTTACCGCGGTAAGATTGTTAGACCTACTGAAAACTGTCAATGACGTGCAACAGCCTACCATTCAAGCCATAGTACCTTAGTCAGAAAAGTCCCAGGGAAAGAATATAAAATATAAGTAGAAGTGATTAGACAGTGAGACACACTGTCACGCTATACCTACAGGGTACTACTATTATACTAAATAGGTAACTGGCGTAGTCTTGAGGTCAGGTCAGGTCAGGTCAGGTCAGGTCAGGTCAATACCCAATTCAGCCAATCAGAACAACCGAATGAGATCCACGTGACTCGGATTAAGCTGTCGATTAATCTATCACAAATAGTTCCTCGAGTAGTTCCTAAGAATCACTTGAAATGAAGGAAATAGTGAGAGGCGAAGTTCTAACCTTTGACCCCCCCCCATATCTTTGAAAATTACGTGAATTTTGTAGGATAGGATAGTCTGATGCCAGTATTCCACAATGGAAAACTGAAGACATCACGATTTGAACATCATCAAACAAGTACAATAATGAACAAAAATAATAAAGTTAATTTTGCTCTGAAATGCGGATGGATACAAGTAGCGGATTCTGATTTGCAGGTCAGGTCGATCAGTTTTTGCAAGGCTGCTGAGTGCTAATCTTCGGGCCCTTGGACGTGACTGCAGCCATGGGCTTATATAGGAGGTAGCCTTACGAGCTTATGACACTGTTCTACTGATTAGGCCACAGAATCTAATCTTCAATTTGTCTTTCGATGATACATCCACCTATGCGATAGAACAGAGTACAACAATATCACAAGATAATCAGAGGAAGGTCTAGCCATTCCTTGTATGAGTAAATGACCTGCAATTGACAGCTGTCAAATGCGTCCTGCGTCAAATACCTATTTTACAAGATCTTTCCGCCACTCTGTCTAACTGAGTACAGCGCCACCACGCGGAAAAAAATTTCGCCGATAGTTACGTTACGTCAAACTGATTGAATAATTTTTTTGATTTTGAGATTCTTGAAATGCCAATAGGCTCAAACCAAAGTACATCCTTGTAGCTTTCGAAAGAGGCCAAAATGGTAATAATCCGTTAAGGAATAAACCGACAGGGATTGATTTCGCAACGCTTATTCTACCAATTCAACTCCGTCCTTAAGTACTTCGAACTTTAAATCTTGCGGCCCTTCTTATAGTTCACTTACTCACTCACACCCATCTGTGGATGTGAATGACTCACTTTCAATTATTTCGATCCAATAGTATATATTGGATCGGTGGACATGCAATATTTGTGTGCTTAGCTATCGAAATTTATCATTCATTATTTTGATGGCGTTTCAAGTTTTCTCTTTGTCTAGTCAGTCGGTAAATCGAGAATTCTTACAGCAAGAGTCGTACTTTCCTTGTTTCGTGCTTTGGCCTCTACGAGGTGCTTGATTTTTCCAATAAGGTTAATAATAGGGTCCTTGTCTGCATTCAAGTTTTAGACGATTACTGCATAATATCATCAAAAACGTTATTAACAATGACTTTTTTTTTGTACGAGAATGCTCCGGCAGACTGCAGTCGTCGATCAGCTGTGGCTATCTTAGCTTCTTAGCATGCATTTATGATTTCCACTCTGTATGAATGCTCTGAATTGATTACTACACTACCTATAGTTCTGATCTGTTTCTTTGTCCTTCTTAATTGACACAATGGCGCCCGTATCCTCAACTAAAGCACCATTGTGACTACCTATAGTTGAGTCAAAGAGCATCGACGTGTCGCTGTCGCCGGCGTGATTTCCTATTGACAGATGGAAGTGTCGCCGGTCGCTGGCGAATCGGCGATACGTAGAAGCTCTGAGAAAACAACTCATTGCACTATTCGAAATGGGAAAATTTAAGACTTTGACACAAATACAGGATTTGAAAGATGGAAGTTGGGAGACACATTAACAAAACACTTGCTTGCAACTCTAAAGGTCATGATTGCAATAAACGGAACACAACTTTACTGGCGACGAGCGAAACAGTACCATCACAAAATGACTTCATATCATACGAAACTAATGCAAGCAAGTACAAACTAAAAGCTTCGAAACTACGTGTGTTGAAAGCTCATTTTATAGTTACTCACCCTTTCCACCCTCATGAGCTACAAAGAAAACAAGCAATGTAGAACGGCAGAGAAGAGTATTGATGCGATAAAAATGTTAGATATACAATGTATATACTTAGTATTTTTAGCTTTTTCTGCGTAACATCAGAGCTTAGCAAACCATGTTCTTATCTCGGTTCATCATCATAGTTCCGGTTTATTGCTACGAGAACTATGGTTTGCCGAACTCGGGGTTATTGTAACAAACGGACATCCAAAACTTACCACCAAAGACGTGCTTGGCGAAATCCTCGGAGCTTGTCTGGTGTCCATTTATGATGGCCGTAGACATATCGGGGGACACCTTCGCTTCCGTCGCAGCCACCTACGATCGTCATAAATAATGAGATTAGCCTTAATTCGTGATTAAGCATTATTATTGCGACGAGGGTCAAACGAGGGGATGTTACAAACTCGAGTTTCGCTAATCGATCTGGTAATGTAAGTGTGCATGTATACCTACCTAACTCAACTGGAAGTAGTAAGGCACACCAGCCCCGAGTTCAAAGGTCGTAAAAATCGCAGGTTTATGTGAACTGCTGGGCTGGGTGCCGGGTGACTTTGACAAGCGTTTCGGCATTAGATTATCATCAAGATGATATCGGAAGCGGTATTAGTGGAAAATTGGCTGATTAATGCGCCTTAATGCTCCCTTGCGTTTCTCTGATGGCTTGTGTGTATGTTTTGGTCGACGTCTTATTTATGGGGTTGAGAGTCAGGGGTTAATAAACTGCGAATGTGGAGTGGTCGGGTAATCCTAGAGGGCTAAAATAATATTTGCTGTGGGAACAGCATTTCGCGCGAAGATATCGGCCCGCCATGAATTTACTGCAAATTAGGAATTTGTGAGGCAGTAAATAATAGATCTGGAAAACGTACACACCTAGATTAAACGGGTTTCGCAGTAAGTTTTGCTACAAAGACGCTTTTGAAATGACTCTCTCATAAAATAAAATCTTGTTACAAGTATTATGGAAGCCTAAACAGTAGGGAACCAGTCGTTTTCCAATTTTATTTTATACACTTGTCGGAGAGTAAAACTTTCTATTAGGTACCTAAATCCGATTAATATTGAAGTTCTCACGTGCTGAACCGTTCCGAACCGCAAGGTAGGTGAGTACGCCCTGGTCGACTTCTCAATTGACATTTCGCGTGAGTCGACAACTTTATCAAACTTTAATCGGAGTTGCCTCTTTAACGATTTTACTATTAATGAAGCTATATTGTTTTTGCCGCCACATTCTCAACCGACCTTTTATTTTTCTAGCTTTCAACAGATTATACACATACCTAACAGATTTGGAAATCTATAAAGACGCAATAATTTTGTGAAATAGATAAAAGAGAATACCGATTTGCGGAACGGCTGGATCTCTACATTTCAACAGGTAATCACGTCATTTCAAAATTTATTCAATAATTGAATTAAGCATAATTCAATGGATATGAATGGATTTTTCCGAGTAGGTTCCAACATAGATCTTGTTTATTGTCAAATCATAAGCCAGGGTCTTAGAGTCATGGGCCCATAGGACTTGCACATTCCGCACACCATGCAGCGCCTGATAATCTATAATACCAAGTACCCACAAGAAAGAATAGGCCAGGGCGAGGGCCAGGGTTTAAATTTGAATGTGTATCAACAAAACAATTTTTAGCGCATTTTCCATCTTGATGAAAATCGCTATTGCAACCGCTTTGTCCGTCCGTCCGACCGTCCGTCCGTCCGTCCGTTCCTCGAACTCCTCCCAAACTAGACGACCTAGCTTTCTAATTTTTTCGCTGTTACATAGCTGCCACTCCCAAAGGAAGGCTAGACTAAACTGCGCACAAAATGAAGTGACAATTTTATTTTGGAAGGTTTTTTCAAATGTCCATAACTTTTTAAAAAATGATTGGAATCTGAAGCAGCGTGTACTGTTGTGAGGATACATTCCTCTATTTTGTGGAGTATCTATATCCAAGCCATTCAAAGTGAAGGTATATCTCATACAGGGTGATACAAAAAGGCGTGCAACTTTCTGCTCTTTTCATCTTGCCACCGGAAATTTTCACGGCATCCTGTATATACGAATGTTACTGCGTCTTGTAGCCTGTACTATCTGTAACTCATAACTGTTCAGTTTTTCACTCTACGTTGTGTACTTGAGGAGATATGATTTTTCTTGCATAAAAGTACCAATATTTCATTGAAGAGTAATAATTGTACGGAACAGTTTGTTAATTAAACAATAATCATCTTCAGATGGGATGATTTGTTTTCTCTTCAGGAACCATAAATTAATTTTCCAATAACAGCAAAAGAATTATACATACAGGGTGATGGGAAAAGACTGCGTTTTTTTCTTGGCGCAGGCAGGCAGGAATGGTTCTATAACTTGGTACAGGTACTTGGATTGACTGTATCTTGTAGCTTGTAGTATCTGTAACTCCAACAGGTTCTTTTTTACTCTGCATAACGTAAGTACCTCTACTGGTGACCCGTCCGAGGCACATGCTGCATGTCCATGACCATGTTCACCTGTCAGCCCGATGAACCTCTGCGGTCACAGCAATTCCAGGGCACTTAAAACGTCTTCGGGTCCGCAGTCAACTTTCGTGCAGTGATTTTTTTAAGATACAGGCCGAAATCTAAATTCCTTTTGTGTGTCCTAATCTTCTTGAGCCTTGATCCGATTGCCAACAATTGCCAAAAATCCATTGCCTAGATACAGTGATAGGACTCTTTATTGTTAGCTCTCTGTTGGTGACAGTTTCATGTGACGAAATTGTTGCCGTTGAACAGATCGCAAATTGGCATTTTTTACAAGGAAAATCATATTTCCGTCAATACACAACGTAGAGTGAAAAACTAAACGGGTCTGAGTTACAGATACTACAGGCTACAAGATGCGGTCACATTCGTATGTACAGGATGACGTGAAAATTCCCTGTGCTAGGATAAAAAGATCAGTACTTTGCACGCCCTTTTGTATCACCCTGTATGAGGCATTTCTCTGCTTTTAATGACTTGGATATGTATAGTTCACGAAAGTAGAACAATGTATCTTCAAAATAGTACAAACTGTTTCAGATTCCGATCATTTTTCAAAAAGTTATCGACATTTGAAAAAACCTCCCAAAATAAAATTGTCACTTCATTTTGTGCGCAGTTTATATTGGATGTCTATATTGCGCCGCCAACATAGAGAAAACCGCCCCCGATAAACTTGAAATAAGATAATATTGCACTTTCTACCAGACCTGATGCTCTGGTGTTCTCATTTTTTGAATAATACATAGTTACCACTTATAAACGTAAGCCAAGAAACATTCCGTCATCAATATGCGCCGCCGACATGAAAAAACTGCTAAAAACCGCCCCCAATCACTTTAAAATGAGAAACATAAACCCGAAGACATAGCGATCTGATTCTTTCGGTATATAAATAGCTGACAGAAAATGGGAAAGGATAGGGTACTTTTGGTTGGTCGCCGCCCCCAGATTCCGCCCCCAAACGATAAAAAGTGCAATAAAATGAAAAACATAAACCCGAAGACATAGCGATCTGATTCTTTCGGTATATAAATAGCTGACTGAAAATGAGAAAGGATAGGCTACTTTTGGTTAGTCGCCGCCCCCAAACGATAAAAAGTGCAACTTTTACAAATGTTACTGATTGAGATGTTCCCTTGAACATTTAGGAACTGCCAACTCAAATTGTGCAACATTTGCTCAGCCGAACGCTGCCGCTCCCACACGCCGCCCCCAAAGTAAGAGATAAATGAAAAACATGAACCCAAAGACAAAGTGATCCAAGTTTTTCGCTATATGGATAGCTGACTGAAAATGGAAAAGGATAGGCTACTTTTGATATGGCGCCGCCTCCAGCTTCCGTCCCCAAAAGAAAAAAAGTGCAACATTCGACAATTTTCACTGATTTAGCTGATACTGTTACCTCGAACATTCAGAAACTCTTGACTCAAACTGTGCAAGAATTTCTTTGCCAAACTCTGCCGCTCCCACACGCCGCCCCCAAAGTGAGAGATAAATGAAAAACATGAACCTGAAGACATAGCGATCTAATTCTTTCACTATATTGATAGCTGACTGGAATTGGAAAAATATAGGCCACTTTTAATTAGCCGCCGCCTCTAGCTGCCGCCTCCAAACAAACACAAAATGCAACTTTCGCAATTTTCACTGATTGTCATATTTCCCTCACATTTAGAAACTCCCAACTCAAACTGTGCAACAGTTGCTTTGCCGAATGCTGCCGCCCCCACACGCTGCCCTCAAAGTGAGAGATGAATGAAAAACATAAACCCGAAGACATAACGATCTAATTCTTTCGCTATATGGATAGCTAACTAAAAATGGGGAAGAATAGGCTACCTTTGACATGGCGCCGCCTACAACTTCCACCCCCAAAAGAGAAAAAGTGCAACTTTCAATAATTTCCACTGAATAACATTTTAATGTTACCTCAAACATTCAGAAACTCCCAACTCAAACTGTGGAAGAATTTCTTTGCCAAACTCTGCCGCTCCCACACGCCGCCCCCAAAGTGAGAGATGAATGTAAAACATAACCCTGAAGACATAGCGATTAAATTGTTCCGCTATATAGATAGCTGACTAAAAATGGGAAGAGATAGGCCACTTTTGATTAGTCGCCGCCTCCAGCTCCCGCCCCCAAACAAAAAATGCAACTTTTACAATTTTCATTGATTGTCATATTTCCTTAAACATTTAGAAACTCTCAACTCAAACTGTGCAACAGTTACTTTGCAGAATGCTGCCACCCCCACACGCTGCCCTCAAAGTAAGAGATAAATGGAAAACATGAATCCGAAGACATAGCGATCTAATTCTTTCGCTATATGGATAGCCGACTAAAAATGGGGAAGAATAGACTACTGTTGATTAGTCGCCGCTCCCAGCTTCCGCCCTCAAACAAAAAAATATATTGATGAGTAAAAGAATTTTCATTCAAATCTATTTCATTGGCAAGCACCCCATTCTGATAACACAATATCACAATGAGTTTCGAGTGAAAAAAGTGGGCAAGGAATGGTGTTTCTCCTTCAAACAAATTTCTTTACGTTCACAATATGCCTCTTGAGAAAATGCGCTACTGAGACTCACGCACGTGAAGGCATACTCACTTGTTTTTTTTTAATTCAGTTTTTTCACTACAACTAGTCTTTACAGACTAACTAGCAGTTCAATTATGATAAATTAGAAGTCATTTTCAGGAATCGTCACCCACTGGTTCTGTATCCCTCAAGTCTGTTCGTTGTACGCATTCACTGTAGGTACATGGAAACAAATTTGAAACCCAATTTTTCTGATTAATCAAAAAACAAATACATCCATAAGTAGAATTCCAGGCCCGGGCTTCTGCCTTTCGTATTATCCGTCTCCACGTGACCCTGCCTCTCGCTAGATTATCCCATTATTTTCTCTACAATTCCTTTATGACCTCTTGTGTTCATCCATATCTGCGTAGGCCGTCCTCTAGTTCTTCCACCTTCCATGCATCTAAGTCTCCGTTATCTTCTACCTATCTGCTCTTCTACCATTCTGCCCAGCCCACCGCAACACCCTTATCTTATTGACCAATCTTCCCTTCACATTGATGTGTCCATGATAAATAGCTCCTTCAGTTCCCACTGTATCGTGGTTTATATTTTCCGCTCTCTTGGTATTATTGTTCAAGATACCGATGGATCTAGATGGTTTTCGACGCTTGACCTGAAGAGTGGTTACTGGCAAGTGGGACTCCACGACGACGACGAAGAGAAGATGGCGTTTTCTGCCGGGAGCGGCCTTTATCAGTTTGCTGTGATGCCGTTTGGACTTCGTAACGCACCGGCCACGTTTGAACGTCTAATGGAGTGCGTCTTGCGAGGTCTAACATGGGAAACTTGCCTAGTCTACCTCGACGACGTAATGGTCATCGGTCGAGCATTCGAAGAACATCTGAAGAACCTTCGGGAGATATTTCGACGTCTTCGAGGTGCACATCTCAAGCTCAACCCAAAGAAATGCGTGCTCTTCCAGAAGCAAGTCAAATTTTTGGGGCACGTAGTGTCGTCGGAAGGAATCGAAACTGATCCAGCGAAATTGAATGCTGTCCGAGAATAGCCACGACCACGAAATCAGCACAAAGTCAGAAGTTTCTTGGGCTTATGCACATACTATATACAGACGATTTGTGGAAAAGTTCACTGGCATCGCTAAGCCCTTACACAAATTGACTGAAGACCGTGCGCCATTCCTGTGGACCAAGGAATGCGAAAACTCATTCAAGACTCTGAAGGTTGCATTGTGCTCGAATCATACACTCTTCCAAAAGGACAGTACGTCTTGGTTGTCACCAGATGCAACACCGGAATTGGAGCAGTGCTGTCACAACACCAGCAGGGCCAGAAGCGAGTAGTGGAGTACTACAGCAAGGTATTGTCTAAGCCTGAAAGAAACTACTGCGTGACGCGTAGGGAGCTACTGGCCATAGTGGAAGCTGTCGGTCACTTTCACCAGTACCTCTATGGCCGGAAATTTTTGGTGAGGACTGACCACGCTGCTCTGAAATGGCTACTGCAGTTGAAGAATCCCGAGGGACAGTTGGCACGGTGGATCGAGAAACTGCAACAATATGAAGTCCAACATCGCCCTGGAAGAAGTCATCACCATGCAACGAGGACTGTAAGCACTGCAAGAGGGTAGACTCGCAGAATGGGAACGTCGGAGGCAAGGCAATTGTCGTTGACACTCCAAGGAATTGGACTACGGCTGAGCTCAAAAAGGAGTAGCGTGAAGACCCAGCCATCGGTACGCTTGCTGAAAGAAAGGAACTTAGCAAGGACAGACCAGAGTGGGCCGAGATCTCTGGTGAAGGGCCCAAATTCAAGGCTCTTTGGGCACAGTGGAATTCCCTGAGGATAGAGAATGGGCTGTTGAAGAGAGTCTGGGAGGGTCCTGATAGGAAGGAGATGGTTCAATTGGTGCTTCCTAAGAAGAGAGTAAAAGAAGTCCTAAAGGAAATGCACGATGTCGTCACTGGGAACAACTTGGGGTGAACAAGACATTGGCCAAGGTGCGCGAGCGGTTCTATAAGGTGAACTGCCGGGACAACGTGGAAACATGATGTCGCCAGTGCGAGGTTTGTGCGGCCAGTAAAGGACCAAGAACTCGCAGCCGAGAGGAGCTGAAGACTTACAATGTTGGAGCGCCTTTTGAACGCATTGCGATCGATGTGGCTAGCCCGTTCCCGACAACGCAAGATGACAGCAAATTCATCCTGGCTGCCATGGACTACTTCAGCAGGTGGCCGGAAGCGTACGCTCTACCCAACCAAGAGGCTTCTACAGTGGCAAGGGTGCTGGTAGACAATCTGATTAGCCGTTTCGGAGTACCTCTGGAATTACACTCAGACCAGGGACGAAACTTTGAGTTCAACATGTTCCAAGGTATCTGTACTCTACTCGGGATACAAATGACCAGGACGACGCCTCTTCACCCACGGTCCGACGGAAAGGTTGAACTGTTCAACCGGACGATGGGGCAGCACCTGTCAAAGGTCGTCGACGAGCATCAGCGAGACTGGGATCGTCATCTGCCGATACTCCTAATGGCATATCCCGCTGCCATTCACGAGACCACAGGGCAAACACCAGCACGTTTAATTTTTGGCCAAGAGATTCGCCTCCCCTGCGATTTACAATTTGGCACGCCGGAGAATCATCCTAAAGTCATCCCCGAATACGTCGACGACCTGAGACAAAGAAAGTGTGACATTCACGAGTTGGTTCAGAGCCTAATTCGAATCGCGACCGACCGAATGAAGACCCGTTACGACTTGAAGGTTAACTCCACGGGATTTCAAGCAGGTGACCTGGTCTGGTTGTACAATCCTCAAAGCAAGAAAGGAAGGTCTCCGAAGTTGCATCCGTCGTGGGAAGAACCGTACACGGTAGTCAAGAGGATCAATGACGTCATGTACAAAATCCAGCGAGCCCCGAGGGCCAAGATGAAAGTTGTCCACCTTGATCGCCTTGCACGTTACTCAGGAAGTAACGATGAGCCTATTCGGGACGAACAGGCTTAAGAGGAGGGCAGTGTTACGAGCGGCGATGCCCGTGCATTCTGGTAAACACTCGATATTCCTAGTCTTTCATTGCGTCGCAGTGTACAAGTGCGGAGCGTTCTGGTACATCCCAGAGCATGTACGTGATGGCTTGGTAACTGAAATACGTGGAACCTTCAACGCTCGATCAAGACACATCTGTCCATTTGGCGGCGGAGCCGGATCTAGAGCACGACAGAATTATACGCGAAAAGTGTGTGATTATTCGGGAGTCGTCTGTAAACCATATGCTGGGCCAATATGGAGTTAATTTGCTGGTTGACCTATAGAACATTCGAGATAATTAGTCGGGACCTATATAAGCACTATGAATCGCTCACAGCACCAGTTATGAATTGGAATGCGAAGTGGTAGCGAGCGGATTAAAAGCGAGTAGTAATCACAGCGATATTCGGTGAATTATTGTTGAAACAGTGTGTGTTTCAAAACGATCGCTTCAATTATATTCGAACCCGTACGCGAAGTACGTAACAGTATGGTCCGCACACTCATGGGATTTTGCTTTTAAATACTAGCAGCCTTCCCTCATCTTAACTTTTTTTTCTTTTGGTGGCCTTGACTGCTCATGATCCTAATCTAAACTGATCAACAAAATAAACGTTGAATAAAGTTTGTAAAGGGTAAGCCAGTGCAAAACTTCTGGAAGTTGAGCATGCTTCCGTTTATGAAATGGATTTTTCCGTACTTCAACAGCAAAGGTACCAAGGTATTGGACCTAATATCTCGAAATTGAATTTTGAAAACTCTTGATCTCTGAAAGGCTTCAGTTCACGTTTTCTCGTATTATATAATATTTGAATAGTGTTCTTGCATTCAACGCAATATTTGAAAATTCCTGAACCTCCGGTTTTAAAACACCAGCGGTTTCTTTCAACATAAGTGAGGGCTATTCAACACAGACGTTACCATGTGCTGAGGGTAGGGCTCATTGAGGGCTATTCTGTACAGAGAGATTCTGTATCTCGGGAACGACTCGGTAACGACTCGCTAACGACGACAAACAAAGAGGGAAGTCTCGAGGGAAGTATAAGGGATTCACAGTGATACGGGCGAAGATAGTAGCACATAACGAGCGAGATAACAAGTTGTAAGATACAGGAAAGGCATGAATAACAGCATTAAAATGTTATTTCATGTGCGATATATAGCTTAATTATAATTCTCCGACAAAAATCACCAATGACGATTCAGAATTCATATACCGTATGTTCGTTAAAATCATGAATTAGGACAGGCTGTGAACTTCGAAACGTATGTCCAAGATGTATTCCATGACGACGGCTCATCATGTTGACATCAAATTTCAGTAATTATTGATAAATTCACGACATTTGTTTTCACTTCCATAGTCTGCCCTTATTCATGATTTTCAGTGATTTATGCAGTTTTCTTAAGCTGTTTGCGCCTCCTTGACAAAAACCCGCGGACGCCCATGACTTTTTGTATATCAAATATACTCAAACAATACATTTGAGACGACTAATCAGTTTGTTGTAGCATAGTTAAGGACGGTGTTGAATAGGGTGATTGCATGTAGAGGGAGTTTATGACAAAATGTCAATAGTGTCATTGGCATCTGTCAAGTTTCAATAATTTTATCTATGTCGGAATCAATCCGAGCCGGACTAACCTCACTAAATACTGTCATTTTTACGTGTTTTGTTCACATACTGTTTTTTTCGGCGTTTACGAAATCAGTGGTGGAACCACGAGCTCTCGACAGTTGTCGATCTCGACAATTTCCTCTTCTCTAAAAGGGTGAGGGGTGCAGAGGGGAAAGGGGAGATTCGGGTGAGAGGTGCAGAGGGAGAGGGGAAATTGTCGAGATCGACAACCGTCGAGTGCTCGTGGTTCCACCACATGGTTCCACCACAGGATTGTGATTTCTAATCATTCTAACAATGCCTTACACCTGTTATGTGAGGCCAATTTTTTTTTTTTTTTTTTTTTTTGGATTTTGAAAATGCCAATGGGCTCAAATCAAAGTACATCCTTGTAGCTTTCGAAAGAGACCAAAATAGTAAGAATCCGTCAAGGAATGAACCCACAGGGATTGATTTCGCAACGCTTATTTTACCAATTCAACTCCGTCCTTATAAAGCTTAGCTTTCACGCAAGGAAAATCCTGACTTTTGCCTACGTAAAAAGTATAAACGTCTTGTATGCTTGCCATTGAGACTTCACAGGTTGCCAAAATATTGAGGGAAACCATAATTAAAACCATTTATTTTCTAGCTTATTCTTTTTGTAATTATAGCAATAAAAATTATTGGAGGAAATAAAAGTAATCGACCATTCAAAAAATACTCAAAACACATTTGCTCCACTTGACCCTGATCAGGTACGCCTCGATTTACTACTCATGCAATTCGCTCAAGCACATACGTACACATCAACCTATAAGTTTTGTAGGTGGTGAGCTTATTGGCACTACTACTACTACTACTCGAAATGATTCACTAGAAAATCCATGATTATTTTTAACATGTACATTTAGATTTTGAAGAAGTTTTTTCGCCAACAAGAAATTGTGCCAAGATGAATAGTATTAGTCCGGTGGACTAGGGTTATAACTATGCATTTTATGACTACGGAACAATTTTTTGCAAGCATGTTCAGAAAGCCTTCATCTATCATTTGAGAAGTGCTGCCAAGAAATTTTTCAAAGTGGGGGTCAGGGGGGCCCTTTTTCGACAACTTAAATCGTTATTTGTCGATAAAATCCGTAATAAAAATGCTAAATACAAAATTCCAACGGATTATTGAAAAGCAACTCGGAAGGTCACTTATGTGAGATAAAAACTACTACAGGGTGAACAAGTTCCGAAAAAAATGACTTTTTGTCAACATGCAATATAATAAAGAAAATATTGTGCCAAAGACCTTCAGCTTCGTCATTGGAAAACGCCGATTGGCATATTTGTTGATCATATCCACCTGTACTGGTTGAGAACGGCACCCAACAGCGTCAACAGTGCCGGAGCTATATACAGGGTGGAAGAGGAAAATATTTTTATTTTCATTTATTTCAAAAACCAAGATAGATAAAGTGAACGAAATTAAGGAATTAATGTTTCATTCAATGCATGTGAAGACACAAAAAACCGTTTTGAAATATCTTGAAGCGTTCCTGAAATATTTTAAAAAAACTGAAGAATATCATCAAAATTTTACTTTCTACTTTGATTTCGTATTTTCCATTATACAGATGTATATCCTTGAGTTATGCAACAAATTTCACAATATACACAAATATACAATAAATTATGGTTAAAACTAAACAGCACCATCACCGCCATCAATCATGTATGCGTTGTATACAGGGTGTAAGAAAAAATGGTTTTTTTTTTGCTGTATATAAAAAAACAAGCAAAAAACGCGTGGGTTACACATTCACGTCAGTAATTTACCTTATCAGGTGTCTTGGCTTGGTTTGTTTCCCCGGAAACTTCTTACCACCCTAATTTCTCACTTTTTATGTCTTGATGTTTTTATAACAGCGAAGAAAACAACCATTTTTTCCTACACCCTGTATATGACGCACTGACGCATACATGATTGATGCCGGTGAGTGATGTGGCTGTTTAGTTTTTACCCTAATTTGTTGTTACATTATAATATATACCTCTATATAATGGAAAATACGAAATCAAAGTTGAAAGTAAGATTTTTATGATACTTTTCAGTTTTTTCAAAATATTTCAGGAACGCTCTAAGATACTTCAAAACGGTTTGTTGTGTCTTCACACGCATTGAATGAAGCATCAATTCCTAAATTTCGATTACTTTATCTATCTTGGTTTTTGAAATAAATAATAACAAAAATATTTTTCTCTTCCACCCTGTATATAGCTCCGGCACCAATGACGCAGTTGGGTACGGTTCTCAACCAGTTCAGGTGCGTATGATCAACAAATATGCCAGTCGGCATCTGTCAATGACGAAACTAAAGGTCTTTGGCGCAATTTTTTCCTTATCCTATTGCATGTTGTCATCTTTCTCGGAACCTGTTCACCCTGTAATAAGTCTCATCACACGTAAGTGACATTTTGAGTTGCTCTTCAATAATCCGTTGAAGTTTTTTTTATAGCATCTTTATCGCGGATTTTATTGACAAAAAACGATTCAAGTTGTCAAAAAAGGGGCCCCCTGGCCCCCCACATTGAAAAATTGCTTGGCAGCACTTCTCAAATGATAGAGGAAGGGTTCCTGAACATGCCTGCAAAAAATTGTTCTGTAGTCATAAAATGCATAGTTTGGGCAATATTTGGCGCTAGTCCACCGGACTATATCTACCTAGTGTAGTCAAGTATGAAATGACTGTATCTATGTCAAATATTCCCAGGTCAAATGAAAGATGATGGAAAAATACCGATTTAGCATCAGATGAACTGAACCACATCGTCGCATAAAATGCATTGTAAATATTGAACTTCTGTCATCAGTGAAAATTTGCATTTATCTTCCAATTTACTCAGACAATTTTTATAGCTAATGCTAACGAGAAACTGCTAATAAGGAAAAATGAGAGTTTGCACAAGACATGAGGCGACGCAATGTCACCACCAATTACGTTTTTAACTGAAAAATCCCCAGGAGAAATTAGAGCTGGAGTGGTAAAAAAAGTTTATTCGCGTTTATCACGAGAATTAATGAGAATGGAGAGTGGAGACACACCGGGTTTTTTCTTACGATATTGGTTATAATGAATATCCAGAGAGAAATTAATGGAACTTGAAAGATTAAATTACGTCCGATAAAACAAGCAAACAAGTTCCAAAAGGTGTTTTCATCAAGCAGGAGCTGCTCGGGGTAAGTCACTAGATAAAGAAAGTTAGCACGTAAACCAATCAGGGACCGGTGGACCTTCCATTCTTGTTCATTGTTCTAAATATTTACTGTTCGTAGAAACCCTCAAAGTGAAAGCGCCTTATAAATGATTTTTTTTAAATGAACAAGCATGAAGTTCCGACAAAATTTTGTTTGTTCGAATTCTCTGAAACGGAAACAATCAACACGAACCACTATCTATACTATACTACCTGCCGATCCATATTCTGGCAATCATTTAGACAAGATCAGTCTTGCTTTGATGTGCAGTACCTAATGTAACTCGTGTGGGTAATAGAGGCAAAATCATTTGACTCAAAATAGAGATACGTTTTCCAAAAGACCAAATCCAAATGCGTGATTACCTAATACTAGAATACTACTAAAATGCGCTGAAAATTGAGTTCTGAGCAGCATTCAGCTTTGCTAAAAGGAAAATGGGCTAGACCAGTGGCATACGTTATCCATTAAAACTAGCCGACAAATTGTTCGGAATAGCTCAACTTTCAGGATGATCAAAAAGTACTATATACGAGCTCTTGACTACCCTCAGATACAAGTGAAAAATCAGTAATCAAGGATGATAAATTGAACTTCTGTCTTGTTTACCTATACATATTATATTTGTAGACGACACTAAATTTTGATTTATTGAATTATTCGAATCCTCCACTGACCACACAAATCCCATTAATATCGATTATTTACAAAACAAATATCATTCCATTAATAACAGGCGACAGTATAATACCTGTGAAATTGCCCTTTACCGCCCACTAGTTATTTTGCTATTTCAAAATTAATATTTCATCAGAATCACTTTTGTGGTCGATTGCTACCAACTAGATTTAGAGGACTGATACTGGATTTGGGCGGACTGGTACCTATATCTTGACTTGAATCAACAATTATATGGTGTCGAATCATTAACGCATCAGAGAGAATATTTTTGTTCGGAAAAAGGTACAATAACCATGTAAACTCTGGCGTACCAACACAATTTTGGTGGCTACCGGTTTTTTACCCCCCCCCCCTCATAAATTTGTTTCTTAGGAACCGAAATGGAAAGTACCTTTAGTATCGGGAGCTTCAGATATAGTTTGAACCAATTAGGACACAGCAGTTATTTGATTAGTTATTTGATGAAAACAAGAAGTAGAAATTGAGTCAGGTGGTTACCTATCTACTAAATTTAGTACGAACTTGATCTCTTGTAGCAGGGGTGTCGCTCTTGGCATGATTGTTCATGTTCACTGTAACTCACTTTTAAAATACGGAGAGATAACCACGCTTTTCTGATAGATGACGTTACAAACTTAGAAAGGTCAAAGAACAAGGAGGTCGCCATTTCCAGAATAGTCGTTTTTTTTTTCATCGGACCTTATGCTTTTGAGACTCAATAACATATTTCCGTGAATCTGGGATCTAGAAAAATGTCGAGTTTTAGTGGTGGTGGACCCAGGTGTTACAACAGTCAATATTGTTTTTATGGAAATAACTAGGTATTATGAAGTTGCATTATACGAAGAGGTCATTCAATCGAAATATTTCTTCTCGATCGAGGGACCGAAGACCCGTTGGCAACCGAACGGAATTGTGTACATGTGACATTGGGAAGTGTGAAATTCGGTGCAAATTTTGAAAAAGATTCAATTCAAAAATTCCTCTCTCCCTCCAATCTATAGGTACATTAAGAAAAAACACAACTTCCCAGAAACTCGCCCAGAAACTCCCGAGAAGTCAGATAAATAATGCACTAATCATTCTCCAACAAGTTTTACAAGTAATAATGTCACATTAACGTAATGGTTGCTACCTATATAGTATATAGCTATCTATGTATTGTAGGTATGTATACCTACACTGACGTCAACTTCGCTCCCAGTGATTCTATACCTATATATCCAATTAGGTACCAACCATTTATTGCTCTATTCTGCGATTAATTTCAATTTCAAATGAGGCCCACTTTTCTCCGCCTCATCGGCTTCCCGGAACAAAATAAAACAAAAACGGAACAAAAATTCTGCGCTCCCAAAATCTAAAGGTTTTGGCTTTAGCATTCCCTCGGCAAACGTATAAATATTTAAGGCATTTTAAATTCCTTCTGTGGCATGGTTGCCTGTGGTTGCGGTGATGGTGGTCGTGCACGTTCTCCAGTTTTCTGCCTTCTCTTGTGGCGAGTTTCTATTTAAAGGCAGAAATCAGGGGGTGTCTTTAACAGGAGTTAATGAATTTGTAACAACGCAATACCTGCGTGCGTAATTAATGTTTCCCCATTGTATCTGGATGCGAAATGAGTCTCGAGTTCGTTTTCAATTAATTCCAACTTTTCACCTGGACAATATACATGGGTAGCGTGCCCTCGAGCTTTCCAAACAAAATTTCGACTACTATACAAAACCGCGCTGTTTCATACTTATAAACGCCTCGTTTAGTCATTACAAGGGTAATATTCCTAGTCCTTAATTTAATTGGGTGTAATCGTTCGAATCAAGGATCGCATTTCAGAGATTTAAACGAAACTGAAAGGTATATAGAGTGGTCCATATTTTGGTAGACAAATTTTGCAGGTCGATAGAGGATCAAACAATAAGTGGATAATGCCCTCACCCAGGCTCAATAGCGCATTTTCTTTCGAGTGCGGATCCGCAGAGTGATAAAGAAGTTTTCTTGAAATCGGTTGACTTATTGTGGTAAAGTCAATGACAGGCCAAAATGGCAGTGGTGAATCATGAAACCAGCCTCACAATCATAGATACAGTCCTTTTTTTTTAATCTATTGTGGTGCAACGTGCAAATGACATTCATCGCCGCATTCACGGTAAATGCAAAGGTGTGTGTCATTTGCACCACAAAGGACTTGAAAAAAAAAGAAAAATGGACTGTAGCTAAACGAACACAATTAGGTTCCAAAATCGGTTCATTTACAAAAAAATTAAGTAGGATGGCTAAAATTCGAAAAGACAATATCCTGACATATTTTCTCTCAAAGACAAAATCTCTAATCTTATTTTTTTGTTAAGTGAAGCATCTTGTCAGAAATTCTTCTGGAGTGAGCTCATTCATGGATACCTTCAATGCCACTCCTGTGATCCAGAGGGATCGTAACATGAAGCACACGTATCTATGTTCCAAGTTTCAATAAGATTTTCAAACACCATGTGTTCTCAATTCAACATTTAACTCGATGTATAAAATCCACCCACTTATCAAATTACTTTTTCACGTATTAGAGAATTCACTATATGATGCGGTATCCTTTGTCTTCGGCAATCTATTCAATATAGAAAGGTGTTAATTTAATTTATTTTATTTGAATAACTCATTTATATATCGCTCCACTTACGAGAAAAAGTTTAATATGGCGGCGGGGTTAAGATAGCGGCCCATCGTAAAATCGACCTTACAGTAATGGATCATTATACGACGCTGAAGAATGCTGCAAAGCAAATTTTATCACAATCGGTACACTTCGGAAAAAAGTTCAATATGGCCGATTGCAAAAACAAACTTGATTTCAATGTTCCAAATTTCATCAAAATCGGTCAGTTAATACGAAAGTGCAATAATGACGGGCCAAGATGATGTCACAATTAACTATCGATTGAAAAACGTTACAGGGGTCCTAACTTCATTCCTCGGGGAGGAGTTCACTGCAAAATTTGCACAGACAGACAGACGGACGGACAAACAGAATAGGGTACTGGACTGATTTGTTTTTATTTTGGATTCCTTGCAATTTTTAACTAAGGAGAGCCCACTCGCCAGTGTTTATTGCCGTTCTTTCATGTTAAAAAAAAATACTGAGAATATCTCTAATAGCCCAGTGGGCAAGGACAACTTTGGGAGGTTTTGCGATGTTCTGTTTAGCTCTCGAAAAAGGATATCCAAAAAAATATCCCTGCTATGTTTCATAGTTGTCCTAATAAGGAGTTCCTAAAAAGGATGTCCCATCCACTTCCTGCATGGCCTGTCCGGAAGACATGCTACGAAGTTTGCCTAGAGATGATTTTTTCAAGTCTCATCATAACCTATAACTGCGCTGGGGCAGAGGGCGCTGGGGTGCGCTCTGTCAAACACAAGTCAACGTCAAAAATCTCGCGTCATTTGATTTGAACGTGCTCTGATTTGAACGTCAACCGTTGTTTGTGTTTCGTGCATGGATGTTTCGTGTTTGTGTCTTCAAGTGTTTTCCTTTTTTTCCAAATTTTCACGTCGAGTTTTACCAAGCGGAAATGTCGTCTCGTTCAGCGATATGCCACGTTTGTGGTTATTCGGAGGCCGCAGTTGAAAATATGCATTATTTTCCATTAGCGGTGGCAAAGTAAGTTACTTAATTAACTTATTTTCAATTTTGATTTCGAATAGTTTTGCATTGCATCTTTGCATGCATGTCGTCTTTCTGCCAGAGTGAAACGTTATGAAATCAATATTTTACAGATCAAAATTGTAGCAAGAAAACATGGGCATCAAGTTTACCGGAGCGTCGCTTCGACACTATCGAATTTGCAGCCGTCATTTTACTGTTGAAAGCTACAAGGACCCTGGTTCAAAGAAATTACGCCCTGATGCTATCCCGACTCTGTTTCAGATGTACCATCCTCAGCCGCCGGAGATCTCATCGGTTACTACGAAAAGTAGAAAGGTAGCGGACACTGGTGCCGGTAGTGGCTTGGTCGGTGAAATTGAACAGCCGGTGATGGGAATAGGTAACTAATTTTAATATTTTCACGCTTTGAGCCTAATCACAAAATTGCATTCAATTTCTCTTATAAATAGGTAATTGCTCTCAAATGTTGATTGTTGCTCATGTTTTTTTCTGTAGATGTAAATCCCTCTGATGTTCCACGTTACGGAGCTGTTCCCAGTACATAATAAGGCAAGGCCCAGTTCCATGAAGCACCCATAGCGGTTCCCAGTACATCTGTCCAGTTCAAAGAACATGCAGTACCTGCAGATCTTGCAGGAGAAATTGGTGGCAATTCAGATGCATCAGTCCTGTTTTGTGAGAGACATCGAGAGACATTCCTGCCGCTTTTTATTGAAGGGGTGTATCCTCGGGTGTATTGAATTGGGATTCCATGGTGGTGTAAAAGAAAGAATGTTGAATTCAAGCGTTAGAAAGTGATGAAAAAAATAAAAATGTTGGAGAATTTGAAGTGAAAGTCTGCTGAGTTCTGGTCCAAGACACAGAATAGCTCCAAAGAAGAACTCCAGGATCATTTTTTGTAAGTATTTTGGTGAATTTATATTGGTATAAGCTATATTGAACCATTTTTTAGAGAAAGATGATTGACAGCATTGGATGAGGAACAGATATTCAAAGAATTTCGTGAAGAGGGTCCTAGCTAAATGTTTTACCAAAATGACTTAGCTCAAAAGGTGTTCTTGGACAGGGCAGAAAAATAATTTTGCGCCGAAGAACTGAGATTTTTCAAGTTTCACTGAGTAAGTTCAAAGTTTCTGAGTATAGGTATATCTGCCGACATACAAGCAACTTGTTATTTCAAAATCTTGCTGTGTATTGCCGGTTCAGGTACTGTGGCTCGAAAGTTTGCCACATAAGTACTTAGGTACTTGTCACTTTAGCTCCAAATTTGTAAAATATCAAAAACAATATACCAATATCGTATCTGAACCGCAGTAGATGGCAAGTTTTCTCAAAACGTTTTCAAATTAATTCAAGTTTCAAGCAGTACCTACTCGTTAAGTTATAACCCTGGGTTGCACCAAAAAAATGATATGCAATTAACGCTAATACGAGATTAAATGGATTTCAATCTGGTCAATCCCAGAAGGTTGACCATGGGAAACGCATAAAATCTTCAGCTAATCAATCATTGGATCATTCTCTTTTGAGAAACCAGGGTTTCTATTATTCACCAACGAGTACTGACCAAAATAAATTTCACTAATCTCGTATTATATCAATTGAGCGTTGGTGCAACCCAGGGTAACTTGATTAAAAAATGGAAAATAGCAAGGCACTGTGAGGTATAACCTAACGTGAAGTATTTTTCCAGGTGCAGTGTGCAGTGAAAAATATATTTCTTACAACTACTGAAAGCGAATTTGAACACTTCAAGGAGCGGCTCCGCCACGCTTCTCAAAGGTACAGAAGGGAGTCTGTGTAATGAATGAAGTTTGGTGCTGAGTAATGCTCGATTGCTCCCTACCGAAAGTATATATATTTTAAATTAAGTCAGCGGTGGATAAAAATTCTGTTGCAATTATTTTATATCACTACCTTTTACACCAAGATATTATATTTGTATTCATTCCCACAGATGTTTCATAAAAGTTCTTTAAATAAAAATTTTGTACCATACCATATTATGCCATAGCTACTTTAGAAATTTTTTAATAACTTCACTAATCATCAATAACGGATATCCATGGTAGATTTGTTAGTTCACAGAGACTCCATTGTCAATGTCGTTTCCATCAAACTGAGCTGCGTTATTGAGACCTTCATGAAACATTTTTGAATGACCATAACCCAATATCAATATTCTTCGGTTTGAGATAAAACTATTCCATGTTCAGAATACCGAAAACGGAGTTATTGTATCTGATTCATGTAAGTGTAGTTGTTTTACAGTATGTTTTACAATGGTGGAGCTTTTTATGGAAATAAATTTATTCTGATTCTGATTCTGATTCTGAATTAGGGACATAATACACTCATTTTCGAATAGGATTTTGAACATGGATAGTCATAGGTACTCCCACAACAACTATCGGATCGAGATTCACTGGATATCTAATAGTGCGATTCTGTAAAAAGTAATTGTGCGATTCTCTAAAAAATTGCATTCCATAAAGGCTCTGTTACGTTGTTACTTAGGCAACAGCCAATGGCCGACATGGATTTTTACATAAGTGCTATTCTGTAAAAAAATAACATCCCATAAACGCTCTGTTATGTAAAAAATCCTGTCGGCCATTGGCTGTTACCTAGTCAATAACAGCGTAACAGAGCCTTTATGGAATGTTATTTTCCAGAAAATCGCACCATTAATCAGGAAAACTATATGACTTTTAATCGGACGGCCTAAAAACCTCGTGCCGCGAACATTTAAGAGATGTCCTAAAACCAACTTCTCTGTGAAATCTTAATTGAACTTCTGACAAACCTCCCAGTTCAACATTGCTGGGATGTACTAAACTGGACACAAAATGACTGACATAAGAGGTACCTGTAACATATTGCAGAGGTTTCTGGGCTTTTATTTAGGACATCACATCATCCTTTCGTGACTACTATGCGACATCACTGGGACCAGTTCTTGCCCACTGGGAGGGTAGTGACTACCATCGAAAAATATAAAAAAAATCATACTAATCGAATGTAGAGCCTTAATAACAAGACTACGTTTCGTGAAAATTCGAAAAAAAAGTTCCAAGTGTCTCAAAATCTGCCTTGAGAGTGGCTACTTTTGCGAACGATTTGAAATCTACCGAGCTGTAAGGCGGGCTGTGACGTTTCAATCTTTTGACAGTAGTGGGGATGACCCCACCTCCGTTGCCTGTGTGTCAGTGTTGACGTTGACGTTTGCCAGCATAACATAACCATTGAAGTCTGATGTAGTTTTAAAATATTCATAAATCATGAAAGATTTTACCAACTTTCCATATTTTCAAGCAAAACATCTAAACAACACGAGTCACCGCACAGATACACAAAGCGTTATTAACAATATAACAATATAACAATCAGCTGTTACGAGCGTTGACGGGTTGACGCTAGTGTTTTTTGTAGTAAGTTCTGTAGTGTTGTCAAGCCTGCTTCTCCGCCTATGAAAGATTGTGACGTCATCGCGCCAAATTTGAAATGATCAAAAACTTTCATGATTTTTTTTACCAAGAAAACTTACGAAAAAAAATCTGTCAACTATATAGCGTCACTTATCAAGAAGTGAACTTTGAAAAAATAATTAAAAAAAAAAATCGGTCACCACCCTATTTAACTGAGCGGTAAATGTGACGTCAGAGCGTCGACTCGGGACTGCGGTCCCAGGAGCCAATAGCGGTATAGAATCCTCCCAAATGCGACGCGGGCCGCGGTTCAACGTTGTCACGTTTACAATTGAAGCAGGAGTATTTGAATTGATTGTTTTTAACCGCAATAATTTTTTTTATTTTTGTTTTCAATATTATTTGTGTTGCACACGTTACCACCGCATCTTAATGCAAGGACTCGTTGGATTCACTTCATCTTTTGAAGATAAAGTCAATATCTTGCGCTAACGGCAACCCTGTGTTTTATTGCGCGATGTGACGGAGAAAAAGTGTCCGCCCTGAGCAGGATTCGAACCTGCGTCTTCCATTTGCCGGATGAATACTCTAACCACTAAGCTATCAAGGGAGACAACAGTTCCTCCGTCACATGCCCATATGAGAGCCGCCACAGTACTCCCCCTCCAGAGACGTCGTTCGTCTCGTATGTCATCCGTGTTCACCGTTCTTATAAACCGTTGTTCGGTACCCCCCAGCTAGGGCGACGGATAGGACACGTGGGTGGACGTAGGCGGAGAAGTGGCGTTGCTGTTCAATTGTTCGCTGTTACTTGTTTATTTAAGTAGCGTGTTGCATGCGTGTTATTGTTGTTCGGGGTCACCATTTATGGTGCGATGTGACGGAGAAAAAGTGTCTGCCCTGAGCAGGATTCGAACCCGGGTCTTCCATTTGCCGGATGGATACTCTTAACCACTGAGCTATCGGGGGAGACAAGGCGGCTCTCATATGGGCATGTGACGGAGGAACTGTTGTCTCCCTTGATAGCTTAGTGGTTTAGAGTATCCATCCGGCAAATGGAAGACGCAGGTTCGAATCCTGCTCAGGGCAGACACTTTTTCTCCGTCACATCGCGCCATAGTTTCATGACGGTGACAGTTACGACAGCATTAGTATTATAATAAAATAATAACATAACCTGCATGAATTGACTTGGTTGTTGACTTCTACTACTACTTTTGCACGTTTACGAGTATTTTGTTTGCCAGTTGTGTTTTTTGCTGGAAATGAATAAAAGTTATGGACACGACCATGTCAAACAATGAAAAGCGTACCCCACCCCGCCAGCGTTGTCAATGGTTGATCGCCGATCGTTCCGATTGGTCGGTCTCGAATCGAGAATGTTACGTCACAGCCACAAGCCTGATTTGAAAACGATTGAAACACCTTCTATAATCAATTTCACGGCTTTCTGCATTAGAGAAAGCTATGTAAAAAATGGCTTCCGTTGGAACGAGTGACACGTTGACGACTTGTTGGCAGTTAGCTGTCTTTCATGCGCAATTTTCAATGTGACATTGTCATCGTCTCGGGGAGTCATGCACGCGAAAGTGAAAATTCCCGAGAATATGCGAGGAATTGTTAGTTTTCTTCGAGTGATTTGCAGTGTGGACAATAAGGGACATTATCTTCACTGGTTGGTGGGTCTTCATCAAGGCTATTAGGTTTTTGCCGGCCACTGCAAAAATTATGCCGAAAGTCCGTGATGCCGTGAAGAAATGGAATGTGAAAAAGGAAAAACCCACTACTCAAGGGGAGACTTATTCTTTAGATGGACAATATGGATAGTAGGACAATAATTTGTGGAGTTGAACGGTACGGAGACGAGACAATTTGGGCATGAATAGGTAGGTATGTGTGTGTCTACATACCTTGCTTGCTGTTGCAGTAGGATGTCCCTTATCGTTCACACTGCAAAGCACTCCAAAGAAACTCACGGTTCCTGGCGTATGCTCAAATTTTTTTTCTTTTGCGTACATGATACCTCGACACGGTGACAAGGTGTCCCATTAAAAATTGCACGTGAAAAAATAACGTTGCTATTCAATAACAAAAAAAATACCTCAAATTATTCTCGCGGGAATAAGGTAGGTAGATTGTTCCCACTATACTAATGTTTTGATTGGCAGCAACTCACCAAAAGGCCTAAACTGGAAACTTTCTATTGGTTTTCAGAGACGTCAAAAAATAATCAGTGATATATGTTGGTGCTTCCACTGCGAAAAGTTAGTTTTCATATCCCCGTTTGTACTTTTTTGTAACTGAATGAGTAACGCCTTTGCTGGCGTTCTTCCAAGTGGTTTCAAGCCGTCCGTCGGAAACTCAAGAACCATATTGCACTTTTGGTGTCCAGAAGGATCAACATGTCACAATTCTCTCTTAGATTATTTCAAGTTAGTGTTCTCAGACCAAACGTCTTTTGAAACACACCCACGAACCTGTAGTGGATATAGGCTGGACTGCTATTCCCCATATTCCCCCAACAAATTATGACCCCTTCTCTGGTCCTCTGGAAATCGCCATCTTATTATAAGGACACCATTAGTACACAGAACGTTTGGTAGCGGCTTCGATAGTAGCTTTCAATGGAGCTATTCAACGGAGCAGTTTTATGTATTGATGAATATGACTACGAGTATATTATTCTATTTTATATTTTATAATTTTAGTGTGTATTAATATAATTTTTAGCTAATTTGTTGCCGATACATGAAGATTTGCAAGGGTTTACCGTAATTACATAGAACGTTTGAGGTTCAATGGAATAGTTTTTTGCTCGGTGACAGTTCGTGTCAGTCTGTGTCTGGGCCTGGCTGTCAATGCTGCGCCGTCTTATGGCGGCTTTTCAGAACTTCGTATGTCGCCGGCGACAGTCCCCCACTCCACTGTAGTTGAATAATTTGAACGACACGACGACAGAAACTCGTGTCGCGGGAATGATATGGAGGGAGATAGGGGAGTACAGGTAGATCGAATCCTATTGGCCAGCGACACTGTCGCCGGCGACATACGAAGTTCTGGAAAGCCGCCATTAATCTCTGGTTTTGATTTCAGCGGCGTTTTACCTATATCCCGTTCACTTTCTATTTTCAGTATAGAATGACTTTTTGGGCAAAAATAAAGTGACAAGCTGCCGTCCTATATCTTACGTACATTGCCAATTCGTTTCCTTAGGTCATCGACGTTTTCCGAAACAGTTTTTGGGTCATCCTGCGGTCTGCCAAACTGCAAGTCACAAGGAATATGACGTTTGCGGCAAAAAATCACACGTGCCGGTGGTTCTCCCGTTGTATCGTGGCAGCCCAATAAGCCATTCTGAATAGCTGTGGTGACGATCTCAGTCTCGCTAATGTTCGGCGACGACCTTTGACAGGTTTTGTTCCATCGCCCTGTTGAACCGCTCCACCATTCTATCAGAACGTGGATGAAGGGGGATCGTTCGGGTCTCTTATATTTTGAACAGGGCACAGATGCTGTAATTGGACTATGACCTGCTCTTACTGGTCAAACCATTCACTAAAAATCCGCCGACTTCGTGAATATTCGACAAGTTCTTAAAGCACGGCTCTCCGCCAATTGTGCAGGGGTGTGTCTTATTCGTATGTCGTGGTCTCCAGCGAGTTTCGTAACCAGTATCATGAAGGTCAGCATGAATCTATAATATGAAGTCTTATCTGTTTTCATTTATGATTTGGTATAGTTTTCAACTACTTTATTATGAAAAGTTCATTATTGTACCTAGGTATATATTTTCTCAGGTATCTGATTTATAGATATTAGATATACATCAAATATTTTCTTGATTCTCTTGTATTTTGCAAAGCACAAACTCTGAATTGAATTCGGAGGATGCCAGGAACATCGAATATAACACATGCCCCGGGACTTCTCGACAAAAGGAAGGGTAGATAGAATTCAAGCATTTATGTAGGTAGGTACCTATGTAGGCATACTTAGTTCTTGATCGTTTTTAATTAATGTGATCGACGTAAAATTTGATTGCTTCGCAACACTTTGGCCCTGTTAGGCAATTTCCCATGATGGAAACTTCCTTTGGAATGGTTTTAGTGATCGTTCTCTCCTAATGGGATTAGTATGTAGGTGCAAAACAATAGTTTGGGCATATGCGTGCGTCAGATGTCGAGTAACCATTAAACTTCAATTTTTCCTGAAGCAATCACGTGCGAGCTAGGCTCTGTAATTTACCCCCAATAAGATACGGCAACCTTGCGATACTCATATTCAGGCAGCAAATGAGTACATACATGTAGGTACAAAAAAAAACATAACCAACCCTATACTTATCTTCAACTAGCCTAAGCAAAGTTCAGTCGACGCCATCCTCCGGAGAATCAATTAAACATTTACGACCGAACTACAGGATTGATTAAAATAGCCCAGGTCATGTAGGTATAGATCCTCTTCAATTAATTAAATTGTTATTTCGACCTGCTTTTTGTCTTTGGAAGTTATATGGGAAGGTGAAGTGGAAGTATTCAAATATATTTCATTACCATATCCACACATCTATACCATTTAATGATATCGAAGTGATATTTTATTCAGAGGATACCTTTGAATTATTTCAAGGGCTTATAATGGATTTTGTTTCAAATATATTATTGTGTAACACCGCGTTCCACACGTCTCATCCATTTGTTATGTAAATGAGAGGAGTAATAAATTATTACAACAAAAATCGTTATGGGGAGCTTTAAATAGATATTATTCGATGTATGAGATGTTATTCTAGTACCTATTTTTAATAATTAATCAAGCGAAAATGTAGAAGTTTGTCGCATGCATAATGTAGGACACATACGAGCGGAAACATTAACTATTATAAATGAGACAAATAGGTAGTCCCTATAATAATAACAATGGTCCGATAGTCCCTGTAATAAAAGTTATTGTCTATCATTTACTTTTTTCCCTATCAAAATTTTCAATAATTGAATTATCAATATCTAAACAATGTAAAGTTGAATTTTGAAAAAATATGCATATGTATAAGATTTTTTCCGAGATTTTTTCTTTAGATGAGAAAGCCATCGAAACAAAACCCTATTGAAAAATTCCTCACTGAATTCTGGATTGACCCCCACTGATCCAAAGATGTAAATCCACAGTACTACGGTGTTATGTTCCGTTACTGAAAAACCTATAGAAAAAACCTATAGAAAAAACCTGCTCATAAGCAAGTAGTTGATGTAGGAAAAAAGTAGATACTTGAAACATTGACAGCATTTCTTGTTCCTCGGGATAAGCCACAAGACTGGAGACTCCGACTCGGGTGAAAGTCACAGACCCGAACAAATGGCGGAGGAGCCGTTCGAGAGCCTATCGGATTAATAGCAAAGCTGCTGTACTTCCTAGTGTATTTCCATAGGAAATCCGCTATTACTTGCGCTCCAAGTCCGTCCGTCCGTCTGTCTAGTTAAACTCCTAAACGAAAAGTTGTGAAGCTATGGGGTTTTCTTGCAAATTATATCTAATTTTCTGCGAATGGGAAAAGGCACACAAGAAATTCGGTTAGCCGTGTGATTACAAACACACAACGCAAGCAACAAGTGGAAGTGGAGTATTACAAGCACTGCACACGTTTCCCACTACAGTGCATCAAAGTCGAAGAATTAGATGGAGAACCAGTGGCTGTCAAACTATACAGGCTGTCCCGTTTTTCAACGCTCACTATTGGGATCTCGGAAACGGTACGAGATACAAAGTCAGTTATATTACAAAAAAGTTGCGCTATTTTATGACTAGGTATCTTAAATATGTCAAGATATCCATGACCGATTTTTTGGTCATTTCTGAAATACAAGAAAAAACTGAAAAATGTCTAATGCGAAAATTTTGAATCACTTCTTTATTGTGAGAGCTATCAATGTGAAAATTAAAATTGGTATCTTGACAATTTTAAAGGTGCTTGATCGGTATAAGATCATGGCTGCCGATTCCTCGATGCATTAGGTATAGGGATGCGTTTATTTCCATTTTTTTGACACATCAACTAACAGTCCTGCTTTATGTATAAATTCATAAATACACCATAATAATGGCTGCGCAGTGAAATAAAGTAGGGTCAAAATAATGAACTTATTTGAAAAAGCTCAAAAATCGTTGAACTAGCATTTTCCGTACCTAGATCGATAAGCAATCGTGAGTAAAAAACAATGTGGTTTGTTTTGTTACTGTTAATTATTGTGTATTAAAATGTGACCGCAAAGTGTACCGCCTCAGAAAATTGGACTCCCAAAATTTATGACTCACTCTGTACTAATGGTTCAATTCGGAACACATTTAGTGATTTAAATGAATTTCTCTTGGGCCTGTTTCAAAGTGTTTTCGAATATCACCCAAAAATAAGAAACCTAAACTGTTTCCATATAGGTATATTTTTTTGTACTCTCAAAGTATTTCCTTGAATTATCCTTACAGCAAATTCAGAACAGCTTGTATTATAAATGATGATTTTGTTTTAGCTTCGTTTCTACAGTTCTTTGATATAGTGCGTTTAACCCTGGAACCTTGACCCTATAGGTGATTCTAGTGAGCTGTGATTTCCCGAATTTATCTTTTCCAAATGCGTCGCGTGGCGAGACTTCCAGCCTCATAAAATATATAGTAATAATAATAATAATAAAATAATTAACATAATATATAAAGGAATAGTACCTAATAGCCAATAGTCCTAAAAAATTAGTCGATTTTTATGCTACACTTGGAACTAATTACGGGCTCGATGAAAAAAATATGGCAATATAGGGAATGAAAAACTTGATAAGAAAAATCAGAGTAACATTTTCAATCGTTCCGGAAACCATGTATTTCTTCTGGAACGGTGAGAGAGCGGTTAGAGATGTATGAAACTTGTTGGGGCAAAGTTATATGAAATTCAATGATCTACAAAAAAGTCCCCAAGTACATATGTCTAACTTCTCCAGTTTGGCCGTTAATCGCAGTAAAAGTTGCGCGCCGCTTTTATAAAATGGAAAAACTGTCCGCGTGATATTCTTCCTCAAATGTTGCGAGAAAAACAAGAGATATCCGGAAATGATGCGAGCGACGACGTTGCAGAGAAGTGAATATTCCACTATTAAATCCTCGAGGTCAATTACTAGTTTTCCCAAACTAGTAATTGCTAAACTAGTTTAGCCGTGAACCACATTCAAGGTTGTGCAACAATACAATCAATCAAGTGGTTCTTTTGGTAAACTCACAAAACCCCAAGACTTGATGAAAAAATATGACAATAGAGAGGATGAAAAACTGAATCTACAAAAGCAAGGTTACATGCCACATCTGTCCGGGAAATAGGGATGAGTGGTAAATTCATTCGAATCATCAAACAGATTTATAGTGATGCAACAGTGTGTGTAAGATCTAACAATCGCGTGACAGTCGACGTTCGTGTGACAAAGGGCGTCCTTCAGGGCGATAGCCTGAGTCCAACTCTGTTTTCACTTTTCATTAGTGACATTGAGACATACCTTAGAAAAAACGGTTGCGATGGCATTAGTATCGACGGTAAGAACGAAGTGTTAGTGCTAATGTACGCAGATGACCTGGTTATACTATCTGACTCCCCTATAGATTTGCAAAAGCAACTCAACATTTTGAAGCAATTCTGCGCGGACAACCTTCTCACAGTTAATATCTCTAAAACAAAAGTCCTAATATTTTCTAAAGGAACAAACCTCAGGAACACGTTCAATTTTACGTATGGTGGGGAAACTCTAGAAGTTGTAAAAAAATACACTTACCTCGGGATACCTTTTTCTACCTCAGGCATTTTTATTGAGGCTCAGCAGTGCTTCACAAGCAAAGGTAACATGGCTGTTGGTAGCACACTCAGTTTATTGAGTAGATGTGGCACAAACTCGTGGGAGGCAAGGAAAAAACTTTTCTCAAGTATAGTACTTGCAACTCTTCTGTACCTGGTGGAAGTTTGGGGTTTGAGGTACATCGACTCGATAGAGAGAACCCAGGTGAAATTTGTAAAATCTTTATTTTTTCTACCACATTCAACACCGAACTGCTTTGTCCGACTTGAGAGTGGTCTAAACAAGTTGGAGCTCGTCATCCTAAGAAAATCGATAGTCTGGTGGTGTAAGATTTTACGAATGCCCAATCACCGCCTCCCAAAAATATGTTACGATCGACTGAAAAAAACTCGACGACACAAAAAAAGACGCAGGCACAAGGTACAACTGGGTGTCACAGTTCAGGGTCTTGATGCAAACAAACAACTTGAGTAAAATGTGGGAGAGGCAGAGTTTTTCGTTTACTGAGGAGCATTTAGAATCACAACTTGAATTAGTAAAAAAAAGTTTTTGTGTTGTGGACAGGGTGACTGCTTACGAATCTCGTTACAATTGTAGTGCTAGCGGTACGCAAAAAAAAGTGGCATTTGATGATACAAGCAAGCCACTTCGCATATTTGTTGTCTAAACCCATTAGAAAAATTTGACCCGCAGTTCCTAAAAATTCATCCCTTAGGACCCGAGATTTGGGGAGGGGGAGGGAATACTTCAAAAAAATACCAAACTTTTTCATCCAAACCTGCTGATGCGTGTTTGGTGTCAAAACTATATAACTTAGACCTTCTCGATACATTGACAATGTCAAAACTCTCGTTCGGTCACCGGAAGTCGAGTTAAGTCGTCATCTTTGAAAATTAGAGCTGAAGGTCAAAATTACAAAGTGAGCGTCAATTACCCATATGTTGGGTATCGATTCTTAGGTTTTCGGGGTCGCTGAAGACGTATGAAATGAAACAAAAACCATTGGGTACACCGTTCGCCTATATGGTCTACCCATGGGCCCAGAAGTCAGGCAAGCGAGAAAAATCCTACAAATTTTCGAAAATAGAAGTGAAATAATAATGTGAAATAGCTCCAGTCTGTACTTGGTGGTGATGCTGTATCAGCTGTTCTATGTGAGATTCATGATGTTCACCTGTGAGCTGTCAAAAATCCAAAATGGCGTCCATTTAAAACACTCACGGGAATAATTCATCGTGATTTTCTTTAGAAAGCTCCTACGTGTCACTAGCTAAACACATGTTGTTCATCAGTGAACAACGACTAAGAAAGGTCCTTACACTATTGGTGGTATCTTGCATCGTTTAAAAGATATCCGCCGCGAAACTGTTTCGGAACCGTTTTTGGACAATAGATTGAATACTTGAATAGGAGGAAAAACTTTGCATGTAGAATTGAAATAACCGACCTAGAGATATTTATTTTGTTATATGTAGTCATGTTTTAAAGTTAAGATTGCGTGATCTGTCATTCCTGGTCTATGTATGGAGGGTCATAAATCCAAGATGTCCGCCTCTGTGAGTTTAAAAATTTCATACCAACTTTATTGTTGGATTTCGATAAATAATAATTATCTACCGCACCTGTACATTACTTATATATTTCTAAAAAGTTCCTCACATTTTTATTTCTTCAATAATTTGAGAGATATACCAACTATCTACCTACCTATCTAAAGTAAAAATGTACTTACGTGAAATTTTAATTGAAAAATGACACCTACATGATAGAAACTAATTAAAAAATCTTTCTTTCTGCCACCGTTTTATTCAATAATGTTGCACTGTTGCAGAAAACAGGAGGAAATAGAGTGGCGGAAAAAAGATCCAATTACAAAAAATCTGAGAAAATATCTAATGCGTTTGATACAAAATGCGAAATATTTAAAATACAAAAGGTTACAGTACCTAAGATTTAAATCTAGTATGTCTAATATACAGTAGGTCCAAAATATAAATACAAACCACCGAAAATAGAAAGGGTCACAAGTTTCCTCCTTCTTTTCAGATCCACTAGATCAGGAAATGCTTCTTGACTTGAGTTTCCTCCATTTGTGCTAAGCCCACCAGATAAGAAGCTGCTTTTTGACTCGAGTTTACTCTTTTTGTTCAAACTTACTAAGCAAGACTTAGTCGACGACTCTAGAGTCTAGACATATCTAGAGGGTCTGAAAAGATAAAGGAAACCTAAATCATTGAGCAATTTTTATCTGGTGGGTCTGGATAGGAGGAATCTGAGTCAAAAACCAACTCCTTTTGATAGGTTTGGAGAGGAGGCAACTTGGTGAATCAAAAAAAAAGCAACTTTCTCATTGGTGGATTTGAAGAAAAGGGAGTACCTAAACTCAAAACCATTTATATTTTTGAAATTTTCTACATTGTACGAATTGTGCTATAGATCTTTCGAATTTCAGGTCTTTTGTACTGTCGATTTTTGTACTTTGAATCTTTTGTACTCAATTTAGATATTTTGCGTTTTGGATCTTTTGTATTTTTGATATTTTGCACTTTGGATCAAAAGCATCAACCTATCGTTTGTAGACCTTCCATGTTTGAGTTTTTCCGCCCCCCCTCCGCTTTTGGACACAGTTAGCATGAAATTTTCTGAATAACCCTACAGCGGCGGACATCTTGGATTTATGACCCTCCATATACCAGGAATGACAGATCACGCAATCTAAACCATAAAACATGACTACATGAAACAAAGCAAATATCTTTAGGTCGGTTATTTCAATTCTACATGCAAAGTTTTTCCTCCTATTCAAGTATTCAATCTATTGTCCAAAAACGGTTCCGAAACAGTTTCGCGGCGGATATCATTTAAACGATGCAAGATACCACCAATAGTGTAAGGACCTTTCTTAGTCGTTGTTCACTGATGAACAACATGTGTTTAGCTAGTGACACGTAGGAGCTTTCTTAAGAAAATCACGATAAATTATTCCCCTGAGTGTTTTAAATGGGCGCCATTTTGGATTTTTGACAGCTCACAGGTGAACATCATGAATCTCACATAGGACAGCTAATACAGCATCATCACCAAGTACAGACTGGAGCTATTTCACATTATTATTTCACTTCTATTTTCGAAAATTTGTAGGATTTTTCTCGCTTGCCTGACTTCTGGGCCCATGGGTAGACCATATGGGCGAACGGTGTACCTAATCGTTTTTGTTTCATTTCATACGTCTTCAGCGACCCCGAAAACCTAAGAATCGATACCCAACATATGGGTAATTGACGCTTACTTTGTAATTTTGACCTTCAGCTCTAATTTTCAAAGATGACTATTTAACTCGACTTCCGGTGACCGCACGAAAGTTTTGACATTGTCATTGTATCGAGGAGGTCTGAGTTATATAGTTTTGACACTAAACACGCCTCAGCAGATTTGGATGAAAAAGTTTGGTATTTTTTTATAGTATTCCCTCCCCCTCCCCAAATCTCGGGTCCTAAGGGATGAATTTTTAGGAACTGCGGGTCAAATTTTTCTAATGGGTGTAGACAACAAATATGCAAAGTGGCTTGCTTGTATCATCAAATGCCACTTTTTTTTGATAATCCTGGTGTACCGCTTGCACTATTGTATATACAAGGATTTTCTGACTAGCAACGATGCAGAACAGTACTTGAACCTTGATATTCACCTAAACAAAATTCGAACCATCTGCCAAATCAGATTGCATCACAGCAAAAAGTTTTCAAGACTGTATCTAAATCAAACAAAATACCTCGTCAACCTGTCCGAAAAATGCACGCTATGTAACCTGAACGCAACAGAAGATATCTACCACATAATATGTGAATGCCCGGCTCTCTCTTCTTTTCGAACTTCTTGGCTATCTTCCTATTCGTTGCACAACCCCATAACTTCCATTTGACTCTTTTTCAATCCATTACAAAGGAAAAGATCAATGATATTTGTGGTTTTTTGACAAGGGCGGGATATCATAACGTGAACCTATTAAGTTTTATTTTCATTTCAATTGTTCAAAATACATCATTGTACTCGCTAATGTTATAGGCTTTGATTTTCATCAATACCTATTTTGATTCTTTGGCCACCCAGAAGTTTATATTCTTATTTTACCAGGATTTGGAATAATTTCCACTCAGCTGTGTAATTTGTATATTTTTATTTGAATTTCTTTTTAGTTTATGAAAGATACCGGATCTATTGTACACCTGTGGTAAAGACAATAAAGTATTAATAAAAAAAAATCCGGGAAACCTCAAAAGCTTTCCCAATGAATCCTGAAATAAACGTATACATTTTTAAAAATCTCCCTCAACAAACCTGTAGCTTATTTGATTAAAATCCACGAGGTCATACACCAATCTTCCTCAGTTTAACCGCAAAGCGCTGTCAAAGTTGGGCGAAATGTCTCGTGTATAGCGCCGCGAATATGGCCAGACCGGCACGACGCGATGGACCCATGATTGATTGTCGCCCAACTTTGACAGCGCTTTTTGGCTAAACCAAACAAGTATGGTATATGACCTAATGGTCTTTTTGGTAGATCATCAATTACTTTATAGTAGCCTATAGGTTTATTGTTCAGATTTAGAGTTCCGAGTTTATTTACCATCAAAAAACTTACATGGTGTGTCATCACATCAGTCATCTATCAGAAGAGGTTTTCAAAAATGTTTATGTTCATTTCGGCATTAACTGGGAAAGACTGCAGCGAAAATTTACAATTTTCGGCTTCCTCAAATGTTTTCTCATGTTCTCTAGACGGCGTGAAAGGTAACTTTCGTTATTCTTATTCAGTTATTCGTTCTCTACATTGCCATATTTTTTTCATTGAGTCCTTTGTGAGTTTTTTAAAAGATTAACTTTATTAAGTGGATTATGGTGCATTTTTGAACGGTTAACGGCTAAACCAGAAAAGTATATGATTGACCTCATAGGCCAGTCAAATAAGGAAAGCTAGAGGGAAAAACTGTTGGAGTTTTGGTAATTTGACAGAAATGTTCGGTGAAGTGTACTGATAAACATACTATAAAGTCCCTAACTCTACCTGTTGAGCTCGAGCCGCCATCTTGGAAAAATGGCCCTTCGATCCAGTTCTCTGCTTATATTGCGGTAACCATCAGAGATATTTAATTAATGTGCAGAGGTTTCACGCTTTCTATAAAGCAAAGTTTCATGATCAATGAAAATGAGGAATCCGACATGCTAGACCGACCGAGCACCACCATCGACACTGAAACAGACACGTCATGTTGTTGAACGAGCGTGGTACACATGGTAATTCACTTGATCGAAGGACCATTTTTCCAAGATGGCGGCTCGAGCGCAACAGGTAGAGGCGGGGACTTTTAATATGTTCATTAGTATACCTCAGCGAACATCCCTGTCAAATTTCTGAAACCCCGACAGTTACTTCTCTCTACTTTTCCCCATTTGACTGGTCTCAAGTTGTAAAGTCAAGTTTACAAACTTCCAAATAAATTAACTAATCTTGTCCTTTTTTTTAAGCAAAATAAAGGCCGTATTTTTGGCATCAGGTATGCTTTAATAGTTCAATACTTTTCAATTTTTTGGTTATCCATGGAGGAGTTACCTGTTAGAAATAAAATTGATGGTTCAGGTCCTTTCTCCTCAAGATTATTTCGCAAACTGAATATATGTTTGCATCATCTGGCTTATTTTACAAAACTACCGAAGGTATTTAAATTCGACTGGGCAACATCATTTCACATTTCGTGGCATCGATCAGACAAAGAATTGATACTACGTACTTTAATTTTGTATCGTTACTTTTTGTTGTACAGGGTGGATTTTGACATTTTCATTGATTCTTTTGTACTATTTATTTTGCATTAGGCACATCAATATGAGGCTCATATACACTAGGATAACCTTTGGACCTCCTGTATATCCTTTGCTGATGTATTTTGTTTCGAAATGTTTCCTCCAGAACCGATCGACAACACTTTTTGGACTCAGCTATTGTTCTTTCAGTTTAATTCATATCGAGCATTCCGGAAGCTCGTGAAGGCACAATACTGTTGGAATCTTGTCTTACGGTATGTAAATAAACTGCTCGTCAAAAGTTAAGCATAGACCAAAATTTGCTCCTACTTCAAGTAAGGATTTCTTCGGGAAAAGATATCCGATTTGAAAAAAATGTATGGTGCTTGGTAGAGCTTTTCTTCAGCTACAAGATGCTATGTCGATTTAGGTCACCATTGACTTTGTCCATGATATACAGGATGCCAAAGAAGGAGTGTCAAAAGTGTTAATTTTTGAAGTCGTGGAACTTTTTTAGAAAAAATTTCGGATTTTTTTTCTCTTGAGTTTTAGAAAGCGGATATCAATATCTCGAAACGGTTTTTGACTTTTGATCGTATTTTGTTTTTTCAAAGAGTTCTTGATTTTTTTGTGAAATTTAGATTTTTTGATGCAGAATTTGCTAGAGCAGTTGCTTTTTCTTGAAAATTAACAGAAGCGTACACAGTTGCTGGATGAATTAAACCATGAGGAAACTGACCTCATGAACCTCCAAAAGAGGTCATCCTCTGGACCTCTTCAGGGGAGATGCCCAATGGAGCATGCTGCGACATTACTTTGACACTTATTGAACCCAGCATGGATAAAAATGCAAGACTTGTAACCATACGTTGAATCAAAATTACCATGGTTACCAATTAGTCCCATCATGGGTGATTTTGTTACTGCCCAAGTCACTGGAAATTCTCAGAAGTGATATCTCCTAGACGAGTAGAGATAGAGCCATAATTCTTTTTTTGATTTCAATCGGACACATTATTGGTCATTCAAGCATGATGTGCAAATTTTTCACGTTCATACTTTTTCAGTGGTGGGGGGAAATTTTGACGTTTGTCATGTCAGAATTTTTTTTTTGTACTTGTCATCATTGAAATGTTGACATGAATGTATACTGTCAGTTTCAGCTGATGAATTTCAAGTTTGCGTTCGGTGTTTTTCTTCCTCAAAGTCCAGGTTTCCTGAGAAACCTTTGTTGGTCTTTTGTTTTCACTACTGATGTGGAAGTAGTAGATTACATTCATGTTGACATTTCAATGATGACAAGTACAAAAAAAAAATTCTGACATGACAAACGTCAAAATTTCCCCCCACCACTGAAAAAGTATGAACGTGAAAAATTTGCACATCATGCTTGAATGACCAATAATGTGTCCGATTGAAATCAAAAAAAGAATTATGGCTCTATCTCTACTCGTCTAGGAGATATCACTTCTGGAAATTTCCAGTGACTTGGGCAGTAACAAAATCACCCATGATGGGATTAATTGGTAACCATGGTGATTTTGATGCAACGTATGGCTACAAGTCTTGCATTTTTATCCATGCTGGGTTCAATAAGTGTCAAAGTGATGTCGCAGCATGCTCCATTGGGCATCTCCCCTGAAGAGGTCCAGAGGATGACCTCTTCTGAAGATCCACGACGTCAATTTTCTCATGGTATAATTCATCCAGCAACTGTGTACGTTTCTGTGAATTTTCAAGAAAAAGCAACTTCTCTAGCAAATTCTGCACCAAAAAATCTCAATTTCACAAAAAAATCAAGAACTCTTTGAAAAAACAAAATACGATCAAAAGTCAAAAACCGTTTCGAGATATTGATATCCGCTTTCTAAAACTCAAGAGAAAAAAAATCCGAAATTTTTTCTAAAAAAGTTCCACGACTTCAAAAATTAACACTTTTGACACTCCTTCTTTGGCATCCTGTATATCATGGACAAAGTCAATGGTGACGTAAATCGACATAGCATCTTGTAGCTGAAGAAAAGCTCTACCAAGCACCATACATTTTTTTCAAATCGGATATCTTTTCCCGAAGAAATCCTTACTTGAAGTAGGAGCAAATTTTGGTCTATGCTTAACTTTTGACGAGCAGTTTATCAAAACTGATTGATATTCAATTGAAACCTTTACTCCGCCTTGTTAGGAATTTCAAACTCGAAGACCAAATTTTTGCTTAATTTGAAAAAAAGAAATATTTTCGCAATAATATTGTCACGTTTAGCTTTGATGTAGACTGCCAACATCTTCACAAATTTTGATGACAATATCTCTAGCCACAGGCAAAAAATCGCTTCATTTAATTTTCTTTTGTTAAGTTACCGTGGGTTCCACAAAACAGATAATACGAGATTAGTTGATTTGCAATTTTTGTTTGTCAATTTGTAGCTAACTGATCAATGGAAATGCTGGTTTATCCCTCAATAATGGAAAGATTATGGGTCTAGTACAGATTTCAGGCATTTTTTTGTGAGTAATCACCTAGCATTCAGCAGAAAAAAGTTCAGTTAATCTGCAATCAGCCTTGATCGCTGATCATCTTTTTTGTGGAACTGACGGTAAGTTTTACTAATATCAACAGATACGACAAAAAAATCGGTATGGAACAATTTTTGTAGACAATTTTATAATTTTGATTGTTTATGATTATTTCGGTGTTGAACCTCTAAAAGAATTTTTTGCACGGTATATAAAAAGGAACAAAACAGAGAGACCGAGACACGGTCAGAGACCTGTGATTCTTGTCACCGGGGTCGTCACAAGTGAGATGAGACAAGTAGCTGCTTGTGTTTGAGATCTTTGTAAATGAAAGAAGCTTTTTTGTACCGATAAAAGTGATTAAAAAATAAACCCTGTTTCACCTTTCATCGCGGATGAAAGTAGGTATATGTATAAGTATGATTGTAATTTTCTCAAGTGCAAAAATCATTTATAATTTAAGCCTATTTTTGGAACGGGCATAACGCTGGCGTCTGGCAGTGTAATGCCAACGCTATATAAAAGTGTTGCTGCAAACAGTTTCGTACCAGGTTAACCCAAGTTCCTTTCAATTTTTAATCCAACTTGTTGGGGAAAACTACTCTCCAAACTCGTGAACCAAACGTGAATCAGGTTGTTCAGTTCAGGATTTAGAATTTTGGATTAACCAATAGAGTTTCCGTAACATATGAGAACATGACAATCCACATTCACATAGGTAGGTATAGTACGTTCAACCCTAGTTTGATTCTACGTTGGCTGGGATGAGTCTCACCACGCGACGCGTTTGGAATGGAGAAATTCGGTAAATCATAGCTCACTAGAATCACATTGGGGCTGAACGTACTATAGGTACCTATTATTGAAGCTTCCCAGCATCCACAAAAAACGGTATGGGATGTAGATTTTACTAAGGATGTCGCAAAAATCTCTGGACACCAGCAGTGGGTACTTTTTCAGAGGAAGAGTATCTATCGGTCAGTTGGTCACCAGACCAAATAGATTTGATAGATTTATATAGATTTGAAGGTTTTTGTTTTGAAAAGTTTTTAACAAAGAACACAGATAGTTGAAAAAGGTACTGAAGGTAGGTCTCTTCAGTATCGATGTTTCTTATTCAAGATTAGAGCTAAGATGGCGTACTGACTAATCGGCAAATCGGTGCTTAACCGTCCATAATGATACCAATTGGGAAGAACCAAGTCGGCAGCTACGACAGGAGTAGATAAGTAGGCGTTCAATAAGAAAATGCCCAATTAGTCCGGATGCTAGTTGAAAGTACCTTGCATTTTCTGATGAAAAGATGCCACTTAGTGAAAATGTTCTTTGCATCATACTCTTCCAATCCAGAAAGGTAGCCATCAGCGCCATCCATGCCGGCGGCGTATACAGGGTGAAACAGAAAAAAAAAGTTGGAGAATTATATTTAAATAACCGGAGCATGTGGAGACCTGTAATTCACCACATACATCAACTGTTTCATGCTTATGAAGTCACAGCAAACTATTCTTGATTACCTTGAACCGTCTTTGAAATGTAGAGGAAAAACAGAAAAAATAACAAAAACACTCTCTTCTCCATAAATAAGTGATTCTCCGAGATATTGACACAATACTTAATATTCCTACTCAAAGTAGTGTTAGAAATGATATGAGCTGGGTAGCCAATTTCTAAGCCAGCTATTTCCAGAAATACGATTGTCAACTTTTTTTTTTCCTCTTGAGCACCATCTTGAATCTTCCCTCTTAGGCATCGTTGAAAAAGTGATTGGCTATCATAATAATGGTAACATGTGATCATTGCATCGTGGAAACAACCTCCTCATCATAATTCAGTGACCTCTTCGGCAGGAAATACTTGCTATTCACGTATTTTTTGGCTCTTCAAAGCTTTAGTGCCCATGAGGGCATTTGCAACATCTGGAGTGGTGAAATATGTTACGCACTATGAACCTTGATGTACTTTGAGGTAGTCTACCAAGTTTCACCATCATCAATTGAGAGGTTTGTTCTTAAAAGCTGTTTGAACAAAATTTGGGTCGCTTTTTTATGAAGAATACAAAATATTGGGTCTCTCACCCTTACTTGATCCCTCATTGAGGATAGCCTGAAACCGAAAGTCTCCAAAATTTCCATGATAATGGTTCAGTGGGAGGTGCTCTTCAATTTGTGGTTGTCAAAAATTGCATAGTTGCGTTCAGATTCCAGACAGAGGGCGACAAAGAAGTTCATGCAGTAAAAAAGACATAAACTACTGTCGAAAAAAAACTAGTCCAGAGCTAGACTGGAAGCTGTCTAGAGACCTTGCTTTTTATAACATAAATGTGCAATTTGGTACACTGCTATAGCCTTAAGTTGGTAATGTCTTAAGCCTTTCACCCACGATTGAGAGTCTAACCGAATCTGTGTATTGCGGGAAACCTATCAAAAAGGGACAATTCCGGGATCTCTCCGTTGCAATAAAATTTGTGTCTTTTTTTGCTGCATGAACTTCTTTGTCGCTCTCTGTCTGGAATTTGAAAGCAACTATGCAACTTTTGACAACTACACATTGAAGAGCAGTTCTCACTGAATCCTTATCATGAAAATTTCGGCGGCTTTCGGTTTCAGGTTTTCCTCAACGAGGTATCAAATAAGGGTGAGAGATCCAATATTTTGTATTCTCCATTGAAAAATTGAACAAATTTTGTTCAAACAGCTTTCAAGAACAAACCTCTCAATTGATGATAGCGAAACTTGGTGGGCTACCTCAAAGTACATCAAGGTTCATAATGCGTAACATATTTTACCATTCCAGATGTTACAAATGCCACCATGGGCACTAAAGCTTTGAAGAACCAAAAAAAAAGTGAATGGCAATTCTTTCCCGCCGAAGAGGTCACTAAATTATGTGGAGGAGGTTGTTCTTACGATGCAATGATCACATGTTACCATTATTATTATAACCGATCACTTTTTCGACGATGCCTCAGAGGGCAGATTCAAGATGATGCTTAAGAGGAAAAAGAAAGTTGACAATCGTATTTCTGGAAATAGTTGGCTTAGAAATTGGCTACCCAGCTCATATCATTTCTAACATTACTTTTTGTAGGAATATCAAGTATTGTGTCAATATCTCAAAGAATCACTCATTTATGGAGAAAACAGTGTTTTTGTTATTTTTTCTGTTTTTCCCCTACATTTCAAAGACCGTTCAAGGTAATCAAGAACAGTTTGCTGTGATTCCATAAGCATAAAACAGTTAATGTATGTGGTGAATTACAGGTCTCCACATGCTTCGGTTATTTAAATATAATTTTTCAACTTTTTTTTTCTGTTTCACACTGTATACGCCGCCAGCATGAATGGCGCTGATGGCTACCTTTCTGGATCGGAAGAGTATGATGTAAAGAACATTTCCACCAAGTGGCATCTTTTCATCAAAAAATGCAAGGTTCATTCCATTTTATGCAACTAGCATCCGGACTAAATCACAAAATGACAATATTCTAGCCTTTAACCTTTAATCTCCACAAATAATTGGAAAATTTTACATGATGGCCTTGTTCGACTTGGGTAGGTGTAGGAACATACTTATTTTGATAAAACTCTAAAATAGGATAGCTTCAATATATGTGTGTGCAAAAGTAAGTGTTCGATTCAGTCAGAAAAATCGCGAAAAGATATGAGAGGCTTTGTTTTACTCAATGTCACTGCTCACTTAAAATCAAAGGCATATTATGGGACAAGTAGATTTCTTTGGATAATCTATGTATGTATTTATTTGATTTTTGATTTCAAAAGGAAGTCAATTTTCAATTTTATTGTGTCAATAGTTTCCTAACAAAAACCATTCCCAGGAAAGAAGTTCCCAGAAATACACATTTTTGTTTTCATTAGTCATATGTTTCAAATTATTCATTCCCTTCATGATTTATTTTATGTAATTAAAGATTATTGAATAATATTGCTTGTTTATTTTATATCAACCCATCCCATCATATAAACATCAAAATTGAAAATATTCTAGTGAAATATTCGAGCATCAGAGCTATCCCGTTTATAAATAAACGTATACGGTCGCGATATTATTGCGCCAATGGCGGCATCCAAAAATAAAACGTCTTATCTATTTCGCTTGTTTTCGAAAGTTTTGTTGCAAAAAAAAAATCGCAAAAGAAAAATCGGTCTGAGATCATCACGCGGCCAAGCCAAAGTTTACCAAAGGGGCCAATAACGTCCAACCCTTCCCAGAGCGCGCCCCCCATGATTTTGTTAGCTTTGCGTAGAAAAAACAAACAATCAAGTAGAGCTGAATTATTCCAAGCCCTTTTCCGTGCGACGACAGTGACGACACGTGGGTTTTCCAATACTTTTCCGAATGCACAAACTCCGGCTCTCATCACATACCTATACACAATAATAATAGGTGTCGAAAAGCGAAACTCGTTTACGCAAGCCTTAAAGTCGAGAAAGATTTACCTTGTTCCTGAACTGATTTCGACCTCCCGCCGCAATATTTGGACTGGTATTTGGGGAACCGCTGCGAAAAGTCTTCAGAAACCGGACCTGCAGACAACTCTACTCATATCCCACGGAAATAACGAAACACTGTATGGATGTCAATATGTTGTATGAACTCCAACCGAGTCCACTCGTATTTGCCACTCAATTTCAGGCGACTTCAGCGCATGAGCCGGCTCAATTGCGTTTCTGAAAGCATTTATTTGAAAACGCAGAGTGCGTCTCGAAGAAAGCGCAAGGAGCTTTTCACGACGCGCCGCCAAAGTCAGCGTCAAGAATCACAATGGTCTGCTCTTCTGTAAATTCGAAAGTCCCTGTGGGATTTTTTCTGTTGTCGTTCACGGCGTTTTTGGACGAGGTGCGTTGGGTTTCCTCTATTAGCTTTTCTGATTTATTATTGATGCGGAGAGACATAAACGGTCGATTGGAAACGGCTATTCGCCGAGAAGGACACGTGTCCCCCCGTTCTCTCCGTTAATGATATTTTTATGATATTAGCGGGCTGTGAGACAGACGGCAGATGTTTCATCAGGACACGCCTCTACGTCACTGCAAACCAGGATAATCGTCCTGGGAGCCATGGTAACTCGATGATACAATCAAAAGTTGACAAATGTGCAGGGCACGTTGGACTTTTTAATCAATTAAATCGCAATGAATGGATCGTTCGGGGGTCATTGAATCATTTCATGCCAAAACGATCACTTGCTGTTGGTACCTCTACTCATGGTGACGGATTTTAATAATGTTTTGGATAATTATGTTGTGGAACACTGAAAATAAGTCGACCCTCTTTTTTTCATTAAAAATATTTATGAAGCTACATTTATCTAATTTTTTATTTTTAACTTACTAGCTAGCGCTAAGAGTTCTCTAGAAGTATGCATGGTGTTGATCGATCATGTATCTTGTATATTTATGACGTGCAGGATAAGGATGTACCTGCAGTTGAACTCACGCCACATTGAGATAAAACGAAATTATTATAGGCTTCGAAATGGGGACAAATTATGTAATTAGGAACATAACGCACCCATTAACCTCTTGAAGCCCCTCAAGCACTTCAATTAAAATTATCCTGAACGACATGAATGCACCCCAAGTAATTTGCAATTCGTCAAACTGACCCCGTTACGTAGTGGATTACTTATATTAGGTACACATATCTTCGACTGTCTCAATGCAGATCGCCTGAGTCAGTGCGTCGCTGATGTCGACTGGGTTTTTGATCATCACCATCTCACGCAGGTCTTGGTCTCGAATTCCATAGATGAAGGTATCTCTTATGATGTCCGTCAAGTGGTGCGCTGGGTACATTGAGTACGCTAGAAGAGCCAGCCTTTGGACATCAGCTCCAAATTCCTGTAGACTCTCTCCGCTTCTCTGCGTTCTTGCCGAAAAATTAGCTTGATGAACATGCCGTCCGCGATGATCCCCATAGCGGAGTTCCAGAGCTTTGAGAAGCTTCTGTGAGTCCTTCGCTCACTCTCCGGAAGCGTCTGTAGCAGCTCCAACGCTGGACCTCTCAAAGCAAGGATGAGTGCCTTAGCTTTATCCTCGTCATTCCATCCGTTCACCTCGGCAACAACATCAAAAAATCCTCTTGTAGGTCGCCCATGGGCTTTGTCCATTGAAGTTTGGCAGTTTCACACGATGATTACTTGCCAAAGCTGCTATCGTGCTGCTAGCATCGTGGCAATTTTTTCTGCCAGCTCCCTCACGTTGCTGTCGAGATATCGCTTGTGTTGTTCCATATCCGCCATCAGCTCTCCCAGACGCTTCTTCCCTTTTTCTTTCTCTTCTTTACGCTCCTTTTCTTGCTCTTCTAGAACATTCTCCAATTGCAGGACGATAGCCGCAACGTCTTCGGCTCCTCTCTTCGACATACTTCTCGTCTCCGGCATTTACGGATCAATTTCAATATTTCCGAACACCTTGTACTCGCAGGTCGAATTACTTTCAATTATCCCACTTCTGACATCAAATGTTACGTATTTCATGTACGGGTTCGTTTATATTTGAGACGATCGTTTTATCACACACACTATTTATTACTGCGTACTACAATGAATGCACACCAACAATTGTTTACGCTTGGAAATATCGCAGGTACTACTTCGCTTCTATCGCACTCGTTCGCTTCCAATTCAATCACTGCCCGTGAGCCGAAGATTGTTGCCTTATATAGGTCCGACTAATTCATCTCGAATGTTCCATGCGTACTCCAGCAGATTGACCACAGTGACCTGGCATACGATTTCGCGAAGACTCCCAAAAGATCCTACACATTTTGCGGGCCATCACCAACGTGCGGTGGATACGGCACATCCGCCAAAACGGACAGATGTGTCTTGACCCACCGCTGGAGTCTCCATGTATTTCAATGCCAAGCCATCAGGTATACTCTAGAAATGTCCAGAGCTCCGCATTATTTGTACACTGCAACCTAATGGAAGACTCTAGAAAGATCGCGTGTTTACCAGAATGCACGGGTATCGCCGATTCGCCGCTCGTAACAATACATATACAGCGGTCTCAGTGAAGTGGAATCACCCCTGTATTTCTTCCCTTGGCACTTTTTCAGAAAATTCCTCAAAAGGGTAGAACGATTTTAACCACTACGGATCTGTTCGTGACATTAGTTTTTTGCTGTCATTATAATATTTTGACGAATCACAAATTTTTGACATTTTTCGGAATTTTTATTCTTATTCACAGCAATAAAAATCACGTGTTTTTCTCCGTATCGTAGCGTAATTTTTTTGTTCCTATCATTAATACTTAGATAAATTCTGCAACTAAATTAGAATGAGGAATTATTATTGAAATAGGAAAAGAAAAGAAGTTTATTCTCAAATATAACGCAAACCACAAAATCTATCTTGGATGTTCTTGTAAGGCGTTCTTGAAAGCCCCTTACGATGGCTCCACTAGTCGAGTGGGATGCGCACCTGCTCGGCGAAGTGAGGCTCCGGGCTCGATTCCCGGTGATTCGAGTCTGAATGTTGTATCGTAAAATGGAATTTTTCAGGTGTATTTAGATTTAATAAAGGCAACACAAACTCCTATGGCCGCGATGAGAGCCGATGACGATAAAAACATTATAAGAAGAAAGCCCCTTGCAGAATGTGAAAGAAATTCTGAAGGTATTCTTCCGCATTCCTCCAAAATAAGATCTTTCAGCCGCTGTAAGTTTTAGGGCTGCGCCTTGTGTACTTGCTCTTTCAAGTATCCCCACAAGAAAAAGTCCAATGGAAACAGGTCACGTGACCTGGGAGCCCACTCAATTTCCCCTCTTCGACCAATCCATCGTCGTGGGAATGCCTAGAATGGCAAGCAACTCACGCACGGCCAGCGTTAAGTGCGGTGGAGCTCCGTCTTGTTGGAACCAAGGCTGAATCCGTCCCTTTGGAGGAAAAATGAGACTGATGGTCAGAACAATGTTCAAGTTTTAGTTTGTTTTCCTCCTTATCGGCTTCTTCAACGCCGTAGGAGTTATTTGCGTTTTATTTAATTTTTATACAATTGAAAAAAAAACTTAATCAACGCAAATTGTGGACAGCACAATACACCCAGACATGACTAGGAATCGAACCTAGGACCAACCGTACCACAGGCTGATGCACGACCACCTGTGCTACGGGGCCGTCGGGGCCAAAACAGTGAAATTTTGTAAAAGCTCTAAATAGCTATTCCCGTTTGAATTCCCGTCAATAAAGAACGGTCCAATAATTTGCTGTCCCATAATTCCACAGTCTCACAATAATAGTCGGCATTTTGAGATCTTTCCCCCCCTCCTCCCCTGGTCCATCCAATCACTGGGCCGACAAACGCACGGATGACCCGGACTCTGTCTTTGACCTCCGAACGAAGGTAAAAAGTGAACGGGATATACAGTGTGATCAAAAAAATTTCTCCTCTAGGTAGGCTGTGGCCTGGCCAAAAATCAGCCTTGTTTGTCTGCCAATTGCTAGATCACAGCCTGCCTAGAGGAGGAAAGTTTTTGATCATACGGTACATAGAATACATATTATTTCGTCTCATATTGAGTACCTACTAGGTACTTCCCTATCTTTGTCGCCTTGGCCCTAGCCTTGGCCATTGTTCTTGCCAGGTTTTGAATTAAGCACTAGATACTTCTTTAAACTGCAGCAAACGCAAAAAAGAAACCAAAACAATAAATTATCCAGGCAATGTTGATTTCTCCATATTTAGTTTTATTCTTTCTTTCCTTTATTTTGAATCTAATAAAAAAAATTCTCAATCACAATCCGTTTTTAGTTTTAGCATTTTGTAAGATTGTAAGCACTGATCAAGGCACTGATTCAGGAAAAATGGAATCAAAACTTTATGTGGCTGTCGTTTAACAGTGAAACCTCCACAATGAAAAATTTGTCATTCATCATAAAACACGACTGTACCTGTTAAGTCAAAAAAGAAAGTAAAAATTCCAGCAAAAAAATTCACGTCCAGATAATTGACATTATAAACTCAAGTTTTGCTGTTGTCTTGAACCTAGTCTTGGGCTAAAAATAAACGCTCGAGGTTAAGGTGAAACAGAGATGTATAAATAATTGGACTTAGCTAGTAGCTATAACCTACCCCTTGTCTAGCAATCACCATCTTGACCGATTACCTACTAACTTAGCTGACGTAAATTCGTTACTTATTTATTATTCAACATAATTTTCCTGAAATTCTCCTTACGGATTCTCACAGCGACAGATTGTTTCGTTTGTTAAACTTGAATTTATGACCTATGAAGCTTTCCGGACACTCGCGGACAATCACCCCTTGTGGGAAACCTCATGATTGATGAATGTGATTTGCTCATTCTCATTATCGATTGGTGTTCTATTCTCCTTAGTACTTTCAAGAAAAATACCGTTTTTAATGGTTCATGAATCATTTAGTTAAGAGCAAAAAAATCGTCATCATTTCTGCCCCGGGGCGTCTTATCTGGCCCCTGGAAATAGCCGCTGCGTTTGAGTTCTATGTTTTTCTGCCGAAGCAAAATATTTTCACCCAACACACAAGTAAATCCTGTGGACAGGGATCTGGTGCCCCAAAACTTACGTCATAAGGTACATGATTTTAACCTTGAGGAGCTGATGTGCGTTGATAAGGTTGTTGAAAATGTCTTTGTTTTACATGTCAGACTGGGGGCTTTAATAGGCTGGTAAAAGCTTGTCAATTTTCGGAAAAAGGTCAAAATTCACGTCATAAAGGTACATTATTGTGAATGGAACCAACGGAATTTTATGTGGGAACATTCCCTTCATCAAAAATCAGGTCGTAAGACAAAATTTTTGGGGGCTTTCGGTCCATAAGACAATTTTGATGTTTTCAAAAAGGACCAAAATTTACACACAAGTTCATAAATTTTTCACTGTTGCTAACTAACCCATAAGTGTGAAATATATATTTGTAATCAGGATGAAGAGCGGAATAGATTTCCATGTTAAAATACAGGGTGTCCGATTTGAGAGAGAAAAAAAGATGGGTAAAAATGGAAGAGCACTACTTCTCGACTTCAGCCACCAACTTTTCACGGTAGGTAGACACCACCACAACATCACTTTCGTCGACCGTAGTTTCCTGGGGAAACCACTATTTCCACAGATTTTCCAAGTGTCAACCCAGCAAAGAAGCATCACACTATAACATTGCTAGAATTTTCTAAGAGTTAGGCAACTAATTAAACAGCTATGTAGGACGCTTCCTTCTGCCTGTACCGAGGCCTGTACTTACGTCGTAGGACATTGGTGGATAAGTAATGGAAAGAAGGAACATTTTACAGAAAAAGAACACAGCAATAGGAAAGTGTAAAATGTTCGGAAAAACTTGGAAAATCTGTGGAAATAGTGGTTTCCCCAGGAAACTACGGTCGACAAAAGTGATGTTGTGGTGGTGTCTACCTACCGTGAAAAGTTGGTAGCTGAAGTCGAGAAGTAGTGCAGGGCCGATTCTGGCTCGTCGGCCGCCCTTGTGCGAAAAATATTTGGCCGCCCGCCAGCTGTAACCCCGCAGCAATTTTCTGGCAAGGACATCCGGGTTCTCTAAAAATTGCGCCGCAGGCGATATTTTTTCATTTTGCGGGCCTAAATCCACCAAGGCCCCCGCATTTCAAACAAAATTTTAAACAATTATAGTTTATCTGTTTTGCGCTGAGGTTCAAGGTGCGTCCATTGTCATCTCACTTCAGCATACCCCTCGGCATACCTTGAAGATTAGTTTTTAGGCACTTACACCGATTCAGAGGTATATTGATTTTATAGTTAAATGGAATCAGAAAAAGCTGTTTGAATAGATGATTGTTTATTGATAAGAAGGCAAAACCCAGAAAAAAGTCATAAATATTGGTAAAATACCTATAATCTTGAAAACACAACAACTTGCAAAATTCAGAAAACAAAAAAAAAGCTTGAGAAAACCTAATACATATTTGGTACATAAAAGGTTAGAACTAGGTCTGTGATTAGTAGGTACTAGGTATACCTATACCAAGGGCCGGTATATCCGAGGGTATTTTCCACAGAGTAGGTATTCCCATTGCCTCAAAAAGTTTTGACACAAAGTTCATCAGCCAAACAGAGTATCCGAAATGTTACCAAGAGATGAAAATTCTTGCCCTTCCTCAGATACTTATATGAGAAAGAAGTCTAAGAACTATAATAGTTAACGCAGAGCGGCTGTCTCGCCTCCATTCTTGACAATAACCTGTTGTATTTTTTCGGAACTGAAAAATCACAATTCACGCAGGGCGCCCGCCTTCGGTCTCAAAAATCATAATATCAGTTTCTTTTTTGACAATCAATTTTTCGTTGAAAAAAATTAGCGACCTTTCGCCGCCCTTGAGTTTTGGCCGCCCTTGTGCAGGGGCACTCCCAGCACACCACTCAGAATCGGCCCTGAGTAGTGGTCTTCCATAAATACCAAAAGATGTTGCACCTGTAAGCGATATACAATGTCACAGACAATGTCAAAAGGCCTACGGCTAGGCCCTGCCTTTGGATTTAGTGACGATACTTGGCTTGTCAATTTGGTGCTATAAGAACCTGATGGTGGATCAATATGAGGAATAATTGAGCTCAAATGGATAAGAGGTCGAAATTCCGGCATTTTTATTGTTAATTTTGCCCCTTTCTTCCCGATTGCAGCTTTCTTGTCGAAATTTCGAGTTGGTTAACAGGCATTTCCGTATTCAGCGAATCCCAAATACCTCAAAATGCCTTTGAATGAGCGGTATAAAGCGAATATCGCGAGGAATGTTATTTTCAATGTGGAAAAAAGGAAGTGCGAACTTACAAAATTGAGGGGATGACGAATTGAAGACGATGATGGCGGCCGGCTCACACCATGGGACGGGCGAGGGGACGGGTCCATCCAAGATCAGCGGTTTTTCATAAAAACACCTACTGAGGCCGTAATACCGCAACCGTGTGGTGCAGATATTGCGAAATGCACACGACACGAACGAAAACGTGGGTTGCACCTTTGGCACGCGTGGTGACGATAACCTGCTGCATGTAGAAGCAATAAGGTTCTATCTTGTCTGCTGTCTGCTGCTGTTCCCTCGCACACAGGAAAGAGAGGTAGAAGGAGGAGAAAAAATGGCGACTTGCCGCGCGATTTAAATTGGAAAGAAAAGATGGGACTAAACAGCCTTGTCATCAAAATATTATATACTCGGTTATACAGGGTGGTCCAACGAAAACAGAACAGAGGGGTTTTCGGACATTTCACCTCATTTTTTCAAAAAAAGCTCAGACAGGTCGATTTTTATATCGAGGGGGACATCTGAAACATACATTGGCAAATTTCTATCTTCAGCCCCCTCACCCCTACCCACCTCAACTTCAGATATTTCGAATGACACTATCTGCTTTGCGATACATCCAATCCAACTTTCTAAATTTCTCTGACCGTCCCATTTTCTGTTCTCGATTCTTCAATTTAATCAGCGTCATCCTAAATAGCATCTGAGGAGAAAATTTTCGGTGGAGAAAAGTATTACCCAAGTTCACCCCTTTCCTCTCCCCCACCCCAACTTCAAAATTTAATAGACGCCACCTATACTTTGTGATACATCGAATTAAAAGGAATTGATTTCTCTTCCTAAAAACAATTTTTTTCAAATTTTCAACCCCTCTCCTAATAAATTGAACATTCTGAGTATTTTAGGGGGAAAATGGCGTTTTTTGAAAATTCTGAAAATATTTTATTCAGGAAGAGAATTCAATTCCCTCCAATTTGATGTAGGTATCACAAAGTAGGAAGTGTCATTTTAGATTTTGAAGTTTGGGGTGGAGGAGTGAAAGGGTGAATTTGGGTGGCACTTTTCACACAGAAAATTTTCTTCCTTGATGCTGTGCAGGATGACATTGACTGTACTGAAGAGAATTAAGAGATCAAGAATATTACATTGGGAACTCAGACAATTTTAGGAAGAAGGGGAGTGGGGTTGGAAGTTGTAGAAATATTTTATTCAGAAAGAGAATCTAATTCTCTTCAATTTGATGTATCGCAAGGTGGGTGGTGTCCGGTGATGTCATTTGAAATTTCGAAGTTGGGGTGGGTGGGGGTGAGGGGGCTAAAGATAGAAATTCGCCAATGTATGCTTCAGATGTCCCCCTTGGTATAAAAATCGATCGGTTTGCCTTGCCAAGGGAGTGCGGTCGTTCCAGGCTTGATTCTCGTCGTGAATTTCTCTTTAAGTCTTTGGCTTTTCTTTTGTGTTTCAAAATGGACCAGCGCTTCAAGTAAAGACTTCTGACAAAAACCAAATGATTTGGCTTTTGGGTTAGCAGGAGGCGATTGATAAATAAAACACAATACCTAACAATAAACTTATTTTTATTATGGACATCAACGCAAATTTGAGTTATAGTGTATAGTGTAACTATATTACGCAGAGGTAGTATATACAATTCAGAACCTTATTCCAATTGCGCAACTTGGGGGTACAACGCCCATTTTTCCGAAAAAAAATTTGCATGCCGCGCCTTTTTTATGGTCTCGAAGACTCAGGTACCTGTCTGTTCAAACGGGCTAGTTGCGCCACTGCCTTATCCAATTTTTTTTCCATGCATGCGAACTGATTTAACAAGATCTCGAACATCACTTTTTCTTCCTTGATCTTCATTTTGTTGCGCCGGCTTCGAAAAATCGCAAATATTTTCTGCATCAATGGCTTGCTTAACGTCACCAGTGGAAAGTTTTCCGACATACTATTCTGCAGACTTCCTAGCATCAGCATTGATTGCAACTCGAAATATTCCGGTGATGATGAGCCCTTTGTCTTCTTTGTTCTCAGCTTTGTATTCGGATGGGCAGCTTCAAGACGGCATTTGTTTCGTTTTTTCCCATGATTGAAGATGAACGTGTTTTTGAACATAGTCGATAGACACTTAAGTATTTGTTTCATCAGCGGAGGTGGCTTGTTTTTCAATCGATTTATGAGTAAAACTATAATTTCGACGTCGTGGATGTACTGAGTCAAGTGTTTATAATAGATCAGCTCCGTGTCATTTCGAATCGTTTGAATATCACTGACTGCCAAGCCATTTAGCAAGCTTACAAGCACAATGCTGCACAGTAAAATGAAAACGATAAAGATTGGCCGGCTTGTGAACGGATGCATATCGAAATTGATCGAATTTGCATCATATTCTCCAGTCAGCATGATAAATGTTTTGAACAGTGAAGTTCCTAAGTTGTTGAACTCTGTTGCATTGTCCTCATTTTTAGAATTATTGAATGGTTCGCTGGTTTTATTTATATTTTGTTGATATTCTGGAGATTGTTCAGCTTTGGAGAACAGCATGTGGAAACTGATTGGAAAACCAATGAACAGTGGTAAAAACCAAAGAAACAATTTGATGAAATGGAAAGCGGCTCTTTGGAACATCAACATGAAGATGAGCTTTGGGTGTTTGCTTAGCAGAAGCATGAACTCGAACATCACCAGTGGAACTAGAATGGCATACATTTGGTTCCTCAGGCTTTTCGAGATGCTATCAATTAGAATAGTAATCACAAAAATTAACATAGTCAAAATTTCAACATAGTTTTCCCAATTAGTGAAGTATTTCTTAGGCGAAATGCTCAGCTGCAACACTTCTCTAAGGAGCAGCAAGGCAAAGAAACAAATCAGTGTCCAGAATATGAGAGAATGACAGAGTCGAAACAGTCCGTATATGTACAACTTGTCGTCAATATAGTAACCAATGCAGATGTAAGCTATCAACGTGCACGTGAATATTGTGTATATTGCTAAATTTAAAAAGAAAATGAACTGGATAGTTTCCCATTTCTTCAGTAAAAGTCCTATCAAGACTGGGTGTAACAGTAAATGCTTCAGTTTTCTATATTTAGTCAATTGGTAGATCAGTTCAGTTTCTGGAATGAAACATTTCGAAGTTGGTATCAGAGAGGTGTAGTCCAATGTAACCGCAAGACTACTGGAGCGTGAATAATGAAAACCGAAAACTGGATGTGGTTTATCGGCTTTTTCGCCTCTGATACATTGGTCCAAGTAATTTTCCAAATAGTCCGGTTCCAAAGCCTCTATCGCCACAACAGAATCAGCCAGAGAAACTCCAAGTTCCAGAAATCCTTTCACAATATCATCACATCCTGATTCTGCGGCATAATAAAGCATTTCATTGAAACAGCCCCTATCGTCATCGTTGATCATGTATTTTTCTGTTTTCATCTTTTCTATTAGAAGAACGAGGCACTTTTCATGATCAATCTTTGTCCAATTTTCATTGAAATGTTTCGGACAATTGACTTTTTCGATAAGACACTGCATCAAGCCAGGGATCAACTTCAACTTTCTACAATTATAATCAGGATCGTAGTGATTTAATTTCTTCAAGAGCTGCTCGAAAATCTGGACGTTACCTCCGTTTGCTGCTGTTTTCCACAGAACTGATGCAAATTCTTCGGTCATTTGTTGGAGCAATACTCGCTCCAAAATAATATCAATTACTTTGGTGAAACCAAGCCTGCATACTTGGACTAAGATAGTTTTGTTGGGGTTTGGAAAGTATTGGGAAGCACAGTTCGTCAGCAGTCGCTCCTCCAGTTCAATAAACGTTTCAAGGTTTTTGATAGTTTTAATGAATTCTTCCTCATTGGATGACAATTCAGAGACTGCAGCGCTCGTCATGGTTGATCTCGAATATCACTCTTGATCTAAAACAATAGTTAGTGTGTAGATGGTAGATGCATGATGCACAATAGATATACAATTATTACAATCATACAATTCCTCGTACAATTCTATTTCAAATTATAGGTAGAAAAAAGAGAAAAAATACAAATTGGAAGAGTGATATACTTTGAAAAAATACAAAGAAAAATGACTCAAGGCACAGGTAAGTAGGTGGTGGATCTTTAATAGGTATTCACATAGGTACTTACATAATTTTGTGTAGCATCGAGTTATTTGTTGCTTTGGCACATAGATAGGTATTATTGTGTTACGCTTTGAAAAATTGGTTGACTTGTCGTAAATTTCATCTAAATATATGCTGAGATTATATCGAACATTTTGAATGGTATAGCTACCTACAAAGACAAGTATGTATATTTATTTTGTATCTCTGTTAGAGATTTATCGCTAATCTAACAAGGAAAAACGATAAATAAAGATGCGATTACGAGGCTGAATTGATATAATATTGATGACGATAACTGCTGAGGAATATTGTAAATGAATGGCTTGTTCACCTAAATGCAAGTTTTGAAGAAAAGCTAACCAGAATTATAAAATACTAGGTGGACCCGTGAACTATGCCCCACGCTTCCTCCAGTAGCATCTAATAAGTAGTATATAGTAAGTAGGCAGGTTGTTCCTTTGTCTCGGTAATTATACTGACGGACAAAATTAGCGTTACACTTTTTTAAAATATTGGCGAATTCGAACCCGTCAACAGATTTTCTCAAAAATTTTCGAAGAGCAAGCTTGAAGTGTTTTCTTCAAGTCCACAAACGCGCAAAAACGTGATCCGCAAGATGACTTGAGTTGTACGATCTGAAAGGTAGAAATAACCAGAAACCATTTTCGTAGAATTTTCCAACACATTCAAGAGATCTTTCTAAGGCTGCAGAAAAGGTAGTTCTCACTTAAAATTGTGTCAGTAGGTGGTTCATACCCTTTGTAGTCTTCCTGCATGATTTAAACAGCACAAAATGTTCACCCAGTCAGTGTTAGTTCTTTGTTTAATGAAATGAGAAAATTTCCATATGATTTTCAAAAATGCTTTGTGTAATTGGAAAATCTGTTTTTCGCGTACTTGAGAAGGTAATGCAGCAGAAAATGATTGGGAAAATTCCTTGTCTCCTTTGCAACCTCTTCATGTGGTAAGTCATTTCCTTACCATGAGCTGATAATCCGTTGTCGGAAGAATCGAAACAGTTTCGGTGATACCTGAAGGTTCATTGGAACCTCAGAGCGCCATCGGCTTGATATCCGACTCTCGAGGTCCTCGATTAACCATAATTTAACACCTTGTTGGTACCCTCTACAAGAATGGTAAAGGAAGCAGATTTTCTCAAACTCGCTCAAAAAAATGCTTTTTCATTTGCCAGTTATCCGATCTGTATAGTCAAATGCACAAAAAACCCTCATCTTGTGTTTTGAGGTCAATTTTTGTGACTTCCGTGCATCAACTTGCACCCAGTGCAACTTTTAGGATTTTTATCGCATTTTATTCATCGTTCGTCAAGAGAAACCTCGATGCCTTCATTCATCAACGTAATCATAAAAATGCATACACAGTTCCTCAGAGTCACCCAATCAGCCTTTATTTTGGATGTTGCAATGGGTTTTCCCAGGTGCGAACAGCCGGTTGGGTTGGCGAGTTGCTATGATAGAGTACGTGGCTCGTACCCAGGAAGTTTTTGAAAGTTTATTCGTCATTCTGTGCAACCAAAGGAGCCTTCCAAGGACTGGTGGTAACTCGTATTTCGGAAACAAAGGTCTACCTGAAGATTTTCAATCCTTGCAATCTTGTCGTTGATAATTTTGCGAAATGTGAATCATACCTTTCATTATTGTAAATTAACAACAATTAATAAGGTACTGCTGCCTGATCCTGACGTTGACGCTTGTCAGAAAAAAATATTCGAGCGATACAAAATTACCAACGATAGGATTGCAAGGATTGAAAATCTTCGGGTAGACCTTTGTTCTCGAAATACGAGTTACCACAAGTCCTTGGAAGGCTCCTTTGGTTGCGCAGAATGACGAATAAACTTTGAAAAACTTCCTGGGAACGAGCTACGTACTCTAGCATAGCAACCCGCCAACCCGACCGGCTGTTCGCACCTGGGGTAACCCATTGCAACATCCAAAATAAAGGCTGATTGCGTGACTCTGAGGAACTGTGTATCCGTTTTCGTGATTACGTTGATGAATGAAGGCATCGAGGTTTCTCTTGACGAACGATGAATAAAATTCGATAAAAATCCTAAAAGTTGCACTGGGTGCAAGTTGATGCACGGAAGTCACAAAAATTGACCTCAAAACACAAGATGAGGATTTTTTGTGCATTTGACTATACAGATCGGATAACTGGCAAATGAAAAAGCATTTTTTCGAGCGAGTTTGAGAAAATCTGCTTCCTTTACCATTCTTGTAGAGGGTACCAACAAGGTGTTAAATTATGGTTAATCGAAAACCTCGAGGGTCGGATACCAAGCCGATGGCGCTCTGAGGTTCCAATGAACCTTCAGGTATCACCGAAACTGTTTCGATTCTTCCGACAACGGATTATCAGCTCATGGTAAGGAAATGACTTACCACATGAAGAGGTTGCAAAGGAGACAAGGAATTTTCCCAATCATTTTCTGCTGCATTACCTTCTCAAGTACGTAAAAAACAGATTTTCCAATTACACAAAGCATTTTTGGAAATCATATGGAAATTTTCTCATTGCATTGAACAAAGAACTAACACCGAGTGGGTGAACATTTTTTACGGTTTAAATCATGCAGGAAGGCTACAGAGGGTATGAACCACCTACTGACATCATTTCAAGTGAAAACCATCTCTTCTGCAGCCTTGGGAAGATCTCTTGAATGTGTTGGAAAATTCTACGAAAATGGTTTCTGGTCATTTCTACCTTTCAGACCGTACAACTCAGTCATCTTGCGGACAACGTCTTTGCGCGTTTGTGGACTTGAGGAAAACACTTCAAGCTTGCTCCTCGAAAATTTTTGGAAAAATCTGTTGACGGGTTTGTCTGTGCCAGTATTCTGAAAAAGTGTAACGCTAATTTTGTCCGTCAGTATATTTCTGCGAAAAAAAAAATGCGATAGAGGATTATATTGGTTTAGCGGGATACATTTTTGCCGAGATTGCTCAAGTAGCAGGACGTCTTTGGTTTTTGTCACTTGGAGGTATCTTTTTCGGCTCTTAAAATACCGGCCATTTTTTAAAGCACCGGTATTGAGGCGAACATTTTTTTAAATCGGTCGAATCATTTTCGAATCGAGATATTAAATGCGGACATGCCAACACGACTGTTTGCATTATGCGTCGCTCACTGGTCATCAGTGCGGTTTGCACAGCTATTCTCTAGTTTGCACGTGAGGCAGCCCGCCACACAAGTGACGCACGTGACGCAGCCCGCCGCGTAAATGTACTAATTCACCTTCGGTTCTCGACACCCGTAGGGGGCAGCACGTGGAGGCGGTGGCGCCGGTTTTTTTTCTTTCACACCACCCTAGTATTTTGAAGCGAACACAACAAAAAAGAAATTATTCAAATCAGTCGAGCCACTCTCAACTTGTCACGTAATTCCAAAACACCTTCATGTCTGAAGGCTGCAAGCCCACGAAGGAGCTGGCATACAGGAACGACTGTGAAACATCCGAGCTGGAATTAGCCAGGATCTCGGCCAGGATATTTGCGTGGTTGTCTTCACTCATCACTAGTTTCTGGACGTCGGTGAGTCTCAGGTGGATCCTTTCGGTCAGGATGCCCGTGACGTAAATATCATCAATCCAGAAAAAGTCCTTTGAAATCTGAGCCTCCTTGTACAGGTCGAAGACAACGTCGGGAGAGTACAGCAGCGCCCAGCCGGGACAGTAATCGGGATAGATAGGGTCGGGATATTCCTTGAAGGTGACGCACCACTTCGAGCGAAATGAGCGTTCGGCAACGACGTCGTGCTTGACAGTGCAAAAGAGCATCCGGGCCCCGCCATGGGGTGAAAGGTCCACCTGGAGGAACTGCAGCATGGTCGGCAGGTTGACGAAGACGTCATCGTCCAACTTTAAAATGTACTTGGCATGAGGACAATGATAGATGGCGTACTTGAACACCATGATGTGCTTGTAAGTGATGTTGCGGTATGTGTCGTCGAAGGTGCCCTGTATTATATCCTGCAGAATTCAAAATTATATTACAAACGATCGTTCTTAGTAGGTAGGTACGTATACCTAATCAGTTTCACGGCTTTTTTCATTAGAGCAATAAAGCTATGGGAAAAACGTGTTGTGTTGGCACAAATGATATCATGCTAACTTACCTAATGTTAACGTCTTGATAGATGTGCCATGCGTGTATAATATGTGACATATATGTAATATGTCATCGATTGGTGGCTCTTCGTTAATGTTCTTAGCTCGGTTGTTAGGTAGCAGTACGGTGGCCACTGTGCTACTGAAGCCAAGAATATGCTCAAGCGCGGTGATACTGAAGAAAATGGAATGAAAAATACCCACTGCCCAGAGCCATCTTCCGATGCTCATGACGACTAGTAGTAAATCGGTACTACAAACTTTATCTTATACTTGAACAGCAAATAGGTATGAGGAAGGAGATACCTACATACAAAAAATGAACACAGTGCACTCACGCGCGTGTCCATGCGCGTGTCTTTAGTCTTTTTCGAGCGAATAACCGTTCATGACCGGTTACACTTGGTTATAGAATTTGACGTTTGAGCTAGGATTGGTTATAAACGGTAAAGGAAGTGCCGCCATTTTGATATCATCACCGGTTATACATTTCATAACCTGGTCATGAAGCTGGTTATTGTTATGGTGGGGGAACAAATTGTGGCGGCAACAGATTTGAATTTGAAACAAGCAGCGGTCCAGAATTTCCAAACGTGAAACGTACCTAACCTAACCTCAAAAACTTGACAACTTGACTTGGCGTTGGCGACGAGAAAAATCGAAGACGATGGACTCATCTGCGATGGACCCACAAGAACATCGGGTAATCCAGATGTCCGATGGCCGCCTATTTAACCCCTATGATCTGTGATTCAAGTTTTGAATGGATTCTACAGGGTGTTTCCAACCTGGTGTTATAAACTTCAAGGGGGGGATTCGGGGATTCTCCTTGCGTGAAAGTGCCATTTACGCCGTTTTTTTAATTGTAGCTTCATTACCGAGATATCACCCTCAAAAGTTGGAGTTTTTAAATTGTTTTCTAGCCGTGACTCAGATTTATCAGAGATTTTAAATTAGGATTAAGGGTTTTAAATTAGGATACCAATATTTCAGATAAAAACAAAAAGTTTCCAGGAAATTAAGTTTTTATTCCTTTGCCGGTACCGCCAAGTACCGCAGAATTTTCTCCTTCAATTAAATTTACTGCTTTCCCGCCAAATGCTGATAACCACAGTTATAACCGTAACGTTTTAGCGAGAAATGTCAGATGTCAAAAAAATGACAGTATCTGTCAATCTAATGTCAACCGCTAATAACCAACCGGTTACAAAAGGTTATTCGCTCGAAAAAGACTTTTGTCTCTACTTCCGTGTCAACCAACCGACAAATGTCACATTACACAGGTGACAGGTGTCTTAAAACCTGTTTAGTCAATCAGGCCGCTGAGCCGCTGTAGAATTTGACAATTTGCACCTTACAACATGGCGCCACCTGACCTCGCACCTATTTATTGAAATTGAGTCGTAAGGGTGTTCGCGAGGGTGTTCGCGGGGCTTGATAATTATACGGATTTTCAGGAATAACAAACCTGATGGATTTCATTCTCGTGGTCCACTTTTTGCTGCACATCCGGCGTGGCGGCAGTGCCCAGCATGAAGGCCACGCGTACCCTGTCGGTGCTTTTGCCCCAGGTCTGCCGGATGGCTTCACGCTTCCAGAAGTTCAGGGTGGAAGAGTGAATGAGAACCAAAAGGATGGGAGGTTCCTTGTTGTTGCACACCAGGTTCAAAATTTTAAATTTGAAATCCAGGTTGATGAGATGGTTGTAGTCGTTCGAAGGTAAACTGTGGACGGGATGGGTGTACGTGGTGGCATGGGACGTGTATAAGGTGTAGGCCTTGGGCTTGTCGCGGTGATCCTCGAGCGGAGGCCCCATCAGGTTCTTCAGATTCCGCATCTCCTTTGGGATTATGTATACCAGCCACGGATATACCAGCAGAAACAATACAATGAACAGCAGGATGGGCCACAATCTTCGATCCAGTATTACAAGGTACGTTTACGGCAGCGTTTTTTAAATGATTGGTTTTATACCTATCTTTGGAGAAACTTGGGAGAAACATAAAAGCCGGATTTTAGTTTCCTATTTGACATTCATTCAGTATTCACGTGACACTTCGACAGTTGAAATAACAGTGTCCACCAGGGGTGGGACTCTGTGTTGTCGCTAGGGTTGTAAAATTTCCGGAAATATAAAACTCGGAAATATTTCCGGGAATTTCCGGGAAATATTTCCGGTAAAATTGGAAGCGGATAGATTTTTTTCAAATGTTCGAATTGGATCAAGTTCGAATTGATGAACACAAAAATACCAAATAGTTGGTATTTATGATTGCAAATTGCACCTTCTTATGGATGGATATACAGGGTGGTCCATTCTAGCGTAATTATTCCATAGCGGTCTCACCGTTCAAGATAAAAAAAAGATGTAAGAAAAAAGTTATATGGTTTGATGAGACCTATAACCTAAAATTGTTTTCAACTATACAGGGTGTTCCATTTTGACGGGATTAACGAAACGTCAGATTTTTTAAATAGAACACCCTATATTTTTTTGCATTTCCATGTTTAACTTTTTCAACTGTCTTATGCCTGTATTTTGGTTTTCCAATTATGTAGCAGTGCTACCAACTAAAAATTAAAAACTCAAAAAAATCGCATTTTCACAGCTTTCCTCAAAAAATCATAGCGGCCTTGCTTTTCAAAACTAAGAAATAAAACTTGACACGGTGATAGTCAAGTCAAAGACCAATATCCCAATGTCAAAAAATTGCGACTTCTTGATACAGGGCGTTCACAAAAAAACATCAAACTTCATAATTTTCAAAGTATCATAACTCATTTTTTTCAAATGGCATGCCCCTAATTTTATAACGGTATCTGATAGCTTTTTTTATCCTCTTTCATTTTTACTGGGGGTACCATACCCTTAAACCCCATTGTTTTTGAGATAATCGGAAATTCTCACAAAATTTGCTATTTTTTTTGGTTTTTTCCAAAAATTGAGTTGGCCGTGATGAATGACAGGCAAGCCAAATAGTACGCAGCTGTCAGTTAGTCAGTCTGAATATTGTCAGACAAAAAAAATGGCTTCAACGCAAAACAAAAACAAAGTGGGTTCCTGGATATCTGGATTATTACCAGCATATCATATCAATCATCTCCTCTCGCATAAAGTCATTTTTCTTTACTCGACAATATTCAGACTGACTAACTGAGAGTTGCGGACTATTTAGTTTGTTTGTCATTCATCACGGCCAACTCAATTTTTGGAAAAAAACAAAAAAATAGCAAATTTTGTGAAAATTTCCGATTATCTCGAGAAAAATGGAGTTTAAGGGTAGGTTACCCCTAGTAAAAATGAAAGAGAATAAAAAAAGCTATCAAATAACGTTATAAAATTAGGGGCTTGCCATTTGAAAAAAATGAGTTATGATACTTTGAAAATTATAAAGTTTGATGTTTTTTTTGTGAACGCCCTGTATCAAGAAGTCGCAATTTTTTGACATTGAGATATTGGTTTTTGACTTGACTATCATCGTGTCAAGTTTCATTTCTTAGTTTTGAAAAGCAAGGCCGCTATGATTTTTTTAAGAAAGTTGTGAAAATGCGATTTATTTTGAGTTTTTAATTTTTAGTTGGTAGCACTGCCACACAATTGAAAAACAAAAATACAGGCATAAGACAGTTAAAAAAGTTGAACATGAAAATGCAAAAAAATATAGGGTGCTCTATTTAAAAAAACCGACGTTTCGTTAATCCCGTCAAAATTGGACACCCTGTATAGTTAAAAACAATTTTAGGTTATAGGTCTTATCAAACCATATAACTTTTTCCTTACGTCTTTTTCTCTATCTTGAACGGTAAGACCGCTATGGGATAATTACGCTAGAATGGACCACCCTGTATGATTTGATTTATATCCGACGATCCAGGAAATGGAATTTTTTTTTGGTAAATTTGGCGTTAGACTTGATAATAAAGTAATTCATTGAAGTTTCAAGAAAATATAAAGTAACTTGAGCAAACGAAAATATCAAAATAATTTTTATTGACAAAAACAACATTTTTGCCGTGCGTGGTTTTGATCAATTCACTTTGCTTACTTCTCTCAGTCTCTGCTGTACAACTTCGAGTTGTTTTTACTCTCTCACAGCTTTTAATAGTATATTACATACCGAAGTGGAAAGTGTCTCATTACAGCCAAGGGATTCAATACATTACCGAGGCGTGCCGAGGTAAGATGGAATCCCGTAGGCTGTAATGACGCTTTACTCCGTGGTATGTATAGGACTTTATTTACAATGATCCAGTTTAAATGCAAATAATTAGCTTTATTTAAAGTTTGTTGCGTCAAACGTTTTTATCAGGTAGGCATAGGCAACCTTTTCAAACAACGCATCCATTACCACTACGCGCTCCGCGACAGCTGTTTACATCAGATCACCTGTCTTCATACGTCAAAAGTGACATCATTTTCCAACCTGTGAGGAATCAATCACTTACCAACTTTTTAAAAGTTAGAATGTATCGATTGCTAACCCATTGTGAATAATAGTATATTATTCAACAAGCGGGTAATGATTGCTTCTCACTCATGAGGATGCAGTTTGCCGACACGAGCCTTGGCGAGTTTCGTAAAGCATCCGATTGAGTAATAGCCATTACCCGCGAGTAGAATACTATGCTTTATCCAGTCTTATTGAAAAATGCGGGCATGTATGCGCGTGATAATGCGTGCATTATTCAATAGGATTGGATAAATACTTTTTCACGCACAACACAAGAAACAAGCGGCAGCGGAAGATGGAAGTGGAATAGAGTTTTTGACGTTGACATTATAGTAATTCGGAAAGTTCCCTAGCATTTACGCGCGAAATTTAAATTTCTCGAAATTTAAATTTCGCGCGTAAATGCTAGGGAACTTTCCGAATTACTATAATGTCAACGTCAAAAACTCTGTTCCACTTCCGTTTTCCGCTGCCGCTTGAAGCTGGAAACCCAGAGAAGTGTTTCCGACCTCTGAACCGTTCATGTCACAAGGACAAAGAAGTGAAGATATCCTTGAAAACCCCATCCCTATGTGACATCTCCACCTAGACCGGCAGCATCAACCGTAACTTCTATTAGACTAGGACACTTTTCAGTTTTTTCTGGGCCTAGAAGCAAATCATATAACATTTTGGCAACAAGCGGTTTTTCACTAAATGGACCCCGCTGAATCTGAAAATCAATGTTGCCACCCCGAAATTTGGACCGTTAGGCCCCCAGGGCCCCATTTTCGACATTTCGGGACATGTTGGTTTTCTCCGGTTTTTTCAATTCAACAGGTAATGGGTAGTATTAAAAAAAAAATGAGCACAAGCATTTCCTTGGATTTCATAGGCGTTGCTAGGGAAAGTCTGCTTAGCTACTCCTCAAAAATCTAAGCAAATGCTTATGCTTATTTTTTATTAATACTCCCCAATATCTCGGAGACCGTAACAGATAAAATTAAAATTCTTTCACTGTTGCCTTCCCTTATGATTACTGGAAGCCTCCTATGCACTTTCTGTTCTCAATTTTTGACAATCACATCTACAGATCATCAAGATCAGAAGAGATGCAAACACAAAAACACAACACAAAAACTTCTACCTATGAGGAGCTATGTAAAATGTTGAAAATAAGTCCATATACACTGATCGTTTTTTGAAGTGGTTCGCCTGAAAAATTGTCCTAATTTGATGGGTTGTAACTTTTGAATGGATGAATGTATTTTGTTGAGTTTCTTTTTGTCAGTAAGGGCGTTTCTTTGGCAACAAGTGTGCTCAACTGCATCCGTTTGTCATTATTGATGGTGATTTCACAGGGTGATTTGTAAAGCTATGATTTTCATATCAAATTAACTGTGGTGCATGAGGTAAATGGGTCACCCTGTATATTTCATTCCAAGGTCATCATAGAGCCTCATGTCTTAGCACTGCATTTTTTTTGGATTTTGGTCTTACGTCATTTGTGTCAAAAGATATATTTTTTTTAACCCTAATAAGTACAGGAAAATACGAAAACGTCAACAAGTTTTGTTTCAATTTTTCAACGCATAACAATGAATAACTAATATGTAATTGTGAATGAGAAATAAAAAATAATCAATAACGGGTTAGGATCACCTCTACTCTTCATCACGTCCTGACATCCTCATGGCATACTTCTGATAACATTATTGATGAGGTCACCCGGATGGCTTCCCATTCTTGTTTGTTGCAGGACATTTCCCAGCCCTTCATTTCCATGAGGTTCGATTTCGCGGTCTAATATCTTTCTTTGGAGCGCATCCCACGCGTTTTCTATTGGATTGAGGTCTGGTGGAAGCGCCGGCCATTCCATTCTGGTGATATTGCCACGTTGGAAAAATTCATTTACTACGTTGCCATTGGCTCGAAGCGCGATTGACTATACTGTATGCAATATTGGAGCGTCGTGCCACTTCCCTGCGAGAGACACCAGCCGAAACCATTTCGATTATTCTTTCAATAATTGCATCTTGTGGGGGTGGCATTTTTACAAACAATTCAATTGACACAAATGTCAGAACATTATTACACCCAAAGATATCTCGATTTTTTCACGCAAATAAACATGCAGTGAATTAAAAATTGATATCTTCAAAGCCTAGTGAGTTAAACCAGAATCCAAAAAAACATGCAGCGCTAAGGCATAAGGCTCTATGATGACCTTGAAATGAAATATACAGGGTGACCCATTTACCTCATGCACATCAGTTAATTTGATATAAAAATCATATCTCTACAAATCACCCTGTAAAATCACTATCAATAATTACAAACGAATGCAGTTGAGCACACTTGTTGCCAAAGAAACGCCTTTTCTGACAAAAAGAAACTCAACAAAATACATATATCAATTCAAAAGTTACAACCCATCAAATTGGGACAATTTTTAAGGCGAACCACTTCAAAAAACGATCAGTGTATATGCGAGACCCTACGTAGAGAATGCTTCAAATAAGTTTTTGGCAAAGTGACTTTACAACAGGCCTTTTGGTTCAGGAGTTATGATTTTTTGAAAATCGATGTAGCGAAAGTGCGCGCTGTTTTGGGGGAGTGACGGTCATTTGACCGAATAAGCTGACCGGCCCGCAGTACAGCGGCGACGCTAGCTGTTCGTTCTCTTATTGTCAAAATTTGCTCTGTATGGATATTACTGATCATTCCACCATGTTTGATTACGAATATGAATATGTACCTACCTATACAGGGTGGTCCAGGTTTCAGTCGACAAACTTTGCAGGCTGATAGAGGATGAAAAAAGAAGTCGACTCACCCCAAAAAGTACATATCCAAAATGCATATTAAAAAAGTTACAGGCCTTCAAAGTTGCAGGAAAAAATTGTTTTTTTCTTGATAACTTTTGAACTGCTTGACCGATTTCGCTCAAATTTTGCTTATAATGGTTAACAAACACGTCCCCAGTGATTTCTTGGAAAAAATTCTGTCAGAATGACGCAGTGCCGTAGATATGGGGGGATACTAACCCTCTTTCTACACCACTGGATATTTTGGAAAACTGTTAAAAGTATTGAATTCGGCGTTCAATTCTGAAGAGAAAATTGGCGTGTCATTGCTACATTTGGTGCAGCGGTTTCGGAGATATTTGTGTTCAAAGCTTCAAAAACACCGAATTACGCAAATTTTTCAAAATTCGAGCAAGCTTTGATCCATCAACTTTCAACTTTTTTTTTCAATTTAAAGTTTATTGTTCCATAATTTAGCTCATGAGAAATTAAAAAATGATTGTGTAAATTCATAATTTCAGCAACAATTAAATATTCAATAGGTGCCTATTCACTTACTGATAGTTGTTCTAGTTTAGTAAGAAGAAGAACCAAGGGCCCTTTGTTTCTTATTGGTCACGTTACTGAAATTAGGAATTTTCACAACCAATTTTCAATTTTTCATGAGCTAAATCATGGATCAATAAACTTTAGATAAAAAAAAAGTTGAAAGTTAATGCATCAAAGCTTGCTCGAATTTTGAAACATTTGCGTAATTCGGTGTTTTTGAACCTTTAAACACAAATATCTCCGAAACCGCTGCTTCAAATGTAGCAATGACACGCCAATTTTCTCTTCAGAATTGAACGCCGAATTCAATACTTTCAACGGTTTTCCAAAATATCCAGTGGCGTAGAAAGTAGGAGGGTAAGAGGGTTAGTACCCCCCATATCTACGGCACTGCGTCATTCTGACAGAATTTTTTTCAAGAAATCACTGGAGACGTGTTTGTTAATCATATGTGCAAAACTTGAGCAAAATCCGTCAAGCTCTTCAAAAGTTATCAAGAAAAAAACAATTTTTTTCTGCAACTTTGAAGGCCTGTCACTTTTTCAATATGCATTTCAGATATGTACTTTTTGGGGTGAGTTTACTTCTTTTTTTATCCCCTATCAGTCTGCAAAGTTTGTCGACTAAAACCTGGACCACCTGTATATATGCGAACCAAAACACAAAGAGCCATGGTACCATAATCTATCGCTGATTTACTGGGATGTAAAACCGGCTGAATCAACCGTTCTTGTAGATGCCGCAATAATATCCATGAAACTGCCTACCCGAAAACCGCTTATTTCTCAAAATAGTGCGGTGTAATGAATTCAGTCCGGTCATGAGAGTACCTAAATCAGCGATAGATTATGGGACATGGACCTTTGTGTTTTGGTTCGCATACATATAGGTAGGTGCATATTCATATTCGTAATAAAACATAGTGGAATGATCAGTAATATCCATATAGAGCAAATTTTGAGAGTAAGAGAACGAACCGCTAGCGTCGCCGCTGTACTGCGAACTGCGGGCCGATGTCAGCTTGTTAGGTCAAATGACCGACACTCTCCCAAAACAGCGCGCACTTTTGCTACATCGATTTTCAAAAAATCATAACTCCTGAACCAAAAGGCCTGTTATAACGTCACTTTGCAAAAACTTATTTGAAGCATTCTCTACGTATGGTCTTGCATGTTGTAGCGCTCACCCCCCTTCTAACCCATCTACGTTGTGTATTTTAACCCTTTGTTTCCCTTAAATTAGTTCACCCCTTTCTTTTGTTGACAAACCTTGGTTCTGCCTACGAGAGGACCAAATTAATCTATTTCCTACATAGAAACAAACAATTCAAATCACAAGTACCTTTATTTTATTTTATTAAATTTGAACAAACATAAGCATTTTGCTTTTCCTGAATCTCATTGTCTGATTCTTCATTTCACCGCTTAATTAAACTGGATTCGTAATATTTACAATTTAATTTCTGGAATACGTCATTGCCTTCTTTAGCAATAGTTTACACAATTTTAATTACATTCCAAACAGCAGGGCAAATTCATTATTTGTGGAGTTCCCCTATTAAAGGGTTATTAATTGAAAGAGTTAGCTTGGAATGATTATGAACTGCAATAATTCCCAGTTTTGTCGGTTCCCAATTATTGTCATAATGTCGTCAGTTTAATACCATACGCTTCAACTCGAAAATTAGTTGATGGTTTATTTTACAGGTATGATGGGCATGAATTAACCCTTTTGGTCTTTGTTTGGTAAAGTCCTTTTAATAGACTTTTCGGAAAGAACTTTATTTCAGATCATGTATTAGACAGCTTCAAATGACTTGACTTTTCAGATTTTGTGTGGGGATTTCTCGCGCTCCGCATTTCCTAATTTCCGCAATTTTCCGCTCTCATTTTCTACCGCTTCGCGATGGTTGCAGCCAGGTGCCAGAGCTTTATTGCCACGAATATCTGACCAGACGATTCGGGTTAACTCTGTCCTGTCGCTAACTGCCTGTTGATTAACCCTTTGGGTCAGGTAATTGTTGCTTTGGTTTAGCTTTAGTTCCTGGTGACATCTCACCCGGTTCTTTGTGAAGACAGCGTCAGTTTAGTAGGCTTCGGACATCACTTGGAGTTTGCTGGTTCGTTCCGCAATGACGCACTTGACTTTAACCCTTTCTTATTCGCGTCTAATTCTCACTTTTAATTCTTCTGAGCTTAGAATTTTAACGCACTGACTAAAGCTTATATTTGAAAGGGTTAACCGCATAGAGAAGAAAAGCCACGTCAACTTGAAGCACCTTTACAGGTGGGAAAGCCCAGGTAACTTGCTTCTTGACATTTGAATAAATCTGACATTAAGACTGTATTTGGGTTCCAACAGCTGAACATTCATGATAAAGATTGTACCTACACCAGTTAATTGAGGTCTCCAATTTTCCGTTGTCTCTCTTTACTGTGACGTCATGCGTATAAGATACGGTTAATCGAGGTCATTGGGCGCTGGTGATAAAAAGAAAGCGTTGATTTTGCACAAGTTTATTCAAAACGGACTACATGATGCAGAGCGAAACGTGCACACTCGTGACACCATACCTTCTCGTGACTGGTTCTTGGCAAGCACGCAGCGCCATCTCTTATTCAATTTTCTAACTGAGTAGAGTATTGGCAGTCAGATTCAAAAAATTACAGAATTATTATTATACGTCAAAACATGCCGCCCCCCTATTGGAAGCAATGGCTTACAAGAGTACACACATAACAAAATAGTAAACGAACGAGAACATCGAAATAGTATGGGTGACTGAATCAATTCATAAAAAAAATAACGAAATAGCATGTTGAAATGCAAAGTTGCAACGAGAAAATTAACACATAGTCATTTCTTTAAATGTCATTCTTCATGGCGAAATTGAGGCACTTGTCACTCTACACCAGATTCAACGGGCAAAACGCACAACTTCATTGCAGCTCTCTTGAAGGTGCCGTGTGCAGTACGTACGGTGGCGGCGCGAACAATTCCGTCATGTCCGGGATGGACATCGGTGACTCTCCCCATGTGCCATTTGAGAGGAGGAAGATTGTCTTCCTTGATTATGACCAAAACTCCCGGCTTTAACAGGTGCTCGTAATTGGTTTTCCACTTTGTGCGGGTCTGAAGTTCACCGATGTAGTAGCGTGACCAGCTTTTCCAGAAGCATTGAATCATCTTCTGAATCCTTTGAAACTGGGCCAGTCGGTTTTCTTTCACAGGAGTCACGTCGATGTCGGGGATAGTAGTGAGACTTTCGCCGATAATGAAGTGAGCAGGCGTCAAAGGCAAAGAGTCAACGGGGTTAGGAGAGCAAGGATATAGAGGGCGTGAATTCAAGCAAGCCTCTATTTGGCAAGTTAGAGTGAGCAAATCTTCGTAACTCAACGTGGCATTACCAGCGACTCTTTTGATTTGATTTTTTGCACACTTGATGTTAGCCTCCCAAAGACCGCCGAAGTGAGGCGACCTCGGAGGAATGAAGTGCCAGTGCACGTTATCCTGAGCTAGCAAACTGCCGATTTCAGCGGAATGTGACCTCAATGATTCATACAATTTTGTTATCTCGTTTTTAGTGCCGACGAAATTCGTACCATTATCTGTGAACAGGTCTGAAGACATTCCGCGACGTGAGAAGAATCGACGCAAAGCAGACAGAAAACCCTGGGTTGACAAATCTGACACTACCTCGATGTGAATTGCCTTTGTCGAAAAACATATAAACACAGCCAAATATACCTTGGTTAATTTAAAACCCCTTGTTGGGCGATCTCGAATGAGGATCGGCCCCGCGAAGTCTATACCGGCTTTTAAAAACGGGCGAGTTGACTCGAGCCGCGATGAAGGTAAGTCCCCCATAATGTGACGTGAAACCTTAGGAGCAACCCTATAGCACTTCAAGCACCCTTTGACTATGCCTTTGGCAAGCTTGCGACCATGAAGAGGCCAGAATCTCTCTCTGAGAGAAGCTAGGCACGCTAACGGACCTGCATGCAATAATCGAACGTGTTCGCTTCGCATTATTAGCTTGGAGAGCGTATGATGAGGAGGAAGGACTATCGGATGCTTTTTGTCCTCAGAAAATGATGACCTATTCAGTCGACCGCCGACTCTGAGTAATCCAAGGTTGTCGAGGTAGGTATTTAAACCCAAGAGTTTACTGTTTTTATTGATAGCGCAACCACGACTCAGGTTATGTAGCTCACGAGCGAAAGATTGCTGCTGAGCAACTTTGATAAGCACTTTGAGAGCGTGATCTAACTCTTGCTTAGTTAGAAAACCTGACCGCTTCGAATTAGCTTGAGACGCGTTGTTCCTGAATCTCAAAATGTATGCTGTGACTCTCTGAAGCTTTTGAATGGATGAGTATCTGTCAAAAATACTATCCTCCTGGCTTGCGCCTACACAAGTAATTTCAGGCCGAACTCCCGATCTCTCTTCTGGAATAGAAGCTTCCGGGGACTGAGTCGGGACTGGAGGCCAGTGAGCCTCTTGTTCATGAAGCCAAGGAGGGCCATCCCACCAAAGCGTGGAGGCAATCAATTGCTCAGGTTGCAAACCTCTTGAGACCAAATCGGCAGGATTCTCCGGGCCAGGAACATGTCTCCAATCAGAAATGTCAGTCAGTGCGTGAATTTCTGCCACTCTGTTGGCCACAAAAGTTTTCCACTTTCCAGGAAAACCCCTTATCCAAGCCAAAGCAATTTGAGAATCGGACCAAAATACTTGTCTGGAAAACTGTATTTCCAATGAGGAACGCACTTGCTCGGCCAACTTGGCCAACAGAAGAGCTGCGCACAGCTCCAGTTTTGGAATCGTAGTTTTCTTTAACGGGCAAACCCGTCCCTTAGAACACAGGAGCCTCAACGTGCTGGATCCATCAGATAATACCGACTTGATGTAGATTACGCACCCATAGGCTGACTCTGAGGCATCAGAGAAGCCATGGAGTTCGATTTGTGCAACATTGCATAGCACGGCACGTCGCGGGTATTGAACCTGGCCTAAGAGATCAAGTTTTGATTCCAGCTCAGACCAAACTGAATGTAAATCAGATGGGATGGATTCGTCCCATCCCAATTTGCACTGCCAAAGCTTTTGCATTATGATTTTAGCCACAGTTATGACAGGGCCAAGAATTCCTAAGGGATCGAAAATTTGAGAAATTCTTGAGAGAATCGCTCTCTTAGTAGCGGCTGATTCGCTCAGAATCTTTGGCTCAACTAGGTAGGTAAATATGTCGTCATCGGGTTTCCATATTACACCTAGTGGTTTTGAGTTGGCTTCATGGCCTACCTCAAAAACAGACGCATCAGATGGATTCAGAGATTGCAGAAGATGAGGTTTATTGGAAGTCCACTTTCTGAGATGGAAGCCTCCAGTATCGAGAATTTTGACTATGTCATTAATATCCTGCATCAGCGACTCAGAATCATCTCCACCAGTGATAAGATCGTCCACGTAGAAATCTTTTAGGATCACTGATGTTGCAGACGGTTTTTGCTCAGCATGCTCATGAGCCGTTTGTTGAAGGCACCGGATTGCCAAATAGGATGCCGAAGCAGTCCCATAAGTAACCGTGCACAACTGAAACTCTCCGAGATGATCTGAGGGGCTCTCTCTCCAGAATATTTTTTGCAGAGGTCGATCCTCAGGTGACACAAGAACCTGCCGATACATTTTCTCTATATCAGCGGTAACGGCAATGGAATGCTTCCTAAATTTGATCAAGATATTCAGTATATCCTGTTGCAATTTTGGACCAACCATTTGGATGTCGTTTCCTGACAATCCAGTTGTGGTCTTGGAAGACCCGTCGAATACTACCCGAATTTTGCTTGTCAAGCTGTCCTCTTTGAGAACAGCATGGTGTGGCAAAAAGAACTCAGGCTCTGATAGCGGCTCTGGAAGTGATTTGGTCATGTGACCCAGATCTTGGTATTCTTTCATGAAGCCATTATACTGTTGCCTTAAGCTGGCATCTCGAGCTAGCTTTCTTTCTGTTGAGTAAAACCGCTTCAACGCATTTGACCTTGAATCACCCAACTCGGAGGGTTCACTTTTCAATGGCAATTTGACAATGAATCGTCCGGTTACGTCTCGTTTTGTGTGCTTGGCGAAATGTTCTTCACATGCTTGTTCTTCGAGAGAACGAACACCTTTGAAGTGGAAACCCTCCTCCAGATCCCAAAATTTGCACAACTGTTCATCCAAGTTTTGAATCTCACCGAAATGGCACGCCGAAATATTTGGTGGCGCATGAGCAGGCAATGGTATGCATCCACTCACGACCCAACCTAAGACGGTCTTCTGCAAAATGGGTTTGTTTGCACCCATCTTTACCTGACCAGCAGATAACAAAGACCAAAATAAACCTGCGCCCAGCAGTAAATCGACTGAGCCTTTTTGTCCAAATGTGGGATCGGCAAGAACCAAGTTTTTAGGAATTTCCAAATCATCGGCATTGATTGAGAAATGTGGAAATGATTGAGTTATTTTTTCCGTTATGTAACAAGGTACATGTCTTTTGAATTTGCTGAACTTGGACTGGATATGAATATCACACTTTTTATTGATCATTGTGACACATTCATTGATTCCCTGAACCTGAACTTGAATGGATTCAACTTTAAGCCCGAGTTTTTTGTGGAAGTCCTCTGACACATAGTTAGCTTGCGAACCAGAGTCCAGGAGCGCGCGAGCTTGTATTGTCTGGCCTCTAGAATCTACTACGTCAACGATGGCTGTTGACAGCAAAATATAGCAAGGCTGAAGGCCAGAATGTGAATTTTGAAATGAAGAGGCGTGTCCACTGATTGACGTCCTCGGCTCGATAGCATTAGCAGCAGGAGCCACAGGCTGCTCAAGCTCTTTGTGCAATAATGTGTTATGCCTTTTGGCACACTTGCGGCAGGCACTCGATTTGCACTTTTTTAGAATGTGGTATGGACTAAAACAGTTAGTGCAAAGTTTCAACTGTATCACTCTTGCTTCACGTTCGTTGATTCCTAATTCCAAAAAAGATTGACATGTATAAATCAAATGATCCTTGCCGCAGTTCAGACATTTGTGACCCGACATACCTTTGACATGAGAGTCATGAGCCACAAAGGTCCTAGATGATGAAACAGAATTTTTTACCTGTGAGACCTTTCGGGGATGCAAAGTCTCCAAAAGAGAACTTCTGTTCCTCAAGAACTCTAAAAGTTCTTCAATGGTTGGAATTTGATCCCTTTTATTTAGTTGAAGTTCTTCCCAATTTCTGCGGGAAGTCAAATCCAACTTTGAAGTTACAATATGCGTGATTATTAACCCCCAATGTTCAACTGGTTGACCTAACAATTCCAAAGTTTTGATTTGCTTTGTAACATTGTCGCACAATGCTCGAAATTCCAAGGCCGATTCTCTAGTTATTTGTGGCAAAGAAAGAATCTTTGAAATGGCCTCGTTTGCGAGCAGCTTTCGATTTTCGAACCTGTTTTTCAAAAGATTCCAGGCATGGGCGTAGCTATCAGAGGATACCGTCAAAGATGATATTACTTCAGCCGCTTGACCTTTTAAGGCTGACCTTAAGTAATGAAACTTCTCAGTTTCCGATAAAAAAGCCTTGTTATGAACAACCGCCAAAAACTCGTCCTTGAAACACAACCACTTATCTACCTGGCCATCAAAAGTTGGCAATGGCATTGGCGGCAGCCTAGCGCTGATATTGTAAGCATGAGGGTTGTAAAAGGGAAACTGAACGTTTTGCATGCCGGTACTTGATTGCTGCGATGCACCAGGAGGTCCTGCTGCGCCCGCGAGCGCCGCAGGAGGAGGCTGCTGCCCAAAGCTATTCTGAGGAGCCGCTGGCGCCGTAAAAATACCGGTTTGATCGAAATCATTGTGACGATTAAAATTATTATTACGATGATTATTGTCTAGCAGTGTCTCATGTACGTCGACATCACTGCTGGAAGCTTCACTAATTGGCCTAAATTGCGCGAATTCGTGACTCTCAAGAACGCCTCTGACCTGCACACAAACGCGATAGTACGAATTTGTAAATGATTCCCGTTCGTACACCTGCGCGTCAATATCGTCTTCAACCAGGTCTAGCTCATTCTGAATTGACTCAAATTCCGCTAAAATCGGCTCAAATGCTTCTAACCTGAGTTTTAGCTCCGAGATTGTCTCGGATGAAAGGCGTCTTTCAGAGGCAAAATCAAGTTTCTCACAATGCTTTGTGAATGACGTGAGTTTTCGCTTAATAATACCTCGCTTTTTACGCAGTGTCGGAAGGACGTCCAAATCTGACATTGTGGCGAGACAAAGAAAGAACACTTGCTTAAACTACGACAAAAATCGGGAAAAGTGGAATAAAAGGAGCTCACCGGGCCCAATTCCTGGAATGCTTCAATCCTCCGCTTGCGTTGCAGACCTTGGCTTTTTGCAGGCGCCTCTGACGATGCTGTAGCAGGAGCTGCTGCTGCTGGTGCCGGCTGCGGGGCTGAGGCTGTGAGAGAGAAGCTATGCCAGCTTGGTTGACACTGCGGTGACTCAGAATTTTGCAATGATGACAAATTGCGTCGAATGCTGATGTGAACTGTATATCTTGTTTTGGCGATGGCTCGCAAACATGCGGCGAGATTGACCAATTTTATGGTGATAAAAAGAAAGCGTTGATTTTGCACAAGTTTATTCAAAACGGACTACATGATGCAGAGCGAAACGTGCACACTCGTGACACCATACCTTCTCGTGACTGGTTCTTGGCAAGCACGCAGCGCCATCTCTTATTCAATTTTCTAACTGAGTAGAGTATTGGCAGTCAGATTCAAAAAATTACAGAATTATTATTATACGTCAAAACAGGCGCTTCCCAATAAGGCGTATAAGGACACAATTCGACACATATGGACACAATTTGACACAGCTAGCGTTCCAATAGCAGTAATAGCACCACATGTCGACACAATCGAAACATTGGCGGGGCTGAGTTTAGAATTAAGCTGGCAAGTGCACTTTGACATTGTGTATCCGTCTTGTCGCAGTTATTGGAAAGCGTCCTATGTTTCTTGAGATATGACAGTTCGTTTCTGACAATGGGAAATTTTTCGAATCTGACAAGCGCTCTGTCGTGTATTCATTTGATTTCAGCATGGATTTCATGATTTCACTTGTTCTTACCCTCGTTCTTACCAATAAGTGTGTTATATGTAGTGGAAAACTGAAAAGACTTACAGAAATGGTTCAAGGGTGTTGTGTCGCTCTATGCGAGTGCGAGAATAAGACGAATACACCCGGCATCACCATGCACCGGTTCAGGAAAGACCCAAACTTGATGGAAGTGTGGCTGCACCAGCACCACCAGGGATCACGCTGCACCAGACACGTGCATCTTACTACGAAAAAACTCTATTACTTCGTCCATTAAAAACTCCCTTATGGGCTCTAGTGACTTTCCCCACATGATAATGGGAACAGTATAGCTAACCGATTCAAAATTCCCGCAAAAGTCAGAAACGAAACGTCCAAACGTCATAAACGTCAAAACGTCAAAGGTGACCTCGAAAAACCATGTACTTTCTATCTCCTAAAATTGGAAAGGTCAATTGAAGTACGACTTTGATTTCACAATGATCTGTGCTAATAAACTTCTGAACACCTGCTACCTCAATTTAGGGTCAAATAAATCAAATCAGTGATTACTTGCCTTTCTAACTTCAACGATCGATCACCATCAAAACTCACAATCAGTAAACCACAAACAACTTTATCAACAAATAATATAACAATCATAGCAGGAGCGCAAAGCAGGCGTCTTATCGGTGTTGCATTCACACACCAACCATCCCTCGCGTCCTTTTCTCGGCTTCCTCAAGCCATGCATCTTTCCCCTCCTACTCTCTGAATTTCGCCAGGTGCAGCTACGCTCTTATGCTTAAATTGACTATTTTACTTTTATGCTAGGCCGATCACCACAATTTACAGGCTGTCCCGTTTTTCAACGCTCACTATTGGTATCTCGGAAACGGTAAGAGATACAGAGTCGGTTGAATTACAAAAAAGTTGCGCAATTTTATGGCTATTTCAAAAATGTCAAAATATCAAAGATATCTTTGTTAATTTTTGAAATATCCCAAAAAAACTGAAAAATGCCGAATTCCAAAAATTCAAATAACTTTTTTATCATGACAGCTATCAATTTGAAAACTGATATCCTGACATTTTTGAAGGTCCTTAATCGACTGACGTCAATAATTTTTTCCTGCATTCACTAGTTTTTGAGATATGACAGTTAACTTAATTTTTTCTCATGGACACCATATCATTTATCCACCCCATAAAACTCATCTTTTTTTTCCCTTTACAAAGATATGAAACACTCGTACCATTTTTGTCAAAATAACCTGTAAAAATTGAAAAAACCATTTCTGGGGGAATAAACCTAGTTACCGGTTCGGTTGCCATGCTCTCGTGGCATAATAACAATGGCATTCGGTTGCCAAGGTCGGTTGATTTTTGAAAAAAATGAGTTACATTCCGTTTTTATGTATTTGATGATGATAATAGATGATGATGAAACAAATATAAAACCAAGTATAACACAAAGTAACATCGCAATAGCAATAAACATTTATGATTTACAATTACCCGAAATGGGGTCCATTTTGCGGGGAACGCTCAAAGATCGAATTTGTGGTTCATGACAGAACATCCCTAAGCAATCAAGAGCTGGAAGCAAGGAGCTGATGATGCGTTTTAGTCAATTAATAACCCACACCATATCAGCGCAGCCGTTGAAAACATGGCTAAAAGGCACAAAACTCTGCATAGAGCAAAATGGACTCCAATTCGGACAATTGTAAATTATGAATGTTTATTGCTATTGCTGTCATTTTGTGTTATACTTAGTTCTGTATTTGTTTCATTGTTATTTATTATCATTATCAAATACACAAAAACGAAATGTAACTCAACTTTTTCCAAAATCAACAGACCATAGCAACCAAATGCCATTGTTCATATGTCACAAGAGCATGGCAACCGAAGCGGTAACTCGATTTTTTCGCCTTAGAAATAGTTTTTCCAATTTCTACAGGTAATTTTGACAAAAATGCTACAAGTGTTTTATATCTTTGTAAAGAGGAAGAAGAGATGAGTTTTATGGAGTGTATAAATGATATGGTGTCCATGAGAAAAAATGAAGTTAACTGTCATATCTCAAAAACTAGTAAGCGCAGGAAAAAATTATCAACGTCAGTCGATTAAGGACCTTGAGAAATGTCAAGATACCAATTTTCAAATTTATATCTGTCATAATAAAGAAATAATTTGAAATTTTCGAATTCGGCATTTTTCAGTTTTTTTGGGATATTTCAGAAATGACAGATGGTATCTTGGATATCTTGAGATATTTGAGATAGTCATAAAATTGCGCAACTTTCTTGTAATTTAACCGACTCTGTATCTCTTACCGTTCCCGAGATACCAATAGTGAGCGTTGAAAAACGGGACACCTGTATATGGACTGTATTTTCAACATTTCACATAGCTCCCCATAGGTCGAAGTTTTTGTGTTGTGTTTTTGCATCTCTTCTGATCTTGATGATGTGTAGATGTAATTGTCAAAAATTAAGAACGGAAAGTGCATAGGAGGCTTCCAGTAATCATAAGGGAAGGCAACAGTGAAAGAATTTTCATTTTATCTGTTACGGTCTCCGAGATATGACCTGTTGAACTGAAAGAACCGGAGAAAACCAAAATGTCCCGAAATGTCGAAAATGGGGCCCTGGGGGCATAACGGTCCAAATTTCGGGGTGGCAACATTGATTTTCAGTGTCAGCGGGGTCCATTTAGTGAAAAACCGCTTGTTGCAAAAATGTTATATGATTTGCTTCTAGGACCAGTTTCTAGACGCCTTTTGAGAAAAGTGGCCTAAACTATACCTATACATTCACTGTCAGAAAAATTTGTAGTCTCAAAAATGTCTGCCAACAAGTGTATCCAGTTCAGCTTTGAAGCAAAAGTCAAAAGTATTGGTTTAAATGTTGGTGGGCCAATGAAATCTATCCCAAGAACCTCTGCAAGAACTCACATGCGCACAAAACAAGAAGCTGCTGAGTATGTTAGTTCACACAGTTGCTGATGACAGATATTTTTTCCTTAAGCATCCGCCCGAGTTCTCCCGCCTTACCGAGTGCTCGCTATACCAAGTCCTCCTCCTCCTTACCAAGTCCTCATTGGGGACGCGCTGTGCGCCAGGCTGCAGATATTTTTTCCTTAAGCATCCGCCCGAGTTCTCCCGCCTTACCAAGTGCTCGCTATACCAAGTCCTCCGCCATACCAAGTCCTCCGCCTTACCAAGTCCTCATTGGGGACGCGCTGTGCGCCAGGCTGCGCGTGCCGACACCATGCAGTTTCATACGTATCGCAAGTTTGCGCGCCAAATCAAACAGGTAGAGTGTTGTAGTAGATATAGCCCAGGAATTTTAGGTTTTAAACCTCAATAAAACTGGAAAGAAGCTGAATTTTTGCATACAGGCTCTCTAAGATGTCCTGAACATCCCACTGAAATTCCCAAACTTTCCCATGTGCGCGTCATGGTTTTTTTTTTAGGGTAAAGATCTGATGCACATTCTTGCTGGAAACATCCAGTTTGACTCGGAGAAAGTTGAAATTCAGTTGTTCGGCACTTAATAAAGCGTGCCGAACAATATGTGAAAGTTTCGAAACTTTTCATTGTACGTGTCATGTCTTTTTAGAGAGAGGGGTAAAAAATCTCTTATCGCAGTACAGACTTGGAGGAAAAGTACAGATCGCAGTTGGCGCCGAGGAAGGCTGAAAATTCGCGTATAGAGACCCAGCAGACTGTGTGGAATAAAATCCTGATTTTTCCCAAACTCTCCCATTCAAACTTCATGTTTGCTCTAGAGAGAGGGTGAAGAGCACATTCCCGCAAAAATTGTTTGTTACAAGCTGAGAAGAGCTGAAAATTTGTGATAGCCTGTAGTTTTAAATTCACTCTGCTGCTATCAGCGTTCTGTGCTCTCTGTCTCTGTGTTTTTTTTCAGTCCTGCCTAGATGTCGTTTGGTTGTAGGTTTTCCTTTTACCACCGAGGAAACAAAAGTAATAGGCAATGAAATGATATACGAGTTATATTTCAAACTAAACGAGCCGAATGCGAAGCAGGAGACTTCGAGGAATGGAAGAAAGATTTTGAACTTTGACCCAAGATGAACCAGACTGTACAGGGTGGTCCATTCTAGCGTAATCATTCCATAACGGTCTTACCGTTCAAGATAGAGAAAAAGATGTAGGAAAAAAGTTATGTTGGGAGAGCCGGGACGTCGCATTCACTCAATAAGACACCTTATTACGCTCGAAAACTTTATTATCACGAGAGCGACTTTACACACGTCCGCCTTATTCATGCTATGGTCCCGTACTGCCCGCTTGGTCCTGCTTCCTGTGGCACGCAGGAAGTAGGTACCTCGGTACTGCCAACCTAACCATTGCCAACTTTGGCGCTAACACTCGGCCAATCCTGGCCTGAAAATGACCGCATTTTCGTCTAGGTAACTTTCCGGACTTCAGTTACAAGCATTAACATTATATCATATGAACACTGAATTCTATCAAAGCTAAGGTACTATTTCGGCAAACGATATGAACATTGGAAACAACCGAAACTAATCATCTAAACAATATGAACATTGGAAACAACCGAAACTCATCATCTAAACGATATGAACATTGGAAACAACGGAAACTACCGTAAAAATATGAACAAAAATATTCTTTCTACCTTCGAGTCTTTATTTATTCACTCCGTATAATCCTCAAGGTATCCAGGCCGTCGTCGTGCCCGTTTGTCACTCACTTGTCTGGAGCTTTTTTCGACGGTGGGTATTAAAGGCCTTTCGCGAGCACTCCCGCACATTTCGTCGCCACTTTCTGGAGGATCCGCGTCACATTCACTACATGCCTTTTCAGCCGTTTCGGTATTTACTGACTTTTCGCGGAAACTCCCGGCACTTTCTTCTTCGTCCACGTCGTCGCTTGGCTTCTCCTCGTCGCTGCTGTCGTCTTGTTCCGGAAGTCGATACACCTTGAGCTGACTCACCGTCGCCGTCGTGTGGTACTTTCGTCCCTCGATGTTCGACACTCTGTAGGTATCACTCGGCAAAATCTCTGTGATCACCAAGGGTCCTCGGTATTTTGGCTGCAACTTGGTGCTTTCGCCCGTCATTTGTGGCACACGTCGCAGGAACACCACGTCTCCTATGTTGTATTTCACTCCGTGAAATCGAGACTTGTCGTAGCGGCGCTTGTATTTCGCTTGTTCGGCGCGTATCACGTCTCGTACCTCTTCCTGCACTTCATGTGCTGGTGTCCATTGACCTTGCTCGTTTTCGGCGAGTGCCGATAATTTTCCGTCGTGGAAACGGGGCAAATATCCGTGTAGAATCTCGTACGGCGATTTCCTCGTAGTCTTGTTTGGCATCACGTTCAAGTTCTGCTCCACACGTTGAATTCTGCTGTCCCAGGTGTCTTCACTTTCCGCGGTTGTCATTATTGATGGAATTAGAGTCCGATGCACTCTCTCGCATTGGCCGTTGGCTCTTGCCCAATGAGTTGAAATAAGAGTCAGTTTGATTCCATTCTCTCTGACGAATTTTCCGAAATCATCACTTGTGAAGCATGTACCTCGATCGCAAATTATCCTCGCCGGAATTCCATACTGCTCTATGAACTTGTTCAGCGCTCGAATCGTAGTTTTCGTTTTAGTGTCCTTCATTGGGTATAGCTTCGTGAACTTTGTCAGCGCATCGATCAGCACCAAAATATGCTTGTTGCCTTTCTTGCTTGTGACCAGGGGTCCCACGTGGTCCAAATGTATCCGTTCAAAAGGCCTGCTTGGCGGTGGTATGGGATGCAGCTCTCCTGCCTGCTTTCCCGCGGGTAATTTCGCGAGAATGCACTCCGCGCAAGCACTGATGTGTCTCCTCACGTATCTTTTCATTCTGGGAAACCAATACAGTTCCTTCACGAATCGACGAAAATATCCGCTTAGCCCGAGAAATCGACGAACTTCACGCACGTTTTGCGGTCGCGGAAAATCTCTAATCGCTTCGATTTTTGCACACCCCGGTTTTATGCCGTCCGCTGACAATTGCATTCCAAGATACTCCACTTCGCGCGCGCCAAAAACACATTTTGAAATTTTCAAAGTCAATTTCGCACTTCTCAGTCTCTCGAAAACTTCGCGCAACTTGGTAATCATCTCTGGCCAATCCCTTGCTGGGCAGATCACGTCGTCCAGGTATGACATGACCACTTGGTTTTTCAGAGGTCCCAAGGCTAAACTCATGGCTCGACTAAACTCGTAGGGCGCATTCACCAGTCCGAACATCAATCTTTCCAGCTGCCCGGTCTCATCCATCGTTATAAAAGCGGTCTTCTCTTTTGCTTCTTCGGACAGTGGTAACTGCAGATAACCATGAGCCAAGTCAAGAACCGAGAACAGTTTACAGCCGTTCAGATTCTCGAGGTGTTCTTCTGGATTCGATATCGGAAAGTTCTTTTTCACTGTCTGACTGTTCAATTTGCGGTAATCTATCACCAGCCGCGGCTCTCCTGTCTTCTTCGTTACCAGTAGCACTGGACTGCAGTAGGGTGAATTGGTTTCTTTCACCAAGCCATGCCCTTTCCACTCGGCAATGATCTCCTTGGTGACTTGTCGTTCCTTCATGCTAGCCCGGTACGGCTTCGCCTTCACTGGCACTCCGCTGTCCTCTATGTCGACTTCAACCAAATTCGTGCACCCTAGCTCCGCCAATGTAAGTGAAAAGCAGTCCCGAAACTCGTTGCAAAGCCGGAGCAGATCATCTATTATTTCAGGGGGTGTGTCTTGGTCCACATTCAACATTTCTTTCGTGATTGGAGCTTTCTCCTCATCCTTTGTCTCCAAGCACATCACCGCATTGAACGCCGAGGCCCTTCCCACGCAGGTACCCTCGCCAATGGTGACGTCCTTGCCTGAGCTGTTGTCCAGAGGTATCATCCATGTCGTGTCATCGCCCGTTGCTTCTACCTCAACGAAACTCACTGAGTTTTTCAACAACATGTTGTTTCCCACGGTACGAAGCTTGACTCTCGGAGAAATTTCACTTATTTCGAGATCTCTGAATGGCATCTCCTGTCTATAGCCAAACACTAAGGCGTCGCCCACACGCGCGTACGCCACTTCCTCCGACTCGGTGAAGTTGCGACCGACAATCACATCGATTCCTTGCGCACTGTCCGGCACTACCCGTAACTTCACGTTCTCGAGGGTAACATCGTCGATCGTCAGGCTCGCGCGCACGAAGCCACTACTCGGCACCGATTGTCCACCAAAACCAAACAGATTTTCGGGTTCCGACACGATTTCGCGTTTTTCCAGCCACGCCCCTTCGCGCACGGTGGAAACAGCTGACCCCGTGTCAATGAAACTTTGGCACTTTTTTCGATTCACCTCTATCTCCCGATAGAATTTACAGGCTGACGTGATCCTTTTGTCGTTATCCTTCCACGAATCACGGCTGTTTTCTACGGTCATCACTCTGTTATTGTCTCTGACATTTGTATGCGGCTGTCCCGCCGACGACATTGCCGCGCTCGGATCTCGGTTGGAACTCGCTCGCGGTGTACTGGTAGCCAATGGGCGTCCAGCTGGCACTTTTTGCCTACAGTCCGAAGCAAAATGCCCTGGCAAACGACATACGAAACACAGTTTTTCGCGAGGCTTTGTGCATTGTCCAGCGAGGTGACCATCTCTTTCCCCGCAATTGAAGCATCGTCTCAGCGGCACCGCCCTTTCGGTTACGTCACGTCTCCCGGTTCGCGCTCGACTGTCGCTCACACTCACACTGCCTCTATTCTGCTCGCCCGTGTTCGCCGCGTCGTAGGACACTCTATCGGAAAAGTTCTTCCTTTCGATAACGCGCGTTAGTCGCTGAATATCGTGCAGCAACTCCTCGATACTGGTGTGGTAAGCGGTGAGCAAACCAGGAACGAGAGACTTGTTCCACAGGCCCGCCACAATTTGTTCTTTGCACTCGTCGAACGACAATTTGAGTTTTTTGCAGAGTTTGTACTTTTCATGGAAATACATCTCTACCGGCTCCTTGTTGCCCTGCACTCTCGAGTTCATTTTGCGCCACAGTTCGGTCATGCTGTCCTGCACAACAAACGTCGCCTTGAAAAGTTTTTCAAACGCTCCCCACGACTGGATCTCATCACGTCGTACTTCATACCAATCCTTGGCTGGCCCTGTCAAGTGCATCCTTGCCGTCTCCAACTTTACTTCAACCGGCCAGTTGTGCAATGTTCCGCAGCTGTTGATCCGATCTAGCCACTCTTTTGCGTCGCGCTCTTTTATTCCGTCGAAATCCGGAACGGCCCTGTTCAAGTCGGGCATGACTTGATATTGTACATTCGTGTTCGGGCGCACATCGCTCTCGTGTTGATTTTGTAGAACCGTCAACAAAACATTGTTGGTTCTTGCTCGCTCCTCCTCCATCCGTGTCATCATCTGCATGAACGCTGTAAACATTCCTTGCATTCCCGCCGCTTCGACGCCAACGTTTCGACTGTCATTCACACTCTGCTGAGAATCCACGCGCTCGCGCCATCTCTGGTTCGTTGCTCCATGCTCATTTTCCCGCTGTCTTCCTGTCTGCGTCGTGATTGGTGATACCCGCGGCGACTCGAACTCCTCTCGGCTCCACTCGGCTTCTTCTCCGCCATCATGCCGAACCCGTCCGCGTTCACCTTCGTCGTTGGTATCCGCCATCTTGAGGAAAAATCCACACAGCAATTTCCTCGTTTCTTCTCTTCGAATGGCCTTTTTGGTCAGCTTCTTGATGCTCAATCCCGCTTCTGAGATGTTGGGAGAGCCGGGACGTCGCATTCACTCAATAAGACACCTTATTACGCTCGAAAACTTTATTATCACGAGAGCGACTTTACACACGTCCGCCTTATTCATGCTATGGTCCCGTACTGCCCGCTTGGTCCTGCTTCCTGTGGCACGCAGGAAGTAGGTACCTCGGTACTGCCAACCTAACCATTGCCAACTTTGGCGCTAACAGTTATAATATGGTTTGATGAGACCTATAACCTAAAATTATTCCCAGCTATACAGGTGTCCCATTTTGACGGGACTAACGGAACGTCATTTTTTTTATATGGAACACCCCATTTTTTTGCATTTTTCTATTCAGCCTTTTCAACTGTCATATTCCTGTATTTTTGTTTTTCCATTGTGTGTGCTACCAACTAAAAATAGAAAACTGGGAAAAATCGCATTTTCAGTTTTCTTAAAAAAATCGTAGCGGCCTTGCTTTTCGAAACTAATAAGGGATGAAACTTGACATGGTGATAGTCAAGTCAAAGACTAAAATCTCAATGTCAAAATATGCGATGTTTTGATACAGGGTGTTCACAAAAAAAAATCAAACTTTAAAATTTTCAAAGTATCATAACTATTTTTTTTAAACGGCATGCTCCTAATTTTATAACGTTATCTGATAGCTTTTTTTATCCTCTTTTATTTTTACTAGAGGTACCCCACCCTTATACTCCATTTTTTCGAGATAAACGGAAATTTTCACAAAATTTGCAAATTTTTTTGTTTTTTCCCCAAAAATTGAGTTGGCTGTGATGAATGACAGACAAGCCAAATAGTACGCAGCTCTCAGTTAGTCAGTCTGAATAATTTCGAACTAAGAAAAATGACTTTACGCGAGAGACAATGATTGATATGATTATCTGGTATTAATCCAGATATCCAGGATTCCACTTTGTTGTCTTTTTGCGTTGAAGTCTTTTTTTTTGTTCGACAATATTCAGACTGACTAACTGACAGCTGCGTACCATTTGGCTTGTCTGTCATTCATCACGGCCAAGTCAGTTTTTGAAAAAATAAAAACAAAAAATAAATAGCAAAATTTTGTGAAAATTTCCGATTATCTCAGAAAAAAGTTTAGGGTGGGGTGCCCCTAGTAAAAATAGAAGAATGAAAAAAGCTATCAGATAACGTTATAAAATTAGGGGCATGCCATTTGAAAAAAATAGTTATGATACTTTGAAAAGTTTGATTTTTTTTTTGTAAACGTAACAAAAAATTGCAATTTTTCGACATTGAGATTTTGGTCTTTGACTTGACTATCATCATGTCAAGTTTCATCCCTTAGTTTCAAAAAGCAAAGCCGCTACGATTTTTTCAAGAAAACTGTGAAAAAGCGATTTTCTCCAGTTTTCTATTTTTAGTTGGTAGCACTGCCACACAATTGAAAAACGAAAATACAGGCATAAGACAGTTGAAGAAGCTGAACAGAAAAATGCCAAAAAATATAGGTATTCCATTCAAAAAAATGACGTTCCGTTAATCCCGTCAAAATGGGACACCTGTATAGCTGGAAATAATTTTAGGTTATAGGTCTCATCAAACCATATAACTTTTATCCTACATCTTTTTCTCTATCTTCAACGGTAAGACTGCTATGGGATGATTACGCTAGGATGGACCACCTATACAGTCTGGTTCATCTTGGATTAAAATTCAAAATCTTTCTCCCATGCCTCGAAGTCTCCTGCTTCGCATTCGGCTCGTATAGTTTGAAATATATACTCGTATATCGAGTCGTATATCATTTTCATTGTCAATTACTTTTGTTTCCTCGATGGTAAAAACAAAACCTACAAACAAACGGCATCTATCTAGGCAGGACTGAAAAAAAAACACAGAGACAGAGAGCACACAACGCTGATAGCAGCAGAGTGAATTTAAAACTACAGGCTATCACGATTTATAATATGTAATTACGACAGTCGTATATCTACTACAACACTCTACCTGTTTGATTTTGCGCGCAAACTTGCGATACGCATGAAACTGCATGGTGCCGGCTCGCGCAGCCTGGCGCACAGCGCGTCCCCAATGAGGACTTGGTAAGGCGGAGGACTTGGTATAGCGAGCACTCGATAAGGCGGGAGAACTCGGGCGGATGCTTAAGGAAAAAATATCTGCCGCCAGGCTGCGCGAGCCGCAGATAATTTATTCTTAACCATCTACCATGGATGCCATCTACCTTAGTCCCGCCGCCTTGCCTAGTCCCCGCCTTGCCTAGTCTCGTGCTGCACCCGCCTTGCCTAGTCTTACTGCGCTGCTCTCGACAGTCTCGACTCGCGAGGAGGCAAACGGCCGGTGTGCTTACGCGGTTTTGCGATTGCGCACTAGAGTTGGCGCGAAATCAACCTGCAATCAGAGAATCTTGCATCCTGCAACAGTGTCCCCCGCTGCATCTGCCTAAATTCAGAATTCAGTTCTTCAATTATCTATACGTTCAGTGCATCATGAACCCGGAAAAAAAGTTGGAAAAGATAAGTTGTACCCGAGGTTGTACCTGCCCGTGCAGTTGTTTCTATATCAATTGTTGCCAGGTCGCGATTATGTTAGGAAAATTGTTCGTACGGCATGAGGAGTGAAGTGAGGACAAATTGAGAGACAAGTGTTGTAATTTTGTAGCGTCAAATCTAAAGGAATTAGCCAATAGATACCATCGCCCCCACGGGAAATCAGTCCAGTTTGTACACTTTCATATACCTACTCTCAAATTTGTACTGTAGGTAGGTACCTACTAGTTTTTAGTGACGGCGCAATGTGTCAACCTCTTAAGATGCGTTCAGTCAGCTTATTTAGTCGCTGTTTTAGTTTTAGTCGTTGTCGTAACAGAGAAGAGCGTTCATACAGCAAGATTTAGTCGTAAGAATTGACCAATAGGAGCTCGAATGATACTGCGCGAACCTTCATCTTCATACGGTCCGTGTTCATAATGGGTAGTATTAATATAAAAACTCGTAAAAAAATAAGCATAAATAAGTATTTGCTTACATTTATGAGGAGTACAACTCATCTGAAATCGAAGCAAATGCTTATGCTATTTTTTAGCGCACTTCTCCAAACGGGAAGGCGCTTTTGTCCTCGCTTTGTCCGTCCGTCCGTCCGTCCGTCCGTCCGTCCGTCCGTCCGTCCGTCCCCGCATCTAGTCCTAGACGAAAAGGTTTTTGCGAAATTTTTTTACTCCATTGGGTAGCTCATGACCTTGTATCCCGAACCAAGAAAAATCTTGACGAAATAATAATAAACAATGACAATAATAACAATTTAGTGTGACGCGGCATCGCCGTTGAATGCTGCATTTCAGAAGCCGGCCTGATCTCGAAAGTTATCACATGCGAGGAAGTACCCGATCTTATCATTTTACCATAATACATATGCGGAGTTATATTTAGAGGATGATTTGAACTTTATTTTAATGAAAGTTTCACATCGGTGCGAGGTGCCGATTAGTAGTTATTAATTTTTGAACATGACTCCGAAACTACGGCTCGGCCGCAAATGATTTATTCGTTGCTTGCTGGTGCTTGATATCCTTTCCTCCGAACAAAACGAAATTCAATACAGAAAATATTTCAACTCGAATGGGTAGCTCATGGCCTTGGTACGCGAATCAAGAAAAATGTTGCCGAAATAATCATGAACAATTACAAAAATAACATTTTGGTGTAGGGCGGCTTCGCCGATCAAGTGCTGGCATTCGCGGTAAGATGTAGAAAGTTGCGATATGCAGGCAACTACAATTTCTCAATGAAATACATCACTGCATGTACGGCATTATATTTAGAGAACAATTTGAACTTTCTTTTGACAAAAACCCCACTTCGATCCGACCGTTAGGTCAATTGTTATCGATATTTGAAAACGGCCGCAAAGCCACGGCTCGGCGCATATTACACGACCCTACAAATTTAAAATCAGACGTGCCGAAATAGTAATTGAACATTTTGAAATAGCCAATACTAGGTACCTGAAGGATAATGGCACTCAAATTACGAAACATGTTCGCTCAATAACAAAAAAAAAGTAGGTAGGTATCACTAAAAATCATGTGACAAGGCTACCATTTTTTCGGTTTTTCGATAAAAAAGAAATGTTCCAATTCAAAAGTGAACCCGATATTCGTGTTCAGGAGGTCGAAATCAGTTGGAGCACATTTTTTTATATAAGTAACAGAATGACGCTTATGTGGCCGGTTTGTCTGTCTGTCTGTCTGTCTGTCTGTCTGTCTGTCTGTCTGTCTGTCCGAGTCCGTGCAGAAATTAAGACGCTGTACTCCTTCTCGAGAATTGAAACAAGAGTCTTGGAACTTTTTTCCGATTAATAGCTGATGTCTCCAAGGGTGGCCAATGGGCACTATTTTTGTTATCCATACATCGTTATCATTATTCTCAAAAAACAGAGACGTCAACGACAACGACTACGACTAAAACTAAAACCAAGCTGACTGAACCCACCTTTACAAAATTGAACATAATTGGATAGGAAACATGGGTTTTATGCAAAAATGAACCGAGATGAAAGCGTTAAAATCAAAATTTTAGACTTATTTCAGTTACCCATGTATTTGTTCCGTTAATTTACCTTCTACCTTTGTTTATTTTAGCTTCTACCTTGTAACTTCCCTACCACAGTTGTGGAAGTTATAGACAATTTGGATGAATTCGAGCTGCAGGTTGATCTGGATAAGACCCAGTTCGAGAGTTGGTTGCAAGAGTTCCTAAGTCTTAGCCAAACATATTATATGGTGAGTAAAATGATGATATAGGATTTGACTACTTTTAGACAAAAATCAAAACTGAATAAAATATATCATTTTGAAACTTTCGCCAGGGGTGGGTTGAATCTGAGGGGTGTGAGGTGAAAATTATCCTATTTTTTTTGTTTTTTTTTTTAATTTAGAAGTGGAATTGTGAAATGTTGAAGCTTTCTACAGAAAATAGATACCTCGAACCTCGATAGATACTCTTGTCAAAAATCACTCAAATATCTCGAAAACGGTGCATCTTGGTTGAAGTTGAACAAGAGTATCTGTTTTCCGTAAAAAGCTTCAAGATTTCACAATTCTACTTCGAAATTAAAAAAAAAAACAATACAAAAAAATAGGATAATTTTCACCTCACACCCCTCAGATTCAACCCACCCCTGGCGAAAGTTTCAAAATGATATATTTTATTCAGTTTAGATTTTTGTCTAAGAGTAATCGAATCCTATCGTCATTTTACTCACCGTATAATTTGTTTGGCTGAGACTTTGGAACTCTAGCAGCCAACTCTCGAACTGGGTCTTATCCAGATCGACCTGCAGCTCGAATTCATCCAAATTGTCTATAACTTCCACAACTGTGTTAGGGAAGTTACGTGGTAGAAGCTAGAATAAACAAAGGTAAAAGGTAAATTAACTAAACAAATACATGGGTAACTAGAGTAAGTCTAAAATTTTGATTTTAACGCTTTTATCTCGGTTTATTTCTGCATAAAACCTATGTTTCCTATCCAGTTATGTTTAATTTTGTAAGAGGTTGACATATCGCGCCGTCACTAAAAACTAGTAGGTAGGTACTTACAGTTCAAATTTGAGAGTAGGTATGGGAGTGTACAAACTGGACTAATTTCCCGTGGGGGCGATGGTATCTATTGGCTAAATCCTTTAGATTTGACGCTACAAAATTACAACACTTGTCTCTGAATTTGTCCTCACTTCTCATGCCGTACGAACAATTTTCCAACTTATCCTATTAGGCCAGTCAATAGGAAATGTGGAGTAGCAAAACGTAGGTATACTCTGGCTGATTTTTTGCGAACACCTAGGGAATCCCCCACAGAGTCCCGAACCGCGAAAATCCACCAAAATTTCCTTGAGCTTTCCAAGATAAGGGTATTTTTCTATATCTCGGTTGCTATTGGTTGGATTTCGATTTTCTTTTTTTTTTGAAATGTTCGAAAAAATATTTGGAACAAGTTATGTTCAGAACTTTTCAATAACTTGTCGAGAAAAAGTGCCAGAAGCCGAGAACCGTCGTTTAGGGGGTGGTTTTTCTACAATTTTCTATCTGCTTTTCTATGATAGTTATGGGAAAAATTCCCAACAAAAGTTGTAACTCCTGCAAGTCCCTACAAGTTTCAACCGAAAATTTTTGTGTCGCGAAAATTACCCACCCCAGAGGGCGCTAAAGTCAACCTCGTTTGGAAAATATTTCCAGGTGTAGGGGGCATCGATTCCAACTCCATCGTGTGGGGATCCAAAGGCCAAATTCTCATTTATGTTCGTAAATGAGACAATTGAGACTAACTTCACTAATAATTGATGAATAACAAAACCTTTGTACAGGGTGACTTTTTTGAAAAGGACCCACCCGCACCCCCGATATTTCGCTGCATTTTTCCTGGGAAAAAACCGGAACAGGTCGATTTTTATTTCGAGAGGGACATCTAAGACACGTGATGACAAATTTTTATGCTCAACTCTTCGCCCCCACCCCACCCTATTTTAAAATTTCAGATTCTATCAGATTCTCCAGTAAAAACATGTCGATTTTTATTTTGAAGGGGACGGACACCTAGAACACGTATTGTCAAATTTTTATCTTCAACCCCCTCGCCTGGACTCCGCCCCACTTTGAAATTTCAAATAGCTTACCTATATGTGATACATCAAAATGAAGGTAATAAAATAGTCTTTCTGTCAAACAAGTCTGAAAAGTTTTTATCAAGTCACTTTCAACCCTTCTCAAAATGATCTATGTTTATAAGTTAAAGGAAAGTTTTTTCTCTTATCAACTTCCAATTCTTGAGAAATAGACTTTCCAGCAAAAATAGGTCGACTTCTATTTTGGATGGGACATTCAGGACACGTATTGCCAAATTTTTATCTCCAACAAAGTGTAGAGGAGTAGGGGGTGGTTTAGAATATTTGAAATAATTTTTCGCAGGATGAAAATTTTATTCTCTTTATCACAGGAATCACAAGATAGATACCTAATGCCTTTGAAAGTAGGGTAGGGTGGGGGCGAAGAGGTTGAAGATAAAAATCTGACACTACGTGTTGTAGGTGTCCCCTTCGAAATAAAAATCGACCTGTTTTTACTGGAAAATCTGATACTCAAGAATCGGGAGTTACGTAATGATGAGGGAGAAACTTTCCTGCTTTAACAATGAGAGAATTTTGAAAGGGGTTGGAGGGGTGATTCGAGACAATTTAAAATATGTTTAACAGAAAGGGAATTTTATTACCTTAAATTTGATGTATCACAAGGCAGGTGATGCCATTTGAAATTTTAAAATAAAGTGGGGTGAAGATAAAAATTTGTCATCACGTGTCTTAGATGTCCCTCTCGAAATTAAAATCGACCTGTTCCGGTTTTTTTCCATGAAAAATTTGTGCTGCGAATAGGGGGTGGGTCCTTTTCAAAAAAGTCACCCCGTACAAAGGTCTTTTTATTCATCAATTATTAGTAAAGTTAGTACGAACATAAATGAGAATTTGGCCTTTAGATTCCCATACGATGGAGTTGGAATCGATGCCCCCTACACTTGGAAATATTTTCCAAACGAGGTTGACTTTATGCGCCCTCTGAGGCGAGTAATTTTCGCGGCACAAAAAAAATTTCGGTTGAAACTTGTAGGGACTTGGAGCTACAACTTTTGTTGGGAATTGTTTCCATAACTATCATAGAAAAGCAGATGGAAAATTGTAAAAAAAACACCCCCTAAAAAGCGACGGTTTTTGGCTTCTGGCACTTTTTCTCGACAAGTAAGTGAAAAGTCCTGAACACAGCTTGTTCCAAATATTTTTCCGAACATTTCAAAAAAAAAGAAAATCGAAATCCAACCAATAGCAACCGAGATATAGAAAAACACCCTTATCTCGGAAAGCTCAAGGAAATGTTGGCGGATTTTCGCGGTTCGGGGCTCTGTGGGGGATATCCTAATGTATGCGAAAATTCAGCCAAAGTATACGTTTTGTAAATATACAATAGTATATTATTCAACAAGCGGGTAATGATTGCTTCTTACTCATGAGGATGCAGTTTGCCGACACGAGCCTTGGCGAGTGTCGTAAAGCATCCGAATGAGTAATAGCCATTACCCGCGGGTAGAATACTATGCTTTATCCAGTCTTATTGAAAAATTCAGGCATGTATGCGCGTGATAATGCGTGCATTATTCAATAGGATTGGATAAAAAAAACTTTTTGAGCCAGGTTGACTGGCCTATATCATGATCGCGACCTGGCAACAATTGATATAGAAACAATTGCACGGGCAGGTACAACCTCGGGTACAACTCACCTTTCCCAACTTTTTTTCCGGGTTCATGATGCACTGAACGTATAGATAATTGAAGAACTGAATTCTGAATTTAGGCAGATGCAGCGGGGGACACTGTTGCAGGATGCAAGATTCTCTGATTGCAGGTTGACTTCGCGCCAACTCCAGTGCGCAATCGCAAAGCCGCGTAAGCACACCGGCCGTTTGCCTCCTCGCGAGTCGAGAGCAGCGCAGTGAGAATAGGCAAGGCGGGTGCAGCACGAGACTAGGCAAGGCGGGGACTAGGCAAGGCGGCGGGACTAAGGTAGATGGTTAAGAATAAATTATCTGCGCGCGAGCCGGCTCCATGCAGTTTCATACGTATCACAAGATTCGCAAGTTTGCGCGCCAAATCAGAGTGTTGTAGTAGATATACGACTGTCGATTATTAAAAATCGTGATAGCCTGTAGTTTTAAATTCACTCTGCTGCTATCAGCGTTATGTGCTCTCTGTCTCTGTGTTTTTTTTTCAGTCCTGCCTAGATAGATGTCGTTTGCTTGTAGGTTTTGTTTTTACGATCGAGGAAACAAAAGTAATTGGCAATGAAATGATGATATACGACTGGACATACGAGTATATATTTCAAACTATACGAGCCGAATGCGAAGCAGGAGACTTCGAGGCATGGGAGAAAGATTTTGAATTTCAATCCAAGATGAACCAGACTGTATAGGTGGTCCATTCTAGCGTAATCATCCCATAGCAGTCTTACCGTTCAAGATAGAGAAAAAGATGTAAGATAAAAGTTATATGGTTTGATGAGACCTATAACCAAAAATTATTTCCAGCTATACAGGTGTCCCATTTTGACGGAATTAACGGAACGTCATTTTTTTTAAATGGAACACCTATATTTTCTGGCATTTTTCTGTTCAGCTTCTTCAACTGTCTTATGCCTGTATTTTCGGTTTTCAATTGTGTGACAGTGCTACCAACTAAAAATAGCAAACTGGAAAAAATCGCTTTTTCACAGTTTTCTTGAAAAAATCGTAGCGGCCTTGCTTTTGGAACTAAGGGATGAAACTTGACATGGTGATAGTCAAGTCAAAGACCAAAATCTCAATGTCAAAAAATTGCGATTTTTTGTTACAGGGCCGTTCACAAAAAAAAATCAAACTTTATAATTTTCAAAGTATCATTACTATTTTTTTTTCAAATGGCATCCCCCTAATTTTATAACGTTATCTGATAGCTTTTTACATCCTTCCATTTTTACTAGGGGCATCCCACCCTAAAAATTTTTTTTGAGATAATCGGAAATTTTCACAAAATTTTGCTATTTTTTTTGATTTTTTTTTTCAAAAACTGACTTGGCCGTGATGAATGACAGACAAGCCAAATGGTACGCAGCTGTCAGTTAGTCAGTCTGAATATTGTCGAACAAAAAAAAATGGCTCCAACGCAAAAAGACAACAAAGTGGAATCCTGGATATCTGGATTAATACCAGATTATCATATCAATCATTGCCTCTGGCGTAAAGTCATTTTTCTTAGTTCGAAAATATTCAGACTGACTATCTGAGAGCTGCGTACTATTTGGCTTGTCTGTCATTCATCACGGACAACTCAATTTTTGGAGAAAGCCAAAAAATTAGCAAATTTTGTGAAAATTTCCGTTTATCTCGAAAAAATGGAGTATAAGGGTGGGGTACCCCTGGTAAAAATGGAAGAGGATAAAAAAAGCTAACAGATAACGTTATGAAACTAGGGGCATGCCGTTTGAAAAAAAATAGTCATGATACTTTGAAAATTATAAAGTTTGATTTTTTTTGAACACCCTGTATCAAAACATCGCATATTTTAACATTGAGATTTTAGTCTTTGACTTGACTATCACCATGTCAAGTTTCATCCCTTAGTTTCGAAAAGCAAGGCCGCTACGATTTTTAAGGAAAACTGTGAAAATGCGATTTTTTCCACTTTTCTATTTTTAGTTGGTAGCACTGCCACACAATGGAAAAACAAAAATACAGGAATAAGACAGTTGAAAAAGCTGAACAGAAATATGCAAAAAATAGGGTATGTATTCCATATAAAAAAAATGACGTTCCGTTAGTCCCGAGGTTAGTCCCGTCAAAATGGGACACCTAGCGTCGGGGGGAGTGTGGTTGACTTGGTGTGGGTAAACTCAGCGTCGGCAGAGAGGGTGGTTGATTTTGTGGTGGAGGATTTTACGGTATGTTCGGATCACTTGCCGTGTTCGGTAAGCTTGACGTGTCATCGCGAAAAAGTAAATACGGAGTCTGCTCAGACCCGAAACATTGCGGGGGACGTTTTTGTGTGGCGTGACGATCTCCAAGCATCGTATGCTAGTGTTTTGTCTAGATCGTATAGGTTGCATTTGAATATGGCTGAACATGCTCTGCAGGAAATCTCCGACAATTTACTCAAGGCGATAGATGAGGTGTCCGCCTTCTTGGGGATGAAATGTCGTAGAACGGGGAGAACCCAAAGATACCTAAAGCATAAACCCTGGTTCGACAGTGAATGCCGTGACTTGAAACGGACTCTGAAATCCACATTTAAACTATGCAAAAGGGATGGTTTTAATAAAGTGAATCTAGAGGGGTACCATAAAATAAAGCTTGAATTCAAAAAGAAAAAAAATGAAAAAAGAAAAGCCTATTGGTCAGAGATAAAAATGAAATTAAAAAATATAGACAGCCCGGATAGCTTCTGGAAAACGGTGAATAGGTTCAAGGTGAGGCCTAGCGGCGCGGATGATGTTTCTCTGTCGGAATGGGAAACTTACTATCGAAACTTCTATCATCAGGGTTTGACATACTCCCCATCAATGAGTCTATTCTACGATGCTCAACACCCTTTCCTAGATAAATATGTGACCAAACAGGAGATACATCGTGCTTTGACTTCTAGTAAAAACAAAAAAGCAGCTGGACTGGACTCCATCACTAATGAGTTTTTCAGACACTTAAACTCTGATTGGCTAGAATATCTCCAGGGATTGTTCAACAAAATAATGGATCATGCTCAGGTACCTGGTGGGTGGGCCGGAGTTCGAATGTGTCACATGTTTAAAAAGGGAGACTCTACAGTGCCAGATAACTATCGAAGTATTGCATTGATTAATCACATAACGAAGATTTTCACTCGAATGTTGAACTCTAGGATGTCGTTGTATGCAGAAAGCGCAAGAATTCTGCCGGAAAGCCAGGCAGGCTTCAGAAAGGACCGTGATTGCCTGGATAACATTTTTGTACTGAAGACCGTCATACACAATAATATCCGTTTGCAGGGTCGAAAAATGTACGCACTGTTCGTGGACTTCCGGAAGGCTTTTGATTCGGTCCAACACAACCTATTGTGGCGTAGATTGTTTGAATGTGGTATAAGCGGAAAAATAATTAGGATCATTAAATCACTTTATGAACAAGCAGAGTTACAGATCATGAATGGTCGCGGCATCTCGGGACGTATCAAAATTACCAAAGGAGTTTTACAGGGTGATGTGATGAGCCCTCTGCTGTTCTCACTGTTTATCAGTAATATTGAAGAATTTTTTTTGTCACACGGTGCAAGAGGGGTACCGCTGAACGGTAAAACAATGATCACAATGCTTCAATACGCAGATGACTTGGTGCTGTTCGCGGATTCCCCGGTTAACCTTCAGAACAATATAAAGATCTTGGAAATGTTTTGTGCGTCCCTCGGTCTTGAGATTAATGTTGATAAGACCAAGATAGTCATATTTAGAAAAAGTTACGCGGTTAAACGGGATGTTGGATTCTATTATGGTGGCTCACGGGTGGAGGTTGTGAATTCCTATAGCTATCTCGGCACTATTTTTCACTACAATGGTCTCTTCAGCGAGGCATTCAACAGCAGAGCACAAAAATCAAGAATATGCGCAGGTACAATGATTAGGTTAGTACATGACTCAGGAATGAGCGACATAAACGCCATAATCAAGCTTTATAACTCCACTGTAGCACCAACCCTTTGCTATGCCGCCGAAGTCTGGGGACTAAGATACTTGGAAAACGCGGATGCTACCCAAAATAAATTTCTAAAAAATATCTTGTATTTACAACGATCTACTCCTGCGTATGTAATAAGAACGGAATTGTCTACCCCCAGGATAAGTTGCACGATAATCAAAAAAGCTTTGAATCTATACCTGCGTTTTTCTAAACTTGGTGACCACCGCTTACCTAAAATAGCTCTAGACAGACTTATTGAATTGGACTCAGCAATGAGTAACAAGCCGCGGTATAATTGGTTCTCCCAACTAAAATCAAGTCTCGAGAGGTTCAACAGCGTCAAATTAATCACGGACGTTACCGACGTGGAAGAGGTAATCAATATTACTGAGGAGATCTCACTTGCTCAGCAACGGGAGGATGGGAATAGAGTTTTGCTCAGCACATATTGCCCAAACTATAAATTTGTGTTGAACAGTAACTCGTATTTTTTCAATAACAGCAATTCTTATTTATTTTCCAACACCAGTTTGTCCATTAAAAGATGCTTGGCCCAGATCCGAACGTGTAACAAGGATGTCTTATTTCTGTACGCTAATCGCGCCACTCACAGAATCAATCTAACTGAAATCTGTACGATTTGCAACACATTGGAATACGAGAATCTCAGCCACATTCTCTTTGAGTGCCCTATGTACGGCTGCTTCAGGACACAATTGCTGAGGCTCAATGATGACCTATGCGAGCTTTTAGCTGATTTGAGCGCCTCGGACGCCAAACAGCTGTTCCATTTTATTCAGAATGCAATGAGACTCAGGTCCTTCATTATGAATGAATGATGGGATGAGTGTGATGTGTGGTTGTGATCTTGTTGCTGCTGTGCTTGATGTACTTGAATAGTTACTGTGTTACTTTGTGTTTTTGTTTATTAAGTTTTTAGCCTATTTTCGCCCCTCTCTTAACTTCAATTGTCTTTCTCATGTTTTTAGATGTACCTATGCCTTGTGTGTATATTGATTATTTAAGATTATTTACCTCAACATTGCTTATGATATGCTGTATATATCGAAAAAGCAATAAATCCATATTCTATTCTATTCTATTCTAAAATGGGACACCTGTATAGCTGGAAATAATTTTGGGTTATAGGTCTCATCAAACCATATAACTTTTTTCCTACATCTTTTTCTCTATCTTGAACGGTAAGACCGTTATGGAATGATTACGCTAGAATGGACCACCCTGTACAGTCTGGTTCATCTTGGATTAAAGTTCAAAATCTTTCTTCTATTCCTCGAAGTATCCTGCTTTGCATTCGGCTCGTATAGTTTGAAATATAACTCGTAGGTATATCATTTCATTGCCAATTACTTTTATTTCCTCGGTGGTAAAAAAGAATTATTGGACTTCCGAGCAACACCAATGATGGTATGTTTTATGCTCCTCGTAAACATCGAGGTCTGGCATTGATGAATGCAAAATGGGAAGTTCAGTTGCAATATTTTGCAATATCACTTAAACTGAACCGAGTTAATGACAGTCTTCTGAGCACTATAAGTGATTTCAAAAAAGAGCAAAAAGACTGCCTTCAGTCATTATCAGTAGACGGCAAATCCACGAAAGAATTGAGAACTGAACTCAGATTATCAGCTTTTGAAGAATGGCGCAAATGTTCTTATCAAGGCGTGGGAGTGACACACTTCCAAACCTCATTCTCGACATCTGATTGGACTGCAGCTATCAAACTTAACGTCAACTACGCGAACTTAAACGGGTGTACCTGGTTCACATCACAACACAGCTCCATCCTCTGCCGACGTTGTAATGACCAGCAGAGAGAAACACCCTCACATGTAATTGGAAGCTGTGAAGCGAACAACGCCCAGATCACCAATCGTCATCACGAAGTTAAACACCGTATAACTGAAGTTTTGAGGAAAAAGAACTTCGAATGCTACGAAGAGGTACACGCTAATCACGCTATCGACACTGAGTCACTGACGGCCTGAATCGCTTGTCCTCGAACCTGTCCGTCATTTTTGGAAAAAAACTGGAAAACACAAAACCCCTGATAGTAGTCCAGGACCGTTTGATAATTTTAAATGATAGAGGTAGACATTTTTGATATAAAGCTGAGTTTTTGCAGAGACATTCGGAAGCATGTTCTCATTCACCAAAAAAAGTCCCCAAGTGTCCCGTTGGCGCTAGCCGAGTTATGGGGTGAAAACCGCCCCTAAAAGTGACACGGTTTTTTGGACACGGTGCTGGTTTTTCTTATTTTTCTGCCAAACGGTCACCTGCACGTAAAATAAGTATAGGACTCAAAATGTTCCCCACTAAAATCTGCATCGAAAAGGTCTGATCAATCACATGCCTAGGTCCCACCCAATTCGCGTAAACAGCGGTTGAAGTGGGGGGTAGTTTCTAGCGCGCCACGAGAAATTTATGTAACGCTGTGTTCTGTGTTTCAAGGTAGATATCTGATAAATGGCTGATCTGACAAAAAAAAACCGTTGGGGACGAAATTGTTCATCATCATGTTCTGCACACGATACATGAGTTGTCAATCCCTTTGGATTTTTTTTTTTTTTGGTTATATCACGAAAAAATGCCCCATATGCAATGCAGAAATTTCAAATAAATTGAAATTTCACAATCGCTTTTGGTCCTAAAAGGCCAATCTCTTTGACACTAGTCATCACTGATATATTCTTGGTCAAATAAAAAAAGTCTTCGCCCGTCCATCCCACATTAACTAAGTTTTGAGGGGGTAAACCACCCTTAAAGTGACTTCCAACTGGTTTTTCTCAATTTTCGGCTATATGGTTGCTCAAATGCAAAATTAGTAGGTGACCGAAAATATTCCTGAGTAAATTTCGCATCGAAAAGGTTGAATACACTAATCAGCTAACTCCCACCCAGCTCTTGCAATCACCGTTCGAAGGTCTACAAGATAGATAGATATAGATAGATAGTTTATTATTCGTTCATATTATTACCATACATATTGTGGTGTTGAACCCATCCAGCAACAGAAAAAATAAATAGATAAAAAACATATGTACAAATACAATTTATAAATATGATAAAACAACAACATACGTAGCGAAGAATAAATAACAAATAAATAAATAACAAATAAACTAGTAAATTAAGACATACATACACACATTAAAAATTTGCATCATCGCTCAGGAATTCCTCAACCGAGTAGTACGCTTGATTAATTGAGAATTGTTTTAGCTTTACTTTCATAATTCTAAGCGGTAGACTTCTTGATGTCGTAGATATGTGATTGAATATTTTTATGATGTTATATGAGCAATTTTTTTGCAAATATGTGAAATTGATTTTTTGGGTTTTTAAATCGTTTTTATTTCTTGTATTATGTTCGTGATCTCAACAATCGAACAACCACATTTATAAATAATTTTTACATAATTTATACTTTTTACCTTCAATTTTTATATTCAGTATTATCTTTTATAGACAGATTAGTATGCTGTGTTCTAGAGCAACTTGCTTAAAAGCAAGCAGCACCACTCTATTTTTCAATAAAGTTGTTTCTCTCTTACGCAAAGTTACAAAATAATTAGGTGCCAAAATTTGTTAAGTTTTATGTTCAGCATTGTTTCTGAGGTTGATAGTTTCATTGGATATGATAAAGCAGGTTGGAAATGAAGGCTGCCAAGTTTTAGATGGGATAGAAGATGACTTAACCCATATCATTTGCTTATACCTATTGCGTTAACGCAATGCAAGAAAGAACATTTTTTTCCTCAGAATCTTGTTTGTGATGGATATGGGAATTATCACCAGGTATCGATACTATCAATAGACAAAGGAATAAACTTATAGGGAAAATTTCATCATAGGAAATACCATAAGTACCTCTCATTTGCGATGAGCAGTAAAACTAGATATTCATTCTTTATAAAGACAAAGAAATAACTAGAGAGGAAGTTGTGAACATCGTTGAATCAAAGGTTTGTGCAAAAGCAAACAATGTTCAGAGAGATAGATTGGAACAAATTTGCAGGAAATTCAAAAAAAATTTCAAGAAAATTCGAATTTTCCGGAAAAAACTTCCAAGTCTTTCCCAAATCATCTCATGGTAAAAACCGTCAATTAAGGCTTCATTTTGAGCTTCATCATTCTGAGTCCATTCTCGATTAGCAGGTTTTTGATTTTCATGTGGGAAACTCCATGAAAATTGAGGAATGGAATTTTCGGAAAATGTTCAAGAACCAGTTACCTCTTGTTTAAAAAAATATTGGTGAAAATCTGTTCACGGGATACAAAGTTGAAAAATTTCAGTTTTTCCAGGATAGAAAACTCGAGAACTATTGGTCCGATTTCAAAACTTTTCTTCTCAAAAATCAATTCAATCCTTTCTTCAGTCATGACTCGAAGCATGTCTGCACCTAAAATGAATATTTCGTGGGGCTTACCGCATGTCTAAATTCGCTCAGCAGTTTTAAGCGCATTTTCCATCTTGATGAAAATGCTATTGCAACCGCTTTGTCCGTCCGTCCGTCCGTTCCTCGAACTCCTCCCAAACTAGACGCCCCAGCTTTCTAATTTTTCAGCTGTTACATAGCTGCCACTCCCAAAGGAGGGCTAGGCTATATTGAATGTCTATATTGCGCCGCCAACATGAAGAAAACCGCCCCCGATAAACTTGAAATAACATGATATATGTACTGCAATTTCTCCCAGACCTTCTGCTCTGGTGTTCTAATTTTATGAATGATACATAGTTGCCACTTATAAACGTAAGCCCAGAAACATTTCGCCTTCAATATGCACCGCTGATATGAAAAAATTGCTAAAAACCGCCCCCAATCACTTTAAAATGAAAAACACAAACCCGAAGACATAGCGATCTAATTCTTTCGGTATATGAACAGCTGACTAAAAATGGAAAAGGATAGGCTACTTTTGATTAGTCGCCGCCCCCAGATTCCGCCCTCAAACGACAAATAGTGCAACTTTCACAATTTTACTGATTGAGATGTTCTCTCAAACATTTAGAAACTGCCAACTCAAATTGTGCAACATTTGCTTCGCCGAACGCTGCCGCTCCCACACGCCGCCCCCAAAGTAAGAGATGAATGAAAAACATGAAATAGATAGATAAACAATAGATAGCTGACTAAAAATGGGAAAGGATAGGCTACTTATCATATGGCGCCGCCTCCAGCTTCCGCCCCCAAAAGAAAAAAGTGCAACTTTCAACAATTTAGACTGATTCAGATGTTGATGTTACCTCAAACATTCAGAAACTGTCAACTCAAACTGTGCAAGAATTTATTTGCCAAACTCTGCCCCTCCCACATGCCGCCCCCAAAGCAAGAGATAAATGTAAAACATAAACCTGAAGACATAGCGATCTAGTTCTTTCGCTATATAGATAGCTTACTGAAAATGGGAAAAGATAGGCCACTTTTGATTAACCGCCGCCTCCAACTCCCGCCCCCCAAACAAAAAAAAACGACTTTCACAATTCTCACTGATTGTCATATTTCCTTAAACATTAAGAAACTCCCAACTCAAACTGTGCAACAGTTACTTTGCCGAATGCTGCCGCCCCCAAACGCTGCCCTTAAAGTAAGAGATGAATGAAAAACACAAACTCAAAGACATAACGATCTAATTCTTCCGCTATATGGATAGCTGACTAAAAATGGGAAAGTATAGGCTACTTTTGATATGGGGCCGCCTCCAGCTTTCGCCCCCAAAAGAAAAAAGTGCAACTTCCAACAATTTTCACTGATTTGGATGATGATGTTACCTCAAACATAGATAAACTCCCAGCTCAAACTGTGCAAGGATTTCTTTGCCAAACTCTGCCGCTCCCACACGCCGCCCCCAAAGTAAGAGATAAATATAAAACATAAACCTGAAGATTAACGATCTAATTCTTTCGCTGTATGTATAGATAACTAAAATGGGGAGAGATAGGTCACTTTTGATTAGTCGCCGCCTCCAGCTCCCGCCCCAAAGAAAAAAATGCAACTTTTATAGTTTTCAATGATTTGTCATATTTCCTTACACATTTAGAAACCCCCAACTCAAACTGTGCAACAGTTACTTTCCCGAATGCTGCCGCCCCCACACGCTGCCCTCAAGGTAAGAGATGAATGAAAAACATAAACCCGCGAAGACATAACGATCTAATTCTTTCGCTATATGGATAGCCGACTAAAAATGGGAAAGAATAGGCTACTGTTGATTAGTGGCTGCTCCCAGCTTCCGCCTCCAAACAAAAAATATTGATGATTGAAAGAATTTTCATTCAAATCTGTTTCATTGACAAGTACCCCATTCTGATAACGAAAAATCACAATGAGTTTCGACTGAAGAGAGTGGGCGAAGAATGATGTTTCTCATTCAACCAAATTTCTTTACATTAATAATATGCCTCTTTAAGAAAATGCGCTACTGAGACTCACGCACGTGAAGGCATACTCACTTGTTTTTAAATTACGGAATGTGCAAGTTCATTTTGGAAAAATTACCGCCGGAAAACTGGAAATGTTTCGCATTTGAAAACAGCCCCACACGACGCCCAATGCAATCTACTTTCGATGCCAGTTAAAAAAAAAATAAGAAAAAAGTCGATCTTCAAGCAAAATAGCGTCTGAATAAAGTCCTGAACCAAACGCAGATCGTCCTAGTCAAATCCCGAGTGAGCGGCCCTCTCCGGGTGATCACGGCCGGGAAAAAATTTAAAAACTCGTAACGCCCGACTGGCAAATGGTAGAAAGCTGCAACTACAAACCTGATTTGATTATTTTGTTATGTTGCTTCCTGTCGAATTTGGTACCTTTACAGCTGATAGATTTTGAACGATTGAAAGTCACATCTCAAAAACTTACCAACTTATTTGACAGCAAGACCCTGTCTGTTGATCAAAGTTCAAGTCGATCGAATCAACAGTTCAGCAACTTTCGTGCCAGAACGTTTTTCTTGCATTATTTGGCATGAACGCGTATTTTAATTGGAGTTCTGTGATCACCAATGCATTAGGCGGTATCGAATTGCTAGAAACGAGTCCTCACTCGAACAATTTCTGCCAAGAAAATACTTTTTCATCCGAATTCCCGCCATTTTGAAAAACTAACGCCATCTGGAGCCTGACAAAACTGCGCGATCAACGCTGCGGGTCAAATCCTTCTAAATACTCCCCGGAACAACTGTGCGAAATTTCTTGCTTGTATCACAATTTGCGGTTTTTTTTTGCCTACCACTTCGACTATGATATAACCCGATGAAATATTTACCATTTGTTTACTTGCAGTTTCATGCCATTGACAGACAGGACGGCAACCGTAATTGTGGCCTTACATCAAATGCTGCAGCTTTCTTTGCAGCAGAGTTCTGATTGGAACTGACGCCTGTTAATGCTGTCAGTGACCAACATTTGACCAATGAGAGCTCGGCAGCAAAAAAAGCTGCAGCATTTGATTCTCAATGTAAGGCCACCGTAAGGCAGAGAAAAATACTAGAAGTAGGGCGGTATTTTCAAAAAAACACTAACTGATAAACACGTTACCATATTTTCGCACTTTTGAAGTTACATCCTAAATAGCGTATTCGTTCATACTGCTTAAGGCTTTTTAAGATTTGTCCATCTGGGAGCACGAGAGGATCTTCAGAAATTTTTCCAGAAGAGACATTGACAACATGGCTTTGTTTATGATTGATTTCAAGACCAATTTGATTGAAACAGGCTTGTGTCAGATCAAATGTTCTTATAGCTGACTTTTCATCTGAAGAAGTTACCACCTGATCGTCGGCAAATCCTGAGAGACATATCCGGTCGTAATTATCCGGTCATGAAAAGTATGAGTCACTCTCAGTTGAGTCGAGTCACTCCCACTCTCAGTCGCTCCAAGTGTTTACTAAGTCACTCACACCCACTGTGGATGTAAATGTGTCACTCTCGATTATTTCGATCAAATAGTATAGTTCAGCTCTAAAATCGCTATATTAGGTAGGTACTGATTGGCCATTCTTCGCGGTTGGAAACAAATGATTCTTTCGGCAAACGTCTAGTTTTTCTTAACTTTGAAACGATCTTTTTCTTGTGCGGAAATACGACACAAACTGACCTAGCCCAAGTTAATTTCGGACAGCTTTTTTTCTCGAACTCGTTCTGGTCTCATAGTTTTGATAACAACATTTATTGACAATGTGTACCTGCAAGAAATGTTAAATTGCCAACATCAAATCGTCAAACGAGAATCGTAACGGCAACGGCAACGGTGGCGACTTTATAATCCCAGCTTAAGGTCGCCATTCACTATCAAACCGAGTATCAAATGCGGTTGACAACCTGGTTGCCGCTTGGCGCTTTGGTTCACATACCTTTGGTTAGCCATGTTTATCGCTTGCTCACACACTGTCAAACACAAGGTCAAACAGTTCCAACAATTAGCAAATTACAAGAGAAAAAGGCATTACTCAAGAAGCATTATGGGTATGTATAATCACAGACAAGAATACATTACTTTACCTGATATTTATAACAGTGTTGGTCAGCCTATCATTCACCGTCGAACACTAAATCGAATCCAACCGCGTTTTATGATTCGTCTAAAAAGTGATAACCGTCCAACGCGCAACACGGTTGGGTTCAACATGTTGGCGCCAGCCACACGCCATCAATCATTCGTCCTACCCAAGTTAAACGCGTTGTTAAACCGCGTTTCATCGTGAATGGGGGTACCTTAAGATGAAAACATCCCCTAAAAAACCTGTTCGGGAGGCATTTTCACTTGTTGTATATGTATTGTATTTGATTTCAGCTAGGTACACAGGCTTTAGCAACATTCGAAACTGAAGCCTTGAAAAGGTGGAAGGTCTTTACCCTCGTCTTAACACCACACCGTGAAACTGAGACACACCGGAAACGGAGGTTGTTTTCGTTTGTAGCTCAATCGACGAAAGCGCGTTTGTAGATCTGTCGCCTCCAAAATCAAAATTCATACCTACTATGCGACGGCCCTAGATACTGTTTAGTTTTACACAATGGTTTTATATACAAAAAAACTTGTAGGTACTTCCATCAGATTTGCACAACAATTCAACATAAATTCAATTGCACATCGCACTACCTAGAATAATAAATAAAAAAACAGCACCCAATTAACACTTGATTTTTATAATAATAATAATGGTGATGATGATATTTTTCCCGCACAGAGGCGCATAGTTACCTATTGAAACGCGACTATAGCCTAAGAAACATCACTGGAGTTCTATCACCCGGTAACTATTATCCTCTGTTGAATTTCTATCTATTTAGTAAATATAGTAGTAAAGTTCTATAGTAAAGATTAGAGCACATGGTGGTTCGTCACATAATTCCAAAACAGCTTCATATCTGAAGGCCACAGGCCCTCGGCAGAGCTGGCGTACAGAAACCTCTGTGAAACATCAGAGCTGGAGTTCACCAGGATTCTTGCGACGTTTTCTTCACTCATCACTAGTTCCTTGATATTCGTGAGTCTCAGGTGGATCCTTTCGGTCAGAACTCCCGTGACGTAAATGTCATCGATCCAGAAAAAGTCCTGCGAAATCTGAGCCTCACTGTACAGATCGAACACAACGTCGGGAGAATACAGCAGCGCCCAGCCGGGACAGTAATCGGGATAGGTACGGTCGGGATATTCCTTGAAAGAGACGCGCCAGTTGGAACGAAATGAACGTTTCACGTAGACTTTTCGCAGAACAATGCAGAAGAGCATCCGGGCCCCGCCGAAGGGCGAAAGGTCCTTCTGGAGGAAATGGAGCATGGTGGGCAAATTGACGAAGACGTCGTCGTCCAGCTTCAAGACGTACTTGGCATGAGGACAGTGGTAGATGGCGTACTTGAACACCATGATGTGCTTGTAAGTGATGTTGCGGTATGTGTCGTCGAAGGTGCCCTGTATTATATCCTGCAGAATTGAAAATTATATTACAAACGATCGTTTTTAGTAGGTACGTATACCTAATCAGTTTCACGACTTTTTTCATTAGAACAATGAAGCTATGTGAAAAACGTGTTGTGTTGGCACGAATGATATCATGCTAACTTACCTAATGTTAACGTCTTGATAGATGTGCTAATGTGCTATGCATGTATAATATGTGACATATATGTAATAGAATCTCTTCATCGGTTTGTGGCTCTTCGTTATTATTGTTAGGTAGCAGTACGGTGGCCATGCACTGTGCTACTGAAACCAAGGAGATGCTCAAGCGCGATGGAAGTAAAGAAAATGGAATGAAAAATGCCCACTGCCCAGAGCCATCTCCCGATGCTCATGACGACTAGTAGAAAATACTACAAACTTCATCTTATACTTGAACAGCAAATAGGTATGAAGAAGGAGATACATACAGAAAATGAACACAGTGCATTCACGCGCGTGTCTTTGTCTCTACTTTCGTGTCAACCAACCGACAAATGTCACATACAGAGGGTGTCTCAAAACCTCTGTTTTAGCCAATTAGGCCGCTGTAAAATTTGACAATTTCAATTTGCACCTAACAACTCTCGCGCCATCTGACCTACTCGTACCTGTTTATTCAGAAATTGAGTCGTAAGGGTGTTTGCTGGGCTTGATGATTTATACGGATTTTCAAGAATAACAAACCTGATAGATTTCATTCTCGTGGTCCACTTTTTGCTGCACATCCGGCGTGGCGGCAGTGCCCAGCATGAAGGCCACGCGTACCCTGTCGGTGCTTTTGCCCCAGGTCTGCCGGATGGCTTCACGCTTCCAGAAGTTCAGGGTGGAAGAGTGAATGAGAACCAAAAGGATGGGAGGTTCCTTGTTGTTGCACACCAGGTTCAAAATTTTAAATTTGAAATTCAGGTTGATGAGATGGTTGTAGTCGTTCGAAGGTAAACTGTGGACGGGATGGGTGTACGTGGTGGCATGGGACGTGTATAAGGTGTAGGCCTTGGGCTTGTCGAGGTGATCCTCGAGCGGAGGCCCCATCAGGTTCTTCAGATTCCGCATCTCCTTTATGATTATGTATACCAGCAGAAACAATACAATGTACAGCAGACTAGGCCAGAATCTTCGATCTAGCATTACAAGGTATGTTTACGGCAGCGTTTTTTATATGATTGGTTTCATACCTATCCTTGGAGAAACATAAAAACCGGGTTTTAGTTTCCCATTTGACATTCATTCAGTATTCACCATGTATTCACGTGACACTTCGACAGTTGAAATAACAGTAGGTTTGTTTGCGTCGCATGAACTTTCTGCACTCAAACTGCTGTGATTGGTCAGCTGCTGCCAGGAACCCCACGCTATTGGCTAGGGTGCAGAAAGTGCAAAAAGTTCATGCGACGCGAACAAACCTACTATTGGATCGGATCGAAATAATTGAGAGTGAGTCATTCACATATCCACAGTGGGTGTGATCGAGTGAGTAAGTGAACACTTGGAGTGTTGCGGCGAAGAACGTGGAACTAGGGTGAAAAGTATGAGTCACTCTCAGTTATCCACGCTCCAAGTGTTCACTTAGTCACTCACACCCACTGTGGATATAAATGAATCACTCTCAATTATTTCGATCAAATAAACTGCTGGACAACGAAGTTGTCGGTATCGGAAAAATGGTCCGACTTTGGAGGTCAATATCCTCGTCAATATCTCTCGATTGCCGATTGCGATTTGCAAAATTACGACTTCATCGTACCCCCATTTGTCAAAAAAAATTTTTATGTAGGTATTCTAATGCAAAAATTATGAAGTATGGTGTCTTATCCCGAAACGGTTCTGGAATTTCCCGGATTGGAAGTCTAACATTTAAGATACAAATTTTTATGTTGAATGTTGCAGATTTACGAAACTCAGGCATAGCACAAGCACAAAAAGTATAACGTCCAGGGGGGCTTTACTTCACTCGTACACTGAAAGTTTCACATTGTTACCATGTTCAGGGGCTTAAATCTGCAAATAGAACATGTTCCATATCTAAAATTCTGATGAAATTCTGACGAAATCCAACGTACGAAAAACAGGCAGGGACAACCACTTGAAAAAGTGTCCCCTGAGTGGCCCCACACCAAATATTCGAGTTGTGTTGAAAGTTAAATTGTTCTGGACTGTTGTACGAACAATCTTGCTCAATGTCAACATCCATTTATCAGAAGTGACTTAATATCGCGTGCCAACAAGGCAAATCTGTAACATTCAAAATAAATTTTTTTATCTTCGATGTTAGACTTCCAATCCGGATAATTCCAAAACCGTTTCGAGGTAAGACACCACACTCCATGATTTTTGTATATTAGAATACATGATAAAGTTTTTTTCGACAAATGGGGGTACGATGAAGTCGGCACAACTTTGCAGCATTTCATGTATCAGCCTGTTGAAATTTTACATGAAGTCTCTCAACATTCACTATTATAGGATGGATTACGGAAGCATTAGGCTAATTAACACAATAAACAAAACGGAAATCGCATCCGGCAATCGGAAGTTATCGGTCTTTAAAGTTGAACCATTTTTCCGATACCGACAACTTCGTTGTCCAGCAGTTTAGTATATAGTTCAGCTCTAAAATCGCTATTAGGTTGGTACCTACTGATTGGCCATTCTTCGCGGTTGAACAAATAACTCCTTCGGCAAACGTCTAGTTTTTCTTAACTTCGAAACGATTTCTTTCTTGTGCGGAAATACGACAAAAACTGACCTAGCCCAAGCTAATTTCGGACAGCTTTTTTTCTCGAACTCGTTCTGGAATCTGGTCTCATAATTTTGATAACAACATTTCTTGACAATGTGTACTTACCTGCAAGAAATGTTAAATTGCCAACATCAAATTCAATAGTCATTTTTTCATTATTGCCATCGATCAGGAACTTTAATTTCAAGAGAAATTAATAGCTTGGACTGTTTCCTGTTTATCAGACATTTGATAGAATCTCGAAATGCACGTCGGGATACCAAAAAATAATAATTTCTCAGAGCGCGCGGAAATCTGCAAAACCTCATCTAAACACACCTGAAAATAGTACTAACCAATACTACAAAAATTACAACACTAAAGTGACCTAAACTGGTTTGTACGTCACGTCACTCATTGTTTTGGTTTTCGTAGGGTGGGTTACAACTTTTTCTAGGTGTTTAGATGCAGCTTTGCAGATTTAAGCGCGCTCCGAGAAGAATTTATTTTTCGGTAATCTCACAGGAAGTGATCCCTGGTCAGGAATTCAGTGGTTAGGCGTTGATGATCGCTTCGTATTTAGGGAAACTCTGCCAATAAAGAAGCTAAATAATTTCATGAATTTATTCATGAACTTGGCACGTCTTGTAATTTTTGACTTGATACAGGGTGTGTAGTATAGCTATTTATGTAGAGACGACTTCTCTAAATATTAAATACAGTAAATGTACAGATAGATATTATTGAACAACAATTTTTTAGAATTATCAATTTTTTATCCTCTAACAAAACCACACTATGGGGGTTATATATGCCATCAACACCCTGTATTTCAATTAGTATAATCACCTAATGATATATTCAGCAACAATATGTAAGTAATCACTTTGAACAATAATTTTTGCACTAGAATTTCAAGTACGTAGTAGGTACTTTATAATATAATACAAATTAATAAAATTAGTTATACATATATTTGAATAACAGAATTTCATCTATAATGATTTTAAATTGCAACAAACTAATATCAAAATTACAATAATAATCAATCGATGTAGGTAGGTGCCCACTGGGTGATAACTAATTTAGAAAAATAGGTACCTATATAGAAAATCTATATTTGAAATCATATCATGCCTAAACCTAATGACTCAAAAATAAAAATTAAGTACAAGCAGTCACTTCTAGAAAGTGTTTAGGTACTAATAACATGGACCCTTTCGACATTTTTTTCTAATTGAATCGAATTCCACGACAACAGTCGATTAAAAGACCAGATTGTCAGGATAATATTCGTTTTATATTGCATAAATAACTTATGTACCCACTTCAATGGTATAATGTACAATAAATAATAATTATCATATTAAGTTCATAGGCACTTTTACTGAGAAATACAGCCAAGACAGCATTCACAAGACGTCTTGACATGCTACTTGACCAAATAAAGTCAAGTCCAAAAACGTTCCAGACTGAAATTGATGAGCTTGAAAATATGTTGTTTATTGGGCCCGTTTGCATTGTTTGAACATGAAATTATTCTGAGCCTATATACCATGACAACAACTACTTCTTCAGTGAAATAAGGGTTGGTGTATGGTATAAAAGGGAAAATGTCAAGAAAAAATGGTGCAAACGGTTCCCTTGGTATTGAGCAGATTATCGAGAACGTTTAAAGACTGCTTCAAGTTGTTGGCCATTACTTTTTCTTGTTTCCAGTCTTGGACTCATTTTTACTCCTTTTTGAAGGACAGTCTTGGATCTAACCATTACATAACATCTTTTTTGATTAAATACTTTATGTTTCAAGTACTAAAATGTTTTGAGGTACTAAAGTGCTATAGCCTAAGAAACATCACTGAGATCTATCACTCTATATCATGCTGTTGTATTGAGTAAAGATTTGGGCACATGGTGACTTGTCACGTAATTCCAAAACACCTTCATGTCTGAAGGCTGCAAGCCCACGGTGGAGCTGGCATACAGGAACGACTGTGAAACATCCGAGCTGGAATTAGCCAGGATATTTGCGTGGTTGTCTTCACTCATCACTAGTTTCTGGACGTCGGTGAGTCTCAGGTGGATCCTTTCGGTCAGGATGCCCGTGACGTAAATATCATCGATCCAGAAAAAGTCCTTTGAAATCTGAGCCTCCTTGTACAGGTCGAAGACAACGTCGGGAGAGTACAGCAGCGCCCAGCCAGGACAGTAATCGGGATAGGTACGGTCGGGATATTCCTTGAAGGAGACGCGCCACTTCGAGCGAAATGAACGTTTGGCGACGACGTCGTGCCGGACAGTGCAGAAGAGCATCCGGGCCCCGCCGTGGGGTGAAAGGTCCACCTGGAGGAACTGCAGCATGGTCGGCAGGTTGACGAAGACGTCGTCGTCCAACTTTAAAATGTACTTGGCATGAGGACAATGATAGATGGCGTACTTGAACACCATGATGTGTTTGTAAGTGATGTTGCGGTATGTGTCCTCAAAGGTGCCCTGTATTATGTCCTGCAAATACAAAATATTAGTAAGTAGGTACCTAACCATTAATATATTTTTTTTAGGGTTTGATCAAGCAACGAAGTCGAATGTCTTTTTATTTAATAGAAAATGGGTGGGTAAGGTAGTTTCGTTTGAGATATTGGACATTCAAACTACAGCGAACAAATTTCTGGCAAAAGACTACAGGGGATGTTCCAGTAAAGTGGAATCACCTCCATATTTTCTTCCCTGGCACAATTCCATAAAATTCCTTCAAGGGAAAACTTGGAAGGTGCAAGAAATTTTGCGTTGGAACCGAGAGAATTCGCTGAGCCAAGAGCTGTGCTGCTTGAAAATGGAATGAAATATTGTAACTAGACGCGCCACTGTATAAATTTCGGCCGTGCCCCAGCTTCAACATTGTTCTATAGAAATCAGTGACATGAACATTCCTGAACCCGCAATTGCATGTAAAATACAATGCCTGAAATTTATGAGTTTGCCAGCAAAACAAGGAAGCGAACGGTTGATTTTGGAGCGACATATCATTGGAAGCAACGTTTCAAACAGCGAAGCAAAGATTTCTAAAGTTGGTGAAATCTTCTAATAAGGCTGAGCCAGTAAAAGTTATTGCAGTCAATTATATTATCCTTTAGTTTCTTTCAAACTCCTGCAAACTCGCACTAAGAACAAGCTTCAGTTCATGATGAATACCTACCTGAGGGTGCTTGCCGGCCTAATCTACAGACTTTATTTGGATAACAAACCTGGTAGCTTTCATTCTCGACGTCCACGTTTTGCTGCACGTCCGGCGTGGCGGCAGTGCCCAGCACGAAGGCCACGCGCACCCTGTTGGTGTTCTTGCCCCAGGTCTGGCGGATGGCTTGGCGCTTCTGGAAGTTATTGGTGGAAGAGTGAACAAGAACCAAGAGAAACGGGGGAGCGCTGTCGTTGCACACCAAGTTCAGTATTCCAAATGTGAAATTCAAGTCGATGAGGCGGTTGTAGTCGTTCGAAGGTAAGCTGTGGACGGGATGGGTGTACATAGTGGCGTTGGACGTGTACAAGGTGTAGGCCTTGGGGTCGTCGGAGGGGTCCTCGGATGGGGGGCCCAGACTTCCCGGAATCCTCATCTCCCGTATGGTGATGCATACCAGCAGAAACAATAGTATGTACAGCAGACTGGGCCAGAGTCTTCGATCCAGCATCCTTACAAGGGCATATTTGCACGGCAGCGCATTTTTGTATCCTTGAAGAAACAATAAAAACCAATTAATATTTTTTGCTCAATAGTCCGGCGAATTAGTGGATGGATCATGAACTCAACCATGACTTTAGATAGCAACAAGTTCAAACAAGTTGTTTTAAACATTCTATTCACATTTCATTTATGTCATTTCAACTGTTTTATAGATAAAAGGTGAAAGTCCATTAAATGAGTGTTATTTTTAATTTTGTTTGTACAATTCTGAGTACCTAACTTGTTTATTTTGGAATGTTTGTCATTATGTTATACATTTATTGTAATGTTCTAAACAACGCTGAGCTATTTTGCCCGATTTTTTTTTTATTAACACAAATGAAATTTCATAATCTGCCTGTACAGGCAATGAGTAAAGAGTACAAGAGCCGGGTCCATGACACTTGAGCGACACATTGTAAACACTTTTGACAACCACGAAACAAACTCTGTTGCCTTCTACTCACGATGATTAGTCCCGACCGAGGGGGAAATTACGATCACACGTATAGTTTCTTTGCAGCTGAATTGCTTACGTCGCACAGTGGGACGAATGGCTACATTGATTGGACAAAAGTATTCCGATCCAATCTCCAAATTCAGAGCGGGTTCGAATCCCAGCTTCGGCAATTTTTTTTTCGAATTTTTATTCAAGGAGCTCGCCGAGTGTTATACTTTTTTTTCAAAGTAGTTTTCATAAGCTACAATACCACAAAGTTTCATTTCATTATGGTCAGTTTTGTGGAAAATATGCCTCATTTAGTTTTCAACACACCATCTCAAAGAAAATTACAAAAAAGCCTTTGTCGCAGGCCGTCGCAAGAAGTACTATAAGAAGATCGAAATAGAAGGATGGTGGATCATCCTGGAGGTATTCTCATGATGACCCACCATGACCCGCTCTTGAAAATCGTGCTCAAAGTTCCGCATCTATAGGGTTTTTCTGCGGTCATATCAATCTGAGTTGATATACTTACCTAGAGTTGATGAAGTTCGACACACGGCACGGTACCTAAGAAAACAACTCTATAACAAATAATATTAGGTACGTATACGTATCCCGTACTTTATCAACTCTAGGTAAGTATATCAACACAGAATGATAAGACCGCAGAAAAACCCTATAGATGCAGAACTTTGAACACGGTTTTCAAGAGCGGGTCATGGTGGGTCATCATGAAAATACCTCTAGGATGATCCATCATCCTTCTATTATGATCTCCTCATTGTACTTTTTGCGACGGCCTGCGACAAAGGCTTTTTTGTAATTTTCTTTGGGCTGGTGTGTTGAAAACTAAATACGGCATATTTTCCACAAAACTGACCATAATGAAATGAAACTTTCTGGTATTGTAGCTTATGAAAACTACTTTAAAAAAAAGTATAACATTCGGCGAGTTCCTTCAATAAAACTTCGAAAAAAAAAATTGCCGAAGCTGAGATTCGAACCCGCTCTAAATTTGAAAATTGGATCGGAATACTTTTGTCCAGTCAATGTAGCCATTCGTCCCACTGTGCGTCGTACTGCCCTTCTTTGCGGTGCCTACGTACAACATTGCGTAACATTGTTTTGTTGGTAAGTGATGAGTGATGAACCCCGTACGTGTTCTAATTTTCCACTGGAGTGATGCAGGCAACTAACAATACAACAACATCCAGAGACTTACACTGTTCTTTGAACGTGTTGTTCCTTCTTTATTTTTTTTGCAACAATTTCTGGATAATCCGCAAATTTCAGATTATCATTCCACACGCCATTCTGAGTGATTTGCCTATTTTTTTGTTTTGATTTGTGTCGCTCAAGTGTCTGGACCCAAAAATACCTGTGAATTGCTTTGAGCAAATTTTTTGAATGTACCAACAATGTCTGAAAGGTTATAGAAGGTTTATAATTCTGGAAAAGTTTCAGATATAAAATTCTCGGTGGCGTAACAATGCCGACATCGGGTGCCGTTCCTAGATCTCACAGGAAGAGCTTTTACGGGGGTACTAACGTAAGATCAATTAATAACTGACTGACTACCATTCAATTTTTTCTGCGGTTATCCGAAAAATATAAATACAACCTTATTCTTCTGCCGCATATAGCGACGTAGATAATTTTAGTTTTTCTGATTTTAGCATCACACACTATCCTTACCCTAGAAAAGAGATATCCACCAAGATTTGACTAGGAAAATGCGCAGTAGGTTCGGTCGGTCCTTTCTTTCTTTCGCATTGAGTACGATCATTCGTCTCACTCTTCAGCTCAACGAAGGTTACTGTTGTATGTTGTGTTGCCTATTATTATGCTCCAGCTTCATCAAAATTCGAAAGTGAATTGAGTACCTAGGTGCATCTCATTAGATTACGTTGTTATTGAGTGTTAGGACGCTCAATTAAGAGCACCAAAATTGCAATAGTGACTTTGTGAATATCTAGAATAGCGTCTGACCGATCTAAATTGAAATTTTCGAAAATATTCCTGAAACATTTCAGTTAGGTAGTTATATTTTTTCCTTCGAATCAGTCAAAGTGTGCCAAACAATTAAGGAATCGCATTTTATAGCATGTTTTATGGTGGCCTCCGAATCTTACATCAGATTTTGGAAAGAAGAGATTTCAAGCTATGAAATGTTAGTGATCTCAAAAATTGATTTCTTTTTCATTGTGTTTTCTACAATATTGGTTAAAAAAGTAATGGTGAGGGGAAATGATAATTCGAGTAATTTTAAGGGTGCGTATTCATTCTTTTGAGATTATTCAGTTTTCGAGATTATTCAATCTTCAAGTTTATTCAATGTTCAGGACCACCTGACTTTTGGTTAAAGGCCTTCATGACCAAGTTGTAAGAAAAACTGCATACATTTTCGCAGAACATGCAAAGTGAAGAACGTGTATCTCTGCGTAGGTATTTTGGTTTTAATGGGAGCAAAAAAAATACAATAGTTCTGCTAACTATGAACTATGTACCGAGCGTTCATTAATTAAATGGGTCAAGGGTGCCTGTGACTTTAAAAACATCTGTCGGAACTAGCATCGTTCATTTGATGTCTGTAATTTTTTGGTTATCGTAATTTGTCAAACCAGTCGCAGTTTTCGTTTTCAGAACATTTTGAATGTGGTTTTCATGACAGGGCACAAAACCTACATGATCGAGGAGTATTTTCGAACTTGAAGTATTCTTGTGCACTTATGGCAGATCAGAGATCAATAATATGGGACGTAACTTGTCAAAGTTTGACAAATTTATTACAAAAAGATTACGCTAGTTTCGACAGACATTTTTGAATTCACAGGCACCCTTGACCCATTTAATTTATGAACTCTCGGTATAAAGAATTATAAAGTCTACGTCATTATGCCGCAAAAGGTTGAATATTTATCTTGTTTTTCCAGATAAAGGCAATAAACTGCGAAATTGCGTGACTGACTGTACACAGGTGTATCAAAAAGGTCGGACCAAAACAATATACGGTGGAATGGAATTTATTATGAAGCCTACAAAAATTGTTTAAAAATTCTTCGACTTTTACTGTTGAAGTTATATATGGAAGGTCTTTGAGTGCTCTTCCGAACCCTTCTGGTTCCATTATTCTAAAAGATTTTGGTAAACTGTTGCTGGTAGAGTTATGAATGAGAAAATTATCAATTACTGTACTGGTGTGTACCTAGATTTTCATTTACAATAATAAAGAGTGAGACACGAAGAAAAAAAATCAATTTCTCTAAAAAAATTTCTTCGTACGAAACTATGTCATATTTTGCTCTACATCGGTTGAGTGACCAAGTGATGGTTCGACAGCATTTTTGAGAAACAATAATTTTCAAGGTTTCTGACTCACTCTGTACCGAAGACAGAAATTCGATATACATCCAGTGGCTTATATTTCTTTCTCATAAATCTGTTACCAACAGTTCATATTGCTTTGAAACAACGAGCCAACAAGGTGGGCTCCCATAAGTTCCTGACCAATTTGAAATCGTTGTGAATTTCGTCTGTAATTTATTTGTGAATGAATCACTTTATCGAGTAGACCTTGGGAGTTTTATTCATATCAACAATAGAAAATAGCGTTTTTTTAGATAACTGTCGCTTTCGGCCTCGCAACGGTCGGATTCTTTTGATAGCGCTCTCCATAACTTTTCGTAAAATGTATGGTTAAATAATCCAGAAAAACGTTCTAAAAAGAGTCCGATTTTTTGAATCCAAATACGGCAACTCTTTCGAAAATTTGATTCTTTCTAGTTGATGTAAATAATAGCTCATTACACTACACAATTTCTTGTACAATTTATTGAACAATCTGTCAATATGATAAATACAAGAAAGGAAAAGAAAAACATGCTAAAGAAAGGAAAAAATCTCGTCAATTAAACAATCAAGTTCATTGTTTATTGACAATATTTTGGCAGATGGTTTAAGAAATTGTACAAGAAATTGTGTAGTGTAATACAGCTAGAACACGGCCATGATTTCAAATCGGTCAGGAACTTCTGGGCCACACCTGTTCAAGGATCCAAAGGGTACCCTTTGGCTCTTCATAACTTCAAAGAATCGAAGAATATTTTCAATATTTTTAGTGGGATTCCTAATGCCGGGTGTACCTAATTTAAAATTAATTGTGGATTGGAGTAATAGCTGTATTACACTAGGTTTCGTGATTACACTACACAATTTCTTGAACAATCTGTCAAAATAGTGTCAAAAAACAATTAACTTGATTGTTTAACTGACAGATTGTACAAGAAATTGTGTAGTGTAATACAGCTTTAAGATAATTATGTAGAAGTGGAAACGTATGTCCGTGACTTGATTCATCTTCCCGCGTTTGCCTGTTGCCTGACCGCAAGAGCGCAATTTGAATCAAATCACGGATATACGTTTTTACTTTGTCACTGCAATTCGGAATTTTTTAAAAACACTCGGTAGATTCCGAGGTAGATTCCATTAAGGAGGGAGTTAAATTGGTAGGCGTAGCGGAATCAAACGCCGTGGGCTTATTCCCTGGCAGAAATTTACCATTCAGGTCTCTTTCAAAAGCTACAAGGATGTACTTTGATTTGGGCCCATTGGCATTTTCAAAATCCAAAATAACTTTTTCAAATTCCAAAATTTTAATTTTTTTTCTGGATTTTGGAAATGCCAATAGGCTCAAACTAAAGTACATCCTTGTAGCTTTCGAAAGAGATCTGAATGGTAAATTTCTGTCAAGGAATAAGCTCACAGCGTTTGATTCTGCAACGACTTATTTTACCACTTTAACTCCATCCTTAAGCGTATATGGTTTTTGTCAGACGCTTTTGAATCACCTCTATAACTAAGATCAGCAAGACTTTCCTCCTCTAGGTAGGCTGTGGTCTGGCCATTGGCAGGCAAACGAGGCTGATTTTGGCCAGGCCACCAGCCTGCCTAGAGGAGGAAAGTTTTTGATCACACGGTATTATGTAGGTAATACGATAATAATTTAAGCCTTGATTTAGCTATCCACTACCTACTCGGCAAATATTTAGGTAGTTCTTCCAAAGCTACAGATGATCTCATGGTTATGATCTCATGATAACGTTGTCAAATTAACATGGATAAGTCTTTACAAGAAATACTTCATAGATCGAGCAGTGACATTCAAGAAGATTTGGTTTACACAACAAGATTTGATCTCATGATAATGTTGTCTTCTATCTAGAAGTTATCCATGTCACGAACGTCTTTACCCTATATCTAGTTACGACAAAAACGAAGTTTTTTGTCAACTCGCTCAAATCGGCTACCCAGTAATATCTCTGGAAATAAAATAATCGTTGCAACAGTTGAATCTATGACAGCCGAACCAAGGTTAAAATTATACTCGAAGTGAGCAACTGGTCCTAATGGACTTGGAGCAAACCACACTTTCCCACACAAACTCATACGAATAAGAATAAAAATCACTACCCATAATCACAGTGAAGATTAACACGGTACGTTATTGTTGAGCTATCACTTACGCTAATGCACTTGTGCTTGTGATCCACTGACCAGCATTTGACGTAGGTACCGTCCTAAGCACCCACTTGGAATGCATATCAGCAGAAGTCTTCCGTTTTTCCACACTACTTCTTTGGCGCCACGTAAAAAAGACATACTTATGATGGTAAGTATCATGACTTGAATGATATTAAGCGGAGAAACATCAGCTTTCAGTATTGATAGATATTTTAATTGGAGAGTATAGCTGGAACTCGCCTCAAAGACCCATTAACAATTTATATACCAGCCCGGCTGCGGCTATTTAAGGTAATGGCACATTATATGAACTTGTAAGTCCAATAAAATTATTGTGCGTTCCACTAATTCTACTATAGCTGTGCTACAAGTGTGATTGCAAGTTTCTTTTATTGCTATACAGAACTACCGAGATAAATAAACAATACCAGCACGGCCGTATAGCTAAAGTAATGGAGTGTATAGAGAAGCACTTAGTTTGATCGTTCGGGAATTGAAGCATGGTTTGAATTTTTTACTGGATAAAGATAACCGCATAGGCACAAAATTGATTCCTCGTACCTACTCTCATCTTCAAAGTGCTTCAAGACCGACGCTTTTACTGTGAAATTGTCTTATTCTCTTCGTTTTTGTTCTCAATAATAATTATAGGCAGGTATGTGCCTAGTAGAGTGAAGTATTTGCAAGTTTTATTGAGGACAGCTCCGTTTGAAATTGTAACATGAATTTTTAATTAGGTAAACGTATATCGGTAATCCATAATGCGACTCTGTTTCTCATATACTTATCGTGTAATTTTATTTAATCTAGAAATGGGTGGATGTCGGGAATCGTATGTTATGAAATATGAATTATACGGTGATTATACGCCAGCATCTGTTGCTAACTTCATATTCCCACAGGTTAACCAAAAGCAAGCTCCGATTTTCTATTTAATATTCTTCCTTTTCACTGTCCACGAATGATCAAGGCTATGGGAGACGTCTCAGCGCAAAATAACTATATTTCTTCATGTGAAAACACATGAAATACCCAAATAACAAACCAAGTTTATACCTATACGTTGTTTCAGAAATATTGCTATCCCAGTAGGTCATGAGAATCTAAATGCAGCTTTAGATTTAGTTACAAAAAACGTCAAATCAAAAGTGTAAATCTCATGGGAACTTCATTATTTATTTTCAGGTTATAAGTCAGATCTTTCACTCCTTTCAGTCAGAAAGTATTTCTTCAGTTTTTTATCGAGTATCACGTGCGGCACCCCATTCAAGGTGCACTTGAAGAAAGATATATGCAGTTTTGATGTCGAACCGTCTCTGTTTCCGATCTCAGGACCAAAAAAAATAGGCACCTGGGGGAGTCAGCAGATTTCGTTCTTGCCAGTCTCAATCAACATTGTGCACATATCACACAGGTAGATAGTAAAGCAGGTTAGCAAACTCCATGGCCTTGAGAGGGATCAGATATCAAGGAAGATCTGCTTCTAAAGCCGAGTTACGCTGTTCTATTTCAACTGAGCCTTTTAGTGAAGACAGAAGCACGAAATCTGGTAGGATATGGCACAACAGACTGTACTGTACCTACTCTTTTGATTGAGAACGGGCGCCTGGCTGATTTTCTTCTCGACTGGGCTCAGGGATCCACGGCCACTTTTTGGTTGTAAGTAGTGACAAACCTTGGCTTCTTTTTGCCAGTAAGTACGCGTTTGACCGTGCAGTACGTTACTAAATATCAAAGCAACGCGCTGAATGCTGGCAGCTGCATTGTTGGAATCTCTGAAGAATTCTTCGTAACAGCGTCAAAGTATTTCACGTTCTATCGCAGATAAATGAACTGGATCCCCACACATGATGGCGTGAAAATTATCAGGTGAACCAATGAAGGAACAACACAACAGTAACAGTAGGTATAACGTAACAGGAACAACAGTAACTGTATAAGTAACACGTACAGATTCTTAAAACTTGCGTCGATAGGTGCTTATTACGATTTTCTTTCCAAAAGCTATCTAGGTCGACAGAAACATGACAGTTTGGACAACAGTAAAAAACTCCGCGGTTGATTTTGATTGACATGTCACACTGACTTGGGACTAAAAACAATAAATGTTTTAGAACTAGACAAAGCTAAAGCGACTTTTACCATATACTTCCAATGCCTACTGAGATAGCAATCAATCTGAAACAACGTATACGTCACTGATCAAATATCTCTTCCTACGACCTACGAATACTAACTATGGTGTGATCAGATGAATTCTCAATTTAGGCACGCTAAGAACTGGTTAAATTCAGGGGTGCGAATCTGACGTTTGGCCAGGGCACAGCCTGCCTAAATTAAAATTCATTTTGTGTCCATCGTTGATAACGACATCTAGTGCGTTTCACACGCTTTTCATTTCCCCAATCCCCACTGACACTTATAAGAAGAATGGAATTGATATGACAAAATTTTTTATGATGGTCAAGAACAAAGTTGTTTAGGTCCTGTACGGTAGATAGGGCGGTACTGAATGGTGCATGGGAAAAATTCTCACATCTTGAAATTTTGAGGGGCCCCCAGTCGCCCCCTAATGGACAAATTTTTGAGTGCTGCGGGTCAAATCACTTGAAATTTTATATAGTTTGCATATGCCAAATTTCATTGCAGTATCACAAAATGCAGAATCAGGGTCATTTCGCTAGCGTACCGCTGCAACTACAATGGCCGCATTCGTAAGTCACAACAGTTGTGGAGCACTTGTACGCCATTGGTCAAAATTAAAATTTCGACGAATCGCGTGGAAGTGCTCCACAACTGTTGTGACTTACGAATGCGGCCATTCAGAGCACTCGAATTCAAAATTTGACATATAAAATCGCATTTTCTGCCCGAATATTCGCATCTGGGAACCCAGCTTATTCTCTCGCAAAACTGTCAGTGGAAGCAGGCAGCAGAGCAAGACCAATTCGTATGCAAAATGTAGGTAGGTACTCACTTGTTCCATTGCGGCGCCGGCGGCCAGGAAGACAGAAAAAGCGAGGTAGAGCAAAATTTGTTTTTTGTTTCATTCGCTGTTGAAACCTTAGTGCCATGGTGTTCCAAGGTACAAAAATTCGTCGCCAGTCTTGGACAATTAATAAAGTCCCAAACAAGTGAACAGCTATCGACAAGTTTTCTTCAATGAAGACTCAGCATTGCCGCTTCCGATTTTGCGAGCATGTTCAAAATGACACTGTCACAGTGACATTCCTGACATTTTTGATTATTCCATTATCACACAGTCAGACCAACCCCACTCAAAATCCCTGCCGTGGCGCGAAGCTTTTAGGGGGAATTTTTCAAATTCGTTTTTCTCTGTAGAAAGTGACGGTATTTTTGTAAAATTCTCAGTAGAGTCCCCTTACCACTTATACTAGCAATAAAAAGTATTTCCAGCTAAATCTATTCCATTGGCAAGTACCCCATTTATTTTTCCAATTTTCCTAGAGTATTCGAGTTGAAAATGCAAAACAGGCCTCGCTTATCGAGACCGGACTCAAATGATGGAGCTTAAAATAAAGACTTAATTGACGATTTTCACAATAGTCAGGGTGCAAGGCCCTTCTACGATAGTCCGGTGGTTAAGCGCCAAAAAAAGCTCGAACTATGCATTTTGAGCTTAAGCAATGCGCTTTTGGGGTTCGATTGGGGATCCCCATACCTTAATTTCAAGAGTTGGAGACATCGGTGCACTCGATGCGGAGGGGGTCTGGGGGGCCCTTGAAAGTTGAAGGTGCGAGGCTTCTCACCAAATCACCATACCACCACAAAATTCCTACTTGGATGTCATTAAACGACTCTCACCTACACATTGACAACATTTGTTACCATGTCCCAACAGTTCTTCACACTGAAAAAAATTAAATCTTATGACAGATCGGAAAAAACTGTTTTTCTCAATTCTTCATCCCCACAACGAATAAACTGCCAAGTTTACTGTCATTTTAGAATAAACGGCATCCTCTGGTTTCATTCACCGAGTCAAAATGTTTGTGAGACCACCGTGCAAAGAATGGCACGCCAAGAAGTGAGCATTTTTGAGCACCTCATTTAACAGTAGTTTCTTGACTGATACCAATCGATATGATTGATAATTTTGACATGGATGAATAACTTGAGCTCTTTTGTAACGGAATTACATGTGAATGAAACTCGACACGAGCGTGGAGGCCTGGGAAAATTTTTTTTCTCCAGCGGTCGAATTTATTTCACGCCTACTGAGCGTTAGTTTGTTGGACTCAGGCAGGCAGCGTTTGAATAGGTTCGGAGACAAAATTTCCATATCTGTCTATGCAGCTGAGTAGCATAATTCTGGAAACTGATTTGAGAATCATCAAAGATTATTTTGACAGTCACTAGGTACCCCCATGGGGATTAACTGCAGGGATCATGGCTGACGATGGAGGGCATTCAACTTTTAAAGTGTTATTTTCTATTTTCCTCTACCAACCTTCAAGGTTGTTATCATTTTGTACGTGTAAGTTTTCTTATGTTTGGAGAAGAAATAATTTTATGAAAACAACCGTGAAAATGACTGTCATAGTGGCAGAAAATAAGATCTTGGACGTTGAATTTCCTCCGCCGTTAGCCATCACCTCTGCAGTTAACCACCATGCGGGTACTGACCGGCAAAACAATCATTGATGATTCATAAATCGATTTCCAGAATTAAACTGCTCAACTTTTCAAAAAGATATGGAAATTTAGCTTCCAAAGCTATCCAAACGCTGCCTGCCTGAGCCCAACAAACTAACGCTCAGTAGGCGTGAAATAAATTCGACCGCTGGAGAAAATTATTTTTTCCAAGCCTCCACGCTCGTGCCGAGTTTCATTCACATGCATTACCGTTACAAAAGAGTTCAAGTTATTGATCCATGACAAAATTATCAATCATATCGATTGGTATCAGCCAAGAAACTACTGTTGAATGAGGTGCTCAAAAATGCTCACTTCATGGCGTGTCATTCTTTGCACGGTGGTCTCACAAACATTTTGACTCGGTGAATGAAATCAGAGGATGCCGTTTACTCCAAAATGACACCACACCTGGCAGTTTATTCGTTGTGGGGATGAAAAATTGAGAAAAACTGTTTTTTCCGATCTGTCATAAGAACTAATTTTTTTCAGTGTGAAGAACTGTTGGGACATGGTAACAAATGTTGTCAATGTGTAGGTTAGAGTCTTTTGATGACATCCAAGTAGAAATTACGTGGTGGTATGGTGATGTGGTGGGAAGCCCCACACCTTCAACTTTCAAGGGCCCCCCAGACCCCCTCCGCATCGAGTGCACCGATGTCTCCAACTCTTGTAATTAAGGTTGAGGGACCCCCAATCAAACCCCAAAAGCGCATTGCTTAAGCTCAAAATGCATAGTTGGGACGCTTAACCACCGGACTACGACGCTTCTGAAAATAAAAACTTAGCACTTTTTAGGTTCACGGTTAAAAAGATACACATCATATCCAGAATCTCATTGCGCATATGACCTCGCTAAGGATTTCGTTCGCGCGGATTGCAAAATAGTCGAAAAAAATTCTTTTGCCGAAGAACTTGAGTTATCAAATTTCTAATAATTTTCAGTTCACATCGTGATTGTCGGCGAATTTTTTAAATTTTTTCAATATTTCTTCTACCGATTGAAAGCTTGACATAAGCAGATTATGGATGGCTCACAATAAAACTGATCTGGTGAGTAGCAAGTCCACAAAAAATTGTTAAAACAAGACATGCATTGAAAACGAGGTCCAAATTTCGTCATCGAGGTACTTTTTTTATTATTGAAGATAGATGGGTAATTATGTGAGACAAAATGTGCAGAACAGAACGAAGACATTTTTAAAGAAAGTACGCAAAGAATCGGACCAATGGTTCAGCAGATATGATTTTTCAAAGTGAAGCGCGGGAAGCGGTTTCGTCCGACAGGCGCCTGGCGCCTATATTGAGCGGCAAATTCGCACGGCACGGGGGGATCGTTATAGCCTGAAACGATGAAAATTATGTCTACTGGCATACAGAACTGTACGAGTGATACATCAAATTTTTCGTCTTGAAGTATTGAATACCAATCTGAAAGAAACGACATTGGCCGTTGGTCAAGACAAAAGTTATAGATCGAGAAACAAGCGGGTCGTTTATTTTTGAAAAGTTGAAGGATTTTTCATTCCGCTCCTCTTGCCTATTTGTCTATTTCCAACGACATACAAGAGACGATGCCAAGTTTGTCCCAATACTCCCAATCAAAACAGGACAGAAAAAGAAAACCACCACACGGCATGGGTACCTCAACTTGTGGAATGTAGATGCGCCTTCAATTCTTCATTAAATAAGTAACTATTCAAGTTTCATTTAAAACTTTATTATAATAATCATAATTCATAATCACCAAATAACACTCCACTACAATTAACATCTTTGACACAAACCTACCTAATTGTCAAAGATGTGTAACGCCACAAGAAGCATAGGTGTTAAACTGGTGTATTCATATTTATAATCACATCTTCATCATCTTTGCAATGTGAATTTTGATGGGTTGTTTTTGTGAAATTGAGATCTTCTCCATCAGAAGCTTTCTGAAGCTCTTTTTGTATACCTACCATTGGTAAAGGACAAAATACTCAAAAACAGACAACAGCAGCAGGATAGGAATTAAGCCCCTTCAACTTTGATCCAACTTATAAATTCAATAATATTGAACAAATATTTGTTAAAAATGTAGCAACGAAGAATGGGCGAATTCATATTTCGCTTTTAAGCTAAAAGCGTCTTGTGGTTTCCACTTTTCGAAAATAAACGATTCATATAAACTTGAATAGTTACTTATTTAATGAAGAATTGAAGGCGCATCTACATTCCACAAGTTGAGGTACCCATGCCGTGTGGTGGATTTCTTTTTCTGTCCCGTTTTGATTGGGAGTATTGGGACAAACTTGCCATCGTCTCTTGTATGTCGTTGGAAATAGACAAATAGGCAAGAGGAGCGGAATGAAAAATCCATCAACTTTTCAAAAATAAACGACCCGCTTGTTTCTCGATCTATAACTTTTGTCTTGACCAACGGCCAATGTCGTTTCTTTCAGATTGGTATTCAATACTTCAAGACGAAAAATTTGATGTATCACTCGTACAGTTCTGTATGCCAGTAGACATAATTTTCATCGTTTCAGGCTATAACGATCCCCCCGTGCCGTGCGAATTTGCCGCTCAATATAGGCGCCAGGCGCCTGTCGGACGAAACCGCTTCCCGCGCTTCACTTTGAAAAATCATATCTGCTGAACCATTGGTCCGATTCTTTGCGTACTTTCTTTAAAAATGTCTTCGTTCTGTTCTACACATTTTGTCTCACATAATTACCCATCTATCTTCAATAATAAAAAAAGTACCTCGATGACGAAATTTGGACTTCGTTTTCAATGCATGTCTTGTTTTAACAATTTTTTTTTGGACTTGCTACTCACCAGATCAGTTTTATTGTGAGCCATCCATAATCTGCTTATGTCAAGCTTTCAATCGGTAGAAGAAATATTGAAAAAATTTAAAAAATTCGCCGGCAATCACGATGTGAACTGAAAATTATTAGAAATTCGATAACTCAAGTTCTTCGACAAAAGAATTTTTTTCGACTATTTTGCAATCCGCGCGAACGAAATCCTTAGCGAGGTCAGATGCGCAATGAGATTCTGGATATGATGTGTATTTTTTTAACCGTGAACCTAAAAAGTGCTAAGTTTTTATTTTTAGAAGCGTCGTAGAAGGGCCTTGCTCCCTGACTACAATGAGTTGATGTTGAAGAAAGAGGCTTTGAGGCTCGCTTTGAGGGGCTTTGCGGAAACGCGTTTCCATTTTGTTGAGCATTTGTCTACGCTCCAGTCCTTTGGCTTTTGTCCCGAAAATGCAAGTCGAAATTCCAACTGAATATTTATTTAAACTGGTTAACTAGCTTGAAACCTCGTTTTCGAAAATAATGACCGCAACGCAGTGGTGCGTTTTCGAAAATATGATTCTATGGTAGTTATTGAGGTGAAATGTGGATACTATACCTACCTACCTTCTCAGTTACAGTTTCAAAAGCAAGTGGAATGAATTTAAATTTTTTTAATGACAAAATAATAAGAATTGAAATCTGGAAAGTGCACAACTACATGATAGGACCTATCGGGGCCCCCTTAGTCAATGGGGCCTCGTATCATTGATAAACCTGATATCGCGGTTGCTACGCCACACTGCTCCCAACAAAATTTCGAACAAGAATTATTTGTAGTGCTATACGCATAGAAAGGATCTAGGGATTTTTTATCGCGAATATCAAAAATCTTACGTGAAAATTTTACCGCCAAATGCTCTCAATCGATTATTTGGGATGCTTCGAGTATGGAAAGTCACTTTTTGGTTCAAAAATATCGGACAAAAATTAAAGACATTAACACTTTCGCTGCCACTGGCTCTTAGAGTCCAAGCTCCTTTGCTTTTCTTTGTGGATTATTTCGGTGTGGCACACGCTATCGTGATGGGTAAACATGTAGGCACTGTCGAGTGTCGATGGGCTTTTTAGCGCACTTCTCCAAACGGGAAGGCGCTTTTGTCCTCGCTTTGTCCGTCCGTCCGTCCCCGCATCTAGTCCTAGACGAAAAGGTTTTTGCGAAAATTTTTTACTCCATTGGGTAGCTCATGACCTTGTATCCCGAACCAAGAAAAATCTTGACAAAATAATAATAAACAATGACAATAATAACAATTTAGTGTGACGCGGCATCGCCGTTGAATGCTGCATTTCAGAAGCCGGCCTGATCTCGAAAGTTATCACATGCGAGGAAGTACCCGATCTTATCATTTTACCATAATACATATGGGGAGTTATATTTAGAGAATGATTTGAACTTTATTTTAATGAAAATTTCACATCGGTGCGAGGTGCCGATTAGTAGTTATTAATTTTTGAAAATGACTCCGAAACTACGGCTCGGCCGCAAATGATTTATTCGTTGCTTGCTGGTGCTTGATATCCTTTCCTCCGAACAAAACGAAATTCAATACAGAAAATATTTCAACTCGAATGGGTAGCTCATGGCCTTGGTACGCGAATCAAGAAAAATTTTGCCGAAATAATCATGAACAATTACAAAAATAACATTTTGGTGTAGGGCGGCTTCGCCGATCAAGTGCTGGCATTCGCGGTAAGATGTAGAAAGTTGCGATATGCAGGCAACTACAATTTCTTAATGAAATACATCACTGCATGTACGGCATTATATTTAGAGAACAATTTGAACTTTCTTTTGACAAAAACCCCACTTCGATCCGACCGTTGGGTCAATTGTTATCAATTTTTGAAAACGACCGCAAAGCCACGGCTCGGCGCATATTACACGACCCTACAAATTTAAAATCAGACGTGCCGAAATAGTAATTGAACATTTTGAAATAGTTAATACTAGGTACCTGAAGGATTATGGCACTCAAATTACGAAAGATGTTCGCTCAATAACAAAAAAAAAGTAGGTAGGTATCACTAAAAATCATGTGACAAGGCTACCATTTTGTCGGTTTTTCGATAAAAAAGAAATGTTCCAATTCAAAAGTGAACCCGATATTAGTGTTCAGGAGGTCGAAATCAGTTGGAGAACATTTTTTTATATAAGTAACAGAATGACGCTTATGTGGCCGGTTTGTCTGTCTGTCTGTCTGTCTGTCTATCCGAGTCCGTGCAGAAATTAAGACGCAGTACTCCTTCTCGAGAATTGAAACAAGAGTCTTGGAACTTTTTTCCGATTAATAGCTGATGTCCCCAAGGGTGGCCAATGGGCACTATTTTTGTTATCCATACATCGTTATCATTATTCTCAAAAAACAGAGATCTCCTGTGCACTTAGATGAAGTTGAACTTCTCCTCGGGAAATAAAGCTACAGCCCTTGAAGATTGAACTTTATCCGGTGGATAGCTTAGGTCCTCAAGGACCAAATAGGCAGGTTGGCTTTCATAATTCGGCCGCCATCTTGGCTGCCATATTGAAATTTCTTATTAGTGGAACGATTGTCATGAAACTTGAAACTTACCCTTGTCTAGTACGATAATTCTTATTCTCAAGCCAAATTTCATGATTGCCCCACCATATTGGCCGCCATATTGAAATCTCTTATAAGTGGAAGGATTTTCATGAAACTTGAGAGTTACGCTAGTCTCGTACGATCATTCCTATTTTCAAGCTGAGTTTCATAATTCTGCCGCCATCTTGGCTGCCATATTGAAATCTCTTGTTAGTGGAACGATTTTCATGAAACTTGGAACTTACCCTTGTCTAGTACGATCATTTTGATTTTCAAGCCGAATTTCATGATTCTGTCGATATTTTGGCCGCCATATTGCAATTTTTTGCCCAAGACGGTAGAACCCTAATCACTTAACATCTTGCGTTCACTAATCCTCCAAAAAGGAAGTGCGCTACTGAGCCTCATGCCCATGAGGCATATTCGCTTGTTTTGAAATGTTCGCATTCGTGGTTCGGACTTTGCTCTTATATTGGTACCACCACAGTCAGTTGAAAATGGCCGATGATGGTATGGTGATTTGGCAATCTAAAAGAACCTATACAAGACCAAAAAAAGTCAATAGTGACGACAAAATACTTCATATTCCGGAAGAAAGCAATTATTCCGATTTCGATTACAATCATGTCAGGGCCGGATTTCAATATACAGTCTACACAGGTCAGTTGTATATTCGAGGGGAACATATGATTGAAATTAACTCAACGTTTGTGCTCCTTTCCTGCTTCATCCCCTAAGGTAGGGTGACCACCCGTTGAAAATTTCTGAATGAGAATAAAGGTCGAGTTATACATCGGTTTGAAGGCCTTCCAATTCTCTTTATTTTAGTGCAAAAATAAATGAAATCGACCTGTGTCGACGTTTTTTCTCAATATTTTTCTTTCCAAACAAAACTCAATTCGGGATTTTTCGTGGTGACACCCTGTATATATCTTCAATAACTTTATATATAACATACAAAGATTATATATACATAGATTGCCATGATATGATGATTGAACATATATTATATAGGGTGATTCACAACTTATGACTTTCCTTTCAAGGGGTTATGGGGCCCCAAAAACTCGACTTCATGTGCTTGAAAATAATTCAAAAAGCTATATGGTTTACGAGGAAAAAAATTATGAAAATTTGCCAAACATATGTGGGACTAATGGGTTTATTTTTCTATCTGTTGATGAGACATACGATTCAACGATAGTTCAACGATAAGCGAAAATGTTTCTATGTGAACACTCCTCCTTTAGCAATAATCGGAGGTAAAAATAAATAATTTGTCAACCTCAACTGATGATGCCTCGACTTACTCCCTTTCCTCGTCTCTTTGTCCATTACATAAGGTAAGGACCCTTATATGTTTGGTTGATGTTCGCAATTATCCACTCGGGTTACCTATCTAACTGTATTTGTACCCGCTACTTGTAAATTTTAGTTGAATAGGTAATAATAATGGTCAACTAACGTCATTCTTGACAATAATACCTTATTATCGATCAACCATTATTGAGTATGTTTGTTTCCATAGTACCAGATTAGAATTATCCATGTGAGGCATTGCATCGGCGATCCCCAAAATTTTCTTCGATGTTGAGTTCAAATAAGTCAATATTTCAGGATTTTTTTTCAACTTTTTTCCCTCAGAAATAGTTTTTCTGGCACATCCTGAGCTCACCCGTGAAAGGAAAGTCACAAGTTGTGAATCACCCTGTATATGTGACTCACGACTTTTATCTCAAACATGTATGAATGTCGGTCAAACCCAATTTTTGACCTCCAGTCTCGAGTGCCACCGACTCTTATAAGAGCCAGAAAAAAAAGTGTGCTGGATAATAAAAACTGTATGAATCTGCATCACAGAGTGACCTTTAGTGTTTTTCTACCAAAAAAGGTGAAATTTTCCAAGAAAAAAAGTTGGCCTTGAAAAGTTGGCGACAAAGCAAATTCGGTACCTAGTAGGTACCATATAAAGTCAGGAAGAGAATGCCGTGTGATGCCACCGTCCTTGCCTGCTATATTCGAAAATACGCGGCTTGAATTCGCCTATTACTGAATAACTGGAAAATCAATTGGAAATACAAATCATGATCTTAAAAATTATTTTTCGACTTTGGAAATGTCAATGGGCTCAAATCAAAGTACATCCTTGTAGCTTTTTGAGGAACAATCCAAATGCAAAAGGACTACGTAGGATTGGATAGATGAAAAAGGGTGTTGAAAATTATCCTTTATCTTTTCCGAAGTGGGATACGAAACCATTTTGATTCAAGTTCAAACTGAAATAGCCCGAAAATATTTCAAAAAAGGGTAGTTCACTATATAATTTCATACATTTAAATAGCCGGGATTCGAGCCGGGATTATAGTAGTAAATTGAAAAGGATTTACCCACTGGGAATGGTTATTTTTGCATTAAGATTATTGCCCATGGCCATCATTATTAGTACAGTTTAATTCCTCACTTACTCAATAATGGGTGACTTCAAGATGGCGGCCATGAGAAGAAAAACTGTTGATTGTCATATTTTCGAAGATAGTGGACAGGGACGATGGCAACACACGGCATTTCATTCTTGACTTTACTCTTCAAGGGAGTACCAAATTTCACTAGAATATCTTGAAAATTACCTCGGAAATGTGATTTGAAAAAATGTGAATTTTCATGAAACTGACCACTAATTCCAGGATTTCTCAGAAACGGCTGCAGATATGGAGACGCAGTTCATTTTATCTTAACAAACATTGAATTGTGAATCTACGTTGTGACTTTCATGACTCCAACTTTTTCGGTTCAGGGGTTCAATTTTTGAATTATTGAAGACCCTGTATACATCATTTCTTAAAAGTTGCTCAGGGGCCTAATGAACATTTTGTGACAAGTCTCATCGGTTAATTATTTTTTGTAAGGTTGTAACCCGTAACGTCCGGACTAACTGTGATTCCGGTGATTTCTGTTTGTGCCCCTGAAAGGTGGGCAACCCGCTGTCACAACTCATCGCCAAGGTCGACAATGCTCATAACTAGTAAATGTCAAGTGGGGGACCGATCCCGGTCCATAGAAGTCACCGAAACGAACGATTTGTTGAGGTTTTGAAATCTACACCTGTTAGGCAGACAACTCGCTATACTCTGCTGCTTTCCCGAATTTGCAACCTTGTTTCCACTTCTTAAAAGTAAGCTGGAGGTATGTAGGTATAGGTATAAAAAAATACTACAACTATGCCAAGTCTGAATGCTCTAGAATAAAATGCAAGTTAGGTCTCAATATCGTCCACTAACCGCCGTAAGTACTATGAAGAGAATACTTGTTACAGATTAATATAATTTGTGAAAATTATCAACCAATGGGAGTGCACCTCGGTGTGCACTGGAACAACTTACAATTAATATAGGTGATTTCTAAATATCAAAAATTCATTTTCTTTCAAAAACGTCACTTGAAGTTTTTCTGTGGAAACAAGGAGATATGTCGCACGTCTTGTTATTCTAAATTATTTTAGGGACCAATGGAATATTTTAAAGGCACTAGTGAAGAAAACTTGATTTTTGTGATTTATTATATGCGACTCCCACTCTGTATCGTTAACAGAAATTCAGTGCACACACACTGGTTGATAATTTTTACTGATCAGTCTATCACAAACAGTTCCCAGAAATTACTTTAAACAACGGAAATAGTGAGGAAGCGAAGTCCTAACCTTTGACTCCTCATATCTTTTTTGTTAATTGTTGTTCAATAACTGCTCCATTTTATTGATACGTACCAATTATTGTTCAGTTTAGGCAAATATGTTTATTATTGGAATGAATAAAACATATTATAATTATTATTGTTATATTATTATTATTATTATCTTTTGCCCAATTTGAATTTTTCATCTCGATTATAAATTATTGTATTGGTCTCGTAATAAATGGCTCTTTCGGTGCCGCGCCGCACCAATGAAACACCCTGTATGCTGAGGTATTGAGGCAGACATTTCTCTTGAAATTTGAAATACGTGGTTTTACAAGAGGCAAAGAGGGTTGTTTAGTCAACCGCCAGTACCTATACGGCATCGGCAGTTCGTGGTCATACCCCTTCTTGTCTGCATCCTTCCCGGCTTTTACTCGCCCTGCCTTCGCTCTGCCTAATCGTCCCCTATAAAACGGCATGTTCTCCTCATTATATGACTCTCGATCCCTCTACTGGGTACTGATTTCCAATCAAAGCCTCATCAGTTTTCGATATCCTGACGCTGACCCTACACTTTAAAAGTTTCAAAATAACTTGAAGATCAGCACAACAAAAATTGTTAAATTTAAGTAGGTACCTGTTCATTCATGGCAAGCCGGGCGTGTATCCATCTCTCTGTCCTTTGATTATCACTCGTACAGGTAAGGTGTTCCTCCGACTGAGTGGCTTGTAGATCTATCACCATTCGAACGGTCCTTCAGGTTCGGGGTGTCGAGCAGCTTCTGATGGAAGTGGGCGATTCAAGAGCAGTAACAACGGACGACGTCTCATTTCTCGGGCCGCTATGATCGACTGGGGCTCGCCACTCTTTGAACCGTACTACGTCCTGTGTGCACTGGCCGAGATGCTGGAAAATATCGATTGGGATATCCAGCAGGAGCAAGCAGCAGCACACACCAACAGCACGCGTTGATGTCGTCACGGCGACGTCGGCGTCGTGGCGGTGGGCATCAGTGTGGGAGCGAATGCACCAAAAATGCAGCGGAAACCGGACAAGATAGACCGCATCTTGGAACCAAAATAGTGTAACAAAGGCGCAATAACAAGAAGTCGGTCGACCAAATGCACTCTGCACGTGGGTCAAGGCGGGAGGGTCGAGGGCGAACGGTGCCGGCAACTGCACCGGCGATGAGCGTGCGTGTGCTGCCCGAGAGACTCCCGCGTTCTGGCTAGAGGCTGATGATAATGCAAGACCAGACGTTGTGCAAGGCCCATTGACTTCAGCTCAGTTATTGTTGATCGCGCATACCTAGATGATGAGGAGGTCGTTCGAGCATTCTTCGCCATTCCGAGAAATTTTAATTTACATTTTACAGGAACAGTATACGGGGGTCACACCTTAGGATATACCTCGGGATATAGTACCTAGATCTACCTACTGTAGATCGCGTAACGCCACTTCGGTACCGAGTTCGGTAGGTGCCTTTATTCTGAAAATAGAAAATTTAAATTTGGCATGTGATTTTCTTGAAGAGAAATGTATCGACATGGCATGGACAATGCCAATGGATTTCTCTAGGAGGGGATTTCCCAATAATCCCAATTTTCCAAAAATATTGAAATTTTTGAAAATTGAATAGCATATTGCCCACACTTCTCTTCAAGGAAGTCGCATGGCAAGTTTTAATTTTCTATTTTCAAATAAAGGTAGTATAGGTATAGTTATAGGTATCAAAAGAGATTTCTACTAATCCACTTTATTTTCACTGGCATCAGAAACCCCTCATTAAAATATAGGAATACTTTTGTATGACAATGCAGGCAATGGTCAAGGGGGAAAATGCAAAGAAATGCCGCGTTTGGTAAAAAGTTTCCAGTGGCGTAGTTGATGGGAAACTTCGCAGTTGGCTGCTCTGGCTTCATTCGACACAATAATTCACGAAGAGACACGAAGTCGTCCGGACCAGTTTTGAAACACATTTTTTGCGTATTTCCTCTGCAGATAGACAACATTTTTGCGGGACGTGATGTCTGACGCTTTGTTCCATTTTATCGGAAAATGTAATTTTTCGACCTGTTTTCAATTTTCGCCAATGAACAAATACATCAAAGGAGCCTTTGACATTTGACAAAAATATTTCTAACCTCTCGAAGCCGGTTCAACTTTGGATGGTTCAAATTGAAGAATAATATACAAGCCCTTCGTCCAAAAATGGGGCCCCATAGAATTTACGTGTAAAAAGTTAATTGGACCAAATTTCAAAAAACCCAGCCGCTCGAAGTTGCGTATTGGCCCGAAATTGATGTTAATACCTTCAATTTGCAATTTTCCTTCATTTTGGGGCTTCCCGGGACGAGTTTTTGTCGGCCCTAGGTGGGCCGCCGTCCAGATGGTCTAAGATTGGCGGCGGCCCCGTGCTGTATTGGTGTCTAAATGACAGTAACACAGCTCTGCGTCCCCCTAGTTGCACTTGGTCAAAAGGTCAATTTTCCAAAATTCGTAGCGCTCGACCGGGAACTGGGGGAAGATCCCGACTGCAGACAAAATTCAATTTTTTCTTTATATTTGATGGTCATACAGGGTGATTCATGAGTGACCTTACATAGGCTAATGGGAGATAGAGAACTTCGAGGCGAGTCAGGGTCCACAAAAGAAATTTTGTTTTCTTCATTGGTTACGGAGATACAGGGTGTTTTGTGTTTCGTATGAAACTTGGATAAGCGATATTTCTGAAACAGCTAGAGATATTTTGTTGAAACTTAGCAGCAATATTTCTTTGTTGGAACTCAGCCAGAAGCCATACCGGTTGAGTCAAAATCCAGGACCGGGCCAGAAAAAATGTGCCCCTCTCTTATTTGATCAAGAAGTACATTTTCTGACCACTTTTTTGAAAAACTGCTATCGGATTCAAAAAGCCAAGGAAAAATGCTTCAAGAATCACTCTTCAATTTGGATGGCACACCTAAACCGTTCCGACAATAAAATTTAAGTGAAATTTGTGGGTAAGTTTCCATTTTTATACGGACATAATCGACTTATTGTTTGATTGAATTCATTCAAATTCATTCTTTGGCTTGTCTTTGTTGAATAGAAGGGCTTGGTTGAAAGAAAAATTCCAGAGCCGACCTTTTTTTTCAATGACAAAATCGAGAATGAAACACAAAATTAGACTCAATTTGGTCGTGAAAAAAAACTTCGACTATGGAGTTTTTCTTTCAACCAAGCCCTTCTATTCAACAGAGACAAGTAAAAAAAATGAATTTGAATGAATTCAATCAAACAATGAGTCGATTATGTCCGGTCGATAATAGAAACTTACCCACAAATTTCACTTTTAATTCAATTGTCATATAATTTGAAGAGTGATTCTTGAAGCATTTTCTCTTGGCTTTTTGTTCTCTCTAGGTTTTTTAGAAAATCGGTCAGAAAATACACTTTTTGACCCAATAACAAAGGGGCTTAATTTTTCAGCCCGGCCCTGGATTTTGACTTACTCGGTATAACTCCTGGATAAGTTCCAACAGAGAAATATTACTTGTGAATTTCAATAAAATATCTCGAGCCGTTTCAGAAATATCGCTTATCAAATTTTCATACGAAATACACAAAACACCCTGTATCTTCGTAACCAATGAAGAAAACAAAATTTCTTCTGTGGATCCTGACTCGCCTCGAAGTCCTGTATCTCCCATCAGCCTATGTAAGGTCACTCATGAATCACCCTGTACAGTTATCGTCAAAAAAACATTCATCGCGATCACAATACTTTTATTTTTATGAGTGGAGGGTCGAGAAAGTACCGGGTGTTTATAAATGTCTGTGATCGCATCGCCTTTGGAATCCGCTTTCGATCACTACAATTGCGCTTGTTACTGCGTTTTTCGGCCTGACCCATGCCTGCCGCGATCACAGTTTCTTATAAACACCCCGTATAAGACCCATTTGCTCGGAAGGTGCAAATTTTGAGGTACCTATACAGGGTGGTCCGACTTTTATGTCATTGAATTTAAGGATCAATAGAGAATGAAAAATAGAGGGGACTTTCTCCAGAAAAAATATTTGAAAAATGCCTAATAACAGAGATACAGCCCTCCAAAGTTGGAAATAAATAATCGTTTTTTCCGCATAACATTTGAACCGTTCAACCGATTTGATTCAAAATAGAACCAAAGATTCACTGAAATTATCCTCTGTCGAACAATCATAACATGTTCCATAAAAAAGTTTCAGGGGCGTAGACATTAGGGGGTGTCCCTACTCCCCCCCCTTTTTTTCACCCCCTAGTTATTTTTGGAAACTGTTCATAATTTTGAATTCCCCGTTCAATTTTGAAGAAAAAGTCTCTTGCAAAATTTTGATTAGAGGCTTCGTTTAGGAAATATTTGAGTTTGAAACTTTGGAGAACATCCCGAAATCGCCACTTTCCAGAGCCCAAATTGTTTTTTTCCTGAAAATTTCTCGTGTTTTGGAAAAAAATGGTGGTTCATCAACTTAGAAACTCTAGAAAACTTATTTCAGCTGAGAAATCATGAGTTTTTTTGGATTTTAATTTTTTAATAATATACAGGGTGTTGAAGTTGACTTTTTTAAATGGTTTTTTCACCGTAACTTTTGAACCGTTGGACCGATTTTTATGAAATTTGAACCAAAGTTCAGTCAAATGAATCTCCATCGAATAATAATACCACCATTTATCAAAAATTTCTGGGGGCGTAGATAATAGGAGACTGTCTCCTATTTTCGCCCCTATTTTCATCTCCTCTAAATATTTTTCCAAATTGTTAATATTTTCGGATTCTACGTTCACTTTAGAAGAAAAAGAATTACTCTTGAACAATTTTGATTAGAGGCTTCATTTCCAAGATATTTGGGTTTGAAACTTTGGAAAACGCCTCGAAATCACGACTTTCAAAGGCCTAAAAATTAAAATCCAAGAAAACTTATGATTCCTCAACTGGAATAAGTTTTCTAGGTCGCTTAAGTTGATTTATTGTCATTTTTTGCTAGGAAACGAGGCGTTTTCAGAGAAAAACAATTTGGGCTCTGGAAAGTGGCGCTTTCGAGATGTTTTCCAAAGTTTAGAAACCAAATATCTTGGAAATGAAGCCTCTTATCAAAATTTTGCAAGAGTAACTTTTTTTCTAAATTGAATGTAGAATCCGAAAATATTTACAATTTTGAAAAATAACAAGGAGAGATAAAAATAGGGGCGAAAATAGGAAACAGTCTCCTATTATCTACGCCCCCAGAAATTTTTGATGAATTGTGGTGTTATTATTCGATGGAGACTTATTTGACTAAACTTTCAAATAAAACTAAAAACTCTCGAACTCTTGACTAAAAAAGTCAACTTCAACACCCTGTATCTTTTAAAGGAAGCATTTTAGGACAATGAGTTTCTTTGTTCTTTCGGCTTTATTTTTGATGGGAAATCATCCCTCAAAGTTTGTAATAACCAAACCCGAACACCCTGTATAATAAGTGATATTTTGACAGCTATTCCTTTGCAGGTTTGCAGGAGTAAATTTTTGAAGTTTATGCATTTCGGTACCTACTCACGGGTGTTCACAAGAGCTGCTTTCCATTCAACTACTCTGCTACCCGGATCAGATCCGTTTGGAGTAGATCTGATCAGATCGGTTTGAGGAACCGAATGGAACGCTTCTAGAGGAGTAGAGTAGAGGCATGCGCGATGGGCATCAATTGACTGTTGACATTGACATGAAGTTGACAGTTAAACGTCGAGTGCATGGTTGACAAAATCAATCAATCAATCAATCAATCTATCTATCTATCTATCTATCTATCTTTCTTTCTCACAGACGGTAATTTTTTACTTTGTGAGCTTGTAGTTTATTCACACAATTTCAGCTATTGTGATAGAGATGAATGATCTCTGATTGTTGTACCGCTTTTTTCCGTGAATAAACATCATTATTATTATTATCATTATTATTATTATCATTATTATTATAATCTATCTGAATCACTACAAGATTCAGGAATTTAGGATGGACTGACGCAGTGAGCAGTGAGGCATACAACATACAACTGACCCGACTAACGTTTGAAAATACCTAACCTCAAATACGTGAAATAATTCAAAATATTACCGCCTTTACACCATCCCCACTACACATGAGCTTGTTACTCCGCGCCAAAAAGGTGGTGCACGAGGGGACGGGGGAAAGCAAAATTCGGATCACTTCGTAGTAGTTCAGAGTAGTTCAGTTTACACGAATGGAACAGAAAATGGGCGTGTCGGATCAGATGGAGTTACTCCGGGTAGATGGATCACTTGAATGGAAAGCGGCTAAGGTTTGTCAGAAATCCCAAACTAGTCACCGACAGTTTGCAAACTGTGAGCAATGCGCATGGCCCACTTCGGACCAGTTTCCGTCTGGCTGCTGCTTGTTGATGGAACAGCAAACCGTCAATCATGGCTAATGGCTAGGTACTTAATTTTCTATCGTTTGGCAGTTTGCAGTTGGAAAAAAGCCATGTATTTTATAAATTAAATGAATGAACGATGAAACCACCAATCTAAAGGTGCGTTCAGTCAGCTTATTTAGCCGCAAGTTTTAATTTTATTCGCAAGCGCAGCGACGCCCATTGGTTCTTATGAACCAGCCTCCTCGGAACAGCCAATAAGCAATGCAGCGCTTACGGCTAAAATTAAAATTGCGGCTGAATAAGCTGACTGAACGCACCTTTACCTATATTATTTGTAAACATTGATTAGAGAAGGTTCGATGCCAAATAAATATATTCCGCTGCGCAAGCCCGGACGATAAGTTTCCGTAAAATCCGAAAACTTTTCTGACCATCCCGAAACTAGTTTGAGCCGATGGTGGAACAGCGGATCGTCAGTCAGGGGATCGTCCGAGATGTTGATGGAACGCCAAAATCGTAATGCGCATGCTGCTGACGTCCACGGACCGTCAGGGACTGCTGATGGAACAAACTAGTGATGGGCATAATCGATATATTTCAATAATCGAATGAATTAAAATCATCGCTTTCAATAATCGAATGATCGATTATGAATGATTGACGACGCGAAAATTCGTAATAATTGTATTAATATATTGATTTTCGTATTTATTCGGATTCTTCATCAATAAATGAATCATGCCTTTTTATTATAAATAATACAGAGTGATAGAAAGACAACAATAAAGAACTGCACACGTATACTATAGGTACTTTGTTGTGGGGAGGGGTTCCCGAGTTCTTGTATTATTTGTTTACAACCATAATCGATTAAAGCGAATGATATTTCTCGGTTATAACAATCGAATGATCGATTATTGGGTCATAATCGAAATATTTCGATTATATCATTCATAATCGCCCATCACTAGAACAAACCTCATCCAAAACAATACGTTTCAATGCTTCAGAACTTATGGATGATGCGTGTGCAATGTGAATGTACCCCAGAGTTTTGCCTTTTGCTACGTCGATAGTATACGTACCTACCTGTATACGAACCTCTACGCTCCCATGCCCATCTTCCACCGATCGCACTTGGGCCGAGCTTTTACACTTTAGGAGTACGTTCCAAACTTCCAAAACCCTACCAGGGTAGCTGTTCTTGAAAGTGTGGGAGAAACTACCTGGGAGTTTTATGTATGATCCGTACTACACTGTTGTAAGGAAAGTTGCCTGAAAAACACGATTTTTGGCAACATTCGCCACATCAGTGTGCTGCGGAATGTATTTTACTCCCAGGGACTTTCTTGCACACTTTCAAGAATGGCTAACCCTGCTGGTCGCACCCTGGGTGGTCATCAAGTCAAAACAAAGCTCCGAGCACAACTTCTTATCTGTTCTTATATCCCAGTCTTGACTGGGATGAAAAGGGTAACGCATGCGCTCAACAATTCATATTGGCAAGATTTAAATTTGACAGTTTTAGAATTTTTAGATTGAACACAGAGGGTAATGGAGCAAAGTGTTAATTCTATGGTGTTGGGGGTGGGAAAAGAAGAAGGTTAAAACTTATGATGACGAGATGACGCCAAATCAAATTGACTGTGATGACAGGACGACACTGCACCGCCGACGCGCCGACCCCGTTCAGTAACTTCGAGCAGAAGTGGTGACCACAGGTGGTGACGTCAAAATTATACGTCATACACCAACTGGGGTGCTCGGGTAGGGTTTTGGGACGTAGTCCAGCAGGCTATAAGGGAGAGTGGAAGCAACTAACCTTTTTTGAAGAAGGAATCGAAACGACGTAGTTTTGTGGCTCAGTTTTACTTGTAGCGGAGCTGACAGGAAGAGAATACGGATAGAACTGAACTTTAAATTTCGACCGCTAGTGGGCTAGTGATGTTCAAACACGGATTTGTTCAAATCAAATCAAATATTCTTCATTGCTCTTGAAAACATGAATAAAAGTGTTTGTAGAGCCCGTCATTATGAGATAAATAAAAATTAACAAATATAAATAAATACATAGGTACAGGGTGACTCAAAACTCGTATCGCATTCCGAGTCCAGTGTGAATAGTGTGATATATGGAATCAACTTAAGAACACGGAAAAAATATTGCCGTTCATTTTGAAGATATGGGGGCTCGAAGCGTGGGAGTTCGCTGCCCTCTACTTTTGTTATTCAAAGTGATTTTGGGGTAGGTACTGTTTGTTACACACTAATCAGTGAAAATCATCAACCACTGGTTGTGCACTGAACTTCTATTTATTACACTTCTATCTTCGGTAATTGTTGACGACTACTTCTCGACTAGCATTTTCTAAGAGTTAGGCAACCACTTAAACAGCTATATAGGACGTCTCCTTCTTGCATGTACTTACGTCGTAGGACAAGTAATGGAAAGAAGGGGCATTTTACAGTGGAAATAGTGGTTTCCCCAGGAAACTACGGTCGACGAACGTGATGTTGTGGTGGTGTCTACCTACCGTGAAAAGTTGGTGGCTGAAGTCGAGAAGTAGTTGTCGTCAACAATTACCCTATCTTCTATAGAAAATCTTGTTCTAAATTACTTTTGGGACCGATTAAATATTTTATGGGCATTAATTGTTGTGTACAATAGTAACTTTCATTATAGTGGTATACCCAACGCTTGGGCCAAATTTCAACATGCGCGCATGCTCGAATGGCGTCAAATACAAAATTTGCGAACAAATGCTACAAAATCGCAAGAAAAACCGCCACAAAGTTGAAAAATACGCGCCGCAGCGAACAGGGTAATAGGCTAGAGGTTAATACACACTAGTGATTACTTATTTTCCATCAAAAAGTCCGTATTCTTCAATAAATCATAAATAACTGCTATCCTTGCTATTCTTGAATTGTGTGAGAAAAGTCCCTGGGAGTAAAATACATTCCGCAGTACACTGATGTAGCGAATGTTGCCTAAAATAGTGGATTTTAGGCAACTTTCGCTACAGAAGTGTAGTACAGATTATATAAAACTTTCAGGGACTTTTCTCACACGATTCAAGAATAGCGGCCCACTTGTTTACAAACGTACGACACTCGGAGCGAACTTCAAAATGGCGAATAAATAGTTGACGTTGACAGCAGACAGCAGCGAAAAGTCACAGCCGTTGCTTGTCAAACTGAAAATAGAGTTGGTGGGGGTTGCATTATGGGTTGCGTACGCACATCCGATCAATGTAAAACGCAGTTATTTATAATTTGATGAACAATGCGGACTTTTTGATGAAAAATTAGTGTGTGTAATAAATACTAGTGTGTATTAACCTCTAGCCTATTACCCTATTCGCTGCGGCGCGTATTATTCAACTCTATGGCGGTTTTTCACGCCATTTTCTAGCATTTGTTCGCAAATTTTGTATTTGACGCCATTACTTCAGAAGACGAGTATGCGCGCTGATGGCGCGCTGGATAATGAAAGGTACTATTGCTGTATAAATGCTGTTGTCAATTGTTGTACATTGTACATGTATATTTTGTATTTATATTTATTTCTTTGTTTGCTGCTATTTTTTGTGTGTATTTATCCATTCAATTGTAAGACTGACGTGCCACATATACCTGAGTTTGTATCTTATTGGCAAAAATATATACATACTTACTTACTTACTTAGGTACTTACTTACTAATTAAGAAAAATGGATTTTAATGATTTACGACTCATCCTGTATCGTTACGGTTGCGGCCAAAATAAAGTGGACGACATTAAGCACTTTCCTTTTACAACCTGAACTAAGTATTCTGACCTAGGTTGTTAGTGGTATCTCACTTTCGCGCATGCGATTTCTCGCTCTTTCTCTCTCTAACTTAGATCAGATCAGTGAGTTTTGTGCTAAAAGGAAAGCACCTAATGTCAACGAGTTGGCTTGCTGTCATGCGACGTTCAGGCCAGAATCCTGAAAAATCTGTCAACTGTCGTCCACTTAACTGTTAATTTTTTACTTATTAGTCAATCACAGTTTCCCAAAATCACTTTGAATAACGGAAATAGTAAGGGGCGAAGTCCCAACCTTTGACCCCCTATATCTTTGAAAATTAACGTTATCGACTTTTTTAAATATTTATATTTTTTTCGTGTTCTTGAGTGGATTCTACGAGGGATTCTATAAATTATTGGGACTCAGAATGAGATACTTTTGACACACCTGTATAAATAAATGAGACATATTGACAAGATGACATGCGATTGGCAAGAAACTGACAAAATGACGCCCTTGACAGAGGCGCGCAATCACGCATTGATTGAAATGATCAAGACGCATTTAGTTTCGCTGCTATTTTAAACTACTCTCCATTTTTACTCACTTCTTATCGAATTCTTCGGAAAATGAGAGGTAATCATGAAAAAAAAAATTGTGTTCGTTTTTTGGACGCTAAAACAGCTAAAACGTCGAGATCTTTCGAAATTTTTATTTTCTGTGTCGGTCTGTCTGTTAGTATGTATGTCAGTGTGTCAGGTGTTTTTTGTCCCTCGATTCATTTCCAAACCGTCAGACCGATTTCAGCCAAATTTGGTAGGCGCGTATGGTCGGCGAGGAGAGAAGAAAATAAGCTTTTCACCGTGATCTGTCAAAGGGAAATGTTACTGTCAAAAAGTGACAAAAGATTTTGATGTGAGAATTATCATTTTTGACAGCTCATTTTGAAGCCCTTGGGAGACTATTCAGAGCATGTGACAGTTATGACATATCTGTCATCTGTCAAAAGTTACAAGCTGTCAAAGAAAAAACTTTGACGCTCGATAACTCGAGAAGTACCGAACAGATTTCGATCAAATTTGGTTTGCAGCAAGAGTACCCGCCAGGGACTTGACGGACCATGGCCAGCTCCGATAAAAATCAGGCATCCAACTTGAGAAAAAAAAAATCCGAACTGGTAAAAATGGGCTTGTCCCTCGCTTTTTTGAGCGATTGGTAGATCCATTTTCAAAATCGAAACGTTTCCCGTTTTCCGATGGTGATTTTTTCAAAATGCAATTTGCACATTTCGTAAATTTGAAAAAAAAATGCAGTGCAAACCTCGACAAGCGACGGGCCCCACGAAATATTCATGCTGCAATTGCCGCTTCATGCTTTAGGTGCAAACATGCTGCAAATGGAAGTTGTAGACAGGATTGAGTTAATTTTCGGAGGAAAAATTTTCGAAATCGGACCAACGGTTGCAGAGTTTTCCTCTCTGGAAAAACTACAAATTTTCCAACTTTTATCCTGTGAACCGATTTTTACCTTTTTTCTTTTGAACAAGAGGTAACTGATTTTTGAACATTTTCCAACAATTTTTTAAATTTCCCGGTTGAAAATTTGAAACTGGCCTGGGTTTTTGGGACCAGACTTGAATGATGGAGGTTAAAGTGAAGCCTTAGTTGACGATTTTTACAAAAAAAATGGTTCGGGAAAAGATCTGAGGTTTTTCCAGGAAAATTGAAATTTTCCAAAGCACAATTTTTGATTTCCTTCAAATTATTTTCTAGATAACTTCATCTGGAAGATAAATACCGTATATAATATAGAATACAGACCCCAATTCCATCTTAGGCCTGGTATTTCCATCTCCAGATAAAGTTCCCGATAGCTCTATCCGGCCGATAAACGCTGCGCTGTACGTTCTGCGCAGCGTTTATCGGCTCGATAGAGCTATCCGGAACTTAACCCGGAGATGGAAATACCAGGCCTTAAAAGAAAATTTTCCATAGATTCCTGGATACTAGTCTTCAAAGACGTTGCAGGAAGGATGCTACGATGGGAAGTATCGCGGCAGACATGACGACTATTTTTGAAGGGGGATAATAGGCGTTATTTCCTGTGCCCCCATACTTTTTGGGTGGATTTCTCCACTTTTTTTCTTCAGGGTTCAAAAAGCACTGTAGCTGGAATTTGTGGGGTTTCTGGGCTGAATGAATTATTTTACTACAAGCAACAGGCGAGAGCCCAGTTGAAGAGCGAGGGATCTCAGAGCTAAATTCAAGGGGCAGTATGATTGGATAACAACAACCTGTTTGTCCTTATTCTCACTGAACTGAACAGTGAACACTCACAAAATAGGCCCTACCTACTGAAGGGCTCATGAAAAAAAAGTTTTGGCATAAGGCGCCCGAGCCCCAATGACTATTTAGCTTAGTGAATGGCTAAAATTATTCTTGTCCTAGAATAAACGATTCTGTTCTTTACAAAAAGAGTTTATTTCATTTAACCGTTAACATTTTACTTTTTGGCGGGCTTCGCGGCCCTCACCTTCTTGGTGGGTTTGGGCTTGTCACCTCCCTTGGCCATCTTCTTCTTGCCGTACAAAGTGCCATTCCTGGAAGCGGCTTTCCTCAAATTCTTGAAGGCAATAGACCTGATGTGATTCCTGGTGCTCTTTGCCCTGCGCAGCTTGAAGCGGTCAAAATCGGTCAGCTTGGCCCTCTGCAACAGAAAAACTCGAATCAATTCAAATTGAAAAAGAATATACAGTGAGCCATCAGAGAAAAAGCTTGGCTTCTTCATGCTGTTGAAGAGGACCAAGCCTTTTGTTTCAGATGAAATTCTGACATCAATATAAATCAGTCGGCAATTCCTATCATAAAGTGGATCATCATTTTAATTTAAGTGAATTCTTGTGACATCCTCCGGATATTATTTTAAAGAAGTTCAACAGCAACATTTCTTGTACAATGAGTTTCAAGTCCTTGCTGAACTTCCTAATGATCTTGCTTGTGGCAAGAAAGCATAGGCAACAAAGCAATATCTTACCTTTTCCTTGGCGGCGATCTTTTGAGCCCATACTGAGCTTGCCCACTGTTCATCGATCTTGGCATCCATCCACGCTTTGCGGTAGACTTTTGTACCAGCCGTGAACGGTACCTTCAGTCTGAACTTAGTCAAATGCAGTTGATTCAGACGAATTTGTCCCCTGGGTACATTGCTTGCGGGTCCATCAACTAAAACCTGTAATTATCAAACTTCGCATCAGTTTCGTAAATTATTGATGGGGATTATAGTTGAGTTTTTGGGGTTCAGATGGGATTTTGACATCAATGTAAATCAGACGGCAATTCCTATCAAGAAAATGGATCATCATGTTGAGTTGTAGGGGGCGAATCTAACCTCAATTTGAACTCACCCTGGTTTGGTCAATGACATCCACGATGCTGACCAATTTGCCTTTATCGGGGCCATCGGAGACGACGGCCACACGTCCTGTCTCTACGAACCTTTTGAACGGCTGAAACACAAGACATTCCAGATAAGCTAACCTGTGCGTGCCATGTGGTTTTAAGAATTCGCCTACTAAAATGCGTAATATTCAAATTTTCAAGCATAAATATAATGCAGGACGATGCAAGGAATAACAGGCATTAAAACTGCGTTTATTTCATTAAAACTTGAGTGAATATTTACGCTTTTTGTACCGAATCGAACTTACCATCTCCTTCACTTCACTTGAAAAGAAAGATGGCAGACTGAGGGAAGTTGACGTTTTGACGTTCCCAGTACCGAGTTGTCAAAACAACCACCACTCCGAAATGGCACGCCAAAATATACAGAAAAGTGGCAACAGTTGTACATAACTTGTTTATTTAAATTAGTTTTAAATTGTCAAATGCAAGAAATTCTTATTTCTTCACTGATTCAATTATTTTATTATTAATGTGCCTCCTTTGAACTGAACTTCAGTTAGGGAGACAGGGCTACCAACGTACACGATAAAATGTTCAATGCCCTGGCGGCTTTTTTCAAGAAGTCCTACAGAACTGATTATTTGAAAAATCCTTTTTGTTGTGATACCGTGCATTTCAATATAAACTTTATGGCAAAGTAAAAAATCGCTTACAATTCGCGAACAGGGACATGTACTCTTTTACTTTTTGATGTTGACATTGACAGTGTCAATCAATAACGTCATGTGTGTGTCATTATTCGTAAAAATGACGTCCTTGGTAATAATACATAACCTTCAACCTTCAAGTTAAAGTAGGGCTCCTCCGACAATGTTGTTATTTAAGAATAAAAATCAATATAAACCAAGTTCGATATTCCCTTAATATTTCACAAGAGCTTCGTTTAATTAGGTCCAATTAAAATGGCATTATCGACACTAGTGTTAACTGTGTGCAGAAGACAATCAAGCATTTTGTTGAAGGGGCCCCCAGCTCTCTCCCACATGAGGTGAAAACAATCTTATTTGCATTTAAAAATTAACGACGTTCTTTTCTTTCTCCAGTAATAGGTATTTAGAATCGCAAAAATCGATTTACAAGACAAAAGAAGCCAAGAAGATTCGCTTTTATGTGCTGCACCGATACACGGAATACCTGAAAAATTATGACAAAGTGCTTGAAAAAAGCTTCCCGGGGGCCATGCGAGTCTATCGTGTCTTTACTGTCGGCATTAAAGATTTCGTGACAGACGTCAAGCACTTTGTCAGGATAGTTCGAATACTCAACACCAATGGCGGCAAGAAATTCCTGGATCTCAACCGAAAGGAGATCGAGCTGTACGACCAGATGCCCAAAGACATGAGAAAAGTAGCGCCAGTTCTGTTAATATCGGCACTGCCTTTTGCGAACTACGTCGTCTTTCCCTTAGCCTACATGTTGCCGAGACATTTGTTGACCTCACACTTTTGGACTTTGCAACAAAAATCGGAATTTCCCGTCGCCAACCTCCGGGACAGAATCATCCACAATCGACCGCTTTTCCGTTGCATGCAAGCCCAGTTGGATTGCGTGCAGGACAGTGATTTGTGCGAGCGTTGGGCACATATTTTGGGAATGCTCGGGAGCGGAGTGCACCCCACCACCGATCAGATTTTGGAATGTAAGAAACTTTTCATGGGTGAACCATATCACCTGTTTTATTTGCGTAGGAAGCATGTGGTTAGCATTTTTTGGGGTAGGTTTTGGCTGCAATATTTGACGACTTGTAAATTTTAGAAATTGCTGTTGAAGATCCATGGAATTCACACAGGTTGGTTTCGGAAGACGCGTCTGGCGGAAAGGGCGAGAATTTTGAAAGAAATGGACAAGGCTGTTCTTCGAGAGGGAGGCGTTCACAACTTGCCTGTTGAAGCTTTGAAAAACTGTTGCTTCATTAGAGGTAAATTGCTAGCTCAGCTAGTGGGGACCACAAAGCGCGTGGTACACTGCTCCAGCCGAGATGAAACTCGACTGCAGCAACGCAAAGCTAAGTCAGAATTTGGATGGGTCGGCCCCCTACCCAATTCTGTACAAGCTGATAAACCCCCCTAGGTATTACGCCTACAGCCGGCAGTACAGCAATAAGAGAATAACCGCCAGCGTAGGCGGCGAACGGACTAGTCAAGAGCGGACCAGCGCAGGCACTGGACATTAATATCTGCACCTGCGTTGGAGGTCTGACGAAATTCCGATTTAGCGTGCGCCACTACTACTATTACATTTCGGCTCAATGAGTCCAGCTGGTTTGGGGAGATAATGAAGCCGGCCCAAAAGTGAGGCCTGCATACCAGACTGAACGATGTTTCAACTCCCCGCATTAAATTCAGACAGGCCGATTTTTTTCAGCCTCATTTTGAATAAAATAGACCTTAGACCCTAATGTCAAGAACTTTGCCGTTCAGTTATTCACTACCTGTCCAATAGATTAGAAGCAAATTCGGCAGAAAGCAACTCGTTTCCTGGCTGGTACCACCCGGGCCTAGGTTCACCTGGCCTTTGGCCCATTTCATATCCTTGTGTCCACTTTGCTGCTCAAGGCAACAGCGGGCCCCGATCCTTTCTTCTTCAAGTGTCATTTGGGGCTCCGATAAGCCTCTTGTTTTCTGTAGCTTTCGGGACTCCCGTATCCGTTGGCGTGTGCGACTCTTGTGTGGTTCGGTACCAGAACCCCATGGTGTCTTCCCGTGCCTCTTGGGTTTGCTTTTGCCATTTGAGGCCAAAGCGGGGGGCATCCCATCGTTTTTCTTCGGCAGAGGCCAAGAAAAAATTTGAGGTGTAGGTACCATTACGGACAAAAAAAAGTAGGACAGAGCCTGTCACGGAGTGTACCAAATTTGGCCTTGTGTCACAATGAAACCAGAGAGAAATCAGTACACTCCGATTTATTACCAATTATTCTTTAAACGATAGGCAATTAGCTCTTGAATATTTTCCTACTTTTTTCAATTTTCCCGAGCGTTTCTCAGTTGAAAAAACGTATAAAACCCTTTCGCTATGGAATTGAATTTTCTGACGGATAAGGTTCTGCAGCCCCTTGAAACTCCTGAATTGCAGTGTTTACTGATAATATAGGCAATCTGGTCTTTTAGGATGGTCGCTCGACGATTTTCCCCTAATTTCTCAATTAAGTCCCCCCTCGATCCCTGGAGCGACGCTTAGATCAAAATTAATACTGACGTTTCTGGATACCGCCGTGAAAGTTTTGTGTCGCCCACCCCACAACAGATTTTGTGTTCATTGTGGTGGCTCGCCAACAAGAAGCCAGAATTGAAGTTCAGAAGTCTGTTTTGCGGAAATATATAGACTAGGACCAAATTTCATAAATCGCTCTCCTAACGATGCAAGAAGCATTTCATGTAACAGTTGGGCAACAAGGCTTTCTAGGGTATTTGGACCTCGCTGAATACGAAAATCATTGTTGCCATCTCGAAATTTGGACCATTGAGCCTCCAGGGCCCCATTTTTGACTTTTCCGGAAAAAATTCGCCGCTCAAGATTTCTTCACTGAGTTCTTTTGATATTGAAGATTAAGTCATGCAGCTACAATTTCAAATAATAATTCAGAGAAATATTCGAATATTATAATCAAAATGAAAGTTCTAGGGCATGGGTTCCATCTCCGATGGTACTGTTGTTTGTGAACTTTCGGTCAGGTTGTAATGTAATGTAATGTAATGTTTATTAATGTTTCACATAAAGAAAATGTTTACACAAGTCCACAAGTGCATACAGAAAAGTCAGGTACGCATGTAAATATTTACAATTAACAGTCACAAGACAAATTATTTACATAGGACAAATAACAGATTAAAAACAAAACTCAGGTTGTCGGTCGGTAGCCCAAAAATGCCATGTTTAAATAGCCTCAAGATGTCTTGTTGGATTCTCTGGTATCGTTTTTGACAAAATTTCATATTCTGATTCCAGCTAAAACACCAACTTAGCAATAAAAACAAGTTTATGCTGATCTTGAACAAGAAACCCTGAATGTTTTGGAGCTTTTTTTGCTATTTTCAACCTAAGTTAACTTTTCTCTCAAAAGACTTGTATTGTTAATTTCTGTTTCGTTCATTAGCATGATGTATTCTACACATAAAAATCATTCAGTGAATTTATCTCTAGTTCTGAGAAAGTTTAAAAATTGATTTATCACAAATGGTGTTTTACGCCGGTTTTCTACTAGAAAATTCACACATACTCACTGTAAAAATTATGTAGTGATCAAATAAAGGTCGCATGCCCTTTGGATTTTAAACTAACAGAAAGATTGATCTTTTCTGTATAATCCAGGATGAAGCAAATTCGAAATGAAGCTATAATGTAAGCGCTTCACTATTTCACTATTTTTACTGCAAGCATGCGTAAATTTCAAGGTGAAAAATTGACGGAGAACACCTCTTGCAACAATTTTATTTTCTGAGCTTGGAATAGCAATCAATGAATCAAATGCATCATTTTTGTATGCAGGATATATCATTCTACTAAAATAGAAGAAAAAAACATTGCAAGTCGCGTGAGCAAGAAAAAATCCTCAACTGAAAATAGTAAGAAAAAAGTCCCCAAAAATGATCATTTTCCCAGGGAAACCAGACTAAACTTGTCCATATCGATTAGCTAGCATTTTTATTGAACTCATAAGTTCAAAGTTAGTCAAAAACGACACCACACTTGTCAAAATTGATCGAATATTGACAGAAAAAAATTACCCCAATTTCTTGAAATGACCCCCTGTCAGTGCCCCTTCCTTTCAAATTATGGTCACATGACACCATTGACACCTCATTAACCTATTAGTGGACAACGTCCCTTTAAAGGGACGACGCCATTTGTTTCAATAACTTCAATAAATGGGGGTTTATCAGAGCGCACGCCTCCGAATATCATTGTCCAGACTTGTGGCAAGTGTTTTCAGCGGTTGTTTGTTGTAAAAAAGTGTAACTGGTGTTTCAGCAATAAAATGGATTCTGAACTTTATTCCTCGCAACGTGGAGGGTAAGTATCTTGCTTTACAGGGTAATCTTATACTACTTTTGGCGGTTTTTTCATATGAAATACTTGAAAATAACTATAGTGGATAGATTCGGTTGATTGGACGGTGATTTAGAAGTACAGTTTCCACAAAATATTAGGAATAATGTGATGTCCCTTATAAGGGACGCCGCCCACTATGACTACTATTCGAAGTCTACATTTTCGCAAGTTGACACTCGCATAACTGCTGGACATCATAGATGATGACGATGTGGTACCTCCTAATCAAATTTTTATTCTGCCATCCATTGATAGTGATCATTCCGACGATGAACATGTTGGAAATATCCACTTACCACTTACCACGCGGTATTTTCAATCAGCCTTGTGGAATTGATAAACAAAGAAGAAGAAAAAGATGATTATGATGATGACTATGACAATGAAGACTCATTGCCATAATCTGAGCTACAAGGGCGCCCAGAAGGTAGCCTAACAATAAAATCGAAATACATATTTTTCCTATCTATACTTCTCCCCTGGTTTTTCTCTTTGTAACTAATAACACAGATGAATCTTGTGAAAATAAAATGGCTACAGAATCCTACGGAGGTCCCAGATAATGACATATGCATAGAATGTGGTCCCAAACTACCATCTTTGGACCAGCTCTAATGCCTCTAGTCTACAGTTGAATATTCCAAACTTTTTTAAATGAAGAGCTGCTCAGCTTGATTATAAGGAGAATAACAGATATGCTCAACAAAGAAACGACAACTTGGACTTGACTCTAAATGAGTTATATGTATTTTTAGGAATTGTTCTTCTATTGGGGTATGGGAAATATCCCAACAGAAGGCTGTTTTGGTCCAGCGAAGATGACGTCCAGAAAATAGTGCAGAACAGCATGCGGCTAAAAAGATTTGATTATTTTTTTTTTAATATATTCATTTCAATTCAGAAAGAATTGGCTTCACAAAATTAGGCCCCTCATCGAGAAGCTCAACAAGAACTCCAGAGAACATGGAGGTTTGAGCGGTTGCACCCCAAGCAGTGCTTCAAGGATAATAAAGAACCAAATAGATTATTGCTGTTACCCCATATATTATAACTGATATTATTCAATAAATATTCTTCTTCATTCTACATTTGTATAATTTTTTCACTTGTCACTAACTTGATCCACAATGAGCAGCGTCCCTTATAAGGGACGCCCAAAATACAAAAAACCTATGAATTGATTCTCAAAATTTTGCCTCTGCTGTGTTTTATTAAGACTCTTTTACTTAAATATGATAGGAAAACATATATTTTTTGAAAAAAATAACTTTGCCCACTAATAGGTGATGTGTGGTTTTACTGCATCTATTGAACATAAACTGCGCAACAAATATGTTGTCGCAAGGGAAAAATTGGTCCGGCTTTGGACCACAATAACTTTTGAAAGACACAAACCATTCCGATTTTGTTTTCACGGTTAGTGAGATCAGTCTTTCCGTTATTCACCTTCAGGAGGTGAAGATCAGGAAGCTTGATGTAAAATATTTACAGGGTGAAATGTAAAACAGTGCAAAATTTTAGCAAATTAAACGGACTCCCATTTTCAGAATAATTTTTTTTCACAAATGCAAATGAAAGGATCATGAAGCGTGATGTTTTGGCTTGCGCCCAGTTTTGGAATTTTTGGAATAGGAACTCTGGTTCTGACTTGATAATTTTTTTTCTCTTGGAGGATGCTGATTTATCCTATCGCTACAAAAAAGACTATGTTAGCCTAGGGAGCCTGTCATCATCAAAAACTAAAATTGACCATCAGCATCAAGTTCAGGAGGTTCAGGAGGATTGTGAAAATCTGATCCAATTAAATTTTTAAGAAAAACACCTGTGTCGCCCATTTTGAATGGGCCCTTTTTTTGAAGCCTTGATCAAGGTATTTCAGATGGTCTGCGAGTCAAGTTGCTGGGAACCATTTAAGCAACAATATTCGTGAATTGCAACCTCCCATCATCAGAGTAACATAGTCTTCTTTGTACCGATAGGATGAATCAGCATCTTCCAAGAGAAAAAAATCATAAAGTCAGAGCCAGACTTCCGATTCCAAAAATTTCAAAACTGGGCGCAAGCTAAAACATAACGCTTTATAATCTTTTCATTTGCATTCGAGAAAAAAAATTATTCTGAAAATGGGGGTCCGTTTAATTTGCTAAAATTTTGTACTGTTTTACTATTCACCCTGTAGATATTTTACATGGAGCTTCCTGATCTTCACCTTCTGAAGGTGAATAACGGAAAGACTGATCTCACTAACCGTCAAAACAGAATCAAAATGGTCTGTGTCGTTCAAAAGTTCTTGGGGTCCAAACTCGGACCAGTTTTTCCCTCGCGACAACATATTTGTTGCGCAGTTTATATTTAAGCCAAAGTGAGGGATACATTTCACGCATATGCTATTTAAATGGTCAATTTTTTAACCCCTCCTCCCGATGGAGGGTTTCTGTCAAAATTTCGACTTGGCAACAGCGATTTTCGTATTCAGCGAGGTCCAAATACCCTAAAAAGTCTTATTGCCTAACTGTTACATAAAAATGCTTCTTGCATTCGATTTTTGGGAAAATGATCCTAGTCTAATAGTCATTGTGGTATCTAATAGGTTTTTACTCACAACCACTATGGTAATTGATTTATTACATACTTAGTAGGAGGTCGGGAAGTGACCCATTGCCGACCTCCCGAGAAAGTGAAGAAATGGTAGCTTTAGAAGGGAAATTTCAAAATATGCATCCAACCAAACGATAAGTGTGTTAATCAGTATTTTCTGAACCACGTTTCAGCAAAATTAATCGGCCTATTGGAAGTTATGACAAAAAGTTAATTTTCAAATTTCAACTTTTGAACGCCTGTAATCCTGCAAGCTGAGTACATGGTTGTGAGTAAAATAGTATACATACTCTCGACAGTAAATACATCATTCCAGCTTCGGGCTAGCTCTGTGCCCTCAGCAGTAATGATGTATTTCCCGTCTCGGTATGTAATATACTTAACTGCGCAACAAATATGTTGTCGCAAGGGAAAAATTGGTCCAACTTTGGACCACAATAACTTTTGAATAGCACAAACCATTTCGATTTTGTTTTCACGGTTAGTGAGATCAGTTTTTCCGTTATTCACCTTCAAGAGGTGAAAATAAGGAAACTTCATGTAAAATATTTACAGGGTGAAATGTGAAACAGTGCAAAATTTTAGCAAATCAAACGGACCACCATTTTCAGAATTTTTTTTTCAAAAATGCAAATGAAAGGATCATAAAGCGTGATGTTTTGGCTTGCGCCCAGTTCTAGAATTTTTGGAATCGGAACTCTGGTTCTGACTTCATGATTTTTTTTCTCTTGGAGGATGCTGATTTATCCTATCGCTACAAGAAAGACTATGTTAGCCCAGGAAGCCTGTGATCATCAAAAACTAAAATTGACCATCAGTATCAAGTTTAGGAGGTCAAAATCACAAAGAAAGTTTATTTCAGGTGTGGAAATCTGATCAAATTCAATTTTTAAGAATAACAGCTGTGTCGCCCATTTCGAATGAGCCCCTTTTTTGAAGCCTTGATCAAGGTATTTCAGATGGTCTGCAAGTTAAGTTGCTGAGAACCGTTTAAGCAACAATATTCGTGAATTGCAACCTCCCATCGTCAGAATAACATAGTCTTCTTTGTACCGATAGGATAAATCAGCATCTTCCAAGAGAAAAAGATCATAAAGTCAGAACCAGACTTCCGATTTAAAAAATTTCGAAACTGGGCTCAAGCTAAAGCATAACGCTTTATAATCCTTTCATTTGCATTTGAGAGAAAAAATTATTCTGAAAATGAGGGTCCGTTTAATTTGCTAAAATTTTGTACTGTTTTACATTTCACCCTGTAGATATTTTACATGGAGCTCCCAAATCTTGACCTCTTGAAGGTGAATATCGGAAAGACTGATCTCACCAACCGTCAAAACAGAATCAAAATGGTCTTTGTCATTCAAAAGTTATTGGGGTCCGAACTCGGACCAATTTTTCTCTCGCGACAACATATTTGTTGCGCAGTTTATTAGGATGCACCTTACTATAAATTGGGTAATAATGCACGGGTTGAATACACCTTTTCTACGAGCTTCACGCATACATACTTTTGAGGGCAGAACTAGCGGTCTGTAGTATTATTCTCCATAATCCAATGGTTGTGGAAAAAATCTTAAATGCTACTTTGCGCACAACGAAAGTATTTCGCCCTTGAGTAACTTCAAACCTGCTCAATTTTTCAGGACTGAATCCCACCAACATGAGAAACGAAGAGATGATCGAGTGGCTAAACAAATGGATAACGATTTCTAACGCCGTGGATAAGGAAAGTCTATCTTTGCTTCTACACTGCCCCATCCTTTTAGCCTACAATGAACCTTCCAACTGGGTGGTGATCTACCCAAAGAAAATTATCAAAGCCCACTGATTTTTTTTTGTGATAGAATTCGAACCAAAAAAAAAACTAATCTGTAAGTATTAACAGTGTAAATAATGATAGATTATAGCAAAAGACCATTACATAGAAATAAAACAATTTTTTTCACATAAATCTTTATTTCTCAAAAAATAAAATTAAACAACCTGTTTCAATTGCCAAGAAATATTGCATCACGTGTCCTCGAACAAGGGTATGAAGGACGGCAGGGTTCCCAGCTTGGGACGGCCGACTGCCACTTTAAGGTCGCTATCTAATTTGGTCTGGGGCTTTTGATCGTCGTAATACCGGTTTGTGTTGGGAATCGTCGGTTCAGTCTCGCTAGATTTTGTGTTTGGGGCATTTTTGACCGGCGGCGGTTTCTTTCTGACACTGGAACATTTCTTGGCAACCTGCAACTGAACTTTACGAGATCTTACCGTACCGTGAGGATACGGGCAGCGCTTTTTCGGACACGTCTGGTTCCTTTCGAAGTCTGGGCACAGAAACTGGTGACGCTTATCGCACTGGAGAGAACAGTTTTAAAAAGATATTTCATCGAAAAAGTAACCATTTGACTGTCGAGTGTGTCCTAAATTGCCTGGTATAAGGTCCTTGCATGAACTTCACTTTTCCTAAAATCGTGCGGTAAATGAAACCATTCCAAAGTTGAAAAGAATTGGAGAAGTATCCGATTATTAATGTTACAATCTGTTTGAAAATTGATGTTTTATCGTAGGAAAAATCTTGTTCCTGTGAAAGCTCGACTCTGAAACGAGTGCAGGGGTGGTAACTTCGCGCACTTGTTAAGCGCAAGTGGCGCAAAGTGCAGCGGTGCAAATTGCTAGATACAACGGCTTATTTGGCCCTAAATTGAGCCGTTAGTATGAAACTAAGTAAAATATATATTTTTCAAGTATTGATAATTATTGTAAGAGTTCCATAAGATGTAGTATTGTCACACGACTGGTTTTGAGGCACGACGAGGTTGCGAGGAGTGCTCCAAATAAAGAAGTGTGACAATACGTATTATTAAACGAGTGTAATATACTATTTTATCTACAAGCGTTAAATAATACCCGTCACTTTTAGCACGTCGCCATGGGCGACGTGAAAAAATGATGATTCTGCGCATTCCTGTCATATTTTCAATAAATTCTGACATTTACCAAACATTTCAAAGACCATTGTAGATAAAATCCTGTACGATACACGCGTTAAAAGTGTCTTATTTTGTTCGCGGGGTTGCTCTACTCGCTAATGCTCGTTTCGCAAGCGTCCCCGCTCACAAAATAATACCTGTCACTTTTAACACTCGTATCGTAAATAGCTATTATCTACTTTACATTACTAATAATCACTCATAAATTCGAAATTCTGGCTGCTAGAATAAGAACCGGTTGACAGGTGACAGTTCAACACAGACGTTGCCTACCTTTTATTGGCAATAAATTGTTCCTATTGGTTGAAAAACAGTTGATTAATGTGCTCCATTAGAGCACTGTTTTCGATGTAATAATGGATCCATTAGTAACGTTTAATAAATAAAAATCTTTAGAAACTTATTTTACCATTATGATGATGATGCCTCGCTAAGAAATACAGTTGAAAATATGGTAGTTTGCGCAAAAAATAGCTTGAATCGAATTCAGCGCGCCAAAAATTGCGTCAACTTTAGGTGACTTCACTCCGACTTTGGATTTTTTTTGTTCACAAACTTTCCGCTCTGCAGCGCAACCCTTGATCACCACCATGATTGATCGGAAATTCAAATTTTGATATGTAGACGTTACATTTCACTTTTGACGTGAATTTCTCGCTTCATCTGATGAACAAAATCTCCATTTGTAGTTGGCGCTGATGATAAAATATACAGGGTGGCCCAACGAAAACGAAACAGACAGATTTTCGGGCACTTGATCTCATTTGTTTGTATACTGTAATGTTTACTAGAGGGACACAAGCCCCGTCATGGGTTCGGCAACTTCGAGCCAGCCTCTTGGAAGGGGCTGTAACGCTCCAAAAAAACACTGGAATTAGCATTATCTTGAAAAATTTGCGTCGAATCGAACAAAAACATAACACCGCTGTAAAGACAATTGAACCAGCTTAAAAGTGATGTATCACTCAACCTCAATTGTCATTTAAAATTTTCGAAGGGGCTGCCACTCTCGACTACGGGGGTGAAACTTCACGGTTAAATTAACAGCAGTTGAATCCTTGAAAACAAAGTTGACCTGTCCAGGCTTATTTCAAAAAAATGAGGGCGAATGCCGCCCGAAAATCAGTTTTGTTCCGTTTTCGTTGGGCCCACTGACGTATAATACTAGACCGAGTTGTTTACATCCGTGCATGCGGCCAAGACCTGAATCCAGTATGGCCGACGTCAGGAAAATAACAATATGCAAGTGTATCAACTGAGGTGAGCCCGCTTGATGAATGCAGGGCTAATGAGTGGATTTTTACTCCAAATCGTCAAGATATTCAATTCTGTACTATTTCTTGGGAAGATTTTTCATGTCTGATTAAAAATTAAGAAGTAAAGTAGGAGTAGATGTAGAGAGTAGGGATTGAATCCCAAGTGATCACACCTCGTATTGTAGCACCTTGATGTGGGTCGCGCGCTGCGATCAGCTGTCAGCTGATCGCGTTGCATGCTGTCACACGTCACACCATAGCTAGCCCATTTCTTTGTTGCTTATTATTATCTGTCGTTTCGTTCAATATTTTGCTTATTTCGGTGCAGCAGTGCCAGGTGTGCAAAGCTTAGGCATACCGAGAGCATACATTGACGTTATTTTTGACCTTCATTTGTTTTGCCCCCTTAACATAAAGAAAACGCTGCAAGCACGCCTATGTGTCGTCCGGATAACAAACTCCCGCGCCCCCCCATTTTCCTTTGGTCCTAGCGGTTCTCGCGCGTCAACAGTGTGTAATGAGGATAGAAAAGCTCCGTCTAATATTATACGTCAGTGGTTGGGCCACCCTGTATAGAACGTTCAACCCTAGTATGATTCGAGTGAGATATGATTTCCCGAATTTTTCCTTTCCAAGGGCATCGCGTGACGAACTCCCAGCGAACTTGAATCTCGAATTAAATGTACAGGTGATCCACCGAGATTTCGCCTCTCTGTTAGAATTTTTCCCGTTGGAATAAATTAGTGGGGAAAGAGATTTTTCCCAACCATTTTTCCTGTAGAATTCAAATTTTGACACCAATTTTTTTTATATCATCTTATAGTATACAGGCTGTTTTAAAAGAAAACTTCAGTTTTTTTTGACACCTTGTATCTAAATATTGGAAATGATGCGGCTTTTTCTTCTGAGTCCAGATATATAATTTGATATTTGAATAAGATCATATACAGGGTGTTCATTTTCACACTCCCCACCCCAGATTTCTCATTCCCTCTCCCCCCGCAAAAATTTTTTCAAGAAAAACGCCGGAACAGATCGGTTTTTATTTTGAGGGGGACATCTAGGACACGTATTGCCGAATTCTCATCGATAAAAATCGATGTTTCGGCGTTTTTCTTGGAAAAAATTTGGCGGGGAGAAATCTGGAGTGAGAAGAGTAAAAGTGAACATCCTGTATATGATCATATTCAGATATCAAATCACATATCTGGACTCAAAAGAAAAAGCCGCATTATTTCCAATATTTAGATACAGGATGTCAAAAAAAAAACTGGAAGTTTTTTGGAACATTCTGTATATGTACTACAAGATAAAAAATAAATCATGTCCAAATTTGAATTCTATGGGAAAAATTCCTTTCCCCACCAATTTATTTCAACGGGAAAAATTCTAACAGGGAGGGAGGAATCTTGGTGGATCACCCTGTACTCAAGCTAATCCAGCGACTCCAAGTTATCAATATTTTGTTGCCAACTACAAACAGCAATTCGGCTGATCGCATGGTGCGATGGACGCAGGGTAAACCGCAATTCAATAACCTACCACATGTGAGCGATCGAGGAGAAACACCTGCAACTTGGGACACACTGCACAATTATAAAAATTACCTCTGCTGCTTTCTTGCAATAACCCGCTACAAAATCCCGACAGATGTCCGCCTTGGCGCTGATCTTGACGTGGAGATAGGGACAGTCTTCGCGGGAACACAGCCCTTCCAAGTAATACTTACAAGCCGGCATCTTCTCGTGCGACACCTTGTGAGACAACAGGCAGTTTTTGTTAAAACAAGCACCTTGCAAAAACCTAAAAAGTTTCCGATAAAATTTTTGAAACAGTCGAATTTCAACAAGATAAACTTAGTGCAGAGCACAATCTGATCGGGATTGTGCACTCTGAAGCATGTTCCGTTGTCTTTCCCCTTGCATTTTCCAAACTTGCGATAAATTTGACATGGTATATTGCACTTGCGAAGCAGTTTTCGGTCTTTTGCCACCTTTTTAGATCTAGAAACAACACCAAAATGATACATCCAACTACCCGAGTTCTTAAGACTTTTCACCTTATAACTTTGAAGCGTTTTACCAAAGATCTTCTACCCTCACTAGATTTTACTGGAGTTTTCAACTTGGAACTAGAGGATATCGACAGTTTCTTGACATATCTATATCTATTGATGGAAGAATTCATTGGCACTTCTTTCTTTAAGGAATTCGGTGATTTTTTGTACATTATTCCATTGATGTTGACGAAACCTTTCTTCTTTAAACTGGCATTCTGTTTCAGCACTACGCTTTTGGCCATCACACTCATGCTAAGGAATCTGTTGATGTACACAAACTTCTTCTTGTTTATGCTAGTCCGTTTGTCTACTTTCAAAGAATTTTCTTTGTTACTTGATCGTACTATTTTATATTTGGTGTGCAAGGACGTAGTTCTTCTTCTTGGCGTTTCCGAAGGCACTCTGATGAACTTGGTCCTGGTCGATATGATTCTATCCGGTGTCTTGTTGGGCAGCGGGGAACGGCTCTTCAGTATATTAGGATTGACGTGGATCTTTGGCTTGATGGTGGCGTTGACATGGGCAGGATTGACATGGATTTGTGTACTCGGTGGGGCGGATTTCGCGGCTACGTTCTCGCTACGTATGGCACTGAACTTGGGATTAACGTAAATGGTAGTGTTTTTCTTGAAATGTGGATTCACTAAAACTTTCACTGCTGGCTTCTCAGGTTCGACTCGGAAAAAGTCTTGTTTTACGTAAATAAACTTATTTGGGGCAGTCTGGGACAGGGGCACTGCAGGGGGGACCCACCGTCTGGAATGACTCATATCTGGAAAATGTTGGCCAAGGTTAAGATTGTTATCATCGATGGCAACTAATGAAAAGTTGTTACAGCTTACTTTGGTATTTGTCCATTATCGATTAATATCACGTAAAAACACTGGAGTCTTTCAGGACTTGCAGGATATTAAAAAAATTGAGTTTTTTTGAGCACTCCATCCATTGCGAGAAACTGCGAAATCGAAATGGAAATGTCAATGACAAAGTGGGATATGTCAAAGTCAGCACTAAACTGACGTTTGTTTAGAGTTGCCAACCTCCCGCCACTTGACTCTCCGGCTGCTCATGGCGCGCAATTCAAATTAGCACGAAACTCGCTGGAGATCACGACGTGCGAATAAGGCGTGCTAAAGATAGGTACCTATATGATATAATTTTATTGTCAATAGTACTTGTGAATACCATTTTCTCTAGTTGTGATAAATTATACAGGGTGTTTCAGTGATCTTGCATAAAATTTCCTCTCAAAAAAATAAGTCGAAAAGTAGGAGTGACATTTTTTCTTGAATTGCTTTCTAAGGGAGTTACAGCCCCTCAAAGGTACGAAGTGAAACAGGGTTTTTAATTATTCGCTCAAGAACCGCCAAGGTAAAGAACTTCAAATTTGGTGTAGAATGGTCACTCAACATTGCAAATGTTCACCCAAAATTTCAAACAAATCTGGCCAGTGGCGGCGGAGTTAGAGGGGGTTGGGGTAGGTTGAACTGTCAGAAAAAAATGTCTGCAATCCGTTCGTATTAAATTCTCTTCCTGAAAAAATATTTTGAAATTTCTCAACCCAACCCCCCTTGTTCCTGAAATTCTTTGAATGTCCCATTTTATATTCTCGACCCCTCAATTTTCTTCAATTTAGTCAGCGTCAGCGTCAGCCCAGATAGCAGAGCTAGAGAGAATTCAAATCTGCCTAATAAATTATCTCTCAAAGCTAGTATGTAATATTGCATTAAGTCAATTCAGCCATACACTCTACAGTCATTTTATCACTGGGTTACTGCTATTAATTAACAGATGACGCGCCCACACTTGCTTGTACCACTTATCTTGAGCTTGATTATCTGAACATTTCAAACTTCAGTTTGGTCCTTTCTGACGCGGTAAATAAACAGGTCAACACATGAAGTGGTCCACCCCAAAATTTCGCCTCATTTTGAGGGGGCATATCTCGGAAAATACGTTATAGCGATTATTAAAAGCCTGCTGATGATGCCTGAAAGAGGGTCCTTTTGGCTACAAGGTATCACAGCGTGTCCGGTGTGCACTGACATTGTACTTGATATACCACGGTGACAACGGAAGGAGTGCCGAAGTGATCTATTTTCAACACTGGGTAACTTTTGCTAAAAAAAATCCAGACTTTTTCTGGTGTCATTTTTGGAGAGCACTTATCAAAATCTTGGAACGGTTTTTGACTTGTCTCCGTATTTTGATTTTTGAAAAAGATGTGTCGCTTTATGAGAAATTTGAATTTTCTGATGCTGCTTCCGTCATTGGTCATGCAGTTGGCTGTAATTTGGCACAAATGCATAATTTGCCGTAAGAAACTACCCCTGAAAATGTTTTACCTCACGGACACCTAATGGTGCTACCCTTGTGGTCACCTGGTACCTGCTTAGGGTCGGTCTCAAATGGGGTAGGTTGCGACGATACATTACATGTTTATCAAACACTAACACAGTGTGGCTCAAATATAGATTTAGTAACCATTCGTTGCATCACAAGTCCCATAATTACCATATCAGCTCTATTTTGGTTACTTTTGTACAGGGTGATTTATGCAAAAAGTTACAAGGCTATCTCGAGAACAGAAGAAGGTGGAATCAAATTTTTTTTTGTTTCAATCTGACACAGCGGTGCACATTTTAGCATTTTTTCAACCAATTTTTTCATTTTAGGTTTTTTTAAAACAGCCCCTAACTAGGGGTTGAAGGTGCATGACCATGCCATTTTGGAAAAGTGTTTTTTTTATCGATATCTTTTATTTGTTAATCTGAATGGCAACATACGAGTGCAAAATGATATTTTCAAATTGATATGCCCAACCCTTAAGTTTCTACCCCAAGTGGAAATTAATAAAAAAATGTTTATTACGAAACTGTCTACCTTAAAAAAGGTTATTCTACCTGACATTCTTTTGATGTGGATCAAATAGACATCAAATTATTGATGTTTGTGGGGAGGGGATTTGATCAAATAAACAAAATAAAACAGCACAATTAAACAACGTGTATTGGAATAAAAACATTTTTGTTTATTTGATCAAATCCCCTCGCCACAAACATCAATAACTTGATGTCTATTTGATCCACATCAAAAGGATTGTCAGGTAGAATACCTAACTTTTTTGGTAATTGTTGACGACCACTACTTCTCGACTTCAGCCACCAACATTCCACGGTAGGTAGACACCACCACAACATCACGTTCGTCGACCGTAATTTCCTGGGGAAACCACTATTTCCACTGTAAAATGCCCCTTCTTTCCATTACTTGTCCTACGACGTAAGTACATGCAAGAAGGAAGCGACCTATATAGCTGTTTAAGTGGTTGCCTAACTCTTAGAAAATGCTAGTCGAGAAGTAGTCGTCGTCAACAATTACCACCTTTTTTTATAAGGTAGACAGTTTCGTAATAAACATTTTTTTATTAATTTCCACTTGGGGTAGAAACTTAAGGGTTGGGCATATCAATTTGAAAATGTCATTTTGCTAAAATAAGGAACTCGCCAATGTATATTTTAGATGTCCCTCCTCGATATAAAAATCGACCTGTCCGAGATTTTTTCAAAAAAATTGATGTTAAATCCCCAAAAACCTCCCTGTTGTGTTTTCGTTGGGCCACCCTGTACATTAATATACTTGATACTGTAACAAACACCACTGCCGACCCTGCTAGCCTACCATCTGGAGGGTTAAGCACCCCATGGCTCGCAGCCTCTTTTTATTCTCACATCTATACTTATTTCTATTCAGTTGAGTCGAGACTTTCAGTCCGCTCTTCAGTCCGCGATTCAAGTACATACTGCGTCGGACTGGCAAATTTTGGCCTACCGGGCAAAGAAAGAATGAATGTGGCCTCGAAACCGAAGGAGGAGTCAAAGGGGCCCGCCCTCCCAGTTAGCGCCGCAGGCGACTTTTTTCAAATAATAATTATAATAATGCCAATAACAAAAAAAGACTCTGACCAAATTGTCTATAGATTTCTGCAAACTCAAAACTTTTGCTTGAAATACACCACGATAAAGAAAACAACGGAGGAAAGAAAAATATTTATCATTGTTACGTATTTCGCGTACGAGTTTGAATATAAATGAGACGATCGTTTTAAAACACACACTGTTTATTACTGCGTACTACAATAAATACACGCCAACAATCATTTACTTGGGAATATCGCTGTGATTACTATTCGCTTTTGATAGGCTCGCTACCACCTCGCATTTCATTGCATAACTGCTCGTGAGGCGACGATTGATGTCTTATATAGGCCCGACTGATTTATCTCGAATGTTCCATGCATTTTCCAGCAGTTTCCACAGTGACCCGACATACGGTTTCCATACGACTCTCGAAAAATCTTGCACATTACTCGTATAATTCTGCCGTGCACTAGAACCGGCGCCTCCGCCAAAATGGACTGATGTAGCTTGACCCACTGCTGAGGTCTCCATACAGTTGTACGGGGAAAAAGCCTACACGCGCGCTCCGAAACACACCAGAACGCTCCACACTAGTACATTGCGATCTAATGGGAAGATTCGCGTGTTATCCAGAATCGCCGCTCGTAACATTAGCCCAGGAATTACAGAAATAATAGCGAACAAAAATGAAACCCAGCCGGATTTTTGCATATAAGTTCATCAACAGTTTTGATTTCAAAGATTGATCTACTTGCGAATTTGTCGATGATTTCTGCATGTGGCTAAAGATGTAAATTCTACATAGATGGTAAAGGAAGAGCCCGACTAGATGGCAGATGAAACAAACCAACTGCGAGAGCAGCGGGAGCCTCACACATATACAATCTTGGCATTCCACGACTATAACAAACAAAAGTGGACCAGACCAGATACAAAATTGAAAATTGGGATTAAAAAAAAGCATCAGTGCAAGTGCAAATTTTTTCAAATGTGGACAATTTGGCCTCCAAACTGGGGATTGGCCTACCGGGCATTTGCTCGGCTGCCCGGTGGACCAGTCCGACACTGAGTACATATTATAATTCTCACAATACATTATTTTTCATCATTATACCTAAGTGAAAAAAATTAGTTATCGTTCACTCACCTTAAAGAAAATATCTGTTTATTTTTAAAAAATACATACAGGGTGAGTCATTGATATGGGCGAGCTCAATTACACCTACGCCATTAATGATATCGAAATGAACCAAACGGCACTGCAAACGGGAGGTCAAAGTGCAGTTTGTAAAATTATTTTGCTCTGTACAGGGTGCCCCATTTTCGCAGAGCAGTTTTTGAACGAGCTTTTTCAAATTGTACCCCCTGTATATTTTTGCATATTTGGATTTGCCCTTTCTCAGGCATTACAAGTTCGTTTAGTTTTTGCAATTCGCTTCAACTGTTCAGAAGCTATTGATTTTTTTCTAAAAATTAATGCGTTTGTAGGCACTTCCTGAATAAATCGGAAGGCACTTGGTTTTTAGGCTATCAAGTTGGGACTTTGCTCATGTTCAAGCAATAGCATAGAGTATCTTTTGGCGGTAATATCGCCTATTTCCGTTTCGGTATCACCGAGGGTATCATCTTGCTGTGACACATTGATTTTGGTAAACTTTGAGGGGCCATAACTTCATTTTTTCAAATAGCACCCCCTCTTTTTTATTTCTTATTTCTAACTTCAATTTTTAGAGAAAAAAAATTAATAACTTCTGAACAGTTGAAGCGAATTGCAAAAACTAAACGAATTTGTAATGCCTGAGAAAGGGCAAATCCAAATATGCAAAAATATACAGGGAGTGCCATTTAAAAAAGCTCGTTCAAAAACTGCTCTGCGAAAATGGGGCACCCTGTATAGAGCTCTAGAGCTGTTTGGATGCCTTTAAGGAACCCATCTCAAGCTCACTCCAAAGAAGTGCGTACTGTTCCAGAAACAGGTCAAGTTTTTGAGTGACCACACGACCGGAGAATCAACTTGACGTCAGAAGTTTTCTCGAGTTATGCACCTACTATACAGACGATTTATGGATCGAAACAGAAATGTGGAACGCCATGAAGACACTAAAAACGGCATTATTGTGTTCGAGTCCCATATTGGCATACCCTCGGTCACAGGCATAGTTCATCTCTCTGATATTAGATACCAACGTTGTAGTAATACTGGGATTGAGGCGGTACTGTCGCAACTTCAGGACAAGAGCGGGTAGCAGTGTAGTACTTACTACAACAATATTTTGTCCAAACTGGAAAGGAACTGCTGGACTACTTCAGCAAGTGGCCAGAAGCATACGCCCTGCCCAACCAGAAAGCTCCAACCATAGCACAATGTACTGGTCGGGAAATTTGTCTTATAATTCAGGAGTATGATTGCACGAACATTGTACCTAACCAACTAAGGTGGGCAGATGATCTGAGAAGAACGTAATGCACTATATTGGCTGGAATAAGAAATCTATTTGATACAAATTTACTCTTATAAACACTCTTAAAATTAAATTACAGTCAAAATCACAATTCGCTATACAACAGCTGTGTAGTTTGCCTTGCAATACACTGCAAAAGAGAAGAAAATGAGTTACATCAAGGCATCAAGCACAATAGAAATCGAGATATTACCAATAAATTCAGAAACAGGGTCATTCTCTCCATCTCCTCTCATGGTCCCAGTGATTTCGTCATTTTCTACCATAGGCATAAACAGTCGAACAAACTCCGAGCTGTACGGTGGAGCAATCGTTTCTAAAACCTGAACATCAAACGAAAAAATTAAAAAAAAAATGTCTACTAAAAATATATATTTTTTAAATACTCACTTCGGTTACGAAGAAGCGAATCAGTGATATATCAGTGTCTCCTTTTTGCCAACACTGCTTGATGTACTTGACAACAGGAACTACGCAGCCGGCACACAGCAAATTGACCATCCTTTCGAGTATCATCTTCCTCATTTCTAACTGAACGAGAATCTCCAGCTCGTCCTGTTTGGATTCGAAAAGCCGAATGAACAAGTTCAACACCTGATTGTGCAATAGAGGATGACACGTCCCGACTTCATCCAAAACCGCTAAATGTATAGGAGTGTGTTCAGTTGATAGCTTGAAGTAGCTGGGCTCGGTCACTGTGCACTCAACCCATCGGATTATTCCCACAGAAACTACTGGAAATCTGAGTTGAAGCAAAAAATAAGGTGTCAGTCATACACAGAAATAGGTAATGATAAGAAACACTGCTGAGGTTTTTGATAATCCAGCACAGCGCATCTCGACTTCAGACAAGATTTTTCTTTTTCTGACACTTCCAAGAAAATACTGCCCTTATAGCCCTGGATTTGCAAAGCGGTAATTTGGCAGCACTCTGTATAAATATTCATGTTCTGAGACTTTCTCAGGCTTCTTTATTATTATTGTTCATTAATGTGAAGCGCTGTGATGGATAATAGGTAGGTAGTACAAGACTGAATACATACTTGAGGCACTGGTAAATTGTTCCTATGTCAGGAATGAGCTCGGAACTTCCCTTGTTCACGTTACAAATATTATGAACAGTTTCTATGGACTTCACGGTGTTTTGGAGCTCGTCCTTGTTGATTACCCTTTTCTGTCCTTTTTTCGCGGGAAGTTCATAAACACTTGCAGCGTACGCAAGTAAGTGGATGTATTTCGGCTTATAGTCGGGATTGAGCTTCACGCCGGGCTTAAAAAGCGCATCTACCAGAAGCTCTAGAAATTGAGGGGTCCTTATGAGGTCGATCGGGGGAGGATCTGGAGCGTTGTAGTTTCTGTAAAGCACTGTGATGTCTGCCGGATTTAAGTTGTTTTTCGATAACATGGCTGTGAGTGCTTGGCAGGCTTGAGGGTAAGCTGAAGCACCGTTGAGGGCCATTGTGATGGGCGTCACGTCGTTACCACTTAAAATGAAGAAACATTATTATTTTTTCATAGGTAGATATCCTAGGTGGTTTGGCGTTTTGAGTTGTACGTTTTGAATTGATATGTATAGTAAGCGCTTAGTGGTTTGCCAGTATTTTGTTTGTCAGCTCCCACTTGTTTGTGATTGATGAGGATTGCCGGGGCAACTGAAGATTGGAGTCGTCGAAAATATACACAAGAAGAAGTTGACATTTTACAATTTGGGTTGTACAATTCAGATAATAAATCCCGTTTGAAGTTGAATCGTTGTTCACATTGACGAAACACTAGGAGTCCTTATTTAACTAACCTCCAGTTCCACCATACTTTTATGAACGAATTAACTTTATCACTTCCATAGTAACTAAGCAAGGGCCTGATAAAGTTAATTAGTTCGTAAAACTTTGGTGGAACTGGCTGTGAGTAAATAAGAAAATGATCACTGACTCACAAAGTAAAAAAAATGACAACTGACAATGAGGTGAAATTTCAGCTCTCCTCAAAATATAATTTTTTTCAAGAAATCGCGAACTTACGAGGAAGGAGTATTTGAAGAATTCATACATGAAAGAAGAAGTAAGAATAAGAGGAGGTTTTAGAACAGGAAATGATGGTTAGGGTAATTCCTTGTGCAGTCCATTATTTCGCATCTGTTGTAGGTACTGTTTACTCCGGTGGATTAGCGCGTTAACAATGTATTTTACGATAAAGCAAAGGGCTTCTAGTTTAACATCCTTGAGACTAGACTTGACAGTTCCAAAGATGACGCCAACGAGTTTGGTGTGGCAGGCGACCTCAGGAGGCATCCTAAAGTGTAAAAAAACTGAAATCTTCCATTTTCCTCAAAGACACTCAAATACATCATATCTCGATGCACTGGGATCTAATGGGACGGAATTGACACAATATGTCAATATTCATCACGTGAGGGGGCTGGAGAGAGAAGGCAATTTTGTCTTTGAGGGCGATTGATATTTTTCAATATTCCTGAATGAATATGAAGGGCTTTGGTATCGTTTTTGACTAAATTCGACGTTCTGAGTTCAAATGAAGTGTTCAAATCACGTCAGAAACACGTTTAAACAAGTTTGCCTGAAGAAACACTTTTTTGAGAATTCAACTTGACCTTAGTCAAACTACAGTATGTTCATTAAAAAAATCAATAATGGGAGGCCGTGGACCGATGATAACCTGGCCGTTTTCGGATCGAATGGCCTGCGTCACAGCCTCCCTTTATTGAAGTTTTTAATGAACATACGGTATATAGACCTTAGAAACTGTGAAAATGCAATTTTTTTCAGTTTTTAATTTTTAGTTGGTAGCACTGCCCCACAATTGAAAAACAAAAATACAGGCATAATACGGTTAAAAAAGTTGAACATGAAAATGCAAAAAATATAGGGTGTTCTATACAGGGTGTTTCAGGGATGATAGCAAAAAATTTAACTGTGGGTAGATCTCGTCAAAATATGACGAAAACATATATACCATTTTTTATAAAGTTTGGCCTAATGACGAAGATAGCGCCGTCAAAAGCTCACTTTTTTCGGATTTCAAAAATTTGTAACTCAGGAACGTTTTGACAAATTCAGCTTTATTTCAGCAAAAACTGGTTTCTCATAATTATCTATCAACCTGCCAAATTTGGGAAGAATCCAACCAGTGGTGTAGGAGTTATGAGGGTCAATAATTTAGAAGCATCCGAAGAAAAGTTGACTTATAGTGACCCCTCATAACTTCTACGCCACTGATTGGATTCTCTCAAAATTTGGCAGGTTGATAGATAATTATGTCAAACCAGCCTACGCTGAATTAAAGCTGAGTTTGTCGAAACGTTCCTGAGTTACAAATTTTTGAAATCCCAAAAAAGTGAACTTTGAAGGGTTGTATCTTCGTTATTAGGCCAAACTTTGCAAAATGGTATATAGGTTTTCGTCATATTTTGACGAGATCTACCCACAATTGAATCTTTTGCTATCATCCCTGGAACACCCTGTATAAAAAAAATGACGTTTCGTTGATCCCGTCAAAATGGGACATCCTGTATAGCTGAAAATAATTTAAGGTTATAGGTTCCATCAAACCATATAACTTATCTTTCACATCTTTTTCTCTATCTTGAACGGTAAAACCGCTATGGGATAATTACGCTAGGATGGACCACCCTGTATAAGAGGATGCGAAGTTGACATGTTTAGTGTCTTAACCTGTTATTTGGCATTCCCAAAATCCTATTATGAAGTCAGTTTTTCAAATTCTCAATTCTGGGTTAACTGGTAGGCTAAAGGTGCGTTCAGTCAGCTTGTCTCGGCCCCGTTCATTGAAAACTGCATTCGTGTGCACTGAGGGTATGCAACCCAAAATATCCCTGTGTTGTCCAAATCCTCACCCCTCATCCCCTGTTCGGTGTGCCTGGCACTTGGCTGTCAGGCGCAAGCGTAAACGAGCTCCAGCGCGTCTTCGGCATTCTTCGGCTTTCTTTCCGCTCGTGTTCTTGCCGCTTCGTTCGAAGCGGAGTCGATCTACGTACGTCGAGCGGGAAGCCACGCCGTCCTTTTTTGTCATCGTTCTCGCGGCCATCTTGTCGTGCCATCGGCGTACATTCGTACTCGACCAGAAGCCCATCCAAGGCCCATCGCGTCCGATAGTGACTCCTGGAGGATCTCTGCATCATCTCCAAGTCCAGAAAGCGGCAGTTTTCACCGCTTTCAACGGGGAGCGGGTTGGATCAGCCAGTCGCACACAAAGCTCCAGTTTCGGACGGGATCGAGTCGTTCGTCCGCCATTTTGGTGACGAACACGGGCACTCTTGCATCTCAACGGGAAATCCACCACCGGAACGGCCATCCACCACGACGCCGCCTTCGGACTCCGCCAGGACGACGTCGCCACCGAATAAGATCCCGTAAGTTCCATATTTTCCATTGTTTTTACCATTTACCGTTTATTCCCGTTTGCCGGGGTGTATACCTTCAGTGCAGTTCGTCTCGTTTTCAGGACGCCACTCGGCGCCAGCGAACCTGCCCCCGATCAGAACCACTCGGATTTTTCATTTCATTCAATTCACATTGTTTTTTTTTATTGTTTTGTAATTCTGTCTGTTTGTGTTTTTTTTTTGTTTTGCATTAAAGTTTTTGATTGTTGTTGTGAATTTTATTTCTGACTGTCGCTTGCTGCTTTCCTAATCCAAGAGTTATTGTTTTAATGCAGTCTTCTTCGGAAGGCTGCCGTCTTTATGTGTACCGCGCTAACACAGCTTATGGTGCGTTCAGTCAGCTTATTAAGCCGCAAGTTTTAATTTTAGTCGCAAGCGCAGCGACGCCCATTGGCTCTTATGAACCAGCCTCCTCGGAACAGCCAATAAGCGATGCAACGCTTACGGCTAAAATTAAAATTGCGACTAAATGAGCTGACTGAACGCACCTTTATTTAGCTGCAAGTTTTAATTTTAGTTGCAAGCGCAGCGACGCCCATTGGGTCTTACGAATCAGCCTACTCAGAACAGCCAATAATTAGAACTAAAATTAAAACTTGCGGCTAAATAAGCTGACTGAACGCATCTTAAGAAGTAGGTAAGTATTTTTTAAGATCCAGATCAGACGTACTTTTTTCAATGTCCAACTGGATGTTACTGAAATAATCGCAGGAATGGATAGACTGAACTATTTTCTAAACATTATGTCGAAGAAATCAATCCTAAACCGCACATGGAGAGTACACAAATTATTTTTTCTTCCGGTCGGTCGAATTGCGAAGCCTACTACGCCCGTCAGGGAGAACGCTGAGCATCGCCAGACTGAACTAGTTAAGTATGAAAACAGCCTGAACGGATTCAAAAGTTGAATCCGTTATAATTTGTTTAGGCTGTTTTTATACTATGTAGTTTAGGCTGGCGAAGCTTAGCGTTCTTCCTGATTGGCGTAGTAGGCATCGCAATTCGACCGACCGAAAGAAAAATAATTTGTGTACTCTCTATGCGTGGTTTAGAATTGATTTTCTCGACATAATGTTTAGAAAATAGTTCAGTTTATCCGCCCCTGATGATGATTTCAATAACCTCAAGTTGCACACTGAAAAAAGTACGTCTGAACTGGATGTTAAAAAATACCTACATCTTAGCCCACCAATTAACCCAAAATTGAGAATTTGAAGATTTGACTTCATAATAGGATTTTGGGAATGCCAAATAACAGGTTAAGACACAAAACATGCCAACTTCGCATCCTCTTGTATGTATAAAAAAATAAAAAGTGATTTCTCTGACCGCCCGAAGAAATTATTTTTTCAAGCATGAAGGATGAAAGAGACATGGCGACCAATGCCATCGAGATTCGCAATGGAGTCACATCATCCCCATTTCAGTGATACAACGAAATTAAAAGATGATTTGGTAGGAGTTCTTGGACCGTCAACTTGACAGGGCCCCCTGCCGCTCTCCTAAGGAGAAGCTTTTGTGCTTCCCCTTCTAATATCGTTTGACAGACCTTGTAGAACACTCATGCAAAAGGAATTTTCTGTATCATCAAATGCCGTATAGTACCGTTTTTTAATGTGTACCGACCCCACTATATGAGATTATCTTTCAAAACAAAATAAATTCAAGATTAAGACTTCTCAGCGATACTGGGAAACTTTAAAAAGTCGATTACAGAGACAGCGAAGAAATTTTTGTTCTTCCGCCCTTGCGGATGACTCCTGGGGTCGCCTGCCACACTAATCTCGTTGGCGCTAATTCTGGAACTGTCGAGCTGAATCTCAAGAATGTAAATCCAGAAGCCATTTGCTTTATCACACAAGGCATAGTTTAGGCTTTTTTTTGGCGCTAATCCACCAGACTAGTCGTACAAATATAAAAGAACGAGGTCAAACCAAGCTCTCCAAGCAAACAACTCCATGATCTATGATTGATTTGACGGGCTCTACGAAAGTATATTCTCAATGGAGTAATGAAGCTATTATGTAAAAGATAGAAAAAGTTTTCCTAATTACACCATAAAAACTTGAAAACTATAAAATGAAGACGGAAAAAGTTATAAGCATGACAATTATACAGGGTGTCCCGTTTTTCAACGCTCACTATGGGTATCTCGGAAACGGTAAGAGATACAAAGTCGGTTGAATTACAAAAAAGTTGCGCAATTTTATGACTATTTCAAATATGTCAAGATATCCAAGATATCTTTGGTCATTTCTGAAATATCCCCAAAAAACTGAAAAATGCCGAAATCGAAAATTTCAAATCACTTTTTTATTATGACAGCCTTCAATTTGAAAATTGGTATTCTGACATTTTTCATATTTCATTTCATATATTTTTCATTTTTCTGACAAAGGTCCTTGATCGACTGACGGTCATAATTTTTTCCTACGCCTACTAGTTTTTTAGATATGACAGTTGACTCAATTTTTTCTTATGGACACCATATTATTTCTCCACCCCATAAAACTCACCTTTCTTTCCCTTTACAAAGATATAAAACACTTGTAGCATTTTTGTCAAAATAATCTATAAAAATTGGAAAAACCATTTCTGGGGCGAAAAAATCTAGTTACCGGTTCGGTTGCCATGCTCTCGTGACATAATAAAATGGCATTCGGTTGCCATGGTCGGTTGATTTTCGAAAAAGTTGGGTTACATTCCGTTTTTATGTATTTAATAATGATGATAAATAAAAATAAAACAAATACAAAACCAAGTATAACACAAAATAACATCGCAATAGCAATAAACATTTATAATTTACAATTACTCGAAATGGAGTCTATTTTGCGAGGAACGCTCCAAGATCGAATTTAGGGTTCATGACAGAACATCCCAAAGCAACCAAGAGCTGGAAGCAAGGAGCTGATGATGCGTTTCAGTCAATTAATAACTCGCACGATATCAGCGCAGCCGTTGAAAACATGGCTAAAAGGCACACAACTCTGTACAGAGCAAAAGGGACTCCGATTCGAGCAATTGTAAATGATAAATGTTTATTGCTATTGCTATGTTATTTAGTGTTATACTTGGTTTTGTATTTGTTTTATTGTTATTTATTATCATTATCAAATACAAAAAAACGGAATGTAACTCAACTTTTTCCAAAATCAACAGACCATAGCAATCAAATACCATTGTTTTATGCCACAAGAGCATGGCAACCGAAGCGGTAACTCGATTTTTTCGCCTCAGAAACAGCTTTTCCAATTTTTACAGGTTATTTTGACAAAAATGCTACAAGTGTTTTATATCTTTGTAAAGAGAAAGAAAAGGTGAGTTTTATGGGGTGGAGAAATAATATGGTGTCCATAAGAAAAAATGAAGTTAACTGTCATATTCAAAAAACTACTAAGCGTAGGAAAAAATTACGACCGTCAGTCGATCAAGGATCTTCAAAAATGTCAGGATACCAATTTTCAAATTGATAGCTGTCATAATAAAGGAGTGATTTGAAATTTTCGAATTCGGCATTTTTCAATTTTTTTGGGATATTTCAGAAATGACCAAAGATATCTTGGATATCTTGACATATTTGAGATAGTCATAAAATTGCGCAACTTTTTTGTAATTTAACCGACTTTGTATCTCTTACCATTTCCGAGATACCCATAGTGAGCGTTGAAAAACGGGACACCTGTATAAAAAAAATCATCACAAGTTTTTTATGATGAAAAAGTATTTTGAAAATTGTGAAGATAAAGGGGGAGATACTAGATGAAGCACCTGTACAGGGTGTTCACGCGAAGCGGATACCCCCCCCCCATAAAAAACTTTCCCTTCATAATTCAAAAAAGAAAAAACTTTCCTGGAACAGTTTTTTCCGTACTTTCTAAATATGTCCAGTATAATTTTCGCGTATAATTGCGTGTCGCGATTTCTGTGTCAATTTTTCAAAACACCTTGTATTTCATCACCACAATCGATGCACATTGTTATCCTAACTACAAAAATGTATGACATTTCTATAAAAAAATTGAGAAATTTGAAATGGCATATCAAATAGTCATTCTATGTCATTTGAAAATAAAGCAATATCTGGACATAATTGAGTCCTGGAATAAATCAATCATTCTCAAAAAAAAGGTATTTTTTTGAGACGCTGTTGTAAATTTTTCAGTTTTTTTTTAGGAACGTTTTTTTGAGTGTCATTCACTTATGTAATCAGGATAACAATGTGTATCGATTGTTGTAATGAAATACAGGGTGTTTCGAAAAAATGCAAGAAAATTGCGACACCCTGTATGTGGCACAAATGGAAAATTATACTTGACATATTCAGAAACTACGGAAAAATTGTTTCAGAAAAGTTTTTTCTTTTTTCAATTATTGTCACGAAGGGAAAGTTTTTTATGGGGAGGTATCCATCTCGAGTGAACACCTGTACATACATATGAAAATGTTCTTGGGGGTAAGTTAGTTCATGATAGTAAGAGACATGATCCACTTGATATGAATATTTTAAAAAGACAAATGCCTTACTTTTTCTGTGCACACTTCATTATCTCTTGGGAGAGCCTTTTCATACTGCTACCACCTTTCGCTTCACGTGCCAAAACGTTGATAATCACTTGACTGTACACATAAGTGTGTTGTCCATGACAAACCATTTTCTGAAATTCAGAACAAAATCATCATTCCATTATTGAAAAAAATTTGCCGACTTACAGCACACTCTTTGCTGGTATTTTGCCACTCTTCGGGATTGTTCAAGAAGCTCGAAATGGACGTCTTCAAAACTCGAGAGAACACTTCCAGCTGCTGAGCTGCCGTGGAAATGCTCGTGATTTCACCTTGAAACCCGGCATCAGATATGAGCTTGATCGTGAAATTCAGCATGAGACAGTCAGGGTATTCTTCAGCCAGCCTGTAAATCAGCGACCTCCACGTCGGATGTTCGATCAGCTGTGTTAACCAAGCGGGTGTTTCTCCCTCTTCCGTGAAAATCGTGTCGGCTTTCTTCGGGTCGAATGTTTTCAGAATCATTTCCTTCAGGTGATTTTCAACCATCGCCTGTACAACTTGGACGTTCACTCCTCCGCATATGAGCCATTCCGCTATCAAATTCGCCATCTGAGCCACGGCCGTGTAGTTCTGAGACAGTTCCTCGATCACCTGTAAGGGGTTGCCCCCGGACTGGAAGTATCGTTTCAATTGTGAGAAGATTCCGGGTTCCATTATGTAATCGGACGTGGCAAATTTTTCAGCACACTCTTTGAGCACTTGCTCTGGATTTTCGGCTTCATCTCCTGCCTCTGACTGAAAAACATGAGTCTTGTTAGTAGGTACCTTCCTATACCCTCTACTTTGAGTAATTTTCAAAATTTGTAGCACATACATCGGCGTCAATTCTGTCGACGTTATCCCAGCCACGTTCGTCATACTCTTCGTCCATTCTGGTCCAGGGACACTTCAAGGTTTCTAAATCAACAAAATAAACTCTTGTACATCAGCTGGTCGTGCCACAACAAATACAACTATTTCGAGGTTAGGAAATCCGACGCCTTGACGTAAGCACATGGCAGCCAACATAACCTGCTTTCACAAAATTTACCAAACATTCTTGTCCAACTCCAACGCCCCAACGGGTTGAGTCCTTTGGTTGAGTCGAGATGAAATAAATCAAGCTATATTCAGAATAAAATAAGACAAATTCTCAACAACGAAGATTATTGACACGAATAATGTGGAAAACTTGAAACCGAAACCCATATTTACAATTTTTTCAGTTTGTGTTGAGAGCAGTGCCTGCCACCCCTCCTGTCAGTCGGCCTGTCACCTGTCAGCCAACATCTCCAATTTTGAGGTTAGGTTTCTATGTTTTCATGCCGTGTTCATGTCACACTGCCCAATCTCCGGTTAATTTGAATTCAAACCCTATACATTTTCCAGGATTCCAGGATTCCATCGAAGATAATCATGTCAGGGTTGAAAATCACCGTCGATTTTGGGTAGGTGATATCTCTCGTCCTTTTCCATAAAATTAAAGTGAATTTCTTTGTAGGGGTGGAGCTGAACTTTTATTTGATAACAAGAAGTCTCATCAAGTGATTCTACCAGAAAAAGATAAAGAATGTAACTTGTTCGTAGCACAGTTTATGTAGATTTTAATAAAGTGTATTTTAGGGATCCTAGGGGATCTTCTCGGATGGATACGGGACAATTTGCTGAAGGATAGACCAGAGCTTTTCCTGCAAGATGATTCAGTGTAAGTAGACTGGCAAAATGTTATCACGTCGGTGGTCTTCATGATCATCATAATGATTGAATAGAATCACCTTTATTATGATTTATAATAAAATGGGTTGGACTTGAACTCAGTGTTCTACATTCTTGAACAATTTCAACACTAGACAATGGTTATGAACAGTAGTCGAAACGGAAATTTTCACGAACCGGAACGCTCGGACTGTCGATGCGAGCGAGGCGATAGCAAGCGCTGCAGACGACAATACCCCCCCCCCTGGAAGAGGAGAATTTGCTGAGACATCCCATTTCTGTTGCAGTAAAAAGTTCAGTCAGTTTTTTTTTAGATAATTCTAATGCTAATGCTAAATTAGTGCTGAAGATAGGTGCTAATGAGTAGACAGTTATATTCCATTTGCAATGTACATAAATTTAGTAATGTTACTGCTTATATTGTCGGGAAATCTTGTGAAATGAAGTATTTGATTGGGCCTGGTTTCCTTCAACATAACAACATATTTTGCTGGACTTCCAGAAAAATTACTTGCGGTGATTCCATCACTCTACGTTAAAGTTCAAGAACAGCTCAAAAAATGACATTACTGAATTTTCTTCGTGAATGGATAGATACCTACAATAATAATGTATGATTATAATTTCTTGAAAGAATAAATGTGATGACAAGAAAATAAAATAAAAATAATTCAACAAAAGACAAAATTACATCGAAAGACAAGTCTAAACGTCTTATCTCTTATGGACACATTTTCCACGAAACGGAACGGCTTTCGACAATATTTCACGAGACGGAACGGTTTTTGAAAATATTTCACGAACCGGAACGCCGTTCCGGTCTGTTCCGGTACATTTCGACCACTGGTTATGAATGAAATCTAGTAGACACACCGACATACCCGCTACCCACTCATACACTCACACAAATAATTTCAATCCCCTGGGCAAATTAAGGGGATACAGTGTCAAAACACCCCTTTATTTTGTTTTGTGAATAAAGCTAATGACACCTAGATCTTACCTAAAATGGTCTAAAGGGACAGTTTGTCCTGTTACATGATGTCTTGAAATTTTCAGAAAATAATACATCTATGACTATAGGCTCATAATGGGGTACTTGCCCAATTTTTTTTTATTGGCTTAATCGAAAGTATGGGCAAAAATATTGTACCCGTATTTTTTCTTTTTCCTAAATTCCCAAAATTGCGGCCGCAGTGCCTGTTTTGAAAATATATTTGTGACGTCACAAATATACTAAAAACTAAACAAACAGAACTATTGGGTTGAAAACTCAAAAAACTGTTAGAGTGGCTTTACAATATTTGAAAAATACAGACGAAAAAATTTCACTAAAATTTCCCTACTGTTACCAACCTTTTGAAAAAAAAAATCGAAAAAAAAATCTTTTCAACCAATGGACATATTTTTCGGAAATTTTCAGGAAATACTATTTATTACTCTTGTTGATGATTGAAAGTATTTCCAGTCAAATCTGTTTCATTGGCAAGTACCCCATTATTATTATAACCATTTGGCAATTTTGCAGCACAGCATTTTTAGAATAAATACCTACTGATCTACAGGGTGATCCAGGTTATAGTAGCAATAATTCACCATTCGATGGTCCATCGAAAAATTAGTTGACATGCATAATTTAATTTTTTCCAAAACGCTCCCACCCTAAGAGAGATACAGCCCTTCAAAGTTGAGTTGAAAAAAGTCTTCTTTTTGCAATAACTCTCAGGTTATCAAAGCGGTTTTTACCAAATTTGGTACAAATACTTATGAAATAGATACCCATCACTTGACGTAGGCAACTTTTGTTGAAATTGTCCAGTGGCGTAGATACGGGGGGTTTGTTTCACTTCTCCCGCCCCATTTTCTACGCCACTGGATATTTTTGGAAAATTATACCTTTTTCGAGTTTCCTGTGCAATTTAGAGAAAAAAGTTACTTGTGAAAAATTTTAATTTGAGGCTTATAGTCCAGGAATTATAGACAAAATAGCTAACAAAAATGAAATCCAGCCGGATTTTTGTATACATATAAGCTCAGTTAAGCATGTAGTTTAACATACTAAAAGTCCTCAAGAATCCGGTGTGAGCTTCGGCCGTTGTGGCCTCGCGAAGAACTTGAGGATCAGTTTTTCGCGTTTATCTCGTGAACAATGGCACTTGCGAAAAAAGTGCCACAACGAAATTGTTGGAAATTTTGTTGTCTACAACAAAGGTCCTTACACATTCCATCGGCAGTACACTCCTTTTTCGTCAAAACACAAGAAAATTAAAACAGTGCAGATGCTCAATGCTCAAGACCGAGCTCATCTCAAGACTGTGTGGACTTGGAATTTTATGATGGCGGGGGTGCCACTCGATAGAGGTGTTGTACGACTTCATGAGCATGAAATCAGGATTATTCATGGCGATTTACATGTCTTCACCTATTTTGGTTCTTGAGGTACAAATGTTTAACTTTTTATTTTTATTTTACCCTGTATACATATGCCGCCGGCATAGTTGGTATTGATGGCTTCAAGTTTTAATCAAAAGAGAATGAATCAAACAACACCTCTACCCTTCCTCTAACAAGTGGCACCCCCCAATCATAAAACTCAAGGTCCATACAGTCTTCAGCATCGAGCATCTGGACTATTTCAATTTTCTTGTGTTTTGACGAAGACGGAGTGGACTGACGATGGAATGTGTAAGGACATTTCTTGTAGAAAATAAAATTGCCAACAATTTCTTCCCATGTACTTTTTTCCCAAGTGCTGTTCTTCACGAGATATACGCAAAAAACTGATCCTCGAGTTCTTCTCGAGGCCACAACGGCCGAAGCTCACACCGGACTCTTGAAGACTTTTAGTATTGTTACGTATTTCGCGTACGGGTTCGAATATAATTGAGACGATCGTTTTAAAATACACACTGTTCATTACTGCGTACTACAATAAATACACGTCAACAATTATCTACTTGGAATTATCGCTGTGATTATAACTCGCTTGTTTCGCACTCGTTCGCTTCCAAATTCAATACTGACTGCCATGTCGCATTGAGGACGGTGCTTTTATATGCCTCCGATTAGCGTTCCCGAGCATTCCACCATCCTCCATCAATTTCCATAGTGGCCCGGCATATGGTTTTCTAGACCAGTCCTGAATAATCACACACCTTCCGCGTGTTTCCCGTGTGCTCCGGAATGTCTGCACCTCCGCCAAAGTGGACAGATGTGCCTTGATCGAGCGTTGAAGGTTCCCAATGCCAAGCCATCGCGTATACTTCTGGAAACGTCAAGAGCACCGCTCTTGTAATCTACACCGCTACATGATGGGTGGAAGAATTCAGAGAGATCGCGTGTTTAGCCGAATGCACGGGATTGCCGCTCGTAACAGTATGTTAAACTACTACATGCTTAATTGAACTTATTATACAAAAATCCGGCTGGGTTTCATTTTTGTTCGCTAATTGCGATTTCAACTTCTAAAATTCCTGGACTATTAGTTTACAAGATAATCGAGCTATTTATCAAGTATGTAACAAAAATGAAAAGCGATACCCCGCGAGGCCGAAAATTGGATACTTCAGTTTATAAAAAAAAAGGACTCCACACCAATAGTTGGTATGAAATAGATTCCGACTTGACGCAAACAATTTTTGTAAAAACGCAGTGGCGTAGAAAATGAGACTAAACAAGTGGACAACCCTCCTATACCCATGCCACTGGACAATTTTGTCAAAAGTTGTTTGCGTTGAGTGATTGAGATCTATTTTATAAGTACTTATAGCAAATTTGGTTAAAATCGCTTCAATGACCCGAGAGTTTTTACAATTTTTTTTTAACTGAACTTTAAAGGGTTGTATCTCCCGTTGGAAGTGTTTTGGTAAAAAATGAAATCATGCATGTCGACATATTTTTCAATCGACCAACCACTGGTGGAGTTCTTTTTTTTATAAACTGGAGTATCCAATTTTCGATCTCGCGGGGTATCTCTTTATTTCTGTTATCATACCTAATAACTCAATTCTCTCGCAAATGAAGTCTCAAATTAAAATTTTACAGGATTCACTTTTTTTACTAAAATGAACAAAGAATTCGAAAAAAGTATAATTTTTCAAAAAGATCCAGTCATGTAGAAAATGGGGCTGGAGAGGTGGAACAAACCTCCTGTATCTACGCCACTGGATAATTTTGACAAAAGTTGTCCACGTCAAGTGATGGGTATCTATTTCATGAGTATTTGCACCAAATTTGGTCAAAATCGCTTTGATGATTTAAGAGTTATTGAAAAAAATCTCAAAACTGAACTTTGAGAAGCTGCATCTCCCTTAGGAAGCGTTTTGAAAAAAATAAAATTATGCATGTCAGGTTAGTTTTCGATGGACCATCAAATGGTGAATTATTGCTACTTGAAACCTGGACCACCTGTATAATAAATAATGAATAATTTCCTGTATGTACCTAGAGCCAAATCAGATATGCTCCAACCTCTCACTAATTGTATGAAAGATCATTGAGAAATAATATTTTTTCCTCAGGAGACCTGGCATACTGGTACTCGTAAATGATACAGATTGGGAATTGATGGTATGTTCATAATAAGCTTGATGTTATAGAATAGAATTAACTTGAAATTTCACTTTGTCTGCAGGATACCACAAATTATGTACTGCAGCCTAATGACAGGATAGTATTCATATCCACCCTACATGGAGGCTGAAACATCTTCTAATTAAGAATGACAAAATAATTTTGATTGAAGAATATTATTTTATAAATGTATTAGATTAGGTACTTATATAAATCCAGTCTCAGATAAATATTGACATCTTATTTGCTAAAGCTGCTTATGTTATCTGCAATTATTTGGTCTCCCTCATTGAAGACTCGTTATAGATCCCTATGTGGTGGCCCCAGTGGTGGCTGTAGGGATAACGGCCACACGCAAATCCAAGCAAGAAAAAATGACAAAGCACTCAGAATGGTGTGTATAATGGATATTCTAAAATGAAATTTTCGGATAATCCAGAAATTTTTGCATAAACAAAATACTATCAAACACCAGCGGGACCGAGGAGACAAAAAGGGGTGTTGGGTGGGAATAAGCCTCAAATGACCAACTGTGGTGGTCTCCCGGCCCTCAAAATAGTACGGAAACAAAAGAAAACCAGCTCAATTCATTAGAAAAAGCAGAATAAATGAAAAAATTGAAACTCACCAACGGGACTCGAGAGCAAAAAAGAGGTGTTGGGGCTGGGAGAAGCTAAAAAGGATACGCTACAGTGGAACCGTCGCTTTCAAAATCCCAGAAAAAAGCCGGAAAATCTCGTAAATTCACTGGAAATAGCGTTAAAAGAAGGACCAACACCAGTCAAAGTTTCTAGAGCGTTTGCTGAGAGCGTTTTTGTAGGTAGTGCTGTCGCAGTCGTTATTCAACATATTCTCGTCCCATCTCTGTTTGAGCCCAATGAGACATGGAGTTGTGCAACAGCGCTGGTTGAACATTATCTGGTGCAGTTTTGCTCGCCATGGTCGAAGTACATACATAAGTTGTAATGTTGGTTGCCTATGTGGGGGCAAATACTGACAGGTTTTCCAGAGGGCGCCAATGTAGCTAGAGTAAATCAAAACTGACATCCAAATATCATCACTGATCTCATCACTATCGCATTATTAACCTCCTGTCAGTCCTGTCACATTCCATATTCTTAAAAAATCGTTACAAATCAGGATTTGACGGTTGTGAACGCTGTTATAGCTTTGGCGCCTTACATCCCTCATAGACAAAGAGCTAGCAACGTTTTATTTACCTCATATCATAAGCGAAATGCGGTTTGACTTCTGGGGCGTGTAGAGGTTATGATGGGCTTCCATAAAATATGAAAAAAAAACTTGCTTTCTCACAAGGCACGCAAATAAAGGTGTCATTTGACAGCGAGCTTGATAGCGAGCTTGACAGCAATATTCAGCAGCTGTTTTTCTAGTGTTCCTAATCGATATGAATATCAATTTAATCAGGAATGGATAGGTTTGAAGCCACCCGCATTTGGCGGGCCGAAAAAATTCCGGAGGAAAATCATTTAAAGCCGTGAAATCGAGGTATGAGAATGTGAATATTCAGAGTCAAGGCATCATTAAAAGATGCCGCTAGCTATTTAATTCATTCGTGTAAATCCCGCAAAGCTCTATAACATAATTTACTGGCCCATCATCGACATTCAACAACCGTTCCTGCTTGATGTCCGACGAAATGGTGAATTGGTGCATATGAAATAAAGCACCCGCACTTCGACTCAGTTAGTTGCTGCCGTACTCCTGCTGTGTTGACACGCCATCGGCCATACTACCGCCCGCCGCCCGCCACCATCCGATCCACACGTGTTAGCACCGCCGGTCGCATTCTCCAGCGGCTTCTCAGATTACCTGAGCTGTCTATACACCGTTCGCGATCGTTTTGGATGCAATAAAATATTCCGAATTGCTGGGAATGGAGGATATCGCCGGAGATTGACCGTGGTACCTGGACCGATCCTCCTGGGCTGCCGTCCGCTCCCGACTTGTCACGTCCGCTGCCGAGTGCTTCTGCGGGCCTGTTAGCGAAGAGTTTTAGTCCCCTTCGAGGAAGCTGAGTTAGAACCCGTTTATGTTGCGTCGCGACCCTCCTAGAGGCCGAAGTGTCGAAGCCCCAATGAAGAGTCCCAGCCCACTTGGAAAATGACGAGTCGATTTCCCCCGGCTGATGTGTCTCAAAGGCCCCCTGGAGAAAGCCGAGTTGGAACCCTTCGGAGTCGTGTTTTGGTCCCCTTGGGGGCACGCTGAGTCGAGAACCCTCCAGGTTGAGTTTTGACCCTCCGAGAGACTGATGAGTTGCTTCCCCCGTTGAGTTGCAACCCGTCTCTAGGATGTCGTGTCAGAGCCCTTGGACGTTGAGTCTTGATCCGCCTCCAGGTGTCGAGTCAGAGCCCTCCGACGACGAGTTCCAGCCCTTCTCCAGGTCGATGTGCCAAGGCCCTTCCGGTGTTGAGTTTCGACCCTTCTCCAAGTCGTAGAGTTGGGACCCGTTGACGAAGTGTTTCGAACCCCCTCCAGGATGCTGAGTCGTGTTCCCTCCACGGTGAGTTCTAGCCCACCTCGAGGATGTCGAGTTAAAACCCCTAAATGATCCAGGCCCGATAGAAATGAGGTCTCTCGTTTCGGTATCTCGTGTGGCGGAGTGATGACCTCGACGGGCGGGAGGTTAGTCTTGGTGAGTTGGGATAGTTGCTTACGGTTAGGCTTTGTCGGGAAAATGTATGATGGGGCTCACGCGTGCGTTCTGAATCTGCCTGCACGTGCTGGTGTCTGCGCTACTGTCTGCCGTCAGGTACAGCCACTTTCAAGCCTCGTCCTTTGTTGGATACCTTCATAGAAAGGTATTCGCGCTCTTGGGCCCTCTGGACTTGGCTTTGTGACTGCGGTACTCAGAGCACCGGACCTAGTGGGTTAGATCTGGAAACTCGCGGGTGAGCTTCCTCTGCGTTTCTGAAGTTCCTAGTTATTCGGAAAATGTAAATTTTGAGAACTACGTGAAAAATCAAGTAATTGAAATAAAATAGAATCGCGTTGAGATCGGGGTTCGGACCCTGCCGTAGAGTCGCAATTGTTGATCGGATTGATGGACCCCCCCCCCCCCTCCTTGAAACTAATAATTTTGTTTTAGCGCCACGACAGTTCCGGATATTTCCATGTAGAGTTGTCCCGGGAATGGGAACGTTCTTATTCGAAACTGATGAATTCATGCCGGTACCCAGCGACGCCACCGTTCAGATAGGGACTTTGTAAAAATGAACTGTTATTAGGGCTCGATCAGGAATAGTGTAGACGGCGATTACTTCGTGTTAGGGTAAAGATTATTTCAACGCCTCTCCGCATCGGCTTTTCGACGAACACCCTGTGTAGTCTATTCTCTGCGTTTTGTGTTTCCTGGCTGCGGCCTTCTCTCACAAATTGCTAAACAACAACAAAGTAGCGGCGTATACGGGGCGTGCTCAAAACGTTCTCCAAATTAAATTTGTACCTTGACTAGAGTAACTGTTTCGCGCTCACCATCGGTTCGAAAGTTTTTGGAAGGGCGAAATTTGGTTCAACATTTCCGGTTATAGACACGCGCGACCGCGGGAATCTTTCTAAGCGTTGGGGGCGACTCACGGTGAAAAAAGGTAATAGGCCTCCACAAAGGCAGCCATATCCAATCCTTTCCAAACGGGCAAAAGAGACCATGGCCCAAAAAGAAGCAACAGCCTTTGAAAAGAATGCCACAATTAGGTGGGCTACCATACACACACCGGCCCACAAATCTTGGATGGCACTCGTGGTCGAAGTCACTCTTCTCTTTTCAGTGTCTAGAAGCCGGGCCTAACCCTAACATAACCTCTAACACTAACATAAATGTTGGATCTGATTTAATCACAAAAAGAACTTTGAACCGCGAAAACCAGTCAGAAAATAATGTCGGTCAAGGTGTAGAGTCAGGTGCTCGTCGGAGGGTTGGGGTGTTGGGACGTCTGAAATAATTAGGGGAAAGTTATCTCTTCGGGAATAGGTTAGATCTTTTAGATAATTTAGCCTGCGATGTGAAGGTAGGACTAGGTATAGGAGCGAGCCATTATTTAAACATTTTGAATTGTACATAGAGGTCAATAGATTGATGTTATGTTAAAACTTTAACTGTGTCTTATTGCGTTCAAACTCGTAGTCAGACCTGTCTCAACAATCTCGAGAACTCTATAATCGAACAACAAGAAGAGAGGCACAACGGGATGTCGTCCTGATACTAGATGATCATCGGCCAAGCGGTTCCAAAAGCGGGAAAAGTGATTTAATTCAAATAAGTTGAATTAAATGCCAGTATAATGGGTTGTCTACCCATTCAGGGGTACAAGACGATAGCTGGGGTCGTTTCAGGTTGAACCATCTTTCACTAAATTGAATGGGACAGAATCTCGAAATGTACTAGAAACTACCAAAAACTAGACTTTCTAAGCGGACGAAAGTTTGGCATCGGTTTTTCTAGTAGGCGTGATTCGAGAATCGGCCATCAAATGCCATCCAAATAGCTCGGCCTAGCCTACTAGCTTGAACATGCCAATTGAGAAAGTCTGGTTTTTGGTAGTTTCTAATACATTCCGAGATTCGGTTCCATTTGGTCTGCAGACTTGATTTGCCAGACGGTTTTTGAAATGACTTTTGGTTTTTGTGTCGTGTGCTCGTGTGACGCCACTTCATCACGTCTGTCTATCAGGACTTGAGTTTTAGTATTTTCGGAAATAAATTGGGAATTTGGGTAAATTACGACATCCCTTTGTAGTTCTGCACGCAATAAGTTATCGTCAACACCTAAGGGTTACACTGGGAGTGTAAACTATCTAACCGCATCGATTTACGGGCCTATTTACTCGGCGCCACTGGCGAGATAATATGGAGAACTGCTAATGCACATACCGAAACCGCAACAGGGTCAACTTGTGTATATACCAACGCCATTTGAGTTACTACAAGTTTGAGCTCAAACAAATCTTCAGCTTTGGTAGACGGGGTAGGTGCTGTAGAGTGCAGAGATCATGCTGTTTGGCAATCAGTTGAACAGCAATGTGAACGGAGAGGCGATCAATGAATAGGAAATTACTGAAACAGTATGGCAATGTCCAATCAATATCGAGTTAAAACGCCGTCGAATTTCCCAGAATTTGATACATTATTCCCGTCCGTAAGTGATGCGAATGGCGGTAGGTAATCGAAGTCAGATACCGCCGATTCGTAAAATATGAGATGGCACTTAACGCGCCTGTAAGATTTGTTATTTCCACCCATAAAAGTGGAAATTGCACCGTTCATCTTTAAATTTTATCGGTCACCATAAAACATACATATTCATTACTTGAAAAGACACTGAGGAACAGGGAGCACGTAACGTTACTTTTGTGGCATTTATTCGTCGGATCGGAAGGATATCTGCATAGTCAGCATGAGAGGCGAAAGGCGAGAGAAGAAACCCTCACTATCTCGTTGTTCACGATCCCATCGTAGATTTTACTTATGGATTATTGTCATCGTCCCTGCTGCCGATTCCGAATATCTAATCTTTCCATGTCTTGCAGCAATATCCGAACGCGAATTAGCATAAAGTCTCGAAGGAAAGGCAGAGACCGCCGACCTCCTTCCTCGTCCTTATTATAATGTAACTTTCGAGTTTAGCTCAGCCAGGCTACCTACCACCACCACCACCCGCACGCCGTACACGGTGAGCCAAGAATTTCGAGTGAGGAGGGATTTAAGTTTCCCGACGGGGGGTGAAGCAAATTCAGAAGATTTTTCATCTTTGATGATGACGGCCTGGCATGAATAAAATTTGCATCTGCCTAGCAAATTGAAACAGCTTGTTCCTGTGTTAGATACTGGATGATTTTTTTTTGTGGAAGAAAATGAAACTCGCCAAATCATACCCAGAGAGGACGATCATGCTTTTTCCCCCTGAGCCTGGAGGATGAACACTGAACAGTACCTCCAGAAATGCGCGATTTAGAGTCTCTGCCGGGTGCTCAGGGCCGGTGGTGGACGGTAGAATGAATAAAGTTTGTGCTTTGTGCGTAAAAAAACACCTGAGTTCATTGTCGGGAACCGGACCTGGGACTGGGTGTGGAGGAGTAACTGCACTGACCATCATATAAGAGAATATACTGATAGGGGTAGTACAGAACATGATATTATGCAATCAGGTTTCATAAAATATCACTCGACAGAAGGTTGAATATACACCCCGCTTTGAAATTTTGACGCTGAATCGAGCTGTTCTATGCCTTAATCAAGGAAAATTGATGAAAATAGCAACCACTCCCTCCTGCGGCAGCCACTAGGAGACCCAATTTAATACAACATGTGTTGGATTGCCTAATTAGGTTATTGGATATTCATCATCAAGCCTTCCTTGTAATTTATTGTCCCAGTTATGAGACGATCCGTCTCCCTTCACATATTCCCTGTATTATAATGGCGCGGAATTATTTCCAACAAATGACTACCTACCATAATTTTCTTCAGGACTGGTGTGCCTTTATTGCCCCGACAAACATGCAACTCGTTTGGTGCAAGCAGCAGCGGCGGCAGCGAGCGCGTTATTTTTCTCGAATAAAAGAGCTCTTTTGCATTTTTATAAATTGTTGAACTCCCGTGCCGAGGTGAGGTTGTTTAATATTTTTTATGGCCTTTCCCCCGTGCTATTTTCCCGAAATTAAATAAATGTGTGCTGAAATACTGCTGCTACATTTCGCGAACATACAATGCCCATCCTCTCTCTGGATGTGAGACGCAGGATCTGCATCAGCTGGCGTTGTCGTAAAACTAGCGCCCGCGCTAAATTTCAAATTAATTAAGGTTGCCGTCGACAACGTCCCCGCATTTTCGTTATCAACTGCTCTTCCGCAATTTTCCTTTAGGTGGATGTATTATGTTTCAAGAAATGTGTGTTGTTGTTGGCTCTGCACAACTTCATTGTTTCACATTAATTCGCATAAGCCCCATGGCCGCGGAGCATGAGGCGATCCATATGTCGCTGTACTGCCTTCATCATCCCTTACTCACTAAATCTACATATAAATTACGGCATTATCCTGGTGGCCCCGATATTACCCCGTCACAACAGTTAAACTCCTTAACCTTCATTTAACAAGGCCAGGTTTCTTTGCTTCCAAAAGACCCAAATTGGTCATCACATGTTCGCAGTGACCAGGTTCCACTCTGACGTAATTTTATAGGGAGTCGAGCAGGTACGCTCCATTGTCTACTACTCCACGTCTTATGCGACATGTACAATTAATAATGGTACAAGTGAACGTAGTGACCTGCTTTTTCACAGATAATTCTATTGTTAATGTGCCATTGAACACCCATTCTGACTGTTAAAATACTCTGTGATATACATATTATGGTATTCCCTCGGGTATCCATGCGAGTAGTATTGAAATGTTCACTTGTAACAGAGCTCATATCTTATACGAAACAGCTGCGTTCGCTACAGAGATCAAGTAGAACCGACGTGTTTAAGGAAAAAACAGTTTTCGCGGTCGGAATAGCCGCCCACTTCAGTTCTCCGTTATGCTATTTGGACTCTACAATGCACCGGTCACCTTCGAGCGTTTTGTGGAAAGAGCGCTACGACGATTGACCTTGTGGACTTGCTTGGTATATCTGGATGACGGGATGATTACTGGCGGAACATTTGGAAACCCTCTGGGAAGTTTCCAACCGTTCTGAGGAAGGCACACATTTCAAGTTCCAGGAAAAAGTCAAGTTTTCAGGTCACTCTGGTCAAGTTAACTTGGAGCTTTTTTTTTGGGCCTGAGGACCTTGAGGTGGGTACCTACCGCAGAAGGGTCATTGAAAAGTACAAAGATATTGCCAAACTATGCTACAATATCACTTTATGGGAGTTTCTGTTCAGTCGTGAATAGGGTCAGTGATGTGGCTTACCGGTCGTGGGCTTACCGAATACTTACAAAGATACAAAAAGTAAAAGACTATCTGGGAGTTTTCGTTTTTGCTTGGTTAGCTACTTATATCCAAACATTATAAACGTCTTGACATGCCTGGGCATAGACAACGGAAGCTTGTATTATTGACATCTTCATTTTCATATAGTTTTGTAATGGGGCCGGGATTTTACCCCGTTACAATTGTGCTTTGAAACAAGGGAATCATTAGAATTAATTGGCCTTATCTGGCGTCATGGGTTCGCTCGTCAGGAAAACAAATGGAAACAAAATTAAATATCTATTGAGTAACAAGAAAGAAAATATACAAAAGGGATTAATGAAAATAAAGACTAAAGGCAATTAAGCTATATCTTCTGATGAAGTTCTCCATAATGTATGTGAAGTCTTTGTAAATTATTGTAGAAAGTTAAAAATGTCTCTTCACTTGTATAATATTTTATTTTGCTCTACGCGTTTCGAGACTCTTATTTATAGTCTCATTTTCAAGAGCAAGTAAATGGTGAATAGATATAAAATGTAAAAAGTCATAAGTAAATGTCAGAATTTGAAATATCTGACAAAATTATGATAACAATTAAATAACGATACACGGAAAAAAGTAGGACTGCAATTTTTAAAAGCTCAAGTATGTAATTCCTAGTGGTCCAGAAAACATTTTGGTGACAACGTATGTGGGTTTGTAACGATTACATACCTCGTTTTTGAAAAAATGAAGGTTGTAAAAATCAATGACTCAGGTAGGTAATAACGCTGATGGCTCAGGTATGTAATATCTGACGATCCAGAGAGCAGCAAAGAAGGGCGCAGGCCTGTAATCGAGTAAAGAGCCAGGTATGTAATATCTAATGACCCAGGGAAGACTAGATAACGGCGCAAGTATGTAACCGCATAAGTTAGAGCCAGGTATGTAATATTTGATGATCCAGAGCGACGACTAGATAGTGGCACATGTTCCGCTGATTCGCTGATATACATTCAAAAGTAGGTACCTACATGCACCATGCACATGGTCTTCTTGGAACTTATCTGCCGAATAATGTTGTAAGGCACCAACTTGATTAGAATATGAAAATACCGGCTCCAAGCCAACTCATATTGAAATCTAATGAGAAATTCGTTGCGAGCTTTCACACTATAGCTATGGTATGACAAATGCTTCAGTGTTTGTTCTGGAAGTGCCCACTGGCACAGTATTTGACTCCACTGGGTCATTGTATCTTTACTCGAAGACGATGCCTACCGGACTGACTGGCGTTGGCTTCAGTCTGGCCTTTGCTACACTGTCGAACACGTGATTGGTAAAAAGAATATCTACCTAAATGTGGTCATTACATATCCCGGTCATCACCAGAAAGAATTGCAAGTTGGGGTATGTAATTTCTAATGGTCCCAGGACTGTGTACGTCGCAGTCATTCATCGCAGACGGAATTGCAAGTCTGGGTATGTAATTCCTGATGCTACCAGGAGAGTGAGCGTCGCAGTCATTCATCGCACAAGTATTATTGATGGCAAGGAGTAGTCTTAGTTACAGACTTCAGGTATGTAATAATTACAGCTTGGGTGCAGCACTGATTGAAGCCAACAATTGTCTGCATTTGTCGCTGACTTGTCTCTACATATTTTACCTACTTGAGTCAGTGATGGTCACTACCTGCCGGTTCGGGAAACAGTAAACTGTAATATTTGCTATCCTGGGGTGATACTGGATAATGCTGAAGGCAGTAGTTTCTTGAATTACTACCAAAAACTCTATAATTACTACCAAAGTTGATAAATATTGACCACCTGGATATTCACGTATTGAAATGGTTGGTAGCAATTCAGATATTCAATGACCTGAGCCTGTAACGCCTACAGATTTCCGCTAAAGCATTTTTCTCCGTGTAGAGACATGGCTGGTACTTTGTATAGGTATTTATTGTGGATAATTTCGATTACTTGAAGGGAGTAAAATCGATGAATTGAAATGTATTTGTTCATTTAAACATAAATAAGAGTCTCGAAACGCGTAGAGCAAAATAAAATATTATACAAGTGAAGAGACATTTTTAACTTTCTACAGCAATTAAGCTAGGTTAAAAAGTTGACATTACAACTTTGACCGTAGTTCCGAGTGGTAATAATTTAGTACAAAACATGGTATGGAAATAATAACAATCATGATCACAATTCTACAAACACCATACGAAAAGACTAGTTCAGTTCAATTTTCAGTTTGAAAAGGTTGAGTGTACAGAGTACATACCAAAGCGAGTGCGAGATGGTTCGAGGCACATTTTCGATACTTTCACTTGTTCCTACCGCCTTAGACGGCAGGAACTGTTAGCTTCTATCGGTACTGGTTGTTGCTGTACTCTGGTCTGATGCTGACTGCTACTGACTGACTCTGATACTACTTCTGCCGCTACTCGAACTGCTCTGGTCTCTGGATAAGACCCTCCGCTTTTTTTATACAGCTGGAGGAATCCTTTGTCTTTTTGTGTTGTGCAGAACTGCAGAATCGTGCCTTATCTTCTTTGGCGGCCCGTCGGTTCAAGAAAAAACCACTTCAATTGAACAATTTTGGCTTGAATTTTATTGCGCTATAATTCAGGGATTACTTCGAATCATCTCTACATGGGGGACTTTTAGAGACAGAGTTTCTAGTCGAATAATTGCACTACGCGCGTCATTGCTATTGTAGCTAGGCTATAACTCAAGTCTTACCTTCGTTTTCGTACGTCTGGGGTCTGGGCTCCAGCTATTCTGTATTTTTCGTGTCGTTAAAAAGGTTCATCTTCAATTTGGCTTTAACAATTTCTGCAGCTGTGTTTGTGTTAGCTTGCGTCATTCTGTTCTTTGATAAAACCTCGCTTTCATAGTCGCTTCCTATTTCTAATCATTATAATTTTTTCGTGACTTCGTTTTAAAAAATAATGCTTCACTTGACGTCTAGAACCTGAAGGGTTATTTGATGAACTTTCAATTGCGACTAAAGCAAATTCTAATGAAGGAATTATTTAGTATACTTTTTGTGACTACTCATTACACTCACAGTTTGAAGTGTACTTTCAAGTGTACCATATTCCATATTCCTTATATGTCATGATCAGAACTTGTGGGATTTCGCCTTATTTTACCATATAAAAATGTATATTAAATCAGCGCGCTGCATAGCTAGAAATATTTAGTTTTAAAAATTCCCCTTTTAACGAAACAGGCACAAAAATGCGAACTTGTGTTAACCCATGGTCGGGCAGTTTTGATGCGGTCACATTTGGGACTTTCGACCATAGTGCCGCCCGTCCTAAGATTGTAAATGGGTCGGGCGACGAGATTTTATTACTTTAAATGAGGGTGGCTGTTCGTCTGCAGAGCCTAAGAAGAAATCGAGGAACGGATGTTGGGGGAGACGCATACGGCCTCTTGAAGACATGTGACGCGTTCAAGTGTTGTTCCTTTTGCGTGCTTTTGTAGGTAAATATTAATTTTTGTAGTATTTTCAATTAATTGTGTATTCGTTTGTCGTTTTCTTTTTGAACACTACTTGGTTTCAATTGATTTTTCACTGCCGAATTAAATTAGATGTACGTCCTTTTTATGGAAACATGCGCTCAGATCATTTTAAAGACACGCATGCCGCTTTTGTTTGGACTAATTCAACGTGAGGTGATTATTACATTGAATTTGTCTGTTTGAATTTTATGTCATAATTCTATGGTCAGCTTAGTAATTTTTTTTGTATGTAATTTGTTCTTCATGTGTGCACTTGACTGTAATTTTGTGTCAAATTTTAGCTGAACGTCATTATCTACGATATTTTTATGTTCTCATTTTTATGTACAGTTTTGTAGTCAACTCTTTTTTCTTATGTCAGTACTGTACCTTTGATGTGTCATAATCTTTGTGTCAATATTCAGAACCCTCCGTCTGTTCCGGTTCTCAAATATTTTCTTGTTAAATTGAATTGAATTGAAATGTTCCCATTTTGTTTATTTACTCACTGAGTTTTGCAAATGGCGCTTGCGAGTATGATCGGGCCTTGATGTACCTATTTTACTAATATTTTCTTGAATACCGTGAAAGTCGTTCCTGTACTATCAACCACTTCTACCCAACCTAAAAATTGACTTTTAAAAATGTTTACTTTTGTCTTTGTGTCAGAGGGCTTTTACCGTCCAAGCAGGTTGTACGGTACTTTTTGTTGGGGAGTCATGTTCATTTATTTTGCTTTGTTTGTGATGAGATGATTTGCTGCTACCTGCCAGGGTAAGGGACAGGGACAGCCATGGTAGATACGAACGGTTGGTTGCAACTTAGTCGCTTGCGGCTCGTGTAACGAGGCAAATGTCAGTTTGATTGGGATAGGTTCTCTTACAGTGTCCTCGAGTACAGGTTCGCAACAGGATTTCCCCCATTGTGTAGTTGTTATATTTTGTAGTTGTATTGTAGTGTTTTGTTTATTATGCCCTGTCTACTAACGTGTCTTCAGTTGTTGTTTTTTGAGTGTTTGTGTGAGTGTGGCGACCTTTTGTTTTGCGTTATTATGCGTTACTTTGCGTTGCTTTGCGTTACTTTGCGTTGCTTTGCGTTACTTTGCGTTGCTTTGCGTTACTTTGCGTTGTGTTGTGTTACTTAGCGTTATTTGCTGCGTTGCGGTAGGGAGAGCAAAGTCTCAGTGAGTTTTACATTTTGTCACATGTTTGAGAACCTTTTTTCTTTGAGCCTAACTCAGTGGTTTCTTTGACTGGGTTCTTCCACATGAGTGCTCTTTTTCGAATCCGTCATTCTCCATTTTCTTTGACTTGACAGTTTGACATATTTTGTTGTGTTGTTTTCAATTGTTTTATTGTTTTGCCCATTTTATCCATTTTGTACCTTTTGTTCATTCTGTCAGTCACATGTTAGGTGTTTTGAGAAAAGAACCATAAAAGACTAATTTTGCACTTATTTGCTTTGAGTAAATGTCAATTTTCTTTGCAATGAGCGTGTTTCATTGAAGTCGACCTTGAACTCCACCTTCTTCCCCCCCGGGTCGTTCACCTCATGAACAAAAGCGAATCAAAGGGTTAAGATGCGAACAAAAACGGGTCCAACGTAGGATTCCGATGATCAAAGGCCAAACACGTGAAATGTCAATGGGAGGTGCCGGGGGCGTACCATTACAGAGTGGTGCCGTGACCAGGATTGTTCAAAGGAGGGGGACGCTGTGGGAAGACCAGAATTGTTCAAAGGAGGGGGACGCTGTGGGAAGACGGCAAGATTGTTCAAAGGGAAGGACGCTGTGGAGAGAAGTCTGGAGAAGCCAAGAGTGTTGAAGGATCAACTCGTTTTTTTTTTGTCGGATTGTTCACGGAGGATTGTTCAAAAGGGGGGGACGCTGTGGGGAGAAGCCAGGAGTGTTCCAGAACAAGGATTTTTTCATCAAGTTTTTTTTTAATTTTCATCGGACTGTTCATGACGAAGGAAGAGTTGTTCACGAGAGGAGAAACCAGGATTGTTCACCGACAAGTTGTTTTTTTTTTGTAAATCCGGATTGTCCAAGGATTGTCCAAGGAACGAGTTTTTTTTTTGCAAATCCGGATTGTTCAAGATGGGGAATTGTTCAGAAAGGGGAGCGTTGAAATCGATTTTGTTTTCCTCAAATCGGCGTTGTTCATGGGGGGAAGCCTGTGGGGGAGGGGGGGAAAGAGATTGTTTTTTTTTTGTTTTTGTCAAACCAATCAGACCGAGAGTGTTCAAATAAGGGATCGATGTTGAAAGAATATTTTGTTTGTTTTTTTTTTGTGAACCATTTACTGCTGAACCTGGTTTTGTTTCATGAAATGCCGATCTCAATCTTGTGGACGCTTGTACCTGACGTTGGACTGATTCTCTTGGAAATGGATTTTTCCCACATGACGATGGACGAGATGATGTACCTGATCCTGCCATCGCAGAAAAATTCAAGAACACTCATCGGATGATTTCTGCCGAACCAGCAAGCTGTGCACAACCGAAACGTTTCTTGCTTCACGAAACATGATTCCAGCAACACCTGGTCTGTCGAACCCAAACAACATCATGACCTGACATGCTCAATTGAACCAGTCACACCATCTTGCAAAACATCACCACTGACAATTCGCAAGACCTCGCCGCCATTTTGTTCAACACCACTGTCTGACCACTGAACAAAGAAAAATCTTCTGCTGAGACGAAAAGAACATCAAAACATCACAGTCAGCTTGCTTCCTGATACTACAACAATTTTGGCACCGAAAATTTTCAAGAAACGTCATTGTCATCTTGCCTCTTGATGACACAACTTCTTACCTGTAGTCAACATCACCATTCATCAACATTTTGACTACATCACCTCCTGGTTCCACTGAAGCGTCTTGTCTGAAGCAGAAATCACTCATTGCCTACACGAGTTCCAATTGTCAACAGAATGTCAAACCCTTGGTCACCAAATGCAATCTAGGGGCGTCCGCCTTTTGTCTGGTTCCGGAGAAGTTGCTTGTCACTGAAGAAATCGAAACCGTTCTCACCACCATCTGGACCATGCTCACCTTTTGTCGACTAGGGGCGTTGCTCTTTTCCCAAAACCACGGGTCTGAACATTTTGGCGAGTTTGTCTGGTTGCTTCTGGAGTCACCTTGGAAAAAGAAACAGAAGAAACAGAAGACAGCGAACAAGGAGAAAAAGAAGGACAACAATGAGAAAAAGAAGAACAACAAGAAGAAAAAGAAGATCACCAAGAAGAAAAAGCCACACCACATGACCTGTCTTGGGTTTGTTGAAGAACCTCCGTCATCGTCCTCTGTTTTCTTCCGTCGTTTCTTCAAGGGGCGTTCTGTGGGATTTCGCCTTATTTTACCATATAAAAATGTATATTAAATCAGCGCGCTGCATAGCTAGAAATATTTAGTTTTAAAAATTCCCCTTTTAACGAAACAGGCACAAAAATGCGAACTTGTGTTAACCCATGGTCGGGCAGTTTTGATGCGGTCACATTTGGGACTTTCGACCATAGTGCCGCCCGTCCTAAGATTGTAAATGGGTCGGGCGACGAGATTTTATTACTTTAAATGAGGGTGGCTGTTCGTCTGCAGAGCCTAAGAAGAAATCGAGGAACGGATGTTGGGGGAGACGCATACGGCCTCTTGAAGACATGTGACGCGTTCAAGTGTTGTTCCTTTTGCGTGCTTTTGTAGGTAAATATTAATTTTTGTAGTATTTTCAATTAATTGTGTATTCGTTTGTCGTTTTCTTTTTGAACACTACTTGGTTTCAATTGATTTTTCACTGCCGAATTAAATTAGATGTACGTCCTTTTTATGGAAACATGCGCTCAGATCATTTTAAAGACACGCATGCCGCTTTTGTTTGGACTAATTCAACGTGAGGTGATTATTACATTGAATTTGTCTGTTTGAATTTTATGTCATAATTCTATGGTCAGCTTAGTAATTTTTTTTGTATGTAATTTGTTCTTCATGTGTGCACTTGACTGTAATTTTGTGTCAAATTTTAGCTGAACGTCATTATCTACGATATTTTTATGTTCTCATTTTTATGTACAGTTTTGTAGTCAACTCCTTTTTCTTATGTCAGTACTGTACCTTTGATGTGTCATAATCTTTGTGTCAATATTCAGAACCCTCCGTCTGTTCCGGTTCTCAAATATTTTCTTGTTAAATTGAATTGAATTGAAATGTTCCCATTTTGTTTATTTACTCACTGAGTTTTGCAAATGGCGCTTGCGAGTATGATCGGGCCTTGATGTACCTATTTTACTAATATTTTCTTGAATACCGTGAAAGTCGTTCCTGTACTATCAACCACTTCTACCCAACCTAAAAATTGACTTTTAAAAATGTTTACTTTTGTCTTTGTGTCAGAGGGCTTTTACCGTCCAAGCAGGTTGTACGGTACTTTTTGTTGGGGAGTCATGTTCATTTATTTTGCTTTGTTTGTGATGAGATGATTTGCTGCTACCTGCCAGGGTAAGGGACAGGGACAGCCATGGTAGATACGAACGGTTGGTTGCAACTTAGTCGCTTGCGGCTCGTGTAACGAGGCAAAAGCAACGCAAAGTAACGCAAAGCAACGCAAAGTAACGCAAAGCAACGCAAAGTAACGCATAATAACGCAAAACAAAAGGTCGCCACACTCACACAAACACTCAAAAAACAACAACTGAAGACACGTTAGTAGACAGGGCATAATAAACAAAACACTACAATACAACTACAAAATATAACAACTACACAATGGGGGAAATCCTGTTGCGAACCTGTACTCGAGGACACTGTAAGAGAACCTATCCCAATCAAACTGACATTTGCCTCGTTACACGAGCCGCAAGCGACTAAGTTGCAACCAACCGTTCGTATCTACCATGGCTGTCCCTGTCCCTTACCCTGGCAGGTAGCAGCAAATCATCTCATCACAAACAAAGCAAAATAAATGAACATGACTCCCCAACAAAAAGTACCGTACAACCTGCTTGGACGGTAAAAGCCCTCTGACACAAAGACAAAAGTAAACATTTTTAAAAGTCAATTTTTAGGTTGGGTAGAAGTGGTTGATAGTACAGGAACGACTTTCACGGTATTCAAGAAAATATTAGTAAAATAGGTACATCAAGGCCCGATCATACTCGCAAGCGCCATTTGCAAAACTCAGTGAGTAAATAAACAAAATGGGAACATTTCAATTCAATTCAATTTAACAAGAAAATATTTGAGAACCGGAACAGACGGAGGGTTCTGAATATTGACACAAAGATTATGACACATCAAAGGTACAGTACTGACATAAGAAAAAAGAGTTGACTACAAAACTGTACATAAAAATGAGAACATAAAAATATCGTAGATAATGACGTTCAGCTAAAATTTGACACAAAATTACAGTCAAGTGCACACATGAAGAACAAATTACATACAAAAAAAATTACTAAGCTGACCATAGAATTATGACATAAAATTCAAACAGACAAATTCAATGTAATAATCACCTCACGTTGAATTAGTCCAAACAAAAGCGGCATGCGTGTCTTTAAAATGATCTGAGCGCATGTTTCCATAAAAAGGACGTACATCTAATTTAATTCGGCAGTGAAAAATCAATTGAAACCAAGTAGTGTTCAAAAAGAAAACGACAAACGAATACACAATTAATTGAAAATACTACAAAAATTAATATTTACCTACAAAAGCACGCAAAAGGAACAACACTTGAACGCGTCACATGTCTTCAAGAGGCCGTATGCGTCTCCCCCAACATCCGTTCCTCGATTTCTTCTTAGGCTCTGCAGACGAACAGCCACCCTCATTTAAAGTAATAAAATCTCGTCGCCCGACCCATTTACAATCTTAGGACGGGCGGCACTATGGTCGAAAGTCCCAAATGTGACCGCATCAAAACTGCCCGACCATAGGTTAACACAAGTTCGCATTTTTGTGCCTGTTTCGTTAAAAGGGGAATTTTTAAAACTAAATATTTCTAGCTATGCAGCGCGCTGATTTAATATACATTTTTATATGGTAAAATAAGGCGAAATCCCACAAACTGGTGTGGGTGAAGGTATTTGGGCCATGGCGGTTTAATATCATGCATACAAAAGTTGAAGTGGTAATGGTACAGAGCATGATACCTACAGCTAGTTACGACACGAACCAAAACCAGTAATATGATTATATCTAGCTGATTAGAGTTATACAGATGCAGGCTTGTGTTTTCAAAGTTGCCTCTCTGCTTTATTCTGCTCCTTCTTCCTCTACTACTACAGCCCGTCGCGTGGAAATGCGTGTCCGAATTAGCCAAATAACTTTAATTAGATTTCCCAGCCGGATGCACCTATGCTCGCAGACCGGATGGACCGCAAAAAATCCCTCCGTCGAGGTCCAAGAATAGTTCACAAAGTAACTTGCCGATGACTTTAACAGAATTTTCGTGCAGAAGTTTGGTGGAGCAAACTCAATTTAACTGTAACTCGTTCTTGCTGGCGTGCAGATGTCCAGGGGCGTCGGATAGGGATAGGTACGACGACGGGGCCACCGGGATAAAGGGAAGAGGGACTGGGGTGGGGAGGGGGACCACCTCTCGGGTTGACAACTGATCTGTTTTGCAAGTTAAATTCGACAACCACCCCTCTGCGCTGTGCCGGTGTTGTATCTGTGCGAGTGTGTATGTGTCTTCGGAAGTTGGCCGGGAACGTCGCTCATCCATCCCCTTTAACCCTGAATTATTTGCAAGGGAAATCGTCCCTAATCAATTGCATATTAGTGCTGTTTTGTTAATTAACGACAACATGCATATGCTTACTTTGGCAACAAGGCTGATCATGCAAGGACGGTGGCGGAGCTGTTGTCCCCATCTTGTGCTTTGCACCTGCAAGCAGTTCATATTTGTCTATGTAAATCCGAAGCCGATACAGCCTGGCTATTATGCCATTGCGAGCCCTTCCAGCGTGTGCATAGAATACACTTGCTTTACATTTTATAAAGTGCAAACTACGTGGTCACGACAGTGCCGTTAAGTAACGTGAATATAAATAAAGCGGCTGAAGGTGCATGCGGTGTGCACTTTCGAGTTGTTGAGGATATACAGCCCTTGGGTGTCCAAGTTCAAATACAATTACGATTACCCCACATTTTGCTTCCATACTGTTTTGCATAGGTACAACCGCATATGAAAAGCTCATCACATTAAACACACGTTTCATGACACGACGTGACGCCAACTTTTTCACAGCGTCAAAATGTCTTGGCACATTTGAAAGAAACTCCTCTTTCTAAAGAAACGAACAGAACCACATGATGCCTACACCGTATATAAAGTTTATTCGTCAAATCCTATGCTTCAAGACTCTACTCCGCACTTGGGCTACGTTTGGACACATTGATTTTCACACTTACTTTAAGCCAGTTCGGGTCATAATGCAGTGGCCAAAAATGCTGCCACAGATCCCAAGGCAACGCGACAACTCCCCATCCACTAGGGCAGACTCAGATCAACAGCGGTGCCATTCACACTCATAGTGTACAATGTACATATGGAAGAAATCGTCGTGATTATGGGTAGCAGTTAGCACTTGCAGTGTTGAAAAAAAAAACAACACCAACTTGATTTAATTCAACGTATCAGCCAAACTTACCAGGAGAGAATTCCAGTACGTATTCAAATGGATTTACAAAGTTTGGAAATCTGGACTTGGCACTCGCTTCCTCCAGGCGTCTCTATCTGCAGCTATTGTTTTTTAATTCGGCATTCCTATTCTTTTGGCCATCTATCGCACTGTATCAAGTCACCTCAATTTAGGTCTTCCTCTCGCTCGGGCTCCTTTAATGCTTCCATCTAAGACTTTCCTCGCTGTTCTATTTTGGACCATTCTCACTACGTGACCCGCCCATCTCAAAATTGCTCTTCTTGTCATTGCCTTTATATCATCTTTATTCTATAGCTGGGCTAGTTCTGGACTGTATCGGATTCTGTATGTCCCGTTGTCCTGTTTGAATGCGCCAAAAATTTTCCTTCGCAATTTTCTGTCAAATACGAGCAGTTTGTCGATATCTTTCTTTGTTAGAGTCCATGTCTCTGCCGCGTAGAGTACCTACTACTGGTCTTATGATGGTTTTGTAAACTTTTATCTCGGTGGTTCTACTTAGCATTTTTGATTTATGTACGGGTAGTACCCTGGAATACGCTTTATTTGCTTGTATTAAACGTCGTGTTATTTCTGCTGAGATGTTATTATTATCGTCCGTGATTAGTGCTCCCAAATAAACAAACTGCTTGGTTTTCTCAAATGTATATTTTCCTATTCTGATGTTTTCTGTCGCGTCCTTGTACTTCTGAAGCCTCATTTCCAAGTATTGGGTCTTCTCTTCATTCACCTCAAGTCCCATTCCAATTGCTTTTTGATCTAGCGCTTCAAAACTTTCTCTTAAACTTTTCCTGTCTCTACTTATCAGCACCAGGTCGTCAACATAGGCGAGAATCTCTACGGATTCATGAAGTATTTTACCCATAAATATGGCTCGCCAGCCTTTAGTAATTCTGCGTTTATTTCATCACTCCCTGCTACTTTATGGTTTTCCAGCTTTCTGATTGCGGTTTCTACTTCTTCCATGCTAAGTGATGGCTCCTCTCTCCGTATTATCTTCACTCACATCTTGCTTGGTTGTCGTCACGCTTCCATTCATCACATCTTCCTCCTCCATGCCTCCTCTAAGCAGACCCTGAAATGCTCCACCCATGTTTCTAATCTCTCTTCTTGTGCATTCACCAGGTTTTCCTCTTTGTCTCGACAGATTCCTGTTCGTGGTGTGTACTGAGTCTTCCTAGTTCCCTACAGACGTTGATAAAACTTCTCCTGCTCTCTATTCTATTATACTACTCTAGTTCTTCTATTAGGTTTTGTTCTCTCCGTTTTTTTTCCGTCTCAGTAATTTATCCGTTTTCTTTATCGTTGCCATTCCATCAGTCTTAGTGATGCCGTCGAGACCGAGACTTGTCTCGTCTCGTCTCGAGTATTCAAGGTGGATTTCAATTGTTTTCCAAAGCATTCCCGATTTTGTCAATAATTTACGAAAATTTCGAAATTTGACGCTAAAAATGTCATAAAAAGAACATGTTGGTTACCAATTCGGGAAGATAGTTTTTTTCTCTATCTATTAGTGCAAAAATCCAATATGGCGGCCATAAGAAAAAAAAAGTCGACTATCATAATTTGAAATCTAGAAGGCCTGGTAAATTTCTGTCAACGTTATTCGACTCGGAGTGATCAAAACCATAAAACTATCAAGTTTGAAATAGCTTGAATGGTTGGAAAGATGAAAAATAATTTCTGAAATCAGAATTTTCAGTTTTTTCGTGATAAATCGGGAACCAGTCAAAATATTCGAAGTTTCTTTTCAGATTCTCAATCGCCACATTGCGGGGTTGCGGAATCAATTCCAGCGGGTTTATCCCTCGACATTCAGGTCCTTTCGAAAGCTTTAGGGAGGTACTAGGAATTGATCATAAAACACTTCCTGAATTCAAAAATAATTTTTTCGAAATTGGATTTTTTTGGAATGGTGAATTTTTGCCAAAAAATAAGCCCGCTGGAATTTATTCCGTAACACGCTTCATTTCACCAATCCAACTCCATCCTTAATCATAATTACGGTGGGTGTGTGAAGGTGCGTTCAGTCAGCTTATTTAACCGCAAGTTTTAATTTTAGTCGCAAGGGCAGCGACGCCTATTGGTCCTTATAAACCATCCTCCTCAGAACAGCCAATAAGCGAGACAGCGCTTACGACTAAAATTAAAACTTGCGGCTAAATATGCTGACTGAACGCACCTTTAGTGTTGTTGAGAACTGACGGAAGTTTGCCACAATATTTAGCACCGTTCGAAATGCAGTGATTGCTAAGTCGATTGTGGAGGTACTGGAGGTGTGTCGAATCAAAGAGCAGCATCCGGAGGTGTTGAAATTGAATTATCTACATCCGATGTTCAAAAACTGAGAACATAGGTAGCTATTTAGCTACTAATTAAATCCGGCAAGTTATCAAGGAGAAGATCAATACACTTAAGTACCTACCTACTTGTAGTCGGAAGCCGAAATACTCCGCTCGAGATTGCGTTTCGTTGTCAAAACCGACAAAAAGTTATACGCCTCGTGCCTCTCTCTTTCAACGAGTTTTGTACGGCTTATTGAATATTAGTTATCGAGTTGGACGTAAGTTTGAACTTTTAGATGAAACAATATCCGCATTGTCTGCTACTGCTGCTGCTGTTGCTGAAGGAGTTCTTAGTGCCTCCACCACATATCGGATGCCTGCCGCACGTCCTTCAAAACTAATAAAGGAACTTTTCCCTCGCCGCCGCCGTGGCCAGGAGAAGAAGTGAAAGAAACTTCACGAAGTCGTACGACAAGATATTACGCGGCGTCTTGTATAATAGTTGGTTGACGACCGTTTATTACGAATCTGAACCCGGGACGCGCATTGTCTATATTCTCTTGTCGTTATTCCGGCGGGAGACTCATCCAGGATGACCCCCGTGGCCATATTGCGGCATCACAAGGCACGCCATTATTCCTTCGTTAGAGGATGCGGCTTCAAACCCGGAGACTCTGGCCGTTTTTACTGGCGCGCCATCCGGTTATTGAACGTTTGTCTTTTATATTGCGGCCGAGGGGTAGGAATTTATTTGGTCTTTGTCGTGGTGTGTTCCGTTCCGTTGGCGACAAATTCTTGCAGATGGGCCACTGTGCGGTCGCGTCGTTCTTAATTCTTTTAATATTTCCGGCTCCATGTAGAGGAAAACCCGAATCACGAACACTAGGTGGATTAGTTCCGCTAGATTTATTCTGAGGGGAAAAAAATCACCGAAGATATACGGATGTCGTGAAGTAGCCGCGCGAGTGCTTTATTGCAATCAACATTGTTCGATTCGTGCAATTGCGGAAGTTGGAAGTGGCGTCGTGGGGATGCCACGACTTCTTGCCGTTGTCCATTAAGATCAACAGGTCAGCCAAATCGGCGTGCAGATGCATCAAGGATGGCAGTTGTGATAGATATAGATGGCTCAGGCTCATCAACGAGATTTGTTGCCTCTGATTTGTTTTGCGATCTCAAATAATATAGGGTGTTTTTAAAATTCTGAAATGGAGTAAGCTGTGGAAGTAGAAACGTATGTCCGCGGCTTGATTCGTTTTCCCGCTTTGCGTCGCCATTGTCCCTTAGTTTCTTTTTTTTTGTATCCATTCTCTTTTGTATGAGAAAGTAAAGATGTCATTACTCCATATCGACCCCATATTTTCCGAGATGCCTCGTCCACAAGGTGCAGTTTTAGAGGCAGTGGTCGATTTTTATCCAATTTCTTAAAAGACAACATCAGAAGAATGAAATGGCCAGACGACTTGCTTGACCTCAGTTTCATTGAACATATCTGGGATGCGGACTCCTTCCTTGCCCCAAAGGGAAGCTCAAAGGTGCATCAGTGGAACCCACTCATCGAATGCGGGGTGAACGACTACTCAAAACGGGTATTATTTACTTACTTATTACTTGCTTACTTGTCGTCTTCGCTCCCCTTGAAGCATAGGGCGGTCACAAATCGCCTCCATTTGTCCCTATTCCTCGCTAATTTTTTCATCTCCCCCCATGGAACGTTCTGTTTCGCCATCTCGTTCATAACACATCTTCGCCATGTTTGCATGGGGCGCCCTTTACTTCTTTTGCCTGCCGGATTACATTCTAGACTTTGCCCCGTGATATCCTCTTCGTCTTTCCTCAGTGTATGTCCAATCCATTTCCATTTTCGGCGTTTTATTGTAACTTCTACAGGTTCTTGCTTTGTCCTTTCCCATAGTTCTACGTTTGAGATTTTCTCAGGCCAGAATATTCCAAGAATTTTCCTCAAACATTTGTTTATAAACGTTTGCACCATCCTCATGTTCTTTTGAGTTGTTCTCCATGTTTCCGCGCCATACAATAATACACTTTCAACATTGGTATTGAAAATTCTCAGCTTGGTTTGTTTCGACACGTTATTATTACTCCAAATACCCCTCAGAGTCCTCAGACTACAGAAAACATACTGTGATTTGTGAATTTTTGCTCTTTTATCTTCCTCCGTTCCACCAGCAATCCAGCATTACTAATAACACTTCCCAAGTACGAAAACTTTTCCACCCGCTCGAATTTATCATCATCCAGATTTATAGGTTCCTCCGCTGCGTTGATCGTCAAAATCTTGGCTTTTCTCTTGTTAACCCTCAGCCCCACCTCGCTTGCCACATTCGCCATCCTCTGCGTTTTCTCTATCATATGACTTCTCTTCTCTGAGAGGAGGCAAATGTCGTCCGCGGAGTCAAGATCCTCTAGCTGCTCAAAGACGTTTCACTGTATGCCAGTTTTACCTCCGCTGGTTCTTTTTAGTACCCAATCCATGACGAAAAGAAACGGCATTGAGGATAAAATGCAACCTTGCCTTACACCACTTGTGGTTTCCACTTTCTCTGAGATGATACCATTGTGTAGTATCTTCACACAAAAACCCTCATATAATTGTTTGATCATTCGTATGATTTTTTGAGGCACTCCATAATTTCCAAGTATTTTCCACATTACATTTCTAGTCACACTATTGAATGCACTTTCAAAATAAAATCCACGAAATTTATATATAAGCGGCTGTTCAATTCTATACTCTGTTCCACTATTATAGGAAGACTAGCTATGTGGTCCGTACAAGGTCTACCGGCTCTAAAACTTGCTTGGTTAGGTCTAAGTGTGTCATCTATTTCATCTTTCATTCGCTCCAGAATTATTCTTGATAGGATTTTACTAACTACACTCAACAGAGTTATTGGTCTCCAGTTCCCACACTTAGTCAAATCTCCCTTCTTTAGTATTTTCAGCAATAGACCCTCTTTCCATTCATTTGGTATTTTCTCCCTCTTCCATTTATTTCATTTAGTAGTTCATGCAGAATTTCCACAGATGTCTCTTCATCAGCTTTTGGTAGTTCCGATGTGATGCTATCAGTGCCCGCCGCTTTCCCATTCTTCAGGTGTCGTATTGAGGCCAATATTTCACTCCTCTCTATCTCTGCCTCATTCACGTCAAGTTCTTCCACGCCTTCATTGACCTCAATCTCTTCTCCGTCATTAGTGCCTTTGTTGTGCACTTCCTTGAAGTATTCTGTCAACCTTGCTATGATCTCGTTCTCTTTCTTCAACAATTTTCCGTTTTTATCTCTTAGATGGTCTACATTTACTTTTCTGGGTTTGGAAAATTTTCTAATTATCTCGTACATTGTTCTCGTGTCATTTTCCTTTATTGCATCCTCGGCAGCTGTCATCATCTTATCTCTATATTTTCTTTGATCTCGTCGTACACTTCTTTTAACTTCTTTGTTTTTAGCTATATATAATTCTTTCAGATTATTTTCTTCTTCCTTGTTGTTCACGTTCAACATTTTCAGTATGATCTCTTTACGTTCTACCACTTGCCGCCAGGTATCACTTGTCATCCATTCTTTTATTTTTCTTCTCCTAGCACTAGCACCAAGCGTCTCTCCTGCTGTTACGTTGAACATGGCCTTGCAACGCTGCCACAACTTCTCTCCACTTTTTCTTCGCTCTCTATCGTTTCACCTTCATTGTGTCATCTTTTGCTTGACCATGTTTCTGCCTCAGCTTTTCACTGAACTTTGCCGCTATCTTTTCTTCCTTAAGCCATTGAGTATTATACATTGTTCGTTTACTTTGTATCCGTTTTTGTGCCGTCAGTTTAACTTTCAGTATCCCCATCAAGACATGTGGTCGGATCCTACATCAGCGCCTCTCATTGCTCGGGTATCCAAAAGCGACCTTCTCCACCTTCTCGAAATAGCGATATGATCAATTTGATTTCGTACTTCTCCATTCGGTGAAACCCATGTTATCTTATGTATCTGCTTGTGTTGGAATATACTGCCGCCTATCACAAGATTGTTTCGGGAACAGAAGTCCACAAATAATTCTCCATTTTCATTAATTTCACCAAGTCCTTCTGTTCCCATCACCATTTCTCTTCCAATGTTGTTCCTTCCTATTTTTATTTTGGCATTCATATCTCTCATAATCACAATGATATCTCTCTTTTAGCATTTGTCATATGTGGTTTGGAGTTGCTCGTGGAATTCTTCTTTCTCCTTTTCGGTCTTATCGTTGGTTGGAGCGTATACATTTATTATGCTGATATTCTGGAATCTGGATTTGAACCTAGCTGTGATGATTCTCTCAGACACCGGGTTTCCATTCCAGTAATGCTCGCTCGGCATCTTTGTCCAACATAAAAGCTACTCCCCTGGTGTGGTCTGCTTCATCGTCTTTGTATCCAGAGTATATCAGAGTTTTCCCTGCCTGGAGAGTAATTTTTCCAGATCTTTTCCATCGTGTTCCGCTTAGTCCCAAAATTCTAACTCCATAGTTATTCATTTCTGATACTACTTGATTTATTGCTTTAGATGTCTCATACATTGTCCTTACGTTCCACGATGCTATGTATATCCGTTTTCTCGTGTCCATAATACAGGCGTGGTTCGTCATTGTTGTTCCATTCCGATTTCCGAGGCTTAAGTGATCGTTTCTTTAGCGATGACTTTTTTACGTGGTAGGGTTGCTAACCCTAATAATAATAATAAGCACAACCCTCCTCCTTTTTCAGTCGGGCTTGGGACCGTCCTTGGCGGAGTTATATTTTCTTATATTAATGACTATTGACTACCTAAAACGGGTATTAGGTAGTCATTAATATAAGAAAGATGATTTTCAACCTTGAAAAAAATAAATATATGGACGTCCTGGAAACTTGATCATCTGTTTAAAATTGAGTGACCTACTACATACCTATCCAAAAGTCGTGCTCAAGGACTTTCAGTAATTGGAGAGGGGGGTTAACATTGTAATTCAAAATGGAGGGGATGAAACGCGTGAATTTGTTGAGTTTAAATTATTCATTGTAATTCGATGCATCGTACCTTAGTATTTAGTACAGTTTTGGCGCAAAAAGTGTCGCTGACTGTTGACGGGGATGCGGGAGCTCGGCTAGATGGATCTTTTTTCCTCTTCATATAAGACCGTTTCCGACTAGCTTCCACTTGCTGAATTCAAATTCGTTGTTGAAATTTCATTTTTCACTTCGTCTTTTTTTACTATTGAAGGTACTTTCGTTTTAAGTCAGTAGATCAGAGTGCATTTTTTGTGAAAATTACTTACTCGGTTCGTCATGTTCTTTTGCAAGATCAAAAAATTGATTCGATGCTAGAACTGTTTGTCTCTTACCCCCCCCCCCCTCCAAACAACTCAAAATCCTCCAATGCTTTTTTTGGCGATTTTGGTTATACAGGGTGCAGGAAATGGCGGAAAAACTCTCCAGTACCCAGTACGTTGCAAGGGATCCTTGTAGATTAGAGGTGGTCGTTTGGTCTCGGAGGATCCTTTCTGCACTGCGACCTATAAGATCTTTCGTGCGTCAAGGGACCCTTCAGTGAACTCCGAAAAAATTATAAAAAAAATACTTTCTTCTACCATCGCAACCATTTTCTCCTCTAACTTGTTCACACTGCCGTCGAAATACCGCGTTTGTTGTTCCACAACAGCTGATATTTCCTCCCTTTCCTCCAGGCGTTTCCTTCCCTGTTGTTCCAGAAGATTCTCCAATTCGTCATTTTCTTCAACACGCTTCTTCTCCTGTTCCTCCAGCAGGGTTTTCAATTCCCGTTCTTGTTCATCTAGAAGATCCTTCAGTTTCTCCTTATCTTCTTCACGCCTCGTTTCTTGTCGAGTCACCTGTTCTTGCAGATGATCTTGCTGTTGTTCTAGAAGGTTGTTTTAATTCTTCTTTCTCTTCTACGCGTTTATTTTCCTGTTCTGGATAAAGATTGTTCCATTCTTTTTGTCTCCCAGACGCTTCTTCTCCTGCTCTTCTTGGAGATTTTTCTGCTGCTGCATTATCGCCATGATACTCGCCAAAGTGTCTTCGACTCCTGTCTTTGACATGCTTCTCGTCTCCGGTATTTACAAATCACGAATGTTCCGAACGTCCTGTAGTCGCAGGCCTAATTACTCTCATTATACCGTTTTCTGACACCAAATGTTACGTATTTCGCGTACGGGTTCGATTATAATTGAGACGGTCGTTTTAAAATAAAAAATAAATAAATAAATGTTTTTTTTTCAATAAAATAGATGTTTTTCTCCTTTTTGGCTCAAACTGACCATAGGAGGTTTTGCCTTTATTTAATTACTGATACAAGTGTGAAAAATTGCATATTGGACAATACAAACACCCAGACTTTTGATCGGGAACGAGCCCGGGACGGAGACGGTCGTTTTAAAACACACTGTTCATTACTGGCGTACTACAATAAATACACGCCAACAATTATCTACTTGGAATATCGCAGGTTACTACTTCGCTTCCAGTCCACTGTCTAATCGCCTTGCATTGAATACCGACTGCGTAGGCTGAGGACGGTGCTTATATATGGCTCCGATTAGTATCCCGAACTTCCCATCATCCTCCAGAAAATTCCACAGTGACCTGGCATACGATTTCTAGACGACTCCCGAATAATGACACACCTTTCGCGTGCTTCCCGTGTGTTCTGGTATGTGGCACCTTCGCCAATTCGGCTGATGTTTTCTGATCGACCGTTCAAGTCTCCCATGTAATTTCAATCGCAAGCTATCGTGTTTATTCCGGAAATGTCCAGAGCTCGGCACTTGTACACTGAGACCTAATGGGAACAATCTAGAAAGATCGCGGGTTCTCCAGAATTGTCGCTCGTAAGTCGTAACAATACCAACGGCAAGCCCTTCATACTTCGCGCATGTGTCAGGACGAAAGGTGAACTAAACTGCTCGTCAAAAGTTAAGCATAGAGCAAAATTTGCTCCCATTTCAAGCATGGATATATTGGGGAAAAAATATCCGATTTGAAAAAGTTTATGGTGGCTGGTGTAACTTTTCTTCAGCTACAAGATGCTATGTCGATTTACGTCACCATTGACTTTGTCCATGATATACAGGATGCCAAAGAAGGAGTGTCAAAAGTGTTAATTTTTGAAGTCGTGGAACTTTTTTAGAAAAAATTCCGGATTTTTTTTCTCTTGAGCTTTAGAAAGCGTATATCAATATCTCGAAACGGTTTTTGACTTTTGATCGTATTTTGTTTTTTCACAGAGTTCTTGATTTTTTTGTGAAATTTAGATTTTTTGATGCAGAATTTGCTAGAGCAGTTACTTTTTCTTGAAAATTCACAGAAACGTACACAGTTGCTGGATGAATTATACCATGAGAAAATTTGACCTCATGGACGTTCAGAAGAGGTCATCCTCTGGACCCCTTCAGGGGAGATGCCCAATGAAGCATGCTGCGACATCACTTTGACACTTATTTAACCCAGCATGGATGAAAATGCAAGACTTGTAACCATACGTTGCATCAAAATTACCATGGTTACCAATTAGTGCCATCATGGGTGATTTTGTTACTGCCCAAGTTACTGGAAATTTTCAAAAGTGATATCTCCTAGACGAGTAGAGATAGAGCCATAATTCTTTTTTTGATTTCAATCGGACACATCATTGGTCATTCGAGCATGATGTGCAAATTTTTCACGTTCATACTTTTTCAGTGGTGGGGGGTAATTTTGACGTTTGTCATGTCAGAACTTTTTTCTTGTACTTGTCATCATTGAAATGTCAACATGAATGTATACTGTTAGTTTCAGCTGATGAATTTTAAGTTTGCGTTTGGTGTTTTTCTTCCTCAAAGTCCAGGTTTCCTGAGAAAACCTTTGTTAGTCTTTTGTTTTCACTACTGATGTGGAAGTGGTAGATTACATCCATGTTGACATTTCAATGATGACAAGCACAAAAAAAATATTCTGACATGACAAACGTCAAAATTTCCCCCCACCACTGAAAAAGTATAAACGTGAAAAATTTGCACATCATGCTTGAATGACCAATAGTATGTCCGATTAAAATCGAAAAAAGAATTATGGCTCTATCTCTACTCGTCTAGGAGATATCACTTCTGAAAATTTCCAATGACTTGGGCAGTAACAAAATCACCCATGATGGGACTAATTGGTAACCATGATGGTAATTTTGATGCAACGTATGGTTACAAGTCTTGCATTTTTATCCATGCTGGGTTCAATAAGTGTCAAAATGATGTCGCAGCATGCTTCATTGGGCATCTCCCCTGAAGAGGTCCAGGGGATGACCTCTTTTGGAGGTCCATGAGGTCAATTTTCTCATAGTATAATTAATCCAGCAATTGTGTACGTTTCTGTGAATTTTCAAGAAAAAGCAACTGCTCTAGCAAATTCTGCATCAAAAAATCTAAATTTCACAAAAAAATCAAGAACTCTTTCAAAAAACAAAATACGATTGAAAGTCAAAAACCGTTTCGAGATACTGATATACGCTTTCTAAAGCTCAAGAGAAAAAAAATCCGGAATTTTTTCTAAAAAAGTTCCACGACTTCAAAAATTAACACTTTTGACACTCCTTCTTTGGCATCCTGTATATCATGGACAAAGTCAATGGTGACGTAAATCGACATAGCATCTTGTAGCTGAAGAAAAGCTCTACCAAGCACCATACATTTTTTTCAAATCAGATATCTTTTCCCGAAGGAATCTTTACTTGAAATTGGAGCAAATTTTGGTCTATGCTTAACTTTTGACGAGCAGTTTAGATTCGAACGAGCTTTCCCATATCAGTGATTCACCTTGTATACTGTGATATTGTGTTTGTAAGAAGGACGTGAGCCCCATTGTGGGCTTGCCAACATCGAGCCAGTCTCCTGGAAGGAGCTGCAACCCTCTTGAAACTTTGAAATTGCTGATATTTTTGATAAAACTCTTTGTAAAAAAAATAGGCCACCTGTATGGAGCCCTGTATATGATTTTTTGTTCAAAAGTTACAGTCGGTATTACACTTACAGTTTATCAAGCTGGATAAACTTTTCAAGAGTAGGTACCGTTTCGGGTGACGATCAGTTTTGTTCCGGTTATGGTGAAAACAATTGCTGCATAAAAAGAAATAGTGCAAGTTTGGAAAACCACGCCGAGTTTTACCATTGATCGTTTTGCACACATTGTATGGTGTACATTTTCGATGCTTTTCGCCCGTAAAATTTCACGGCATAAACATAAAATATTCAAGAGTTGCGAGGCAAAAGATCAAATTAAACTGTTTTATGAATATTTTTATTATATTAATTTATGATCGTATTATGTGAATTTCTGTATGTGCGTTGAACATTTCCTGTTGCAGCGTTACTTGGTGCACAGAGAAATTGGGTCATAAAGCAAAGAAGTAAAGCTGAAATTTTAGGAAAACTTTAGAATTTTGTGCTTTTCATGGAAGCAATATTCATAAAACTGTTGAAATGTATATAGACAGACAAGGTGTCCCAGGGTTTAGCGATAAAAAATAACCCTTTGAAAATGTCTTGAAGTAAATGCCAAAATGAGCAGGTCAATCTTATCTTTGCTCATGCTATATCTACTTTTTGAGTATAACTAACCGCAGATCCCACCAGAAAGTTAGTACAGTGTTAACGCTAACACACTGTTAAATGGATTGTATTCTGGCCTGGCCACTGGCCAGTGCTGGTTGCTTGACCGAAGAAAATTCGTAAAATCTTGAAAAAATAATTCATTATTTCGTCTGTTTTGTGAAACCTGGATTTCTATCGCCAACTACCTAACACAAATTATAATCAAACAAAATTCCGCTAGTGTGTTTAACCATTGTTTATCTATATCCAGATATAATTACCGTATTTAGATATAGATGGAACCCGCCCGAGGTAATTGCTTTTATTTAAGCAAAGGAAGGAAAATGTGCCACCCGGTCATTAGTTTTAAAATGACATTCTGACGGAGATGCGCCATTCTTATCATTGAAAAGTCACTCTTTTGTTGAAAAATAGCACTGCAAAAGTTTTCTTCTAATAAATGAATCAAGAGGATGCGGATTTATCGATATCACACAAAAACTACTCAACAATCTATTGGTGGTCCAAAATATATATATATTTTTCAATTTGTTGACCAGACAAAGAAATTTTTTTTTCTATCAGAAGAATGGAATTGACTTGACGAAAAATGTTACGATGGTCAAGAACAAAGTTGCTCACGTCCTGTACGGTAGATAGGGCGGTACTGAATGGCGCATGGGAAAAATTCTGACATCTTGAAATTTTGAGGGGCCCCCAGTCGCCCCCTAATAGACAAATTTTTGAGTGCTGCGGGTCAAATCACTTAAAATTCTACGTAGTTTGCATATGCCAAATTTCATTGCATTAGTATCACAAAATGCAGAATCAAAAAGCGTACCGCTGCAACTATAAACATCCATGACCGAGACGGGATTAGAACCCGTAACCTCTCACCCGTAAAATCCAGGAGAATCTTGACGAGGGGAATCTTCACAAGGTAAAGTTACAACAGTTCGCCGAAGAAACTTTTATTATTGCACAACAGTGCCAGCGGATATATCTTATACAGAGTGTTCATTTGAAAAGTTGTCGCCCCTGATTCTTTGCCGTCCAAATTTTTTACAGGAAAACGCCGAAACAGGTCAATTTTTGTTTCGAGGGGGACATATAGGACACATATTGCCAAATTTTTATCTCAAACCCCTCCGCCCCCAACCCACTCTACTTCAAAATTTCAAATAGCATTACCTATCTTCTTATGCATCAAATTGAGGGCAATAAAGCTCTCTTTCTGCTAAACATATTTTTGTTTTTTTTAAACCACCCCTCAAGCCTTGTGAGGTTTTTTTTTTGTTAATGAAAGGAATATTTTCCCCCTATAAACTCCCGATTCTTGCGACTTTCCAGCAAAAAAGGTCGATTTTTATTTCAGTGGGGTCATCTAAGACACGTATGACAGATTTTCATCTTCAACCCCTTCGCTCTCACCCTACCCTACTTCAGAAGGATGGTTTAAAAAAAAAACAGAAATATGTTTGACGGGAAGAGAATCTTATTGCCTTCAGTTTGATGTATCATGGATGTATCACAGGATAGGTATGGTATTTGAAATTTCAAAGCAGGGTACAGCTTTCTTGTATTTTTTTTTTTTTGGCGTAGGCGAGAAATCAGGGGTGACACCTTTTTAAATAAACACCCTGTAGATATGATTATCAGTATAGGTTATTGCTGTTATTAGTATATACCTATTATTCAACTAGCGTGTAATTAAGCAGATGATCGATGCATTATCAGGATGCAAGAAGATGGCGATTGTTGACACGAGCCTTGGGGAGCATCCGAATAAATAATGGCCATTACACAGCTAGTAAAGTATTGTAAAACGTGCACAATTGGATCATGAGTACACTATCCAATATCCCAATTAATAATAGTATATTATTCAACAAGCCGTGTAATAAATGCTGCACTACTCAAGAGAATGCAGTTTGCCTATACGAGCCTTAGCGAATGTTGTAAAGCATCCGATTGAGTAATAGCTATTACACGAGAGTGGAATACGACATCACTCGTAATTTAAACAGAAAAAGAATTCGCAAGTTACAAAAACTGTGACAGTTCACAATAATTAATTATGACAAATAGCGCTGCGTTTCCATGACTTCCAGTTGCTTTTTTGTAACTGGTCCCAACCAGTGATTTTCCAGTTATTACTCACGGGGCGGGGCTTCGGTTCATTACTCATTGGCCGCGAGTAGATAAACGTGTACAGCTAATTGCAGGTACCTATACTTAATTCTGGTTAGGGGGTTGGTTGCGATCGCCTGAAATTCCGAGTTAAAACAAAATTTAACACTCGTTCTTTAATTATCATTGGCCTTTTAATTCTAGTTGATAAAAATGGCTATATGGCGAGCGTTCATCGGCAGAACAGCAGCAGAAATTGGAGAATTTCAAATTTGCATAGCGCGCATTTTATTTACCCTTCCAGCCGAGCGAGCGCTGCCCGGGGATGCGAACACAAGAAGAAGGTAAAAAGTCTCGTCGTCGGCTTCCTTCAAGTAACGCGCCAAATGGAGCCGCGAGTAAATACAGTTTTCAACTGGAAGACAGTAATTAGCTAACCTAAGTAATTGCTCGTTTCCTTTCAACGATTCAATTCAATTACCTTCGCACTATTTCCTCACGAATGCCGTCCGCGCGTCGCTCTGGGAAAAACCAAATTAAAATTTTCTCCACCGCGCTCGCCCTGCCGACGACGTTTCAAAACAAATTGCTGTTGCCAATCTGCAAGACAGTTGTTCCGAGCAGATGACTTTGTACAAAAATTATTGAATTCCAACTTTAGTGGAATTATTATCGTAAAATTATCAATTTTGTTAATTATTGTTTAATTATTTTGTTTGTTCTGTTAGCCCCAAAAACAAATTAATCAAATTTTGGGTGACGTCATAATATTGGGCCCCAAGCGCACAGCAGATGGCGCCACGTGAAAAGAAGAAATTTCATTGTTGAACTTTCTTCACTTATGAACGTCGTGCCGACTCGGAGCAACAGTTCAAACAACAATAAAGATGACAGCTCTCAATATAACGATTTAAAGTTTCAAATTACATTTCAAAACTGATTTGAAATTCAAGGCATCAAAATACAAACTAAGCAGGCCAAGTTTGGTTTGGGCCCGAGGTTGACCGAGTGACGTCAGAGAATTGAAAGATTTTTTTGAAAACTAGAAAACCAGTGGGATAATCAGCGCATCGTATTTCATGAGATGAACAGTAAGATCAGAAACTAGAAGAAAACTCATTTCAAATCACTAGCTATATATTTTTTCGGCATAACACCCTATCAGGTAGGTAAGTAAGTACGGTAGGTATCTATCTAGTCGTAGATCAACATTTTGATCGTATTGTTACGAGCGGCGATTCTGGATAACACGCGATCTTTCTAGACTCTTCCCGTTGGGTCCCAGTGTAGAAGTGCGGAGCGTTCTAGTGCATTCCAGAGCGTGCGTGTAGGCTTTTGGCCGTGAAACTGAATGGGAGACTTGAAAGGCCGATCAGAAAACATCAGCCGAATTGGCGGATGCGCCGTCACTCCGGAACACACGTAAAGCACGCGAAAATTGTGTGATTATTCGGGAGTCGTCTAGAAACCATATACAGGGTGGTCCAGGTTATAGTAGCAATCCATTCGATAGTCCATCAAAAACTAAGTCGGAATGCGTAATTTAATTTTTCTCTAAAACGCTTCCTAAGAGAGATACAGCCCTTCAAAGTATAGTTTTTAAAATCTTCTTTTTGCAATAACTCTCAAGTCATCGGAGCGATTTTGACCAAATCTGGTACAAATACTCAAGAAATAAATACTCATCACTTGACGTAGATTACTTTTGTCAAAATTGTCCAGTGGCGTAGATACTGGGGGATTGTTCAACTTCTCCTACCCCATTTTCTACGCCACTGGATATTTTTGAAAAATTATACTTTTTTTGAATTCCTTGTTCAATTTAGAAAAAAAAGTTACTCCTGTAAAATCTTGATTAGAGGCTTAATTTTCGAAATATTTGGGTTTTAAACTTTGGAAAACATCTCGAAATCGCCACTTTCCCGAGTCCAAATTGTCTTTTCTCTGAAAAAGTCTCTTTTCCTAGCTAAAAATAGCAGTAAATCAACTTGAAGGACCTAGAAACTTTATTCCACTTGAAGAATCATGAGTTTTTTTGGATTTTAGTTTTTCGGCTTTTGAAAGTCGTGATTTCGAGGCGTTTTCCAAAGTTTCAAACCCAAATATCTCGGAAATGAAGCCTCTAATCAAAATTTTACAAGAGTAACTTTTTTTTTTAAATTGAACAAGGAATTCAAAAAAAGTATAATTTTCCAAAAATATCCAGTGACGTAGAAAATGGGGCGGGAGAAGTTGAGCAATCTCCCGGTATCTACGCCACTGGACAATTTTGACAAAAGTTATCCACGTCAAGTGATGGGTATTTATATTATAAGTACCGTATGTTCATTAAAAACTTCAATAAAGGGAGGCTGTGACGCAAGCCATTCGATCCGAAAACGGCCAGGTTATCATCGGTCCACAGCCTCCCATTATTGAATTTTTTAATGAACATACTGTATTTGTACCAAATTTGGTGAAAATCGCTTTGATGACTTGAGAGTTTTTGCAAAAAGATGATTTTAAAAACTGAACTTTGAGGGGCTATATCTCCCTTAGGAAGCGTTTTGGAAAAAAAATAGATCATGCATGTTGACCTAGTTTTCGATGGACAATCGATTGGTGAATTATTGCTACTATAACCTGGACCACCCTGTATAGGCCAGTCAAATAAGGAACGCTGGAGGGAAAAACTGTTGGAGTTGTGGAAATTTGACAGTAACGTCCGGTAAGGTGTACTGTTAAACATACTAAAAGTCCCCAACTCTACCTTTTGAGCTCGAGCCGCCATCTTGGAAAAATGGTCCTTCGATCCAGTTTTCTGCTTATATTCCGCTAATCATCAGAGATAATAGATTAAGTTTAATAAAAAATCAAGGCTATAAAACTGTCTACAAAAATTGTTTCATACCGATTTTTTTCTCGTATCTGTTGATATTAATAAAATTAAATTAACCAAAAAAAAATCAAAAAATTAGAGATTTTTTGCCTATGGCTAGAGATATTGTCTTCAAAATTTGTGAAGATGTTGGCAGTCTACATCAAAGCTGAACGTGACAGTTGAGATAGAAGAAAAAAAGTGCGAAAATATTTTTTTTTTAATCAAGCAAAAATTTGGTTTTCGAGTTTGACATTTCCAACAGGGCGGAGTAAAGGTTTCAATCGGACATCAATCAGTTTTGATATTTACATATTATAAGACAAGATTCCATCAGTATTGTGCCTTCACGAGCTTCTGGAATGCTCGATATGAATTAAACTAAAAGAATAATAGCCAAGTCCAAAAAGTGTTGTCGATTCGTTCTGAAGGAGACATTTCGAAACCAAAGACATCAGCGAAGGATATACAGGAGGTCCAAAGGTTATTTAACTGTATATGAGCCTCATATTGGTGTGCTTTATTCAAAATAGTACAAAAGAATCAATCAAAATGTTAAAATCCACCCTGTATGACAAAAAGTAACGATACAAAATGGAAGTAGTAAAGCATACCTGGTCCCAAAAATACAGCCTTTACATTTCTGAAAAAAAGAACAAAATTAATTGATTCACTTGAAAGTTATTAGTCCTCAAACTTGACTTTACAAATTTCAGCCAGTCAAATAGGGAAAAGTAGAGAGAAGTAACTGTCGGAGTTTCAGAAATTTGACAGGGATGTTCATGGCGGCTCGAGCACAACAGGTAGAGGCGGGGGACTTTTAGTATGTTTATAAGTATACCTTAGCGAACATCTCTGTCAAATTTCTGAAACTCCTACAGTTACTTCTTTCTACTTTTCCCTATTTGACTGGCTGAAATTTGTAAAGTCAAGTTTGAGGACTAATAACTTTCAAATAAATCAATTAATTTTGTTCTTTTTCTCAGCAATGTGGAGGCTGTATTTTTGGGACCAGATATGCTTTACTACTTTCATTTTGTATCGTTACTTTTTGTTATAAATAAATAAATAAATAAATAAATAGAATTATTGTTTTTATGGACTTGACGTCCAATAACAAGGTTACACACAAAAAGAAAATCCAAAGTGTGGTGGTTACCAGAAAAAGAAAATCAAACCAAATACATATTGACGACAAATAATTAATAATGTAATGACATGTAATGTCTCAGCGGTTCGAGCATTGCCCGGTCGCGGTTCCCACACATCCCGTTGCAGACACTGCAATGAGTATGAATCACTTGCTCACGTGTTGGGATACTGCGACTATGGTCAAACTGCTCGAATCAAGAGACATAACGATATCAGGACCATTCTAGCAAATCATTTGCGCGACAAAGACTTCGAGACTCATGAAGAAGTTATCGGAGTTTCACAGCAAGACAGCTTGCGAAGAATTGATATAATTGCCATAGATAGGAAAAAAAATGCAGCATTTATTATAGACCCAACCATTCGCTTTGAAGGTACTTTAGATCAACCAAATTTTGTCAATGATGAGAAAAATCAAATTTATAAACCTACCGTCCCTTATTATATGTCAAAATTTAATGTCAAAAATATTTCCATAATTGGTTTACTTTTTGGTTCTCGCGGTACTTTAACAAAAAATTACATAGAATTTCGAAAAACATTTAAATTGCCAAAAACTTTAGATCATGAAATCGTTTTGAAAATTCTCAAATCGTCAACATATATTTTACGTAATCATTTATTTGGTCCTCCAAAAAATTAAAAAAAAAACCTTGTTATTTGATAATTTTACCTTAGTTATTAGTTTTTAACATGTATAGGTATAATGATTGTTTTACTTAAATTTCTTTTCAATTTTATGTTAATTTTAGACTGTGTCTCTCAATGGCAAACTGTTTTTTCAGGACAGTCAGTTATGTATTCTTTAAATAAAGTACATTTTTATTATTAGACACAATTTTATACAGAACGAATTCAGCAATAGAGTTGGAATAAAAATCAAAATACTCATATTACGTTAATCATTGCCCTGATCCTAAAAACATTCCCCATGAAGTTATATAAATATTTCCACAGACGTAAATCGGTTCGAGAAATCAGCTGGTGAATATCCTGAGAGAGGCTCAGTTGCCGGTTGTCCCTGAATTCGGAGTAGATAGGACATTCGTAAATAATATGGGAGAGTGTTTCTTTACTTTTCATACAGCAGCTTGGGCACTCGTCACTTGACATAATTTTGTTTGAAATTCGATTTACGTACAAAGTACAGGAGTTTGTTTTAGCTGTTGTTAATTGAAGTACAAAAATTCTAAGATAATGTGGAAAACTGTATATGAAATTGACGCCCAAGTTTAAAAGGTGTTTGTAGTCTGTGAAATTGACTGATAGCAGCATGTTATTTTCGTCATCTATTCTCTGTTTTGTCTCGATAGTCTTCAGAATTACATTAATTTTTTCAGCATCGAGATCTAAGATAGCGGTCTGTTCAATCCCATTCTCCTTTAAAACCTGCTTCAATTGTGTGTACCAATTGTATTTTGCTTTGTTGGTGTTGCTGGTGTCTAGATGTTTTAAGCGGTTTAGAGCTTTAAGGGGCAATCTGTTGTGTTTCATTTTTTCGATTTTCAATAAGATGTTGAGTAAGTCCCTGATGGCAAAAAGAGCTAGTTTTGGTACGTTAAATTCTAGGCGAAGTAGGTAATTTGCTGTAGTTCTTTGCAAAAAGTTACAACCTTTGAGGAAAAAACCTTGCACCGTATCCAAATAACTTAGGTACCTTAATCCCCATACACTCACACAGTAATTAAGTGTGGGCAAAACAACGGCATAAAACAGTTTCAAGTAACTCTCCCAACTGTTGACTGTTGACTGCTTAGCTTTTTTAATTCTCTGCTTGCATGCTTCTGCAAACAGCCCGTTGAATTTGAGTCGATCCCGAGATACTTGAAAGAATTTACAACACTCAAGATGTTTCTATTGTAATAAAATTCAACTCTTGGCGGATTAGGGTGCTCCCGGAAGATGATTATTTTACTCTTAGTTGTGTTGAGCTCAAGTTTGTTTATTTCGTTGTATCTGTGTAGTAGGTCCAAGTTCCGTTGTAAATTGACTGGAGAGTCCGCAAATAAAATCAGGTCATCGGCATAAAGAAGCGTTATTACGTCAGTTAAATTACGTCAGTGGCATTGCTGGTGGTAAAGTAGCTTTCCATATCCGCTATAAATAGACAAAAAAGTAATGGACTAAGAGTTTCCCCCTGCAAGACTCCCTTTGTAATGGGTATATTTGTGAATTCACCGTTTTCGCCATGTAAGGTCATAACTGCGTTATCGTACAGGTTTTTGAGAAGTCTAATGATTTTCGTACTAATACCCAGGTGAAAAAGCTTATTCCACAAACTATTATGATTCACACAATCAAAAGCTTGTTTGTAGTCGATAAAAGCTGCGTATATCTTTCTCCTGTTAAGTCTGATGTTACTTCCTATGATTGAATTCAGAATTAACACATTTTCCTCGCACCCTCTGCCTTGGCGAAAGCCAGCCTGGCATTCAGGCAAAATCTCGTTGCTTTCGCAAAATTTATACAATCTATTACTTAAAAGTTGTGTAAATAGCTTTAATGTGTGATTCAGCAAGGCTATGCATCGATAGTTGTTTAGATCGTTTCTATCACCAGACTTGAAAATGTGAATATTCTTGACTTTTGTCCATTGGCTAGGTATTTTCTCTGCATCCAAAACATTGTTGAACATATTTAACAGATAGTTGAACCAGTCCAAAGGTAAATTTTTCAGGAACTCATTAGTGACTAGGTCATGGCCTGGGGCTTTGCCGTTCTTCAATCTACTCAGCGCTGCAAACAATTCTGATCGTGTAAATGATCCGTCCAAGTATGGATGACGAACGTCAATGCCCTTCAAAAGACGGTACCGACAGTTTCGCCCCATAGAAGTTTTGATAGTGCAAAACGATAACAGCTGGTTCGATATTAATTGTTGCTCTGTTTCTAGGTTTGCAGGCAGAAAGTGTCCGCCAAAACTCCGTCATATTATTATTTACATTGATAAGTTTTTCCCGAGGTTTTTCCTTAGTTTTATTTTTATGAATTGCACGTTTTTCTTTTAGTATGTTTTTATAGTCGCTCTTAAGTTTGAGATAGTCCCGAAATGCTTCTTCTTTGAAATTTACTCTTTTACACCTTTTCAGGTGTTTTCTAACCAGACGTTTCAGCAAGCAACATTCACCGTCGTACCACGGTTTATTTTTAGTTGGTCTATTCTTTAACCTTACTGTCCTGTATAGCCCTAGAAATTGACCCGTTTCTAGAATTGCTGAGCAAAAATTTTCATGAGCTGCGTTGGTGTCGGTATAACTAAGATCTATTCTCCCTGATAATTTCAATATATTTTTATGGGCCTCTTTTTTATGCTCTTTCCAATTTAATTTTTCTGTGGAAACAGGAGTCTGATCCCGTCTGTGCGCAGGTTCCTCCGTAGCAGTCAGTAAAGTAAAAACGCAAGGAAAGTGATCAGAGACCAAAATGTCATCAATTACTTGAAAATCACTGACTAAGTACAGCTCATCACACTGCGCCCAATAGTACAGGAAAAATAGTAAAAAAATCGGCAAAACCTCAGAATAAACATGGACGTCATGAAAATTTGATATTCTGTTCAGAATTGGATGCTCTACAACATATCCAAAATCGCCAAAAATCGCACCCGGGGGTTTTGAGTTATTGGAGGGGGGGTAAAAAATTGCAGGTAAAAATGGAGGGGATGAGACCTGTCAATCCATTGGATGCAAATACATTATAGTTTGAAGTATCATATCCCCTTGATACCATTTTGGCACAAAAAGTGTCCATCGTTGTTGCAGGGGAGTAGTGGGGGGGCGAAGCTCTGCTAGGTGGTCCATTTTGTTTTTCTGGCCATGTAGAACCGATCACGAAAAGTTTGGTATCTTTTCCGACTAAATTCAATCTCCTGAACTCGTATCCGATGTGTAAATTTGAATGAAAACAAGTGTGAACAAGTTAACTTGAGAAAACCTGTTTTTTCTTTGACAATTTTGACGATTTTTTTTTTCACTGTTGGAGGTGTTCATTTTTAGAAAATTTTGAGGGACCATTTAATTGGAGTGTATTCTCCACAAAAATCATCCACTCGATGTATAATTTTGTTTCTCGAGTTTAAAAAATCGATTTGAACTTGAACCGGCACGGCGCGTCGTCTACTACTGACCAGAACACTACAGCATGCACCTTTAAATGAAAACACCTCAAACTATTGAAGAAATAACAACTCATCTTTGAAAATTGGAGGATTTGTGCAGAACTGAATTCCCTATAACATGAACAAAATCGCCATGAATCGCAATGCAGGATTTTGAGTTATTCGAGGAGGAGGATAACACTTTGACAGGATTCACACTCGATGAACTGTTACCTCTCCACTTAAATAACTCAAAACCCTGCAGTGCGATTCATGACGATTTTGTTTATGTTATAGGAAATTCAATTCTCCACAGATCCTCCAATTTTCAAAGATAAGTTGTTATTTCTTCAATAGTTTGAGATGTTTTCATTTAAAGAAGCATGCTGTAGTGTTCTGGTCAGTAGTAGGCGACGCGCCGCGCCGGCTCAAGTTCAAATCGATTTTTTAAACTTGAGAAACAAAATTATACATCGGGTGGATGATTTTTGTGGAGAATTTACTTCAATTTAATGGTCCCTGGAAATTTTCTAAAAATGAACGCCTCCAACAGTAAAACAAAAATTCGTCAAAATTGTCAAAGAAAAAACAAGTTTTCTCAAAATAACTTGTTCAAACTTGTTTTCATCCAAATTTACACATCGAATATGAGTTCAGGAGATTGAATTTAGTCGGAAAAGACACCAAACTTGTCGTGATCGGTTCTACATGGCTATAAAAACAAAATCGACCACCTAGCAGAGCTTCGCCCCCCCACTACTCCCCTTCAACAATGATGGACACTTTTTGTGCCAAAATAGTACCAATGGGATATGATACGTCGAACTATAATGTATTCGCATCCAATGGATTGACGGATTCCATCCCCTCCATTTTTACCTGCAATTTTTTACTCCCCCTCCAATAACTCAAAACCCCCGGGTGCGATTTTTGGCGATTTTGGATATGTTGTAGAACACTCAATTCTGAACAAAATATAAAATTTTCAGGACGTCCATATTTTTTCCGAGGTTGAAATCTATCTTTCTTGTACTACAAACCAAGTCCACCACACTCTTCCCATTTTTATTTGCGAAAGTGAACTGTCCTGGTATATCTCCCAGGCATCTCCCGTTTAGTACCACAAAAGAATTACTTTCCATCAATTCCAACAACTTTGAGCCTCTCTCATTAACTGTGTCGTCCAATGACACCCGAGTCTCCCTGATTTGGGGTAAGCCCAACACAAATTCTTCCCCGATCTGATCACCCGAACCGATTCTCCCGTTAAAGTCACCCCCAATTATAAATACGTCCTGCGGGAATCTAAACAAAACATCCTGCAAACAGCTCTCAAACATATCAACACACACTCTTGATTCTACAGAAGGTTTAAAGTACACATTTATTATTATATAATTAATCTTCATAATCTCTATTCTGATTATGATCCACATTGGATTTGTTTCTATTAGAGTGAAATTGAAATTGTTGTTGATTAAAACGAGTAGTCCTCCACTCGCTCTTCCTACACAATGTACACAGTGATTTCTTGTCGCTCTGCTAGTGACACATTTATAGTTTGTCAGAAAAGAAGGTATTTCAAAGTTGTCCCCATTCATCCATGTCTCATTCATACATATTGCAGTACATTTCAGCAAAATTTCTTGTTCGTTTTGACTTAACTGAAATATATTCGAGTATCCCTGCATATTCCAAAACATAATTCGGATCTTGTCACACTCACTCTCAGATTTCACTTCACGTTTTTCTTCTGTTGCTTTCGTCAAAAAGAAGTCAGGCCTTTGTACTGCATCTCTTCTGTCGTTGGTGACGGTTTCTTCTATTGGTTTTTTTGAGACTGAATCTTGTTCGTGGTAGGTGGTGTTTTTCTTCCGGTCTTCATTTTTCTTGATTCCGCAGGGGCATTTTTGGTCTCGCGCCGAGTGTGATCGAGTTTGAATTCCCATTTTTTGGCAATTTATGCAGTTTAGGTTTTGATGGCATCTTCGGCTGTCGTGTTTTCGTCCGCACTTATGACAGGTTTTATCTTTTTCATCGCAGTATTTTTGTACATGTCCATATCCGCAGCACCAGAAGCACATAGCGACATCTGTATACTCTGTCACATAATGTTTGACCAAAAAAATGTTGATTTTTTCTTTCCTCAACAAAAATCTTGCCATCTCAGGCTTCACTTGCAGAATCAAATTGTGCTTTATCTCGTTCCTGCATTGTTTTTTTGTCACTAGTTTGATCCCGTTCCGTATTGCTTCAGCGGTGAATTTTTCGGCGAAGTCTTCGTTTTCATTAATGAGTTGCTCCTTCAACTCTGCTTTGTCGATTTTTCCGAGCACGCCACTTATTTGAATAGTTGGGTAGTTGATGTTGTCTTCTTTTATTACGATATCTTCGTCTTTTGACAGAATGTCAGTTAGCTTTTTCTTCTGTACTTCGTTTTCTGTTTGGATCAGGATCTTGTGCTTGCTAATTCTCACAATATTCGTGACGCCACCATGGAAAATGTACAATGTACTTCCATACAAAATGGAAGTAGTAAAGCATACCTGGTCCCAAAAATACAGCCTTTACATTTCTGAAAAAAAGAACAAAATTAATTGATTTACTTGAAAGTTATTAATCCTCAAACTTGACTTTACAAATGTCAGCCAGTCAAACAGGGAAAAGTAGAGAGAAGTAACTGTCGGAGTTTCAGAAACTTGACAGGGATGTTCATGGCGGCTCGAGCACAACAGGTAGAGACGGGGACTTTTAGTATGTTTATAAGTATACCTCAGCGAACATCTCTATCAAATTTCTGAAACTCCTACAGTTACTTCTTTCTACTTTTCCCTATTTGACTGCCTGAAATTTGTAAAGTCAAGTTTGAGGACTAATAACTTTCAAATAAATCAATTAATTTTGTTCTTTTTCTCAGCAATGTGGAGGCTGTATTTTTGGGACCAGATATGCTTCACTACTTTCATTTTGTATCGTTACTTTTTGTTATACAGGGTGGATTTTAACATTTTGATTGATTCTTTTGTACTATTTTGGATAAGGCAGACCAATATGGGGCTCATATACAGTTGAATAATCTTTGGACCTCCTGCATATCCTTTGCTGATGTCTTTTGTTTCGAAATGTCTCCTTCAGAACCAATCGACAACACTTTTTGGACTTAGCTATTATTAATAATATAATAATAATAATAATGTTTTACTCCTTATCGACATATTTTTTGTCATAGGAGGGTACCCTTTTTATTGAGTGTTTCTTTGCATTGGTCATATGTACACAATAATAATAATAATAATATAGTAACATAATACAATATCAATATTCACACAGTCATTATTAACACTTGGCTCAGGAGAAAAGTTGTTCGGGAACGGCCGGGTTTCGAACCGGGTACCTCTTGGTTGGTGGTCTTGCGTCGTAACTCCTGAGCTACCGGCCGCCCCAGTCTATTATTCTTTTAGTTTAATTCATATCGAGCATTCCAGAAGCTCGTGAAGGCAAAATACTTATGAAATATTGTCTCACAGTGTGTAAATATCAAAACTGATTTATGTTCGATTGAAACCTTTACTTCGCCCTGTTGGAAATGTCAAACTCGGAAACAAAATTTTTGCTTAATTTAAAAAACATAAAAAAATATTTTCGCAATTTTTTTTCTATCTCAACTGTCACGTTTAGCTTTGATGTAGACTGCCAACATCTTCACAAATTTTGAAGACTATATCTTTAGTCATGGGCAAAAAATCGCTATTTTTTTTATTTTTTTTGTGTCAATTTCATTTAATTAATATCAACAGATACGAGAAGAAAATCGGTATGGAACAATTTTTGTAGACAGTTTTATAGCCTTGATTTTTTATTAAACTTAATTTATTATCTCTGATGATTAGCGGAATATAAGCAGAAAACTGGATCGAAAGACCATTTTTCCAAGATGGCGACTCGAGCTCAATAGGTAGAGTTGGGGACTTTTAGTATGTTCAACAGTACATCTTACCGGAAATTACTGTCAAATTTCCAAAACTCGAACAGTTTTTTCCCTCAAACGGAAAAATTTGTTCTAATTTGACTGGCCTAATATGCCGAGCCACCGTGGGACTTGCTGGAAGACCTATGGAACATTCGAGGGAACAAGTCGGGACCTGTATAAGCACTATGAATCGCCTACAGCACCAGTATTGAATGCGAAGTGGTGGTAATCGGATAGAAGCGTAGTACCTGCGATATTCCTAAGTAAATAATTGTTGGCTTGTATTTATTGTGGTACGCTGTAATAAACAGTGTGTGTTTTAAAACGATCATCGTAATGAAAAACGAACCCGTACGGGAAATAAGTAACAGTATCATTTCCCATGAAATTGTTCGAGATCTCATTGGAAAATAAATCGCTTATTTGACCAAGATAAAAACCGAAATTGATGAATTAACACAAACCCATCATCATTTCAATCGGTTACTTAAATATGCAACTTTTGATTCTCTCCGCAATGTTACACATTTCCAGTCTACCCCCGCAACTTTTGCCATTAAACGCGTTCGCGATTAGCGAAGAGTTTCCTGCTCCTTCCGGTGAAATTTAAATAATTCAAACCGGATTTATACAACCCACGATGGAAATCAATTTGGGGCCAGCCAGTTTTCACTTTCCTGCTCTTTCCTCCACCCAACTTTGAAAATTAGGCCGAGGCACATAAATATGAACGCTGGGCTGGTGCTGGAGGGATGGGGGGTACGGAATGGATGGCGGAAGAGACGAGAGCCTCATCGCTCTTTTCACTTTTCGCGCGGATAACCCCGAATTGCGGAAAAATCTTCATCGGATTTGTACGAGAATTTCACATGAACGATTACATTTTTATAATCCATTCCATTTGTTTCTGGATCGCAGCAAGTTGTGGAACACCTGAGTTTGAGTTGGTGTGCCTGATCTCTGTTCAATATGTCCATTTGACATTTTTAGTTGTTGAGAATAGTGTTGATTATGCCATGAAACCGTCACTTCAGCTCAACTCAGTCAGACAAGGCAAAAATTATCCCATTTTTAACCGCTGTAACTTTTGATTGCCACAAACGATTCCAATTCTGTTTGAACTGCTGAATTCTGCAATTTTATGACTCAGTATCTTTCTAATTAGTATAAAATCCATAGAGCCTTTTGTAAAATTTCTACAATGTGGTGAACAGAGCAGTGCAAAATTGAGAACACTTGAGGAAAATAAAGAGAAAAGGAAAGTAACGTTTGTACAGCGAAACCGATTCCACAAAAGAGCCATTTGGAATTCAAAATACCTTCAAACCGATATATTTTTGTCAAATATGGATATTTTGCGGCATGTTTTCTGAATGGTCCTGTTTTGTAGTGAGCAAACATCTCAAGATTTCACAATTAAAATTAAATATGTGACACATACGACAATCCAAAAATTTCACGCTACCTCAAGATCGAAAATCTCGAAGAAAAACCAACCGATTTCAGAGAATGTGGTCATGCCGGATAGGTCATTCTTTTGGCTACAAAATGCCATGCTGAGTCACGCGGACCTTGGCATTGTTCACCATGTATAGGGTGACAATAAAACGAGTGTCAAAATAGTCAGTTTTCAACAGTGCACAACTTTTCGAAAAAAAAAATCGTAGATTCTTTCCCAACAAATTTTTGAAAAGCTTAATACAATATCTCGAGACAGTTTTTGATTCATTCCCCCCATCTGAGTTTACAAGGAAGTTATGTCAATTTTTGACAAATTCACGTTTTGTGATGCCGGTTCTCTTCAAGGTCATGTTCTAGGCTCAAATGTGCTAGAAGTCGCGAATACTGGCTCATGAATTGAGGTAGAGAGATGGGTCAAGAAGCAGAGGAAAGCTCATTTCTTGACATTTCCAATGATATATTAAACTCTAAAAAATAACATGGGTCAAATGCGCGTCGTGGGAAATAATGCATTGTTGCAATCTCGGTGAAAATTCCGCTCCAAAATAGCCAAACTATTCTCTGTAATTTCGGCTCGAATACTGGTTTACGGCTCGATACCAAGTTGGGACTGAGACCGCCGTAAGTGCGGTTACCATAGCAACGGCAGATACCAACCAATCAGACCGCTGTATTTGGCGAGTTACGCCGTTCCAAACTTTGCGCCTGCAACTTGGTATCGAGCCCTTAGACGCAATGTTTTATGCAGGGTGATCTTGAAATGCCTAGTAGGTACTATACTTACTGACAGTCCTATCTGGGTATGATCTAGCGAGTTTCACTTTTCTTTCCTTAGATGGCTACAAGTTGATCGAAATCACGAATGTTGCTCAAATCGGACAACAATTAGGCATTTCCACATGACGTCACGAGCTCGTCAGTGTTGCCAACCTAGTTGAATAACGTCAAAAAAGTGTTAGGGAACAACCCGCGTTGTTATGATTGTAAAAAAGTACTTTTTTGAGATTTTGGATACAGTAGAGGAAGCAAGTTTGTGCGTGATAATTGTTCACGAAACTCTGGCGCTTCGATCAATACTGATAGTTGGAGATGTGCTGCCCCAAATAGCTCAATAAACAAGAAAGTTTGGTGGAGTGCTTGAATCATTTTCGTCGAAAAAAAAAATCCGTGGCTTTTTCGGAAAACTAGATTCCTGGAAGAAAAGAGCATCTCAGGAAGTATCTCAAAGTGCCAAGAAATATGACTAAATTGTTAGAATACAGAATAAATGTGAGATGATTTTACAAATTATCCATTACTAAGCGCCCTTCTGATTTCAGAAAGTATGGCTGTGGCAAAAACTGTGACCTGTGGCGATCGTGAAATGGGAAAATCCAGCGACCAAGGAATTTCTAAGTTGACCACAATGTTACCTCAAATCCTGCTTACAAGAAGAAATTTCAGGATTTTTTAAGCAATGTGTCTTGCCGTGATGAAGCCATCAACTGAAAATTCAAGATTGTCAAGTCAGGTGTACGATTTGGTCAACAGAAGATGAAGATACTATCGGAGCCGATCCCATCTGATTCACATGTGCTTATATCACAGCAAATATTACAACTACAGTGAAGTAGAAAATGGAAACTATTGTCAATTCAAACATCTAGGCTTGTCAAAAGCAATGGAGAAAGCATGGCTAGAGATGTAGAGGGCTCAATGAACGTGAACGTTGGGTTGGAGTTTGGAGTGGTTGAATCTTTTTTTTGAGGAAAAAATAAGAAATTCATGGTTTTCTCGAAACGCTGGGGCTTGTGGAAGTATGAAGTATCACATAATGTATCCCAAAGCGCCAAGAAATGGAGAGGAGAAAGGAAGGAATACACTTGAAAAAATATACGGAGGTTGTACCGATAACAATTAGGATGGGTAACTAAATTGCTGTAATACAGTTATGATGTTTGCACAAAATTATCTGTTGCTAAGCCTATCTAGTTTCAGGAAGTACCTACCTGTGTCAAGAATTGTGGCCTTCGGCAATCTAAAAATGGGAAAATTTACGAACTGAGGAATTGCTACGTCGACCACAATTTGGAGCCTCGAATCCTCAATAGAACAATAAATATTTGAATTTTTAAGAAATGTGTCTTGACACAATCAAGTTGTAGTTGAAAATTTAATATCGTAAATCAGGTGTAAAATTTCTGTCAAGGAGGGAGGGCTCCGGTGACCGAATACATCTTCGGTGGCCGAACAGCTGTTCGAGTGAAACTTCTATGTTTTGCCTCTGTCCATATTCTACAACCGGAGTGAAGACATTCCTGCACTTTGAAAATAATACAAACAAAAACTATTGTTCGTTTCTTAAATCCAGCAGTAAAAGCTGGGCCTCAAGTATTTGGGTGATTGGGAAGCACAAACCGAAAAGGTACATACCTAGCCTCACACAAGGCATATCACTCCAGCAATGCCAGGAACGTAAACCCCCAACATTCAGGTGAGGTTTGGTGGCAAAGTTCATGCCTAATTTTGTCGGAAAATATGAATTTTCACCACTACCCTGTGCAGTTAACCTAACATGTTTGGCTTGCTTTTTCACAAAAAAACACACTTTTCCACGAGAACTTATTTTGCAGGTGCATTAAGGACATTGCTTTGAACTCGATACAAAAGTTTCAAACTCAAACTCAAAAAGGTAGCCGAGGAAAAAATGCAGAAACTGGAACTCCATAAGCGCCCTGTAGTTCGGTTGTTCCCGAACATTATTTCGTTCAAATTTGGCGGGCAACTCTAGACAGTTGGGAACACTGCTGTGACGTCAATGGAAATGCCTAATAGTAATGTGAAAGTCGAGCCTACATAACAAGTACGATATCTATGCGTAAATTCAAAGCTGGGCACCAAATCGTTAATCCGTTAATCGTTTATTAACAAAGTTGACTTTTAAGTTAACTTGAAAAGTCATTAACGGACTAAGTAACTTCCGTTACATTCAACTTCCGTTAACTCAAGTCCGTTAACGTTAACTTTCATATCCTTATTTGTCTTTTAAACCCGTTTAACCCGTCTTTTAAACTGTTAAACCAGTAAAAGATTACTCTATCGAACACCACAAACATTCTCAGAATCCACGTTTTCCGAAAGGCTTCTGCGCATACCTATAAAAGTATGACGTTGCCATATTTCATATCACGACAACAAGTTGACAACACTGTAATACGGTGTGCGTGTGTAAATGTCACGTAAGTGGTAGCTGACAGCCCTTGACGTCAATTTGACGTTTCGACAGACCTAACCTAATGTTACGAGCGGCGATCTCGTCCATATTGGTTAACACTAGATATTTCTGGATTCTTCCATCCACGGCCGCAGTGTACAAATACGTGGAGCTCTGGACATTTCTGGAGTGTGCGAGGAGGCATTGAAGTGCATGGAGACTCCAACGTTCGATCAAGGCACATCTTTCCACTTTGGCGGAGGTGCAGATTCCAGAACACATGGAAAGCATCGGAAGGTATGTGTGATTATTCAGGAATGGTCTAGAAACCGCATATACCGGGCCGCTATGGAATTTGCTGGAAGTAGACAGAAAGTTCAGAAACGCTGTTCGGAGGCCTTATATAAGGCATCAGCCGGCAGCTCGCGGCAGTATTGAATTGGATAGCGAGCGATAACAAGCGAAGTATTTGCGATATAATTCCAAGCGTGAATAATTGTTGTAGTTATTGTAGTAGTACGCAGAAATAAACAGTGTTTGTTTTAAAACAATCGTCTCAATTATATTTGAACCCGTACGCGAAATATCGTAACACTAATAACGCTCTTGTTTCGGTGATCGCCTTGCACCTCGTTGTGTTTCGTATCACCCGAATCTTTTCTGCGTCTTTGGAGGTTCCATATGTTTGTTTACATTTCGATTATTGATTGACAGTTGAGTTGCCATATTGACAGTGAAACTTCGTGCGTCAAAATTGAAATTACCGCGCTCTGCAGGTATGTGTTCTCATGTATGCGCTGAAGTGATGTACGTGATGATAAACGTGGATTGAGAAATTTTGTCTCGAGATATCCTCATTTTAATCTAGGCAAAATGTTGGGGTGGTCCACTTCAATTTTGGCCCAGTTTGGTTAGGTAGGTATATAATGCTGGTGTACCTAAGTATAAGGTATGGTTTCGTCGGTTTCGGGGTGGTGTTCGGGTGGTTTTGGAGATGATTATTTGGTTTACGAAATGAAAAGTTGACGTTAACGGTTTAACGTTAACTTCCGTTACATTTTCAATCAATTAACTGATTAACGAAATACGAATTAAACTTTTTTGTTAACGATTTAACGTTTAACGAAGTTAACTTTTTCATTAACGGTGCCCACCTCTGCGTTAATTACAACTAAGAAACAATTTGTGCTCAACTTACCTTTTTCCCAGTTTTCACTCGCTTATTGCTGGCTCTCAGAAAAAAAAACCGTTGACGTCTAGTTCACAATTCCGCACAATCAGTAATCGATTCATTGTTTAATTTGCCTCTCGAAAGCTAAGAGTATGGGAATGTGGTGTGACTCTCGTCGAGGAAATTCCTGCCAGCTCCAAGTTCAAAATCCAATTTCGGATAATTGCATTATTTCAGGCGCGCGAGGGCATCATGAAACTGTGTAGTTTTTGGATGTCTGCGCGAAGAAGATCGATAATTTAGTTTGGAAATCACGGGCACAAATTACGTTATTGTTCGGATTGGCTCTGTAGTTTATAGTTTTTGGTTTGTTGGAGCCAGTTGAGAGTGCGCTAGTGCTGCGCAGGAATGATGGCGTGGTGCTAGAGTTGGGTTTTTAATGAATACCGCGGAGTGTAACGAGCACCGTTTTCCGTCCATTGAAGTTTTACACTTAAGAATTAACAGACACAAACACAGGAAGAAAAACGTATAAATAAATAAAGCAGAAGGTTTCGTATAAAGTAGGCAGAGCCTTGATGGCGTCTTTCCGCTTGAGAGGTTGAATATTAAATTTCGCTGAACAACGGATTTATGTCCAGCATGTTATGAGCACGTTATGAGTCAGAAAGGATCATTAAAAGAATTTGCCCAAGAGGTGCATGATGAAAAGTTGTCTATTACAGCACCGCAATAGGTATACTAAATACTTCTCTGTAGCTATCCAGGGCAGGGACGTGGGTGAATTTTTGGTTGAGGCAGGTATACCTTTCGAGAAAACAGTTACACCTGATTGAAAAAATTGGAGAAAAGAACCACTAGCTCAAATGGCCTGGGAGACAACTCGCTGGTTGTAAATAGACTGTTTCGTGTGAGTGTGATAATTTTCTTCGTAAAAAAAATCGTAACCTGTCTGTTTAAATGGCAACGTTGCATACTCTGACTAAGCCCCCTGATTAGCTGTTCTTGGCTGTCCCTGTCATAAGTGTCAATGACTTTTTGCGCATTTAAAACGGCCACTCGTATGTTTCCCGCAAAAAATTTTTTTGGTCTAATATGAATGTTACTGAAACAGCAACAAAACTGAATACAAGGGTAATAAGACAGGTGTTGGTCATGGTTCTAATTCTAATCTAGTTTTCCAGTATCAAAAATTATTTTTGTATTTGTCCATCATATTTGCAAAAAAAAATGTTTCAACCAGACCATCTAAAAGTAGTCAAAACGCTACACCCTAAACAGTCTCGGCTGTTACATATTGTTACGAGCGGCGATGCCCGTGCAATCTGGAAACACGCGATATTTCTAGGCTCTTCCACTGGCAGCTTTGTACAAATGCGCGGAGCTCTGGACATTTCTAAAGTATGCGTGGTGGCATTAGAATGCATGGAGACTCAAACGCTCGATCAGGACACATCTGTCCATTTTGGCGGCGGTGCCACATACCAGAACACACGGGAAGCACGCGAAGGGTGTGTGATTATTCGGGAGTCGCCTAAAAAACCATATGCCGGGCCACTTTGGAAATCGCTAGAGATGATGGAATGCTCGGGAACGCTAACCGGAGGCGTATAAAAGCACCGTCCTCAGTCCGACAGGCAGTATTGGATTGGAATGCGAAGTGGTAGCGAGCGGATTAAAAGCGAGTGGTAATCACAGCGATATTCCTAAGTAAATAATTGTTGGCGTGTATTCATTGTAGTACGCAGTTATAAACTAGTGGGGGGGGGGGGTTAGCGGAATGGTCTGTGCATTTTGTGATCAAAGCATGAAATTTGGCATACTTGTTCAGAAGACCCTCCTTCGCAATTCCAGATGTGGCGCCACGCAAGATTTTGCGCCAGAGGCACTGTATTGCGGTTAATATACCTGCTAGGGGTAAATTCTGCAAAAATGGTTCCTAGCCGGTCTCTGGTACCGCAGTCGGTATTTTTTAGTTTGTTTAGTTAAAACTACATGTAGAAATGAGTACATTTCTACAAGCAAAGTTCCAAATGCCGCCTTTATAAGTTGTTTCAATACATTTTAAGGCCAACTTTGTTCAAGTACAGGAAACATGGTAAAAAATTGCCAATACCTCGACAAAGATATGAACGTCCTGAAAATTTAATATTCTGTCCAGAATTATGTGCCCTACTACTGCCAAAAATTGCACATCGAGGCTTTGAGTTATTGGAGGGGGGAGGGGGTAAAAAATTGCAACACAAAATGAAAGGTATGGAACTCGATGGAACCCGTCAATCCAATGGATGCAAATACATCGTAGTTCGACGCATCACAACCAGTTGATACAATTTTGGCACAAAAAGTGTCGATCATTGTTGAAGGGGGGTCGTGGGGAAGGGCGAAACTCGGCTGGATGGCTCTTTTTCTTCCTGGGCCATGAAGAATCGATCACGACAAGATTGGTATCTTTTCCGACTGAATTCAATGACCTGAACTTGAATCCGATGTGTAAATTTGGATAAAAACAAGTTCGAACAAGTTAACTTGAGAAAACCTGTTTTTTCTTCGACAATTTTCACAAAACTTTTCTTTGCTGTTAGATGTATTCATCTATGAAAATATTTCAGAGGCCATTAGATTGAACTGTATTCTCAACGAAAATCATCCATTCGATCTGTAATTTTGTTTTCCGTCATAGAAAAAACCGATTTGAACTTTAGTCGGCACTGCCCGGCGTCTACTAATGACCAGAACACTACAGCATGCACCTTCAAGTAATAACTCAATACCCTGCATTGCGATTTATGACGACTTTGTTTATGTTATAGGGAATTCAGTTCTGCACAGATCCTCGAACTTTCAAAGATGAGTCATAATTTTTCAGATAGTTTGGGCTATTCTCATTTAAAGATGCATGGTGTAGTGTTCTGGTCAGTAGTAGACGACGGGCTGTGCCGACTAAAGTTCAAATAGATTTTTTCTATCTCGAAAAACAAAGTTACAGATCGAATGGATGATTTTTGTGAAGAACACAGTTCAATCTAATGGCCTCTGAAATATTTTCAAAGATGAATGCCTCTAACAGTAAAAAAAGTTTTGTGAAAATTGTCGAAGAAAAAACAGGTTTTCTCAAGTTAACTTGTTCGAACTTGTTTTTATCCAAATTTACACATCGGATTCAAGTTCAGGTCATTGAAATTAGTCGGGAAAGATACCAATCTTGTCGTGATCGATTCTTCATGGCCCAGGAAGAAAAAGAGCCACCCAGCCGAGTTTCGCCCTACCCCGCGACCCCCCTTCAACAATGATCGACACTTTTTGTGCCAAAATTGTATCAACGGGATGTGATGCGTCGAACTACGACGTTATTTGCATACATTGGATTGACGGGTTCCATCGGGTTCTATACCTTTAATTTTGAGTTGTAATTTTTACCCCCCACCCCTCCAATAGCTCGAAGCCTCGGGGTGCGATTTTTGGCAATTTTAGATATGTAGTAGGGCACTGATTTTCGAACAGACTATCAAATTTTCAGGAAGTCCATATTTTTGCCAAGGTTTTGGCAATTTTTTTACCATGTTTCTTGTACTAAAACAAAGTTGGCCTTAAAATGTATTAAAACAACGTATAAAGGCAGCATTTGGAACTTTGCTTGTGAAAATGCACTTCTCACTCATTTCTACATGTAGTTTTAGCTAAACAGAACTAAAAAATACCGACTGCGGTACCAGAGACTGGCCAGGAACCATTTTTGCAGAATTTACCCCTAGCAGGTATATTAACCGCAATACAGTGCCTCTGGTGCGGAATCTTGCGTGGCGCCACATCTGGAATTGCAAAGGAGGGTCTTCTGAACACGTATGCCAAATTTCATGCTTTGATCACAAAATGCACAGATCATTCCATTTTTGGCCGTTAACCCCGCCACTAAACAGTGTGTGTTTTAAAACGATTGTCCCAATTATATTCGAACCCGTACGCGAAATACGTAACAATATCAAAAGTCCCCTCCGATCCCGTGTGCGCTTTCCCGTTTTCGAGAGCTTTTCTTCCATCATTATTTTCATAGCGTAGAAGAGGTCGACATTTGGCCGCGGTGGTGTAGTTAAAAAGCTCAACTTTTAAAAGAAAAAGAGAAAATTCCAACCAAATATTTTCCTTGGGTACCAAAATGGTACGTGTTTAATTTCCAACTAAACTATTTGTAGAAGTTTATGTGTTGATATTTTTTTTAGCATACGACATTGGGTAGTAATAATAAAAAATAAGCATAAGCATTTGCTTGTATTTCATAGGCGTTGCCAGGGAAAGTCTGCTTAGCAACTCCTCAAAAATCCAAGCAAATGCTTATGCTTATTTTTTTATCAATACTACCCAGTATTCAAAACTTGCTACCATCGAGACTCGAACCCGCGACCTACAGAAATCAGACCTAGTGTTCATTCCGAACTTATCCGAACCTCGATCCGAATCACACTGCGTGCCAAGACGACGTTTTGCAGGAAAATCTGTAAATCCCACAAGTAACAAAAGTTACTACCATAATAATAGCCACAGTGAGTGATCGGAATTGTGATGTGTTGTTTTTACAAAATGTTATTTTGCAGCTGAATTCATCGTAAGGTAAGTCCTATTTTCTTGTTACGCCTTTTACCGTTCTATCACACTAGGTAACTTTTTTTTGTCAGTTTTTAAGTTATTTATTTATATGAACGTGTAAGAACTTATCTGCATGCTCAAATTCTTTTTCAAAATCCCACCGTACGTTAGTTTGTGTTTCAAGTCTCACGTTTTGGTTCTCATCTCTAAAATAAGATCATGTCTCGAATTATTTACGGAAAGTATCGAATAATCAAAAACACGTGTTTGACTGAATATATGAGTCTGGCAAGAAATGGTAAGTTTTTATTGCACTGAATTACCAATCAGGTACGACAGTAATCAGTTTAATAATTATTGCATTCTGTAGGTGTTATGTACCAAGGCCAACACTTGAATGATCGTGCACTTATCAGCTTCCATTCCGACACTTACATTGAATTTGTGAAGAAACCTGGTGATAACATTGAAATGATCGATCATAACGGATTCGTGCATCGTTTTAATCCCACTAAACCAGAAAGTTATCATGCTGGCGGTGCCATCTATCATGTAGGTTTTTTCAGGAAAAAAAAATGGAGGCACTTACGCAGGATGTCAATGTTGAACTCAAGGTTGAACTAAACACTCTAGATATGTTTTTTCAGGGAATGACAGAAAACTGCAAAATAAGTTGACTTTTACTAGGAAATTTGTTTGAAATTTGTCTTTTGCTTTGGTGTATTTCGATTCGTATCACGATTCGAGTAACCTGTGATTTCCTGAATGTCTCCTTTCCAAGGGCATCACGTAATGAAACTACCAGGTAATAGGGTGATTGCATGAAATTCGTTCACCTGATCGATCACCGGCAGGCAGCGCAAGGATCGAGTTATGTTATGACGTTTGTTAGGAAATTGCATTGGGGCCATAGACAAGGATTGGGGCACATAACAGGTATAAGGCATTGTTAGAATGATTAGAAATCACAATTTCGATTGACTCCGCACGAGACTCCGCATGGATGAAACTTGACAGATGGCAATGACACTATTGACATTTTGCCATAAACTCCCTCTACATGCAATCACCCTATTTGAATCATACTTGAGTTGAACGTACTATATTGGATACCTACATGCATTTTTGTAAGGACGTACTAACAAACGTTTTTCCAGACCACCGCTAACGCAGATAAAGGAACTCTCCGTCTCATCGTACAATCAGGACTAAAAGAACATAAGATTGAATATAAATTCTTGCCTAAAAAATCCAAACTCCTCTTAGCAGTAAGTGGATATTCATTTATTTTTTTTGATTTTGACTCACTTTAGATCTTCAGTTACAAAATGAGCAAACATACAAAGTGTTTCATTTTTAACCCTGCGGGTGATAGTTCAATCACATATTTATGATTCGATTTTGATGATTTAAGAATTAACCTAAACGTAGCCCGAGAGTAAGTATTTCAGTTATTTGAGACAGAATTTTTTTCTCTGAATTCAACGATGTAACACCTTGGCCTTAGGCAGCGTCGGACTGGCAAATTTTGGCCCACCGGGCAAAGAATGGAAGTGACCTCAAAACCAAAGGGGGGTCAGATGGAGGAAAGAATACTAATAAGAATAATCATAATAAAAAAAAGGAAATCCGCCGACTAAATTGTCGATAGATTACTTCTAACTCACAAGTTTTTGCTTGAAATACTACGATAAAGAAAACCACTCAGGAAAGAAAAAAATATTCATCATTCTAATAAACTTTAAAATTCAAAGAAACTTTTATACTCTCAACTTTTAACAAAAGTGGACCAGACTTTGACAAAATTTGAATGTTTTTTTTTGTAAAAACATCAAAATGCAATTTTTTTCCAAGTGCGTGTACAATTTGGCCTCTTAACTGAGGATTGGCCTACCGGGCGTTTGCCCGGTTGCCCGGTGGGCCAGTCCGACACTGGCCTTAGGTATTTCAAAATTAGTGAACTACATACAAGAGTGTAATTCTGAGCCAAATACATATAATGGCCGGCGAGGTATTTAATAAAACGCTTTGTATGCCTGTCCTTACAGAGTTATGTAAATTTTACTTCGATTTTTACAGAACCTAAGGTTGAGAACGACGGACACTCGATGGTCGACACTTCTTCACGGTCTTACCTCATCTGAGGCCAAGATTACTTACGAAAAATTTGATGAAGAGGATGATTTGTATGATGATGAAGATCAATGAATTCACCAATCAAAGTTTGTAATCGTTAGGTACTTATTCGTAATCAATTTATAATAATAATAATAATTTTATATTAGGTAATGTTATAGTTTTAAATAATTTATTGAAATTTTTATTATTAGGTAATAAGAATTTTATTAGTCTTGAAAATATGTAAATGTTTATTAGTGTAAAATATTATGATATAATGTAGCAAGTTGCGGAGGCTTTTAATGTTGAACTTTCCCCTGTTTCCTATCAGGTTACCTACAATTATCTGAGTTCACGGATTTATGCCCACTCCAACAATCAGAAATGAAATAAATTAGCAATTTATTTAATTGTACACATTGCACATGGTCTTTGTACAGTGTTCTTCAGAACTCGCGCCTCAGAGTCCAAAACAGTTTAGGGATACCTGTGTTTCAAATGTGTCAGAAAAATATCAAAAACTATTAAAAACTTTTTTTTTGGAGATAGGGTTGAAGGGTGTTTTTGATGAAAACTTTAGTTTTACGACTTTTGAGTCACCCTGTAGATACAGTAAACAAAAAAGGTTGCACACATTGAAGACTTCATTTTTTTTAATCCTTCAGTCTATTTAAACAAGTCCACTAAAATTTCATTCAAAGCCCTTCGACCCCCCCTTAACTCCAAAAATTGATGCCCATTTTTTTTCACATTTTTCTGACACATTTGGGGCACTTTCCTGAACTGCTCTGGACTCTGGGCCGCCAGGTAAGGTAAATTGTTGGCTCATAAATATCGCATTTCTCTTGGTGGACTGCTTGCGGTTGGTCTCCGTGCATTTTTGAAGAAAACTGGATTTTCAAAATTTATGACTCACCTTGTCTAGTGAACGAAATTTTTAAAACACATTAAACAGTTCAAAAAAGATGTTTTTTCATTTGCTCTGAAGATTTTACAAAAATCTTACAGGTAACCGGAACAAAAGGACTTAGTAAGTTCCGCCCTTTGACCCCGCCCCCTATCGCTCCCAAAATCAAAAACTCTTCAACTGTTATCATCTGTTTAATTATTATTGTCTATATTCTTGATTGATTAGTATGCCGTGTTGTGAGCAACCTGTTAAATACAGGCGGCACACCTTTACATTTTAATAAAGGTTTTTCTTGTTCTGATATTTTTTGACACTGTTGAGTATTTCCCTGGAATGCCCCTCTGGACTTTTTTACGATTGTCTCGGAACACCAAGAATCAAAATTAAAAAATTATCCACCCCAAAAATTCAAAAGTTGAATTAACTATACTCCAATGACCTTGCTAATGACATTAAATGACCATCAACAAGTAGGTACACAACACATTGCCTACACTAAAAAAAATGATATCGGGACCGAATGCGCTCTATTTTTATTCAAATTCCCTTAAAAATTCTTTGTTAAAAATGAGAATGGAATGGATATAGCAGTAGCGGCATGAAATAGATTTTAGAATTAGACGGCGCATCACTTATTCGAGAGATACATACAGGGTGTCCCAGCTAAAACAATCCAGCGCGATTTGCTCAGGAAATATCAAGGCAACAAAAACACTATTTCAATTGGGGGGAAGCCTGACCTTTTAGCTCTCTTTTGAGGGGGCGCCGATGCTTGTAGGTACTCTAGTTTTCAAGAGAATGCAATTTCAATCGGACGAGTCACAAGAATTCAAAAATGCATGACCGACAAAACAAAGTACCTACTTCAGATGAAAAAAAAGTCCTCTTTTTTGCGCTTTCCATTGATGTGTCGCTGATGTCTGTATCTGGTCCAGTAAGCTAGATATTCTGTCTTACAGTCCAACAACCACAATAATCGGAGTTCATGACGTCACCGATCACACACTTGTTGATTTTAACACTGGCCGTTACTAGGACTTTTTCACTTACCATACCTGGACTCAACATAGCAATGAATACTGGCTGATGTTGAAATCAACAAGGTGTGATCGGTGATGTCATGAGCTCCGATTATTGTGGTTGCTGGACTGTAAGACAGAATATCTGGGTTACTGGACCAGGTACAGACATCAGCGACGCATCAATGGAAAGCCCAAAGAAAGAGGATTTTTCTTTCATCCAAAGTATTTTTGTTTTGTCGGTCATGAATTTTTGAATTCTTGTGACTCGCCCGATTAAAATTGCATTTTCTTGGAAACTAGAGTACCTACAAGCATCGACGCCCTCTCAAAAGAAAGCTAAAAGATCAGACTTTCCCCCAATTGATTTTTTTTTGTTGCCTTGATATTTTCTGAGAAAATCGCGCTGGATTGTTTTAGCTGGGACACACTGTATTATCATTCCAGGGGGCATCAAACTTCGCCACTTCGCCCCCTATCCTTAGAGGGAGAGAACGGTTAACACCTACTAAATTAAACCCTGAAAAGTTTCATTTTCTCCGCCTCTCAACTTACACCTTTTTGAGTAAGAGAGCTGTAAGAGAATTCTCCAGGAGAAATCCTTTTTCCAATCCTACTAATAAACACAAACAATTCGTGAAACATGGCCTCACACAATCAGTTTCCGTGAAAACGGAGAGAAATTAATATTTTTGTTTATTTACGTCTGGGCTGTGGGTGTTGGCTGGTGACAGCTTAAGGATGATTCAGTTATGTTATCGAAATTGCTCAGAGCTGTTGTGACTCCTTGATTCGCGAATTTTTATTTATATTTCTCTTCAGATAAGTAATTGAAAATATTTATTAGTTTGGTGTGTAAGACATGTTTAAATTTTATATTTGAAACCGCCAGTATAGATCAAGTGGGCTAGAGAATTTGGTTTGGTCAGCTGCTCTCACTCTAATGAGATGCTCCCATTTTCAAACATGGGGAAAACAGGTGAGTTAATGACTGAGCTTCATAATGTTGATTTAGTCGTTGCGAAAATTAATTGACTGAAGAAGCATCTTGAATAGATACGCAGAGATAAAAAAAAAGGGGAATAGTCCAGTTAGGCCGAATAGAAGCAGGATATTTTTTATCGATGAGTCAGCTAGACGCAGGTTATAGGGAAGGCGAGGCGATATCAATAATTATCAGTTAACAAGTTGTTAAAGGTGATGAATGTTAACCTAGTGAACAAGGGAAAAGTGAGTCTGAGCAGGGACTGGTGCGTGTTTTTGTCCCTCCAGAAAAAGATATTGTTGAACGTGTTTCCACTACTTTCACCATAGTGCGAGAGACCAAAAAAGAAAGGCTGTTTAGGCCAGTCAATAGGAAATTTGGAATGGCAAAACGTATACTCTGGCTGAATTTTTGCATACACCTAGGGAATCCCCCACAGAGCCCCGAACCGTGAAAATCCACCAAAATTTCCTCGAGTTTTCCGAGATAAGGGTGTATTTCTATATCTCGGTTGCTATTGGTTGGATTTCGATTTTCTTTTTTTTTAATGTTCAATGCGAAGGGTTGAAGATAAAAATTTGTCATCACGTGTCTTAGATGTCCCTCTCGAAATAAAAATCGACCTGTTCCGGTTTTTTCCCAGGAAAAATTTGTGCAGCGAAATATCGGGGATGGGTCCTTTTCAAAAAAGTCACCCTGTACCTACAAAGGTTTTGTTATTCATCAATTATTAGTAAAGTTAGTACGAACATGAATGAGAATTTGGCCTTTCGATCCCCACACGATGGAGTTGGAATCGATACCCCCTACACCTGGAAATATTTTCCAAACGAGGTTGACTTTAGCGCCCTCTGGGGTGAAATCACAAAAAAAAATCGGTTGAAACTTGTAGGGACTTACAGGAGCTACACCTTTTGTTAGGAATTTTGTTTTCCATAACTTTCATAGAAAAGCAGATAGGAAATTGTAAAAGAAAACCACCCCCTAAAAAACGACAGTTGTCGGCTTCTGGCACTTTTTCTCGACAAGTCATTGAAAAGTTCTGAACACAACTTGTTCCAAATATTTTTCAGAACATTTAAAAAAAAAACGAAATCCAACCAATAGCAACCGAGATATAGAAAAAAAAACCTTATCTCGGAAAGCGATTCGGGGCTCTGTGGGGGATTCCCTAGGTGTATGCAAAAATTCAGCCAGAGTATACGTTTTGTAAATATAGGACACTTTTTGAGCCAGGTTGACTGGCCTAGTTGGAACATGCAGAGAGTAAGTCGGGCGCGCGGAATTTCCCGTCCTTTGGTGAAGAGAGCTGTTATGTGCATTATTTCTTCTTCAGCTGATGATGTATTGCTGACGTATTTTTCCCTGCAGCAAAGTTTTAAGTGTACGTGCCTATGACACCTGGCAAACTAACATTTCACACAGCAGAAAACCTTCACACTGAAAAAAACATCGACTTCTATCACATGCAATAAATTTAGGACGACAATGTCATTCTAAATAGGAACTGTTTCTTCTTATTGATGCATGCAGGCTCATGTAATAGTATATTACATACCGAGACGGGAAATACATCATTACTGCTGAGGGCACAGAGAGCCTCCAGGCTAGGCTTTGCCTGCCTGGAGGCTCGAGCCCGAAGCTGGAATGATGTATTTACCGTCGAGAGTATGTATACTATTTTACTCACAACCATTCACTTAGCTTGCAGGATTACAGGCGTTCAAAAGTTGAAATCTGAAAATCCACGTTTCCCAAAAGGCTTCTGCGCATACCTGTGGAAGTAGGACGTTGCCATGTCTATATCACGACAACAAGTTGACAACACTGTAATATGGTGTGCGTGTGTAATGTCACGCAAATTTCAGCTGACAGCGCTTGACGTCGATTTGAAGTTTCGACAGATCTAACCAAATAACGCTCTTGTTTCGTCGATCTTCTTGCAGCTCGTTGTGTTTCGTATCACCTGAATCTTTTCTGCGTCTCTCTGCCATACGGCACGTAACATTTCATTCTGAACAATATTAAATGTTGAATGGTTAGGAGGCTATGTTTGTTGTTTACATTTCGATTATTGATTGACAGTTGCCATTGACAGTGACACTTCGTGCGTCAAAATTGAAATTACCGTGCTCTGCAGGTATGCGTTGAAGTGATGTACGTGATGGTAAACGTGGATTAACTTTTTGTCATAACTTCCAGATAGGCCGATTAATTTTGCTGAAACGTGGTTCAGGAAATACTGATTAACACACTTATTGTTTGGTTGGATGCATATTTTGAAATTTCCCTTCTAAAGCTACCATTTCTTCACTTTCTCGGGAGGTCGGCAATGGATCACTTCCCGACCTCCTACTAGGTATTTAATGAATCAATTACCATATAGTGGTTGTGAGTAAAAGACCTTACCTACGTACGTTGCTGGATTTTTGATGGTTAGAAGCAAAGAATTAGACGAGGAATGAGAGCGTTGGTGTTTGACAAAAATTGAAATTGAAGTAGCTTTTCGGAGTTGGGAAGGTGGTTGGTCTCTACATTAATGCCATAGAAACTCAGACACAAACTTTAGCTTGAAACTTCAGATTTCCAAAAGCTTATAATTTCTTATTTTTAGTTTGTTATAATTTTATAAACTATTGAGTTGGCAACTTGCCTTTTAAAAAACACTTTCCAAATGTGCCTTAAACGAAATTCAAAGAAATCTAATCTGTCTTCTGATTTGTCTATGATAACATTGTATAAGAAAAGCTTGTTCCGTTGTTCTGTTGGTAAACGTTCCAAGCGGTGATGTCCACACACAGTCCTTGGTGTAAACATTACAAGAATTGCGTTTGGACAATCAAGGCCTGAAACAGTTTCTGAAGTGGCTCTGGTGCTAGCATTTCATGGCTCGTCGTCGTTGCAGGTTCACCATTGTCTGCTGCTAGAGATGGATTTGTAGCTTCGTTATTCTGCATCATCGCTTCGACTTCCACTATGGGATATATGGCAAGAGTTGCACCCGAGGTCCAATGATGGTGGCTGTGGCTTTGCTGACCGCAGTTCCATTACGTCCAACTTTGAGCTGCTGAATTAGCGCCGTCGGTTCGACACGCTCACACCATCGCTCTTCATCAGCAAACTGCAAGAGAAAATGTAGGTAGGAGAGAGTTGGATAAAATGGGGTATCCTAGTGTTTATTTGACCTAGGTCTTTGCACTAGCAATCTAATTTAAAACCATATCACTCAAAACTAATGTTCAAAGTTGCTCTTGAAGCACGGAGCTTGTATTAAATTATTCACGTTAACGTTATTGAAATGAGCTTGTGCAGAGGAGTTTGAAGGAATAATCGCTTACCAACACTTGATTTCCACTCGACTGCCATTTTCCCTTATTGAAACTTTTCCTACTCGAAAATTTGATGATTCGCAATAAAATCAGATTAGGAATACTTAGGAATCACCTACCTAGATCCCCCAATTCGCTCTCGCAAGAAAATTTTCAGCAAAAACGCGGGCATCGTCATGAAAATCGTCTCATGCGAATATCTTCCTTCTTACACAAATCCAGAACCAGAATTTGTCTGATGGAAGAGGATTCGGGGGGAAAATCCATTAAGGACAATAATAGAAATCTCTGACCGCTTCTCGGTCAGAGAATCGATGGATGGGAAATAGATCGGCCATTAGGGTTCGTCATGTTCATAAGATAAATTAGTGCCGGAGTAAATATGGACACGACAAGACTAAGATCGATGAATCGGCGGTCCGGGTGGGATGCTCATCTTGAGGGAATTTTTATCCGCCGACGACGTTCGCCCCGCTTCCGCTCGATCTGCAAAACAGCACAGATTAGATCTTGTTTATCAGCTTTCCTCGGGATAAAAATGTGCCCGAAAAGGTAATCAACATTTTTTTGCCAAATAGGTTGGCTGCTCATATTCTTGATGTTCGCGTGTACTTTCTCCCGTCACCATCCACCCCCTGTGCGTCGCCGCCACTTTGCCATGTTGTATGCATTTGCATAATCTGCTCTTTTTTTCTTGTTTGTTCATTTATTGCCAGTGGGGCCGCTTGTTTCGCGTAATGCTATTATGCACTTCTCACGAGATTACTTTGCATAAGATTTGCGGTCCGTTTTATGCGGTTATCCAGTAAAAACCCGGAGTGTTTTTCGTAATTAAGTTTCTTCTCGTTGACGGCTTTGAGGCGACTCGTATTATCGTGTCTGCGTAATGTCAGCAGGAGATTAAATATAAAAGAATGAATTATTGCGCCCACAGCACCAGAAGATTCCCCTTTTTCAGGATTAATGAAACTGGAGAGAAAGAGAGCTAAATGCATTATGCGTCTGCTCTGGTGCTGTTGGCGCGAGAAAAAAAACTGAAACAAAGTGCACTTTGCAATGTTTAGTTAAATTTTCCTTAATATCTGGAAGATTCTAGGTGATGATAAGAACTAATGGATGTGAAGGATGTTGAGAATTTTTCATACATTTTCAAGATGTTTCCCAAGAAACTTGGGTACCAATTTCCCAACGACCCGCATAGTGCGACAACACAAGTGGAGTCGTCGAAAACTATGATTGAAATTATTTTCACATGTGAAACCGTAGCCGCGACGTAGGGGAAAGATCTAAGGGGGAAAGTGCCATATGACCGCACGGTGCCGTTGATGCATATACTGGCAATTGGCAATATTTACTAGGCATTTGAATTTAACGGCCGAACGACCTGTTTGGTACCTACCTAGGCGCTTATTGTCACCAGGGGCCGTATTTTCGGAACCGGGGAATAGCTCCTCATGTGATGTCATCTAGATGACAGCCAATCAGCACAGCCCTGGTTGCCTAGCAACTCGAAAAAAGTGTATGGTGATTTGTAATTGTCTATGATGGAGATGGCATACTTCAGATGTTCCTTTGATGATGGCATAGGTGTTATGCCATCAGACATGTGTTTTTGACTACTTGAAAAATTGAAACAGTTTGTTTTCAACGTTTTACATGTTTTTACGATGTTCATTCACGGTGTCATGTACGTCAACAATATTCATTTCAATAATTTTTCTGGCTTTTTTTTTTTTTTTTTTTTTTTTTTTTTTTTTTTTTTAATAAATTCATAGTTTTTATAAAAAATTCCATGTGAGATGCCAGCCAGTTGTCTACACATTGTTTCTTTGCAGTGCTTTGCAGTATGGACGATAGGGACATTGTCTTTACTGGTTGGTGGGTCTCCGCCAAGGTTGTTAGGTTTTTGGCGGCTACTAATGAATGATGTCGAAGATCATCAGCAGGATACTACTCGGATGAAAAGGCCCACCGCCCAGAAGGCTACGTCTTCTGATGCACATCACTGGAGTAGTGAGTACTAGATACCTACTCTAGCTCTACCTCTGCCTATTATACCTACTGCAATAGCAAGTAAGGTATGAAGACACATGCTGGCAGACAACACAGTGTACCTACCACTGACGTGTACCTACCTACTCACGCCCAAATTGTCTTGTCTCCGTACAGTTCAACTCCATACATTATTGTCCTACTATTCATATTGTTTATCTAAAGAATAAGTTTCCTCTTGAGCAGTGGGTTTTCAGCCATTCCACGAAAAATGTTAACCGAATGCCCAAATTTCATTTTTTTCATGTCAACGTATTCCCAAAATCGGGTCTCTAACAGGGTATCTATTTTCATTAATTGTTATCAACAATTGGAGAAACAACAACAAACAATTATGATTTTTTACACACAGCAGCAAAATAATAATAAGTGCTTTGGAGGTTATGTTTATAAAGCCTTGGAATTTGGAAAAATAAATCATTTAACCTTTAACCGTCAACACTGTCAACCGAGCTGTCAACTTTTCTGTCAAATTGGGTAGGGTGAGTAAATATCGCTCGGGAAAATACCGGGTAAATACCCGATTTATATTTACCTACCTACCCGGTAAATACCCGACTCACATCACTGGTTACCGTCCTCAAACCACACGAAAAGAGTACAGTTACTACGTTTCCATGGAGAATTGAAATCGATTTGAAAACGGTATCGGGATTGAAAACTGCATGTAAACACTTGCAGAACTGTATCCAAATCGATTTGAGTTTCAAGGTCGATTCGGCAAATTCTGGGATCGTATCGGGATCGGATCGAAATTACTCATGGAAACCCAATCGGATTGGATCGAAACATAAACAAACAGAAACTGACACATAGAAATGAGTAAAACCGCTGTTCTGGTCGCATCGAGGGTCGCATTCATACTTGCACCTGTTGTCTGCACTTCTGCCTTCTGCACACTTGCAGTTTGCAGAGTATTTGCACTTTCTTTGATACGTTAGGTTGGGATAGTTTTAGGTTAGGGTTAGACTCACATGACAGATATGTAAACAGAATTCAAATCGATTTGAATACCGAGTTCGAACCACTCATGTGAACACTTCCGTATTCAATCCCGATACCGTTTTCAAATCGATTTCAATTCTCCATGGAAACGTAGTAAGTGTTAGCGGAGCGAGCAAAATAGCGCCGCAAACGAAAATTTTTCAGGAAGAGGGGCATGATCAGTTAGTTTTGAATACCATGAAGACTTGAGGCGGACTCCCATTTAAAGATATTCGCAAAAACATTTGGTGACACTCGCCAAATTCGAATTTTTGAAGGGTTTGCTGACCCTTGCACAACGGAAAAGTGAAATATGAACAAAAGTATAGTTGATAGAAATTCCTCATATTCTTGGATTTTGGCCGCATTCGTGATTGCGTGCTAACGTGACAGTAGGTACAGGGAGCTTTGGTTAGTAGTTATATTACTGATAGTAGGGGAAGGTTACTCAAAATGGGATACTCAGCTAAAACGGGATACCAAGGGTTTTAACAAAACCAAGTATCGCCATCTAGCCCAATATGCACTGAACTCAAGCCTCGAGTCTAATGCAACGGTCAAACGTACTTTCGAGTTGACAGCTGAAGCGCGAGCCTTACCAGGAGCGCGATTCTGTGTACTTGCCTACCGTCAGCTATCGGATCGGTAGCTAGGGTGAGAATCAATCAAATGCGCTCCTGCCTAGCTACCGACACCGACAAGTGTCGGTAGGAGAGTACAGAATCGCGGTCCAGGTAGGTAAGTTTTATGGTTTTCAGATTGTCTAATCTAATATTAAGGGTTTAGGTTCATATTAGTAAGAATTGCGTGCAAAGTGATTATGGGAACATGTTCACTATTTATTTACCTCAAGCTAAGATATGAACTATTGATTAGACGAACAAGTTTATCTGATTTATTTTGAGGTTACGTGAGAAATTTTTTTCGAATATGTCAAATATGAGTGTTCGGGTAAAACAGGATTTTTGTCATCCCGTGAAACGGGATATCCCAGATGCGTGAGGTGCAGAAGGTGGGTCCATGATGCCTGCGCCAGGGCAGATGAAGAAGGAAAAGACTTCGTTTGTGACTTTTGCCTTGAAGTCTGATTTTTCTCTTTTCTTCTTTTTTCCTGTCTTATGAATAATTTAAGAATGTTCATTTTGTTTTTGTTTTGTTACTTAAGAATGGTAGTTTATTTTCATATTTTATGTCTGTTATACTCAGGGATCACGCGTTATACCTACTTAGTAGTTTTCATAATAAAAACTTGGAATTTGAATCTGGTTATCATATTTTTAATAGACTAGTGAAATCTATCAATTTTGATTACTATCCCATTTTTAAGGATATTAGTCCAGTCAAAATCAACAAAAAATAGCCCTAACCCGGACATTTGAAATAGCAAGCTGAAAATTGGTGGAAATGTCAAGGATGATGTCCTAACTGAAATCCCAAAAGTCCCATAAAATCCCACTTGGGGAAAATCCGCCATCTTGGAAAAACCGTGGCCATCTTAAATTTTTGATTTTTCGACCATAGCGATTGAACCAAGCGTCCGATTTTCTTCGTTGTTGTTCTTAATTATTTGTGTTGGCCTTGGTTTTATCGTGAATTATCAATTATGACATAATTAGATATAGAAATTCAATTTTACTTTCCCAAAAGGGAAAGTATTGTGAAATCGCAAGGTGCTTTGCGAGATTTCGACGGATATATCCATTTTGAGGTCCTCCAAGACGATTAAGACCATTTCCAGTGTAAGTCTGTCTGTATGTCTGTTCGTGAGTCTGTGTGTAATCCTCCATGATAACTGCCGAACGCTTAATAGTCTGCCAGTCAAATTAAGCAAAAATCGGGTCAAACCGAAAATAAATTCGGAAGTTGACAAAATGTTGTGGATCGATGCAGAATTTAACGTAGAATAACATACTGAAATTCCCGAAAATTCTAAGGCTGGGATTTTTTCTTAGGACCAATAAAAAAGCGCCATCCTTGATAGTTTTCGATTTTTTCTAAATAACTTGTAGCCTATCACCTTTAGAACACAAATACCCGTGAAGCAAATGTAGCCCGTTAAATTTCCAAGAGATCAGTACTAAACTCACCTCTTTCTGGTCGATAGTCTTTGAGATACAGCGTCTGCCAGAACGCAGTGAGAATCACTCAAATTTTATTTTTTTATTTCTATTTCAATAATCAATTTGCATAGTGTCAGTTCACGGGCTGTAACGTGGTCAGCAAATGTGCGGATTTCAATGTGTTTTACATGTTTGGAAAGCCAATTCAACATTCAGTATCACACTTTTGTCTAGAAGTCGTCAACTTCAAAATGGTACTTTTCCTCGACATTTGAAATCGATGTCCCAAAAAATCCACAAGCATCGATTTTTTTCATGCCATGCCATTTGCCCAATTTTCTAAGTAGGGCAAAACCATCCAGGAAATATATAAAGAATTGAATGCCAAAAAAATAACATGTTTCGGGATCTTTTTCCTAGTGATGGTTCTTGAGTAATATGGATTGAAAGACTAAAACGAGCTATTTGGAAGAAAGATAGGTGGTTCGGACACTAACTGCTGAATACTGTACGGACCTTGCATTTGATGATACAAAATGCCACTAAGCAGACGTATTGAATATACTTATGTACTTTCCACGTCTGCCGAGTGACATCTTACATCTCAAATCCAAGGTCCGTACAGTATTCAGCAGTGACCGTGGGCTCCACAAAACAGATAATACGAGATTAGTTGATTCGCGATTTTTGTTTGTCAATTTGTAGCTGACTGATCAATGGAAATGCTGGTTTATCCCTCAATAATGAAAAGATGATGGGTCTAGTACAGATTTCAGGCATTTTTTGTGGGTAATTGTCTGGAATTTACCAGAAAAAAGTTCAATTAATCTGCAATCAGCCTTGATCGCTGATCATCTTTTTTGTGGAACTGACGGTTAGTGTTCGGACCACCTATCTTTATTCCAAATAGGTCGTTTTAGTCTTTTAACTTATATAACTCTGGAACCATCACTGGGAAAAAGATTCTAGAACATGTTATTTTTTGGTATTCAGTTCTTCATATATTCCCTGAATGGTTTTGCTCTACTTGAAAAATTAGGCAAATGGCATGGTATGAAAAAAATCAATTTCTGGGGACTCTTCGGGAAATCAAGTATCGATTTCAGATGTCCAGGAGAAGTACCAATTTGAAGTTGGCGACTTCTAGACAAAAGTGTGATACCGAATGTTGAATTGGCTTCCCAAAAATGTAAAACACATTGAAATCCGCGCATCTGCTGTCCACGTTACAGTCCCTGAACTGACACTATGCGAATTGTTACTTAAAATTCAGAAATAAATTTTGAGTAATTTATACTGCGTTTTAGCAGACGCTGTATCTCGGAGACTATTGACCACAGAGTGATAAATTTAGTACTGATCTCTTGAGAATTCAACAGGCTACATTTGCTTGGTGATGGTTTGCAAGTTATCCAGAAAAAATTGAAATTTCCAAGAAATACGCTCTTTTATTAGTGCCATACAATTTAGGAATCGCATTTTGTAGCATTTTTTATGTAGTTCCCGAATATGACATTAGATTTTGGGAAAAAAATCTATACAGGATGATTTTTTCAACAGAAACTCGAAAACCAAATTTTTAACAATTAATATTAGGTACTCATAAACGGTTCAATGAAATAGGCAGCCCTGACAACTCCGATGTCACTGGTTGGATTTCAGTGAAACTTGACAGGCAGGTGGACTAAAAACTAACCGAGGCTAAATCACAGCCAATTTCCATAGACCGTTTATGAGTGTTATTAATAATTGAAAACGAAACAAAAATTATTAACTTTGACACCCTGTATCCTTCTTAATAAGCGAGTGAGAGGCATGCTGTCATATATTTTCGGAATCAGACTATCTTATCAAAATATTCAGTGTTAAACCTGAACCACCCTGTAGAGCAACATGGATTTGATCGCAGGTTGTAACGTTTATTTTAAAATTTCTCAAGGCATGGATGAGCGATGCATGATTTGATTTCAGCATCAGGCTACATTTGTTTTGCTGGTTTTTGTGTTCTAAAAGTGATGGTTTGCCAGATTGCAAGTTATTCAGAAAAAATCGAAAATTTCCAATGATTACGCTCTTTTATTAGTGCCATACAATTTAGGAATCGCATTTTGTAGCATTTTTTATGAAGTTTCCAAACATGACATCAGATTTTGGAAAAAAATCTATACAGGGTGATTTTTTCAACAGAAACTTGAAAACTTTTGGTACGGTCCTGTTATTATGTTATAAATAAATAGGGAGCTACAAAGACCCTTGGTTCTAGAATATACCTGCAAAATTTCAATCGATTCTATTGATCTATGCCTGAGATATGGTCGATCAAACTTTTCGGTTGGGCACATAAATCACCCTGTATATTGGAAACGGGAGACGTCAGAAAAATTTTGGATGCAGATTCTGATTTGCCTTGGAAAAGTACATATACCCTCAAGCCATGTCGGTAACTTCGTGGGACACCCTGTATATTTAATAGTATATAATATAATGATAAAAAATATGATGTCCACCAAGTGCAAGCTCTATACGATAAAATAAGCATAGATAATAATTAAATTTGACGCAAAAATGAACAAAATCGGACACTTAGTTTGGCTGCTATGCTCAAAACTAACAAAGTCCAAGGTGGCGGATTTTCCCCAAGTGGGATTTTTTGGGACTTTTGGGATTTTAGTTGGGACATCATCCTTGACATTTCCACCAATTTTTAGCTTGCTATTTCAAATGTCCGGGTCAATGTCGATTTTAACTGGACTATATAGGGTATCCCGTTTCACCGTATGGGTTCCCTAAAACGGGATATTTGCACATTTTTTGGAAAAGTAGTTATATTTTGGAAAATACATTTTCGTTCCAAAAACTCTTTGGGGTTGTGATATAAAACTGAGCAAGGAATAATTAGACATGATTAGATGAGGTTTGCTTAATTCAGCTCTTATTTCTAAGGGTTCAAACCTTAAGTATCCCATTTTAAGTAACCTTCCCTGACACAGATATCAATATCACCACACTGCACACAGTAGTCACAGCACTGGAGGCTGGAGTGACGGCTCGATACCAAGTTGGGGCTGAGACCGCCGTAAGTGCGGTTACCATAGCAACGGCGGATACCAACCAATCAGACCGCTGTATTTGGCTGTATTTGGCGAGTTGAGCTGTCTTAAACTTTGCGCCTGCAACTTGGTATCGAGCCTTGAGATTATTGGTCTTGAATGTGTCTTGAATCTTCAACAGTACGCGCCCAAGAACATAGGTACCTAATTTGTGAAATCATTATTAATTATTCAATATTATATGGTCTATAGCAACAGGGAAAAGAGAATGGGAAAAATTCGTGCGAATAAATTAACAAGAGTACATTTGGTTCCAGAATTTGAAATGTAAGAGTATGCTGCTCTATCACCTCAAAAAGAGTACGGTTGGTAACCCTAAACGCAAGGACTCATTGAATACACTTCATCTTTTGAAGATGAAGTCAATATCTTGCTCTAACGGCAACCCTGGTGTTTCAAGACGGTGACAGAAGAGTAATGACAGTATTAGTATCATAATAATTATTAACATAACCTACACTACATGTATTGCCTTGATTGTTGACTTCAACTACATATAGGCTGTCCCATTTCTACATGATTCTAGTGGGCTGCGATTCAGGCCGCAATCCGCCGATGGCGACCAGAATCGCAGCCCACTAGAATCATGTAGAAATCAGACAGACTATACTACTTTTTGCACGTTTGCGAGTGTTTTGTTTGCTACTTGTTTTTTTTGCTAAAAATGGATAAAGGTTGCGGACACGACACATGTCCGTGTCCGTAACCTTTATCCATTTTGGTTGTCACACTTGTTGATCGCTGATCGTTCCGATTGGTCAGTCTCGAGTCGATAATGCTACGTCACAGCCACACGTCCGATTTGAGAATGATTCAAACAGCTCCTACTTTAAAGCTGATTTCTAAAAAATCTCAAGCATTTAGATACAAATTTTCTTCTAGTAATTATCTATAAAGATTCATAGATCATTTCTATTCTGTTATTTTGCTTAAATTACTTAATATAGTCCATTAGGTACCCTCTCCAACTGACAGATGTACGAAAGTTTTCAAAATTTGGCGCTTTTACCCATGCGCACCTGCCCGAACGAAATAGCCTATTAACTTCTTACGGTACGTTTTTTGAAACTAAATAAACCAGGTCGCACGTTTCGAAGAAAAAAATACATTATTGTTAACGCACACTTTAATCCACGTTTACCATCACGTACATCACTTCAGCGCATACATGAGAACGCATACCTGCAGAGCGCGGTAATTTCAATTTTGACGCACGAAGTTTCACTGTCAATATGGCTACTGTCAATCAATAATCGAAATGTAAACAAACATAAGGAACCTCCTAACCATTCAACATTCAACATTTAATATTGTTCAGAATGAAATGTTACGTGTCGTATGGCAAAAAGACGCAGGAAAGATTCAGGTGATACGAAACACAACGAGCTGCAAGGCGATCACCGAAACAAGAGCGTTATTAGGTTAGGTATGGGTTAGGTCTGTCGAAACGTCAAATTGACGTCAAGGGCTGTCAGCTACCATTTGCGTGACATTTACACATGCACACCGTATTACAGTGTTGTCAACTTTTTGTCGTGATATGAGAGATGGCAACGTCCTACTTTCACAGGTATGCGCAGCGCAGAAGCCTTTCGGGAAACGTGGATTTAGAAACGCCGAGCATATCTATAAAGTATCTACAAATATATATATATATATATATATATATATATACAATTCAAATGCAAAATTTCAAGTTTTCGTAGGCTTTTGAAAACTAAATCAGATTATTTGCGGTCAATAATGAATAATCAGGTAGTTTACTGTATGCTGTTGAAAAAAGCGGTTTAGGACATGAAACTGCGGTGCACGTAATTATCATTCATTATTCATCACTAATCATTTTTGAGAACTTCTCTCGTTTTATCTTCAATGATAGCGTCCGTATGATGTTATTTATTGTTTGGCCTAGTACCCGGAACAGCAGTCCAGTCAGATCTATGATTACAACTCATAATATTCCTGAAAAATAATCGACAATAATCGCATCATTTCACGAGTACTGGCTATTTAAAGAACGCGCCTAAAAACTATCCCGTCGGCATCTAGTGATTGCTCATCGAACTATGCATCGAACCCACCCGTTGCTCACTGACTCACCAACCACCAGCTGTTTTGCCCAGCTGAGCTGACAGCTGCTGTCAGTATTACATTTCACAACAACGCACGATGATTAAAGGTCGTCGAATAATACCAAACAATGCCATTTAGGGTGGTTTTGATTGCTTTAAAACGTTTCTAAATTGAACAACCAACCATGCATTCGTGTAACTATTGGATTCTAACATGTGCAATTATTTATGCTCAAATCAATAAAAAGTGAGTGCTTTTTTCCCTCTTATTATTGATTAATACTGTTTTAACTAATAGAAACGACGTAGCTTTGCAGAAGACCTTGAAAATTCCAAGCCGAAACCTACGCCTTTTCAAGATTTCGATTACCTAGTGTACAGCCAGCGATGGCCCATAACGGCTTGCACAGTTTGGGAGGAGCACAGCAAAGACAACAAATGCGGCATGCCCTCCGATCTAACGGAATGGACTGTCCATGGAATTTGGCCAACAAAAATTGGAAAAGAAGGTTTGTTATTCAAGTTTTTATTGATCTACAAAAAATGAAACATTTCAAATTCCAGGACCGTTCTTTTGCGATTCGTCCATCCATTTCGATCCGGGCCAGCTGGAGCCTCTCATGAAAGATCTGACAGCACGCTGGACGAACATCGAGGCGTCAACAAAACCCGATTCGTTCTGGAAACACGAATGGGACAAGCACGGCACTTGCGCTGATGTTTTGCCGGAGCTCAACAGCGTCTACAATTTTTTCAAGAAAGGTTTAGAACTCAATATTGAATATGCCTTAACGGCAATACTAGCCAAAAGCAATATTGTACCTAACAACAACGGATACACCGTGGAAGATCTACACAATTCAATTAAATCTACTACCAACAAGAATCCTAGCATCGAGTGCATAACAGATCGGGAAGGGCAATCTCTAATTAACGAAATAAGAATTTGCTTAGACAAAGATTTAGAACTAATCGACTGCAATGTCACGAGCACCACAGGATTGAGCAACTGCAGCTTGAAGAAACCTGTCATGTATTACGGCACACTACCTAATAACACCGCGTCAGACGAAGCTTACGAGCAAATGTGCTACGAAAATATCCAACAAGAAGAATATCTGTTCGACTGGTATCGTCTGTTTAAATTTATCACGTGGTTTACTTTCTAAGATTTTGTAGAACAATTTTATAGCTTAATTTGTACATTCAAATGGGAAATTAAAACATTAATTTTGGGTAATACAAAAAAAAACATTCTCTTGCGAATTCCCCCTCCTTTATACAAGAACGCAATTTCTGCGCGTTTGTGTGTTTACATCTCAGTCATAATTTCAAACACACAAGATGCAAAGGCAAACAGGAATTACAAGTCATTTACTTTCAATCTGACTGCCTCAATTATTAAGTAGCACTCTTCAAACTTAATTAACGTCGCGAACAGAAGGATTGCAATAAAAAGCCTCCTGCCGGCGGCGTAAAGCAAAGAGGAAGGGAGGGACTTTTTATCAAAACAAACAGCGCAACCACCCTTCAGTATTCAATGTAGGTATAGTACCTACCTACCTACCTACCTACCTACCCCTTGAAATGTTTTACCCGCTTTATTTTTTCAACAGGTGAAAAAAGTTCAAACCTGTGCCCTGTATCTTATTATTTTGTAGGTATGAATCCTACCAGCATGCAAGTATTATACTTATGTGTATAAGTACAGGGTGATATTTTGGAAAGGACCCACCCCAGATTCTCGCCGCCAAAATTTTTTTCCAGGAAAACACCGGAACAGGTCAATTTTAATTTTGAGGGGGACATCTAGGACACACATTATCAAATTTTCATCTTCAACCCCTTCGCCCCAACCCTACCCTACTTTCGAATTTCAAATAGCACTACATATATTGTGATATAGTAGGTTCACTTGTGTCGTGATTCTATAGTAGGTTCACCTGTACCGTGATTCTAGTCGGCTGTGAGATTTTGTTTCTAAGTTTCCAAATCTGAAATATAGAAAATCCCCAAAACTTTGCGGTTGGCTGCTCCGCCTTCATCTTAGCGTTCGTCGTTCAGACCACTTTTGGAACGTATTTGTTACGCATATCCTCTGCAGATAGATGAAATATTTTTGCGGGAAGTGATGTCTGACGCTTTTTTCCATTATATTGGAAAATGTAGTGATTTTTAATAATAATAATAATAATAATAATACGGCTTTATTTGGCGAAGTTTAGCTTAAAGCTATTCTGACACTTAACCAAGTAAAAAACAAAACGCAAATTCTGGTGAATACATATAAATAACTAAATAGAAAATACAAAATAAAACTATGTTAGCTAATAACTCTGCTAATAATATAGGTACATCTCAACAAAAAAGAAAAATTGAAATCGTTTGAAACTTAAACTGGCAGTAGTCGAGTCTGTCATGTTGCCCGTTCCGACAGAATCCTTGCCTTTACGTACCCTCTAAAGTTCTTGACATTAAGCAGTTTGCTCTCCGCCCCAAGTGAGTTGTACAACCTAACAGCATTGAATGAAAAAGATTTCCGAAACATAGCCGTCTGATGTCTGGGCATAGAAAGAGTGTTGCCGAAGCGAATGTCTCGGTCATGCAGCACACTTCGAAAAGTTAACTTTTTGCGGAGGTAGGTCGGGGCTGAGGTGAGTATCAAACGGTGAACGAAAACGAGCAAGTGAAATCTAAATGTTTCATCCACATTCATCCAACAAAGGAGACGGAACGCAAGGGATATATGGTCATACTTTCGGAGATTGCAAACAAATCTGCAGCAGGTGTTTTGCACCATCTGAACTCGACTCTTGGTAACCAGATCTAAAAATGGATAATAGACTGTAACACAATAGTGGAGAATCGGAAATACAAGTAACTCACACAACTTTTTCCGAGTTTTAAAATTCAACACGCTCTTACTTCCATACAACATTTTTACCCGAAAGTAGTTTTTTTTTAACAAGGCATTAACATGGCTACGGAACTTCAATTGGGGATCTAAGGTCACACCCAAGCATTTTGCGATGTCTGAGAATTCGAGAGACTCTCCACTCCTTTTCGACCTGTTTTTAATTTTCGCCAATGAACAAATAAATCAAAGCAGCTTTGACATTTGACGGGTGTGAAAAATATTTCTAACCTCTTGAAGCCGGTTCAACTTTAGGTTGATTCAAACTAAAAAAGTACTAGGCCTTCGTCCAAAAAAAGGGGTCCCATGGAATCATCCATCCTTTCACCTCTTGCAGTCGAAAAGACACGACGAATCATGAAGCACTATTGGCAAGACAAGGAACATCTCAGCAGGCCTGCAGTTGCAGTAGGATTTACGTATAAAAAGTTAATTAGACCGAATTTCAAAAAACCCAGCCGCTCAAAGTTGCGTATTGGACCGGAATTCATGTGAGTACCTTCAGTTTGTAATTTGCTTCCGTTTTGGAGCTTGGCGGAACGAGTTTTTGTCAGCCTTGAATGGTCGTCGTCAAGATGACTTAAATTGAAGGAGGCCCCGTAGGGTTCTGGTGTCTAAATGACGGTAATACAGCTCTGCGCCCCTCTAGTTGCCTTTTCACTTTTGACAAGGTCAGTTTTCCAAGATTTTAATATCAATTTGATAAGAAATATAACTTTACTTCCAGAGAAGTCAGTTTCACACCAGGTAAAAAGGCAGCAAGCCTACAATGCTGAAGTAGAAAATTTGCCCAGCCAACTAGAATCACAGTACAAGTGAACCTACTATAGTAGGCTGGGCAAATTTTACAGTTTGGCTGGGCATATTGTAGACTTCACGTCCAACTGCCTAGTGTGCGCCTGAGCGTCTGGCTTCAAAAGATAGGTTATGTTGGTGTGTTGACTGTTGCTGTCAAAAATGAAGAAAATTATCGAAATCAACTTTGCAAATTGCAAGTATGAAGTGGATGTAGTTCACCTTTCACAAGTTCCGCAAATTTCTTGTTCCAGGACGATGCCCTGAGCATTGAAATCAAGTAATAACGCCGATGAATCCCATCCACACAAAAATTAGAAGGGTGCAGCTTCCCACAGTTCCCAGTCTTCAGAGTGTGGGTACTTCTTTTGAAAACCAGGAATATTTCACAACGCTTATTCCGTATTATGTGGTTTTTCAAAATAAATTCACGTCTTCTCCGCAAAGCTGAACGTTATGGGGTACATGCCCAGCACCTACTCCGCCCATTTTCTACCAGAAGTGAGTCCTTATGGCACCTTCAAAGGCTTCAAAATGCTCTTCCCCTATATCAACTCCCGATTCTTTAAAAAATACATTTTTCAGCGAAAACAAGTCGATTCTTGTTTCGAAAGAGGCATCCAAGACACGACGTATCGCCAAATTTTTATCTTCATTCCCTTCGCCCCCAACCTACCCTACTTTTAAATTTCAAATAGTAACATCTACGTTGTGATACATCAGACTGAAGGTAACTGATGAAATTCTTTTTCTGTAAGAAATAATTTCAAGTTTTCTAAACCTCCCTGTAACCCCTTTCAAAAATTCTCCTAGTTGGGAGGCAAAAGGGTTGAAGATAAAAATTTGGCAATACGTGTCTTAGATGTTTCCTTCGAAATAAAAATCAGCCTGTTTTTGCTGGAAAACCTATTTCTCAAGGATCGGCAGTTGATAGGGTGAAAACTTCCCGTTATTTGACACTGAAAAATTTTGAGAAGGGTTTGGAGCGGTTCAAAAGATTTCAAAATATGTTTGACAGAAAGAAAATTTTGCTATCTTCTAATTTGATGTGAGTATAACAACATAGGTAGTGCTATTTGAAATTCTAAAGTAGGGTAGAGTGGGGGCGAATGGGTTGAAAATGAAAATTTGATGATTTGTGTCCTAGATGTTCACCTCAAAGTAAAATCAACCTGTTTCGGCGTTTTCCTGGAAGAAAATTTGGCAGCGAGAAATTTGGGGTGGATCCTTTTCACAAAATCACCCTGTACATATTCTTTTGCTGTACGAAATCTTTCAAGATAAGAGGGCGTTTTTCAGTTCTCACCTAACATTTTCACTAGGTAGGTACTCGTATGTACAATCAATACTGCTGTCAGGCAAAAAAGCAATGTAAGTATGCGTAAAGTTTTCAGATGAGTTTTGATTTTTTTGCTGTCATGTCATCATCAAAAATTAACCGACAAACATTCAGAAAAAGTATATTTCATCTGCTGAAACACGATTCTTTGAATTTTCTAGTCATAACGCCAAGCCTTTCTTTTTCTCTTTTACTTCTTACTTTCCCGACCCCTTCCCCCCACTACCAACATAGAAGGTATTATAATCGTGCAGAAAAAAAGTTTTGAGATTTCGACGGATATATCCATTTTGAAGTCCCCCAAGACGATTAAAACCATTTCCAGAATGATGGGTGTCTGTCTGTTTGTGATCTGTGACGATAACTGCCGAACCGCTGATCCGATTGACTTGAAATTTGGTATGCGGACATGGTTTTTATCTGGAAAGAGCCCATTAGTTTTTGGATGTTACCTGTCAAACAGAAGTGTCACTATCAACAAATGTCAGAAGCTACACTATCGGGCAAAAGTAGAGCAACAAAATTAAAAAAATGGAACTTTGATCCGTATGTTTTGAAAACTTCACGTTGATCTATGCGACCTAATCGATCTTCATTTTGTATCTTTTCCGAATGTTATCACGGAATCTGGAGACAGCTGGGAGATATTCAAGTCGAAAAAAAAATTGAATGAAGAATTGACAAAAATACTCACGACAAAAGTAGAACAACATTTGTCAAAAATTGAAATATAATATTGTTCAACGTTAGAAACAATAAAACAAAATTTTTATTTAAACAGCAATATGAAATGGCATCAGTAACTAGTGGAATATCCTTTGTTGCGTACAACTTTCCGGCAACGTTTGAGCATTGAACCAATTAAATTATGGAGACCTTCGTGGGGGAGATTTTCCCACACTTCTTCAATCTTATCAACAAGCGACTGCTTGTTAGGGAATGTTGCGGTTCTTATGCGTCTCGCAATCTCTTCCCAAAAGTTCTCTATTGGGTTTAAGTCAGGCGACTGAGCCGGCCACTCCAAAACCCTGACGTTGTTTTCTTCAAACCATTCCTTTACAAGCCGAGAGCTGTGTTTAGGGTCATTGTCCTGTTGTAAAATGAAACAATGGCATCTCCCACTCAGCATAAGGCAACATGATGTCTCTGAGGATATCCCTGTACATGAAACGGTCCATAATGCCATCAATGAAGTGTATCCATGAATGAAGGACCTACTCCGTTTGAGGAAAAACAGCCCCATACGAAAACGCTACCTTTGCCATGTTTTATGATCGGTGTCACGTACTTTGGACTGAACCTGGTGTTGACTGGCCGTCTTACACGTTCCATTCTATCAGACTCATTCAACTCTGATATGGAATGGAACGTGTAAAACGGCCAGACAACACTAAGTTCAATCCCAAGTACGTGACACCGACCATAAAACATGGCAAAGGTAGCGTTTTCGTATGGGACTGTTTTTCTTCAAACGAAGTAGGTTCTTTAAACTTCATTGATGGCATTATGGACCGTTTTATGTACAGGGATATCCTCAGAAACGTCATGTTGCCTTATGCTGAGTGGGAGATGCAATTGCGTTTCATTTTTCAACAGGACAATGACCCTAAACACAGCTCTCGGCTTGTAAAGGAATGATTTGAAGAAAACAGCGTCAGGGTTTTGAAGTGGCCAGCTCAGTCGCCTGACTTGAACCCAATAGAGAATCTTTGGAAAGAGATTGAGAAACGCATAAGAACCACAACATTCCCTAACAAGCAATCGCTTGTTGATAAAATTGAAGAAGTGTGGGAAAATCTCCCTCACGAAGTTCTACATAATCTAATTGGTTCAATGCCCAAACGTTGCCGGAAAGTTATACGCAACAAAGGATATTCCATCAATTACTGATGCCATTTCATATTACTGTTAAAATAAGAATTTTGTTTTATTGTTTCTAACGTTGAACAATATTATATTTCAATTTTGTTGATCAAATGTTGTTCTACTTTTGTCGTGAGTATTTTTGTCAATTCTTCATTCAAATTTTTTTTTCAACTTGAATATCTCTCAGCTGTCCCCAAATTACGTGATAACATTCGGAAAAGATAGAAAATGAAGATCGATTAGGTCGCATAGGTCAACGACAAGTTTTCAAAACGTACGGATAAAAGTTCCATTTTTTCAATTTCGTTGCTCTACTTTTGTCCGATAGTGTATATATCTCACGGAACTTGACTTGCGGCATGTAATTTGAAAGCCCTTGAAAAACTGTATTTAGAACAGTTGGAATATTGGCTTATCTGTCGTCTGTTAAATAAAAAAAAATGTCAAAGTTCAAAACTTTACCATTCAGTTATTCAAAATCTATCCGATGAATTAGGAACCAAATTTGGCAGAAAGCAACATAACAAAAGAGTCAAATCAAGTCTGCAGTTGCACTTGTTCACCATTTACCAATAGGGCGTTATGAATTTTCAAAATTTCTCCTGGCCGTAGCCACCCGAGAAGGCCTCTCGCCCGTGACTTGGCCAAGACGACTCGCTTTTGATGCAGGACTCCACTCAAAAAATTCCTGATTGGGGATCGACTTTTTCCGAAAATTCCAACTGATATCGAAAGTAGATTGAACTGGGCGTCGTGTAGACCCATTTTCAAAATGGACACGAATATTCCGGTTTTCCAACGGCCATTTTTTCAAAATGAAATTTGCACATTCCGTGAATTTGAAAATAATGCAGTGCAAACTTCGACATGCGGAGTTCGTGGGTGAGCACCACGAAATATTCATTCCAGGTGCAGACATGCTGGGAATGAAAATTGGAGAAAAGATTGAATTAATTTTTGGAGGAAAAAACTTTTGAAATCGGACCTACGGTTCCCGCGCTTTCCTCTCTGGAAAAACTGCTAATTTTTCAAGTTTTTATCCCGTGAACAGATTTTCAACTTTTTTTTAACAAGCCTTACTGGCTCTTGAACATTTTCCCACTATTTTTTTTTACAATTTCCCAGAAATTTTCTGGTTGAACATGTGGAACCGGCCTGGGTTTTCCGAGACCGAGACCGGACTGAATGATGGAGCCTCAAGTGAAGCCTTGATTGACGATTTTCACAATAAGATCATTAAGAATAAGGTTTGATGTTTTCCCGGGAAATTCAAATTTTTCTGACAAAATTTTCAGTATCCTGCAAATTATTTTCAGGATCTTTTTATCGAATCCAACTTCCCACCCAAAGGGACGTTTCGGACAAAAATTTCCACAGGTTCCTGGATACTAGTCAGGAAAGTTTTAGGGTGACACAACCGATTCTTAATAAAAAATTATAGCAGGGGCAAAGCCCCACCCTTCGACCCTTCATATCTCCAAAAATGAGAACCCTAAATGTTCCAAACGTTTTCCTGACTCCAAACTCTCTTAACTGCTTTGGACTCTATGGGTAAGAGTGGTGTGTGGGAACACCTGTGGATCGAGCTCATTTTCCACTTTAAAATGTAACCTATTTTTGGCTCGACACCATTATTATGTTCAAGGACGATCGGATCGGGCGGCTCCTCCGCCAATTGCATGGGTGTCTTTGGGTTTGTGTTTTATCCTCGCGTCGAGAGCTCCAGCTGATAACAATTTTCTAAATCTTTAATGGTATTTCTCTTTCATTGGCTAGACGCTAGACGATCGGTCAACGACAAACGACAACACTTCTCCACAATGATTACTCATCCCCAATTCGCAACCGACACTGGCTGATATCTTCCGACTGGATTATAGAATTTGCCAAATTTACCACTGGAAAGACCGTTCTTTGGCTCAATGCCAATTCTTTCTCAATTTCTTCAAGTTGTTATTGTTATTTTTGATGCCGAGTGATTATGACATGTGGTGAGTTTTTTGAAGTTGATTGATTGAGTCACACGGAGCAAATGCATCACTCTGTATTATGCATTTTTACGTCATTTATAGTCCAATGTGTCTGCTACGCATCATTTTTACTTTCCTGACCCAAGTCAAATGGAAGGGAAAGTATTGGTATCGTGCATCAAAAAATGCAAAAAAATTTTTGACTAGTCAGTTTAGTTTCAGATACGCACCCATTGTGTGCAGTTCTTCTTTTGAAGCAGTGGCAGGAACCGAACATTTTTAAAGGACAACCTTAAGACTTACGGGCGAGGAGCTCTAAGTAGTAATTATTTGGAATGAATTTGCTGTGATTAACATGTTATGTTGCAGAATTTTCACAGGCTGTGAATACCATAGCAAGAACCACGAATATGGTTCAATACCCAGGCATCGGATACTTATGATAAAGTGGAAACAAAGCAGAAATGTCTTGCAGGCTCACAAGACTCAAACGAACTGATTAATTATCGTAGATTTTTCTTTTGGGTCCATAATAAAAGGAAATTGGTCAGCAGTAGAAGAGGAACACGGAACATGTGTCATTCGTTTGGTGTGTGCATGTGTGTGTGCGGGCACACACATACAGCCCGTATCAGCACGGAGCAGAAGAACGGAATGAAATAATTGATTAAATCTCTGGTCAGAGCCGTAGGCGGCGGTGGGCCGAAGGGAAAACGGCGGCGGTGGCGCGGCGGCGGCCGACTCAAGCGGGGGCTTTATGGGGCAAAGGGCTTCCGAGGCTCGTTTGATTCGGCGAATCATTGTGCCGCTTCGGAATTAAAATTAAACGAAAAGACATTTCGGTGGCTCATTTACATTTCAAAGAGTACTCGCGCGCGCTCCTTGTACTAAATTTTATACAAATAAAATTAATGCTTTTCTAATATCCATCAGAGCGGGCGCTATACCGAGGTATGGGAGCTCCGAGGTAGTAGGGATATGGGACGTCGGGTGCTTTCAAACTTGGAGCTTTATTTCAATTTCAGCTCACAAAACTGATGCGTGCCATCAAGAACCACAGTCATATAATGTAGGTAGTTATTGTAAATATACCTAACTATTAACTAAGCAAAAAGAAAATGTTAAGAGAACGCTTGTAGTGGCATCAAAAAAAAAAAATCTTCAAATGATTAGTTTAATGCAAAAAATCGAAGTAGGTAACATGAATTCATAGAAATGTGTAGGTAGCAAAGTAACGCTCCTGACCTTGTCCGTCCTCCTGCCTACGCTGGCGGATATCCTCTACAGATTGCCGTACTGCCGGTTGCAGGCGCTTATACTCAGGGTCTCCCGAGAGGGAGGTATCAGCCATTTCCAGTGGTCCACCTACTGGCCCCGCCCGGTCACTCATCTAAATCCTGACCCGGCTCCGCGATACTGCAGTCGAGATATCACTCGACTGGAGCCGTGTGTGTATCATATGCTTTGTGGTCCCCGTAAATCAGTACTACGGTTGTATGTCAATATCTAGTAAGCCAACAGTTGTCTCAAGATTCTGGCTGGCTAACACAGAGGGTGGGTGGCGCTATTTTCTACGCGTCTCCTTGCCAAACCACTTGAATTTACTTGAACTGAAATCGGACCTGGTCCATCAGGGTAGCTATTCTTGAAAGTGTGGCAGAAACTCTCTGGGAGTTTTATATAATCCGTACTACACTTTGTAGCAAAAGTTGCCTGAAAAACACGTCTTTAGGCAACATTCGTTACATCAGTATACTGCAGAATGTATTTTACTCCCAGGAAGTCTCTTGCACTTTCAATAATTATTTTAACATACCCGCCGTGTTAGTTAGCCAGAATCTTGAGAAAACCGTTGGCCACAAAGTTCGAAAACACCCTGTAGGTGCTGCAGCCTCTCTCGTGAAAAGTGATGGAACGATTTGAGAATAAGAATGAAAGGGGGGGGGGGGCGACGACAAGTATCTGTGGAATTTGAACTCCTCGATGTGAGAAGACGATTTTACAAATTCGATTCAGTTTGGGAATACAATTGTCGAGATGCTTCGCAAACGGCTGCTAATGGAACCGGAACGAGTGTTTGCTTGGACCGCTCCTGAGCGGAGGCTCCTCACGATGTTTGTCGCCATGGTTACTTTTGAATAAAAAATAACAAGTTTATTATTACAAGGTAGGTACCTTACCTACCTACAATGCTATAAACTTATAATTAAGGAATTTTCACGGTGTCGCGGAGAGTCGAGATGCGAGTTCCTATAATACTTTTTCACAACTTTACTTCCTCGATCTCGCTCGCGCACTAATTGGCCCAGTTTTGGGATCAGTAAAGAAGCTTTTTGCAAAATTACTTGTCTATTCAGTAGGCACCTACTTACGGTGCGCAAGCAAGCGGGGCGCCTAAGACTCCCGTTGTGCGAAGTCTAGACATCTGCAGATACAATTTGAAATCTGGTTCCAATTACCTCAGCGCTTGTCTTACAATTTGCGATGAGCATTCAGTGGCGTAGCCAGAATTTGAGGACGGAGGAGGAAAAGCAACGACGAAGGTGCGAGCCTGCGAATGGTAGTGCCGCAAGCAAGTTTGTTTTGGACATGATAACACTAATGCTGATCGATACATATCAGGCGTTTTGCGATTTCAGTTTTTAAACTTTCAGCGCCGCCGCTCTTTCCTGTCGTGGTAGACGCTCTCGAATCTTTGACAAGTCGTGGGGGCCCAGGAGAACTAGATTCGTGACGCCCTGATAACCCCCTGACAGCATGCTTTCCAGCAAGACGCTGCCGGTTGCACCTCCGGAATGATTTGCCACGTACGGAGTAGGAGTAGTGTCGTTGGGACGCATCAGACTAGGAGGCACCACTACATGTAGTTCCCGGACTTGCACTGGCGCCGGCTTGGCCCCAATCAAAATGAGAAGACCAGTTCACTTTTGTTGTTTTGAGTAATTAATAAGCTAGCTCCGTTCTTTCACCGGCATTAGGTATAGGTCGAAGAGTGCGGCCTTCTGTCAAACCTTTCGTGCGATTGTTTCTGGTTTATTTTAATAGGCTACTTCGTTTGGGCAGGTGCGCATGTGTAAAAGCGCCATATTTTGAAGACTTTCGTACACCTGTCAGTGTGAATATGGAAACTTGGCAACGCTGCATGCTCTGTCTAGCCGCCAGACCAAAGGTGCGTTCAGTCAGCTTATTTAGCCGCAAGTTTTAATTTTAGTCGTAAGCGCTGCATCGCTTATTGGCTGTTCTGAGGAGGCTGGTCCATAAGAGCCATCATGGGCATCGTTGAGCTTGCAACTGAAATCAAAACTTGCGGCTAAATAAGCTGATTGAACGCACCTCAACTACTGGTTCCTAGCTGTCACTTTTACCCTCTTTGAGTAGCTTCTTTGAACTTTGGCTTCCTTTTCGGTACAGCCATTTTCAACAAGTTGTGTTCTTTCGTCAAGACATTAGCAAATGAAATGTAGGTCAGGTAGAAACGAGAAGTGTCATCATAATTGTCACAAGTGACAGTTGGCGCCGATGTCTTATTGTTTTGAGCGCTGTTGCCATTTTCGTTGTTCCTGAACTTCCACAACTGATCATTGAACTTAATTTCAATGAAACATTTCTTTTGAATATAAGAAATGGTATCTAACATTCAACCAAATTATTTGTGGAATTTGAGGTGCACTACAATATTTTTTAGTGTTAATTTTCAATATCGGTGTACGAAACTATGAAATTCGCGCCACACATGCGCACTCAAAAAAACCGAAACGAAGGGACCTATTGGCTTCTTGCCGTCACCTAGTTATAATATGCTCGAGATTGTAACTTATCATTTCCATTTTTGAAACTCTAATGAGCTTGAGTCAATCGAACCGTCCTGTACTCCAAAAACAAATATGAGGGCTGAGGCTACCCCCTTTTTGAGGGTCCCCTTCAAGCTCAGCTAGCAATCTAGCAAGTAGCATCTTGTCAACACTTGTCTGATTGATGGTAAAGCTACAAGCAGGATTCCGAGTGTTCTAAAGTTCAAGGATACGATAAAAATTACAAGTAAAGCGGTATTTATTGTAACGGAAAACAGGTCACCCGCATGCTGGATGTCGAATACCCCTGGAACTTGTTGCTTGACTCGAGAAGGTGTAGCAGACTTGAAGACGAGGCAAAGATGCTGGATTTCTTAAAGAAATAGGCTTGATACTTGGAATTTGTAGCACTGATGATTCATGAAAGATAGCGAGGCGTGCTATAGTGGAAATGATACTGTGGTAGAAGATTTGCTACGAGCCAGACGTAGAGACGAAGCAAGGCTCTTGTAAAAGTAGAAGGCTTTGCTACGAACGCCAATGTTCCAGATCTTAAAACGAGACACGTACTTCTAGAAATGAAGGCCTGACGATGATCATGCGTTACGTTTTATAATTTTTGTTGGATGACTTTTTTATACTTGATACCATTATTTTGGTTGTCACGTCGATTTTTTTTTTATTGTCGCTAGTTTGGAAGCCCGCGAGTTTTGAGGAATCCTAATATTGAAAACTGAACACTATTTCTGATAGAAGTGTGGCTGCAACGGAAACCGAGGAAGAATCGATATTGTCTCCATCACCAGCGATGTACTCCACCTGTTCTGTGAGTTTTTTTTTAACGTTGATTGTTTAAGGTGGTCGCTTTGCGCAAAGACCCAATTCCCATTTTCTCCAAAAATCCTGAGGTGCTCTTGGTTTTGTTTTTCTATCACTGATACCTACTGCCGTAATTAGCGGCTACTAGAACTACCGTACGTAGATAATATTATGTACCTACTTACATCCTCGAATAATCAAATGATTCAGGTACTTTCCTAGAATAACACGACTTTTCTCAACTTCTTGCTTGACACGTCACATTTGCGAGGGAACGCATGGCACTGATGATGCTTTCGTCATAACAGATGGTCGATATGTATTACTGGTTGCATAGCACCAGGGGCAGATCGCCTATCTCCTTTAATTGGAAACGTGTATTGCCGAGGAGTCATTTGAAATCACTCCTTCGAGAAAATGAAATTGAGAACTGAAGCTACCACACGATACATCTTCAAGGATCAAATTTCTCTCGTTCGGAAGGTGGTTATATATGACCGGTGCAGCCACCAGTCACTATTAATTATCGAAAGCGCAAATAGGTAGTATATTTTCTGCCGCTTATCCTATAGTTAACCAGTCATGCGATTTCCAAGCATCGGCATACCTACTTACCTCATAGTCTAGGAACTAGCGATGGATTTTTCATATGATTTCAAGAAAGCTACAATGCTAGTTTTAACATCCTTCTACATCTCCTGATGACCAGAACGAACCTTTCCCGGCTGGTAGCCGGGGCCTTTGGCCGTTACAGCTCTTAAAAGAAAAAAAAATTGTACGTGTCCTTTATTATGGGCTATTTTGAGACGTCAAACGGTTACCCTGATAGCTCGATCAAAGAAGTGGGAGCAGAATGTCTGCAGCAGCTAGGATGGGCATGAGGTTCAGCGAGCCATGCCCCAAACGGGTCCGGGTTCGAGTCCCACTGAGTTCGGTCTTTTTTCTAAAGAAAATCGTTCTTTTTAATTTTTAAAGCAATTTGAGTTCGAAATACTGATTCCTGACTGGATTCTTGACTTTTTTCCGATAATTCAGTAACGCCTTTTCGAATTTTTCTTATTACTTTTCACACGGACTAGGTACTCAAGCGAACGCTATACTGAATTATCGGAAAAAAGTCAAGAATTCAATAAGGAATCAGTATTTTGGATTAAGATTGCTTTAAAAATTTAAAGGAATGATTTCCGTCCGAAAAAAAATCGGACTTGGTGGGTCTCGAACCTGGGCTCGTTTTGGACATAGTTCGTTAGACCTAGCGCCCATTCTAGCTGCTGCGAACATTTCGCTCGCACTTGTTTAATCGAGCTATCAGGGTAATCGTTTGACGTCTCAAAATAGCCCGTTTTAAAGGACACATACAATTAATTTTTTCTTCAAAGAACTATAACGTCCAAAGGTCCCGGTTACCAGCCGAGAAAGGTTCGTTCTGGTCATCAGGAGGTGCAGGGGGATGTTTAAATCAACATTGTAGCTTTGTTAAAATGATATGAAAAATCCGTCGGTAGCTCCTCGTCTATCACAAGAACATCTCAATGGAACTGGAGAGATTTCTCTAATATTTCACCAAAATTAAGTCGTCCCTGCCCAACATTGACATCATTACCATACTCTCCAACAAAAGCGATTTTTGTCTTCCAATTCCCTCTCGCCGTGCTCCGGACGACTTCATCGGAGTCGTGGTGCTTTTGTTTCGGCGCGCACTCCATTCACATCCCTCTTTACATTTTAAAATCCGGGTTAATGACTCGCATTCTAGCTCCCATCATAGATGGAGAGGAGGAAACTTGGCAGTTGGCTTTTTATTGTAAACTTTGTCATGACTCGCCCAAGAACTTCGGCTCCCGGAACAATGGAATAATAATAAGTATGCGTAACGTGCGCGCTTCGAGACTTTGAAAGAAATCTGCAACGGCAGAGAGTGTAGACGACGAGTAGAGTGCTGCTGCTGCTGCTTTTGCTCCCCCCCACCTTTCCCCCCGTCTGCTAACAGGGGGGTGGTATTAAGGGGTTAGCTCGCCCTCGCCCCGCGCCAAGCCCACTTGGTAGCTGGCTGTATCATCCATTATCCACGCTTCGTAAATCTAAAGTCAATAATAACATTAACTGGCTTAGAGTTTCGATAGGAGATTCTGAACTTTCTTTAAGACATCTTCAATGCGCCAAGTTTTAAAACGATAATGGCTGCTGCGTACGTACCCGAGACGACGCCAGCGCCGACGTCCGTTTTAATTGAGCCTTATTCGCCCCCCTGTATACACCAAGAAGAGGTTTTTTCTCTAAACTCGATCAAAGCGCGGCTCATCCTGACCTAGATAGTGTTTTCTCTGGGCCAGAATGAACTTTATGGATTGAAATGATAACACTTAGCTGATGAAGTGGTTTCCTGAGAGGCCGACATGTACTGACGTGGGTTAGCCTTAAGCCTCTCCATAGTCTCGTTGTAAAAAAGAGTTTGTCGCCGAGCTGGAGGTTCCGGGTGTTGTGCATTGCAATCCTCCAGTATCTGCAACAACGAAAACAAAATTTTACAATCTCGTATTTTTACAGAAAGACCGTCGCAGAACTTGAACATATTATAAACATCTGTGGCGCTTCGGCCTTGGGAATGAATACGAGTACGGCATCAAAATAGACCACTAGCCATATGTAATAAAATAAAATTGGGAATGGACGGAAGCATGGGGGTCGTTGGTCGCCGTGCTGGGGGGTGGAACGAAAACAATTTTTCCCTGGCAAGGATCTTCTTGGAGCCGCGCTCGGTTTAACAGCTCAACATGGCATGACGCCGTCTCCAGGATATTGCCCCTGTTGTTCGTGTTTCGGTATTGTACAATGGAAAAGTTATTGCATATGGTCGGTTTCTCCACTAAACTTTTGTTTAGGTACCCACCTACTTTTAACGATCAAGTACCTGCTGTTCACTCACTCTAAGCGTCTCTAAGCAACTGCAGGGAGACGTTTGATTCGACACTTTTGAGCCACGAAACTTCACGATAATACCTATTTGCCAAAAATCATCATAGAAAACACCAATTAATGGTGCTATTCTGTGAAAAATAACATTCCATAAACGCTCTGTTATGTAAAAATCCCTGTCAGCCATTGGCTGTTGCCTAGGTAATAACAACGTAACAGAGCCTTTATGGAATGTAATTTTTTAGAGAATCGCACCATATATTATGTACAAGTACCTGCGTATTATTTACTATTATGTCCAAAAATATGTCGGACAGCACACACGGAGCATAGAAATTTCATATCAAGTTGGCAGTGAAAACTGCTCACTTTTTTGCCTGGAACTCTCCCGAAAATAGGTCTGTCGCAATTTGGACTTCATGAATGGAATGAGATAATGCGGAAATGTAGAAAAATACGTCAAAGAAGACTTTATTTTTTTCAACAGTAAAAAACGATAGCAACATAGTGACTGATGTTGTTGAGGTTTATGATAAAGTCATACGTTCTCTCTTTACTGGGTATAGCGATAATGAAAAGTGATTCTGTAGGAGCTCCAGCACTTCCAAATTTCAAGACCCCTCTGCCCCCCCCCCCCTCGAGAAAAAATCTACGAGGCGCTCCTCGAGAAAAAAATCTACGAGGCGCTCCTTCTCGATCGAAAGGACACGGCCGATTGTGCCATCCTACAAATTTTAATAGTTTTGTCACCAAGTGCAAGGTTCACTTGATTTTTGGTCACTAACCTACAGACTATTTGCTCTCGCTTGTTTTCGACACTGAACTTTTGTCTTTTTGACTTTTTGATTTGGTTAAATAGCTATTCACTAGGTAAAGCTTCCGGATGTTTGACTCTGCAATACAATGTATGTAAAGTTGTGAAACATCACTAACCCAAATACTGCTGACGTCAAGTTTCATTCTTTGGAGGATCAAGCCTTTTCCATATGTCAGAGTTTCTGCGAGCTGCATTTCAGGAGACCTAACTTCCTGGGCACACAATAAGATCATTATGTGGGAGATTCCACAAATCCACATAAATCAATTATGGCTTTTCAATCAATACATTTTTTCAAGTTCAACTGACCAATACTCATTCACTGACAGATGTATTTTCATCATCAACCAAACTATCAGCCGTTCCACAGGTGTGGCGAATCCACTTGACCGCCCCTGTAGATTGCTCTGGGGCAAGCTCGCACCAGGACAACACTGAGGCAGCCAATCCGCAATAAGAATTTTACTGAACGGGGATGAGAAGATGCCTGGGTTCAAAAGCAGCTTGGCAAGCGCTTTAGTATTGAAAACCAAGCACTAATCGACTTCTTAGTAGTGATGCTGATGAGGCACGGGCCGCAAGAGTATGCAACCTTTTTGTGGAGAACTACTGGCGCCCTCTGCCAGCCGACAATCGAAGCTTATGTGTTCATGTGACGTGAAAAGTCATATTAGAACTGTCAACGCATCAACGACAATTGAAAAATTCAAAATTCGTCAGAAAAGCTAAGATGTTTTGTTGTTTTGGCTGATTTTCTTTAGGCTCTCACTGTTGATGAGAGATATTGGTTGATAATATATTGTTTCTTTGCTTGGTCGAATTCACGAACCTGGCAAAAGTTTTGCATTTGCAGTTTCTTGTGCGTTGAGTTTTGAGTCGAACAGTTTTGTGCTCTTCCTTCACGTTCAAATGGAGCATTTGATTGCCTACATCAACACTTGTTTGAAGGGGTACCGTGAGAAGGTGGCATTATGGTGGCGTAGGCGTAGGCCCGTACAATTTCGTGATCGATCACTGCTCCATCAAGTACCTGGAGGACTTCACAAACCCCAAAATCCACTATTTCGACCTCATGGAATATCCAAGCAAAACAGAAGTCCCTACAGTAATGAACAGTTTACTAGAACCTTTTGAAACAACAAAAATAGAAGCGATCGAAGAACCAACTTTTGTCCCTCCATAACTTTTAAAAGTGAAAGACACATAATTTTAAGAACAACTTTTCAGTACTCTACTACATCTCCATGTTACGCACCTCCAAGGTGGTCCGAAGCTTTTGAATCACTCTGTATAAGCGATGGAAGCATGAGGGAAATGGACCGTTTCAATAAAGACGGTCTCTTTAGCACGATTCACGTCACAGCCCCACATGACCGCAGTGTGGTGCCGCGCACATCATAACGAACGGAGTTTACCTTGGAGATATTAGGTGCCGTTATAGCTAGACACCACCAGCTGCACGGTACGAACGCGCACGCATCTGTATCTCTTTTCTGAAAAGGTCCATTAGCGAGAACAAGCGAATATCGCAGCTTTTCTGATGATTTTTGAATTTTACAATTGACATTGATGCGTTGACAGTTCTAAGTTCTAATTTGACTTAACACGTCAGACTGACGCATGAGCTTCGAGTGTCGGCTGACAGAGGGCGCTAACAGTTCCTCCAGCAAGCTGGTTGCATACTCTTGCGGCTCGCGCTTCATTATTATCAATAAGAATAATATTATTATTGAGTTTTGGTTATGTTTTTGGATCCTACCACATATTGCCTACGAGGTAACTCAGTTCTCGACGATAGGAATATTGATTCTCACAGATCTTCAGGAAGATGTTCAATTTTGTTAGAATGTACCTACTACCTATCTTATTGTGGAAAACTGAACATACACAGGCAAATTTATCAAGACTCGCACAGGATCGTCTTTGAAACTAATTAATCAAGGAGAAACCAGGACGACGGCCGCAAAAAATAATTGGATCGATATCACCGAAAGAGACTTTTCCGCCGGAGGAGTTCGAGGACAGTGAATGGAAGAATGGAGCTTGACAATGACGCCGCGTCGCCGAGACCCCGCAAACTTTACCTTCTTTCCCGAAGTTCAATGTGAGATATAATTCGCGAGTTTTTATGAATGGAAACCCGGCGTCGTTTACGTGTGAAAAATACGCAAAATCTCTACACGCGGCCACTTTCGACAATAGCTTGACGGTCGGGATGATGAGCGTTATTAGCGCTCTGGGTTCTTTTGTGCGACTTTTTCCCCCCCAAAAGAAGACCATATACTAATGCTCAAATCGCAACGCGCTTTTCTGGTGCTGTTGTAAACACGGGCTAATGATAAATGATTGAAGAGGAAATAAATAATCGAAGAGCATATACCATAGGTACGTTTCGTACAAAAGTGGAGACGTAAATTCTGGATCGTAATTCCATCCGTCATTAAGGGTGATCCGTTTAAATCGTCAAACATTGGTTTCAAAAATATGGGAGAGCTTTGTGAAAATGACACCTGATCCAGAGGGGATAGGTAAATCTGGAATGCCGGCGTGCGTGCGGGTGGAATTCGCCCCTGTGCCTCTGTCCGATGAATCCGAGCGGTGCTTTTGACTCTGTAAATTAATAATAATTTCACAGGTCATTGGATTAACTGATGTACTCCGGAGTTCAACTGGATGGGGCAAAATTGATGCGGTCGCCATTAAAGTCACACTACAACACTTTTCTGTATATTAGCTGTGCTCAGTTTGATTTTATGGATGGCATAAACGCGATAAGCTCAGGCGTAGTATTAATCATATCGGCATTGTATGTGGCTATTGAATGAGTGAAGGCATAGCAAATTGGCGCCTATCTATAATAATATTGTAGAGGTAATTAAAAAGCCGCGGCGCCATCGCTATGAGGTTGTTCGAAGGAGGCGGCCACGCCGTTGGTGTAGCAAATTCATTGCTACTTAGACGACCATAATATCATCAAATTAATCATATTTCTCGCGTTGCAACCAAGCAAGCTCTCACATGTGGTTGCGAGACATTTGGAAGGCATCCAAGCATTTATGGCCAGCCATGTATTCGCCGTGATTTATCATTTGATATTAGGTACCTATGGGAGAAGAAACGAAGCATTTTTGGAAAGCTATCTGTGTGGCATGCACATCAATATTTGGGGGGGTTAATTTGGCGGCTTTGTGATGCCACAACGCCGGTGTATCTTAACGAGCCGACACCTATCGCTATGGCTGTTATCGTCAGCGGTGGGTGATGGTAGCGGTGGCGGTGCCAACACCACTACCGCCACCTCCCCAACCTCCAACCAACCACCCCTTCGGTGGTGCACCAAAGCTGCCGTTTTCCTATCGGGCCCATCGTATTTATGGGGGGATGTTTTACAGCGGACGCCCGCCATCGATAATTGAGGGCAGATATCGATGGGCGCCGCGTGAGTTAATGCAACTGCAATTGCACGGATTGCGCCGATAATGCACGTTCCGCCGCTGATTTACCGGTGGACCGGCATCAATCTGGGTCGCCGACGACTGCAATAATAGGAAAACGAAATATTGCGGGAGCGAATTTCTTTCTGTTCGGGGGGTTGTAAAATAATAAGTTTTATCCAGCTTTTTCTGCTGTTGCAATTCAATTCCACACAACTTTTACGACCCGTAAAGAAAACACTCAGGTTTTGCGACTTGAATGAAAATCTGCTACAACCGTTTCGATATGAACTTATGGTGTCAGAAGTGCGAGGTGGTATGTTTAGACAGAAGAAAAAGAGGATAAGTGGAGAACTTTTAGGATAGTTTTCTGCATAAGAAGGCTGATAATATAGGAAGTTCGTCGTAACTTTTTGTTTCCGCGAACACTGCGCGTAGTGATGCCGTCGAGACGAGACATGTCTCGGTCTCATCTCGTCTCGTCTCGAATTTCTGAGACAAGACTAGCTTCCTGTCTTGTCTCGCCTCGTCTCGTTGAGACAAGACCATGTGGGAGTCTCGTCTCGAAATTTCGAGAAGAGACGAGACGTCTCGAGTATAGAAGCCCACCGCATGTACGGGTCGAAAAATCAATAAGTGGATTGGGAATTGAGCGTGCGGTATTCAAATTCACCACATGGTTGAAAGATGTCGCTAGCGATGTACTTTACACGTAGAAAGTTTGAGAGGTAGTATAAAACGGTTCAGCTGTATTCTTTCGTCACTCTACTCTCCACTCCCAAGACCGACCGATGTACGTTTGTTCCGCGCTTCGAGATGCTGCCATACTCCAATGCGCCATTGCCAGGTCGGGCTCCCGCATATGGTCGTCGCGTGCGGTATCCTCCGCTCCGTCGTAATTAAATGTCTTAGTCGTCCGGGCCCCGAGCTAATTGAATGGGAACTTTGCATAGTCTGAGTTCGAATTTGAATGTCGTGTATTATTAAATGCGATTTGCCCGGTCTACATCAAGCTTTCTATCATAGGGAGCCGCGCGCTCACAACAGTTCAATTTTGCTCTGGGATTAATTGCGTTGTACTTCGTGTGGCGGGCCTTATCAGGGAGCTCCTCAAGCTGGAGAAAGAACCTATGGGCGGTGTGGGTATCGCCGAGTAACCGAGGAATACCTGAGTGCGTCCCTTGCCTTCGACGAGATTGTATATATTCATATCCTAGGGGTTGGAACCCTTCACACAGAACGCTGTCTGTTGGAAGAGGAACCTGCATCGAGCACTCGTAATCCATCTCTGATAAAAAGCTCCGCGGCGACGTGTCCTGATCGACTTTAGAGTTGTGTCTTGATCTTCCGGTGTGACGTGTCCTGATCGACTTTCGAGTCGTGTCTTGATCTTCGTCTGGAAAAGGAGCGATCTTTTGGGGTGGGGTAGACGGCCTACGATTGAGCTTTGCTAAGGTAGTACCTGCGGTCCAGGGGTTGAAGTTGGAACTTCGACGGATATTTTGGGGCGACTCTTCTGAATACGCGCTGCTGAGTTTAGAGAATCGCGAAACGTTTAATAATTTGAAGTAACTAAAATCGCGTTTGTTGGAACCAGGGTCGGACCCTTTCGTAGAGTCGTAATTATTGATAATAATAATCGGTTTAGGACAACGACCCCCCCCCCCCCCCCCCTCCTTAAAACTAAAGACTTTGCTTTAGCGTGCAACTGCAATTATTGAGATTTCCATGTTGGTTGGGTTATTAAGTACAAGAGAATTATTAATGACAAATGTGACGGAGAGAGTTTCACCTAGAGGAACGCTCGGTTTGGTCATCGCATAGCTAATTGATTTGTTGCAGTATCCACCTGAAGTTAATGGAGATTGTTTAATCGTGAACTGAAAAATCTATTAGAAGCTGTTCGTACAATTACCTGGATATTCGACGACGCGACGATTCCATGAATTTGTACCTATAATGAATTGTTACGGCTAAATAGTTGGTTAGCGATCTGATATTCGTTTATAGGGAATAATAGTTGTTTCGAAGCCTTTTCGCGTTAGTTCGTCGGCGAGCACCTTTGTAAAACAGAACGGGGTTCAATCAAAGGGTCTTCACACGTGAGAGTTTGTACCTTGACTTGAGTATTTGTTCACGTACACCATTGGTTCCGAAGTTTTTGGAAGGATCGTCTGGGAATAGTCCAGATATAAGAGACGCAGCCTTTGAAAAAAGATTCATAATAGGAGGAGCCTCGCACACACCGGCCCACGAACTTAGATTGTAGGGAACAGGGGAAACAACATCAGAAAAGAGAGGGGGAAGTTCCCATCGATCACTAAAGTAACTCACTTCCTTTTTCGGTGTCTAGACGCTGGGCCTAACCCTAACATAACCTATAACACTAACTTGAAAGTTTAAATCCGATGAAGCCACGATGAGAATCTCGAACCAAGCCCCCAAACAAAGTCTAAATGTTGGTCAAGGTGTAGAATCAGGTGTTCATTGGAGTATTGATGTGTGACGGCTTTGAAATGACTATTAGGGGAGACTCATCTCTTAGGGAACACTTAGAAAACTCAGCTATATTAGTTAACAGCGTTGAGGTAGGGTCAGGTATAGGAACGAGCCTTTATTCAAACACTTTGACATGTTGATAGAAGTCAATACAATGATTTTATGTTGCAACTAATTTCTGTGTCTTACTGCGTTCAAACTAGAGGTTAATTCGATCTAAATATGCCCAAAATCTCTATCTTCGAACCACAAGACGGAAGCACAACAGGATTGTGTCCTGATACTAGACGATCACCGGCCAAAGCAGTCCCAAAAGCGGGAAAAGTGATTTAATTCAAATAAGTTGAATTGAATTGGAGTATGTTGGGTTGCCTATCCTCACAAGCGCATGAGCTAAAGAGTTAGGGGTGTTCCAGTATAGATACCGAACTATTTTTTTCAGGAAGATCAGATGGGTAAGAACACTCTTCTTAGGTTCCCGGACTCTGAATTAAATATTTATTTCGAGTTCATCGCTAAACCATGCTCAATTCTTTGGTGAATAAGTGGTACTTAGCCAATAACAGCGCGAATTGAAATATTTAAATAGATGATCAATGAAATTATTTAAATTTAACGTCAAGGAAGCAGGGTATCCCAGGATAGCTTTCAACTTCAAGGACGGAGTTCAATTGGAGAAATAAGCGTTGCGGAATCAATCCCTGTGGGTTTATTCCTTGACAGAATCTTACCATTCAGGTCTCTTTCGAAAGCTACAAGGATATACTTTGGTTTAAGCCTATTGGCATTTCCAAAATCCAAAAAACAAAAGAAATTATAAAATTATTCTTCGATTTTGGAAATGCCAATGGGCTCAAACCAAAGTACATCCTCAGCTTCCGGCTACGCCTCATGATGGCAAACAAGGCTGTGGGTCTGAAAACGCGCTCTTATATCAAAAACTACTATTTCACAAGTGGCAACGCGAAGTTGAATGTAATAATTCTTCCGTAACATGCTTCTATCCCGCCATGTAACATAAAAGGCCAGCTTCAGGGAATGGCATGTTTGAAAATGGCGATGAGCCAAATGCCTCAATCTAAAACAATCAACATAAAACCCAATTAATTAACAAATTAGTGGCTCAGCGTAATACTTGCTTAGGATAATCTTGCGAGAGAGAGCTTATTACATTAATTAACATCAGGCACATCAGACCAACATGGCGAGAGCGGTTTAGGCGCAGACAAATTAATTGCATTATGTCTTTTTGTATTGCGCGGACATAAATTTATATTAGCATTTAACACGCTCCAAGTGGCCGTAAATAAGCCCATTACCTTAATTATAATAACATAAACACCTGGCGTAGACCCCAAGTTAATATCAACAAGCAAGAAGGGTGCCAGCCAGCATCCAGGCAGGCAGGCAGGCAGGAGGAGAATGTTTGTCAGAGAGGAGTCGGAGAGGAGACGAGAGCATCCAGAGTCGAGAGAGATGTGCGCCATCCGCCCCAGGTTGGGATTAGCATTCGGATAATCTGCTTGTTGTTACAAGTGGCAATACGGCGAACAAAATTACAGTGATGGAAATTGGATGTAGTCCGTCCGTCACCCGGCACCGGAGAAGCACTGGATGCCGATCTGTGAGCTCTCCAGTAGTCTGCGTTTGGAGCATCCTCCTGGCGCTCGTACAGATCAAGTCGACTCCCTCTGCGAGTCCGATTTTGTATACACACATGCACCTCGTGTATTACAGCAATTGAAGACGGGATAGAGGAAGCGATTAACTGTCTGTCTGGGTAAGTGGCAACCGGGTGCAATCTGATGTGTGCAGGTCGAATTCGGAATTTGCCGACACAGCTCCGTTCTCCCCCTCCAACCAGGTTAGTTCACACAAAAGCATAATATTACCTGTATATGTATATAGAAGGGCAACTTGAACTTTTTTTGGCATTTTGACTTTTTTTTTTATGATGAAGATGTACACAAAAACCGAGACGCTTACGAAGCAAAATTCTCTTAACAATCATCTGGTAGATTCCAATATAGGTGATATTAAATGCGCTTTCTGCACTTGCGCAATCATGCGATGGGATCACCAATGTTGAGTATGGTTGTATCTCTATATTTCGAACCATCCAGAGTACAAAATTCAATTGTCAGAATAATCATACAAATATCATGGAAACTATTCCACAACAATCACGCCACTACAAATTTACTCTTTGTGTTAGGATCATGATCTGTGATCCTGGCCAAGAAAAAACGGTTCAGATTACTGAGCAAATCAGCGACGCAGTTCCCAGTATGACAATCTGACAACACAGCGTAGCTCAGATGGGGGTTTTATGTCATAGAGACCCAAATTCTGACGTAACCTCCTTGTATCAAAATGACTTTGAGCATAAAAAATCAGAGTGACCAACAAAACTCGAACTTTTCATGGCAAGTTGCGGTTTTATAAAGCTTGGAATCGATCATAACTCATCTATCCTACCGACTGCGCCAATCAAGTTTCCAATTTCTTAGTTTGTTTCAAAAAAGTTCATTGATTACAAAATGTGACGAACAGTCGTAACGAACTAATTCAAGGCAAACGTTGAACTACATAGGATTAAGTATATTAGCGAAACGGCTAGTGATAAAATTTTCAAAAAAGTTCTGAAATAGGAGCTTACCTCAATCTTTATTTGTGTTTAAGACCCGCAATGAAAGCCAGTTTTAGAGACAAACTGAGCGAAAATATGATGACGTGTTTATCGATAAGTAAGTGTTTTCTCAATACCGCCTTACTTCTAGTATTTTTCACTGGCTTACGGTTGCTGTTCCGTCTGTCTGTCTGTACATATAACTGCAAATAAAAAACGGATAAATTGAATTATCTAAAGTGATATCAGAAGTTTTGTGTTTTCTTAAAAATAACGGGCACCTTGTTTTGTGAAAAAAAAACACTGCAGTTCCATTCCAGTTTGATAAAAAAAATTTACTCACGGGAGGTCCGATACACCATAATAACTATAAATAACTCAACTCCTTTGCTCCTTAGTGGATTATGGAGTGAAGGATTGAAGTCATCATGAGACGGCGGTCAGAATTTTTAGTTTTTGATTCTAGATGCAGGAGAATTTCTGCTGTCCTTCTACGCTTTCGTAATTCCAGAAACACGTTTTGGTGATGCCGAAAAAAAAAGAGCAAGCGGACTAATGCCGAATTGCCCAGTTTATTGCCAAATGTGCCCGGCCGTCCCCTATGTCTTACGTCATTTTACCGGGGAGCGTTACGATGGGGGAGTCTCGCGCTCCGCACGTGGAAAAAGGCGCTTTGTCTAACGACACCTCGGAATCGGAAATCTGGCTCGGAAGTCGCATTGTTCTCTTCCACCGGCTACAAAGGTCGCCCCGTCCGTCCGCCCGTCTACCAGACCCGGTGTGTAATTTGGCTCGCGCTGGAAGCTCCCAATAAATAAAAAGCAACGATAAGGCGTGAAGCGGACAGGAAATAGATAAAAAAAACTAAATTGATAGATGGACAAGGACGCGAATGATACAAAAACCGCCGTAAGAGAGACGTACGAGATTTATGGACATGCCAACACATGACAATCGACCTGAGCATTAGTCAGGGCTTTTTTAGGTTCCGGCCACCAAATTGACGCCATCCCACCTTTCCGTGATGATTGCACTCCGCATCCCTTAGATGGCCGGCTCCGCAAAAAAAAACGTTTTCCTGAGAAATAAGTTGATGGTCATACCTTTGTGCGGGGGTGGGTGGGTGTGCGGAAAAGAACCCAATTGAATTTTCCAGGATTTATGGCCGCGGCATTTATTAATGTTCGCGCAATTCGTTTTTGAGGCTTAACGTAAGCCCCATCTCTGCCCCGACATCTAAATCATTTAATTTTAACATCCGCCTTGGGTAATTAATTGCCTTTATGTAGGTATGTAGAATTTATGCGCCAAGGACGAGAAAAAACGGGCGTTTTTGTAAATCTTTCTAATCAAACAGATTCCTTGCATAGCTGTCCGTCCTCGCTCGCACGGCGCGCGCGAGGTTTACGTTTTTCACGTTTGGATGACTTATTTGGGACTTCATTGAGTTATGTGGGGTGGCATCAGGTATATAGGTATAGGTATAAGGTATTGATTTTATCTGGATGAGGGATTTATCTTCGTCGTATCAATTTTTGGAAGAGCAGCAGCGGGACTAAAGAAGTTGTTCAAATATTGATTCGGGTATATGCGAGGGGGTTTTTGGAGCTTTTGATGCCTAAAACGTAAATGAAATATTACGTTTCAGGTGCTGTGATATTCTCACTTTGCTTTCGCTTTCTGCCTGAATAATAAATGCACCTTGCCGGTGTTGGTGGAAGCGATTCCACTCATGTCTGCCAGCCAATATTTGTCCAGAATAAATACACTGACATCTACCTAAACAGTGATGGCTTGTGATTCCCAAACAAAACCACGCTGCCAAAGTTCAATAATCTCGTCTTGATGTTCCCATTATTGATTCTGCGAATTTCCTTAGGCATAAGCGTTGCCAAGACATTACGTTCTTTCAGATTTTCTAATAGGAAATGTCTCGCCGCGTGGGCGCTGATAGAGCCGGCAGCGTTTCAGTGTGCGGTATCAAAGACCCCCAGGTTAGATGACATGTGGGAGGTTAAAAGAATCGTCTGGATTTTTTCTTACATATTGCGGTGTTCGGATCTGTGATCAGATTTACATATCAAGTGTCTCCAGGACGAAGACTGAAAACAGTCCAGATTTGCCAGACGATTATGCGATAGGATGAAAACTACTGCGGGTGATGAAGTAGTCCTTTGTTTCTATATGCTGATTGAGGTGTCTTCAGCTGCGAACATGACCTTCTAAGCAAATCAGAATGGCCTCTAGCCACTCACTCAACGCAGTTCAACCAAGATCATGTTCTGAGCCGAAAGACTGCCGGCGGCCTATGGCGCTCGTCAAATTGTCAAGGGTTGTTTTCATACGTTAGAATTTGCGAGAGGGACGTGATCGCCACCCATGACTTCTGCAGATGGAAATGTTGAAGTCCAGACAGTATAGCTGCAAAGAGATTATTTCTACGTAAGTTGCATCATTTTGCAAATTGGTCTATCTCTCGCTCCTCAGCGATTTTTCGCTTTCTCTCTTTGTCTCTCTCCCCTTGCTCTCCCTCTAAGGCGACGTAAGAAATAGACTGGAAAGCGCCGATTGTATATAAATGTGCGAGGATAGAATAAAAGTTTCCGGCCTAGCCTTACAAGGGCGTCAAATTCTCTTGTCAGTTAGCCCCATTCTTCAGTAGCTCAACTTTGTCGTTTCATGAAATCACGCTCAGCAGTTTTCAGTTCACAATTTTTCAAGTGTGATAATGTCCCTTTTTTTCAAGTCGGGGAAAAAACTGAAAATTTGATGCTCTTGCGAGATGAGACTTGCATGGGACGTGAATCTCTACTCTTGTTGCAATAACAAAACAATGTCGAGATCTGGCCGAAATCTCTTGTCATCAAGAGAGGCGAGATGTCGAATCAGTCCCGCTTCGCGAAATCGCCAATTTTTTTCTTCGACTCAAAAACCAGGATGAGGTTGTCACACTTGAAGGATTGTAGAATGAAAACTACTGATCACGCTCAGTAACGAAACGAAGTTGAGCTACTTTGGGAACTTAATGGAATCGTAAGAATATCATGAAAATTTGACGTCCTTATAGGCTAGACTGGAAACTTCCCATCCCATCCTCGTATATTGTTATGATTTGGACCTCAAGTGAGCAAGATAGTAATTTTACGATTTCTATAAGTTTCCTGGGGCATATAATTAGAGGTTAAACGACTTACCTGTAAGGAAGTTCAATCCTCAATTATACGAGATGGCCCCCGTTCGAAGAGATCACACATGTAATTTATGTTTCGGCGCTCGTTTTGGCGTAATGTTTCAAGAAATATGGAATAACTGTTTCATAACCATAACCATGATATTACGAATACATTCAGTTTTGATCTGCCCAAATCATAGAAGGTCGTTTACATATGACCGCAGTTAGTCCAGCTGCACTTAAGGGGTCCATCACAGGATTTACAGGTTTGAATAATAAAACCTACAGATAAAAGCAACAGGCAACAGGACTGTTGATAAGCTATTTGGGAAACGTATGAACATGAACCCATGAAGCTATTTTGATACAAACATTCCAGGTAATTCACGATCTTTTTGTTTATTGGCCATAAAAAGTAGGCATCGTTTGGGTCTATAGATCCTTCCTTGAAAGTTTTCGAATAGCAGGTTTTTCACTCAAGTATCTACTAGTTACGGAAATCTTGAAATCTGAAATGTGAACGTGTCAGGTAAGAATCCCATTTTGGATATTCACAATAAATCTATTTTTGCAATTTGATTTTTTTCTCAAAAAGTATGACGATCTGAATTTTTCTTCTTGACGTCTATTTTTTTGCAATTGCCTCAATTTGAAAAGGTTGTACTTCTCTCAAATTCTAGGGAACAGTTTGATTTTGGAGATTCTTTCTGGTTGCGATAGTTTTTTTTTGAAGAAAAACAAAATATGCTTTTCCTTCAATCAGATTCAACACACTTCTTTGTCGAGTGATTAATTCCCAATGTTCAGTGGAAAGCTTTACTCCTGTTGGGTAGTTTACCTCTGCTTTATCTTGCGGTAGTATTTGCTGTCCCACCTATTCTTTCTTGGTAACGTGTCCCTCTTTGTTATCGTTAATCTTCGTTTGTACTCGTTGTAACACCTGTGACACCTCCCCTCCTTCTTTTTCCAATTTTTCTTCCAGGCACTTTAGACGATACAAGTATAATTGTGGTTAGATGTTGATGCTTGTTGCTAACAAGGAGCCACTTTGTTCTGTGGATATCATTTCTATATTCCAGCGACTTGCATTTCTTGGCAAAATTAGAACCAGACAGGCCATTTTGTCTATTTGCTGCTGCATCGCAATTTTTGTATGAAGTCGTTCAATTTCTAAGTATGACTGTTTTTCCTTTGTTGATATCGGGTGGGACATGTTAGGCAACAGCTCTCCGAGTCTCTAATAGCTCATGCATAGCTTACGTTGCCATGGTCTTTTGGCCTAGAATTTTTGTAATAGCATTGCAACTGACGGGCATGAATAATGCCCTTTCGTGTGATGTTTTGCAAATTCTGCTGAAATTTGATCTTTCTGTCGTCTTCACTTGATGGATACTGGCGAATGGATTTCTGGGTAAAGTGAGCAGAGAAAGCTCGCGTACATTCAGGTACTTGCAATTACTAAAAGTGTTGTATTTTCCCACCAGTTTTGTTTCCCAGCATTTTCGTTTAATTCCAAAGAAACGTAAAGCTCTCAACGTGCAGCCAGGTCTGCAGCTACCTCCTGTTCTTTGTATTTTTTGAGTGTGACCTGAGTAGATTTTCCAGATAGTCCACCGGCATATTATTGTCCTGTGCAGGTTAGTTAGCGGCTGGGAGATTTTAGCTTTTAGCTGAACGCAAACAGAAGTTTCCAGAGCCGAATTTACTCATTGCTTTTGCGGAGTTTTCCCAGTCGCTGTCTCCTGATGCACAAAGATTATTTCTTTGCAGCTGTCCGTGTGGGAACGGACCTGGTGTGGAGAACATTTGGCAGACGTCGATTCCTTTTCACATTTTGCGGTGACTATGATGGACGGATATTACTCACGTCTCTAGTCATTATTGAACTATTCCGCTTTATTCCGCGTGTGCCTTCATCCTTAATCAAATTATTACACTGCTAAGAAGTGTTTCGCAATTTTCTATCAAATCCCAGTCAGATTTTACTCTTATCAGGATGTTTTGGTACTGTTTTCTCTTTTGGGCTTTTTTTGGCGTGGTCGAAACACTGTAACATGATAAAAAATATTATAAGTGTGTTACTTACTTGTGGAAAATTTTTCCAGCATTCTTTGAAGCCTTCTCATTTCATTTTAGGTTGTCTTTGACTTCAACGATTTTTCTTTTTCTTGAATTCGGCATTGCACTTTTGTCGATTTAAGTACGCCCGAAAAACATCCGCACCGTCCGAGCGTAAGAAACATAATGACGAGTGAGTGGGCTATTATACAGGGTGTTTCAGGGATGATAGCAAAAAATTCAACTGTGGGTAGATCTCGTCAAAATATGACGAAAACCTATGCACCATTTTGCAAAGTTCGGCCTAATGACGAAGATTCCGGATTTTTTCGGATTCCAAAAATTTGTTACTCAGGAACGTTTCGACAAATTTAGCTTTAATTCAGCATAAGCTGGTTTGTCATAATTATCTATCAACCTGCCAAATTTGGAAAGAATACAATCAAAGGCGTAGAAGTTATAAGGGGTCACCTTAAATCAACTTTCCTTCGGATGCTTCTAAATTATTGACCCTCATAACTCCTACACCACTGGTTGGATTCTTCCCAAATTTGACAGATTGATAGATAATTATGACAAACCAGCTTATGCCGAATTAAAGCTAAATTTGTCAAAACGTTCCCGAGTTACAAATTTTTGAAATCCGAAAAAAGTGAACTTTAGCGGGCTGTATCTTCGTCATTAGACCGAACTTTGCAAAATGGTATATCGGCTTTCGTCATATTTTGACGAGATCTACCCACAGTTGAATTTTTTGCTATCATCCCTGAAACACACTGTATAAGAGGTGGCATGAGGAGGGCATGGTTATGAAACAGTTATTTCATATTTCTTGAAACATTACGCCAAAACGAGCGCCGAAATATAAAATACATGTGTGATCTTGAGGACGGGGCCATTGAGGTATAATTGTGGTATAATGTTTGAGTCGCACATGACGATTCACAAAGTTTCAGATCACTATGCTAACGTAGTGAAAGTCCCATCGATGTGATGGACTCGGTTTGCATTTTGTCGTTGGATGCACAGTTTTATTCTAAGACTCTAGTTCTAATAAAAATTCCGAGTGCCTAACGGGGTTGGTCCGAACCCAGCGCGAGATCTTGTTGGGCAGGAGCAAAAATACCACACGTCAAATGTTGTATTTTTTTCTTCTCTCAAATAAGAGAAGTTCTGAGAACTCCATTCTTGAAGGTATAATTATATTTTGTATTTCAGTGCTCTAAACTACGAAGAGGTATCACTGACACAATTCCACAAAGCGATTTCTTCCAAACACCAATTCATCTTTTTCTAGCTGATGCGTAGACGACCAGCATCGCACACCACACGGGATACGATCCGGTTGTTCCGATATCGGAGGACAAGCGTAGGATGAGGAAGGATGCGAGAAGAAGGACGATATGCCAGCGTGCATGGTGTGTGGTGCGGTGACTGCGGTGGCAGCGGGCGGAGGTGGAGACGAACAAAGAACGTACATTTATTTCGGCAATCGCATCTCTTCTGCAGAGATATCGTTTGAGCCAAGTGTCTGCCCTGACATCGGTTTGTCTTGGTCGTGTGTTCGCGCTTGATGTGTCTTTTGCCATCCGGGGCGACGTCGGATTTATCTAGCGGCAGAGTTACAGCGTCGTCCTCCTCTCCATCCCCATCCTCGCTCGTCGTCCTCGTCACCAACAGCGAGTTGCTGATGGCGGGTAATCTAATTTCGCCTAGCCAGCGGCCATTTGCAAACGGTACAATATCTGAAAATAAGACGGGGATCACACTGATCACTCCGGGGTTATCGCTCGTCGTAGAGGCGGCAGCGCAGCTCAACGGCGGTGGTACGGCCGTCCTCTCGCCATCGCCGTCGTCATAATAATAATTCCGGGTTTCCAGCGACGTCGTTCCAGCTCGTCACCAGGCCGCAACGTAATATGATTAAATGGATTAAATAGACAGGGGCGACAGACCCGAATACGCTTTCTTACCGCGTGCATGCGGAATTAAATAGAAATTACACAAAGTGTAATTTTCACCGCTTGTATGTTTGAAACTGCTCTACTAAATATTCATTTCATGTGAAAACTTTGTAACTGTTGCTGTTCCACCCTGTTGGTGTTACCCAAATTATTCCAATGGAAATGAATTAGCCGCGTGGGTTCGGCTGTGCCTGGTTGTTCTGCTTTCCCCTATCCGGCGGTTGCCCCACTCTCCCCTACTAAGCGGTGACAGCGCCGGCCAGCAGTGTCACGGGTGACAGGTGACGGATCCAAAGTGAAGGCTGTCAACGAAAAGTAAACAACCCAAGTATTCGAGACAAATAACGTTACTTTATTGAGTTAATTATTGCTTAAAACAGGGCCGGTACGTATACCATTGATGCGCGTTCACAAGGCGTGACGCCGGATCTCTTTGGCTTCTTTGTAGTTGGCACCAGACCGACGAGAGGCGTACCACCCGAGTTCGACGTGGGGTTCCGATGGGTGATGGGCATCAAACACGTGCCCGCCACAATAAAACCTGCAGAACGCGATCCAGAAAGTACCCGCACCCTTCGGAAGGTCTACCCGCCTACTACCCCTACCTGAGCCTGAGAGTTAAGTACTGGTCCTTAACGGTTTCCTATCCTACTGGAGTGGTTAATGTGCGTTTGCTGCACCGTGCACAAAGGGGAAAGCACGCTCTACAAGATCTTAATCGCTACGGTCAGTGGATGGTAAAAATGAAACGACCTCACGCCAAATCCGAGCAGTCGCAACGTCCTGGGGGAATGATGGTGGCCGCCGAGGTGGATCAAGTTGGGTGCCTGTGTGGCCGCTGGGCGTCGAGCCGGTGGACGTCGTGCCAAACGAGTGGCGTAGGGGCGCAGTCCTGGGAGAAGTACACGGCTTCACTGGGCACGCTCTAGCCCCCGAAAAGGTCTCAACAGCCCTCGGGAGCCCGGTACTGACAGAAATGATGCCGATGGCACCGTACCACAAAATGTCAACGCACCGGACTATTTCCGCCTTCTTCCAAGGAGCCAAGGAACTGGATGATGTCAGTGGGTGGCGTTTGGGCCCGGGATTAGCACCTCGACTTCGCCGTGGACAATGCTCCAAAAATGCACAACATGCACCAGCCTGCACTGCTGGATTTTTCCAAAAGAAATCCACTCTTTCAAGTCGAGGTGACCGGTATAAAAATAAATCGTCTTTTTTTTTTCGACAGTCAGATCTCTTATCTCCCAGACGTCTGGAGCCGCAAAAACGACCCATCTCGTCCAAATGCGCCAACCGATAACGCGCCAATATTTGAAATTGTGATCACAGCCCCACATCCGAAATTGTGCCCGTAACAACTTCAACGACATCGTGGCCACAAAAGTAGCAATTGCCAGAATAAAGTTGCGATTGTCAGAAAAAAGTGTCAATTGAGAGACAAAAGTGGCAATTGCCAGAATAGAGTCACAATTGACAGAAAAAAGTGTCAATTGACAGAGTAAAGTCCAAATTGACCTTTCCAATTTTAGGAGATAGAAAGTACATGGTTTTTCGAGGTCACCTTTGACGTTTTGACGTTTATGACGTTTGGACGTTTCGTTTCTGACTTTTGCGGGAATTTTGAATCGGTTAGCTATACTGTTCCCATTATCATGTGGGGAAAGTCACTAGAGCCCATAAGGGAGTTTTTAATGGACGAAGTAATAGAGTTTTTTCGTAGTAAGATGCACGTGTCTGGTGCAGCGTGATCCCTGGTGGTGCTGGTGCAGCTACACTTCCATCAAGTTTGGGTCTTTCCTGAACCGGTGCATGGTGATGCCGGGTGTATTCGTCTTATTCTCGCACTCGCATAGAGCGACACAACACCCTTGAACCATTTCTGTAAGTATCTTCTCAGTTTTCCTCTACATATAACACACTTATTGGCAAGAACGAGGGTAAGAACAAGTGAAATCATGAAATCCATGCTGAAATCAAATAAATACACGACAGAGCGCTTGTCAGATTCGAAAAATTTCCCATTGTCAGAAACGAAATGTCATATCTCAAGAAACATAGGACGCTTTCCAATAACTGCGACAAGACGGATACACAATGTCAAAGTGCACTTGCCAGCTCAATTCTAAACTCAGCCTCGCCAATGTTTTGATCGTGTCGACATGTGGTGCTATTACTGCTATTGGAACGCTAGCTGTGTCAAATTGTGTCGAATTGTGTCCTTATACGCCTTATTGGGAAGCGCCCAATGACCTCGATTAACCGTATCTTATACGCATGACGTCACAGTAAAGAGAGACAACGGAAAATTGGAGACCTCAATTGCCAGAAAAAAGTCAATTTACAGAAAAAAGTGTCAATTACAAAAAAAAAGAACTTTCATTCAGCTCTGCGCCTTCGTATTATTCAATTCCTTTGAGGGATTCTACAAAGAAAAGTTTCATTTGGATTAGGAAATTTTCTTCCTTGCGAAGCTTCCAATACTTTCAAGTAGCGCCTTACGTCTCCGCTAAATATGCGACAGGCTGCGACCCAGAGCAGCCATTCATGAACAACTACAAATGACGCGTCATGACACGTATAACAACTGCCCATATCGTTGAGACCCCCAGAAGAGATCCGTTGAATGTGCACCTTGTCCACCTCTCCCGTAATAAACTGCTCGTCAAAAGTTAAGCATAGACCAAAATTTGCACCAATTTCAAGTAAGGATTTCTTCGGGGAAGGATATCTGATTTGAAAAAAATGTATGGTGCTTGGTAGAGCTTTTCTTCAGGTACAAGACGCTATGTCAATTCACGTCACCATTGACTTTGTCCATGATATACAGGATGCCAAAGAAGGAGTGTCAAAAGTGTTAATTTTTGAAGTCGTGGAACTTTTTTAGAAAAAATTCCGGATTTTTTTTCTATTGAGTTTCAGAAAGCGGATATCAATATCTCGAAACGGTTTTTGATTTTTGATCGTATTTTGTTTTTTCAAAGAGTTCTTGATTTTTTTGTGAAATTTAGATTTTTTGATGCAGAATTTGCTAGAGCAGTTGCTTTTTCTTGAAAATTCACAGAAACGTACACAGTTGCTGGATAAATTATACCATGCGAAAACTGACCTCATGGATCTCCAGAAGAGGTCATCCTCTGGACCTCTTCAGGGGAGATGCCCAATGACGCATGCTGCGACATCACTTTGACACTTATTGAACCCAGCTTGGATAAAAATGCAAGACTTGTAACCATACGTTACATCAAAATCACCATGGTTACCAATCAGTCCCATAATGGGTGATTTTGTTACTGCCCAAGTCACTGGAAATTTTCAGAAGTGATATCTCCTAGACGAGTAGAGATAGAGCCATAATTCTTTTTTTGATTTCAATCGGACACATTATTGGTCATTCAAGCATGATGTGCAAATTTTTCACGTTTATACTTTTTCAGTGGTGGGGGGAAATTTTGACGTTTGTCATCTCAGATTTTTTTTTTGTATTTGTCATCATTGAAATGTCAACATGAATGTTATCTACCACTTCCACATCAGTAGTGAAAACAAAAGACCAACGAAGGTTTTCTCAGGAAACCTGGACTGTGAGGAAGAAAAACACCGAACGCAAACTTGAAATTCATCAGCTGAAATTGACAGTATACATTCATGTTGACATTTCAATGATGACAAGTACAAGAAAAAAAATCTGACATGACAAACGTCAAAATCACCCCCCACCACTGAAAAAGTATGAAGGTAAAAAATTTGCACATCATGCTCGAATGATCAATAATGTGTCCAATTGAAATCAAAAAAAGGATTTTTTTGTCTCTATCTCTACTCTCTAGGAGATATCACTTTTGAAAATTTCCAGTGACTTGGGGAGTAACAAAATCACCCATGATGGGACTGATTGGTAACCATGGTAATTTTGATGTAACGTATGGTTACAAGTCTTGCATTTTTATCCATGCTGGGTTCAATAAGTGTCAAAGTGATGTCGCAGCATGCGTCATTGGGCATCTCCCCTGAAGAGGTCCAGAGGATGACCTCTTCTGGAGGTCCATGAGGTCAGTTTTCGCATGGTATAATTCATCCAGCAACTGTGTACGTTGTTACCGGTATTTTTCCTCCTGGATGGTGGTGCTCGTGGCTGTCACAGTGACAGGACGCGTGTTTTTAATCAAGAAACGACAGAGATGGTGATCAACAAAAACACGGCTAGCGTACGGGAGCAGAAAACTAATAATAAAAGTATAACAGGCGGTGAAAAAGTTAAATTCGTGTATTGGGCACGATGCCGATGGTTAACACGGTGAGTTGTGCAACCGGAAAGTGAATACAGGGTATTGAATAACTTATTCCAGGGACGTGCCAGGTGGTCGGTGGACTCAAGTGAAGTGGCGTCCCGAAGTCCGAGTCTTACCACCAATCCACCAGTCTACTACAGCAAGAAGTACCTAAAGGACCGTTTATCAGCGTACGACGTGTCGCAGTACCCTAATGTGTGAGCTCACCTATCAGTTACGACATGAAACGCGAAACTTCAACACCGGGGGTACGGGACTTACTGCAGGAGAATAGAGAAAAATGGCAAGAGGGGCTTACGGACGCTTGAGGCGATGACAACCTCCTCCCACGTGGCCGTCCGGATCACCGCTACTGGACGCGAAGTTCGGGTCGGGGCCCTTCTCCGCAGATGGATGGGGTGGGTTCGGCTTCTGTTGGTCCACCCTGGCCGAAGAGGATGTCGTGGGGCGAGTGATGGTGCTGTGGGGTTCTGTGCCAGCCCGGCTGTCGATGTTGCCTCGTGATATGAGGCACAGGATCCCAACAATTGGCCACGAAATGGTTCAACCCGAGATGGTGGTGTCGAACGTAACCTCACTCCGGTGGTGGGCAACAGGTGATTGTGGGGTACGGGGATCGTACTTCGTGAACCGAAGGTGTATAATAAAAACCTAAAAGATTACTTTTCAGGGACTGTAATCAAAGAGGAAGGCACCGCAGTGCGACATACCCTAGATGGGGAGGGTTTTTCCACGTAGCGAGTGGGCTTACTTGCTGTTTCTCTCCGGGGTTCGCCGTTGGGACCGAGTTTGCTCCAAAACTTGGCGGTCGCCGATGAGGAGGACAGAATCGAGCTGTCGATATATATCTGCCAACCTCCTACGAGAAATTGACCCCTTTTTGAAATTGCCACTGCACTCGTGTGAGAAAGTTAGAGGAATAAAATGGCTCTCCCTTATCAGAACCAAGATTTTTATTCAATAAAAACTGTCCCCTCCCAGAGATCGAAGGAGGGAGTCCGTCACGCGATGACAGATGTCATTGTCAGGTTTGTTTACCTTTTAAACGGAGGTTGATCCCGGCTTCCGGAGAGAATTTTTGTGCGTAACAAACTCCCCCCGAACCTCCAAGAAATTTTCTGAAGGAAAATTTCAAAGACAATTCGGACAAAGACAAGACGAATGTTGGAAGAAGAGAGAGAAGTTAGAAAACGTGAATATTCACCATACTTTCGAGATAACCAGAGATGAATGGAAAGTGAGACCTGTGGAGCATTAAAAAAAAACCGAAGAAGAAAGGTCGAAAAAATGAAGACTATAAAGATCATTGAGCAGTGGTGTCCTGCTTCAAGTCTTTCGCGTGGTATGTCCCCACCTTCCGACCGTTCTCCCCGGACAACTCATATGTCCACGGCGAGACCTTCTTTGAAATGAAAAAGGGACCGACGAATTTGGGCGCCAGTTTGGCGGAAAAATACTGGCCTGCGCTAGACTGCGCGAAGTTCTTGTGCCAGACTGTGTCACCCACGGCAAACTGGGTCGGTCTCCGGCGCAAATCGTACTGAGCTTTACTCCGATCATGGGCCTGACGCAGCTTCAGGCGAACGTTTTGAAAAATGCGCTGAAAGTGTTGTTCCTGCGGTTCAGGAGCCTCATCTTCACCCTTCAGCCGACTCGCAACGTCGTAATCCTCTCCGTTTACGCACATCTGCCTACCAAAATTGACGTAGTAAGGGGTGAATCCCGTCGCGTCACTCCGTGATGTGCGCATGGCACACGCAGCCTTTTGGAGGTGACGCTCCCACTCCCTGTGGTTCTCACCCACATACGACGCCAGCATGGTTTTCAGCGTGCGGTGGTATCGCTCGACAGCGTTGGCTTGGGGGTGATGAACGGCGGTATAGGTGATACGTGTTCCATACTGTTCGGCAAAGTCCCTGAATTCTCTGGAAACGAACTGTTTGCCGTTGTCCGTCACCATCGTCTTTGGCACGCCAAACAGCAAGAAGACGTGGTCTTCCAACAACTTCACCACATTTTTGGCCAAAGCCGTCCGAAGAGGAAGAAAAATGGAAAATTTAGAAAAATGGTCGAGAATAGACAATATGAAAAGATTTCCTCCATGGGACTTCGGTAAGGGACCGACGAGATCTACGTAAATGAGTTCCCACGGATTGGAGACGTCAACTCGGCCGCACATGTGGCCAGCTGGAGCCTTCTGCTCTGGTTTTTGTGCGAGGCACACCCTGCACTTCCGAACCCAGGAAGCTACATCCGAGGACATTGCTGGCCAGTAATATTTCATCGCCACGCGGTGAAATGTCCTGGAGATACCCCCGTGTCCGGATGTCGGGGCCTGATGAGCCTCTTCAAGAATCCTGTCCCGATGTTCTTTGGGAACAACGATCCTCCAGCTTCGAGCGTAGCCGCTGTGTAGACTCGGGGCCTTACAATTTTTCACAAGGGTTCCATTCTCCACTCTCCACAACGGAAAATCGAGCGGTTGATCAGACACTCGTTGCCGCATGTTGATATACCACGCGTCGGTGACATTGTCGAAGTCCATGGGGCACAGCTCTGAGATCCTCGGCACGGCTCGGCTTAGCGCGTCGGGCAAGACGTTGTCGACTCCGCGACGATGTACGACTTCAAAATCATACTGTTGGAGCCGGACGCTCCACCGCGCCAGCCTACCATTCGGATCTCTCAGGCTGTGCAACCATTTAAGTGCGAAATGGTCTGTCACGACGATGAAGTGGGTGGCCTCAACATACGGACGAAGCTTCTCAATCGCCCACACCACCGCGAGCAGCTCCTTCTCTGTAGCGCTGTATTTACGTTCACAGGCATTCAACGAGCGACTTATATAACATATGACGTGTTCACCTTGTCCATCCTCCTGCGTAAGCACAGCACCGACGCCGTAGTCACTCGCGTCACACTGGATAGTGAACGGCTTGGTGTAATCGGGACAGGACATGACCGGAGCCGTGATGAGGCACTCCTTGAGAGTCTGGAAGGCCCGTTGACAATCGTCACTCCACTCGAACGGGACGTCTTTCCTTAGCAACTTGGAAATGGGGGCGACGACGGACGAAAACTTCGGTACAAACCGTCTGTACCACCCCGCCATTCCCAAGATGCGTCGTACTTCCTTCACTCGTTTCGGCGGAGGAATATCAACGATGGCCTGCACCTTCCCGGGATCCACATGTAGGCCCTGTCCGTCGACTATGTAGCCGAGGTATTTCAGCTCGGATCGGCAGAGCTGGCATTTGTCACGGCTCACAACCAGACCTGCTCTGTTCAGCCGCTCGAAGACATCCTTCAACACGCTCAGGTGTTGGTCGAAGGTCTCCGTCACGATGACGATGTCGTCCAAATAGACGAACACTGATGGTTCGAGTTCCGGTCCCAGGACGCGGTCGACTAGCCTTTGCCAAGTGGCCGGCGCGTTATGCAAGCCGAACGGCATTCGCTTGAACTGGAAAAGTCCACGCCCTAGAACAGTAAACGCTGTCATCGGCTTGGATGCTTCTTCGACCTTCACCTGCCAGTAGGCGGACTTAATGTCTAACGAAGACAGGTATCGGGCGCGTCCCAGGCGATCGAGAATGGACGTAATGTAGGGCAAGGGATATGCATCCCGGTCAGTCACAGCATTCACCCGACGGTAATCAATGCAGAAGCGGTACTGGCTCGGTGACTTCTTGACCATCACGATCGGAGAAGCCCACGGTGACTTGGAAGGCTCTATCACCCCCACCTCCAGCATTTTGTCCAACTCTGCGTCGACGTGATGCTGAAGTGCCGGAGATAAGGGGTAATAACGCTGTTTGATGGGCTCCACCCCCGGCTTGAGTCTGATCCGGTGTTCCACCAGGTCCGTGCAACCCAGCGCGGGAGCAGGTTCCACCAGAAACGTATCCAAAAGCGCTGCCAACCGTTGCCGCTGCTCCTCCGAAAGCGCAGCTTCCGCCGTCACACTGCCAATTTCCGCCACTACCGATGGTGCTTCCACAAAGTCCTGAGAGAGATCCAGAGCTAGTCGCATTCGCCGGATGAAATCGGAGCCCAATATCAGGGTGTGAGACAGACTCGGAAGAGCGAGAATCTCGAACAACTTCTCGGCTGTGCCAACCGTTATGGGTACTCGGTAAGCCCCTAGCGTTCCCACCCTCTGACCGTTGGCAACGCGGCATTCTGCAATCCGAGCAGCAACTGGTCTGCAGCCAACTCGCTCTAGAAGGCGAACACCCTCTGGTCCCACACAGGTGTGAGAAGCTCCTGTGTCGAGAAGCCCAATCATCTCCACTCCCCAAATCCGAACTCTGAAGTACGGTCGAACGTCCTCTGGCAGATGTGACAAACGGTAACGGATGGTGTTGACCGATACTGATGATTTGCGCGAAGGCACTCGTCGGTCTCGAGCACTCTCGCTACTCAGTTTTCCGACGACTGAAACTTCGAGTGGGACGTTTTCGGCTTGCAGGTCGGACAGCGTGTGTAGGACGTACCCTGCGCCCCGCAACGATGGCAATACAGCGTTTCTGGAGCTGTGCATGCCCTGGCGGTGTGTCCAGGCTGTCGACAATTCCAGCACATAAACTCCCTTCTCGGTGCCGATGGTGCTTCTGCAGGTTTCTTCAGGCGTGACGGCGGTGACTGTATTTCTGAGATTTTTCCCGCCGCAGAGGACACAGTTGGTAGGCCGGTGAAGACCGAAATTGGATCTTTTGACTTCACTCCGCCTGGCAGTCTCGCGAACGACAGGTCCGGTTCCAACAGTTGACCTTTGTTAACTGGAGGAGGTTTATATCTGGCGGCGGACATGCGACTGTCTTCAATCAGCCGACAGAATCTTGTCAGTTCCTCTACATTCCGCGCCTGGCACTGAAATTGTTCCACCTGTAAGTACGGCAAAAGATTGGAACGGATCGTCGATAAACGCAGAGAATCTGGTACAGGCGAAGACATTCTCATGAACAGATTCTCCAATGCCGAGATGAAATGAACCACGCCTTCCTCTGGATGCTGTGTGCGTTCCCGAATTTCATCCCAAAGTCGGCGGTCATAATCGTACGGCTGGAATGCGAACCGTAGTCCATCAACCAAATTTTCCCAGCAGGCGAATCTGTGCCTGTTCGCTCGAAAATAGTGCAGTGCATCTCCCGTTAAGATGTCCGGGGCGGCGTAGAACAGCTGGTGCTTCGTCACTCCCCTGGATACACACAGCTCTTCCGCCCTCAAAATGAAAGCGGCCAAGCTGGTCGAATTTCCGTCAAAGCTCAACCCCCACTTCCAAGCAGAGATTGAAGTGACAGAGGATGATGGATAAGTTGGGCCTGCTGATGGAAAAGCTTGAGACTGACTTGGCAGAGATGTGGTGAACATGTTCAATCCCCCAGAAGAGTAGAGATGTGGATAATAAGGTTGATGAGGTTGCTGTCCCGGTAGCTGAACAGAAGATAACGGCTGCTGGACCGAGCAGGGTGGCTGTTGCCACGGTAAAGGTGGTTGTTGTACCTGCTGTTGTTGAAATTGCTGTAGAGACTGTTGTTGTGGAAAATGTGTTGGTAGAGAATGTGGTAATAGAGAATGTTGTTGTAGAGAGTGTTGTTGTACAGTTGAATACTGTTGCGACAGTAGAGGTGGTTGCTGGACAGTTGAATACTGTTGCGATGGTAAAGGTGGTTGCTGAACAGTTGAATACTGTTGCTGTTGGGCCTGTTGCTGTTGTTGCTGGAGTTGTGCCAAAAACTGTTGTTGTTGCTGAAATAGTTGTTGCTGTTGTAATGGCATCACAAACATTGGTTGCTGGACCTGAGGCGCCACGTAAATACCGGTTTCGTCGGCGTTCGTCACTACCGGCGTAGACGTCTCTTCAGGGACCGAACTTTTTACAGCCGGATCGAACACCAGCAGATCAAGCACCTCCAGCAAGTCCGAACTTATGTTGTGCAAGTCCTCCCGCAACTTTTTCTGCTCGACCTCAGGAACAGCTCCGTCTTTGGGAATGTTTTCTTCTTCTCCCTGCTCGGAGGTCGCCACCCCTGTCGCTACTTCTTTCTTCTCCGGCTCCGCGGAGCGAAGAAAAGCGTTATGCAGTCCGATCGACAGTTCCTCGCACAGACTCATCATCTGCAACCGTTTCTCCCCCAAATCTTCGTCGCGAGTCGTCAACCGGGAAAGTCGACCCTGAACATGGATCAATCGGGTATTGATGCTGCTGTAATCGTTGAGTCGATTTTCGACTTGAAAGTCCCCAATGCGTCGAGCCAACTGTTCGAGCTTCATTTTACACTGGAGCGCCTCCGTTTGAGGGTCCAGTCCCGGATCGACTAAGGCTACCGTTCCCGCCTGAATCGCATCCCGCAACAATACCCGGTTGCCGTCCATCTTTGTTGCTGGATTAATGCCACGGATCAGCAATTCATACTTGAGCTCATCGCCCAGTAATCGGTAAGGATCCATAATGGTGGAACTCATAGGTATCGCCATATAACTACCGTGTAAGAAAACTATAAAAAGAAGGTGTGTCGCTACTTGAAGAAAAAACAAAAAAATGGAAAATCAGAATCTTACAGAAATTTGGATATTAATTTCTGAAAGGTATAACTACAATTGAAACTCGGCTTACTGAAAGAAAACCGAAGGTATCTCCTGTAAAACTTATAAGGAAACACCAAAACAACCAAAAAATCAGTATTTATTTCTTGAGATTTCGAAATAAATCTTTACTTTCGTTGAAATATTTTTTTTTTTTTGGCGCAGGCCGAAACCGACCCCCCAACCAAAAAAAGAACGAAAAAAACTTCTCGGACGAGAATTTGAACCGTTTGACCGTTCTGGAAGCGCTTCCCGAACGATCCGCACTTGAATACTATAGGCCTATAGCTACTTCAACTTAAAACTAATTACTAAACTAAATATGTACTATATACACTGCTTAAATTTTCTTTAAGAAAATTTATCTAAAAAAGAAGGAAGAAAAGAAACCTCTGCGAACTCGACCGAGATCTCGAATCTAAAACTGAAGAAAAAATACCTCGCCTTGTGTCGTCCCAGAAGTCCACCTGAAAGAACGAGAAAGCGAAAATAAATTCTCAAGCTCTACACCGTATCACGTAATTAAATTTGTGCACGCGTTTGTAACAAACAAACCACTCTCAGAGCATAAAAAGGGCAGAAAACACCAAAACCATTAAATTTATTTAAATTGGGCGCCAAATTGTTACCGGTATTTTTCCTCCTGGATGGTGGTGCTCGTGGCTGTCACAGTGACAGGACGCGTGTTTTTAATCAAGAAACGACAGAGATGGTGATCAACAAAAACACGGCTAGCGTACGGGAGCAGGAAACTAATAATAAAAGTATAACAGGCGGTGAAAAAGTTAAATTCGTGTATTGGGCACGATGCCGATGGTTAACACGGTGAGTTGTGCAACCGGAAAGTGAATACAGGGTATTGAATAACTTATTCCAGGGACGTGCCAGGTGGTCGGTGGACTCAAGTGAAGTGGCGTCCCGAAGTCCGAGTCTTACCACCAATCCACCAGTCTACTACAGCAAGAAGTACCTAAAGGACCGTTTATCAGCGTACGACGTGTCGCAGTACCCTAATGTGTGAGCTCACCTATCAGTTACGACATGAAACGCGAAACTTCAACACCGGGGGTACGGGACTTACTGCAGGAGAATAGAGAAAAATGGCAAGAGGGGCTTACGGACGCTTGAGGCGATGACAACCTCCTCCCACGTGGCCGTCCGGATCACCGCTACTGGACGCGAAGTTCGGGTCGGGGCCCTTCTCCGCAGATGGATGGGGTGGGTTCGGCTTCTGTTGGTCCACCCTGGCCGAAGAGGATGTCGTGGGGCGAGTGATGGTGCTGTGGGGTTCTGTGCCAGCCCGGCTGTCGATGTTGCCTCGTGATATGAGGCACAGGATCCCAACAATTGGCCACGAAATGGTTCAACCCGAGATGGTGGTGTCGAACGTAACCTCACTCCGGTGGTGGGCAACAGGTGATTGTGGGGTACGGGGATCGTACTTCGTGAACCGAAGGTGTATAATAAAAACCTAAAAGATTACTTTTCAGGGACTGTAATCAAAGAGGAAGGCACCGCAGTGCGACATACCCTAGATGGGGAGGGTTTTTCCACGTAGCGAGTGGGCTTACTTGCTGTTTCTCTCCGGGGTTCGCCGTTGGGACCGAGTTTGCTCCAAAACTTGGCGGTCGCCGATGAGGAGGACAGAATCGAGCTGTCGATATATATCTGCCAACCTCCTACGAGAAATTGACCCCTTTTTGAAATTGCCACTGCACTCGTGTGAGAAAGTTAGAGGAATAAAATGGCTCTCCCTTATCAGAACCAAGATTTTTATTCAATAAAAACTGTCCCCTCCCAGAGATCGAAGGAGGGAGTCCGTCACGCGATGACAGATGTCATTGTCAGGTTTGTTTACCTTTTAAACGGAGGTTGATCCCGGCTTCCGGAGAGAATTTTTGTGCGTAACAACGTTTCTGAGAATTTTCATGAAACAGCAACTGCTCTAGCAAATTCTGCATCAAAAAATCTAAATTTCACAAAAAAATCAAGAACTCTTTGAAAAAACAAAATACGATCAAAAGTCAAAAACCGTTTCGAGATATTGATATCCGCTTTCTAAAACTCAATAGAAAAAAAATCCGGATTTTTTTCTAAAAAAGTTCCACGACTTCAAAAATTAACACTTTTGACACTCCTTCTTTGGCATCCTGTATATCATGGACAAAGTCAATGGTGCCGTAAGTCGACATAGCGTCTTGCAGCTGAAGAAAAGGTCTACCAGCCACCATAAACTTTTTTCAAATCGGATATTTTTTGCCCAATATATCCATGCTTGAAATTGCAGCAAATTTTGTTCTATGCTTAACTTTTGACGAGCAGTTTATTCTACAACGGAGCGCGAAGCTTTGGCAATGGATTTTGCACTTTGGAAGTTTTGAGGATATTTGAGAGGAAATAAAGTACGTTCAGAGGGCGCATACACGTGACGTTTATAATTTTTCAAAAGCATTTCCAGGCGTATTTCTCAAGTGAACGCAAAACTATTTGGCACGAACACAGCAGTGATCATCCTCCAGGGTATGAAACAATGATCCCATCAGTTTCTTTACTGCTTTTTGAATAAATCGCTAATAAGCAAAAACTGAATTTTTTTTTTCTGGGTCAGGATTAAACGTTTAGCGAATGAACAGTATTTCAATCCCTAGGTCACTTTTTGTTGAAACTTACTGCAAAAGGTCATCAAATGAAATTGCTTAGTTTTTGAGATCATGCCTTTGCAAGAAGTAGATGCACTCCGAAATTTTCTCACCACTCAACAGTTTGGCTACTGTCTGACAGGTGTCGCTGCTCTAGGATCCCTCAGGTAACTAGGATATTCCTTGCTCCCAGTTTCACTCAACAGTAATTGTCAACATTCAAGGTTAAGAGCGATTGTCAATATCAAGCATACCCAAATATAAAAGCAAGAAGACCATACATAATACATCGGCTTTATTAGGTAGGTAACAACAAAAATTCATTCCGAGGGTGTCGTGCGCAACTGTCCATGGATGCGCAAGAATCCGAATAGTGCGTTAAATTGACCCACTGACTAACGCGCCGCATTTAATTACAGAACACCTCACTACTACATTGTCTGATTTTTTGTTCTGAAATTCTGCATTTGTAATAAATAATAGGTACCAAACACAACACAGCTTCACTAATGTCGCTATCGCCAACATCATCACATCTCACAGTCACAACACATCTTTGCAAAATCACCCTCAGGTGGACCAAAAGCGACCAAGGGAACGAAGGGAATGAGGAAGCGGACCTACTGGCGAAAAGGGGGGGCTAAGAGTCCTTTAACAGGGCCAGAACCGTCCTGCTGTTTGTCATATTGAACAGTCCGGGGGGAAATGGAAAACCTGTTGAACAAACACACCTTACACTGGACGAACGCCCTTGAACTGAGGCAGTCGCGAATGTTTATCGGCGGACCTTCTAGAGAAAGAGCAAAAGAACTAAGAGATCTTAGCAAGAACCAGCTAAGATGGGCAGTTGGACTATTCACGTCACACTGTTCGCTCATGAAACATTTTACCACCATAAAGGTGAAAGACGACCCTGACTGTAGGCTATGTAGCGAAGAGGAGGAAACTTCTCTCCACATACTATGTCAGTGCCCTGCTCTTGGAGCAGTCAGACATTCGTACTTTGGGGCTATGTATATATCGTGTGATCTAATGAATTCTTATTTTAGGTAGGCTGTGGCCTGGTCAAATTCAGGGGTGCGAAGCTGCGTTCGGCTAGGCCACAACCTACTTGAAATAAGAATTCATTTGATCACACGATAGAACCAGACGAGATAACAACCAAACCCATAAGTCTCGTACTCAACTTCTTCGAGGCAACGGGGCTTAAGAAATGAACATCCAAGGGGCACAATAAACCGTTGTTTCAGTGCAAGGGGTAACCTAAACCCAAGAGACTAATAATAATAATGTGTTCATCAACCTTTATCGTTACAGGATCTATTATGAATGGTAATATGACAAAACCCGCCATCGATGGAACTAATAAAATTGAACACAGAAATTTAAATATTAATTTCTGGTACATTTTCCGCGATGCTTATCCTGCATGTCTCGTCAATAATTTACGTGCATTTTTACCAATTTATGTCCGACACACTCCCCGTTATTTAGCGCCCGGCGGCAGTGCTCAGTACATTGTTTGGCTTTTTTCTGTGCGTGTACCTACACCAGATACAAACAAAATTTGTTTCGGCACGGGATTTACATAATTTTTCAATTTATATACGCCGTGTTCTAAATAAAATATTATGGATTATTTTGTGTCCATGATTAAACGATTCGGATTTAGCAAAAAAAGCAAACAAGAGTGAGCAATATAGGTAATAGCAGGTGAAAGTGGTGGTGGGTTGGTATCTAAATAAAACGTTTGAGTAGATACGACAAATCGAAATTGTGTGGGCGTACAATACTAGAACAGGTAGCTACCTACAGAACATGGCTTCAATTACCTATATCAGTATGGACTGAAATAATGTTATAAAATTAGGTCGAAACTTCTGTACTTTTGATAGTGTTTCATGGAACTCGCTGGAGATTAGGACGTGCGAATAAGATACATCTTTTGAACTACTCGAAACAAAACGGCGTCATCAAGAAAGACAACTCTTTTGCCAAAAATTATTAATGACACCTTGATCAGCTTGTCTGGATCGGAATTGTTTTCGACGCTCGACTTGAGAAGTGGCTATTGGCAAGTTGAGCTCCATCCCGAGGAAAAATGGAGGACCGCGTTCTTCGCTGGAAATGTACAGTTCACTGTAATGTCTTTCGGGTTGTGTGATGCACCAGCTCACTCACCCAGCACTCCGTTTTTGATTCATCGCAAAATTTAGATGGCCGAAAAAATCTGCCAGAGTTTTTTTTCGAAAGATGGCGCTTGGCTTAAGGGACTTGGGCACAAGTCGAGCGAGAAAGATAACAAGGCTATACTATATCCGATAAGTTTATACGCTTTCAATTTGTGATTTATCCCCTCAATGAAATCACATCGCCATAAACGATAATAAAGATTTTTAAGGTTCACCGGAACGACCGGTTTTGTGTCTCGAGGCATATTTTTCGGATATCGTTATGGTTTGATTATTAAGGGGTGTGAGGATCGCTCGCGGCGGGTCCCCTAAAACTACCCACTTAACTTCCACATTGTCTTCCGTTTTATGGCAGGACTATAATACATCTGCTTGGTTTCAAACGACGACGACTCTCAGAATTACCACGCGTTTTTGTGTTCCCGAAAAGCAATTTTCCGCGCGCACATTCTTCCTGTGAGGGTATATAGATTCAAGTTTTGCAAGTTGTTCCCACCTGATGATTAGCGTGTTTTTTGATAGTCATTAATCTATTATGGTAAGTAATTAAAGTCGTCGCATTTTCCAAATTAAATTTGAAAAATGGAACGCCGGAGGCATCCACTCGCAGTGTGCAGTGCTAATTATTGTTAGTGGTGAGCGCTCTGTTTTTGTGCGGCGGCGGTTGTGGCTGGCGGGCATCAAAGTGTGCGAGAGAGTATAAAGTGGTGTTTGCCGGTGTCGGCAGTGGTGTGTGGATTTACTCTCTAACGCCAGCTTACCTTTCTCGATATACCTACCTACCTACCGTGCGAGGGAAAGTTAGTTTAACCGGTGGGTTTCCGGATTCGGGATGAGAAAGCTCTTTTTTGTCTGATCCCCTTTTAAGCGTATAATGAAACCGACATTGTCTTTATGCTTACGCGTTCGCAGCGTAAGCGAACGTCTGCACAATTTTGACTTTTTTTCTGTCATTGACGACTTCCGCAACACCAATGTTGGATTCTTGATTAGCGATTTGTCGCGGTTAAGCGGGGCGGAGCGATTTTTTACCTGGACCAGCCACATTCACTTTCGGTCTAAGCAAAAAATCGCAATAAATCGTAATCATGAACTAAGCTTACGATTTAAGCTTAAGGACGGAGTTATATTGGTGAAAAAAGAGTTGCGGAATCAATCCCTGTGGGTTTATTCCTTGACAGAATCTTACTATTCAGGTCTCCTTTGAAAGCTACAAGGATGTACTTTGGTTTGAGGCCATTGGAATTTCCGAAAACGAAAAAAAAAAACCCATTGTTTCTCGTTTTCGGAAATTCCAATGGGCTCAAACCAAAGTAAATCCTTGTAGCTTTTGAAAGAGCTAAAATGTCCTTGATGCCTGTATACACAATTTTTGCTGGAGGTAGACAGCCAAATTAATATCTTTCTTGGGAACAAAGTGAACTCCCAATACGACTTTTGTTTCATGAACAAATTGTCAGTTTTCCTACTCGTAGAACAATGATTATTGTATATTAGTGAAACAATACCTCTAGAATTCCAATCATATTTTGTGACCACAATGATGATGGTTGATAGTTTCACGAAGTTTTTCCAATACCTAACCGAATAATTTCTCAATTTGAAGATTTATACTCTTGGCTGAGGTCACGGATAAGCCATTCTCATTCACCTAAGATACTCTGGGCGCTGGGCAACTCGTATACTCCAGCTCTGCGCTGATGGGTTTATATGAGAAATGCTTCGAGTGGATAGACCAATCGAATTGCTCCAAATTCAAATTTGTCGAATTCGATTGGCTGCTGCAGTGGGTGCGCTTTCAATCTTGCTCGTATTGCGTCGCACTTGCATCACGTGATCCCTGCCCGCATCATCACTTGGCTACAAACGCGTGAATATTTTCCGAACTTGTCTATATGAAGACTTGCGCACAAGCAAAGGACCCGCCTCTATGAGAAGGTCTATTCAGAAATATTTAAACTGCGCACGCAATTGAAGTGGTGAAAAACCCAAAAATTTCAGTCGCATTCAAGGTGTCATAATTCACAACTCTTAAATTAGTGACTATTTTGAATCATTTTTTGCTTTCTGATTAGCTCACGTAATAAACTACAACATGTCGTGGGCCATTTTAGGTACAGGTGTTTTGTTATCAATTATACAGGGCGCTCAATCCGGTACTCCAAATATCGAAAAGTTTCAACAGCTCCCATTTCCCAAAAAAAATGATTTTGTTTTTTCCAGGTGCTCCAGGGGAGATGTTGTTCCCATTAGTCAGGTACCATAGGTTCAAAAAACTGATCTCGTGGGTTCCTTTGTGAAGGGGGCAAGATACCTTTTATTTCTTATAACTAGTCCTACATGTGGAGATACCGAAATGTTTTGGTGCCACTTTCAAAATGGCGGCCATTTGTTTGCGGTCACATTTATTCGCACCTGAATTGCTTCATTTTCACCCGATTTGAAAATTTTCTTTTTAAAAATACGTGAATTCATTCTCTATCCACTGCTGTCATCGGTTATCATTTATATCAATCTGTTTAACCGGAATTAGGAAAGAACTGAAAATTGTGATGACTTTCAGTCCTATAGGTTTCTCGACTGTTTCTCAACCTAATTCAAGCTGTATTAATCCTAACAGCATCTACAATAAATGAAGTTCACTAGAAACTCAGCTTGCTGGAAAAATATTGGCCACAAGTGATACAGTAGGGAAAGAAAGAGCGATATCCACGTAAAATGGTAAAATTGAATAGGAAAGTGCCGTATGTTTTTTCAGGAAGTGGGTATACGTGTGATTTTTTAGTTACTACTTCTCTGGCCTCTGAAGATACCTAAATGCTCTGGTACCAATTTCAAAATGGCGTCGTTCCAAAATGACGACACTCAACTTACGCCCATTTTCGCCCGACTCAAACCGATTTTAATGATTTTTCTTTTGATCAGGTATGGATTGATGTTCTCTATTTGCTATTGGCCGGAATTTGCATGTGTGCCGAATAGTTTTTTCGAAAAGCGGAAAAAAAAACTAGAAAATCAGTGCTTTTTACGATTCCTATTGCCTCAGGTGCTGCGTGCTTACCCGTGAGAGGCATGTCTGGGAAATATTTTGTTTATCATTCTCATATGTATGAAGTTACCGAAATGCTTTGGTGCCACTTTCAAAATGGGAGCGTACCGATTTGGCGGACACCTGGCTTTTGATAAGGTGTTCAATAATGCAAAAATTCCAACTCGGTAACCAAAAGAGTTATAATGATGAAAGTCACAAGTTAGATTTACAATTCAATGCTTGCTGGGATAAAACCAACCGCATCTCAATTTCTTGAGCCGTTTCTGAAAAACCACTGATTTATTTAAAAATGTCAATTTTCATGCAACTGACGATTAATATCAGGATTTGCCAGGAACGGCTTAAGAAATGGAGATGCGATTTGTTTTATCTCTACAAGCATTGAATTGTTAATCTACCTTGTGACTTTCACCACTATAACTCCTCTGGTTACCGAGTTGGAATTTTTGCATTATTGAACACCTTATCAAAATCCAGGTGGCCGCCAAATCGGTACGCCGTCATTTTGAAAGTGGCACCAAAGCATTACGGTAACTTCATACATATGAGAATAAAAAAAAATTTTTTCCAGACATGCCTCTCACGGGGAAGCACACAGCACCTGAGGCAATAGGAATCGTAAAAATCACTGATTTTCTAGTTTTTTTTCCACTTTATGAAAAAACTATTCGGCACACATGCAAATTTCGGACAATAGCAAATAGAGAACATCAATCCATACCTGATCAAAAGAAAAATCATCAAAATCGGTTTGAGCCGAGCGAAAATAGGCGTAAAGTCGAGTGTGAATCCATGTTACCAAAATCGAATGGTCGCCATTTTGGAACGACGCCATTTTGAAATTGGTATCAGAGCATTTAGGTGTCTTGAGAGGCTAGAGAAGTAGTAACTAACTAATCACACGTATCCCACTCCCTGAAATAACATACGGCACTTTCCTATTAAATTTTACCATTTTATGTGAATATCGCTCTTTTTTCCCATACTGTATCACTTGTAGCCATTATTTTTCCAGCAAGCTGAGTTTTTAGCTAACTTCATTTATTGTAGATGCTGTTCGGATCAATACAGCTTGAATCAGGTTGGGAAGCAGTCGAGAAACCTATACGACTAAAAGTCATAATAATTTTCAGTTTTTTTTTCTAATTTCATAAAAAGATTGATATGAATGATAACCAATGACAGCAGCGGATAGAGAATATAAATTCACGTATTTTAAAAAAGGAAAATTTCAAATCGGGTGAAAATGAAGCAATTTAGGTCCGAATAAATGTAACCAGAAACAAATGGCCGCCATTTTGCAAGGACGCTATTTTGAAAGTGGCATCAAAATATTTCGGTATCTCCACACATAGGACTATAAGAAACGAAAGGTCCCGTGGCCCCCTTTACGAAAGAGCCCACGGGATACCAGATGACCCCTGACTACATACCTCGAGGCGGTTTTGAAATTTTGGGTCTATCTCCTCCAATTACAGGGTGATCTCAAAAATGTAATCTTTTGGTTTTGCAGCAATAACTTCATTCGTTATTGACCGATTTAAAAAAAAAATAGATCTCTTGTTAAAGTCAAAGGCTCAGGTCAAAAGGATCAGGAATCGGAATTGACTTGAGATGAAAATTCTGGAAAAGGGATTGAATCAAAAGTGACTCAAATGACAAACTTCCTAGAGATCCGGTTTAGGGAAGGTATTGAACAAAAATCAACTTATCTTCAAACAAATCATTCTTCCTAAACATTTTGAGGCATTTCTCATTTGTATGGAGCAAAAATTGTCGGCAAGAATCCCAAATCACTAGTGCTTCCAAAGGAGAAAAGTGGACGTTTTTTACCTGAAAATGGACGTAACCTAAGTTACGAAGATCAGGACTGGTGCCTATCCCTTATTAAAGTGTGGAGGAAACATTCGACATAAAGAACATAACCCAGGTTACATGCATATTTAGTCGAGGATGGTCCTGGGATGGTCCAGTATTATCTTCTGGAAAGTGGATTTATGAAGTGGGTCAGTGAGTTCCGCACTGACAATTCTAATTTCATAAAATCAAAAAATACTTCGAAATGTTCACAAAAAATAGTCTGCTAGGAGGCAAGTTGATTTTTGTTCGGTTCTCCCCCATTCTCTCTTCAATCTCTCGTCCAGAAATTTTATCTATAAGGTTAATTCCGATCCTCGGCCCTTCTGACCTGAGTTTTTAGCTTTAACAAGAGCCCTTACATCCTCAAATCGGTCAACAACGAATAAAGCTTTTACTGGAAAAATCAAAAAGCTACATTTCTGAGATCATCCTGTAAAGTGTAACTGGATGAGGTAGACCCAAAATTTTAAAACCTTTCAACTTTTTGCAGTACCTGATTAAGCGCCCTGTATAATTAATACGAAGAACACTTGTTCTGTTTATATCATAATTATGCCTTTAGAAGAAATTCAAAGCCATTTTTTCGAATTTTTTCTTTACCTATACTCCAAATCTGTATGAGTTCCAATGCAGTGATGCAAGAAGCGTATTAGACGATTTAATTATTCAAGATTTAACTCGGAGACACGACTGTTGCATCTGATACACATTCAAGAACGTGTAATTGGCACTTAATTGGTAATTTTGTAAGGAGCTGTATATAATCAGCTTCAACAAGATTTGTGAATTTTTGCAACGATGACGCCAATTTTGATGTACAGACCTCTGACATTTCAGAAAGCTAATAATACAATTCATTATAAATCCAACATTTAATTAAGCTCAGGAATAATTGTACTCCCGACTTCCCTGAGACGAATTGATATTCTTTAAGCAAACCGAGGACAACACAGACGGCGACGTGGCGCGAGATGCCTCGAATTTCTCATCGCGTCGTCCCCGTGTTCCGTCCCGGTCCCGCCCCTGCGATTATTTTAATTTGCCAGTTCCATTTATGAACGAAAGAGTCGTTTTTAATTACCTTGTTAACTTGTTTCTCAGATTTAATTAACGTCACCTGGTGTTATATTGTATTAAGATAAACAGAAGTAAAGCAGATAATTGGAATTGAGAATGGGGAAGGATGAGGAGGACGGAGAGGATGGACGACGATGTGTATCGATCAAAGCAATCCGGGCATGCCGCCCCTACACAGGAAAATTTAATTTGATCCTCGTGAAGAGGCATCATCAACGCTGGATAAATTATACCGTAAAATTGTTGTTATAAGGGCTGTGCTACTATAGAAAGAAAGCTCTCGAAAGCTTCACACAAAAAAAAAACACAAATTGATTGCTTCTGTTCTTCTTTGTTGACTCCGGTATAGAAATCCGTATTTATCGAGTCAAAACTAACTCTCTGGTGTGAACAGCAAGAAGAGTCACTTCAAAAATAATAACTCTTCATTTAAGTGCTTGGGCGCGAAAAGTTTCCTTCTCTAATGGTGACAAGTCACTCGTAAAAGATACAACTTGCCCGGAAAAATGATAAATTTGGGGTGGTAGTGAAGGCATTATCAGTGAGATTGCGACTATTTTTCACAATCTGATGCGCGATTCCGTGTTTCCCAGCATTATTGATGAACGCATTGTCGTGTTTGCGCGTTGGCGCTATTTTTATGTAGTTCTTGCGTTCCAATTAAAAAAGCAATTATTTGAGCTTGGATACAATTCCCGAACAAGCGTTCTGTTTTTGTCGGTGTAGATCCCCCGGTAGACAGACTGCCTTCAATCAAGGAGAATAATTAGGGAGAAGCGATGCAGGTACCGTTACGTTTTATTTCTAGATTTATCAACGGAAAACGAAACGCGGGCCCTTCTAAGCGGACGTGAATCAAGCATTTCCTTTCGAGAAAAAAAAACCAGAGGAAAGCTCCGAAGGTTTTGTCGCGCTCGAGAAAATTAAAAGTGCCAAGTCCAGAACTCCATGTATATGGATGCTAGTTGAAAGTACCTTGTATCTTTTGATGAGAAGATGCCACTTGGTGGAAATGTTCTTTGCATCGTACTCTTCCGATCCAGAAAGGTGGTCATCAGCGCCATCTATGCCGGCGGCGTATACAGGGTGATACAGATAAAAAAGTTGAAAAACTATATTCCAATCACCGGAGCAGGTGGAGACGTGTAATTCACCACATACATCAACTGTTTTATGCCTATGAAGTCACAGCAAACCGTTCTTGATTACCTTGAACAGTCTTTGAAATGTAGGGGAAAAACAGAAAACACTCTTTTTCCATATAGCCCAGGCGCCAGGGAGCAAAAATCAGCTCAATAAGGAAATAATTGATTCCTGGCTGGAAACTAGCTTTAAACGATCTGTGTGGCTTAGGTTTTGACATACTAATTTCCCCCCTTTCGGAAATGTCGGCGTCATGTCGCCATCATCAACAAGAAGTGCACCAGCGTGGTTTTTGCCGAATATCTTGATTTTGGGCCATTTGACAGCAAAAGATTCAAGAAGTCATTTCGAAACCAATGAAATTCCCTACGGAATAGTTTTTAAATGGCCTTTCTGCGACCTATGGTTTTTGAGGTAGAGCTTCTGGAAGCGAGAGGCATTGTCGTAAAAGCTCCATGGTCACTTGACTCGAAAAACTAAAATGTCGATGTGACAAAACAATTTCAAAATGAGATTTCTCGAGAATCCTTCATGCTATAGTTGCGGTAATGGTCTTAAACTCTTTCTCTTGAACCGTTAATTACGAATATAGAAAAGTCAAAAACGTCACATTGTACATATACAGGGTGTACTGAGGGAATCAAATCAGATCAGAGAAATTTTACATATTTCTTCGATTTAGCCGATATGCGTCACTATAAGCACCTAACGCGAATCCAATATCAATAAAGATTTGCTCTATAAGCTCCACTTAATACACTTGAGAAGTGGTCAGCTCACAGCTTTACTGTAAAGTGTTTTGAAGGCCCTCTGAAATCATCAAAATAATTAAAATTTACAGTACCAAGGAATGTGTATAGCAGTATATTATATACCAAGGAACCAAAGTGAATTTTTAATTTGGGGATTTGGACCCAAAGGGCCCTTGAGCAACAAACTTCACCCAAGGGATCAAAAATTCACTTTGGTTTCTTGGTATATAATATATTGTTACATACATTTCTTGCTACTGTAAATTTTGATGATTTCAGAGGGCCTTCAAAACATTTTACAGGAAGGCTGTAAGTTGACCACTTCTTAAGTGTATCATGTGAAGCTTACAGAGCAATGCATATTGATATTGGACTCGTGATAAGTGCTTAGAGTTTCGCATAGGCTAAATCGAAGAAATATGTCAAATTTCTCTGTTCTGATTTGATTCCCGTAGTACACCCTGTATATGTACAATGTGACGTTTTTGACTTTTCAATATTCGTAGTCTATGGTTCAAGAGGAAAAGTTTAAGACCATCACCGCAACTATAGCATGAAGGATTCTCGAGTAATCTCATTTTGCATTTTTTTTGTCACATCGACATTTTAGTTTTTCGAGTCAAGTGGCCATGGAGCTTTCACGACAATGACTCTCGCCTCCAGAAGCTCTATCTCAAAGACTATAGGTCGCAGAAAATTGATTGAAAGACCAAACTGTAGGGAGTTTCATAGGCTTCAAAACGACTTCCTACATCTTTTGCTGTCAGATGACCAAAAATTGAGATATTCGGCAAAAACCACGCTCGTGCACTTCTTGTTGATGATGGCGACATGACGCCGACATTTCCGAAAGGGGGGAAACTAGTATGTCAAAACCTAAGCTACACAGATCGTTTTAAGCTAGTTTTCAGCCAGGAAACAATTATTTCCTTATTGTTTTCCCTGGCGCCTGGGCTAATAAATGAGTGATTCTTCGAGATATTGGCACAATATTTGGTATTTCTACAGAAAATAATGTTAGAAATGATATGAGCTGAGCTGAGTAGCATATTTCTAAGCCAACTAAAGTGCTTGCCAATTGAAATGGTCCACCCAAAAAATTTAGTCACATTCAAAGTAACATAACTCTTGAATGAATAGACTATTTTGAATCGTTTTATGTTTTCTGATTAGCTCATGGATTGGATTACAACATGTCATGGGCGGTTTTTGGTACAGGTGTTTCGTATCAATTATACAGGGCGCTCAACCAGGTACTGCAAAATGGAAAAGTTTATTGGTCCCACTTCTGTTCAAATGGTTCAAACTGGTCCCATTTCACCGTGTTTCGTGTTTCAGGTAAGATGTTGTACCTATACCTTGAGGTAGTTTTCAAAATTTTGAGTCTATCTCCTCCGATTACACAGTGATCTCAAACATGCAACCTTCTGGTCTGGCATTTATATCTATTTCAATTGTTGGTCGATTTTGGAAAATTAGGACTCTTGTTGAAGCTTAAGACTCAGATGAGAAGGCTCGAGGATCGGAACTGACTGGAGACAAAAAATTTGAAAAAGCGAAGGAATCAAAAGTGACCTAAATATGAAGCACCCTAGAAATCAGGTTCAGGGAAGAACTAAATAAAAATCAACTTGCCTTCAAACAGGCCTTTATTTCCAAACATTTTGAGGTATTTTCCGATTTGAGGTGATGAAAAATTGTCGATGCGGGACACAAATTCACGTTTCAGAAGATAATGGCTACGTTTACACCGTGGCTTTGGTCCGCGACCTAAGCACTAAATTCGACCCAAATAAATTTAGTCCACGTGGTGTAAACGATTGCAGACAAGGACCAAATTAGGACCAAGTAGCTTGGGTCGGGTCTTCGGTTAGCCGTGGACTGGAGTAAATTTAGTTTTTATATTTATTCAGTTCCAAGTTCATATTTTAAAACAGGTCGGCCGCGTTAGTCTGCCGGTGAAAACGCTGGAAGAGAAGAATTTCTTTAGGTGGAATTTGGGTCAGTGCTTGGGTTAGTCCAGTTTTAGTCCACCGCACCGCACCGGTGTAAACGTGGCCAATACCGGACCTTCCTCGACTGAAAATGCACGTAACCTTGGTTACCTTCTTATCGTCGAATGTTTCCTCAACATTTAAAGAGATAGGCACCAGTTCTGATCTTCGTAACCCAGGTTTAGTCTATCTTTAGGTGAAACACGTCCAGTATTCTTAGTTGGAAGCATCCATTTCTGATTTCGATTCATCGCCACAAGTTTTGCTCCATACAAATGAGAAACACCTTAAAATGTTCAGAAAGAATGGTTTGTGTGAAGACAAGTTGTTATTTGTTTAATACCTTCCCTAAACCGGATCTCTAGCAAGTTTGTCATTTGAGTCCCTTTTGATTCAATCCCTTTTCCACAATTTCCATCTTAAGTCAATTCTGATCCTCGATCCTTCTGACCTGAGCCTTTAGCTTTAACAAAAGCCCTCATTTTCCAAAATCGGCCAACAGCAAATAAAGTTATTACTGCAAAACTAGAAGGTTACATTTTTGAGATCACCCTGTTATTAAAGCAGATTAGGCAAAAAAATTTAAAAACGATTCGAGTTATGGTTATAACAACTCCCCTGGAACACTTGGAGAAAACCAATAACTATTTTTTGTGAAATGGGACCTGTTTAAACTTTTCCATTTTTGCGGTACCTGATTGAGGGCCCTGTATAATTAGTACGAAACACTTGTACCAAAAATAGTCCAAGACATGTTGTAGTCCAATACGTGAGCTTATTAAAAAACATAAAACGATTCAAAATAGTTCATTTATTCAAAAGTTATATGACACTTTGAATATGACTGTATTTTTTAGGACGTTCATATCTTTGCCTAGGTTTTGGCAATTTTTTCACCATGTTTCCTGTACTAAAACAAAGTTGGCCTTAAAATGTATTAAAACAACGTATAAAGACAGCATTTGGAACTTTGCTTGTGAAAATGTACTCTTCACTCATTTCTACATGTAGTTTTAACTAAACAGAACTAAAAAATACCGACTGCGGTACCAGAGACCGGCCAGGAACCATTTTTGCAGAATTTACCCCTAGTAGGTATATTAACCGCAATACAGTGTTTCTGGCGCAAAATCTCGCGTGGCGCTACATCTGGAATTGCGAAGGAGGGTCTTCTGAACGCAAGTATGCCAAATTTCATGCTTTGATCACAAAATGCACAGACCATTCCGCTAACCCCCCCACTAATACGCCGCCGGCATGGATGGCGCTGATGGCTACCTTTCTGGTTCGGCAGAGTATGATGCAAAGAACATCTCCACCAAGTGGCATCTTCTTATCAAAAAATGCAAAGTTCATTCCATTTTATGCAACTAGCATCCGGACTAAGACGCAAACAATACAAGCGATGTAGGTGCACCGGTGGCGCCGCGTTTTTGTGTGTGTGTGTGCTCTCCTTAATATATTATTTATGGATAGTTGAGGCGATTCAAAGTTTCAGAGCGACGAAAACTGCTTCCTTCGGTATGCCTGTCACGCAAGTGCTGATGGCCTCTGGAGACGCCCTCAGCAAATCCTTTACGGATTTCGGATGACAACGTTTTTACGATCATCTCGGGATCCTCGAGCGGGCCTCACATTAACACCGCCCCCGGTTTCCTTCCACCATGCCCGGGATTTTTTGTCGGTTAACGTCTACACAGCATCAAATGTTGATGGTCAGCTGGGGACACCCGCACCGCACACCCGTCCGAGCATCGCGCGCGCTACAAAACTTCACGGAAAATGCGCCTTTTATTAGAGTTCCATATAAAATTTATGTATCGCCCCGGATCTGATAAAATGAATATATGAAAGAGTGAGCTGCTGCCGGGGGAGGAAGAAGCATGGCGGCCGACATATGAGGTTTCGTTATGTGCAGGCCATCTTATCTAAAGCTCGTCCTTTTTTCTTGCGGCACGCTTTTTTCGATATCTGCGAAATCGCAGAGCGGACATGCGGGTTGGTTTTTTGCACGACTCAAGGTTTTTTCCTGGTATAGGTAATTTCTATTTACTCAAAGAGGCGTTTCCAACTGAAACCCTTCAGATGCAGTAGGACCTACCTATATGATGCTCTCGTGTATTCGTTCTCAAGCGGCGCATCCACCTTATTTATGGTGGTGCTTGAGAGGTTCGTCGCTTACCGGCTGTTGGAGTCTCCACGATACATTCCTGCTATTTCAACGAATAAGTAGTTGTTTTAAAACCCATTGTTTTACGAAAGACAGCCGAATATACCTAACTAGACTATGGGCACTCAGTATTCCCATGCAATGCAGGTCTCAAGATTTTCTCAAGAATTTACTTATTCCGTACGTACGTACGTCCATACGATCCGTATTTATGGACAGATCTTTGATTCACCATAAGACCTGACTATGATGACGGCTATCATTATTATATCCTGACTCTGAGGCTGAAGGCATCTCAAATAATTGGCCATCAATCGCATTTCAGTATAAAAGTATCATAAATCTGATAAATATCTGATTGACAAATTTGTACCGTATGTTCGTTAAAATCATGAATTAGGGCCGGCCATGGAAGTAAAAACGTATGTCGTGAATTCACCAATAATCACTCAAATTTGATGTCAACATGATGAGCCGTCGTCACGGAATACACTTAGTTCACAGCCTGCCCTAATTCATGATTTTAACGAACATACGGTAGTTGGAAAAGTTTTTCGAAATATGATTTCATTTCGGTAAAAATCAATTTGGAAGTGGACTTATTCAAATCAGGCATGATATGCTACGTCACAGCTTGAAAGTGGGCTAGAAGGTGGGAGGGAGGAAGGAGAGGGAAACGCATTTGACATTCGACCTAATCATTCGTTCTGGATCCATTACGTAGTGGTGTATTTTCACGTGCGAGCACAACTTTATCACAAGGAACTTGTTTTTGATGCCATTGCATGGAGTTATCATGTATTACGAAGCGAAATTGTAATTGAAAAAGCTAGATTATTTGACGTGGGCTTGACATATGGCATGCGATACTCGCAGTACTGCCACTCATATGGCACTAATAGCACTGTTGTGACAAAAGCCGAAGCCTGCACGAGCAAAAATAAGTGAATTTCAAGGAAGAATCGGCCAAACTGGAGATCAAACCATAGCACTCCAGCATTTCATTTTATTTTTTTGGTATAAATCAGTTCAAAACAGGAAGGTGTTCTTCAGTCATTAAATGGCCAACTATAGTTTCTATTGGCTCTTCAAAATGTGACTTCACGCACTTGCCGCGCCATTCAAACAGACAAATATTTTTTATGTTCTGTTATGAAGAATATCATAAAAATTTTACTTTCTACTTTGATTTCGTATTTTCCATTATATAGAGGTATACACTATAATTTAACAACAAATTAGGGTGAAAACTAAACAGCCACATCAATCACCGGCATCAATCATGTATGCGTCAATGCGTCATATACAGGGTGTAAGAGAAAATGGTTGTTTTCTTTGCTGTTACAGAAAAATCAAGACATAAAAAGTGAAAAATTAGAGAGGTAAGAAGTTTCCGGGAAAACAAACCAAGCCAAGACACCTGATAAGGTAAATTACTGACGTGAATGTGTAATCCACGTGTTTTTTTGCTTGTTTCTTTATATACAGCAAAAAAATATAATTTTTTCTTACACCCTGTATGCAACGCATACATGATTGATGCCGGTGATGGTACTGTTTAGTTTTAACCATAATTTATTGTATATTTGTGTATATTGTGAAATTTGTTGCATACCTTAAGGATATACATCTGTATAATGGAAAATACGAAATCAAAGTAGAAAGTGAAATTTTGATGATATTCTTCAGTTTTTCAAAAATATTTCAGGAACGCTTCAAGATATTTCAAAATGGTTTGTTGTGTCTTCACATGCATTAAATGAAACTTCAATTCCTCAATTTTGTTCACTTTATCTATCTTGGTTTTTGAAATAAATGAAAACAAAAATATTTTCATCTTCCACCCTGTATATAGCTCCGGCACTGTTGACGCTATTGGGTGCCATTCTCAACCAGTTCAAGTGGATATGATCAATAAATATGCCAATCGGCATTTCCCAATGACGAAGCTAAAGGTCTTTGGCACAATATTTTCAGTAGTAATACAATGAGTGGTAGGCCAGGCGGTATGTCGGTAAAATCACTACAATCTGGAAAAAACTCCGACCAAAGCTTTTATGGTGTCAAATTCTTCGTAAGGTCAGTAGTTATCTACCACTGAGTTTCCGCCCAAAAACGAGTTGTGCTGATTCCTCCACATCTGCGCGAAGGTAGAGGATGCCTCAAAAGTGCAAAAAGACCTGTTAAACCTTCGCACTTCTTCGTTATATTTGCCTAAATGTAAACGTACAACCCTTACGCAAACATTGGAAGCATCTGTCGTAATCTCTGTGCCAGTCTTACTGTTGAAAAAAAGATTTCTTTGTGCGGGTCAGATAGATTACATTTAATAGTTTTTCCACACAAGAAAACAATGGAGCAACATGTATTTTGTATGTTTTCCAATAACTCGTATCCATTGAACCCATTTATGGCATTAAAATTTCAATAACAGCATTTTGAAGATGTTACCAGCAAAAAAGTGAATAATTTTTACCCGCCTGTTCAGTAGCAATTTTTTTGAGTTTATCAAACACCGTTTGCGAAAATTTCATAAGGAATGGAAAGCTCAAACTCTTCTCTAACGATATTGTGCCTGGCTTAACCGCGGCACGCACTTGAAAGTCTAAAAAACTGATTTCTTTTCGAGAGGTTCTGTTTCACCGGCGTGCGGCCGTGCCTACTTGACATAGACCGGACTGATTACACGAGCTTGGAAATGTACTCTTTTCCAGCTTTAAAACGCGACCATTATCATTAAGACTTTGTACATTGATTTATGAAGAAACTATATATCATTTTATCATTAATGGTCGTGTTTTAAACCTGGAAAAGAGTACATTTCCAAACTTGTGTGATCAGTCCGGTCTATGTCAAGTAGGCACGGCCGCACACGGGTAAAATAGAACCGCTCAAAAAGAAATCAGTTTTCTACAATTTCAAAAAGCGTGCCGCGGTTAAGCCAGATATAATATCATTAGAAAACAGTTCCAGCTTGTCTATCCCTATAAAATTTCCTAGAACGGTGTTTGGTAAAATTGAAAAAACTGCTGCTGAACAGGCGGGTGGAAATTATTCACTTCTTAGCGGGCAACATCTTCAAAAATGCTGTTATTGAAATTTTAACGCCATGAATGGGTTCAGTAAGTATAAGTTATTAGAAAACATCCAAAATACATGTTGCTCCATCGTTTTCTTGTGTGGAAAAACAAATAAATGTGATTTATCTGACCCGCAGAAAGAAATCTTTTTTTTCAACAGTAAGACTGGCACAGAGATGATGACAAATGCTTTAAATGTTTGCGTTAGAAATGTACGTTTGCATTGAGGCAAATAAAATGTAGAAGTACGGGGGTTTAACAGGTCTTTTTACACCTACAAGACATCCTTTACCTTTGGGCAGATGTGGAGGAATCAGCACAACTCGTTTTTGGGCGGAAACTCAGTGGTAGATACCTACTGACCCTACGAAGAGTTTGACACTATAAAAACTTTGGTCGGAATTTTTTCTATCCAGAATGACCTACCGCCTGGCCTATGGTACGATTATTGTCGATAATTTTTTAGTAATATTATGAGTTATAATCCCAAAGCTGAAAATACAACGAGCCCATAGGGCGAGTTGTATTTTCTTGCATTGGGATTATAACGAAATGATATTATTAAAAAATTATCTGACGATTAAGCGTACAACGCATTGTATTTGATAAGACTATATAATGAATTGACAGAGCGCTACCCAAGATTCTGGGTTCTACCAGTGTTGTTCAAATGGTTGAAATTTTACAAAGAACTTTGTGGTATACACTGATTAATCAGGGTAATCTTATTCTTTACTCAAAATGGTTTTAAATATTCACTTCATCATCATAATAAACTGCGTTCTTATTAGCGCAATAGTGCTTTTTTCTTAACGTTGGCAACGGAAGATCTCGAGATGCTGCGTCGGTAAAAGTCAAAAGTTGGAAACGTCATTGTTTGACGTTCGAGTTTGTAGGTTAGTTGCAGTTGGAAATCGGAAGATGAAAAACGCTTTCAAACAAAAAGTGCTATGAAAAAGTGCAGTAGACCTATTCAGAATCAGAAGTGGCTTTCATGCCAATTATCCAGCTACACTGGAATTTCTCACCAAATTCAGGGTGCCACTGCGAAATGGACAAATCAGAGGATATTATACCAGAGAATGGACAAGAGGGCGACAGGTTATACAATGTTATGATTGATTTTATTGAAATACTTGAAGGTTTTTTCTTCTTCAGCATAAAGGGAACCTTAGACTGATCTTGGAAAGTGCAGAAGCTTCAAGAAATTCTCTAAATGAAGCAATGGAGATGGAACGTTTCGATCGATTGACACTTTGTAGCATACAATTTTTCTCAATACAAATTATTTGTAAAAGGCAATTGAGTAAAATGCGTTATATTTGTACTGAATTTGTTTAAATAATTTAATGAAACAATACGGAAGTAAGACAAAGTTGAGAGTCGAGGAACATACTTAAAAAAACATGATTATTGCATGAACGGTAAGTTAGTGACACGAAGTTGAGATTCAAGACACATACTCCAGTAAAGCATGCATGGATAGATAAAAAAACTATTGCCTACACTTTATGTTATCACAATTCACTCAAATATTGTAACAGGCTGGGGAGAGTCTTCACATGCAAAGTTGTATCTTGATTCAATGTATTTAATGAAACCGAAGGACATTTTTCTTTGATGTAGCAGCAGCGTCTGCTTGTAATTTGAAAGCCGTTGTATAAGCCATTTTTGGTGAAGGCCGTGAGTAGATAAAATTGAGATTCCTCTTGGAAAATTAAACAGCGTGTGTCCTGTTCCCAGTTCAACAAAACTTGGGCTTCTTTTTTTCTTCTATAAATCAAAAAGCACAAAATTCAACAACTAACGGTGTAGAATGAAAATTTACTAGGAAAGTGGGAATACTTATACCTTTAAATGGTAGAAAATGCTCTATAATGCATGGAAAACGTTCTTGCAATGTTCAGTTTCATATATTTTGATTGTGACAACCAGTGACAACTGACAGCACTGACATTGCGTAAATGCGCTCTGAATGACAGCCACTGCCCTGGTCTGGGAGAGGGGGAAGGACCACGGTACCACAGCGATAATATTTACGTCAAGGAGGACGCCTGTATTGCCGGGGTGGTAAGCGTAGAGACGTGCTGATTGGCTGCCTATGCGCATTTCAAGAGTTTTGATTGGTTCTTGTTCAATGTATTATATAGTCTTTATTATATTGCATGTTGACGGAAAGTCATTTTTTTCGGAACCTGTTCAACCTGTAATAATTTTTGTCACACATAAGTGACCTTTCGAGTTGCTTTTCAATTATCTGTTGGAATTTTCTATTTAGCAATTTTATTACGGATTTTATCGACAAAAAACGATTTAAGTTGTCAAAAAAGGCCCCCCCTACCCCCTACATTGAAAAATTGCTTGGCAGCACTTCTCAAATGATAGATGAAGGTTTTCTGAACATGCCTGCAGAAAATTGTTCCGTAGTCATAAAATGCATAGTTATAACACTAGTCCACCGGACTATCAGCCAGCGTGGCAACGCATTTTAAAATCATACCACGTGTGTTTGTATGTATAGACAATACAAATAGAGAAGACACATGTCGTCACAGATTTTTACGGTTGCGTAGGAACCAGGTGAGTCCATCATTCAAAAAAAGGTTGGCTGATTTTTGATGCCCCAAAATCCGTGACGACGGTGGTGATAACATATGGTCTTCTCCATTTGTATTGTCTGTAGGTGTTATCGACGAGGCGGTCATTTTGTAGAAGCTAATCACAAACAGCTGATCGACATGTCACATACATCAGAGTGACATGTCAAATTTATTAAGCAATATCACAGCAAGACGCTTGCCGGCGATGATTTGCTCAAGTATGAGCAGAATATGAGCAGAGTGTGCGGTGCTGTGACGTACTTGAGCTGGTGATTCAAAACCTCGACCACAATTTTGATATGGTGCCAAAACACAGCACGGAGACTAGGTACTTGGTGTTGGGGACAGAAACGTTCTCGCCCAAGCCAGTTTAAGCTCATAAAGCATTGGAAGCCATAACCTACCTCAAGCAGGAAGTGTTCGTTGCAAAATTTCAAGTCGCTGGTAAGCTTTCTGTTGAGCAAATTTCTTAGATTTGTCCGGGAAAGCCATGACGATTTTCATCACTCAGATAACTCCTGTGCTCGATCTCCACGGGATCGCATCACTCCAAAGTAGCCAGAACAGTGAAACTCATGCTCCTACAGCTACTCATGCTCCCCATAGACAAGGACAAAAGTAGAAGAGGCAAGATACCTGCGCGGCTGTGCAATTTGTAGGCCGGCCATTTTGATTACATAACGGTTTTTCCTGGCGGCAATTTTAATTATGACAGGTGTGTGACAGTACTGACAGTGTACTTGATGACAGCTACGAAGTTTTAGGTTAGATTGATTTGTTGTGATCGAACTATCCTCGGCGCCGATATTTGGTTTTGTGTAAAACATAACAATAGAATTGAATGTTGAGTGTTATTCAATGTTCGTTTCAACGAATTCAACTTTATGACCGGATATTATTTATATTCCTGGGATGCATTGCATTATTAATGCATTGTCGAGTGCATTGTACTTGATGACTTTTTGTTAAGAAAGTGAAGCAAGAAAGCCGCTATGGAAGTATGGAGAATGGGGTCCGCAGTTCAATCTCCACTTAAAAGCTGTGAAACAGATATCGAGGCCTCTGTGTGAAGTGTTCGTTTGGCGATTTTTCCTGTGTAATAAGTTTGATCGAACCTGATCGAACTTAGCAAATGCATCAATACAGGATGTCTTGTTATGCCTATCGAAATTTGCAAGAATATCAAGCGATTGATGAACCCAGAGATGAGAAGATATCCTTTCATACGTAACACTGAATTTAAATAATCAAATTTCACTCCGGTAACTAAGTTTTGTTTTTAGTTTTCCACGGGGTGATGGGTTTCGATTGTGGCTTGAGGCAATTGGAATGATGAAGGAATAACTTGGAAACGTCTTATGAGAAAGGCTCAGTGCTGCTGATTTGTTCGAGGCATTTCGAAGTAATGTGAACAAAATTTTCTCCAGACTCCCAGGACCCGATTCAGAACCTCGTTTCGGACAATGATATTTTGGAACACACAATTTTATCTTAATGGAAAGTGCTGTAAGATGCTATTTGAAAATAAGATTAGGTGCACAATCCAACCAAAACGTAAAGCGAAGAGCTGATTCAGTGTGATGTTCAATGAACACTTTCCAAACTTGTATTATTTTATCACAAGTAAAACAATGAATATTTTTCTTGAAATTTTATTCTGTAGCTCACACATATCGTGGGCCTTATGCCCATACGTCTATGACCCATCCTCGCAGTCGGTCTCCGATTTAAGCGCAATCCGACTATGGCAACAATTGTCATAATTGTCCCAAGGACTTGAGACATGCGAAGTCGGAGATCGAGCGAAGTATTGACTATGAGCATGAGGATTAGTCAAGGCCGTGAGCAGAAATTCTTGAGTTATTTGTTTCATTTACAAAGTATAGCCTACAAATTGTCTCATTACTGTCATCTGTTTTGACGTCTGTCTATGGTTTTGACTCGCGCGTACTCCCCCCATTTGAATTGCCGCCTTGGGAAAGCCGTTATGACCTAAAAATGGCGGACCCCATGCGATATCGGCTGAAATGGATGCGCAGTGGGTGCTTTCCACCTAGACGGTACAAATACCACCAGACGGAACATTTTCCAGGATTGGGTACACCTAGATGGAAAGCACCGGCATCGTTGACCGACGCGACATCTCTGGTCTGGAGGGGAAAGAGGACTATGGCATTCAGAAATAAATAAATGGCAGCGTAAATCTTAATCGATCGTACGTTATCCCTGCAGAGAAATAAAATAAAACACGGATGCATGGATGAAACGACACAGAGAGAGACATATGACAACGGAGTGCTGGATTACAGCTGACGGTACGTCATTTGTCGCATCCGTTTCCGGTGTGCCTTCCGACGGTACAAAATTTTAGGTGATCCACCGGACGGCACAAAACCAGGTAAGAACACGTAGATGGAAAGCACCGTTTGGAACCCGCACGTGCGCAAATGGAAGGTGTACCAAACTTGGAGCTAGGTGGAAAGCACCCATTGGTTCTTCCTTCTTCTACTTTTGTCCTTGTCTATGATGCTCCCGAGGATGCTCCCATGCGAGAGTAGCTGGACGAACAGCCATACATTGCGCAAACAACCATGTTAGTTAGTTTTTGACGACACGAACTCTGCGACATTTTAGTTGATGTGGCAAAAGTCAGTTTGATTAGCTTCTACAAAATGGCCGATTTTCAGGAACATGACGTCACGTCGATACTACCTATACGCCCATGTGCGACTGGAGACTTTGGCGCGCTGTGGGTGGCTGGTCGCCTGCTTCCGCCACATACTTAAATAGCTATACCGCGCAAGAGAGACGTCCGACACTTGTAATAATGGGCGCCGCCATCTTGATGGTTATTTAGGGACTTTGGGTGGTGTGGACTGGCACCACTTCGCTAGTTGGCCACTTGATTAAGCACGACATTATTTTGCTTCTCCCTCAAAGTACGTGGAATCAACACTAATAACATCAAGTGGGAATCAACAGGTGAAGAAAAGGTGTGCGATCATTCCAGCATCCAAAAGTCCGGTTAGCTACGTGATGTTTATTTACACTGTCAAAAAGCTGTCACTTGACGTTTCGTTTACTGAGAGTACAGTGACTCCCAACCATCCAACTCGATGTGAGTATTTCGTAATTTCAAGAAAACTAAATACACTTACGTGATGGTACTTGAGAAAACTGGATCGCTATTGTAAAATTGCAGAAAATTTGATCAGTTTCACGGCACTTGAGATATTTTGTGGTAGCTATATAGCTCGGTATTTTGAGATATACTGGAAATTAACCATCAAAATGGCGTCATTCTCTAACTCCTTTTGTTACGCGGCGCGGCAGAATGCGCAATAGGTTCATGAGCGGTATAGCTATTTAAGTATGTGGCTTCCGCTCGATGACCTTTGGCGCGCGGCACAGCTGGTATTTCGGCCCGAAATTCAAACCTGACAACAGTGACAACAAAAGTCTTTTCTCCGCTCTACGCACATTGTCAGTGAACCGTGGCAATATGGATCTCGTGGAGGTCGTAGAAAAATAGCATTCTATAACTGCGTGTGAGTTTTCCATGGATCAAAAGTGGGTGCCTACGTAAGTATAATGCGCACGTAAAATTAAAACTTTCTTGGCTCAAACTGCGTTAGTAAACAACACTGCAAACTGCAGCGCTGTAAACCTGCAGTGATGGATGGCGCCCGTACACGTGAAATTTGAATGCGAGTGGGAAAACACAGGGCAAAACATGTCGCTCGTCAAACTTTGACGGCTTCGCAGCGCTCTCGCAAACAACTCATCAAAGTGGAATAAATAATCAAGCGATAAGTACTTCGGCAACGTATGACATTGTCAATAAACGGAAATGCCTCGCCGTTCAGGTCCTGAAATGAGCAACGGTAATGTGAAACGGTCGAAGTTATAGTGCCTGAATGGCGCGGCAAAAGTGATTACGGTTCCCCGATGACGTTTGATTTAATATGGTTTTAAACTACTCTGTCGCGAGACTCCGTCAACCGGCCCAGCTCAGCGTCCGACCGGAAGAGCTGCCGGGATTTATGGTTTTGGATTGCGGCAGTTTTGGCCTTAATTGAATGACTTTTGTTCGCATCGTATAAAACTCGACATGCATACCACCCGTGATCTTTCTACATTGTATCGAATTGAATTTCGCCGCGATATTTTTCGCTTGAACTTGCATTCCGCACCAGAGGATTGCGCGCGTAGGGTAGGCTGGGGGAACGCCGGCCACTGGGGAAAAACCGGCCTCCCCCTGTTTGTCACCCAGCATATTATTCAGACGTTTTCACTAGCACTGACGTATGCTGGTAGTACTGGTGCGAAGTGCTTGGGAGAAATTACAATGTCCCACATGATCCGGCAAGTTGACAGACCGTCGTCGGTTTGTTTCTTCCTCGTTCCCGCTATTCATGTTTCATATATTTCTTCTTTATGCTGCAGCTTCTTTTTTCTATAATTCATCTTCTATTCGTATTCTCACCGGTCAAACCTGATTAGCATGTTCTAAGTCGATACTAACTCTAGTGAGTTCTAATAGTAATTCAATTCATAATTATTACTTAATAATCTGTTGCCGGAGCTTCCTGGATATCAATAACATTTTGACTATCACAAACGACGTATTATCCCGGTGCCGGCAGTAGCTGGGTGGGCTCCGTCTATGGCTTCAGACCCAGAGGTCCGGATTTCAAATCCCGCTGGGGCAGGTGGCTTTTCTCTATACGCTCTCAAGTACTTTGGCGTGTACTAACCGAGCGGTCATGCACGTCAAGGAAAAGAGGGTGAAACCGAGGAAGTCACCTCAAGGGCGCTAATGAGCTAGTACTCGATACCCATAGACACCCAATAATAAAAAAAAAACGACGTATCAGTAATTATTATTCATAGCATGTTCATAGCAAAATTTATTTTCTCAATCAACTTTTCAGATTTTATCACTTACTAGTCCATTAAATTATAGAAATTCGATATTTTAGTTTCATTTGACATGATTTACTAAGGTTTAGGTAATTATTTCTCAATTATTAATTATTCATCCTCGACAACTCAAACCGTTGCCGTGATTACCCCAGAATCAAAGGGTAATACCGGCCAATCTACTTTTTTCTCTAAATTCATTCACATATTTTTGTGTTGCTATTTTGTTTCAAATATATACCGAATCATTTGTTGCATTAAACTTTGGGCTTCATTTTGACACCTCAGGAATTACAATCGAAGCTTCACTTTGGGTGCAAAGTTCAAAACTCCTTAAGGGACCGCCATTCCCCCAGTCTACCCTATAGGGCGCGCGAATATGCCGCGGCCGATATAGAAGAGAGAGCGGATTATTTAAAATTCGCTTTTGGCACGCATGACGTGGCATAAACGGCGATATTTCTCTCCGCCATCCGGAGCACACGGTAAATATTTGCATCTGGAAAAAGTAATCGCTTCAGTTTTGCGGAAATATGTGATTTGTGTGTTTCTACATCAGGACTAGATTTTTACTTGACATATTGCCGCCATAGCCTCGGGGATCACTTTGGATCTCGTATACCTACTCGCGAGGAATAATATAAACACGAATTGCTCGTTGATGTTGCTACTTATGCCACTGTATCTCGGTTTGTTGTTGTGTTCTTCTACCCCTCATATTTCTTTGTTTTACGTACACACCCAGTAATTTACCTCCGTGTTTGCGAGATAATAATATATGAACATAAACTTGCACATAAACCATGTATGGGGAAACATCTCGGAAGACGCTGTGTAGTGACACCGCCGAGCCGAGATGATGATGATGGCAAATTATGTCAGCCAGCTCTCACCGCTTCCCTGATGAAATGGTAACATTAAACATCATTATGCATTATCTTACCTACCGCAATTTCATCTTTATTAAATTTTACAAAGGACCTTCAGAAACTATTCATCATGTACCTCTGAAACGATTGTAGAGTAGATGAAGCTTATCTCAAAGAATAACAACAAAAAGCTTTATCGCAAAGTATAATGAACTTCAAATATTAGTTCGGCATAGGTATGGTCTTGATAATAATTTGCACCTTCTATCTTTTGACTTGAACGATAACATCCGGCTATCCTAAGGGCTATCCTGCGAATAGGATCGCTCGTGCTTCGAAGTTGGAGATCCGGGAAACTGAAACAGTCCAATTCTTCTCTGTCGGATTTACCAGTTCTGTTCTGTCGTACTTTCTCGTCAGTGAATTATTTTCTGCCTTAGTCATCAACATCAACCATGGTTCCAGGCTATTGTTAGAAAACTCGCTCAAGACCAAAACGCGTGTATAAGACACACGCCTGCGCAATTTTTAAGAAGCCGCTTCGAATCGACAAGCTTCAAAGCTCCTTAAAATGTTGAACGACAATGTCCAGAGAAATCCACGAGCCTATGGTCATCACCAGTCATTTCATTCATCAAAACGGATGACAGCACGCGTTTCTGTGTGGATCACCGGAAACTCAACAATTTCGCCAAGAAAGACAGCTATCCTCTGTCACGAATTGCAGATACCTTGAGCACCTTGTCTAAATCGAAATGGATTTCGACGCTTGTCTTCAAGAGTGGCCATTGGCAAATTGAACTTCATTCTGAGGATCAAGGCAAACCAGAAATGGATTGTACCGGTTCACTATGGTGCCTTTCGGGCTTTGTAATGCACCGGCTACCTTCTAGCGTTTGATTTGAGTTCGTCCTGCGAGGTCTCATATCGGGAACTTATCCAGTTTACCTCAATGACGTAATAGTTGTCAGTCAAACATTCGAGGAACATCTGGGAAACTTTCGAAACCTCAGTGATTAGACGTTTCCGAGCCCATCTCAAGCTCAACCTGGAGAAATGCGTACTGTTCCAGAAGTAAGTCAAGTTTTTGAGACGCACGGTGTTGTTGGGAAAAATCCAAACTGATCCTGGGAAGTTGGATGCTGCCAGGGAGTTGCCAGTCCCAGTGAGAAACAACACGAGGTCAGGTCCTGGTACTGCATCAAAAATCTATATAACTTCAGCCGTAAATCCTGTCTCACTCCCCAATGACTTTGTTTCACTGTGTGAAAGTAGCATTCAGCTCTTCCATTTGTTGCCGGATGATATGGCGCTGAAACCATGTGGTGTATTCGGTTTTTCTTGAAATTTTGAAATTCGTAGGATTTGAAATGATTTACATTATCTGTAATCATGGTTGAAAGCCAAATAGTGTGACACGTTTTCTGACGATGTGGCATGTGGACAAGGAACACTTTGAGGTTCTACTTCTACTTATTAATTGTGTAACGTTTGGAAAATTCGTCTTGTTTATGCGCTACAAACTGTTTAAATTTGAAGTTCAATTCGCTATATATCTATATGTGAATAGATGTGCAGGTAATATATCTAGGTACACAATAGACCCGATAACCGATATGTTTGTAACTGTCAATCGACTTGTTCCCATTCAAATTCTAATAAGCAAATACGGTACCACCTATGGCGCCATACACACAAATCACAAGCTAATTACTCCCCGTAGCGGCTTAGTACCTACTTTTAATCTGGCTCGGTAAATACCTGTCTCTGATTCGATGCTACATCTGAATTACAAATAAGCCCTAATTTATTGGTATTTGCAGGTCAATTATTTGCTGTAAAATTCAATGTAGATCAAAATTAGAAGCTTTGATATGCTAATTCCAAATGTACCGTTTGATAAATGAAGCGTGTAGCACCCATCTAGATAGTAACTGGGTGGCATAGATGTATCCAATCCATCTCCCGGTGAGGCCTGGCATTATCTGTACCAAGAATCGATCATGGCATTGATAATCGAGAGCTTCACAGCAGTAAGTAGGTATTTCGTGACTGGAAAAAACCTTTTCGTCGGGAAACATGATGACTATTACGCACATGGTGATGAAATACGAAGTCTTTGAGCTGGAATCACTCGCATTTACTTGTGATTAAAATTCATTAAATTCCAAAATTGAGTCTTCTTCGACCGTACCCGAGCATAAAATGACTTGTCCATTGGGCAATTCAATTACAGACCACCCTCTTTTCCCCATGATGCGCGTTCTATTCCTGAAAAAGGACCGTTATGATGCATATACGAAACTTCCTTCTCGTTTTTGTGCTCTTTCAGCAGGTCTTCCGGAATCGAACGACGAGAGCAACAATGAAAAATAATTTAATCTTGTTTATTTACGAAGATTCAGTTCAGAATTTCCTCGAGAATTTCAGACAGCGCGAGCTTTTCAGCCGAGCTGCATTATGCATTGCGAGTCTTGTTTTTCCCGCTGGAATGTTTTGTGCGGTTTCCTGCATTCCCATCATAATGTCACATCTAGTTTCGGAAAAACTTCCGTCTCATTGCTCTTGTGCGGGAGCGCTTCATTTTTCATATGTGTGTTGTTGCACACGTGGTTTAGCACGTGGAAGCCGAACGAGCGGTTTTGAAGGCGGGTAATACATGCGGGATATCTCCAGAAAGGATTAAGCCCTCATGGAATTGCTGTGCAAATATTCAACGGCTCGATATCTTGTTGGGACTTAGACCGGCTGAGTGGGGATCACCATGGACAAGGCGCATGAAAAGCTTCGCCAACTAATCAGACAGCTTTATTTGGCAAGTTGCGCCAAAGTCTATGGCCAAAGTCTTATTTTTCCGCCTCCATCCCCAACATAATATCGATATCGAGCCGTAAGAAGGACTACATTTTCCATTGTATTGTTGTCAATAATTCTGTAGGATATTTCAATAGCTGAGAGACAAACGATTAAACACACATTCACTCAGGTGTCATGCTAGGAGCTAGGGAGCCGTATACAGCGTTCATCTTGATTTGTTTCTAATATTTGTTTGAGCAGAAAGTAGATAGATGGCGTGCCCGCCCCAGCAAGAATGTGTGTCATAACTGTCATAGAACAAGTGAGTAATAAAGCATTGACCAAGATGGCCGCAGAAAATCTTCATACTGTCAATTTTGTCTGGTAAAGGTACATTATTTACTAAATCACGGTAAATAAATCGTTTCCAGCTATTTTCGCTGTTTTGCTTCGTTTAGATTCGCGTTGTTTTCATTTTAATTTTCGTTTATTCTCTTTTTTCATTCATTCTCGTGTCGCTTTGACAGGGTTTGTATTTTGTTCACGTTCAGTTCAATCTCCGGTCAAAATGCCAAGAAAGAATAGTAAGAAGGAAGACATTTCGACTTCCGAGCTCAAAAAACTTGAGGAGACATTGTTACTAACTAAGATTCGTAGTTTCGCAGAGAAACTTGAGTATTTCGACAACTTTGTCTTGAAATTGCTTGAAACAAGCATTTCGGAAACTGCATTACTTAAATTAAAATGTAGGGTTGAAAACATCCAACCAAATTTGACTTAATTTGAGGATGTTGAAATTCAGTTGAAGTGTCATTCGTACGATGTAGACAAAGAGTTTTCGAAACAGTTCGTTGAAAAGTATTTCCGAACTATTGCAAAGGCTAATCGGTCGATCGCTAGAACTGATAGTCCTGTCGTTAGTGTGGTTCAGCATGTGTCAACTGTGCAGCGCATGAGCATGAAAAATATCGAAGTTCCCAAGTTCACAGGGGACTACAAAAATTAGATATCGTTTCGGGATTCATTTATGGCTGCAGTCCATAACAATCCAAACATGACAAATGTTGAAAAATAATTTCATTTGAAGGCATCGCTCTCGGATAGTGCCTTGCAAATCATTCGAAACATCGGATCAGGGGTATCTTATCGCTTGGGATGTTCTATGTAAACGATTCAAAAATAAAAAGTTGATTATATACGATCACGTCAAAGCAATTTTTGAACTCCCAACTCTTGCCAAAGGAAATCGTGTTGCGTTAAGACAGTTGTTGACAACTTAACAAAAAAACTTTAGAGCTTTGCAAAATCTGAGTCGTCCGGTAGATGAATGGTCAGATTTGTAGGTTTATCTGATCTCCAGTAAATTCGATGATGAAACAAAGCGAGCCTTCACTGAGGAAACTGCAAGTGAGATTCCAACATTGGAAATACTTAAGACTTATCTTCAAAAGCGATGTGAGTTGCTTGATCAACTTGAAGTGAACAAAGAAGTTGCTCCAGTAAAATCAACTTTGAAGCCATTTTTGGGCTCCAAATTTGTGAAATCTCAACCTAAGACCCAGTCTTACACTGCGGTACCGCAAAGATCGTGCAAGTTGTGCACTAAAGATCATTTCCTTGCTCATTGTCCTGAATTTTTGAGACTAAAACCTGTCGAACGACATTCCAAGGTAAAAGACTTGAGAATTTGTGGAAATTGTCTGGGTTCTCATTTCGTGAAGAATTGTTCTTCGAAATTTTCGTGCAGAAATTGCGGTAATCGTCATCATACTCTCCTTCATTTCGACACTCCCAAACATGAGCCCAGTTCAGCGAAAGGCTCACAAGGGGATTCTTTCACACAGAGAAGCACTGTCATGGCTAACAATTCTCAAACTTTCCAGGTGATGTTGGCAACAGCCATGGTGAAGATTTGTGATATGCGCGGGGAAGTGCATTTGTGCCGTTGTTTATTGGATTCTGGGAGTCAATACCATTTCGTGACCGAGTCATTGTGTTACAAACTTGGAATATTGACAACTAACATAGATTTTGCGGTTCAAGGAGTGAATTCTGCTTTGTCGAGAGTCACAAAACAGGCAAGGATCAAGATGTTCTCCAACAATTTTGAGCATGATTTCGATCTTTCATGCTTGGTGATACCTCAGATAACCGAAGCGATTCCTGCTCAGTCGTTCAGGATGAACGAGGTTACACTTTCTGAATCGGTTCTTGCGGGTCTTGCTGACCCAATGTTCAACCAGGCCAAGCCAGTTGATTCGTAAATTGGTGCTTCGCTTTTCTGGGAACTGACTATCAATAATCAGATTTCATTGGAAAAAGGTCAACCAATCTGTCAAGAGACGAGATTGGGTTGGGTTATTACTGGTCCGCTAAAAGTTCCACCTTCAGCTTTCGTTTGATCGCATTGTTGTGTCGATAACATAGAGTCCATTGATTCTACACTAGCCAAATTTTGGGCAGTGGAACAACCTAATTGTTCAAAATCACCATTGTCGCTAGAGGACAAGAAATGCGAGGCGCATTTCAAATCTACCCACCGGAGAGACCCATCTGGTCGATTTGTTGTATCGATTCCCTCCAATGAGCAATTATCGAACTTGGGTGACTCAGAGGAGTTCGCTTCGCAACGATTTCACTCATTGGAAAGAAAGCTTTCTCGTAATCCTCGCCTGGAAGAGGAATACTCAAAATTTATGTCTGAGTACATCTCACTTCAGCATTCATCGAAAGTCCAAAATCGAGAGGATTGTAAGTATTTCATGCCACATCATTCCGTTGAGAAGGAAAATTCAGTTTCGACCAAGCTCAGAGTCGTGTTTGATGGAAGTATGAAAAAAAGTACAGGCATTTCGTTGAACGACACTCAGCTCGTCGGTCCAGTGGTTCAGAACGACTTATTATCGATAATCATTCGTTTTCGTCAACATTCTGTGGTTTTTGCAGCTGATATTGAGAAAATGTTTCGGCAGATTCTAATCGAGCCAGAGCAACAGCTATATCAGTGCATTTTGTGACGAAATGATCCCACTGAAACACTAGAGTGTAACAAGTTGAATACGGTTACGCATGGCACCGCTAGTGCTCCGTATCTCGCAACCAAGTGTGTGCAACAGCTTGCTACTGAGTGCAAGGATTCGCATCCGATCGCTCCCACTCTGATTGCGAATGATTTTCATGTAGACGATCTTCTAACGGGTTCAGACTCGGTCGAGTCATTAAAGTTGCATCGAGATGAAATCATCAAGGTCTTGTCGGGAGCTCAGTTTGAGCTGAGAAAGTTTATGTCGAATAATCTTGCGATGCTGGAAGACTTGCCAGATTTAGATGAATCGCATCTTCAAGTGCCCAGCTTTGGAGAACACAAAGCGTCGAAAACTTTGGGCATCGTTTGGGATGCATCCTCAGATATGATACAATATTCAATACCAAACATTCCGTTACAGCGGTCTGAAATGACCAAACGTAATATTCTTTTGATCATATCATCTACCTTTGATCCACTTGGACTCCTAGGTCCAGTGATCATAATTTCTAAATTGCTGATGCAATCCCTTTGGGAACATCAACTTCAATGGGATGATATTGCTCCCTCACATTTACAATCGGTTTGGAGTCAACTCCAAGATCAAATGCCATTGCTGAATGAGCTCAAAATTCCACGGCATGTTTTATCGGCCAATCCAGACTCAGTTCAACTTCAAGGATTTTGTGATGCAAGTAGAAAGACTTACGGAGCGTGCATTTATTTGCGTCCGTCCACCGTTGATGATACAAGGTTTAAACGTAATTTGTTGGTGGCCAAATAGAAAGTCGTCCCTTTGAAAAAATTGTCACTTCCTCGACTGGAATTGTGTGGAGCTCTGATGTTGGCACAATTAGCAAAAAAGGTTATGTCCTCACTCAGAATCGAAAATGTCAAGCTGTTCTTTTGGTGTGATTCCACTATTACTTTATCGTGGATAAAGCCAACTCTAAACAAATGGAGAACGTTTGTCGCTGACAGAGTGGCAGAATTTCAGGAGCTCACTGATGATTATCAGTGGCACCACGTTCATTCAAAGAACAACCCAGCAGATCTTATCTCTCGAGGTGTATGTCCTTCTCAGTTGACAACCTCAGAACTTTGGTGGAAAGGTCCATCCTTTCTGTTCGATGTTATCGAAATTGACCATAATGCTGGAGAGTACCCTAAATTGGAAACTTTGCCGGAGTATCGCAGTTTCAATCCATGTTGCCTGATCGCGCAGGTTCAAGAGAATTCTTTTGAACTCTGAGAGGTTTTCGAACTTCGTAAGATTGAAACGTGTAACGGCGTACATTCTACGCTGAAAGAACAATGCACTTAACCCCGTGCACAAGAGAAGTGGCCCACTACAGGCATCTGGAATCCAAGATGCTCTCAAGTGCCTCGTTAAGGTGGCTCAAGCTGAGACATTTGCCAAAGAAGTAAAGTAGTACTCTTTGAAAGCTCACAAACCGCTAGAAGCAACAAGTAGTGTCTCTTGTTGGATTTTGGAACATTTTGGATAACGATGGCATTCTCAGAGTGGGTGGAAGACTTCACCACTCAAAATTTGAATACAACAAAAAACACCCTATTCTTTTAGGCCCAAAACATCCACCGACATTATTGATCATGAGATCCGAGCATCTTCGTCTATTTCACTGTGGTACTCAGGCTCTCGCTGCTTCGGTTCGTGCGCAGTAGTTTTGGTCATTGTCGATCAGAAATTTGTCCTGTTCTGTAACTCCAAAGTGTGACTTGCTTTCGGGTCAAACCGAGCTTGACCTCTCCTCCAATAATAGAAGATCTTCCGTCGTCGTGCACCGCGTCCTATTCTGTGTTTGCACACATAGGAGTCGATTACGCAGGTCCGTTTTTCCTGGAGAATCATAAGCTGCGCGGAGCTAAGTTGATAAAGGTGTGGGTGGCTCTATTCGTTCGTCTATCGACAAAAGCGATTCATCTGGAACCAGTAACGGATTTGACTGCAGATGCATTCATTGCAGCCTTTCGACGGTTTGTTTCACGTCGAGGCAAACCAAGTTCGGTTTCGTCAGACAACGGTGCGAACTTTGTCAGAGCAAATTCCGATCTCAGAAAGCTGAATGAATTTCTCGAAACGAAACCAAATCAAACGAAAATAGCGGACTCATTTCTCTCATGATATTATCGCATGGCATTTTATACCGCCAAATTCACCCACGTTCGGGGCAATATGGGAGGCCGGCGTCAAAAGTATAAAACACCATTTGCGTCGTATTTTCGGGTCTGCACACATCACATACGAGGATTTTTACACAGTGCTAGTCCAGATCGGGGCTATACTGAACTCAATGCCTCTCTGTCCTCTTGAGAATAGCCCATTTCCTAATTGGAAAACCATTAACCTCGATACCTGACGAGTCCTTTGTCGAAGTGGCAGAAAACCGATTGTCTCGCTCCGAACGCCTCCAGAAAATTGTACAACACATCTGGAGTAGATGGAACAAAGAGTACATTGCCGAACTCCACAGTTAAAGCTCCACAAAGTGTTTTGAAGCGTGCTGTGACCAAAATTTGTGTGTTACCAATAGACGCGTGAGCTATATGTGTATTATTTCGTTTTCTTTGAAAATTATTAGGTATTGTTCAATTTCACTTTTAAGATTTATTGTTCTTATAACATGAGTTTATGTTGATTACTGTTGGAAGCATAGCTTTCAAGGCCACCGGAACATGTTTGAGCAGAAAGTAGATAGATGGCGTGCCCGCCCCAGCAGGAATGTGTGTCATAACTGTCATAGAACCAGTGAGTAATAAAGCATTGACCAAGATGGCCGCAGAAAATTTTTTCCTTACCAATGCATTGACATACTTTACGGTTTTAATCGAAAAACACAACAATATTTAGATGTAGCCTGCTCGTGAAATAGAAAAGCTACGTTTGTTTTTTATGACTACCTGTACCCTTACGACGCGACGATTCAAGTAATTTGTAGCTGTAATGAATTGTTAGGGCTCGGTTAGTTATTTGAGCTGTCTGATATTGTTCGCGTCAGTTCATCGGCGAGCACTTTTGTTTCCATTGATGATGGGTTCACCAAACACAAAACAGTACAGTATAAAATATAAAAGTATAAAAAGAGCAAAACAAAAAAGACTAGTCCAGATATAAGAGACGCAGTCTTTGAAAAAAGACCCATATTGAGAAGAGCCCCATATTGAGAAGAGCCCCGAACGCACCAGCACACGAACTCAGATTGTAGGAGTAGGAAACAGGAGGGGAAAAGAGGGGAAGTGAACGTTCCAACTCTCCCGCAAACTTTCAAGGGCTCTTTCCTCGAACCACAATCAGGAAACACAACAGAATGGCACCCTGATACTAAATGATCATCAGCTAGACGGTTCCAAAAGTGAAGTGGGACAAATGATTCAATTCAAATAAGTTGAATTAAATTGGAGCATGATGGGTTGTCTATCTATCCAGGTGTATATGCAAAAGAATGAGTATCAACAACATGGATAGAGTGGCATGCGAGAGGACGTTGAAAGCTAGAAATAATTGAATAGAAACGTTGAAATAGAGAAAAATGAGTAAATTTCCTGTGGAAGCTCCTTGTTTGGAGTTTAAGGTACAAAAGACACCGTGAAATGTAGATGAACTGAAAGAAGAGAACGAAAAAGAAAAAAATAGTAGATATGCCTTTGATTTCAACGCGCTTCTCTGTTAGTTTGTGGATACAAATGCGGTGTGAGTTATTGGACCTGCCTTCGTACAACAGCGTGGCAGTGGAAGACTTGTATACGGGTGTACATCTGTGTGTGAGAGAGAAAGAGAGAGGAAACTTTTCAATACTAAACAAGTAGATTGCCCATTTCGATGCTACGAAATGGAAAAACGAATAAAATAGGAGCGACGACGACGCTGCGGCGATGAGAGGAAAATGCACACACATACATACACTCTGCTCGCACACACATTTAAAGAATGGGAGAGAGGAAATCACATGGAAAGGCGCCGGGAACGGGAATGCCACCAGCATCAGAGTGTAGTAGCAGCAGCAGAGGAACGGGATGTGTTCAACAACACACACACAACCACCCAGTGAGACGTCGACGCAGCAGCAGCAGCAGCAGCCTTCTGGTTGCCAGGCACCACACCGATTCAACCAAATAAAACGGTCGGAAAAAACTAAATTGGAATTTTTCCTACAAGAATGTGAATTAATACCATGTCGTCAGGATGTTTAACAGTGGCCATTCAACACCAGAACGCGCACACACAACATCAATTTGAGAGTGGTCCATTGGCTTCGAGCGCGAGCTCCATTTTTAACGGGGCCATATTGGAGATAACCGCGTCACGTCTCTGATGATTTTTCTTCTCAATCATTAGAACCGTATGAGGTTTTGATTTACACAAGAACTATCAAGATGCAGGTGTGGCAATTCACAGATAGTTTTAAATTTAACCAAGTACACCTTACTTACAAAAACACCTTATTTAAAATTATTATTCCGAATATTATTCCTCAAAAAATCCTAGGGCTTACCTTGAGGCCTCCACAAACTAGGACTGTCGCTCCAGGGCCTCCACATTCCTAAATCTGGCACTGTGTTTCTCACTGCGAATCGCACAGGTCTTCGGCGGAGGCCATATTGAACCTTGCTCCAATCATGCTCACTTGCAGTGAGACCAGGGATTTTTGCGGCGTAACAGTGGAACACCTACTTGACACATGCGCGCGTCGTTGCCGTAACATGCGGGTTCCGCCATTTGGTTTCGAAGCGTTGTAGCTACAACAATGAACGGCTAGAATCGACGCCAAGACTGCCCCTGGCACCGCTAAACTCGGGTAAGCCGCGAGCACCTTTATTGGGTAATGGGCCCTGTACATAATTGATTATCTCAGGTCGTTCCTGATGGTCGCACCCGATCACGTGTCATCGTTTCTGACCCCGCTGGTGTGCTCATCGTTTCTGCTCCAGACCACGTGCTCGTGGTTTGGGAAAGCAAAGCTCAATGTTACGTGGCATCGTACCTGGCCCGATAGTCCATAGCCGAAAAGAAGCTTTCGCCGAGCTGACGCAACAACCTTCGCCGCCGGCCGCTCGGGAAAAACCACCAGCATCAGTTTAACTCGTTCCTGTCGGGTGCTGGCTTGCGCCACGGAACACGCATGTCCATGCCTTTGCCGCTGTGGGACGACCGCCTCGCTTAGTACAGTGCAAGTCACCAAAAGCGCACGCCTTTCAGTCAAGTGGTTTTGCATATTTCTGATGCGTGTGTCGTGTAAATCACGCCTCGACTGCAAGCCTTTCGTAGCTAGAATATTGCCATCAGCATGTGATTTTTTCCTCTGCCTTCGTGTTTTTATTAGTCACCATTTCAAGTCTTTTTCTGTCGAGTTTTTTCCTTCAGGATTTTTTTTTGTAAGCTTTAAAGAAGTGAGCCTGAGCGCACGCATGTTAGCTGCTGTCAGCTGTCATCTTTCAATCAGACAGTAATCAGCTGGAACGTCCGAAGTGTCACCACTGACAGATGTGCGCCGGGGCGGTTTTTCCCAAAGCCCAGTTGTAAGCGATTAACTGCCGTCTCTCTGTCTTTCAGATTGTCCGAGGCCCCCGGTTTTCCCACCGCAAGACCGGGCAAATTCCTGTGGAGGCACGCCACCCATCAACCAATCGGCCAGCAGGTTCGTGCCTGGCGCTCAGAACTTAAACGCACAGCGAGGATCCATGCCCTGCTCCGAGTAGTCTGGAGGGGAACCGTGGTGTCTCGGACGGACTGAATGACGGAGATCAGTGCACCGCAGCACCCATTCTGCGCTGGAAATTCAAATTAAGTGATTTCATTGTTATCACTGAGGCTGTGCCTCCATTATTTCATTAGCTTTAATTCAGTCCTTCAGACACGTACTTACCTGTGAGCTCTCAGCTCCAGTGAAGTTTAAATTGTCATATTTATGTCACCTGTGAGCCCTCAGCTCCAGTGGAGTTGACCTTGTCATATTTATATGATCTGTCAAGCCCTCATTATATGTCTAAAACTTGCGATGTTTTGGTAATTGTCTCTCCTATCTCCCACGACCACATATTGTTTTTGTCGCCAATGACTCGTCAGCGTTCATCAAGAATCAATGCTACCCTGAGATCATGTTCTTTTACTGACTGAGCTGTATTGTTTTGGGATCATGCTACTCGTATAGGCCATCAGCCCGGTACGAATCCCAGTCTCCAACGGGCAGAGACAAAATCAGCTTTTGTCCTCGGCAGGGCAAAACTGTACCGTAGCAAACTTTTATCTGTAAGCAAGAGAAAACCCTAAAGCAGTGAGTGAAATGAAGAAACAAGTTGTCGAACCGTAAACATATGGTGTGGCATTTTGCGAAGTGAAATGATTGGTCCGTTGGTTTTTATCGAAGGAGCCCTCAAAGGACAAACTTATGTACAAGTTCTGCTAGGGGAAATTGAAAATTTATTTGATAACCTACCTACAAACCAAAGAAACACTGTCATTTGGCAGCAAGATGGAGCACCTTCCCATAACGCAAAGGTCATTCTAGACTTCCTCAAGGATCGATATCCGACGTGGTGAAACCGTCCAGGAAGCCCGGCCGTCAATTAGTTCCACCCTCGAGAAAAAATAACAAGAGGACGTCACTTCGCCAGTAGAGAATGACGGTATGCAACAAAATATACGCGAGACGGACGCTCGACAGATTCCTGAGAGAGCGATGAAATAAACACATCTCGCATGAGACGGACGGGAGAGGAGGGATTCCAGGAAGAGAGTAGAGACGCCATACTCGAAGCTTGACCAAGTTCCTGTGTGCTGTCCGTAAAACAATCGCATATTGAGCCAATTCTACCACGGTCATTGTGGGAATCATGCCGAAAGACCGGAGACGAGACACCAGGGGCCGACTGGCATCAAAAACGCCAGGTAAACCGTAAATTTTAACAATTTGCGACGAGGAAAAGATTTATTTGCTTGTTAAAATACGTAGTAGAAATCAGTAAACCTCTAGGCTGAATCGTTTGCTTTGCTTCCGTGGGGAGAGTCTCGCGGCGTGTTTGGGGAGACGGGGCATCGAGATATCGCCCTGCGTTCCTCCTATTCAAAGCGGGGCCTTCCAGTGGCGCCGTATCTCCAGTGGCGTAGAAAGAGGTTGACTGTCGCCGTGGCGATGTACTTACGTACTCTGGTTTGTAACACGATGGTAAAAATGATTATTAGTGGTGTGAATGGCTCTGTCTTTCCAAACTTTCACACACCGTGGGTAGCGGATGGAAAGCTGCAAGAGGCAGAGCATGTCCACCACCAAGAATGATTACAAACGGAGTTTGTTTGCGAGACAGGGTTCGTACGACATCAGCGATTACCACAAGGGGATTGCGAATCCAGAACGAAGAAATTGAAATGCGAATTAAATTGAGGGAGAAGCCATTGAAATGCGAATTGAATTGAGAGAAGCAATTGAGATGCAAATAAAATTGAGATGGGATCTACAAGACGAGAAAAATGTTTTAGTCACCCATTGTGTGTGAAATTTGCGTGAGACAGAGGGAGTTTTACTCGCTGTTGGTTTTATTATTCCTCTCTTTATTTAAGGGAGTGTATGGGTTATTTCATTGATTTATTGAGTGTGGATGGGCCTTTCTTGCGGCGGTAGTATGCTTGCGAGTGTCTTGAGTTGAATTACATTACTTCCGGCCAGTAGCCATGAGGCATGATGGCCGCCCCGGTTACGCTGGCTCAGCAGAGGGTCCTAGATATACTACTCTAACTGGCATTGGTGCTGGATGTTAATGTATTCGTTCTCCTCCTCCACAGCAGGTAGTTGACACTTCTCATGTTTTCTGATTTTGTTGGCCCCGCAAAAGCTTTCCCATAAACTGTCCGTTAGGGATGTCTTTTGGGGTTCTCTTCCCAACAGTTATGACTAAGTTAGGTGAAGGTTATGTTATTGGTTATTCACTGTTCGATTTGTACACATTTACTTTATACATTGTGCATAATTTCTTCTACTGTGTGTCTCAAATCCTTTACCACCTTCGTGTCCACGCCACGAGAAAGAGCCGAGTGTTTTGTGATTCCCTCTAGTAGTCCAGTCACTATGATCAAAATACCCCAGCAACTTCGGAAAAAATAGTAGAGGGTTGAAATTTTGTGCACATGTTCTTCAAGTAGTAAGAAATAAACTAAAGAAAGTCCCCTAAAAGCCGAGCTCAGAAACCCATGATAGAGGCCATCAAGTGTTAAAAACTATTTTTTTAGGCGAAGAAGTCATTTTCTTACCTCAAGATTTTTTTTTTTGCAACTGGATGATTGTATGTTACCATTCCAAGAATACCCATACAACATTTTGATAGTTGCCTAGAAGGCGGATCCAAGATGGCGGCTAAGAAGGAAAAACAGTTGACTACATTATTTTTGAGAATAACAATTGTGAACATTGGTTGATGGTCACATTTTATTTCATTTATAATTTTCAATAGAAGAACCAAGTTGCACTCCAGTACCTGAGGAAACCTCTGATTTATTAGGAAAAAATGGAAACTTGTTGATTTTTTGTTTTTTTCTAAATATTTCAAAACGGTTCAAGATTTTTTTGAATGGCTTAAAGCACCATCAAAAGCATAAAATTGCGAATATTTCTGTTTATTTTCATATATCCAGATCTTTTCGTTTCTGAGATGAAAAAATTAAAATGTTGCTCTTATTATGTTTCTAGGGGAAAAACAGTCGATTTCATAACCTGCAGGTGAAAAAAATAAATAAAAAAAAACTCACATCTCAGGGACCATAAGAGCTGACGATATAAAAATCTCAAAATATATTCCTGTTTTTATGCTCTTGAGGGTGTTGTAAACCATCCTGAAATATCTTGAGCCGTTTTTGGAATATCCGGACAAAACTGAAAAATTTACCAAATCTTTTTTTTTCTCAATAAATCAATGATATTTAGAGATGCTGAAGTATAACATGAGTTTTCAATTGAAAATCATGGAACAAATAAAATATGACCATCATTCAATGTCCAGATCTATTATTTACAAAAAAAGATGGTCAACTGTTTTTTTTCTGGCCGCCATCTTGGATCCACCTCCTTTGCAAATGATGAAATCGTATATGTCTTTTAGTAAGATGGTCATGTGAAATCATTCAATTGCAAAAAGAAAAATCTTGAGTCAAGGCAAGGACTTCTTTGCTGAAGAACCGAGTTTTTAACACTTGATGGCCATTATCATGGGTTCCTAAGCTCGGATTTCAGGAGACTTTTTATAGCTCATTTATGACCATCAGAGGAACGTGTGTACGAAATTTCAACCCTCTACTATTTTTTCCGAAGTAGAAAGACATAGTGACTGGACTATAGGTACACCAACGAAACTGATTTAGTTTGTTACAGATATCTTCTGTCTCTCTTTACACGTTGTCGCGTCGCTCTTTTTCCGAGCGCAAACGCGATACAAAGAGGGGGGGGGGGGTGAGCTTTGTTATTAGGGAAAACCTCACCTGACGAAATCTTGGAAGTTGTGAAACTTTGTTCTGATTCGGTTTGACTTACACTGACTTCTGAAAGTAAAATTGTTTGTCGAGTGTGTGTTTGATTCTTTTACTTCCGCCTAACTTCCTCCTGCGAGACTGCTCTTACCTAGGATACGACCTTGAGATCCTACGCACAGCGCCAGCGGTGGGACTACACTAGATCCAGATCAGCCGGCCAAAAACATTAAGAAAAGGGAAAGGTGAAGTATAAGTATAATTCACATTTGTTCATGTAAAACGCCTCTGGCGGGCCCATTTGCTTCTGTCTCAATGGAATGGGGTGCAAACGGTTACAGTGGCTTGGAAGAAATGGAACAGTTCCATGGCTAGCTTGAAGTCCGGACCTCAACCCGCTTAATTCTTTGCGGAGCTTCAAAGCAGAAGGTCTGCAATCAAGACATCAATAATAGGAACTACCTTACAGAGCTAGTTGTTAGCGAAAATGTATGCTTTGCCGTCTTGCTCAAATGTTATCACGCACAAATTCTGTTTTATAATAAAATTGGGGCATGATCCTCAATTTCTTGCATATTTTCTTTCAACACTGTTCAAGGCAACAAAAAATTAACTCCCATAATGAATCTAGACGTACAGAAAACAAGGTGCTAACCTGTTGCGATGAACATGATGATTCTTTTCTTGACACTAGAAACTCGAAGGAAAGCTTGGAAGACAGTGATCGCTCTCGCTGTAGGTGCTATCTCAGGACTGTCCACATTTCTTTACTGCCTACTTCGCTTTTGAAATCTGTTTTACTCATCCCCCTTGATGTCCATTGGTCTCGAGAATCGAAATAATAAGATGTTCCCAGAATACCTTATAAAAATATTATTCTCACAGCATCTCTAACTTGAGTAAACATATTTTCCTGCAAAAATAATCGGCTTGAATAAGCGACTGATACATCTCCAATTTGGAATATTCAATTACAAACAAATCTTTTTGTATAAGCAAGACTAGTGAATTACTCAATAAAACGCTTTTCGATCTTGATATTGCAGCTTTTGATTAGTGGTATTTTTGTTCAATAATTGTAAATTGTCGAGAAAATGACGTCATATTTGCATGATTATTTGAGCGCGCGTGGCGTCATATGAAGGCTACTTGGCGTAATATTAAGGCAACTTGGCGGCCAAACGACTCGTATGCACAGTGGGACAAAATCAGTTGTCGGCGGCCAAAAGTCTGAAACTCACCAGATCGTCTTAGAATATTGAGGTCATTATAGGAAAAATATTGAAAAAATTTCAATTGTGCTCGGGGGTGAAATTGGGGTTTGGGGTTGAAAAAAATAAAAGAACAACAGAAAAATTTCCAATTGAGCGAATTTTCTCAGAATATCAAGGCGATTAAGAGAAAAATATTGAATAAAATTCATTGACCCTTGGGGGTGAGATTCAAGGGTTGGAAAAAAAATAACGAGAAAAAAAATTGAAATTCATCAAATCGTCCTAAAATATTTAGGTGAATATGGGAAAAATACTGGAAAAAATTCTGACTTCAAGTTCTTAGTGATAATACAATTCAAACTAGAAAACATGTTCGTAACGAAAAAACAGAACTTTTCACTTTTTATGTAAAACACCCCTAAAAACAACCCTGCTCTTCCAATATCATTGGAATAATGTTTTTTTGAAAATCTTAACACGATTTCGCAGTAGTCCAGAGAAAATCAGCGTTCTCCAAAAATTTTGAATTTCTGTCTCTTCATACATATATTTGAAGAAAAAATTGTTAATCACGGGGACGCATGTGGACGCATACAATTTCTTTTGAAATCAACTTGAAAAAGGTGTCGCTTTTAGTGAAAGAAGTTGTAGGCTGGAGCAAGGTGGAACATTTTTTGTAAGCCACTGCAAAAATGGAACTTTTGGAAAACGAATGACCCGAACATCGCCATTCGAAATAATGTATAATTCTGAAAACAAGTGAACATATATCATGTGTGAAGTATGATTTACTTTCAAAAAACTTCAAGTGAGCTATGATAAAATTTATAGAATGATATCTGACCTCTGAAGAGCACAGTCGACAATACCATTTCAGTCACAAAATGCTATGAAAGTGTTATCAGTAGAGTTATTTTAAAGTCCTGTGTTTGAGGCATCACACAAAAGATATGAATTGCTTTGGAATCTCAAGACTTTGTTAACTTATGAATCAACTATTTTTCTAAATAATAGCAAAAATTTGGGCCGAAATATCAAAATGACCTTGCTCGACTTTTGGCCACTTTTTACGGCACTTGGCCCACTGTGGTATGGAGTGAAAAATATAAACTGTTCTGTTCCAACAACAAATGGAATGTATGAATGGTTTTTATTGCATCTACTCACAAACTGTTTTTAGTTTCATAATAAGGGTTTGAGACTTTTGAAAGTGGGTGACCTCCCAGTGGTGTCTTGTCCGTCTGAAAACGAAAAATCCAGGAGCTGAACTGCATCATTATTGCTTATGATTGTCATAGTAGATTCTCATGTTACGGTGTCGAATTACTTTTCTATAAAATACTTGATTACTGTTAACTACACGAGCGACGTATTCTACCGAGCGTTCATAAATTAAATGGGTCAAGGGTGGCTGTGAGTTTGAAAACATCTGTCGGAACTAGCATCGTTAATTTGATGTCTGTAATTTTTTGGTTATCGTAATTTGTCAAACCAGTCGCAGTTTTCGTTTTCGTAACATTTTAAATGTGGTTTTCACGGCAGGGCACAAAACCTACATGATCGAGGAGTATTGTCGAACTTGAAGTATTCTCGTGCACTTATGGCAGATCAGAGATCAATAATATGGGACGTAACTTGTCAAAGTTTGACAAATTTATTACAAAAGGATTACCTTAGTTTCGACAGACGTTTTTGAATTCACAGGCACCCTTGACCCATTTAATTTATGAACTCTCGGTACCATATGCGTGTTTTCCATTCAAATTCTAATATCCATCAGTGATGCAGCTTGCCAAGGTGCGGTGCTGTTTACTGACGGAGCAAATCTTTGTCCGCAAAAGAAGCTCGATAGCTTAAGCACAAAAGTTTCCAGATTAATTTCACTATAATTGCGACCGCAATTCGGCCATTAATCTCTCTCTCGGCTTACTTGTTTGGAATCGTCGATGTTTTGTGCGATCATTGCCCGATAACAGTTCCATTTAGTTCGTCGTTATTACTTGCTCCTATTGGAGTGCGAAATCTTTAATCGATGAGTGTATATATAGGAGAGCATTTACAGTATTTACACTCTCCCGGCGCGTGGGAAATTCAAATGGAATCGCGATAATCCAACGCCCGCGAAGAGGAAATTAGATTCCGGCGACTGGTCCATTCGAAAGACAAAAACGCAATTAGCGGCAGACATGCTTTGGCATCCTGTCTTTGGGGGAACGCGCCCGGTTCATTCGTTTGTGGTGTACTTACTGCAAGCGATTCGACATCCAGTGTAAATTCCGTGACTTGATTAGTAAGGGAAACTGTTTTTACGCGAGCAATCAAGCAAACTGCACAGGAGCTATGGATGGACTATTTTGTCCCTTGGTAGGTGAAGAAAGGTAGACTTGTAAGTAACGCCCCTATTTACTTTTTCAGTAACGTTTGAAACAAAACATAAATATATTCTGAATTTGTCTAAATGACGAAGTTATTTTGAGCCTCTGAATTTATTTATGAAATGAAATACCGCTTTATTTAGTGGCCACCAACCCTCTACCACGCATCCTTCGGCAAGTCCTCTTATCCTCGCCGTCCATTTTTTTTTAGTAATCCAACCCCTCCATGGTCCTTGCTGGTCTGACAGCCTCCATTGTAAAAGGTTTTATACAAATTCAATGAGGTTTATGTAAGCCACATGGCCGGTCGTAACAAGCACCTAATATTATAGTTCTTGGGAAAAATTATTTACTACCGCGACTTGGTGCATTCGAGTATTATCATCTATGCATGATGATTGGTGACTGAATTTGTGATCTCATAATTTATAAGGTAATTTTACAGGCTCCAATTCCTTACTTATTTAACGTGGGGCTTATTAAAATCACTATAGACTCCTTCACATCAATGAGGTCATATTTCAAAATTGAGAAGAGTATCAGAAATTCAAGAAAAAGTCTCATGAGGCTCATACAGACTTATGAGTGTGAGACTGTATGAGCAGTAGCTGCAGCATGTTTTTGAACTAGAGCAAGATACAAAACATAATTTACAGGGTGACCACAAGAGTAGAACATCGGGACCAAAGTAAAAAAAAACACGTGTAACTATCACCCTGTATAGAGCCAAAGAGATGGCCAGGTAGAAAAATGATTTGACAAGTGTATTGTCAAAGAATAAGACAATCTATCAATGAAACAATTTTCAGAATCTGTCAACCAGGTCAAAAATTACAATCTTCCAAAATTGGTGATTTGTTTTGGCTGTGCCACTTTATTTGGCGACACGTTTATGTAATGTTTTAACCATCATAACATGATTGTTTGAGATGCACTGCTTTGTTAAACATATGACGGATGACAGCTAGAATTTGATTAGGTGTGCTATGACAGGTTGATGAGAAATAGAACGTTTAATTTGATTGATAAGAATTTTAGTACAAACCAGCTTACATCCAGCTTTAAACACTACAGATTATTAATAATTTTTCAAGGAAACTGCAAAGGCGTTACAATAATTAGACACGCGTGCAGAGTTTGAATTTTCAAGAAAACCGCGGAATTAATTTTCGATCGCTTGAGCACCACACTCGAGTCTGAAAAGGAGAGAATTTTATTAAAAATTCCTACCTAGTGCCTACGGCGATATAAATTCATGCGAATCAAGTGGAGCCTTTCAATTTCAATACAACCTAAAAGGTGTCTCAAAAAGGGGAACCGAAGTATTTCTTCTTGTCTTGCCTGGATGGGATTTTTGTGGGAAGCACGACGGCAACCGACGACACGCGAAAGAGCGAGTTTATCCACACGCGGTTACGCGGCGCTGCCAAGGTGGAGAAACAGACAAATCGTTGCGTTTAGTTCCAGCCATGGGAGCTGCTATGCCGCCTGCCTGCTGCCTGATTCCGTTGTAATTCAGCAAGGAGCCCTGGTGAGAGTTTCCGGCACAATAAACTCCGAGCGTTTCGAGTAATTTGAACATACGGTCTCGGTGATAGACACGGGATAGATTAATTCCGCCAGCATCCCCGTGCACGGGCGAAATTAAAGGCGAAGAGCTGAGGAGCAGGGACGCATATACACGATTGACCGACTCCAGGACCGCAGTGAGAACTACATTAATTACCGTCCGTAATTAGGAAACTCGGTTTTGGATGTTGCCAAAACAGCGGCTCCGGATGACGGAAATGATGTAAAACATTAGGTAATTTAATTTGAATTTGGCCCTTTCTGCCCCCTTCCCCCATGCTGCTCCTCGCAGTGACGCAATCTCTATTTTAGGGCCGGCCATGAGGGAGCGAAGACCCTCCGAAGGTTTATCTTCTTGAAGGTAGTTGTAGCTATGATACGGTTCCGTATCGTGCAACGTTACGGTGCAAAGATCAAATCGTGACGCGTTTCCTAACCACACTACTATTACTAACGTTATAAGCTAACAATCTCTTCTGCGGAGTCCCGTTTCTTACTGGCTCTTAGCACAGACACACCTTGTCACAAATGGCCCTTGTCGTTTTGTTGCCAGTTCCCTTGAGCATTACGCAAGCACGAGGACGTTGAAAGTTTATTTCACGAGAGGGTTTGAATGCAGGTAAGTAGGTGGCGTCTTTTTGGGCCCCCAGAGAGTCTGTGAATCACTGACTCACTTTTTCTTGTACGACCGATTCTAACGTTTTTCAAGTCCCCACCAGAGCCTTCCATTCTTTGCTTGGCCTCTGATTAACTCGCTATTTTACGGCAGCTAAATTATCTGATCTATGTGTGTGAACAAATCTATTTGGCACATTTCACCAGTGTCTTCTAGCTGGTGAAGGTGATAAATCCTGGGACAGAAAGAGATAGAAATATTCTTGTACCTATATTAAGTGGGTTATCGTCTAGATGCACTTTACACTGGCCAAAGTATGAACCATAGATGTTTAAAGTAGGTAGGTTGATGACCAAGTACTTTGAATCGCCGGCCTAAAAGCGAGGCCGCTATTCCATCAACCTCCCCCAACAAATCCAGAATTCAGCCACTTGAAGCGTGAACAGCTTTCGATAAGGCTGGATCTGAAGAATGGCACAAGAAATCGACTCTGGAAGTTACTCACCGCTTGACAATACGTTTGGCAGACCATTTTCCAGGTGATGAAGAAGGACCTGGTAAGTATTATCGGGAGACGACTTGGTTAAAGCAGAAAGGTAAGCAGGATTAATTGTAACTGAGTACCATCGACCCCTTCAACTTTTCAAACTTCGTACTACCTATTCTTGTTTCCATGATCCACGTGAATGTCTCGCTAGCCAACAAGTTGGACGCTGATTAAGGACAAGTGAATGGAAAAATAAGTATGGACCCTTCCCTCACATTGTATTGCCTCAGACGTTGTAAATAAACACAATGAGAAAAATGTTATGCTACTTACGAGACGCAACTGCCTAAAACAATACTAATGTGCACCTGGAGTTCTGAAATGAGGGTGAGAGGTGCATGATGGTGAGATCCCCATCTTAGTCTTAACCACAGAGTGTCTTAACACATTCTTTCAAGTTTAGGACAATTTATCTCATCACTTCTGCGTGAATAAGCAGTAAAAAGTCAGGTAAAGACACGCTGCCTACACTATAGCAAAATGCATTCAATGGTGGAATTCCAAGGCATCGGGGGAACCTCAAAAACTTCTTCGACAGAAGTGGCCTGTTGGGATGTTATTTTGGATGGAAAGAGGCAACTTTTGCACGCTAGCCACTTTTCAATTTAAAAAAAAATCTCTTCACCCTAATGTCCAGTGTATTGGCTTCCTTTTAAGGCACGGCGACCGACAATCTACGTCGCCGTGCTTTTTCCCGGACTTGTACACGACTTCTGTGTCAAACTCTTCTAGTCTTAATGCCAAACTGCTGACAGCAGGTAGCATTTTCAACGATTCTCAATAAACACAATGCGTGATAGTCTGTTACTATTTTGACTGGCCGACCGTGAATAAAAGGTCTGCGGTTGACTGTAATGATCTTGTGACATCCAGAATCCTAGTGGATGTCACAAAGCAGTCCCAGACCACTTGTTTAGAAGTCTCCAACTCGTTCAAGAGTCTTCTGTGATATCCCAAGGCCTGGTGGAGTGGAGTGGTGGTGGGGTGGAGCTCTTAAAAGCCGTCTGCTGGAGGTTCAGTGAGTTACTGGAGTCACACATAGTTTGACACTACTTGGTCGACAAGTTAGCATTTTGCCAACAATAACGTTTCGGCGAAACGGTATTTCGACTCGACGGACACTTGGCCGACCGGATCATGACCAAACGCGGACACTAGTGGAATGCTCTAAACATTTGATTAACAGAACTGTTGATCCGACTAAACGTCCGTTGGTGTACGGTGTCACGGTTAGAGAAAGGGTCTGGCCGTTTTGCTATTCGTGGACTGGGATTCACTCTTTACTATTGTCCAGCATAGCTGAAACCGGGAGAGGTAAATGAGAACTCGAGCGTTGTACTACATTACGTTTAATAATTATTATAAGATAACTCCACACCTCGCACTCGAGACTTTACTTACATGATAATTAGGTATCTGCCTTGGATCTGAGGCACTACCTCAGGCCCTTGAATCAATGACCTGCATTCAACCAGAACTACTAATGACTAGGTACCACCGAACCAAATGAATAATGATAATCGAATGCCGGATGACGAATGAATGCCCCCGTGTGCCAGTATGTAAGTCTTTTCAATTGAATCGTCCAATCAGGTCATTGACGCAAGTAGGTACCCACACTACTTGTTTTTCGTGCAAATATCTTTGTTTGCATTTTATTCCATCGCGGAAATGACCTAGCGTCTGCTAATGATTTGGACGATTCGGCAACTTACATACTTGGGCTACACGTGCCTTTTCTGTTATATTCAAGAGATAAACTTTTACCTAGGGCCTTTATGTCATCATCATGACAATATCCGTTTGGATAGTTTAACCAAATGTCTATCGATCGAATGTTGGTCAAATCGGCGATATGTCAAGGATCTAAAGAAATGGGTGAGTGCCTAGACATATAGTTTCGTAAGTGCAGAATAGCTGAGTGTAGAGAAAGTGATCTTAACAGGGCTTGTAGAAAAATCAATTCAATCAAGAGTTTTGCCCTGTAATTTTTCACGTTGTTGATTTTGTTTGATGCTGATGCCGCCGTACTAATATTTCGTCTCACTGAAGCTAAGCTGAACACATAAATCCTATTCTGTAGTCCTAATATTTTATCCCGCACTGAGGCTGAGCAACAGATGGCACCACGAAATTCCACACAAAAATCCGAAAAATGTCACCGGTTGCGTGTCAACGGTATTAGGCACTTTCATGGCAGCTAAAGTTGTCTCTACTGCGCAAAGTTTCGCGAGCAGCCAACCTGATTAAGTGCTCCGGATGCACTAAGCCTCACCTTTGAAAATTTTCTAAATTAGCGGTGATTTATTGGGGATCAGGCAGCCGCAGATCGCATCCCAGGTGTGTGGATATTAACGAGGCTCGGCATATTCTGAAAGGTACAGCTGCTGCAATTTATTCAACAAATTAGGAAAATCAATCTGACAAGCGGCAGCACACTCCTCGTAACCAAACATTTCTGCCGACGCCGCACAGAGCTCCGCTGCTGATGCTCCTGTTGGTTCGGAAAACCTCAGGACTTTAAAATATGACGCGATTACGTCTCCCGGCTGGTTGGTTGCGTACATCACCCAACCGCACTAATATCATTTTTCAGCTCTTAACACCTCAAACACCAAGATGAAATATGAAATTAAGAAAATCGCTCCTCTTCTCCGAGCCGGGCATTTTTCACGCGCGTCTTATTTTTTCTTTGAGCTCTTCGCTTCGTTCTTTTCCATGTTTTTCAGATGTTCCCTTTTCGTTGCCTCTCTCGCACGCAGATAAATAAGATTAATTGCGCAACGTCACTGGACTGTATAAAAATGAAATCGGCCGTAACCAGATACACGCGAAACGTTGCCGTGCCCGTTTTCAATGACGGTATTTCCCTTGGTGACATGAAAACCACAGCAATGCCGAGCGTAGGTTGTATCTAGAAAATCTTTGCCGCCGATAAATTTCAACGTAGAGGTATCGAAGAGACGCAGGAAGTATTGGGCTGTTTTCATTAAGGCCGGTGTAATTTCTCAGCTATTAGGTGAAGGGAAAAGTTGAGCACGGCACTTCCGACAGGCATCAACATAGCGTGCCTGCGGGTTACTTACTATTAGAGTCCTGTAATGACGATGACTGGGTCGGAATCGCTCCTTCGGGACAGATATCCTTGTTTACATGAACCACAATAGCTCCAGTAGAATCCGCCCTCCGTCCTCGTATATGTACCGATGTAGAAAGAACTTGTGCACTTGATGTGGTGGGTATTTTGCGCACGAAACGTGCAAATTGGAAACACTCGCAGCGCCATAATAGGCAATTCAAGTCTTCGTTTTATCCAAAATTTGAAATCATTTGAAACTGGGAAAGATTGCATTGAGCATGTCCTGGAACCACGCCTCAAAGAACTTTGGAGCGTGGGAGGAAGGGTAGATACTAGATATCCAGATATCTGGCCTACTTCCGACGCTTTACCCGTGTGTGACATGCAGCTCACTATTTTAAGAAGTTGTAACGCTCAGCGCTACGCAAGAGGGTATAGATTTACATCACGGCATGTCCGGCCACAGTGGCCGACTTCTGGAGCGCAGGAATCCGCTGAGTCGGCGGTCCAACGACTCAATGCACGCAGAAGAAGCGGACGTGCGACGTACGGGATCGAGACTATAAGAAGAGGAAGGAGCAAGACAGCCGGGTTCTGGAAAATGGCGAGGATAAATCGGGCTGGTACGAAAAGAAATTAGAAGTTGTCAAAGAAACACACATGAATTGCCCACAGTATCGAATTCATGACAAGCAACATTGTAGCTGGCACTACCGTACCAAGTCGGGAATTCGAGAAACGCGCAACATCTCATTGGCCTTGAACGTTTTATGATGTGTTGTCAAAAGTTTATGCCACTTCAAGTAAGGAGAGCAGGAAAAATGCAATTGCTGCAGCTCATGGCCCATGGCATACGGTGTGTATGGATCTTGCCAGATTGATGCCACGGTTAAGTGAAAGCAATATTGTACACTGACCGTGGGTTCCACAAAAAAGATTATACGAGATTAGTTGATTCGCGATTTTGTTTCTCAACTTGAAGCTGAGTGATCAATGAAAATGCTGGTTTATTCCTCAATAATGAAAAGATGATGGGTCTAGTACAGATTTCAGGCATTTTTTTGTGGTTAATCGCCTAGCATTCAGCAGAAAACAGTTCAGTTAATCTGCAATCAGCCTTGATCGCTGATCATCTTTTTTGTGGAACTGACGGTCACTGGTGCTCCAAGATAGGTTTACGGAATAGGTCGAATGCCATCTGCTCAAAAAAGCGACAAAGAATACCGTGTGGCGAGTATTAAAGCACAAGATATAATTATTTGGATGGGAGCTCGGCGCGCGCTCTTGCCGTGATAACACGTACAGTGTCCCTATTGTTTACTTTGTGCTGATAGCGAAATGCCCAAAAACTCACAGAAGGAAAAAAAGAAGAGACCCGAACCCAGCGACTCAAACTCCTCTCCAGACACAATTTCCAATAGAAGCAAGAAAACTGCAAGAGTCCCGGGAATAGTCGCAGCAGAAAGAGAAATGGCCACTAGCGCGGACTTCGACGACCTTAGAAATCTCCTGAAAATTGTTATAGAAGAGATTTCAATGATAAAGAGGAAGGTAGAGGACATACCCATAATCAGGAAGGAAAATGAAGAGCTGAGAAATCCATTTGATTTAATCACAAAGGCATTGGATTCCAAAGAAAAACAATGGAAAGATACGAAAAAAATCTGATAACGCGAATCGACCGTTTGGAAAACAAATTAGAATGGATGGAAAAAAGAAGCAAGCGAGATAATATTGTAATAACTGGACTCACAATGAATAGAGATGCCAACGTCCCGAAATGTGTTGAAGAATTTTTCAATGCAAAGCTCCAAACTTCCATAAATGTGAAATCCGCATACAAAGTCGGTACAAACAAGAAAGGAGCGAACATCATCGTGGTTGTCTTCGGCAATAGTGACGACAAGTATAACGTTTTACGTGAAGGTTCAATGCTGAGGGGCACAAACATATACATGAACAACGACTTGAGCGAACGGGAGCGAGAAGTGCAGTTTGAAATAAGAATCAAAGTCGACCAGCTGAGGGGCGAAGGAAAAGTTTTCAAGATTTACTACAGGAAGGTCTTGGTAGATGGTCGGATGTATACATGGAATGATTCACGGAAGACACTAACAGTAATGCCTCAAGCAGAAAACGAGCTCGCAGGCGAAGGCGGAAATCGCGAAGTCTGAGTAGCCCGAACCACCTTCTTCTCCCGGCAACTGAACATCTGAGACTGCTTTTTTGGAATATTCGCGGATGGCACAGTCTGTAGTTGAACAGAGCATGTAGTTGCTGGTAATCCTAGTCTCAACTTTTGCAGATCAACACTTGACAGGGTAGTCAAATCAGAGGGGTCATTGCTGGTGAATGTTATGGAGGATAACGAGTTCCTTGTTTTAAATGGCAGAACAAAGAATGACATCCCGACACAATTTACGCATATATGCAGATTGGGCAATACAGTAATAGACTTGGTTTGGGTGAGTGTCAAAGATGCTGCGTATGTCAAGTCGTTTCAGGTGGTAAGCTCTCTCGTGTCGGATCACTGTACCTCTCAAGCGAGTCTCAAAACCTGTTCTAGTTTCAAAGTGCGAAGTGAAAAATTGGACAACAAAATCGGGAAGGTTTTGAGGGTTCCAGAGCATATGAGACAAGCGTTTTCGAACGTAATGTCCCTCTCACACAGACTTAGTGTTTCAGACAGTAATTCAAATGATCTCTACGAAAATTTTCTTCTAGCTACAAATGAGTGCATAGCTTTTTTGGGACTTTCAAAGGTTGTCAAGATAAGGAGTAGTGGTACTTTGTCAAGGAAGAGTTGGTTCGATCGGGATTGCAGGGAACAAAAGCAGCTTGTATCACGTTTACGTAAAATTTGCAAAAATAATATTTTTGATGCAGAATCGCGAAATAGTTATCTGCTGGAGAAGAAAATAGATATTTATTGTATTAGGAGTATAAGTGACACTTTATGTGACGGAGTATGGATGTTTAAACGCCGAGCGTAGCGAGGCGAATTAAATCCATACGAGTCACATAAAGCCACTTATACTCCGAATACAATATACCGAGAGTTCAAAAATTAAATGGGTCAAGGGTGCCTGTGAATTCAAAAACGTCTGTCTAAACTGGGGTAATCCTTTTGTAATAAATTTGTCAAATTTTGACAAGTTACATCCCATAATATTGATCTCTGATCTGCCATAAGTGCACGAGAATACTCCGAGCTCAAAAATACTCCTCGATCATGTAGGTTTTGTGCCCTGCCGTAAAAACCACATTTACAATGTTCCGAAAACGAAAACTGCAGCTGACTTGACAGATTACGATAACCAAAAAATTACAGACATCAAATGAACGATGCTAGTTCCGACAGATGTTTTCAAACTCACAGCCGCCCTTGACCCATTTAATTTATGAACGCTCGGTATATATATATATATATATATATATTTATATATATTGATTGTAAACAATAATGTCCTATCATTATAATAAATGGTCTGTAAATACAAGGAATACTTAACAATAAAGAACGTTATTATTTAAAATAAGTGTTTTATTTTCAAACAATCATTTTGTACACGGAATATTAAGAAAAAAAGAAAATTGAAAAAAGACCAACTTACCTGGCGTCGATCACGATGGTTTCTATAGGCGACAATCACGCTACAATCCTCACTTTTACGCCGGCGGAGGTATAAGTACTTTTACGTAGCTCAATGCCGGTGTCATAGAAATGCCCCTTATACCTTGTCAACACAGTCACAAAAGTGCCATGTTATGATATGACGTTTGAAAATGAAGTACAGAAAGAGAATGTCTTGCAAAAACTCAATAATATAAATATTCAGCAACAGTTCTGGCACACATACAAGAAATCATTCACCTTACAGAGGAAACATCCAGATAGTAAAATAAAATTCAAGAACTTTGAACAATTTTACAGACATTTTTACATGCATGGCACACGTGCAACTGACGTAGTAACAGATTTCACAGACGCTAGGCATCCCTACTTGGACAAAGACATTTCGACTCACGAATTGCACATAGCAATTTTCCAGGCAAAAACCGGGAAGTCACCGGGCAACGATCGGTTGAGTAACGATATATATGTACAAGGCTTCACCTCTGGACTGGGTCGAATATTTGAAAAAACTGTTTAACTGTATTTTGCACACTGAAAAGACACCACGGGACTGGGGTAAGGTCCAAATGATACACCTGTATAAAAATGGAAATCCCAACCAACCGCAAAATTATCGTCCAATCGCGCTTCTCAACAGTGTTGCCAAGATTTTTGCTTATATAGTAAATAACATAATAATGACCTACGTCGAAAGTGCACGTTTACTTCCAAATAGCCAGAACGGTTTCCGAAAAAATCGGTCTTGCCAGGACAATTTTTTTTGTGGAACTCAATTTTAAACAATAACTTACGTTTGCCCGGGCAAAAGATATACGCATTTTTCATAGATTTCAAGAAGGCCTTTGACTCAGTCAACCACAGAATTCTTTGGTCGAATTATTTTCTCACGGAGTAAGTGCCAAATTAATAAGGATGATAAAAAGTTTATATGAAAATGCGAGCGTATTTTTCCAAGGTGACTCTCGCGGTACCGGTGGTATTCCTGTTACAAAGGGTGTATTGCAGGGTGACTGCCTGAGCCCTTCTCTTTTTATTTTATATACTGCGAAACTTGAAGAGTATCTTTTGCGAAGGGGGGCCAGGGGTGTATCAATGGATTCGGAGGGCGAAGTACTGATGCATCAATACGCAGATGATATTGTAGTGTTTGCTGATTCACCTTTCTCTTTGCAAAGATCAATTGGGTATATTTTTTGTATTGTCAAGAAATGGCTACACCTGAACGCGGAAAAGTCTAAGATTTTAATATTTAGAAGGGGGGCAAACATCAGACCCAAAAGATTTTTTTTACGACGGTGAGGAGATAGAGGTTGTCAGGAGATACGAATATCTCCTAACAACCTCTATCTCTGGGGTGATGTTCTCCTACAATGGGACATATAACGAGCATTCAAAATCAGTTGCTAGTAAAGCTAAAATTGCGGGGAGCGTGGTAAGGAATATGATCAACAAAAACGGAATCACAAACTGGAAGTGTATAAGGAAGCTGTATGATAGTGTTGTTGTTCCTTCTTTCACGTACTGTGCTGCAACATGGGGACTTGCGTATATAACAGAGCTGGAAAGAATCCAACAGAAAAATTTGAAAAAAAATTTCACCTTAAACCAAATACTGCGGGTTATATCGTACGGGTGGAGTTGGGTATTCATGCAATGAAGTTTCTATTGATCGAAGAAATACTAGCTTATTTGCGAAGGGTAATGGAGATGCCTTCGGACCGTCTTCCTCGTAGAGCTCTAAGTAGACTTGTCTCTCTCCATCAAAGTAACGGTGCGAAGGAAAAATACAACTGGTTCACGCGTTTCCCGAATTTGCTGTCTTCCTTGAATATTAATATTGCCTGTAGTGAATCTTTCAATAAGGACGAAGTCGAAACTATCTTGCGATGCGTGCAGAAGAGGCTGAACGATCTGGACTGAGACAGTATTCTTTTATCGGTGAACAATTCGCAGTATAAATTCCTGAATAGAGTTAACAATCACTATGAGCTTTGTATGGAAGATATTCCCATGCACCTGAAACGATTCTTTACGCGGCTTCGACTGACATATCACAATGAAATGAAATTCAATTATATGCGAATGGAATTTCTCACAAAATCAATACCAGTAATGTTTGCCCAATCTGTAACCTCCAAAAAAAACGAAACCTTATCTACAAGCGTTAAATAATACCCGTCACTTTTAGCACGTCGTCATGGGCGACGTGAAAAAATGATGATTCTGCGCGTTCCTGTCATATTTTCAATAAATTCTGACATTTACCAAATATTTCAAAGACCATTGCAGATAAAATCTTGTACGATACACGCGTTAAAAGTGTCTTATTTTGTTCGCGGGGTTGCTCTACTCGCTAATGCTCGTTTCGCAAGCGTCCCCGCTCACAAAATAATACCTGTCACTTTTAACACTTGTATCGTAAATAGCTATTGTCAAACATATTATTTGACTGTCCTCTGTACAGAAAGTTCAGAAGCATGCTTTCCTTGGGGAGCCGGGACCTCCATGACATTCTCTGCACTTGAGAAGGGCATCAAATCTCTAATATTCGTAAATTCCTTTTCAACTGTATGAGGCTGAGGCCTTCCACCCTTAGTGAGTGATGCTCACTGTATAAGTATATCGTGTACCACCTCGTCGATCCCATTTTGATTTTGGCACAGTCCCCAATCATGGAAACGTTTGCAAATATTTTTATTTTCGTCATCGCTGAAATTTTCCTTTTTTGTTAAGTTGCTTGATTTTACTCAAGTTTGGTCTTCTATTACTTTTGTTTTTGGGTGGGTTGCTCATTTGGGAGCGGATCTTGAGTTCATTTTGTATTTATGTACTGAACCCTTGCTAAAAACGAACCGTTTATAAGCAATGAAATTTATTTATTTATTTTATTATTTATTTAATAATATTTGTATGCCCAACGGCCATTATAAAGGACCATGGACCGCTATTTCATAGGAAATCCCAGAAGATCGTGGATTGATACGGGATGAAAAAAAATCAACATTACTCCATACGCTCCGGAAGCAAATCCGGTCGAACGGGTTAACAGAGTTTTGAAGACGGCCATTCCCCAATTCCGTGAAAAGGGCCAAAAATGATGGGAAAAAATCTACGCGAAATTTTTCGCGTTAAATACGTCAACGCATGAGCCAAGGTAATTTTCATAGACGTTTCTGAATTTTGGAAGAGAATTGCATAGGTCTAGTCAAGTCATGTCGGGTGGCTTGCCTGAGGAAAATGAGATCAGGGTATTTATCAAATGAGCTGGAAAAATGGCAAGAGGCATTTGAATTTGTTCTAGTTGATGTACACAGCACGTCAGCAAAAACGTCTGCATTGCGCAAGAAAATGGATGTGTAGATTCTATCATCTTTCTTTTCATGATGATAAATATGAATAAAGGAGACAACAAACTATTAGAGGGGAGTGGTACGATGTGCGCAAGTACTGATTGACCAGTGCCATCATTTCCCAATGCAATAACAATAAAAGGCGCAACTGCCACATAGCCATACCCAATACTCTACCCAATCCATACTAACTTCAAAAGGACCATTCCAGTTTTTCTCTACCACAGGTTTCAAACTGTAATTCACATCGGACTGCTATTTTGCGTCTAGTGCAGTGCGAAAATGCAAGTGCAAAATTGTGGCTAAACTGCTGCAACCCTACACAGCTCCCACTATATAATAGGTTCAACGAATCTGGGCGTTCGGAAATAAAGAAGACGTAACGCCGTAGGTACGTGTTTATGACTGGAAAGCGCTTAATCCAGTTTTATTTGTTGCAACTGCAAACGCGTAAAATCGACATTGCCGTCGGTCGTTTTGATACGTGCAAAAAGCCCTGTAACGTTTTCACCCATGCACCCAATAAGTGCACACTACACCCGGTTAACGTTTCCTCTAAAACTAATCTGCATGTGTGTAGTATATGGCCCAGTTTATGGCATCCACCCCGGGCTCTCTCGGTTGATTGCATGCAAATCCAAAATCCAAACCATATACAGCCACTGCACCTACCATCCCCGGTGGTATAGTGTCATGAAAAGCGAAGTTATTTTCGCGCTTACACGCCCGCTTCGCCGTGACACTTGGCAATTGCCACACCAGTGCAAGAGTTGCTGCATCACTAACGGTTCACGAATAAACAAGCTTTCGAACCTCGGATTCGCGTCGTGAAGCCGCCGAAGCGTTTACAAACTTCGGTCAAAGACTGCGGGAAGAGCCATGATGACTTGCTTAATATTACATTGCAGAGGGATGAAAAAGTGACGTTACAAGAATGCCTCGGGTAATTAATAGCTTAAGCTGTTGAAAGTTTGCGTTATCAATCTTCGAGGGAGTGTATGCCTAAAAACTGCAAGTTACTCACCAATTGACGTGCCCTGCATTGTGTCTGGAAAAAAAAGAAACAGAATTAGACGGCGTAGATAAACAGGAAACTTGGTTTTTCAAGAGTGACCCAGATACAAGAGGGCTATTAGGGAAGTAGTTACATTATGCAGTGCAACATTTCATCGCGTGTTTACGTCCAGTTCCTACGTGCTACACGATGTACGTTCAATTAGAAAGTTTGATTACAACATTTCCGACTACTTGATGAATTGCTTCAATATTCAAGTGTTCAGGATGTGTACCAGGGCTCGGTGGTTGGAGGCTTTGAGAGTCCTCAGTAAATGAGCATTCACTCGTCTGAGAGATCGGTTGGTGGTAGCGAGAATTCCTATAGAAACACACGGCTTTATGCATATATGTATTGCCTACCTATTCAATAAAAAATCAATAACTTTTAAAAAAGTAAACGATACTGTTCAATTTATTGAACAAGTTTTATAATAATTTAAAAAACCACTTATCCCAAATGTGTGTCGTAAAATAGCGACTATTCAATTTTGTAATCCAACTGTTTTTGTAACCTACATTGTCATACGGCAGTGTACCTACCTACTTTTAATAATTAATGCATTGAAAGCTAAGCAGTTAGCTTGCTCACCTTTTTACATGCAACACATCACCTATACCAAATTATTGTTAGTACGTCATATTATCATTCGCCCTTTTGTATATAAATCCAAATTCTTCCTGTAATAAATCAGTAGTAACTAACCATGGTTATTATCCACTTCTCGCCGATCTCGCTAGCACAGTCTGAGAAAGGCTCAACCATCCAATAGGACGACTCTTGTTGGAAGCGAGATCAACAAATATCGGTGGAATTTTAGTCATGGTCCTTCAAGCGAAAGAAAGAATCCACTGAGCGTCAAAGCCAGACGCCGCAATACTACAATTCAAACGTCAGCCCATCAAGAAGCGCTTGAAATCCACAAACAAAAACCGACCCAAAGGATCATCTTACAAAATAAAAAGGTACTCAAAATCACTTTACAACCATTTTTTCATTTGAATGCATTTCGGCCTTGCCGTAAGGCATTCAAATAAAAAATAGTTGTGAAGAGATTTTGAGTACCTTTATATTTTGTAAAATGGCAACTTCACTAGAAGAAAGCAGCAATCACTACGAATTTTTAAAGGATCATCAACAACAACCCTGAGATACTTGGACCGTCAAGCAATCCAGAGCCTTACAACCTATGGGAAGCCGTTCACGGTCCGAACAAGAAGTAGAAGAATATGCCAGTAAGTCACAGTCAAGAGTTTCCGAAGACGCGACTGGCCTAGAGAAAAAAGAAAACACCGACAACAGCCCAGATCCATACAAAAGCAAAAGAGAAGCCTCTGGAATAGATAAGATGGAAAAGTTGGTGCAATCCCAGCGAACACAGAGATTGATTACTTCTTATGAGTAATCAGTAACCAAATACTGAGAAATGCAAAGAAAATTTTTCAGAAAGAGAAAGCGAGCAATATTTCAAGAATAAAGCAGCAACTTTTCCACAAATCCGAGAAGAGATTGAGAACAATCAGGTTGAGATTCTAAAAATTGATAGATCTCACACATACCACACTACAAATCAATATGAAAATTTGATGAAAATCCAAAACGATGCCGAACGCTACTTAGAAGAAGGAGTGAAAAAGCTGACATCGACATCCCAATCAACCAAAATACACCCACTTCGGGAGCAAAAAAGCGAGAGTGACGAAGATGAAGAAGACGAAGCCAAATCGAGGACAGAAAAATGGTTCAAAGTAATAATCAAACAAATACTTGGAAAAATGTCCGAGATTAACATGAAAATATTAGAAAAAAATCCAGGCACAGATACTAGTCCCTGCACAAAAATGTGATCGAACAATGGGAAAGAATTGAAACACTCCACAATGGAATTCTGGTTGACGATAAAGTCGAAGAACTTTACGAAAACACATACAAAGAGATAGAATAACACTTGGAAGAAATCGTCCATTCAACGCCAGAATCGACTTCCACAGCACCCAGTGTATCACTCCCCAGGGCAAGAATTCCAACTTATGAAGGAGGGTACGAAAACTGGGTAACATTTCGTGTGATCTAAACTACGCAACGAAATTATTGTCGTACTCCAAATTTCACCCTTTTTCGGGTCGATTAGGGAGAGGACTGGTTGTTGTGAGGTCGAGACGAACGGATGTGTTTTGCTAGAAGAAAAATTATGATTCGTCAACAATAAGTTAATAAGAGTGCTAAAAACACCGTTAATAGTAGTTGTAGTGCATCAGTTACGAGAAAAGAAGATAGTAAGGCAAGTCTGATTTCCATTTTGATCAATTTCTAATTGTTTGATGGGATTGAGGTAATTGTTTTGTTAATGAATGATAGTAAGTTTTGTTCTTGATATTTCGAACGGCCATAGATAGAAAGCGTCAAATTGATTCAATACCGTGTAGTTGCTGTGAGCTTTCAAATACCTGTTTTCAGCCACCGTCAAGAACCAGAAAAAGGCTGAAAACCTCAGTAACCCTTTCGAAGAGATCTAGCTTTCTACAGAGTATGATTTTGTAGACTCTATTAGCTTGAGACAAAGCGCTAGCAGTATTTATGCAAATCAAATCTGGGCAACAATCTAACGTGTTATCTCACCCCATAGAATAAAAGATTCAACCTTTTTTGCACGACAAAGAGTTTACGAGCATTAAGGTTGAGTTCCAAGAAAAAAGAACCCCTTTAAACAATGCCAAAAAAATTCAGTGTCGCTTCGAAAACGCTTCAAGGCAGGAGGAAACATAACATCATTTAAACAGGCTGCTTAATAAGAGGCTCACCGCAATAAATTTTACACCTGATTGCACATTAAGGTAAAGTTATTGAACCCAGCGTGAAATAGAGCTGCTGGATAAGTATGTAAGTTCAAAACTACAGCCCTGGCCCGATATAAATTTATTGAACGTATGAACACTCAACTTTTATGTGAATTATTTGATCGATGATTAAAATAATGGCTATAGTTTCGAAATACCAAGACAATACTTGGTGAACAACCATCTCTTCAAGTACAGCTAAATAGTCGAGATTTCAATTCGTACAAGGAAGATGGACTAGACAGAAGAAGGGGTTGAGATTTTAATATCGACGAGGTCTTGAATTAATTAAGCAAGGGATTGAGACTCGAGTGCGTTAGGAAACGGGTTCACCAATAGTTTTGAAAATAAGGGAGAATGCGAAACGGAATTAAATTGAAGGGGTTGAGGTAATTAGTCGCAGGGTTTCGCACATAATTAGGGTATACTTTTCTTTCAGGAACCAAATGTAAACTTGAAACTACTAATTCCTATCGTTGGCTGGTTTTAGCACGCCTGGAAATTATGTAATGGATAATTAAGCTGAACTTGATTAAATTAGCGATGATTGATTAATTCGTAATAAAGATTAGGTGTGGTGTTAAATGACTTTGTTTATTTTTCAACATTTATTTCAATCATCCTCTTTCAAGGAACTGAGGTTACTCGCATGACAGGGGTCTACGGCATGACTGGGGAAGAACCGGGGAAGTTAGTAATTGATTTGAATGACTTAAGTAGAAGGTAATTAGAAATCTACGGCACGAAAAAATTGAAACACAACGTAAGGTCGATCATGGTATTACAGCTAGTTAATTAATTCTAGGGAAGGCGGTTTTTCCACAATACTTACATCCTCCGTTCTCACCCTGTATACGATGCCTAATGTGAATGATGGTCTCACTCTATACGACAGCTTCAGCCAAAGATACGTCTTATCACGCGACGACGATGTTGACGGTTTTGAAATCGGCAAAATTTTCATTTTAAGTTGTAGCAAAACTTTGGAATATTCCTATTCTTCGTTGCGCAGTCTATCTGGGAGAAATTGTCAATGATTTCTTTCTGAAATATTTTTTGATTTTTCCGATTTCTTACTTCTGACACCATTTCTCTCGCAATAGTATTTTAATTTTGAAGATAAGCTACAATTTTAGCGTTCCTTCATGAAGCTGACCATCACAGAATAAAGTAGCTGTTCCAAAATACAAATACTGTGGGCAAAAACCAGAGAGATTTCGAGTACCTGCGAAATAACCTCCTTTGTATACTCATTTATTATTTTTGCTGGCACAACTCTAACAATGGTCAAAAGATTGCATGGAAAAAGTTCCATCAGATCGAACCATTAATTTTTTTTATCAAATCGAACTGAACAGACTTGTTTCCAGTGACCTACTTTGAGGATATTCTTTTATTAATTGGGTTGAAGCTTCGTATACCTACTCAACGTAAACTTCACCAAATATCCACGGATTTGATTTAAGAGTGCCGCCAACGGAACAAAAACAATAAACCGAGCACCCTTCGTTCGCCGAGGATTCTAATTTGTAAATTGAATCTGGTGGTGGATTTTATGCCAGCGAGTGAGAAAGAAGTGGATATGGAGGAGCGAACGTAAAAGGATCGAATTTTTCGCACGGTTCGGATCTGTTTATTACCTGCGGATGTGCGTGCGTGTGAATCGAGTGTTTCAGATAAGTGTGCGTTGAAGTGACGTCGTGTCTCTGAAAGAGACTTAGCCGTTTTCAGTAAAAGTGGATGGAAACTCTCGTGCGGTTTATCTCTCCGGAGACACGCAGATCACTCCAAAGCCGCGCACTATTTGTTGAAAGAAGAACTTGTTCCGACTCACCTACCTTCCCGCTTCTCTCTGTGAGATGCCACGTTACATCCAGGAATCCTCCAGACGGAATGATCCTTTAGGAAAACGGCCAATTTTTGCCGTTGGAATATCCAGCGTTTTTAAGCCAGTTTTTGAATGTTTTTTTTTCTAATTTCACACCAGCAAGTGAATTTACTGTACAGTGCAGACTTATTGCACACTAGATGGGAAGGTGCGCGTCAAGTTTCCATGTAAACTTTCATTCGCAACGCAACTTCATGTAACTACACTTCGTTTTCTATTTTGACTGCAAACAACTTCCGATACGTCTCATGAGCCCATTAGAGGCGGCTTTGTTTATTACCTGCTTCCTCCTTGTTCTCTCTATCGTGATTAAAACAGTACCCACTTTGCGCAGTAACTACGCTAAGAAGGATACCTCACAATTTGCCTTTCAACTTGAAATTCTAACTTTATTACTAATCTTGCAACTTGTGTAAAGTTTAATTGAAATTAAATTTTGAAGAAAGGCGCTGGTGTGTTTCCCGGAGCTAATAATAAACTTTCTTGAGGTTTAAAATTTATCTCAAACCGGAAATTGTAAAAAAAATGCTTTGGTACTCTTGTTTCCGGTGAACCGCCCGCATAAACACCAAAGAAAAGTCATGACTCGCGAACTTCCGACGGCACTCTCTCACCTCTCTTCTTGGCCTCCGACTTGGCGCAAATTAGTATTAGGGCGGACCGGGAATAAGTTGGCAAAGAAAACGGACGGCGATGATATAGGGTTTAAAAATTCACGGGCTGCGCGCCGAGTTCAAATTTCGCCCTAATTTATTATTAATGCTGTTGATTAATCCACTGCGATCAACTCCGATTAGCTCTTATTACCTTAAGATACTCCGGTGCTCTCGGTTTGTAGGAGTCAGTTTTACCCATCACGGCTAAAAAGCTCTAATTACCCAGGAGATACGACACGATGAAATTTAATAAAATTAACTCATGTTGAATAACGAATTTCTGTGAATTAAACGGTAATTACGCGATAAAAAGTTTCATCTCTCAATTAACAGGTCCTGCGTTTAGAACAAGAGCAATTCCTGCCTATTACTCCGCCGGTGTTCAAACATGCCTTTTGTTCACTGGCGCGAGGGTGCTGTACCGCTTAAAATTTCCAGCACCCTAATATATCAGCCCCTCCAGGAGATGATAATATGAACTTTAGATTATCAGCAAAGTTTGAGGGAATAATGAGGTGTTCTGAAGTACGCGAATTTGGCAATACAGGCGCGCCTCTGTCGGAGCACACGCCCGCGGAAGTATTGTGTTTTTTCAGGGGAGCTTCGATTTTCCAATATGAGGGCTCTAGGTCTATGTGTGTTGGCGTAATCTCCTCTGATATATGAACCACCCCTCGACTTCCGACTGTTGACAAACAGCGTGTGACAGATGGATGTTAGGGGTGGACATGATGCAAACCTGAGCTATGAATGTATCCTGATTAAACCCATATGGAAGTACTGGATCGTAATAATCGGATTATATGCTTCAGGCTCATTCGGTCCAGAGTCAATAACCACGCCCGCTATCCCAACCACAACAAATTACACACAGCCCTTGCACATGAGATAAAATTGCAAAGTAACCGCAGATTTTGCGGATATACCTGGATAACGGCTATTTTCTTATATCTCTCAGGATTTGGACGCAAAGGACTATACTTGAATGGATTTACCCAAAAAAGTCAACTGTAATATCACAAGTGCTTTGGGGCGAATCGCGATCGCGAGTGCTGATTGTAGCGATAAATGCCCGACTCCGTAGGAGGAGGTCATCTATCCAGGGACAATCCGCCCGAGGGAAACGCCTGGGCAAAATTATCTGGGAAAATCTCGAGCACGAGTGATATTTTGATGATTATTGCAAAAAATTAGTCCAAAGTGACAGCTGTCAGATTTTGTTGTTTACATCAATTTTATTCCGTTGCCATTGACAGTGTGATTTAGATAAGTGAATATTATCCTTGTAGGTCTAATAATCAAGGGCGCTGTAGGCTGTATGTAATAATCAGACTAATTTCGCAATTAAACAATGCTTATCAGAGATGCCTGCTAGCATAATCACCGATCAGTGATGTAGCTTTCTACGACGTCTACGTTGTCCCCTACGAACTGAGGTGAGAGCTTCCACCTGCACATTCCACAATTTAATAAAGCAGATAGGTATTATTGAGACTTAGCAGGCGGAATAGTGTCAAAAAAGAGAAGTTGAAGAGTTTTAATTCGTTTAAAATGAATTTAACAAATCTGAATATTCCGTGATTTTTCAAATATTCAATGCGTAGGCACTACTTAGCATACACAAATCCACTAAATTCATATCGTCCCGTTGGAACAACACACATTATGCTACACTAGGCTATATTATGTATTCAAGCGTCAGGTAAACATCCCTCAAGCATAAAATAATTTGCTTGAAATTTCTCCATGAACTTTCGCGATAACTCAACGCATCTGATGATGATGAGGAGGAAGCAAGTGCAAACATTCCGACCTACCGTGATCCCGTGCTCAGCTGCTACGCTAGCAACTTGAAAATGGCAGAAATTAAAAAGAACGAAATTCAAATTTAAACGCGCCTTCTGCTGCTAACAAAACAAATGTTCGACTTGAACGAGGACCGTGTAAACAGCGCATAAACTGGGGAATAAATATTCGCGTTCATCACTCTCGTTAGAAAAACATCCGTGCTGGATGATGCCTCCTCTGCTCCTGCTCTACGCTAGCTCTGCCCATGTTCTCGTTTCCCATCATCGTCCCACTGGGACATGGTAAGTGAGATGAAGACGAGGAGGGAAAATCACTGCCGCTTCTATTACCTACCCCCTCTGCAAATCGCCCTCGACACACACACACACACACACACACTCACCTCGCCCGTCGCTGTGTGTGTGTGCGGGCCGGGGAAATTCGGAAATCTGCAGGGAAAGCCAAACGGTCGACACGCAACAATCTCGCATTCAACTTGGGCATTTATCCCTGTGCGTGTCTTTACCGCATAAACTCGACTCTATCAAACCCGACCAGATACTGGTGTGGTGGCTTTGGGTCATGAAGATGCTATTACGTGCTGTAAAAAATATGGGTCGAGGGTTGAACCTCCGCGACTTTTTGGGAGCAATCTTGCACGAGGCTTCCCCACAGCCGACACAAATGCAACTTAAAATGTAAGTGAGCACTGGAAAACACAAGCAATTCTGTGGACAACACTTTGATCGAATGTGGAAAACATTCCAAGTAGTCTGACAATTACAGCTACCTCGATCTGTCGGCTCTCTTTTGACGGTGAAGCACATAGTTCTACAGCAAGCAGTGTCGCGTTTTTCGCTCTTTATTCGCGCTCAAGATGTGCACCGGTACTCTGTTGTTTCGTAGAGCTGGGTCGTGGGTTGCCAACGTTAGAAATAAAAGGCTATACTAGCGAAAATTTAATTTTTGGGACGCCAATTAAGGTACTAGTACGCTTTGTTGAAATTGTGGGTTTTCCCCGATTTCCACCTACGAGTTGAGTTTACAGTAGTTGGCCTTCTACTCATAGCCCAGGCGCCAGGGAAAACAATAAGGAAATAATTGTTTCCTGGCTGGAAACTGGCTTAAAACGATCTGTGTAGCTCAGGTTTTGACATACTAGTTTCCCCCCTTTCGGAAATGTCGGCGTCATGTCGCCATCATCAACAAGAAGTGCACCAGCGTGGTTTTTGCCGAATATCTTAATTTTGGGTCATCTGACAGTAAAAGATGTAAGGAGTCATTTTGAAGCCTATGAAATTTCCTACAGTTTGGTTTTTCAATCAATTCTCTGCGACCTATGGTCTTTGAGATGAAGCTTCTGGAAGCGAGAGTCATTGTCGTGAAAGCTCCATGGCCACTTGACTCAAAAAACTAAAATGTCGATGTAACAAAAAAAAATTCAAAATCAGATTACTCGAGAATTCTTCATGCTATAGTTGCGGTGACGGTCTTAAACACTTCCTCTTGAACCGTAGATTACGAATATTGAAAAGTCAAAAACGTCACATTGTACATATACAGGGTGTACTACGGGAATCAAATCAGAACAGAGAAATTTGACATATTTCTTCGATTTAGCCTATGCGAAACTCTAAGCACTTATCACGAGTCCAATATGAATATGCATTGCTCTGTGAGCTTCACTTGATACACTCAAGAAGTGGTCAGCTCACAGCATTCCTGTAAAATGTTTTGAAGGCCCTCTGAATTCATCAAAATTTACAGTAGCAAGAAATGTATGTAACAGTATATTATATACCAAGGAACCAGAGTGAATTTTTGATCCTTTGGGTGAAGTTTGTTGCTTGAGGGCCCTTTGGGTCCAAATCCCTAAATTAAAAATTCACTTTGGTCCCTTGGCATATAATATACTGTTATATACATTTCTTGGTACTGTAAATTTTGAATATTTTGATGATTTCAGAGGGCTTTCAAAACTTTTTACAGTAAAGCTGTGAGCTGACCACTTCTTTAGTGTATTAAGTGAAGCTTATAGAGCAAATCCATATTGATATTGGACTCGTGTTAGATGCTTAGAGTGTCGCATATAGGCTAAATCGAAGAAATATGTAGAATTTCTCTGATCTGATTTGATTCCCTCAGTACACCCTGTATATGTACAATGTGGCGTTTTTGTCTTTTCTATATTCGTAATAAACGGTTCAAGAGAAAGAGTTTAAGACCATCACCGCAACTATAGCATGAAGGATTCTCGAGAAATCTCATTTTGAAATTTTTTTGTCACATCGACATTTTAGTTTTTCGAGTCAAGTGACCATGGAGCTTTTACGACAATGCCTCTCGCTTCCAGAAGCTCCATCTCAAAAACCATAGGTCGCAGGAAGGTCATTTAGAAACTGTTCCGTAGGGAATTTCATTGGTTTCAAATTGACTTCTTACATCTTTTGCTGTCAGATGGCCCAAAATCAAGATATTCGGCAAAAACCACGCTGGTGCACTTCTTGTTGATGATGGCGACATGACGCCGACATTTCCGAAAGGGGGGAAATTAGTATGTCAAAACCTAAGCCACATAGATTGTTTTAAGCTGGTTTCCAGCCAGGAAACAATTATTTTCTTATTGAGCTGATTTTTGCTCCCTGGCGCCTGGGCTATCAGGTGAATTCGCTGGTTTTGGCAGTCGCCCGGATGTCTCTTGCAAGGGAGACTGTCGAGCGAAAAACATCGCAGGCCATCCAGTTTGGGATATCACCCAGTCTCTCTTGAATATCACATCGCATTCTAAGGTAAAAAAGGCCATTTACGTCCGTCATGTCCAACAATATTCCTTCTTCAATGTGACTTCAGAGTACAACGCGACAGAGCATCGGGGACAACGTTTAATTTCTCCTTTCCAAACCAAAGCCTCTTTAATACGAACGAACGCTGTCTCTGCTTCGCTAGTCCAAGCGATGCCCTGTCCCTCTCTCACGCTCTTTGTGGAATCGTTGATCGGGGAGATCAATGTCGAGAAACTTGGGGTGAAGTGTCGGTACCAGGAATATAGTCCCTGGAACCTTTTAACATCAATGACGTTCTATGATCGCGGGTAGTTCACCATTGCTTGTACTTTTTCTAGGTTGGTACGTAATCCGTGTAAGTCTACAACAACAAAATCCAGGTAGTTTAGAAACTTCCGTAAGAATTGGAACTTTCCAAAGTTGACCGTTGGGTTCTCTTCTTGCAGTCGGTTGGCAACTTTCCCAAGCTACTCCACGCGTTCCTCGAAACGACAGCGACTTAACAGTCTTAGCGGTATAAGCAAAATTTCATAAAAACGGCTCTATAATTGTGACAAAAGTGTGAAATTTGATGTGTGGACTCCTGGAAGCATTTGAAAGATTTTTAGAAGGGGAGCCAAGAAAAATTTTGATTTAAATTTTTTAATTTTTTGTGACGTCATTTTTTTTCTCTTTGAAACTATCTGAGATTTTTGACTTTTGTCTTTGTACTATGCTGAGTAATTGCTTATTTCAAGAAAAGGAGGAGAAAATTTGCGAAAAAATCAATTGAACTGAAATGATGATGTTTTTTGTGAAAAGCAAACTTTTCCATTTTTTCTCAAATATTTTGAAAATGTAAAACATAGAGAGGCAATAATTCCTCAAAAAAAGCCCTATCAGAAGTTTTTTAAGTGTTTCTCCAAATTCCAAGCCGTTTTCGAGATATTTGGACAAATGTTATTTCTTGAAATTGTTCCTTCGTATTAGTTCCTAATACATCAAACACATCACAGGGTTCTTTTTTCTTAGAAATATACTCAAGAATGATAAGACCGAAGATTTCTTAGTAGTTTATTGTAAATTGTAATTTCTCCAGTGGCGTGGATCATGAAAATTTGAACCATTTCTACCCTCTCGCCGTACTTTCTACACCACTCGATTATTTAGAAAATATATGACATCTCGGCATTATGATCATCTAAAGTCACCTAGTATGACACTTCTTTTGAAAACAAGATAAGATCGACGACCTTGAACACACAATTTTTCCGCTGATCAGATCGACTGCTAAATATCACATTTTGTGTCATCTCCTCGATCATCTCCATGACTGTTTTAGATAATTATAGTTTATTGTTCCCCTAAACTGAAAATTATTCACTTTATCAACTGTAAAGTTGGTTGAGTGGCCATCAACGGCGTCGAAGGCATACATGTCATCTCATGTATTTTGTAATTATTGCGGTTTGGAACATAGGAACACATACTTACCTATTTGTTTGTAAATAGGTTGTAAAATTGTAAATATTTGTATTTTATTTGACAAGATGATCATCAAAAGCCACCTGTTATGACATGTTGTTTAAAAACTCTGGGGGGACAATCAACTATAATTTATCTGAAACAGTCATGATGGAGATGATCGAGGAGATGATACAAGATGCAATGTTTCGCAGTCGATCTGATCAGCGAAGAAATTGTGTGCCCAAGATCTTCGATTTCGTCGACTTTTTTTAAAGAAGTGTCATGCTAGGTGATCCTTGATGATCATAATGCCAAAATGTCATATATTTTCCAAATAATCGAGTGGTGTAGAAAGTACGGTGAGAGGGTAGAAATGGTTCGAATTTCCATGATTTACGCCACTGGAAAAAATACAATTCACAACGAACTCCTGAGAAATTTTCGGTCTGATCATTCTGGAATATATTTTCAAAAAAAAGGTCCCTGTCATCTGTTTGATGAAATAGAAGCTAATACGAAGAAACAGTCGCCAGAAATAACATATTTCTAAATGTCTTGAAGACGGCTTGGGATTTGGAAAAACACTTCGATTACTTCTGATAGGGCTTTTTTTAAGGGATAATTGCCTTTTTTCAATTTTTCACATATTCAAAATATTTTCGGAAAAACATGGAAAAGTTTGACTTTTACAAAGAACGCCATCATTTCGCCACAATTGTTTTTTTCGCAAATTTTTTCTTCCGTTTCTTGGATTAAGCAACTACTCACCATAATACAAAAGCAAAAGTCAAAAATGTTAAATAGTTGCAAAAATGAAAAAAAAAAAAAATGAAAAAAAATGACGTCACAAAAAATTGAAAACAAAATTTTCCTTAGCTCTTCTTCTAAGAACCTTTTAAATGCTTTTAGGAGTCCACACACCAAATTTCACACTTTTGTCACAATTAGAGCAATTTTTACGTGTACCGCTAGGACTATAACGATTATATCATCGAAGTATACGAAGATTTTCGACTCGAGCTTGGGACCAAACACCGCGTCCATTTCCTTCTGATGCGCCTGCGCGGCATTAACCCGAACGGAAGTACCCTGAAGTGGAACAAAGCGCGAGCTGGTAGTGCAAAAACTGTGTTCTCTTGGAATCTGGGTCAAAGAGGATCTGCTAAAAGGCACTCCGAAGATCGACGGGCGACTAGAACTTCGCGTTACGTAGCATGTTGAGTATGCGGTCAACTCTTGGGTGAGGATAACTGTCGCGCTTGGTTACTGTGTTCAACCTTCTGCCGTCAAAGCAGAAGCGGAATTCGCCACTCTCCTTTTAACCTACGAGAACAGGCGAAGTTCAAGCAAGTACTTTCGCACCAATCACGGAGCAGTTTGCCCCAGAGTCCAGCAATCCAACTACGTCTCGATCCAACACCGTTACTTTTGCGTAAGGGCGGTTGTCATGCGCTTTATTTATGAAAAGTGGCGCAATCTTAGGTTCGGCAGAGTTGGATTTCTTGTTCTAAGCAGGCTCTTTGTTCTTGCTCAAAAACGTTCCGGCAAAATTCAGCCATCGCTGCCAATCATCAAGGTCTGTCTGGATATTTAGGTTGGGTATTTTGTTGGAGTCAAATTTTGTGGGTCGTATTTCGGGTAATGGGTAGAACGTCGTGCGGCCCCACGTTGAGCGCCATTTTCTTGACGCATTTTTTGCTCTTCATTCAGAAGATGTGCACCGGCACTGTGTTGGTTTGTAAAGCTGTCAACGTTAGAAATATAAGGTCGTACTGGCTGAAATATTATTTTTGGTATGGTTTGCTCTCATTACTCCGCGTCTGAGAAGGAGCTAATGAAGTTCATTCTATCTGCTTCATCTCACAATTCCGAACGCTCTGAAAGTAGCTCATGCATTGACTGGGACTGAATGGAGTCATTCTTTTCGCACTTCCGAACTCGCTTAAGGTAGGCACTTTTTGGATGATGTCTTTTTTCGATAAGCAAAACAAATGTTGGTACCTAAACTAGCGTAGGCAGCTACATGTCTTTTTGCAGAGAAATATGCGACGTCATAGTATCTAAAGCTGCGTGCATAATTCAAATATCATCACTTATGAGTGTATTTAATTTATGGCCGCCGTTAGAAGCCTGAAGATGAAAGCTCCAGTCACCTCAACGCACACTAAGATGATGATCGTGAAAAACTACACTTCATCATGGTGATGAAATTGCAACTTCCTTTTTGTTAGAATACGAGCCACACATTGCCACTTGATTTCAGGACTCAGTGCGGCGGCTTTACTGCAAGAGACATTAATTGGCACAAAATTCGCACCGCACGTTTACGAGCTCGGAAACTATATATACGAGTGGCAATCTATGCCTGCAGTGGAGGTGGTGGCGGCGGTGGCAGGAACGGCAGCCAGCAGGATAGGAGTTTCTATTCAAATCCGAGCAACCACACCGGGCAACATAACCTCTCGCAAACTGGCGCGGTCCTTTTGTCAGTCTGAGTATGATTGTCCAATAACCAATTCCATTTTGGCTGGAATTTTATGGCGGATGTGCTGCCCCACTAAAACGCTTTCATAACCGGGCGAGCGAGCGAGCGCTAGGCAGAGGCTACACGGTCGGGTTCGAATCCGGATTTGCGCGCTTTCGCCCCCCTTTTGTATGTATCTGGTTAGTTGGCTCGCAGGGCCGCGCGCCGTCAGCCCAGGACCCCGGGCTCGATCGTAATAAAGTGAAAATACATAAACCGGCAAGTAAATACTTGTACATGTACATTAATCAAAATTATCTCCTCATCCACTTCATGCACTGCTCTCGACTTTCGCACGCGGTCGATGTAGCGGTAACTACCAGCGCGAGCTTTGACAAATTTCGATGACGAAAAAACTCTGGAACAGGAGAGGGCGTCAGCGTTAACAAAATAAATCGGGTAATATCAGAAAAAATTCAGCATAACAATTTGCGGATAGACCTCAGAAAAGTTACTGGAAAAAGTTTGCTTAGCACCTCAAAAAATCAGTTGTGTCACCCTGAAACTTTCCCGATTAGTATCTAGGAACCTATGGAAGTTTTTATTCGAAACGTCCTTGTGCCACTGTACCAACCTTTACACATTTTGTAGCCGGCTAGCTTACAGCGGCGCGGAAGGCGTGGGTTCTTCTTACTCTACTGGGTTGGAAAACTAACAATTGGAAAACTGATGGAAAGGCGCCAACCCGTTGGCCCTTGATTTAGTTAGTTAATAAAAGTGAATTAAAGTTAACGGGTAAACTAATAATTATTAGGCACAGATAGAATATGATGTAGTGAGTAAGTTGACAACGATGGAAATTGAGTTTAGCTTTAGTTTATTTAAAAGGAGAATTACCGGTCGCACAACTATATAGAAAATTTAAGGTACACAAAATTCAAATGAAATAATGGGATTAATATAAAAATGATATTTGGGAGATCAGCTGGAAATGATATCCCCACTAATTGCCGCACAATACAGGGTGAAATACAAACGGGTCGCGTTAACCAAACACGTAAGCTTACGATTTGCGCAGACTAGATTCGCGAACAAATTTTGTAATTACTACAGCGGACTAAGGAGGGACAATCACAAACATAATATCTCACTCAATAATTCATTGTGTGTAGCTGAAGCAAGCTATGCGGACGGGCAGTTCCAGTGTAGACTTTGATGGTGGCAACTTGAAATGGTGTCACTTGACTGGTGGAAACGATGAAATGTGGTGAAATTTGATGAGTGTAGGAACTTGATGGAAACGTTGAAAATTTGATGAAATCTGACGAAATCCAAACTTAAAATGACGGTCTGTCCCTCAGGAATTTACTCGTGCGTCATATTTAGCCAAAATGCGTTGGTATACTTAGCGTAAATCTAAGAGCCTACAAGGGAAATCAAAATTAGGTTTGTGCTATTTATTTCCTGGTCAATATCCTACCCTTTAGATGTTCATCGGGCTCATGGTAATAATTGATTCGAGTTCCATGTTGGGTAGATCAAAAATGTCTTTAAATACGGCCTAAAAAAAATCTGGAATGAATTATCTGATGAACGTTATTGAAATCTTTACCTTTTAGTGTGAACCGCGTGGTTTAAATAATAAGTCGAGGCACATGACGGTGAGGGCTTTCGAGTTATTTGAATCAAAAGTATTTTTGATAACTGATGGCCACTCACGACCGCACGTTTCGCCTCTCGACGCTGAATGAACTCCCCGCAAGGTTTTTGCTACGCGTATCGTTCGGGAAAAAATTATCACCTTCTTTCTTGCCAAACTCGGTCAAAAAAATTGCTACACCACCTCCAGGATTCATAATTAAACGCACTTTCAATGAGAACGAATCTTCATTAGCTCTCTATCGCACAAAGGTCGCTTATCTACTGCTCAAGTCCTATCACCTTACATAACACCTCAAACTGTAATCCTATTATATAATCCCAGCGCGCACGTCTAGTCGGCCGTGTGGTATTCCTGGGTAATCGGTCTCCACAATCTTTCCTTTTTTTTCAGTCGCAGAGGTGCCACTTTGATGTTCGCCAGGGACTCCTTGTTTTCTTCTGGACTCGTTAACTTTCTTTGGTCCTGCATCTTTGTTTGGTTCGCGGTCCCCTGCTTGACTCATTTGGTGAGAGAGACTACTGGAGGTGGTCGCGAGATCATCTTCTTCAATTTCCGGTATCTTCTTCACATGTGTGACGTGGCACCGTATTGTATTACCCTCTTTCGACAAGACTAACTCATTTCCCTTCCTTTCTACGACTGCGTACTGATCGTTCTGGGATCGAGTTGTGAGTTTGTGTGGAATTATCACGCTTTGAACCACCACTTGATCTCCCGGTTTGATGTCGTTTGTCTTAGCTCCCCTGGCTTTATCGTCCTTTTATTCACCGTAGTGTTAGTTCTTGATGTCGTTGTCGCGGGCTTCCTTGGTGATTTGTTCACCCTTAAAGTCCGTTATCGATGAGATTTTGTCTCGGATGGTTCAAATCAGCAATAGTCCAGATGGAGTTTTCCCTGTGGTTCCGCGCGGCGTTACGTTAGACATAAGTGTAAATTTCCGTAGTTCAGTCTGAAAGTCCGGGTTGTTCGCATGAGCAATCTTCAGCCGTTTGAGTATTAGTCGGTTCATGTTTTCTACCTCACCAATCGTCTGTGGCCAGTAAGGAGGTGTTCGCATCAACTCAATGCCATGATCGCTGCAAAATTTCTTGAGCTTTAAGCTCACAAAATGTCTGCCATTATCAACTCGAATCGATCTCGGGAACCCTAGTCTTGAAAATATTTCAGTCAGATGCCCGATTATAATTGTAGAGGTCGTCAATTTCAAAAACTTGATCTCCGGGTATCTGGAGTAATAGTGAATAATGACAAAGGCCATGTCTTTATTGGGCAACGGTCCCATGAGGTCCATGGCGAGACATTGCCAGGGTCTCTCGGGAAACTTGTGCCTGGTCATCGGTGGTGGTTTGTTGGGCTGCCACACCAGGAAGCAGTCCCGGCATTGTTTAACGAATTTTTCTGTCTGTTTGTCAACCAGTGGCCACCAGACCTTGGCCCGTAGACGTCGCTTCAGGACAGTTTCACCTGGGTGTCTTTCATGCGCCAGCTCCAGTACGTGATTTTGCAGTGACTGTAGAATTACGAGTTCATTTACTCGCAGCATTACTGGACCCAATGCAGTCAATTCCGACCGAAAGATGGAGTACCTATTTTTGTCTGGTTCTGATGAGTCCCAGGAGCCGCTGTTGATTTTCCGCTGTCGCTGTCGGTATCCTTTTCGCTCTCCGCTATTATCTGCGAGATCCGCATTGCCTTGGGTGTATTTGTCTCCAATATTGTGCAAATGTGGTGCTCACTTTCTCTGTCGAAGGTTTTCACTCTGTCTATCTGGCAAAACCTTGATAGCGAATCCGCTATGTTGAGTTTCCCCGGTTGTAAATACGGGATGTTTATAAGAATCTGTGATCGCGGCAGGCATGGGTCAGGCCGAAAAACGCAGTAACAGGTGCAATTGTAGTGATCGAAAGCGGATTCCAAAGGCGATGCGATCACAGACATTTATAAACACCTGGTATGACCCTAAACTTGAAGAGTTGTAACCTGAGAATTCTATCTGTGCCAGTGGTTTAGAAGTTGGCTGGAATATTGCTTCCAATGGTTTGTGATCAGTCACTAATTCGAAGTCCAGACCAGCTAGGTAGATGTAGAAGCGTTTTGCCGCCAATTCCAGTGCTGGGCGTTCTTTCTCAGTTTACGAATACCGCCTGTCCACGTCTGTTAAGCTTTTACTTGCAAATGAGATGACTTGTGGTCTTTCTGCAAACTGCGACATGCGGTGACTCTCACGAAATATTCATTTTAGGTGCAGACATGTTGAGAATGGAAGTTGGAGTAAAGATTGAATGAATTTTTGGAGAGATTTTTTTGGAACTGGGCCAACGGTTTTCGAGTTTCCCTCTCTAGAAAAACTGCAAATTTTCCAACTTTCCCGTAAACAGATTTTTACAATTTTTTTTCAAACAAGAAATAATTGGATCTTGAAAATGTTTCGACATTTTTTTTGTTGCAATTTCTCAAGAATCTTCCTGTTGAAAATGATCGACTGTTTTCGAAAAAGTTCCATGGGAATCGTGTAGACCCTTTTTCAAGTGCGACACGGTCTCGGTTTGGCGGCGGCCGCACATCTACCTTTACATGGACTTTCCTCCCATCTTCTTTTGAATGTAAGTTTTCTACTAGTAATCTCACGCTTTCATTGACATCTGGTAGGCAAAAGGGCAAATTACCTACACAATTTATGAATCATAAATTGGCACCCAGCATGGAGTGCGTATTAATCGAGCGCTTCTCAAGTAAGTTCGCGATGATTTCTGAACGACAAGTGATGACGTTATCGGTAATTTACCCACTTATTATAAACGACTATAGGTAACTCTCCTGTTAAACAGTTCAGTGTATCAATAGCTCAAGAAGTTACAAGGCACGTAATGGACAATAGGTTTTCAATTTGTAGTTTTGGTAAGTGTTTTTTTTTTAATACATTTCATACCTATACATTAATTTTTTCCCCATGTTCTCCAAGCTTCAGTTTTTCTGGCAGTTTCGCCAGCACTTGCAGTGGAAATCCGCAAAGTCGACGTTCCATCAGATTTGGAAACAAACATTTTCAACTGCCAATATGATTTGGAAGGAAAAGCTCTTAGTACGGTGCAATGGTTCAAGGATTTTCAAGACATATACACGTGCAAAAACGACGGTAGTGTAGAAATATTCCCAACGAGCAGCTTCAACATCCATGCCATCGATGGTGAAGAGCAGTTGAAAAATGGTTCCTGTGCTTTTAGTACGTCAGGTCAAACATCCTATCAAGATTTGTTCGGACAGTACGTCTGTATAGTTACAGTAGTTGGTGAAGATCCACCTTCGCTCACAATTCCGACTACTTCCCACAAATTTGTTACAATACCTACAACTGAAGGTAGGATGAGAACAGGTTTCAGTTGAAACCATAATGATGCTCATCGGTTTGTAAAATTAAAGTGAATCTTCTTTCAGCAATACGACGAGTTGCCGTTATCTCGAAAGGTGAATACCTATATTCTGTGAATTAACTGAATTAGATATTGTTTCCTTTGTGAAAATCTGAAAAAAACTCACTATAATTCATTATATTTTGCCAGGGTGTCACAAAAATTAGTGTACAAATAAATCTGAAGCTGGTTTAAAAAAAAATGTCAGAAAGATTTAGAAACTTTTTTGGGAACATTCTCTCTTTCCGTTTTTCCGTCAATCATCCTAACTTTTAAAAAGACGTCAAAGTTTTCTTGAAACACTGTATACTGCAAGATAAAGAAAATTTTGATGTCCAAATTTGAATTCCGCAGAAAAAATTGTTACGAAAAATTCCTTCCCCTGCTAATTTATTACAACGGGGAAACGTTCAACAAAGGGGGGGGGGGGAGATAAAATCCGTCCCCTATCCAGGAAATTCAACTTTGAGATACCGTAAATCGATACTCTTGAAAATTTCTAATTGATACCGTATACAAGGTGTGACATGTAACCTTTTTATTGTAAATGCAACACCCTATATTTTATTGTATCATTCAATCAAGCTCTTTCTGGTTACAAATATATACAGGGTGTCCAGAAAATGGTGGAAAAGCTCTCCAGTACGTTGTAAGGGACCCCCCTTCAGGGAATTCCGAAAAAATAATGGAAACATTCTTCGGCATCCATTTTTGGGATTATCAAGGGTCAAGGGACGGCCCTTTGTACACTACTAGTTTCGTTAATTCGATGGATTTTAGTTCACCGTTGACGGCAGACTTATGAAAAAGAAATTATCTACCACTGGATGTGTATTGATTTTTTTTCATCCACAGGGTGAGTCAGAAACTACGAAAATTATTATTCGAAGGACCAGTTCTTGACCCTTGAGAGCTTCAAAAATGAGGGTCGAGGATTTTTTCAACCATCATTTCGAAATTTCCGAGAGGGTTCTCCACAATGTGCTGCAGAGCTTTTCGGTCATACACCCTGTATTATGTATGCCTGAAGATTCAAAAGTGTCCGACTAAAATAATATACAGTACACTGAATTCTTTATGAAGCCCAGAAAAAATATCCAGAAAATTCTTGGACTTTGATTTTTGTGGTTATGAAGAGGGTAGTTCTTCGAACCCTTCCGGTTCTGTCAATTCAAAAGAATTTAATAAACTGATGGTGGCAGAGTTCTAATTGAGAAAAATTAATCACTGAATATGTATTTAATTTTTGTTTTCTACACAGGGTGAGTCAAAAACCTCGGAAATTATTTTTCTTAAAAAATGTCTTTGAATCATTTGGTTGGTCCCTGAACCGATGTGGAGCGAAAGATAACACGGTTTTGTAGTAACACATTTTTTTAGGAGCACTTTTTTGAGAAATTGGATTTCTTCACTTCATGAGTCACCCTGTATAGTGAATGGAAACGTGGTACACAGACAGTAGTTGATATTTTTTATTCGTAACTCTTGCACCAACAGTAGTTGACAAAAATCTTTTGAAATAACAAAAATAAAAGGGTTTGAAGGACCACTCTTTGAACTGTCATAACTTCAAAAGTAAAAGTTGTTTATATTTTTTGACGGCTTTATGAAAGACTCCATATATTCACCGTGTATCGTTTTGGTCCGGCACTTTGGAATCACCTGTATCATATCAATGATATTTTGGCAAGTAAGCTGTCGAAAAAATAATAAAATAGGTAGTTGAATAATTTTGTTTCGCGGAAAGATGACTTCGGTTTCTACAGTTCACTTGAGAATTAAAGGTAATTCTCGCAGCATTTTGCCTGCAGAATTTAACTCTGCAAAGAAAAGTAGTCCAATTCGTGCCTAATACAGGGTGTCTCATACTTTTTCAATTATTTGACTACTTATTTTACTATTTTTTCAAAAGCTTATTTGTCAAGATAAATCATGAGTGTTTATTTGAAATCAGAAAAAAGGCTCCATCGAATGACGCAATTAAATGCAAGTTGTGAGGGGGGTGAGGAGATGAGTTTTATCGTGAACACCCTGTAGATGAACGCCTATTTGATAACAGTTTCTTTTTCAGGTTGTTCTGACTTCTCTCCAATAATTAATATATTTATTTATATGTGTTCGATGGTTCTAGCAATTATTATTTCATTGTAATTCATCAAAAAAGTATATCAATAAAATGAGTATCATGATGGCAAAATAATTGTCGGACGGTCTTTAGGTACCTACTAGGGGTGGATACAAAGTGTAGTTTTTTCATTATGACAAATTTCGAAGTAGGAAATTAATCCTCTTATTCCTAAATAATCACATCTTTGAAAAGAGATGCGGCGCCGGTGGGTAAGATACCATGGTAATAATATATGCTAAATTTACACCTACAACTATGGACCCGGGGCCTGAGGGTTGAATCGAAGTGGAGTTTTTGTCAAAAGAAAGTCAGAATTCTTCTCTAAATACAGGGTGTCTAGGAATTAGTGTTACAAAACTCACAGGGAGATGGAAAATTTGAAAATAAGGGGACTTTTGTTGATAAACATACCCTTGCAAACGCATATTAACGGAGATACAGGCCTTCAAAGTTGTTTTTTTAGAACAGTTTTTTTTGCATTACTTTTGAACCGCTCAACCGATTTTATTCAAATTTGAACCAAAGTTCGCTGGAACAGATTTCTGTTGGACAATAGTAACAAATTTCATTAAACATTTTTAAGGGTGAAGTTATAGGGGGTGTCCTCCCCCTTTTCCCCCTATTTTTAACGAAAAAAGTTACTCTTGCAAAATTTTGATTAGAGGCTTCATTTTCAAAATATTTGGGTTTGAAACATTGGAAAACATCCCGAAATCGCCACTTTCCAGGGCCCAAATTGTTTTTTTTCTGAAAAACTCCATGTTTCTCAGCGAAAATGGTGGTTAATCAACTTAAAACACCCGGAAAACTTATTCCAGTTGACGAATCATGGGTTTTCTTGAATTTTAATTTTTAGGCCCAGGAAAGTGGCGATTTCGAGATGTTTTGCAATGTTTCAATCCCAAATATCTCAAAAACTGAACCTCTAATAAAAATTTTGCAAGAGTAACTTTTCTCTTTAAATTGAATGAAATTTTAAAAAATTTAAACAATTTTCAAAAATATCCGGGAAGGTCAAAAATAAGGAGAAAAGAGGGAGGGCACCCCCTATCATCTTCGCCCCTGAGAACGTTTGATGAAATGCGTTACTATTGGTCAATAGAGACTTGTTTCAGTGAAGTTTGGTTCAAATTTGACTTAAATCGGTTGATCGGTTCAAAAGTTATGCAAAAAAACTGTTTTTAAGAAACATTTTTGAAGGCCTGTATCTCCGTTATTATGCGTTTGCGAGGGTATGTTTATCAAGAAAAGTTCCCTTATTTTCTAATTTTTTATCTCCTTGTGAGTTTTGTAACACTAATTCCGGGACACCCTGTATAACCCCCTACATAATGTTTATAGATTTCCATAAGAACATGTACTTGTCCGCATGTCGTAACTTTTTAAATTCAATTGTGAACTTTAGCACCACACTCAAAAATGTCATCACTGTAATTGTATGTCATTATTCCGATAAGATTTTTCTTGGTTCAGGTACCAAGGCCATGAGCTACCCGTATAAGTATGAATTTTTCTTGTCTAGGATTTCGTCTCGTTCGCAGAAGATTTCAAGCGCCGGTAGGCTACGAATAATCCTTTGCCACCGAGCCGTAGATTTGGGATCATTTCCAAAAACTCGTAATTACTGACCCGTGAGTCGTATACCCATGTGAAATTTTTGTGAGAAGAAAAGTTCAAATTCTGCTGAAGGGCTGTATCTCCGTTATTAGGCATTTCTCGAATATGTTTTCTGGAAAGAGTTCTCTCCACTTTTGATTCTCTACCGATCCTTAAATTTGATGATGTTTAAGCTGCACTCACCCTGTATAAAGAGAAAATTACGATCCTGGCAGAAAGCTGCCAGGCCAGTAAGAAAATGTTCCACTTTTCTTCAGAATCTTGTCTGGGAGATAAGCGTGAACAGAATTAGCCATCGTCAAGCTCAAAGGAACGTTCGCATTTCGTTAAACGCACAGGGCAAATTACCCTCCTACACACGCGTCTTCATCTGATTGGCTCCGTCTCGCCATGTAACTTTAGACGAGCAAGCAAATCGTCAATAAATAATGCTTTCCAAAGAATAATCAAATGAGAGCCGGGCCAGCCCAGCCGTTCGATTTTAAAATGTAATTCGATTTCTCTCGCTTCGGCTGGTAATAAGCAAAATTTGTCGATGCGCTGCAAAGGCATTTTGATTAATGATGGCTCCTTGTTTGGTGTACAGGATGGTATATCCGCGTCAATTTTGTGCCATTCAGAATAGACTGTCATTATACAAGAAAACACCAATTTGTAAGTAGGCAGGTGAGGCTACGCCAACCCATAATCATATTTTGAATTCACTTCTTGCGCTTCGGGAGCTTCAATTTTTGCAAACTTCCGGGATATACCTTAACAGCCACATTATCCGCTGGGGGGATACGCACACACGCGTTCTTTCGCGACCTGTGGCAAAGTGTGTTCGCATGTAAATAAATTAAATTTTAAGACCCCCGCCGCAGAGAACATCCATTGGGGTTGCGCAAATAACGCAATTTCCGATGAAACCGTTCGCAAAAATGGAAAGAGCAAACCTGGTTTTTATATCATTCTGTTCTTCGTCGAGCCGAGCTGCCTGCTGTGCTGGTGCACAGGCTCGACGCATATCTCATGCTTCATTTCTGATAATAGCCTGTGTCAACGGCATGTGTGCCGCTAGCGAGATGGCGCTCCTGTCGCCATTTGTCACCGTTATGCTATCTGTTACTTGGGCAGACACATTACATGCCTATTGATTCGATCATTTGGAAATCACGATTACTATTTGGTTTCCGCTCCGGTTTTCGCAGCATTATTTTCTCATCTCACTGATAAAGGGACATTGTAAATTAGACAAACAGGTGTCTAAGTCTTTATGGGAAAATTCTTCATGCGAATAGCGCCTTTTCTCATATTGGCTGAGCGGCTGTAAACCCTTCAAATCAAAGTAAATATTGCAAAGAAGTATATCTAGTAGGTAGTATATGAGAAGTGTAGGTACCCTCATCGTTGATATTTTCTTCAGAAATATCATGTTACAACAATACATCAAGCATCATTTCAAAGTTGAAAATAGGAGTTCATGGTGTCTACAGTCCACTGTCCTCTATACACATTTTTTACAGCTACTGTCGATCCTAACAACACCAGGTGGTGTACCATCTACCCATACTTTCATCTGTTTATGCTTAGAGATCGGTACACATACTTAGCTGCGTAAAAGAAGGTTAAGTAGCAAATAGAGCCGAGAATAGAGCGCCTAGGCTACACATAACATGTAGGTATTCCGATAATCATCCAATGGTAGATCAAAAGGAATAAAGAACAAGTCGTAAAGCGAACCTTTCATGGTGTCTACAGTCCACTGTCCTCTATACACATTTTTTACAGCTACTGTCGATCCTAACAACACCAGGTGGTGTACCATCTACCCATACTTTCATCTGTTTATGCTTAGAGATCGGTACACATACTTAGCTGCGTAAAAGAAGGTTAAGTAGCAAATAGAGCCGAGAATAGAGCGCCTAGGCTACACATAACATGTAGGTATTCCGATAATCATCCAATGGTAGATTAAAAGGAATAAAGAACAAGTCGTAAAGCGAACCTATGTTTTGTTCAACTGGCATACCTAGTGTATTCACTCTGAAGGATTGAAAAGTGGTGTCAGAAGTGAGATGACGGCTCAAAAACTGAAAAAATGTACTTTAGATCAACGGTTTATGATCGGTAACGATTTTGAACTTCCTACCATATAAATACGGACAAACATATTTTGCATCAAATACGACGACTCGACCAGTAGTTCTGCTTATTGCTGGAAATTTTTCGGCATTATTTGATGTTCTAGAGGCATAACCAATAAGGAGGTTCTTTCCGAACACACCAAGCGGAGAAAATGCTCTGAGTAAGCAATGAAAAGTGGTCTGTTATCGGTGTTCAGAATAATTTTTGTTTGCCGTTTTTGGAATATTGCAGCAACTGATTAATTTGTGATCGCTGGAAGAATGCTCATAAATAGCTACATCGTTCTGGCAAAACGACTTTTGTCAGGTTTCGGTCGATTTTTAGAATTTTGTACCAATGGTTTTGTCTTGACGAAGGTTTCAAATCTGTGCAGTCGAACTTGATGTATGTATTTTGAAAATAAGCTATCAACACTGGAATTGGTTGAATGACGCGAGTAATAATAATCAATGGAACTCTATCCGACAGAAGAGAGTATGTCCCGGGAAAAAAGCGCCAATACATCTGATTGTCACACACTAAAGTTATTCGCGCCGAAATTGTGCATAGGATTGATCAGGACCAGCATCAGCGACTTCTCTTTAATACGTAGAACGGACATTCGAGAACTTAAATCGCTCTAGAGCAAAGTACAAGGTTTCAGTTACTTCCTGTGAGAAAAATTACCGTGAAGACATCAAAATCCACGTATCCCATGGGAACACCAGAAAACTACAAGCTTTAACTGTAGTTCCAAAATCAAAGGCGAAGTTCAGATGGGTGCACAATCACACCCCCTGCTCTACAACTCAACCCTATATGCAAATAAACAAAATCAACTCGCAAACGCCTTTAAAGAATTGAACAATAAATAAATAAATAAAGTCGCAAACGCCTTTCAAGAATTAAACTATAAGTATCATCGGTGTATAGAACAGAATAATCAGGTACATCAGAATAGGAGACCAAACACTAACTCAACTCATCATAAGCCGACGGCGACACCTTCCGAAACCCGCTACCGAACATGATTTCAGCTCTTCAGGAACATCATTGTAGGTTTTGGAGATGTCGTACGAAAATGATTTTTCAAAGACTGATGTATTGTGAAGAGGTGGAGTTATTAAAGACTTCCTGCGTATATTTACATCATGTAAATATGTCCTGTCCTGAATTCAATGTCATTGTACAAATAAGCAGGCTTCATGGTGCTGACAACCTTATGATAGAGACAAGACCGTAACAACCCAAAATGACTTTTCATGTTCAACCAATTAGCATCCCTAAGTTTATGGGAAATATGTGAGAACTTACTAATTCCGTAAACAAATCTCGAGCAACTATTTTGAACCTTCTGTATCCTATTCATAGTCTCAACATGAAGTCTCAATGAATACATCGGAGCGCAAAAGTTAAAGTGTGATAGAACGAGAGCCTCGCATAGTTTTAGCTTTATTTTAATTGATAGATAATCTTTGTGGAGATACAATTGTTTCAATGACATGTAAGCCTTCCCAGTACACTGGAAAACATGTTGCTGGTAACGAAAACTGTTGTCGAGTGTTAGGCCCAGACTCTTAGCCTCTGATACCATTGATACCAATGGAATTTCTATATCATTCAATTCAAGTTTGACTTCACCGCACAGTTTTTGGCGTGCTGCTCTTGCACCGAACATGAGTAACATCGACTTCGTCGGATTCAGCCGCATTTACAATAAAATTCAAGGCCCGTTGCCAAAAGTACAGTCAAAATACGTCTTTATGATTGGCTGAATTCTTTTTAGCGGTGTTTATTTGAAACGGAAATTGAACAGAATACGCCTTTTGAAGGGGTAACTCAATTGGGTTCATTGTATTTCCGGAAACATGGTAGCTCCAGATTCCAAAAACGTGTTGGCACTGTTGGCTGTACAAATTTTACCAAAACCTCGCAATACGAGAGAAGTTCAGTAATTTATAGGATTATCCTCATTTCATCGGAAATTCATTAATTATTTTTGGTAATTGTTGACGACGACTACTTCTCGACTAGCATTTTCTAAGAGTTAGGCAACCACTTAAACAGCTATATAGGACGCTTCCTTCTTGCATGTACTTACGTCGTAGGACAAGTAATGGAAAGAAGGGGCAATTTACAGTGGAAATAGTGGTTTCCCCAGGAAACTACGGTCGACGAACGTGATGTTGTAGTGGTGTCTACTGTAGCGGTGATAGAGACCCGTATGCGGCGCAATTTAAATTCCGCGCGTTCTTCATCATTTTTGATAAGGGCTTGGGGATAAAGAAAAGAAAGGAGATAAGAACTGTCAAGAGCTGGACGAGGTCCAGGAAATCCTCCCGTGCCAACGAGCGAAATACGACGTTCTTGGGGTGCCCCGGTGTCTTCGGGAAGACGACGGCGCTTGTAATTCGGTGTCCACACCCCAAGAGCAGGTTTTTGGAAACGGTTGAGGTAAGCGGTTATCGTGTTATCTGCGAGCAGGTTCTGAGTCTGTCTTATAGGTGTTTTGTCTTGGCCACGAGTGCCCATCTGCGCCTTTTCTGCCTGGTGCCAGCAGTTGTTACCTGTTTGAAAGTGACCGTCAAGTCACGGGAAGGGGCCTCCTCCCAACGGCGCTAGAAAGGGTCCACCCACAGGCTGCGCCTGTTTTCTTCGTGGGACGACTCCGTCATCGCCACGGTCAGCGGCCGGACTCCGTGGAACCGCCCATCGGGTGCTTGGAGCCCGAGTGTTCAGTAGTGAACCGCCACCCCTCATCCATCTCCGGACAAGCAACACCGAGCTGCTTCCACTGCTGGACTTCTCCTAGGCTCTAGCTACGGCCCTGCGGGTAGCTCGAGGGACGGTCACCAGTGTCCGTGACGCAGTTGGTGAGAGGGTTTAAGTTTGTTGCCCGGACTAGCCGGTAGTAGTTGGGGAAGCCAAAGACAGGGGAACGGTTTCAGCGACACGCACTGTGTCTCGGTTAGGCCGCGACGGTAACTCGAGCTCGGGGTATTTGCGACTAGCCCTCTTTCGTCCCTTTATCAGGTCCTCGTCTCTGGTTTTACACAGGCTATCGGTGAGTTTTCTCGGGAGGTCACAGGACATAACCTCACTTCTGCAAGCCGACATTTGGGGGCTTTCGCCGGGTCCCGCGCGGTCTCGCTGCAGCTGAAACCAGCGTACATGTCGGGTCGATGTAACTAGCGTCCAGTTCAATACGTTACCTGACCGTTTTTCTTTATTAAAATCCGTTTAAAGTATAATTGTGGCGTACTCATTTGCCTGGAAGTGACATCGACGTCAAAGGCCCCGACAGCTGTCACCGGTGACATTTGGCGGCCAGCAGCACTTTACTGGTAGGGGAGAGCGGGGCTAGAAAGCCCAACATCATTGAAGGTAAGTCCGTAAGGGAAACCAAGGCTCCCTGGGACATCACTCAACCTCGCCTTCGTGTAACCTTGGTTGGCGCCATATAAATTACACACGACGCGAACCCACGCCCGCTCTTCCGCGACTTCACGAGTGCCGCGAGCGTTTGGGACGTTCCTGCCATTTTGGCGTACAGGACGTCACACTACCTACCGTGAAAAGTTGGTGGCTGAAGTCAAAAAGTAGTGGTCGTCAACAATTACCTTATTTTTTTAATTCGCTTAGCCATTACACCAGTTGTTGAAAAAAGTGAGACGTTGGAACGTTTTGTGTGATGGAGCTACTATTATCCTGAAAAACGTACTAATCACTCGACAGTTGCTGCAATATTCTTCGACGGAAAATTCATCCTGACCATCGATGCATCTCATTGTGCGCTTGGTGCAAGTTTTATCTCTGGGTGAAATAGCGAAAAAACTTCCTGTTGGTTTTACATTGAGAACAATGAAATGAGGAAAGAATATTCAACAACAGACAGGGAGCTATAAGCAATCATTTTTGGTGTGAAGTACTTCCGTCTTATTTATATGGCAGGAAGTTTCACAATAGTTACCGATCATAAACCATCAGTATACCTTTTCCTGGTATCTGACTTGTCATTCCACTTGGCCATAGAGTCTGAAACAGGAGTTCCATCAGAATACATATGCCTAGTTCAGGCGCTATATTTGCTGATCATCTCTTGCTAACGGAGATAGGCGGACCTCTTTGACATTCTTTGGAACCGGTATCCGCAGCATGGCGTCCACTTTCTTGGTATCAACCCGCAATCTTCGAAAACCTACGACGTAGCCCAGGCATTTCAAGTAGGACTGAAAAATGGCACTTGCTTCTAACAGTGATATCTGCAGCCAGCAGACGTTAAAAAAAACAATGGTCAGTATCCGTGGAAGAAACTCGAAATCAGAAGGGATGTTGTCGTCCATCGTGTGTCGTCCAGAGCAGCCCCGTGTGTCATGGGGCTGACGGTCAACTACGAAAGCAGTGTAGAGCAACCCTTGCTACGTCACGGGCGTGCTTGTCAATCTGAAAGGCATTCTTAAGCATTTGAAGAGACCCCGAGAAAGAATCGTGAACTCCGTCAGCTTTTTTGAACTTCTCTGCAGCGTCTCAGTGGTATCAGGCAGATGTGACGTCCAAGTCCAAGTAGCTAAGGTGATGAGCATTCCACGTTAAGTCATTTGTAGTCGACGTAAAACGGTACCTAGCTGTTCTCGCTCTTCGTGTTCGAACCTTCCACAACATGATAGATTCGATTCATATTCCCAGGAATGCCACAGTAGATAAACCTAGAGGTACATAGGCGCACCATGAGACTCTGCTGCATAAAAAATCGTTTCTCTTGTGATTAGCGAAAGCGAAACTTTTTTCATTTTTCTCTCTGAAGAGGCACAAATACCTCCAAACCAACATCGCTGTTTTTGAAGAAACTCCGCTTGAGCAAAGCAAAGCGATGGTCCGTGTGTGTTTTTTTCATGTCACTTCCAGCGCAAACGGGGGGACTCACGGATGAATATTTATTTTATTGGCGACGGGACGCGTATATTTGTTATATCCAGTTAAATTGTCCATTGGAGCATTTTATAAAAGCCATTTCCTTGCTGCGTTTAAGCCGGAAACGGCCGACACGGCAACAATGTTTCACACATGACTAGTGGCGGAAATATGCACCCCCGACTGCATCTTATCTAGTACCGTTTTCCGTTACACCACGGCAAAACGCTCGTGTGTGCTGGCTGCTCCTTGTGGACCCCGCACGACCTGCCGACACAACCTATAAATATGGATTTTATACATCGCGCCCTCTCGTTGCCGTGCTCTCTGCTTCTGCTTACCGCCGGCTGTACGCTGTATGCCGCGGCGCGGCCTGTAAAACATTCCTAACTCCTTTCATTTTCCCCATGAAATTCCCATCAGAGGCAACTGGGTTGAGCGGCTCCTTATGAAAACCGTAAATAACTTGATGCGAAACCGAGAAATATGATGAAGGGCACCTTTTGTGCCGGAAATAAACCCGCACCTTGTCGGATTGCGTTTAGGACGAGACCTCGAGAAGTAGGTGGGTATATAAGCGGAAGGCGGCGTGAATTGGCGGCAAGAAAATCTCCGAATAAACAAACATGCAGAGAGGTGGAAATAACTGAAATTAAGACAGCTGACAACGACACGTTTTATTTTGTTTGTTTCCCCGCCACAAGTAGAACGCAAGTCAACAGCCCTGGCTGCAGAGGTTCAGCGGCAGGGTTCCGTGGTGTCGGTGTCACCGTCGGCAAAACCTAGCATGCACTGTTATTTTTCATCTACAGATTTTGAAGCAAGAAAACCAATTTGACGAGACTTTTTAAAAGAGCCTCGAGAGACTCAACAGTCTATCTAACTTTACCACAGAGATCTTAATTGAGGCTTAATTAAAATTTAAACAACATCTTCTATTGAACAATGTTTTCGAGAGTATTTTTCACTTTTTCACAAAACTTGCCTAGAAAAGGCCAGAGCATTAACGTGAGCCTTCAGGTGGAGGAACAGGGGAAGAAAATGGACGAGGACACACTCAGGCAGCGACGTAAGACCCAGAAGAAGGCGGAGCGCGAAAGACTCAGAAAGCTGTACCAAGTCAACAAATCATCATCATTATAGGAGCAGGCGATCCTAAGAGTACTCTGGATTTGGTAGTTGAAGTAGCTGATTTAGCATTGTTTTGTATGATTCTGCCTCTTGGAAAGAGCTTTTGGCGTTGATTTCCTCTTGACTTTTCCTGCTTGGTTGAAAAGTAGCCAGGGAATTTGTTTCACTGACACCGGACAAGTGGAAAGAGAATTGTATACATGACAGTGGCGCAGCCAAGGGGGGGGCTAGGGGGCTATAGCCCCCCCCAGACAGTCTCGCTTTTTCACCGAAGCAATGAAAAATTTTGAACAAAATAAAAAAAACTATTGTGTTCGACTGTTACCTTCTTTATCATTTAGAAAATAGATCATTAGTCTTTCTGTGTAAGAGTTGCACTGCGATTGGATTGTGCGTTTTTTTTTCAATTGGTGCGGAGAGAAACTTTTCCGGTTTAAGGACGGAGTTGAATTGTAAGATAAGCGTTGCGGAATCAATACCTGTGGGTTTATTTCTTGACAGAATCTCACCATTTAGGTTTCTTCCGAAAGCTACAAGGATGCACTTTGGTTTGAGCCCATTGGCATTGGTCTCAAACCAAAATCCAAAATCCACAAATCCAAAAATCAATTATTCATCCAAAAATAAAAAAGATATTTTTCGATTTTGGAAATGCCAATGGGCTTAAACCAAACTGCATCCTTGTAGCTTTCGAGAGAGACCTAAATGGTAAGATTCTGTCAAGGAATGAACCCACAGGGACTATTGATTCCACAACGCTTATTTTACCGATATAACTCCGTCCTTAAGCAAGTATACTCACCTACCTATTAGGTTTATTTTGTAACTTCTCGTTCACCAACGACTTGTTAGCGAACGATTATCGTTCAGACTGCCACTATCGATAGATCTAACAAGAGCACGAAAAACCGTATTTCGTGAACAGCTGCGTTCGGCCGAATCGTTTGTTCGTTTGTATGTGCCGAACGATCGTATATGACGTTTCTACGTGCGCGCAGCGCAGCTGTCAGTTTGCAAGTGTCATTACTACCATTTATTACTGTCATTTTCCCCGCAAACCCGGGGAATACTAAATTTAATACCTACTTCAATTTAAGGTAGGTAACATTGGTACCACAATAATTATACTCGAAAATAGGATGACCAAGGCCCTTTTTATGAGGGGGGGGGGGTGGCCTCGTCAGCCCCCCCCATGGCTAAATCCTGGCTGCGCCACTGATACATGATGTTGATTTTCAGTTGTTTTAGGCAGTTGTCAGGTTTTCTTTTGGCGAGTTTAGTGATTTTATGCATGTCCGTCGATGCGTCGATAGTGTTTTGGTCAGATGAAGTTTCCCAAGAGGCGTAAGCAACTGACTGTGTAAGAGTAACATGAATTCGAGAAGATATTTGTTTTTCGAGTGTTTTGAAATTTCTGCCCCGACTTGTAAGGTTCTATTGTGAACCAAACGCATGTCAGTGGGTGGTGCCTGGTCAGTGAAGAGTTGTCGGGAGAAATCGATAAACCATTATTTTGTTTATTGCTATGTATTTCTACTTTTGTTCAAGATAACTACTAAAAATACTGGAAACATGATTAAGCTGTGTCGGTACTGTCGTGGAAGACACCGTGTAGTGGAAAGAAAATCAGAGCCGTGTATTTGTATAATTTAGGAGCCTTTTTGAATATTTGTAGGAGAAATTGAGATGAAATAAAATTATGTGCAAAATTACAAATTTGACAGTTACGTTCCAATTGTTCATCTGAACCAAGTTTAAGTTTGAAAATACAATGAATTCGGTTGAAAAAAGCAAGAGTTCAATACGGCGGCTTCAATCTGCGAACATGTCAAATTTGGCAAATGCGTATCGATTATCTATCTTGACTCAGTATTTGTTCAGAATCTCAATTTAATCCGTTGAAAAATACAAAAGTTCAATATGGCAGCCTTGCAAATGTCACAATGGCAGATTTGACAGATGCATCTCAATTGTCTACTTCAAGTAGGTAAAGGCTTGAAATATCAATCGGATAAGTTGAAAAATACAAAAGTTCAATATGGCGCCCTCTTGAAACGTAAAAAATCAAAATTTGACAGATGAATTTTGATCGCCAACCTCAAGTGGGTGTAGGTTCAAAATCTCAATCAGATCGGTTGAAAAATGCGAAACTGTCTATTTCATGTTGGCATAAGTTCAAAATACCAATCGGATCTTGCGGCAATGATGATAGAAATGTCATGTAACTACAACTACGGGAAGAGACTGTCAATAATGTCACTTTGGCGAGTCGCTAAAATGGGCACCGTTATAGCATCAAGTAATTGTTATGTCAAGATCAATTTATTTGCAAACAAAAAAGTAACCTCAAAGTGAAAGACATCCACTGAGAAATCAACAATCACAAATGACAAATGCATTTCGATTGTCCATCATGACCGAGTATTCATTCAATCTCAATATAATCTGTTGAAAAATACAAAAGTTCAATATTCGGAACAACATGGCGCGATTTCCGCATTCGTCATCATATTTACTCGTGAAAATGTCCATAACTGTGAACAAATTGCAAATTGCAACGTAACCAAGAACCAAGAGCACCCGCGCAAAATACGCTTAAGCACTCGCGCGAAATCGCCTAATATGAGATGAGTGCTGTGTCATTATTGACATTTGCCAGTTTCACAAGTGCAGCGCCAGCAATGAAGCTGAATACTATGAGTAAAATTTCAAAAAATAGGACAATAAAAAGTCCGAAATAAGCATGTCATCAAAACATGGACCCTTTCTGGAAGTGCAGCCACAAGGTCCCCTGGAATCAGCACGGATTTTCTAGAAAACAAGTCGCAGCAAGATAAATGTGCAACTCGCCACGGAAAGTGTTATGGACAACGAGAGAAGCCCCTTTCTCGAAATGTGGAGCCTTTAAAAATCAGGCCCTAGTGCAAATATACTGTGAGTACCCCCCAGACGTGCTTTGCCCACCCCAGCTCGCCTGTATCGGTGAAATTACCTCGTCCACACCGAGCCGGCCTGCGAAATTTGATCAAAATGCCGTTCGAATTTGGATTGGCTCTTGTGTTTTGTGTCTGGACGCTCAAAAGTCTCCTCGAGACCACAATTCAATTTCGCACGCTAACACGGTACACTTTCTCCAAAAACACTGTGCAAATGCCCCGAGGTGTTGAGTTTTCCAAAACCTAGAACGTCAATTGGTCGTGCCGTGGACAAATTTGATCAATTATACGGCGAAATTTCAAGAAAAACCCCACCACGTGGCCCGCACCGGACGACACTAGGTCCCCGAAACCCCCCGGTCGGCATTTCACACCAAATTTCTCAAAATTCTCCCCAAAAAGACAAATTTTTGCCGCAAAAACGTAACAAGATGTTTGAAATAGGCTACTCGAAGCGGCGGTTCCCTGGAAAAAATTGGAATGAATTATAAATTTTCGAAAAATCCCCTCAAATTCGGCAGAAATTTCGGAAATTTCCCATCGTCAACTTGAACAGCGGTTTGTTTGCAAAAATTTTCAAAAAATACCTCGCTAAAATCCGACGTCTGGTTTTCACAAATTTCGACCAGCCGTCGTTTGGTTCTCTCACCGATTAGTTTAGGGTGAAGAAAGATGATCAATCAGAAAAAAGCGAGTGACCTATTTTGAGTGAATTTTTTAAGGTGTTCTTTGGAGAAACCGAATGATTTTGTTGGGTTTTGTATGTCCAGACGTACCTGATATATCTTGGGTCTCTGAAGATGAAGTAAAAATGAAATTGCCGAACCCAGAGGTACATGGCCAAACAAAAAGGCAGTGTCTTGTGTCACGTTCGGCATTAACTTCGATCGTTTCAACATAAGTGTTTGATAAACAAAAGAATTGAATGTTCTGCTTTGTTTAACTTACCTATTTTTTTTTAAATTTGATGTTCTACTTTTTTTACTTCGTTAATAATCTGTGTTCTCTTTAGAAAATATAAAGATGTTCCACTTTCATCGATATTTATGTTATCAAAGTCTTCTCCCAGTTCCCTCTAATCATAAAAGTTGTAGTCCGATCCGTACTGGTAGGTTCAAATTAGGATACCAGTGGTACAATATCAAGCAACCAGTGCCTTAATTTGTACTGTTTGCAGGTAGTCCGAAAAACTATTGTGGTTTCATTGTTACGCATTGTTATTAAATATTGTTCTAACGTTATAAGTCTGGCTCTGGCATAATTTCAACAAAAAATACATGTGATAGAATACATATTCAGGTAGTGGTCTGCATTATCATTGTACAGAAAACCTGATCTATAACCCTGAAAAAAAAAGAGAAATGGAAAGTGGTACAATATGTTTATAGGCAACCTTCCCCTAATATTGTTATAAATGTAACACACTTTCATGCGTACAAACGGTTAGGTGGAAGAACAGCTAGAGCCGTTGGGCTCTAAGCTGAACCTCACCGAGAATGAAGTCCTTTATTATTATTATCACATATTATTAGAATTTCCCCGGCTACCAAAGTGATCACTGATCAGCATTGTTTTCAAAATCAAGGGAGGTGGTGAACTCTCTTATTGGGCACTTTACTTCAACAGAAAGCTGACTTGCACTCTTGATTACACTCACTGGATTGAGGTTGAGGCTCAACTGATGGATTGGAAGACCATCTCTGTTACCTCCCCTTCCAAGTCTGCTACTAGTGTACATTGTACAAGTTCACTACCTACTTGATTTTGTTATAAACGAATAATAAATACCGACTTCTTAGGAAATAGGCCAGGCGGTAGGTCATTCTGGATAGAAAAAACTCCGACCAAAGCTTTTATGGTGTCAAACTCTTCGTAGGGTCAGTAGGTATCTACCACTGAGTTTCCGCCCAAAAACGAGTTGTGCTGATTCCTCCACATCTGCCCAAAGGTAAAGGATGTCTTGAAGGTGTGAAAAGACCTGTTAAACCCCCGTACTTTTACATTTTATTTGCCTCAATGCAAACGTACATTTCTAACGCAAACATTGAAAGCATTTGTCATCATCTCTGTGTCAGTCTTACTGTTGAAAAAAAAGATTTCTTTCTGCGGGTCAGATAAATCACATTTTATTGTTTTTCCACACAAGAAAACGATGGAGCAACATGTATTTTGGATGTTTTCTAATAACTTGTACTTACTGAACCCATTCATGGCGTTAAAATTTCAATAACAGCATTTTTGAAGATGTTGCCCGCTAAGAAGTGAATAATTTCCACCCGCCTGTTCAGCAGCAGTTTTTTCAATTTTACCAAACACCGTTCTCGAAAATTTTATAGGGATAGACAAGCTAAAACTGTTTTCTAATGATATTATATCTGGCTTAAGCGCGGCACGCTTTTTGAAATTGTAGAAAACTGATTTCTTTTTGAGCGGTCCTATTTTACCCGTGTGCGGCCGTGCCTACTTGACATAGACCGGACTGATCACACAAGCTTGGAAATGTACTCTTTTCCAGCTTAAAAACACGACCATTAATGATAAAATGATATATAGTTTCTTCATAAATCAATGTACAAAGTCTTAATGATAATGGTCGCGTTTTAAAGATGGAAAAGAGTACATTTCCAAGCTCGTGTAATCAGTCCGGTCTATGTCAAGTAGGCACGGCCGCACGCCGGTGAAACAGGACTTCTCGAAAAGAAATCAAGTTTTTTAGATTTTCAAGTGCGTGCCGCGGTTAAGCCAGGCACAATATCGTTAGAGAAGAGTTTGAGCTTTCCATTCCTCATGAAATTTCCGCAAACGGTGTTTGGTAAATTTGAAAAAATTGCTGCTGAACAGGCGGGTAAAAATTATTGACTTTTTTGCTGGCAACATCTTCAAAAATGCTGTTATTGAAATTTTAATGCCAAAAATGGGTTTAATGGATACGAGTTATTGGAAAACATACAAAATACATGTTGCTCCATTGTTTTCTTGTGTGGAAAACGATTAAATGTAATTTATCTGACCCGCACAAAGAAATCTTTTTTTTTCAACAGTAAGACTGACACAGAGATTACTACAGATGCTTCCAATGTTTGCGTAAGGGTTGTACGTTTGCATTTAGGCAAATATAACGAAAAAGTACGAAGGTTTAACAGGTCTTTTTGCACTTTTGAGGCATCCTTTACCTTCGCGCAGATGTGGAGGAATCAGCACAACTCGTTTTTGGGCGGAAACTCAGTGGTAGATAACTACTGACCTTACGAAGAATTTGACACCATAAAAGCTTTGGTCGGAGTTTTTTCCAGATTGTAGTGATTTTACCGACATACCGCCTGGCCTAAAACTATAAGACCGTTAGTTTCGAATTAGACACATTATATCTTGAGGTACCTTTCGGATACAGCATCTTGTAGATCAGCCGACAGACTGCTCGTACAACAGAAAGGATAATGGATAATCTGCCGAAGGGCTCTCTCTCTTCTATATCTGCTGTTCGGAGTTGAGTGCGACGATCGTTTTTAGATTTCGTCGGGATGAGATGGCGCGGCTAGAGCCGGGGTCATAAAATTTTTGATAAGCAGTAAAGTAGTCTTCGTCGCCCAAGTTCTCTCCCCGTCATCGCCGACATATGTCGGGCCATCATCAACACAGCGCTACTACAGACACCAGCGGCACATAGCAAGCGGCAAGCACCACCCCCTTTCTGGTCTTCGCGCGCGCTGAAATACAAACGAGCCGCCATAAAAGTGCAGCTTGTCACCCTCTGCATTACTTTATATTGGTGAAGTTGGCAGCTCTGGAGTTCGCAGATAACGGGTTATTGCTTCTCGCCGCTGCTGGCTGAAACCGTTTACGCCGATACTTCAGCCACGCCGCACGACTTCACGCGAGCCCCAGAAAGAGAGCAGGCGGGCAATCGGAAACTTTTATAATCTCCACTCTGAAGGAATATCGCTGTAATCGTTACGTTACGATTCCGCGGCGAATGCAACGCTATACACCGACGTGTATAACCGCGCCACACGCGATCGCACTTTAGTACTTTACACCTCCTTTCGGTCCTTCTTTCTGCCGCCGCGCACCGCCGGAAAGTCCCTGAAACTAACGCGAAACGCGAATCTTCAGTCGGGGGATTTCAGCGCGCTCGCAGAAAAGCGAAGAGAACGCGCGCCGCTTCGCTACGGCGAAATATTGCGGCAGATAAAGCCCGAACGCTGGTGGATTCGGAACTTCGAGGGCCCCGTATTGGATAGCCAGCCGTCAAAGTTTCTCTCTTTGGATATTATATGGTTTAAAGCTCCAAATTGTATCAGGATTTTTACGGTCACACAATCACTGAAGCACTTTGATTCTATAAGGAAACGTAATTTTCTTTCTACATTCAGCGCAGAAACAAACACTCGATATGGATCTCGAGCTGGAGCCGCACATCTCAAAAATTAACCGTCGGTCACTTATTTGTGTTTGAGTTCAAATATTTAAATAATTATTTTAAGGAAATTATATGAATGTTATTTAGAAAACTCCAGGCAGTAGGTAGCTTGACGACAGACATAGGATGTAAACCAGTGGTCGCTACGCTAATCAGCTTTATGATAGTTCAAGAATTTCAATAGCGTCTGGCGAAGGGTGCTGTGCTGTGAGAAAGAACCGAGACGTTAGTCAGTTTCAGAGAATGGTTGGATATATAATCAATTTCACGGCTTTTTGCATTGGAGCAAGCCATGGGAAAATTGTGTTGTGTTGGTACGAATGATTTGATGACAAAGAGATGCTGGCCAGTTGTCTACACGTGCAATTTTTATTGTGACACCTTGTCACCGTGTCGAGGTATCATGTACGCGAAAGTGGAAATATTTGAGCATACGCCAGGAATCGTGAGTTTCTTTGGAGTGCTTTGCAGTATGGACGATAAGGAACATTGTCTTCACTGGTTGGTGAGTCTCGGCAAAGGTCATTAGGTTCTTGGCGACTACTAATGAATGATGTCGAAGATCGGCAGGATACTACTCGGATTAAAAGGCGCACCGTCCAAAAGGCTACATCTTCTGATGCATATCATTGGAGTAGTGAGTACTAGGTACCTACTCTAGCTCTAGCTCTACCTATTATACCTACTGCAACAGCAAGCAAGGTATGGATACACATGCTGGCAGATAATACAGTGTACCTACCTACTCACGCCCAAATTGTCTCGTCTCCATACAGTATTCAGTTTCATAAAATATTGCCCTACTATCCAAATTGTCAATTTGAAGAATAAGAATAATTACGGCATCACAGACTTTCGGCATTATTTTCTCAGTGGCCAGCAAAAACCTGATAGCTTTGGCGAAGACCCACCAATCAGTGAGGACAATGTTCCTTATCGTCCACACTGCAAATCACTCAAAAGAAATCAACAATTCCTCGCATATCTCGTAAATTTTCATTTTCACGTACATGATTTCCTGAGACGGTGACAACGTCACATAAAGACAGCTTGCTGCCAACAAGTCGTCAACGTGCCATTCGTACCAACGCAACCCATTTTTTCCATTCTAATGCAGAAAGCCGTGAAATTGATTATAGTAGGCTTTACTTGATTTCGGCTTTTATCCAATTTAGACTAGAACTATTTTTCAAAAAATCATATGCAAGAAGCATTTCATATAACATTTTGGTAACAAGGCATCTGGGGTATTTGGGCCTTGCTGAATACGAAAAAGCCTGTTACCAAGTCGAAATTTTGACAGGAAAGCTGCAATGGGGGAGAGGGGTGAAATCAACAATAAAAATGCCAGAATTTCAACCTCTCACTGATGTGAGCTCAAACACACCCTATATCGATCCACCAGGTTCATGTCGTACCAAACTGACAAGCCAAGTGTCACTGAGTCTAAAGGGAGGGGCTAGCCGGAGGCCGAGGGGTTGACCTCCTGAGAAAAATGTGTACACCAAAATTGCCAATTGCCCGAAAAATTGCCTAAATTGCCAGAAAATTTCCACACAATTGCTAGAAAATTGCCACAATTGCCAGAAATTCGCTCACGGCTGTACACCAAAATTTCCAAGTGGTTAACCCCTCGCTGGAGGCCTTTTGGCCTGTGTTAGTGATTTTCTAATTTTGTTGATCTTGGATCAATATTGCCAAGTTTGGTGTCGTTTCCAACTATTTTCAACATTTAGAACTCAACTAATAGCTCCACATCTCGATTAGAGGCAATTTTGAAGTAGTTTTATACAAAAAAACATGTTTTTCAACATTTTTTTTCTTCTGAACTTTTAGTCAAGTTATGTATCTTTGTCATGAGTAATGCTGTCGAAATTCTTACGTAAATCATCAGCTACAAGTAAGTAACATCTGAAAATGATGGGCTGTATGAGTCTTTCATTCCTACAAGATCTGAAAGTAGAGTTGTTTGCAAGGCCGTTTGACTTAAATTTTCGACCGATAACTCAGACACACTAGCTCCATATTTGACATTATAACCTTTATGTAGCTCAATTTCCGCTTTTTACCGTTGTGAATTGTAGAGAGAGCATTCCTGCTACCTATAAATGGAAAAACATAGCTTTTTGTTGGCCGGTTTTACCAAAATATTGGTTTTACTGCGGAAACTGGAAAATTCTCGGGTGAAAAATTCACCTTACGCTTTCGCTTAACCCGTTAACGCCCAAATTGTTTTTTTCTTCAGAATCTTTGCAAAAATTGGATATATTGCTATTTAGGACATGCTTAGAGTGAAGGCGTTGACCAAATTCAAAAAAACACTCTAGTTTTTCCAAAAAGTGCTGTCCTATAAATAGGACGCTGGGCGGATATGAGTATTATTGTGGTAGATAGAAATAAAGTGGAATCTTTTGAAAAATCGCATATATTTCATAAGAATAATAACAAAAAATGATGCAATTCTCTTTATAAGATCAATAATACCATTTAATAATAAATATCATAGAAACAAACAAAATTGAACACTTCGAAAATAAGCAATAGTAGTTATGAACGGTTTCACTCCACTATTTTCGATGGTATTTGGGAAAACAGACCATGCACAGGGTTTACCTAAGCAATTTTGGTATTGACAGTATCGACACCGGCGTTGCTTGTCACGTTTCCCGATTACAGAGCCTCTCCATCGTACCCTATTTCATCAGATACCCTCGATTTAGAAGTTGAAGGAAAGCTATACGGTCTGCCTTTTTTGATTTGTTTGGTGTGTCCAATTTTTAGGCACTGCACTGCAATAGACCTTCTGAAATTTCTTTTGGAAATTGACTTGTTACCATGAAGATTTCAGTATAAAAGGAACGCATTGCCAACTGCTATATCAACGACGCGGGTGACTAGGCACCAGTTCCAGTTCCACTTTTTTCCCCTACTCTTCGTCTTCAAAAATATTCACAGGCTTTGCCTCTCCCAAAGTCGCCTTCAGTGACGCAAGTTTCCTGTCGGGTCCGTCTTGTAAAGGGCTGATTTGGTATTTCGGCGAAATATGCTTCCATTTTGTAGTAACTGTCGTCTTGGCTGCCCTTTTTTCTGCGAAAGTAACTGGCTGCTTATCGAAGGACCTTTGATTCTGGCAGTCAGCGACGCCAGTGGTAAGTCGTCTTCATCGTCGTCATTGTCATTCTCCTGTGGGTACGTAGACGTGGCGCCTCCCTCATCAATATCATCAAAGATGTCGACTTCAGTACAGCCTATGATATCTTTGACGATCGGTGTAGACAGATCGCCATCTCCACACGCCTCCTCATCCGTCAGCTCGTCGACCTCAGGTGGTAGGGCTAGAATGACTGCCTCGATGTCTTCCAAAAAAAAATATATATATATATATATATATATATATATCTTGATGGATGATGTATTTCGGGCTCGCGGCATATTTTGTGACAAACAATGTAAAAAAAAATATTTTTTCCACAGATTCACATTGTTGGACGTCTCATGACATTTTAGGACGTAATTTTCAGGTAATCCCATCGCCAATGTTGATTTTCAAATATATATATATTTCTAAATGTACATGATGTATTTTGAGCTCCCGGCATAATTTGAAAAGAAAATGCATTTGTTCACGTATTTATATCATTTGTCACCTTTCAATGAACTTCCTATTGAGATTTGTCGTCTGGATTATTCCACTCTACATTTTTTCTCAAAAATGTTTCGAGAGCCTGATTTACGTCATACACGGTCATGATCGAAAAGTTCATAATGTATTTCGGACTCACATGGGCTCATCGAGAATGTGAATTGGGCTCTATACAACAATTTGCGAAATTACGCCCATTGTTTATGAATTTATGTTCTCAGATGTCTCTTAACCTCATAGAACGTGATTCCCAAGTTAGCTTGTTACGATTTGACTGTTAAAGTACTCGTATCATTTATATTTCGGGTGAACAACTACGAAAATTGTCGAAAAAACGAGTTCCTGTCGTAAAGTGCACAGTAGCTTTTATTTCGAGTTTGGGACGTTTCCATTTTTCTATAGTTGAATAACTTCAAATTTCTGGGTTAATCAGGTCCTACGTCACCATTTCTACAATGTTCGCGTCCGTTCTTGTCCATACTGTCTTTTCAAAAAAATCTTCGGGAGCCCAAACTACATCATACACGAGCACGATCAAAACGTTCAAGACGTATTTTGGGCTCACATGTTCATCAAAAATGTGAAATGGGCTCGCGACAGCTTTCAATCCAATTCAAATTCCTCTCCTTATTACATTCTTTCTTTTGTACATGAATGTCATTTTGATCAATTCTTATATTGTTAGATGCCTCCCAACAAATACTACTTTCTTGATGCTGCCATCCGAGTTTTTCAACCTCATTTTCGCCCACAATTTCTTCGGGAGCCCGGTGTACGTCATGCACGGACATAATCGAAGAATTTATGATGTATTTTGGGCTCACATGGGCTCATCAAGAATAGCCCAAGAAAAATAGATTTTGACCTCAAAAAAAATACTGTAGTCGTGAAAATCACAGATTTTGTTCAGAATTTTGTCCTCTTTCCAAATTTTTGGGTTTTAGAAAAATCCCAGCGGAGGCTTTTTTTTTAGAGCTGTCAAAAATCTGAAAACTTATAATTCCGAATAATTTCAAATTAAGCTCAATTTTTCATGAGATTTCAAGTACACACAGTTATGTGGAGACTGCACATGTTGAGAATGAACATTTGAACAATTCTGAATCAAACACGATGGAAAATTTCATAGTTCTGTTGGAATATTTTGATTTTTTCTGTCAAATGTATATGATACAGGAAAAATAGTAAAAAAAATCGCTAAAACCTTGAAAAAAATATGGACGTCCTGAAAATTTGATATTCTGTTCAGACTTGAATGCTCTACTACATACCTAAAATTGACAGAAATCCCACCCCTGGGTTTTGAGTTATTGGAGGAGGGGAGTTATTGCAACTCAAAATGGAGGGGATGAAACCCGTTAATCCATTGGATGCAAATACATCGCAATTTGACGCATCATATCTCGTTGATACCATTTTGGCACAAAAAGTGTCGATTATTGTTGAGGGGGGGTCGTGGGAGGGGCGAAGCTCAGCTAGGTGGTTCTTTTTGTTTTCCTGGTCATGAACCGATCACGACAAGTCTGGTATCTTTTCCGACTAAATTCAAACTCCTGACCTCGAATTCGATGTGTAAATTTTAATGAAGAGAAGTTTGAACAAGTTACCTTGAAAAAACTTGTTTTTTTCTTTGGCAATTTTGACAGTTTTTTTTTTCACTGTTAGAGGTCTGAAATCCTCGAAAATATTCCAAAAGGCATTAGATTCAAGTGTCTTTTGCACGAAAATCATTCACTCAACGTATTATTTTGTTTTTTGATATCAAAAAATCAATTTGAACCTGTGAGTCGATCCGGCGCGGTGTCTACTACTGACCAGAACACTACAACATGCACCTGCAAATATAAATAGCTCAAACTCAAAACCCTGCAGAGCGACCTATAGCGATTTTGTTTTATGTTATAGCAAATTCAATTCTGCAGAAATCCTCGAACTTTCAAAGATAAGTTATTATTTGTTCAATAGTTTGAGCTAGTTTCATTTGCAGGTGCATGTTGTAGTGTTCTGGTTATTGGTAGAAACCGCGCCGGACCGACTCACAGGTTAAAATTGATTTTTTAATATCCAGAAACAAAACAGAACATCGAGTGGATGATTTTCGTAAAAAAGACACTACAATCCAATGGACCATGAACTATTTTTGAACGATTCAGACCTTTAACAGTAAAAAAACTGTCAAAATTGTCAAAGAAAAAAGCAAGTTTTTTCAAGTTAACTTGTTCAAACTTGTTTCTATTCAAATTTACACTTCGGATTCAAGGTCAGGAGTTTCAATTTAGTCGGAAAAGATACCAAACTTGTCGTGATCGGTTATATATGACCAGGAAAACAAAAATAATCACCTAGCCGAGCTCCGCCCCTCCCACGACCCCCCCTCAACAATAATCGACACTTTTTGTGCCAAAATGGTATCAACGAGATATGATGCGTCAAATTGCGATGTATTTGCATCCAATGGATTAACGGGTTTCATCCCCTCCATTTTGAGTTGCAATAACTCCCCTCCTCCAATAACTCAAAACCCAGGGGTGGGATTTCTGTCAATTTTAGGTATGTAGTAGAGCATTCAAGTCTGAACAGAATATCAAATTTTCAGGACGTCCATATTTTTTTCAAGGTTTTAGCGATTTTTTTTACTATTTTTCCTGTATCATATACATTTGACAGAAAAAATCAAAATATTCCAACAGAACTATGAAATTTTCCATCGTGTTTTTCCATCATTTTTCTGAAACCCAAAAATTTAGAAAAAGCACAAAATTCTGAACAGAACCTGTGATTTTCACGACTACAGTATTTACTTTGAGGTTGAAGTGATATTTCGGCTAAAATTCCTGTACTAGAATGTGAATGAGCTCTCCGCAATATTTTTTAACGCTGAGTTCTCCCTGTAAAGTGCACAATAGGTTCGATTTCGAAGTTGGGATGTTTTCAGTAATCCATTCTTAAATAATTTTGAGTTTCTGGGTCGAACAGGTCTCACGTTGCTATTTCTAAAATGTTATGGTCCGTTTTTGTCCACTTTTGACTTTTTTCCACGAAATCCTTCGGGAGCCCAATCCACATTAAGCCCGAACATGATTGAAAAGTTCAAGACGTATTTCGGGCTCACATGCTTATCCAAAATGTGGAATGGGCTCTCTACATATTTTGTACATAAATGCCATTTCTTTGATAATTATTTTGTTAGATGCTCCCCAACAGATACTACATTCTTGAAGTTACCATCCAGGTTTTTCCCCCTCATTTCTGCCAAAGAAAAATTTCGGGAGCCTTAATTACGTCATGCGCGAGATGGATGAAAGAATTCATGATGTATTTCGGGCTCACATGGACTCATCGAGAATGTGAATTGAGCTCTCTACAATATTTTATGGAAAAATGACATTTATTTACATAATTTGTATCCAAACACCTCTCAATTTTCTTTGACGTGATTTGCAACTTATTTTGTCACATTTTCAAAATTTATCATAGATTCGTTTCGAACAGCTGCAAAAATTTTAGAAAAAATAGGTTCCCGTTGCAAAGTGCAGAATAGGTTTTATTTCAAGTTTTAGATGTTTTCAGAAATCCATTCTTGAATAGTTTCGAGTTTTTGGGTCAGAGAGGTCTCACTATGCCATTTCTGCAATGATATAATCCGTTTCTGTCCACTTTTGACTTTCTTCCACGAAAACCCTCGAGAGTCCAATCTACATTCTGCACGAACACGATTGAAAAGTTCAAGACGTATTTCGGGCTCTCATGCTTATCCAAAATGTGGAATGGGCTCTTGACATATTTTGTACGTAAATGTAATTTCTTGATTTATTATTTTGTCAGATGCTTCCCAACAAATATTACATTTTTGAAGGACCATCCGGGTTTTTCCACCTCATTTCTGCCCAAAAAAATTCGGGAGTCCTGATTACATAATGCGCGAGCTGGAAGAAAGAATTCATGATGTATTTCAGGCTCACATGGACTCATCGAGAATGTGAATTGAGCTCTCTACAATGTTTTGTGGAAAAATGTCATTTGTTTACATAATTTGTTTTCAAACACCTCTCAATCTTCTATAACGTGATAAGCAACTTATTTCGTCACAGTCTCAAAATTTATCATAGATGTGTTTTGAACAGCTGCAAAAATTGTAGAAAAAATAGGTTCCCAGTTGTAAAGTGCAGAATAGGGTTTATTTCAAGTTTTGATTGTTTTTAGAAATCCATTTTTGAATAATTTTGAGTTTTTGTGTCGAACAGGTCTCACGGTGCTATTTCTGTAATGATATAGTCGTTTTCTGGCCACTCCTGACTTTTTTTCACAAAAACCTTCGGGAGCCCAATTTACGTTATACACGAGCACTATTGAAGTGTTCAAGACCTATTTCGGGCTCACATGCTCATCCAAAATATGAAATGGGCTCTCGACATATTTTGCACATAACTGTCATTCTGATAAATTATTATTGTGTTAGACGCCTACCAACAAATACTACTTTCGTGATGTTGTCATTTCGGTTTTTCAACTTATTCTCCGCCCAAAAATTTTTCGGGAGCCTGAATAACGTCATGCACAGGCTCGACAAAAAAATTCATGATGTATTTTGGGCTCACATGGACTCACCGAGAATGTGAATTGGGCTCTCCATAATATTTTGTGAAAAAATGCCATTTGTTTATAAATATTTGTTTTCAAACATCTCTCAATCTTCTAGAACGTTAGTCCCAGGTTATTTCGTCACATTTCACAAAATTTGTCCTAAATTTGGTTTGAACAGCTGCAAAAATTTTAAAAAAGATAGGTTCTTATTGTAAAGTGCAGAATGGATTTTATTTCAGGTTTTGGATGGTTTCAGAAATCCATATTCTTGAATAATTTTGAGTTTTTGTGTCAAACAGGTCTCACGGTGCTATTTTTCCAATGATATAGTCCGCTTTTGTCCCCTTCAGACTTTTGTCATGCAAACTTCCCGCAGTCCAATCTACATTATGCACGAGCACGATTGAAGTGTACAAGACGTATTTCGGGCTCACATGCTCATTCAAAATGTGGAATGGACTCTCGACATATTTTGTACATGAATGTCATTTTTTCAATAACTATTTTGTCAGATGCTTCCCAACAAATATCGTATTCTTGAAGTTACCATTCAGGTTTTCCCACGTCAATTCCGCCCAAAAAAAAAAATCGGGAGCCCTAATTACGTATTGCGCGGGCTGGATGAAAGAATTCATGATGTATTTCGGGCTCACATCGAGAATGTGAATTGAGCTCTGTGGAAAAATGCCATTGGTTTACATAATTTGTTTTTGAACACCTCTCAATCTTCTATAACGTGATAGGCAAGTTATTTCGTCACATTTTCAAAATCTATCATAGATGTGTTTTGAACAGCTGCAAAAATTGTAGAAAAAATAGGTTCCCGTTGTAAGTGCAGAATAGGGTTTATTTCAAGTTTTGGATGTTTTCAGAAATCCATTTTTGAATAATTTTGAGTTTTTGGGTCAAACAGGTCTCACGGTGCTATTTCTACAATGATATAGTCGGTTTCTGACAGTTTCTGTCCACTTTTGACTTTTTTTTTCACAAAAACCCAAGAGCCCAATCTACGTTATACACGAGCACGATTGAAGTGTTCAAGACGTATTTCGGGCTCACATGCTCATCCAAAATATGAAATGGGCTCTCGACATATTTTGCACATAACTGCCATTCTGGTAAATTCGAGGGTAAATTATTATCGTGTTAGACGCCTACCACCAAATACTACTTTCGTGATGTTGTCATTCTGGCTTTTTCACTAATTCTCCGCCCAAATTTTTTTCGGGAGACTGATTTACGTCATGCACGGGCTCGACAAAAAAATTCATGATGTATTTCGGGCTCACATGGACTCGCCGAGAATGTGAATTGGGCTATCTGCAATATTTTGTGAAAAAATGCCATTTGTTTATAAATGTTTGTTTTCAAACACCTCTCAATCTTCTAGAACGTGAGTCCCAAGTTATTCCGTCCCATTTTTCAAAATTTGTCCTGAATTTGGTTTTAACAGCTGCAAAAATTGAAAACAAAAAGATAGATTCCCGTTGTAAAGTGCAGAATGGGTTTTATTTCAAGTTTCTGATGTTTTCAGAAATCCATTCTTGAATAATTTGATGTTTAAGGTTCAAACAAGTCTCACGGTGCTATTTTTCCAACAAAATAGTCCGTTTTTGTTTTCTTAAGACCTTTTTTTATGAAAACCTTCGGCAGCCCAATCTAAATCATGCACGAGCACGCTTGAAGTGTACAAGACGTATTTCGGGCTCACATGCTCATCCAAAATGAGGAATGGGCTCTCAACATATTTTGCACATACCTGCCATTTTGGTAAATTATTATTGTGTTAGATTTTTCCCAACAAATACCTACTACATTCTTGATGTTGCCATACAGGCTCCTCCACCTCATTTCCGCCAAAAAAATCTCAGGAGTCTGATTTACGTCATGCATGGGCATGATGTAAAAATTCATGATGTATTTCGGACTCACATGGACTCATCGAGAATTCAATTTGTGCTGTTTACAATATTTTTGTGGGAAATGCCATTTGTTTACCTATGTATGTTCTAAGACGTCTTTCAACCTTAGAGAATAAAGTTCCCAAGTTATCCATTTTTGAATGATTTCGAGTTTTTGGGTCGAACAGGTCCCACGGTGCTATTTTTTATAATGATATAGACCGTTTTTTGTCCAATTCCGACTTTTTTTACAAAAACCTTCGGGAGCCCAATCTACATTATGCACGAGCACGATATAGATATTCAAGACGTATTTCGGGCTCACATGCTTATGCAAAATGAGGAATGGGCTCTCAACATATTTTGCACATACCTGCCATTCTGTAAATTATTATTCTGTTAGACACCTACCAATAAAAATACTACTTTCGTGATGTTGTCATTCCAATTTTTTCAACTTCTTTTCCGCCCAAGTTTTTTTTCAGGAGCCTGATAAACGTCATGCACGGACTCGACGAAAGAATCCATAATGTATTTCGGGCTCACATGGATTCATCGAGAATGTGAATTCGGCTCTCTGCAATATTTTGTAAAAAAATGCCATATGTTTACAAATATTTGTTTTCAAACACCTCTCAATCTTCTAGAACGTGATTCCCAAGTTATTAAGTCACATTTTCAAAAATGTATCCTAGATTTGGTTTGAACAGCTGCAAAAATTTCAGAAAAGATAGGTTATTGTGTTAAAGTGCAGAATAAGTTTTATTTCAAGTTTTGGATGTTTTCAGAAATCCATTCTTGAATAATTCCACGTTTTTTAGTTGGACAGGTTCCACGGTGCTATTTTTACAATGATACAGTCCGTTTTTGTCCACTTCTGACTTTTCTCACAAGAACCTTCGGGAGTCCAATCTACATTATGCACGAGTACGATTGAAATATTCAAGGCGTATTTGGAGCTCACATGCTTATCCAAAATGAGGAATGGGCTCTCAACATATTTTGCACATACCTGCCATTTTGGTAAATTATTATTGTGTTAGACGCCTACCAACAAAAACTACTTTCGTGACGTTGTCATTCTGATAATTTCAACTTATTTTTCGCTCAAAATTTTCTAGGGAGCCTAATTTACGTCATGCACGGGATCGACGAAAGAGTTCATGATGTATTTCGGGCTCGCATGGACTCATGAAGAATGTGAATTGGGCTGTCTACAATATTTTGTAGAAAAATGCCATTTGGTGTCATATTTTCTTTTCAAACACCTCTCAATCTTATGAAACGTGATTCCAAAGTTATTTAGTCTCTTTTTTCAAAATTTGTCCAAGATTTGGTTTGAACAGCTGCAAAAATTCCAGAAAAGATAGGTTCCCATGGTAATAAATAGTGCAGAATAGGTATTATTTCAAGTTTTGGATGTCTTCAGAAATCCATTCTTGAATAATTTCCAGTTTTTAGGTCGAACCGGTCCCACGGTGCCATTTTTACAAATTTATAGGCCGTTTTTTTATCCACTTCTGGCTTTTTCTACGGAAATCTTCGGGAGCCCAATCTACATTATGCACGAGCACGTTTAAAATGTTCAAGACGTATTTCGGGCTCACATGCTTATCCAAAGTGAAGAATGGGCTCTCAACATATCATTTTGTACGACAATGCCATACGCCTCTCAACAAATACCACTTTTCTTTTTTCGCCCAAAATTTTTTCAAGGGCTTGATTCACGTCATGATTGACTTTTAGATACATAAGTATCAGATTTCAAAGAAAGTTTCTGTTAAAAGTGCAAAATAATTCAGACGCATGCGCATGTGAGCAAGTTCTTGGACTAGAGTTGACATTGGTTGTGATGTTGGGCGTCTGCGTAGGGCGTGGCTTCCCGCACTAAGCGATTGTATACAGTTTCTCCTTTCTCCCTTCAACTGGTATAATAAGCAGCGACAGCCTAGTGTTTTGGCTGAAGATTTAAAATAACTGAAATTCACAATTAACAGTTGAAAAGATCTGCCGTTAAATGGTGCCGTCTCCCTTGCACTCAAAGTGTTCAATTGAGAGCGTTGCGTAAGAGGCAGCAGGAGATGAGCTGTTTGCGGTTATATTGCCATCAGAGTACTATTTACTTAGGCCGTACGAAACTATTTCATGCATCAGAGACCCACTACAGGTCCTACTTAACAAATCATAACTATCAAAGTACTTGACAATCATGCACAGTGCACAGTCACCAATGGTCTTATCTCAAGTGCGCACTTGCGATTAGAGCGTTAGACAGCTATAAGAGCCCGATTCCGGTCAAATATGAGGATGAACAAAAACTCAGGATCGACTAGCCCGATTTCAAAATATCAGACTGTGGTATGTTGTATTTGTGGCAACGGAGCACAATAATTGGTTTTTATTAAAAAGCCAGAGGTGTAACTACTGACGAGCTCAAAATACTATATAAATATGTCCAGTTTTTGGACTCATGAGCCCAATATATAGTTTTGAGCTCAAAGTAATATATGGATGTAGAAAAATGAGCCCGAAATACATCATTCATCAAGATATATATATATATATATATATATATATATATATATATATATATATATATATATATATATTCCATTGCCTTCTCCAAGGTTTTGAGAACATATTTGGAAGTTTGATTGCTCATTATATTGGCTAGCAGTCAAATCTAGGATGAAAATTCAAATATGAGTTGATGACTAAAATATTTGCAAAAATGCACTGTAACGCCCAGCGTCCTATTTATAGGACGCCAAGGTTCACAAGTTATCACAGAAAAATTTGACTGCAATCGAACGAAACTAATATTCTTGGTGATCATCTTGATGCTCCAACATGCTAAAATATTGAAAAAAGGCACTTACCTCTTGTAGTTTTCACAAAATACTAAAAACACTGCCGAGGTGCATATGTGCAAGAATTTTACGATACGGCCGCATCGACCAGTGAAAGAACAATAACAATCATCAAGAACATGCGCGGGCTAAAAAAGCCCTTGGGTATCTGCTTTTTGTCGGCGAGTACCTAGAACCCGTAAGTACTGCGAATTGGCAGAAAAAAAATCATGAACGCACTGTCCTATAAATAGGACGCTGGGCGGAAACGGGTTAAGACTTCTTTCGCTTGAGAAAGAATTCCTAATAGATTTGAAACAAAATGCTCATCTATATATGATTTTCAAGTGTGAGGTACTCAAGCCTGATGAGCCATGTAAGAATTTTGACCACACATTCCTTGTGCAAAGATATAACTATCGGATCTCAAAGAAGTAAAAAAGGAGTGAAAACTGGAATTTTCAAGCGTAGCTTGACCCTCTGGAATACTGCGAAGTCCAGAATTCAACCCAGATACGAGTTTATTCAGAAACTGTACTTCTCTTGTCACTCTATCCAAACATCATCAACACTTGTAACCCATTGATGGTTACAGTCATCAGTTTTTGCCTATTCGTAGATCAAGAATAGGGAGAATATACAGTTTAAAATAGATTCTTAACCATTTTAGAGACTAATGAAAACTAGTTCGATTGAAAGAAACCTAGTTGACAGCAGTGGCGGACTAAGGGGGCGGTCCGCCCTGGACCTCGGGGCTTCAATCATCTGATGGTTCCCCCAATTCCTTTTGTTTGTGAAAAATACGGCAAAAAATTGGGATAGTGTCTAGAAATTTCAATTTTTTCCATCAATGATCATTTTTTTCGCATAATATTTCGGTGAGAAACATTGTTTTTTTTTGTCCATTTTAAAGTAACCTTGGCAGGCCCCATGACAACAGGTTTGATGGCCTACTCACAGGCGATAGAGGTGTGTCTGTATCACGGAACCTCCACTTAAATTATTTCCACTTAAGGCTTTACTAATTTTTTGTTTATTAGGCTTTTGCCTCACGGTGGGGCAGGGTGGGCCAAAAAGTCTGCCAGCCCCCTTCATTTCCTCAGCTTTTACTAAAGAATTCCCCAATTCACCCAATTCCCTTAGACCGCCACAGGTTGACAGACTAACTACATGAAACACCTGCTCAGAACATTGCCAAGAATCTTTTTAACACTCACTCAACGCTGTAACGCTGACATAGTATCAACACAAGAGCACTTTTCAGATTCGGGAAAATTAAGTAGTATTTAACCGGACTAGTATGCAGTCAAAAAAAATTAACAGTTGATGAAGCAATAATTTGACCCATTCATCTATTTTGAGATTGTTGAGGCAGAATCCTCTGCATTTGCAGAGTTTCAGGCATTTCATGCCAGACTTTCTGCAAGAGCAAATTCGAGTCCACAGTTTTTTTTTTCAGCCGGAAGCTCCGATTTGGGGACACGAGTGAATAGTGATCGGCATTATGGTTATCTCCAGGGTGGACCGTTCCTGATAATGGCTTTTCGTTATGTGAATCTGTATGGCATTGCTCGGTGGGAGGAAGTGACTTCGGTTTCTCAACAACCGCAAACAAAAATTTTCGAGCCTTTTCACCCACAGGTGTCCATGTCAGTCTTGAGCTGTAAGAAATAGGACTCATTGCGTGAAATAGTATTTTTCGATACAAGAGCGCGTTTTCAGGTTCAAAGCCGTGTTTGCCATCATGAGGCGTAGTCATTATACAGCGAGTGAAAAGGAATGATTCTCATTTCTTCACAAGCATGATGTTTGAATACAAGACGAAGTTGAGTGATGCAAATAATGTGAGTGAAGAAATGGACATTCCATGAGAGTGATTGCATGATTAATGGTGGTTGCGTGGTTGCAGTTAATGCAACTGTTACAAAATTTGATAATTTTCTCTTATTTCACAATATATTTTATTCCACATCTCATAGTGTTCCATTTCAGAGGTTGACCAGTATATCTCAAATTTCGAGTAGAGTTTACCATACCGAGAATAATGACGACAGTTATGAAATTATGCACTTCTGCACATAAATAAAACCAAAAACTTGCCAGGACTCTAACTTGTCAAAAAGATGCTTGAACCGACTGCTGCAACTAAACTCGAGTGGGAACGGGGTGCAGAACGGGAAACATAACTGGCTCACAAGGTTTTTGACAATTTTAGCAAAATATGGTGTAGGTGAGGAAGAGTTGTTGGATGATGTGAGCGATTCTTCTAGGCAGGTAGATATATGTAGAATACGTTATAGGCAGACTTGATGCGTCTCACTTGGACTCTGACTGGAATAGGATATTTCTATCTGTCTACACTCCGGAATATAAGTATATCTCATACACTTTCTATTTTCAGTAGAATGACTTTTTGGAGAAAAAATAAAGTGACGAGCTGGAGCGCTGAGAGAATGCGGCGGATGACCACTGATAGTTTTGCTCCAAAACTTTGCAGGTGCCATCAGCCGTAGCCGTAGTTCCTCAGCTTGTCACTTTATTTTTGCTCCAAAAAGTCATTCTACTGAAAATAGAAAGTGTATGAGATATACCTTAGCAACCCTCTAAACGTAAACAACGCGTATTTGAAGGATGAACCTCTGTATGTTAAAAGACTACTGGCACAGCTAAGAACGGGAAATGATCGGAGACTGAAAGTGTACGTTAATAGAAAGACCTACAGCATTTCCATACATGATCAATGCAGTCTGTGTAACCTTCAAGAGCCCGAAAGCTTGAAGCACATTTTGTTTGACTGCCCTCTGTACCGGCCCTTCAGACGAGACATCCAGGAGATCCTTAACGCGGCGGATACTCATGATCTACTCAAAAAAGTTGAAAAAGAGCAGGCCGTAGCTCCCTACAGATTCATGTGGAGATGTATGCGGTACAGGGAAATATTGTTGAAGGAATATCACTAGGTTTGATTTATTATTGTTTAAATCTTTGTTTTCTTCTGTGAAGTTCTCTCTTACCCATAGAAATGGGAAAATGGGAAATGTTGGCTCATATATGCTTACTTTTTTTATTTATTTATTTTGGTTTGTATCTGGCTTACTTCTTGTGATATTGAGTTTTGTTTCTCGTTGAACTCGTGTTTTTTATTATCTATATAATGCGAACAAGAAATCTTTATTTATTTATTATCTATATCTCAAATTTCTCTAGAAAATCTAAAGCATCAAAAATGGATCTAGAATTCAAAGTAATGGTCATTTTAAAACATTTACAGCAGCTTAAAAATTGAAACAAGAAGAAAAGTTGACCAACCATTATCTACGCCACTGGATTGTTGAAGTTCTTCTCCATCAAATCATGGACACGTACCTAAGAACTATCAGTATAAAATTTGCGTTCAATCGGTAAAACGTTTGAAAAGATACGGCAGAAAACAATCCGTATCGCCTCATTGGACGCCATCTTCAACTATCGTGGGTATCTTACTTCCGGTCAATATTTCGCCTTGGTAACAGGCATTTGGTTGCTACCGGTATATTGGGTCTTGTTTCGGTTCAAATGATAATATCAGTGCAGTGGAGATAAGATCAAAGACCAAGCAGTGGCTGAGAGCCAATATAGAGGACTCTTCCTATGGCTACGGAGTCATACCTACATACAATAGACCTTCTCATATGTGCGGTTCCCTTCACTCGCAGCTCGTGCGCAGGTCTTCCCATAGACTAAACTCACTTGTTCAATTGGCTGTTTAACCGGGAGCGCGTATCGATCGGGCTGGCGGGTTGGGGTTGGTGACGGCGCCAATATATTTTCTGCTCCAAGATAAAACTGTTTATGTGGAGAGAAATCGAAGGGGCTTCTTTATTCACACCAAATTATCAGGTCAACGCAGCATTTATAAAAACACTTCCCGAGTCTCTAAGAACTTTTCTGAGTCAAAAATTAAGAATAATAACTATCACTTATCAGCTTCATACGATGTCTGCGTGCTTGCTAATCCTAATATTGTCTATCTTCACTTCTTCAGTCGGACTGCAGAGTGCAGATAAGAGGAAATGTAGCCAACTTTCATACAAGAACGGTGATACTTGGAAGATTTTCAAGATTTGATAGCTCATACCAAACAATTCTGAGTGTATCCCTTATCCACAATCAGTTTTATGTGAGAAAATAGTTATGCCGAAAACACTTGTCTTCAACAATTCTCAATAGTCTTGTTCCACAAAAAAGATTCGAACTGTTTCATTTTCTCCTGTCAAATTTAGTTCAAAACAGAACGGCTTCGTCACATCATTAACGGTATAGTCATTATTGTACATCATATCATGTTTCCATTGCTCTGTTAGAACTATTTAGATTGAATTTCATTCATTTTGAAGAGAGCAGTCGTAGGTTTTCTTCTTTTCTACACGGATTTTTCAATCAAGTGTTCAATTTCAAACACACCAATATCATATCGTCACTTGAATGCAAGAGCTAGGTAGCTTGAAAACGTTTTTGAAGTTATCGATATGCGATGTGCATTGTATTGATTGCTCAATTTGTAACAATGATGGAGCAAATAAATCTACCTTCTACTCAATACCTACTCACTTATGCAAATTCATAAAAAAAAGACTGCAATTCGATTCAAACGCATCATCAAAAGCAAGGAAAACTTCACCAATTGCTTTGCTCTAGTAAATCGCATGGCAGTCTCTATACTAAATAGACATGAAGCTATATGCAGTGTTATGGGATCAGGTGTACCTACTCATTCATCCTTATCGGATCGATGATAATAGGCAATGTTCCTATTAAACTTTCACAACCGCACCATATACCTACTACCTCCATCGCCTTGTTCTTGTGACATGTATCGGCCGTGCGACCTCAAGGATGAAATATTCAGTGGACGTCCTGAAATGAGACCCGGACGTAATAATAGAAGAAGGAACAACTCTTATCGATCCTGCCGGCTTCTGTAAATACACGTGCTGAAAACGTGCAACGCTCCCAGTCAGACTTCATCTAGTTATACCAGTCCTCCACCTTTCCTCCTGCTCAGATGCTCTCCTGAAATGTGACTCCGTGGCAACATTTCTCAACAACATTCATTCCATAACGTATGGGCGAAAAGGAAGACTGGGGGGTGCGAAACGTGCCCGGCCGCTATATTAATTCATTTTGTGCAGGTAATGGGCGTTCGCCTACACACGCGCTAAATTTGCATGATTAAGAACATGAAAGCTGACAGCAATAATCTCCTGATTGTAGATTGTAGGTACTTACTATGGAATGCTGAAAAGTGTTCGCCTTGTTGTCATACAAGCCGGCCGCTCGTTTGCTCCACGGCTGAAACGGTTCCAGGGGTTCTGAACAATTTGAAACCGTGAATGAGCATTCTTGAAGTGATACCGAATGACAAGGATATTCTGGCGGATTTGTTAGTGTACGTTCCAGTCCAACACCGAAGCCGAAACAGTGCAAGCTCGCCTGATCACTTATTTCAAGTACAGTACGTAATTGGACAAGGCAGAGGATGACTTTGTGCTCCAGCGTGGACCCGGCCATGCCCACCCTCGGTCAACATCAGCGAAAGCAAATTTTTGCCGGAACGCCAGAGAGAAGAGGAAGCAGCGCGCAGCCGAGCGAAGAGGAAACACAGCCGCGAGATAAAATAAATTTAATTTCAAATGTGAAACAAAACAAATAAAAAATGAAGTTACCTACCGTAAAACCTTGTTATGCAAACTCGGGTGTTTTGCATAAAAGAAACAGAACGCGGGAATATACCGACACAGTTTAAGGAATCTTTTCATGCAAATTTACCTTGACGACGACGCGGAGAACGCGCCGCGTGATAAATGGTCCAATCAACAGACAACGGGAATGGTTCTTTTTAAAAGCGAAATGATACTCTTGATTTGTAACAATGCGGGTCGAAGCAAAGGTGAGGTCTAAATTTAAAATTAAAGAGGGTACGATGTTGCGCGCAGATATCTAATTTTACGGTCTTCCGACGAATGTTCCTGCAAGAAACTCAATGCTGATGCTCCGAGTGATGCTCCAGGTTTTGAGAAGCTTGAACAGGTGTTTCAGATGGCAGCTAGAAGTCAAGAACTACAGAGCTACCGTTGTTAGTTTGAGCCAGTGGTCAACATTGCTGTAGACAACGCGATTGACAGGGGACAATGAGACGGGCATTGCTCCTATCACAGAGCTCCTATTCAGTTTATAAACTTGTAGAATAAAAGACAGTTATGTTAGCCGTTGCTTATTAGTTCTTGTCGCTTACAAAAATAGTAATAAAAGCTAATGCCCCAAGTCTTTACAATCATTTGTCGGAAATCGTAATTACAGTACCTAAGTATATGACTAATGTCAACAGCTTTGTTGTAGTGCAGTGGTCTGAGTGATCATACTGTGCTTACGACCTGCGACATGCGACCGACGACTTACGAAGAGCGAATCACTAAACCGGCTTGCTTGATAGATTTTCGTCTCTTAAAGATCTTGTCGGGTGGCTTTATGGTGGCTTATTACCGACTTCATTAAAGAATTGCAAAAAATATGGAAGGTTGAAGAGATATTTGGAAAAGCACAATAAACATCGAACAATCCGATCGTTCCATGTTGGAACGATTCATGCCAAAACGAATGAATTTGTTTTCTAGAAACAACAAATTTTCCATAAAAAGTGATCCAAATGATTTTTCCCGGCACAAGATGGCTGCCAAAAGCGGTATGCGTTAAGATCACTGGATCCGTAAGTGAGGTTACGACATAATGGGGCAAAAAATGCGTTCAAATGAGTGCGAGCAAACAAAAAATCCTCATCTCGCTCACACTCACATAAAACTGTCTCTGTCGCACACCAGTTTGTACGCATTTTTAGTCCCATTATGTCGTGACCTTACTACGGATCCAGTGATCTTAGAATGCGTTGACAATGATTGATTGCCATTGTTATGTCACTTCGATGTCAGCGGCAGTTTGACTGTCACTACTCAATACAATCCGCATTTGGCAATCATCTTTAGTCGGTGAAACCGAGTTATATCGGGTGTATCGTTATACACTACAAGGTGGCCCAACGAAAAAAGAACAGAGAAAATTTCGGGCATTTCACCTTATTTTTTTGAAAAAAGCTCGCTCAGGTCGATTTTTATACCAAGGGGACATCTGAAACATATATTGGCGAATTTCTACCTTTAGCCACCTCACCCCCATCCACCTCAACTTCGAAGTTTTGAATGACACCACCTTGCGATACATCAAATCAAAGAGCAATCAATTCTTTTCCTAAATTAAATATTTCTATAACTTCCAACCCCATTCCCCTTCTTCCTAAAATTGTCTGAGTTTCCAATGTGATATTCTGGACCTCTTGACTTGTGATAATTCTCTTTGGTACAGTCAACGTCATCCTGCACAGCATCGAGTGAGAAAATTTTCTGTGTAAAAAATGCCATCCAAATTCACTTCTTTACTCTCCCACCCCAACTTCAAAAACTAAAATGCCACTTTCTACTTTATGATACATCAAATTGAAGGAAATCGAATTCTCTTCCTGAATAAAATATTTTTAGAATTTTCAAAAAGCCATTTTCCCCCTAAAATACTCATAATGTTCAATTTATCAGGGAAGGGGGAGGGGGGGGGGGGGAGGGGAATGAAAATTTGAAAAAAAAAAGTTTTCAGAAATAGAAATCAGTTCCCCTTAGTTTGATGTATCACAAAGTAGGCGGTGTCTGTTAAATTTTGAAGTTGGGGTGGGGGAGAAGAAAGGGGTGAATTTGGGTAGCACTTTTCTCCACCGAAAATTTTCTTCTTAGATGCCATTTAGGATGACGCTGAATCAATTGAAGAGAATTGAAGGACCAAGAATAGAAAATGGGACAGTCAGAGAAATTGAAGAAGAGGTGGGGTTAAAAATTTTGACAATATTTTTTTCAGAAAAGTAATTTGATTCTCTTTGATTTGATGTATCGCAAAGCAGATGGTGTCGTTCGAAATTCTGAAGTTGAGGTGGGTAGGGGTGAGGGGGCTGAAGATAGAAATTTGTCAATGTATGTTTCAGATGTCCCCCTCGATATAAAAATCGACCTGTCTGAGCTCAAAGAAATGAGGTGGAATGTCCGAAAACCCCCTGTTCTGTTTTTGTTGGGCCACCCTGTATACAATTTTGCACATCAAGAGAAAAATATTTGAAAAGTTATAGATGAAAAACCTGCCTGGGATATGGACTATACCCCCATAGGTATGAGAAGGTTGATATCGACATATTCCACCCCCAAAGTAGAAAATGGAAAAACTGCTGCCCTCTATCATATTTGTTTGCCAAGAAAGCTCCACCTATTTCCAACCTCACCTGCTAGGAGTAGCCACAAAAAAAAGATTATGAAATAGCCATCCATGCAACTCGTTCTTTCTTGAATCAACATGAAGGAAGCAACTCCGTTATAATTAAAATAGACTACAAAAATGCATTCAACTCAGTGGAAAGAGAATCTATGCTTCAAGAAATTAAAGAAAATTCACCGTTTTTATTCCCATATTTTTGGCAGAGTTACTCCTCTCCATCGCTCCTTTCTTTCGGAGACAAGACCATCCTTTTACAAGTCGGATGTCAACAAGGCGATCCAGCAGGCCCATTAATCTTCACTATGACAATTCATCCAATAGTGCGTCGACTCACATCAGAACTGAATCTTTTCTATTTGGATGATGGTATTCTTGGAGGCTCTCCAAAGTCCGTACTTACAGATCTAAAGTTATTGATTTCCTTATCAAAACAAATCGGATTGGAAGTAAACCCAAGTAAATGTGAATTATTCTTCACTTCTGGAATGCCAGACCCGACGATAGAGAAACAGTTCCAAGATATTCTTCCGGGAATTCAAACAACTACAAAAGAAAACCTTACTCCCCTCAGTGCTCCTCTCCTCGAGAATGGCTACGCCAAGTTTCTGTCTGATGGTATCGACAATTTAAAAATCACTTTTGATCGTCTAAATTCGCTACCTAGTCACATTTCTTTTTTTCTACTAAAAAACTGCCTCGGAGTTCCAAAAATACTATACTCACTCCGCACAATTGCTTCTTAGAGGCATCATGAAATTTTAAATACTGCAGACTCACTCCTCAAATCAACACTTGAATCAATTTTGAACATAACATTGAACGACAAACAATGGATTCAAGCGAGCCTTCCAATTAATTCAGGTGGTCTTGGAATACGAAAACTATCCCACCTTACTCTTCCTGCTTTCATTAGTTCTTGCTATGGATCGAACACCCTCGTCTCCAAAATCCTATCCTGTTTAGTTGACGATGGCACAATCCTTCACATGGCAGAGGCAATTGAAACGTGGGAAAGAAGATTTGACGGAACCGCTCCTCCTCACTCAGAAATCCAAAAAGTTCTTGATCAAGTTATCGTACAATCAATAGTTAAAAAAGATTTGATCTTCACGGACGAAATTGATCAAGCACGTTTCTTGGCCATAAAACAGAAAGAATCTGGTGCCTGGCTCCAGGCCATTCCCTCTAAAAAAATCGGCACTTTAATGGAAGACAAATGCTTACGGATTAGTATTGCCCTCCGCCTCGGAGCACGTGTGTGTCATGAGTTCACCTGTAAATGTGGTACGAAGGTAGATGAGAGAGGTTTACACCTATTGAGCTGTTCGAGGAGTTCCGGAAGGATTCCAAGACACACAGAACTGAATGACATAATAAAAAGGGCCTCGACAACAGCAAATTTTCATTAAATTTTAGAACCTCCAGGTTTATCACGAACCGATGGGAAATGCCCGGACGGAGTTACCATTATTCCTTGGTCAAAAGGTTTACCGCTAGTATGGGATTCCACGTGTGTAGACACATTTGCAAGCTCGCACCTTTCAAGAACCTCAAGGGAATCAGGAGCAGCAGCAGCAGCAGAATTAGCCAGTGAACGGAAATTTTCAAAATACACTCCGATTATGGAATCATCATACAAATTTATACCTATCGCAGTTGAAACAATGGGCGTCTTCAGCAGTGAGACCAAAAATTTTGTGAATTCTGTTGGTTCACTACTTACAAAAGAATCAGGCGACCCCCGATGCAAATTTTATCTAACTTAACGCTCAAGGACGGAGTCATATTGGTGAAATAAGCGTTGCGAAATCAATCCGTCTGGGTTTATTCCTTGACGGATTCTTACCATTTTGGTCTCTTTTGAAAGCTACAAGGATGTACTTTGGTTTGAGCCCATTGGCATTACCAAAATCAAGAAAAAAAAAATTGACATTTGAAAAAATTATAGATGCATTTTCAGTTATATTTATCAGAAAATTTCATGAATCAAAAAATCTTTCATGACATTGTCAACTAGTCACTCTAGGTCTAGTCATTATCGTCAGGGGATGACTACCTACCACCAAAGAATTAACACGGGGTCGCAAGGTACCTTGGACGATTAACCTACTATACAGACGGATTTGTGGGAAAATTGGCCTACATTGCCAAGCCGTTGCAGCACAGGACTGCGTTTTTGTGGTCCAAGGAATTATATCGGCGACATATATTCGCAATTAGTGCTTCCCAAGAAGAGTGAAGGAGGTCCTGAGGTGCACGATGGCACTACTGTATGACATATTTGATTTTATGTCTGCTGTTGGTCTTAGTATAGAAACATAAAAAAAATTATCAATTTATGCACTAGTGCAAATTATCGAAAATTATCGCAAAATGCACTTGTGCAAATTATCGCCTAATTCGAATCTGATTGGTTCAAACAATAGAAAACTGTCACTTCCATTGTTAGAATGTCAGATTTGACAGATGGATGAAATTTTCAATGTTATTTTGTTATTTATATTTACAATAAACAGCATATGCTTTTATTTGCCAAGTTATATCATACTATGTCAAAATAGTTGCTAATGAAGCAAGAGCGTGAAGCTCAATTTTCAAGCCTCCGCATTTAGACCAAGAGCCTATAAAACAGACTTCACGTTTGAGTAGCATACAATATTATTTGCACGACTCGGTTTGTTTTGTTCTGTTTATTTTGGAAAAAAGTGAAATGTAAATTGACGTTAAATCTGGTATGCTATGGCCATCATTGGCAGAGGTGTGATTGTTGCGTTCGTTTGTCAGTCGGCTGTCATTATCAACAGTAATATCACAAGTGCTTAGATTTTCACGATAATTTTGGTCAGGCGATCGCGAGGGCTGATTGTAGCGATAAATGCCCGACTCCGTAGGAGGAGGGCATTTATCCAGGGACAATCAGCCCCGAGGGAAACGCCTGGCCAAAATTACCTGGGAAAATCTCGAGCACGAGTGATATTTTGAAGATTATTACATAAAAGAAGTCCGAAGTGACAGCTGTCAGATTTTGTTGTTTACATGAATTTTATTCCGTTGCTATTGACAGTGGGATTTAGATAAGTGAATATTATCCTTGTAGGTCTAATAATCAAGGGCGTTGTATGTAATAATCGAAAAGAAATGCTTCAGTTCCCTGAGAAATGGAGAATTTTGTGCGACCATGTACGCCCCTAGCTCTAGCGGAGAGGCCGCTAGTACGGCCACATTCGATATCTCACCGAAAAAGTCAGAAAAGAATTTACGTGAAAGCTTACGAAGAGTACGTACTATCGTGGCCCCATTAAACAAAACGGTCGTTGCAACACGTGGTGTTTGAAACAAGCTGCTCTAATAAAACAAAAGTTTTGAATTCAAAACGTAAGTGGGAAACGCCCGACTTACACAGACAGCCAGCCACCGACGCTGCAACACAGCAGGCAAGTAGCCGACGAGCAAAAAACTGAGCTGTGAAAGAAACTAACTTCCTTGCAATTTTAAAAACTGTGAAGAAGCCAATGAATTTCCATGAAAGTTGTATTGCCAACAGTGACGCGATTGAATACCTCACTTTTTATTTTTCAAAGAACTCGATGGGAAGTAAATCTTCAAATACCACAACGTTCTCTATCTCTTCAAATTGGGTGGGTCAATTGTTAAGTACATTGGCGATGGACATAAAACAGATGTTTTCATTCAGCTTAGATGTAGGTATTACTGGCAACATCATACTGTGTTAATTTGAGGGGACGGTATAATATTACGACTAATAAATTCCGGTGTGAAGGAACGTTGGTAAATATTTGGTGGTTGGAATTGTGTGGACAAAAATTACATGTAACTCAACAGAAAACAAGACACAGAAACCAAGCTGCAACTCCATTCCCATTTCTGTTTACTCATGTAAATTAATGACATATTCAAAAACAGATGTTGATGCGGAATGTTTTGGAGTTTGAGCAGGGAAATTTCCTCAAATTATTGTGGGAATTCGCGCATAAGGTCAAAAATAATATCCATGCCCGTCAAATCCCCATCTGTAACTTGCTCGATAACGCTTGCAGTAATTTTCCTTTGAATTAGAATTTAGGACCTGACAGGTAGGGGAAGGAGTAGGATTCCGAAAAATGGGCATGTTCAGCATTATTTTCATATCAGATTTAGAGTATGTGGAAAAAAGTTGTTTCTAGCTTTTGTTGTTCCGATATTTCAGCAATCGGAAATATGTAGGGAATTTTTTTTCTTGGCTGGGATTGAATTAATATCCTCAAGAATTGACTGGTATTTCAAAATATTTTCTACGCCGAAATATTAATAGTTTTTCCTAATTTCTATGCAAGACTTGTTATTATTAATGAAAAGAAAACAGGTTCACATGATTAAATTCCAAATTCATTTTTGGTGAACATGCCCATTGTAGTGCCTCTATATCAGTTTGGTCTTCTACAGGCTCTTTCTTGTAAACTGATTTGAAAACCGGAGAGAGAAATGCATTGAGCGTCAACGAAATCTGCGACAGTCACGAACTGCAGTTGTGCTCATAAATGAAATTTGGTAATAGTGTGACATCACCAGTCCAGTCGCGTTCCTTGAACATTACCCAGGACTTTTCATTTCGATAGGTGTAATCGTTTTGCTTGTACCTCCAATTTGTGAATTGGCGAAGATTTGCGAGATTGACGAGCTCCTGCAGGGGTTGAAATTGGTTGTAGTCTGGTTGTTGTATAACAGCGGCGAACCGCATTATTTCTCGACATGACTGGACTCGGGAGTTTCCACCGTATAGGATTAGCGTTTCAGCAGGTCTGCAAGATCCCAAGGCAATGCAAGAGATCATTTTGCTTTTCATTGTGAAACTGAGCTTATCATTTTGGCAAACCTTCCATAAGTTGACTTCTTTCAGGGTTCTATCTTGAACTGTCTTTGCTGCTCTGGGTCTGAAGTTATCATTATAACGATGTAATGGACTGATCAGCTCAGCTTTGTAGATAATTAGTAATACATCCAGCGAAGACTCATAAGAACAAAAGATACTGGTTTTGCAAGGTATGCTAATTGGTCTCTGTGAACGAACCAGTTTTTTTCAATTTGTTGTTACACCATTCAGCACTTTTGCTCAAAAACACACGCCTCAGCTACCACCACACCAGTATGCTTGATGCAGAATTGGGTTACGTTGCAGCGCGAGAGGTAACGCGCCACCTGGGTATAGCCCTCTTCATTAGCGCCGTGATTATAACAGAGCAACCAGTGAGGGAGGGGATCCCGTTGGAGCAGCCCTTTGTGTCTGTAAATGCACATGTTTGCGTTTCTTTTGAACTGGAGAAGCAGATAAACAATGCGGCGGATATAAAGGCATCAAGTCCCTTTTCTTCATTTTTGCTGCCAGCTATTTGTCCCTTTAGTAATATGTACACCACCTTTACTACCTACTGCTACTACTACTACTGCCTTACCTCTCTCGCGTTTTCCCTCTCTGTGTGTCAGGAAAGCTCCACCGGCAGTAAATTCCAGGGAGCCAGCGCGGAATCGATGAACTTTCCTGCTGCTGCTTGCCATCCGGCCGAGTGAATGGAACCGAGAGCGAGCACGCGACCTGCAAGAAAAGAATTATGATTTCATTAGTGATATTACTGGGCCATTATGAAAATGGAGATCTCTAACAAGGCACTTTAATAATAATGCCTATGAGCGGCCGGTGCGACATTTTTGCCTGCAGAAGGCCAAGACTCCGGTAAACGCACTTTTATCATACTTGGCTTGCTTCAACAACAGGCGGGGCGCGTTCTAATTACCTTCTGAACTTAGTAATCTAACCTTAGTTGATGGTGTCTCGCTCCCTCCCTTGTGTTCTCTCGATTTGTTTCTTTCTAGCTTTGGGTACATTACCAAGTTCAGATGACATAAGAATACGCTTAACATTACAGAGTTCCGTTCTTTGGGACGGAACATTTGTACAGGGTGATTAATCTGATCGTTGTGCAATAATCACTCACCAATAACAGCTTTGTGTATTTATTGTGTGAAAATTGTATTTATCCATTACAAAACGTTGACTCACCTCGGGTTCCACCATAATTTTAAGAGCAGATTAAATCTATCACGCTGATAGTTGCTATGCACCAGCCAATAGGATGGCCAGTTGCTTTGTTACTATCAAAGTGATAAACATATCGCGTTGATAAAAGTTTGGTGGAACCCAAGGTTAGGGTGGTATTTTTCGTGCCGACAAAAAAGGGCAAAAAAAACACAAAAAAGGTGAAAATCACGGCAAAATAGTTGGTCACGCGACAAATAACGGAAAATTTTGGGAAAATGGGAAAATCACGAAAAAATGAGGGTTTGCACGACAAATTTGAAAGATCATCATAGATTGGGAGTAGTTCCTGTCATAGATTTTAGTACATACGTCTAAATCAAAACGTCGCAGTCACGTTCCAGTCATGCAAGTTTTGGAAGACTACTTGAAAGTAGCAGCCAAAAAGTTTTAGAAAGTTTTTTTCGCACGGAGAAGCGGGAGCAAAATGAGACGTGTTTGAACCGGTTTTATCATCAAAAACATGATTTTTTTTCACCCTCAAAATTGATGTTTTGTAATTCTGCTTCCATCACTGTCCAATGTTATTATAACTATGATTTTGACTTAGACAGCTGGTTTGGGCTATTTAACACAAAAATATCATTTGCTGAACTTTTTTCCCGTTTTCACAAAGTCACAGCATGATTTTGTTTCTTGAGATGTATCATGTCAAAGCTTGATGTGACGAAACGTGCTATTTCACAGAAAAAATTGGGCTAGGATCAGAATGTAGCGTTGATTCGGTACTTTATTCATTTCAAGGCATGGAAATAGTTTTCTCTATCAAACATAATAGAAAAAACTAAAATCGGAGTCGTATTTCAGTCATGACATCCTTTTTCTTTCGACATTGCGAGCTTTTGGAATTGAATTTCTACATGATACACGTTTTGGAACAATCTGCGTCCCGTCAGCTCTCATTGCCCTATTAGCAGTAATAACGCATTATCCGTGTCGGTATCTAATAAACTTATTATTCTTTTGAAAGATGGTGGAGCAAGATGTCTCTAAAATAGACTTTAGACGGCGAGAGGGTGGACTACTGCTGCTTTGCCGGAAACACTCGAAATCAAGATCACTTTTTATAGCTTTCGGACTTCCAGTAAGGCTTTATTGGGCTCCCTTATTCTGTCTTCAATCTTATTTTAAACCCTGCTAAGCCCCCTTGCATTCTCCGTGACTTCTGAAGCAACAAGCAGCGTTGTGCCGTCATGTCATGTTCAGAGCCCTATTGAGCACCCATTATGTCTTCAAGTGTAGTTGAAACCCTGTTGAGCTCCCTTTTTGTTTTTTCATGACATTCAGAGTACATAGATACCAGTCCGCCCCATTTCGCGTAATTTTGCCATACAGAGCTCCATTGGGTCCCCTCGTGTTTTCAGTATAGTTTGAAGTTTTGTTGAGTCCCTTTGCACTTTTCCGAGGCTCTTGGAGCACTAGTGAGCCCCTGTACCTCAATTTGATATTCGACCTCAAATCGGACCCCTTTGTGCATTCGAGTATAGTTTGGAGTCCGAATAAGCCCCCTGGCGGGTACTAAGGGCAAAAAACTCTACACTTGGTGATAAAGTTTTGAAACTTGGCACACATGCTTTTTGAATTATTCTCAACAAACCTGGATGTGTAGCAGACTTGACAGGTAGCGTATACAGGGTGAAAAATGAAGTTGAAGAATTAAAAAATTTTATCTGAAGAACCAAGACCGCTGGGGTCTTCTTAATCACCATATATACCGGGTGTTTATAAATGACTGTGATCGCATCGCCTTTGAAATCCGCTTTCGATCACTACAATTGCGCCTGTTACTGCGTTTTTTGGCCTGACCCATGCCTGCCGCGATCACAGATTCTTATAAACACCCCGAATGTGTAATTGAATGTTTATGAAGCTGCCCAAAAAAGTTTTGGAATATCTTGTTTCTTCCCTAATAGTCGTCGCGGTACGGGCCTAAAATCGTCCAAGTTCTGCACTTCTAACGATTTCGATTATTTTTGGCACAGATGATCATTGGACCTATTCAAGCGTTTTGACCCGTAGCACCACCAAATTTGCCCCTCAGGAACGGAGGGGTGGGGGTATCTTCAGAATTTGAAGCTCCAGGTCTGGTATGGTCCAATGAAGACCCACAAAGGCAAGTGAGTAGTCATTTCCGAATGATTTTCATCCGCTGATGTCGATTCTCACGTGAAAAATGAGTTGCGCAGTCATTTGACAAAGATAATTGGTAATAATAAGAGATAAAGATGAAATCAAGTGGTCATTTACTGAACTCTGTAGGAACTTGTTTTTTTGAGATAAATACATAAAACTTGGTAGGGCTGTTCATTATTACTTACTTTCCAAATATGGAGGGAGCACCACGCGTTCCGACGCATGACGTCGCGACGCAATGTCAAAAAACATGGTGGTCGTCATTTCCAAAATAGCCGATATATTATCATAGTTTATCTGATTTCCTTTATCAAACCATATGCTTTCGAGATTCAATAACATATTTCTGTCGACTTGGGGAAACGGTGGGCTACCAGTGGTGAGTCAGGTGTCTGCTAGAGGGAGCTGTGAGGTTTCTTCACCCCCAAATTTCCACGGTCAACATCTTCGGATAAAACTATTTTCAAGTTTGTCCATACGAATAATTATGTCATCTGGTCAACATTCTCCATGTTTCGTCCTTCTAAGGACTCCTCAGTATGGTTTATACAGATTTCGCAACCGCGCGAGATCATTCAGACTACCTGGTAAAGTAACCGATTCTGGAATACCGTATTGTTTGAAATGAGTAAAAAAGGAGTAAATGCAATTTCTGTGATTCTAGTGTTAGGGTATGAATAAAGTCTCGGATATGAATGAAGTGAATACGTCTGAAAAAAGCACCAATATCAAAAACTTGAATTCTTGAATTCGATTCCCGACACAGTGCTTTGTGCTATAGAAACAAAGTTTCTCAGCTTGTGATATTTGGGAATCATATTCAGCAAACTCCTATGACATAAGAAATGCCGATAAGGATAAAAACAACAAATAAACAAACAATAATGGTTCAATCATTTGATACGGTCTCATACAAAGCGATTTCTTTTTTTCAGTACGGTGGCATCGATATTAACAGGCGATTAATCTTTATAATAATTAATAGTTTAGTTTGTAAGAGTTCTGTAACCAAGTATGTACCTAATATGGTACAACATTAAAGATCACTTTTTTCCAGTAATCAAAAGTACCTTTCTGAGTGCCTTTCATTTGATCGCTAGATCTGTATAAACATACTGAGGAGTCCCTAGAAGGACGAAACACGAGAAATGTTAACCAGATAACATATTCGTATGCACAGACTTCAAAATAGTTAGTTTTATCAGAAGATGTTGACCACGGAAATTTGGGGGTGAAGAAACCTCACAGTTCCCCTTACAGGCACCTGGTTTACCACTGGTAGCGTAGCCCACCGTTTCCCCAAATCGACAGAAATACGTTATTGAATCTTGAAAGCATATGGCTTGATGGAAGAAATCAAAGAAATTATAATCTCCCTATCGACTGTTCTGGAAATGGCGACAACTGTTTTTTGATATTCCGTCGCGAGTTCCGTGGCGACGTCATCCGTCGGAACGCGTGGTGCTCCCTCCATATTTGGGAAGAAAGTAATAATGAACAGTCACACCAAGTTTCATGTATTTATCACAAAAAACAGTTCCCACATAGCTCAATAGATGACCACTTGATTTCATCCTTATCTCTTATTATTACCAATTATCTTTGTCAAATGATTGCGCAACTCATTTTTCACGTCAGAATCGACATCAGCAGATAAAAATCATTCGAAAATGACTGCTCACTTGCCTTTGTGGGTCTTCATTGGACCATACTAGACCTGGAGCTTCAAATTCTGAAGATATCCCCACCCCTCCACTCCTGAGGGGCAAATTTGGTGGTGCTGCGGGTCAAAACGCTTGAATAGGTCCAATGATCATCTGTGTCGAAAATAATTGAGGTCGTTAGAAGTGCAGAATAATTTGGTGTACCGCTACGACTATAAGATATTTTGAAAAACGTAAAAATGCGCGAGAAAACGATATTTTGCCATAGATCAGCAAATTTTCAATATTTTAAGGTGAAACTTGGTATTTCAACCATATGTGACGTCAGAAATGAAATAAGATCAAAAGCCAATTTCTACGCCTCCTATTTTCAGAAATGCAGTAGTCAACTTTTTGTTGTCTTCACGGCGGCCATTTGAATTTTTTTGTAACTGAATATTCCAAAACGTGGTCGGCAATTGTAAAGGAGACTACATTGGACCATCGCATACAGAAAAAGATATTCTGCAAGAGAAAGTAGTCATTTTCACTTTAATTAAAATCAGAGTTGAAATCTGTAAACCTATAGTTTTCCTTGGTTTTACACATTTTCAGTGTGGATGACGGGTGACGTGGTACTTGCAGAAGTAGAATACGACCAGAAATTCAAACCTTTACCTCTTCTGAGATCTCGTGCCAAAATTTTCAATCATCAGTTTCTCAATTCTCAATTTCTTGTGAACGTCGTCTAAATAAAATATTACACTTTTTTGACAAAAATGAAATAATCAGTGTCCTCTTTACTCCAATGAGAGAGGTTCCTGTTTCCGGATGTTTTTTCTGTTCATAATGGTCCAATGTAGTCTCCTCCACGATTGACGACCACGTTTTGAAATATTCAATCACAGGAAAATTCAAAATGGCCGCCGTAAAGACAACAAAAAGTTGACTATCGTATTTCTTAAAATAGGAGGCGTAGAAATTCGCTCCTGATCTTATTCTATTTCTAACGTCACACATGGTAGAAATACCAAGTTTTGCCTCAAAATCTTTGAAATTTGCTGATTTATGGGCAAAAAGCCGTTTTTTTGAGCATTTTTACGTTTTTCAAAATATCTCAGAGAAGAAACAAGATATTTCAAAACTGTTTGGAGGACCTGCAGGAACATTAAATTACACCTAAATATGGTGATTTGCAAGACTCCAGCATTTTTGGTTCTCAAGATACAATTTTTTAATTTTGCAATTTTGTTTTTCACCCTGTATACGCCACTTGTCAAGTCTGCCCCACATCCAGGTTTGTTGAGAGTCATTATAAGAACATGTGTGCCAAGTTTCAAAACTTCATCACCAAGTGCAGAGTTTCACTTGAATTTCACCCTTAGTACCCGGACATGTGCTTCATGGCTTCCAGAATTCCATCCTCAATTGTAGTTGGAACCCTAATGAGTCTCTTGAAGTTTTTTTGTAGCTTTCAGGATTCCAGAAAGCCATCTTGTGTCTTCTTGCATTGCTATCAGCTCTGGTATAAGTTCCTTATGCCTTCATGTCATATGCCGAAACCTATCGGACTTCCTTGTGTCCGCAAATGTAGTTTGGAGCCCTAAGTTAGCCCATTTATGTTTTCTCATATATACCAGTTCCAGTAGCCCCTCTGTTGCCTTTTTGTGTTATCCAGAGCCTCATCGGGCTCCCTTATTTCTTCAACGTCTTTTGAAGCCCTGGAGCCCTGCTGAACTTTCTTACATCTTTCCTTTCAGAGTAACAGTAAACCCTCTTTTGCCTTCATTTCTTATTATGTATAAATGGTATTTGCTGGCTTGTATTTGCTGATGGTTTTAAGAGCCCTTCATCGAGCCCCCTTCCGTGTCTCTTCATGTATTTAAGCCCCCTTACGTTCCAAAGTCTTAGGGGTTTTTTGTTTTTTTTCTAGTGGGGAGTTCTTCTTGCGACCTTACCTGCGACGATATGTCTGCGGAACGCATTGCCCTAGCACCCTCCGAAGGGCAAAGGTGCGTTAGGGCTTCAAGGTGAAAAAATAAAATTAACATAGGAGAACTTCTAAAGGGGCCTCTGCAGTTGCAGGCAAGAAAGCCAATGACAAACTGTTAGAATCTACAAGAGACGAGGAGACTAGGGCTCCTAAGTAGCAAGATAAGTGACTTGGGAAAACTTCTTGGGCTTCTGCAGTTGCGGACAAATTAACCAGTTGCTAAGTGATGCATGAAGATTGCAGAGAGCACTAGGGCCTCTTTCAGACCGGCTAATCGGCTATATCGGATTGTCAATTAAACTGTAAAAGATTGAATGGAAGCACTAGTTTCCAGGTACCTACACGATTTGATAATTCACAAGAGTTCCAGGGAGGGTACTGGGTCTCTGGAGTGACAACATCAAAGAGCCTCTGCAGATGCAAGAAATTAAATCAAAATGGACGCTTCAAAGTTCAAAAATCCAAAGAGACTCAAGGACCTCTAACTGTTTTGCATTTAGATTGCCAGTAAACTTTAGAAAGACTTCAAAGAAGTACTGAGGCTCCCAAGTGACAAGACCAGGTTAAGATTGAAAAAAACATCAAGAGTGATTTTCAGGGTGACTTTTCTGTCTTTCAAAGGACCCCGCACATTCCTTATGGGATTTGGCTCCCCGGAGGATTTGGCTCAAACTTTGATATGTTGTATCCCTTGTTAAGGTGATCAAACTTTATAATTGCGCAAATCCTCTAAACTCAACGGTTCACCCCCTGGAGGGGGTGGAATGCCGGTAGTCACAGAACTAATTCATTGCAATTATGGGCTTCAGTGAGCAAATGGTGGATCCATTTTGACGCCACGAGGTGGTTCTAGGGCTATACTTGCCATAACTTTGAGCTGGTCAAAATATCTCATAGACCCCCATTTTTAGAACCACCCCTAGCGAATAATTCGCTATAATAACACCCATTTCGAAAAATGACTGGAAATTCAATGTTGAATAACGACAAAAATTAGCGGGGAATTTTTTTTAATTTTTGACACGGTATGTTCAATGTGATGCTGATTCATTATTTCTTGCGAACCAACCCCTGAAATCTGACGTTCACCCTCCACTGAATTATCAACTTCTGCTCTGCCCTATTGGAAATAAATTGTTTCTTGATAAGTTAAAATAGGTTTCTACGACTGTAACATGTTATGTGTTGAAAAAAGTTGGTCCATATTGATCTCTTATGTCCACCCTTTACTCCTATAGCCCCTATACCCTAATAGTTTCTCGCAAATTGGCAGTGGGAGCACTCGTTGCACATTTTCTAGTTGAATGAGTTGAAATAATCATTTCTGGGAAAAACTACCAGGGTATAGGTGCTATAAGGGTAAGGGTGGGTAGACATAAGGAATGAATATGTAGCATGTATCACCCTTTCCTAGATATGGTGCTAAAATAGTAGAAATTCATTTTAACTTAACAAGAAACAATTTATTTCCAGTAGCGCAGAGCAAAAGTTCATAATTTATTGGAGGGTGAACGCCAGACTTAGGGGTTGATGTTGATACGCAAAAAATACTTGATCAGCAACACTTCAAACATAAAGTGTCAAAAATTTAAAAAAAATCCCTGTTTATTTTGGTCGTTATTCATATTTGAATTTTCAGTCATTTTTCGAAATGCTAGGGGTGGTTCTAAAAATAGGGGTCTATGAAATATTTTGACCAGTTCAAAGTTAGGGCAAGTATAACCCTAGAACCACTTCGTGGCGTCAAAATAGATCCTCCTTTTGCTCATTAAAGCTCATAATTGCAATAAATTAGTTCTGTGACTACCGGCATTCCACCCATTCTGGAGGGTGAACCGTTGAGTTTAGAAGATTTGCGCAATGATAAAGTTTGATCACTTTAACAAGGGCTACAACATATCAAAGTTTGAGCCAAATGCCCCGGGGAGCCAAATGCCATAAGGAATGTGCGAGGGGGGTCCTTTGTCGTGCATTTGACATTCTGTCGTGAATATACCTTTATTTTGTGTGTATAGTATGTCGTGAAAAATATTATTCAGCCGTTAGTTTCTTTTTTTGTCATTTTTGTTCTGGCGTGACGTGTCTTTATTTTGTCGTGCAGTAAACATTTCTTCGTTGGGGTAGTATCAGAATATTATCAGAACAGTCATAACAGACACCAGGGAAGTCATGAATGTGTTTTGGAATATCGATGTTGATAACAGTGATAATGTTGAAAGAGCAGTGTTGTAAAATTTTTGTGCCTACATTATTCGCTAATGTTGGGTATTTATAGGCAGGTAAGTATGATAAAAGAACTGGGGATGATTGCCACTGCAACGGTTGTATAGTTTGGCTTATAATTTGCAGTATAGGTGTCACTACTGGTTGACCGACTGGAGCTTTGAGTTTACGCACACGTACCATCGACTGTGGCTTTTGACAGAGTTTTCACAGCGCCCCCTCTCGCACCATAGAAAATGATCGATCAAATGCCGCAACCTCTTAAAATCGCGTTACACTCCGGCTCTCGCTTTAACGAAAATTGAATAATAACTCGACGGAGGCTTTCAGACAGATGCGGAAGCCAAAAATTAAAAAGCCGTAATCCAACAATTCATCTTCGTGGTGCCGGAAAGTGCCGCCGACGTCGGAAAATCCCAAAGTTTTTCTCCTAACAAGAAGTTCATTTATCAAATAAAGGGCGCAGCTATGCACGAGTTTGTATTGGTACCTATAGGTATACCAGTCTTGAAGTTTTGAAATTCGATTGGAACGAAATGCGAAAGACGTTATTTTCGTTATTCGGAAACGCCGGTGGCAAATTTGCCAAAACACGATTTCTATTAAAATAATGGAGCGGTTTTTAGCGTGACTTATGGGTATCCACAAAATGCAGACCATTTCGGTATTTAACGATAGTGTTGGTTAATGCTATACCTCGAGCACGATCTGTTTCGTTCTACCGAAAATCATCAGTTTTAAAATAATGATTTGGAATATTCCGAAATTACTGCGAGTAACCAATAATAGCCAACTCCATTCAAACTAAATATTTATTTTGCAAAGAGACTTCGCTCTGGATATGTTTTTCATTATTTGATTCAGTTTAGTGAATGCGTATATGCGGACATCGACATTTGGACATTGAGCAGTTGTTGTTGACTATTTAAATAATTTGACCAAAATGTTCGTTTTGAACGGGCATTCCATCATCAATAGGTGAAATCTATTTGGAAGTTCAGTCGAATTATTTTAAACAAAACGCTCTTTTATGTTGAATTGTTCTGTGACGCGTGTATCCGATCGCTTTTAATTAAAATGAACATGATAAAATGAGCTCTAGATATAGGTGCCCGCTTCTGTTTTTCCTGCAAAATAATTACATATTTCTACCATAGCTGTGAGCGTGTTGTGAAGTCCCTAGACTTTGAGATACATGTGAACCTGAAAAAAAAACTACTACTTATTTCTGGTGAGAACAAAGGACGCTTTTAAACTTTGTGCAAAATCAAAATGAAGGTGTTGAAGTTACAATCTTAACAACAATTTTGTGGTCCACGAGAGATAATTTTGTGAATCCATCTAACGTGGGGTTTCGGGGAAACACGTTTGCTTACAGCATGCTGGATCAAAATAGGATTGCAGCACTCCATACTCAAAGCAAATTAATGTACTTAATCAAAAGACAATCAGCTCAACTGACTTCAATGCTATTTATGAACATTGGTTCTCTGAACAATAATTAATGTACTCATTTCCCAAATATAAAAAATAGTATTAAGGATGCCAGAGTGAAGGCAAAGCTGATCCGAGGTAGCAAATCAGATAAGTGAATGTGTGTAATTTCACGAGCCAGACCGACCATGAAACAACTATCGAAATTTGCCAGACACGTGTTTCAGTCTGTTTGGACCTTGTCGGACCTTGTTCACTTTTTCAACGATGCCTCAGAGGGCAAATTCAAGATGGTGCTCAAGGGGAAAAAAAAAAGTTGACAATCGTTTTTCTGTGAATAGTTGGCTTAGAAATTGGCTACCCAGCTCATATCATTTCTAACATTACTTTTTGTAGAAATATCAAGAATTGTGCCAATATCTCGAGGAATCACTTATTTATGAAGAAGAGAGTGTTTTTGTTTTTTTTTCTGTTTTTCCCCTACATTTCAAAGACGGTTCAAAGTAATCAAGAACTGCTGTCACTTCATAAGCATAAAACAGTTATTGTATGTGGTGAAGTACACGTCTCCACATGCTTCGGTTAATTAAATTTAATTTTCCGACTTTTTTTTTCTGTTTCACCCTGTATACGCCGCCAGCATGGATGGCGCTGATAGCTACCTTTCTGGATCGGAAGGGTATAATGCTAAAAACATTCCTACTAAGTAGCATCTTCTCATAAAAAAATGCAAGGTTCATTCCATTTTATGCAACTAGCATCCGGACTAAGTCGCGACATGCCTGGCGGCCAAACAGTCTGCTTTACACAAAGCGTTAAGAAAGAGAAAAATTCTTGGTCCTGTCTAAACATCTCCAAAATTACAATAAGGCTAGGCGGTAGGTCATTCTGTATAGGAAAAATTCCGACCAAAGCTTTTATGGTGTCAAACTCTTCGTAAGGTCAGTAGGTATCTACCACTGAGTTTCCGCCCAAAAACGAGTTGTGCTGATTCCTTCACATCTGCCCAAAGGTAAAGGATGTCTTGAAGGTGCAAAAAGACCTGTTGAACCCCCGTACTTTTTCATTTTATTTGCCTCAATGCAAACGTACAATTCTAACGCAAACATTTGAAGCATTTGTCATCATCTCTGTGCCAGTCTTACTGTTGAAAAAAAACATTTCTTTTTGCGGGTCAGATAAATAACATTTAATTGTTTTTACACACAAGAAAACGATTAAGCAACATGTACTTTGGAAGTTTTCTAATAACTTGTACTCACTGAACCCATTTATGGCGTTAAAATTTCAATAACAGCATTTTTGAAGATTTTGCCCGCTAAGAAGTGAATAATTTTTACCCGCCTGTTCAGCAGCAGTTTTTTCAATTTTACCAAGCACCGTTCTCGAAAATTTTATAGGGAATGACAAGCTGGAACTGTTTTCTAATGGTATTACATCTGACTTAACCGCGGCACGCTTTTTGAAAGTGTAAGAAACTGATTTCTTTCCGAGCGGTTCTATTTTACCCGCGTGCGGCCGTGCCTACTTGACATAGACCTGACTGATTACACAAGCTTGGAAATGTACTCTCTTTCAGCTTTAAAAAACGACCATTGATAATAAAATTATATATAAATCCTTCATAATTCAATGTACAAAGTCCTGATAATAATGGTCGCGTTTTAAAGCTCGGAAAGAGTACATTTCCAAGCTCATGTGATCAGTCCGGTATATGTCAAGTAGGCACGGCCGCACGCGGGTGAAACAGGACCTCTCGAAAAGAAATCAGTTTTTCAGACTTTTAAGTGCGTGCCGCGGTTTAGCCAGGCACGATATCGTTAGAAAAGAGTTTGGGCTTTTCATTCCTTATAAAATTTCTGCAAACGGTGTTTGGTGAAATTGAAAAAATTGCTGCTGAACAGGCGGATGGAAATTATTCACTTTTTGCTGGCAACATCTTCAAAAATGCTGTCATTGAAATTTTAATGCCATAAATGGGTTCAATGGATACAAGTTATTATAAAACATACAAAATACATGTTGCTCCATCGTTTTCTTGTGTGGAAAAACGATTAAATGTAATTTATCTGACCCGCACAAAGAAATCTTTTTTTTTTCAACAGTAAGACTGGCACAGATATGATGACAAATGCTTCCAATGTTTCCGTTAAAGGTGTACGTTTGCATTGAGGCAAATATAACGTTAAAGAACGGAGATTTAACAGGTCTTTTTGCACTTTCGAGGCATCCTCCATCTTTGCGCAGAAGTGGAGGAATCAGCACAACTCGTTTTTGGGCGGAAACTCAGTGGTATAGATAACTACTGACCTCGGAGTTTTTTCCAGATTGTAGTGATTTTACCGACATACCGCCTGGCCTAAATGTAAAAATGCAACTTTCCGCAATAACAAAACAGGAGCTCGACTGGTGGATGAAACACCTGCCAGCCGTATCAAGCAACATTAGACAAAATCTCGTCATCTTTACAGACGCCTCATCTACAGGATGGGGAGTAGTAGTCCAGTAAAATAAGGATTTAACTTGGAACAAATTAGGGGCAGGATGAAAAAAATATGGCGATGTAGAGAATGAAAAACTGAATAAGAAAAACCAAAGTTTCGTTTCCAGTCATTCCGGGAACCATGGAAAAAAAATGGAGAAGATGGAAAAACATGCGCCGCGATCTTTCTTTTGAAACGGTGAGGGAACGGTGAGAGATGTGTGGAAACTGTCAGGGACAAAGTTGTAGGGAATTCAATAATCTACAAAAAAGTCCCTGGGGGCATGTGTCCAACTTCTTCAGTTTAGCCGTTTATCGCAGCCAAAGTTGCGCGCCGGTCTAGTGGAGTGGAAAAACTGTCCGCGTGACCTTCCTTCTTGGATGCTGTGAGAACGACAAGAGATATCAAAAAATTGTGAGCGACAAAGTTGTAGAGAATTAAACGCTTCACTAGAGAATTTTCAAGGCCAATTATTAGCTCTTCTAGTTTAGCCGTGAACTACGTTCGAAGTTGCGCAACAATCCTGTTGATAAAATGGTTCTTCTGGAAAACTTACAAAAACCCTAGACTCGATGAAAAAACTATGACAATGTAGAGGATGGAGCACTGAATCTAAAAAACCAAAGTTTCATTCCACACTGTTTCGGGAAACCTGAGAAAAAAAAGAAAATCTTGAAAAATAGTGATTTGCACTCGCAGCTTCCTCATTGAATACTGGAATAAACGTAATAAATATGGAAAATCTGAACAAACTTGCTTGTAGAGGATTAAATGATATAGAAAATCCCGTGATGTCATGTATGCATCTTTGTCGACTTAGCTGTGGAGCGCTATCAAAGTTGGAGTACATGACTCGTGACGCGTCGCATATGTGGTGAAACTGGAACGACGTTGCGGTCATTGTTTAATTGATTATGAAACATGATCAGATGATTAGAAAAAATTGCGTGCTTTGTTAAACGTCTGGGTAGCTACTTATTAGAATTATCATTGTAGTCATCATCATTGTCTTCTGAAACGACAATGCAGGAAGCGTTAGAACAGGTGGCTCCACGGCAGTGGTGGCAAAACTCGGTACACTTGAGGTCAGCTTTTCTGCATCCACAAAACTTCTTGCAGTTTTTCAAGTATCTGCAGGAAATCAGCCGTAGCAGATTTTCGAGAGCTACGTTATCCTGCGTTCTAATGGACATCAACCGAGAACTGTTTAATTCCCAACCCCATTGTTTAGGTGGACAGTTGTTTATTATCTCCGAGCTGTTGTTGAATGATCATTGCTCATCAGAAATCAGTTGAAAAACATCTCATTATCTAACGTGAATCACGTTTTTCAATTAATATACATATTGTGTTACAAAATACGAGTATTTCTCAGTTTGATGCCTGAGTGTCACGATACTATTTTCGTACTATTTTGATGCTATAAATATATGATTAGAAACGACAAATTCAGAAATTCCCTAGCAACCTAGTCTCTCGTCCTAGATTTCTAGAATGAAAATATGACGAAAATAGTACAGTGCCACTCACGACTTCAATTTTGCCAAACAAGAAACTTTATACATAACAAAGCGTTCATCCGCGGAGTTACATTTCCAACAATAGTTACCAGACGTTCAACAAAGCACGCATTTTTTTTAAATCATTCCATTATGTTTTATAATCAATTCAACAATGACCGCAACGTTGTGCCAGTTTCACCACATATGCAACGCGTCACTAGTCATGTACCCCCACTTTGATAGCGCTCCGCAGCTAAGTCGACAAAGATGCATACATCTCAGCACGGCATTTTCTATAGATGATTTATTCCTCTACAAGCTAGTTTGTTTGGATTTCCCAAATTTATTACGTTTATTTCAGTATTCAATGAGGAAGCTGGGAGTGCAAATTGCTATTTTCCAACTTTTTCTTTTTTTTTCTTAGTTTTCCCGAAACGGTGTGAAATGAAACTTTGGTTTTTTGGATCTAGTTTTTCATCCTCTACATTGTCATAGTTTTTTCATCAAGTCTAGAGTTTTTGTAAGTTTTCCAGAAGAACCACTTCATCAACAGGATTGTCGTGCAACTTCGAATGTGGTTCACGGCTGAACTAGAAGAGATAATAATTGGCCTTGAAAATTTTCTAGTGGAGCATTCAATTCTCTACAACTCTGTCGCTCACAATTTTTTGATATCTCTTGGCGTTCTCACAGCATCCAAGAAGGAAGGTCACGCGGACAGTTTTTCCCCTTTACTAGACCGGCGCGCAACTTTGACTGCAATCAACGGCTAAACTGGAGAAGTTAGACATATGCCCTCAGGGTCTTTTTTGTAGATCATTGAATTCCCTACAACTTTGTCCCTGACAGTTTTCACACATCTCTCACCGTTCTCTCACCGTTTCAAAAGAAAGATCGCGGCGCATGTTTTTCCATCTTCTCCATTTTTTTTTCCATGGTTCCCGGGATGCCTGGAAATGAAACTTTAGTTTAACTAATTCAGTTTTTCATTCTCTACATCGCCATATTTTTTTTATCCTGCCCCTAATTTGTTCCAACTTTGGCCTAAAAATCGCCTCATTTTACTGGACTATAGGTTGTCTTAGTAAAGCTCACGGTTGGTGGTCAAAACAGGAAAGAGTTGAACACATCAACTACCTGGAACTCTTGGCATTTTTTTTGGTCTGAAATGCGTTGCAAAAAATTATCAGTCTTCCAATATCTTACCAAAAGTCGATAATACCACCTCTCTAGCATAATCAACCGTATGGGAAACGTGTAATTCCCAAAACTAAGCAACTTATCCCAAAAATGTGGCGTTGGTTGGTCTGAGTCAAGAGACATAATAATATGGCTGTTTGGCTCTCATATACAGGGTGGCCCAACGAAAACAGAACAGAGGGGTTTTCGGGCATTTCACCTCATTTTTTTGAAAAAAGCTCAGACAGGTCGATTTTTTTATCGGGGGGAAGGGAGGACATCTGAAAAATACATTGGCAAATTTCTATCTTCAGCCCCCTCACCCTTACCCACCTCAACTTCAGAATTTCGAATGACACTATCCACTTCGCGATACATCAAATCAAAGAGAATCAAATTACCTTTCTGGAAAAAATATTTTCAAGATTTTTTTACCCCACCCTCCATCTTCCTAAATTTCTCTGACTGTCCCATTTTTTATTCTCGATCATTCAATTCTCTTCAATTTAATCAGCGTCATCCTAAATAGCATCTGAGGAGAAAGTTTTCGGTGGAGGAAAGTGCTACCCAAATTCACCCCTTTCTTTTCCTCCACCCAAACTTGAAAATTCAACAGACACCACCTACTTTGTGATACATCGAATTACAGCGAATTGATTTCTCTTTCTGACAACATTTTTTTTCAAATTTCCAACCCCTCCCCTAATAAATTGAACATTCTGAGTATTTCAGGGGGAAAATGACTTTTTGAAAATTTTTAAAATATTTTATTCAGGAAGAGAATTCAATTCCCTTCAATTTGATGTATCACAAAGTAGGAAGTATCATTTTAGATTTTGAAGTTGGGGTAGGGGAGTGAAGGGGTGAATTTGGGTGGCACTTTTACACAGAAAATTTTCTCCCTCGATGCTGTGCAGGATGACGTTGACTGTACTGAAGAGAATTGGAAGGTCAAGAATATAACATTGGAAACTTAGACAATTTTAGAAAGAAGGGGGGTGGGGTTGGAAGTTATAGAAATATTTTATTCAGCAAGAGAATTTAACTCTCTTTGATTTGATGTATCGCAAGGTGGGTGGTGTCATTTGGAACTTCGAAGTTGAGGTGGGTGGGGGTAAGGGGGCTAAAGATAGAAATTCGCCAATGTATGTTTCAGATGCCCCACTTGGTATAAAGATCGAGCTGTCCAAGTTTTTTCAATAAAATAAGGTGAAATGCCCGAAAACCCCTCTCTTTTGTTTTCGTTGGGTCATCCTGTAGATTCGACAGGTAACAAAGTTGTTGACGAGCAATTTAGACGGCCCAATTTAGACGGCCCCCAAATGAAACAGAATGGACATAATACGTCTCTTGGCTCCGGGACCCAAACTTTTTTGCGGTCGACGCCTGTACCTTGAATTGGTGACAATACTTCTTCTATGCCTTCCCACCGTTTCCGATGATCCTGAGAACACTTCAAAAAATCATAACTGATCAAGCCACTGGCATTGTCATCGTCCCCATGTGGATTGTGGACGGCACAACTCCTAGTTCCCAGTTCTTGGAAAACTGCTGGTAAGCGATATTTCAACATTCGACCCAACAATGGACTTGGTGCTGAAACTTTTCAAGCATCCACTTCGCCTTGGAACCACGATGATGGCAAGGATTTGATCAGGAAGGCAATATTTGGGCAAAAATATTTCAGCTAACGCAATACCAACGCTGATGAAATCTCTGGCAGACTCTTCTAGAAGGCAATATAAGAGCATCTACCGAACATGGATCAACGTTGTGATTCCTGTAACGTCGACTATTTTGAAGCGGGAATTACAGGAGTGTTAGCCTTGATGCAACAGGAACGGACACGGAGAACCTGTCCTACTGCACTTTGAGCACATACAGGTCAGCCTGAAGCTGATTCTCAAAGAAGAGGTCGGCAAAAACAGACACATTAGCCGATTTCTGAGAAAAGTATCAAAATCCAATTCACTCCGCAAAAGATATGACAAAATGTGGGACCCAAAAATACTCTCTTCATATTTGAGGAAAATGTACCAGCACGACACTTTGGACTTGCCCAAGTTAACAGAGGAAGTCATCTCCCTCTTAGCACTGTTAACTGCTTACTGACTTAGGCAGCAATCAACCTCACCAACATGACGACGATCCATAAAAAAGAATTGAGATTCTTATTTCGGACCGTACCAAAACGTCATTTTCTGGAAATGTTGAACCAGTGTTGTTCAAGTGTGATGCGACTCTACTATCGGACTGCATAAAGCATTAAAGAACGGAAAAAATTACCTAATTTGACAAAAAAGAAACCTCATGGAAAGGTCTCGACGGCCTCCATCAGTAGATGGATCAAAAACATCATGGCCTTGTTACTGGAGTCGGTACCATAATTATTCGACAATGTGAGTTACAATGCTGCTTTGAACATCTACATTGTGATATTCTAGTGATTTGGAGGGCGAAATGGCGAAACATGATTAGAAACGATTGAACGAACTTACCTAAGTGAAGTTTGATCGTAATTATGTGAGGCATTTCGTCCGAACAAATAACTTCTTCCTTCCCAAGACTCATCCAGAAAGGTTGTCGTTTGTATCCCATCTTTCAAATTGAGACAAAATAAAGGCGCATCAAGAGCGCACAGTGACACGGCATGAGTGAAGTAGGAGAGGAAGTGTAATGAGACCGGTGTTTGATTCCTTTAAAACTGTGGCTAGTTGTACAAAGAGGCGGTACAAAATTGTAATATTCTAGTGATTTGTCCAGACGAAATGCCTCACATAATTACGATCGAACTTCACTTAGGTGAACTCGTTGATTAATCGTCCAAGTATACAAACATAGAAATACTACTGATCATCAATACTTTATCCGAGTCATCAGAGGCAAGGATAGCTAAGACCAACAGACAGACAGGCAATGCAGTGATGATGATGCTCAGTACTGTTCTGCATGACTACTGAAATCAGATCCCCAATCAAAGAGTAAATGAATGAACAAAAGGAGTCGTTCATCTACTCTCATCGAGTCAAAGTTTGTTATTCCGTCATTTCGCCATCAATAAGTTCATTAAGTTTACATTTTACAGAATCAAATGTGAGCAAAAGTAGAAAGACACGGCCAGCAATATCAGAATATCATAACAAACCCAACAACATCTGACATATTTTGACAAACTTCGCAGAGAGAAGTGTACATAGTAGACGAACACACTGAGACAGGCCAACTCACCTCGGATTTCCGGAAGGTATAGACGGTGCACAATTATACACTTTCATGTTGTGGGTCGAGTTAGAAACTCCCAGCACAGAAGAAGAGCCGACTATTTGCATATTATTTCCCGTTATCTGTTCAGCCCGCGCCCGACACACATAAATTACTTAATTATGTTTGTGCAATAAAATTAGAGGGCTCCTCCTGCAAGATATCTACGTGCAAAGCGGAGATGTAATTTGAGGAAACAAAGCGGGAAGACGCCGGGACGTATAAAAGCGTTAACACGAAAGCGCCACAAAGGGACGACCCACGAGGACGACGACGACGCGACGACTATACGCAAGAAGAGAAGAGAAGGGCGACAGGCGGCTGCGGCGGCGGCGAAAAGGCAAATGGTGGATGGCTGCGGTCGCCCCGTCGCCGCCGCTCTCGAGGGCCATCATCCCGACTGTGGTGGTGCGGAGGCGGTGGTGGCTGCACAGTCGCGTGTTTTCGGAGGTGTGTCTGTACACAGACAGTCACCTACTGTAGCTCTGCAAACAATTTGCAGGTAACCGCGATAAGACACCAGAACTACAACGGAGTCCACTGGCGTAAATAACCTCCAGTTCCAGCCTTCAGTTCTTATGCTCATTACGGTATGAAATATCTGTTACAAGTGTGACAAAAAAGGCCACTCATCCGCAGAGTGTTGTCACATCACAAGACAAATTTGCCACCACCCAGCCACCGCACGCCTCACACCCTCCCTCTGATTCACGCGGTTCTTTTGAAGCGGATATATTAATAAAACCTAAAAAAAAGATGTGTCATAAATCACCGCTCTACACCTACCGAGTGAACATCAACCGGAGTATGTGGGAGTAGAGGGTGATGGGGTGATGTTGTAAAATAATCTGGCGAAATCGGAATTAAAAGTGGCATCCGGTTACGTTTACGCACACAGGATAGGGGGATGGAAACGTTCATCTCAGGTGGCTTCGAAAACCGCAAGCGTTTGGAGAATTATATGACCAGGCAATACTGACCGGAGCGATCCGATCGTAAAAGCAAGCTGACGCCCCTTGTATTGCCCGTGTTAATGACGAGTATGTTGTACCCACCCCAGCATCCTACATGCCAATTTGAAGTGATATATTGATCAAATAAAGGTGAGCTTAACTGTAGAGGAAGCGAAAGCAAAAATTGACAGTGATATCAATTCTGGGTGAACTGATGCGTGCAGTATTTTGAACACGAATCTGTTGTAAGTATGGGTCGCATGGTTCCAAGTCGCAACCGAATAAATCAGACCAAATCAGCATCAAAACCTACAAAGATCCGTTTCTAATTTATATCACATTCAAAGAGGCCTTCCGAGAAGTTGCCGGCAGGAGTGGAATTAATTACGTATAGTCTTGCTGAGACGTACCGATTCTTCAGTCCAAATATCGATACTTATTGTGTTCAGGGCCAAGCAACTATTTACACGACCTGACAAGTTCCGGGAGACGTCTTTGAAATCTGATTGAAATTCAGCAAGAGTAAAATAATGTCATGTCTTACATGAAGCGGGATTTGAGCTAGGCAGTTTCTGGAAGGAGGAAGCGGAGGAGGAGGCGGTTGAAGGAGCACGGGAGGGCGGTTGGAAAATGCAAGATGCGGGGTGAAGGGCGAGCTGTCGTGTTCGATAGCCGAAGATTGATGCTCCTTATGGATAAGTTACGTTGCTCCCCACGAGCTGTGTGCGCGAGAGATGATGTTTTTGCTCGATTTTTCTTTCAAAAACGTTAGAGATATAGACGTAAAGAGAAGGAGGACGCGCGCTGAGTGAAACTTCCGTTGCCCCTTAATTATTCACGGGCACTGGTTCCGTCCGGGGAGGCCTTTCTGCTTCGTTATGCATCTCATGCATTCAGCTTGACCTCTGCAGTAGCAAATAGCCTATTTCCATTATTTGACAAATCCGAACTATAAATAACCCAGTTTCCACCATATTTCAGCCATTATTTACTTCTAAAAGATACACACCTCCAGCTTATACGTGAAAATGATATAAATTTTGCTGGCGAGATCGCAAGCCATTAATAACCGTACTTGTCACAGAACAATCTCCGATAAAAAGGTGTTTCCTTGATCAGATTCAACGTCCGCACACAGATGAAAGAGACAGCCGGGTCGAGGCGGTATCCTTTCCTTGAAAGCACCACATTTATACTGCATCGTTTTCCGAAAGTATCTCTGGAAAATACATAAAATACGGTAGCTCTTAGAAATTGTATACGGTCCATTATTTGTATCGGAGATCGAACGACAGCTTCTCTCGCACATTTATCAAGCCGCAGAACCCGATGTCTTAATTTTGAATAAAACGTCGAAGGACGCTTTAAAGGACTACCCGGCGCTAAATGGCATGCTGTTCAAAGTGCAGTCTTGTTTATTGAGAGGGTGATTAATGGCTATCGGAAAAATTGAGTATGAGCCGCAGATAGGTCGCATTAGCTTGAATAGGTATTTTCCGAAACAGTCGGAGCCACGAGCAGATCTCTCGGTATAATTCGATTTAAATCGCGCACCAAGAGATAAGTGACAATGGAAATCGAACGGCGATCCCGGATGGAGGTAACTCTTCGTGACATCCCCCAAGATATCTCTCCTCGTAAAATGTGGAGTTTAAAGCGGGCATTGTTCTAGATAGGGTGAGCTTGGAGGATTTCTCCTGATGGAAAGGGGTATACACGAGAGGGGATATCATTTTTACTGCGCCGGCCCCTTAGACGTCCATCGCTCACTAGACAATATTTGAGCCGAGGCCGAGCTCCCGATAACGGAGGCTCTAATGGACCCGTATTAAATATCTGCCTTTGCTTGCTTTCTTCCTATCATCTTTCATCATCTACGTCATGTCATCATTGACGTGCGCCCCCAAGAAGTTTGGTTTTATCGGAAGGATTGGCGGCGGTGGCCGTCGTCTCGAGCTTATGGATTCCGTCGGGCTATACGCGGAAAGCCCATTGTGCGATTCTTCGTATGAGTGTATTCCTCCATTGTCATCAATACGGCTCGAGATGGGAGATCGATTTACACACCACTTTAAATTCACTTACAATCGATTATGTTACCACTCGAGGGCGTTGTTTGTGCTTTGGCACTCTTCTTCCTGTGCTGCGGAGAGATTGTTTCGACGCAATGGGGTTCAATTTTGACGCCGCACCGGCTGTATTCGCCCAAAAACTGATGTCCTTCACTAAAGGTGTCGGGTTGCTCAAAGGATCGCGCGTCCAGTCGGCGGGAAAATCTTGAGTGCTCACCATATGTTTTAATATAGCTATAATACTTGTAGCAACATATTTACCGTTCTTTGTGAGACTTTTACCACTGCGATGTCAAAACAGGAAACTCAAATTTTTGTGTTTTGTATATTTAGCAAAATAGCCCAGTCATTATGGTCCCAGACCTTGAATAAACTAGTTACAGGTTGAATTTTTGGTTACGGGTCCTATGGATCATGAGAAACAATATATCAAAATTCTCGGAAATTCTCGGTCCAGGAAATTTTTTTATGGGGCCCTAAGGGGCCCGATTCGTGAAAATCGACCGTTTTTCGTGAATAACTCCTAAACGGTGATTATCAACGAAAATGTCTTATGATCAAATTGAAGAACATCAAATTTTGAACAAAATGATGCTACATCCATTGCTGTGCAACGAACGGTTACCGAAATAGAGCCTTCGGAAATCGACCCCGAAAATCGCTCGAAGTTGTCGGCTGAATTCTGGCCGTCAAACTGCAGGTTTTCACTCAAGAGGTTATACTGTCATTGTCTCTGGACAGATATGGTTGCCCCAAACATTTATTGAAAGACAATTTAACCAGCTTCAATATTCTTTGACTGCAATGGCGTCACAATTTGTATCTTGGACGTTATCAGCGGTCAAAGTCGGTACTGGATCAACCGCGGGACCTTCAAAAAGGGTGCTTTTTCCGTTCCTGTCATCAAGTCTGATTTTCTTGCAGGTGAACGCTAACAACGGAATATGTAGAACGAAGCGTTCTTTAAAAAAACCCGGTTACAGAAAATTGCTGCTTCTTGTAACTTTCAAGATATATGCGTCCAACAAAAAAAAGTACGAATTCTTAAGATTTAGGCCGCCATTAGGTTTCTATTCAAGTCGCATTTGCAAGGAAAGTATTGAATATTTTGCACAAGATATGAAAACATAGTTATCGTAACGCGAATTATTCTGTATTCCGAGGGAGAGTGGGTTCATCTTTAGTTCAATTCTTTTTAAATCAGAAGGGGCTGCATTCCTATCATATTTTGACTTTTTTTCGTTGGACGCATATATCTTAAAAACTAACTACAAGGAGGAGACGACATTATCTCTAACCAGGGTTCTTTCAAGCACAAGTAATTCTACATATTGCGTTAACAGCGTATACCTGCAAGAAAAGCAGACTCAATGACAGAAACTGAATAAGTGCGCTTTTTGAAGGTCCCGCGGTTGATCCAGTACCGACTTTGACAGCTGATAACATCCAAGATACAAATTGTGATGGCATAGCAGTCAGACCATATTGAAGCCGGTGCAATTACCATTCAAGAAATGTTTGGGGCAACCATATCCGTCCACGGACAATGACAGTATAGCCTCTTGAGTGAGAACCTGCAGTTCGACGGCCAAAATTCAGCTGACACACTTCGAGCAATTTTCAGGGTCGACTTCGAAGGCTCTATTTCGGTAACCGTTCATTGCACAGCAATGACTAGGGCATAATTTTATTCAAAATGTGATGCTTTTCAATTTGACTATGGAACATTTTGGTCGATAATCACCGTTTCCCAGTTATTCACGAAAAACGGTCGAATTTCACAAATCGGGCCCCTTAGGTTCCCATAATTTTTTTTCCTGGAACAAGAATTTCCGAGAATTTTGATATGTTCTTTCTCACGATACACAGGACCCGTAACCAAAAATTTAGCCTGTAACTATTTTATTCAAGGTTTAGACGATTTTTGATCTATAATGACTGGGCTAAAATGGACTCTATCAGCCTTTCTTTGTAGTATTTTAAGACAGACCAAAATAAGGACTACTTTTCAAAAACGCAAAATTTAAAAAAACGGACAATAGACCATTTCAACATGAGGTCACACGCACGTCTCGAACGGCTGATTCGGGGCAACGTCAACATGATGTCAACTATACGTGCCAGTTTGTCAAAACTTTGTGACGCCCATGTGACACCAGTGACTTTCACACCGAGACCGACTTACCAATCTGACTGACGCACATGAGTGACGTAGCCCACGTGCCCCGTGACAGATAACGCACACCTGACTGACGTTGCCCCGAATTAGCTGTTCAAGACAGAGCTGCGTGACGTCATGTGTCAGTGGAAATGGTCTATTATTGCAAAAAAGCAACAAAAGATATCCAAAAATTACGAACGACAGCGATTGTAGTTGTAAAGATTTTAATATTCCAGCAAAAAGTCCTCGAAGCCAATTATTAGCTTTTCTGGTTCAGCCGTAAATCACGTTCAAAGCCGCACGGAATCCAGATCAGCTCATAAAGTGGAATGCCTCAAAAGTATTTTATTTATGTCATTGTCATACTACACGTCTTCAGACGAAGAGCAATATTTGCCCTTAAAATACCCGAACAGTGGTCAATTTATCCAAAAAACAGCAGCCTGGAAAATTACCCAGCAAGACCTAATCGACGCAGGACCATCGAAAGCAACACAAGCCCGAGGAACTGAAAATGGATCCACAAATGACATATGTATCAGCTGCAAAAAGACTTTCAAGAACCCAGCGGGCCTCAGAATTCACAATTCCCGAACGCACAAAGTTTCACTGGACATCTCTGCTTCATTGACCTCCACTTCTCAACAGTCACACAGAAGCCCCCAAAATCTCTCCTGACATAACATGTTAACTCGCAGATTCGCCAGATACACCTGCACTCCCATCGATTGCTTCTCTGGAGCAGTGCCCTATCTGTGCAAAAGGATACAAATCGATTCGGATACATATCAGCAAAGCGCATCCTGATCAGCATAGGCAACTTATAGCCGAAAAGTATTCCGTTGCTTCTGACCCTGACACCGGCAAAAATGACTCGGCGATTGAGGATGCTGCTCCCAGTGCCGAACTGGAAGTTCATCAAAACTTGGTCAACGAATGAGATCATATATTCCACAGAAACGTAGCCGATGAGACTTTTGAACGAAACGTAAAGGAATTCCAACTGTTTTTGGCTAATTCAATTAAATATTTACCCGGCCCAAAGAATCCAGCCACCCAAAACTACCAGAAGCGAAAATAAAAAGCAGCGATGGTTTCAAACAACCGGCAGTATACAAACAGTTCAAATCCCGAGAGGAAATCTAAGAAAGACCGACAACGAAGAAAAGAAAAGTATAATTATGAGTGTGTACAGTTTCATTATTTCAACCGAAGACGAGTTGAGGTTCGCAAAATCATGAGAAACAATTCCGAAGACTGTAAAATTGGCCTTGATATACTGGTTCAAGAATTTTCCTCAAGATTTAGTTCAGAAACTAGCCATCAGCGATGCTGCCCTGCAGTCAAGTCCATGAGCCCACCCTACGACAACGACGACTGTAACATATCTGTTGACGAGGTCCAAGAAGCTATTAAGCGGATCAAAGTGGACACAGCGCCTGGTCTGGACAACGTCGTTGTTAGAGCCATCAAGCAGAAAGGCGTCCTCCAGATCGTCACCCTGATAATTAACAGGATTCTGAAGACCAGATTCGTACCTGGCTCCTTCAAGCTAGCCCGAACCATCTTAATATACAAAAGCGGTGATCCTGACATCCCTAGAAACTGGAGACCTATATCCATCTGCTCAGTTTTACGTCGAGTCATAACGGGTTATAATCTGCGCACCAATTGAAATGGGCCACCCAAAAATTTCAGTCGAATTTAAAATGTCGTAGCTTCAAAGGAGGTCGACTAATTTCAAAACTCTTTCATTCCTTGTATAGCCCATTTATTGTGCTATAAGATGCTTTATTCCATTTTTGGTACAATATTTTGTTATTATTTATACAGGGGGTTACATTGAGGTCCTGCAAAAGTGTTAAAGTTTGGATCCCTCCCAATCGACGAAAAAAAATTTTAAATTTTTTTAACCTGTTCTGGGGAACTGGTATACCTGTGTCTCGGAACGGTTTTTCAAGTTCACCCCCATCTCCTCTAATTACAGAGAAAACGGGAAAAAGTAGTGTTTCAGGCTTTCGGTGATAACTTTTCTCAATGTTGATCGATCTCCAACCTATGGGGCTTGTGTTGAAGTCAAAACTTCAAGTCAGGACGATACAGGATGAAGATTTGTTCAAGATCGAAACTTAGAGTAGGAGGCTCTACCAAAAGTTACCCAAAAATGGCCAGTATTCTGAAATCTGTTTGTGGGAACCAGCAATTAAGTTGACAGCTGTTTTTGAGAGAGCAACTCATTGTGACCAATTTGCAACGGCTGATGAATTGCATTGATTGCATTGAATTGCATTGATGCCTGATGATTTAGAAGTAGGTATTCCCTCATGCGCTTTTTTTAAACACATGCACGCTCTGAAGTTGGTATGGTCCCTTTTTGTCGCATTCGATTTGAAACGATGCACTCATGATAAATAATAAATCATGCTTCATTCCAATGCGTTCATTGACTTTGATAAGTCATTTCACTATTACTGACGCAATTATTTTTTCATGTGTCGACTTGACTGCAATCTCGCGCGTCTCATTTTTGTCTGTCATTATACTCTCGATGTTTTACCTGCCTCATTTTTCATGGCAATTATTATGTATGTCAAATTTTCGTGACGTAATTGATGTGATGTGGTCTTCCATCTTTTGGTTTTCTCAAATATCCAACCATTCCTTATTTTCATTCTCACTGATATTTTGCCATGACGCTTGCGAGGATTATATAGATTTCGTGTGCTGATTAGGATTTTCTTGGATACCGCATGAAGTCGTATCCTTGTGCCATCGGTCGATTCCGCTCACCGTAACTTGATTGTTTTTCGATGTTTTGCAATGAGCGAGTTTTATTAAACTTCAACTTCTTGCCCATCGGGACGTTTCACTCCTGAACAAGAGCAGTCTCAGTGAAGTATTTTGATGATCACAAGCAAGGCGCCTATCATTACAGAAGTGGTGCCGTGACCAGGATTGTTCAAGGAGAGGAGCGCTGTGAGAGCAAGTGGTGTTTTTTTTCCGCAAACCAGGATTGTTCAAAAAGTGTAATGCTGTGGAAAGGAACTTGGTTTTTTGAAAGACATTTAGACCAGGATTTTTTAAATATGGACGGTCAGACCTGAAACTAAAATGTTTATTGAACATAGCTTCCCTTCACAGCAGGACGTGATAAGAGATGTGCCTATTTTCAACACTCTGATAAAAGTTCAGGAACTCCCATCGAACGACTTCTGCCGAACCAGCAAGCCTTGATCAATCTCAATCATTCTATGCTTCACAATACTTGGTTCAAGCGCCACCTGACACGTCGCAGCCCCAAAAACTCACTGAACCGACAAGCCGTTGGCATTGAACCAGCCACGGGAACACCAAAACATCACCGTCATCTTGCTGCCTGACAATGAAACATTTTCCGCACAAAAAAATTAACAGTTTATTTGGTCTCATGATAGAGAGTCTTGCTTAGAGTCAGCATCACCAGTTACCCAAATTCTGGACTCCATCACCACATGGTTCCGCTGAAGAGTCTGGTTTCAAAGAATTGTCTGAAACCGGATCCTATGACACGACATCTGGACACTTGTGCAACTTTTGTCGATTTTGACGATCACGAACTGACTAAATGCGACAAGGGTACCGAGTGCTCAGATGTAAAAAGACAGGGTTTATAGTGGCTATGCCTGCCAGGGGAGTTCCCACACTACCAGGCAGCCACAAGGTTGTCTACACTGAGAGAAAAGATTTCGAATATTTATTATGGAAAACACAGACTCGTTTATTGTTAACAAATGCCTTATTTGAATGCGGCTTAATAAATATTTATTTGCATCCACCAAGCGGATTGTTTTGATAGCGTAGAAATACCTTAATTCCTGTTATTTAATATTTGGTTATAATTACAAAACATCAGTTTGATAATGTTTTATCAATAAGAAACGTGAATAATAATAAGCAATTCGATTATTGAGTGGTAACGATAGAATATTAGCTATGAATAATATGATCTAATTTAGTTTTTATGGGTAATTTTATGCATTATTGCTGGCTATAGATGATTCTGCCAAATCATCATAGAGCATAATAAATCCATTATCAATAGCTAATAATTTGTTTAATAAATACAGGGTGATTCAAAGTGTCGGACCACCTTGAAGGTGCATGATATGCAGGTATAGTACAGTACTGGGAAGTTGTTTTAAAGATTCTAGGCTTCTTAATTTTGAAGTTATGGAGGTACAAAATTTGATTTTTCGATTTCTTCTATTTTCGTTGTTTTAAAAGATTTTAGCAAAGACTCCATTACATATAGTGAAATAATGGATTCGAAAAATCAACATCTGAATCTGTATTGAGTTTCTGTTTTCCATACAGGTTAAGTCATAAACTATTCTGTTTTCTATACAGGTTGAGTCATAAACTACAAAAATTCAGTTTTCCTAAGAAACCAGGAGCAAAGAATTTTATATAATTGAATTGTGTTTTATTGTGTTCTACATAGGATATGGGACTGTTTGCAGGCACTTTTGTGAAAAAATAATTTCCAAGATTCATGACTCACCCTTTATACAAAAGAGAAATTCAGATTTAAGGTGCGTTCAGTCAGCTTATTCAGCCTCAAGTTTTAATTTTAGTCGCAAGCGTAGCGACGCCCATTGGCTCTTATGAACCAGCCTCCTCGGAACAGCCAATAAGCAGTGGCGGACTAAAGGGGGGGCGGCGGGGGCGGTCCGCCCCGGGCCTCGGGGCCTCAATCATTTGATGGGGCCCCCAATTCCTCTTGTTTGTGAAAAATACTGCGAAAAATTGGGATAAAATCCAAAAATTTCAATTTTTTCCTTCGATGATCACTTTTTTTTGCATATTACTTGGTTGAAAAACATTGTTTTCCTATTTTTCCAATTTAAAGTTACCTTGGCAGGCCTCATGACAACAGGTTTGGGGGCCTACACACAGGCAATAGAGGTGTGTCTGTATCACGGAGTCTCTGCGAATTATGTTCACTTTAGGCTTTAGGGGCCCCGGCCCCGGATATCACAGTGCCAGGGGCCTCAAGCCTTTTGAAATTTTGTATTTTATTTTTTCTTTTCAAAAGAGGGGAAAGACAAAACAACAAAATTATCTTGTCTGCGCGCTGCAGGTAGTAGAAATTCATGTTATTCCTAATTTTGTATATGTATACGAGTAGGTTTTAGCATTGAGTCAACAGTCCAAATCCAATTCAACATCCAAAGCTGGAACCGAAAACTTCTTGCAGGTACTGGTGGTCAGTGGCATAGCCAAGGGGGGCGAAAGTGGGCGAATGAGACCACCCCCCTACCTCCCAAGCGCCCATGGCACTTCATTCCACACTAAACCGATACAGAAAAAAATTCTGGCGAAAATTTTCAAGAAGCGCAAAAATTTTCTGAAAAGAAATTTGATTATCAAGTAATTTTGGTGAAAACGTCGAAAACCGAAATCGCAAAACGCACGAAATATACCGATCATCATCAGCATCATTATTATTATGCCCAAAAAATTTCGCCTGCGGCGCTACTTTTCCCTGACTTGTACCCTCACGTTGCATTCGCCCTCTACGCCCTCAAATTCTGACTGCGCTACTGTGTGTTTTATAGTCAAGTTATTAACAACACATTTTTTGTTTCTTAAGGCCGCTCTATGAAATTACGCAACGCAGCCGCAGCCGCAACGCAGGTTTCTGATTGGCTCGCAAGCTTTTCGCGTCGTTGCGATGGCTTTGCGGATACCTTGCGAGCCAATCAGAAACCTGCGTTGCGGCTGCGGCTGCGTTGCGGTTGCGTTGCGAATTTTCATAGAGCGGGCATTAGGCTTTTGCTCAATTACGGCGGGGCAGGGCGGGCCAAAAAATTTGCCGGCCCCCCTTAATATTCTCAACTTTCACTCCTTAAGGGCCCCATCTTACAATTCCGCCCCGGGCCCCCAACTCCCTTAGTCCGCCACTGCCAATAAGTGATGCAGCGCTTACGGCTAAAATTAAAATTGCGGCTAAATAAGCTGACTGAACGCACCTTTAGAGGTTGATTTCTGGCACTCATTGTTTTTCCATAAACAGTTCACCAAAATCTTTTGAAACAACGAAAATAGAAGCGATCGAAGAACCAACTTTTGTTCCTCCACAACTTTAAAACTGGAAGACATTAGAATCTTTTCAACAACTTTTCAGCACTCTACTACACCTCTACATCACGCACTTTCAAGATGGTCCGACATTTTTGAGTCACCTGTATGAATAAATTTGCTTTTCTTCAACGAGATACTGAACAATGAATGACATGGGATGATACGACACAAATGACACCATGCACGAATAATGGCGCCGGGTGGAAATCTCTCACCTCACCAACACATTACATTGGCAATAATAAATAATAATATCCGAAGATACTCTAGTGATTAAATTCATTGAGGGTGACTTAGCGATTGTTTGTGAATAATGCACAGTTATTATTGGGGAATAAATGGTGCCAAAGTGAAGTGAACACAGGTATACTGTTGGTTAAGAACAGGTGATTGTCCGCCAATATGTATTTGTTTATAGTGATTAAACCGGCTCAATCACAAACAAAATGTGCAATTTGGATGTAATGAATCATTTTGTGGGAAAGTTTGACTAATATTTGATACAGAATAATATATTCATTGAATCTTATGAACTCTTATAAACAACTGGCATAATAAGCCCCTTGGTTATAATGAATAAGTGATTTCAAAATAATTATTTGATGTAAACGACATATGGTGAGATATACTTTGTTATAGTATTTGTTATTAAATTGGTACGAAACAAGTATTTATTACCTATAAATGGAACTTTTCTCTCAGTGTAGTGCCTCTGAAAGGCTCTCGCACTTTTGAAAAAAGCCCTCCTATTCATTTTTCGAAAGGGTCAAAAATGGGAGCTGCTATTCAAAAATGCCTAAAAACTGACTGAAATTTGAAAAATTGGAATGAAACAATGAAAATGATTTTCACAATGGAAATGATTTTCCGTATGGATTCCCCCGCAATGTGATTTGGTTGTCCAATTGCAGTTGTGGGGGAAAAGATACTCCAAAACGTCAGACAAAAACCACATGTTTTGTAGAATGAATCACTCTTTTCAAAATAATGATGGACTTTTCAATGGAGCGCTTTTCATTATATCTACAATTTTAATTTTACTTCACACTGATCACGAAGATGATCGAAAAGCACTAGCCGAGGGGTCTCTCACTGGGTCAAAATTTGTACAGTATTGCCAATTGCCGGCAATAACATTACTATTCCCTTCTTATTGCCGACTTATTGCCCTTATTGCCGACTTATTACCCTTATTGCCGACTTATTGCCCTTATTGCCGACTTATTGCCATTATTGCCACTCTATTGCCATTATTGCCACTCTATTGCCATTATTGCCACTCTATTGCCCTTTCATTCCCATTATTGCCGCGGTATTGCTACGTATAAGTACTCACAGAATTAAGTGGATTCATAATTAGCGATATTTTGCGGCGGAGTGGAGCGATTTTTTATACCTAAACCAATCACGGTGCGAGAACATGACGAGCGTAATGGGCCTATAGGCGATTGACCTTATTGGGGAAAATGGTAAATGGTCGTTTCGTAGAGGAAGCTCTAGGGAATTAATTGTCAGAAGAGGTGTAAGTTGCCGCAGGCAACGTCGGCTGTTACGTCAAATGGTGGCATGTCAAAACTTCAAAACTGTCACTTTGCTGTCTTGTGCAGTCCACTACAAGCAAACTTTTGTTCCTGTGAACCCTTGGGACTCCGAAGGCTCCTTATTGGGCCCCATGTTGATGACCAGCGTCATCGCAGACCTTTCTCTAAATCATCCATAGCTTCCGCCCAAGGAAGAGCAAAAGACTCTGTCACATCCGCACGGAGGGCAACACACAAGCCCGTCGACCAGCCTTGCAGCAAGCCAGCCTGCCAGCCAAGACAAAATCACCTCGGGCTGGCCGTGCAGAGTCAACCACCACCTACCTTTTTCCTCGCTTTTTTCGAAAGATTTTCAGCTTGGACTTCAGCTGGAGATCCGCATTTTTCATTCTAATAAGCTCGCCGTAGCTACCTTTGTGTTCGGGACGTGAACGTTGTCTTTTTTTTTACCTCAATGTAGTGCATTGCTGGGGGCGTAGTCTTTCAGCTGCGCAACTCTGGAGCTAGATCTACTACAAGCCTGCTGAATACGCTAACCATAACATGAAATAAGAGACACAAATGCAAAGTGCAAACCCCTTTTCACATTATTCCTACTTGTCAAATTTCCATGTCAATAATGTGGGTATTGCAGGTATTCACTAGTGCCCACCTAGGCTACTAGACGTCGGAGTATGTGTTCCTCTCAAAAAATTCCTCTACGATCAAGTACCGAGCTTTACACCAGGTGGCGTTTTTTAAATGTAAATCGCCTATACAGTGTAATTTTGTGTTTGCTTGAGCATAAAGTTCAATGAAAATAAAACTTGACGTATTTTTTGTTTTTGTGAAATTTTGAAAGTTTCAAGGAGAAAAAAAAAGTGAACTTTGAGAATTTCACTCCCATTTTCAAACACATTGTATACGCGCCGTATGTGACGTCATCGCGGCCCGTCCAATCGTATGGATCGGAGGGTGTGGCATAAACTGCGTTTAGAGCGCAGAGATTAACAGTGGCGTAGAGATTTTCTCCAATTGGGAAACTTGCGTGTAAATGGCAAAAGCCTAAAGATTTAAATGATTTGAATGATTGGACCTCGGATTGGACAAATAGTTGTGGATGTAACAAAGCAATGAACTTCAGTTTGAATGAACTCATTCATGGGAGCCGTCGAATTCCTCACCCATACTGTACTACATTGGCATGAAAATACGCTAGTATGCTACTAACTGATCCCAACCCGCTCGTGCTAGTTTCATGCGTAATAACTGCAAACTGGCCGATCGGTCACAATCCCACTCCAACCACCCGGCTGACGCGCCGCGAACTTGTGTTATTGGTCGGGGAGCGGTGACGTCACAAATACCGCTCGATCTTGGCGTTTAAACTTGCCGGCTGATTTTAGCACTTCATTAGCACTTCAGACAACTGCTCAGGCTCAGACTTGATCAAGAAACGCCATGTCTGTAGATTTGTGGTGTAGAAGGTAGATTATTATACATCAGCAAGTAATTATTTCACGCACTTCACACGCGGTGTGAAGAAAATGGGAGGAAACCTCTACATGAAAATTCCGGAAAATTTTTTCTCCACAACTCCGCTCTATGTGTTTAGGAATTGTTCATAATAGACTTCCGTTCTGTTCTCAACTTGAAAAGGGATGGATTGAAACTGGGGATGAAATAGACAACATACAGGGTAGTTCAGAAATTATAGGAAAAAACCGAAACTCCTCGCTTTATATGAGAAAGATACCTCCCGTGCAATTTGTTTTCCAAAATTCAGCTTCATGACGGAGATGACACCTCAAAGTTCGAGATGTTTTCTAGTTCCTGCTAAATATGGCTTGATCACTGAACCGTAATTTGTACAAAGCAATGTTCTGACTATCTGACTCATCGTCGCGTCGTCTACCTTCAGGTCAAATTTCGAAAAATTCCACCTGCTTGCGGTTCAAAAGCTGAGTGACAGAAATGAAAAACAGAATCTAATTAAGAAAAATTCACGAAACTGTTGACATCATCCAAGAACTCCGTGGTTAATCTTTTTCATAATTTCTGAAACATCCTGTATATTCAAAATAAAGTTCAAGTTTTATATTCATTAGTAAGTATAGACTGTCTGATTTTTACATGATTCTAGTGGGCTGCGATTCAGGCCGCGATCGGCCGATGGCGACCAGAAACACAGCTCACTAAAATCCTACATGAGAAATACCAAACTGAGTCAGTTTTGAATCGTAACTATTGGCAAAAAAAATCTGAGTAGTAATGATATTTCATAAAGAACAAATTTAAAGCAAACGAAATTCTAACAAATCACAGCTGAAACGGATCATTCCTTCATATCGTCTTTTATCTTCAATCGGCTTAGGTAGGATCGCCACAACATCCTTTGAACTTACTGTCGCTGAAAGCTCAGGAGTGAAAGTAAGTCTATTGGATGGGATGTTTCTCTTCAAAAATCTCACTTCGTAACAATCCTTTCCATCTATATAATAATAATAATAATAATAATAAAAGGTCTTTATTTAGGCGAAGTCTAGCCATGGGCTATATCATCTACAACAGCAACAAACTTCCGTACGCAGTTTTTACCATAAACATTGGCTATTATACATATATTTAGTTGCCTTCAGAAACTTTTTTGTTCACCGATTCTAAACCATCATCTGAATAATCCGCGTCATCAACAAAATTTTCAAGTTCACTTTGACTCATGTATTTCTCATTTTCCGTGTCAGTTGTTTCTTCTTCGCTATCTGCATTTTCTTTTCGTTGATAGGTAGATACTTGTGGCTTATTCATTCCTTTGGCTAATTTCTTTTTCTTCGAAGTTCGACGATGTGTTACAGATTTGTTAAGGACGGAGTTCAATTGGTGGAATAAGCGTTGCGAAATTAATCCGTCTGGGTTTATTCCTTGACGGATTTTCACCATTTTGGTCTCTTTCGAAAGCTACAAGGATGTACTTTGGTTTGAGCCCATCGGCATTCCCAAAATTTAAAAATGGTTTTTTTAAATGTCAAAATTAAAATATTTTTTTTGGATTTCGGAAATGCCAATGGGCTCAAACCAAAGTACATCCTTGTAGCTTTCAAAAGAGACCAAAATGGTAAGAATCCCTCAAGGAATAAACCCAGACGGATTGATTTCGCAACGCTTATTTCACCAATATGACTCCGTCCTTGAAGGATTCCGTCTTTGACGACATTCCTTTTACCCTTTGCAATCTGTCGCAACTGAGCCTCCCAGACTTCTCAAAAAACCACCAACATATTGTGGACTTTCGGACAAGAGTCTTCCGGCCTTTTATTATCAACGGAAGAAAAGAACCATCTTTTTGTACACTTTTGTCTGAATAGTCTTTCAGATTCAAAGTTTGCAAACTCCCAAAAACTGACACATTCTCCAGCATTTCTTGGTTGTACTCATTGTCTGAGAGTTCATCTTGCTCAGTGGTTTGTGTCAAATCTGGTGTCATTTGGATATGTGTCTTGCTGGGATCTGATTTTTACTCTCCTTTATCTCTATTATTCTGCATTTTTTTTGAGGGTCTCCTACGTTCATTCCCAAAAGTTCTTTCACTTTGGATGGCGTCCTTCATAGATTTTTCCAATGTTTCTTCAATTTGTTGTGATGTCGGCATTGGTGACATGGTGTTCGTAAAAGATTTAAAGTAAACCTTAAAATTAGATAGGTAGGTACTAAAATGTTCAATTCTTCATTTTTAGTTTGCAGCATACTGCCATAAACTGAAAAAGTAAAAATACATCTATAATAGAACTTGGAAAGCCATATATCCTATATCTTTCACATGATGCTCTTATTCTGCGATTTGCGAGGCAAAAGAAAAGACACGAGCTCGCAAAAACGAGATTTTATGCAACAACGAAGCATTCCGATCGAGATTCCGATGATACACGAACTGATTATTGCCACTTTATTCCCACTTATTGCCAGTTTATTGCCACTTATTGCCAGTTTATTGCCACTTATGCCCGCGGCACACGAGGCATTTTTGCCCGCAATTTTCTAGGCATTTTTGCGTGCAATTTTTCAGGCATTTTTTCACGCAATTTTTCATGTGTGTTTTGGCGGCACACGATGCAGGTTTTCCTGCATGTTTTTAGACTTACGCTGTCAGTTTGAATAGCAGACGTCATCTCATGAGTATGTGGGGCTGGATTAGCTTGCTTGGGGTCTGTTTCACCCTCTTCGAAAGTGATAAGTGCTATTTTTGATTGTGGAAATTGAAACAGCTATGGAATTGTGGAGTTTGTGAGGAGGTCTGATAGAAAAATCATAAACCAGTGCTATATTCTACTGACGCTTCTTTTCCTTGAACCCGGATTCAGCCTTAGCAGTGAACAGGGCTCTCAAATGAATTGTGAGGAGAGAGCTTTGTGGAGCATTTTGTCATCGAAGCATAACCTAAGATTGGTCTGTCAACTTTCTTGCGTGAAAACAAGCCGCATATTTTCGACCCATTCACACGGGGCATTTTTCCGTGCAATTTTTCAGGAATGTTTTCGGGCATGTTTTGTGGCTCGTGGGTTGTCATGGAAATCGAGCTCTCTCTTTCTAGTTTTTCAAATTTTCACGATGAGTTTCAGGCATGTTTTTGCGCTATTTTCTGTGCAATTTTGTGTCAATGTCAAAATAAATAACGGCTTTTATCTTCTTTATCAAATAGGGGTTGATTTTCCAACATAAGCCTCATCTGTGTACCTCCACGTGAGTACGTTTTGCACTGCCAGAATCCAGATTCTTAATGAAATATTTTGACGCTTGTGACTGGAGGACATTCCGGCATGTAGCCGCGGGTCGGCCGATGGAATAGGTTGATCTAGCACTAGCAGACAAACTCATGTGAGAATCAATGTAAAGATGAATGGGATGGGATCACGGATGATGGGATGCTCTACAATATTCAAACTATGTACCTACTCCATAAAACTTTTGCTGTAGAATCATGATTAGGCCCTCGATCAGTCCCCCCAAGTGGCAAAACTTTAGGTGCTACGGGCCAAATCACTTGCAATAATACAATATGATTTGCTTCAACTTTCATTGCAGTACCTACCACAAAATGCAGAATCTCGTGAGAGTTTTTATTGTAACTGGTGCTTAGAACGGGCATCCATTCGCTCCTCAAAAGGGCTTCGTTGATGCAGTAGGTAACACAAAGGAATCTGGCGTAGGTCTTTATTGTCCTTGTAAAGAAGGAAAGAAGGGCCTCTATTAGCCCCTCAAAGGGCAAAACTTTTGCTGCTGTCGGTCAAATCACTTGTACCTACCTACTGATACAATGGACACCCGCACCAACTAATATACTATACAATGCAAAATCTAGGTCTTTATTCTGCAAACAACTATTGATGTTGAAGAAGGGCCTCCATTCGCCCTTCAAGGAAAAAAAGGTTCATGCGGTAGGTATAGGGCGATACTGAACTACACATGGCAAGAGTTCTTGCATCTTCAAATCTGGGGAGTCCCCAGTCGTCCCCTATAAGGGACGAGCTTTGGGTGCTGCGGGAAATTGCTTGAAATTGTGCGTGGTTAGCTTGGGCCAGACCTTATTGCAGTAGAATCAAATCAGGGTCATTTCGCTATTGAGCTTTACTACAAAACAATTGTTTGGAGCTCCTTATACAGAACCCACATATTGGAGGTTTTGAGAATGTGCAGCGTAGGTTTTTTAAGTTTTTGTCTTTCAGCGGCAAACAAACAAGTGATCTGATGAAACCACCACCTATTAATTATGCCCAAGGCCAAGAAAGCTACAGCTCCCACTAAGAACTTTAATACAGCAGAAAGCCTAAAGCCAACAATCTTTCATCTCCGGAGACACTGTAGGGTGCTGGGACAATTCGTCACGGACAATTCGTCTCACGGACAACTCGTCCAACGGACAATTCGTCGCAAGTGAAGGCTTTGGAAGGTAAGGGGGTTATATTACACATGAAGACACAAGGGGGGTCAATAAAGGGATCCAAAAATCATGAGCAAATACAAGGGGTTCCGACAGATATCCGTACGCCACGGAAAAATGCAACGGGGCTCAGCAAGGCTTCAAACGATATTGAAAACACAAGGGGGCCTTATGGAGCTTCATATAACAAAGAAGACAAAAGGGGGCTAACTGATACTCTGAAAGCCATTAAAAGCTTAAGTGGACCAATTAGGGTCCCATACTACACTCAAGAGACAAGGGGGCTCGAGAGGGCCCCGAATATCACATAGAGGCACAAGGTGCTTACTACTGCTTCGAAAGCCACGGAAAGGTGTAAGGGGGCTCAGCATGCAGGGCTTCAAAAGACGTTGAAGAAACAAGGGGGCTCACGGGAGCTATAGCACAAGAAGGCAACAGAAGGCTCACTGGAATTCTAATAGTTGCATTGAAAAACATAAGGAGGCTCACTAGGGCTCCAAGCTACACTTGTGGAAACAAGGGGGCTCACTAGGGCTCCAAGCTACACTTATGGACACCAGGGGACTCACCAGGGCTCCAAACTACACTTGCGGCCACAAGGGGACCAATAGCGCTCCGTAAGTTTATCACATGAAGGCACAAGGGACTTACACTAGGGCTTCCAGCAATGTAAAAGCGCACAAGATGGCTTAACGGAATTCTAAAAGCCACGAAAACACATAAGGGGGCTCATTAGGGCTCTTAACGACACACAGGGCACAAGATGCCTATCAAGAATCTGGAAATCACGGGAAAATGCAAGGGGATCCGTAGAACTTCATATAATATTGGTGACACAAGGGGGCCCAAGGAGCTTTTTATAACAAGAAAAAGCAAAAGAGGGCTTACTGTATGGTACTCTAAAAGCCAACACAAGTGGACTGATTGGGGCTCCAAACTACACATAAGGGTACAAAGGGGACCCGATGGAGCTCCAAAAGCTATGGAAATACAACAAGGGGGCCCAATGAAGCTCTGTATAATCAAAAAAGTAAAAGGGGGTGCTGGGTTTCTGAAAGCCATAAAAAACAAAAGGGTCTCACTAGGACTCCAAACTACACTCCGATAGGGCTCCGCATATCACAAAGGCACAAGGGAGCCCAAGGAGCTTTATATAACAATAGAAGGCAAAAGGGGCTCACTGGAATTCCGAAAGCTACGAAAAAAACACAAGGGGGCTCATTAGGGCTCCATACTACACTTGAAGACACAAGGGGGCCCGATAGGGCTCTGAATATCATATAAAGGCACAAGGTGCTTACTACTGCTCCGAAAGCCACGGAAAGATGTAAGGGGGCTCAGCAGGGCTTCAAAAGACGTTGAAGAAACAAGGGGGCCCACTGGAGCTCTGGATAACATAAGAAGACAACAGGGGGTTTACTGAAATTCTGTCATGGAGAAACACAAGGGGGCTCACTATGGCTCCAAGCTATACTTCTGGACAGAAGAGGGCTCACTAGGGCTCCAAACTGCACTTGCGGACACAAGGGGGTCCGATATGGCTCCGTATATCACATTAAGGCAGAAGGGACTTAACACTAGGGCTTCCAGCAATGCAAAAGCGCACAAGATGGCTTACTGGAATTCTGAAAGTCACGAGAACACATAAGGGGGCTCTTTATAACGAGAACTTCAAACGGTATTGAAGACACAAGGGGGTCCCATGGAGGTCTGTATAACAAAATAACGCGAAATGGGGCTTACTGGTACCTACTCCAAAATTCATGAAAAAACACAAGGAGGCTCAACGGGGTTCCAACTACACCTGAAGGCACAATGGGGCCCGATAGGGCTTCAACATGCCATGACGGCAAAACGCGGCTTGCTGCTCCGGAATTCATGGAAAATGCAAGGGGGCTCAGCAGGGCTTCAAATTACGTTGAATATAGAATAAGGGGGCCCAGTGCATGGAGCTCTTAATAACACAAGACTGCAAAAGGGGCCTTATGGAAATATGAAAGCAATGAAAAACATGAGAGGACTCATTAGAACTCAAAAATTACACTAGAAAAGATGAGGGCCCCGATAGGGGCCAAATATCTCATGAAAGTATAAGGGGCTTACTGGTGCTCCCAAAGCTCGGTGTACTAGCAAAAATTCTCGGAATGATGCAAGGGGACTAAGCAGAGCTCCAAAGACATGAAGAAACCAGGGTGCGCAGTAGGGCTCCAAATACTACAAAAAAGAATAGGGGGCTTACCAAAGTTCGAAAAGCAACGAAAAAAGACAAAGGGACTTGTTAAAGTTAGGACAAAGGGCAAAACATTATTTTGCGACGAATAGTCCGTGAGACGAATTGTCTGCGGGACGAATTGTCCGCGACGAGTTGTCCGGTCACGCACTGTAGATACCTATGCAACAAACTTTACAAAGGAAATCCAAGCGAGAGGACGTCTGGCTGAGTTACAGCACGTTATAGAAAGAATCGGCAGCGTCATGTACGTACATACAACGTTGGACTTCATAATCGCAGACCAGTCCGAGTATATGCAAACGAGGTGAAGACGATGTATGATGAAATAAGAAGCCTAATTAAAGAGGTCCAACAGCCTTTACAACTCTTTCTGAAAGCCTTCTCCGCACCGATCGGGCTCCTCCAGCAGACAAACATCATCAAGTCCAATCTTGAGAAAGCCATTACATTTATGGACCCCCCTCGAATACTGTCCAAACCGCAGCGTAGTCGAGCAGTACCCAGACATCTCCAGGCCTCTTTATCTTGGACCCCAGGATCCTCAAAGCAGAAAGGTGTTAGTAGTAAGAACTAAGACTTTTTGGAGCAAAAATAAAATGGCAAGCCGGGGGGGCTACAATAACTGCCAGAAGCAGTGGCCATCCGTCATTCGCCGTATAGCCGTAGCCCCTCAGCGCTGTTCCCATCACTTAAATTTTGTCATCAAAAAAGTGCTAAATTACTGAACCCCTCCTCCCCTACTGTTAAGAATTTGCATGCGGGAAGGTACTTCAGTAATTCAGAGACAAAAAATGGTCAAAGACTATTTATTACTGTGTATAGGCACTGTTCATAAAATAACAGTCCACAAATAATTTGACGGATTGAGAAGGTATTGCTTCTCTTGGCTTCGCTGTTCGCATTGTCGCATGTCGGTCGGTCGGTCGTTCTAAATTCAAATCTGCTCTGGTTTCAAGCCGCTCCTTAGATACACGAACAAGTATTCGCTTCTGTACATGTTCCATAATACTTCAGACTTCTGTGACTCCTTCTAGGAAGTATAATATCGTCGATCCTTTTTATCAAGGTGCATGGTCTCTTTCACGACGAATGGAGCCTCGGGGATCTTCTCTTTTTGCATTGAGGTATGCACAGCCACACAAATATGGTCACCAGCTTGAAATCCTTCAGAGCTACGGTTGGAGCCACCTACTGGTTAGGCAGTGCGTATGCTCCTGACCACTTGCTGAAATAATAGTCCCTGACAACTGAAACGTTTCTACTGAGACTACACCTTAAATATAACGGTGTACTCCGTGCCGCTCCGTGTGATTTTGTTTTGCACACGTTTCCCAACATTTTGTTGACTCCAAGATGCCCTCCATTAGTACCATCATGCACCTTTCTCAAGACCTCCTCCACCACTTGTTTCTATTATTCTTGACAAGTGTATTTCTTATTCGGGCCTTCCTGTTTTTTTAATATCCCTCCATTCTCAAAATGTTTCATTGGACCAAGACGGCCTTTAGCTCCGGTCCTTAAGATCGCTTTCTGTTTCTAGAGCTGTTTACTTTACGCAACCGATCCAACAGCAAAGTCTTCCCGTTGCTCTTTTTTCACTGCAGCTATGGTCCATTTTTGTGAAATCTCATTACGGGATTGGCCTGACCTGTCCTGCACTTGACCTGTCCACCTTCTTGCAGTGATTGCAGTTGTCTCTTCATGGTCTTTAGAAAAGAGTGCCTGTATGGCAATAACTTTTCCTGGTCGGTATTGGATTTTGAAATCGTACTGTTGCATTTTATCCGCCCATTTTGTCAGTTGCCCTTCCGGATTCTTCACCTAAAGTAACCATGTCAGTGGACACGGTCTGTTCTCACCAAAAATTCCATTGCTTCAAGAACACCTAGAATTTTATCTCTTTCAAAATTTTTAGGTACCTATGTGTATTATTTTGAATTAGAAGTACTAAAATGCCAAAGGGTGAAGTCTTTGCTTACGCTCACTATAGGTTTGAAGAACTACTGTAGCGTTTCATCGAACATGTTCGCCTTTTTGCTTTATAGGTAGGAACAAATCCAAAAAATTGCAATGGGTAGGTACAAGTAGGTATATTTGATTCTTCAAGAGTGAATGGCTTCATGGTGTCGAGTTCGACATCCACACAGTTCTGTCAGGCAGTGGATGCTGGTATTCTTGATGGAAGACACTTGTTGCTATCTGTGGTCCTCTACCAAGTTGGTCTAGCTCCATTATACGGATCAGCAGTTTGAGGTCTCCCAGACACTTTGAACTGAGCCACAGGTAACACAAATTCACAGTAGTTGTTGTCTCAGTATGATAATGTGATACCACTTCACTGTTGTATATTCCTTCAATGTTTATTGTTTTGCTCGAACTCCTACGCTGCAAGTCAGGAAAGGTGACTCGGGGTCAGTCTTGAGTCACTTTTGAACATGAATTCGAAAGGAATGCCTTCCTACGATTGGATTTTCTACCGAGTTACCGTGGATCGTAAACGCTGGAAAGCAACTACAGATTAGGCACTACTCCTCGAAACTCACACAAGATAGCAAATAAAAGCACCGATTTATTGACAATTCTCATTGAGTTGTCACATGTGTCAGAAATCCTGCCAGAAAACATGCACGGGAAATTGCGTGAAAAATTGCGCGCAAATTTGCATGCAAAAACCCCGCAAATTCGATTTCTATGACAACCCGCGAGCCTGAAAAATTGCACGCAAAAATGCCAGGAAAATTGCAGGCAAAAACGCCTCGTGTGCCGCGGGCATTATTGCCAGTTTATTGCCCTTATTTCCGCTGTATTGCCACTTTATTGCCATTATTGCCACTTATTGCCGTCTATTGCTTATTATTCCCCACGTATTGCCGGTGATTTGTACAGTATTGCCAACAGTGAGAAGCCCCTCGGCACTAGCTGTAACCATATTCTTGCTTTATAACATCAAAATAGGTCATTATTTTGCATGCCAATAGGTGGAGAATACATCATCCAAATTACAAAAACTCCATTGCTGAACTCTCTTGTCTCTTCTTCTTGTCTTTTGTCTCTTGCCGAACAATGCCAGAACACTCCAGAAAGAAAGACATCAAGCTTTATGTTTTCTTCAACACATTTTTGAAAGAAATCCGGAAATAGGAATGTGCTGAGCCAATGGCAATTCTGCAGTTTCACATGTCAGCCTGTAACAATTTCAAGTATTTTAAGCCGCCCGAGTTTTTGTTTTTCCATAAAATGGATATAGAGGACCAAATAATTGGGCTAAATAATGATGCAAGCAAAATCAGAAATTAAAACCTTCCCATCTATTCAGATATCATTCTGATTTGAAAAGGAACGAACATTTTTGGGCTGCGACGAATTCAGTGCTATGTCACATAGTTTACCTGAAGTTTTGATTTAGAAAACGTAGTGATGTTACAACAATGCTTAAATCTAATCTGCTATGAAACAATCATTGTCTAGTGTTGAAGATTCAATGCAAAAAGTGACATCAGTTTGACCAACGTTGACTCAAGGTCATGTTACCTTGCCAACAGAACTGATGGGACGTTAGGAACCCTATTATTGTGCTATTTGCGAGGCTATTTGCAAGCTTCAAAAAGAGCTTTCAGAATTTTTTAATGCTGGCAGGCAGCTTGTTGGGGCTTTTCGACTCTCTATACCTAATTTCACACCGATAAGAATCTCAGTGCGCAAAGTCTCCTGAAGGTCAATTTAGCCACCCAAAGTTATTCTACAAACGTAAAATATCACAGGATTCATGAGATTCTCAGCAATAAATCAATAAACTGCAATTGCCATCTCTGTGAGTTTAATCGGTGACCTGCATCATTCTGGAATGGAAATCTTGACCCGCTTCTAAAACGTACAAGGGGTATTATAATATGGGTAGGTATTGGTGTATCCGCAATGTTCAATTATTTGAACGATATATTAATTTGATGAGCCAGTGTGGATGATGCTCACCTGTACGGAGCTACACGCGGCCTTAGGGCTGGAACGGCGAACTTGCGGGTCCCGCTACGAAATTATCGCTGCCCCCCCCGGACCGCAACACTTCCTCGTCTAATTGCTTTAGCTGGCTGGGGACCATATCGACTCACCTGTTAAGTACCAAGCAATTTCGCCCACCAATTTGCGCTTCTCCGGAATTGAGTGACCAAAGCTCCGCCATTATTTGCTCAGGAAAGCCTAATTACATTACCAAAATCCGGCATACCTAGGTAGGTACACACCTCCTCACATGCCAGGTCACCCAAGAGAATTTTGTTTGATCGCTATAGCTTCGTGACGAGTGGATCTGTTTGACTGACAAATTGTATGCAAAGCTTAAACGGCACGCCGGTAATAATCACGGAGAGTGTGTGTAATCACCGTTCATAATTTATCAGCAACAGAAGTCGCAGAGAACGCTTTATTTGCTCACCCTGCTAGCGCTGCCATGTTTAGCAAGGATGAAAAGGTTATAGGCGAGCAGCTTTTGAAAATGTCACCGTGCGTGGACAGCATAAATATCGTCTGTGTGTTTTCACCACTTTCGTTTCCAAATATTTTTCGAAGGGTGGATGCTCAGACTTTTGAGCTTATGGTCGACAGAACCTATAGCTGCTCAAAGGTACTTGTTTGCATCGACATCATAACGTTGATTCAAGTTTTATTTACCATCACCAGAATAAAATGAACCGACGCCCCCTGATATAAGTATAGGTCGAGGTATAGGTGAGATATAACCATTCCCTAAATCTTCCTGGCGTCGTTTATCTTTCGATCGATTGGATTACGTTATAAAGTCCCGCTCGACAAAAGCGAACAAATGAGGAGATATATAAGGGGATTCGCCACTCGCGTCATAAATCGCGCCTATTAATAAATCACGATCTTAGGACAATTCGAGCGATTGCTCTATCCGATGATACGAGTATAAAAATAAAACGTCGATGTGATATCGTAAATATTGTAGGTGGAAATGGACGTGTGCTAGCGCCCGTAATCTGTTTTATGCGAGGACAAACAATGTTTCACACACTAAGGATTTCGTCGTCTAAATTCTATGGCTCTTTGACTTTCCTGCTTCGAAATACTGTGCAAGTGAGCGCCGAAACTCAATTTTCAATTACCTGTTCCTGCCCATGCGTTCAATGAATAAATCGATCTAGAATTTTTTTATTGAACAAACTACCACAGGACACTCGCGCTCAGCTGTAAAATAATTGCATTCCTGTCGCGTTAGTGACCTGGACAAAACGCAATTATCGCGGTCTTGACGAAGCCAGGACCACACATTTAAACAGATGACGGCATATTTATTGAAGTAATTTGGTCATACACTGTTGTTTTGTATTTTTTATTTATTTAATTATGGTTTTGAGATAAGTGACTGTTCAATAAAATGTTTGTTGTTCAAAATATAAAAGTCTTACTCCGTCAAAGAATAACGCTTTGCTACCAAAAACTGCTACTCTGTTAATATTCCTCTTCAGAAAGTTAATGTAAGTAGTCTGTGTATTTTTGAAATGTCATTATGTAATTACGTAATTTGGGAGTAATTTGATTATTGAATGCGATGTAATGAATTTGATTCAATAAGATCTCACTGCTATCAGTGTCACGTTGTACATGCGCTGTGGGCTAATGGAGAGCGTTACGATGCGGCTCGTTTTGTTCCTTTCACCAGTTTCATCCCTCCGAGAGTTGTGTGGCATCAACACTTTACCAATCAACCCGCAAGATGAATATCCCGCAGCGATGTTGAACAAAATGCACGCGGTTTTGTCTGTCTGATGAAAATATATGTGATATGGACCAGACAACATCCGTACGAATGTATATCTCGGCAGTAAAATTGCTTTCTGCTGATCTTTTCCACGCACAACATAAAAAGCAAATTGCCAGGGAATGATGATGTAGCTGTCAGAGGTCATCACGCTCGCGAGTTTTGTTAACACCATAAAAAGTTATTCCTTCATTTGGTTTTTGGATGGCGAACAAATCTCTGAAGACTGAAAGGAATATGAAGGGGTTGATGATGATGATGCGTTGCCATTCCGCGTGTCAATAATTAGTGGTTACTGTGCACGTCGGTCCTAGAGGTGATGTGTGGAAACTAATTTGTTCATTAAAATTGGATATGGATAGGGAACAGTGATGTATTGCCATAATCAGAGGTACAACATTGAATTAATTTGTGAGCCGAGGCGTGTTTGTTGTGGCTTCCTATCTGATGCATATTGAACAATCAAGTAGCTATTTATCAATTACTGAAATGCGAGTTAGATATACAAACACGTCCGTGTCATGGTTGTTGGTCTTTTGATAAGTAATGGTCGTTGGAAATTCGTATAACCAGCAGTACGATGCGGATATTACAGGGGAGAAAACGCCGCCGGAGCACATCCCCGCGAGCACAGTTTCAGCCAGGGTAAATCTAAAATTGTGACCTTATATTTCGCGCAATTTTCGCCAAATTCCATTTCGCGGGACCCTAAATGCGATAATGGGCGGCGTGCATCACCCACAAAGGAAGTATTTAGGCAACAAGGGCGGGCGCCGGGCAAAAATCGATGATAGGGTTATGTGGTCCGTGTTTTAGCGAGCTTGGTTATGTGCTGCAGCAACACCACACCACACATACACACAAGAGATACAGTTCTGGTGGAGGCGCTGAAGGCGTGGTCCCTTTCTGGTACGTGCTGCTGATGATTTATTCGCATCGCATAAATTACCATCGAAGCGTGGTGCAGTATACATTTTTATAATGGCCCGGGCATAATCCTGCAATCCGTCAGATGCGGATGGAGGACGGAGGAAGACACCTAATTCCTAATTGACGCCGACAGCGTCATTCGTTATCTTTTTATATTGGTTCGCGATCCTCTGGATGCGGGGGCTGGCGGCGTCGGGAGCATCGGGGCATGCCACCGCTGCTCCTCTGTTGGCTCATTGAATATTTGAAAATGCGGCTGGAACGTTGTGACAGGTGTCGATGCCACTGGCGATAAGCGACGCTAGATTTAACGCAATATCGAGCGTGGGAATTTGCAAAATATTGATTTAATTCAATAACCACCCACCCGCGAGAGGATGCAGCAGGAAAGATGCAGCTTATTGGAAGCAAGCCTTGTGTTTGACACGAGCGGATGTGACATCGTCCATTTGGATCAATCAGAAATGGAATGAACCATGCCGTTGGGAAAGTTTTGAAGAAGCGTCTGGATGAAGAGCGTGCCCTCTCAAGCTTGCGAATAGTGCCATGGGTATTGGAATTTAAACCTTTTTTGTGCGTTTAAATCTTACTTCTGGGCTTACACTTCAACGCACTAACTAATGCTTGTCTAACCTGAAAAAGAGTTAGCCGCATAGAGAAAGAAGAACAAAGCCACTTTGGAGCATCTGTACAGGTGGAAAAACCCCGTAACTCACTCCGTGAAATTAGATTAGATTGAATCGGATATTCGACTGCGATTGTTGAAGACATTGAAGATTGGGAATGAAGATTATACCCCATTCAATTGGAGTGCAACTTTGATACAATAACTTGTGCGAGTTGATAATAGTAATAAATTTCTGCACACCCTGACTTCAGAATTGGATCAAATCAGTAATTTACTTGCCTTGACTTCAAAAAAAAACTCCAACAAATGCCACAATCACTAAACCATAAACAACTTGATCAACCACTATAACAATAACCAAAGGAACGCTGAATAAAGCGTCGCTCTACACCCTCTACCCTTGGTCTTCCACCGCCAACCAAACTCACGTGCTTCTCCATTTCTTCGCTTGAGTCCTGCAATCCCCACTTTTGAAACTCACCAGATGCGAACCCTCGCCAACCCAACTAAGCAATGTTTTTTTTTTAATTTTGAGGTGAGCCCATCACCACACTATGTGCAGTACAAGTATCTTGAGCTCATCAGCGTTTACGCCGACCTACTGATAACGTTAGAGGGATCATGGACTTTCGGTCTTCGCTCAGAAAACCTGGATCAGGATGTTGAAGTTGTTCCCATAATAATCTCCTCGACAAGGGACCACGTGGCCGAAATCTAGGAACGCTGGACAATGTTCTGTGATCTTGCTTACGGTCCATTTGTTATGGTTCCCCTGATATAGGCCCTCATTGCGGTGCTGAAGAAACGATTGTACCGTTCAACGGGATTTGCTTGTGGATGATAACGCGCGGTGAACCAAATCTTGTTGACTCTACATCTAGCACATGAGTCACGAAACAACGGCTTATAAACTGACATCCATCGTCAGCAATGACAAACCAAATTGAGATACACCATATACTAGGAACACCTCTAGTTCCATGAACTCGACGATCGTCGATGCTGTGGCTCTACGCAACGGAGTTGGTATCACGTATTCAGAGCACAAATCTGTAATAACGACGAGGTAGCAGAAACCCTTTGAACTATTTAGGAGTGGTCTCATAATCTCGATGTAAACTACTTACCATGACAATCAGACAGTTCGTAAACCTTGTTTACCATCTTCAGCCAATAGTGGATGTTCATCAATCGAGCGGATGTTTTGGAGAAACCGAAGTGTGCGATAGGTGGCTCGTCGTAAGCAGCTCGGACAATAAAATCCCGGTGTTCCTTCGGCACGAAGCATTTCCATTCGCCAAACAGTCGCCACCGATCGGCTGTTTTGTCGGAATGAATTTGAATACCTTCCCGTCGCGGACCATCCATAGGAGGTGGTTTTCGGATTGCTCAAGGATTTTCCTGCGTAGACGGATATGAAACAAAGCCTGAACTTTATTCTGAGGATCATCCGGCGGAACTTCAACCTCAACTTCATCTACTTCTGGATCGCAGCGTGAAAATGCATCGGGCACAACGTTCAACTACCCCTTTCTGTGCTCCAACACCATGTCGAATTGTGAAAAAGGCAAGCTCCACCTTGTAAGCTGCTATTAAGATCTGTGATCCTAAGGAGTCACAGCAGAGGGTGGTGAGCCGTTATCACCCTGAGCGGAGTGTCCACAAACAGACAAAACTTCTCGGCGGCGAAGATAGATAGATAGATAGATAGATAAGAGTTTATTGCTTCGAAAATATACATTTTATAGCAATGTGAAAATAAACAATATAAACGAAAACGACAATGTAATAACAACAACAACGCATGATGAACATGACAATAAAATTAGTGTTAGGTGCAAGGCAATGTATTGTTCCCTGTCATAGACGTTCCCCCTGCAGGATTGGAGAGCGCGTTCACACACTCGCCACTCACTCAGGATGAATGAACGCAGCCTCAGAGAGTTTGAAAGAAAACCAAATAATCTTGAGCTGGTGCCTGTCTCCGTGCATGTGAGCACGTCATGGAGGTCCTGATTCGCGAAAAATTCCTTCCGTCTGAACTCGCGATACATGGGACACTCAAAAAGTATGTGAGCCAGGGTTTCGCTCTTCCTCAGGTTACATATGCCACACAATACCCCTGTATCGATCGAGTACGATACACCCTTTATGTACAGTTTCATGACCGCGCTGTAAGTTGTTCTCAGCTGAAAGTAGAATCTCTTGAGGTGAGGAGGAGTATCCTCGGCGGCGAAGATGACGGCCAAGCATTTATGTTCAGTTACGCTGTAGTTCTCAAAATATAATAAGAAATGAAAGATGATGCTTCCTATTTGAAGATTATTATTATACCCAGTGAATCATTGACGAGATTCACTGGGTAGAAGAGTAAGCTAACCCCCTGCACCCTAAGTAGACCCTCAAGGGCTAAGGCCCTTTAGGTGCGACATGGTAGCCTTGCGCCGAATTTCTCAGTGCTTTATTCAACCAAGAAATAGTCTGTCGCATGACACCATGTCGCACCTGAAGGGCCTTAGCCCTTGAGGGTCTACATAGGGTGCAGGGGGTTAGCCTACTCTTCTATCAATGATTCACTGGGTGTCATAATCATCATTATTATATTTCCCTATAACGTACAATGCTAGCTTAATTGCCTTACTTTTTATTCGCTCGTCACTTCATACTTGAACTATCCGCATTCTACCATTCGCACTCATCAATCACTTATCACCTTCTATCCAAATCCATCCATTCCATAATCGTCCGTACTTAGTCTCCCCACTTGATTAGCCGAGCGCTCGATCTTCCCCTACGTGACAATATTATTTAATTTTTAGGGGTCATAATGATTTTTTTTTCAAAAATTAGACAGTGTTAGCATCTAACGTAGCTCTGAGGCATTATCAATTTTGAAAAAAAATGGGAAAAATGGCAATTGAGGAAATTGTTTGTTTGATATTTCTAAGCTCGTGTGTCTGTCTCATTTGCGTGAAAGTCAGATTTTCGCCCGTGTCAAATTGACGCAGGCAGGAATGAGACTCATTCGATCAAACCACCATAAAATCCATTTCTCCTTTAACGACCTATGATTGACCAATGACCGTACCATTTTCCCGTAATGCATTGCACTTATTGAAACGGCGCACATAGAAAATAATATGTTGCACGCACAGGGAATACATTGAGCACCACGATCTATGGACTTTGAAATTCACAATTTCAAACAACTTTTAAAATTCCACCGACATTATTCAACACAGGCAACACTAATAATTGAATAATTCAATAACAGTAGTGATTGGTCATGATTATTTGATATTTTGAACAATTCTGGAGCAAATTTTGACTTTTTCTCATCTCAATATCTGATAGCTCGGGGATTTCAAGTCAGTATTAGGTTTAGAGGTATGTCAACCTTAAGCTGTGGTTAAGGAGATTGCTGCCGGGGAACATATTACTCCAGCATAACGTAGAGATATTGTCTGCTTCTAAACGGTATGCGAGTATATGTAAATATTAAAGCATTACTGACACTGTTTAGCTATGCAAGCCAAAACTCCAAATTCAAAACACTGTGCACAATTTTCTTGATTTCTTGATTAGTAGACCCAAGAAGTTCTACCACAAATTTACATCAATTGTACTGTGTAACATGGATAATTATACAATAAAAATGTTGAAGCAACTGCCGATGAACCGGGACAATGAAATTACATGTGGTATAATAATAACTATACTTTGAGTTTCATACTGCCACCAACTCGTGAAAGCAAACAATGGAAGTTGAAGAAGCGTGTGTCAGTACTGCTTTCTTTCCAAATCGCCACAGTGAGGTCAGGCAGACACGAACCGCAATCACGAGCGTAATAATTTATCGACGTGAATTATTGATGGTCCCCGTTATTAGTGAATGGCACATAAGCCCGCGACGTAAACCTCAAACGTTTCTCGCCAGATTACTCTTTTCCTTTTTTTCTCCTCCCGATACCGATGGAAGAAGGAAAATATCTCGGAAAATATATAAAGGATTTCGCGCCGGTTCAGAAGTGGTCCAGTAGCTCATGATTCAAATTATATAAGCCTCCACCTTTGAAGGTGCGGGGGTGATGATCCTTTTCAGTCGGCGGCTATTTGTCTCCCGTTTTCCGGAGGCGCGCTTCTCGAAATAAGTTTCCAGTTTTGAAAGGGACATAAAATGGGTTTAGCTTAAAATAGAATTGCGAAAGGCCGGAGAGAGAGTAGTATATAGCAAGTCTGCCGTCATCATCCGTTTTTCTTCTCTCCGTGGGCATGGCCGAGGATTGTGTCCCGGGGGCGAAGTTGGTGCACGCCTCTCGCGCGTCCACCGTGTTTCTCATAATTGAAAACCTGACTGGGGAATTAACACTTAAATCTATTGCAGAATTTTAATGGACAATATTTTAAAGGATTACTTAGTATTCATCTGGGGAGAAGTCTTAATTAATTCAATAAACTTACAAGAGAGCGTCCCTCTTGAAAGCTCGTGGCATATTCCACTTAGGTTTTCGCTGGTGCGGAGCTGCTTGCTTGCTGCTTCTGCTACCAAAACAAGCAAATAGCTCGTACACATAGAAAAGTTTCGTCGACATCATTACTTTATGTAAATTACTGCATACATGGTCATGAACTTATTACAAGACGATGGCGTCAATTAACTTTTTCTCAGAAAGACGAAGCATAATAATTAGGTTACGCAAACAAAAAACGACGAAGAGACGCATTACTGCTTTTTTCCGAGACCCTTAATACTTCGATGTAGGTATTAACATTGCAGAAGTTCAAAGTCAATATTGATATGGCTGAAAGTCAAAGAAAATTTAATTATGTAGAGACGGTTATGAAATTTAATTACATGTCAGAAAATATAAAAGCCCTCTTGAGTAGAATACTCAGACTTCATTAGTCGACAACAAATCATCAAGTCGAATAATAATTGATCTACAAGTAGTCTTTTGGGCATACTATCTAACTTTATGAATCAACCATTTCATTTCGAAATAAACGGTATTGTTATTGTTGAATGTTGATCTTGCGCGAGAATCAATAATTTCAAGTGAGCTCGTTGATCATGATGGTTAATTTTTATCAATCATCGCCCGAAAGCGCCAGGGACAAATTCGCACCACTCGCTCCGGTAATTAGACTCTTCACGAGACCTGACAGCCCTGAAAACTCCGTCGGAAGTTATCCGGCGCGACACTTTTATCAAACTTCGCCAAGTTTTATTCGGAACAATTTGTAATTGGGTCCCCCCAAAATATTCCCGCAACAACCCTCGAGTTTGTATCTCGGCGGGAGAGGTTTCTGGTTAACAAATAATGTTAAAGTGAGCACACGGGCATAATTCACTGGTGATAAGGGGTTTGGCCGAACTGTGTAATATTAAGATAGGCACTCAAGCGACTGCTGGCTGCTACGGCATCTCTTCTTGTGACTGATGCGGTTTGCCTTGAGGACTCCATCGCGCCTCGTCTTCCACAACCCCTGTCGTGTAAAATGCGCCGGGGATAGAGAATTATTATAGGCATTATTAACTCAGCATAACCATGTTCACCTTGAAAATATACCAAGGACTCAAATTGAAAAAGAAATACAAACTAGTGTCTCCACATTGCACAATTACGAACGTCAAATCTTTGATGACGGTAGACAAAAACTCCTCTGGAATGAGAATTCTACAGAATCGAAGCAATCGGCGATGATGATACCTCATGAAATCGCTTACTCTTAATGCGAACCTATTAAAGAGAAATCAAGGTAAAAAGAGTTTTTTAGGTGCCGTGTTTCCAAAATGTTGAGTTGATGCGCCCAAGCTGCTCGTGCCAAGATCGCGGATAGCTTGACATTTCCTTTAGCACGCAGATGAAAAGCCCGGGTGTAACAGGGTCAAGGTCGTTTAGATACCTGGACAATGACATGATTACGTAATTATCATTATTTATGAGGATCAACTTGCGTGTCAGTATATTCTGTAGGTACAGTTCTTTGAAATCGGACGTAACAAAGTGGAAATTTTTGAGGCATGCACTCTGGTAGAATAGAATGTGATGAAACGCGCTTTTTAGCTTATTTTCAAATATGCGTTTTAATATTTCCGCGCGAGAAAAACTATTTCCATATTTGGATCTATCGATGTGTAAGAGCAACAGGAATTCGGGGCTTTCGGGGGTCAAAGAGAGGACTTGCTCTTATGTGTGCTGCAAGACCAAACGTTCCTGGACGACGTGCTGCACTAATTTATTCACAGGTGGGTCGTTTTTACTTTAGTCATCAAAATTATACTCTAAATCGCTTTTGGTTTGGCTGCATTGTCTTTCTGATTCTTTTTTTTGCACGTATAGCCGAACTGTGAATTCAAATCTTCATCGGGCGTCACCTTGTTTGTCTCCGGGAATCAATAACAAAGGAACGGACGGTTCAAAGCGGGTTTAATCGGGAATAGGAGGCTTCCGCGTATCATTTGATGCAATTTTTTTCTGTTATTGCAAAAAGGATGTAATGGCAAACGGCCATGAGGGGTTTACAAGAGTGTTCCACGGAGTTTAACTGCAAGTTGTCGTTGAATCTACTTGGAAGTTGACCTACTTTGCGTTAGTATAGTGGATCGTGACATCAGTGAATATGCCTCGCGCGAATAACAGATTGGAGATTCTAAAAATTGAGTGCGTATACAAAGATTGACTTATGCTACAGGTCCGGGTTTGAATTATTATTCGATTGATCATTTAAATACTTTTCATTCATCATTGGATTTTCTTCAAACATAAATCAGTCAGTTTTTCTGCATAAGTCTGTTTTACGTCATAATTTTTCATGTCAATTTTTGTTGTCTCACGAGTTTTGTAAACTTACTGAATTTTATGTCAATATTCTTTTTTTTGATCATTTCAATATTTTGTGTTTAGGTTGCTTGTCATGTTATCACTTGACTGTAATTTTTGTATGTCATGTTTTTTTTGTCTGTGTCATGATTTGATTTTCATGCAAATGTCATTGTCTTCCGCCGAGGGGTAAACCACTGACAGAATTTTTGTACACCGATTTCCAATGATTTCCACATGATTTCCAAATGATTTCCAATGATTTCCATGAAAGTGTACACCAGATTTTCAAGGTGGTTTACCCCTTGTTTTCCGCTTTTGTGACCCTCATATTGTTATGTCAAGTTTTTCTTATCGCTGATATTTTTGGCCAGATATTTGGTGTAGGTATTTTTTCAGGATCCTACTAACACCATCCCTATTCTGTCTTATTCTAGGTTTTATAATTATGCAATGCTCCTGATAATTGTGTTATTATGCGATGATTTCTGATCTTTCTTCGATTTTGTTTTACTTATTTTACTTACATTGAATACCGGAAACTATCAGTGAGTTTCAGTAATTTTGTCACACTATATTTGAGACTTCTATTCTTTGGGAATTGTAGCGGCTTGTGTATTGTGTAGTATAGTAGTAGGTATCCACCTAATGTAGAGAAGGGGATTCATTATTAGAGACTAGATGTAAGACAGCTTATGCTTGGCATTCAATAAACACACATCAAACCTACAAGTTACTATCTGAATCAACCCGACACCGGACGTAGCAATCCCCACACCGCATGGCGATCCTATGCCAGTGAACCTGCAAGAGGTTAAAGTGATGAAGATACAAATTCGGAACGAGAGCAGCAGCTACACCGAAGGTGCAGCATAAAAAGATGTAAAGCTGATCGAATGTATTGACGACCACAGCACCCGTTTACCGTTACCTGCAAATGAAAAATTGGCACCGACCACGGCACACCCAACCCCAAGAAGATGAACAAAATCCCACGACAACCATGGACGTACCAGCCGGTACCCACACCATCCAGACGACCCGCAGCTCTCATCCAACAGGTACTCGGCGTTAATAAAGCTTGAAAAGACGGCATCATCAACATCAGCCAAGACAACGCGCAAACCATCTATGAGCCAAGAGCAGGAACCCTTCCGATTCATCTACGAGGAGTTGTCGGTATTCCGGCGGAATCTAGCAAAAGATTCCATACAGAGAAGGGCAAGCAGCGAGGTATTGCGCACCCATCTTTCTAAACTAGAGAGGATAAGGCAAGATTTTGTTGATGTAAGGGATGATTTTAATAATTCAAATGTCGTAAAGTCAGAAGGTTTGATAAAATCCGTAATACAAGGAAAAACTCAAGGGTTTCTTCGACGAAATTCTTCCACTGAGTACCTATTCTTCGCATCCGCCATTCTCCCTTTTTTTTTGACTTGACAGTTTGATATGATTTTTTTTTATTGTTTTCAATTGTTGATTTGTCTTATTATTGTATTGATTTGTTATGTTTCTTGCTGTTATGTTTTTTTTCGGGTCATTTTGTCCATTCTGTCAGTCCTGTGTCTGGTGTTTTGAGAAAAGAACATTTTTCATTTAAATTTTGCCAATGATTTTGAATGAAAAATTCATTTTGTTTGCTGTCAATTCGTGTTTCTGTTCAACGTTCAGCTCAATCCTCATCCTCAAAGTTTCGTTCCCGTCTAGGATAAGATCCTGAGTGAAACGACAACGTAAGTAAGAAGCCCTCTCAAGGGAAGGCGGGGGGGGGGGGGGGGGGGGTAATGACGATCACAGCCAAAGGTCAAAAAGAGTGGAACAGCTCAAGTGGTGCCGTGACCAGGATACTCAAAGACGAAAACGTCGTGGAATGAGGTTAGGATGACTCAAAAGAATGTTGGAAAATAATGTTGGGCTCATGTCTGTTGTTGCATTTTACCTACTCTTGATGAATGTTTTGTTTTCATGAGAGGCCAATCAAGTGGAGAAAGATGAGGACAGATGACCTCTTACGTTATCTCTCCACAGTGGAGATAAAAGGTCGGTTATGGATGCCACGCAGTGCCGTACAAAAGATGTATTATTGCATTCATTTGTTTTCAGTTACTTTTGTCTCCAATACGTCATGAAAAGGTTTCTACTAGGTCAGTTCTATTTGAAGTAATCGTCGTTTGCATGCAAATGTACCGTGAACATAATGCACTAGTCTACAAAATAATGCTGAGCTGATCAGTTGATATTGCTCTCAGAGCTGAGCAAAACGCTGTACAGTTTCGCTTTTTACCGCCAGCAATTCCCAAACTGCCAGAACTTCCAACTCGCAATACATTCGTGTTAGCAGTGCAACTGTTGAGGGATCGCAAGTTTTGAATGCAGTGTGGGCAAATCCTAGCCTCATACAACTAGAATATTGCCGAAATCCTCTTCAAGACTTGACCCGATTTTAATGAAGGCCAATACACCTAGGTGCCTTAGTAAGAAATGGGTGGTGATAGCTACTCTAGCATCAAAACTTTCCCGGTCATGTCATTTTCCTTGAGGGAAGTGATGGTGTGCTGCTCCCGACGCCTTATCTGAATTTTTCGCCCCTCGACGATACATGAAACGACACGGAAGGCCAATATCGTACGATACGAAATAACTTGAACGTAAAATGAACCGCCACAATCTCGGCAGTCCAGCAATAAAGCCGGCGAAGCTGCGATAAAAGTTTAGAATCGCGTTGTTTCAAATCATAACCGCCATAGATCGTAGCCAATCAGGAATAAACCGATATGGCTTAGTTAAATTGACCAGAAATATAAAGACGGCGGCGCGCTGCTTGCTACGGGTATATAGCGGAGTGGTGCTTTTCGTAATCGCCTTTTCTAAACCGCATTGATTTACCACTGCTGTCGTCGCCGCCCGTCCTCCGCCGAAGCCACCGCTGCCGCCACCGCATACGACGACGTTACGTTTATGTGGTGCTGTGGCGGTTGTTGTTGTCGTTGTCAGTGCGGTGTGGCTTCCATCTTACATCGGAGACATTATCAGTGTATTCAGGAATTTGGTCAGATGGGATGATACGACGAGATGATTTTTTTTGCAATTTATTACGAAAGTAAAACAGAAATAATGAAATGATGGGTATTTTTGTTTCATGACAGGGATTTGAGGTCACCATGTATACATAAAATTAAGATTACGTATGGTGATTTACAAGTGTCTTGCAGTGTCCTGCAATTTACCTGCTTTAGATCACGAATATGTACTTAAGCATTTTCTTTTTTTTACCTTGTAGGTATAAGTTAACATCGCCGGTCTATAGTTGACGCCACTGGGCTATGAAAGTAAAAAAGTCTGAATCGGCTACTAATACCAAGTGGCATTTTGGCATCAGGAAATGTGAGGTTAAAAAAAATTCACCAACTAGAATCCGGAGCAAAATGGGACGGTGCTGTGATTCTCGGATCGGTCTGTCTGAAGCCCAGTATTTTATACCAGGGTAATCTACCCCAAGGTTAACTCACACTAAAATGGCATAGCAACGTCTACGTTACTTAATCTTCCGTGAAAGTTGACAAAATAAAGAAATACTCTGTATCAACATAAGTCAACCTCAGGGTAAAGTTGACCTGGGATGGGAATATTGGATCTTATTATGCCAAATCAGGTCGGGAAACACCGCGGCCGGTCCACTCGCCGATAATTCATGCCAATTCCAGGATCGCAGCCTAGAGGAGAAGAATGATATCGGGCAATTTTGTACGCACTAAAAGGAAATAATATTATGTTGTGCTGCCAAAAAATGTTGGCACTATCAACAATGCCATAAATAAAGTAATAAATTCTTCGTCTCACTCGAGGTCTTACTCAACATTTACAATAGTTATCTCTTTGTTCGCCTCAAAACTAGAATGTGGCACACAAAGGAGCTCCCTTTGCTTCTTGAACAGAAACATTTGGAGCTAGATTTGCACAGTCAATTTTGTCCTGTTTTTTTTCTAAATTTGAATAGTTTTAACTGTTCCTTCGGCCGCAGGACACTTCTCCTCGACGACCACTTCGGCGTTGATTGCATCTCGCGATGCTTCTAACCATGGATGCGAAGGAGACAGGAGAAGACCAACTTCGCTCCAACTTTTCCACTTGCTAATGACCGCTTTTTTCAACGTTTCACCCCTTCTCATTGATATGGCTTCATGCAATGTCGCCGTCCCAATGATTGCCTGGACCTGTGACCTTGCAGACTTCTTCCATCAACTAGCGGCTTCATATAATACGCGAAGCTGTGATTCGGCCGTACCGGCTGAATTTGTGCAGAATTTTTTTTTGTTTCTCCTAAACTGAAATAGTTTAAACTGTTCCTTCGGCTGCAGGACATTTTACCTCGACAACCACTTCCATGTTGATTGTTCTGGCGATGCTCCCAACCATGGATGCGAAGGGGATAGAAGGAGACTATCTTCGCTCGATTTGATGTTCGCTAATTTTTCCACCTGCTTAATGAGCGCTTTCTTTAACGTTTTACCCCTCCGCATAGCCATGGTCTCATGCAATTCCGACGCCCCAATGATTGCTTGGACCAGTGACCCTACAAACTTCTTGGATCTCGCGGCTTCATATTATACATACGTAAAGCTGTGATTCGGTCATGCCACAACTTTGACTCACTTTTTATAGTTGTGGCGTGATATGCTACGTCGCAGTTTTTTTTCTTCATTACCGTCCTGACGACAACGAAGTAATTCTCAACATCGTCGCTACCCACATCCTCACAAAAAACCTCTCTCATCAGTTGTTGAAGGCCGAGAAGCCTCAAGCTTTCCGCGGTCAGCGATACGTTTTGAAAGTTGGCTGGAAATTCACTACAATTTCAATGAACTCGTCCAAAAAGTTCCGGCTGGAATATGTAGAGCTGCCGTTCTGCTTCGGTCGAAAAAATCGGCAGTGTCACATACTTCAAGTTCGTGCCAACTTCAGCTTGGTCAAGTAACAAGTGGTTTCCGCGGGAGCGATATGTTTCTAAAGTTGGCTGGAAATGCACCTTTTTCACTCAAATTTCAATAAACGTGTCCTAAAAGCTCCGGCTGGGGTATATGGAACTGCCGTCCTGCTTCGGTCGGAAAAATCGGCCGTGGTTATATGTATATTTGGAGTTCGTGCCAACTTGTGCCAACTTCGGCTTGGTCAAATAACAAGTAATTTTCACGGAAGCGATGTTTTAAAAGTTGGCTGAAAATGCCCATTTTCACTCCAATTTTAACGAACTCGTCCAAAAGGCTCAGGCTGGAATAAATGGAACTGTCGTCCTGCTTCGATCGGGAAAATCGGCCGTGGTCACAAATTTCAAGCTCGTGCCAACTTGTGCCAACTTCGGCTTGGTCAAGTAACAAGTGGTTCTCGCGGAAGCTATATGTTCCGAAAGTTGGCTGAGAACGCCCCTTTCCAATCCAGTTTCGACGAACTCGTCCAAAAAGCTCTGGCTGGGATATATGAAACTGCCGTCTTGCGTCGGTCGGAAAAATCAACCGTGGTCACATATTTGGAGTTCGTGTCAACTTGTGCCAAGTTCGGCTTGGCCCAGTAACAAGTACTGTTGTACTTCGGTTCAATATATTATCTTCAATTTGAAGAATAGCAGGTCCAGAGATGTCCTTGGGCTGAGTGTTCAACTCCTGAAGGGTATTGCTGATCTTGTTGTAGTCCCTCTGACCAAGCTGATCAATTGATGCATAACATCCGCTACTTTTCCACACTGTTTGACAAGAGCTCAAGTAACACCGGCTTTCAAGAACAAGAGTGATGCCAATGATCCCGGTAACTATCGACCCATATCTATGTTGCCGGTCTTTTCTAAGATCCACGAAAGGGGAATGAATGGTCAAATCGTTGCTCACTTTGAGACCAACTGTTTGTTTCAAGATGAGAACTTTGGTTGCAGGCGGGGCAGATCTATATCCCAGGCGTTGTTGGATTATGCTGTAACGACTTTTCCGTCCGGCTCCTCTACAGGGCGAGATGCAGGGTGATGAAACATAAAACTCATTTTTCACACTTATCTTCCATAAGTTCCAGAATATTTACACAGTTGAAAAAAAAAACAATAACTGAAACGGAAACTATTGACTGGAGGCTATGAATTCGTGACAGGGCGGAGGCTTGAAGCTGTAGTAAGACTGCAAAACATCGAATAAAATATTTGATAGAAGTATTTCGGTATATCTTCTTATATCGTCTAGATTGAGTCTAACGTAGACGTAATTTAGCGCGATGCCTAGTCTATACCTAATAAACGTCGATTGTGAATGTATATAAGATATCAAAACTTTACATCTATAGCACATCTATCACAGACGTCTCATTCGGAATCTACAGCCCAAACATATTGATGTCTAATGTCTGTCTACTAGCGACCGTCTGAAGACATCGATTGTAGATGTATATAAAATAGCAAAATTTTACAATTTTAGAAGTCTTATTCGGCATCTACAGCCCGGACATAAATGCTTTTTAGATGAAGTGTGTTTCTTGGGTAATCAAATATCTATGTTATCGACATTCTGGGCCTACTGCACAATCAATTTGATATTTTCGTTATTAAATTTCTTTCTTACCTTCGAAAAGATTTCTTGTATTAAGTCATCACAGTATCATCGTGAACAACAGATCTTTTCCAAGTTTTCATTGGGTACTGCATGTTTTCCACTATGCCGATATTTTTTTTTATTCGCTTATTCAACGTCATTCTATTTCAGCAACAAGGCCTAATACTGACGCCGGTGAATGCTTTCCTCACTATACCGGGAATTTTGCCGAATCTCTGTGTGTTACAACACAGGGTAGGGATTTTTACGACCACCAACATCGCATGGGGTCGTCACCATCGTTGGTATTTTACGTGCTATGCTAAACACATTTGCATCTAGCAAGTCTTGCATTTAGCAAGCATTCCAACTTAATCAAAGAGTTGGTTTTGAGACGAAAATCCGAGCGTCCACAGTGGGACTCGAACCCACGACCTCTAGTGTGGTAGTCAACCGCGCTGACGACCACACGACAAGCTCCTGGCCGGTAATTTTGAGAAGGTAATTTTCGGGAGGGTGCACCTTGTCATGGTATCATCAGTATGAAGTTTCAAATTGAAATTGGAGGCTGTGTTTGCTCGGTTTTTTAGGCACCCTGTATATTACAAACTGTTCAACTGAAACTTCATTTCAAACCAGCATTCGAAAGCTAAAGAAACGCTGTGTCACCACATGCCAGAATTTCCAAAATCCACCCAATATTTTTCAAGCTATCATATTCTCTTCACATGGATCGAAGAGCACATTTTAGAAAATATAGCACAATTTTTTTGACAAAACACATGAAGTTTAGAATTGACAAACCATTTCGGCATTACAATACAACTTTTTGAAAGTAGATGACAGAAAAACTTTTCTTTTAATTGTGCGTTGTGCAAAACATTGCCTATATTTGCACGCTATTCTTTGGCATCCTGTATATGAGAAGTTCTATCACAGAAACTTTATTCAAAAACAGTATTCTATAGGCGATTGACCTTGTTGGGGAAAATGGCCGTTCCCTAGAGGAAGTTTTAGGAAATTAATTGTCAAAAGAGATGTAAGTTGCTGCAGGCAACGTCGGCTGTTACGTCAATTGGTGGCACGTCAAAACTGTCACTTTGCTGTCTTGTGCAGTCCACTACAAGCAAACTTTTGTTCCTGTGAACCCTTGGGACCCCGTAGGCTCTTTATTGGGCCTCATGTTGATGACCAGCGTCGTCGCAGACCTTTCTCTAAATCATCCATAGCTTCCGCCCAAGGAAGAGCAACATACTGTCACATCCGCACGGAGAGAAACACAGAAGGCCGTCGACCAGCCTTGCAACAAGCCAGCCTCCCAGCCAAGCAAAAATCACCTCGGGCTGGCCGTGCAGAGTCAACCACCACTCACCTTTTTACCTCGCTTTTTTCTAGAGATTTTCTGCTTGGACTTCAGCTGGAGATCCGCATTTTTCATTCTAATAAGCTCGCCATAGCTACCTCTGTGTTCGGGACGTGAACGTTGTCTTTTTTTCCCCGCAATGTAGTGCATTGCTGGGGGCGTAGTCTCTCAGCTGCGCACCTCTGGCGCTAGATCTACTACAAGCCTGCTAAATACGCTAACCATAACATGAAATAAGAGACACAAATGCAAACCCCTTTTCACATTATTTCTACTTGTCAAATTTCCATGTCAATAATGTGGGTATTGCAGGTATCAACTAGTGCCCACCTAGGCTACTAGACGTCGGGAGTATGTGTTCCTCTCAAAAAATTCCTCTACGACCAAGTACCGAGCTCTACACCAGGTGGCGTTTTTTAAATGTAAATCGCCTATAGTCAAAAAAAGCTCCATTGTCACGTGTGAGAATTTTCAAAACCGCTCCAATATTTTCAAGCTATCTCAATTTTAAAACGCACCTAATTTTCAGGTGATGTACTTTCGTTGTCAAGCAGTTCAGGATACCAAGCTTCTCAATGATACCTGGTCGGTAATATTTTCAAGCTGAAACAGAGCTGCTCTGAAGCTTTAGCCATGTTGCATTGTTATATCCCGCACCTTGTAAAAATTTTATGCGAAGCTTTACAACTCCTATATAAACAGGACTGATAGCCGAAAGATTGGCCAATCGCGCAGTGGAAACGGAATTGCAACCGTTCGAGGCAATCAAAAGTTATATTGATTCAGAATATAAGAACATTTTGCTGTGCAGCGCACTGGTGATAGTTCCTTTTTACTACACTAGGTATCGCAGCATCAAAGTCACTGTCGTGAAAGGCACAAGGCAGATATCATATCTTCATAACTGCAATATTGAAATGACAAACGTCTAATTGGTGTGGAGCTCAAATTATCTGTTTTGTAATTTTAGTCTATAGGTTCATCATAGGTCATAGGTGTTTTTATGAGGATTTTTTTGTTTCAGTGGGCATGCGCAGGATTTGACAGTTTGGGACGGCTAGCACCCGAGATATAGAGTGGGGAGAATGACTACAGAGCTTTGCGAGTCTGGCAATCACGCGAAGGTCGAATTTTTGCCGACCGGCAAGGAACGTGAGCAGGCACTCTAAACCTCATGAGAAGACCTATTGGTATATCCTTTTGGTAACGCAACATAACGTTCCATATAAGATAGATATCCACTGATCACTTGTAAGCTGTCGCAGATCACACAACGTGGAAATATTTTCAATTTGAACCAATTTTTCCGCCACAAGATGGCTATCAAATGTGGGGCACTGGAGGCGGAAATATGAATTTGAATCAAGAATAGAAGCTTATAATTTGGCTGCAAGTGAAATTTTTTATTGATACGCGATCATTATGGACTGCGCTTAATGTTACCTTAACGGTAACGTAAAATAACGTACCGTTATTGATGACTCACAATCACAAAGTATTGATGCGACACACTGACGCAAACCAGACGGCTGGTAATAACCACCAGGCGGAAGTTATTACACAACACCTTAAATTTGGTAGATAAGCGATTTGTTTTTCCATAAACAAAAAACAGATGGAAACGGAAAGTTTGTTGAAAGCTGGGGGTGCATAACTTATACCAGGGCACGGCGTTACGCGAGCAAGAAAAAACAATAAGAGGGCCGTCGCGTTGCTGTTTTTCGGCATCCAGAGCGAACAACGATGAGCATCACGGGGTGGACCCTCGCCTGGTACCCCCCCAGCTTTCTTCTTCTTATTAATATTAAAACTTGATTTTATACTTTGTTTCTTAATTGTGCCAGTCGTTTAATGCGACCAAGTGAACCAATTAGTGAGAATTATGCTTTCTCGTTCTCTGCCTAATACACTCTTACGACACCGAATGAAAACTGATTAATGGTGGAAGTTTTATACGCGCGCACTTCACGAAATTTAAAGGACGACGCCTGGTGGACAAGAATATAAGGGCAAGCGAAGAGGAGTCGGGAGACGGTGGGGTGGGCGGCGGGCGATGGAACTGCCGACTGGTTGAAAGTTAATTTTTCAAGTTCACTTTCACCTTTCTTTTGTGCGGTCGGCGTTTGGCGACGACATCGCGGAAATCAAAAGGTGATTAAGCGGAAGAAGCTTGATATACCTACCTAGTAGGTACCTGTGGCCCGAATACAGATCTTGAGTACATAATTTGAGAAGAAATTTTGCAATCTCATCAAGACGTATGTCACGTATTTTTCTACTCCCCAGTCGTTTTGGTTTTAAATGCCCCGACAGATTGGGCTGGGCTGGCTTCGCCTCACACACAGGAGAATGGGGTGTTCCACGGATTAAGGGAAAAAATGAATTCAAATACTAGAGCCTTCGTAGAGCTCACTTGTTTTTCATTTGATTTTTTTGTGTTCATTTAAGCCCCGAAAAAAAAATAAAGAAAATTTCGCGTGACGTCACGCGCTTACTGGTAATAGAGTGCGTAACAGATGGCGCCAAATGACGCGGTACAATTTCTCGCTAAATATCGTACGGAATCGAGAACGCGGTGAACTCCGAACATCCCAGCGTGTCAGTCTGTCAACCTGACAAACAGCTGATCCCAAGAAAAAAGTGAAGTGTTACCGCAAGCAAACATCAGCAGCATTCAGCAACACCAGCCACGCTGAGGCTAGAGTAAGCCTGTCACAGATGGTGATAATAAAAATAAAATTTGCGAAAATAAGGGAACTTCTGTGACAATTTTGGAGTGTTTTGTGTTGGAATGTGAGTGCAATTTTCTGATTACAATCACGTTAAAATTACTTGAAAAGTATTCGAATATTCCCAATACCCTTCTATCGTGTACCATTGGAGCAGGAGGTGGAGTTAGGAAGGCTAAAGTGTTTGCATAAATCAAAAACAAATTCATTTCACCCGAGAGTTTACCGCTAAGGGTCGTTTTGCAGCGGCCTCTTTGCTGTTCTGAAAATAAGTGAGTAATGTATTGAAAGATATAACTACCTACATATTATTTATTAACACCGGATAAAGTTCCCTCAGGCCAATATCAACGTGATTTGATCCAAGAAAACCAATTTATCAAGACACAAACCCTGCTGGGATGCCCACAGAAAAATTCAGGAATGCTACCAGAAGCTCTCTCACTGATCTGCGGCGCTTACCTAGCTTGGTGGCCGTCATGGTTGCCTTCATCAAAGCCACTCAAAGGACGTTTTTTCAAAATTGTCTCGCTAGTGCAGTCGTTTCTAATTCAGACAAAAATGTCATGTGATTTGAAGTTATGAATTGCACGTCAAAATTGACAAAACGTGGGTTTGCGCGCGAGGTTCACCGAGTGACGTCATGAATTTATAGGACATAATTTTTTTCTACAAAATTGGAGGAGAAATTAACGTGCGTATTACATGCAATGATTAATTAGATCAAAAACAATTGGAATACTCAATAAAAATCACTACATTTTTATCAATATAACACCCCATTGGCGCCTTTCGTTTTACTGTAGTGGCTAGCTATGAATTTTGACACCTGCGCCGCCGCCTTATGCCTTCGTCTTGACGTTTTGACCTTTTGTGTTCTTGTCAGATTTTCCAGGTACGACTATTTAAGCAAAAGTACGCGCTAAAAACTTCCTTTTCCCTGATTCACATTGTTATTGTGTTGATTCAACGCCAGTCGTGGTGCAGTTTGCTTTCCGTCCGCCACCATATTGGTGGTAATTTTGTTTGGTTTTGTCGAAATCTCACGTTTCTGAAATTGTTCGTGTTCAATTGAGGTCTCCAATTTTCCGTTGTCTCTCTTTACTGTGACGTCATGCGTATAAGATACGGTTAATCGAGGTCATTGGGCGCTTCCCAATAAGGCGTATAAGGACACAATTGGACACATATGGACACAATTCGACACAGCTAGCGTTCCAATAGCAGTAATAGCACCACTTGTCGACACAATCTAAACATTATTGGCGAGGCTGAGTTTGGCATTGAGCTGGCAAGTGCACTTTGACATTGCGTATCAGCCTTGTCGCAGTTATTGGAAAGCGCCCCATGTTTTTTGAGGTATGACATTTCGTTTCTGACATAATGGGAAATTTTCGAATCTGACAAGCGCTCTGTCGTGTATTTATTTGATTTCAGCATGGATTTCATGATTTCACTTGTTCTTACCCTCGTTCTTACCAATAAGTGTGTTATATATAGTGGAAAACTGAGAAGATACTTACAGAAATGGTTCAAGGGTGTTGTGTCGCTCTATGCGAGTGCGATAATAAGACGAATACACCCGGCATGCACCGGTTCACGAAAGACCCAAACTTGATGGAAGTGTGGCTGCACCAGCACCAGCCGGGATCACGCTGCACCAGACACGTGCATCTTACTACGAAAAACTCTATTACTTCGTCCATTAAAAACTCCCTTATGGGCTCTAGTGACTTTCCCCACATGATAATGGGAACAGTATAGCTATCCGATTCAAAATTCCCGCAAAAGTCAGAAACGAAACGTCCAAACGTCATAAACGTCAAAACGTCAAAGGTGACCTCGAAAAACCATGGTATTTTCTATCTCCTAAAATTGGAAAGGTCAATTGAGGCGACGTGAACAGATAGGGGTAGTGTCCTCGAGAAAGCTTTATTGCCAGCTGAATAAGCATTCACACCACACGGCCTACCATTACGGAACTAGACACCAACTAAGGTGAAAGAAAAGGAAATTAGTTTTGTTCTTTGGGCTTCAGTTAGTTCTTGTCGTCTTACACGAGTGATTTAATTAGGTTCCAAGCATATGGCGAATTCCGAAGCCATTTTCAATTGTATAGCAAATTTCAACTCCATTTCCAATTAGACGGCGATTTCCAAGTTTTACTCCAAGTTTTATTCCAACGTGACAACGTTCGCTACAAGATTCAATCTTCGAGGACGTTCCCACTTTCTACCGTGGATTTGAGTTTCCACGGGAGCCTAGTTCGTTGCAAGAGGCTCGCCTACATCGAGACAAACCATCCCTCTGCGAGGAGTTGCAGTCCGTGGACAATAGTAGAACCAGAGGGAGCTTCAAGACTAGTCGTACCCCAGGAGTCGGCTTCCGGGGCTCAGCTTTAGCTCTCACCACCTCTGCGTGTCTCGAGGGCGTTTTCACCCCTTCAAACTGTTCCCCGGGCAGGCCCTCGATTGGGCCATTCACCTACTGGAGGTAGCTAGGCCCGGCAGACGTCACCCTTTTTGGCGAGGAGTGCCGAAACGCCTTCACCAAGGCGCGAAAACAGCGAAACTTGCGTAAGATGGGCATTTTGTGTCATTCTTTCTTCTCTCCCTGCCTTGAGGTTGTAATTAGTACGACCTATGATACTACTTTGCGAAACATACTAGAGTATTCTCCTGTAAAAAGCAGATAGAGCTTTGATAGGGGGTTATTTGGGCGGAGTAGTCCTTTTTGGGACTCAGGTAACAAAGTACTTGCGTCAGAGCGACTGTCCCAGGGAGCGAATCCGCATTTCTTTTCGCACACTAGTTCAAACGTACACAGAAAACTTGGTGTGGAAATTCTTGCTGAAACTTTTGCATTTCTGCTCGCCATTTTGATTATATTGTAATTCCATGTGAATCCCATCAAGATTTGGAATTTGGTTTTTTGATTGTCTTTTCGAGGTAACATGGTTTTTCTGAGACGGCATAAAAAACCTTATCAACGCGCCACAGCGTACAGTCTAAGTTTATTGTGAAATTTATCACTACCTAACGTTTGATTTTATGCCTTATCACTTTTTTGAATTTGCCTTATCTCTTATTTTCATTTTCGTGAATTTGTAGCGTTGAATATTCGCACGCAGTTTTGATTGTTGTTATTCATTTCTGCATTTCGATCCCCACTGGTAAATTTGGACGTTAGATGTCCTTTGTACATAGTTTTGGTCACGTAGAGCAACTGCCTACGTTTTCTTGAACCTATTTGTTGTGGTGCCCAGAAAGAGAAAATAGTTTTCAATAATCTAATGAGTAGTCACAAAAATTATCCCAATAATTTCCCCTATTAGAATTTCCTTTAGTTGCAATTGAAAGTTGATCAAATAACCCTCAAGGTTCTAGACGTCAAGTAAAGCATTATTTTTTATAACGAAGCTACGAAAAAATTATAATGATTAGAGATAGAAAGCGACCAGGAAAGTGAGGTTTTTCAAAGAACAGAATGACGCAAGCTAGCACAAACACAGCTGCAGAAATTCTAAGAGCCAAATTAAAAAGCGACCAAGGAAGCGACGTTTTTTAAAGAACAGAATGACGCAAGCTAACACAAACACAGCTGCAGAAGTTCTCAGAGCCAAATTAAAGATAAACCATATTCATGTAACAACACGAAAAATACAGAACAGCTGGAACCCAGACGTACGAAAACTAAGATACGACTTGAGTTATAGCATAGCACATGATAGACTGACGCACGTAGTGCAATTGACTAGAAATTCTCTATCTAAAAGTCCTCCTGTAGAGCTAATTCGAAGAAAACCCTGATATACAGCGTAATAAATGTCAAGTACTCAAGTCAAAATTGTTCAACTGGAGTGTTTTTTCCTTGATGCAACGGGCCGCGGTAAAGAAGATAAGGCACGATTCTGCACAACACAACGAGACAAAGGATTCCCCCAGCTGTATAAAAAGCGGAGCGTCCTATCAAAGTATGAGTAGTAGTATCAGAGTAGGGTAGTACAAGCAGCAGTACAAGTACAAGCAGTCAGCATCAGAGCAGTATCAGACCAGAGTACAGCAACAGCCAGTACCGATAGAAGCTAACAGTAAGTGAAAGTGTCGAAAATGTGCCTCAAACCATCTTGCACTCGCTTTGGTATGTACTCTGTATGTACACTCAACCTTTCAAAACTGAAAATTGAACTGAATTGGTCTGTTCGTATGATGTTTGTAGAATTGTGATTATGATTGTTATTATTTCCATACTATGTTTGTACCAAATGATTACCATTCGAAACTACGGTCAAAGTTGTAATGTCAACTTTTTAACCTAGCTTAATTGCATTTAGTCCTCATTTTTATTCACCCCTTTTGTATATTTTCTTCCTTGTTACTCAATAGATATTTTATTTTGTTTCCATTTGTTTTCCTGACACACGAACCCACAACGCCAGTGAAAAGCCAGGTAATTCTAATGATTCCCTTGTTTCAAAAGTCACAGTTGTAACGGGGTCTCATCCCGGCCCCCCATTACATTGTGTATTCCATATATTTTTTTTAAATTAGTTTATTCAGTTTAGGACTTGGGCCTAGCCCAGTCCCGCTTTCATTCAACTCCAACTCTCAACCCTTTGTGATTTTCTAGAACGTGTTGGTAATTACGTGTCATATTTTCCAGTGTAAACTGACGAAACTTTCTTGTAATAAAACCCTGTATTTTGAGATCTTAGCAAATTTTTTTCCTCAGTTTTGTCAAAAGTTTTGTTTTTAGTACAGCGTCGACATTAGCGGGATTACGGCCTACGAAACCGTGACGCCTGTTCAACATCTAATCGAACCCAGCCTTCTCCACTGGCAGCTGGCAGGCCGTGTTCCGAATAAGTCGGACCGACACAGGTAGAGCGCAGGGAAAGGTACACGTAGCTTGGCTTGTAACAACTAAGGGAAAAGACACAGTGTCTTTTACGACAGGCCAAAGAGCAGATTCAACTTAACGTCGTGCACTCTTCTATAGTCGACTTGACCAGTGGACATTCTTTTGAGCTTGACCAGAAACAGAAAGTAGCATCTATCAGTGAAAATTCAGTTATTAGGGGATGGGAGTGATATGTTAGCCCTCTAAAATGATGCTGGAATCACTTATTTTGCTCCTGGAATTGCGATAAAGAACTTGAATCAGCTTTTATTTTCATGTGGGGTCGTTTAGAAATGTGCCCCACTTGAACCAAAGATAAGGTGCGTATAATGTTTACCTAAGATTAAGAGCGGCTCATTTTTGGTGCCCCATTGTAACGCACATCAGCCCTAATTCAGAACAAACAAACATAAAAGCAACATCCACCCATTCACAGCCAACGGGATAAAGGGCTTTATGTAAATGCTAAAACTAATAGCGGTGTAATAAATCGCAATTCTCTAGCCGTATAGTTCAAATGGGGCTGTAATATCCGCGTCCTCCAGCAGTGAATTATTATATGCGTAATTCCTGCACTTTGATGCCGTCGTCGTTGTTCCTCTGCTTGTTTTGTCCTCAGACGACATCGTCGGTGGCTTTTCCTTTTCCTGAGTGAAAATTCCACGTCGTCTCTACTACTTGGTTTCCACAGTTTTTTTTTTCTGTTCTCTTCCCAGCCATCAATCGACTATCAACCCCAAAACGACGACGACGCACGGTATATTGACGCAAGATATGAATTTGTCGGGAAAGCGTAAGTTGCGGGAGAACCGCGCGGCGCGGCATCAAACCCGCGATATTTGCTCGAAAATCGAACCGTTAAAAACGTCTCCCGCACTCTCTTCCGTTTCGACGCCGCGTGCGAGAGTCCTTTTGTCAGCCCGGAGGAATTCAATAGATGAATAAACGTTGCTGCGTATCAATCAGGATCTTGTTTGAACTGGAGAATGCAGATGGGGAAGAAACTTTATCGAATTGTGTGCGCAAACCAAACACACACCGCCGAGAGACCAATAAAGTCGGAGAGAACGGACATGGCGTCCAGTCGGAAATAACAGTCGATCAAAGTGGAAAGTATGGATGAGAGATGCCGGCGTGAATATTGTATGTGTTTTGGTCGGGTGTGTGATTGCGATTCCGGCAAAGTCCGGCGCGCGCGTCCAGTCACCGCGCCGACGGCGACGATTTGATTTTATTCATGAGTGCGGCGCTAAACCTCAATGGTTTTTCAGGAAATTCGTTTTCATTTGCACAATAGAGTATTATTCTATTCCCTGTAATTAAACGTCCTTTATCTAGCTAATTAAAAGTGGACGGGATGGACGCGGTTGGCTGACTCCGGCGGTTCAAGAGACAAGGTAGGTTACTTGAATATTTTGTAAATGCCCACGTTGCTGTTGTAAGGATGCGTCCATGAGATATTCACTGCAGACTCCAACCCGAGACTGGAGAATATACCAACAGTTCTAAGGCGTTCATCACCGGCGAAGAAGGGTCCAAGAGGAAAGAGTACGAACCCATGGTCATCACCAGATAAAATGTCTCCACCGGTAAGGACAGCTTTCAATTCACGGACACTTTACCACTTTGTTCAAATTGAAAAAGTGCTTTATGGCATTAGGATTATCTCAAGGCTACAAACAAGACAGCATTTTCACTGTAATCCGCTGAAAGTGGATTACACCAGTTCATCGTCATACCTTTTGAGACCTGTAGTGCACCTGCAAGGTCCGAGTGCCTGATGGATTTGTCTCGCGAGGCCACACGTGGGAAACTTACCTGGGTTGACCCAGTTGATGAAATCGGTTCAACATTTGAGGAGCGTCTGACCCACATTCGAAAGTCCGTATACTGTTTTGAGAGCAAATCAAGCTTTTGAGGCCCATGATATCGACAAAAGAATTGAAACCAATCTTTGAAAGTTGAATGTTGCCAGGTAGTGGACACAGCACGAAATTGAATTGCAATTTTTATGCCGAATCGTGCATTTCGAGTAAAAGCCAGGGTCAAGTTATTTTCGTGTTCTACGATAGAAATGAAAATTTTTGATAGTGGGGAGGTTCTGGAATTTCACTCAGAGGGGGCTGAGGGGGGGTTCTGGGGCCTTCTGGGTGATTTACTTGTTTTACATAAGAGAAGCCAAATCCATTTTTTTTTAATTTTGTGATTTATTCCGAGATTTTTGGGGTGTTTATACACCCCCCATTTTCATCTGGGGGGCGTTGGGAGGACAATTCAGGGTTGTTTCCACGATTTTCGTTTTCGGCTGAATTAGGACGTATATTGACGTGCTTGGTATCGTCTTTTACCAAATCCCACTTTCTGAATCCATATCTGGCGGTTGAAATTACAACACGAGCTGGTTCTGCTTGACAATTGAACTGCAACACTTGAAAATTAGGTGCGTTTTCAAATTGAGATAACTCAAAAAATGTATGACGGATTCTAGAAATTCAGGCATGTTAGGAAAGATCATTTCTTTGACTATCGAGTGCTGGTATTGATGGTAAGTTGGGTTGCACAATTTGTCATATACAGGGTGCCAACGGAGAGCGTGCAGATATGGGCAATCTTTCACCTTGTACAACTTTCGAAAAAAAAGTCCGAGATTTTCCCCATCACCTGCTTTTGGAAGGTTGTATCATTATGCCAAAACAGTTTTGGAATTTTGACCCTAACTTTTTTTTCCAAAAATTGTGCTCAATTTCTGAAAGATGCACTTTCTGATGAAGAAAAAGAAATAGAGACATTGTTTGTTTTCAAACGGCGTCCATATTGAATTTGCTTACGAAGATTCTCATTTGAGCGTCCACATCCCCTAGAAACTAGCCTTTTTGGGACACCGTCTCACAACAAGATATGCAATGCTTCATTTAAAAGGCCGAAGAAGAGTACTTATCGATAATTGGATTGAAATAAGGATACTACGATGACCCCACACGTACAGCTCCCTAAGAACCGCCCCTTGACTTCAAGGGACAGGGACAGGGTTGGTATGATAAGACATGCAATACATGAAAATTACAAAAAACGTCTTTTTCAACTGTTCCACTGAAAAAGTGATGCTACACGATGACCCTCCTTTGCGTAGGTGATCCCAACAGCTACTCTCTGGAAAAAAGGATTACCCTTTAAAAAACCAGTACTTCCGCAATACCTCATTTGTTGGAATTTTTGTAAAATCTGTCGCAATAGTTTGCCGCTACGATGATTTTATTCACATATCTACCCGAAACTACCCCTTCAACTACCCCTTAAGTATAGCATAGCCTCCACCTTGATGCATTATTTACGAGTTGAAAGAACTTCTGCCTACTAACCGTTCAATTGAAATGATGGTGTATTCTACAATGATAGTACAAAACCTTTCCAGAAACTACCCCTAGAAATCACCCCGGTGAGATGGTGTCCCAAAAGGGGATGTGGAGGCTCAAATGAAAATCTCTGTGAGCAAATTCAATATGGACGCCGTTTGAAAACAAATAATGTCTCTATTTCTTTTTCTTAATCAGAAAGTGCATATTTCAGAAAATTGGGCACAATTTTTTGAAAAAAAAGTTGAGTCAAAATTCCCAAACTGTTTCGGTATAATGATACAACCTTTCAAAAGCAGGTGGTAGAAAAAATCTTGGACCTTGTTTTCGAAAGTTGTACAAGATGAAAGATTGGCCATATCTGAACGCTCTCCGTTGGCACCCTGTATATAACAAATTGTGCAATCAAACTTATTATCAATACCAGTACTCGATAGTCAAAGAAATGATCTTTCCTAACATGCCTGAATTTCTGGAATCCGTCAAATATTGAGCTACCTCAATTATTTGAAAACGCACCTAATTTTTAGGTGTTGCAGTTTAATTGTCAAGCAGTTCAGTTATGCAAGAAAAAAACAGTTTTTTTATGCCCATTCTTTTGACATGCCCAATTTTTGCCCAAGGTTTCTGCGATAAAAATACTCCGGAGGATCATTAGTTTCAAGTGTTTGAAACATAAAAATCATGCACTTCATGCGCCTTTTGCTTTTAGAACCACACACAATTGATTTCTTGGAGAAGCGGTCCAATCATTTTCCAGCTAAATAATTAATTTTCTCAAACATCTGTGCATTCCGTGTAAAAGGCAGACACCAGTAATTTTTGTGTTCTACGAATAAAATGAAAATAATTGAGAGTAAGAGGCATTCTGGCTTTGGATTTAGAAGGTAGGATTTAGTAAGAAACGATACCAAGCACGTCAATATGGATCGTAACTTAGCAAAAAATAGAAATCGTGGGAGCAATCTTAAAAAGTCCCCCCAGGGCCCCTTGATTGAAAATGGGGGGTAATTAAACATTCCAAAAATTCTGTGACAAATCACAGAATTTGAAAAATGATGGATTTGGCTTCTCTAATGAAGAACAAGTAAATTACCCCAAGGGCCTCGAAAAAATCCCCCCTCAACCCTCCCGGGTGGAAAGCCAGAATGCCTCTCACTCTCAAAAATTTTCATTTCAATCGTAGATCAGGAAAATTGCTGATATCTGCCGTTCACACGAAATGCACAATTGTTCAAGCAAATTAATTATTTAGCTCAAAAATGATTGCACCCTTCTCAGAGAAATCAATTGTGTGTGGTTCTGAAAGCAAAAGGCGCATCCAGTACATGATTATCATGTTCAAAATACTTGAATATAATAATCTTCTTCCTCATGAGGATTTTGATCGCTCAAGCCTTGGGCCCAAATTAAGACATGTCAAAAAAGTGGGGCCCAAAAAACCTGTTTTTTCTTGCATGACTAGTCCAATTTCAACGCCAGATTTGTATTCAGAAGGCGAGATTTAGTAAGAAACGATATCAAGCACGTCAACATACGTCTGAATTTAGCAGAAAATGGAAATCGTGGAAACAACCCCAGACAATCCCCTCAAGGCCCCCCCGGTTGAAAACGGGGGGTGAATAACACCCCAAAAATCTCGAAATAAATCACAGAATTAAAAAAAAAATGGATTTGGCTTCTCTCATGAAAAACAAGTGAATCATCCAGAGGGCCCAAACAAAAACCCCCAGCTCCCCCGGGTGAAATTCCAGAATGCCTTCCACCCTGAAAAATTTTCGTTTTTATTGTAGAACACGAAAATAACTTGACCCTAGCTTTCACTCGAAACAAAATGCACGATTCATCAGCTAATCCGCCGGACTATATGCGATTTCAAGGGAGGTTCACTCACATCACCAAGCCGTTGCACAAACTGACGAAGGGTAATCATTTTTATAGTCCAACATCCGATGAATGTGAAAACACCTCCAAGGCACCTGTTTCAGTAATCGTTTCTCACTTCACTGTTCTTCACTTCTGTACTGCGAGTTTCCTGTCCTCGCTTTTATGATTTTTTTTTACCAGCGATGATTTGATTTTATGCTACAAATAATTTCTTTTTCCTCAAACTGGTGGTCAAGTAAATCACAACACTCTCAAGAGCTCTATTCTCGAAACACAAAAAGGAAGCACAACAGGATGGCGTTCTGATCCTAGATATCGGTCAAACGGTCCCAAGAGCGGGAAAAGTGATTTAATTCAAATGAGTCAAATCAACTGAAGTCTAGTGGGTTGTCTACCTATTCAGGCGCGTAAGTAAAGGAAAAAGGGTACATTTCAGTACATTTCTTAAGAACAGTGAAAAAATGTGATTGTCTAGAAAATGTACCTGGCTTAAAAACGCAATGCAGATAATAATCAATCAAGAGAACTGTAAAACTGCTAATGTTTTTAATCTGGTTTACTGTGTTAATAAAGAAGAAGTTTGGAGTTCTTGTCGCAGCTCCATTTACAGCCCCTCTAGTTAGTTACTGCACCGTTACTGCACCGAATAGTGGCTTCATATAAGAAACTATCCATCCTTTAATGCGCCCGGCAATGTCTCCCTTTTAATGGTGAATGGCTCCGCGTCCAAAGTATTGAACATATCCTTCTTCTTCAACAACACCGGAGCGCTTCATCCAGACACTGATGCGTTACACGTTTACGGTCGCCGGGGTAATACCCACCTCTATTCGCTCCGTTTATACCAAATAAAGACGCTGAAGTATGTAACAACATAACGAATACGAATAAACCGTTACACCGAGGCGAATTTTCTTATTTTTCTCCTTCGCCGGATTTAAGGCTGCAGTATATAGCAGGAGCAGTACTAGTAGTACCTATACCCACCACCAGATCCTCACAGCTTCGCGACTGGAAGTAATAAACGACGTGCGGGGCGGGGGCGTGCTTTTCGCACAGCCACCCTCCCGCACTCCCACCAGGTCAGATTGTAAAAGTTGAATGGCGCTCAAACAGGCTTCTATTGCTTTCGGTATATATGTGGAAAAACTCAAACGGAAAAACCCGTTGTGTGCGGTTCAACGGCGAAAGAGGGAAGTGTCATGAAACGTGCGAGAATGTATGCATGTGCACTTTCCACCCGGATTATTCAAATCGGATTGGCGGCTGACATATCCCGGACAGAAATCTCAGCCTTCGTCAATCCGACAACACACAGAAAGAGCGAGAGCAGTGTAGTAATACGACCCATTTTCCCCTTAAAAATTTAAAGCGGAATCGCAAGGACTATCTGGGACGCGGATCTTTCTGCACGCCGGCGTCGGGGCGACCGAGCAGAAAAAACTTCCCGGGAAAAGCCGTAACTAGTATAATTTTTACGAGCGTGTGCATCGAATTCACGTTTTACGGAGATGATATTTTTAAAATAAAACTTTGTTGTTGGCAATGCTATCCGCCCGGATTCTGGCCAATGAATCAATTTTTGCTTTCGCGAACCGCACTATTGGAAGAAAAGTACTGTGCTCTTGAGGAAAATATTTTTTAGATAACGACGGATATATCCGTTTTGAGGTCCCCCAAGATGGTAAAGACCATTTTGACAAAGATATCTGCGGCTGAATGTATGTACTCGATCTTATATATAAAGAAGTGTCATCGTGACTTTACGTGATACATGACGGGTGCAAAGTAAGCTCGCCCCTGAGGTGCACTTTGTGAAGGCTAACACATTTGGACGTCAGACTGCTTCATTGCCTCCTGACGAACATTGCACATTAATCAAATCAACGAAAAGACTTCTTGATGGTACCAAACAGTCAAGATCGAACGAAAAAAAAAACTTGGACCATTACTAAGGATCCTACAGCTCAACATCGAGGGCATCAGTATATCGAAAACAGAATACCTTACAAGAATCTTAGAGGAACATGGAATAGACATAGTTCTACTCCAGGAAACACACGCTGGCACAATAGAAGGCCTTCTGAAACGTGTCAAACTGACAGGATATGCTCTCGTGAGAGCCACTTACAATGAACACTATGGCACAGCATCTTTCGCAAGGAAGGAAATCGAGAATGTTCATTTACTTGAGGAGAGCAGCCTGGATAATATATTTGTAGTTAACATAAAGATTGGAGATACGACTATATCTAACGTTTATAAACCCCCGAATACATCATGGCCAGCCAATGTACTTGCGACCCATCAACATCCATGTATCTACTTGGGTGACTTCAACAGCCATCATAATCTATGGAAATACAGACTGAACGATGAAAATGGTGAAACGTTGTCAAATTGGGCAGAAACCAATCATTTACACCTGGTTTTGGATGCTAAAGACTCTGATACTTTCTTTTCAGCGAGGTGGCAACATAGCTATAACCCAGATTTATGTTTTGTGTCCCATGATTACAGACAGCAAGCATTACCAGTACAAAGGAAGGTATTGCCTCATTTTCCACACAGCCAACACAGGCCAGTCAATATCGAATCAGGCATAACTATTCCAATCATACATTCATTACCTCGGCCTAGCTGGAATTTCAACAGAGCCCAATGGGGCAAATTTCAAAAAGATCTGGATGATAGCATCCGATGGATTCCACTTACACCGAAACAGTACGACCGTTTTTCCAATTTGGACAAATGTGTTGGAAAGAAACATATACCTCGCGGTTATCGTAAACAATACATCCCAGGATGGAGTGTCGGATGTGAATATTTGCTGAGACAATATGAAGAATCCGGAGACCCAGAAATAGCCAATGAACTTCTCCACTCTTTGGACAACGCTCGTAGGGATAAATGGAATGAAATAGTTGAAGGGATGAATTTTACTAGGTCTAGTCGAAAGTCGTGGACAACTCTACGGAAATTAGGCGGTGCAAGCGACATTAGAAAACAAAAGTCAGACATCAACCCAAACAAAATTGCTCAACGCATAATTTCAATGTCCAGAGCACCAGCAGACAAACAGTTTACGAAAAGAATCAAAAGAGCAATGCGAATTTCCAAACGCACACTACCAGAAGTTTCACTGTTCGCACGACCATGTACTGAAGAGGAAATAACAACGGCTATAGGATTTGTTAAACGTGGTAAAGCTGCTGGAATGGACGAAATTTTTCCCGAATTCATCATATACTTTGGATCGAAGACCAAACAATGGCTGGCGAAACTCTTCTCGAAAATCATTGAGACGGGAGAACTTCCTACCACTTCCAAAAAGGCAAATATTATAGCGGTACTCAAGCCTGGGAAACCAAACCACTCACCGGAAAGTTACAGACCTATAGATCTACTAAGCTGCTGCTTTAAATTACTTGAACGTGTCATCTATAATAGAATTCAACCTGCTATTGACGAAATAACCCCTATAGAACAAGCTGGATTTCGCCCGAGAAGAAGCTGTGGTGATCAAGTCCTTTCACAAGCGACCTTCATCGAAGCCGGGTTTGAAAAACAGTAGAAAACTGCAACTGCTTTTATTGACCTCACGGCAGCATACGACACGGTATGGGAAAAGGGCCTTACCTTCAAATTAAGAAAAGTTATTCCGTGTAAGAAAATCTCCCGCTTGATCAACAACATTATGAGCGACTGTATATTTCGTGTACAATTGAATGGAAAAGTCAGTAAAAATGGAATCTTAAACAATGGACTACCACAGGGATCTGCATTTGCCCCCTTACTGTTCAATCTGTACACGACAGATATACCGAGAGCCAAATGCCGAAAATTTATATATGCTGATGATATTGTCATCGCAACACAAGACAAAAGTTTTGTAGAGGCTGAACAAACTCTAGCAACGGACCTAACATCATTAAACTTGTACTTCATGAAATGACGGTTATGTCCCAGTGAATCAAAAACCGAGGTATCCTGCTTTCACCTAAATTATCTAATGGCCAACCATCAGTTCACGGTAAACTTTAACGGAACTCCACTACGCTTCAACCAGAACCCTACTTATCTTGGCGTTACGCTGGACAGAACACTCACATTCAAGAAACACCTCGACAAACTGAGCCGCTGCCGCTGCCAAACTGAGATCTCGGAATAATTTACTGCAGAAGTTGACTGGCACATCCTGGGGAGCGTCTGCCTCAACTCTCCGAGTGCAGCTTTCGGACTGGTTTTCCCGACCGCTGAATACTGCTGTTCAACCTGGCTAAACAGCAGCCATATAACATCTGTTGACGTAGAGCTAAATACCACTATGCGAATCATAACAAGCACGCTCAAGCCTACTCCAACACAATGGCTCCCTGTTCTAGCGAATATAACTCCGCCTAATTTACGACACATGAAAATGCTTCAAGCCGAATACGCCAAAATCGAGAGTGATGAAGAATTACAGATACACCAAGATGTTCCAGTCCTCCAACAATTGAGATTAAAATCTAGAAAACCAGCGATAGGAACTGCTTTGAGACTCGATGACTTCAATGTAAACACGGAATGGGTAACCGAATGGAATGCACACAAACCCACTAGAGGCATCCCTCCTCCTGACCCAACCATTGCTATGGATGGTTTTGAACTACCAAGGAAATTATGGTCTAGACTAAATAGAGTCAGGACAAGCTGTGGAAGATGTGCCAGCTCACTGTTCCAGTGGGGCATAACCAACAGCCCCTGCTGCGACTGTGGAGCTGAATCTCAAACGGTGGACCACATAGTGAGTCAATGTCCGATAAGATTATATCCAGGCCCAGTGACAGAATTCCTTACCCTGACACCGGAGGCACTTCTATGGCTGGAAAATCTTGACATTCAACTTTGATTTTTCACCAATTTACCCATCATTTATTTATACTTTTTATACATTTTTCTTCCTTTTTTGTGCAATGTAGTGAATCCATACGAAATAATAATAATAATATGTAAAGTTGGGAGCGAAGTGATTCATACGGCACCGCAAGGCAGTCAGCTGGATTTCAGAGAAGTTAGCTGCTTGGATTGTTCTTGAATGCCAGTTTTGATTAGAGATTGGTCGTAATCAAAACTGGCAATCAGAAACGATCCAAGAAGCTAACATTTCTGAAATCCAGCCGACTTCCTAGCGGTGCCGTATGAATCATTCCGCTCCCAACTGCACGTAATCCAACGGCATAACTGACGTCAATCCATTGATCCGATTGAACTGAAATTTGGTAGGTATGGTCATAGTTCGACTTCCATTATGCGGTGAGCCCAATCCATTTTGACTGTTCATCTGCCGAACGGAAGTGTCACTGTAAAAAATGACAGAAGCTCTATCTCACGGAGCTTGGCTTGCGATGTGTCATTCGAAAAACCTCAAAAAATGTATCTAGAACACTTTTAAGTATTTCTCCAGCTGTCACCTGTCAATAGTTGAAAATGTCAACAGTGAAAACTTTGACATTTGATTATATTGCCGCGGAATTTCTAATTTTTACCTGGCCATTACCACCCAAGACGACCGATCACCCGGGTTTTGATAAGGACGACTCGCGTTTGGTGCAGGACTCAACTCGGACGTCCTTTCCTGCTGAGCGATCGATAACTGATATCGGAAGTAGATTACATGAGGCGTCGTTTAGGTTCGTTTTCAAATGCGAGACGATTTCGGTTCTCCCGCGACGATATCTTCGAAATGAAACTTGCACATCCTGTGAATAAAAAAAAGCTTCGACCTGCGGTGAGCCCCGTTGAATGTTATCTTAGCGCAGGTTTGCTGAAAGTCATATTGGAAAAAAAGATTACATTGATTTCGGGAGAGCGATTTTTTTGAAATTGAATAAGGGTTTTCAAGTTTCCCAGAGTCGAGAAGACATGCAGATTTTCACCAACTTTTCTTTAAACAATAGGTAACTGGCTCTTGGACATTCTCCAATAATTTCTTTTCTAATTTTCCGAGAGTTTTCCAGTTAAAAATGCAAAACCGCCCTGGTCTATCCAGACCGGACTTGAAAAATGGAGCTTGAAATGAAGTGATTGATGACTGACCTTGAATATTTTGTACTAATTATCATACTGTCATAAACAGTTTCCTAATTTTTTTTAAAATAACAAAATAAAAAAGTTCGAAGGACCACCCTTTTATCCTTCGTAACTTTGAAACTAACCTGAAATTTTATAGATATTTTCCCAGCACTCTACTGTCTTTCTACATATAACGCATTTCTTTTCGCCACCAATTCTGCTCCACGCTGTATACAGTAAAAATGGTGGAAAAAATGAAATATGTGGCTATATCCTCTTGGAAGCCGCACCTACTTTTAGCAAGAGAGGGAAATAATTGATATTCAACTGGGAAAATACAACATTAGGTCGATGGAGAACAAAAAGAAAAAGGCCGTCGTGTAGAAATTCAGAACGAAATGTCGCATTAGCAGATTTGAACAAGTAGCATCAGGGTGGTGTGTTCTGGCAACCAGGGCACGTCTTTTGTCACATATTGCAAAATGGGTGGTTCGGAATTCCTCTCATGCATATTTTTTGAATTCGGAAACGGCATAAATCAATGTGACACCTATCTTATCAAAACGAGCATATCCCTATGTTTTACTACCCTCCGTTGGAAGTTGCAATTTTCGCGCGAGATGAAATCAGTCGGAGCTTCTTCGTTCCATCAACATTTTCATGCACCATTGTCCCAGAGATCGATTCTCTAAAAGTCAAAGAAAATTTATTACAGTTCTGGTAACGAGTTATCAGTCAGTAGGTTAGTTGGACGCGTTGTTGCACAACTTTTTCTAGCCTCCATATAATTCCAAACTAGCCTGATGTGGATTTCCAATTTTATTCATTAAACTTCGAGTCACACTAAACTTCATACTGTTGATTACCGATTAGCCAATTTCGGCATCAACTGACCCTAGCGCTTCAGTGAGTGTCATCGGTAAAGCACTAAAGCCTTCACTGCCGGTCAACCGACCACAGTTAAGTTGGCTTCCCAGATGCGAATATTCGGACCGAAAATGCGATTTTATAATAATAATATGTCAAATTTTGAATTTGAGGGCTCTGATTGGCCAATATGACGACTTCGACATTAAATTTCGCGTTTTCTGTCCGAATATTCGCAACTGGGAATCCAGCTTCAACCATATTTACCCGCATCTACCCAAGTTAATTCCTCGGACACTCACGGTTGACATCACCGGTTAACAAATCACAATTGAAGCGGATCACCTCAGAGTGTAAATTAGAAGAGGTACCTACACCTTATAATATGCCAAGCCGACCATAGATTAGTTCACGCTTTGACTTGAATAGCACCTAAAATACCTGGGATAATAGGATTACTGAATTACGAGAGCCACAGCAATTTCCGTTTTTTTTTATCCTACAAAAGCCATTTGGCAAGTTATTCTCTAATCACAGAAACGATGCACCATCCCTTGAGAAAGACTCATAATAACTTCTGGAATAAATTTGTACAACGGAGCCGCTGTCCATCGCTACAGCATTTTCAAGAACATCTTCAAACCGCATTTCGGAAGATTCTTGACGACTCAAACACGCAGTTTTATTCACGACACATTCAGTTTCAATAAATGATTTCCCCCATGGAGACTTCAACTCGGGGATAAGCTACAAATTCGTACAAATGGCGGAGGAGCTTGCCGATTTATGCGAAGCTGCTGGCCTTTCTAAAGCTCTCTTAGACAAAACTTTGATCAATTGTTCTCAAATTCTAAAGATGTCGAGCTGAAATGAACATACAAGATACGACTTACGAGAGAACTAACTTGATAATATGTTGAGCCGTTAGGAAGGTATTGAAGATTAGGCTACTGAGAAAAAGCAATCTAGATATAAACTGAAATCCCATCAGATTTTCTCAACATAATTGAACTGACGTGCACACTCAAACTTGGGATGTTTAAGGGATGCTTCACCCTTAAACAACCGCAAGATTAATAAATATGTGGAAAATGCAGCATTATACATAGGTATAGCGGTAAGATGCTGTTGAAATGAAAGTATGTGTCTTGTTCTTGTCAGTATTGATCATGCCAACTGAGTTTTCCGTCTAAGGTAACTTCCGGTGCGCCGTTTGATCTTTGAAAGCATCTCTGGGAAAGCCACAAATAGCTTTAGTTTTATTGCGAGACGGAACGTAGGTAATCTTCTAGTGGCATGCAAATATCCGTGATACACAAAGTTAAAAACAGTTCCTGCAATTTGAGGAAACTACCAAGTAGGTTGAGCTCACTTATTGGTTTTGCAAGTGTATAAATCGTTCGGCATTTGAGCTGCAGTGTTGAAGTTCAAGTGCCGACATATTGATCCGATCGACTTGAAATCAGGTATATGCACACAAACCAAAAAGTTCCCAGGTAGCACATTAATTCTTGTTTTTTATCCCGAAGTTAAAAAATATTGAAGATAATGGACTTGAAACTCGGTATGCGGTGGTAGTTTAGGCCCTTGCCCCCGGTCCCTTGCCCCTTGCCTTGTCCGGTCATGAGAACAGCCTGACAATTTCTTTTTTGAGACGAGTAGCTCCTATTCCGGAACACTGCTGTAGCCGGCAGCTTAGTAGGCACAAACTTGTAAATTAAACCGTCACGGATCATCCACTGCGGATCACTGGCTTCTCCTCGATTTTACGTCGCAATCCAAGATAGAAAGGATCGGTGATGAGGGCGTCTTTGGACAGTACTTCCTCTCTGACCTTCAGGACTTCAGAAACGCAACGGGACAGCGCATCCGGGACGACGTTGAGCGCACCCTTTCGGTGTTCCAAAACGAAATCGAACTGCGAGAGGCGCTCGCTCCATCTTGCCAGTCTGCCCGTTGGGTCCTTAGTCCTAAAAAGTCAGAGAAGAGAGTAATGGTCCGTCACCACTTTAAACCTCGCACCCTCCACAAACGTTCGGGGTTTCTCGAACGTTCGGGGTCGCTATAGTTTCTTTCGAGATTTGTGAGAGTCCTGCTGGCGTAAGTAATAATCCTCTCTTTCCTTGATAGTCTGCGTCAGTACTGCGCCAAGATCAGTGTTGGACGTGTCGCACTGTATGGTGAACTTCTTCGAGAAATCCGGTTCCGCGCCATCTCGGCTGCTTTAGTCCATGCGACTCTGGTGCCTTTCTTGATTCTCTTTGTTAGGTCGTTTATAGGCAAGCTGAGGGATGAGAAGTGAGGTATGAAGCGGCGGTACCACGAACAGAGACCTTGAAACTTGAAATCGCTTCACCTCTGTCACGTTCCTTGGGACAGGGATAATCAATCATGGCTTGAACATTCGCTGGATCGCTTCGCAGATCCTTTCGGTCGACGACAGAGCCTAGACAGTTGAGAGGAGGACGAAAATAGAAGTTGCATTTGTCGGAATTGATAGCGAGGTTTGCCTCGCGCCAGGGCCGGCTTTAGAGTGTGAAACTTTGGAGGGGCGCCTGAGCGCCCTTCATCTCTCTATTATCTGAATAAAAATACGCAGTCTGTGCAATTTTCAGTTATTATCAACACTATTGTTATCATTTAAAAAAAAATTGCTTGGGATGCTATTTTTTCATTCATTAAAAGGCGCATTACAGAGCTTCGCCTTGGGCGCCAAAAGCTGTAAAGCCGGCCCTGCCTTGCGCAAGCGCTTAGCGACCTCCCCGAGGAGAAAGATGTGCTTTTCGTAAGAAGATGTGACAATAATATTGTCTAGGTAGGCGAACATTTTTGGTTCTAACTCTGGTCCGAACACTGAGTCCATGAGTCCACCAACTCGAAAGGTAGCACCTTAAAATGGAAAAGACCACGGCCAGGGAGTCCAAAAGCTGTTTTCTCTCTACTATCCTGATTGCAAGGAATTTGCCAGAACGCACCTCTTGAATCAATGGATAAGAGATATTTGGCATCGCGCAGCATGCTGAAGATCCTGTCGACTCGAGGAAGAGGATATGAAGCCCGTTTTGTGACTGGGTTTGATTTTCGATTGACGAAACAAAAACTGAACTCGCTGGACTTCTCATTCACAGTTGGAACGGGGCTCGTCCAAGAGCTAGAACTCGGTTCTATGACACTCAACTGCAGCTGAAATGTTCTTTGAATATTCTAGGGGTTTCTCGGGAATGATTCAGAGGACATTTTCTGAATATTTTATGGAATGATCCTTAAATATTCTCTGATTACTTGAAAGGCAAACATTTCAAGTTCTTGGAATATTATTTCAACATTCCTGAATATCCAGCATTTTCTGTGAATATACAAATATTCCGGTGTAAATATGCGTGAAACATTTATAGAAAATACTGCGCTATCTGGGATTATTGAATCTTTTGAACAATCATCATTTTAATCTTCATAACTTTCTTGTTCTTTCACACTTAGGAGACCCGTTCTGTCGATCGTCACTGGTAACATTTCGTCAGCCTTACAATAGAGTATTAATCTTTTGAAAACATTCTCTTTTTTTGATGGAATCGAAAACTAAATATATTGAAAAATAACTGACCCGTATTTTTTTATTTAGCCAAAAATCGTATCGTTTGGCCGCAATACATAAATGAAATTTCTATATTCTGCCTATTTCTGACGTCATTTACACAGGCAGTATAGGCGGTGACTCGCTGTAACGTCAGAACTAGTTGATGTTATTTATTTATTGCGTCCAAACGATACGATTTTTGACTAAATAAAAGAACACGGGTTAATTATTTTTCAAAAAAGTTTCTATTTCAATCAAAAATTTTCTTCAGTATAATACTCTATTCGAACTATAAAATTACTCTGCCAAGTTGACGTGCTCGCGAGATGAAAATAAATGGAGTGTCCCATGTCGAAGCAGTCCTGTGCAAGAGGAGCAGAGAGAATGTTATTGAACCAATTGCCAAGCTCTCATGCGGAAGTCCCAGAAACTATAAATATTGTGAAATTGCGACAAGTCATTTCTCAAAGAGACCATTGTGCGTTCAGGTAGAGTTCTCGATGAATGCGTTGCTTACACCGTTGAAGTGAAAAGAGGGGCAAAGTGAATTGGACAAGATAGCAATTTCTGAAGTAGGTACAATTGTGTGTAAATTCGACACTGAATAGTGCCTAATTTTCATGTAACCATGTTCTTATGGAACTTCAAAAAGTAACCTGCCGTGCTGGATGTTTCTGAAGAGGGTGGTGGATTGCAACTGCTGTACCCACCTACCTACACTCCCAGATAACCACATTTTGTGCAGGTTCAAGCTTCATGTCCTGCAGCCCCCTAAGACTGCTTGAGCCATAGAGATTTTCGATTGTTGTAGACAGAAGAAAGTTTGTACTTGGCGATAGAGCCAACCTGGTAGGTTTGTTTTCGCAATTCAATTATTCTAGAAGAGACGAGACGCTTCGAACAAAATTTCACTCGAGGAACCCTGATAATGCTCGACATGGAAGTATCGCGTCGCCCACAACAGGTTTTTGCTCCACTTTTGAAAATAATGGCAAGTTCACATTCGAGTGGCCAAAATAAATAGAGGAGTGGATACAGTTGGCTCCGTAAATTTCAGAAAAGTCCAAAAGTCACGGTGTCTGAATTATTGTACTGATGCTATCGTGAGTTACGGAGTTTTTTCTTCTTCTGATAAATTTTTGTGTTAAAGGGTGAAAAGTACAAGGAAAATCGTTTCAAAAGGAGTGACCCGTAGAGCAAAAGAAAATGCACGAATCATTTTGAAACTTGATTTCCAACAATTTCTGTGTGTGCCCGGGAAAAATTCTGTTGAAGTAAAATAGCTTGGCAAACACACCAATGAACGTACGGTGTTTCTTTATTCTTTTCCAGTTTCCAGGCCAGTATAAATGTGCGGTAGTTACAGGAGTGCGGCTGCCGCTTACGTTAAGGGCCACACAAAGCTAATTTGATACCTGCACTACATCTCTATACCTACGTGTTTTGAGAAACATACAGAAATAACAAGCACTGAGCGCCAACGGCGTGCTGCTCTTGTTGTGAGAAGAAAAGTGAATTCAGAGTCCGCGGAGAGAACCAGCACATCAAAAGTCTTATCGATTATTATTTTTACACTTCTTCTGGTGCTGTGCTCCTTCAGGAGGTATTTTCGTTGCTCAATCTTCTCTCTTCTCTTTTGCCTCTTCCACCATCCCCCTTGGGAAATATAAACTCGTGGTAACCTGTCTTTGCTTTTGTACCAATTAGATCCGGAGGGCAACGCGTGAAGTGCAACACGGGATTTTACTTAACCGCCATCGCTTATTATCGAACAACGATAAATCCCTATTTCCATCGATTTGCCAGGCAATACAAGCGCAAATTGACAATCGCCGCCATCGACGGCGATTTTTCGCCCAAAAAGTTTCAAAATTGAAACAGATGAACTCGCGGGCTTATTAAAAATAATATTCTCGTTGCAGTGCCGCGCGAGCGACTTTTTCGTTTATCTTCCGAATGAATAGGAGCCATAAAAGAAACTCGGCAATAATTTATCAAGATATCGCAAGCACTGCATGATAGTCGCTGGGAAAAATTCTCCGGTCGTGTCACTGTACCAGGGCATCAGAAGCAGCGCTTGGCGCATATTAAATTTCTTTTGTCTTTTCCTTCTTTGGAATATTTAATAAATTCTTTGCATCACAAGATGCGGAATTCCGGCAGTAATCAGAAGTCCTAATAATGCAAGAGATATGGCTTTTTATTTTCTCATCATTTTTACGTTGCGGGGGTAATTCAATTTTTGTAAGGGCCGCGCTTCATTAATGCCACGCTTCTTATTCTGCACGGAAAGCAAAAACGTACTTTTTCCCGCGAATAGTTCGTAATCAACCTGACGATGGTTTAATTTCTGCGAATGGGGGAACACTGCCGAAAGAGAGGAGAAATCGGACGCCGTGGAATTTTTCAGTTTCCCTCCTCGCCTCACACCGGGAACTGGGCTGCTCAATTACTGCGCGCGGAAACTTTCCGGAGGCTTCGCATTCAAAAAGAATCCAATCTAAACAGTTTATTTTTCGATTGGTTTCCAACAAAAGGCTGTAAACTGACATAATAGAATAATAAAACTTGGAAGTGTCGAATAAGTAAGCTTTCCTGTGTTCGAGGGTGACACTCTTGAATGAAGCCAGAACAATTAGCCCGAACCGGAGGAGAAACTGTTCAGTGTTCCTTTCCTCTCTCAGCAGGGAAAGCTCGTTCGCGCGCTCCTCTTGTATCGAACGCTTTTCTCATTCAACAACTGCTTCGGAAGCTCCGCTCTCTCGCTCCCTCTTTCTCCTTTTCTCTGTCTGGTTTGGGGGACTAGGGGGGCGGTGGAGAGAGAAACGCCGGGACGCCGTGTCGCCCCAGACGAAAGAGAGGAGCAGAGGATGGGCGGGTTTATAGTAGAACGTATTGCACTGCAACCCTATTTTACCTGACACCAATAATTTACAATTAAGGCCCTCAATTATAACTTAACTACCTCGCTGTAAACTGATACCGTCTAAATATGCTCTAATTAATTAGCGTTCAGGGCCTTAAAAACAAGTTTCGCTACAGCGCCACAGCAACTTTGTAAATACTGTTAAAAACTGCGAAAAAAAAACCTTTTAAGTAGGTATAACGCATCACTGATTCTCTTTTGAGTCCAAAACATGCCACTTTACAAGCCAAGGCCAGAAGGACAAATTGGTAACCATGGGGATCTTGATGCAACGGATGGTTACCAGTTTTGCATTTTCAACCACCCTGATGGACTCAATAAGTGGCTAAGTATGTGATGGCGCGGCATGCTCCGTTGATGGTCATCTCCACCAAAGAGGTTCACCAGACTCACCTCTTCTGGAGGCCGATGAGATCAATTTTACTATAGTTCAATTGATGTACAGCTTCAGTCATGACAGCATTTGATAACATTTTAATTTTATATTTTTATAGATATTGATACTCGTTTCTAAATTCAACTCAGTGGCGGACTGAGGGGGGGGGGGCGGTCCACCCCGGGCCTCGGGGCCTCAATCATCTGATGGGACCCCCAATTCCTTTTGTTTGTGAAAATACTGCGAAAAAAATTGGGATAAAATCCAAAAATTCCAATTTTTTTACTCAATGGTCATTTTTTTCGCATATTACTGAAGTGGGTAACATTGTTTTTTTTTCCTTCATTATAAAGTTACCTTGGCAGGCCCCATGACAACAGGTTTGGGGGCCTACACGCAGGCAATAGAGGTGTGTCTGCATCACGGAATCTCTAAGAATCATTCTCATTTTAGGCTCTAGGGGCCCTGGCCCCGGATATCATAGTGCCAGGGGCCTCAAGCCTGCTTTGAAATTTTGTATTTCATGATTTCTTTCCAAAAGAGGGTTTCAAAACAACAAAATTATCTTGTATGCGCGTTGCAGGTAGTGGAAATGCATATTATTCTTGATTTTGTATATACGAGTAGGTTTTAGCATTGAGTCAACAGTCCAAATCCAATTCAACATCCGGTGGTCAGTTGCATAGCCAAGGGGGGCGAGTGACCTCACTTCCCCACCCCCCAAGCGCCCACGGCACTTCATCCCACACTAAACCAATAAGTAGAGAAAAAAATTCTGGCGAAAATTTTTAAGAAGCGCAAAATTCTTCTTGGAAGAAGTTTGATCATCAAGTAATTTTGGTGAAAACGTCAAAAACCGAGACCGCAGAATGCATGAAATATACCGATTATCATCAGCATTATTATTATTATGCCCAAAAAATTTCGCCTGCGGCGCTACCTCTTTCCAACTTGAACCTTCGTCGTTGCCTTTGCCCTCAAACTCTGACTATGCAACCGTGTTTTGTAGTCAAGTTAACAACTCATTTTTTTGTTTCTTAGGCTTTTGCTCAATCACGGCGGGGTAGGGCGGGCCAAAAAGTCTGCCGGCCCCCCTTCAAATTGTCAACTTTCACTCCTTAGGGGCCCCATCTCATAATTCCGCCCAGGGCCCCCAATTCCCTTAGTCCGCCACTGATTCAACTGTGCGTGTTCAACTGTGTTTTTTACTTCGGAACGTGCAGTCAGGTTTGAGGTTTGCTTGTCCTTGAAAAACGTATCGTATAAAGGTTTGAGAGCTACTGGCTAGCAGGTTTTTCATCGACGCTGCCATTTTATTTCACCGACTGTAACAGTTAACCAAAAAGCTATTCAACAAAATAATGATAACAAGTCACTTACGTCTTCTTCACGTTCTGATGTGAGTAGAAATGACTTATTGCTGAATCTTGCCGAGAAATTTTCTGTACTTCGACTTGGTTACGTGCGTTTTAATGTCTGATTCTGTCAGTTGGCTGCGTTGAATGACCAGTGTCTGTTAGCTGCCATTGCGGATTCATTGGCCCAGTATTTTGAGTCCGGTCTATACACAGGTCTATGCATTGAGCTCATAGCACTGTACAGTACGATGTAAAATGCCATCAATATCTGTAATTAAATTGAGTACCTCCCACCTAGTTCTATTTGAATATATTAGGTATAAGTACTAGCTGAAAATAATATATTTATTACCCAGGGAGTCAGAAAAAGCCACGAGTACATTTCCGTGTTGTTGTGGAAGTAGAGAACTGCATCACGACAGAATTATGCTTATTCGTCGTGACCATTGCGAAATTAAAATGTGCCCTGGAAATAATGCATTCATGAAACTTTACCGTAACATATTCACCGCAGATAAAGGACTTTGTCACATAGAGCCCGCGGAGGGGAAAACATAATCCGGAAATTTATTAGTTTCATACCCTTTTTTGCGGGAGACTTATTGTTATGGTGTGTTGCAAAAAAAAGAGGTAAAGTGAAATATGGCATTATGTAAATGAATATTAAGCAAAAGGCCAGCAGGGCAGTAATGGCTTAATTATTTCACTTTTTTAATGGATTCGAATAAACTTTCTGGACGGTGTTCAACTTGACAAAAGTTGGAATTAGTTACGCTGCGGTTCTTTGTGAGCATCATTGTACTGGTAAAATATCTTGGTCCTCTAAGCTATTGTTTACAATGAACCTCCCGTGTACAACGTGACTCTAAAACAAACGAGGAAGATCAATAAATGCAGTAGAATCCAATCATATGAGAACGAAAAGTCAAGAAATGATTGAAAGAGGGCGTCTGTGATTCAGCCTACATGTGATGAGAACCGAGCTGCCTGATATAAATTACTGCATAAGCTTTGCATCGTCATCATCAGATTTACTCATATTACCGAGGTGAAGCCGTGCGTGCTATCCGATAACTGCTATATAACGTTGTTTTGTATCTCAAAAACTATGTTCCGAATGGCGTAAGAGCACCACGATAGAGACTGGCCGTTGAAGCGGGAGCCAATCTGTACGGCTACTGTCCGGTTCTGAGTTGCCACCTGGTCCCTTGCTGAGTGCCTCTAGGGGTAGTCTGGTCCTGTCAGGAATAGAGTTCCAATCTACCTTCAGGAAGCCGGGTTGTGACCCTTTGATGAGTTTCAATCCAACTCGAGGAAGCCGAGCTGAGACTCGATGACGACGAGCTACGGTTGTTTTCTAGGAATCTGAGCTGAAACGCGTTGATGATGAGTTTTAATTCGTCTATAGGATGCCTCATTCTATTGAGACGGAGATGAGACCTCGGAAGGTATCCGTGCCCTTGGGTGCCCTAGCACGTCAGATCTACTAGCCTACGTCTGGGCTTGATCTATAATAATGATATCCTAATAAATTTTGAAAACCGCTGAAAATACATAGTTATACATATCACTGGAATTGCAATAGAATTGCGCTTGTTCAAATAAGGATTTGAACCCTTCAATTAGGTAGTAATAATAATTGTTGCGGACAGGGGCCAATGTTCTTTTAAATTTTTGTCCTTCATCAACTACTAGATTATTAGCAGGTTTTTCAGTAACGATAGATAATAGTGATGACGATAACACAACAAAGACATGTTTGGATCAGTGGGGGATTATCAGTGGGGTTTTGTTAAGATGGCTTTCTTGTTTCATTCCTTTTTCCGGGGCATCACCGCACGATAGTAGATGCCCCAGTACTGAGGAACGCGTGGAAAAGTCCATCTGGCCCAGAGCGGATTCAACCCGGGACCTTGGCCTTCGAAAGCGAGGCCAAGCTCACCTTGCTAACGACTGGGTAAATAGGTACTTGATCGTTCAAGTGAGCGTACGATGCTCAAATTTTCCCCAAACACGCGTTCATGATTCGTCCGTTTGGAAAAAAGTGAGCATCGTTCGCCAACTTGAGCAATCGAGTATTTGATCGCTCGTTAGCTCAGCGGAAAGGCTCAAGAATAACGACTATCTGGCTCAACTATGGAAGTTGTAGGGAAGAGGGCTCAGCCTCAAAGCTGAGGATCCAGAAAAAGGGTCTTCGATTTTGAGACAAGTTTGCGGGGGCCTATTTATTAGTAGTCTTTAGTGTAATGGAACCAGCTTTGTGGAGTATCGCATTGGAAAGCTAGCTACTTGAAGAATTCAGTAAGTATACATAAATTATCAGTAAGGGGGCTTTATTCAAGAAGCAACCAGTTAATGTATTGGGGCTATCAGAAGGCAAGAGGCAAACACACTAGTGGCATACCGGGGTGCCGGGTGGAGGCCCAAAGATGGGGATTACTAGAGTAGAAGCCATCAGAAGATTGAAGTTCAGGGCCTTTAGTGAAAAAGTAAAAAACCTAAGTATATGTATATGAATGCTATTGGCAATACGTGAATGAGGAGGAGCCCTCAGGAAAAAAAAAGAAGCGTTTTATTTCTTAGTATGGAGGCTGTCTGGCCCGACTCTTGGGACCATCAGAATGTAGGCTACCAGAATTCATTGGACGAGAGCCTCAAGACGGGGGCTCTTCAGGAGTGATGGCAGCAGAATAGAGTTCAAATAAGTGACACTTCGCACTGATGAATTCTGATAGCTTCTATTTTGATGGTCTTAAAAGTCGGGCCAAAGTCCGATTCACAACTGCTGTAAATATTGATTGATCGTATTTAAGGATTGTCGGGGCTGATAGTCGACAAGAAGGAGTCAAACTCTTCAGAGGGAGGATGCAGAGTACTTGGTGTAGGGGTGTGCTGAAGAAAGTGTAAAATCTCAAGGCTGTTTGAGGGTGATGTTCAAAAATTGAGGCTGCCTGGGTACAGGGGCTATTGGAAGAAAAGGGCGAGCTCCTTTTGTAGTACGTATTGGACTCGTGTGATGAAAGCCCGAGTTTAGGGACACTTGAAAAACACAAATGGGGCGAACTCTTTTAAATAGACTTGCAGAAAATTCGTCACGGCAAGATTATTCCATTGGGAATTTGATTTTAGAATTCGCTGGAAACTTTCATATAACATCTACAGAGTCTTCGTCTAGATGATTTGAATTCTTGATATGCTATAGAAATCCAAAGAGTCAAAAACGGGCGAGAATTCTCATGCACTGGACTCAAGAAATTAAATATTCCAAAAGTTGAGTTTGTACGGAAAATCAAACCATCACGGAATAGGTTCAGCTAGAAAATCGAATCTCATATCACCTCCACGAAATCCGATTTTCTCATAAAATAACAATTCCGGGTGAATAGTTCCATTTGAATGAAACGACATCGCCGGCGGATGTGAAATTTGACATCTGCGTCAAAAAAGAATGTGTTTCTGAGTTTGAATAACTTTTATTGACCTTATTCGAAAATCCACTGCCATCTTTTGACGATATGAGCCGGTGAAAGCCAGCATGGTGTAAGTCATAAAACATCATTTTGAGATATGGCCCTGCGAAGTTAGAAGATCCAATTTGGATGTACAGCGAGGCAGAGAAGCGGAGGCGTGTAATTTTTTTGCAAAAAGTGCTGCGTTTTTATTTTTAGCCTCAAAAATAGAGCAAGAAAAGGAGATTCTGAATATGTCAAAAATCGAAAAACTCAAAATTGTGACTTACACCATTGTGGTTTTCATGGGCTCATATGTTGAAGTGGAGATATCTGGGGAGATTGAGTCCCAAACCAAAATCCACCAGATTTTCCCATGTCAACTTTATCAGCGTGATCCCTGATATCAACACGACAAAAGCGCGCCCGTCGCCAGTGACATAGAAACAAAATAATATTTATCATCACTATGGTATTATTCAAGTGTTTGTAATTTGTGGTTTCTTCAGTCATTCCCATGTCATTCTCCAGTGGAAGGGCTGTCCAGTGCTTGAATCAGCTTGGATGGTGCGATGTACCCTTATGAAACGCTGAAGTGGTGCAACGTGCAAGCCAGCAAGACGATGGACCTTGGCAGTTTATCGTCGTAACTTTTCTTCCCCGATGTAATGAAGTGTACGCCGCAAATCTTGTGGCATTTTGTAGGCTGGCATGAGACCTTTTCACAACTTCTTTTTCTACGCGCTTTACCCAGACCTCCGCCTCTTTGCTGAACGCGTGAATTGAAAGAAACATTTCGACTTTCGGCTGTGTCCGACTTGCAGCCAGGTACACAGCACCTTGTATACCCCTTCATAGACTACCCCTTTGCTGTTGCGACTTCCCACCATTGGTAGGTCGCGGTGTTTCACAACATGGATTAACAAATCAAACTCAGCAATTTAGCAGCAGCCACAAACGATAACAATAACCGGTTACAACAGCAGCAGCAACAACAAGACAAAATAACGAAGATGAGAAAAAATTCGGAAAGCTGCGTGTACTTAGAACGTAAACGACCTCGTAATGACAAATTCAAATACGACACTTGACTGGAAGAAGTCGAACTGACATCTATGCAATATTGTAGTTATCTACCTTACCTACACTGTGGGGACCCGTTTCCCATGATGCATTTCATTTACGAATAAGGTCAATACCGACAGTTTATAAATTAAATAAGTCAAGAGTGCCTCCGAGTTTGAGAACGTCTGGCGGAACTAGCCTCGTTCTTGTCAAAGTTTAACAAATTTAATACAGAAGGAGTAAGTCTAGGAGCTGGCGACGGATCTTTCATATCATTCCAACAAAGATACAATGTTAATCTCAACATCCCCCTACATCTCCTGATGGCCAGAACGAACCTTTCCCGGCTGGTAGCCGGGGCCTTTGGCCATTATAGCTCTTTAAAGGAAAAAAAAAAACAAATTGTACGTGTCCTTTATATTGTGCTATTTTGTCAACGTCAAAGGATTATCCCGATAGCTCAATTGAACATGTGCAAGCGGAATGTCCGCAGCAGCTAGGGTGGGCGCGAGGTTCAGCGAGCAATGTCCCAAACGGGCCCGGGTTCGAAACCCACCAAGTTCAATCTTTTTTTTAAAGAAAATCGTTATTTTCTATTTTCAAAGCAATTTAAATTCAAAATACTGATTCCTTACTGGATTCTTGACTTTTTTCCGATAATTCGGCAACGCTTTTTCTATATTTTCTTGTTACTTTTCACACGGACTAGGTACTTAACAAGCGAACGCTATACTGAATTATCGGAAAAAAGTCAAGAATCCAGTAAGGAATCAGTATTTTGAGTTTAGATTGCTTTAAAAATTTGAAGGAACGATTTTCTTTCGAAAAAAAAATCGGGCTCGTTGGATCTCGCGCCCATTCTAGCTGCTGCGAACAGTTCGCTTGCACTTGTTTAATCGAGCTGTCAGGGTAATCGTTTGACGTCTCAAAATAGCCCGTTATAAAGGACACATACAATTTATTTTTTTCTTTAAAGAGCTATAACGCCCAAAGGCCTCGGCCAGCCGGTCAGAACCGTTCGTTCGTTCGGAAAAGTTCGTTCTGGTCATCAGGAGGTGTGAGGGGGTGTTTAAATTAACATTGTAGCTTTGTTGAATTGATATGAAAAATCCGTCGCTAGCTCCCCGTCTATTCACCTCATTCGAAATTGCACTGCCATCTTTTGACGATATGTCGAAGTGAAGATATCTGGGGGGATTGAGTCCCAAACCAAAATGCACCAGATTTTCTCCTGTCAACTTTATTTATAATGTCAACACAACAAAAGCGCGCCCGTCGCCAGTGACATAGAAACAAAATAATATCTTATTAGATATTAGATATCTTATTTAATAATATCTCTTCATTAGAGAGATAGGATGCCGGATCACTGAACAAAATCACGAGAAAAGATCCAGCGAGTTTTTACTCCAACGCATCAGTCTGGCAATAATTCGCGGGAATGCAGCATCAATTATGGGTACTTTCCCTGCTGGAAACATTGGGGAACAATTTTTATAGTGTTGTGAAACTTTTATTATACAATATTTTTATTAAATAAAAAAAAAAAAATAAAAAATTAAAAAAAAAAAAAAAAAAAAAAAAATAATATCTATTATCACTATGGTATTATTCAAGTGTTTGTTATTTGTGGTTTCTTCAGTCATTCTCCAGTGGAATGACTTTCCAGTGCTTGAATCAGCTTGGAAGGTGCGATGTACCCTTATTATGAAACGCTGAAGTGGTGCATGTGCAAAGCCAGCAAGACGACAGACCTTGGCAGTTTATCGTCGTAACTTTTCTTCCCTGATGTAATGAAGTGTACGCCGCAAATCTTGTGGTATTTTGTAGGCTGGCACGAGACCTTTTTACAACTCTTTTTTCTACGCGCTTTACCCAGACCTCTCTCTTCTTTCGTCTTTGGGGAACGCGTGAATTGAAACTTTCGACTTTCGGCTGTGTCCGACTTGCAGCCAGGTAGGTACACAGCACCTTGTACACCCCTTTGCTGTTGCGACTTTCCACCATTGGTAGGTCGGTATTTCACAACATGGATTAACAAATCAAACTCAGCAATTTAGCAGTAGCCACAAACGATAACAATAACCGGTAACAACAGCAGCAACAGCAACAACAAGACAAAATGACGAAGATGAGAGAAAATTCGGAAAGCTGCGTGTACTTGGAACGAACGTAAACGACCTCGTAATGACCAATTCACATACGACACTGACACTTGACTGAAAGAAGTCGAACTGACATCTATGTAATATAGTAGTGATCTACTTTACCTACTCTGTGGGGACCCGTTTCCCATGATGCATTTCATTTACGAATAAGGTGAATAAGGACTAGGATCACTTTAATTTCGACAGACGTTTTTGAATTCACAGGCACTCTTGACCCATTTAATTTATGAACTCTCGGCATAATTATGATGGATTGATATCATCAATCGTTCACAAATTAATAAAAACCTTTCATTATGAATTTGAATTAACTCCTTGCCTTCCTAATCTTGATTTTTCCACAACACCTATCGAATAGGTCCCTGTACCACCAGAATGCGGAAAAACATTTGCTTCCTCCCGAACTCCTATTTCACCCTTTCATTCTATCTCTTGAGCTCTATGTTGGAAAATGGGACACAATTTTTCCTACAAATCAAACCGAAACCAAATCCGATTAAAAACTGACGTCCTTGAGCCGAAGTGCAGCGAAAAATCAAATCTGAACAGCAACACGTTCGACGGTCTGCTCCGCACTCGTGACCGCTACAGCGGCCGTCTCTGTAGAGTAATTGCGTTGAAACTTTGAGTAAGTACGGTTAATAAAAAGAAAATCGCGGAAGAGTGGATTTTGAACGTCAACCGGAATACCCTGTGCAGTTGGAGCTGAAAAATGTCCGAAACGGATGACAAGGTATTACTATAAGACGGCGGTCCCGCCAGATCCGTTACATGGCCGGGGTGGAACACCGGATTGTTCTTTTTCGGACTTCTCCCCTTTTCCTGCGAGTCGATCTCCACGGGCTGTGCGTTGAAAAATTAAACGCGATTTTTCCGACAAATTCTTCCGGAAACAAATCCGATTATAACAAGGCGCGCCCTTATGTGCAGCGGCAAATCAAATTTGAAGCGTTTTCGGCATTGAGAATGGCTGAATTTGATTCAAGTGATAATGGGGGAGCTCCACCCTCGCACTGGAAGATGTGCAACAAGCAGATAAATATTTCACTTAATATTTACCGTAACAATTGACTTAGCCGGAGTTGACATTGTGCCAGTTGTCAAGTGCGAGCCTGATGGCGTTCTTTCCCCTACATTTCGACTTTATTATACGTAGCGGCGTTTTGTAGTTGATCACACGGGGCTGTCTAGAAAATTGCTTTTTGCTTATAAAGTCTTGAAAGCCTCTTAACATGTTTGTGCCTCATAGAAGTATCAAGGTGCGTTCGCCATTTCTGCACAAGATATTTGTTTGCATACCAGAAAAACAAAGCATGGCTTGTGAAGAAAGGAAGCGAAGAGAGAGAGAAAGATAAATTAATTATTGCTCCACATCGGCGAAGCCCAAATTAGACACTCTGTACGGTCCTGGCGGGCGCAGTGTTGGTGGCAGTGCTAGTGGTGGCATGCTTCCTCCCCCACGTTGTCATGGCGATGTGGAGATGCTTCCAACGACAACGGCGTCAACGTCGCCGGTGTTTAGACCACGACCGGTGGCACAACTGACGACATGACAAAGGACCGACCGGCCACGGTTGACGCCGTATCAGTTTTTCCCTATACAGCCCCCTTCCCCCATCATTTCTCTCTCTTCCCACTTAGCGCCTTATACAACTCCCGATTTTCTTCGGCGACTTCACAGGTCTTTGTTGGGTTTTATTTATGGTGCTTATTGGAAAAAATATTGCCGTCCTTGTTGTCGGACAAGAAGAGGAACACCCACCACTAGACTGTTATCGATATTTATCGGAAATATACTGGCACGCTTTTGAATCCGGTGTTCTCAGAAGTGTTTTCATCTCTAATGAGAGATTCGAAAGCAAAAGAAATTTCAAGCATCTACGCGTCTGCTGCTTATTTGTCTGTTTAGATACGTTCAGTTCTTGCCACAAAAACAAGCTCTACAATAAGGTCCACCAAAGTATATTATTGGCTTCGCCATTGATTCTTTCTTGTTTTTCTGTGTAAATCTGAACAGAATTGGAGCTACAAAAATATTCCAAGGTGGGAATAGTATACAGCCGAGAACAATAGTTAGAAAGAAAAATAGCTGCGAAGTGGATATAAAACGTTCACACAACTTGCATTTTGTACTAACTCGATCAGTGTCAATGCAAACACACCTGTTGACTATGCAGGTGGAGTTCTGGAGCGGAATAAGTTAAAAAAAAATCACTTGGTGGAATGTTATCAACATCATACCAATAACTAACAAACTTGACGTATTGTGCGACAGTGTGCGACTCAACTTTGTTTTTCGAGTATGTATTTAGTTCAGTACTAAACAAATTAACTTTCAAGGGGCTCCAACTAAATAACTTTTGCAACAGTCAAGTAGTCTCTTTTTTTTTGTCTTGTTTGCTGTCAGAACTGAGAGTTCGGCAACTGAGTTGGAAGTTTGAACAAAAATGCTTTGTTGCTATCGTAACTCAGGCAAGGTTGCCTGATAGTGCAAGATCTGATGACGTCACTGATGACGATGAATCATCTATCCAAACAAAACCGTCCCCTCCTGCTCCTTTGCAGGTTTTTTTACGGATTTATTGTGATATTCTCAATAGTAATATAACAAGTGCTTGGTGTTTTTTCAGTTAAATCGTTTTAACCCGAAAACAACTGTCAATCACGAGGAAAAAGTAGACCCGATATTATCTGACTAAAATCCCGAGACGTAGTCGAGGGATTTTGTCCAAGATAATATCGGGTCTACTTTTCGAGTGATTGGTAGTTGTTTGAGGAATTTCAAACATTTAACTCGAATAAAACACAGAGCCCGAGTTAAATTTTGCAGATTATCGCCCAAATAGACTACTAGTAGAAATAGTAGGTCCAATGTATCATTGTATTAAACTGTCAATTTCAAAGCATGCCTTGTTGAAAAAAAAATCAATTTCAAGAGAAGGGTAAAAATGTTTGTTTTTTCTTCTTTCTAATAACTGAATACACTTGTGAAGCTCACTACTGAATCAAGCTAATTCTGCTTGGCTAAATAATAATTATCTTGCCATGAGTGGTACTTCACAATACAGTAGTTTCACATGGGCAGTAGATTGGTAGAGCTAAAAACTAAATGTCACTAACAGCTGTTGACAGCGCATGAAAGGAGAGTGCACAGTCGCGGATTGAGGAAGGGGCCTCGTTGCTGAAAACAATGCTGAAACGAAGTCTAATAGGTTGTAAAATTGTATTTTAGTAAGTCGAAGGCCCTTTAAACGCACTAGTACTAAAATTTTAGTCGAAACAAGTATAAATACAGTCGTTTCAATTCCATATTATTTGTGGGCCCAAAAATATTTCAATCCGGTGCTATTACCTAGTGTGCATTAATCACCTCCTAATGTGCATTAATCGATAGCCTAAACCGAGTCACGTGGGTCTCATTCGGTTGTTCTGATTGGTTGAATTGGGTATGTGGGCGATAATCAGTAAAATCATTATTTTATTACACGCTTATCAAGGGATGTTGATACATGAAATATTGTGACGAATTCGATTGCCAATGACTGTCACATACTGCACAAGATGTGTAACAGGTGTCAAATCTGTAAAGTGTAGCTTTCCTGTCTTATGCAGTCCATGACCTAAACTACTATATAAGACACCTGAGAAATTTTTGCAATCGGTAAAGTGTCGCAAAGAAAGCATTGGCGCCTAACAGGCACCTTTTTGACTTCTCACATCTCACCTCGGGTTCCACCAAAATTTTAAGAGCAGATTAAATCTATCACGCTGATAGTTGCTATGCACCAGCCAATAGGATGGCCAGTTGCTTAGTTACTATCAGAGTGATAAAGTTATCGCGTTGATAAAAGTTTGGTGGAACCCGAGGTAAGTCTGTCTAAAATATCAGGGTTTCAATCACCGAGTTTTGTCGTTATTACGGCTCCACACTCAATGTTAGTTAAAGTGTTTGCCATTATACGACAATCCTTCCGTCCCTCCTTCATGCATCATACATATCCTACACACCAGCCGTTTGAGCCGTCTCAATTCCTGCGGTTTAATAACCATGCATTATTAAACCCGACGTTAAACTTTAATAAACATCTATTTCCGCTCTCTGGCGCGGAACCTAATTAATTCCACGTGATTAAGCAAAATGTGGGTCCCCTAACTCTACGAACTTCTTTCCAGCACTTCACTCCACCTTCCCTCTGAGTTATGCAGCGCCAAACTGTGGGAATTGGCACAATGTCTTGACAAGGGCAAAATGAATCGAACGAAAGTTGACAGTTACCTGCTACAGTGCAAGTACTATTACTACTATTATACGAAACAAGGTTGGTTATTTTATTATACCCTTATTATTAATGTAATGGAATGGAAAATTGAACGCCAACGACAAGTATTTCGTCTTCTTTTACATAAGGCCCATGGGCCTGTACATAAGCTGAGTTGATGATACCGTACACGTATACATCGCTATGGCTCTAGTATAGGAAGCAGCCGTGGTAGCTAACTAGGAACTTTGATTTTCTACAACTAATATTGGCAGTCTTAATGATGTCCCTTTTTCTTGCCGTCTTGCCGGCATAGATGACAGTGTGGCTATCAATTTTTTTTCTGCATCAACTTGCCTACTGACTGTCGCAGGCCGTGGCACCGTTTCCTCTTGTTGGCTCGTAGCACGCTACCACCGAAACAACACAAACTCACAAACACCATGTAGTGAAAAAGCACACTATCATATCAACGCTTCCGGTTTCTTGCTTCGCGGGCAGTGGCCTGGAGCCACATTGTTTTCTCGGATCAAACCAAAAAAGCAAGAAGTCAAATAAAAAAAATTAATGGATAATTCTCAAACTCAGTCGAAAGTTTACACCAAATCCAAACTGGACACAAATTACCGCAAAGACATCAACGTAACAGCGCACAAGCACACGATAACTGTGAATCTTGTTATAAATCTGACAAACCGTATTCGCTACGGATGTGAGCTAGAACTGCCAACCTGCCGCAGCTAAATAGACTGACAGTATAGCTCTCAAACCTTCTGCAGTGCTTAAATATACTTACAGAATGCGTTTTTCGGAGCCATACACATCTAATGGCAACTTTCAAGGTGAGAAACATATTGCCAATAAAATCTATTTATGGACAAGTATTACATAGGTTGTCCTACATAGCCTGTTCTGCAGTCCAAAGCAGTGTGACCCTTATTTTGTTCTTGATAACTGAAAAGCTAAAATTTGAAAAAGTTGAGGTTTTTAGCAAAAAGTTTGTCGCTGCTGTTTGGAAATAAACGTTATTTATTTATTTATTTATTTATTTATTCATTCATTTTTGGAAAACACAAAAGATTTTTGCCTGCCACGACTAGCTTGAATTTCGAAAACAATTGACTATTGCATATTGCGCTTTGTTTTGTAATCATTATTGGAGAGCTAATGCTAATAAAGAATCTGAATTCTATTTGTAAAAATAGAAAGTACACTTTGTAGCCAGGGTTTAGCAATTCATTCTCAATAATGTCGTGTGAGAAAAAAAGAATAATAGGCTGCTTCCGTTGAGTGCTGTCGATGCGAAGACAGGAATGTTTGGAATAAAAGGATGAAAAGGGGGAATCTCGCTTTGTGTGTGTAGACGAGACCACCTCTCGTTACAGGTGATTGGTTTCTGTATTTATTGGCCTAAGTCATATAGTTCAAATCTCTCTTGGTTTGTCTGCATTCATTTCCCGTTTGGTTCAAATTTTTGCATGCTTGCACTTTCGGATTATGACTTTAAAATGGGACTTTCCTGGGTACGTGACGTTACTGTGCTTGCTTTTCGAAACTAAACAAAGAAAAGTATCTTAAAAACTAGGTTTTGCTGCCTGTTTTGACCCATACTGGACAGGTAATGGGATAGCCCTATTCATACTATTTATCTCAATTCTTTCTGGATTTACAAACGGTCCTATCGGCTCTAGGTGGGATTTACATCGGAAGTTAGGCACCTACGTGTTTTCATACTCGCTGATGATGTCACACACGCTCGCCCAAGGACCAACATCGGAGAGGCATAAAATCTATTGCGTGTGGGATTGTTCTACGTCTCAGACGTGTCTCGTGCCTGAGTTCTGGAATTGATTAGTCTCTGGATATTTTTTCAACAACTTGGTTAATGCAGGTCCTCGAGTTTTATGTATGAACGTGAATAATTCACCATTTTCGTATGTATCTGTTTTCCCTCGTGTTTTCCGGTATAAATTTTGATGTTACTTTTTGTCGTTCTACGAATTTTGCGAAATCACGGCCTTTTATGCTGATATTTCATGCTTGTTGTTGTGTTGTTCTTCTAAAATATCTCATGCATCAATTAAGTTCGGGCATACGCTGCCTTGTCAGTCATTGTTAGTATTTCCAAGTCATGCGACCGGCAAGCAAAGTCTGACAGAGCCTTGTTGAACCTGAATGTGAGGCAGCCATCAACATTTTTTCATGTTCTACGTCCCTGAAAGTCGTGTGAAGACCAACACTCCCTGGCTGCTTCAAGAATTCTCTAAATCTCATTGATGTGTGTGTTTCATGTTTTTGGGGGTTTGTCCGATTCCTGTTTGAGGATTCGGGAGGGTTAAGAAACTGAGAAGAAGCAGTTCCAGGTCCCTAACAGCTGGTTTGAACTTTAAGAGGATCATGTCAGCTTTGTAGTTTAGGACTTTTCAGGTGTCCTCTGAACCTTCACATGCAAAACCTCCATCTGTGGGAACCCAGAGTCTTGAGTGAGTGATTTTGTCGCATGTATCTACTGACTTTGATTCTGTTTTGAAAGTAATGAGGAGTGGCGAAGTGCATACTTTTGTACGTTAAGCATGGAGTTAGAGTCCGAGCGTATATCTCACCAAAGCGTAAGCGAGTTTCCGTACGCGTACGCCTGACAGAAGCTCTTGTGAGCTCACTTGTTTGGATCCGCGGCACTAGTTCGCGGAAGGATGATAGCCGGAAGCAAACTTGACTTTAACCTGCAGTTCTAAGAGAAAAAAGTTTGTCTTGCAAATTCCTGGCAGATTTTAAAACGTTTTCAGATCTTAGTCCATCAGTCTCAGTAGTCTCCACACATCAACGGGTGGATTGGGTGGAAAATACGTATTTCTGGAAATGTCTCCTCCAGAAGGGCCTAAAAAATGGGAAGGGTTCGAAACGACTCGATATGGGCTCTAAAAGCCTTACCCTTCAGGTATTGTGGGCTAAACGCAAACTATTCGTCAAGCGTTTTGACGGTGGCAGTCTTGTCATAAGAAAAATGGGGTGGATGTTCACGAGAATTTTTGAGCCACGAGAACTCGACAGTACTCGACACATAAAACTGTCCACTTCCCAATTTCAAACTTGTTACGTCTTCCGGACCTGATGCTCAGGGCAATATTTTTTCGTGAGTGCAATTTACGTCCAAGAATAACGTCGGTCGCTGGGTTGTGCGACTTGTCCGTCATCAGCAGGTAACTTTTACGTATTTGATGAGGTGTGTCGACATTTCTGGTTGCTTTGCTGAAGAGTTCTTGCGCCGACCATGGCATGCAATCAACGTCGACGTGACGTACCCCATCGGCGTGCTTACTCACCCATTGTTACCAGCATCAAAGCGCAACGTTGTTGATGATTGTGTATATTCGGATCCTTTATTTATTATCGATCTCGATAGTAATTATTATACTGCGGCATTTTAGCTTCCTGATTTTAATGAAGCAATACACAAACCAGCTGCAATGAACGATGAATTTGGGCATTAACGAATGATTTCCAGATTTTCAGCAGCGCGCAGCGTGGAGACCGGGTACCTACTAGTAATTGGTTTTGTTAAACATCTGAGAACGCGCCCGTATAATGGATGCATCCAGAAATTATGGTCTTGTTTTTGGGAGAGAGCCGAGAGCAGGGTGGCCCTAATGCGATTAAAATTCCTCGAATTTATGCGGACCGTCTTGAAATTTAAATTGATCGAAAGGGATGTATAAGAGGTAGGTAGGTATAAGGCATAAGCGCGGCACGCTGCTGATGGCATATCGGCACGGGGCAGATTTAGTTTCAAATAGGAATCTGCGGAAGCGAATTCGGCGATGCCCGATGGAATTCGAGGAATTATTATGCGATGAGCTATTAATACCTACTTAATTGGAGTTCCGTCGGATTTGATATCATCTTAAATTTAAATATCAAAAACTAAAGTATCTACACATTTGGGTGCCCCAATATATAAGAAGCCAGCAAAAGGTTCCCAATAAAGAACTTGCGGTCCTCTAGGTCACCTAAGCGGGTAAATCAAACGGATGGTGAATCGGAAACGGAGATCGAATATTAATATGATATAGTATAGATCTACCGACAAATAACAAGACAACTCGGAAAAGTGGAGTTGAAAAAAAATCTCGACAACTTCATACTTTTGGATTTCATAATTATGATCTAATATGCCGTGTTGAGGCCAAGTCCGTATTTACCAAACGTGGGTCGAACAATTTCAGTTCTATTAAAGTATTCAAGAGCTTGATCCTCTGTGAACAAAGCCGTATCAATTCGAAAATCGAGGGATGTCAAGTAATGCAACATTTCTGAAAGTTCGATCTACTCCCATTTGAAAAAAAATTATCATTTCTGGATCTCAACATCAAAGGTATGCAGGTGAAGTTCATGGTCTCGAAACGGTTCCTAATTTGACTTTTCATCTGTTTTATTCATAGGGTGATATCAAAAAATCAACTTTTCAACTCCTCCTGATATCTTGGAAGAATTTCTGGTGATAACATTTTTCTTTCTAGACCAGTTTCCAAAATACAGGGCCCTCATTAGATCCAAAGCTTCAGGTAGGAAAGAAGGAAAGTCCGAGGAACAGAGTCGATCCAAGACCAACTCTCAAAATATAGAGTGGCATCAAAAATGACACAGATATATATCGGTCCTGATATTCGATCGGGAGGAAATCGATCGAGGATGGCATGAAAATCGAGATTGCCTACGGACGAAGCATTCATTCTCAACATTCTTTGGTGTCGCATGATTGATTGTAGCAATTTCTTTTGATGGAGGACCGAAATTTCAACTGCATGTTTTTCGAAGAGACACAGCACCCTTATACTCACCTGCGAATACTCGTAACCAATGCTATAGAAATCACAGCGAACAGGATTGTCTGTCTCTGACTGTTCCGATTTTTGTAACGTTGGTTACGGACATTTTCTGACGAGTGAGCAAGCTGATTCTTCTTCAAAAACATGCAGTTGTTATTAGGTACTTCAAGAGTTCTAGTCACAATAAACCATGAGACATCAAAGAGTGTTCAAAATAAATGCTTCGTCTGAGAACAGTGTTGAAGGAGTTGTGATTTCCATTTCATTTTCCTGCCGTCCGAATTCCGCTACCTATATTTCTTTATGTCACTTTTGATGCCACCCTATAGTTTGAATGTCGGTCTAGAATCTATTCTGTTCGTAAGGCTTTCTTACATAGAGCTTAACTTTTAATATGAGCCCTGGATTTTTCAAGTAGTTCAAGAATGGAAAATGTTGTCACCAGAAAACCAAAAAATCGATTTTCTCATACCACCCTAAAAATAATGGGGATAGCATGACAAATCAAGAAACATTCCGAGATATGAAAATCATTCACATACTTTCAATGTTGGAATCTATAAAAAAAAATCTTCAAGTGAGAGCAGGTATGTTGAACTTTCAAAAATTGTGCACTACCTTCTCTAATACCCTGAAGTTCCCAAAGGATTAGGTTCTCAAATGTTATGAAGAGAATTGAAATTATTTAGTATGTATAAGAAAAGAAATTGGAACTCACCATCTGCTGCTTGATATCTTCAAAATCCCACAACTTTCCACTTCTCCCAGTAGGTAATCACCTGAAATAGAATTTTCATATTATTTCGCTATATAAAACTGTTATTCTTTAGTTCTGGACGAGTTTTAGAAAATTTTCAAAATTGATTCACAACAACTCCAGTTCGCAGGTAAGGATAGGTAAATGTGAGTAGATATAGCATACAGAATGATGTCTGGACGAACTAATAATCGAATAGAATAAGTTTCCCTTTGTGCCAGGTTCGATTTCAACTTGTTCGGAAGTTATCGCTTCTTAGGCCCGACAACGTCCAAGTTTTAATCCAGTCCGTTCCGTCCGTGAGATTTGCGGAAGTTGTGGAATTACATATCCAGTGCAGAAAGGAAGCCTGCGAGGGGAGAAGGAATTTATTATTGAATTTTCTCCACGTCAAGGAGTCTAGGGTGAGGCAAGAGTTGAAAATCGCACCAGAGGGTGGTGAATAGAAGTGGGCATGAGATTTAATGTTATATTTTAATTAGGTTCAAACTTTTAATACTTTATAAAAAAAAATATATAATAATACCGGGTGTTTATAAACGTTTGTTATCATATCGCCTTTGGAATCTCCTATCACTCTTTCAAATCGTGCCATTCACTGCGACTTTTGGCCTGACCAAAGCCTGCCGCGATCACAGACGTTTATAAACACCCGGTATAATATTGAGTACGTCCCCGATAAACAGGGGGGAAAAGCAACACGCGGGACCGGTGATTATTTTTAAAATCAATTTCAAAAAATTCAAATTCCTCCTGAAATCAAGGAAATTAGGCGGAAACTCTTCGGAATTCCGCATGCCGACGGTTTTGCCTTATTTTGCAACGGAACAGATGACTACATGAGCTTCTCTTGCAGTCCTGGAATTAGGTGTCAGCGTGATCATTTGAAACTCGTGAAACTCAGGAGAAAATAGTGAAAAAATTGATAGTGAATTCCTTGGGTTTTGAATTAATGAAGTTTGGCTCTGAATTATATATTATTTGCATTAGAGGTAATCGAACAATATGACTCTATAACATACAAAGCAATCTTTGATATTTATTTCACGCAAACATTATGTGACGATATAAAAATAAATCTATTGATTCAATTCTGGCAGTTCCAAGTGACTATAATCAAATAATGCATAGCATTCTACTCTCGTGCAATGACAATTACTCATTCTGTCTTCTTCGATTCAGAGCTGACTCTCTCTTTCTTTATTTCCGCATCTATACATCTTGCCATCATCTTCTTTTCGTTTCAGTTTTTCCTTCCAACGTATTCTAATGGTTCCTTTTTGTCAATAGATTTTCGTAGCTTCTATAGAATTTTGATTCCTCCATTCTTTCAATTCTTACTTCATCAGCACGTTTTTGTCTCTTATTCGCTGTTCTTCCATCATTGAGAATCCAATGTCTTTTATTTTTGGGACTTCTCTTCCTGCGCATATATTCCTTTTGTACCTTGTTGCATGCCCAGATCCAGATTTTTGGGACCCATCAGATCAATTGGGCGCGATTTTTCGATCCTAAAAATCTCAGGGTGCAAAATTCGGCACAGGGGGTGTCACTACGCAGTCTGCAGCTTATTCTCTAGGTAGGTTTGGGTAGAGGGGGGTGTCAAAAGGTAGTCCGCCCCGGGTGCCAAATATGCTGGGTACGCCACTGGGAATAGTGACAAGGAAAGTCGTGTGCAAGAAGTTGTGTTTTTCCCATTTCACTAGATTGTAATTGTTATATTTAGATAAACTGTGATACTTTCTCTGCAAATCTTTGCAGACGAGAGGCATGTCGGTGGGTAGTGGTCCAATCAGTTGAGGTTTTCAAAAGATGTAAATTAAACTACTCAACAATTGGAGTGGCCCACCCAAAATTTTTGATGAAGTTCAAAGTGCTCTAGCTCCCGAAAAAATAGGACTATTTCCAATTTTTTTCTGTTCTCACATACCTTCGCTCTTTGTCTATCAGAGGATGTATACAGAATCAAGTTCAAATCCTCTGTGTTGATTATACAGGGCATCGCGTAAAACCCTGCAAAAACTAAAAAGTTTGAGTAACTCCCAATTCGAAAAAGCAAGTCATCAAATATTTTTAACTGGTCCAGGGAGGTTGGTACCGTTACGGCCTTTTTAAAGTGGACGACAGTTGACAGATTTTTTAGGATTCTGGCCCGAACGTCGCATGACAGCAAGCCAACTCGTTGACATTGTCGTCCACTTTATTATGGCCGCAACCGTACACCCATTTTTCTCTCTTCGTCTTCTTTTAGGCAAAAACCACATTGACGAGGATGATTTGTTGCATGATTGTGTTGCATTTTCTAAGGTCTTGAGTGCAACTGAATCGAGAAGCGAAGAAAAGAAGGTTGCGCAAGTGAAGATTCCTCCAAAGGCCAATGAAAGTCGTTCGAGCTCAATAAAGTGTTTTAATTGTTCTGAAATCGGACATGTAGCTAGTTCATGCCCAAAGCCGAAAATAAAAAAATGTTTCAGCTGCAAGTTGGAAGGTCACCTTTTTAAGGATTGTCCTATCAAGAGTGAAAAGAAGGATGTGAAAACAAACACGATTGAAAAGCAGAATGTGAACGTCATCACATGTGAAGGAGTCAAAAAGTATTTGCGAAAAGTACACGTCAACATGGTTGAATTACAAGCGATGGTAGATTGTGGAAGTGCTGTATATACAGTAAAAGAATCGATCGCAGTGAAAAGCAAATGGATGGTCGAAAAATTGGGAATGGAATTGCATGGTTTTGGAAACGCCATAGTGAAGTGTTCGCAAGTTACTTATGCTGACGTCAAGATCGATGATGTCGAGCTCACTTGTATACCCATGTGGATTGTCCCAGATAACGTTCAGTCCACAGATGTCATTATCGGAAGATCCTTTACGGAAAATAATAAGGTTGTATATCTTAAGGTAGATAACAAATTGTTGTTTGTAGCACGAGAACATTTTCAATGTGCGAGTCCACATGTCGAGCCGAGCAAAATCAAAGTACAGGCTTGTGAGAAAGTCAAGGTGCCTGCTGGTTCAATGATGTTCGTTGAAGCTATTGCTGATAATCAGAAGGTAACCGTGTCTTTGATGAACCACAGTTTTTCGCCAAAGACTGTGAAAAATGGACAAGTCATAACACGTGTCAAAGCAACTTGTATCAGTGAAAAGCAAGGTGCTACACCAAAGAAGATTACCGAAGACATGCTGAATTGTTCAACTAATGTTACCCGAGAAGAGCGTGAAGAGTTATTGGCGCTATGTAACAGATCCCGAAGTTGTTTTGCATTCAGTTATGCAGAACTTGGTTGTGCAAAAGGTTACGAAATGACGATTCGTGACAACAATATCCCTGTGAAGTGTAAGCCGTACAAAGCCGCTTTGAAGGAGCGTGAGACCATTGGAAGTATCGTTCAAGAATGGAAGGCAAATGGGATTGTAACCAAAACTGGAGGTGAAAGAAGTGCCCATGAAGTTCAAAAAGTTGCTGGGTATGTTTTTGACAAATCGAAAGTATGGAAAGTTTTGAATGAGAATGGCAAGGAACGAAAGCTTTATGTGATTCCTAAAACTGCTCAAAAAAGTTTTGTGGTCAAAAATCACGATTTACATGGTCATTGTGGTGTTGATCGGACAGTGGCAAAAATACGGGAAAAGTACTGGTTTCCAAGAATGCGTAATTATGTGAAACGTCACATACACGCTTGTATTGAATGTTTGATGTGTAAAGTCCCTGGATGCAAAAGGCCTGGAGAATTACATCCGTACCAAGTACCTAGAAGACCGTTCGAGAGAATACACGTGGACCATGTTGGACCGTTCCAGAAGAGTCAGTTGGAAAACATGTACGTGATGGTAGTCATTTGTCCTTTGACAAAGTTTGTCAAATTGTATCCTGTGAAGACTACGAGAGCTTCAGAAGTTGTTGAAAAGATGCAGAGCTTCGTGAACAGTTATGGTGTGCCCCGAGTAATAATCAGTGACAGAGGAACTGGTTTCACGTCACAGCTATTCGAAACCTATTGTGAAGAAATTGGTTCGAAGCACGTTTTGATTTTGTCCCGATGGCCCCAGAGCAACGGACAAGTCGAAATCGTCATGAAGTCATTGGTGCCAACTATCATGACATGTATAGATGATGAAGATGAATGGGATTCGAAGATGGCAGACGTGGAACGAAGCCTGAACACTGTGGTTAACAAGACCACTGGTAAAATTCCTTTCAAGGTGTTACATGGATACCTACCCGTGTTCAAGGATGGTGTTGTCGTGCAAGCTGGAGATCGAGACGAAGAGTGGACCCCACCAGAGGAGGTTCAGCGCGAGGTGAGAGCAGCGATTCAACAAGAACAAGCCAAGATGAAACGGAGATATGATGCCAGGCATTACAAGGGATGTAAATATAATGTTGGCGATATTGTTGTACTGCGCAATTATATTGCAGGAGGTTTGGGTCTACCGACCAAGTTGCAAATGCGGTATCGAGGTCCATTGGTGATTGCCGAGTGTCTGCCAGGCGATACTTACCGTGTTACGAGTATTGGAGACGAAGGTCGTAAATTCACCACAACGGCTAACGTAGCGCAGCTGAAGCTCTACGGGCCGCAGACGGACGATCTCGAAGACAGCAGTGACTCACAGTCTGGATCAGATCAAGAAACCGCAATCACTCCTGAACGAGTAGCAGACGAGCACAGTGTCGAAGTGAGACAGAACACCACAGACAATCTTGAGCCAAGTCAAAGAAGAGCAAGAAAGAAGCCAGCTCATTTGGCTGATTACGTGGAATAGTGAACTATGTTAATTGCGTACAATTAAGTTCATTAATTATCAGATTGTTAACTGGGATAAGAATTAGAATCTTTTGTTTTGTACTATATGCTAACGAGGGCGTTAGAGTGTCAGGAGTGCCCGAATGTAATCATTTGAATTTAAAAATTTACCGCCAGCGCGCAGGAAGTTTGACATAAGAATGACAGTGGAAGTTGGAGGGATTACTTTTCCTAATATATGATTTTTTTGTTGAAAACCAGAGAGTTTCACTGGAAAATACAATAGGGAAACATCCTGATAGCTAACAGATATAATTCATGAGCTCCGTGAATAGGGTAGTGACCGATTTTTTTTTTATTATTTTTTTTTAAAGTTCACTTCTTGATAAGTGACGCTATATAGTTAACAGATTTTTTTTCGTAAGTTTTCTTGGTAAAAAAAAATTCATGAAAGTTTTCGATCATTTCAAATTTGGCGCGATGACGTCGCAATCTTTCATAGGCGGAGAAGCAGGCTTGACAACATTATACAGAACTTACTACAAAAAGCACTAGCGTCAACCCGTCAACGCTCATAACAGCTGATTGTTATATTGTTAACGCTTTGTGTATCTGTGCGGTGATTCGTGTTGTTTAGTTGTTTTGCTTGAAAATATGGAAAGTTGGTAAAATCTTTCATGATTTATGAATATTTCAAGACTACATCAGACTTCAATCGTTATGTTATGCTGGCAAACGTCAACGTCAACACTGACACACAGGCAACGGAGGTGTGGTCATCCCCACTACTGTCAAAAGATTGAAACGTCACAGCCCGCCTTACAGCTCGGTAGATTTGAAATCGTTTGCAAAAGTAGCCACTTTCAAGGCAGATTTTGAGACACTTGGAACTTTTTTTTTCGAATTTTTACGTAACGTAGTCTTGTTATTAAGGCTCTACATTCGATTAGTATGATTTTTTTCTATATTTTTGGATGGTGGTCACTACCCTATTAGGAGGTTTATTCACTCCAAGAATTAAGCTCACCCGCCCAAAACACTCTATGAATGCATTTGGTTGTATGAATATCTATTTATAAATGTACAGAGAATAAGTGCATGGTTGACTGCGTTCATCCCGGTAGCCTCATTTGCGACCGAAGCTTCGTTTGACTTGTTGTTTTCGACGAAATTCCTGTGTTGCCGCCGCTATCCCGTACACTTCAAGGGGGCCTTTAAGAAAAGGTGCATTTCATACCTCAAACACCAGCTTCCGAGTTTGTTGTGTGGCAAGCCACCACTCATTTCAATTACTCCCATGTAGTAAAGGCCCACTACGGCACTCCGGGGCTTCCGGACCGGGGGCCAGGGGTTCTGCCAACTCCGCGTTATTTTGTTCCCAATTTTCTCTCTCTCTCTTTCGCCCACCGTTCCCTCTCGCTCGCTCTCCCTCGCCGTTCTCCCGAGCGTAATTATTACAATTGAAGTGTACATGACGTGGCTTTTTGTTATTAAATTGAGGTTTGTTGCTTTTCTGTCTTGAATTGCTTTAATTTGCGACTTAATTTGATTTGGCGGCGCCACCGTATTTGTGCGAGGGCGCCCGCAATTATTGCCGTTTGGTGGATGATGGCGCCCTTTGCTCTAGAGTCGGTCGGGCGTCGTCTGCTGCCACCACCACTTCAGTTATTGAATTCGCCCGCGTATTATTGTTGTTGTTGAATTTGCAAGCACTACTTGTGGGTGCGCGGAAGTGGTTTTTATGGTGCTTCATCGTAATTTCACTGCGCTCTGCTAAACGAATTAAAGACCGGCAAAATTTAGGGTTGTGCGCGCCAAGAAGATTGTCCAATAAATCAGCGAGGTTGATGCGGTCCGCCACTTCGTCCGTCACTATGACTGCTACGGCGGCGCTGCCGCTGAAAGTTATTGAATCCAATTATTTTCATGATGAATTCCATTTCAGAGTCATGTCTAATCTGATTTCAATTTCTCGCCTGGAGATGCCGCGCGATGAATTCATGAAAATTCTCGAAGATTGCAGGGCGCGCCGGAATAAGTGCAGCGAACGGTTTTTCATTATCGTCCTTTTGTCATCAGCCGGGAGGCGTATTGTGATTGCTATTTTGCGGATTTTGCCTGTCTCAAGTTTGCCATAGTAGTTCAGTGCTCTGGTTTTTATTGCAAAAGTTTTTCTTTGAACGTTTTCCATTACACTTAGTCAACAGCTTCATGCCTCTCGGAGTAAAGTACCTATAAGGTAATAGTGCAGTCAAAATGGGTTTTAAGCGGTGATAAATTCGGAAGTTGACAAAATTTGGTGGATCGATGCAGAATTTAAAGTAGAATAACATACTGAAACTCCCGAAAATTTCCAAGGCTCAGCGTTTTGCTTAGAACCAATAAAAAAGCGCCATCCTTGCAAATTTTCGTATTTTTTCTGAATAACTTATTGTAAACTATTACCTTCAGAACACGAACACCGGCAAAGTAAATGTAGTCCGTTATTCCCAAGAGATAAGAACAAAACTCATTACATTGTGGTCAATTGTGAGATATCGCGTCTGCAATAACGTAGAGAAAATTACTCAAAATTTATTTCCAGATTTTACGTAGCAATTTGCATAGTGTCAGTTCAGGGGCTGTAACGTGGACAGCGAATGTGCGTTCAATGTGTTTTACACGTGTGAAAAGCCAATTCAACATTTGGTATCACACATTTGTATAGAAGTCGCCAACTTCAAAATGGTACTTTTCCTCGACCTTTGAAATCGATACTTGTGTGACGGACCGCACTTTCAGCGACTTTTTACAAATGCATTTTAATGATACTTCCGCGTGAAACCTTCTATATTTGGGTCTATTGATGCGGGGACAAGGACGCGGCAGAAACTCGGGTTCTCGCGAGCAAACAAAGAGGATTCTTGTGTCGTGCTTTGTCGAAACTAGATGTGTCCCGCGCCGTCCCAAAAGATTCTCATTACAGGTGGGTGATTTTTGACATATTTGTTAAAGATTCAATCCACATCCCTTCTAATTTGTTTGCATCATTTTAAACTCTCAATACGCATGTAGGGCCACATCATGAATTTGAAATCACATCTTCTTGTTTCGAACGTCAATTTGTTTGTTTGCGGAAATTCAGAACAAAGACGAGGACCGAAAAGGGGTTTTCGCGGTTTTACAGCTTAGTTTGAAGTGAGGATGGAAGCACCCTACGCGTCTCATGAATTTCACTAATTTCCTGGGATGCCCAACGGCCCTGTTGACGCTGAACGTGTGTTGGGTACTAGGTACCGACGCGTTATTTCATCTGAACGATGTTACATGGATCAAGGAACGCAAATCGGAGCTCGAGCGCGAAGAAACCGAGGGGCATCGTAAAATAATATCGCGGGCATGGGAATGGTTTTTTTTGTTGCAGGCCCGATTGCTGGAAATCATTTTCTATTTTTACAAATTTTATATACCAGCAGCACCGTGAATCTAGTGCGTATTTATTTGAATTCCACCATTGAATTTACGTTCTGATTTTTGATGTCACTTTTGTTGTCTCACGAATTTTGTAAAATTACTGATTTTCATGTCAATATTTTTGTGGCCACTCCATTGATTTTGTGTGTGATTTGCTTGTCATGTAATCACTTGTCATGTACTCAATTGTATTTTTGTTTGTATTCATGGTTCGATTTTCCTGTAAATGTCATTGTCCGACGTCTTTTATGACTATCATTTTTTTTTCATGTTTTTATGCTCGCTGCTATGTTTGTCAAATATTCAATGTAGGTATTTTACAGGATCCTACTAACCAACCCTATTTCGTCTTTTTTTGGGTTTTTGAACATTGTTGATGATTTTATCTGCATTGTTGATTTGTTGATTTTCTATGCATTATTAACTGAATGTGTTTTACATTTGTTCACTGATGTTTCTGCGATTTTGTTTTACTAATTGCACTTACACTGAATACCGGAATTTATCAGTGAGTTTTTGTTATTCATTTGTCACATATGTGAGAGTCTTCTTCTTTGGGCTCAACTCAGGGGTTTGTTTGACTGGGTTCTTCCACTGAGTGCCCTTTTCCGGATCCGTCACTCTCCTCTTTTTCTTTGACTGACAGTATGACATATTTTGTTGTTGTGTTTTATTTGTTTTTGCTCATTTTGTCTATTGTGTGTCACTTTGCTAGTCTGTCAGTCCGGTGTTGGGTTGTTATTCATTTGTCACATATGTGAGAGTCTTCTTCTTTGGGCTCAACTCAGGGGTTTGTTTGACTGGGTTCTTCCACTGAGTGCCCTTTTCCGGATCCGTCACTCTCCTCTTTTTCTTTGACTGACAGTATGACATATTTTGTTGTTGTGTTTTATTTGTTTTTGCTCATTTTGTCTATTGTGTGTCACTTTGCTAGTCTGTCAGTCCGGTGTTGGGTGTTTTATTGAAAGAATCTGATTCATTTGAATTTTGCTGATGATTTCAATAGAAATTCATTTTGTTTGCTGTCAATTCGTGTTTTTGTTCAACTTTTCAATACAATCCTCATCCCCAAAGTTCCGTTCTCGTTTAGAGTAGAGCCTGAGTGAAACGACAACGTAAGTGAAACGTAGGTGAGAGGTCCAAGGTAGAAGGGAAGGGGGGTCACGACAATCATAGCCAAGGGATGTTCCAAAGAATCCTCAATAATCAATTTTTTTTATACCATGACATTTATCAATTTTCCAAGTGGACCAGAACCATCAAAGGAATATTGGGGAACTGAATATCAAAAAAACAACATGTTTCGGAATCGTTTTCCCAGTAATGGTCCCTGAGTTATATGGGTTGAAAGACTAAAACGACCTATTTGGAGAAAAAAGGTAGTCCGGTCACAAACCGCTGAATACTGTACGGACCTAGCATATTTGAGGTGTAAGATGGCACTTGGCAGAAGTGGAAAGTACATAAGTAAATTCAATACGTCTGCTAAGTGGCATTTTGTATCATCAAATGCAAGGTCCGTACAGTATTCAGCAGTGTGCGGACTACCTATTTTTTTCCAAATAGGTCGTTTCAGTCTTTCAACCTATACAACTCAGGAACCGTCACTATAGCTTAGGGGGAATCCATAAGAATCGTGCACTTTGTGCCAAGTCTTTGAAATTTGGTATGGTCTTAGATTTTTTTTTAATTTAATTTGAACAAACGTCTTACAGGTTTTACCTATTTACAAGACGGGAGCAGCTATACCAATAAATGAAATAAAATTCAATCAAAATTAATAATAAAAAGTCAAATTCACAACATTATTATACACACATAATTATTTACAAAGAATTATATACAGAGAAAAAGAAATGAGCCATTGTAGCAGACACTGACAAAATGAAATGATATGGTCTTAAGGTTTTAGGAAACCACAGCAAGCAACTTGTGCGCGACCTCTAGTGGCCTGTTTGCGTTAAATCTAATATGGCCGCCATCTGTACTACTGTACTTCTACTAAATAGCTTCTATTGGACACAAAATCTTGAGTAATACCTCTTTTTATAGGTTTCAAAATGCGAGAGGTCCATTTCTCAGGTCTTATTTGTGTTTAAAAATCAATTTCAAGGTCATTAAGTGCTTTGATATGACAGATTAGACAATAAGATGCAAGGTGAAGAAACAGTTTTTCATATAAATTCCGTGTAATTACAAAATATAAAGAAACATGAACGGTAGACACAAATACGATAGAATCTGACAAGCTTTACAACAAGATATGATATTTATTACTTCATGTGTTATGTAAGCTGTTTGTGCTACCTTCTTGACACTTGCATATTGGACTTTAACGAATCCCGGCTTGATAACATTTACATCTGCCTGTGCATGACACCAAACAGCCACAATTGAGTAGTAATGAATATCCATGGCTTGCATTTGGAAGATCAGTCCAGTAGGGTACCCATTCTTTGGCTCTGTCGTTCCATTCCCAATCAAATTCACTGTAATCAGGGATATCAGACGCTCTGGACAGCGACACCTTCTAAATGAATGCGGTAGTGAGCAGAGCTCGCTGTTTATGCTGAAATAGAGCATGTTGTGATGGTGATATAGATTCAAGAGACTTTAGGCCTCGGGTAACCATCAACTTCTTTGTTTTTACTGTACATCAGAAATGTGAAGCGTTCAAGATGAGACATGTGCTGTGATTCCAACGTGAAACTATTCGGTGTATTTGTGATGTCAATCCTCAGGATGAGGATTCAGATGTCAGTGACGTCAGGATGAGCACCCCATGCATTCCATGGCGTCTTTTTACCAATTCCAAACATCGATGCTGATAAGTACATCACACCCCGTAAATGCATGAAAAAAGAAAAAGGCTTCGGAGCGTTCAGATCCAAGCTGTTGACAAAAAATGTGATGGATTAGAATCTCTTTAAAGGTCTTTCCCGAACCAAAACCTATCCATAGCTCTGACATATTCAACAGTGTGAAGTGACAGATGGCCAGAACAACCACGTCTGTGTCCACTGTGGCGAGGCACGCTTTGGTATGTCCTTTCTCAGCTGCGTGTTGCAAGTGCAACATCATTCTGATGTTAGCTTCTTCTTGCTGGCTTGGAGAAATAGTTGATAATTATTATGGCATTCGTTTTGTTGCTTAGCACCTGACTACCCTTTGTGGTGAACAGTTCACATGAAGCACCAGTGGTTAGTTCAACAAATTTCTCGCAGAGGAAGTTAAATAAGTCTTATATATTGTTGGAGTTTGATAAGAACTTTACCCATTCTGAACCCTTTGGTATAGGCGTTTTTGCAGATAAGTACACCATTAGGTTGTTTCCTATATTTATGGGGGTACGTTGAAGAGAGAATCTATCTCAACTATTCCTAAACCATCATGGAGCTCGAAGACAATATTCGGAGACTTATTGAAGAAATAGAACCTCAAATCTGCAAAAATGAAATAAAAATGTTCACTAAAAAAAATAGCTCTTTGCAAAGACAACCAAGGAGTACATTGGACAGATGTTGTTTTTCATCTTAATTCTCATGTTTCTACTTAGTAGGTATGAGATAGGTGAACTTCCGATTTTCCAAAAACTGCGCCTTCCATTCAAAAAAGAAATGCTTCAGTTCAACCTGGGACACCCTTTATTTTCTTATATTATTCTTATATTCATATACTATACTGGTATTATGGTAATATATTATTCAATCATATTTTATGTCTCGTAGAAGCCCTTCTATCAAAAATACCAGCACAGATGGCGGCCATATTGGATTTAACGCAAGCAGGCCACCAGAGGTCGCCCACAAGTTGCTTGCGATGGTTTCCTGAAACCTTTAGACCATAGCTAAGACTATACCAAATTTCAAAGACTTGGCACAAAGTGTACGATTCTTATGAATTTTCAATAATTACTGCTCCGCTACTAGGAAAAAGATTTCGAAACATGTTATTAATAACTTCCCTCCATTAGACTAGAACAAAGTTCATATTCAAGCAGCATTTCATGTAACATTAAGTAACCGGGCCATCTGGGGTGAGTATTGGGACCTCGCTGAATATGAAAAGTGCTGTTACCAACTCAAAATTTTGAAAAATCAGGGAAGTAATCTCAGAATATCAGACATAAAATGAAGGTAGTTGATTTCAATACCACTAGAATTAAACACCAAAACCAAATATTTTCATGGAAATCTAAAAAAACTTTCAAATCTAAAGGCACTTCCAACACCAACAAGCTGGGAGATCTGTCTAATAGGGTAGCAAATAACTGGCCAAAGCCGAAGACACCTTGTCTGCATGCACCAATCAGTCTAACCGTTATTCAATGACGATACCCAGTACAGGAATTTTGTTTTCGAACATATTGTTGGCAGGCACGTTACCAATTTTTTTTAATTCGAATTTAACGATTTTTTTATTTGTGACAGCTTGTACATCATTCGTGTAGATAAGATACAGGAGTGGTCCTAAAATGGAGCTTTGAGGTACACCCCTCCTGATCTCCAAGTAATTTGACTTGATTTCTCTTCCCTGCGCGTCATACTCAACCACCGCTTGTTTTCTCTCTTTCAGATATGTCTCGATGAGTTTAAGAAATCCTCCCCTTACTCCGTAACACTCAAGTTTATTCAATAAAATACTGTGTTTCAACCTGTCAAATGCCTTGGATATATCCAAGGACATCAGCAGAGTTTCTTGACTTTTATTTTTCGATTTTATGATTTCAGTGGAATTGTTGTGGACTTTCACTTCTGAAACCGTTTTGGAACTCCGACAGCAAGCGAGATGGTCAAAAAAAAAAGATCAATCTGTTATAAATTTGTTCAACAACTTTACTAACGTTATAAAAAAATTGCTTTTGGGCGGTAGTTGGAAACCTCGGTTTAGTTGCCGCTTTTGAAGATTGGTCGTATTTCAAAGATTTTCGGAGCATCAGAAAAATCTCCAGTGCTCCAAGACAAGATTAAATCGCCAAATGCGACTTTTTCAACTAACAATGTTGTGGTATTCCCCCTTTGTTTTATTAGTACGTAGGTACCTGAAGTAGGTACTGTCGTTGACGTTCGTAGCGTTTGCCGATGGGAGAGGGAGATGGCGCTAGGCGAGCCGGCCGGGCGACAGTCGCGAGCAGACAGAGAGAGGAGGGTCAGCTGTTGTGACGAGGACGTGAACGTTTCGGTGCATCGAGAGTGTATCGTTTTTACAATTTAAGGTCTGTCTTTCTTTGATTATTGTACCTTAATTTTGGCTTTCACTCACTCACCAAATCATGCATTTCGATACCTATTTTGTCCGCGAAATTATTGTACATAACCCGAAACTCTTTGTTCTCTGTGTTCTCCACGGGATTGCATAACCCGCTGTTTTTCCCCTTTGAAATCAAGTTGCTTCGCACAGCTTTGAATTTTGTGTAATTTATCTACTCCCAAATGATCTCAATGTTGACGGCGAGTGCCGTAAATCCAAAGTGGGCGTGCTTTTTGCGCACTCATGGGGTGACCTCAAGGCCGCGCTATCGCGTGTACTTCGAGGTTTCATTAATTGTTTCTTTCCACAAGTTACGTCACAAACAGTGAAACGACAAAAAGGAACTCCACTACGCTAAAATCAGCCGATAAGTAGAGAACAGTAATTTTCATGATTCATTCACATTTCATTGTTCATTGTCGGGTTATACCTGAAAGTAAACGAAGGAAAGAAGACTTGCACGCTTCTCCGTGTCCTGGGGGGGGGGGGTTTCCACCTACTCGTATGAATCTGCCTTGTTAAGTCTACTAACCTTTCCTTATTTGGGGGGGAAATTATGTAACACGACAAAGAGAGAGCCACAGGTTGGCTCGAGTCGATTTTCTTGTATTTACTGTTATTTCTTGTATGTGATTACTGTTTACTAATCATTGTTCTGTTTTGAATGTCTGTATGTATCTGTGGGGTTTGTGATGGGTAACTTCTGGGGAATTTCAAGCGAAGCGTTGAAGATACTTCTTCCTTCCAATTGCTTACAAAGAGTATGACCAACCTCAACTTCTCTACTTATTTATCTCTCACTTGTTTCTTTTTTATTCATTTACCTGTTTATCTCTTATTTGTTTCTTGTTTATTTACCTACACTATTACTCATCATTTCTGTCTTGTTTATTTATCTACTTGTTTATCTATCATTTGTTTCTGCTGATTTATCCACTTGTTTACGGATTATTTGTTTCCTGCTGATTTATTCACTTGTTTACTGATCATTTGTTTTTTTGCTGATTTATTTACTTGTTCACCGATCATTTCTTTATTATTTATTTATCCATCAACTTGACTTCTTTTGTTTGTAAAGTGTAACATTAATTGCTTAGCGTAAAGTTTCCTTTTGTTGTTACAAAAATAACTTGTAAACGAAACAAACTTTCAAAGAGGTTCAAGCACCGATTCACGCTGACTTGATCACTGCAACTGGAGTGACTTTTCTGTCATTTCATCAAGACTCATTCACACTTGACTTTTGTTCAGATCATTTGGGAAGGGATTTTTCAGCAACCAACCAGGCAATACGCAGGGGTTTCTTTGACGTGTTCTTCCCATGTGTGCCTGTCAGCGAATACGTCACTTTTCCTTTGCGATCAAATTGACAGTTTGCCATGTTTCATGATTTCTTGTTTTACTTTGTTAATCTGATTTTGTGTTCATTTTATTGTTGTAAATTCCTGCATTGTCTAAATAATTTGTAATGATTTTTCTTGTTTCATTTGTTCGTGTTTTGTTGTTCTCCATTCATGTTTTGTAGTGTCATTTTATCACTGTCAATTTCTTGCTGTTAGGTGTTTTGAGAAAAGAAACAAATTCATTCAAAAACTTTGCAATTGATTTCCAATAAAACACTCATTTTGCTTGCATTTCATTCGCGTTTCATTCAAGAATCAAACCTCATCCCCCACGACACATTCTCATCTCGAGTAAGAACTCAACACAACGTAAGTAAAATGTAAACGACGTGGGGAAGGAAAAAAACAACGACGATCACAGCCGAACATCGCAACGAGGATACACTACAATGTGTTGGAAAAACATTGGATTTATGTAAATTAGGAAAGCCGTTGAGAAAACTCTCAAAGACACATACAGCCCGGTTGAACCGCATAGTAATGAGCCATTATTACCCACAGGGCACAGGCACCCCAGCCAACATGCCAGTGTCAAATTATTCATTGTGCAAATGCACATACTCACTCAACAAGTGGTTGAGCGTAAAGGTAAACGCATATCTGGATAAGAAAATTTCATTTGCACCTATTACAATAGCTCTATCATAGGTAACACAAACAACAACAATAGGCTCCGTAAACCGATTCCAACTCGCTGAGAGCGAATTCGCACAAGTTAACACAATAACTTTGGGCTTCGGAGCACGGCTAATTACCATGCCATAGAGACATGAATCATCCTAAATGGCCGTGATCATCAACACTCACCTAATTAATCAGAAGTGCTGCGGACGACGAGGTTTCCCCCGACAATAAAATCCAGCCTCGTCCTCCGCGTTGCCATCCTCATTCCTCCCCAATCTTGTTCATCGCCACCATTGCGCATCAGCACCAGCAAACTTTGGCGGAGTAGCCCGGGGCAATAAAACATATTCCTAAGAATGCGTGCGCGCCACCAAAAAAACACAAAACGAATTTTTCCATCCCAGGCCCGGACATAATTGGCCTGTATGCCACATTATGCGGAAGTTATTCGAAAACATCTTTGTGATGACGCGACCGTAAAAAAGCTCTCCAGAGCTCGCGAGCATATCAAGGACGGTTTGTATCAAGTGCGATGACATTTTCTGATATATACGTATATATTCACTAATGCAACCCATTTTGTCAGTGACAGTAACAAATTGTGCTTTTTAATACGCCATAATCTCTGCTAAAACATCATGAAACGTATTTGATGCGGTGGCGGTGGCAGTCGCAGCAGTGGCAGAGAGTGACGCCCCCGGTACACATGCACATATTTTACGGGTATGGAGTCTCATTTTACATGGAACGCAAGTCTGCACTTAGATATATCAGATTTTTATTTCTGAATGCTTGCGCTCGCGGGTCATGCTGCTGATGTACATTTCCGAACATAGTATGCGATATACCGCATGCACGACAACCCGAAGGATGGAGTGAAGCTTCCTGCAAATATTCACGTGAACTGATATTTCATGGATCAGAATTCAAGGTCCTGGATAGTTTTTGTTCTTCTCACAACGCACTTGTTGAAACGCAACGATGGACAAGATAGATAGGCGATTAACACGTCACGTTCGTCAGTGTAGTCTCTGTTGTAGTCTGGAACACAACAAATTTCACTAGTTGAACATTTGTTCTGCCCTGGCGGAGGGGCCTGTTCTGGTGCTTTTTTTTTTCAGGCGTCACCATAAACTAGCTGTCCGCTTCCAGCTTGTTTCTTGCAATATCTTGAGAATTTTGGCGAATCTTCTTGACCTTGTACAAAAAATGAAATTGCTATATTCCTTTCCTCTGAGAAAAAAAAATTGGATGGTGAGCCGATTAACTAAACTTATTCCATGTACAAAGATAACATGGAATGCTTCAGGGAGAACAAAGGTGTTTCAGTGAGCATACTGATCTGCTTGGAAAAAGACAAACAAGTAGATATTGAGGACGATAAAAGATCGGAAGCCACCTTGCGGAAAAATACGTGGAGCCGTAAAAAGCAACTGCACCACAAAGTAAGTCGGTATCACTCAACAGGTGATACTCATCCAAAAAGTGAAGGCTATCTGAAGAAAACAAAAAAAAAGGAAGAAAAAAGGAAGAGAACAGAGATTACTTAGATGATGTTATGACTGAAACACAACCTGATCGCGCTCAAAGAACAGCTGAAAATTTCCACACTCTCCTGAATAGATGCATAAGATGAGCACATCTGATGCAAAGAGGAAGCTTTCAAGAGATTTGTACTCGCAGTTGGAAGGTAAAAAGTTTCAGTGCATCTCGAGTTTGCACTTGGGGACTTGGGACCCTGAACAGCAATCTCCGGGGTAAACTCGCAGAATCAATCCCACCGTTGATGAGCTTATATACAGAAAAACGATCAAGTGCAGGCCTCGTTTGGATTGTAAACTCACAAATTGTGTCCGTGCCAGCAGTATGTCTTCAGGACATCCCCAAGGCGAATAGATCCCTTCGCTTTTGAAAAGCAAAAGCTTCAAAAAACGCCGTTGTACTTTCCCAAGAGCCGAAACGTGTATTGAATTACAATGGGATTCCAGACCACCGATGCATACTCCAGGCGAGGTCTGACGAACGATTTGTAAAGGAGACGGGTGGTGCTGAGATTCTGAAAGAGCTTAACACTTCTCATGATGAAGCCAAGAGTCCTGAAGGCCGCAGCAATGTGAGGAACAAAAGTGAGTTGACCGTCGAAAAGCACTCCAAGATCGCGCACTTCACTAAGTCTAGGCACACAAACGTTATCGATCTCGTGGCCAAACTGTATCACATTTCTGATCCTACTGTAAAAGACAATAGAACACTTATCAGGATTCTAGGAGGAGGGAGCTGATTGATGATCCGACACCACACCTCGATCTCACTCAAGGCAACCTGGAGCTCTCGACAGTCCGCAGTATTTCGAATTTCTCTGTACAACTCCAGATCATCAGCGTACATCAAAAAGTCAACCCTAACGTTTTTGCCGATGTAGTTTACATAAATATAAAAGAACAGAGGCCCAGTAATGTTCCCTTGCGGCACTTCGACGTCTAAATGAATCTCCGAGAACGAAAATCCTCGAACTGCACATACTGATACCTGTCGGTCAAAAATAACCTGGATGAGTGTCAGGAACCGAGGAGAGAGACCATAACTAGTGAGTTTCGCAATATGTATGGAGTGGTCAATTCTCTCGAATGCCTTAGAAAAGTCCGTGTTAATGACATCTATCTGTGTTCTCCTGCCTAAGCGCTCTGAAAGAAATTGAGTGACCTCAGTCAAATTGGTGACAGTAGATCGTTGAGACAAAAAACCGTGTTGCTGTTCAAGAAACATGGGACGCATATGAAAGGAGATCTCACGGTGCATGAGGATATCAAATACTTCACTGAAATTGCACCCTATAGCGATTGGCCTATGATTCTCAACGGTACATCTGTTGCCCTTCTTAAAGACAGGGCAAACCCTCGAGTCTTCCCATCTTCGCGGGTAAGCTCCCTTCCTGAGCATGATGTTGAAAATTAATGATGGAGACGCAGCGAAAAGTGATGCCCAATCTCGCACCACGAATGAAGGTATAGAGTCAGGTCTCGCTGTAGATTTCGATAAAAGTTGGCAAAGGACATGAAGGACCTCCTCCTCAGCGACAGTGTCAAAATTCAAGGCACCATTGGAGTACCCCGAATTTAGAAATGAAGGGTCTGACACATTACTATTGGTCGGAACTGTGAAGGAGTTTTTGAAGTAGTCAGTAAGAAAGTTCACAATATTCTCAGGTCCTCGAACTTCACAACTTTCATAAGTCATAGACGTTGGGAATAGAATATCTACCACCAGCATCCAGCATCCCTCTTTGATCCTACGTAGGACCAAAATCGACCTGGATCACTGGAAATACCTTCCTCAATGTCCCTAATATAGGCTAGATACGCTGAATTAATTGTTAGCCAAGTCTGTCATCTGAATCATAATGTCTCACTGCATCGGGTCTTCAAGTATCTTGCTCCAAGCTCCTCCTCTTCTCTGAGAGACCTTATAATAGGACCAGTGAACCAAGGGGGGTGAGTGAAAGAAAATTTCTTTTTGCGAGGAACATACAGGTCAAAAACATTGGACAGAGAGTCATAAAATCTATCAACTGCATCATCAATAGTCAGGCAATAGTCGCAATACAGGCAGTTCCCAATTCAACACTGGAATTGGCCTTTCTAAAATTGTATTCACTTGCACAGGCAATTGGGAAAGCCTTGAAATGAAAAGAAGGGGAGAAGGTAATCCCAAGTGCAGGATGGTGGCCGTCCTCAGGAAGCAGACCGCGATCGGAGTGCTCGACGGAAACTTCAAGATTGGTCAAGACCAAATCCAGCAGCCTGCCACTAAGGCTGACCACCCTGTTACACTGCTTGAGATCACAAAACTCAATGAAATTCGTAAACTCTCCAACAAGAGGCGTGGACCTATGCTCAGTGTAAAGGTAAATCAAGTCTGGAATGTTGGAGTCATCACAGATTAAAAATATTGTTATCAAGAATACACTACAACGACATCAAGGCATCAAGAGGAGCTCTGTATTCATTAACGGTGCACGAAGGACGAGCGTGAATTACTGACACATAATGGTTTGACACATTGCAACGTCAAAGCGGCACAGATTCGAGATAAATTCCAAAATCGTGGCTGAATAATTCAAAATAGGAGCAAATAACCAACACGAACTGTTGCGCTGTTGAATATTTGTTATTAAGCAATTATAGGCGGTTTGTGTGAATTTCAAATTACGCGCCTGTTTTCGCAACTCTAGCAGCAGAAATGCGCAAGTTTGGAGGGATTTGACAAGAATGTCCTTTATCCTTGGGATGTCCTGAGCATGTCAGCGTGTCACGTTAGGCGTTGACAATGAGGAATTAAAAATTCGTGCCGCAAGGTTTTTGAAAGTGTGGAAGCTTGATTCGTGTATGTAAGCTTGTACCACGTAGGTACCTATTTACCTACCTATACAGTTCAAGGGGCAGTGAATCATGATTGCTTTCGCTTTCCATCTAGCTTGTGTGGCCTACTTTGGAATACTTTCAAGTGTACCTACACCCGCGGATTCCATGCGGTGCTTTCCTGTGTGTTACTGGTGTAGATTTGTGCCGTCTCGTCTCCTGGATAATCTAAATTTCTGTTCCATCACCGTGTGTCTTCACCTTTAATGACGCCTGGGGGCTTGCCTGGGTCCTTCTGATCTAAGATTCTGATTCTGAAGCAAAGACTTCTTTTGCCCTCACGTATGCACTGAGAGGGCGAGATTGCACCATGTTCCATGGGGGCGGCATTTGTGCCGTGTAGATGGAAAGCGCCCATAGACACTCATGAGTCTCATGATGGAACATTTCACCTGTCTTTCTGAGGTACTGTTGAAGTGTAATCTTTGCCGCCCACTGACTGGATTCCAATGATCCTATGGTGCAAGTATAGAATGCAAAATGTATTTAGTTTTGGTTGAAGTGAATCGAAAATACTCGCAATTCACCACACAGCTCACTGGTCTTTTGTCAAGATCGTCATCAAATGACATTCCTTTTATGATTTTGACATTCATTAAAAACGACAATTTTTTATCAAGTCTTCTAGGATTTCAGTTCAACCCTCCACAACGGCGCTAGGAGCATATCTATACAAATCGCCTATTGAAATGTGTTTTAAAGGCGCGTCTGACATTTACGTCTGCCAAATCTAACTGACATTTAAGTGTCTATGGTTATTCTTGATCTGTGTTAAAAGTGGCATAGAGGTTGAAGAATGGAAAACAAAATAGCGGTCATGTGACAATTTAATTCTTCTAGGATTATAAATGGATGCAAAAGAATTTCGTAATATGATGTAAACACTTTTGGTTATTTTACTGGAGAAGATCTTAGGTAATTTTTCTTGAATTTTACGTCCATATACAAAGATATAAAGCAGCCTCTAACCACTGACAGTTGTGTAAAATAATTCCTAACTCTACATAGAACCGACGCGAATTTTTCGATGCTGTTCTTGCAAACATGTGACGTCATAGCCCAAAAAAATGCTATCGCTGGAAGCCCTTTAGGATTTGTGACTGAACATGGAACGTCCTGCTGCAAATGCGGTCGAACTTTAACTTGCGTGTAAAAATTTGAAAATCTACATTTCCAAAAAGACGGCGAACCAGGACCTACATATTTGTGTTAAATGGAAGTGGGTACCTTGTTACGTTCAAATTTTCGTACGAGCGAGTCTTCGCCGCTGTGCGCCCACCAGCAGCCTTGGTGTCATTCCTGGTGTTAAGCAGGAATGACACCTGGTGGCATCTAGGGAATTTGGTACTGCCACCACTCGTTTCAACGAGTGACGATCCGTGTTTGCTTCTTCAGTTGAGTTTTTGACGGCGGTAAGCGCGAGCCTATACAAGTGGTTTCTCACGGAAAACTAATTCTCTTCTATTGCCAAAGTCGTAGTGATGGTGTCGTTCCCACAGGTAAAGAGAACTGTTTGCACTACAGAATGGCAAACCACGGTTAATCCGTTTACTCAGGGGCCCACTGCCCACCCGACTTTCCACTTTCCACAGCCGCCGATGACACCATCGCAGTTTTCCACGGCTGTCCGCTGATTATCGCCGCTTCCTGTTGGACTCCGCTGCCGATGACACCATCGCAATTTTCCACGGTCACCGGGCTGATCTTCGCAATCGATGACCTCTTCTCAATCTCCGCGACGGTCCGGTTCGCCCATGAGCTCAGCCCCGCTGGCCATGAGCTGCGATCGCCGCCAAAATACGCCGCCGGCTGCATCGTCCGCAGAGTCAAAGTTAAGTGGGCTTTTATGTATCGATTGGCTGAAAGTCACCGTCTCAGCGTGAACTGGTGGCTGGTGGACTCCGCGCCGATAGAGGCGAGAATCGCAAGCGTCGCCCAAATGTCATGTTGGCGGACTGTCAATGCCTCAACATAGAAAACCGGAGCTGACACGCGACTGTTATTTTTGCTTGTTTTCAATGTGTAATCGATGTATATTTGTCTAGCCTCGCTACTGAGAAGTGCCGGACGGCCGCACTGCTATCGTCCTTGTTATTATCCACCATTTTGTCATGTGTCATGTACTGTGCTGATCCCAATTCTGTTGTCTGCCTCCAGGTCAACGGTGCCTCCGACGGATGGGATTCTCCTCACAGGCCTCTCGTTCCGGCGTCGACAGAAGCTTCGTCAGGCCTGGGCGCCCGTTTTTGAATCACCGACAACTCTCTTGCCGAGCTAGCAAACCTAGTGGAGCAGCGGAAATGAGGGACGCCAGGACTTCAGCGTCACACGTCGGCCACAGGGAAGTCATTTTCAATTTTATTTTGCTCACTAGAGAGCTAGAAGTCAAGTAGATCCGGCACAGTGTTGCGTTTGGAATAATTGTTGATATTTTGGTGGCCTTAGGCCCCGTCTTGAGCTGGGAGGGCCGTCTGCTCTTTCAGACTAGCTTATGGGAGGCCTTATGCCAGGATTGTTTGCGTTTTGATACGGAAAGCTTCCCTTCTTGTACCATATACCTTGCCCAGCGGGCGTTGTTGTAAATTGTGTCCAAATCCATTATTGCCCGTGTGTGAAATATACGAGTTGTACAGTGCACTTGTTTCATTCACTTGTAACTACCTCGCAGCTCAAGTGAATGCGGTTATTGCACGGAGCAGACTCACTTCGGTCCGCATGGATCAAAACGTTGGATTTGATCTCGCAATAACCTTCAGTTTGCCGTTCGCCAGGCTTTTGGGGACCATGCGCGAGGACTTTGTCTGCTTCGAAACGACCCCTCACTCATTCAATCAACAGATTCATATGAAACATGCAGACAATGACAATGGGCAATTCAAACCGCGCTTATATGCCACTGACAAGTTCAGAGACCCATAACGCGCGGTCCATGGAAGGGACAACGTATGTGCTTATTGAAATCGTTATTCCAAACAATTTGTCATGAAAAAAACGAGCAGTTGTATGTTGTTGTGTGCAGAAAAAAAAATGCGCGCACCCAGTCCGCGATAAGCAAACAATTAATCTCTTTCATGGCAGAGCTTTGTTAAATTTACAGCGGTGTGTGTTTTGCAGAGTGCAGAAATTTCAGCGACGGGTTATATTGTGCAGAGTATACTCTCCGGCATACGCGACGGGGCTCGTTTTTTCGCCGGCGCGTAATGAAAGCCCCATCTAGCAAAGTGTGTTGAGCTAGTGACAAATAGCGATGGCTGAAGGGGGCACCGCTGCCGCCACCTAATAAACAAAGGCAGCGGTGCCGGTCTATATTCCACTGGCGGCAACAAACTAGCACTTTGGAGATATATGGAGTCATATGCCGCTGGGCCGTGTGCCTGTAGCACTAGTTGGTATACCTGCCGTCCTAGTCCAGTGAGAATGAAGAGAACTCCAACGCACACACCACTATGTGCCACCGGACGGGCCCAGGTGATCGATGCGACAATTAGTCGAAAACGGCCCTTGCTGCTGCCACAGTTTTGCCGTGATTGAGTTTGGTCTGATAAACGGCCCTGCCGAAGAGCCTTCGAGCGGGCCGGCATCGGCAGGAGCTGTTTACCACCAGGATGTTTCTAGTCAACTGTTCAAGCTTTTATAGGGCAATACCGGGTACTCGTTGAATTCGAGCTGTTACTGCATGAATATACAAAACCACCTACAACGAAGGGACAGTCCTTCACCCTAACTTTTCGATTCATCGCAATTCTCCGAGTGGAGATTTCCACTGTTTCAGACAAGCGAATGCCAATTACCATCGGAACTTTGTGCGGAATTCCAGAATCTAGTTGCAACCCTAATAGATTTTCCAACCGCTCCACTGTTGGAACGTTGGAAATGAATCGTTTCACTTCACACCTCCTAGTCTAACCCAAATTCACTAAAAATCCTAAAGGACGCTCTGCTCGGTGCTCAGCCCCACAATGTGAGTGGTTCTTGTCGGCCGAACGCTAATTGGGACGACTGAGCTGCTGGCTCTGGAGTGGCGAGAGCATTATGCCGTCGACATGGCCAAATTTGAACGGTGTACAGTTACTGAAATTTTTGCTAGCAATACTTTTTTTTATTAAATGAATTAACACAAAAATCAAATTGCTGCAATTTTACGCTCTAGTGGGCAAGTTTTCCCAGTGGATCACCTATGCGACTTACTAAAGCAACGGGTGATTATCTGTTATGATTTTAAACCTAGTTTTTTCGACGAGAGGACGAAATTTCTCGATCCCAAACACGTCTGCTAAACATTCGTGATCGGTAGCACTACAGAGTGTTTCGCAAATACGGTTACCAACTTTTTGGGGAGATTCTCCATGAAAAATGGACCAGAAAAAATCTAACTTCAATATCCTGGAATGCTCAGTTGAAAAGTTACAGGGTGTTCAAGTTGAATTTTTGGAATCGATTTTTTGACATTTTGGAATTTTGATTAGAGACCCCATTTTCAAGATATTTGGGCTTGAAACTTTGGAAAATATCTCGAAATCGACACTTTTCAAGGCCTAAAAATTAGAATCCAAGAAAACCCATGATTCTTCAACCGAAATAAGTTTTATAGGTTTTCCAAGTTGATAAACCACCAGTTTTTTGCTAGGAAATGAAAGTAAGCCTCTGCATCAAAATTTTGCAAGAGTAACTTTTTTTTCTAAATTGAACGTATAATCCAAGAATTGGAATGATTTGATAAAATATGTTTTACCCCTTCAGGTTTGAAACATTCCGAGGCACTCATATGGGTTATCGTGCCCTCCGTCTGTTGTGGTTCTCAAATAAGTATTTCCATATTGTTTGTTTCATTTACTCACTGTTATTTTGCAAATGACGCTTGCGAGTATGATCGTGCCTTGATGTACCTATTTTACTAATATCTCCCCGAATACCGTGAGGGTCGTTCCTGTACTATCAACCACTTCTGTCCAACCTAAAATTGACTGTTTTACAACGTTTATTTTTGCCTATGTATCAGGGGCTTTTACCGTCCCGTTAAGCAGGTTGTACGGTACGTTTTGTTGGGTATAATCAATTTCACGGCTTTCTGCATCAGAGCAAGCTATGGAAAAAATGGGTTGCGTTGGTACGAATGACACGTTGACGACTTGTTGGCAGCTAGCTGTCTTCATGTGCAATTTTCAATGTGACACTGTCACCGTCTCGGGGAGTCATGTACGCGAAAGTGAAAATTGTCGAGAATATGCGAGGAATGGTTAGTTTTCTTTAAGTGATTTGTAGTGTGAACGATAAAAGGGACATTTTCTTCACTGGTTGGTGGGTATTCGCCAAGGCTATTAGGTTTTTGCCGGCCACTGAGAAAATTATGCCGAAAGTCCGTGATGCCGTGAAGAAATGGGATGTGAAAAAAAAACCACTACCCAAGAGGGAACTTATGCTTTAGATGGACAATATGGATAGTAGGACAATAATAATTTATGGAGTTCAACTGTACGGAGACGAAACAATTTGGGCGTGAGTAGGTAGGTACACTGTGTTGTCTGCCAGCATATGTTTTCATATCGTGATTGCTGTTGCAGTAGGTATTATAGGTAGAGCTAGGGCTAGAGTAGGTACCTGGTACTCACCACTGTAGTGCTCGGTGAGCCTTTTCATCCGAGTATTATCCTGCCGATCTTCGACATCATTCATTAGTAGCCGCCAAAAACGTCACAACCTTGGCGGAGACCCACCAACTAGTAAAGACAATGTCCCTCGTCCTCCACGCTGCAAAGCATTCCAAAGGAACGCACGATTTCTGGCGTATGCACGAAAATTCGCACTTCGCGTGGATGATACCTCGACAAGGTGACAAAGTGTCACATTAAAAATTGCACGTGTAGACAACTGGCTGGCATCCCCTTGTCATCGTATCATTCGTACCAACACAACACAATTTTTCCATAGCTTGCTCTAATGCAGAAAGCCGTGGAATTGATCATAGTCATGTTCATTTATTTTGCTTTGTTTGTTATGAGATGATTTGATGCTACCTGCTAGGAGGGACAGGGACTGCTATGGTAGATATGGAAGACTGGTTACAACCTAGCCGCTTGCGACTCGCGTAACGAGGCACATGCCAGCTTTTGCAGGATAGGTTCTCTTACAGGGTCCTCTAGTACAGGTTCGCAACAAAATCACCCTCGTTGTATAGTTGTAGTGTTTTGGATCATTTTTGTAGTGCTTTATCATGTCCTGTCTACTAACATGTCTTCAGTTGTTGCCGTTTGAATGTCTATGTGAGTTTGGCGTAATTTTGTTCTGCGTTGCTTTGCGTTGCTTCGCGTTGCTTTGCGTTGCTTGCGTTGTTTCCCGTTATTTTGCGTTGCATTGCAGTTTTCGGAAGGGGGAGTGGAGTATCAGTGAGTTCTACATTTTGTCACAACATGTTTGGGAACCCCCTCCTTTTGGCAATACTCAAGGGTTTCTTTGACGGAATTCTTCCACTGAGTGTCTTTTTCCGAATCCGTCACTCTCTCTTTTTTTTGACTCAACAGTTTGACATATCTTATTGTGTTGTTTTCAATTAGTTATTGTTTTTATTGTAATTGTTCATTTTGCCCATGTTGTTCATTTTTTCCATTTTGTCCATTTTGTCAGTCACTATGTTAGGTGTTTTGCGAATAGAACCATAGAAGAATAATTTTACACTTATTTCGCTCTGAGTAAATGTAACTTTCTGTGCAATGAGTGTGTTTCATTAAAGTCCACCTTGAACTCCACCTTCTTCCCTTTAGCGTCGTTTCCCTCATGAACAACAGCAGGCACAACAAAGAGTTAAGACGATCACAGGCCAAACACGTGAATTGTTAGGGGGAGGCGCACCATTACAAGATCGTAGGATTGTTGCTACCCCATTTTTGGGGCCCTTTTTGAGCTAGTTTGCTAGCCCGTAGCAAGTATCCTGATAGCGAGATATTGGGTTTCATAACTAAGATTGAGAGGGTATAGTTTCAAAGTTTGGGGACGGTTGAAGAGCGGTAGATGGGAGTATCGAGAGATCCTGAGTCAGTCGCAGAATAGATAAAAGAAAATCTCTACCATATCCTGAACTAAAGTGCTGGACAACGAAGTTGTCGGTATTGGAGAAATGGTCCGACTTCGAAGACCGATAACTTCCGATTGCCGGATGCGATTTCCGTTTAGTTTATTGTGTTAATTAGCCAATTGCTTCCGTAACCCATCCTATAATAGTGAATGTTGAGAAACTTCATGTAAAATTTCTACATGGTGATACGTAAAATACTGCTAAGTTGTACCGACTTCATCGTTCCCCCATTTTTTGTCTAAAAATTTTTCTTCATGTATCCTAATACAAAAATCATGAATTGTGGTGTCTTACTTCGAAACGGATTTGGATTTATCCGGATTGGAAGTCGTAACATCGAAGATATAAATTTTTATTTTGAATGTTATAGATTTGCCTTGTTGGCACGCGAGATTGAGTCACTTCTGATGAATAGATGTTGACATTGAGCAAGATTGTTTGTACAACAGTCCAGAACAATCCAACTTTCATCACAACCCGAATATTTGGTGTGGGGCCAAGCAGGGGGCACTTTTTTAAGTGGTTGTCCCTGCCTGTCTTTCGTACGTTGGATTCTGTCAAAATCAGAATTTTAGATATGGAACAATCATGTTCTATTTGCAGATGTAAGCTCCTGATCATGGTAACGATGTGAAACTTCAGTGTCCAAGAGCAGTGAAGCCCCCCTGGACGTTATACTTTTTGTGCTTGTGCTATGCCTGAGATTCCTAAATGTGCAACGTTCAACATAAAAATTAATATCTTTGACGTAAGACTTCCAGTCCGGAAAATTCCAAAACCATTTCGAGACAAGACACCACACTTCATAATTTTTGTATCAAAATACATGAAATTTTTTTTGACAAATGGGAGTACGATGAAGTCGTTGCAATTTTGCACCATTTTACGTATCACCCTGTGGAAAATTCACATGAAGTTTCTCAACATTGACTGTTATAGGTTGGGTTACGGAAAGATTGAGCTAGTTAACGCAACAAACAAAATGGATAGGCATGATGCAATAGGCAATCGAGAGATATTGACCTCCAAAGTCGGACCATTTTTCCGATACCGACAACTTCGTTGACTAGCAGTTTAGATCAGAAAATCTGGTTCTCAGGAAACTGATAACAGTGTGTAAGAAACGAACCAAATAGTGGGTCAGCTGGTAAACATGAGAAACGCGAAAGTTCCACAAAGAATGACGTACATGAAGGCCATATCGATAGAGATAATAGCCTACTGAGTCGGAATGTATGAGGCAAAGTAGAATCACTGACAGGATTGCGTCGCAGAGTCGATAACAATCAGCCATGGAAAGGTGGTCTAAGTGCAAAATGCTTAAAGGAAGAGCAAATGAACTGGATATCTATGGCACCTACTACAGAGCTCCAGGAACACTTTGGGCTGGTGGTGAGATGCATTCTTCCAAAGTGAATGCTAATCTACTTCCATCCTCCAGTATGTCGGAGGAAAGGGTCTTGCGACCTGAGATGCCTGGCAGGTCAGACTCCCAAGGTAGATACTTTGTGACCCCGATCATATCAATTTGTGCATCTTGAATATACGGCAAATCTCCAGGGAGGATCAGGATCTCTTGGGACGTCTCTGGGACAGCAAGCGCGCTATGTACGACGTCCCAAGGTTCTATTCAAGGTCCGCAGAAAGATGGCTCAAGTCCAGACACATAATATTCGTAATTCGAATAAGGTTTTTTTTTTGTAGCCAACCGCTTCGTTCTGATGAAATTAAAGAGATTTCAAGTTTCAGTTCCAAGTTTGTGTTTTGTAAGCTGGATATGAGGAATAATGCGCAACAGATTTCCCATGACGAGTTAAACAAAATTTTGCCGCGATAACCGTTGGGCTTAGCGCATAAGAACTGCATTATGACAAAACTAATTCAGACTCGACGTAACCGACGGACGTTACATGAAAGCTGGCTTGTGACAATGAAGCAATCTATCCCGAACAAGTGCAATAACTTTCCCGGGAACTTGTCGCCCCTGCTGATGTCGAGTTGCAGTAACCGTTTTATTGTCTACTACACGTGTCAAATGCACCGTCGGTGTTGTATTGTTAGCATATGCACATACACAAAGTGTTATAGCATGCTCATCAGAGGCTCTATGGTCGTTAAACTGCCTCATGCCCCATTGAAACGCAAACGTGAATGCATATGCACCTCTGGAGGTGGTGCGCCGCCTGCAGGTCTTCAGGCTAACTACACCACCGCCGCTGTCCAATGTCCATCACGCCCGAGTGCTCATTTGATAGACCGAACTCAATCAGCGCTGGCTTCTTGACATGAAGCAGGTGCTTCATTATGTCAATGCTGAGGGAATTTGGGGGTGGGGGAGGCAGTGTGTACATTGTTTTCCCGCACTGTCTTTCCTGAATATTTTATCGCCCTCTGTGGAATCACTATTACGGGTTTTATTTTTGGCGTGTGCGAGCGGCGCGGGAATAACAGCACACTTCTTCGACAAATACGTTTCGACACATAAATCATCCCTCATTGTGGTCGTACAGCCCCCGATGCTTTGCCGCTCTGTATCTCTCGGTAAATCATTTATCGTTCTTGAATTATCCGGCAATATTTCATTAGAGCCGTAAACGAAAAATAATTCAGTGTGGGAATTGTGACTGGAAAGACAATCACTGCGGGACTTTCCGATCCCGTGTTTTGTGTCCTGATTAATTGAATGAATGCCTTCGGGGAGCCGTCTCTAGTGTATTAGATATTTTCGATTAACGCGCTCCCAGGCCCTTGTTATTTCCGATTGAAGCTGCTGTTATATAAATTAGTCTGATTTAGCACCGCGTTGCTTTTTTCGCAGGAGGATGGATGGCATAATCAAGAAACTCTGCACTCTTGTTAACTCGACGGAATGGTTGAAAATATGCTTGCGTTCGGAATGGCCATCGTAAATCCTGTGTGCAACACTAACCACCGCGCACAATGTTGCATCCGCAGTGTTTGCTCCCATTAAAGTTATGAAGAAGTAACCTTATCTTTTGCTCACTAGTGGTTGGTCTGCGTCTTTTTACGGGCGTGAAATTTTCATTGTTATTACCGCCGACAATAACCGGCCAAAAGGGTGGGGTTAATTCACGGCCGCAAGATGTCGCGCCGTAGCTGCAAGAACTTTCGAACTCCTGGGGCGAATTGATTTTTACCGCAAACACAAAGTGAGCAAGTGAATTACCCGACGGCAAAACAACCGCGATTTGATCATCGAAATGTAAATATCCACCCAGTATAAACATCAAGACTCCGTGTGTACTCGAGTATCTGAGCTCTCCGTCGACAAGACGGACTCCTGAGAGTAATCCCTGTCAATATTTATTCTTCCTGTTTAGCTAGAACTGTACAAATCATACGAACAAACCCGAAATGAGCAAGAGCCCACGACGTCTTACTTGATAAAACAACGAGCACCGACCGTGCACAGCGGGTTGATGATTAATTTAACGGGTCGCTGATGATGCCAACAGCACTTATTCCATCAACCACACTGCATTTACCGACAATTAAAACTGTGCGGTGCATCTCGTTGGGAATCACGTGGCAGTAATTTAGTTGGAACTACCACCAAAAGTCTGATTGAGTTTTAATCATCAGCGCTGTGGAGTTCAAGGCAACAGAACGGAGCAAAATCGCAGGGGAGATAAGACGAGCAACCGGTGCTTATGATCAGTAAGTATGGGAATCTGTGGCCATAAATGAAAGGACGGAAGTCTTTTTTCTACCTTCATTCTAACTGTATCAAACGTTATGAGTGAAAAATACGAACTAATGCTGTCTTGAAGGCTAGTAAGTACTGGTGACTGTTAGTTGGAGTTTATTGGCAACATACTGTGGGTACAATAATTACGATCCAAAGCTTGATATGCAATAACGTACAGGCATAAAGAATTAATTCAGCCTATACACTCGATAGCGGGATGATTATATGTTATTACAAGATTATATTCCGCGCCATAAAAGGTCTTTGTGACCCCCGTAACACGTAATAAATATACCTCCAAACTACCCCCACATTAATATCGTTACAAATGTTTGAATAACTATCATTTACGACAATTACTCTGTAGATCGTTATCGCGCCCCATGAAAATGTTCTCGTGTTATGCGCATTCAAAAAGTCATGCTCCCGGTAATAACAGCGTAGGTATTTGGACATGTAAAAGTAAATTATTGCTACGCATGCGAAAGCAACCGGGTACCTACACCGGTAAACTTGCGAAGCCCGAAAAGATTCCACGATGGAGTTTCAATTTACGACTTATCCATTTTACCCCACAAGCTTTGTGGAATTCCGACCCGACATAATTTCATATTAGATCGATTTGGAATTCGCACAGCCACACCAGTTTGATAAATAATTCAGCCTGCAACCACTTCACGTGTCTACAAAAGCAAAGTCAATTAACTTGGGGCGAATTCGTGATTTTCAAACTGAAGGACGCCTCTGCTCGCTCTCCTAGTTCTCCCGGGATCCTCTCACCTTATCGCGCCATACTATACACAAATTGTATGAATGTGTAGCACCAACCCATATACCTCTACCTACCAGTACCAGGCAACATATTATACAACAGAACCTATTAATTATCAATTAGTCGAGGCTTTATGTCACTGTGAATGATCATCAAAGTGGCGCACCGGTCACACAAAGAGAGACAGCAAACTTTCCTGATGGTAACGCAAGAGCAATCTTAATTAAATTTTAATTGGTAATCGACAGTTTTATTGTTATGCTTTTTTTACAGGCAAGCGCGCGTCTGGCAGTAGCTCTTTATGACTTGAAATAGGCGAGCAGGAATTCACCCGAAGAAATTGGTCGGTTAATTTCGAAGTGAAGACATTTCCTTGCAGTTGAAAACCTCTGTTATTTCTCCGGATGGCATTTTAAGCTACAATTTGAAGTGCTTGTCTTCTATTTATGGGCGACCGACAGTGTGTTAGCGATGAACCCCACCCCACAAGGCTCCCTGTTTTTTTTTGCGATACTGCGTTTCTAGGTTATGGACCAAGCGGGCGGAAACAATGTGCGCATGTTTTTTCAGGGCAACAGACGTTTTGAAATTTGCATTTCTTAGTGTCTTGCGGGCAAGAGCAAAAGGCCCTTACGTTTTTGAAGCTATAAACCTGAACCTGAGTACTTTCGATTTTGTTCAAATATGTTTGTGAAGTCAAACTCCATGTTTATCACTCGATTTGCATTTGTTTTGCATGTGCTCACTTGACTGCACTTTTTGCCCATTTTTTTTTATCTAAACGTCATTATCTGCTTTGCTTTACTGTTTCATTTTAGGTGTGAAGATTATAACGTATGGTCCGAAAGTTTTGGGAATTTTCTTAAAAGCAAATAACTTTTTTTGGATAGTTTTAATTTTGTACCTTGATATTGCAAAAACTAGCATCATCTTTAACAATTTCAAAATTATATTTAACATGTCGAAGATGGGCCATTATTTTTGATAGCTCTCAGTTTTCTTTTGCCATGTTCGATCATTCTCTGGACAACAGCAGGATTAATTTCTCAGAGCTCCTGCCTCCCAATGTACCGCAAGCTCGACCAATATAAGATTTTTGGTGAGTATTGAGCAGGATAGTATACGACAAGAGATGGGAAGCTGCAAATGAAGGCCAATTACGGCGTCACATTTTTCAATAACATTAGAGAATTTCGCATTCGAGAAATTGATACAGAAATTTATGAAACATGGCAGGAGAAAATTGAGATCCATCGAAGATAATGGTCCATTATCAATATGTTGATTATAAATTTGTTATTGTTATATATAATGTTGATTTTTGCAATATCAAGTTCAAAAATCAGGACTATTCAGAAAAGATTATTAGCTTTGAACGATTTCCCAAAACTTCTGGACCATACGTTATGTGTAATTTTTTTTATTTATAATGTCCAAAATGCACTTGTGATTTGTGTCATGATTTTTTTGTCAATTGTTTATGTCCAACTTCTTTTGTGTCTCTCAAATAGCCAGCCATTTTCTATTTTTATAATCACTGGTATTTTGGAATAACGCTGACGAGTATGATAGACCCTTGGTGTGATGACACATCACATCTATTCTCAAATACCGTGAGAAGCCGCATCCTTGTGCCATCAATCACTTCTACCCAACGTAACATGACGCAATTATTTTGCATGCCAGTATCTTTCTGATCTCAAGTTTGGTCAGATGATTTGAAGATAAATTGAATAATTCTTTGACCAAAATGCGTGTGCACATCTGCCAGTGTACTTTCATCTCGCGGGCACGATATCATTCGAAGTTCGAAGTAATACGAGGTCAGTCAATTTCAAAACCGAGACGTTTCCGTTGAGTTAAAAACGTTTCTTCCTCCGGATGACATCCCGCAAGCAACAATTTAAGGTGTTCGTCCTATCTAGGCCAGCACAGCGACCGAGCCGCGGCGATATTTCAGGGAGGATCCTTGAGAACTCGCCCGCTGGTCGTATACTTTGGTCCGTTTAAGATCCGCCGCAGCACAATGACACAATAAATTGCTGGCGCACTGATTTTACGAGATTTTCCGATTTGTGCAGCACGCCAAAACCCGAATAGTACAATGTTGCTGCAAAAACATGAACGGCAGAATGACCCGGTAGACTGTTGTGGCGGTGTATTGCAGAATCGCCGCCGTGGTGCGGAAAGAGCGAAATGATGAGGAGGAGCAGGAAGGAAAGTCGAAACATTTTATCGTTCGTCGGAATAAAATGGATAGTGTAGCTCTGTGGCCTATGCCTGCCTTGCTCGGTCACACCTTTTTATCTGTACTAATAAAGAAGCAATAAAAACCATATTCTTTTCTCGCTCTGCGTGTGCCAGCTCCGCTCCTGGTTTCTTGTGCGAAACCGTCGAGGATCAGATAAAGCCGGAATAATTTCAGGCCAAAAGAGGCACAGCCACCCACTTTCGGAGAACAAAAAAGACAAATCGCTCGGCTTGCCAGGGACATTTCGGCGTAGGGTTTTTTCGACCCTCACTCCCACCATCAGGGTGCCATATCCCGAGAGAAAAGTTAATGGGGTAGATTTTCAATGACTTTCCACCACATAGCAGTCAATTTTCGCTTAACCATATTAAATTTGTTGTGTAGTAGATTATGGAACTTTGCTTTGTGCACGATCCCCGATGATGCATATTATATTGTAAAAGTTAGTGATTTAATAAATTAACCGCGCGATGCGTCGGGCCATATTGTTGTAATGGAAACGGCGGCGCCTCCTCTGTTGTGTGTAACTCCGTGTTTTGTTGTGTCGGGATCCAATTTAAACTTTCCTGAATAGCACTTTTGATAGATTTATTGCTGAATTCTTGCATCGTAATATTGTGGTGTGTGCATTATAGCAAGCCCGCGGTCTACGACGACGAGGAGCAAGGGTGTGTGCAGAAGCAAGGGATTATTTCATATTGCAATTCCTATTCATTGAAAAGCTCTCTCTCAGGGTGCGCTGTATATTACCGGAAACAAGCTGTGTTGAAGTTCACACATGAGTAAGCGCACTAGATCTTGTTTCGCGTTACATTACTCGAAGCTGCAGTGCTATATATGGCCCATCTGGATGTAACACACAGCTTGCAGGTACGTTACACCTACGAATTTATGGGTGGAGATGGGAATTTACAGCCGAAAATTGTAAATCCATCGCACGGCACGAAATGGGGACTGTTGTAAAATGGATAACTTTCAAGACATAATCCTATATCCGATACATACACGGGTACCTACTCGCAATGTGTACCTACTCGAAATGTTTTACATTGCGATGAAATCAATTCAGACTTGATTTTTCTAAAATTCACTGGAAGAAACATCCAGGAAGGATCTTGCGCGTCAGCATTGTTTACAATACATAAAGGATTACTTGAGAAATAGGGATAGTGGGACTTCACGTAAGTACTAACGATAACGTATGGTCCGAAAGTTTTGGGAAAGTGTTCAAAGCTAATAACTTTTTCTGAATAGTCTTTATTTTTGAACATGATATTGCAAAAATTAACATCATATAATTATAACAATAACAAATTCATATTCAACATTATTGAAAAAGAACCATCTTCGAGAAATCTCAATTTTCTTCTGCCATTGTGGTATTCCCCCTTTATTTTGTTTGTACGTTGGTACCTGAAGTAGGTAGGGTCGTTGACGTTCGTAGCGTTTGCCTATGGGAGAGGGAGATGACGCCAGCGCGCGAGCGGCAGCCGCGCATACAGGGAGAAAAGAATCAGCTGTGGTGAGGAACACGTGATTTTAAGTGCTCTGGTGTGCGTCGTTTCCACGTATTCAAGGTTAGTTTTTCACTGATTATTGTATCGTAATTTTGGCTTCCACCCACTCATCAAATCATGTATTTTGATACACATTTTGCCCCACAGTTATTGCACATAACCCGAAATTCTTTGTTCTCTTGTTCTCAACGGGCTTGTATAACCCGCAGTTTTTCCCCTTTGAAATCAAAGTGCTTTGCACTGCTTTGAATTTTGTGTAATTTATCCACTCCCAAATGATCTCAATGTTGATGGCAAAGGCCGTAGTCCAGTGGGCGTTCACTTTGCGCACTCATGATGTAACCTCAGAGCTGCGCTGTCGAGCGTATTTCGAGGTTTCATTATTGTTTCTTTTCCACAATAGTAGAGGAAAATATGAAGCGAAATGTGCTTATTTGAGAAGTTCGTGTGCACGGAAAGGTAAAAAGCTGGGGTGCATTTTTTATGGTGTAGTATGGCTTGGGGATGAAGAATCCACTTGTCGTCAAAAAATCGTCCAGTGTGGGGGCGGTATGGGGGCGGTTTTGTGAAAAAACAGTTTTTTAAAAAAATGTTCTACAGTTTGTCAGCTTTTGGCTGATATCAGCTTGGAACAAATCCGTCATTTGTAAGTTGTTGTAAATAATTTATGAATAAAAAGGTGATCATTTACTTTGCCATAAGAATACATGTAAAACTTGACTGCCTCGTGCGCAAAGAACGTTGAATATCTCAGTAACGTGTTGAATGACATTTTTCATTCCACTCCCACTCGATTATCTCCGTAACCACTAGTTCAATCAAAAAAGTTCCTTCTGTAAACCATGTTACCTATTCCATTGCGATTCTTGCGGATTTTTCAGATTTGATTTATCTTGAATAGTAACTGAGCTAGGGACGGAATTGTAATGTACTGCATGCAGCGGACAACTGCAGCGCTGTGGCCCTCGCGTACCCCTGCCACCCGCGCACCCCCGTGAAGGCCATGGTGTATTGAGGCGGGAAATCTGCAGACTTATTATTGTGGCTGATGATCGAAACATTGTAAAAGTGTAGTCGGTAAATTTGCAATATAAATAAATATATACCCCTTGAATTACGACGTACGTCTTCACATATTATAATAGTCCAGTCAAAATAGGTTTTAACCGGAAATAAATTCGGAAGTTGACGAAATTTGGTGGATCGATGCAGAATTGAACGTGGAATGATATACTAAAATTCCCAAAAGGCTTGTTTTTTTTAGGACCAATGAAAAGCACCATCCTTGAAAATTTTCTTTTTTTCTGAATGGCTTGTGAACTATTATCTCTTCAGAACACAGCACCAGCACGAGCAAAGCAAATGTAGCCCGTTAAATTCCCAAGAGATTGTACAAAACTCATCACTTTTTGGTCAATAGCCTCTGTGATATCGCGTCTACAAAAACGCAGTGAAAATTACTCAAAATATATTTCCGGATTTTATGTAAAAATATGCATGGTGTCAATTCAGGGGCTGTAACCTGGACAACGAATGTGCGAATTTCAATGTGTTTCACATGCGGGAAAAGGTAATTCAACATTCGGTATCACACTTTTGTCTAGAAGTCAAGAAGTCGCCAACTTCAAAATGGTACTTTTCCTCGACCTGTGAAATCGACACTTGATGTCTCGAAGAATCCCCAAAAATCGATTTTTTTCATACCATACTATTTGCCTCATTTTTCACTTAGGTAGAGCAAAACCATCCAGGGAAAATATGAAGAATTGAATACAGAAAAAATAACATGTTTCGGAATATTTATCCTATAGTGATGGTTTCTGAGTTGTATGGGTTGAAAGACTAAAACGACCTATTCAGAAAAAAAAAGGTAGTCCGGACACTAACTGCTGAATATTGTACTTGCATTTGATGATTGATTGTTTTTAAATTCTTCAGATGTCAATATAACATTTGTGATGTTGTCGTGAAAGAACGGACAAAAGAACTTGATTGAAATGTATGGAATAATAGATCTAATAATAATGGTACAAGGTGGGTGATAAATAATGAAAGCAGGATGGTTGACTAAGAGAAAAAATTATTTGAATCAAAGGCGTTGTAAAAATGTTTAAAAGGGAAATCTATACAATCATTTAGGCAACTTTGGAAAGAATTATTGATCATAATCATCTAATCATCAAAATCATCTCAGAAAATCATAACTTCGTCCTTGGAACTAATTTTGAAATTTTACATGTTTGTAAAAAAGGACGGCTTTTAGATAGTATAGAGGTTCTTGAAATTTGTAAAGCAACTAATAATTCTGTCCGAAATTGCCTAAAAGATTGTATAGATTTCTTTTTTAAACATTTTTACAACGCCTTTTATTTTAATAAGCTTGTTTCTTTCCATTCAACCATCCTTTCATTAATTCATCAACCACCTTGTACCATTATTATTAGCTCTATTATTATTTCATACATTTCCATCAAGTTCTTTTGTCCGTTCTTCCATGACAACATCACAAATGTTATACTGACATCTGAAGAATTTAAAAACAATTCACTTATCATTTATACAAACTTTATCTTCACCATTTATACAATGTCGGTGATTCGGTGTGTTATCATTCACCTTTTATGTACCTACCTACTTGTTTTATGTATTTTATTTTAGACTCCACACTTTGGTGAAGAAGGGCCAGAGACCTGCGAAACCGGTCAGAAATAAAAACAACCAATTTGAGGGAAGACTGCGTGCAGATCATTTTATTTATGAAAAAAATCGATTTTTGCGGATTCTTCGGGACATCAAGTATCGATTTCAAAGGTCGAGAAAAAGTACCATTTTGAAGTTGGTGACTTCTAAACAAAAGTGTGATACCGAATGTAGAAAAAGCACATTGAAATTCGCACATTCGCTGTCCACGTTACAGCCCCTGAATTGACACTATGCAAATTGTTACATAAAATTCGGAAATATATTTCAAGTAATTTTCACTGCGTTTTTGCAGACGCGGTATCTCAGAGGCTATTGACTGAACAGTAATGAGTTTTATACTGATTTCTTGGGAATTTAACGGCCTACATTTGCTTTGTTGGTGCTGTGTTCTAAAGGTAATAGTTTACAAGTTATTCAGAAAAAAAAACGAAAATTTTCAAGGATGGTGCTTTTTATTGGTCCTAAAAAAAAACAAGCCTTTTGGGAATTTCAGTATATCATTCCACGTTCAATTCTGCATCGATCCACCAAATTTCGTCAACTTCCGAATTTATTTCCGGTTAAAACCTATTTTGACTGGACTATTATAATATGTGAAGACGTACGTCGTAATTCAAGGGGTATATATTTATTTATATTGCAAATTCACCGACTACACTTTTACAATGTTTCGATCATCAGCCACAAAAATAAGTCTGCAGATTTCCCGCCTAAATACACCATGGCCTTCGCGGGGATGCGCGGGTGGCAGGGGTACGCGAGGGCCTCAGCGCTGCAGTTGTCCGCTGCATGCAGTACATTACAATTCCGTCCCTAGCTCAGTTACTATTCAAGATAACTCAAATCTGAAAAAACCGCAAGAATCGCAATGGAATAGGTAACATGGTTTACAGAAGGACCTTTTTTGATTGAACTAGTGGTTACGGAGATAATCGAGTGGGAGTGGAATGAAAAATGTCATTCAACACGTTACTGAGATATTCAACGTTCTTTGCGCACGAGGCAGTCAAGTTTTACATGTATTCTTATGGCAAAGTAAATGATCACCTTCTTATTCATAAATTATTTACGACAACTTACAAATGACGGATTTGTTCCAAGCTGATATCAGCCAAAAGCTGACAAACTGTAGAACATTTTTTTTAAAAACTGTTTTTTCACAAAACCGCCCCCATACCGCCCCCACACTGGACGATTTTTTGACGACAAGTGGATTCTTCATCCCCAAGCCATATTACACCATAAAAAATGCACCCCAGCTTTTTACCTTTCCGTGCACACGAAAGTCACAATAGAGTCTCATTTTTCCTCTACTACAAGTAACGTCACAAACAGAGGGACGACAAAAAGAAACTCTGCTTCGCCAAAATCAGCCGCTAAGTAGAAAACAGTACTTTTCATGATTCATTCACATATCATCGTTCATTGTCGGGTTATACATGAAAGTAAAGGAAGGAAAGAGAGACTCGCACGCTTTTCCGTGTCCTGGGGGGAGAGTCCACCTTTTGTATGAATCTGCCTTGTTGAGTCTACTAACCTTTTCTTATTTGGGGGGGAATTATGTGAAACGACGAAGAGAGGGCCACAGGTTGGCTCGAGTCGATTTTCTTGTATTTACTGTTATTTACTGTATGTGATTACTATTCACTAACCATTGTTCTGTTTTGTATGTAAGTATGTATCTTTGGGGTTTGTGATGGGTAACTGCTGGAGAATTTCAGGCGAATGCGTTATAGATACTTCTTCCTTCCAATTTCTTACAAAGGTATGACCAAATCCAACTTCTCTACTTATTTATCTCTCACCTGTCTCTTGTTTATTTACCTACAGCATTACTTATCATTTGTTTCTTGTTTATTTACCTACACCGTTACTTATCATTTGTTTCTTGTTTATTCATGTACTTACTTGTTTACCGATCGTTTTTTATTGTTTACTCATCTATCAATTTGAATTCTTTTGTTTGTAAAGGGAAAAATTAATTGCCGAGCGTAAAGTTTTCTCCAAAGCATAAGCGAGCGAGTTTCCTTTTGTTGTTACGTAAATAACTTGTAAACCAAACAAACTTTCAAGGAAGTTCAAGAACCGATTCACGCTGACTTGATCAATGCATTACTGGAGTGACTTCTCTGTCATTTCATCATGACTCACACTTGCGATCAAACTGACAGTTTGACATGTTCCATGATTTCTTGTTTTGTTTTGTTAACCTGATTTTGTGTTTATTTTATTGTTGTAAATTCCTGCATTGTCAAATGATTTGAAATGATTGTTTTTCGTTTGTTCGTGTTTGGTTGTTCTTAATCATGTTGTGTCATTTTATCACTGTCAGTAGGTGTTTTGAGAAAAGAAACAACTTCATAAGAAACCTTTGCTCATGATTTTCAATAAACATTCATTTTGCTTGCATTTCATTCGCGTTTCATCCAAGAATCCAACCTTATCCCCAACGACACATTCTCATCTCGAGTGAGAACTCGATACAACGTAGGTAAAATGTAAACGACGTGGGGAAGGGAAGAAACAACGACGATCACTGCCAACATCGAAAACGGGGTTACACTACAGAAATGATGTCGTGACCAGGATACACTACAGAAATGATGTCGTGACCAGGATACACTACAGAAGTGGTGCCGTGACCAGGATATACTACAGAAGTGGTGCCGTGACCAGGATATACCACACCATGTTCCATAATTTTCTGTACCAATTTCTCGAATGCGAAATTCTCTAATGTTATTCAAAAATGTGACGCCGTAATTGGTCTTCATTTGCAGCTTCCCATCCCTTGTCGTATACTATCCTGCTCAATACTTACCAAAAATCTTATATTGGTCGAGCTTGCGGTACATTGGGAGGCAGAAGCTCTGAGAAATTAATCCTGCTGTTGTCCAGAGAATGATCGAACATGGCAGAAGAAAACTGAGAGCCATTAAAGATAATGGCCCATCTTCAATATGTTAAATATGAATTTGAAATTGTTAAAGATGATGCTAGTTTCTGCGATATCAAGTTACAAAATTAAAACTATCCGAAAAAAGTTATTAGCTTTTGAAAAAATTCCCAAAACTCTCGAACCATACGTTACTTAGGTACTGTGGTGTCCAGCTCAAAATCCTAGAAGAGAATTGAATGTTCTGAACAAATTAACGTTAGAGAGCGATATTGGGAAAGGAAGAGATGGTACAAGGAAGAATGCTGGAGTCGCGCCGCATTCTAGAGTAGCCGGCTTGTAGGCCAGGAGTCGCGACACTTGCGAGGGGGTGGGAGAAGAGAGAGCGAGAAAACGAGGGAAGTAGAAGGACTCCCTTGGAGGCGTTCAACACGAACGGATGTGTTTGGGTGGAAGAAATTTGTATTCGTCAAATATTAGTCAACAAGAGTGACAAGCTAGTTATCAACAATTGTAGTGCATCAGTGACAATACAGGAAAGCACCAAGGCAAGTCTACCTTCCATGTAATCAAATGATAACTGTTCAAAGGGGTGGAAGTGATTGTTCTGTTTATATTGAACAAGTCCAGTATGAAATAAATGTACCTATCTTTCGTGAGATCAAGCCTCCGACAGGTTATTTGTAGACTCTTTCAGGCTGAAAACACAGCGACTAGCGGTACATTATGTAAATCATACCTGGGCTAAAACTAGCGCGAGTACTTTACCGTAAAATAAAATATATTTAAACCCTTTTTCAGCTACAAGAGGCCTCCTTTGCATTCAGGTTGAGTTCCTTACAACACGAGTATTTCTTGAGACATGCCGAGAGGTCAATTGTTGCTCAGAAAATATCTACAAGACAGCGACATGTAATGTAGTTGTCCAGGCTGATTATTGGCTAACATCTGATTGCACAACTGATTGAATTTATGTGGAACACAAATTGACACAGAGCTGATGGATAAGTCTGTAGGTTGAAAATATAGCACCAGATGAACGTAAATTGATCGAATTCAGACACCCAATTTTGGGTTAATAAGCTCTCTCTGAGCAGAAGAATGGGAGTAAGCTAGATATCTCTCTGAGTACAAATAAATGTGTGATAGACGACAAGAGAAGCTTAATCAATAATAACTGAAGAGTTAATAAAAATCAACGAAGTAGTAATTAATTATGCAAGGAATCAAAACTCAAGTGTGTTGTGAAATTTGACTTATCTATATATCTCCTTTAAATTAGTAGGAATACGAAAACGGGGATTATTTGAAAAAGTGGAATTGATTCAAGCGGGTCGTAGCAAACAATTAGGATGTATTTTGTCTTTCAGAAACTGAATGTAAATTTTCTATCGTTAGCTGGACTCTGCACGAGTTGAGTGTGTGATAAATAATTAACGCAAATGGAGTAATTCAGGTTCAACAAATTAAAATAAGTGATCATTAATTAATCGGTGAATGAAGCAGGTGTGATTTTGAAAACTTTGTGTGTTTGCAAGATTCATTAAAATTGTCCTTTTCCAATAGAACCTGGGGATTTAAGGGGCTTTGGGAATCAAAAGGGATTTGGGAATTTATTTAAATGATTGAGGTAAGGTGGTTACGAGAATCTACGGCATAAAAATAAACACAACGTGAGGGTCTATTGTTCCACGTCCAATATAGGAGAAAAGGGATACTATCACTGTACTAATTAAGTGATTAAGTATAAAGAGTTTAGCGAGCGTCCCGCAGAGAAGCCAGAGGGGCTTGTAGATTAGATGACGATCTTCAACACATTAATAAGCGAATCGACTCACCAAAACCAAGGTGTTTTTCTTTCTGGGAAGATAGGCCTCACCTGCAACAACAACAAAGAATCAACATGTATACCTACACAATTATACCTCACAATAAAATACATGTACAGGAATTCAACAAAATGGTAAAGCATCAGCTTAAATCACCCCAGTCATCCCAGAAGTTGATTCACAAATATGGGTCCAATCCCTTATCAGGTTTTTAATAACCACGAAAATTTCAAAACTCAAGCCAGATTTCCGCAAGTTTCAATCAAACTATATTATAAATACATAATTTAAATTTGAAACCAAAAACAAGTAGGTAGATACTACCAAAATGGAGGATGCTGATTTCTGATCTTAAATCGACACACTTGTTGAGAGCAGGCGGAGTAGCAGGACTTTCGCGAAAAGCTCCCTCGAGATATAAACTAGCACAAGCAGGTTTGCAAAGTTCAGGTAACTGGAGTTCAGCGCGCAGTTAGCATAACGAAAGTTTTGTCTCGGTACGCCCAGCTCAAAGACAAGTCTGCAAATTAATTCGAACCATCAGCTGGTGTTTTATGACGGCCCAGAACACCCGACTGCTCGACAAATTGTCACCATCACCATTATCGGGGAGCAACTGTACTATCACAATTACCCGGACTAATTAACGTGTAATTGGCCTTTTACTTTTTTTATGTTGCTTTTTAGCGGGGACCTTTCGTTTCATTGGCGCAGCACGGCGGGCACAGCTCTCTCGGCGTGCAGAATCTAATGGAAGAGCTGGGGGTAACAAATACTTCCATTTTGTGGAAGTCGGGAGTTTAATCTCGGTAATTATGCCGGGAAAGTTTTACGGATATGTTCCTAGTGGACTTAGCCACTAACGCTAACTAACATATTCGCTGAAACTGTTGCCATAATAGCGGCGTCTGACTAAATGAGGTGTACTTTTATAATTAGGACCGGCGAGCGGAGAACGGTTACATCCCCGATAGTTCTATCTCCCCCTTTAGTCCCCGCCTTACTTGTAAATTGTATAAGTAGTAGAAATTGTAAATTACATCAAGCTGGAGGGTTTTACGCTCTTGCACCGAGCTTTGCGTTTTGGTGAGAGCTTACACAACTGACTGAAGGCTGCGATTTCGCAGGGAAGAGTTTTTTTTATTGTGGCTGGACCGGATGAGGACTTGCAACCGAGGCCACTGGCTGGAATCTTTTGGGATGGAATGGAATGGAATTTTACCGCTTCCAACACCTAACCTTTTCTGTTTCAGTCTTTTACCACAGGTCCAAGAGATAAGAGAAAGAATTCACCCCAAACTCCAAGCGCACCGCTGCATCACGCCATCATTCCCTTCCACAAAAGCCTATATACGCACCTATTCACAAGAGAGCGCAACAAAGAAAGAACCAAGAACCCAAGAATTGAAGAGAGACTGGGAAGTTTATGTTTTTACGATTTAGTTTTGCCCCATGCCACTTTCCCAATGTATGGCCTATTAGACCTGCTAATTCGTGAGAAACCACAGGAATGAAAAACTAATAAACTACTCCTTCCATCAAAGAATGAGTCAGAGAAAGAGAGGAATTGGTTGTGTGTTTTTTGGAAGATAGAGGATGAAAGAAACTTCCACGACCCGTTTGTGTACAGTAGAAGCCACAACTTCCGCGATGACACAAGAGAGATGGAAAGAATGGTTTCTGTATGAATATTTTTGTGTTTCAGTCCTCGTGAGAGAATCCCTGTGGAATCTCTAGCAAGAAGTTGGCTCGCCGAAGTCTCAAGTCGGAGCTGAGGGCTGTCCCGCTGTTTGCTCGTCGGAGTCCTGGTTGGACGGAGCTGAGAGTAGGGGAAGTCGTCTCGCAGGACTTTTCAACCACTATTGTTCAGCCAACATCCACTTATTACAGAGTTTGATTTGATTGCTACGTTACGATAGACTAAGTCTCTTGTCATCATATTTGAAAGCTCCGTGACTGATCCTACTCACAGAAGAAACTGGGTAGAAGCGACATTACTTACTAGCGTTTAAATCCTGGGTTATATCCAAATACTGGTGTCAAGGGTTGACAACAAATCGCAAAACAAGGTTGAAGTGTTACAGCATACTGGCACATCATTTTACAAATCTGTTCTCAATGCAAAGTTGATAAACCGATTCGAACAATCATAAGTGATCGTGAAGGGTTGAAGGATATCATGCTGACTGACCTGAACTGGAAGGCAATTCTTGTACAAACAACAAGCTTGGATGAATTGCATTCGAAAGTATTTATATTTAATTCCAAAGTTCAAATAAGCGGGTAAAGGGTTACGATCGGTTGCTTCACCTCCTCTTGAATCTGTTGAAATTACCAGTTACCAATTACCAGTCAAAAAAGTTGAACTATCGACAAATGTCCTGGAATACGCAAAGAAAGCAAGCGGAGGCTCTAGAGTAGAAATGATGTACACAAGAAGATCTCCTGTCTATGCTCCTTTATAGATCTTTGATTAGCAAACTAAACACAAACAATGAGATATCACCAACTATGGTACCTATCTGTTCCAAGGCGGTAAAGTTCAAGTGATTCAAATCAGTGACGCATCGAGAACTTGATGCAGGTAAGTATAACTGGTTGCCTGCCCATCTAGGAGCTTCCGAAGAAACTGGGTCCCCTTAACGGGCTCAATCGAAATGAAAAGTTTGCTGTTGGTCGGGAGAACATCCCGTTCAGTCCGTGCCGGTGCACCCCGTGGCAAATAAATCAGCAGGAAACACAGGTCGTGTCCGTGTCGGCGTGAAATTCTTTCCGACGCCCGATTCTTTGATCTGACAAAGCTTGTGTGGCAAGTTAAAACGAACTAATGCGCGCGATTTGTCATAAAAGTGTTAGCCGCCGACGTTGTTGGCCGGCATGAGTGACTGACTCGGTCAGTTTCTCAACAAGTCGACGGGCCGTGAAATTAAGTACGAAAACAGCCAGCCAAACGGAGTATATAGTTGCAGTTCCCGGATCATCCGACTCTCCTACATTCTCACACACACACACAATACACATTCGCCAGAGTCACAGAGTTGGGGACTGCGACGTCTACACTATCCAAGCATCAGACGCGACTCTACGTCATGCGAACATAAAAAAATCCATGAACCCGGATTTCATACACTCTGCTTCGTCTCTAAAAAACGACAGCGAATGCTCTCGTTCTGCATTCCTACCCCTTTGGGAGATAATTTCCTTGTTCATATCTAGTGTATGTAAATGTTACGGCATTTTTTACGCTAGTGGTAACGACATGTAAACACGGTGCTGTAATTATCGCCATTCTCTTGCAAGGTGTCCCGCATACTTACGGCAGCTACCGATAAGGGTACAAAGATCGCATTGCTACCCAACATCCTTATTGAAAAAAAAAATAGATAACGATATCCTTCTATAGAGAAAGTGACAACCTGGGTTCTGAAATGGCATATTCGAGACACTTCTGATCATCTTGGTACTTATCGACTATTCTGGGTGGTTGAAATACGTATCACTACTGTGATCTGCAGCGGAAAAAATATGGGACACTTGGCGAGATTAGTGTCAAAGAAGTATACAAAGAACCTTGCAACAGCTTCCAGAAAAGCGTTTTAGGGCTATGCATTATAGGGCTACATGATGGAGGCCAGCAATATTCTCAAAATGTCCACTTTTCAGGCCCATGATGGTAAGTGTTCAGTACAGGGCTTTCAGCAAGATTCATCATGTAGATTCACCAGGAATTATGTACACAGGACATCACATGAGAGTCAACATGTACTGAGTTTCATGAATCAACACCATCATCAGAGACATTCAGATTCAAGACACACTGAAGGTAAACGTACAAGATACCAATACGACCTGAAATAGACTTGTTTTGTTGCTCTCTATGAGGATTCATGACAAAGGGCCATGGCGTCTCCTCCATGCGAGCAATGATCCAAGGAAGCATCGGCATTCCAAAACGTCCCTTTTGATCGAATGCCGTCAGACATGTACGGCATTCGACGCGGAAAATTCTCGTAATTCGTGTGCATCGATACAGAACAATTTGCAACAACGCATAATCTGCATATCTGCAACGGCACGAAAAAGACGAATATGTCGCCGCGTTCTGCAGCTTCCCGCACACACGCGTTATGGAGATACGTAGCCTAAACGTATTCCTGCTCCTGCCTGCCAGAGAACTCAAACTATTCACATGTTTGCAGCCAGCACAAACACACATCATCATCAACACCGCATCATGATGTGAAACGATACGGGGAATGGTGTCGGGGTGCATATGCAGAGAGCGACGTTTGCTTCATCCGACTCCCGCCAACTCAATTACAAGTTGTCTGGCGAATTGGAACTTTGATCCAATGATGCGAGTGTGCAATGTTACATTCTGACGCATAACCGGCACACATATGCATGCATGCATACATATGGTGCATAAGTGCAGGTCGTTTTGCCGTTTCCCGTGTACGTTTTCTTGTTCTTTACCGTTTCCTGCTTCCTCGTGAATGTCTCGCGATTTGCATCAAAGATATATTTCCGAGTCGTCTAGATCTATCAAAAGCGGGAGAATGGGAGTGGGTTCGGGAAAAGCGAAGTTTGATCAAGCGAGTTCGATGAGAACTGTCCAACCGTGGGTACATACTCTGGACCAGTCAAAGAACAAAACTTTTTCCGATGTAAACTCAATGACGTGGTATGAAACGTTGTTATGGATGTTAACCGGATCAGTGGCGTCCTAGCATATTCAACACTTGAGGCTGTCTCTCCCTCCCTACCTAATTCTACTTAACCTACCTCCCTCCCCACTACTCCAGGGGAGGGATCCCAGAAGGGAGTTCTGGGATCAAAAAATGACACTCCAGCCAATTGGTGATATGATATCTTTAAATGCAGAAAAAAACAATTTTCTGACAAGGTTGATGACAACACTACACATAGCAACAATGGAAGAAAAGCGCTCCGGCCGTTTTTTTTTGGGGGGGGGGGAATGGGACTTTACTAGCTTATTGTTTTTCGCCTTCCAAAGCCTTGCGTTTTATTCCTTAGTACGCCACTGAACCAAATCTCTTCAGCGCCCACGACCAAGTAACCCAGCACTAATTTTAGGGTCGAAACTACCATGCCAGTCTTGAAGACTGAGCTATTCAATTGAAATCCCGGCTATTTCCCTGTGAATATTAACACATTATTTATTTCAATTATAATCAAAGTTTCTGCTCAATATTGACTAAACTCACACAACAATTCCGGTTTTCTCTTATTTCTGTTCGACTCTGCGAACTTTCTACTTCCATTTCAGCAGAGAAGAGGATCACTACATATGCTTACTAAATAACAGCGTGAAATCGGCATAAATCAGGTAGTTTCCACGGAAAAGAGCTCGGAACGATCAACAGCCTCCTCCACCATGATTTCAAGAGGTCTTTACAAGTTCACTCGAGTGCCGTTTGGGTTTATGAATGCTTCGGTAACGTGGTATATAATGACTAGCAGTGCTATTGGAGTCGGGTTGCAACCTTCTGTGTTGAGCGTGTGTTGTATTCAAGAGGGTAGCATATTTCGCTACAGAACGGGAATGTCTAGCAGTTATTTAGGCCATCGAGACTGTGACGAGAACATACAAATGTATAAGAAGTACTTAGCTCCAGAATGGTTGTCCAGATTCCAGACCAATAACGGAGAAGGAAAATTATGATTTTTGATTTTTCTTGTGTTTCTTGGTAAGAGTCCATCCGTCTCACGAGAAAACAGGTGATCGAGAAACAGAACTAGTGCAACCAAGAGGGCTCCTGGTTTAGAGAAAGACTATCACTCGCGATTCAACGGGGAAATGCCATCAGTGTGATGGGAACTCTTTGCACTGATGTCACTTCCTCGTTGAATTTTTCGAACTATTTTTAGTTACGGTTATAGTTCTACAATAATATGTTGTACTTGTAGTTGAATAAATGATCTATTTTAGAGGAAAAAAAAAAAGTGCAAGCTTCACTTGAAGAGCAAGATCCAACTTCAGATTTAAGAAAACCAAGACCCCGTATCACCCACCGTGTCGAAAAACGTAAAAAGTATCTGTGTATCAACTTTCGTTTTTCACACACAAATTTTGGAACAGCAGTTTTTGTTCAGGCAACTAAACTTAGATTTGTTTATTAAGCCATAACCGACCCCAACCGTTTGCTTTTAATAACTAATTCAAAGGAAGTTGCCAGTTTTGCCACCAACCTGATTTCAAACGGAACTGTGATAACGGAAAATCCAAATTTCAAACTACCAGGAACAAGCACCCAAAAGACACTCAATTTTGACTAACTTTTCTGGATAACTAAGGAACATTTTAACACAAGTAACGGTATAAAGCATGACTAACTAACTTGTGTAGACTCTACGGGCGAGGCTTCAAACTAGCTTTGAACTGAAATTACTGGCAATAAAATAACTCAATCAATCGTATCACTTGATAGAAATTTGAAAGAAAACTTTTCGAACATTCGCCGAAGGTATCCGGAGCGGGCCGATTTTATACCTGCGAGAGACACAAAAACTGCCGCGAGGTTGAGGTTAGCTACAGGCGGCTGGGTGCAAATGCGATGAGATCGATAATGTGCCAGTAATTTGTGTCCCTTCAATGAGGCAAGTCTGTTTTATTAATTGTTATATTCATTTATTTATTTCCTGGATATTCTCAGCTTTGTACATGGTTTTCTGGTTACCATTTTGTTTAAATGTGCATTGTTTCACAAGACGGGGATGCTCTCATGTTTTTGGGATTGTTTGTACTGTGTTGATGATTATTTGCAATTTGGGTTACTTTATTGTACCGTCACTGTTTTGTTTGTCATGTTACTTGGGATTCTCTGTATTACTCGAGATTTTATGTCATTATTTTGATCCGCTTGATTTATCAATTGATATCCGTGTCACTATGTACCTCTCACGCCTCATTGTTGAAAATCGATACAGCAGATCGCATTTCATTTTGTTGATGCTCATTGAAATTGCGCTAGTGAGAATGAAAGAACCTTTGAATTTTGCGACACAAAATAACATTTTCGTAGTTTGTAGATTATTGTATATTAGGTATGTGAAAGTCGAACCCAAGGAACATCACCCCTCTCGTCCAACGTGAAAGTAATGATTTATTTCGTGGGGTGGTCCTGGGAAATTACTGAGAGGGGTGTGATTGGGAATCAGGAATGGCGAGAACGGTGATACGTAAATTAAATGAGGTGACAGGCCATTGCTGTTGCTTGGAATTTAGTACTACAAAAGACTTAATTCAAGATCAAATGAACTTTAAACCCTTTGTCACTTTTTGAGTATTCTAAATTCCCCTAACTCTCAAATTACCGGTCATTCTTTCAATTCTTCCTCATTTGTTCAGAAACTCTCATATTATCTGCCATTATTTCAATTCTCTCTGAATTACTCAGGAACTCTCCAATCATCTGCCATTATTTAAAGTCTTCCTCATTGCTCAGAAACTCACAAACCATCAGTCATTAGTTCCAGTCTTCCTAATTATGTCAGAAACTATCAAATTATCTGCCATGATTTCCAAGTCCTGTTTGGTAGAGTAGATTGCAACTTTAGCGAGACAAAGTTATCGCCTGGGTTTAGGGATTTTGTTCCGGAGTCTCGTGTACCTTGGGGACGCAACATATTTTAGTTAATGGTAGTAAACAATCTGGTTGATTGTAGTATGTATTTTTGTGTATTCACTAATGTTCTTCAGTTTTGTATGTGTGTGGCAATGGAGTGGCGTGAATTGAATTGCAAAGCGTAAATCATTATTGGATGGCGAAGCGAAGCAAGCGAAACTTGGCATTTTGGGGAGGGAATCTGATGAGCCTGAACAAAAATGTTGACGAATCCTGCACAAGCTCTTGCCTGATTTTGTTGAGGAGACACCAGACGTAACACAGTGGTTTCTTTGACGAGTTCTCCCACTGGGTGTCTGCTTTTGTATCTGTCACTCTTCCTTTTTCTTTTACTGACAGTTTGACATGTTTCACTATTTTTGTTGTATCTCATCCATTTATTTTCATGTTTTGTTATATTATTTTTGCATATTTTATTATTTTATTACACTGCGTTCCTTGCATTGATTTTCTTCATTTTCCTTGTTTTGCCTGTGTGTCATTTTGTCGTTCTGTCAGTCTTTTTGTGTCAGGTATGGGAATTACTTCACCGTGTTATGCCGAAGGTGTCACGCAGCTCGATATATATTACCAACAATTCCTTGTCTCGAGTGGAGTATTTCTTCTCGGGCTTCTTGAGCTTCGATACGTTCTTCTCAAGATCAGACGCAGTTTTCATCTCGTGCAACGACTGAGGAATGCTAAAAATTCAAAGAAGAGCTCTGGTTACGATCACCAGGAACGTATTTACACCATCACAACGCAAGAATGTTTTTCAATCATTTATACCATTTAGACTTTTGGCCATCATCTGAAAGCATTACATGCTACTGCTTGCTGTCTGGATTGGTCACGCTGATTGACATGAAAAAGATAACGATCCAACTAGTAGTTACCAGCAGATTGCTGAACGAAACGGAAAAAGCTGATTATTTCCAATATTCCCATTCATTGCCGGTATCAGGATCGGGATTAATATAGACGCTGCACAATTATTCCCCTTCCCCCACTGCTGGTATTGTTTGAAAGTTAACCGACACAATTTTAGTGCCCCGATTTTTTCAATGCACAATCAATATTTGCACCATTTGAAACAACTCGGATTTCGGTCCAGCCAAACGCACATACACTGCCCCGCAGTTCTTCCATTTACATTATGGATCGTTACTTTATTGTTGGCGATTTCATTGTTGTTTCACAATCGAATAAATCATTTCTATTTCCATTTGGGGATTTTATTAAATGCGCTAGATTCCATTTAACGCGTCCGCACCGGCGATCTGACAAATAATCACCGTTTATATACATTTCATGACAGACAAATTGATTCGAATTTATACCGTGCACCTTGTGAAAAGCTAATTAAAAACAAATGTTTAGTTTTTTCGAGCATGTACCGAAAGCTGGTTGACAAATTCATTTTTCGAACGACTAATTCTTTTCAAAGTGAACAAAAATTTTAAATTAGCCAGCAGCTAGGCGGCAAGCAGGGAGAATCTGTCTGACCCTCTTCAACCTGCGTTATCTTTTTTAATTTGACTTTTTAGAAAACATCGTCCCCGTCATAATCCGAGTGAAATGCAAATTTCATGCGGTTCTGAGCCTGCACATAAGGAACATTAGTTCCAGGCCCCTGGTGGAAACCAATTTGTGACGTGTAAGAGGCTATTAAGGGCTCGATAAAAAGTCGAATGTACTACACCCCTGGCGCTAACGACCCGTATGAATAAATGTTGCTTTATGAGGGCATCAGCGTCATCATCAAGAGCCCGCGGGGCTTTTATCGCGCCCGTACTTTTTGCATGTTGTTGCACGCATGCCGATGCAATAATTGGCTAACCGGAAGTGAACCACACGGCCGGATTCTGTGATTCGTTGCTTCGCAAAACAATGCAATATCCGTTTGGGCCACGTGACCGTCGCATTACCCAGCATCAGTGCCTTGCTGTCTGTGATTCCCACGTGATTTGAGTTAATTATCACCACGTCCGTAGACGGGCAGCCTGTCGCACCCCCCCCCCCCCCCCCAGCTCTGCAGAACGAGAACGATACTCAATAGAACAAGTTCATGCCTGGCAATCAATATCTAATAATGTCCGGGCTGGTATAGGTAGAGGTGTATACCGGCTCCGGCTACACAATAACGAAGGTTTTTGTTTTCCAGGTCTCGAACAACATGCTTGAGCACGTGAGCTAACGGTTTACATGGTGTTCGTCCTTCGAGCTTCGAGGCTTGAGCTCTCACACTGAAGCTGTGTTTTAGTTAGCACGTCATTAATTTTGTACAACTTCGCTTTGTTCAGGGTCAACGTTAGCCAAGTCGAGCAACGAACCAGAGGAGCGGTGGCTGAAATAATTTGCTTATTGTTTCTCCATCACAAAGTGCCAACAAGCGATTGAATGAGGCCGTAAAAATCGTAGGCGAAAGGCGAAGGCAAAATTTTCGCTCGGAACAAAACAAGCAAGGTGTTCTGTTTCTGCAACGCTCCCCGCGTTCCAGCTCCGCAATTCCTCCCACACTATTTACGGCACCCTAATGACACGAAACAAAATACGACAGCCCACTGAGCATCCATGTTCGGGGAGAGCGAAAATCGTTGTTGTTTTTCCAACGCGGGTGATTTTGGGGAGGTGATCTCCCCGACCACTCGTATTTATGTTTATTCTGCAAAACAACCACGTACCGTGAATGCATAACTTGTGCCGCTCGTTGGTGGACCCTGCTCTTGCCGCCCTGTCCGTGTGTGTATGCGCGCGGGAATCAAATGGGTTTTATTTATTCTAATCGCAAATGAAATTCCGGTCAGTAATTAGAGATACGTGTTTGTCAATGCGATGACCTGTGCCACACAGCAGGCAATAGCGGCCAGCGGCACACACCACACACACACACAGACAGAGATCGGTTCTCTGTTGTCGACTCGACTTTTCCCTTTTCAAATAAGCCCCGGTGCGCTACAGTGCGCTGTTATTTTCCCCAGAATCGACGTTTGGTTTAATTAGTGTTATCGTACAAGGCGGTTTTAATTATTTAATTTTTCGCTTGTCTCTTCTCTCCACAGAACGCAAACAGTCCAATTCCCTGGACAAAACGTCGGATTGGTTGGAGCTCAACCATCGGGTCAACTTTGCTTAGCAGTTTGCTTCTGAACCCGACTGCGGTAGTTTTGCGGTCTAGTCTTTGCACCTGGTCTATCAACAATCGCTATATCAGCTATTGGATAATTTCTTAGACCATGATTGTATTTGCGTGAAGAATACGATACGCACAGCGTATCTACACCAATGATGCATAAAGATGACCAAAAATGATTATTTAAAAAAAAAAGATAATGAGGAGAATAAATGAATAAAGGAGAGAACATGAGACTGCTTTCATCACCCTAAACTAACCCGTGAGAAAACTTAACGACGTCTGGCAGGAGTTTGTGAAAACCAGACGTCGGATTTTGGCGAGGTATTTTTTTAAAAATTTTCGCAAACGAACCGCAATACAAGTTGACGATGGAAAATTTCCAAAATTTCTGCCAAATTTGTGGGGATTTTTCGAAAATTCATAATTCATTCCAATTTTTTCCAGGGAATCGTCATTTCAAATAATTCGTCCGAGATTTCTTGACACATTTTGGCGGCGAAAACTCGGATTTTCGGGCAGAATTTCGAGAAATTTGGTGTGAAATGCCGACCGGGAGCTTTCGGGGACTCACTGTTGTTCGGTTCTGGCCATTGGGCGGCGTTTTTCTTGAAATTTCGCCGTATAATAATTGATCAAATTCGACCACGGCACGGGCAAAGTGACAGGAACGTCAATAATTGACGCTCTGGGTTTTGGGAAACTCAACACTTTGGGGCATTTCAACAGTGTTTTTGGAAAAAAACGTACCGTGTCAGCGTGCGAGATTGAACCGTGGTCTGGAGGGGGCTTTTCATCGTCCATGCGGACACCAAAAACCGAAGAATTCTTCAAATCCGACGGCACTTTGATCGTATTTCGCCGGCCGGCTCCGGTGTAGACGGGCAGAATTTACCGATACAGGCGACTTTGGTGAACCAAAAGGCGATTGGGAGAGCTTCTCACAGTTTTCACACTGGGGGCCGATTTTTAAAGGCACCACATTTCGAGGAAGGGACTTCACCACATTTCGAGGAAGGGACTTCTCTCGTTGTCCATAACACTTTCCGTGGCGAGTTGCACAACTATCTTGCCGCGACTTGTTTTGTAGAAAATACGTGATGATTCCACGAAACTTTGTGCCTGCACTTCCAGAAAGGACCCATGTTTTGATTGGCATGTTTATTTCAGACCTTTTATAGTCCAATTTTTCAAAATTTGACTCATAATATTCGGCTTCACTGCTGGCGCTGCACTTGTGTACTTGTGAAGTTGACAAATGTCAGTTGTCACTAATGTGACAGCCAGCACTCATAATGATCGCTTTCCATTTAAAACATTTGTGTCAGTTTGTGTCAGCTTGTGTTAGCTTGTGGCGATGAAACAAAGGAACACAGATCAAATGGAACGCGTTTGTGTCGGTTTGTGTCGACATAAGTCGACTTGTGTCGCTAAATGGAAAACGCCCATTATGCTATTTTTCGCGAGCGCTTCAGCAAGCACATTTTCGCGGGTGCTCTTGGTTCTTGGTTACGTTGTAATTTGCAAGGATGTTGACAGTTATGGACATTTTCGCGAGTAAATCTAATGACGAACGCGGAAATCGCACCATGTTGCTCCGAATATTGAACTTTCGTATTTTTCAACAGATTATATAGAGATTTTGACCAAAGACTCGGTCATGATGGACAATCGAAATGCATTTGTCATTTGGGATTGTTGATTTCTCAGTGGATGTCTTTCACTTTGAGGTCACTTTTTTGTTTGTAAATAAATTGGTCTGATTGGGATTTCAAACCTATACCCACTTGAGGTTGACAATGGAAATGCATCTGTCAAATATTGATCTTTCACGTTCCAGAGACCGCCATATTGAACTTTTGCATTTTTCAACCGATCTGATTGAGATTTTGAACCTACACCCACTTGAGGTTGACGATTAAAATACATTTGTCAAATTTTGAGTTTTGACGTTTTAGAGGCCGCCATATTGAACTTTTGCATTTTTCAACCGATCTTATTGAGATGTTAAACCTACACCCACTTGAGATTGGCGATCATAATGCATCTGTCAAATTTAATTTTTGACGTTTCAAAAGCCGCCATATTAAACTTTTGCATTTTTCAACCGATCAGATTGGGATTCCAAACCTATACCTACTTGAGGTTGAAAATAAAAATGCTTCTGTCAAATTTAGATTTTGGACGTTTCAAGACGCCGCCATATTGAACTTTTGCATTTTTCAACCAATCTGATTGAGATTTTGAACCTACATCCAGTTGAAATTGGCGATCAAAATGCATGTGTCAAATTAAATTTTTGACGTTTCAGAAGCCGCCATATCAAACGTTTACATTTTTCAACCGATCTGATTGGGATTTCAAACCCATACTTGAGGTTGACAATAAAAATGCTGAAAATGCTTCAGTCAAATTTGGATTGTTGACGTTTCAAGACGCCGCCATCTTGAACTTTCGCATTTTTCAACCAATCTGATTGAGTTTTTGAACCTCACACCCACTTGAGATTGGCAATCAAAATGCATCTGTCAAATTTAATTTTTGACGTTTCAAGACGCCGCCATATTGATATTTTGCATTTTTCAACCAATCTGATTGAGATTTCACACCTCACTCACTTGAGATTGGCGATCAAAATGCATCTGTCAAATTTAATTTTTGACGTTGCAAAAGCCGCCATATTAAACTTTTGCATTTTTCAACCGATCTGATTGGAATTTCAAACCTTTACCTACTTGAGGTTGACAATAAAAATGCTTCTGTCAAATTTAGATTTTTGACGTTTCAAAAGCCGCCATATTGAACTTTTGCATTTTTCAACCGATCTGATTGGGATTTCAAACCTATACCTACTTGAAGTTAACAATAAAAATGCTTCTGTCAAATTTAGATTTTTGACGATTCAAAAGCCGCCATATTGAACTTTTGCATTTTTCAACCGATCTGATTGGGATTTCAATCCTACAGCCATTTGAGATTGGCGATCAAAATGCATCTGTCAAATCTTGATTTTTTACCTTTCAGAGGCCGCCATTTTAAACTTTTGCATCTTCCAACTTGACCGATTGATATTTCACGCCTTTACCTACTTGAAGTCGACAATTGAGATGCATCTGTCAAATTTGCCATTTTGACATTTTCATAATGTCCATATTGAACTTTTATATTTTTCAACAGTCTCTCAAACCAATTCAATTGAGATTTTGAACTTTTACCCACTTGAGGTTGACAATCGAAATGCATCTGTCAAATTTTGATTCTTGATGTTTCAAGAGGCCGCCATATTGAATTTTTGAATCTTTCAACTGATCTGATTGAGATTTCAATTCTGGTTTTTGACGTTTGAGAGGCCGCCATATTGAATTTTTGCACTTTTCAACCGATCCGATTTGGATTTTGAACCTACACCCACTTGAGGTTGGCAATCAAAATGCATCTGTCAAATTTTAAGTTTTGACGTTTTAGAGAACGCCATATTGAACTTTGGCATTTTCCCACCGATCTGATTGGGAATTCAAACCTTTACCCACTTGAGGTTGACAATGGAAATACATATGTCAAATTTCGATTTTTGACGTTTCAGAGGCCGCCATATTGAACTTTTGCATTTTTCAACTGATCTGATTGAGATTCCAAACCTTCACACACTTGAGGTTGGCGATCAAAATGCATCTGTCAAATTTTTATTTTTGACTTTCCAGAGGCCGCCATATTGAACTTCTGCATTCTCTAACCGATCTGATTGGGATTTCAAACCTATACCCACTTGAGGTTGACAATGGAAATGCATCTGTCAAATTTTGATTCTTGACGATTCAAGAGGGCACCATATTGAACTTTTGTATTTTTCAACTTATCCGTATCCGATTGGTATTTCAAGCCTTTACCTACTTGAAGTAGACAATTGAAATGCATCTGTCAAATCTGCCATTGCGACATTTGCAAGGCTGCCATATTGAACTTTTGTATTTTTACAAATTATATTGAAATTTTCAACAAATACTCAGTGAAGATGGATAATCGAAACGCATTTGTCAAATTCGACATTTTTGCAATTTGAAGCCGCCGTATTGAACTCTTGCTTTTTCGGCCGAATTCATCAAGTTTTCAAACCTAGACTTGGTTCAGATGAACAATTGGAACGTAACTGTCAAATGTGGAATTTTGCACGTACTTTTATTTCATCTCAATTTCTTCTACAAATCATTAGGAAGGCTCCCAAATAATACAAATACACGGTTCTACTTTTCCTCCCACTAGACGGTGTCTTCCACGACAGTATCTTCTCCACGGTTCAGGTTTCCATAACACATATCGTCGCTCTCATTTTCAAAGTTTTATCATGTTTCCAGTATTTTTAGTAGTTACCTTGAACAAAAGTAGAAATACATATTGATAAACAAAATAATGGTGTATCGATTTTTCCCGACAACTCTTCACTGACCAGACACTACCCACGGACATGCGTTTCGTTCACAATAGAACTCTACAAGTCGTGGCGGAAATTTCAAAGCACGCGAAAAACATCGTTTCGAATTCCTTTTACTCGTATACAATCAATTGCTCACGCCTCTTGGAAAACTTCATCTGACCAAAACACTATCGACGGACTTGCATAAAATTACCAAACTCGCAAAGGGAAAACCTGACATCTGCCTAAAACAACCGAAAATCAACATCATGTATACAATTCCCTTTCCACTTGTCCGGTGTCAGTGGAACAAATTCCCTGGCTACTTTTCAACCATAGCTGTCACCCAGTTGACGGCTTGCCGGCGCCGGTGACAGCTAGTCACCCTAAACTGATCGGTGAGAAAACCAAACGACGGCTGGTTGAAATTTGTGAAAACCAGACGTCGGATTTTGGCGGGGTATTTTTAAAAAAAAATTCGCAAACGAACCGCAATGCAAGTTGACGATAGAAAATTTCCAAACTTTCTGCAGTATGAATTTGGGGGGATTTTTCGAAAATTCATAATTCATTCCAATTTTTTCCAGGGAACCGCCGCTTCGAGTAGTCCATTTCAAACATCTTGTTACGTTTTTGCGGCGAAAATTTGGCTTTTTGGAGAGAATTCCGAGAAATTTGGTGTGAAATGCCGACCGAGGGGATTCGGGGAGCTAGTGTCGTCCGGTGCGGGCCACGTGGTGTTTTTTTTTTAAATTTCGCCGCATAATTGATCAAATTCGTCCACGATATAGCCAAAGTGATAGGAACGTCAATTGACGTTCTCGATTTTGGAAAACTCAACACCTCGGGGCATTTGAAAGTGTTTTTGGAGAAAATGTACCGTGTCAGCGAGCGAAATCGAATTGTAGCTTCGAGGAGACTTTTGAGCGTCCATCAGACACAAAACACAAAAGCCAATCAAAATTCAAACGGCATTGTTATCAAATTTCGCAGGCCGCCTCCCGTGTTGACGGGATAATTTGACCGATACAGGTGAGCTGGGGTGGGCAAAACACGTCTGAGGGGTACTCACAGGAAGGGGCTTCTCTCGTTGTCCATAACACTTGCCGTGGCAAGTTGCACATTTATTTTGCCGCGACTTGTTTTCTAGAAAATCCGTGTTGATTCCAAGGGATCTTGTGACTGCACTTCCAGAAAGGGTCTATGTTTTGATTGGCATGCTTTTTTTTTTTTTTTTTTTTTAAATTTTGGTTGGCCTTGAGCTGAAGCCCTTTTAGCCACGGTCTTTAAATTTGTTTGGGTTTAAGCCAAACTTTGATTGTCACTGATTGAAGATGAAGTCAAAATTGAGAAGAAAGAAAGAGAAAAAAAAAATCAAAATTTCAGAGAGCATCGCTTTATGAAAGCCAGCACAGCCTCTAACACGTTTTCATCATCTATTGCACGAATCAAAATGTTGGTAATTTCTAAGGGGAGACACATTCCTTTGTTCAAAAGTTCATCGAGCAGTAAATTGGTTGCATTTCTATACAGGTCGCAGTTCAGAAAAATGTGGTTAATGTCGCATAAAGACACCCCGTCACATTCGCAGTATGGAGTATCTGACAAGCCAATCCGGAACATGTGAGCCTTGTAGCATCCATGGTTGACACACAATCTTAAAATGTTGATATAAGAACTTCGCGGTAGCGCCATCTTTTTATAGAGAGGAAGAGAATAATTGATTTTCGGTCGAATAGCGTAGTATCTCCAATTCCGTCCACCAGACACCCGTTCCCAATGTTCCTGCCATCTATCAAACATCTGTCTTTCCAAACCCTTCATAAAATCACCACACACAACACCATCCTGCAAATCCTCCACGCCCTCCAACACTGCTTTCTTGGCCATTTGGTCAACCTTTTCGTTTCCCTCTATCCCATTGTGAGCTTTGACCCAAACAAAGTTTATGTTCTTACCCTGGCTTGTCAGATCAAGACACCTATGTACGATGGAACAAATATAGGGGTTTTCCAATGATTTACGTGTTTGTATTGCTCTCAGCACCGACAGCGAGTCCGAAAAAACAACATATCCTGGGGTATACTGTGTGGCATTGGAAATCCAATCAAGAGCTTTTATAATAGCCATAGCTTCTGCATTATAAATAGAAGACCACGAGTCCAATTTGTAGGATCCGCTACCTTGGTTCTCAGACGAAACGACATGAAACGCACACCCAACCCCTTGTTTTGTTTTTGAGGCATCAGTGTATATGAAACTGTAGCTCCTGTATTTTTCTAGAATGTCTTCAAATATTGCTCTATTTTCATGGGAATAATCTGAGTAATTTGGGATGTTTATAGATAAAGGGGAGTGACGGATTTCATAGGGGTGAGAGAACTGGGGTTTGCCATTTGTTTTCACAACAAGATCTTCGAGGTCCACTGTCTGAATGAACCCAAGTGTCAATGGAGGAGATGGTTTGTTAATCCAATATTCAGCAGTGAGATTATGATTATTCAAGATCGATATTTTCCGAAGAAGATTTTCCCGTCTCAAAGACCGCATTTTCATCACAAACTTGTTTGCAAGGTACAGCCTTCTCAGAGCCAGTGGGGGCTCTCTCGCTTCTGCACGAAGGATTTCCACCGGGGTGGAACGCAAAGCACCAAGAGAGATTCGAATGGCTTTATTCTGTACCAAATCAACCCTGCGCAATGTGCCTTCCCTAGCCGATCCATACACCACACTACCATAGTCGATAATCGATCTTATGTAAGATTTATAAAATAGTAGGCACGTCGCAGGGTCGGAGCCCCACCTCTGTCCTACAGTAGCTCTTAGGATATTCAGGCCTCGCTCGCATTTGCCAGTAAGAGCTGTTATGTGATTTTTCCATGAGAGCTTCGAGTCCAACACCAAACCTAAGTACTTTACTGATTTCTGTATCGGAACCTGAATTCCACATATCTTGACATTAGCGTCTGCAGGAAGTCTGTGCCGTGTAAAATAAACAAATGTGGTTTTATCCTGTGCCAGATTCAAGCAGTTGGATGAAAAATATTCCCTACAGCAATACATAATATGCCTGATTTGGCTGCCAGCCGCTTTGTAGGATTTTTCCGACGAATACACAACGAAATCATCTGCATATTGCAGGCTTTTGATACCCTTGCTCCAAGAACTGTGAAAATCGTGCGTATAGATGGTTAACAGCAAGGGACTCAGCACTGAGCCTTGGGGAATTCCCCTACATAGTAGTCTTGGGCCTACCAAGCCTCCGTCCGCCTTAATGCTGACCTCTCGCCCCAGAAATAATTTAACAACATTGACTGCGCAGTATCTCGGTATCCCCAATCTCACCATCTTATCAATCAAAACGCTGTACTCAACATAGTCGTATGCACTTTTTACGTCCAAGAATGCCGCAGAGAGGTATTCATTTTCTGAAAGACTACATTGTATGTCCAGAGTTAGTTCAGAGAGACATTCAGTAGTACTTAGTCCACATCTAAAGCCATACTGAGTGTCCGGGAGTAACTTGTGACTCTCGAGCCACCACTCTAATCGATTTTTTATTATTCTTTCCAATGTCTTCAACAAACATGACAGTAAGGTGATTGGGCGGTAAGTAATGGCGTCTGCTGAGTGTCTTTTAGGTTTTGGAATTAATTTTATAACAGATTGCTTAAGTCTGGCACAATCATCCCCGTTCAACCAAATCCCATCATAAATTTCAAGAAGAAGAGATTTACCACTATTGGGAAGATTGCTTATCATCGAATATGTTACCGAATCAATTCCAGGAGCCGTGTTTCGGCTGTTTTTAATACAGTTGTTAAGTTCATTCATGGTAATGGGTTTCAGTAACCAGTGTTTGGGTGCAGGGTCGGGTTTAGGGTGTTGGTTCTCTGGGCCTATAGGAGACATATTATCTAAAAATTCCGCAGCTTTCCGTTGGGTTATATTGTCGTTTTTGGCTTTAGAATTAAATTGTTTCATTTTATTCCATATTTGACTTGCCGGTGTTTGAGAATTAAGCTCGCCGCAAAATTTCGCCCAGCTTTCTTTTGCTTTGGTTTTGTACAACCTTTTACTTTTGGCAACCATTTTTTTACACTCCAAATAATTCTCAATTGAGAACTGTACCTTATACTTATGGAAAGCTTTTTTTCTGTCGTTATTCATTACCGCACACTCTGCATCCCACCAGGGAGGTTTACTTGATTTAGGTACGAAAGGTTTATTAGCTGGCATACTACAATTTGCAGCTACCTCAATAGCATTCATGAGTGTTTCAATTTTTTGTTCGGTGGTATCAGGGGGGGGGTTGCGAAGATATGTATTCTATTATACTTACTGCGTATTGATCCCAATTTGCTTCCTTTACTCTCCACTTGAGTGACGGATAAACTTTTTTATTTGTTGTTTCATTTCCCAACTGAATGATTATCGGAAAGTGGTCTGAGCCATAGGTATCCTCAAGAGTTTTCCATTCAGCATGAAGACTTAAAGAAGAGGAAATAATAGATATATCAACCACTGAATTGCTAATACCGGGAGAAATTCTGGTACAAGAACCGTTATTTAGTACCATTATTTGGTCAAAATTTCCCAGTGCGTCGAAAAGAACTCTACCTTGCTGATTTTCCAAAGATGAACCCCAGAGGTTATGGTGCGCATTAAAATCTCCCGCTAAGATGCAGTCAGATGGCAGTTGGTTAAACAAATTTTCCCAGTCATTCACATTAAGCATAATATTTGGTGGTCTGTAGACAGAGATGATTGCAATTTCTTTGTTGTTTGTTATCAGTTTAATGCCGCAAACTTCCAAACAGTTGTTGAAATTTTTTTGAATGATAAGACGATCATACCTATGTTTTGTAGAAACAAAAATGGCTACTCCTCCTTTACCATCTGGACGATCTTCGCGAATGATGTCATATCCTTTCAAAGAAGGATTAGATATGGGTTTGTACCAAGTTTCAGACAGAACTGCTACATCAAAGTTAATTTCACACTTGAGCTGCACCAAGAACTTAGCGTTAGCTACAGCCGATCTAGAGTTCCACTGAAGAATTTTTAGATTTTTTATAGGATACATTGTTTAAGCTTTTAAGTGTTAAATTGGATTGGACTAGTAACTTGTACCGTCCGAATCCCAATCTGTACCAATATTGTCAAACATACTACTTATTTTGCTAGAAACATTTTCCGAAAGTCCTTCGAAATCACCTTGAGTTCCAGATTGATCTAGAATACTTTTTATCAAAAATATAACTCCCGCTATTATGTTATCTTTTATTGTGTTGAAATTATTTTGAGATTTTTGGATATTTTTCCTATATTCAGGGTTAGAAGTGATGGGAGGAGATTTTGGACTCAAACGAAATTGACGTGGAGACGATTGAAACTGAGGAGATTCAGGAGCGGGCCGCTTCCTGGGTGTCGATGTCGATGGATGAGAATGTGGTTGAGACTGTCGGTCTCTCTGACTGAGTGAAGGGCGGGAACTATTCATGTCTTTTTTGTTATTGTTAGACCTATTGGGAAGCCGCAAAGGAGGGAATTGGTCCATATTATTTTCTCCCGAAAGAACTGCAAATCTATTGTTACTTTTCACAATACTAGCGAAACTGGGATTTTCCTCGATTTTTTCAGCTTCTTTGAAAGATATATCATGTTCAGCCATAATTCTTTTGATGTTCCGCTGCTTTTCATACATGGGGCACTGATATGAACGTGAATTGTGCTCGTGAGATCTACAGAAAATACAGTACTCTTCGGTTTCACACTCACCTTCGTGATTTTCAAAGCCGCACCTGAAACATTTTGGAGTTTTTGACCTACAAAGCCTACTTGTGTGCCCATACAAAAGGCATTTAAAACACTGAACAACTGGCGAAACATAAACATCAACCTTGTACCTAACTTTGCCAATGAATATATATTCAGGGATTTTATTACTTCCAAAGGTAAGTATGATAGTTTGAGTGGGAGCCCGTCCAGCTGCCCGATTCTTACTGTCAGCCCATCGTGTTATTCTTTGAACTTCCGTAACCTTGATACCCGATTTAACTCGTTCCAAAATTTCTTTCTCAGTAAATGAGGTGTCGACCATTCGTACGACTCCTCTTTTCTCAATACAGTGATTAGGTATGCAAGCAATTAAAGCATGCTTATTTCGGACCTTTTATTGTCCTATTTTTCAAAATTTGACTCATAATATTCAGCTTCATTGCTGGTGCTGCACTTGTGAAACTGGCAAATGTCAATAATTTCACAGCACTCATCTTATATTAGGTGATTTCGCGCGAGTGCTTGAGCGTGTTTTTCGCGGGTGCTCTTGGTTCTTGGTTACGTTGCAATTTGCAATGATGTTGACAGTTATGGACATTTTCACGAGTAAATCTAATGACGAAAGCGGAAATTGCGCCATGTTGTTCCGAATATTGAACTTTTGTATTTTTCAACAGATTATATTGAGATTGAATGAATACTCGGTCCTATGAAGATTTTTGTAAGTGGGCACCATCCGGTGCAACTTTGTCAAGAATTATAAGAGCAATGGACACATTCCTATTTCTCCTCTTGAATAGTGACTAACCCTCGAAATGAGAAAAAGCATGATGTGGGGAGAAAAAAATTGTATCTTTCTTGAAAATTGACATATTGAAATGAAACAAAAACAGGGATGTTGAGAAAAGACCAGGGTACAGTTGGCCATGAATCGTGATCTTTTACTGTCGCTGCTACTCTCCATGCAAGGCTCCAAAAATATGGGAAAAACACAACACCAATGTCACACCCGGTATGAAGCCATTATCGACTTTTTTCAATTATTTCTTACACAGTGTTATTCCTGAGGAATCAGCCTTTCACCCAAAAGAAGAATTTCTGAAATCATACAGATGGTTCGAAAAAAAAACGACTTCAAAGTTATGTCAAAATTTTAGTGCTGCGTGGATTTTGCACGCCAGTGTATGTTAGAATAAATACCGGACTCTCACTCGGCGCTCGAGCCCCTCTCTGTTGATTATTTCTGGTGGGAATATGGAATTATACCTTTCTGATTTTCAATCATTAAAATATACATATATCTCTGGTGTAATCACAGAGATTTTCTCTTAGTGTAAATAACCGTGTTTGGTATAACTACCTCACTGATGGGTCGACGCCACATGCTTCACAGTGACGTAACCTACAACCACGGTGACCACGTGTTAGTTGTTTATCATTACTGTACAGACATTTTTCAATTTTGTTTGATAATTGGGGAAAACCTAGCCCAGACTGGCTAGGTCTATTATTTTTGCTTTGTGAATACCTTTTTTTTTAAATATATTTTGTTCGTTAGAAGATTTTACCCACTGTCTATCATTCAGAATAAATAAAATAATTACTGCATCAAAAGAACGTTCACACTATCTGCTATTTATACTGGTTGTTGGACGCGGACCGATTCTTCATCCGCCTCCAATTGAAGAAGTGCAAAGAGCACGTGTACCACAAAAATCTTACGTGTGCCCATCGGTTGTCCAATTCTTCTCCCAGCCCGCGAAACGGTGGTGGCAGCGTTACGCTATCGGTAGTTTAAAGGCCTTCCAGGAAACTCGAAAAACCCACTCCATAATCTAGTGCCACCCTTGATATGATAAGTTCTTTTTCCCGGTGGTACATGTGGAGCCGTGAGAAATAAACATTCTATCCACCCTTTTCATAAAGGCTGGCGTTACATCATTGTGACACCGTTGGAATATTGCAAACCGAGTTGCAAACTAACCTAAATAATTAAGCTATATTTTTCTTCAGAATCGTAATTAGATGCCTCTCAAAACCCAACGGATACTTCAACAACCGGCCTGTGAAGTACCACAGTAAATTCATTATTTTGACGTTGAAAATTATTTTCTCTGGAAGAGACAATGTTGCAAAAATGGCCGCATAGCTAATAGTCCTTTGATGCCCGCCATCTCCAGCTATTTAGTTATTTGCTCCTAACTAAGCCTGGTTTCAGCTGACCTTACACCTTCCACAAGTGATTACGTTCTTCGTTTTTATGCTAATAGATAAATTTCACGGTGGAAGGAGTGAAAACGGAAGCAAGTAGCACGATTCATAAAGAACCATAGCTCACGGTCTTGTCGAGCTTTTCTATAATAATTTACAAAATGATTGATACAAAAAAATCACCGGCAAGATAAGTCCCGAGCGAGCAAATCGGAAGGGTTTCATCAGTATGTTGAATGATGCATCTCTGGGCCGCAAACGCGATGCCTTCCTTCAAGATTGGGTTTATTTCATATCGCAAGTGTAAGCATGGCTTTCTACTTGTCCACTGTCTGACTATATTTGCATTCTACAACTAAATTCATTTCTGATGATTCAACGCAGCATAACCCTCTCAAATTAACGTAACTTGCTGCAATCTTTATGCTTTATTACTTCTCTAACAATTATTTATTCAGCTAGAATTCCAGAAGCAGAAAATGTTTTCATGATTAATTCATACGAGCTACCTCCCTGTAGGTCTTGGAACAGACCTGAACTGTGAATTTTTGTCAAAAAATAAGCCTGCTAAAATTGATTCCTTAACACATTATTCCATCAATCCAACTTCACTCTTATGCATGATGAAATTGATCAAGTTCCATTCTGAATGATTCCCCTCATGTCTTGAAATAAATGATGACTATTCCACACAACATCTACTTTCGACGACTTTCGCTGTCGGGCTTTTTATTCAGATAATAAAGTGACCATTTCAGACTCGATGAATTTTTTGAAAACAAAAATTTCGAGATAGTTCGAAAATTTTATCGTGAAATTATTAGCTCTTGTGATATTTTATAAGCACTTATCTGGAACGCAACATGTGTTGACACTTTCGCCACCACCCATATTCCGCGAACAATGAAGGAGCCTGCTGCTGCCACCAACCACGTTGAAGTTCTCAAAACGAGAAAATACACAGACCTGAAGAACTACGTCCTTATCCCCTTCGGCGTTGGAACTCCTGGTTCCTTCAATGATCAAGCTAAGTCCCTAACTGACAAAATAGGGCAAAAAATCATCATAAACACGGGCGAAACAAGAGCCAAATCATAGCTCTATTGGCTCTTGCAAAAGACCAGCATTTGCATCCAACGGGGAAATGCCACCAGCATTTTGAGAGCCGCCGGCCCTCATTATTATTAATTTTCATTGTTTTGAATTTTTTGAACATGAATTGTAATTTGGATAATTATTAATCTTCAACCAGTAATTGATACGACAATACAATAATTGATTCACAATCAAATTGAAATCAGTAGCAAAACGCAACATTTACGCGTAAGCTCATACTATGTCACACTGTTTTCCTACTAATTCAACATGCGTTTACAGCAACAGGATACAATTGTTCCGCCTAATTGTTTATTTTAGGGTGGGGAATGTTTGTTTAGTGTTATTGTTCAATCCTGGATGTAAGGAGCTTACGTTAGGGATTGATTTACGGTAAGAATGTGATTAGGCCCTCTTGTGATAATCTAGTCATAGTCAATCCAACGGCGCCCCGTATTGAGCGTTAAAGAAATCGGTATTCTAATTTTGACCAGCTGATTAGGCAACAGAAATATGAATCATCCTCAAAGAAGTTGACAAATGACCAATTTGTCGCGTGAAAGATAAACGGGCGAGCCTCCAAAAATGAAACTTGTGACTTGCGACCACCATAAACATTGGTAAGGCCATATGCAGCGACTGATGAAGTAGGTACATATCCTGATCCAAAGCTCAGATACGAGGTGACTGGATTATCTCTAAAAAGTGGAAGGTTATGAACTTCAGTTTATTTCGAATGATCTTCAATTGCAGCTCCTGAAAAATGACTGCAACAGACTTATGCCCGTTTGTCGTTCCAGAGACGAATTATGTCTTCCGGAAGTTACAAGTAGGATTTGTTTTGTTTAGGGATTCACAGAAGAGACGCGATTGATTAAGGTTTCAAATTCTAAATTCTAGTCAACTTGTGAATATCCAACTTTTTTTTTAATTGGGTGTTTATGGGCGTATCGAGTACTAGCGCATAAGCGCCCTTGCGGTGCCTTCCTCCGTCTCCCCCTTCTTCCTTTGACGTGACCGCTCGGTTAGTACACGCCAAAGTACTTGAGATCACATAGAGGAAAGCTACCTGCCCCAGCGGGATTTGAACTCCGGACCTCTGGGTTTGAAGCCGGAGACGAAGCCACGAAGCGCACCGAGCTACCGCTGGGATTTCCACGGTTTTTACTAGTTCAACAAAGCTAAAATTTGTGGTTGAAAAAAGCGTTTGTAATCACTGAAACTACATATTTTTACCCATTCTACTAGTCCATTACTAGTATTTGAAGATAAGAGGGGAGGTCGAGATACTTGGTATCATTATTAACTGATTTAATAATTAATTGATGAATCAAAAAATCACAACGTGGATCATTAACTCTGTGGATGAGTTCATAATTGGCCTGCGAGAGCTAGAAGCATCCAGTGTGAACATAAACTCTTTTCAATAAATTTGGACCAATAAATCGGGGTGGGGGTCTGTACCGTTACAATAATAAGTTTGGTATATTTCTTTGTAGTCCTGAAACTTTGTAGTCCTGAAATCCATTATTTGTTTGATTGGATCTTCTGTATCTCACCATTCTCTTTCCACCCACATATTTTTTCTCCATAGAACCAAATGCTCTATATGATTAAACCAAACATCAATAGACTTGTCTGATAGTCATGTTTGAATTTTCCTCAGAATTTTCACTGTCCTACTTTTCTCAAAATCTGGCAAATTGCCTTTTTTTTCGGCATTTAGACACATTACCTTGATATGCGCTTATGTGCCACTGTCTCTTTGTAAATGGTAACCCAAATATTTGATCTATCTCATTTCTTCAGTGGAATTATCCACCCACATCAACTCGTTGTTCTTCTCATGAGTCTCCCTTCAAATACTCATCACCTTCGACTTGTTCATGTTCAGTAGTGTCTTCTTCAGATACTTGTCTGATCCTTCTTCCTTCTGCATAAGAGGAACAAAGTCGGACGTTTCAGTGAAACCTTTAAGCATAATATATCAGATATACCAAACCATAAACACCATGTATAACTATGTGAAGATAGTAGAGGGGATTTTAGCGTGCAATAATAAAGTTTAGCCGTACAAGTTCACAACGGCGCCGGCGGCGTTAAAACATTAATTTTGCAGATCGCCGTCGGTATAATTGATATCACGGCGAATAATTAATCCAGGAACATAATCACACCCATTATTATATTACACGGTGACTGCGGCCGTGGATTTATCATTATCAAGCCTCTCCTCTATTTAATATCCAGCCAGAGCGAGCGGCCTAGCAGACATCAGCATCCATCATTTATTAGAATATTTAACTGTGATATATGCCGAAGCCCGGGTCACATCGCCGCTCGTTGCCTGAACCACTGATGCACAAGGCTGCTACTAACTACAACTACTGCTACAGCCTAACAACGTGCAAGCCTCCCTGTTGTTTGCACGTTATATGCATGCTGTATATGTGATATGTGGTGCCTGTATGTGCATACATACAGGACGGCGAACGAACAACAAACCGGCCGACAGATCTGCTGCAGAGATTTAATCATAGGATTATAAATGGCCCTTTGATATTTACCGCTTTAACGGGACGCTCGCGCGCGCGGTTAGATTAACGAATATTATCGCCCTAAATTTTAGACCGGGGGATATTTGCCTTTAATGAACAGCAAACACTGGACGACTGATCGAAACTATGCGCGCTGAGCGCAGATATGACGCAAATTAAACGCCGGGACATACATCCCGGTCTCGTCCGTCGTTCCGGAGAATACAACAACGGCCGAAGCATGACTTTTTTTTGTATCGTCATCATCAGGCTTCAGTTGTGCTGGGACGCGTGTGATTCCTGTGTGTGCGGTGGTGGAAGTGATGATGCCACTCGCAGAACCAGTACCTATCGATTAGAAATGATCTGTAATTTTCAGCCTTATTATTGGAATTGCTCCGAACGTGTGGAATTCGGAATGCAATCATGTTCTCGTCCTAGTGTGATTGTGATGGTGAGAACATTTGAACAGGAACATCGATTTGAACAGTTGTAGCTCATGTGGAAAAAATTTGTACATCCGCAAGTACTAACAATCATTGCCATTGCCAAATCCGGCGGATTTCAACGCTCAGTTCTACAATTTTGTTCCTAGTAATGGGCTTTAATTGACAACCACGTTGGTAATTGGAAAAATTCCTCCTGAACACCTTGTTGGGTAGTCACTAACTTATTTATTCGAGCTTCAAAAAGATCCTAAGCTGTTGTATCGATGTCCGGGGGCCTGCTCAAATGCCTTATCCACCACCACCCCTCCCATGGAGCCATTCGCCCATGAAGAGATTCGAAAATGTCCTTAAATGGCTCTCATCCTTTACCATTTCCTGTCGCTTGTGATGTATCCACACCGTGCCATATTCGCCTCAAGGCCCTTTGCTCAGCGATTACATCGCCGCCTTTTGAAGCATGCCAGAATTTGATTGCCGCCTGTGCTGTCTCACCACCGTGCCATTTCCGTAGAGGTTTTTTGCCAAGAATTGAATCGCTATCACTTGAAGCCTATCAACATTTCATGCCGTCTAAGCTGTAATAACTATTATGCTGTCAGAATGGGTCTTTATTAGCGGAGCTCCCCTAATTGTCGCTCGATCTGACAGAGCGAAAGGGTTAAGTAGGGGAAGAAGGGGTAGGCTCTATTAGCAGAGCTCACCCAAGTGTATAATGTACCGTAAGAGGCCAGACAGCAGTTAAGTATGTATCTGTTTTTCTTGTTAGACGATCACGCCTGGGGTATCAAGAGAAGGGTTAAGGGGATGAAAGAGGTTCGTACCGTGATATTACTGACCGATCACTTTGCCGTCTCTTGGAGCGTTCCATCACCGTCGCCTGTGCGGTATCACAACTGCACAATTTTTTTTTCAAGTGCCTTTGCTCAGCGACTGCATCATCACCGTCTTTTGGAGCATGCCAACCTGTTACCACCGTCTGTGTTGCGGATTCATCCCCTTTCGCCACTATTGTTATGTATTTTCCAGGAGATTTGAAGAGCGAAATTCAATTCGAGCGTTTAAAATCAATGTCTATTTTCTTCAGGTATATTACAGCAAGAAGTTATCGTCACCTTATCTATTATTTCATACAATGCAAGAAATAATGGTATTCACATAAAACAGTAACACAACTAACAGCTGTTTCCATAACTCCCGTTAATGTGGGTTTACCTAATTTAGGTTTTGGATGAACACCTGCCGGGGGCGCAATATTCGAAACGTTCTGGCTTCCTTTTAGTTCGATTAGATCGACGTAGCAAGAAAACTTCTGAGTAGGTAGTGGGCCACTTGAGCCTGGGAACCAGTTACCCGGGGCACTTGGGCCCGAAACTTGAGCCTGGGAACCAGTTACCCGGAGCACTTGGGCCCGAAACTTGAAATGTGAATTACCTGATATTTGAAATTTTTACACTAACTTTTGACATACTTTTGACAGAGACTTTTGACATACTTTTGACATACTTTTGACAGAGACTTTTGACGTAATTGTGACAGTGACTTTTGACGTTTTTTTTTTGACAGTTTTTCAAGTATTTTTAAAAGTGACTTTTTGATGTACTTTTGACGTACTTTTGACAGTGACATTTGTAGCTCTGACCCGGCCATATAATGACTTTCTGCAACCATATGGTATAGGACAGCTGTGTGTAGGTAAATAATAAACCGTTGAGTACAGATAATTATTTATTTAATAAATACAACATTCAATCATCAGCAACGGGGCTGTACAACGAGGAACATTTAGTATTAACAATTTAAAGACTTAAAAGTTATATGGTACATGATATTTACGGTAAATATATTATCTATAAGAAAGTATGATGTGAATCAGATTACAACAGTTCTGATCAATACCAGTTCTCTTTATCACTGACACAGTTTTTTGTAGCCATAGGGGTACGAATTATCTTCTACGAATTTTCTCTTATTACTGGTTGGTTTATATACTTTTTCTTCCAGTCTCGTAACAACGTGATGTTCAGCAGTTCTTCTTATATTCGTATCACGAATTAAAATGAATTCTTCTGGATCTTCACTCAGTATCAGTTCCTTCATCGATTCATAGCTGATTAATTGCGAGTTCTTGTGATTCAGTTGTATACCCTTGATTTTACAGACAGTATCAGATCGATCATCGGGGGTGGGAAACACTTTAAAAAGGTAACTTTTTGGGCCACCACAGACAAACTCGGTGATGTATGCATCGGGGCCAAATTCTTCAAGTTCGTTTGTCATATCTCCAATGTACTCACCCGTTGGTGGTTCATACTCTCCCTCACAAGTCGAAACGTAGATTATTGAATCAGTATCATAATATAAAACTCGATCTTCCAGCTTTTCCAGATAAGAATATAATTTAAGCCGCGCTTGTGCAGTGGTAAAGGCAGCGATACAGACGTTTACTGTGGCTAGAGTAGTGACAATTTCCTCTTTATATACCCAACTCACTACCAGTGTATTTTCGTTGATTGCCAAAATGTGGTTCACATTGACAGCAGGGTCTGACAATATTTCATAAAATTCCGAAGGTTTGTTCACAACAGATGTTCTGGGCTGGTTTTCACGCTGACCGAATTTACCCCAGAAGGAGTTCAAAATTAATTTAGCTAGTGTCCTTAACCCCGGATTTTTCACGATTTTACTATGCTCCAACTGTATATTCTCTATGGCAAGAAAATTATTTATATATGCTTCTTTCTGTGAGGGAGTGGTGCAATCTACAGGCCAACCGGAAGCCTCCTGTTTTATTTTTAAAAATGCATTCATCATATCAGCAAACAGACCATCTGTCTCTGCATCTAGCTGTACGATAGTGTAAGACCAAATTTCATGGATTTCGAGCAGGCGATATCCTTTCTCTAGAGCCTTAACCACTTCCTCAATTACCCATGTACCTGTTAGTGCACGTCCACTCTCATCATGACTACACAGGCCCTGATTGAGTTCATGACCACATGACTGACATAATACAAACATCAGTTTGTCGTTCATTTTAACAGGCAGTACCGGATGGTAGAGGTTTCGAGGAGGTAAAATTCTGCACTTAATCAGACCACTTGTTTGATTTAAATCGACCTTCGAGCTTTCTTCATGACCAACATATAATTTTGGATGACCGATTGGAAATTTTCCGTTTTTGCAAACCCAAGGATAAAGAGAACAGACATCTATGTACTTGATTTTTTCACCAGTCTTGCAGCTGTAGTATTTACGGGTATTGCCTGTTCTACCACCAAAAAATGCATCGCGAGGGTTCAAAGGTAAAGTACTTAAAACGGGGTCAGTGTTCAGGTAGCTCATCTCCTTATTGGTTTTCATCTCATTTAAGAATTCACACATCCACTTTTCTACTACTTCGTAGCCTAACTGTCGCAAACGTTCAGTTTTATCTTGGGTTGTCTCGAATCTTTTTTCCAGCGTATCTAAAGGATCACCATGTAGTGCCTCTCCACGTCTAGGTTTCTGACAGAGAGGATGACCATGATAAAAGCACCCATGAAATTCAAAAATTTGATTGGTCTCTTCACAATATCCATCAACCAAAACGCCACCTACTAGAGCTTCTCTACCATTGCCAGCATGTGAAATTTTAATTTTGCGCTGATCTTCTTCCCACATTAACCATTTGAGAGCAATAGGTGACTGATTGTCACGCATTCTGTACCCATTTTTGGGTATAATTCCAATAGTATCGGGTTTTAAAAAATTCCGTCTAAATATTAAGTTGGATGTACCGGCAATAGTGGTGCTTTCAATAAAAGGACAGACACTACAGGCTGTGAGCATCATATCGCGGAATTTAATACATGCCTCGGTTAAAATCTGTACATCGCTGATACAGTAATCTACTAAGTCTCGCTGCATTTCGAAATGATCGTCCTTATGTTCCTCATACCACTTTAGAAACTCATTTCTGTGCTCAGGTTTCATACTGGCAGCTTCATAAAATTCTACTGACGGTAAAGGGCCGGTGTAGTTCTGATTTTCGAGTGTATTAAAAAGATGAGGAAAATATCCTTTCTTAAATTTATAGTCCGGTAATCCAAAAGCTTTAGGGAGAGCTCTAAGAGCCATCGGGAAATAATTGAGAGAATCGATAAATTTCAAATTTCCGAGCTGCATTAGTATGATTTTTGTCCCCCTCATTATCAATTCAGGTTTCAGATCTGTTTCTTCCAAGATATATCTCAAAATGAACTGATGGTCAAAGGCGCGTCCGTTATGTGCTATTACTATAACCTGCTTGAATTTCTTTTTTGCTTCTAACAAATGATGCATGAACTTGACAATCACATCTGTTGTCAAGACTTGCTGACGGAATCCACATTTTTGACAATAGTATAAATCAGTCTCTGCGATACATTTATCACAGCGTTGATTGAAAACGCATAAATTCGGTACATGTAACTGGTCTTCACCATACTTCTCTTCCTGCCGCGTTTCTAAGTCATAGAAAATAAACAGGGTATCTTTAGTTTTTGGACGCCTATTATCAGGTTTGATGTGGCAATAGTGAGGCTGGGACTGGTGTTTTAGACAGTTCTTACAAAACATTTCCCCACACGTATGAGGTCTATCAGCTCTGATTGTTTTCAAGCACTTCTGACATCTCAGGACTTTTTCACAAATATTCAGACTATGATTTTCGAAACATACAGGACCTCTGAACTTCCTGTTGCAACGGTCACATAGAATTTCTACCGTTCTAGGACACGCAGGGCTCTGTTGACAACATGGACAGGTACCTGAGCAGCGATGGACACTTCTGTTGTTAAATGGCACATGGCATTTGCCACAGTAGTAGTTTGTTCCGAAGGCAGCAGTCAGCGAGGTAATAGCGTTGAAATGATTTTTATGAAAAAGCAGGTTCAGTTTTTTCCTAGCTTCAGGGCCCTCATAAATCACGTCCCTCCCTCTGGTACCAAACTGATAAATCACAATCTGATAGTCGGGGAGGTATTTTTGAAAAAGTTCGATCTCTGGTATACCGGCACCGTCCTTGGGTATTTCTACCCCGGAATTTTCCATCAGTTGCCGCGCCTGAATCGACTGCTTCTTTTTGACATCTTTCCTTATATGTCGATATTGGGGGTCTTTATCGACGTGGGCCCTAGCAACCACAAGTGCTCTAGGTAAACACAGATTATCCTTGTTAGAGATGTTTACTATACCGCGGCGCTTAGCACTTTCTTCTTCAAACGAACTATAATTATTCGGTCTTCCACTACCCTTAGGCATCTGCACCGAAGTTACACCCAAGCAAAACGTATCGGTACTGAGCCCCGTAGAGTTGGACTGGTAAATTTTCGATATCATTTCCCATATGTCGTCCATTTTCAATCGCGAAGCTTCTTGAAAATGGAGCCACCCAGGGCCTCTCTCAAAGTTCTTTGTATCGCAAAAGTCTATGCCGACTTTATCTCCTGGTTGCAGACCACTTGTTGTATACTCGACTATCTCGCGTATGGCAGACTTAAACCAGCTGACAGGGTTTTCTTTACCGGGAACCGGTTTTATCTTGAATTCAATTTTACGACCACGTAAATTGAAGCGTTTCACGGTAGTCGTTTGGTCTCTGATTATCAAACATTTTTCCATTCTTGAAGCTGTCTTGCGACTGTACACTGCAAAGAACAGTGTAGTATTAAACCTCGACGAGCTAGTTGACCTATATTTATATAAAAATACTCGGACATTTCCGGCATATTTCGTTAATCTTCGATGTAAAAGCATACACAAGGATCCGGCACTTTTCTGGTACTTATCCAAAGTCGAAAAACATGCTGGGTTTTACTGCTGGCAATAATATTTTAAAGGAATACATTGGAGGGGCGGCAGATTCATTGAAGAATACCACCACTAAAGCTATTATAACATAGCTTCCTTCAACAATTGATTCTCCTTTTGAGGAAAAAAATATTCTCATTGAAGAAATTTTCGAAAAAATATCAACACTCGCAAAGAACCATCAATAGCATAACAGGAGGGGTTGTAAGCCTCACTAACAGATACACCTAAGTCCTCTGCTGTTTCTCGCAAGAGAACAGTTGCGTGTCAAAAAATTTTTCAAAATGTTTCTTCATCAAAAACAATTATTGCATCAACCGTAAAACGTAACATGAATAAATGTAGAAACTAAAACTATAAGAAAAAATACTCACCAATCAAAAATCTCCAACAAGGATAGCTCACAACTTGGAGTAGGTGAATGCTGTATGATGCACTTCAATAATAGCGACAGGATGAAGCTCACCAGCAAAGCAGCCAGACAAACTCGTTCAAAATATCTGAAAATGATGCAAAAAATAATTTCAATTCTCAACAAACAACATCGACAGCTGAAGCTAATTATTGTGGCTACTAAATATCTCCTGGTTTATGATCGTCGATGAAACCTTTGTAGGACCAGAGCAAAATACGTCCTTTCAATTCATTTCCGGAGAAGAAAAAAACAACCCATCAAAACACTACCTTCTGACAAGATCGGAAATTATTATTCTGCACAGGATCAATAGTTCCTTTGTATAATGGAATACAGGTTTGAACTTGCTCATACACTATGTAAACCTCAACAACCGGACCAGATCATTATAACTTTCATGAATTCATACCCTCATAAATTTCAACCTCATAATCTCATCACACTCAAAATTTTATACCATTTCCATCACATAAATTTTACTTTTTAAATTATACAATTCTATCGGAAAAAAATCCCATACAGAATGATCTTCTATTGTAAGATTAAAAATTTTCACCGACACCAATTTCAAAATACTGCTTTATGAGAGAGAAGACATTTCGACAAAATCACACCCTCTAGTGTGGGTAAGTAACAATTGATTTTATTTGAGTGGACAATACTAGTTGTTTGACTGAGGAAAATTCGTGAAATATTGAGGAAATGGATCATTCTTTCTTTCTTTCTTTTTCTTCGTGAAACTGAAAATTCTATCGCTAAATAACTGAAACTGATGGATTGGGATCACTAACACAAACTAACACAGCTTTTGGTGGAACTCAAGGTAGGAGTACGTTTCCAAATTCAATTTCACGAGGAAAAGCACCGACGACGACTTATAAAGACGAAAATAAAAACTATAGGGTGGAAATTCTACTCATACAGGATGATTCATAACCGGAAAATAAAAAGTTTTCCCTTCTACACGAAGGGCTGTAATTCCAATTTTAAGGGTTAAATTTCAATATTACGATTTGGCAAGTGAGAATTATTCTAAGTCCAGAAGCCGAATAAAATCGCTTTATTCATCAAAGTGGAAGACGGGGATTTCACCCTGGCAGGGTGACTTGTCTTGTTATATCTAGAAATTTTGTCTATGTTTGGAGCGTAATTCCAATCCCCTACGGGCTGAATTTTATTATTTTATTTTTCAAGTGTGAAAATTTCTCAAGTCTCGAAGACGACTTATAAAGACGAAAAAATTATGAGGGGTGGAAATTTTACTCGCACAGGATGATTCATAACCGGAAAATAAAAAGTTTTCCCTTCTACACGAAGGGCTGTAATTCCAATTTTAAGGGTTAAATTTGAATTTTACGATTTTGCAAGTGAGAATTATTCTAAGTCCAGAAGCCGAATAAAATCGCTTTATTCATCAAAGTGGAAGACGGGGATTTCACCCTGGTAGGGTGACTTGTCTTGTTATATCTAGAAATTTTGTCCATTTTCGGGCCGTAATTCCAACCCCTATGGGTTAAATTTTTATTATTTTATCTTTCAAGCGTGAAATTTTACATATTTCGACGACGACGACTTATAAAGACGAAAATAAAAACTATAGGGTGGAAATTCTACTCACACAGGATGATTCACAACAGAAAAATAAAATGTTTTCCCTCCACACAAAGGGTTGTAATTTCAATTCTTGAGGGTTAAATTTGAATTTTACGATTTTGCAAGTGAGAAATGATTCTAAGTCCAGAGCCTGTTTCATTGATCCAGATATAAGACGGAAATTTCACTCTGGCGGGATGATTAGTTTTGGTAAATCCGCAAATTTGCTCCCTATGTTGGAACCGGAATTTTACTTATAGCAAGTTAAATCCCAAAAATCATGATTTTCACGAAGTGTAAATTTTTACAAGTCCAAGATCCAAGTAAGAATAATGTCTTCGATACTGCTATGAGACAAAAGTTTCACCCTCGCAGGTTGACTTTCTCCAACAATCCGGAAACAGACCCCCGAACGTATTATTGAAAATTTCACCCTTGTCTATGAAATTTCAAAATTTGTGTTTTTTATTCAAATAACACGAGCCTCAAGTCACAGTCAGACGAAATAAAGCAGAAATATGTATTAAGAAAAATACAACGACTGAAAGATGACCCGTTATCGAGGAGCCCTATCAAAAACTGGTACCCCCTTTGTTCTACTGTAGAGTATGGGTATTAATTCGTGCATCAAAATAAATAGATTTTATAAAGTTGTAGTAAATAAGTCTTCTCCACTTGTTTTTTATATTGTTTACTCGAGTTTCGGCTAGTTAAATCTATAAAGTAATAAAGTAAATATCTTATTTACTACAACTTTATACTATACAACTCCATTTTGAGCACCATGGATCCCTTTATCAATTTTAAATAGATTTTACTTACCTAAAGAATGTACTGGAACACTGAAAACTATGATGTCACCCGGACGAAGCTCGCAGACTGAATGAACTGGGCACGCACCAGACCCCTGGTATCTGCTCAAAGTCTGCAGACCTATGCACAAGAAAACACTTTGTATAATGAAGAAATACCATCAGAACGCCTCCTGGTATATAGTGTAAATCGCAATATGAGTCATCTCGAACACCTGTGTCTGCTCCCATGCACGCGCCCATATACTTTCAAGGTTGCTCTTTTGCACGCCCAACAACTTTATTGGTGGATTGACCGGGAACACGACGAACTCTGCAGAGACTAGGACAAAACCGCGAAAATAAAACTACATCGTGATTAGCAGTACATGGTATTTTCAAAAGTCTTATATTTCGGGGAATGTATCGTCCTCACTAGGCATATTTACGTATTAGTTTAGCTTGAAACGGGTCAGACGGGGTAAATAGGCAAAAAAAATTAAAATTAATAAAAAGGATCATCATCATCGTTCTTCCCTGATGGATTTTTAACTACTAAATACAAACACGAAACAGGCGCATTAAACTTTGAAATAATCATCAATTGTACCCAATTGTGCAATAGGTAGGTACACCGGGATTTCACAAAGGTACCTAGGCATTAGATGATGGAATATTGCACAATTGGGTACAATTGATGATTATTCCAAAGTTTAATGCGCCTGTTTCGTGTTTGTATTTAGTAGTTAAAAATCCATCAGGGAAGAACGATGATGATGATCCTTTTTATTAATTTTAATTTTTTTTGCCTATTTACCCCGTCTGACCCGTTTCAAGCTAAACTAATACGTAAATATGCCTAGTGAGGACGATACATTCCCCGAAATATAAGACTTTTGAAAATACCATGTACTGCTAATCACGATGTAGTTTTATTTTCGCGGTTTTGTCCTAGTCTCTGCAGAGTTCGTCGTGTTCCCGGTCAATCCACCAATAAAGTTGTTGGGCGTGCAAAAGAGCAACCTTGAAAGTATATGGGCGCGTGCATGGGAGCAGACACAGGTGTTCGAGATGACTCATATTGCGATTTACACTATATACCAGGAGGCGTTCTGATGGTATTTCTTCATTATACAAAGTGTTTTCTTGTGCATAGGTCTGCAGACTTTGAGCAGATACCAGGGGTCTGGTGCGTGCCCAGTTCATTCAGTCTGCGAGCTTCGTCCGGGTGACATCATAGTTTTCAGTGTTCCAGTACATTCTTTAGGTAAGTAAAATCTATTTAAAATTGATAAAGGGATCCATGGTGCTCAAAATGGAGTTGTATAGTATAAAGTTGTAGTAAATAAGATATTTACTTTATTACTTTATAGATTTAACTAGCCGAAACTCGAGTAAACAATATAAAAAACAAGTGGAGAAGACTTATTTACTACAACTTTATAAAATCTATTTATTTTGATGCACGAATTAATACCCATACTCTACAGTAGAACAAAGGGGGTACCAGTTTTTGATAGGGCTCCTCGATAACGGGTCATCTTTCAGTCGTTGTATTTTTCTTAATACATATTTCTGCTTTATTTCGTCTGACTGTGACTTGAGGCTCGTGTTATTTGAATAAAAAACACAAATTTTGAAATTTCATAGACAAGGGTGAAATTTTCAATAATACGTTCGGGGGTCTGTTTCCGGATTGTTGGAGAAAGTCAACCTGCGAGGGTGAAACTTTTGTCTCATAGCAGTATCGAAGACATTATTCTTACTTGGATCTTGGACTTGTAAAAATTTACACTTCGTGAAAATCATGATTTTTGGGATTTAACTTGCTATAAGTAAAATTCCGGTTCCAACATAGGGAGCAAATTTGCGGATTTACCAAAACTAATCATCCCGCCAGAGTGAAATTTCCGTCTTATATCTGGATCAATGAAACAGGCTCTGGACTTAGAATCATTTCTCACTTGCAAAATCGTAAAATTCAAATTTAACCCTCAAGAATTGAAATTACAACCCTTTGTGTGGAGGGAAAACATTTTATTTTTCTGTTGTGAATCATCCTGTGTGAGTAGAATTTCCACCCTATAGTTTTTATTTTCGTCTTTATAAGTCGTCGTCGTCGAAATATGTAAAATTTCACGCTTGAAAGATAAAATAATAAAAATTTAACCCATAGGGGTTGGAATTACGGCCCGAAAATGGACAAAATTTCTAGATATAACAAGACAAGTCACCCTACCAGGGTGAAATCCCCGTCTTCCACTTTGATGAATAAAGCGATTTTATTCGGCTTCTGGACTTAGAATAATTCTCACTTGCAAAATCGTAAAATTCAAATTTAACCCTTAAAATTGGAATTACAGCCCTTCGTGTAGAAGGGAAAACTTTTTATTTTCCGGTTATGAATCATCCTGTGCGAGTAAAATTTCCACCCCTCATAATTTTTTCGTCTTTATAAGTCGTCTTCGAGACTTGAGAAATTTTCACACTTGAAAAATAAAATAATAAAATTCAGCCCGTAGGGGATTGGAATTACGCTCCAAACATAGACAAAATTTCTAGATATAACAAGACAAGTCACCCTGCCAGGGTGAAATCCCCGTCTTCCACTTTGATGAATAAAGCGATTTTATTCGGCTTCTGGACTTAGAATAATTCTCACTTGCCAAATCGTAATATTGAAATTTAACCCTTAAAATTGGAATTACAGCCCTTCGTGTAGAAGGGAAAACTTTTTATTTTCCGGTTATGAATCATCCTGTATGAGTAGAATTTCCACCCTATAGTTTTTATTTTCGTCTTTATAAGTCGTCGTCGGTGCTTTTCCTCGTGAAATTGAATTTGGAAACGTACTCCTACCTTGAGTTCCACCAAAAGCTGTGTTAGTTTGTGTTAGTGATCCCAATCCATCAGTTTCAGTTATTTAGCGATAGAATTTTCAGTTTCACGAAGAAAAAGAAAGAAAGAAAGAATGATCCATTTCCTCAATATTTCACGAATTTTCCTCAGTCAAACAACTAGTATTGTCCACTCAAATAAAATCAATTGTTACTTACCCACACTAGAGGGTGTGATTTTGTCGAAATGTCTTCTCTCTCATAAAGCAGTATTTTGAAATTGGTGTCGGTGAAAATTTTTAATCTTACAATAGAAGATCATTCTGTATGGGATTTTTTTCCGATAGAATTGTATAATTTAAAAAGTAAAATTTATGTGATGGAAATGGTATAAAATTTTGAGTGTGATGAGATTATGAGGTTGAAATTTATGAGGGTATGAATTCATGAAAGTTATAATGATCTGGTCCGGTTGTTGAGGTTTACATAGTGTATGAGCAAGTTCAAACCTGTATTCCATTATACAAAGGAACTATTGATCCTGTGCAGAATAATAATTTCCGATCTTGTCAGAAGGTAGTGTTTTGATGGGTTGTTTTTTTCTTCTCCGGAAATGAATTGAAAGGACGTATTTTGCTCTGGTCCTACAAAGGTTTCATCGACGATCATAAACCAGGAGATATTTAGTAGCCACAATAATTAGCTTCAGCTGTCGATGTTGTTTGTTGAGAATTGAAATTATTTTTTGCATCATTTTCAGATATTTTGAACGAGTTTGTCTGGCTGCTTTGCTGGTGAGCTTCATCCTGTCGCTATTATTGAAGTGCATCATACAGCATTCACCTACTCCAAGTTGTGAGCTATCCTTGTTGGAGATTTTTGATTGGTGAGTATTTTTTCTTATAGTTTTAGTTTCTACATTTATTCATGTTACGTTTTACGGTTGATGCAATAATTGTTTTTGATGAAGAAACATTTTGAAAAATTTTTTGACACGCAACTGTTCTCTTGCGAGAAACAGCAGAGGACTTAGGTGTATCTGTTAGTGAGGCTTACAACCCCTCCTGTTATGCTATTGATGGTTCTTTGCGAGTGTTGATATTTTTTCGAAAATTTCTTCAATGAGAATATTTTTTTCCTCAAAAGGAGAATCAATTGTTGAAGGAAGCTATGTTATAATAGCTTTAGTGGTGGTATTCTTCAATGAATCTGCCGCCCCTCCAATGTATTCCTTTAAAATATTATTGCCAGCAGTAAAACCCAGCATGTTTTTCGACTTTGGATAAGTACCAGAAAAGTGCCGGATCCTTGTGTATGCTTTTACATCGAAGATTAACGAAATATGCCGGAAATGTCCGAGTATTTTTATATAAATATAGGTCAACTAGCTCGTCGAGGTTTAATACTACACTGTTCTTTGCAGTGTACAGTCGCAAGACAGCTTCAAGAATGGAAAAATGTTTGATAATCAGAGACCAAACGACTACCGTGAAACGCTTCAATTTACGTGGTCGTAAAATTGAATTCAAGATAAAACCGGTTCCCGGTAAAGAAAACCCTGTCAGCTGGTTTAAGTCTGCCATACGCGAGATAGTCGAGTATACAACAAGTGGTCTGCAACCAGGAGATAAAGTCGGCATAGACTTTTGCGATACAAAGAACTTTGAGAGAGGCCCTGGGTGGCTCCATTTTCAAGAAGCTTCGCGATTGAAAATGGACGACATATGGGAAATGATATCGAAAATTTACCAGTCCAACTCTACGGGGCTCAGTACCGATACGTTTTGCTTGGGTGTAACTTCGGTGCAGATGCCTAAGGGTAGTGGAAGACCGAATAATTATAGTTCGTTTGAAGAAGAAAGTGCTAAGCGCCGCGGTATAGTAAACATCTCTAACAAGGATAATCTGTGTTTACCTAGAGCACTTGTGGTTGCTAGGGCCCACGTCGATAAAGACCCCCAATATCGACATATAAGGAAAGATGTCAAAAAGAAGCAGTCGATTCAGGCGCGGCAACTGATGGAAAATTCCGGGGTAGAAATACCCAAGGACGGTGCCGGTATACCAGAGATCGAACTTTTTCAAAAATACCTCCCCGACTATCAGATTGTGATTTATCAGTTTGGTACCAGAGGGAGGGACGTGATTTATGAGGGCCCTGAAGCTAGGAAAAAACTGAACCTGCTTTTTCATAAAAATCATTTCAACGCTATTACCTCGCTGACTGCTGCCTTCGGAACAAACTACTACTGTGGCAAATGCCATGTGCCATTTAACAACAGAAGTGTCCATCGCTGCTCAGGTACCTGTCCATGTTGTCAACAGAGCCCTGCGTGTCCTAGAACGGTAGAAATTCTATGTGACCGTTGCAACAGGAAGTTCAGAGGTCCTGTATGTTTCGAAAATCATAGTCTGAATATTTGTGAAAAAGTCCTGAGATGTCAGAAGTGCTTGAAAACAATCAGAGCTGATAGACCTCATACGTGTGGGGAAATGTTTTGTAAGAACTGTCTAAAACACCAGTCCCAGCCTCACTATTGCCACATCAAACCTGATAATAGGCGTCCAAAAACTAAAGATACCCTGTTTATTTTCTATGACTTAGAAACGCGGCAGGAAGAGAAGTATGGTGAAGACCAGTTACATGTACCGAATTTATGCGTTTTCAATCAACGCTGTGATAAATGTATCGCAGAGACTGATTTATACTATTGTCAAAAATGTGGATTCCGTCAGCAAGTCTTGACAACAGATGTGATTGTCAAGTTCATGCATCATTTGTTAGAAGCAAAAAAGAAATTCAAGCAGGTTATAGTAATAGCACATAACGGACGCGCCTTTGACCATCAGTTCATTTTGAGATATATCTTGGAAGAAACAGATCTGAAACCTGAATTGATAATGAGGGGGACAAAAATCATACTAATGCAGCTCGGAAATTTGAAATTTATCGATTCTCTCAATTATTTCCCGATGGCTCTTAGAGCTCTCCCTAAAGCTTTTGGATTACCGGACTATAAATTTAAGAAAGGATATTTTCCTCATCTTTTTAATACACTCGAAAATCAGAACTACACCGGCCCTTTACCGTCAGTAGAATTTTATGAAGCTGCCAGTATGAAACCTGAGCACAGAAATGAGTTTCTAAAGTGGTATGAGGAACATAAGGACGATCATTTCGAAATGCAGCGAGACTTAGTAGATTACTGTATCAGCGATGTACAGATTTTAACCGAGGCATGTATTAAATTCCGCGATATGATGCTCACAGCCTGTAGTGTCTGTCCTTTTATTGAAAGCACCACTATTGCCGGTACATCCAACTTAATATTTAGACGGAATTTTTTAAAACCCGATACTATTGGAATTATACCCAAAAATGGGTACAGAATGCGTGACAATCAGTCACCTATTGCTCTCAAATGGTTAATGTGGGAAGAAGATCAGCGCAAAATTAAAATTTCACATGCTGGCAATGGTAGAGAAGCTCTAGTAGGTGGCGTTTTGGTTGATGGATATTGTGAAGAGACCAATCAAATTTTTGAATTTCATGGGTGCTTTTATCATGGTCATCCTCTCTGTCAGAAACCTAGACGTGGAGAGGCACTACATGGTGATCCTTTAGATACGCTGGAAAAAAGATTCGAGACAACCCAAGATAAAACTGAACGTTTGCGACAGTTAGGCTACGAAGTAGTAGAAAAGTGGATGTGTGAATTCTTAAATGAGATGAAAACCAATAAGGAGATGAGCTACCTGAACACTGACCCCGTTTTAAGTACTTTACCTTTGAACCCTCGCGATGCATTTTTTGGTGGTAGAACAGGCAATACCCGTAAATACTACAGCTGCAAGACTGGTGAAAAAATCAAGTACATAGATGTCTGTTCTCTTTATCCTTGGGTTTGCAAAAACGGAAAATTTCCAATCGGTCATCCAAAATTATATGTTGGTCATGAAGAAAGCTCGAAGGTCGATTTAAATCAAACAAGTGGTCTGATTAAGTGCAGAATTTTACCTCCTCGAAACCTCTACCATCCGGTACTGCCTGTTAAAATGAACGACAAACTGATGTTTGTATTATGTCAGTCATGTGGTCATGAACTCAATCAGGGCCTGTGTAGTCATGATGAGAGTGGACGTGCACTAACAGGTACATGGGTAATTGAGGAAGTGGTTAAGGCTCTAGAGAAAGGATATCGCCTGCTCGAAATCCATGAAATTTGGTCTTACACTATCGTACAGCTAGATGCAGAGACAGATGGTCTGTTTGCTGATATGATGAATGCATTTTTAAAAATAAAACAGGAGGCTTCCGGTTGGCCTGTAGATTGCACCACTCCCTCACAGAAAGAAGCATATATAAATAATTTTCTTGCCATAGAGAATATACAGTTGGAGCATAGTAAAATCGTGAAAAATCCGGGGTTAAGGACACTAGCTAAATTAATTTTGAACTCCTTCTGGGGTAAATTCGGTCAGCGTGAAAACCAGCCCAGAACATCTGTTGTGAACAAACCTTCGGAATTTTATGAAATATTGTCAGACCCTGCTGTCAATGTGAACCACATTTTGGCAATCAACGAAAATACACTGGTAGTGAGTTGGGTATATAAAGAGGAAATTGTCACTACTCTAGCCACAGTAAACGTCTGTATCGCTGCCTTTACCACTGCACAAGCGCGGCTTAAATTATATTCTTATCTGGAAAAGCTGGAAGATCGAGTTTTATATTATGATACTGATTCAATAATCTACGTTTCGACTTGTGAGGGAGAGTATGAACCACCAACGGGTGAGTACATTGGAGATATGACAAACGAACTTGAAGAATTTGGCCCCGATGCATACATCACCGAGTTTGTCTGTGGTGGCCCAAAAAGTTACCTTTTTAAAGTGTTTCCCACCCCCGATGATCGATCTGATACTGTCTGTAAAATCAAGGGTATACAACTGAATCACAAGAACTCGCAATTAATCAGCTATGAATCGATGAAGGAACTGATACTGAGTGAAGATCCAGAAGAATTCATTTTAATTCGTGATACGAATATAAGAAGAACTGCTGAACATCACGTTGTTACGAGACTGGAAGAAAAAGTATATAAACCAACCAGTAATAAGAGAAAATTCGTAGAAGATAATTCGTACCCCTATGGCTACAAAAAACTGTGTCAGTGATAAAGAGAACTGGTATTGATCAGAACTGTTGTAATCTGATTCACATCATACTTTCTTATAGATAATATATTTACCGTAAATATCATGTACCATATAACTTTTAAGTCTTTAAATTGTTAATACTAAATGTTCCTCGTTGTACAGCCCCGTTGCTGATGATTGAATGTTGTATTTATTAAATAAATAATTATCTGTACTCAACGGTTTATTATTTACCTACACACAGCTGTCCTATACCATATGGTTGCAGAAAGTCATTATATGGCCGGGTCAGAGCTACAAATGTCACTGTCAAAAGTACGTCAAAAGTACATCAAAAAGTCACTTTTAAAAATACTTGAAAAACTGTCAAAAAAAAAACGTCAAAAGTCACTGTCACAATTACGTCAAAAGTCTCTGTCAAAAGTATGTCAAAAGTATGTCAAAAGTCTCTGTCAAAAGTATGTCAAAAGTTAGTGTAAAAATTTCAAATATCAGGTAATTCACATTTCAAGTTTCGGGCCCAAGTGCTCCGGGTAACTGGTTCCCAGGCTCAAGTTTCGGGCCCAAGTGCCCCGGGTAACTGGTTCCCAGGCTCAAGTGGCCCACTACCTACTCTTCTGGTTCGGACTTTTCCGCCTCTAGCATAGATTTCCTTTGAGTAGCTTCTAGTGATTTTCTTTCACTGATGGTTTCGGGAATCGAATTATCTTCTTGCACTGATGTCGTCTATTCGGTTTCCTCTGGGAGTTTAGGAGTGTTCAGGCTTGTCCAAGGCAATTCATCTCGAGGCAGCATTCCTTTGAGCAACAGAATTTGGTCCACATGGCGAGTGTGTTCTCGTCCGTTTATGGACACTTTGTAGTGGAGCTGGCCCTCGCGCCTGGCAATCGTTCCAAAATCCCATTTTTTCGCTTTATTCGTATAACTTCTGACTTGTACTGTTTCGCCAATTTCGAATACTTTTGATGTTGATTCATCTGGCTTCTTTTTGAAATTTATCTCTTCACCAATATTTCTCCTAATCAAGTCCAGCCGCGTTCGAATATTCCTTTTGAACATAAGTTCTGCTGGGCTTACATTTGTTGTTGAGTTTGGCGTTCTTCTGTAATGCATTAGGAATCGGCATAATTTCTGATTTAAATCTTCCCCTTCCAGATCCATGGTACGTAAAGCTTGTTTTACCGTTTATACGTATCGCTCGGTTTGGCCATTGGTTGCTGGATGGTATGGCGCTGTAACTTTGTGATTGATTCCGTTCATTTCCAAAAAATCTTCAAACTCTAATGATTTGAAAGTTGGTCCATTATCTGTTACCAGCGTAAGTGGTAATCCAAACCGTGCAAATATTCCGCGGAGTTTTTCAATAGTCTTCTTCGATGTGATAGATTTCATTTGAATGACTTCCAGCCACATTGAAAATGAATCTACGACGATGAGAAAGTTAGTGTTCCAGCATGGTCCTGCAAAATCCACATGTAATCTCTCGCTGTATTCTCGATGTCTTGATTGATGTTTTTCCACCATACATAGCTTCTTGCGAGGGTTTTCATCCTGACCACCCCCGTATGGGCTGCAGTTCCTGTAGAATGGGTTTTTGTAAACTTCTCGGTGTGATGATTCTTATGCCTCTCAAAATATATCCATCATGAAGGCTGAACTCTGCTGGGTTTTTCCCATCCGGTAATTCATCCCAACTTTGTAATGCAAGAGTTCTCGTAAATCTTCGTCTTTTTCTGTTTGTTTTCGGATTTCCTTGTGTGTGATTGGTAAAAATTCAATTTGACTAATATGGAATATGTACTGTAATTTGATCTTGATTTGTAATTGTTGTACTTGACAGTGGTGAATGCGACAGGAAATCAGCATTACCATGTAGCTCCGTCTTCCTGTCCTGAATTTCGTAGTCGAATCCTGGTAAGTGGTTAGCATAATGGAGTAATCTTACTGCCGACGTTGCAGGTAAGCTTTTATGCGGGTGAAAAAATGTGGTTAAGGGTTTGTTGTCGGTGATAAGTTCGAATTTCCTTCCGTAACAGTACTAGAAAGACCTCTTGATTCCCCAAACTATGGCGGTAGCTTCCTTGTCGAGCTGGCTGTAGTTTTTTTCAGAAATACTCAAGGATCTTGACGCAAAAGCTATTGGACGTTTGGATTCATCAGGCAAGATGTGTGACAACACTGCCCCCATTCCCATAGGCGACGCGTCCGTCGCTAACGTAATTTTCCAGTCTGGGTTGAACAGAACTAGGACACTGGTGCTTGCAATTTCTTCTTCCAATTTTGTAAATGTAGCTTCTTGTTCCTTTCCCCAGACCGATCATGTATCTTTCTTGAGCAGAGTGAAGGTTTTGTAGCTTTGATGCTGAATTTGGTAAGAACTTCTGGTAAAAATTCACCAAACCCAAAAAAAAAGTAACTGACCTACGTCTCTTGGTCTTTCAGCTTTCCGGATTGCTTGTATCTTCTCCGATGTTGTATGAATTCCATTCGCATCAATTTTGTGTCCCAGGTACGTAATGGATTTCTGGTTGAATTTGCATTTGTCCTTGTTAAAGTGTAGTTAAAATTTTTGTGCCGCCACCAATACCTTTTCCAATCTCCGGATAAGTTCTTCTTCTGTACTTCCCTGGATTGCAATGTCATCAAAGAACACGCCGACTCCTTTCATTCCTTGTAACATTTTCATCGACTAGCTGGTGTGTACACGTAGTTTGGTACGTTTCCACTGTGGCCTGAAATATATCGGTGTATTCATTCAACAGTTTTTCTAATTTCTCTTCGTACATTCTCTTCGTGCTCTGAAGTTGGTGTATTGATTCCCAATCAATTTTGATTTTCTCCAGCCATTCTCTTGAGAAAATCGGTTCCACGTTTAACGGTAGCACGTAGATCTCGCCCTGTATCGACTGCCCTTTATAGCTTATTTTCACTGAAGCTTTCCCTCTTGGGTAGATTTCTTCACCGGTATATGTTCGTAATTTGACAATGGTTGAACGCAGTTTTTTAAGCCGGGTACATTTTCTGAAATTGATTCAACGACATTGTAGAGAGTGCTGCGCCGGTATCCAATTCCATAGTACATTCTTTGTTGTCTAGTTTTACATCCAATAGGAATTTTTTTGAATACGAAGATTTAGAGTGAATCGTTAACATTTCAGCTTGGTCTCTTCCGTCCTCCTCTTCATCTTCTACCATCATCATGTTTTGGTCCTTGCTTGTACAATGCCTTCCTTTCAAACAGACTCTCCGTAGATGGCCCTTTGTGCCACACAGGCCGCAAATCAAATTCTTTGCAGTACATTCATTCGTCTGCCGTGATTTTCCCCGCTGTATCTAAAACATTTTCCCAATATTTCTTCAATTGACTTCCCTTGTTACCCTCATCATCTCTGCCGTTCCACCTGCTAGCCTTTGTCACGTTACTCATTTTGTTGATTGAAGTAACTGGCGGCATTTGATTTGAATCTCTTTATGATGTTTCGATTGCCTTGGCTAAATGTATGATTTCCTCCAGGGTCACTGTCGCCATTTGTTGTAGGAATCGTTCACGAATGTCGGTGTCCCTAATACCTCGTATAAACTGGGATCTCATGTGTGCATCATTGGTAGAACTGTTGCATTTTCCGCGAGTAAAATTGCAGTATACTTGATCAGTTTTCTTAGTTCTGCAACATAATTGATTATGGTCTCACCTTCTTGTTGCATACGTAATGAAAATTTGTATTGTTCGGCTATTTCGCTCGGCTCTGGTGACAAATGGTCTTTCAGTAGTTCAACCAGTGTCTTGTAATGTTTTGTTTTTGGTGAATCCGGAGCTGTGAGTTTTGTCAATGTTTGATAAATTTTGGGACTAAGGCAGTTGATTGAGATTTGTACGCATTTAGTATCGTTTGTCGTATCGTTAACGTTTTTCAGTTCCAGATGATTTTCCAGTCTTCGTAAATAGCAATCGAATGTTTTATTTGACTCATCACAAGGTTGTTTTCCGTTTTCCCAGATTTCCCGGCTTCCAAGTTGTCGTTCCATCAACGCCTCATTCGTAGCTTGCATTTCTTGTATTGCCTTCGTCAACTGTTCCATGTACCGTTCCATTTTCCACAGTAACTTCTTCCTTATTACTCCGTAATTCTAAATCCTTGGGCTTTGCGAGGTCGTCATCTGTAATCGTAATTTTCAAGAGTAATCCGTAACCGTATTCGTATTCCTGTTCGTTGCCAATCTTCGTCGCCAATTCTGTTATGTATTTTCCAGAAGTTTTGAAGAGCTAAATTCAATTTGAGCGTATACAATCAATGTCTATTTTCTTCTGGTATATTACAGCAAGAAGTTATCGTCACCTTATCTATAATTTCATACAATAATGGAAATAATGGTGTTTACATAAAACGGTAACACAACTACCAGCTGTTTCCATAACTCCCGTTAATGTAGGTATACCTAATTTAGGTTTTGGATGAACAACTATGCCGCCGCTGGGCTTTTTTTTCGCTCCTCTGCCTCTCTGGCAAGGGCGGAGAAAAAATCGCTTGACACCTGGCAATGGATCCATTCGCCGGGTGGTGCCGGACGCTGAACCGGCTAAAAACCCCCCGAAGACCTAGTGATTAACCCGCCCCCTGGGACCGCGTAAGCATTGCTTCGGGCGCCCCTTGGCCTATGAATGACCCCCATCAACTTGCCAACAATTCAGCACCTCCGGGATCTTGGACATTGTACTTATAAGGCCAACGCAACGGTTCGAAGTAGTCCGAACCCTATTTTGACATGGTGGAGACTAGGGCCTTTTGTTGATTTTTGAATCAAGTTGATATTCCACCTTCTTTTATGCAAGCCAAGCGAGAGAAAAAAAGACAATACTTCGAATGTCGAATCGGCATTTTAGGGAAGGAGGCAATGTCACGTGTATGGGTTGACGTGCGCCTCGCGGGAGAGGTGGTGGCTACCAAGATCAAGTGCAGAGCTTGGAGGAGAAAGTACGTGTTAGGGCTCAAGGAGTGTAAGAGTGTAATAGATGAGAACGGATCGGGCCTGTCAGACCGTCGAACAAAAGAAGATTGTGTCAACTGTTTGTTGACGACGAAATGCATAATGTTTGAAGCCCTTCGCCTGAACTACGCTGCCCACGTTGCAGCATGCTCTGTATTATGTACAATAAGAGAGTGAAACTTCCTATGCGATGCGTTTTCTTTTTGGCTTATCAAAATGATTTTTTGCGATTCAGGAAGTTGTGATCTTGACAATAAGGTGGGTTGCATGACCATGAGAAACAATCACACCGCAACACATGACTATTATTTACTAGTATTCATTTTAAGCATAAAATCGAGCGCATGGAACAAACATCACCACTGACACGCCAGTGATATATGAATTAATGTATCCCGACTCCGATCGACGAACCTAATATAATTTTATTGTTTGTCACGCCGTTCTCTGCAACACAACGCAAAATGTGATTTGTGGTCATGAAAATAAATTATCGCATGTTGTCGAAAGTCATTAAACGAGATCACCCGACGCGTTCCGGCGCGAGAGCTTTGATTAAAAATAATAAAGCACCCGCAGATGATGACATCTCGTCGCGGCTTTTCAGAAAACTGCAACAAAACGTCTCCGCCAAACCGACGCAGCACCGCCAATTTCAGGGCATCATCGGCAGAGCGACGACAAAAAAAAAGCTCCGCGCGCTAGATGTGCGAAAGCTCTTTCTGTAAAGCGCGCGCCAGTGATGCGATCCAGTGTGCTCCAGCTCACAATGAAGTTTTCAAGTATTGCCCGATGCAATATCTGAGCCTGCCGGGCGATATCCAAAACTTTAAAGTATCTCTTACTTTGGAGTTTATATTTGAAACAGCCGGCGCGCGCGCGCTCATGAAAAAAGCTCCAAGCTCTATTGAATTCCGAATGGCCGTCGCATCTCCAATTGGCCAAACAATCGAGATTTTATTTTGCTGCAAACTTTTTCCAATAACGCAAGAGAGGTTTGCGTTTTTCGCCTCCACTTTGTGCTTGAAGCGTCGGTTGGTACTTGCGTAGGTTGTAGTTAGAATAGTTCTGCTAATTGATATAGTATGTATAGCTGTGATTGGGAGATTCAACAATCGCGTTTCGTTTATTTCACCTTGCCTAATTAACTAAACTACGCAACAAAATTATTGTCGTAATCCAAATTTCACCCTTTTTCAAAACAAGAGTACTCCCGACTGGTTTGAACAAATTCAATTCTGCTCAGAGCATTTGAGAGCTTGATTCTCTAGGTATAGAATCGTATCAATTCGAAGATTGATAGATGTCAGCTTGAGTTTCTACAGGGTGTTAAAGAAAGTAGTGCAACATTTATAAAGTTTGACATTCTCCCATTTGGAATAGAACTGTTTCTTTTAAATTTCAACAACATTGGCATGTGGCTAAAGTTCATATCTCGGAACGGTTTTTGATTTATTTCTCTATATCTTTTATTTACAGGGTAGTATCGAAAAAACAACTTTTTGATCTTCTGGTGATAACATTTTCTCTTTTTTACCAATTTTCTGAATCCAGGGCTCATATTGAAGCTATAGCCTTAGGTAAGAAAACCCAATAAACATAATCGACTCAAGACCAACATTCAAAATATAGGGTGGCATCAAAAGTGACATATGAATTTATCTGTCCAGGAATCCGACCGGGTGGAGAAAATAAACTAAAATCAACAATGTTTTCGGATAAGTCATTCATTCTGAACACTCTTTGATGTTTCATGATTGATTGTCACCAGAATGATCGGTGGAGGGACCAAATTAGAATTGAGTGTTTTTGAGGAAGAAGCAGCTTTCTCGCTGGTCTGAAAATGGTCGTAACCAACGATACAAAATTCGAAACAATCGGGAAGAGACAGTTCTCTTCGCTCTGTTTTCCGTAACACTGGTTACGGCATTTGCAGGTGAGTTATAGCGCTGCTTCTCCTTGGAGAACATGCGGCTACAATTTGGACCCTCCATCCAAAGTTCTTGCCACAATCAATCATGAAACATTAAAGAGTGTTCAGAATGAATGCTTCATCCGAAAACAATGTTGATTTTAGTTTAATTCTCCACCCGGTCGGATTTCTGGACAGATAAATTCATATGTCACTTTTGATGCCACCCTATATTTTGAATGTTGGTCTTGAGTCGATTATGTTTATTGGGTTTTTGTACCTAAGGCTTCAGCTTCAATATGAGCCCTGGATTCAGAAAATTGGTAAAAAAGGGAAAATGTTATCACCAGAAGACTAAAAAGTTGTTTTTTCGATACCACCCTGTGAATAAAAGAGATAAAGAGATAAATCAAAAACAGTTTCGAGATATGAACTTTAGCTACATGCCATTGATGTTGAAATTCAAAAGAAACAGTTTTATCTCAAATGGGAGTATGTCAAACTTTATAAATGTTGCTCTACTTTCTTTAACACCCTGTAGAAACTCTAGTTGACATCTATCAATCTTCGAATTGATCCGATTTTATACCTAGAGAGTCAAGCTGTCAAATGCTCCGAATAGAATCGGAATTGTTCAAACCAGTCGGGAGTTTTCTTGTTTTGGAAAAGGGTTAAATTTGGAGTACGACAAAAATTTCGTTGCGTAGTTTATAAAACACAATATAGTATATAAACTGCTCGTCAAAAGTTAAGCATAGAGCAAAATTTGCTCCCATTTCAAGCATGGATATATTGGGGAAAAAATATCCGATTTGAAAAAAGTTTATGGTGGCTGGTAGAACTTTTCTTCAGCTGCAAGACGCTATGTCGACTTACGGCACCATTGACTTTGTCCATGATATACAGGATGCCAAAGAAGGAGTGTCAAAAGTGTTAATTTTTGAAGTCGTGGAACTTTTTTAAGAAAAATTTCAGATTTTTTTTCTCTTCAATCTTAGAAAGCGAATATCGATATCTTGGAACGGTTTTTGACTTTTGATCGTATTTTGTTTTTTCAAAGAGTTCTTGATTTTTTTGTGAAATTTAGATTTTTTTATGCAGAATTTGCTAGAGCAGTTGCTTTTTCTTGAAAATTCACAGAAACGTACACAGTTGCTGGATGAATTATACCATGAGAAAATTGACCTTATGGACCTCCAGAAGAGGTCATCCTCTGGACCTCTTCAGGGGAGATGCCCAATGACGCATGCTGCGACATCACTTTGACACTTATTGAACCCAGCATGGATGAAAATGCAAGACTTGTAACCATACGTTGCATCAGAATCACCATGGTTACCAATTAGTCCCATCATGGGTAATTTTGTTACTGCCCAAGTTACTGGAAATTTTCAAAAGTGATATCTCCTAGACGAGTAGAGATAGAGCCATAATTCTTTTTTTGATTTCAATCGGACACATTATTGGTCATTCGAGCATAATGTGCAAATTTTTCACGTTTATACTTTTTCAGTGGTGGGGGGTAATTTTGACGTTTGTCATGTCAAAACTTTTTTCTTGTACTTGTCATCATTGAAATGTCAACATGAATGTATACTGTCAGTTTCAGCTGATGATTTTCAAGTTTGCGTTCGGTGTTTTTCTTCCTCAAAGTCCAGGTTTACTGAGAAAACCTTTGTAGGTCTTTTGTTTTCACTACTGATATAGAAGTGGTAGATTACATTCATGTTGACATTTTAATGATGACAAGTACAAGAAAAAAGTTTTGACATGACAAACGTCAAAATTACCCCCCACCACTGAAAAAGTATAAACGTGAAAAATTTGCACATTATGCTCGAATGACCAATAATGTGTCCGATTGAAATCAAAAAAAGAATTATGGCTCTATCTCTACTCGTCTAGGAGATATCATTTCTGAAAATTTTCAATGACTTGGGCAGTAACAAAATCACCCATGATGGGACTAATTGGTAACCATGGTAATTTTGATCCAACGTATGGTTACAAGTTTTGCATTTTTATCCATGCTGGGTTCAATAAGTGTCAAAATGATGTCGCAGCATGCTTAATTGGGCATCTCCCCTGAAGAGGTCCAGGGGATGACCTCTTCTGGAGGTCCATGAGGTCAATTTTCTCATGGTATAATTCATCCAGCAACTGTGTACGTTTCTGTGAATTTTCAAGAAAAAGCAACTGCTCTAGCGAGTTCTGCATTAAAGAATCTAAATTTCACAAAAAAATCAAGAACTCTTTGAAAATACAAAATACGATCAAAAGTCAAAAACCGTTTCGAGATATTGATATACGCTTTCTAAAGCACAAGAGAAAAAAAATCCGGAATTTTTTCTAAAAAAGTTCCACGACTTCAAAAATAAACACTTTTGACACTCCTTCTTTGGCATCCTGTATATCATGGACAAAGTCAATGGTGACGTAAATCGACATAGCGTCTTGTAGCTGAAGAAAGGCTCTACCAAGCACCATACATTTTTTTCAAATCAGATATCTTTTCCCGAAGAAATCCTTACTTGAAATTGGAGCAAATTTTGGTCTATGCTTAACTTTTGACGAGCAGTTTACATACTGCTGCTTATTTGCTCATGGCGTCGGGTTGATTGCGTTGGACGATGGGAGACGGCTTTTGCGAGGGAGCTCTTAGGCCAAAGTAAGAGCTGATGGACTGTGAGTACCGCCGCGCGTAAACGAGATAATTACGCAGGTGCGTCCCTTGCTGCAGAAAGTATTGTGGAATTTTATATTCATAAGATTGGAACCAGCTCACACAGGCCGCTGCCTGTGCGAAGAAGGGCCCGCATCGAGCACTCGTAATCTATCACCGATCAACTCTTCTAAGACGAGTCTTGGCCTCCTTGAGAGGTAAGTCCTGATCTTTCTCTAAGATGAGTCTTGTCCTCCATCAGAGGTGAGTCTTAGCCTTCTTTAGCGGAGCGAGGCTTCGGGAGTGGATTCTTGTAATCGACGAGCGGTAGACTCGGAGTGTAAGAGAAGCGGTCTTGTGAGAAGGGGTGGACGGCCTACGGTTGAGGTTCTGCGATATCCTAAGAAGCGATGATCGACACAAGGGTAGACTTCAACTTCTCACTAGGTATAGTACCAGCGGTCCAGAGGTTGAGGGTGGAACTTAGACAGAGCTTTGGGCAATTCTAAATACCTACGCGTTGCTAAATTTTGAGAACCTCGAAACGAATAATAATTGAAACTGAGTAAAATCGCGTCAGTTACAACATTGGTGGCAACATTGGTTGAAGAGTAGACAGGTAATTTGTTCCACTGACACAGGACAAGTGGAAAGGGAATTATTCACATGATGTTGATTTTCCGTTGTTTTAGGCTGATGTCAGGTTTTCCCTTGGCGAATTTAGTAATTTTATGCATGTCCGTCGATAGTGTTTTGGTCAGATTAAGTTTTCCAAGAGGCGTAAGCAACTGACTGTGTCTGAGTTTGTTTTTCGCGTGTTTTGAAATTTCTGCCTTGACTTGTAGGGCCCTATTGTGAACGAAACGCATGTCAGTGGGTAGTATCTGGTCAGTGGAGAGTTGTTAGGGAAAATCGATACACTATTATTTTGTTTATTAATATGTATTTCTATTTTTGTTCAAGGTAACTGCTAGAAATACTGGAAACATTGATGAAGTACCACAATTTTGAGAATGAAAGCGACGGTGTGTGTTATGAAAACCTGAACCGTGAAGAAGGCTCTACCGTGGAAGAAAATGTATAGTGTTCAGAAAAGAAGGACCGTGTATTTGTGTTATTTAGGAGCATTTTTAAAGATGTGTAGGAAAAATTGAGAAGAAATAAAAGTATGTGCAAAATGTTGAATTTGACAAAATGCATTCCGATTGTCCATCTTGACTAAGTACTCATTTGTTTGAAATCTCAATGGGATCTGGTGAGAAATACAAAAGTTTGATATGGCGGCAGTGGAAATGTCAAAATGCAGAATTTAACAGATGCATCTCGATTGTTTTCGATTTCAAAAATCTAGACGCCCTCTGGCGGCTAATATCGCTAAGTGAGTTTGTAAGTTTTCACGTCATCTCAGTTCTATCGCTTCTGTCAAATATCCAGTGACGGCCTCTTGAAACGTCAAAAATCAAAATTTGACAAGATGCGTTTTGATCGCCAATCTCAAGTGGCTATGGGTTTAAATTCCCAATCAGATCAGTTGAGAAATGTGAAAGTTCAATATGGCGACCTCTTGAAACGTCAAAAACCAAAATTTGACAGCTGCATTTCGATCGCCAACCTCCAAGTGGGTATAGGTCCAAAATCCCAATCAGATCGATTGAAAAATGCGAAAGTTCGATATGGCGGCCTGTTGAAACGTCAAAAATCAAAATTCGACAGATGCATTCTGATCGCCAACCTCAAGTGGGTGTAGATTTAGAATCTCAATCAGATCGGTTGAACAATGCAAAAATTCAATATGGCGGCCTCTTGAAACGTCAATAATCAGAATTTGACAGATGCATTTCGGTTGTCCGTCTCAAGTGGTTATAGATTTCAAATCTCAACTGAATCGGTTGAAAAATGCAAAAGTTCGATATGACAGCCTTTTGGAATTGTCAAAACGTCAAATTTGATAGATACACCTCGATTGTCCACCTCAAGTGGGGGTTACCTATTATGTTGAAAATCCCAATTGGATCGGTTGAAAAATGCAAAAGTTTAGTATGGCGTCCTCTTGAAACGTCAAAAATCAGAATCAGACAGATGCATTTTGATTGTCAACCTCAAGTGGGTATAAATGTGAAATCCCAATCGCATCGGTTTAAAATTGCAAAAGTTCAATATGACGGCCCTAGAACTGTCAAAATATCACATTTGACAGATGAATCGCGGTTGTCCAACGTCCAACCCAAGTGGGTATAGGTTCTAGATCCCAATCGGATAGGTTGAAAAATGCAAAAGTTCAATATGGCGGCTTTTCGAAACGTCAAAAATCGAAATTTGACAGATGCATTCAGACTGTCTATTTCAAGTTGGCATAGGTTCAAAATCCCAAACGGACCTCGTGGTAATGATGATGAGAAAAATGTCATGTAACGATTTCCGCTTTCATCATTACATTTACTCGCGAAAACGTCCATAAACTGTCAGCATCATTCCAACGTATTTAAAAGCACTCGCGAAAAGCCACTCGCCCAAATAGTCCGCGACAAATCGCCTTGAAGGAGTGCTGTGCTGTGACTGCCGTGACATTACATTGACACTATTGACATTTGCAAATGGCACAACACAACTGCGACCCATGACTGCGAAGCTCAATAATTGTTGCCGATGTTTGTAGTGATATTTTTGAGAATTTGACAAGAAAAACTCCGAAACAAGGACGCGCATCAAAACACGGACCCTTTCTGGAGGTCTGACCAGAAGGTCCGATGGAATTATCATGGATTCCGTGGAAAACAAGTCACGACAAGGAACCCCTGTAACCAACATGAACTTTGCTCTGGCGGACCAAAAAGACCCCTTTGTCGAAATGTGAAGCCGCTGAAAATTGCAAATGAATTGTGAGTACCCCCAGACGTGTTTCGCCACATCAATTGACTGTTTTTGTGCAATTTGTGAAATATTACGCCGTCAACGTCTGTCTTGGTCTGCGAAATTTCATCAAAGTGCCGTCGAATTTGAAGAATTCTTTGATTTTTGGTGTCTGATGGACGCTCACCAAGTCCCTTCGGGACCACGGTTCAGTTTCGCACGCTGACATGGTACGTTTCTTTCAAAAACACTGTTGAAATGCCCCGAGGTGTTGTCGAGTTTTTCCCAAAACCGAGAGCGTCAATAACGACGTTTCTGTCAGATTTGGCCGGGCCGTGTATCGTTTTCAACATTTTTCGGCAAAATTTCAAGAAAAGTCACGCCGAACACGCCGAATGGCCCGCACCAGACGACACGTGGGTCTCCGACACCCCCCGGTCGGCATTTCACACCAAATTTCTCAAAATTCTTTCCGAAAAGCCGAGTTTTCGCCGCACAATGTGTCAAGAAATCTCGGACCAATTATTTAAAATGACGATTCCCTGGAAAAAACTGGAATGGATTATGAATTTTCGAAAAATCCCCTCAAATTCGGCAGGAATTTTGGAAATTTCCCATCGTCAACTTGTAATGCGGTTCGTTTGCGAAATTTTTTCTAAAAAATACCCTGTCAAAATCCGACGTCTGGTTTTCACAAATTTCAACCAGCCGTCGTTAAGTTCTCATACGGGTTAGTTTAGGGTGACACTTCTATTGACCTTATTCGTAAATAAAATGCATCATGGGAAACGGGTCCCCACAGAGTAGGTAAAGTAGATAACTACTATATTGCATAGATGTCAGTTCGACTTCTTCCAGTCAAGTGTCACCAGAAGTGTCAGTGTCGTATGTGAATTTGTCATTACGAGTTGCTGCTGTTGTTACCGGTTATTGTTATCGTTTGTGGCTACTGCTAAATTGCTGAGTTTGATTTGTTAATCCATGTTGTGAAATACCGACCTACCAATGGTGGAAAGTCGCAACAGCAAAGGGGTGTGCAAGGTGCTGTGTACCTACCTGGCTGCAAGTCGGACACAGCCGAAAGTCGAAAGTTTCAATTCACGCGTTACCCAAAGACGAAAGAAGAGAGAGGTCTGGGTGAAGCGCGTAGAAAAAGGAGTTGTAAAAAGGACTCGTGCCAGCCTACAAAATACCACAAGATTTGCGGCGTACACTTCATTGCATCAGGGAAGAAAAGTTATGACGATAAACTGCCAAAGTCTGTCGTCTTGCTGGCTTTGCACATGCACCACTTTTGCGTTTCATAAGGGTACATCGTACATCGCACCATCCAAGCTGATTCAAGCACTGAGAGCCATTCCACTGGAGAATGACTTAAGAAACCGCAAATAACAAACACTTGAATAATACCATAGTGACTATATAATACATTGAACAAGAACCAATCAAAACTCTTGAAATGCGCATAGGCAGCCAATCAGCACGTCTCTACGCTTACCACCCCGGCAATACAGGCGTCCTCCTTGACGTAAATATTATCGCTGTGGTACCGTGGTCCTTCCCCCTCTCCCAGACCAGGGCAGTGGCTGTCATTCAGAGCGCATTTACGCAATGTCAGTGCTGTCAGTTGTCACTGGTTGTCACAATCAAAATATATGAAACTGAACATTGCAAGAACGTTTTCCATGCATTATAGAGCATTTCTACCATTTAAAGGTATAAGTATTCCCACTTTCCTAGTAAATTTTCATTCCACACCGTTAGTTGTTAAATTTTGTGCTTTTTGGTGGCTTTTTGATGGCTTATACAACGGTTTTCAAATTACAAGCAGACGCTTCTGCTACATCAAAGAAAAATGTCCTTCGGTTTCATTAAATACATTGAATCAAGATACAACTTTGCATGTGAAGACTCTCCCCAGCCTGTTACAATATTTGAGTGAATTGTGATAACATAAAGTGTAGGCAATAGTTTTTTATCTATCCATGCATGCTTTACTGGAGTATGTGTCTTGAATCTCAACTTCGTGTCACTAACTTACCGTTCATGCAATAATCATGTTTTTTTAAGTATGTTCCTCGACTCTCAACTTTGTCTTACTTCCGTATTGTTTCATTAAATTATTTAAACAAATTCAGTACAAATATAACGCATTTTACTCAATTGCCTTTTACAAATAATTTGTATTGAGAAAAATTGTATGCTACAAAGTGTCAATCGATCGAAACGTTCCATCTCCATTGCTTCATTTAGAGAATTTCTTGAAGCTTCTGCACTTTCCAAGATCAGTCTAAGGTTCCCTTTATGCTGAAGAAGAAAAAACCTTCAAGTATTTCAATAAAATCAATCATAACATTGTATAACCTGTCGCCCTCTTGTCCATTCTCTGGTATAATATCCTCTGATTTGTCCATTTCGCAGTAGCACCCTGAATTTGGTGAGAAATTCCAGTGTAGCTGGATATATGGCATGAAAGCCACTTCTGATTCTGAATAGGTCTACTGCACTTTTTCATAGCACTTTTTGTTTGAAAGCGTTTTTCATCTTCCGATTTCCAACTGCAACTAACCTACAAACTCGAACGTCAAACAATGACGTTTCCAACTTTTGACTTTTACCGACGCAGCATCTCGAGATCTTCCGTTGCCAACGTTAAGAAAAAAGCACTATTGCGCTAATAAGAACGCAGTTTATTATGATGATGAAGTGAATATTAAAAACCATTTTGAGTAAAGAATAAGATTACCCTGATTGATCAGTGTATACCACAAAGTTCTTTGTAAAATTTCAACCATTTGAACAACACTGGTAGAACCCAGGATCTTGGGTAGCGCTCTGTCAATTCATTATATAGTCTTATCAAATACAATGCGTTGTACGCTTAATCGTCAGATAATTTTTTAATAATATCATTTCGTTATAATCCCAATGCAAGAAAATACAACTCGCCCTATGGGCTCGTTGTATTTTCAGCTTTGGGATTATAACTCATAATATTACTAAAAAATTATCGACAATAATCGTACCACTCATTGTATTACTGTTAAGTGCATATGTCCTTATCTAAGTAGATTGTATAATATGAGCTGAGCACCCCCACTGCCCTTCCAGGTAGCTTGGGCGAACCCCTCACGGGATCTTATTGTATTCGCAATGTTTTGTGTGTGCTGTGCACCGCAGACGAGAGATAACCACTCACCAGGCAAGATGTGCCCTTCTGCTAATAAATTCTTATTCGGTTGTTACTATACCAATCGAAGAGTTTGATTAATCCCCCCGTGGGTGAGCACCCACATTTTCTGGTCCCATCGAACCGGATGGTTGAACCAGCGGCAGAGTAAAGCAGTTCGCGAGTGTGATTAGTGATTCTGATCACTGAATCAAGTGATTCAAAGACAAAGTTTCTTCGAGATCAGCGAGTGCCAGTCCCGGAGTACCTACATCAATTCAAGCAGAGTGTGATTAAGTGATCCACCTAAGAACAATACGAATTAAGTAATTCGAGCCAGTTTCTTCGAGACCAGCGAGTGCCAGTCCCGGAGTGGTCCTTCGACGTTGCCGAAATTACAGCAGAAGGTGAGTGGGCTCAAATACTTATCCTTCGTTCACAATTTCCCTGACCTCTAATTGCGGCCAGCAGGTACATAATCACCGCTTAAGTTAGTTGTGATTCTCTATTTCACCTGATTAATTATTCAATTTGTAAGTACAAATTGTACAGTTTGTTTGTAGCAAACATTTTCGTATATTTGATCAAAATCATACATCATGTCCCTCAGACAGTTAGTGCAAAGTCGTGGTACTATTCGCGGAAAATTGACGCGGATCATGTCATTCAATGAAAGGTGTGATGCAAACACACCACTTGAGGAGATCGAGGAAAGGCTAGCCATGTTGCCAGTCATTCTCAAACAATACGAAGACACGCAAAATTCCATCCTGAGCACGGATGAAGTAACAGAAGCCGCGGTAATCGCAGAACATGAACGGTTGCATGAAGTGTTTGAGAATGACTGGTACAAGGTCAAAGCCGCTCTGAATGAACGGAAAGGTTCACGAATTAGAGTAATTCAATCCGTGCCACCAACCAATGCGAACAATCAGCACTATAACGTCAAACTCCCTGAAATAAATTTGGTGGAGTTCAGCGGGGTTTATGCCAAGTGGCTCCCGTTCCATAATTCCTTTAACAGTCTGATTCATGAAAATTCAAATTTGAGCAGCTGTTCAAAGTTCCATTATTTGAAATCGGCTCTTAAAGGCGATGCCCTTAAGGCCATAGAAGCGATAGAGATTTCGGATGCAAATTATATTGTTGCGTGGAATCTTCTGAAAAGGAGATTCCAAAACAAAAGATTAATTGTCAACGATCATGTTCGATCAATTTTGAATATCGCGGAGGTGCGCAAAGCCTCAGCCACCGCGCTATACGCACTGTTAAACGATCTAAAATGCCACCGTGAGGGTTTAAAATCATTCAACATTCCTGTTGATGAATGGAACGCGATCATCGTACCTATAATGTCGAAAAAATTCGATTACGAAACGTTGAGGCAGTGGGAAAACACGCTGGATGACGAAGTTCCTACGCAGGACGCCCTCGTGGCCTTCCTAGAAAAAAGGTGTAGATTTTTAGAAGCGTTAAGTGACGCGAATTCCACTCCCAAAGGTATACCGCCTTTCGCGCCAAACACACACCACCCTAAGATTGCTAACAATAGTAATTTTTCAAAGTTCAAATCGAGTCATGTGGCTACCGCGCAACGTGACAAGTTTCAATGTTACTTGTGTAAAAAACCACATTCAATAGATTTTTGCCCAGAGTTTCTTCGATTAAGCATTGGCGACCGGGTTGAAAAGGCAAATTCGATGCTATTGTGCAAGAATTGCTTGCGTAAAAACCACGCAACGACCGACTGCCGGTCTCGAGCAAAGTGCTCCGAGTGCAATGAATCTGGTCACAATTATTTGCTTCATGAAGCCCATAAAAACACCAGTGTCTCCGCGACAAGTGAATCTAGCGAGAATGTCGCTACTCATTGTTTTGCCGACGCCAATGAAACCGTATTGTCCACTGCCGTGGTCCTAGTAGCCAACAATAAAGGTCAATGGATTTCGGGTAGAGCCCTGCTCGATCCTGGATCACAAATGAATTTTGCAAGCGCTGCGTTCATTAGAAAACTCGAACTCAAGACCGCGGCAGCAAACCTCAGAATTTCGGGAATCAGTGGCGTAAACAGCGAGGCAAACCGTATGACACGCGTCAAGTTCAGGTCACGAGTCGAAGAATTCGAGGCCATGATGAGTTGCTGTGTTGTCGAGAAGATAACACAAAACCTACCGCGCGTCCCGCTCGGGAACGTTGGCGAAATCTCGCCCGAATTTCCCTTGGCTGATCCAACATTCTTCGAGACAAGCGCCATAGATTTATTGATCGGCGCGGAGTTATTTTGGCAGCTACTTCTTGATAAAAGGATAAAGATCGGCGACCCGTCGCTATTCTTGACCCATACTCGAGTGGGTTGGGTAGTTGGGGGTGCGACAAGCCTGAAGGGAAGCACGAAGTCGGCGGTCGCGACCTGCAATCACGCAGTCACGTCGCTGCAAGATGAGCAATTAAATACCACCCTGACAAGGTTTTGGGAGCAAGAGGAAATTCCTCATAAGCAAAACATTTGGACAGCTGAAAAAATCGCGTGCGAAGAACATTTTGTAAAAAACTACCGGCGAAATGACCAAGGAAGATTTGTCGTGCGACTTCCGTTTAAAAACGAACAAACGATTTGGAGCAATTCCTCGGAATTAGCTTTGCGCCGATTTAATTTGCTGGAAAAACGCTTTTCCAGAAACCACCAATTGAAATCTCAGTATTCCGCTGTAATACAGGAGTATTTAGATTTGGGGCATATGGAATTAGTACCAGAAGTCGAAATCAATAATGAACGGTCGTACTATCTCCCACACCACGCTGTTTTCAAATCTCTGTCCGAAAATTCTGTAAAAACGCGAGTGGTATTTGACGGAACCGCGGGAGGTAACAGCGATTACCTTTCCCTCAATAAAAACCTGATGGTAGGCCCTGTGATACAGGATGATTTGTTGTCAATACTGCTGAGATTCCGCTCGCGTGAATATGTATTTACTGCTGATATTAAGCACATGTACCGACAAATTCTTGTCGATCAAAGAGACACCGATTTCCAAAGAATATTTTGGAGGTTCCATGAAGATGAACCGATAAAAATTTATCGGCTGAATAGGGTCACCTTCGGTTTAAGCTCTTCGAGCTATTTGGCTGTTAGATGCATTCAACAATTGGCCCGAGACGTTGAGGATAAGTATCCCGACGCCAGTCTTGTAATACAAAGAGACGCCTACGTGGACGATATAATCGTCGCCAGTAGTAATTTACAGGAAGCTGTAAATTTGCAAAATGCAATAAAAGAAATATTTGCCCAAGGGGGTTTTGAACTGGCCAAGTGGTCTTCTAATCACCCAGTCCTTTTGGCAAATGCCGCACCAGACGATGTTGGTGCTAGCGTTGTAAATTTGAACAAAAGCGGCATATCCAAAACATTAGGTGTGTTTTGGGACCGAAACTCTGACAGTTTATTATTCAAGACAACCCCGATAGACACTTCCGGTTCAATAACAAAGAGAAAAATTCTCAGTCGCATTGCCGCTTTATATGACCCGATGGGTCTGATAGCACCCGTTGTACTCAAGGCCAAGCTATTGATGCAACTTTTATGGGCTGATAAGAATTTGGGCTGGGATGACGAGGTTTCGGCAGGTATACGAGATTCCTGGAAGCAATTTGCAGAAAGTTTGCATTGTTTGAATGATCTTTCTATACCACGTCACGCTGTGATATCAAATCCGATTGCGATTGATATTTGTTCCTTTGCGGATGCTTCCATAAAGGCCTTTGGCGCTTGCATTTATCTCAGAGCAAGTGATTCCCTCGGAAATTTCCAGTCCAGATTATTGTCGTCAAAATCACGAGTCGCTCCAGTAAAGGTAATTTCCTTACCACGATTAGAGCTATGCGGTGCTCTTTTATCTGTACAGCTAATGCTGACAGTGCAGAACTCCTTGAGAATCCCGATAGCGAACCGGTACTTGTTTTCTGATTCCACCATTGTTTTGCATTGGATTGCATCGCCAGCCAACGTTTGGCAAACATATGTGTCAAATCGTGTCGGCGAGATCCAAAGAAACACGAATAAAGATCAATGGCATCACGTAAACACCCGTGAAAACCCGGCCGATTATGTGAGCCGCGGTTTAGAAGCCCATCAATTAGATGGAAACGCGCTCTGGTTCAATGGGCCAAAGTGGCTTTCCAAGAACACGGAAGAATGGAATTCCACCCCGCTAACTCAAATGAGTTGCCGCGATGTACCTGAGGAACTCGCGGAAAAACGCAAGACAGTTCTTGCCGTGACGGTCCCTCCAACCTTTGAAGTTTTAGAGAGATTCTCTTCCTTTGATAAACTGCAACGTGTAATCGCCCATTGTTTGAGGTTCATAAACAACGCAAGAACTAAGTCCGATTCCAGAATTGTGGGACACTTGACCGTCAAAGAACTGAGAAATGCCCATGATCGCATAATAAAACATATTCAAAATCGCGAATTCCATTCAGACCTTGCTAATTTGAACCAAGCTCGCAATTTAGCCAGAGGAAGCAAATTGACTTCCTTAGATCCGTTCATAGGAGATGACGGAATCTTGAGAGTTGGCGGTAGAATCAGGCACGCTGATATATCGTACGATAGAAAATTCCCGATAATACTTCCGAAACATCATGTAACGGAACTTTTAATCCGAAAGGAACACGTGTCAAATTTACACGCTGGGGCACAATCAACTCTATCTTCATTGAGAGCAAAATACTGGCCGCTTTCAGGTAGAAGTTCCGTAAGGAAAATAACACGCAATTGCGTGAGGTGTTTTCGAGTAACACCTCGAACAATAAACCCCAAAATGGGCGATCTACCCAAAGCGAGGATCCAACCCGCAGGTAGAGCTTTTGCGAACACGGGCCTCGATTACTTCGGCCCTTTGTTCGTTAAACAGGGTAGCTACCGCTCTGCCAAACTGGTGAAAGCATACGGGGCATTGTTCGTATGCATGGCAACAAAGGCCGTTCATTTAGAATTAGTTGGCGACCTTTCTTCGGCTTCCTTTTTGAACGCGTTTCGTAGATTCATTTCCCGAAGAGGAAACGTCGCGAAAATTTTCTGCGATAATGCCACGAATTTTGCACGAGGCGACAAAGATCTCAGAGAAGCCGCCAGTATTGTTAAAAATTCGAAATTTCGCGAAGAATTTCAACATCATTTTGAGAACACGGAATTCAAGTTCATTCCGCCCCGTTCCCCGAATTTTGGCGGTTTGTGGGAACGTTTGATTAGAGCAGTCAAGATTCACATTAAGAGGGTTTTAGGGAACTCACAGCTGACTTTTGAGGAGATGAGTACCTTGCTGTGTCGTATAGAGAGCATCCTTAATTCCCGTCCTCTAACTCCATTGTCCGATGACGCCCACGATTTCCAAGTTCTCACACCCGGCCACTTCCTCGTATTTGAGTCCCTCACTGCACCAGTCGAGCCTGACCACCTGGAGATTCCTGAGAATCGTTTGGACCGCTGGCAACGGATCGAGCAGCTGAGGCAGCATTTCTGGCGCCGCTGGCACCGTGAAGTCCTTTCACAAATGCAGACGCGCGCTAAGTGGCGTAATTCTCCAGCGGACCAAGTTCGTCCAGGGGCCATGGTGCTGATTGCCGAAGATGGCATTTCTCCATTGATGTGGAAATTGGGCCGTGTTGTCACCCTACATTTGGGCGCCGATAAAGTCGCTCGCGTGGCTACAATTCAAACAGCCAGCGGCGGTACCATCAAAAGAAGTACCCGCAAGATTTGCGTACTTCCCATCGAAGAATCAAGGGACTAATTGAGTGCTACCGTGATCAAGTGGTGACAAAGAACTGACAAAGTATCAAAGTGCTAAAGTGTAAAACTTAATCCGCGCTTTTCTAAACTGAAGATTCACAAATATTTCGTTTATTATATTTTTGATATGATTACCTTTATTCTTGTTCATATTTAATTATCATATCACTGCAACTGTTTGATTTATTACTCCTTTTGATATTTTCCCCTGTTTCTAAATAATACTATGATATACTCTGTTGCATTTACAATAATTGATTACCGAAGTGTTATTTATACCTACATAAGTATTTTAAGTTCAATATTGACATTCCGTCAAAGGTGGGAGCATGTTAAGTGCATATGTCCTTATCTAAGTAGATTGTATAATATGAGCTGAGCACCCCCACTGCCCTTCCAGGTAGCTTGGGCGAACCCCTCACGGGATCTTATTGTATTCGCAATGTTTTGTGTGTGCTGTGCACCGCAGACGAGAGATAACCACTCACCAGGCAAGATGTGCCCTTCTGCTAATAAATTCTTATTCGGTTGTTACTATACCAATCGAAGAGTTTGATTAATCCCCCCGTGGGTGAGCACCCACAATTACTACTGATAATAAATATTATTTTGTTTCTATGTTACTGGCGACGGGCGCGCTTTTGTTGTGTTGACATTATAAATAAAATTGACATGAGAAAATCTGGTGCATTTTGGTTTAGGACTCAATCCCCCCAGATATCTCCACTTCAACATATCGTCAAAAGATGGCAGTACAATTTCGAATAAGGTCAATAGAGTCGCAAATAAGTATTGATAATAATCAGCTTAGGGCAACCCTCCAAAAACCGTCAAAGATATTTACGAGGTGATCATCAATAATAAAATGAAAATGTACCGATGCGTTGCGGTGTGATCGTTGATCATGGTCATCCAACTTACTTTACAGTCGACATTGCAGCTTTTTGAACCGCGAAGTCATTTTGGTCAATCAAAAAAAGTCCCACACAGCGCAAAGAAAGTCTCACTTCTCCTGCTGGTACACAGTACACAGCATGCTGCAACTTCGACCGCGTAGTTCAGACGGAGAGCTTTCAAACGTGCACTTTTTTCTGTTGATTTTTTCCAAGTCTGATGAAGCTTCCGAGCACGTTTACCTCTCGCGCGAACTTGCCAGACCCGGCAAAGCGTATGGATTTTTGGTGATTAGCTCGGGTGGATGTGGGAATACTGACACAATTACGCCGGGAACAATGAATTGATTAGGGGGTGCGCTCTATTCGCCCCACCAGAGGACTGGATATGCAAATGGCTATGGCACCAGCCAAATAATGATATGTATCAAAGTGAACTATGCGGCGCCGGTGATCCTGGGTGTGGAACCCCTTAAACTTTGTTAAGTATAAGATTTGAAGCTTGCATACTAAACAAGTTGGGAAGAGACTTCCTGGCCTAAAAGTCACGCCACTGATGCTCCCGCGACGCCTCCGGCACAAGGCGCCGGGGCGGTGCGGGGGCCACGAAGCAGAGGCGCGCGGATTTCCTTATTAAAGTTTTAAAGTAATCAAAAAGTATTATTAATTTTAATATGTCTTCGTTCTTTAAAATGGGTGATGATATTAAGATTACAAGTCGGACTAATTAAATCTGAACGGCTTCTCTCGCGCTCTGCAAAGGGAAATCTCGCGGATATTTCATCATCATCATCATCATCGCCACTTTTTTCTGCTTGAGAGTTTTGCTTTCCATCGCGAAAATTATTTTCTCTTCAAAGGATTGATTAAAAATTTCCAACGCGCGCGAGCAGGGATTATTGCGTGTTTGACGCGCGAAATTGCGTCAAACAATCTTCGGATCCGTTTTAATTCCGATTCATCTTGGTGTAGGTACAAGATTCAATCTGATTCTCGATAAAGAAAATTGATGTTCTAGACAATTCGCAAAAATTCAGAAAAACTCTATGCCGACGCGCCACTGGTGGTGTATATACCTCGTATCTACATAAAGTTAAAAGGTACCTACATTAACAAATTATCTCTGCTCCAAGTTTCTTGTTGTTCAGCTAATAATAAAAAGTTTGTGAAAATTCACGGAGCAAGCAGGAAGCAAGCTCATTTATTCCCCCTTCTCAAGAAATGTGGTATATAGTGAAACTTCTCTCCTTATAGTCATGCTGCGAGTTTATGAATTCTGCATTATGATTAAATATAAAAAAACTGGCGTTACCCTGCGAACGGAGCTTCTTGCGCGTATTATAGGTACGCGTAATAAGTTTGCCTAGTGATGTGATGTTTAGAAATGTGTATTATGGACATCTCAACTACTATAGGTAACTGAGAGCAAACTTAATTATATTCGCCGGTACCTTCCACGTATACTACTACTCGTACAACACTTTACGAAGTACAAACTACGAAATACGGGACTTTTAATGTAATTCTCCTTATTCTCGGTGCTTTTTGTATTCTTTAATAATAAATTAGCTCTGCTTTGTTCATTCTATTTGTAATCCAGAGATAGAAGTTTCTGTCGAGCATTTTAACCAGAACGAACTCGTGAAAGTTTCGGTGGCTCTTAAAATATCAATGAGTTTGTATAAAATGTTTGGTAACTAACCGCAAACAGATGCGATGCATCGGATTTGCATAAACTAAGCAATCGTAATCAAAACTTTCCGTGCTTTTCGTCGCGTAAACTGCTAAACCTCGCATAATATGCAATTTGTTGTATCAAAATGAAATGTTGGCACTAGATGGGAATTAGAAAGCCAATCGGCCAATATTGCCAGTACGTTAGAAAAAATCTTGTGTATTTTTGGATAGTCGACTTGGTGAGTGTCCTTCTCCACATCTGCATGAACACCATGTGCTGTTCTCAGGATTTGATATCATTCAACGTCAATATGTTGCGTGTTTTATTATCGAAATTACTTTCGGAAATCGTACAGTTGTCCTTCATCAAAGCATCAGTTTCCACTCTCTATTTCTGCATATTATTGAAGCGGAGTTTGCCTTTTTCACCGAGCTCTTGAATTGTAACATATTACTCTTGTGTTCATGGCACTTGCAAAATCGGACAGGAATGAAGATCTAAACGTATTGTTACGTATTTCGCGTACGGGTTCGAATATAACTGAGACGATCGTTTTAAAACACGTTCATTACTGCGTACTACAATAAATACACACCAACAATTATTTACTTAGGAATATCGCTGTGATTACTACTCGCTTTTAATCCGCTCGCCACCACTTCGCATTCCAATTCATAACTGCTCGTGAGCTGACGGTTGATGCCTTATATAGGCCTCCGATTAGTGCTCCCGAACTTTCCATCATCTTCCAGCAAACTCGACAGTGTCTCTACATACGATTTTCTAAGCGACTCCCGAATAATCCCACACATTTCGCGTATAATGCTACCGTGCTCTAGAGCCGGCGCCGCCACCAAATAACAGATGTGTCTTGATCAGGCGTTCGAGTCTCCATGTATTTCAATGCCATCACGTATACTCTAGAAATATCAAGAGCTCCCCGCATTTGTACACTGCGACTGTGGAAGAGCCTAGAAATATCGCGTGTTTACCAGAATGCACGGGAATCTTCACTCGTAGCAGTATTCACTCTGGTCTCTGGTTTAGTGGAAATTGAACAAGTTGATAATGAATAAATATGCTAAATATGCTGATGCCAAGATATTTTCGTTCGCCAGGAATTTAATAGTGTAAGTATAGCAGAAATGTCTCACCCTGATTTTTTCGGACATTGACGGCGGCCGCTTTGGAGCTCAGAATTCATGGATACTAGACGGCTCTTATAGATTTTTGGCCTTGCAGTATTTTCTTACACCGTCCTCACGAGTTTCCAAAAATCTCACTATACCTCCAACAGTCGTTATGCATTTTTTTGAAATTTTCCGTCACTTCGGCATGTATCAAGCCCTCATCAGTAACAAAGATAGAATATCGCTTCAACCTTGAATGCAACAGAACTTGTTGGTCAATTTTCTTCAAGGAAGTCAGAAGTTGAGATACACACTGTGATTAAACCCCCCTTACCCTGATTAGCTAAACGTGATACAAATATGAACTGTGTATTTTTGTGCCGTAGACTTGTAACCCTTTTCACTTTGATCATTTGAATAAATTCCCAAACCCTTTTTCATTACCTTAGTTCCCTAACTTTGCGTCAATTATTCATTTCATACTCTTATATATGCGGAAACCAGCTAACAAAAAGGAAAATTCCTTTGAATAGAAAGGAAATTCTTTTTTGTTAGCTGTTTATAATTTAATCGATTTACATTTGGTTTCTGAAATTAGAATTTCATCCTAATGCCTGCTAAGATCAGCGCATAAATAAATCCACTTTCACTCTTTTGAACAATTATCATTCGATTACATAGAAGGTAGACTTGCCTTGGTGCTTTCTTCTCTCGTCAGTGAAGCACTACAATTATTGGTTACTAGGCTGATACACCTCGTTAGCTCTTTTTTACAAATCTTAACTTTGCGTCTCACACACACACACTTTTGGTGTGAAAAGCTGCATCATTTGGGAGATCCCGAAAATCCCGGGATCCCGGGATTCGAAATCCGGTTTTAGAGAACACAACCTGACTGCCCCGGAAACCCCTTTTGACACTGAGAAAGGGTTAAATCGATTTTATTTTCATGTGAAATGTTTACGCGTTAGATTTTCGCCCAGATTCGGTCTGCATAAATGTCTCTAGCGCTTTGCTTCAGCGGACAGGACCTACAAATCACACCTGTCGGAAGCTAGATCTCTTCATAGAATAGTTGTTGAAGCTTTCACCATTATCTGGTGTCTTGGAGGTAGCTGAAAACAAGGTATTTGAAAGCTCACAGCTACTTGCCACTATTGATTCGGCTTGACACTACCTATGGCTATTCAAAATACACAGAACCAACTTACTAGACAAACTTTATGAATAAACAATTATAATTTGATTACATAGAAGTTAACTTGCCTTGATGTTTTCTTCTCTTGTCATTGATGCACTACAATTGTTATTAAGTAACTAGTTTGGGACTTTTGTTATCAATACTTTACGGCAAATAATTTTATCCAGACAAACACGTCTGTTCGTGTCGAACGCAACGACGCCAGTCCTCTCTCACCCCCGTCTTCGCTTTCCGGACCGATTCTCTCTCCACTCTCTCTCAAGTGTGAGAAACCCCTGGCCTATATATACAGCCCCGTCTACCGTCATCCTTTGTGCAAATTTCGCTACTTCCCAATATCACTCGTAATGCTACTTTATTCCGAAAATATAATTTCCCTTTATGATTTTAACGAGGATTTCAAGCTGGCCATCACAGTATGTTATAGCTGAAGCATGAAGATCGTTGTAAGCCAATTTTCAGCCTCGTTATTTCCCTACTGCTTGCTCTGGATCCGGCTAGAGGAGGCACAGATCTTTAATTTGTGTTACGGACTGCGGCTCTGCTTTGGGCACTGTACTGGCTCCTTTTAATGAAGAACAAAACCGAGATTTCGCAGAAGCAATTCTCCTCCACATATGTAAATTCAAGCGCCAAACTTTGGGAGTTTTAATTCGTACTAGCAGCTTTCGTACGACACAGTTCGGTATCTGGGTGCAGAACTGCAGTCATTATGTGCGCCCCGAACCCCGCGGGCCTCCCGTTGAATTAATAACTTCCACAATCTCGACATTTTTGTCTCTGCAGGCACATTCGCCAAGTTCCGGAGTTCCACAGCAGCTCTCGGCCGTCGCAATAATTCCAGCGCAGCACCCAGCCAACGATACAGAAGAACCTCTCTCTTCTCCTTTACATACCATGCACACCGACCGGAGAGTAAAGTCTTGTAGTCGTTCCCTTTAAAAATTATCATTTTCATTATCTGGCTACTAATTGCGTCATTACCATTGTAATTATCGTCGCGAGAGCGAGAGGAAGCTTGTGCGGCAAGAGTTTGCGACGGGAAAACGTCTCTCGTCGTCGTCGTCGACGACGACGTCGCGACGGCGCGGCATCAAAGCCGCGGCCCCCAACTTTTAAATGTCTTTTCTCTCTATGCTGTGACGGTGCGGTTTCGCACTAAAAACTCATATTACGCCGCTGCAGATTACTTACTTTACATCTAATGAAAACTTAAATTCTTAAGCTTCTAACAAGTTTTATGCAAACTTAAGGAATAATAACGCTTGTTAAATAATTTCAGTTTATAGCCGGGTGCTCTGCGAGAGAACGAGAGATCTCAAGACGCGATAACACAGAGCGGACCTCAAAAGCGCAAGGAAGGAACAAGGACGAGAGCGGTCGGTCGCGGTGGTGAGTGTGCGGTGTTTTGTTTGGACGCCGTTGTTAATTTCGAATTACCGCAGATGGAGGTTGGGGTAATTTGATAAAGAAGCGCGCTTGTTTTCTATGAGTTCGCTTTAATTACTTATTAGGAAGGAATTTTACATTGCGGAATTTGGCTTTGGCTGGGAGAGTCAAGATAAAATTACCTGTGATGTACTGACGAGCATGGCGCAGGGATAATCGCCGAGGCTTAAAAACTCCGTCCTCTTTGAAATTGGGTGCCATGCGCGGTATCTTTGAAAAATTATCATCACAATAATTAAGCTTGTGGTGAAATCTAACGTCGATCTAAGTAATTCCGGCTAAAGAATTGCTGTAGCGATAAATATTCTGATAGCGTGGCCGAACCGCTAATTTCCTTCCACCGCTAAGATATGTTTACCTTCACACACAATCATGGTATACGAGTACAACCGCCTATGAGGGAGCTTCGGTGGTATAAACCGTGTCAACATACTTTTTCAGCTTTGTCTCGTTTTTTTTTCCAATGCCTGAAAATTTTGTACGTTACAACTTACAAGTCATGTGACCCTTGCGAAACGCTGTCCTTCAAGCTGAATTTGAAAATAACCTATCACAGCAAAGACACGATTAAGCTTGGTTCAAAGATGGCAAGGTTCTGTTCGCTCTGAGACATACCTACTCAAGTAGCAAGCGTCTAATCAATTTCACGGCTTCCTGCATTAGAGCAAGCTATGGAAAAATGGGTTGCGTTGGTACGAATGGCACGTTGACGACTTGTTGGCAGCTAGCTGTCTTCATGTGCAAGTTTCAATGTGACATCGTCACCGTCTCGGGGAGTCATGTACGCGAAAGTGAAGATTTTCGAGAATATGCGAGGAATTGTTAGTTTCCTTCAAGTGATAAAAGACATTGTCTTCACTAGTTGGTGGGTCTTCGCCAAGGCTATCAGGTTTTTGCCGGCCACTGAGGAAATTATGCCGAAAGTCCGTGAAGAAATGGAATGTTGAGAGGAAAAACCCACTGCCCAAGAGGAAACTTATTCGTTAGATGAACAATATGGATAGCAGGATAATAATTGATGGAGTTGAACTGTACGGAGACGAGACAATTTTGCGTGAGTAAGTAGGTAGGTACAGTGTGTTGTCTGCCAGCATGTGTCTTTATGCCTTGCTTACTACTGCAGTAGGTATAATAGGTGGAGCTAGAGCTAGAGTAGGTACCTAGTACTTACTACTGCAGTGATGTGCATCAGAAGATGTAGCTTTTTGGGCGGTGGGCTTTTTCATCCGAGTAGTATCCTGCCGATCTTCGACATCATTCATTAGTAGCCGCCAAAATATTAACAACCTTGGAGACCCACCAACCAGTAAAGACAATGTCTCTTATCGTCTCGTATCGTCTCTTATCACTGCAAAGCACTCTTAAGAAACTCACGATTCCTGGCGTATGCTCAAAAATTCTCTCTTTCGCGTACATGATACCTTGACACAGTGACAAGGTGTCACATTAAAAATTGCATGTGTAGACAACTGGCTGGCCTCCCCTTGTAATCGTATCATTCGTACCAACACAACACAATTTTTCCATAGCTTGCTCTAATGCAGAAAGCCGTGAAATTTATTATAGGTACGTATACGTACGTATTGACTTTTCTAGTACTTACTGGAAAGATTCTGGAGAAGCCAACAGTAAAAAGCTGAAAAGCACGTCGACACGGCTTACAGCAGTTGAATACACCCGGCGAAAGGGTCGCTAGTTGCCTCTGGTGCTTGGCCGATTCGTCCCCAAAAAGGTGTACCGAGGGATGGCCCCTGCGTGCCCTGCTTTCTGCATAACGGCCTCTGGCGCTGCCGGCCAACGCCACCACCACCGCCACCGCCACACCAACTCGACGGTTCGGGTTAGCGGCAAGACACGAAAATTTATATTAAAAAGTTCCACTTTTATTACTTCCGTCGAAACGCGCGTCGGCTTTATAAAATTTAACCACCCTTTTGGACCGTGCGTCGCCGTCTGATGTGCGGAACGTGAAGTATTCGTCGGTGCGCGATGCGATGCTCTGGTGCACGTTCTCCATCTTTTCGTCCAGATATTTTTTTATTGTCAATTTTATTCAGAAGAAATATTAACTCACGTACGGTGAAGAGCTTCTGTCTGTTAAAAAAATACAAATAACATACAGACAGTAAGTAGTGTATAAATACTGGTGAAAAACTATAAATATTGAATTCGAATGAATCCCTTCCTTTTTTCAGTTCCCACCCCGCGAATAATCCTTCTGGTGCCCCGTCATCTCATGCTGGTGGCCCGGTACAGGCTGACTTGTACCTTGTGATGGAACCTACTTTTTAGCTGATTTTGAAGAATGCATTTTGATACATCCGCGCGAGAAAAACTATTCCTATATTTGGATCTATCGAAGCGGGGACGCGAGAAAGATGTAAGGATTCGCGGGTAGACAGGGACTTGCTCTTGTGTGTGCTACAAAACCAGACGTTCCGAAGACGACGTGCTGCCATAGCTTATTACAGGTGAGCCGTTTTCACCTTAGTCATCAAAATTATACTCCTAATCGCTTTTGGTTTGACTGTGTTATTTTACGGGTGATTCAATTTTTGTTTTGTCATTTTGTCACATACCTATGTGAGAGTTCTCTTCTTGGGGCCTAACTCAGGGGTTTGTTTGGCGAATTCTTCCACTGAGTGCCTCTTCTCGAATCCATCAGTTTTCTTTTTTTTTGAGTGGCGGTTCACATATTTTGTTACCGTGATTTCAATTATTTCTTTCATTTTGTTCATTGTGTCATTTTATCCATTCTGTCAGTCCTGTGTGAGGTGTTTTGAGAAAAGAACCTGAGTCATTCAAATTTTGCTGATGATTTTGAATGCAAATTTATTTTTTTTGTTGTCAATTCGTGTTTTTGTTCATTTTTTCAAATCAATCATCATCCCCAAACTTCCGTTCTCGTCTAGAGTAGCAGCCCGAGTGAAACAACGTAAGTAAAACGAAGGTGGGAGGTCCACAAAGAAAAGTGGGGGGAAGTGATGACGATCACAGTCAAAAATCAAAAAGGGTGAAACAGCTCGAGTGGTGCCGTGACCAGGATACTCAAAGACGAGAACGTTGTGGGATGAGGTTGGGATGACTCAAAAGATGAGAATGTTGAGGGAGAATGTTGAGCTCATGGTTGTTGCTACACGGTACTGCTACTACTGCTGATGATTGTTATTTTCATGAGAGCCAACTCAAGATGACAAACATGATAAGCAGATGAGATGATCCAAGCAAGTCCATGTCAGACCCAAAGAGACGGAGACAACCTGCTCCACACAAGAAGAACGAATTTTTGTCACCATCGAAGAGCCTTGCCAAAAAGTGTCTGAACTGATTGTTTGTTTTAGCCAATCGACCGGAAGTTTCACCGAAAAAGGAGTCGAAGTTTGTTGTGACTGTTGAGATACCACTAACTGTTTGTTTCAGCCAAGCGAACGGGAAGAAAGGTCCGAAGAGGCATTTCCATCACAAAAGAGTCAAGGTTTGTCGTGGTATAAGACTAACTGCTTTAGAGTGAATTGAATGTCCATGATTGGGATAGACCGAGTCTGAAGAAGGGTTGCGAAGTGTTTTCTCCAACAACCTTACTCAAGCTTTGTCTTCAGCTAAAATTATATTTGTATCTATCGATGCGGGGACGCGAGAAGAAAAATGTCAAGAATCGCGGGTCAACGGGGGCTTGCTCTTGTGTTTGCTACAAGACCAGACGTTCCGAAGACGACGTGCTACCATAATTCATTACAGGTGGGTCGTTTTTACTTTAGTCATCAAAATTATACTCAGAATCACTTTTGGTGTGATTGTACTATTTTTAGGGTGATTCAATTTTTGCTTCCATGCACGTATGGCCGAACGATGGATTTAAACCTGCGGCGAGCGTCACCTTGATTGTTTCAGAGAATTAAGAAAAAAAGAACGGACTGTAAAAGAGAGATTTTCGCGTGTTTTCGGCCTTCATTTGATATTACGCGTATAATTTGTTGTATTTTCTCTGTGCTTGTGACCGGCTGTGATGACAAACGGCCTCAACATGGGAGTACAAGAAGGGTTCACGAAGTTTAACTACACGTTAGGTACCTACTTGGCGTTGGTATCACGGATGGTGACATCATTGGTGCCTCGCGCAAAGAACAGATGGGAGATTCTTAGAATAGAGCGTATGGGATCTCTTTGTTTTAGGTCCGAGCTCAAATGCGTATACGGGAATGGTTTTTGTAACAGGTCCGGGCTCAACCTATTATCCGATTGATTATTTGAATATTGTTCATTCATCATTCAATTTTCTATTTGAACATTAATCACTTTTCCTGTATGAGTCTGTTTCACGTTCTAATGTTTGATGTCATTTTTGTTGTCTCACGGATTTTGTAAACTTACTGAATTTCATGTCACTATTTTTATGACCATTCCTTCATTTCGTGTGTAGTTTGATTGTTATGTACTCACTTCACTGTAATAAATTTTGTGCGTCGTCTTTAGTCGGTGTCATGATTTGATTCTTATGTAAATGTCATTGTCCGCCGTCTTTTGTGACTCTCATATTTTCATGTCATGTTTTTATTCTCACTGCTATGTTTGTCCCATATACGGTATGGGTATTATTTCAGGATCCTACTATCACCATTCTCACTTTGTCTTGTTTTGGGTTTTTATGCATTGTTGATGATTTTATTTGGAATTGTTGGTTTTATTATTACGCACTGTTTACTTTTATTTACTGATGTTCCTGCGTTTTTGTGTTACTAATCCTGCTTACATTGAATACCAGAAAATTATCAGTGAGTCGTTTGTCATTTTGTCACATATTTGAGAGTTCTCTTCTCTCAAACTCAGGGGTTTGTTTGGCGAATTCTCCCACTGAGTCCTTTATTGAATTCGTCACTCTCCTTTTTTTTACCAACCATTTGACATATTTTGTTAATGGCTTTTCAATTGTTTTTGTCCATTGTGTGTCATTTTGTCCATTCTGTCAGTCCTGTGTGAAGTGTTTTGAGAATCAAGCCAAGTCATTTCAATTTTGCTGATAATTTTGAATAAAAATTTATTTCGTTTGCTGTCAATTCGTGTTTCTGTTCAACTTTTCAATTCAGTCCTCATCTCCAAAGTTCCATTCTCGTCTAGAGTAGCAGCCTGAGTAAAACGACAACGTGAGTAAACCGTAGGTAAGAGGGCCACAAAAAGGGGAAGGGGGTGATGACGGTCACAGCCAAAGGACAAAAAGGGTGGAACAGCTCAACCTGGACGACCCTGACCCAAAACAAAACTGGAGAATTTGAAAGACATTTAAAAATGAACATTACGAATGAATTATGATGTTCCTGTCCATCATCATTCCAAATTATAAGTCTTCAAGGGTTCTCGCGACTACTGCATAAAACAAAAAGTCTAGTTGCAAAATCTCTCGTTCAACAACTTATTCATGATAGGCACTCTTCAATAGCTCCTCCGCCAATTGCACGGATTTGTAAGCTTATCCCCAAGTCGGAGTCTCCAGCAAATATTCCATCAACAAATTTTGTTCCAAATATTCATTAGTATAGGGTGTTATTTATTTGTATTATCCCACAACTTTCAACTAGATAGTTGCAGCGGTACGCTAGCAAAATGACGCTGATTCTGCATTTTGTGATACTGCAATGAAATTTGGCATATGCCAACTATGTAGAATTTCAAGTGATTTGACCCGCAGCACTCAAAAATTTGTCCATTAGGGGGCGACTGGGGGCTCCTCCAAATTTCAAGATGTCAGTGTTTTTACCATGCATCATTCAGTACCGCCCTATCTACCGTACAGGACCAAAACAACTTTGTTCTTGACCATCATAACATTTTTCGTCATGTCAATTCCATTCTTCTTACAGCAAAAAATTATTTCTTTGTCTGGTCAACAAGTCGAGAAATATATATTTTTTTGGACCACAAATAAATTGTTGAGTCGTTTTTGTGTGATCATCGATGAATCCGCATCCCCTTGATTCATTTATGAAAACAAAAGTTTTGCTGTTCTATTCTTTAACGAAGGGGTGACCTCAACTTATCATTATTTTCAACATTACCTATTTCAATGTTTCATCCCTAAAAATATGATTATTATTGTACTAATATATAGCTTGAAGTTTTCTTCAACGGTTTGGATGATGAAACGGCCTCGGATTCCACCTGGAAGCCGTGCATATTAATTTTTCTGCAAGGCCGTCAAATTTGGCATTTTTGATTTTCTACCGGGAGCGGCCAAAATGTCAATACACACCACTCCGCCCAAGAGCACCGGTTGCGGTACTTCAGCACCAACTCTCATTTCAGTATCACAAAATGCAAAATCATTAGGCGTGAATATCGTTTTCCGCTAGAGCAAACCGGTGCTCTTGGGCGGAGTGGTGTGTATTGACATTTTGGCCGCTCCCGCTAGAAAATCAAAAATGCCAAACTTGACGGCCTTGCAGAGAAATGATTATGTACGGCTTCCAGGTGGAATCTGAGACAGTTTCATCATCCACATCGTTGAAGAGAACCTCAAGCTGTATATTAGTATAACAATAATTATACTTACCGAGGTAAAACATTGAAAAAGGTAATGTTGAAAATAATGATAAATTGAAGTCACTCCTTTGTTGAAAAATAGCACTGCAAAAGTTTCCTTTTCATGAATGAATCAAGGGGATACGGATTCATCGATGATTGCACAAAAACTACTCAACAATCTATTGGTGGTCCAAAAAAAAATTATTTTTCAATTTGTTGACCAGGCAAAGAAATTATTATTTTTCTATAAGAAGAATGGAATTGACATGATGAAAAATGTTATGATGGTCAAGAACAAAGTTGTTTAGGTTCTGTACGGTAGATAGGGCTGTACTGAATGGCGCATGAGAAAAATTCAGACATCTTGAAATTTTGACGGGCCCCCAGTCGCCCCCTAATGGACAAATTTTTGAGTGCTGCGGGTCAAATCACTTGAAATTTTATGTAGTTTGCATATGCCAAATTTCATTGCAATATCACAAAATGCAGAATCAAAAAGCGTACCGCTGCAACTATAAAACAATCCTTGTGGTTTTTTCATAGACTTTTTGAAATAAAATTTTGGACTTTTCTGTGAATCCTGTGGATGTTGATCTCCAGTATTTTTTTGTAGCGGATCACTCTAATTGTTTAGTGGTTTACTCGGTTAAGTCAGTTCCACGTCGCCTTTACATCATTGCGGCAAGCTACACCGCAGTCACCATTTGATCTGGCGATTGGTTCTAGATAATAAAGTGAGTCTTTCAAAAGAGTGGAATAACCTCTTCACCTTTAAATAGACGTCATGATCGAAACTAAACTATGAAGCAATATTCTGCTGATAGAAGTCAGTAGAGAGCACCAGAATGATGAGAAAGTCATCTACCGCACCGAAAAACCGACTAGTCTTAACGATAAATTACTCAAACTTTTTCCATTACACGACGCTTTCTGCATGCTGGTGGTAAACTGGTGAAGAGTCGCCCTAGGCGCGGCGAAAATGGTGATGCGACCTTAATAACAAGGACGTTATGGCGATAAAAGAGAGTTCATAAGAAAGATTAGGGGCGTAATGAAATTTCATTTTTCTCGCCGCACAAGATAGTTTGGCAGGATTAAAGATACTCCAGCCTTCTCCATAAAACAGAGCAATTTTTTCTAATTTAGCCGTCTCTTACAGTTTACGTGACACGAATCCGCGCTCCCCGGCTTGACCACCATATCCAGGCGAGCGGGATATTCTGCGGTCAAATCATACGATTTCTTGTATACATATAGAAATTCACATCACAGACTCCAGCCGCAACCGTTTCATCCGACTATAAAATTTGCTCTAGTGCTTGACGGCGGAATGGGAAAAAAACTGGGTTGATCAGTAACTTTTAATTAAGTACTTGAGCTCACTTGATGCAATAAATCGGAGCAGGCATTCTGCATTCCGTTGTCGTTTGTTTCATTGAGAGGGAACCGTGGTGAATTCTAAGTAGATATTTCGTCCATGTTTGTTACGATTGGTTTTAAATGATACATAGTGCATCAGAAAACGTACCAGCCTCCATTGTTCTCAAGCTACGCTACGGTGTGACAATGAGATCTTTTGTTTGAAATCGCAAAGAGTCCAAGAAATGGGGTCTGGATGGTTGCCTTGAAGTAACAACTCGACTGACAAAAAGAAAGAAGGGAGGAAGTGTGAAACTGAGAAAATCACTGGTTGTAACTTGCTAGAGATCTGTTTCAATCGATCATCTACTCATAAGTAGAAATTCACCTGAATCCAACCAGTACCAGGGGTCCTGTGTTGGGAAGGCCTGGGCCCATGTCATAAAAAAATCGAATTTTGAATAAAAAAGCTTAAGTAGCGTCCTTAGTTAATTTTATAACAGTTCTTTCTCAAAAACTCGACTTTTTCGTAACTCTTCAGCCCCTCTCAACGTCAGATCCACTAATTGGATTTCAGTGGAATTCTACTTATGAGTAGAAGATCGTTCAAAACAAATCTCTGGCAAGTTACAGCCAAAAATCTCAACCCGTTTATGAATTATTGTTGTACCTCCGTTGTATCTCCGTCTTTGTAAGGCATGTCCATCCATCCCTAAAATTGACAGAGAAGTTGTTAAGTTCTTCAAGTTGTGAGGTCAACGTCAATGTCAAGTGTTCAGCTTTCCAGATGCCAATAAATTTGGAAAGGTTATTATTGTAAAAAAACACTTTCTCATATTGTGTCAACTTCTTTACTTTTTTGCGTAATCCTTTACCTGCTCCAAATCCTGTTTGAAAATTGTCAAAAGTTCATGTTCCAACCCATCTCAAGCTTGGTGAACCAAGAAAAATTCTTTAGAATCATCGATCGGAGCAAAATAGAGCTTACGAGAAAGAAATGGCGACGTACCTAACTTGATTAACACGACAAAGTTATTTTTGTAATATAAAACAGTTCTATGGCAGGAAAGCTGAGGCCCTCGCGAGTGAGGAAAAAGACATCAGTTATCACGCCAAAATCATCACAGAAGAGCACTCGCCATCATTGCTGAACCGGGCTTGATCCTGTCCCAAATACTTGAGGACGTTTTGATATACGGATATAGGACGTCTACACGGAAGCAAATATTTTTCAAGCCTCGATATCTTTAGCGGGTATTGGCAGACGACCAGAAAGAACAGTCGAATGCGTATACACTCTATATTTTGCCCTCAGAAGGCCTTTATAAGTGGAAAATCCTACCATTCAGTCAAACTAACGCTCCAGCCACGTTCCAAATCCGCATAGACAAGGACTTTGCTCGTCGCAACTGGGAACAGGTCTTCATGTATCTGGACGATATTTTTGTGTTTTCCAAAACGTTTGAAGAACCCCTCGAACGACCGGAGAACTTTTTGAAAAGACTAAGTGATGAAAATTAACCCTTGAACTCTTCAAAACGTAACCTAGGTATAAAAGGGATGAACCTGCTAAAGCACCTAGTTAACGAAAAAGGGATAGATCCCAACGAAGACAAATTGAAGACATTATTCAAAATATGACAATATTTTCAAAAGTTGGAAAGACCATCGAACGTCAAAGCACAAAAGAGTTTTCTATGAGTATGCAACTATAGAGGATTCATTAAAAACTTCTCGACTATTATAAGTCGAGGGACTTTTGAAGAAGGACACAAAATTGAGATAGGATCCGAGACAGCAACAGGTTTCCGAACCCATGGAAGGAAAATTGACGCAAGAATCACTTCAACCCCAACGAAGACACGGAGTTACGAACAGATGCAAGTCACAGCGGACTGAAGGCGATTTTGCTAGAAAAGAGGGCCGACCGGCAAATGCATCCTATTGCGTACACAAGCAAAGGTAGAGAAAAATTACGGACTTACCGACCTCGGACGTCAGGGCGTAATTTGGGCTCTAGGACAATGAAGCAATTTTATTTACGGTCGCCCAGTAAGAGTTATAACAGACCATCACGCGATTTGCTTCTTACAGGTGAAATCGACCGGCTCTCCAGCCTATGAAGAGTAAAGGCTGGTTTATATTGGATGTTAACTTATGCCGTTATCCTTAACCGTATTCTTTATTCTTTAAACTTTAACGCTGTGGTTTATATTCACCGTAAGAGCATTTCAGCTGACAGTGCCTTGACAGGGAAGACACGTGTTCTACATGTGACAGTGAGAGTTACACATATCAAACTGTCAGATTAATTTGAATAACTTGTTTGTTTTGTTAACTATTTCCTTCCAAGTCTGCAGTAGAGTCACAGTACAATATTAAAAATGAATACGAACATGCAGTAACGATACCGAAGATTTTGCCATTTGCGATTCCGCCATGTTACTCATTATAGCTGCCGGTGCCGCCAGTGCAGCAGCTGAAGAACAAAACAAGAAGAGACCACAAAGGAAGAGGCGCTGGAGCGTCCGGCCAATATTTACAGAACGAAATGAAAAAAGGCATCCCGTAATTTATTTCAAACCATGGTGTGCCATAAACTGGTATATATATTTCGTGGAGTTCAAAAGCAAGAATGGTATACAGCAAATAAAAGAAGAAAAAAGTATCAAATTTCATTATCAAGTGCCGCTATCCAGTCAGTTGCGTCCTCACAGGCTTGGTGTGTTTCCATTTTGTTTCCGTAAAACGTCTAATGAGGCAATCTAACACGATAAGGTCCATTGGATTAGGTGTCCGCAGTCACATCCTGGTTCTTCCGAAAGTCCCCATTTATGCTTGAAAACCCCCACCTCCCATGGCCGGTTCTAATTCAGTTCAGTTTACACCACAAATGCCTGTCTAGTTCGAATCCTGCAGGTTGCATTTATTCGGGTCTTCGATCAGATTCAGTCTGTCTGGATTTGTTCTTGACCATTCGTTCATCCAGGCCGTTTCTGTGTCGAAGTTTTGTTCCAAGAGCTCGTTTGTCAGACTCCACGTTGGCTTTCTTTTAGTCTCGTTCGTCTTGTGCAGTCCGGGTGGACTGGCAATTGATGATTGTGGTGGCATTTGAACAATTCTTTTTTTGTGATAAGTTTTCTACGGATCTCAGGAGGGGCGATGTTGGACAGAACTGGTGAAACGAAGCAACCGAGTTGGATCAACTTGGTGTCGAGATCCATTTTTTCTTCCATTTTCGCACAAGTAGTGAGAACAAAAATAACCAACAAACCAACATCAGATCGACAGTGACGTTCGACGATGTGATTGTGTAACTGGTTGTATGTGATTGGCTGTCCGCATTCCCTATGCCGTAAAACTTGAAACTTGTGGAATTCTACGGTAAGAGAATAAATCACGGGATTATTCCCTGTCAATATAAACGTTTGTATTCAAATGCTACCTTTCAACTTTACGGTAAGGGAATAAGTTACCGGTTACATCCAATATAAACCAGCCTTAAACGTGAAACATCGTGAGCTTTGTTATTAAACCTGAAAAGGGAAAGGCCGTTGTCAAGTAACGGGAAGTGGAAAAAGAGTAAAAAATGACGGCAGATGTCTGGAAGAAGAACACAAGAGATATTTGGTATTTCCACGCTCCAGATCATAGAAAAGAGAAGATTCAAGTCTCTTCCGATGTTGGAGACCTCCAGAGTATCGCTGCCGTGCCTTCAGAACGCTCTAAGATAAGTTTATTCAGTTGTTTTGATTCCTGTCAGTAAGACATCAATAATTATAACAATTTGCGGGATCTTCATAAGGGGATCAAGGGAATACACGTAGCGTGTGGGTCACTGTTGTTGATGTTTGAGAGAGACGAAAGAGTAGAACGATGTAGCCACAAGATATCCCGATGACCTGTGGCCGAGCTACCTCGAGAGCCAGGGTCTGGCGAGACAACAAAGCGATGACCTGAGAGCTACGAGGTATGCTGTCATACTTGATGGACATGGCTTTGTTATTCTTCTCAGGCTGAGTTGAATTGCTCCAATGATTTCTTCATACTTTTGTTTACTATATGATACATATTACACTGATCGACTGTCTCCTATATTCATGCCTGAGTTCTGTGAGACAAAGATATCTGATACAACGGATATTTTCACTTGCTGTCGCGTCTTGTAAGAGGAGGGTATCTCGTGAAAGAAGATATCTTTCCTTACTTTGTTATCTGATGGAATAAAATACGTTTTCAGTTGTTAAGACCTGTTTTTTTATATTGTCGATTTACATTGAGTCATGTTGTGGTATTTATTATGATAAATATTTGTTGATGATTCCATTGACCATGTTTATTGGGTTTATTCATGATATTTTATTGTCATGTTCCATTATGTTACAATTAGGAGACATCCGGATATGCAACACTATTCTCTTTTCTTCTTTAGGCAGCAGGGGCCTGTGCAAGAAAACCTGTGCTTGGCCAAACTTGCCTCTATTCCCTCTTTGGATCCCTTGTCAATTTAGGTCACCGCAGAACTTATTAATAAACTTTTGTCTCCCTCTTCTTTCCTTTCGCGCCAAGTGATGTACCGACGATACTCACACTTTGGTTCTGCCGTTCTGTTTCCGCTATACAGGTTCCTCAACAATCTAAGTTCCTGGAACTAATATGATCTGTTCGAGCGAGAGCGACACTCTCTTTCGTCTTTCTCTCGTTCTCTCTGCATCAGTGGCTTACATACTGCATTTCAAATAGTGGGAGGGTTATGTAATTGAATGGATATCGCCTTCTTGAACATGATTCCATATATATTTGTCTTTGAAATAAAATTGTTCTTTACTGATTTGAAGTCTGTGTTTCATTTCCAAGCCTTCACTTACCTGTACTACCTGGGTTAACTACAACACAACTAAATTCATAACAAACACCACTAGACGAACACGATTGACCAACCTAAGTCTCCAACTTAAAGGGGATTCTTCTTCTTCTTTGGGGAATATTTATTTTTATAAGAGGGGTGGGTTGGGAGATTACACAGGCTATTATAAAAAACCCTAATATAGGCTGACTAGATGAACTCTAGAGTTGAGTGAATTTGATACCAAAATAGTCCACAAGTCGGGAAAGAAGCACGGCGATGCTGATTGCCTATCACGACACCCCGTAGCACAAGCAAAGAACTAAGATCAGATAGACGTTTCAGAGCTATCAACGTACCTGACGACTGACGAAAAACTTCAGGCCCACTTCGCTACGCACAACTTCACACGCTTACAGTCAACCCATCAATTCAGCCAGTCAACTAGCAATTACCTTAGTCGCGGGGAAAAGAGATGACGTCCATCCAGACATGTGACAATAGGTGACCCAGTTTTTGAGACAAAGTTACTTAGCGCAACCTTGAACCCTTCTACTGGGAGCTAGCTATACGACCTCATACGTCGGCATCTTCAAGTGTCGAAATTCAAGACACGGAAGAGTGTCCATAAATTTAAATGCGCTAGGATTAATTTTGATGTTGAGGATCACATCGGCTTGATCAATAATTGGGACTCCGTTAACCAAGCCGATCAGTCAGCCGATCAGTGGAGCAACTCTCCGAGAGATTATTTGTGAAATTCCAGACCTACATGTTGAAATCATATCAAAATGGCAAAAGAGGCATCATTTTTAGTTCATGAAACAGAAGCGAGAGATGGACTGATAAAAGCAAGGATTTTTGCAAGACAGAAGCTACCTCCAAGCGAGACCGAAAGACATTTCCAAGAGTGAATCATCAGACGTGGAATGATGTCTACTGGAAGAGACATCCACGTGGTGGATTCTAAGCTATTGAGGCAAAAAATGAATTTTTAGGCGACCAACACACAAAAGCTTCCTTTACGTCCTTTTTGACGTCCCAAAAGTGTCTTTGTTTTGTACGCTCAAGTCAATATTTCCCTTTTTGGCCGCTTAACTTTATTTGTTTTACTTTGTTGGGAGGCTAATGTCATTATGCTTTTTTCACGTTACATGATTTTAGACCGATTAAGTTGTTGAATATTCACATCACGGAGTAGTCGGCGGTATACCTGATTGATAAAGAGCAATTAATCATCAAATGATGACCCAAAATCAGATGAAATGATTACATAAATTTGAAATATACAGTTATTATCTCCGTAAGGTTGGTGCCCACTGCGGTGATTACCGAGGTGATTTCAGTTGCAAGATTGCTACGCTACTACATCATTGGCCAATTCAATGCTACAATGTAGTGATGGAGATGGTAAACTTACAATTTGTAACTTACATAAGTTACTGTAAAATTACCGTTATTTTACATTTTTTAAATTACATGTGAAATTTATGTAATTTTTGACATTCATAATCATTCGGAAACTCCACTCACTTGGAACTTACGTAATGTGTCACTGTAAGTTACGCAGTAATCTTTGAAATTGTGAAATTTACGTAAGTTACGGTTGTAATTTATGTAAATTACGGACGTAATTTGTGTAATTTACGTAAGTTACAAACGTTGTATGATTATGTAATCTTACAACTTATGTGAATTCTGAATATTCCGTTGAAGTCGCCCAGGCTCGCTCAAACTTGACATTCTGAGATAATTTGGTCTGATTTTTGTCAGGTCAGTGTTTGATAAAAATTATTTTATTTTGTAGTAATAATTGATTGCTGCTTTTATGTTCTTGTCTCCGTGTCGTTGTCGATAAGTACAAAGCATCTCGCAAGTGAAAGAAGCGCAATCAACTTTTTAAGCTCTAGAAAAGGGCACTTTCATGAATTACATAAATTACAGCCAAATTTTGTAAGTTACGTGAAACTTACACGTAATTTAACATTTTCATGAATCACATGTAATTAACCATCACTACTACAATGTCAATGTGAATGCTGTCAAAGTCAAAGGCAATGTCATTATTTTGTTTTGTTGGTAATGGTTATGCTTATGGCGTAAAAATTAGCCCAAGTAGGTCCACAACACGCGTGTCTGTTGGATTTCGATGGATACCGTAGCCCTCACCATGGAATAAATAGACCACAACGTTGATGACATGCACGATTGTGATTTTACCGAAAGGAAGGTACGCCAGAGAAACAGACCCTTTTTTGCCTTGTTTCACAGGCACCAACTCACAAAATGTTCATACTGCTTCAGATACCTATACAGATTGTGATTTCACCAAAAGCAAATCCAAAGCTGCCGCATTTGAGCTTCAGTTAGTGCCAGCGGGGTTTGAGAAAAATCGCTTTTACTACCTCATGAGTCGTTCATCATTGACTTGTCTAAACTACTGTCATAATAATATACCTACCAATTTTGTTTTCTTATGTCACAGGTAACTATGTTTTATGAAGAAAAGCACTCTTGCGATTGCGAGTAAGAGATCAAACAATTGAAACATCAGTATTTTGCTAATTTTTTTGTGATAGTCGCCTAAAAAATGTTGTGTGCACCTCGGCCAAAACGTTCTTTTTGGCCTCACCTATTTTGCAGCCTCGGCTACAAAATTTCAGATTCGGCCAAAAAACATTACCTTTATGGCCTTGATACACAAAGTACTATTTTAGGCTCGTTTAGGCACCTAAATATATTAGCGTTCTGAATTCAACTTTCGGCATTTAAATTAAGTTCTCAGAAAATACCCATCTTGCAGTTTCGCATCCAGAAGAAAAAAAATCGAAACTTCAGCTTTTAAATTTTTTTCCAAGTATCAGGGTGTTTTCGAAACTGTGAATCGCAGTAGGCTGTGGAGGTAGAAACGTATATGCCGATCACGTTTTAAATTCAGTAGACATAAAAACGCAGTTGGCCATGTTGCCTAGAGTGTAACAGACTCTCATAGACGAAGTTGCGCGAAAACGGGCTAAGCTCAAACAGGTTAGAAAATTTTGACAAGAAATGCCAGTTCTGGCGTCTCCTTGCATCATATCCGCTGCCCTGTTGCCTTGGTCGTTGTTTGTCATGATGTCAGGTGAGTGTCATAGTTGTTTACATTCCTGGGAAAATTTCATTGAAGTGTTCTGCCCCCGGTTCTGCCATTGCTATATTCATGGTTCTGCCTGTACATTTATAAGGTAAGTACGAGTAACACTCTTGTCTGAGTACTTGTAAATGTAAATTTTTTCTTTCATTCAAAGTTCACTTCAGATGCAAATGACCAAGGGGTGAATCCTCGGGTGAATTACTGGGACATCAGAACGTTCAACGGATTGTGATGGATTGCCACGGGATTACCACGGGATTTCCACCGGATACGATTTCTTCAAATTAAATGGATAGCCACGGGATTCCAGGGAATTTCCACAAATTACCAACGGCTTGGGGCCACGCCTGAATCACCACCAGAGAAAGGCGCTCTTGCTTTGCGGTGCTTATTATCACCTGAGGTCTCCACGCTATAAGGTTATTCATTAATGTTACATAGACCAATGGCAGATAGAGGACTTCAATTTTGTTTAGATTTACCAGCAATATTCCTCTGTTACTTGTCAAGAGTTACTGGGTATCCCTGTGTTATTTGGTCAAATTTACATTTTTGGGTATACTGTTACCGGGTTCGAGCCATATTGAGGCAAATTTAATGGTCGACCCGCGATGTGGCTCGATTCTTTCTTGAAAAAAATTGGCCTCTGGAATTTCAGCTTTTTAGGCCAGCCCTTCTGTCAACAGAGACAAGCCATGAAATGAATTTGAACCAATTCAGTCGACCAGTGTAGTGGGGTCGGTACGCTTTTGGATACTGCACTTTTGAGTAGAGTTATGAAACTTGGCACATAGTTTTTTGGGGCCATAGGAAGAAATTTCGTCCGATGTTCCCAAAAAAAATTCAGACGGAATCCGTTATAGGCCCCTTTTTCCAAAATGGCGTCCAAATTTTGAAAATTGACGATTGGTCGTACAGTGGCGCGCAAAGTATCAATTCCCAACATTTTGACCATAACGAGTTGATTTGAGCCACCCCTGACTCGATCCATCTGATATTTTGGCCATTTGGGCCTTTTTTCCAAAATGGCAGCCAAACTTCGAAAGTTGGAATTTGGTCGTAAAGTGGCCTGCAAGGTATCAATTCTGGACATTTCGACCATGACAAGTCGATTAAAGCCTACCCCGACTCCACCCAACCTAAATTTTTGCCTCAATACTCAATTATAGTGCTGATACTGAAATTTATTTTTCAATTTTTGGGAGGGGTGTGGAAACCCACTTCTTGGACTTTCTGTGTGTCCAACATGTGAGTAATCCGAAGAGCAGAATCACTATAGATTTTTCCGAAGAAATGAAAGGCTCCCCACTCTACTGGCAAAACCTATTTCACGCATATATAAAACTGTCAAAACCATAAAAAAGGTCGAAAGTGCATACATATCAACTGCAAGTTGTTTCAGAATTTGTATTTGTGCTTAAAGATGTCAGGTTACATATAACGTTACCAGAAATAACAGTGATTGAGGAATCTGAGCTCTATCGCGTGTAAAGGCTGTTTGATTTCTAAATGATTCGAGTGGGCTGTGTTTCTGGTCGCCATCGGCCGATCGCGGCCTGAATCGCAGCCCACTAGAATCATGTTGAAATCAGACACCCTATATTTGCTGTTTCTCAATGGTGTTTAGAGATTATACTTCTCTCTGCCTCTTAGACCTCAGACTTCGGTTACTTTTCATCAGTGTAGAAGGAATGTTGCATGATGATTAGGAATAAATTCTTGCAGGGTTTGATTTTCTGCATTGAGAGAGCGTCCCACTGATGTCGAGCATCTGAGTCGACTGTGCGCCGATATAGGATGCAACTTATATGAAAATTTGCACGTTTGCCTTTGTGCGATTGTGCGAGACGCTCACCTACATTCTTCTTTACTGTTTCCTTTATCTATTACATTGGTGAAGAACAGAACTCTCACCTATCCTGAACCCCTTTTCAATTCTAATTCCTGCAGGTGATCCAATTTCTACATGTTGCATTATATTCGTTTTGTCACTTACATATACCAAGGTTGGGAAAGAACTATGTACCTACTAAGGCGCTAAAGCTGTAATGCTTTTCTTGAAGGTATAATATTCTTCCTACCATAGATACTAAAAAATCTGATTGCGATTCAGGAACAGGTTTTAATAATGAGGGACTTTACGGCTATAAGTGCAATAAATCTAACACTGTACCAGACTGTACCTACATTTTTTACCAAAAATGTGTCACATGGGACAAATTAAGACCCATAGGAGAGATCTTTGTGCTTTGGACACACTAGAAACTTGCAGAAATTTTTATAAACAGTACTATGAATCAATAAGAGGTACATTGTGATTGTATTCTGCTCAAATCTCTTCAAGTACAGTTCTTATCGACGTATAAATCTGCAAAAACGGCTTATCTCGATCCCTTTCCGTACATATTCAAACAACTTGCACTTCAAAATTTCTTGCGGTTTTGATGCCACGAGATCTTCACTGACAGGAGGACAGGACTAGAAATGGGGATTGAGGCCAAAATTTGAGTCGAGTCAAGTCGAGTCGAGTCGAGAAGGGTATGAATCGACTCGCAATGGTCTAAATGTCCAAGAATGAATACCTTGTGTGCCCCTATACGCCCACCTGCCGATAGTTGAGGTTTGGCTGTCATTTTGGAAAGAAGGCCTCGATGGCCCAAATATCGATGGCCGAATCGAGTCAGAGGTAGCTTGAATCAACTCGTCTTATTCAAAATGTTACGAACTGACACTTCGTGCAAACGTGCAAATTTCCAAATAAATTATTGCACTCCATATCTGCGCACAGTCGACTTAGATGCTCTACATCAGTGGGACGCTCTCTCATGCAAAAATCAAACCTTGCAAGAATTTATTCCTAATCAACATGCCAAATTTTTTCTGCACTGATAAACATTTTTTGAAACAACTTGCGGTTGGTATATGTACTTTCGACGTTTTTTATGGTTGTCACAGTTTTATACATGCGTGAAATAGGTTCTGCCACTGGGGGGAGCCATTCATTTCTTCGACAAAATGTAGTGATTCTGCTCCCCGGATCACTCACATGTTGGACACACAGAAAGTCCAAGAAGTGATTTTCCCTCGGGTTTTCCACAACCCTTCTCAAGATTAAAAAAAAACAAATTCTAAATCAGCACTATGATTGAGTATTGAGGCCAAAATTTAGGTTGGGTAGAGTCGGGGTAGGCTTTAATCGACTTGTCATGGTCGAAATATCCAGAATTGATACTTTGCAGGCCACTATACGATCAAATTCCAACTTTCGAAGTTTGGCTGCCATTTTGGAAAAAAGGCCCAAATGGCCAAAATATCAGACGGATCGAGTCAGGGGTAGCCTAAATCAACTCGTTGTGGTCAAAATGTTAGGAATTGATACTTTGCGCGCCACTGTACGACCAATCGCCAATTTTCAAAATTTGGACGCAATTTTGGAAAAAGGGCCCTATATAACGGATTCCGTCAAAAATTTGCTTGGGAACATCGGGCAAAATTTCTTCTCATGGTCCCTAGAAAATATGTGCCAAGTTTCATAACTACTCAAATGTGCAGTATCCAAGGGATTTTCGTCGCGTACCGTTAGACCAAGAGCTAGCAACGTTTTATTTACCTCATAAGCAAAATGCGGTTTGACTTCTGGGGCATGTAGAGATTGTGATGGGCTTCCATAAAATCTTTGTTTTATGAAAAACACTCCTTGCTTTCTCACAAGACAAGCAAAGAAATGTGCCATTTGACAGCAGTATTCAACAGCGGATTTTCTGGAGTTCTTAATCGATATAAATATCAATTTTATCAGGAATGGATAGGTTGAACTATCTTTCTACTAAACTGAATGAAAAAGAACACCTAAATGTATTAGAAACTACCAAAAACCAGATTTCCAAGCGGACGGAAGTTGGCACCGGTTTTTCTAGTAGGCGTGATTCGGGAATCGGCCATCAAATGCGATCCAAACAGCTCGGCCTAGCCTACTAGCTTGAATATGCCAGCTGAGAAAGTCGGGTTTTTGGTAGTTTCTAGTACATTACGAGATTCGGTCCTATTCAATTTAATTGAAAGATAGTTCAACCCATCCATTCCTGATAAAATTGATATTTATATCGATTAAGAACCCCAGAAAATCCGCTGTTGAATACTGCTGTCAAATGGCACATTTCTTTGCTTGTCTTGTGAGAAAGCAAGGGGTGTTTTTCATAAGACAAAGATTTTATGGAAGCCCATCATATCCTCTACATGCTCCAAAAGTCAAACCGCATTTTGCTTATGAGGTAAATAAAACGTTGCTAGCTCTTGGTCTACGTCCCCACTAGTGAGTAGATTATGACCAGCCAAAAATGAAAACTTGATCCAAATTACCTTGTATTTTTTTGTCAAAACTGAAAACGAACTTTTTGGACGAATAACACAAATGTGCAAAAAAAACGCCAATTCTGTGATTTTTCACTATGATATTTCTGCACAAAATTAATATGCATTACGATTTTCCAACAGAATTTTGTCATCTTTCAGAAATAAGGATTGAATCCGAACTCTCGGGAGATAGAGACTAGAACCATTCATCTGAACAACAGAGAAGCAGATCGTCACCTCAATGTCAGCTTTGATGGCTGGACTTCATCTGCAGCACAATCCCACTCCTAAGTACCTCGGTGTGACCTGCGACCAAACATTGTCCTTCAAGCTCAACTTGGAGAAACTCAGTGCCAAGACGAAGACACGAATGCACCTGGTCCAGAGACTTGCGAGAACTACATGGAGTGTCGACGCCACTACTCTTCGGATATCCACCTTTGTCTTGGTCTAGTCGACAGCGGAATACTGCGCTCCTGTTTGGATGAATAGCACACACACACACAACATCATTGACGTCATTCTTAACCAAGCATTGAGAATCATTGCTGGAGTTGTCAAATCTACCCAGACTTTCTGGCTGCCAATTTTGAACATGGCAGCCATGTGGAACTGAGAACCAGACCATGAACCACATCGTCGCGGAGTAGGTGTCCGCGGACAATGGCTATCAAAAACTGCATCTGAGCTAGACCTGTAGTTCCTCAACATCTCCATCGGCAACTTCGCACTCGCCCACTTGCTGCATCTACTCTACCCTCTGTTTCCTAAGATGGCCACTGATATCAGCCTCGCTGACATCTTTTCCTTTTTTTTTGCGTTAAAGCTACGTCGAGCAGTTTTTCTGTGGTTTGCCTATAGATCTTCGAGTGAATGCTGTAGCGAAGTTAATTCATCTCACAGGTTTTCAAGAATTGTTGTTTATATTTAGTTACAGTATCAATGTATCGTAAGTACCTACATATAGTGATACTAGGTACTATTGCACTATATAAGTTGATTTACGTTGTCACTAATATTGTATCCTTTGTACAGGCATAGCAATAAATTCAGAAAAATTGTGAAATTTTCGATTATTACCTCCGAGAGCTTGTAAAATCTATCGCCTAGTGTTAAAGAATACAATCGAAGTTGTCGAGGTTTTGGGCCTCACGAGGCCCTTATGACTGTTTCACCATTTTTTTGTCATATATTGGAAAGGTGCCAATCTTCAAATAGGCAAAGTTACAAAAAACAGTCATGTGGGGATCACCATAAAAAAATTTTTTCTTCTCCACTATCCCAGGTTATTATGATCCTATGAATCGAACAGATGTTTTCGCTTGAAATGGCCTGAAAGTTGCTTCCCGTGGTATCGCGATGCCATCCGGCAGGGATGTAATACGGACCAATGCCCTTATTTCGAACTGTGTCTCTACGATGGTAACCCCTTTGCAGATGCCTACAGGGTGATCAAAAATCAAGACATTCTGTTTTATGAACCAAAATAGGTCGGAACATGAAAATTAGGACACATACTCCTCATCCGATGCTCATTGATGTGGAACAAACCACTTTGAGATATCTCAAACTGTTTCTCAAATGTACCTGAAATACAAGTGTTACTCATCATAAAAGAGACGTACCTACTGGGTGGGCCTAGCAAAAACCTGCCTGTTTTATTTTCCTCGCCAAATATTGGTTATTCCTCCGATTTCAGCAAGCTAAGTATCACTGAATAGTCAAATGAATAGGTTGTAAAAGTCAAGCAAGAAAATGGACGAAACGTCAAGATTCAAAATGGCGGAGGCAAGTAAAAATATACCATTTTTTGAGCTCGTTCATTTTTTATAAACGCTCTTGCGATTCTTGCGATGGTAACTATAATGATGGTTTTAGAAAGAGCAGATTTCCTCTAACAAACCAAAACAACAACGACCCAAATCGGTTCATTCTGTACAAAGATATAGCGATTTGATAAAAAGGTTGATTACTTATTTTATTGACTGCGTTTCTATCGCAGCGTTCGATCCGCTCGAGTTTCGATCGGATCCAGAGTGGCCCCAGTCAAGCACGTTTTTATCGTCGCACGTTCGATCCGCTTCACTCAATCCTATTTCACTACTTTAGAATTAGGTTAGAATTTATGAGAGACAACAACATGGTTTAAAACGCGTCAAACTGCGCCAACCGGAAAAGATATTAATTTTGAATTTTCTTGGTGTATTTTATTCACAATTACTGGAAGGCATCCCTTGATTTCGTGAAAATAACGCTTTGGTTAGAAGTTGGTCATCTGTCACTTCAATCCCATCCCGTTCACATCGGGTGAAATACGAGCGGATGCAAGCCTCGATCCGCTCGACTCAAGTCAAGCCGGCCAAAGCACCGGATTGACTTGAACTCCTCGATCCGATTGAAATCTCAATCCCGAAAGTTTATATTGGCTCTTTCAAGCGGATCGACCCGATCGTATAGTTTCGATCGGATCCAAAGCTGCGATAATAACGCAGTCATTGATTAGTTTCTCACCTGCCATTTTTATTTATTTGTCAATTCAAACTATATTTGCTTCAGTGCCTATCTAATTGAATCGGCTACAAACACCAGTTTTGAAATGGTCAAAATGTCAGAATTCAAAATGGTGGTTGAAAGACGGAACACTGCCGACCACGACGCTTGGTCAAGAAATATCAAAATTACAAAACAAAAGACAGAGTTGGGAAGAATGAACTTTGCCTTGCATTTAAGGATCACATCGAGTTTAATCGGTTCATCAGTTGTGAAGATATACCGATTTCAAATAAGTTTGTTGATTACTTTCTTAGATATGCATCGACTATTATTTAATTACATGTTAGTTTCTCACCTGCCATTTTTTCACTTGATTGATCGATTTCAACGATTTCTTTTCTAACAGCAATCCACTAAGTTCAGCAGGCTATAATCACCAGTTTGGAAATCGCCAAAACGTCAAAATGGAAAATGGCGGATGGGAGACGGAACATTGGCAAAGTTCTCTTTGGTCAAGAGATATAAACGTTTGTTATACTATATAAGTTATATCATATTATATTGTTAATATTGTAACGATATTTCGCGTACGGGATCGCCGCTCGTAACACTGCCCCCCTCTTGAGCCTGTTCATCCCGAATAGGCTCATCGTTACTCCCGGAGTAACGTGCAAGGCGATCAAGGTGGACAACTTTCATCTTGGCTTTCGGGGCCCGCTGGATTCTGTACACGACGTCAATAATCCTCTTGACTACCGTGTACGGTCCTTCCCACGACAGATGCAACTTCGGAGACCCTCCTTTCTTGCGCTGAGGAATGTACAACTAGACCAGGTCACCTGCTTGAAATCCCGTGGAGTTTGTCTTCAAGTCGTAAAGCGTTTTCAACTCTCCTCGGCTGCGAGTTCTTGGTCCTTTGCTGACCGCACAAACCTTGCACTGACGACACCATGTTTCCACGTCGTTCCGGTAGTTCACCCAGTAGAACCGCTCGCGCACCTTGTCCAACGTCCTGTTCACCCCAAGGTGCCCCCCAGTGACGCCATTGTGCATTTCTTCTAGGACCTCCTTCACTCTCTTCTTTGGAAGCACTAATTGAGCCATCTCTTTCTTCCCATCGGGACTCTCCCAGACTCTCTTTAGCAACCCGTTCTTAATTCTCAGAGAATTCCACTGAGCCCAAAGAGTTTTGAAGTAGGGCCCTTCACCAGATATCTCGGCCCATTCTGGTCTTTCCTGGCCAAGTTCTTTTCTTTCAGCAAGCAAACCGATGGCTGGGTCCTCACGCTGCTCTTTCTTGAGCTCAGCCGTAGTCCAATTTCTCGGGGTTTCAAAGACAAGTGCTTTGATTTCGACGTTCTCATTCTGCTGGTCTACCCTCTTGTCGTGCCTGCAGTCCTCGGTGCGTGGTCTTCAAGAAAGACCATCTGTGTTGCCATTATCATGACTCCTTCCAGGACGATGTTCACTTCCTTGATCAGCAGCTCCCCGTTCCAGCCTGAAACGGTCTGCTGAACGGTACGGTTGCCAGCAATCACGCTGCAGATGGCCATTCTTCCCACAATTGGAGCAACGCAGCCTTCCTCCTGTGCGATTGCTTTCTTTCGATTGATGACCTCCTCGATCAGCAGCTTCCCGTTTCAGAATGAGGTCTGCTGAAGCGTATCGTCGCCTGCAGTCGCGTTGCAGATGTCCGTCCCTTCCACATTCAAAGCAACGTGGTCTTCCTCCTCTACGATTGCTTTCTCTCGGTTGGTGACTTTCTCGATCAGCAGTCGAGATCGTTCTCCGTTCCGCTATGAAACGGTCTGCTGAACTCGACCATTGCCTGCAGTCCCGACGAAGATGTTCCGATCTTCCACAGCCGAAGCAACGCGGCCTTCCTCCAGCTCTTAGCTCGCCTTGAGGTCTGTTCCGAGACATGGTGCTGAGAAGTTCCTCAAACATCTCCTTCACCGATTTCGGAAGCATGTGATGCTCTGAATTGAGGTCTGTTCCGAGACATGGTGCTAAGAAGTTCCTCAAACATCTCCTTCACCGATTTCGGAAGCATGTGATGCTCTGGATTCGTCAAAGTTCACCTCCCTAAAACGATGAGGGCGCAAAGCATCTGTGGCAGCCTCGATGCGAATAGCTTGGATGAGTGCGTCGCTGATGTTGGCTGGATTGCTGATCATGACCATCTGACGCAATTCTGGCTGTTTAATTCCGCCCATGAAAGTTTCCTCGGCGATGTCAGCCAAAACATCCGCTGGATGAGCTGAATAGGCCAGGTGAACCAGCCTCAGGACTTTGGATTCGAATTCCTGAAGGCTTTCTCCGCTCTTTTGTGTTCTGGCCTTCAGCTGGGTTTGATGGATCTGCCGCACATGATTGTCCCCATACCGAAGCTCCAGGACCCTCGTCAGCTTGGCAAAGTTCTTCTGCTCACTTTCAGGAATCGTCTGGAGCAGCTCCAATGCTGGGCCTCTGAGAGCCAGGACTAGAGCTGTGACTCTCTCATCGTCGCTCCATCCGTTTGCTTCGGCAGCGGCATCGAACTGCCTCATATAGGTTGTCCATGGGCTTTTCTCATCGAAGTTTGGCAGCTTCACACGTTGGATACCCGCTGAACTGACCATCGCAGCACTGGCGGCGGTTTTCTGAACCTGTTGCTTCAGCTTCGTCATGTTGGCCTTCACCGCTTCCACTTATTTTTCTAGCTTGCTCACGCTGCCGTCGAAATACCGCGTTTGTTGTTCCACAACGGCTAATATTTCTTCCATTTCCTCCAGGCGTATCCTTTGCTGTTCTTCCAGCAGGTTTCTCAGTTCTTCTTTGTCTTTTAGACGCTGTTCTTGTAAAAGATTCTTCAATTCTTTTTCCTGTCCTTCAAGAAGATTCTTTAATCTTCTTTATCTTCCAAACGCCTCTTCTCCTGTTCTTCTTTCTCTGCCTGGCGTTTCGTCTTTTGTTCTTGCATCATCGCCATGATGCTCGCCAAAGCGTCTTTGACTCCAGTCTTCGACATGCTTCTCGTCTCCGGCATTTACCAAATCACGAATGTTTCGAACGTCCTGTAGTCGCAAGCCGACTTACTCTCAATTATACCGCTTTCTGACACCAAATGTTACGATATTTCGCGTACGGGATCGCCGCTCGTAACAATATTGTTATATTGTTACTAAACGAAAGTTTGGCAGACCTGAGAATGAGCCAATAACCGTTTCAGAATACAAGGGATCCGTATTGTGACCGACGGATGAAAACGCGAATAACGCTATACAACTTGGAAGCCAACTCTGGAGGATTTCAAGAAGGTAACATTATATGACTGTACAACCACAACGCAAAAAAGGAGTGGGAGGAACCGTACACCGTGATCAAAAGTAAAAACGTCCAGGAATAACGAAGTGCTTGCTCGGGACGAACAGATTTTAGGGAGGAGAGCCAGTACTACGAAACTCGCTGGAGATCACGATGCGCAAATAAGACAGATAATGCATTAGTGGTGGAGGAGCCGTTATTTGAAGGATACCAAAATATTCACAAAGCTGATGAAAGTCTCTAGAGCTTCCGCGATCGGGCTATCAGGTAAACTGAATCCGTCTCGAATTTGAAAACAGGCCTACACGACGCCCAATGCAATCTACTTTAGATATCGGTTGAAATTTTTTGAAAAAAGTTGATGTAAAAGCAGGAAAGAACAAATTGAGTAGAGTCCTGCACCAAACGCGGGTATTTCTAGTCAAAGCCAGGGTGAGCGGCCGTCTCGGGTGGTAACGGCCAGGAAAAATACGTTTTTTGTGTCAAGGTATGCGGAAAGTCTTCGATGGATATAATTCTTCACACGTAATGTAACGAATTTCTCTTGTTTCTTCTTCAAGATTGAAAAAGAATTATTCAAATATATTGAAAAATTCAAAAGTTATCTACATCTCAATATCTACCTACTCTGCTATCTGAAAATCCTACAATAACAATTCTGAAGGACCAAGCGACATGAAGATAGGCAAGCTGTGATTAATTATTGAAATCAGAAGCAAACATGGGACAATTTTGCTGAAAACCACGAAGCTTTTACTAAATAAAACTATTGTAAAAATCGTCAGTAGCTGAGGCTTCATTCAAGTTCATCATTTGAGTCCGGCTCCGATAAGCTAGGCCAGTTTTGCATTTTCTAATGGGAAGGAAACTCTCGGAAAATTAAGAGAATTTTGACAGAAATTGTCGGAAAAGTTCAAGAACCAGTAACGCCTCGTTAAAAAAAACAATTGATGAAAATCTGATTACGGGTCGAAAAGTTGAAAAATTTGCAGTTATTCTAAGGAGGAAAACTCGAAATCCGTTAGTCCGATTTCAAAAATTTCTCTCGCGAAACTCAATTCAACCTTTTCCCTAACTATGACTTGCAGCAAGTCTGTACCTAAAATAAATATTTCGTGTGGCTTACCGCAGGTCGAAATTCGCATTGCATTTTTTCTAATTCACGAAATGTTCAAGTTTCATTTTGAACAAATCACCGTCGGAAAATGGAAACCGTGTCGAGTTTGAAAATAGGCCCGCACGACGCCCAATGCAATCTACTTTTGATATCAGTTGAAATTTTTTGAGAGAAAGCGATCTACGAGCAGAAAAGGGCATCTGAGTAGAGTTCTGCACTAAACGCGGGTATTCCTAGTCAAAGCCAGGGTGAGTGACCGTCTCGGGTAGTAAAGGCCAGGAAAAAGGCGTTTTTGTGTAGAGGCATGCGGGCGACATTCAATGAATATGATCTTCCAAGCCTTTCATGACAAATTTCCCATGTTTCTCCTTTAATATTAGAAAAGAATTATTCAAATATTTTGAAAAATGAAAAAGTTATCGACATTTCAAAACCTACCTACTACCTACCTGATGTGAGTCCAGGCCCAGTTATGAGCTTTTTTTCTTCTTGAAATTAATCACTTCGAAAACAACCGAGAAGTAAAAAATCATGCATAATTGTTCAAAATCACTACCTTAGTAACATTACGATTTGATATAAGCAAATACGGCAGCTAATCGACCACAATTTGAGAAAAACCTATTGCGCCGGGCCCAAAATTCGCCCAAACCAGATAGTGTCCTTTGGAGGACACAAATCAATTTTAGATATCAGCTATTGACCTTTATTTTTGACCAAAAATTAGAACAGTTTCCTCAACGTAATTTATTATTTTATTTGAAAAAACATTCCACCAGTCGCCCATTTAAACTGACGAAAATCTACCAAAATCAAGACGCCTTGAACGTTCATACAATCTTGCAACAGCGCTGTACTCGATTGACAATACAAATTCAAGGTCATCTAGGGAAAAAGTGATCCAACATTACAAATTTGAGCATCTCCAATTATCGCAGAATTGCCAACTTGGCGTAAGAAAATTACCGTTCTAGTGCTGAATTTAAAAGCTGATCGGCATATATGTACGCGACTTGATTCTTATTCTTCTCGCCTTGCTGGCCGACCGCATCAAAGGCGCAATTTGAATCAAGTCGCAGACATGCGTTTTCACGTCCTCAGCCAACTGCAGTTCACAATTTAGAAAAACACCCCGTTATAATGATCATTCCTCCTGACTTGTACCTATCCTTGCAACTGGAGGAAAATGAGCCTGCGATCCTGTCTGCTGACACACACTGTACATTTTTTTTAACGCTTTGCTTGTTTATTAATTTTCCATTAAAAAGAAGCGTTAAGCTCCGAATTTAATCGTTTTAAAATAACAGAGACCGAAAGGGCAAGGAACCAACCAACTTTATTCGAGAGGAGAGAGGGCTTTCGCAATGGCAAACAGCGCGCCAAGAGCATAGAGAGAAGCCGGGGGAGAGCGCTTCACGGTTCATATCCTCAGGGCAGCTATCGCGCGCTGGCCGAGCTTTTTTAACGCGATCGCCGCAATAAAAACCCTCGAATTTGGGGCTTGATTTATATAAGGTTCTCTCTTTATCGTTTGCAAGAAGATTCACGCACACACACACATTCACACACAGCGAATATTATAGAGGGTCGTCAGAGAAGCGTGTTTGTTGGCTCGAAGGCGCGCGCGCGCGCGCAATAAAAGAAACATTTCATTTAAAATATTTTTTCGGCGCTCGTCAGCATTATTAACTCCTCGTACGTTTGCACAAAGGAACGAGACTCTCGAAGTCATAAAGCAGAAATGCGAAACGCAAGGAAGAGGGTAGGAGAGATGCTGCGAATGCTTGCGATGTATCTCCTTGCCGCGCGTGATGTTGCGGAACGGACATGATACGAATAATAAATTTAATTTCCGGATGCCCTTCTATAATATCGTTTCCAGAAGTTTACAACATAATAGCTCGCTATAAATAAATGCGCATTGTTTGCAATCATGGAGGTTTCGACGTCGGTAGGTATGAGAGCCTTTGCCTTTTGTCTACCAACTCCACCCACGCTATGACCAAATTGCATAGCTGTCGGCAGTAAGTATCTAGCTAGCATAGAGATAAAAAAAAATAATAATATAATGAAAATGTCGGGAATTACCTTTGATGTTCCAGGAGAAGTTCATCTGCAACAGATAAAGAATAAAAATAAATATATTGCCTTTTGATGCGGAAGATATTTGTCAAAGCTTTTGTGTGAAATGACGCGCCTGATGTGGAGACGGAATCATCCGCCGTGACATTACTATGAGTTCCAACGTATTTAGTTATGTGGGCGCTAAATTCACGAGAAATCTCTGATGAAGCTCTTCAATTGGTTCGTCTTCTGGGACCACAAAGCCCTCCGCAATGATTTGCAATCACAACTGAGGTTCGGAGATGAGATTTCACGCGTAGACTAGGTATCTTTTTTAACATCCCAGACAGTCAATGCTTTGACTGCTGAGTCAGTGGAAACGCGAATACGTCCTTGTCGTGAATTTTATATCATGGGCTAGTGAATAACTAACCGTTTTCTCGACTGAATGAGAATCTGATATAATATGTATAATTCAGGTAGGTTATTTGATTTTAGTCATTTCAATTAGCTGCCTCTCCAGAAGTCAAGGAGAAAAAAGTTCAAACTATAAGTTGGATGAGGGTTTAAGTAAGTCTGTGGTTCAGGTGATCCCACTCCAGCATGCACGCACGTGTTTTTTCAGGAGCTGTGTTGTTTCGCATGTTTGACCGGCAAAAACCATGAGTCCACGCTGGCGAAAACCACGTCAGTGAGTGAACCGCTGTTTTTCTTATGAGAAGATGCACAATAACCTAAAGATGATAATGATACTTTTGTAGTATCTTGCAGAAATCTAAACACACAACGAGAAACATCAAATACCCAATAGCAAAAATTGCACAATAAATTGTAATAAAACACCATGCAGCAGACAAAAACCAAAGTTAACAGTTGGCCGTAATTTTCTTGTGTGCTGAATGAAAGGAACTCCCGTTCAATAGGCGGCCCTCAACTCAAGAAAAATGATGACAGAAGAAAAACGGACTTGATCTCAAAAAGCTTCAACCCGTGAGTACAGAAGTATGGATGATGGGGGCACTAGGTGAATGAACTTTGCAAATGGTGATGGAAGCATGAAATTCGGTACACAAACTCGCAGAATGAGCACCTCTCTTAGACAAGAGGTGGAGCCACGCCGAATTTTCACCGGAAGGGGGCTCGGGGGGCTCCTGAAAGTTGAAGGTGCTAGGGCTCCCACCGAACCGCTTATCAGTTCGTTTTATCAATTAGAATAGAAACCCATGAATATATCGTAAAAATTGACGACGTTTATCGCCTTGTCCCGGGAATTTTTCATGATGAAAAAAAAAAAGTTCTTCGGCAGAACACACAAATTGGTTTTATTTTATTTTCACCTACAAAGAATTAATAAGGAGATGTGCAACACCTTGATTCCCACAAGTTCGTATCCTATGAATTTGTTTATGGAGTCAAAATTTTGATGGTGTATCTTCTAGAAGAGGGGCATTCCAAAGAGTAAGCTATTTTCAACACTGAGTTCAAACAGAATTTTTCCAATGTTCTGAATCGAAATTGCTGAATTTCTTCCAGCAATGCATACCCTGAACCCTTCTTTGGAAGTACCGCGTGCGATTGAACGTGGAGTAAGTCCTGAAATACTATCAGAATTTTTCTTCTGTGATGCTACTATCCACTCTCGACCGGAGCAATTAGGTTCCTACACAGCATGCGCGGAGTGTATGCCCGTTATTTCAATATCGTGACACAATTTCAATCATAAATTTTTTTGACTGAACCGAGAAAATACCCTGCATCGTGTATACACTTCGCGCATGCTGTGTAGGAACCTGATTGCCCCGGTCGAGAGTGGATAGTAGCATCACAGAAGAAAAATTCTGATAGTGTTTCAGGACTTACTCCACGTTCAATCGCACGCGGTACTTCCAAAGAAGGGTTCAGGGTATGCATTGCTGGAAGAAATTTAGTAATTTCGATTCAGAACATTGGAAAAATTCTGTTTGAACTTAGTGTTGAAAATAGCTTACTCTTTGGAATGCCCCTCTTCAAGAAGATACACCATCAAAATTTTGACCACAGAAACGAATTCAGAGGATACGAATTTGTAAGAATCAACGTGTTGCACATATCCTCATTATTTCTTTGTAGGTGAAAATAAAATGAAACCAATTTGTGTGTTCTGCCGAAGAACTTTTTTTTTCACAATGAAAAATTCCTGGGACAATACGATAAACGCCGTCAATGTTCACAATATATTCATAAGTCTCCTTTTTAATTGTCAAAACGAACTGATAAGCCGTTTAGTGGGAGTCCTAGCACCTTCAACTTTCAGGAGCCCCCCGACCCCCCTTCCGGTGAAAATTTGGCGTGGCTCCACCTCTTATCTGAAAGAGGGGCTCATTCTGAGTACGTGTACCGAATTTCATGCTTTCATCACCATTTGCAAGGTTCATCCCGATTTTGGCTCTTAGCGCCCGCACTAGGAGTCTCAACCCAGTACCAGCCAAAAGAACATGAACAGAAAATTTACACCAGCTTTGCGAATGCAACCTGATCTATTGATAGGCACCGACGCCGACGTGTTGGATCGGGAAGGCATCTGTTATACCCGCACTTCTGAAGGATTCTCACTATCACGTGCCAGCGCGGCACCCACTGTCTTGACCGTTTTCATTCCCCAGACAATTAAAGCTCCATGAGATTCCGTCAAGGCCATAACAGATATACATACTTGCATCGTTTAAAAATCTCATTGCTGATGGAACGTCAACCTCAACTGTCACAATAAGTGAACTTTTTATCAGTGTAACATCCGCTTTTTGAATAAGATACCAACCGTATCGACTGTCTTTCGCACAGGGGATCATCGACGATCTATTGCAGAAAAAAAAATTAGGCCTTCGTGTTCACCTTATGCCAGTCCGGTGCTTCTCGTCAAAAAAAAAGGATGGTCGAGACCGCTTGTGTGTAGACTTCCGCGCACTGAATAGAGTCACAGTCAATACCGGAACCCGTTACCTTGCATTGACGACCAAATAGATCGTCTCTGTGGCCAGAACTTTTTTACATCTTTAGACATGGCGCTCGGGTTCCACCAAATTCCCATTTATTGCGGATCAATCGAGAAAACGGCCTTTGTCACCCCCCGATGGCCAGTGGGAGTATCTCAAGATGCCGTTCGGGCTCGCTAATGCTCCGTTCGTGTACCAAAGGGCAATGAATTCGGCGTTGCAGCCCTTGATCAAAAAAAAGGTGTTGGTATATATGGACGACGTCTTGATAGCTGCAAGCACTATCGAAGAAAACCTTCAAACACTGAAAGAGGCCTGCCAGTTACTTTCAAATTGCGGTTTTCAGATCAACTTGGACAAATGTCAATTTCTGGCCAGCGAAATTGAATACTTGGGCCGTCGAATTTCAAAACACTGTGTACGTCCGAGCGAAACCAAAGTAATCGCGCTTACAAATTCGCATGCCTCTCGGAATGTTCGCGAGGTCTGCCAATTTTTAGGCCTTGCGGGGTATTTCCGGAAATTTGTTCGTGGGTATTCGTCGAAAGTCAAGCCCATAACCGATTAACTCCGAAGCAACGTGTCCTGAAATTGGACAGAAAAGTGCGAGTCGATCCGCCGAGAGATCATTTACTTTTTTGTCAGACCACCCCGTCTTGGCATTGTTCGACCCGAGCCTGGAAACCAAATTACACACTGATGCAAGTAGCTTGGGGTACGGTGCAGTTTTGCAGCGACAACATGGTGACGCTATGCGAGAGTGGCATATTTTAGCCGAAGCACACGGGGAGCCGAGAATAAATATCATTTGTATGAACTCGAAACTTTGGCAATCGTAAACGCTCTCAAGCATTTCCGCCACTACCTACTTGGTCTTTCTTTCACAATCATCACCGACTGCAACGCTGTGAAATCGACCATGAACAAGAAGGATCTCAACCCTAGAGTGGCCCGTTGGTGGATTTATTTGCAAGACTTTACATTCGAGATCAAATACCGTAAGGGAGCGAACATTTCTTATGCCGATTTTCTGAGTAGAAATCCCCTGAACAATGTGGTAGAGATCCCGCCAACCACATCCGAACTCATTATGGCCCTAATAGACAAGTATTGGTCTAATATTTCCGAATTCACTAACTTAGAAACAGCATTCTTCAAAGAAATTATCTCCTTCCTTTTCGATTCAAATTACTTCAAAATAGACAATAAAGCTATGGGTTCTCCTATCTCTCCTATTTTGGCCAATCTGGCAATGCATGATTTACTAACCACCATTCTGCCTAGGTTACCTTTCCAAACCCCCTTTTCATTTTGCTATGTGGATGATATCTTGATCTCCATTCCGGAGTGTCAGATTGAGACCATCTTGGAAACTTTCAATGGCTACCACCCTTCTTTAAAATTCACAATTGAAAAGGAAAATAATAATTGCATCCTTTTTTTTTGGACACTTTGGTGATCCGCAACCCCGACGGAAAGTTGATCACTGATATGTATAAGAAACCCTCCTCATCAGATAGAACACTTCATTTAATTCTAGTCATACCATGGGGCAGCAAATCAATATTATCAAGATGTTGGAAACAAAAAACACTCATATTAAGCCACAAAAAGTTCCAGAAAAGAAATTTTGATTTTATATTGAAGATTGCTGAAGAAAATTACTATCCTTCCAATCTAGTCAATTCTATTTTACACAGTTCTTCATTGGGTCGTACTCACATTACTAATCCCGGATCCCCCTACCCCTATTGTAAATTATTTTAAACTGCCGTATGTCAGAGGCTTATCCGAGAAACTTAAGACCTTGTTAAAAACTGATAATATAGGTATCGCCATGTACAATGAAAATAAAGTCAAAAATTTCTTTTCCACACTGAAAGATAAAGTCGATAAAAATGATATGTCTAATTTAGTTTTTAAGGTTAATTGTGAAGATTGTGATCAATTCTGCATTGGTCAGACCAAACAGAAACTTAAGGAAAGACTATAGGGAATTTGCCGCGAGGCACCGTTGAACCGCAGCGGTTCCAACAACGGTCCTATCTCCATCTCTTGCTATCCAATTGCGTTCTCTTTTCATATCCTTCAAGCGCGAAAATGCATCGGTCCTAACCGTGGTGAGGTGTCAGGTGACCGCGGTTTCAGTTTAAAGTTTAAATGTTATCTTGACCTCACAATCGACACATCATCCACATAAAAACAAACCTCTGAGCTGGGTATCTGTATCCAAATGGAATAAATCCAGTTCCGTTCCAGCTAAACCCACCAATTTTCCCGAGCTCCCGTCCCGCTAGGTTATATCTGACAATTCTGACATAAGACAGATAAACCGCCACACTGAACCGGCCACTCCACCCGGTCCCTGATATTGCGAACCGTTGAAGTACACTCCAAGTAAAAAGTTTGAACCGGTCAGGTCGCGGCAACGCAGCGGTCATGCAGAATCGTGCACCGTTGACTCAACGGTGCCTCGCGGCAAAATGCCTTATACAATCACGAATATGGTTGTAGAAACGCACAATTTGCATATGATATTGTTGGTGAGACCGCATTAGTTGACCATGTAAAAAACACGGGACATAGCTTCCGGTTTGAGAATGCCCAGATCCTGGACTTTGAATCTAGTTTGCATAAACGGTTGGTCTTGGAAATGGTTTTTATTAATAAATTTAAAAATAGCATAAATTTTCGGACTGACATTGGCAAGTTGAGTAAGGTTTACGTAGGTTTAATCCATAAGGTCGATTTTGCTGGTTTTTCTTTGTTGTTGGTTGTGGTTGATTGTTCCTGTCGATGTCTTGAATGCAGATTTGTATTGATTGTTTTTAATTGTTATATGTTGGAAGGGGCGTTGTGTGAGGAGAGAGAGCGAGAAACTCGTATCTTATCTTGCTTTTTGTAATAAAAAACGACTACACAGCTAGTCCACTTTGGCCAAATATGTACATTGGTTTTTCGTCTCTATCTCCATATTATGCCTTTGAATTAGCAATTTTGTATTTTGGTAAGCCCTTCTACATCTTGTTTGTGATTGTTAATCTGTATGTTCATTTTCAGCCTGATGAAGCCCTAAATTAGGACGAAACGTTGCATTATACGACTATAATAAAAAAAATAGTTCAATTTCGTCCTGTTTTCTCAAGAAAAGCGCCACAGTTTATTTTGTTTTGGTAAAAAAAAATTCTCAAAATTCTTCGGTTCGAGGACGACCCTTTTTGTTCAGGAACGGCCGTGCTACCTACGCCACTGGTGAGGTGCCCGCCTGCCATATGTGAGCCTGTCAAACAGCATAAAACGACGGCGGAAGTACTCCTTGGCGAATGACAGTGGATGACAAATGACAGTGAATTTTTGACACCTCGATTATTATTAGCGCGGTTAACTTTAGCCTGTTTTTTTTATATATACAAGTCGCAGAGTAAAGCGTGGTTGATTTTTGATTTTGTCTTTATTTGCGCACAACGCCCCTTTGGGGTTATCACAATTTGAAGATGGCTTTCGATGGAAAAAAAGTTGAAGATCTTAGTTTTGAATCTAGAAGGCCTTGTCGATGTCTCCACATCGCGTTTTATTAAAAACATGATTCATTGTCGCAATATCAACTTGCAGCTCGATATTTCCAAAAACAACTGATTTATTGAAAAAAGAAAAAAAAAACAAAGAAGCAGAAGTTTCACTTCTTCCTTCTTCCAGCGTATTTCGGAAACGCCTCAAGATATTTAAAAACTGTTTGCAGCACCTTCATGCGCATGAAATCCGTCATCAATATCCTGATTTACATACATCCATCAGTTATGGCTCAAGATTTACGATTTTTCAACAACTATTTTCTACATCACCCTATATAAAGTGTCTGCACGATTTGCGCCGATGTCCCCACATCCAGATTTGTCCAGGGTGGTCTCAGTAACAGGCATGCAAAGTTACAATGCTTGGTATGAAAGTGCAAGGTATTTACCACTAACGTCCGGACTACACACTAGATAATTAAATAAACTCAACCAAACCGACGACATTAGGTTTTTAATAAAAAACTCGTCGAGTCGCTGTGCTCTCGAATCGCTGCGATGGTGCCGCCATTTGCGGCCCTCAAGTCGTCGCAAACGAAATTAATTTCGGCCCGGAAACATCCGGGAGAGACGTAAGCTCATTGAACGAGACAAATATTCCAAATAACTGCGCGCACCAGTTTAATTAATTTATCACTTCGATTCTTCCCAGTAATTCCCGGGGGCATTTAATTCGTGTCCGGATTGAAAGAAAGGGACGACAGAGCGTGTACAACGGGCCTACACACAGCGAAACAAACAGCATCCCAGCAGCGATACACCCCATTCAACAATAGCGAGCGGTGGAAAGGAAAACGCCCGGATCCGTCGTCCGGTGCGCTCCGGTGTGTTCCGGTGTTAAAGCCGGAGGCGCTTTTGTGAAGAATTCATTCCACGAATTGCATGTCTAGACAATGTAGTAGTTGTTCGTGAAATTAAGACAGTGTAAACGTGTTAATTAAAAGTATAGGCGTGCCGCATTTTTCTGTTGTTTCTCCTCTATCCTCTCTGGAACTTTGCTGCGCGCCTCCGTTACTGCCGAGTCCTGGGAAAGAGATGCAAATGTCGTATATAAAACAGTGGCGAGGAGGTGTGTGCCGGGTTAATTAGCTCTTGCATTCAGAAGAGGGCATAAAAATGCATGTGATTATTAATTATTTCAGACATGCAGTCGGCGGGCCAAGGGAACACATGCACTGTGAATAAATCAAGACGCTGCTGCTGGGGATGGGAAGCCAGACGAATATAATATTTTATTGTTGGATTATGGCAGCGTTTCTTGATTAATGCATGATTTAATTAAAGAAAGTAGAGGCCGATATAAAAAATTCAGCAAATTAACGATCCAGTTGTTTGGAAACCTTTCACGAAAATGAAGGGAGTTGTCTGGAACGTAACGAAGAGTTTTATACCTAAGTATGGGTGAAAAAACTAGCCTGTACGAATAAACGTCGAATTTCTCTTCGGAGGTTTTATTTCGTTTTTATACACCTGCGCAACTTCTGCATGCTCGACGTTTACCACATAGTCTCAGGTAGGGCAAAACTTCGAATCACAGCCTGATGCCGAACCGTTTCTAGAATCTAGAATTCTTCCGACCAAGATATAAAAATGACCACTTCAATCAAGGACGACCAGACGTACCTCAGCTGAAAATTTGCCTTAGTCCTTGCCTTCGCCGAAGTCTATCATCACTGAGAAAGCCGAGTTATACAATATAGTGGGGTTGGTAGCCATTCTTATACGGCATATTTGATGATACAGAAAACTTCTTTTGCATGAGTGTTCTATAAGGCCCAACGAACGATATTAGAAGGGGAAGCACAAAAGCTCCCCCTTAGGGGGGCCGCAGGGGGCCCTGTCAAGTTAACGGTCCAAGAACTCCTTCCAAACCATCTTTCAATTTCGTTGTATCACTCAAATGGGGATGATAAGACTCCATTGTGAGTCTCGATGGCACTGGTCCCCATGTCTCTTTCATCCTTTATGCTTGAAAAAATAATTTCTTCGGGAGGGCAGAGAAATCACTTCTTATTTTTTTAAACATACAAGAGGATGCGAAGTTGGCATGTTTTGTGTCTTAACCTGTTATTTGGCATTCCCAAGATCCTATTATGAAGTCAATTTTTTAAATTCTCATTTTTGGGTTGATTGGTAGGCTAAGAAGTAGGTATTTTTTAACATCCAGTTCAGACGTACTTTTTCCAGTGTCCAACTGGAGGTTATTGAAATAATCGCAGGAGTGGATAGACTGGACTATTTTCCTAACATTATGTCAAGGAAATCAATCCCAAACTGCACATGGAGAGTATACAAATTATTTTTCTTTTCGTCGGTCGAATTGCGATGCCTACTACGCCCGTCAGGGAGAACGCTGAGCATCGCCAGACTAAACTAGTATGAAAACAGCCTGAACGAATTCAAAACTGCCGGAAACACTCATTATGTGGTTCGACATTCAATTCTGAGTCAGCACTCAGAGTTTCAGTCAGTTTTGAATTTGTTTAGGCTGTTTTCATACCAGTTTAGGCTGGCGATGCTCAGCGTTCTCCTTGACGGGCGTAGTAGGCATCGCAATTCGACCGACCGAAAGAAAAATAATCTGTGTACTCTCTATTCGCGGTTTATGATTGATTTTCTCGACATTATGTTCAGAAAATAGTTCAGTGGATCCACCCCTGATGATGATTTCAATAACCTCCAGTTGGACACTGAAAAAAGTTTGTCTGAACTGGATGTTAAAAAATACCTACTTCTTAGCCTACCAATCAACCCAAAATTGAGAATTTGAAAAATTGACTTCATAATAGGATCTTGGGAATGCCAAATAGCAGGTTAAGACACAAAACATGCCAACTTCGCATCTTCTTGTATGTTTAAAAAAATAAAAAGTGATTTCTCTGACCTCCCGAAGAAATTATTTTTTCAAGCATGAAGGATGAAAGAGACATGGCGACCAATGCCATCGAGATTCACAATGGAGTCACATCATCCCCATTTAAGTGATACAACGAAATTGAAAGATGGTTTGGTAGGAGTTCTTGGACCCTCAACTTGACAGGGCCCCCTGCGGCCCCCTCAAGGGGAAGCTTTTGTGCTTCCCCTTCTAATATCGTTCGATAGACCTTGCAGAACACTCATGCAAAAGAAATTTTCTGTATCATTAAATGCCGTATAGTACCGTTTTTTAATGTGTACCGACCCCACTAATACCGTCGCCACTACACACAACTTATGCTGCACTTCAAATTTCATAACAAATATGAGCGATCTTCAAACGGTCGTAAGAACAAACAAGGTCATCATGAGTTGAGTTACTCAATGGATTGAAATTTTTCGCAAAAAATTTTTCGTCTAGGACCAAATGCTGTGACGGACGGACGGAAAATAAGTTTAGAGATGTGGGCTAAAAGCCTGGGTGCGTGACCACTGTCACCCTTGGAAGAAGTGAAACTTCTATAGGTATCAAGTACCAAGTACTATGTTCTGCTCTTGAAAAAGGTGTGTTCGTCTTTGTTCTTTTTAGATTTGTGTTACGATTTTACAGTATATTTGTGAATTTTCACATAACGCAAGTCTAATATATGGATTTAGTGCCAGCTTTAAGGGTTTTTTGTTTCAGATTTTGAGCCTATTCAACAAATGTGACGTCATTGGTTTGTCATTAATTCCCTATTCCCTGCAAACTGCTACAATAAAGTAACGGTAAGTGGAACTACCTAAACCTCGACCTAAACAACATGTCCATTGTCCATGAATAATAATTATAATCTCTCGTAATTGGTAGTCGGTCCGAGTGCATGACGTTTTCTTTTATTTTTCAGCATTTCTCGATCGAAATCTGAGGACGCTTTCCTTTGTACTGCCCTACGTCACGAAAGGAAAACTCTAGTGAATTTTAGAGTTCCACTATGAACCGTCGCGTCGACGACTCGTTTATTTCATAAGTAATTCAGTGCAGAAAAGGAAATGAAACCAAGAGTTGATCGCTTTGGAAATCTTGTTGTATATACCCTCGTAGAAATCGAATTACATAAAAGAATATGTAATTGGAAAATCATTACATTTCAATAATTGCATGACTGGGAAGGCGGACATCCTCCTTTCTCCGGCAAAACAGCATTTGGCACCAAATTTCAAGGTTTCATTTCCGAAACAAAATGGGCGCTGGATAGCAACTGCTGTGTAGCCTGTCAGCGGATAATTGGAGGTGTGCATAGTTCCTTCGCCAACTGTACAGCTGTGTCTGATTTGCGCGCCATGGTCTCCAGCGAGTTTTGTCAACCTCGAGTGGTGGTGCATGTCCGTCGTAGAAATCCACGGTTGTTTCAATGTGTCTGTGATTTGTGTGATGATGAGACAAGTCTGTTTCATTCATTGTGATATCCATTCATCTATTTCCTAAATATTCTCAGCTTTGTACAAGGTTTTCTGGTTACTATTTTGTTTGAATTAGCGGTGTTTTTACAAGACAGAGATGCTCTCATGTTCTTGGAATTGTCTGTACTGTGTTGATGATTATTTGTAATTTGGGGAACTTCATCGTATCGTCACTGTTTTGTTTGTATTGCTATTTAGGATTCTCTGTTTCACTAGAGATTTTATGTCATTATTTTGATCCGCTTTATTTATTAACTTATATCCGTGTCACTTTGTGCCTGTCATGCCTCATTATTTGAAATCGGAACAGCAGACCACATTTCATTTTGTTGATGCTCATTGTAAATTGCGCTAGCGAGAATGAGACAGCCTTGGTAAATTTTGCGACACCAAATAGCATTTTCCTAGTTTGTATATTTTTGTATATGTATGTAAAAGTCGTACCCATAGAACATCATCCCTCTCGTCCAACGTGGGTGTATTTATTTATTTTGTGGGGTCCCGGGAAACTACTGGAGAGGGGTGGGACTGGAAATCAAGAATTGCGAGGACGGTGATTCAATCAATTAAATCAAGTGACAGGCCGTTGCTGTTGCTTGAAATTTAGTACCACAAAATACCGCAAGACTAAATCAACTTCAAACCCCTTGTCACTTTGGTGTCTCCCGAACTCATTCAGAAACTCTCGAACCATCTGACATTATTTCCAATCTTCCCCATTTGCTCCGACACTCTCAAATTATCGGCCATTATTGCACGTCTTCCTTATTGTTCAGAAACTCTCAAACCATGTGCCATTATTTCCAATCTTCGTTATTGTTCAAAAACTCTCAAATCCTCTGCCATTAGTTCCAGTCTTCCTAATTAGATCAAAGACTCTCAAATGATCTATACTGATTTCTACATGATTCGAGGGGGCTGTGTTTCTGGTCGCCATAGGCCGATCGCGGCCTGAATCGCAGCCCACTAGAATCATGTAGAAATCAGACAGCCTTTACCATGATTTCGAGTTCTGTTTGGCATTTTTGATATTTTTTTTACTGAATGTAGAGCAGAGGCAACTGTCCAATCTATGTTTACTAGACCGATGATTGTAGAGTAGGCTGCAACTCTAGCAAGACGAAATTATCTCTTGGGCTTAGGAATTTTGTTTCAGCGTCTCGTGTACCTTGAGGGAATGAGCTTAAACAAAAATGTTGACGATGCATAAGTTCTTTCGTAAGTTCGTTGAGAAGAAACCAAACTATACACAGGGGTTTCTTGGGCGAGTTCTCCCCCTGGGTGTCTGTTTTTGAATCCGTCACTCTTCGTTTTTCTTTTACTGACAGTTTGACATGTTTTATTATTTTTCTTGCATTATATTTATTGATTTTCGTATTGTATCGTATCGTCTTCTTGCATTGATTTTATAGATTTTTCTTGTTTTGTTTGTGTGACATTTTGTCATCCCGTCAATCTTCTTGTGTCAGGTGTTTTGAGGAAAGAGACAAATTTATTTGAACTTTGCTGGCAAGTGAAATAAAATATTGAAATCCACTTTGTTAGTCCATTTATCCGTGTTTCATTCTATTTACAGCAGTTTTCCCTAATTTGCGTTGTCGTCTAGAACAAAGAACTTCAGACGTAGGGTCCGTAAGAAAAGAGGACGGCAACGATGATCACAGCCAAAATCGTTTGAAAGTGGGTTACATTACAATACAGTGTCGAAAATTTGCGCCCTCGGAATTTAGTGTAGTTTACGAAAATGCTCGGGAAGTATCCAAGAAATCAAATGAAAACATTGATCCATTATATTTGAAGATACATAGGCTTGAAAGGAAGTTCTCCGGACCTTTTCTACGTGTATCATTGTCTTCCATTCCTTTCCTTTTTCAACTTCAAATTGGGACTGACCAATTTCAAAATGGAATAAACAATTCCAATTCGGGAGTTGCCAACTTCAAATTGAGGATGAACAATTCAAAACTGGCATAAATAACTTCAAATCAAAACCGATGAATGACTCAATTTGAAGAAGAACTGACTACTTCTTCTAATGAGTTTCGACCTTTATGACTTATCTTGTATAGTATAGAATTTACACCCATCCCAGATAGCCTGACATTAGAAGTTTCACTTCGAAAAAGCCAGCGATGAGAGATAACTCTGCAAACTTGACGACGATAGCTTCCAGAAAGAGCCAAAATCTTGAACAAAATGTCTGTGTTATCACTAACTTTTTTAATCCACGCTTGACACTCTTAAAGTTGACGCTCAACGATGTGCTGAAGTTACGGAGAAAGAAAAAAAGACGCACGCGAAATCCGCGAATTTCGTATAATAAATTCAAACGGGAAAACAATATCTGTCGTGTAAGTGTGTTTAGCTCATCCCTTTATATGCAGCTTCCTGTTCCAATATCAAGTCCCAAATAGGATGTGTACACTTTAGGGAAATAAGATCTGGGTTCTAGAAGGAGTTGCCGCTGCCGCCGCCGCCGACGACTATACGACTACGACGAAGACGACGCCGACGACGGTCGCCTAATTTTGTTACCCTTTCATCTTTTCCTCCATCCAGTCCTTCCCGCATTCGACAGTGACAGACAGTGTGCGGCGTGAATCTAATTTTCGGGATCAAACGGCCCTCATCTGTGTTTGCATGTATATCTTAGTTTGCAAATGGAATTCGCCCGCTGATGCTCCTTATGACTTTATACAAAATCCCAAAGCCCAAAGTCATATGTTGCCCGTTCGCATCGACGGCGGGTTAAAGCACAACAACGAGCACAACATGGTGTCTTCGACAGAAAGCAGAAATCGACTCGTCCAGGCAAAAGTATACAAAAGAATTTCAATCAATTCGAATCACAAACAATTTCAATTCATTGTCGCGTTCATCAGAACGGAGCACTCACAAAGCAGATCCACACGATTGATCAAAATTGAAATATTGTCAAATGGTCTGATCTGGCGCTACTCGGCCGCTTACTTCACATAAATTCAGCCATTATAATTTTATATAATATAGCCCTCATTTGTACCTACTAAGCTCTCTGAAATTGAAATACCTTTCTTGTGTTTTGTGAGTGACTCCAAATACCATTTTCATATTTTTCATTTTCACATAATGTGTTTCTACCCGTGCAAGTCATATCCCTTGGCCAACGCTTTCTTCCGCCCAACATAAGTTACTGCTTTCTAATTTTGTACGTGTCTATTGATGAGTTTCGATGGATTCCGTAAGGATTCATATTAGGAAGATTTCTTTTACAACCCAATGAGCCATTTTTAGAGGATATCTTGCAAAAAAAATGTGACCATTTTCGCACTTATTCACACTGCTCATCATCCTTTTGTCTAAGAAACGCAACACAGTAGAAAGAAAACAGAAAAATTATAATTTTATGTTTATGTTCATGTGTATTTTTATTATAAAATATAATTATATTTTATAATAATTATGGTCGAGAAAACTATAATTGTTATTATAACTCTTGGCAATAATGTTACTGCTGGCTTTAAAGCAGATTATAGTAATTCAAATGAATAAATAGGAGCTTGATGATGACGAAATATAGGACACAGTTCAAAATTATCTATGGCATTCTAGCAATTTGCTGATTGCATGGAAATGCGTATGTATTCATCTGCAAACTGATTATTTTACACAGGGATGCCTGTATAATAAGCACTCCGTTCGATGTAATCCCCGTGAAATTATTTATTTATTTATTGAAATACCTACGCAAACAACGGAACAAGTATTTAAATAAATCCCAAAGCTTATTCACACGAATTCATTTCGAAATCTGGGCTTAAAATAATGCCCGCCGTCCCGGTAATTGAATGAAATTGCGTGATGATTGCTCAGTAAGCGTTTTAGGAGCTTATACGGTTTTCATAAATATCGACAATAAAATATGTACTTGATGAATCTAATTTAAAAAGACCTGTAACAAGCTTGGTGTTTGAATGCGGGAAACTCGAAGATATAAGTTTTAGAATTCCCCTGCCGCCAAGAGAAAATTTTGTGCACCAGCGAATCTGTTTCTTGTACGGAGTTTTATCTGCGTACGGACATAAAAGCTCTTGCATCATATAACGCTTGTTGCTGGAATTCTGAACGAAACGTAACGGACGCGCCATCATAAAATTGTTATTAATTCGCCGAAAACCCCCTTTTCCGGCTCCCGTGTTGGTGGGTATGGGTATAGTACGGTGGTAGTGACCTCTCTCTCTCTCTAAAATTGATTTTTGCAAGACATGCCATCCCGACGCGGCCCGGGTGGGTGAGTTTCCAGCTCTCTGTTTGTTTTTCCTGCGGCGTTTATTAAAGAAATCTTAGTCCGTACATTTATTATTAAGGACCTCCGGGTGGTGGATGCTTGCTTGATGCCTTCTGGCCTCGAACTCCTTCCTCTTTCGATGGTCCGGGACTCCTTGCAGAGGGGAAGGAAGCCGGCACTCTAATAAACAATGCTAACATCCTGTAAAACGCAATGAAGCGTAAACGCACAAGGGATGGATAGAAACTCATCGAGGGTATAGTAAGTGGATGTATTAACGGGACGGTAATTAAGAGACTTTCGAAATGATCGTAGCGGATATGACGCATTAAGAAATTTTATCTGCAATAACTTCGTTGAACGGCCGTTCCAATTCAGCACCAGAGATGCTGTTGTTGCGCCAGCTTTTGGGAAGCCATTTGGCAAAGCCATGGGCAATCTGAGTGATGATGTCATCTCCCTTGACGCCATAATTAAATTGATATAGAAACGTCACTGTAAGGCCGCAATTAATACATTCATAATAATCATTCTGTGTACATCGAAGGGCAGTCCTATCTTTTCTCAATTTGTTGTTTAGGTATATAGGGACGCTACCTGAAGACCACCGTACCCAGGGCCGATTCTGAGTGGTGTGCTGGGTGTGCCCCTGCACAGGGGCGGCCAAAATTCAAGGGCGGCGAAAAGTCGCCAATTTTTTCTAACGAAAAATTGAGTGTCGAAAAAGGAACTGATGTTATGATTTTTGAGACCGACGGCAGCCGCCCTGCGTAAATTGTGATTTTTTAGTGCTGAAAAAATACAACAGGTTGTCAAGAATGGAGGCAAGACGACCGCCCTGCGTCAACTATTATAGATATTAGACTCCTTTCTTAGATAAGTATCTGAGGAAGAGCAAGAATTTTCATCTCTTGGTAACATTTCCGATAGTCTGTTTGAAATCGGATCGGCGTGAAAAAATGCGGTGTAGTACAAAAAAAATTCACAACTTTCAAAAAAACCGCACTACGATCAAAATTCAAAAACTGTTCAGAGATATTGATATGTGCTTTTTAAAACTGCAATCAGAAAAAATCTGGGATCTTTTTCACAGAAGCAGGGCATTGAATGATGTGGACCGGTTTTGCACTTTTTCTGTTTTCACCCTGTATAGCTCACTCAACGTTGTTCAACCTCTGTACCATCCAAGTATCTTACAGCCAAAAGAACACGTTATCCAGCATGACCACGATTTCCAAAATTGATCCATTTTTACCTGAGATATTCACATTTGAAGTGAGGCAAAATTTTCAAGTGAATCAGTTCAATTATTGCCCAGTTTATTTGAACAGCTTTATCTGATTCCATTCAACTACAAAATCAATATACTTATCTATGAATTGGTATAAGTGCCTAAAAACTCATCTATAGGTCGCGGGAACATAACCGTCACCTTGGCACCCGCTATGGCAACGTTGCAAGTATGCCTGACGTGGCAACTGCGCAATGCGCATCCTTCTCGTCGTTGAATTAACATAAAACGCTCGCGCAAGCGCAGACAAGGTGCCAAGGTACCGCTGTAGAGACTCGTTTGTTTTTAACATTTCTCAGACAAATCTTGAGTTTAGCACAATTATTTTTTTGATCAAGTGGCAATTGTTCAATAAATCATCTACATATATAATTTATTACAACTAAAGGAAACGGTATTCACAAGTACTAGTGAAAATAACATTATACCGTATACCCATCTTTAGCACGCGATTTTTGCTCCCGCGACCTATAGGTGTGCCGAGGGATATGCTAAAGTAAGGTGGCCATGAACGCACCTTGATCCTCAGCGGAAAATAAATTATAATTGGTCATAATTTTGTTCAAAATGAGGGAGGCTTTGGCGGTTTTAGGCCCGCAAAAGTGAAAAAAATCGCCTGCGGTGCAATTTCTAGAGAGCCCAGACGCCCCAGCTAGAAAATTGCTGCGGGGTTACAGCTGGCGGGCGGCCAAATATTTTTCGCACAAGGGCGGCCGACGAGCCAGAATCGGCCCTGACCGTACCGTACCTGTACCGAATCGTATTAATTTTTTTATTATTCTTTTGAATTTAGGTTGTACCCCTTGCACTAGAACAACAGTTTATTGTGCTCTGTGCCCCTTGGATGTTTACTTCATAAGCTCCGTTGCCTCAATAGAGAAGTCGAGTACGAGACTTATGGGTTTGTTTGTTATCTCCCCTAGTTCTTTATACTAGCTCCAAAGTACGAATGTCTGACTGCTCCAAGAGCAGGGCACTGACATAGTATGTGGAGAGGAGTTTCCTTCCCTTTGCTACATAGGCTACAGTCAGGGTCGTCTTTTACCTTTATGGTGGTAAGATGGTTCATGAGCGAACAGTGTTCCGTGAATAGTCCAAGTGCCCATCTTAGCTGGTTCTTGGCCAAGATTTATAGTATGGGGGCATAGGTCGTGCAGTGTGCAGCTTCGTGAAGATATATAGAGTTGTGTCTTAATCGATTTCTGGGGGATCAAGGACTATGAAAAATTATGATGGAATATTGGCATTTACTGCAGGCAAATATGGTGGAGGCGCCAAAATTGGCTTTATCTGGTAATAAAAAACTGGCTGTAGCTCGTTTGTTTTTTAACGGATTTCAACATCTAACACGTCAATTTGTAAACAAAAAATATAGTAGCTATAGTATGTCGAGGGGATCATTCCCGGTTTGAGTCGCCACGTTTTTCCTATCATTAGCCTACATGCCCAAGGAGCCCGTGTGGCTTTGATAGTTGTTTTCTCCAAATAGGCATTGAAGTTCAACTTGGTGTCTAGGAGCGGTCCCAAGTATTTGACCTCTTTGCAGCGGTTCCTTCCCCCACAATCGAAGTACCCTCAGGTCTTGAAGTTTTCTTCGTCTTGTGAAGGCAACCACTGTTGACTGTTGTTTTTGCGCGGTTCACTGTTAGCCCCTCTGTAGCGAACCACCCAAGTGAACCCAATGCATGTAAGGAAAGACCTAATCGGTGTTGCAACGGATGTCGTCGCAAATAAAAATACCTATCGATAAGGTAACAAGTCTAGACACTGAATGTGCGATTTTCGTGTGAAACCGCGCGGCTTCAATAACAAAAAGCCCAGGGTAGCACACCTCTACTATTCTCCGGGCTCATTGCATGAAGTGCGAGACTGCCCCTCCTAACCCACTTACGAGAATGTGATGTCCAGTTCTCAGAGAAGGCTATCCACCACAGGCTCCACAAGCGACGTGACAACACCCCGCTCTGCAGATAACCCTTTGCAACGGCCAGTCGACCACCTCCCTGGTTACGTTGCCCAGTGAGCTCGTAATTTTTCTGTCTTTATCACAGATATGATCCAATTCGCGACAGATCGACCAGCTCCCCGATTTACAACAGCTTTTTCAATGGAGTTGAAAGAGGTGTTGTCGAAACTTCCCTCTTTATCCAGAAAAGCTCCCAGAGCAACCTCTTGATTATCTAAAGATCTTTCAATCCTGTGTGTGAGTTCATGTGCATTCAACTTGCAGGATTTTCCTGCTTGGTATGCGTACTGATGTCAATGTAGAGGTGTTTTGCCCAGTACATCGTCTCGGATATACTTGTCTACCAGTTTCTCATCATCTTGGGCATAAAAGGTGTCAAGCTTATTGGACGGAAGACTTTTCCCTGGGCGTATGAATCTCGCCCTGGGCTTTGGTAGGAAAGCTACCTTTACTTTCCGCCAATTTTGTGGCACATAGCTCAGGGCCAAGCTGGCCCTGAACAGTGTACACAGGTGTGAGCCTAGTTCTTCAATGCCTGTTGCAGCATTACTGGTAGTATCCCATCTAAGCCCACAGACCTATATGGTGCGAAAGACTTCACAGCCCATACGATCTTGGTTATGCCGACTAGCTTGTTAGCAGATTTCCAGTTTTCTCTAAACCCCCCTTTACGGTGAGCCTGTTGAGGTAGACTGTTTGTTTTGCTTGCAAGGATACGTTTGCACCCTGGGAAGTGTGTCTCCAGTAACAAGTCCAGAGTCTCCTCCCCAGATGCAGAATAGTCTCTCTGTGGTTTTTGCAATGAGCCCAGTTTGCCCTGGTTCTCTTTTGTAAGGCCTTTTGAAGTCTTTCACATTTTGGAGACTTCCCAATCTCTTCACAGCGCCTCCTCCAAGATTCTTCTTTTGCTTTTTTGATGGCAATCACATATTTCAGACAAGAAGAATTGTATTCTTTCCATTCGCCAGTTATTTTGGCCTTGTTGAAGCTCTTCCGAGTTGCTGCCCTCAGTGAGAAAAGTTCCGGATTCCACCATAGGGCCTCTCGTTGGAACCTTCTCTTTTTTACTGGATAGGCATTCGTAGGCATTTAATATGGTTGATTTGATAGTATCATTCATCAGTTCTACGTCCACGACTGGGGTTTGAAATTTTGACGGACATTCATCCAGCCCCTGCTTCAGCCTCTGCCTGAAGAGAGTCTAATTACAGGTTCTTGGGTTCCTGTATGTGCTTACTTCCCCCAGTGGAGACATTGTGCTGATACAAGAACCTTGGGTCCATAGGGGGACTATCGGAGGACTGGGGATGGCAGGAGACTGGGAATTCAACAGCTCAGGCGGAAACCATCTCAGAGGTTGCATTTTAGCAAAGAAGATTCATCCCTTGCTGCCCAATGTGGCGACTCAGCACGAGAAACCTGATGGAATCAAAGACGAACACCAACATGGAAGGGAGCAAGCGGCACCTGATGATAGGTGCAGCATACCTCTCATATGACCAACCAGGACAATCAACGACCCCATAGGTGGAGGAACCGGTGAATTTCTGCGAGGAAAGAAAAACACAACTAGTGCTCTGCTGTGACTCGGATGCACACCATACAATATGGGGAAGCACAAACAATAGCAAAAGAGGTGAGTCACTGTTAGAATTTATTATAGATAACAAACGAGAAGTAGCAAATAGGGGAAACAAACCTACCTTTGTCACACAGAAAAGGAAGGAAGTAATCGACATAACGATCTGCACACCAAAAGCAAGCAGCGAAATAAGTGGGTGGCATGTGTCAATGGAACATACATTCGCAGGGCTCGATACCAAGTTGCAGGCGCAAAGTTTGGGACAGCGTAACTCACAAAATACAGCGGTCAAATTGATTGGTAAGCTGCAAGTACCTACTCACTTACCTATACCTAGTCTTTTGAATATATGTTTATCAAAATTATTGTGTATGATGGCGAAAATACGGAGAACTTGTAGGTACCTATTTATTTATTTCTGGATTAAGGGCTCAATTTCGTGGGACGTGAAGTTGAAATTTGACCTATTTAAACCAAAAGATCAAAACGCTGAAGTAGACTTCCAAGATTTTCAAATATACAGGATGTTTCGTGTTAGATCGCAAACGTTTTGACTTTTGACAGTGGATAAAGCATCAAAAAATAAGTGAACTTTCTCCAAAAAACATCGTTCAAAAACGTACAAAAACTGAGGTAAAGCCATTCAAAGTTGAAATTAAAATACCGTTTTCCTCACATAATTTCCACACCGTTGAGCCAATTTGCCTCAAATTTTACATAGCTCGTCCCTGTTATCTTCCATAATTTCTACGTCACTGACTATTTTGCAGAAATACCTAAGCACTTGAATTCTGCAATCAATTTAGAAGTAAAAGCTACTCTTGATAAATTTTGATTAAAAGCTTCCTTGTCAATATATTTGGATCCGAATGTCTGAAAAACATGTTGAAAACGCCAATTCCAAGAAATTGAAGATAATGATCGGGGAAAAGTCGTTGAACCAGTAGAACCTTCCACCTCCCTTCGTCAACGTTTTGTTAACGCCAAACTGCCCTTCGGCGGCGCCATCGTGCACCCCCTTTCAGGACCTACCTCGCACTAGTTTCTCGATCAGCATCCATTGCAAGACTTCCTGCCTCCCATCCAGACTTCTCCATACTCTTCTCAAGAGCTCTTTCTCCATTCCCAAAGACTTCCATTGGGCCCAAAGTCTCTTAAACTCTTGTCCTTCTCCTAATATCTCTGCCCGTTGCCGTTTTGTCTAAGATCTTTTTGCCAGCAAGCCAATTAATAGAAAATCTTTCCGTTGCTTTTTTTCCACCGCAGCTGTAGTCCAGCTCTATGAAATCTCTACTCAGGTTGCCCAATCCGATCGATGGTCCAACTTCTTGTAATGCTTTTAGCCGTCCCTACTTAGCCTTCAGGAAAGAACGTCTGTATTCGAAAACAAGAATAGAATCTTGTTCTTGGTCGCTTCATGCAACGGTTTAGCATTTTTGACAAACTTCTCCACAAATCTCTGTTATGAGTCCATAAACCCAAGGAAACTTCCGACCTTGTCCTGATTAAATGCTCCTCGAATGTTCGACCGATGATTATCACGTCGTCGAGGTGAACTAACCAAGTTTTTCACGTGAGACGTTGCAGGACACACTTCATCACGCGTTCGAACATACCCAGTGCATTACAGAGCACCGATACAACCAATTTATGATTAAGAATGGGATCTTTATTCTGTCCTCGGGATGCTGTCCAACTTGCCAATATAGCCACCTGCCACTCTCAAGGTGCCTATTTTGGGGCCTCCATTATATTTGTCTACAGCAGATACGGATCCAGATATAATGGTCCACCATATTTTTTCGTGGTTCCTGATGGCCCAAGGATGGATTGAGATAGCTCCAATAATGGTCACGAAGCTACACAAGGCGGTGAGGCAGGAGCTTTTCTTGACTCTGAACTGTTGATTGACTTCGCGAATATTGCGTTAAGCGTTGTGCAGGACTGCAGGTGTGTGGCTTCCTTGCGCATGGTGAGTTCCAGCGAGTTTCATAACAATACAGTCGTCGATAATTCTGGTGGTAGGCATTGTTGAATTTATTCCGAGAAAATCGGAGTGGCAAAATTCCGCAATATCGATGTTACATCAGCAGCAAACCCTTAATCAGAATTTCTCCGGGCGGCGGGGACGGCGATCGTACGCTGCGAAAGCTAAGACAAATAATGACGAAACCTATCTGCACTCTAAGAAAACAAACACCGTCAACCCTTTGTAGCGGGGACAGAAATTTGTTCCTAAATAAATACGAAATCGTTCCAAACTAAAACGGCGCCATAGAACATCTCCGGCTCTTATTTTCGAGCGCTTTGTCTTGTGCGATGAGTACGCCGTCCTTTTGCAAACAATAAAATACCTCAAATACAAACGGTGGCGGCGAAGCTGCGCTGCGCTGAGATGCGAATTTACCAATTTTATTTCCAAGGAGGTGTCTGTATTATTATTTTTGTAAACTTCACCCGGTTTATTTACATTCGTAACTTACCAACGCCAACGTAGGCAGTGATTTTTGATTTGGCTAAACAGCCAGATAGTACAGTCGACCGATACATTAAAATAGGGTTCACCTTGCAAAAGGTCGCGGAGATTCGAAAATTTGCAGTCTGGTGCAGTTTTGTGTCCTGATTAACATACTGAGTTTTCGAATTCGGCAAGTCGCCGCTCGCTCCTCCACATTGGAAAGATGGTGCCGAAGGACCAAAAAAAAAACCAATTTTTACCAATTCACTGTTTATCGTCGTCTCACCTACCGCAATTGAACCCTATGACTTTGTTGAAACTATTGATGCATTTGCTGCTACCCCAGTCCCATTCTTCGCGGTTAAAGACAAATAATTCCTTTGAAAAACATCACGTTTTTCTTGATTTTGAAAAGATTTTTTTCTCACGCGGAAATATGACCAGCTGACCTGACTTGAGTGAATTTCGATCAGCTTCTTTCTTCTTGATCTAGTTTTCATCTCATATATAGTTTTCATAACATCATTTGTTGAAAAGGTGCACTGCAAGAAATGTTCAATTACCAACACCAAATTCAACGTTATTTTTTCATTATTGCCATCGATCATGGAGCTCAATTTCAACAGGAATTGATAGCTTGGATTGTTTTCTGTTTATTCAGCATGCGATCGAATTTCGAAATTCACTTGGGAGTACGAAATAAGAAACCTGAACTGGTTGTTCTGTCACTCATTGTTTTTGGTTTTGTAGTGTTGGTTACGACTATTTTCAGGTGTTCAGATGCAGCTTTGCAGATTTACGCGCACTCTGAAAAGAATTTATTTTTCGCTATTCTTACGAGCATTTGGTGATTCGGTCCATGCTGTATGAGCAGAAAACAGTCCAACGTATCATTTCCTGTGGAAATTAAAATTCCTGATCGTTGGCAATAATGAAAAAATGACTGTTGATTTGCTGTTGGCAATTTTACACTTCCTGCAATGCACCTTGTCAACAAATGCTGTTAAGAAAATTATGAGACCAGGACGAGCTCAAGAAGAAAGGAGCTAATCGAAATCAACCTGAGTTAAGTCAGTTTGTGATATTTCCGCATGAGAAAAAAATCTTTTCAAAATCAAGAAAAACTAGACGTTTGTCAAGGGAATTATTTCTTTTTAACCGCGAAGAATCGCACTGGCCTGGCAGTAGATGCTATCAAGGGCTCCACTACAGTCATGTGGTTCCGCATTGCGGTAAGTCAGACGGCGATGCAAAATATAGATTAGTGAAAAGTGGCTCTTTTTGGGTCTTTCGGCACCAACTTTCCGATGTGGAGGACCAAGCGGCGGCTCACCGAATTCGAAAACTCAGTATGTTAATCAGGACACAAAACCGTACCAGACGGCAAATTTTCGACTCTCCGCGACCTTTTTGCAAGGTAGAACCTACCTATTGCCTGGACTAAGAACACTGCTGCACTATGTAGTGACGTAAGGTGAAAAAAAAAATGCTACGAAGACCCCGGATGGCTTTTTTTTCAATTCGTTTATTTAACTTCAGCCTATTTCCGCAACGAGGCCTGACACCGACGCTGGTGAATGCTTTCCTCCACTATACCGGAAATTTTGCCGAACGCCCCTGTTTGTCCCAACACCAGGGTAGGGATTTTTAATGACCACCAACATCGCATGGGCTCGGCACCATCGTTCGTATTTTACGTGCTATGCGACAACACAGCGCGTCTTGCATTTAGGAAGCATTCCAACTAAAGCAAGAAGCTTGTTTCCGAGGCAAAAATCCGTCCCCGGCGGCGATGGAACCCGCGAACTCTGGAGTGGTAATCGAACGCGCTAACTACCACACCACAAGCTCCTCACCCGGATGTCTTCTTGAACCCATATAGACGGTTCCTCTTAGCCTGAAATGACTTCACTTATCACTTTCCAGTGCCGTCCCAGGAAATTAAAGAAGCTGTTACGGCGTTCGGTTTTATTTTTTACAGTTAGTATTCTTTTACCGCTTGCATTGTGTTCAAAGTACAACAGCTTTCTTCATAAACAGAAATTTGATCTGATTGATGAAATCTAGCTCACGGTAGTGTGTCATTTGCAATTAAAAAATCATTCATTTATTCTCATAATGCGTATTGCCGCCGCTAGACTAAGCTTTCGTTGATGTTGTGGTGCTAGTGACCCGACAGGAATGGTACTCGACTTGGCTAAACGTCGTCATTGTATCCGTTGTGGGGCGCTCTCGTTGTCGTTTTTCTGTTCTGTCATTTTTATGTTTCATGTTCGCATGTGCAGACGATTACGGTTATATTTTTGAATTGAAACAATTTTTCCAAGTTCCGAGCTGTTTTTTTTTGTTAATTTTTACTCTTTGTTGATTTGTTTTTGTTATTTTGGTTTTGTTTTTGTTAAATTTTTGTAGTTTATCCGAAAATCTGTCACGATGACACATTCTCATGATTATATGTATGGACGGACGGACATCGTCGGCTCACCGGCATTGCAGGAGGATAAAATAAAATAATCATTATTGTTATTATGGTATTACACTTTGTGGAGAATATTATTGATAAAAATAGATATTTATTGTATCAGGAGTATAAGTGAGACGTTATGCGAAGGAATATGGGAGTTTAAGCGCCGAGCGCAGCGAGAAAAGAAACAGAAAGAGTCAAATCGTGAACAAATCGTGTCGTAAGCATATCTATCATTAGAAACGACTCATAATCTAGGAAAAAAACAAGAAGATACAAACAGGGCCGATTCTGGCTCGTCGGCCGTCCTTGTGCGAAAAATATTTGGCCGCCCGCCAGCTGTAACCCCGCAGCAATTTTCTAGCAGAAGCGTCCGGGCTCCCTAGAAATTGCGCCGCAGGCGTTTTTTTTTCACTTTTGCGGGCCTGAAACCGCCAAAGCCCCCCTCATTTTAAACAAAATTATGAACAATTCTGATCTATTTTGCGTTGAGGATCAAGGTGCGTCCATGACCACCTCACTGCATATCCCTCGGCATACCCTATAGATGAGTTTTTAGGCACCTATACCAATTCATAGGTAAGTATATTGATTTTGTAGTTAAATAGAATCAGGAAAAGCTGTTCAGATAAATGGTTGTTTATTTATAAGAAGGCAAAACCCAGAAGAAGGTCATATAATCATTGGTAAAATACCTATAATCTTGAAAACACAACAACTTGCAAAATTCTGAAAACAAAAAGAACTTATGACGAACCTAATACATATTTGGTATATAAAAGGTGAGTACCAGGTCTATGAGTAGTAGGTACTAGGTATACCTATACCAAGGGTCGGTATTTGGTATTTCCATTCCCTCAAAAAGTTTTGAATAGGCTAATAAACCCTGCGTAGAGCGTAGAGCGTAGAGCGCAAAGTTCATCAGCCAAACAGACTATCCGAAATGTTACCAAGAGATGAAAACTCTTGCCCTTAGATACGTATCTGAGAAAGAAGCCTGATATTTATAATAGTTGACGCAAGGCGGCCGCCTCGCCTTCATTCTTGACAACCTGTTGTATTTTTTCGGCACTGAAAAATCACAATTTACGCAGGGCGCCGGCTTCGGTCTCGAAAATCATAATATCAGTTTCTTTTTCGACACTCAGTTTTTCGTTAGAAAAAATTGGGCGTCTTCTCGCCGCCCTTGAATTTTGGCCGCCCTTGTGCAGGGGCACTCCCAGCACACCACTCAGAATCGGCCCTGGATACAAACCGTTAGGGAGCGGAGCAAGAGTACGAAAAGAACACCTTTTCGAACGTTGTTTGCTAATTGATTTATACCTATAGTAGTTTCACTTCTTCCGAGGGTGACCATGGTCACACACCCACGTTTTCTATATTATATCTCTTTCCAGACTATATTATGGAATGTCCACAACTTCATACTTGTAAATCCAAAAGCCGTGTACCTAATGATGGACAAGAAGTTGAAGTAAAAAGTAGGGCGATATTCTCGGCTTGTTTCGATCAAGCCAGCAATCTAGCTACCCTTTACACTAACCACTAGACACCACTCGACTATATCCTCATCAGCACAATGCAGATTGTGCACCTTCAGCAATCTTTACGGGGTTAGCCGAAAAAGTAGTAGCACGATCGCTAGGTCGGCAAACTCCCGGAAAGAATGAGGTGGAAATACTATCTGGCGTGGAACCGGAGGAAACTTTCCTGCCCGGCACGATGACGACGGAGGCCTGGGCCGTGATAAAGTGCGGCTTCGGACATACCCATCCCCGATAGAACAACGAGCATCACGCCCCAAATAACGCCGTATTTATGTATTTCTTTATTTCGAACTACGTGCACAACTCTCTCTTCCTGCGCGCGCTAATCATCGGACCGAATCCGGGTCCATGCGGTAGGGTTGGAAAGTGGTTTTCCGCGAAATGGGCCGTTTCTTCCGGTCAGCGACGGGGTAATTTTATTTGTGGTGCGCGACACACCAGCCACACAGACATTTTCCAACAGCGAAAACTAGGTGACAATACGGCACGTACAACAATGACGGTTTTATGAACTTGTGCGGAGTTATTGCCATCAAAAATACGCTTCCGTTTCTTTTGGGAATCATAAGGTGGAAGGGCGATGAAAAGTGGCATGGCGCCGGAGGAATCGCCATCGCCGTTTTCAGTCGATATAATTTCATGGCGATTTCACTGAGTGTGCCGTTTTAATTCGCGTGTCCGTGACAGGGAGTAGTGACATGAAGTGAGCGGCAGGACCGCTGTACTCCTTTTCGCCAACAGAGATAGATATACACGATCTTCATAGCAGAAGCATTTCAGTTGTCTTTAAACCTGCACGTAGTCGAGTGCTTGGTGTAACGTTACTTCTCGTGTTACGATACGGTACGTACCTATGCCTATGGTTTGACGGCTCGATACGAAGTTGGGGCTGAGACCGCCGTAAGTGCGGTTACCATAGCAACCGCGGAGGTGGTATCATAAGCATGAACTCGGCATTACACCTCTGCTGTGATAATTACCCTATACCATGATGCACCAGTTGTTCAAATTCACCGGTGATTGACCAGCTAGTTGTAGTAACTGAATTATCGTAAACGATTTTGAACAAATGGACCATAACCAGTCTTTTAACCTTAACCGGTTATTGGTTGGTTAATCGTAACCGGTCAAGTCGGTTAACCTTAACCGGTTATTGGTTGGTTAATCGTAACCGGTCAAGTCGGTTAACCTTAACCGGTTATTGGTTGGTTAATCGTAACCGGTCAAGTCGGTTAACCGTAACCGGTTGACAGCACTAGCCTGAAGGCATCAATAACCGTAGCACGAATACTGATCGATAGTTTGCTCAGAATACAAACAAGTGAGTATGCCTTCACGTGCGTGAGTCTCAGTAGCGCATTTTCTCAAAGAGGCATATTGTGAACGTAAAGAAATTTGGTTGAAGGAGAAACACCATTTCTTGCCCACTTTCTTCATTCGAAACTCATTGTGATATTGTGTTATCAGAATGGGGTACTTGCCAATGAAATAGATTTGATTGAAAATTCTTTCACTTATCAATATATTTTTTTGTTTGAGGGCGGGAGCTGGGAGCGGCGACTAATCAACAGTAGTCTATTCTTTTCCATTTTTAGTCGGCTATCCATATAGCGAAAGAATTAGATCGCTATGTCTTCGGGCTTCGGGTTCAAGTTTTCCATTCATCTCTTACTTTGAGGGCAACGTGTGGGGGTGGCAGCATTCGGCAAAGTAACTGTTGGACAGTTTTAGTTGAGAGTTTCTAAATGTTTAAGGAAATATGACAATCAGTGGAAATTGTGAAAGTTGATTTTTTTTTTGTTTGGGGGCGGGAGCTGAAGGCGGCGACTAATCAAAAGTGGCCTATCTCTTCCCATTTTTAGTCAGCTATCTATATAGCGGAACAATTAGATCGCTTTGTCTTCAGGGTTATGTTTTACATTTATCTCTTACTTTGGGGGCGGCGTGTGGGAGCGGCAGAGTTTGGCAAAGAAATTCTTCCACAGTTTGAGTTGCGAGTTTTTGAATGTTTGAGGAAACATTAAAATGTAATTCAGTGGAAATTATTGAAAGTTGTACTTTTTGTCTTTTGGGGATGAAAGTTGAAGGCGGCGCCATGTCAAAGGTAGCCTATTCTTTCCCATTTTTAGTTAGCTATCCATGTAGCGAAAGAATTAGATCGTTATGTCTTCGGGTTTATGTTTTTCATTCATCTCTCATTTTGAGGGCAGCGTGTGGGGGCGGCAGCATTCGGCAAAGTAACTGTTGCACAGTTTGAGTTGGGAGTTTCTAAATATGAGGGAAATATGACAATCAGTGAAAATTGTGAAAGTTGCATTTTTGTTGGTTTGGAGGCGGCAGCTGGAGGCGGCGGCTAATAAAAAGTGGCCTATATTTTTTTAATTTCAGTCAGCTATCAATATAGTGAAAGAATTAGATCGCTATGTCTTCAGGTTCATGTTTAACATTCATCTCTCACTTTGGGGGCGGCGTGTGGGAGCGGCAGAGTTTGGCAAAGAAATTCTTGCACAGTTTGAGTCAAGAGTTTCTAAATGTTCGAGGTAACATTATCAGCTAAATCAGTGAAAATTGTTGAAAGTTGCACTTTTTTTCTTTTGGGGGCGGAAGCTGGAGGCGGCGCCATATCAAAAGTAGCCTATCCTTTTCCATTTTTAGTCAGCTATCCATATAGCGAAAAACTTAGATCACTATGTCTTCGGGTTCATGTTTTCCATTTATCTCTTACTTTGGGGGCGGCGTGTGGGAGCGGCAGCGTTCGGCTGAGCAAATGTTGCACAATTTGAGTTGGCAGTTCCTAAATGTTTAAGGGAACATCTCAATCAGTAACATTTGTGAAAGTTGCACTTTTTATCGTTTGGGAGCGGAATCTGGGGGCGGCGACTAACCAAAAGTAGCTTATCCTTTCCCATTTTTAGTCAGCTATTTATATACCGAAAGAATCAGATCGCTATGTCTTCGGGTTTATGTTTTTCATTTTAAAGTGATTGGGGGCGGTTTTTAGCAGTTTTTTCATGTCGGCGGCGCATATTGGAGACGGAATGTTTCTTGGCTCACGTTTATAAGTGGCAACTATGTATTATTCAAAAAATGAGAACACCAGAGCATCAGGTCTGGTAGAAAGTGCAATATTATGTTATTTCAAGTTTATCGGGGGCGGTTTTCTCTATGTTGGCGGCGCAATATAGACATCTAATATAGCCTAGCCCTCCTTTGGGAGTGGCAGCTATTTAACAGCGGAAAAATTAGAAAGCTAGGTCGTCTAGTTTGGGAGGAGTTCGAGGAACGGACGAACGGACGGACGGACGGACGGACGGACAAAGCGGTTGCAATAGCAATTTTCATCAAGATGGAAAATGCGCTAAAAACCAGAATGAAGCTCTTTCAGTCACGTTATGATAGAATGGTTTTGGAGATCCAACAGGATGATGCAACACCTGTCAACGGTCGTCGACGAGCAACAGCGAGACCGGGATCATCATCTACGGATATTCCTGATAGCATGTAGGGCTGCCATCTATCATACAACAGGAGAGCATCCAACACGTGTGACTTCTCTGCCTGTGAACTTTGTCTTGCTTGTGACTTGCAGATTTTTAAACCGGATGAGTAGGATGAACCACGAACTGTTCTGGAGTACGTGGATAACCTGAGGCAACGAATGGACAATATATTCTTGATTTCGTATTCACTTGATAAGCTATCGGAAAAGAGATTCGTATACGTAAACTCACCCTAACACACCCAAAAATTGATTTCCCAAGGCAAAAAAATATCTCTGAAGCTTAATTCGTCGTGGCAAAGACTATAATGTCGTGGACAACAGGATCAACGACGTCGTGCACCAGATCTACAGGAACCCTAAAGCCAAGATGAAAGTTGACGACGACCTAGGTCGACTGCGAGAAGAAGCGCATTTTTAGGCTGCTCAATACCGGTTCGAATTATAAGTTCCATTGACAAAATTTGTCGTATACATAGTGCCAAAATGAGCGAGAAATAAGCATAATGGGGTATAATCCAATTTGAAAAAATGGACTATGTAGTTATTTATTTTATATAAATATTATTACCCCCTAATAAGCCTGTGATAGCCTGTTTCACCATGAATATCACAATAGGGCGGTAATTCTTTTTTGAAAAAAGCAGGAGGGGACCGGTTCGTTTGAAGAGACGACCTAGTGACGTCATTGAACTGGCAACCCCGCGAGCAGAGATCACGCCCGCGAGTTGAGTTCCGATAGCAACGAAGATCTGTTTCGATCTGTTTCAAACATTCAAATCAGTTGTCAGACTGTCAGCTCTGACTGCAAATCCGTACTTACTGTTATTATTTTGTTCTTTCTTGTGCACGGTCTGCCTCTGCTTGTCTTCATAACACCAATGCCAAGTAATGCCCTGGGTAAGACAAGACATGTTTTTTTGCTAGTTGCTTCAATACCAAAGAATATGCACCCAATCAGCGGTGAGCGTCGACTTTATGGGAAGCTGTGTACATTCAGTGAATACCAACCCCAGCTGAATGGTCGGTATCCAGAACCCTTCCACAGACGAAGACAGTGGAAGTGATACTAGTTCTGATGCTTACGACTTTGAAATAACTGAACTAACTCTATCTTCCGGTGTCACCTTCGCTTTTATCTTGAAAATTAAATACTTTCTTTTCAGTTGAACATATCCGACAGCATCGCCCAGACTGCTTTTTTACCTGCTTTGTAATGAACACAGTAAGTACCTACCTATTCGTAATAGTTCTGTCAAGTCTGGAGTCTGACCGATAAAATTTGGGTGACTGTCTTATACGCCAGCATCAACCGCACTTTTTACAGTAACGAAAACAATACTAACCAGTCACCACACACCATATACGTTCCGTTTTCTAGCATTTTTGTTGAAAACGAATGTTCCTTTCCGATAGATTAAAAGTTATAGACTTATTCTGGACGAACTATGGGAGCTTCACCTTCTCGCTTCCACGTTTGAAAAAATTGTATTTGTGCAGTGAAAACTATCTGCCATCATGGTCGTCAACTTGAGTTCCCTTCCTCAAAGCCTCTGTCCTCTGTCCATAACAGATAATAACGGCTGGGTCACTTATTTCATCCACCTCAATCAGATCAAACTCCAGTTTGACGTCTAACTTGACGTCTGTTACAAAATTGTTTCAAACAGAGATAAATAAGTATTGGTTACCATCGCATCCAAAACCGCGATGTTGCCAATCAGGGTATAACCTGACTCGACCTAGGGACGTCACTGGCTCAGAAAGGAATTCTTTGCGAATTTTTTCCCGCCCTATTATGGAGATAAAAGTGAAACAAACTATCGCATGCTTATTAGGAAGTGTTCAGCTCCTTATTACCAATTAAAGAAAAAAAATTGGATTATACCCCATTATTTAGTTGCCTAGTTAGGTGCTGTCGATGTGATGCACGAATGTTGAAGATATAGCGGGATTGCAAAGAAGGAGTGGCGATGTGTGCATAGACGCAGCCAAAGGTGCGGGACGGCTTGTTGCAATGATTGATCTTACAGGTGGCTTTTGAATTTATTTGCCCAAGTCATATGTCACATCTTTTCTTGCTTTGCCTGCATTTATTTCCCGTTTGATTCAAATTTTTGCATGCTCGCGCTCCAGAGTTATGAATTTGAGAGGCGACTTTCCTGGGTTCATGTCGTCACTGTGCTTGTTTTCCGTAACGGTGCTTGTTTAGCTGCAGAGCGAAAGAGAAAGAGATAGATTCTTGAGGCGTGAGTTTCTGCCAAATCTGTGCAGATAAAAATGTGGGTAACAAAAAAAAGGAGTTAGTTGAATATGGGCTGGCAAGAGAATGAAGGTCTTTTTTCAAAATTTTTATAAAAATTTTGAGAAAAAAAATCGGTTTTTGAATTTAAAAATTTTTGAACGTTTTCATAGTTGATTTTAGATCACCCTTCTTTTTGTCAATTCTCCCACTCCATTGGTTTCCATGAAACTCACGTTGAACGAAAAAACTGTAGGAAATGCCGTTCTTAATACTTTGATGCACATACGAATTTTGATTTTTTACTGAATTTTATGCTCGTATTTTAATAAAAATATTTATTGTTGTTACAAAATCTCTTGCAGCCCTTCATTCATTTTGGAGCATACTTCGCCTCAACAATGTCTGCTTGTACTCTCAAACCATGCAAGCGGCAAATCAAAATCTGATCGAGCCTTGTTGAATCTGAATGAAAGACAGCCCTTCAATATTTCATCATGTTCCAACCCTTGAAAGTCATATAGAGGCCAACACTCCCTGGCTGCTTTAGGAATTGTTTGTTATGAATTCAATATAACCTTCATCGAATTGTGCTTCATGTTTTTGCGGTTTATTTTGGGGGTTTGTCTGATTCCTGTTTTAGGATTCAGGAGGGTCGTAAAACTCGGTAGAAGAAGTTTTAGGTCCCCAATAGCTGGTTGCAGCTTCAGGAGGACCATGTCACCTTTGTAGTTTAGGACTTTTCAGGTGTTCTCTGAATCTTTTCATGCAAAACCTCTCTTTATGGGAACCCAGAGCATTGACTGATTAATTTTGTCGCATGTGTCTACCAACTTGCTCCCTGTTTTGAGAAAAATGGGGAATGACGAAAGTGTGTACTATTGTTTGTAAAGCGTAAAGTTAACGTCCTAGCGAAAAATCCCTCAAAGCGTTAAGCAAGCGGCTTCCATTTGTTACGTGGATTAATTGCAAACTTAGCAAACATTCACAGATGTGAGGGTACCAATCTTTTGCTCATGTAATCTCAGCACACAATCAGGCAACACGCAGGGATTTCTTTGACGTATTCTTCATTATGTCTGTCTGTCAGCAAATACATCACTTTTCTCTTGTGTCAGATTTTGTGGCTTTGGATGTGGTTGAATACTTTTGAGTGATTTTTCATTTGATTTGTGTTTGCGTTTTGTTGTTTTTATTCATGTTATGCCTTTTTTTTGCGGTGGGCGGGTATCCGTGTAGTCACTGGCAGTACCTCCTTAGCGCCGTTTTAGTAGGCTAAGAGCGACGCCGGGTGATTCTCACACCACCCACCATTTTATGGACGTATCAACAGCGAGGTTATTAGCACCCTTTTTTCGGTGTCCTTCTCGTTTCACAATTTTTCCCTTGACGTGACTGCACGGTGGTACACGCCAAGGTACTAAAGAGCGCATGAAAATTTTCACCTGGCCCAGGCCGGATTCGAACCCACGATCCCTGGAATTGCTTCCAAAGACGGAGTCCGCCGCGCTACCGGCCGGGTTGTTATGTCCTTTTGTTTGTCACTAACCAAAGGTCTGTCAGTCTGATGTTGTGAGTTGTTTTGAGAGAAGAACCGCATTAATTCAAATTTTGGTAATGATTCAAGTGAACATTCGTTTTGTTTGTTTTTCATTCGTGTTTGAATTTGTCATTTAAATTATCACATCATCCCCAAAGTCAAGTTCTTATATCTAGAGTAAGAGCCTAAACGACGTAGGGAGAACATACCCAACGTAGAAATATGAGGAGGATAGGGACGTTCGAGGCCAAACGTCGAAAAGTGTGTTACATCGCACATGGCTCGCCGATGGCTCGCGCTACAACCCCAGCTTCCGAGCACAAAACATCCACTTTCCGCTTTCAATACACTACTATGATTCCTACACAATACTTCATACACTTTATATTTTCAGTAGAATGCTTTTTTGGAGCAAAATTCAAGTGACAAGCTGAGGGGATGCAGCTACGGCCGAGGCTACGGCTGATGGCACCTGCAAAGTTTTGGAGCAAAACTATCAGCGGCCATCGGCCGTATTCTCCCAGCGCCCCAGCTTGCCCCACTTTATTTTTGCTCCAAAGAATAATTCTACTGAAAATAGAAAGTGATTGGGATATTATGTTGGTTCCACAATTATTTCCAAAAACAATAAGGTATTCCCCGAAACAAAAACTAATACATTTACGTAAAACTATCACTCTTCTTGTTTGGTTGATATTTTTAACTGACATATAGAAGATGCTGTAGGTACTATAGGTATCTACCTATAGGACATTTCTGCTTCTGGTTGGAGCGGCGATTATCAACAGAGTTTGCCATTCGTAGCACTCCAGCTACCTCCCTATGCGTTGATGGTGCAGAAACGTGCAAACCCCTGTTAGCCGTAATCGCCTAAATCAGTACGTCCTGAATATTCCACAAGGGCTCTAAAAATACCGTGACTATTATCGCGGGATCGCCGGGGATCTGAATTTTTAACCAGGACCTGCCGGAGCGGGGTCGAAATCCCGCATTATGATGCGTTGCCAAGGATTTATACTTAAAACGCGCAATATTTATGAATCGTAAATCCTCGATCTTGAATCGTTCATTTATGAGGATTTCTCCGGAAAAAAATAATACGTTCCCGTAAACAGGAAAGTGGGTGTCGGTTAGTATTTTTATACATAATAAGTAAACTTACCCCTATAAAGTATCACAGAATCAAAACATTTCGATTCAATTAATTCATGGTATAGAAATGAAACGACCACGCGAAAAAACTTTTGATAAATGGCCCGTCTGCAACAATGGACGGTGATCAAAAAGTCATTAGGGTTCGTTTTGCCCGAACCCCCAGCCCCTCACGCCCATCTTCCTCCCCGGGGAGCTTTTGTCTCTGAGCCTACGCACGTCGAGAGTTGCACAGCTTCCTTGCTTTTTTCTTTTGCGCCAGAACCTTTACTGCTGCAGTTTTTCTCGTCGTCGACCTCGCCTCCTCAGCATAAACGTCTTTGAAACAGGTTTTCATATTATAAGAAATAACGTTTTAATTAATACTGGACTTTCATTATACGTGTATTCTTCTCTATCATCCATGTCAATTTATCAAGAGTCTGTTTCCATAAAAGAATATCACCGCAGTTACAACAAGAACACAACGACAAGTTGCGGTCGTTTATTTTTTGTTTCCTTCCAATTCGGGTGGCGTCTGGATTGAAATTACTTCAAGCCTCGCAGGCGGTCGCCTAGATAAATGCAGAGTATCGGGGTGCGCTTTTCCCTTAGGCCATCTCACGACGCGATGCAAGAGATGAAGATTCGTGTTGCATGCACCAAGGAAAATGGTTTTATGTCATCGTAGTCTTGCAGTCTCGGTAATCTCTTCTTGTTTGCCGCCAGAGCGGTATGAGGGTATGAAAACCATACGTAACTACCCCTGCGACACAGTAAAGCAGCGAAAAATATTGAGATGCTATCCCGCGTGGCCGGTCGTGTGATACGAAGGTTATGTCTTTCGATGACGCCCTCCAGGCCAACGACGAACATTCAACGTATTCCGACCCTTAACTGTTTTTCGTTTCTTTTATGTAAGTATACACACACAACGATAACAGCCAAATGTATATCTATGTAGAGGTGGTATATAAGGGTTTTTTACGTTTCCAGCTTGCTCTCCCATTTAAGCTTTATGGCTCACGACACACACACAAGTGGATTGTTATCGATGGGCGACCCACAATACTCATTTCTGTTTTACTTCTGACGCCTCCAGATGCGTTTGCCAAGGGTCATTGGTGATCCGAGAAAAATTGCCACTCTTTTCAGTGAAGTCCTGGGATAGTGGGTGGGTTCAGTGCCTAACTGGATGTCTTTCAATTTGATGACAATTCTACCAAAAATAATTATTAATGTTGCGATTCTGTAAAAAATCACATTCGATAAAGTCTCTGTTACGCTGTTATTACTTAGGCAACAGCCAATAGCAAACACAAATTTTTACATAAAGAGCGTTCATGGAATGTTATTTTTTTACAAAAGAGCACTATTGAATACCTGGGAATTTTGTAATTTCACGTATTTCACGTGACGCGACATATGCGTTGTTTCAAAATAACCGCATCTAGGCGGCCGAGGAATTTGACATTTAGGTTGAAAATATAGCCTTTGGTAAGCCAAATCGCGTTCAACATCAAAGACTATCTATCCAAGTACTCAACTCGGTACTCAACAAAATAAGTGTCACTATGCAAAATTTTACCCAACTTGAAAACTAGACAACTTTGGAATGCTACAAGCGATTCAATCAATTTTTAGACCATTTGCTAGACCAATCGTCAAGATATTAGTCACTGTTTGTTAAATACATGAAATAATCAACATAGTGTTTCTACAGGGTGTTGAATAGACTGATGCAAAATTTCTGAAAGTCTGACATGCTCCCTCTTGAACAATTTTTTTTTACTGTAATTCAACACCTCAGGCAGGAAGAGATGAGATGGTTTTTGAATTTCCGGTGTATCTCTTCTATTTACAGGGCGACCTCAAAACGTCAACTTTTTTGTGATGCATTAGTAACGCGTTTACTCGTTATCCAATTTCCAAAATTTCGGCCCATTTTGGAACTGAAGCTTTAGGTAGGAATACCAAAGGATCAAAACAACTCAAGACAGACATTCAAGATTTTCATTTCATACAGGGTTGCATGAGAAGTGACTTCTCTTGAATCGAATCAACGAAAATCATGAAAATCAACCTACTTTCTGAAGTACCATTCATTCTGAACACTTCAAGGTGCTTTTTTCTTCAATGGGACTAGCATTGCCGGTTGACGGGCCACATTTGAACTGTTTGCTTTCAAACAAGAAATATCGCCCTTGTGCATCTGGAAATGTTCGTAACCAAAATAACAAAAGCCTAATAATTTATCGACAAACAGTGATCGACAAATGAGTGATTGTTCCGATTTTCGTAACGTTGGTTACGAGCAGCTTCATGCGAGTAAGGCTCCGATTCTCATTTGAAAACATTCGGTTGAAATTTGGTTTCTTTCAACAATTCAAGTCTCATGCAGGAAGAGGATACCTTGAGTGTTCAGAATGGATAATTATTTCAATGGTAAGTTAATTTTCATCCAATTTCTCTGCCAATTCATATTCCATGAGCAGTTCAGGGTTCGGTCACTTCATATGCAACCCTGTATTTTTATTGTTTGCCTTGATTTACTGATTTTGATTCTATGATCCTACCTGAAGCTTTAGCTTTAAAATGAGCCTGAAATCTCGAAAATCGGTCATACAACTGTAACACCAAAAAGTTGACTTTTTGAGGTCAATCTATAGCTTGAAGAGATAAACCGATAAATTCAAGAGCCGTCCCGAGATATGAGTTCAACCTTCTTGGCGATGATGTTGAAATCGGAGCAAAAATTTTTCCGCTCAAGAGAGAGTATGTCAAACTCCCAGTAATTTTGCATCAGTCTATTGAACACCCTGTAGAAATATTATGTGGAATTTTATGTATTTAAAAAATACAAACTAATACCTGAAGAACTGGACTAGCCAACAGTCTAAAAATTGATCGAATCGCTTGTAGCATTCCAAAGTTGTCTGAGTTCAAAGTTAGGTCAAATTTTTTAGGATGACACTTATTTTGTTTAGTACTTTATTCATTTGACACCAGAGAAAGTGGTGACGATTTTGCCAGGCCTGACTTCAACCAACTCTTAACTAAAAGACCAAGCTGAAAGACCTTGTTCGCAGACCCTTGGTAAAATGTGTACCCAACCCAAAATTTGTTCCTTTCCGAATCTGAACATAACCTAGAACTTTTCGCTCCATTAAAGTCAAAAAATTGAAGTTGTTGGGTATATTGTTAGATATAACAGATGTATCAAAATCTGAAATGTGATAAACAGCTATTTACGATACAAGTGTTAAAAGTGACAAGTATTATTTTGTGAGCGGGGACGCTTGCGAAACGAGCGTTAGCGAGTAGAGCAACCCCGCGAACAAAATAAGACACATTTAATAACGCGTGTATCGTACAAGATTTTATCTACAATATAGTCTTTGATATGTTTGGTAAATGTCAGAATTTCTTGAAAATGTGACAGGAACGCGCAGGATCATTACGTGTTGAAAGTGACGGGTATAATTTAACACTTGTAGATAATAGTATATTATTCAACAAGCGGGTAATGATTGCTTCTTACTCATTAGGATGCAGTTTGCCGACACGAGCCTTGGCGAATGTCGTAAAGCATCCGAATGAGTAATAGCCATTACCCGCGAGTAGAATACTAAGCTTTATCCAGTCTTACTGAAAAATGCAGGCATGTATGCTCGTGATAATGCGTGCATTATTCAATAGGATTGGATAAAAAAATTTAGGGTTTTTTTCACGGCGATATAGATCAATTGTCACACATAATTTATTAATCCGGAAATAAACATCACGTGTAGTGATTTCTGGAGGTCATCTCTACAAATACGATGATCAATCATATCAGTAAAGTTTTGCAATTCGAAAAAATGCATTGCTCGTACCAATATTGCGCCAATGCCCCAATGGGGACTTGGTCCATTATCGCTTATTACCGGCAAATTTAATATAAATTGTGAGTTGAAGCAAGTGCTCACTTAACGAGCTCCAGCCTGCATGAGGGACCAATAAATAACCGAGTTACTGTACTTACCCGGCGACAATTTGGCGAACTACATGGCGTCCTGTCCTCCTGGATGGGAAGCAACCTGGAAAATAAGATATCGCAAGAGTTAGAAATTTGTGATCGGCGCCAAGAAACACGGTGCACATGTCCGTGTGCTTGATTTATGACCAACACCCGCACTACTAGTAATTTGTCGGCGGCCGACGGGGGAAAAACGGAGCAATTTGGAAAAACCACGCGGGCAATAAAACGGAGCGTGGTGCGAAATCTGCGACGTACATATTCATATAATATTGAACAATGGCCCTCCTCTCTGGGCCGTGGACCACTTTCCCTGTGGCACACTCTCCTGACTCTGCTCTGGGGTTATTGCCGCTGCTGCTGGCGAATTATTAAATCGCCCGCAAAATCGCGCCAATTTCCCCGTTTCGTATAATGTGTGTTTAGTCTTTCATGGCCGCGTGGGATTTATGAGGCAAGGAATGCGGGAAAAGGGCGCTCGGCCACCTCATATTTTAACTTATTAAATTCCGCGGTGTGCGATTTTCCCGGCACTTTGTCGTCTGCGAAACAGGTCGGCTTCAAGCCACTGCAGTCGTGTAATCTCATCCAGGAGACTTCTTAGCTACCAATTCTAGCGTAAGACCAAAGATTAGAGGGTTCAACTGTGGAAGTCGCAGCGTGGTAATGCTGAAGATTTTCCTGCAAAAAAACGCGGGGATGAATAGGCCTTGTCGGGTATTTTGATCAGCAGGACGGCCGCGTTCGCGATTTCGCCAAATAATCAGATAGGATAGATTTTTTCGTGATAGGTATTGTAAGTAGTGATTCGAACTTTGGTCCGGTAATAATTACTTCGTGACTCATTAGCATTAATTCCTTCACCTGAGAATTTGCTTCAATGCTTTCCTTCAAGTAGCCCACCACCACCAAGTTGAATGAGAAAAAATTATTACGCTAAATCATCTCTAAACAAGAAAACCCTTATTGTGAAGTAAGTGTATCTCTTTCGTTAATTAAGGATACCAGGAGCCGTATTCTCTAACTCGCTATGCACTCGAACCGACAGATATTGCTATCGGTAGTCAGGCAAAAGCCAATCACAATGGTGCTTTCCTAGCTACCGATAACGATATCTGTCGGTTCGAATGCATAGCGAGTTAGAGAATACGGCTCCAGGAGAATTTGAATTTGTACCAATAAGTAGCTTTCACCATATAGTCGGAACGTTTTTGACTTCTGAATACAGTTTGATAGATTTATAACTAGATCTGGTGCTTTTGTGGGAGAGATGGCAGCCTGATTTAAAAGCTGGCAGTGTAATGTGATAGACTTGTGACTACAGCTAGGCTGGTTGATGAGAATAACTGAAAAATTTGTACCTAAGTAGTAGTCAGCATGGTGTCGGTGCGTTTTGAGACTCGTAAGTGCGATTTGATAGATTTCTAACTGGATGTGGTCCTTTTTTGGGAGAATTGGCAGCCTGGTTTCAGAGCTGGCAGTGTAATGTGATTGATTTGTGATTACAGCTAGGGCTGGTTGTTATAAATAACTGAAGTATCTGTACCTAGTAGATTTTAGGATGGTGTCGGCGCGTTATGAGACTCGTAAGTGCGATTTGATAGATTTCCAACTGAATCTGGTGGTTTTGTGGGAGAATTGGCAGCCTGGTTTGAAAAATGGCAGTGTAAACGTAATGAATTTGTGACTACAGCTAGGGCTTATTATTGAGAATAACCGAAGGGTTTGTACCTAGCAGCTTTCAGCATGGTGTCGGTACTGTCGATGCATTTAGAGACTCGTAGGTGTGATCTGATGGATTTAAAACTGAATCTGGTGCTTTTATGGGAGATTTGGCAGCCCGGTTTGAGAGCTGACAGTGTAATTCAATGAATTATGACCCAGGGGTTTTAGTCTAGGATCTTTTTGGATAAAAAGCAATGCTAGAGGCAAGTCATGTTAAAGTTTGGCAACATACGTTTTAAGGGTTTTTGGATCCCGCTAAATATGAAAACCATTGTTGCCAAGTCGAATTTTGCACCGGAAGCCCTCAATGGGGGGGGGGGGGGGTTAAGTGGAGAAAAAACCAAAAATCACCATTTTTCACCATTTTTGATGTCGGGACCGCGACCTGTCCTTGATGTAAAGTAAATTACATAATATCTTGATTCACTGAGGTCTTATCACCATCTTGACATAATTACTGTTATAATTTTCAGAGGGGGAAGACTGGTGGGGGGAATGTTGATTGTGTAGATGATTTTTCTTTTCTCTCGATTTTGAGTAAATACAAACATGCATGTTTGGTATCGTTACCGACTAACTTCCATATTCTCAGTTCAACTAATTATGGTGTTCAAATTGCAATAGAAGTGAGTTTGAACAAGTTTTACATGATGAAATATGATTTCTTGTCAATATTTCTTTAAGTCTTCAAACTATGTTATTTCATTGCAATTCGGCATTTTTTCTCAAAATTCTTGCGTAGTTTGTTAGTCTGATGTATTTCACATAATAGAAGCATTCAATTGATCCGCCTCCACTTTTTTGAATATAAAAAAAGAAATATTTTTTGAAGGAATTGTTTGGCCCTACTTTTTAGCTTAATTTTTTCTGTATGATGTATGTATGATCAAAACTCAAGTTTTTCATATTTTAAAAAGTGAAGACACATCTAATACATTAATGTATTGTGCAGAATACACCAGACTAACGAACTATGCAAGAATTGAGAGAAAAACTCCGATTTGCATTGATATATCATAATTTATGGAATAAAAAAAAAACGCCAATAATACTGAAGAGAACTTGGTGCAACCGAGGGTAGATCCATACATTACTCTGAACGTTAAGTTGAATAAGTAATACAATTTTAGGTTTTATCATTCACATTTATTACATTCGATTTCAAAATCTCTTTGTCTACCTGTTCAATTGGTATTATTGGAGGTATGCTGCTTCTTCGGATATAGGTACACCTCATGAAAGTAAATTTTGAGAAGTTGTTCTTTTTTAGAGGTTGATGGTAGAGAACACCTGACCAAGACGTTCGAAAGAGGTAACTTTTCTTGAAGGTTTAGTAAATCATCTCACGGAAATGCAAAAAAGGAAGCCTTTTTCAGAGCATAAATAAACATACTGAAGAAGATTGAAAAATTATTCTTTTTTGGAACTGAAGTAGAACTTCTTAGTGAAGTTGGAGAAAGGTAACCTACTTTGAAGCTTGATAGGACATCTCAAAGAAGTTCAAAAGTGGTAACATTCTTGGAGCTCAAGAGAACATCACAAAGAAGCTGGAAAAAGGTGATCTTTGTATCTCGATAGGACATCTCAAAGAAGTTTGAAAGAGGTAACATTTTCAAGAGCTCAATAGAACATCTCAAGCCTCTCGAGGACTCTTGCCTGCTGGGCATCAGGTTCTGACATGAAAAACTCTTCTTTTGAGAAAAAGTATATATATATATAGACATTTATTGTAAAAATATAAATGACATCTTCCCAACAATTCGGGCTGCTTTTGAACAAAGAATACCGTACAACAATAAAATAAACTAGGGATACAATAAAAAGTATTAAATAACATGGTAAACAAGATAAAAAAGTTCGGTGAAACGATCTAGGTCAATTTGTATAAATGGTTTCTCAATATGTATATAGATTTCTTGATAGCAACTGCTGGAATTGACTTACAAAAATTTGAAGGAATGCCGAATTTCGAACAAAAATCTTTGAATACAGAGGTGATTGCTCCACGAGCTCCGACCAATAATCCGAGAACTTTGATGTCCTTGAGCCCACATTTTTCTTTGAAGAATGGGATAGTTGGATTATAGATTCTTTGTTTTTCGATGTTGACTTCCATCGGTTGCTGTTCGTTTAGTTCGAATCTGATGGTTGGATCTATAATCCAACCGACCCTCTTCTTTGAATCAATGGCAAGGATATCCACTCTTCTAATGCTGCCGAGATCTGCAGAGCCTACCACCTCCTCGTAGACTATGAGGTCTAACTCTCTCAGAGCATCTGCTATCATTGTGCGGATAGTATGGTGACGTTGATTCCGCAAGAGCTCTCCAAATGGGCAGGATTTTCTCTTTATAATTATAAGTAAGAGAACCACAGTTTTCCATTATACAATGAAATAATAGCAAAAAATAAAGTTAAAAAGTAGCGCCAAACCATTTCTACAAAAAATATATTTTTCTCATATTTTGAAAGGTGAAGGAACATCAGTAACATGTCTGTATTATGTGAAATACACCAGACTAACGAACTACGCAAGAGTTTTGAGAAAAAATGCCGATTTGCAATGAAATAACACAGTTCAAAGTGATTAAAAAAATACTGACACAAAACATTATTTATTATCTAAAACTTGTTCAAACTTGCTCCTATTGCAATTTTGACACCATAATTGAACTGAGAATATGAAATTTGATAAGAGAAGATACCAAACATGTACATATTCACTGAAAATCAAGAGAAAACAAGAATCATCTACACAGTCAACATTCCCCCCCGCCAGTCGCCCTCCTCTAGAAATCTTGAGAGTAATTATGTCAAGATGATAGTATGGGACCTCAGTTCATCAAGGTACGATGTAATTTACATCATAATTAAGACAGGTCTCAGTCCCGGTATCAAAAATGGTGAAAAATGGTGAAAAATTGTGATTTTTGCTCTTCCCTCTCTTTTACCCCCCCATTGTAGGCTTCCGGTGCAAAATTTGACTTGGCAACAATAGTCTTCGTATTCAGCGAGGTCCGAATATCCTTAAAACATATGTTGCCAAACTTTAACATGACTTGCCTGTAGAACCACTTTCCAGGCCACTTTTTCAAAAATTATCCTAGTCTTTATGTCGCGAGACGCCTTGTCAAGACTTTTTCCTCTACGCTAGAGTATTGCCATTGCCGTTGTTTTCCCGCCCATGAGAAAATGAAGAAGGGGTTTTTGATAGGTAATTCACACTGTCCTTTGTCAACTCACAGGACAGCAAAGTCAAGATCTTTCGCATTCAAACCATGGTGTATAAATCGAGCATGTCAAAAGCTCCGAGACACCTTCGCCAAACGGCAAAGTGTCACCAATGCTGCACTCGCCACCCACACCAACTGTCATCAAGAATTGCCATATGTTGAGTCAAGAAGAAAAAGCAAGACAGTCAAGCGAGAATGAAGAAAGAAACCAAACACCTCAACATACATGCGCCAGGTGACAAAATTGTACTACTGCTACTGCACTTGCGATGCTCACACCAACTGACTTCAACAATTACCATGTTAAGTCAAGGAAAGAAGACAAACCGAAACCAGTCAAGCAAGAGAACAAACGCTCCAAGATACCGTCGGCAGGGGGCAGTGTCTTCAACCATAACAATTGCCAACACGCTGATCACTGATTTCGGAAAAAGCGGCGAGCTAAGAAGACACGACAAGCAAGCCAGTCAAGAATAAGAAGTTGAACTTGGAAAGCCGGTTTCCACTCCATCATTGCTATGGGGCGAAAATGCAGTGTCCGAAATAGGGAAGACAAAAGCTTCTGTTCTCCGTCATGGGAATTCAAGTCCACAACCACTGCGTTAGCTCAGCATGACAGAAGTGTCAATCAAGAACAAGAGGTGAAGATTGACAAGACGAAGACCTGAAGTTCTTCAGCATCCTTGCCAAGGGGCGAATATGAATGTCTGCACTTGATCCCTTGGACGCACGTGAACGCAGTCAAGAATACGGAGAGAAGAAAACCAGATTCCCACTTCACCCTTGCCAGAGGGCATCAGCTTCTATTCTACGACATTTGCACCTGTGCAGCACAGTAAAGCATCCATCAATAAAAGACAATAGAAGATAAAGGTCAACACTGCCAGGGGGTAAAGCTCTCCAAATCTTCATCAATCAAGAAGTACTTTTGTTCACCTTGGTCTGTAACTGAGGCTAGCTTTTGTTGTTGAATGGTCATCTGTATGTCCTGACCCCTTGCCAAGACCTAAGGGGGCACTGAAACCAACCGGCACTTAAACGTATTTAGAATAATTAATGTGAATCATCGTGGGCTTTGGTAATACACCTGAAAAGAGAAACGCTGTCGTTGAGAAACGGGAGTTGAAAAAATGTGGAAAAAATGTCGACAGATGAAAAATTGGTACTTCCACGCTCCAGATCCTAGTAAAGAGAAGATTGATGAATGGAGGTTTGTCGTTTGTCGTTAAAGGGAGCTTCTGGTCGATTAACAATCCCTCGAACCACTTTGGGATGCAACGTATCTTGAGTAAACGCAGTGGCCACAGTGTTTTCACCATCGGGTCACTGTACCTCGCATTACATAGGGGATAGTGGTCACTTTTGGGTTTCTTCTCAAAGTTGATGTAACTTTTTCTATTATTAATTTATAAACTGCAAACCACGTCATTCAACAAATCAAACTTTGTTCTTTTATTTGATATATTCACTGTTTTATTAGGAGAATTATTGGCTCGCTGAAGTCTTTCTGATCGAGATGTGGCTAGGATCAAGCACTTTCGTGCACCTGTTGAGTCAATCCAAAAAGAATTGCAGATCGGAGTTATAAGTTGATGAGGGGCGGTCTTGACAATGTCTGCATTATTCCTTTGCTGAGACTTTCTACAATGTGAAAAGACCTATGCTGACAAGAAACATGACGTGAGGGATCTAACTGTGGTGAATAAAAAGGTAGATAGCTACTACATAGAAAATGTGATTTATACAAGCCCATCCACTTTGGATTTGTATCGACGAGAACAATTCCGAATGTAAGGATCTGATATCCGTTTCGCGCGGATGAGCGCTCGCTCGTCGGTTTATGTGTATTGACGTTATTGTCCGTTATTTTTCCGAGAGCTGCCATGGTGTGAGGTGAGCCGAGCTCGAGTGGCGCGAATATAAAAATGGGTGATGTTCAAAATAAGATCTCATACCCGACGGTCGTTAGAGCGATGGTGATAAATGGGTCGCATCACTGGATGATAATGAAATATTGGAATGGCCCGGGAGCAGCAGGAGTCCCGATACCAATATCTGAAAGTGCCCCCTCAGTGTCGCGTGTTGTAGCTTGTTTTTCCTATATATATATCCTTTGCCACTGATGCTCCATATACCCCTGAATATCTCCTCCTTTACAGAATTAAAAAACGACCTCTTTGCTCCGCAGTTCCGCTCGTAAATAACAACAGTGTTGCTGATGCCAGGGGTGGTTGCTGTCGATATTATGCGCAAATGGGTTAGAGAGATGGTGTGAAATTTTATTTAGACTTCTGCGTCTGTCTGTACTTTTCTGTACTCACAAGAAATTGTGACACTTGTTCACTTCTCTTGCATAGATTGACATAAGCTTCACCTATGTTCGGGGAATAGCTCCACGTTATACAATGGCTCTACCTATAGAGAGTTTTGCGAAGGGCGACGTGGAAGTGTTTCGGTTATAGCTTTTCAAGGAAGAGGTGATATCAGCAAGAAGAGACGCCCCAGTTATAACTCGATTTATCTCGATTCGAGCACCTGGCAAACGGCCCAAACTCTCTAGCTCTGCTGTTGCTCCTCTCCACCTATTGCAGTAGTATTTTAAACGAGAGCTTTTTGCTAGGTACTCAGCGTTGCAGAATCATTGCAGCGAAAACTCAAATATTCAATTTATCTTCATGAAATTACATCAAAACGGGACTAATTTTCCAGCGTGACTCTCAACTAGCACTTGTGCAGCGCAAGTAGATATTTCCATCAAAGGCAAATGGAAAATTTGGAAAAATTACGAAGAAATTTTAGGTGAGCAGCCAAGCTTATGAAACAAACAGGAAATATTTCCGGTATAGCGCAAACGGGTACTCCTCACTCTCACGATGCCCAACCAGAAATTTTTTATTACCATTTTCATTTATTCCGCCCCTTTGCGCGGTTCCCCCCTCACCACAACTGGTTTTGTTTCGAATTTCGCCCGTTTCCTTTGTGTAGTCTTCCGGCGAGCGAGAACGCTCGATTGAATGCGCTCCCGCACTTTTTATGCCGTTTCTTCACCGGAAAGCCCCTGTTTGCACTAAAAAATCACGAAATATCATTATCTGAAAGCCACTTTTTACTTCGAGAGAAGACCCTCTCTCGCTAACTGTCGGTTTTTATATTGTTATACTGCAGTGGCGGCACTGATATTAATAGCCCGAAGCGGTAGGCAGGCAGCTTTGAAATGGTTTCAATAGGTGAAACATAAAGATTTTTCGAATCAAGTAGCCGTTCCAAACAGTTGAGCTATCTCGAGAGATAACTGAGTTTTGTGGAAATCGGTTGGAGAGGTTTAATGGAACTCTTGGCCGCGGGTGCTGCTTACTCCCAGGATTACCTCGCCTATTGTAAGTATTATGCTGAAATTTTATTGAAACTCATGATAGACAGTGACGCAGGTAAGAAAATCCTAATAAAAAAAACGTTGGATTCGATACTGAGTTGGTGTTTCAAAGAGTTCAAGTGGCTTAGGACAGAAACTACTTAATAAGACTTCGACAGGATGTGGTCACTGTGGTCAAGAATAGCCGAGAGGAGATACGGCAGCTGATCTCTCCAAATGAATTGGAGACCGCAACCTGTCGACTGCTCAGAGTCGACAATCTGGAGCCTTGATTGATGCTGGGCGCTGTCCACTATCATCTACAAGCGAATAAACATCTACATTGAACCTAGGTCGAAGAAACGATTCACAAGGCTGATTCGCTGCAAATTTCCTTCCACAAGCACCTGTAAAGAACTGTGTATTCTAACACTTTTCACCTTTTGTTGCTCGGGAATCCAGAAGCCGGACACTTTGACTTGCTAGTGTCACAAAATGTTGGTGAGTTGACATTTCCCTAGACTTTCCTTCGAAAGAAAAAACGGCTTTTGCTCTTTTAAGGAAAGGGCTTTTTCATTTTCGCGTTCTTCCATTCGGGTTGGTTAACGCCAGATGAGCAAAGCAAAGGCTGAGGGATGCAGTTTTTGGTCCGGAGTTCAAAACCGAAAATGTTCGTTCACCTTGATGATATAATTATATTGAATCTTCAAATTTCGAAGAACATGTAAGTCTTTTCTCGAGAAGGTCGCTTGCTGGTTACAAAACGCAATTTTACGGTCAACTGAAAAGAATATGATTTTTTGAACAGTCTCAGAATTATTTCAGAACAGATCCTGGAAAGATCAGAGCTATAATAAAAAATAGTCCATGGCCTCAAATAATATCACCAAAATGAAAGATTATAGGGTTTGTGTTTATGTACAGGCAGTTCATTCCTAATTTTTCTTTTTTGATATGACCGATCATGATCTTACGAAAGGCATGAAGAAAGGTCAAGGTATAATTTGGACAGGAGATGCGGGAGCAGCATTCACGAAAATCAAGGAAGCCTTGATCTCAGCCCCAATTTTGTCTAGCCCGGATTTTTTCGAACCGTTCACAGTTGAATGCGATGCGTCTAGTACGGGATTAGGTGCTGTTTTGGCTCAAGCAATAGAGGGTGATGAAAACGTAATCACGCATGCTAGCAGAACGTTATTCAAGACTGAAAGAAGCAGCGTTACCGAATGCGAGTGTTTGGGGGTGCTTGAGGTAGACGAATTTGGACAATATAGGCAGCGTGCACGTTTGACAGCTCACTGACATTGGAGGTAAAACAATGGTTATGTTTACATTGGAATGGAGGAATTTTAGCAGAAATCAGATAATTACACAGCAAGTTTGTGAGAAAAACTATTGAAAAATTGAAAGGTAAGTGGATAATTAATGTTTTCAACGTAATCCAGGTCACAATTTGCATTTCAGCATTGACTAGATGACAGGATTCTTCATAATCATGTCGAGCTGTTGGCATCGAGTCGTAGGACGCAACAAAGATGTAGCCAAACATGCAGATATTAGGTTTTTTCGGTAAAAATCTTATAAAATGTAAGGCTTGTTGTACTAAGGGGTCATTTTTATCCAACAGGGTCCCCTCTGTCAAACCAACGGGGAAGAAATTTGATTGACCGCTGGCGATTGAGCGGCTACAAAAGTGAATGATTGCTTTCAAGAAACAGAGGACATCATGCACAGAGAAAAAACTAGTATACGGGCCTGTGTGCTCCCCTGCACTTTCATTCTGGTATAAAATCGTTCATGTTGAAGTGGAAGTGATATCACCACTTATTGCATGTGACTCCGGGATTCTGCAAGATCGAGTGGTATCATACAAGTTGTGTACCTAAATTTGAATGAAATTCCATAATCCCATTAGAGATATGGATTTGTTCTTTTTGTACGATGCTACGATGGCGTTTTGTAACATTTCATAAGTTCATTTTATTGTAAGACATTCTTACAGTGTTGATAATAATAATTCGTATTTTTTCTCATTTGTACAAATAAAAAAAACAAAAAAGCATTTTCGATTTATTTTTATTGTGCCTAAAATTTAGGTAAGTAAATAAAACAAAAAAACAAGTTTCAAATACTAAATTATGTACTACTGCCACTCTAGTACCTATCATAATTTCTTGACATTGGAAGTCAATTATGTAAATTCTAGAATTATAACAACTTGATAAACAACCTACAGATTGTTCACTAGAATATTTATCTAAGCGGCTTCATCTTTGGGTATACTCAAGTCGATGAATTTATTCATCGATTTCAACTTTACTTTCACTCCAACATGAATGATTCTATGCCAGAATTAAAGTGCAGGGGAGCACACAGGCCCGTATACTAGCTTTTTCTCTGTGCATGATGTCCTCTGTTTCTTGAAAGCAATCATCCACTTTTGTAGCCGCTCAATCGCCAGCGGTCAATCAAATTTCTTCCCCATTGGTTTGACAGAGGGGACCCTGTTGGATAAAAATGACCCCTTAGTACAACAAGCCTTACATTTTATAAGATTTTTACCGAAAAAACCTGATATCTGCATGTTTGGCTACATCTTTGTTGCGTCCTACGACTCGATGCCAACAGCTCGACATGATTATGAAGAATCCTGTCATCTAGTCAATGCTGAAATGCAAATTGTGACCTGGATTACGTTGAAAACATTAATTATCCACTTACCTTTCAATTTTTCAATAGATTTTCTCACAAACTTGCTCTGTAATTATCTGATTTCGGCTAAAATTCCTCCATTCCAATGTAAACATAACCATTGTTTTACCTCCAATGTCAGTGAGCTGTCAAACGTGCACGCTGCCTATTCATGGAAGGTACGAAATTTAAGGTTATAACAGATCATTACTTTCTTCTTTGGCTTTTCAAACTAAAAGATCTGACAGGTAGGCTTGCAAGATGGAGCGTTCGACTTTTTTTATTCAACGTGACTCTTGAGCATCTAAGGGGAAAGTCAATGTGGTTCCCGATGCCTTGACTCGCTGCATTCCAGACGCTCGAGCTCAAAGTTGAATCGTTGTTTGGAAACTGATGCCAGTAGCGCAGATGCTTTTTATAAAAGAATGGTCAAAACGAATCTTGGGTGATCCAGATAACTATCCGCAATGATACGCAATGGGTTAGTCTACAAATTTATTCCATCTGAATTACTGTCATCTGGTAATGTCCCAGAATGGAAACTTTCAGTGCCCAAAGCAAAACGTGAATCGAAAATCAAAAGTGCCCATCACGATGCCAGAAGTGCACATTCTGGATTTATGATTACGCTCACTCGGACATCAATTTTGTAATATTGGCTAATAATGCGCGTCGATGTTAGATTGATACAGATACATCAGAGCTCGTAGGACGTGTGGAGCTCAAAAAGCTACTAACCAAAAAGCTGCAGGTCTTATGGGAATTCGAAGAAAAGTTCAATTTTCATGATGATTCATGTTGAGATACCCCTAACTCTTTCAAGATAGGCAACCCAACATACTCCAATTAAATTCAGCTTATTTGAATTAGATCACTTTTCCCGCTCTTGGGACAGATTGGCCGGTGATCGTCTAGTATCAGGACACCATCCTGTTGTGCATCCTTCTTGTGGTTCGAAGATAGAGCTCCTGGGCGTGTTGAGATCGAAATAACCTCTAGTTTGAACGCACTAAGACACAGAAATTGGTTGCAACATAAAATCATTATATTGACTTCTATTTACATGTCAGAGTGTTTAAATAAAGGCTCGTTCCTATACCTGACCCTACCTCAACGTTGGTAACTAAGATAGCTGAGTTTTCCAAGTGTTCCCTAAAAGATGACTTTCCCCTAATGATTATTTCAAAGCTGTCACTCATCAATACTCCGATGAACATTTGATTCTACATCTTGACCAACATTTAAACTTTGTTTGGGGTGCGTGGTTCGAAATTCTTATCGTGGCTTCATCAGATTCAACATTCAAGTTAGTGTTATATGTTTTAGGGTTAGGCCCAGCGTCTGGACACCGAAAGGAGTGAGTGACTTTTGCGAGCGATGGAAACTCCCCCTCTATTTTTTGTTGTTTCCCCTGTTCCATACAATCTAAGTTCGTGGGCCGGTGTGTGCGGGACTCCTCCTATTATGAATCTCTTTTCGAAGGCTGTGTCTCTTATTGTGGTATTCCCCCTTGGTTTTGTTTGTACGTTGGTACCTGAAGTAGGTACGGTCGTTGACGTTCGTAGCGTTTGCCGATGGGAGAGGGGATGGCGCTAGGCGGAGCCGGGCCAGCAAGTCGCGGGCAGAAGAGAAGAGAATCAGCTGTGGTGCGGAACACGTGATTTCAAGTGCTCCGGTGTGCGTCGTTTTTTTATATTTAAGGTTAGTTTTTCACTGATTATTGTATCGTAATTTTGGCTTCCACCCACTCACCAAATCATGCATTTCGATACCTATTTGGTCCGCGAAATTATTGTACATAACCCGAAATGCTTTATTCTCTTTGTTCTCAACGGGCTTGCATAACCCGCAGTTTTTCCCCTTTGAAATCAAGGTGCTTCGCACAGCTTTGAATTTTGTGTAATTTATCTACTCCCAAGTGATCTGATTATTGACGGCAACAGCCGTAAATCTAGTGCGTGTGCACTTGGCGCACTCATGACGTGACAAGGCCTGCGAACTGCGCTGCGCGCGTATTTCGAGGTTTCATTAATTGTTTCTTTCCACAAGTTACGTCACAAACAGTAAGATGACAAAAAGAAACTCTGCTACGCCCCAAATCAGCCGTTAAGTAGAGAACAGTAATTTTGATGATTCATTCACATTTCATTGTTCATTGTCGGGTGATGCCTGAGAGTAAACGAAGGAAAGAAGGCTTGCACGCTTCTCCGTGTCCTGGGGGGGGGCTCCAACTGCTCGTATGAATCTGCCTTGTTGAGTCTACTAACATTTTATTATTTGGGGGGGAATTATGTGAGTTTTAACGTGATCCTTTGTTGTTCCTACTTATGATGCAATTCTGTAAAGGATAGCATTCTGTAGATACTCTGTTATTTAAAAGAAATCCTGTCGGCTATTGGTTTGCCTTGTGTAACGGAGCGTTTGTGGAATGTTGTTTTTGGGGAATCGCTACATTAGTTTCCCATCCTTTCGCCGCTGCTTCAGACTTCGGGTTTGTTTCTTTTTACTGCCCTGTTTTGACGGGCATATCTATTTATAAACATATTCGGTAGTATCACGGAACTTCCTCACCAAGAATGCGTACGTTGAATGTTGGAGTTCGAATGGAGTATGAAAATGGTGTGAGTACTCAATGATTGTGGTTGCAATGATCGTTTCTCGATAATACCGACAATGTCCATTCACAAGCTCAACTGTAAATGTCACTTATCTTGCATTTGAACGAAAATAAGTGTTTACCTTCGGGAACGAATGTAGACACAGTCAATTTTGCAGGAGTCTTTCCACTTCTTTTGCTTTTACCCGCTCTGATCAGTACCTTGGGCGGCCTTGTCGGCACTCTCACCGGCAAGCACCTGAGTGGGTTGATCTCACGTGGGGCCTCATCGAACATAGGCTTCTTGAGAGGTCCTTGTCCATCCCATCAGGATATCACTAAAGTACATCTGACTCCAAATTTACCTCTTCGATTCACGTTGGGGTTTCCGTTCCAACTTAAACGACGAAGAGTGGGCCACAAGTTGGCTCGAGTCGATTCCCTTGCATGGTTATTGTTTACTAATTCTTCTTCTGTTTTGTATGTATGTATGTATGTATCTGTGGGGTTTTTAATGGGTAACTTCTGAGGAATTTCGGGCGAATGCGCTATGGATACTTCTTTCTTCCATTTGCTTACAAAGAGTATGACCAACTTCAAGTTCTCTACTTATTTACCTCTTACCTGTTTTGTGTTTATTTATCTACCTATTTATCCCGCATTTGTTTCTTGTTGATTTATCTACCTATTTATCTCTTATTTGTTTCTTGTTTATTGATCTACCTATTGATATCTTATTTGTTTCTTGTTTATTTACTTACACCTTTACTTATCGTTTGTTTCTTGTTCGTTTACCTACACCATTATTTATCATTTGTTTCTTGCTGATTTATTAACTTGTTTACTGATCATTTGTCTCTGGCTGCTTTATTAACTTGTTTATCGATCGTTTCTTTATTGTTTATTAATCTATCAATTTGACTTCTTTTGTTTGTAAAATGAAAAATTAATTGCCGAGCGTAAAGTTTCCTTTTGTTGTTACGTGAATAACTTGTAAATGGAACAAACTTTCAAAGAGGTTCAAGCACCGATTCACGCTGACTTGAAATGCATTACTGGAGTGACACTCTGTCATTTCATCATGACTCATTCACACTTGACTTTTGTTCAGATCATTTGGGAAGGGATTTTTCAGCAACCAACCAGGCTATACGCAGGGGTTTCTTTGACGTGTTCTTCCCATGTGTGCCTGTCAGCGAATACGTCACTTTTTCTTTTGCGATTAAATTGACAGTTTGACATGTTTCATGATTTCTTGTTTTGTTCTGTTAATCTGATTTTGTGTTCATTTCATTGTTGTAAATTCCTGCATTGTCTAAATACTTTGTAATGATTGTTCTTGTTTCATTTGTTTGTGTTTTTCTGTTCTTCATTCTTGTTGTGTCATTTTATCACTGTCAATAGGTGTTTTGAGAAAAGAAACAAATTCATAAATAAACCTTTGCTCATGATTTTCAATAAACATTCATTTTGCCTGCATTTCATTCGCGTTTCATTCAAGAATCAAACCTCATCCCCCACGACACATTCTCATCATGAGTAAGAACTTAACGCAACGTAGGTAAAATGTAAACGACGTGGGGAAGGAAAGAAACAACGACGATCACAGCCGAACAACGTCAACCAGGGTACATTACAGAATGGTGCCGTGAGACCAGGATACACTACAGCAATAACATCGAAAAAGGGGGTTACATTACATTATTTTCTGGACTATTCTTTTTGCATGACTCTTTTTAGGCTATGGTGATCTTTTGCCCGTTTTGGAAGGGATTGGATAGGGCTGGTGCCTTTGTGGAGAACTGGACCTATTTTCACCTTGAGTTGCCCTTGAAGCTTAGAAGGATTTCGAGATCGCGAGTGCCTATAGCCGAGAATGTAAAACCCAATTTCACCCTTTCAAAAACTTCGGAACCAATGGTGTACGCGAAAAATCACCCAAGTCAAGGTACCAACTCTCGTGTGCAGACCCTTTGATTGAACCTCATTCTGTTTTGTGTGAAGTGAACCCATTGTTGCTGAAAACCTACAAGGTGCTCGCCGACGAACTAACGCGAAAATGCTTTGAAACAACTATTTTTTCCCTATAAATAAATATTAGATCGCTAACCAACTATTGAGCCGTAACAATTCATTATAGATACAAATTTATCGAATCGTCGCGTAGTCGAATATCCCAGGTAATTACCCGAACAGCTTTCAATATATTTTCCATTTCACGATTAAACAATCTCCATTAAGTCCAGGTGAATCCTGCAACAAATTAAGTAGTAACGCGACCCCAAACCGGACGTCCCTCTAGGTGAAACTCTTCTCCATAACATTTGTCATTGATAATAATTCTCTTATTCCTAATAATCCAACCAACATGGAAATCTGAATAACTGCAGTTGAACGCTAAAACAAAGTCATTAGTTTCAAGGAGGGGGGGGAGGAAGTCGTTGTCCTAAACCGATTATTATCAACAATTGTGACTGTACGAAAGGGTACGGACCCTTGGTTCCAACAAACGCGATTTTAGCAACTTCAAATTATTATCCGTTTCGCGATTCTCCAAACTCAGCAGCGCGTATTCAGAAGAGTCGCCCCAAAAGCTCCGTCGAAGTTCCAACTTCAACCCCTGGACCGCAGGTACCACCTTATGAGAAGTTGAAGTCTACCCCCGTGCCGATCGTGGCTTTCTAGGACATTGGAAATCTCAATCGTAGGCCGTCTACCCCACCCCACAAGATCGCTTCTTTTCCACCGCGAGGTACCGTTCTGCGAGCACTAGCATCCAGCACTGAAGCTTAGCTCAGCTGAAGAAGATCAAAACACGACTCCAAAGCAGATCAGGACACATCACAGCGGTAGATCAAGACACGGCCCCAAAGCAGATCAGGACACATTACAGTGGAAGATCAAGACACGACTCGAAAGTCGATCAAGGCACATCACATCGGAAGATCAAGACACGGCCTCAAAGCAGATCAGGACACGTCACACCGGAAGATCAAGACACAACTCTACAGTCGATCAGGACACGTCGCCGCGAAGCTTGTTATCAGAGATAGATTACGAGTGCTCGATGCAGGTTCCTCTTCCAACAGGCAGCATTCTGTGTAAAGAGTTCCAACCCCAAGGATATGAAATTATACAATCTCGTCGAAGGCAAAGGACGCACTCAGGTATTTCTCGGTTACTCGGCGATACCCACACGGTCCAAAGGCTCTTCTTCTGCTTAAAGAGCTTCCTGGCAAAGCCCGCCACCCAACGTACAACGCAATTTAATCCCGATGCAAAATTTAGCTGTTGCGAGCGCGCGCCTCCCTGATGATGAAAAGCTTGATGTAGACCAGGCAAATCGTGTACTCTAATACCGCGACGCGGATGAGAATCCTTCGATGGCGGGCTAGGCTGTGCCACGATGCAATGAGCTTCTTGGTAATCAGACGTCGGAAAAATTGGCGAGCGCATTTGAATTCGAACGCAGACTATGCGAAATTCCCATTTCATTAACACGGGGCACGGACGCTTAAAACATTGAATTTCGACCATATGCGAGGCGTAGCATCTCGAAGCGCGAAACGCACGTAACATCGGACATCGTTCGGTCTTGAGAGTGGAAAATCGAGAGTTCCGTGGTGAGGTGCCCGACAATATGTGGAGAATTTGCAGCACCGTTCACGAAAGGCGAGCGTATGTGGATCGGGGTGGATGGACATCGCTAAATTGTTTTGTACTACCTCTCAAACTTTCTACTTGTAAATTGCACCACGAGCGACATCTTTTAACCATGTGGTGAATTTAAATATCGCACGCTCGATTTCCAATCCACTTATTGATTTTTCCTCCGCGTGTTTTCGACCCGTACAAGCGGTGCGCTTCAATAGATTACATAGGTCCTCTTTCTAAATCATCGAGATGTTTTTGCTACGTTTAGTAGTTACCGATCTCTTCACTAAATACGTTTTCATCGCACCATTGCGAATAGCAGTACCGTCGACTATCATAAATACTTTCAAACACTGAGTATTCCTGGTCTATGGAGTAACACAAACTATCAGATGTGATAATGGAACGCAATTTACAGGAAAGGAGTTCAAAAGGTTATGTGATAGTTTTAAAGTGCACAAGATTCGTTACGTATAGGGCAGATACCATCCACAAGCAAATCCAGTAGAAAGGTACGACTGAACGATTTATACTGCCATACGATCTTATATTAAAGATAATTATGGAGCGACGGTAGCCAAGTGGTTTAGCTGTTGGCGCGCCAAGTCGTTATACCGAGCGGGTTCGAGTCCGGCCTGATCCATGAATATTTTGTGTTGTTCGATCGTTCCAAAAAAATTTCTGACCTTACTATGCTATATCTGCTCTGTCTGACTACAGCGGTTACAGAAAACATAGATGTTTGACTACAGAGTTGAGTGCAGAGTGCTGAGGCCTCACAAAGTTAACAGTAGGCAATTCAAGAATGATAGAAACGTGTACCAAAAACCCACTGAATGTCCCGTCGACGCTTATAACCTAGTAGTTGATGAGTCGTAGAATATTCAAACAAAAAAAAGTTAATTATTGAGAGTGGGATTTCCACTTACCCGCGATAACGTATGCCCTAAGTAACTCAGTTGATGAGATAACTGGGAAATGCTCAAAAAATTTTGGCCTAGGGGGCTGGATACGCTCAATCCGCCACTGAACCTGCCTCAGAAAAGGCGCACTGCAGTAATAACAAGCACCAGAAGAAACGGACAAGAAATCTGTGCGCGAAATAAAGAGGTAACATTTCTGGTAAAAATCCTAACGTGAATTTAAATTATTCATCTTGATCACCGTCAACACACATAAATAATGCAAGACATGGTGGAGCACTGAACTGAGCAAAATGTAAATAGGGAATTTGTTTTGCCATTATTTCGCTACGCTCCTTAAATAAACTCTTCGGGAGATATGGGGGAGGCGAGAGAGGGAGAGAGACGGTGCAAACATTACGCCTCTTCGCAACCCCTCCCTTCGCCGGCTACACAGCCCCCATCCGTTTCGGGCCTTGGTTGTTGAGCAGAGCATCGCAATTAATTAAAAAGGACGACGCGATCTCCTTTGTCTCTCGATAAATCTGAATTTGGAGGATTGAGGTCAAGAGATTTTGATGCACTTACACAGGCACACACGAGAGTTCAACGCTAATTAACGATCTAATGCCGGCGCGGTTTTTTTTTAATCCACCCGCGCGATGACTATTCATTGTTTTGGTCCTCTCGATTGCCGTTCGAATAAAGTCGCCCGTTTTAATGTGTATCATTTACATTCAGTAATTAAAATGTTTGTTTAATTACCGTCGGAGCTTTGGTAATTTTAAAATGGAAACAGATAGCAAAAACGGCGCGGCCAACTTTTTTTTTACAACAGCACGCCACACAATCGGCCCCTCGCGTTAATTACGAAGATAAAAGTGGACAATAAAGTTTTACTTTTACGGCTCCGGTGCCTCGGTTGGCGGCGCAGCTCTGGCATCGGCGAGCTGGGACGACTTATTTTTCAATACACATCGAAGGGGGTTTAATTAAGTAATAACCGAGATATGACTCGCGGGAATTATTGCCGAAAACGGGAAAAACCTGGGGATTGCAATAAACTGGCAATGATGAAAACGGTGATCCACCCATTAACCCTTTGAAAATTTAATTTGCTCCACCTCCCGTTTCGTTTATTACTTTCACGGGAAAAGGGATGAAGTGTTCTCATAATAAGTGACTCTTGGTTCAGTTGTATCAGAGAAATATTGTATAGGATAAAGAAACCCTTATTAGATGGTCACAATGATTCTGTTATGGTTATGAGATTTGTAAACAAAATGTGACACAATTTTGCGATGACATATTCTGCGACGCGATGGGCTAGCTGGACCTGCATTCAGCCCACAAACTTCAAAATTATTTCAACGTGTATCTCACCTTGTGCAGCCCAACTCTATGAAGTGATATCCATCTAAAAAAGATTTCTCAACCTCACTGCGGGGCCAATCGGTATCAGTGGATCAGTGGGCATTATCATTCTGTTTTCTTCAGTACTGCCATTCTCTGGAATCATCCTCTTCAGAGGCTGCCACCAACCTAACAGCTTTAGCAAAAAGCTACTAACCAGTAGAGATGATGTCCCCTTATAGTCCAGGAATTATAGAAAAAATAGCGGACAAAAATGAAAACTAGCCGGATTTTTGTATATAAGCTCAGTTAAGCATGTAGTTCAACATAGTAAAAGTCCTCAAGAATCCGGTGTGAGCTTCGGCCGTTGTGGCCTCGAGAACAACTTGAGGATCAGTTTTTCGTGTTTATCTCGTAAACGATGGCACTTGGAGGAAAAGCCCTACTTGGGTCAAAATTATTGGAAATTGTGTTGTCTACAAGAAAGGTCCTTACATATTCCATCATCAGTCCACTCCTTCTACGTCAAAACACAAGAAAAGCTAAATAGTCCAGATGCTCGATCCCGAAGACTGTACGGACCTTGAGTTTTATGATGGCAGGGTGCCACTTCAAAGAGGTGTTGTTCGATCCATTCTCTTTTGATTGAAACCTCATGCCATCAATACCAACTATGCCGGCGGCATATACAGGGTGACATAAAAATAAAAAGTTGAACAAATGTACCTCAAGAACCAAAATAGGCGAAGACATGAATCGCCAAAAATATTTCTAATTTCATGACCATGAAGTCCTCGTAAACTTGAATCAAATATGTTGAGCCGTTTCTGAAATATCTTCAGAAGGCTGAAGTCGTGACGAAAAAAAAATAGTTTTCCGTAAGTCAGTCAGTAATTCATCAGATATTGGATCGAAACTTGGTGTTTTGAATCGAAACAATAATAAATCACATTTGAAATTAAATTACAGTGAAAAGCCCTCTCTAGGCCAACGAATTTTAAAAAAACAAGTCAACTTTTTTTCTGATAAGTGGACGAAATAATTTTTTTTTGGTAACAACTTCAGTATTTTGAAGATATTTCAAGAACGGCTCAATATATATAATTCAAGTTTACGACGACTTCATGGCCATGAAATCAGAATTATTCATGGCGATTTACATGTCTTCAACTATTTTGGTTCTCGAAGTACAAATGTTCAACTTTTTATTTTAATTCACCCTGTATATGCCGCCAGCATAGTTCGTCTCGATGGCTTCAAGTTTCAATGAAAAGAGAGTGGATCAAACAACACCTCTACGAAGTGGCATTCCGCCATCATAAAACTCAAGGTCCATACCAGTCTTCAGCATCGAGCATCTGGACTATTTTTATTTTTTTGTGTTTTGACGAAGAAGGAGATGACTGAGGATGAAATGTGTGAGGACCTTTCTTGTAGACAATAAAATTTCCAACAATTTCTTTCCAAGAACTTTTTTCCCAAGTGCTATTGTTCACGAGATATACCTACGCGAAAAACTGACCCTCAAGTTCTTCTCGATGCCACAACGGCCGAAGCTCACACCGGATTCTTGAGGACTTTTAGCATGTTGAACTACATGCTTAACTGAGCTTATATACAAAAATCCGGCTAGTTTTCATTTTTGTTCGATATTTGCAATAATTTGAACAGCTAAAATTTTTGGACTATATCGATTGTAGCCAGTTTTTACTCCAAGGAAAGTCACGTTTTCCTATTTTCGTAACGTAATTTCAGAAACTATCACTTATGCGATGCGTACATCACGTCGCGATGACTGTGACAACTGTCACATTCCACATAGCAGATCTAGACAATTAGTTGCCATTAGACGTTAGCATCAAGTGTGCATCGTATCATTTGTACCAACGCAACACACTTTTTCCATAACTTACATAAAAGAAAAAGCCGTGAAACTGGTTATCACTGACCAACGATCAGTCAGTTAATCAGTTGTTGGAGGGGGTCCCGCCCGTTGAAATAAAATGAATGCGTGACATTGTGAAGACTTGAGTGAGATCAGTCGAAATGTGAGTGATAATCACAATAATACCTATTTATGCACCAAGTGAATTAAAAGAATGTTTATTCATGAGAAGAGTTCGTAGGCTTAATTCTTCGAATGAATAAACTTCTTAATTCACCTGGTTTATACAATATTTTATCCAGTTTGAACGTTTTATAAGGTACTCGTTTTACTAAGTACTAAAACGAGCAATCCTACGAGCAAAAATATAAGTTCAGTACACTGTAGAACAATAAACCCACAGACAGACTCAACAATACTGTCACTCGGTTGAACACCAACAGAAATGCATCGAGACAGCATCAAGAATTCACATCAGAAATGAGAGAATCAACCCGAAAGTCGCGTCTTTATTATTATTCCAGACAAGAATCAATTTCCATGCCGTTTCGGCGGGAGAGAGAATTACGCCCTAAATGAGAGTTGTTTAGGACGACATGGAGACATTCTGCAAAGAAATTTTTAAGGCAATTTTCTGCCATATAAATTCGAGTGCACGCATGCATGGCTCTAATATAATAAATTTACTTGTTTCATTTCCCCCCATTCGTTGGCATTTCGGAACGAATTCGCGAGTTCTGGAACTCTCAAGTGGAGAGTTTATTGCTGAAATTTACATGGAATCCAAATTCGTAGAATGTGTGAGCGCGCGCGAATATTTAAGTGTATACTATATACCTACCCGTCGTTATAATATACTAAAATTCTGTTATGTGTGCGCCAAGGTACCTATAGGGATATTTTCCATGGTTTGGTTTCTCGCATGACTAAGCTCTGCTTGTTGTGAAAATGATTTCCGCTTTGTTTCAGCGTACCTACGCATCTGCAATGTGGATGGAGAATTGTAAAAGGGAGTTAGTTGGTTTATTCCTGCAGGAAATTCGATATGGTCCAGAATGAAAGTCGGAAGTTCGGGTTACTCGAAGTTGGATATACCTATATACGTAAGCGTAATTTAAAAAGGGAATTCGATCTGATTGCCTGAGGAAATACTACTTGTTGGGGTGCGGGATTAGTTCGGAAAGTGCATCATTGTCCATGGCACGGGTCAGTTTGGAAAGCTTTGCAGAGATAGCGAGTGCTGGCTGCTACTGTAGCGGAGAGGAAAACAATCCGGAAAGTAAGTCTTCTCGAAGAACTTGAGAGATCTTTCAGTGCGAAAGCAATTTATCAAAAGAATCTCATTTCCAGAGCGCGGGAGATAAAAAGTGCTCATCATTGCAATTTGCAGCATTTTATTGCGGTAGGTATACGTTGCATCAGTTGCTCGGTAAACTCTTTCTCCAAGGCCCAGTATTTTCATCTCAGGCTAACACTAACTACTCTGAGGGTCTGAGGTCAGCTTAGGGTGAATTCCATGGATTTGACTAGAGATGGAAATACTGAGCCGCATCAAAATGTACCTATATATTTAGAGTAGAAGTCATTCCACAAAGATTCGGTAGAAATCAAGCAAAAACCGAGGCAAAAACATTCAAGGAAACTCGTCAAAGATTTCTAGAGCATCTTCTTTTTAATAATCTACATGATCGACACGGATGATCGATGATATACGAATTGATATAGATAACCATCGTTCCAGTAATTATTATCACATAGCTCTCCTGGAATAATGACTTAGTGGATGCTTATCCTGAGCACTTTGGAGCTCTTATGCAAATCTAGTTATCCACGTAGCTGCGTAACGATCTGATCTTCCCTAATTTATCATCAAAGTTGACCAAAAGTCTTTGTGCGTCCTCCGGAGTCGCAGCCCTTTAATAGTTCCAGGAAGCGACCCTAAACTATGGCAAGAGCAATTTGTGCACTTGCGGAACGATCAAATAATTGATACCTACTTCCCAGGGTCCTTTGCGCTCACGTAAATTTTTGGAGCGTGAGCAAAGCACCCGGGGAGAAGGACCCTTTCACTTCGCGAATTTATCATATTCCATATTTCTGAATAATTAAAACCTGACTGGCGGAATGATTCAATCCGTTTCTGGTCATGTACACGACACGTGAAGTATTACGTGTACACGCGGGGCGAAATTAAATTTGCGCAACGCCGCCAAACAATGACACCGGCAATATGTGCTGGAGCGAAAAGGGGCATAAGCGTGTCAAAAATTTAATTACTCAACTTCGTAGCAACATCGGATGAATTGCCCCGCGCCGCTGAATTGATTACAGATGTTACTTTGTTTGCGTTGAAAGGGTTTACATATTACGGAGGACATCCGTGATATCGGATGTGGTGGACCCCCCGCCCGGTGGCAGTCAGGGGCGGTGGGTGGTTATAATACCTGGAAACCCATAGCGCCTTCGCTCTCGCGTATATGCACCCGGCGGGGACAACCAGATGATTATTTTTTGGGAGGGTGGACCCTTCTTTCGAATTGTGATTTTCATGTGTTTCACGCGAATGAATTCAGAGCAGAATATAATTCCACTGGCACAGTACCCCTCGAGGTATCCCTCTAGTATGGCACCTGTAGATACTGTTTGTTTGAGTTTGAGTTCAAAAATGTTTTTGAATACGTAGATGCCACAGTGTGGTATAATAAACAACAATGATGATATACAGATTTGTTCGGACCGAAAGACTGAGTATGGCGAAGACAATGCTAAAAATGTGAATAATGTAAGAAGTACGGAGTGATCGAATAAATTTCTCCTAGAGGGAGGCCTTGATCTCCTCGCTAGCCATGTTTTTCTTGCCAGATTTTCAGGAATCAAAGACGACTTGAGGAGAAATTTATTCGATCACTTGTTACCTAGATGCATCATCTTCAAGACCTTTAAAGACAGTGGGCGAGTCAATCGAGTACAGGATATATCTTTAGGTAGATACCTTCTATACATGTGCTGGTCCTTCGAGCCGACGAAGAACTAGCTAATAGCTTGATGGCAATCAGAATGGATGGCTTTTTTTCCGGACAAAACAACCGGCAGAACAAAAAATAAAACAACAAAAGATACTTTAAAGCAGGCTCTATTAACAAGATATCGGCATAGATGATATACAGACGGTTCTGAAGAAATGAAACTAGAAAGCTGAGCAAACAGTCACGTAGCTACATCAAGGGGTGGAATGATAAATGAAGATATCACACTACCTTAGTTAGTACCGAGAGTACGGGAATTGCTAGAAACACGACAGAATCAAGAAGCGTACATTTTGTCCGAAAGACGCACCTAAGACAGAAAGAGTAGGAGATGGTTGCACACACATCGAAGGAGTAACAAACAAGTGAAATCACATTCACGGTACCTACCTATTACTCAAGTAACCAATCAAGGGAAACTATAGCGGGTGATTCATGACTATCATGAATGACCTTAGATAGGCTAATGGGAGATAGAGGACTTGGGGCGAGTCAGGTCAGGACCCACAAAAGAAATTTTGTGTTCTCCATTGGTTACGAAGATACAGGGTGTTTTGTGTTCCGTATGGAATTTTGACAAGCGATAATTCTGAAACGGCTGGAGATATTTTGTTGAAATTTACCACTGAATTTTTTTTTTTGGAACTTATCCGAAAGTCATACCGGGTAAGTGAAAATCCAGGGCCGGGGTGAAAAAAATAAGCTCCATTATTATTTGATCAAAAAGTACATTTTATAACCGCTTTTTTAGAAAAACTGCCATCGAATGCGAAAAGCTGAAGAAAAATGCTTCAAGAATCATTCAATCTAGATGGCACACCTAAACCGTTTCGACAATAAAATTGGAAGTAAAATTTGTTAACGAATAATAGAAGTCTGAACTATCTTCTTCTCAAAGGACTGAACTTGTTTGATTCTTCAATCAGCATTTTGACTAAATCTCGACAAAACTCTATCGCATTTTTAGCTGATATAAAAGAAACATCCCATCAAGTCAGAAAATGGAAAAAATACCAAACTTGTCAGCGATGGAAGCCATGATTTTATCGAAAAGAAGAACGCATCAGGGTACAAGGACAAGTACCCACAAGCAGTTGGAGTCATTACAATACAATACAATACAATACAATACAATACAATACAATAATAATGTTTTTTCACTATTAACCGTGAAGTACATCATTATTAACCTGTTCCTCAACTAAGATCGCGATTTTCAAGTAGTAAAAAAAATTCTATATAAACCACGGTCGAGAAAATTATTATAGCTTCAGCGCCTTATATCCCTCAGCTGCGCTTCGGGATCTAAACTGGCGCTTCAGCTATAATAATACTTTCTCAACCTTGGTATATAATATACTAATTTCCGTTTAAACAACTAACAGCGAATAGAATAATCTTAATATTATCAAAAAGGACATAAATATGGTAAACCCTACTTAAAGTTCTGAATGGAACTTTGTGTTGAGGTGCATTTGTGTCTTTACGTTGGTTCAAAATCAGACGGTAACAATGGTAACAATGATAAAACATTCATAAAAAAAAAGAGTGAAATAGTGAAGCAGATTAAAAACAAAAGTACAGTAAAACATGTTGAAAAGCAATTTTCTCATTTGTAAAATCATAGAGTAGAATCTGAGATAATCTTGTATCACACGGGTTAAAAATGACTGGAAAATGACTGGAAAATGACTAGAGTTGACTTTCAAGAGGGTCGCCTTCATGTAAAATCCAGTTTTTCAATTCAGCTCGTTTTTGTTTAGAATTTTTCATAATTTTTATGGTTTTTCACTGAGAGAAATTACATATTATTGATTGACCACAAGTCGTAGTAACTAATTCCAATTTAGTCAAATTTACACATAAAATTCCTTTGGTAGTACCATCACAAAAAATGTATGGTACCACTACGGAACTGTTTGCTGCGACGGAACTGTTTGCTGCGATGCAGTTGAGTTATCTACTCGTCGTGTTAGTACCTACTACGTCTAGAATGATTCTTTTGATCATAAATTTCGAGAGTAAGACTTGCCACTATATTTAGTTAAAATTACCACGACAATGATGGTAGTACCTACTACGCCCAGAATGATTCTTTTGATCATCAATTTTGAGAGTAAGACTTGCCGCTACATTTGGTTAAAATTACCACGACAATGGTGGTACATTAAAAAACAGTCGGTTTTTGGAGTGACAACAGAAAATTGTTGATTTGATTCGGGTTATTCTATTGGTCGTTTTGCTTGCATTATACAATTTTTAGAGAGTGGTTTTGCTAACCATGGCAAAGTAAAACTCCCTACTAATGGTTACTGTGTTAATACCAAATGAGAATGAATGATTGAATTTACCACGACACCATGACTTAACTATATTACTACGTTAGAGAAGTATGCATTACTATTTCCACGGTGCCACTGATGTCGTGGTAATTTCAAACATACCGGGTGATCATTTGAAAACTATCCACCTGCAATAACTCCCGATTCCTAGTGAATACTTTTTCGAGCAAAAACAGGTCGATTTTTATATCGAGGGGGACATCTAAAACATACATTGGCAAATTTCTATATTCACCCCCCTCGCCCTCACTCACCCCAATCTTGAAATTTCAAATGACACTACCTACCTTGCGATGCATCAGATCAAAGAGAAATTAATTTTCTTCCTGAAAAAAATATTTTCAAAATTTTTAACCCCACCCCCTTTTCCCTAAAAATTCTCTGACTGTTCCATTTTATATTCTGGACCCCTCATTTTCTCTCAATTTAGTCGGCGTCATCCTAAATAGCATCGAAGAAGAAAATTTTCGGTGGGAAAAACGCTACCCAAATTCACCCCTTTGCTCTCCCCCACCTCAACTCCCAAATTTAACAAAACACCACCTACTTTGTGATATATCAAATTGAAGGGAATTGAATTCTCTTTCTGAAAAGAATTTTTTTTAAATTTTCTACCCCTCCCCGAATAAATTGGTCATTTGGAGTATTCTAGGGGGGGAATGGGGGGCTTCAAAAATTGTAAAAAATCTTTTTCAGAAAGAGAATTCAATTTCCTTCAGTTTGATGTATCGCAAAGTGGGTATTGACATTTTAGATGTTGAAAGTCGGGTGGGGGGAGCGAAGGGGTGAATTTGGGTGGCACTTTTTTTATAGAAAATTTTCTCTTTTGATGCTGCGCAGGATGACGTTGACTGTGTTGAAGGGAAATGGGGGTCAAGAATGTTAACTTGGACACTCAGAGAATTTTAGAAAGAACGGGGGGTAGGGTTGAAAGATTTCAAAATATTTTTTTTAGAAAGGGAATTTGATTCCCTCTAATTTGATGTATCGCAAGGTAGGTGGTGTCATTTGAAATTTCAAAGTTGGGGTGAGTGGGGGCGAGGGGGCTCAAGATATAAATTCTCCAATGTATATTTTGGATGTCCCCCTCGATATAAAAATCGACCTATTTTTGCTCAAAGACATTTGCACTAGGTTGCAAATGCACTGCACTGCATTTGCAATCGGGAGATATTGCAGGTGGATAGTTTTTAAATGATCGGCTGTCCGTTTTTCGAGGCTAAGCATGGGTATTTTGCTTATCTTTAGAGATACAGAGTCGGTTGAATTAGAAAAAAGTTGCGAATTTTCATGACAATCAATGATCCAAAAAGATATTTGACTTGTCAGTTTTAGTTTTCGAGATATCGAGAAAAAGCAAAAATTTGTAGTTTTTGTTTCTATTTTTTATTTGAAAAACGGTTGAAGGTAGCCCTTTCTAATTAAGACATTGTGGAGGCACTTTTTCAAGGGGAATTCAATGTTGCAAAAATCTTCAATCTAGCTTTCAAAACAACCGAGATATGACATTCAACTTTTTTTCTCTTATGGGCGCCATATTGAATTTTGACATTTTTTAATACAATATTTTTTTCTGGTTACAACGATGTGTCACATGTCACCGTTGATTCCATGCTTTTGGGCAAAAAAAATTTTTTTATTTTTCAAAGAGTGCCTTAGAAACAAAATTAGCACCGACAATAAAAAAAACCCGTAAATGTTAAACATTTATTCAACAGTGACATGTGGCACATCGTTGTAACCAGAAAAGAATACCGTATTCAAAAATATCAAAATCCAATATGGCGCCCATTAGAGAAAAAAGTTAAATGTCGTATCTCGGTTGCTTTGAAAGCTAGAATAAAGATTTTGGCAGTTTTGAATTTCTCTTTAAAAAGTGCCCTGACCATGTCTAGATTAGAAAAGGCCACCTTCAACCGTTCTTTGAATGAAAAATGAAAACAAAAATTAGAATTCTTGTTTTTTCACGATATCTCAAAAACTAAAATCGATACGTCAAATTTTTGGATCATTGATCGTCTTGAAAATGCGCAACTTTTTCCTAATTTAACCGACTTTGTATCTCTCAAGATAAGCGAGATACCCATGCTTAGCCTCAAAAAACGGACACCCTGTATTTGTTTTATTTTGTGAATTTCATACTCCCTGAAAAGTTTGTCACTACTATATGTAATGTCCTTCTTCAGAATTATCTTCAATAACCTCTTCTGCGTTTGAAAGAGTGTTTGCAGGTGCGTTTTCTTGATTCCGCCCCATACGACTATCCCATATCTTATTACGGACTCTACCAGAGCTTCGTATATGAGCAAAAGTGTTCTGTTGTCAAGAACATCTCTCAATTGGTAGAAAGAGTATAGAAGACTCCGAATTCTTTTATTTGGGTTCTCTGCGTGAAGCCTCCATCTGAGGTGGTTGTCGAGAGTGATACCCAGATATTTAATTGAGACAGCGCTATCTATGGTGATATTAGTTCCAAGTATATTCAACTGGTTGAAGTGCGGCAAGCCGTTCGCGTATGAGCAGAAGGGTAAGTATTTTGTTTTTTGTCATTCATGGTGAGCAAATTACGGTCGACCCAATCTTTTACTAGTTTTAAATCTTTACTAGCATGCGATCTGACTTCATCTCAGTTTTTGCCGGAAAAAAGAATCGCTGTGTCATCTGCATATGAAGAACCTCGCCATTCATTTTCAGGAGGAAAAGATCATTAATATAAATTTTTGAGAGGTCGGAAGCGAGGATAGTTCCCTGGGGTAAGCCAACATTTGTTACTCTCTCTTCACTAAGCGTGTCTTTCACCTTAACGTACTGTTTTCTTCCGCCTAAATAACTTCTCATTAGTTTATGTATTGGTCCTCGAAAGCCAATTGTATATATAGCGAGTTGATGAACACATTAGTTTAGATTCGAATAAACCTATGAAACGTATAACACTTGTCCGTCATTCGTGCATGTGTCCAAAGGGCCTCACCACATGGCGACCGTGACTTAAAGTTCCTTGAAGCAAGTTCCTAAGATGATGAAAGTGGATGTTGATAATTCGTGAAAAATGGTGAATAAACCAAGCCAACAACGAGTTCTAACACTTCAAACCTGATGGCCCTGCAAAGAAAACAATTCACGAAGACGGCGTTATGCGACAGTAACTCAAGTATCTAATCCAGGAAGGCGAAACGCTAAAAGTAACCCTCCGCGAAAATCAATTTCTAAAGAGATGTCAACACACGTTCAGTAGTTCAGCAGTAATTGCCCAAAGGGCCTCACCACAAGAACATTCTGATGATTTAGTCGCCCCGATCGCTTCCAAGTTCGCTTTCTGATGAGCAATTTTTATATTTTTTTGCTAGTTAACTCTTATCAGGTTATCAGGTATAAAAGTGGCCCTTAAAGTGTGAACCAGAATAAAACTTCTTATAACATCCTGCAACTGCGGTACTTATAATCTTCCCCGAAATAATAAATCATAGGCTAATACTTACAAGAAGACCCACTGCACAGTGAGCAATTATTTAAACGATATTTTGACTGGGAAGAAGATTGCCTACAAAACGGGATTAGATATACAGTATCCATAGCCATATAGAGCGTTTCGTTCCATGGCATGACAGCAGCAAAGTTAGATGTCTGGCGCTACAATGGCGCAAGCACAAAATGGCAAAAGGCAAGGAAAATGCCAAAGGTCCCGAAGCAGATCAAGATTCCGCAATAGTTTTGCATATAGTCATACCCACCTATCCGCAGTGCATATCACTGGTGGATATGGAAAGCGATCAGAATAAGCTTGTGCAAAATCCTCATCATATAACCCCGAGTCGCTCTCTCGGCCGGGGATACTGGGACCCTTGAGACAAGTCAGTTGTCTGTGCAGCATCACCGGAACGTTCCCTCCGCCATTCTCTACACTTTCTCATCGACGGCGAAACAGCGGAAAATCCACGGACATCAAACTTTTGCCCATGCCAACGCCAATTTTCCGGCTCGCGTTTAACTATTCATAACCAATCCAACCTACTTGTCACGAGACCTATGTCAAAGGACCATTCCAAGCGCGCACCAGATAATGTTGAACTTCAGCTTATCTCCGGGAATTATACGTTATCCCAAGCAAAGATCCCGTTCATTATTAATGGATTGTTGCTTTTAATAGGTAGTTGCTTTTTGTTTGCCTTCGTAGGGCAATTCCCTGGGACACACGAAACCTCGTCACCACCAAGTTCTACTTACAAAATAATGGAATGTCGACAATTTTCAGATTGCACTTCATAATAATCGTGAGTGATTTATTGAAACACATATTCGAGCGATGTGACGATAACACATGCAGAATTTGAACGCTGGGTCCATGCCAAATCATACAAATTGGAAATTACAAGTCAATTAATTTCGTCATTAATTTAATAACAGCCCGAAATACAAAATAGTTGTTGTTTAGGACGAGCAATGGTCCACTGCCCAATCCAATTAGAGTGCAGGCTCCAAACCAATCATAAGCGTTTATTCGTTTCAGAACTGCAACTCTGGCATACACGCACATAACATTTTAATAAACATGGAAGGGCATTTGGGCACAGTGATATTCCAGACTTCTCTGGTGTTTCTATATATTTGCGGGTGACCTTTGCTAAACTTCAGGCCGGCACTGGCTGGCTGCTGAACAAGCATTTTCGCATATGTGGCCCCTTCAAAATGGAAATCAAAGTTTTCCATTGTCGATGGACAAAAAAAAGCACCCGCGAGTTTCTTCATAACAACTCCATCGAAAGTTGAGCACGGACCGGAGCAGGGACAAGGGTCCAGCGCGCCAAATGCTTCAAGCATAAAATGAGCGAGATGTGTTTCAAAAAAATGATTTATAAAAGTGTTGTAAAATCGTTTATCATGACGGAATAAAAGTCGAATGCTTAATGCCAGTATCTTTACGAGATATCTATGCCGTAATATATGGAATACTGCTCGCTTTTATTAGAGAGATATCCAAGAGAGATCGCGGGGGATTCGATCGTTGCTGCTGCTGGCACGAGTTTTTGATGTGTAACCGAATTTACGGGCCCGGCCCGGTTCGGTTTAAGGGCAATTTTTTACGGGCGGAATAAAATATTGGATAAAAATATCCAATTAAAAACGAAATTGTGGTGTAGGTACAGGGTATATACCTATTCATTCTACCTGTGCAGTAATGAAGTCGGACTGGAGCTGTGTTTAACGAAAACTTTCGTGGCATCCTCAGTAGTGATTTCATCATGGACCATTTTACCGCATGAGCTTTCTCCCCAGATCGTATACCGCCTTCGGATGCCATCAGAAACAAAAGATATCTGAACACTAGATTTTTGCTTGCAGCATATAGATGGGTACCCACTGTGACGATTCGCTTTGTTTTACCCTTTGACCATGAATAAAATATGAGCGCCGTCTATGCAATAGTTTTACAAATTTGTATATGTTCAAATTATCGAAATGCGACAAAACCCATATTGTTTGTACACACGTGTGCGCTGGGCCTGGAGGTCTGAGCGGTGCGAAGAGCGAAGGGAAATTTTTATGACGGTGTCTGCGTGCTTTTTGCTGAGTTGATGGGGAGCTGCAGGGAAAAGGACAGGAATGGGACCCAGGGCTTTGGGACGCGACAAGAAATCCAGAAGAGAAGTCAACCTGCTATATGATACATGTGTTATTATTTGTGTATGTTCGAGGTACGTAATTTTAGTCTGTGTCATGATTTGTCTTTTATCTAAATTTTAAATTTCATTGTCCGCCGTCTTTTGTGTCTCTCATATTTTCATGTCATTTTTGTTGATGCTCACTGTTACGTCTGTTAGATATTTGATTTAGGTATTTTTCAGGTTACTACTAACACCACCCCTATTTTGTCTTGATTTAGGTTTTTGAGCATTGTTGATTTTGCATGCACTGTTTACTAATTTTTACGTCATTTGTCGACTGATATTCCTTTAATTTTGTTTTACTGATTTTGCCTGAGTACACCGAATACCGGAGATCACCAGTAAGTCGCTTGTCATTCGTTTGTCACATATTTTAGAGTCCTCTTCTTTTGGCAATACTCAGGGGTTTCTTTGACGGGTTCTTCCACTGAGTGCCTATTTCCGAATCCGTCACTCTCCCTTTGTTTTGACTTGGCAGTTTGACATATTTTGTTGTGTTGTTTTCAATAACTGTTTTCATTGTTTTTGTTCATTTTGGCCATTCCGTTAGTCATAGGTATGTTAGGTGTTTTGAGAAAAGACCTCAAAATAATAATTTTGCACTTATTTTGCTTTGAGTAAACGTAAATTTGTGTGCAATTAGCGTGTTTCATTGAACTCCACCTTCTTCCCCCTCGGGTCGCTTCTTTCCTGAACAGAAGCGGACACAGCGAAGGGTTAAGACGATCACAGACAGGCCAAACAATTGAAATTCAGAGGGGGGAGAGCGTACCATCACACTACTCATGAGAAATGGCCGAAAAATGTAATAACCTCAATTTACTTTTCATTAGTGTTGAATTTCTTGGTTTTGGTTTATAAAATTCTACCACGTATCAACCAAATATCAGTTTGTTCAAGAATCATTGCGGAGCTTATTTAATAATAATGCTAATTGAACTTAATCGTTACAGTATTGTGCTTTTTGCGTAATGTGATTGAATGACAGAGTGCCCACTGATACTATCTGTTTCCGTGAAAATTCGTACCCTTTGCTATCTATCTCAAAACCTTGAAAAACTGGAATAATCAACAGGAAAAGAACACGGGAGAAAGGCACACCAACAAAGCCCTATCACTAGATGGCATAACTGTGCCTTAAGACCTCAAAAGAGCTTGGATGAAGATCGCACAAAAGAATTCAAAAGACGATACGATAACAGACACCTATAAACACCCAGTAATGGGGCGGAAAGGATCATTGGTCAAGGGTTTGACTTTCTCGGGTATAAAAAAGTGAGAATAATGCTAATGAGAGAATCAGCAACTTGTAAAAAGTTTTTTTTCATTTTCGATATCTTGGAGTATAGTCCCCATGATGGCATACTGTGGGTAATTCGATTTCAATGTTATTGCCGAAAAGGTGTGAACTTCAGTCAAATTCACAGTTCACGTTCGAAAATCTCTTCATAGTAATTGTTCATCAAAATAGTTCATACGAAGTCTTGAAGCTGAAGACAGGATCGTGACAGTGTCGAAGTTAGGTATGCCTTCGACCTTTTTCTAAGTGTCGCAAAATGATTTATCGCATAACCAATAAAGCATTTGGAAATGCACGGTGGACCGTTGAGACCATGATGGAGAAAACGCCAGCTTTGAATCATCACAGGCCGTTGCTATAATAGGTGCAAGCAATGTAACAAGGTTTCAAGGTTATGAATTGAAGCTGTTTAATCTCTAATGTTGTTTATTACGGTCAATTATTTTCCATTTTCCAATTAAAGCCACTGCACCGATGTCGAATCGATGCTTTCAGTAATAAATGGAGTTTAATAATTTAGCGCCCCGTTCACATGCCATCGGACTAAACCTCCCATACCAGGCGACCAGTTTTAGTTCGTCCATTTTATACCCCGCCCCGACTGCAGCACCGAGGTGAAGAAGTCCCCTTTAGTTTAATAATTGAAATTCACTCTATTACAAGCTTCTGCTTTCTCTCTGCGTCCCCGGATCGATCGGCCCCGTACACCTTTTCACCCCGTTCGTGCATATACCTATATAGTCCTTGTGGCCATCTCGGAATAACCGTCCCGACATTAAACCGATTTCTGGTTTTGAGAGGTGGTGTTAGCCGGCTATTGAAATTTCGAGCCTTGTATCTCCGGAATCGAACGCCATTGACTGCCTGCACCTCATTAACTCCGCAGAGTCTAGTTCGAGGCAAATATACTGGAGAGTGAATAAACAGTTAATCTGGGGCTGAGACCTTCCCAGCTCTCTGGTATATATGGCATTGCTCTCTTCCATTCTTTCTAATCCCGCGCAGCCACCAGATTGAAATGATATCAACAACAGTTATTATCCGAACGTGTCTCTCTGGAATTGTTCCTCGTACAACCTTTTTCGTACGCGAAGGATAAATTTCAAGGAGTTTTCAAGTCGTCCCGCTAAATTAACTTCAAACGTCAAATCAGCTTTTGGACGGCGGTTGGTTGCATTGCACGACTCCTTTTTCTTCTACAACACTGTCGTCTGGAAATGTGGTTGATGTAGTGAGCTCCGCCGTTGGGTATATATAATTACGATGGGGAGAAAAAGAAAGAAAACACCGCCTGGATATACGTGTTTCGGTAATTGCGCCCCGTGCAAAATCGATGTTTGGCATTTCATATGTATGAACATTTCACTTTTCCGACTTCTTTATATCGAAACCGAAGGCTGGAGGAGAAGTGTTCTCGCCCCGTCCCCAAAGGACCGTAACATGAAATAGAATTTCTGCAACGGCGTCGCAGAGAGAGCACCAGATACAATCAAAACTCGCACACACACAACCTAGTCACATGTCAATAACATACACATGGCGCGTCAAACGAGGTCATCCGTATCAACATCTTTGAAAAATATACGCGGGAGATGTGCGTGTGATGGAAATCGACTGGACACTCTGAAGTGTTTGCGTGTTAGTGTCACGTGCGAAATGGATTTTTATATGTCTAAAGTTACCAAACAATCATTTCGGAAAAATAATTACTTTTGTTGGCCTGAGAGGAATCAAAGGGCTTTAATACAAAGTTGCTCGGATGATCCAAGGACACTTGCTTGATGACCTGCTGAAAAGCAATTCTGACATTTCTCTGGAGTCGTATCAGTAAGAATGTAATACTAACTCCTTTGGAATTAACCTCGGAATCAACTATCCAAAAATCTCGTCAACACGATGAGAAGTTGATCAGTTTCCATATGGATCCTCTGGAGTTAAGCGCCTAGGTTTTTGAAGCGACAGGCATACTTGATGACAATGTTTCATTGTCTCTGGAACACTAATCGCTTCTTTGCTCTCGCCAACTCCGTGAGTTGAAAAAAATAAGACGTAGGTACAATAGGCAGTATTGGGGCTAACTTCACGTCAATTTGTCATTTGATCTTCAGACTTTATTGCTATAGGCGATTGACCTCATAGGGGAGAATGGCCGTTTCGTAGATGAAGTTTTAGGGAATTAATTGTCAGAAGAGGTGTAAGTTGCCGCAGGCAATGCCGGCAGTTACGTCAATTGGTGGCATGTCAAAACTGTCACTTTGCTTTCTTGTGCAGTCCACTACAAGCAAACTTTTGTTCCTGTGAACCCTTGGGACCCCGTAGGCTCTTTATTGGGCCCCATGTTGATGACCAGCGTCGTCGCAAACCTTTCTCTAAATCATCCATAGCTTCCGCCCAAGGAAGAGCAACAGACTCTGTCACATCCGCACGGAGGGAAACACACAAGCCCGTCGACCAGCCAAGAAAAAATCACCTCAATTCAGACTGGTCGTGCAGAATCAACCATCACCTATCTTTTTTCCTCGCTTTTTTCTGAAGTAGCTACCTTTGTGTTCGGGATGTAAACGTTGTCTTTTTTACCGCAATGTAGTGCATTGCTGGGGGCGTAGTCTTTCAGCTGCACACCTCTGGAGCTAGATCCACTACAAGCCTGCTAAATACGCTAACCATAACATGAAATAAGGGACACAATAGCAAACCCCCTTTTCACATTATTTCTACTTGTCAAATTTCCATGTCAATAACGTGGGTATTGCAGATATCCACTAGTGCCCACCTAGGCTACTAGACGTCGGAGTATGTGTTCCTCTCAAAATATATCCTCTACGATCAAGTACCAAGCTCTACACCAGGTGGCGTTTTTAAATGTGAATCGCCTATACCTAGATACCAAACGTAATTATTATACCTACTTATTGGCAACAGTGAATGATTACGTGTTCCGTATTGTCTAACATAAATAATTACCATAAGCATGTCAAAGACATAGTGTGGCTATCAAGGGACAACTGTTCAAGAAAGGTTCGATCATGAGCGACTTCATTGAGCTGTTTCTCAAAATTCTTTTTCGCAGGACTTACCTTGACGAGTCTGCTGCCTTAGTAATATACACTTGAGTTTCGAACCCTCCGTTTCCGATGGTAATTCCCGTTTCTGGTTCGAATCCGATCCGCCGGTTATAGCGGTCACACCGGACTGCGTCGAGATTTTGCCGGCGTCCCCCAAATAAAGCAAACACTCCAAAGAGGAATTAAAGTTTTAGTGTGTTTAGTTGGCAATATCAACGTTGGTACATTACTAGGGGGACTAGCACACATGGAGCGAGCGAGAGCAGAGTAACAAGTCCGCGTTTTAACCGGTCCCTTTCTGGATTCACCACCCTCTGGTCATGTGCACGGAACATTCGCGTTTGTTATTGGATAGCACAATTTTGTTGTTGTGTTAATCGAGCTGTTTAATGTTGGGAGATTATGAAATTAACAAGTAATTTATATGTTATAGGGACTGCCGTAATGACAATCACATTACACATCGCGGGAATTTGCGGAATAAACGGGTCATGCGGCCAAGTACTACAATACTCATCAGAGAATACTGCATATTATTATTAATTAGCTATGTCCAAGCCTACGTCGCGTCGTCACTTTACTCCTGTACGACCGCATTTTATCAAATTAATGCCTAATTACTTTTCGGCGTATGAGACCGACGAGGCATTTGGCATTTTATGAATTTCGGGACGGGTAATTTGATTTAGTTGCGACATAATTGCTCCCATCGTGCGGTAGTCCCAAAATTAAGTACTGATCCTGACCTGTCGATACAGCGGCATAATTGAGGCGTGTGAGATAGGCATACGATCCCCTATGAACAGGACTGGCAAAATGTTGTGCGGAATCAAACGCATAGATAGATACGCATATTGGACGATAAATTTTGCTAGCGTATGTAGAGTCGTGATAGGCAAGGCTTTTTTTAATAATACCTACTATGCTAATCAAAGTCTGTTATACGTGACCTGGATCGCTCCATGTTATAATAGAGCGTAGACCAGGTAAAAACATGCGGAAATGGGACATTATGCTTCCGTATATCCATACATCCGGAGCTTATGCGATATTAAACTCAAGGAGATAGCATGCATCCGACGTGCAGCATTTTTTGCGAAACTGCATGAAAAGTGCTACTGTACAATAGCACATGAGCTAAGAATAGCAAAAGAAGAACAAACAACATAGAACGTATCGCGTCAAGCAGGAAGTGTAGGTAGTGTGGAATTTTGAATTTGATTCTCTTTGATTTATATAATGCTGATTACTTTTTGTAAAATCAAATATTGCAAAACATGATGTTATAATAACAATTATGAGAGCGTGCGAAGATGGAAGTACGAATGAAACTTGCGATGACTTAGTGCAATTTGTTCAGTAATAGCACAAATTTTATGATTTCAAAAACCGGGACGTCATGTAACAGAAGGGTGGGATGTCACACTGAAAGTCGACCCCTCTCCCATCGACACAAGTCACAGCAAGTACAACTAGGCATGTGAGCATGAAGAAGAGGCTTGATCAGTGGATTCGAGGCTAGTCGGTCGAAAGTTGAACGAAGTGAAGGTCCGATGGGTCATGTATGCGGGTCTCACCCATCGGATACTTGAGTACAAGTTGTCGAGTGTGTTTGAATGTTTGAAATAAGTACAGTAGAATTGAAGAGATTGTATAGTTAAAGACAATAGAAGTATTCTGTATCAGAGCCTATGGCTTTTACCATCTGAGACACCATTACCTCCAGAGAAAATAACTGCCCTTCTAGACACGATATAGCTTGGCTAGCCACGCACGGTTACGCTATGCGCGACAATATATCAAAAATCGATGCTGAAGTCGTGATCCTCACAGCTGTGTTGATGGTTGGATGTAGGTGAGAACCTGGTGCGAAACCGTATCCTAGCTTGAGATATTCATCCTGCATGCATGGTAAAAGCATCAAAATAGTGTGCTAATAGTTCTAATGCCCACGTCTGAGTTCATTATTTCGCCAATAGGAGGTGTTGATAAGCATCCTACCGCGGGTACACTACATCTGGATCTATTCTGGATAATATTGGAGGGAGCTGATGGAATTGGGCCTGTTGTTACGTTCGGATTTTCGCAATCACGTTGCCGACCAAAATACGTGTTTTTGCAGTCAATTTTTTTTGTGATAAGCGCAGGCTATATAAATCGTTTCGAGCGGAAACTCGCTCTTTCCTCACAATGTTGCACGAGTAGAAAGACCGCCGTCGGCCGCTTTGGCTCATCTTCTACAGGTAAATGAAACACTGCTTGCGCTGCGGGATGGCAAATCATTTTGAATTCGTCTTAAGAGGCCCCTGTTCTAGCGCTATCGGCCTTTTCCGGCGCTTTTACCCATTTTCCGTCGCTTTTTTATACGTTCCACCGCCGCCGGATTGTTCACCGCACATTCTGCGCCGTCGATGACACCACCATCATCTTCTGCTGAAGTTCCACTGCCGCCGGCTATCGCTACTTTTCAAGGACCATTTTTCACCGCGGGATTTCCCGCATCGGTTGGACTTTCCACCGTACGTTTTGGCCGGCTAGAACCTGCTACCTGCGCCGCCCGCCGTGCTCGCGGTCGAACTTACGCCGCCCCTTGCACCGTCGACTGCCGAATCAAAGTCAAGTTGTTTTCTCATGTATCGATGGGCCAATCTGCCCGCCTTGGCGGAAATCCAAGAGCTGGTGAATGCTTGAAGTCGATAAGAGCGAGTTTCGCGAGCCACCAACTGTCATTGTGACAGACTGTCACACACCCTAACCTAAAAAGACCGAAGCTGACACGCGACTGTTTTTTGCTTTGTCTAGGTTTATTAACTGTATAATTGTCAGGCCTCGCTACAGACGTATTCCGGATAGCCTCCTCGGATACCGTCCTTATCATGTATACTCCATTTTGCCAGGCGTTGTGTAGGTGTGGATCCGTTTTTGTTGTCTTCTCCCAGGTTCACGGCGCCCGACGGATGGATAGTTTCCTCAGGTCAACATCACCAGGCGTCGGCCGAATCTACGTCTGGTTTGGGCGCCCTGTATTTTGAATTACCGACCACTTTTCGGCTGAGCTAGCAGAGACTTCCGGGAGTTACGGACCGACGTCAAGGAAACATCAGTCGGAGTGGCTCGTGACCTGGTCAAAGCGGCGCAACACACGTCGGCCACAGAGAAGTACTTCTCCATTTTTCTTCTACTACTAGCGAGAAAGCTAGAAGTTAGGCAGGTCCGGCACGTTTGAATATAATTGCTATATTGTGGTGGTCTTAGGCCCCGTCTTCACTTGGAAGAGTCTTAAACTCTTTCTAGTTTAGTTGGTAAGCGGCCCTCTGCCAGTACTGTTTGTGTTTCGAAGCGAGAAGCTTCACTTCTTGTATCTTGTACCTGTACCTAGCCCAGCGGGCGTTATTGTGATTGTGTTTCCAGTTCGTTTATTTTCCGTGTGTGAATTACACGATTTGTACAATATACTTGTTCTCGTTCACTTGTATGTCCCTCAGCCCAGTATTCAAGTTTGGAATGCGGTTCTTGCACGGAGCGGACTCCTCCGGTCCGCATGGATCAGAACGTTGAAATTTGATCCCGCAATACTGTGTATCATCAAGCGTCCTTGCTTTGCGGTTATCCTCTTACTGAGGAGATCCAAAAGGCCGGAACACGTGTCTGGGAGAAAGCGAAAAGCAGGGTGGACGCTATAACCTCAGCTACGTTGGAAAGGGATCAACAGAAATTGGGACCGATATTTTCCCATCTTCTTGAAAGGCTTCGACGGGTCTAAACAGCCGATGATGATGATGGAAAGGCCAACATCTCTGGTTTACAATTGAAAGTGCTGAAGCTGAAGCGAGGCAAGGAATTGGTAAAAGCGTCTGCGCCTTCCGGCAATCCATGCAGTTGCTCCGTGAGCTAGCTCACAGAAAATAACATGTCGTAGCTCCTCATCGTCTACTTCGGTTACCGAAGGTGATAACATAGCTCCCGGAATGCGCAATGCCCCAGTGTCCCTCTGGAGCTTGGGATCCATTGAAGATGCAAAGAGTCTCTTTTTGGTGGCATTTTCAAAATGAGTGGGAGAGAAGCCGGATCCCCGTCAAGTGAACTAAACCAATCTCCGCACCTCCGAGATTGATTTCTCAATTGACAACGCTCTGATCTGGTGCAAAACCAACGGAGAGACGATTGTGGTCTTTCTTGGCTATCCGGTTGGGAGAGGTTTTTGCACTCAACCAATGTGAAATCAGACCGACTGGAGATATTCGACGCAGGAGACACAAGGAGTAGATGAGCCTTGTCATATCTACTTCGCTGCTATGACCAATCTCTTCAACCCGCTGAACAGGCCACTTCTTAAGGCGATAAGATTGACGATCATTAACAAGAACATTGATCCATACTATCATCACTATTGACCTTCCCGACAATTCAATTCTGAACACTTCCCTTCCACAAACTTCCGCTCCTGTGCCTATCACACTTGACATTATACACTTATAGATAGGTCCTCCATAACCTATCAAAAAAATTAAAGGTTTATTTTGTGGAAGTGTTGATGTTTTCTCAAAGTCTTGCCACAGGTTTCAAGTATTTTTATTGGTCAACGCGCGTTTCGGCACTTAAGGCCATTTTCTTGTTTATTTTGTATTTTTCCTATAATGGAATTTCATTTCTAATGATCACATTCGAGTTTTTTGTGTTATTAATAGGGTTGCCAGAAGTTCTATTCAAAACCGAACATGTTCTCTTCTTCGACGGCGATTATTAAATTTCTTTCCTCTCCGGGCACAGCCCAGGAGTCTTCTCATTTCCATTTCTCAGCAATTGTTGTATTTTCCATGTTGGTAAAATTTTTGGGAGAAAAGGGTCATTTCGCTCCGCCCCTCTAGACCCCTTTCTTTTTCGCGTATCTCGTTTTTTTTTAATGTCCTGATTTTCATTCATTTGCAGTTTGAGGCAGTCACCTTATATTATACTTGAGCAGTTATCATACCTAGCGCGAGATATAAATACAGCCTTCATCAGCCTATCACTGAAAAGAAATAGCTGAAGGAAAGAAAAATGAATTTTGTTTATTCATCAACAGTGTGTTTTTCTTATTGTTGTGATCCTATATAATTTCTATTAGTATTAATCATTTATCAATATCTAATTTTCTACATGTGCAATCCATTCAAAGTGGAAAGACATGATTAAATTTCAAGAGAAGTAAGAATACGGCCCTAATCTTCATTACATAATTACATAATAATTACTTAAACTTTCCAATATTGTCTACAATTCTTCAACGTCTATATCTGGACCTATTTAGGTACCTTTCTCAGCATTGCGTGAAATCCAACTGATACACCTTTTGACTGGACACTTTATTGTCCCAGAACAATGAAACTTTCAAACTTGGGATGCTTCGGGTTACGGCGCACAATTCGACGAATCCCAAACTCCCAAATATTCAACTGCAAATTCTAAGGAACCGCAAGAGGAATTGGAAAATCCGCCCCGATGGTGAATGTGGAAATTCGCACAGCACGAAACACACGACGACGACCCCGTCCGTGATATTGATGACGGACGGACGGATATGGCTAAGTAATGAACTCCGTGGAGAAATGTCTTCGCCGTCGTCTACGTCGTCGTCCTAGTGGATGATGATAATGGCGACATTAGTGATCGGTTCCCCGTTGCGCCCGGTTCCTCTTTGTTATTGTAATTTTTGACGAGGCCTCCTCGATACTCTCATCAATCCGGGGGTTTTGTGAAAGCATTCGTGTCGCCACCCTGCCGCAGGATGACAAGGTAATTAAGGCTTGTTGTTGTTACGTTCTGCTGCCTCCTGCCCTCCGTGTGCCTGCCCTGCCGCCTGCCCTCTCCGCTTCCATGCTCGTGCCCTGCCATCAGAGAGCGGTGCGAAAGCTGCGAGTCGTCGCGTAACAAGTGTCCTTGTCACTCAACACCACACATATCGAATTCAAGATTAACCCCGGCATCATCGTGATGTTGTTGGTGTTTGGTTGTTTGGTTGGTGTTTTCTGGTGGTGCCAAATTCATCACCTCCAGCTTCTCTGTGTTTGTCACCGGAAAGGCGGTACAAACAAGCAAAATTATGAACAATACAGGGTGCTTACGAATCATACCTCAATTTCAATGGGATGTATCACTGCCACGAAAAAGGATAGATATATTGTATCTATGTATTGCGGAAATTAGGATGAAAATAACTGAAAGTGGGAAGACCGACGACGATACTGAAGAGGCGCGGTATAAAGATAACAATGTACTTGTATGAAATTATCTCAGCACGAACTAACCCCCAGAGCCAAAAATTTATTTAGCGAAAACTCAGAAGTCAGGTCAAGTGGTACAGGGTTTTTTTCAGTTCTACGACGAACCTCCGAACCCGGCAAATCCATGATTTCGTGCAAAGGGTTCAATTTCAAGTTAAACTTGCACCCGAAACTGTGTCGGATTACCATTACAACGGCGCAAGACAACGTGTTTCCGCCAATCAGGCCGCAGTATTTGGCAATTTGCACTGCTGCAACTTTGCGCCACCTGAAACTAAGCCAAAGAAAATGACAAAAGAAGCAGCTTGTTGACTTATTGGGCCGATAAGTAGTTTCTCAACCATGTTCCTTTCGACGTCATAATAGCAAATAGCTTCAAACCAAAACTCACCTTTGACAACATCAGAAAATACTCTACCCAGTAAGACGTTTATCGTTGAGTTTTAACCCGCGAGCAGATTTCGAAAACACCCTGTACAAGTAAAGATTATTAATACATCGCAATTTGGCAAGGGTGACGGTAGCTACGCTACCCGTTCTGATGCCAGGAGTTGGAGCAAATATCGGTGTTTGACAGGTGTTTATTTTCAAGCTATAATTAAAAAGCCGAACGCGACCATAATAATTTAACCGGAGCTGCAGCCCCTCATTGGTATTGATTTCTCTGATCCACAATTTTTGTGGGAATCACACTTGTTGATGTCGTTGCCGCTGACCCAGAATCGGAATCGTCAAACCATAATTCGTCCAGACAAGATCAGTCCCAACATGTTGCCGGAATTCTGATATTAGATATTCCAGACATAATTTGCTACAGAGAGCTGGCTGCGGCTGTGGACTGTGACGCGGGAATTTATTTGAAGTTTAATCATAAAATTCCAAGAATTGCAGTAATGACCATCGATTTATTGTTTACTGAAATTTGAATCCGACGCCAACGCGATGATGAGGCCGTCCTCTTCACTTGCGTCTGGCGTGGGAGGAGTAGGAATAAAATGATGATTTGCTACAGCGCCAGGACCAATGACCACGACCTATACCATGTGCTACGTCATCTAGCACATACCTACTCCAATTTAAAAAGCCACTGAACTAAACACCGGAGGTCTCAAAATTTGCGCCGTACGGAGTCAAAGGCAATTTGCGAAAATGCTAAAAAAGTAGCGTGAGGGAAGGTCCTTGGAGCTCTTTTAGTTTCGTTCCTGGTTTCGTTATTCCAAAAGATTTAAGCAAACTAGGACAAAGTATTGCGTAAGATACCCAACTCTACCAGTCTATGTATAGTGAAAATTAGTTTCCTGTACAGGGTGAGAGGAAACTGTGAAAAAAAAATTTCCTTCAAAAATGCCTCCAAACTATCCTGTTGGTCTTTCAACCGAACCGATGTCGAGCAGCAAATCACATGGTTTTGTACCAATGAATTGATGGGAGAAATAGCATTTTTTTATTTCATGACTCATCCTGTATAATAAATGAGAATCTATTCATGGGGTCATGATTTTTAGCGCATTTCCATCTTGATGAAAATCGCGATTGCAACCGCTTTGTCCGTCCGTTCCTCGAACTCCTCCCAAACTAGACGACCTAGCTTTCTAATTTTTTCGCCGTTACATAGCTGCCACTCCCAAAGGAAGGCTAGGCTATATTGGATGTCCATATTGCGCCGCCTACATAGAGAAAACCGCCCCCGATAAACTTGAAATAACATAATATTGCACTTTCTACCAGACCTGATGCTCTAGTGTTCTCATTTTTTGAAAAATACATAGTTGCCACTTATAAACGTGAGCCAAGAAACATTCCGTCTTCAATATGCGCCGCCGATATGAAAAACTGCTAAAAACCGCCCCCAATCACTTTAAAATGAAAAACATAAACCCGAAGACATAGCGATCTGATTCTTTCGGTATATAAATAGCTGACTGAAAATGGGAAAGGATAGGCTACTTTTGGTTAGTCGTCGCCCCCAGATTCCGCCCCCAAACGATAAAAAGTGCAACTTTCACAAATGTTACTGATTGAGATGTTCCCTTTAACATTCAGGAACTGCCAACTCAAATTATGCAACATTCGCTCTGATTCTTTCGCTATATAGATAGCTTACTAAAAATGGGAAAGAATAGGCTACTCTTGATATGACGCCGCCTCCAACTTCCATCCCCAAAAGAGAAAAAGTGCAACTTTCAATAATTTCCACTGATTTACATTTTGATGTTACCTCAAACATTCAGAAACTCCCAACTCAAACTGTGGAAGAATTTCTTTGCCAAACTCTGCCGCTTCCACACGCCGCCCCCAAAGTAAGAGATAAATGTAAAACATAACCCTGAGGACATAGCGATCTAATTGTTTCGCTATATAGATAGCTGACTAAAAATGGAAAGAGATAGGCCACTTTTGATTAGTCGCCGCCTCCAGCTCCCGCCCCCAAACAAAAAAATGCAACTTTCACAATTTTCACTGATTGTCATATTTCTTTAAACATTTAGAAACTCCTAACTCAAACTGTGCAATAGTTACTTTGCCGAATGCTGCCACCCCCACACGCTGCCCTCAAAGTAAGAGATAAATGGAAAACATAAACCCGAAGACATAACGATCTCATTCTTTCGCTATATGGAGAGCCGACTAAAAATGGGAAAGAATAGACTACTGTTGATTAGTCGCCGCTCCCAGCTCCCGCCCTCAAACAAAAAAATATTGATGAGTGAAAGAATTTTCATTCAAATCTATTCCATTGGCAAGTACCCCATTCTGATAACAAAATATCACAAAGAGTTTCGAATGAAGAAAGTGGGCAAGGAATGGTGTTTCTCCTTCAACCAAATTTCTTTACGTTCACAATATGCCTCTTTGAGAAAATGCGCTACTGAGACTCACGCACGTGAAGGCATACTAACTTGTTTGGTATTTGTAACTGCCTTGGACTACAAGGGAAGAAATTGAGAGACACTATGATTATGACACATCGTTATAAACCGGGTGTCCGCGCTCTTTCGGAAGCTACAAAGATGTTCTTTGGTTTTGAGCCCATTGGTATTTCCAAAATCAAAAAAAAACGTGAATTTTGAAATTTGAAGAAATTACTTTCAGATTTTGGAAATGCCAATAGGCTCAAACCAAAGTTCATCCTTGTTGCTTTCGAAAGAGACCTGATTGGTGAATTTCTGTCAAGAAATAAGCCCACAGCGTTTGATTCCGCAGCGCCTCATTTTACCAATTTATAATGCTAATCTGTAAAAAATAGCATTCCATAAACGCCCTGTTATGTAAAAATTCATGTCAGCCATTGGCTGTTGCTTAAGTAATAACAACGTAACAGAGCCCAAATGAAATGTAATTTTTTAGGATCCCACTATTGCAACTCCGTCCTTAATATGCATATTATACCGTGTGATCCAACCTCGGTTCCACGTGGATTCCAGCTGATGACTACGCATGTCGACCGCTCTCTGAAGTTTTCCAAATTACGCGAGTTATAGTGCATTTAAAAGTATTCGATTTGGCCGTGCCGTTTATTTGATGAGTCGGGAACGTGAGGTGATAGCTGATTCAGCAGAAAAATCCCAGTTTCTACACTAATTAAACGATTAAACTCAACGACTAGCCCACTGAAAAAACACGTGTCTTGATATCATCAGTACACGCCTTATCACCGAAGTCAACAGAGTCCAAAATCCCATAATCCACCGAAGGAATGCCATCGAACAACTGCCTTGTGTGCCACACCACCATAGACGACAGGGAACGACTCCGCTGTCCAACATGCGAGGGCGTCGCCCACCGTGGCTGCACCGAGACATCACCGGGTACCACCTGGACCTGCCCAGGGTGCTCTGAAGCATCTGATGCCCCCATGACAGTTAAACATTTCCAAGCCTTGATGAGGGAGCTCAGCGGCCTGAAATATGAGAGCGAAGCCATCAAGCGCAGCATACAAGAAATGAACACAACTATATCATCGCACGCCAGGCTCATTACGAAATGTCAACAAGATATCGCCGTCCTAGCTGCAGAAGGGGCAGCAATGCAAGCCAAAATCGACAGCAGCCCGAAACAGAACATCAATGAACTATTCGCAGAAACACGCCTCCGACTTGAGAAGCAAAATAATATAATTATTTTCGGTCTAAACACGCAAAAAGACACCTTATCGGACCTAGCTGAAGTGAACAGACTGATACAGAGTGTAACGCCAGGAATAAATGGGACTGCATGTTTGAGATTCGGAAAGAACGTGACAAAGGGCCCACTTCCACTCAAAGTTACTTTTCGTGAACGCCGAGAAGTCTTGGAGATATTGAAAAACAGAAAAACCCTGATTAAACAACAACCGGGAATCTCAGTTTCTGGCGACCTCACACCTAACCAGCTGGACCATTTACGGAAACTTAGAGACGAACTAGCAAGGAGGAACCGAAGCGGAGAAGAAAACCTAACCATTAAATATGTAATGGGTGAACCAAAGATTGTTACAGATGGAGGTGAAAATAAACGTAGACGTGACGAAGAGGATGATTCCCCGAAGAGAGATCTAGGCGTCAAAGTTCCTCGCCCTTTAGTAAAAAACCCAATGCAAACTCTATTAGAAATGTGATGATATGGAATGTTAACGGCTACAAAAACTTATCAAATCTCAGTTTATTCGACCTTGGCCTTCTCACGGAAACCGATATTATTTGTTTAAATGAAACCTGGATATTTTCAGAAACCTTTAATTTCACTTATTTTTCCGATACGCACCACCTTGTTTCCAGCGCTGCCGTTAAAAATAACAAACATGGCAGACTTTGATCTTAATTAAGAAAAAACTTAACGTTAAATATACTATAATAGACCTGACAGCGTACTGGATAATCCTTAACATTTACACTGTTTGAAAACCTGACCAGCGAAAAAATCAACAACATCTACAACTTCCTCGTGAGTGCGCTGAGATTTAGGCAGGAAATGTTGCTAATTTGATGTGATTTAGTATATTATGTAAATAGGATACTTACTGAATGATTGTTTATTTTTGTCTCTCCTGATTGCTGGAATCCATATTAAAATTGTTTTATTTTCAAAGTTGTATACCTTATGGTAAAGACAATAAATTATTACTTACTTACTTACTTACTTAATAACAACGTAACAGAGCCCAAATGAAATGTAATTTTTTAGGATCCCACTATTGCAACTCCGTCCTTAATATGCATATTATACCGTGTGATCCAAACCATACCGAATTGGGGCGGGCTGTGCCCTGGCGATGAACAGCTTCACATCCCGGAATTTGACCATGTCACAGCCTACCCTAATTCGGAATGGTTTGGATCACACGGTACATAGGATGTCAGATATGTGTCCGGAAAATTATTCGTAGCGGACATTTCGGCGCTGGTAAATTGTCGCGCGAATAATTCAGGGTAGGACAATAATTAGAAGCCGGACAGTTCGGTGTTTGCTCAATTTGGAACATAATAATTGTCAATCCGACAATTCGTTACCCGGACAATTTGGAATTGGACCATTCGGAACATAACAATTCGTCGCACGGGCAATTCGTTGCTTCTTTGGCTCAAATTGTCTAATTGAAATTGGCTGTAAAATCAAAACAAAAATATTGTGAGCACACCAGACTTCCTTCCGAATGTTACAAGTCGACTACTATACGGGCTTTACCAAAGATCAGGGGTGCGATTCTTGAGTCATTCGCATAATATAACTTGAGAATCGCACCCCAGAGCACCAGAGACACAAAAAGGCTTCTGGATAGCTCACTAGGCCTGAGGACATCACAAAGCGATTATGAGATCGCCACTGAAGACCAGAGACGCAAAACTATTCCTGAGGAGCCACTGAGCCTCCGACAAGCCGACAGCGGCGGCTCCACTGTAACACCAAAAACACTTAATTCACGCTTCAGCAAAATTGACGCAAAATTAGGCTTTGGAACCACAAATGACGAGAACTCGTGCTTCACTGAGAACCAAATACGTGAAAAGATCTCTGAGGGGTCACTAGGCCTTCAGAATATACAAGACGACTACTGGTGCTCCTGATGGGATACTACCAATACACCAATGACACAAGAGAGTTCCGTGGAGGGAAATACTAGGCCTCTAGACCATGCAAGATGACTAGTGGTGTTACATTGAATTGAGCATCTAACGACTCCCGTCCCTACAAGATGACAATGAGAGGTTTCTAAGAACCTCATTGTGCACCAAGATGAACACCAGAGATACAAAACACATCCTGGGATCCTACTAAGCTTTCAGATAATACACAGTCGGTGCTCCACTGAACACCATAGACACAAGAACTTTTTAGGGCCTCTGAGCCCCTAGAATACTTTAGATGATAACCGGTTCTCCACTGAACACCAAAACAAAAAAGATTTCTATGCACACACTAGATCTCCGGGACTCCTGGGATAATCATTAGTGCTCGTCAGGGATCGTATTTTCGGGACCAGGGAATAGCTCCTCATGCGATGTTGCCTAGGTGACACCTAATCACAGCCCTGGTTGAACTTCACATGTGAACGGATCACCTGTGTCCCGAAAATAGGGCCCCTGGTGTCAAATTGAATAATATGTGAGACACAAGGAGACCTCTTAGGGGCACTAGGTCTTTCAGTAACACAAGGTGACAATATCTGTTTCACTCAACACCAAAGATACAAAATACCTCTGAGGGCCCATTAGGTCTCCGGCCCCTTCAAGATGACAGTGGATGAACACAGATGACATAAAAATAACCCTAGGAGCCTATTAGGCTTCCAGACCACACAGAAGTAAAATTGGTGCTCCACTAAAACCCAAAGACTCAAAAAGACTCATGAAGCCCCTCAGGCCTCCGGAATACCCTAGATGATTATCGGTTCTCCACTGAGCACCAATGAGTGGAAAATACTTTTAAAGGCACATTAGACTTGCAGACCTCATTAGACTGTCATCGGTACTCCTGAGGTGCGAGTGCTACATTGACCATGTGAGGCACAAAGATTTTTTTTTTTTTTTTTTTTTTTTGACAGCTGTGGAATATTTTACAATCTATCGGTGAAGATATTCAGTAAAACTTATGTACAGTGCTCAACAATTGAAGTGGAACACCTGAAAATTTTGGTCTTACTAAGATGGTCGTATTTTCTCGAGAAAAAACCGAATTGCGATGAGTTTTTTTTCCTAAACAGCTAATGTCTTAGACAACAGCATTATATAATTCTACCTTGCAACAAGCTTTTCATTCTATTTATACAGGGTGTAGTACTGGGGTACTGCAAAAAATTTAAAGTTTGCACCGCTCCCAATCCGCGAAAACATTTTTTTTGAATTTTTTCAACTGGTTCTGGAAAAACATTGAACCCATACCTCGAAACGGTTTTTTGGGTTTTCGTCTATATTTGTTAATTACAGGGTGATCTCAAAAAAGTGATATTTCAGGCTTTCAATGATAAGTTCTTTCATTGTTATCCGATTGTAAACATCTTTAGCTCATATTGAAGCTGAAACTTCAGGCGAGAACGTTTTGGGGGCAAAACTCACTGAAGACAACATTTCAATGTGAGGGGGCGTATAAGAAGTGACCCGAATGCGAAACAGCTTCCAAGTATCCGTTTGGTGAAAGACAAGAACAACTTGAAACTTGTCTTCAGAGGATCCGCTGATTCGGACGATTGAGATCTGCTTTTCGCTTTAGTTTTCCAAGAAATGTCCGTAGTTGAACCAAAACTTGACTGCGTGTTTTCGCAAAAAATTTAATTCTTTATTTACCTGTAGGCGGCCGCAACCCAAGTTACAAAATTCAACACTTGCAGGAATACGTGTTTTATCGCCAAGGAGAATTTTTGAAATTGTTGTGAATTTTGTAACTTGGGTTACGGTCGCCTACAGGTAAATAAGGGCTGCGATTTTTCCGCAAGAACATGCAGTCAAGTTTTGACTCTACCACGGACATTTCTTGGACAACTGAAGGGAAAAACAGATCAACATGATCCGAATCAGCAGATCCTCTTAAGACAAGTTTCAATTTGTTTTTGGCTTCCATCAAACGGATACTCGGAAGCTGTTTTGCCTTAGGGTCACTTCTCATACGCCCCCTTATACTGATATGTTGTCTTCAATAATTTTTGACCTTACAAGGTTCTTGCCTGAAGTTTCAGCTTCAATATGAGCCAAAGATGTTTAAAATCGGATAACAATGGAAGAAGTTATCACTGAAAGCCTGTAATTAAAGAAGATAGACGAGAACTCAAAAAACCGTTTCGAAGTATGGGTTGATTGTTTTTCTAGGACCAGTTGAAAAAATTCAAAAGAATGTTTTCGCGGATCGGGAGCGATGCAAACTTTACATTTTTTGCAGTACCCCAATACTACACCCTGTATAAATAAAAAGAAGACCTTGTAGCAAGAAAGAATTATATAATGCTGTAGTCGAGGACATTAGCTGTCCAGCAAAAAAATACTTATTGCAATTCGTTGATTTTCTTGATAAAATACGACCATTTTAAATCGACCAAAATTTTCAGGTGTTCCACTTCAATTGTTGAGCACTGTATATAAAATAAACAATACAACAAAATAAAATAAAACAGTTTACATGAGTTGATATGGAGTCCGTCCACTGACGCACCCAACAAAATGACACAAAGATATCCACTAGATCTCTGGATCACATGGGTCCACTAGGCCTGTGTACCCGGCAAGCTGACCTCTAGTTCTTTACTAAACTGAGCACTACTGACATGAAAAATCGTCTGTAGGTGCGCTACTTAACACCAAAAACAGAATATAAAAACCCCTGGGTGCTCATTCTACTATATAAGTTGACTATAGGGCTCCACTAAAGACCAAATATACAAAAATATCCCTTGGTGTCCACTATACTTTCCGATTTCACAAGACTACTACGGAAGCTGCAATTAACACCAGATACATAAAATGGCTCTTAAGGGAGCTCACTAGGTCTTCAGAGCTCACAAGACAGTTATGAGAGCTGAGAGCTTTACTGTGTACCAAAGATATGAAAAGACATCTGGAGGCCCACTAAGCCTCCATAAACCACAAGACGACTATTGGGGCTCCACTGAACATCAAAGATGCAATAAAAACACCTGGATGCCCGGACCCCTCAAGACGACTATTGGTGTTCCATTCAATACTAAAGACACAATGATACCGCCGAGGAACACTACGCCTCCAGGTCTCGCAAGACGAATATTGCTGCTTCACTGAGCATACTTCGGAATATATTAATGTCACAAAGTACTCAAGGAGGCCTACTAGGCTTCCATAGTACATGAACTAGGTGCTCTGTCACCTATTTGAACAGCAAAACCACCGAAGAGTGCCAAAGACTCAGTTGAACACCCAAGATACAAAAAGAACCCCAGAGACTCACTTGGCTTCAGGACTCAAAGGCGATTATTGTCGTTCCACTGAAACTATAGGCATTTGAAAACTATAAGAGAAAATCTGGCGCTCCACTGAAAACTTAAGACACGATGAAAAAACCCCTGGGGCTCATTAGGTCGCTGGGTCTCTTACGATGACTGTTGGTGCTTCACTCAACACTATGAACACAAAAAGACTCATATGAAGTATGCATGAACCCACTAGGCCTCTGGACACCACAAGACGAGACTATTGGGGTTCCACACTTAACTATCCCCCGAACCTCGCAAGATGACTATTGAGACTCTATTGAAGATTGTTCTTTGTTGTTAGGATGCCGAATAAACCGAGCTCCATATTGTCTATCCGATGGATTTTCGAACGACGAATTGTCCGGTGCCGGATTGCCTGCTCGAGGAATTGTCTTAACACCAGCAGAGCACCGTATCCGTGCGAAACTGATGTCCGATTTTGAATCAACTTTATTAAATTTTGAATACTGCGATTGATATTGTGATTTCATTCAGCAAAGAATTCGAATTAGGGTTGTTAGGGACTTGACTGCTGTCGTCCTTCAATTTATTCCATACTAAGCCGCTATCAAGTGAGCCTCAGCGTGAGGGCATTCGAATTACATATTAGGAACATCACTTGACGAGACAACACGGCATCCGCAAGTTTACGGACTACTTGGGTAGTTCTTTGTAACAATTTTTTTCGGAATTAAAATTGGGGAGTACCTAAGTACACTCGTAGCCTTAGAAATGGGGTCACACAAACTTACCCTGTGTGAAACTGAGTCCCCTTAATTCTAACTACCTGTGAAAGATTCCAATTCAAAAGCGGCCCATGCAGAGCCCGCTTAATGAAACTAGAATATCGCCGAAATTCTTTTCAAGACATGGCCCGATTTCAATGGTGGTCAGTGTACTAGAAAAGCTGTTTGGTATCTATCGTGTGATAGAATGAATTCCTAATTTAGGCAGGCTGTACCCTAGCCAAATGCAGCTTCGCACCCCTGATTTCGACCAGGCCACAGCCTACCTGAATTAGGAATTCAATTGATCACACGATAGTAACGAAGATAGAGGTACATAATGTATAGGATTCATAGATACAGACAGACATAACATGCATACGCTAGGTGGCTATTTTTTTTCAGTAGCCATAGCCATCGAATCTATGCATAGAAATTATTATGTGTGCTGTGCTGTGTGTGTGTACCCACAAACAAAATGTATAATTCGATTCATGTGCGTGTGTTCGTGTATACAGTGGGGTGGCCTGATCGAGAGGGTTGCGGATGCATAGACACGCCGCCACCGCCGTCGCCGCCACCGAAATCGTGTACGACCGTCACCGGATAACATTTTCAATAATTCATATAAATGTAAAACAGACGAGAAAATCAGTTTCGCTTTGATCACGGCGGTGTGCGATGATGGCAACGCGTAAACATTCCAAAACACGAAAGTAAATAATTGTGGTTCACCACGTTATTTCGTGCCCGACCGGATCCACAGATATTCCAGAGAGGGCTCACAGACGCCTCGGCGAGGCGGTGTGAAGCGAGCAGCGAGCAGAGAAGAAGCTTGAGCTGTCTCGGTTTTATAAACCAGGAATGCATTTGCGCTGCTATGCGGCGCTGGGTGCAATTTACGTCTTAAGGAACACGGCCGGTTTCACAGAGAACAGGACAATATGAAATGCGCCCTTTAATTTCAGGGTTGACATCGCACGCTGAAGGACAGGCATACCTGCTAAAACCGCAAACGAGAAGCTGGGGCGAAAATTCATACTTATTTCTGCCTGCACTAAACAGTGACCAGTAGGTACTGTGGCATCTAGCCTAAATTTTATTGTAGTCCCGACGTTAGTGGGAAATACCTTGCAATTTTATACCAAGCATTGTCACTTTGCATGCCTGTTACTGAGACCACCCTGGACCAATCTAGATGTGGGGACATTGGCGCAGATCGTGCAGACACTTTATACAGGGTGATGTAGGAAAAAACTGTTAAAAAATCGTTTATCTTGAACCATAACCGATGGACGTATGTGAATGAGGATATTGATGAAGGGTTTCATGCCCATGAAGGTGCTGCAAACAGTTTTGAAATATCTTGAGGCGTTCCCGAAATACGCTGAAAGAAGTGAAACTTCTCAATTTTTTCTCAATTTTTTTTCATCTTTGACCTCGGGTTTTACCAAAATTTTAAGAGCAGATTAAATCTATCACGCTGATAGTTACTATGCACCAGCCAATAGGATGGCCGGTTGCTTAGTTACTATCAGAGTGATAAAGTTATCGCGCTGATAAAAGTTTGGTGGAACCCGAGGTTTATAAATCAGTTGTTTTTGGAGATATCAAGCTGCAACTTGATATTCCGCCAAACAATCATGTTTTTAATAAAACGCGATGTAGGGACATCGATAAAGCCTGCTAGATTCGAAATTGAGATTTTAAACTTTTTTCCATCGTGAGCGCCATCTTCGGCGCCATCTTCAAATTGCCCTTCGTGGATTTTTTGAAAAAACATCAAGTGACGACTCTTTGCCGCAGAAGCGTTACCATGCAAGTTCGTTTTTCTTGATTTCTCTCCCTTTACGTGACAGTCATGACCAAATGGAATTTTGGATCGATGACATGTTTGCGATATTATAATACACATTATTCTGTGACGCCAGTCACCAAATTTCATCATCATCAGCCAAATGGTGTTTTTTTGGCAAACAGTTGGACGAAAAGTTTGCTTCGATTTTTGTGAAAGAGGCAAAAACGGCAGAGTCACGTCCTCCTCTCAAACCCGATTAAAGGAGATCTGTTTCTGTAGTTTGAAGCTGAACTGAAACGGATAGTTCCATCCTAGTTCTGCAGGAGGGACGTCAAAAATGTCGCTACAGCTTATCTTTGAAACATTTTTTGTTGAATATGGCCGGAAACGCTCCATAGATAAGCTGTAGCAACATTTTTGACGTCTCTCCTGCAGAACTAGGATGAAACAATACATTTCGGTTTAGCTTCAAACTAGAGAACACATTTCTCCGAACCCTTTCAGTATCAATTGGAAGCATTTTTGGTAACAGATATTCTTCAATCGGGTTGAAGGAGCACGTGACCGTTTTTGCCTTTTTCACAAAAATCGAAGCAAACTTTTTGTTCACCTGTTTGCCAAAAGAACACCACTTTGCGGATGATAATGAAATAAGATGACTGGCTTCACAAATAATTCTGGATTATAATATCACAAACATGTCATCGATCCAAAGTTCCATTTGGTCATCATGACTGTCACGTAAGTGAAGAGAAATCAAGAAAAATGAACTCGATAACGTTTCTTCGGCGAAGAGGTCATTGGCGCAATTCAGGACCTGGTTTTTCATTATAAAACGAGGGTGTGTCTCCAACAAAGTTGTCACTTGTTGTTTTTTCAACAATTTCACAAGGGCAATTCAAAGATGGCGCTCACGATGACAAAAAAAAATTGAAGATCTTAGTTTCGAATCTAGCAGGCTTTATCAATGTCCCCACATCGCGTTTCATTGGAAACATGATTGCTTGGCGGAATATCAAGTTGCAGCTCGATATCTCCAAAAACAACTGATTTATTGGAAAAATAAAGAAAATAAAGAAGTTCAACTTCTTCCAGCGTATTCCGGAAACGCCTCAAGATATTTCAAAACTGTTTGCCGCATCTTCATGAGCATGAAATCTGTCATCAATATCCTGATTAACATACGTCCATCGGTTGTGGTTCAAGATTTACGAGTTTTCAACAATTTTTTTTCTATTTCACCCTGTATAAAGTCTCTGCACGATTTGCGCGGATGTCTCCACATCCAGATTGTTCCAGGGTGGTCTCAGCAACAGGCATGCAAAGTGACAATGCTTGGTATAAAAGTGCAAGGTACCCTCAATTTTTTTCCCTTAACGTCCGGACTATTGATGAGAATTATTTTCCCGATAGATTAGGCGTTGGGCTAAAAATATTAAAATATAGAGATGGGGTGTGGGTACTGAGAAGCACAACGGTATTCGAGCCTATCGCGTTATAGATCAGGGAGAGTTTCGCCTGTAGTGCATTATTGACGAGAGAAGAAAACACCGAACCATAAAGGCAAATCTACCTTTTATGTTATTCAATAGATATTTCAAAGAGTGAAAATTTATTGGTTTGGTTATAAGCTTATGGTGGGTTCTTTGTACTCCGATGCCGGCCAAATGTCTGAGCAAATCTAGAGAGTTTTCTATTCTTATACAGTACCAGAGGGGATTATGAGTCATGCTATGGTAATCAAGTACGTGGATAATTAGGGGCTATGGCCTGCAACAAAATGAGACTACAACAGTCATTGGTAAATATCTCGAAAATCGATGTCAGCTATCAAGACATTGTTTAGGTACAGGTTGCCTTCGAGTCACCAGGTAAAATCATCACTAAAACTTCAACTAAAGTGGCTTCCGACAGAAAGGTGTTGATTCCATCGACTGTTGAACAGTGCTGGCAATTGAAAAAACACCTGACCCTGGGCTGCAAAGTTTCGCGGATAGGCTCTTTGTGAAATTTGTTGATGTGTGGAATTCAACTCTTTTTGAAAGCGTTAAACAACCATTTCCAAGCTAAAACCTAGATCAAAATGAAGTCCAGTTAGGCAAATGAAAGCTAAAGATTACAACGCATCCAGATATTTTTACGAGAACATCGAGATGCTATTCATTTTTTCCAGGTTAATCAAGGAATCACACCCTGTTAACATAATTTGATCTAACGCATATCCAAAATACAATTGATGTATAGCTTATTGACAAATATGTGATTCGACAGAAAAGCACAAGCTTGAAGTTAATGGATCTAGAAAATCTCACGAAACTAAAAGTCGGGAACAAAAGAAGGGACTAAACTACATTTTTTTTCGTGTAAATTATTTTGACAAGTAATCAAAGCAAGGGACTTGATTCGAAATACAAAGAGAACCAATTTCATGCGATTATGATACTTGTGATGATACCTTCTTCGCTCTCTCTTTCTTCAAATGCAATGAGGCTCAACTTTGGAAGGATTAATTGATTCACGGGTTGTCATAATGCAAAAAATCAAACTCAAGTGTGTTACGAAGTTTAGCTTATCTATCTCTCGCTCTTTGAAATCGGAGGAGTTGGGAAACACGGGTTTCATTTGAAATGGGGTAATAGGCGAGGATATCTAGACTAGAAAAACTAGACACCAAAACTAGAACAGTAAATCAGTCCCCCTCCCGCTCCATTTGGGGCAGTTGGTCTGGCGTTGTCCCTTGTGGGCTTCCTTATTTTTTCAAGCTTTCCTGTACAAATATATTCCACTTGTCTTAGCATCTGACCACTGCTTACGCGAGGCTTTGCAATGATGCCAACAACAGTTCGTCAAAAATAAATTTTGCACTTGATTGATAGTAGAGGACTATTTCAACAAACTCTGATGACTTTTTTGTCAAATTCTTGTTGCCAATTCGAAACTATTTTTTACTTTTGATTCGAAAAAGTGAATAGAGTTGATTACGATGGAAATCAAGTTCTTATTTAGACTTTCCACACAAAAGTACATTGAAACCACATTATTTCCATTTCCACATTATTGAAACCTACTAATTGGAGCTACTAGCACTATCGCTCTTTGATCAAGCGCCTACTTCTTATAACGCACCATTTCAGGTTTGTTTACATAATCATCGCACTGCAGCGCCATTTGCGGTTATTTCAGGCGCTACCAATTACTTATGTATGCTTGTTTGTGGCTCCTTACCTTATTGGCGGTGTGCATTCCGGCGACGCTGACGGGCCATTCGAAACTGAAACCAAATTAAAAAGTTTTTAGCGCAAAAGATCACACCAACGCATTTCTTCAAATTCAAATCCGCAAGCGCGTGATTTATGTGCTCCGGTTTTTTGAGATATGCGTGCCGAAAAATCCCCCCGAGTGATTGATATACGGGAGAGGGCGATTTCTCAATTGATCTATATGCGTACACGTCCCCTCCGACCCTGCATTGTTCTTATAAACACTATAACTCAAAGTCGCGCTGGGGCGGAGTTTGTATTTATTTTGTAAAAAATCGAGATCGAGTTTCGATATTACTTCCGCGAAAGCTGTGAATTTCTATTTTGTTTTCCCGTCACCCAGGGCCACGGTTACTCCCGCCGTTTATCCGCGCTTTCTGCTATCGTCGCTAAGTGACGCAAATTTCAAAAATATATAGATCCCATACACTTTCTATTTTTAGTAGAATGACTTTTTGGAGCAAAAATAAAGTGACAAGCTGGAGCGCTGGGAGCTCCAAAACTTTGCAGGTGCCATTCAGCCGTAGCCGTGCGCCCCAGCTTGTCACTTTATTTTTGCCCCAAAAAGTCGTTCTACTGTAAATAGAAAGTGTATGGAATATATTTGCACTATTACTGCTGTCAAATAATGATTGTTACATCAGGATGGAGAAGTCCTCTCTTTTTCAGCACATACGAGACTCATTGAAACATTGAACAAACTGCCGGCTTGTAAAAACTCCCAACTTTATCGCCAAGCTTGACCAAAGGTAAACGTTTATTTAGGACTATGAAAGTTTAACCTCGACTTGACAATTTTACTGCCGCCATGTGTCTGTGCAGCAAAGCTTGTTGGGGAGCTAAACTCTCAATCCGGCAGCAATGAGAGACACTTTGGTGTATAATTTGTGTATACCTCCACCTACCAACTCTCTCTCATATTCAAAGTGCTTATTAGTACATAAACATGTGTTTAGACTTCATGCGCTGGAGTACACGGCGGCGGGGCTCTGCATTATACGGCAGAGGAAGAGAAAAGTTTGAATTCCGCTGGGAAAATCTCCGCCTCTTATAATATAAACGTAAAACCGGGATTATCCACTAACCAACCGGCACTTTGCATTTTTACACCCTATAATCCCGTGTTGTACCTACTTACTTAGCTGAGCGCGCCAGAGCTACACCTGTACCTATGGCATAATTAATGGATGATGTCGTTAAATATGAGGCAGAACGCGACCTCGGTTAACCTTTCCTTAACGCGAGCGAGAGCAAAAAAATAGTACTATAGGGATCTGATAAATAACTTTTGTCGGTTAACTTCACGATTCAGATGTTTCAGCGCTTCATCGACAAAGTGCTCTACGAGATGGACATTTTTTTAAAATAAATCCGACCATGAAGGCCAGCTCTACGTCTGTTATTCAACGGACTCAATAAATACGGTATTCTTGTTATTGATGCCAAGATTGTACTCGGCGTTTCCAAAGCTATATTTTTGGGTTTGAGTTACAATTGAGCACAAACTTTTGTCAGAAAATAGGTGCGAGTCTTCTTCCCGATCGCATTTCCACGCTTCAGAATTATACCTATTGCTCAAGACTGCTGGAAACCGCCGTCGAACAGGACGAACACGACTTTTCGGCTCTTGAAACGAAGACGCCTGCATTTAGGGCCTTTCCGATTGTTGCCGACACGGTCTGAATCGCGAATGGCTTGACGGTAATTCAGGACTACACAGTAGCTTATGATAGAGACCCGACGACTTTGGAGACGACAGACCATGGCGTAATGTTTGTCGGTGATTCTTCGATTTCCTAAAATTCTAATCTTCTCTTCTGAAATCTCGAATGTCTTGTTTTCTGATACATTTGTTCATATGCCTCGAGTGGCAATAACCATCAGGCTTCAAATATTTTTGGTCATTTTCTATACCTACATTTTTAGAACTGCTGTGAAACTGGTCAAAACGCAACAAAAGTACTAAGCCGGTAGCTCTGTGACCCTGTCTCAGCTTATAGCTTCCATGCAGATTTTTTTATGTGGGCAATGTTCACAAACTTCATCCTACAACAAACAAAACAACTTCAACAAAACTCAACAATTGAAGTGGCCCACCCAAAATTTTTAATGAAGTTCAAAGTGCCCTAGCTCCCGAAAAAATAGGACCAACTCCAAATGTTTTCTTTTCTCACATACCCGCGCTCTTTGTCTATCAGGGGATGGATACAGAATAAAGTTCAAATCTTCCGTGTTGGTTATACTCGGGCATCGCGTAAAACCCTGCAAAGACTGAAAAGTTTGAGTAACTCCCAATTTGGAAAAACAAGTTACTGAATATTTTTAACTGGTCCAGGGAGGTTGGTACACCCCTATCTCGAAACGGTTTTTCAATTTCCCGGTTATCTATCCTCACTACAGGGTGATTTGGAAAAAAACAACTTTTCGCTTTTTTGGTCATAGCTTTTTTCCTTATTGACCGATTTTTATTATCTGCAGCTCATGTTAAAGCTGAAGCTTTGGAGAACAAGAATATGTCTTCAAAATTGATGCAGAAAAAAACTTGAGATTAGATTCTGCATCAAAAATGACGCAGATCTGAATAACCCCCCAAATCAGATCTGGAGATGGAACTTGTCGGAAATAATTTGCTTTAAAGTGAACCATTCAAAATGATCATTTTAAGATATACCTCTTCCTGTATAAAAGAAGATTTCTTGACGAGGGAATTGATTTATGGTTGCATGTTCCCAGGAGAAAATCAGTATCCCTTTTACCTGAAAACTAATGTTACCTACGTTACGAATATCAAAGCTGGTAATTATTATTGTAAGAGAAAAATCCAACAATGTTTCTGAATTCAATCACCAGCTTTGTTGTTTGTAACGTAGGTTACATTAGTTTTCAGGTAAGAAGGCTGCTGATTTTCTTCTGAAAACATCCAGCCATATTAATATGGGGGCATAGGTCGTGCCGTGTGCAGCTTCGTGAAGATATATAGAGTTATGACTTAGTCGATTCCTGGGGGATCAAGGACCATGAAAAATTATGGTGGAATATTCGTATCTACTGCAGGCAAATATGGTGGAGGCGCCAAAATGGGCTCCATCTGGTAATAAGAAACTGGCTGTAGTTCGTTTGTTTTTCAACGGATTTCAATATCTGGAGAGTCATTTTGTAGAGAAAAAAATTCTCTTCTTATTTCATACCTAAATTTACAAACGTCATTTCGTGAAACTGTCAAAACTGTATTTATAATACATGCTAAATTCTGCCCTTTTTTGAAGGTTATCCGATATTTTTGAAACCTGGCAGTATCATAGATCTTGAAGTGCTCTTTTCGAATTTCTACTTTTCCACTACGTATCTTTGCCGTTTTGGCCGCCATATTGAAAAGATGACGCCCAAAAAACAGTTTTTTATCAATATCTTGAATTCAACTGATTCAAGATTGGAATGTGTGTATGCGGAGGAAAGCCTATTCCAATCTCCACAATTTGACATATCAGTCATTCATGTGCGATTTACGGTTCTTGAGTTAGAGCTTTCAGAACTTCCGGAAGCATCAACTTTCGGCATTCAATCAGCATGTTAAATTGATACCACCGTCATGTAGTAGGCAGATAACCTCGCAAATAACCCATCAATAGCTCTTGGCCATTAACCATAGATAATAAAACTTTAGAAAATCGATCATGATGATGTTATTTGTATAATTACAGGGTGAACTGTGAAAGCAAACTGACTTTAGAAAGAAATAAAGGTAATATAGCATTTGAAGGATATCAGATACATTCGAAACTGCTCATTATTATGATGAAATTTGGGGTCATCATTTAGAATATCCACTTTTCCACTTCGTATCTTTGCTGTTCTGGCCATAATTTTGAAAAAATGGCGCCCAAAAAAACATATTTTAGATTTTTTTTTGAAATCCGTCATAACATTTTAGAATCCATATAAAAAATGGAGGTCTATCAAATTCTCTATAATTTGACATCTGAATCTCTCATGTGCGACTCACGGTTCTCAAGCTACACCTTCTCAAAGTCAATTTTCCCTTGGAGTTCATCCTGTAGTTGCATAGCAACCGTTACCATGATTGATTTTCTGGATATTAATGGTCTGTGGTTGACAATTTATCATTATTTATGGTTAATTTGACTGCCACGTGGAGCTAAGCTCAACTTGACATGCTGATTGGATGACAAAAGTTGATGCTTCAGCGAGCTCTAGAAGCCATAACCCAAGAACCAGAAATAGCACGTACACGAGTAAGGTGTCAAATTGTAGAGAATTGAATAGACTTCCATTCGCATACAAACGCTTCCACCTCACATCGACTGAAATGAAGATATTGACAAAAAACTGTTTTTTAGGCGCTATCTTTCCAATATGGCGGCCAAAACGGCAAATATACGAAGTGGAAAAGTAGAAATTCGGAAAGGGCACCTCAAGATCTATAGTACTGCCAAGTTTCAAAAATATTAGATGACCTTGAAAAAAGGCCGGAGTTTAGCATATCTTATGGAGACAATTTTGACAGTTTCCCGAAATGACGTTTGTAAATTTAGGCATGAAATAAGAAGAGAATTTTTTTGTCTACAAAATGATGTTTCATATGTTGAAATCCGTTGAAAAACAAACGAGCTACAGCCAGTTTCTTATCATCAGATGAAGCCTATTTTGGCGCCTCCACCATATTTGCCTGCAGCAGATGTCAATATTCCACCATAATTTTTCATGGTCCTTGATCGCCCAGGAATCGATTAGGACATAATATCCCTATATATCTTCACGAAGCTGCACACGGCCAAGCCTTTTTTGACCCTATGCCCCCATACTATATTTGAATTCCCTCGTCAAGAAATCTTCTTATATACAGGAAGAGGTAAATCTTAAAATGATCATTTTGAATGGTTGACTTTAAAGCAAATTGATTTCAGACGAGTTCCATCTCCAGATCTGATTTTGGGGGTTATTCAGATCTGTGTCATTTTTTATTGCATGCAGAGTCTCAATTTCAAGTTTCCTTCTGCATCAATTTCGAAGAAATCAGTGTTGTCTCTAGGCATGGGCCCCGGCTTTCTTGGGGGCCCCCAAGGCCCCCTTAAATTTCCAAAAGTGAAAACTATTTTTGTAAAAAATGTTGTTCTCATATCCCGTTTACGACGTTTATTCAATTGGGGTAGCTTTTTGAGCTGATCGTGCGCCTCTTCTTACCTCCCAAGAGTCCACGACGCTCTATCCCACTAAACTAATCAAGAAAAGACCGGTTTTTTGTCGAAATTTTTGAAAAAGCGCGGAATTTTTATGAAAAAAAGTTTGTTAAATAATAACCTGCGGCGGTGGTGCTCGCCTCACTCGCGTGCTTTTTTTCTACAAACCTTTATAAGGGGAGCCCTCACTGCCTTGTGCCCGGGGCCCCATTTGGGCAAAAGACGGCACTGGAAGAAATATTCTTGTTCCCTGAAGCTTTAGCTTTAGCATGAGCTACAGATTATGAAAATCGGTCAAAAGGAAAAAAACTATGACCAAAAAACCAAGGAATTGTTTTTCTTGAATCACCCTATAGTGAAGGAAGATAATCGAAAAATTGAAAAACTGTTTTGAGATATGGGTGTACCATCCTCCCTGGACCAGTTGAAAATATCCAAAAGCATGTTTTTTCGAATTGGGAGTTACTCAAACTTTTTAGTTTTTGAAGGATTTTACGCGGCGCCCTGTATAACCAACAAGGAAGATTTGAACTTAATTCTGTATCCATCCCCTGATAGACAAAGAGCGCGGGTATGTGGGAAACGAAAACATTTTGAATTAGTCCTATTTTTTTCAGGAAGTGGGACACTTTGAAGTTCATTAAAAATGTTGGGTGGGCCACTTCAATTGTTGAGTAGTTTAGTTAATTTCATTTATTACGAAGTAGATGACGCGACGTGAAAAACTCATCAATGCAACGATTAGATCGAGGATTAGATGGAATACGCGGATCAGAGAAAACTTTCTGAAGAAATATCGTGAAAAGTATCCATCTGATGGGGTCACTAAGTTATTCCGTTTCACTTAGCATAAATAAGGGTTAAATTACGTTTCCGAAAAGGGAAGTAAAACAGTCAAAGGACTGCTCAAGGGGGGCCTGCAAGTGACAATCCGATTCTTCGACCATCCATTATTCCGGTTTTTGTGTGCCTCCACGGTCGTACGCCCTTTTCGTGGATGGCCCGAAATTAGCCGGTACAATGGTAAATAGAGTGCCGACTGTTTCTATTAACCAATTGGCGCGCATTATTTCTTTTGTCGTCGCGAAATGCCACTGCTACTGTGATACTAACTGTGCACCGGCTATGCAGCATCGCAGCGCGGCATCAGCTCCGGAGGAGTCCCCATTGTCTGCAGATTAAAAGTGACTTCTTTTGTTTCATCCTTCATTTAGCGCGGTTTACTACGAACATGCCGTTTTTCAAGAGGGTCGCTTTTGTTGGGGGCGCTCTTGCTTTTAATAAATTGTTTTGTTTTGAATATTAATGGCCCGCGTTTTTATACTCGTACATACGCACGCCGGCATTTATGGAATATCCTTTAATTTTGCACGCTCCACCACGTGTGCTGAATCCACGCGGCGCTTTGTGGATTTTCGGACGAGTGGGCGGTGGAATAAGTGATTGGGCCTTTTAGGCGATCGTTTTGTTTGAACGGTTTAATTAGCAACGTGTATCGATTTTCTGTAGTCTACCTGTGTGTTTGACAATGCTTGTTGTGTAATTGACTTCATAATAACTGATTTGTGGAGTAAATGAGAATTTTTTTTCCACAGACGCGTGATTATTTGATATGACGATCAATTTATTTGAACGCTTAATATTTGCCGTGGCTGTACAGTACATAATCAGGATATCGTGAACAAAAATAACTTTCGAGTGGGTGTTTATTATTGACTACTTTCTTGGAAATGGCAATATAAATAGAATGGTAGACGACAAAATACTACAAAAAAAAAATCTTGTTGTTCTTGCTCGTCTGGAGAAGGGGGACTTCGAGAGGAGCCCACCTCCACCTGTACTCATTCTGTTACAAAGATCCGTTTCCTTTCACGCCCTACCACAAGAACTACTGGGAGCCGCCTATGAACCACTAGCTCAAAGTATGTTAAATTGCGCAAGATGTAGTAAGTAAAACTTTTTCCTTAATGTCGTGACATGTCATGTCGGAAGGATGAGCTCATTTTGGGGTGGTATGTTTACAATGAACTTGATTGTTCAACTGACAGATTGTACAAGAAGTTGTACAAGAAATTGTGTAGTGTGATACAGCTATTGTACTTCGGCTCCTCATCCTCGAATCACTCAAGAGAATACTTGTAGTAGCATCTTTGCTAATCTTACGCACACATTTTAAAGGGATTTTCAGTTGAAAATTGTTTTTCCCGCCCTCATAATATCCGGCTGTCACTTATCTCTCGTGTCAATTGTCATTGCTATTTTGTGCGTCTCACGCCACACACACGGTTTGAACTTTGGAGGTTATGTTCGTACATATTTTCCTTTTCAGTGAAAATCTGTGAGTATTCGGAAAATTCTAATCTTTTCTGCGTTTTTAGCTTCCTAGTGTTCCTCAGCATGGGTAAGCACGAACGCAGCCACTCCAGGGACCGCGATGGAGATGGATAATTATAGCGTCCTAGAGAAACGCATCAAAACCTTGGAAAAGGCATTGGCCGCAATCTCTACCGAACGAATGCCACAGGATTCGTCACGGTCGCGAGCCCCTAAGAGAACGTCGCGCGTTCGAGAAGTAGGCACACTTCGCCACACTCTCGCTCAGCTTCTTCGGCTGAACTGCTCCAACGAACGCCTCAGGGTTTGTCGAGCAGCACATTCACTCGAACGCCACAGGGTTCATTCACTTCTTCCCGGCTCCAAAAGCGGGAAACTCATTCAAGCCCACCGTTACTTCAGCCTCAAGTGTTGTCTGAGAGATCAGTCCGCCGCTCACCATAGGGCTCGTTGGACGGTACTCCACAGGAGGATCGTGTGGAAGTAATCGATGACTCTCCCGGTCTTGTCCTCAACGACGATGATGCCGCAGTCGGCTTCACTGAGGAAGACTTAGCCATGTTGGGTACCAAACCGAATGAGCCTGAACCTATGCCGGTCATACATCCACAGCAAGTGGCCCTGTGGAACCTCATCCTAAGTGAGGCTTTGCAAAAGGACGAGAAAACCGACCTTTTGTACAAGTATGATGTGCCACAGGAATTTTTCAAGCTACCTGCCTTAAATCCTGAACTTCTTTCGATAAAGACCATTGAGGTTAAAACTGATGGTTACCAGCTCGCCACCCAGAAACAGTTATTGTCTTCTGTATTGACTCAAGCCCAAACGATCAATCTGGTAAATAAAAGTAAACTCGACAAGAAATTCAAAGACCCAGTTTTGAAATCTCTTGGAGAGTCTGTCAAACTTATTTCGGATGCAATTTTTCAGACATCCTTGACCCGCAGGTCGGCTGTGTTGCCACATTTAACCAAGGAGATTAAATCCTTGGTTACTACTAATAAAACTGCTTTTGAAGATTGTTACACAAATTTTTCTTTCTATTATTTTGTTTTTTTGTTAAATTTTATTTTATTGCTTTGCATCATTTCCTTCAAATTACATTTATTTTCCAACTGTAAAAGATCCCACGCGAATGAATAATTTCGGCGGTCATGCTTTGATAGAGTTTTTGTGGTGAAAAACTCTCATCAACTACTACCTAAAGCAGACATTTTGACACGCTCTCTTCGCCTTTTCAAAAAAAAAGAGTTAAAGTGTTCCTAGTGCTTGGCCCTTGTCGCAATTGGGGATCTTAGCAATAGTTCTATTGTTCGCCCACGCCAGCTTTGCCTAGGAAATCTCACACCGAGCCCATAACATCAAAAGGGTACTATGTTGATAGTATTCCTCGGGATTGTCATTAAATTCTCTTTCATTTTTAATTATCCGCTGCAATTTGCAGGCTCTTTGTACTTACCTTTTCGAGTGCAAAAGGGGTTACCACCATCCCCCAAAGTGCAAACCAAGTGACACTACACCATTCTGACTCGGTCTCGAGACTGACTTTTTCATCGGACATTGTTTCCATCTTGTCTCCCACAACGACAGCCGTGACTGGAGTCCCCAGAAAGTAAACTCCACCACCGTAGGCTATCCTAGACGCCCAAGAGCGCGGCATATCAGCTGACAGCAGCGAAATTAGCTCCACGTGTTACCGAGGAAGTCAAACCCGGAGCAACCATAGGCCGTCAGCCAGGGTACACCAAGAACGTCCATCGCTGGAGAGCACGTGAGGTCTCATTGTTGCGCATTTGAGCCAGGCTGCAGTAGGTATTTTTCTTTGTCCCCCTTACTAGTACCGCGAAACTAGACGCCCCCTATAAAAAAGATGAGCTCATCCCTCTAGGTAAGGACGACACGTACCACCACCAATATTTGTTTTCGGTACTTTTGGTACCTCGGGAACGTAAACCTGCTGTGGGTTGGGCCCGTGCGGCTTTGAGCCCCTCTCGTGCCTGCGAGCGCTAGCACCGTCCGTGGCGTATTTGTAGTGCCTACGATTTATTGTTTTCACTTTTGTATCTTGTAAATTTATGTAAAAATCGGCTCAAGACATAGTGAGACGTTTGAGGAAATAATCAAGAATTTCGGTTCTCCAGCAGTAGATTTATTTGCCACAAACATAAATCACAAATGTCAACAATACGTTTCTTGGCGCAAGGATCCCAACTCAATTGCTGTTGATGCATTCACACTGCCGTGGAATGATATTTTCTTTTACGCTTTTCCACCGTTTCCCCTGATTCTCAGGGTTCTTAATAAAATAATTGCTGACAAAGCTGAAGGAATTTTAGTAGTTCCCGAATGGCCACCAAGCCATGGTTTCCTGTTTTTCGCCGTTTTTAACCCAAGCCTCGTTAAAGCTTGGTCTTTCTAAAACGCTTCTTTCTTCCCCATTCAGAGAACATCATCCACTCGCTCCAAGGTTGATCTTGCTGGCGGGCCTTTTATCAGGGAAGCATTTCTGAGAAAGGGCATCGCTAAAGCAGCTGTTTCCACCATGGTTAATTCTCTACATTCCTCGACTTTAGAACAATACTACACCACCTACAGACAATGGACCCGGTACTGTACAAAAAATCAGCTTGATCCCCTTCAAGCCACTCCTGCAGAGGTGATGTCGTTCCTCCAACTTCTTCTGGACAACTCGCAGAATAAATTTGGGACGTTCAATTCGCATCGATCAGCTTTAGCTCTAATTCTACCAGGCGGCATAGGAAATGACCCTAATGTCAAGAGGTTCCTGAGAGAGGTGAGCCGACTCCGCCCTGCGAAGCCAAAATACACCACAACGTGGAATCCTACGTTGGTTATTCGTTTTATTAGAAATCTGCCGCCAAATGATGACCTCACCCTCAAACGTCTGTATCTCAAGCTCGTAGCACTGTTGGCACTAACAACCGCCCATAGGGTTCAGACCCTAAGTGTCATTAAATTGAAGGACATTCAATTTAGCGAAGAGTCAGTCCAGATTGCTGTTTCGGATCCCATTAAAACCACTCCCCAAACAGGAGTATATCCTAGCTTCAAATTTGAAAAATTTCTAGAACAACCGAATTTATGTGTAGCCAGTGCCATGAGAAACTACATCGCCGCGACAACCTTGCTCCGGCAAGAGCTTGACTACCTCTTCGTAACCTGGAAGAAGCCACACTCCCGAGCATCCGCACAGGCGATCTTCCGCTGGATCAAGGAGACACTTCAGGTAGCAGGTGTAGACACTACAAAAATACTCTTCACATTCAACCAGACACGCAGCAAGCTCCGTTGCATACCGTAAAGGTGTCCAGATCGATAAGATACGAAGATCTGCAGGTTGGTCTGATAAATCAGGAACTTTCGAAAAGTTCTACAACAGACCTGTAAACACCCATCCTAGTTTGGCCGTAACGATGCTTCAGGATTCTGACTCAGAGTAGTTATTGGTGGTTCTTGAATTTGTTCCTAACGTTTTTTCATAATAATTTATAAAATTTGCATAGAAAAAAGTGAACTGAACGTTTTTTCTTTTGCCAATTTGACCTATAAGAAATTTTTACTTTGCATTCGAATTAACTTTGAATGACTACAAGTATTCTCTTGAGTGATTTGAGGATGAGGAGCCGAAGTACAATTACAGAGTCAAACTAACAATAAACTCACCTGTGAAGTTCGACTAGAATTGTACGAGGCTCCTCATCCGAAGAATCATTCCCCTCCCCGCCTTTATCTTCGTTAACCATCCCTCTTTTTAATAATACAAAGAAAAAACTACTTTTCCACATGAGTACTTTCAACGCAATGACAACTGACACGAGAGATAAGTGACAGCCGGATATTATGAGGGTGGGAAAAACAATTTTCAAATGAAAATCCCTTTAAAATGTGCGCGTAAGACTAGCAAAGATGCTACTACAAGTATTCTCTTCGGATGAGGAGCCTCGTACAATTCTAGTCGAACTTCACAGGTAAGTTCATTGTGAGTTTGACTTTGTAATAATATCTCGAAAAAATTGAGGAAAAAATCGCTTGAGATGCTATTTTCTTATTCATAAAAGGGCGCATTACAGAACTTCGCCTTGGGCGCCAAAAGCTGTAACTCCGGCCCTGTATGTTTGAATGTCTGGTGACACCTTATTTGGTGCGTTTCAATACGTATTTAACTATCAAAGGTCAACAAGAACAAGATCTCTGTGATTAAGGCCGTCCTAATCGACTGGATAGATGAGTGTGTGATTGATGACCATTTTGAGCAGCAATATCACCGCCAGAGCTTTCCGTTCAGGCGTTAAGTAGCCCTCCGATGAACGCAACGTTGAGGTCCAGTTCAGCAATTGGAGCGGAGATGTACTCGTAAGCAGCGCTTCTGCAGACTGCATCAAACTACGTTTCACCAGTCAAGAGATTAGGTCAACTCAATCAACTTTGATAAGGTCTCCTGGCATCTTCATAGCTTCGATAAGCTCATAAGTACTGGACCAAAATTTGCAAGAGCTTTCAATAGACAATACAAAGCTGGTGCAGGAGCCTTTAGAAATGGTATCATCAGTCATCAATAAGTGAAGTATCGACGCGAAGCTTAAACTTGAAAGAAGTCCCGTTGAACATGTTTTAAAGGCAACACCCGAGTGACAAATCTCGGCGAGTGGTGCATGAAGTGAAGTGGCGACGTTTCACCTTATAGGGGGTTCTAAATATTGTAAGACTCTGGCACTGGCGTCTCGTGAAAAATTCAAATTGCACGGCGCTGCGCGAGGCGAGGGCAGGGGAGAGGAAGAAAAGCACAATACTGCTGCTCGGTGGCGTTCGCGTTTTAGGAACGGCCGTGGGGCCGTGTGATGTTGGAGGTGCTTCGACGAACTTTGAAAAGTAGTTGAATTTACGAGCAGGCGACAATTCACACAGAGACGGCGATAGAGGAGAACAGGCGAAGAGGAAGGGAGGGAGCCGGAATGCGGTGTCGCTTGTCAAATTTCTCAGCTCTTAGTAATTATGGGAGAGAGCACGACGCGCCGTTTCGGTGTGTATAGTAGTGTTTTTGATTTAACTTCTCTCGCGCGCGCAAAACGCCCGAGTAGTCCTCTTTCTCTCTCCACGGTGCCGTGCTAAAAGTTAGATCGTTAGTGCCCGTGATATTCCAAACTTACGGGCAGGAACTCAATCTACAAGGAATTATGTCTAAGCTCTTTAGTAGCTCCCGTTTAAATGAAGGAAGATGAATGTATCGCGCACCAGGGAGAAAATAATGCACTATGCCGCGTACTTCTGCTACTCTGCGACGGGACTTCTGGATGCTGGGTGCCGCCTTCGTCGGTCGAGGATGAGCAACTTACGAGCTCGGGCAAATAAGAAGAGCGCGCGGTGCGATTAGGGGATCAGGATAATGACGTTCTCCGGCACTTGATCCCGTTTTGGCTTATGACTCGTACTTTCCAATGGATTGCGCCTGTAGTTATTCATGAAATACAGGTTTTATTACTGCACTGAACCGTTCCAGTGGCATAGCTAGTAGGAAGTGTGATTTCGGGGACTTTTAAATGCTGGCCATAATAGCCGACAACCGAAAGAAAAACTCTCGCAGTGGCATAGGCACTCTAAAAGTTTCTAGGCTTCGTTGAAGGTATTCTCACCAGCTCCATTTGATCATCAATCACTTCAGGTAGAATATACCTGGCCATGTTTTAGCATGACATGGTGTAATTTTCCCGAAAGAGCCACTTTTAAATAAACACGGATGTGCGGACAGCACCTTGGTTTGGTCTCGCCAAAATTCTGTAATACGTGCCTTTGTGCCTCTACCTGGCTGGTTGTGAAGAATCAAGGTGTATGGTGGACAATGAAGTTCTATCGCACGTATTACAGAGTCATCAGTCCTATTAATCTTGAGAACTACACGCCTTTGAGCACAGAGATCCCAGAGGTGGCTACAGAACAAACGTTGGATATGTACGGATGGGCACTGCTGAGCTCTAAAGTGAGACCTCAACCGCACTGTCAACAAGTCTACAGAATGATAGTGCCACTGCTAGTCATACTGAGAACTAGAATGAGAACGAAATAGATCCAGCAAATCTTGCACTTAGATTTTTGATCAGTCTTTATCGTCTTCTAGATAGAACTGTTTCTTTCGTCTCGAATTCGTCAATCGTCGCCTACTCAAAACAAGAAAAACGCTGTTTCAGGTAACAGGTAACTTTTTTTCGGGAGGAGAGAAATGCTTTTTACGCACGCCTCGGCTGGGAAGTCACCGGGAGAGTGTGGGCCTCGCCGCGCCTTCGCAAACCCTATCCACTAAGTCTCTCCTCAGACCTGGTGGTTGACCTGCCCCCTAGAACCGCGTGAGGATTGCTTCGAAGGGCGGCTGGTCTCGGTTCTCTATTTTCCGTCTTCATCTTTCTCGTTCTTCGTGCGCAGGACTTCAGTGCACCAGTTCGGCGTACATGACAACTTGACGCGGGTCAGCTTGACGCCAGGAATTTTAAAGCGGCCGACTTGACGCCGGGACAGCTTGACGCCAAGACAACTACTTGACGCGGAACAACTTGATGCCAGGACAACTTGACGCTGGACAACGTGACGCCAGGAATTTTGAAGTAGCCGATAGCCGACTTAGCGTCGGGACAACTCAACACCCGTAGGAGCTATAGGACCCCGAGCATTACATGGAGGCTCAAAGGTGCTTATTACTAAAGTTACGAAAGCAATGGGGGGAACGCAAGGGGGCCCGATAGACCATCGAATACCAAACAAAGGCACAAGAGTGCTTACTAAATGTAAATGGAAAAAATGCAAGAGAGCTCAGCAGGGGTTCAAACAACATTTATTATTGAAGACACAATGGGGTCCAGTGGGGCTATGAACAACACATGAAAGCAAAAGGAAGCTCTTTTGGCATATGAGAACACAAGCGGACCAAGTAGGGCTTTGAATACGTACCAGATGAAAACACAAGTGTGCTTTCGATTGCTTGAAAGCTCCCTAAGACACGGAAAATTGCAAGGGGGCTCATCAGGACTTCAAAAGACATTGAAAGCACAAGGTGGCTCAATAGTGCTTTGAATTACACAAGAAGGCAAAAGGGGCTCACGGGAATTTAAAACACGTGAAAAAACATAGGGAGACTCACCAGGGCTCCAAACGGTACTTGAGGTTGAGGACACACGGGAGCACCAAATGTTACACGAAGGCACAAAGGTGTTTACTAAAGCTTCGAAAGCGACGGATAAATGTAAGGGGACTCAGCAGGGCTTCAATCGACATTGGAGAAACAAGGGGGCCAGTAGGGCTTCAAGAATCAAAGAAGGCACAAGGAGGCTTCCTGAAATTCTGGAGGGACGAAAAATCATGAGGGGCTTAAAACAAGAGTGTCCAATTGAGCTCTGAATAAGGGTGCTTACAACGTCATAGGGAGACATAAAGGGTAGATACTATACGATTCCGAAAGCAACATGAACACTCAAGGGGGCTCATCAGGGCTCAAAACGACATATAAATATACAAAAGGATCCACTGGAATTTCGAGTTAACACAGCAAGACAAAATGGGAGCTGCGCGAGCTCCAAAACATAGTAAGACATAAGAGGGCTCCTCAGAATTCCAAGCACCTCAAGTGAACACAAGAAGAGGGTTCATCGGGGCTACGATTGACAAAGAAGAACTCAAAAACTACAAAATCTGAGAAGATAGATTGTGGCTCGATAGAGTTCCAAAAGCAACATAAATATAAATAAATAAATATAAATAAGAGATTTATTTCCAACAGGCGAACCCAGTAAAGGAAATGTATTTACACAAAAAATGCAGGTAAAAGTTGCAACAAGTATTAAAATTCACACAATATACAATCAACTACAATATAACAAAAGCACCCACATTTACAAAGAGGAAAGTTTAAAAATGCAGGCTGGAGTATCAAAATGGATATCGCAGCTAGGCGGCAACTCATTGAATGTATTACAAATAAAAAAAATTGGACACCTGTATAGTAGATTGGTGCTGGGCCGTTCACAATAAAATGTAGGCTGCCGCCTTGAAGAGACGCGTGGAATGAAAAATTTCAGTCTCTCTAGTAGTGGAGAACAATCAAGATGTGAGTTGCACAATTTGGATAAAAATGTTATGGCGATCCGTTTAGTTCGGTCTTTCAGAGAGCTGACGCCAAGATCTCTGAGCAGCCCGCCATGGTCATAGCCCCTGGGGGGATAAACTCCGTTCTTTTTCAAACTCAACCATTTTAGGAATCTGCGCTGCACGGACTCTAGTAAAACTTCATGACGTTGGTAAATCGGATGCCACACTAGTATGCCGTATTCCAACTGACTGCGTACCAACGAATAGTAAAGTGCCAGAAGGGCAGGAATATTGAAGTCTCTGCAGTTTCTATAAATAAAACCCAGTGTTTTTGTTGCAGATGAAACACATCTTTCAGTCTGTCTGTGAAAATTTAGCTCACTGTCGAAAATCACCCCCAGGTCCACCACCTCACTACGTCTCTCGATCGCGACCCCACCGAGGGCATAGGGAAAAACTAGGTGTTTGTTCTTTCTTGTGTATGACAACACGCTACACTTCGCTATATTCAGATGCAGGCCATTACGACTGCACCACTCATTGATACTATCGACGTCACTCTGGAGTCGGTAGCAGTCAGTGATGGACTCAACTGAGTTAAAAAGTTTCAAGTCGTCCGCAAACAATAGGTATTGACATTTGAGATCAGAAATGATGTCGTTGATGAAGATTAAGAATAGGAGGGGGCCTAAGTTCACCCCCTGAGGAACACCCGATGTGGGAACAAACGATCCGGAAACATATCCCATGAACTCGACAAACTGTTGCCTATTAAACATGAAGACACAACAAGGGGGCTAGTCAAGGCTTGGAGCGACACATCAAATTGTCCACGCGTTAGGTTGTCCTGGCGTCAAGTTGTCCCGCGTCAGGATGGCCGGCGTCAAGCTGTCTTGCTTCGACCAATTTGACGCTGGGACAACTTGACGCCGGACGATTAGTGCCAGGAATTTTGTAATACAGTAAGGAAACATTCCAAGAAAATGACGAAACGGGACTTATCGGTGGTCGAAACGACACATAAAGACACAAGGAGGTTCACTGGGGCTCCGAGTTACTCAGCAGAACACAAATGAGGGCCTCTAGATCTCCAAAACACATGAAGACATGAGCGGGCTCGCTTAGACTTCCGAAAACCTCAAGAAAACATCAACGGGTTCATTGGTGGCTCGAAAAGACACAAAAGGACCAATGGGGGCCAGTAAGGCTCCAAAGTAAAAAAGATATAAAGGGGCTCGATAGTGTTCCGAAACTGCCAAGAATACAAAGGGGTCATCGGGGCACAATACGGTACCTAAAGACAGAAAGGGGGCTCCGATTGACACAGCCAGACATAATGGGTCGCTAGAATTCCAAAACATGAGGAAAGTGAGCATGAGGGGGCTCGCGTTTTCCAAAAACCACAGAAAACATAAGGGGGCTCATCGTTAAAATGACACATAAAGACACAAAAAAGCCTATTGAAGCTCTGATTGACAAAGCAAGGCATAATGGGGGCGCCCTGGAGGGCGCCATATAGGACTAGAAACACAAGATACAAGGGGGTTCATTATCAGGGCCGCACACAACACCACATGAAGGCACGACGGGGATTATCAGGTTTCAAAACGACAGATACGGACAAAGGGGGTCAATTGCGTTTCTGACAAACGTAGCAAGACACAACAAGGACCGCTGGGATTCCACGACATGAAAAGACAAAGGATGGAGCTTATTGCGGGGCTGGAAGCGTCACCATAGACACATGGCCCAGAATGACCCAGCAAGAAAGAATGAGGGCCGGCGGGGTTCCAAAGCACAAGAAGATACAAGATGGCTCGATAGAATTTAGTGCTTCACATGGAAACACAAGAAGGTCATCGAGGGGGTTATCAGGGTTCTTAAAAACATTATGGAAAAACAAAGTGGCTTCAGTGAAGATCCGAAAGTGAAGTTTGCTTGTTCGTGGTCCATCAATTTTTGGCGTCAGTTTGGCGAGTGCCGCTGTTTTCTTCTCGGCTTCCTTCAGGCATGCTTCAATATGGCTTGTGTAGGTCAGTCGATTGTTCATGATCACCCCTAAGTATTTGACCGACTTTTAACACTTCGGGAGACCAGTGTCGTCTTTTTTAAGCCAGTAAGAAGCACAGCTTCCGACTTTTCTGGGGCTATTTGCAAGTCGTGCTCCTCTAACCATGTCGTGATCTTCTCCAACGTGGCTTCAGTCTTTCTTTCCAGTTCTTATGTGGTTTTAGCCGTTACTACCAACGTTAAGTCTTCCGCGTATGCCACAGGATGCACTCCTGTTCTTCTGCAACAACTTAGTGGTCCATCCAGGACGTTCCACAGGTCCGGGCCTAAGACGGCTCCTTGCTGGACGCCTCCAGTAAGTTCCAGATGTTCTCTTTTCTTTCCGCTTTCAATTATAATCGACCGATCTTGAAGGTAATCTCTGATAACTTTCCTGAGTTGTGGACTCACTCCTTTCTCGGTCAGGGCTTCCAGTATGAGCTGCCAGAAGGCAGAGTTGAGAAGGCAGAGTTGAAGGCATTTTTTATATTCAACGTGACAAGCACGCATGATTTACGCGTATACCAGGTATTCAATTTTCTGGCTTCGCCTGCGATGTCCTTCACTGCTTTGAGCGTTTCTACTGTTGACCGTCTCTTCCTGAAGCCGAATTGGTTCTTGGAAAGTTTTCCTTTCTCTTACAGCTCTTTTTGTGATCCGGCCTACTCGTAAAACATCCCTGGAACGTTTAGCATGCAGAGAGGGCGCTAATAATTCGGTTGTCCTTTAGTTTTCCCCAGTAGGTAACAGGTAACTGATGAAATTGAAGAGTCACCAATAGTATGTCTCGAGTAAGGCAGAATAAAGCAAAGTCCTTATAATGATTACGGTGAATGGGAGCCTTGGCATGCGCTTCGAAAATACGCCGCTGAAATATTGAAACAAAAACACCAGAAGACCGTAGGAACCTACGGACATATTTTATTTTCCGTGCTCGATTTCCGGTGAAACGGTGTCCTGGGAGTCGTCAGTTAAGAAGCTGGGGTTGGCGGCGGCGGTGCGGAGTCGTCGTAAGCGAATTAGCCGGGGCTGATTATTCGCCGTAAAGCTCGTTCGGCGAAAAACAGGCGTTCTAGTTAAATAAGTGCGAGCGCGCAATTTGTAAATTTTCTTGCTCCGTGCGGGAGTAATGAAAATAAGCAGGTGATAACAATTTGACAGGTAACACGTGTCAGGTCCCATCTCCTAATTATGCCAAAGACTTTCGCGCCCGTAATGACTGCTAAGTTTTGTCGCCTCTCTTGCTCGTCATCATTTGCTCGCCGGCTCCTCCAAGAGGACGACGAAATTACCCGTGTGCGCCACTACTCCACACTCCTCCCGTTCCGCCGCCGCCATGCTACCCACCACCTCCCGCGATGGTATTTACGTCCTGTGTAGTAGCATCTTCCTCCATCGCCCGCTCTCCCACTCCTCCCCGTCCAGCCTCATCCATCTCTGTCACGGCGAACACGACGTAACGAGAATTTCGCATGGCAAGTAGCTTTTGTTCCTTTCGACTAATGGCAATTAACTCGACTATAACTAGCCCTAATTTAACGTCATCACTAGGCACTCCGCGCGATTTCTCTCTCTCGACCGTGCGGCCCTCCCCCGGTTCAGCGGGCGCAATAAAGGAGGACGTTTATGTACTGGAGATAGACTAAATCAATTGGTGCCTCTGAAGGATAATTACTTCCCATCTAAGGCCCGGTTGTAAAAGGAATTTCCGTGATTTAGGAAAATCTCATGTCTTATACGGCGCCAGCGATTGCCTCTGAGCTCACGCCGGTTATACTGTTTCTTTCTCCTCTTTGGCCCCGGGAGATAGAAGAGCAAACACTCCTCGGTTTTTTTGGGAGAACGGTTTTTTTTTATCTCTCTACGACTCGGCATCGGGCTGCAGCGGCAGTGCACGTAATTACTTCCATCACATTGTTTTTACTTCGTATTTCAGCGAAGATGCGCTACTTCAAATTTGATCCGAGACGTTTTCTTGCTGCACGCGGCCGTGTACACCCACCTAATATCGTCTAGGACTCAATTTTAACCGCTAAAGCTTTTAATCTCATCTAAAGTTCAAGGCACTTCACTAACAGGTACATTTTCCGTTTGCTCTTCCATTGTGTCGACTATCCACAACGCAATGTCATATTGATTAATACAAACAACGTAAAACAACAATCAAGCCAATAACTGTTTCTGGCACTTATATGGCCAGATTCTTGAATATAGCTTATGTAGTCCAGGGTTGTTCCTTCTATTTGACCCTATACATTCGTCGACTCCCACTCCGCGGTAATTTTGTGCTTCTCAAGACCAAGTAAGCACCCACTGTAAATGCTATTCACAAAGGTAAAGTAGAGCAGACGATGGTCACGATATTTTGAAAGACGTGTATCTGATACACTTACTTAGACTTACCTTGAATTGACTTGCTGTGCAACTTTTTTTGGGCTAAATTTACACTTGGTTTAGACCACTTTGCATAATTTTGGAAGACGATAAGATGGTTGTGTTGTATGAAGGGTTCTAGATGAAGTCAGCGAAAGTGTCAACTGCTCACCTTTGGAATAATGTACTAGATTGCATCTGCTAGTGACATTATAACCTGGTGGAAATCGTGAGGGATAAAGCAGGAAAACAGTACTTTTTCTGTTTCAAAGACCAGTTGATTCTGCTGACCAGGTGCTAGAACTAAAATCTCAACCGCAGTACTGATACCGCCTGGTCATCTACAACATCAAGAAGTAAGTTGAAACATGGTGGGCTTCGGTAATACACCTGGACCCCAACCTCCTTGCCTGGAACACACCGTCATTAAGAAACGGGGATCGGGGAAGGGGGAATTTTTGCGAAGTGAGCAGATGCCTGTGAAGAGAAGAAAAAATAAAGACTTCCACGCTTTAAATCTTAGAAAAGAAAAGATCTACGTCTCTTCTGATGATGAAGACTTCCAGAGAACACCTGCGATGTCCCCAGAACGCTTGAAGCTGAGTTATTCGATTGTTCTGTGATTTCTGTCTGTTTATGTCAATAAGACGTTGATTATTATTGTGAAATTTATGAGGAAAATTGTATAATCATGTTCAGTACAGAAACAGGGTGCATGCAGGAGGAAGGGTCACTGTTGTTTAGAGTGTGAGAGGGACGAGAGACGGACGAGAGAGTCAACAATGTCAACAACCTGGAGAGCCATGACCTAGTGAGACAACAATGCGACGACCTGGAGAACAGGTGACGTGGCTTTGATAAAGTCAAATCATGTCACAAACTTGATAAATTGATGAAGCAATGATTCTCTATTTATCCACTATTTGAATGATTCATTGCTCTTGTTGTTTATAATCTCACATGGAGCGCTCTTGACTCTTCTTCTGTAAGAATAGACTTTTTTCTGAGGCTAGTATACTTGGTATCAAAGAGAGCAGTAAAGGTGATCTCTCGCTTATCCACAAGACTTAAGCCCGTTTACACAAAATGCTTGCTTTCTAAACTGCTCGTCAAAAGTTGAGCATAGACCAAAATTTGCTCCAATTTCAAGCAAGGATTTCTTCGAAGAAAGATATCTAATTAAAAAAAATGTATGGTGTCCAGTAGAGCTTTTATTAAGCTACAAGACGCTGTGTCGATTTACGGCACCATTGACTTTGTCTATGATACACACGATGCCAAAGGAAGAAGTGTCAAAAGTGTTAATTTTTGAAGTCGTGGAACTTTTATAGGAAAAATTTCGGATTTTTTTTCTCTTCAGTTTTGGAAAGCGGATATCAATATCTCGAAACGGTTTTTGACTTTTGATCGTATTTTGTTTCTTCAAAGAGTTCTTGATTTTTTTGTGGAATTTGGATTTTTCTATACAGAATTTGCTAGAGCTGTTGCTTTTTCTTGAAAATTCACAGAAACATACACAATTGCTGGATGAACTATACCATGACAAAATTTGACCTCATGGGCCCCCAGAAGAGGTTATTCTCTGGACCTCTTCAGGGGAGATACCCAATGAAGCATGCTGCGACATCACATTGACACTTATTGACTCCAGCGTAGATAAAAATGCAAGACTTGAGACCATACGTTGCATCAAAATTACTATGGTTACCAATTAGTCCCATCATGGGTGATTTTGTCACTGCCCAAGTCACTGAAAATTTCCAGAAGTGATATCTTCTAGACGAGTAGAGATTGAGCCATAATTCTTTTTTTGATTCCAATCGGACACATTATGGGCCATTCGAGCATGATGTGCAAATTTTACACGTTCATACTTTTTCAGTAGTGGGGAGTAATTTTGACGTTTGTCATGTCGGAACTTTTTTTTTGTACTTGTCATTATTGAAATGTCAACATAGATGTATGCTGTCAGTTTCAGCTGATAAATTTCAAGTTTGCGTTCGGTGTTTTTCTGCCTCAAAATCAAAGTTTCCTGAGAAAATCTATGTTGGTCTTTTGTTTTCACTACTGATGTAGAAGTGGTAGATTACATTCACGCTGACATTTCAATGATGACAAGTACAAAAAAATAGTTCTGACATGACAAACGTCAAAGTCTCCCCCCACTACTGAAAAAGTATAAACGTGAAAAATTTGCACATCATGCTCGAATTGCCTATAATGTGTCCGATTGGAATCCAAAAAAGAATTACGACTTTATCTCCACTCGTCTAGGAGATATGACTTCTGGAAATTTCCAGTGACTTGGGCAGGGACAAAATCACCCATGATGGGACTAATTGGTAACCATGGTGATTTTGATGCAACGTATGGTTACAAGTCTTGCATTTTTATCCATGCTAGGTCAATAAGTGTCAATGTGATGTCGCAGCATGCTTCATTGGGTATCTCCCCTGAAGAGGTCCAGAGAATAACCTCTTCTTGGGGCCCATGAGGTCAAATTTTGTTATGGTTTATTCCATCCAGCAATTGTGTACGTTTCTGAGAATTTTCAAGAAAAAGCAACAGTTCCAGCAAATTCTGTATAAAAAAAGTCAAATTCCCCAAAAAAATCAAGAACTCTTTGAAGAAACAAAATACGATCAAAAGTCAAAAGCCGTTTCGAGATATTGATATCCGCTTTCTAAAACTGAAGAGAAAAAAAATCCGAAATTTTTTCTAAAAAAGTTCCACGACTTCAAAAATTAACACTTTTGACACTCCTTCCTTTAGCATCCTGTGTATCATGGGCAAAGTCCATGGTGCCGGAGTCGACATAAAGACTTGTAGCTGAAGAAAAGCTCTACCAGGCGCCATAAACATTTTTAAAATCGGATATTTTTTCCCTAAGATATCCTTGCTTGAAATTGGAGCAAATTTTGCTCTATGCTTAACTTTTGACGAGCAGTTTAGTTGACAGGTATCACCTTAGTGACCTGTAATCGAGACTAAACAAGCAAACATGGCGCCCTGTTGCATAAAGATCTGTGGAGGGACCCTTCTCACTTATCAACTACCTAAGACCATCAGTTGAGAGGGGGATTAGCGAGTTGCAGGCCAGGTTCGGTGACTGGCTAATAAGGAACTTCTTAAGGTTTAGTCAGCTTATTTAGCCGCAAGTTTCAATCTTAACCGTAAGATGGATCGCTTATTGGCTGTTCTGAGAAGGCTAGTTCATAAGAGCCAATGGGCGTCGGTGCTCTTGCGACTAAAATTAAAACTTGCAGCTAAATAAGCTGACTAAACCCACCCTTAGCTAGCCGTTAGCCTCTTTGACTCAGAGATTTTACAACTGGTCACCCAGATGTTCTACGTACTTATGTCCGATTAGCGCAAAAACATTATTGGCCGAAAATGAGATCTTTTGTGTCGAAGTACGTGAAAAATTGTAGAGTTTGTCAATCTTGTAAGCCCGATCAGCGAAAGCCATGTTGGTTATTGGTTCCTCACAAGATACCTGATCGTCTTTGGAAACCAATCTCCGCTGATTTATTGGGTCAGTTCCCTCGATCTACCCAAGGTTCTAAATATCTGCTAGTGATTGTGCCATATTTTGGTGATTTCCTGTTATTGTCTCGTTGCGGGAATCCACTGCGAATTATGTTTGCCAAGCCATAGAGGAACAAGTTTTTCTCACATTTGGTGTTCGTTCTAGACTATTTGTAGACAATGGAGTACAGGTTAGTTCCAAAAAATTTGCTGATCTAACGTCTCCATATAGTGTGGGAATATCTTTTACCGCGCTCTATTATCCCCAAAGAAATCCGACCGCAATCGCAACAAATCGCAATATCGCCACCATGCTGCGTTGCTATGTCCAGAAAGAACATGTCATAGAACATCATCGAACATGTAGTGCATGTCACTGAATCGGCACTGAATATCACCTTGACACAACGTCACTGGCGGCTCAGGATTGTAAAAGTATTATTTTTACCTGCATCAACTACTGTGGTTATTAGCGGGATATTTTCTATATGAGTTTTTCTGTAACTATAACAACGACAACACAATGTTTGGAACAAACAGTGGAGGATTTTCAGTGTTGTAGGGAATGGACCTTTTCCATAATTATTAAGAAAGCTAAAAATTCGTCGCTTCTCGAAAATTCCGATACACACAAATAAAGCAACATCTGGTACCTACAGCTTAAAACCTTGAGTGTGTCGCCAGGAGTGTCGGTGGTCGTGCAAAAGCGGGCGGATTTTATACTTGCGAGAGGCACAAAAACTGCCGAAGGGTTAGTTACAGGCGTCTGGGTACAAATTCGGGGGAATCGAACCAGCCTCGACTTGTATCGGACGTGATAGAAATCCATGGTTTTGGTATATGTCTGTAATTTGTGTCCTACACTGAAGCAACTCAAGTCTGTTTTAATTATTGTTATATTCATTTATTCATTTCCCAAATATTCTCAACTTTATACATGGTTTTCTGGTTACCATTTTGTTTAAATTTGCGGTGTATTGATAATTATTTGGAACTTGAGTCACTTTATCGTACTGTCATTGTTTTGTTTGTATTGTTACTTGGGATTCTCTGTTTCACTTGAGATTTTATGTCATTATTTTTAACCGCTTGATTTATTAATTTATATCCGTTTCACTTTGTGCCTCTCATGCCTCATTATAAAAAATCGGAACAGCAGACCGCATTTTATTTTGTTGGTGCTCATTGAAAATTGCGTTAGCGAGAATAAAAGGGCCTTGGTGGATTTTGCGGAACCAGAAAACATTTTCGTAGTTTGTATATTATTTTTGTAAAGTGCTCGCCAATTGAAATGGTCCACCCAAAAAATACAGTCACATTCAAAGTGTCATACCTTTTGAATTAATAAACTGTTTTGAATCGTTTTATGTTTTCTAATTAGCTCACGTATTGGACTACAACATGTCGTGGGCCGTTTTTGGTACAGGTGTTTCGTATCAATTATACAGGGCGCTCAGTCAGGTACCGCAAAAATGGAAAAGTTTGAACTGGTCCCATTTCACAAAAAATAATTTTTGGTCTTCTCCAAGTGTTTCAGGGAAGTTATTAAAACCATAACTCAAATATTTTTTAAATTTTTTTGCCTATCTGCTTTATTTACAGGGTGATCTCAAAAATGTAACGTTTTAGTTTTGCAGTAATAACTTTATTCGTTGTTGGCCGATTTTGGAGAATGAGGGCTCTTGTTGAAGCTGAAAGCTCAGGTCAGAAGGATCGAGGATCAGAATTGACTTCAGATGAAAATTCTGGAAAAGGGATTGAATCAAAAGTGACTCAAATGACAAAACTTGCTAGAGATCCGGTTTAGGGAAGGTATTGAACAAATAACAACTTGTTTCTAAACAAATCATTCTTTCTGAACATTTTGAGGTGTTTCCCATTTGCATGAGGCAAAAATTGTGGCAATTAATCCAAATCAGAAATGGATGCTCCCAACGAGAAATTCTGGACGTTTTTCACCTAAAAATAGACGTAACCTGGGTTATGAAGATCAGAACTAGTGCCTATCTCTTTAAATGTGAAGGAAACATTCGACAATAATAAGGTAGCCTAGGTTACGTGCATTTTCAGTCGAGGAAGGTCCGGTATTATCTTCTGAAAAGTGAATTTGCAAAATGGGTCCCGCATCGACAATTTTCATCACTTAAAATCGGAAAATACCTCAAAATGTTCGGAAATAAAAGTCTGTTTGAAGACAGGTTGATTTTTATTTAGTTTTTTACCTGAACCTGATTTCTAGGGTGCTTCATATTTAGGTCCCTTTTGATTCCTTCGCTTTTTCAAAAATTTTGTCTCCAGTCAGTTCCGATCCTTGAACCTTCTCATCTGAGTCTTAAGCTTCAAGAATCCTTATTTCCCAAAATCGACCAACAATTGGAATAGATATAAATGCCAGACCAGAAGGTTGCATTTTTGAGATCACTGTGTAACTGGAGAAGATAAACTCAAAATTTTGAAAACTACCTCAGGGTATCAGAACAACATCATTCATAAAACACTTGGAAAAAACCAAAAACCATTCTTTGTGAAATGGGACCAGTTCAAACTTTTCCATTTTTCAGTACCTGATTGAGCGCCCTGTATAATTAATATGAAACACCTGTACCAAAAACGGCCCATGACATGTTGTAATCCAATCCGTGAGCTAATCAGAAAACATAAAACGATCCAAAATAGTTTATTCATTTAAGAGTTATGTCACTTTGAATTAAACTAATTTTTTCGGGTGGACCATTTCAATTGGCGAGCACTTTATATGTATGTGTTGTATACCAAAATTTCAAAAGCAGATTAAATCTATCACGCTAGTAGTTGTTATGCACCAGCCAATAGGATGGCCAGTTGCTTGGTTACTATGAGAGTGATAAAGTTATTGCGTTGATAAAAGCCACCACACTCAACCCGAGGTGATGATTGTGGAGTAGGTTGCAACTTTAGCGAGACAAAGTTATCTCTCCAGGGTTTAGGGATTTTGCTTCAGCATCTCGTGTACCTTGGGGACGCAACATACAACATACAACATCTTTGTATATTGTCAACTGATGTTCTTCAGCTTTGTATGTGTGTGTTTGTAATCGAGTGGCGTAAATTGAATTGCAAAAGCGTAAACTATTATTGCATGGCGAAGCAAAGCAAAGCAAGCAAAACAAGCAAAGCGAAACTTGGCATTGCGGGGGGGTTCCAATGAGCTTCAACAAAAATGTTGACGATCTCTGCATAAGTTCTTCCGTAATTTTGTTGAGGAGACACAAGACTATTATTGCACAGGGGTTTCTTTGACGAGTTCTTCCCCTGGGTGTCTGTTTTTGAATCCGTTACTCTTCCGTTTTTTTTTACTGAGAGTTTGACATGTTTCATCATTTTTGTTGTATTTTATTTATTCACTTTCGCATTTTGTTGTATTATTCTTGCATTGATTTGCTTGATTTTCCTTGTTTTGTTTGTATATCATTTTGTCATTTTGTCCGTCTTCTTGTATGTGTCAGCTGTTTTTGAGAAGAGACAAATTCTTTTGAACTTTGCCGGCTTATCACACTACTAGTGAACTATACTAAAAAATACGCTGTATAGGATACTAGTGAACTGTACTAGTAAATGCACATTATAGAGCATCGTGGAGACTTTGTTCGGCACTTTTATTATTGCTTGAAGGAAAAACATGGCGGGCAATAGCACAGGCATTCAGGCAACCTCAATTCCGGCAACGATAACACGCTCTTGATATCAGAGGACACCTTACAAATGGTTGCAAAGCCTACTTGAAAGATCGCGCGGAACATTACAAACACGATTTGGCATTTAGAGGTGCCACCCCGCTCCGGTGTACAGCCACTTTAAATTCAATTGATTATGCAAAGGAGAGGGTTGCCAACTTTGAGGACGTGTATGGAGGAGAGCGGCACACTCGCACAAAATGGTTTAAGACGTTGTTTTGAAATTTAAATTGCGCCCCTTGTGGGGTGTGCGCTGGCTGCCGCGCGCCTCTTGCGACAATTAATGAGCACTACAGATAAGGACGAGACGGAGAACGCGCGAAACTTAAAAATTTTACGTCCGCCACAAACAAACATCAGCGAAATTTTCGCGTAAACCACCAACTTTATCGCAACGCACTCGGGCAAAATGTTTGGGATAGTTTCCCCCGAGAGGTGCGCGCCCCAGATGTCTGGCGCTGTAAAGTGGGTGTGTAAAACATCCCTTTACGGCAGCAAATAGGTATCCCGTAAGGATTTTTCCAAGTACCTACTTAAGTTTCAGACGCTAAGTATTCCGGAAATCCAAAAGCAAAAGGTCAAGACAGACGTAGGTATGCATGCCTGAGATAAAGAAACAAATATCTTACCTGTACAAAGCACGTTAGTCGATGACATGAAGATACGACGTGCATTATTTACTTGGCTGTCAATTCAATCACATTGATCGTTCTCCTACATAATATTTGGCATTCCCCATTATACACACATGTCACTCATTTCAATTGTTGTTAATTTGTATTGAAGCGTCGGTTAATTGGGGTATTATTTGTACATGAGCTAAAGCCGGTTTACCTACACAACCCACTGGCATTGATTAATTTTGTAAAGGGTATACGTAATAGTAGGTAGTGCTACAGTAACTTGGTATAGATTCTTCCATTATCCTGGCTTATAACCACGTCCTGGTTCGAGGCTTTATCGATTTATCAAAGATTAGGTATTTTAAAATTAATGCTATTAGGCCAGGAACCACCGCATTGTTGAATCTGCCTTAAATAATAATCCGTTTTCAGGAATATCAGACTAGATGTTTACGGTATACGGAACTTGTTTTTCTTAGATTTCTGAACAGGTCTCTCCTTCAAACGGACATTGATTTTGATTTCAAAGAAAACCGAACAATTTTGCTTGTATAGCAGAGCAGTGGAGACAGATAAGGCTCGGTATTTCAGTTGGAGTCGAAATTTCGTTTGATAGAACTTGATTCAGTTATGCCATAGATTTAATTGTTGCAAATTGCCTCAGAAAAAATAAAACCAAGTTTTACTGAACAGAAGTTAAACTTGAACTGAAATACTAAGCCAAACTGTTTTGTTTTTTTGCAGATTAAAATTCATTGACGACTGTTGACGACAGCGACAGTAACAAACCAGGTGTCAACTGTCATCGGATTTAACCTAAACCAGTGAAACAACAGAATACCTAAGGCGATTTTAGGCGACAAACTGACCCACCGGTAATTATCGGTTCAATAATTGTATGATACTGTGGAATTCTGGGTTCATTTGAAAATTAATTAATTATAAGCGCTGCGCCGTAATGAAAATTAGTATTACTAATGAAAATTAGTATTACAGGCGACATAGGAAAGGAAAGAAATAGGATAAGGAAGGCGAATATATCGAAACATCGAATTTTTGCCGTCTGCACACGGGGGATGGAGAGTCAGGAAACGTATGCGGGCGCATTGGTATGGTAGGCCCGGGGATGAGACGTGAGAGGGAATGGGGGAAGAAATAAGAAACGGTCCGAGAGTAGCGACGAAGGGAGAGAGGATTCGCGTGGTGGCAGTCAAGAACGGCAGATGTGCGGGGGAAGAGAACTAAAATTTTTCAAGAAGAATAAATTAAGAAAAGTGCCAAAAACACTGTGATTAAATGTAGTGCATCAGTTACGAGGAAAGGAGATATTAAAGCAAGTCTGATTTCCATTTGTAATCAAATGCGAATTGTTTAAATAAGGTTGAAGTAATTGTTTTGATCTTTTGAACAGCCATGATGAGCGTCAAGCCGATTTCAATACCCTGTAGTTGCTTTGAGCTTTTGAATGCGGCCCCTTGTTTCAGCTACCTACCTTCAAGACGCCAGAAAAAAAGTGAAACCCTCAGTAACCCTTTTAAGAGATTCAGCTTCCTACAGAGCATGATTTTGTAGACTCTATTAGCTTGAGACAAGCACTAGCAGTATTTATGCAAATCAAATCTGAACAAAATCTCGATCACGCGAAATCTCCCCCATAGAATAAAAGATTTAACCCTTTTCGCGCGACAAAGAGTTGAAAAGCAGAAAAGGTTGAGTTCCAAAACAAAAGAACCCCTTGAGCAATGCCAAGAAAATTCAGTGTCGTTCGAAATCACTTCAAGAAAGAAAGGAACATAACATCAACTCTGCAGGCTGTTTAATGGGGTATAATCCATTTTTTTTCTTTAATTGGTAATAAGGAGCTGAACACTCCCTAATAAGCATGTGGTAGTTTGTTTCACTTTTATCTTCATAATAGGGCGGGAAAAAATTCGCAAAGAATTCCTTTCTGAGCCAGTGACGTCACTAGATCGAGCCAGGTTATACCCTGATTGGCAACATCGCGGTTTTGGGTGCGATGGTAACCAATACTTATTTATTTCTGTTTGAAACAATTTCGTAACAGACGTCAAGTTAGACGTCAAACTGGAGTTTGATCTGATTGGGGTGGATGAAATAAGTGACCCAGCGGTTATTATCGGTTATGGACAGAGGACAGAGGCTTTGAGGAAGGGAACTCAAGTTGACGACCATGGCAGATATACGTTCTACTGCATAAATACAAATTTTTCAAACGTGAAAGCGAAGAGGTGAAGCTCCCATAGTTCGTCCAGAATAAGTGAATATTTTTTAATCTATCGGAAAAGAACATTCGTCCTCATCAAAAATGCTAGAAAACGGAACGTAGATGGTGTGTGGTGACTGATGGTGAGTATCGTTTTCGTTACTGTAAAGTGCGGTTGATGCTGGCGTATAAGACAGTCACCCTCGCAGTCACCCAAATTTTATCGGCCAGACTCCAGACTTGACAGAACTATTAGGAATAGGTAGGTACTTACTTTGTGCATTACAAAGCAGGTAGAAAAAGAATCTGGACGATGCTGTCTGATATGTTCAACTGGAAAGAAAGTATCCAAGGTAGGTATTCACTGAATGTACACAGCTTTCCATACAGTCGACGCTCACCGCTGATAAACATGTCTTGTCTTCACTTGGCATTATTGTTATGAAGACAAGCAGAGAGGCAGACCGTGCACAAGAAAGAACAAAATAACAACAGTAAGTACGGATTTGCAGTCAGAGCTGACAGTCTGACAACTGGTTTGAATGTTTGAAACAGATCTTCGTTGCTATCGGAACTCAACTCGCGGGCGTGATTCCTGCTCGCAGGGTTGCCAGTTCAATGACGTCACTAGGTCGTCTCTTCAAACGAACCGGTCCCCTCCTGCTTTTTTCAAAACAGAATTACCGCCTTATTGTGATATTCATGGTGAAATAGGCTATCACAGGCTTATTAGGGGATGTTGATATATAAAATAAATAACTACATAGTCCATTTTTTCAAATTGGATTATACCCCATTAGAGGCTTATTGAAACAACTTGTACTCCGGCGTGCAAATATGCGTGAAGGTATTGAACCTAGCGTGAAACAGAGCTGCTGGATAAGTCTGTAAGTCTCAAACTACAGCCCCAGCCTGATCTGAAAGAAAAAATCCATGGAATGTGAACACGCAGTTTCATGTAAATTATTTGATAGATAATTAAAATTATGGCTATGAATTCGAAAGACCAAGACAAAACTCAGTGAACAAAAATCTCTCTTCAAGTACAATTGGATAGTAAAGATTTCTTTTCGTACCAGTGTAAATGGGCGAGAAGGAAGAAAGGGTTGGAATCAAAACTGGACGAAGAATAAATAAATTAGGCAGGTAATTAAACTCAAGTGCGCTATAGGAAAGGGGTTCGCCAATAATTCGGCAAATCAGGAAGAATGGGAACGGAATTAACTTGCAAGGGTTGAACAAATTCGTCGTAGGATTGCGCACGTAGTTGATTAGGATGTACTTTTCTTTCAGAAACTGAATGTAAACTGAATTAAACAATTCCGAACGCTAGCTGATGTCAGCACGTCAGGAAATTATGAAATGAATAATTAACGTGAACTTAATTAAATTGGCGATGATTGATTAATTTGTAATAAAGTTGAGGTGTGGTTACATGACTTTGTTTATTTTTCAATATTTATTCAATTCATCCCCTTTCAAAGAACGTGAGGTTACTGTAGTGGATTGAGGTACCTATTAGCACGACGTGAATTTGAGGTAGGTGAAATTAAATCAAATGACTTAGGTAGGTAAAGGTGAATAAAAATCTACGGCACAATAAAACATGACTTAGGGTAGCTAGACGTATCACAGCTTGATCAGTTTAATGTAGAGAATGAGGTATCTCACAGTACCTTTACAGAATCCGAATTACACCACCTTTATTTAGTCTTGTTTTGGGTTTTTATGCAATGTTGATTTATTATGCACTGTTTACTGATCTTTCTACATTTGTTTACTGATGTTTCTGCGATTTTGCTTTACTAATTTCAGTGAGTTTTTGTCATTCATTTGTCACACCACTTTGAGAGTCATTTTCTTCGGACTCAACTCGGGGGTTTCTTTGACGGAAATTCTTCCACTGAGTGCCTACTTTTCCGAATCCATCACTCTCCATTTTCTTTGACTTGACAGTTTGACATATATTATCTTAGGTTGTTTACAGGTACTATTAACAACACAAAAAACTGAACGACAGAATATGTCACACATCGATGATTTTTTTAAATTTTCTCCAAGACGCGAGTCGTTTGCATGACGTAAAATTCAAAGTGCGTGCAGCAAGGCTAATGGATCATCCTTCAGCATCTGGATAACTCTTGAGCTATATTCTCAGGACAAAAGTGTGAAATGTCATTCGTCTGTCGTTCACTTTTATGTGTCGGCAATAGTCACAACATACATAACATGTTGTTTTCAATTGTTTTTGTTCATTTTGTCCATTTTGTCAGTCACATGTTAGGTGTTTCGCGAAAAGAACCATAAAAGACCAATTTTGCACTTATTTTGCATTAAGTAAATGAAACTTTCTGTGCAATGAGTGTGTTTCACTGAAGTCCATCTTATTGAACTCCACCTTTTTCCCCTTCGGGTCATTTCACTCCTGAACAAAAACGGGCACAACGAAGGGTTAAGACGACCACAGACTGGCCAAACAAATCAAATGTCAGGGGGAGGGAAGCGTACCATCACAGTACCTAACGATATTTAACCAAATTTGATTATTTTAGGTTATTAGTTATTACGGTGTGATGTCACTATCCAGCTTTTCGATACGTCATCACTTGACGGTCTTATAACCGGTATTTACCTGGCTGCAGAGGTCGTTTTTATTGTCTATCTCTCTCGATCGAAGTGTCAATTGTGATGGTGGAAAGTCAAGTACAACGTAATAATTTCTATTTGTGGGTGCATCGCGTCAAGATGAAGGTGACAGTTGTCACATTATACAATTATACATAGCACATCTACTAAGGCATCAAGATCTAGTTAGCTTCGTATCATTCGTGAGTACGATTCGTCGATTGAGACAAGTGCGGTATTTTTCCAATGCACTAAAACACCCCGTCTTCTCAGCGGCCCCTATGGACTCAACCATTAGTACAGGAATTATACAGAAAAAAACACCCAGACCCGGAAAAGAATAATTCATGAAATTTTTTTTCACCATTCGACTCAGAAAAGGACACTCTATCACACATTCAAAGTCACCGAAAATCACAGCATTGCAAAATTTTCTATAGGGTGATCAAAAAAAAATTCAACTAATGAACCAAAAGAGGTAGAATCATGAAAATCACCACGTAGATTCAGAATTCATTGAATATTAAGATAAAATAAACAGCACCAGAATTTCTCCAGCCGTTTATGAAATATCTTGAAACTAGTGGTCGATTTCACGGAGAATGAAATTTTTTAATAAAGTAGTTAGTGATTTTTCAAGATATTTTTCTGAAAAGATAACCAGCCCTGTTCACGCGATAGGCTATTGATGTGTGTATTATGTAATATGTAAAGCAAGCCATCAGTTTCTTCAAAGTTCTTTAGAATTTAAGAACTATAGAAACTTTCGATTAGCTATGAAAAAATACTGGCTTTGCGGGAACGCCGGAAGGGACATTGAAATATTATTGACACGCGAATTATCGCAAGTGTTGAAGCACACTACAGGAGAGGTGTTTTCGCCGACGGGAAATAGCGCATGACGCTTTATGAAACGTACTCGTATTCATACGCTAAATTCATACACACATTACAAAATCGCCTGTGTTTGCGCCAGAATGGGGTGTCGGGTAGGACTCTCGCAGAGGGCATGAATGTGTGTATGTGCCAGTGTCAGACGAGTTTATTTGTTTTGTGGCACGTAATTAAAACTTGCGCTGTTGTTTAATGAAAGCATTGTTTGCCATTTTTTATTTAATCTCTGTCTCTGCGCTGTCACGAAACGAGAAAAGTTTAAATCCCTTATCATTTATCACCTACTCAGCACCTGCTCAGCGACCGAATCCGAATGGATGAATGAACGAAAAAAATCAGATCCCGCGGTCGTAAAACTTTCAGTTTAATCGGCGTAGAAACGCCTGAAAACTTGTGAACAGAACACTGTTCGAATCAATTTTAATTGCTCAACTTCCACCTTCGTGTAGACATACTTTTTGCGATTTTCTGCAAAAGTTGGTTTCAAAAGTCGTGAATCTTATTAACATACTCAAAAATTCTTTGGAAATTACTCCGACAGAACCTTCTTTTAGTTCCATCGCAGGTTGACTGTGTTTGGTTTTGTAAAAAGGCCGTCATAGTTTCAGCCGTGGTTTCAGCACAGAAAAGCTATGAGCAGATAGTCCAGGAATTATAGAAAAAATAACGAACAAAAATGAAATCCAGCCGCATTTTTGTATAATAAGCTCAGTTAAACATGTAGTTCAACATACTAAAAGTCCTCAAGGATCCAGTATGAGCTTCGGCCGTTGTAGCCTCGAGAAAAACTTGAGGATCAGTTTTTTGAGTTTATCTCATGAACCATGGCACTTGAGGAAAAAGTAGCTGGAGAGAAATTTTTGGAAATTTTATTGTGTACAAGAAGATCTTGTGAGGAAACCCCTCTTGCCCTTAATTAATTAAATTAGCTGTGATACAATTATTGACCCCCTAGGTTGTGTTTTTGTTGTGCCGTAGATTCTGAATTACTTTTACCTAAGTCATTTAAATCAATTTCCACCTACCTCAATTTTCCCAGTCATGCTCCCGTGACCTCAGTTCTTTGGAAGAGGATGATTTGAATAAATGTTGGAAAATAGACAAAGTCATTTAACTATACCTCATCTTCATCACAAGTTGATCAATCATCGCCAATTTACTCAAGCTTATCTCAATTATTCGTTACATAGTTTCCAAGCGTGCTGAAACCAGCTAACAATAGGAATTAGTCAATGCAAGTTTACATTCGATTTCTGAATGAAAATTACACCCTAATCACGTGCGAAACCCTGCGACTAATTAACTCAACCCTTTCAATTAAAGTCCATTTCGCATTCTTCCTTTTTTGCAGAACTATTGGTGAACCGGTTTCTTGACGCACTTGAGTTTCAATTCCCTACATAAATAATTAAGACCTCGTCGTTTTTTAATTTCAACCCTTTCTTTTTTCTTAGCCCATTTTCATTTATACGGAAAGAAATCTCGATTACTCAGCTGTACAGAAAGAGATAGTTGTTCACTGAGTATTGTCATGGTATTTCGAAATTATTGCCATTATTCTAATCATCGATCAAATAATTTACATAAAAGTGTTTACGTTCAATAAATTTACATCCGGCTGGTGCTGTGGTTTTGAACTTACAGACTCATCCAGCAGCTATATAACTCCACTCAAATCTACAATCAGTTGTGAGTTTATCGCTGTGAACCTCTAAATTATGATTAATTTGCAAAATGATGTTAGATTTCTTTCTGTCTTGGAGCGTTTTCGAAGCAACACTGAATTTTCTGGGCATTGTTCAAAGAGGTTCTATTCTATATGGAACGCTAGCTTTTAATGCTCATAAACTCCTTGTCGTGCGGAAAGGGTTAAATCTTTTATTCTATGGGGTGAGATAGCACGTGAGATTTTCGCCCAGATTTGATTCAAATATACATTCGGTTTGCCACTTCCTATGGCTGTTTGAAATACCAAGAATCAAAGTTACTAACGTTTATAAAGAAAACAATTACTTCAACTCCATTAAACAAATATCATTTGATTACAATGGAAATCAGACTTGCCTTGATATTTTCTTCTCTCGTAACTGATGCACTACAACTATTAACGATGGTTTTAGTACTCTAGTCACTTACCCCTTCATAGATATTATTTTCTATTCTCACACATCTGTCGTTGTCGAATGCTACGACGCTAGTCCTCTTCCTCATTTTCGTATTCTCGGACCGATCCTATTTCCACCCCCCCGTCTCAAGTCTGTAAAACCCCTGGCCAACAAGCCACTCAGAAATGCGGCGCGAGCCCAGTATTCTTTCTTGTCCCACTTTTCTCTTTCCCAATATCGCGTGTAATGCTAATTTATTTCTAAATATTTGATAACCATTAGTGATTTTAAGCTGTACGCTACAGGCCTTACATATTTCATCGCTAATCCACTCCTCCGTCGAAACACAAGAAAATAAGTAAAATAGTCCAGATGCTCAATGCTGAAGACAGTATGGACCTTGAGATTGAAGATAATAACATTAATAATATAATAATATATTTATTGATCCGAGTGTCAGGTTTTTCAAAAGGTGCGCACGTGATTTAACGGAGTGCTAAAACAAAGTGTGAATAAAGTAGTACTTGCCATAGGAAATCCGATAGAAAACAGGTGAATACGTGAAGTAAAGTCCCAGTTTTCTCATACTAGTCAGCCCAAAGGTTATCCTCAACTCAATCACACCCTGAAACCTTAACAAATTCACAAACTACGAACACCAACAAACGCCGTGCGCGTTATCTCCACTTTTTACCTATCCACAGCCCAGCTGTGCGATAAGCCAAAACAATGCAAACTTCTTGTTTTCATCCTATCTAAGAAATTAATACACACCACAAGGATTTTTGACAACAAGGATCCTAAAATACTCTTGCAAAAATGTCACACATAATGAATTCACCAACTAGCCAATCAAACCGTTCATATGCCAATGCAATTAAAACTCAAGTAACGCCAAAAAGAGAGCAAGCTATAGTGATCGACGTCCTGGAGAACGAAAATTTGAGAATAACTGATTATGTAGTAGCAATAGGAAATATTGTCGGGCCGAAAAATATTTTAGCTGCCTCAAGAATATCAAAAAACAGAATTTGCATTTTTCTCTCAAGCACTGCGATTGTTGATGACTTAGTGGATAATACAAAAATAGTTACAATTGATGGAACACAAGTAACAGTTAGACGCTTAAAATCTCCTGCTAAGAGAATAATTCTATCAAATGTATGTTTTTCTATACCCAATTCAACGCTCGAAGAAAAAGTTAAATCAATAGGATACAAACCTGTCTCGTCAATGTCCACACTGCGCGCCGGAATTCTGGGGGACGAATATAGTCACGTGCTGAGCTTCAGGAGGCAAATCTTTGTGTTACCAGATGAAAAATTGAAGCTACCTGATTCCATTCTTGTAGAACATGACGAAGAAAGTTTCAGAATTTTCCTAACCTTCGATGAACTCCAGTGCTTCATATGCAAAATAGCGGGACATAAAGCATCTGCATGTCCAAATCAAAATGAGCCAATGGAGGAAACGGAGACCGTAGAACAGCCCATCGAACAAGCATCACAAGAAACAACGAACGAACCAGAAAACTTTACATCTCGGAAGCGAAACATTGAAACACCTTCACCCACTACAGAACTACAAGATCAGGAAACATTGTTTGTAGTCCCCAACGAAAAAACTAGGATCACGAAAAAGCCAAAGAAAATGCAAACAATAATACAGCAATCGTCAATTTCATCGGTAGTCAACGCAGAAAAAAGTGAGAAATTAAACAAATCCAAATCTACAGAAAACTTGGTACCACTGGAAGAACTACTCAAACCTGCTCAATTTCTTTTTGAAGATCCTTCTAAGCCTTTACCATTGAACTTTCATGAAACTCTTCTATTTTTTGAAAACACCCATGGTTCAACAGATCCTTTAAGTATTGCCAGAGATTATACAGAAGACATTCCTGCAGTGATAGATATGTTGAGAACTATACACTCACACCTGTCCAACCGTACAATAAAAAGTAGATGCACAAGGATAAGAAACAAGATTACGAAACAGTTCCATGGTGATCAAGCAGCATCAGCAACAGAAGATGAATCCGACTGCTCCCAGGCATCAAATACTTTTTGACCCAATATAAAATGCCTGTATCCTTTTCTCACCTCTCAACTACTACCGAATCAACTTTCATTGTACAGTGGAACATAAATGGACTTTTCAACAACCTGACTGACCTTAACACAATAATATCAAACAAGACTCCCCAAATTGTGTGCATACAGGAGACAAACTTCAAAAATAACCAAAATTACACAATGAGGGGCTACTCAACCTTTTTCAAAAACCGACCGGATGCTGTAAGAGCGAGCGGAGGAGTTGCTACATTTGTCAAAAACACATATAACGCCTCAGAAATCCCTCTTACCACTGACTTGGAAGCAGTCGCAATATCGATCGAATACTACACTAGAACAATTTCAATATGTAATCTCTACATCCCTCCAAACAGACACGTCGATAATCAAGAATTACTCGACCTCGCCAGACAGCTACCTTCACCACGCATCATCCTAGGTGATATAAACTCTCATAATATAATATGGGGGTCCGAAACCAGTGATCGAAGAGGGCTAACTGTAGAGAGATTCATGGATACAGAAAACTTGATTCTCTTGAATGATGGTTCCGGAACAAGATTTAACGCGTTTAATGGAAACATCTCTTCGTTGGACATCACCCTGTGCGACCCATCTTTGGCACCCAACCTTACCTGGGAAACAGACAACGTCCTACACGGTAGCGACCATTTCACTATCTACGTGAGTGACACAAGCAGACAACCAACCTCTATGCGCAGTACTCCAAAATGGAGATTGGACAAGGCTAACTGGGAGCTTTTTGCGGGAATTGTAGATAACAAACTCCGCGTTCTACAACCAGAAATAACAGAAAATGCGATCAGGGCCCTTACAACTTTTACTAACATCCTGAATGAAGCTGCAGACTGGGCAATTGGAAAAACGTCAGCAAATCATAGACAACGCTTAGTTCCATGGTGGAATAGCGAGTGCGAGGAAGCTACCAAAGCCAAGAAAAAAGCTTTCAACAAACTGAAGCGACACAATAACCTCGAAAACCTACTTGAATTTAAAAGATGCCGAGCAAAAGCGCGGTTAACGCTGCGACGCAGTAAAAAACAATCTTGGGAAGAATACGTGTCAACCTTACGAAGCAATACACCCCCCTCAGAAATATGGAAAAAGATCAAAAACATTAAAGGGATCAATACAAGCCATATGATTCCAATGCTAAAAAAAACCAATGGCACCACGGCTGAATCCCCTGAAGATATAGCAGAAAGCCTCGCTGCACATTTCGAAAAAAAGTCAAGCAACGAAAACTATACTGAAGTCTTCCTTAAAAATATCAAGCAGGTGCAAGAAAGACGGCTGCTTACACCACTCAACAACAACGATGATCCACTCAATGTAAAGTTCACAACGCTCGAGCTTGAAAATGCATTGTCAGAATCAAAAAACTCCTCGCCTGGGCCGGATAATATTCCTTTCATTTTCCTGGACAAGATCTCTTCTGATGCAAAATCATTTCTACTGAATACCTACAACGGACTTTGGATATCACATGATTTCCCTTCGATGTGGAGCACTGCCATAATCATTCCCATTTGCAAACCTAACAAATCAAACTCGGACATGGACTCATATCGACCCATATCATTGACTTGTACTACGTGCAAGCTTATGGAGAAAATGATAAACAAAAGGTTGACCTGGTACCTGGAACAGAACCATCTTCTAGCCGCAGAGCAGTCCGGTTTCAGAAAGGGCAGATCAACCGCGGATAACCTTGTGGTCCTTCAATCGGAAATCCTGGAATCTTTCACAAATCGGCAAAGTGTCTTGGCAGTCTTCTTTGATTTGGAGAAGGCCTACGACATGACGTGGAGATATCATATAATAGAAACACTTAAAAACTGGGGAGTCGAGGGTAGAATGCTGCACTTCGTCATAGGTTTCTTAAACAATAGAACGTTCAGAGTTAAAGCAAATGGCACTCTCTCCCAAGAAAAACATCTAGAAAATGGCACACCACAAGGAGCCATCCTGAGTGTTACTCTATTCCTAGCAGCCATAAATGAATGCATTAAAAAACTGAAACTCCCAGTGAAAGCGTTGCTATATGCAGACGATCTAGTGATTTACATTAAAGGAAAGAACCTGCGCACTTTGCAAAACTTGATGCAAGAGGCAGTATCGTCGATGGAGGAATGGGCAAATGGTCTGGGTTATAAGTTCTCAACCAATAAGACGAGAAGTGTGCTGTTTTCTAAAAAGCCATCTTTAGTGTCTCCTACACTGAAAATTTATGACAACTATATCACCAGCACTGATTGTATAAAATTTCTTGGCATGGTTTTCGATAGCAAACTAACGTGGAAGCAGCACCTTAAACAACTGAAAAAGGACTGTCACAGAGGTCTTGGACTTCTAAAAACTCTGGCAAGTCTCTCCTGGGGTGCTGACAGTGTAGTGCTTACACGAATATACAAAAGCGTAGTCCGACCTAAGATAGACTACGGTTCCTTTATCTACAATTCTGCCAACAACACCTTGCTGAAGATGATAGACTCCGTTCACAGCACTGCTCTTCGCATATGCTGTGGCGCTTTTCGAACTAGCCCAGTCCACAGTATACTCAGCATTACTGGGGAACCACCGCTCTCAAACAGAAGAAAGAAACTGGCCCTGTCGTATGCAGCGCGAATATCAGAGAATCCCAGAAACCCGGCGCATCGCTGCACTTTCTCCAACCGATTTTCAACATCATACAGGAGCATGAACTCAAATAATAAGCCGTTCTACGAACAAATCAACACCATTTTAAGAGAACATGGCATCAATTTCCCTAAAAGTATGCCCAAACCGATAGCAATCAATCCCCCGTGGACTTTCCAACCCCCAGAAACAATCCTGGACCTTACAAAATATCCAAAAACCGAGTACCCATCCGAAATCATCCAGCTGCAGTTTAAATCAATTTGTTCCGAATTCGAAAATTCACTCGTGATTTACACCGACGCGTCAAAAAGTGAAAGTAGTGGTGTCGGCTGCTCGGTAATTGTGATGGACCAATCGAAGATTTTTAAACTACCGAAAGAGACCAGTGTTTTTAATGCCGAACTATATGCCATTCTGCAAGCTCTAAAAAATGCAGCCAGCGTTTCGGGTGTCCCCGAAGCCGGAAGTGTCCTTCCGGGTCCGGGGACACCTGCCATCGCCCATAGTACCATCGCCCGTAACATGGTGGTCTGTTCAGACTCGAAGACTGCAGTCCAGGCCATATCTCAAGTATATTCCTCCAACTACATAGTGCAGAACATCCAAAAAGAAATCATGAACTTGAGAGCCGGCGGTAAACAAGTCACGCTGCTTTGGGTGCCTTCCCACGTTGGCATCTTGGGCAACGATATCGCGGACCACGAAGCTCTCCAAGCTACCTCATCTTCCAACTCCACACAAGAAGAATCCATGTTACACTGTGACATCAAGAAACACCTGAAAACATTGGTACCAGCCCTATGGAGTCAGCAGTGGTCAACGCTATCCACGAAGCTCAATGAGGTGAAGCCCAATACCGAGGCTTGGTTTCCAACTACAAACCGAAAAGAGCAAGTTGCAATCACACGGCTGAGGATAGGTCACACAAACCAAACACACAAATTTATCATCACCAGAAGCCCTCCTCCCACATGTGATACATGCAACGAGCGACTCTCTGTTCATCATCTACTGTTAACTTGTAAAAAGTATCAAAAGACAAGGGAGGACACACTGAACAGCGATAACATTAGCGAGATACTCGGAAACTCCAAAGATAGAGAAGAGGCCCTCATCAGTTTCCTCACTACCACAAATTTACTCAATGTCATATAAATTGCTATTATATTGTACCATATTGCTAATAGCCCAAGAGGCTGAAGCAAGTTTCTTTTTGAATTGAATTTATTGATCCCATTTTGGACATATATGCATGTATGGGGACAAGTCAGGTCAGGCAGGTAGCCAGTTTATCTTGTGGAGATAAATAAATAATTTTAAATAATGTATAATAACAATAACAAACACAGAATATAGATAAAATGAGCAGCAGCGATAACAACAACAAAATAGGAATTTTATGTACAATCATGCATCATTTCGGTGTAACTGTAGTAGGCCGCGCCCAACAGTCTTCCCCTTAGTTCTGTTTTGAACTCATTGAAGCTTAAGCGTCTTGACCACTCTGGGAGTTTATTATAAAGTCTAATACCCAAGTACAACGGACTCTTCTCGTAGTGAGTTAACCTATGAGTGGGGAACTCCAACGTTGAAACACTTCGCGTTTCATATGAGTGATATTTATTTAAAGGATTGAAGTCCCCACAATGCTTCTTTATGTGACAAAGTATATGAAACGCAAACATACAGGGCACTGTCATGATCCTCATGTCCTTAAACACCCCCCCACAACTCTGACGAGGTCTCAGTCCCAACATGGATCTCAAAGCCCTTTTTTGTAATTTGAAAATTCTTGGGACTCCAGCAGACGCCCCCCATACCACAATGCCGTAGGACGCAAGTGAGTGGAAATATGCGAAATAGTAGCATTTTAGTACATCCACGTCTACAACTAATCTGAGTTTCCCTAGCGCATAACAGACAGGAGCAACTCTTTTACATAAGGTATCAATGTGACTGTGCCACCCACATTCATCGTCTACGGTAATACCCAAAAATTTAGTCTCCCTAACCTGTTTCATGCTTTTACCTCCCACTCTAACCAGTGCACTGCTGGGAGCCGCCTTTTGAGAACATTTGAAATTTACAATCTCACACTTACTGTAATTTAACTTCAGTCCATTATTAGCGAACCATGCATCGAAATCAGCAACCCTGCCATTCGCCCTCTCCACAGCCAACTGCAGAGTGCTCGAAGACACCAGGTGATTCGTGTCATCAGCAAACATTACCGTATTCTCATCTCCGAAGTCATTTACATATATTATGTATAGCAATGGGCCCAGTACAGAGCCCTGTGGCACTCCCCTGTTCAATGTCAACATCTCCGACTCACATCCCTCAACCACCACATAATGTCGCCTATCCTGTAGATATGTCCTGAACCATTCCTGAGCAACACCACGCACTCCGTATCTGTATAGCTTTTTCAAAAGTAACTCGTGATCCACGAGATCAAAAGCCTTGCTTAGGTCCAAGAAGATTCCAATACACTGTTCACCTCGGTCGATCATTTCATGAATGTTACTTACAAAACGCAATAATGCATCAGCCGTTGACCTGCCTTTCCGGAAACCATATTGCCTGTCAGAAAGAAGATTGAATCTAATAAGATAACTCGTCATCCGGTCTGCAACAAGTCTTTCAATTATTTTTGAAATTGTGCTCAAAATCGCGATTGGTCTATAATTATCAGGACTAGATTTATCACCCTTTTTGTGAACTGGTGTTATTCTGGCTATTTTCAGGTTTTTAGGGAAACAACCTGATGTTAATGAACAGTTTATCATGTCAGTCAGTGGTATCAGCAATTCATGGATGCATGTTTTTACTAGACTTGATGTTACTCCATCTTTACCTGCCGATTTGGAACATCTCATGCCACGCACAACACTCAAAATATCTTTTTCATCTACGGGGTGAAAGAAAAACGAGCCCTCAGTTTGCGCAATACGTCCAAGATCCATTGTAACCCTATCAGCTGTAGGATAACCATCCGCGACTGAATTGAAATACCCATTGAAAGCATCCGCTACGCGCTTTGGTTCCCCAATGACACAATCATCATTCTTCAACTCAATTCTCTCTCTACTTTTTGTGCTACCCTTTCCTATGATTTTCCACACTGTTTTAGACTTATTTGTTGAGTTCATAATCAAAGCATTATGGTACATTTTCTTTGCCCTCACAAGAACTTCTCTATAGACTCGTTTATGATGGGATGCTACTTGGTAGAGGTGTTATTTGACCCATTCTCTTTTGATTGAGAGGTTTCACGAATATTTGGCTACGTCGTCGTATCTCGTCCGGAATAATCTCGTGATTTCTCCATCTAGATTTTACGGTGATGAACATTTTTTGGATAAGAATTCAGAGAGACACTCAATCTTTCAAGTCGATTTGAAGAAGAATTTCGTTTTCCAATTCCAATAAAAACACCAACTATACCCAATCAACAAGAGCTGAAAATATTCGACTTTTTTTATACTTAATATTGCCATTTCAACCAAAGTTAACTTTAAAGAGATTTACAATGTAATTTTTGTTCAAGTTAATCAATATGATGTATTATACACATAAAAGTCATGCGCTGATTACAATTAATTCACTACAAATGGGGTTTTATGCCAGTTTTCTACTCCAAAATTCACACACAATCACACTTAAAACTTGTAGTTATCATATAAATGCAGGTCACACGATATCTGGATTTAAAACAGAAAAGATACTGATCTTTTCTGTACAGTCCAGAATGTAAACAAAGTGAATTCAGAGCTATTAATAGGTAGGTATGCGCTTTATCATTTTTACTACAAGTGAAGCGCATAAATTCATTAAATGCACGATTTTTCTGTGCAGGATGCATCATTAGACTGATGAAAAAAAGCATCGAAAGTCCTTTGAACAAAAAGGAAATTCAGCTTTGAAAAGAGTAAGAAATAAGTCTTCAAAAATTTTTTTTTTCAGGTAAAACCAACCTGTGAACTTGTTCAGGTATATCGGTAAGTTAGCACGTTGTTGAATTCAAAATATCAAACTTAATCGGAGACAATATCTCACTTGTCAAGATTTTTCAAATGGGTGTAACCAGTGAAAAACGTGTATTTTTTCAAATGCCTCTGCCAGCCCTCCTTTTTCGAAATTATGCTTGGCCGTGTGCAACTTCGTGATGATAAATGGAGCCAAGTAGGTATGGAGCGATACCTCACTCGATTTCTAGATCGTCAACGATCGTGAAAAATAATGGTGGAACATTGACATCTGCTGCAAGCAAATAATGGTGAAGGCGCCAATATGGGCTCCATCTGGTAGTAAGAAATTGGCTGTAGGTACCTCGTTCGTTTTTCAAGAGATGTCAAAACTCTAACGTTATTTTGTAGACAAATGAATTCTCTTATTATTTCATACCTAAATTTACAAACGTCATCTCGGGAAACTGTCAAAGACTTGAACGAGCTATGCCATCAAAAGAGTGGACAAAACAGAGCTAGAGATAACTTGGAACTGGAGGCGTTGTACGCAGATGTAGGGCACCGATTAGTAGGTCCTCAACAACATCCAGCTGGTGATTATGAAGTTGAAAGGGTGGATACAGTTGTGAAAGAAAGTCTTTTTGCAGAATCAAGGAAATCCGAGGTCATCACATCAAGTAAGCAATACATGGGGCATCTATAGGGTTACTTTTTTCGGTACTAAATTGTGGTACACTCTGTAAATTATGTGAGTAAATCGCTCAAAATAAGGGTTCAGTATTGATCCTATTGTGCACCAGAGGGTCGTCGTTATCAGAGAATTCTGGAATCGCCAGTCTTTTTGGTCAAAGTTTTCGCTCCATTGTTCCATCACAGACAACAGTGATATTGCCGTTTGGGAATTAATATTAAACGTTCGGGCTGTAATCAAGTCCCGTTCCCGTATTGGATAGCGGAGCCTCGCGCTCTCAACTCTGCGCCCCGGCAAGCTATATATGCGAAACAGGAAACTACCCCATAATCTCTGGCGAAGAATCGTCGCTGTGAGGATTTAACTTGGGATATTTAGTCGCAAATTACTACCTTTGATTCGAGGACGGAGCAGTGTCATGAGCTCGAACGAAATTCGATTTAGGTACCCATCTACATGCTCATTCCGACAACTACTATACGACGAAATTCTCTCCTTCGCTATTACTATAGATATACCTACTACCCAACCGCCGCACTATGGAGTCGTACGACATTTGATAAGTGCGCCAGCATGCATTTGTAATTGCAATTCTAGCAACTTCGGGAATTGCTCACTGCTGGCTGGCTGCATGCACCAACACTGCGTTTGCTGTGGCGGTGGTATATTTCCCTTCTGGCCTTCTGTCGCCCCTTGAGGCTTGGCGATAGCTGCGCGACTCTGAGAGCAATACGAAAATGGAAATAATGAACCTTTCGTCGTCTGGGTGGCATAATGGCTGCGAGACCGGAGAGTTTGTGGAATTATTACATCTGATTCTGGCTACCATCAACTTACACACACACACACAGAGACAGAGAGCGAGTTGAATTGCTCTTGTTCGGTAATTTCACAGTCTCAAGTCATGACTAAAAACAACATCACGGCCTGATGGCTGATGCAGGGTTGGCGCGCGGAATCGAATAGCTTTGCAGTTGGTATCCTTGATGCGCTGCTTCTGCTGCTACCACTCATCGTTCTTCACGTTTTGTTTTCTTTTTGTAGTTAAGCGGAGTTGCATCATATTGAAAGTTGGTACCTACTGGAGTTCACTGGTCTGCGATGAAATTTCCAGGATCGCTCCGTAGCAAAATTCTGTATGGGAACAGCTTGATTATTCCAATTTCAGATGTAATTGCATCAGAATCTGATACGCACCATGCTGTCGCTCAACTAACGCGGACCAGACAAGCCGTTTCATTAAAACCCGAAGAGGAACAAAACGAAAGCAATCAATAATGCAAAATGAAATTAGCATGTTAACAATACCTCCGAGGTAGCAAACGGTTTACTTATAAGTGGGATTGGAACTATTTCAAACACGAAGTTTCGAACATGTTTCTCTATACACGTCTAGCAGCAGCAGTGGTGGTGTATTTCGCTAGATACCTACTACACCTCGCACCGTCGCGTCGCCTGCATATCCTACATCCCTGTGGCCCTTTTAGAAGGAAAATGGTGTCATCGAAACTTTGGCTAAAATTATTAAGCAACTTTAAGGAACACGCGTGCCAGGGAACGGATTTGTTTTATCGCGAATAATGTAGCAGCATTCCAGGCCCTAGAGGTTATCATCGCTAAAGTGGGGTGCAATTACATTCGCGCGATGTATGGTTTTTCATACATCCACTTTGCAACATAGTTCTCAACTTCCAAATGACTTTTTGATGAATCCAAAGCGTTTCCTTTCTTTCGCTGAAATTTCACACATGTTATTAGAAGATAACAAAGAAACGCTCGCAATAATGACTTACGGAATAGTTGACGCACACAAAGTGCCAGTGGACACGCTATAGGCATGAGCGAATGGAACCGTCAATCCTGGTCGAATTTATTCCCCGGATATAGATATTTGCGACATGTTAGTTCATTTATCTCCATACGGTGAAGTTCACACACGAAGAGCCATTTTATTTTCGCTGACTATACAGTAACGCAACTTGAATACCGAAGGAGCCTCCCTACGTGGTGAGCCTGCTCAAAAAATTCTACCCGGTGCCAGTCTATGAGACGTGAGCGTTTCTAATCTTGCGAATCTCAACATGCAATTTACCCATAAAAATATATTTCTCCGTTTGCGGCTCTAGATCCAGCTATATCTTTTGCAGGGCGACCAGCTAGGTGCCTTCTCACACTATTGATTTATATTAAACTAATCGACTAATCATTCAATTTCATGATGGTGCTTGTTGAATATCCATGCATGGTGGGGTGGAGACACAAACAGGATTATTCATGATTATCTTAAGGCTAGAGTTAGTCAATAATAGATTTTGGTTCTGATAAGAACCTGTCAATTACAAGAAATTCCAATTTTCGAATAATAGAGGTGCATTAATTGATATAATAATTGCATTGCGTATGTAGAGCCCTACAGGTTCCTGAATCTATATCAACAATGACAAGTACAGCAGCCAACGGGAAATCGTCAGTGGGGAGAAACGATGAGGTAATCTACCGAAATGCTATAATCTTGAGATATGTTTGGAATATTGTCGGAATTATGGAGGATTTATCACATTCACACGTCAACATCACATATATTTTCGCGCATGAACGGTCGCTTTTGTGGCTATGTGGGAACTGCACACATTTCCTCCAATTACTGCGTCATTAACGTGGGTGCCTATACCCTACATCAGACGGCTCACGGCCGTTGCTGATTTGCACAACAAATGATTGTAAGTACGTCCATACAAAAAAGGTGTTACCTTACCTACTATCTGTCTGTTACTGATCATTTACTACTCCATGCAATGTAGAGAACTGGAGTACAAAAATTCAACTCCAAAAACATTCCCAATGCAATTCACCTCCAGTATGATAACCGGCCAATCAATTTCTTCTGGTTGAAAATATCCGAGGTTCATTCAATACGACAAACGCTTGGATGATAATATTCCTATAATTATGTACCACTTGTATTTCAACGGTTCAAAACTACATCAATATAGACTGATTATTCTATCTAACCCACCGTGCACCAAAAAAAGAGTGCAGTTTCCTCTATGTCAACGGTTTTTCCCTTTGTATGTCACTTGCATAATATAGCCTAGAAGAAGAGGAGGAAAATAAAAGAGTTACAAATTGGTTCACTCGCTTGGTATAAGATGAATTCATAGATAACAACAGAACTGCTCCTTGGCCATTTTTGCGGTTTCTTCGCAAAATTTTGATTACAACGCAAGAGTATTTTGGACAAAAAATGTAGCCTCTTTTGATGACTTCCAATATCTTGCCCTTTTACTGATGAATATTCGACATAACCATCTTTATCTTTTTGTGTTGGACCACATCAAGCTGCTTGGTCATCGTGTACTGATGTCAGTGCTGTGATTCAAAACCATTTAGTAGACAAACTTGATTTCTGCTAACAAAGGACGTCGGTGGTCTGACCAAATCAGATTTAAGCATAATTTTTGATTGGACTTGGCCAAATCTGCTGGGCTCTTCCCCTGTCTACACCATGTCCATAACTGGATCTGGAAATGAGCTGGCAAGGCTCTTAGAGTGGCCTTGAAAGGCAGGTTCTTTCTCTCAAATCCTCAATGTATGTGACGACACTTTAACCAGTCATTGACGTCTAAAAAGCAACACGTAAACTTGCCTTGTCAAATGGCAAATTTAGCGGACCTTCTAGATTTTTTTTCAACTGGGATCAATTCCTAGTGACCCTGATCAATTGTTATGAGCAATTTGCTCATTTACTACATCATTCATAGCCGCAGATACAGGTAGACTCAAAACAGCCAAGATAGAACTACTTATCCTTTTACAGTCTTGTACTGTTACGTTTCGTCTCGCAGATCACAGATTTTCCAAATCGCTAATCTTGAGATCAACTCTTCTAGACGTTGTTTCATTATACCTCGACGAGCTGACAGAGCAATCAATTAGATCCAGAAGGATACTATGGTTGTGGTGGTTGCTTGACACTGTTATAAGATCACTTTTCAGATAAAATAACTTGACCGTAGTCAAAGCCAACAGAGGTCCTCACCAATAGTACCCCCATTACACCATAGTATAGCTGCCCATCTTCCTGGATCGACAAATTCAATGTGTTGACCTCAAAGACGAAGACACTGTGATGGTAGTAGAAGAGGATTCATAAGCTTACTTGATGTATGTACCATGAATGCAATTTATTCATAAAATAGCACTCAAGTAAAGCGCTTCTGTCTTGCTTCTTACCTACACTCCCACTCCCTCCCATCTTCACATGGCGATCCTGCCTAAAGTTAGGCCTTGACGTAAAGTGAAGTACCTGGAAGCTCAAAACTGAACGAGAACCGCAGCAATACAAAAGGCGCAACACAGCATGACAGGAAGGAAATATTGAAAATTTTCAAGACTACCGCGACCTACAAATGCGACGAGAAAAGAAAAAAGACACACCGGTTGCAAACCACCAAATCGCTTAGCCGTCACCCTATGCACACGACGACGAAAATCTAAACAAAAAAACAAAGACGTTTCACTACGATCAACCATCTACCATCCTGGTTACCATCAATCTGCATTTGTACCATCAGTTACGACCGATGATCAACCCTCAGTTCCATGTGACGCAATGACTACACCCTTCATCCTATAATAGGCGGAGCGATGCAGAAATCACAGAAAATCGGCCCAACGAGCCAATGACCCACGGCCAATTTCCAATCGAACGCTAGACGACAACGCAAAAATACGACTCAGCAAGGACAAGTATACAGATGCATTAATTGCGGATATAATTCAATTGTCTTGTTTGTTTGTTATTATAATGTGCTGATATGATTAATAATACCAATTTTGGATTGCGCTACATCGCGGCCTAAGGGTTATTCAAAGAGTTATTGAGTTTACTTAAAATTGGTTTGAATTAACTATTAAAGAAAAAATTCCAAACATGTCGGTAGCAATCAACTTGCTACCTATATGAGACGATACAGAGAGTGAAAACCATTGCAATTGATTTACGCAATCGACTCTTATAACAACTCATGTTGAATGACATTAATGATAAGATTAATTTAATTAATTTCATATTAACAACAAGGTTGAACCATCAAGCTAAATTTCGATCAGATCTCAGTTATAACAAGGTATACGATTCGATACAAACCATCAAAACACACGTAATCGCGCAAAAATCCGACACGGCATTGCAAAATTAACTCTTACGAGCTAGACAAGGCCATAAAACTATCAAAAAAATTCGGTAAAGAACTCGAGGACCTATCCATTAACTTGACAATTTGGCAGGCAAACGACGATTATGCCGCATCCAAAATTTTGAAGCCATTAAATGATAGAACAGCCATGAAAACATTTTCAGACAGCCAACATATTCATCAGTCATTTTAGAAGCCAACACTCACGTACAGTCATTGCAGCCAGATATTATCAGTATCAGACATAAATAAAGTGATCAGTACATTTTCCGTACCCTGTATGATCTACTAGGGGGGATTCTGGATTAAGTAGGGGAGGGATGGAACATTATGGATTTCCATCCGGCACGTAGGTCTCACTTTTGGGCCCATTGTACCATCTCCCCAATGTTGGCCCTCCTCCCAGTCAGTCATCGAGCCAGCCGAGCCTTTTGACAAACTTCAAGACACGGCCAGGTAGGGTGTCAAGGCTGACCATATTAGGAGGGGGGGGGTCATCAGGGTTCCGGGTAACATTTTCCAAAGTATATACCATCCCAGGGTACTATTTGACCAGAGTAATAATAATATAACGGCCTCTATACGAACGGGTTTGTACAAGGTTTCGAACACGATCCTGGCCATCGGCAGCCAAAGTTAGTCATGGCACATCACTCACATTGCCTATCAACACTCGTTTGGCCAAGACCGCGTTCCAAGCCCGCGTGAAATGTCGTATACTCACTCATGAATGTCCCCTTATTTAAAAGTCATCAGCAGTCAGTAATAATACCTAAGTAATAACAATCACAATGAGTAAGTAATCTTATAATGTTTGAGATAGTCTCAGTCATAAATATTAAACAAGTGTGGGGTGTCACGAGATGATCGTGAAGTTTCAGAATATTGTGGCAATAATTTATAATTATGTACTATATAGGTAGATATTTCTTTCCACCAGAAAGCAAACTGGCAGTAATCGAGACCGCCAATATGGCAGGATTGGCAGGTGGGAAACTTGCATTCTCCTTTGCTCTAGTTAGCTAACTAGCTATACAGTCATTACCTGCATAATCCTTGTTTAAAATGAATTCAGTAATTGGACTTGTATTCACGTAAACACTCGCACAAACTCTACCCCTCCCTACTTCCCTGCCTCCACCCGTCGAGCTCTAAACTTCATCGAATTTCTGTATAGAGCCGAAACTTGGCCGACACCACAATGCGCGTATTGATTCGTCCGAGTTATTCCCATCCATAATTATATGCACAAAGTCTAGCCAACTTCCAGAACGAGCTTAAATTGTGAAATAAGACGAAGACGACGAAGAGCGCTCGACTGTCGACCGGTCTGGGGCCCGTTCCAGGCATCAGCAACGGAGACTTTCAAAGACCTACACAAAGAAGCATCAGTTCCGTTTCAGTTACGGAGAAACTATTACGTCAAGTTTTGGATAAACAGGAAATCACAAATGGCACTTTACCGTGGGTTACTCATCATGATCATGAAGCATATTCCTACGCATGTCTATAAAAACAAAAACAAAGTTCAAAACAGAAGGATCAAACGTATGGAGGGATACACCGACAAAAGGAAACGCGGTGGAAATGGAACTGATCGCAAAGAGGGAGAGAGGGCTGCCGTACGCACCCATACCTAGTGGATTTATGCCGACCGCGTGGGGACACGAGCGAGCACTTTTTAAAATGTTTGCTGTTCACTGATAAAAAGAGTTAAATGGATTCGTTAGGTATCTTATTAATCAATTGAGGTCTCCAATTTTCCGTTGTCTCTCTTTACTGTGACGTCATGCGTATAAGATACGGTTAATCGAGGTCATTGGGCGCTTCCCAATAAGGCGTATAAGGACACAATTGGACACATATGGACACAATTCGACACAGCTAGCGTTCCAATAGCAGTAATAGCACCACTTGTCGACACAATCGAAACATTGGCGAGGCTGAGTTTGGCATTGAGTTGGCAAGTGCACTTTGACATTGCGTATCAGCCTTGTCGCAGTTATTGGGAAGCGCCCCATGTTCTTTGAGGTATGACATTTCGTTTCTGACATAATGGGAAATTTTCGAATCTGACAAGCGCTCTGTCGTGTATTTATTTGATTCCAGCATGGATTTCATGATTTCACTTGTTCTTACCCTCGCTCTTACCAATAAGTGTGTTATATATAGTGGAAAACTGAGAAGATACTTACAGAAATGGTTCAAGGGTGTTGTGTCGCTCTATGCGAGTGCGATAATAAGACGAATACACCCGGCATGCACCGGTTCACGAAAGACCCAAACTTGATGGAAGTGTGGCTGCACCAGCACCAGCAGGGATCACGCTGCACCAGACACGTGCATCTTACTACGAAAAAACTCTATTACTTCGTCCATTAAAAACTCCCTTATGGGCTCTAGTGACTTCCCCCACATGATAATGGGAACAGTATAGCTATCCGATTCAAAATTCCCGCAAAATTCAGAAACGAAACGTCCAAACGTCATAAACGTCAAAACGTCAAAGGTGACCTCGAAAAACCATGGTATTTTCTATCTCCTAAAATTGGAAAGGTCAATTAAGCCATCCGCAAAATACAGAATCGATTGATTTGTTTGCATTTAGGAGGATGACAGGGAAAAAGCCGCGCTTTTACCGAAGCCAAAGCTTTTGGTTTATTTCGGGCTGGGTTATACAGAGTGAATAAAAAGTAACCGCCGCATCCGTTCGCCATAATATATATTGAGTTCTCCTCCGCCATTCTCGATCCCGTTATCAAATAATCAGTTGTTTGGATACATACAGAGCGATACATGTAATATACATTGTAACTGTTTCTCGAACGGGAGTCGGGGTAATCCAAGTCCAGAAAGAGTTATGTACGCGGCCAGTCGTTTTCGTGTAGAGCGGGTCGCGGGTTGGGCGGTGTGCTCTTGAATTTTGTTTAATTTTTTTGGGCGCCAACCGAGAGTAGGTAGACGGCTCTTGACTTCTCGCTTAAGTCAATAGAGCGAACACCCGGTATTAACACCTAACTCCAAACGAAGCGATGGTTTTTATTTGGGAACTGGCGGTAACAAACAGGAACTGGATTGTAGAAAATATTATGAAGAAAAAAAAAATGTCTCTAGCGAGAAATGGATGTGTCTACGTGCAAAAATGATTCTGTATGTTACAATTTGTGTTGATATTTAAAACTTTTTTTTAAAATTCGTTTATTTAACGTCGGCCTATTTCCGCAACGAGGCCTAACACCGACGCCGGTGAATGCTTTCCTCCACTATACCGGAAATTTTGCCGAACCCCTGTGTGTTCCAACACAGGGTAGGGATTTTTAACGACCACCAACATCGCATGGGGTCGGCACCATCGTTCGTATTTTACGTGCTATGCGACACACGGCGCGTCTTGCATTTAGCAAGCATTCCAACTAAACCAAGGAGCTTGTTTTCGAGGCCGAAAATCCGTCCCCGGCGGAGATCGAACCCGCGACCTCTGGAGTGGTAGTCGAACGCGCTAACTAACCACACCACAAGCTCCTCATTTTTGCTTAAAACTTTTGAAATTGAAGAAAAACACTCGTGAAGCGAAATACAATAGTTTCATGGTGCGACTATTCACCCGTAACAAAACCTGTACCCGTGGATAATCCTTTTGAACTTCATGTGAGGAACGCCCTTTGGTCCTAAAAGAAGAGACGCGGTTTAAACCCTAGGGAAGAACCTATTTCTGTGCACAGAGATACTCTTGTGTCTCCTAACGCATCCTGGCAAACTCTGTTTGCAGCAATTGAGTTCCGTGATAAAAGAAAACAACAAAGGGGGCACCTCCGCCGGCATCTGGTGAAAGTGAAACGCCGCTTGAAAAGTCGGACGGTGAAATTTGATGTTGGATGGCGGGTTGCACCGGCATCTGGTGAAACGTCGCTTGAAGAGGACGGTGAAAATTGATGTTAGATAGCGGGTTGCACCGAAGTCTGTTGAAAAGTCGCTTGAAGAGCCGGATGGCGGCGAAACGTTTCAGATATCGATGGTTCCCTCATCAAGCACACTTGTCGGGACAGCGAGCTTCATTGTAGGGTACGTTGAACTAAGGTGACGTGTCTCCTCCGAGTACATGGATACAAAAAAAAACTAAACAAAGGGGAAATACCTGAAAGTCCAATTGTCGCGTTTCAAATCTGAACCACCCGTCTTCAAAAACTTCAACAGATGGGAATTGTGCCACACGTGGACGGCAACGCCAGTCGAGAACAAGAAGGTTTTTGAAAAAAAAAAAAAAAAAAAAAAAAAAAAAAACCGTTGCTAGTACAGAGCTAAACATTTACGTGTTGTCAGCTCCGTGATTCTAGCCGGGAAGGAAGTCCAACCTCAGCTTCCCGCTCCAACTGCGCATTTCACGTGCATGGGCAAACGACAGTGCCCTCTGGCGCTTGCCGCGTGAGAATTAAGCAGGGCCCCGCACCGAAGGTGTGCTCGATGTGCAGACTCCTGCACCGTCACGCTCTGCCGCTCTTTTTCGCAAATTTAAAATGCCGTGAGGCGACGACTTGATTCTATAATTTACGAACAAAAATTGACAATTTTCAATTCTTGTGAGATGTAAACGTTACAACATACAATTGAAAATAACTTGAAAATCACGTTTGAAAAATTTGTGACTCGTAGAAAATAATTTAGTCGCACTACACTGCAAATCTTTGCTCCAAAAATATTTACGTTCGGTCAATCGACGATATACCTGCTCTATGTATGAACTTCTTCCAATGTTTATATTGAGCCAGCGGAGGGGAGTTTTCAATTTGAAAAAAAGCACTGGTACCTAATTCCATTTGAACGCGACTCCCTGCAAGGGAATCAATACGGACCATTTTGCGGCGTCGTCGGCCAAGTTGTGATGAGCTTTGCATCAGATTTCGATAAAGTTGGGAGGCAGTTTGTGTGTACATACAAGTCAAATTAACAGGAAGAGGTGGTGGAAGTCTGCGCCTTCGCCTTCATCAATGCTGGCTCCTTCTCAGCGCGCCACTCGGATCAATCGGCCATGTGTCGTCGTAGCCTGCGGCACCTTTCAGCCAGAACTACACCACTCCAAGAGGCGGCGGATGGCGGCGAAGGCAGGCGGCATCGATTCATCGGCGCCTCTTCCCAGTCCCAGCGCCTCTCACACCATCGCCTCTGCAGCCCGCAGCAGCCAGCCGCCCAGTTTACACCAAAACCGCAACTCGAAAGAGCTCGAATTCATCGAAAACTACAAATTCGGTTAGTGAACGCCCGGAATTCTAACGCGCCCGGTCCGGGCATGCAGGGGGCAGCAGGCATACAGGGGCAGGCCGGTCGCTCTTCTGATGTAGATTTATTGAAATTGTTATCCCTCGCCCCTCTCTCTCTCTCTAAGCTGGCGTCAAGTTGAACGAAATGTATTCTTAACAATGATATACTGATGCCGAGCAAGAGGCATGCAAGAGGGGGTGCCCCAAGGCAGGTCGGTCCTTTTCAGCACCGCAGACCGAGGCAGAGGTCTGTGGCGTGGTACAACGGCGGCGGCTAACGAATGCGAAAATAGGTATGGAGGGCCAAAGCCGTCGGGACTACTGCCACGATTCAATCGCTTCCCTTCTTATCGCGCGCCGAAATTCCCCAACCGGAGAACTTTATTCCCGGATCTTCTTGCGGCCCGGATCGTTGATTTATATCCTTGATTTTACGCATTAACGCCTCTCTGATGAGAGTTTCACCATTTCTTTGTTTACGAAAAGTTTTAAAGCTTCTTCCATCTGCTTTTGGTGTACCTATTCTGCACCGGTCTTCAGTTACAAAATCTTTTCAACTATTCACGATCATTTTCAAGATCGGCATTTGCACCCGACCGCACGAATACGAATAACATTTCTTACAACAAGCATTCCATTTCTTAATTCTCTTATATGGCGCTACAAGACCATTTGAGCTCTAGCCTCCTTGAATTTATGCCTTCATTCGGCCTTGTCGTCCGCTGCTCTTTTTCAATTTCTGCCTACATTCGACCTTGTCACCAACTACCCTCTCCCAGTTTCTGCTCTTCAGCAACTTCCTTGCGACCTCATCTACCGCATTCTTCCATCTCTTTCTCTTCTTCCCACATGCCTTCCGTCCTACTGTTTATGGTCCTCGTTGATAGCCTTTCCGCTGCTCAACAAATATGTTGTCGCGAGTGAAAAATTGGACCGGCTTCGGACCACAATAGCTTTTGAAAGACACAAACAATTTTAATGGTTTTCACAGTTGTTAGTTAGCTCAATGTTCCCGTTTCATCTTCGGGAGGTGAGGATCAGAAGGCTGATTCAAAATAACGAGTGATCGAATAAATTTTTCCTCAAGTCGCCTATGATTCCTCTATAGCTGGCGGAAAAACATGGCTACCAAGGAGACCGAGGCCTACTTTGAGAAGAAATTCATTCGATCACTCTTAATCTACAAGATGAAGTGTAAAACAGTGCATAATTGCAGCAAATTCAAGAGACCGCTATTCTCAAAATAACTTTTCTTATTAGATACCAATAAGAGGATCATAGCTTGTACCCAGTTTTGACATTTTTAGAAACGGAAGTCTGGTTCTGATTTTATGATTTTTCTCTTGAACGATACTGGTTTATCCTATCGCTACACGCAAGATTGCGTTACTCTGATGAAGGGAGGTCGCAATTTACGCGTATTGTTTCTTACTGGTTCTCAGCAACTTGACTTGCAGACCATTTCGAATGTCTTGATCAGGGCGCCAAAAAAAGAGCATTTAAAAAGACTAACAAAAGTTTTTTTTATTGAATTTCATCAAGATTTCTTGCTAATTTGGTGGGAAAAAAATCATGAAGGGAGGATATGGATAGGTAGGATCCCTGCCCGGACGAGTGCTTGCTCTTAGACAAGCAAAAGGGAAAAGAGGGTCCTATCTAATATTGAGCAATTGAATTTTGATTTTGTTTGATTGTTAGAGATTGAAAATTAAGCTGTTATCTGAGAAAGCTGTATTTGGTTTCGTTGGAAAAATGGACTTTTTTTTAAATCTTTCGGAACCTTTCATTTCATTACTTCAAAAATGGAATTCGAAAAAATAGTGGGATATATTATGTAGGCTTCATAAAGAGAGTTCAAATAAATTGCATACCTACTAACTCCATATCGCAAGTGTCCTTGAATCGGGAATGCGTTTTTTTGTCAACAATTTTGGAATTTTTGAATTGTGGTCATTACAGAGCAAGCGCGAGATCTGTAGAGGAGAATGGGGGCTTTAAAAGGGGTACATCGGAATGACCAACTCAGAATGACCAACACAGCAACGAAATAGATTACTGCCCACTTCGACAGCTGCGGATGCAATCCATGAAGTCCGGTTTTTGCGATTACAAGATACGTAGCAAATTGTGTTCTAACGCTGCTTTTTCTTGGTGTGGAAAATAGAAGAAAAAGCCGTGAGCGTCTGGAGAAGGCATAGTATGCACTTACTGGGTGGCTTATTCTAATAAATGTCAAGTCAAGTTTTTTAGTTCTAGAGTCTTGAGAACCGTGCTTATTTCACTGTTGTAGAATCGGAGTTCTCAGCAACCAGATGAGATTGCTTTGGGAAGTATGCTTAATCGCTAGTCTTCAAAAATGCATGCATCATCGTTCGGGAAAATTATTCTTCGACTTCAGTCTGACTTAAGTGTTAAGTCCACAGTCCATGTTAAATGGGTACTAGAGGAGGGTTCGAGAGCAATCTGTACAAACATCTCAATAACCCCAATCCAGAGCTGCAGGAAGAGAAAGATGCTGGGTGGATTGTTGTGCCAAAAGAGGGGAGGGCCGAGATCATGAGGAAAAGTCATGCTGACGATTTTTCGGGACATCCAGGTGTTCATAAAATCTCCGAGAAAGTGAAAGAGGGGTATTGTTGGCCAGATATGAATTCGCGCGTAGAAAAGTACGTTCGGCACTGTAAAACCTGTTTGGCTCATAAGCCACTCCGGGAGAAGCCTCCTGGGTAGATGGGAGTGGATTTCATGTCACTAGATCGTGGCAGATGATCAGCATCGATTTTGTCGGCCCGTTGCCGCGCCCTTCTCAAGGACATTGTGGTTTTTTTTTTGTGTGATCAGCGACTATTTTAGTGAATGCAATCTTATTTTTTCGTGTCGCAAAGCTACTGCAAATTTTGCAACCAAAACAGTTGAAGAGAACGTGTTTCTCATGTTTGGAATCCCTCAACATGTACTGTGTGATAGGTTAAATGATGGACTAAAATCCTGAGAATGCCCTCATATAGGCTCCCAAAAACTTGCTACGATAAACTAAAATCATTAGACGACAATTACAACAACACGTCATTACCAAATTACAACTGGGTGAACCAATTACCCTGGGTACAACTTAAACATCCATAAGATTAGATTTATCACCCAGCTCAGACTAGCTAGTAAGAAATTCTACAGATTTTATGTAAATGGATCAAAATGCATGTTTGATACAGCCATTAATTGTAACCTGTGTAATCATCTCGTTTAGGAAGATCTGTCCCATGTCCTCTGCGTCTGTCCACTATACCAGGGCTACCGTCAAAAATGGTTGCGCCAATACCTTTCAGAGACTGCCACACTCGAGACCTTCTACAGAGATCTCATGACACAACTAACCCCCCAAAAAATAGATCATATCTATCTCTTCTCTGTATTGCGGCCTTTAGGACTCGTTCCCTAATACACGACGAATTCGAATGACTCAGAACAACTCACTCTCGAGCCCCGCCTTGGAGTTGAGGAGACGACCACCATTGAAATGTTTGTACTTTAACCCTGAATTACACTGTGATCATACGTCTTACTTTTACTATAGTATTAATACTCAGTGAGTAATGAATAACCCATTTTTATTGTGTAAGCGGATTTCTTTTATGTTAAATTTGTTAAAATACTACTTTTGTATTAAGGAACAATAAACTTATCTATCTATCTATCTAGAGGCGTCCAGTTCCGAAGACGGGAGTTCTGATATCATCTGTGTAACGCTTATCAAAATATAGTCGTTTTCGATACAAGAGTAGTGATGCCGCGAGACGAGACGAAACTCAAGGGTAGTCTCGTCTCGTCTCTCGAAATTTCGAGACGAGACGAGACAAGTCTCGGTCTCGACGGCATCACTATACAAGAGCGCCGTGTTTGCCCTCATGAGGGTAGCCGAGTGCTGTAAAATAGGCGGAGGGTCTGGAAAAGCCCAGCGCTCGTGTGTTGAGCAACGTTTTTCGTAATCGTTGCACAAATTGAGAGGAATTTGAAATTGAATTTCTTGTAATTTTTGGCATTACTCTGGAAATGTCCAGCTAGATACATGAACTGCAAAACTTATGGTTATGTGTTACTTGCGTTTTGCGTTATAACCGTGCGTTGTATCTATGAAACGATTACAAAAACACCATTATCGATGTCGCATATCACCCTCAAGCGAATCCAACCGAAAGAGTCATTCGGGTTCTAGAAACTATGCTGGCATCATACGTTGGAGATGATCAGCGCCAGTACGATAAGGTATTACCTGAGACTGCTTGTGCTTTGCGAACTTTGCGTCACGAAGTTACACAGATGACTCGTTTCTTCATCAGTTTTGGACTAGAACATATATCTAATGAAAAACAATTCCAACTGCCAAGTTTTCACGATGACAAGCTGCACAACGAAGAAGAAGTGGACCGATAACCTCAGTTTTGAACAATCTTTTGAGGACATAAGATGTCGATTATCGGACGCATATGGTAAAAACAAGGCAATATTGATATGATCCTCGCCGCCGTTCAGAACAGTATCAGGTGGATGCTTCGGTTTGGAAGAAGAATCATGCTCTTTCGGGTGCTTCAAAGTATTTTATTGTGAAGCGCGCCTGGGAGTTCTTGGGTCCATTCCATTGTTTTCGTCCATTGTGACGATTTATTTCTATTGAGGAAGACTGGCTCCCCTCCTTGGTAGGACGCATTCTCCCTGTCCCGTTTGCTAGATGTTTAATGTGTGCGGAAGCTTCTACATGGCCGTTCTACGAGGCCCTAAATTTCAGGTCGAAACTTTGTAACTGGATGTCAATTTCTCGACTTCAACAGTTGGACAAAAACTCCACGAGGTTAATCTTTTGGCTCGTCGTCCCGTTCGATATCCCAAATTGACATGTATCATAACAAAAATCTAACTGCAGCTTGCTAGGGATTATCAGGACTGGGATGGGAACCAATGGGCCAACTGTTTGTTAACTGATGAGTCCAGGCCAGGTTCTGTTTGTATCCAGACAGCCACCGCATTGGAGTATGAAGATCGAAGATGTGCAAAATTATTGGGAGAACTAGACCAACTTATTAGTGAAGGAGATTTTTGTTATTCCCATCTCCGGATTTGTTCCGTATAGGCGATAGAAAATAAGGACTACGCACCCTTGTGTGAGATCTGTGAACCAACTTAAACCCGCTCGGCCCGGCGCCCGGAGCGCACAGTCACGATGGCTGTGGCGCCAAATTGATATTTGACATAAGTAGGTACGTCAAAAGTTGAAAAAAGTTCTGAAGTTTTCCATACTCCGGAACATCGCTTTCCAGTAATTTCCTGAGATGACTACACAGTGAAGAAATTGTCACTGGCACACGGAAATGTAATCAAGAGGATTTTGAAATGGAAGCAAGTGCTAGTGATCCGCCCCAAAATTCGAAATTGTGTTGAGAAATGTGCGGGTACAGCTCGGGGTACACCCTCTTGAAACATTCATACGAGAAAGAGAAGCCGTTATAAATTGAGAAGTTTATTATTGTAGTTCACATTTTTGTATTGTAACATTGTAGTAACATCCATGTACCATGTAGATGCTCTAAAGAAGCCCTAATAAATTGGGGCGAAATATATCAGCCGGTTGAGGGAAGGACGTTTTTTATTCCGATGAGAACGAAGGGGGGAAACCAGAAGGAAACAGGGAAAATTTCGGGGAGCCACTTGGGAACAGGATACAGGCTACAACGCTCTCTGAACCCGGAAATTTTTCCTAAAAACTGAAAGCAAAACAAGATTAAAACATAACCTCACATCTTGGGTTCCTTTTACCATCATCATCGACAAGCACACAGCACCCTTATGAGTGGCAAAGGCTTTTATTTTCATGCGATTTTCGGGGAGGATGCTGCTTCGATGGACATCCGCCAGCTAAGGGCGACGTCCTGGACAAGAAATCCATTAAATCCAAGAGGTATTTTCCAACGTGCCGGTCGTTTCAGCGCCCACATTATTATTGACACCGACACCCTGAGAGTCCTGGGACGTCCGCATCAGCTGTTGGATCCTTTAGGCAGAATCTCCTCGAGAACAGGAATTCTTGTTGGTATTTTATCACGATGAAAACGAAGCGCGAGTTTTAAACTTGAAAAGTGTCAGTCGAGGTGACAGTCATTTGAAATATAAATCCGAACTGTCAAGTTCAAGGTCAAATTGTCATCTGTAAAGTTGTTTCGGACAGTTCCGTAATTGGCCACCTGGCGCTGGGATCTTAAATTCAATCGCCTATAGCTCTACCCGGCACATGAACGCTGCGCTGTACGATCTCTGCGCAGCGTTTATCTGCCGAATAGAGTTAGACGGAACAAGTCCGGAGATGGAAATACCGGGTCCTAGACGGGTTAGTGCCAAACAATAGCATGAAGTTATCCATTTTTTCTAATACAAAGCATGCATGTACTATCCAAGTTTCACTGAGTAGCATGACCTATGACATTTTATCGTTCACAGGTAAACAGAGTTCAACAAAAAAGCCAAAAAGCTGATCAATGAATAGCAGAGAGTATTTCATTCGTGGATTTGCCAATTTCAGTCAGGATCGATTGAACCGTCTAAGATATGGCAGATAACAATTTCAAAAAAAAAACTTTGGGAGGCTTAACTTGGCCTGAAATTTTTAATTGCGCTATAGTGATTTGACTTGCTGTCAGCCTTACAGCGATTCAAGTTAGCACGCTACGGTTCAATCAGGTTCAACCCGTTGCAACGATGACATAATAGTAGGTAAATGATGAATAATGGACAGCAGCGCCGAGAGATGCTGATCTGCCAGACACGGATGGTAACGGTTAACATTGTTCACATGTAGATAGACACTAGACAGACAGCCTGCGAGCAAGGTGTCAACGTGTTCGGGAAAATACTGCCAACTCCGGGCACAGACTCTCCGGGTGACTGTCGAGGCCCACCTTCCCACCTACCTACCTAATAATAGCTCTTGAAGAGGAGGAGAACAGACAAACAGGCATAGGAAAAGGAAAATGCATTTTCGGTCAACTTCCTACGCCCACTGGATCCAGGGTCTAGCACGCAACAATGTCTTCCCTGATTACCAAGAAAATAACTGATGGATTGTCAACAACCAAACAAAAAAGACTTACCTTGAAAAGGTCAGGCTCTGGGACACAAGCGAGTCGTATTCCGAGATCTGGAAAGAAAATATACTCATGAGTATTGTTGTGGGTACATCAACAACTTCTGTTATTATAGTCTCGCGATCTTGATCAAAACAACCCGAACGCCCACACCGAAAAGACTATTTTTAATTTTGACAGCGCGTCGTCCGCCACCATCGAACTCCAGTCTTACGCCGACGGGGCTCTAAATGAATAAGTTACCTAGGATAGGCTGGCGCACGCAAGGACCGGACTCGCCCCCCTGCGGGCTCAGTTCTACGACCCACAACACAGAACAAATTCCACCGCACATCGATTTTTGCGTGCAAAGAGCAGAAGCCTCAATCAATTGCATCACGCATATTAAGAAGCCGGGCGGCTTCTGGCTCGCGATACCAGAAGCCTACGGGGGTACGATAATGATATAAGGTCTGTTGTAGTAGTAGCGTGATCGTTAGTAGTTTTGGACCCTGAAATATTTATAGGTTAGCATGGCAGGCTGTAGGGAGAAATGGAAATACCTGAAGCTCACAAGAATTGTGTTCGGCGTGTGTGTGTATGTGTGTGTTGTTCGTCGATCGAATGCATGCAGCTTGCGAGCTCTACAGAGAAGTCCTCAAATTGGACTATCCTGAATATTTGTGAATTCCGACCGGGTGCCTCTCGGAAGAACGCTTTCAGCATTCTTACGGTAATTTGCGAGAGGGATGAATAATACGTGATGCATGCGTGATGGCGGGATGTCTTGTAAACACTCGCCGGGATATTAAATGTGATGGAACTCGGAGCGGCGCGCTTTTTCACTTTACGTCAAGAAATTGTTTCTAGCAAAAGCTCATCAACAGGCGCATGCGCTTATGCAAAAATCATCTCTAATGGTAAATTAGGTGTCTTATTTGGTCATCTGTGGGTGAAAATTCAACTTAAAGTGTGGCGTTGACAGTTGACGTCTAGCCGCAGTCAATCACAGCGTAAAAACATCCCGTCAACTTCAAAATAACTTCGCATTTGCTGCTAGTTAGATTGTGATTCTCTGAAAAATAGCATTTCATTAGGGCTCTGTTGCGCTGTTATTGCCCAGGCAACAGCCAATGGCTGGCGGGATTTTGTCATAACAGAGCATTTATGGGATGTTTTTCTTTATGATTTACTACCATAGATATAATTGTGAAATTGTTTAGCAGGAAACGCCATCGCGAGAAATTCTTTTTCGATTTGAGCGTAAATCTGCTCAGTTTTGTTAGACTTCGTGAACGTGAAGCGAAATAAACTGATTTTCCTTCCTGCATCAGGCACACATCGAGTCCATCCTTTGACGCGTTTGTTATTTGTACGGTGAATTCTTTACAATTATCAAAATTGGCCAATACCGGTGCACTGGACAAAACTTGTTTCAACTTTTGAAAGGACTTGCCATGCGCTTCAATCCACACAAAACCAATGTCTTTTTTCAGCAAGTTTTTCAAGGAAGAAGTTAAATCTGCCATATTTGATATAAAATTTCCGAAAAAAGTGAACATTCCCAACAGCCTCTGCAATTCAGTTTTGTTTGTCGGTTTAAAAAATTCTAACACAGCTCTTACTCCTCGCTAGGTTTTATACCTTCTATCGAAAATTCGAAACCCAAACAGGTTATTTGTCTTTCCCTGAGCTGAACTTGATTTGGATTGAATCTCAAATTCAGTTTTCGAGCCCTCTCCAACACTTTTCTCAACGCCCTGTCATGCTCTTTCTTGGTTTGACTACAAAGGAGTATTATACTAATTTTTTTTTCGATTGAAATGGAAACTAGATTGAAAAATAATTGACCCGTGTTTTTTTATTTAGTCGAAACTCGTATCGTTTGGGCGCAATAAATAAATAACATCAACTAGTTCTGACGTCACAGCGAGTCGCCGCCTATACTGCCTGTGTAAATGACGTCAGAAATAGGCAGAATATAGGAATTTCGTTAATTTATTGTGGCCAAACGATACGATTTATAGCAAAATAAAAAAATACGGGTCAGCTTTTTTTCAATATAGTTTCCGATTCCATCGAAAACAAAATATTTTTTCAAAAGTATAATACTCTAATCAAAAGATCATCAAAATAAACAAAAATATTGTCAATATCTGTGAAAAATATACTGTGAACTTTTTGAAAAAGTGCTAGATTCAAACCAAAAGGCAATCTCAAAAATTTCTAATAACCAAATGGAGTGACAGACGTGCACAGCTCACTGGACTCTGGCTCAAATTCAACATGATAAAAGCCATCTTTCAAGTCAAGGGCAGTAAACCATTCCTTCTCACCAAATCTAGAACAAATTTCAGGCAAAGTCGGTATTAAACAACGTTCATATTTGACACTCTTATTAAATCAGTTGGATCCAGACAAATCCTCAACGAACCATTTGGATTTTCTACAACAACCATATTACTAGCCCATTCTACTGGCCCTTCAATTCTCTAAATAACTCCCTGAGCTTCCAATGTGGACCTCAACTTGCCACGAACTGACAAAGGCACCTCTCGAACAGGTCTAGCAACTGGTACTGCATCTGCTTCCAATTTAATTTTACATTTTTCAGGTAGCTTACCAACACCAGTGAACAAATCCTTAGTTGATTCAACAAATTTTCCTTTTTTTAGATGCTCTTTCTGAATTTCAGCTACTTGACTGGTCAAACCTAACCCAGTGCAGGAATCTAAGCCTATCAATGGCGTCCTATCTCCCTCAACAATTACAAAATTCAAAATTTGTTCAGAACCTTTCTTTTACATTTTAACTTGACCGTTTCAACTGGTTAGAGCTTCGTGTCTCCAAACACTTCAAGGATCATCCCTGTTCTAAAAAGTTCAACATTCTTGTCAATTTTATTCGAAATTTCATGCGGTAAAATGTTTACTGCAGCACCTGTGTCTAACCTGAATTTTACAGAAAAATCACCAACCTCAACGTTTTCATACCCGGCCACGGAATTCACATGTTTCTTGAGACAATTTTTTTCAATTGTTTCCACTACGAGCTGCTCGACGTCATCATCTTCTCGCTGTATTCCAAGCTTCTGGATTGACTTGACACGACAGGCTACTTTGGAGTTATTCAGCTTTCCACACCTTTTGCATTCTTTTCCAGAGGCAAGACATTGATTGAACCCATGTTTTCAATGACATCTCGTACACTTTTCAGCTTCAGATTTCCCATATTCAACAATTTCTCTTGGACAACCTTGTCTTCTCCTGGTACTATTCGATCTCGAACCATTTCCTTTTCAGCGGTGAACTCGCAAGTTTTTTGGCCAGTTTTTTTTAGATCGTTGATGAAACTATCAACGGAATCTCCTGATCCTTGTACTCTGGAGTAGAATATGGACCGATCATGAATTAAATTTTTCTTGAGGTTCATGTACTTCGAGAAGGCTTCCAACACTTTCTCGGGTTTCTTCTTGTTGACATTGGTGATTTGAAGGGTATTGAATACCTCGATGGCTTTGTCTCCCATAACATTTAAGAAAATTGCAACTTTGGTTCCGTCATCTTTTCCACAAAGCCCAGTGGCTTTCATGTAGATTTCAAATCTTTGTGTAATTTTCTTAAAATTCGCGGCTGTATTGCCCTCAAAAATTTCATTGGTAGCGGCAGTCGATTCTCCATACTGTAGGCAGCTGGCAGCAAGCAGCGTTTTCTAGTTTTTCTTGTCAGAATTTCATAAATTTAGATATTTTATCTACAGTTAACTTCCTTCGCAGCACCATGTTGTATATTAATCAGTTCATTGTCAACAGTAATATCACAAGTGCTTAGATTTTCACGATAATTTTGGCCAGGCGATCACGAGTGATGGTTGTAGCGATAAATGCTACAATGCTACATTTATCGCTACAACCAGCCCGAGGGAAACGCTTGGCCAAAATTATCTGAGAAAATCTCGAGCTCGAGTGTTATTTTGATGATTATTGCAAAAAAGAAGTCCGAAGTGACAGCTGTCAGATGTTGTTTACATCAATTTTATTCCGTTGCCATTGACAGTGGGATTTAGATAAGTGGATATTATTCTTGTAGGTCTAATAATCAAAGGCGTTGTATGTGATATTCAACAGTAATATCACAAGTGCTTAGATTTTCACGATAATTTTGGACAGGCCATCGCGAGTGCTGGTTGTAGCGATAAATGCCCGACTCCGTAGGAGGAGGGCATTTATCTAGGGACAATTAGCCCGAGGAAAACGCCTGGCCAAAATTATCTGGAAAAATCTTGAGCACGAGTGATATTTTGGTGATTATTACAAAAAAGAAGTCCGAAGTGACAGCTGTCAGATTTTGTTGTTTACATCCATTTTATTCCGTTGCTATTGACAGTGGGATTTAGATAAGTAAATACTATCCTTGTAGGTCTATTAATCGAGGGCGTTGTGTGTAATAATCATTATTATACATTAGTAGTCTGCATACTAACAAAGATACAAGTGTACTACTGGCTGCATACAATAACATCCGCAACACTTCATATCCGTAAATATGTCAATTAAAAAAAATGGAAATGAATGATGAGATACTAGCACGGTTATTGTTAAACCGACAGAGGTCAGACGTGGGATACTCTTGAATTGGCTTCAGGCCTTAGGTACTTGATCGTGTAACGCGACCTCTCTCTAAGTGCATACTTTCTGGCGAAGCTCGAACAGAACAAAGAGAAATCATCACCGAAAAGTCTGGAACTGCTTCATTTCTTGCAGCATCGCCCGTCTCAGAGAGCGTATAATAAGATCTCCGTGCATCTCCTTGTTCGCTCCACCATCTCTAAATTGCACACTTTCGTTGTTTGTGTGGAAACGCTTCAATTTGTATAAAAATTGTTGCTTAGCGTTTAATTCATGCCCGAGTATAAAAGAATCATCCGGCGAAATTGGAGGAACTTGTGTAACGTCCACCCAGCCACGTCTCACAGTTAAATCCCCGCCGCCATCGGATAAACAAAAGCGCTTCCTCTCGGTATCTTCCTCTCATCCAAGAGTCTTATTATTATATTGTTATTATGCAGATTGTTCTCCATCTAGCGGGTTTTATTAAGAAAAACGAAAAACGCGACATCCGCATACACTTGACTTGATAAAGTTCTCTCACAATTAATTCGACGAAGGATATTATTATGCACGATCATTGATATTAATATTTCCGGCGGCAAAAGCAGCAGCCTAGCAGTCCGGGATGTAAGCCGCAACGCCGCTTAATTCCTCTCCTATACCTTCGCGTTCACGAGGACGGCACGAAATTGCATAGTGGGGTGTGCAATTGCTCATGTCCATAACTTAAAACTCGCACTTAATTGTGCACACTACGGGGTTATGGTTCGGACTGTGCAGTGTGCATGTCGAGTACGAAATTTTCATTTGCACCACTTAGTCATGAATTATCATTCTACTCGTAGAAGTAGAATTCGAGAGGACATCATGGCTCGGCAGTCTGCAATTTTGAAGTTCCATCTTCCGACCCAATTGATGTGGGGCCAAACGGAGCGTGCAACTTGATCATTTCTATACAGAGAAGATCCAGGTCCACCCTTATCAATTGTTTATTCAAAATTAGAAGACAAGTAATACGAGTATAAAGGGTGTGACAATAAAAGTATGACATTTTATTTTTCAAGAATTATGAAGAAGCCTCGGAAGAAGCCAAGCAAGACATCGGTATGATTTTTCTTCAGCTCACAAAATCAACGTTCAAGTTTTATCATTATTCATTTTAAACTTCAATATATTTGAAGAGCTTTACATTTTTTCTTATCGTATTGTAGAGGAACGGAATTTTTCATAATTATTATTGAATTATTATCATATATCATATATTATTCTTTCTCAAACCTTGTCTTTTTTTTTACCACATGTAACAGACAGGTAACAGTCTTTTGTAAATATATCTATTTTGAAATTAAGTTATCTTTGTTAAAATTGGTGTAAATTTAATTGTATGGGTAAACTCTTTGTTAGAAGAATGTATTTCTTGAGAACAATAAAGTTCAATAACAATAATAATAATAAAGCATATCCTCCCTCTCGTCCACCATGAGTGTATTTATTAATTTTTGTGAGTTCTGGGCTTGCAGGAGGGGGGGAGGGGGGGACTTGGTCAATTAAATGGGTGACCGGCATTTGCTGTTGCTTGAAATTCAGTACTGCAAAAGTATTCAAGACCAAACCAACTTCAAACCCCTTGTCATTTTTAGAGTCCAGTCTCCTAAATTCGTTTAAAAACTCTCAAATCATCTACCATTGTTTCAAATTTCCCTCATTTGCTCAAAATCATCTGCCATCATTTCAAATCCTCCTTATTTGCTCAAGAACTCTCGAATCTTCACCCATTATTTCAAGTCTACCCCATTGCTCAGAAACTTTCAAACCATCTGCCATTATCTCCAGTCCGAGCTCCAGTCTTCCTAATCACCTCAGAAACTCTCGAAATATCTGCCATGAGTTCAAATCCTGTTTGGTGTTCCGAGTATTTTTAATTACTTAATATGAAGCAGAGGCAACTGCCTAATCTTTGTTCACTAGAACGATGATTGTAAAGTAGGTTGTAACTTAAGCGAGACAAAATTATCTCCTGGGTTTAGGGATGAGTAGTGTATTATCTGGCTGATTTTAGTATATATGTATATTGTCTACCAATGTTCTTCAGTTTTGTATATCCCATAGACTTTCTATTCTCAGTAGAATGACTTTTTGGAGCAAAAATAAAGTGACAAGCTGGAGCGCTGGGAGAATACGACCGATGGCCGCTGATAGTTTCGCTCCAAAATTTCGCAGGTGACGTCAGCCGTAGCCGTAGCCTCTCAGCTTGTCACTTAATTTCTCCTCCAAAAAGTTATTCTACTGGAAATAGAAAGTGTATGGGATATATGAGCCCATGGAAACCACAGGGGTGTAAGTCACGATTTTGAGTTTTTCGATTTTTGACATATTATTTAGAATCTCCTTTTCTTGCTCTATTTTTGAGGCTAAGAATGGAAAACGCAGCACTTTTTGCAAAAAAATTACATGCCTCCGCTTCTCTGCTTCGCTCTACATTCAAATGGGATCTTCAACTTCTCAGGGCCATATCTCAAAATTATGTTTTATGACTAACACCATTCTGGTTTTGAACGGCTCATATGTGTGTGTTTGTGATGGAGAGGCGTAAAATTTAATTGCAAAGAGTAAATTATTATTTCATGGCGAAGCGAAGCAAAGAAAGCGAAACGAGTGAAGCGAAACTTGGCATTGCGGGGGGGTGGGGGGGTTCCAATGAGCTTCAACAATAAATGTTGACGATCTCTGCACAAGTTCTTTCGTAATTCTGTTGAGGAGACACCAGATTATACACAGGGGTTTCTTTGACGAGTTCTTCCCCTGGGTGTCTGCTTTTGAATCCGTCACTCTTCCTTCCCATATTACTGACAGTTTGACATGTTCCATTATTTTTGTTGTATTCTGTTTATTTACTTTCCTGTTTTGCTGTACATATTATTCTTGCATTATTTTATTATATCATCACACTGTGTTTCTTACATTATTTTTTCTTAATTTTTCTTGTTTTGTTTGTGTCATTTTGTCATTCTGTTAGTTTTCTTGTGGCAAGCGTTTTTGAAAAAAAGGCAAATTCTCTTGAACTTTGCTGACAAGTAAAATAAAATTCGCTTGGTTAGTCCATTTATCCGTGTTTCATTGAATTTACAGCATCAAATCCAAAATCAGTCCAAATTTTCAAACGATTCAACAGACAGATTTTCAAGCACTTGCTTGACTTAATTTTTTGTTTGTATACTGTAATATGTTAACTAGAGGGGCATAAGCCCCGTCATGGGTTCGGAAACTTCAAGCCAGCCTCCTGAAAGGGGCCGTAACCCTCCAAAAACACTCACATTATTAGCATTATCTTGAAAAATCTGCATCGAATCAAGATGAAATAACACCGCTGTAAAGAAAATTGAACCAGCTTGAAAATGATGTATCACTCAACCCCAATTGTAATTTTGTATTTTCGAAGAGGCTGCCACCCTGACTACGGGGGGGGGGGGACTTCACAGTTGAATCAACAGCAGTTGAACGTCCCTCTTAAAAACAAAGTTGACCTGTTCAGGTTCATTTCGAAAAAATGAGGGCAAATGCCCGAAAATCTATTCGTTTCGTTTCCGTTGGGCCACCTTGTATATTCGCGACCTATATTCGGGAAAATTTCAACTTCGTCAAGCATAAGCAGGCAGTCCTTTTGCGACAGCTTTAGAGAAAAGTCCATCGGCTTTGCGAATATTCTGGCAAGCTCTCAAAGCAATGCACGCGACTTCTTCGCCAACTGTGCAAGTATTCGCGCGTCGTGGTCTCCAGTGTGTTGCGTTACAATAATACATGATCAGATCTAGTGATGGACACTATGGAGAAATTTTACTATCGATTGATAGACTATCGAATGACTGAAGCTATCGAATGATTCATTCAAATTCATTCATTCACATGAATCCGTTGAATTCATTCATGTGCTATCGAATCATTCATTCATTCATCCATCCATTCATTCAATCATTCATCCATTCATTCTTTTATTTCATTCCCAATCCATTCATCCATTTGATCCATTAACTCAACTGGGAACATTGAAAAATACAAACTTTCAAATTTCAAAGTTCAGACTGATTCGAATTTATTTATTGTTATTCACAAAACGAAACCTCGTTAATCAACCATTCGTTTCGGAATTGAATTGTTGAGGTAGGTTCTAGGTAGAGGTACTATAGGATTATAGGAACTAGGACTAAGCACTTTGTGGTGAGTTGTCATTGTCATAAATCGTAGGTAATTTTTGCAACTTAATGGACTTGACTGAAGCCACATTATAACCACGTTTCAATTCGTTACCTTCCTGTGACCAGGTAGTTAGATACTGCAGAGGCCCGCCGACTACAAGTGGAGAATGGGGTGGGTAAATAGATAACTGGGCGCCACGTGGTTTAGTTGATTCGCCACAGTACCGTTCTACAAGGTCGAAAGATGTTTGATCAAGAAAACACAACTAAAAATAGTCAGAAGGGAAAATCAGACAAAGTCCAATTTGCCGCCAAGTCACTTGATACTCATCACTTATTGCGCTCAAATGAACCACGAAATAATGACCGCCACAATAAGGTAAGCACTTATAAAAAAAAATACGTAGTTGTGATTGCGAAGGTAATAAAACAAATATATTCCAGAACCAATTCGTGTGTCTGTATTACTTGACAGGAAATGATAATGTTGAAAACAAAAGAAATTACGTGAAGGTAAGTACAGTTATAAGTTATATGAAGTGCAGTTTAAAATAAAATATCAGGTGTATCATAACCTGACTGACAAGAGCCTGAAGGGCCTAAGTGAGCTGATACCGTAAGTAGTGAACAATAAACCAACACGTTAATGATACTGGGTGTAGCGGCGACACCATTCGACCGAAACAGGCAAGTATTGAGCCTCAGCCGTAGGTAGTGTCCTGTAAAAAAAAACACAAGCGCAACCTAAACAAGGATGTTACCTACGTGTACACGGGGCAGTCTTTGTTAGGGGCTAGACCGAAATTAGCGACTACTACTACGACCAATTCCGCAACTACCCACCCGCGGCAAGCGCCAGTATGCGGCACTACGTAATAGTATTCAGAACTAAGCTGTTAATCAAGCGCCAGAACTAACTCAACTACTTATGCATCAATTCAATCACAATTTCAAAATACAATACAATAAAAACAAATGTATGACGTCACTACTGATTGATTGCAACTGATTTAAACTACGTGCTACGTGTCTACGGTTAGCGGTATATCTACGACCGAATAATAGTATTGACTACAACTACAAGCGTAGTAGCACACTACACAAATAAGAATAAACAAAAAAGGAACCGAAGCATGCAACTTAACTGATGGATGATGGTGGCGACCTAGATGACGGTGATGTGGCCTCGTGTATTTCTGATGACACACACGAACGATAGGTACTTCCAAAAGGCACGCTTCGATCCAGCAGGTTGCGACTTCGATTCTCAGGAAATGAATACGGAAAATAAAGACCAAAGAAAAGAAAAGGAAAGGAAAGAAAAGAAAAAAGAAGAGAAAAGAGGAAAAGAGCCTAAAAAAAAACAACAAATTATTACCAAAGCACCCAAAGCAAAATTCCAAAGCCCACCTCAGATCGTGTGCGGCTCTTTAAGTAGGCAGATATACACTGCAAAACTCAGTTGTACGGATCGACTTCAGCGCTCCAGATTCCGTCCTCAACAACGATGAAGAGAAGTATTTCTTCCGCCTTCCACGAAAAGAAAATCCAAAAGCCTAAAAATACACAATGTTTTCCTCGGGAAACGCGTCAAAGAAAATCAGTGACATACCTGGTGATGGTAAATCGGAGATTGAAGGTGAAGGGGCAAAGTCACGAATTTTTCCAATTTTTGATCCGACCGCAGTCGTGCGAATTTTCAAACAAATTTCGCTTTTACGTGTACCTGTGTTAATCCGAACAGGTTCGACGAAATCTCGACGGCCAATTCTCAATTCCAACGAGAAAAATGCACAACATCCGTCGAGGTTTCACTTTACAGGTAGCTACACGTTTTTGAAAAATAGCGACGCCACTTTTTCGTTTATCTCCACTGAGACTTCTTGTTTCTGTTTTTGCCGCGCAAGTGCAACAAAAAAACAGTGTCAGTTCATATGCTCGATTGGCAGCAATGCCCAGTGACAGGTAACCAAGTATGACAGCATTGACAGAACGGAATATTTTGCCAGAACAACAAAACAAACCGGTCAATTCCCAATTCCAATTTCTTCCGTGAAGCTTGCATCTTCGAGGAGCGGAGACAACGCCGAAATCAACACCGATCCACACAGCCATCATCCGCGGCAACCACCGGCCGGGCCCAGTTTGACACGAAATCACGAATGAGGTCAGGATCACCCTCGTCAACAAAGTTTTCCAATTAATTAAAACAGTAATTTCAGGTTTATCCTGCACAACAGGACACTTAGGACGACAACAAGGACAAGCGAACACCCCTCAGGAACGGAACCGACCAGAGAAGTGCCCAATTTCAACCAAAAAGTGGAACAGTGCACCCGGAGGAAAATATCAGACGATACCATGCTCAAACCATACAGTGGACGGAATCCAGCCTATAGTACGTAGTGCTGTAATTACGAAATAAAGTGTAGAACAAAGCAAAATAGCGGTATCCTTTCTGTAGGCCCATCTTCGGTCGTAACAACATGTCATTCAACGTAGTACCACTTACTGATATCGCAAAAATCACTCTCTGCCAAAATCTGAGTTATGAATGCACACAACAACTTGAATGCACGGACGGCTATGAATGATGTTAGCGCGCCGTGGAAAAAACCAAAACTCCTTTCGTCAATTTCATCTGTGTCGACGAGCAATAAAAGTTCATTTGAGTTTTGGGAGAGACATGCATCCATTTTTCCCGAATTATTTGAAATGGCCCTCAAACATTTGTCCGTGCCTGCTACCTTAGTACCGTGTTTTCTCTGAAGCTGGGCAAATCACCAATCAGAGGAGAAATCGCCTGACCAGGAAAAACCTAGATTTAATATTTCTGAACAGCAATTTTTCTCTTTTTTATCGAATAATTTCAAGTTTAAATTTTGAGGAATTTATCCGCCATCCTCTCAGTGGGTGATGATAGTAGATGAAATTATTGGTCGACTTATTGGAAACCAGAGGTTCCCGAAACCGGTCAGAACATTTATAATAAATATACTTGTGGAAAGACGAGACAACCAATAATTTCATTCAACTTTAAATTCAATATAATTATGTTTTTTTTTTAATTTTGATTTCATTCACTTACTTATGAAAATCAATAATTGAACATATTATAAAATTGTACATCTCATAATTCATCCCAAAAAATCGACTGAGAATCAAATTGTTTAATTCATTCATTGCTGATTCCATAGAACATGAAAAACTGATAATCATACATAGGTATAACAACATTTTTTAATACAAGTAAAAATTCATCCATTCATTCATTTATCAATTAATTCTGTTTCGCATTCAAAATTATTCAGTTCATCTGTTAAACCCACTTGTATATTGAATCATCCATCCATTTATTCGTTCATTCATTCATTCGTTCGTTCATTCATCCATCAGTTTGTTTATTCATTCATTCATTTGTCCATTCATTCGTTCATTCATTTGTTTATTGATTCGTTTATTCATTCGTTCATTCGTTCGTTCGTTCGTTCGTTCGTTCGTTCATTCGTTCATTCATTCATCTGAACGTGATTTCGAGTTATTCGATAGCTGACAACTATCGAATAATTTGATAGTATTCATTCGATAGTGCGCATCACTAATCAGATCTACATTTTCAGAACTAGGTACGTACGCACCATCAACAAGCTGCAGCTACCTCCACAAAAAGCATTAATTTCTCAAGCTGATCTCATAGGACTTTTCTTTCTAATTTTCAATTGTAGAATTCGCTGGTAAAAGATATAGTCGTTGAGCCAAAGGGCTCGAGTGGTTTCCACTCTGGGGACTTGACGTGTCATACCTTTTTGGATTCCTCACAACACCAGCATGAAAATAAGCCATGATAAGTTTTTGTATCGAGTAGCTTAAGACCGCCATCTTGGAAAAACCGCGCCAAATATGTAGTTTTTGTGGTTTGTATTTTTTTTTCGCATCAACGGCACCTCCAATTGGGAAAATGAAACTGAATAAAATTAAACAACAAAATTTACTATAAATATCGTTTAGCACCGTTTTTTGACAGGTCTCGTTACTCCAAATATGACAGTTCATAGTTTAGCTACGGCAAATTTCTTTATTTGACATTTTCGAGAATACCCAATCATATTTATACGAACCGAACTTCACGTCATTGTCTTTCTAGCTTACTTTACTAGGAATGCTGCTTTTAGCGGCATTTTGATGTCCGTCTGTCCGTCTGTCCATCGGTCTAACTGTCTGTCTCATCAATTAATTGCCCCTGAACGAGAAGACCTAGCGAAAATCGACTTCTTGTGTGTAACATGTAGTCACCGGAGAATGGAATTAAGAAAAAAGAAATTTCTCAAACCGTCGCCATCTTGATCCGCAATGTCAAATTTTCTCAAAAGTGATCCGATTTTCATGAAACTTGAAATACACTCATGTTTTATACGTGAAAGTATGATTTTAATGTTTTCTTTTTGATCCGCCGCCATTTTGTCCGCCATGTTGAAATGGGTTAAGTGGTCCGATTTTGATGAAAATTGGAATCCAGTCGTGTCTTGTGTATGCATTGATGTTTTTTATGTTAGTTTCACGATCAGCGCCATATTGACGTGCCACATGGAAATTAATCTCCAGCTGTCACGCAAAATCAATTTATTCAAATATTTTCTGAACAAAGGGTTTCCGATGTGACTGAAAAACTTGTTGATGGAAATCGGGTTTTTTTAGTTCTTTTCTACAAGAAGGAACTTCTCCAATGAAAAATGTACGAGAAATGCTATTAAATTTTCGAAATTTGTAAAGAAATTTGAAAATTTTCAATTTTTCTCAGAAAATTCAGAAACCAGATAGCAACGCCTATACATATTTATTCAAGAAAAGCGCATAACGAATTTCAACTTTCTATTTTCAAAAAAAAGGTACTAAAAATGGTTTCTACTGATTCATTTTTTCATGTTTACTGGAAAACCATTTTTGGTAACTTTTTTGAAAATAGAAAGTTCAAATGCAGTATGCGACTTTCTTGAATAAAGATGTATAGGCGTTGCTATCTGGTTCTCAAATTTTCAAAGAAAAAATAAAAAAATTCCGAATTTTTTTTAAATTTCGAAAATTTAATAGGATTTTCCGTATATATTTTTTTGAAGTTTCTACTTGTAGAATAGAACTAACAAAAACCGATTTCCATCAACAAGTTTTTCAGTCACATCGGAATCTCCTTGTTCAGAAAATATTTGAATAAATTGATTTTGCGTGACAGCTGGAGATTAATCTCCATGTGGCACGTCAATATAGCGCTAATCGTGAAACTAACATAAAAACCATCAATGCATACACAAGACACGACTAGATTTCAATTTTCATCAAAATCGGACTACTTTAACTAATTTCAACATTGCGGACAAAATGGCGTCGGATCAGAAAGAAAACATTAAAATCATACTTTTACATATAAAACATGAGTGTATTTCAAGTTTCATGAAAATCGGAAAATTTGACATTGCGGATCAAGATGGCGACGGTTTGAGAAATTTCTTTTTTCTCAATTCCATTCTCCGGTAACTACATGTTACACAGAAGGAGTCGATTTTTGCTAGATCTTCTCGTTTAGGGGCAATTAATTGATGAACAGACAGTTAGACCGATGGACAGACGGACAGACGGACATCAAAATGCCGCTAAGAGCAGCATTTCTAGTAAGGTAAGCTAGAAAGACAATGACGTGAAGTTCGGTTCGTATAAATATGATTGGGTATACTCGAAAATGTCAAATAAAGAAATTTGCCATAGCTAAACTATGAACTGTCATATTTGGAGTAACGAGACCTGTCAAAAAACATTGCTAAACGATATTCATAGTAAATTTTGTTGATTAATTTTATTCAGTTTCATTTTCTCAATTGGAGGTGCCGTTGATGCGAAAAAAAAATACAAACCACAAGAACAACATATTTGGCGCGGTTTTTCCAAGATGGCGGTCTTGAGCTACTCGATACAGAAACGTATCATGGCTTATTTTTATGCCGGTGTTGTGGAGAATCCAAAAAGGTATGACACGTCAAGTCCCCAGGGTGGAAACCAAAATCGTGATTTTTGGCTCCTGGCTCATCGACTAATACTGATTGCATCAGGCTAGAATTTCTGGAGACTCTAATGAATACCTAGAAACAAAATAGATTCTTTGCGGCCATGCTAATGCGAAACGTCGATGGAAACTGCTTTCCTTTCGCCGTCATGCTCGCATCATAAAAAAAGCTCTTCGATCGGTTCCGGAGAAAATAAACCGTGGGCGTTTAATAGATAGTACCTCTAATGCGAATCGCGAAAAGCGCGCCCCCAAGAATCTAAATTAGAAAACTAAAATAACGGCATCCAAATGAAGCGGGCCTCGGTCGTAAGATGCGAATAAATTTTAGAGAACGCAAACTCTTAATCAACTTAATTGCGAGCTTTAGGGCCTAACCCGCAAAAATAAAACAGCACACTGCACAACAAATTAGAAACGCGAGCTTTTTCCCGCGTGGGCATACTATATTATAGCTTCTTCTACTTCTACCAGGGAAGATGATTTCTATGCCACGCCCTTTTATATTCGAATGAATAATCCATTGTTCCAGTGCATAACGGCACTTTTACGGATACTATTATTATACGTCTCCCTGTTATAAGAGTGAATCGTAAAATTTTAATATTTCAAAATTTATTGCCGCAGCCATCAAGCGACGACGCTGGTTCGGAACTTCGGAAGTGTAATGTTTTTGCAACCCAATTAATCCAAAATTCCATACCTTGCGGCATCAGGCTGCGCACCAGCGCCAAAATAAAACCGATGCGACACCATCTCGCCTCCATGGAAAATATCCACTTTGGAAAGCTCCGAGACACTCAATTTCTTGAGTGATATCCTAGCCGTGTCCGAGAGCTATTACAGGTAGTCTCATAACTTTCAGAGGGTAATATCGGGAAAAGGCTGATGTACTGCCTAATTGTATTTCCTTTAAAATGGATTGCTTTTGAAATATGGGACAACGATCGTACCTGTGAGTGAAGTATGCTTCATACACGTCAGTGCTTCATACTGATATCTTTCCAATTTTTTTACTTACGAGTTGCCGCTCATCTCTCTAGGTGTCTTTGATAGTCATTCCGCTACCGAATTAAATATCAGGTCCCTACGACCTTAAACCCTATGTACATTTACCGTGATGAAGTGTGAAATGCGTTAGGATATTTTTTTTAATGATGATGATGATGATCAAGGATTTTATTGGAGAACATCAACTTTTTGCTTTTAAGAGGGTGATTATATCGTTTGAAAGCAGCGGTTTTAGGATTGTCATACTACAGACTACGGGGCGCGAGATATGATCGTCAGATATAAAACTGTAACAAGGTAGGTACTGAAATATTATGATGGCTGTATAATTAACGAAGATCGATAAATACCGGCAAAATCGGGAGATCTCATGAATCATTTCGCGCTAGGTATAAAGCAACGGATGCTTAGTTATTTATCGCTTCAATTATTGATTTGATCAACAGTTATTGATGTTCGCCATTCATTAGTTTTAAGATATTATATACTCGAATAGGTTTTTGTCATAGACAAATTAGATGAATTTTGAATTCAAAAATGTTCTACTCCAATATGAGGTGAATTTATTTTGAAGTATCAACTGTTATACTGTCATTGTCAAATTGTGGTGGTAGGTGGAAGTGGAACATGTCATTTGGTATTTATAGCTCTGTGGTAGGTACCTATTAAAGCTGGGATAACCCACCTACCTATCAGATATTTATCGAAGTTGTTATAGAATTGCTATGGCTAAACACAACCAACTCCTGAGAAAGTTCTTACCCAAATAGTAGATTATTAACTCACAGCTCAACAAAAAAAAAAACTTCTTTCTTGTTGCCCTGGATATCTTTGCGGATTTTTAGAATTTCAAGTCCACAGTTCACGAACATATTCATGAAAGTACTGAATTAGCTCTAGTTTTCAAGATTTTGGCTTATTTATATATTTTAGATAATTAACAGTTTGAATCAGCTCTTAAGAACATGAATTATTAATTAATGGTTGGTTTTTTTTTTTTTTTTTTTTTTTTTTTTTTTTTTTTTTTTTTTTTTTTGTCCTGCATCAACAGCTAGGTTATTAGCAGGTTTTTGCCGTCGGGGTTTTTCTTTAACGATAACAATGAGGACGATAACAACGAAGTACTGTGAGATTTACATCTTTGGATCAGTGGGGAATTTATCAGTGGGGTTTTCTTTCGATGGCTTTCTCGTTTCATCCTTCTTCCCGGGGCATCACCGCACGATAGTAGATGCCCCAGTACTAAGGGAAGCGTGAAAAAGTCCATCTGGCCCAGTGCGGATTTGAACCCGGGACCTTCGCCTTTGAAAGCGAGGCCGAGCTCACCGTGCTACCGACTGGGTTAATGGTTGGTTTCTCTACGTGAAATTTGCTTTCTGCGCACTGATTTTGCGCATAGATACATCACGTGACCCCCCGCGCCATCACACCTTGTAACTGGTCAAGCAGTGTTGCCAAAATTTGCTTCTCAGTAATAAAGGGTTGTCCAGTCAGTATGATCATTTTTCGCGAGGCCCATACTTGCTTGTGGATTGAGTTGAAGAGATGGATCAAAAAGCAAATGAAAGCTCGTTCCGTGCCATTTTTGGACATATTCAACTTCAGAAAATACCATTGGTCAAATACGCATCGTGGGATCTAATGCATCGTTGCATCTTAGAGTGAAAGTTCCTCTCCCAAATGGCCAGTATTATTCGCTGTAATTTCGGAACGAATATTGGTTTTAAGTTCTAGTGTGCGGAGGTTGTCAGCATAGACTTGCGCTTTCAAGAAATTTTAAAGATAGAAATCTGGCAGCGTGAGATCGGGTGATCTTGCCGGCCAACTAATGTCACTTTTTTCGAGATTGAACCTCCAAGAATCAAGTAAACACTTATTGGCACGTGAAATCAAACCTGTCAAATCTCCAAAACATTTTTGAGTCACTCGATGTGAATTGGGAAGAAAGTAGCCCATATAAGCGAAGTGTATTACAGAGTAAGCTAAGTAATACGCTCAATTAGTGTGACGTCAAATTTGTATGAAAACAACGAACACGAAAGTTGGCAACACTTCTTGTCAAAGTGACAGCCAATGGAATATTTGCGGATCAATAGATACAACGACCTTCCTGTAGGGTGTTCCGTAACCAAAAAGGCCTTCGAGGGTGGAATAATGCTGGTTAAATACATTTTACATTTTATTTGACAACTGCAGTGAAGGATGTGGGAAGGGGAGAGGGTGGACATCAGGAGTGACAGTGAGTAATGCCATCCTAGCAGGGATTGTTTTCATACAAAACTCAACTTTTGACGTCATCACTAATTCACCTTTCTCGCTGACTTGGAAAAATGTGAATTGTCATGCGCGGCGAAACTGGCGGGAATTAGCTAGGGACCCTAGATTTTCAAAATTGTCGTGTAGTTGTCGTCGAGTGAGAACGATTATCAACGACCATGGCTGAATCCACTCGCGATCTACTAGCTATAATTAATCACTAATTTATTCGATCTGATTACCTATCAGTTTATCACTCTATCACACTTTTACTAACGCAGAAGAACTGATTCGAAACGTACGATAGGTACTCGGCGGAAAGAACAGCAAAATGGCCGAATTGACGTTGCCCGTCTGAAAATTGACATCGCTGCCACGGCCGTTATTCTTGAATCGTGTGAGAAAAGTCCCTGGGAGAAAAATACATTCCGCAGTACACTGATGTAGCGAATAATGCCAAAAATCGTGGTTTTTAGGCAACTTTCGCTACAGAAGTGTAGTACGGATTATATAAAACTCCCAGGGACTTTTCTCTCACATGATTCAAGAATAGCGGCCCAGGGCTTCCAGTGCCAACCTCACGCCACCAAAACAACCAAACTTGGTATTTGCGCATGACAACTTCGACTCCTTCAATAACGGAAAGGGTGAATTGAGCGTATTTATAAACCGGTATTGGTCTCGAACAAAGTGGACTGTACTGAAAAATGGAGATATAAACAAAACCAGAGCCAATACCCAAAACCATTCATAGTTTCGTGGATTGTTGGTATGGAAGTATTCGAAACCTCTCATAGGCAACAAAACCACTGTTGACCAGTGCTATGACATGTAAGAAAATTTCATTCAAACAAGCACTAGGTATTCAAATTACACTTCAATCAAGACTTTGTATTTAGGTAGGTACCTACACGACTAATTATTACCAACTCTTTAATTGACGTCGAGCTTGCATGTTAATCGCAATGTTCGAAAGCAAATTTCATACCAAAAGCATGTGTTCAGTCAATTATTATTCCTAAGTGCCTGCTCCGGAGTATGCAAACGTCATAAAAGCAAGCATTCCGTCCGCACGGAATGTTGACATCAAGGTATTTAATTACGACACAATTTTATTATTACCTACCTTCATGATTAAATGATTAACCTAAAATACTACCAGAGCCAGAAGCGACAGTAATATCCACATTTCAACAAGCACAGGTCTTTACTCAACGCCTACGCAACAATCTAAAGCCCGATATGATTGTTACGGTATTTCCATTGTATGAAGTTAACTCTTAAAGCACGCCAAAGGGACGAGACGAAAGGGAGCTTCGCAAGCTAGTCAATGGATTCGGTAGATCAATAATGGTGGAATTGTTTTGCTGGAGATCACTAGTGTTACAGACTCTTCGCCATTTTCTCAAGAATCCAAAACTTCACTCGATGCTTTATCAATTTTTCGGGATTTATCAGTGGAGAGGAATTTAGGTCCAAATGAGAGGTGCCTAATTCAAGTATACCTAGGTAAGAGCTCAAACAGCAACATTCACTTGTGGTGCCATCTATTAACCATGGCAGAGTCCAGTATTTTGTCGATGTATTAACCAATCGATGTCTTCCAAATTTTAGCAATGAAACAAGTTATATGTATTCCTGCGGGTTTGGTCTTGGACATAACGTCGGATCAACAAGAAAACATTTGGGGTTAGCTTTGGTGACAATAAATTCAGTCATTCAGCCAATCCAGTCGATCCAATCGATGAATATTTAGTTTCCAAAGCCAAACTTACTTGTTTGTTGATCGCACTGTAGGTGATCATGAACTGAAGAAAATATAAGCATAAATGGATACGGCTAAGTACTTTTTCAACTTCTTCTTATCGGTTCCTTTTTTGACCGTTTGATTCAATAAGTTCCTATTTAACGTCTTCACGCTTGAATTATTATTTTGTGTGCACGTCACTTTTGTGTTGATTTGTGTCATTTCAGTCATTTGTTTTAATACAATAATTTAAATGTTTGACAATACGGCGACCATCAAACCAGTGCTAAATTCTTCAGCTCATGACTTCGTCCTGACCGTGACCAAGACGACTACAACTGTGAATCATGATACATTACAGTTCAAGTTTGTCATCCTCGGAGTATCACTTCTTGCTCTACTTGTGTATATTTGCATGTGTTCATATGGACAGTTGACGTCCATGTGTCGATGCATTTTCATTTTCATGGAAAACATTGGACATCCGCTTAGAAGACAAAACGCAAGTTTCTTAACAAAACCTACCACTAAACGACTCATAGTGACGTATCATGTTCTTATTTTACAGCATAATATGGGAATGCAACTGCAGCCATTAAGTTTCAGACATCAATCGGTGTCTGAGGTACGCGACTTCAGTAAGAGAGCTGTAGGGCAATGCCAGCACTGCCGGCACTTTCACACCCCGCCACCCACTTGGGGCTCCATGCAACCAGAAGTGATCATAAAGTTCCCAAACACAGACCCAAGTAAAGAAACGGAGGTTACCGCGGAAAGTTGAAAATATTAGCCACGAAATGACAATATCAAATTGAAAATCCTTCAAAGGTAGATACATATTTATTGGTACATGATTGTATATTTTATATTAAAACTTTGCAGTGAGAAAAGGTATTGTTTTGAATGAAAACCTACTATTACTACCCTAATCAGAAAAAAATTAATCGGTCTGCTTGGTAGTACACCTTCATCAAGCCAACCTGCAAAATTCCTTAGAAGTTGAATATCCTATCCAAGAATTTCATCAAACATAATCACCTTCTTGCCACCAGCTTTTTCTTGAGACCCGTTAAACAAGATATTATCCAAAGGCGCATCTGTGCTAGAATTTTTCGTGAAATAAACTAATCAAAAAATGAGGTGGACCACCCCGGAATTGTGCTTTGATTAAAATGAGAATATCTACCTATCATCTACCTCGGGAAAATGCTTTACAGCATGTGCGTCACTCTTTTCAAGAGTATCTCAAACAGAAGGTATGGTTTTTGGAACCATACCTTAGGAAGGAAATCAACAAGATACATATTCAAAGTTGGATATTGAGCAAGAACTTTGGTGGATTTGGCTGTATTTCGTATATGCGGTGACCAAAATAATGCTAATTAAATTATTAACGATTCAGGGAACATCAGTCCTCACAATCTATTGTTCCTTCAATGAATTACCAAGTCCTCTGTTCCGCTAAAGACCTGTGAATACAAATGACTCTCTATGACTTTCAATTTTTCCAAAGACTGCCAATGAATGTCGACTTGTTGCCTTTGCCCAGAATATTCAACTCCTTGCCCCCACAAAGACGAAAAAATCTCACCAAGTCATTCTTTCACTGCCCAACGTGCATCGTACAGTTCCTCCATATTTTTGTCTTTGTAGGGGTAGGGGGTGAAATGACTTGGACAAAGAGAACATACGATATTGGCAGCCTTCGGAAGAGATAAAAAAAATTAGTTTAGAGAAGAGTTGAATTCATAGAGAAACATCCAAGGAACGATAGTCTCAAACACCTTCGGGATACTCTTCAACCTCGTTATCCCACAGACTACGAGACTACGATAGAAGCTTTCTATCTTTTCTCGAAAGCTACTTGTTGTTCATAAGTGTGTTCTTTCTTTACAGACTCTGATATTCTCCTTCTTCAAAACTTGTTGGTTCTTCATATTCCAACATTTCTCATTAGGTGCTTTAAAGATTGTTACTCAATATACTTCCTTTAGCCATAAACAGCTATGAGGACCATCTAGACCCAGCAACAGTCACAGTACTTGGAGAAGTAGGGATGCTTTTGCAGCGACAATTTTTTTGAACAATAGTTGCACCATGGAAAGAAAAATGTTTAGCAAATTTTTCTATCCGACTCCCGATAAGTTCTCATTTATTTGTGACAGAAACACGATTGCTGAATACTGACCCCATGCCATAAAGGGGACCCCGATTTCGATAAATCCAAAAGTGGGAATGGACTACAAACAGTGTCCAAGAATGTTTTTCAAAAGAAAATTAGCTGATTATCCACAAACTTTCGAGAAAAAAAATTCAAGTTACTAAACTGCGCAGAGTATTTTCAGCGCAGGGCGGATATTATGCAACTTATCGAACAAGGTAAAAACTGACCTAAACAAAGGACAAAATACCTCAACAGAGCCGGGGAGCAAAATAGAGGTATTGAGCGGGAAGAAGCTCAAAATAACGCGTCATAAAACAAAGAATAGGGCGAAAAATCACAAATAATCGTAGAAAATAACTGAAAGGCATTGATTTTCTGGCAATGCGCAACCAAAAGACACCAACGGGATCGGAGAGCAAAACAAGGCCATTGGGCGCGAAGAAGCTGAAAAGAACGCGTCGTAAAACAAGAAACAGGGCTAAAAATTGCTAACAATCTTGAAAAAAAAATTAAACAAAGGATGAATTAAACAAAACGGGAAGAGACTCGTGAAAAAAGGCAGTCTACGCGTGTGAAGAAGGAATGAAATGCAGGGGAAGAAAGCGAAAGAGCGCAAAAAAAGGATAACAGACATGAAAATTATCGCGCAAAAGCATAAAAAAGAGGTGAAGTACGTTTAAAAAGAAGGGATAAAACACATAAGACGGCAAGAAAGCCTCGAAAATAGGTAGTGGACGCATGTAATTTCTCCATATTTGCTTTTCGATTCATATTGGTTTTTTCTTTTTTTTCTTTGGGGCAATAACGTACTGCGCTTTGTGGAGCACATGCATTCTCACAGTTTTCGTATACTCAGCTCTTATGGGCAACTAACAATACGACTGACAGTTTATGTGGCGTGCTTTTATTCTCTGCTCAAGTTACTTAGGCAACCAACAATACAGCTTGAGAGCGAACTGATTGCCATGGCGACGAGTGAGGAAACTAGGCGGTGTTCAAGTACGGAGATACTCTGATTGAGAGTCCTCTTCTTTGGGTCATACTCAGGGGTTTCTTTTACGGATTCTTCTCAGGCGTGTCTAGTTTTCGAATCAGTCACTTTCCCTTTTTCTTTGACTGAGAGTCTGACATATTTTGTTGTGTTCTGTCCTCAGTTGTTTTCATTGTTTACTCCTGCATTGTTAATTCTTTCTTGTATCATGTTTATTGTCTTGTTTTCTCATGCTGTTCATCGTCGTCGTTGTTGTTGTTGTTGTTGTTGTTGTTGTTGTTGTTGTGTTTTTATTGTCTGTCGTTAATTTTTTTGTCATTCTTTATTCTGTCTGTACTGTCAGTCACAGTCATTGTGTTCGGTGTTTTGAGAAAAGAACCATTGAAAAGAACCATCTTGCAATTTTTTGATTTGATTAAACGTAAATTCATGTTATTTCGTTGAAGTTCAACTTCTTCCCCCTCGAGACGTTCCACTCCTGAACAAAAGAGGTCTCAGCGGAGGAGTTCGACAATCACTTGCAAAGTGCAGGTAAGGTGAGTATCATTACAGAAATGGTGCCGTGACCAAGATTGTTCAAAGAGGAGAGAGCTGTGAGATCAAGTTGTTTTTGTGAACCCAGAGGTGTTTTGAGTGAAGAACCACTGAAAAAACCATCTTGCATTTTTCTTATTTGATTAGAGGTAAACTGATGTGCAATGGTCTCGTTTCATTGAACTTCAACTTCTTCCCCCTCCGGACGTTTCACAACTGAACAAAAGCGGTCTCAGCGAAGAGTTTTGACGACCATGTGCAAAAACCGCAGGTAAAGAACGTATCATTACAGAAATGGTGCCGTGACCAGGATTGTTCAAGGAGAGAACTGTGGGAAGAAGCCAGGATGGTTCAAGGAGGGGAGCGATGTGGTAAAAAGCCAGGATTATGCAACGAGGGCAGCGCTGTGTGAAGAAACCAGGATTGTTTGGGGAGTGGAGCGCTTCGGGATCGAGTTGTTATTGTAGAAGAAGAGGTGTTTTGAGATGAGAGCTACTAGAAAGAACCATCTTGCACTTTTTTCAAGTAAGATACCGTAGATAGTCTTAGATACCGGTTAGATTATAACAAATGTATCAATTAATTATTTGTTGATTGTGGGTAAAACAGTTTACAGAGCTTCATTTCTGCTTCGACCATAGCTGCGAGATGGTAGGTTATCGTTCAAGTAGAGCTACCCCGTTACCATAAAACTTGCCCTTAGTGAAATGGTGTCTAACTTAGTTGCTACCTTCAAGTCCACTCTTAATCTGTTCTGTATACATTTTTCCGTTATGTCCTGATTTGCCAATCCGTGTAACGGATGGGCTACTCCACACCTAGGTAAAGGTTTATATTTTTGGTTTATCAAATTTTTGTATACTGTTATTTTGTATCTACTTCAATAAGATGGACGTTACTTGAGTTTTGTAAAAAAAAAATTAAACTTCTTGCTAAAAACAACTGTTTTTAGAGCAATAAGTATTCTATTCCATTCTATTGACCTAGGTACAGCGCCGTTCAAATTAGCTCTGACCTGGGCGATTTCGTACATTGTACATGAAGTAAGCATTGAAGCGATACAGAAAATAAAATTTCTTAGCTTCGAACAATAAAAAAAATAATCGCAAGACTTTTTATACCCTTCCGAAACCGAACTGTCTCCAACTTTGGCATTCAGAGCACACCCGAGCAATTTTTAACTGCAGCAATCCCGTCGGTTGATTTTATTGATCTCGAATTCATTAAGTTTCATAAAGTTTCTTACTTTTATTACCGCGACCCATTAATCGCAACGGCCGCTCTCTCTCTCTCTGCTACCACCGCCGTTGTGTAGAATTTCATTTCCCAGTTATTAAGGGTTGTTAGCATGATTCGAAAAGATTAATAATAATTCCCTTTCATATTAAAAGGCCATCCATACCGCGCGCCGGGGGTCATTAAAAATTCATTCGTGTTATTTCTTCAATTACGACCCCCTTTCGACACATCATGCAAACGACTATAACTCAATGCAGTGTAGTTTTGTATATTATACGGACGTCCTTTACTTTGTGATTTAATGTCGATCGCAAAAATAGCTCTCGCGCATAAATTTTTGCGAGCTCCATGCATATTTTGATCGGTTTTGCTGCATCCGGCCCGTATCGGAGCTTTATTTATTGTGATTTTAAAATTGCATAATTAACATATCGATGCGGCGGATCAAATTTGTTTCCGATATAAAACAAAGTTATCGTAATAACGTAATAATGCAATTTGTTGTTGTTCGCTGGATGGAATCGCATTATTTATACTGTATATGACAAAGTCCGGGAAATACAGTATGCAGTCCACAATAACTCACATTCGTCAAATTAGTTTACATTTAGATTGAATATAACAAATCGCGCCGATAAATAACCGCAGTATTCTGACAGCGCAAAACCACTCCATATACCGGCCCCCTTTTTTGCTGCGTCTGGCTCCTGCCCTATTTAGAGTCCTTCGTACGCTTAGAGCGACTCCGCATAAAACGAATCGAAATCGAAGTCGGTGACTTTCTAATTACTTACATTTTTCATAGGAATTATTCCAAATTCGTAATTTGAATAGTTTTCCCGCCATAAGATACCTGTCAAATGCAGATTAAAATAAGTAGCAATAACCGAACTGCCAATAACATCAAAGTGTCGTAACAATGGCAACCAATCATTGTCAGCACATGCCGCTTTTGGCAGCCACCTTTTGGCGAGGGAAACTTATTTTAATCTCACGAATTTTCATATACACAGGTGAGAGAGAAAAATCCGAACAAAACCGATAACAGCCAAAGATCCTTGGATTTGATGCGCGCCAACTTAAGAGTCCTCATTTGACACGAAAAAAATTACTTTTTCTAGGGTTAACTGGCTACAGTATTCTGCACTATAAACAGGAATGATTTTCCAAACTTAGAATTTGGAACCAAAGATACAAAAGTATGGAATGGAATAAAAGGAATGTTCAAGGAGTTTTCAGCAATTTTGCAACCAAATAACTTCAGCTTCAGATGTTTCATTGAAAAATCACTCGAACATGTCATCTGAAACTGTCCGCAGATACCTAAGTGTAGAGAGATTACATCCTCAATAAAAAGAATTTTTTTGTGTCAGGTCAGGTCATGTTAGGTCAGGTCAGGTCAGGTCGGGTCAGGTAATTTTTTGGCAAGTTTTCAACAAAATAATTTCGGCTTCAGATGGGAAGATGGAAGATGAAGAAGATTTCATGGGAAGATCACTCGAATATGTCTCCTGAAACTGTCTGCAGAATACTGTGGAGAGATTCCACCTCAAAAAAGAATTTTTTTGGGTCGAATAAAGGCCCTAGAATGACGCGCGTCAAATCTTACGATGGGTTTTCATATGATATAGGTTTACTTGTTTATACAGAGAGGGGCAAAAGTATGGAAAAAATTCATTCGAAAATTCGCATTTCTTCTCTCGAAAAATTCCTCGAACAGGTCGATTTTGTTTTCCAATTCGGCACATTTTAATCTAAAACTTCCATATTTGCCGCCATTTTAGTAAAAACTGTGACGTCATCAGCCATTTTTTTTTAATTGAATTTCCTTTTTTGCAGATTCGAATAGATGATGAAATTTTGATTTCAGCAATATGCACATTATACTTTTCAGGCTGATTGTTTCAGGTATATTGAATGTCAAAGTTCTTGATTGAAACTTTTTGAATTCTGGAAAATCAATTCTTTATTTTATAAGGAATTGATTTAGAACTCCTTTTGATGGATCAATGCTCAAACTGCCACCTGTTGCCTTCTTGACAGTACGCAAGCCTGTCCGAAAATTCTCGGATAACATTTTGGATAACTTCTACACTGATCAAGGGCATTCCTCGTGAATTTGATCTTTAAAGTCTTCCAAATTTTGTGGTCTGTTAATGTAGACTTTCCATTTGAGTGTTCCCGTGAGAAATGATCGAGGGGGTAAGATCCGCAGATCTCGCGGGCCACTATATCGGTCCTCGTCTGCCAATCCACCTTTCAGAAAAACAAGTGGCCAAAAGAGTATAAGGATAGGTCGCGTATAGTGACCAAAAGGGAAGACTTAAGGGCCTAAAGGGCGACTGGAAAAGTTTGACTTTGGAGTAAAAAAATTTGAAACACTTTTGTGATGGAACGCATTTTTAGCTATAATTTTCAAAAACTCAATTCAATAATTCGACTAGAGAAAACATTTCTATATTAGGAACTGAATGTAAGCGCGACGGGAATTTAAGTAGAAGACTTGATTTTGTGTGTTTTCGCGGTCCAGACGTTCCAAGACGACGTGTGCCGTAATTCACTACAGGTGAGTCGTTTTTACATTATTCCCTGAAATCATACTCCAAATCGCTTTTGGTTTGACTGCATCAGTTTTTTTTGGGTGATTCAATTCTTGCTTTCACGCATGAAGAGCCGAAGTATGTTTCCAAAATCGCATCTTCCTGTTCGGGCAGCAATTCATTTGTTTCCGGAAATTCGAGGACCGAAAGGGGTTTTCGCGATTTTTACAGCCCAGTTTGAAGCGAGGATGGAGGTTCCCTACGTGTCTCGTGTATTTCACTGATTTTTGGGGACACCAACGGCCCTGTTGACGCTACCTACGCATTTTTTCCAGGGATGATGTCATACTCGTCTTTGGATTGCACTGCATTCTCAAGCCTCGCGCGCGAAAAATCTAAGATTCTAAAAATAACGCGTATGGGTTTCTTTGTTTCGCGCTCGAGTTTAGTGCGTATACGGGAATTGTTTTCATGTTCAGGTCCGGGCTTAGATTGATTTCCTGCATGAGTCTGTTTCACGTTCTGATTTTTTATGTAATTTTTGGTGTCTCACGAATTTTGTAAACTTGAGAATGCAATGTCAATATTTTTATGACCATTTCAATAATTTTGTGTGTGATTTGCTTGTCATGTAATTTGATTTTCATTTAAATGTCATTTTCCGCCGCTTTTATGACTCTCATGTTTTGATGTCATGTTTTTGTTTGATGCTCGCTGCTATGTTTGTCAGATATTCAATGTAGGTATCTTACAGGATCCTCTACTAAGCACCCCTGTTTTGTTTTGTTTTGCGTTTTTATGCATTGTTGATGATTTTATCTGCATTGTTGATTTGTTGATTTATTATGCATTGTTTACTAATGTGTTTTACATTTGTTTACTGATGTTTCTTCTTTGTTTCTACTAATTTTACTTACACTGAATACCGGAATTTATCAGTGAGTTTTTGTTATTAGTTTGTCATGTATGTGAGAGTTTTCTTCTCAGGGCTCAACTCAGGGGTTTCTTCGACTGGGTTCTTCCACTGAGTGCATTTTTCCGAATCCGTCACTCTTCTCTTTTTCTTTGACTGACAGTATGACATATTTTCTTGTTGTGTTTTTGATTGTTTTTGTTTATTTTGTATATTGTGTGTCATTTTGTTACTGTCAGTTTCATTTTTCCTCTTAGGTGTTTTATGAAAAGAATCAAATCAATTTAAATTTTACTGATGATTTCAATGAAAATTCATTTGGTTTGCTGTCAATTCGTGTTTTTGTTCAACTTTCAATACAACCCGCATCCCCAAAGTTCCGTTTTCGTCGCGAGAAGAGCCTGCGTGAAACGAACAACGTAAGCAAAACGTGAGTAAGAGGTCCAAGGTGAGAAAGGGGGGAGTGACGACAATCATAGCCATGGGTCCAAAGGAGGGGGACAGCACATTTTATGAACATTTCTGCGATAAAAACGTTTTCATTTTGTAAAAACATCAATAATAAAAAACTAGAAACTTCCCACCTTTGATAATTTTTGTCTCGGAAACTATCAGTCCAAAAGGAATACATGTGTATTATGCTGAAATCAAAATTTCATAATCTATTCGAATATGCAAAAAAAGGAAGAAGGTTCAATCCAAAAAAATGGCTGATGACGTCACAGCTTTCACAAAAATGGCGGCAAATATGAAAATTTTACATCAAGATTTGGAAAGGAATCTTGAAAACAAAACCGACCCGTGCGAGGGACTTTCCGATGAAAAAAACGCGAATGTTTTAATGAATTTGTTCCATACTTTTGCCCCTTACTGTATAGAGTAGGTGTGTATCTATATGGCGATATGACATATGAGATAATTTCTTCAAGTCAGTTGAAAGAAAATCACCGGGTTAGATTTCGACGCCTTTCAGGCGGAGTCGCTCTAAGCGGACCAGGGAGTATGCTTCGAGGAGTGCCCTTAAGTACCAAGGAGCAACTTGTTTGTGTAAATCACTCGCGTTTAAAAATTAATAACACCCCCAGCTCTGACGTTTTAATCAGAAAAAACTTCGGAAGCAGCGTCGGATTATTGAAATAACTAATTAACAGGTCGTTGCAGAAAATTAGATGTTAAATTTAACACCACCGCGGCTGCCGCTTCCACCGACCACGACGGATGAAGGCCGGCAATATTCCAGATTAATTAAGTTATTGTATAAATATTTTAATTAGTTTTTCGCCCAGAGTAGTAGCAGCAAAAAATGAGACGCGTAAACGGTCCAACAAAACGGCAACACTCGAAGAATAATGAATGAGACGATTTTTTTCGCATCACTTGAAAACCGACACAGCTATACGGTTTCCTTCTTCCCATTCGTGCCCCACTCCCCCATGGTGAATTAGACGTTCGCGTTGCTCTGATGAACTAATTAAAAGAAGCTTTCTTGGCGATGAATTTAACATGAGATCAGTGAAGTCCGGCGGATTTTAAACATCCAAAGCGCGAGCGGCGTGCGGCCCCGTCTTTAATTTTCAGTAAACAGGCGGGCCAGAAGTTTTCCGTTTATAAAAATTTGCATAGTATGTAACTTAGAAACTTACTATGATAATGATGATGACGATGATAATGATAATGACAGGGTGTTTACTTTTGTTCAAAAGTTGAGCGTTTAATATGTAGATGACATGCTAGGCAAAGAGTAGGACGGCAAAATGATGGTAAAAGCAAGTCACTTGGCAGTCACTCCAAGCTGGCACCACACATGTAGTATTTGCTGAATGTCCAATAACGGACGTTTACTAAAGTGCTCGCCAATTGAAATGGTCCACCCAAAAAATACAGTCACATTCAAAGTGTCATACCTTTTGAATAAATAAACTATTTTGAATCGTTTTATGTTTTATAATTAGCTCACGTATTGGACTACAACATGTCGTGAGCTGTTTTTGGTACAAGTGTTTCGTATCAATTATACAGGGCGCTCAATCAGGTACCGCAAAAATGAAAAAGTTTGAACTGGTCCCATTTCACAAAAAATAATTTTTGGTTTTCTCCAAGTGTTTCAGGGGAGTTATTATAAGCATAACTCGAATCGTTTTCAAAATTTTTTGCCTATCTGCTTAGATTACAGGGTGATCTCAAAAATGTAACCTTTTAGTTTTGCAGTAATAACTTTATTCGTTGTTGGCCGATTTTGGAAAATGAGGGCTCTTGTTGAAGCTGAAGGCTCAGGTCAGAAGGATCGAGGATCAGAATTGACTTTAGATGAAAATTCTGGAAAAGAGATCGAATCAAAAGTGACTCAAATGACAAACTTGCTAGAGATCCGGTTTAGGGAAGGTATTGAACAAATAACAACTTGTCTTCAAACAAATCGTTCTTTCTGAACATTTTGAGGTGTTTCCCATTTGTATGGGGCAAAATTGTGGCAATGAATCTAAATCAGAAATGGATGATCCCAACGAAAAATTCTGGACGTTTTTCACCTACAAATAGACGTAACCTGGGTTATGAAGATTAGAACCGGTGCCTATCTCTTTAAATGTGAAGGAAACATTCGACAAAAATAAGATAGCCTAGGTTACGTGCATTTTCTGTCGAGGAAGGTCCAGTATTATCTTCTGGAAAGTGAATTTGTAAAATGGGTCCCAGATCGACAATTTTCATCACTTAAAATCGGAAAATACCTCAAAGTGTTCGGAAATAAAAGTCTGTTTGAAGGCAGGTTGATTTTTATTTAGTTTTTTCCCTGAACCTGATTTCTAGGGTGCTTCATATTTAGGTCACTTTTGATTCCTTCGCTTTTTCAAAGTTTTTGTCTCCAGTCAGTTCTGATCCTCGAACCTTCTCATCTGAGTCTTAAGCTTCAACAAGAGTCCTTATTTTCCAAAATCGACCAACAATTGGAATAGATATAAATGCCAGACCAGAAGGTTGCATTTTTGAGATCACTGTGTAACTGGAGAAGATTAACTCAAAATTTTGAAAACTACCTCAAGGTATCGGAACAACATCTTTCCTAAAACACTTGGAAAAAACCAAAAACCATTTTTTGGTACGCCTGATTGAGCGCCCTGTATAATTGATACGAAACACCTGTACCAAAAACGGCCCATGATATGTTGTAATCCAATCCGTGAGCTAATCAGAAAACATAAAACGATTCAAAATAGTTTATTCATTCAAGAGTTATGTCACTTTGAATGTGACTAATTTTTTTGGGTGGACCATTTCAATTGGCGAGCACTTTATTTGACAAATTCCTTCAATCCACACATGTGCCAAATCGAGCTGACAACCTTTCGTGGTTGAACAATGCATAATTGCCAGATTTATTGTGAACTGCTACCACAAACAGATGATGTAATTGTTTCCTGTTGATATATAAATTCCACAATGAACATAAAGATGCTGCATTGTGTTACTTTATTCTTCCGTCATTTTTTATCATAGCTAGTGAATCTCCATGGACTGTAGGACTACCTATCAGATACAACCTAGTGCGCAAGTGGGGTACAGGTTTTTGACGTCATCAATCTTCCAGTTCAAACTCCACCTGTTGCTGCCCAAATTTTCAACATTTTATTCTAAAAAAGGCAGGGACTTTTGAAACGTGATTATACCTGTGGTGATCTCAGTTTCTACTTTCTTTTGAACAAATGAAAAAAAGTGATATAAGACCTCATTACACATAATTATATGGATCTGATTGGAGAAGGAGCAAGCAGGCTTTTTCAAATTCGCTATATCTCGACAACTGAACCGATTGAGCTCATTTTTATTTCAAAATGCTCTTTTCTTCTCTCTTCTGTTCTTTTGAAGTGTGCTTTCAATTATGTCATTTTGATAATTTTTTATTTAAAAAACGGAAGCGAAAGAAGGCCTATTTTCGAAATTGTCGGCCATTGTGGATTTTAATATGGCGCCCATTCTCTTCCATAATCTCTTTTTCTTTATTTGTTTGTATAAACTCTAATACGTTCAATTAATAGAAAATTTACTCCTGCAAAATTTTGATTGGAAGCTTCATCGATCAGCTTTATTTTCGAGATACATATTTGGGTTTGAAATTTTGGAAAACATCTCAAAATTCACTTTCAAGAGCCCAGATTTTTTTCCCTAAAAACTTCTTGTTAGTCACTTCCCGCTGATAACTCGCCGGCATAGTCTGAGTAAATTTCCAATTCCACTTTTCAGGGTTCGGCAATGGCTATAAACCATTTCCGATTCAGAGTTTGCAGGTTCAAAATTAAATTATCAGACAAAAAATTGCTTCACATTTGGGTTCGTGGGTCAACGTCAAAGAGCTTCGCAAATCCAAAAACCTCACAACAGCGAACCCCAACAGCTTTGTGAAATTGGAAAGGTCTTTTGCTCTAATCTTGATTAGATTTCCAATTATACAAATTGGTGACGACGTAATTGGAACAATTTGCATGTAGCTGACACACATGACTTTTGTTCGACGGAACAATTCTATATACTATTTTGAATGGTTAGTATATATCTATTATTCATTAACATATTAGTGCGGAAATTGCAGATCTAATAGCATAGATCAAAGGCGCTTTTGGTGTGGCGGATTTTGCTGCCATCTCGGGTGTGTTTAGAATTTCCAACAATGAGCTGTAATAGAGTTGCGCTCGAATACATGACACATGACAGAATAATAATAGTAACCCCTTGACGATAAACTACTAATTATGGCGTTATTATTGTTGTTTAAAATTGAAAAGAAAGAAAATAGAAAATATGCAACACATCAGCTTCTCAAAGCTAATTGACGTTTCTTATTTCAGAAGATAGAAAATTTCGAATTCCAATGTCATTTCTTGACGTTTATGCCGTTCCATTCTGACAACATGGTAACATTTTCCGAGGGAGGTCGAGCCAGTAGTAATTTTAAATTAACTCGTTTATCGGCTACTGGAACCAGTTTCAACGAACAAAGCATGCAACAAAATGTAGATTTTTTTGATTTTTTGATATTAAGCAACAAAAAACCAAAATAGCGATTCGACTAGACATTAGACAAGCCAATTCCCGATAGGTACCCGTTTTCTTCAATTTTTCTTCCAAATCCTTGCTCGCACACGGCAAAACCTCATACACTTCATTGTTATCAGTTTTGCCCTTAACATAGGAGCCTATTTTACTAGAGATGATGAGAGTGACAATGATTGTCAAATTTGAAAATTTTCTCATATTTTGGAAACGAAACGTTACTATAGTATGTTCACTTGTACCGTGATTCTAGTCGGCTGTGAGATTTTGTTTTTAAGTTTCCAAATCGGAAATATAGAAAATCCCTAAAACTTTGCAGTTGGCTGCTCTGGCTTCATTTGGCGTTCGTCGTTCGGACCACTTTTGGAACACAATTTTCACGCATTTTCTCTGCGGATAGACGGAACATCTTTGCGGGACGTGATATCTGGCGCTTTTTTCCATTTTATTGGAAAATGTGGTAATTTTTCGACAAATTTTCAATTTTCGCCAATGAACAAATGAATCAAAGCAGCTTTGACATTTGACAGGTGTCAAAAATATTTCTAAGCTCTTGAAGCCGGTTCAACTTTACGTGATTCAAACTAAAAAAATACTAGTCCACCGTTCAAAAAAAGGGGTCCCATCAGATCATCAATCCTTCCACCTCTTCCATAAAGAACTATTGGTAAGACAAGGAACATCCCAGCTGGCCTGCTGTTGCAGCAGGATTTACATGTAAAAAGTTTATTAAACCGAATTTCAAAAAAACCAGCTGCTCAAAGTTGCGTATTGTTGCGTGAGTACATTCAGCTTTCAATTTGCTTTCGTTTTGAACCTTGGCAGAACGAGTTTTTGTCGGCCTTGAATGGCCGCCGTCAAGATGACTCAAATTGAAGGCGGCCCCGTAGGTTTCTGGTGTCTAAATGACGTTAATACAGCTCTGCGCCCCTCTAGCCGCATTTCCACGTATGACAAGGTCAGTTTTCCAAGATTTTAATATGAATTTGATAAGAAATATGATTCCACTTCTAGAGAAGTGAGTTTCACACCAAGTAAAAAGGCGGCAAGCCAACAATGTTAAAGTAGTGAATTTTACCAGCCAAGTAGAGTCACAGTACAAGTGAACTTACTATAGTCAAAATACGACCTCGAAATCCGGAATATGCGCATGATGTCACAGGATAAGAGAGAGAAAGAGAGTACGGAAAATTGGAAGCCCTCATTATCAGCTACGTCAAATGATAACGTAGCTGGATTATCAAAGACTCCGATCACTACAAACTTATTCATTTCAAGCCGTTCATCGCTGGGGGTGACTATGAAAACTCGAAAGTGTCCTCTGCGGAAGGCTCCAAGTGATGAATGGGCGCAATACAATTTCCCTACAGCGACTTGGGACATCACAAAAACAAGTTTAGAGCTTTTTGATAACACCTGTGTGCTGACGGTGGCAACAAACCTTACTCCACGTGATAACATCAAGGGCTCAAGAGTGTGAAGGGGAATCGCGCGGAATCAGCGACGCGCCCTCCCCCTATACATGCTACAGGACGACGCGCTTTTTGGCGCGTCAGGATTATAAATTAATCCGGCAAAAAGTGTCAAAATCTCCCGCGCCACCTGCAAACAAAGAAGTTAATTAGGCGACGGCGTCGTCGTCGGCACATATCCAGCAGGCGGAACCCTAAGCAGGATTACAGTTAACCTTTCGCCATATGCGATTATCGTTGTTGTTGGACTAACAAGGGACAAACAAGAGACGATCTCGAACTAGGCCGTATACCAACTATAATTACAGCAAAGCGGTTAACTAATTAAACACCGTAATGACAGATTAGATGACTACAGTTGCCGAAGTGAGTTATTATAATGATGTTTAAACATCGCCCGCAATTAAGGACAGGGGCGCCAGCACCGCCGCCCCGATGCTCTCAACCGCCAAGCACCATTGCCAGAATCGAACATGCCTATACACGTCGCAGTGGGAGCGCGCGCTTTATTCAAATACACAATCTGAGGGATGAGAGCCACGGCACATTGCGAATTAATGATATCAGGTGAACGTGATTCGCCCATACGCAACCAGGATTATATATTAAATCTGGATGCCAATGTGCCTCTCCAGCCCATCGGTACCGCACCATATATACCACCTGCAACTCTCCTCTTTTTTGCTATCGATCTGGGGGAATCACGCGCTATTCATCATCGAAACGAGAGAACCAAACATAAAACTATTTCCATTTCGCGCTATTTGTCACACCCTCCATGTCATTATTAACTCACGAGAGACGCGCGCGCGAAAAGAGCTCTTGCGGGAGGAGAGAGGAGCGCCGGGTTCGGCGGTTCGGTATTGGAAAATGGAGTGGCGGACGCATTTAAACCCCTCTACCATTTATTTTCCCGCAAACAGCAACGAGTATTTCAGCCCGTAACCGGTACAACATCCCAATATTTCAAGAAATAATATTGCTCAACACTTCTCTAATGCGTTCTTTTGCTTTTTCAAATATTGCCCTCGTCTTGTGTATATGTGCACAACCCGCGCCACTACTTTGGCCATGAAGACGGAGCTTCCTTCCTACTCTCAAGGTTTTCGTTTTTGTGCCAGTTTGTTTTTCCAACTAAAATGTGAGTGCACTACTGCCAAGTATATAGGTAGCTAGTTCTATTTCCATTAGCGCTTTTATCAGTTCCACATAGTTACACATCAATGATTATTGCAACTTGATCAATAATCCGTCAGCTTGGACCAAATAGGGATAGGTGATATTGAAGTGTTCTTGATTTTCTTGGAGGTTCTGCGCTTGGACTAGCTACTGTACTAATCCTAGCATAATTATTGCCTAAAGAAAGGTGGTCGCGAGAAAGAAGCCGACAATATCCATGAGTGATCAAAAGTTGGCAGAGTTAAGGGCCGTTGGAAGCAATAAATTCAACTAACACAAAGAAATGTGTATCTAACGTTTCAAAGTTTCATGGGAATATAGAAAACCCACCGGCCGGTTGTCACATGGCGAGGCGAAATTTAGAAAGTGGCCGGATGTGTGCCCGCCGCAACGAACGAAACAAATTTGTTTCACCACTAGTTTCCAACAGAAAACCCGTCTAGATAAATATAGAGAGATTGCAGTTCACTAGATAGGAAATTTAATAAGGGCAAGATAGACACCACACTAGCCGGGTTTTAGATCAACGAGGTTCCGTCCAATCCAGCCAATTCAAGTTACATTATCATAGTATGTTTTATGTTCGCAAGATGCCTGAAAATTATAGACGTAAGCTAGCATAGTTTGGTGTGCCTGGAGTCAGATGGGAACGAGAAATTAGAAGCAACGAAGTAATTTGTCTCAATTAGTGCAAAAGGATTTATTAACTGGAGACACCTAACGGTGAATGCTAGAAGAGCGTGCGCCAACAAGGAGCGTACTCTCGTAATCGACTCTAGAGGGAAGAATCCAATGCGCGATCGATTGCAGGAAGAAGTCGCTCGCGCTTGGTAGAGCACTGAGATTGGCATAACTCTGAATGGCAGGGGTGGAGAAGATTTTTTGAAATGGAAGGAAGTGCAAAAAAGGGGTGGAAGCGACGAGGTCGAGGTTTTTGAAAGAGGATTCATGGCTTTTTATCTGAACTCTCAAAGATACCAGTTGTGTTTTAAAAATTAAATAGCTTCTCTGAGACTTGAAGTTTTGTGATACGTGTTGTTTTTAAAGAAGTGCAAGCGTAGGGCTCAAATTTTGCTCAAGCTCACTCGACGTGTCGAGTACTTAATTTCAGATATTTCTTTCAATCCATTTAATTGAAGAAAACATTTTAGATAAAGCCAATTCTGTGGTGGAAGTTCTCTCTTGAAAATCAAGGGGGTTATAAGTGCAAATTCGAAGTGATTCCAAAGAACTTTGATCTAGTGTTGGTAGTGTGTGTCGACCCACAAGTGCAACGGGTGCGATTGGATGTGCTCGTGAAGGTATCCCTGAAGGTCAGAGGCCCCAGGTTGAGGTTGAGTTTTCGCCAAAGGAATTTAGGAGTGGAAAAAACATCACATTCTACACGCCGATCTTTAGAAAAAAGTTGGATCCTTTTTCTGCACTAGTTGAGGTTAAAGTTCCATTAATTGCCACCGTACAGACCAATGCTGTTGAGATGAAATCAAAGCCAAGTGCTTACTAAACTTGTAGTTGAATTTTTCTGCAAAGGTCCAAGCCAAGAAGTCATATCTTGGCTTTTCCTGCAAAGTGTTTAGCCGGCGAGCTGCCAGCGTAGCTATATATCAATCGATTATTCAAAGGAACGTCAATTGGCCACTATGGGAGCAGACTTACTGCTTAATTCCGCTCATCCCAACGTCTTGATTGAAAGTTAAACTTCCCAAGGTCCAGTACCCCTCCAACGAAGTACTACCGGATCAGGTTGAAATATGATGAACGCGATCACCGAACGCTGACATCAAAGCTCCATCAAGTGAATCCAATGTCAAGCCCTTTGTGCCCTCTCGATCAAGAAGATGACCGCAAAGGCACTATGATGTCAGTCTTAGCCAATAAAACTGGCGACTGTACATCGCCCAACATGTCTTCAATGACAGCTCCTACTATTGAGGCGAGACGAACTCGCGCGTCAGACGATGAAATGAAGGGTTGTTATCCAATTCAACATAATTTCGTGGAAGGGGCGAGGCCGCAAAATCGCAAGACATCTACAGGTCTGAGTCGAGATACAAGTCGATGGAGAGCATCGTAATCATTCCCTCCAAAATATATTTTGCAAATTCCGTTCAAAGATTGTTGACCACCAGATAGACGTTTTGCATCCAATAATAGACACAAAAAGCATGTATACAGCAAACCACAAACCATCCGAGCACAAATAGACCTAATAATAACTTTCAGTGAACCTCCAGTGTCACGATACTATTTTGGTACTTTTTTGATGATAGAAATCTATGACCAGAAAAATATGGCCGACATAGTGCTGCTCGCTTGTTTGATTGCTATTTTCATGCTAGATTGAATAATGGATCTGTTCCATATTTTCGTACTTTTACTTTCCCGGCCCCACCAACATGGAGGGAAAGTATTGTAATCGTGCAGAAAAAAAGTTTTGAGATTTCACCGGATATATCCATTTTGAGGTCCCCCAAGTCGATTAAGACCATTTCCAGAATGATGTCTGTCTGTAGGTGTGTATGTGTGTGTGTGTATGTATGTGTGTGATCTTCCACGATAACTGCCGAACTGTTTATCCGATCAATTTGAAATTTGATATGCAGACATGGTTTCGCCCTGGAATGACCGGATTAGTTTTTGGCTGTCATCTGTCAAACAGAAGTATCACTATCAGCAAATGACAGAAGCTACATCTCACGGAACTTGACTTGCGATATGTCATTTGAAAGCCCTTGAAGAACTGTATTCAGAACAGTTTAAAGTATTTTCCTACCTGTTGTCTGTCAAATTATAAAAAATATCAAAGTCTGGAACTTTGCCATTATTTTATTCAAAATCTATAGGACAGATGTGAACCAAACCCGGCAGGAAGCAACATTACCAAAGAATCAAACTAATGCTGAAGTTGGAGTTTCCCACCGTTTTCCGGACAAGCGCTATGAATTTTCAAAGTTTGGCCTGGCCGAATTCAGCCGGACTTGCCTGTTCCTTGATTTTTGGCCTATTCAATTTTTTTAGCAACATAGCAACCAAACCGGTAGGTAACTACGTTTTTGTTACGAATCGTATCAATGTCAAAGTGACAACATGAACGCTGTTCTCGGCAGGTTCTCGGTGTTTTCTTTTGTATCTTCTTGCATTATTTGGGGCAACAGTGCGAACCGATCCTTTGTGTTGTTTGGGGCTCCGTAAACCCCCTTGTGTTTTCTGTAGTTTTAGCAACTCCAGTATGCTCATTCCATTGACGTATATGTACAAACTGTAATGTGTGCAGTTCCCTTATTTGATTCGGTACCAGGGCCCCATCCCCATGGTGTCTGCTGTTCAAGGCCCTGATGGGGCGGGCTGCGTAAACCCCTTTGTGTGGAACTAGCATTGCATTCTTGAGATATCACAACAGTTAACTACCTGTAGCTCCAATCAAATCGAAATCAGGTACGAAAACATAAGGTCAGCCTGGAATGACCTGATTAGTTTTTGGATAGATGATTTCGATCGCGAGTCCTCAAGGGACACATTGGGTCTGGGCTTGTCTGGATGCAGCATTGCATTCTCCAAATTCGCAACAATTGTCTTCCTAGTTCTACCTTTCGAAGTATTTTATCACTATGGAAACCTAAGAACCTGTCACTTATTTTGTAGGCTCAACAATGGATGCAGAATGATCGCATAACGCACAACTTACTAGAACTTTTTCAATCAACTTTTCAATTAAATCCAACTTCCCCGAAGGGACGCCTAAATCAAACTCATTACTGACGTCCCTGAATACCGCCGGGAAAGTTTTGTGTCGCCCCACAACAGATTTTTTTTTTTGGTTTGGCAATATAATAGTACAGTCGACCGATACATTGAAATAGGGTTCACCTTGCAAAAGGTCGCGGAGATTCGAAAATTTGCAGTCTGATACAGTTTTGTGTCCTGATTAACATACTGAGTTTTCGAACTCGGCAAGCCGCCGCTCGCTCCTCCACTTTGGAAAGATGGTGCCGAAGGACCAAAAAAGAACCAATTTTTACCAATTCACTGTTTATCATCGTCTCACCTACCGCAATGGAACCGTATGACTTTGTTGAAACTATTGATGCATTTGCTGCTACGCCAGTCCCATTCTTCGCGGTTGAAGACAAATAATTCCTTTGGAAAACATCTAGTTTTTCTTGATTTTGAAAAGATTTTTTTCTCACGCGGAAATATGACCAGCTGACCTAACTCAAGTGAATTTCGATCAGCTTCTTTCTTCCTGAGCTAGTTCTGGTCTCATAATTCACATAACATCATTTGTTGACAAGGTGCACTGCAAGAAATGTTAAATTGCCAACACCAAATTCAACGTCATTTTTTCATTTTTGCCATCGATCATGAAGCTCAATTTCAACTGGAATTGATAGCTTGGACTGTTTTCTGTTTATTCAGCATGCGATCGAATTTCGTAATCCACGTGGGAGCACAAAAAAGTCAATTTTTTTTGAGCGCGCGTAAATCTGCGAAACTGCATCTTAACACCTGAAAATAGTCGTAACCAACACAACATAAATTTGAACAATAAGGAACCTGAACTGCTTCTTCTGTCACTCATTGTTTTGGGTTTTGTAGTGTTGGTTACGACTATTTTCAGGTGTTCAGATGCCAGCTTCGCAGATTTACGCGCACTCTGAAAAGAATCTATTTTTCGATATTCCCACGGGCATTTGGGGATTCGGTCCATGCTGTATAAGCAGAAAATAGACCAAGGTATCATTTCCTGTGGAAATTAAAATCCCATGATCGATGGCAGTAATGAAAAAATGACTGTTGATTTGGTGTTGGCAATTTTACACTTCTTGCAATGCACCTTGTCAACAAATGCTGTTAAGAAAATTATGAGACCAGAACGAGCTCAAGCAGAAAGAAGCTGATCGAAATCAACCTGAGTTAGGTCAGTTTGTGATATTTCCGCATGAGAAAAAAATCTTTCCAAAATCAAGAAAAACTAGACGTTTGCCAAGGGAATTATTTCTTTTTAACCGCGAAGAATCGCACTGACGTGGCAGTAAATGCTATCAAGGGCTCCACTACAGTCATGTGGTTCCATTGCGGTAAGTCAAACGGCGATGCACAATAGATTAGTGAACAGTGGCTCTTTTTGGGTCCTTCGGCACCAATTTTTCAATGTGGAGGACCGAGCGGCGGCTTACCGAATTCGAAAACTCAGTATGTTGATCAGAACACAAAACTGTACCAGACGGCAAATTTTCGACTCTCCGCGACCTTTTGCAAGGTAGAACCTACCCATTGCCTGGACTATAAGGTCATCGGCCGATTTTCTACGTCGTGGAGTGATTTCTGGAAAAACTGATCGCAGGCTACGACAGTGCATTTTGCCTTACTTTCTCAAATTTGCATAAAAAACACCAAGATAGATGAGAAAGTACAAGTGCATGTGGGTAATTAATGCCAGAAGCCTGTGGACAGATTCACTTTTGCTGGAGCCACATTTCCGGTTGAACCCTGTGCCAATAAGAACAAATGAAGGGGGAAGAGGTGAGAAACATTTTGTGACAAAAATCTTGCTTCATGAGGAAGACAAAAATAGCCATCTTGCACAACGCCATATATGGCTACCTGGTCACCATCAGTTGTTTGGTCCCACGAGTAATGTTCACTACAAAGGCTCTGCCCGGGCCGATGAAAGCTAGTTAAAAAATAAATCATTGATTTTTTTATTTCCGTGAATAATCCGCACGACAACTAGTCTTCAATTATTCGGCAACCTTATAGCCTTCCATTGCTTGTATGAAAAATACATCCTTCTAGAGCCGTTGGTATTCTGCGTACAGAGTGAAATGTATGAAATATGGTGATTGAGTTTTGCAGTTACCTATACATTTGTAGAGTAACCAATTCGTAGGTGAAGTCAGGAGAGTATCACAACAAGCCGGTCCGAAGCAAAGATATTGCGACCATACACAGGAACCTGGAAAATACTCCCAAACTCCAATTTCTAACTGAAGAAATATTCAAGAAAATTAATAACTTGCGAGGCCAATTTCAGGATGCCAATAAGCAACGGACACTCCCAAGTGGAAGTGGTGCCCCGGGAAAACCGATGTGGTACTTATATCACCACTTCTTGTTGTTTCTCAAGAAACATCTTAAAAAAAGACAAAGGGACCTCAAACATGGTGGTCAAAGAGAACAGCGAAGAGAGCCCGAAGCTGTTGGCTGAGCAAACTCTTTCTGAAGTTCACATTGAACAAAATTGAAGAATCCAGGAGGAGTCCGTTTCGTGAACTCATAAGTCCCTAATGACAATCATATTAGCTTCTCACTGTCTGACAATGAAGATTCTAACCACCAAGTGATTGTAAGACACTTACGATTGATTTTCAGTTTGATGATAAAAGAGAAAGAACTCGGAGTCTTCTTCCTTTTCCTTGCCACAGCGCACAGCACAGCTCCTTTCCGGGGGCACAGGACAACGGATCCGTTCCAGCTGTGTAGAGTGTACTGTGGCAAGGGAAAGGAAGGAGACTTTGAGCTCTCTCTTCTATCATCAAACTGGAACCAAATGAATTTTCAACCGGGTACATTTTCAGTAACATGCAGGAGGTATCTTACAATCACTTGGTGGTTAGAATCTTCATTGTCAGACAGTGAAAAGCTCATTAAAGGATTTCACGAAACGGACTCCTCCTAGATTCGTCACTATTTTGTTCTGTGAACTTCAGAAAGAGTTTGCTCAGCCAACAGCTTCGAGGTCCCTACGCTGTTCTCTTTGGCTACCATGTTTGAGGTCTCTTGGAATTGAGGGAGAAGCTCCCTCGGAGTTTTAGGCAATTCCCAGTGCATCGATGTAGCAAAAGTTGCTCGAATCGTGCGAAAAGTGTATTTTGTTGAACGAATGGGTTGCTACTCACCGGCATGATGGGAAACACGATTCAAGAATGAGACTTTTTGGGGAAAGAGTAAAATGGAAGGGGTTTGAAACGTTGAGTTCCGAAGTGCTTTATATGAGTGTCTGAAATATTCACTATTGTACAGTGGTGAAATAGGATTCCAAGGGAGGGGGGCAGAAGAAGATGAGAAGAGAAGAATAAAGTCTTTTTCAAGATTTGGTAGTTAGGCAGTCAGTTGGTCAGTAAAATAGACTTTCTTCAATAGTAGCTCATACGTACACAATCAATACTTATAAATCCATAAATAGGTTCATGGGGAGATGTATGCGGTACAGGGAAATATTGTTGGAGGAATGTCACTAGGTTTGATTTATCATTGTTTCAATCTTTGTTTTTTTTTTGCTGTGAAGTTCTCTCTTACCTATAGTCGTCGCGGTACGGGCCTAAAATCGTCCAAGTTCTGCACTTCTAACGATTTCGATTATTTTCGGCACAGATGATCATTGGACCTATTCAAGCGTTTTGACCCGCAGCACCACCAAATTTGCCCCTCAGGAACGGAGGGGTGGGGGTATCTTCAGAATTTGAAGCTCCAGGTCTAGTATGGTCCAATGAAGACCCACAAAGGCAAGTGAGTAGTCATTTCCGAATGATTTTCATCCGCTGATGTCGATTCTTACGTGAAAAATGAGTTGCGCAGTCATTTGGCAAAGATAATTGGTAATAATAAGAGATAAAGATGAAATCAAGTGATCATCTACTGAACTCTGTAGGAACTTGTTTTTTTGTGATAAATACATGAAACTTGGTAGGGCTGTTCATTATTACTTATTTTTCAAATATGGAGGGAGCACCACGCGTTCCGACGCATGAAGTCGCGACGCAATGTCAAAAAACATAGTGGTCGTCATTTTCAAAATAGTCGATATATTATCATAGTTTATTTGATTTCTTTCATCAAACCATATGCTTTCGAGATTCAATAACATATTTCTGTCGACTTGGGGAAACGGTGGGCTACCAGTGGTAAGTCAGGTGTCTGCTAGAGGGAGCTGTGAGGTTTCTTTACCCCCAAATTTCCACGGTCAACATCTTCGGATAAAACTATTTTTAAGTTTGTCCATACGAATAATTATGTCATCTGGTCAACATTCTCCATGTTTCGTCCTTCTAAGAACTCCTCAGTATGGTTTATACAGTTTTCGCAACCGCGCGAGATCATTCAGACCACCTAGTAAAGTAACCGATTCTGGTTCTGGAATACCGTTTTGTTTGAAATTAGTAGACAAGGAGTAAATGCAATTTCTGTGATTCTAGTGTTAGGGTATGAATAAAGTCTCGGATATGAATGAAGTAAATACGTCTGAAAAAAGCACCAATATCAAAATCTTGAATTCTTGGATTCGATTCCCGGCACAGTGCTTTGTGCTATAGAAACAAAGTTTCTCAGCTTGTGATATTTGGGAATCAAATTCAGCAAACTCCTATGACATAAGAAATTCCGATAAGGATAAAAACAAACAAATAAACAAACAATAATGGTTCAATCATTTGATACGGTCTCATACAAAGCGATTTCTTTTTTCAGTACGGTGGCATCAATATCAACAGGCGATTACTCGTTATAATAATTTATAGTTTAGTTTGTGAGAGTTGTGTAACCGAGTATGTACACAATATGGTACAACATTAAAGATCACTTTTTTCCAGTACCTAATCAAAAGTACCTTTCTGAGTGCCTTTCATTTGATCGCTAGATCTGTATAAACATACTGAGGAGTCCCTAGAAGGACGAAACACGAGAAATGTTAACCAGATAACATATTCGTATACACAGACTTCAAAACAGTTAGTTTTATCCTCCGTTTTATCCGAAGATGTTGACCGCGAAAATTTGGGGGTGAAGAAACCTCACAGCTCCCTCTAGCAGACACCTGACTTACCACTGGTAGCCCACCGTTTCCCCAAGTCGACAGAAATATGTTATTGAATCTCGAAAGCATATGGTTTGATGAAAGAAATCAAATAAACTATGATAATATATCGACTATTTTGGAAATGACGACCACTATGTTTTTTGACATTGCGTCGCGAATTTATGCGTCGGAACGCGTGGTGCTCCCTCCATATTTGGAAAATAAGTAATAATGAACAGCCCTACCAAGTTTCATGTATTTATCACAAAAAACAAGTTCCCACAGAGCTCAATAGATGACCACTAGATTTCATCTTTATCTCTTATTATTACCAATTATCTTTGTCAAATGACTGCGCAACTCATTTTTCACGTGAAAATCGACATCAGCGGATGAAAATCATTCGGAAATGACTACTCACTTGCCTTTGTGGGTCTTCATTGGATCATATCAGACCTGGAGCTTCAAATTATGAAGATACTCCCACCCCTCCGTTCCTGAGGGGCAAATTTGGTGGTGCTGCGGGTCGAAACGCTTGAATAGGTCCAATGATCATATGTGCCAAAAATAATCAAAATCGTTAGAAGTGCAGAATAATTTGGTGTACCGCTACGACTACTATAGAAATGGGAAAATGGGAAATTTTGGTTCATGTATGCTTACTTTTTTTATTTATTCATTTTGGTTTGTATCTGGCTTACTTTTTCTGATATTGAGTTTTGTTTCTTCTTGAACTCGTGTTCTTTATTATTTATATTATAATGCGAACGATAAACCTTTATTTATTTATCTATTTATTCAAATCCATGAATATGGAAAAGTAGAAGTCTATTTTTATATCTATTTTGCAGGTTCTCCTTCTTTGAAATTCAGCTGCTCGTTACTGTGCGACTTTCCAGGAATGATTTTCAAATAACAACCTACGTACCTATACCAAAGTTTATGTGGGATTAGGGAGAAAATGATCGTCCTTAGAGGCATAAAAAATACATGGGCATGAGGGTGTGTGAGAACCAAAGCGCTTTCTCAAAGCTCAAAGCTCATTACTCGATTTTGCTCCATCATAATTCAAAGGGCGTTTCTCGTGTATAACGAGCATGTGGAGAGCAATATTTCAAAATAAAAGAATACACAAGTAGGATGCGTCTTAGGTATCAAGTGATGGAAAAGAATTGCCGCGTTTTCTTTGACCTGATGTTCCTCCATGCACGGCGCGCACACACACACAAGAAAGCTTCTGTTTGTTACGCGACCCACACCTACGCATCGCATTCGATCAATGTGTAAATAAACAACAATTTTCTCTGTCATAAGATACATCATAATACACACGCGCTGCTGCTTGCTTATTACTCTCTTAAATATCTTTTTACCTGGATGACGTCGTCGTCGTAAACAAAATCATCTCTCTCCCGCGTTCGATACAATAAAGACGCCCCCCCCCCTTTTCCATCTCGGCGCAGGGTGGTTCGTGCATTTTGTCAACATAATTTCATTACAATCGGAGTTAATTAAATTCCAATTTCAATGGAGCGAACGCGTTCTTCCGATGGTGAACTTCCATAAATTCGCGATACTGTAAAATTATATTGTAATAATAAGTGAGTATGCTCACCTTCTTCAGAACTCTTGCTTTGCCTTAGGACTTTTTCAATTGGTGTAACAGGAAAGAACGATGCAAAAACGCACAAACTCCGGCAGGCCAGAGGCCACTACCAGACACCCCTCAATGACGATGACGCATCTAAGTTTACGCTAAGGCTAAGACTTCTAAAAGCATTGTCTAGAAGCATCTAGACGCGAAACGGAAGCTGAAGACGATTTATTTAAGTTTGGATCCTCGCGCCTCAAAACTTGCTCCCAGTATACGGTGATCATTTGAAAACTATCCACCTGCAATAACTCCCGATTCCTAGTCAGTATTTTTTCAAGCAAAAACAGGTCGATTTTAATATCGAAGGAGACATCTATAACAAACATCGGCAAATTTCTATCTCCAGCCCCCTCGTTCTCCCTTATCCCAACATTGAAATTTCAAATGACACAACCTACCTTGCGATACATCAAACTGAAGAGAATAAAATTTTCTTCATGAAAAAAATATTTTCGAAATTTTTAATCCCACCCCTTCTTCCTAAAAATTCTCTGAGTGACCCATTCAATATTCTGGATTTCTGAACCCCTCAATTCTCTTTAGTTTACTCAGCATCGTCTTAAATAGCATCGAAGAAGAGGATTTTCGGTGAAAAAAGTGCCGCCCAAACTTACCCCATTGCTCTCCCCCACCTCAACATCAAACTTCAACAAAACATCACCTACTTTGTGATGCATCAAATTGAAAGAAATCAATTTTTTTTTTTCTGAAAACATTTTTTCTATAATTTTCAACCCCTCTCCCATCAAATAGGACCTTTGGAGTATTTTAGGAGGGAAACAGGGGGTTTTAAAAATTTCTAAAAATAATTTGTCAATGAAGAGACTTCAATTTCCTTCAATTTACTGTATCACAAAGTAAGTATCGTCATTTTAGATTCTTAAGGTGAAGAGATTCTTAGATCTCAACGTTTCAAACCTCTTTTATTTTACTCTCTCCCCAAGGCTCTCCTTAAATCGTGTTCCTAGTCACACCGGTGAGTAGCAACCCACTCGTTCGACAAAATACACTTTTTACACGATTCGAGCAACTTTTGCTACATCAATCTACTATACAGGGTGTTTCAGTGACCTTGCATAATACTTCTGGAAGTGATTCCTCTAAAAAAAAATAAGTCGAAAAGTAAGAGTAAAATTTTTTCCCCAAGTGCTCCCTGCGGGAATTACAGCTCCTCAAAGGTACAAAGTGCAACAAAGTTTTCAATTATTCAATAAAAAATTTGTTTAACTTCGTACCTTTGAGGGGCTGTAACTCCCTTAGGAAGCATTTCAGGGAAAAATTTTACTCTCACTTTCAGACTTATTTTCTTGAGAGGAATCACCTCTCAAAGTATTATGCAAGGTCACCGAAACACCCTGTATACTGGGGATTGCTTAAAACTCCTAGGGAGATTCTACCAAAGTTCCAAGAGTAGCCGCTTCGGATATTACTGACCAGAAAAGAGTCTCACTATACACTGACTGAAGACTTCGAGGAGCCCAACGAACTTCAAATTTTTTACCTACATCGACTTACTCAATACTTTACATTTCCATTACCAGAAACTGGAAGTCTTTTACTCATTGCACTCTTTACCTATTTTACTGACCAGAATGAAGCCTCACTGTCCTTGGTGATCGAAATGTAGAGGAGAAATGGGTTAGTCGGTACACAAAATTTGAATATCGTTGGTCTGCTCCTTGGATTGTTAAGTCAGTGAGAATTTATTCTGGTCAGTGAAATAACTGTAATGTATGAACTGATACGTGATGTCGGTGTAGGTGCAGGAGAGTCAAGTGGTCTGTTTGACTAGTATAATTATGACTGCTTATGCATTCCCCGTACCTACATACATTGAGTACCCTATGAATCTCTCTCTATTAGGTAGTACAATGGGTAGTACTCCATCAACATCTTCCCTTTAATAATATATAAATTAATATCATATTATAATTTTTTCAATGGCGGCTGGTGAGGGAGGGGTCAAGGGCGGCGCCCCCCCCCCCCCCAATGCTAAAGGCGGCAAGAGATTTTTATCGGTAGGAAGACATGGAATGAATGCATTTTATTGATTATACTTATTCCAAAGATTTGGTTTAGTGCAAAAACGTTCAGTCATTGGTCAATTAATATTTCAACAAAATAATTCTGAGCGATCGCACGGTCGAAGAAGTTCGTCTTGGGCTCCGCATTCGGCGCCCACCGCCGATGCGGTGATGCCGGGGTGCACCCGCGCAAAACATGTGCCGTAACCATGGCAACGCGAGACGCGACTCCCGCTCTATACTGCAGATATGGGCTCCGTTTCTCGAGCCCCCAGCCAATTGAAATAATCGATCTAATTATTTATGTACTCTTCGATCAGTCAACAGTTTGCAAACATGAAGATAGCTGACCTAAAAAAGTTACATTTAGGTCATCAAGCCTACAAGAAGAAATAAATGCAAAAAAAACAACGGACGTCCGATTACAACATTGATTTACTGAATATACCTAAAGCAAATCGAACCCGCAAGAATAGGTATATTCGTGGTGCATTAACTCACACGTAATTTTGACAAAACAGTAAATGCTAAAACTTCATATGGTTGTGAAGTTGTGGTTGTTCATATGTGTGACAAAAACTTTTTGTCTCGAGTTTCGTCATTTCGCGAACTGAGAACTGTTCTATCTGCACTCTTTGTAGAAAATGTTTTTCGAACTTCGAATCAACAAAACATGGACGAAATGTTTCATGATTTGAACAATTGGATCAGAAACGGGAAAGGAATAAAAGCCTCGTTCTCTAGTTTCTGATCTAATATTGTTCATATCAGGAAACATTTTGTCCATGTTTTGCTGGTTCGAGAGAAATTTTCTACAAGAAGTGCAGATAGAACATTATAGTTCTCAGCTTGCGAATTTGTTATTAACTTGAGCCCTCCTTGCAAAAAACTCACGAGCCGCCACTGAATTTTTTCCTTTTATTTTCTAACGCGATCTTTCGAGACTCTTCCCATTAGGTCGCAGTGTACAAGTGCGGAGCTCTGGTGTATTCCAGAACGTGCGTGTAGGCTTCAACCCGTGGAACTGAATGGAAACTTCAATGGTGGGTCAAGATACATCAGTCCATTTTGGCGGAGGTGCCGACATTCCAGAACACACGGGAAGCACGCGAAAGGTGTGTGATTATTCAAAAGTCGTCTAGAAATCGTATGCCGGGTCACTGTGGAATTCGCTGGAGGACGATGGAAAGCTCGAGAATGCTAGTCGGAGGAATATATGAAGCACCGTCCTTGGCCTAGACAGTCAGTATTGAATGCGATTTAGATTGACTTAGATTTTTCTCAGAACTATTTCTCTTCTCCATTGCTTGAGATCACATTTTATGGAAATCGGAAGTTTCAGAATTTTATTCCGTTTTCTTGATTTTGACCTCCATTGAGAATTACCCCAGTTTATTGATTGAAATTTTTGTAAATCATACCTCCATTAACTATTCTTTTATGGAAAATCTAAAATTCCGGAAGTTTACATTATTTTCTCAATTTCGATCCCCCAACCCTCTCGATAACCCTCTCGATAGGAGTAGCAGCGGTACCAGTGGCGCAGCCAAGGGGGGGGCTAGGGGGCTATAGCCCCCCCCCAGACAGTCTCGCTTTTTCACCGGAGCAATGAAAAATTTTTACCAAAATAAAAAATATTGTGTTCGACTGTTACCTTCTTTATCATTTAGAAAATAGATCATTAGTCTCTCTGTGTAAGAGTTTACTGCGACTGGATTGCGCGTTTTTTTTTTCAATTGGTGCGGAGAGAGGAACTCTTTCGGTTTAAGGACGTAGTTGAATTGGTAAGATAAGCGTTGCGGAATCAATCCCTGTGGGTTTATTTCTTGACAGAATCTCACCATTTAGGTTTCTTCCGAAAGCTACAAGGATGCACTTTGGTTTGAGCCTATTGGCATTTCCAAAATCCAGAAATCAAATATTCATCCAAAAATAAAGAAAGAGATATTTTTCGATTTTGGAAATGTCAATGGGCTCAAACCAAACTGCATCCTTGTAGCTTTCGAGAGAGACCTAAATGGTAAGATTCTGTCAAGGAATGAGCCCACAGGGATTATTGATTCCACAACGCTTAGTTCACCTACCGATGTAACTCCGTCCTTAAGCAAATATACTCACCTACCTATCAGACTTATTTTGTAAGATCTCGTTCACTAACGACTCGTTAGCGAACGATTACCGTTCAGACTGCCAACTAACGACTCGTTAGCGAACGATTATCGTTCAGACTGCCACTATCGGAGATCTAACAAGAGCACGAAAAACCGTATTTCGTGAACAACTGCGTTCGGCCGTATCGTTTGTATGTGCAGAACGATCGTGTATGACGTATCTACTGGCTGCGCCACTGAGCGGTACACTCCTAATATTAGAAAAAAAACCGCAAATTGTGATAAAAGGAAGCAATTTTGCACAGTTGTTCTTGGGAGGATTCAGAAGGATTTGGTCCGCAGCATTGATCGCGCAGGCCTGCCAGGCTCAAGGTGGCGTTGTTTTTTCAAAATGGCGGAAATTTGATTTTAAAAGTGTTTTTTTGGCGGGTCCAAGTGAGGACTCGTTTCTGACAATTCGATGCTGCTTGATGCATTGGTGATCACAGAATCTCAATCAAAATACGCGTTCATGCCACTGCGGCAAAAAATTGAAGAAAATATTTATTTCAGAAGTAAAAAATGAACCCGAAAGTATGTCGTTGAAGGGGCGTTATTTTCAGTTGACTGATGATCTTCGAACATGACTAGGATATCCCTAGGTCACTCAAACGTTATGCTTGCCCATGTGACCCAATATCTTGCGGTGCGATAAGATTATACGCAAAATTACAAAATAAGTAGGTTCCAAAATTTGTGAGTTCTATGTTCAACATTGTTTCTGAGCTTGATAGATGAATTGTATATGATAAAGCAGGTTGAGAATGAAGGCTGCCAGGTGTTAGATGGGGTAGAAGATAGAAGATGACTAAACTCATTTTCTGCTAATAAGTATGTATTGCGTTAGCGAAATGTAATGGGGGGCATTTTTCTCACCATGTTATTGTTGATGAATGTAGGAATTATCACCAGGTAGATATCATTAGACAAAGGATTGGAGTTGCAGAAAACAATTCACCATAGAAAATACCATTGGAAAATTGTTGGAAAATGTTCAAGAACAATTTATCTCTTGTTTAAAAAAATATCAGTGGAAATCTGTTCACGGGATGAAAAGTTGAAAATTTCTAGTTTTCCCAGAGTGGAAAACTCGAAAACTCTTGGTCCGATTTGAAAAATGTTCTCCTCAAAAATTAATTCAATCCTTCCTCCAGTTATGACTCGCAGCAAGTCTCCACCTAAAATAAATATTTCGTGGATCTTACCCCATGTCGAAATTTGCTCTGCCGTTTTTTTTTTATTACGGAATGTGCGATTTCATTTTGGGAAAATCACCGCCGGAAAACTGGAAATGCGTCGCATTTGAAAATAGGCCTACACGACACCCACGGTTAACGGTAACCCACTCAACGGTTATCAGTTGAAACTTTATGAAAACAGTCGATCTCCGGGCAGGAAAGAGCGTCTCAATAAAATCCTGCATCAAACACGGGTCGTCCTGGCCAAAACCCGGGTAAGCGGCCCTCTCGGGTGCTAACGGCTAGGAGAAAATTCAAAAATTCGTAACGTCCGACTGCCAAATGGTGGAGAACTGCAACTACAGGTCTGATTTAATTTCTATGTTATGTTGCTTCTTGCCGAATTTGGTTCCAATATAGCTGATAAATTTTGAATATTTGAATGTCAAAGTTTCAAATTTTGAAATTTCTATTTCTAGATTATTAACAAGTGACACTTGGAGGAAAACTTTCAACTATTCTGAATAATTGTTTCAAGGTCTTTCAAATGATGTATATCAAGTCAAGTTTCATGAGATACAGCTTCGATCATTTTTTGATAGTGACACTTCGATTTGACAGATGACAGCCAAAAACCAATCAGCTCATTTGACAGCAAGACCCTGTATGTATGCTAAATTTCAAGTCTATCGAATCAACTGTTCGGCAGCTTCCGTGTCAGAACGTTTTCCCTGCATCATTCGGCATGAACGCGTGTTCTGATTGGAGTTCTGTGTTGACCAATGCACAAGGTAGCATTGAATTGTCAAAAACGAGTCCTCACCCGAACAATTCCCGCCAAAATAGTACTTTTTAGACCGAATTCCCACCATTTAAAAAAAAAAACGTCATCTTGAGTCTGACAAAACTGCGCAATCAACGCTGCGGGCCAAATCCTTTTGAATACTCTTAAGAGCAACTGTGCGTAATTTCTTGCTTTTATCACAATTTGCGGTTTTTTTTGCCTACCACTTCGACTATACCCCAATTCACAACTTGTATTTTCTCAATTATTTTTCCCATGATCACAAACTCAATTTGAACCAGTTTCATGAATTTCGGAATTTTTTAGGCATTTTTTGAATTTGGGTCTTATTGGGGGTGTGGGGGAAAAACTGTCTACAGGATCCTTCCATTGAGCTTGGTTCGGTCGTTTTCTTAAGAGCTCCTTTACTTAATCCAAAAATGTGCAATAGGGAAATCACCGATTATTCCGTAACCGTTGAACAAAAAAGTCGTAGAATGTGGCTTAATATGCATGAGAATCGTAGTATAGAACTGGTACTTGGATTTGTTGATTTTTGATTTTTGGATTTGGATAATTTTTTTTCTTCTAATTTTGAAACTAGTACTAAAATTCTCAATTCGTAGGTCACCCACAAAGAAATCGATTGTGATGGTGGATGAGAAGTAGGTTTTAAGGAGAGTGACAGATAAAACCAGATTTTCTTGGGACTGAGGTTCTGCAGTCCCCTGAGACATCTTGAGCCACAGGGCTGCTTGATGTGGTTGTATACGCAAAGTTTGTCTTGCACCATGCTGGAAGCTCAACCTGGTAAATGTTTTTCTTCAAATTTTTCAATCAGATCCCCCTCCCCGAAGGGACGTTTTGAAAAAGTCATCAGCTACGATGATGGATACCGCCGCGAAAGTATTGTGTCGCCACAGCAGATTTTTTTAGTTTGACTAAAGCAATCGACGGAATGGATTGCACCCACAAGCAAGGGTGCGTGCACTTGTTATTTTAATCGGTCCAAGCCAGCAGACCGGTAAGAATCTGTCCTTTGTTTAATCGCACAAAACAAAGCCCATTGTGGATTACGGTCCTTATCTCGGACCGGATTTATACGACCAATTGTGCGCAATTTTGCACGTGGGAGCAATCTAAAACTATCATTGCTGCACATCTCCTCGGTGTCGGGAAGAGATGAGATTTTTCCTCTTCTCCAACACCCACCCGCGCAGCCCCCGCAGTCCCTTACATTTTTTCCTTTGAAAGATTATCGCACCCTGAGTTATGCGTCTGGTTATCGCGTTGCAGGTTTTCTTATTTAGGAGGTCCGCGCGCTCGCGCGCGATCTGCCAGATATATACGGACAAGGCGAACAAAGATGATGGTTCTCCACTTATCACAATAATATGGACAACTCCCCCGGTCGTTTTTTCATCCTCGACGGACGCCCGGGCTATAAGGAAATATATGAGCCATAACGAAAAAACAAGCGTAGGCCCCCGGTTTACTTTCGTTTTGATAGATGAAGGTTTTTTATGGCGGGTTGCGGTCAGACTCGGCTGATTATGTGTGTATACGGGCACCATACAGCATACAGGCATCCAGTTCTCTGGTTGTAGTAGCTTTTTAATCGGATTAAAGGATAGATAGACAAATCCTGTTTAGAGGATTCTGTTCGAACTTTTAATCATCGCCAGGCGCCAGGCTCTCGCCTCGCACCGCATCATGCAAACATCGAACAGCAACGCGTCTGAACGTGATGTGATGTGTCGAAAAACGTATTTGCGAAGTTTAATTACCAGCGCATTCTGGTATGAGGATTGGACCGCGGATTGAACATAGGCATCAGGCATACACACATTCGAAACACAGAGCATACAAAATCACATGATTGTATGTTTCTGTTTTCAAAATGTTATGATGATGAACCTTTATTTTGACGCAATTGAACTTTGATTATCTGGGCCCTGCCAATACCATCTGTACCTACACACGTGCGCTGGGCTCAAGGTCGGGGGTCGAGAAGCAGAGGGAAATTTTTATGCCTTTTGCCTGTTTCCGAGAAAAAAGCGCGGAGTACGATGGAGCAAAGTCAGTCAGCTTCTTGGAGAGCCACATTGTGTTCGTTTTCTTTGTGCGTTTTTGTAAGTAGATACATTGATTTTCATGAATTGCTTATTACTTTTGGGTTTGCTAGACGCTTTTTTGACCACTGTTGGATTTAATTTGCCAATTCACTGCTGAATTCTGAATATGCTGAACCAAATATACTTCAATTATTTTCAAAATGATTATTCTAATGTATTGACCTCTATGTACATCTCAAAGTAGTTGAATTAAGGCTCAAAAAACAACACGTTCAGCAAAAATATGACCGCATGTAAGGCGAACACTATCGTTATAGTGCGATCAGAAATGACAGGTTAAATAAATGACATGTACCTAAACAATGACAATGTGACAACGTTGCCTAATGTCAGCAGCTGTGGTCCCGCTTCTATTTCATTGATTGATGAATTGAGGCGCGTATTCAGTCGATTCAAACAGATGGATTCTGACGAGCTTAATTTCTAGTTTTTTTCCTGGGCAGATTTTTTTCATGTTCTTGAACTATTCAGTATCAAATTTTATCTACTTGAGCATCGATTCACGCTGATAGAATCGCATTTTGGGTTTTCGTATAAGACCCCATTCTCACTCCTATGTTTGTCAGATATTCGGTGTAGGTATTTTTCAGGATCCGACTAACACCACCCATATTTTGTCTTTTTTGGGTTTTTATGCATTGTTAATGATTTTAATATGCATTGTTATGCACTGTTCATTGATGTTTTTCCGATCTTGTTTTACTGATGATTGCTTACACTGGATACCGGAGCTTATCAGTGAGTTTTTGTCATCCATTTGTCACACCACATTGCGAGTCATTTTCTTCGGGCATAACTCAGGGGTTTGTTTGGCGAATTCTTCCGCTGAGTGCCTATCTTCCGAATCCGTCACTCTCCCTAATCATTGACTTGACAGTTTGACATATTTTATCTTATTGTTCTCAATTGTTGATTTGTTTTATTATTGCATTATTTTGTTATGTTTCGTGCTGTTGTGTTTTTGCTTGTTTTGGTCCTTTTGTTCATTCTGTCAGTCACATGTTGAGTGTTTTGAGTAAAAAAACATAAAAGAAGATTTTTTTGCACTTATTTTGCTCTGAGTAAGTGTAACTTTCTGTGCAATGAACGTGTTTTATCGGACTCCACCTTCTTCCCCCTCGGGTCGTTTTACTCCGGAACAAAAGCGGGCACAGCAAAGAGCTAAAACGATCACAGGCCAAAAAATAAAATGTCAGGGAGAGGGGGGGGGCGTATCATTACAGAGTGGTGCCGTGACCAGGATTGTTTAAGGTGGGGGGCGCTGTGGAGAGAAGCCAGGAGTGTTCCAGAATAAAGATTGTTCAGCAAGTTTTTGTTTTTGTTTTTATCGGATTGTTCACGGAGGAAGGAAGGATTGTTCGGAGGAGAAATGGGGATTGTCCAAAGAGCGATTTTTTTTTGGTAACTCAGGAATGTTCAGGAAGGGGAGCGAGGAGAGCAGTTCTGTTTCTATCAAAAACAGGAATTGTTGAAGGGGGGAAGTGTTGGGGGCGGAGATTTTTGTTTTGTCAAACTATGTAGACCAAGAGTGTTGAAAGAAGGAGGCGAGATTGGATATTTTGTTTTTGTTCTTGTGTAAACCATCTACTGCTGAGTTTCATTGTGTTCCATTATTGACAAGTTCAATCTTGTGGACGCTTGTAGGTACCTGAGATTGAAATGAGTCTTCTGGGAACTGATTCCCCACATTACAACTGGAGAGAAGATTCGACTGTCCCCAACATCCTCGAAAATGCCAGAGCACTCATTGGAGGGTCTCTGCCGAATCAGCAGCCTTGCTGAATCATAAACGTTTCATGCTTCGCGAAACATGGTCGAGCAACACCGGATTTGTCGCAGCCACACAACATCATTGACCTGAGATGCTCTTGGCAATGGGGTACTTTCACAACTTTTTTTTATTGGCTCAATGGATAGTATGGTACAAAATAATGTACCCGTATTTTTTCTTTTTCCTAAATTCCCAAAACTGCGGCCGTGATGCGTGTTTTAAAAATATAGTTGTGACGTCACAAATATACAAAAAACTAGAACAGCATTGTTGGATCAAAAACTCAAAAAACTGTTAGAGTGGCATAACCATATTTGAAAAATACAGACATGGAAATCCCACTGCAGTTTCCCAACTGTTACCAACCATTTAAAAAAAAATCGAAATTTTTTTTTTCTGGTAACCAATGGATATTTTTTCTGGAAATTTCCAGGAAATACTCTTTATTGCTTTGGTTGATGATTGAAAGTATTTCCAGTCAAATCTATTTTATTGGCAAGTACCCCATTGAACCGGTGACACCCTCTTGCAAAACATCACCACTGTCATTTCGCACTACCTCACCGCCATCTTGTTCGAGACAACTGGCTTACCACTGAACAAAGAAAAATCTTCTCCGACAAAAAGAACAGCAAAACATCTTTGTTCTCTTGCTGCCTGACACGGCAACAATTTTGGCACCGAGAAGAGCAACGAAACATCATTATCATCTTCCCTCATGATGAAGAAGAGATTGACCTGAAGTCAACTCAACATCGCCATTTGTCCACAGTTTTAACTGAATACATCACCGCCTAGTTCCAATAAAGCGTCTTGACTAAAGCAGAAATTAGACATCAAATGCAATCTAGGGCTTTCCGTCTCTTGTCTGGTGCCGAAGAGATTTGCTTGTCTAAGAAGTCGAAGCCATTCTCACCAAAATCTGGATCCTTGCTCATTTGGTCGACTAGGGGCGTTGCTCCTATTACTGAACCACGGACCTGAACGTTCTGTCAAGTTCCGTCTGGTTCCTGGTGCTGACAGTCCACAACAGTTTTATCATACAATATACTACACCACTGCAAGCATGTTGGATTATGCGATTGTTTACTGATGTTTCTTCGATTTTGTTACTTCAATAATTGCTTACACTGAATACCGGAAATTATCAGTGAGTTTTTGTCACTGAATTGTCACACCACATTTAGAGTCATTTTCTTCGGGCGTCAATCATTCATCATTGATTTGTTATGTTTCTTGCTGTTGTGCTTTTGCTTGTTTTTGATAATTTTGTTCATTCTGTTATCACACGTTGGGTGTTTAGAGAAAAGAACCATAAAAGACCATGTTGCACTTATTTAGCTCAGAGTAAATGTAACTTTCTGTGCAATAAGCGTGTTTCATTGAGCTCTACCTTCTTTCCCCTCGAGTCGTTTTTTACTCCGGAACAAAAGCGGGCACAGCGAAGGGTTCAGACGATCACAGGCAAACAAATTGAATGTCAGGAGATGGGGGGGGGGCGTACCATCACATTTCGCTTTTTGAAAATCTGAATATAGATAGCATCATCCATACATCTTTCTTCAAGGAATTCGCATGCCAAATTTGAATTTTTTATTTAAAAAAAAACATACAAAAATGGTCTCTACTAATTCACTCTTCCATGTTCACGGGACTTGGTTTCAGAAGTTGGGTGCAACTTGGTTGGTTCAACTGGGAAACCAAGATTCGAAAAATGTATATCTCAAGTCCCCAGCGTGGGAATTCGGGTCCTCAGGCCCACCGACTATGGAACTTTGAATACCTATCACATAATAGTCGATACCGTAATTTAATGATCAAATTTAATATTCAATGTGGATACTGCTAGGGAAAAAGTGCATTTTCTAAAGTGCATCAAGATATAAAATTCAGGAAGGGAGTTATCATACCTACTACCCGCCGATTCCATCTATCCAACAGGTTTGAGCAACATTAAAATAGCAAACAAGTGCATAAGAACGGGGAAAACATGCATAATGCATGGGAATCCGGCGTTTAATCAAAACTTTCGATGTCTTCGTACCGCGGCAAGATGGAGTTTTAATGCCAAACAGCAAAAATGCAGTTTGCTTCGGTTCTCAAATTATTTGCGGTTTCAAGCAGAAATAATCTACCTCTACTCACTTTCAAAAGTCTGTGCTCTCGTCTGTGCCCCTTCCCACTGAAATTATTCCATAGTGCAGAGTCGTGGAACGGACCGAACTTTGCAAAACCATACTTTGGAGACAATATGTCATCAAATGAAGTGTAGGTAGGTCTCGTTTCTTCTTTTGATAGTGTGGGTTCTCAGTTCTGGCCCACATTGTATAATCATTTACGTGCATAGTGCGTTATTCCGCGATACATAATTTATATATTTCGACGAGGTTTGCAAGTCAATCCACTGTGTGTGTAGTATAATGTAGGGGGCAGATGTGTGTGTAGGTATAGGTACTCAACCGCACCAAACTGGAAGAAAAAAAGTCTTGAAACTTTGAACGGAAAATAAATAACGTTGAGTGAAATATGGTGTATTATGATTGGTCGATAAATCTGGATTTGGAACAGGGACGATGGAAAAAATCTATATAAGTATAAAGTTGGCATGGTATTTTATTGCCACGCGGCCAAAAGGATTCGTATATTGGCATGTTGCTGCTGCTGGGTTAAGCGAAAGATTTATATAAGAGAGTTTTCAAAATGTTGTTGCAGCATAGTCTTTGTAAAGCACTTTACATCTAGAGCAGGAATCAGTTTTTGAGATATCGATTGGTGATTTGTGCGACTTAGGTTCAAAAGGCAAAACTATCGTTACCCATCTTTTCTTGAAATTCTGGAAAAATACACGAAGGAAGCTGCGTTTCTTCAGACTACAATTGCGACATTGAAAACACTTTTGTCAATAACTATTTTTTCTATACAGATGCTCATTAATGTCTGCAAGTACCTAAGTACAAGTATAGTCGGTAGCAGTGTGGGGCAGGAGCTGAACGTGCAGCATCGATTCCATGATGAAATATTCCATCTTCCATCGATAAAACAGCACGTTGACATTTTATCGCGATAAAATCATAGAATATTATCATCAAATACCAATCGAGCTAATGAGTTTTATCGGAAATTTTTGAAACTTTGCCTCTCAAGGGTTGTTTTCATGAAGCAATTCAACTAGTGGTGCTGGTCTATTATTTATCAAAAATAAAGACCCTCGTGCAAAGTTTCAAAAATTTCATTACATACGATAATAATTAATTATAACAAGTCCAGTTTAATAAGAGAATATAACCGATTTAAAAACAGCTACCCCTGTTGACAGTGGTTTATTGTTGCAGCTTTCAGCCAAACTGTCGGAAAATTATTAGCCCAGGAAAGAAATGCAAAATTTTGATGAAACCCGGAATAAATAAGGAAAATCTGAAAATTTGAAGATCCCTTCAGAATTTGATGTGGAACAACATACTGAAAGTCTCCATCGGTCCGAAGCTTGGCATTTTTTCTGTGGGAGGTCGAAGGTACAAGAAGTTACCATTTTCAAAGTTGGTTTTTTTTTGGTGATTTTTTCATTGGACTTTATATTTTCAAGGTTGATAAACCCAATGCAATGGTTACCAGAAAGTGTGATGCACCAGTGGCGTACCAGACGGCTGGGAAGTAGCCGAGGTGCGATTTTTCATAAAGTCGTATGGTAAACCGTGACTAACAGTTTTCTTGACATGTTTGGTATCATTTCTTATCAAATCGCACATTCTGATTTCACAAGTAGGTGTGAAATTCTGACAAAGACATGTTCAAACATGTCTTGATCAACAAATTTGATGCTTTGTAGCTCTAGTTCCATCAGTGTCCAATGTATTTCTAACTATGATTTTGATTTGAACAGTTGGTTTGGGCTATTTTACACACAAATATCATTCGCTGATTTCCTTTTCCTGTTTTTAAAAAGTCACTAAGTGATTTTGTTCCTTGAGATGTATCATGCTGAACCTTGATCTGATAAAACGTGCTATTTCACAAGAAAGATTAGGCTACGATCAGAATGTAGCTTTGAATTGATACTTTAATCATTTTATGGCATGCAGTATAGTTTTCTCTATCAAACAAAATGAAGGAAACAAAAATTGGAGCCATATTTTAGTCATGACATCATTTTTCTTCCGGGAATGCGGAATAAATTTCGCAAAGAAACGCGAAGATTCGATCTATAAATTTGTCGTTTTGTAACTCCATTTCCATCGTGGTTCAAAACATCCATGATCACAATTTTGACATAGATTATTCAATTGAACTATTCAATGGATGAATTCCATAACTAGAAGTTTCTATCGCTGTTACAAAGTCATGCGGTAATTTTGTTCCAAAACGTGCATCATGTAGGAATTTAATTTCGAAAGCTCGCATTGTCGGAGGAAAAATGATGTCATGAGTAAAATACGGCTCCAACCTCAGTTTTTTCTATTTTGTTCGATAGAGAAAACTATTTTCATGCCTTGAATTGAATAAAGAACCAAATAAAAGCTACACTCTGATCGTAGCCTAATTTTTCCTGTGAAATAGCACGTTTCATCAAGTCAAGCTTTGACATGATACATCTCAAGAAACAAAATAACTCCGTGGCTTTGTAAAAACGGGAAAAGAAATCAGAAAATGATTTTTGTGTACAAACTAACTGTCCAAATCAAAATCATGGCTGGGAATACATTGGACACTGATAGAACTGGAACTACAAAACATCAAATTTTAGGGTAAAACAATCATGTTTTTTTCTGATGAAACTGGTTTAAACACGTCGCTATCAAAATTTTATACTTATTTTTGGAATCAGAGAATGCGATTCAGTTAGAAATGATACCAAATATGTCAAAAAAGGTGTTAGTCACGGTTTACCATGAGACTTTGTCAAAAATTGCACCTCGGCCCCTTCGCAGTCGTCTGGTACGCCACTGGCGTATTACACTTTCTGGAAACTTATTTCACTGGGTTCCTCGACCTTGAAAATATGAGGTTCAATGAAAAAAGTATGAAAAAAAGAAACGATTTAAAAAATGGCAACTTCTTGTACCTTCGACCTCCAACTGAAAAAATGCCAAGCGTCGGACAGATGGGGACTTTTAGTATGTTGTTCCACATCAAATTCTGAAGGGATCCTCAAATTTTCAGATTTTCCTTAATTTATTTCGGGTTAAAACCAGTTTTGCCTGGGCTATATTACCTACGTTGCAATCGGACCAAAAAATTAATAGCTGTGTCTGCAGGAGCTTGTTTTCATCGCAAAAGATCATTACCCAGTGATCAAAAATTCATCTTTCAGGCTTGACAGCTGGATAAAAATGCGCCAATAAATTCAATTGTTTTTAAATCATTTCGTGTTCCAGTGTTCCATGCGTCTCATTGGATGAAGCCGCATCTAGTAGCTTATGCGTTATATCCTCAAGGTTATGTAACCAATGTATAGTTCGAAAAATAAATAATCCGCTTGCAACTGAGTAAATTTTTCACAAGTCATCGAAACCTCTATGGGTGTCAGGTCAGGTGTGCCGGAAGTTTGGCCGTTTCCCAGGAACTTCCTGCTCTGGTCCTCGATATAAACAGCACCTCCGCATGATGTCCCACAACGCGGCGTACAATGGGGGGCACCGGATCAATTTATAAATTATGTCGGACAAGGGAATCGGACGGCGGTGGAGAGGCACTAAATTGACTGGTATTGGTTACACATTAGTGCAGTTTATGCAGAACAGCAATCCGTATAATTAATTCGTTAGTAAACCAATCTCATGCAGATGAGTTTGGCGTTATGTCGCATATAAACCATATACAAGTAAGGATGTACGACATCAACACGGGATGTTGCGCCACTGCCACCGCCACCCTCCAAATCAAACTCCATAATATACCTCTCGCTCCCAACTCTCAATGCAACTCGTCATGTTTATTCCAGCAGCACGTACCTACGGTGTGTGTGTGTCTGTTACCGGTAATTATTGTTATTGTTGACGCTGACCCAGAATGAACAGGGTAAATGCTGGACCAAAGTAATGTTTATCTTCATCCGGAAACCGAAGTAGAACATGATCGCAAGCCTTGGCCTGGAAATCCCGGTGTTAATGTCACTTCGAACAAGAGAGATTATGGTGTTCAACAATAATAGTAAAGCCTTGAACATTCCACTAGCATCCCATGTATAACCTCATATAAACTAGAGGACTTTTCACTATATTTTGAACTTTCATTTTCAAAGCTGCTTCAAAGCCTAGAATGATATAAGTTGAACTTTAAATTTCCAAAACTACATTCCTTAAAAATTACTTGTGCCTTGAGTCTGAGACCGCAACGATTGGATAATGCCCTTGGCGGAGGAAATATTTTTCTAAGAAAACCCTTCACATTTTTTTTTACGCGTCTGCGTATAAACTGCTGGAGAAATCAGTTTGTGCGTATAGAACATATCGTTAGAATTTGGAAGCCAACTTCTGTGTGCCATAAGCAATTCTGATTCAGTTTGTTGTGTTGGCTGACTCATTTTCCTCCTTATCTTTCATAATGAAAATAGCAAGAAACGTGAGATAACGTTTCTACAGGGTGATATGTAGAAGACAGTGAAAAATTGCAAAAATTTCAACGTAGCTCCATTAAAAAAAAAAACACTAAAATGGCGTAATTCATCTCCCAATCTGGAACTCAACATCAGGATCACATTGAGGAGGTCAGAATTGCAAAGAAAGCTGTTTTAAGGAAAGTAATTTGATCAAATTTGACTTTTTGTGTTGAAAGTCACAATCATGCTCTAATTCAATTTTCGAACATCACAACTTGATATGGCAACTAGCCCGGATCCCGATGGGTCAATTCTGGACCACTCAACATTAAAATTAAAATCAAATCTTCATCGTTGGACTTCCGATTCAAGAAATTTCATAACCGTTTCAAGATGTTTTCTTTTCTCATATTGTATTATCAACTTCAACGCTTGAATGTAACGTCAAGCAAATGTAACATCATTTTGGTCAATACCTACATATTTGCACTTGACAAAATAACTAGCTCATAACTTGCTGTTATCAGTATTAATCCAACTTCGAGAAGAACTCTCCGCGACATACACGGCTTACAAATAACGCACCACAGATTGCTAACCTAATGTCAAGAAGTGGTCGACAACAAAGAGAAGAAAGGGGAGCCAACTAAATCACCTGAAAAAAGTGAAAACCACTTGAATTTGCTCATGGAAATCTCCGACTTCATCTGACATAGGACTACAACGTTATTACGACCATCGAATAATAGCTCCAATTAATTAAAGTGTATTATTGTTCAACTGTGGTTTTAAGCAAATTTGCACTGGAATAAGTTGAACTAACTGTGTTTAATCAAATGCGTACTTGCCTTGATCCTTCTGGTAGGATGAACACTGTTCACACAACACAACAACAATAGACAATAATCAATATTGCCGCCAAGAAGTGCTACAATATTTTGTTCAGCAAGTCATCAGAACTTATTAAGAAATCAAATTCCCTGATACAGACTCCAATTTGCTGAATTTGCAAGTTTCAGAAACGCACACAAAATTAAACGCGTTGTTTCGAGTGACTATATATATTCAAACATGACTTTTCCCAGTTCTGGTTAATGGATGGAGCATTTATTGCAACTAGAATAACTCACGTTTGGACGGTTTAGCGGATGCATTTAAATCGTGCTCACACACATATTCAGTTATAGGTACGCCATTCTCGGCATACTTCTACCAATCTACCTGGTAATAGAAGCCTCATGTCTGCACCACACAGACACGATGTGTATTTTTCCATCTTTGTCAGGGGCAAACAAACGCAAAAATTCACCCAACTTTTCATTATTTCTTCAATTAGCATAATGCACAAACGGAGTTACACATTATACGCGTACGTATATGTAATTCGCTTTATGAGGAAGTTTATTCTTGTGCAAATACGTTGCTGCACGCTCATGGATGAAACGCTGAAAAATTCACGCCGGATTTATCAAGGATTCTGTAGAAGGCGAGGTAAAATATACCTACAGGGTGTCAAATTCAAAACTTACAAGTGCCTGTAAGTCTGAAACAAAAGCAGATACGAAAATCGTCCAAAACCGTCTCGACAGAATGGAGGGGGAACCATAATAGTGAAGTTAGTGACTCACCCCCCACTCCGTGTCTGAGCCCCAGTCCCCTTCACTTATTTTTTTCAAATAAAAACCCCCTTGAAAAATGCTTTCCAGTGGTATCAAATATTCCATATTTTGATTGTGTAGTTTCTGATTAATTTGGAAAAAACTGTCTAATGGGTTTACATTGATTTAAATGCATTCACTCCACAATAAATCACATTTTACCTACTACTGCATACTAAAAAGAAAAACCGAATGTTCACAATAAGTGTTCAAAATGATTGCCGTTGTTTTCAAGGCAATAATAAAGCCTGTTCTCGAACTCTTGTCGAACGTTTCCGAAGGTTTCACTTGAAAGCGCGCGACATTCTTTAGCAATTCCACGTTGCAGTTCTTCAATCGACTTTGGCTGAGTTTTGAAACAATGAACTTCAAGTGATCTCACAAAAAGAAGTCTGGAGGAGTCAAGTCCGGTGATTTGGGAGGCCCTTCACTGGGTCCTCTTTTGCCAATCCACGTATCTGTATAGAATGATCATCCAACCATTGACTAACTAGACATGGTGAGGTTCAGTTTCATCTTGTTAGAAATGCAGTAAGTCATTGGTCCAATTAGAGTTACCATCTAGGTCCATCTGATTCTCTAATTTCTGGACTATTAGGTGCTTTATGGAGGTTTCCAAATATTCTGGATAAAGCACACCATTCAAATTCCCATCTATGAATATTGGGCCGATCATTGCGTTTTCCCAATATTCCCGCTCAGAGATTAAGTTTTTCGGGGTAATGGGTATGCCCTCCCCGGAAAACGTTAGGATTATCTTCACTCCAGTAGCGACAATTTTGTTTGTTCACATGACCATTCAAGTGAAAAGTGTGACATTCGTCACTAAAACAAATGTTTTTCACGAGTTGAAGTTCTGAGGTGATTCGTTGCGTCATAGCTTCACAAAACTCAATCCGCCTATCAGGATTATCATCCCCAAGTTCCTAATAGTGGGAATTGAGAAATCAGATTGACCTGGATGGAAACCTGATTTGACCGAAAACTTACTCCATTTCCAACAAGATGGAGCTCCACCTCACTATGCGGCTAATTAGTCAATGGTTAGATGAGCATCATGGGTACAGATCGGTGGATTGGCAGAAGAGGACCCATTGAATGGCCTGCCAAATCACCAGACCAGACTCCTCCAGACTTTTTCTGTGGGATCGATTGCAGTCTGTTGTTTTTCAAACTCAGCCGGAGCCGACTGAAGAAGTGCATAGAATTACCTAAGGATTATCATTTCCTTGAAAACAACGGTAATCATCTTGAACACTTATTGTGAACACTCGGTCTTTCGAATGTTCACAATAGCAAGACAATTGTGAGCTTTGAATTTGACACCCTGTATGTAAAGTTGTACCTTATTGTTTTTTCATATTTAAAATTCACCGACCAAACTTGATAATCCAATTTTGTAGTAAATATAATTACTAACACAATAATAGGGGTGCAATAGCCCCTTCCTACTCCTGGTAAATTTATATATTAACTTAGGGCTGCAATTCTACAAAACATAGTATGATGCTAGTCACACTTCACTGTCAACAAATTCATCACAAAATTGAATAGACAGATTTTGGGTGATTTTCTCCCCGTCCAACCTGTTGGGCCCGATTTTCTGTGGAAAATATGGTCATTGACCTTTCCATGGCCGTGGTAGCTACCGACTCTTCAACCGTCCAAATTTCTGCAGTGTCCGAAAAGACAGACTTGACCAAGGCTGAGATAGGTCATCTGAATGCCGTGCTACAGCAGGCGTTTGCTGAAAAAAGTTCGCGTCTGGGCAGAAAAACGTTGGTCCACCATCGAATCAAGCGCAGGCCGGACACAGACCTTGTCAAACAGCCCTACTACGAAATGTAGAAACGACAAGCTCGGTCAGGTGCAGTATCTGTCACCCTTGAACATATTTAGTCAGCCTACTGGCATGTGACCATGAGAGAGAAGTCCAAGGAGGTCACGCCTTTACCGTTGTCTAGGGACACCACCAGTTTGTTCGGATGCCTTTCGGTCTCTATATTGCTCCGGCGATGTAACATCGACTCATCGATCAAGATTTGGGCGTGATGCTGAAAGCATATGTCTTGATGTTTCTTGATGATGTTCACCATCGCTAGCCCAGACTTCAATCAACAGTCAACATCTGCTGATTCTGGAACGGTTCAGACGGTTTCGAGAAGCGGAAATTGTGGTTGACCAAAACAAATGCCACCTCTCTAGCCCCGAAATTAATTTCTTAGGCTAAGTGTGTAGTGGATGAGCAAGGCCTAAGGGTTGGAACCAAAAAAGTGAAGGCGATTTCATAGCTGCTCATCCCTCTCAACGCCAACACCGTAAGAAAAGTTCTGAGATGATGGGGTGGTAACACTGCTTTGGTCGCCCAGTGAACCGTCTGCTTCAAAAGTGTGTTAGGCTCAAGTTGACGCAAGCTTGTGAGCTACTCCCCAACACCCTGGAGCCTGGAGCAGCACCTAGTAACGGCTCCGGTGGTCAGATGCCCCGATTTCTCTCAGCTCCAAGTCTAGATGAGCGCAAGCGACTCCAATCTTGGTTCCGTACTCAAGCAGTCAATCGATGGTGACCAATCATATCGTCAGCTACATCAGTAGATTCTTGACTATATGCATATGAAACAAGAGCAAGTTCAGCGCGACGGAGAGAGAGTGTTTGGGAGTGCTCTGGGCCATCGGAAAATTTTGGGCCATACGTGGAGGGCAGCAAGTCTGTCGTATTCACCGACCATTTCGCCTTACAGTTGTTTCACAACTGCGCTACCCTATCGGAGGGTTAGCCCGCTGCAGCGTGAGGCTACAGCAATATGACCTCTATGGTACCTCGTCGCGGAGAAGACCACGTTGAGCCGGGCTTCCTAAGTTGAACGGTTCCGCGGGTGAGTTCGATACAGGTAGAGGCAGTGTTGCTTGATCCACAAATTGGTATGTGGACATGCGGAGATGGGTAGCAAAGGATCCTTTTCACTATCTACTGTGGCTGGGCACCTGGTGAAGAATTGCCGGGATGACAATACGTCTTGGTGGTACCGAAAATACGTCGATATCAGATTATGACCACGACTGCTCATAAGGTGGCACCATTTGGCAACGAGGTCACGGCGGCATCAAGAAGGCTTTCGCTCGAGTAGCGGAGCAATACTATTGGCTTTGTATGCGTCACGAGGTTATCCTTCCTTCACGTCTGGCAATATCGGAATGCATTGCTTAGAAACCGGAGCAAAAGGCCCCGAAAGCTAATGTACATGAAGTTGGATATCTCAAACCCATGGGAGCTTACTTCCGCGACCTCAATCTGTTTTCGCTGACATTTTGTCAGTGATGGACCATTTCAGCCGTTTCTGCGAATTTCTGTCTTTTCGCACCACTCTAGCCAAAAACATCATTCGACAACTAAGAGCTCATGTAGTTCTGATGTTTGCAGCCCCATAGACCCTATTGGCGACAACGGCAAACAATTTTTCAGAAGGGAGTTTACCGCATCCGCGGAAAAGTAGAGCGCCACGATCTCACATACCTGCCTCTATCATCTTCCATAATGTCCTCGTCGATACCTAAATCGACCTCTTCCATGAAAAAAAAAACCGCAGTATTATGTCAAAAGTTACTTGAGATGGATCCTTTTGAAATAAACACACTGTACAACAGTAGCGATATTTTGTTTTGTGGTAAAATAAGTTACCGCGATCGAAAATCTCGAAAACCCCAAACTTGCTTCTCCATTTAATCTTTTTTGGTTTTGTTCACCTGTCAAGCGTAGTTGTCAGTTGGTTGCCACTCAAATGTCACTTCTGACCAACAGTTCAGCCAACCTACGGCTGTAGCGAAAGCCGAAAGAGCGAAAATATCCTAACAACGTCTAATAATAAGGTATAATAAGTACTCTAGTCTTTTCTGATTCGAAAGCAGGGAAACATGATGAGAGGTAATGAAATAAAAATGTACTGGCTCAGTATAGTTTCTTCGCTCTTCTGAGAATCAGACAAAGGTTGAAAAACTGTTTTGAAAATTTTGGATTTTCTGAAATCATTTTCAGAAATTGTTGACAAAGTGCGGAAGCCGCGCCAAAATAATTTTGAAATTACAGTTATCATTTATCTCGATATAAGCAAGTGAAGTAGGTAGTACTAGTGGATACATATCTGCTGTTTTGGTATAGTTTTGAAAGGGTTATGGTCGCTCTACGAAAATATGCAACGCAGCCGCGATGCGTGCTGTAACGTTTCTGATTGGTTCGCAAGGTAATCGCAAAACTATCGCAACGCAGCAACTTCCTTGTGAGCCAATCAGAAACGTTGCGCCTCGCGTTTCGGCTGCGTTGCGCATTTCATAGAGCAGTCTTCAGAGGTAACTTAGTTCTGAAGCCCGAAAATGAGTTTCGTATCTCGTCTCGAACACACCTCGTCTTCCTTTCTTTGTGCCATACATCCTATCTTGACAATAACTAATGTCACAAATGACATTTCCAAATTTTGAAGCAAGAAAAAATAGGTGATAAACTGATGAAGTGAACTAAAATGGTTGTTATTGATTAAAACGTTCAAAATCAAAAGTTTGGACAAGTGGGCAATACACACACAGTGCACTGGATACGCACAACCAGTTCACAAGTTAGAACTACATGGAACAAAAACTTTGCGGGAAACAACCTATTTTCACTCCAGACTCCAGCTCAATAAGAGCGGGATTGTATTTGATCGATCTGGATAGCTGAAAACTTCAGATAAAATGCGATATAAAAGTGGGTAGAAAAAATAGAGGGGCCCCAGTATGTCGTATGGGAGCCTACAGTGAGTCAGAAAAAATAGAAAAAACGGCTTTTTTCTACTTCCAAAATTATTGCAAAGTGTTATTAGAACTCTATTTTAAATGAAAGTTAACTCAAAGAATTTACGACAAGGATTTTTCTCTAGACTCCCTGATGACAGTGATGACTCTCTTACGACCGAGGTATCGGAGCCCTAGTCCGCCAGTGTTGTACCTATTATCCTATACCTTTTCCTTAAAGAAAATTTAACGATTTCAGTTCCTTGGAGCACAAAACATGCAAGACGAATTTTACGATCACATCATCAAAATGCAGCCACGAAATAGTAAACCCAAACCTATAATTACTTTGACGTTACTCTTCGGCGCTCCACGCTAAAATTTACCGACACCTTTTAATTAAGCTAAGTGGATTTAATTAAAACGACACATGAAATAGAAAGACGTGTGTATCCGGAATAATCTCATAAATTCCGCCTTTGATATTTTGATGGAGTTTTCCCATTTTCTCTGTGCTGTTCACCTCCGCCCGGAAAAAATTGATCTAATTAATTAGAAATCTTCTAATCTGGAAGAGCGTGATTTTTGCTTGTGAATAATAAAATGCACGTTCCACTGGGGTACGTTTTGCATTAGTGATGAGCACCGGGTGTAATCCCTGAGTAAATAATAAATTCGGGACAGTCTGCGCTGGAAATTGTTCCGAACAAAACTTCAATAACCGATGATGGGCTGTGAATTATTTATAATTTTATGCTTCGCGTATCGGAGCATGTTTTATTTTCCGGGTGCGGGCCCCCTCAAGAACTGCTGAGCGGCCGGTTGAAATGACAACGCAGCACGGCCGCAAGATCAAAGCAAGAGGGCCCTCCACAGGAAAGAGCCGCAGCCTTCTCCACAAGAGATGGACACGACATGTAACGTTAAAAGAAGAAAAGGACTCACCTTTTGTGTCAAGCCGGGAACCCCAACACTGTGTGTGAGACTCCTGACGCGTCGTCATCTCCAACACCGCAAGAGAAGGCGCGCGGGAGTAAGAGAGAAGGCGCGCAAGAAAGGGGAAAGCCCCGAATTGTAAAGATTCATTAATAATCTAAGCCCGGAATGTGCACGACAGCTTACGTGAACGCTTTTCCGGAATCCAATTATGCAACAACAATCGAAAGTGGAAAGCGGGAAAATTTCGGATAATTATCGCCCATTGTCGACCGGGCGTCTCTCGCCTGGAGGAAAAATTTGCGGTGGCAAAAATTTTGGTTGGTCGAAAAAAAAATTATCTCAATTATTCGACGGTCGGTCGGTGCTGAGTGTGTGTTGTGTCGGTTGAGCAAGGGAGCACGTGAGGAGCTCGCTGGGGGCAGGAGCGAACAGTGATGTCCGCCACAAGGCGTGCTGCCCGACTAAGCTGGTTGCATGACAACAGGAGCAGTGGTGAATTTCAATGGAGGAACGCGCATGTCCCCCAATTTTCCAACATAGTTCCCGGAGATACTCCTTCTCCCTCCCGGTCTCAACGCGTTTCTCTGCCTTTCTCTCTTCCCACCGCCGCCAACCCCCCCAAAAAATCTGTCTTTTTTATGCTATTTATCTCCTTCCCCGTTTCGTTTACATGTTCCTCTTTCATTTCACATTTCCACTCTGCTAAATCTGCTTTCTCAGATCGTTTATCATCGGCACTCCGCGTGGCCATCGGGGGTTTTCTTGGAGGAGGAAGAAGAAGGCGAGGAAGAAGGCCGCTTTAGGTCTCAAACGAGAGCAACCTTTTTCATTGGATATAATGGTACTGTTGAAATGAAGTTCATCACTAATGCCCGATTACATGAACGTGATACCTAATTTTAGTTGGCTACCAAAAAGAGCATTAACTGTTTTGGTTTATTTAACGTCAGCCCATTTTCGCAATAAGGCTCAACACCGATGTTGGTTGATGTTTTCATCGGGGTACATCGCATAGAGTCGGCCAAATCGTTCGTATTTTACGTGCTATGCAGCACACGGCCAATGAATGTGTACCAATAATTTTTTGGATAATGGGTAGTATTATTAAAAAATAAGCATAAGCATTTGCTTAGATTTTCGAGGAGTTGCTAAGCTGACTTTCCCTGGCAACGCCTATGAAATCCAAGCGAAAATGCTTATGCTTATTTTTTATTAATACTACCCAATGAGTACCTGATTCTCTTATCTATTCCATCTTTTTCAGATCCTTTTTTTGTCTTTCGTCATTGTCATTGGTTCTTTCGTTAAAATTCTCCCATTTATCCATTTATTATAACTCCCTACGATGAGGAAGTATAGCCCTACATTACAGGTGTTTTATAATCAGTAGTGTTGATTCCACAGAAATTTTGACAGCTGCTGCTAATTCCGAACACTTTCTGGTCGTCGGAAGCCCCGGCTCGCTATTCTCGGACCCGTCTTTTCTCCAACTTCAACTTAGTCGCACAGATAGAAGATAGATGAACTGCCATTAAATTCCTAAAGAAATAGGTGTTTTTCGCAATATGTACTTTGAATTTTGATGTTAACGATCTTGACTTGACACTGACGGACTTTTTTCAATTGATTCAATTGTCATTAATTAATCTATAATTATTTCATTGCATTCTATTTTCTCTAATTCAAAAGCTCTCCCATAAAACCTGAACTGATCGTTGATTGAAGAAAGTAAGTCGAAAAGTAGGAGTAACATTTTTTTCACAAGTGCTTTCTAAAAAAGTTACAGCCCCTCAAAGGTAACCCAGGTAAGGTTCTGTGATAACTCTGTAATCAAGTTTGACATTGTATGAAGACCTTTCTCAACTCAGGGCTCGATACCAAGTTGCAGGCGCAAAGTTTGGGACGGCGTAACTCGCCAAATACAGCGGTCTGATTTGTTGGTATCCGCCGTTGCTATGGTAACCGCACTTGCGGCGGTCTCAGCCCCAACTTGGTACCGAGCCGTCAGTCGGTAGCACGGTGAGCTCGGTCCCGCTTTCAAAGGCGAAGGTCCCGGGTTCAAATCCGCACTGGGCCAGATGGACTTTTTCTCGCGTCCCTTAGTACTGGGGCATCTACTATCGTGCGATGACGCCCTGGGAAGAGGGATGAAACGAGAAAGCCATCGAAACAAAACCGCACTGATGAATCCCCCCCCACTGATCCAAAGATGTAAATATTACAGTACTTCGTTGTTATCGTCATCATTGTTATCGTTACAGGAGAAACCTCGACGGAAAAAGCCTGCTAATGGCCTAGCTGTTGATGCAAAGCAAAAAAAAACTTTTCTACTCAACAGTGGGAGAAATGCAAGCTTCACTTTTTGCTATTCTTTCGTATTAAGACTTCAAGTTCGTTATTGTCCCCTTCTAACGGCATAACACAAAGTCTCCGACGTTCATGGTGGTGGACGAGGGGTAAACCGCGCTCGGAAATTTGTACACCATATTTCCCTCTTACCAAAGATTTCCCGGATTTCCCTCTGATTTCCCTTGATTTCCCCGTGATTTTCTCCGATTTCCCCATAATTTTTCTTGATTTCTCCTGATTACCCTATGATTTCCCCTAATTTCCTTATGATTTCCCCTGATTTCCCCATGATTTTCCCTGATTTCCCCTTATTTCCTTGTGATTTCACCATGATTTTCTTGTGATTTCCTCATGATTTTCTCCTGATTTCTTCCTGTTTTTTTTCGTGATATTCACCTATAGATGCTAGAATATCGCAGACGTACGAATAAAATTATTTCGCAACTGTAGGTACAGTCAAGAGGTATTATCCTTCTATTTTTCGAAGGACCTACATACAGGATGTCCCAGGTAAAAAATCCAGCACCATTTTCTCAAGAAATATCAAGGCAACAAAAAATGTCTTCCAATTGGGGGGAAGCCTGACCTTTTAGCTTTCTTTTGAGGGGACGCCGATGCTTGTAGGTGCTCCAGTTTCCAAGAAAATGCAATTTTAATCGGGCAAGTCACAAGAATCCGAAAATTTATGATCGACAAAACAAAATAGTTACTTCAAATAAAAAAGAATCCTCTTTCTCTAGGCTTTCCATTGATGTGTCGCCGGTGTCTGTACCTCTGTACCTGGCCCAGCAAGCCAGATATTCTGCCTCACAGTTGAGGAAACACAATAGTTAATCAGAATCATGACGTCACCGATCACACACTTGTTGACTTCAACTTAACACTAATTGTTACTAGGACTTTTTCACTTAGGTACCACACCTGGATTCACCATAGCAATGAATACTGGGCGGCTGATGTTAAAATCAACAAGTGTGTGATCGGTGACGTCGTCATAAAATTCCGATTACCTATTGTGTTTGTTGAGCTGTAAGGCAGAATATCTGATTATCTGATGGCTTACTGCGCCAGGTACAGACATCAGCGATACATCAATGGGAAGCCAAGAGAATGAGGATTTCTCTTCCTGAAAAGTAGGTATTTTCTTTTGTCGGTCATGAATTTTCGAATTCTTGTGACTGGCCCGATTAAAACTGCATTTTCTTGGAAACTCGAGCACCTACAAGCATCGGCGCCCCCTCAAAAAAAAAGCTTAAGGGTCAGGCTTCCCCTCAATTGAGACTCTTTTTTTTGTTGCTTTGATATTTTCTGAGAAAATCGCGCTGAGTTGTTTTAGCTGGGACACCCTGTACATATACCTACCTAGATACTTTTAATATCATATCTACTGAAAAGATTGGACAGACAAGACAACAAGTACCTAGATTCCAAAGCACTCCAAAGTTGTAAGGTACCATCTTTTGACTGTCCTGTTCAAGATGGCGGGCCAAAATGACGTCTGACCGCCAAAACAAGGTCAATTTCACGATTAGCAGTATGAGGCGATTGATGAGGCGTAAATATGTTCCAAATTTAACTGCACTCGATTAACTAATAATATCAAATTTCAAGATGGCGTCATACAATAAAGAAATAGTTATATGTACCTAAAGGCCGTCAAGGTGATCTTTTTTGACCAAATCAGCCGAAGCTGCAAATCAGATAAGCTCAAAAAAGGACCTTTAGCCGAGGTCCATACAACACTTTTTAGGCGATTTACAGAAAAAAAGATCATGAAAATAATCAGTTCATACCTCTCACCCATCTATTATTGACTTTATGCTTTTTGCATTTTTGTAAAAACACATTCACCCATGACAAACAAACTTGACAAGACAATTTTTATCCGTGTCACTTTCTAAAATCATTGTATGAAAAAAAAAAACGAGTGATTCAGACAATTCTAAAACTCCGCTGGAAATAAGCGAAGCCGCAAATGCGGCAACTTGGCATCTGCTGCCGGACAAATTCCGCATCTACCCCTTTCAATAAAAGGAACAAACTATTTTGCTTTTGTTTGACACATTAGTCGTGCATTGGATTACGGTATGTCTAATAGTTGATACTCTTTAATTTTTGCACAGCATTCCCATATTCTGTTTATCTTGAACAATGCTCCAAAATCGATCTCAGTGAAATTCACGTCCAACAAAGTGTCCAGATAACGATAATAAGGAGATGCAAATATTACATCTAAACGTACAAATTTCGCAAAATTTCAATCATCCTCACACACAGAAACACAAGTCGCCATATTGAATATGGGTTGGTTAGGGGCGTAGATGCGCGTGTGATGAATGAGCAATGGTACCACTACCGGCACAATAGCGGGAATACAGAGCTGTCCAATGTATCCCCCTGTCCAATGTATCTCCGGTCTCCCGTACATTTGTTTATGAAATTTTTGATGCGCGTGCGCTTATCGAATGATTTCCTCGTGATTTCCCTTGATTTCCTCATGATTTCCTCATGATTTCCCCTGATTTCCTCTGATTTCCCGTGATTTCCCCTGATTTCCTCGTGATTTCCCCTGATTACCCCTGATTTCCTCGTGATTTCCCCTGATTTCCCTGTGATTTCCTCAAGGGTGTACACCAGATTTCCCCCGCGGTTTACTCCTCGGTGGTGTATTTTGTTTTCATTTTCTTTTCCAGCACAGGTTTGGGCTTCTCTATTGTCCTCTTCTCATTTCTGTCCTGATCTTTTTCACTTTAAAAAGTGGACAGGGAGTTCTTGCGTTTCTATCGCTCTACGAGGTCGAATTATGGATGTCGAGAGGTGGAATTTCTGAGAGGAATCGTATGTTCGTATGTTCAACAATCGCTTTTTGTTGCTACAATTCCCGCGGTTCCATGAGTGCGACTTTGGAGGTCATGATCATGATGCTTCTTGTGCTAAGCTACAATTCACGTTTATTCTTGTCCGCTCACATATTGATGCTGACTCGAGTAAACACATAAAGAACCAAGGAAGAGTCTGAACTTGTGCTCTGCTTCTGCACGTCCGTGCACTACAGCAAGGCTAGATCTTCAACCCCGTTCATTTTCCATTTTGTGTTCCTGACTTTCTGCATGTCTCCCGTTTCGGCGTTTCGCAGATTTCCGTGCACCGCACCAAGTTAACTGTTTACGCCTTTCTCTATTGTCCTCTTGCAGGAAACTCAATTTAGCTGCCTGCGTTGTCGTTTTCCTGTAGGCTATGGATACACTGCAACCGCAGAGAAGAGCTGTTCCAAAACGGCAATGATATAGATCATGTATCCAATACAAGGTTATAAACCAGAAATCCAATTTGAATAATTACTATTAAAACTCGCAAGTTATGTCACAGAAAACCAAGCGGAATACTTATTGCAATGAACAGCGCAAGCTTTTGCGCAATAACTCGCAACTAACAGTTAGTATAGTTTCTCGTGTCTTATTTATACCGACCGGGTTGGCAGTAAAGCGGCGCAAAAATATCTTGTCTGACTGACCAACCCCATCGACACTCTACACCATGTTTTGTACTAGTAATGCAGTCTCATAGATAACGTGATAACGAGCTAACATGGAGCACTTAGCGTGATGAGGCGTGAGTACGTGAACCGAGCCGTTCAACTTCTCTCTCTCCCTGGAAACATCCGATACTCCGCCGCTAGATACTTTCCGAAATGTTCTCTTGCAGGGGTTCTCGTTCCCAAGGATGTGTCGTTTCGGCGAGACGCATACTACACACGATGGCTGGCTGGCTGTGGCTGAAATTCGCGACGACCGCAGAATGACAGAGACTTTGGTAATTTCCCTGTGCTTTAAAAGGGACATGCAGAGCCATAACGGCGTCTAGATGGATCGCCTGGTACGTAATTAGCTTTCTTCAGAGCGAGCGTATCTGCACTGCAATTTTTTCTCCTCTTTCCTCCTCTCCACTCCTGTGCCTCCTCTTGCTGCTCCTCCTCGTCCTCTTGCTCCTGCGATTCTGGGCCGTTCGTATAAAGCGGATGGAGATAGTGGCCCTAACGACCCGGAATTTTGATTAATTTACATCGGAAGCGCGCATGTAACAGGACTACATCGAATTTTCCGCAAGATTTGGGCAAGTTGCAGGGCCGTAATACGAATTTAGAAGTGCCGTGTCTATAGTTCCTGATCCTAGTGCACTGAAGGACAAAATAACGCACCGCCAATTTTTTTAAACCAAGTTTGTCAACCGCAATAAAGCCAAATTGTTCCGGAACGATTTATCCGATTCGATTGATTTTTTTATGGATTATACTCGGAATTATATGATGATATTCAGGAATCTAACTGGCGCGGGAAAGAAATTTGTGAAAAATATTAATTTTGGCTTTATACGGGGTTTGACATTACTGTGGTGTTTTTTCGCGTACCTTTAAGACAGTCTGTGGAGAGCACCGGCAAAATCAGAAAGTTACAATTTATGACCAAATGTACCACCATTTTTCCTCAACGTCCTCTTATTTGTTTAAAATATCTCGATTTTTAGGAGAGATACATTTTTTCACAACATACGATGTTTTCTTTACTTTTTGAAATTTGGGCACTCTTCCAAGGGAGAAGTGTCTCCAAAACCATTGTTATAGTCCTCAAGAACCTCCCCTGAAAATCAGAATAACAATTTGAAATAAAAATCTGTCGTGGTACCACAATACTTTTCCGGCAGACATCCAGACAAGAAGGAAGGTTCTTGTCCAAAGCGACCTTCCAGAAGGGAGGCTTGACTGAAAATCTGTTTTGAGTGACACCGAGGGCGACACAAAACTTTCACGACTACTATTCAGCAGAACCAATGGAAATTTTTGTTCAGGTGGACAGGAAGCTCGTGCCTCAAAACTTACGTCATAAGGTTCATGATTTCAACCCTGTAGGTCTGATGAACGTTGATGAGGTTGTTAAAAATTGCTTTGTCTTACATGTCAGACCGGGGGATCTAGGCTGGTATGAGCCTGTCAATTTTCAAAAAAATGGCCAAAAATCTACATCATAAGGTACATGAATGAAACCAACTGGATTTTGTGTGGCAACATCCCCTTAATCCAAAATCTGGTCGTGAGACTAAATTTTTGGGAGCTTTTGGTCCATAAGACAAGTTTGAAATTCTCAAAAAAGGATGACCAAAATTTATCCTTTCAAATTCAACCCACCAAGTGTGATTTGTAATCAGAATGAAAAACAAAATTGATTTCCATGTTAAAATATAGGGTGTACGATTTGAAAAGAATTTTTCAATGTCGCACCCTGTAAGCGATGTACCATTGAAGATTTTTGTGAGCAGATTCGAAACCTGCGTAAGAAATCATGTAATAATCGTTTCTCATTTCTGAAATTATATCAAGGGAGGAGTCTCTAGAAGAAGTTGAATTTTGGTCTTTTTTGAAAATTTCAAACTTGTCTCATGGACCGCGAGCCCCCAAAAATGTTGTCTTATGACCCGATTTTTTATCAAGAGGATGTTCCCATACAAAAACCCGTTGGTTTCATCCATGACATAAATTTTTAACATTTTGTTAAAATTGACAAGCCTCTATACTGTGGTATTCCCCCTTTGTTTTGTTTGTACGTTGGTACCTGAAGTAGGTACGGTCGTTGACGTTCGTAGCGTTTGCCGATGGGAGAGGGAGATGGCGCTGGCGCTCGAGCGACAGCCGCAGACAGAAAAGAGAATCGGGTGTGGTGAGGAACACGTGATTTTCAGTGCAACGAGTATGCGTTGTGTTCACAATTCTAAGGTCGGTCTTTCTTTGATTATTGTATCGTAATTTTGGCTTCCACCCACTCACCAAATCATGGATTTTGATACACATTGTGCCCCCAAAATTATTGTACATAACTCGAAATTCTTTGTTCTCTTTGTTGTCCACGGGCTTGCATAACCCGCAGTTTTTCCCCTTTGAAATCAAAGTGCTTTGCACTGCTTTGAATTTTGTGTGATTTATCTACTCCCCAAATGATCTCAATATTGCTGGCAAAGGCCGTAATCTAGTGGGTGTGCACTTTGCGCACTCATACGTGACCTCGGGATTGCGCTGTCGCGCGTATTTCGAGGTTTCATTGTTTTCTTTTTCACAAGTTACGTCACAAATAGTAAGACGACAAACACAAACTCTGCTACGCCAAAATCAGCCGCTAAGTAGAGAGCAGTACTTTTTATGATTCATTCACATTTCATTGTTCATTGTCGGGTTATACCTGAAAGTAAAGGAAGGAAAGAAAACTTGCACGCTTCTCCGTGTCCGGGGTGGGGGTCCACCTGCTCGTATGAATCTGCCTTGTTGAGTCTACTAACCTTTTCTTATTTGGGAGGAAATTATGTAATACGACGAAGAGAGGGCCACAGGTTGGCTTGAGTCGATTCTCTTGTATTTACTGTTATTTACTGTATGTGATTACTGTTTACTAACCATTGTTCTGTTTTGTATGTATGTATGTATGTATGTATGTATGTATGTATGTATGTATGTATGTATGTATGTATGTATGTATGTATCTGTGGGGTTTGTGATGGGTAACTTCTGGGGAATTTCGGGCGAATGCCTCATAGATACTTCTTTCTTCCAATTGCTAACAAAAAGTATGACCAACTCCAACTTCTGTACTTATTTATCTCTCGCCTGTTTCTTGTTTATTCATCTCTACCTATTTATCTCTTATTTGTTTCTTGTTTATTTACTTACACCATTACTTATCATTTGTTTCTTGCTGATTTATCCACTTGTTTACTTATCATTTGTTTCCTACTGATTTATCAACCTGTTTACCAATCCTTTGTTTATTGTTTATTTTTCTATCAATTTGACTCCTTTTGTTTGTAAAATGTGAAAAATTAATTGCTAAGCGTGAAGTTTTATTTTGTTGTCACGTAAATAACTTGTAAACGAAGCAAACGTTTCAAAGATGTTCAAGCACCGCTTCACGCTGACTTGATCAATGCATAACTGTAGTGACTTCTCTGTCACTTTTCATCATGACTCATTCACAGTCGACTTTTGTTCAGATCATTATTTGGGAAGGTATTTTTCAGCAATCAACTAGGCCATACGCAGGGGTTTCTTTGACGTGTTCTTCCCATGTGTGCCTGTCAGCGAATACGTCACTTTTCTCTTGCGATCAAATTGACAGTTCGACATGTTTTATGATTTCTTGTTTTGATTTGTTAATCTGATTTTGTGTTCATTTTATTGTTGTAGATTCTTGCATTACCTAAATAATTTGTAATGACTTTTCTTGTTTCATTTTTTTGTGTTTTGTTGTTCTTTATTCTTGTTGTGTCATTTTATCACTGTCAATTTATTGTTGTGAGGTGTTTTAAGAAAAGAAACAAATTCATTTAAAACTTTGCTAATTGATTCTCAATAAAAGTTCAATTTGCTTGTGATTCCTTCGCGTTTCATTCAGGAATCAAACCTCATCCCCAACGGCACATTCTTATCTATAGTAAGAGCTCATACAACGTAGGTAAAAAGGTAAACGACGTGGGGAAGGGAAGGAACAACGACGATCACTGCCAACATCGAAAACGGTGTTACAGTACAGAAATGGTGCCGTGACCAGGATACACTACAATACCAGTCTAAAGCTCCCGGTCTGAAATGTAAGACAAAGAAATTTTCAACAACCTTATCAACGCACATTAGACCTACAGTGTTAAAATCATGTATCTCATGACGTAAGTTTTGAGGCATCAGCTCCCTGGCCAGGGAGGAAAGTTGGGATTTGAGTGTACGATTGAAACCAATTGGCAAGAAATTTAAACGAAATTTAAGAAACGTTCAATTTTCCGGAAAAACTTTGAAGCCTTTTCCAAATGCTTTCATCGTAACAATCGATTACAATAATTGTACATAGTGTTGTACAGGGTGTAGCTCACTTGACGTGTCCCAGTCGACGTGCACGGCATCACAGATAATGATATTCAGATCGTATGATCCAAACCCTCGTCCTCTTTTTTTTACTAAAATATAATTTTTAGCTCGTGAATTTTTTCAGCTTGTGTGTGAAAAGCCGGCTTTCCTTCTGAATATCAATGCCTGAAAAACTATCCGGCATTCTCACGAATAAAAAAAAAATAGCATGCCGCACCTAAATATTTGCGGCGGTCTTCCGGGACGTCTGGATAATTTTCAAACAATAATTTCTCTCGCGAATTCATATTTCCACGTTGGATGCAAACGAACCGGCTCGCAACAGGAATGAAATAAATAAAAAATGCCGGTTGGAGCGCCTTTGACATCGAAGCAAAATATTCCGGGTAGAGCACGCTTCTGTTAGTGATACAATTAAAAAATATCCGTTTTTTATGCAAATTGACACACATTCGCCGCGGTCCAATTGCCTTTGAAATATTCCACATTAACGAGCTCATTGTGGGTTCAGAGTGCGCGCTGCGGGAGCCAGCCCAGCCATCGGCTTTGCTGCTCTCTGCTACTGCTACTGCTCGGGAAAAGAGTACCTACCTACCTACCGGCTGATGAGGGAAGTAAGGTCGGTCCATCCAGACCACATTTTGGCAGTTTGGAACGGACCGTAGAAATGCAGATTAATGAGCCCATATTTAAAATAAATTTGAATACATGTTCGCATGTGCTGAGTGAGTGACCGCCGGCGGACATTTCACACCGTAGCTACAAGCTAATTGTGCATATTGCTATCGTGTGATCAAATGAGTTTCTGATTTAGGCAGGCGGTGGCATGGTCGAATTCAAGGGTGCGAAGCTGCGTTTAGCTAGAGCACAGACTGCCTGAATTGAAAGCTCATTCGATCACACGATAGTTTGGTACATGCCTACCGATACTGTGATGGTACACAAAATCAAGCAAAATTAGTAAACTCACACAGCCACTCAAAATACAGAAACCGAAGACACATTAGTAGACAGGGCATACTAAACAAAACACTACAATACATCCACAAAATAGTACACAAAATAATGGTGTTGGGTAGGTACGTATCCCGTGTCCGAGGACCCTGTGAGAGAACCTAGTCCACAAAGGCTGACATGTGCCTCGTTACGCGAGTCGCGTCGCAAGCGACCAAGTTGCAATCAATCAAACATAATTATCCGCTATGGCAGTCCCGGTCCCTTTCCTGACAGGTAACACCAAATCATCTCGGAACAAACAGAACAAAATTGATTGACATGACACTCCAACGAAAGTACCGTACAACCTGTTTGAACGGTAGAACCCAATGACACATGTGCAAGAACGAAACATTGAAAACAGTCAAGTTAGGTTGAGCGGAAGCGGGTGTTGACACGAAATACGACTTTCACGGTATTCAGGGAAGTGTTCAAGGAAATGTTAATGAACGCACCAAAGGCCCTTACATATGATTTTTGGCCGTGACTCTTCTGATTCGCAGTTTGACAGACCACCGGAGGATGACCCAAAGACTGTTTCGGAGTTGTACAAAAAACCTGAAATCACGTTATGCCTACAACATGTATATCGCTTTTCAAGTTATGTACACATGTAATGAAATAAGTACAAAATAGTATATAAAAGTAGCTTTTGCTTTCACTTTGATTCTCTTCTTTGCTAGGAGTTGCGAAGCAAATTCTTCTTCGCAACTGCTAGGTGAAGCCAGTTAAAAGCAAAGGCTATATTTGATTCACACTGCCCAATATAACGGATTAAACAATGTCATAATATGCTATTTTATCTATTCAACCTTAATAATCATCCAGAAATGAGGAATTCTGGCTGCGCAAAATTTAAAAGTGTGACCAGTGACACTTCGGCACTAATGTTCTTCTACCTTATATGAGCAATAGCCTGTTTTTTATTGGTTGAGAAATAGTTTACTGATATGCTTTATCTGAGCACTGTTTTCGATGTAACAATGAATTCATTATAGTTACGCAAAGTAAAGGGGAATTATTATTATTATTATTGTACTTCTAGGTACCGACTTACATTGCGATTAATAGTCAAACGTTACTTATTACAGCACCTCAGACGTTTCTCTTATTGCGATTTGTATTGCGGTGTTGCAAAAGCACATTGACATTCAACCGTGATGCGCTTTCGGCCAGCCACGGGGCGAATAAAATGAAGCCTGAAAACAGAAACGCCGGCAAGAAAATGGGAAACAACTCTTTCTCGATTTTCTTCTGTTATTGTATCGGTCACGTGTTAAGACAGCCGTGTTATTTGCAAGGAATCGAGAATTGGAGGTGTCCGCTTCCACTCTTACAAACCCCTCTGCGTTACGAGATGCGCCCTTTAGCGGAAATTTATCGAGTATTTTATCAAGATGCAACTTATTCACCTACACTCTACCTATACCCACCCACTTCTGGGACTTCGCTCTCTGGAAAGACAAAGGCGCATCCGCCACATTTCCGGAGCGAGAGCGTTTTTCCCCCGCATCAGAAAATCTGAATGTAAAATACGGTTCGATCCGCACGCGCTAAGCCTCTTTAATGTTATTTTGGAAAACGCCCCTCTATGCTGCCATGCAGATTAACATTGTTCCGGTAATTAATTGTTTGCTGAAAACGAGCGTTCTATTGAACAAAACCCATTTACGTAATTTGAAATTTTAATTGGGCCCGACGACAAGTTCTTGTGCAACCTGTGAAGTAACAAGGAGGGCACTGCTGCCCGAAATCCCGTTCCGTTCTAGGCGTGCTGTGTGTTTTGAAACACGCAAACAAAACATGTTGGTGGTAAAAAGTGATAATTTTATAGTGGTATTGTTGTTGTTGATGGTATAGTTGAAGCGTTGTGTACTTTAATTATTTAGAGACAAACATTTGAGCACAGTATTTATTACAAATTCACAAGCCACATAAATTGTCGCAACTAGCTATCGCATTCCGCTGTTGACGCACTCTGTCGCTTCGAATTTAACACTGCCTGCTCCATTGCCATTTCGCTTCCTATATACCCGTGTCCTGCATTCCAGAACACTCCGAACGACCTCCCGGAAAGACCCCGAAGGCCCTCGTCGCTTCCACCATTATTCCAACGTCGGCGCTGCTAGTCCATTCACGGGAGCTATAGAAAAGTCTATTGACTTCGTGAATATTTCGGATCGAATTTTTTTCAAGGCATTTTTTGAGAATAAAGGCAGCATTCATGCAGTTGGAGAGCCTAACAATTTCTGTGTGTGTTCATTTTAGACTTGAATCTTCAATAAAATAATCCCTGATTTACAAAACCCAGCCTCCCGTGCAAGCATTTCGTTATTGCCCTCGAATAAATCGTCTCATAGCACACAAAGCAAAATAAATTAACATGAATCCTCAATAAAAAGTACCGTACAATCTTCTTGGACGGCAAAGCCCAATGACACATGTGAAAAACAAAGCATTGAAAAATCATCAAGTTACGGTGAGCGGAGGCGATTGATGGCACAAGGATGCGACTTTCACGGTATAAGGCATTTCCACATGACGTCACGAGCTCGTCAGTGTTGCCAACCTAGTTGAATTTATTACCTAAAAAAAGTGTTCGGGAACCACCCGCGTTGTTATGGTTGGACAAAAAGTACTTTTTTGAGATTTTGGATAACTTGGGAAGCAAGTTTTTGCGTGATAATTATTCACAAAACTTCGGAGTTTTGATCAATACCAACAGTTGAAAGTGTATTGACTTAGATAGCTCAATGAAAGTTTATGGAGTGCTTAAATCATTTTCGTCGAAAAAAAACTAATCCATGGCTTTTTCGGAAAACTAGATTCCTGGAAGAAAAGAGCATCTCAGGAAGTATCTCAAAGTGCCAAGAAATGCGACTCAAGACATCTGGGAAGGAGAAAATATGCCAGTTTATTATCCTGCCGATAAGATAAAAAGCTGACTAAATTGTTGGAATACAGAATAAATGTGAGATGATTTTACAAATTATCCATTACTAAGGGCTCTTCTGATTTCAGAAAGTATGGCTGTGGCAAAAACTGTGACCTGTGGCCATCTCGAAATGGGAAAATCAAGAGAGCAAGGCATTTCTAAGCTGACCACAACTTTACCTCAAATCCTGCTCATAAGAAGAAATTTCAGTATTTATTAAGCAACGTGTCTTGACGCGATGAAGCCGTCAACAGAAAATTCAAGATTGTCAAGTCAGGTGTACGATTTGGTCATTAGAAAATACTCGGAGCCGAGCTCGAAGCCGATCCCATCTGGTTCACATGTGCTTAGATCACATCGAATGTTACAACTACAGTGAAGTAGAAAATGGAAATTATTGTCAATTCAAACATCCAAGCTTGTGGAAGCAATGGAAAAAGCATGGCTAGAGATGTAGAAGGCTCAATGAGCGTGAAAGTTGGGTTGGAGTGGTTGAATCTTTTTTTTGAAGAAAAAATGAGAAATTCATGGTTTTCTCGAAACGCTGGGCTCGTGGAAGTACGAAGTATCACAGAATGTATCCCAAAGCGCCAAGAAATGGAAAAAAGAAAGGAAGGAATACACTTGAAAAAATATACGGAGGTTGTACCAATAACGACTAGGATCGGTAACTAAATTGCTGTGATACAGTTATGATGTTTGCACAAAATTATCTGTTGCTAAGCCTCTCTAGTTTCAGGAAGTACCTGTGTCAAAAATTGTGGCCTTCGGCAATCAAAAGATTGAGAAATCTGTGGACTGAGGAATTGCTACGTCGACCACAAATTGGAATCTAGAATCCTGAATAGAACAATGAATATGTGTATTTTTAAGGAATGTATGTTAACACAATCAAGTTGTAGTGGAAAATTCGACATCGTTGAATCAGGTGTAAAACTTCTGTCAAGGAGGGCTCCGGTGACCGAAGACATCTTCGGTGGCCAAACAGCTGTTCGTGTTAAACTTCCATGTTTTGCCTCTGTCCATATGCTACAACCAAAGTGAAGACTATTATAATTGCACTTTTAAAATATGAAATATAAACAAAAAACTATTGTTGGTTTCTTTAATATGGCAGTAAAAGCTGAGCCTCAAGTATCTGGGTGATTGGAAAGCACAAACCAAAGAGGTACATACCTAATTCCCCACAAGGCATATCACTCCAGCAATGCCGGTAATGTGAAGCCTCAACATTCAGGTGAAGTTTGCTGGCAAAGTCCATGCCCAATTTCGTCGGAAAATATGAGTTTTCACCAATACCCTGTGCAGGTAACCTAATATGTTTGGCTTGCTTTTTCACAAAAAAAAAACACTTTTTCACGAGAACTTATTTCACAGGCGCATTAAGGACATTACTTTGAACTTGATACAAAAGTTTCAAACTCAAACTCAAAAAGGTAGCCGAGGAAAAAATGCAGAAACTGGAGCTCCATAAGCGCCCTGTAGTTCGGTTGTCTCCCTAACATTATTTGGTTCAAATTTGGTGGGCAATTCTGGACAGTTGGCAACACTGCTGTGACGTCAGTGGAAACGCCTAATTCAGCAAACTATGAATCAGCGGCTCACATCAAGGCTCTAGCATACTCGACTCGAAAGCGTCATGGTCAAATGTCAGTGAGTATAAAAATATGGAATGAATGGATATTTGAGGGATACAAAAAATGGAGGACATGAAAAATTGCCACAAGAATCATAACACATATCACGCCATTTACAATCAGAAAAAATTGAAACATAATCACATAATAATACGAATATGAGATAGTAACATCGAAGGTTATGATGTGCAGACAAGAAAAAGACACAATCTTGCAATTTAGTTGGTACATCAAAAATGTGACCACAAAAAAGTACTAAATATTGACCTGGATAAAAATCTTTCCAGGATAGGCTTCGATTCCTTTCGACTGAACCACGTGTTCCAAAAACTCAACTTGTCTCTAAAATTCAAACTTTATTGCTAGATTGACGTTTTTAGAGTCAATGGACGAAGTAAGGAGTATTGCAGATAGTTTATAGTTGATCACTTCAGCTGTGTACTCGTATGTGTAACTTTATGATTTTATATTGTACTCGTACCTATTCAATTTGAGGTCAAGTAGTAATTGCAGGATTTCGTGACAGGCTCCCGATGTGTGCTATTAAAACAGGAGACGGCACATGTCTTTACGACCTGATGCTTTCAACATTTCCTCTCCTCAATCTTAATGTTTATATCCAATGGTCACTCAAGGCAAGTAACGCCGGGATCTTTCAGGATGACCTGTTTTATGTTGGAGCAGTTTCAAGCAGAGCGATTTCAAGGAGGTATCTATAGGTAGTTCTCCCATGTTACAATGTGCAGTATGCAGGTAACACGTTCACAAAATTGAGTGACAATTCGTTTAAAGCCCCTCCAGAGGAATGAAGAGTAATTCGCATGAAAAGTTCCATCAAACACGTGATCGCGCGTCCGCAACAAAACAGGTGTGTAACATAATCGCTCCCCGCACCACCGCCGCCGGATTGAATATGAATTTTTGGAGGGTTCCCCGGGGCCAACCAATTAAACGGAGGTTAAGGGTCCCAGCGCGTGCACTAAAACAATACGAGTGGCTGTTGAACGCTGTGTGCGTTGTAACGAGGGCTGTCGCGGCGCAAGCTGATGACTGAATTTGAAATTAAAATAAGAGTTTTACGGCCATCACCATAGCAAACGGATAAACGAGAACCGGAACGAGATGCCGATCAGCACTCGAATGACGCGCCGTGTAGAACGAGACGGGCTCCCTAAACTGTCGGACGTAATGAAAGTTTGTATCGACAACCATTAGCCAATCGATACGGAAAGGAGACATGCACGCAATGCAGATAATCCGGCCACCAGTCATTCCAAACCATCAATCATGTAAATCTTCGACGGAGCACTAGATCCCGGCTTCTTGTGCCGTTCGCCGCCGCACCACCACCACCGCCGACGCCGCCGCCGCCGCCGGCTGCCCGAAATACCCATTATGATGGTGTGGCGGTCCGTGGTATGCTGGCTAGTGGTCGGTCTATATAAGGCCAATATGGATTAATGTCCATATCATTGGGGGCGTTTTCGAGCGAAATATTGAATTTCCGCAATATAGTGGAGTTTACGATATTCAACGCAAGTTCCACGACCACCACGAGCTCGAAAAAAAAAACTGCACACCAAACACATACACACACCAGTATGCGGCTTTTTTGCTGCAATTAATATCGTGTGTCACTTCCACATGCTACATGCGCACGAGTAGACTTCTTCTGATTATATTGAATTTTCCAAAGGCAAGGGTGCCTTCTTGACCGGACTTGCATTTTGCTTCAAGCAATTTGCATAGTGATAGTGGAACTGCCAGTTTCTACGCCCCCCCCCAGAAAAAACTTAAGCTTCAACTTGTGGAAGTTGTCCAAAGTACCTTTAGAAAATCTCTGGAATTGCCGTGCACCAAAGACCGAAGAAAGTGACGAAGCACTCAGCGGGTCGAGGTCAAGTGCACTCCAACAAGTTAGCCGGCTGATGTTTCAAAAAGTTCATACATTTCTCGGCAAACTCCATATGGGTATCATCACCACCCGCACGTCACTCATTTGTCACTTTCTTTATTTGTTTTGTGGACCCTTTTTTGTTTGTCAATTTTTGTTTTGTCATCATAACATTCATAACGTTGTGGTATTCCCCCTTTGTTTTGTTTGTACGTTGGTACCTGAAGTAGGTACGGTCGTTGACGTAAATAGCGTTTGTCGATAGGAGAGAGAGATGGCGCTGCGCTGGACGAGCGGCGACCGTGACCGTGGGCAGACAAAGAGAAGAGAGTCAGCTGTGGTAGAGGACACGTGATTTTAAGTGCAACGAGCGTACGCCGTTTCCACCAATTTAAGGTCGGTCTTTCTTTGATTATTGTATCGTAATTTTGGCTTTCACCCACGCACCAAATCATGCATTTCGATACCTATTTTGTCCGCGAAATTATTGTACATAACCCGAAATTCTTTGTTCTCTTTGTTCTCAAGGGGCTTGCATAACCCGCAGTTTTTTCCTCTTTGGAATCAAGGTGTTTTGCGCTGCTTTGAATTTTGTGTGATTTATCCACTCCAAAATGATCTCAATGTTGATGGCAAAGGCCGTAATCTAGTGAGTGTGCACTTTGTGCACTTATGACGTGGCCACCGAACTGCGCTGTTGCGCGTATTTCACCTGACAAGAAATTGTTTGTGAGAGTTCCAGGTGAGTTTTCTATCCAGGATGATCCCCAGATTTTGACCTCCTCGTAAAACCCAATTTTAGTTACCCTCAGTACCGGAGCAGTCAGTTCGACTTTTCTGCGGCGTGTGAACGGAACTATCACAGCTTTGGCCGGGTTGATGCTAAAGCCCTCTTCCAAGCACCATTGATTAATAGTGTTTATGACATTTTGTGTATGTAAGGGTCGAAGTCGTACCTTCAAACTTTCCTTTGACAACGACTGCTACATCGTCGGCGTATCCGACGTTGTTTATTTATCTACCTATTTATCTCGCATTTGTTCCTTGTTTATTTACTTACACCATTACTTATTATTTGTGTCTTGTTTTTTTTTAACTTGTTTCCCAATCATTAATTTTGTTTACTTATCTATCAATTTGACTTCATTTGTTTGTTAATTGTAAAATAAAATGCTGAGCGTGAAGTTTCCTCTTGTTGTTGTGTTAATAACTTGTAAATAAACCAAACTTTCAAAGAGGTTCAAGCACCGATTCACGCTGACTTGATCAATGCATTACTGGAGTGACTTCTCTGTCACTTCATCATGACTCATTCACACTTGACTTTTGTTCAGATCATTTGGGGATTTTTCAGCAATCAACTAGGCTATACGCAGGGGTTTCTTTGACGTGTTCTTCCCATGTGTGCCTGTCAGCGAATACGTCACTTTTCCTTTGCGATCAAATTGACTGTTTGACATGTTTCATGATTTCTTGTTTTGTTTTATTAATCTGATTTTGTGTTCATTTCATTGTTGTAAATTCCTGAATTGTCTAAATAATTAGTAATGATTTGTCTTGTTTCATTTGTTTGTGTTTTGTTGTTCTTCATTCATGTTGTGTCATTTTATCACTGTCAATTTCTTGTGAGGTGTTTTGAGAAAAGAAACAACTTCATTTAAAACTTTGCAAAATGAATTCAAAAAAACATCAATTTTGCTTGCATTTCATTCGCGTTTCATTCAAGAATCAAACCTCATCCCCAAGGACACATTCTCATCTCGAGTGAGAACTCACACAACGTAGGTAAAAGGTAAACAACGTTGGGAAGGGAAGGGACAACGACGATCACTGCCAACATCGATAACGGGGTTACACTACAGAAGTGGTGCCGTGACCAGGATATACTACAGAAATGATGTCGTGACCAGGGTATACTACAACGTCTTGATCGAGCTCAAATATTATTACCGTTTTATTTTGAAATAGTTTGACTGTGGCATTGTGATTGGTAGCAAGAGACATTTTTGCTTTGACGACTGACCATTGAATTCCGTGACCAAACCTGATCGATATCCTTTTCCAAAATAGACTGAATCCTCAGTCTTCTAAGCATTGCCAAGTTTATTTCGCCCATTGATCCTCGTGAAACGTTCTGGCAGGTTCCTTTTGAAGTTTCTTAAAAAAAGAAGACTAGTTTTTTAACTCAAGGACAAAGTATGTTTCAATGCCAAGTCATGCCTTTCGGTTTTTGTAATTCAGCTGCTCAAACTTCACAGCACCTCATGGATGCAGTATTCAGACCTAAATATGTATAAACCGTTCGTTTTTTGCTATCTTGATGATATTATCGTTCTTTCGGAAACATCTCGAGAGCATGTCAACTTACTTCTCGGAATTGAAAGTCGTATTCAGTAAGCGAACTTGACTATTAATATTGATGAATGCAAGTTTTTCAAACAATCATCGGAATATCTTGGTTTTGTTGTCAATGGAAACGGTTTACGAACAGATCCGGAAAAGGTTTACTTAATGGTGAATTATCCAAAATCTGGAAACTATTTCGATGTCAACCGATCAAGTGAACTATTTTCCTGGTATGACGGTTTATCTAACATTTTTCTTCTCCAATTTCTTGTTCTTTGCTTTTTGTTTAAAAGGATTCTCCAGACCTGAACAGACTTATTCGGTTACTAAGAAAAAATTACTGAGTTTGATGTCACTGAATCAACAGTTATTATGACTGACCATTACTCCCTTCTCTGGTTAAACCGAATGGAATAGCCCAAGAAAAATAGATTTTGACCTCAAAAAAAAATACTGTAGTCGTGAAAATCACAGGATTTGTTCAGAAGTTTGTGCTCTTTCCAAATTTTTGGGTCTTAGAAAAATACCAGCGGAGACTTTTTTTAGAGCTGTCAAAAATCTGAAAACTTATAATCCCGAACAATTTCAAATTAAGCTTTATTTTTCATGAGATTTCAAGTATACACAGTTATGTGGAGACTGCAAATGTTGAGAATGAACATTTGAACAATTCTGAGCCAAACACGATGAAAAATTTCATTGGAATATTTCGATTTGTTCTGTCAAATGTATATGATACAAGAAAAATAGTAAGAAGAATCGCTATAGAACCTTGGAAAAAATATAGACGTCCTGAAAATTTGACATTTTGTTCAGACTTGAATGCCCTACTACATACCAAAAATTGACAGAAATCCCACCCCGGGGTTTTGACTTATCGGAGGGGGGGGGGGGGTAATCAGTTGCAACTCAAAATGAAGGGGATGAAACCTGTTAATCCATTGAATGCAAATACATCGCAACTCGACGCATCATATCTCGTTGTTACCATTTTGGCACAAAAAGTGTCGATCATTGTTGAGGAGGGGGTCATGGAAGGGGCGAAGATTGGCTAGGTGGCTCTTTTTGTTTTCCTGGTCATATAGAACCGATCACGACAAGTTTGGTATCTTTTCCGACTAAATTCAAACTCTTGACCTCGAATCCGATGTGTAAATTTTTATAAAAACAAGTCTGAACAAGTTAACTTGAGAAAACTTGTTTTTTTCTTTGACAATTTTGACAGTTTTTTTTCACTGTAAGAGGTCTGAAATCTTCGAAAATATTCCAAGAGCCAGTAGATTCAAGTGTCTGTTCCACTAAAATCATCCACTCAACGTATTATTTGGTTTTTTGATATTAAAAAATCACTTTGAACCTGTGAGTCGATCCGGCGCGGTGTCTACTATACTAATGACCAGAACACTACAACATGCACCTGCAAATAAAAAAAATAGCTCAAACTCAAAACCCTTCAGAGCGATCCATGGCGATTTTGTTTTGTGTTATTTTTTTTATTTTTTTTGCCCTGCATCAACTACTAGGTTATCAGCAGGTTTTTCTGTGGGGGTTTTTCAGTAACGATAACAGTATTGACGATAACAACGAAGACATTTTTGGAACAGTGGAGATTAATCAGTGTGGTTTTGTTTCAATGGCTTTCTCGTTTCATTCCTTTTCCCGGGGCATCACCGCACGATAGTAGATGCCCCAGTACTAGGAAACGCGTGAAAAGTCCATCTGGCCCAGTGCGGATTTGAACCCGGGACCTTCGCTTTTAAAAGCGAGGCCGAGCTCACCGTGCTACCGACTGGGTTGTTTTGTGTTATAGCAAACTCAATTCTGCAGAGATCCTCGAACTTTCAAAGATAAGTTATCATTTGCTCAATAGTTTGAGCTAGTTTTATTTGCAGGTGCATGTTGTAGTGTTCTGGTCATAAGTAGAAACCGCGCCGGATCGACTTACAGGTTCAAATTGATTTTTCAATATCAAAAAACAAAATAATACATCGAGTGGATGATTTTCGTGAAAAAGACACATCAATCTAATGGCCCTTGAGATATTTTCGAGGGATTCAGACCTTTAACAGTGAAAAAAAACTGTCAAAATTGTCGAAGAAAGAAACAAGTTTTTTCAAGTTGACTTGTTCAAACTTGTTTCTATTCGAATTTACACATCGGATTCGAGGTCAGGAGTTTCAATTGAGTCGGAAAAGATACCAAACTTGTCGTGATCGGTTAATAACTCAAAACCCCGGGGTGGGATTTCTGTCAATTTTGGGTATGTAGTAGGGCATTCAAGTCTGAACAGCATGTCAGATTTCCAGGACGTCTATATTTTTTCCAAGGTCCTAGCGATTTTTTTACTATTTTCCTGTATCATATACATTTGACAGAACAAATCGAAATATTCCAATAGAACCATGAAATTTTTCATCGTGTTTGGCTCAGAATTGTTCAAATGTTTATTCTCAACATTTGCAATCTCCATATAACTGTGTATACTTGAAATCTTATGAAAAATCAAGCTTAATTTGAAATTGTTCAGAATTATCAGTTTTCAGACTTTTGACAGCTCTAAAACAAAAGCCTAAGCTGGGATTTTTCTGAAACTCAAAAATTTGGAAAGAGCACAACATTCTGAACAGAACCTGTGATTTTCACGACTACAGTTTTTTTTTTGTGGTTGAAGTGATATTTCAGCAATTCCTGTACTGAAAGAACTTACCGAAAAATTGGTCAAATGAGCAATCAAGCTTCAAAATTATACATTCGATTTGGTTCATAGAAAAGGGAAACTATCGTAGTACCTGATGCTTTGTCAAGATTATTTTGGCCTACTGGCTCGAAGTTCAAACAGCGCTCTAGGGTAGGCTGAGCGCCTTGAGCTGGTAGGGTTTTTTCCAATACATCTTTTACTGGATTTCCAGAGAAATATATTTTGGTGATTGCACCTCGCAAAATAGCGCAAGATCTGTTCAAAATGTGACATAATTGAATGAACATCGTGAATGAGATATAGGAAAGGAAATTATTCTGCAGCTGGGAGCGTAGGTATCTAAGTATACCTTATTACAAAAGTCTGGAAAATATGCACTTGAAACACTACAAAAACTTTGATGCAAGCGGCTTGAGTTACTCGCACAAGAGCTTTGCACACTACTTCTTGGCTTCAAAGTTATTGGTTTTGGAAGTAATAACGGGAAAACGCCTTAAACGTACGCGGGAATGGAACAGACTGTTTGAGCCGGGACACCCAAGGAAATCGTTTTTGCACACAAATTGTGGCACCGCAAAGTGACAACGCCAGAGTCGCTTAAATTCACAAATTCTTGGCGCATTCATGACGTTGCAGGTCTTCAATTTCCTTCCGGGGCTTCTGTAATTATACACAAATTCTAGTAGGTAGGTAGGGTCGAGGTGGTGGCAAGAGGGCAGGCAATAGGTAATAGGAATAGCTACGTCGAGGTGTGAAGTAGTCTGTCGATAGTGTGTTACCAACTCACGAATAACCTAGCTCGTTCCTGTGTCCACAGATTCAAGGCTAAGGAACTTGGGTGCAAATAGGAACAAACAAGGAAATACATTAAAATTCTTGCGTCATCTGTGAGTCAGAAGTTAGTTAATTTATTTGAAGGGTTGCATACAGGGTGATTTCAAAATGGCGTATTTTTTCGCCGGTATCTTGTAGAGAAATCAGTAGAAAGTCAAAAAGAAATGAAAAGCAAATTGTTCTACAATTTTTTTCTCAAATTTCAAAATTCTACTGATAAAGTTCAACTTAATTCGAAAATTTGTTACTTGCATAGTTTTACACAATGTTTACTATTGATATTAGGACTGTATGTCACAATGTAATTTTTTTTCCAAATATCTTTGTGAATAACGAAATTTGAGTCAAACTTTGAGTACTCATAATTCGAAGAATTCCTAAAAGAGAATGAATCACCCTGTCTTATAGGTAACGAAAAAAGAATACCTACAGCGGCAACGTGTTATTTGCTCTCTACTGCTCCATTAACATTTAAATCAAAAGAAAACTTGATTAGATCAAATCATATTTATGTCTGCACCTGTGTCTGGGGCTACTTAATAATCGTGCACTGCACACTTAGTCCAGGCAATGCAAAAGGTCGCGGAGAGTCGAAAATTTGCCGTCTGGTACAGTTTTGTGTCCTGATTAACATACTGAATTTTCGAATTCGGTAAGCCGCCGCTCGGTCCTCCACATCGAAAAGTTGGTGCCGAAGGACCCAGAAAGAGCCACTTTTCACTAATCTATTGTGCATCGCCGTCTGACTTACCGCATTGGAACCACATGACTGTAGTGAAGCCCTTGATAGCATTTACTGCCACGCCAGTGCGATTCTTCGCGGTTGAAAAGAAATAATTCCCTTGGCAAACGTCTAGTTTTTCTTGATTTTGGAAAGTTTTTTTTTTCATGCGGGAATATCACAAACTGACCTAACTCAGGTTGATTCCAATCAGCTTCTTTCTTCTTGAGCTCGTCCTGGTCTCATAATTTTCTTAACAGCATTCGTTGACAAGGTGTATTGCAAGAAGTGTAAAATTGCCAACACCAAATCAACAGTGATTTTTTCATAATTTTCATCGATCAGGAATTTCAAATTCCAAAGGAAATGATACCTTGGACTGTTTTCTGCTTATACAGCGTAGATCGAATCCCCAAATGCCCGTGGGAATACCGAAAAATGAATTCTTCTCAGAGTGCGCGTAAATCTGCAAAGTTGCATCTGAACACCTGAAAATAGTCGTAACCAACACTACAAAACCCAAAACAATGAAGGACAGAAGAACCAGTTCAGGTTATTTATTGTTCAATTTTATGTTGTGTTGGTTACGACCATTTTCAGGTGTTTAGATGCGGTTTTGCAGATTAACGCGCGCCAAAAAAAAAAGATTTTTTCGTACTCCCACGTGAATTTTGAAATTTGATAAACCTAAACATAAACATAAAACAGTCCAAGCTATCAATTCCTGTTAATATTGAACTTCATGATCACTGGCAATTATGAAAAAATGACTGTTGAATTTGGTGTTGGCAATTTAACATTTATTCCAGTGCACCTTGTTAACAAATGATGTTATGAAAACTATGAGACCAGAACTAGCGCAAGAAGAAAGAAGCTGATCGAAATTCACTTGAGTTAGGTCAGCTGGTCATATTTCCGCGTGAGAAAAAAATCTTTTCAGAATCAAGAAAAACTAGATGTTTTCCGAAGGAATTATCTGTCTTTAACCGCGAAGAATGGGACTGGCGTGGCAGCAAATGCATCAATAGTTTCAACAAAGTCATAGGTTCCCATTGCGGTAGGTGAGACGACGATAAACAGTGAATTGGCAAAAATTGGTCCTTTTTTGGTCCTTCGGCATCATCTTTCCAATGTGGAGGACCGAGCGGCGGCTTGCCGAATTCGAAAACTTAGTGTGTTAATCAGGACCTAAAACTCTACCAGAGTGCAAATTTTCGAATCTCCGCGACCTTTTGCAAGGTAAACCCTATTTTAATGTATCGGTCGACTGTACTAACTAGTGCACAGGTTAACATGGTTTTCAGATTCTTAATGTTCACTTCCTCATCTGATCCGGTTTTGCTTCATTTATAGAGGAATAGGGAATCTCGGTGTCTCGGTGTCTCTAGGTGTCTCGGTCATACATACCTACATAACAATTTCTCAGTTTTTAAAAATGTCGACTTGCACTAAGCCTCAAGACAGTCGTGCTTCATTATATTCATCCACCAAAATCAATTATTCGCAATCCTCTCTGCCTCTCTCATCGGAATCACGTCTCGAATATTTAAAATAATTCTTCACTCTCCCTCTGCTGCCGCAATCAGCACCACAAACTTCAAAGTTCCGGGATGCTCCATTGTGGCGCGGTAGGTACTTAGTCAAAACTTGCATGCCGGGGTGCATATCAGGGCTTTGTCAGCATCCTGCCATTGCCTCCCCATAACCAATCAATATGCCGCAACAGCCGCTAAAAACGCGAACACTTCAGTCTAATCAATAACTCATTGGAGAGCTGCAGGCCTGAGGGCCGAAACCGAAAAACAAAAGCTGGATGACAATGATGACATGTAATGCAAGTAAGAGAGTTGCAATAAAACGAGTTCGTGTGCGCAATTTTGGGATGCAAAAAACCCATCGCAGCTGGGCCTTGTATGTGAAGGCGTAGAAGGGACACTATACCAATATTCTTTCTACCCCGGCAATATTCCCACTTGTAACAGCAAATTCCCTCTCACAACACGAAATACTCGCTTATGACACGAAATTCTCTTCTTAAATATACTTACGAGTATAACAACATGAAACATTTTGTAACATGAAATTTCGACTTATAATAAGTAAAGACACAAAATTCTCACTTACAAGACAAAACTTAGTCTTTTGCCATGAAATTCCGACTTACAACACGAAATTCTCACTTGAAACATAAAATTTCGTGTTATAGCACAGAATCCCGACCGAAATTATACCAGAAGCGTGGGAGGTTTGTTCGAGACGGAGGACTGAGGCTGAAGAAAAACATGTGGGATATCTCTGCAACATTCAAATCCACTGGTGGTGATTCATAGGTGGTACATAGTTTGAGATCGGCTGAGTCCAAGCCGTATATTCAAACAAGTGACAGATCAACAAAATTATGATCCATCGCCACCCACAGTAGTTGCTTCGGAGACAGGCAACTTTTCGAAGTGCAACTGCCGGTTTTCTGGGAGCGACGATGAGGACGTGAACGCCTCCATTGACAGCATGACAGTCTACAAAGACTGTCTGAACATCTCTGATAAGTACGCCCTGGAAGGTATATCCATGTTGCTAGACAAAGTAGCTGCTAACTGGTTCCAGAGTACAAGAGATTCGTTTCTATTACTGAATGAAGCCATCGAGAGACCTTTGTCATACTTTTGGTAAACGACTTCTCCCTTATAAAATTTTCAAGGAATTGTTCACTCATGAGCAAGGCGGAAAAGATCGCCGTCTACACCACCGCTGCATGATACACACAAACTTGGCATAATTTATGGCTTGCTTAATCATCGCATTCGAAAGTTTATTCCACGTGATCAAGCCATCGACTTCAGTTGCCTCATTGTCAAGGCACGGTCTATTGAAACCAATTTTGAAGAAACCAGAAAGAAAAACATGAAACCACAGAAATAAGTCTACTCAAGGTAAAATTAAGCTACGCTGCGAATTTCGTCACAATTTGGCCATGCCAAGAGTAACTGCTGCAAAAGTGCTTTTTCCCAGTAAAAGGACAGCATCAGCCGAACTGATGACGATCGAGCCCATGCTCCAGTTCCTGCAGAGAGATCGACGACCACGCCCCTTGTATGCTTTCGATGTGGAATGCGAGGTTACATTCGCTCGCAATGTCGCAAATGCCGTCCGTCTGCTGCCACCAGTTCTTTAGAAATTTTGGCTGATGATTCTGAGGATGCACCTACCTCGAGGCGCTCTCTTGTGTGCGTCACCATTCTTGGCAAAACTGATCTTGCCTATGCTGACACTGCAGCTAGGGCCACCATCGCTGGACACAAGCTTTACCAGCATCTCCTGAGCCAGAACTGCCCTTTTGAAGCTCACGAAATGGAGATTATTCTTGCTGATGACAAAAACGAAAAAAAAATTACCACTCCAAGGCAGATGTTCACCTTAACAGTCGAGTCACTCCCACCCGATTTATTGCAATGCCTGACGGAACTAACCCTAAAACTCTGCTTGGAATAGATTTTTCATCGCATGCTGGGATGGTAGTCGATGTGTCTAATATGTGGTATTGTTCCACAGACAGTTCTGAGGTGTAATATCCGTTCAGCCTTGAGCCTGAACCTCCCAGTTTGCCTAGCGTGACTTCTCAGGCTGCCGCCCCCATTGACGTCTCACTACGTCCTGATGAGGGCAGTTTACTTCTCGAAGAGGAGCGTCTCCCCGTCGATGAGTTTCAACAGAGGAGTGTTGAGGTCTTCCTGCCTGAGTATCAAGCTTCATCATTTGCAGAGCAGGAAATGAAGTCATCGTTGCCACCGATTACCAGCCCTTGAAATGGCTAATATCGCTCCGTGCAGCCAGTGGGGCATGCAAGGTAGGCCTTGCGACTCCGAGCTCTCAATCTGAAAATTGAGCACATTCCTGGTCGTTGTAATGTCGTGGCTGACGCTCTGTCACGTCTGCCTCGTGATGACGATTTAAAAGATCCGATTGAGATCAACTCAGGCCATGCTACGTTCCAGACCACCAATTTGAAGACAGTTCAGCAATGAAAAACAAATGGGAAAATTCCGGCGTACCAAAAATCGTCGAGTGCTTCAAATCAGAAAATCCCAACAAAGTTAAGTATTCACGTTGACTCGAACATGAATATCTGATGTCAAATTATGTCTCTTACCGTTACAATTCAAATGCTAACACCGATGAACCCCAGCTAGTCATTCCAGTTCAAAAAGTTGATAACATTTTGAAAGAGTGCCATGATTCGCCTCTTGCGGGTCACAACGGAGTGGCGAAGACTTGCCAAAGAGTCTCAAGAAAATATTACTGGCCGCGTCCATGCGTAAGGACGTAACCAGACATGTGCAAAAATAGACTGAATGTCAGCGCGACAAACCTAGTATTTTGAAGCCAGCAGAACTCTTGCAGACATCGGTCATGTCGAAAAGGTTTGAAACCTTAGCTATGGGTCTTTTTGGACCACTTCTTAAAACAGACCACGGCGAAAGGTGGCTCTTTGTAATCGAGGACGTTGCTGCAAAGTAGATAGAGATGTTTGCTCTTATCAACGCAACAGCCGAATCATGTGCCAAATGTCTGATAGATGAGGCTATACTGCGCTATGGTATACACCCAGGCGAGTGATAAGTGATAACGTTGTACAGTTTGTCGTCTAATAGCTTTTTACTAATATCACTTCGGTATAATCCCGTCAACCATAAAAAGTAAGAGAATATAACTCGCCCTATTGTATTCCCAGTTTCACAATTATAACTCAAGATATTATTACTAAAGCAAACTATCGCTATTAATCGTCCCACTTATTATATTACAACTAAGATTTCCGTGATAAAAGTCGAAAACTCTCTTTATAAGTGGGATACTGCCGGGGTGAAAAGAATTTTGGTGTAGTGAGTAGTATCCTTCTTACGCCTTCGGACGAAAGAGCTTCGTTTCCATATACTAGCCTGACAAAAAGTTTCTGTAAATCTCCCGCGGATAAACACAACAAAGAGACGCTTTGGTGCATTCTTTTATCCGTTGCCGACAAGACACGCCGGTTCCGTGATTGTTCTTGTTAAAAGCGCGGTCATCTCAGATCCGACTTCGTACAACAAACACCAGACTTTATTGTCAAGCTCCGCGCGTCGTTGTCGGTCGCATTGTTGCACAAGTAATAATATGACGCGTCTATTTGCAGTTTAGAGTCGTATCTCTGCGCTGTGTGTGGCCTTTTCGGATAAAGATATCTTTTGAATATTTCATTGTTTAGATTTCCTATAATATCCTTCGATGCAATTTTTGAATGCGGATGCTAATACCTAAACTGTGACAGCCCAGATCTGTTCATGATTCTGACAGTTTCATTACTTACTTTCGATATTCGACTAATTGGAATATCGTTAGGTTGAAGACCTTTTGTCGTATTGGCTCGTGAAATTCTAGTGGTTGCAGACTCTCGAAGTGCCGTTTCGTAGAGATGGTGATGTTCTTTCCAACCAACGGTAGGATCATGATTGTTGGATAACGCTTATAATATCTACCAAGATAAAAATAAGAACTCTGGACATAAATTTAGATTTTATAGGGTTTTTATTCAAACCGGAATGTCACACTTCAAGGACTTAGTAGTGGTGAACTAAATATATCCCTCAGATTATCAGATGGCCAACGTCGTTCATGGGACAGTTGAAACACTTGATGTATTTTGGTACCCGTGCTGGTTTCCCCCATATGCTACCGATCTACAAAAACTCTTTCGGGAACTTCACAGGTATTCACAGTTAGTGTAGGTGAGTAATGTATGTGTATTCAATCAATAAATCAATCAGCCAATGTCTTTATTTGTTCAGTAGAAGTTTCTACATAATTTGCCAGGGTGGCGTTGAACGTGTCAATGAAAAATAAAATAAATAAATAAGGGTATCTGGTATTAGCGTATTGTGTCGTGATGTGTTTGTCCGATCTCCAGCACTTGAAAAGTTGAACAAAGGTTCGAGAGATCACTTCGTTCGATCTTGATCGGGCATCTTTCCTCGTCTCTCTGTCCCTAACCAGTTGTCCTTCGTCGTCGAAGATTAATAGGCTAATGGACCGACGTGCTCACCCAGACATGGTTCTCTTTTATCAGAAGCCGGGCGGGTCATATGGCTCTCTTTTCCAACCCTTCCTAACACCGAAAACAAGCTAGACTTCAGGCGGGTGTTCTGATGTTTTCGTCTGTGATTTGCCCTCAAGCGTGAACGGTACGCGACCGCGAATGCAAGAGGTCGGGTGTCAATAAAAGTTGGTGACCGAAAAAAGCCCTTCTAAAACAGTACTGGTTCCGAAAACCCTTGGGTCGCCTTGGACATCGAAGTGCAAAACACTCCCCTAAAAGAGTACGGATCGTTTCCAATAATCGTCAGGAAGACCTTCTAGTAGGACAGCGTGGGATGAGATAGCCTTAAGGCCATCGCGGGACAGCAGCGAGGGACTCGTCGTCGGGTTACACACCTGTGAAGAGTTTTCTCGCAAGTGTAGCAAGGCACCAGGATTCACCTAAACAAAAAAGCGATGAGAATCTACATACGGACAGTTGTGACAGCGGCATCTGAAAACGCGTGAAGTGTACCTACCTAAGGTGAGTGTTGGAAGTTATAGACCTTTACAAATTCAATCTATCGGGAACCCAAAATTCATTACTTTTTGCACCACGTACGTCTCTCAAATATAATGAACCAAAATAGCGTCTGTGGCATGATACACCCAATGCTAGAAATACAACTGAATGTCACCGAGCTGCCTATCGCACACACAAAAAGGGCCCCATATCATTCCAGACAGTTTGGAAGAGCACCATCAGAAACTTCGAAAATACTCCGAGGGGAAAATCAACACCACATCGTCCGCATGTATACGGTCTCTGCTAAGATCAAACCGTATCAACCCCAAGTAATCTCTTCCCTGGCGCCGGTGGATGGCAATGGTTCAAAAAGGAATCGTTGGATGTTGGAGGAGAGGTCAGTTCTCAAGCGTCGGCGGATGACCTTGGCTGGAAAGAGGAGGGACAGGATGGATATACTGTGATCAAATCTCTAGCATCGGCATATGATCTTGGCTGAAAGAAGGAGTAATTGAAGGGCGGCGCAGGAATCAAATCTCTAGCGTCGGCGTATGGCCTTGACTGTGAAGACGAGGAACTGGATGGAAGTGTAAGAATCAAGTCTCTAGCGTCGGCGTATGACCTTGGCTGTGAAGAGGAGGAAGAAGCTTAGAGAAGCGCAGTGCCTCTGACGCCGGTGTGTGGCACTGACATGAAGGGAATTCAACTTGGAAGGAGACGAGGGAAAAAGTCCTAAGTTTAAATCGAGACGTGTTTCAAGACTTGTGTGAAATTTTACATCAGGTGATGGGCGAAACAAAGGAGAAATTGGAATACAGAAATTCGTCTGAGTCCTGAAGAAGGACACGGAGGGAGAAAATTTTTGTTGTTAACAGTCGTTGCGGAGAGTGTGGTGATCAAGGGAAAAATCGAAATTGGACTAAGTCCAGAAAAGGCAACGCGAATTTGGAGGATTTCGTAAGAATTTTCTATCAGTTGGATTTTGAAAGTATAAAACACGGAAGCTTGAAATTCGTTCAAGTCCCTAAGGACAATCGGATTTGATTTGAGAGATTCTGTTTAATTTTTTCATCAGTTGAAAAATGGAAATTATGAACTTTGAAATTCAACACGGTAAGAGTTTACGCGTAGCGCTAACGACCAAAAAAATGTATAGACAATACAAATAGAGAAGACCATATGTTATCACCACCGTCGTCATAAACATGGATATTGAGGCATCAGAAATCAGCCTTTTTTTGAATGATGGATTCGCCTGGTTCCTACGCAACCGTAAAAATCCGTGACGACATAATATGGTCTGGTCTTTTCTATTTGTATTGTCTATACTTCATGCCGATCTCCGACTCGGTCTTCCGTCTTCCCCTATCCCCTATCCAATTTAAAGTTACTCAACTCGCTAAAAATCTCTAACATCTCTTACGATCATGGGGTGGTTGCGACGGTGGCGCCATCCTTTGACCAAATCCTCAAACAACGATTTTCGAAAAGAAGTTCTCAGGAACTTGTCCGTGACCGGATTCTGGATTCAAGGACATCGTTGGATTCGGCAGGATGATCTGAGTCCTCCCCCTGACGTAAAAGTATCCTGGAGACGTAGAAGACGAAAAACTGAAAGGCATCTCCAGAGACTGCGATGGTGATTTCTGAAAAATCGCTCTCAACACCTTATCCGTGGACGGATCGCGGATCCAAGAACATCGTTGAATTCAGCAGGACGATTCGCAGTTGGTGGCGAGTCCTCTTCCCGACGTAGACGTATTCAGGGGACGTAGGGGACGATAAACGTCTGGACACTTCCGGAGAATGTGATACCACAAAGTACACCTTGTAGTACGACCACTAGCCATGGCCTTTTGGCCTGGGTGAACATACTATTGTAATGGAACGCATTTTTAGCTAATTTTTGGAAATTCATTTCAATAATCCCGTGCGAGAAAACCTCTTTCTATATTTGGATTGATCGATATCAACACGCGACAGAAATTCGGAGCTCTCGGGGTTCGAGGGGGACTTGCTTTTGTGTGTTCTCGCAGACCAGACGTCCAGAAGACGACGTGCGCTATAATTTATTACAGGTGGGTCGTTTTTACATTATTTTCTTGAATCATGGTCCAAATCGCTTTTGGTTTGCCTACATTCACTTGTTTCACGCATGAGGTCGAGTTATAAATTGAACATCGAATCTTTCTGTTGCGGGCGTCAAGTTGTTTGTTTCAAGGAATAAGAACAAAAGGACGGACGGTTCAAAGCGGGTTCAATCGGGGATGAGAGGGCTCCCGTGTATCATTTTCTGTACTTTTTTTATACTTGCAATAAGGCTGTAGTGGCAAAAGGTCGTGACGAATTTCCAACGGGTTCCAGGGGGTTCAATTGTAAGTTAGGTACCGAATTTGTGTCGGAAGCAACGCGGATCAATGATGTCACGACGGAGAAATGCAGAGCGGCTGAAAATAACCCGCGGACGCGTTGGTACCGCGGGCATCGTTGAATAATAAACGCGATTGGGTTCGTTGTTTCAGGTCCGAGCTTCAGTGCGTATAGTCCGGTGGTTAAGCGCCAAAAAAAGCTCGAACTATGCATTTTGAGCTTAAGCAATGCGCTTTTGGGGTTCGATTGGGGATACCCAAACCTTAATTTCAAGAGTTGGAGACATCGGTGCACTCGATGCGGAGGGGGTCTGGGGGGCCCTTGAAAGTTGAAGGTGCGAGGCTTCCCACCAAATCATCATATAACCACGTAATTCCTACTGGGAGGCCATCAAACGACTCTAACCTGTACATTGACAACATTTGTTACCATGTCCAAATAGTTCTTCACACTGAAAAAAATTAATTCTTATGACAGATCGGAAAAAACAGTTTTTCTCAATTCTTCATCTCCACAACGAATAAACTGCCAAGTTTGGTGTCATTTTAAAGAAAACGGCATCCTCTGATTTCATTCACCGAGTCAAAATGTTTGTAAGACCACCGTGCAAAGAATGGCACGCCAAGAAGAGAGCAGTTTTGAGCACCTCATTTAACAGTAGTTTCTTGGCTGATACCAATCGATATGATTGATAATTTTGTCATGGATCAGTAACTTGAACTCTTTTGTAACGGTAATGCATGTGAATGAAACTCGACACGAGCGTGGAGGCCTGGAAAAAATATTTTTCTCCAGCGGTCGAATTTATTTCACGCCTACTGAGCGTTAGTTTGTTGGGCTCAGGCAGGCAGCGTTTGGATAGGTTTGGAGACAAAATTTTCATATCTGTCTATGAAACTGAGTAGCATAATTCTGGAAACTGATCTGAGAATCATTAAAGATTATTTTGACGGTCACTAGGTACCCCCATGGGGATTAACTGCACAGAGATCATGGCTGACGACGAAGGGCATTCAACTTTTAAAGTGTTATTTTCTTTTTTCCTCTACCAACCTTCAAGGTTGTTATCATTTTGTACGTGTAAGTTTTCTTATGTTTGGAGAAGAAATAATTTTATAAAAACAACCGTGAAAATGACTGTCAAGAGTGGCAGAGAATAAGATCTTGGTCGTTGAATTCCCTCCGCCGTTAGCCATCACTTCTGCAGTTAACTCCCATGTGGGTACTGACCGGCAAAACAATCATTGATGATTCATAAATCAATTTCCAGAATTAAACTGCTCAAACTTTCAGATAGATATTGAAATTTTGCTCCCAAAGCTATCCAAACGCTCCCTACCTGAGCCCTGCAAACTGACGCTCAGTAGGCGTGAAAAAAAATTCGAGCGCTGAAGAAAAATTTTTTCCCAGGCCTTCACGCTCGTGTCGAGTTTCATGCACATGCATTACCGTTACCAAAGAGTTCAAGTTATTGATCCATGACCAAATTATCAATCATATCGATTGGTAACAGCCAAGAAACTACTGGTTAATGAGGTGCTTAAAAATGCTCACTTCTTGGCGTGCCATTCTTTGCACGGTGGTCTCACAAACATTTTGACTCGGTGAATGAAATCAGAGGATGCCGTTTACTTTAAAATGACACCAAACTTGGCAGTTAATTCGTTGTGGAGATGAAGAATTGAGAAAAACTGTTTTTTCCGATCTGTCATAAGAATTAATTTTTTTCAGTGTGAAGAACTATTTGGACATGGTAACAAATGTTGTCAATGTACAGGTTAGAGTCGTTTGATGGCCTCCCAGTAGGAATTACGTGGTGGTATGGTGATTTGGTGGGAAGCCTCGCACCTTCAACTTTCAAGGGCCCCCCAGACCCCCTCCGCATCGAGTGCACCGATGTCTCCAACTCTTGAAATTAAAGTTGAGGGACCCTCAATCAAACCCCAAAAGCGCATTGCTTAAGCTCAAAATGCATAGTTTGAACGCTTAACCACCGGACTACGTGAGTTGTTTTTGTTACAGGTCCGGGCTTAACTCTGAGCGATTATTCAATATTTTTCATTTATCGTGGAATTTTCTATTTGAACATGACTAATTCACTTTTCTGTATGAGTCTGTTTTGCGTTCTATTTTTTTGTCACTTTTTGTTGTCTCACGAATGTTGTAAACTTACTGAATTTCATGTCAATATTCTTATAACCATTTCATTAATTTTGTGTTTGCTTTGATTGTCATGTACTTTCTTGAAATTGACTGTAATTTTGATTTGCTTTTCATTTAAATGTCATTGTCCGCCGTCTTTTATGACTCTCATATTTTATGTGATGTTTTAATTCCCACTGCTATCTTTGTCAGATATTCAATGTAGGTACCTTTACCGGATCATACTAACTACCCCTATGTGGTCTTGTTTTAGGTTTTCATGCATTGTTGTGAATTTTATCTATATTGTTGATTTGTTGATTTATTATGCATTGTTTACTGATGTTTTTACATTTGTTTACTAATGTTTCTGCGATTTTGTTTTACTAACTCCGCTTACACTGAACACCGCAATTTATCAGTGAGTTTTTTTGTTATTCATGTGTTACATGTCTGAGAGTTTTCTGCTTTGGACACAACTCAGGGGTTTGTTTGGCGAGTTCTTCCACTGAGTGCCTTTTTCCGAATCCGTCACTCTCCTTTTTCGTTGACTAACTGTTTGAAATATTTTGTTGTTGCGTTTTTAATTGTTCTTGTTTATTTTGTCCATTGTGTTATTTAGTCCATTCAGTCAGTCCTGTGTCAGGTGTTTTATGAAAAGAGCCTGAGTCATTTAAATTTTACTGATGATTTTGATAAAAGTTCATTTTGTTTGCTGTCAATTCGTGTTTCTGTTCAACAGCTCAACACAATCCTCATCCCCAAAGTTGCGCTCTCGTCGAAAATAGCAGCCTGAGTAAAACGACAACATAAGCAAAACGTAGAAAACAGGTCCACAAAGTAAGGGTGCGCTAGACGATCATAGCCAAAGGTCAAAAAGGGTGAAACAGAACACTATTTATACCTCCTGATTCAGGAGGTGTCAAAAAACTAACCCTAACTTAGTTATTAACTACTTAAGCTAATCCTTAAGTTACTAGAGAAAGAAAATATGTAGTAGGAGCTGGTTCGTTTTGTTTCGTCGTGCGGTAGCGGTCGTGGCCGAGTGGTATAGGTGATGGCAAGCTGACTCACTCGCGCTGCGCTGTGCGGGTTCGAATCCCGCTACATCCATGGATATTTTGTTAAAAAAAATGTAGCCGGAACCGGTTCGTTTCAATACAGACGCGGTTTTCCGACCACCGCACCGGCACACCGCCACACACATAAAACGGCATGATTTGCTCGGGCGCAAAATGAGAATTATTGCCGGATTCGAATATGTTTAAACTCCGTGTGATTGCGGCAAGGACATTATCGACATTTTACGCGGACGGGCGCGTGTATTTCGTTAAAACGTTGCGAAAATTGCGGCGGTGGCGGCTTTTCACAGCCTTCGGCGCGGCCAAATTGCCGAACCGTTTACAATAATATCTCGAGTGCAATGTTTGTTCGCGAAATGGAACGCGTTCAGCTTGTGGAAATTCGCGCGAGGTGTTTTCATTGAAAACTGCGCTCTATGCGCTTTCATTGCTTCATTACGTTAAACACGGCAATACAAATTCCATCTTTTGCCTGAGCTTCCGCCTGTCTTGAAAATCACCCTTGCAAATAAAACGGCAATTTTATAAATTTGACCAGCGCATCGCATCAGGCCGGCGAAAGAGCACCATCTGACGCTGTTTTCTCCCTTCAAGTTTTTTGCTAGGAGGAATAACAAGAAAGCTACCTGGGAACATCCCAGGCAAACGACTGGATCATTTATTCTGGAAAGATACCTCTGCCTCTAGGTATTATGAAGATATTTTGAGATTGGCATCCTAATTCCTTTGGAGCAGTGTGTAGTGCGCTAATTTCGACAGATGCTGCCGCTTGGCTGGCTGGTCGAACGGCCAATGCATTTAAATGTTACATTTGGTGTCATCCAAAATTCACAAAAGTGTAAAGCCGAAACGCCAGGGCCAAACACGGTCATGATTCCCCCCAGACTGGATTTGATTCGCTTACGAGCCAATTTGAATATCGGAATTATTGCCCGACTGGTAGCGATAAGCGATACCCCGATTGGGAACACGATAATTAGGACCCTCGAAAATCGGTTTCGCAAGCAGTGCATTTCGTGATACACTCCTCAACCTTCTTGAAGAACCAGTCAAAATACGAGCTGCAACCGCTTTTTTAGAATCGAAAATAAAAACGCCAGAGTATCCTCGAGAGTATCAAAACCGTAATGGATTCCTATGCATTGTCCCACCAAACAATTGTCCTACCATGCATATAGCCCACAACGCAGGAGACTCACCGGCCACTGAATTTCTTGAAATAAACAATGACCATGCTATCAGTGAGATTTTCAAGTGGAAAATTCCATCGCCCAGAAATTGCCGACAATCTTGAGCACTTGTGTCCTCTGACTTGAAGACTGAAGTCATCAGTTTTTTGCACCCTTCGCCTACATTCGTATCCACCCGAGGAGTAAGCGTCGCGCCATAAAAGCCGCGCATGAATTAGAATTAATCTGCGGCGGGGTGAAAATTGTTTTGACATCATTGCGGAACATAATCAGGACCTCGATACTCTGCCGGGAACAATCATCGTAAAACCGGAAACATGTTAGTGACAAATTACAATGAATAATTACGACCCGGGTGCATAATGCATGTTTTTGCTGCTGAGTTGGTTGTCAGCAACAGCCAGCCAGCAGCGGGAGAGCAGCTTCAGAGCGTGCGATCCGTCTTCGTCTTGTTACGCTTCTCTTGCGAGCTTCAGAGGGAAACGACGTTAGAGAAGTCAGGACAACGCCTTTGAATCGATGTGTACACACAAACATTAACATCATCCCCCAAGTCACCACCCAGGACGCGACACTGTGGAACGACTTTGCAGGAACATCAAAACAAAACGATACGATGCGGTGTGGTGGTGGTGGTGGTGGTGGTAGTGGGTCGTGGTGTAATCAACAAGAGCATTACGGACTCAGGATTGCGCAGTAAAATTTTAATTTCGCAAGAGCTTTAAATGTCAAATCGCATTTCACGACTTTTCATGCAAGCAAATGGAAGCCACCAGGAAGAACAACAAATTTTCGCTTGTAACACAACAGACCGATTGCTCTAGAAAATAATATTCTTAGACTTTTTGCATGTGTGTGAAGGGCCGTAATAATCCTGTAGTCTAATAAAGTCTGAGCTTTATTGGGGATCTTCTCAACAAACAAATTAAAGCAGCGTCACTCATTTAGAGCCGATATTTTCACCCAGATGATTATTGCCCAGAGGGTAAATATCATCTGGTACCTACAATAATAGACCGTGAGCTAACGGCCTTTGAGAGCTTGTCATTTCTGACCGCACCATACTTCTTGTAGTGATAGCCACCCACATGTAAGTTGATGAAACGCCAGTCTGCCTCCACAAAGCGAGTCGTCTTGGGAGCTGCCAGTTGTCAAAAGTCCCAAAAAAAAAAACAATTTTGCACCGTTAATCCGATCGACTTGAAATTTGGTATACAGAGAGGGTCTTGCTGTCAAATGAGCTGATTTGTTTTTGGCTGTCATCTGTCAAGTGGAAGAGTCATTATCAAAAAATGACAGAAGTTTTATTTCACAAAACTTGACTTGCAATATGTTATTTGAAACCCCTGAAAAAACTGTATTCAGGACAGTTGAAAGTACCCCTCCAACTCTCATTCGTCAGTAATTAATAAATATCAAAGTTCAAAACTTTGACATTTTATTCTTCAAAATCTATCCAATAGACTGAGATCAAATTCAGCATAAAGCAACAAACTAAAATAATCTAATTAAATCTGCAGTCGGAGTTTTCCACCATTTCCCAACAAGGCGTTACGAATTTTTAAATTTCCTCTTGGCCGTTGCCACCCGAGAGGGCCGCTCACCCGGATTTCGACGAGGACGACACACGTTTAGTGTAGAACTTAACTCATATGGTCTTTTCTGCTCGGGGATTGACTTTTTTCGACAAATTTCAACTGATATCGAAAGTAGATTGGATTGGGTGTAATGTAGGCCTATTTTCAAATGCGACGTGGTTGTCCGGCGGCTATTTTTTCAAGACGCAATTGCACATTCCGTAATTAATATCCGCCGGAAGACGGATATTCGTCGCAGTTGAAAATAGGCATACTAGTCAGGGGGCATAGGGTCAAAAAAAGGTTGGCCGTGTGCAGCTTCGTGAAGATATATAGGGATATGTCCTAGTCGATTCCTGGGCGATCAAGGACCATGAAAAATTATGGTGGAATATTGACATCTGCTGCAGGCAAATATGGTGGAGGCGCCAAAATAGGCTTAATCTGATGATAAGAAACTGGCTGTAGCTCGTTTGTTTTCCAACGGATTTAAACATCTGGAACGTCATTTTGTAGACAAAAAAATTCTCTCTTGTTATTACCAGATGAAGCCCATTTTGGCGCCTCCACCATATTTGCCTGCAGTAGATACGAATATTCCACCATCATTTTTCATGGTCCTTGATCCCCCAGGAATCGACTAAGACATAACTCTATATATCTTCACAAGGCTGCACACGGCACGACCTATGCCCCCATACTATACATGACGCCCAATCCAATCTGCTTTTGATATCAGTTGAAATTTTTAGGAAAAAGTCGACTCCCGAGCAGGAAAGACCGTCTGAGTTGAGTTTTACACTAAACGTGTGTCGTGCTCGTCAAAATCCGGGTGAGCGGCCCTCTCGGGTGGCAACCGCCAAGAGAAAATAAAAAAATCGTAACGCCTTGTCGGGAAATGGTGGGAAATGTGATTAATGTGAGGAGAAGTCTCAGACCATCGAACCGGTCCGAGCAACCACCATCGAAATCCAGCAGACACGTGTTTCGACCTGTTTGGGTCTCATCAGTGCTGAAGCATTCAAAGGCAGAAGCTCGATGGTCTAACGGTCCAAGACTTTCCTATGTGTGCTCTCCGAGGGTACTCACAGTTGAGATACCCGTTCGGCGCCATCTACTAACGACTCTCCGCAATGTGTATGTCGAGGCAGCAGTGGTCGCGGAAGCTAGTTAACAGCCGACTCATCAACCACTCTGAAGCCTCACACATGATGGAGGAGTGCACTTGTACTCTAACCTTCCGAGTATAGGTATGCACGTGATAAGTGTCGATGCCTTTATGAAAGAAAGGCGTTTCTCTGACCTCTGAGCGTGGGATAGAATATGTGATTAATGTCAGGCATCGACACTAATTACTTGCATACCTATACTCGGAAGGTTAGAGCACAAGTGCACTCCTCCATCATGTGTGAGGCCTCAGAGTGGTTGATGAGTCGGCTGTTAACTAGCGACCACTGCTGCCTCGACATACACATTGCGGAGAGCCGCTAGTAGATGGCGCCGCACGAGTATCTCACCTGTGAGTACCCTCGAAGAGCACACATAGGAAAGTCTTGACCCTTAGACCATCGAGCTTCTGCCTTTGAATGCTTCAGCACTGATGAGACGCAAACAGGTCGAAACACTGCTAGATTTCGATGGTGGTTGCTCGGTCGGTTCGATGGTCTGAGACTTCTTCTGGCATTAATCACATATCCTATCCCACGCTCAGAGGTCAGAGAAACGTCTTTCTTTCATAAAGGCATCGACACTAATCAATGGTGGGAAACTCCAACTGCAGATTTGATCGGATCATTTTGGTTTGTTGCTTTATGCCGGATTTGATGCCAGTCCATCGGATAGATTTTGAAGAAATGAATGTCAAAAGTTTTAAACTTTGATATTTTTTTTATTTACTCACAAATGAAAGTAAGAAGAGTACTTCAAACTGTTCTGGATACAGTTTTTTTTGGGGGATTCAAATAACATATTCCAAGTCAAGTTTTGTGAAATCAAACTTCTGTCATTTTTTTATAATGACACTTCCACTTGACAAATGATAGCCAAAAACTAATCAGCTCATTTGACAGCAAGACCCTGTCTGTATACCAAATTTCAAGTCGATCGTATTAACGGTGCAAAATTGTTGTTTTTTTTTGGGGACTTTCGACAACTGGCAGCCCCCAAGACGACTCGCTTTGGGAAAGCAGACAGGCGTTTCAGCAACTACCATGTGGGTGGCTGTCACCACAAGAAGTATGGTGCGGTCAGAAATGACATGCTCTCAAAGCCCGATAGCTCCCGATCTATAATAACTGTCAACAATAATATCACAAGTGGTTAGATTTTCACGATAATTTTGGCCAAGCGATCGCGAATGCTGGTTGTAACGATAAATGCCCGATACCATAGGAGGAGGCATTTATCTAGGGACAACCAGACCGAGGGAACACGCTTGGCCATAATTATTTGAAAAAATTTCAAGCACGAGTGATAATTTGCTGATTATTACAAAAAAACAAGTACAAAGTGACTGCTCTCAGATTTTGTTGTTTGTATCCAATTTATTTGGCTGAGGTGAGTGAGTAACGGCTGTGATCACAGCTTGCATTATAAAAATTGGCGCTTTTGTTAGCTTCACATAGTTCTGTGATTCTTTGAACCTTGCACAGTTTCAGTGCAACGCGACTCTTTACAAAAGTTGCACTTTTCTCTGTTCTTCGATATTAAAACGCTCAGACTAAAAAGAACATTATGCTTGTGACAGACAATCTTGCTAACCAAGGAAAAGCATTGAACGCACGTACCGCTTTTGTGTCTTGGACTAAAAAGGGTTCAAACGACACTTTCCATTCAAATGCTTTTTAATAACGTTTGGATGGTGGCAGTGTGCACTTTGCATACAATGCGCCTACGCGAGTGGCGAATTGCATATCTAATAAGAACTTAAACGGGAAAACATCCTGAAGGGCCTAAAGGAGCTGCCGTCATTTGCATATCATTAGGTGTGTGTCGAGAGGGGGTGGTGTGGGTCGTCGCCGGGACATTAGGACCGAGAAACGGTGGCAAACGGCCCGGGGTTTACCCGGATTAAGTTGTGCCGTCAAAATATACGTAATTTACCTAAATGGCACTGGTGTTATTGTAAATTAACTGCGGTGTTCTACGCACGTTAGCGGTGTGCACTAAAAACCGCTCCTGGGTTTAGCAAATCTAGACGAGAATGCGACGGGATTTTATCAAAACATTTGATGCTGGGTTTTGCAGGAAGTTTCCGTTTCCTATTATGTGCTCATATCTTCCAAGTTTTGCTCAGACTTCTAAGCCTACGTCATTGTACCATAACAACAAACTGATGCACTACATGCGAGGGGTTGGACCACCTGGGAAAATTCTTTACACCAAAATCGCCAATCGCCAAAATAGACCTATTTCTTATGGGGAACAGAGACGTTCAGACAAGGATGAACAATTTTAAGCCACACCCCTGGCCAATAAAAGGCTTTCAATTATTAGGCGCGAAATTCGAGGAAGGCGATACTGTCACAATGAATTAGAATTGTCACTGTCACTTATGACTGCAACCTGTGTCGTGTCGCTACACTGATTGAATAATTCAAAAAATGCTCGTATATTGTGTAAAAAGTTGTCCGCACAAGTCCAAGGGAATATTTCCCCCAAATGTTTCGTTCCACGCTTTTCCTGCCGATGAAAATAAGCGAAATAAATGGATGGCCGCCACTGGAAGACACCGGCACCAGGAAGAATTTAAAGGCGAACGAAACAATTTCAGCTGTTTCGTTGCACAAAGCCAAAAGCATGGTCACCCAAATTACCGTTCAAAGTGCTAGGAATGCCATCTCACCTTCCTATTTGGCGATTACCCACTACAACTTCACAACAAAACCTCAATATTTTGCTTTAGTTTTGGTGTGCTCACGGCACTTCAGAGTGGAAGATCTCTATTCATCCAGTGATAGGTACAAAGATGACGCTGAAAACAAATGCTGTTCCGGACATTTTCTTGAGAAGCTTGTTCCTTTTTCTGGCTCCTGTAGCACTCCGCTTTTACCTCCAGGTTATTCACAAGTACGTCTTCAAAATATCCTTTACACTATACTTCAATTCCTTATCATGCTGGTTCCCCTTCATTTGATGCTTACACTACACTCTTGTGAAAAAGTAAAGCGTTGTCGAGTCTGTAGGTTGCAGGTTGCAGCGTGGCAAGACTTTTGCTCCACATTTTGGTTCTGTTCTACTGACAACTGATGACAAATTGTCACATAATGTTGTCGGGGGTAATGACAAGGAGAAAGTCAGTGGCACTGACAGAGTTGCTACGAGAGATTGGCCGCATTCGTAAGTCACAACAGTTGTGGAGCACTTCCACGCGATTCGTCGAAATTTTAATTTTGACCAATGGCGTTGAAGTGCTCCACAACTGTTGTGACTTACGAACACGGCCATTGTGAGGCAAATCTCGCCAATGAGCGGCGATAGGAGGCAAAAGGGGCGTGAAAAAGAAATAGGTCCATTTGCCAGAAAATTGCCAAAATTACCAGAAAATTGCTACAATTGCCCGAAAATTGCCACAATTGCCAGAAAATCGCCACAGTCGCCAGAAAATCGCCGAAATCGCCAGAAAATGGCCGATATCGCCGAATTTGCTGAAAAATCGCTAAAATTGCTCAAAATTCATAAAACCGCGTAGTCATCAAATTGGACTCCGCACGATTCTTATGGAAAATGGGTCTCGGTCAAATGCCATAATTTTTTTATATGTTGTAGCCCAATTTGACACAAGCCAAAATCCATCGTCCGTTACCAAAAAAAATGAATAGTTTTTTTTCTATAAGGGGTTGAAGATGGGTTATTTCAATGTAAAGAAATATATTCCAACGTAAGTGAGAACATTTCAACGTCCTCTCTAGCATATATGGCTCACGACTATTTCTTTTTTCTTTTGTGGAAAAATCAACCCCTTCCCTCACCTCCAACTCCTATTGTGAATATCGAAAGTCGTGCAGATGGTTCTATTTTATCGATATGAATTTTGGCACAAATTATTTTCCAACCCCCAAAAAGGGGGTGGGGTTGAAAAAAAACATTGGTCAATTCGGCTGAATTTCTGATATTTTGCTTCAGTTACGCTGAACAAGATTACCAAGGGAAAACTCATTTATATGACCAGTTTCCACCCCATAGAGGGTTGAAGTTGACTATAATGAAGCATAAAACATTCTTCCATGTCATCAAATGAATGGAAATAGTGGACCTTCATATCATCTTGTTTCGTAAAAATGTCAATTCTTCAAGAATAATTCCAACCCCATATCTCTCATTCCTTATCCCTGTCTCTGAACATCATATTCGAAATAAATCTTGAAAATGTAGGAGAAGGTCTACGGTCGGATTCTCTGCATCTGATTGTGAATCCCATCTCAAAATTCACTTCCACTATTATGCTAATGCTAGCACCCTTACAGCAGGGTGGGATATAATTTTTTTTATGATTTTTTGCCTGGATTATCAATAAAAAATATTGGCGTTCCTATCTAGTTTCAAATTCACAGCAGGTTGATTATGTCTACCTGTACCTAATAGACCAGTTCCTCATGACGTCACACGCACGTGTCGAACAGCTGATTCGGGGCAACGTCAACATGATGACAACTGTACGTGCCAGTTTGACAAAACTTTGTGACACCAGTGACTTTCACACACCGACACCGACTGACAGATTGACATACTACCAATCTAACTGACGCACATGACTGACGTAGCCCACGTGCCCCGTGACAGATGACGCACATCTGACTGACGTTGCTCCGAATCAGCTGTTCAAGACAGAGCTGCGTGACGTCAGTGGAAATGGTCTATTCCCAACTTTTTTCTTCTGTACGGATACACCGCCATTTATAGTTTAGATTGAAGAATTTAAAGTCATTTGAAGCGAAAGCTGCTCAATCAAAGCAAAATATTATGTCACACTCTTATTCCAGCTACTGCGACTATTTGAAGGATGGAATAAAAATTAATATAATTTTCAAAATTTATTTCGAATATGATGTTCAGAAACAGGGATAGGGGATGAGGGGCGGGGTTCAAATTATTTTTGAAGAATAGACATTTTTACGAAACAAGACGATATGAAAGTCCACTATTTCCATTTATTTGGTTTATGACATGGAAGAATGTTTCATGCTTCATCATAGTCAACTTCAACCCTTTGTGGGGTGGAAACTGGTCATACGAATGAGTTTTCCCTTGGTAATCTTGTTTAGCGTAACTGATAGATCAGAATATCAGAAATTCAGCCGAACCGAACTGACCGATGTTTTTTTCCAACCCCACCCCCTATTTGGGAGTTGGAAAAACAACGAGAATAACAATTTATGCCAAAATTCATAATTTGACCAAATAGAACCATCTGCATGACTTTTATACGTAATTTCGAATTTGATCCTCGAAAGTAGGGGTTGGGGGTGAGGGAGGAACCCTATGTCCGAAAACCCCTCTGTTCTGTTTTAGTTGGGCCCCCTGTATAATGATACCGGGTGTTTATAAATGTCTGTGATCGCATCGTCTTTGGAATCCGCTTTCGATCACTACAATTGCGCCTGTTACTGCATTTTTCGGCCTGACCCATGCCTGCCGCGATCACAGATTGTTATAAACACCCCGTATAACTGTTGGTATATTCAGTACCCGAGAAAAATTCCTGCAGGATTCTTTTTGGCGTAGCCCGAGCATAGTACGTATAGCTTTTTTTGACGTTTCAATATAATTTTAATGTTCGAACTAGGGTTCGAACTCCATATATTTCTCCAAAATTTCAAACCGTATCGAATGATTGAAGCAAAATATGAATGATATTATACACTGACTGACCTCAGTTCCACAAAAAAGATGATCAGCGATCAAGGCTGATTGCAGATTAACTGAACTTTTTTCTACTAAATGCTAGGAAATTTACCACAAAAAATGCCTGAAATCTGTACTAGACCCATAATCTTCACATTATTGACAGATAAACCAACATTCCCATTGATCAGTAAGCTACAAATTGACAAACAAAAATCGCGAATCAACTGATCTCGAATTATCTTTTTTGTGGAACCCAGGGTAAGGTTTCAAAATTTAAAACAAGTTTTAATTTTCATAGAGCGAATATGGCCGAGCCAAGCCGTGATTTCTGACTTTCAATCCTCGGGTTCCACCAAACTTTTATCAACGCGATAACTTTAATAGTAACGAAGCAACTGGCCATCCTATTGGCTGGTGCATAGCAACTATCAGCGTGATAGATTTAATCTGCTTTCAAAATTTTGGTGGAACCCAAGAAATGTGATTTACCCACGTTAATTTCCCATCTAGAACAATTCCTGAAAAATTGCATTTTTCCGATATCTCAATTGATTCACCGTTATATATTATATTTTCAGTTCGAATCCCTCCTCCGAATCCGATCATTTTAGTTTTGTTTGTATTTATTATCATGTTGTTATTGTATTAATACCGTGTGTTTTTCGAAAACCGTACCAGCCCATAACTTTTTACCTATGAGATATATCGATTTGAAAGTTTTATGGGGTATTTTTTTGTTGACACAGTGTTGGTTTTAAAAATTCTCTATGATGAAAAATGACGATTTGATAGCGGATTGAATATGAGTGAATTATTATTAGCAAAGGCAGCTGCCACCACAAATAACAACCTGAAGGAAATTTGTCAATTGTCTATGTTGAAAAGCCTAGCCGGTTGAAATCGATTATCATTATATCGATTAAATTGTAATTATTATTACCGAAGGTGACTGCGACCCCAAATAAAAATCCGAAGTTGGAATTGTGTTGCTTGTTTATGTCGATTTCAACCCGACAACGCTGCTTGACATGAACAATCAACAAACTTTTGAACTCCAGATTTTTATTTGTGGTGGGAGCTACCTTTGGTGATAATCCCAGTGATAATGATTTAATTACATATATTCAATCCGCTATTAAACCGTCATTTTCCATCATAGAGAATTTTTAAGACCACCACACCACTGTGTCAATGAAAAAATCTCTATCCGAATATCAAAAAAGATATTTGAGAATCAAAAGTTGATGTCACTTCCGGTTACTTCCGGAAGTGAGTGTTGCTTTATGATCAACGCAAAAAATAGCAAAAGTGCTCTCAAATACCTCATACTTTCATATTTATGTATCCCATAGGAAACAAGTTCCATGAAAATCGTTCCATTAAGACGAAATTTCAATATGGAGGCCAAGATGGCGGCAGAATGTTGGAATTTGGCTGGAGAATAAGAATGATCATACGAAACAAAGGTAAGTCCCAAGCTCCATGAAAATCGTCAAGTGATAAGAAATTTCAACATGGCGGCCAAGATGGCGGCAGAGCATCATTTGTCCAAAATCGGATGTATTGTAACGTTCATTTTTTGATCTAAGACCACTCGTGGTCATTGGCTTAATTTAGGTCCCTGTATTCAGTTTTCCTTTATCTAAGTAATTTCTTCCTTTCATTTAAAATTTCGCTTTGCCAAATTATAATACCGTGAATTATTACTGGAGGTACCTGATAGGAGTTTATCGGACCGAGCAAAAAAAGCAGCTCGTCGAAGAAATGCGCGATAAGGTCTGAGGCGCTAATAAAAAGTCTGGTAGATGGTTCAAGTTTGAAAATTTCGACGCTCGAAGAGACTTCTGGAACTTATTGCACCTGATACTTTCGCATTTTGTGATTACTCCAGCTGGAGGATTTGTAATTATCAGTGCAGTAGAAATCGGTTATTACCTACCGGATAATTCCGTCGTCGTCTGTTGTATATGCCGAATTTTGGAGCTAGTATTTTTCTCGAACATCTACGGTTACTGTGCGGTAAGGTTTGTTAAATACCTATTGCCATCGAGTGAAACTTATAGTTTTTTTTTTATTAGCTAATTTATTATTGTTGGATACATCTCACCTAGTGCAAGCGGTACACACCTAAAAACACATCGATACTGCATTTTGGAGTGCAGTAACGAGATTTTGCATGGGCATACTTCATACCAAAACAAGCGATTTGACCCGCAGCACTCCATATTTCGTCCCTTAGGGGGCCCATAGGGGCCCTCCAAATTTTCAAGATGCAAGAACTTCCACATGACGATCATTGAGTATCGTCATGTATGTCATAAGTGAAGCTTACGGGTCTATTGAAAATATTTCCATCAATTGTCGTTGTGTCCGATTCATTCTTCATACTTGAAAAAAAAATTATTTGGCAGGGGTCAAAAAAACTGTTTTTATTTTTCTTCTATGCAAGGAGACGACAAATTCATATGTTCTGTTGCGTTCCCAAGTAAATCGCATTCCCTAAACCTGATTATAAAGAAATTTTTCTTGTAATGGTATTTTTCAAAGAAGTGGTGACCTCTTCAGTATCTCTTTTACAAGAGCATTTCTTTCTATGTCCCCACTGGATATCACTCGTAATTTTTGCAGGAATGGAGACCTTGAACTCTTTTCCTGGTGGTTGCAAAGCAACATGACTCTAAAACGCCCAAGAGAGCCCAAAAAAAAAAAAAATTCTGCTGGGCCGTCCAACTTACGATATTTTGATTTTATAGTAGGAGAGACGCGGACCAGTATTCAATCCAGGCACAGGCGATTTGGTTTCAACAGAAAATATCCTTCAATGCCGTGTTTTATTGCAGTACAACAAAACGCAGAGTCGTTAGGTGCAAGTAGGTATATTTTCCTGTAGAACTTATTCGCCTAGACTAGATCTTATTTATTTGCGCGTCTCCCCTACTACAAAATCAACATGCCAAAAATTTGACGGCCCAGCAGAAAAAAAAAGTTTTAGGGCTCTCTTGTATGTTTTGAAGCCATGTTGCATGGAAATTACTAAGAAAAGAGTTCAAGCTTCTCATATCAGCGAAAATTGACAGTCTTATCCACTAGGAACATTGAAAAAAATGCTGTTGAAAAAAGCGTACTGAAGAGGTCACCTCTTCTTGGGAAAATGATATTGCGAAAAAATTATCTTCATATTTGGGCTAACGGAACGCGATTTAGTTGGGAACGCGACAAAACATATGAATTTATCGTTTCCTTGCACAGCAGAAAAAATAAAAACAGTTTTTTTGACCTCTGTGAAAGATTTTTTTTTTCAAATGTGAAGAATGAATCGGACACGACGACATTTGATGAAAACATTTTCAATAGACCCGTAAGCTTCACTTATGCTACCTGTGACCAATGACCTTGAAGACTGGGAAACAGTCAAAATCAGCAAAAAAAGTAAACCTCTGCTCAAAAGGAAGACGGTGTACAAAAAGACTGGATTTTTTGGAACATCAAATGACGCAACATCACTGAAGACTGCTCCAAGGAAAGTCTTCATTTTTGCGTCTCGATTGGCGGCGGATGTATCCACTGATGACGTCAAAAAAGTGGTTTCTGAGAGGGCACCCGAAGCTGTATGTGAAGTGGTTCCGTCAAAATATCCACAGTTTTATTCTTCCTTCAAGATTACTGTTGATCTTCAGAATTTTGAGGTCGTTATGGATCCAACCTTGTGGCCAAGGGGTGCGTACCTTAACCGGTTTTTTCACCCTCGCAAGGGAAGCCCACCACCAAAGTGATTGATAAAAAACCCAACAATAGTGCAAACTTGATTATATTTCATCAGAATGTGCAGTGCATCAGAAACAAAATTTTAGATATTGAAGTCTATCTAAATACGCTGCCGACTCTGCCGCATTTACTTTGTTTCACAGAACACTGGTGTTCTGGAAGTGAAATTAATCAGATAATCCTGAATCATTATGATATGAGAAGCTACTTCGTCAGGTCGGCGTCTGTCCACGGTGGCTCTTGCATCTTTGTGAAAGATGATCTTACTTACGAAGGAGTTGAAGGCATAAACTCCTTGAGTGTAGAGAACCAAATTGAGTGCTCAGCTGTTGCTTCTGAAACTTCAAAAATGGTGATCATTTGTATTTATAGGCCGCCGAAGGGCTCTGCGGAGGTTTTTCTGAAGGGGGTTAACGAGATCTTTGAACATTGTCAGAGTAAATTTCGGAAACACAGAGTAATTTTTTGTGGAGATTTTAATATTGATCTTTTGACAGATAATATGAATTCAAAGTCATTCCTGGACATGATGGGATCTTTCAATATGCATCCTACTGTAGCGGTACCAACTAGAGTTTTTAAAAATTCGAGCTCGTTAATCGATAATATTTTTGTTAATCCAAGTGACTTCATGGATTTCGGAACGGACGTTTGCTGGTCTGGACTCTCTGATCATCTCGGGCAGATCATTCGTCTTTGTACTGGTGCAGATAATAACCTCAAAAAACAAAAATTTGTATATAAAACAATAATCAGTGAAAGCAAATTAGCTACCTTCAGGGATATACTTGTGAATAATGAGGATTGGTCGGCCGTATACGCCTCGAATCACCCAGATGATGCTTACGACTTTTTTTCGGGTGTGCTGCTTTCATTGTCCAGGCGGTTGTTTGTACGTAGAAAAGTTCAATGCCATAAAGTAAATCAGTGGATAACGGCGGGGATAAGGATTTCCAGCAAAAGAAAATCTGAACTCTACTACCAATACTGTCATGGTTTCATTAAGAGAGATTATTACAGGTTATATTGTAAAATACTGAAAAATGTTGTAACGCAGGCAAAACGTGATCATAATACTTCAATTATTTTAAATGCAAAAAACAAATGTAAACAAATGTGGAACACAATCAAAACTAGCTCAGGTAAGAAACAGAGAGAGGAAAGTTCTATTTTGACAAGTCTAGCATCGAGTGGCGGTGAAACAAAAATTGACACTCTGAATAAAATCAATCGGTTCTTTATAAACCAGTGCTCGTCTGATACTGCACATAACCGGCAAAACAACATCAATTGTGGTACAAGCACTTCCACGGAGAATTGCACTGGGACCATCAATCCAAAGTCTTTGTTTTTGTATCCAGTGGATTGTCTTGAGCTGCAGCAGGTCATTAAAGCCCTGAAAAACACTGCTTCCGTGGGTGAGGATGGGGTTACTGTGCGCTTATTGAAATATTTATCCAATGAAATCGCGGGTCCGCTGAGTCACATAATAAATCTCTCTTTCATCACTGGAGTATTCCCGACCAAATTGAAAACAGCTGATATAAAACTTATACACAAAAAAGGTGATAAAACAGAAATAAACAACTATCGACCGATAGCGCTCTTATCGAACATAAGTAAAATAGTGGAAAGAATTATGTACAACAGGCTGATTGCTTTTTTGGAAAAATGTGATGTTTTATCAAGTTTCCAGAATGGCTTCAGGAAAGGCAAGTCTACAGTGAGGGCAGTGTATCAGGCAATTGTGGAGATAGTCGAGTCACAGAATAAAAATCACACCACGCTAATGGCATGCCTAGATCTGTCGAAGGCTTTCGATAGCGTTCGTCACGATTTATTGCTAAAAAAGCTTGAGAGTGTTGGGGTGAGAGGCATAGCCCTTGAACTGCTCGGATCCTACCTGGAGGGCAGACCGCAATGTGTTTTGGATTTCGATAGGGATAAGGACATAAAATTAAGATCAAGAAAATTGTTTATAAAAAGAGGGGTTCCACAGGGGTCCATTCTGGGCCCACTCTTATACATAATCTATACAAATGAAATTTCCAATCTTATAGAAGAACCAGTGATTCAGTTTGCGGATGACACCTCACTGGTTGTTGGCGGTGTTGACCTTGAGGGCGCGGGTCTGGGAGTTGTCAACGCTCTTGACACGCTTTCGGGCTGGTTCGGGGCGAGTGGCTTGCAGCTAAATATGTCTAAGACAAATCTCATCAAGTTTAATTATAGTCAGGGCGACTCACTGTATACCCTTAGGTTTGAGGACACTGATGTAGAGTCGGTACTTAACGCTAAATTTCTAGGTGTCATAGTCGATCACAGATTGGATTGGAGGGCTCATGTGGAGTTTGTTGCTGGGGGCTTGGCGAAGTGTTGCTATGCATTGAGAACATTAGCTGCACTGGTTAGCACTGAGGCGGCACTAGCAGCTTACCATGCTTATATCCAATCTAGAATCAGATACGGAATAATTTTTTGGGGAAATTCGGCTGATGCCATCAGAGTGTTCAGACTGCAAAAAAGAGCGCTAAGAAACGTTTTTCAAATAAAAGGTAGAGATACATGCAGGCCATATTTTATTGAGCACGGCGTTCTTACTTTGGCGTCTCTCTATATCTATGAGGTCACAATATTTGTCTTGAGGAACCAGGATTTGTTTGAGGGATGCAGATTGAATCATGCATATGCAACGCGAAACAAAGATCATCTCAAAATGAATAAGTTGCAATATACTTACCTTCAGAAAAATGTTCCATATTCAGCACTACAAATTTTCAATCAATTTCCTTCCGACTTCAAAAAGCTGCGCTTACCTCGGGTTCGGCACTTGCTCGGGGGGTTTCTAGCATGTAAAGCTTATTACTCGGTGCAGGAGTTCATTGATGATACGGACGTCGATCAAGTCATGAATTTTAAAATGTTTTTATGATGATGTTTAATCTATATACCATGTGTGTTGTTTCCCATAAATTTCTATATTTTTGTATATATTTGTGTTGTTATCTATTTATATATTTATGTGGTTATTTATTTGAGATGTTTATTTATATTTGAATGCGATTTATATTTATTTATATTACGCATTGCTGTACAATGTACATACTGTGACGGTTCCACACCTGATGGGGTAAACATGGAACGAAATAAAGATCTATCTATCTATCTATCTATCTATATCTATCTATCTATCTATCTATCTATGTCCGTAAAATCGACGATTTCGCACTTAACGCCCTACTTGGCAACGTCGATACCGGAACACTGTCGATCAAATCAACGGCTCGGCACACTCCGGGGCTCCGGGAAAATACATTACCAAAAATCGCCCGTCCGCCTGTGCCGGCTTTCTTGACAGCTGCACAGTGTAACAGGGGTAGCAGTATGCACCAGCGGATACAGTAAGTACCTATTTACCTACTTAAAATGCCAATGAGTTGTGGGAAATAAAGTTGAGGTTAAGCAAAGATTGATATTACACAGCACACAGCTTCTAGACGATTGTGTTTGTGCTCTTGAGAATGTTAACGTTTTTAAATTGTATAAGGTGTGATTGTTAAAACTCTCGCTAATCTCATTTTCATAATCTAGTTGGAGCCAAGTGTTTGTCAGTAGATGCGAGATCAGCAGTCGATGCATCTACTACAGTTAGTACCTACCACAGACGTACCTACCTACTTATTGTATTCAAAATCAGCCCGAGCTTCCGGCGGAGTCAAGTGTCGTCAATGTTGTCGTTGATTGTCCACCTACAACATTGTCAAGCATACAGCTACAGTGCTACAGTTATGGTTTTCAACCAAGCGCAATCAGGTAACTTGTACGAATTGTCGGATATTATGTAGTTTTTCTACAGGATTATGTTTCAAATCGATGATTTCTTTTTTTTGAATGGTCGGTGTCATAGCGTACATTTTATAAGTCCACTCTCCCAACCAATTGGACGTTTCCACACTCGTTTCCACATCATCAAAAAACTGGACAATCTATGTAACTATTTTGGAAATAACCGAGGAAATAACTGTCCAGCTTCCAGATGAATTGTGCAGCCTGCTCCCATTGTATCCGTGGTCTTATGAATGTTCACGTTCATTTGTTGTAAGATGGGATGATTGAAACCCTCACTAATCTGTTTTGATATTCTAGGTGAGGGCAAGTATTTGCCAGCAGATGCAAACTTAGCAGAGTCGAGGCACCTAGTTATTATACTCAAAACCAAGCCGAGTTTCCAGAGTCAAGTGTCGTCAAAGTTGCCCTTGATGTAGTTACCAAGCAGACCGAATCAAGCGCAATCCACTAACTCGTATGAACTGCCCGATGTTATGTCACCTCCCTGTACACCTAGGTATGTAAGGTACCTAGCTCGGTAGATAGTTTTTTCCGAGGTTTTTTCACAATTTCGTTAAAAATCGATAATTTTTCCATTTTTTTTTTGCTTTTGCTCCAACGTACATTGCATGAGTCCACTATACCAACCAAATGGACGTTTTCGCATCATGGCCTCATCAAAAACCTGGAAATTTCATGTATTTTGGAAATAACTCTCCAGGTTAAGGTCCTTTTTTGAACCGATTTACAAAAAGTAAAAGCCTTATTTTTCTGTTTATCATCATAACTACCTTCTAAGAATGCTAACCCGTGGCCTAAGTAATAAATGTTAACGTTTATTTTGTTGTAAAATATGATGGTTGAAAGTTGAAATCTTCACTAATCTAATTTCATATTCTAGGTGGAGCCAAGTGTTTACCAGCAGATGCAAGTTTAGCGGAGTGGAGGCACCTACTTATTATAATCAGAATCAATCCGAGCTCCCGGTTCCAGAGTCCAGTGCCGCCAAAGTTGTCGTCGACCACAGCATTGTCAAGCATTCAGCCAGTTACAATTTCGAACCATACTATAATGTAATTTGATACTTGGAATAAAATACCCACATAATTTTGTAATAATTGGAATCATATCACAAAGGTGTTCTGAAGTTGGTATATAATTATATATATCTACATAATTCATAGAAAATCACATCAAGCTTCAATTTTTGCTATTTGATTCGAAAAAGACGTGCTCCTGATGATTTTTTTCTCCAAATCACGAATAACTTCCCATGTGTTGCGGATGCGAGAACGTTAGATAAGCCGGTTGCAGGCTCATAAAATGTACGTTTTCGCACGATCTAAATAACTAAATAATTGATTTTCGATTTAACAAATTGTCTAATTTTGTGATATTTAGCTTCTAAGTTATGGAAAATGATTGCCAATTCCAAAAAATCGAACTTTCGCTGTTCAAGGTCAATTGATTATCACTTTTCGAACTAAGATGAACGAAAATCTGCAGTAAGACTGCATAACACCTTCCTTGATATTTTTGCCGATGTGCCGCCACCTGTTTACACATTCAGACATATTATGTCTACATAATTCATAGAAAATCACTTCTAGCTTCAATTTTTGCTATTCGATTAAAAAAAAGACGTCATTCTGATGATTTTTTTTTCAAATCACGAATAACTTCCCATGTGTTGCTGATGCGAAAACGTTCTATAAGCCGGTTGCAGGCTCATAAAATGTACATTTTGACACCATCTAAAAACCTGAATAATTGATTTTCGATATAAAAAATTGTCTTATTTCGTGATATTTAGCTCCCAAGCTATGGAAAATGATTGCCTATTCCAAAAAATCGAACCTTCGCTGTTCAAGGTCAATTGACTCTCACATTTCGACCTAAGATAAACAAAAATCTGGAGTAAGACTACATTAGACATATATTCACATAATTCATAGAAAATCACTTCTAGCTTCAATCTTTGCTATTCGATTCAAAAAAGACGTCATTCTGATGATTTTTTTTTTCGAATTGAGAATAACTTCCCATGTGTTGCTGATGCGAAAACGTTCGATAAGCCGGTTGCAGGCTTATAAGATGTACGTTTTGGCACCATCTAAAACACTAAATAATTGATTTTCGATAAAAGAAATTGTCTCATTTCATGATATTCAGCTTCCAAGCTATGGAAAATAATTGCCAATTCCAAAAAATCGAACTTCTGCAGTTCAAGGTCAATTGACTCTCACTTTTCGTCCAAAGATGAACGAAAATCTGGAGTGAAACTGCATATCACCTTACTTGATATTTTTGCAGATGTTTCGCCACCCCTTACACATTTATACATATTATATCTACATAATTCATAGAAGATTACTTCTAGCTTCAATTTTTGCTAATCGATTAAAAAAAGACGACATTCTGATGATTTTTTTTCCAAATCACGATGAACTTCCCATGTGTTGCTGATGCGAAAACGTTCGATAAGCCGGTTGCAGGGTTATAAGATGTACGTTTTGGCACCATCTAAAACACTGAATAATTGATTTTCGACATAAAAAATTGTCTTATTTCGTGATATTCAGCTCCCAAGTTATGGAAAATGATTGCCAATTCTTGAAAATCGAACTTTTGCTGTTCAAGGTCAATTGATTCTCACTTTTCGACCTAAGATGAACGAAAATCTGGAGTAAGACTGCATATCACCTTAGTTGATATTTTTGCCGATGTTTCGCCACCTTCTACACATTTAGACATATATTTACATAACTCATAGAAAATCACTTCTAGCTTAAATTTTTGCTATTCGATTAAAAAAAAACGTCATTCTGATGATTTTTTTTTCAAATTAAGAATAACTTCCCATGTGTTGCTGATGCGAAAACGTTCGATAAGCCGGTTGCAGGCTCATAAAATGTACGTTTTGACACCATCTAAAAACCTAAATAATTGATTTTCGACATAAAAAATTGTCTTATTTCGTGATATTTAGCTCCCAAGCTATGGAAAATGATTGCCTATTCCAAAAAATCGAACTTTCGCTGTTCAAGGTCAATTGACTATCACATTTCGACCTAAGATAAACAAAAATCTGGAGTAAGACTACATTAGACATATATTCACATAATTCATAGAAAATCACTTCTAGCTTCAATCTTTGCTATTCGATTCAAAAAAGACGTCATTCTGATGATTTTTTTTTTCGAATTGAGAATAACTTCCCATGTGTTGCTGATGCGAAAACGTTCGATAAGCCGGTTGCAGGCTTATAAGATGTACGTTTTGGCACCATCTAAAACACTAAATAATTGATTTTCGATAAAAGAAATTGTCTCATTTCATGATATTCAGCTTCCAAGCTATGGAAAATAATTGCCAATTCCAAAAAATCGAACTTCTGCAGTTCAAGGTCAATTGACTCTCACTTTTCGTCCAAAGATGAACGAAAATCTGGAGTGAAACTGCATATCACCTTACTTGATATTTTTGCAGATGTTTCGCCACCCCTTACACATTTATACATATTATATCTACATAATTCATAGAAGATTACTTCTAGCTTCAATTTTTGCTAATCGATTAAAAAAAGACGACATTCTGATGATTTTTTTTCCAAATCACGATGAACTTCCCATGTGTTGCTGATGCGAAAACGTTCGATAAGCCGGTTGCAGGGTTATAAAATGTACGTTTTGGCACCATCTAAAACACTGAATAATTGATTTTCGACATAAAAAATTGTCTTATTTCGTGATATTCAGCTCCCAAGTTATGGAAAATGATTGCCAATTCTTAAAAATCGAACTTTTGCTGTTCAAGGTCAATTGATTCTCACTTTTCGACCTAAGATGAACGAAAATCTGGAGTAAGACTGCATATCACCTTAGTTGATATTTTTGCCGATGTTTCGCCACCATCTACACATTTAGACATATATTTACATAACTCATAGAAAATCACTTCTAGCTTAAATTTTTGCTATTCGATCAAAAAAAAACGTCATTCTGATGATTTTTTTTCACATTAAGAATAACTTCCCATGTGTTGCTGATGCGAAAACGTTCGATAAGCCGGTTACAGGCTCATAAAATGTACGTTTTGACACCATCTAAAAGCCTAAATAATTGATTTTCGATATGAAAAATTGTCTTATTTCGTGATATTTAGCTCCCAAGCTATGGAAAATGATTGCCTATTCCAAAAAATCGAACTTTCGCTGTTCAAGGTCAATTGACTCTCACATTTCGACCTAAGATGAACAAAAATCTGGAGTAAGACTACATTAGACATATATTCACATAATTCATAGAAAATCACTTCTAGCTTCAATCTTTGCTATTCGATTCAAAAAAGACGTCATTCTGATGATTTTTTTTTTCGAATTGAGAATAACTTCTCATGTGTTGCTGATGCGGAAACGTTCGATAAGCCGGTTGCAGGCTTATAAGATGTACGTTATGGCACCATCCAAAACACTAAATAATTGATTTTCGATATAAGAAATTGTCTCATTTCATGATATTCAGCTTCCAAGCTATGGAAATGAATTGCCAATTCCAAAAAATCGAACTTCTGCAGTTCAAGGTCAATTGACTCTCACTTTTCGTCCTAAGATGAACGAAAATCTGGAGTGAAACTGCATATCACCTTACTTGATATTTTTGCAGATGTTTCGCCACCCCTTACACATTTATACATATTATATCTATAGAATTCATAGAAGATTACTTCTAGCTTCAATTTTTGCTATTCGATTAAAAAAAGACGACATTCTGATGATTTTTTTCCCAAATCACGAATAACTTCCCATGTGTTGCTGATGCGAAAACGTTCGATAAGCCGGTTGCAGGCTTATAAGATGTACGTTTTGGCACCATCTAAAACACTGAATAATTGATTTTCGACATAAAAAATTGTCTTATTTTGTGATATTCAGCTCGCAAGTTATGGAAAATGATTGCCAATTCCAAACAATCGAACTTTTGGTGTTCAAGGTCAATTGATTCTCACTTTTCGACCTAAGATGAACGAAAATCTGGAGTAAGACTGCATATCACCTTACTTGATATTTTTGCCGATGTTTCGCCACCTTTTACACATTTAGACATATATTTACATAATTCATAGAAAATCACTTCTAGCTTCAATTTTTGCTATTCGATTAAAAAAAAAACGTCATTCTGATGATTTTTTTTCAAATAAGGAATAACTTTCCATGTGTTGCTGATGCGAAAACGTTCGAAAAGCCGGTTGCAGGCTCATGAAATGTACGTTTTGACACCATCTAAATAACTGAATAATTGATTATCGATATAAAAAATTGTCTTATTTCGTGATATTCAGCTCCCAAGCTATGGAAAATGATTGCCAATTCCAAAAAATCAAACGTTCGCTGCTCAAGGTCAATTGACTCAGAGATTGACTCTTACATTTTGACCTAAGATGAACGAAAATCTGGAGTAGGACTACATTTAGACATATTATATCTACATAATTCATAGAAGATCACTTCTAGCTTCAATTTTTGCTATTCGATTCAAAAAGACGTCATTTTGATGATTTTTTTTTTCAAATTACGGATAACTTCCCATGTGTTGCTGATGCGAAAACGTTCGATAAGCCGGTTGCAGGCTCATAATATGTACGTTTTGAAACCATCTAAAAAACTAAATAATTGATTTTCGATATGAATAATGGTCTTATTATGTGATATTCAGCTTCCAAGCTATAGAAAATGACTGCCAATTCCAAAAAATCGAACTTTTGCTGTTCAAGGTCAATTGATTCTCACTTTTCGACCTAAGATGAACGAAAATCTGGAGTAAGACTGCATATCACCTTACTTGATATTTTTGCCGATGTTTCGCCACTTTCTACACATTTAGACATATATTTACATAATTCATAGAAAATCCATTCTAGCTTCAATTTTTGCTATTCGATTTAAAAAAAAACGTCATTCTGATGATTTTTTTTCAAATAAGGAATAACTTTCCATGTGTTGCTGATGCGAAAACGTTCGAAAAGCCGGTTGCAGGCTCATGAAATGTACGTTTTGACACCATCTAAAAAACTGAATAATTGATTTTCGATATGAAAAATTGTCTTATTTCGTGATATTCAGCTCCCAAGCTATGGGAAATGATTGCCAATTCAAAAAAAATCGAACTTTTGCTGTTCAAGGTCAAATGATTCTCACTTTTCGACCTAAGATGAACGAAAATCTGGAGTAAGACTGCATATCACCTTACTTGATATTTTTGCCGATGTTTCGCGACCTTCAACACATTTAGACATATATTTACATAATTCATAGAAAATCACTTCAAGCTTCAATTTTTGTATTCGATTGGAAAAATACGTCATTCTGATTATTTTTTTTCAAATAAGGAATAACTTTCCATGTGTTGCTGATGCGAAAACGTTCGAGAAGCAGGTTGCAGGCTCATGAAATGTACGTTTTGACACCATCTAAAAAACTGAATAATTGATTTCCGATATGAAAAATTGTCTTATTTCGTGATATTCAGCTCCCAAGCTATGGAAAATGATTGCCAATTCAAAAAAAATCGAACTTTTGCTGTTCAAGGTCAAATGATTCTCACTTTTCGACCTAAGAAGAACGAAAATCTGGAGTAAGACTGCATATCACCTTACATGATATTTTTGCCGATGTTTCGCCACTTTCTACACATTTAGACATATATTTACATAATTCATAGAAAATCACTTCTAGCTTCATTTTTTGCTATTCGATTCAAGAAAAACGTCATTCTGATGATTTTTTTCCAAATAAGGAATAACTTTCCATGGGTTGCTGATGCGAAAACGTTCGAAAAGCCGGTTGCAGGCTCATGAAATGTACGTTTTGACACCATCTAAAAAACTGAATAATTGATTTTCGATATAATAAATTGTCTTATTTCGTGATATTCAGCTCCCAAGCTATGGAAAATGATTGCCAATTAAAAAAAATCGAACTTTTGCTGTTCAAGGTCAAATTATTCTCACTTTTCGACCTAAGATGAACGAAAATCTGGAGTAAGACTGCATATCACCTTACTTGATATTTTTGCCGATGTTTCGCCACTTTCTACACATTTAGACATATATTTACATAATTCATAGAAAATCACTTCTAGCTTCAATTTTTGCTATTCGATTCAAAAAAAACGTCATTCTGATGATTTTTTTTTCAAATAAGGAATAACTTTCCATGTGTTGCTGATGCGAAAACGTTCGAAAAGCCGGTTGCAGGCTCATGAAATGTACGTTTTGACACCATCTAAAAAACTGAATAATTGATTTTCGATATAATAAATTGTCTTATTTCGTGATATTCAGCTCCCAAGCTATGGAAAATGATTGCCAATTTAAAAAAATCGAACTTTTGCTGTTCAAGGTCAAATGATTCTCACTTTTCGACCTAAGATGAACGAAAATCTGGAATAAGACTGAATATCACCTTACTTGATATTTTTGCCGATGTTCCACCACCTTCAACACATTTAGACATATATTTACATAATTCATAGAAAATCACTTCAAGCTTCAATTTTTGTATTCGATTGGAAAAAGACGTCATTCTGATTATTTTTTTTCAAATAAGGAGTCACTTTCCATGTGTTGCTGATGCGAAAACGTTCGAGAAGCAGGTTGCAGGCTCATGAAATGTACGTTTTGACACCATCTAAAAAACTGAATAATTGATTTTCGATATGAAAAATTGTCTTATTTCGTGATATTCAGCTCCCAAGCTATGGAAAATGATTGCCAATTCCAAAAAATCGAACGTTCGCTGTTCAAGGTCAATTGACTCTCACATTTTGACCTAAGATAAACGAAAATCTGGAGTAGGACTACATTTAGACATATTATATCTACATAATTCATGGAAGATCACTTCTAGCTTCAATTTTTGCTATTCGATTCAAAAAAGACGTCATTTTGATGATTTTTTTTTTCAAATTACGAATAACTTCCCTTGTGTTGCTGATGCGAAAACGTTCGATAAGCCGGTTGCAGGCTCATAAAATGTACGTTTTGACACCATCTAAAAAACTGAATAATTGATTTTCGATATGAATAATGGTCTTATTATGTGATATTCAGCTTCCAAGCTATGGAAAATGACTGCCAATTCTAAAAAATCGAACTTCCGCTGTTCAAGGTCAATTGACTCTTACTTTTTGATCTAAGATGAACGAATATCTGGAGTAAGACTGCATATCACCTTACTTGATATTTTTGCCGATGTTCCGCCACCTTCAACACATTTAGACATAATTCATAGAAAATCACTTCTAGCTTCAATTTTTGCTATTCCATTCAAAAAAGACGTCATTCTGATGATTTTTTTTTCAAATTACGAATAACTCCCCATGTGTTGCTGGTGCGAAAACATTCGATATGCCGGTTGTAGGCTCATAAAATGTACGTTTCGACACCATGTAAAAAAAATTAATAATTGATTTTCGATAAAAAATTGTCCTATTTCTTGATATTTAGCTTCCAAGCTATGGGAAATGATTGCCAATTCCAAAAAATCGAACTTTTGCTGTTCAAGGTCAATTGGTTCCCACTTTTCGACCTAGGATGAACGAAAATCTGGAGTGAGACTGCATAATACCTTACTTGATATTTTTGCCGATGTTTTGCTATCTCATACACATTCAGACATACAGGGTGGTGAAAATTTCGATGCTCACCATTGGTATCTTGGAAACGGTAAGAGATACGAGGTCGGTTAAATTAGAAAAAAGTTGCGCATTTTTGTGGCGATTGAGAATCTGGAAAGAAACTTTGAATGTTTTGATTGGTTTACGATTTATCACGAAAAAACTAAAAATTTTGATTTCAGAAATTGTTTTTTATTTCTCCAACCATTGGAGCTATTTCAATCAAACTTGGTAGTTTTATGTTTTTGATCACTCCGAGTCGATCAACGTTGACAGAAATTTTCCAGGCCTTCTAGATGTCAAATTATGACAGTCAACTTTTGTTTTTCTTATGGCCGCCATATTGGATTTTTGCACAAATAGATAGAGAAAAAAATTAGCTTTCCGAATTAGTAACCAACATGTTCTTTTTATGACATTTTAAGCGTCAAATTTTAAAATTTTCGTTAATTATTGACAAAATCGGGAATGCTTTGAAAAACAGTCGGGAATGCAGTTGAAATATTATCAATAGCAACAACAAAAAAGTGACAGATGGTGTTCAATTGACGTATCTAACTTCTTAATGGTGTTTTGTGCTTGTTTGTACCGGTAGTTCATAAATTGCATGGGTCAAGGGTGTCTGTGAGTTCAAAAACGTCTGTCGGAACTAGCATATCGTTCTTGTTAAAGTTTGACAGATTTATTAGAAACGGAGTAAGGATTACCCTAGTTTCGACAAACGTTTTTGAATTCACAGACACCCTTGACCCATTTAATTTATGAGCTCTCGGTACAAACAAGCACAAAACACGATTGAGAAGTTACGGCTCGATACCAAGTTGGGGCTGAGACCGCCGTAAGTGCCGTTTCCATAGCAACGGCGGATACCAACCAATCAGACCGCGCTGTATTTGGCGAGTTACGCCGTCCCAAACTTCGCGCCTGCAACTTGGTATCGAGCCCTTAGATACGTCAATTGAACACAATCTGTCTTTTTTCTGTTGTTGCTATTGATAATATTTCAATTATTTTTCAAAGCATTCCCGATTTTGTCAATATTTACGAAAATTTCAAAATTTGACGCTAAAAATGTCATAAAAAGAACATGTTGGTTACTAATTCGGAAAGCTAATTTTTTTCTCCATTCATTAGTGCAAAAATCCAATATGGCGGCCATAAGAAAAACAAAAGTTGACTATCATAATTTGACATCTAGAAGTCCTGGAAAATTTCTGCCAACGTTGATCGACTCGGAGTGATCAAAAACATAAAACTACCAAGTTTGATTGGAATAGCTTGAATGGTTGGAAAGATAAAAAATAATTTCTGAAATCAAAATTTTTAGTTTTTTCGTGATAAATCGTGAACCAATCAAAATATTTGAAGTTTCTCTTTAGATTCTTAATCGCCACAAAAATGCGCAACTTTTTTCTAATTTAACCGACCTCGTATCTCTAACCGTTTCCAAGATACCAATGGTGAGCATCGAAATTTTCACCACCCTGTATACCTACATAATTTATAGATAATCACTTCTAACTTCAATTTTTGCTATTCGATTCAAAAAAGACGTCATTCTTATGATTTTTTTTTAAATCACGAATAACTTCCCATGTGCTGCTGATGCGAAAACGTTCGTTAAGCCGGTTGCAGGCTCATAAAATGTACGTTTTGGCACCATCTAAATAACTAAATAATTTATTTGCGATATAAGAAATTGTCTTGTTATGTGATATTCAGAAAGAAGCTCCCAAGAATTCATAAAAATCAGTTCTAGCTCCAATTTTTGTTTTTTGATTCGAGAAGGACGTCATTCTAATGATTTTTTTATTACGAATCACAGTGATTCTCATTTTTGAGCTCAAAATGAACAAAATTCAAGGTCATTGGATCCTTGTTTTCAGCACCTATTCGAATTAAAATCAAAGCAGTTCTTAGAAATTAAATAATTCTACCCTACTTTTGATTCGGGTCAATATTTTGCACTTTCCTAATTTGGACAGGTTGAATTTCCCTCCATTGATAATCAATTTCAAGTACCTATTGAGAACAATTATAGAATTTTCTCAAGAAGTTTGCTTTTTTTTTTAAGAATTTCAAGTAGGTACTTATAGTGCGAAAAATTCAACGCTCCGAAGTTAGGATATTTGCATCTGGAGGTAGTAACTGAGTAAGAAATATAAAGAATTCGTTGCGGGCATCATATGAATCATTCGCGTTGCGACTTGTCAATTGTGCTAGAACGATTCGTCCCTGGCCCAGACAGTTTGTCTCCACATTCCTGCCATGCTGTGTCTCTCGAGGTACAGCTCGCGCATGTTGTTTTGTGTGTCTGCTATCTGATGTCAGTTGTGTGGAGCCCTATGGTATCTTGTGCTATTCGGATCCCTGATGTCCTGTTGTGTGAATAGCAATTTTGATTAGCTCTCTTTAATAATAGTGACCCTCTTGTGCCTTCATGAGTGTCATTTTAAGTGCCAATGAGCCCCCTTGAATCTTCTACCATTCGGAACTCAAATCAGCTTTTTATTGAGGTAGGTATATCATATCATACGAAGCCCAACTAAGCTCTCTTTTGTGGTTCGACACCTGAGTGGGCCCTTTCTTGTGCCTTTTGGACTAGCTTTTGGAGTTCTGATAAGATACATTATGTCTTCTTGTAGCTGTCGGAACTGTGAGCCCCTTTGAATCTTTGTGGATGTTTAGAAGCTCCCTAAACTTTTGTTTCTTCCAGAAATCCAGTGAGCCCCTTTGTGTCTTCATATGCATTTTGGAACTGGATTCAGCTCAACTTTGAAAAATACATATTACTGGGGCAGCGTGTCAAAGCATCGATATGAAGAGTTTTTTGACATTCCCGGATTTCTCCCGGAGTTTCAGAGGAATGATGCGATGTTGCCGTAACTTTCCGAAGAAAAGTGTGGAATAGTCGATATCATCAGTTGAACGTTTCCGCACTGGTGCGAAAACGTAGCGAAATGCGTCAAAGCGTCGACTTCATAAGAAATTTCACGTCAAAACGTCGATTGAACACAGATATCTATCTATCTATCTATCTATCTATGACATACATGACGATACTCAATGATTATTTTGTGAAAGTTCTTGCATCTTGAAAATTTGGAGGGCCCCCATTGGCCCCCTAAGGGACAAAATATCGAGTGCTGCGGGTCAAATCGCTTGTCTCGGTATAAAGTATGTCCATGCAAAATCTTGTTACTGCACTCCAAAATGCGGTATGCTTTTGCGTACCGCTCCCACTAACCGGTTTTCCGAGGGGCGTTGTGGATCCGATACTTGCTATAATTTCTTGTGAGCCATATCTGCGGAATATTGAGGTAAAGGTTGATAGATGTTGTCATTTAGTGAAAATCACGTTTTCTCCTTTTTTAGATTACTTCATCCTGGAATAGTTAGCCGTTGTGTGCTTTATTATACGTGTTACCGTAATTATTTCTGGACCCAATCACTACCGTTTCTTTTCAACATCTGAACATTTAATTGGGTCTTTTTTCTTTGGGGTGCGAGGAAGTTTTCGTCCAGTTGGAGCCCTGGTGTACCATTTGTTTCCGTTCCACTTTTACCTTTTTGTGGGGGACCAAGAGAATTTGACATTCTGGCGTCAAGTAGGAAGGATTTAATCCTGTCGGGACTTTCCCAGGATCCAAGCTAGGTGGCTAGAGATAAGATCCGCCGTTTTGTCAATTCCAAAGAATCCCATTAGATTGTGCGCCGTGTAATTTTTAGTGCGGCTTAATAATTCATTAATAGATAATTAATTGTTATTATAACAAGTGAACTGATACACGTTATTAATTAAGTAGTGCTACAGCTGTATGTACAGTTGAGTTTGTCGGTTGATCGGTGTAAATTCGTGTGTAAGAATAACGAAGCAATTTTCGTTTCAAAATTATTTTAATCACGCAGGAGAATAGGTGCTGGAGTGCAGCATAGACAGGACCGGATTCGGCAGCGGTGGCCAGAAGTATTTCTTTCGTGCACGAACGTCTATACCCCAAAAGGTCAATAGCTATTTTTATTTATTGTGTTAAAGTCAATTGTTGAGTTGCCTTGATCTACCACGTCGCGTGCGGAACTTAGCCCCTTTCCCTTTTGCGCTTTTCAGATATAGTTTCAGAAATTTTGCAGTGAAGTAACCGATTTTCTGAAAGCTTGACTCTCGAGTTTTCTGTAACTTAACTTTTAACCTCAATCACAATCTCGTCCTATTCACAATCCACGTTAATTATTAAAACTGTATTTTTTCCATGGTTGTTTTTTTGTCTACAGTGGTAGGTAGTTTTCTTGTGTTGTTTTTTTTGAGTTGAACAATTTGTCGACTTAGGTCCTCCGACAATCGCCATATTGAGGCCAGGACCTTGGCGCCCTTCTCCGAATTGAGGTCTTTTTTTCGGAGACCGAACTCACGCCCTTGGCCGGGCACAATTGTCCAAACTAACCGGGACCAACTCTTTTTTCGTTTTTGTTTTTGTTTTTTTATATAACTGTTTCTCAGACGGAAAAGTTTGTGACAGTATTTTGATGAAGTTCACACCGCCTGGGAATTTCATCTAAATCGGACCACTTTAAGAGAAATTATTCAAAATGGCGAATCAAAGATGGCGGCCAATTGACAAAAATTATTGATCAACTTCAAATGGTGGTCACGTACGCATTCGATTGACGTTTGCACCACATCGATATCTCTTTTCGTTGAGGCATAATTCTCCTAGTTCTATCACTTCGAAACATGTTCAATAGTGAGAATACAAGATGGCGGCGGGGCATCAATAGAGTATTATACTTTTGAAAACAAAAATTTTTTTCGATGGAATCAGAGACTATATTGAAAAATAACTGGCCCGTATTTTTTTATTCAGCCAAAAATCGTATCATTTGGGCGCAATAAATAAACGAAATTCCTATATTCTGCCTATTTCTGACGTCATTTACACAGGCGGTATAGGCGGTGACCGGCTGTGACGTCAGAACTAGTTGATGTTATTTATTTATTGTGCCCAAACGATACGGTTTTTGACTGAATAAAAAAACACGGGTCAATTATTTTTCAATGTAGTTTTCATTTCAATCGGATCACTTTTAGAGAAATTCAAAATGGCGGATCAAAGATGGCGGCAGAATAACAAAAAACCAAAAGTCAACTTGACATCCTGGACATATGTACTATCGATCAGCGTTTACACCACATCGATATCTTTCTTCCCTGAGGAGTTATCCCGGGTACGGACGGACGGACGGACGGACGGACGGACGGACGGAGGGGCGGACGGACAAAGTGAAGCTGAAAGCGCCTTTTTCCCATTTTTTGGGAAAGTGCGCTAAAAAGTTATGGGCTGGTGCGGTTTTCAAAAAAACAAACGGTAGGTATATCTCCTGTCAACCCTGGATAGAACCCGAGGTCAAACTGATTCAATTTAGCACACACATGACACAACCCACACAACACAACAGAACAGACAAAAAAAAAATGCGCTGCCTACCTTACCTACCTGATTGTACGTGATTGTCCTGATTCAGTTCCGAGTTCAGTTCAGTTTGTTTTTCTTGATGCTTGTCGATGTCGCATTGTGGTGGTGGTTGGAGTTTGGTATTCAGCGGCTCTCCTTCAAGATTTGGTGCAGCCGAGGGTGCAGCAGGGCTATCTTGCTTCTCTTTTTAATTTCAGGTAGGTGCTATACGAATGCGTCACGAAAATAAAGAATCACTTTTTATAGACACAACTTTATACTTTTATACCAATTTATGTATGTAAGTACCTATACTACACAAGTACACAACACAACACAAACAGTCACAACCACGACCACAACTCGCGCTCACCTTAAATGCCTTTATCTCGGCCTGTATGCTCGAAGACGCAAGATTACCCTTTGGGCCTCTGGCTTACCCGCATATCCATATTCCAAACTCTTGAAAGTCCAAACTCTCTCAACTATCCTCCTATAAGTATCACTGTGAGGTCATTGATGTCACTAATGGTCACTAACTGCCCCTTTGCACTTTGCAAAGCGAACTGCTGAGCGGTAACGGACTAGAAGGCAGTAACGGACGACGGACGAAACACTTCATCACTTCAAGCATAGAAGAACTTCAAGCTGGCACCCCACCGTGCTCTCTGCTTGTTTTAGCGGGTAATTTGAAATATATTATTTTCACATCAGTATTCAGTTATCACTTTCACCTATATCTACATATAGGAGTACATAATATCACCCTCGATATTACCCTTTCATGTTGCAAATTCAAAACTAGGACTTTTTGGATCAAAAATAAAGTGACAAGCTGGATCCAGGCGAGCGTTTGGGTGGCTATTGGTGTTGCTGTTACGAGTGCCATCAACCGTAGCCGTAGCCTATCTAAGTCCTAAGTCCTAGTCCTGCATTTACGCCTTTGGTGGAGTAGATTAAACCTCGTCAGGACATGTGGTCAGGACTGACCATGGACGTTGTGCCGGTTCTGAGACAAGATGGACTATCAAAGAAACGTCCTCTTGCGATTGTGGTGCGGAACGGCAACAATCCACCACATTGCTTTTGGATGCCCACTTCGTCGCTACCTTGGCAAAAAAAAGACTTCGTGGCGGTTACCCCTGATGTCATCCAGTGGCTCACAGACTTGGATGTACAAATTTAACTTTTTTTTCCTCTTGACTACACACCTTTTATACACATTTAACTCATTTTACTAAACTGCTCGTCAAACGGTATATATTGAAATAATCTTGAAACTACACCACAATTTTCCTATTTTTCTTTTATACCAACCGGTTTCGCCTTTCGGCATCGTCAGGGCTCTGTAATTAGTTGTATGAAATAAATTGGTATAAAATTTGATAAAAGCTTACTGTATAATATTTAAAATAATAGTATATTGTAAAAGTGAATACATAAACATTGTAAAAATGAATATAAAAATTAAAACATATAAAATATTTCTTCGATGCCATCTTCTTTCCCAGCAGTTCCTAGGATGCTGGCAGCGTTTCCCCGTTGTATCGCTATACTAATATGTTGTTGAAGATACTTTTTTGCTAGCTTTATTTCAGATTTATCAATTAAAATTTTTCCTAAAATATTCACAAGTAATTTGGCATCTAAACCCCATGTCCCGAAAGTTTCAACAGCAAATGGGAGGAAATCATGGTCTTCTTTGATTTTTGAATACTTGGAATTTTTCAATCGTGAAGCAGTAGCGGCGGCAGCACCAGAATGTAAACAACTGCCTTGCAGATGTGTGGCGGCAACGGTATTCACACAGGTAACATCCCAGACGAGAGAACGACCTCTTTTCCATGGGATCAAAGTCATCCCGTCCGGACGCTTACCATCGGATCGAGAAAGACCACACGGTTCCAACATGCAAGGAATGTCCGCTGACACAAAAGCACGCTTTAAAATATGGTTAATTTCACTATGGCGAGAGTATCTTCCGTAGCTTTTTTGGCATGACAGGCCATGGTGTCCCAGACGGTCCACTACTGCTCCACAGATACAAGGGTGAGGATGACAAATATCGGAAGCAATTCTCAAAGACACGGCAATTTGGAGAGCATTTTTATCTAAAAGCGTTCCCAATGCTGCTGACGGTAATGCATCCAACCATGCCCCAGATTCATGTTCAGCTGCCGCAAGCAAAATGGCTCTATGTGGAGAAGAATGATGGAGAGTAGACAACAGTTCTTCGTATCTTTTTTTTATTACTGGTAAGTCCCAACTCTGCTGGGAGGCACGTTTCTCAGGTAGGTCAAGCTCAGGATGCTGCATTTTCCAAAAGTTCAAAGCATCCATCTTATATTCAATTTCTACGTTTCCTAAAGATGGTCTTAGAATAGATCCAATTAGATCTGCCGCGCCATGGACAGAAGCCAGGAATGTAGGCAGTGACAGATCAGATATCAGACGAATCCCAAGTCCACCTGAAGAGATTGGCAAAGATGCTTGAATCCAAGAGTGCTGTGGAAGGTTAATGTTCAAAAGAGTTTCCAAAATGTTTTTGATTTTGTTATCGAAAAGGCCGCAAACATCTTTGAACTTCCAGAAAGGGAAACATCTCATAAAATAAGTAAGCTTTGGTATCCATAAACAGTTACGAAGCAGGAAGAAAGCCATATTATGTGGGTTCATGTTGAGTAAATTATCCGCCAGCGAAGAGAATTTATCCAGAATTTTACTAGGTAATGATGGAAAAGCTTCTTCAGTTATTGGTGAACCAAGAAGATATAAGTTATCTAGAGTAGTGATGTGGATACCAGGAGCAAGAGTTTCGAATTTCTCAAGAATAAAAGGAATCTTTTCCTTGGACAAATTCTCGCAAAAACATAACTCACATTTTGAGGAATTAAGAACCAAACCAATATTTTTGAATTCACCGATAATTGTTTCGAGGTCTTCAAGGACTTCTTCGGCTGATCCTCCTAGGGTTCCATCGTCGAGATACCAGATATTAAATTTTGAAACAAGTTTTTTTATAGCAGGCTGAATCGATAAACTGAAAATAGCCGGGCCAAGAGGATCTCCTTGCTGACATCCGACGAAGGACTTGATAACATGTTCTTTGTACAATAAATTTGTCGGCGAAGAATAACATTGCCAAAGATATGGATATAGCTGTGGGACGATTTCATTTGCATTCAGAAGAAGGACATCACGCTCTACAGAGTTGAATGCATTTTTAACATCAATTTTTAGTAATACCTCTGCCAAAGAACTTTTTGAGATATAAGTTCTCACCGCATGGACAGCTGCCTCACAACCACTTTTTACACCAACACCAACTTGGAATGGCCGTAGGTAGTTTGAAAGAATCTTAGAAGAATGAAAACAACCAATTTTGGAGACCAGGCGGCGAAAAGTACAACCGACTGCAATAGGGCGAATGCCTCCATCTTTCTTACTCAAAGCACATAAGCTTCCTCCATACAGAAATGGTATTACGCTAGAATTTACTTTGCCAGATAACATGAAGTTACAAAGTTTAGTTATTTGGGACAGAAGTTCCTGACCTGCATCACCAACACTTTTGCCGATTAAATCTTTGAGGTGCTGGGGCCTCAAACCGTCAATGCCGGCAGCAGACCCATTGGGAAATGACATAACTGATCTGTAAACGTCTTCATTGCTTACAGTGAGTGCAACTTGATCAGTTGGAGGCGTAGGCAGGTGAAGAGTGCGAGAAGGTGTTGGATGTTTCTTTTTTAACTGTTCAAAAGTATTTAGGTTTTCAGCGGCGAAACTGTCCCCTGATGTTAAAACTCGAATTCCTCTTCTTACATCACCGTCACTTAGTTTGCTCTCAGCAACTTTATATGCAGGCTTATGTTTCCTTTTAGTAGGCACGATTATTCGTGGCGTCTCATATTTGATGGTATTCTCTTTGACTTTAGATGTCAAGGATTTATCTTTTGTTGTAGATTTGGGGGCAACGTGAAGAATGCGGTAAGCAAATAGTAAAAGGTCTCGCCAGGATTCTAAATTGTTTAAAGAAATGCATGACTTTATGGCCGATGTTAATTTCTTCGCCACAGAGGTTCGGGCTCCTCTTGGAACTCTTTTCAAAACGGCCGCATTGGATTTCAACTCGCAAATTTGCTCTAAAAAATCAGAATGTTGAACTGTTTCTTCATTACTTGTACTTAACCCTGGATGGAGACGAGACATATGAATTTTCAGCCCAGTTTGGTTTTTGAAATGACAGGAATTTTCGCAAATTTGACATTTAAAAAATGTCACGTTTGAAGTTTCGGAAACAAAAACTTCGGGAGTCGATATTTTGTCGAAATGCTTGTTGGGAGGGTTGAATTTTGGGTTGGGATCTACATCAAGCTCCTGGTCGTTTTCTGAGCTCGAATCCGTGTCGGAATATTTATACTTGGGGCGAAAATATCTGCCCAACCTCGAGCGAGCTCCGGTATTTCCAGTTGAGGTTGTTTCCGGCTGGGATGACACGCCGCTGCTGCCGTCTCGTGGTCGGTGGATTTTGCCGATATGAATATTCAACCCCGATGAACTCTTGAAGCTTTTGCCGCAGGAAGGGCAATTGTGGCAGCTTACATCGTCTTCTTTTTTGGTTTTATCGATGCGGTTTGACAATGATTGTGGCATGGTTTCACACGCTTGATTTTCTTTTTTGGAGAAATTAGTAAAATTTTTTGACATTCGTCAAAAATTAATTCAATTGACATAAGTAATAATTAATTTAATTGACATGAAAAACAGTTGGTTCAAGATAACATGATAACAGTTTATTATAAATTAAATTTTGAGAATAGAAGATTTGAAAAAGGTTGATTATTATTGATTAAGGTAGATGTACTCAGCATCTAGTAAAATTTTAATTGTTTTGGCTCCTTCTAAATCTTCAGTTTGCTCATTTAGGTATTGGTAATTTCGATAATGTTTTAATTTTAAAATTTCTAGTGATTCAAAAAGTATTCTTTGGTTATATTTTGTTGTTTGGTGTAAAAATTTAACATCTGTATTTGGATCAAATTTATGTTTCGCTAAAATAATATGATTTGCAAAATGTGATTTACTACCAATGAGACCAATTGATTTAGATTTGATTATATCTCTGTTATGTTCTCCTATTCGTGTGGAAAATTTTCCACCTGTATGACCTATATACTTTGCATGGCATGTCTGACAATTCAATTCATAAACACCAGATCTATCTTCAATTGGTGAAAAATCTTTTGGTCTACTTAAAATTTGTTTTAAATTTGAATTGCTTTTGAAAGAAATTGAAATATGTGGGTTGCTTTTTTGAAATATATTAGCTATTTTGTAAGAGGTTGATCCAAGAAATGTTGAGCATTTGTATATTTTATTTGGTTTTATTTTAATTTGGTTACTTGTGTGTTTTGAAAGGAATTTGTTGAAAATTTTATCCATAAAATAATAGGTATAACCATTATCTAGGCTTATTTGTTTTATTATTTTATATTCTGTTTTGAAATTATTTTTTGAAAGGGGTATTGTGAAAAGTCTATTAAAATAAGTGTTGAAAGCTGCCGTTTTTGATGAATTTGGACTGAAAGAAGTTGATGGGATTATAAGATTTGTAGTTGTCTTTTTTCTATAGATGTTGAATTCAAGTTTTTCTTTGGTCTTTGTTATGTTAAGATCTAAGTACGGTAAAATTTTGTTTACTTCTTTTTCAGATGTGAATTTTATATTTGGATGGATATTGTTAATGTAAGTTGAGAAGTTTTCTAAATTTGTTTGATCGCCAGAAAATATTATGAAAATGTCATCAACATATCTTGAGTAGAAGGTTATGTATTTTTTATATGGATTAATGTTGTTCATGATGTGGTTTGTTTCTAAATTATTCATAAATATTTCGGCTAATAATGGAGATAAATTTGATCCCATAGAAAGTCCTGTTTCTTGTATATATAATTTGTCATTGAATTGAAAATAGTTTTGATCTAGAGAAAGTCCTAAAAGTGTACATGAATCCAAGATTTGGTGAGTTGGTATTTTATTTTTGAATAATGTTTCTCTGAATATTTTGATGCATTCTTGACTGGGAATAGATGGAAATAAATTTGTTACATCAAAAGAGATTAAAAATGAGTTGTTATTTAATTTAATGTTTTTCAGTTTGCTTATTAGGTCTTGAGAATTTTTGATAGAGTATTCACCTTGAAAATTTGTAATTTGGTGAAATCGAGGGTGAAATATTTTATGTAATTCTAGTGAAAGTATTGAACATGGTGAATTGATGTAAGAAAGTAACGGCCGAATGGGTATATTTGGTTTATGTACTTTAGGAAGTCCATATAATCTTGGTATGTACTGATTTTGTGTGAGTATATTAGTTGTTTTTATGTTGAAAAAATCTAAGGTGTCTTTACACTTTTTAATAGTTTGTTTGAAATGTCTGATAAATGTGTTGTGTGGATTTGTTTTTATTATTTTGAAGTCTCCTCCAGATAAAAATTGTTCGACTTTTTGTATGTAGTCTTTTTTGTTTAAAATTACAATGCTTTGACCTTTATCTGATTTTGTAATAATTAAGTTGTTGTTTTTAATTGTATTTTGTAAGGATTTTAAACTATTTTCCGTTTTGATGGTTTGGTTTGTGTTTTTGAATCTGTAATTGAAACAAAAAAAATTTTACTAATTTCTCCAAAAAAGAAAATATTTTAAATATTATACAGTAAGCTTTTATCAAATTTTATACCAATTTATTTCTTACAACTAATTACAGAGCCCTGACGATGCCGAAAGGCGAAACCGGTTGGTAAAAGAAAAATAGGAAAATTGTGGTGTAGTTTCAAGATTATTTCAATATATACCTTCTACATTATACAACACCACTTCAAGAACAATGGATTTTTACTTATTTATGACCGTCAAACGTTAAGCATAGACCAAAATTTGCTCCCATTTCAAGCAAAGATTTCTTCGGGGGAAGATATCCGATTTGAAAAAAATTGATGGTGTCTGGTAAAGCTTTTCTTCAGCTACAAGACGCTCTGTGACTTACGTCACCATCGACTTTGTCCACGATATACAGGATGCCAAAGGAAAGAGTGTCAAAAGTGTTAGTTTTTGAGGTCGTGAAACTTTTTTAGGAAAAATTTCGGATTTTTTTTTCTCTTCAGTTTTAGAAAGCGGATATCAATATCTCGAAATGATTTTTGACTTTTGATCGTATTTTGTTTCTTCAAAGAGTTCTTGATTTTTCTGTGAAATTTGGATTTTTTGATACAGAATTTGCTAGAGCTGTTGCTTTTTCTTGAAAATTGACAGAAGCGTACATAATTGCTGGATCAAATATACCATGAGAAAATTTGACCTCATGGGCTCCCAGAAGAGGTTATTTTTACATACCCAAAGAAGCATGCTGCGACATCGCATTGACACCTATTGACTCCAGCATCAATAAAAGTGCAAGACTTGTTACCATACGTTGCATCAAAATTACCATGGTTACCAATTAGTCCCATTATTGGTGATTTTGTTACTGCCCAAGTCACTTGAAATTCCTCAAATTCCTTTGGCATCCTGTGTATCAGGGACAAAGTCAAAGTTAAAGCTCTACCAGGCACCATAAAGTTTTTTCAAATCGGATTTTTTCCCCTGAGATATCCTCTTGCTTGAAATTGGACCAAATTTTGCTCTATGCTCAACTTTTGACGAGCAGTTCATAATGAGGTACTTGCCAATGAACTATTTAGATTTGACTCAAAATACTTTCAATTATCAACAAAAGTAATAAAGAGTCTTTTTCGAGAGAAAGAGAGAAAGAGAAAATTTCCGAAAAATACCTATCCATCGGTTACCAAAAAAAAAACTTTCGATTCTTTTTTTAAATGGTTGGTAACAGTTGAGAAACTTCAGTGGGATTTTCATGTCTGTATTTTTCAAATATGGTTATGCCACTCTTAACAGTTTTTTGAGTTTTCAATCGAACAATGCTGTTTGTTTAGTTTTTTGTATATTTGTGACTTCACAACTATATTTTCAAAACACGCATTACGGCCGCAGTTTTGGGAATTTAGGAAAAAGAAAAAATACGGGTACATCATTTTTTACCATACTATCTATTGAGCTAATAAAAAAAATGTACTTTTGTATTAATTCCATACGTTAAATGAAATGAATCAAATTTTTTTAAGTCCATTGTGGTGCAAATGGCACACACCTTTGGATGCACCGTGAATGACCGCAGAATGCGCGCGCAACCAAGGTAAACCCAGTAAAACTGAAAGGGTCTATTCGTCAAGAATGAATTTGACATTTAATTGATGGTAGATGACAATTCCAACAAATGTAAACATTAGGTGCTTTTCTTTTACCACAAAACTAGCTGATCTGATCTAAGTTAGAGAGAGAGAAAGAGCGGGAAATCACATGCGCGAAAGTGAGATACCTATCACTAACAACTTAGGTCAGAATACTCAGTTTTTTTTTCATTCGTTTATTTAACGTCGGCCTATTTCCGCAACGAGGCCTAACACCGACGCCGGTGAATGCTTTCCTCCACTATACCGGAAATTTTGCCGAACCCCTGTGTGTTCCAACACAGGGTAGGGATTTTTAACGACCACCAACATCGCATGGGGTCGGCACCATCGTTCGTATTTTACGTGCTATGCGACACACGGCGCGTCTTGCATTTAGCAAGCATTCCAACTAAACCAAGGAGCTTGTTTTTCGAGGCCAAAAATCCGTCCCCGGCGGAGATCGAACCCGCGACCTCTGGAGTGGCAGTCGAACGCGCTAACTAACCACACCACAAGCTCCTCAATACTCAGTTCTTAGTTCAGATTGTAAAAGGAAAGCACTTGTTCCCAGCACCGGTGCTAAACCTCGCGTAAATGTGGCCTCCTATGATACATAAGTATAACAAGTGGCCTGCTCTGAATGCAACTCGGAGCTCAACTGTTTTCCCTTCTTGCTTCTCGCCGGGCATTTTCGTAAACTTGTTTACTGTATACCTACGCACTTGGAGTGATAAAGGTCTACGTAATACCTTTATGAGATTGTAATCGCATTGACACTTCTCGCAAACCCTTTGAGACTTGCGAGGAGGTTGCCCAACGAACTGCAAGAATTATCAACAGCAGGCGAGCGGCGACGGCGACGGAAGGATTGCGGGGAACAAATTAATGGGATTAGAATTATAGCGGGGACGCAACTGGAGGTGCCAGAATAAATTCGAGTTTGATCGGAACGAAAAAGGGCCATGTGAAAATTTGCCGAAAATTTCAGCTAGGTAGGTACATACGAGTGGTGAAGTTTAATAAACATCGTTGACGCGAGGAATCGAGGATTTTGATGAGTTAATGTAGGGTGGTATCAATGATTACATTAATTGAATGCAGTTAAACATAGCTATGGATGTGTCGTAAAACCGAGATGCGGGGACATTTGGATGGGAGTGTTTGAGCCGAGGTAACTTTATAGTTGGTATGAAGTATGAAGGCACCTACCATAAATGTTACACGTGAGCTGTAAAAGTGACAACAATACCTACCTAATTATTAATAATAGCATTTATTTCGAAATTTATAGCTATACTAGTGTGAAATTATGGCAGTCATAAAAAATAAATACAGACAATGTAGGTACCTATTCCTGTTCCATATACGAACGGTTCGAGCCCTGTCTCAATGAAATTGGCACAGTGTCTATTCAAAAATATCTCGAGAATAAGTCTTAATCAAAATCTTCCAAGAGTAACTTTTTCAAGTTAGGTAAGAGATCTAAAGATGCATTCCTGTTTGAAATATGTTCATTGTTCAGTGGTATAGAAGATAGGGGGGCGAAAAGAAGAGCCATCACCCCTTCTCAACTTACGCAACTGAACCTTTATCCTTAACCTTTATCTTTATTAGAGTAAACCTATATAGTGTGCACTGTTAAACCGATGCGAAAAGTAGTAGCTGGTAGTACAACCAGCTCCTAATGGATTATCCAGTCCACGAGCAGGCTTTCTCTATGAATTCAGGAGAATGCTGTAGAGAAATTATTAGTTCCGCGCGATCAAATTGCACGTTCCTGTTGAGCTCCCCTTCATGTCTTTCTTCGATAATAATTCCTCTTCCGAACTTGAAAATCTAACCGTCACGGAAATTTGAATCCCTGTAGTTGAACACTAAAACGTAGTTATTAGTTTCGTATCGAGTAAATGGTGGTTATTCTAAACCGATTATCAACCATAACTGTGACTTTACTCAAGTCCTGAATCCTCATGTGAACAAGTACGATTCTATTACCTAGTGGAAATTCCAGTGTTAGATTTCCTGTCGTTCTCAAAACTGAGCACTTCAGAATAGCTTGGAGGTTTAACAACTTATATAAGGCTCAGTTGTAAGTTTCTGGGTCTGACCCACCAGGTCTGGCTCTCTGTTCATCGGAATCATAACGCAGTCTTCTAAAGGGCCCTATGACTTTCCGATGCCTTATCTCTGACTAAACAGGACGAAGCATCTATAAATAAAAGATACCTGTGAAAGAGTGAGGCGTGAACGGTTCATAACTCAGTGGTAGAACAGACACCAGTATATGTGAGAACGAACGCGCAAGAGATCTGGCTCAAGTTTTAGCCCTGATACTGTACCGTTAGGGTTATTCAACATTACTTTATTACTAAGTTGGCAACGGTTAAGTTGCAGCCTTGCCCCGAAGGGCACCGCCATCTTGTCCTCTTGACAAGCGGCTGAGCGCATATCGAGCCTGTGTGTTAACCTAAGTTCTAATGTTCTCATGTGTGTGCTAATAAACGTATAATTACAATCAATCCAACGGTTTTCACTAACATTACATGGTGGCAGCGGTAAAAACTTAAGAAGAACCAACTATGAGCGTACAAAATACAGAAACTGCGGCTTCGAGCACTCCATCATCAGGAGGTTATGTCATCGGGGTGAGTCCTCCAGAGAAATTCAGTTTCTCGACTCCAGCGGCATGGCCCCAGTGGAGAAAGCGGTTCGAGCGGTATTTAACCGTGTCCGGATTGCTATCGAAGCCCGACTCCGAAAAAATCGATATCCTGCTTTACGTGATGGGTGAAGAAAGCGAGGATGTGATCATCCAGTTTCCGACGACTCCAGTAACGTTCCAGGACACTCTGAAAGCGTTCGAAGACTACTTCATACCGAGAAGAAACGTCATCTTCGAGCGATTCAAGTTCAACTCTCGTGTACAAAACGCTGGGGAAAGCGTCGATAGCTTCATCACAGCATTACACACGCTAGCTGAGCATTGCGAGTACGGCTCAATCAAGGATGAGTTGATTCGAGACCGAATCGTTGTCGGGATGGCCGACACTAAGACAAGTGAGAGACTCCAGTTACACACAGGCACTCTTAAACTAGCCGACGTGATCCTATCCGCCAAGCAAGCGGAGAGCCAACACCAGCAAAACGATATTCTCCGGAAGGATGGAAGGGCCCAACTCGTCAACGCCATCCACAAGAAGCCACAGTCGAGCGACAAGAAACCTAGCTACGGGCACTCTCAGCATTCTCGTCATAAGTCGATGGCGAACACTCCGCAGAGCAACAACTCCAACTACAACACCTCCAGCTGCACGTCTGTGGGCTATCTCGGCACGAGCGAAATCAATGTCCCGCCAGAAACTCAATGTGCAGAAGCTGTTCAACTAAAGGGCATTGGTCGAAGATGTGCAGATCAAAAAAGAAGTCAGTCCGATACCTGGAAGCCAGCGATCCATCTCCACACGAGGAAAGTCACAACTCATTTGTGGGAAGCATCTCACATTTTGCGGTAAACTCTACGCATGTTACACGATCCAACCCCTGGATGTGCAAATTGTTTGTAAATAATTCGGAGACACCGGTCTCCTTTTTAGTAGACACGGGGGCTGATATAACATGCATCCCTCTAGCATTGCTCTCGCAAAGAATGGTAAAGTCACTCACGCAATGCAGAGATGTTATATCAGGCCCCGATGGCAAACCCCTCAAATTGTTCGGTAAATTGTATATAGATGTAAGATCTCACAAAAAATTGTCAAAACTCGAAGCATATGTAATCAAAGACTTGAAAACTCCGATACTGGGAAGGCCAGGAATACAAAAACTCGAAATCCTCCAATTTGATAGCAAAATTGAGCCTGGCACGTCAGTCAATGCCATAAGCAAATTTGAGTCATCTGTTCAACCTCTACGGGAGTTTCCAAACCTATTCAGGGAAATTGGCGACTTCCGGGATGAAGTCGAAATTAAAATCAAACCGGACGCTAAACCGTTCACTCAAACCACTCCCCGGGTCGTGCCTATTCCACTCATGGGTAAACTGAAAGCCGAACTACAGCGTCTCACTAAACTCGGAATAATAGAAAAGGTCGAAAGGGAGACGGAATGGGTAGCGCCGATCGTGGTCGTGCCTAAGAAAGAAAAAATCCGGTTATGTTGCGACTACACTAAATTGAACCAGAGCGTTTTGCGGCCGTATTTCCCGATTCCGAAGGTAGAAACAACTCTTGCAAGGCTACGTGGATCCAAATTTTCCTCAAAACTGGACGCTAACTCGGGTTTCTATCAAATAAAGCTTACAAAAAATTGTCGCGAATTAACCACATTTATCACGCCTTATGGAAGGTTCATGTTTTTGCGGTTACCATTTGGTATTTCATGTGCACCGGAGTACTTTTGCACAAAATTTTCAAAAATCATCTCTGACATTGAGGGTGTAGAAATGCACGTAGATGATTTATTGATTCACGCGAAAACTATCCAGGAGCATGATGTAATCCTTCGTAAAGTCCTCAAAAAAACTCGACGATGAGGGAATTACGCTGAATGAAGCTAAATGCGTGATTGGAGTGAAAAAAATAAAATTTTTGGGTCACACGGTGACAGAAAACGGCGTTTCGATCGATCCAGATCGTGTAGAAGCTATAACTAAATTTCCGGAACCTTCAGGCAAAAAAGAACTCATGAGATTATTGGGAATGATCAACTTTGCAGCTCGCTTCATTCCCAATAAATCCACCATTTTAGAACCACTCACTTATCTTCTAAAAAATGACGTGGAATTTGCCTGGGGCGATCCGCAAAGAAAGGCCTTTGCAATAATCACCGAACGCTTGTCGAAAGCTCCCTTTTTGGCATTCTTTGACCCCTCAAAGAAAATCGTTGTCAGCGCCGACGCGTCTTCATTCGGATTAGCAGCGTACTCTTCCAAATTGACGAAAAAAATGAACGCGAATTGGTAGCGTATAGTTCGCGGACACTCTCCGCCACTGAGTGCAGATATGCTCAGATAGAACGCGAAGCTCTTGCTCTGACATGGGCTTGTGAGAAATTTCAAGAGTACCTCATTGGCATTCCTATTGTACTCGAAACTGACCACAAGCCATTACTGCAGATTTTGCAAACAAAGAATCTTGACGAACTATCCCCGCGACTCCAAAGATTCCGAATAAGACTGATGCGGTACGACTACTCTGTAGTGTACACTCCGGGTAAAGATCTGCTGGTCCCAGATGCTCTTTCTCGGAATCCTTTACCTCTTAATCAGCAACCGGAAGAACTCACTGACGAAGTGGAGGCTCATGTCAGACTAATCGTAAAAAGTCTCCCTATTCGCGACTATTACTTGCAAAAAATTGTTGAAAATCAGGCCGAAGACCCCATTTGCCAGGGATTACGACGATTCGCGCAATCGGGTTGGCCAGAGAAAAGTCAGATTCCTCCGGAACTAACCCCGTTTTTTCAGAACCGAAATGAAATTTCATTCAGTGAGGGGCTTCTTTTGAAAAGCTCGCGCGTGATAATTCCGCCCCCACTGCAATCTGAAGTCTTGAAATTCATTCATGCCGGGCACCAGGGAATTGTGAAATGTCGTGAGCGCGCAAAAATGTCAGTTTGGTGGTTGGGACATTCGACTCAAATTGAAAGTCTCGTACGCGGTTGCCCAAACTGCATTCAAGAACGCCACAACAAAAAAGAGCCTTTCATTAAAGAAGATCTTCCTCAAAGACCTTGGCAAAAAATTGCCATTGATTTATTTAAATGCAGGTCCTGGTTTCTCATTGTAACCGACTATTACTCGCGATTCTTCGAAATTTTTGATTTGAATAGTATGAGCGAACGCGTAATCATTTCAAAGATAAAAGAATTATTCGCGAGGTATTGAATTCCCGAAGTCGTGAGGTCAGATAACGGGCCTCAATTTCAAACTGAATTCAAAAGATTTGCTGCTGAGTTCAATTTTCAACACATAACGAGCAGCCCGTATTATCCTCAATCCAACGGCTGCATCGAGGCAGCCGTCCGAGTAGCCAAAAGCTTAATAAAGAAAAATACCGATATTTTCGTGGCCTTGTTAGCCTATCGAAGTACCCCTCTCGAATGTGGTTTTTCTCCCGCGGAATTATTGATGTCTCGAAAGCTAAAAACACATTCACCGATGTTACCCCCAAAATTAAACGAAGTCGTCAACACCAGATCATTGTTTGAGGAGAGGGAAAAGAAAAGCAAACAAAAACAAGCCGACAACTACAATAAAAGACATAGAGTCAAAGAATTACCTGAATTGGCTACTGGTCAATCAGTCTGGATTTCAGACCTTGAAAGCTATGGTCAGGTTAAGAAAAAAGCGGACGAGCCCCGCTCGTACATTGTTCAAACTCAAAGGGGTACTTATCGCCGTAATCGGACGGCTTTGATTAGTGCTCCTCAGGAACTTGTTCCCCAGCCTGATTTACCACCCGAACCAATAATAACATCCGAAATTGTAAATGTACCTGAGGACATTGTAACCGTGAATGATCAATGTATTGTAACTCCACCAGAAATTGTGCCAGAAACTGTGAACACGGAAACATGTGATAGTGCGAGTCCGCCCTCCCCAACGTCTGTTGACCGTACACCTGATATTGTGCAAGAAGTGACTATTGAATCGCGTGCTTCCCGTGTTCGAAAGACCCCTACATATTTGTCCGACTATTATTTAAAATAACTTCATGTTCACCCTCAGTGTCCAGTTTATGTCATTAAAGTCTAAGTTACTATAATATTTATGCTAAGTTTATTGATTGTACTTCCTCGCTATGTACCAATTTGTTCGCATATTACTCGTTTGTACTTGATGAGGAGGATGTACCGTTAGGGTTATTCAACATTACTTTATTACTAAGTTGGCAACGGTTAAGTTGCAGCCTTGCCCCGAAAGGCACCGCCATCTTGTCCTCTTGACAAGCGGCTGAGCGCATATCGAGCCTGTGTGTTAACCTAAGTTCTAATGTTCTCATGTGTGTGCTAATAAACGTATAATTACAATCAATCCAACGGTTTTCACTAACATTACAGATATAAACCACCAGGTCCGAGATTCTGCTTTCCGGGGCCAGAGGCATCGGCAAAGAGTAGTGCACATGCACACTTCGAGGCGACGTCTCAGCCAAGTAAGCAACAGCTCTTTTGCGAAGGGGGCTAAGGGTCTTCCTGGACGTGAGAACTTGTCCCGAAGGGGGGCCATAAGCACCAAATCAAAAGTGGAATTCGTCTCTGAAAACATCGTTCTATCATTCTTGAGCTTCAGTGACATTTCTCATCGCACCATTAAAAATCTTCGGTAGGTATGTATAAGTCGTAGGGTCAGAAGAAGACGACAGGAAATAAGTCTCAAGTCCCAAGCCAGTTGCTGAGATCACACATCCCAGAGTTGTAGCTCAGTGATTTCCGATCGTACAGTCTACCTTTATTCTTAATATCTTATCGCGGACACGAAAACGAACATTTTCACGAAGAGCAAAAAGTGGTGGAGGACCAGACCTTCTTTGTCGACAATAATTTCTCTCCTTGGTCTATTGGTTGAGCTGAATCACTTGAACACATTATCTGTAGGAACTTCATTCAAAATCCGTTCGCGACATTTTGGTATTGCACTTTCTGTGTTAGGTACTCAGTATGTGTAAGTACTATAAAAAATTATTGTTTTCAACGATCAAATAGAATTCCATCCAAATCTTCTACATGACTTATTTAATTGGTTACTACATGAACAATTCTTAGTAAACCCGCTATAAAATATCTTCCCCATCCACCCGTCATTCTGTAGTTTATTGATGACCTATCAAGCGCTTCATTACGATGAATAATTAATGACAGGTTCTGAAACCTCGCCATGGCACTAACAACATTGTGAATTATGATACCTTTATGCTGGTGCAGATATTTGAGCGAGCAATAATGAGGGCTTTCTTATAGCTACGCAGTTTTATTCTATACAACCAGTTACCGAAGCGAACCCGGCAGTGTAGGAGTTGCTTTTTATGCGTTCTTAACATTATTTCTTTTTCTACCCTTGATTTTTGCGTGTTCCAATTATTTTTCAGGGCTTGATCTCTATACCAGCTCAAAGGACGGATCGTTTCTTGCTTATACGCCGACCGAGGGATGCCAAGAAGCGGGAAAGGCTCATAGCGGCGGGGAGGCGTCGCTTCCCGGTAGAATAACAACCAGCGAGGAGGACGCATTATTTGTCTGCTCCGGTTATCTCACAGCGACGATTAGCAAGGCAAAACTAACGGAGGATTATCCGTATCTGAAGCGGGGACGACATGCTGTACTGATACCAGTTTTGCAGCGGCAAAGTTGTACTCTACGGCCCGGGATACGGGATACGGACCAATGCGGTAATCCCTCTGGAAGGCTTCCACTGATGGGCCCTCGTGCCTTATGTGTGGGTGTGTGTGTGTGTGTGAGTTCTCCTGATCTTTGTTTCACTCTATTACGGTTCATACGTTTTCAAATCGTTGCAGCAAGAGACGCCAGTTCACATAATTGTTATGGGTTGAGGTCGACGTTTTGCACAATGTGACCCGCTGCATCCGCCAGATTTGGTCCTGCTGTTGACTACATGCAATGCATGGATCACTGATAGTTCCGCTTGCTTCCTCGTAAGTTATTTCGAGTGGAATGAGCCCTTCTCAAAGACTCTACAGAGTGTCCTGAACTGCGCGAATCTGGCCGTTTCGCCCATTTGCAGAGACTATGAGTAGTATACAGGTGACTGATAAAATTCAAATCTTGGCGGGCGGAAGTTATGATCTGAGCGGTAACTCATCCATGATGGTATGGCACCTAATCGAGAATGCGAATCGCTAATGCTCTTTTTCCTTGTTTCCCTTCATATGTACTCACACGTTATTTAGTAGTTAGTAGTGTTGTATCGCCTACTGTTTCGTCATGGGTGTTTTCTGTGTAATGTTTTAGGTGTGCTGAGTGCAAGGCGTGTGTGAGAGTGTGTGAGATGCGGTTCATAATTGCTCGTAACTACAATATGATCATAATGCAGGTGTTTATTGTTTATCAGCTGTTATTTAACTGATGGTGGGTGCGTCTGAGGCTCAGCTCGCGCGGCTCGGCTCTCGCGGCTGGATGTCACCGGGCTGCCCCTCTTCATTTCTTGACGCAAACGCAGTCCCTTGGCTGCGGTTGACCTTGGCCGTGAATCACGACACAACAAGTGGTATTTCTTCATTTGATCTGAAAGTACCTGCCTATGAAAAAAACCGATTGCAGACGAAATCGACCGGCTCTTTAGCCTATGAAGAATCAAATTTAAAAGATCGTGAGCTTTGGTATTACACCTGAACACCTCACCTGGTAGAGAAAAAGTCGGCAGATGTCTGGGAGGAGAACAGAAGAGATATTGGTGTTTTCGCGCTCCAGAGCTTAGTAAAAAAAAGATAAAAGTCTATTCCGTTGTTGGAGACTTCCAGACTACTGCTGCCGTGCCTTCAAAACGCTCCAAGATAAGTTACTCAGTTCCTTTGATTCCTGTCACGTAAAAGTCAGTTATTGTAACAATTAACGGGAGATTCATAAGGGGAGCAAGGGAATACACGTAGCGTGTGGGTCACTGTTGTTGATGTTTGAGAGAGACGAAAGAGTAGTTACAACGATGTCGCCACAAGATATCCCGATGACCTGCGGCCGAGCTACTCCGAGAGCCAGGGTCTGGCGAGACAACAAAGCGATGACCTGTGACGTTGTTTTGAGAGCTCCGAGGTATGCTGTCATACTTGATGGACATGGTTGTGGTATTCTTCTCAGTCTGAGTTAAATTGCTCCAATGATTTCTTAATACTTTTGTTTACTATGATACATGACTGTCTTCTATATTCATGCCTGAGTCTTGTGAGACAAAGATATCTGGCACAACGGATATTTTCACTTGCTGTCGTGTCTTGCAAGAGAAGGGTATCTTGTGAGAGAAGATATCTTTCCTTACTCTGTTATCTGATGAAATATTATACGTCTTCAACTGTTAAGATCTGATTTTTGATGTTGTTGATTCACATTGAGTCATGTTGTGGTATTTATTATGATAAATAATTGTTGATGATATTTCATTGACCATGTTTATTGGGTTTATTCCTGATATTTGATCGCCATGTTTTATTATGTTATAATTAAAAGACATCCGGATATGCAACACTGTTCTCTTTTCTTCTTTCGGCAGCAGGGACCTGTGCTTGGCCAAACTCGTCTCTATTCCCTCTACGGATCCCTCGTTAATTTAGGTCACCGCAGAACTTATCAACAAACTTTTGTCTCCCTCTTCTTTCTCTTCGCGCCAAGTGATGTACCGACGATACTCACACTTTGGTCTGCCGTTCTGTTCCTGCTATCTAGGTTCCTCAACAATCTAGGTTACTGGAACTGATATGATCTGTTCTAGCGAGAGCGATACTCTCTCTCGTCTTTCCCTTGTTCTCTCTGCATCAGTGGCTTACACACTGCATTTCAAATAGTGGGAGGGTGGGGTAATTGAATTGATATTGCATGATTGCACATGAGTTGATATATTTGTCTTTGGAATAAAATTGTTCTTTGTTGATTTGAAGTCTCTGTGTTTCATTTCCAAGCCTTCACTTACCTGTACTACCTTGGTTAACTACAACACAACTAAAGTCCTAACAAACACCACTAGATCATCACGATTAGAGCCAACCTAAGTCTTCAACTTAAAGGGGATTCTTCATCTTCTTTTGGGAAATATTTATTTTTATAAGAGGGGTGAATTGGGAGATTACACAGATAAAACATAAAACAATTTGGGACATCGACATCCCTTGGTACTCAACATTTCCAGTGCTCGTATAGGATGGGGCGAGGATTCAAAAGCGTTCGATTTTTCCGAACAGCACACCTTTTATTCTGTAATCTTACGTTATTTCCACCTGTTTCATAAAATTCAAAACGGCGAGTGCAGATAGCGCGCGCTGTATTTTAAAACGGGGTATCCCCGGCGTTATGCCGTGCAGTAAAAATGCAGCTCCGCACATTTATCGCTTTATCAAGAATCACAGCAACACCAGGAGCAACGGAGCATCAGCTCCAGCACGGCACGGAATGGGGCAATAACGTTAATACAGTAGAAATGGTACAAAACAGGACATGTTAGACAAGTAAACCGCTCAATTTCGCGCGCGCTCTCGTCGGGGCTGTACGGGTCTCCTTCCTAATTTGGATCTCCGGCGTTTTTATATTTTACGGCCGTATACCTACCATGCTAGTCCCTTCGTTACGGGCTGACTCTAATAATGCTGATAGCATGCTGCAGTTACATCCCGTGCATAAATTTCGAAAGATAAAGCCCCAACAATTTCCCTGCGCTGTCCCGCGGGCCCTCCGCCCTGATCGAGTCGGAATGGAGTTAAAAGCGGTCTCATTTTTATTCTATATTATCATAATATGACATTTATGACCGCATGAGCATTCCACGTCTCCAAAGATACCGCCATCGAGACAACCCTGCATGCATGTATCCAGAAACTGCGTCGCGTCTCGGAACGTAACTTGGTAAACTTGCGGCTGAATGACACAATTGCAGACTCGATAATGTTTTGAGAAGGAGCAAAGTTATTTCGAATTCAGCAACGGGATTCTCTGTGGGACTTGAAATCTTGCGCAATCAGGATGCAGGATGAAAGATGCTGCGGGCTTTATTGCATTCGACATTTTTAGGATTTTTTGTTTTATTACATAGGTTACTTTTAACTTTCTGCTTTGGGTGAGTACCTACGTTTAGCACAGAAGCTCTACATTGTTACTTGAAACTTTTGTACAATATTCTTTCTGGACAACAGACCTAGACAATTATTGGAAGAGGGTGCCGTGCTTCGAGAGCTTGCCAGAATAGTCGCGAAGCCGATGGATTTTTCTAGGAACTTACCGCTTCTTTGTGGACTATCGGAAGCTGAAGGCGGTGACAGAGTGAGACACATATTCTCTACCGTACATTTCGGTAATCTTGAACAGACTTAAGACAGCACTATAGGTACATGTCTTCGCTGTATATCAAGAGCGCTCACTGTCATTTTGCTTTTTCCGAAGATTCTCAGCCAATGACCGCCTTCACTGTTCTGGGAAGGGGTTTGTATCACTCCATGCGCATGCCCTTTGGTCTTCACAGGGTTCCCGCGACATGGCTAGGCTTCATCAATCGTGTTTTGACGTGTATGACATAGTAGCCATCTGTAACCCAGCTCTAGCCACTCAAATAAGTTCAAATAGGCTCAAGTTACGCAACTTTATCTAAACTGCGCACAAAATGAAGTGACAATTTTATTTTGGGAGGTTTTTTCAAACATTCATAACTTTTTGAAAAATGATCGGAATCTAAAACAGCTTGCACTATTTTGAAGATACATTGTTCTATTTTTGTAAACTATACATATCCAGGTCATCCAAAGCAGAGAAATGCCTCATACAGGATGATACAAAGGGGCGTGCAAAGTCCTGCTCTTTTTATCCTGGCACAGGAAATTTTTACGTCATTCTGTATGTACCAATGTGACCGTATCTTGTAGCCTGTAGTATCTTTAACTCATAACCGTTTAGTTTTACACTCTACGTTATGTATTGACGGAAGTATGATTTTTCTTGTAAAAAAAATGCCAATTTTCAATCTTTTCAACAGCAACAATTGCGTCACATGAAACTGTCACCAACAAAGAGCCAACAATAAAAAGTCGTATCTCTGTATCTAGGCAATGGATTTTTGGCAATTGTTGGCAATCGAATCAAAGCTCAAGAAGATTGAGGCACAGAACAGGAATTCAGATTTTTTCACCTGTACCATTGAAAAATCACTGCACCAAAGTTAACTACGGACCCGGAGATATTTCAAGTGCCCTGGGATAATCCTGTGATAGCAGGTTCATCGGGTTGGCAGGTGAACATGGACATGCAGCATGCGACTCGGACGGTTGACCAATGGAGGTACTTACGTAATGCAGAGTAAAAAGGCAACCTGTTAGAGTTACAGATACTATACAAGCTACAAGATACAGTCAATCCAAGTACCTGTACTGAGTAATAGAACCATCCCTGCCTGCGCGCTGCGCCAAGAAAAAAACGCCGACTTTTCTCATCACCCTGAATGTTTTATTTCTTTGCTATTATTGACATTAAAATTTGTGCTTGCTGGAGAGTGAATAAATCATCCCATCTTAAGATGATTATTGTTGAATTGAGGAAACTTTTTCGTACCATTAATACTCTCGATGAAAAAATTGGTACTTTTGTACAAGAAAAATCATATCTCCCCAAGTATACAACGTAGAGTGGAAAATTAAACAGTTATTAGTTACAGATACTACAGGCTACAAGACGAAGTAACATTCGTATATACAGGATGCCGTGAAAATTTCCGGTGCCAAGATGAAAAGAGCAGAAAGTTGCACTCCTTTTTGTATCACCCTGTATGAGACATACCTTTGCTATGAATGGCTTGGATATGTAGGGTTCACAAAATAGAAGAATGTATCCTCACAACAGTGAAAGCTGCTTCAGATTCCGATCATTTTTCAAAAAGTTACGGACATTTGAAAAAACCTCAAAAAATAAAATTGTCACTTCATTTTGTGCGCAGTTTAGTTGGCTTATCTGCAGCCCAAATCACTACAGCCGTCGGCTCATCAAGCACAGCATTTACCTTTGCGAAATATCTGTGCCGACGTAAATAGTGATCGAATAAATTTCTTCTCAAAGTAGGCCTCGGTCTCCTTGGTAGCCACGTTTTCTGGTCAGATTTTCATGAATCATAGGCGACTTGGGAAGAAATTATTTCGATCACTCGTTAGATTCTTTGTAACTCTGTTCCTTATAGTTGTGTGAATGAAGTAATGAACCCTTATCATCCTGTTGTCACGGATTCAAAAATCGAACCTCTACTTCTAGAGTCCCTTTCTGTGGATTTTCAACACTAAACTATACCTACTGCCTAAAATAGGCAAATGGCAGTAGGTAATTTTGGAATATTTCTAAATAAATCAGTTCTGATTGAAATGTAATAGCTTTTGTTGTAATAAGGTGGCAAGAAAATGCAACTAAAGCATTTTAGTTGCAGTGGTACACGTGAAAAATCAGAACCATATGGCAATTCTGTATACAGCAATGCCGCTTCACATGGTGATAGTGTATGACCATTCAAGTGATTTGACCCGAGGGGCCACTTTATTCTTCCATTAGGATCAAAGATGGCGGTCTTTTTCTCAAGATGGCGTTCCAATTTCATCTCTTTGATCCAGCAACGCTACAGCAAGGAGTTGGTAGTCATTTTTGACTAATTTTGGGTCGTAGAAATCAAAAAAGTCATCATTTTCTCGATTTTATGCTGCGCAGAGGAAGAGCGTGGTCAATTTATGAAAATAAATGACGTATTTTTTCATGTTGTTGAATATTTCACACTGCTATAATGTTTGGTAAACTTTCTGATGTTCGAGTAGGTTGTTTTTGTTGGATTTCTATGAAATAAATTGTTAAATAAGTGAATCAAAAATGTATCCACATGCTAGCTTATTAGGTCTGAGAACCTATATTTTTATAAAAGTGTATTTGTGGGTTCGAGACACGTGAGAATGCAGACATCATAAAAGTTAATCCGTGACACCCCTATTTAAGTATGTTGTTCCTCTCCCTCTTCGAGGCGCGCGAGCTATGCTGAACGCCTTGCTTAGAATAAATATGTAACACACTTCTATTGCCACTGTCGGCCAGTAGGGACGTACGATAAATAAAAGAGTTGATCATTACTGTTAGTAATTATTGCTCAATTACACCACTCTGCTGATAGTTTTAATCAGGGCTCAAGATTCTCTGTCACGAATCACTTTGTTCCCAAATCGTCGTCGGTTCTTCTCATGTTCCTTCTTCTGACATTCTCTTATTGGAAAGGAAGACTTATTTCTTCCTTTGGAAAACAAAACCGGAGATGTGATAACTAGTGCAAAATATTTTTTCAACGGACTTCGATCTGGTTTCTTGAAGTTCCTGGGGCTCATGAGCAGTTCAGCAAAAGAAATTTTGTCGTTGGCAAGACTACGCGCCCTTTCTCAGCTCGCAATTGATCAAGCTCACTAACGGAGCAATAGAGATGTTAAAGATTACGGTGGGGCCATTGGATTCACTCGATTCAGCTGGTTTGCGAAGATGTTGTTTGGCGGGCTCAGAAATTTGTAGGCTTCTGGATGAGTTCGTAGGACCTGAGACCTGAAGACGCGAGCGAAAGAAAAAACCTCCATCTCGAATAATATTTGGCTCACCAGAAAAAATTCCAGACAAAGTGCTTATTTGTGAAGTACATAGTTTTGAATACTCTGGGAACTCGTTCATGGAACGCACCCCAGATCTCATTGCTTTGGACACTCAGCTTATTGTGCAGCCATCGGGAGTAGATGCTTTAGTGAAATCTGAAGAAAATGATGTGAAACAGTATTCTTCTTTCGTGAATGGGAGATTCATAGAACGGACAGAATCTTTGTATGATCCTATTCCTAAAAGTCGCACTGTCATCTTTGCCATCACTCAAAAGAGAGATCACAAAGTCGTCCAAGACCTCAAGGGATATAACTATCAGCGTCTTTTTATGGTGGCGATGTCCCGTAAACTGGCCCTGTACACCTTTTTCTCTCACGAAAACCAACAATGCCTTCCATCTCTAGCTCTGAACAACCATATTATGACTTATTAGACCTGGCACAAAGAACGTACTAGTGAAACTTCTATAAGATACAGTTCCTATCAGCTCAATCCCTGATTCCTGTGACTGTACCATCCACAACGGGGCAACACGGGGACACAAACATCCATCACCAAGGCTATCACGAACCTTCCCAGAGTATTTCCCCAGCGTTCTTGCCGCAGGTTTGTTGCCGGAAAACTGGCCGGACTTCCTGCGAAACTTGAGTAATAAAGAGAAACTATTGGGTGCTTTCCACCTAGACGGCATAAATACCACCAGACGGCACATGTTCTATAGTTTGGCACAAAATTTTAAGTGATCCAATGAACGGCACAGAGCCAAGTAAGAACACGTAGATGGAAAGCACCGTTTGGCACCCGCACATGCGTAAATGGCAGGTGTACCAAACTTGGGGCTAGTGGAAAGCACTCGCATTCACGTTTCTGGATCGACTGATCATCACCACTTTCCCAACAGCTCTTGTGGTAACCAACGTTGGCCATGAGATTGTATTTTCAGGCATACAAACAGGACCAGCAGGATCACCCATTCTTACTATGGATGATGAGGCGGATGGACGCATTATTCTACACGTGCAAGATCAAGTACTCAACGGAGCGTCATGAAATCGACGACTACATACTTTCAGGATCTTTTAGAAACGACTGAAGATATTCACATGCGGTTTGTTTTATCTTGATAGGCAATAAATTGTGAATCTACTTGGTGATTTCCATGACTCCAACTGCTTTGATTTATGAGTTTGAATTTTTGCATTTTTGATCACCCTGTATACGGCGTTTGCATCGACCGCCATCATGGCAAAGCATCTCAAAATGAAGGTAATAGTCCATAGAATAATTTCGCCAAGTGGCATTTGCAAGGTTGAAACGACTGACGACCGGACTATGGGCTACAATTGATACAGCGCGCGCTTTCCCTATTTTTGAAAAATCATTACTCCTGGACCAAAGCGCCTACTGAGGTGCTATTTTGCCAAAAACTTTTTCGAAGTTTTCTCTACATAGTCTCGCATAAGTGTGGGCTTATTTTGAACTATTCACATAGATTACCATGGGTCAATGTTTTTGTGTTCGTTTTGCACTTCTTTTGATCTTTATGATCTGCAAAGGTGATGATCGGAAACAAAGAAGAAAAAGTTGCATGGAGGCTTTCAGTAATCATCGGGTGAGGCAACCGTGACAGAATTTTCACTTCATCTATTACGGTCTTCAAGATATGAACGGTTGAACTTGGAAAACAGAGGCTATCTAAATGTCCGGAAAAGTCAAAAATGGGGTCCTGGGGGCCCAACAGTCCAAATTTTGAGGTGGCAACAACTATTTTCGTAATCAGCGAGGTCAAAATACCCCAGACAGTCTTGTTACCTAACTGTTACATGAAATGCTTTTAGCATCGTTCGGAGAGCGATTTATGAAATTTGGTCCAAGTCTACTGCCCTCCACGGCACAAAATCTTAGAAATAATGAGATTATCGATTTCTACGACTCAAAATTGGTCAAAAACGATTACCATCTTGTTTCTGTAGTGTTACTGGAAACAGAGTTGAAATTTGAATGCCATCTTGGAAAAGAGACCGCCATCTTCGATCCTAATGTTAGAAAAAAGTGGCCCCTCGAGTCAAATCACGTGAATGGGCATAAACTATCATCATGCAAAGCGGCATTGCTGTATACAAAAATGAAACGTCTTTTCGCGTACCAATGCAACTATTTGAGTTGCACTGTTTTTCGGCTATAATTATGGCATAATGTCTTATGCTGAAGTATACCGGAACGACAATGGAAGAGACGAGAACCTTCAAGGCCTATCCGGTGGAAGCTGGAATATCCTCTGCTTCAAGTGCCGAAAACTTGGACATCTGCAGCGTGATTGCCGGCAACGTAATAGTCCAGCAGACCATTTCGTGCTGGAACGAAACCAGTTCTTGTAACGCCGGTGTTCTTTCTCGTAGACCAGACGAGAGTCAGACTGCAAGCACTGCAAAAAGATCAACCAGCAAGATGCAGTACAGGTCGGGGCAATCTTCGTTGAGATTTCACACAGCTGAACCACAGCTGCGGTAAAATAGAAACAACTAGGAAATTTTTCCATTGATTTACTTGCGGAAAGGAAAGAGCTGGGACAGAAGAGAACATAACTGGCAGAGATCTCAGGAAAAGAACCGAAGTTCAAGGAAATAGAGCTAGTTGAGGATGGAGAACAGGCTGTTGAAAAGAGTATGAAAAAGTATGAAATTTCACATAAAGCGACACATCTTTTTCAAAAATCAAAATACGAAGACAAGTCAAAAACCGTTTCGAGATTTTGATAAGGGCTCTTTAAAAATGGCACCAGCAGAAGTCTGGAGTTTTTTTAGCAAAAGTTACCCAGTGTTGAAAATGAACCACTTCGGTACTCCTTTTGTTGTCACCCTGTATATCAAGTACAATGTCAGTGAACACCGCACACGCTGTGATACCTTGTAGACAAAAGGGGCCCTCTTTCAGGCATTAGCAGGCTTTTAATAATCGGTAACGTATTTTCCGAGATATGCCCCCTCCTCGGCCCCCTTAAAATGAGGCGAAATTTTGGGGTGGACCACTTCATGTGTTGACCTGTTTAGGTCAATAACCGGAGCGACGTGGTGTCGACAGTGCGACATCTATGCAGCTAACAAGGACTCAGTCAGTAGGGTCAATATATGCACCGCACCTGCAAGGTATATAAGGGAGGCCAAAAGTGGGGGGACATAGGGGCAGATGGCTTGACCTTATTTCTTCTGAATATGTTCGTCACTGTTTCAGGTTTCAGGATCCTAGCATAACTTCTAATACTAACATGAAAATAAACCACAAAAAAAAACATTGAACCACGCTACTGAAGCAATTACGAAATGTTGGTCAAGATGTAAAGCGTAGGGATTTGTCAGAGTAAATTGGGATGTGGCGACTTTTGTAAAGATAAGAGAAACTTCATCTCATACGGACAGTTCAGATATAGCTTAGCTATCCAAGCTTGCTATGTTGAGATAGGGCTAGGTAAAGGATTGAGCCTTTATTCAATAACCTTCAGCCAGTGGCGTATTTAGAGATTGGTGATGGGGGGGCAAGGTGATTTTTTTTAAATAAAGTGTTTGCGGGGGGGGGCAGACAAAATGCCTCCATCCTTGCCTCCATCCATCAATAAACAGCGAAGATTTGCACTAATAGTTATTATTGTGTAGAAGGGTAGAACGTTATTACGTATTATACAACAAAATTAGGTACCTACATTTTTAAATTTTCAATATTATTGGAGCGCGCCTGTTCTCTTGCCGGTATACCTTCTTCTTATTATTATTATTATTATTACAGATCGATGGGGGGGGGGGGACGTGCCCCTAATGCCACCCCATAAATACGCCACTGCCTCCAGCATGTATATGTATAGAAGTCAGTACACTAAAATGTTAAGTTAAAACTGATCAACATGATACATGGAGTAGATCATTGTATCTTATTGCACTCGAACTCTTGGTTAAGTCGATCTCAACACTCTCAGTAGCTTTATCCTCGAACAAGAAGAAGATAAGCGTAACAGGACACGACGTAAATGATCATTGGTCATGCGGTTCAAAAGCGGCAAAAACGTAATAATATAATTCAAATAAGTTTAAAATAATAGAGTATAATGGGTTGCCTACTCATCAAGGAATTCAAGCAGTTGACTAAGCTTTTCCATAATGGGAAGTTATTTAAAATTTAAATTTTTCTCATATTTTTTTCAAACATCCGGACAGTGTCTGGAAACAAATGTAGAAACCAAGGATGCAATTAATTTTGCAACATTCCAAACTTATGGTGCGATTCTCTAAAAAATTACATTCCATAAAGGCTCTGTTACGCTGTTATTACCTAGGCAACAGCCGATGGCCGACCGGAATTTTTACATAACAGAGCGTTTATGAAATTTTTTTCACAGAATAGCACCATAATAGTGATATTCTGTAAAAAATAACATTCCACAAACGCTCTGTAATGTGGAAATTCCTGTCGGCCATTGGCTGTTGCCTAGGTAATAACAGCGTAACAGAGCCTTCATGTAATGTTATTTTACTTATTTTTCAGACAATCGCACTATAAGAGGCCTAACAAAGAGTACTTACTGGGAAACGGGTAAGTGAATTAGAAAAACTCTTCAGTTCTCAATTAATTATTTTCTCTAACAATTCTTCAATCAGGCTTGATTTATAGGTAGGTATCAAATTCACCAATAGGTGTATCGAATTTGGTTGATAACAGTCCAACGGTTCAAAGTTACGACAAAAGTAAGGTGACCAACTTCAAATGAATGAAAATCAGGACACTGAAAAAAAAACAGGGAACAAAACACGCGAAAGGGGAAGGGGGGTCTAGGGGGGCGGAGCAAAATGCCCCATTTTCCAAAAACTTTACCAATATGAAAAATACAACTATTAACAAAAATGTTCTCTTTGAAATAGACCTTCTTGCAACTTTATTAATAACACAAGAAATTCAGGTGTGGTCATTAGAAATAAAATTCGATACCTAATAGAAATAGGCCAGGCGGTAGGTCATTCTGGATGGAAAAAATTCCGACCAAAGCTTTTATGGTGTCAAACTCTTCATAAGGTCAGTAGGTATCTACCAGTGAGTTTCCGCCCAAAAACGAGTTGTGCTAATTCCTCCACATCTGCCCAAAGGTAAAAGATGTCTTCAAGGTGCAAAAAGACCTGTTAAACCCCAGTACTTTTTCATTTTATTTGCCTCAATGCAAACGTACAACTCTAACGCAAACATTGGAAGCATTTGTCATCATCTCTGTGCCAGTCTTATTGTTGAAAAAAAAGATTTCTTTGTGCGGGTCAGATAAATCACATTTAATTGTTTTTCCACACAAGAAAACGATGGAGCAACATGTATTTTGGATGTTTTCTGATAACTTGTACTCACTGAGCCCATTTATGGCGTTAAAAATTCAATAACAGCATTTTGGAAGATGTTGCCCGCTAAGAAGAGAATAATTTTTACCCGTCTGTTCAGCAGGATTTTTTTCAATTTTACCAAACACCGTTCTCGAAAATTTTATAGGAAATGACAAGCTGGAACTGTTTTCTAATGATATTATATCTGACTTAACCGCGGCACGCTTTTTGGGAGTGTAGGAAACTGATTTCTTTCGAGCGGTTCTATTTTACCCGCGTGCGGCCATGCCTACTTGACATAGACCGGACTGATTACACAAGCTTGGAAATGTACTCTCTTCCAGTTTTGAAACACGACCATTAATGATAAAATAATGTATGATTTCTTCATAAATCAATGTACAAAGTCGCAATAATAATGGTCGCGTTTTAAAGCTGGAAAAGAGTACATTTCCAAGCTCGTGTAATCAGTCCGGTCTATGTCAAGTAGGCACGGCCGCACACGGGTGAAACAGGACCTCTCGAAAAGAAAATAGTTTTTTTAGACTTTCAAGTGCGTGCCGCGGTTAAGCCAGGCACGATATCGTTAGAGAAGAGTTTGAGCTTTCCATTCCTTATAAAATTTTCGCAAACGGTGTTTGGTAAAATTGAAAAAATTGCTGCTCAACAGGCGGGTGAAAATTATTCACTTTTTTGCTGGCAACATCTTCAAAAATGCTGTTATTGAAATTTTAATGCCATAGATGGGCTCAGTGAACACAAGTCATTAGAAAACATCCAAAATACATGTTGCTCCATCGTTTTCTTGTGTGGAAAAACAATTAAATGTGATTTATCTGATCCGCACAAAGAAATCTTTTTTTTCAACAGTAAGACTGGCACAGAGATGATGACAGATGCTTCCAATGTTTGCGTAAGAGTTGTACGTTTGCATTTAGGCAAATATAACAAAAAAGTACGGAGGTTTAACAGGTCTTTTTGCACTTTCGAGGCATCCTTTACCTTCGCGCAGATGTGGAGGAATCAGCACAACTCGTTTTTGGGCGGAAACTCAGTGGTAGATAACTACTGACCTTACGAAGAGTTTGACACCATAAAAGCTTTGGTCGGAGTTTTTTCCAGATTGTAGTGATTTTACCGACATACCGCCTGGCCTAAAAGAACACAAAATAAAACCTTTTATTTCTTTGGTAGGTTGTAGAGCCCTTCTGCGAATATAAGGTCTGTTTCTTTGTACTGCTTTGCTCTAACTTACTCTGGAGCGCTTTGAGCAGAAAATAGAGTTGTTTGATTGGTCGTTGCTAGGCAACGTCTGTTCCGGAGTAAGTAAGTTAGAGCAGGACAAAGAAACAGACCTATAATGCCAAGTGTAATAGGCACAGGAACCGAAGTATGTGGAAAGAAGAGAAGTGAGGTGGTGAATTGCTTGATATTTTCGCGGCAAATTTAAAATCAGGAAAACCAGGATTTTGCTTGAAATCAGGACAAATCAGTATTTTTGCTTAAAATTAGGACAAATCAGTACATGACCGTAAAACAGGACAAAGATGTAAAAGTCTAAACCTGTCCTCACCAAATCAGGACGGTTGGTCACCTTAGACAAAAGAACGACCCCAACAAGTCAACTCTTCAACATACCCCGAATCTTTTCAAGGCAGCATTTTTAGAATGAAGTCTTGATATTTTTCGTGTTCACCTTTGATAAAGCAATCAGCGGTTATTCATGGTAATAAATGACCAGTCACCCTTAACACCCTGTATAACAGGTTCCTATTGGCGAGTTTCAAGATCGAATACGCCATCTGACGGCCAACGTGTAAACGACGTTTGTGCACGGATCAACCGCAGATTTGTGTGGGCTCTTATGAGCGTTGCGGTGTTTGGTGACTTTAATTGATTCCATCTGACTTAACGCGGCGTTGATTTTTTCCAACAAAGTACGTGAGCCACGCACGTTTCATTATCTTGAATATACTAGGTGTCGTCGGTTGCAAAAGCATTGCATTTGTAAATAAGAGTGGCACGTGTACGACGTCTGGCAAGCAAAAGTGGCATCAGAATGGGAGGTGGTAAGATTTGTGATTTTGTCATAGTAGCCCAGGCATATTAGGTTTTAACCCGCAACAAATTCCCACAAAGCTGAAATTTGGTATACGGGCCTTGTAAAACCTAAGGAATAACATATCAAAATACTCGGTGGCACACCCTTGTGCGTCATCGATTGTGGGGGAGGGGGCTAAATATTGCCATTTTAAATGCGTAAATGACACCCTGTAGCTTATACAAATGAAAAAAATCATATTTAGATGCCTCAAGGCTTCGCAATATTTGCTTGAAGTTTGAATGGTTGATAAATAGTTTGGGTTGTCTGGGAAAGAAAAGAAGATCGGCAAAATTCATTTTGTTTTCTTCTCAAAAACCTCGGATTGATATCGGCAAGTGTGGTATCGTTTCCAACTAATTCTTGGCCTGTGATATCAAATATGGTGTTTAAAATTGAATTGAAGCACGGTTAAACAAGTTTTACTGAAAAAACGACGATTTTTGCCATCTGAAATTGTCGTTTTGTAATTTCGGTTTTCATATGGTTGGAATCATCTCAATTGAGTATTTCCAACAGAACTCATTGTTCTCAACCATTTTATACTTGAAAACGATAAAAACGATGTGTCTGTATTCATTACAAGATCAGAAAATTGATCTGTTGTGAAAGTGATTATATGCCCAATTTTCTCCCGAAAATGCATACAATTTTTGCATTTCTTTTTTTTTTACTGATAAATGATGGAGCGGTTCCACTGTTTTTGTGTGTAATACTAAGTGAAGTTCTTCCTCTATCAGAAAATACCAAAAGCTTTTGTATCTATCGGGCAATAGAAACATAAAATAATTTTTTCTGTAGCCGTTATTCCATTTTCAGAAAAAAAAGTAGGTGTAAAACTTGTTTAATAAAAAATTGATGCTCTGACTTTGTAATATAAATAGGCGTGAGCAATTGATGCTGTTTTTGTCCAAGATAAACATAAATATAGGATATGTTGGTAATTTTTATTTTTGACAGCTTCAGACAATAATGCCTCTAAATGAAGAAACCACAATTTTTTTGTAGATAATTCATTATTTCCGGGATGAGCACTGTGAATATCAGTCTCAATACTTGGCTCTGTTTCGAAGATGGGAAGAAGAACCTATTAACAATGCTCAGCTTTATTGGCCATCACAAAATATTCTTACATGTTTCTCATTTAAAGATCTAGGAGAGAAATTCCACCTTGCGCGTACTATTCACGCCACTATCAAGCAGAAATGTTTCATGGCTACCGGAGTCCACTTCATAGGCAACAACATACCGTGTTTCCTTTGAGACCCACCTTATATTGTTAAAATGATTGGTTCGTCCACAGGTACAGTTCTAGAGAAAAGTGTCTGGGTGAATTTTTTGACTAGATATTCAAAGCCCCAAGATCGTAGGAGGCACAGAGGTGTAAGTCCAAATATTTTGATATGTTCTTCCTTAGGGATCATACCAGTTATATATCAATATTCAATTTTGTACGACATCGCTTGAGGCTTTAAATTCTCACATGGTTTTTCCTGAAATATCCGGGCGACAAATTAACACTCAACCGCCTTTCCCGCAGAACTCACCAATCGGAAGAGTTACAAAGGCTCCCTTACACACTTGAGCACTAACGACAAATCTCTCTTGTTCATTTGAAACATATCTTATATCGATCGGATACTCCGTTCACTTGCAGGAACAGCTTGGAGATAGGTATCTCTCTAATTCTTAGAACTTGACCTTTGAGGATGAAAATCAAAGGACGCACGAGGGTGTAAGTCCGAGTATTTTGGTATGTTGTTCCGTAGGTCCAATAGAACATATATACCAAAATTCAGCTTTGCGGGAATTTGTTACGGGTTACCACGATTTTTCGACTAAAATGCCTGGGCTATAGTGACAAAAAGTGGCGGAGAATTTGTTGCGTTTCCGAGTGCGAGTCGCGCTGTGGAAACCGGAAAAAGGAAGAGTTACATTTTCACCGTTTCCCGTCGAAAGCGAAAGACGCAAGTTGGGTAGTCAAGATGACAAACAAACTTGGCACTGTGGAAAATATGACTACGAGAAAAGCCTGGGAAGTGTGCTGAAAATAGGAACTTTAAATGGCTGCACCGAAGAAGCACAGCTGCGATATGTTTGAATGTCCCGGACTGGCCTGCTTTGCAAGTGCATTTGAACGTTCCAATTTCACAGGAACTCTCGCAGGAACTTCTACTACTATTTCTTTTAATTACAATCTCAGTTGCCTCGTGAGGAGATTCATACAATGCGCTTGTTTGTAAACACAATCCAAATATGTCTATGTTTGAACTGAAGCTTGATTCGGTTCGCTTTCGAGCATACAACACAAGAAATTGTGACTTCAGAATTTCCTCTCCCATCAGTATCCCATCACGATAGATCGAGAATCCGTTGAGGCTTGAGGCCATCCAGTGATTGAAAACCTTCATAACACTCAATTCGCTTCTGCCATTTTCGAGTTCCACCGCAATAGGTACTAATTAACCACGTTTCACGTCTGGAGGACATTAAAAACCGCTTACTACTGATAAGATTTTTGAACGCGCGGGCAACAATCCGTGCCCTATCCGACATGTTTGTTTACATGCGAAGCGCATCAGCAGCGCCACCATCGGTAATGTTACTCGCCAATTGTACAATCGTATAAATTTCCATTCGTAGTACGATTGACAGGCTATCGGCTATCTGTGGTAATTTTCAAGGAATATCAGTTCGTTATAAATCCCGATACCTCGACACCCAGATGGGTAAAAGAGGTTGCGATTACATAGATAATCCCGGTAGCTTAGTAAAGTGAATTGATGTAAAACGGACAAAAGTAGGTATTTAGGAGAAGTAGAAAAATATTCGATTCTTCTCAGTCCCGCGTGTTTAATTGGTTGCATATCCTCAACACCATTCAAAGAAGTGTGAAGACAAGACCGTACTAGGCGGTCATAATTCGGTTGCAAGATTTGTTACAAATCTCGTAACAGAATTTATAACCCGACCGGCTAATACGGCCTTAGTTCTCGAAACTAATTAAATATCTTTCAAGCTTTTGTTTAATTTTAACTTCTAGTAATTTTTCACAATTCTGAAACTATGGGCTGAGCCTGAAATATCCAACGATTATCTCTTGCTTTGCTATAGAGGTACATTAGTTTCACCCGAGGTTTCACCGCATTTCCTCTGAGTGTTAAAATTCTGAAATTTACACAATCAACCCACAAATATCCACGAATTCCTCATAAAAGTGACGCAAGTGCTTTCATTCCGTAGGCAAACTAAAATAAATGGGCCATGCTGACAGGAAATGATTAAAAGTGCATTAAATAACTTCCACCTACAACAGTTTGCGCGGTGTATTTCATAAAAATTAGAAAACTACACTATGAGTGCGGTGGGTACCTACACTTAAGGTAATTATCATTCAATAATAAATTACACAATAATATTTACAACAATAATCATAAATTCCGGCGGGCGGTCCAACACAACTCAGGTAAAAATTAAATAAAAATAAACAACAACGAAACCGAAAGTGTAACGCGTAGGAGCGCCCTCCCAGTGACATCACGGCCGTTAGGCTTTGGCTTCATTGCCATATATGGGGGCGTACTGCTTGTCTGTACAGTGCAACTTTTCGTTTCTCAGAAAATCTTCGATTGAAGCCACGTTCTTCTCCTTCAGCACGACGTTGTTTTTGTTGCCGTCTTTAATTGGGATCGGATCTTTAACACTTTCGTCTTCGGACGGAAACGATTCGTTCTCAATCATCTGATCTTGCTTGTCTTTCATGCTGTACTGTTCCAGGATCTTCATCAAACTTGAATGCTCTACAACTCCGTTTTCTTCGGTCGGTAATTGAGACGCGGTGATTCGGGGTAACGGGATGGGTTCAGGAGATGGGGGCGATGGAGGTGGTGTAGGCGTTTCTGTGTTTACAATCAGATTTTCTTGCGATCGCCTTTTAGCGGCTGATTCGACAGCTTCTTTGTTGATTCTCTTCAGTAACGATTCAGACCGTCGTGCTGGTGCTTTGGGAGGTGGCAAGTCTTCGTCTTTGACAATGAGGCTTTCAATGTCTGATAAAACGTTTTCATTGATGATGGGTTGAGGTTTGCGAGGCCTCGGCAAGCTGGCGTCTTTGGGGTTGTAATGCTCGATGATCCGAAGATCCCAGTCTTCTAACCCGCCAAAAGAGTCGTCACTTTCGATATCTGCTGGGATTTTTCGCACTTTCAGCTTGTCCCTCAGTTGCTGAGGGAGCAAAGAACCGAAACTCCTGCACCTCGTCATGGCCGTTTCCAGCTTTCCGGTGGAAGTGGTGAATTTTTTCGGTTCGCCTCCGGGCAGCGAAACCATCGAGTTGTGTATGCTCTGGTGCTTTATCGGTTCTGGTTTCTTGTCGATGTCGTCGAACGTCGCTATCGTCAGTTTCAGTTCGCTGTAGTTCGGCAGGGAGACCACCGATAGGTTCTTTCGTCGTTTGGACTCCGCCTTTTTGGTCGATTCGTTTTTCGTGTCGTTGATTTGGTTTTTCTTCTGTTCGTGCTTGTGGTTGCGATTGTGGATGGCACAGTCGTGTTCGTCGATGGGGCAGGTGGGGTTGACGATTTTTTTGACGAACGCAGGTTCATCCACGGGTTTCTTCTGGAAGGCTTGCAGGCCATTCTTGGCGACGGCTTCGATTTTCTCGCGGAAGCCTTTCTTGTGCTTCCTGGGCGGCGGTGTGGGCTTGGTTTGGTCTTCGTTGTCGAAGATAAGGGAGAGCTTGGGGTTGCGCAAGTGGATCGCTTCGTCGGTTTCCGGGACCTCCAGGGAGGCGTCGGTCCAGTCAGAGGATTTCGAAAGTAGCTGGTTTTCGGCCAGTTTTGGGTCCTTCGGGGACTTTAATCTGCAAAAAATCCGAGCATATATTCAATGTTTAATGTATGTTCAACTTTTTAATACCAATAAATTAATAATACGAATCAATATCGATGGTTGATTTGGAACAGTGAATAAACTGGAAAAGTGAGTGGTGTTGTAGAGGTTCACAATAATTGGCTTGTCTACTTGCTAGCTTCTTTGTATGTCGCCTATCTCTACTACTATCAGACAAACAATATTATTTCTTTACTTTGCGCTAACAGTAGATTCATTCAAGGCTGGCGTAATTTATGTTGAACAAGTCAGTTCCTGAACTTTTTAATGAAATAGATTTTGATTAGTTTAGTCACCAAACATACAGCAAGAACCTACACCAAAAGCCTTTTTCTCTTTCATTCTTTCACAGCTTATAGGGTATTTTGTATACATTTACCCTGCACGCGCCAAAGAAGGTCTCAACAATATTTCATGATCTTTATACAGGGTATTTCAGGGATGATAGCAAAAAATTCAACTTTAGGTAGATATCGTCAAAATATGACGAAAACCTATATACCATTTTGCAAAGTTTGGCCTAATGACGAAAATACAGCCCTTCAAAGTTCACTTTTTTCGGATTTTAAAAATTTGTAGCTCAGGAATGTTTCGACAAATTCAGCTTTAATCCAGTAATAGCTGTTCTGGCTTATGAATGAGGTATTTTCAGTGATGTGACAAATCAAAATTCAAGTTCAAGAAGTGACCTATCCAGCATATTATTACGCCAGCCTCAATCAGGGAAACAGTTCAACAATAGCAGCTATTATGAATGTTTTTGAGAAGTGAGGAAGTAAGTTCATATTGATTTGGTAGGATTTGGAGACATGTTGATGGCCTAAATGTACCTCTTTTTAGGTCAGTTATCTCCATGTTTGCGAACTGTGAACTAATCGAAGAGTACATAAATAATCACATCGATGTTTCAATCGGCTAGAGGCTCGAGCGACCGAGCCCATCACTGCAATATAGAGCGGGAGCTGCGTCTCGCGTTGCCATGATTACGGCACTTGTTTTGCGCGGGTGCACCCCGGCTTCACTGCATCGACGGTGGGCGATGAATGCTGAGCCCAAAACGAACTTCTTCGACCGTGCGGTGGCTTAGAATCATTTTATTACAATATTAATTTACTGACTAAACTTTTTTGCACTTAACCAAATTTTTGGAAGAACTACCGGGTGTTTATAAATGTCTGTTATCATATCGCCTTTGGAATCTCCTATCACTCTTTCAAATCGTGCCTTTCACCGCGACTTTTGGCCTGACCAAAGCCTGCCGCGATCACAGACGTTTATAAACACCCGGTATTAATAGTAATACCCTCGGTAATACCGATAAAAATCTGTTGGCGCTTTTGGCGTTGGGGAGGGGGGAGGGGCGCCACCCTTGAGCCCTTCCGCACCAGCCGCCACTGTAGGCACCTCAATATGAACCAAAAATCAGAATAGGAGGAAAATTTAGAAAACACTTTATCAGTGATGCATGGGTGAATCGTGTATGTCCTCAAGCTCTGCTGCATATACAACATTAACAGACTATAAACATTTCAAAGCACATTGCACTGAACACACAATGTGGGCACAAATGTGTCTGATTAATGCCAACATTGCCAATTAAACATCTAATATGAAAGTAAAATCGTGATCATATGAAATGTAGGCATCCCAGAATCATGCACATGCCAGGAAGGATCCACACAAATTACACTTTGTTATAACAGCGAAAAAGTAGGTGGGTATATGGTATATGGCAGGCTTTATAGGAGACATAATGATATTAATTAGCAACATCCATCTGGCGGGACAAAAACTGTAACTTGAACGGTTCAGCTCTACATATTTGAAACCATTATCTCACCATCATCATCTTGATGCGGTGAATATAACGAAACTTACCTGTTAACCTGCTTCTGATTCAAGTGGGATTCTGACTTCCATGCATTAGGACGTAACTGTAACAAAAAATATTATTTTATAAAAGCAATTTGAAAAAAATTGTATTTTAATAACACGTGTGTGATTAGCGGTAAGTGCACGAGTTGAATAGTGAAAGTGGAGTTTTTTTGCTACAGCATACTGTACTTATGGAAACTCTTAAACATGCGAAAAATTCTTATTCAAATTTTGCCGTTTTAATGTCAAAACAGCAATTTCCACTACTTCTCTTCGGCAATAAATTATTGCCATCTTGCTAGAGATTCAAAAGTTACCAGAAGCAATGTTTTTTGACCGTAGGTATACCTATCTGATAATTAATGTTATCGTTGGCTTGGAACCTCTTACGACGTAATTTTTTTTATCAACAATGGCCGTTTTGCAGAGTCTAAAATTTATGTAAATTGGATGCTTAACATTCGTTGAACTTTTCGTCTAATTGGTAACTGTCCTATATAAGGAAGAGGCACCTACGCCTCTCCGACACTAAATCAAAGCTTTGAATCGTTCCATTAACGCAGCAAGCCAGCATTTTCGCTTCACATTGAAAAATTCTGAGTAAATCATCAAACTGTTACTTGAATGGGTGCATTGCAGTCAGCACTGTGAAGTACCGACCGTGACTCAAGTTGTTTTTAATTCGCACACTGCAGCCAACTATTCAGCCTAGGGGCTAGGTGTGAATGTCAAATGCATTTTTCTATCAAGCAAATTTTCAAAAAGTATTTCAATTGCTTTTTCTTCGCAAGATATTGAAAATTTGAGCGGTGAGGCATGTTTTTGAAAGAAAATAAACCTATAAGTATGTAAGTCCCAGCTGGACTCTTTCGAGTGGCAGTAGCGTTTACTTTACAGCTTATTTTTAGGAGCGCAGTGCAATTCATTTCGACCTTTACCTACAAAGTCGCACCTTCCTCTATTAGAATAATTTCTATGTTTTTCCGAGTAATTATTATTCAAGAAAGCTATACCAAATGTGTCGCTTCATAGAACACCGATAATGATTGTTTCACATAATCATGAGTTCACACGAGTTTTATCTTTCGCTAATCCATGATTACCTAAAGAAAAAATCGACAACCCACCCCTGTGATAGCTTTCAAGCTTAGCGCGCAAATGACTTGTTTGACACGTGACTACTAATTGTCGCTTCAAGCCTAATTTTTCTAACATATCTAGTTGCCTCGATAGTTGCCTACTCAATGACAGCAGACAGGTGACCTCTTGATTGACTGGAATGCTTTTATTGTTGAAAGTGAGAGGCTTTGGTTTTCTCGTGCTTTGTACAACGGCAGGTATTTTCATTGTGTAAAATTGAACCCAGTAGCAATACGGATCAATCCAATCGATATCGAAAGTTGAAAATGAATTTTTCTCACGCCAAATTGTTGAGAAATCAATAATCATCATCATTTTGTAACACCACTCTGTCAGTTTACAGTGTAGGCCATCAAAGTTAGGTACCTCTGTCGTTATTGGCGAAAATCAGCGGCCACCAGAAGGCGCTGAACGCAGTCAAATATGGTGGCCCAAGGGGCCTTGACAAATAGGTACCCAGCGCACAGCCCAGCGCAGTAGCCACGCAGTAGCGCAGTTGCACTCGACAGTTGACAGTACCTACTCCAAATCATAAGAATATTGACAGTTTTGACAGTTGAAAAATAATTAAATTTTTTTGTCTTCCTTGTTTTCCACATCGTCGTGAATGTGAGCGAGTGAGTGTTGTAGTTTGACTTGAATTACTGCGTTAGTATACGCCGATGGACACAATGCACAATGCAGCAGCAAAAGCCGATACGCAAGTTGGTGAAATGCTGGCCGAAAAATGCATTCTCTGAATGCTTAATTACATTGCAGGTGTCGAGTTGTGTGAGCCCCTTGCACACAAGGTGGAAATACTAAGCTCCCACAAGATAAAGCATAGGTACAACAGGACGCATCACGAAAATTAGCCAACAATTATCGGCTAGGCCAGAAAGATAAACATTCTTTTGGAGTAATCGTACGACTCGTACATTGACTCTAAAGTAAAATTTCAGTAGCTAATAAGCATTTACCGCTGTCTAGAATAATAAAAATCATAGTTAATCAATAATAGTTGAGTATTCTTCAATCATAAGTTTAATCAAAGCATCATCGGTTGATATTAGGTAGTGTTTCTACAATGGAAAATATTTTCATATCGATTAAGTTGTTCTAAATCTGAACTGATGAGGCGACTGACGGATTCTGATTTGCAGGCCAGGTATCTTCTCTCAATGCCGCTGGCGTTGATCTCCAGGCTCTCCGGCTGCTCTCACTGGCTTATCGGAGATAGCTTCACGAGTTCACAACACTGTTCTAACAACTGGTCCACAGAATCTAACCTCCAAATGGTTTTCAATCATCCATTTATGAGACATAACAAAGAACAAGAGTCTCAGTCGCAGTGAGCCCCAGTCACCCCACACACGATTAAATGACCTGCCTCAATCACTTCTTCGCACTTGGTCGAGAGGGGGCTGATTTGGTCACCAACATGACCATAAATATTGGGCAAATGAATCTGTGTTATCGGCATTTTCTAAAACAAAAATAAGTTAGAGATACTGCTACGAAATTCCATTCCCAACGAACCCCCAGTTCTTGGCCCACTGTTACGCTTTCACTGACAGCTATCACTGTTGACAGCTGTTGTGATGTAAATACGTAAATGCGCACTGCGTTTACTACCTATTTGTCAAGGCCCCTTGGGCCACCATGTTTTATTGCGTACAGCGCCACCACGCGGAAAAGATTTTCGCCAATTGATAAGCGGCAGTATCAAAATTGTTTTGTTTCTTTGTTACCTATGAATTTCTTCACTTTCAAGAAATTTTTGCGCCAAATTCAAGCTTTGACACATTTGACTTTTTTGGAATGATTGGTAATTGTCACAGTTTAGGAGAACGTCTATCAACCTTTATCAAAATGTGGACGGGTAAAGTGGACTTTTCAATGAAAATAGACTACCTCCAATATCCAAATATTGCCAGAATGATAACCTATACGCCCATTGGCTGTCGGTGTGGCATTCTGTGCGTTGTGATTGGCCCTTTGTATAATCAATATAAGACATTGATTCACGATGGCGATCACTGACTATTAGACGTAAGAATTCAGCTATTGTAGAAAAAATTGCAAAGCCACAACTTTAATGCTCAACTTTAGTCATGAATCATGACTAAACGTTCTGAAGTATCAAGTACGAGAAGGGCATAGCGTACAACGCTCCAGTCGGGTGATAACTCGATTTCAGCAACGCTCAGCGTGGTCGAAAGCTAGATGGGAGACCGTCGGCAGGTAGTGCAAATATTTGTCGTTGTATTCGTTTGTGTCAGTATATGTTCATCATAGCTTCTTATTGGAGCAAATTTTATTGTGTATATATTCATATCTCTTTGTTTGACTGCCATGTAAACTGTTGATGGTTTAATACATTGAACTTGTAATCTTAATCCGGCTTAATCTGATTCTAAGCCGGCTAAAACTACTCCTTGGGTGGTCATGGACAAACCCTCCGAGTACATTACGCCTGCAACCGGCAGAAAATCCTAACCTCAAAAATCTCTAGGATTATCAAAATTTTCTTGACAGTTCAATGATGCCAACCAATTTTTTCAGCGATATTAATAGCATGTTTCATGTAGCTTCTAAATTTAAGAATGAATTACAGAAAATATGTATACAGAATGTCTTCTTTGAGAAGAGTTTTGAAGTTTTTTTTTCAAGGCCGGCCCTGGAAATTTCAAACTGCTTGATAAGGCTATGTGTCAGCCTATCATTAGAAAAATTAACCCACAAAATTTCAATCGAATTCAATGTATCGTTTTAAGGATACGGCGTATCAAAACATTCGACAAAATACATAAATCACCCTGTAACTTCGAAACGAACAGCGTCAGAAGAATTTCAAAGACAGATCCTGGTTCGCTTGGAAAAATCCTTAGGCTATGTCTATTTGATGGTGAATCGCCCAGAAGCCACTATACCTACCACCTCGCTTGCATTCAATAAATGCCTTTAGACGCATGAAGGACCAATCCTCAGCTCTAAAGCCTTTCGCTCCGTCACGAATTACAAACTCGTAACAATATTCATTCTCACGTTGGTGGTAACCACTTGCAGAAGACCCGAAATCGTTAGAACTTTCAGTTTAGTATATAGCGGTCGATAACAACATGGATTGATTGTTGCATCGTTTTCTGCTTATGTTTGTTTTTGGTACTTGGACCGTTTGGGCCAGTCCAGTTCTGTCCTGCCGTTTATTTTCTAGTAGTTTGAATTTCGTTATCTTGCGGTGGCCGTTCCGGCAAACGAGTTCCGCGTGCCTTTTTCCAATTGGCTATAGATAAGAACTAGCCCAGCGCGTCGGCGGGGAGAATCTGATAAAACGAAGAGACGTGCCTACTTCTTCGTTTTCAATTTGAAACTCGCATCGGAGCTGTCGCCTAGTTGTGTGCTGTATATCCACGGTTTTGCCTTTCGAGTGGTCTTCGAAATTGTGTTAGTTCGAAGCCAGAAACCGCCTGTTTTGCGGGTTTATTTGGCGAACGTTGGATCATCAGGATATTGGACCCGAAGAAGGCATTGTTTCGCCGTCTAACAAAACACAACCATACCTGGCGCATCAAACGAAACCTTCTGTCACCTGGAGGTAAAATGAAGTCTGATTTGGTTCCTCTTTTTGTCATATTTTCGAGTTGGAGTCTATACTGAGTTGAGTGAAATGCTGTAGGTTTCTTTTTCTCACCCACAACTTAGTTTTTCTGCTACATAACGAGTTTCTCTACGATCAAGTTCCCGACGTCTCTATTTTCCTGTCATCCCGTTTCAAAGTCTGGAGATTTTGCCAGCAAGCCGTCAACGTCACCGTCATTGACATCCTCGCATTTACGCAACAGGGAATTTCCCGAGTCCATCTTTTGGTTTGAGTTCAAGATTTCCCAAACCGCCCGGCGCCGGCGAGTCTGACGCACCAGCGTGGACGCCATCTTCACACGAAACCGAGTCTAGCTATTGCCCGCTCTCTGGAAGTCTCAGCGTACGACAACTTGTCGATCGCGGCCGTCAGGAGGCCGTCACCGTGTGTACAGCTGTTTTACGTTTTGGTCAAGAGCCGGCGATAATGCGCCCATTGTTTTGCTTTATTCTCCCTCTTTTACTTGTGTTACATTAAAATGCATAAACGATTATCATTTTTGACGTTGATATTTGACTGAACACTACTCGAGTACCGTTCTAGAAAAAAACGGAAGAAAAATAGATTGACAGTTTTTAGGGGACAATAAAGAGTAAAATTTGGAATTTAGTCAGATCGCAATTACATTGTTGCGAATTCGACCATTCGCGAAGTGTATATGCGCTTTGTTTAAATTAATATCATTTTTTACCGGTTGAAATCCGTGCACAAATTCTGTAGTTTTACCACCGACAGTCTCGTGGTACCTTGTTGTTTGTTGGTGATTTTGAAATTAACGTAGATGTTATAGGGCGAAAGGTCCTAGTTTGACTTGTAATTAATAATTATTTGTTTCGAAAGGAAAATCTCTGAATTGGATTCACAAGATTTCATGTATGAAATAATTGTTGTTTCTGTGGCATTGTAAACGTCTGAAAAAGGAAGCCGATAACACTCTCTGGGGTGGCTTATCAATTTAGGTACCTACCGTGCCGTTTTAGTTTCATCTCGTCGTGAATCGTAATCTGGCATTGTTAAAAACCGGACGACAGGTACCTATGCTTTGGAACAGATAACGTTCATTTTGATTCCGGCTTCATTCTTCTCCGACTGTAACGTAAACTTTGGTTGTGGCAGTATTCGACAACATTATTCGACAATATTATTCGACATATCAACCTCTTTTATTTCTTTTATTGTAAAATTGGCCAACCGGCACCTGTTCATTTCCATTAGCTTTTGTAAATAAACTTTGTGTTTGAAATCCATTCATTGCTTTGTCTTAGTGTTGTACTAGTCATTGTTTGGTGCTAAAGGTTGTTTTATTGGGAATTCGGTCGACAATACTGTGCCCCCCCCCCCCCCCATGAGAACCCCGGTCTATCTCCTCTGATCAGCTGGCGGGCCATGTTCCTAAATAAGACAGAGCAATAGTAAGTCGCACCAAAAAGGCACGAGGCCTTTTTGACATGTAACAATCTGTTTTTGATAAATCGGCTAGGTTTTGCAAAAAAGTCCCTTATCATAGATCAGCTGAATTACCTTTTCTGGAACCGGCGGTTCATGTACTTTTTTTTAGAAGAGTCACTTAATTTAGTTATCATAACTGAGGATTAAAACTGTAATCTGTCAACAAGTTTCCATATTTTCTAAACGACATTTCTCCTACGCCCCAGAAGTTCCCCAGAAGGAACGTGACTAATGGCAATCAGATGGCTAAGACACGTGAAAATTGACTCACGTTCGTATTATAACAATTTGTTGTAGGTAATAAAATTAGCATAATTATAAGCACCAGGCCCGCCGTACACTGGCAATTGAAAATTTTGAGGTACTTATACATTTACGAACAAAGTATTCCACTTTTAATAGCAGTAGGAAATACAAATACTGCTCAATTAGTGGATCTGGATCAAAACATGAATATGAAACAGAATAACTGCAAAAAATATCTGTAAGTATAGTATCTTAAATAAAATGTATCGCATAACGGACGACGACGGTTTTATAACAATTGTTTGAATTCAACAATAAGACGTTTTCAGAAAATTGTGCCTATTTGGATTCTGAGTATAATAAAACCATCCGCAGCGGATTTTTGTGGATGAAAGATATGAACGATAAAGATTCAGTTCACAATTTGCATTTGTATGCATCAAATTACTGGTTAGAATCTATAAAAATAATAATTGAGCCATTGTTGTTTTTTTTCACTACAAGAGATTGAAACAGGTGTTACAAAAATGCTTTCTCCATTTCTTATTTTATTTGTGAGTAATAATTCTACCAAAGTTGAGCATACAGACTAAGAATGCAAATGTGCTAGTTTCATCATGATTTGCTTAAAAACGTCTTTGGTAAGTTACAAAATTTGGCAATAGGTATATGCCGTTCACGTTTTAAATTCAGTAGATGACTTTTTGGAGCAAAAATAAGGTGACAAAGCTGGAGGGCTACGGCTACGACTGATGGCACCTGAACAGTTTTGGAGCGAAACTATCAGCGGCCATCAGCCGTATCCTTCCAGCCCTTCAGCTTGTCACTTTATTTTTGCTCCAAATAGTCATTCTACTGAAAAAAGAAAAGTGGACGGGATATAAGTACACACCTGTTCAATTTACTCCCTTCACACGCTGGGTTCTATACCAATGAAAAAAGCTAAATGGTAAGCTACTTCGACATTAGGCACTTAATATTCAATTTGGCCATCACTTTATGACTAATTAGATGACCATGCGAAAAATAAGTACATCAAATTTCCAAGTGAAACACATTTTTTACTCAAAATCGCGTCAACTTAATTATACCTATCTCAGAAGCTTGGTTGGAACCGGATACTTAAAAGTAGCAAGAACAAGAATACCTAGGTATACAGAGTGTCCGCTGTTCAATTGAAAGCATTTCAATAGCTGCTATCTTAGCAATAAATAAAAATAAGAGGACTTTTTCAGAACATGTTTCAAAAACGAGTAACAACGGAGGCACAGCCCTTCAAAGCTGAAAGTTGTTCATGGCTTTTTAAAACTTACAACTTTTACACAGTTTTATGGATTTTACCTAGATGTTAACTGTAGAGAGTTTACTAAATTGAGCCTTTATCGTGAATTTGGCTGAACGTGCCTAGTGACGTAGATGCAAGGGGGTTTTTTCCCGTTTGGCCCCCTATCTTCTTCATCCCTGAAGTTTTTTCAAAACATCAGAATAAATGATGTAAATTCCTTATTGCGATACTCTTGAATTTTTCATAAATCCCAGATACCCCGTATACTAGTTATATATCATAGGAATAATACTCATAAATGTTTAATAATAATAATTATTATAGTAATTGCAAATATCATGCATCAAAAATCAAGAAAAACAATGTGGCGACATGCTGTGCAAAAATGCTTTCCCCTTTTATTGGATTCGGTATAGAGAGAAAACTGTGAAAGTGATTAGGCATAGAAATTAACGAGGGTCATCTTTTACTGGACAACTCTATAAATACGTGATTATATGCGCGGCTTTATGGAATTAAATTTTGCTTTAGTTTTGTATAGTCGTATATAAACGTAAGCATATAATACAGATTATTAATAATGAAATCAATTAACAACAGCTTTACACACTGGACAGAACGGACAATTAATAATATTTATTATTGCGGGAGCGTCAGGTATCAGGCAGATACAATAATGGAACGTGTGTACCGTAAATAAAAATGTAAAAATGAAATTCGCAACGAACTCTTCTAATTAATCTGTATATCGCTTTGAATTATTACAGTAATTGTTACGTGTGTATCTATAATAAGTACTCTTTGTTAATCACGCATCGATATACCTACACACCGCAGAATTTATTGCCTTTTGTACACATACGCAATATTTACAAACGTAATTATTGTTATTAATGATGATTGTTACTGACAGCGCGTGAAAAATGAAACTTGATATAATAATAATACGGCGGAGGATTAATCATGTTTTTTTTTTCTCAATTCAATCGCGACTAATTTTTTAATTTTCTCATCAAGTATGCACGTCAGTGTTCATTACTTTTCTTGCGTCGGATTTTCAGCCGTTTCATAAGTCACGCTTTGATATTTCTAGCCACCTTTGAGCAGAACGAATTTGAGCGAAGTTTTCTTATTTCCGAGTTGGTAGGTAATGACCCGGTTCTGAATTTTGCCATTAAGGAAATGACCGCTTACGTTTGTCGGTTACGTAGAAGAAAAAATGTAAGGAGAGTTCTTTGACAATTATTCTTCCGCACCTTTCGTCATGCCACCACAATAACCTAACAGACATGACGTGACTGTTTCGTCCTTGTTATAAGACTCACCACAGTGCAGGAGTATCCTTCAATCATCGGCCTTTCAAACTCGGATAGTCCTGCACTACGGTGAGTCTTATAACAAGGACGAAACAATCACATCATGCCTGTAAGACTCCTTTAGCCAGTTCCACCAGCGAATTCAATCATTGTTAACTAATTGAGATATTTTCTCTGGTGAATATTGGCTTAGTAACCACAGAAAACACAAATTTCACGAAAGATGATGGGAAAATGTTCAGACCACAACAGCTTGTATGCATTTTCCGTGGTCATTCAATCAGCACTGACCTTAAATCCATCAGAGAAAATGTCTCAATTAGCTAACAATAATTAAATTCGCTGGTGGAACTGGATGCTAGTATAGCTTGCGATGGTGACATGATAAAAGGCATTAATTTTGCTGACCATTAGGTAAGAAAAATATATGACCGTCGAAGTTGTAAATTTATACCAACAATTTTTTACTTTGATCTTTTTTTTTTTGTTGAACCGGTCAAAGTGTGCCCTGCGATTAAAAAAATCAATTTTATGACCTTTTCTTTAACTTTTGAATTTTGTGCTTTTGTTTGGAAAGGCGATCAGAATACCTACTTTTCTGCTAAAAAGGGTAAACCAACTCAGGGTTGGTCCTTGAATTCTTTTAGCCATAAACCGCATCTTGTGTAGTCTCTGTAGAGGAGTATGTATTACTGTCAAAATTATTTCATTTAGGTCCAACCGTTACAAAATTATCGTCTTTCAAAATTCAAGCCTAGTTGTACAGAAACTTGGTAGCCTTTAACTAATCAAGTTTTTTTTTCTAACCGTAAAGTACGACACTACTAACCAGTACCTGAATCGCGATGCCGATTTTCTAGTAACGGGTGCTTTTTTTTTAAATCTGGCGTCCAAATATGCTATGCTCCAGCCGAACAGAGCCTCATTCGGCCGGAGCACAGCATGCTTGACGCCAGATTAAAAAAAAACACCCGTTATATAAAAAAACTTATACAGGGTGAGGGGTGAATACTGAGTAGTTAGTAAAAGCTCGGTTGTACCCACATTGTTAAAAATCTGTTTAGTTTTTGGGTTTCGCTTCAGCCGTTCAAAAATTACTGATTTTTCTTTGAAAAAAATGGGTTGGCAGACATTCTGTCAAAAAACCGCAGGGCACTTGGTTTATGGAATAGCAAAATTTAGGATTACAGCACTTTCTCAGAGGGCACTTATAAAATTACGGGCCCTCGAAGTTCAATTATTTCTACGCCACTGAACGATTCTCATGAGAATCGCAGCCGTGAGTTTATTGCTATGCATCATGTAATATCATCATATACCAAATTCGAAGCTGATCGGTTGAAGGGTTGAAAAGTTGGGTTGAAAAACGATTTTAAAAATTGAACTTCGAGGGCCGTAACTTTCTCGTTCTTATCGCAATCTTCTTACTTTTGAAAGTCGAATCATAAGCCGAATCCGATCCAAGGATATATATCTGGGCACTTATTTCTGAAATACCCGCCCGTACAGTAAAAATTGAAGTATTCTGATAGGACAAAATAATTTTATGAACTACTCTTTGTCCTTCCGTTTGATGGAATGACAATGACAATAGGAGCGTTTACACGGACGGTTTTCGACCACAGTTTTTACGACGGTCTTGGTCACTTTCCATAACATTAGCCAAATATCATACCTGTTTGGCCAGACCCTTCACCAAAACCGCGGGCCAAAACCGACAGTGATAAACGGGTTTGGTATAACTCATCGACAGGATAACTTGCCGACAACCAACTCATCGACAAGACCTCACCGACAAGACCACTCACCGACAAGGCAACTTGCCGACAGGACAACTCACCGACAAGACAACTCGCCTCGCCGACAGGACAACTCACCGACAAGATAACTAACCGACAGGACAATTCATCGACCGGACAAGTTGCCGACACCCCACTCATCGACAGGAAAACTAGGAAAACTAACCGACAGCACCTGTCCCTGTCCCTGTTGTTTTCGAATCAAAGAACTTGATGGCCTGACTTGAGGAGCTTGTGGTGTGGTAGTCAGTGCGTTCGACTACCGCACACCAGAGGTCGTGGGTTCATGTCCCACTGTAGGCACTCGGATTCTGGTCTCGAAAACAAGCAAATAATGATTGCTAAATGCATCTAGACGCACGTGTGTCACATAGTACGAACGATGGTGCCGACCCCATGCGATGTTCCACGGCTTTACCATGTCCAAGTTGTCTTCGAATCGATTGCATGACTTGATCTGACCGGGCCTACAAAAAAAAACTGGGATCTGACGAGGTCCATGTACACGGCTTTAACATGTCCAAGATGTCTTCAAGGCGATTCACCTTGCATTTGTGTTCAAGGAATGCCACCTGGCAGAGGTGTAGTATGGATTCAGACATACGAAATCAGTTTTCTGGTTTTGGCACCCCGTGTAAGGTGGCGCGGGGGTTTCTGAAAGTTGGAGGTGCAAGAGTTTTTTCAAAATGCTACAATATTCTCATTATTTTTGTAAGTTTTCAAGTGTTATCGTATAATTCGTCTCGGCGAGTTGTCCTGTCGGGGAGTCTTCCTGTCGATGAGTTGTCTTGTCGGTGGGTTGTCTTGTCGGCGAGTTGTCCTATCGATATCGGCGAGATACCTTGACGGTGAGTTATCTTGTCCGTGAGTTGTCTTGTCGATGAGGTGGGTGTCGGTAAGTTATCCTGTCGATGAGTTGGGCGTCGACGAGTTGTCCGACTCCCGTATAAACGCTATTAGTTGGTTGTTTTTGGTATCATCAACGACGAAGGTTCAACCGAGCTTTCCTATACCAATAACTCACCGTGTATGAACCACTTTTGAGAAAACTAATATAGCTTCAGCGCCTTATATCTCACAGCTCCGCTTCTGTATTCAATTTGACGCCTCACGAATGATTATATTTCTCCAACGTTAACCTATAACTTTTTGGAACACCTTGTATGTATACCGGAGATGATAAAGTAGCTGAGTCGTCAGATCATATAGCAGTGAAGCTATAATGGTTTTCTCAATCGTGGTTCACTTCACTCAGGTATACAGGGGTTCATTTTCGGATTCCCTATACCCCAAATTTCTCGCCGGCTCGCCGTTAAATTTTTTTCCAGGAAAACACAGAAATAGGCCAGTTTTTATATTGAGAACATCCAGAACACGTTTTGTGAAATTTTTAGCTTCAACCCCTTTCGCCACCACCCTACTCTACTTTCAAATTCCAAACAGCATATCTTGAAATATATATCAAACTGAAGGTAACAAAATTTTCTTGGATTTTTCAGCAAAAACAGGTCGATTTTTGTTTCGGGTGGAACATCCAAGATACGTCTCGCCAAAATCTTTCTTCAATCCCTTAGCTCCCACCATACCCCACTTTAAAATTACAAAAGGCATCATCTACCTTGTGGTACTCACATCAAATTGAAGGTGAAATAAAATTCTCTTTCTGCTCAAAATGATTTCAAATTTTCTAAGCCACTCCTTAACCCTCTTCAAAAATTCTCTTAATTGGAGGGTTGATGGATCGGAAAGACCATGTCTTGAAAATTGGGAGCTGATAGGACAAAAACTTGCTTTTAATTAACGGTGACAGAATATTAAGAATAAGCGGTGACGGATAGTTTCAAAAGTTTTGGAAAATGTTTGACAGGAAAACAATTCCATTACCTTGTCTGTAGGTAACTGAAATTTTGAAACAGGGTGGGTTAGGGGCGAAGGGGTTAAAGGGAAAAACTTGGCACGTTTTATATAGGTATGTCCCCCTCAAAATAAAAATTTACCAGTTTTGATTTTTCCTGGACAAAACATTGGCGGCGGGAAATTTGAGCTGAGGAATTTTGAAAATGAGCACTATGTATGTATACTATTTCTTACTCTTGGAAAATTGATATTACGGCTCAATAACAGACTCGGAAATAGATCAAGGAGAAAGGATGTCAAAGTGAAGAGAAAATAGGTTCGCACTTTTCCTTTCTGAAAATTTATTTTTGAAAATACGAGTTTCAAATTTTGTTTGGACCCTCAGGAGTTTCTGATGCGACTGAAAATGTTGTTGACGGAAATCGGTTTCATTTTATTTTTTTCGTAAAGAAAAAATTCCTCCAAAATTTGGGCAACGCTATCAAATTTTGAAAATTCCCAAGAATTTTTGAAAATTCTTGATTTTGACTTTCGAAAAGTCAAAAACTAGATAGCATCGACAAAACATCTTTCCTCAAGGAAGTCACGTGCCAAATTTGAACTTTCTATTTTCAAAAAAAAGGTGCCAAAAATAATTTCTCGTAGACATGAATAAGTGTAGTTCAAGTTTGGCATGCGACTTTCATGAGGAAAGAGGCATTGCCGATGCTATCTGGTTTTTGAATTTTCAAAAATCAAAATACAAAATTTTCTACTTGACGAAAAAAAATAAAATAAAACCGATTCCCGACAACAACTTTTTTAATCGCATCAGAAACCCCTCAAATATTCTAGATTTGAGAGTTGAAAAACTTATCTTTCTAAATACATAACTTGTAAATTTACCAATTTGCCTATAAATTGCCCTATATGAACAATCTGCAATCAATAGGTATAGAAAGTGCATCGCTTTTTACGAGGTCGATTGTGTTGGCTGTAACCTTCTTCACTTGCTTGCGCTTTTAACGATGCTCTGTTCACCGAAAGGAGACTTATCCGAAGATTTAGAAAAACTAACGCAAAAATTTCAGTTTCTATTGATTTTACGTGGGAATGAGCTATTACTATTATTATTAATAATAATTATGGACTCATCAGGCCAACGCAGCCTTCATTGCAGCCATGGTATTTAACAAACTATACAACGCCAGACTTGGCACCGAGCTTGGCACTGAACATATCCTTATGATGCGCGACGAGATAAAAATTCCAAACAAAATTAATGTTTATTTCAAACCACAAAACTTTCTTCCTAGACTTTTAAATTTAAATGAACATAAGTTAACATTTAGAAATTGCACTCCTACATTCCGTAAACCTTGTAGAAAAATTAAGTTTATCAACATCATAGGTACACTCTATACCTACCCAAATACTTAGGTACATGGTACATAAAATAATATATTTATGTAAGGAACAATTTTGTCGAGATTCGTCGAAGTATCGGCACTTTATTCATATACATTATGTATCGGTTACATTGACAGAAGCAAGGTTTACAAGTGTTCAATACCTGCGTACCTATGACATCAGCTGTAATTTTTTTGTTTAGCTTCATCCGTTTGATAATTAAATAGTTAATTCATGCGTCACACTTATTTTTATTCAGTTATAACAACAAGATTGCAATAAAACCAGAAAATAATATCACTTTGTGCGAAAATTATAGAATTCATATTTAATAATGATGCACTCTATAATAAGGTACCTATAGTACCTGGCCAACACCAAGGTTGGTTCAAACAATTAGGTGCTATATTACATAAATCCACTTGATGAAATATGACAATAACCTTGAATTTGTCTGGGATAAATATTGACTTGTGCTTCTATGCTTGTTTTAATAGGTAATTAGCGCTGACAATGGTTTATAATGCATGTGAGAATATTCTTCGATATTGGATGATTCAATTATTTTGGGGTAGATTCCAAAGCAAATACCTACGCTATTTTTGAAATAAAAATGCCTACACCTGAAAAAATTGATGTTATGATGTCAATATTTACATTTTCTAAATGAGTTTCGGTTTAAATTTAAAAACGCAATACAGATAACTATACTTATCAAGAGGGCATAAACAGGAAACAGGTGCATGGTTCCCTATAATTTTCATTTTACTATTACACGCCCTCTCACCCTCCTTTTGTTCATGTGGGAAATATTACTGTTGTTTATGCACTGATTATAGTGCACCAAAGTTCATTGATCATTATAAATGCGGCTTCAAGTATCTAACTGAACATAAAGCTACGGTTTACAATAATGATGCATTTTCTATTATAGAACCTACAGCAAGATTTCTCAAATTACTTCGAGATGAGAACCTGTGAACAAGTGATACACCTCCCAATTTCATGCTAACGTATACCACGCTTTTTTGAACTCCAAAGCTATGAAGAGTGAAAAACCGGAAATCATTGACTGTCCGCGCATTGGAACATCATTTCCGTTCTTGCACAGAGTACACACATCACACAAAAAATCACATGGCTGATTTATGGCCTGTCAGCCACCCAGCAGCAGAGCAGAGCCCTAAATGACTTACGTGCAGTCTGTTAATGATCCTGTCAAAAGGCGTCGGTGATTTGGGATTATCCAGCACACCGTCCGTTTTCTTCTTGCACAATTTATTCCCCATGGCGAAGAAAAAACTCAGCACCACATATAAAATTCACCTGATGTGCAGGCGGACAAGTCGAAAACACACAAAACACTACTCTTGTTGACTGTGCGATGCCTGGTATTATGTTTGAAAGTCTGAGCGCGACTGGCCCCGTCCAATCCGCGAGACTCACGCCGCGACCTTACTTAAGCTGTTTTGTTGACTTTCCTCGCCGGTGAGGTTAACATGTGCTCTCTTATGCAGATGCCGGCTCCAGGAGTCTCTCGTTACCCCCCAAGACTCGGTACTTGGGACTGTAATGATGGTAATTAGATTGAAACGTAACACTGGCAGCTAGTTGGTAATGGTATATCCGAGCACCATGAAATTGATATCATGCCGAGATTTGTGATGGCAAGAGCAATTTTTAATTGGCACTGGTTTTTGTTGTGTTGTGCTGATGTGTGAGAATTGAGATCTTACCACGATTTTCGCGTGATGATGGCTCTGAAGCTTCGAATGCATCCATGTGAAATTGAACTAGTCAGAAAAAAGAAGATTTTGAGTCCTTACATGCAGCAGCTAGATAGAATTAGTTAATCAATAGTTAAGTGGCAAACAAAATCACCAGCGCATCCGACAAAAATCACTGAAAAAAAAACAAGTGGTCCGATTTTCGCTGGAGACTTCAATTAGAACAAAGCCACAAACCCGAACAATTGGTGGAGGAGCTGCAACGAGAGCTTGCCGGACTAGACTGCTGCCGCTTTTCTACATATCTTGCGATGATCTTGTGTTCTATCGAGCAAAAATCGTTTGAATCCTACAAACTTTCATGCAAGAAATCACAGCATTTGCCAACTTTTCCAATATTGAAATCATTCAAGGATTTTTGCCGCTGAAACATTAGGTTGCAGTGATTGTGATAGATTAAGCAATCTCGCCTTGATGTCGTTTGGAAATCGTGATGAGATGGCACAAAGTTATCCATATTTTATCAAAAGCATCAGTGTTCAACTGTTGAAAGACCTTTTTTCAACATGCAACGTTTTCTTTACAATTTTGACTGCGCAGACAAAACGCTGCTGCAAAACGTTGCGGTTTAAGAGTGTTCACTCAGGTATCCGCCAGTTTTCAACGTAGATAGTTTTTGCCACATTCAGTTTGGCATAGTTTTTCTTTCAATTTTATTGGGATAGAAAGACCGAATTGTTTCAAAACGTAGTCTATGATATACCCTAATCAATTCACTTACACTTACTTGAATACAGGGTGATGGCCTAACGAAAACGGAACAGACAAATTTTCGGGCACTTGAACTCATTTGTTTGTATTCTATAAGATGTTAACTAGACGGACATAAGCCTCGTCATGGGTTCGGCAACTTCGAGCCATCAGCCTCCTTAGAAGGGGCTGTAACCCTCCAAAAACACTGAAATTTGCATTGAAAAATTTGCATCGAATCGAAAAATAAATTGATACTGCTATAAAGACAATTGAACCAGCTTTGAAATGATAAATCACTCAACCCCAATTGTCATTCAAAATTTTCGAAAGGGTTGCCACCCTGACTACGGGGGTGAAACTCCACGGTTAAATTGATACCAGTTGAACGTCCCCCTTGAGAACAAAGTTGACCTGTCCGGACTTATTTCGAAAAAGTGAGGGCGAATGCCCGAACATCTGTCTGTTTCGTTTCCAATGGGCCATCCTGTATATGATGGTTTGATGATATATCGGTTATCGGTTCTTATATTCACGGTTTTCTCTGTTAATCTTGATAATAAGTCGCTGACCTTACGATCCGTAGACATTTTAAGGTATATTAAATTTCTCTTTGGATCCTCAGTTCGGACATGCACAGAATATAAAAAATTCTTGGGTGGCCTTGTGACGACATTTTGCTACCTTGTGATCTTGCACTAATTTGAAAACTATAATGGTGTGTTTTATAGACTATCTGTTTTATCAAATGATTTATCTGTTATCATATGAGAAGTCATAACAAGTCATAGGGTCAACATTTTCGTGTTCACACCACATGATTTTACCGAGGATTTTACTTATGACTGGAGTCATGAGGAAACTCATGAGGAAATAATAGCGAAATCATAAAATTGCCGGATCAGACGGTATCTATTTTGCCATGACTTTTCATATGATTTCTGTTATGGTGTGTTTACACTATCTGTTTTATCCTCGGTTTCATCTTATGAGAAGTCATAGGGTCAATACTTTTGTGTTCACACCACATGATTTTACTTATGACTGGGAGTCATAAAGGAACTCATAGGGAAATAATAGTGAAATCATGGGAGAATTGCCGGATCAGACGGTATCTGTTTTGCCATGACTTTTCATATGATTTCTGTTAGTTTTCAACTTTTCGCGCGATATTCACGGCTGCTTAAATGTCACTAAATGAATAAATAAATAAATGAATGTTTCCCTCCTTATCGGCCTGCACTGGCCATAGGAGCTTTGCCCTTTATTATCGGTTTTACATACTCAGAAAAATTGCAAATTGGACAACACAAACAGCCAAACATTCCCGGGAATTTAACCCGAAGCCTCCATGGTGTGATGGAACGCATTTTTCAGCTTATTCACAAAAACTTACTCCAATACTTCCACGCCAGAAAACATTATTTCTACATTAGGAACTGACTGCGCTCTGCATTTCTTACACACTATGACATCATCCAGAGGACATGACGCGTAGGTACTTGGTACCTAACACCGCGTTCAGGGCCAACAGGGCCGTTGGGCATTCCAGAAAATTAGTAAAATACATGAGACGCGTAGGGTGCTTCCATCCTCGCTTCAAACTAGGCTGTAAACCGCGAAAATCCCTTTTCGGTCCTCTTCTTTGTTCTGAATTCCCGGAAACAAATAAATTGACGCCCGAAACAGGAAGATGCGCTTTTGGAAACAAAAACTGAATCACCAAAAAAACTAATGCAGTCACACCAAAAGCGTTTGGAAATTATGTTGGTGACCTAATGAAAAATTACCCACCTCTGAAAGCCAATTTTGACGGACGTCGTCGGGCACGACGACAAAGCACGACACAAGAATCCCCTCTGACTCACGAGAACCAGAATTCCTGCCGCGGCCCCGTCCCCGCATCGATAGACCCAAATATACAGATGTCTCAAAACTCGCGCTCTAAAGCTCCACTCGGTATATAGAATCTTCTTTGAAGCCCTCAAAAATTGATAAAAAAAAATTCGACTTATTTTCCAAGCTATGGAGGGCCAAAGGTTGGTCCTTCGAACCCTTCTGGTTTCGTTATTTCGAAAGGTTTTTGTAATCTGTTAATGGCATAATATTGAGTGGGAAATATCAACCACTGGATGTGTACTAAATTTCCATTTACTATACAGGGTAAGTGATAAACCTTGAAAATTATTTGTCTTTAATAATGCCTGCAAACGTTTTTTTTTGATCCCTTAACCAATGTAGAGCAGACAATAACACGGTTTTGTTCCAAAGAATTTTTTTGGGAGGAGTTTTTTAACCGAAATTGGATTTTTTAGTGAATGACTCCACCCTGTGTAGTAAATAAAAATTTAGCACACTTTCCGTGGTTGAATTTTTCACTCTATATTATGTCATGAACAGTTCAGAAAAATCTTTTGAAATCACGGAAACAGAAGGGTTTGATGGAGATGGACGACCTTTGACCCTCCATAACTTGAAAAATAAAAGTCGAAAAAATGTTTTATCAACTTTTGGGGTCTTCATAGAAGATTCCATATACCGAGTGGAGCTGTGGGGCGCGAGTTTTGAGACACCCTGTAGAAAAGTTTCACGCGGAAGTATTATTAAAATGCATTTGTAAAAAGAGTCTGGAAATGCGTTCCATCACAATGGCCGCAGGCAGCCAATGAACCACCTGCGCCACGGAGCCGTCTGCAAATTGGACAACTAATTGCCGGGAGCGTGGGGGGATTGGTCTATGGAGATCACCGGGGATGACTGGTGTCAGTCATAATACAGACAAAAATGTCATTATTTGTGTTATTTGTTGCTCTACATCAGTTTTGTAACCTCTAAGACTTTTCACGAGCACTTTCGAGAAAAAATAGATTTTCAGGGATTTGTGACTCACCCTGTACACTAAACAAAATTACAAAACACATTCAAAGGTTAAAAAAAATTTGCTTTTTGGTCTGATGAAAAGAGAAACATTCAACTGGCACTTCCGGGGCATTTTTCAGCAGAAATATTTTTGCTAAGGTATGGAGCATTTTATGTCAGAAAAAGTCCAAGGCGGTCAGGTTTGGAGACCAGACCGACCATAACACTGGCCCTGGGTAGAGCAGTTCATTGCTCGGGAATTTTCCATCCAAACATTTCAATATTAAGGAACAAGATTCATCTGAAAAATCATTCTCTTTGGATGGAAAAGACAAATAACTTCATCTTAAGCTACGTACAAAAATACTTTAAAGACGTTTTTGCAAAATTAAAAAATATCACTAAAATCTGTGGGTTTATTCCTTGACAGAATCTTACCATTTAGGTCTTTTTCGAAAGCTACAAGGATGTACTTTGGTTTGAGCCCATTGGCATTTCCGAAATTGAAAAATAATTTTTTGATTTTTGGATTTTGCGAAGGGGAACTGTGGGTAAAATTTTGTGTCAATTTTAAAATTTATATAGCTGCGGGATGGCTTTAGTTTATTTTTAGTCAAAATCGCATCGAAAAAGTCCAAGCCGTTACGAAGTTATCGTAAATTTTGTGGGCTGATTATGACGTCATACTGCGCACCGGAAAAGACAGGTCGGCAGGGCAAGGCACCACGCCAACAATTACTAGACCTTTATAAAATGAAACAAGTTTACCAAACGGTAGACGCAGATCATTTGACTTTAATTTCAAAGTACGGTGAACCAAATTTCAGTAGATATTTTTAAAAACATAATTAAAGTGCGACTCTATCTGTCAATGAAATAAAGCGGCAACATGGCGAAATCGCGAAATGAAATAGACCATTTCCACTGACGTCACGCAGCTCCGTCTTGAACAGCTGATTCGGGACAACGTCAGTTAGATGTGTCTTATCTGTCACGGGGCACGTGGGCTACGTCAGTCATGTGCGTCAGTCAGATTGGTAGTATATCAATCTGTCAGTCGATGTCGGTGTGTGAAAGTCACTGGTGTCACAGAGTTTTGTCAAACTAGCACGTACAGTTGTCATCATGTTGACGTTGCCCCGAATCAGCCGTTCGACACGTGCGTGTGACATCATGTGGAAATGGTCTATTGGGCAGCTTGACAGAAGCGTGACAGTACAGGGAAGTCACAGTCTATCGTAAAACGCTGAAAACTTCCGTCAGTGAAATCTGTTGGTGCATGAAAATAAGAGATCAGGTATACTTTTCGCTTCCACATAATAATGTAGTGAATAATTTAATGTATTTTAGGGCTGCTGCCGCTGATGGGGCTTTTTTCTAATCGGTGATACAACCGACTACCGATTTGGGTCGGAATTTGAAAGAAGTGTATATCAAAATCCGTTCATATTTCTTTGAGTCAGCCACACCAGTGCGTTTTTATTGAAAATGGTCCTTTCCTGACATCATGTTTCTGACCCTATAGCATTATCATTTAGGCCTGGTATACCTAATCTCTTATTTTATTTTCATGCACCAACAGATTTCACTGACGGAAGTTTTCAGGGTTATACGATAGACTGTGACTTCCCTATACTGTCAAGCTTCTGTCAAGCTGCCGAATTTCATTTCGCGATTTCGCCATGTTGCCGCTTCATTTCATTGACAGATAGAGTCGCACTTTAATTATGTTTTTAAAAATATCTACTGAAATTTGGTTCACCGTACTTTGAAATTACAGTCAAATGACCTGCGTCTACCGTTTGGTAAACTTGTTTCATTTTATAAAGGTCTAGTAATTGTTGGCATGGTGCCTTGCCCTGCCGACCTGTCCTTTCCAGTGCGCAGTATGACGTCATAATCAGCCCACAAAATTTACGATAACTTCGTAACGGCTTGGAATTTTTCGATGCGATTTTGACTAAAAATCAACTAAAGCCATCCCGCAGCTATATAAATTTTAAAATTGACACAAAATATTACCCACAGTCCCCCTTTAAAACAATAAAACTATCTGTAACCTGAATTTGTTAGCAGTGAGACAAAATTAGTACACCCACAATAATTAGTATAAGTAGACCCAGGTTTAGTCCGTGGCACATTCTGTAGATAAGGAAGAAATAGCAGACACGTGACAATAACTGACCTGGAAATATAAACGCGACTAACAATACTTGAAGGACTGAAGGAGCATTATTATTTTTCAAAGGAAATTGATAATATTTATCTACGTTCTGGTATTACCTGAACGGGAAATGTTTGTGGTGTGGTACCTTTACTACTGATTTTTTCAGATGAGTTCTTATGGCAACAATCGTCGAGAACGGATAATAGTTTGCAATAATAATAAACATTAGTCCCATTTTGATGCGGTTTGGATAGAAAATATGGTCAACCGGTCAATCAGTAAAGTTCGTAACTGTACTGTAATAGTACCGCAGCGAAGAAAACTGACAGCAGAACAGATCAAATTTTTCGGTGGCTCTGCACGTGTGAAAAATAAAAAACCACATCTCGCCTTTGAAATTGGAAAAGCGTGAACACAAAAGAATCGGCGACGAAAATAAAAACGCACTTGTTTTGTTTCCCATTGAACGTAGGTAGGTAGATACCGAATCGAATCGGAAAGAATAATAAGGTGAATAACTTACGATTTCATTTTGTTTACAAAACGAGCAAACGTTAGGTGCGATGCTGAAAAAGGTAAAGAAAGAAGCGTCGCGCTTGTGTCTCTATGGAAAACCTGTTGGAAACCGAATATTTTGTCATCATTAAAATGCCGCGAGGTGCTCACTTTCGTTTGATGATATCACTTTTTTTCAAAACACACAAGTGCGCGAAAAGCCACTGACAACGTCATCGAAGTAGGTCATAACAATAATAATGTAATTCGCATTGGAATGAATCATGGTTTTGGTCACTTAGCCAAGAACAAAACAGATAACGTCTATGAATAAATCGCCATATTATGTACGCGGGTAGCTATGGGTAGGTATCTAAGTACAGAGATCGTAAGTAGGTACTGGGTTCACTTGAGTAAACTTGCTTTCAATCAAGTACATTGTATAATAAGGTACCCACCTACCATCGCTTCCGAAAAAATCTAGTGCAATGGAAAAGTCTAGATACGGTTTCCGTAAATTTTAGTAGTGTGGTGGCAAATTATAAAAGACCGTGCCCAAATTTAACTCAAGCTAAAGTGACGGAGACTCGGACACATGTATAACAAGAGCTTCTTGATCAAACAGATGATCAAAGCTAATAAGCTAAAATAAATAGTATCTACCATAGATTTTTTGGACAAGATGGTACGAGGACGGTACCGTACCAGCCTACCTAGTAAACAAAAATTTAAGATGTTTTGACAGTTTCTTAACAGTACCTATACTGTATTAAACAAACAATGCCTAGCGTTACCGATGTACTCTAATAAGCTAGTGTTTTTATTTTTATATTTACAATTTTTTCTTTGTAAGCAGCTCATTAAACCAATTATACATCTTGGAATTGTGGGTACAAAAATAATGAGTGACAAGTCAGTGTTTTTCTCATCCCATCTTCATCTTCCTTAGTTCGAGACTGGATGGTGTAGGTATATGTATACTGCTTATTATATTACTTGTAATAATGCTTGTATTATTGTGCGAGTAGGTGTTTAGTGCACGGTGTGGGTATTCACATCATTCGGTGTGAAATTACTAAAGATTTATGAAAGGTCATCTTTTTTCACTAGCTGCAACGAATATCGAAGGGAACTGATTTCACACCGAACACGTGCCGTTTTGTGTCATGGTGTACCTTCATCTTAAATTTGCTTTAAATGGTATGATTGTATATCATTTCAAGGTGGGCTTTGGCTTCAATGGCGATCGATTATTTTCTTTTACCAAATTTGTCGTGTCGTGATTCGAAATTGAATTTCAACAAGGAAAAATATATTCATTTGCATTTATAGCCACTGATGGCATTTGAATTTACGTGTATCCACAAAAAAAAAATTGTACAGTGAAAGTTCATACCTATAGCAAGGTGCATAAACGACGTCCCACGTTTTCATGTTGTCCATTTGTATTAGATACATATTTCATAGATCAATACCCGGTTGAAGTAGGTACCTATACATAATTATTATTGCAATCCAGGGTGAGTGGGGAAGTGACGTCGTCGGGTGAAAACTTTATAAGAGAAAAAGCTCGCTTATTGAAGTTATACCATTGAAATTTTCACCAAGCGGAGATTAATCGAGAGGATGCATGAATATTTATCTGGACAATAAACAAGAAGATAATAAATTGATGAACTCCTCCGAAAGAATAAATTAATTTGATATCTGAATGAACAACAGTTTTTGTCACGACGCGATAGGCGAAAGCTGGATATACTTTCAGACTCTCTTATCAACACCGAAATGCAGCTGATGAAGCTGTTATTTTCATTTAATGTGTCTTTTTAGTGGCCGCTATTAAACTTCTATGCCAATAAACCTAATTTACGGAATAGCGCTCTTTTCGTGATAGTATACCTAGGTATACACATACACATTAGAAACAGACCTATTATTATGTCCCCAGATTGCCTTTGATATTTTTTTAGATAATTTGATCAAGTTCTTGAATACAATTTTGCATTGTTGTGCGGAATTATCTTAATACTATCAATAAAAAAAATGGCGAAAAGATGATATGGCACGAGAAATAACTGTTTTCAGGCCGTCTTTTGCTATAACTTTCTGGGAAATGCACGAAACTTTTCAGATAATTTTAGAAATTAGTTTCAAGTTCTGTGCCAATACGTTTTGTTCACAAGTTGTTTTCATAAGTGATCGAAAATAAATCACGCTATAAAATGGATGAGATTACACATTTCGATGTAGGGTGTGCCAATTATTACAAGTAGCTCTTTTGCCCGTTATTCACACAATTTCTATCAATAAATTTTTTTTACTATTATTGTACTATAATATTATTGTCACATGGAAACTTACTTTCATAGTTAAGTTCCACAGGGAATTTTGAAATCTTTGTGAAGGGTTCAAGTTCCAGTGCGTTGAACTTTTTTCTATACACTTTACCCTTTCTCAATTTATTAGGTTATGAAATGAAAAGTTGTGCCTTCAATTCGCTATACCTACGTTATACTACTGTTGAGTGTTGCTGTTTTGTTGTCAATATTTGCGTTTGAATTTAGCGTCCTACACCAGCTGTTGGAACGAAAAATTCTGAAATGACTTGCATTAACCTTGATTGCATTGAGATTTTAGCGGTTTAAAACAAGGTCGGACTTTTTCTTGATAAATACTTACCCGAGTAGGTACATACCTATTATGCACTGACTTGTAGAAACGTATCAGATCCAAGCAATAATTCATCAGCGGCATTCTATAACGTGTGCCCATACAAATTGATCGAATTGTTGCCTTAAATTCAAGTTATCAATTGTAAAATATGTTTCCTACCATGCATTGACAATAACCATCCCAAGGATGAACGCAATTCTAATGAACTAACCCTTGATTACACCATCAAGCTCTTTTAAATTTTATCATTATTTGTGATCAATTCCATCCTCGATTCCACCTCGCCCCCCTGTGGTTTGAAATTTTGAATTTTGAATCGAGTTTCCTACGCAGGCGCTAGTATCGGTACTAATTCAGGAAAAATATTCAAGAAAAAGAGGTCAAGTCCCAGCAAACTATGTCGAATGTCTACGTCAGGTTAACTTCATAGATTAACTAGACAATTTTTCTTGCTTTTGCCTAAAGGGTTGTTTTGCCTAAGTTTCGTCCTTCTTCGTCTGGTTCAGGATACCAGATGAAAAGTTGCTTTGACTCAAGCTTCCCTCCTTCTTTCTAGAACACGCGATAAATGATTGCTTTGACTCAAGTTTTCTCCTTCTTTTCAGGCCATCTTATAATGCGTTGCTTCAACTCAAGTCTCCTCTTCATGCACTGTTTTTGACCCGAAAGCAATTTTGCTCTCGCAAAGCTATAAATAGTCAGGTCAGGCACCCTAAAAGGCCGTTCCGCTGTCGCATATGGAGATCGTACTTTTAGACTTTGCCTTGAAGTTTTTGTTTTTCCGGAATTATGATGCGTTCTCGAGTTTTACACATCATACTGACCGTTCTGATGAGTTTCATTAAACGCAGTTTGCAGTTTGGAAAAATCCTCATCGATTCTCATTTTATACATAAAAACGTGTTTTCCCAGGTTTTTGTTTTCTATCATAAAATGAAAACCGCTGGAAATTCTCGGAAACTTTTCACGCTTGTCCATTGAATCTTTTTAAGACGTTTTCAATGACGTATCACTCAATATTGTGCAGTGTAAAAGTACCTACTCAGAGTTTTGGTGAAGTAGTTTTGTTGACATATTAAACTTGAACAGAAAAAGCAGCTGAACACAACAGTTTTTACCGCAAGTCGCTATCGTTAACCAATCTCTAGAAAAATGGGGGTGGACATCTTTTTTGAATGACCCTGTATACCATTTTGCAAAGTTTGGCCTAATGACGAAGATACAGCCCTTCAGTTCACTTTTTTCGGATCTCAAAAATTTTCAACTAAGGATAACGTCTTGACGAAATAAACTTGGATTTACCATAGACTGGTTTGTCGAAATTATCTACCGACCTTCCAAATTTAAAAGAATCCAGCCAATGGCGTAGGAGTTGAGAGGATCAATAATTTAGAACAATCCGGAGAAAAGTTGACTTGAGGTGATTCTTTCAAAATTTGGCTGGTTTATAGATAATGTTGATAGCTTATGCTGAATTAAGGCTAATTTTGTCAAAACGTTCCTATGTTACAAATTTTTGAAATCCGAGAAAAGTGAACTTTCAAGGGCTGTATCTTCGTCATTAGGCCGAACTTTGCAAAAATGGGATATAGGTTTTCATCGTATTTTGACAATATCTGCTCACTGTTGAATTTTTGCTATCATCCCTGAAACACCCTGTATAAATTTTGTACAGTCTGGGCGATACTGAAATTCCAATATCGAATATCGATATCAGAAATGTATCGAAAAATCGATATATCGGTATATAGATATCAAAAATATATCGATATATCGAAATATCGAAATGTCGATATATTGAATAATATAGAAGTATCGATATCGATATATCGATATATCAAAATATCGATATATCGATGTATCGATATCTGGAAATATTGATATCGTATATCGATATATCGATATATCGATATTCTGCCCAGGCCTACAGTTGACGAATAATGAGTTTTCTTGAATTCTAATTTTCAGGCCTCGGAAAGTGGCCATTTCGAGATATTTTCCAATGTTTCAAATCCGAATATCTCGAAAATGAAGCCTCTAATCAAAGTTTTGCAATCGCAACTTGTTTCTTTGAATTGAACAAAGAATTCAAATATTTGAACCATTTTCAAAAATTTCAAGGAAGGTTCAAAATAGGCGGGAAAGGGAGACGGAAAGAGGATGCCGGTTATTATTTTCGCCCCTAAAAGTGTTCGATAAAATGCATTATAATAATTGTTCAATAGAGACCTGTTTTGGTGAACTTTGGTTCGAATTTGAACAAAATAGATTGAACGATTCAAAAGTAATGCAAAAGAAAACTTTGAAGGCCTGTATTTCTGTTATTATATACATTTGCGAGGGTATGTTCATTGAGAAAAGTCTCCTTATTTTCCAATTTTCTATCTCCCTGTTAATGTTGTTTCTGTTATTATACCGGGTGATCATTTGAAAACTATCCACCTGCAATATCTCCCGATTCCTAGTGCAAATGTCTTTGAGCAAAAACAGGTCAATTTTCATATCGAAGGGGACATCTAAAACATACATTGGAGAATTTATATCTTAAGCCCCCTCGCCCCCACTCACCCCAACTTTGAAATTTCAAATGACACCACCTACCTTGCGATACGTCAAATTGAAGAGAATGAAATTCTCTTTCTAAAAAAAATATTTTAAAATTTTTCAACCTCACCCCCTGTTCTTCCTAAAATTCTCTGAGTGTCCAAGTTAATATTCTTGACCTCCATTTCCCTTCAATACAGTAAACGTCATCCTGCACAGCATCGGAAGAGAAAATTTTCTATACAAAAAGTGCCACCCAAATTTACCCCTTCGCTCCCCCCACCTGACCTCAAAAATTTAAAATGTCAATACTCACTTTATAATACATCAAATTGAAGGAAATTGAATTCTCTTCCTGAAAAAGATTTTTTCACAATTTTTAAAGCCCCCCATCTCCCCCCTAGAATACTCCAAATGGCCAATTTATTGGGGTAGGGGTAGAAAATTTCGAAAAAATTATTTTCGGAAAGAGAATTCAATTCTCTTCAATTTGATGTATCACAAAGTAGGTGGTGTTTTGTTAAATTTGGGAGTTGAGGTGGGGGAGAGCAAAGGGGGGAATGTGGGTAGCACTTTTTCCACCAAAAATTTTCTTCTTCGATGCTATCTAGGATGACGCCGACTAAATTGAGAAAAAATGAGGGGTCCAGAATATAAAATGGGACAGTCAAAGAATTTTCAGGGAAAAGGGGGTGGGGTTAAAAAAATTTAAAATATTTAAAAATTTAATTTCCTTCAATTTGATGTATCGCAAGGTAGGTAGTGTTATTTGAAATTTCAAAGTTGGGGTAAATGGGGGCGAGGGGGGTGAATATAGAAATTCGCCAATATATGTTTTGATTGTCCCCTTCGATATAAAAATCGACCTGTTTTTGCTCGAAAAAATATTCACTAGGAATCGGGAGTTATTGCAGGTGGATAGTTTTCAAATGATCACCCGGTATACATTTGCGAGGGTATGTTCATTAAGAAAAGTCTCCTTATTTTCCAATTTTCTATCTCCCTGTGAATGTTGTAACATTTATCCCGGAACACCCGGAATATGTGCATATGAATCACGTCATTCAATCAATTTCAATTTCAATTTCCAATTTTCAAAGTACGCCAATTTCGACTGAACGATTTGAAGTCCTCATCACGACGAATCCATTGATATAAAAATCTAAGAATCGAGTACACCAATTTCGGGAAAACCATGCTCAGTGAGAAGCGACTGACTACCAACCATTACGAGATATGATAATTATGAACATATTCAGGTACTTACCAACACTTTACTGATTATGTTATACGTTTCATGGTCAGTTTGCAAAGAATGCCAAACAAATAACGTCGCATATTATTGGAACAGCTCAAAATCTGAGAAGAAAGTCCAGAAAACCTGGTACTTGATTTGAATTATGTGGAAATTTACAAATCTATCATAAAGCAGCAACACAAATACCCATAGAAAGGAGCGTCACCTTCGGGTCCAGTTGGATAGGTACTTGATTCAAATAGATTGGTACCTACTTATACAAATTTCACTTCTTCGAATAGTGACTATGGTTACTTATCCAGATTTTCATCAGGAGCAGATATTACATTCAAAGCTCCTCATTATCAGAGCTACCGTATGTTCGTTAAAATCATGAATTAAGGCAGGCTATGGAAGTAAAAACGTATGTCGTGAATTCATCAATAATCACTCAAATTTGATGTCAACATGATGAGCCGTCGTCATGGAATACATCTTGGACATACGTTTCGAAGTTCACAGACTGCCCCTCGGGCTGCCCTAATTCATGATTTTAACGAACATACGGTGAAGATTATAATCACTTATTCAGATTCCCACTGTCAAGGACAACCGAATAAAATGAATGTTTTTACAGTAATCAGCTTAATATCACTCGTGCTTTGAATTTTCTCAGATAATTTTGGCCAAGCGTTTCCTTCGTGCTGGTTGTCCGAAGATATTACCTCCAGACCTCCTCCTACGGAGTCGAGAGTTTCGCTACAACCAGCACTCGCGATCGCTAGGCCAAAATTATCGTGAAAATCTAAGCACTTGTGATATTACTGTCATCAAGTAGGTACCTATCTAGTGAAAATATTAATTGAATTTGAAGAAACATCTCATCAACCGAGAAACACATTCATCACTAAAGCAATATTTTTATACTCACAGAGTGTGATACAGAGAGTCCAGGTTGCATTATTTGAAAAAAACACGATCTCTCGCTCTTTAGAGACAATGCCTTGAGATTTCAAAGGAAATTTTCATTACGAATGGTAGAATCATTAAAATGTTTAACTTTGCAAATTGGCTCTATCGTTTGTGTTCTCGCCTTTAATTAATTTTTCATCAGTTTCACTTGGCCGGAAATAGAATCAAATATGCTACTTTGTATTGTACACTTTCTAAAATCCACTGCTTATTTATTTCGCATACACCTTTTTCACTTCAGTTACCGTAAAATAGCTCCTGTTTGTTAGAACACACAATGAATTAAGAAATTTGAATATTTTTGTAGTTAAAGCGCGTCTGTATTGTGAAATGAAAATGTAGGTGTTGTAGGAAGGTAGTCATAAAATATTAATTTGACACATGGTTGGATAAGGAACGTGCGAATCGTGCACAATTCACGAATTTATTGTTGTGCCAAAAATTTCCTGAAGAATCTCGGAGTTTCTGGGAATGGTAATTAGTGTTAGCTCATCCGTACCGGTAGCGCCATGGGCGACTCTTATGATAACTTTAACTTTTCATCACCCTTAATGGCCATTTTATCGCAGATGTTTGTGTTCTATCCGAACGTGAAATTCGAGTCCAACTTTGCTAAATTCAACACATTATTTGTACTTATCTTGTTATTTACGAGACGACTCGTGTGCGCCAAAAGCCGAAACTCCGTTTTTCATTTAATAAAGCTCACCTGATGGCGGAGGATGGGGAGAGGTTTTCCGCCGCTGCCGTTCGCCATCATCATGTCACTGTTTTGTTTTCCGCGCTTTTTTCCCGAAGAGATGAGAGATGTTATTAAATATTGTGTCACATGTATATTGAATTCCTAAAAAGAGCAATTTTCAAAGAGCGCAGACAGCCCGAACAACATCTGATACCTGTGGAGTGGATTACTGGAGGTGTCACTTCAGAGAACGATTTGGAAATAAAAATGATTTCACACATGACTTGTCAACGAGTATTACACACTGCTCCATGGAATATTTGCAGTGTGGAGGCTATTTTTGGTGTTTTAGCGCCTGTTAATAACAAAGGAAACATTGAATAAAATCTGGTGCTTTGTTTCTAAAATTTAGGTATGATGAGGGAAATATACCAAAAACCATAAGTTATAATGTCAATACATCTCGGCTAATTATATGTAGAAATCTAATGAGAACCAGGCCGCATTTTTTGTGCAGCTTCAAAAAACGTGAGCGTTAAGTAAACTGAGTTCATGATGGCACTTGGTTTGTGCTAAAATCTCGAGACGCGTGCTCCCAAACTTGAAATTCATCGTAGGCGGAAATTGTGCAGGTCTCTTAATGGATCCTTTTTACATTTCGCAATTTCTATTTTATATAATTTTTTAGCGCATTTTCCATCTTGATGAAAATCGCTATTGCAACCGCTTTGTCCGTCCGTCCGTCCGTCCGTCCAATCCTCGAACTCCTATAAACGTAAGCCAAGAAACATTCCGTCTTCAATATGCACCGCCGACATGAAAAAACTGCTAAACATCGCCCCCAATCACTTTAAAATGAAAAACATAAACCCGAAGACATAGCGATCTGATTCTTTCGGTATATAAATAGCTGACTAAAAATGCGAAAGGATAGGCTACTTTTGGTAAGTCGCCGCCTCCAGATTCCGCCCCCAGATTCCGCCCTCAAACGATAAAAAGTGCAACTTTCACAAATGTTACTGATTGAGATGATCCCTTGAACATTTAGGAACTGCCAACTCAAATTGTGCAACATTTGCTCAGCCGAACGCTGCCGCTCCCACACGCCGCCCCCAAAGTAAGAGATAAATGAAAAACATGAACCCGGAGACATACGCGATCCAAGTTTTTCGCTATATGGATAGCTGACTAAAAATGGAAGAGGATAGGCTACTTTTGATATGGCGCCGCCTCCAGCTTCCGCCCCCAAAAGAAACAAAGTGCAACTTTCAACAATTTTCCCTGATTTAGCTGATAATGTAACCTCGAACATTTAGAAACTCTTGACTCAAACTGTGCAAGAATTTCTTTGCCAAACTCTGCCGCTCCCACACGCCGCCCCCAAAGTGAGAGATAAATGTAAAACATGAACCTGAAGACATAGCGATGTGATTCTTTCACTATATTGATAGCTGACTGAAATTGGAAAAATATAGGCCACTTTTAATTACCCGCCGCCTCCAGCTGCCGCCTCCAAAAAAAAAATGCAACTCCCACAATATTCACTGATTGTCATATTTCCCTTACATTTAGAAACTCCCAACTCAAACTGTGGAAGAATTTCTTTGCCAAACTCTGCCGCTCCCACACGCCGCCCCCAAAGTAAGAGATAAATAAATGTAAAACATAACCCTGAAAACATAGCGATCTAATTGTTCCGCTATATAGATAGCCAACTAAAAATGGGAAGAGATAGGCCACTTTTGATTAGTCGCCGCCTCCAGCTCCCGCCCTCAAACAAAAAAAAATGCAACTTTCACAATTTTCACTGATTGTCATATTTCCTTAAACATTTAGAAACTCCTAACTCAAACTGTGCAACAGTTACTTTGCCGAATGCTGCCACCCCACACGCTGCCCTCAAAGTAAGAGATAAATGGAAAACATAAACCCGAAGACATAGCGATCTAATTCTTTCGCTATATGGATAGCCGACTAAAAATGGGAAAGAATAGACTACTGTTGATTAGTCGCCGCTCCCAGCCCTTAAACAAAAAAATATATTGATGAGTGAAAGAATTTTCATTCAAATCTATTTCATTGGCAAGTACCCCATTCTGATAACAAAATATCTTAATGAGTTTCGAATGAAGAAAGTGGGCAAGGAATGGTGTTTCTCCTTCAACCAAATTTCTTTACGTTCACAATATGCCTCTTTGAGAAAATGCGCTACTGAGACTCACGCACGTGAAGGCATACTCACTTGTTTATAACTCATCGACAAAACAACTCACCGACAAGACAACTCACCGACAAGGCAACTCGTCGACGGGACAACTCACCGACAGGACAATTCATCGACAGGATAACTTGCCGACACTCAACTCATCGCCAGAATAACCTGCCGACACCCTACTCATCGACAGGAAAACTAGGAAAACCTGCCGACAGCACCTGACCCTGTCCCTGTTGTTTTCGAATCGAAGAACTCAATTGCCTGACTTGAGGAGCTTGTGGTGTGGTGGTCAGCTACCACTTTGACTACCACACCAGAGGTCGTGGGTTCAAGTCCCACTGTGGGCGCTCGGATTCTCGTCCCGAAAACAAACAAATAATGATTGCTAAATGCAAAACGCACGTGTGTCGCATAGTACGAACTATGTTGCCGACCCCCATACGATGTTATACGGCTTTACCATGTACAAGTTGTCTTCGAATCCAAAGAACTTAATTGCCTTACTTGATCTGACCAGGTGTAAAAAAAAACAACTGGGACCTGACGTGGTCTATGTACGCGACTTCAACATGTCCAAGTTGTCGTCAAGGCGACTCACTTTGCATTTTGTGTTTAAGGAATGCCACCTGGCAGAGCTGTGTATGGACTCAGACATGCCAAGTCGTCAGATTTCTAGCCAAATTTGCACCCCGTGTAGGGCGATGGCGCGAGGGTCTCTGAAAGTTGGAGGTATAAGAGTTTTTTCAAACCAGGCTACAATATTTTGATAATTTTCGTAAGTTGTTAGGTGTTATCGTATAAGTTCTCTTATGTTGATGAATTGTCCTGTCGTCGAGTTGTCCTGTTGATGAGTCGTCTTGTTGATGAACTGTCCTGTCGGTGAGTTGTCTTCTCGGCAAGTTGTCCTGTCGAGGAGTTGTCTAGTCGGTGAGTTGTCTTGTCGGCGAATTGTCTTGTCGGTGAGTTTTCTGGTCAGCGAGTTGTCTTGTCGGCTAGTTGTCTAGTCGGTGAGTTGTCTTGTCGATGAGTTGGGTGTCGGCAAGTTATCCTGTCAATGAGTTGGGGGTCGACGAGTTGTCCGACTCTCGACGAAAAGACAAAGAAAAAACAGTTTTCAAGGGAAGAATGATCATTTCAAGAAATAAATTTGCCTCAGATATTGCATGATATCAAAATAGTGGACTTCGAGGTTGGGAAAGTCCTCCAGATACTTGATGGAGCAGTGACCGATCACGAAGTTGTGAAGTTCTACGCCACCATAATGCGACCTTCTTGATATCCATTTGTGTGTTTGTTTGTGTAGGCATTCAGAGGCTCCATTTTGAAATTCGAACGTGAAGGAAAAGCAGAAAAACCATTCAACTAAATTTGAGGCTTGAAAAACTGCAAATGCAAAACTTCAGATCTCGTGAAATCTTCGACCAAGCAGAGAAACAATGCAAAATAAATCACTAATATCCCTTATCAGTAGTGCAAGCATGAGGAAAGTAGCGAAAACAACCAAATATCCCAGCTTTCCCGGCAAATTATGAATTTTTCAACTGACGTTGATGCGATGTTCGAATTTGATTTTCTCGTCGACTGACGAGCAGCAGTCCTGCAGTTCCAACAGTTCCTTCAGCCTTCAGCAAGCGGGGTGCATACTCTTTCGCCCCACGCCCCATAATTAAATTATCTAGCTTCATTTTTTCAAGAATTTGCAATAATTTTTGAACAATAATCTGAATATTAATGCTGACGCTAAGGCAAGTTACAGTATTATCATTATAAAAAGCGAAATTCTGATGTTTATGAAATGCTATTGTCAGTTGTCAGTATCGGCAATCTTTGTCAGCCATCTTGTAGCAGGAACAGTATAGTTTTTGATACAAGAGGGCGTTTTCAGGCCCAAAGTCGTGTATGCCATCATAAACTCACGAGGCGTAGCCGAATGCTGCAACCTGCAAAAAGGCCGAGAGCCTCGCTGAGGGCCTAAAAAACAAGGTGCTCGTGTGTCGAACAACTTTTTCCGTAATCGTTGCTTGAATTGAGAGAAAACTCAATTTTGTTGTAAATTTTGACACTACACACTTATATACAGGGTGTTTCAATGGAAACGAGCCACCCTGAATAAATCTTTGCCGGGTGAAATTTAGAAAATTTCCCGAGACCCGTCGATTTTTGTTTCGAGGGGGACATCCAAAGCATACATTGGCAAACCCCCTCACCTCCACCCACCTAAATTTCGAATGACACTATACCTACTTTGCGATACATCAAATGAAAGAAAATTTAAATATCTTTCCGAAAAAATATATATTTCTAAATTTTTCAACCCCACTCCCTTTTTTCATAAAGCTCTCTGAATGTCCAATTTGATATTCTTGGCCTCTCAATTTTCTCCAGTGCGGTTAACGTCATCCTGCACAGCATCGAGGGAGAGAATTTTCTCTGGAAAAAGTGCCACCCAAATTCACTCCTTTGCTTCCCCCACCCCAAATCCAAAGTTTAAGATAACACTGCCTACTTTGTGATGGACCAAAATTGAAGAGAGTTAAATCCTCTTTCAAAAAAAAATATTTTCAAAATTTTCAAAAACCCCCTTCACCTCCCTCAATATTCTGAATGTCCAATTCATTGGGGGAGGGGTTAAAGACTCGAAAAAGATTGTCTCCAGAGAGAGAATTAAATTCCCTTCAATTCGATGTATCGCAAGGTAGGTGATGTCTTGGTAAATTTTGAAGTTGGGGCGGGGGAGAGCAAAGAGGTGAATTTGGGTAGCACTTTTCCTACCAAAATTTTCATTTTTCGATGCTATTTATGATGAAACTGACTGAATTAAAAAGAACTTGGGGATCGTGAATATCAAATTGGACCCTCAAGAGAATTTTAGGGACAAAAGGGGTGTTGGAGTTGAAAAAAAAAATCATTCTTTAGAAAGAACATTTTATTCTCTTCAATTTGATGCATCGGAAGATAGAGGGTGTCATTTGAAATTTTGAAGTTAGGGTGGGTGGAGGTGAGAGGGTTGAAGATAGAAATTTGCCAATGAATTTGCCAATGAATTTGCCAATTATGCCAATTTATTCAGGGTGGCTCCCTTCTATTGAAACACCCTGTATTTGGTTGTGTGTTACTTCGCACGTTACATATCTATGAAACGATCACAATAAATAAATTCAAATCGCGAATAGTCCTAGTCCTGGCAAAGAAAATAAATTATCAAAAATCGGTTTGGTAGGTGGTAGGTGCATAATGTTGAAGAGAATATGCACCCGTGAAAATCGGTGTGCTAAATGTGTCGATTTTTATTCTTCTGTAATATTTGTTGAGGGTTAGTTCATACTTGCACATTGCAATAATCGGATGTTGGAAACAAAGCAACGAAATTTGCAACGTCTTTTTCAAAACACCAACAATTTTCTCTTTTTACCACATTTCCGGAATTTCTTCTTCGCCTCCTAACCAGCAGCGTTTATTCCACCACCGGTAAATAATTCTCGCTTGAGATTGAAATGTTTATTCATTATTTGCCTCCACCTCTACCTCCACGTATATCCACCACCACCATCACACAGGAGCACACCGAGAGGTGGATGTAATAATTTTCATATAAATTATGTAATTCTTGAATTAAACTTAACGAGTTCCTAAATCGTTCCAGTCGAGGAAATAAAGATAACAGTGGGAAAAGCGGAATAATTCCTGCAGTGTATTCCATTCAATTAAAATATCTGGCATAAATTATTATGCAAATACACTTTGATAATATGAGTGTGTGAGATTTTAAATAAAACACACTCGGCAGAATACAGATGAGTGCTCCACTCTGGAAGACGCGAAGAAGACAATATGAGAAGTTGCGCTCTGCTCTGCTGTGAGATGTATCATTTTAATAATAAAAATGAACTAGTACAGCAACCTTTTACGTTCGTTGTAGGTATGCGAGCTCGTGCAAACAATTTATTTTATTTACTCCATTTAATTTTTTTCCTGGCTGCCGCTTATTTATTCTGGTTGCACCTATTAGTAGTGGTGCTCTAGAAATTCCAGGAAGTACCTACGTGGATAAAAAATGCAAATATATGAAGTGAAAAATTCTCGCGTAAAAGAGGAACACAGTGGAGGATTGTTAAGAATTCATTTATTCGAAAACTTACCATGATTGCATCCACAGATTGTAGCCAATTTTTGAATTGAAATTACCGAGGAAATTATTCACGTTTTGTGCCTGTTCTGAGGAGACTACTACCTGCTCTGAAGAGCTCTCGGGGTCTCCCTTTCACGTTCATCATATAGAATCCACTACCTTCATATAGAAAATTATAAAAGCAAATAGAATTTTAATCTGAAATTTCCGTCAGGGATACACTTTTAAAGGGGTCTTGGTTCTTTTTACACCTTTAGGTATCAGCAATAGATGGCATCACAAACTATTTAATAGTAGAATTAGACACTTCTGGGCTTGGTCGACTTTCAAAATAGGAGGAGGCAAATAAGGAGACTCAATTAAAAAATTGGTTATTTTACAATCTTGCCAAGCATTTTGTGCAGTGATCAACTGTACCCTGTATCTCGAGCTGTATCTACCTCAATACTAAATATTGTGTGAATTTATTGAGGTGACGATAAAAATTGAAATTGGAAGTACGCCCCGGCTTTTTCAAGCGAGCTCTGCATGGCTTGTCGCTTTTTTTCTTATGATTAGGCCACCAAGTTTACCTCATGTAGAAATTTCCACGGAAAACTGTTGCGTGGCGCCACCTTACTCATTATCGCTGCTACTACAACCGCAAATTGATGAATAACTGGTTGCCTAGGTATGAGGGACATATTAAGCTCATTATTCTGAATCGGTGTGTAAATTTATTCCATTTTTGCTGTGAAAAATCCAAATCACATAGATTCTTCAGGTTTTCATTTTTCAACCCCCGGTTGAGAGTAGATTTTGGCGATGTCATTGACTCGGGATATTCGTCAACGAAATTTTGTTCCGGGTCAATGTCTAGGTACCTATTCCTCGGCTTGACGCAAGTTTGCTAGTAAAATCTACTGTTTTTAATCATCGTAATTCTGAATATTTTTCATGTTTTCACGGCGGTTATCAGTTAGGTACCTAACTACCTACCCATAGTTTCATGAAACAAATTTGATCGTTATGATTCTATATCTGACTTATTTACTTTAAAGTACCTACCAAGCGACGTAATAAATCATAGGTACCTGCTAAACTCTACTAGGTGGGTATTTCTAGCGCATTTTTGTAGAAAATGACTCTTATATGGCTGGTGTTCAACATAATGTGATGCAAAATTCTTTGTTTGGAAAATTTTCTGCAACAAAAAACAGCAATAAAACTATTCAACTAGACAGTCCAACTTCAGAGACCCGTGTTTTTCTTTCGAAGCATTGATAGCACGGAACTGTAAGGAAAACAACATTGACAACATGAAAGGACAACCTTTCATGCCAGATAGAGGACATCAAGGCTAGTGTTCATCAGTGACAAAAATTTGCTTTTTTCTATGACTTTGATAGGTATTGTTCTACTAAATTGTTACATTCTCCTACTCGACTTTGATTTTCGCGAAATTTACATAACGGCGCACCCGGTCCTCTTCTTTTTTAATTTTCTTTCGATCCTGAAAATTTTTCTACTGAAACCTGGACACCCTGTATATAGTTCTGACACAATAAAACACGCCTCAGCGGCTTGAAATTGAAAAGTTTGATATTTTTTCAAAGAATTCCCCCCCACCCTAATCTCGTGTCCTAAAAAAAAAATTCAGGAACTGCGGGCCAAATTTTCTCAATGGGTCTAGACAACAATTATGCAAAGTGACTTGTTTGACACATTATTCAATGCTATTTTTTGCGTGGCGCTAGGACTGGGAGAGATGCATACTCGGCTCTTCCGCCAACTGCCCAGAAGCGCGATTCTGTACTTGCCTACCGACCCCAGACAGCACTAAACATTTTCAAAATGTTTGTGAAATATTAAAATCCAAATATTAAAATATTTATAAAATATTGGAATTCATTCAGTGAACATTGTATAAATATTTATTGAATGTTTTGATGTCCCGCTTTTTAATATTTGTACAATATTTGCCAAAAATATTATAAAAACATTTAGAACCGGGTATTTTAAAAAATTTGAAAAAAAGTTTGTTTTTCCTCTTATCGGCCTTTTTTGCCATAGGAGCTCGCCTTTATTTCATAAACAATTGATTTAGCTGAAAAATTGCCTTTCAAAGACGACACAACGCTCAGGCTACAGCAGGAATCGAACCCGCAACCCGCTGTGCTACGGGGCCGTTGGGAAGATTCAGTGGTTCTGGGTAAACTACTATGTGAACACGCAGATGTCTACTATACATCAGCATGTCCCGAAATTGATGCAACAAAATTTACAGGGAGGTAGACAATTGAAAAATAAGGAGACTTCCTCAATAAAAATACTCTCGAAATAACGTAATAACGGAGATACAGGCCTTCAAAGTTGGTTTTTCAAAACAGTTTTTTTTGCATAACTCCTGAACCGTTGAGCCGATTTTATTCAAATTTGAACCAAAGTTTACTACAATAGTTCTTTATTGAACAATGATAACGCATTTCATCAAACATTTTCAGGGTCAAAGATAATAAGGGGTACCTTCCACCTTTTCCCCCTATTTTTCACCCCCTTGAATTATTTTGGAATATGTTGCAGTTTTTGGATTCTACGTTTAATTTAAAGAAAAAAGTTACCTCTGCAAAATTTTGATTGAAGGCTTCATTTTCAAGATATTTGGGTTTGGAACTTCGGGAGAACATCTCAAAATCACCACTTTTCAGGGCCCAATTTTTTTTTCTGAAAAGCTTCATGTTTTTTAGCAAAAATGATAGTTTGTCAACTTGAAACATCTAGAAAAATTATTTCAGACCTCACATACAAGTCCAAAGGCATAAATATCAAAACTGCTGCCCACATCTACAAAACCATCTGCAGGCCTATTATCGAGTACGCATCCTTGTTAATGATTAATGTGCATAACACCACTATTAAAATAATACAAGTAGCCGAACGATCCACTCTGAGAGCCATCACAAAAATGAGGAACAAGAACAATCCACTGCATAACCCTCCCAACGAAGAACTATACAACACAACTAAAATCCAGCCAATTGCAGAACGGATAAACATGCTAGCTACAAAATTCGCCAATGGGGAACACATGGAATGGTTGGATGCAATGTGTAGGGAGAGGGTTCCATCTCCCCCCAAAAGGAAGCTGCCAGTCCTGATCATCAGGGAAATCCTTGAAGACATGAAAGAAGAGCAACTTCCATAAAACAATTTAAAAAAATCCACAAAAATTAGCTCTACCTTAAATATGAAGTTTCACTTCACTTTTTTGAGTAATATCTTAAAAAAAAAATTGTAGTTTAAGGGCAGAAGGACCTCGGTCGATAGCCTTTTGAACAACATAACAGTTCAATAAATATCATTTATTATTATTATTATTATTATTTCAGTCGAGGAATCTTGAGTTTTCTTGAATTTTAATTTTCAAGGCCTTGAAAGTCGTGTTTTCGAGATGTTCTCCAAAGTTTCAAGCCCAAATATCTCAAAAATGAAGCCTTTAATCAAAATTTTGCAAGAGTAACTTTTTTATCTAAATTGAACGTAGAATTCAAAAATTGCAACAGTTCCCAAAATAATTTAGGGAGGTGAAAAATAGGGGGAAAGGGGGAAAGTGCCCCCAATTATCTTCGCCCCTGAAAATGTTTGATAAAATGCGTTATCATTGTTCGATAGAGACCTATTTTAGTAAACTTTGTTTCAAATTTGGATACAATCGGCCTCACGGTTCAGGAGTTATGCAAAAAAAACTGTTTTGAAAAACCAACTTTACAGGCCTATATCTTCGTTATTACGTTTGCGAGAGTATTTTCATTGCGGGAGTCCCCTTATTTTTCAATTGTCTACTTTCCTGTGAATTTTGTTGCATTAATTTTGGGACACCCTGTACAGGTAGACAATTGAAAAATAAGGGGACTTCCATAGTAAAAATACTCTCGCAAACGTACTAACGGAGATACAGGCCTTCAAAGTTGGTTTTTCAATACAGTTTTCTTTGCATAACTTTTGAACCGTTGAGCCGATTTCATTCAAGTTTGAACCGAAGTTCACTAATATATACTTTGAAAAATAAAAAAATATTTTTTTGCTCAAAAGCATGAATTCAACAGTGGCATGTGATACATCGTTGTAACCAGAAAAAAATATTGTATTCAAAAATGTCAAAATCCAATATGGCGCCCATAAGAGAAAAAAAAGTTGAATGTCATATCTCGGTTGTATTTGCATTTTGTTTCACTTTTGAATATTTGATCCGCTGTTTGGTACCGAACTAAAATTTGATACCACGTTTGTGCAATCGGGCATAAGTGTGATAAATATTTCTAATCAGGATGAAAGACGGAATCGATTTCCATGTTTGAATACAGGGTGTACGATTTGAGAAAATGTTTCCGATGTTGCACCTTGTAAGCGATGTACCATTGAAAATGGTTGTGAACAGATTCGAAACCGACGTAAAAAATCATGTAAGAATCGTTTTCCATTCCTAAAATTATATCAAAGGAGAAGTCTCCAGGAAGAGGAAAATTTTGGTCCTTGGCCCTTGGATAAATTTTGTCTTATGGACGGAGAGCCCCCAAAAATTTTGTCTTCTGACCCGATTTTTGATTAAAGGGATGTTACCACACAAAAGCCCGTTAGTTTCATTTATGTACCTTATGACGTAAATTTTGGACATTTTATGAAAATTGACGAACCTATATCAGCCTAAAGCCCCTGGTCTGACATGTGAGACAAAGAAATTTTAAACAACCTTATCAACGCACAGTAGACCTACAGGGTTAAAATCATGTACGTTATGACGTAAGTTTTGAGGCATCAGCTCCCTGTCCATATAGGTAAGAAAACTCAATAAACAAAATCGACTCAAAACCAACATCCAAAATATAGGGTGGCATCAAAAGTGAGATATAAATATATCTATCCAGAAATCCGATCAGGTGGAAAATTAAATGAAAATCCCCAGGAAAATTCACAATGTTTTCGGATGACGCGTTAATTCCAAACACTCTTTGATGTTTCATGATTAATTGTCACAAGAATGATCGATGGAGGAACCAAATTAGAATTGCGTGTTTCTAGGGAAGAATCAGCTTTCTCGCTGGTCTCAAAATGTTCGTAACCAACGTTACAAAATTCGGAACAATCGGGAGCAGACAATTCTCTTCGCGTTGTTTTTCGTAACATTGGTCAAGGCATTTGCAGGTGGGTAATGGCGCTGGAAACATGCAGCTGCAATTTGGACCCTCCATCCAAAGTTCTTGCCACAATCAATCATGAAACATCACAGAGTGTTCAGAATGAATGCCTTATCCGAAAACAATGTTAGTTTTAGTTTATAATTCTCCACCCGGTCAGATTCCTGGACAGATATATTCATATGTCACTTTTGATACCACCCTATATTTTGAATGTTGATCTTGAGTCATTTATGTTCATTGGGTTTTCTTATTTATAAGGCTTCAGCTTCAATATGAGCTCTGGATTTTGAAAATTGGTGAAGAAGGGGAAATGTTATCACTAGAACCAAAAAGTCGTTTTTTCGATACCATACCCTGTAAATAAAAGAGATACAGAAATAAATCAAAAACCGTTCTGAGATATGAACTTTAGCTACATATCACTGATGTTAAAATTCAAGAGGAACAGTTTTGTTCCAAATGGAAGTATGTCAAACTTTATAAACGTTGCACTACTTTCTTCAACACCTTGTAGAAACTCAAGTTGACATCTATCAACAGTATCAACCTTCGAATTGATACGATTCTTCACCTAGAGAATCAAGCTCTCAAATACTTTGAACACTATTGAAGTTGTTTGAACCAGTCGAGAGTTTTCTTGTTTTGAAAAAGCGTACAATTTGGAGTACGACAATAATTTTGTTGCATAGTTTAGATGAGATTCGAGGAGCGTAAAATACGAACGATTATGCCGATCCCATGCGATACATCCCTAGATACATGTGTTGGATTGGAACATACAGGGGTTCGGTAAAATTTCCGATATATGTGGAGGAAAGTATTTACTGGCGTCGGTGGTAGGCCTCGTTGCAGAAATAGGCCGATGTGAAAACAAACGAAAAAAAAGATAGGATTCGATTAGCGAATAAACGAACTTCATTCCTGTCGAATTGTTTGGACGATATAGAAGATTGTTCTGATATTCGCTGGAGACTACGACTGGAGATTAAGCCACAAACCCGGAAACTTCGACTCGGCGGTAAGCCCCAAACCTGTACAATTGGCGGAGGAGCCGTTCGATAGCTTGCCGGATTAATGGGAAAAGCTGCTGGACTTTTTACAGCTCTCCCAATTAGGCGAAACCCGGAGATGCCCATTTTTGCGGAGAAAACCAGCCTATAACCAAATAAACTGCTGGAAGTGCTGGACAACGAAGTTGTCGGTATTAGAAAAATAATTCGACTTTGGAGGCCAATATCTCCCATTCTTCCGATTGCCGAGTGCGATTTCCATTTTGTTTGCTGCGTTACCTAGCTTACCTCGGGTTCCACCAAACTTTTATCAGCGTGATAACTTTATCACTCTGATAGTAACTAAGCAACTGGCCATCCTATTGGCTGGTGCATAGCAACTATCAGCGTGATAGATTTAATCTGCTCTTAAAATTTTGGTGGAACCCGAGGTCAATTTTTCCGTAACCCATCCTATGATACTGTATGTTGAGAAACTTCATGTAAATTTTCCACAGGGTGATACGTAAAATAGTGCAAAATTGCAACGACTTCATCGTACCTCCATTTTTCAAAAATATATTTTTTTTAATATTCTATACAAAAAATCATGAAGTGTGGTGTCTTATCTCGGAAACGGTTTTGGAATTACCCAGATTGGAAGTCGAACATTGAAGATATAAATTTTTAGGTTGAATGTTGCAGATTCACGGAACTCAGGCATATAGCACAAGCACAAAAAGTATAACGTCCAGGGGCCCTTTACTTCACTTGGAAACTGAAGTTTTACAGCGTTACCATGTGCAGGGGCTCAAACTTGCAAAATAGAACATGTTTCACATCTGACGTACATTTAACTCTGATGAAATTCTGACGAAATTCAACGTACGAAAAACAGGCAGTGACAACCACTTGAAAAAGTGCGTCCTGCTTGGCCCCACACCACATAACGGGTTGTGTCGAGAGTACCATTGTCCTGGACTGTTATAACTACGAACAATCTTGCTCAATGTCAACATCCATTCAGCAAAAGGGACCTAATGTCGCGTACCAACAAGGCAAATCTGTAATATCCAACATAAAAATTTATATCTTCAATGTTAGACTTCCCATCTGGGCGATTCCAAAACCGTTTTGAGAAAATACACTACACTTCATGATTTTTGTACTACTACTACTAAAGACTACTTTAGACTACTACTAAACTACTAACTGTTTAAACACTGAAAAATCAAAAGTTGTTGTTTTCAGAAGAGGTGTCAAATGCAAACCCTATAAACTTTTTTTTAACAACGAAGTAATCGAAATAGTTCCAGGGTACAAGTACTTGGGAGTGTATTTCAAATATACTTGCAATTTCGCTGACCACACCAAGTCCGTTGTGAGCAGAAGTGGCATGTCGGGTGGGATAGTAAGAGGAATAATTAACAACGACAACATCACAAATTGGGATTGCATCAATAAATTGTACTCTAGTATCATTGTGCCAACTTTTACTTACTGCATGGTAACTTGGGGTCCAAAAAATATAAGGGAGTTGGAAAAGTGTCAGCTGAGTTTTTTCAAAAAACTCTTACATTTGAAATCTATTACCGCTGGTTACATTTTGCGAGTCGAACTACATTTGAGCAGAATCAATTATATTTTTGTAAAAGAGGTTCTCTGCTATCTGAAAAAAATTTATGAGATGTCGGATCGAAGACTACCATCGAGAGCAATGCATAGGCTGATTCATTTGCACAAACATAACACTGCTGCTGAACAATTTAACTGGTACTCATACTTTCAAAATTCACTTTCTCCCTATGACGTAGATCTAAAATTAGACAACAACCCAAAAATCACTAATGACCGAATAGAATCAATTTTGAATAAGATCCTTAAACTAGACAGTGACTCAGATTGGAACAGTATTCTTCTATCTGTCAAAAACCCGGAGTACAAGTTCCTGAATGTTATGCAGAAACCTTATGATCTCTGTAAGCGGGATGAACCTCTGTATCTGAAGAGATTCCACACCCAACTTCGGACATCACACGACTCCATGATCCAATTATACAGTAGGGGAGTTTCATACAGAGTGGATACAAGTAAACTATGCGGCATTTGCAATCTCCAAAAACACGAGTCCCTCGCTCACCTTCTTTTTGAATGCCCAATGTACAATGAGTTCAGGGGTGGTCATGGCATATTTTCAGGCTTTCAGGACCCGCGAGAGCTGCTTGCAACCACGGACAGAAGAATAATTATTTATTTGCACAATTATATTTTCAGCTGCCTGAGGTTGAGATCGTTTGCCCTGTCAGAGTGATTTTCTTTTCTCTTGTTCGTTTTCATGTTCATTTATTTAATTGTCTTGCTAAAAAACTGTATATAGTTTATAAGCAATAAATCTTATTCTATAATTCTATTCTATTCTATTCTACTAAACTACTACTTTTTATAACTACATAAATAAAAAAAATTGACAAATGGGGGTACGATGAAGTCGGTGCAATTTTGCAGCATTTTATGTATCACCCTGTAGAAGTTTTACATAAAGGTTCTCAACATTCACCTCTACAAGATAGGTTACAGAAACATTAGGCTAATTAACACAATAAACAAAATGGAAATATCGCACTCGGCAATCGGAGTTACTGTTCTTCAAAGTCGAACCATTTTTCCGATACCGACAACTTTGTTGTCCAGCAGTTTATATCTTAGAATAGTTTATATAGAATTTACCGTTTATGTATCATGCTTGACGTTTGTCAAAAGCGATTGGAAAACGCTGTTTGACACTTGAGCGCTGCTCCATTTCAAGCCCGAAGCTTCCATTCGCCGAGCATGAGGGGCAGACGAATCGTAAATAGCTTTTGAAGGGTGTTTTGAATTTTACAGAATTACTGTTCTTGATGTCTGTGCTATTAATTTAACGCTTTTTCTTCGCGGTAAGCATCATCCCGTCGTTTCGAACGACGCGATCAAATGAATAAGTAATCAAGAATTTGAAAGAAATAGCATTCATGAATGCGAGCAAGCTGACGTGAAGAAGTACTTTGAGACGCTACTGAAAAAACTTTCCTCCTAAGTAGACTTTTGGATCTGGCATTGATTCAAATAAACAAGAAACCGAAAGCAACAACAATTTCACGCAGAGACCATGAAATACCTATCCGCATTCCGCCGTAGGTAGGTATACAATATTTTTGTTTTCAATTATTTTTTCATGCATGCCCTAATTGCTGAAAAAAATAACAAATTGTACCATTGAAGATCAACAATGGTCTCAATTTCATGGGTGGTCAGCTTTATCATGCAAAACAAACAAAACTGGTACAGCACTTTGTGCGTGATGCTCACCAAAATTTCTTCCATGTACTTCCTATTTTGTGGCAGTAGTTATTTCTAAACACAGAATACTAAACGCGTACCTACTTATTCTAATTGATTAAAAGTCTAAAATTACTACTTGCATGCAGTTTTCCACATTAGCAAGCGCAAAGATTACATGCCTGCGAAGTGGGATAAAGCGAAAATTATATACTTACTGTTTTAAGTCGATAGCATTTTCCTTTCAAAGTGACAAATGATTTGACCCGATTCCGGTAGTTTATGGTACCTACTGCCATTGTCAGGTGGAGTGCATATACTTTAGAAAAAATCTGGGTAAATTAACCTCAATCATACGGTAGGTAGGTGACTTTCATGGGTGATTATGTTATTTTTGATCGACTGGATGCATGTGGAAGTCAATCAACTACACGGTAAAAAATCCGACTGAGTGAATTTCCAACTTGTCTGAGTGAAGTGATGTGAGTTAATTTTTTGAGTAAAAATCAACGAAAAATTGAGTGAATGTAAAAATTCTATCAAATTTGACAACTATATGATCATTTTTGAGTACTGCACTCAATTTCGATTGCATTAATTCAAATTTGATTCTGTTGTAATCAAATTTGATGCATTTCCTCGTCAAATTCGGTTCGAGGGACGTGAAGTTCGGCTCTGCATCAGTCGTTGGTTGTGAGCCGGCAGCGTCGCTCGTCGAAGAAAACCAGTCCGGGTAAGTGAAAAATTTCATTTATTATCACTCAATATGATGCACTAATAGATCTATATATCCCATTCATCTTTTAAACCCAGCACTGGGAGTTTTTGCACTAAAAATGTAGTGTCAAGCTGAGGGGCACGCTTAGTACGACTGATAGCATCCGATGAAAAGTTTTGGCGCAAAACCTTACGTAAAATCATCGGAGGTTATCAGCCGTACCTACCTATCCCTCCGGCCTGAGTCTCATCAGCACTCCCAGCTCATTCGATGATCAAACAAGAGATGAATTTAGATTTAACTAGTACAAAATAGATAAGCCGTCTTATATTAACATCAATGTCCTCCTGGTGCATGTGGGTAATGGAGTGTGGTAAATTTTTGTTGTTGATACCTTATACTCATTTTCGAGTCAATTCACACAATTTTGAGTTGAATTGCCACAAATTTGAGTACACTTTACTAAATTTTGAGTCAGCCACGCTCAATTTTGATTGAAAGTGCCTGTATTCGCTGCTAGCTGCCTGGCATGGCAGCCATTATGCTGGTCAGCAACCAGCAGCGGTACGGTTTACTTTGCAACAGGAAACAGCAGGTTTTGACTTTGACTTTTTGTTTTTGACAGGTGAACTGCATGTCACAACTGTTTTCTCCATTGGTCCACCAGATGGCCTTCAGAGGGTCGTCAAAAGTACAATATGGTCAAAGGTCCAACACCTTCCCCTAATTATTGTCAAATTCTCAACATTAAACGCAAAAACATGACACCCATACATTTCGCATAAGGGAGTGGTCCGCTATGTGCGTTCGCCAAAAAAGTGGTAGGAGTCGACATCAGCGCTCAAGGTGACGATTTACGAAACTAAATAATGCCTATTCATTCTGTTTTCAATAGCTAGATGTTGCTACTTGACTGAATGCACATGGTGATTCCGCTATGTGCGTTCGCCGGGAGGAGTCGACTCAGCTCTCAAAGTGGTGATTTACGAAACTGAAGGATGCCTATTTGTGTTATTTTCGGCTGCGAGATGTCGCTACTCGACTGAATGCACATAGCGGATAGGTTCAAAATATTGTCATATTGATATTGTAAATTGATTCACTTTTATTTGCGGCATTTGATTTATTTTAAATAAGCATAATTTTTTTGGAATAATTATGTATTACCTATACTGACATCTATCACTTTTATTAGTTTTCTACTGCTAGGTACTGTATTATTCGTTTAGTGTATGAAATATTGGTTTCCTTTGTTGCATTTAATACATGTATTTTTAAATTATTGTCACATTTTTTTAAATATTTTTGGTTTTGGGTTGTTCAAATTTTTGTTCAATAATGTTGTGTATAATTTATACATTTAGGTACTTTTACAATAATATATTACACTAATTATGTTTTAATAACATGTCACAATAAAAATGTCCTAAATAAATGCCTGAATAAATAAAAACCTGTTTTTTTTGTCCAAATTGAAAATAATCAAATTTGATTCATTTAATTATAATCATCAATAATGATCTCTTTGAAATAATTTTTGCATCAATATTGAGTTATGATACATACTCACCTTTGTGTCAATTGCGCTCAATTTTGAGTGTAAAAAAGCTTGAAAGTACTCAATATTGATTAACAGGAAGTAACTCAAAAATACAGAAATGTACTCAAAAAATTTGAGTTGAATTTTCACTCAAATCTGCGTGGACCTGGATTGAATCACTTTTGAGTCCGGTTTGAGTTAAATTTCACTCAAAATTTTTTACCGTGTATATTTTAACAAACACACTAAGGAGGAAAAGTGTGCTAGTTGAACAAGAAATTTGGATTTTATTTATTGCGAAAAGAAGCATTGTACTTGGAGGTAATGAGATTTCCTTTTTAGATGCAGTTTATGCGTGATGAAAGTCTATAATGCCGGGTTCATATATACCAGATTTAAACAATAACGCCTAAAACCAGGCCAATTTCACAAGCAATCAGTTGTCACCCAGGCGCTTAAGCGTTACTCCTTACGTCTTATCTTGTACGTCGTGTAAGATAACACAGCTGTTAGTAACTATCAGGTCTTGTTCGCTTCTAGTGTTATACAGGCGTGCAGGATAGGAATAATAATTGCAGTGTTCCTGAACATTTTTTATTGTTTTACCACGAGTTAACATCGCTTATTAAAAAAATGCCGGTGCAGCCAAGACAATTGATAATTGTTTCAAAATTACAAAGTGCACTTAATTAGTCCCGAGGAATCTTCACAGAGCGATATATCTCATTTATTTGCCGCGGATGAAGATGGAACAGTTACTTGCAACGCTTCAGTGGGCTGCGGACCATCGCCAGTAACATTTTCTTGGTTTTCTTGAACGGAAGGTTCGATCGAATTGCCTTGCGCAAGGACTTCTGGAACGGCCGTCGAGGTTACGGGAAGTGGTGAACTTGGAGCGATTTCTTCCCGATTTTCCACGACTGACGTGGCCAGGACCTGCTGAAACGAAACCGAGGGAGTGATGTCGGGACACCGGTCAATGTCCATTGGCAGTTTTAAAGGTCTGCAGCCCTTCACTGCGAACGTGACCACGACTCGCGAATCTTGAACCGTGGCCACTTGAACTTGAGTTTCCGTCACGGTTACTGTCGGGGCGTACAAGCCTAAATATTCGCCCCAGCCCAAAGGCGTGACTTGGACGGAAGCTTCTGACGTTCTTGCTATTCTGTCGTCCAAAGAATTATCAAAGAATCTGAACAAAATCATTTGTTAGCTTTTAAATGAAGTATAAGTAGAATAGTTATTTCATACTTACGAAAGCCGTGAGAGATTCGGGAATTTCAAGTATCGAACGCTTCTGCAGGGCGGCAGGGAAGCATCGATTTGCACGCATGACGATGGTACAAGCGAAGTGACTACTTTAGGCACGATTACGGTTTTCGTGTAAGCACCACCAAACAGTCTCGCGTTTTCGTCGTCCAAATTTCTACCGAATACACAAAGGCAAAGCCCAGAAATGCAAAAATAGCTTAATAACAGTGATTTCATCATTTCGCCCTGTTTGCACTTTAGCAGCCGCTGAAGAACTAACGTGAGGAAGGTCAGGGTTGGAGTTTTATCAATTTACCTAGCGGTTTATCTTGGGAATTTGTTTTTTTTCTTCTATCTCGTTCAATGCTATCACCCAAGAATGCTTTTATAGCCATGTTCATGTCCGTAAATTATTTTAGGGTGCCCACCTACCTAAGTATAGATATCTGTAGTGTAGATTACGTTAAAGTGGTCAGTCATATACAAAAATGCAAAATTAGTCGCTTTTCATGTCAAAATTATGTATGAAACCACTGAGAAATATAAGAAAACAACAGTGTAGTCAAACTGTCGTATTATGAGGGTGAAAAAGCTCAAATCATGGCTTAAATGGGTACTTCTATATGGATATGGCCATTATGTCCAAAGTAGGATATAGGGGCTTTCAACTGTTCTGTGTATGAGTGTGTGTGTCACCTAAATATGTTTTGGAGAGCAATTATCATTTTTAATTCAACGGGTGGTCAAGCGACGAACCTGCATAACAAATGGTGGAGGCGCTTAGCATCTTGTTATCTTGAGTATAAATGGCGGAGGGTACGCATAATTTTCAAGTCAAAATCAGAAGACTAGTGCAAAATTGAATTATTCTTGATCAATTACACCTACATCAATTACACCTATCCAGGTGCAAGATCTGAATTCAAGTGGAAATCGTGCAGGTTTAAGTCGCAACAAGTCGTGCAAACTAAAGTTTCGTACGCATTTTTCAACTTCGTAAAGCCATATAATCATACCCTTTTGAAAGTGAGTAGATATAGGTAGCTGAAGGAACTTTGTGCTTAGTCACTGCATGAGAAGTGGATCGCAATAACAAGTAGAAATGAAATGAAAAATACACACCGCCATAAAAAAATTATTCTTTTTTCTATGCAATTATCACTCATAACCATACAACACAAAGAAATCAAAGAATAATGTGAAAAATATAATCAAACTGAAAGTACGGCGGCGTTTCTATGGTGCCTGCAGAATTTTTAATACACCTAATGGGTCTAATAGCAAGTTCTGGTATACCTATGCTTCGCCATTCAACCCACTTACCTACCATCTGACTTATATTCCTTTGTTATTCCATTGTTTCAGATTTTTACTATAAAAACAAAAGTATTGAAAGTCCAAACAGACAATGGCTAATGTTCCGAATAATGGCGTAGTATGAAGTTACTGGCCTGCGATACGAGTTACTTCACTACACGGATGCTCATTATTGTCCGGCTGGAGAGTCAGATGAAATTTTTAGTGGAAATGGACTTTTCAGGTCACAATTTAAACGAATTTCAGTATCGTGCTGTTTTCTGCGAAGCATTCAAAAAAAGCAATTACTTTGAATTCAATCAAAACTGGGTTGCAGATGATGATGGCGATGGAAATGTGAATATATTAAAATGTGGGTGAGTATAATATGTTTTTGTATAAAAATACCGATGCGTAATAATACAGGATAATGTACGAGTAATTGATGGTTAATTATACAGACAAAGGTAAAGATACCATTAATAATTCGCTGAAGGAAAGTTGGAGTTGGCAAAGAAGAAAGAGAAATAAAGGCAGAGGCCAGGTAAGCATATCATAGTCTCTGAGAATGTGGAATAGGAAAACTGATCCGGAATTGAATAAGTGATTATCGAAAACAATGGGGCTCGCGGCTACCTGTTTTTGTGCATTCATTATTCCATTACGCAGGTGTTTATTAATGTTATTAGGCAATTTACTCGAGATTGAATATCTAGCTCATGTGCTTTATTTTCAATGAGAGCTTTGATTTGTTTTCACTTTTTTTCTTCTTTGAAACAATAAGAACTTGAAGCGAATCAAGCGCTCAAGTCACGTTATAGCCAAATTCTAAGTAAATACCTATAGGTACATATACAGGGTGAGTTTTCCAAAACCTACCAGTGGCTTATTTTCTAAACCTAAGCGAGAATAAGAAAATGCAAAAACAGGTCAATTTTTATATCGAGGTTTTTTTTTTTCAAGTGTAAACCACATTTGTAAAATCATCCTTCTAACCCCTAGCGGCGACCCTTGAATTTTTTTAAATGGCACTACCCTACTTGTGATACATCATTTGTTAGGAAATTTGATAAGAAATTTAGTGAAGTACTTGTTATTACATAACAAATGATGTGTCACAAGTAGGGTAGTGCCATTTAATAAAACTTAAGGGTAGCCGCTAGGGGTTAGAGGAATGATTTTACAAATGTGGTTTACACGTAAAAAAAACGTCCCCTCGATATAAAAATTGACCTGTTTTGCATTTTCTTATTCTCGCTTAGGTTTAGAAAATAGGCCACTGGTAAGTTTTGAAAAACTCACCCTGTATATATATTTCAAAGTGAGTTCAAGTACCGTATAATCAAAAACTTCCCTCCTCTAGGCAGGCTGTGGTCTGGTCATTGGCAGGCAAACGAGGCTGATTTTGGCCACGCCACAGCCTGCCTAGAGGAGGAAAGTTTTTGATCATACGATACCTACCAAGAGTACCAAGTAATAGTTTATTTTTGGGTTCCAATTCTTTTTTGGCAAAACTCTATATAACCCTCACTATACATATAATAGCAATTCATGTAGTGAGGGCATAATGAGAAGATTAGAGCACGAGCTCGAGCACAAGGGAATATTTTGAGCTCGACGCGTAGCGGAGGAATTTTAAATTCCCGCGATGTGTTTTAATCTTCATTACTTTTCTATGCCCGTGGTACATGCAACGTTTGATTTTATTTTGGGGCCCTAAAACGGTAGAAATTGCTGATTATTTTCTTCAAGGCTTTATGACGTCATAGTTGTACAATTGTACAGGCTACGGGAAGGCTGTTGTTATGACTGCATCAAGCATCCTATTTGTTGGTGTTGCTATAGAGAGTTGTTTACGTTGCTAATGGTTTTTTTTACAAACAATTCAGTTTTTTCAACTTCGAGATAAGGATTGAAACCGTTTATTGTAAAGAAATTTCCAACGAATTCGAAGCCGCCCAAAACACACTGATACCGGAAAAGTCGAAGGACTTGTACGAGAAAGAGTACTTGAAATTTTGTAACAGGCGGCGCGACGTGCAAGAAATGGGATCACTTGTGATGAAAAGCTCATCCTTGCCTATTTATTTCAAATGGTAAGAAATTTACATCCAAATGTTAAAATTTACTAATAAGGTGCATTCTTTTTATAAAGTCGAAAGTTCAAGCCCTCATCGCTGTGGTGTGCATACTTCAAACTCAAACAGATGCTGAAGGTGAAGGAAAATCTTGACGTGACAAACTTCCTCCTGAGTCACGGAATTCATGAAAAGCAATTCTGTGGAGGTTCAAATTCTCGGCATCAGGGAGCAGCACAACAAAAAAGTCGAATCAAGTCTGCATAGTTGGAGTTTCCCACCATTTTTCAGTCGGGCGTTATAAATTTCCAAATATTCTTCCAGCCGTTGTCACCCGAGAGGGTTTCACACCCCCGTTTTGCCCAGGACGACCCGCTTTTATTGCAGGAATCCACTCAAAAATTCATCCCTGCTCGGGGATCGACTTTTTCTCAAAAATTTTGACTCATATCGATAGTAGATTGGATTTGGGATTGGGGGGATTGGCGCCGTGTGAACTTATTTCCAAAATCGACACGGCTTAGGCTTTTCAACGGAATTTTTTCAAAATGAAATTTACACCTTCCATGAATTTGAACTGCAGTGCAAACTTCGACATGTGGTGATCCCCACGAAATATTCATATAAGGTGCAGTTAGGCTGGGAATGGAAGTTGGGAAAAAGATTGAATAAATTTTTGGGAAGAAAACTTGCGGAATTGGAACCACTATTTTTCGAGTTTTCCTCTCTTGTATAAAACTCCAAATTTCCCAACTTTTTATCCCGCGTGAACAGATTTTCATCTTTTTCTCTAAACAAGAGATAACATAACTGGTCCTTGAACATTTTCCAACAATTATATTTCCAATTTCTCGGAAATTTTTCAGTTGAAAATGTAAAAACCGGCCTGGGTTATCAAGACCTGACTTGAATGATGGAGCTTAAGATGAAGCTCTAATTGACGATTTTTACCATTAGATTTTTTGAAAAAAATCCATGGGTTCCTGGATACTAGATACAGGAAAGTTTTGGGGACATACAACCGATTTTTTTCATCAAAGTTGCACGCCCTATTTCAATTGGAGCCGTACATGTTCCATCGAGTCTTTGGCGGGTACTCTTGTGGCAAACCAAATTCGGTTGAAATCCGTTCGATACTTCTCGAGTTATTTAGCCTCAAGGTTTTTATTTTGACAGGTTATAACTTTTGACAGATGACAGATATGTCATAACTTTTACTTATTTTGAATAGAGTTTTCCAAGGGCTTCAGGATAAGCTATCAAAACTCAAAATCGTTGCATCAAAATTTCCTGTACTCTTTGACAGTGACATTTTACGCTGACAGATCACGTTGAAAATTTTATCTTCTCTTTTCTACCATAAACCCTACGTGCATACCGAATTTGGTCGAAATCGGTTAGATGATTTAGAAATAAATCGGGGGGTTAAAAAAACCTGACATACATATCATACTTACGTACGGACATACACACAGAACGACCGACACGGAATTTTTCTTGTTTGTTTTACAGATCTCGACATTTTAGCATACGGGGAGTCCAAAAAACGAATAACATTTTTTTATGTTTTCTTTTTCGCGATTAGGTACCTTCTCATTTTTTGAAGAACTTGATGAGAAGTAGAAAAAGTCTCTTGGTAGCTCAGAAACGTGGGTCTTGGAGTTCAGGAAAATAAACAAAAACTGAAATCGGTCGAAGTAACAAAGTTCGATATGCGGCAACCAAGGTGGTGGTGGAGCCATGAAACCTAACTTGAAAATAAGAAAAACAATAGACAAAATTAGGTCCCAAGTTTCATGCAAATCGTTCAACTGATTGACCTATTTCATTAATCAGAGCTGGGTGGAAGATACACATTTTCTGTCCGAAAAAAAGAATCAAATATTTATATAATTGTCAGATTTTCAAATCATTTCAATGCGCGATCGCAGGTTGCAAATATCAGTATTTTCTTCTTGCTGCAAGTCTCCTCAGTATCAAAACTCAGCCACAGACCAGTCCCGACCTTTGTTTAATTCTACCTTCAAAGAATCAAAGAAGGTTAGATTGAAATGAAATATGGGTTCCCTTACAGCTGAAGGCCGAAGTCTAAAAGCTCGAACCGCGAGTGCAGGTGGAAAAGCATGAGCTTAACTACTATCGGCGTTACGGCGTGGTCAAAGAAAAACGCTGAAGCGTTATGAAGCATTGGAACGTAATATTTTTAATGATTGAATGTATTGTGAACACTCGTGAGTAGCGCAATTAATGAACTTCAAAAACTGGAACCTGTGAAAAAAAACAGTTGTCAAAACGTCACTATAATTGTTTGCCAAATGCAAAGTTTCAAATTAACACCAGAAAATTATTCCACTCATGTGTATGTAGTAGTTTATATAGCAATAAACTTTATTTATTATTCATTTATGTCAACACAGGTAATTTGCAATAGGTCCATCAGGGATTCCGTATAGCGGCCAAGATGGCAAAGGAGCTGATAGCTGGATTTGTAAGATCTGTCATAGCCTGAGCCTCTGATTCAGCATTTTTTTAGTCTTGCTGTTAACAAGATTGTAATTCGCTGGAGACTTCGACTTTGGAGTAAGCTACAAACCTGTACAATTGGCGGAGGAGCCGTTTGAGAGCTTGCCGGATTGCAAGCTTATGGACTTTTTCAAAGCTATCTCAATCAGACGAAAGTTGAGAATGTAAAGGGTGATCACGCGAGAACTCCCCCTCCTCATAATGGAGGTTTCCCCTTTGAGATATTTTGAAAAGTAAAACACTTATCTTGAACAATTTTTCCCTAACTCATAGTATACAGCGTGTCGCAAAAAACTTTTTTTGTTGAGCTACATCCTGTATAGTCGAACTGCAATCGTAGTTTTTTCGTAGTCAAAAAGTTCACAAAAATCCCATGATACTGACCTAAACTCACGATTATTTGGCTAGAAAATTTCAAAATCTGGTTGAATTTGTTTCTAGAGGAGATAATTTCTCTTGAAGCTCGAATATAGGCCTCGCACTATTAAAAAAAATTGTGGGCCAAAACTCAGATTTTTTTAGCCAAGTAAACGTAAGTTTAGTATCATGGGATTTTTGTGGATTTTTTGACAATTTGCCTTCTAAAATGACTCAACACTGGTATATATTTGTATTCAGAATGCAAAACTGAATCGATTGCAGTTCGAATATACAGGGTGCCCCCTCAACAAATTTTTCAGCTTTGAAATCTACTAAGAAAATTGCTTGGGAAGAGTTTTTCCTATTTCAAATTATCTTATAGGGGAAACCTCCAGTATGCGGGGAGGATTCTCGCGTAATGACCCTATACATAGGTATTTCCGGTTGAAGATTATTTACAGCTGACCGGATCATCCTCAAATGCATTATGAGAAAACTTCATGTATGTACCTAGTCGTATTTACCTACGATCTCAGCCCTAGAATTTTCTAGAATTTATTTCTGGACACCTGTAAAGACCCAGTGGGATCCCTATAAAACTAAGAAAAGTTCAGAGCCTCGTCTCGTCTTACACATTGTCATTTGAAGGAACAAAAATGTATATCATTTACAATAAGTACCAAACTCTTCTTCACGTTGTAAATGCAGTAGTAATAATAATGTACAGGGCCGGCGTTAGGGTATGGCGAGCGAGGCGACCGCCCCGGGCGCCAAACTTTGGGGGGGGGCGCCCGGGCGCCCTTTATCTCTCTAATATCTGGTAAAAATTTCGCTTGCAGCGCTTTTTTACTTACAATTTGTGCAATTTTCAATTATTATCAACAATACTGTTATAATTTGAAGAATCATCTTCGCTCAAATCGCTTGAGGTGCTATTTTTTTATTCATAAAAGAGCGTATTACAGAACTTCGTCTTGGGGGCCGAAATCTGGAACGCCGGCCCTGGTAATGTAACTTTTAAATTGGTCCTGAGATCTTGAGAGTACACTTGTGAGAGATCGAATGGAGTACCTATTTGATCGAGTCAGGCAGGTTTCCTAGAACACATCTTTTGCTGGACTTTCAGAAAAATAGGTTGGGGTCATCATATTCTTCCATTATACTGGAATTAATGGAACATTACTGAATTCACAACATTAATAGGATATATCTACTTTTTGAGATAGAATAAACAATGAACGTTGCATCTAATCCGTACGTGATTACATAAATATTACTTTCTCAAATTTAATCGTTGATTCCATCTAGCTAGAGTAATGAAATCAAAAGTGACAAAATTATCATAGTTAATCGCAAATTAATTATACCTATTCCTACTAGGTAATTTTACATGTCATCGCCGGAATGGAAACCTCACTGATCCATTTTTGCCTGTAGTTCACGCGCGCTCCTTTTCTTCTGCTAGCGCGGAGACATATTTTTCTTCCATTTAAATTACCACAATTGCTCACGTCAGTCCGTCCAACCGTGAACTGCTTTGAATTCAACTGTCACAATAAAATCGTAGGTACCTATGTACATGCAGTTTGCTTTCATGAAAAGCGACATCCCAAACATTTTCTAATCTGCATCTGCCGCACCACTTTGCGGAAGTTATAAAGAAGTTGCGCGCCGAGCACCAGCGATCAGTTGCTTCTGCACAAATGCCGAGTGCGATATTCCGATATCCGATCCTCCTCAACCATGCGGCTTTTGTTTCTTCTCGTGCCGTTCTTGGGCGCCCGTGCCCTGGACTTGTATAGAGAGTGCGGCAAATTATTCAACCCCAACAGCTACATGGCACATTTACCCTCACTTTCCCTGCCTTACATGAGCGACGTACAAATCCCCAACAACCAGGAACAAATCAAACCGTCGCCGGTGATTTCCACCAAAGTTATCAATGTGGTGACCAAATACGTCTATAAGAACCCGGTGTGCGTCAAAGTGAGTGGTAAAAAACCGGCCTGTCAATCCTTGACCCACAAAAACAAAATGGAATACTTGGTGACCAAAGAGTATTTCGTCAAGGGTCGAAGTTCGCGCCAAAACGCCATCGAAAACGACGTCGATTTCGAACAAGAAATCGTACCGGTGGAAAGCAGCGAAGAGGCTCACAAGTTTTCCGACAAGCAACCCCAGAAAACGCCCGCGTTGACTCGTGAAAAGGTCAAAGAAATGCTCATCGAAGACCGTCTCGACCAGCTGGAGACGATCCTTCCGCATTACACCCGGCGAAGAGTTTACGAAACTTCAACTATAACCGTCACCAAAGTTCGAAGCAACAACAGGGCCACGGCTACCCTCCTAGTGAAGAACTGTATTCCGCAGGGCTACGATTTGTGTCCTCCGAAGGCCAAGAAGCGGAAATCGAAAGTCGCCCAAACCACGGACGACGAATCCGAATCACTTCATTTCTTCGGGTGAGAGTGCTGACAGTGAAATTCAGTGCATCAAGAAAATGATTTCCTATGATATTAGGCTGTTTTGTTATGTTAATGTTATACAGCTTGAAAAAACTATTGCACGAAAACGTCCGCGAAATTGTTTTGCAAACACCATAAGTGAGGAGTAGTTTATCGCAAAAAAGATTTACAGCAAAATAACGATGTAAGTATAGGTAATTAAAGTGGCAAAAAAGCTGCAATTTTTTTCCGAAAAAACAGCAAAAAGTACAGTTTTGCACTTCAGCACAATAATTATCAAAATATCTAATTTGGCAGATCAACTCAAATCAAGCAAATCAGATAGGTATCAGTGTAGGTAAGTAAGTATACACAAGGTATCTCAAAATCGCATTCCAAGTCCAGAGCCCAGAGCAGTATATACAGGGTGGCCCATCAAAAACGAAACAGACAGATTTTCGGGCATTCGCCCCCATTTTTTCGAAATAAGTCCGGACAGGTCAACTTTGTTTTCAAAGGGGACATTCGACTGCTATTAATTTAACCGTGGAAATTCACCCCCATAGTCAGGGTGGCAGCCTTCTCGAGAATTTTAAATGACAATTGGGGTTGAGTGGTACATCATTTCAAAGCTGGTTCAATTGTCTTTATAGCGGTGTTAATTTTTGTTTTCGATTCGATGCAAATTTTTCAAGATAATGCTAATTTCATAGTGTTTTCGGAGGGTTACAGCCCCTTCAAGGAGACTGGCTCGTTTGACGAACCCATGACGAAGCTTATGTCCGTTCAGTTAATATATTACAGTATACAAACAAGTGAGGTCAAAAGTGCCCGAAACTTTGTCTGTTTTGTTTTCGGTGAGCCACCCGGTAGAATCCACTCAAGAACACGAGAAAAATATTAATGTGAATTGATTTTTTGAAAATTATATATCTTTGAAGATAATTATGTCGTGGTCAAAGGGTGAAATTTTACCCCCTTCTATTTTTGTCATTAAAAGTGAATTTGGCGAACTTTTTGTGATAGACTGATCAATAAAAAATATCAACTAGTGGGTGTGCACTGAATTTCTGTTAACGATACAGGATGAATCATAAATCACCAATTGGAACACACAGGGGTCCGGCTAAATTTCCGGTATAGTGGAGGAAAGCATTCACCGGGTCGTTGTTAAGCCTCGATCGTTGCAGAAATAGGTCGACGTTAAATAGACGAGAAAAAAATCACAAAAATCCAGTTTTCTTCATTAATGCCTGTAGAACACTCTATTGGTTCCTGAAATATTTAGTTTAGAACAAGATATACCGTATGTTCGTTAAATGATGAATTAGGGCAGGCTGTGAACTTTGAAACGTATGTCCAAAATGTATTCCATGACGACGGCTCACCATGTTGACATCAAATTTGAGTGATTATTGATAAATTCACGCCTGTAGCCTGTACTTCCATAGCCTGCCCTAATTCATGATTTTAACGAACATACGGTAATAGAAAAAAATTGGAATTTTTAAAAGAAAATACAAAAAAGATGATACGAGATCAGTTGATTCGCGAATTGTTATTGTCAATTTGTAGCTGACTGATCAATGAAAATGCTGGTTTATCTGTCAATAGTGGAAAAATGATGGGTCTAGTTACAGATTTCAGGCATTTTTTTGTGGTTAAATGACTAGCATGCAGCATGCAGCAGGAAAAAGTTCGGTTAATCTGCAATTAGCCTGATCGCTGATGATCATTTTTTTGTGGAACTGACGGTTGGTATAGAAAATCAGTGCTTATGCATCAGTGATTGATCATTTCAACTGGTCAGTCCATCATAAAAACTTTCCCACAATGATGAAAATAGTGGGCAAAGAATTTCAATCCTTTGACGGGGGAGTCAAAGATATGGGCGGGCATATCTTAAAAAATGAACGTGATTAATTTCTCTGATTATTACATACAACGCCCTTGATTAATAGACCTACAATGATAATATTCACTATTCACTTATCTAAACCCCACTGTCAATAGCAATGACGGAATAAAATGAATTTAAACAACAAAATCTGACAGCTGTCACTTTGGACTTCTTTTTGTAATAATCATCAAAATATCACTCGTGCTCGAGATTTTCCCAGATAATTTTGACTAAGCGTTTTCCTTGGGCTGGTTGTCTCTAGATAAATGCTTTTCTCCTACGGAGTCGGACATTTATCACTACAACCAGTACTCGCTGACCAGCGATCGCCTGGCCAAAATTATCGTGAAAATCTAAGCATTTGTGATATTACTGTTGAAGATTTCTCACGAGTTCTTGAGTTGATCCCATAGGTATATCGTTCTGGGACTCGAAACACGATATTTTTGAGACACCTTGTATTTATCTATTTTGGTTTAACAATGGACACTTTTCGATCTTGAAAGCGGTGTCGAGAAGGAGCATTATGTTGAACCGCATTTTAACCAATAGAAACCATTTATTCCGAGATTTATTCCTAAGCGAATGTCAGCTGGGAAATGTCACTTGCCAAACATCGAGTTTTAGCAGCTAGAATTTTGGATTTCCGAGTAATAATCAGGACAAAGTATATAAAATAGTATGGATTACACTACACTCGTTTAATGAGACATATTGACACGTTCGCTCATTTGGAGCACTCCGCGCAAGCTCGTCGTGCCCCAAAACCAGTCGTGTGACAATATTGCGTCTTATTAAACCCGTATAATAATAGGCTATTGTTTAACTTTCTGGCTGTTGTACCTACTTAAGTTTTTTCGCGGTAGTTTTGTCCTGTCTTTGCTTGTTTGAGAGAAAATTTTCTCGCTGTGATGTTTGATCGCCTCAAAATATCGGCAAGTTTTTATACCTACATACTTATCCTATACCTAGCAGGTATTCTAGGTAATAGATAGGATTTAGTGCAGAATAAACGTAATTTATTGCAATCACACAAATCTAGCAAATCACTGCTGTTACCATACTATAGTATTATTCTCACAAAGTGGATAACCATTGCTGTACCTGACAATTTTCCGTATTAGCTACATCTTGTAAGCCTTACAGTACTACAGTTATGGTTAATTGTGTAATGTTAACATTTTCCTCGTGACGAGACGTCGATTATGGCGCAAATATCGGTTATAATAGCCGTTATGATAAGTGGCACTTAATTGTTAAGTCCAGTGCTAATAATTATTAAGTAGTAAGAAAAAATTAAAGAATAGGTAGTTGTATAAATTATTTATAGAAAAATGTGCTTGTAGATTACTATGGTAGTGTGCCACTGTGAAGAGTTGATGATATTTTTGATATAATGACAATGTATGTATTAGGTAATGCTGGTGTGATAGACGAGAGGTACCTGTAATTTAATGTAGATAGGTAAATTGTACGACAATATTGAAGGAATTTTTTAAATACTTTCAACGGGACTTCTGGACTTTTTCTTAATAAAACACGTTGATTTTCAGCTGAAAGATGAAACCCAAAAAAAAAGCTGAAAACTAACGTGCTTTATTCCGAAAAAGTCCAGAAATCCCGTTGAAAGTAAATTAAAAATTAAATAATGGATGTTATTCACAATCAACACCATATTGAAGAAACTTCTGTCATTCGTGTTTATTAATATGTAATGATGATTACTGACTTTATGCCATCACATTTCACATTCAACGTTTAACATCTACCTAACGTTTATAATTTAGCGAAGCAGATGCGCATATCACAGATTCAAGAAACGATTTACGGCTTTGCCAGCTTTTAACTGAACTTGACTGGCTTACCTCCGATTCCACAAAACCTTTATAAACAAATTTCCTTTATCACTCTCATAGTAACTAAGCAACTGGCCACGCTATTGGCGAGTGCATAGCAACTATCAGAGTAATAAAGTTGATCCGCTCATAAAAATCCGGTGGAACCGGAGGTTAGGCGTTTAATACTGAATTAATTAAATAATTGGGGTTATCAAGGGCAGCGTTTTAACTTGACTAACTTATTAAATCATAAACGTTGAACTGTAAACTCGACTTTAAAGCTGCAGCCGCAAATATTTGAGGAACAATCAGTGATACTCCTCTTTGTTGCGAAAAAGTGTTGTTCAGCTGCGGATTCCTCCAGAATTTTTGGAAAATAAGGTAGAAATAAAAGTATTTGACCTACTTACAGATCCTTTATTGAAAAAGTAATTTTCATTAGATAACTTTTTTTGCAAAAAAAGTAATTTGACTATCTATTGATACATTAAAGGCGAAATTGAGGATCTCCTTGAATGCATAATATTTGATTATCAGTATTATCACAATAAGGGGCTGAACGAAAATTTCAATTTAAATAGCATGGTTTTCAGTATAATTTTCTACAAAAATTGATGAAGCAGCTAAAATTATGGGTTCAATTGATTGAAGGTTTGATGTGTTTTGTATGTCGTTCCAATATCTTGAGCAAAATCCTATTTGTGTAAGTAGGTACAACACTTCGGAGATTGGAAGATAAGAAGGAGGAGTATCTACTTACCTACTTATTGTGTATGTACTTTGATATTTGCAAAGGCATTCTAGAAAATGTTGAATGCCTGATTTCAAAAAAGTTGAAATTTTCACAATTTAATTGAATGTTTCTGTAAATAAATGATTATTCTAACATAAATGTTTTGTTTTTTGCCACAATTTTACTTTTACACTACTTCGGAAAAACTAGTAACTAAGGGCCTGTAAATTTGAAGCCTGAAACATTCATTTTATAGGTGCAGACATGCTAGGGAACAATTTTTTTTTCAATTTCCCGGGAATTTTTAGGTTAGAAATATAAAACTTGCTTGGGTAAAATATCTTATGTATGGCGATGACCAGCCCTTGACGCTGTCGGCGCGGCGCGGCCGATCACTATCCGGGCACCCGATACCGCGCGTAATTTTCGATGTCGGCTCTAAAAAAATCATAACTTGATAACCGAAAGATATTTTGCGACGTCCACTTCGCAAAAACTTCCTTGGGGTATTCTCTACGTACTGTCTCGTATATGTATGAACTTATTTTGAATGATTGATATAGGTCCCCACAGGTCAAAGTTTTGGTGTCGGTATCTCTTGCATTTCGGACTTCTTGGTGGTTTTTGCTGTTTAAAGAGGTAGTTATCAAACTTGAGACAAAGAAATTTGGCGTGGAGGCTCGGAAATGATTCTAAATTACAGAACTGTAAAAATCTGCGCTCTACCTCCAGTGGTTTTTGAGTTACGACAGGTTGAATGCAAAACATCATGAACTTTTGAAAACCAAAGAATTATCAAAATTGAGGCCCTGGGGGCCTTAGAGTCGAAATTTCGAGGTGCCAACAGAGATTTTCATATTCAGCGCGATTTGTATACCCCAAAATGTCTTGTTTCCCAACTGATATATGAAATGCCCTTTGAATGTCACTTTTCAGGGATCTAGCCTAGTCTAATAGATTCAAGTAGTAGGAGTGGTATATTTTCGGCATGCCCATGGTAGGGTGCATTCGGCATGCCGATTGTACCCCACGGGTAAGTTTCGTCCATTACAATACGTCTCTGGTTTGACTCTAAATGTCAAAAAAAAATCAAACAAAGACAGATCGAAATGCCATTGATGAAGGTGATGTGACAAAAGCATTGACAGCGTTTTTCAAAAAAGGAATCTCTTGTTCTGAAGTGAGTTGTACGTACCTACAGCATTAAGCGACGAACGGCTTCCGCCTCATCCCTCTAAGCAAGCGAACTCGTCCGCTAAAGATTCATTTTGCGTACTTGTTACATAAAATACTTTTAATTTAGTCAGCGTCATCCTAGATAGCATCAAAGAAGAGAATTTTTGGCAGATAAATTGATACCCAAGTTCACCTCTTTGCTCTCCCGCACCTCAACTTAAAGAGATGGAATTCTCTTTCTGAAAACAATTTCTTTGAAATTTTCAGCCCCTCTCCCATTAATTTAGATTATTTCAGGGAAAAAACGGGGGTTTTGAGAAATGTGAAAAATTTTTGTCCAGGAAGATAATGTTCTCTTCGATGCTGTGGAGGGTGACGTGACTGCATTTAAGAAAACTGAGAGGTCAAGAATATTAAATTGGATACTCAGAGAATTTTACAAGGGGAGTGGGGTTGAAAACTTTATAATTTTTTTTTCAGAAAGAGAAATCAATTGTGTTCAATTTGATGTATCGCAAGATAGGTGGTGTCATTTGTCATTTGAAATTTCAAAGTTGGGCTGGGTGAGGGCGAGGGGGTTGAAGATATGAATTCGCCAATGTATATTTCAGATGTCCCCCTCGATATAGAAATCGACCTGTTTTTGTTCGAGGACATCTCCACTTGGAATCGGGAGTTATTGCAGGTGGATAGTTTTCGAATGATCACCCAGTATATGTTTTGGTTCTGATACGTGTCCATTATTCAACTGAAGCCTCACCGTAGTATTATAGTAGGTATGAATAAAGTACTGTGGGACAATTTAAAAATCCAACTAAGGACTCGACAGTAGAGGTTTGCTCTACTGTTCATTCTAGGTGACTGACGAATCTACCCCATGCTACTGCCGAAAGCACCCCGCTAGTGGGTACTTTTAGCATTTCGTATCTTTGTCGGAATTTTTTTCTCAATGTTAAACAGGTCGATAGTATTTTCTGTAACTTTGGTAGTAGATATTCCATGGTTAGAGCTGCATGGTGTCAAAATTTCTACTTCATAACTTGAGCATAGTCTGAGATATACGGAATTATTTACTAACATGCCGAAACTACACCACTCTCCCCTATTTAAAAAATCGACAAAATACATGAATCACCCTGTAACTTCAAAACGAACTGCGTTAGAAAATTTTCAAAGCCAGATCCTGGTTTGCTTGGAAAAACTGGACCTATACCCTCAGGCTATGTCCATTTGGTGGTGAATCACCCTGTATATACTGGCCTCTCTTTGTATAGTTAGACAATAATGGATCTATATCCAGGCATCATCGACGACATTATAAAAATCGCTCACTTTTTAACCGAGATACTCTGTCATCTGAAAATTGGCAACAAATTTTAGTATCCCTATTAATTTTTGAGCGTAGTTTATGTTGTTGATCATTTTGGGCCACTCTCCCCTATTTTTTTTTACAAAACCTAAAAATAAAATAATACACCCTGCTGGACCTTTAGTCCAGTAAAATAAGGATTTAACCTGGAACAAATTAGGGGCAGGATGAAAAAAATATGGCGATGTAGAGAATGAAAAACTGAATAAGAAAAACCAAAGTTTCATTTCCAGTCATCTCGGGAACGATGGAAAAAAAATGGAGAAGATGGAAAAACATGCGCCGCGATCTTTCTTTTGAAACGGTGAGAGAACGGTGAGAGATGTGTGAAAACTGTCAGGGACAAAGTTGTAGGGAATTCATTATTCTACAAAAAAGTCCCTGAGAGCATATGTCTAACTTCTTCAGTTTAGCCGTTTATCGCAGTCAAAGTTGCGCGCCGGTCTAGTGAAGTGGAAAAACTGTCCGCGTGACCTTCCTTCTTGGATGCTGTGAGAACGACAAGAGGTATCAAAAAATTGTGAGCGACAAAGTTGTAGAAAATTGAATGCTCCACTAGAAAATTTTCAAGGCCAATTATTATCTCTTCTAGTTTAGTCGTGAACCACGTTCGAAGTTGCGCGACAATCCTGTTGATAAAGCGGTTCTTCTGGAAAACTTACAAAAACCCCAGACTCGATGAAAAAACTATGACGATGTAGAGGATGAAAAACTGGATTTAAAAAACCAAAGTTTCATTCCACACCGTTTCGGGAAATTTGAGAAAAAAAAAAGAAAAACTTGAAAAATAGTGATTTGCACTCGCAGCTTCCTCATTGAATACTGAAATAAACGTAATAAATATGGAAGATCTAAACAAACCAGCTTGTAGAGGATCAAATGATCTATAGAAAATCCTGTGATGTCATGTATCCATCTTTGTCGACTTAGCTGCGGAGCGCTATCAAAGTTGGGGTACATGACTCGTGACGCGTCGCATATGTGGTGAAACTGGCACGACGTTGCGGTCATTGTTTAATTGATTATAAAACATGATTAAATGATTTGAAAAAATTGTGTGCTTTGTTTAACGTCTGGGTAGCTACTTATTGTTAGAATTATCATTATAGTCATCATCATCGTCTTTTGAAACGACAATGCAGGAAGCGTCAGAACAGGTGGCTCCACCGCAGTGGTGGCAAAACTTGGTACACTTGAGGTCAGCTTTACTGCATCCACAAAGCTTCTCGCAGTTTTTCAAGCATCTCCAGGAAATCAGCCGTAGCAGATTTTCGAGAGCTACGTTATCCTGGGTTCTAATAGGCATCAACAGAGAAATGTTTGATTTCCAACCCCATTGTTCAGGTGGACAGTTGTTTATTCTCTCCGAGCTGTTGTTGAATGATCATTGTTCATGTGAAATCAGTTGAAAAACATCTCATTATCTAACGTGGATCACGTTTTTCTATTATTATACATATTGTGTTACAAAATACGAGAACTTTCTCAGTTTTAAGGCTGTCACGATACTATTTTCGTACTATTTTGATGATATAAATATATGATTAGAAGCGACAAATTCAGAAGTTCCCTAGCAATCTAGTCTCTCGTCCTAGATTTCTAGATTGAAAATATGACGAAAATAGTATAGTGACACTCACGACTTTAATTTTGCCAAACAAGAAACTTTATACATAACAAAGCGTTCATCCGCGGAGTTACATTTCCAACAATAGTTGCCAGACGTTCAACAAAGCACGCAGTTTTTTCAAATCATTCAATCATAATTAATAATCAACTGAACAATAATGACCGTAACGTCGTGCCAGTTTGACCACATATGCGACGCGTCACTAGTCATGTACCCCAACTTTGATAGCGCTCCGCAGCTGAGTAGACAAAGATGCATACATGTCATCACGGCATTTTCTATAGATAATTTGATCCTCTACAAGCTAGTTTGTTCAGATTTTCCATATTTATTACGTTTATTTCAGTATTCAATGAGGAAGCTGGGAGTGCAAATCGCTATTTTCAAACTTTTTCTTTTTTTTTCTTAGATTTCCCGAAACGGTGTGAAATGAAACTTTGGTTTTTTGGATCCAGTTCTTCATCCTCTATATTGTTATAGTTTCTTCATCGAGTCTAGGGTTTTTTAAGTTTTCCAGAAGAACCACTTCATCAACAGGATTGTCGCGCAACTTCGGACGTGGTTCACGGCTAAACTAGAAGAGATAATAACTGGCCTTGAAAATTTTCTAGTGAAGCATTCAATTCTCTACAACTTTGTCGCTTGCAATTTTTTGATATCTCTTATCGTTCTCACAGCATCCAAGAAGGAAGGTCACGCGGACAGTTTTTCCACTTCACTAGACCGGCGCGCAACTTTGACTGCGATAAACGGCTAAACTGAATAAGTTAGACTAATGCCCCCTGGGACTTTTTTGTAGATTATTAAATTCCCTACAACTTTGTCTCTGACAGTTTTCACACATCTCTCACCGTTCTCTCACCGTTTTGAAAGAAAGATCGCGGCGCATGTTTTTCCATCTTCTCCATTTTTTTTCCATGGTTCCCGGGATGACTGGAAATGAAACTTTAGTTTTTCTTATTCAGTTTTCCATTTTCTACATCGCCATATTTTTTTCATCCTGCCCCTAATTTGTTCCAACTTTGGCCTAAAAATCGCCTCATTTTACTGGACTACTTGTCCTATCCATCCGTTTATTCCAAATCGTCAAAATATTATTTACGAGATTATTTACGAAAATTATCTCATTTTTATTTTGCCTCCTGCACGATCGATCAAACCTCTGCGCTTACACCACGGATTCTTACACCTACGTCAGGCACACACACGCAGACGTCAACGGGGTCATTCATTATTTACGATCGGAGTGGGTCTTGGGTTCTGATTTGTGAGTGTTTACCTACTACGTTTTTTTGTCTTTTGTAAAATGAAGACTTGAAAAACCAAAGTAACTGCAATTTCCATCCACTTACCTGCTTCAGGAACACACTGGCCTGTTAAATGACCAAATCGTCGACTACGTAGGTCGTTTTTCACCTTTGGAAAAGTCCAAATCGTAGTGTCAACAACCTAACCTAAAACTCACTGCACACAAAATGTCAACATTGAAAGCCATTTGGGATTGCATGTTCTCCCCGAGACTGGTCAAGATTTACGGAAATGGACCTGTTGAAGTAAGCACAATGCCCCTACCGAAATGTCACGTCTTGAAATACTGTTTACAGAGAAGCTACCAGCCCTATGCCTTTGAAAAATGGGGCGACCAAGTTATCCATTCCGTAAGACGTTTTTGATCTTTTCCTGGTTTTCGTTGCTGACTTTTGGCTTTCAGTTGTACGTCATATGGAAGATCGGAATGTACACGTCGCCCATCATCGTCGGAATATTGTACCAACGAGGATACTTGACTATGGACAACCTGGGTCCGTTTTCTAAACTCGTTACCAGTATAGGAGTTATTTTGGTGGTGACGTACTGCTTCAAGGGTATCGACAGGTATCGAAATCCTACCTACAGACAGTTCCTCGGTGTGCTTCAAGCAGCACAGAAAAACATGACGCCGGAAGTCAAGCAGCAGCTTTCCAAGTACGACTTTGAATTCGGAAGTTGGCCAGTGGAATTTGACATGACTAAAACGTACGAGTATAATGTTCAATGTGAAGAAACAAATACCAAAGCTTTCATTCCTTATTTTCAGGAATTCAAGGCCTAAGACTCACCTTAGATCTCCGATCGATCAAAGCAATGTTTTCCAGTACATAGCCAGCATTCCATTTAGAATCATCGCTTATTTGTCGATTCATACTTTCGGCATTCGTTTCATTTATCCAGGATCGATCAAGCTTTTGCAGCTGGTCATAGGTAATGTTGAATACTCACCCCTGGTTTCACCAAAAAGACATATATTTATATTATTATTGAAGATGGAGTGTAGAGTTACTAGGTATTGATAATACGATTTTTCGAGCTCTTGATAACTCTCAACTAGGTACTTGAAATGGGCCACTTCAACATTTGGTGTGACCACAAATTAAGATTTTTATTGCAAGTGGTACGTACACATTTTCACACTGCAGTTGGTTATACAGAAATGCTACTTGGCACAAAGTATGCAACATAACATTAGATATTATTTCACAAGGAGATTTCCTTTCAGGAGTTTGAAGGTCCAAAGAGCTTCCATTTTTAAAGTTGTCACTTCTTCGTGATTTTTTAATCGACACTCAAATTTTCGAAGTCAAGAAACATGATTGGATCAAGTTTCAATGACGTGTTATAAACCACTGGTCTAGCAGAAGGCTGCAAAGAGGAAGAGGTGCGGTTTTATTGATACAATTTCTCAATTTCATCAGTGGTCAGCCTCTTTTCCAGGAAGTTTGGTATCATTTTCAACTGAAGTTGCATTTTGAATCTAATTACAACAACTGAATTGTAATAGGGTCACGCCTGAGTTAGTTTAAAATTAATTTATTACTTTCAAACTCGAGGTTTTGAACATTTGTTCTATTCCCTTATGGTCCAAAGTAGTAATTAAAATCAACATAACAAGAATGGCAACTACTGGCAGCCAAACTTCTAATATTGCGTGTAAAATGCATTATACAGGGTCCTGCAACAGTGCGTTGGGCTTTCCTAGCGTTCTTCCCTTACGAGATAGAGAAAAAGGTGTAGGCGAGGGTGTAGGACATCAAATGATTGATTAAAAAAGTTATATCTCGTGAAATTATCTTCAACTATACAGGCTGTTCCATTCTTGCGCTACAACAAAAACAAAGATTTTTTTCAATGAAATACCCAATTTTTATTTTCATTTTCTTATCCAGCTTCTCAAGCTTCATTATACTCGAGTGTATTCTTGCTTTTTCAATTTGTGGCAGAGTGCTACCAGCTAAAAATTGAAAATTGAATATTTTTATAATTTCAAGGTTTATTTTGAAAAATCGTGGGGCCTCGTCTTTCGAAATCTAAGAATGAAATTTGGGACAACAATTGTCCAATAGACAATTGATAACTTCATGACAAAAAACTTGAAATTCAGTGATACAGGGTGTGCAATTTTTTTTCGAACTTTGCTAATTTCAAAGTGCCATGAGTATTTTTTTTCAAATGGAATGCCCCTTGTTTTATCTCACCATTCGATAGCTTTTTTCTTCTCTTTCATTCATTTCACTAGAGGTACACTTTACCCCTAAATCTCATGATTTCCGAAATGATGGATAATTTTGATTAAAATTGCGGTTTATGAGAATTTTTCACGCTGGGCAGGCCATGGTGATAACTGATAATAATCAACAAATGTCATAATAACACATTTTGCTTCTCTGATTTTGCTTGGTTTGATATAATAACAAGTCTTTTTATTGACTAGCCGCGCTAAAATTCAATCTGAAGTAAATGCAGTAAACAAAAGATTGTGACACGAAGGAAAAAAGGAAATTCAAATATGAACTTGGTAAAGCAGTTTTCGTGACTTCATAAATTTTGACATACGATTTTATGCATCAGGACCTACTAAAAACGTGAAAAATAAAAATAAGTAAACGAAATTTTTTATCAGAGAAGCAACGGATATCTGGTTACTATTCGGTATCTGGCCTATCCGGCCATTTTATTAGTATCCGGCTATCCGGCCGAAACCGTATAGTTGCAAAAAATCAAGATGAGTGATAAATTGAATTACTCACCACCTCTCTATCTTGTTTCCCTGAATTAACATTAACTAGTATTCCGTATATCCCCTAAAACCTTTGGAGAGCGTTGCGAAATGGGCAGTTTGGTACCAACTCTCGAAAGTTCCTTTTAAATCTTTTCATCAAGTATAAGTACATATTTTATTGTGTGGGGAACGCGTAATGTAGTGGTCCATCGCGCTTGGCTTCGATCATAAAAGCCACTGTGGTGGGGCTCACTCGAAGGTGGACCACCGGCGCCAAATTCCCCTTCGGCAAGGTTCTGGGTAAACCTTCCTAGTACTTAATCGGCCCTCGAAAGCTTTCTCTGGAATAGTGATTGGCCGTTTCCTCTTTACTAGTGGGTCGGAATCCACTTTAAACTGTAGGCCCCCTATTTAATATGAATAGGCAGAGAAGGCCGAAACCCTTGATGGGTTGTTTATGGCTAGCAAAAAAACATATTACATTGTAACTTGTAATCATAAATTAAAGTCATAACCACAAAAGTGGGAGAAAAGAAAAACTTTTGGTCTTTCCTAGCCTTATATTCGAAGTCAAGAAGTGGCAAAGTGTTGTGGATAAATACACCTTTTCTGCATTCAAAGGTAAGAGGCGATTCCGTTTATTATCATACACGTTGCCAGTTCCCAAGAAGAAACTGTTGCTGTGTATCTTCGCAAACTTGGACGGATGTGGATATCGACTAGAGTTGGTAGACCACCATGCCTAAAGATAGCTGTTCCTGTCAATCCGTGCTGTTTTCAAATAATGATCAACCTCATTGGCAATTGTACTTTTCTCCAAAGTTGTTTCCGTCTTTACGAATCCGGAGTGCCTAATTTAGGCCGGATAGTTTGACCGGATAACCGGCTATCCGTCCAAGAGGTACACCGGATATCCGGTATCTCGCCAAACCATTATCCGTTACATCTCTAATTTTGATCAAAATTATCGATTATATCGGAAACTATAAAATTTAGGGGTAGGGTACCACTAGTAAAAATTAAAGAGGTGGAAAAAAGCTATCGGATGGTGAGATGAGAATTATAAGATAGGGGGCATTACATTCAAAACAAATGACTTATGGCACTTTGAAATTAGCGAAGTTGAAAAAAAAATTGTGCACACCCTGTATCACTGAATCTCAAGTTTTTTTGTCATGAAGGTAATTTATCTTCTATTCGACTATTGTTGTGTCAAATTTCGTTCCTTGATTTCAAAAAACGAGGCCCCTACGATTTTTCAAAATTAACCTTGAAATTATGCGAAAAATTCAATTTTCAATTTTTTGTTGGTAGCACTGCCACAAATTGAAAAAACATAAAAACACTTATGACAGAGCTTAAAAATCTCTGTTTTTGTTGAAGCACAAAAATGGAACACAATGGTTTAGTCGAGGGTTTAGTTGAAAATAATTTCACGAGATAGAACTTTTTAAATCAATAATTTTATGTATTACACCTTTTTCTCTATCTTGCAAGGGAAGGGCGCTAGGGCAGACTGACGCAGTGTTGCAGAACCCTGTATACCATTTTCCTGAGAACGTAAACACCAACCTACCAAGGATCAGAGAGTACATTTTAGAACCTTCGCAAAATCACAAACGTTTTTCCGTTACTATGGTACCTATGCATGCGTTGTTTGATTGGCTGCAGCATAGCATTGCGAACGTTTGCAAATCCATTTGCGAAATATGTCAAACGCTGGTAAAATAGACCTTTCCCATATTTCCTGTTAGGATTCGTCAATGGCCACAGAACATTTCCGTTTCAGAGTTGGCCGGTTCAAAATAAAATTGTCTGAAGTGTCAGACAGTGTTGAAGTCATGTTAAAAGTGCTGTGCGAAATATTTCTGAAGTGTGCTTGTGCCCTTTTAGTTCATTCTGAATCCTCAGCCCTTAGTCCACCCCAAACGGGCCTTCGCGGCCTCATAGCCCGCTATCAGGAACGACAAAAATTGATTCACATTTGAGTTCGGGTTGGAATTAAGCATTTCCAACGTTTATAATGAATTTTGGAGCTTCCAATGTGCCAAAGACTCTCGCAGATACAAAAACCTCACAGCACGGTCACAGAACAATATTGAATCACTGCAGTTGGAGGAGAAAAAGGAAGAGATGCCGTTCAAATGACTGTTGAGTTGATAACTTGACAGCCGTTTGAATATGCAGTATGCACCAACCTGAAATAAATAGTAGCAATTGTCGAGTCATATCAGTCGGGTAAAATTGAAAGGTCTATTAAGGGATTGTGTAGAAAACCATACTTCATCAACATAACAGCAATCGACCACATAACTCGTACTTCGTATCTCACTATACTTCATTAAGATCATTTCGTGTTGTTCCTTGATATCCGTGCTGATGGAAAAATCACAAAAAGCGACAACTTTGAAAATAGTGACAGAAAACATCAGTGGAATTTCGCATGGGTCCCCTTCTAAAATAATACCCATAATCAGTTTCACGGCTTTCTTCATCAGATCAAGGTATGAAAAAAATGTGTTGTGCTGGTATGGATGGTACGATGCTAACTACACCCATCAAAAGAATCTAGGGGACAAGCAAATTCAGACGATTTCTAAAATCATCATAACTTTTGATTGCCGTCAGCGATTTCATATCGGTTTTCAGTGTTCGATAGCCCGATCCTTTGTTTTCATGCTGCTTTGATCACGTCGAATACGAACAATGTTTCATAAAGATTCTACAGGGTGATCAATGGAACAGTGTAAAACTGCCAAAAGTTCAGTACGGGCGCGATTTCCAAAAAAAAAATTCTTATGCATTCTAATAGCAGAGCTCTGAAGACTGGTGTTTCAGCTTCAGTAACGTTTTTGAATTTTGGAGATCGAAGATGAATTGCCAAAGATATTGATCATTCTGTGCCGCCATGTTGAACTTCCAAGAAAGTTATCCGATTTCATTAAAACTCGGATCACACTCATGTCTGGTTCAAGTAATTAGAATTCCAAGGTCAAATGTCTTTTTCGGTCACTTTCAAGCTGCCACATTGAACTTTCATGTAAATGATTCGATTCTAGTGTGTTTCAAAGTTTCATTATTTAAATTGAATCATTCATGTAAAAAGTTCAATATAGCTGCTCGAAAGTGATCGAAAGTGACATTTGACCTTGAAATTCCAATTACTTGAACCAGGCATGAATTTGTTCTAAGTTTCAATAAAATCGGATCACTTTCTTCTTTCTTGGAAATTCAACATGGCGGCATAAAATGATCAATATCTTTGGCAATTCACCTTTGATTTTCGAAATTCAAAAACGTCACCGAAGCTGAAACACTGATCTTCATAACTGTGCTATTGGAATGCATGAATTTTCTTTTTTGGGAAATCGCGCTCGTACTGAACTTACGGCCATTTTACACTGTTCCATTGATCACCCTGTGGCAGCCTTATAAAACATTGTCCGTATTTGACGTGATCAAGGCATGAGGAAGAAAGATTTAGCTATCGAACACTGAAAACCGACATAAAATCGCTGACGGGAATCAAAAGTTATGATGATTTTAGAAATCGTCTGAATTTGCTTGACCCCTAGATTCTTTTGATGTGTGTAGATCTTGACGCTTTGATTGATGTGCTATGTATAATGTGACAGCTGTCACCGTCATCTCGCTTTTTTCGCTGACGCTGCCAGGTGAGCGGGGGTGACTAAAAAAATTGATGGTCAAGCGCGACAGTACTGAAGAGACTGTAATGTAAATCACTGAGTAGTGAGTATTTCCTTTCCTACTCTAGCTTATACCTACTGAAACAGCAAGCTTGTATCAAGAAGATACAAAGTGAAATGATCAAGATTCCAACACAGTGCACCCACTCTCGCGCGAATTGTCTCGCGCAATCCAACTTCATAAACTATTGTCCATCTAACCGTCAGTTCCACAAAAAAAGATGATCAGCGATCAGGCTTATTGCAGAGTAACTGAACTTTTTTCTGCTGAATGCTAGTCGATTGTCCACAAAAAAATGCCTGAAATCTGTACTAGATCCATCATCTTTTCAATATTGACAGACAAACCAGCATTGCCATTGATCAGTCAGCTACAAATTGACAAAAAAAAAATCGCGAATCAACTGATCTCGCATTATCTTTTTTGTGGAACCCACGGTAAGTAAGTTTTCTCAACTCACCTCACACTGCACACTGACAGTGGGCGTTTTACTGCATTTTACAGAACTGGGGCGCTTGCCTATCATTTTTTTCAGTGACCGTGGCTCACCTGGCAGCGTCAGCGAGAAGCCGCCAACCATGGTAGAGACGATGTCCCTCCCGGCCAAACCAACTTTTACTGCAGGGGGGTTGACATTTCCCTAATTCCGCTTGACAGCCTCGAAAATTTCTACTTGCAGGTGCGGGTGCATCGCGTCGAGAAGACGGTGACCGTTGTCAGTGCTGTCACAATATACAGGGTGGTCCATCCTAGCGTAATTATCCCATAGCGGTCTTACCGTTCAAGATAGAAAAAAAGATGTAAGAAAGAAGTTATATGATTTGATGAGACCTATAACCTAAAATTATTTTCAGCTATACAGGGTGTCCCGTTTTGACGGGATCAACAAAACGTCAATTTTTTTAAATGGAACACCCTATATTTTTTTGCATTTTCGGATTCAACTTTTTCAACTGTCTTATGCCTGTATTTTTGTTTTCCAATTGTGTGACAGTGCTACCAACTAAAAATTAAAAACTGAAAAAAAATTGCATTTCCACAGTTATCTTGAAAAAATCGTAGCGGCCTTGCTTTTCAAAACTAAGAGATGAAACTTGACATGGTGATAGTCAAGTCCAAGACCAATATCCCAATGTCAAACAATTGAGATTTCTCGATACAGGGCGTTCACAAAAAAAAATCAAACTTTACAATTTTCAAAGTCTCATAACTCATTTTTTTCAAATAGCATGTCCCTAATTTTATAACGTTATCTGATTTATCCTTTTTTTATCCTCTTTCATTTTTACCAGGGGTACCCTATCCTCAAACTCAATTTTTTTCGAGATAATCGGAAATTTTCACAAAATTTGTGATTTTTTAATTTTTTTTCACAAGTTGAGTTGGCCGTGATGAATGACAGACATGCCAAATAGTACGCAACTCTTAGTTAGTCAGTCTGAATATTGTCGAACAAAGAAAAATGACTTTACGCGAGAGAAAATGATTGATATGATATTCTGGTAATAATCCAGATATCCAGGATCCCACTTTGTTTTTTTCTGCGTAGAAGCCATTTTTTTTGTTCGACAATATTCAGACTGACTAACTGAGAGTTGCGTACTATTTGGCTTGTCTGTCATTCATCACGGCCAACTCAATTTGTGAAAAAAAAATAAAAAAATCACAAATTTTGTGAAAATTTCCGATTATCTCGAAAAAATGAAGTTTAAGGGTAAGGTACCCATAGTAAAAATGAAAGAGGATAGAAAAAGCTATCAGATAACGTCATAAAATTAGGGGCATGCTATTTGAAAAAAATGAGTTATGAGACTTTGAAAATTATAAAGTTTGATTTTTTTTTGTGAACGCCCTGTATCAAGAAATCGCAATTTTTTAATATTGGGATATTGGTCTGTGACTTGACTATCACCATGTCAAGTTTCATCTCTTAGTTTTGAAAAGCAAGGCCGATACGATTTTTTTTAAATAACTGTGGAAATGCGATTTTTTTCAGTTTTCAATTTTTAGTTGGTAGCACTGCCACACAATTCAAAAACAAAAATACAGGCATAAGACAGTTGGAAAAGCTGAATCCGAAAATGCAAAAAAATATAGGTGTTCCATTTAAAAAAATTGACGTTTTGTTGATCCCGTCAAAATGGGACACCTGTATAGCTAAAAATAATTTTAGGTTATAGGTTTTATCAAACCATATAACTTCTTTCTTAGATCTTTTTCTTTATCTTGAAGGGTAAGACCGCTATGGGATAATTACGCTAGGATGGACCACCCTGTACAGAGCACATCTATCAAGGCGTCAAGATCTAGTTAGCATCGTACCATTCCTGCCAACACAACACATTTTCTCCATAGCTTACTCTGATGAAGCAAGCCGTGAAATTGATCAAACTAATGTGCTGCACTGACTGTTCATGGTGCCAAATGCCAAATTTGTAACGCGCAATTGAGACGTTATTTGCAAAAATCCCATTTGTCAGTTTTTGGTAGAGCTTAGTTTCGGATATTTGGGACCATGCTAGATCCAATTCACTGAAAAATGTCTTCGAAACCAGTGTAGAAAAATTCTTGGTGTATTTGAAACTACGTTGCTTTTGCAGAAACACCACAAATCATACTGAGGTATCCGGATTTTCTTGGTGAAATATGCAAAGCAGAAATTTTTTAAAACTGACAAATAGGATTTTTGCAAAGGACGCTTCAATTGCATTGCATTTATGAAAGAACTGCGTAGGCACCTGCATAAACTACTCCTCCCCCGACTTTTTATTTTGAGGAAATAATTCAAAATCGGTTTTTAAATTATTTCCTGAAAACCAATACGAAAACGTTTTCGGGACACTTTTTGAAAAGCATTTTCCCAACACGTTCACAACGTTTAACACGTTCATTGTTCACAACTGTTCATAGTTGTGAACAAATTTTGATTTGTAACATTTTCATCATGTTGAGTGAATTGTGTAGAATCACCTTTGGTTCGGGCTTTGATTGGACAAAACAATACACTACACTGCCTACTTAACGCTACCAACATCTATTTCAAATGAAAAAATGTCTTTTAGGCCAAAGCTTGCAACAAGGTCGTGCCAAACTGATAGAGTACAATCGCGGAGAGCGCTTCAAGCTTCGCACCGTAGATAATAACGAGATAGACGCCATGTTTGTGGACAAACGGAACACCTCTTCGCCGCACGGCAACACCTTGGTGATATGCTGCGAAGGCAACGCCGGATTTTACGAGATCGGGATCATGGTGACGCCGCTCGATGCTGGATACTCGGTGTTGGGCTGGAATCATCCCGGTTTCGGAGGAAGCACTGTACGAAATATCCAGCAAAGTTTTGAATTTCATAAATGACCGAAGCGATTTCAGGGTCTGCCGTTCCCGCCGCAAGAGCAGAATGCCATGGACGCGGTCATCCAGTTTGCCATACAAAAGCTGGAGTTTTATCCTGAAAATATTCTTCTTTTCGGTTGGAGCATCGGCGGATATTCTACGTCTTGGGCGGCTATGAATTATCCGGAAATTAAAGGAGTAGTAAGTTGAAAATCAATTGAGTGTACCGTTACGAATTTGCGTTGGGTTCTTTAATTCTTCAGACGTGTAATGTACAACTGCACCCTTACTTTCTGGACTAAATTGTCTGCCTTCTTCGTGTATTTGAGGAATGCTGTCTTGTATACAACGGCGTTGTTGATAACGATACACCTGTCAGTGGGTGAGGTGTGGTCAGTTGAAGTTGATTAGGGAACAGTAACGATTGAGTTCCAAGTCAGGTGGCGTATAGTTGCATCGGTGCAAATTGTCCGCTACGGCGGCCTGATTGATTAAAACAGGTCGTTTTGCCCCGTTGTTACGGTAATCCGACGCAATTTCTAACACAAGTCCCGCAAAGTTGCACCATGTCAAAATGTGTCAAAACTCAAAACCGAGGTCAAACCTTTTGATTTCGATTTACATTAGATACCCGTAAGCTCCAAATCCTAACCAAATACAGGGAAGGTTCTTACTCCAATTTTTGGTTTCAGACCTTGTCATAAGTTTTGTCTCTACGATTTTCCTTTTTTGAAATTTTTGTGAGATGAACGGCAGTGGTTTTGTGTCTTGAAGGTTTGCAGGAAAGAACATTTCGCAGCGATTATATTCTTTTTCATATATATTTTTCAAAGAATCTGCGTTTTCGAGGCTGGAGTCTTTTTGAGAATTTGTTATTTTTCCATTACCCGTGTGTCTTCTTTAGAATGGTGTCTTGTTTGCGCAGACTTTGTTGTTGGTAAAAATGCATTAATTAGTGAGTGAGGGCTGGTCAGTTGGAGTTGATCGATTATTTCGTTATTCACTATTTTTTCCAAAGTCAGGTGACACTTCCAGACAATCTCAGAGGATACCCTGTGACCTCATAGGGCGAGGAGTACTGCCCTGCTGTCCGTTTTTAATATGCACTAGTCACAAGTTCCTAATATCCTTACAGTACGATTGGCGATGGCTTAAATTGTAGATTGTAGATTAGAGGTGGTCTTGGAGGATCCTTTCTGCACTGCGACCTATAAGACCTTTTGTGCGTAACCATGCTTCTATTAAAAGTCCCAGGCAATCTACTTCTTCACTGAATCTGATGATTTCCTTAGAGGACTTACCTGACGATGGCTCAAGTGCTCGCATTGCTGAACCACATGATAATTGTTTATTTATTTTCATATGGAATCTACATAAAAATAATTCATGTCAGGAATACTTAACTGAGTTTTGCGTCACCCGATTGTGTGTACAATGAAAGGCCAAGGTCCATTGATGTTATTCCTTGTTTTTAGGTAGTAGATGCCACCTTCGACGACATCCTTCCGCTGGCCCTAGAACATATGCCCTCTTGGTGGGAACCCATAGTCCGTTTGGCCATTAGGGAGCACGTGAACCTTAACGTTTTTGAACAAATAGCTAAATACCCAGGACCAGTATTACTAATTAGACGGACCGAAGACGAAGTGATTTGTTTGAGGTACGTTTCAAAAGAAAACACAGTACGTCGATGAACAGCTAACTGTTTTATTTTCAGAGAAAACGATCTGTCGTCGAACCGTGGAAATTACCTGCTCGTAAAACTGCTGCACGCCCGATACCCTTGCATATTCGGAATCCAACAAATCGAGCTGTTGAAATTGTTCCTGAGCGTTTCGCAAGGGGCCCAGGATGCAATCTACCGGAAGCACAACGTTAACGAATCGATGTGCAACTCCTTGCTGCAGTCCTACGTTTCTGAATACTCAAAGTGTTATCCGTTGAAGATCGGCGATGATTTTCGCGAGGAAGATAAGAACCAGATGGTTCTGTTTTTGGTAAGGAAGGCTGGAAGTCATCAGTTGAATTTTTGATCCAATGTTGAATTCTTCGCGCATTGAACATCAATTGGGGTCAAGCAACGCGTCTATTCTTGGATGGGTAGCCGGCTGTGAGACGTTGGAGCCTGTTTGGAGTGTAGGCTGTGCAGATTCCTTGACAAGGTGAACCGTATCAGTAGGGTATATATTTCCCGCCCTGAATATATCTTTGCCAGGTGAAATTTATAAAATTTCCCGAGACCCATTGATTTTTGTTTCGAGGGGGACATCTAAAGCATATATTGGCAAATTTCTATCTTCAACCCCCTCACCCCCACCCACCAACACAACATTCAACAGTAACCTTCGCTGTTGTACAACACAACCACACTCAGATGTAGACAACCAAACATACTTCAACTGATGTAGGGGAACAGTGTCTAAGCTAACGCAATCAAATATGGATTATTTTATAAAAAGGACCGAACTTTTGGCAGAACACCAACATTAAAAAATTCATTCTAAAAATTGTGACCAAATATCCTATAATTATGTTCGTTTTCACGTTTATTACTTCTTGTGATACACTCAGTGTTCACAGTAGCCTCAATGTCCCCTATCAGTTCGTTTCAAACTACCTACTTGACCACGTGATCAAGTACGAAGTTCGAACAGCGCAATCGCGTCCATGGCCTTGAAGTGGACATTTCTTTTCTAGAGTAAGGAACCTAGGCTATAAAAGAAATTTTCAGCGTCGCGTCGCATATCGTGTTGACATTTATGCAATTTGACCAATAAGGGATTGCTTTTGGGCTACATGCTTCCTTATATTATAGAATTTCAGTCAATCGGGAATGTTTTCGGGCTACAAATACATATGTTCTTCCAGGTTAAAGTATATGGATTTATATGAATCTATATGATTCTGTATGGAATTCCATATCAATGACCTTCAATCGTATCTGACTCTATATAGCTTCTATATGGTTTTCTAGTACTTCCATATGAATTTTCATATACCATTTGTACATGATATCTGTATGAAATTCCTGTTTCAAAGTCCAAATTCAAACCATATAGAAGTCATATAGATTTTTTTTATATGGTTTTATATGACATTTGCAACAGGGGTTGCACCTCCCCCACACTTCTCACTATTAAAATAACGTGCTTAACGGCGTTTTCAAGACAAAAAAGAATGAGAATAATGTGTCAGTGTCAAAATCTGAGTCAACAGTTGAATTAAAAATTCTATGTAAAATGGCAATCCAGCATAGCAAATTGAGCACTTCCAGCACTTGACAAATTTGATTAAAATTATATTGACTTTTTCAATCCATGAACTCATCAGATTGTCTAACTTGAAGAAAAAATATCACAGAGGCGACTGTGGTTTTCTAAGCTTGGAATGGATATTATACAATTTCTCAAAAAATATCACTGTAAAAGTTTCACTGATGAGCTTTTATAACCATTTTAGTTTTCTTCCGCAAAACTTCCAAATAATACCCTGTACCTAATTATGGTCTGGTACCTGCATTGAACTGTAGTTCTCCCATTTCCCATTTGATATAAATTACGGGGAAAATTACGGCCAAGACCTTGTAGGGTTTACAGTTAGTGAATAAATGAATTTGATTAATTGCAGGCCAAGAAATACATGAAGGACTTCAAATCGAGCCATTGCATGAATCTGCCGCCAGAGCTGTTCCAGCAACCCTGGGATGTGCACGTAGAATCCGACTATGTGTTTACTTAATTCAGATCTGTGTAGGTGAAATATTCAGTACTTTAAGGTGTTATGGAGATGATATTTTGGTGTAATTTATTGTGCAAATAAATAATATGACTTGTATCATAAAATAAAATATAATAATTACTGTTAGATTGGAAATCTACAATTTGCTTTTTCTTGACATAAAATTAGATAAGCCATTCATAAAATCTTCAGACTGGAAGCACCTGACTAGCTGGTCCATTTCTCGGTCGTTGCATTCGCAAAGGACTTTCCTGCGACTGGCCATGATCAAGGCTTTGTTGAGCGTGAGACTGTTGACTGAAAGCTTGCCGTACTTGTACAAGCTTTGGATAAATTCATCGATCTGAGCGTTCGGAACGATTTTGGAAACCAAATTGAATTGTAACGCTTCTTGAGCAGTCAACTTATGATTGAAGAGGAGCATTTCTGAAGCTTTGCTCCTGCCCAAAACTTGCGGGAAAGTCAAGCTCGAGCATGCCTCAGCACAAAGACCTAACCGGACAAAGGGCGTTTCAAATGTTGCCGTTTCAGAAGCGTAGACCACGTCGCAGAGGGCTGTCATTGTGGCGGCAATTCCAATAGCCGGTCCATTAACTACGGCTATAAGGACCTTCGGGTAGTTGATGAAAGCGTTTACCAAGTGCTTCACGGACAGGTCATCGGGCGTGGTCTTTTCGATTCCAGTTGCCATCAGTTCCATGGCACTTTTGATGTCGTTGCCGCTGCTGAAGTACTCGCCAGTTCCGGTGATGATTGTGACAACGACAGAGTCATTTTTGGCGTCTTCATTGAGCGTGTTTGTGAAGGCTTTGTACATCTGGTCGGTCATGGCGTTTTTCCTCTCTGGGCGATTGAACTTGATGAGGCGCACCCCATTTTTCAGAGTTCGTAGAAGACCACTGCCAGACATCTTGTTTGTTACCAGTAGGCTTTCAACAGTTCCAACTATTTGTTTTCTATGTTATGCAGAGATAATTAAATGATTGTTCATATCTTTTTCCAAAGATAGAGATAGACACTGTGCAAATTCCAATTCGTGGCCATCGTCATCAGCGATCGTCATCAATCCCAACAAGTAGAAGTAAGAAGTAACTAAACTACAACAGAAACAGCGAAACAGCTGATCTAGTGATCTTTCAGTAGTGATCCAGCTCCAGCATCCAGTGGCTCTAAAACATACAACCTCTAAAACCAAAACTGAGCAGACTAACCATGTATCATTCATGTATACTTGGTTGTCGATGTTGGCAGATTGGCGCTCTGCACATTTTGAATATCCCGCCCGTTTCAGCACCCTCATGCGGCAGTCGCGAACATATGTGTGAGGGAAATTGTCAATATTGAAGTTTATGAATTGTTGAAATTGACATTTGCAGGTGGTATGATTATCTAAATGGCATTGTTGTTATGGAAATAGATAACTTATTCCTGCAGGAAAAGTACAAAACAACCGCAACTTTTGGCGCTGAAGCAAATCCGCAGAGTGCCTGGAATTTTTTGACGGATGGAGCATGGAACTCCTCTCTATTTTTGCCCCTGGGTGGAGGGGAAACTTTTTTGGGGGCCTTTTTGGGTCATTTTCTTGATTGTTATGCGTTGTTATGAGATGAGAGAAGCCGAATAAATTTTATTTTGTAGGTATAAGTCGCGGGAACAAAAATGGCGTCATAAAGATGGGTACCTATATGGTGTATAATGTTTATTTTCACTAGTACCGTCGCGGACTTTTTAAAGTGGACGACAGTTGACAGATTTCTCAGGATTCTGGCCTGAACGTCGCATGACGGCAAGCCAACTCGTTGACATTGTCGTCCACTTTATTTTGGCCGCAATCGTACCTACTTGTTGATACAGTTTTCTTCAGGGGCCCTATTCTTGAAACGGGGAACTCAGTCCACATGTGTAGTTGCTAGGCAAGGGCCAATCATAGCTCTCCTTGCATAGCAACACCGCATGAGAACTTTGTTCCCCATTTTAGTAGAGGAAAATATGAAGCAAAATGTGCTTATTTGAGAAGTTCGTGTGCACGGAAAGGTAAAAAGCTGGGGTGCATTTTTTATGGTGTAGTATGGCTTGAGGATGAAGAATCCACTTGTCGTCAAAAAATCGTCCAGTGTGGGGGCGGTATGGGGGCGGTTTTGTGAAAAAACAGTTTTTTAAAAAAATGTTCTACAGTTTGTCAGCTTTTGGCTGATATTAGCTAGGAACAAATCCGTCAACTGTAAGTTGTCGTAAATAATTTATGAATAAAAAGGTGATCATTTACTTTGCCATTAGGATACACGTAAAACTTGACTGCCTCGTGCGCAAAGAACGTTGAATATCTCAGTAACGTGTTGAATGACATTTTTCATTCCACTCCCACTCGATTATCTCCGTAACCACTAGTTCAATCAAAAAAGTTCCTTCTGTAAACCATGTTACCTATTCCATTGCGATTCTTGCGGTTTTTTCAGATTTGATTTATCTTGAATAGTAACTGAGCTAGGGACGGAATTGTAATGTACTGCATGCAGCGAACAACTGCAGCGCTGAGGCCCTCGCGTACCCCTGCCACCCGCGCATCCCCGCGAAGGCCATGGTGTATTGAGGCGGGAAATCTGCAGACTTATTATTGTGGCTGATGATCGAAACATTGTAAAAGTGTAGTCGGTAAATTTGCAATATAAATAAATATATACCCCTTGAATTACGACGTACGTCTTCACATATTATAATGGTCCAGTCAAAATAGGTTTTAACCGGAAATAAATTCGGAAGTTGACGAAATTTGGTGGATCGATGCAGAATTGAACGTGGAATAACATACTGAAATTCCCAAAAAGCTTGTTTTTTTTAGGACCAATAAAAAAGGGCCATCCTTGAAAATTTTCTTTTTTTCTGAATGGATTGTGAACTATTATCTCTTCAGAACACAGCACCAGCACCAGCAAAGCAAATGTAGCCCGTTAAATTCCCAAGAGATCGTACAAAACTCATCACTTTTTGGTCAATAGCCTCTGTGATATCGCGTCTACAAAAACGCAGTGAAAATTACTCAAAATATATTTCCGGATTTTATGTAAAAATATGCATGGTGTCAATTCAGGGGCTGTAACGTGGACAGCGAATGTGCGAATTTCAATGTGTTTTACATGCGGGAAAAGCTAATTCAACATTCGGTATCACACTTTTGTCTAGAAGTCAAGAAGTCGCCAACTTCAAAATGGTACTTTTCCTCGACCTGTGGAATCGATACTTGCTGTCTCGAAGAATCCCCAAAAATCGATTTTTTTCATACCATACTATTTGCCTCATTTTTCACTTAGGTAGAGCAAAACCATCCAGGGAAAATATGAAGAATTGAATACAGAAAAAATAACATGTTTCGGAATATTTATCCTATAGTGATGGTTTCTGAGTTGTATGGGTTGAAAGACTAAAACGACCTATTCAGAAAAAAAGGTAGTCCGGACACTAACTGCTGAATATTGTACTTGCATTTGATGATTGTTTTTAAATTCTTCAGATGTCAATATAACATTTGTGATGCTGTCGTGGAAGAACGGACAAAAGAGCTTGATGGAAATGTATGGAATAATAGAGCTAATAATAATGGTACAAGGTGGGTGATAAATAATGAAAGCAGGATGGTTGACTAGATAGAGAAAAGGTTATTTGAATCAAAGGCGTTGTAAAAATGTTTAAAAGGGAAATCTATACAATCATTTAGGCAATTTTGGAAAGAATTATTAATCATATTCATCTAATCATCAAAATCATCTCAGAAAATCATAACTTCGTCCTTGGAACTAATTTTGAAATTTTACATGTTTGTAAAAAAGGACGGCTTTTAGATAGTATAGAGGTTCTTGAAATTTGTAAAGCAACTAATAATTCTGTCCGAAATTGCCTAAAAGATTGTATAGATTTCTTTTTTAAACATTTTTACAACGCCTTTGATTTAAATAATCTTTTTTCTTTCCATTCAACCATCCTTTCATTAATTCATCACCCACCTTGTACCATTTTTATTAGCTCTATTATTATTTCATGCATTTCCATCAAGTTCTTTTTTCCGTCCTTCCATGACAACATCACAAATGTTATACTGACATCTGAAGAATTTAAAAACAATTCACTTATCATTCACACAAACTTTATCTTCACCATTTATACAATGTCGGTGATTCGGTGTGTTATCGTTCACCTTTTATGTACCTACCCACTTGTTTTATGTATTTTATTTTAGACTCCACACTTTGATGAAGAAGGGCCAGAGACCTGCGAAACCGGTCAGAAATAAAAACAATCAATTTGAAGGAAGACTGCGTGTAGATCATTCTATTTATGAAAAAAATCGATTTTTGCGGGTTCTTCGGGACATCAAGTATCGATTTCAAAGGTCGAGAAAAAGTACCATTTTGAAGTTGGTGACTTCTAAACAAAAGTGTGATACCGAATGTAGAAAAAACACATTGAAATTCGCACATTCGCTGTCCACGTTACAGCCCCTGAATTGACACCATGCATATTTTTACAGAAAATCCGGAAATATATTTTGAGTAATTTTCACTGCGTTTTTGTAGACGCGATATCACAGAGGCTATTGACCAAAAAGTGATGAGTTTTGTACGATCTCTTGGGAATTTAACGGGCTACATTTGCTTTGCTGGTGCTGGTGCTGTGTTCTGAAGAGATAATAGTTCACAAGCCATTCAGAAAAAAAGAAAATTTTTAAGGATGGCCCTTTTTTATTGGTCCTAAAAAAAACAAGCTTTTTGGGAATTTCAGTATTTATTTCCGGTTAAAACCTATTTTGACTGGACTATTATAATATACGTACGTCGTACGTACGTACGTACGTCGTAATTCAAGAGGTATATATTTATTTATATTGCAAATTTACCGACTACACTTTTACAATGTTTCGATCATCAGCCACAATAATAAGTCTGCAGATTTCCCGCCTCAATACACCATGGCCTTCGCGGGGATGCGCGGGTGGCAGGGGTACGCGAGGGCCTCAGCGCTGCAGTTGTTCGCTGCATGCAGTACATTACAATTCCGTCCCTAGCTCAGTTACTATTCAAGATAAATCAAATCTGAAAAAACCGCAAGAATCGCAATGGAATAGGTAACATGGTTTACAGAAGGAACTTTTTTGATTGAACTAGTGGTTACGGAGATAATCGAGTGGGAGTGGAATGAAAAATGTCATTCAACACGTTACTGAGATATTCAACGTTCTTTGCGCACGAGGCAGTCAAGTTTTACGTGTATCCTAATGGCAAAGTAAATGATCACCTTTTTATTCATAAATTATTTACGACAACTTACAGTTGACGGATTTGTTCCTAGCTAATATCAGCCAAAAGCTGACAAACTGTAGAACATTTTTTTAAAAAACTGTTTTTTCACAAAACCGCCCCCATACCGCCCCCACACTGGACGATTTTTTGACGACAAGTGGATTCTTAATCCCCAAGCCATACTACACCATAAAAAATGCACCCCAGCTTTTTACCTTTCCGTGCACACGAAAGTCACAATAGAGTCTCATTTTTCCTCTACTATTTCAAGAATAACCGTGGGTTCCACAAAACAGATAATACGAGATTATTTGATTTGCGATTTTTGTTTGTCAATTTATAGCTAACTGATCAATGGAAATGCTGGTTTACCCCTCAATAATGGAAAGATGATGGGTCTAGTACAGATTTCAGGCATTTTTTGTGAGTAATCACCTAGCATTCAGCAGAAAAAAGTTCAGTTAATCTGCAATCAGCCTTGATCGCTGATCATCTTTTTTGTGGAACTGACGGTAAGGCTCTTGCTGTAAACTTGTAATAAATATACAGGTGTCCGTTTTTCGAGGCTAAGCATGGGTATCTCGCTTATCTTTAGAGATACAGAGTCGGTTAAATTAGAAAAAAGTTGCGAATTTTCATGACGATCAATGATCTAAAAATATATTTGACTTGACAGTTTTAGTTTTCGAGATATTAAGAAAAAAACAGAAATTTGCAATTTTTGTTTTTATTTTTTATTTGAAAAACGATTGAAGCAGGTAGCCTTTTCTAATTAAGACATTGTCAATAAGGCACTTTTCCAAGGGGAATCCAATGTTGTCAAAATCTCCATCTCATCAAAATCTACCTTTTAAAACAACCGAGATATGATATATTCAACTTTTTTTCTCTTATGGGCGCCATATTGGATTTTGACATTTTTGAATACAATTTTTTTTCTGGTCACAACAATGTGTCACATGCCACTGTTGAATTCATGCTTTTGAGCAAACAATTTTATTTCATTTGTTAAAGAGTGCTTTGGAAAGAAAATCAGCACCGACAATAAAAAAAACCGTGAATGTTAAACATTTATTCATCAGTGATATGTGGCACATCGTTGTAACCAGAAAAGAATACCGTATTCAAAAATATCAAAATCCAATATGGCGCCCATTATTAGAGAAAAAAGTTGAATGTCGTGTCTCGGTTGCTTGGAAAGCTAGAATAAAGATTTTGGCAGCTTTGAATTCCCCTTGAAAAAGTGCCCTGACAATGTCTAGATTATTAGAAAAGGCCACCTTCAACCGTTTTTTGAATAAAAAATTGAAACAAAAATTCAAATTCCTGTTTTTTCACGATATCTCAAAAACTAAACGATACGTCAAATTTCTTTTTGGATCATTGATCGTCATGAAAATGCGCAACTTTTTCCTAATCTAACCGACTTTGTATCTCTCAAGATAAGCGAGATACCCATGCTTAGCCCACGAACCTGTAATATAGCTGGACTGATGATAACAGAGGGGGAAATGACGCCAGGCGGGCGCTGCCATGAGATTATGTGGACGTTGGGTATTTGTTTTCAAGGGTTGGCATCACCTGCCACGGCAACGGTCTGATTCTACGAGTTTACCTAGGTATATCCTGTTCACTTTTTATTTTCAGTAGAATGACATTTTGGAGCAAAAATAAAGTGACAAGCTGGAGCGCTGGGAGGATACGGCTGACGGCCGCTGATAGTTTCGATCCAAATCTTTGCAGGTGCCATCAGCCGTAGCCGTAGCCCCCCATCTTGTCACTTTATTTTTGATACAAAAAGTCATTCTACTGAAAATAAAAAGTGAACGGGATATAGGTACAAGTCGCAGAAATCAAAACCAGAAATCAAGATATTATCCCAGATCAAGATAGCGCGGCACTGACAGCCAAGCACCGACTGTCACCAAGCGAAAATTATTCCAGTGAACCTCAAACGTTCTATGTAATAACGGTAAACTCTTGCAAATCTCCATAGATCGGTAACAAATTTACCTTAAAATTATATTAATATACACTAAAATTATATATTTATAAAATAGAGGATATAGTCATACTCATCAATACATAAAACGGCTCCGTTGAATATTGAAAGCCACTCTCGAGGCCGCTACCAAACGTTTTGGGTACCGGTCATGTACCGGTGCATAATAAGATGGCGACTTCCAGAGGAGGGGTCATAATTTGTGGGGGAATCTGGGGAATTAGCAGTCCAGCTATACTACAGGTTCGTGGCTTAGCCTCAAAAAACGGACACCTGTATAGATAATTTATTGAACAATTATCGCTTTATCATGAAAATTGATGTGCTGAACTCAAGATTTAACTGAGTAATGTCAAAAACAAGCGAATCTCTACAGCGGAACTTTGGCACCCCCTCAGGCGCAAACGCGGGCAAGAAGCTCTGGCAAGAGGCGCTTTGTTCTTGGCTTCGTTGTGCCGGCGTGCCTGCAACGTTGCCATAGCGGGTGCCAGGGTGACGGTTATGTTCCTGCGACTTATAATTGTGACGAACAATTGGAGAATAACAACAATAAACAATAATAATGATTTTTGCTTACAGCAGCAAAATAATAATAAGTGCTTTGGAAGTTATGTTTATAACACAGGTTTATAAATAAAAGCCTTTGAACTTGGGAAAGGAGATCATCATTTAACCTATAACCGTCAACACTGTCAACCGAGCTGTCAACAGTGTCAACTTTTCTGGCAAACTGGGTGGGGTGGGTAAATATCGCTCGGGAAAATACCGGGTAAATACACAATATTGCGCGAAAGTGGCGCTCCGTTATCATCGCGCATGTTCAGGGCCGCTATTCTTAAATCGTGTGAGAAAAGTTCCTGGGAGTAAAATACATTCCGCAGTACACTGATGTAGCGAATGTTGCCTAAAATCGTGGTTTTTAGGCAACTTTCGCTACAGAAATGTAGTACGGATTATATAAAACTCCCAGGGACTCTTCTCACACGATTGAAGAATAGCGGCCCAGAATCCACGTTTACCACCACGTACATCACTTCAGCGCACACATGAGAACGCATACCTGCAGCGCGGTAATTTCAATTTTGACGCACGAAGTGTCACTGTCAATGGCAACTGTCAATCAATAATCGAAATGTAAACAAACAACAAACATAACCTCCTAACCATTCAACATTTAATATTGTTCAGGAATGAAATGTTACGTGCCGTATGGATGGCAGAAAGACGCAGAAAAGATTCAGGTGATACGAAACTAACGAAACACAACGAACTGCAAGGCGATAACGAAACAAGAGCGTTATTTGGTTAGATCTGTCGAAACGTCAAATCGACGTCAAGCGCTGTCAGCTGAAATTTGCGTGACATTACACACGCACACCGTATTACAGTGTTGTCAACTTGTTGTCGTGATATAGATATGGCAACGTCCTACTTTCACAGGTATGCGCAGAAGCCTTTCGGGAAACGTGGATTCGACAATGACATTGATTTCTGTGTTTGACGTTGACATTTTGTTCAGTTTTATCAGCAACTTGTGAAGCCTTCCGATTTAAAATGGATATTCGGCGGTCGAAAAAGTGTGTGCCACTCAGAGGACTGACTGTCGCCACACCATGCTGTCGTCAATACAATACGGCACTAATTAAATGAAATATCCCCAGACAATTTCGCGGTAAATTTGAATGTTATGGTTGAAGTGTTCCATGTTTTCTATTTCGTAATATGTACAGGTTTCCTCAAAAGAGAGATGGAGAATTCGCGATTCCGCGCAGCTGTTTTCGGCACGTTCTGGGCACAGTGTGCCATGAGTGATCGCGCCATTTGTATTTACATTGCTCCGCCGTGTTGAAAGTGCATTTTATTTTTTGAATTCTAAAGCCAACCATGCTGGGAAAGTCGCTAAAAGTATAACGAACTTCTCAATGAATATTGCAAATAAATATTTCGCATAGAAGAATTTGCCAGAGAGGCATTTGATGTGCGGATACAACTATTTTTGTAATGGATATATCAACGATATATGGACGTGTCCAGAAAGCACAGGTAAGTGCGTGTTCCAAGTCCCAGTTTGAATACTTTTAATGGTGTAGGTATTATGGCCATCACTGTATAACTTGTGGACTTGCATAGTGGCACACAACATTTATTTACCATAACTACTTGTAAAAACTGTATAAATACCAATAATAACACTATCAAATGATCAAAACACACGTTTGGCTTACGGAATCGGGGCAATGTTGGCACACTATGACTGCGACGATTTACTGTGCAATTGAACGTGACGTCACGGGCCAGAAAGAGACGCTCAATTTAGGAAACCTGTATTTGGGGCATTTGGGAATGATCCCTAACATATGTGCTTTCATGAATAGGTTGCGAGGGTTACTCCGATTTTTCTATGTAACCACTTCTACTTGAAAACGACGCATAATCCATTGAGCTTAGTTTGAGAATCACCCATTTTACAGCGTAACATATGGAAGACTTAGAACGAATCACCTCGTTTTTTAGCGCATGCGCTAAGCGGTCACGCAATATTGTGTATTGACCATATTAATTATTCAGAGCGCAGTCGCAGATCGAGGAGAGAGACAACCACATGTGCTGGGTTGAAACTCCCATAAGAATATGCATGTTGAATGACTTTGTAAAATGATCAATTCAAGTTGCAAACTGACAATTTCAACGAATGTATAACATAGCAAGTGTGTAAAAAGAAATACCTGATCTACTTTTCACCGTAATGAAATGGAAATTCTTGCTGTGAAGTTTATGCGAAGCAATTTAAAATGGGGTTTTTGAATCCAAAACAATTTCAAATTACCCGCCATATTTTATTGCACAACTTCCGCTAACGAGAATTTTGACAGCGCTTGAAAGCGAACTGAGCGTCAGCCGTCACGTAAAAATATGGATAAAAAGGTTAAAACGTCCCAAGAATCAAGAAAACACCTTGAAATCGTAAATTCTGACAGCGACAGCAAAGTTCCGTTTTCTATGCATGCTGTGGCGCGCGAGATCTTCTACTGCAGTGCGCATGGTCACAGGCACATACCTAACTTACAAATGACTAGTGGAAGGGGAAAGTGAGAATAAATCATATGGTCTATACCTGATTTATATTTACCTACCTACCCGGTAAACACCCGACTCACATTACTGTGCGCAAGCGTGGGCAATAAGCCAGCGCGGAAATGCGCAATGCGCTGTTGCCACGTCAGGTCTACTTGCAACGTTGCCATAGCGGGTGCCAAGGTGACAGTACATTTTTTTTTTTGAGTGTTTTACGACGCATCAACTACGAGGTTATTAGCGTCGACGGGACATTCAGTGGGTTTTTGGTACACGTTTTTAATTATACTTGAATTGCCTACTGTTAACTATGTGAGGCCTCAGTACTCTGATAGCACTCAACTCTGTAGTCAGAAATCCATTTTTTCTGTAACCGCTGTAGTCAGACAGGTGCAGATATGGCATAGTAAGGTCGGAACAATTTTTGGAACAATCGGACAACACAAAATATCCATGGACGAGGCGGGATTCGAACCCGCGCGGTAGATCACGACTGGCTTGGCGCGGCAACACCAAAACCACTCGGCCACCGCCGCTTCGACAGTACATTTTGAAATAGCCAATACTAGGTACCTGAAGGATAATTGCACTCAAACTACGAAACATCTTCGCTCAATAGCAAAAAAAAAGTAGGTAGGTATCACTAAAATCATGTGACAGACTACCATTTTTTCGGTTTTTCGATAAAAAAGAAATGTTCCAATTCAAAAATGAACCCGATATTCGTGTTCAGGAGGTCGAGTTCAGTTGGAAAACATTTTTTTTTATCTAAGTAACAGAATGACGACGCTTATGTGGCCGGTTTGTTTGTCTGTCTGTCTGTCTGTCTGTCTGTCCGTCCGTCCGTCCGAGTCCGTGCAGAAATGAAGACGCTGTACTCCTTCTCGAGAATAAGTCGCGGGAACATAACCGTTACCTTGGCACCCGCTATGGCAACGTTGCAAGTATGCCAGACGTGGCAACTGCGCAATGCGCATCCTTTCCGACGTTGAATTGACATGAAACGCTCGCGCAAGCGCAGACAGGGTGCCAAGGTATCGCTGTAGAGATTCGTTTGTTTTTAACATTACTCAGACTCCCAGACAAATCTTGAGTTTAGCACGATTATTTTTTTGATAAAGTGGCAATTGTTCAATAAATCATCTACTTATATAATTTATTACAACTAAAGAAAATGGTATTAATTCACAAGTACTAGTGAAAATAACCCTATCTCTAGATAGGTATATGCTACCCTGTGATGCTACCTATCTTTAGCACGCAACTTCCTGCATCAAGTGTACAAAAAAAATCGCAACTTTTGGCGCTGAAGCAAATCCGCAGAGTGCCTATAAGTCATTATTATTCATATACCATGATTATTATTATTATTATTATTATTGAGAAGTTTATTTCAAATTCACGCGCCATTTATTGGCGTTGGTAGCACTGTAGAAGCTTCAGCCGCCCAGTCGGTAAGGTAGGTGGTGCTTTGTTTACTAGTGTCATTCCTGTGACATTAGGTGATAACAACAAAGACGGTTTTGTTGTTATTTTTCACTTTGTTAAAAATTTTATAACACACTGTTGAGTTAATTTTGCTAAGTTTCCACAGTTGCGAACTGGCGAGGTACAGGATGAGGTGAGCGGCATGTATTTGTAGCGACTTTTTCGGCGGTTTTCGCCCCTTGCTGTGTCAGTTTACAATGAAGCCAAGGTGAGAATTTCTAATATCCAGCCAAAACGTTTTCAGCTCTAATTACTCAGGACCGAGGATGGGAATGAACCAGATGAACGGAAATAACCGGCGGCCGGCCAATCTCACGCGGGTCCCATCCAACGAAAAGTCTGCCGGTGGCCAGCACGAAGAACTGGTCAAGTTCATGCAGGACTCCTGGCACAAAGTCGTCGCAGCGCCGGAAGCCGATCGAAGCCAATCCGTGCCGGTCTATTACACACAGGAAAAGGACAGCCCCCCTAACCCCTTAGTCAAGGATTTTGTTGCATTCGATCTGGAAGGGTTCTGGGGCATGAGGGTGGTAATGAGAGAGCAAAACTTCACAACACAGCCACAGCAGCAGCAACATTCATAGCGTTTCGTATCTAGTTTAATTTTTAACTGATATTTATGACAAAAAACGTTGATTGATGACTGCTCATTCGATCCACTTTTTAATCCCTATTGATTCTGAACAAAACAACAGCAGCAGCAAATGTACCTAGGTAATTTACGATTTCAATTGAATTGAATGGACAATCAAAGCACCAGTTTTTAGTATCCTGTACTTACTAATACTTTTCAAAACGAACAAAGTCTGGCCCACCCAACCCTTATCTTCTACTTTTGCACAGTGGATCACGATTTTATGTTTATTTTTACAGTATTTTTTTTATGATTTTTACATTCCCTATTGATTAACTTCTTGAATAAGCGACTTTCTTCTTATATTTATTGTCTCTTTTTTTACAACAATCAATTGACTTGTATGAGTTACATTTGACTGTTAAATAAAAAAGTTTTTATTTAATTTTTGTATCATTAAGGCTTGAAATTTCACTAAATAGAGAAAAATGGGGAGGGATGTTTTAGATAAAACTGCCATCAGGTTGACAAAATTAAAAATACACTTTCGAGCTAAAGTTGAGGACCACTTTTTTGAATATCCATTACTTCCTAATAAACTGCTCCACAATGAAGTTGTCGCCACCAAAAAAATGGCTTGACTTTGACGCCCAATAACTTTCGATTGCCAAAAGTGATTTCCATTCTTTGTTGCGTTTACTGGCCTAATCTATCCTAAACAGATCCTGTAATTGTGAATATCAAGAAACTGCATGTAACATTTATACAGGGTGATATGTAAAAAGGTAAAAAATTGCGACAACTTCATCGAACCCCCATTTGCAAACAATTTTTTTTTCAAAATTCCAATGTGAAAATAATGAAGTGTGATGCATTGCCTCGAAACGGTCTCGGAATTACCGAGATTGGAGGTCTTACACAGAAGATATGAATTTTTATATGGAATGTAACAGATTTGCCCTATTTTCTCTCGAGAGTGAATCACGTCTAATGAATGGGTGGTTGATATTGAGCACGATTGTTCCTACAACCCTTCCGGATAACTTGAATTTAAAAACAACTCGAAAATTTGGTGTGGGGTCAGGCAGGGGGCACTTTTTGGAACGCTAGTCACTGTCTGTTTTTGGCTCGTTGAATTTCATCAATATTTCAGATGTCGAACATGTTTTTTGGAAGTCTAAACCCTGAATATGGTAGAACTTCATTTCTAAAACTTGCAAGTTTACTTGTTGTGCTTGTGCTATGCCTGGGCTCCACCCCTGATTGCGTTTTTCTGGTGATACCGTGCTACAAAGATGATCAAAAATGTGTGTTGCTACAGCAGGCACGGAGCTAGACTTTTAATGCCAGGTGGGCCAGGTCTGGGCCCAAAAAATTGACGGTGGGCACAATAGAATAATAACGACGCAGGCGAAATTTTTTTAATAATAATAATGCTAATAATAATACCAAAAACATAAAACTCAATTGGTTTTTCCTATTCTGATTTTTTGAATTTTTATTGAGAAAAATTATGTAGGACCTAAGCAAGATTTTTTCTTTCAAATTTTTCAGGTAAGTATTTTCAAGTGGGTAGGTATCTACGGATGATGAGCTGATTTTTTTTCACGAATAATAATAGATAGCCACCTCATCTTCTTAAGAAATCTGACCTGCAAATAATTTCTGGCTCAATTTAATTTGCCACCGAAAATTGTGCCTGGGATTTGATTATTGAAAAGTTGATCCACTCAACATGACAATTTTTGTGTTCTCCAAGCTTCCGGTTATGGTAAAACGAGACGCCGATGGTTGTGCAGTATGTATTTGTTTCTTGAACATCATCGATTCTCTTATTCTCGAATATTGAAAAAAAAAAACAGACAAATCAACTTTCTCGAACGAATAGTGGTTGAAAACTGAGGAATAAACGACTAATAGACTGGAACAAGCGATGGATGATTGAGAGAGATATATTGGAAAGGTTCAAATTTAAACTTTTTGCCAAGTATAGATACACCCATTGATCTTATTAGGTTCTTCCTCAGAACTCCGGCGTTTGTGAACATTGTTTCAACATTTTTATTGCGAGTTCAAGAATCGAGTTCAACTTGTTCGCAACTGTTACCTCCTTCTACCTACATACCCACAAAATATACAATCATGCACACAACTTGGCAGCTTGGCGCTCGGAAATTGTTTTTTTTTTTCAGCTTACTTCTTCATTTTATGATTTATCACTGTCGTCGGCATAAAAATGTTTGGATGCTCTGGTTGGGCACCAGGGTGGGCACAATAATTTTGGGGTGGGCATGGCCCACCCAGGGATGCCCACCCAGGGCCCCCTTTAGCTCCGTGCCTGTGCTACAGAAATTCTGTGGCTACAGTAACGCTGAAAACCTATATTTATGCCATTGTTCATATAATCAATTTCACGGCTATCTGCATTAGAGCAAGCTATGGAAAAATCATTTTCTGTTGGTAGGAATGAGTAGGAATCCATCAAGGATGTCTATCATGGACCTGTATTTAAAATGGACTGCTGATCACCTTACCCGACCAAACAACAAATGACGCCACAGGGGCGCTACCATTATCGTTATCATAACAGAAGTTCTCAAAAGATTATAGAAAATCTGCAACTTGCATCGGCACATTTTGTACTATAAATATTTATGGATATAATATTATTTTATAATAACTGATTCAATTTACAATAATATGTTTTTTACTTCGAAAGTAGCCATCAGGTTTATTTCGTTTCGAAGAACTCATTGCAAGTTCGCAAGTTGAAACAGTCATGAAGTTTGAGAGTCACTGTCTTTCGAATTTATCGAAGGTTGCTTCAAAAGTTCAAAATCAACGCAGTTGCGATCAGAGATCACGGTTGCGATTTATCAGTTTTGCAGTTTTGCACCAGAAAGCGTGATCCAAGGAGGGCGTGATCCCTGCACCAGAAACGTCATTTTGACAGTTTCGTTTCTTTCAACGTGGGAAGTTTCCGGATTTGTGGTGTCGAATTCGAATTTGGTGTGTTTTATAACTCCCTAATCCGTTTAATAAGAATATTCTGTGGATTTCATTACTTATTATCAGTAGTTCTGCGAAAGAAAATGCACGGTAAAGAAGGGGCGCAAGCACTATTGCATGATTTCGGCAGCACAAACCACAGCTAGGTACTTCCTACTGGACCACACAGCTCGGGCCTTGAGAGTGTTTTCTTTTCACAAGTAAGATTGCCGTCAATCAATTATTGAATGAAATTCTACTATTTCGTTACAGAATACAGAAAAACACAAACAACGGCCAGCCATTGGGGAACATAAACAAAAAAGCCAAACGGCCTAGTGCCCAACAGCACACCGTGTATTCAACACACTTCAGTTAATAATTTTAGACACGGAACATCGTCCCTTCTATTGAATTACCGGAACCTATGAACACATGTACGTACAAAACGCTGCAAGCGACCGAAAGAAAACGGCTATGCCTCTCAAGCAAATTTGAAAATGTCATTTTGACACCTAACCTAAACTTTATACTGCAACGTCATGTCGCCATCAGAGAAAAGTCATCGTAGCAAAACGGTCAATATTAATTGTGGAAAATGAAAGTCCCTAGGGGATAACGATAATGTCGGCATTCTACTGGAGTCATGGCGATATACGGTATTATAAGTCCAGTTTAAGTACAGGTCCATGATGTCTATACATAAACTGGATAGGAAGCTTGGCCGCCATCTTGCATCATAATCGGACGCCTTGCCCTGCAATAATGACATTTCACAAAACGACAACAAGCGTCATTTCTGCGTCATTGTCAGCAATCCAGCATCAGAGTCATCGAACGAAATCGATTCACAGCATCGATCTCGATCTCCTTCTCCTGTTCTGTCGGCGTTTTCTCTCGACGTCATGCCCGCCACGTATGCAGTATGTGTGTCAGTTCCTGTGGGGTCACCAGAACCAGAACCTTGAAGCAAATGGGCGGATGGCGCTCCGACAAGCTTGCAGAGTCTTATGTAGAAAATTTTATGCTTAACAAGATGCGGATTGACGAGGCGATTTCTGGGTTCACTGGATGTGCGTCGGTGAGTCGACCAGTTGGATGGTGGTTCCGTCAGCTTCGGAGTCAGTTCCTGTGGGGTCACCAGAACCTTGAAGCAAATGGGCGGACGCGCTCTGACAAAGTTGCAGAGTCTTGTGTAGATAATTCTACACTAAACAAGATACGGATTGGCGAGACAATTTCTAGGTCTAGTGCGAGCTCAGGGGCTCTAAGAGCAAGTGTGTACCTATCAAGGTGCATGCCACGCACTGAATCTCGGTTTTAAATTGATGATTTCAACAATAATACTAATTATTCATGACATGTTTATTTATACTCCTTTGTATCAATACTTCAATTAAGTATTACATCTTTGGTAAATACAACACATTTCCGCCTTTATTTCCTTTTTTTCTTGGTATTATCAACTAAGTATTAATGATGAGGATGGAGCGTCGATTCGCCACACTTCTCTTCGCTTCCAATATTGCTACAAATCTTGCCTTATCCTCAACAACTTATGAACCTTCTTGAAGCATCTTCATTTCAGGTCGCAATAGAGATGCTCCCAGACCCTCTTCAAGAAGTGTCACTGTCCGCGATAATGTGGCAAATGCTGCTGCTGACCTGTAATGTTGCTAACTTGTGTGAGAGCCCTTATATGTAAAGCTGTGGACTTACCAGGGCTCGGCAGATCCTTTGTGAATCTTGGCCTGCTCAAAAGAGTTGCCTCCGTTCATTCCCGTTCCCAGCAACTTCTCACTTCACGAAGTTCACCCACCATCCATCCACTGCATGTGGCCACAGCCTCTGTCTCTTCTTGATTCAGAGGGGTAGTCCTGGTACACGTTCTGTTCCATTTTAGGTGGAGGTTACTTCAATATTCAACAGCGAATTCTCACCAGCGGACCCGAAAACGTCAAAATGACGACAGCCAAAGTTTTAATTGACGGTCCTCAGTCCTCAAGGTCGGTCCCCAGTCCTGCACAATGCCCTGCATTAGTGTCAAGTCTCAGCTTCACCTATTTACGTCAAAAGCGGCCAAGCTTCTTATCCAGTTTATGTATTGGCGAAAATCTTTTCCGCGTGGTGGCACTGTACGCAATAAAACATGGTGGCCCAAGGGGCCTTGACAAATAGGTAGTAAACGCAGTGCGCATTTACATCACAACAGCTGTCAACAGTGATAGCTGTCAGTGAAAGCGTAACAGTGGGCCTGTGCAGTGGGCCAAGAACTGGGGGCTCGTTGGGAATGGAATTTCGTTGCAGTATCTTTAACTTATTTTTGTTTTAGAAAATGCCAATAATACAGATTCATTTGCCCAATATTTATGGTCATGTTGGTGACCAAATCAGCTCCCTCTCGACAAAGTGCGAAGGCGAAGAAGTGATTGAGGCAGGTCATTTAATCGTGTGTGGGGTGACTGGGGCTCACTGCGACTGAGACTCTTGTGCTTTGTTATGTCTCATAAATGGATAATTGAAAACCATTTGGAGGTCAGGTTCTGTGGACCAGTTGTTAGAACAGTGTTGTGAACTCGTGAAGCCATCTCCGATAAGCCAGTGAGAGCAGCCGGAGAGCCTGGAGATCAACGCCAGCGGTATTGAGAGAAGATACCTGGCCTGCAAATCATAATCCGTCACTCGCCTCATCAGTTCAGATTTAGAACCTTAATCGATATGAGAATATTTTCCATTGTAGAAACACTAACATCAACCGATGAGCTATGATTAAACTTATGATTGAAGAATACTCAATTATTATTGATAAACTATGATTTTTATTATTCTAGACAGCGGTAAATGCTTATTAGCTACTGAAACTTTACTTTACAGTCAATGTATGAGTCGTACGATTACTCCAAAAGAATGTTCATCTTTCTGGCCTAAATGATAATTGTTGGCTCATTTTCGTGATGCGTCCTGTTGTACCTATGCCTTGTCTTGTGGGGGCTTAGTATTTCCACCTTGTGTGCAAGGGGCTCACACAACTCAACATCTGGAACGTAAATAAGCATTCAGAGATTGCATTTTTCGGCTATCATTTCACCAACTTACGTATCGGCTTTTGCTGCTACATTGTGTATTGTGTCCATCAGCGTATACTAACGCAGTAATTCAAGTCAAACTACAACACTCACTCGCTCACATTCACGACGATGTGGAAAACAAGGAAAACAAAAAAAATTAATTATTTTTCAGCTGTCAAAACTGTCAATATTCTTCTGATTTGGAGTAGGTACTGTCAACTGTCGAGTGCTACTGCGCTACTGCGCTGGGCTGTGCGCTGGGTACCTATTTGTCAAGGCCCCTTGGGCCACCATGTTTGACTGCGTTCAGCGCCTTCTGGTGGCCGCTGATTTTCGCCAATAGACATCCTTGGAATCCATAACCGTCGTCGCAGAAGGTTTGTGTAAATGTGGTAAGTGAAAAGGTTAGGTTTTGTGGCAGATGTCACCCGTCGCGCGGTGTGATGCACGTCAAGTCAAAATGTTTAGTTTATTTGGGGAAATCAGATAAAGGCGTGTTTCTCGTAGTGTAAATTTGCTGGACACCGTCTTCACGAACTGGGGGGCCTTTGCTTGTGCTTTGGTAGTGGCGGCCAGTGAGCCAGTGCATAAAATGACGCCAAAGGAAGTCAGCGGCAGCACTAAAGGGAAGTAGGACTGATAGTAGGAAGTACTACGTGCTCTACAACACTAAAACAGCATACAAGCCAGAAGAAGATTAAGAAGGGAATACATACATGAAATGGTCAATAATTTCATGTTGAGAAGATCTTCCAACACAGAGTGCACTCACGCGTCGTGTCTCGACTGCCTTGTCTTGTACAGTGCAACTCCATAAATCAATGTCCATGGAAGCGAATTTTCTCAACCTCACTGGAGCCACTGGACAGGCATTTTCATTAAATTTTCTTCCCTTTAGTGCTGCCGCTGACTTCCTTTGGCGTCATTTTATACACTGGCTCACTGGCCGCCACTACCAGAGCACAAGCAAAGAGCCACCAACCCGTGGAGACAGTGTCCAGCAAATTTACACTCCGAGGAACACGCTTTTATCTGTTTTCTCCAATAAAACTAAACATTTTGACTTGACGTGCATCACACCAGAGGCATCACACCGCGCGACGGGTGACATCTGCCACAATACCTAACCTTTTCACATACCACATTTACACAAACTATCTGCGACGACGGTTATGGATTCCTACTCATTCCTACCAACCAAAAATATTTTTTTCATAGCTTGCTCTAATGCAGATAGCCGTGAAATTGATTATACCGAGGTTCATACTGACACGTCAAGTCACTCCAACAATGCCGAGACCTGGGTGTTTTCAGTGTTACTGTAGCAACACACATTTTTGATCATCCTTGTGGGACGGTATCACCAGAAAAACGCAATCAGGAGTAAAGCTCAGGCATAGCACAAGCACAACAAGTAAACTTTTAGGGAGCTCCCTCCCTCTTCCACAGAAAATGAAGTTCTAGGTACCTTATTCAGGGGTTTAGACTTGCAAAAAGCATGTTCCACATCTGAAATACCTACCTATTGATTAAATTCAACGTGCCAAAAACAGACAGTGACTAGCTTTTCAAAAAGTGCCCCCTGCCTGGCCCCACACCAAGTTTTCGGGTTGCTTTTAAATTGAAGTTATCCGGAACGGTTGTAGGAACAATCGTGCTCAATGTCACCACCCATTCATTGGAAGTGATTCAATCTTGCGAGAAAATAGGGCAGATCTGTTACATTCCTTATAAGAATCCATATCTTCTGTGTAAGACCTCCAATCTCGGTTATTCGAAAACCATTTCGAGATAAGGCATCACACTTCATGATTTTCACTTTGAAATTTGAAGAAATTTTTTTTGCAAATGGGGGTTCGATGAAGTTGTCGCAATTCTTCACCTTTTTACATATCACCCTGTATAAATGTTACATGCAGTTTCTTGATTTTCACGATTACAGGATCTGTTGAGGATAGATTGGGCTAGTAAACGCAACAAACAGAATGGAAATCACTTTCGGCAATCGAAAGTTATTGTCCGTTAAAGTCAAGCCCTTTTTTTGGTGGCGACACCTTCATTGTGGAGCAATGAGTTTAAAATGAGTTGAAATGAGTTTAAAACGCGTTTGCGGTAGAGAGGTCTTCGACTGTTGCTTTGCAGAAATGCATAATTTTTACTGAAATCAAAGCATTGAATTTTGGGCTAAATGGAGGTTCATCCAATAAAAAACGTCGTTTGCTTTGTTACAATGTGGAATGTGCTTAAACAAACACCATGCTTAGCTTGTTTATTGAAATTTTCCAGAGCATAAAATAAGATATAAAGTAGGCGACCAGACCAATTGGTCGACCAGTGACAAAGTTTGGTCGCGTAGTCAAAGTTTGGTCGCGCATTCAAAAAATATTCTTTTGCTACATTTTATTATTTCGTACTTCTAAGATTTTTTTTTTTATAAACAATAATACCTAATTTCTTTTTAAAGCAAAGTGACATCCACAATCAATGTTCACCATTTGTGACGTTGGAATTTTACAGAAAATTGTGGTCTAGTCAATAAATCTGATGATGGAGAAAGGTCCTTATCCTTGAAATTTGGAATTTCACGGAAAATTGTGATCTAGTCAATAAATCTGATGATGGAAAAAGGTCCTTATCCTGGTGGGTTCGAGGAAGGTTTTTCGGCAGGAGCCAATGGCCCGAATGACGACGATGAATTGGGAGAAACTGTTTCTAGGAGAAAGGTACTCCTTCATTACTATCGTAAATGTAGTTATGTTTTGTCAACCCAAGAATTTTGGTCCAACGTACGTCACAAGACCAAGATATTGTGGAAACAATTGAAAAATCGCTAACAACTCCAGAAATCAAAGTGACATGATTGCCACAGCAAGAGCGGAGGTCAAAAATCTATTCGGTAATAAAGCTGTTTCACTGTTTACAGATGGTGTCGTTCCTCTTTTTGCAAGTGAAAATATTTCTTCTGTTTTTTCAATGCTCGAGAGTTGCATGGCCTGCTACCGTTTTTGCGAAATTAGTCGAAGCTTTCATTTCTCTAACACCGCATAGCGCAGGTCCAGAAAGGGCTGTTTCCGTGCACACGATCATAAAAAGCTCTTCTAAAAAACGATCTAAAAAACAGTCGAGCTACTCACAATATCCAATAACTTTTTTCTACCGATTCAATGGTTTGAATAGTTTTGATACATTGAAATTTTGATATTTAAGTAACTCGTTCATCATATTATATAGAGTGTTTGCAAATTTGGTGTAGACAATTGAACCGCAGTCACAGAAATCAAACCGTATCAGAACTGTATCGTCAAAAAAAATAATTAGGGCTTTTATTTTGGAAAATAAGGAGGGTCATGAAGAGGTCCCCTCTATTGTCGCTATTTTGAAAGATGTTAGTGAACTCTTTTCAACAGACCAAAGAGCAATGTTTTTGAATCTTTGATTGTGTTTCGTAATTCTATTTACTATACAGGGTGAGTCGTAAATCCTGAAAATCCAGTTTTTTTTCCAAAAATGCATGCAGAAAATTTCATAAGAGAACCATTCTTGTTATTTGTTGCTCTGCTTCCGTTTTATAACCTCAAGAACCTTTCACCGGCATTTTCGAGGCAGATAAATTTTTACGATTTATGACTCACCCTGTACACTAAATTCAATCACAGAACACATTCAAAGGTCCACAAAATTTGCTTTTTGGTCTGATGGGAAGAGTTTCCTGGAATTTTTTGAAATAACGAGAATGGAATGGGCCGAAGAACCACCTTTTGACCATCCATATTTCCAAAAATGAAAATCATACATTTTTTAAACTTTTTTCTTGCACTTTTGGAGCATTAATATAATTAAAAAAAATAAGGGCCGATTGACTCCCTGGCCCGCCTAAATTTCAAAAAATTTCGCCTGCGGCGCCAAACCGCAGCATCACAACTTTTAGTCGCGCACTTAAAATTCCTTGAAATATGCTCTGTACTCATGGCCACTGTTGAAGTCTTTGTTATACAGTCATCAGTAACGAGCTATTCTCCCCATGTTTATTGATGTATTATTACGAAACTCGCTGGAGATCCTGACGCGCGAATAAGACACATACTGCACAATTGGTGGCGGTGCTGTGCTTGGAGTGAATGTCATAACGTATGCAAACCCAGAGGCCCCGCGAATGAACTGGCGGCAATGCTGAAGTTGACCAGATAACATGTGGAAAATTTTCTTGAATACTAAGCGCGAGTATGAATAACGTTCGGCAAGACCACGCAAGCAGATATGAGTTCTCAGCGATAGTGAACACATCGGCGAAGTTGAGCAAAGCGATAGATCTAATTGCGATGATTCAATTGACTTGTATTCAGTAGTACGCAGTAATGAAGTAGTGTGTGTTGAAACGTCCGTCTCTCAGTTATTCAAGAACCCAGCGCCAGCGCACTCTAACAATATTATAGTATTGTTATTTCAACTCATGTCAGCTCTCGTTCTTAGCTCAGCATCACTTCTTGAACCAACTTGATGATGTTTTTGTTGTATACCTACCCATGAGAAATTGCTTGTTGTACCTACTCTGTCTTCTGTGCCCCAGTCTGAATAATAAATTCGATTAGTCAAACCTGTTGCGATCGCTTTTACTTCCCCATTCAATAGCCACCCTTCAAAAGTAGTATATTATGAAGTTACTTCCTGGACACCATGATTGTATCTACAATCTTTTTTTTTGCAGAAGTCTATGAAAACAGACTGCGGAAGCTTTGTATGTTCAGCCAAATCTGGTGGTTGTTTGGACCAACTGCAATTTGAATTTTTAAATAATCTGTTTATTTTTAGAAGTGATGCGTCCATTTCAACTGAAAGAAATTCGACTTGATTTTTCCCCCATATTTATAGGGTCTTTGAATCAGGAATTCCAGTTTCAGCGTCATTGGTTTCAGCTAAGTAGTGGGTACTGGAAAATTGTGGTGCTTATGCATCGTCAGAGATCATGACTGTCTATAATACCTTCGGGGAGATCGTCGGGAATATCGGTCCTGTCATAATCAGGCTCGACAATTATTGATTAGCTGTCGACTGGTGCTTTTTTTGTTGTTGAAGTCTTCTAATTAATACCTACTCTAAGGAAGAGGGTCATTCTCAGTTTCTTCGCAAACTCCGTCTTTCTTAACGTGAAAGAAAACATTTATCGGAAAACTTTCAAAAATTGATTTGAGCATAAGGTATACCCCTCGGAATATACTTTCTCATTCAATTTTGTCTAGCACACAAGTTATCTTTGGCATTGGATGGCTAGATATTTCATTCTATCCCTCAAAGCTCATTTCATCAGCGTTCCTGAAATTTCAAGGTGGCAACTTATACCTACTTTTTTTTATTTTGTGAAACTTTTGTCCTTTGATTTCTCTCCAAATTTTCCATTGAATGTCCTGGCTATGCTAGCGTTGCGTAATGAGATCTTCGGGGACACAGTGCGCAAGGGAAAAGTCCTCCGGCTCGTCAAATGAGTCCGCATTGGGGGTTTGCACATTATCAATTACGACTTCATGTAAATCCTAAATGGGAATTTGCAAATAGAGTTATGTGTTCGAATTTACTTCTCTTTTATTACGAACGATCTCGTTATCATGATCTTTGAGTTTAAGTGGCCATCGGGTGAGTTTCGAACTCAGCTCCTTCAATGAAATCAACAAGCTCGTGATCTGTGATTGGTTCATTGGTTATTAGTGTTTACAAAATGTTGAAAATGTAATTTATTCTTTGTGTATGGCTTCAATTTCATTTCCACGTCGTTTGTAATTTTTTGATTTTGCAAAGTTATCGATAAATTTACAACAATAATCGATCAGACCTAAGAAAACTTTTGACCCAATTAAATCCTGAGATGGAGGCAATATTTTGACTAAATTTCTGGGGTACCGTGGCTGAAAAAAAGGGTAGCACAACATGTTTTGTCTTCATAAGGACTCATCACTGCAAGATATTCTCAGAATTTGTCACCAAAGGTCTATAAAGGTCTATGTCTACTTGGAATGCAACGTCGCTGGTGTGCAACGAGAAAGTTTGAAATTTGCACACTGCCTATCAGAATACCAACCTCAAGCTCCAGCAGTGGTGGCCTGGCTAGGTCAGCAGATCAGCATTTGCTGACTGGGCACTCGCCTGGATTAGGGCCCTGGCCCTCGTAGACTAGTGCGATGTTTCGTTTTATCATTATAATCACTAATGGAAAAAGGTTTTTTCGAGGTGAGTGTCTAACTGTCTACAGTGCTCTTTTGAACACTGTACCGTGTTTAACCCAGGTCCCAGGGCCAAGACTTTGAAGACGACCTCATTCACTAGCCAGCTACAAAATTTATTTATCATTTAGAAAACCTCTAGAACTACTAACGTATGGTCCGAAAGTTTTGGGAATTTTTTTAAAAGCTGATAACTATTTTTTGATAGTTTTAATTTTGTAACTTGATATTGCAAAAACTAGCGTCATCTTCAACAATTTCAAATTCGTATTCAACATATTGAAGATGGGCCATTATCTTTGATGGCTCTCGGTTTTCTTCTGCCATGTTCGATCTTTCTCTGGACAACAGCAGGATTAATTTCTCAGAGCTCCTGCCTCCCAATGTACCGCAAGCTCGACCAATATAAGATTTTTGGTAAGTAGGTATTGAGCGGGATAGTATACGACACGGGATGGGAAGCTGCGAATGAAGACCAATTACGGCGTCACATTTTTCAATAACATTAGAGAATTTCGCATTTGACAAATTGATACAGAAAATCATGGAACATGGCAGAAGATAATTGAGATCCATCGAAGATAATGGTCCATTCTCAATATGTTCAATATGAATTTGTTATTATAATATATGATGTTAATTTTTGCAATATCAAGTACGAAAATAAAGACTATTCAGAAAAAGTTATCAGCTTAGAACTATGTCCCAAAACTTTCGGACCATACGTTATTACTATTGAAATTTTTTTTTATACGACGAGGTAAGCAATGTTCAATATTTGGTATAATTATTATTCTCCCAACCAGGGGCGACGGAACCAGGGAGGCAAGGGGGCAATGGCTCCCCAAATCTCAGTCTTGGGGGGGTCTGGTCCCTCCAATTTTCTCGATAAATAATTTTTCTTCATGTCAAAAAGATGATCACGCCTTTTTTCCTAAAAAAATTTCGCCTGCGGCGCTTCTTGCTTCGCTCGCACTCCTTTTCCTTTCACTTGTGCCCCTCCAATAATTATACACTTCCGCCACCCCTGATCACAACAAAAAAAAAATCGAGCCCTTCATGAAGCGCAAATTATAGAGCCCCTAATTAATTTTGCTGACCAACTCAAACGTTTCCAGGCCGCCACTGAGCTCCAGAAATTTTAATAAATACAAGACTTTTTTGAAAATAATACATAATTTAATATCATTATAAGTAGGTTGATGCTAAGTTACAATTGGTACATATTTCAATTGTCTGTACAGTACAGTTTTATAAAAATACACAAATTACATAATAATAATGAACATTATTATTTAGCAACAATTAAATTTTCAGCCGTATTTGACCAACGATTAACGTTATAGCTTTATTCCAATTTAAAAGTCTTCTCGCATATTGACACAAGCAGTGACAACACGCACATACGAAACATTTTGGTTGTAACAATTTTAACAAATCACATCTTTATTATTCATTTATTTTGGTTAAACTAGAAGTTTTTGTATAGAAAACGCTACGATTTTAACAAAGTTAGATTTTTCATAATAATGGGAATTGGTCGTCGCTTACATAATATTCTCAACAACTATTATTTATAATACCGAGCGTTCATAAATTAAATGGGTCAAGGGTGCCTGTGAATTTGAAAACATCTGTCGGAACTAGCATCGTTCATTTGATGTCTGTAATTTTTTGGCTATCGTAATTTGTCAAACCAGTCGCAGTGTTCATTTTCAGAACATTTTAAATGTGGTTTTCACGGCAGGGCACAAAACCTACATGATCGAGGAGTATTTTCGAACTTGAAGTATTCTCGTGCACTTATAACAGATCAGAGATCAATAATATGGGACGTAACTTGTCAAAGTTTGACAAATTTATTACAAAAGGATTACGCTAGTTTCGACAGATGTTTTTGAATTCACAGGCACCCTTGACCCATTTAATTTATGAACTCTCGGTATAAGATATGTTGTAAATATTTACAATTTTCTTGTAGGTATTGTTCTGGATATTCATTATAAAATACAAAAAATTTCTAGGGGTAAGTAGGTAGGTAGTATGTATCCTATAATCTTACATAAATTAGTCTATATTCAAGACAGACACGACACATACCTAAAGCTGTTTTAACGAGTAAAAGTGCATAGAGAAGATAAAGACATCTAGAAAGGTAGGTAATCACGGTACTATTAGTTATACTTCTTTGTGGATATGGAAAGAGCAAGTCGTATCGATATAAATGGAGAATATCAACAATTGAATCTGGAACAACAATCACAGGATATACCAGAGAAAATCTGTAGCCGTTCTGGTGCGAAAATGACACGTTTCCAGGTAGGCACAAATTCCAAATTGAACGCACTAGTGAGAGCACACTTGCGAAGCGGGCTTAATTTGAAATTTGGACCGAACTGGGAGTGAGCCTGTGAGAAAAAATCAATATGGTCCTCTTATTAAATGCATTAAAACCCGCAGGAAAGGAGAGTTTGACTTGGATTTACCTATTGAAATTATAGCGGACTAATAAAAATTACCCAGATGTAAAACTGAGTAGGTACCTGCTTACTTACCCTCAAGTGGCTTTTAGGCCACTTTAGTGCCTTTACCGTTCGTTTTTGACAGTCTCTCTTATCACCCGTTCAAGTTGCAAACTCAGAAATAGGATTTTCTAAATCAAAAATAAAGTGACAAGCCGAAGCTCTAGGGAGCTTGAGCTTCGGCTCATGACCGTTGCAGTCGGGTTGCTGTTGCAAGTGCCTTCAACAACTGTAGCCGTAGCTCCCCAGCTTGTTATTTTATTTTTGCTCAAAACTGTCCAAGGGTCCTGAATTTGCAGATGAAAGGGATATATTTTAATATTATGATCTTATTGTCAAATTGAGCCAGTAGAGCAGAAACTGGGGTATCTTGTGCAACTTGACAATGTACTACATTTTTCTTAGCTAATTTTATTGCTTCACAAAATTCAAGTTATTTAAAAAAACATTCCATTGTATGAATATTTCATTGGTTATTGATCTCTTTTTATCAAGGTTACCGTTTAAGTGAAAACCAAATCATGCAGTGTCGTACCATTTCCGTGATGATTTTCTGGCATTCACAGCCCGCAATAATCGATTTATCGTTATTGCGGATATGAACAAATCAAGGCCTTCAAGATAGGAAGTATCAACAACTTTAAAAATGACCAAAAATGTATGAACTGTGTCTAATCTGTTTTTTTTTGATGAGGAACTGCTATTTTTTACGATTTTATTTTAACGACACTTACTTTTACTTGGTCAAAAGCTATTCAACAAGAGAACAAGAAATTTGCGTCCAATTCGAATTTCATATTTAGTTACAGCGTAGTCAGCATTTGACAGCGCGGGGAAGCAACGCTACTGCAAGTAGCTCCTCACTCACTGTGACAAGTCAAATCAGTACACTCCGTGTAAAATACTGTCTCAGGCTTTCTTGAAACTGAGGGGACCTAATGTTGGAAGACCACGATAGATCAGATCACCTATATCTTGGAGAGAGCCGTTTGGAAGCACTGGATGCAAAGACTGCGCGTCGCCAGGCCTGTATCTCTGTTATTATTGAGCTCTGGCAAAAAGGAACTAATAATACGATTTCTCAGTTTGCCTCAGGGTACGTTGACATCAGGTAATCATCATTAATAGGCTGTAATTTATGACTGTTTTCAATAACTATTCATTATTTGTGATCTGGTGAAAGAAATACAACGTCCTTCTGCGGCAGGCAAAAATTATGAGAAACAAAGGCTGCTGCGAAGTGAAGAAACCGATACCAATGAAGACTCCGGCATACTGAAGTACAGAGTATAACTACTATGCTAGCATATGACAACATACACGGTATTATTAATCCAGTTCAGGTAGGTACTCAGGTACTCCATAATTTTCGCACATAAAATCGCCCTGCGTTGTTTAACCTTTTGTAACGGAATGATCTAGTGTGGGGATGGTGTATCTTGGAACACCATATTATTATCGACGTGCGAGTTTTTCCGCATTTTTTGAACAAGTAGTTACCTATTAGCTACACGTCCACATCTATGAGAGCAAACATTTTCATATTTTTAGTAGTCTTGCAGAGCTCATCGGCTTCTGTTTCCAAATCACACGTATAGTACCTATAATTAGTATATTGTTCTGACTCGTTGTGTACCAAATTACTCGCTTCTACTTATCTAAATAGGTACATTCTACATACCTACCTAGCTAAGAGAAAAAGCACATGTTAAAAAGCTGCAGCTTTGTAGAGAACTGAAACATAACGAGAACAAAAGTTTAATTATACTTTTCCACTCGCTGGAAATGCCTTTCGAACAACAAAAAATAAATTTGTCATTTGCCCCAATTTTTTTGCGAGAAAATGTAAAGTGCAAACAGCTTCTGTAATTCAACAAACACGAAAGAAGAATACATGAAACGAGTACCTACAGGCGTTGAACTCTGAAGTGGTTATGATAACTATGTAGAAGCATCTACAACAGCCCTACAGCGTTGTTGTTGAATTATGTGAAACACCTCTAGGTCGCTTCGGAGCATCTCTCTGGAGCGTCCTTGTAAATTCCATGCCATACGGTATGGCCTGAAATGTTTTGTCGGGTAAGGTAATATTTATATTACACAGTAAACTGCTAAAGGCTGGAGTTTTGATCCGGAAAAACTGTTTTTGTAAATCAGCTATAAGGGTTTGTGCAAGGCTTGCGGGTAATTTAAAATTCACAAAGCCAACTACGGCACGTGCCTTGTACGATCATACATATTTCTGATGATTTAACATGTTTGTCTTAGATGTTGAGTAGGTAATTTCAGAATTAATTACAATACAAAATTGAGAGATACCTGGTTACTGTGTTTCGTTTTAATTTTAATCATAATTTTAATCATCCACCTAGGTTCATGGTTAATTTTTTCAATTTAATTGAAACTAACGATCACACGGCGCAGTGCGTCAACAAAAAGCACGTACCCAACGCTTGTTAATTCGGTGGGAGCTAGTTAATTTATCAATGCTCCGGGGAAGATTATTAATGTGGATTTTTGTGAACACGCAGCTAAAAATAACGTGTGAAATATAAATTCCTGATTCGAGTGTCACTGGTTATCGATATTTTGCTTTTCCATCAAGGGTTTCCGTCATAGGGAACGAACGCTTCAAACACAACAAAATTTCAATTCAATAAATGTCGAACGGGGCGTAATTGAGCATAGTTATGAATTAATATTCGCTGCAGTATATCAATAACAAATTTAATTCCATTTCTTTTGTTGAAGCGTGATTTATATGAGGTGTAAATTATTCATTGATTTATATAAATTCATCACTATTAGTAATCAGATACATGATTAATTCAACAGAAATTTCCAATATAGTGAGCACTTGATAATTTCAAGCCCGACTTGCAACCCACGAAAAGTTGCACGTTGTCAAAATGTCAAAACGTTCAATTTTGACAGGCAATGACCCTATAGTACACAGTGTAAAGATGGAAACAACTTGATTTTCATAAACTTGAATGATGCCGTGTCAGTCAGCCGTGTTTAAGTTTGATTAACTTTTTAATATACTACTATCGTAAGAACGAGGTTTAGGAGCCACTGACTGGCAGGTCTCTCATCGCCGCTGCTATTTAATTTGAATGACAGCGATACTTGGCCAAAAATCTATCCAACAAGATAACAACAACGAGATGCTCACGTCTGATTTGAGTTCTGTAGAATTGTATGAGTAGACTTTTATTGAATCCAACGATTAGCTTTCTCTACTTGAAGTGCGATCAAGTGCGTTCAATGTCTGGCTAGTGACGGTTGATTGTGTTGATTGACCATAGTGTTTGATATCTGCCATGTCGGATTTGTCGACCTAGAGTGGTATTCTCCCTTTGTTTTGTTTGTACGTTGGTACCTGAAGTATGTACAGTTGAGAGCGAAATGATTCATACGGCACCGCTGAGAAGTCGGCTGGATTTCAGAAATGTTAGCTGCTTGGATCGTTCTTGAATGCCAGTTTTGATCACGATCAATCTCTAATCAAAACTGGCATTCAAGAGCAATCCAAACAACTAACATTTCTGAAATCCAGCCGACTTTCTAGCGGTGCTGTATGAATCATTTCGCTCCCAACTGTACCGTCGTTGAAGGAGCGTTCGTAGCGTTTGCCGATGAGAGCGCGCAACAGCCGCCGGAGAGATGATCAGCTGTTGTGACGGACACGTGCTTTTGAGTGCGCTCGAGTGTGTGTTATTTTACAAATTTGAGGTTGGTTTTTCACTGATTATTGCATAGTAATTTTGGCTTCCACCCATCCACCAAATCATGCATGGTATTCCAATACATATTCTGTCCGCATTATTATGATCTCAATTTTTATGGCAAAGGTCGTAATCTAGTGGGTGTGGTATTTGCGCACTTATGACGTTCCATTTGCGGATTTCAAGGTTTCTTTTTTTACGCTGCTATAAGGTGGCCTTTCCACGGGTACCAACACTGATTTATTACAAAAACCTTGCCTCAGGCGTTCACGGAATTTGATAACTACAAAAAGTGATGAGTCATTTTCATTGATTCTTGTGTCAGCCAGGAATCCAAAACTGTTCAAATGGCACACACAACACTGTAATTTTGGACCAGCAAAGAGTATTCAAGGTTCGTTGTGCACGTATACAAGTTATGTAACAAACAAAAAGACGACAAGAAGCAACTGCTACGCCAAATCAGCTGCTAAGTAGAGAACAGTACTTTTTATGATTCATTTACATTCCATTGTCGGGTTGTACATGGAAGTAAAGGAAGGAAGAGAGACTTGCACGCTTCTCCGTGTCGGGAGGGGGGAGGGGGTCCACCTCCTTGTATGAATTTGTCTTGTTGAGTCTACTAACCTTTTCTTATTTGGGGGGTGGGGAATTATGTTTTTTCCTATTTCAAAATGTTTAACGTGATCCCTTGCTGTTCCTGCTTATGGTGCAGTTCTGTAGAAAATGGCATTCTGTAGACAATCTGTTATTCAAAAGAAATCCTGTCGGCTTTTGGTTTGCCTAGTGTAACGGAGCGTTTGTGTAGTGTTGTTTTCCTGGAGAATCGCAACATTAGTGTCCAGTCCTTTTGCCGCTACTACAGACGCGAGTTTGTTCTATTTTACTGCCCTGTTTTGACGGGTATATTTATTTATAAACATATTCGGTAGTATCACGGAATCTCCTCACCACCAGGAATGCGTACGCTGAATATTGGAGCTCGAATGAAGTATGAAAGTGGTGTCAGTGTTAAATGATTGTGGTTGCAATTCTCGTTCCCCGATAATACCGACAATGTCAATCCACAAGCTCAACTGTAGATGTCACTTATCTTACATTTAACGAGAATAAGTGTTTACCTTGGGAAACGAACGTAGACACACTCAATTTTGAAGGTAGTGTTTCCTACTTAGTCTCACTTCTTTCGCTTTCACCCGCTCTGTTCAGTATGATGGGGGGACTCTTCGGCACTCTCACCGGCAGGCACCTGAATGAGTTGATCCCAAGTGTGGGCCTTATCAAAAATCGGCTTCTGGAGAATTCCCTGTCCATCCCATCAGGATTTTACGGAAGTACATCGGACTCCAAATTTACCTCTTCGATTCACGTTGTGGGTTTCCGCTTTCAAGTAAGAAGACAAGAGAGAAGCGCTGAGTCGGACCTAGTCGCACCTTTGCCTGTACTGTTTACTAATTCTTCTTCCGTTTTGTATGTATGTATTTGTGGGGTTTGTGAAGAGTAACCGCTGGGATGGGACATTTCGGGCGAAGGCGTTATAGCTACTTCTTCCTTCAAACTGCTTATCAAGACGATGACCAAACCCGATTTTACTTGTTTACTTTTCATTTATTTTCTAGTTGACTTCTCTACTCATGTATTTATCTCTTATTTGCTTCTCCTCCATTTATAAACACAATTATCTGTCATTTGTTTATTTATCTACTTGTTCACCGATCATCTCTTTATTGTTTACTTATCTATTAACTGGACTCCAGTTGTTTGTACGGTGTAAAATGAATTGCTAAGCGTAGAGTTCTTTTCAACGCGTAAGCGAACGAGTTTCCTTTTGTTGTTATGTGAATAACTTGTAAACTGAACAAACGTTTCAAGTAGGTAATTGCTTGGAAAATGCATTACTGGAGTTACTTCTGTCATTCCATCATGACTCATGCACACTTGACTTTTGTTCAGATCATTTGGGGAGGGATTGATGCCTCGGCAATACGCAGGGGTTTCTTTGACGTGTTCTTCTCATGTGTGCCTGTCAGCGAATACATCACTTCTCCTTTGGGATTAAATTGACCGTTTGACATGTTTCATAATTTTTTGTTTTGTTTTGTTGATCCGATGTTGTGTTTATTTTATTGTTATGAGTTCCTGCGTTGTCTAAATAATTCGTAATGATTTTTCTCCTTCATTCGTGAATGTGTTTTGTTGTTCTTTATCTACTGTGTCATTTTATCACTGTCAGTCTATTGTTGTGAGGTGTTTTGAGAAAAGAACGAATCCATTCAAAGAACTTTGCTGATGATTTTTAATAAAAGTTCATTTTGCTTGTGTTCCATTCGCGTTTCACTTACAAATTCAACCTCATCCCCAAAGGCACATTCTCATCTAGATTAAGAATTCACACAACGTAGGAAAGAGGTAAACAATGTTGGGAAGGGAAGGGGCAACGACGATCACAGCCAAACGCCGAACAGAGGGTTACACTAGTATTTGATTTGGAGACAGCAATGTACGCTAATCATCAGTCCAGTCTAGATAAAGATCCATAAGGCGCCATGTTTTTCGTTGTCAACTCCCTATTTTCTAGTTGAAGGCCTGTTCTTTTTTCAATGATTATTCCAAGGATTATTTTCACAATCAAACAGAAATACCAAGAGTGTGAGAATCTCTGCCATCTGTTCTACTTCCCCGACCCACCACTCAACGAGGAGGGGAAGTATTTTTTTTTATTTCGTAATTTAGATTTGCGTTTGGTCGGTGCTTCCGGAGTTTTTTGTTAGAGAGAAAATACACATTTTATGCACAATGTCACCCACAAAAATGATTACAGATAAGGCCAACTAGATAATAACTAGATTTTTCCCAGTCAATTCTAGTCGACTCTTGAATAAAAAGCATTCCAGTTGCATAAGATGATGAAAAAATGATTTGTTAACAAGAGACTGGATGGGACCTCCTGTGTTCTATTAACTAACCCTGACCAGCAAAGCCGGATCGAGGGCGGGGGTTGAATATGCCAAGCCGGCAAATCGAGCCAAACTTAGGTACGTTCGGAATAATTTTAGCACAAAATTCCGATCTAATCTTAGAATCTCCCCGGAAAGCTCGGGATTCCGGACTCGAGCAAAGGTCAGAATTCTGAAATGAAAAAGTAAAGACGCTGCTGCGTTTTATCACGTTTACTGAAGCGTTCTTTTCACCATTCAAACTGAGTATACAGGATACAGGATCATTCAAAAAACATGTCCACCCCCATTTTTCTCAAAATCCGTTGATGCTAGCGAGCTGCGGTAAAAACCGTTGGATTCAGCTGTTTTTTCTGATCAAATTTGATATGCCAACAAAATTACTTCACCAAAACTCTGCGTACGGGGGCACCTCAAAATTTTGGCCAATTTTTTTTTATACTGCACATATATTGAGTGAAAACCGCTGGAAATTTTCGGAAACTTTTTGCACTTGTCCATAGAAACTTTTCAAGGCCTTTGAAATGACATCACTTAAAAAGTTTCAATTGACAAGTGCAAAAAGATCTTGAGAAAAATGGGGGTGGACATGTTTTTGAATGACCCTGTATTCTCACCTCAGATGGTAGTGGTGTACCACGGTGAGCACGGTCCTACCCTTGTCCAAACTGCCGTCCCTGTATTATTTCTTGTCGACTTTTCTAGTGGCGATCCGCAGTAACCGGAGTCGGACAAAAATGACCTGTACCTAAGTGAACGACTGTACGTCTCTTGCAGAAGTAGAGCCGAAAGCGTTGAAAATCTGCTTTGAAGAACTACCTAACCGAGGATAGTTGCATGACATGAAAATGTCTCGGGAGTGATTACCATCACGACACAAGCAACACAAAAAACTGAACGACAGATGAATGACAGTTTACCTCGCAGTTTACATTTTTATCTTGAGAATTAACCATTGGTGTTACCCAGATGCTTGAAGACGATCCGTTGGCCTTTCTGCACGCACCTTCAATTTTCCAGCATGCGAACGACCCGCGGCTTGGATAGAACTAAAAAAAATAGAATCATCCAGTACTTGTACTGAAATGACTTGAACTTTTTCGAATGAATAACCTTGCACGGCTTAAGGGTTGGTGGTCTAAGTTCAAAGTTCATGGAACGCCGAGAGCAAGAAGGGTCTGCAGCAGAGGCGTTGGAGAAATACCGTCCGCGTACGCTCAGATTTTCGCTTCGGATATTATAGGCCCGGTCACGAGGCGAGAGTAATTGGGAGAAAAAACGGAGGAGTATTGAATTTGTGTTTTTCACTCAGTTTTTTTGTTAAAACTTGCGCTTTCTCTTATTCGTTTATTATTTCTGATTTTTTCGATCAATTATTCACAGTGCGACTATTATGTCTTAACGAGCGCCACCCGCATTTAGGAGTTCTAACTTACCGCCGTTTCCAGAAACGTTAATAATTATTATCTCTGATAACGACATTTCTTTTTTGGAAAATTCTAGTTGATTGATCAATATGAGCCCCTAAAATATGTTGAAAAACCTTTTGTTAATCTAAGTCCTTAACTATACCTACTACCTACTAGAAACTGCAGCATTTCCATGGGTGTATCAGCTGTAATTAACCAAAACAGAAGTCATGTGATCATTGATTAGCTTTCTGGAATCCAGCATAATGCCATTTAGATATATTCCAATTATTGTTGTTATTGCTGATGGAACTGCACATTGGCGTTGTTGCTTTGGTCACCCTCTGTGCGATGCTGACCTTTACATTTGTATTATTACGACTTGAAAAATGACTCGTACCATAACAAGTAACAAACATGAAATTACACCTATGGGCAGTATAAAAACCAATAGGCAATTTACTACTCGCTATTACGATAACATTTCACAGGCTCGTACATCAAAATAAAAATGTTTTGTAAATTCAAAGGTCAATCTCTTTAGTATAACGTAATGGTCGTAATTTTCCTTTGCCATAAAACTGTGGACAATAGGTACTCTGTTGAATTCTGAAGCGTGTTTCTATTCCTTGATTTGTTACTGTAACAAAGGTTCCAGAAAAAAAATTCCATCGTCAAAAGAATACGGGGTAATACCACAGGTACCTACCCAGAAAAAACCTTCCTGTTTTAAAAGAAACAAAACCTGAATTACTGGAAAGAAGATCTTAATATTTACAAACATTTTGACTTTATTTGTCTCACTCATCTGACACGGAGGAGTTATTGCATTATGTCAATCCCAGGGTATCTACATTCTTTTTCAGGGTAGGTATGTATGTAGGTACATCACGCCGCACGTAGGTACAAAATTTCTGCGATCAAGTTTAAAGAATCCAGAATATTAAACTATAACTGCAATTATTCTCCTTTCCTGCGACTGAAAGACAATGGACGCGGTCCCAAGATTCGTGACACTGCTAAGTTACTGAAAAAATTTGGGAACCGTAACTTTTTATTCATGGGCTTAAAAAAAAAGGACACCATATTGCTTACACCCTAAACCTTAGTACCTTTAGATTAAGCTTTAACAGTAGGGCAGCAGTACTCCACCCAAGTACTACTGCAGGGAGCAATTGTTCTCGATCCGTCTCCAGTTGAGGGGTGAGTTGTTGGGGTTGCCGTTGCTGTCGCCGGAGCTGCAAGTCTTGGTTCGCATTATCATCAGGTCCGTCCTGATGCTGGGCCGGCGGACGTTGGGGGTCACGACGCCGCAGGCGTCGCTCAGCCGCCTCTTCACCGACAACGTGTACTTCTTGGCGTGGTGCGACGGGGCCGGAGGCGGAAGCGGACAGGGCGCTCCGAAGCTGGCGCTGACCCTCTTGTGATGGTTCGGCGCCATCTCTTGCGGCAGATTGGCCACCACGAACAGCTGGTAGAAAACCTCGTCCACTTTCATGTTCTTTTTGGCTGACGTTTCTACAAAGGCACAGCCTGAATCTTGAGTGTCACAGTATAATTGAGCTTCCTCCGCCGTCACCGTCCTGGAAATAATAAAAGGTTTTGTGAGAGCGGAATGGGAGACAAAAAAAATGTCTGCAAGCTATATCGCATGAAGAATTGAAATTATAATTTGAGCAGACTGTGACACAGAAAACATACGCCGAGTGTCTACTGAATTCGGATATGTTGGAAGCTTTGATGAAAATAGAAATGAAACAACGTGAAATGGCTTCAATCTGCAGTCTGCACTTGGCGCTCGAGCGATTCCACTACATTCGAGAATAAAGACGGAGGTGTATCCCGGTTCTGGAAGGGTCTAGAGAGCTGAAGATCAAGAGGCGCGAATAAGACACATATCTTCACTATCACTGACGGAGGTGCCGTGTTGAACAGCGTGACGGAACATCCGCGAATCAGATGGACTTTTCTAGACCCGAGAGACAAATGTACCTACTGGCGGCCAAAGCTGGAATATACCGGAATACGCGTGGACTATTCTCGAACATAACATTGGAGTATGTGAGCGCAGAATTGACAGAATGAGCCGAGCGAGACCACCAGACTCAAATTCACAGCGACAGCGGATACATGAGTCAAGTTAGCGATATCCAAGTGCGACGATTCATTTGACGTGTATTAAGTAGTCGGTAACAGTAGCATGCAGTCGAGCATGCAGTAATAAACAAAACAGTGTGTGTTTGAACGTTCGTCTCTCATCCTTCAATTATAAAAGTACTCAACGCAAACTCGTAAATCGTAACAGTACATTTGAAAAAGATTTCTTGTTTGAAGAAAGTATTTCTCAAAAGGTTTTTTATTTTATGGCAAGCTTATTCCCATAATATCGATGGCGAAGAACAGCAACCTTCTATGTCACCATTTGCAGAAAATCAACAACTTCCTATGTCAATTTCAGCAAAATTGAAAATAGTGAATTTAGCGATCGACACTCCAGCCTTTAATCGACTGACAAAACCTCCGATTCCAATTAAAACTAATTCGTATGTCTAGTGCAAAAAATCAACCTTCTATGTCAGACAAAGAAGGTTTTTGCAGAAGATACGATGACAAGGCAGAAGATAATACCTTCTATGTCAAAGATGAAAGGTTGTGACACAAAATTTCAACGACAAGATGGAAAATAGCCTTCAATCCTCGGGTTCCACCAAAATTTTAAGAGCAGATTAAATCTATCACGCTGATAGTTGCTATGCACCAGCCAATGGGATGGCCAGTTGCTTAGTTACTATCAGAGTGATAAAGTTATCGCGTTGATAAAAGTTTGGTGGAACCCGAGGTATGTCAGACAAAAAAGCTGCTTTATAGCTTCTACTCTGCAAAATTGTCAATATATTGCTGACAAAACCGTCTATGTCACGTTTTATAGCCAAATCTAATGAATAATATCAAATTTCATATCCCATTATGTCACCTTAATTTATAGTGAATATTATTTCAACCTAAAATGGAAGAAAATCTAGTACATCACGTTTAAAGTAAATTTGTGTTATTCCGATGAAATAATCCTCGATAAAAAACAATCTTGTATTATTTAGCAACTCAGTGGTCTCCTTTTGAACATATACAGGGTGGTCCAATTTTTGATACAATAATTATGAGACATGATAGAGAATAAAAAATGTAGGGGACTTTCCCGAATTTTTTTTTCAGAAGTGCATACTTAATAACGGAGATATAGCCCTCCAAAGTTGGAAATGAAATACGGTTTTTTTTTTAGCATAACTTTTGAACCGTTCAACCGATGTTGTTCAAATTTGAATCAAAGTTTACCTAAGTAAATTTCTATCGAACGATTATAACGCGTTTTATCAAAATTATCCAGAAGCGTAGATAATAGGGTGCACCGCTCTCCTTGCCCCCCAATTTTTTACCCCGTTGAAAATTTATAAAAATCGTTCATACAGGGTGTTTAAAAAATAAGTGCCATCCTTTCCACCCTAGATTCAGATTTTCAAGATATGAAGATTGTGCTATTTTTTATTTTTCAAAGGTGCCCCTGAAAAAAGTTACAGGCCTTCACATTTTTACTGCGTTCTAGCAGACGCTGTATCTCAGAGACTATCAACCACAAAGTGATGAATTCAATACTGATCTCTTGAGAATTTAACGGGCTACATTTGCTTCACTGGTTTTTGTGTTCTTAATGTGAAAATTTACAAGGATGGCGCTCTTTTATTGGTCCTAGATAAAAAGCCAAGCGTTGGAATTCTAGGGAATTTTAGTATGTTATTCCACGTTGAATTCTGTATCGATCCACCAAATTTCGTCAACTTCCGAATTTATTTCCGGTTTGGCCAGATTTTTGCTTAATTTGACTGGACTATTGAGGTTTCCACAATTTTTTTTTAAACAAGAGATAACTGATTCTTGAACATTTTTCAACTTTTTTTTACAATTTCCTGAAAATTTTCTGGATGAAAATGTAAAACCAGCGTAGGTTTTCGAAACCGGACCTAAATGATGGAGCTTAAAGCGAAGCCCTTATTGACAATTTTTACAATAAGGTGATTTGGAATAAGATTTGAGGTATTCCCGAAAAATTCCAGTTTTCCTAACAAAATTTTCAATTTCCATGCAAATTATTTTCAATTTTTCTGTTTGATTTCAACTTCTTAATAGTTTGGGGGCATATACAGAGTGTTTCGCAATTACGGTTACAAACTACTAGGGGAGATTCTTCATCAAAAATGGGCCAAGAAAAAATATAACTTCGATGTCCTAAAATGCTCCGTTAAAAAGATACAGGGTGTTCAAGTTGACTTTTTGAAATCGATTTTTCTACATAACTTTTGAACGGTTCAACTGATTTTGTTCAAATTTGGATCAAAGTTAATCAGAATAGGTCTTTATCGAATAATAGCAACGTGTTTAGAAAAAAATACAGGGACGTAGATAATGGGGGTGTCTTAATATTTCCCTCCCTATTTTTCACTCCCTTAAGTATTTTTCTAAATTGTTCTAATTTTTAAATTCTACGTCCAATTTAAAAAAAAAGTTACTCCTGCAAAATTTTGATTAGAGGCTCCATTTCTGAGATATTTGAGTTTGAAACTGTGGAAAACATCTCGAAATCGCCACTTTCAATGAGCCCAATTTTTTTTCCCTGAAAACTTCCCGTTTCTCAGGAAAAATGGTGGTTTATCAACTTAGAAATTCTAGAGAACCTATTTCTACTAAGAAATCATGAGTTTTTTTGGATTCTAATTTTTAGGCCTTTGAAAGTGGCAATTCCGAGATGTTTTCCAAAGTTTCAAACCCAGATATCTCGAAAACAAAGCCTCTGATCAAAATTTTGCAAGAGTAACTTTTTTCTCTAAATTAAACGTAGAACCCAAAAATTAGACCAATTTTGGAAAATAGCTATGGGGTAAAAAATAGGGGGGCAAATATGAAGACACCCCCCATTATCTACGCCCCTGATTTTGGTTTTCTAAACGCGTCCTATTATTTGATAGAGACTTATTTTGGTTAACTTTGTACCAAATTTGAACAAAATCAGTTGAACGGTTCAAAAGTTATGTCAAAAAATCGATTTTAAACAGTCAACTTGAACACCCTGTATCTTTGTAACGGAGCATTTTAGGACATCGAAATTATAATTTTTCCTGGTCCATTTTTGATGGAGAATCTCCCCTAGAAGTTTGTAACCGTAATTGCGAAACACTCTGTATAGTACATAAATTTGCATAAATAGTACAAGTTGCTTTGAAATAGTTTTTCTTTCGTCTTGAATATCGTTATTAAAAATTAGCATTTCTGACCACGTTTTAATACATTCAAACTTAAATATCTCGTAAACGGTGCATCTATCGAGGTTAAACAGAAGTACCTTTTTTTGGTAGAAAGCACCAATATTCTATACTTTCTTGTTGAATTTGGAAACAATCCACATTCAAATAAGTTAGGGTTATTTTTACACCCACATCTCAGCCTGACCCACCCCTGGTAAATTATTGTGGAATTAATCTTGCCTCATTTTGTTAGGCATAAGAAGGTTAGTGGATGTGTCAAGTTTGATTGATTTCCCTTGAACGGTTTCAGAGATATTGAATGAAAACCATCTTCAGGGTCTCACCTTCAGGGGCCTGTAGCTCCCTTAGGAAGCGTTTCCGGACCCATGTTCATAGGAACTTTTTTCCTTGTTTTGATGAGGGGAAGCTGCCTTAGAACGTTATCGGTATATTTTCGGGACACCCTGTATAGAGTTATGTCTGAATTGATTTCTGGGCCATAAAGGACCATGAAAAATTATGGTGGAATATTGGCATTTGCTGCAGCCAAATATGGTGGAGGCGCCATACCATAATAATCATCATTGGTAAGAAGAAACTGGCTGAAGCTCGTTTGTTTTTCAAAGGATTTCATTATCTGGAACGTCATTTTGTAGGCAAAAGAATTCTCTTTTGCCTGACCTGAACCTTTTATGTGCGAATTACGGTTCTTAAGCTACCTATATCTTTTTGAAGTCAATTTGCCTTTGGAGTTCACCTTGTAGTTGTGTAACAATCATTACCACGATTGATTTTCTGGATCTAATGGTCTGTGGTTGACAACGGATCATTATTTATGATTAATTCGACTGCCACGTGGAGCTGGGATCAACTTAACTTGCTGATTGGATGCCAAAAGTTGATGCTTCAGGGAGTTATAGAAGCCATAACTCAAGAATCGTAAATAGCACGTAGACGAGTAAGATATCAAATTGTAGAGAATTGCATGATCTTCCATTCGTCTATAAACGCTCCCACATCACATCGACTCAAATTTAGATATAAGCAGACAAAAAACAGTTTTTTGGGCGCCATCTTTTCAATATGGCGACCAAAACGGCAAAGGTACGGAGTGAAAAAGTGGAAATTGACAAAGGGCGCTCCCAAGATCTCTAATATTGTCGTTTTAAAAATATCGGACAACCTTAAAAAAATGCCGGAATTCAGTATATCTGATTCTTCTAAAGACAATTTTGACAGTTTCACGAAACGATGTTTGTAAATTCAGATATGAAATAATGAAAGAATTCTTTTGTCTACAGAATAACGGTTCGAGTGTTGACATCTATTGAAAAAGAAACGAGGTACAGCCATTTTCTTACTACCGGATGAAGTCCATCTTGGCGCCTCCGCCAAATTTGCTTGCAGCAGATGTCAATGTTCCACCATAATTTTTCACGGTCCTTGACGGTCTAGAAATCGAGTGAGGTATAGCTCCATAATATCTTCACGAAGTTGCACACGGCCAAGCCTTTTTTGACCCTGCCTCCAGACTATAAACCATTTGTAAGATTCAGAAGATTGCTGGGGTATTTGCTGGAAACTTTAACACGGAAGTAGCCACAAACCCGTACAATTGGCGGAGGAGCCGTTCGATAGCTTGCCGGATTCATAAACGAACTGTGGGCTTTTTCATATACGCTCAGAAGACAATTGAAGATTCACATATTTTGCTGTTCATAATTGTTTATAGCTACCGATCGTCCTAAAATGCAACAGATGTCGAGTTGAAATAGATTTGATTCGATTAGCGGGAAACAAATTCGATTACGTTGAACCGGTTGGAAAATACAGAAGACTTAGCTACCCGCCCTTCAGCTACTTAAGAGACTCATTCACCCTGGTGGGACTGCATTATAGCATTCATGTTTTCCTAAACGTCCCATGTACCTATATTCAATCGCGCTGTCTTTACAATATTGTCCTTGACTACTCTTGGGAGATAGATGTACTAAGTAAGAAGGTATAATTTTCCCAAGTATACGACCAGATCCTTTGTTCATTCATCTTTATCTCTGTTTCCTATCGGGAGTTTTGACTAGGTAAGTACAAAGTATTCAGAAAGTTTCCACCAGGAAAACTCTGAAGCTGAAGGAACACCGCTGGATGACGGCTGTTGGAGTTTCGTAAATAGCACCCGGGACGGAATTAAAATGCGCGTCTGAATAATCATTTCCGGGAGGGATTCCGGTTCGAAATGGGCGCTGCCGCTGTACTATGGAAAAACAGACACCCTTGGCGCGTTTATCCCGGCATTACTCTGGGACTCTGTTGTTTATTAAAACTACGTTTTCATTTATTAAATCGCTTCATTTCTGTCGCTTCTCTTCCGCGCGTGGCTCAAGCCCTGATGCTTTATATTCCGACGAGACAAAAAAAGTAACGACACCACGAACTGGATGAACTCCCTACTGTTTGCATTACGTTATCGAGAGTGTGGCATATTATTTTATTCCACACAGAAGAAAATTTGTTTAACATGGAAATCGATGCCGCGCGACAATCCCAAATGGCCGTCAGGCTCGAGGGTCGTTTACGTAAGATCGGTATTGTTGATGTGTGTTTTTCTTTCTTTTTTTCGGCTAACGACCACCTGCTAGGTTTATGAACTCCCCTCGGCTTTCCCGACGCGAAATGCCATTGCAAAAATACGGTGGATCAGATTTTCTCTTGTGAAATTTTATGGTCTTGCACGGAATTGGATTAGGATTATCCTCCATCCTTGTTGATATGATGTAATAATGCTAGAATACAAAGCCAGTTTGACGTTCCTTAGATTAATGGAATAACAAAGTAATTGCTATCATTTGTCTTGTCGAAGCTAAAATATATACGTGAGTTGGAAATTAAGCCCCGACCCGGTATAAGGGATGCTAAACCAGATGCAATATAACTTTCCCCGGTTGCAATAAGACTACTAATCTCCGGTAAATCGATACTAAACCGAGCATAGATCATAGGTCTTTGTGTTTGAATCATGTATTCAGTTAGGTTTGAGATTTCGATATTTTAAGGACTTCACAAGGTAGAAAAAGCCACGCGGCATTATTTCAAATGGAAACCGGGCGAGAAGATGGGAACAGGGAACAGGGAAGAATTAAAATAAATTAGTTCTGTTTTTGCATTCGGCTTTATTGCCACACGTCCCGTTTCTCATTGCCTCCGTTCGGATTGAAGTTTGAATCTTATTTAAACGTGTGTAGCTTTGCAGAATTAGAGTGTTCCATTCCGAACTGATCAAGGACAAAGCGCAAGCGAGCTAAAACAGAAGAGTGTTGCAAGGAAAACTCTGAACTTTCAAATGTTTTTCTGTTGGCTTTCGGGAGCGATCTAAAACATTTCAAGATGTTTTCTTTCACCTTTGCAACGCCAAGGGGTAGAGAAAGCGAACAGCTACAAGCCCCGACTGGCTCGGATTTCGACAAAGGTCTCTAAGGGGGTAAAAATTGGGATAAGAAATTCAAGTTCAATACACATTGACTGTGATATTACCTAGACTTCTTTTGAACAATAATCACAAAAAGCAGCTAACTTCCAACGAAATGCAAGTCTAATATATTTGGACATGAGTCAGAAAAGACCAACCCCACTGACAGTCATTGAAAAGAGTGGAAGAAACTGAGTTTTCTAGAAGGAAATGAGCAATTGAGTAGGTACTGTGGCGGGCAGCTTGAATTCATTAAAAAAAAGGGGAATTATAATTTGGGATTAATTAGTCTTGGTTTCAGAATGCAAGAATAGCGATAGCCGCCTGGTCTCGAGGGTGACACCGCATGCCGGAATCTGAGCTTGGTAGTCAGCGGGAGATTTTAGTAGAGAGGGGGAATGAAAGGAATGGCCCAAGAGAAGAATTCGGGGGTGTCGGTTAGGGAAGGGACTGTTAGGTGTGAGGTCGAGGGGAAAGGATGTGTTTGGCGGGGAGAAAAATTGATATTTATTAAGAAGAAAATGACTGGAGTACTAAGACCATCGGTAATAGTTGTAGTGCATCAGTTACGAGAAGAAAAAAAAACATTAAGGCGAGTCTAATTTTCATTGTAATCAAATAATAATTGGTTAAATGGGGTTGACGTAATTGTTTTGTTTATAAACGTTAGTAGGATTTTTTCTTGGTATTTCGAACAGCCATAGGAAACGTCAAACCAATTCGATACTCTGCAATTGCTGTAAGCTTTTGAATACATTGTTTTCAGCCACATTCAAGACACCAGAATAATGGTGAAAACTTCAGTAACCCTTTCGAAGAGATCTAGCTTCCTACAGAATATGATTTTGTAGACTCTGTTAGCTTGAGACAAAGCACTAGCAGTATTTATGCAAATCAAATCTGGATAACAATCTCGATCACGTGTTATTTCCCCCCATAGAATAAAAGATTCAACCCTTTTCGCACGACAAGGAGTTTATAAGCATCAAGGTTATGTTGCCAAAAAGAGAACCCCTTGAACTGTGCCAAGAAAATGCAGTGTCGCTTCGAAAACGCTCCAAGACAGAAAGGAACATAACATCATTTTTGCAGGCTGCTCAATTAGAGGCTCACCGCGATAAATTGTACAGCTGACTGCAGATTTGCGTGAAGTTATTTAACCCAGCGTGAAATAGAGCTGCTAGATAAGTCTGTGAGTTCAAAACTACAGCACCAGCCAGGTAAAAAAATGGAATATAAACACTCAATTTTTGTTTGTTTGTTGTTGAGCACTTTAGTTTACTCAGAATATTTACATTGTAAAATTAACTATAAAAAGAAAATTTTATCGAGCTCTCTACCGGCAGGAAGTGTACATAAGTAATATACACAGTAAGTATTCATGTGAATTATTTGATCGATATTTGAAATAATGGCTATAATTCCGAAATACCAAGACAGTACCCAGTGAACAACCATCTCTCTCTGAGTACAATTGAATGATCGAGATTTCTATTCGTACAAGAAAAATGGACTAGACAGAAGAAGGGGTTGGATTAAAAATCGACGAGGTATTAATTAAATAGGCGGGGAATTGAAACTTGAGTACGTTAGGAAACTGGTTTATTAATAGTTTCGAAAATTGGGGAGAATGCGAAACGGAATTAAATTGAAAGGTTGAATTAATTAGTCGCAGGGTTGCGTATGTAATTAGGGTGTACTTCTCTTTCAGGAACCGAATGTGAACCCGAATTAACTAATTCCAATCGTTAGCTGGTTTCAGCACGCCTGGAAATTATGTAATGAATGATTAAGCTAAACTCAATTAAATTGGCGATGATTGAATAATTCGTGATAAAGATTATTAGGTGTGGTGTTGAAGGACTTTGTTTATTTTTCGACATTTATTCAACTCATCCTCTTTCAAAAAACTGAAGTTACTATAGTATGCTTGAGGTATTAGCACGACGGGGAAATTGAGGTAGGTGGAGAATTTATTTAAATGACTTAAGTAAAGGTGATTAAAAATCTACGGCACAACAAAAAACACAAGGGTCAATCATGGTATTACAGCTAATCAATTTAATTTGGGGAAAGCGGTCTTCTCACAATACATAGCTATTTTCTTTTCAGAACATTTGCGAGCTTGTTGCCAGTTGCTGCCAAATGCCAAATGGACAGCCGAACATCGACAGGAATATGTTAATTATCATAGCTAAGTACTCTGTATTACCTATAAAATTATTCAGGTATACATATGTATTTGGTCTCATTTCCCATCCTTTTTCCTTGAAGTTTAACTAGACAATGTAGCAACGGCGTAACTAGATTATCTGAATCTCCTCTAGATTTTATTTAGAATAAGTAGAAAAGTTCAGCTGGATTTTTATGGAAAAACTAGATTTTCTAGTGAAATTCTACGTATTTTCCTTTCCGCATAGAATCATTTTATATTGGTGTCAGAAGTGCGATGAGATACCGTTTTTATCTGAAAAATTTAATGCGTACTGAACTGCATTGTCTGAGCATAGACCATTCAATTGCAGGATTTCTTAGTAAGTTCTTTGGTGCCGAGATCAGGGAGGTTGATAAATTTGCTATCAAATGTCGTCATTGTGAATAAGAACTAAAATCATAGGATTGAAGAAACGAAAGACGAAGTAGCTTTTGTTAGACCCAGTTGGTCACATCGAATTCAACTCCAACCTTAGTTTTATTGTCACAGATTCAATTGTTGCAACAATAAGGTTCTTGAATAAATTTTGAATCTCAGAACCTTACTCCATAAGCTCATCGAAAGTGTTGTTCAAAATAATATCCGACATATATATTTTAATTTGTTCATTCTTCAAATGTAGATCAAAGTTTGAACTGATCGTTTCATGCCAAAAACATGGCAACTTTCGTACTGGCCGTACAGACGTCGCGGCGGACGTGTTTTTGGGTTTGCAAGGTTTACAGCCATGTCACCACGCGATGACCTTGAACCTTTGACTCTACGCGGGTCCCTTTTTGAACAACTTGTTGGCCTCAACCGCTCCCTTGTTAGAAAATTGATTGGAAATAGTTTGTGGTTGATATTATAATTATTGTTGCAAGGGGTCCGTGGGCCTCCTGAGACTACGAGCCCGTTCCTATTGCACACGTTGGACACCCTTCCAATACGCCACTTACACGATTTCTTTTACGCAGGGAATTCATCTGTTTTAAGGTCGAACAAAATACCCTAGAACGGGTTTCCATCGTATCTACCGCTCAAGGCCCAGGTGCATGGAAGTTGCCTTCCCTACAGGTTTCAAATTTTAAATTTACAAAATTACAGGAATCACGCAAAATTGCGGAAAACCACTCAGTTTATGAAATTATGAGACTATCACAGCTCTATTTGGAGCAACAACAAAATCGTGCAAGTACCATATTATGCTCACAGTAACAAAAGCGAGTGCAAAGTTGAGCTTGGAATGATCAACTGATCCTAAGGGATAAATACACAAAAAAGCAGATTGGATAATATGTACAGGTGAAAGCGTTCGAGTGGTGAAAGTATAAATGTATCAAGGCGCTTTCAGAGGTTGATGTTCGGAAATCTCTGTAGGTATGTAGCTGCCAAAGTCTGCTTGATTAATCCGAAAGAGATAGGAATCCGAAATTTCCGCCGTGAAGCTCTTTTTAATTCCAAGCATAGAACTTAATCTCCCAGCTCGTCCATTATCATTTATCGATTCGCCAATCATGCGTCGTTATGAAGCGATTGATTCAAGATTGATATAGGTGTAGGCTCCATACGCAGAGCGAATGGTAGCCGGAATGGGGTTGTTAAAACTCGTCAGACGAGCCATTTGAAACGCTTAATTAATTTTATTATTCGCCGACACTGGTACTACACTAAATTTTTACAACGCCTGCTTTAACGACGTAGCCATTCAAGCTCGGGTTTTCTTCTATTTTTTTCTTAACACTTCGTCAGAAATATTTTATTTCGTTCTCCACTCGCTTGGTCCTGTGGGGTAGCGGCAGCAGTGGTGAGGATGGCGTGCGTACCACGGAATGGATGAAATGATAATGACGAGGGTTTTCGCCTTCTGTCTTCTAAATAACAATAATTCTACTAACTGTGCCATCTTGCGCCATTGAGCATTAAACTTTCCAAAGCGCGTTCCGCCATCCCCAGTACCTACACCTAATGAATGGAGGAAGAGGTTTTCATCCGGCCATTACGTGCGCAGGTTTAAAGGAGGCTTTAAATTAATTAATTACATTCATTTCATCACGATAATTACTGGATCTCTGGAGAATTGCATGGATCAGATATCAAAACATTGTAATAGGCAGGCAGGATGGCGATGGTGAAAGGCCACCACCACCTGCTACCGTGCCTATACGCTACAGCTCTAACCGCCACCATTACCTATCATCATCATCATCATCAGCAGCCACTTCTCTATAGTCAAATAATTGGTATCGATTGGTCTCGATTACACTGTTTACACGGGAAAAGCACCCAGGTGATGCCTTGTTAATAAGTTAAAACAGTCAAACATCGGATTTAATTTGTAATAGGGATGGGGGGATTTGTATGGATTATGCTTATTTCAGGTGTCTGTCGGATGGGAAGACCTTCATTTCGACTTTATTCATTATTTAAAGCGAAGCTGAATATTTCATTGATAAAATGAGCTGAAGACTATTGATTGCTTATTTTAAAAGTGCAATCGCGGGAAAGGTACCTAAGCGAAAGCGTTCCAAAGCCATTGATTTAATATCCGCCCCCAATATGTCGCCCTCAAACGATTTTTAATGTTCAATTCCACGAGACAGTCTTCTGACCTTTGAATGAAAGTTGGTTAATTATTCAAAGTTCACCGCGAATACTTCTGCAATGTTACTATACTTGTATCTACTATCCCGGAAGGTGTTGGAATGTTCAGGTGAGTAAATCACAAACTACTTACACGTACTAAATATATTCTATAGCACTATAAATAATATATTCAGAGATAGACGAAATAATTACGCCATGTGAATAATGACATTATTTACACGTGAACAATTCGATTCAATTATGTGCTTTGATTAGTCGTAAATAATGTAAATAAAGTACAAAAAGACTTTTGTATTGTTTTTTGTTTAATTTTCGTGAACAAAATAATACTATCATCATCATTATCATCATCAGCAGTCACTTCTCTATAGTGAAAATATATCTAAATCTATATATTCTTGAAACATGATCATCGATCACCAGCAATAGTTTAAACTCAAGTGCCTATGACTACCAATTATACCTAATTATGTGAAAAAAACCTCAAGAATTTCCTTGCTCGCATACCCATTTCTTTCATAATACTTCTCCCATTCTTTCCATGTCCTTTCCTCCATGTCCTTCCGCTTTTCTTCACAGCATTTTTACAGTATCTTACACTCTTCTCGGTTCATCATCCTCTCTTCATACTTCACCGCTCTTCGGCCGGTTTAAATCTTCAATTTCTACCTTTTTGTTTCCTCCTGTATTATACAGGGTGTTTCAGCGATGATAGCAAAAAGTTCAACTGTGAGTAGATCTCATCAAAATATGACGAAAACCTATATATCATTTTGAAAAGTTCGGCCTAATGACGAAGATACAGCCCTTCAAAGTTCGCTTTTTCGGATTTCAAAAATTTGTAACTCGGGAACGTTTCGACAAATTTAGCTTTAATTGAGCACAAGCTGGTTTGTCATAGTTATCTATCAACCTGCCAAATTTTGAAAGAATATAATTAGTGGCGTAAAGTTATGAGAGGTCACCTTGAGTCAGCTATTCTTCGGATGCTTCCGAATTATTGACCCTCATCATAGCTCCCACACCACTGATTGAATTCTTTCAAAATTTTGCAAGTCGGTAGATAGTTCCAACAAATCAGTGTGCGTTGAAGTTGAGTAATTTTTGTCAAAACGTCACTGAGATACATTTTTTTTTAAACCCAAAAAAGTCAACATTAAAAGACTGTAGCTTCGTTATTAAGCCAAATTTTACAAAATGGTAGAGAGGTTTTTGTCATATTTCAACGAGATCTACTCACAGTTGATTTTTTTGCTATCATCGCTGAGACACCCTGTATCGCATAGCCTGGTGTGTCTTTGTTCAGTCCTCAAAGCCATTTAAGATATCGTTCTTGTACTCTTTCCACTTCTTCATTATTCCTTCCATCCTCATATCTTCGCCCCACACATTAAGATGCTGCTTATCAAGCTGTCAAACATCATAAATCTTTTTTCACGTCATGCCCGAATCTTCTTTTTCCAATTCCGTAGGCTTCCTTGACCAGATTTCTTGCGTGTGCTCTTGCATTGTTAGTTCTATTGGAGACATATCCTAGGGCCCGTATTCATATCCCCCTTTTAGCGTTAGAAGCGGTTTTAAAGATGCGCCTCTAACATTTCCGTATTCATACGTGGTTTTAGCGCGCCTCTATCATCACTTTAAACAGGCGTCTCTAAAGTCGCCTTAAAAGGGGATGTTTAGAGACGCGTCTATTCATATGTCTCTTTTACGTGTCTTTAAGCGATTTTGGATGGTCTCACGCATGCGTCAAGTTAGATGGGATCCAAATGTGCCAACAGGCGTGTTTTGAGTCCATTTAACCTACAAGCTGTGCCGTGTGTTCTTGGGAAGTGTAACGAAAATCACACATTTTCTTTCTAAAATATTGAATTAATGAAGCATGCCGCCGAAATGCAGGTAGTGCGCAATGCTCTGGATGTCCCTTTCGGCCATACTCCTTTACTATTTACTGTACTCAAGGAGGAGACGACTTGCACAAAACAGTCGAAAGAGGTGTTCACTTGTTAAGTTAACAGATCCAGGCCGCTATTCTTGAAACTGTGGAAGAAACTCCCTGAAAGTTTTTTGCGAGGTTTTATGCAATCCGCAGTACATCAATGTAGCAAGAGTTGCCAGCACTTTCGTTTTGCCAGGCGGAGCTGCTCGGGGTGAATCACTAGACAAAGAAAACAGATCCAGCTGGGCCGTGATTGGTGTATGTATCTACTTTCTCTATCTAGTGATCTACCCGGAGCGGCTCCCGGCGCAAAACGGAAGCGGCTTGGGGTTCTTGCCTACCTGCGTCCACCTTCGGGTAGGTAATTTTGAGTACATTTCACAACGTTGCCAAATCAACACCCCCTTTAGTTAGATGGGCCCTAACAGGACGTAAAAGGTGGCCTATGAATACGACCGATTTTATCAGGTAGCCGAGCGCTTTTTGTTAGAGGCATGCTAAATGTGGCTTAAAAGTGGGATATGAATACGGGCCTTGGTATTTAATTCTTCTACTTCTTCTATGCTTTCTCGCTGCCATTTCCATTCCATAGTCTTTTTTGCTTTTCGTCCCTTTTCAAATACCATCAGTTTGGATTTCTTCACATTCAATTCCAGTCCTTTTCTTCTTATGTACTTCTCAAAATTTTTTAACATCTCTTTCATTCCCTTTTCATCCTTTGACAGTATCACTATGTCGTCAGCGTACACTAATGTCCACTTTTTCCCTTCCTATGACTGTTCCTCCTGATAACATATCAACCATGCCCGCTATGTACGCCGCAAAGAGGCTTGGGCTAAGCAGGCATTCCTGTCCTAAGCCTCTGGTTCTGCAGAAATGCTTACTGGTCTCTCCATCAACCTTTATTCTGATTAGTGTCGATGCCTTTATGAAAGAAAGGCGTTGCTCTAACCTCTGAGCTGGATATGTGATTAATGTCAGGAGAAGTCTCAGACCATCGAACCGACCGAGCAACCACCACCGAAATCCAGCAGACACGTGTTTCGACCTGTTTGGGTCTCATCAATGCTGAAGCATTCAAGGGCAGAAGCTCGATGGTCTAACGGTCCAAGACTTTCCTATGTGTGCTCTCCGAGGGTACTCACAGGTGAGATACCCGTGCGGCGCCATCTACTAGCGGCTCTCTGCAATGTGTATGTCGAGGTAGCAGTCGAGGTCTCCTGACATTAATCACATATCCAGCTCAGAGGTTAGAGCAACGCCTTTCTTTCATAAAGGCATCGACACTAATCACTTGCAAACCCATACTCGGAAGGCAGAGTACAAGTGCACTCCTCCATCATGTGTGAGGCCTCAGAGTGGTTGATGAGTCGGCTGTTAACTAGCTTCCGCGACCACTGCTACCTCGACATACACATTGCGGAGAGCCGCTAGTAGATGGCGCCGCACGGGTATCTCACCTGTGAGTACCCTCGGAGAGCACACATAGGAAAGTCTTGGACCGTTAGACCATCGAGCTTCTGCCCTTGGATGCTTAAGCACTGATGAGACCCAAACAGGTCGAAACACGTGTCTGCTGGATTTCGGTGGTGGTTGCTCGGTCGGTTCGATGGTCTGAGACGTCTCCTGACATTAACCTTTATTCTGTTCTCCGACTTCTCAGAAATTTCTTCGATCTGGTTTTGTTCTATTTTTCTTTCTTTTCAAAACTACCAGTTTGTCTCTTTCTACATTGTCGAATGCTGCTTTCAGATCAACGAACATTGCATACAGGTGTCCGGCTTTCTTGTTTAGCTCTCTTTCTATTAATTGTCGCAATATAGATATTGTCTACGGCACCTCTTCCCCTTCGAAACCCCGTCTGTGCGTATGGAAGCACCTTTTTCTATCCATCTACCCTCTTCAATCGTTTCTCCAACACCATTGCGTGTACCTCATATAGCGTGCTCAGCAGCGTGATTCCTTGATAATTTGTCATTTCTTGTTTATTCCTTTTTTTAAAATAGGACATATCACACTTTCTCTCTATTTCTCAGGGAATCCTTTGCCCCTTCATACCTAATTCGGTATTTTCTTCAATCTTTGATTTTGTTTTGATAATTCTTCTTCTTCTTCTTCTATCATCTCTTCCGATATTGTGTTTGTTCTATTTACTTCCTTCACCACGATTTGTTCCGTTCCTCCCAGTAAGTGCATAAAGTATGTTCTCCATTCTCTCATTTTTATTTTCTCGCTCACTTTCTCGTATTTTGTTCCATCTCTATCGATGTATTTCCATACGTCATTCTCGTTTTTCATCTCCCTGATCTTCCTTTCTTCTTCTTTTCTTCTCTCCAATCTTTCTTATTTACATTTTTTCTGGTATTTTTTCCTGGCTTTTGCATATTCTTTTTTCGTTCCTCTATTATTCCTCAATTTTTCCAGTCTTTTTTACGCTTCTTTCTTCAGCCGTGTGGAGTCTTGGTTCCTCAAGTTATTCTCTCCTCTCCAGATCTTCACCACTCTTCTTTTCACCGCCAAATTTACTATGTTCGTTAATTCCAACATCTTCTTGTTTACTGTCCCTTACTGGAATTCCGATTCTTTTGTATTCATCTGATATCTTGATATGTCTTATGTCTTCCTCATTCCAACAGCTTTTGTCTATCACCGTCCCTTTCCGTGTTTTCTTTGTTTCATGCTGTTCGCTTCTTGCTTCTGTTTCTACCTCTAATGATAATATAAGTGATCGGACTCCATTCTGTCTCCAACTCGAAATGTTTTTACCTCGTCGAATGCTTGCCCACTTGCACGACATGGTTGATTGTTGTTGCAGCATTGCCTCTAACAAATGTATATCCTTCTTCTCCATCCCCTGTTTTATTTCCATTCAGAATATCTCATCCCTTAACCTCAATGAGTTCCTCCATCAATAGTTCTCTGTCGTTGTTTTCAGTTTTATCTTTTGCGGGCCTTCTCCTTTCCTTGTCCAGCTCTTGCAGTCTTCTTCCTTTCTCTCCTATTCTTGCATTGAAATCGCCTCCTATAAGTATGCGTTCCTCTTCTGTTTCGCTTATTCTCTGCTTTATACATATCTCTTTTCAAGCTCTTCATATTTGCGCTGTATACTGATATTATTCTCCATGGCCCGTATTCATATCCCACTTTTAAGCCACATTTAGCATGCCTCTAACAAAAAGCGCTCGGCTACCTGATAAAATCGGTCGTATTCATAGGCCACCTTTTACGTCCTGTTAGGGCCCATCTAACTAAAGGGGGTGTTGATTTGGCAACGTTGTGAAATGTACTCAAAACTACCTACCCGAAGGTGGACGCAGGTAGGCAAGAACCCCAAGCCGGTTTCGTTTTGCGCCGGGAGCCGCTCCGGGTAGATCACTAGATAGAGAAAGTAGATACATACACCAATCACGGCCCAGCTGGATCTGTTTTCTTTGTCTAGTGATTTACCCCGAGCAGCTCCGCCTGGCAAAAGGGAAGTGCTGGCAACTCTTGTTACATTGATGTACTGCGTATTGCATGAAACCTCGCAAAAAACTTTCAGGGAGTTTCTTCCACAGTTTCAAGAATCCCGGCCTGGATCTGTTAACTTAACAAGTGAACACCTCTTTCGACTGTTTTGTGCAAGTCGTCCCCGCCTTGAGTACAGTAAATAGTAAAGGAGTATAACCGAAAGGGACATCCAGAGCATTGCGCACTTCCTGCATTTCGGCGGCATGCTTCATTAATTCAATTAAATCAATATTTTAGAAAGAAAATGTGATTTTCGTTACACTTCCCAAGAACACACAGCATAGCTTGTAGGTTAAATGGACTCAAAACACGCCTGTTGGCACATTTGGATCCCATCTAACTTGACGCATGCGTGAGACCATCCAAAATCGCTTAAAGACACGTAAAAGAGACATATGAATAGACGCGTCTCTAAACATCCCCTTTTAAGACGACTTTAGAGACGCCTGTTTAAAGTGATGATAGAGGCGCGCTAAAACCACGTATGAATACGGAAATGTTAGAGGCGCATCTTTAAAACCGCTTCTAACGCTAAAAGGGGGATATGAATACGGGCCCATGTGTTCTGTCCGATCATCACAATTCGCTCCATCAGATTTGGTGTTGTTAGGTTATGTCCATCGACCTCTCTAATCCCCTCCTTAACTCTCATTATTATTCCACCTTCAGTTCTGCCCTTTCCTTTGTTCTCTTACTGCCCCCTGACATTTTCATTTGAATTCTACAGGCAAAATTTTCTCAAAATGAAAGTTACTTTGCAGGTGAGATTACTCTTTATAGCATAGAAACAAAAGGGTAAGTTACTTGTGGTTTCGCTGAATATCCTTTGGTCAGTTCGCTTGGCGCAGGTCATTTCAAACCATGCCCTATTGAAAGCAAGCGCTACGAACCGCCAGAAAGTGATGACTGAACGGGTTCCATCGATCTGACCATCTTCCAACATCGAATATCATTCATAGCAGTACCTAGTAAGTATTCAACATCAAAATGATCAAGTAAATATGGTAATGCCACAGGTCGGGCCTGTATAATGGAAATGGACTCGTAGTCCAAGTTCTTCACAAAAACTTTCGCGGTGGAAGACGACTACTCGAGTACTCTAAACTTGTCTATATTTATAGGTAACTTGGACTACTAACTAGTGGTCTTATATGTTATGATTTTACGAGTATCTAGTAGGTATCTACCGTGCTACGTGCATGCCTCAAATGCATACCCGCCGCGAGCGCCGGAACACTCGAGGATTCACCAGCGCGAACCTAATTCCAAGTTCCCTTAATTACCCTTCCGCTGGTAAATGCAAACATGCAGAATGCGATGCACTCTAAATGCAAGTTAAACTGTACTTGGTGTAGGTACAATAATTAATCCATCATAAATACGCGTGCATGTCAATAGGAACGGTGGTGCTGTAGGCACCTATACCGGTGGTGCGAGTGCTCTCAATTTGTGAGATGAGATAAATGAGGGCTATGTGTGAGAGCTGAAACGGGGTCTGCACTCTGTTCGCCTCCGTCACCAGTCACCAGAAGGGCGGTTTGTTAGTTTTAATTAACGCTGTCCTTCTGTAACCAACCGATTCGATGGAGTTTCGCTGACAGCTGTGTGCTGCTGTGTGTACATTTTGAAATGCACGTTGTATCACTACACCACCGGCAGTGCAGAGCTTTCGGCCAAAGTTTAGTTTTAATTCATAATTACGTTTCGAGGCTTCGACTACTGTTTGATGACATCAGCTTAATGAATTGAGATGAGCGACTCATCAGAGGCGGCTACAGCACACGCCGCTGGATTGTGTAGTCGTCGTCGTCGTTCGTCGTCAATGATTAAAGTTAAATAACACGCGCCGAGAGTTGAGCGAGAGGGTTACGGCGAAGGATAATACTTTGACAAATTCCAAATTACCATTCGATTAACGTCGAACAGTATCCAGAAGTTCCGGTGTGCAAGACAAATTTCGCAGAGTTCACGCGTGGATTATGGAAGCGAAAATTGAATTTGGCCTTGGCGTCGTTACGTACCCTACAACCTGGAAGATTGCAAACACAACCCTTTCGTCTCCAAACACCATGCACAAGCAAAAAAATCTGAGGTGGGTTTAGCGGGGGACTGACTGCGGCAGACCTCGGGTAAGTTTATAAATACAAACTCAACACCGTTGCCGCAGAGAAAGCCGCCGTCGTAGTCAAAAATGAAACTTTGGCAAGGAAGGACAAAGCAGAAAAGACAACTTTCCGACAGGGTGATTTATAAACATGTCAACTCACCTAGATTACGATTCACCCACGCGCGTCCATTGGCCACATGGAGGTGTTTGGATACAGTCAATTCAGACGAAGGTACATTGGCTTAACCCGACACAAAGCCTCTTGTGAGAATGGACTCGGCTATGTCTGATCCTCTGCGTGTGATAGGTAAGGGCAACGTAAGCACTAGCTCTTATACTACTCCACTCTATCTTTATAAAATTGAGGAAGTGAATTAGAAAGTAGTCCGGATGTTAATGAACGCCATAATACCACCAAGATATTTTTACTATTTTTCAGAAGTGACTAATGATTAATCAGAATGGTTCTGTAATTTATCTCCAACGAAATATTGGATTGTTTTTGCATTTGCATTGTTGACTATGACAATTAAGTCCTACTACTTGTTGTACTTGTACTCAGTTGGAACTATTACCCACTTATTCCATAATGAGCGAATTCAAGATGGCGACATGAGGAAAAAACAGTCGACTGTCATATTTTTGAAAATAGTAGGCGGGGATGGTGGCAACACATCACATTTCATTCACGAGGCCATTCTTTGTGGGATTGCAAAATTTCATCAGAACATATCTTGAAAAATTGCTGAATCATTGGAAAAAGTCCATTTCCATGAAACCGACTACTGAAAACAAAATATTCCAGAAACGGCTTGAAATATCTAGACGCGGCTTATTTTAGCTTGATGAGCATTGCATTGTGAATCTACATGCTGATTTTCATGACTCCAACTTTTTTGGTCCATGAGTTGGAGTATCCGGGGTCTGCACGGACCACCATTTTGGCAACACCTCTTAAAATTAAGGCACGGGTATGTACGACATCCGTACCAAACGGTAAACGGTACCTCTTGATCATTCACTGCAAGGTGGTTGGTGCCTAACATCCGAACTAAAAGTTCATGACAAGTTAACAGCGAAAAATCTCAAGTCAACAGGAATAGGATATCAACAGGATATCAAAAAAATGTTACAAGTGGCGATTCTCTTGTGCATCAAAAGCACACGCGGTCCTTCTAGACCGTTCGATCATCGTGTCACGAGTTGAGAAGCTCTAGGTATTCGAGAGAACATACGCGATGGTTTTGGATCATTTAATTCACATGGAGCTATCAACAGGCAAGTAAGATACATCAGCCCAATTGGCGGAGGCGCCGTTCGAGAACACGTTGGTAATGTACGCGAAAAGTGTAGGATTGTTCGAGAGTCGGACTGTGGACAATGTGGAATTTGCTAGAGAATGAGTGGAAACTTTCAGAATAACAGTGGAAGGTATATAAACACCCATGGATCTGCTAACAGACCAGTGGTGGAACCACAAACACTCGACAGTAAGTTGTCGATCTCGACAATTTTCTCTTTCCTAAAGGATGAAGGGTGTAGAGGGGAAAGGAAAAATTGTCGAACTCGACAACTGTTCGTGGTTCCACCCCAGTTTTAAATGCAAAGCGACAACGGTGAGAAATAATCGGCGATATACCCAAGCGCAAATAATTCTTGACGTGTTTTTCCTGATAGTACGCAGTAACAGTAACAGTGTGTGTTTCAAACGATCGTGTCAAATATAAACGAACCCAAACGCAAGATCCGTAACAATGATGACCAAGAAATTCAGGAGGCGTGGTCCCTCCCTTGCGAAAATAGTACTTAGTGAAATTCATGGATGGTGAAATTCCAAATGCGTGAGCTGTTCACAATCAGCTGGTAGTGAGGTGATCCGACGCTCGCGCATTCTGGGCCCCTATTTTTATAATCTCAAAACACGTGTTTCTTTCACATGTGAAATGGCTAGGCAACCAGAGCTGTGATTGTGGCTGTCACCTAGGCAGCATCACACCATGGATGGGCCTAAGTCTTGAAACTTTCGCCCCTGGAGATGTTCATCGATGGCCGCTGATGACAGGCAATCCCATCCCTGGTGCCTAGCGACGTCACATGTGAACGAACGGATTACGAAAATAGGGCCTCTGATCTTCACTGAAGAAGAGCCAAGTAAATTGACCGTTTGAATGGACTGTGCAAGAAACTTGTACCTACTCAGTACCTACCCATAGAAAAGCCTAGCGAAATAAAAGTGCTTGCCAATTCAAATAATCTGCCCAAAAAATTTTCGTTCGCATTATAAGTGTCGCAACTCCTGAATTTGTTTGACATGGTGGAGGCACCGAGCATAAAAAGTGAAGTCAGGAATAGAACGCCGTTCTTGCCTGCTATAGTCGAAAATACGAGTCAACTGTTTTTATCCTTATGACCGCCATCTCGAATTTACCTATTGTTAAATAACTGGGAAATCGAACAGTAATAGTAATCATGATCATAAGCAATAATCCAAATGCAAAAATAATTATACTCAGCAAGCAACTTCTCTTCAATTAACCAAAAAAGAGCTGTTGGACCTTTGGACCCATTTTTACGAGTTTCACAGCACTCTGGCGGCCACTATGGTTAAAATGGCAATTGGAAAGATGAAGAAGGGTGGTCAAACTTATCCTTCATCTTTTTTGAGGTGGAATACAAAACCATTTTGACTCAAGTCCAGAGTTCAATCGTTCCTGAAATACCTGAGAATATTCTAGAAGAAATGCATAGTTTCAAATATAATTTCATACTTTTAAATGGCCATGATTAGATATAGTCCATTGAAAAGGAGTCACTGACCTGGAATGGTGATATTTCTGCAGTAAAATTATTGCCTATGACCATTATTATTAGCACAGTTCCATTTCTCTACTTGAATTCAATAATGGGCGACTTCAAGATGGCGGCCATAAGAAGAAAAACAGTTGACTGTCATATTCTAGAAGATAGTGGACAGGGACGATGGCAACACAAGGCATTATATTCTTGACTTCACTCTTTATGGACTACTGAATTTCACCAAAATATTAAGACGCGTTTCCAATTGGGTTCTTTCAAAATTGAGATGATAGGTTCAGAACACACACCGTTTATTACTGCGTATACAGGCTGGTCTAGGTTATAGCAGCAATAACTCACCATTCGATGGTTCATCAAAAACTAGGTCGACATGCATAATTTATTTTTTCTCCAAAACGCTTCCTAAGGGAGATAGAGCCCTTCAAAGTTCAGTTTTTAAAATCATCTTTTTGCAATAGCTCTCAAGTCATCAAAGCGATTTTCACCAAATTTGATACAAATACTTAAAAAATAAATGCCCATCACTTGACGTAGATGACTTTTGTCAAAATTGTCCAGTGGCGTAGATACCGGGGGATTGTTCAACTTCTCCCACCCCATTTTCCACGCCACTAAATATTTTTTGAAAATTATAATTTTTCTGAATTCCTTGTTCTATTCAGAAAAAAAAGTTACATCTGTAAAATTTTGATTAGAGGCTTCATTTCCAAGATATTTGGATTTGTTTTTTTTTTGGAAAACGCTTCGAAATCTCAAGAAAACTCATGCTGGAAAAAGTTTTCTAGGTCGTTTAAGTTGATTTACTGCCATTTTTTGTTGAGAAACGAGGCGTTTCCAGAGAAAAACAATTTGGGCTCTGGAAAGTGACGATTTCGAGATGTTTTCCAAAGTTTAAAACCCAAATATCTCAAAAATCAAGCCTCTAATCAAAATTTTACAAAAGTAACTTTTTTTTCTAAATTGAACAGGGAATTCAAAAAAATATAGTTTTCCAAAAATCTTCAGTGGCGTAGAGAATAGGGCGTGAAAAGTAAGACAACTCCCCCTATTCTTTAAATCAAGTGATGGGTATTTATTTCGTAAATATTTGTACCAAATCTGGTCAAAATCGCTCCAATGACTTGGGAGTTATTGCAAAAAAAAAAGATTTTAAAAACTGAACTTTGAAGGGCTGTATCTCTCTTAGGAAGCATTTTAGAAAAAAAAATAATCATGCATGTCGACCTAGTTTTCGATGGACTATCGAATGGTGAATTATTGCTACTATAACCTGGACCACCCTGTATATGCCTCACAGGATCAGTAGCGCTTTTTTTTTGAAGAATTAGTGAACGCAAGATGTTCTGGTTCTGTTGGGGTTCTTTTTAAATTTATTTAGCATCAGCTTGAAAGACTATTAGCGATAATAAATATACATATTATTGTACGAGTTTCATAAGACGTAGTATTGTCACACAATTAGTTTTAGTGCACGACGAGCTTGTAAGGTGCACCACATCGTTTTTTCTTTTCGATGAGATATAATTCTCCTTAGTTCTATCACTTTGAAACATGTTCAATATGGCGAATACAAGATGGCGGCAGAGTATCAATCATCCAAAATTGGATGTATCTTGATGTGGTTCACATTGCCTCCAAATTTCATTCCAATCGGATCACTTTTAGAGAAATTAAAAATGGCAGATCAAAGATGGCGGCGAAGTAACAGAAAATCAAAAGTCAACTTGTTATCCAGGATATTTATGTACCACCATTGATCAGCGTTTACACCAGACCGATATCTTTTTTCAGAAAAAGTCATTCCGGGTAGGTACGGACGGACGGACGGACGCACAAAGTGAAGCTAAAGCGCCTTTTCTCCCATTTTTCGGGAAAGTGCGCTAAAAACCAAAAATGGCAGTTAAACTGGACTAACTGGCGGCAGCTCCAAGTCAGCATACTTCAAAATAGGCCAATGTTACCGTGATTCAAGTGACCTTGGCAAATTTTCTAGTTTGGCAGTGCAGGCTTGCCGCCTTCTTACCTGATGTGAAACTGGTTTGTCTAAAAATAAAGTTATGTTGCCTGTCAAACTGACATAAAAATCTTGAAATCTCTGAAAAATTGACCGTATAATGAACAAAAATGCGACTCGAGGGCCGTAGAGACGTGTTACCGTCGTTTAGACAACAAAATCGTACGGACCCCTTCGAATCTGACAGTATTCGGGATTCGTGTTGATACCGGCCAGGCAGCCAACTCTATAAATTCCGGTCCAATGCGCAACTTTGAACGATTGGGCTCTTTGAAATGTGAATAAGTGGACTTTTTACACGTAAATCCAGCTGCTCATGGCAGACCACCGTCGCCGAGCCGTTTCTTGCTTGCCAATGTTTTCTGAGGACTTCGGTTGTGGCAGGTCAAAGAGTATGTAGGTGCTTCCATCGCGATACTATCTTTTTGGAGCGACGGCATCGTATTTTCTAGATCGAAGCTTAGAAAAACGAACACGGTTCAAGAGGTTGGAAATATTTTTCTCAGCTGTCAATAACACAAGCTGCTTTGATTTCTTTGTTCATTGACCAAAATTACAAATAGGTCGGAAAATTACGCTATTCTCCAAAAAAACGAAGAGCTGCGTCAGATATCACGCATGCAGAATGTTCTGTCAATCTATAGTGGAAATGTCCGAGAGGTGGTGTGTCGTCGTAAATCATTGTGCCGAATATCGCCAGTGCAGTAAGTTTTGGGGATTCTCTATAGGCGAATTCTTATTGGGGAAAATGGTTTATTCGTGGAGGACGATTTAGGGAATTAATTGTTTGAAGGGGTCCAAGTTGCCGCAGGCAACGTCGACTGTTACGTCAATTGGTAGCACGTCAAAACTGTCACTTTGCTGTCTTGTGCAGTCCACTATAAACAAACTTTTGTTCCTGTGAACCCTTGAGACCCCTTAGGCTTTTTATTGGGCCCAATTTTGATGACCAGCGTCGTCGCAGACCTTTCTCTAAATCATCCATATCTTCCGCCCAAAGAAGAACAACAGACTGTTACATCCGCACGGAGGGAAACACACCACAAGCCAGCTTGCTAGTCAAGAAAAAGTCACCTCGGGCTGGCCGTGCCGAGTCAACCACCACCTACCTTCTTTCCTCGTTTTTTTCTAGAGATTTTCTGCTTGGACTTCAGTTGGAGATCCGCGTTTTCCATTCTAATAAGCTCGCCGTAGCAACCTTTGTGTTCGGAACGCAAATGTTGCCTTTTTTTACCGCAACCGCGATGTAGTGCATTGCTGGTCGCGTAGTCCTTCAGCTGCGTACCTCTGGAGCTAGATCTACTACAAGCCTGCTAAATACGCTAACCATAACATGAAATGAGAGACACAAATGCAAACCCCTTTTCACATTATTTCTACTTGTCAAATTTTTATGTCAATGATGTGGGTATTGCAGGTATCTACTAGTGCTCACTTAGGCTATTAGACGTCCCAGTATGTTTTCCTCACAAAAAATTCCTCCACGATCAAAACCGAGCTCTACACCAGGTGGCGTTTTTCAAATGTAAATCGCCTATAGTTCAAATTTGGAAACTCGAGACCGGTATGTCCATATTCTTAATATTGTTCCAAATAGGCTATTTGGCAAATAAACGTCAGCTGTTTATTTGCCAGATAGCTTATTCAGTACTCACTAGGAGATGGAGATACTGGATCTTATCCCTTAGAAACAGAATATTTCAGGTCACTCGAATCACGGTTACGCTGGGAGGCCTATGGAAATATTGCTCAAAGCTGGGGATGGGTGGAGGGTAGGGTTTGAGAGATGGCTGGAATGATTGAAAGACAAAAGGATGTGGATGAGCGAATTCGATAACTGCGGCTTGCATAGATGAATAAAGGAGCCACCGATAAATATCAGATAGTCCCCTTAGGTCACAACCCACACTCTTGACCTTAAGAAGTAACTCTTGAATACGTGATAAAATAGAGATCACATGTGGCACGAACATTTCCAGAATCAATGATTCAAATTCTTTTCCATATTTTCTCAACGTTTCTCAGCCTAGGATGCAAGAAAATATTCCGTCACTTCGCCTCTGCTCGACTGCGTCACACCCACACCCCGACTCCAATTTGTATTATTCGGTTATTTTCATCGGTCAAGCGAGATATTTCGGGTCTGAATTTAATTTTGGAACAATAAGGGGAGTAACTCTGGAGGGAAATGCAGAATCCGATTAGGGATCGGAATTTTTTTCCCGCTGCTCTCGCCACCCACTGAGGAAGGGTGTTCCAGAAATAAGTGAAATAAAAAACAACCTGGAATATATCTCTCGATATATCCCATTAGCCCATTACATATCCTAACTGTGACTGATGCCTGCGAAATCGGTTTCAAAAAATTTAGCTCTGTAAAAGAACTACGGTTCATCATAGTTTGATTCTTTTATTCGCATTTCTCATGAATAATTCATAAACAGGTTGAGGTTTGCCGGAGATTTGTTTTGAATGATTACCTACCTACTTACAAGTCGAATGTCACTGAAAGTGCAACCTGTGGTTCCAAAGTTTAGAGGCGGAGGAATTGTAAAAGAAAATCGAATATCGAAAAACCAGCTTCATAGGGGGTCATGATGACAAAGTGGGTTATCTAGGGTTTTTCAACAACTAATTCTGTATACAACCTACTTATTAAAAACATGTAGGTATACGAGTGAAACAAAACAAGTTTCTTCATCAAGTTGAGCTCCCTACCTATAAACCAAAGTTCCGGCCTTTTGATGTGATTTTTGCGTTTGCGTTTTCGTTTTAGTGCCTTCCTGCCACTCGTAACTATTCTATTGTCTCGCCTAGTTAAAGTTCAAACGAGGCTTGCAAAATCGCATCAGCATGCATCCGCGTATATGGTAGGTATGCACCATAAAACTTCTCCATTATTTCAAGCCTTTGAAAGTTCAACTTCAAAATGAATAACCAACAATAAGAGCAAAAAAACTTACTTCATCTCCTTGTCGCTCTTGTTCCCAGCGAGGATCATGGGCACTCTTGGGAGGGTCCTCTTCCTCGTCAGCCCGCCGCTGTTGGACGAAGCTCCGGCGTTAATTTTCGTCTCTAATATCTGCTCTCGCAACCTTATTGCTTCCTCAAAGGTCTCCCGGCTGTCCATGCTGAACACGATAACAAATAAATCTCCTGGAAATAAGCGAATCGTATATATTTGACCTTTGGAATTTTCCTGGGGCGAGCCACTTCACCTCTTCCTCCTCTTCTACTTCTATCTTCTATCCAGCTTCGGGCTGTGTTTTATTTATTAACAACACACTCCAACAGTGGTGGTGGTACTAGTACAGCGTGTTTACAATTTGCTGTAGAGGTGTGCGATATGCCTTTGGCTACACACCGAGACGCGATAAGCTATACAAATAGTCGATGAGCCAGGAGCCAAAAATCACGATTTTGGTTTCCACCCTGGGGACTTGACGTGTCATACCTTTTTGGATTTCCCACAACACCAGCATGAAAATAAGCCATGATACGTTTCTGTATCGAGTAGCTTAAGACCGCCATCTTGGAAAAACCGCGCCAAATATGTAGTTCTTGTGATTTGTATTTTTTTTCGCATCAACGGCACCTCCAATTGGGAAAATGAAACTAAATAAAATTAAACAACAAAATTTACTATAAATATCGTTTAGCACCGTTTTTTGACAGGTCTCGTTACTCCAAATATGACAGTTCATAGTTTGGCTATGGCAAATTTCTTTATTTGACATTTTCGAGAATACCCAATCATATTTATACGAACCGAACTTCACGTCATTGTCTTTCTAGCTTACTCTACTAGGAATGCTGCTCTTAGCGGCATTTTGATGTCCGTCTGTCCGTCTGTCCATCGGTCTAACTGTCTGTCTCATCAATTAATTGCCCCTGAACGAGAAGACCTAGCAAAAATCGACTTCTTGTGTGTAACATGTAATCACCGGAGAATGGAATTGAGAGAAAAGAAATTTCTCAAACCGTCGCCATCTTGATCCGCAATGTCAAATTTTCTCAAAAGTGATCCGATTTTCATGAAACTTGAAATACACTCATGTTTATACGTGAAAGTATGATTTTATTGTTTTCTTTTTGATCCGACGCCATTTTGTCCGCCATGTTGAAATTGGTCAAAGAGGGTCCGATTTTGATGAAAATTGGAATCTAGTCGTGTCTTGTGTATGCATTGATGGTTTTCATGTTAGTTTCACTATTAGCGCCATATTGACGTGCCACATGGAGATTAGACTCCAGCTGTCACACAAAATCAATTTATTCAAATATTTTCTGAACAAGGGGATTCCGATGTGACTGAAAAACTTGTTGATGGAAATCGGTTTTTGTTAGTTCTATTCTACAAGTAGAAACTTCAAAAAAATATATACGGAAAATGCTATTAAATTTTCGAAATTTGCAAAAAAAAATTGGAAATTTTTGATTTTTCTTCGAAAATTTGAGAACCAGATAGCAACGCCTATACATCTTTATTTGAGAAAGTCGCATGAATAAGAAGAACTTTCTATTTTCAAAAAAGTTACCAAAAATGGTTTTCCAGTAAACATGAAAAAATGAATCAGTAGAAACCATTTTTAGTACCTTTTTTTTTGAAAATAGAAAGTTCAAATTCGTTATGCGATTTTCTTGAATAAATATGTATAGGCGTTGCTATCTGGTTTCTAAATTTCCTAAGAAAAATTGAACAATTTTCAATTTTTTTTGCAAATTTCGAAAATTTAATAGCATTTCCCGTACATTTTTCATTGTAGAAGTTCCTTCTTGTAGAAAAGAACTAACAAAAACCGATTTCCATCAACAAGTTTTTCAGTCACATCGGAAACCCTTTGTTCAGAAAATATTTGAATAAATTGATTTTGCGTGACAGCTGGAGATCAATTTCCATGTGGCACGTCAATATGGCGCTGATTGTGAAACTAACATAAATATCATCAATGCATACACAAGACACGACTAGATTCCAATTTTCATCAAAATCGGACCACTTTAACCAATTTCAACATGGCGGACAAAATGGCGTCGGATCAAAAAGAAAACATTAAAATCATACTTTCACGTATAATACATGAGTCTATTTCAAGTTTCATGAAAATCGGATCACTTTTGAGAAAATTTGACATTGCGGATCAAGATAGCGACGGTTTGAGAAATTTCTTTTCTCTCAATTCCATTCTCCGGTGATTACATGTTACACACAAGAAGTCGATTTTCGCTAGGTCTTCTCGTTCAGGGGCAATTAATTGATGAGACAGACAGTTAGACCGATGGACAGACGGACAGACGGACATCAAAATGCCGCTAAGAGCAGCATTCCTAGTAGAGTCAGCTAGAAAGACAATGACGTGAAGTTCGGTTCGTATAAATATGATTGGGTATTCTCGAAAATGTCAAATAAAGAAATTTGCCATAGCTAAACTATGAACTGTCATATTTGGAGTAACGAGACCTGTCAAAAAACGGTGCTAAACGATATTTATAGTAAATTTTGTTGTTTAATTTTATTCAGTTTTATTTTCCCAATTGGAGGTGCCGTTGATACGAAAAAAAATACAAACCACAAGAACTACATATTTGGCGCGGTTTTTCCAAGGTGGCGGTCTTAAGCTACTCGATACAAAAACGTATCATGGCTTATTTTCATGCTGGTGTTGTGGGGAATCCAAAAAGGTATGACACGTCAAGTCCCCAGAGTGGAAACCACTCGAGCCCCCTGGCTCAACGACTAAAATGGCTCCATGCCATCATCACCCCGTTAACCTGGGGCATTTATTAAAAATTATGTTCGTGAGGGCCTGCTTGTTATTATTTATGGCCAATATCAAGCTGAGCTAGACCTGCCTGTTTCGCACAACCCATCAACGCAATATTGCGAGGGAATTTGCGAGAGTTTAGAGTTTAGAGCATCGGCCGGATGGAGTTGCGGATCTTTATGAAATCATGACCTGGAAGAAACGCAATATCTCAAGACAATGCAAGAGAATGAACTCACCCCTGCTTGGAGCACAACACGGAATTTCACTGTAGCGAAAATGTACCTGTGGCAGTAGCAGTAAACAGGGATGTATCTACCACCTTCTTTGCTACTCATAAATGTTTGTTTCATACAAATTACATAGTATACATAGTAGAATTTCGCAAAATCATAACACCATCGTCTCAGCTAGTTTAGTTTAGTTTATTTAGTTCAGTTTAGCTTTCGCATTACCACTCGCGTCACAGGTTGGAAAAGCGCCATCGTTTCAAAAAAATCGGCGAAAGAGACTCGAGTCTTTAAAACTGGCCGGCAATGCTAGTTTCGCTCTTTTCTTTTCTCGCAACTGTTGACTCCACATGGCAGAGTGAAACATCATCTTGAAGCTGCACTTCGCGCCTCTGAGTGAGTTACTTCTTGCGTTTTGGTAGTCGAAAATTACATTCGTCTTTGCTCTGAAAAGAGACTTCTCAAGGGGTCTTATCCCGGTTCCAAACCATTACCAAGCCGTGATCGCCACCACTAGCAGCATGAAGTGACTATCATTGATGTCAATCGCTTGCCTGGATTTGTTTATATATTCAAGTAGCGTAGTTCCCAGCAGAGAGCTGTCATAGGTAGCTGTCACTTTGACATTCACCTGTCACCTTTTGCTTTGTTGGAAATACGTCTAACCTCTGAAAGGGAAGCGCCAAAACGCCTCCACGGCTCATCCACCCGCCAAGAGAGAGAGCCCGCGCATTATGACTGGTTTCCGTATTGCTTTTATACAGGGTGTCCAGAAAATGGCGAAAAAGCTCTCCAGTACGTTGTCAGGGACTCTTCAGGGAATTCCGAGAAAATGATAAAAAATCCTAATTTTTTGGGTTATCAAGGGTCAAAAACTGGTGCTTCAAAAAATAAATCTCTTAGTTTCTGACTCACCCTGTAAATAAGAAAAAATCAATACACATACAGTGGAAGATTTTTTTTTCTTATAATTTGGCCATCAACAGTAAACTGAAGTCTTTTGAAATAACAAAACTAGAAGGGTTCAAGGGCCGTTCCTTTGATACTTGATAACTCCAGAAAAAAAGTTGTGGAATTTTTTCAACATTATTACGGAATTCCCTGAAACGTCTCTTACAACGTACTGGAGAGCTTTTCCGCCATTTTCTGGAAACCCTGTATTCTATCTTTTCATGTGATTGAGTCGAGTTGTTTTCTGATCCTGGTTTTGTGTTTGAGCGACGGTGCTTTCGACGTGGCCGCCGCTCTCGAATCGTTGTCAGCTATGGGGCCACCAAGGAAATTGGATGATACGTGGCGCCCTCGTACCCTAACCAACATCATGCTCTCCGGCAAAGGCAGCCGGTTGTGCTCCAGAAAATAAATATACTCTAGGTATACCTGTTCAACAAATTGCTTAAACTTGATTTAGGACCCAAATTTCATCCGTGTACCAAATTTCAAGTGCATACCACTATTTTAGAAATTTAACAAGGAAAAAAAAACAAAAATCAATGTGTCACCTTCGGTGCTATCTGAAGAGGCCTTCTGGCAAGTGAAATACCAGCGCATTCTAGGCTGAACTGATGCTTTCACGCATCAGAGTTGAACTTAATTGAATCAACGGCACGGCAGTTATCGTTAAGGATCATAGTCATACATACATGCAGACCGCCAGCTTTGTGAGCCAGAAATACAATAAATCAGCTGACAAATCACATCACCGGGTTCAAGTCGTTCTGTTTTGCTGCCCTGCACAAGCGCCACCATCGGCAGTAGTTGCATTTTCCGACTAGGCCATCAACAAGTTTGTCGTTTAATGCGTTGCTGCTCTTAAAGTTGTTATTGTAGTTGTTTACTTTTATTTAGACAAGATTTTTATCAATTTCACGTGCAAAAGCAATGGGCTATCGATTAGTGTTGCACCAGATCGGTATGTTTTTTCTCGAGGAGTTCGCGTGACGGACGGACAGACGGACAAAGTGCAGCTAAAAGCGCCATTCCCTAAGGCAAAGTGTGCTTAAAAGGAACCAACATCAAACGTCAAGTTTAAACTTACATAGGTACCTTGATTAAGTGCTCATTGAAGTTCCTTTGCTTAATATCATGGACTCTTGGCGTATTTGTATTATCCTGTAAATTTCACATTGCCATAGAGAACGGCCGTTACGTCAAAGGCCAACATTAACTACGGTAAATTATGGCTGATGTTCAAAATTGTTAGGCACTTGTATGTGGAACACACTTCCATCCACTCCAGTTATAACCATCACGAATAAGCTAGTGAAATGAAGAACTGCTTTGTCAATATTTATTAGGTATACAGTGAATAAAGGATTAAAGGCGTAGGTACCTACTTTGAAGTGTGGTGTAAATGGGCATTCAGGAACATACCTAGTACAGAAATGTTATACAAGTATGGAGTACATCTCTTGTATTGTCATTGATTAAATTTATTGGAGTTACAAAGGAAGTTGGATACGTGCTTTGCAGGTGTCTAAACTTGAAATCAAACAACTTTGGGAACAGATAGGTACTCTGTTCCAAGACATGGAGAGTAACTACGTAGGATTCATTTAAAAACACGCACCGTGAAGTTACCCTACTATACAATTCTACCACAGTATTAGTCAGAGCTGGGCAAAATACTTTTGGAAAGTATTTAAATTATAAGCACTTTTCATTTCCTGATCAAAATGATATTCAAATAGTTATTGAATAATATTTTCAAAGTTGCAGTTGTAAATTTTCAAATATTTTTGTTATTTAAATATTATTCTTATTTGAATAATGAGGAAACTTTAAATATTTGGAAAGTATTTATCTCTAAAATATTTAAATACTGTGAAAGTATTGGACTACTTCAAATGTATTTAGTCAACCCCTTACTGCATGATTTTTTTGCTTTCGTCAAATTTATTTTAAACTTTGGAAAAATATAATAAAATTATTATGTTTTCTTGAAAAAATATAAGAAAAGATGGCTTGTGCCACATATGGCACAGATTGCGGTTTGTTCAACATAATAGGATAAAATTCAAAACATACACCGGGTAGGCCATAAAAAACCGTGCTCGGAGTTTTTCCTTCTGAAATTTTTATTTTGCCACCGGTATCATTCGAGCTTTCAGCATTGGCTAGCCAATTGCATAGGCTATCATTTCCGTATTTCAAAATTGCCGACTTATCAAAACTCAAAATGGCAGGAGCAATTGAAAATGGGCCTTCTTTTGTTCTTGTTGCTTTTTATTAAAAGTTACCAGAAAATCAAAACCAGTAATGTATTACGAGAGAATAGACCTTTCTTGTCAATTTAAGAACACAACCAATAAAATCGGTTCATCTGCTGAGGAGCTATTGCTAGTGAAAGCGAAGCCTACTTTCCATTTTTTCATTTTCTCATAATTGACCAAAAAAATACAATCGAAGTTGTCGAGGTTTTGAGCCCCACGAGATCCTTATGACAGTTTCACAATTTATTGGTCATATCTTGGGGCCCAAAATTTGCCCAAACCAGATAGTGTCCAGGGGTGCGATTCTCGAGTTATTCGAATGACTTTTCGTATACGAATCTCCTTGGTTTCGTGTGCACTTGGGCTGTCGGAAAGAAGAATTCGTATGCGAAAACTTTTCGAACACATTCGAGAATCGCACCCCAGCACTTCATTTTTTTTTATTTACGAAATGTGCAAGTTTCATTTTGAACAAATCACCATCGGAAAACTGAAACCGTGTCGAGTTTGAAAATAGGCCTACACGACGCCCGATGCAATCTACTTTCGATATCAGTTGGAATTTTTCGAAAAAAGTTGATGTAAAAGCAGGAAAGAACAAATTGAGTAGAGTCCTGCACCAACGGCGGGTATTTCTAGTCAAAGCCAGGGTGAGCGGCCGTCTCGGGTAGTAACGGCCAGGAAAAAGACGTTTTTGTGTAGAGGCATGCAGACAGCGTTTGATGAATATGGTTTCCCACACGTAACGTAACAAATTTATCTTGCTTTTTCTTCAAGATTAAAGAAGAATTATTGGAATATATTGAAAAATTCAAAAGTTATCTACATCTCAATACCTACCTACTCTGCTATCTGAAAATCCCACAATAACAATTCTGAAGGACCAAGTAACATGAAAATAGGCAAGCTGTGATCAATTATTAATATTATTGGAAGCAAAAATAGGACCATTTTCCTGAAAACCACCAAGCCTTTTCCAAATAATATAATTGTAAAAATCGTCAGTAGTTTAAGCTTCATTTAAGTTTATCATTTGAGTCCGGTTCCGATAAGCTAGGCCAATTTTGCATTTTCTAATGGAAAGGAAACCCTCGGAAAATTGAGAGAATTTTGACAGAAATTGTCGGGAAAGGTTCAAGAAACAGTGACGTCTCGTTTATAAAACAATTGGTGAAAATCTTATTACGGGTCAAAAAGTTGAAAATTTGCAGTTATTCCAGGGAGGAAAACTCGAAATCCGTAAATCCGATTTAGAAAATTTCCCCCTCAAAACTTTATTCAATCTTTTCCCTAACTATGAGTTGCAGCAAGTCTGCACCTAAAATAAATATTTCGTGTAACTTACCGCAAGTCGAAATTCCCACTGCATTTTTTTTTTAATTCATGTAATGTGCAAGTTTTATTTTCAACAAATCACCGTCGGAAAATCGAAACCGTGTCGAGCTTGACAATAGGCTTGCACGACGCCCAAAATGCAATCTACTATTGATATCAGTTGGAATTTTTCGAAAAAAAGGGATCTACGAGTAGAAAAGAGCATCTGAGTAGAGTTCTGCACCAAACGCGGGTATCCTAGTCAAAGCCAGGGTGAGCGGCCGTCTCGAGTAGTAACGGCCAGGAAAAATGCGTTTTTGTGTAAGGGCATGCGGGCAACATTTATTGAATATGATTTTCCACACATTCCATAACAAATTTCCCATGTTTCTTCTTCAATATTAAAAAATAATTACTCAAATATTTTGGAAAATGAAAAAGTTATCGATATTTCAAAACCTACCTACTACCTACCTGATGTGAGTCTAGGCCCAGTTATGAGCTTTTTCTCTTCTTGAAATTAATTACTTCGAAAACAACCGAGAAGTAAAAAATCATGCATAAATGTCCAAAATCACTACGTTAGGATCATTTCGATTTGATATAAGCAAATACAGCAGCTAATCGACCACAATTTGAGAAAAACCTATTGCACCGGACCAAAAATTCGCCCAAACCAGAGAGTGTCCTTTAGGTATCCTGCCCGCCAATCCACCATATTCTCATTTCTCAACCGATTTCCTCAAATTTGGTATCAATGGAATGGATAGCCAATTGGACAAGCTACCATTTTCATATGAGAAAATGGCCGACATGTCAAAATCCAAGATGGCGGAAGCAATTAAAAATAGAATTTCTTTTGTCCTCATTACTTTTTAGCGCATTTTCGTAGGAAATACGCTATTAGCCGCGCTTTGATGTCCGTCCGTCTGTCCGTCTGTCCGTCTTGTAGTTGAACTCCTCCTAAACGAAAAGTCGTAACGGTATCGAGTTTTTTTTGCAAATTAATGCTGATTGTCTGCGGATGGGAATAGGCACAAAAAATATTTGGTTCGACTGCGCGATTACAAGCAAAAAATTAAAATGTTTAAAAAGTCGGTATTCAACGATACGACGGTGTGAACTTCTACATCGAGGAATCTTGCGAACCGTTCTAGATACATGCTTACATGCAGCGAACGAAATATGTACAAATCAATGGAGACATTTCAAGTGACAGAATCCTTTCGATTCCTTTATTGCAATAGAAGATACATTTTTTTTAAGAAAAGATTTCGCTCCGCGATCCCACATTTTTCGGTATTTAACGCTACAGTGTGAACTTCTACATCGAGTAATCTTGCGAATCGTTCTAAAATGACGCTATCCGGCGTACTATGAGGGCGTACCACGGCTTGGATTTAGTGAATAAAAATTAGCAGAAAGTCAAAACCAATAATTATTGTGAAGGAATAGACCTTCCGCAGAAATTCAAGACGGCAACCTATCAAATCGGGTCACCTGCTAAGGAGCTATGGCGAGTTAAAGCGAAGCCTACCTACCGGTTCCTTATTCCCGCATAAATGATCAGAATCTAGGAATCCTGCCCGCCATTATCCTCATTTCCCAAAATATTTTGGTATCAATGGCTAGCCAATTGGACAGGCTACCATTTCCATATAAGAAAATGGCCAACATGTCAAAATTCAAGATGGCGAGAGCTATTGAGAATGGGCCTTATTCGTCCTTATTGGAATAGAATAACGGAAAGTAGGCTTCGCTTCAACTCGCAGTAGCTCCTAAGCAGATGACCCGATTTGATTGGTTGCATTCTTAAATTGTCGAGAAAGATCTATTCCTCCATAATAATAATTGGTTTTGACTTTTTGCTAACTTTTATTAAAAAGCAATGAGTACAAAAAAAATTCCATTTTCAATTGCTTCCGCCATCTTGGATTTTGACATGGCGGTTATTTTCTCACATAAAAAAGGTTGCCTGTCCAATTGGCTAGCCATTGATGCCAAATTTGAGGAAGTCGGTAGAGAAATGAGCATATGGCGGATCAGCGGGCAGGATACCTAATTTGGGTCAATTATGCGGAAATGAAGAACGGAAAACGTATTCCTTCATAATACATTATTGGTTTTGACTTTCAGGTAACTTTTGATAGAAAGCAACGAGAACAAAAGAAGGCCTATTTTCAATTGTTTCTGCCGTCTTGAATTTTGGTACGTCGGCCATTTTGAAATACGGAAATGATGGCCTTTTCAATTGGCTAGCCAATGCTGAGAGGCTCGATGAAATCGGTGGCGAAATAAAAATTTTAGAAGGGAAAATTCCGAGCACGGTTTTTTATGCCCCCCCCCCCCAGTATATCTATAAAACGTAACGAAAGTTCCTACTAATGAAAACACATAGAAAAATCAAACATACATAGAAATACAAGGGGAAAAAAAGATTATTCGTTGTGGTATGCATAAAAATGATTTCTCTCTTCATTGAGGCAAAGGTTTACTTGATACTTTTCACAGAACATAAATGATTTCCCTTTACATTCTGGATATTTGCATCAATGACAATCTTTCCATTGTGATAGATGGGTTTGGTTATCAGTACGTACTTCTTGGGCTGGAAGTAGCCAAAGATAATTTTGCGCACTTTACGTCTTAGGGAGGTGGACTTTGAGGTCTCCCGCGTTCGCATGCTCCCGAGAAATCGGTACTTGAAGGAAATGTTCGAGGAACTCCCTGGCGCGATGTCTCGCATTAAGCCCCTGGACGACGAGGCAAGAGGTCAAGGAAGGCCACGCTGCTTCAATTGTGGAATAGTCGGACATCCGCGACGCGGCTGCAGGCACCTATACGATTCAGCAGACCGTTCTAGGCCGGAACAAAAGACTGCTGTTCGCGAGCAACGCAACCAGGAAAACTAATTTCAGCTAGCGCTAAGGGGCGCACGCTGGCTGGCAATTCTCAGTGCTCCACGGCTACATCGTTTCATCGCTGAAGAGATCTGCTAAAAGCCCTCCTTCTTATCGGAAAACTCGTTGAATGGAACAAGCTCTTCGAGGTCAACGCACAGCTCCAGTGATGAACAGCACACGCTTGATTACAACCACGGAAAAACCTGCTTGCCTGTACGGGGACGTTGAAGTCAGCCACGCATTTGATGGTTTCTGCTAAGAGAAAATGTTCGTGTCATCATCAATAGAGCTGAGAACATCCATGAACACTTCTAAAGAACTTTATTTACGGGCAGCAGAAGCCGTGCGTATTAGTTGGCAAATCCGAGAAAATCGTGTGTGCAATGTTGGACGGCCAGCCTGAAACTCCTGAAAGTTATGTCGCCGGCATTGCTGAACCCTACACAGCTGCTATTGGAAGACTAACGACGAATACATTGATCAACAGGAACAAGACCAAAATACCGATAAGAGTCATGAACCCGAATGAGACAGCCAAGACAATATGAAAGGAGAGGCCCTAGGCAAGTGTGAACTGTGAGCTGGTAGTGTATCTTAGGGTGTGGTGTTGACACCGAAGATTCAACGATGTCACCAAGATAGGCAATAATTATCCTTAGCCATGAACTGATGACACTTTGACCACCTTATCCAGATCAAAAGAGTTTTCAATGCTTGACCTTGAAGAGTGGCGATGGGCAAGTTAGACTTCATCCCGAGAACAAAGAAAACACCGCATTCTCCGCCGGAAGTGGATAATACCAGTGCACTGTCATGCCTTTTGGATTCTTTATTGCACCGGCTATGTTCGAGCGCTTGATGGAATATGTCCCACGAAGCCTCACGGGAGAAACTTGCCTGGTTCACCTTGAGGACATTATAGTCATTATCGTCAAGTCGACACGTGACCTCAAGTATGTCATTTGAGGAACATCTGATATTTTGAATATCTCCGAGGGTCTATGTCAAGGACATCCCAAAGAAGTGCGTGCTGTTTCAGAAGCAGGTCAAGTTTTTGATGTCATCGGAAGGAATCAAAACCGACCCTGTGAAGTTGGATGCTGTCAGAGACTGGCTACGATCATAGAGCCACGATGGAAAATCAACACGAGGTCAGAAGTTTTTTTGGGTTATTCACCCACTACGGACAATTTGTGAGGAAGTTTGCTGGCGTCGCCAAACCGTTGCACAAACTGACCGAGGATAAGGCTCCGTCCTTGTAGTCCAAGGAAAGCGAAGATGCCTTCAAAACCCTAAAAAATCGTTGCGTTCGAAACCCATAACCTCGGCCCCAGAAAGGTTCATCTTGGTACCTGACGCCTGTAATACAGAAAATGGAACGGCGTTGTCGCAACTTCAAGACAGACAGGAAGAAGTACTACAGCAAGGCTTTGTCTAAACCGGAAAGGAATAATTGTGTCACCCGTAGGGAGCTTCTGGCAATAGTGAAAGCCGTCCAGTAGATACCACTACGAGCAAACATTTTCAGTGACGATAAACCATGCTTTACTGACAAAAGTTGCTGCATTTAAAGAATTTGAAGGGAATATTGACGTCGAAATCTAAGAGTGACCAGGTTAAAGTCATGCCAATGAAGACGCTCTTGATAAAACAAAATGCAAGGAACATTGCTTGCTACTGATACTACGGATATCGCGTAATTTTAAAGCTCTCGAGATCTTTATCGACGGACGCTCTGATCCATAACAGTACATACTAGGGTGGGCCGAAAAAATAAAAATTTGCCAAATCGAAAAATAATAGTGCGGAAAACTTGTATTTGAGCTTTATAAGTATTCCTATGAAAATTTTAAAAAAATTAATTTAGGTCTTGGGGTGCCACAAAGCACTTGCAATTTAAAAAAATTGAAATTCTTTGAATTTTTTTTATTTAAATCCAAGCATTTTTTCCAATTTTTTTTTGCCGAAGGTTTGTATTGGGTCTTTGACATTGTGTGTACAATTTTTTGTTTCAATTAGTCAAGTTTCTGATTTTTACATGACATTTTCTGAAATGAATGGATTTTTTTCAACTATTAAAACTTTCTAATGTCCTGTAGAACCAAAAATCTTGACTAATTGAAACAAAAAATTGTACACACAAAGTCAAAGACCCAATACAAACCTTCGGCAAAAAAAAATTGGGAAAAATGCTTGGATTTAAATAAAAAAAAATTCAAAGAATTTCAATTTTTTTAAATTTCAAGTGCTTTGTGGCACCCCAAGACCTAAATTAATTTTTTTCAAATTTCCATAGGAATACTTATAAAGCTCAAATACAAGTTTTCCGCACTATTATTTTTCGATTTGACAAATTTTTATTTTTTCGGCCCACCCTAGTACATACACGTGTTTTGAAGAGGTAAAACACTTATAGTGCGGGAAGTAAGGGGAACCACCTTGCAAATTGTGAAAGAAGCACCAAATTTGGTACACTTACTCTTCAAAGTACTCCGAACAAGACTGGGGATGGTGCCCAACCAAATTTTCCCCAGGAGGGCTGTACCAAAGCCTCCCTGTTGTCCCTGGAGCCCTAAGGTCTATCTTCGAAACGAAAAGTGATATCGATATACTTCAAACTTCCTTTTGACTGAAGTTACTCGCAGGTGATGAACACAGATTGTGTGAACTGATCTAAGCCTCCCGTGCACCAATTGCCTATCATTCAGGGGTGAAATTTAGAAATCTGTCAGTGGGGGCTATTGCATTTGAGCGTTCTGGGTTGATACGTGCATATACCTTGCGCTTTGTTATACAACCACGAAATTTGATACACTTCCTGTTCGAAGCACCCAGAACAAGACTGGAGATGGTACCCTGTCGAATCTTTTCCCCAAGAGCCGTAACGGCCCCGCCAAATTGTTTCTGGAGCCCTACGGCATATTTTCGAAACGGCAAGTGATATCGACATTCTGAAAAGTTCTTCCTGATTATGAGAACTTCTAGGTGACGGATGAAGGTTATACGAACTCATCTGAACTCCCCGTTCACCGGTTGCCTAACTTTTAGGGGCTACATAAAAATAACTCAGTGACTACTACCACTATATTTCGCGAGCTAAGAGCTGAAATACGCATACCTTTGTCTTGTCCTTTGTGGAACTAGCGGAAACTTGTGTTGATGTACTTTTCATAGTATCCCAAACAAAACTGGAGGTGGTGTCTAGTCAAGTTTATTTTCTTCTTGTAACGTTTACATTCAACAGGAATTAAAAATTGGCAATTTGTGTTCATAAATTATGAAATCAAGTCGCCGCCTCACGGCATAAATTCAAATTTCCGTAAAAGAGCGGCAGAGCGTGACGGTACAGGGGTTTGCACATCGAGCAGACCTTCGGTACGGGGCCCTGCTTAATGTTCACGCGACAAGCGCTAGAGGGCACTGTCGTTTGCCCAATGCACGTGGAACGCGTAGCTGATGGAGCAATACGCTGAGGCTGGACCTTCTTTTCGGCTTGAACCACGGAGTTGACAACGCATGAAGGTTTTGCTCTGTCCTAGCGACCTTTAAACCTCTTCGTTCTCGACCGGCGTCGTCGTCCACTTGTGGCACAATTTTCATCTGTTAGAGATATGTTTTAGAAGACGTGTGTTTCCGATTTAAAACGCGACAATTCGACTTCTAGGTTTTTTCCTTTTTTCCATTTTTTACTAACGCACCTATGTACTCGAAAGAGACACGTCGCGGAAGTTCAACGTACTCTATGAAGCTCGCTGTCCCTACAAGTATGCTCGATGAGAGGACCATCGATTCCTGAAGCGTTTCGCTGCCGTCCGACTCTTCAAGCGACGTTTAAGCAGACTTCGGTGCAGCCTATCGCCCAAAGAAGTTCAACCACTTTCCTGGCCTAGAACGTCTGTGACTCCAGCGTGTTTCCTGTGTTTGGTGACGTATATCCTTGATGGAATCAAGTATTTTGAGGTGCCCTTTGTTGCTTTCCTTTATCACGGAAACTGATTGAGGCAAACGGCAAACAGAGTTTTGCCAGAATGCGTTAGAAGAGACAGGAGCATCTCTGTGAATAGGTTCTTTCCTAGGGTTTTGAACGCGTCATTTCTTTTAGAACAAAAGTGCATCCTTCAGATAAAGTTCGAAGGGATTATCCTCGGGTACAGGTTTTGTTACAGATGTATAGTCGCATCATAAAACATAAGATATGGATCCCTACAAGAAACATAAAATATCGCTGCATCTCGCTTTACGAGTGTTTTTCTCCAATTTAAAAGGTCTCAAATATTAACACAAATTTTAAAATATGGAATAAGTCCGTCAGTAAACACATCTATTTTTCGCCAATAATATTCAGTTTTTTCTTTATGATAATTTATACAATTTCAGTTTCTGTCAGTTGCCGCCAGTTCCCAAATAAGAACCATCGTTTCGTTTGGAGTTAGGTGTCCATACCGGGTGTTCACTCTATTGACTTAAACGAGAAGTCACGAGTCGTCTAGCTACTCTCTGTTGGCGCGCCAAAGAAATAATAAAAGTAAATTAAGATCACACCGCGGAACCCACGACCCGCTTTACACGAGAACGACTGGCCGCGTACAGATGGCTCTTTTTTTGGCTTGGATTGCCCCGGCTCCCGGTTGAGAATTAGTTACATACTTAATTGCTGTACCGGAACCATCATTTGTCCCTGAAGTTCACGGCATATCTTCGAAACTTGGAGCGATATCGACCTGCTGAAAACTTTTTCCTAGCTGTAATTACTTCTTAGTAATGGATAAAGATACTACAACCTCAACCATGGATCAACTTCACTGTTCCGTTCACCGCTGGCTACCTTTCAGGGGAGAAATTGAGAATTACTACGTTCTCGATCACACTCTTGATTACATATGTGGCTACTATTGGAAGCTGTAGATACCTTTTCAAAGGACTTCGTATTTTTATGACTAATGGATAGTGTCAAGCTTGTCTCTCTTCCCTTCACACTTCCCACACACCTTTTCTGTTATTTATTAGGGGCATCAAAGACAGGCACAAGGTATGAAAGAAGGTTTCCGATTTCTCAAGAGTTACTTTGGGTAGGACGTTCGAAGGCATATATTTGAAGATATTCAGATAACATAAATTATCCATAGAGACTGGGTTATTCTTTGTGAAATCTTTGGTCCACATAAATATTACTGCCTACCTCCAACCTCCAACGCGATGCATAGTGTGCCGCGCATCTAGGAGAAAGTTTTCAGCATGTCGATTTCGCTTGCCGTTTTAAAAACATCCCGTAGACTTTCTAAAGGCTCTGGTACAGTAGGCAATGGGTTATTTTTCAATTTAGCCCCTAAAAGTTAGGCAACCGGTGAAGGGGAAGTTCGGAAGAGTCACCTAGAAGCTCTCGCAACCAGGAAGTTTTTACAATCAGGCAGAACTTTTCAGAATGTCGATATCACTTGCCGTTTCGAAAATATGCCGTAGGGCTCCAGAGACAATTTAGCGGGGCCGTTACGGCTCTTGGGGGAAAGATTCGACAGGGTACCATCTCCAGTCTTGTTCTGGGTGCTTCGAACAGGAAGTGCACCAAATTTCGTGGTTGTATAACAAAGCGCAAGGTATATGCACGTATCAACCCAGAACGCTCAAATGCAATAGCCCCCACTGACAGATTTCTAAATTTTACCCCTGAAAGATAGGCAACTGGTGCACGGGAGGCTTAGATCAGTTCACACAATCTGTGTTCATCACCTGCGAGTAACTTCAGTCAAAAGGAAGTTTGAAGTATATCGATATCACTTTCCGTTTCGAAGATAGACCTTAGGGCTCCAGGGACAACAGGGAGGATCTAGTACAGCCCTCCTGGGAAAAATTTGGCTGGGCACCATCCCCAGTCTTGTTCGGAGTACTTTCAAGAGTAAGTGTACCAAATTTGGTGCTTCTTTCACAATTTGCAAGGTAGGAACATATTTTGACCCTTAGCTCCCGCACTATTATACCTACGTGAAGTTTTCGATCGTCATTGAAGGGTTCTAGAACTTTTTTTCATTCAAGACCTCTTTCCCGAAGAAGACCATGCCGAGACGACTGCAAGCACTGCAAGAAGGTGGGCCAGCGGAATGCAGTATAGCTTAGAGTAATCTCCGTTGAGATTCCACAGACTGCATCATAACTGCAGTGAAAAAGGAGCAACGAGAAGATTCTGCTGCTGACTTGCTTGCGGAAAGGAAAGAGCTCAGACGGAATAGACTGTAATGGGCAGAGATCTAAGGAAAAGGACCTGAGTTCAAGGTTCCTGGGCCCAGTGGAACTCGTTGCGAATGGCGAACGGGCTGTTGAAAAGAGTGTGGGAAAGTCTGGATGGGAAGCAGGAAGTTTCATTTGAATAAGCGCTTCCCAAGGAACGAGTAAAAAAGATTTCGAGAGAGGTGCACGATGACACTACGAGAGGCTTTAGCACAAGTACTGGCCGATAACTTGATCAGAATCCGAGTCAGAATCTGACAAAACACTGGAGCTTCACTCAGACTAAGGAAGGAATGTTGAATCTATTGTCTTCCAAGACATCTGTGTAGACCTAGAAGATCAAAACAACGTCCTTCACCCACGTTCTGATAAACTAGTGCAGCAGTTCTACAGGACGATGGAACAATACCTGTCAAAGGTCGTCGACGATAATCAATGAGACTGGAATCGCCACCTACATCTATTCTAATAAATATCTCATCGGGCTGCCATCTACGATACAAAAGGAGACTCTCCGACACGTGTGGTTTTAGGGCGTGACCTCCGTCTCACTTTCAATTTCTTGCAGTTTGGCTGACCCAAGGATGACCCAAAAACTGCTCCGGAGTATGTCGATGACCCATGGCAACGAATGGGCAATGTATAAGAGATAGTACGACGACGGATCCGTACTGCGACCGACCGCTAGCTGTAGCTGATTAAAGCGCGATTCGACTTGAAGGCCAACTCTGGGCGATTTCAAGCAGGTGACCTTGTGTAACTGCACAATCCCCAAGACAAGAAGGGAAGACCTCCGACGCTTTACCGTCGTGCAAAGGACCTTACACCATACACCGTGGTCAAAGGGGATCAACGACGTCGTGGTCGCTATTTGTAAGTCTCATTCAAGGTATCATTATCTGGCATAAGACATTATGAAAACAAAGTACTGCGGTGAAATTTGGCACACGTGTGTGAAATGACGACACCCCTACTAGGTGTAAAGATAATGAGCAAGGGCGCGTGTAAATTGGAATTCTTATTCAAGATAAATAGGTCAATTATTATGTCTCGGTGGAGAAAAGGGTTGAAAACGTTAGAAGTCAAGTCCTCCAGGATCAGACATGAAATGTATCCTTCTGCTAAGTAGCAGCAGTAATGGTCACTTTCCGAGATGTATCAATAACTTTTATAGATTTTGCCCCAGCGAGTGTGAATGACGCTAAAACGCGCGAGTCATAATTATCAGAGGGAGCAATAAACCGTCCATACTAGAATCGGTGAGTGTTCTATCGATCGTAAAACTACTACAACTTGTTGGAATATTCTGTTCGCTTGCAACAAATCCGCCTCTCTAGTCTCTCGTGCTACATAGCTGGCTGCCCCCAGAGATTGAAAACACATAATATTACATTATTAATTACCTCTTGTTTGTCAGGGTGGAGACAGTTAACTGTGAGAAACTGCTCGCAATTTGTATAATTATGGATGAATAATTATCAAGGATCTGCATATTATTGGAAATGTTACAAGCTCGGTTACAAGCAAATCCAAGAATACAGTTTTCAATGGATCATTTGCACAACTCAGAATCCATAAAATTTATCTCTGCATATTTTTGCATGATTGATTGTGGCGAATTTTAGGGCACTTTTTCCACAGAGAAAGGCGCTTTTCGCTGCACTTTTTTCTTCCGTCCGTCTGTCATCTGGTTGTCTGCCTGCCTCCCTGTTCCTGTTCGCAATAGAAATTATTTTTCAGGGAGAACAGCTATCGATCTGGTAAGCTAATCGATAGATTATTTATCTCGTGTGTTCGCAAAGATCTTGCCTCTAAAGCAATAACTACTACAGTCATGACAATTCAGTGTTACAACGGGTCATACAACGCGGTCATACAAACTAGATACCTCATTTTGTAAAAATACATGAGCACATATCGTCCCTTGCCAGGCACAGTATCGCAAGCGACATTTAGGGAATTTCAACGGGAGGGGCGGAAACCATTTTGCAGTTTGTCGCTGTCCTCGAGTTAACAAATGTAGTGAATTTTCATCAAATTCTACAACAATGAAAAACCGCTCGCAGTTGTGCAACATCGAACAATGGATTTCAATCATCGGGATTGTTCCGTGTTTTCAAAGCGTTTTTGGAATGCATAAATGGAATTGAGCCGAGTTATGCAATTTCGCACGGCCTTTTTGCTAAACGCGTTTCCACTTTGAAAGCTTGTTGCTCTTGGGTTGTGCATAGATACTTACATAGTATGTGGAACGTATCTGCTGGATCTGGAATATTTATATCAAAGTGCTCAATTTGCGCGCTTTATTGATCGCTCTCTGGAAATGCGAAGATTTCTCTTTGATAGCAGCAATATGCAACCGAGATTAGAGATGTGCATAAGAGCGTATAAATTCACGGAAAATTCGTACATAGCTGCAAGTGGGACTTGAAGGTATGGGTATCCTGCCTGTATGTATGGTATGTATGCATGCTCGTCTACGTCTAGTGCTTTTCAGTAAAATGTTACATTTCCAGGGCGTTTTGTGTTGCCGTCAGTACTGAAGACGTTAACAAGATAGAACAAGTAAAGTGCAACATACAAAAGCCTGTATGTTCCTATGCTTGACGCTTACATAACTATGAAAAGCTCAACATAAACATTTTCCAGATTATAAATATAAAAATTATATACAAAAAAGGGAGAATGGATTGAAGGAGAAAGGATAATATGATGTAGGGTATGATCCACGAAACGAAACATCAAACCACAAAAGGGTAGGTATTGAACATCGCTTAGTTCGAGGGAGATCTTAAATAATGCTGTATACGCATGCAGGGTTTCAATATTTCCCCCTCAAAAATTAAGACAAAGAAATATAAAGATTTTGATGGGATTCCATTAAATGTTTGTCTACCTTGTTTCCGATTGGATTACTTCACATTTTTTGAAAGCCAAATAGCCGTAAAACGCTGAAAAAGTTTCTAAAGGATTACTGGGACATTTTTTGACAAACAAAAAAATTATCTGGGTTGCTTGTCGGCGCTCGTGGGACCATCACCACCCTCTTTAAAGAGTTTTGTTTTAAATTTGGCATTCCTTCTAAATTATGTAAATCAGTAGCGTCAGTAGCCTTGAAAAAGTCCATTTACATTTTGCGAAACCATTTATATAAAATTACTTAGTTCTTTCTTACCTTTATACATCTATATTTACTAAGTTTACAAGCTTAACTATATACCTACTTTTTCGAAATTCAGATTACTATTTAAGTTTACCTATTATTGTGTTATTTTTTGTGTTATAGTATCCTTTGTATATTAGCAGCCCAAATTGTGGGAAGGTGTCATTTTTAAATAAATGTCTGTATATATATAATTTTGAGAGACGTAGAAAATTGAATACATGACCGTTTTTTGAAAAAAGTTGTCAACAAAGAAAAAATATTTTTTTACATACCTACTTAAGTGAAAAAACGCTATGTATCAACTTTTTTGATACACTCAGTACACCTTATAAAAAACTTGAGCTTTATCTCCATTTTTGAGGCAGAAATCTTGAAGATAATTTTGCCTTGCTGAGAATATAGCCTTAAGTTAAGCAGTGCCGGATGATCGGCGTTGACAAAACGTCGGAAAATAAACATGCCTTCCGAATAATGAGTACTTGAATAGGGTCCTTGCATGAATTTTATTTTAAAACGAAAACTTCATAAAATCATCAAAAACTTCATGCCAAAAAAAACATTCCAAAAAATTGGTTTATCCTTTGAATGAATATCAAAGTTTGGATTTTTTCTCGCTCCAAAAACGCCGCTACGTTCACAATGACCTTGTACTGGATGTGTTGACGTCACGCCGACCGTCTTTTTATTTGCTAGCTTTTTTTTTTGTTTGCAAGGTTTACAGCCACACATCACTACGCGATGACCTTGAATTTTCACGTTGACAATCAAATAAGCAGTGGTGTAGTGACTCTGCGAGAATTCATATTTATAGTCCGGGGGCCTAGAGTCAATAAAAAAGGCTTGACCGTGTGCAACTTCATGAAGATATATGGAGCTACAGCTCACTCGATTCCTAGACCGTCAAGGATCGTGAAAAATTATGTTGAAACATTGAGATCCACTGCAAGAAAATATGGTGGAGGCGCCAATATGGGCTTCATCTAGCAGTGAGAAATTGGATGTCAACACTTGAACGATTATTTTGTAGACAAATGAATTCTCTTCTCATTTCATACCTGAATTTACAAACGTCATTTCAGGAAACTGTCGAAATTTTCTTCATAAAATATGCTAAATCCCGGCATTTTTTTTTAAAGTTCTCTGATATTTTTGAAACTTGGCAGTATTATAGATCTTGAAATGCCGTTTTCGAATTTCCACTTTTCCACTTCGTATTTCTGCCGTTTTGTCCGCCATATTGGAATTAAAATTGTAGAGAAGACTAAAATGAAGACAAATAAAATGAAATGAAGAAAAACACAAGAATTGACAAGAAACTGTTTTTGGCGCGGAGAAACGGCACAGATGCGAAGTGGAAAAGTGGAAATTCAGAAACAACATATCAAGATCTATAATACTGGCAAGTTCCAAGAATATCGGATACCCTTTAAAAACGCCGGAATTCAGCATAGAGATCTTCTACAGGGTGTCCGTTTTTCGAGGCTAAGCATGGGTATCTCGCTTATCTTGAGAGATACAAAGTCGGTTAAATTAGGAAAAAGCTGCGCATGTTCATGACAATCAATGATCCAAAAAGAAATTTGACGTATAGATTTTAGTTTTTGAGATATCGTGAGAAAACAGGAATTTGAATTTTGGTTTTTATTTTTTATTCAAAAAACGGTTGAAGGTGGCCTTTTCTGATCTAGACATTGTCAGAGCACTTTTTCAAAGGGGAATTCAAAGCTGCCAAAATCTTTATTCTAGCTTTCAAACAACCGAGATACGACATTCAACTTTTTGGTCTCATGGGCGCCATATTGGATTTTGATATTTTTGATATTGAACAGTGGCATGTGACACATCGTTGTAACCAGGAAAAAATATTGTATTCAAAAATGTCAAAATTCAATATGGCGCCCATGAGAGAAAAAAAAGTTGAATGTCATATCTCGGTTGTTTTGAAAGCTAAAATGAAGATTTTGGCAACAATGAATCCTCTTGGAAAAGCGCCTCCACAATGTTCTAACTAGAAGAAGCTACCTTCAACCGTTTTTCGAATAAAAAATAAAAACAAAAATTACAAAGGATGGTTCCGCATTTGGGCGGTCGATTGGGCCTAGAATCTCGGAAAACACCGGGAGACGGCGGGTTTGCCGGGCGTGCGGCTGGGCCTACCCTAATGATACGTAACTAGGTTACGGTGTGTCAGATGTTCTATCAAAATAATTTTTATCGAAATGCCAGTGTCAGATCAGATGTCCAGGTCTGGTTTAAATAGTTAAGACTGCGAAATTATCGATGTCCAGGAGGTAGTGTCTCATCATATCTTCAACATTTGGTCAGTTCCTTCAAAAAAATGCGGAAATTGTCAGTATTCTAGTAAATCGGTTGATTGATGATTCCAATGACCAAGGATGTCTCATGAACCTCATTTCTGTGTGGGCTTGCACCTACAGCTCTCTCGCTAAAGTACCTACTTCCGTAGTACACGGGTTAAATTCAATGAATCTGGCATAGTGGCTTTGTATGAAGTAGACAGGTATATGTAGCTAAGTGTATGTAGGTAAGTAATGTAGGTATCACGGTACATTCCCATGGTTCAATGAACAAGCGCGAACTTCTCGGAGAACTGGACAGTAGGAGTAGGTACTTGTAGCAGAAAAATGAGCCCTTTATGGGATCTGAAATACACACCTGTTGGTCTCTAGTCCACACCATCACATGCCCATGAAAAAAGGGCTTCTACTGAAAAAGTTTGAACAGTTTTAAACCCTTCTCCAGTTTCGAAGGACTCCATTTTAAAATTTCGCTGATTTTGGCTATGTTCAATAAACATTTCCCTCAAGGCCAATTGTCCGTAGGTAATGCCTAAATGAAAATCGACAGGAAAACCAATATTATCACAAGTTGGGAAGAAGGTTCAGGCGATTGAATTTGGAAGCTATATGAGTTTGATTTATTACCAGTAGTACCTAACTACCTAAAGGCTATTGGAGTGCTGATAGCCGTCTCTAGTTCTCAAAACTGAGACACAGCACCGACGGGTAACCATTGTTTTTGTGATCCAGGAACAATTTAGCCCTCACAGAGCTGATAGGCCGTCGTTTGTTCTTGGAGGTGCGACACCGCACCGACGGTTGAGCAGTGTTTTTGACCCAGAGGTATTTTGCCTTTTGCATTTTGCTTGATCCGAAAACAATAGGGCGATTAGCTTTCGCAGAGGTGATGGTCTGTTGATAGTTCTAGGAGCTGCAAAAGCACCGACGGCTAGCCATTGTTCTTGACCCAAAAACAATTAAGCCCTTGCAGAGCTGATACACCGTCGTTATTTCTCGGAGGTGTGACAGACAGCACCGTCGGTTATTCATTGTTTTTTATTCGGAAGCATTTTGCTTTCGCAGAGCTGATTAACCGTCGTTAGTTCTTGGAGGTGCGACAGCACCGACGGTGATTCATTGTGCTTGACCCGTAAACAATTAAGCTTTCGCAGAGCAGATGGATTTTGATCCGGATGCAGTTTTGCTTTCGTAGAGCTGATACACTGTCGTTAGTTCTAGGGGGTGCGACAGCACTGACGGTTAGCCACTGTTCTCAACCCAGAAGCTATTCAACCCCCGCAGAGCTGATAGCTCAATGTTAGTTGCCAAAGATGCGACACCGCACCGATGGGTAACCATTGTTTTTTAACAATCCCTTGCAAAGCTGATACACTGTTGTTAGTTCTCGGAGGTGCGATAGCACCGACGATTATTCATTGTATTTGATCCGGAAGCAGTTTTGATTTCGCAGAGCTGATTCTCTGTCGTTGGTTCTAGGAGGTGCGATAGCACCGACGTTTAGCCACTGTTCTTGACCCAAAAATAATGTTGCAATTGCAGAGCTGATATACTGTAGTTATTTCTCGGAGGTGCGACAGCCCCGACGGTTATGCATTATTTTTGATCCGGAAGCAGTTTTGATTTCGCAGAGCTGATTCTCTGTCGTTGGTTCTAGGAGGTGCAATAGCACCGACGTTTAGCCACTGTTCTTGACCCAAAAACAGTTCTGCAATTCCAGAGCTGATATACTGTAGTTGTTTCTCGGAGGTGCGACAGCCCCGACGGTTATGCATTATTTTTGATCCGGAAGCAGTTTTGATTTTGCAGAGCTGATTCTCTGTTGTTGGTTCTAGGAGGTGCAATAGCACCGACGTTCAGCCACTGTTCTTGACCCAAAAACAGTTTTGCAATTGCAGAGCTGATATACTGTAGTTATTTTTCGGAGGTGCGACAGCACCAACGATTATTCATTGTTTTTGATCCAGAAGCAGTTTTGATTTTGCAGAGCTGATTCTCTGTCGTTGGTTCTAGGAGGTGCAATAGCACCGACGTTTAGCCACTGTTCTTGACCCAAAAATAATGTTGCAATTGCAGAGCTGATATACTGTAGTTATTTTTCGGAGGTGCGACAGCACCAACGATTATTCATTGTTTTTGATCCAGGAGCAGTTTTGATTTCGCAGAGCTGATTCTCTGTCGTTGGTTCTAGGAGGTGCAATAGCACTGACGTTTAGCCACTGTTCTTGACCCAAAAACAGTTCTGCCATTCCAGAGCTGATATACTGTAGTTGTTTCTCGGAGGTGCGACAGCCCCGACGGTTATGCATTATTTTTGATCCGGAAGCAATTTTGATTTAACAGAGCTGATTCTCTGTCGTTGGTTCTAGGAGGTGCAATAGCACCGACGTTCAGCCACTGTTCTTGACCCAAAAACAGTTTTGCAATTGCAGAGCTGATATACTCTAGTTATTTTTCGGAGGTGCGACAGCACCAACGATTATTCATTGTTTTTGATCCAGAAGCAGTTTTGATTTTGCAGAGCTGATTCTCTGTCGTTGGTTCTAGGAGGTGCAATAGCACCGACGTTCAGCCACTGTTCTTGACCCAAAAACAGTTTTGCAATTGCAGAGCTGATATACTGTAGTTATTTCTCGGAGGTGCGACAGCCCCGACGGTTATGCATTATTTTTGATCCGGAAGCAGTTTTGATTTCGCAGAGCTGATTCTCTGTCGTTGGTTCTAGGAGGTGCGACAGCACCGACGGTTATGCATTATTTTTGATCCGGAAGCAATTTTGATTTCGCAGAGCTGATTCTCTGTCGTTGGTTCTAGGAGGTGCGATAGCACCGACGTTTAGCCACTGTTCTTGACCCAAAAACAATTTTGCAATTGCAGAGCTGATACTGTAGTTATTTCTCGGAGGTGCGACAGCACCAACGATTACTCATTGTTTTTGATCCAGAATCAGTTTTGATTTTGCAGAGCTGATTCTCTGTCGTTTGTTCTAGAAGGTGCAATAGCACCGACGTTCAGCCACTGTTCTTGACCCAAAAACAGTTTTGCAATTGCAGAGCTGATATACTGTAGTTATTTCTCGGAGGTGCGACAGCCCCGACGGTTATGCATTATTTTTGATCCGGAAGCAGTTTTGATTTCGCAGAGCTGATTCTCTGTCGTTGGTTCTAGGAGGTGCGACAGCACCGACGGTTATGCATTATTTTTGATCCGGAAGCAATTTTGATTTCGCAGAGCTGATTCTCTGTCGTTGGTTCTAGGAGGTGCGATAGCACCGACGTTTAGCCACTGTTCTTGACCCAAAAACAGTTTTGCAATTGCAGAGCTGATACTGTAGTTATTTCTCGGAGGTGCGACAGCACCAACGATTATTCATTGTTTTTGATCCAGAAGCAGTTTTGATTTTGCAGAGCTGATTCTCTGTCGTTGGTTCTAGAAGGTGCAATAGCACCGACGTTCAGCCACTGTTCTTGACCCAAAAACAGTTTTGCAATTGCAGAGCTGATACTGTAGTTATTTCTCGGAGGTGCGACAGCACCAACGATTATTCATTGTTTTTGATCCAGAAGCAGTTTTGATTTTGCAGAGCTGATTCTCTGTCGTTTGTTCTAGAAGGTGCAATAGCACCGACGTTCAGCCACTGTTCTTGACCCAAAAACAGTTTTGCAATTGCAGAGCTGATATACTGTAGTTATTTCTCGGAGGTGCGACAGCCCCGACGGTTATGCATTATTTTTGATCCGGAAGCAGTTTTGATTTCGCAGAGCTGATTCTCTGTCGTTGGTTCTAGGAGGTGCGACAGCACCGACGGTTATGCATTATTTTTGATCCGGAAGCAATTTTGATTTCGCAGAGCTGATTCTCTGTCGTTGGTTCTAGGAGGTGCGATAGCACCGACGTTTAGCCACTGTTCTTGACCCAAAAACAGTTTTGCAATTGCAGAGCTGATACTGTAGTTATTTCTCGGAGGTGCGACAGCACCAACGATTATTCATTGTTTTTGATCCAGAAGCAGTTTTGATTTTGCAGAGCTGATTCTCTGTCGTTGGTTCTAGAAGGTGCAATAGCACCGACGTTCAGCCACTGTTCTTGACCCAAAAACAGTTTTGCAATTGCAGAGCTGATACTGTAGTTATTTCTCGGAGGTGCGACAGCACCAACGATTATTCATTGTTTTTAATCCAGAAGCAGTTTTGATTTTGCAGAGCTGATTCTCTGTCGTTGGTTCTAGGAGGTGCGATAGCACCGACGTTTAGCCACTGTTCTTGACCCAAAAACAATTTTGCAATTGCAGAGCTGATACTGTAGTTATTTCTCGGAGGTGCGACAGCACCAACGATTATTCATTGTTTTTGATCCAGAAGCAGTTTTGATTTTGCAGAGCTGATTCTCTGTCGTTGGTTCTAGGAGGTGCAATAGCACCGACGTTCAGCCACTGTTCTTGACCCAAAAACAGTTTTGCAATTGCAGAGCTGATATACTGTAGTTATTTCTCGGAGGTGCGACAGCCCCGACGGTTATGCATTATTTTTGATCCGGAAGCAGTTTTGATTTCGCAGAGCTGATTCTCTGTCGTTGGTTCTAGGAGGTGCAATAGCACCGACGTTCAGCCACTGTTCTTGACCCAAAAACAGTTCTGCAATTCCAGAGCTGATATACTGTAGTTATTTCTCGGAGGTGCGACAGCACCAACGATTATTCATTGTTTTTGATCCAGAAGCAGTTTTGATTTTGCAGAGCTGATTCTCTGTCGTTGGTTCTAGGAGGTGCAATAGCACCGACGTTCAGCCACTGTTCTTGACCCAAAAACAGTTTTGCAATTGCAGAGCTGATATACTGTAGTTATTTCTCGGAGGTGCGACAGCCCCGACGGTTATGCATTATTTTTGATCCGGAAGCAGTTTTGATTTCGCAGAGCTGATTCTCTGTCGTTGGTTCTAGGAGGTGCAATAGCACCGACGTTCAGCCACTGTTCTTGACCCAAAAACAGTTCTGCAATTCCAGAGCTGATATACTGTAGTTATTTTTCGGAGGTGCGACAGCACCAACGATTATTCATTGTTTTTGATCCAGAAGCAGTTTTGATTTCGCAGAGCTGATTCTCTGTCGTTGGTTCTAGGAGGTGCAATAGCACCGACGTTTAGCCACTGTTCTTGACCCAAAAACAATTTTGCAATTGCAGAGCTGATACTGTAGTTATTTCTCGGAGGTGCGACAGCACCAACGATTACTCATTGTTTTTGATCCAGAATCAGTTTTGATTTTGCAGAGCTGATTCTCTGTCGTTGGTTCTAGAAGGTGCAATAGCACCGACGTTCAGCCACTGTTCTTGACCCAAAAACAGTTTTGCAATTGCAGAGCTGATATACTGTAGTTATTTCTCGGAGGTGCGACAGCCCCGACGGTTATGCATTATTTTTGATCCGGAAGCAGTTTTGATTTCGCAGAGCTGATTCTCTGTCGTTGGTTCTAGGAGGTGCGACAGCACCGACGGTTATGCATTATTTTTGATCCGGAAGCAATTTTGATTTCGCAGAGCTGATTCTCTGTCGTTGGTTCTAGGAGGTGCGATAGCACCGACGTTTAGCCACTGTTCTTGACCCAAAAACAATTTTGCAATTGCAGAGCTGATACTGTAGTTATTTCTCGGAGGTGCGACAGCACCAACGATTATTCATTGTTTTTGATCCAGAAGCAGTTTTGATTTTGCAGAGCTGATTCTCTGTCGTTGGTTCTAGGAGGTGCAATAGCACCGACGTTCAGCCACTGTTCTTGACCCAAAAACAGTTTTGCAATTGCAGAGCTGATACTGTAGTTATTTCTCGGAGGTGCGACAGCACCAACGATTATTCATTGTTTTTAATCCAGAAGCAGTTTTGATTTTGCAGAGCTGATTCTCTGTCGTTGGTTCTAGGAGGTGCGATAGCACCGACGTTTAGCCACTGTTCTTGACCCAAAAACAATTTTGCAATTGCAGAGCTGATACTGTAGTTATTTCTCGGAGGTGCGACAGCACCAACGATTATTCATTGTTTTTGATCCAGAAGCAGTTTTGATTTTGCAGAGCTGATTCTCTGTCGTTGGTTCTAGGAGGTGCAATAGCACCGACGTTCAGCCACTGTTCTTGACCCAAAAACAGTTTTGCAATTGCAGAGCTGATACTGTAGTTATTTCTCGGAGGTGCGACAGCCCCGACGGTTATTCATTGTTTTTAATCCAGAAGCAGTTTTGATTTTGCAGAGCTGATTCTCTGTCGTTGGTTCTAGAAGGTGCAATAGCACCGACGTTCAGCCACTGTTCTTGACCCAAAAACAGTTTTGCAATTGCAGAGCTGATATACTGTAGTTATTTCTCGGAGGTGCGACAGCCCCGACGGTTATGCATTATTTTTGATCCGGAAGCAGTTTTGATTTCGCAGAGCTGATTCTCTGTCGTTGGTTCTAGGAGGTGCGACAGCACCGACGTTCAGCCACTGTTCTTGACCCAAAAACAGTTTTGCAATTGCAGAGCTGATATACTGTAGTTATTTCTCGGAGGTGCGTCAGCACCAACGATTATTCATTGTTTTTGATCCAGAAGCAGTTTTGCTTTCGCGGAGCTGATACTGTCGTTAGTTCTAGGATGTGCGACAAAACCAACGGTTGTCGGTTAGTCACTGTTCTTGTATCAAAAACAATAGGTCATTTCATGGAATTTCCAAGGTCACACTTTTTGCACGGAGCTGAGCGCATTGTCGAGATTTTTGGCAGAAAATGACAGTTCTGCGAGTCAATAACAATAACAAACCGACATAACCAACAAAGCGTGAAATTCCAACCTGATAATTTCCACATGGAAATGAACGTGCATCGTTTAAAATAAGGCGCTACAAAATGGTGCGCTTTTGGGGGCTGCAAATCAGACAGCGGGCACATCATGTTCACTTAAGCGAATTCGCTTTTTCTTGGAGGATGAAGCCATCACGCATCACGAAACAGAGAGCAGGGCCGCTATTCTTGAATCGTGTGAGAAAAGTCCCTGGGAGTAAAATACATTCCGCAGTACACTGATGTGGCGAATGTTGCCTAAAATCGTGGTTTTTAGGCAACTTTCGCTACAGAAGTGTAGTACAGATTATATAAAACTGATGAGAGTCAGAGAGTCCCAGGTGAGAGTCTCTGAGAGAACGGAACTCGTGCAAAATTTGACAGTTGACGGCAGACTCGCTTATCCGTCAATATTCGATATCACGCTTGCGCATAAGTTCCACGAAATGTGCTAATATTTCTCGGGAGTGCTGCGACAGCACCGGCGGTTACTCATTGTGCTTGACCCGAAAACAATTGAGCCCCGCAGATTTGATAGGTTTTTGATTCGGAAGCAGTTTTGCTTTCGCAGAGCTGATACAATGTCGTTAGTTCTAGGAGGTGCGATAGCACCGACGCTTAGCCACTGTTCCTGACCCAAAAACAATTTTGCCATTGCAAAGCTGATACACTGTAGCAATTTATTGGAGGTGCGATAGCACCCACGTTTATTCGATGTGCTTGTCCCGAAAAATAGAGGGGAGTGGTCTAACCTGAACTGACCCATGTATGCAGGGGAGAGTTGAGAAATTTCGACCTCAAAATGACGGGCTGTCAACTCTCACTCTTCAATTTTCAGCTGTCACCTGTCAACTGTCACCGCTGTGCCATCTATGAATTGAACCAGACGAAGGGCTGTCAACTATCATAGATCAATTGTCAACTGTCAAATGTCACTTGTCATTTCGATGGGTCCTAATAAGACTAGCTTTATTCGCAGAGCCCGATGTGAAGTAACGTTTCTCGCAGAAGGTCTTTGTAACTAGCGCAATTCAAAATAGGTCGTTGTAACTGGCGCATCTCGAAATGAACGCAAGTGAATCACTTTTTCGTTTGACATTTCGGATCTTATTTCGACGGAAATCCACCAAATTTCTGAACTGGACGAGAAATGGTTGATGCACATTCAACGATTGGTGGTTTTTAGATGAATCGGGCATGCTTTTATCCACCAAAACACAATGAAGCAAGTGAATCACTTGCGTTCATTTCGAGATGCGCCAGTTACAACGACCTATTTTGAATTGCGCTAGTTACAAAGACCTTCTGCGAGAAACGTTACTTCACATCGGGCTCTGCGAATAAAGCTAGTCTTATTAGGACCCATCGATTTGTCAGGTTTGAAGAATGCGCCACCTGTGGACTGAATGGTTATTGATCTGACAGATATCTATCAATACGCCACCTATGAGCCGAATGATAAACTAATCTGATAGATATCTGTCAATCAATACACAGCCTGTGGGTCGAATGAGCTTTCAGCTACCCTATTTTGGCTACCTGAGCCGCGTTTCGCTACTTGCGAGGGTCACCTATCCACTAGCGATCGCTCTTCGTCACAGTTTCTGATATATCGAGTTGGTAGAATAGTGAAAATGTCATAAAAATACACACATCAAAAAAATCTGGAGGACAAGCAAATTCAGACGATTTCTCAAATCATCATAACTTTTGATTTCCGTCAGCGATTTCATATTGGTTTCCAGTGTTCGATAGCTTGTGATCGTTTTCTTGGAAGTTCAACATGGCGGCACAAATTGATCAATATCTTTGGCAAATTACCTTTGATTTTCAAAATTCAAAAACGTTACTGGAGCCGAAGAACCAATTTTCTTAACTGGACTATTGGGATGCATGAAAAATGGTTTTCGGGAAATCGTGCTCGTACTGAACTTTCGGCAATTTTACACTGTTCCATTGATTACCCTCAAGAAACTTTATAGAACATTGTTTGTATTCGACGTGATCAAGGCTAGGAACAAAGGATTGGGCTATCGAACACTGACAACCGATATGAAATCGCTGACGGCAATCAGCGATGATTAACCTTAATTTTTTTTCTTAAATCTCTTTGTTACCCTTCGGGCCGGACCGAAATGTTGACACTAATTCCTCCGGAACTAAGGATAGCGCCATCGCAATTTTTTGTCAGGATTTTCTTTATAGTGTGTACTACCAACCCATCACCTCAGCATTGCTCGAGCTTTGTCTCCAAGGACCTTAATTTTTTTTCATAAATCTCTTTGTTACCCTTCGGGCCGGACCGAAATGTTGACACTAATTCCTCCGGAACTAGGGATAGCGCCATCGCAATTTTTTGTCAGGATTTTCTTTATAGTGTGTACTACCAACCCATCACCTCAGCATTGCTCAAGCTTTGTCTCCAAGGACCTTAATTTTTTTTCTTAAATCTCTTTGTTACCCTTCGGGCCGGACCGAAATGTTGACACTTATTCCTCCGGAACTAGGGATAGCGCCATCGCAATTTTTTGTCAGGATTTTCTTTATAGTGTGTACTACCAACCCATCACCTCAGCATTTCTCGAGCTTTGTCTCCAAGGACCTTAATTTTTTTTCATAAATCTCTTTGTTACCCTTCGGGCCGGACCGAAATGTTGACACTAATTCCTCCGGAACTAGGGATAGCGCCATCGCAATTTTTTGTCAGGATTTTCTTTATAGTGTGTACTACCAACCCATCACCTCAGCATTGCTCAAGCTTTGTCTCCAAGGACCTTAATTTTTTTTCTTAAATCTCTTTGTTACCCTTCGGGCCGGACCGAAATGTTGACACTTATTCCTCCGGAACTAGGGATAGCGCCATCGCAATTTTTTGTCAGGATTTTCTTTATAGTGTGTACTACCAACCCATCACCTCAGCATTTCTCGAGCTTTGTCTCCAAGGACCTTAATTTTTTTTCATAAATCTCTTTGTTACCCTTCGGGCCGGACCGAAATGTTGACACTAATTCCTCCGGAACTAGGGATAGCGCCATCGCAATTTTTTGTCAGAATTTTCTTTATAGTGTGTACTACCAACCCATTACCTCAGCATTGCTCGAGCTTTGTCTCCAAGGACCTTAATTTTTTTTCTTAAATCTCTTTGTTACCCTTCGGGCCGGACCGAAATGTTGACACTTATTCCTCCGGAACTAGGGATAGCGCCATCGCAATTTTTTGTCAGGATTTTCTTTATAGTGTGTACTACCAACCCATCTCCTCAGCATTGCTCGAGCTTTGTCTCCAAGGACCTTAATTTTTTTTCATAAATCTCTTTGTTACCCTTCGGGCCGGACCGAAATGTTGACACTGATTCCTCCGGAACTAGGGATAGCGCCATCGCAATTTTTTGTCAGAATTTTCTTTATAGTATGTACTACCAACCCATTACCTCAGCATTGCTCGAGCTTTGTCTCCAAGGACCTTAATTTTTTTTCTTAAATCTCTTTGTTACCCTTCGGGCCGGACCGAAATGTTGACACTTATTCCTCCGGAACTAGGGATAGCGCCATCGCAATTTTTTGTCAGAATTTTCTTTATAGTGTGTACTACCAACCCATCACCTCAGCATTGCTCGAGCTTTGTCTCCAAGGACCTTAATTTTTTTTCATAAATCTCTTTGTTACCCTTCGGGCCGGACCGAAATGTTGACACTAATTCCTCCGGAACTAGGGATAGCGCCATCGCAATTTTTTGCCAGGATTTCCTTTATAGTGTGTACTACCAACCCATCACCTCAGCATTGCTCGAGCTTTGTCTCCAAGGACCTTAATTTTTTTTCTTAAATCTCTTTGTTACCCTTCGGGCCGGACCGAAATGTTGACACTAATTCCTCCGGAACTAGGGATAGCGCCATCGCAATTTTTTGCCAGGATTTCCTTTCTAGTGTGTACTACCAACCCATCACCTCAGCATTGCTCGAGCTTTGTCTCCAAGGACCTTAATTTTTTTTCTTAAATCTCTTTGTTACCCTTCGGGCCGGACCGAAATGTTGACACTTATTCCTCCGGAACTAGGGATAGCGCCATCGCAATTTTTTGTCAGAATTTTTTTTATAGTGTGTACTACCAACCCATTACCTCAGCATTGCTCGAGCTTTGTCTCCAAGGACCTTAATTTTTTTTCATAAATCTTTGTTACCCTTCGGGCCGGACCGAAATGTTGACACTAATTCCTCCGGAACTAGGGATAGCGCCATCGCAATTTTTTGCCAAGATTTCCTTTATAGTGTGTACTACCAACCCATCACCTCAGCATTGCTCGAGCTTTGTCTCCAAGGACCTTAATTTTTTTTCTTAAATCTCTTTGTTACCCTTCGGGCCGGACCAAAATGTTGACACTTATTCCTCCGGAACTAGGGATAGCGCCATCGCAATTTTTTGTCAGGATTTTCTTTATAGTGTGTACTACCAACCCATCACCTCAGCATTTCTCGAGCTTTGTCTCCAAGGACCTTAATTTTTTTTCATAAATCTCTTTGTTACCCTTCGGGCCGGACCGAAATGTTGACACTAATTCCTCCGGAACTAGGGATAGCGCCATCGCAATTTTTTGTCAGGATTTTCTTTATAGTGTGTACTACCAACCCATCACCTCAGCATTGCTCAAGCTTTGTCTCCAAGGACCTTAATTTTTTTTCTTAAATCTCTTTGTTACCCTTCGGGCCGGACCGAAATGTTGACACTTGTTCCTCCGGAACTAGGGATAGCGCCATCGCAATTTTTTGTCAGGATTTTCTTTATAGTGTGTACTACCAACCCATCACCTCAGCATTTCTCGAGCTTTGTCTCCAAGGACCTTAATTTTTTTTCATAAATCTCTTTGTTACCCTTCGGGCCGGACCGAAATGTTGACACTAATTCCTCCGGAACTAGGGATAGCGCCATCGCAATTTTTTGTCAGAATTTTCTTTATAGTGTGTACTACCAACCCATTACCTCAGCATTGCTCGAGCTTTGTCTCCAAGGACCTTAATTTTTTTCTTAAATCTCTTTGTTACCCTTCGGGCCGGACCGAAATGTTGACACTTATTCCTCCGGAACTAGGGATAGCGCCATCGCAATTTTTTGTCAGGATTTTCTTTATAGTGTGTACTACCAACCCATCACCTCAGCATTGCTCGAGCTTTGTCTCCAAGGACCTTAATTTTTTTTCTTAAATCTCTTTGTTACCCTTCGGGCCGGACCGAAATGTTGACACTTATTCCTCCGGAACTAGGGATAGCGCCATCGCAATTTTTTGTCAGGATTTTCTTTATAGTGTGTACTACCAACCCATCACCTCAGCATTGCTCGAGCTTTGTCTCCAAGGACCTTAATTTTTTTTCATAAATCTCTTTGTTACCCTTCGGGCCGGACCGAAATGTTGACACTAATTCCTCCGGAACTAGGGATAGCGCCATCGCAATTTTTTGTCAGAATTTTCTTTATAGTGTGTACTACCAACCCATTACCTCAGCATTGCTCGAGCTTTGTCTCCAAGGACCTTAATTTTTTCTCTTAAATCTCTTTGTTACCCTTCGGGCCGGACCGAAATGTTGACACTTATTCCTCCGGAACTAGGGATAGCGCCATCGCAATTTTTTGTCAGGATTTTCTTTATAGTGTGTACTACCAACCCATCACCTCAGCATTGCTCGAGCTTTGTCTCCAAGGACCTTAATTTTTTTTCATAAATCTCTTTGTTACCCTTCGGGCCGGACCGAAATGTTGACACTAATTCCTCCGGAACTAGGGATAGCGCCATCGCAATTTTTTGCCAGGATTTCCTTTATAGTGTGTACTACCAACCCATCACCTCAGCATTGCTCGAGCTTTGTCTCCAAGGACCTTAATTTTTTTTCTTAAATCTCTTTGTTACCCTTCGGGCCGAACCGAAATGTTGACACTAATTCCTCCGGAACTAGGGATAGCGCCATCGCAATTTTTTGCCAGGATTTCCTTTCTAGTGTGTACTACCAACCCATCACCTCAGCATTGCTCGAGCTTTGTCTCCAAGGACCTTAATTTTTTTTCTTAAATCTCTTTGTTACCCTTCGGGCCGGACCGAAATGTTGACACTTATTCCTCCGGAACTAGGGATAGCGCCATCGCAATTTTTTGTCAGAATTTTCTTTATAGTGTGTACTACCAACCCATCACCTCAGCATTGCTCGAGCTTTGTCTCCAAGGACCTTAATTTTTTTTCATAAATCTCTTTGTTACCCTTCGGGCCGGACCGAAATGTTGACACTAATTCCTCCGGAACTAGGGATAGCGCCATCGCAATTTTTTGCCAGGATTTCCTTTATAGTGTGTACTACCAACCCATCACCTCAGCATTGCTCGAGCTTTGTCTCCAAAGACCTTAATTTTTTTTCTTAAATCTCTTTGTTACCCTTCGGGCCGGACCGAAATGTTGACACTTATTCCTCCGGAACTAGGGATAGCGCCATCGCAATTTTTTGTCAGGATTTTCTTTATAGTGTGTACTACCAACCCATCACCTCAGCATTTCTCGAGCTTTGTCTCCAAGGACCTTAATTTTTTTTCATAAATCTCTTTGTTACCCTTCGGGCCGGACCGAAATGTTGACACTAATTCCTCCGGAACTAGGGATAGCGCCATCGCAATTTTTTGTCAGGATTTTCTTTATAGTGTGTACTACCAACCCATCACCTCAGCATTGCTCAAGCTTTGTCTCCAAGGACCTTAATTTTTTTTCTTAAATCTCTTTGTTACCCTTCGGGCCGGACCGAAATGTTGACACTTATTCCTCCGGAACTAGGGATAGCGCCATCGCAATTTTTTGTCAGGATTCTCTTTATAGTGTGTACTACCAACCCATCACCTCAGCATTTCTCGAGCTTTGTCTCCAAGGACCTTAATTTTTTTTCATAAATCTCTTTGTTACCCTTCGGGCCGGACCGAAATGTTGACACTAATTCCTCCGGAACTAGGGATAGCGCCATCGCAATTTTTTGTCAGAATTTTCTTTATAGTGTGTACTACCAACCCATTACCTCAGCATTGCTCGAGCTTTGTCTCCAAGGACCTTAATTTTTTTCTTAAATCTCTTTGTTACCCTTCGGGCCGGACCGAAATGTTGACACTTATTCCTCCGGAACTAGGGATAGCGCCATCGCAATTTTTTGTCAGGATTTTCTTTATAGTGTGTACTACCAACCCATCACCTCAGCATTGCTCGAGCTTTGTCTCCAAGGACCTTAATTTTTTTTCTTAAATCTCTTCGTTACCCTTCGGGCCGGACCGAAATGTTGACACTTATTCCTCCGGAACTAGGGATAGCGCCATCGCAATTTTTTGTCAGGATTTTCTTTATAGTGTGTACTACCAACCCATCACCTCAGCATTGCTCGAGCTTTGTCTCCAAGGACCTTAATTTTTTTTCATAAATCTCTTTGTTACCCTTCGGGCCGGACCGAAATGTTGACACTAATTCCTCCGGAACTAGGGATAGCGCCATCGCAATTTTTTGTCAGAATTTTCTTTATAGTGTGTACTACCAACCCATTACCTCAGCATTGCTCGAGCATTGTCTCCAAGGACCCTAATTTTTTTTCTTAAATCTCTTTGTTACCCTTCGGGCCGGACCGAAATGTTGACACTTATTCCTCCGGAACTAGGGATAGCGCCATCGCAATTTTTTGTCAGGATTTTCTTTATAGTGTGTACTACCAACCCATCACCTCAGCATTGCTCGAGCTTTGTCTCCAAGGACCTTAATTTTTTTTCATAAATCTCTTTGTTACCCTTCGGGCCGGACCGAAATGTTGACACTAATTCCTCCGGAACTAGGGATAGCGCCATCGCAATTTTTTGCCAGGATTTCCTTTATAGTGTGTACTACCAACCCATCACCTCAGCATTGCTCGAGCTTTGTCTCCAAGGACCTTAATTTTTTTTCTTAAATCTCTTTGTTACCCTTCGGGCCGAACCGAAATGTTGACACTAATTCCTCCGGAACTAGGGATAGCGCCATCGCAATTTTTTGCCAGGATTTCCTTTCTAGTGTGTACTACCAACCCATCACCTCAGCATTGCTCGAGCTTTGTCTCCAAGGACCTTAATTTTTTTTCTTAAATCTCTTTGTTACCCTTCGGGCCGGACCGAAATGTTGACACTTATTCCTCCGGAACTAGGGATAGCGCCATCGCAATTTTTTGTCAGAATTTTCTTTATAGTGTGTACTACCAACCCATCACCTCAGCATTGCTCGAGCTTTGTCTCCAAGGACCTTAATTTTTTTTCATAAATCTCTTTGTTACCCTTCGGGCCGGACCGAAATGTTGACACTAATTCCTCCGGAACTAGGGATAGCGCCATCGCAATTTTTTGCCAGGATTTCCTTTATAGTGTGTACTACCAACCCATCACCTCAGCATTGCTCGAGCTTTGTCTCCAAGGACCTTAATTTTTTTTCTTAAATCTCTTTGTTACCCTTCGGGCCGGACCGAAATGTTGACACTTATTCCTCCGGAACTAGGGATAGCGCCATCGCAATTTTTTGTCAGGATTTTCTTTATAGTGTGTACTACCAACCCATCACCTCAGCATTTCTCGAGCTTTGTCTCCAAGGACCTTAATTTTTTTTCATAAATCTCTTTGTTACCCTTCGGGCCGGACCGAAATGTTGACACTAATTCCTCCGGAACTAGGGATAGCGCCATCGCAATTTTTTGTCAGGATTTTCTTTATAGTGTGTACTACCAACCCATCACCTCAGCATTGCTCAAGCTTTGTCTCCAAGGACCTTAATTTTTTTTCTCAAATCTCTTTGTTACCCTTCGGGCCGGACCGAAATGTTGACACTTATTCCTCCGGAACTAGGGATAGCGCCATCGCAATTTTTTGTCAGGATTCTCTTTATAGTGTGTACTACCAACCCATCACCTCAGCATTTCTCGAGCTTTGTCTCCAAGGACCTTAATTTTTTTTCATAAATCTCTTTGTTACCCTTCGGGCCGGACCGAAATGTTGACACTAATTCCTCCGGAACTAGGGATAGCGCCATCGCAATTTTTTGTCAGAATTTTCTTTATAGTGTGTACTACCAACCCATTACCTCAGCATTGCTCGAGCTTTGTCTCCAAGGACCTTAATTTTTTTCTTAAATCTCTTTGTTACCCTTCGGGCCGGACCGAAATGTTGACACTTATTCCTCCGGAACTAGGGATAGCGCCATCGCAATTTTTTGTCAGGATTTTCTTTATAGTGTGTACTACCAACCCATCACCTCAGCATTGCTCGAGCTTTGTCTCCAAGGACCTTAATTTTTTTTCTTAAATCTCTTTGTTACCCTTCGGGCCGGACCGAAATGTTGACACTTATTCCTCCGGAACTAGGGATAGCGCCATCGCAATTTTTTGTCAGGATTTTCTTTATAGTGTGTACTACCAACCCATCACCTCAGCATTGCTCGAGCTTTGTCTCCAAGGACCTTAATTTTTTTTCATAAATCTCTTTGTTACCCTTCGGGCCGGACCGAAATGTTGACACTAATTCCTCCGGAACTAGGAATAGCGCCATCGCAATTTTTTGTCAGAATTTTCTTTATAGTGTGTACTACCAACCCATTACCTCAGCATTGCTCGAGCTTTGTCTCCAAGGACCTTAATTTTTTTTCTTAAATCTCTTTGTTACCCTTCGGGCCGGACCGAAATGTTGACACTTATTCCTCCGGAACTAGGGATAGCGCCATCGCAATTTTTTGTCAGGATTTTCTTTATAGTGTGTACTACCAACCCATCACCTCAGCATTGCTCGAGCTTTGTCTCCAAGGACCTTAATTTTTTTTCATAAATCTCTTTGTTACCCTTCGGGCCGGACCGAAATGTTGACACTAATTCCTCCGGAACTAGGGATAGCGCCATCGCAATTTTTTGTCAGAATTTTCTTTATAGTGTGTACTACCAACCCATTACCTCAGCATTGCTCGAGCTTTGTCTCCAAGGACCTTAATTTTTTTTCTTAAATCTCTTTGTTACCCTTCGGGCCGGACCGAAATGTTGACACTTATTCCTCCGGAACTAGGGATAGCGCCATCGCAATTTTTTGTCAGGATTTTCTTTATAGTGTGTACTACCAACCCATCACCTCAGCATTGCTCGAGCTTTGTCTCCAAGGACCTTAATTTTTTTTCATAAATCTCTTTGTTACCCTTCGGGCCGGACCGAAATGTTGACACTAATTCCTCCGGAACTAGGGATAGCGCCATCGCAATTTTTTGCCAGGATTTCCTTTATAGTGTGTACTACCAACCCATCACCTCAGCATTGCTCGAGCTGTGTCTCCAAGGACTGGAGACAAGCTGGGCTTCCTGTTGTTTGTGCTCGTACCTACCGTGCGGCTGAACTTGCTTGTGATAACTTGAGTTAGTTATCCCCGTGCATTGTGATTGCATTGAGTAGTCATAGCTAATCACTTATCACCTGCCTCAAGAGTTTGCTCAGTGACATTCAAGTTCTTTTATGTAATTCTTCTAACAGTTGTGGTACATGCATCAAAGTCACGCAAATCATAGCTGACAACGTCTGCCAGATAAACATAAAACGTCAGTGCCGGGGTGTGTCCATAGCAACTGAAATATTAGGGTATGATCATACGGAAGCCATAAATGCGGTTTTTCGGAGTGTCTCCAGTAATCTCTACTTCTTGCTGAATAACATTTTCTTATGTTCTTCAAACATGCACCATGATAAAGAGAATTAACTAGGCTCTATGATCATTTTTTTACGAAAGCAGAAGTGCGGTCCCACATGGAGAAATAATAGCCGAAAATGTGGCACAGATTCAAGCCTTGCGTAGTCAAAGCGGGCAAAACATGGTCTTCGAAATTGATTTACTTCTTCGTTTTCTGTAACATTTAAGCCACATATTGTGTGTTTTCATGATCAGAGAACATCCTGGCAGTATTCTTGGAACTTTTTTTGCAGAAATTCGGTTTTCGTCATAGATTATTACGAGGCCCAATTCACCCCCAAAACTGAGAACCAGCCTTTCTGTTTTTTTTTTGATATCTCGAAAACTAAAACTAACAAGTCAAATATCTTTTTGGATCATTGAGCGTCATGAAAATTCGCAACTTTTTATTGATTTAACCGACTCTGTATCTCTAAAGATAAGCGAGATACTCATGCTTAGCCTCGAAAAACGGACACCCCGTATAGACAATTTTCATAGTTTCCCGAAATGACGCTTGTAAATTTAGATACGGAATGATGAGAGAATTTTTTGTGAACAAAATGACGTACGTTCTCGATGTTAAAATCTGTTGAAAAACAAACGAGCTACAGCCAGTTTCTTATTACCAGATGAAACCCATTTTGGCGCCTCCACCATATTTGCCTGCAGCAGATGCCAATATTTCACCATCATTTTTCATGGTCCTTGATAGCCCAGGAATCGATCAAGACATAGCTCTATACATATACTTTCACGAAGCTGCACACGGCACGACCTATGCCCCTATTAGTCCTGTCCCTAGCAGTACATCTGTAGGAAAAACGATGTATTCAAAATTTTTTTTTGAATCGTTATAGTGGACGTGGTAGGGAAAAACAAGTTGCAAATGATGATAAAGGCAAACCACTTTGCAGGATCGTAACTAAGACTTGAATAAACGATTTGACCCGCAGTGCTTTTTCTTCCGTCCCTTAAGATTTGAATGGCGCCCCTTTTTCAAAATGGCGGATTTTATCTAGGTGCAGAAGGTATCGATTAGCCTGGTGATGTCCAGCTTTATTAAAATATATAGAGCCATGTGTCGATCGGTTTCTGGGACATCAAACACTATTTAAAAAAAATGGTGGAACATTGACATCTGTTGCAGGAAAATTTGGTGGAGGCGCCAAAATGAATTTAGTACGGTCATAAGAAAATCGCTCTAACATTTTTATTTTCCAACCGATTTCAACACAAGACATCTAATTTTGTATAGAAGTGAGTTCTTCTTGTTATCTCATACCTACCTCCCATGAAAAAGACATTGAGGAATGTTGAAGAAAGAATTGAAAAATAATTTGAAAAAAAGATTTTTTAATTTTTTTATTTTTATGAAAATTGCCTTTTTTGTAGATTTCGAGGTGCCCTTTCTAAATTTGCATTTTTCCGATTTATATCTTTGCAGTGCGCACCGCCATCATGAAAGAATGATATCTGAAAAAAAGTTTTTGACAATATCTAAATTTTAGTCCATGCAAAATTATAATGTTCATATACGTATGAAAGTACATTCAATTCTCCACGATTTGACACCTGAACCATTTTTGTGCGACTTGGGGCTCTTGAGCTAGAGCTTCCGGAAGTATCAATTTTCGGTGTTAAATAGTGACCGCGCCTACCGGATTTTACCACTGGATCACCACCATGTCTAAATCAAGTTACCCATCAATAACGCGTCGTCATTTATCACAAATCATGAACATTGGTGGACCTGACACAGCCCCAAGAGGTGATTTTCAATTCTTTTGGAACCGAAAATTGATACTTCCAGAGGATCTAGCTCAAGAACCACGGGTCGCACAGAGCTGGTTCAGATGTCAAACTGTGGAAGATTGAATGTGCTTTCATATGTATATAAACATTCCAATGTCACAGGGGCCAAAGTTCAGATATTGTCAAAAACTTCTTTTCAGACATCATTTTTTCAATATGGCGGCGCGTGCTGCAAAGATAGAAATCGGAAAAGTACAAATTTAGAAAGGGCACATCAAAGTCTACAAATAGGGCAATTTTCATGGAAATAAAAAAATGAAAAAAATCCTTTTTTTTCCAATTATTTTTTAATTTTTTCTTCAACAATACTCAATGTCTTTTTTTATGGAAGATATAAGGTAACAAGAAGAATTCACTTTTCCACAAAATGAGATATCTTGTGTCAAAATCGGTTGAAAAATAAAAATGTTACGGCAATTTTCTTATGACACTACTAAATTCCTTTTGGCGCCTCCACCAAATTTGCCTGCGGTAGATGGCAATGTTCCACCATTTTTTTAAATAGTGTTTGATGTCCCAGAAACCGATTGAGACATAGCCCCATATATTTCTACTAAGCTGGACATCACTAAGCTATTCGATACCTTCTGCCCCTAGATAATATCCGCCATTTTGAAAAAGGGGCGCTATTCAAATTCTAAGGGATGAAAAGAAAAGCACTGCGGGTCAAATCGTTTATTTAGGTCTCAGTTGTAACCCTGCAAAGTGGTTTGCCTTTATCATCATTTGCAACTCATATTCCCTATTTCGGTTGTACCACGTCCACTATTAGAGAATCATCCCAGGACAAATAATCACTCGGGTACTTTCGCGATTTCTGGTACATTTTCCAGCAATATCGCATCAAAGTTGGCGGCTGGTCAATTCTTCAGTTCGCTGATATTTCTTGGAGTTTTTGCGATTTTCTTCAAATAAAAGTACTAATCTACCCAAAAAACATTCTGGATCGAATGGTGCTGTCAGATTTTGAGTACTTACGTTATATCGGGTGAAAAATAAATAAAACGAGTTTTATAATTTTTTCCAACTTTTCAGTTTCTTGGCCGATTTTCACAAACCTTATGTCAAAAGCTCGCTGACAAAATCGTCTACTTAAATCAAATGTCAATATCGCCAAATTATCAAAAATCAAGATGGCGGCGGCGAACCCAAATAAAAATATGTCGTATTTCGAGAATTTTTTTTTTTTGATTTCTAAACTTCGTAAAGAACGACACTGATAGTGGATTCTGGAAGATTTAGCCTTCTTCTGCAATTTGGGACTAGATTTACTTGATTCGCACATTCCACTGTGAAAATATAGTGAATTAAAGGAAGGTCCACTTGTAATTTTTTCCAAATTCACAATAAATCAGCAGTTTGAAAACCTCCCGCGAATCCTTATTTCTGAAGCAATTTCTACACACTTGGTAGTGATCGTAAGCTGTGTGCATATAGGCTACAAATACCGTGTTGGTGCATGGCCGAAGTTTCAAAATTTCAGACGATAGATGACGTAAATGGTGGAGGTGCGCATGTCAAATATCGAATATTCTACTTTTTGTTCTCACATGTTCTGAACAAAATTTCTATAAATGGTTGGCTTAATGGTCAGCTGGATAAAGACGAAACGAGAGTCTAATGTTAAAAGAGTCCAAATGTGAAATTTTCAAATAGACGACTTTACTACTTTGGAGAAATACTATTGAGCCTATACTATTGATCGACTTGCCGACCTCAACCGCCCTTCTTGTTTAAAAAATAATTTACAATCATTTGTTGTTAATCTTATTATTGTAGCAAAGGGTCCGTGGGGGCTCCAAGGCTGAGAGTACGTGTTTTTTGCACACGTGGTCGTTCGACACCCTTTCACTTCGCATATGATTTCTCTTACGCACGGCATTCAACTGTTCGGTGTAGAACAAAATAACCCCAAAACGCGTTTCCGTCATACAGCACGAGGTCCAGGACACATAGAAGTTGCGTAGCCAATAGTTTTCAAGTTTTAAGTTCAGGAAATTATGAAAAACCTGGACGTTTGCGGGAAATCACTCAATTTATGATGTTATGTAGCTACCGTATTGTTGCGTATTTCGCGTACGGGCTCGAATATGATTGAGACTCGAATTGGGACGATTGTTTTAAAACACACACTGTTTATAACTGCGTACAATAATAAATACACGCCAACAATTAGTTACTTAAGAATATCGCTGTGAATAGTTTTCAATCCGCTCGCTACCACTTTGCATTCCAATTCATAACTGCTCGTGAGACTACGATTGATGCCTTATATAGGTCCGACTAGGTAATTTTGAATGTTTCATGCATTCTCCAGTCCTTTCCACAGTGACCCGACAATACGGTTTCCACTCGACTCCCGAAAAATCTTGCACATTACCCCTACCGTATATTACATTCTGCCGTGCTCTAGAACCGGCACCTCCGTCAAAATGAACAGATGTGTCTTGATCGAGCGTTGAAGGTTCCCAATGCCAAGCCATCGCGCACACTTCTGGAAATATCCACAGCTCCGCATTTGTATCTACACCGCAACCTAATGGATGGAAGGATCTAGAGAAAGATCGCGTGTTTACCAGAATTCACGGGATCTCTGCTCGTAATAGTATCATCATTTGGGACATTGAAAAAAATCGTGCAAGGACCCTATTGATTGAGTCAAGAATCAACGAAAAACACATACCACCAGAGTAGCTCTGAGTATGGTATGGAGCATGAAAGTGCCATTGTTGCAATAAAAAGGACACATTTTAGAATTATCTTGGAAAACATAGGTTTCTGGGAAAGTTTTACTGGACAGTTGAGTATCACTGAATTAAAAACGTATATTTCCAGCGGTATAGACATGCGAGTTCTAAATATACGGACAGGGTGGGCGTTATCAAAGGTCTTCTTTATTGAAACTTGATTGCCGTTGTTCCTAAACCAGTTTTCTGAGAAGCAGAAACGGTAAACTATAGCCCGAAACGGACAAGAAAAACTTTGGCCTAAGGACGCGAAGTTATACCTGCACAAACAGTTAGTCTCTCATCAAAAGATATTGAAAAGCTCCTTGTTTATCTACGCGCCAGATACACCACTCTTTTTCTACTACCCCAGTATCAAAGCCTCGCTGTTTTACCCGAAGTCAATCTGCTTTATACCGCGAGATATTTGGAGAGAAAATACTCGACGGTGATGGTCAAGAGAGCGAGATTTAAAAGCGCAAACACCATTCGGGGATGGTACGCACGGACTTTTTCAAACGGCAAAGGCCCCCGTCCGTGCAATCAATAAAGAAATAATTAATTGCTCGGCCCGTAAATTAAAGGCACTCATGGAAAGTTAGTGCCAAATGTGGCCCTTTGGGTCCAGTGTGTTTCACCCCCTTGACCCTGTGGGCATATGAATTAATTTACTTGTGCGTCGGATATGTCTGGTTTTATTGCCATTTTATGCGTCCCTTTCGAAACTAGACGGGCAAATAATGGCCGAAAGCTCGCGAAAGGCCGAGCTTTGTTTTATACGTGTTGTTCAAAAATACAATCACGTCAAAGTTTTCGGAGGGCGCCGAGTATAGAGCGACGGTTACTTCAGCTGTTTAGCTCTGCTGGTGCGTAGAGTTTTAAACACATTATTTACGATACATGCATCGGGGAAAAAAAGTCTTATAGTTTATGTAACGAGTAAGCAGATTTCAACACGAGGGGTAGACGAAATGAGTGCTAAAAGCCGATTTTTTCACAACCTTTTTTCACACAAGAAAGCATTAATAAAATGAATTACGTGCAGTCTTTCTGGCCCAACTGCAGCAAAGTTAACAGCATGTTACCACAAGCAACAATCCAATGGTATCTTGTGTGTAAACACGTTTCTATGGACTACGTGCTCAGAACTAAAAATCTGTTGTAGCACCACAATAGTATTCAGGAACATGTGGAATAAATTGTTATTTTCAGACGTTTCTTGGAGAAGGGTATATTATCCATTCCAAGCTTAAAAAAACCACAGTTGCCTATGATATTTTTTCTTCAAGTTGGACAATCTGCTAAGTTGATGGATTGAAAAAGTCAAGATGATTTAATCAAAATTGTCAATGTAATGTTTGCTCTGTTGGATTGACATTTTAATTCAATTGTTAGGTCTGATTTTGACACTGACACAATTTTTTCATCATTTTTTGTCTTGAAAACGCCGTTAGGCACGTTATTTTAATAGTGAAAGTTTTAAGAGGTGCAATAGTAAGAATAGACAGTTTTCAAAAATGATCGAAGTGAACCCAGTTCTAACGCCGTAGTGTGATTCGTCGCAAGTTATCTGGTGACCTGTGCTCGTCGCGCCCTGTAAGAACCTAGGTACGTTAATTCACTCTCTGTTCCAGGATCACGATCTGTGATCCTGGCCGAAAGAGAGCGGCTGAGGTTGGTGAGCAAACCTGTGACCTGCCGGCGACCCCAGTCCCCAGAATGACAATTTGACAACACAGCGTAGTTCAGGTGAAGGTTTCATGTCATACGGACACCAATTTTAACGTAACCTCCCTTGTATCAAGGTGACATTAAACATAAAAAATCAGGGACTCCAACAAAACTCGGATTTTTCACGGCCAGCTGTGGTTTTTTTAAGCTTGGAATGGATCATAGTTGGAATTTGAAAAAGGGATTGTGAAAATCTGCAACATCTTCGTGATAAAACAAAAATTGGAAAATTGTGCAGATAAATTTGACTTGTCCGGGAAAACCACGAAACCTGTTCCAAATCATCTCATTGTAAATATCGTCAAATAAATGTGGGCTTCATTTTGAAGTCTTGTTTGGCGTGAATCTATGCATGAATGGAAAAGTTGTTGATAATTATTCATAAAGCTAAAATTCGTTGCTCTTTTGAACTCACATACACGCAAATAAATCAAGATCTGGTGGGGTGTAAAATCTCGGGGTGTAGGGAACGGGCTTGTAAATAAATAAATAAATAAATAATTTATTTTCACACATATGTAAGATAGGTACAGCTTAATATGTAGAAAACATCCAACAGGCCGCACAGCCCAATTAGAGGATGAAAACCGGTTGTAAAGTTTACACAGTATACAAACAATAAACAAAGAGAAACATCAATATTTGACAGCATCATGTGAAAGTGCAAACACATCAAAAATGTCTTTCTTTTTACAACAAAAAAATGTCAAGTTTATCTTCAACTTCACTGTATCTTGATATCATCCTGTGAAGTGGAGACATCAAAAGCATGTTGGTGCGAGCAGTCGGCACATGAAAAACATTTATATGTCTACTGGAGATGCGCGGAACCCGATACTCCAGCAAACTCGTCAAGGATGAGCAGTCCACGCAACCATTAATGAGACCGTTCAGAAATATCACACAGCCAGCATCTCTCCTAAGCTTAAGTGATGACATGCCAAAGCGACTCAGCAGCAGGCCATGAGGAAACCCCCGCGGAGGGTAAAAACCGTCAATAAAGAAAGAGGCTGTCTTCAGAAAGCGCCTTTGAATTTTCTCCAGGTCAGATATCCTCACCACATATATGGGATCCCAAATGAGGGAGGCGTACTCCAACCTGGATCTGACGAATGTACTGAACAATACCTTTAAGGTGTCAACATTTCTGAAGCCAGCCCCATTGCGTAAGATGAAGCCGAGGCCCTTAAAAGCCGAGGATACCGTTATTTCAACATGCTTGGAAAAAGTGAGCCTAGAGTCAAACGTCACCCCCAAGTCCTTGACGTATTCAGGTCTCTGTATGATTGCCCCACCCAAACTGTAATCATATAGCAATGGGTTTTTCCCGCGGGTGAAAGACATGACGTTGCATTTAGACGCATTCAGACGCAGACCATTCTTAACACACCACTTGTGAACTGTGGTCAGGTCATCCTGTAACACTCTGCAGTCGCTCATTGTTCTCACCTCACGGTACAACTTAAGGTCGTCAGCGTATAACAAAGTTTTCGCGGAAACCCCGGAGAGAACATCATCGATGTAGACGTCAAAGAAAAAAGGCCCCAAGGGAGCTCCCTGGGGGACCCCTGATGACTGGCGGAAATACTCCGACCTAAAACCATTATGCTGGACGTACTGCTGTCTGTTCTCAAGGTAAGAGGCAACCAGCCTGATCAGGGACACGGAAAAACCAAAGTTGCTAAGCTTTCTGCACAACATCCCATGATTTATGGTGTCAAAAGCACTGGTAAAATCGGTATATACCACGTCCACCTGACTCCTTCTGTCTAGAGCCTCACATGGAAATTGTGTCTTCACTGCGAGATTCGTAGTGGTTGAGCGACCCTTCATGAAACCGTGCTGATGGGGGGACAGGTAACAGGACACATGCCGGTATACGGCCCGGTGGAAGGTGTGCTCTATTATTTTGCTGAAGTTGCAGAGTATAGATATAGGACGGTAGTTAGCAATGTCAGTCTTATCCCCCTTCTTATAAACCGGACAGACTCTGGATATCTTCCAGAGATCAGGGAACTTGGACGTGGTGAAAATGAGATTAAAAAGATAGGTAAGTGGTTCTATAAATGACGGAAGACAGTCCCTGACAAGGAAAGCGGGAAGCACATCTCGACCAGTGGTCATGTCGGACCTCAGTCTCCCCGCAGCAGTACGGACCTCCTCAGCAGACACCACAATCTTACCGAGAGGAGCCGCACCTGGACCATCATAGGAAAATTCCTCAGCATCACAATCGGCAGAAGAAAAAGAAGCCGCGAAGTGCTCAGCAAATTTATTCACAATTAGTTGTGGATCACTGACTATCTCACCCCGGTGAGTCATCCGTGAGGGAACAGACTGTGTACCATTTTTTTCCCTGACAAAAGACCAAAAATTGTTCGGCTTAGACCTTAACTCTCGTTCAACCCTAGCCTGGTACTCTGAAAAATGTGTGGCGATGTTATGTTTTATTTTATTTCTAAGTGCCGAAAAGTTCTCGTAATCAGTCCCAGACCCGGTGCGCTTATACCTTCGGAGAAGCGAATCCTTTCTTCTGATATCCCCAATAATAGTAGAGTCAAACCATGGTGGATAACTTCTCGAAACACTTCTTTTATTTTTCTTCGGAACCCAAATGTCAAGTATGGAGTACAACTTTTTATAAAATTCAGTGACGGCCTGGTTGACATCGACGAAATTATGAAGGAAATCCCAGTCAACAGAGCTCAAAGATTCATACATTTCGGTGAAATTTGCTTTTCTAAAGTTGTATCCATCACCAACGGATATGGGAAATCGTTCATGTAAATTGCTCGCGAGTCCAAAAGATATGTCCAAAGGAGGATGGTGACCATCGATAGGCACCATGGATTCCATGGCACCATCAACAGCAGCAGCCCCAGAAAGACCACCCGAAAAGACCAAGTCAAGCAATCTACCATTCTTATTAGTAACTGAGTTGTGTTGGGTCAAATCGTAAAATTTCATCAGCCTGGATATTTGATCAAGATTGTGCGAGGAACAACCCTCAGCACTCGAGATATATTCCGGTATATTAAAATCACCTAAAATCAGAAATTTACGGTCGTAAAGGCAATGCAAAGCAAGCAGTGCATCAACAAACTTCTCATAATGGTGATGTGCACAAGAAGGTGGAAAATTGTAGCCGGGCGAGCATCGTATACTTGCGGGCGGGGGAAACAACAACAAAAAAAATAGCCAGACTTTCGCTTGCGGCCTCGATACAAAGACACAGGGAGACGAATTTCAAGCTCGAGCTGGGCCGGACGTAGTAGAAAATCGGGTCGTATTTTTAACGTGCAATTTGTGTAGATACCTATAATAGGGCAAGTCTGCTTTATTCATTGTTATATTCATTTATTTATTTCCTAAATATTCTCAGCTTTGTACAGGGTTTTCTGGTTACCATTTAGTTTAAATTTGCGGTGTTTTCACAAGGCGGAGATGCTTGCATGTTTTTGGAATTGTTTGTACTCTGTTGATAATTATTTGCATTTGGGTTACTTTATCGTACCGTCACGGTTTTGTTTGTATTGTCACTTGGGATTCTCTGTTAAACTTGAGATTTTATGTCATTATTTTGATAAGCTTGATTCATTGATTTATATCCGTGTCACTTAGTGCCTGTCATGTAGATTATTGAATCGGAACAGCAGACCGCATTCCATTTTGTTGATGCTCTTCGTGAATTGCGCTAGCGAGAATGGGAGGGCCCCGGTGGAGTCCACGACACCAAGTAACATTTTCGCAGTTTGTATATTATTGTATATGTATGTGAAAGTCGAGCTCAAGGGACATCATCCCTCTCGTCCAACGTGAATGTGTTCATTTATTTTGTGGACTCCTGGGAAATTGCTGGAGTCCAGGAAGGGGTGGGACCAGGAATCAGGAATAGCGAGGACGGTGATTTGATCAATTAAATGAGGTGACAGGCCATTGCTGTTCCTCGGAATTTAGTACAACAAAATACTTCAAGACCAAATCAACTTCAAACCCCTTGTCACTTCTGAGTCTCCTAAATTCGTTCAAAACTCTCAAATTATTTGTCATTATTTCAAGTCTTCCTTATTGCCCAAAAACACGCAAACCATCTGTCACTGTTTCCAGTCTTTCTAATTAGTTCAGAGTCTCTTAAATTATTGTGATGGACCGTACTTTCAGCGACTTTTCACACATGCATTGGTACTACTTCCGCGTGAAACCTTTTTATATTTGAATGCGGGGACGGGGACGCGGCAGAGATTCGGGTTCTTGCGAGAAAACAAAGGGGATTCTTGTGTCGTACTTTGTCGGAACTAGATGTGTCCCGCGACGCCCTGGGAGATTCTTATTACAGGTGGGTGATTTTTTACTTATTTTCCCAAGATTCAAGCCACATCCCTTTTGGTTTGTCTGCATTCAGTTTTGAATTTTACTATGCCTTTCAATATGCATGTAGGGCCGAATTATGAGTTCAAAATCGCATCTTCCTGTTCGGGCGTCAATTTTACTTGTTTCCGGGAATTCGGAACAAAGAAAGGGACTGAAAATGGGTTTTCGTGGTTTTCACAGCGTAGTTTGATGCGAGGATGGAAGCACCCTTCCCGTCTCATGTATTTCACTAATTTTCTGGGGTGCCCAACGGCCCTGCTGACGCTGGACGCGGTGTTAGGTACCAGGTACCTACGCGTTATTTCTTCGGGATGATGTCACATGGATGAAGGAACGCAAATTGGAGCTCGATCGCGAAGAAATCGAGAGGCATCGTAAAATAATAACGCGGACATGGGAATGTTTTTTGTTGCAGGCCCGATTGCTGGAATTTATTCTTCATTTTTACAAATCTTATATCGGCAGCACCGTAAATCTAGTGCGTATTCATTTAAATTTCACCATTGAATTTAAGTTCAGATTTTATGTCATTTTTGTTGTCTCACGAATTTTGTAAACTTACTGATTTTCATGTCAGTATTTTTGTGGCCACTTCATTAATTTTGCATGTGATTTGCTTGTCATGTAATCACTTGTCATGGACTAACTTGTATTTTTGTTTGTCATGATTCGATTTCCATTTAAATGTCATTGTCCGCCGTCTTTCATGACTCTCATATTTTTATGTCATGTTTTTGTGCTCGCTGCTATGTTTGTCAGATATTCAATGTATGTAAGTTCATAGGATCCTACTAACCACCCCTATGTTGTCTTGTTTTGGGTTTTTATACATTGTTGATGATTTTATCTGCATTGTTGATTTGTTGATTCATCATGCATTGTTTGCTGATGTGTTTTACATTTGTTTACTGATGTTTCTGCGATTTTGTTTCACTAATTGTACTTACTACACTAAATACCGGAATTTATCAGTGAATTTGCTTATTATTCTGTCATGTATTTGAGAGTCTTCTTCTTTGGGCTTAACTCAGGGGTTTGTTTGACTGGGTTCTTCCACTCAGTGCCTTTTTCCGAATCCGTCACTCTCCTTTTTTTCTTTGGCTGACAGTATGACATATTTTGTTGTTGTGTTTGAATTGTTTTTGTTCATTTTGTCTATTGTGCGTCATTTTGCTAGTCTGTCAGTCCTGTGTTAGGTGTTTTATGAGAAGAATCTAAGGTGTTTTATAAGAAGAATCTAATTCATTTGAATTTTGCTGATGATTTCAATGAAAATTCATTTTGTTTGCTGTCAATTCGTGTTTTTGTTCAACTTTTCAATACAATTCTCATCCCCAAAGTTCCGTTCTCGTCTAGAGTAGAACCTGAGTGAAACGACAGCGTAAGCAAAACGTAGGTAAGAGGTCTAAGGTAGAAGGGAAGGGGGGCAACGACAATCATAGCCAAGGGTCAAAAAGAGGGGGACAGCTCATTATCTGCCATGATTTCAATTCCTGTTTGGTATTTTGGGTATTTTTCAGTACCAAATGTAGAGCAGAGGCAACTGCTCAATCTTTGTTTACTAGACTGATGATTGTAGAGTGGGTTGCAACTTAAGCGCAAACTTATCTCTTGGGTTTAGGTATTTTGTTTAAGCGTCTCGTGTACCTTGGGGGCGCAACATAATTTAGTTGATGGTAGTGAACAATTCAGTTGATGGTAGTATTTTTGTACATCATCTACTAATGTTCTTCAGTTTTGTATGTGTGTGTTTGTGATGGAAGCGAAGCGAGGCGTAACTTGACATTGTGGGGAAGGGGGGGAATTCAGTGAGCTTAACAAAAATGTTGACGATCTCTGCACAAGTTTTTTCCAATAAGAGGTAACTACTGGCTCTGGAACATGTTCCAATTTTTCTTATTTTCTTATTTTCTTATTGAAAATGTAAAACAGGCCTAGGGTATCGTTGAATGATGGCGCTTGAAGTGAAGCCTAATTGACAATCTTCACAATAAGATGATTTGAGAAAAGATTTGAGGTTTTCCCGCAAAAATCAAACTTTTAAAATTTTCAATTTCCTGCAAATTATTTTCAATCTTGCGGTGGTGTCAGTTTCAGATCGTTCATCTTCATCCAGGTAGTAATGCGTCTGACTGCCTCACTCGCTTTTTTTATACATAATTTGGTTCCTTGTGAAAAACTGCAAATTTTCAACTTTTCAGCTTGTGAACAGTTCTCCATCAACTTTTTTCAATTGAAAGGTAAGATATTCTTGAACATTTTCAGGCAATCTTTCTTCAAAAACTCCCAAGGTTTTCCGAGAGTTTTCCACTTCAAAATAAGAAACCGGCCTCTATCTTGTCGAGACCGGACTCAAATGATGGAGCTCAGAATAAAGCCCTAATCAGAGAAAATATCTCAATCTATCTCTCAATTTCTAACTTCTCACCCAAAGGGACGTCTCATAAAATAATAATAAAATATTTCAATAAAAGATCTGAAATACAAATTTCGGACCATCCATGCAGTTTCTTGTTCTCCCGGATTTACTGTGATATAGTATTAGTAATAAGCCGTCTGGGAGGAAGGGGGCAACTACAGGAAGGGGGAAAGGGGAAGGGACCACGCACCACTCAATGCTATTGTGTGACGTACGCGGGAAGAAATAAGTGCGACGCAATTAAATGATTATCTTGCAACAGGAAGAATTCCAGCATTCTTCCTCACCCTTATGGACTTGAATATGTGTGGAAGAAGTGAATGTGATGTTTCGTTACCAGCAAAAGTCCAGAAAAATTTGGAAGTTAAAGTAACTAGACCCATTTGGTTGTTCAGCATGATCACAATACTTTCCTTTTCATTAGTGAGGGGCCGGGGAAGTAAACGCAGGTGTAATGATTATGAACTAAATAAATCCTATTAATCTTTTGAATTTTAGAACTATATAGAACTTTTTGGAGGAAAAGTTGAACGACAGACCATCAACCGTATAGCAATTGCCCCTCAGCGCTCCAGCTTGCCACTTTATTTCTGATTCAACGGTTTCAGAAAAGCTCTTAACCACTTCTTTCGATATCGTTGTGGAAAAAAAAATCATTGACCCAATTAGAATTATGCACTTGAAAAGTGAAACGTACCTACAAGGTACGTGTAGATACAAAATTAGGACAGTGAACTAAGTCATCCTCTATGTCTGGTGTACACAGTGAAGGTACGTATATATTATCAGCGGCAGCAGTTGTTACGGCAATTGTAGTGGTGATTAGCATAGATCGAAGGTAATGAATAAGCAATTTAAATGCAATTGGTTGGAGCAAATTAATTTGTGGAAGCTCTCAGCTACTGCCACAGACATAAATAAATTATCAAACCGCGCTCTCGTCGGTCATGTAAACCAAAGCAATCATAGCGATCATACTATCGTAAGCTAAGTGAAACCAACTTTGCCCAGATTGGATAAACATTGAAACAACGTGAACTATGAAGAGCGCTTTAGTGTATAAAGCTGGGCGGAATTGCTTTTGTATTAGGTTTGCAAAGTGGCGCGACTTCATTCATTTTTGCACGGGAAGAGCAATTCAGTATGATTTGGATTATCGCCCGTGGGCGCTCCACTATTTCTGCAAGCTGATGAATCATCCTCGGCATCCTTGGCCAAACCTTTCCGAGTATTATGCCTGCAACCGACAGTACGGCAACGTGCAGATGATAACGGCTAGCGCAGGCGGGGGACGCAAGACGGAGTAGCCAAGAACGGACCAGCGCACGCACCGGGTATCAATATACCTGCAACTGCGTTAGGGATCAAGTAAAATCCCGATAAAACGTGCGATTGGCGGTCCCAGCCACAGTGTTTGGATGGACCGACCATAAAGCATCCAAGCATCACATTGCGACTCGGTGAGCCCGGCTGGGGTGGAGAGGTGGTGCAATGAACTTTATCTCACGCATTTAACGCATAACGGAAAACTCTGACCACTGATAGGTGGATAGTATGGTGCCAAATGGGTGGGTTTTCCGGTTGATGAATTAAAATTGTCTCAAAATGAAACCAGAGTAGGTACACTGCAATTCAGTGCGAAGACTGAATTCTCCTAACCAGTGTTCATTGAATATAATTTTATATTATTTTTCACGCTGTATTCGCCGCCTGCACGATTCATATTCCCTACTGAAGACGATCGGTCATGGGAGGTCGTATGAGTCCTATGCCTAAGTAAATACAGAGTGTTTAGAAACTTGGGGTGAAAAATGAACCGTAGTTACAGAAATGCTTCAAAAGTGCCAGAGAAATGTTGAAAAAAATTAGGGTTTTTATTTTTGAAAATATGGTCCCTTGACCCCCTGTTTTTCCGTTATTTTGAAAGATTTCAGTAAACTGTTTTCAACAGATCAGAAAGCAATGATAAATCCCTACAAAAAATCTTTGAATGTGTTTTGTAATTTTATCTACTATGCAGGGCTATCCAGTTTTCTTCAAAATTGCATGCAGTAAATTCCATATGAGAACTATTTGTGTTATTTGTTGCTCTACATCAGTTTTATAACCTCCAGAACTTTTCACAGGCATTTTTGAAGGAAAATAGATAATTAAGATTTATAACTCACCCTGTAAACTGAATAAAAATACAAGACACAATGAAAGGTTCAAAAAATTTGCTTTTTGGTCTGATGGAGAGAGTTTCCCAAAATCTTTCAAAGTAACGAAAATAGAAGAGGTCAAAGGACCACCTTTTGACCCTCCATATTTCCCTAAATAATAATCAGGGTTCAACATCATAATAAACATTTTTCTGGCCCTTTTGAACCATTTCTCTAACTGCGATTCGATTTTCTACCCAAAGTTTGCAAACCAAACACCCTGTAAACAAGGTGTTAGGTACTGGTTATAAAAAACTTTGAGGGATGATTCCCCATGAAAAATTAGACCAAAAGAAGTTAGTAAGTTAAATCGTTTTTTCACCGTAACTTTTGAACCGGTAGACCGATTTCAACCAAATTAGATCCAAAGTTTCTGGCATTCACTGGCATTTTTTGCTAAAAAACGAAGAGTTTCCAGCGAAACAAAAGCCTGGGCTCTGGGTAAAGTGGGCGATGTCGAGATGTTTTCCAAAGTTTAAAACCCAAATATCTCAAAAATAAAGCAAGAGGAACTTTTTCTTCTAAATTCAATGTAAAATCCAAAATCATGAATAATTTAAGAACATAATCAAGGGAAGTGAAAATAAGGAAGGAAAAAGGGGCACTCTCTCTATTATCTACCCCATATGAGAATTTCTGATGAATCGCGGTATTAAACTACTAAACAATTGAAGTGGCCCACCAAAATTTTTTAATGAAGTTCGAAGTGCCCTAGCTCCCGGAAAAATTGGACTAATTTCAATTTTTTTTTTTCACATACCTGCGCTTTCTGTCCATCAGAGGACAGATACAGAATCAAGTTCAAATCTTCCTTGTGGGTTATACAGGGCGTCGCGTAAAACCCTTCAAAAACTAAAAAGTTTGAGTAACTCCTAATTCGGGAGAACATGTTTTTGGATATTTTTAACTGGTCCAGGGAGGATGGTACACCCATATCTCGAAACCGTTTTTCAATTTTCCGATTATCTTTATTCACTACAGGGTGATTCGAGAAAAACAACTTCTTAATTTTTTTTGTCATAGCTTTTTTCCCTGTTTTCATATTTTTATGATCTGTAGCTCATGTTAAAGCTGAAGCTTCAGGGAACAAGAATATGTTCTCGAAATTGATGCAGAAAAAAACTTGGAATTGAGACTTGGCATCAAAAATGACACAAATCTGAATAACCCCCAAAATCAGATCAGGAGATGGAACTCGTCCGAAATCAATTTGCTTTCAAGTCAACGATCCAAAATGGTCATTTCAAGATGAACCTCTTCCTGTATATAAGAAGATTTCTTGACGAGGGAATTGAATTATGGCTGCATGTTTTCTGAAGAAAATCAGTGTCCCTCTTACCTAAAAACTAATGTACTCGTAACCTACGTTACGAACAACAAAGTTTGTAATTGAATTTAAAAACATTGTTGGATTTTTCTCGGTTCAATAATAAATACCAGCTTTGATATTCGTAACGTAGGTAACATTAGTTTTCAGGTAAGAGAGACACTGATTTTCTCCTGAAAACATGCAGCCATAATTTGATTCCCTTGTTAAGAAATCTTCTTTTATACAGGAAGAGGTATATCTTTTTTTTTTTCCCTTAGGGTTTATCTTGCTGCATCAACCGTAATAGGTTATTAGCAGCTCACATTGTTTGTTTTTTATTTAGGGCTTATATGGAATCGTATATATCAATATCTTTCAAAAAGTTTAGTACAGAGTTGTATTTGTCTGGGTCTATCAAGTTGATTTCACTTTCGGTTATGTTGTGCATGGTTCTTTGGATGTTGTATTTTGGGCAGACATAGAGGATATGCTCGATGGTTAGTATGACGTTGCAGATTTCGCACTGCACACGGTCTTGTCTGGACAATAGGAAGGAGTGTGTCAGTCTGGTGTGTCCGAGCCTGAGCCTAGAAAGTTTTATTTGGTCTTTTCTTTTTTCTGGGTATTTAAGAGTAGTAGAGACGGATGGTTTAATCTCTTTGAGGTGGGTATCTTTTAGGTTCCAAGTTTGTTGCCAAAGTGTGACTATTTTGTTTTTTATGTAGGTCTTGATATCATCAGGAGGATTTACTTGGCAAGATGGGAAAATGATGGAGGTCGTCGCGCTTTTTGCCAGATCGTCCACTTCCTCATTTCCTTCAATTCCGACGTGCGCTGGAGTGTACAGAAATTTTACCCTATCAGCTACGTCAAAGAGCTGATCTTTGATATTTTGTATAAGGGGGTTGCGGGGATATAATTGCTTTAAGGCGTGTAGTGAGCTCAATGAATCTGAGCAAATTATATACCTTTGTTCCGGGATGGTTTTTGTATAGACAAGTGCCTGCGAGATAGCATAAAGTTCTGCTGTGAAGATGGAATTGTGGTTTTGGAGGTGGTAAGCTTCTTTGGAAGATGGAGTAATTATGGCTGATGCCACCTGATTGTCAATTTTAGATCCATCTGTGTAGATCAACTTGTGGTTTGGAAAAAAGGAGATGATTTCCAGAAAGTTTGCCCTGATCAGAGTGTGGTTCATTTCCGATTTTTTGTTTTTCGCGAGGTCAAGAATTGTTTGTACTACAGGTAGTTTCCAAGGTGGGTTCGAAGAGTTTTGCCAAGGCAAGGTTTCAGGAATTTTGAAGTCAATTTCTAGTTGGATGCGATTGAGTCTTTCGTACAGGGGTGGGATTATGTTCCTGTTTGAGTTGTAAAGATCTTTGTGTCTATCTGAAAATACCAAGTCATAGTTTGGGCTTTTTGGGTTGGCTGAAATGTTTATTGCGTAGTTCAGGGTCATACGCTTAGTGCGTAGTTCAAGAGAAGGCTCATTGACTAGTGCGAGTAGACTTTCCACCGGTGTTGTGCAGAAGGCCCCAATCGCAATTTTTATAGCCATTGATTGTATAGTTTTGATGGATTTGAGATATGATTTTCTAGTGGTCATATATGCAATGGCACCATAGTCCAGCTTGGACCTTATCAGACTTTGATATATCATCAATAGGGTTCTAGAGTCTGCTCCCCAGGAATGGTTGGATAAGACCTTCATGAGGTTCAAACCTTGGATGCAAGATTTTTTTACTTGACTTATGTGGTTTTTCCAGGACAATTTATGATCAAAAATGACACCCAAGAACTTTGCTGAGTTAGAGAATTTCAGGCTTTTGCCGTGGAGGCGAAGAAGTGGTGATCTTAACTGCTTGGACTTGCTAAAGTTGATGCAGTGTGTTTTTTGAACAGAGAATTTGAAGCCTGATGTTTTGCTCCAATTTTCGATGGTATGTAAGGTGGACTGTAAGATTCTTTGCGTGGATTCAGGATCCTTCCCCCGAAGATATATGATTAGGTCATCTGCAAACAGGCCGCAGCGGACGGGAGATTTGATCTTTTTAAGTATCTCGTTGACCGCTATCAAAAAGAGAGTCACACTTATTACAGATCCTTGGGGAACACCGTTTTCTAGACCTTTTGTTTGTGAGAATGTGCTATTAACTTTTACCTTAAATGTCCTGTTTTTCATAAAGTTTTGGATAAAGGCAAGAATGTTCCCCTTAATTCCCCACTCAATCAATTTGTCTATGATTGGTCGAGTCCAAGTCATATCGTAGGCTTTCTCTACGTCGAAAAAGATTGCCAGCAGACTTTGTTTCACAGCGAAGGCTTCACGTATTTCCGACTCAAGTTGCACAATGTTGTCAATAGTTGAACGATGCTTTCTAAAACCATTTTGCCCGGGATGGAGTAAATTTGATTTTTCCAGGTGCCAGTTCAGGCGATTGTTGATGATTCTCTCTAAAACTTTGCACATTGTGCAAGTTAGCGATATTGGACGGTATGAATTTTTTTCATCGGTTGGTTTATTAGGTTTTAGGATTGGCAGGACTGTAGAATGAGACCAAGAGTTCGGAAATTTTTGGGTTTGCCAGATTTCGTTGTAAATGTCCAGTAGTTTCAGCTTAGCACTACATGACAAGTTTTTGAGAAAGGCGTAGGGGATGTCGTCAGGGCCGGGGCAAGTGTCTTTGGATGATTGTAATGCTTCTTCGAGATCTGCCGAAGTAAGTGACAAATTTAAGGGATGTAAGTTGCTTGTAAGGTGTTCATCTACCCCTTGAGATTCCCTGTTTCTTTTGTACTGCAGGAAGTCTTGGTCGAAGTTTGAATCACTGGAATTTGCACAAAAGTGTTCGGCCATGATTTCAGCTATGTCGTTGTCGGTGTCGTATATTTGGTTGTTATTTTTAATGGTTGCAATTTTGGGGCGAGTTATAGACTTGAGTTGTCTTACTTTATTCCACACCTCTGACGCTGGAGTCGAGGGATTGATAGTCGAAACATAGTTTTCCCAAGATTCTTTCCTGCTTTTTTTAACTACATACCTTGCTCGTGCTCTAAGTTTTTTGAAGATCAATAGATTTTCTGGGGAATTAGTTCTTTTAAATCTGTTAAATGCATTTTTGCTGTTTTTAATTGCTTCTGCAACTTGTTTGTTCCACCACGGTACTGGTTTACGATTCTTTGGAATAGAAGATTTACCTATATGATTGTGGGCAGCAGACAGCATGATGTTAGTAAATTCTTGGACGGACTTATTGATGTCTTTTCCGCTGAAGGATTTGGACTCAAGTTTACTATCAATTTCGTCAGAATACTGGAGCCAGTTGGCGCTTTTAAGATTCCATTTAGGAGAGTTGTTCGAGGTGTTTTCAACATTGATTAGATGGTTCTTTATTTTAATAGGGTAGTGATCACTACCATACAGATAAGAATAGGTTTCCCATGTTAAGTAGGGAGTGAGTGTGGGGCTGCATGCTGTCAAGTCAAGAGCGCTGTGGTTTCCAGTGAAGGTATTCAGTCTGGTTGGAGATCCGGTGTTCAAAAGTGTTAGGTTAGAGGAGTCGAGCAATTGTTCAATTTTTTGACCTCTTTGATTTGTGTATTGTGAGCCAAATATTATGTTATGGGAATTGAAATCACCTAGTATTATGCGTGGAGTAGGTATTTGATCAAGGAGGTCTGATAGTTCTTGTTGGATGATTTCTCTGTTGGGAGGAATATAAATGTTGCAGATGAAGATTTTAATTTTGAGTTGGATGGAGAAAGCGACAGCTTCCAAGTTGGTGTTCAGATCAAGTTCATGCGTGGTGTAATTCGAACTTACAAAAGAGGAGACTCCACCACTTGATCTTTCTCTGTCAAGACGATGTTTAGAGAAACATTTATAACCCTTGAGACTGGGATCACTTTTTAAGTGAGTTTCCTGTAAGCAAATTATGGGAGGGTTATCATCAGCGATTAGTAGTTTTAGTTTCGGTAAATGGGTATAATACCCATTCAGATTCCACTGTAAAATAAACATGTTGAATAAATATTAGAATAAATCGAGATCAGATTGGGATAGATTTTCTTCTCGTGAGTCAAGAGAAGTATTACTTTGTGTTCGTGGATGATTCATTGTGTTTTCCTCGCCTTTCATGAGATTTTTGATTTTTTTCTGGATGCGGGTGAACTTTCCTTTCATAGATCTGTTTTCTAGATTGGGGTATATTTCAAACATCATATTTATCAGCGAATCAACATCATTTGTGCACCGTCTAGCTTCGAGTAGTGGGTTATTGTTTCCTTTACAATTCTCAAGGAAACCCTTGAAAACGTCAAAGGTCAGGGGAAATGCTTTGGGGTTTTTATCAATAAGAGTTTGGACGATTTCGAAATCTGCGTCCATGCTGAGAGATTCCGAGGAGCTAGAAATTTTGTTTTTCGTGAGCTCGGTGTCAGGTTTCGAGATTTTCTGTTTTTTGGGTAGATTTCTAGGCTTAACAAAGGGGGCAGATAGAGATTCCTGAGATGCTTCAATTTCATCGAAAGGGTCTTGTGATTTATCCATCTGTTCGTCTATTGCCGGTGAGTCTAAACTCTCTGATGGAGGGGGGCGTTTTCCTGAACCTTTTTGTAAGTCGACTTCAAGATTTTCCAAGGTCTGCGATACTGAGGGTTGTTGCTGTTGTTGTTGGGTCCGACAAGAGCTAGAGATATGCCCCTGCTGACCGCAGATAAAACATGTAAGGTCGTCATATGTTAGGAAGATGCGATAATTGGTATTTTCATAGTTAATGACCAAAGATGGAGTTAATTCAATATTCTCATCGGGGGAGGCATAAACGTGCCTTCTAAAACTCAAGACGTGAGTGTACTCTTCATCCTCATAACCATAACCTGCTCTGAGAAAAGATATTGGTGAAACCAGTTTCAGTCCAGTGTTCTTAATCTCTTGTTCAATGATTTCATTCGGGATTGATGGGCAAACGTTTGATATTATTATTCTTTTGGAGGGAGTAATCAGTTTTCGGATTCCGATGTCGACACCTTTTATAGTAATAGACTTGTACTTACTTGTTAGATCATTAACCATCTGTGGGGATGACAAATAAATGCACATGCGATCGTTTGAAATCCGAGAGGCAAACATGATGTTTTTAGGACCCACAATCTTACCAACAGATTTCACATAATCGATTCTTGTTAATTCTTCGTTGATGTTCATAATAATTGCTTGTTCTTTTTTTGGGTAGACTATTGAAGGGCGAGTCTTGGCAGCGTTAACATGAGAAGGGGTGTTGTTTTGTGTACTGTTTGTGTGTGTGGATGAGCTTCTGTAGTCAGAAGCCATCTTATTCAGTTTGGTAGCGTAGTGGATTCAATTGTAAACAATTGGTACGCCACTGCCGGGCGCACCAGGCATCCAGCAAAAAGTGATGTTTTTGCCGAGATATAAGTTTGGATAGATACCACTGACCTGTTTCTGTTGAGAATAAACCTGCTTTAGGAGGATGTTTCCATAGATGGTTTGGTCCAAGACGAGTCCTGGGTGCAAAGAATGGCAGGTTGGTCGAAAAAACAGGATGAAAACACTACTGTAAACACGTGGTTTTCGCGTATTCTTAGGAGAGCACTCAAATGCGTGTTCACTGCGATAACACTCTTATCGGAATCCAGGTATATCTTGAAATTATCATTTTGAATAGTTCACTTCAAAGCAAATTGATTTCAGACGAGTTCCATCTCCAGATCTGATCTCGGGGGTTATTCAGATTTGCGTCATTTTTGATGCAGACTTGTAATCTCAAGTTTCCTCTGCATCAATTTCGAAAACATATTCTTGTTCCCTGAAGCTTTAACTTTAACATGAGCTACAGATTATGAAAATCGGTCAATAAGAAAAAAAAATATGACCAAAAAAGCAAAAAGTTGTTTTTTTTCAAATAATCCTGTAGTGAGGAAAGATAATCGGAAAATTGAAAAATCTTTTCGAGATATGAGTATGCCAGCCTCCCTGTACCAGTTAGAAATATTTGATAACTTCTTTTTTCCAACTGGGAGTTGCTCAAACTTTTTAGTTTTTGCAGGGTTTTACGCGATGCCCTGTATAACCAACACGGAAGATTTGAACCTGATTCTGTATCCAGTCTCTGGTAGACAAAGAGCGCAGGTATGTGAGAAAAAAAATTGGAATTAGTCCTACTTTTTCGGGAGCTAGGACACTTTGAACTTCATTAAAAATTTTGGGTGGGCCACTTCAATTGTTGAGTAGTTTATTATTCGATGGAAACTTATTTCAGTAAACTTTGGTCCTAATTTGATCGTAATCGGTCCAACGGTTCAAAAGTTACGGTGAATAACCGATTTGAAAAATTTAACGTCAACACCCTGTATTTTTTTAAGGAAGCATTTTAGGACTATGAGTTTTATTTCTATTCGGCCTTATTAGTCCAGGAATTTCAGCTCCTGGGGTAAAAAAAAATATCCTGATATCTGATGATTGATTCTGGTTCTTTACATAGTACTGTACCACCAGGGTAAAAGTCCCCAAAAATCCGGAGATTGGAAAATTTACAGGAGCCAATCAAAAAATGGTAACTTCAAGAGAACTACTAAAAAGTTATGCTAACGTTTGCAACCCCCTGGTATGGTCTTATTATGGTTTCGGCATATATTTTTGAAGATAATAAGTATTTATAAATCCAGCGTGCCAATTCTGAGCTATTGGAGGGAGTTTTGAGTTATTGGAGAAGGGGGAAAGAATTGCAACTTAAAATGGAGGGGATGAAACTCGTCAATCCATTGGATGCGAATACATCGTAATTTGACGCATTGTATCCCGTTTATATCATTTTGCTACAAAAAGTGTCGATCATTATTGTTGTAAGGGACTCGGGGGGGGGGGGGCAAAGCTCGGCTCGGTGGTTATTCTTTTTTCCCCTGGGCCATATTGAACCGATCACGACAAGTTTGGCGTCTTTTCCGACTAAATTTGATCTCCTGAACTTGAATCCGATGTGTAAATTTGGATTACAACAAGTTTAAAGAAGTAAACTTGAAAAAACAAGTTTTTAATTGACAATTTTTAAAAGAGAATCTTTTTACTATTAGAGGTATATTCATCTTTCAAAATATTTCAGAGGCCATTAAATTGAAGTATATTTTTCACGAAAATCATAAACTCGATGTATTATTTGGTTTTTCCAGATAAAATAATTAGTTTGAACCCGAGTCGGCCCAGCGCGCCGTCTACTAATGACCAGAGCACAACATCATGCACATCCAAGTTTAAATAGCTCAAACTCTTGGAAAAATTGTGATTTATCATTGAAGGTAAGAGGATCTGTGCAGAACTGAATTCCCTATAACATAAACAAAACCGCCATAAAACGCACTAAAGGATTTCGAGTTATTTGAGAAAAGGGGGGAGGGGCAACAGTTTCCATAAAAAATGTAGAGTTTGAATCCTGTCAAAATGTTATCTCCCTCGTCAAATAACTCAAAACCCTGCTGTGCGATTTATAGAGATTTTGTTTATGTTACAAGGATTCAGTTCTGCACAGATCCTCCAATTTCCAAAGATGAGTCATCATTTTTCCAGTAGCTTAAGCTATTTTGACTTGAAGGTGCATTCTATAGTGATCTGGTCATCAGTAGACGCCGCGTTGGGCTGGCTCAGGTTCAAATCAATTTTTTTATCTCGAAAAACAAATTTATACATCAAGTTCATGATTTTCGTGGAGAATTCACAACAATCTGATGGCCTCTGAAATATTTCCAGAAAATAAATACCTTCAACAGTGAAAAAAAAAGTTCTGTGTAAATATTCAAAGAAAAAACAAGTTTTCTCAAGTAAACTTGTTCAAAACCAAATTGTTTTCATCCAAATTTACACATCAGATTCGAGTTCAGGAGATTGAATTTAGTCCGAAAAGATTGTTGTGATCGGTTCTACGAGTATATAGCCCAGAAAAAAAAACACCTAGCCGAGCTTTGATCCCCACGAGCCCCCTTCAACAATGGTCGACACTTTTTGTACCAAAATGATATCAACAGGGCATAATGCGTCGAATAACGATGTACCTATTTGCATCAATGGATGGACGGATTTCATCCCATTCATTTTGAGCTGCAATTTTTTATCCCCCCCCCCTCCAATAACTCAAAACTCCTGGGTGCGATTGTTGACGATTTTAGATATGCGTAGAGCATTCAATTTTTACAGAATATCAAATTTGCAGGACGTCCATATTTTCTCCGAGGTTGAAATCTCTCTATCTTGTGTAGGTACTAATTGCAGAGTTTAGTGATATCATGATATCATTAAAATCCGATTTTTTCAGCTTTTTTCCCAAAAATGGGCATGCTGGATTCATAAGTACCTATTTTCTTAAAAAATGCATGTCGAAACCATAATAAGACCATACCAGGGGGTTGCAAACATTAGCATAACATTTTGGTAGTTCACTTAAAATTGGCTCCTGTAAATTTTCCAAAGCCCGGATTTTTGGGGGACTTTCTTTCTGGTGGTAGAGTGCTATGTGAGGAGCCAAAATCAATCGTCAGAAGTTGGGATTTAATTTTTTCGAGGTAATGGCCAGTTTTTAGCTAAAATCTGGCTATATTTTTGATAAGCAATCATGCCTCAAAGTTTGTAACAACCAGTACCAAACACCCTGTTGATGCGCATAAGAGGAGGTTCACGCACGCCATAGACGCGTATGTGGCGTGATCTTTAGCTGAATTCTCTCTTTGAATTTATTTATTGGTATATACCCAGGCACTTGTGTTTTTCTAGCTTTGACTTAGTGCTTCACGCACGTACTTTACGCATCGTTTTTCACTCTCGTGTTAAAATCAATGAACAGAGCTTAATGCTATACAATGAAATGTATTGAACAGTTTGAAGCAGATATTAAAATATACATACCATCAGGATCTGAGCGCAGGAGGGTGGGGTATAGGACACTTCCGTAAGGATACGTATCTACCATCTAGATATACATTATAGACATGTAAATAAGCAATGGACTTATTGAATGAATACCCAATGTTATACTAGGTACCTAAAGGTAAAACCCATCATTAGGTACGTGAGCTCACTATAATATTCTTTAACAAAATATCAACAATCTCGACAGAAAGTTCCTTGTGCTAACGAGATATTTCACTCATTTCTTGGAGTAATAATTATTCAATAAGAAACACCTGGTAATAGGGAGTTTTCGATCTCACGGAACGTACGTACGATGCGTTGCGACGCCACGTAGAACGTGGGAGTTAGGAATTGAAAATAACAAACTAGTTAATTTTTACGTTGGAAGTTACGTTAAGACGTACGTAGTGGAGAGAACGGAATTTCGTACATCAAAGTTTTGACAATCTGGAAAGTGACAAAGCATCCTGAAGCCAGGAATCAAGTCTTTAATTCTATGAGGCCAAAATTACATTGAAGCAAGACCTTGTCGTTTTTTTTTTAGAATAACAAAATCTTTGATGTTCGAAATTTCGTACTCTCCATTGTACGTGTCCACGCAAACTCCCAATTAAATACTTTTGTCTGAAATTTGAAAACGATCGTTAAATTGCTACGTCTGGTCTAAGCTGTTTCTAGAAGGCAGGTATCCTGTGCTAAATTAAACAGTCAAAAGCAGTTTTGATGTAGGTAAGTTCATTTTTCCCATTTCCCACTCCGGCTCGCTGTAAGCGGGAAATGAATGGAACTTTTCATCGATTAAGTTGAGGGTTAAGTGCTTAATTAATTGGTTGTGTTCTTCGCCGCATGCAGACCCCATTCCAGTTGTACACTCAACTTCAAACAGTAATAATGAATTCTGAAGTTTTTTGTTTGAAACTCGCCAAAGGAAGCGTCATCCCGAATTCAGCGTCCGCGGCGCGTGTTCATTTTTACACATCACCTAATTCATTTTTCGCCATTCTGGTTTTTATGTTTGAATTTATGTTTACGGCACTGAGGGGTCGGCGCTGTGTGCCTCTCCGTAAACAATGTCAAAATGCGAAATGAACATCATTTCATGAAGATATATTTTCGGGCGACGGCGGCTTTTCAGAGTCTTCATACGAGCTATGAAAGAGATGGCATCACTCACATATTCTAGTTCTAAATTAATAATATTTTCAATTCAATACGGTTTTTGAAGAGCTGTAAATTTAATGAGCATTCTTGTTGTTGGAGCTCCCGCAATAACCGTCCAGCTGAGACCTCTTTTCCTTCAATAGATATTGGAATTCTATTGGGACCGATCTGTCATTGATAAAGCGTCTCTTCCTCCCTTTGATATCTCTCAAGTGACATACTGGTGGGCCGTATACACACATCCGAGTATGTAAACCGTGAATATTCCTCGGGCCAATCGAATTGAAAAGGCGATCACCGCCGGACAAACACAAAACTTTCCAGTTCCACTTGGTTTGCGCTTCCAAGGTGTTCTTTTCACGAGCACTTTCTTTGAATAAAACCCAATTTAAACCCTTAAATGCAAATCTTATCTAGTAATTAAATCTCATTCGTGTTGTGTACAGTCTGTAGTATTGAAAGCTTTATACCACCTAAATCATAGCTCTGTGGCTGCAAGTAGCACAGCTCTAAAAACCGCCATATAAAGCTTTGTGTGTGAATTCCAACAGCACAAAAATAGCCTTTCGTCTAACGTATTATCTGTTACATCGGTGCTTTCATACTCTCATACGGTGCTGCATTCACTAATGGATAAAAGCCGGGAAGAAAAATTATTTGTTGTCGAGCAGAGTCCTTTAGTCCCGCGCTCCTTTAGGTGGGCGGTAATGACTACCCGCTGCCTCTTATCGCCCCCACTTGAAAGGAAATAAAAGCCAGCGGAGGCCAGAGGGATGAATACATTTTGATACCATTGGAATTCCAGCGCGCGGTTTCTTTTTTGTGGAAGGACAATGTTTAGCTTATCGAGGAAAAGGCTCGCTGTTTTTTTTTTAACCCGATGCCCTGAAAAATTCATAAGATACGTGAACTATAACATTTGGAGAGAGCACTCGGAAACCCTCCGAAGCTCCAATAACCTAATGATGATGTTACCGATTTGGAGTTCGCCAGTTCACCGTAACACACCTATGTTATACGATTAGCTCAGATTAGCTCAGATCGGATTATGCTGCGCAAATCGGAAATAATTATGCCAGACTTCGCAATGGTAATACGTGGGCCACATTTCGCATAGCGAGCTAGCGTACAGGTTTGAAATAACACTCTGTACCTATATGCCGTTCACGTTTTAAATTCAGTAGAATGACTTTTTGGAGCAAAAATAAAGTGACAAGCTGGGGGGCTACGTCTACGGCTGATGGGCACCTGCAAAGTTTTGGAACGAAACTATCAGCGGCCATCAGACGTATCCTTCTCGCGCTTCAGCTTGTCACTTTATTTTTGCTCCAAAAAGTCATTCTACTGAAAATAACAAGTGAACAGGATATACCTACTGTGGCATGTCAAGTGAAAACATGATTTAGTCAGGTCAGATCGTGTCATGTCTTATCAGAATAAGATGGGTCACTTTTGAATACACTCAAGGCTCAATACCAAGTTGGGGTTCAGACCACCAATGGCTTACAACAAGGTTTATCAACCAATCAGACCGTTTTATTTGGTAACTTACGACACTGTCCTAGCTTTGGCCCTGCAACTTCGTGTCGAGCGTCAGATCAGGTCTAATAAGGGACCGTACCGATGGATAGAATACCTAATCTAATGCCTGAGACAATTTTAGTCTGAAGACCTGACTATGAATACGATCCAAGTGTCCTATTAATAGTAGTCATACAATTTCCAAGTGGTCGTCATAAGCTGACCCCAACATTTCAGTTACACTCGTGGTCATTTGTGCAAATGCTCCAATTACAGAACGATATGATCAAGTATAACCAGCGAAGTGAATGTGGAGCCAAAGCACTGAAGAATCTTTAAAAAATATTACTGATTTGAGACCAATAGTTTTTTGGCTTCCGTTGAAGCTAGCCGACTTATGGGGCAGATACTTCAAATAGATATTGTTACGAGCGGCGATTCTGGAGAACACGCGATCTTTCTAGACTCTTCCCATCAGGTCGCGGTGTACAAGTGCGGAGCTCAGGACATTTCCAAAATATACGCGATGGCTTGGCATTAGAATACATGGGGAGACTTCAACGCTCGATGAGAAAACATCAGACGAATTGGCGAAGGTGCCGTCTTCACGGTACGTCGGTTATGCCCGCGGGATGTGTAGGATTTTTCGGGAATCGCTGCAAAACCGTTTGCCGGGTCACTGTGGAATTTGTTGGAGGACCTATGGAACATTCATGGTTAATAATTGGACCTATATAAAGCACCGATCCTTGGCCCACAAACAGTATTGAATGCGAAGTGGTAGCGAGCGGATGGAAGCGAATAGTACCTACGATATTCCTAAGCGTGAATTGTTGACATGTATTTATTGTAGAACGCAGTGATAAACAGTGTGTATTTTGGAACTATCGTCTCAATTATGAACAAACCCGTAAGCGAAATACGTGAAAGTATGATGAAGATCTATCCCTCGCTTACTTCTATCAAAAAAGTCCTATTTCGGACACTTGCTATGCTCGTGTTTTTCAAACTTGTAAATTGATTAGTGGAATATCACCCATTTTTCATACGATTTTTCTTCTACTTTTGTTTTCTTGCATAAATGTGTATTCCATCTCAGGTGACATTCGGGGAGTATGTTTCGCTATCCATCCAATCAATTCAATTTTTGGCCAAACGGGTTTAAAGAAGTTTGCAGGATGACAAAGAAACAATAATAATACTTATTGTATGCGTGTAAAGTATAGTAACAAGTGTAACAAGTGTCCTGTTGATTTTTACAATTTGAGGTTTATGTTGAAGCTAAAACCTCAGGTGAGAGGAGAGTGATCGATGAGCAGTTGAATGGAGACAACATTTCAAATTAAAAGGGGGCGGCAGCAAACGAGACCCAAACATGAATAATTAATTGCGAGATCCGGTTAGAGGAAAAAAAATTGTACAAAGAATTAACTTGTCTAGGGCAACAACTAACCCGGGGAAGACCCGAATTAGGACCGCATGTTTTCACAAGATAATCGATGTCCTTGCTTACCTGAAAAGAGACGTATTCTATGTTACAAAAATCATCGATTTTATCTATTCACCTTTACAACTAAACAGTCAAGAGCCAGTTTGTAGTTTTCGTAACTTGGGTTACGTGCACTTTTGTGTAATAGACTGGGAGATAGCGACAGATTTTCGGACGTGATTTTAGGCAGTATGCCTTTTGGAGGGTATCATAAAATGCGTATTTCGATGATATTGAAGGATAAATCAAAGAGTCATCCCGGGTGTCCTTCATGTATTAAAATTAGTCAACATTTGTTCGCAAAATGAGCGTTTTTATGTGCGTATAATTTCACTCAGGCTGCCATGCGTACTAAAATAAAATTCAACGAAAAAGCTAGATGCTAAATGATAGGCATACCGTTTGCGTGAGTCCAACAGGTTGGCACAGCCAGGTGAATTTGCATTTGAAAAATTCATTTTTCCGCGATTCTGAACAGGCTGCCATTGAGAGTTATTAATCGATATGAAACGGCTAAAATAAAAAAGGCATACCGTTTGCGCATGTCCAAGTACACTTTATATTCAGATCACGTAAAATTATTCAATCAGTGTGCAGAATATTTTCAATACGCGATGGCTTGGCAATTGGAACTATATGGGAGACTTCAACAGCCGAGTAGAAAACATCAGCCGAAATGGCAGAGGGACTGCGGTTCCGTAACACGCGGGAAGCACGCGAAAAATGTGAGATTTTTCGGGAGTCACCTAGAAACTGTATGTCGGTTCCTTGTGGAATCTGCTGGAAGACTGATGGGAACTTCTAGAACACTAGTCGGAGGTATATACAGGGTGATTTTTTGAAAAGGACCCACCTCAGATTTCTTGCCGCCAAAGTTTTTTCCAGCAAAACGCCGAAACAGATCGATTCTCATTTTGAGCAGGACATATAGGACATACCTCGGGACATACATTGTCCAATTTTCATCTTCAATTCCTTCGTCCCCACTCTACCCTACTTTAGAATTTCAAACAGCACTACCTATGTTGTGATACATCAAACTGAAGATAATGAAATTCTCTTTCTGTCAAAAATATTTTAATTCTTCTCCTTCTCAAAATTTTCTCATTGCTGATTGAAAGAAAGATTATCTCCTATCAACTCCTGATTCTTAGAAAATAGATTTTCCAGCGAAAACAGGTCGATTTTCATGTCGAAGGAGACATCTAAGTCACGTATCGCCAAATTTTTATCTTCAATCCCTTCGCCTCCACCCTACCCGACTTTGAAATTCCAAATAGCAACATCTACCTTGCGATACAGCACACTGAAGGTAATAAAATTCATCTCCCTCTATAACCCTAATTTTTTTTACAGATCCCGTTTATAATAATTATGGTATGGAATATGGAATCTCTAGCGCAAAATCTTAAGATCATTTCTTAGGTTTCAGTCATTGAATTTTTATACCGTAATTGTCCAAATTATTGGCTTGATATCGTATTTTACTAAACCAGAGCAAATAAAGTTACGCGCAGCTGCATTTGTAATAGGAAAATGTACTGTAGGGAATCACCAATGAAGATTCCAAATCTCATTTCAAAATATATACCTTCGACATTCAGGTTGAAAACCTAATAGAACTGAGAACGAAGAGGTGAAACGTCTCCTTATCTATGATAATAATTGAAAATCATACCTGTCAGAAAGGATAGCCTCCGCATCGCTGGGAACGGGTGATTCCCCGACGTATCCAGTATGTCCAGTTGGTAAATCTCGCCCCTGATCCGATACAGCTTCCTGTGAAAGTCCTCGATAGTTGGCGTATAGCTGTCTTGAAATTTACCGCCGAGAAACCTGGACACCAGACAGGTCTTGCCTACTCTAGCTGAACCTGCAAGGTGAAAAAAAATACACTCATTGAAAATCCCCTTCGTTTCCACGCACCTTTCCCTTACCCAGAACAACTAATCTGTAACAGTTTTTCTGCGGCGGGATGACGTCGTCACAAGAATTTGAACTTCCAGGGCTTGGGCCGGGTCCTGAGGTGACGACCGATTGGAAATCTTGCGAAATGCTGGGAACTTTCTCGCCATTGTTCCCCCGTTTGGCACAAAACCAGTTCGTACACGAGCTCAAATCCATACTTTTCATTTCCGGTGCAGTTCATCACGAAACTGAAATTGAAAAGAAATTTATAGTTTGAATAACACACCGCCGTGATATTTGCTTCTGGCCGGAGGATTACAGAGTGTTTCTTGGAGGGGCGTGGGAGTTGGAATCAACGGCGGGCGGATGAGTATTACAAAGGCGACGAAAGTTTGTGGGTGCGAGATTTGAAAAATATCACACAAAGGTCATGGAACAGGTGGTGTGTATTTTTAGCAGAGCAATAAGATGTTCGTTAACGCCTTTAAGGGCGATTTGACACCGTTCACAAAAAGTGCAGAGGATAGAGTTCTTTTTCTGTCTAAGCTCTAGCGCTACAGCGGAAGGTCTGGTTCGAGTGGAAAAGCTCAAAAGAGAGTACGGCGAGGACATTTCACGTAATATTAACTCCGATTCCGAACAAGGTTTGTCTGGTGTTATTACATGTCTCGTAACATGTCTGGCAGTCTAATTGCCGGGAACAGTGTGTACCTTTCCTCTAACTATCGGCCATGTAATCCAAACTCATGCACTGTGTAACAAGCCCATCATCAAAGCCGTCCCTAACTTCCGTCGTACTTTGATTGTGCTTTATTGGACAGCTGGTATCAAGTTTAATATTTCGCACTTTCCTCTCAACCCTCGAGCCAGGCAACTAAATGGACAAAGCGTGTTGAAGCACATTTTTGTTTGTTGTGGCCTTGTCCTCGGACTCCTCGGACAAGACTTTTTAGTAGACAGTGTTGAGGACTGGGTCAAGTCTCAGCTGGGTTGCCTAGTGCGGAAATTAAACTTGGCTTCCAAAACTGACAGATGGGAATAATTTAGAGATATTTACTTGTATCCTTCATTTCGTATACTTACTTTCTCTCAAGACGATGGTGCGCGAATTATTCAACATATTCCAAAGCTATCTAAGAAGTTTGGAGTCCTTATTTCAGTATCATAACATTCAAGGATGGAGTTAGATTGGTGAAATGAAGCTTTTCGGGATCAATTTCAGGGGGCTTCCTTGACAGAAATTCAACATTCAGGTCTCTTCCAAAAGCTACAGGAAGTACCTACTACAGGCCTACACCAAAGCCTTTTTGGTGTCAAACTCTTCATCATGTTCAGTAGATATCTACCACTGAGTAACCAGAGCTGGATAAAATACTTTTTGAAAGTATTTATTATTTAAATACTTTTCATTTGGCGAAAAAAATATTATTGTTCATTTAAAAAGTTCTCACCCCTGATTTCTGGTCGCTAAACTTTTTCACAGGAAAATGCCAAAACAGGTCGATTTTTGTTTTGAAGGGGACATCTAGGACCGAGTCTAGGACACAGATTGCTGAATTTTTACCTTCAATTCCTCCGCCCCCCACTCTACCCTACTTTGAAATTTCGAATAGCATTACCTATTTTGTGATACATCAAATAGAAGGCAACAAAATTTTCTCTCCACCAATAGTGCAGTCATTTTAGATCGAAAAATCAGGAAAAGCAAAAAAAAATCGCAATGAAAGGGGACTTGGTGCAGTGATAGTACATAGCCTTCTAGTGAGCATACTAAAAGTCCCTGGAAATTAACTTTGTGCTACGGCCGCCATGTTGGAAAATGTCTCAAGATGTTGGTGAATTTTTGTTTTTTTGCCTATATCTTCGTGACCGTTGAAGATATCGATTTGATTTCTGAAGCAAAAGCTAGAACATCAAAAGACGAATATTTTGATGCGTATGGATTGAGTATCCCTTCAACAGTTCTTCAGATATTAGCGTTTGAACATTCACAGTTTGCAACTTAAAAATAAGTGTTATTCCCCATGATTTTGGGTGGAAATTTTTCACGACCATCATCAGTGCCTTCCTTATGTGGCTTGAAGCCTTGTCTGATTAGATGTTCTGCCGGAAACTGTGACGTTTGACCTGTGTGACGTCATCAATTCAAGATGGTCGATCAATCTTTACTTTTGAACCAAGATTGCTAGAATCATGAAACTTGATGCATAGATGCAGGTTTTTATGCCGACTAAGATGCCGCAAACCGTTCTGAAATATCTTCAGCCGCTTCTGAATTATTTCAGGTTGAGGCTGACAGATAGAATAAAAAAGAAAGTATTTGGGTCTTGATTCTGTGACAATATGCTTATAAAAATTATCATATTGATGTAGAATTTCATGCTGAGCAAGACGCAACAAAAAGCTCTGAAATATCTTTAACCGCTTCAAAAATGTTCGAAATTGAAACCGGCAGACGTGAAGAAAAAATTGAAATATAGTAGTGGGCCTTGATTTTATGACAAATACACTCATGGATATCACTGTATTAGATGCAGAATTCCGGCCTGGTCAAGGGCCAGCAAACCGTTCTCCAGTATCTTTAGCAGTTTTGAAAATATTATTTGTCAATGTGTTGTATTTGCAAAAGAAACATAAATTGAACAAAAGCAAGTAGGCGCGAGCCTTAACCCAGGATCAATGACTAAGAAAACAGTTGCAGCAGATGGTGAAAAGTTGAATATTTTGGGAATGGTTGAAAATATTGTGTAACGGTTGGATGGACCTTGATCAGCGGGTGAAATCCTGTTATCTGCTGATGCTTCGATTTTGCAGGAGTTGCTGAGCAAATTTTCCTTAGCAACTCCTTTAAAACTGGACCCTGAGCACATACTCCGATTTTATGCACATGACCCAATATTCAGAAGCTGTTGAAGATATTTCAGAACGGTTTTCGGTATCTTAATCTGCGTAAAATTCTGCATCTATCTGATGACTTTTATAATTCTATCGCTTTTGGTTCAAGAGAAAAAATGGATCCACCATCTTGAATTGATGACGGCACACAGGTTAAACGGCACAATTTCACTTAGATGGCAGCGTGTGGGGGCGGCAGCATTCGGCAAAGTAACTGTTGCACAGTTTGAGTTGGGAGTTTCTAAATGTAAGGGAAATATGACAATCAGTGAAAATCGTGAAAGTTGCATTTTTTTGGTTGGAGGCGGCAGCTGGAGGCGGCGGCTAATTAAAAGTGGCCTATCTTTTTCCAATCTCAGTCAGCTGTCAATATAGTGGAAGAATTAGATTGCTATGTCTTCAGGTTCATGTTTTACATTTATCTCTCACTTTGGGGGCGGCGTGTGGGAGCGGCAGAGTTTGGCAAAGAAATTCTTGCACAGTTTGAGTCAAGAGTTTCTAAATGTTCGAGGTAACATTAAAATGTAAATCAGTGGAAATTATTGAAAGTTGCACTTTTTTTCTTTTGGGGGTGGAAGCTGGAGGCGGCGCCATATCAAAAGTAGCCTATTCTTTTCCATTTTTAGTTAGCTATCCATATAGCGAAAAACTTAAATCGCTATGTCTTCGGGTTCATGTTTTTCATTGGGGGTGAAAATAAATATTTGGCAATATGTGTCCTAGATGTCCTCCTCAAAACAAAAATCGACCTGTTTCGGCGTCTTCCTGTAAAAAAATTTGGCGGCGCTAAAACAGGGGTGAGAACTTTTCAAATGAACACTCTGTATGTATGATGTATGTGTATACACCATATACTAAGATAAGTATCTAAATACTTCGGAAAGTAGGCATTTAAATAACGTAAAAGTATTTGGCTTAGTATTTGTAAATACTTTTACAAATAATAAATACCTTATACTTTTGGAAAGTATTTAAATAAGAAATACTTTTCCGACAGCAGAAAAAGTATTCAAATACTCAGTATTTAAATACTTTCAAGTATTTATTATTTGAAAAGTATTTAAAAGTTCAAATACTACCCATAGCTCTGTGAGTAACCGCCCAAATACAAGTTGTGCATATTCCTCCACATCTTCGCAAAGGTAAACAAGTGAGTATGCCTTCACGTGCGTGAGTCTCAGTAGCGCATTTTCTCAAAGAGGCATATTGTGAGCGTAGAGAAATTTGCTTGAAGGAGAAACACCATTCCTTGTCCACTTTCTTCATTCAAAACTCATTGTGATATTGTGTTATCAGAATGGGGTACTTGCCAATGAAATAGATTTGAATGAAAATTCATTCACTCATCAATATATTTTTTTGTTTGAGGGCGGGAGCTGGGAGCGGCGACTAATCAACAGTAGTCAATTCTTTCCCATTTTTAGTCGGCCATCCATATAGCGAAAGAATTAGATCGCTATGTCTTCGGATTTATGTTTTCCATTTATCTCTTACTTTGAGGGCAGCGTTTGGGGGTGGCAGCATTCGGCAAAGTAACTGTTGCACAGTTTGAGTTGAGAGTTTCTAAATGTTCAAGGAAATATGACAATCAGTCAAAATTGTGAAAGTTGCATTTTTTTGTTTGAGGGCGGGAGCTGGAGGCGGCGACTAATCAAAAGTGGCCTCTCTTCCCATTTTCAGTCAGCTATCTATATAGCGGAACAATTAGATCGCTATGTCTTGAGGGTTATGTTTTACATTTATCTCTTACTTTGGGGGCGGCGTGTGGGAGCGGCAGAGTTTGGCGAAGAAATTCTTCCACAGTTCGAGTTGGGAGTTTCTGAATGTTTGAGGTAACATTAAAATATAATTAAGTGGAAATTATTGAAACTTGCACTTTTTTCTTTTGGGGGTGGAAGTTGGAGGCGGCGCCATGTCAAAGGTAGCCTATTCTTTCCCATTTTTAGTAAGCTATCCATATAGCGAAAGAATTATATCGTTATGTCTTCGGGTTTATGTTTTTCATTCATCTCTAACTTTGAGAGCAGCGTGTGGGGGCGGCAGCATTCGGCAAAGTAACTGTTGCACAATTTGAGTTGGGAGTTTCGAATTGAGAGGGAAATATGACAATCAGTGAAAATTGTGAAAGTTGCATTTTTTTGGTTTGGAGGCGGCAGCTGGAGGCGGCGGCTAATCAAAAGTGGCCTATATTTTTCCAATTTCAGTAGCTATTGATATAGTGAAAGAATTAGATCGCTATGTTTTCAGGTTCATGTTTTACATTTATCCCTCACTTTAGGGGGCGGCGTCGTGTGGGAGCGGCAGAGTTTGTCAAAGAAATTCTTGCACAGTTTGAGTCAAGAGTTTCTAAATGTTCGAGGTAACATCATCAGCTAAATCAGTGAAAATTGTTGAAAGTTGTCCTTTTTTCTTTTGGGGACGGAAGCTGGAGGCGGCGCCATATCAAAAGTAGCCTATTCTTTCCCATGTTCAGTCAGCTATCCATATAGCGAAAAACTTAGATCGCTATGTCTTCGGGTTCATGTTTTTCATTTATCTTTTACTTTGGGGGCGGCGTGTGGGAGCGGCAGCGTTCGGCTGAGCAAATGTTGCACAATTTGAGTTGGCAGTTCCTAAATGTTCAAGGAAACATCTTAATCAGTAACATTTGTGAAAGTTGCACTTTTTATCGTTTGGGGGCAGAATCTGGGGGCGGCGACTAACCAAAAGTAGCCTATCCTTTCCCATTTTTAATCAGCTATTTATATACCGAAAGAATCATATCGCTATGTCTTCGGGTTTATGTTTTTCATTTTAAAGTGATTGGGGGCGGTTTTTAGCAGTTTTTTCATGTCGGCGGCGCATATTGAAGACGAAATGTTTCTTGGCTTACGTTTATAAGTGGCAACTATGTATTATTCAAAAAATGAGAACACCAGAGCATCAGGTCTGGTAGAAAGTGCAATATTATGTTATTTCAAGTTTATCGGGGGCGGTTTTCTCTATGTTGGCGGCGCAACATAGACATCCAATATAGCCTAGCCCTTCTTTGGGAGTGGCAGCTATGTAACAGCGAAAAAATTAGAAAGCTCGGTCGTCTAGTTTGGGAGGAGTTCGAGGAACGGACGGACGGACGGACGGACGGACGGACAAAGCGGTTGCCATAGCGATTTTCATCAAGATGGAAAATGCGCTAAAAATGCTCTACAGGGTGCCAAGAGTCCGAGCAAGAGTCCAATTTAACCGCCGTACTTCTTCTTTATGTAATTATATTTGTCTCAAAGCCAACTTTACTTTACACCCTTATGCAAATAGTGGAACCCTCTATCATTATTCCAGTGCCATTTTTCCCGTTTCAAAAAATTGGTTGTGTCATCCCAAAACTTTCCCAACTGGGACCCGTTTCATAAAACTACAAACGACAAATTACAAATGTATAACCTTGACGACCCATAATTGCAACAATGGGTTACCAAGCTACACAGTTGTAATTTTTGATTTGTAGTTTTATGAAACGGGTCCCCATTGTTACAACAATGGGTCGTCAAGGTTATACATTTGTAATTTGTCATTAATTTGTAGTTTCATGAAACGGGCTCCTGGTATCCAGGAACCTATGGAAATTTTCATTCGAAACGCCCTTCCAGGCGGAAGTTGGAATTAAAAAGATTGAGAATAATTTGCAAGAAATTGAAAATTATTTCAGGAAAATGTGAATTTTCCGGGAAAAACCTCAGATCTTATTCCAAATCATCTTATTGTAAAAATCGTCAATTAGGGCTTCACTTCAAGCTCTATCATTTATGTCCGGTTTCGGGAACCGGTTTTACATTTTCAACAGGAAAATTCCCGGGAAATTGGAAGAAAAATTGTTGAAGAATGTTCAAGAACCAGTTACTTCTGGTTTAAAAAAAAAATAGTGGGAATCTGTTCGCGGGATGGAAAGTTGGAAAATTTGAAGTTTTTCCAGAGAAGAAAACTCAAAAACTGTGGGTCCGATTTCAAAAGTTTTATCTCAAAAAATTAATTCAATCGTGTCTTCAACTTTCATTGCCAGCATGTCTGCACCTAAAATGAATATTTCGTGGGGCTCACGTCCGTCGAAGTTTGAACAGCAGTTTTTTCAAATTCAGGGAATATGCAAATTCTATGTTGAAAAACCGACCCCATGCAATGTTGGTGGTTGTTAAAAATGCCTACCCTGTGTTGGAACACACAGGGGTTCGGCAAAATTTCCGGTATAGTGGAGGAAAGCATTCACCGGGGTCGGTGTTGGGCCTCGTTGCGGAAATAGGCCGACGTCAAATAAAAAATGTTGGAAAAACTATTGTCGGAAAACCGGGACCGTGTCGATTTTGAAAACAAATCTACACGACGCCTAATTCAATCTACTTTCCACATTAGTTGGAATTTTTTGAAAAAAGTCGATACCCGAGCAGAAATGAATTTTTGAGTGGAGTCCTGCATCAAGAGCGAGTCGTCCTGGTCAAAACTCGGCAACGGCTAGGAGAAATTTTGAAAATTCATAACGCACGATAACACGAAACTGGGAAATGTTAACAAAACTGCAACTGCAGACTTAATTTGACTCTTTTATTTTGTTGCTCCCTGCCTAATTTGGTTCCAATTCATCGGATAGATTTTGAATGAGTTAATGGAAAAAATTTGAAATTTTTCATTATTTGACAGATGACAGATAGGACAATACGAGGGGCAAAACTTCCAACTGTTCTGAATACAGTTTTTCAAGGGCTTCTAAACGACATACTGCAAATCAAGTTCCGTGTGAGATATAGCTTGTGACATTTGTTGATTGTGACACTTCTATTTGAAGGATGACAGCCAAAAACGAGTGGGCTCACTCGGGGGTTGGAAAAGTGAAAGATTCTTTGAGCGGGTCAGATAAATCAATTTTCATTGGTTTATCCAAGAAGAAAGTGATGGGGCCATCGAGATGTCCATATATATTTTGATGGTTTTGTGATAATACGAATTCACTGAACTCACTTATGGCATGGCGACAAAATTTCAATTCAACAGCATTTTTGAAGATGTTGCCCGCTGAATAGTGAATAATTTTCAACAGACGCCTAATCCAATCTCCTTTCGACATTAGCTGGAATTTTTCGAAAAAAGTCGATACCCGAGCAAAAATAAATTTTTGAGTGGAGTCCTGCATCGAGATAGCCTGTTCAGCGTATTTTTTCAATTTTACCAAATACCATCGGCCCAAGATTTATCAGTTCGTACACCTGTCATTTATATCATTCAAACAATCCAGGATCTATGCTCTATCGCTATTCCGAAGGCATATATTATTGGGGAGGTTATCCTTCATAAATGGCTTCGTCCGATGATAAGTTAACTTCCCACTGCACCTTCGAAGTATAGCAATAAAGCAGAAATTTTAAATTTTGTAAATGACATGAATGACAGGTGTACGAAATTCGATGCTCTCAACTGTACGATATGCCAGAATCAATAGGTTACTTAGTCAAAAGTCCTTTTTATCAGTTCCGTTTGTGGGTATCTATCTACTTACAGGCAGTGTCAAACATAGACTGGTGATGTAAAGTTACTTACTACCTAATGGCAAGGAATCCCGCCCCCCAGATCGAAGTCAAGAAATAATGCGGGACTTTGTCAATGGCGGGCCATAATGACGGAACGAAATTTGCTGAATAAAAAATGAGATCAGTGTCGCAACGCCATGTAATGGATTATGCAGTGCGGGTATGTGCCGGGATAGAGACCCTCTCTCATCCTCGTCGGTTCTGTTTCATTCCGTATAAAACAATGTGAAGACGTGACGACCCTCGAGGGCGGTCCTCGAAATAGACCCTTTCAAGAGAAAAGCTCCGGGATTAGGAGCTGTAGTTTTAACTATTACACGCGTATGGTACCATCAGCATCAGCGACATGCTGAATTGCTGATGTGTGCTGATGAAACTTTGGCCGTTTGCATCTAGGAAAGACGTCATTTGAACGGGCTCTGAAATGTTCACGCTTAATTAATTTTGAATTTCCTCTTAATTAAATTCACAATTTGTACATAAAGTTCCATGTCTGAAATGCATATATTAAATTTATATTGCCAGTTTCCTCTCTCGATGCAGACATCCGCGGCTGTTCGTGACTGGGGAAGTTGGAGCACTGATTTTTTTTTACGGCCTCTTGCTAATGACTTGATTTTCCAAGCTGGATTTGAGGGGAAATTAGGGGAGACATTAGTGGGAAATATCGGAATATGGCAATAAAGATGGCACATTTGGCATCTGATATCATTATACCATATTACCTCGCATCTCGCCTCGCATATTACATTCCCTGGATCTATGACGTCTTTTCCGCATTACACAGGGTGTTTCAGGGATGATAGCAAAAAATTTAACTGTGGGTAGATCTTGTCAAAATATGACAAAAACCTATACACCATTTTGTGAAGTTCGGCCTAATGACGAAGATACAACCCTCTAAAGTTCACTTTTCTCGGATTTCAAAAATTTGTAACTCAGGAACGTTTTGACAAATTCAGCTTTTATTCAGCATAAGCTGGTCTGTCACAGTTATCTATCAACCTGCCAAATTTGGAAAAAATCCAATCAGTGGCGTAGAAGTTATAAGGGGTTACCATAAGTCAACTTTTCTTCGGATGCTTCTAAATTATTGACCCTCACAACTCCTACATCACTGATTGGATTCTTTCCAAATTTGTCAGGTTGATAGATCATATTTTGAAATCCGACAAAAGTTAACTTTGGAGGGCTGTGGAAATTGCTGGAAGATGTTAGAAAGCTCGTGAACGCTAATCGGAAGCATATAAAAGGCACCGTCCAACAGCACGACAGGCAGTATTGAATTGAAATGCGAAGTGATAGCGAGCGAATAAAAGCGAAGTACCTGCGATATAATTCCAAGTAGATAATTGTTGGCGTGTATTCATTGTAGTACGCAGAAATAAACAGTGTGTGTTTTTAACGATCGTCCCAATTATATTCGAACCCGTCCGCAAAATACGTAGCAATATCATCCAAGATGTGAGGTATAACTCTGAAGCTAAATTCAATGAACTCATTTTGTCTTTTGAACTTAGTAAACAAATGCATATCGTTGTTGGGCGAAGGTTCTCCAGACAAAAAAATCACGAAATGTGCTAGTTTTTCGACAGCTCCGTTTGTTTCTTTGGTAAACCTGTATAATACACTAGATGAAAGCTTTCACAATTTAGGATTTCAGTTCTGTGTTATGAAAAATGCTATTACTCATTCCAGACGTTGAATTTCAAGAATCATTATGTTATTTATATGTTATAAAGAGATGGTTATAAATACATCAGATTGTTCAAAATTTAATAGACTACAAAGAATCATACGTGCAAGTTTTGTCAAATAGGCAGAAAATGAGATATTCTACACAAAACTATTTCGTGCACTTCTTGCTGATGATGACGACATGAAGCCGTCATTTTCGCCAGGCGAAAAATTAGTATGCTATAGCCTGAACTAAATATTAAGCTATAATTCTCAGCCTGTCGGGAATTATTCCCTTGTTCATCTTTCTGGTTCCTGCACTGTCACCAGTTGCGCGTCTTTGGAGTTTTCAGTCAAGTCAACGATGACGTCAGATACAGAGGGCACGAGAAAAGTAAAACAGGTAAAACTGCGTCGCTCTGAGGTGAATGGTACGATATTGAGATTGCTTTCAAAATGAGTCCAATATTAAATCGGTGCTACGAAAACCTCCTGACAGATATAACAAATAGTTATTTTCCTTACATACCTACAACATGAATCAATCATAAAGCTTTCATAGCGTGAAGTGGGTAACGGAATAGGGTGTCTTCATATGAAATAGAAGTTTCTAAAGTATGCAAAGTAGCTGTCGACCTCTATCAACTATTGGAATAAAAGCGTCATATTTTATGAATCAATTTCAAGCTAAATTCCCAGCAAGCAAGCTTTGGATGTATAGAGCTGTGTAATAACATGCAGGTAGTGTGATACCTTGTCGAGCCTAGTTTACCTACCACCTACTACAGTGGCTTCAAACCTGAACCTACCAGCAATAATTCTAACACCTTTCACGTAGGTAGGTACCTACAACAATCCGTATCGATCCATTGACTCAAGGGAATTAATAATTATAGATGCTTCTGTGTACCTACATTAAAGCACAATCTCAAAAGCTAAAATTCTTTTTCCACACCAAAACTTTTAAAACTCAGGACTGCTAGCCCGCCTGTTCGATTTCCAAGTTTATTTCTACTGGATGGGCCAAAAGTTGGAGTAGGTTTTGAAATGTCATTAGCAGCAGGTGGAGGTGGTTATCAGTCAACAGTGTCAACACATTTCAAAAATTTGTTTTTTATATTGAGAAATGAACATGGGAACTTTGTTACGCTACGTGTGCAAAGTTATATCCATCAAAAATGCCATCCGCCTGCTTTTTCACAAAGACGAGTTTTTTGAGAGCATTTTTCATTTTCCGTCAGTGTTTGCTGCTGTACTGTCCAACTTTCTACGTGAATATTCTTCTTGGGCTTCTGGGTTGTTTGTGGCTTGGCTTGTGTTTGATTTTCACTGCGTTCTCGTAGAAGCTGTATCCCAGAGTCTATCAACAGCAGGGTAATGAGTTTGGTACAGGCCTCTTGGTTTAATGGCTACATTCATCTCATTGGTGTTTTTGCTGTAGAGGAATCAGTTTACAAGCTATTCAGAAAGAACCAAAAATTCTCAAAGATGACGGTCTTCGATTGGTCCAAAAAATTCCAAGCCTTGAACTTTCAGGAATTTCAGTATTGCTACAGATTTCACGTTGGGCTCTTTTATAATTGAGACGATCGTTTGAAAACACACACTGTTTATTACTGCGTACTACTATGAATACACACCAACTGTTATTTGTGCTTGGGTATATCGCTTGAACTTCGCCTTCCTATCAGCTCGTTATCGCTTTGGATTTGATACTGGCCTGTTGGCCGATCCATGGTGCTTATATATCTCCGACACGCAGTCAAATGCCCGAGACACATTGCACTGAGTCAACCCGACGATGTTCTCATCCTCAAGGTCATTTATAACTCCTTTTAACAATCGACGCACTGACGCACTGCCTGTTCAGTCGATTTCTCTTTCTGGAAACCAAATTGATTGCAGTTCAGAATGTTGATTTTGTAGAGGTAACTACTCACTCTATTCTTCAACAATCGTTCAAATATTTCACTGAAAACTAGGAGAATTGCAATTGCCGGCTGATGGCTGGTAGTTTTCAGCCAGTGTCATATCCCCTTTTCAAAAAATTGGCAGTATAGGTACTGCTAAGCTAGAACGACGTCAGTGGCTAGAACGAATCAGGGACTGTGCCTTCGTCAAGCATGAGTTATTGAGTACTGTAAGTGGTGCTCCCACAATATCAGTCGTGGCCTTGAGAATTTCGACAGTGATTGCGTAGGCATCTAGACATTTGGAATTTTTAGCAATGAAATCTACGGAGCACTTTGCTTCCGTTGAATGGTTCAAGAAAAAACGACTTTGCAGATGATTTAATTTTATGAATGACTTCATCTAACGACACACTTTTGAGTGCGGAATCATATCAATGGTAGCGGCTTTAGTTACATTCACAAAAAAATTCGTTGAAAGAATCCGCGGGCGCGAATATTGATGTAATTGCATGGTTTTCACTTTTTACCCTTATTGATCTAACTATTCATCAGTTTTCATGTCGCCTTTACCTTGTTATCAGATTCAAGTATAAAATCGTCAAACAACTTGGCTTTTTTTTGCAATAACAAGTTCGTTTTATACAATTTTTGTACTTCCTGACATGCGCTGACATCGGCCACATCCCCCTGAGACTCTATGCCTGAGGCTTCACTAACATGTCTAGACATGTCATTCTGTTTTTTGTGGTAAATTTAGCTCTTCGTTGTACCATTTGAAAAAATACTGCCTGAAAGTTCCTTCAACTAGAGAAACAACAAGCAGGTCAGCCCCCCCCCCCCCCCCCCCTACCAGAGATCCTCCTGACGGTCTCTTTTTCAGGATGTCGGGCATTATTGATCTCATTATTGTAATAATAAATTCCCTTTCCTTTCCTTTAGAAGATTCCTTAATTCGTCATTTTCTTTAACACACTTCTTTTATGCTGTTCTTCTAGCAGGTTTTTCGATTTCTGTTCCTGTCCTTGAATATTCTCAAGTTCTTCTTTGCCTTCTAGACGCTGTTCTTATTAAAGATCCTGTTGTTCATGTAGAAGATTCTTCAATCTTTTTTCCTGTTCTTCTAGAAGCTTTTTCAACTCTTCTTCCCCTTCCAGACGTTTCGTTTCCTGTTCCACTTTCTCTTCTACGCGTCCCGTTTTTTTGTTCCTGCACCATCGCCATGATGCTTGCCAAAGTGTTCTCATTTCCGTCTTTGACATGTTTCTCGTCTCCTGCATTTACAAATCAGTTTCAGAATGTTCCGAGCGCCTTGTTCTCGCAGACCGAATTACTTTCGATTATACCGCCTCTGACATCAAATGTTACAGAAAACTTTTATAATTGAGACGATCGTTTAGAAATAGACACTATTTATTACTGCGTACTGCTACAAATACACGTCAACAATTATTTGCAGTTGGATGTATCGCTTCAACTCTGAGTTTCTATTCGCTCCTTATCGCTTTGGATTTAATACTTGTCTGTTGGCCGATCTATCGTGCTCATATACCTTGGACTGTCATTCTAGAAATTTTTCACTGGCTCTCCAGCAATTCCACATCATCCACGGATTCCATCAAAAAATTCAAGAGAGAAAGGTAAACCGAGATTAAACGGATTTTTTTTCTGGTCAATGCCGATAGATTTATCATGTAAAGTACGTTAAATCGCGAGTATACCACCCTTTCGTTGATTACTCAGCGTGAAACCTGAATTAAGATTCATCAAATGACGGAGCCGCCTGGGCGTACAGAGGACTTTCAAGCCGCGGCATGTGGCTCAACGTATGGTCCGATAGTTTTGTGAAATTTTTTGGAAGCTAATAACTTTTTTTAGATAGTTTAAATTTTGTAACTTAATATTGCAAAAAACTAACATCATCTATAGCAATACCAAATTCATATTCAGCATATTGAAGATGGGCCATTATCTTTGATGGCTCTCAGTTTTCTTCTGCCATGTTCGATCATTCTCTGGACAACGACAGGATCAATTTCTCTGAGCTCCTGCCTCCCAATGTACCACAAGCTCGACCAATATAAGATTTTTTGTAACTATTGAGCAGGATAGTATACGACAAGAGATGGGAAGCTGCAAACGAAGACCAATTACGGCGTCGCATTTTTCAATAACATTAGAGAATTTCGCATTGAGGAAATTGATCCTGAGAATTGTGGAACATGTCAGATGAAAATTGAAATCCATCGAAGATTCCATTATCATTATCAATATGTTGAATATGAATTTGTTATTGTTATATATGATGTTAGTTATTGCAGTATCAAGTTCAAAAATAAAGACTATTCATAAAAAGTTATTAGCTTTAAACAACTTCCCAAAACTTTCGGATCATACGTTATGTCTCTTAAACAGTTCATTACTTTTGCGTAATTTCCCAGCGTCTTATAGAGCGGCGCCTCCGCCAATTGAGCAGATGTTTCTTTTATACCTATTGATGTCTCCACGTTCTTCTTTGCTAGTTCGCAAAGTCGCAAAGTTATTCAATGCCACAGTAGTCACTATTTGCACTTTGCAGTGATTGCAGAGATGTGAATTTTTATTATGTTTTGCTGAAGACTATAGGCTCTCCAGTAAAACGGATAAGACTATCATCCGAATTATTATCACAAAAAAAAAGAAAAAAAGAAGGGTGCTCCACCCTAGATGTCACGTTTTAGCAATTTGAGAAATGTGACATTTTTATATTTTAAATGAGAGATTATAGGCTTGTAAGAGAGCCGGAAATGGTTTTTGTCTGAATTGATTCCATGAAGATGAAAAATATTTGAAAAAAAAACTGAATACCAGAGGCTATAGATGGGTACCTACATTTCTTCACTTATTCAACAGGAGACCATGAATAATGGAAAACCGTTTTTCCCGAGGATTATTTCGTCGGAACAAGAAATATGTGAGTATACCTATTTATTTTTCAATTTTCACTCTGTATTCTAATTTGCATCAGCCATGCACAGTGTAAACTTTTGAAACATTAAACAGATGGGGATGAGCTTGCCGTGAAACAGAAAAAAAAACCTATTTGAGAAATACTTCCCACTTGAGCAAAAAATCTAATTCAAATGAACCTACTAGCCTATTACTCGGATCGGGAAGGTTAGATCCATAATCAATTGGTTCAATTTTGATAAAAAATATCAAGTACTCTCTCCCTCAACCCTCAATCTATGACAGTCAATATACGACCATTATGGATTTTCTCTTTTTTGTTTGTTTTGGAGATCGTTTTAGTGTTATATAAACAGTGTACTTAATCATTTCCACTAACTAGGTACTTACCCTACCCTCAACACAACTAAATATATAGCTATAGATATTTATTTTCATAAACTTCATCAACTTTCACGCTACGAGTAAGTCTGGCAGAAATGTCTCACGAGAAATGCAGTTCGGAATTTAATTTCAAAGAAAAATTTATGTCGCAATCAAGATTGCAATTACATCGTCGGGTGCTTAGGACTTACCTACCTTGGTAATTTTATTACAAAAAGAAAAACTTGCAGTGCCCAGAACACACTTTGGATTCCGCGGAGTGTTCTCTGGGACAAATCTTCGATCACCACGCCGTACTTGGACCCAAAACCCTCCGTCGTTCTCCCAAAATTATTACACGGAAAATCCATAAATGTCTATTGGGTATACCCCCCATTTGCCCCAAACGCTGGCAACCGCGATAAATAAGAACTTGATGTGGTGTGCATTATTGAGGTTTTCACATTGCAAAAACTGTGTTCGGCGTGCGATAACATGGAAAATACGCAAAACATTTCACCTAATAACGCAATTATTCCCGGGACATCAAAGAGCCTGCGGTTGCCTGCGTCATTCCAGCTTTGACCCGGCAGAGGTACCTAAATGTGTGTTGTTTTTCAGAGAGTCTGCCCTTAAGTCGAGCTCTAAGGACTTCCGACAACGCCGGTTCTCTTGACCCAGTTGTAAATAGCTCCTTCACATCCATTATTAAAGGATAGGCAATAAAACATTATCTAGACACACCGAGCGAGATGCATCAGAGATCAGAGACCCAGAGATATCAAGATTACTTTTCAGCTTTGCATTGCGCATCGCAAAAATGCTTTCAAGCCGATGAAATACGAGCAAGAGCAACTCCGCAAGGAAATGTTATCCCGGCGCTACACAATTCGGTGCTGTATGTAAATGAGGTAAACAAAGTTAAAGGCATCAATTTCATTGAATTTATACGATTCCTCTTCCACCAAAGGACATATTATGCCGGAACGAGGTGCTTTTATAGACGTGTTTGTATTCCTTGTCAATATTTAGCTTAATAGCTATAAAACGTTGAATCCGAAGCACTTTGTTGCCGCTACCTTATACCGGAAATTCTCCGCGCGCCTCTCCCATGGGAGGAGATCAAAAACAGCTTTGACCGTTTTTCGGGTGGGATAAGGTGAAAACGTGAAAAATTATATTGGAAACATCAGCTCAGGATTTACCCCTCACACGGTGTAGTATGCAGACATTCCGCCGCACGACTTTTATACGTGACGTCCCCGAACGGGATGACACGGACGACTCCCATTCAAACATCGGATGGAATTGAAATTGTTTGAATTTCGAATGGAAAGTCGACTTTTATTGGGTGGGAATTTGAAATCACGTTTCAATTTCCCGCAATGGCTTTGCCAGAATCACTGGATGGACAGCTCGTCGACCTGTCAAGTTATCTAGTTATATCGACAGGATTATTACCGACAAGGTAGAACTCAACTTACCTGCGGACATGTCACTTTATTAACAATATAATTCGACGACATCAAACTGGTCGACAGGACACTAACTTTACAGTCTTAAAAAAACACTAGGGAAAGTAAGGTCAAGAAATTTTTTTTGATTGTATACCTACCCTCGTACCTACCTAATCAAGTTAGGTCAACATATTCTCAATAAATAGCATCTATGTACCTTTATGAGTCGGTTTTGTTGAATTATTATTATTATTATTATTATTATTATTATTAATATTGAATTTTTATAAGGCCTTTAATTTACCTGGCGGAGTATCCTCAGGTAAGTTCAGCTCCTTTTAACAAAGTGTTACGAATTGCGAGATCTCGTGCGATTCCAATACATTCGAGAGCAACCGTGATGATCCTAGATCGTTATTCACGTAGGCGGAGATCGAGACGTGTGAATAGGCAGTAAACAGCTGCACAAATGGCGGAGGTGCAATTTTCCCGAGCATGCCGGCATATTATAACTAAGCGAATCTGATGGACATTTCCGATATGACGAGATAGTGAGTTGATCAAAGCGTTATGTAATTTTCGAACATATGTTTCAAGACTGTGTGGTCATATCTACACCTTGAGGCTCGAAGCACCTGCACGGCAATTTTTGAAGCATATGAAGTTGTTCAAGATAAAAAGTTATCTGTCTTTGATCATTTCTGCGGCCAAAGAATAAGCGTCTTTTTGATACGCTTTTAAGCTAAAAGCAACATATAAATTTACGTCTTGGAGTTCATCTTCATTCAAAGAGAAATGATCAACACCAGTTCAAAATCAAAATCAGTGGACGGCAGCTTTACTATTTCAAGACCACCTTCGATCAAGGTGGGTCATTTTTAATCTCACGGTATACTTTCTTCACGTCAAGGAAAGCTTTGTCTGTCAATCTCTGATCTGTATAGTTATGGCGGCTTTACAGAACTTCGTATGTCGCCGGCGACAATCCCCCGCTCCACTGTAGTCGAATAATTTGAACGACACGACGACAGAAACTCGTGTCGCGGGAATTATGGAGGGAGGTAGGGGAGTACCTACAGGCACTCAGGCAAATCGAATCCTATTGGCCAGCGACACTGTCGCCGGCGACATACGAAGTTCTGTAAAGCCACCATTAGGCGTGTTCTAGAAAAACGTCAACGCAACAATGCCACAAATTTAAAATGACAGTGAAACAGAGCCAATTTCCATGATGAAAGCTTGAGCTTTGAAATGGGTCAAAATCAGGTCTTTCGAAGAAGTACAAGAAATAATAGTTTCAGCAGAGACATGACAAGAAATGATCGTTACTATAGAAACAAAAGTGAACTTGTTATTATGTGTGATGTGCTGTTCCGAGATTTTGATGAAAATATGCTCATTTTAGAAGCACTGGATGCGGCTGATGAAACAGTAAGTGGGGTTTCTAATATTCAGGTGTGAGGGATATGATCAGGTTTTACCTCGAGTTTTACTTTTCTTTCATGATTGCCTCTTGAGGAAGACAAAGGGCGTGTCAAAAATTGTTCATAAAAAGCACTCTCCCATTATATCTTCTATGATGAGAATTGTGCGAATGAAACAAAATTTGGTACGCATACTTTGATAAGGGCGCTTGGTGCACTGTCACCGGCGGCAGAACTATTTCGTCCATAAGTTTTGTCCTTTGAGACGCGGTACCTACTGAAGACGTGAAATAACTTGAGGGTGCTATGGGCCACAGGAATGTAAGCTTTATATATGTTAAACAGGTGGGGATGAGCTAGCCATATAGCGCATGGCCAAATAAGCTAAAAAATCGCGTAGTGCGAAACAATACCGGGTGATCATTCGAAAACTATTCACCTGCAATAACTCTTGATTTCTATAGTGAATATTTCTTCAAGCAAGAACAGGCCAATTCTTATATCGAGGAGGACATCTGAAACATACATTGATAATTTTCTATCTTCGGCTCTCTCGCCCCTACTCATCTCAACTTCGATTTTTCAAATCACACCACCTACCTTGCGATGCATCGAACTGAAGAGAATAAAATTCTCTACCTATCTGAAAAAATATTTGAATTTTTTTTATCCTCACCCCCTTTCTCCCTGAAAATTCTCTGAGTGTCCCATTTAATATTCTGGACCCCTCAATTTTCTTCAATTTAGTCAGTGCCATCTTAGATAGCATCGAAGAAGAGAGTTTCCGGTAGAAAAAGTGCTACCCAAACTCACCCCTGTGGTCTACCCCACTCCAACTTCAAAATTTAACAAAACACCATACTTACTTTCTGATAGATCAAATTGAAAGTAACTAAATTTTCTTCCTGGAATCACTTTTTTTTTATTTTCAACCCCTTCCCCATTAAATTGGACATCTGGAGTGTTTTAGGAGAGAGACGGGGGAGCTTGAAAATTTTGAAAATATTTTGGAGCTGAATTTGGGCGGCACTTTTCCCACGAAAAATTTCTCTATTGATGCTGTACAGGATGACGTTGACTGCATTGAAGAGAAATGAGAAGTCAAGAATAATAAATTGGACACTCGGAGAATTTTAGGATGAAGGAATGTGAGGTTGAAAATTGTATGAAATATTCTCCATAAAGAAAATTTAATTCTGTTTGATTTGATGTATCGCAAAATAGGTGGTGCAAGCGGTACACGATTGTTGAAAAAAGGTGGCATTTGATGATACAAGCAAGCCACTTTGCATATTTGGTGTCTAGACCTATTAGAAAAATTTGATCCGCAGTTCATAAAAATTTATCCCTTAGGACCCGAGATTTGGGGAGGGGGAGGGGGAGGGAATACTATAAAAAAATACAAAACTTTCTCTTCCAAACCTGCTGAGGCGTATTTAGTGTCAAAACTATATAACTCAAACCCTCTCGATACAATGACAATTACTCATGTGTTGGGTATCGATTCTTAGGTTTTCGTTGTCGCTGAAGACGTATGAAATGGAACAAGAACGATTGGGTACACCTCGCACCTATATGGTCTATCTATAGGCCCAGAAGTCAAGCAAGCGAGAAAAATCCTACAAATTTTCGAAAATAGAAGTGGAATAATGTGAAATAGCTTCAATATTCACTTGGTGATGATGCTGTACCAGCTGTTCTATGTAAAATTCATGATGTTCACCTGTGAGCTGTCCAAGATCCAAAATATGACGCCTATTTAAAACACAGGGGAATAATTTATCGTGATTTTCTTTAGGAAGCTTCTATATACGTGTCATTAGCTAAGCACATGTTGTTCATCAGTGAACAGCGACCAAGAAAGTTCCTTACACTCATGGTGGTCTCTTGCATCGTTCAAAAGATATCCGTCGCGGAACTGTTTCGGAACCGTTTTTGGACAATAGATTGAATACTTGAATAGGAGGAAAAACTTTGCATGTATAATTGAAATAACCGACCTAAAGATATTTGTGTTGTTTTATGGTTTAGATTGCGTGATCTGTCATTCCTTGTATATGGAGCGTCATAAATCCAAGATGTCCGCCGCTGTAGGGTTATTCAGAAAATTCCATGCTAACTTTGTCCAAAAGCGGAGGGGGGAAAAAAAAACTCAGAATGAAAGCTCTACAAACGATAGGTTTAATGCATTTGGCCCAAAGCGCAAAATATCCAAAATACAAAAGATCCAAAACACAAAATATCTAAATTAAGTACAAAAGTTCCAAAATACAAAAATCGACATTACATAAGAGCTTAAAGTCGAAAGATCTATAGTACAATTTGTACAATGTGGATAAATGTCAAAAATATGAATGGTTTTGAGTTTCTTACCTTTTCTTCAAGTCCACCAGATGGGAAAGTTGCTTTTTTTTGACTTACCAGTTGAGGAGTTGGCTTTTGACTCAAGTTGCCTCCTTTCCAAACCTACCATAATGAGTTGGTTTTTGACTCAGATTTCTCCTTCTTTCAAGACCCACCAGATGAAAATTGCTCAATGATTCAGGTTTCCTCTATCTTTCAGACCCTCTAGATATGTCTGGACTCTAGAGTCGTCGACTAAGTCTTGCTTAGTAAGTTTAAATAAAAAGACCATACCGAGTCAAAAAGCAGCTCCTTATCTGGTGGACTTAACACAAACGGAGGAAACTCAAGTCAAAAAGCAATTCCTGATCCAGTGGATCTGAAAAGAAGGAGAAAACTTGTGACCCTTTATATTTTTTTGGTGGTTTGTTTCTATATTTTGGACCTTTTGTATTTTAGATATTTTGGATCAAACGCATTAGATATTTTTTTGGAATTTTTGTAATTAGATCTTTTTGCCGCCACTCCATTTCTTCCTGTTTTCTGCAACAGTGCAACCTTATTGGATAAAACGGTAGCAGAGCGAAAGATTTTTTCATTAGTTTTATCATGTAGGTGTCATTTTTCAATTTAAATTTCATGTACATTTGCTTCAGGTACTTGTATCTCTCAAATTATTGAAGAAATAAAAATGTGAAGAACTCTTCAGAAATATATAAGTAAGTACAGGTGCGGTAAATATTTATCATTTATCCAAATCCAACAATAAAGTTGGTATGAGATTTTTAAACTTGCAGCGGTGGACATCTTGGATTTATGACCCTCCATGCATAGACCAGGAATGACAAATCAGGCAAAATACATCATAAGACATGATTGCATGGAACAGACAAAATATATTTAGGTCGGTTATTTCAATTCTACTTGCAAACCTTTTCCTCCTATTCAAGTATTCACTCTATTGTCCATAAACGGTCTCGAAACAGTTTCACGGCGGATATCTTTTGAACGATGCAAGATATTATCAATAGTGTGAGGAACTTTCTTGGTCGCTGTTCACTGATGAACAACATGTGCTTAGCTAGTGACACGTAGAAGCTCCCTAAAGAAATTCACGACAAATTATTCCCCTGCGTGTTTTAAATGGGCGCCATTTTAGATTTTTGACAGCTCACAGGTGAACATCATGAATTTCACATAGAACAGCTGGTACAGCATCATCACCAAGTACAGATTGAAGCTATTTCACATTATTATTCCACTTCTATTTTCGAAAATTTGTAGGATTTTTCTCGCTTGCCTGAAAAACTTCTGGGCCCATAGGTAGACCATTTTTGTTTCATCTCATACGTCTCCAGCGACTCCGAAAACCTAAGAATCGATACCCAACATATGAGTGCTTGACACTCACTTTGTAATTTTGACCTTCAGCTCCAATTTTCAAAAATGACGTCCTAACTTGACGTCCGGTGACCGCACGAGAGTTTTGACATTGTCATTGTATCGAGGAGGTTTGAGTTATATAGTTTGTTTTTTTTTATAGTATTCCCTCCCCCTCCCCAAATCTCGGGTCCTAAGGGATGAATTTTTAGGAACTGCGGGTCAAATTTTTCTAATGGGTCTAGACAACATATGCAAAGTGGCTTGCTTGTATCATCAAATACCATGAAATTTCAAAATTGGGGTGGGTGGGACGAAAGGGCTACAGATAGAAATTCGCCAATGTATGTTTGAGATGTCCCCCTCGATATAGAAATCGACTTGTTTTTGCTCAAAGGAATCTTTAGGAATCGAGAGTGATTGCAGGTGGATAGTTGTCAAATGATTACCCGGTAGGTATAGGTACTGTATACTTACTATAAAAACTGTAAACGTGTTTGCGAGAGAGACATGAGCCCCATAAACTGGTCTGTTGTGTTTTCGTAAGGTACCTAATAAAAAGTGGGTAGAAGTTACTTTTAAAATATAAAACGTTGAAGCTCATCAAGTCATCACACTCATCGCAGGTAGGTATACCTAGGTATATTGTTGTATTCCTATTTACGACGAATACTTTCATATGTACTCAAGAGTTGAACAAAACAGAACTGCACAAAAAAAAGCACCACGCTAGCTCTTGTGACATGGAAATTCCAACGGCTTTTCCGACTCGCGAGTTACCCGACGAAGTTCCACTTCCACATTGTTTTGTTACTCTCTTTAATAATTCCATGTTTTGTGTTTGAAGCCCGTGTACCTACTATCGCTTCGGAAAATTCAATATTTTCACGGCAATCATATATTATTTCCCCAGATGGAACATAGCGGAAATACCGAAGAAGCTTTTGAAGTCGCGTTTTTTCCAAATACTTTTTTCATTTTCTTTCATCTCATCCCGGAGCGTTGGGAGATGATTTTTTTTAGGTACGTGTAGGTGTGTAATGTACAATGCGGGTACCTGCCGGATTATAAGCTTCACATTCACGTGGAATATTACGTTGCTAAAGCAGAATAATTTCAGTCATATTCAATTTCATATCCGCTTATATGAGATTTCGGTACCTACGTATAGAGGTTACCTAATGCCGAGCCTAATGCTATCTGGTGAGCTTTGCTCCATTCATGAAAGTTATCCACTACCAGCCCACTTAAGTTCATTCAGCAGACTTTGATCAATATCTACTGAATTTGGAATGTACAGGTGTTTGTATTTAGGAAAACTGATAGAAAATGTAGGTAGGTACCTATAGGAAAAATTCCTGAAACGTTTCCATAGACAGGACACTAATTATAACAACGTCAATATTTCGAAAAACATTAAAACAACAATAACAGTTCACTGACGATATCATGATTACTAGACAATAACAAATAAACTGATAATATACCAAATTAATAGGGTAATCCCGAGGATTCACTTTGTGCAGGTGGTTTTATGAAATTATGGGTACTGAGCCTTGTTTATAGTGACGAGAGCCAGGTTTGTCATGCACTGACTTTAATTAAAGCTACTAACTCAATTGCAGGTGGAATCTAATAATGTGCCATACGCCAATTAACTAATTAAAATTTCGTTTGGTCGTACATGTGGGGAGAGGGAGAATAAAAATCGAACAGGTGGCCACGAGGTTGCTGAAACAACCGGGAATTGCGGGTCAGTAAGACTTGAGGTAAAACAAAACGGCCGTGGCGTGTAGTTTTAAATAATAAATTCGAAAAGAACAACAAACAGTACATACCACTCATACGGAGAAGTCTATCATCAAGTTATTAGCAGCAGAAGGAACGGTTGCCGGTCACGAGCGAAAAGTCAAAAACTACTTAGGTAGTCCCGAGAAGAATAATAATTTTTGGAAAGATTTTGGGGACATGCCAAATGGGTGATGGTCGCATTTTTTTCATCCGGAAAAAAATTGTACCGGCGGTTTTTCGAGTCATGAATAATTCCTGCGGTATGTTTCTGGAGATCGTTCTTTTCTGGATTGGAGACCGACGATGGGGAGGCGACGGAGCTGCGACGCTCGGCGTCGGTCGGAAGCGTCTGAAGCGCCCATTTAAGACCAGCGCGACCAGACACCACCTCCACCGCAATTTTCCCCCACTCGGGGCCAAAATCGATGGGAGTAGCGCGGATATAGAGTACTCCGATGAAAACATCCCTCGTTATCTTCAAAATTTCACCAATTGTGCCTGTAAGAAGTCATGAAAAAATTAGACATGAAAACTAAACGCTTTCAAAACGAGATCAAGAAAAAAGCAAATCATTGCGATTAAATTCTGGCAGTTTAACGAACCAGTTGAGAACTTCTTCAAGTTTTGTTCTGCAACGGGGAAGTGTGCCTGCGACATCAGACGAATATTAGGTGTATCAATTATGTATGAGAAGATGTCAAGATGCATCCATATAAACTGCATAAACTATCCTCAAAACTATTTGATGTACAACACGTCAACTCATTATTATAGTATGAAAGGAAGTGGATTATAATTTATAATACATATCAAATTTAATACAACATTGTACATTTAATAACAATATCCGTTGGGTCCCGTATAAATTGGGCAAAAATTTTAATGTAAACTGCTCAACAACTGGAAGGACGGTATCGAAAATTTTGCCCCATTTTAAAATGACGTTATACTTTGGATTGACACAACTGATTTGGAATTTGTTTTCACAGTTTTTTTTTTAGAATCATTTTTCAGCAGTCCATCCCATTGACGAGATTTTGTTCTTATTTTCAATTACTTTTATTACAGGGTGGAATGTAAAGCATTTTAAAATTGTGCTGAGTTCCACCGATCCTGGTTTTTGTGTTTTTAGCGCATTTTCCATCTTGATGAAAATCGCTATTGCAACCGCTTTGTCCGTCCGTCCATCCGTCCGTCCGTCCGTCCGTTCCTCGAACTCCTCCCAAACTAGACGACCTAGCTTTCTAATTTTTTCGCTGTTACATAGCTGCCACTCCCAAAGGAGGGCTAGGCTATATTGGATGTCTATATTGCGCCGCCAACCTAGAGAAAACCGCCCCCGATAAACTTGAAATAACATAATATTGCACTTTCTACCAGACCTGATGCTCTGGTGTTCTCATTTTTTGAATAATACAAAGTTGCCACTTATAAACGTAAGCCAAGAAACATTCCGTCTTCAATATGCGCCGCCGACATGAAAAAACTGCTAAAAACCGCCCCCAATCACTTTAAAATGAAAAACATAAACCCGAAGACATAGCGATCTGATTCTATCGGTATATAAATAGCTGACTAAAAATGGGAAAGGATAGGCTACTTTTGGTTAGTCGCCGCCCCCAGACTCCGCCCCCAAACGATAAAAAGTGCAACTTTCACAAATGTTACTGATTGAGATGTTCCCTTAAACATTTAGGAACTGTCAACTCAAATTGTGCAACATTTGCTCAGCCGAACGCTGCCGCTCCCACACGCCGCCCCCAAAGTAAGAGATAAATGAAAAACATGAACCCGAAGACATAGCGATCCAAGTTTTTCGCTATATGGATAGCTGACTAAAAATGGAGAAGAATAGGCTACTTTTGATATGGCGCCGCCTCCAGCTTCCGCCCCCAGAAGAAAATAAGTGCGACTTTCAACAATTTTCACTGATTTAGCTAATAATGTTACCTCGAACATTCAGAAACTCTTGACTCAAAATGTGCAAGAATTTCTTTGCCAAACTCTGCCGCTCCCACACGCCGCCCCCAAAGTGAGAGATAAATGTAAAACATGAACCTTAAGACACAGCGATCTAATTCTTTCACTATATTGATAGCTGACTGAAATTGGAAAAAGATAGGCCACTTTTAATAAACCGCCGCCTCCAGCTGCCGCCTCCAAACAAAAAAAATGCAACTTCCACAATTTTCACTGATTGTCATATTTCCCTTCATTTAGAAACTCCCAACTCAAACTGTGCAACAGTCACTTTGCCGAATGCTGCCGCCCCCACACGCTTCCCTTAAAGTGAGAGATGAATGAAAAACATAAACCCGAAGACATAACGATCTAATTCTTTCGCTATATGGATAGCTTACTAAAAATGAGAGAGAATAGGCTACTTTTGATATGGCGCCGCCTCCAACTTCCACCCCCAAAAGAAAAAAAGTGCAACTTCCAATAATTTCCACTGATTTACATTTCAATGTTACCTCAAACATTCAGAAACTCCAAACTCAAACTGTGGAAGAACTTCTTTGCCAAACTCTGCCGCTCCCACACGCCGCCCCCAAAGTAAAAGATGAATGTAAAACATAACCCTGAAGACATAGCGATCTAATTGTTCCGCTATAAAGATAGCTGACTAAAAATGGGGAGAGATAGGCCACTTTTGATTAGTCGCCGCCTCCAGCTCCCGCCCCCGAACAAAAAAATGCAACTTCCACAATTTTCACTGAATGTCATATTTCCTTAAACATTTAGAAACTCCTAACTCAAACTGTGCAACAGTTACTTTGTCGAATGGTGCCACCCCCACACACTGCCCTCAAATGGAAAACATGAACCCGAAGACATAGCGATCTATATAGTTCTTTCGCTATATGGATAGCCGACTAAAAATGGGAAAGAATAGACTACTGTAGATTAGTCGCCGCTCCCATCTCCCCCCCTCAAACAAAAAAATATTGATGAGTGAAAGAATTTTCATTCAAATCTATTTCATTGGCAAGTACCCCATTCTGATAACAAAATATCACAATGACTTTCGAATGAAGAAAGTGGGCAAGGAATGGTGTTTCTCCTTCAATCAAATTTCTTTACGTTCACAATATGCCTCTTTGAGAAAATGCGCTACTGAGACTCACGCACGTGAAGGCATACTCACTTGTTTTTTTAATTCTAATGAATTTTCCATAAAGCCTGATTAGCCTGATTTCCGGATCAGGAGTCTAACAATGAAGATATGATTTTTTCACTTTTCCGACCCATCACTCAACGAGGAGAGAAATCACTGTGAACGCGCTAAAAATTGTTCTTGAGATTTCGACGGATATATCCGTTTTGAGGTCCTGTATGACAAATAAGACCAAATTCAACGTGTGGATCCATTTTTAAAATCGACACGTATTCGATTTCTCGACAATAAATTTTTCAAAATGGAATTTGCACATTTCGTGAATTTGAAAAAACTGGAGCACAAACTTTGACATGCAGTGAGCCCCACGAAATATTCATTTTAGGTGCAGACATACTATGAATGAAAGTTGGAGAGAAGTTGAATTTATTTTTGGTAGAAACATTTTCGAAATCGCACCCACTGTTTTTGAGTTTTCCTTGAAATTAATTATGTATAAGATTAAATTTCTTTTCAATCGAGAGGTAACTGTATCTGTATCTTAAACATCTTTCTGTAATTTTTTTTCCAATTTCCCGATAATTTCCCTGTTGAAAATGTAAAACCGGCCTGCATGGGTTATCGCGATCGGACTTGAATGATTGAGCAAACCTCAAATCTTTTTCCGAATCATCTTATTGTAAAAATCGTCAATTAGGGCTTCACTTCAAGCTCCATCATTCAAGTCCGGTCTTGATAACCTAGGCCGGTTTCACATTTTCAACAGGGAAATTCTCGGGAAATTGGAAAAGAAATTGTTGAAAATTTTCAAGATACCTCTTAATTCAAAAGAAATTGGTAGAAATCTGTTCACGGGATAAAAAGTTGCAAAATTTGTAGTTTTTCCAGAGAGGAAAACTTCGAAAACCGTGGTTCCGATCTCAAAAATGATTCTACCAAAAACTAATTCAATTTTTTCTCCAATTTTCATTCATAGCATGTCTCCACCTAAAATGATAGTATCTACCGAGGTATCTACTTATTTCGAAGGGCTCACCGCATGTCGAAGTTTACACTGCAGTATTTTCAAATTCACGGAATGTGCAAATTCCATTTTGGAAAAAATTACCATCGGGAAACCGAAACTGTGTCGATTTTGGAAATGGGTCTACACATTGGAAATGGTCTTGATCGTCATAGTGGACCTCAAAACGGATATATGTATGTATACTTACGTCGAAATCTCGAGAACAATTTTTAGCGCATTCACAATACCTCTCGTCCTCGTTGATGGGTGGTGGGTCGGGAATGTAAAAAAATCTATAGTACTATAGTATCCATCAGAAAGCTATGAAAAATTTTCTTCCAAACTCCCTTCGAGCGGGAGGTTGGAACTAGGGTCGGTATTTTCATATCAGAAAACTGCCGGGTATCCCTAAACTGGAAGGCAAGTTCACTAGAGATGAACTTGGCCCTGGAAATACCGGCCCTTAGAGAGAATGATTGGAAATAATTTGCATAAAATTGAATATTGTGTTTTGAAATTTAAATTTTCCGGGAAAACTTCAAATCTTTTCCCAAATCCTCTTATTGTAAAAATCGTCGATTATAGCTTATCACTTTGAACTCCATTATTTAGTGCGGTCTCTAAAATCCAGGCCAGTTTCACATTTTCAACCGGAAAATTCCCGGGAAATTGGAAAAAATGTTGGAAAATTTTCAAGAACTAGTTATCTCTTGTTCAAAACAATTGGTGAAAATCTGTCCACGGGATAAAAAGTTGGAAAATTTGTAGTTTTTCCAGAGAGGAAAACTCGAAAACCGTTGATCCGATTTCGAAATTTTTTCCTGCAAAAATAACTCAATCTTTTCTCCAACTTTCAATCCAAGCATGTCTGCAGCTGAAATGAATATTTCGTGGAGCCCACCCCACCGCATGTCAAAGTTTGCACTGCAGAGTTTTCTAAATCTCACGGAATGTGCCAATTTCATTTAAAAAAAATTACCGTCGGAAAACCAGAACCGGTTTGATTTTGAAAATGGATCTAGACGACGCCCAATCCAATCTTCTTCCAATATCAGTTGGAATTTTTTGAGAAAAGTCCATCCCCGAGCAGGAATGAGTTTTTGAGTGGAGTACTGCATCAAAAGCGAGTCGTCCTGGTCAAATAACACCGGTAACGGCTGGGATTTTTTTTTTAAATCCACAACGTCTGACTGGAAAATGGTGGAAAAGTGCAACTGCAGCTTTGATTTGACAATTTTGTTGTGTTGCTTCCTGCCAAATTTGGTTCCAATCCATCGGATAGATTTTGAATAATTAAATGCGTCCTGTCCAATCCTGCAGGAGGAACCTCTATGATATGGACCACTAACATTGCCCTGTACCGATCACTATTTTTTCATTATTATGTTCATCATGTGTTCTTATTGTTGTTACATCATCATTTTATTTATGTCGTTTATCTTCACATTGCTATAAAATGTATATATCAAAGCAATCAACTTTTATCAATCTAAAAAAAAAATCGGTTGTGTCATATGAGAATTGTTTTTCATTTCTAATATTAATTCAAAGGAGAAGTCTCCAGGAGGAGGTGAATTTTGGCTCTTTTTGAAAATATCAAACTTGTCTTATGGACCGAGAGCCCCAAAAACTTTGTCTTATGACCCGATTTTTGATTGAAGGGATGTTCCCACACAAAAGCCTGTTGGTTTCATTCTCGGTTTCATTCATGTGTATAGGCTGTCTGATTTCTACATGATTCTAGTGGGCTGCGATTCAGGCCGCGATCGGCCGATGGCGATCAGAAACACAGCCCATTTGAATCATGTAGAAATCAGACAGCCTATACCTACCTCATGACGTGAATTTTGGTCATTTTTCGAAAATTGACAAGCCTATACCAGCCTAAAGCCCCCGGTCTGACATGTAAGACAAAGAAATTTTCAACAACCTTATCAACGCACATTAGACCTACAGGGTTAAAAGTACCTTATGACGTAAGTTTTGAGGCACCAGCTCCATGAGAATAGAACTAATTTTGAGGAAAATCGAGCCAGAAATGAGTTTTTTATGCGCGCACCCAGGTTTAACCCTTAACTTTCCGCCATCTTGGATTTAAGGGGGGCTGAATTCTCGAAAATCTCGAATCCTTCACATCACTAGTTACGGTTCAAACCGTCTTCAAATAGAGCTTTTATTTGCCTTAACATGTGTTCTGATTTTAGTGGGAGCGGTACGCAAAAGCATACCGCATTTTGGAGTGCAGTAACGAGATTTTGCATGGGCGTACTTTATACCAAGACAAGCGATTTGACCCGCAGCACTCAATATTTCGTCCCTTAGGGAGCCAATGGGGGCCCTCCAAATTTTCAAGATGCAAGAACTTTCACAAAATGATCATTAAATATCGTCATGTATGTCATAAGTGAAGCTTACGGGTCTATTGAAAATGTTTTCATCAAATGTCGTCGTGTCCGATTCATTCTTCACATTTGAAAAAAAAAATCTTACGCAGAGGTCAAAAAAACTGTTTTTATTTTTTCTGCTGTGCAAGGAAACGATAAATTCATATGTTTTGTTGCGTTCCCTACTAAATCGCGTTCCGTAAGCCCAAATATGAAGACAATTTTTTCGCAATATCATTTTCCCAAGAAGAGGTGACCTCTTCAGTACACTTTTTTCAACAGCATTTTTTTCAATGTTCCTAGTGGATAAGACTGTCAATTTTCGCAGATATGAGAAGCTTGAACTCTTTTCTTAGTAATTTTCATGCAACATGGCTTCAAAACACACAAGAGAGCCCTAAAACTTTTTTTTTCTGCTGGGCCGTCAAATTTTTGGCATGTTGATTTTGTAGTAGGGGAGACCCGCAAATAAATGAGATCTAGTCTAGGCGAATGAAATCTACCGGAAAATATACCTACTTACACCTAACGACTCTGCATTTTGTTGTACTGCAATAAAACACGGCATGGAAAATTATTTTCTGTTGAAACCAAATCGCCTGCGCCTGCAGCCTGGATTGAATACTGGTCCGCGTCTCTCCTACTATAAAATCAAAATATCGTAAGTTGGACGGCCCAGCAGAAAAAAAAATTTTTTGGGCTCCCTTTGGCGTTTTAGAGTCATGTTGCTTCGCAACTACCAGGAAAAGAGTTCGAGGTCTCCATTCCTGCAAACATTACGAGTGATATCCAGTGGAGACATAGAAAGAAATGCTCTTGGAAAAGAGGTACTGAAGAGGTCACCACTTCTTTGAAAAATACCATTACAAGAAAAATTTCTTTATAATTAGGTTCAGGGAATGCGATTTAGTTGGGAACGCAACAAAACATATGAATTTATCGTCTCCTTGCATAGAAGAAAAAATAAAAACAGTTTTTTTGACCTCTGCCGAAGAAGTTTTTTTTCAAGTGTGAAGAATGAATTGGACACAACGACAATTGATGAAAATATTTTCAATAGACCCGTAAGCTTCACTTATGACATACATGACGATACTCAATGATCGTCATGTGAAAGTTTTTGCATCTTGAAAATTTGGAGGGCCCCCATTGGCCCCCTAAGGGACAAAATATCGAGTGCTGCGGGTCAAATCGCTTGTCTTGGTATAAAGTATGCCCATACCAAATCTCGTTACTGTACTCCAAAATGCAGTATCGATGTGTTTTTAGGTGTGTACCGCTTGCACTATTTCCATTTTTCAACGGCCCAAAATCCGGTCTTCAATAATGGAGAATATACCTAAGTTTTTGTTGGAATTTTTAAGATTTTTGTAAGTATCTTTAAGCAGCGTTCATACCTAATGACTGTTAACTTAAACTTATTCCGTAACCGTAAAACTTCGACAGTTGAAAATCAATGGATTCACAATGGGATGTTAACTTATAATCCAGGCCCTAGCAGTACTTCTGTAGGAAAAACGATGTAATCAAAATTTTCTTTTTGGAATCGTTAGAGGATCATCCCAGGACAAACAATCACTCGGGTGCTTTCGCGATTTCCGGTACATTTTCCAGTAATATCGCATCAAAGTTGGCGGCTGGTCAATTCTTCAGTTCGCTGATATTTCCTGGAGTTTTTGCGATTTTTTTCAAATAAAAGTACTAATCTACCCAAAAAACAATTCCGGATCGAATGGTGCTGTCAGATTTTGAGTACTTACGTTATACCGGGTGAAAAAAAAATAAAACAAGTTTTATAATTTTTCTCCAACTTTTTAGTTTCTTGGCCGATTTTCACAAACTTTATGTCAAAAGCTCGCTTACTAAATCGTCTACTGAAATCAATTGTCATCATAGCCAAATTATCAAAAATCAAGATGGCGGCGGCGAACCCAAATTAAAATGTGTCGTATTTCGAGAGTTTTTTTTTGATTTCTAAACTTCGTAAAGAACGACACTGATGGTGGATTCTGGAAGATTCAGCTATCCTCTGCAATTTGGGACTAGATTTACTTGATTCGCACATTCCACTGTGAAAATATAGTGAATTAAAGGAAGGTCCACTTGTAATTTTTTTCAAATTCACAATAAACCAGCAGTTTAAAAACCTCCCGCGAATCCTTATTTCTGAAGCAATTTCTACACACTTGGTAGTGATCGTAAGCTGTGTGCATAGGCTACAAATACCGTGTTGGTGCGTGGCCGAAGTTTCGAAATTTTGGATGATAGATGACGTAAATGGTGGAGGTGCGCATGTCAATTATCGAATATTCTACTTTTTGTTCTCACATGTTCTGAACGAAATTTCTATAAATGGTTGGCTTGATGGTCAGCTGGATAAACACGCAACGAGAGTCAAATGTTGAAAGATTCGAATTGTGAGATTTTCAAATAGACGACTTTACTTCTTTGGAGAAAATAAAACGGTTCTATCCGTTGGTCTTGGAATTTAAAATCGATCTAGGATCTGTTAAAATCGCAAATAGCGAACAAAAAAGAAAGCCAGCCGGATTTTTGTATATAAGCTCAGTTAGGAATGTAGTTTAACATACTCAAAGTTCTCAAGAATCCGGTGTGAGCTTCGGCCGTTGTGGCCTCGAGAAGAACTTGAGGATCAGTTTTTCGCGTATATCTCGTGAACAATGGCACTTGGGAAGCACGTGCTTGGGAAGAAATTGTTGAAAATTTTATTGTCTATAAGAAAGGTCTTTACACGTTTCATCGTCAGTCCACTCTTTCTTCGTCAAAACACAAGAAAATTAAAATAATCCAGAAGCTCGATGCTGAAGACTGTATGGACCTTGAGTTTTATGATGGCGAAGTGCCACCTCGTAGAGGTGTTGGTTGCTCCACTATTTCTTGATTGAAACTTGAAGCCATCAATACGAACTATACCGGCGGCATATACAGGGTGACATAAAAATAAAAAGTTGAACATTTGTTCCTCAAGAACCAGAATAGGTAAAGACATGTAAATGGCCATAAATAATTCTGATTTCATGGTCATGAACTCGTCGTGAACTTGAATCAGATATCTTGAGCCGTTCTTGAAATATCTGCAAAAGACTGAAGTTGTTTCCGAAAAAAATAATTTTTTCATCTACTCATCAGAAAAAAAGTTGACTGTGTTTTTTCTTGAAGTAGTTGGCCTAGAAAGTGTTTTCCACTATCATTTCATTTTGAATGTAATTTATCATTGTTTCGATTCAAAACACCAAGTCTCGATTCAATCTCTGAAGAGTTACTGATAGACGGAAAACTAGTTTTTTTTCGTAACGACTTCAGTCTTCTGAAGATATGTCAGAAACGGCTCAACATATTTGATCCAAGTTTACGACGACTTCATGACCATGAAATTAGAAATATTTTTGGCGGTTTATATGTCTTCACCTATTTTGGTTCTTGAGGTACGTTTCTTCAACTTCTTATTTTTATTTCACCCTGTATATGCCGCCGGCATAGTTGGTATTGATGGCAAATAGTTACAGTCAAAACAGAATAGATCGAACAACACCTCTACCAAGTGGCACCCCGCCATCATAAAACTCAAGGTCCTGATACAGTCTTCAGCATCGAGCATCTGGATTATTTTAATTTTCTTGTGTTTTGACGAAGAAAGAGTGGACTGACGATGGAACGTGTAAGAACCTTTCTTATAGACAATAAAATTTTCAACAATTTCTTCCCAAGCACGTTCTTCCCAAGTGCCATTGTTCACGAGATATACGCGAAAAACTGATCCTCAAGTTCTTCTCGAGGCCACAACGGCCGAAGCTCACACCGGATTCTTGAGAACTTTGACTATGTTAAACTACATGCTTAACTGAGCGTATATACAAAAATCGGCTGGCTTTCATTCTTGTTAGCTATTTGCGATTTTTGCAGCTAAAATTCCTGGACCAACGGATAGAACCGTTTTATTTTCTCCAAAGAAGTAGAGCGTCTATTTGAAAGTTTCACATTTCGACTCTTTCAACATTTGACTCTCGTTGTGTGTTCATCCAGCTGACCATTAAGCCAATCATTTATAGAAATTTCGTTCAGAACATGTGGGAACAAAAAATAGAATATTCGATATTTGACATGCGCACCTCCACCATTTACGTCATCTATCATCTGAAATTTCGAAACTTCGGCCATGCACCAACACGGTATTTGTAGCCTATGCATACAGCTCACGATCACTACCAAGTGTGTAGAAATTGCTTCAGAAATAAGGATTCGCCGGAGGTTTTTAAACTGCTGATTTATTGTGAGTGTGGAAAAAATTACAAGTGGACCTTCCTTTAATTTACTATATTTTCACAGTGGAATGTGCGAATCAAGTAAATCTAGTCCCAAATTGCAGAAGAAAGCTAAATCTTCCAGAATCCACCATCAGTGTCGTTCTTCACGAAGTTGAGAAATCAAAAAAAATTCTCGAAATACGACATATTTTTATTTGGGTTCGTCGCCGCCATCTTGATTTTTGATAATTTGGCTATATTGACAAATGATTTCAGTAGACGATTTAGTCAGCGAGCTTTTGACACAAAGTTTGTCTAAATCGGCCAAGAAACTAAAAAGTTGGAAAAAAATTATTAAACTCGTTTTATTTTTTTTTCACCCGGTATAACGTAAGTACTCAAAATCTGACAGCACCATTCGATCCGGTATTGTTTTTTGGGTAGATTAGTACTTTTATTTGAAAAAAATCGCAAAAACTCCAAGAAATATCAGCGAACTGAAGAATTGACCAGCCGCCAACTTTGATGCGATATTGCTGGAAAATGTACCAAAAATCGCGAAAGCACCCGAGTGATTATTTGTCCTGGGATGATCCTCTAACGATTCCAAAAAGAAAATTTTGATTACATCGTTTTTCCTACAGAAGTACTGCTAGTGACAGGACTATTATGCCGTTATGCCGTTCTGTCAAACTTGCATTCCCTGTCGGAAATTTCAGATAAAATCATATAAAAAAGAATCATATAGAATTCTATATGCTTTCTAAATGTTCTGTATTCGGTTTTTGAAGCAGTAGTTTGCAGATAAAAAACATATAGAATTTTATCTGCAAAAACTTACAGGATTAGGCAAAATAGCTTATAGGCAGTGGCGCCGAACTTTTGAAAAGTTACTATGGCGAAGAAAATTTCAGACCCCCCCCCCTTATTGCCACGCTACGGTCGGGCCGGTGGGCCTACCTAAGAGTCCCTTATGCAGTTAGCACTGCAAGCGAAATTTTTTCGGAATAATAATAATAATAACATTAACAATAATAAGCAAAAAAGAAGGGGTAATTTTTTCCATCGATTTTTACTCCATATTATTGAGCATAAAAAGTTTAGCTGACGTACTAAATTTTGTCAATTTGTCCCAACTAGTCTGGGGAGTAATCAATGAAATCCATCTTCAGGGGCACACATTCAGGGCCCCTTATGAAGCATTCTTCGGCCTATGTTTATTGATGCTTTTTTCTAATTTTTGGTCGTGAAATCGGCTGGCAAAGTATTGACGCCTAATTATGAGACACCCAGAAATTGATTTACAAGTACAGGGTAAGATCCATCGAGATTCCCCCTGTTAGAATTTTTCCCGTTGGAATAAATTGGTGGAGAAAGAAATTTTTCCCAACCATTATTTCCAAATTTGGACACCAAAACTTTTTGTATCTTATAGTATACCTACAAAGTGTTCCAAAAAAACTTCCAACTTTTCTTGACACCTTGTATCTAAATATTTAAAATGATGCGGCTTTTTCTTCATCCAGATAGTTAATTTGATATCTGAATAAGATCATATACAGGGTGTTCACTTCTACACTAACTTCTCACCCCAGATTTCTCCCTCCTTATTTTTTTCAAGAAAAACGCCATGACATGTAGATTTTTATCGATGAGAATTCGACAATACGTGTCCTAGAATATGTTCCCCTCAAAATAAAAATCGACCTGTTCCGGCATTTTTCTTGAAAAAAATTGGCGGGAGAAAAAGGAATGAGAAATCTGGGGTGGGAATTGTGGAAATGAACACCCTGTATATGATGCTATACAAATATCAAAATATATATTTGGACTCTGAAGAAAAAGCCGCATCCTTGGCCGCATCATTTCCAATATTTAGATACAAGGTGTTGAAACATATTTCGAAGGGTTTTTGAAACACCTGTGTACTATAAGATATGAACAAATTTGGTGTCCAAATATAAACTCTATGGGAAAAATTTCTTTCTCCACCAATTTATTCTAACGGGAAAAATTCTGATCGAAGGGGGAAATCTCGGTGGATCACCCTGTACTTCTTCGCATTTTCAGATCCCCCCGGCATCCCTATTCCCCATCGGACTGCAAACTTCACTCGCACTCGCAAATATGCAGTTTCTGGCTTATAATGACACAAATACACGAATGTTTTCCAAAGCGAAAGAGATAGCTTAATGTATGGGCTATTAAAATAAAAAGAAACAAAAAATAGATGCATGGGCAACTGGTGGCCCTCCTCAATGGCTTGATGGCTTTGGCTTGCTTGTCCGTTTTACATGCAGTTTTGTCACTTAGTCAAATTGTCACCTGTGGTCTGTGGTGGCCAGTGGCGCCGAACTCATAAAAAGTTACTATGGCGAAAAAGATTTTAGCCCCCCCCTATTGCTACGCTACGGTCGGGCCTGGGGGGCTAAGAGCCCCTCGTGCAGTTGGCGCCGCAGGCGAAATTTTTTCAAAATAATAATATTAATATTAACAATAATAAGCAGAAACGGGGAAGCCGCTGACCAAATTGTACATAGATTTCATTATCTTTCACACAAAAATCGAAAGTTTTTTGTGAGATCGTAAGATCGTGAGGTTTTCCTAGTCCATTTAGTTGGCTGTTCAAATGCTGTATGATCAAAACCTTTTTGCCGCTAGTCTAGAGTGCTATGTAATTATTATTTTATATGTATATAAGTTGGCTGTAATCGAGGCCATAATAATGACTGAATAAACTGTTGAATGTCAGTGTCGGTCTCTGATAAATGTTAAAAACTGAATAAGAAGTTTTTCATTATCAAAAGTTATTTTTGAAATGGCACAAAATTGGAAAACGGAGAGTGGTCGTATTTCCTATCGACAAGCATTGGAGTTTGCCAAACAACATGCAGATGTCATTTTGAGGTAAATTGCAGGATATCTACTAACAATTGAAAAAGGCAAAAAAAGAAGTCATAGCACTCTTGAAGTAAAATCGTTTTGCTCATACGGTACTTATGCCTAGGTAAACATCGTAAATAACTGTCATTTAGATTCAAAGTGCCTAAAAATCCTTATATCCAATGATTTGCTGGGTGAATCTCTCTTCCTCTTCTTTTCCTCCCTTCTTCTCCTTTTTTCTTTCCTTCTCCCTTTTCCTTTTTTTCCCTCCAGACCCCCCCCCCTCATTTTGAGGTATGGCGAGCGCCACAAAATAAGGTCTATTCGGCGCCACTGCTTATAGGGTACATATAGAAGCATATAAGACACCGCATTTGGCATATAAAAACATATGAAATTGTATACGTGTTTCGAAGAGGATACGTAGGATAACATATAAAATCATATAGATTCATATAAAATTCAGCCAATCGCGATGAGCGACGTGCTAAAAGTGATGATCCTGCGCGTTCCTGTCATATATTTCCAATAAATTATGACATTTACTAAACATTTTAAAGATCATTGTAGATAAACTCTTGTAATGTAACAAAATATACGCTCGAGGAATAAAGAAGTTAATCCACTCGAGGAGCATGGGACAATCGATTTCATTATGCAAAAGATGATAGAGGAACTTTATGTTCGATACAGCATTCCTGTTTTCAATAGATCTGAAATTATGCCTTGACAACAAGGAGCCATGGTCAAACCCACGGACGGGGTATATGTACCGTCGACCAAAAATGACAACATCTTAAAAAATCTCCGCTGAACTGATTCAAGGCGTGCCACATGCGTGCTGTAAATAGGAAACCAAATTAGAGACGCATACTCCAATTTGGATCTGACAAAACTGCTATACAATGACTTGAGGCATGCGGCACTCCTGAACTCCCTGCAATTGCGATAGATGAAACCAAGCATTCTGAGTGAGGAGGACACGACGCTATACACGTGATTCGTGAAAGAAAATCACTGTCAAAAACGACCCCCATAGGTTCCTACTGACACCGCTACGTCCCAGAGCCCTTTCTCCAATGACATAATCATGATGGACTGGATTGGTTCTTTTGGTGTAGGTAGTGACAAGGCACTTCTCCACGTTTAACGCAAGGCCGTTGGCGCTGCACCACTCGGACACTGAATCAATGGAACTCTGGAGCGCGACACAGTCTCTAATAGAATCCACCCTGGAAAATATCTTAAGGTCGTCGGCAAAGAGCAACTTCTGACACTCTATCACGTCAACCATGTCATTTATGTAGATCAAGAAGAGCATGGGCCCCGTATTTGCGCCCTGGGCCCCTGGGGCACTCCCGATGTAGAAACATACGGCAAAGAGTTCGCGTGATGGCATGCAACGATCTGAGACCTGCCAAAAAGGTATGACCGGAACAGTTGTAACAATGAAGGCGAGAAATCAAGCCGGTCCAACTTACTCATAAGTATATTAAGGTCTATTTGATCAAACGTTTTGGAAATGTCAGTGTATATCACATCAACCTGGCCGCGCGAGTCCAAAACTTCAGATACATAGGTACCTACTGTGTGAAACATACCTATGCTAGATTGGTGACGGACTGACGGTAGATCTTTTTTCTATAAATAAACTCAGAGATGTGATTCTTGATCAGCGGAAAAATCCGATTGCACAGGACGATCCCGAAAACTTTGGCAAAATTGGAGAGAATAGAGATAGGCCTAGAGTTCTTTAGTAGAGTAGGGTTGTTGAGTAGGGATGGTGTCAAAATTAGATTGAAAATAAACCGCAGGGGGTTGGTCATCACACCTGAGCAGTCGCGCACGATGAAACCCGGTACCATGTCGATTCCCGCCGTCATATTGGTTTTGAGCACTTTTGATTTTTGTTTGACATTGATGGCACATTTCACTTTTGCATAAGATAATATAAAGGTAATATGAACATTTTAGCGCCATCAACTCATTCTCACATTTATCAATTTTCGTCATCTGAATTAACGCGGAAAAAATGAGTTTTTCCAAAATTTGACTTTCTTCCGCATGGACTTGCAACTTGTCATTTTTTTCTTATATGCATCAGATGAGTAGTAATGTTGAGGGGTATGTACGATCGCGCGCAAAATAAACGGAGACAGTGTTTCGCGCTGAGTGTACTGATTTAATGAATTTTAGCCTTCTTGTCACTGTGACACCAAGCCAAAATTCATAAAATCGGTACACTCCGCGCGAAACACTGTCTCCGTTTATTTTGCGTGCGATCGTACAATAGGGTGTTTCATTTTTCCAAAGATGTGATTTTCATATGACTTTGCTCACGCCCCGAGTCTATGTGATGTAAGAGACATATATGTCAAATTTTAAGAAGATTGGATAATATTTAGAGGTTGCACACATTGATCACTTTTACCTCGAACTATGAAATTCATAATATTGAAGTGCTTGTACTAACAAATGAGTTTCTTATTTATTGGTAACTAGGCAGATAAGTAGTTTTTATTTCCATGACATTGTATCCATGACATGACATGACAGTATACAAAATATTTGAATTATCAAGAAAAAGAATAAGGTAACAAAAAAAAAACAGATAACAAGAAAACAAAGTGACCTGAAGAAGTCACATCACAACACATCATAACAAATACAGGCAACAATAATTCTAGTCACGATTCAAACTGGAGAAGAACTCATCATGAGTAAAAGTAGGTACTTATCGAGCAGGTATTCGAGCAGGTGTTATTTTTTTAATCTTTTGCAGATACCTACTGGTATAGCTGATTGAATTTCAAAATGGGTATCAAAAGAAGAATTTGGCTACTAGAAAAGGTGCCTAGTGGTGTTTTTTCAGGAAGCCGGCTCTCTTCAAAGGAACAAGTGCTTTTAGTTTTCATTTACCATCACAAGGAAATGAAAGAAACTCTTTCGGATACTGTTCGCTCATGAAAGATCTTACCACCATAAAGGTAGTAAAAGACGACCCTGACTGTCGCCAATGTAGCGAAGAGAAGGAATAAACTCCTCTCAACATATTATGTCAGTGTCTACTGTCTTGCTCTTGGAGCAGTGAGACACTCGTACTTTAGGGCTATGTATATCTCGTAGAACCAGAGGAGATAGCAACCAGATCCATAAGTCTCGTACTCAACTTTTTTGAGGCAACGGGGATTATGAAGTTAACATCCAAGGGGCACAATAAACTGTTGTTTCATTGCAAGGGGTACGAACCTAAACCCAAGAAAATAATAATAATATTGTCTAGTTTTAATAATATTTTAAGTTTGTGATTTCTAGTTTCCCCAATTAAAGCAACCAACTAATACTTGAAAATCGTCTTTTTTGCCTACTTTTATAAAACTGATCAAAGTGTGCAACCTCTAAATATCATTCAATCTTCTCGAAATTTGGCATACATACCTTTTACATCACTGAGACTCAGGGCGTGAGCAAAGTCTGCAAAAAAATTATATTTTATTTTTTACCTTACAAAATGAAACACCCTAATGTACAATCTTGGTCAAAAAATTCCTTGATGGGAAAAAAAATTGAAAAAACTAAAAAATTCAAATTCATATATTTTTTGACTAGCAATCTTGATGTTTTGATGTGTTTTAGAAGCCCACGGGCTAATATTTAGTATGATGTATTCTAGTACCAAGTAGGACGTGTGATGTAAATTTCAGTTGAATCCGAGCGGGGGCACTTTTTGGCCCCTTATCCTGCTATGGCCATTGAGAACTCGATTGAGAATAACGTCTCTGAAATATGCGGTTCCATCTGCGTGTTCACATACTAGTTTACCCAGAACCATCGCACTTCACCAACCGCCCCGTAGCACAGATAGTCAGTATCTGCCTGAGGTGCGGAGGTTGCGGGTTCGATTCCCGCTGTAGTCTGGGTGTTGTGTCGTCTTTGAAAGGCAATTTTCCAGCTAAATCAATTATATATGAAATAAAGGATAAAAGCGAGCTTCTATGGCCAAAAAAGGTCAAAAAGAGAAAAACAAACTTTTCTTTTTTGAAAAAACTTCTAAAAATATCCGGATTTGAAGGTTGTTAGAATATTTTTGGCAAATATTGTACGAGTATCAAAGAGCTGGACATCGAAACATTCAATAAACATTTATACAATATATTCACTGAATGGATTTCAATATTTTATAAATACTTATCATAATATTTTGCTCATATGTAATATTTCACAAACATTTTGTAAATGTTTATGTGCTGTCTGGGTAGTCGTAATGCATTCACTGGAAGGCCATGCATGCAGAGAATTATACCTATACTCAACTGCTAAGTCCCAAAGTCTCAGCAATATCACTAACACTGAGTCACAACTCATAACGTCACTAAGAACATTTTAGGTCAGGTTAGGTCAGGTCAGGTCAGTGGCGGAACTACGAACACTCGACAGTTGTCGCGACCTCGACAATTTCTCCTTTTCTGAAGGCTGAAGGGTGCAGAGGGGAAAGGGTAAAATAGGGTGAGGGGTGCAAAGGGGAAATTGTCGAGGTCGACAATTGTCGAATGTTCGTTTCGTGGTTCCATTCCACCACTTCCACCACAGTAGGTCAGGTCAGGTCTGAGCTCAGAAAAACCAATCTGGGGACACCATTAATATTCTGCGGCATTTAAGTTGGCAGCTCTGGCGGGATGATGTGCGGGTTGTTGACATTGTTGACAGTTGACACAAGTTGTCAAAAGTTGTGTGTGTTCCAGTCCCAGTGTTTGTTTTTTCTGTGTGAGCATTGAGCTTGAGCAATCAATTCCAGCTTTCTCCTTCTCTGCAACCAAAGTCAACAATAATAACACTGGCGATAACAGCCTTAACGTCTGAAAATCTCAATAATTCCCCGCACCATCGCATCGCCCTTGTGTTAGTAGATTTTTCACCTGTGTTGTTGCTTGGCAGGGTTCGTTAAACTGTTTGAATAATGAACGTTATTATATTGTGCTGCCCAGCAATTAACAACATATCAACATAAAACTATAACAACAATCATAAAATGAAACCGCAGCTGTGACGTTCGTGGAGTGACGTTTCGCCTCTTGACGTCTCCTCTCCGTTTTGGCTTTCTTATCGCAGGTAATTACGTAAAACTGGCCGAGCGCTACGCTAACCTCACTTACCTGCCTGGCGCCTTGTCTGGTGTAATCCTGCAACAGTGCGGCGTATTTTATTGATGGTGTTTTGTGTTTGTGCAGGACAGGTCCACGGCCGGTGCCATGACCCCACCTGCGGAAGACATGTTGCGCAAGAGAACCCCCTCAGACTTCGTGTTCGGCAAAGTAATCGGAGAGGGCAGCTTCAGTACGGTGTACCTGGGCAAGGATGTACACACGAATCGCGAATATGCCAGTAAGGAAACCAGAGCCAGATGTGAAGAGCTTTTATTTCAATTAAGATTCAAATTCTAAACATTTAGATGACTTGAAACAATCGATGATACTTGATTATAGGATGGCAGCTAGCACTGCTAAAGAAATAGTTCAATATTGTCGGTCTAAATTGAAAGTCACATAAGTCCTTTTACAAAAATCTGACAGGAGAGTGTAAAAACAGGCTTATTAAAGGGCTAGTTAGTGCTAAACCTTAATTTATCTTCCCTGAAACCTTTACTGGTTTGTCAAGTATTTTCCTCGAACCTCCCTAACTAAGATTAAGCACTCAAAAACGCTTAAATAAACCAGTTTCTACTCTCCTGTACTGTACAACATTTTTGCAATGATACTTATGTGTCTTTCACTTTAGGCTGACGATAATGTGATACTAAAGAGCTCAAACAGAGCTGATTAGTCTGTCTAGATTTTTTGTTTTGTACAAAAATAATTTGTAGCTTTTTTTGGAAGACTTTGTTTTATTTTTATTCTAACACAATGTTGTGTTTTGTATTGCAGTCAAAGTCTTGGAGAAACGTCACATAATTCGCGAAAGGAAGACCGAATACGTCACCAGAGAGAAGAAGATCCTTCAGCTACTCGGAAGCTCTTGCAATTTTTTCGTTCATCTTTACTTCACGTTTCAAGACACCGATCGCTTGTATTTTGTTCTGACCTATGCACAAAATGGAGAATTGCTGCAGCAGATTACGAAAAGAACCTGTTTTGACTTGGATTGTGCAAGGTTTGTGTCAAGGGCATTTCTCTAATCCTATAATAATTCATGTTATGCTTATCTTATCATTCATTCTAAGCTTGAAAAAACACAGCTTGTCATGAAAAATACGAGTTTTGCTGATATCCCTGATTTTTTATGTTCAATTCCATCTTGATACAAGGGAGCTTATAGGTGCTTTCTTTTTACCATAAAACTCACTGATCTGATCTAAGTTAGAGAGAGAAAAAGCGAGAAATCACATGGACAAAAGTGAGATACCACTAATAACTTAGGTCAGAATACTTGGTTTAGGTTGTAAAAGGAAAGCACCTTTTGTAAAAAATGTTGTCCCTGTGACATGAAACCTTTACCTGAACTCTGTTGTCAGATTGTCATTCTGGTAACTGCATCGCCAGTTTGCTCACTGAGTTGAACCGCTTTCTTTCAGCCAGGATCACAGATCGTGATCCTAACGTAAAGAGTAAATTGACGTGAATTTTTGACTTGATACCGTCAGTTACCTAGCTCTTAGCCCGGCATAAATGATGACCTTGTTGCATAAAGGTCTGTAATTTTGGATTGACACGCTCATGGACTGATACACTCACGAGCTCACCTGACCGCGCCTCTAGGTTGATGGTAACTGTAAGAGGCCATAAGCTCAGGTCACGAGATCACTTGCGACGAAATCACACTTTGAGCTTGGCCATTTTTAAAAAGATTTTCTATCACATCTGGTACTTCTACTTATGTTACTGTGGCACCTTCCAACACTTCTCACTGTTGAAAAAACGTAGCTAACGGCGTTTTCAAAGCAAAGAAGATTGCAAATAATTCGTCAAAAATAATCTGACCTCAACAATTGAACTAACTGGCAATCCAACATAGCACTATTTTGAGAGATTTGATTAAATCGTCTCAACTTCTTCAATCCATCAGCTTATCAAATTGTCCAACTTGAAGAAAAAATACCATAAGCGACTGTGGCTTTTCATATGCTTAGAATAGATAATACGTTGTTTACCTACCTATTTTGGCTGTCTGGGAATTATGTTTTTGTTTACATAGTTAGTTAATTTTAATAAGAACCACTTACAATAATTTATCTGTCCAAGTGAGTACCTACTATCAGTCATACTGTGGAAAGTTCAGATTCCAAACAATGTTTATGGGAAAGACCTCATTATCATGAAGAAGACATTTCAAAGTCAGCAATTATTTTGGTTGTGTGGTTGTGAGAAAATGAACGTTCTACTCGCGTTCTAATTAATAAAAGTGAAAATTGTTTCTCAAAAAGTTTTGCTCACCTTTAAATTGTTGATATCAAGAAATGCACTTGTATCACTTGAAATATTGTCAATATTGAATATCAATTCAAATATTATGTAGGCACAGAGTGTCCCTCCTGAAGTCGACCCCCCTATTATTTGCTTATTCTATTATTTATTTCCATCAAACCATACTCATGTTTCTACTTCACAGTTAACAAAGGTGCAAGGTGCTGCAGTGGCAAAAAACCGTTTTGTTCTCTTTTGCGGAAGAAACTAATACTAATACACATCAATTTTTGTACTACTAATACACAATACTTTCTGGGAACTTATTGCGTTGGGTTTTTCGACCTTAAAAATATAAGATTCAATGAAAAAAGTATGAAAAAAGCGACAACTTCAAAAATGGTGACTTCTTGTATGTACCTTCGACCTCCCACAGAAAAAATGCCAAGCCTTGAACAGATGGGGACTTTTAGTATGTTGTTTCCCATCAAATTCCGAAGGGATCCTCAAATTTCTAGATTTTCCTTAATTTATTCCGGGTTTCATTGGAATTTTGCATTTTTTTTCCTGTGCTAATACTATTGTTGCATGATAATCGGCCTGATTCTACAGGCTGGTCCAGGTTATAGTAGCAATAATTTACCATTCGATGGTCCATTGAAAACTAGGTCGACATGCATAATTTAATTTTTCTCCAAATCCAAAACGCTTCCTAAGGGAGATAGAGCCCTTCAAAGTTCAGCTTTTAAAATCTTTTTTGCAATATAACTTCCAAGTCATTGGAGCGATTTCGTCCAAATTTGGTACAAATGCTTACGAAATAAATACCCATCACTTGACGTAGATAACTTTTGTCAAAATTGTTCAGTGGCGTAGATACGGGAATTGTTCAACTTCTCCCACCCCATTTCCTACGCCACTGGATATTTTTCAAAAATCATACTTTTTTTTGAATTTCTTATACGATTTAGAAAAAAAAATACTTTTGTGAAATTTTGATAAGAGGCCTAATTTCAGAGATATTTCGGTTTTAAACTTGAAAAACATCTCGAAATCGCCACTTTCCAGAGCCCAAACTGTTTTTCTCTGAAAACGCCTCGTTTATCAGCAAAAATTGCAGTGAATCAACTTAAACTACCTAAAAAACTTATTCCAGTTGAGGAATCATGAGTTTTCTTGGATTTTAATTTTTAGGCCTTTGAAAGTCGCGATTTCGAGGCGTTTTCCAAAGTTTCAAACCCAAATATCTCGGAAATGGAGCCTCTTATCAACATTTCACAAGAGTAACTTTTTTTTCTAAATTGAACAAGAAATTCAAAAAAAAGTATATTTTTAAAAAAATATCCAGTGGCGTAGAAAATAGGGTGGGAAAAGTTGAACAATTCCCCCGTGTCTACGTCACTGGACAATTTTGACAAAAGTTATTTACGTCAAGTGATGAATATCTATTTCGTAAGCATTTGTACCAAATTTGGTCAAAATTGCTTCAATAACTTGAGAGTTATTGTAAAAAAAGATTTTAAAAACTGAACTTTGAAGGGCTCTATCTCCCTCAGGAAGCGTTTTGGAGAAAAGTTAAATTATGCATTCTACCTTGTCGACCTAGTTTTCGATGGACCATCGAATGGTCAATTATTGCTACTACCGGGTGTTTATAAACGTTTGTGATCGCATCGCCTTTGGAATCCGCTTTCGATCACTACAATTACGCCTGTTACTGCGTTTTTCGGCCCGACCCATGCCTGCCGCGATCACAGTTTCTTATAAACACCCCGTATAACCTGGACCACCCTGTGTCCCGAAATTGATGCAACAAAATTTACTGGGAAGAAGAAAATTGAAAAATGAAGGACTTCCTTAATGAAAATACTCTCGCAAACGTAATAACGGAGATACAGGCATTCACAGTTGGTTTTTTAAAACAGTTTTTTTTGCGTAACTTTTGAACCGTTCGTTGTGCCGATTTTATTCCAATTTGAACCAAAGTTTACTAAAATAGGTCCCTATCGAACAATGATAACGCATTTCGCCAAACATTTTCAGGGGCGAAGATAATAGGGGGTACCTTCCCCCTTTTTCCCTTATTTTTTACCCTCGTGAATATTTTTGAGAATAGTTTCAATTTTTGAATTCAAGTGAAATAAGAATTCTAGGTGTTTCAGGTTGATAGACCACCATTTTTGCTGGGAAACATGAAGTTTTTCAGAAAAAAAATTGGGCCCTGGAAAGTGGCGATGTTGAGATGTTTTCCAATGTTTCAATTCCAAATATCTTGAAAACGAAGCCTTATCAAAGTTTTGCAAGAGTAACTTTCTCCTCTAATTTGAACGTAGAATTTAAAAATTGAAATCATTTCCAAAAATGTTCAGTGGGGTGAAAAATAGGGGAAATAGGGGGAAGGTCTTATCCCCTATTATCTTCGCCCCTAAAGATGTTTGATGAAATGCGTTATCATTGTTCAATAGAGACCTATTTTAGCAAACTTTGGTTCGAATTTGAATAAAATCGGTTCAATTTTTCATCTCCCTGTGAATTCTGTTGCATTAATTTCGGGGCACCCTGTATAAGCAAATGGTTATGGTAATCACCGTTCGTATAATTATGATATGGTTGACATTGACTTGTACGGTAAGTTCGTTTGTTCAATTAGTTATACTATAGGTCTTTCAGTGTAAGTGCGACCGGGTGTGACTTGGTCAAATTTTCTAATATTAGCATTGTAGGCTTGTCGGCCTTCTTGCCTGATTTTAAACTGATTTCTCCAAACTTACGTTGTCTGTCATATTGCCATAAAAATAAAAGAGCTCTCAGACTGCTACAACACGGGACCACCAGACCAAAACTCCACCGGCACATGTTTCATGTGGTAGCAGTTTAAGAGCTCTGGGTGTTGGCGGCGTCAAGCAGCGCTGACGTAAACTCGTCTCGCGCGGGCTCCAGAACGGACAAATTGCAAATTGAAGGTAATCACATCAATTTCGGTTCAATATGCAACTTTTCACGGCTGGGTACTTCGAAATTTAGAATTATAAACTTTGGTTGGATGAAACTAGATTAGGAGATGGAGATGGATGGCTCTTACATGTGAATCCTGCCGTGAGAGCAGACTGTCGTGTGGGCCACGACAGTCTGCTCGACTCGTGGCCTTTCTTGTTTTGTCAATAATTCTTTAGAGCTTGACGCCTATTCTTGGCAGGAGCAGGCCAAAGATTCGATGCTTCCATTCCGACACTTTCTTTGGAGCGACGGCATCGCATTTTCTAGATTGAAGCGTCAAAAAATTGAGCTCGCTTCTAGAAGTTGGGAATATTTTCTCAAATGTCACTGAAGCGTCAGTCATTACGTCCCGCAAAAAATTTCGTCCATCTGTAGCGGAAATGTGCGAGAACGCCTTCTAAAAGTAATCCGGACGACATCGTTTGTCCTCATAAACTATTGTTAAATGTTCAATAGCGTTTCTTTCCAACAGGTAGACACCCAATACAGGAAATATTGTGCCGGACATAGTGAAAAATCGCTTACAATAAAATAACAAATGATTTATTATTGTGCCGAATATCGCCAGTGCAATCAACCACAAAGTTTTGTAGATTTTCTATGGTTGAGATTAGGAAACTTGACAAACAGAATCTCTCAGGTCACTCAGATCACTCACTTAACTGGAAGACCTTTACCACCTCACGTTCATGATCATTCCTTATCCTTATAGATGTTCAAACCTCGTAGCGACACCCTCGATTTTAGAAGCTCAAAGTAAAGAAGTTTCCCAGTGGTTTTGGAAAAAAAATGAATCCAAATAGAGCCATCGTGGAGCTCAGATGTTTTTCATTTGATTTTTTTGCGTTCATTTAGGCCCTGAACAAAAAAAACCTAGAAAAAACTTGTACACATTTCTGCTGCCACAGACTGCATCCAACTCGATCCAGTCCGATCAAGAATAGTCGATTTCGGCCACTGTTCACTGAGTTACCTGGGTCACTTTACATGCGTGGAAAGTTGAATTTTATGCAGCATTTTCGTTTTCAAAGTTACAGGATATAAAATAATTCTGGGCATTTTTGACCACAAGTGGAAGGCAGCTAAGGATTTTACAAGCCTACCGATTCCACTTATGACCTTGGTTTTATAAGAACCAGTCTATTCTTTTGTGAAAATCCTGCTTTCCTGAGTTGAAATGGACATTTTTTTATAGGTATTATTCCTGTGAGCTTGTCTTGGCTCTGGAATATCTGAAAGCGAAAGGCGTGGCTCATAGAGATCTCAAACCCGAAAACGTCTTGTTTGACGACAAGTGGCACATCCTCATCACGGACTTTGGCAGCGCTAAAATATTGGGCGACAACCGGCACGTCGACGACAACCCGAGAAAGCGCCGTTACAGTTTCGTCGGCACCGCTCAGTACGTCAGCCCCGAGGTGCTCAACGACAACGATTCCGGCTGCTCGGCCGATCTGTGGGCCCTGGGGTGCATAGTTTACCAAATGATCACCGGACAGATGCCGTTTCGCGGTCCCAGCGAATACCTGATTTTCCAAAAAATCACCACGCTGAGCTACGAGTTTCCGGAGGGCTTTGACAAATCCGCTAAAGACTTAATCGAAAATCTGCTTGTGATAGCTCCCGATAAGAGGCTAGGGGCCGAAGACGAAACTCCCTACACCAGCATAAGGGCGCACGAATTTTTCAGGGACGTGAACTGGGACCGACTCGGACCTCCGCCCAACCTGAGGGGCTGCAACGACGTCATTGAGCCTCCAGTGAGTTTACTATTACCCTTTTATTGATGTTTTGGTTGGACACCCCCAAGTAGGTCTTAGATTTACTCCAAAAAGAGGGTCCGAAAGGATCAAGCAGTCAAATGCTTTGAACAGAATTGAAATTGTTTGAGCCAGTTAAAAAATATCTTTCATTGAAAAAAGGTGGAATTTTGGAGCACATTCATTTCGTTGCGTAGTTTAGTACACTTGAAATAAGTGGAATAAACAAAATTGTATCTCCTGCTTGAAGGAAGCATTTCTCAAACGGGTTTTCATTTAATAGCAAGCTCATTCCCAGTTGTCTAGCGTGTCAAAAGTATACATCTCTGTGACTGGCACAAATTGGTATACAGGGTGATAGTTGGAAAACAAATCTTCACCCTTTTTGTTTCGATGAAAGATCAGACGTTTCCTTTTCTCGCATTTGCCTAAAATGTTTCAAATTGTGCAAGATCTCTGTTCTGATGAAGAAGGACTAAAGCAAGGTGCGTTTCGCAGGTGGAAATTCCAGACGACCTTGAACCCGGCCTGGACGAGGAGAAGGCCAGCAGACTGCACTTTGAACTCCTGGCAACCCCCGCGACGCCACCCAGAAAGAAATCCGAGCCCAGTCGTAAGCTGACTGACTTGACCGATGCAGAGATCGAGCAGAGACTGGAGACGCAAAGGTCGACCATCTATAACGAGTTGGTCGAGGGCAATTTAATATTGAAACAAGGCGTCATTGAGAAGCGCAAGGGCCTATTTCCAAGGAGGCGGATCTTCTTTTTGACTCTGGGACCGCACCTTTACTATGTGGATCCATCCAGCATGATGGTGAAAGGGGAGATACCGTGGAGCGAGGATTTGCGAACGGAGGCAAGGAACTTTAAGAGATTCTTTGTGCACACGGTAAGATGAGGTCCTGCGAGTAACGTAAATCACTTTTGATGTAATTTGCTCATAATCTTCAATCATAATGACAATCATTTCACGTTTTTATTTTGTGAATCTGTACCAAATCACACATACATAACACATTACATATTATGCATTCAGCTTTTATTTGCAACAAAGCAGGCCTTGGAATTTTGTTTTTACGTTTTTTAAAATTAAAAATACCTAGACACTTCAGCTATTACAGCTGCCAGTCAGTGTCAGTGTTAATACTCTGTCAGTTATACCAGCTGATATAAAGCAATGTTGTCTTTCCCCTTGCCGCTTAATTTTTGGGCTCACATCAGGGTAGGTGCTCACTGTGTTTGATAAAAAAAGCCTGATGTTTCTGACAGTTTCTAATGTCAAAGCAGTTACACAGTTGGTGTAAGATGGATTTTGATCTTTGGGTGTGGTTGAAGGAAGATTGGAATAACGTGAGAAAATCTTTTTGAAGATCACCAAATGTGAAACTTATTCTGCCTACACACATTTTGTGAAACTCCTTTCTTCAGTACTTTTTGGCTAGCTACCTACAGTGCTCAGTAAAGCTAGCAGTGAAATGAAAAAATCAATGAAGATGAAAACGGAGCGAGGACCTAGCTGATGAAAGTCTGTTTCAGACAGGATGGCTGAAAAGAAACTAAGAAGCTTGTTCAATCATGTGCGAGCTCAAGTGATGGACAGTCCCTACCTATCTCCAAAAATTTCCGGAGTCCGAAATGTTCCGAGTTCAAGTACCTTGTTTCTAAAAGTACCTACCCTAATAAAAATTAATAGGCCAGAGCCATCATTCGTTTCAATTCAAAGGTCTTCACTTTTATTGTTATTGGTAGATGCCAGTACCAGATCGATCTCTATCGACTGAAAGAAACACGGCTTTCATGACACAGCTTCCTCCTTGTTAAATACAGCCAAATTTTAAATTTCTCTTCTCACTTTGTATAGCACCCCCCGGACAACTTCGTTTGTTCCGTATGTAGAATTAACAAGAACTTTTCCACTGTGCTTGAAGAATGACAAGCGGTTGATAGTCTATGTCATTCGGACATTCAATCAATCAGAAATGAACTTGCAACACTGTTCTGGATTTTGAAGTAAAGCGATAACCCCAGAAAATAATGCATAACCTAAACTGTAGCATTCCACTGACAGCGCTTTTACAGAGTGGATTCTGTCAAACTAGGCTCGCCTGCTTTGTTGCAAATAAAAGCTGAATGCATAATAGGATACATACATCATTGTTTAGGTGGTGATTTTTTTTTTTAAATTGACACTCGTTAATACAAGGTATCACCACATTTTTTGGAACCACATTGATTTGCTGTGATTGTATACAATGTTAACCTTTTGAGAATAATGAGCTTTGCTCAACCCCCAAACAAATTTGGCCCGATTTATGTAATAAAAGAGAGTCTCTATACCACACTCTATACATTGCTTTTTGCAGAAGATTTAACATCTCTAATTTGCTCTGATAACGCGTAAAACTTGCCATATATTTGGCTAGTTGTCGGGCAATCAAATTGAATTACCTGTTCGGCACAATTTTCTTGCTTCATTAGCAATTGGTTCTTTCCATTATCAACTAATGGGAGCTGCTTTGAATTTTTTCCCCACCAGGGCGGTGCTTTTGGTGTTGAGGCCAAAACGTCAACGATTCCATCATAATGAACAATCCACGTTTACCATCACGTACATCACTTAAGCGCATACATGAGAACGCATACCTGCAGAGCGCGGTAATTTCAATTTTGACGCACGAAGTGTCACTGTCAATCAATAATCGAAATGTAAACAAACGCCAAACATAACCTCCTAACCATTCAACATTTAATATTGTTCAGAATGAAATGTTACGTGCCGTATGGCAGAAACACGCAGAAAAGATTCAGGTATAACGAAACACAACGAGCTGCAAGGCGATCGACGAAACAAGAGCGTTATTTGGTTAAATCTGTCGAAACGTCAAATCGACGTCAAGCGCTGTCAGCTGAAATTTGCGTGACATTACCACGGATTTCTGAATATAGAGCTGGATAGCTAATTGGTGCTTTCCACCTAGACGGTACAAATACCACCAGACGGCACATGTTCCATGGTGTGGCACAAAATTTTACGTGATCCAATGAACGGCGCAGAACCGAGTAGAAACACGTAGATGGAAAGCACCGTTTGGAACCCGCACATGCGTAAATGGTAGGTGTACCGAACTTGAGGCTAGGTGGAAAGCACGCATTACAACACATGCGTGTTGTCCGAACCCAGCTGGCCGCCATACTGTGCTAAAATGTTATTGGCTGACGGGCAACAAATCGGATTCAAAATATAAACCGCCGTCTTTTGTGCATTGGTGTTTACATTTGTTTCAAATATTAATTGTGAAATAATAATTACCTGAAACTGGACGAGTCCTACAGGGAGAAAGCTAAGATGCTTGTACTTTTGTTTCGTAGAATGATTCTTGGTTCTTGAATCTTCCTATTATTCATTTTTTAATTATTGGTTAGTGGTTATGATTTCATTAATGTTGTTCATTACAAATTGCAACTCATTTTATTTCGGAATAGTTAACTACATACATGTTGGAAACTTAAGGTATTTGATGAATTGTTTCGAAGACAAAACGTAGAAACTCAAGCAAAAAACTAATGGCGTCTTCGACTGGCCAGAACGGAGCCAGTTCAGCTCGAAAATCGCTATCACTGATTGGGCAAGGATTTTCGAGAACCTATCGGATCCCCTGATTTTAGAGCCGAACTGGATCGGTTCTAGTGATTTTAAAACGCTACAAAACAACACAAACACGAACCTGATTTATATCACAAAAATAAAATGAAAACAATAATTATTGAAGTATAGCATAATTGTTTATTTGTGCCTAATAATAATTCCGACATAGCTTGGCTTGTTGATGCTTTCGGCAAAGCTTGATCTGGTTATGATTCCGGCATAACTTGGCTTGTGGTTGTTGGAGCTTCCTGGATAGCTTGACTGCTTTCTGAAGCTACTGGAATGGGTCTCAGGTATACCGTGGTCTCAGGGTAGGCAAATCAAGTGAAGGAATTACATTGGGTTTCAGTTTCTTGAGCAATCCAATTCGCTCGAAGGCTTCATCAGGAAATGATCTGAACAAACACGCTCTCATTGTTACGCTGCTGAATAAATGTTTGTTGATCCCTACTGATGGCCTGGAGCCACTCCACTTTGATCGTTTCGGAAACCTGAAATAATTCTTTTGTAATAAATGAAAAATCGGATAAAAACATCGAACTTACACATGATAGGTTATGCCGGTTTTGTTTTGTTTGTCGCTATTTTTGCAACTAGGCACAAAACAGGACGACATCAAGTCTTTTTCTTCAACAAATCACTGAAAAACGTCGAGAAAACTTCGCACAAAGAAACGGATAAACAAGAAAAACGTCAAAAAATGACAATAGATTGACATTTGGGTGACATTTGGCAATCAAAGTGACACTCAGGGATGACAATTATTCGCAGCTTTGCCAACCCACAAGCATTAAAGTAACTAAAAATTAGCACAGTATGGCGGCCAACACGCGTTTGACAAAAATTGTGGTGGGGGTATATTGTGATTAGCTATCCAGCTCTATATTCAGAAATCCGTGGACATTACACACGCACACTGTATTAGGTACAGTGTTGTCAACTTGTTGTCGTGATATAGATATGGCAACGTCCTACTTTCACATGTATGCGCAGAAGCCTTTCGGGAAACGTGGATTGGGCGCTTCCCATTTGCTGGCTACCAATTTGACGCAGGCGTGACCTGCCAACCTGCCCTCTGGCGGTTCAGATAGTAGCTCCCATTATCATAATCATAATATGTCACTTAAAGTCAGGAAAATAGATCAGGAGTGAAGTACTTGTTGGTGAACTACAATAACGGCTCATCTTCATTTGAAATTAAACACAATCTCACTATCATGGATCTATTCACAGCACACATGTAGGTTTTATGTTTCATCGGGATATATCGTGTGGGCAGGTGCACATGCGTGAGTGCGCATTTAAAAAAAATAATTTGTACACCAACAACTGGCAACGTTGTCCCTCTTACACATACCATTCACGCATCTCTTCGTAACCCCTTCGATTTTTTTCAAGAAAATCATTCTCAAATCTCTGAAACACGCGTTTTCGCGTCATGAAATGAAGGTTTGAGTAGTTGATCGTGGATGTTGTCAAGTTAGAAACGACAAATGTTATTTTATAAAAACTGACAAGATTGAAAACTGACAGAGCGCTGTTGCCGTTTTGGTTGCTCATGTATCTGAACTAAAGGGGCGTTCAACTGGAGCAATCGATTAATTGAAGCCGAATTAAGCTGGATTCATGCTGCACTAATCACTAGTCATTTATCATTACGTACGTAGGAAAAAGGGCCAGCAGTAACAGTAGCCTACTTTGAAGGTCATACCATGTTTCAGATTTCAAGTGTGTTTTCATCTTTTCATTGACAGTAACCAGTGGCCGCTATTCTTGAATCGCGTGAGTGAATCGTGTGAGAAACTCACACGGGTGAGATGCAACCCACTCGTGTGATAAAATCATATGACAGTTTGGAAACCGTATTCTTGAACCGTGGGAGAAATGGCCGATTCGGTCCAATTCGAATAGTTTCGCAGTTGTTCGTCTTTTTTGACGTGTCTTGGCTCTGTCAACTGTCGGCTGTCGGTGTGAGCACTCTATTTATTGAATGAATATTCAACAGACTCAGATCATTTCACTCACGAATTTCCAACTATGATACCACTACACGCTGGCGGTAAAACTCAAACCAGTTGGATTGTTGGATTAAATGTCAACAATGACAGTTGACGTTGACAGCGCACCTGTGATTGTGTAAATGTAACCGCTAACCGTGCCACCTATGTGAGTTTTCTCGTCTTCACTGAGGTAGGCGAGAACCATTCTCACACGGTTCCAGGCAACTCTAGCTACATCGATGTATCGCGGATGGCATAAAACTCCCAGGGCCTTTCTCCCACAGTTTCAAGAATATGGATTTTCTTGTCCACTGTCGCACGTTAGGGCGCATGTTTGGATCACCCAGCTGGCCGGCGATTTGGGATACGGCGACTTTCGACTGCCGACTGTCAAAAATCCTCGGACAGATGACAAGAGTGAAGTTTAGCTCGCGCAGATCTCCGTAGATGGCGCTTCTGTGGACAAAAACGTATCGCGAGTCAGGAACCTTATTTCTAGAAGGGAGCGATCACCAGGCGATCACGGTGCAGCCAATCACAGCCCTGGTTGCCTAACAACTTCACATGTGAACTTATCACACCCTTTCTAGAAATAGGGCTCCAGATGACAACCTGTCATAGTGGTGGCTAAGAGTACACCAAGTGCGGTGGTGGCTAGGCCTACAAATATTGAAATCAACTTATACCATGCAAAATGCTGTGTTTCTTGGAAATGGTTTCGGTGGCTGCAGTGGCCCCACATGATAAATGAAAATGAGTGATTTTAAAATAGTTGTTGCTCTACTTCTCCGGCAAAACTCCACATCATGTTGTCAGAATAAAACGTCATAAACGCTAAAACGTCCAAAAATGACCTTGAAATACCGCTCCGTTTTCTTCTAAAATTGAAATCGTCATTTTATTAGTGTACGAAATTATGAAATGCGCGTCACGCACGCGCACTCACAAAATCCCACACGAAACGTCCCATTGTATGATGATGACACGGAATGATGATGAATTTTGTATCTGTCCAATATGGCGGATCAAAGATGGCGACGGAATATCAGTGAGATACAACGTGAGAAATATATCAACGTGATCAGACTGTGCTGGATAGATGGATACAAAGTGACGTCAATATCGCCTCATCTAGCTCAGAAGATGGGCTAAACAATAGCTGTGCATGAATGGTCATTTCGATCGTTGACTATGTATTATCAAGACACGCAACCCGTGACATTTTTCGTCTAATTGACTTGACTTCATAAATGAAAAAGTGGGAAGACAAGTCGATTTTGTCATACTATATAATATCCCTCCACTGTGAGATGGGCCGCTACCTTCAATTGACTTGGTTTTTAGCGCACTTCTCCAAACGGGAAGGCGCTTTTGTCCTCGCTTTGTCCGTCCGTCCGTCCGTCCGTCCGTCCGTCCGTCCGTCCGTCCGTCCGTCCGTCCGTCCGTCCCCGCATCTAGTCCTAGACGAAAAGGTTTTTGCGAAAAATTTTTACTCCATTGGGTAGCTCATGACCTTGTATCCCGAACCAAGAAAAATCTTGACGAAATAATAATAAACAATGACAATAATAACAATTTAGTGTGACGCGGCATCGCCGTTGAATGCTGCATTTCAGAAGCCGGCCTGATCTCGAAAGTTATCACATGCGAGGAAGTACCCGATCTTATCATTTTACCATAATACATATGCGGAGTTATATTTAGAGGATGATTTGAACTTTATTTTAATGAAAATTTCACATCGGTGCGAGGTGCCGATTAGTAGTTATTGATTTTTGAACATGACTCCGAAACTACGGCTCGGCCGCAAATGATTTATTCGTTGCTTGCTGGTGCTTGATATCCTTTCCTCCGAACAAAACGAAATTCAATACAGAAAATATTTCAACTCGAATGGGTAGCTCATGGCATTGGTACGCGAATCAAGAAAAATTTTGCCGAAATAATCATGAACAATTACAAAAATAACATTTTGGTGTAGGGCGGCTTCGCCGATCAAGTGCTGGCATTCGCGGTAAGATGTAGAAAGTTGCGATATGCAGGCAACTACAATTTCTTAATGAAATACATCACTGCATGTACGGCATTATATTTAGAGAACAATTTGAACTTTCTTTTGACAAAAACCCCACTTCGATCCGACCGTTAGGTCAATTGTTATCGATTTTTGAAAACGGCCGCAAAGCCACGGCTCGGCGCATATTACACGACCCTACAAATTTAAAATCAGACGTGCCGAAATAGTAATTGAACATTTTGAAATAGCCAATACTAGGTACCTAAAGGATAATGGCACTCAAATTACGAAACATGTTCGCTCAATAACAAAAAAAAAGTAGGTAGGTATCACTAAAAATCATGTGACAAGGCTACCATTTTTTCGGTTTTTCGATAAAAAAGAAATGTTCCAATTCAAAAGTGAACCCGATATTAGTGTTCAGGAGGTCGAAATCAGTTGGAGAACATTTTTTTATATAAGTAACAGAATGACGCTTATGTGGCCGGTTTGTCTGTCTGTCTGTCTGTCTGTCTGTCTGTCTGTCCGAGTCCGTGCAGAAATTAAGACGCTGTACTCCTTCTCGAGAATTGAAACAAGAGTCTTGGAACTTTTTTCCGATTAATAGCTGATGTCCCCAAGGGTGGCCAATGGGCACTATTTTTGTTATCCATACATCGTTATCATTATTCTCAAAAAACAGAGATCTCCTGTGCACTTCGATGAAGTTGAACTTCTCCTCGGGAAATAAAGCTACAGCCCTTGAAGATTGAACTTTATCCGGTGGATAGCTTAGGTCCTCAAGGACCAAATAGGCAGGTTGGCTTTCATAATTCGGCCGTCATCTTGGCTGCCATATCGAAATTTCTTATTAGTGGAACGATTGTCATGAAACTTGAAACTCACCCTTGTCTAGTATGATCATTCTTATTTTCAAGCCAAATTTTATGATTGCCCCACCATCTTGGCCGCCATATTGAAATCTCTTATAAGTGGAAAGATTTTCATGAAACTTGAGAGTTACGCTTGTCTCGTACGATCATTCCTATTTTCAAGCTGAGTTTCATAATTCTGCCGCCATCTTGGCCGCCATATTGAAATCTCTTGTTAGTGGAACGATTTTCATGAAACTTGGAACTTACCCTTGTCTAGTACGATCATTTTGATTTTCAAGCCGAATTTTTTGCAATTTTTTGCCCAAGACGGTAGAACCCTAATCACTTAACATCTTGCGTTCACTAATCCTCCAAAAAGGAAGTGCGCTACTGAGCCTCATGCCCATGAGGCATATTCGCTTGTTTGGTTTTTTGTTTGTTTGACCATGGTCATGGTTTCACCCTCAGTGGTTTCACCTTTGGTCAAATTGGGTGTGATTTTGGCTAGTATTTCAGTGGATTCGGCACTATGATGGAATATCCCAGGATTGGGTTTGATCTTTGGCTTTATTTTGGGAGAATTTTTTTGATATGAAAAGTAAACGGACACGACAACAAGGCCCTTCCATACTTCACCATTTATGTATATTAAAAAAAATGTTTCAGGGAAAAGCTGGATTCGGAAGCTGCTTAAAATCTACGTTCCAAAGCTTACTGTGGTGTCCCCTGGTCGGCCGATCCAAAAAGGTCCGGTTGCGTATCTTCATAAATACTCAATCAACGTTCTGAGCTTGTATATTTAAGATTTGATAACTTCATGATTTCAAAGTCGATTTTTTCCTATTGCCAAAAAGTGAAGTTTTAAAACTCGAGTTATTGACAATAAGTGCTATTCCAACTTGAAAAATGCATTTACATTTTTTTTTTATTATCCATTTGAGTTGATTTCATTCCACTTCATATCATTTCATTCCATCTCAAGGTAGTGACCCCTCCAAGGGGTATTTCGTACCTAACTTAGACTTAAGTAGAACCTAAGCCTAATACTTACCATAGAGTAGGTACCTACCTAATTTAAATTTTGAATGTTACAGCCTGGACGGATTTACAACTTGGAAGACCCGGAGGGCTACGCCTTAGAATGGTGCAAAGCAATAGATGAAGTTAAATCCTTCTATTATCCTGATCAATCATAGGCAAATTATAGAGCAATGTAATTAACTTATTACTGGTTTTGTTAGTTCCAATATTTATTATTTATATATTGTATGTATGTTGACTTATTTATATTAGTCTAAAAAAAGAAACTATGTAACTAATCGTGATTATTTATATGTGTTAGTGTTAATATTGAAATTTAGATTTATATATTTTTCATTAAAATAAAAAGAACAAAGTAATGAGCATTTGAAATCTTGGAACTTTCATTCCGCGCGGTTGCCCACTCTGATTCTTTTGGGCTCAGCTGTCATGCCTGTCAAAATCTGACAATCAACATGGCGCTGTGGCTGCTGAGATTAAAGTGACATATGAAGTGTTTTGTGTTATTTTGATGAAGAATTCGCGATAATTTAGCGTTTACGTGCCGTGATTGTCTTCAGATGGACGTAAGTTTGCCGATCCAGCGTTGAACGGACGTGATTTTCACCAGGTGAGTCGATTTTTACGGTTAGTTTTTTCCGTAGATACACCACCCGCCCACTCCAAATTTAAGCCACATGATATTTTTGTTTGTTTTATCTGGAGATGTTGAACTGTAAATTTAGGATTTTCCGGCGTGTCGTTGAGTCCAAATCCGAAATTTTCATTCATGCCGTGTGGAATCTCACAGCCGGCTTGAGCGATCTGTTATCGCTGGGTGACAGCTGACAATCTCGCTTCCAGAGAGCTCTCGAGAAGCTTCTTTTTTCGAGAAGCGAAAAGGGCCAGGAATGCAATATGCAACAACAAAAAATTGGCCTACGCCAAAACCAGCAGGTCATTATCGTTGTTGGAGGATCTTTTGTTTCGTAACGGACACCGAAGCTCTGGCGAAAAACAATCCCACGCAGTCAGTATAATTTTTAATGCTTATTGCCTAGCTTATTATTAACTAATAAATTATTTATTACGCTTGCTCTGGGTAGGTAGGTATATCTTTTCTTTTTCGTATAATGTATGATATCCAGCACGTGGGCATTATTATGGGGATTATGCACGGGAGGTTTGTAAACAAAAGCAATACGACGTTTATTGTAGGAATTACAATTCGTTTTTGGAGTTTTACGAGTGTCTTGTGTACTCGTTTTCTTCAGAGACTGTGGTTTTACACCATCAGGGAGAGATGGACGATAACCGGTTGTTTTTTCTAATTAATGATGTTTTATGGTCTGATGGGAAAAATTGTTATGCAGAATGGCAGACGTCAACGTACTTAGTTTTCCATCGTTCGTTGCAGCTGTAACTTACCGAGGTGGTTTGAAATTAAATAAACATTGGATGTTACGAATCCCCGCTAATTTAGTTTGAACCGACGTTTTTCTCTTCAGTCAACTTCCATGACATCATGCGATCAACAAAAGTTGAAGTTGGCTTTGCTGTCACAATTCTTCGTTATTCAGCCAATCCAGTCGCTCCAATAATTGATGAAAAGCTCAGTTCTCATAGCCAACTCTGAATGGAAGCTGTGCAGCCGGCCCTCACCTACTCGAACTTTTATTTTCGCATCTCCTTCATTTCGGAAGTTGAAAACCATAGGGACCTAAATTGCAAGTCAAACTTCATACCTAGCTCCGTTTGGAGCTTAGATAAGCTCTTATTGTGTTTCTCTAAACCTCGTTGTAGCTTTCAGGACTCCAGTATCTTTTGACGTGTGCGACTCTCTTGTGTGGTTTGGTACCAGGACCCCATGGTGTCCTCCAGTCTTCCCGTCATTTGAAGCCCTGATGGGGCTCCTACTTTCCTGGCTTTGTAGCTTTCAAATATCTTATTGCCTCTTGGGTTTACTTTTGTCATCTGAGGCTAAAGCAGACGCATACCATTTCTGTCGGCAGCGGCCCAGCGGCCAAGAAAAATTGAGGTGTAAATATATAATCTGAAGCCCTATCGGTTCCCTGAGTTAGCCCTCTCAACTCCGCAGATTTTTTTTTGTTTGTTTATTTCCAACATAAACCTCTCCGTTCCGAAGGGACGCTTCAATCAAAATTATTACTGACGTCTCTGGATACTGATGGGAAAGTTTTGGGGTGACACAACCGATTTTTTTTATTGCATTTTCGTATTCAGCTTTCTAAGCTGTCTTATGCCTGTATTTTTATTTTCAATTAGGCTGTCCTACCAACTAAAAGTTGAAAACCGAAAAAATCGCATTGTTAGAGTTTACTCTCGAGTTCACTTTGAAAAACTGTAGCGGCTTTGCTTTTGAGTAATAGCGTTTTCGAGTCGCTAAAACCGAGCTAGCTCAGCTCCAAAATTGCTATCACCATTCATTTGATTTTTTGCAAAAACTGAGTCGGCCGTGAAAAATGACAGACTAGCCAAAAAGTACGCAGCTTTCCAGTTAGTCAGTCTGAATATAGTCCAGCACTTCGTCCAACGCAAAAAAATGACTTCAACGCAAAAGGAATATTTTGAAACAGGAGAATATTCATACCAGAATATCATACAAGCATCCATCACGGCCGACTCAGTTTGAAAAAAATCAAATGAATTACCAATTTTCTGGAAACTTCCGATTATCTCTAAAACTGTGGAGTTTAAGGGTAGGATACCCCAAGTCAAAATGAAAGTGAAAAGTTTCTTTTAGTTCTGAAAAGCAAGGCCGCTACAATTTTATCAAATAAACTCTGAAATTAATGCGATTTTTTTCAGTTTTTGAATTTTGGTTATAAGCATTGCACTTAGAAAGCTGAACACGAAAATGTAATAAAAAATAGGGTGTTTCATTCATTAGTGAACCAAATTTCAGTAGACATTTTCAAAACAAAATGGCGAAATCGTGAAGTCGCACTTAAATTATGTTTTTAAAAAATGTCTACTGAAATTTGGTTCACCGTACTTTGAAATTAAAGTCAAATGACCTGCGTCTACCGTTTGGTAAATTTGTTTCATTTTATAAAGGTCTAGTAATTGTTGGCGTGGTGCCTTGACCTGCCGACCTGTCCTTTCCGGTGCGCAGTATGACGTCATAATCAGCCCACAAAATTTACAATAACTTCGTAACGGCTTGGAATTTTTCGATGCGATTTTGACTAGAAATCAACTAAAGCCATCCCGCAGCTATATAAATTTTAAAATTGACACAAGATTTTACCCACAGTCCCCCTTTAAATAGACTTGATTTAAATCTTCGCACCCTGAAGGTAACAAACTTCCATGGGAGGTTTCAGGTTTCCCATAAAAAATGGACCAGGAAAAAACATACCTTCGATGTCCTAAAATGCTCCGTTGAAAAGTTACAGGGTGTTCAAGTTGAATTTTCGAAATAGATTTTTTTGCATAACTTTCGAACCGTTCAACCGATTTTGTTCAAATTTGAACCAAAGTTTACTGAAAGTCTTTTTTATTCAATAGTAACGTCTTTAAAAAAAAATCATAGGCGTAGATCATGAGGGGGATGACAACTTTGAAAACATATCAATCGATTTTGCTGAACTTCAGAAGAAACATTTCCGAAATAACTTATACCTTTCTTAGAACTTGAAATTGCTCAGAAAAGACATTGGCTCAGAAACTGAGGGAGTCGCCCCCTTTTCGTCTGTCAACTTCTACGCCACTGATGATTCCCGATGATTTTTTCAACGGTTATTTTCAAAACACTTCGAAAGAGAAGCATCCAATCAAAATGTTTCAATGGAAACTTTTTTAGGACAAATGAACGTGCGCAAAATCAGAAAATGGCACACATTTTGGAAAGGTAGCAGCTTTTCCAACGCCTTCTGACACGCTGTGCAATCCAAATATTATAAATAAATAGATAAATAAATAAATGAATAAATAAATAAATAAATAAATAGGTAATGTTTATTTCCGAACGGACTGTCACAATCATTGAAACAGTAACAAGACACTAACAATCAATTGCAAAATAATCGCGAAGTAATGCGAAACTTTTTTGAGGAAAACTCAAGGTGCGTCTTCCGGTTCGTGTAGTATACTATACGAGCGAATGAAAGTTTCTCCACACACATCGGCATTCTCTCACACGGTTGTTTCAGTCCGGAGCATATCGTCCATAGGTGCGTGTTATTTTTACGCCATGATATTTGAAATCCTACGTTTGGTCCAACGAAAACAATAAAAATGTCGAAGTTAACGTAACGCACGCATGTTGTACGCCAAAATTCGGTTTTGTTGAGTGACTTGGTTTATCTTGTTCCTTTTAAACGCGCATTACTCACATTATTGTTTAACAATTTCGAATCGCCCGCGCGTGAGTCATTTGTTTTGAGCGCGTCGCGACGGAAGCGACGTACACCAAAAATTCCTATCCTTCGAGAGCCGAGTCCAATTTGTGACGTCACGTATTTTTCTCAAATTATAAATAGGAGCTTTTATGAGGAAAGGCGCTATCATCTCAGTCGTCACCGAAAATCACGTCGTCATAATTTGTTTTTAGTCCTTTGTAACATCACCGGCACCGGGCATGATTGTTTCAAAGGGCTTCTGATTTTGACTTGCCAATAATTATGCATGCTTCTGGCATTCTAGTGACAGCCATACCTTACTATTTGCCGGAGTTAAAAATAGAGAGTTTTCGATTTTGTTTATTTATTGCATTTTTTTTTATGAACATCTTTTGTCTTAAGATCTGTGCCAATTTATTTTTGTACGCAAAACAGGAAACACGTAGAATTCTAGTGGGTTTACCTATACAACACTGATGCACACGGTGTTTATATCTATCGTGAAACTTCACAATAATAATTATTTTTCTTGTGTGGGCGTCAGTAATAATAATTATAAATTCCAGAATCGGTGTTTGTGCGTTTGCGGTGTTGCCATGCTAATTCTTCAGTGGCTTTCGAAGATTTATTGTTCTGTTTCTGTCTCGGACAGGGCAAATTGTGTAGTAGGTATGAAAAATCAAAAAAAAAAAAGTTAATCCGACTATTGGCTCAGCTCAGTTTGTTTAGAGTGAACTTTGCTATCGCCGATGCGATCTTTGCCAATTGTATAACGAACGCACTAAATATCACGTAATTTGATTGAAATGAAAAAAAGGAAGCTTATATTTCTTCCGCCGTAGCTTCGCCGCACTTTTATAAAAGTGGAAAATTTTGAATGCGATCCAAGTGTGTTTTATGACAAAGACTTTATTGTAGAATTTCATATACGGTTGACGAACCATTGTAAGAGAGCTATAGTGTTATTATACTAGTTTCATAAGACGTAGTAGTGCCACACGACTGGTTTTAGGGCACGACGAGCTTGCGAGGAGTGTGCTCCAAAGGAAGGAGTGTAACAATACGTCTTATCAAACGGGTGTAATACAGGGTGGTCCAGATTTTAGTAGAAACATTTCCAGACTCTATAGAGAATCAGAAGAGGACCTGTCTCAAAAACTATATATCTGAAGCGCATAATAACGGAGCTATAAGCCTTCAAAGTTGAGCAAAAAGCTGCGTTTTTTCCGAATAACTCTTGAACCATTATTGGACCGATTGAGCTCACATGCTAGGTCGCAGTGCAGAAAGGATCCTCCGAGACCAAGCTAGCACTCAGAATTAATTTTCCGAAAACTGTTCAGTGGCGTAGGTGAAAGGGGGTGAGCCTCTTTTTACCCAGATATCTTCGACGCCACTGGATATGTTTGTAAAATGACTAGTTTTTTTAGCGCATTTTCCATCTTGATGAAAATCGCTATTGCAACCGCTTTGTTCGTCCGTCCGTCCGTCCGTCCGTCCGTCCGTTCCTCGAACTCCTCCCAAACTAGACGACCTAGCTTTCCAATTTTTTCGCTGTTACATAGCTGCCACTCCCAAAGGAGGGCTAGGCTATATTGGATGTCTATATTGCGCCGCCAACATAGAGAAAACCGCCCCCGATAAACTTGAAATAACATAATATTGCACTTTCTACCAGACCTGATGCTCTGGTGTTCTCATTTTTTGAATAATACATAGTTGCCACTTATAAACGTAAGCCAAGAAACATTCCGTCTTCAATATGCGCCGCCGACATGAAAAAACTGCTAAAAACCGCCCCCAATCACTTTCAAATGAAAAACATAAACCCGAAGACATAGCGATCTGATTCTTTCGGTATATAAATAGCTGACTAAAAATGAGAAAGGATAGGCTACTTTTGATATGGCGCCGCCGTGCAAGAATTTCTTTGCCAAACTCCGCCGCTCCCACACGCCGCCCCCAAAGTGAGAAATAAATGTAAAACATGAACCTGAAGACAAAGCGATCTAATTCTTTCACTATATTGATAGCTGACTGAAATTGGAAAAAGATAGGCCACTTTTAATTAGTCGCCGCCTCCAGCTGCCGCCCCCAAACAAAAAAATGCAACTTTCACAATTTTCACTGATTGTCATATTTCCCTTACATTTAGAAATTAGAAACTCCCAACTCAAACTGTGCAACAGTTACTTTGCCGAATGCTGCCGCCCCCACACGCTGCCCTCAAAGTGAGAGATGAATGAAAAACATAAACCCGAAGACATAACGATCTAATTCTTTTGCTATATGGATAGCTAACTAAAAATGGGAAAGAATAGGCTACTTTTGATATGGCGCCGCCTCCAACTTCCACCCCCAAAAGAAAAAAAGTGCAACTTTCAATAATTTCCACTGATTTACATATTAATGTTACCTCAAACATTCAGAAACTCCCAACTCAAACTGTGGGAGAGTTTCTTCGCCAAACTCTGCCGCTCCCACACGCCGCCCCCAAAGTAAGAGATAAATGTATAACATAACCCTGAAGACATAGCGATCTAATTGTTCCGCTATATAGATGGCTGACTAAAAATGGGAAGAGATAGGCCAGTTTTGATTAGTCGCCGCCTCCAGCTCCCGCCCCCAAACAAAAAAAAATGCAATTTTCACAATTTTCACTGATTGTCATGCATATTTCCTTAAACATTTAGAAACTCCTAACTCAAACTGTGCAACAGTTACTTTGCCGAATGCTGCCACCCCCACAGGCTGCCCTCAAAGTAAGAGATAAATGGAAAACATAAACCCGAAGACATAGCGATCTAATTCTTTCGCTATAATAGCCGACTAAAAATGGGAAAGAATAGACTACTGTTCATTAGTCGCCGCACCCAGCTCCCGCCCTCAAACAAAAAAAATATTGATGAGTGAAAGAATTTTCATTCAAATCTATTTCATTGGCAATTCTGATAACAAAATATCACAATGAGTTTCGAATGAAGAAAGTGGGCAAGGAATGGTGTTTCTCCTTCAACCAAATTTCTTTACGTTTACAATATGCCTCTTTGAGAAAATGCGCTACTGAGACTCACGCACGTGAAGGCATACTCACTTGTTTATTTCCCGGTCAATTTTGGAGGGAAAACCTCCATGGTTTTCCCATGATTGAAGCAACCGTTTTCGAGATATTTCACTTTGAACAAGCAGAAACACTGGAATAAACGCACATTTCCCGCCGAGATCTAAAGGTAGTCGTTACTTATCACTGCAAGTTTTTGTTTTGTTTTCAAAAATTGAAAAATAAAATGAAAAACTTGCAGTGGATAAAGTAAATACACGGAATAAAAGGTCTCGACGGGAAAGGTACCGATTTAACTGAGTGTTTTTGTTTATTCAAACTGACATATCTCGAAAACAGTTGCTCCAATCATGGAAAAACCGGGGTCATTTTCTTCAAAAGTTGACCAGGAAATAGAAAAAAATGATCGTTTTTCAAACATATTTAGTGGCGTCGAAGATATCTCGGGTAAAACGGGGCTCACCCTCTTTCACCTACGCCACTGAACAATTTTCAAAAAATTCATCCCGAGTACTAGCTTAGTATGTATTTGACGAATATCTCCGTAAAATTTAGATTTAATCGGTCCAATCAATGGTACAAAAGTTATTCGGAAAAAACGAAATTTTTTGCTCAACTTTGAAGGCTTATAGCTCCGTTATTGTGCGCTTCAGACATATAGCTTTTGGGACAGGTCCTCTCCTTTTTTGATTTTCTATCGACTCTGAAAATTTTTCTGCTAAAACCTGGACCACCTGTACAGGGTGGTCCAGGTTTTAGTCGACAAACTTTGCAGGCTGATAGAGGATAAAAAAAGAAGTCTACTCACCCCAAAAAGTACATATCAAAAATGCATATTAAAAAAGTTACAGGCCTTCAAAGTTGCAGAAAAAAATAGTTTTTTTCTTGATAACTTTTGAACAGCTTCACCGATTTCGTTCAAATTTTGCACATATGGTAAACAAATACGTACCCAGTGATTTCTTGAAAAAAATTCTGTCAGAGTGACGCAGTGCTGTAGATATGAGAGGGTACTAACACTCTCACCCTCCTATTTTCTACGCCACTGGATATTTTGGAAAACCGTTGAAAGTATTGAATTCCGCGTTAAATTCTGAAGAGAAAATTGGCGTGTCACTGCTACTTTGAAGCAGCGGTTTTGGAGATATTCGTGTTTGAAGGTTCAAAAACACCGAATTACGCAAATGTTTAAAAAAATCGAGCAAGCTTTGATCCATTCACTTTCAACTTTTTTTTTTCAAATAAAAGTTTATTGATCCATAATTTAGCTCATGAGAAATTGAGAATTGGCTGTAAAAAATCATAATTTCAGAAACAAATAAATATTCAATAGGTACCTATTCACTTACTGATGATTGAGAAGTTTAGTAAGAACAAGAACCAAGGGCCCTTTGTTTCTTATTGGTCATGTTACTTAAATTATAAATTTTCACAACCAATTTTCAGTTTCTTATGAGCTAAATCATGGATCAATGAACTCAAAATTGAAAAAAAAAAAATGGAAGTGATGGATCAAAGCTTGCTCGAATTTTTAAACATTTGCGTAATTCGGTGTTTTTGAACCTTCAAACACAAATATCTCCGAAACCGCTGCTCCAAATGTAGCAGTGATACGCCAATTTTCTCTTCAGAATTGAACGCGGAATTTAATACTCTTAACGGTTTTCCAAAATATCCAGTGGCGTCCAAAGTTTGTCGACTAAAACCTGGACCACCCTGTATATTGATTTATCTACTTTACCGCCCTAATAGTCGCTCAGAAATTGCAAATTCTGGCTGCTTAAAAAAGAAACATTTAACAGGAGACACTTCGGCACTGACCTTCGCCTACCTTCTTTTGGCAATAAACTGCTCCTATATTGGTTAAAAAACAGTTTGATAATATGCTTCATTAGAGCACTGTTTTCGGTGGAATAACGCAAGAAGAGTTGCATGGGTGTTGTAAAAATGCGACGAAAAGAAGTTTGTTCGGACCCGGCGGGCAAATTTTGCGGAGTCGGTTCAAGTGGACAGTTTTATCTTCCGAATTGGAATGTCCTAGTATCTACTGGTAATATTTTTGTTGAATAGTTGCCAGAAATGTTTACTTTAAATTATCCATGTTACCCCATGTGTGTGTCATTATCCTTAATGCATTGGAAGTGTACAGCGGAAACTTACTACTGCTACAAGTTACAGTTACCACCACCACCACCACCACCACAAATTGTTTCGTTTTGGTCGAATAACGATTTTTCCATTTGGTAATTTTGAAGAGACAGGTGCGGATTCAGACAGTATCGGAAGCATCGGCCCGCGGCCATAGCAGTCAGTGCATGAGCTCACACCAGCAAGAACAGTTTCTCAGTCAGCGATTACCCAAGAAAGTTTTGCTAGGGTTTGCCAAATACTTCCCCGAACTCGGGAAATTTTCCAGCCATGCTTGATTTTTCAGAGGCGTAATCTTGGAAAAAAATCTGTCGTGACGTTGTGGCACCACACTACTTTCCCGGCCATCATCCAGGATTCTATGGAAATTTTTGTTCAAGAAGTTCCTTCGGGTGGGAAATTGGAATTCCGTTGCAAGATTGCAAGAAAGCCGCATCTGCATGATATAAACAAAATATTGCGTACCTGCCTAGGTGAATTTGACTTTCCTGGAAAAACCTCGAAACCTATTCCAAAGTGTCCAACTTCAAATATCGAAAATTGTCGAGTAAACTAGGCCTCATTACAAAGTTTGTTTATTGTGAATCGGTTCAGGGGTAAAAAAGTGTCAGGAAATGCATTTTGTCAAGTCTGGAAAACAAACACCGTTGGTCCGATTTGGCAAATTCTTGCACTGAAAAGTAATGCAGTCTTCTCTCTGAATATGTGTACGACTGGGAGTTGGCTACAATTACTACAACGTCCCCCCTTCCCCCCGAGACACTTGAAATTGAAATACTGAAACTCTATGAACTTAATTCTGTTCGGTTTCGATTGAAATAAGGTTTCTTACGAACTCAACTACATAGCGTTTTGACACAACTAAATACGTTTCGTTACGTTGCGTATCACGTAGGTATGTGAGCTCGCAAACTATCATTAAATACCAACCTGAAGGCAAGAAAATAAGCACTAGATTTGTCTCAATCAGCTGCATAATTGCGACGGACGGAAAAGAACCACCATGTCTCTTCGAAACAGTAGCCATTGGCAACGCAGTTTATACGCTCTGTTTGAGAGAGGAAGCATACATTATTTAGTTTTAGAGCCCCTATAATATAAATTTTAAACATCAACCTTTCCACGAACTACTGGAAGTCGCGTTTAGGTATACGTTGCGTTACGAAACCCAAGAAAACCGTCGCCGTCGCGCGTCGCGTTCCAGCAAATCACGTCTTCGCGTAATTTATACTTTTGGCATGCGCTTCCCAGCGACTTTTCTTCAACAACTGGCTGGTACATGAATCTAGGATAGGTAGGTACATATTTATTTATAATACTTGTAAGGATAATTATTGATAATAAATAACTGAATATTCCTTTAATACGATCATCCCGCTCGTTCCGCAATAATAGCAGTAGAGAGGGCTGGGGGTATTTGATCAAGTTGTTCTATAAGTTTTTGTGGAAAATGTGGTGAAGTCAGGTCAAGTTTGTCGTGTTTTGAGACACCTATGGGATGACAAATGTCTTTGTCGGTAACCAGTCAAGAGACATCCAGAATCTTTGCTGACTGATTACTGACACCGCCATAATATTGTTATCTTTCATAGGTCTCAAAACTAAACGAATTTAATGGGACACCTTCGGTAATACAATTAATATGATGGTTAAATTCATCCGCCAATTTCAATGTAGGTATACTCGCTTGGAAAATATAAAACAGCTGACATGTGTTGGAATCGAAGACTTCTTGGATTCTCGCGCGATGCTGGACGATGGTGAAAGCCACGACGGATTTACATCCCGCGGGAGTTCAGTAATGGGCTGCGAATGTTTTTGGTGTGCCCCACCTCCGGCGAGAGGCGCCGTGACGTGTTACGGTCGTCGGCTGTGCACGACGTCGTCGCTGCCGACGGCGAGTCGATTGCTCGCCCATCATCGTCGTCGCCGTCGTCGCCGTCGCGGTGCCTCCTTAGCTCGCCGCTTTACAGATCAGTGAGTCGTTGAATGTGCGAACCGTCGTCGTCGTCGAGGAGCGTCCAGCCGCGTCAGCCCTTCTTCTTTTTTCATGTTAACAGCTCCCCTGTAAAAACGCTCCTCGTCAAGTTACTAACAACCAAGACGGCGATTCGCAAAGGGATGTCCTCGAAGGGCCCGCTGAGCCACCGAGCTCTCGACTCGCCCCGGGTCACCGTCGTCATCAGCTGCTGTATTGTCATCATCCGTACTGCCACCGTTTCGGCTGACACGTGTCGTCGGCATCGGCAAAACGGTGACAACATCGTCGGCATCGTCGTCAGGGTGTGAAGGACGCGCCCTCGAGGACCCTGGCCGGGACCACTGCTAGACCATGCCCGTGAGCACGGGGTCGCTCGGAGAACCTCGCGCCAAGCGCTGCAAACTTTGCGACGGTAAAGCCAAAAAAAAAAACAAACACGAACCCTTCATGTCTTTGTTGAGTGGCGACAAACACAATATAACCTGCTCCCTGTGGATATGGCTTCTGATTGTTGGTTGGTGTTGTTTGTTGATGTTCTCTCCCCCTTCCCTTCCCCGCTATTAACATATGCTAAAAGCTAACAAGCACGGCAACGCCCCATGATGATCGTTGTTGATTGCCAATACTATACTGTGTCATGTCTTCTGCAAACACACTGATGATGATGATGTTCTGGCAGTTGAGCAGTATTGCGGATTCAATCAACTCAGTGTTCCTACCGCGTCCCACGTTTGGACCTATGAGTTAGGTGCTTACTTTAAAATCAATGTTAGGTACAGAAAGAATGAATTTCTCCACTTTCATTATATGAAACACCACCACCCGAAAACGGGTGTAATGAAACACGCCACTCAAAGAAAATGTTCGTTTCGCTTTAGTCAACAAATGCAGGAATTTCAATGCAAGTGTTCGCAGTTTCGTCTTCTGCCATAAAACCTCATGCGCCGAAGAAGAAGAATAAAAGACCGCGACTTGAAATTCCAAACGGTTTGCTTTACAAGCAAGCGTCGGTTCACCGGGAATTTTATTGTAACAAGTAGTAAAGGTGTTATTTACACCTTATTGTTGTTGAAAGTTGAAAGGAGGCGTTTTGTTACCAACCAGTTTTTTTCATTTACGTGGGCAATGCAGTTTTCTATACGGGGGGTATTTGCCAAAAGTATACTGGTGCTCAAAAATTCGCAACTTTCCTCTTCAGTTCGGTATATAGGATCGTTGATGAAGCCCACCAAAAATCATGAAAACATTCCTCGACTTCCATTTTCGAAGTTAAAGGGTCAAATGGTGGTCCCTCGAAGCCTTTTCAAAAGATTTCAGTTAACTTTTGGGTGTCGGTGACAGAGTCATTAGAAAAAGTCGGTGACAGAATCATAAGAAATAAATATCATTACAGAAATATGATCACGAAATGGCGCTCAAGGACATTAGCCCAGTCAATGAAAGCATAATTTAGGAGAATAGCGAAAATAAATAGTGTAGTTCTGAAAATTGGTAGAGATGTTCTCGAAAGCTTGCTGATTACTGTGTAGAATGTCCCCATCGATAGGGGGTGTGGAACTGTGGAATCGCCGCCATCTTGAATTATTGGTACATTTGAAGCATTTTTTGCAATTATCTTGATTAAAGGTGGTCCCATAAAAAAAAAGTCAAGTTCAAATGGAAGGCCATCAAATTGTCTACAAAAAACTTGGGTATAACTTTCTCGTATCTGTCATAACTTTGGAGAAATTGACCTGTGAGCGTCAGGTGTGAGTCGTGGAGGATATTTCATTTCTCACGGTGTTTTAGAAGAATCACGAAAAAAAACTACTATACAGTGCTGTTCAGTTAATCTTCGTTAATGAATAATGAAAAAAAAAACTTGGCCTTCCCTTCAAAAAATATGGGGGAGGGGTCAAAGGGAAAAAATTGAACCTCTAAATTTCGGTTATTCAAGAAAATTTTGAAAACATTTTTGGGAGGAATTATGTGTGATCCATTTATGATACAAGTTGCAAAAGACAGACCAATCATTGTACAGGGTGAGTCTGTACCTCGGATTTTTTCAGACCGCACGTAAATCTGCAAAGCCGCATCCATACATCTGAAAATAATCGTAACCAACACCACCAAAATCAGAACAATGAGTGACAGACAAACCAGTTCAGGTTACCCATTGTTCTGATTCTCGTAGTGTTGGTTACGGACATTTTCAGGTGTTGAGATGCGCTTTGCAGGTTTGCGCGTGGTGTGAAAAGAATCCGGGGAACAGACTCACCCTGTACAATGATTGGTCGGTCTTTTCCACCTTGTATCATAGATGGATCACTCATAATTCCTCCAAAAAATGTATTCAAAAGTTTGGTTCAGTAACCGAAATATTAGAGGCTCAATTTTTCCCCTTTGACCCCCCCCCATATTTTTTTTTTGTAAAGGCCAAAATATTTTTTTCAATTTCATTATTCATCAACGAAGACTAACTAAACAGCATTGCATTGTAGTTTTGCGTGATTCTTCAAAAACACTGTGAGAAATGGAATATCTACTCCACGACTCACACCTGACGCTCACAGGCCAATTTCTCTGAAGTTATGACAGATACGTGAAAGTTACACGCATTTTTTTGCAGGCAATTTGATGGCCTTCCATTTGAACCGAGCGGTTTTTTGATGGGATCGCAATCTATCGAGATGACTGCAAAAAAAACTTGAAATGTACCAATAATCCAAGATGGCGGCGATTTCACACCACCTATCGATGGGGACTATTTACACAGTAATCAGCAAGCTTTCGGGAACATCTCTACCAATTTTCAAAACTACACTATTTATTTTTGCAATTTTTTCTTTGTTGACTGGGCTACATTACTACAATATACGGAAACTTCTGTGAAGCCCACAAAAAATGAAACATTATTAGACTTTTATTTTCGAAGTTAGGAAGTGTCAAAGTTTGGTCCTTCGAACCCTTCTGGTTTCGTTGATTCAAAAGATTTTAGTGAATTTTTCTCGCAGGATTATAAAAAAGAGATAATCAACCTTTGGTTGTCTATTGAATTTCGATTTACCATACGGGGTGAGCCAGGAACCTCGAAAACTGTTATTCTTCAGCATTGCCTCCAAACCATTCGGTTGATCTCTCAGTCGATGTATAGAACAGATGGTCAACACGGTTTAATTTAGTACACACCCAGTGGTTGGTATTTCTTTCTCATGATTTTGCCACTAATAGTTATAAGTTAGCCATCAATTATTTCAATTTAGCTAAAATAATTCAATAGTGTAAGAGCGATTCAGGATGAAGTTGAATTGGTAAAACAAGGCTTTGCGTAACCATTCAGTTCTGTTTCGGACGCTACAAGGAGGTACTTCGGTTTGAGTCTAAAGCAAACCAAAGTACCTTCTTGTAGCTTTCGAAAGAGACCTGAATGCTGAACTTCTGTTAAGGAATAAGTGCGCATGCACGGATTGATTCCGCAACGTCTTACTTTACCAATTCAACTCTGTCCTTAAGAAACGATTGTTTGATAATTTATTTATATATCAGTAAATATTTTGATTAGCTATGAATACGTCAACCTTTATAGTTATCGACAACTTTTTGCTTATGCAAGTTTCTATACAGGGTGCCTCGACTTCAACCCTATCAATTACTAGGGCGGAAAGACCATCAAAGATTTAGCTGATTTGACCAAAAAACAAGCCTCGTAAACCCTTAATAACAAAAAATGCACCCCTCCAAAGTTTGACTGCCTATTGTTTTTTTTTTTTTTTTTTTTTTTTTTTTTATGAATAAGGTCGAGCGGTATTTGGCTGTAAATTGCCAGAGAATTGTTTTGAATCATTGAGTAAGTAGTAAGTGAGATTTCATCAGTAAAATTTCACTCCAATTCAACCAGTGTTTCAAAAGTTGAGAGGAATTGAGGAGTCATAAAAAAGTTGAATTTCGAAAAAAAAGAAGTCGGCCTCATTTTTGATGGTCCATCCATCCGCTATACGGGACACTAGCGTCAAATCTCCCTCGGTAAGGTTCTGGGCAAACCTTTCGACTACTTCGGCATTAGCGACGGCAATTTTGATGGTTTTCTTGCTTAATCCCTTTTCCCGGGGCATCACCGCACGATAGTACTAAGGAACGCGTGAAAAAGTATCTGGCTCATTGCGGATTTGAACCCAGGAACTTTGCCTTTGAAAGCAGGGCCGAGCTCATCGTGCTACCGACTGCATGGATTGCTAATTTCTACTCCTATCGCAAACGTCCTATTTTGAACAATCGCTTTGCTCGTGTCTTCCAAACTTTCAAATTAGTTTATTTCATCTCAAGTGACATTGCTATCTTCATTGACGTTTTAGAGCATTATTAATAATGATTTTTTACCAAGCACGATTAAGTAGTTTCCGGGGATAAGACTGAAACAATAATTCACGTGTACTGCTGTAATAATGTACCAGAATGAATGATTGCTGCAAAGTAAACCATTTTTCTGGACGAGGCTTCCTATTAAACACATCGCGAGGTTGGGAGATGGACTGATTTAGATTGTAGAAAGTTCTTCTGTACTTGATTTGTTTGTCTTGAAATAAGAAAAGGAAGATTATCCCTTTTGGCCATCCTTTTTTCAGATTTTATTTTAGAACGCCCTGTATATTGGGTGAGTTCCAATTAACATTCATAACTCAAAAAGAGGGGCTCTCCGGCTTCCGAGCGAATTCTAGAGTTCGCATTTATGTTATTGCGGTACTTGGATGCTTTGACAAATTGTAAAACGCGTTGCTATTCACTATTGAGAAGCGTTTGCATACACAGATTTTTCAAGGAAACACGTTCTAAAAGCTGTAAGAGTAGAGCTGAATACTGGTAATTTGTAACCTGCAGGTTATAAGCATATGAAGAGAAGTTGAAGCAACTAGTGCCATATAATAATTCTAGGAAAGCTTATGCCCGAAAAGCGCTTTTCATTGCAGAAAAGAAAGATCAGGACAATTTTTAATACCGATGAAAATCGCTATACATTCTCTTTCCGCCTTGCAACTTTTCTATTTCCCATAAAGCTTTGATGTGTTGGCAGACGCTCTTCACGGGCTTTTTGTTGCATCAAATTATTCTGGTCTGATGAAAATTGAAAGGTGCTGAAAGCCGCTCTTCTTATGCGGCGAGGGGATGAGTGTTTCGAGTGTATAATGTGTGAAGAAAGAAAAAGAGAATGCTCGACTTGCATCGATCGCAATGGTTAATTTCTTAATTGCCATCGAGCTCGACGGTTTTAGCATTGACACGAATTCCGGCTTTCATCGGCTTTGACATGATATGTTAACCGCGCACTTTGAAGTGCTTTCGTGACCCCGATATATGTTCCAAAGGATTATACAGAAAGACATGGTTAGACGTCGTAGGATGAACAGACGAAGAGCGATTCCGAAAGTGAATACACCAATTAATCCCGACTTTGCGTATACATGCATGTGAACGCAATGCGATGTTTCGTATTCAAGAGGGACGATGACGAGGGTTTGCTTGAGCTTTCAAAAGTGATTTGATCATCCAGTTTTCCATTGAACTGAACCGGGCAAATCATTCCGCGGACGGTGAAAGAAGGGGCCAGCGCTCCTGGAAGTTACAGGACAAGTCAAAGCCCTGCGTTGGAGTGAAACGGGCAGCTTCACTCTTTTTGCCATATATACAAATCTGCCGTATAGGTACTCGCGCTATAAGCGTACGCGAATTGTTTATTTTTTCTTGAGTCATGTTGGTGTGGTGTTTTCGCATGATGCGAGTTCCTGCAGAGAGCACATGGTGTTTATGTTTTAAAATGAATGGCCGACAGAGTTTGCAAAAGTCCGTTTGTGCGACGTTGCGGTGCTTGAAAGCCATAATGGGTCAATTTATGGACGGTGCACGGTGGACTTCTTTGGTGATGCGCCCTTTTCGCTGCGAAGGTTTGAATAGTTCGAGAAGGCAATGGAAAGGCAATGGGATTAGATGACGGGGAAAACATATTAAGTTGAAGTTGAATAGTTCGTCAGCGTTTGTGTGTGTATGTTCGTACAATGCCGGCACGACGCTGCTGACGCTGGCGTCGCGCTAACGCTATCTTAGGAAAGCTATTAATACCTCGGCATACATTCCCAAACCGTGTCGGACAAACTCGGGCTTAAATCCAAATGCTTCCTTCGTATTTTGCTGCAGGATCGTGAAGAATTATTTATTACTTGGCCGCAGATCCGAATCGCCTTAATTATACGAGTATTTGACGATTTCTTCTGTTTCTTGCGTTAGCCGACAACCGACATCCGTCATGTTTTGCTTGGAAAGCTTTCTGGGCAGCAGCAGCTTTGTACCGACTATACTCTGACCCACCAACAGATGGAGTAAATAGTGTGATCTAACGTGAATTTTAATGAAATGTGGCGCATCTTCCAGGAAGTTTTAGACAGCTTAGTGAACGCGACTGTGCTTGATATTGCGTTAATACCTAATGCGGAATATATAGACATCAGTTCATGCACAGTTCTCGGTTCAGAGCTTCACGCAAATCGCGGTAGACAAAGGTCATTTACACATGAATTTGTTCGAAAACGGCTTTTCCTTAATTATCGTTATGATAAAAAACTGATGACGTATTTACTGAAAAAATAAATGTGAGGTTAACGGTGATGGCACTGACGGCTGGTAAATGTTGAACAAACAACCTGACGAAACGGGAATAGGCTATTTCGTTTGGGCAGGTGCGCATGAGTGAAGGTGCCAAATTTTGAAAACTTTCGTACATCTGTCAGTTGAATGGCAACGCTGCATGCTCTCTCTAGCTAGCCTTCTGACCAGCTACTGGTTCCTGGCTGTCACTTTTACACACATCGTAAACGCATTATTTCGTAGCTCCTTTGAACTTCCTTCTCGGTAAAACCACATTCAAAAAGTTGTGTTCTTTCGTCAAAACATGAGTAAATGAAATGGAGGTTAAGTATAGAATCGAGAAGTGTCATAATTGTCACGAGTGACAGTTTGTTGGCGCCGATCTTTTGTTGTTTCGAGCGCTTTTGCCATTTTCGTTGTTTCTGTATTTCCACAAATGATCATTGAGCTTAATTCCAATGAAACATTTCCTTTGAAGACCAAAATGGTATCTAACATTCAACCAAATCATTTATGGAGTTTTGGGGGCTCTGTACAATATTTTCTAGTTCTAATTTTTAATATCAGTGTACGAAAATATGAAATTCGCGCCACACATGCGCCACTCGAGAAAACCCAAACGAAATGACCTGTTGACCACAGGTGTCAGTGGTCGTCAATGCCATCACTGTTAACCTCACATTTTTCGTCAGTACAGTCTGACGTGATGTCTATTAGTTTTCTTACTAGGATTTCAAAATGATTTCTGTAAAGCGACGCGTGACAAGCTTTTCCCGCCACAAGTTGGCTGCCAAAGGCGGAATGCGATGAGAATGATTGGTTACCGTTGTCATATCACTTTAATGTCATTGGAAGTTTGGTTTTCACTACCTCATTCGATACTTATTTCAATCCGCATTTGGCAGCCATTCTTGTGGCGGGAAAAATTAATTTAAATCGCGAATTTTTTGAAAGGTGACAAAGACAATCATATTTTTGAACACCAGCACCTAACACAAATGTCACGTGTCAAAATTACTAACTGAATAAACAAAATATCTTCTGGGGACAATGGGATGCATAGAATAGGATACAGGATAGCGCTTTGGTAGAATATTTGTAACAGAGTCAAAACAGCTCAAATATTATTTGCTCGGTTGCCTACCATAGCCTACTTTCTTGTGCGTTACTGTGGAGCAGTTTCATAATTCATTATCCAGTATCCAGCTCATTGAGTGGTATTAAATGCTACAGGTCTTAGGAAGCATTATAAAGTTTTTGAACGATTTTAACAGCTGACACAGACCTCGGTGATTGTCGAAACGTTTGTCAACGATAACTTGATTTCGGCGGTAGATTCCTAACATTGAAGTAAACCCCGAAGTTAATAAAATAATCTGAAAATCTTCTCTAGAACAAACAATACATTTCTGGTTCGACATAGGTTCAGTAGGTGCGTGCATTGTTCAAAATATTTAACCGTATTTTTCTAGTTCGCAGTTTCACAATGAGCTTTTGCAAAAAATGGTGATGGACAAGGCTTAATGGTCAATCACATTGTTTTGAGCTAATGAACGAGCTTTCGATTGCCAAAAAAGAATGCCGGCGAGAACCAACGTCAGCTTCAAACACTGCATGCAGTGACAAACGCATTAATAAGGTCATCGTGACACGTCTGGTGTTCACTGCTCAACCGTGAAAATATCTTCGGGTCTCGTTTTGGATCGCTCATTCATAGTTTGACTTGGAAATATTTATATGATAATATTTTGGGTCACTTCCCAAACTTTGCCCGACACGACACTCTTAAATTTTGTTTCGGCTGAATTTATTGACGCGTCCAAAAGTAAAAGTTTTTTTTCTTAAAGTCTCGACGCACATGAAAGCTCTAGTGCATATAATTAGCTTCATGTTTACAAAAGGTCTTAGAAATGCATTGTTTTCGTTGCTGCTCCGGCAGTATCGGAGTATACCTAATTAGTTGTTCTCGATAGTCATACCTGGCACTAGACGAAAAAAGTTCTATTTTTCGATTCCGGCCGTTGTTTGCCATACTGTGCCAAAGTAATCATTTAAATTGGAAAAATAGCCGCGTGGAGCTAAAGTTTTCAACGGTTTCTAAATAATTCACGTTGACAATTTTTATATTGCCAAGATGAGAATAACGTGCAAAATGCGGTGACCTTGATTTTTTTTTTTGTAATACTTACTCTTATTGGCTAATCCCATATTTTAGTTTTGGAAAATTTCATGTTTCATAAACGGTACGTCGTTGTAGTAGGTGGTGTAGAGTATTTTACGATGTTCCACTGTTTTCGGAGATGATCAGTGTGTGTGTGGCAATGGAAAGTGCTCTATTCTCATCGACGTATGATAACGGTTCACTGAGTTCATTATTATTCCTATTCGATAAGGTGAATTATACCCTAACAATAATACAATCTATTCTCTTCGTGTATACACTACACCAGTCGGTACCCAGCCGATAGAATCAAATCTGAATAATTCTGATGATGACATCCAGGGACACATATGTACGTACACCTGAAACTGGAATTGGTTTAGTTTCATCATGCATACTGTTTGCGAATTTGCGATACAGGTATAAATTATTATTAGCACATGATTAAAAAAAGTGTATCTGTACGAGACACTCTAGTGTGATTGTAAGTTTCGTTAGAATCGGATCACCTTCAAAGGAGTTCAATATGAGTACTTCGATGTAAGGGGGCGGAATGTAAAGAAACAAAAATTTCAACGTCAAGACGAATAGTAGATCGACAAATCGCATAATTTCGCTGACAGATAGACAACAAGGAGAGACGAATCAATTGTGAACCTACTTTGAACCTGACATTACAGAATTATAATTCCCGTAAATTTGACCTAATTGTAAAATGTACCAAAAGTACCTCGATCTGCCTGCCCGGCAAGTAGATGTAGTAGACTATTATTTAGTAATATCGCTGTCGACATAATGGCACAGATCAATAGGAAAGCGTTTGCACCATACTAAATGCACCGCATAGGATTTTTGTAGCTAAATTTTTGCAAGTTGTCTTAACCATTGATTTGGTGTATCGGTGAATGGGGTACTTGCCCAATTTTTCTTATTGACTTAATCGATAGTATGGTTAAAAATATGTACACGTATTTTTTCTTTTTTCTAAATTCTGAAAATTGCGGCCGTAATGCCTGTTTAAAAATATTTGTGACGTCACAAATATACTAAAAACTGAACAAACTGCACTGGTGGATTGAAAACTAGAAAAACTGTTAGAGTGGTATCACAATATTTGAAAAATACAGACATAAAAATTGCACTGAAGCTTCCCTACAGTTACCAACCTTTTGAAAAAAAAAACATCTTCTCAACCAATCGATATATTTTCCGGAAATTTTCAGGAAATACTCTTCATTACTCTAGTTGATGATTAAAAGTGGTTTCAGTCAAATCTGTTTCATTGGCAAGTGCCCCATTGTCCTGTCGGTAAGTGATCCGTTGGCAAATTGCGAATGTCGGTAAAATGCCGGTAAAATGCCGGTATTTCCCATCTTTTAATAATAGGTTCTTAATATTAGCTATTTGCTATTTGGCAGATAAACGTTGCGCTCTACGCTCTGCGCAGCTTTTATTCGCCAAATAGCCTATCTGGAACTTCATTATGATGCGAAAATACCGTCCCTCAAGACCTTCACTCTAATTTGAAAATTTCAAAGGTGACATACTGTTATAAAGTTGCTGTGGTTTTGACTTTCGATGCATATCGAAATTGATTTTATTATTTTTACCGTGAAAGTTGATCTGATAGTTTATTATTCTGGGATAAGATTCACGTCCCAAATGTCACTTGGTTGATTTGAAACGAAATAAGAACGATTGACGAGTGCTACAACGATGGGTCCAAACAACCGTTCGCTCTGATTTATCTCTACCTTTCTGAAACAAAATTATATTGGGCAGAGATGAAACCACCTAACCATAAATAAATTTGTAAACAATAAATCAATAACCCTGAGAAAGGAAAACATAGAAATTCAATCTTTGTAAGCTCATACATATTATATTTGCTTTGCCATATTATGAGCATTGAATCGGAATTTGGGAGCGAGTTATTCAAAGCTTTACAGATTTTTTTGCGATATTATAGAGGGTAGACTATAAGACGTAAGCGCAGGTTGTATTTCTACGCTTCGTTTGTCGAGTCCACCTGTTGACGATTGTTTGTACAAACGTTACATTTCCGTATCTGGCCAGTTCTATGGCGAAGAGGCGCCGTTTTCATAGAGCGAATAAAAGAAGGGAGAAGAAAAGGAGTTAATTCGACATCTTTATTGTCTTTTTTGATTGACACTTGTTGTTCGCCAGTTATCCATCCGAGCGAATATAAGCACGACGTGGCGCCACATGATGAACAACCTCACAGATGTTGGGCAGGTATTCAGAGAATGACGTTTGACATTTTTTCCCACACAAACACGACGCACACCTGAATTGTTTTCATAATGTAATAACGCCGAGAAAAGGATCGCCTGTGCGGTGCGCTCTCGGCTTGCAGTGCTATTAATCGCGTCAAGTTGGCATTATCGCGAATATATCGACGGTTTTCTTTACCCTCCGAAGAATCCGATGATGTATAAGGTCTCTCCTCAGAATCTGGATATCGCGGATCCCATCTAATTGGCCATAGAAGAAGGAAGCGGGAAGCCGGGTCGTAACGAAAATAATTAGGTAAGATCCAGTATAGTCGTAAATCAGGAGAGATAATAAAAGTTTAACTGATGATGTAGAGAGGATGAGGTTTGTTTTGTTGAAAGGAGCGGCGCAGCAGCACCGGGAAATTGGGGGACGCGCTTGCTGTATACCTACCTCCTAATGGCAAATTGGAAAATCATTGAATTTGTTTTTTTAACGGTCTCAACTATACTGATGCTGGTGATGGACGGTCGCGACAAATGGGTGATGCTTCGTCTTTATTTATCTTATAAACAGCAAAAGCGTAGGTCGACCTGAAGGTCGACATGTGTAGGTAACCAACACTAACAAGCGTTATGGTACATTTCATAAACTTTATATGTTACGTACCAGGTGATTCCGATGCGAGAAATCTCCTTTATGTTCTTATTATAGACGTGTAGGTATATCGCAAAAAAAACCACAAGTCGTTATTGCTGCTCTGGTTGCTCGTACTCTTCGTGATTCTTGCACCTACGTTCAAGATCCAGACGCTAGAGAACTTGCGTTTTTCCCATTCTTGAAATATTCGATACGACAAGTTCCAATTATTGACACTGACCTGAACGACGTGAACTTCAACTAACTTTTGGTTGCCGTTTTTTGAACTTTGTTTTGGCTTTGCAGAAGAATCAGTGACTCCGTGATTATTTTCAAAAGCCATTATAGAAAGTGGTCTGATGTGTACCGGACACTAAAAAAAAAGAGGTAATAATCACCGCATAGTTGGTCTAAAGCCACATATTTTCCGAAGTTTTCGGGCGCGAAGGACCACAATTTGGCAAGTGCCTCGTTTCCTGACCCCTTGGATTCAATAAAATTAAGTACTTTGTGTACTCTTATTTTAGAGCGTGTACCTCTCTGCAGGTCTATGTTTAAACTTTCCCCTAAACATGATTTTCTCCATTACGGCCTCCACAACATTTTCAACAGTTCTTTTTTTATTCTCCAAACTTTCCTGTTTTCGTCTATCTCTGAACTGTAAGGCTGTAATCGCTACAAGTGTTGGACACGTTGGAGTCGCACGAACAAGATGTCATCTCGATCCGGGGGCGTTTCTTTGAGTTTTTTATTGTCGCTTCGGCGTTTTAATTTAGATTCCGTGCAATAAAAATAGTCGCCGATGTATAAACTCTGGCTGTATGTATGTTGTATGTATCGTGATTCGTGATGTAGGTATATTATAAGATATCGTCACACGATCGAGAAAGCGTGTCGCTAAGCTACCCGGTGGTGTGTGCGACCTCGTCGCCACAGCAACAGACTCTGGGCCGCGGTTTGTTTTTCGGTTATTTATTGTTGCCGTGACAACGAAAATTGCAAGGTTTTTGATTCGGTATAATAATCTCATTGGTTATTAATAACTTTTCAGGCTATGTCTCGGTTACAACGTGCGATCAAAATCTGAATTTCTATTCAAGACTAATCACGGGTTGCACAAAAAAAGAGATCTCGCTGATACGAGATCAACTGCCGATTTCAGGTACTTAAAGGTGACCACAACACAAAAATCGAGTCTATATTTTATTTGACTAACTCATGGGGAAGGTAGTTTAAGAGTATACGGAACAAATCTTAAGTTTTCTAGACGAGTCCGATCAGCCGCAATAAAACATTTTAAAAATATTATCGTGACGTCACTTGGGAAGATGTTTTCACCTACATTTTCACCTCCGATTTTCACCTATCACGGTCCCATGGTCTTGATATTGCTATTGTCGTTTTGACAGACTCCATTGCTTTCAAACAATCAGTAATAATTATGGCAGGCTTGAAACCGTCGTCGTCTCATCGGCAACGGAATCAGGTACAGGTATGCCCGTGCGTAGCTATAGGTAGCCCGTGAAAATTTGCCCTTCTGACGTCATTGTCGTTCTTAATTACAACCGCAGCGCCCGCCACGAGCTGAGTAATATTACAAGATTCTATGCAATCGTTCTAGTTTTTTCAACTCTTTCATCTGAGACCAACTTGTATTTTGTGTTGTGGTATCCTTTAAGGTAATTAAGCTGATCAATGATTACGGAGATTCTTTACTACGCGAATTGTAGCTGATTGACAGCCCCTGTTCCATACTAAAGTTTTAAAAGCGAATTCACTATATCACGCTCATAGTTGCTATGCAACAGCCAATAGCATGGCCAGTTGCATAGTTACTATGAGAGTGATAAAGTTGATTCGTTCATGAAAGTTTGATGAAACTGGAGGTGATTTAGAAAGAAAATAAGCCTCTACAAGCTGTAGAAAATGAATTGTTCATCTCAATCCACAATTATATTCCAAAAAAAGGGTGATGGCATTTGATGGTCAACTAGCCAGAATCCACTAAAGAAAATCTTGAATTAAACTGCGCAACACTCAATGTGTCACATCCAGAAACTTTGCTCTTTTTCAAAGAGGCATAACTTTTTTGTCCCCGGCAGATTTTATTTTGGCTTGCGCTGTCCGTTAGTCTTATCTTATGCCAATCCATCCCACAGATATAAAGCTCAAGAGTCTTCAAATAAAGTTTATAAAGGTGGTATGTAAAACAATGTAAAACATGTAAAATGATTTTTTTTTTATGGATTTTAACACCAATGTATGAAGATAGACCTTATTACCCTCGGCCGACTTTTGATTTTTTTGCCTATCTGTTTTAGGAGAGGATGGGAAATATGAAAAATAGATGATCGGATGATCGGAAAATATGAACATTTTGGTATTCCAGAGCCAACTTTTTTTCCCGTCAACAGATTTTCAATATCTCAAGCTTATGTTGAAGCCAAAACTTTAAGTAAGTAAACCTTGAGGTCAGAATTTGACCCCAAGGTTTTTTTACTTGAAGCTTTGACTTCAACATGAGCACCAGATTTTGGAAATCGATTGACTGAAAGAAAAAGTTGTCACTGGAGTACCAAAACGTTGATATTTTTCTACCACCCCGTTAATAAAACAGATAGGCAAGGAAAATCAAAAGTCGGTTCAAGGTAATGAGGTCTACCTTCATGAATTTGGTGTTAAAATTAATGAAAAAAAATCTTAGTTTGAACAGGACTTGGTTGAATGCCACGGAATTTCGTAACGTTTTACATACCACCCTCTATGAACTTTTTTTAAAGAGTCTTGAGCTTCATATTTGTAGGATGGATCGCCAAAAGATAAGGCTTGCTAACGGAAAGCGCAAACCAAAATAAAATTGGCCGTGCCAAAAAAAGTTACGCCTTTTTGAAAAAGGGTAAAGTTTTTGAGTGGGACACATTAAGTGTTGTGCAGTTTAGTTATTCACTTCATATCTCTTTTGGTGCTACCCGCGGTATCAATTCAGTTTGGGACTTTCAAGCTTGTTGGTAGCTTCTGCTTGATTTCTGGGCACCGGCAATAAGTGTCTGGAAAAAAGGCCTTACTTAAGTAAAGGAGGACTTGAGAAATATGAAAATCGGACGATGGAAGAATGATTATGGAAATGCCTCAGAAGAGGTTATCACTTTATTATGAGTTCGATAAACGAAATGGCTGTGGACCGAATGAAATAGAGGCAGATCCTACTGAAGGCCAAGGCCACCTATAGGGCTGCAGCGTGTCCAACAAGAAAAACTCGTAATTTTTTGCTAATCTCTTCTCATTTCCACTGTCTTGATCCAAATGCTCTTTCAAAATTTCGAAAGATAAATAAAAGGTCATAGAACTGGAGATCGTTTTATTTAATCATGTAAAATGGCGATAATTGCTTTAATAATAGGAAGTTTTTTCGGATGCCTTGCTCTGTCTAGGATATTTCTAGCGTGCGATCCAGATTTATTCCTGAATAATTAATAACAATAATAGAATAGAAAGCATCCAATGCGAAGCCAAAAATCATTCATCAAAACATTAAAAATAAAACCCGAATCAACAGAGCGAGCGCGCGCTCTCACCCGCTTTCCCAAAGTTATGTCCCATCATCATCTCCCGACTCTCCCAAGAAATAGGCACGTTAAGGAACAATGTCGCACGCACCGCATTTTTCCCGAATTAGTATCGATAAATCACCTCTTGCGCGACGCCATATAGCTATAGCATTCTCACAGGATGAGAGTCCCACTCCTACGGGCGACCGGGAAAAGAGACCAAAGTCCCACGCCAACGGGCACGATGGCATGTTTTTCCTTCTCGTGTGCAACTTTTCGAGTTTTGTAATAGACCCCGTTATGCTCGTAGCTGTCCGGATTCATTTTGCAATCTTCGAACATAATAAGTTTTATCGAGTTGGAATCGATCCAAACCGTCTGCAAATAAGAGTCAACAATGAAATAACGCATGCATGCGTTATGTAGTATGTAGTATAACCGCGCTCCCGTTTTCCTGTGTAGCTCTCCTTGTTCCATCCATCAAGATCTGCCGTTGGGCAAGGCCGCTCCGGCTTCTAAATCCAGATCTTCTAAACATACAGGACGTCTCAGAAATGTCTGCGTAGAAATCTGTTCTTTCTTTTAGCTTTCTCTTCCAACTTCTCCTATATACCGTTGAAAGACCGTATAGCTCTATAGGATGACCTTCAAGATGAACTTAGATTTGAACGGTTCATTTTGGTCTCAGATTTTAGTCTTGCAGACGCTTGTGAGACACCCTTTATTGTGCAGTTCCATCACCGATTTGCCCATGCCGATGCACATGTTTTCGAAGCTCGCGTCCGTCGATTCAATTATTTTAATATCAAAACTGTATTAGTAAACATTGGGGGATTTAATGTAAGCAAAAGGCGCGTGGCAAATTGTTGGGAAAGCTTTGCTCGATCGCATAACACCCAACCAGATGGAAATAGCTTAACGTGAATCGAGTTGAACTTGGTTTTTTTGAAAACGAAAGGCAATGGATGGAAGTTCAATGCAAGTAGTAGTAGTAGTACAGAAAACAGTAATTCAACCCGCCGGATCTACGGAAAACGTTACAGCTGTTGAAAGTGTCTGTTCTAATTAGGTCTGATTTAAGCCCGTCTGTCTGAATATTTTCCTTTTCCAGTGCAACGACCCCTTTGTTTCTCACCTCAAGCAATTTTACGAATCGTTAAATACTCGCATATACCAGTGTAGAGTTTAAGCATAGGTAAATGCATTAAAGTATACGAAGAGGGTTCTCTCGAAGGAATAATTCAGATTCTGAAAGCCGTAGAAATTATTTGGCTTTCATTTTGACATTTGAACCGAGCCAAAAAATCGTGATTCAATGTTGTGGGCAAGAATATGACATGCTATTTATATAAAATATGACAGGAATTAATGCGCTGTTGAAAAAACAGGGGGCTAGTAAGCTATTTGCGACTTGTCCGATTCATAAATTGTCTTTTTGGACTACAATCAAAGTTTAAGTAGTCCATTTCATGTCTGTGCACTGTTTGCATAGGAAATGGTTCCAAGAGGTGATACCTACAACACTTGCGAACCACAGTCCGCAGAAACAAATATATTGAGACGAACTTCATCTGGTGGTACAACACCACTTTTGTCCGAGACAAGCAAATGAGATGCAGTAGCAGTGAAGAAAAGTGGCGTTTTATCTTCATTCTCTCGACTTTTTTTGTCGAGGACGTGGCGTCGAGCACCGCCCTGGAGGCTTCTGTAGGACTTTGAAACGCTAGGAAAAGGATGGGTCGTCATTTTAGACTATAGGCGATTCACATTAAAAAAAAACCACCTGGTGTAAAGCCCGGTACTTGATCGTGCAGGAATTTTTTGAGAGGAGCACATACTCGAACGTCTAGTAGCCTAGGTAGGCACTAGTAGATACCTGCAATACCCACATGAATGACATGAAACTCGACAAGTAGGAATAATGTGAAAGTGGGTTCGCTTTTGTGCCCCCGTATTTGATCTTGTGGTTAGGTATTCAGCAGGCTAGTAGTAGATCTAGTTCCAGAGGTGAGGGGCTGGAAGACTGCGCTACCAGCCATGCATTGCATTGCAGTTGCGGTGGAAAAATTGCGACTGGTGACTATTACATTACACCTTCCGCAGGCAGATGCAAGCATGGTATGCTGCTTCTGCTTTGCAAATAGCTCCTGCAGTCCTGTCCCTGCAATTCCTGTCATTTAGTGCCTGCTGATTGATCCCCCAATCCCCAATGAGTCACAAAGCGAGCCTAAACCTGGATCTTGACAGTGGGGACACAACAAATGTTTTCGTCCCAATGGGGTACTTGCCAATGGAATAGATTCAGCTGGAAATATTTTTGATTGCTAGTATAAGGGATAAGGGGACTCTACTGAGAATTTCACAAAAATTCCGTCGTTTTCTACAGAAAAAAACGAATTTGAAAAATCCTGAAAGCTTCGCGCCAGGACAGGGATTTTGAGAGGGGTTGGTCTGACTGTGTGACAATGGAATAATCAAGAATGTCAGGGATGTCACTGTGACACTGTCATTTTGAACATGCTATCGCAAAACCGGTTTCCTATCGAATTCTCTTACCATGAGCATTTAGACAATAAAGTCGAACAAGGTTTCGAAGAAACTGACTCCAGAAACGTCTTATAACACTGTCTCAGTCGAGATAATTTATTTCCAGGAGAAAATCTGGAGGATCACCAATAGCACAGAAATAAGAGGCTGAAAATGAACAGTGAGCTTTTATAGGTTCATCATTAGCATACAATTCCGGATAGGTAATACTTTAGAGCTACAAGAGATCCATGTGGGGAGGACGCGATGGATCCCCAAATAAAATGTGGGGAGCAGGAACACTGATGTTCGAAATGAAGCCGAGGGTCAGCCAGGTCATAGCACGGGTGACAAACATGCGAAAGGCTTTTAGGTGGACAGCACTGAAGACCAAAGAAAGAGACTAGTTAGGTTGAACAAGAAATGAACAAAACGAGTAGGTACTTACCGCGTAGATCAAAGCCTCGATCAAAGCAGTCAAAGGCAAAAAAAAGGGCACAGGAAGAAATTACGGTCGGCGGTTTGACGTTGTCAGTCAGACTCAGATCTTGTTTGAAAACGGCACCTTGGCGACGTTATATCATTGCCAACCCAACGAGGAAAAAGAGTCCTTCTATGTTCTATATCTAATATATTTGTGACGTCACAAATATATTTTTAAAACACGCATTGCGGCCGCAATTTTGGGAATTTAGGAAAAAGAAAAAATACGGGTACATTATTTTTGACCATACTATCGATTAAGCCAATAAAAAAAAATTAGGCAAGTACCCCATTACAAAGGTAGCGAACTGTAGAATATAGAATGTGGATCTGCAGGTGAGGTTCAAGCAGAAAATCTTCAAAAAGGTGATTGACGACGAAGTCAGCCCAAGGTGACCTTTTCTGGCGTGCAAACAGCTGGTGTGTGTGCAGAGAACTCGATCCGCCGGAAGGTGACAGTGGCTGTTGCTTTTCCTTGGGTGAAAGCTAGGGATGATGCGAAGAAAGGTCTGCGACTACGCTGGTCATCTAGGGCCCAATAAAGAGCCTGCGGGGTCCCAAGAGTTCTCAGGAACCAAAAATTTGAATTGACAGTGAATTGACAAGACAGCAAAGGGACAGTTTTGACGTGTCTTCAACTGACGTGACAACCGACGTTGCTTAACGGCAACGTAGACCTCTTCAAACAATTAATTCCCTAAATCTTCCTACACGAATGGGCCATTTTTCCCAATAAGGTCAATCGCCTATTAGTCACACTTCAGCGCTGAGAAAGGCTTCTGCTGATGGAAGAGCGGCGCCCCTGCCTTGGGCTTGGGCAACACAGTATGGGACAAAATATGACATGAGACTTGCAAGGGTCGAACGGTTGTATTGAGCTCACCATGATATCAAGCCGCGAGTTTCACTTGAATGACATTTTTATACCGTCTGGACTCCAGAGCCCAGGCATCATGGACTTCTCTATAATAGGTCAGTGGGAAGCAGCTTGATGAGTAATTACTCACGGGGCATTGCAACTCCCGTGAGCGGATCGTACTTTGAGTTTTATTAAACGGTGTTTCCCTGCTAGTTTATTTCGAATCATTCATTCCCTTGATGCCAGTGCCACCATTTTCCGGACAATAATTCACTCAATTTGTCATGTCCATTTCGTTCTGCGTAAATAGTGATCAACAAAGTTTTCCAAGCTCACGCAAAAAGCTCGTTCATTTCCATGAAAACACAAACACCGAGAGCCGTTAAAAAACGCCCTTTTCCAAATTCATCTGTTTTGTTGCCAAGACTGGGCACCAAGTGTTCTCATATAAACCTCAAGTCTAGTTCATACAAAAAATATTTCAGTATATCATAAAATGCCCAGTATCTTCTCGCGATTTTACGACTACGATTTCACCGCTAGACTCCATTTTGAAGAAAAAAATATTTACGCTTCATGTAAGCCACTTGATTCTTTTTGTTTTGGCTCTTGTATAAGTAGTGGCAACGCTGATTACGATTGGCGAAAGGACCTTTGATAATTCTGCAGCGCCTCAGCTCAGGAAAACCATTGCTGCACAGAGAAAATTTGCGATCGCCAACCGACAATTGAGTTGCATGCTTGTTTTTCCACAAGCGTTCGCTTGATTACACGTTGCCACCGGAAAACAATATTTTTCTTTTATACGTTTGTCGACAATGTACTGCCTGCCCTGCATACGACGCAATATTTACGTACCTGGTTGGGGACGATTTGGTGTGCGGAAACGACGTCGTTTTATTAAATTCCGCTCGTTCATAAAGCGTCCCCGTGGACCTCTGAAGGCAGTTATACGTACACACATGCAGTGAATCTCTGGTGACGCCAAAACTTCCTGGATAGATTTAATGTCACCTAGTTTTGTTCAAATTAATTGCAGTTTGTACAAAATGGCGCCAGACATCCGATTCTCGGCTTTATAAAATGTCACTTGTGACACGCTTGCACATTTCTGCTAATTAAACTAGATTTAAGAGGAGCCTGAATCTAATCTTCCGCGCCCACGATCGGAAAATTTTCGTACCTATCTACAGAAACATAGCCAGGAACAAGGCATCGGTTTTTTGTCAATAAAAAGTAGAGAGAGCGTATAGGACTCGAGGTCAAGAATAACTTGGGGTGCACATAAAGAAAATGTCCTCAAGGTCTTCAGCCTGGGGGGTTACGGCAGATCTCGTCAGTGTCGAATATAGATCCCTTGTTAAACGATTCGAGGAGAATTCTTGTGATGTAGTTCTTCTAGGTGTGCATAATCAAATCTGACTTTGAACTATGTGCAGAACAAGTAAACAGGATAATTTGAGAGTGTCAGACCAAAACCATAACACGGCATTGTTTCAGTAGAGCAAATTTTTTTTTCAAGAATTTCTCACAGAAATTATGGATTTTGTTACTTCATGACTCACCCTGTATCGTAAATAGAAATGAAGCACACCTCCAGTAGTTGATATTTTTTATTCGTAATTCTGCCACCAACAGTTTACAAAAATCTCTTGAAATAACGAAACTGGAACGCTTCGAAGGACCAGCTTTCAACCCTTCATTATTTCGAAGATGAAAGTCGATGATTTTTTTCAAATATTTTTGGTGGGCTTCATAAAAGAATCCTGTAGAAGATAAAAGATAGAAGCACGAGCGTCAAGTTCTTAATGGACTTCTTGATACTAAAGTTTCCATTTTTAATATACCTCAGTATTCCCTTGGTTATTAGTTAGATACCCATCAGGGATTACGCATATACATTTTCTTCTTGACTTTTTGTTGAGAGTTCTGTGCAGAAATAGGCAGCACTCTGCGATCTTTGTAAAGGACCCCGCACATTCCTCATGGGATTTGGCTTCTCGGGGGATTTCGTTCTAATTTAATAATGCTGTGGTCCTTCTTGGGGGTGATCAAACTTTATCCTTGCGCAAATCCTCTAAACCCAATGGTTCACTCTCTAGGGAGGATAGAATGCCGGTGGTTACAAAACTTATTTATTGCAGTTACTGGCTTGAATGAGCAGAAGGTGGATCAAAAGGTTGGTCAAAATTTGAATCAAATTCCCCGAGGAGCCATTCTGATGGGCTGAGGAGCCCATAAGGAATATGCGGGGTCCTTTACCAATGGATTTATGTAAAAAAAAGAGGATTTGGAAGTATTCCATGTGATATACAATTCAATTCTAATGTGGAAGGGGTCAGTCGAGAGTAAATTCAAATGCGATCGTCTCCCGGAAGATTGGTCGAACGAAGTGTTCGCACAACATAATAAGCATGCCGGTGTGAATCGATCACTGAGCATTCCAATTCAATATACTGTTCTTCAGGAGTTAATCGGAATTATTCGAGGGGGTTAATCAAAGTGGTACATGCGATCGTTGCCAGAGAGATAGAAAGTCCAAGTGTTCACATTACACACGCCCTTGAGGACAGGACAGCCCATCAGTGGTTGTTGTTAGCGGGAAACACCTTCCGCGTCGGTGCGATGTGAACACTTATTGCTGACTCATTTTTTTATAAATCTGCATAAGTACCTAATCAAAAGTTCCCAGTACTATGTCCATAAATTGTACTGTACGATAAAATAAATTTAATCACTTTTTGAATTTTTTGAGAGATCGTAACGTATCGTCAGTCCGGAATCCTCTGTAGCACGCACGAGAAATATCGAACGTCAAAACCAGAAACCATGCATGCCAAAGTTATTAGAAGTCCAGCAAGGGTTTCTTTGTTTCACCATCATGCAAATTTGGGACTGGGTTTGGTAGAAGTAAAAAGGTATTTCTGGATATTCTTTTAATGTTCTTTCTCGTTCCTTGTTCCTTGATCCGAGTTGAGAAGGTATGACCAGTCTCCCAGACAAAGATATTCGGCTTTTAAGTACTATAGCCCAAAATTTGACTTGGAAGCATCACTAACAATGACACATCTGACCAGCAGTGCTGTCATTTTTGGTATTATCAAGTACTCTTTGGATGCCTAATTTTTGATTTAGACCTCGCACCTCGTGTTTGAAATCGAGACGCAAAATTCAATTCAGTTTTCAGCTTCATGCTCTATCCATCCATTCCTAGATGATGTTCCCAATATCTGTATGAATCCTCTTACAAAATATACCGTGTGATCCAAACCATTCTGAATTGGAGTATGGGTTGTGACCTGGTCAAATTCCTGGATGTTGAGCTGATTTTCGCCTGGGCACCAGCCTACCCCAATTCGGAATGGTTTGGATCACACTGTACAACTGCACAAGTAGCACTTTTCCGTATACTCATATCACCGAAGAAATGTAGTATTACTGTACCATGTAGTTGCTTCCTGATATTTGCGATCGCTGCCTTAAACAAATCCATTTGAACGATCCAACATTTATAGACTTCTCTCTTCCTTATGGCATTATCATCGTGAAAATTTTTAATTTAGCCCGCGCACTCCCATAAAAAAGCAATTAAAACCGATCTCGCGCTTGCCAAAACCGTATGCCCCGACAACTGAATTTGAAAACAAGTTTTGTCCAGATCGTATTTGTTTAATTATCAATAATTAGAATCATAAATTGTGTACATCTACATACCTATACCACTGAAATCTGCCCACGTGCAGCAGTATGCAGATCGAGATTAAAGCAAAATCGTAGGAAGTTGTAGTATTACACATGCAAGGCGTCAGTTTATAATAAATACACAATAAAATGTAATGAAAGGCTCTAACTACCCGCGTTTTGCTATATGGAATAACGTTGTTATGATAATTGAGCGTATTTTGATTTTATTAGTTCAGAACTCGTTGGTGTATTGACGTGGAAACACAAAGCACAAGTAGGTATAGTTGGCGCCAGCGAAAAATGAATGGCATTTGTTCTGAAATTTTTTACCTCACATTTTCCCCCTTGAGTTAATCAAGAACAATTCTCACAAAGAATTTTTGCATAATAATATTAATATATTAATATAATATATATGTACTGTTAATTGTCAATATTTTGTGCCTAATTTTTTCAGATATTGTCAGCAATCGTTACTTAGTCACGAATCCTTGAATTACTCAAGCTGTGAACGTGATGAACTGAGGCATCAAGAAAAGCACCAGGGAAGTCGTTCACATACCGTTGGCGCCAACTGTAAATGTGAAACAAAACGATTTTTGACTTCCCTGATAGAAGCTATATATGCATACTCGATTTTTGTCTTCAGATTTTAGTGTGCTGAATTTGTATTTGGTGAGATTTATGGTAAAGCTGAGATTTTGCAAAAGGATTTATGCGTCCACCCAAAAGTGTCGCTGAACTCGCGCTTTTAAGTCACAAAAATCCTCCGTGATTTACGAACGTCGATTGTAAGTCCACTTTTATACTAAATCATCTTATGCTGCATAAACATTGCGAGCTCTCACGTGGGGGCACTAAACACGAACTGCTTTTTTACTATCTTTAAATTTTCGTGTTTCTTTGGAACTGTTTTATCTCTTTAATCAAAACCCACGGCATATGACTGTTGACCGCATATAGCATTTAAAACCACAAAGCGCACCTACACTTTTCTGCTTTCCGATTTCGAGGTGCAAAAAAGCTTCAACGTTTTATTTAAGTGTCAGCCTGGATGGGTGGCTAGCTAATAAGTCATTTTTTTCTGGAACTCTTCCCAAAGTACTCGCTTTATTCGCTGTACTTTCAATATGCGCCCCGCATTAAAAATACACTCTATTTGAACTGACAACATAATTAATGTCGATGCTTGAAACACTCTTTGTTACGTTAGCACTCTGCGAGCAAAAGGTGCCTACCTACGTTATTATAAAACAAGGAAGCACATTTTCAGCAGCCTGCGTGAGCAAGTGTTTTCTTTTAGGAAAATTGAATCACCCAAGGTAAAAATCTACAAATTGGCTATTTAGATGACTGATAATAAAGCTCAAGCAAATGCCAAAATAAATCTTTGAAACCGACGCGTATTTCGGAAGTCCCCAAGGCAAGGACCAAATAACTAATATACAGGTGCGCTGATGCTCACTTTTTAAAAACAGCAACACGTCCTTCACGCCCCATTTTTTCCATGGGACACACTTCTACAGAATTAGAACCGAAAATGTGAGGTCGGTATTACGGAATTCTTGAGTTCATTTGTATGTGATGTGGATTATTTATTATAAAGTGCATATAGGACTAGCAATGCAATTTCTTGAGTTTAGCGCAAGAGCAGCTGTAAGTTGTCCCATCATCCGATTAATCAAAATAACGCTTCGCGCCGGTCCCCTGTCTCATAATTTGGTTCTGTTGACAAACACTGCTGCTGGATTACTATAATGGTGAATTCATGGCGCCGTTGTTTTGTTTTTGGGTGCTTTCGGGCACTTCTCTGCAAAAATTTCTTCTTGGTGGATGGACGCCAAAAGATTTGTTGTCGCGGTGAGGCGCGTTCGTCCCAATGACTTTTCTAAGTTTAGTGTACCTGTGTTCCAAATAATTAATGTCTGACGATTCTTTTTTTAACGCATATGGCGTAGAACATGTAGGTCAACAGTGCGCTCTATGCTGATGCGATACTATAAATATGTGTCCACCACCATCACCACTGGTAGTTTCAAACGATGTTTCGTTTTGTTGTTTGTTGAGAATAGTCTCTGCAATCACACCTGGCGATGAATTGGTTATTATCCATCTCTGGGTTCAGCCATCCATTATCCATCAGCTGCATACTTGCCCATGGTGTAGTTAGTTATCAGCCCTCGGGAAATTGTATCATTATGTTGCCCACAATGTACCGGTCAGTTTCCAACGCCGCCCGGGGCTGTGTTTGTTCTTTCTGAAATCGAAAATTTGATAAACACATTAAGAATTTGCGTTCCGATTTAGAAATTCAGAAATTGGTTCCCGGAATTTGTCAGTCCGATTTAGATAGTTTTCCATTCAAATTGTAGTCGGTGAACCAGGTGACTCGAGTGTAAGTGGTTTCGTTTCCACCCCGGTGGAGATGTATCATACCTTTCTGGATATACTTCAACTCGTGTAATTCCAATTGAAAAACATGGAATTAAAGAAAATTGCACAACAAAATGTTCTAAAATATCGTCCAGTGCCAATTGTTTGATAGCTCTCAGACTAGCCAGACTCGCCGAGCTACAATGTGGTGCCTGGAAGTTTGACGGCCGCTCCATCAGCACTGACAGGGGTCGGCTAGCGAATCGGACTCCGTCTTTGATCCCCGAACACATTTGCGGGTCGGTTTCTGTTTCTAGTGTGGTGATCATGTATATCTTCGTGCTTTCTATAGGATGTCAATGTTTTTCCTACCCAATATGAGGCAGTGGAAAATGTGACTTGGGAACGTAACTAAACCCATATCGATGAACCTATCCTTGACATTATCACGGTAACCACTGCCAGACATCATTCGAACCTCCCGGCCCTGCAACCAAAAGACCCTCGAGGTATGTGGCGAGTGACCCCAGATTGTTATGGAGTATGTCATCAGTAAACCAATCCAACTATGATACGTGTACAATACAGCCTCACCCGGGAGAACAGGAATTAAGTTTCGCACGATAAAAATATTTTGGCAGATTTTTGGACAAACAAAATCTATGTGCTGCTCCCATGTCAATAGTGGGTCCACCACCACACCTTTAAACAATATTTGGCTGATTCTGATAGGTTTTCAAGCTTCTTTGGGAAAAGATTATGTTTTTGGTGCTATTTACATTAAGGCTCAATTTATTCGCGGAGAACCAGCTGCCCATTTTGGGTCTCCGCATGTCCCCTAGGTCAATGAGAAGTTCCTCCAAGTCACAGCCACTCTCTGTGAGGGTGGTGTCATCGGCGAACAACAGCAGGTCGGCACTGAGGATTGCATGACTTATGTCATTGATATATAGATCAAGAATAGGATTGGTCCAAGTACCGACCCCTGCGGAACGTCAGAAGTAACATCCCCCACCCCCGAATTTGTACCGTTCACCGTGGTATATACTGTGTTCGTCCCGACAAGAAAGAGTCAATTAGGCTAACACTTCTAGCAGTAACATTGTAACTTGACAACTTTTTGGATAAGATTTCGTGCGACGCACAGTTCGAAGGCTCTCTGCAAGTCGCAAAAGACCGCACCCTGGTATTCGCACTCTTTATACGAGTCCACCATAAGATCGACCAACTGTTTCACCGCTTGTGACGTCGATTTCTCTTTCCTGAATCCAAATTGTGACGAATTGAACACATTTTTATTTTCGAAGAACCCAGTAACTTCACTTTTCATAAAGGTTTCTATGATTTTTGACAAGACCGGAACTATCAAGATGAGCTGGTAATTACCAGGATCCGTGGTGGAGTGCCCATAGCGATAACTGTTGTTCAGTTTAGTCAGGTGTGATTATGCGGACCATGCAACATCGGACCAGTAGACTAGAAGTCCACAGACTCGTGTTTCGCGCCCCCTATAATTGGAGACTCATAAAATGGGAGTCTCCCACTTCTATCCAAGGCATTCTGCCATGCCATCACGCGAGCATCAAGCAGACAAGAAATATTTCAATATAGAATTCCACGGAAAGCCACGTGACACTTTTCGTCGATAACATTGCTTTACTTGGTCCTGGGATGCTTTCTACGACGGCTTGGCTCTACGTGGAATTTGATCATCATATTCTTTGCTTGCTAGATGCTTGGGTGATGGTATCGAAGAATGCCTGGATAGATGGCGCCACATGGAAGACTCACATTTTATAAGTTTTCCAATAGTGTACTTCAAGGACCTCTGCTGAGACCTCTGTTGAGAAACACGGTCCGCAAGGTCCGGTGTTGTAGCAGTCTGAAACTCTGAAAGCACTGTATATTGAAATGATACATCTCCCGGAATGATTGTCCAACAAAGAGGCATATACTTTGTTTTATTGAATCTGAAGTGATCTAGAAGTTTACTAATAAACCTTAACCTAATCCGCTAAATCATTTTCTATTAACAAAGTTGAATTTTAACTGACGAATTTTATTTTGTTTCAGGTAAGAGAAACCTTTCAACGCCGCAGCTTCCGCAACAAAGTAAGTTGAAATAGTCGACAGGCGTTCATGGTTTTGTTCAAGTCGGCGATTAAGTCCACACGCACACACACATACACACATGTCTGATAGATTGCTTATATAAATTGCAACAAAAGTCTTCGCTGATTTACTGCCCTGCAGAAACAATACCCCACACGCATAGACACACGTACACACAAATCTTCTGTTTATCCTACAGCCAGATATTTATTAGGTAGTTACTTGTAGTCATGCAGTTCGGGATAACTAGATAATAAAACTGTTTTGCGCCATATCCCAATTTTAAAATGATCTAATTATAACGAAATTTACCTTTCATTCATGGCCAACGAAATCGTCCATTAAAATGCGCCTCCGCATAACGCCATTTCTCTTGGGAGTTGGAGCCATCGGCTTCGCTTATATTCAGTTATCATCATCTAGCCGTAGTCTAGTCTATTACTAGAGGTTTTTGGCGCCGAGCAAGCCAAAAGTTCTGCCGTGTGGCAGGCGTCCTGGCGAAATTTTTGTTATGCACGATTACATCACGAGACTCTTGATTATTTGAGAGCGGTGCCGACACATACAATCATTCAACTTCCAATTGGCCGGCGATCGAAAATAGTAAGCGCCGTTTAGTTGCAAAAGGGAAATGTCAAAATTCCGATTTTATACAACCAAATAGCCGAAGCCGTCTTGGTAAGGTGGCTATAGGGAAAGCAGGGAGCTGGTGGTGTCTTCGGTGCAGAGCCTACCTCAGTAGCTTGGTGCTGATACGAACTGAAGCGGCAAGTGCAGGGAAGAAGTTGGTCGATATAAAATCTAGTGTGAGCGTTTTTTTTTTGTACATCATGTTTCAGAGAAGGTATTGAGTAAACTGCACAAGAGACGAAGTGGTGTGTGTTACATAAGAAAATGAAGTCTCTGTATTGGATTCAGAGAGAAAGCCCCCCTCTTCTGTAGCGGCATTTTCGCGGATGGTTTTTCTGAAGCCGCACGCTTATCACCTTGGTGTGGCTCTAATCTACACCTTCTTGGTGTGCTTGCCAAAACTGACCCAGCGCCTCTTAATCGTTGGTATAGTCTTGAATTCGCGGACACTTGGGCAATGTCCAAGTGTCTAGCCCACCTACAGCACAATTTGTTTGGTTTGGAGGATAAATGGCTAGTCGAAAATAAGATTCTGCTTGGTGCAATTTGGAAACGTGTTTTAACATTTTTAATTTGTTGGATCCATTGAACGCTTGTTGACATCTTTATGAATCGAGTCTAAAAATAGGACATTGTTTTGAAGCTCTTCTGCTAAAACCTTTTCTGCTTCAAAAACCACCTATACCTGCTAAAACCGCCTACCTGTTTTGTGGTGTTATTATTTTGAGCCGTAAATCGTCATTCAAAGGCATTTCGTTTGATTTTATTTCATCCACCTTGTTAATGCACTTGCAGGTGATTCGGCGAAATCAAAAGTAAACGTTCAGTTTGACACGTAGGCGTACAATGCAAAAAGTTATACTGACAAAAATGAGACGCAAGGATTAGCATTGTTTTGAAGAAACCGGCACACGCTGTAATGTTTTTTGCTGTGCCGTGCCGTTGTTATTTTTGGATCAAATTTTTTAAGCCGTGCCAAACTTAGAAAATCCACCTTATAAATATACACGTCACCTATATGTTCCGCTCGTACTAACTGCACACACATACACATTAAAAACAATCATTGTGGACTTAGGCATCCATCCACCTCCGCGCTGTAGCTTTTTTTTCCACATTTTTATGCGACCAGTATAATAAGTATCTCACCCAGTTTAGACCCGAACCATGTTTTTTCCTTGGCATTTTTCAACACCGCCTGATGCAGAGACATTGCGCAACTCGGTTCTATACATTTTTTCCGCGAAAGAAAAATTATGTGAAAAGTTTTGGCTCTCTTTCTCGCATAAACCTACTTACAGAAAACTCATTATCATTACTATTATTATTCCACGACGGTATATAAATCCTTGAACTTAACTTGCGCCGCGAAGAAAATTTATGAAATCTAAATTTAACTCGTGTGATCTTTGAAAATAAACTGCGAAAAGTAAAATCGGCACGACCACCACCACCATCATCGCATTTTCCCGCATACAAGAGATTTGATTTGTTTTTGATTGGTCTCGGGGCGCGCGAAGCACAATAATTAATTGCGAAAAGTTGTATGGAGAAAGTGAAAATTCGGGGAAAAGTTTCCCTTTCCGTTTGTGCGTTGAGTTTTGACAGATGGCTTGTGACCCAGTGTTGAGATGGCAAGGCGTTTCGCCAGATGCTCGGAGAGAGAAAGAAAGAAATGTTTGACAGTGACATGTGATGGAACGAAAAGGCATATTCCTCGTAATTGACGATAAATAGCTCCCGACAGCAAAAGTAATTTCGAATTTAATAATAGTCGTAACCTGATTTTTGGACAGACGTTCCATTTTTTTTTGTCGTGTGCTCTCGCGGTAACTCCCTGTCGCATCAGTCCTGTACAACGTATAACTACATAAAAACATATTAGCATTTTAATTTTGGCATCTCTGATGCTTGCGGAAACCAACTTCTAGTTGCACAAAGTTATGCGGGTGAAAATGACGAACTTTAGTAAAGTGGAGGTGTAATTCGAAAAGCCGGGAGAAATGGTTGTGAATTTTAAATTGAGTTTTGTGCCAGCTGGTAATCCTCAAAGTATAGGTTTTCAAGTTGGAATCTTTACTTTTTGTAATGTTTTATCTTTGCTCTGCTTTTCAAGTGTTTTGGGACCAAAGAAGTAACAGCCGGGTCACCAATCTTGTCATAGTTACTGCGCATTGGCTTGCGCAAAAAGTAATCCTGAGTTCAGCAAAGACGTCTTCGCGCATGCAGATTTCGGAAGCGAGGCTTAAGATTTCAAAAACACATAAAATGGGACGATTGCATGTTTTGAGCTATGTTTCAGCTGTCAATAGTCATGTTCTGAATGTCAAACACGCTGAAAGATCTGCCATCTATCATCTTGCTTCCGAGCAAATAAGAAATGTTTTCTGATAAAATGCTGTAGAAACTTGCGGTTAGTCTTCTTTTCAAGACAAAAAATTGAAGAAAGCTAGCTGACGTACACAACCCCAAAAAGCTGATGGCTTTTCAGCTTCCATCATGCCACATGCGTATAAACAGCGTCTTTGTGGTGCGTTGAAGCGAAGATTTTCAACAGTCAACAACAAAACCAAACAATGGAAACCATTGAACAATGGAACCTAACTTCTCGGCCAAGTGGCCTAAAAGTAACCTACGCTGTAGCTCGAGACAGTCATCGGCATTAGGGCTTCAAACTAACAAAGTCAGAGCCTCAAGATCACTTCAGAAGAGTTTCAAGGGCCCACAGTGCTCCGAGTGCACACAATAGAAGACTTCAGGGAGCCTTCATTGCGTGTGAACAAGACTCAATTGAAGCCAGAAAGTTTCAAGGGGTCCACCGGAGCACCTGATCACCGGAGGTGACCGGTTCAAATACCTGCTTGAAGACCATTATAGGTGCACCATAGGCCTCTGAGTTGACAAGATCTGGTTGACGTTGAAGAACTCCAAGGGGCCCACTGGAGCTTCGGATAGACAAGCTCAAATTACCGCTGGAAAGCCACTAGTGAGACACTGAGGCTTCTATCACACGACAAGATCAAATTGTCAGGTTGACATAGAAAGCTCCCCAGTAGTGCTTTGGGTGGAGATATTCACTGACACTTGAACTCCAAACTGGATTGAGTTTACGTTCGAAAACTTCAAAGGGACAACTGAATCTCCAGATATATGCCGATCAGCTTTTAAATTCAGCACTAGAACGGTAATTTTTGCACGCCAAGTTGGCAATTCTGCGATATTTGGGGATGCTCAAATTTGTAATGTTAGATCAATATGTTCCCAGATGACCTTGAATTCGTATTGTCAATCAAGTACACCGCTGTTGCAAGATTGTATATGAACGCTCAAGACGTCTTGATTTTGATAGACTTTCTCCAGTTTAAATGGGCGACTGGTGAACAGTTTTTTTGAATAAAATAGTGAATCATAATATACCATCATATCATATACGAGGTTGAGAAAACTGTTCTAATGTATGGTCAGAAATGAAGGCCTAGTGTCTAAAACCTAGAACGGCTCGGCACTCTGTCACTCACCTGCCATTCTGACAAGATAACAGTCATAACAGCCAAGGCAACACTGTAGCGGAATATGATGCAAGGAGACGCCAGAATTGGCATTTCATGTCAAATTTTTCTAACCTCATTGGACTTCGCCACAAAAAGCCCGTTTTCACGTGACTTTGTCTGTCAGCGTCCGTTACACCCTAGGGAACATGGCCAACCGTGTTTTAATTTCTACTGAATTTAAAACGTGATCGGCATATAAGTAAGTCCAAATTGATATTGAAGACCGTTTACCAAGGCGACACTGCGGGACCTCCGAACTGACAAGATACGGATGCGTTCATTAAATCGTCAGTTCGACGTTAGAAAACTTAATGGCCCACTGGAGCTCCAAATTGACCGATTCAGGTTGACGTTGGAAACTGTAGCTGCAGGTTATAAAGTTCAGTTTGACGCCAGAAAACTAGTTCGAAAAGGCGCTGGCGCTTCAAGCTGTCTAGGTCACGTCGACATTGTTGACATTCCGCTGATGATACCATGTAACAAGTGAATATGCTGTCACGGGCCTGAGGCTCAGTAGCGCACTTCTCTTTTGAGGGACCAGTGAATGCGAGATGTTAATTAGGATCCTACCGTTATTTAGACACGATTCTGCCTGGTTCGGTTCTCAAGACTATGAGCTATCCATCAAGAGAATGCTGGAATGCAGAAGGTGAAACACTTGAATAAATGATTCAGATTTCCTAGTTATGTTAAAATATGACATGACCCATTTAACAACCAGAAAGTGATTCCTCAAAAACCGCCTCTGCACTAGTTCCAGTGCTACGATGTTGGTGTTATAAAAAGAATACCAAAACATGAATACATTTTCCATTCGTGATCTAACCAATGTTATGTAAAGGTGCAACGTAATGTAGACGAACATCGAAAGTCGCGCGAATTTCTCAAGGGAAACACTAATTATTTCACATTATGCACCTGTATTACCCCAATTATACTATCCTAAAATAACTTGCCATTTTTTCATGCATCTTTCTTCTTGTCTTCCTGTCCATTATGAAGCTGAAAAATCTAATAAGAATAAGAGACCCCGTAAGAGACATACCTATGTCGCGCTGCACAGACCTGTGGCTGTATTTAGTCTATTTATTTAGCGTAGGCCAGAGAGCTCATGCTTTCTCTCCTATTTCATTGATGTCTTGTATTGTTAAATAAAGCTGTCGTTTCGAACCGCGATCCGAAACCACGATCCGAAAGCCGCAGTTCAGATCCTCGGTCCAAAACCTCATGTGTAAATTCTACTAGTGTGTTCCGACTGTTTCCGATCCGACATTTCCTTGGTGCTACTTACTCATCTGTTGGGGTTATATAGCCATTGATCGCGGCAAATATATTAGAGATTCACTTGCTTCTCTTAGTTTTTCAACTGTTGCATTAAACGTTTCCAGCTCGAAAGCAGATCTTTCTTCTAGAACCTAAGAACTAGGCGAATCAAATAGGTACGTCACTTCCTCGTCAGTTAGAAATGGCCAAGGTCACAACCAAGCAACTGATGACTTCCATTGATTTCGAACCTGGTGCCACCAGGTAAGGCGCCAAGTTCGTCGAGGGGGGCTTTCTCATTTCTAAAGGGGCATGTACCAATCCCACAAAACAGTGCATACTGAACAAATTGAGGGTCTGGTGAGTCTCAATAGAGAAAAATAATTATTGAGAAGAGAGGTGTCCGAACTGACGAGAATAGAATAAGTATGTCATAGGAAATTGTCTGTAACTTTCGATGTCATTCTCGTGCACTTCCCAGACTTTTCACGGACGATTAATACATTACATAGTTGGAATGCCGCCGCGTGTCCTTAATAATGAAAAGTGTCTTCCTGTTCCGTTCTCTCGCCGAAATGCACCGCATCGTGCGTTTTATTTTTAATCACGCGGGTGCTACCGCTTCAAGCACCACCAGATGGTCGGCGGTACTGCCCTGCTGATGCGCTCATCACATCACCGCAAAGTGGTCCTCCACTCCTCCCGTCGAAGCATACCTTGTACCTGCTGGAGGAGGAAGACTCGACCGTTCGTTGAAGAGCGCCGCGTATAGCTCTAGCGCCCACGACTTGCCCATTTGTTATTCGCTCTTCCCTCTGACAAACGTACACAAGTTGTGATGAGTATGCGGCCGATTCCAGGGGCCACCGGTGCTATTTTTACTTCGCCGTGTGCGAGGGAGTGCATCGCATACTTTGCCAACTGGTTAGTCGGTTGGTCCCACCATTACATTCACTGCTCTGCTACTCACAACAAACTTACTGACGATGTGATGGGAGTTGCCAGCGCAGAGAGAGGATGAGTGAGGCCAACGTGCAGTCACAAACTCCCGAATCAGCGCCGTCACCAATTACTCAGCAACCTCCCTCAACTCGGAGCCAACAAGGAAATGCAAAATAAACTGTCATCTGAACAAAATGTGATTCTCTCTCATCCATACGATCATGATTATGACTAACACGAACCCTATTTAAGACTAGGATCGACCACCGTTACAATCAGTCGGTGAGCTATACCGCTACTTATGATCCAGTTTTTAAAGCTTCATCGGTGACGTGCGTTGCAAATGATTTGCTAAAGACTCATAAGTGCACCACGCCGACTGCATTATTACTCATTCAAGCTGGACGTATTCCAAATCTTGGACGAATGGAGATCTTAAGAGGATTACCGCAGTGTTTCCGTAGGTACCTCATCATTTGGAGTTATAATCTGGTTTTTGCAAATTTTGGGCGAGACAAATAATGGGGTCTTAATATTATCGAGAGGTCAGTGGCAAATCAAGTCGAGAGTCGAAAAATATATTGCGTGAACCACGCACGGTGATTTTGTTTTGCTCCTGATGGCATAAAAGTTACGTAAACATCGTAATTTTGATTGAAGAGCCAGCGAGGTTTATAAGAGCACCCGTGATAAAATGTCATAAATAAAACACCAATTACTACTTTTTGCAACGGCTTGTCTATACTAAGATGGTACATAAATTTCACTTTCGGCCATTACGGGTGGTCCTGATTGATCTACCTACGTTGAGCATTCCTTGTGAGGCGTTCACACACGCCGCGGTTGAAATTTATCGAATTTTGGGTGACACCGCGTATAAATAATGGGCTGCAGGCTATCGCCGATCTGAACCAGTTAATTTGCCTTTTTGGATCTGAGTCATTTTGTAATTAAGAAGAAAATTACTGCAAGATAATGTGCCCACATCATTCTTTTCAAGGTTCCTGCTGTGGCGGAAAGTTTCAAGTCAGAAAATAATTGTCTTTGGGACCCTCCTTCCTATAACCCACTCATTGATCTCACTAGCTCTGCATGGCAGTTCCTCTGAAGATTATTTCTGCTTTGCCTGAGCAATCCAGGATATACTGGAAATAGTTTGTGAACAGCATACAAAAAACATCAGAAAATGGATAATTTTGCGTGCTCGAAACCGCAGGACTCCTGAAATCCCTATCTCAACTGGGCCAACAAGTTTTCGCTATATGAGCCGCTATACCGTCAACCTTATCTTTCTATCCTTTCCCTCGTTCCCGCTGTAACTCAGTGAAAATGTTACGAGAAATATCAACCAAACTCAACAAGGCTCTGCTAGTCGCTTACACAATTCCAAATGCACCAGCGGTATACCAGTACGGGCAAATGAGATCGTTCACTTACATACCGCAATGATTGTTCAACAAAGCGGCATTTGAGTTCCATGCCCGTAAATAAAGTAAGGGTAACTTGGGGAGTATATTATAATGCCAAACCATTATAATTATAATGGTGAACAAAACTTTTGAAGGCTTTCATTTTACTAAGTCATTAAATTGAGCAATATTAAAACATTACATAGTCTTACACGTGCGTGTAACTATAGGATAAGAATTTATAATATTTGTGAAGCTACACTGAATATTGCACTTTTTCAGAAATTAAAACAGTGTGTTTACGAGTCAACATCTCATCCACATAGCATTCACCTACACACATTTTTTCGCGGACTTCGCAACTGGTCGTATACATACAGCGTGTTCAACAATGATTGATCCTTGCCGCCTTTTCGGAATTTGGCCCGCATTAGACATGCGCCGCTTCAATGAAATCATTTTGCAATACCGTAGTAACGGAATTGATAGATGTCACATCACACTGACTGATATGAAATTTGAGGTTAACAGTGACGGCTCTGACTGCTGGTAAATAAGAAACAAGCAACCTTACGGAACGGCAATGGCCGCATTCGTAAGTCACAACAGTTGTGGAGCACTTGTACGCCATTGGTCAAAATTAAAATTTCGACGAATCGCGTGGAAGTGCTCCACAACTGTTGTGACTTACGAATGCGGCCAATGGATCAGCCGTCAATCCCGTCACTGTTAACCTCAGATTTTTCATCAGTCAGTGTGACGTGCCGTCTATCAATTTCGTTACTACGATATTCTAAAATGATTTCATTAATGCGGGGCATGTCTAATGCGGGCCAAATTTCGAAAAGGCGGCATGGACAATCATTGTTGAACACGCTGTAGTTTGTACAATATTTCTGCAGCCAACGCTTACAACTTCAACCGCTCTAAACTGCATTTCGCAATGCTTACTTTGTCCAGTTGCCTCTTGTACAGCTCTGTTATATCTTGTGAAACATTAGCATGGCGACCTACCTGCAAAATGTATGATTTGATTCATTCATGATTCTACCATTGATGCGATTCACCATGAGGGAGATGGTGAATTGGTGAATTCTTTCGTTGAGAAACTTGTTGCAATAATAGCAGTATTTTCAGGCTAGGACACGCGAGGAAGTACTGATTCACAAATATATAAGAGAATAAAAACATTTCTTATTTCAATCGATATGTACTCCCATTCACACTTCGACGTACAATAAATTTTGGATAAGACAAAAAAAATTTCGTGATCAACTGCGTTTTGAGGGATTCTCAACAATTACACACTTGTATACGTTAATCATGCTAGTACGTACTGATTCGTTGTTTTTAATTGTCGTCTGTCAAACGGAAGTGTGACTGTTAAAAGTGACAGGAACTCGTCGTTCTCTTGAAAGTGAACCTTCAGTGTGTCATTTGAATTAAGCCCTAGAGAAATTATTCACAATAGGTCGGGGGCTACAAATTTTGAAAGTCGCAGAAGAGCCTTACCTGGTCAAAATCACTGGGAACGGCGGACGCTGGTGCATTTGGTACACAATCTACTCGACCGAGTTTACGTGACAGTCCCGACGTATACCTGTTGAAATTAATTCCGTTGACAGTCAGTAGTGACCGTTATTTTGCCATTTCTTACAAACTATCATGTTTATTTTGGAGTTCACAATCATCACTAGAAGAAATTTTGTGCGCCTGCTAAATATCTAAGTACTTACCAACTGAAGGTAAATTGATCATCGACCAGAGATAAAACAGGGTAAAAATTCTAAAGTGTAAAAAAATCTGCAAATCACATCACGTTTTACCATTTCAAAGAGACCCTTTGCGCTGGTAAATATAGCCCCCCTAGCTACCTAGCTCCATCATAGGCCGAGAGCTCGCGGGCTGTTTTCGCTTGATGCGGATCAAACATGAAGTTTACTATGGCACTATACATATTTCCATTTTACTATTTCCACAACTGCATACTATGAGTGTGACTCTGTATATTAACAGGCATGCCAGTAAATTTATACTTCCTGCACTAGCCCAGATGCACTTTATAGCCGCCTTTCTTTTTGGCATCGAGAAACTTTGAACTCTCAACTATAAAACTGAGAATATAGCTTCAAGGGTAAGCGAAAATCTATATTTTACTTCAATCCCCCAATAACACAAGTTTTAAAGAAAATGGAAAAACTCAGTCACAGTAATTTATTGCACAACTCTTCTGTTCGTTTTATATCGCAACGACAGTTTCCCTGCCCACGGGAGTTTCGAAAATTACAGTAGACTCCGCACGTGACCTCTCTTTCGCCGGATCGCATCATAGACACCTTACCTATACGCATACATACAAAATGCTTGACCTTCTTTTATATTCCAGAGTTTATTGAAATATAATGTCGCACAAATACAGTTGCATTTTATTTTTAGCCGCGCTCATACTATTCAGCAGGTGAGAAAGGTTAGTAAGTTCCACTGACTGGTGCCAACAATAATACTGCAGTCCTTTGTGGAGTTTCTGAAACACCTTCGGGCTCTAGAACTCGCACCGTGAGGCACTCGGAGAAAAATGAGTAAATGTTTGCCAGCCGTATACATCAACAATTGTACTTTGTTACACTATTTGCAAGTGTATACGCAAATAATAAATGCATTCTATTAAATAAAAGCTCCGGTTCAGTTCAGACAAAATGATAATATAACGCCAGACTGTATTCTCACAAAGTTCTGTTGGCTCGGAGCATGATGAAATAATTGGAACAAATGGTCTCGCGGCGATTCTTTCGGTGATAGCGCCTCCACCATCGCCATTTTCCATGCCGAAGAATGTTCATCATCATTTGGGACGGTTCGTTGGCTAATCCTTCTATAAATAATCCATCAATAATTGAACTGTCAGATGGAATCGTGATCGTGTCCTGGCAGGATCTCACCTGCAGCCCTGCCAAATCACGCTTCGAGCTAATCTTTGCGTTCTTTTTTAAAACAGGCGCCCATATTGTTATGAGGGAAAATCGTCGTTGCGCAACGCTTTTTGTATACATCAGCCACGGGAACGTTTTCCGGTTGGTTGGCCCGGTTTTTGGCATCGTGGCCCGAAAAGAAGTAGCGTAAATTCTTTGGATTCGTTTCCTCAAACACGATGTCAATCAAGATTAAAGTTCTTTGCAATTTGTTACACTCTTCGAGCAGGTTTCACTGCATAGTGCATTCAGATTTAGTTTCGTCATTTCCTGAAAGTGTCTTCCTCTACAACTTCTAAAGAACTATATTTTTACTCTCCATCATCATTACAAAGGAACTTGTTATCTAATTTGGCGACATTAGAGTAATAGCCTTCATTGAGTTTTGACAGCTTTACGTCAGCCAGAATCTCTGTTCGTTTAGATTTTTTAATATTTTTTTAGAAAACAAGAATTAAGAATTATTGTCCATTCACCTACATGTACTGGACTGCTCATCGAGGTACCAGGCCAAACAATAATTGACTTCAATATGAGCGCCATCATCGTGGATAACCTAACAGCATTTCTCAAAAGCCTACGGAAATTTGAAATTTACATTTGAATTTGATATTTTCAAATATTGATACTCGCTTCTAAATTGAGTGCGCTAACAATAATGTGCTCCTTTCTTCAGAACGTGCGGTCAGATTTGTTTTGACTCAGAAAAAGATATAGTATGAAAAGAAAATTCGAGAACCACTGATCAGCAGGTCTGTCGCCGCTGCTATTTCATTTGAATGACGCACTGACAGTTAGTCAAAAAGCAGTTCAGTAAGGTAATAACAAGAGAATATTTACCTTTACGTCTAATTCAAGTTATAGAAGTATACGAATGATCTGTCATTGAATATAAGGAGTAGTTTTCTGTACTTGAACTGCGATCAAGTGTGTTTGATTTCTGACTAGTGCCCGTTGGTTGCGTTGATTGACCAGTGTTTGTCAACGACACGAAAAACTGTAAGCCGTTGAACTTCAAAGTTAATCGTATCGAATTGACGGACTCCATTCAAACTTTGTTTCTATTGCAATAAAGCAACAATACTTTGTAATGACTTGATTGTGGGACATATAATTGGTGAAAATTAAGAAGCGACCTGGAAAACTCCGATGATGCCCAAAATCCGTCCCAAGGGAGAGTCCGTTGCGCCATCGCCAGAGATTGATTCAGGTTGGCTATTTCACTTCATCAGGAATTCAAAGAAGTTTCATGGGTATTTGCTCACCCAAAATGACCATTCGGTGTGTTCCTGCACGTGACCGGCATTTTTATTGTTCCTCATAATATCAACCTTCAACCTTCGTATATGTTTTGTGTTTTTACAATACAATTTCATAACAACAAACGAGGTTTGTTAACGATGTGTCGACAGGCGAGTGCGGTTATTAACGCACAAAACCGTCCAGCGATGTTTTAGCCTCCTATATGTTCCTGGCACTTCTTTTGTTTTTACTCGCGAACGCATAAATTCGCGCTTTGCCAATAAACTGTTTGCGTTGGGTTATGCTGGGTTCATACCTCGTACACCAAGATACGGCGCATGAGGAGTAACGCGTAAGGGCCTAGGCGGAAACTTCTGGGTTTGGGCGTCACTTCACTGCCCTTAATCGTAAATGTGGTGACTATATGAATGATTTTTTGAAATTGGCAAGAATTGAAAAACTGATGCGAGAAGGGTGTACATTGTGGTAGAGGTTAAACACAGATTTGAAGTTCTAGCTTTAAAACTTGTTCAAGAAACGGAGAACTTAGCGTTTTAGCTGAAGGTTGAAGGCACCGAACGCCTGATGATCTGCGCATATTTCTCGTGATGAGCATACATAAAAATGCAGATCTGTTATTTATTGGCCCGATTAATCGAAGGCTTTTTGAACGTGAGCCAGCTACACTCTCTATTTTTCGGCTATCTCTCCCCCCGAACGGACGATGCTTCATTAGCACCTGTATTCATTCATATTCTTTGAGATTGCGCGGGTTCATTCATGCTTTGCCCTCCGTATCAAAATTGCCGCCTGCAGGTAATTGAATGATAAAATTGACTTAATTAGGTCCTTTCATATTTTACGTGCCATTTTTCACCACCAGGAAGCTGATCGGCCTTGACCTGCTCTATTTAATCTTTTTTTGGAAGTAATAAGTATCGCATGTCCTTGAAATGTTTGTAATCTATAGGAAGGGATACATCAGCTATTCTTGGTATCTAACTAATAACAAAGATTCCTAGCCATCATCAGATCCTTGACGATAATCCATAATTGATTTAATTTAATTTTTAAGCCTCTCCATAAAGATAGCTGAAGCTATTTGTGTGGCCCTTTTTTTCGTGGTTTTTGTCATTTATTTCTATCAATTTTTGATTTTCCTCGGAAGCTAAATCACCTCTATCTTCCAAACGCTTCAACATCATCAACGCAAAGAGATCGTTTTTTTTTTCGCTAATCTAATCTGATCTATTTTGGTCTGACACCTATTCATTTGAGTACAACTGGTTTTATAAACGATAATTTGGACATATACAGGGTCCTGCAACAGTGCGTCGGGCTTTCCTAGCGCCCTTACCTTGCTAAATAGAGGGAATATGGGGGAAAAGAGGGGGAGGGGAACCCCTTGACATCTACACCCCTAAAAATTTTTAATGGAACACGTGATTGTTCGACAGAAAATTGTTTCAGTAAACCTTTGGTTCTTTGAATCAAATCGGTGGAACGGTTCAAAAGTTACGCACGCGGAAAAAACCATTATTTATTTCGAACATTGGAGGGCTATATCTCCGTTATTAGGCATTTTTCAAATATGTTTTCTGAAGACAGTCCTTTAATTTTTGATTTTCGATCGATGCTTAAATTTAACGACGTTTAAGCTGGACCACCCTTTTGTATGTACATCTCCCAGTTTTGTCAATTATTATTATTGGGCGAGCTCGAAGAAGTACAGCAGCTTCGTTATGCCTCTAGCAAGCTATAGCTGCTCCTCCGCCAATTGTACGGGTTTGTGGCTCATCCCCATGTCGGAGTCTCCGGGTTTGTGGCTTGTCCTTACATCGGAGGCTCTAGGTTTGCGGCTTATTCCCCAGTCGGGGTCTCCATCAGCGAATATCTATTTTCCAAATGATTCAGATCTCGCCATCTGTTGCATTTGAAGACGATTGGTCACCTATAAACATTTTTCAACAACAATTATGTCGATCCTCGCTTTGCGAACTGCCCCGCGATTTTGACAATAATCAGTTTTTACGCTTATAACTATTATTGTAAACTTGTAATATGCAACATTTGTTTCCAACGGTTCTATATCTACCAGGTATACCTACCTATACATTATTTCAAAATCACATTTATCCAATAATTTTAATTATGAATGTGTACGCCGAAGCGACGCCAAATCAACAGCTGTTGAAAAGCTGTTTCGACACACGCACCTATAAAACGAAAGTAATAGTCTGCGGGTTGCTCAATAGACGCACAGACACCAGACAGGACCTTAAAGTAATAACTTTATGATGATCGCGCTATAGCGATCTTTCAGTGCCCCGGAGTTCGCGTTCCCATTGGGAATTAACATAATTGCGGAAATTTTCAGCAGTGATGAGCATCTCCGAGAGAGGAGGGCCTATTTCAGGATTCTAGTTCTTTGGGTTAGTGACTTCTCATACTACTTGCATTCCTGCATTAGCAGTGTAATTTACAGTTTGCCGGTGTTTTTAGCGGCAGGCGGATTGAGGACCCGCCGTCGCCGCCGGTCGCAAGAATGAGAGAGCTTTCAGGACGAGTGCGACTGTTTATTTTGACACTGGCTACCATCAGCACACCATGTGACTTCAATTAAGTTTTGCGCCAAGTGTGATTAGCGCTCGTCTTAATTTAACAGCAGGTTAATGTAATTTGGTCCGTCACAATAGGATTCCACCATTCGTTACGGTATTTAGCGCTCGCTTGCTGTTTCTCTAAGAAATCCGTCCTTGAAATTTTTCGTTTTCTCGCCGTGCATCAGCCTTTTTGAAAATGTGTTTCTGGAATTATTATTTCAATCTCGAGTGATGCGGATTTTGGCATGCGCTCCGCGCTTTGACAATAATAATGATAGTAACGCCTTACAATGTAGTGTGCTTACACATAATGTTTACGTCCACATGTTTGCGCATTGGTCTCCTGAAAAAGTGTTTAGATAAAAATATCCATTATGATTCACATATTAAATAATGACGGAGACAAACGACGTCCCATCAAATTTGCCAACACTTCTCGAAATAACTTTCGCGAGTTAAATTTGAAATTGAATGCATTTTTCTCTCTAGTGCAAAATGTTATTATCTTGACAATATTCTTTCGACAAAATCTATCGAAAAACTACTGATACGTCAATTTGCATTGTTACTATTCTGTCACTGTGGGTGAGTATAAAATACTGGAACGGCAATTTTGGCGTTGATAGTCCTCGTCAGGGACAGGGGGCAGGTGTAATTAATGAAACTTCAATTAATAAATATTATAAAATGTCAATTCTGAATGGCGTTACAACAAAACAACGCAAACGAATGCGCTTCTTAGGGCTATTAGCAAACCTAACAGTTTTAGATGAACAGACCTTTCAAATTGCTTACAACATCGGACCTCCAGATCAGAATTCCACAGACACGTGCTTCGCCCGTATTGAGAACTCATCAGTGCGGAAGCATCAACGTCAGACGGCCCATAAAGCAACAGTTCATGCAAGTACAGTATTAGGAGACCTATGAAATGTGAGTTTCCAGTGCGGCGCCATCTATCATCTATCCAACTCAATCCGCGATTATATATCCGGAGCATCGGCCAGGCAACTCCATCGATGCTCCTCACGACAGCTAGGCTTTCCGTAGAATTTTACTTTATTCCTTGCCTGCCTTATAATCGAGTATAACATGATATAACATCGCGAAATGCCCGCATTGGGAATGGGAAGTAACATTTCTCATGAGTATCCCAATAGTGTACTTCAGTGTCTGTGGAGTTCAACTCTGGTAGTCCGTGGCAATTTAAGGACGGAGTTGAATTGGTGAAATAAGCGTTGCGAAATCAATCGCTGTGGGTTTATTCCTTGACAGAATCTTACCATTTAGGTCTCTTTTGAAAGCTACAAGGATGTACTTTGGTTGGAGCCCATTTGCATTTCCAAAATCGAAAAATAATTATTTTGATTTTTGGATCTTGGAAATGCCAATGGGCTCAAACCAAAGTACATCCTTGTAGATTTCGAAAGAAACCTAAATGGTGAGATTCTGTCGAGGAATAAACCCAGACGGATTGATTTCGCAACGTTTATTTTACCAATTCAACACCGTCCTTATAAGAGCTCTGTTAATCTTCAATGGCACTATCAGTAGCCGATTTGTGCGTATGTAACTTGTTAAATATATTTATTGCCTTATATACACTGTTGTTATTTTTCTTTTACCGACCCGCATACACGTTCACTAAACGTTCTATCAATTATCTTTTGAGATAAGGCTTTATCTTTCGGGACGCACTATCATCGGGTAAAAAATTGAAGGTGACAACTCAGTTGTCGGAATATCGACATCGCCCATCGGTGCAAAATAACAAATGTTTTATATTCTTCTGCGGAACTTTGACCCGAATCCCGCGTGATAAATCTGTTTGTACCAGAAGACACGTTCATGAAAACGTCCTCCTGCAAGATGCATCGCTTGTCTGATACAGGAAAAAAAAATACATCGGTCGGCAGTTTATTTCCGAGTGATGTGAATTCTTTTATGCATTGCCCCCAATAATATATAATTCTTCCAAGTCCGCCGTGGATAAAGTAGAAAAAAATTGTGATGTGAGTGAGTGATGTGAAGAATGAGTTTCTACAAGCTACCGTATTTTTATCTGGGTAAAGTGCTTCCCTTAACAAACCATACTTGTTAAACCTACACCGGAATTCCGGATTTTCCTACTTGTCCCAAATTTTCAAAATGTCTGTTTCTCAGAAGTAGTATAATTATTTATTTAAATTTAAATTTTATTGATTTCGCGAAGCCCAAGCTGTCTCGAGCTGTGAAATTCAAGATGCAGGTTTGTTTTTGTTGTGTTGGCTTTGTTTTTATTTATATATTTTATTGATGTTGTGTTGTGCGGTTAGTGCGAGCAAAATGTGTTGAAATTCGTTGCTGTAAACACTGAAATTCCAAGATCTCCAAATCGGGGAATTAATGGAAATTTTTAATTGGAATAACACGAGCAATTAACACGATTTTTGATGATGGTCATCGCGAAAATAGTAAATTTGCCTGATTGTAATAGGGTTGTGTGTGGCCTAAGGTGCAAGCTTTGCTGCTGATGCCAGAACTGAAAATTTTAAGAGCGTTTCTATTTTTTCCTCAATGTAAATAGATGCGTAAAAGGATAGAACCTATCAGATCAGAAATCGGAAGAATTTTGCATGAGAGATTGTTTATTTAAAAATGGGGAAGGTCGCGAGCTAGTTGTTTTTTCAGCTTTGTGCGGGAATCATCGCGCTTGTGGCTTGTGTAAAACTCAAATTAATAATTATTGTAAACATTGGTCGTGAATTTCGTAACAATTTTGACAGTTAAATAAATAAACTCGAGCCAGACATTTCGTATACCGTACACATTCACTGTATAGATGGTTATTCTTGGGTTGCTTTCTGATCGCAATAATAATTGTGAACAGTTGTTGTCATGTCCATTGCTGGCTGGTTTCACCCGAGATTTATATTCAATCAATCGACCAATGATATGAAGTTTGATACATGATGAAAACACCAAACTTTGAATGCCTCGCGCAGAAAACTGTCTGTGACTCTCAGACTTTCTTCGTATAAATAAATGTAAATAACCTTTATAGATTGACACATCTACGGGAAGTTGGCAACAGTGCTGGCTGTCTTGAATTTCTACCGGAAATTGAATCACTGTCAGTCTTGAAAGTGGCCTCACGTGCTTGATGTTAAAAATTGTGGTTTTCTTTTCTGGATGGGATTACCGGTTGCAATAGCTCACCAGCACGGAAACATTATTTGGTGACAGTTGCCTTTAGTCCATCTCCATTTAGATTTTTACATCCCAAGATAATAATCCAATTGCGCCGCACTATTTTCTCGAGCGCATGCTGCACAATGTTATTAAGTGGGCGTGGTCCCTTCCCTATTCCCTCCTCCCGGAAAAGAAGTTTTATTACTATTATCATGACAGTAAATAGTGGAGAACAAGAAACTGCATGGGAGGGCTGTATTTTTATTCTGGATTGCTATTTTAGACACTATCTTGAGCGGTTTATGATTTTGTTCGACAAAAATTTGAGAGATGGAATGGTTGTAACTGACACCCATTATTTTGATTTGGAGCTTATTTGTCTAAAAACGTGGTCATGATTGTGAATAATAAATGTCAAAGAGTTTGCCCCTATGTTTACCATTTTAGTGGCCCCTCATACCTCATAGAAGAGTGAAAACAAAAAAAAAACTTGAAAGCACGATGGAAGTTTCATTTGGAGAAAGGCTCCAAAGATAGAGCTCGAGCTTTTGACATACTTTCGTTGGATAAACTGCTGAAACGGTTGAGAAATAAGCATTGTCATTGGTATTATTCGAAAGAATGATATTTTTATACCGTATTTTGCCATGACTCCAGTGGGAGGCCGACATGTTCGTTATCACTAGGGACTTCCATTTTGCACAATTAATACTGACCGTCCTAAAATTATGGCCTTTTCCGATGGCGGCATGATATGAGTGTAAAGTTCAGGTTAGGTTGTCAAAATGACATTTTTGCTATTGCTACAGAGGCAGGGCCGTTTCCTTAAGTTCGCTAGCAGCACTCACCATCTACATAATATGTTGATAGGTTTTGGTAATTCGATAAAAGAGACGTTGTTCCGTACCAAAAATCGTTAACTAGAGTGTGTTGAGCACAGAAACTCGATTCTATTGCTGCTGGAAGTTTGGCTTCTTTGCTTGCCTCTTCCAATGACTTGCAATCGCCGTTCGCTGCCGGTTTTTTTGGTATTCTAGAATGAAATAGTAGGATCAGGGTCGATAATTGATTGACTGGCACACTTACACTTACCTATGAAAAGAAACTCTCCAGGCTCGAGTTAAACAGACCAAATTCGAATTTGACTCAAACCCAAAAACTGTGACTTGTCAAAATTTTAATTTTCTGGTGAAAAGCAGACAGATTGCGATTGCGGTGATTTCGAAGCAACTTGTCGGAGCTGAAATGACATAACAGCGACTCAAACTGTCTGAAATCTTCAAGACCGTTTCAACTTACGATGAGGTCTACGAAACGAAAAATCCTGATGGCTACTTTCGAGGAAAAAAAACATATTATTGCTAACGGAATATTTCATTTATGAAAAGTATTAAATTTTTATAGATTTTTCTTATTTTCCATAATATTTTGTAAACTGTTACGATAACGAACATGGTAGCGCCCCTATGGCGTTATTTACTGTTCGGCCTCGTACCGCGATCATCAGTCCATTTTAAATACAGATCCATGACTCCGACCGATATTTTCATCTTTTTTGAATTCACACTATGTATTTGTTCTTGGTCAATTTTCTTATGTTACGATACGGTTACGAATGGTTGCGTCAATCTGTAATGCAGACTTCAAAATTACTTAAATCAGTTTGATGGCTTCATTGTAAAGTGGCTCAAAAGTGCTTGAAAAACTGCAAAGTCACATCGACAGGCCACTTGAAATAATCTACCGGAAATCTATGCCTGTTCATTGTCAATTGTTAATTTGACGGAACTTGTTTTGTTTTGTTGATGAAAATCCAGATGTATTATCATGGAAACTCCGTCGATTATTCGGGAAAGGTTGATAGCTGGAGCCTACGTAACCGTTTTATCGCCACGGATACATTCGAAAACCCCAAAAAGTTCAAGTCCCCAAAAAGACTCCAACCACTGATGGATTTTATTCTCTATTTGTCTATTTTAACACTAAAGCCGTTCGCACATACTAATTGTTTACGATTATTTTCATATATTCATTACCACTACAGAGTTTGTTTATATGGCAACTTAATGGCCGTGTATTCTTATATGGCGCCAAATAGTAAAAACTTTGTTTTGCTGCACTACTGCTGTTTGCAGATTGATTTATGTTTTGGTATACTATTCGAGATTTTACTCGTAAGTATGTCCTCTCAAAAGGAGACTTCAAGTCGTTTTTGTCGCTTTTGCAAATAATCTCGTACGCTTATACGCACAAACCAGGTAGTACTTTTTGGTTTATTAAAGCCTTGTTATTATTGTTATGTGTGGTGAAAACACTGCGCAAACAACAATCTCGACGACTTCAGTTTTAATTGGATGATTATTGAACTCGCGCTTTATTAGCTTAATTATTGTAACAGTCTGGCTGAACTTGACAAAGTGATGTAAACTGCACTCCAAGTTGTGTTATGGATTTTGCAATTGAAACTCGCAAAAGTTTGATGACATCCTATGGCCTCATGGAACTTTTGGGAAAAGTTTTGAGTGGTCGGAAATGACGATTTTCCAAGTGTGTTGTTTGGCTTGTAAACGGACACTGAATTGCGCGGAGAGCGACAAAAAAAAAACGCAATAAAGATCAGACGCAGAACATTTCATAAGCACAGGCACACGCCACCACCCGACCCTGTTTCTAACTTTGGAGGTCCTTTGGAAATTTTCGGGAGTCAGTCAACCCGATTCATGGATGCGATGCGTCTTTCTCGGAAAAACTTTTATTCTCTCGATTTTTCGGCGTGCGATGCGACGCAACGTGCGGCGAGAGTGGCATATCCACGTCGTCGATTTTATTCATTTGTACGTTAATTAATGGATCTGCCCGTGCTCTGCGTTAATAATTCACAGATGGGGTCCAGGCGGGATGTTGTGTGTGTGTGTGTGTGTGTGTTAAAACATATATTTCGGCTTTTCTCGTCCTTTTCTGCTCTCATCTGAAAGTTCACGCAGTTTAGTGACACAGTTTTACAATATTTCCAACGTGATGCAGCATGTCGTCGGCGTCCAGACGCTCTTACTACTTCACTCGCATCTGGCTTGACCGAGCTTGACGCCTTGTGAGAAGCCACAACAAGCGCACGTTGCGCAATATTTTTGTCTGTTTTCTAAGTCGTGCGGTTTGTGTTGGTGTGTGTGTTAGTAATTTTAATTTTGCCGCCCTGCTAATTATAAAAATGCCAAGCTAGAGGAAAGCTCCAAGTTGCTCAAACGCAGGATAATTTACGATGGATCTTTTGCGTGCGCGGGGTAAACAACTTATTTGCAGTTTATTGGCCTTTAGTAGGGCGTTAATTATAGTCAAATTTCTGGGAATTTGTGTATCAACACCGCACACAACAGATTTGTCTCTTGGGAAGACGGAATGGGATCAAACGGATGCGAAAAACGCATTTCTGGGGTTCGACGGTTCTACGGAGAGCTGTAATGCCGACCGTGCGCATCAACACTGACCTGCACGCTGTACTGTACGATGTATGATCTAAGCTTGTAAGCCCTAAAAGCCTGCGTGCCAGCAAAATTTACAATTGAGCTTCTTTTCTGTTTCTTTCAGACCTGCGTTCCATTCACAACTCTTTCTCACCTCCCAATCGCTACTCGTTCCATCGTTGAGCCACGTGAGTTGCTCAACGAAGAAGTTTATCACGTCTAGTCATTGGTAAATGTGATGAGCAAGGGCTCGTCTTGACATGGTGTCCATCAAATTGCGAATAAACTCCTGGGAAAAAGCTTCTCATACTATTCCTGAACGGCATACATCAAACCGTTCAAATTTTCCAGCCGTCATCCCCTTTCAATAATTTTGTTTTGATTCTACTCCAGACATGCTCAATTGGATTCATATCCGGAGACAAGAGCGGCCAATCCATTTTCTCGATATTGTGATGCCTCAATAAATCGGTGATGATTCGAGTGCAATGAGGGTGAGCATTGTCGTCAACCAAGATAAAATCATCACCGACATTGTGAGCATGGGGCACCGCACCACAACATCTTCAATATACACAAATTCCTGTATCGTTCATCATTCGTGCTGTCCTCTCTTAGTGTCATCAATTCAGTCCTTCCAGTCATGCTGATTCCTTCCCAAACAGTCACATCTCCCCCTCCAAAAGCCACCATTGCCTCCATCTGCTCTTCCAAAAACATTTCATTCCTTTCTCGTTTTGGTGGTCTTGAGCCCATCGCAGTCGAGTAGCTCGACGGTGAGGCTTCAGAAGACGCATTGCGGCTCTTCTTCTTGCTAGAAGTCCAGCTTCATGACTTCTGGGGTATACGATTCTCGAGTTACTCGAATGATTTTTCGTTTACGAATCTCCTTGGTTCCGTGTGTATTGGAGCTGTCGGAAAGGAGAATTTGCATACTAAAACTTTTCGAACACGTTCGAGAATCGCACCTCTGGTTGGAAATGTAGACTCTGGTCAACTTCCGTAGGATGTTGTTGACCTGGCTGGCGGTGAACGCCGTGTGATTTCGCCGAGTTGTTCTGTCCAAAAACCAATCTAGAACTTCTGAGGTCTTGTACTCACTCCCTTTGCTTTTCCCACACAATAGACAATGGAAACGTGTTGCAAGTCAAATTACTCAAAATTGTTCAGTGAACAAGTCTACCAAGTGACGTCATCTTGATGTGAAAAGTTCCAAAGTTTTTGCGTTGTTACAGGAATAAAATACATTATTCACAATAAAAAAATCACATTTTGGCTGTTTCGACTGGAATCCCGTAAATTCAAAAACCGTTTCGAGGGAACACATCATTCTTCATAAATTTGGTGTTGATACTCCTGAATTTTTTTTTTACTGGCAATCAACATAGTAACTGATTCATTTCAGACTTTCAAGAAGTAGGTAACGTATGTGTGCCATCTCTTGGGCACAAAAATCTAGCCTCCTATGATCGCTGGTCTTTGACGTGATTGCGTGCAAAAGTTGCATCCACATGACACTTGACAGATCGCTGTTTGTTTCGTTCCAGGTTATGTTTTGACGTGATTTTATTCAAAAAAATATTATATCAGCTTTTTTAGGTACATCGGCATGTGATTATTGAGAGGGAAGTGAAGTGGTGACTCACATTTTGAGAAATGCTTGGAGTCTGGGATTGCGAGATGTCAGTTTTGACACTTATTTTCACCAAGCATTTCAGCATGGAATAGGTAGCCCGTAGCCCCAACATGCGCCGGGCTTCTATTTCCTGAACGAGAAATTCTTTCTTGTATCGATCGCGACTGTTTTTGGGTAGCTATTAGATTTGCCGTAGCTTCTTCGGCCGCTTGCCGAGATTCAGTAGGCGTGAGATCAATCACTTTTAAGTCTGATTCATACATGATCGGTTATTTTCGAAAGAAAAATTGGCTATGACTTGATTTCATGTCAGATTGTCAATACGTCGAAGTGAGAGCCACTGTCGTGAAGCGCTCACTTGATAAAGACAATTTTCAACACAATAATAATTATTGTGGCTTATATGCATTGCTAGTAATAATATATATTGAATAATTGTCAGTAAAATAGCATACACACCTTGGCGAAAACGGTTATAACTGCGTCGGGCTATTGTTGCCGGGGCGCTAAGCGCCCCGGCAGCAATCTTTGCCCTCCGCAGTAATAACTCGTTTCCCGCCTCGGTATGTAAAATACTATTTTTACGAAAACGGGGTTATGTTGAACTTTCATCCATTTTGCACTGGTCTGTTCATTACCCTGTAGAAATTATATGCAAAGCTCTATGGGTTTTATATTGTCAAGGAAGTGAATTTTTTAAGTTTCATAAAAATTGGAAGCCAAGCTCTTTCTGGAGGCACATGACGTCATTTGCAACCAACAACAGGTTGTTCACTTCTCTGTGGGTAGGTGCCATCTCATCTTGTATCTAATCTGCCATCTCCACGCCATTTTTTTAATGCATCGTTTCCCATAAATCCACGAACGTCGAAGCAAAGTTGAACATTCCAGTCAGCCGTCCGAAATCTTGATTATTTTACCAATAAGAACGTTTAGTCTTTGTTTTCGAATAGAAAGTGACAAAAATTTCTCGGAATCAGTCGACCATGATCAAAATTCCTTACCTACACTCCCCCGCGTACATACTCTAAAAGCACAAACACTGATTTCCATCGCGGTTTTCAGAAATCAGAATAATAATTTCCACCTTCAAATGCTGCTTTGCTTATTGTAGTACTACTACAAGCCACATTTTAATTCGCGAATTCCCCGGAATAAGTAATAAACGTTCCTAAAATAACGTTTTTATGGAAGACATTCTTTCGGCATTCGCCGTCCCTGCTGCAGCAGCACACGCCGCCACACACACACATACACCTCCATTGTGCGATAGAAATACATATTTTAATGATGGGTTCATTTTTAATCCTGAGCGCCTAAACGCATCTGCTCTCTATCGACTGGGTGTTGAAAAACACTGCCAATTATTTAACAGTTGGCATTAATAACGCGAATTTTTACTGCTGCAACACAAATAAATTTTCGCGTGGATGTTTCGGAAGAGACGCGCTATGCGGCACGTCAAGAGGAAGCAAGGAAAAATGTGAATTCCTTGATTTAGTTGGAATGCTCGCTAAATGCAAGGGTGCGTTCTTTGTCGCATCAGTAGGTATATATACGTAAAATTTGAACGATGGTGCCTGATCTTGGTGGTCGTTAATCTCTCCCAGTCTCCCCTGTGTTGGAACAGGCAGGGATTATGCGAAATTTTCGGTATAGTGGAAGAAAGCTTTCCAACAGGTGCTTTCCTTTTACCCCCAAACTCACTGATCTGATTCGATAGTCACTGTTCTGACTAATCGAACTCATACTTAATTCGAAGGAGCTAAAGCATGAAATCGCATGAGCCAGAGTGATAGACACCACTGGCAAGTTACTTTTTTTATGGTTGGGTTAGGGCTGGAATACTCAGTTTAGCTGGAAAAGGAGAAAGCAACCACTTTATATACGTTTTCGTCTGTTTCGGTGCGATTTGGGGAACTTCTGCCAATAAATGTTGTCAATTATAAAGAATTGTGGTTCAGATGTTTTGTTTGCGTGCTGCGTTTATAGCTTTTTGGAAATGTTTTGGTCATCTATTTCGGTTTGTCCCCAGCCGTACAGTTTTTGATCATCGGACTGTGCCCTTCTTCTTTCTGCGAGTCATCCCGTGGCGTCCCTGAAAGTCAACAATAGATGCGACAAAATCTGTGCGGTACACACCTACACAGGTGCTCCGCTGTTGAGTACTGATTTCTATTAATAACGAATGTTTGAAAAATTCACCTTGTGCCACATCCATTTCAAATTATGCATGATGTTCGAGTGCGTACACTTACTATAAAACATGTTTTTTTTTCGGGTCGCTTTGGTCCAAAACTGCTGGTTGTGGGCCGGGTAGTATTTGAAAAATTTGCATTTTTTCGGGAATACGCGCGATCGACCCAGTTTTTGCGGAGAACAAAACTTGCATACCAACAATGTTTATGTTCGTCGTGTAATATGTTGAAAGTTTGTTGTTACGTGACGAGGCTGACCATCTGGCGTTCCTCGGCATATTATTCCGTGTTGTGGATGTGTGGTGCTGGTACCTATACTGCACGGAATATATTTTCTCATATTGATGCAATGTATGTATGGGGGTTCTCATGAAATTTCGTGTCCCTTGCCCTGACCTTTATCCCTCCAATTTGCCAGACCACGCATCGAAATTTCGTTCATTCATGAATCCGTGCCGGTATGAGGTTTTTAGCCTACACATAACCATCAGGTGCAGGCCTCTGAAGCATTTCCCCTTTATTACTAGCTATGCTATGATAATTATGCAAACCGAATGACATTAAGGTGTGTTAGTTAATGCGAATTAATCAAAGTGGGGCACCCACGCGACAGGTAGTGTGTGATTTTTGTTGCATATCGAATCTGCGTAGGACTTGTCATGGAATACTCCAATTAAATTAGATCAAGATCTACGTATTTATATTTTTGTCTTAGAGAAAGAGACGAAGAGAGAGAGAAGGGAGAAAGGTTTTGGCATCTTCGCTTTTTGATTAATGTAGCCGGTAATTGGTTGCTACACTTCAAAACTGGAGCAAATATACTAAATAGAGTCATCCATTTTTTTTTATATAATCATGTGTTCTCATAGCATACCTGTGGTCAGATGAAGCTTGTGAATTATTGATACGAGTTAATCTATTATTGGATTACGTTGGTTTGTAAGCTTCATTATTTGCAGATGTGAAACTTGAATTGTATCGGTGGTAATGTGTCTCGTAAAATGGATTATACGACCGAACGGTATGGCCGAGACCCTATCTAAAGGGTTATTTATGGTGGGCATAGTGTTGGTGTTTTGCAGTAAAATGGGAATAATAATGATTCAGTTGAATTAGACAAAAATGAGTAATAAAATGGAGAGGTGTGCAGTGCCGTTGGAGTTTTTAGTGGCAGAAATGCATGAGCAAGGTACTAACAATAACCTACTAGGCTGAAGTGATCTCTTAATACTCTCTTCGGACCACCGGACTGGAAGTTGGATATTCGTAATAACGTGTGAGTAAATTCTTGATTGGGAAAGTATCTGGCAACGACCAGACGTCGCTTACTGACCTGACGCGACTTCTGACGTAACTCGACCCGACATTTTACACCAATAACTCCAGTTTTTCTGGTGAGGAAGAAAACAATGTCATGAACTCTTGCTGAACTCCTCCTGGCCCGCCTCTTCTGACCTGTTTGTTATCCATCAACCTCAGGACCGTATAAACATTTCTTCAGAGAGGGATGGTCCTCTTTCTTTTTTTCAGCACTTCTTGTCTTTCGTCCTTATGCTCATTATTCATTCATGACATTCTGCAGCTTTCCAGTTGTCCTCAGCTTAACCATACACAATGGTGTTCTTTTTTCGTTCGATTTCATCTATGATGCGTGCGTAGATGCGTCACCGCAGAATGACGAATTAATGTCATCTAGACTTGAGAGATCCTTGCAGATCCCCAGTACAGTGGTTGAAGCACGCCGTCAATCGGTTACGAAATTCGTGTTTGTATACGAATTTTGCTAGCACGCCTTTTTCATTTTTTGTAAATAGTGAAAATCGCCCAATCCCTTGCGCCTTCTGCCCCGTGCAGAGCATGCGCTCAATCGGTTACGAAGTTCGTTTTCGTATCCGAATTTTGCGAGCACGCCACTTTCGTATTTCGTAAAAATCGACCAGCCCCTTGCGTATCCTACCCACAGCCGTGCCTATCCACAGTGCACAGCCCGCAAGCTTCGTACCAATACGAAAACCTTAGGTTTTGCGTAGAGTGTCGATCTTTCTTGCTTTGTCTAGCATGATATATCTGCATCTTCTTTCTTCGTCGCTGAAATTTAAGCAATATGGCGGCCTTCATCCACGGGCATGACTTTTTACGATCGTTTCCGATTGCAAAGACGAATGGCCATACGCAAGTTTATACAATAAAAAGCACGTCGGAAAATGCGCAAGCTTCGTATACGAAATTCGTAAACAGACGGCGTGCTCCCCGCACAGGGCTCAGTACAGGGTATCCCAGGTTTCTGTACTCGGAATTATTATTCAACCAGAAAACTACTGACACCCTGGTATATAGGTCAACCTTGCGAGATACTGTTTTGAAGACGCTCACCTATACTAAATATTTTTATTGTCTTTTACTTTCCCGGCCCACCCACGAACACGGAGGGAAAGTATTGTAATCGTGCAGAAAAAAAGTTTTGAGATTTCACCGGATATATCCGTTTTGAGGTCCTCCAAGACGATTAAGACCATTTTCAGAATGATGTCTGTCTGTGTGTGTGTGTGTGTGTATGTGTGTGTGTGTGTGTGTGTGTGTGTATGTGTGTGTGTCTGTCTGTGATCTTCCACGATAACTGCCGTAAAGTTGACTGGATCGACTTGATATTTGGTATACAAACATGGTTGTTTCCTGAAAAGAGCCCATGAGTTTTTGGCTGTCATCTGTCAAACCCAACTGTCACTATCATCAAATGTCAGAAGCTATATCTCACGGAACTCAACTTGCAATATGTCATTTGGAAGCCCTTGAAAAACTGTATTCATAACAGTTGGGAACATTGCCCTATCTGTCATCTGTCAAATAATAAAAAATGTTAAAGTTCAAAACTTTACCAATTAATAATTCAAAATCTATCCGATGGATTGGAACCAGATTTGGCAGGAAGCAACACAACAAAAGAGTCAAATTGAGTCCGCAGTTGCAGTTTTCCACCATTCTCCAGTTGAGCGTAATGAATTTTCGAAATTTCTCCTGGCCGTTGCCACTCAGGAGGGGCTCTCGCCGGTGTTTCGACCAGCACGACTCGCTTTTGTAGCAGGACTCCACTCAAAAATTTATTCCTGCTCGGGGATCGACTTTTTTTCAAAAATTTCAACTGATATCGAAAGTAGATTGTCTTGAGCGTCGTGCAGGTCTATTTTCAGAGTTGACACGGTTTCGGTTTTCCGACTGTAATTTTTTCAAAATGAAATTTGCACATTCCGTGAATTTGAGAAAAACGCAATGCAAACTTCTACATGCGGTAGGCCCCACGAAATATTAATTTTAGGTGCAGACATGCTGTGAATAAAAGTTAGAGAAAAGATTGAGCTAATTTTTGGAGGAAAAATTTTCGAAATCGGATCAACAGTTGCCGAGTTTTCCTCTCTGGAAAAACTGCAAATTTTCCAACTTTTTATTCCGTGAACAGATTTCTTGGAATTGTTTTTTTTAGAGAATAGATAACTGGTTCTTGAACATTTTCCAATAATTTCTCTCCAATTTCCCGGAAATTTTTCTCCTGAAAATATAAAACCACTCATGCGATCGTACAAATTAAGCGGTTCTGTCACGATAATTACCGAATTATTGATCCGATCAAATCGAAATCAGGTACGGAGGCCTAAGTTCAGCCTGGAATGTTCTGATTAGACTTTGGGTGGATGATTTTGATCGGAAGCCCTCAGGTGGCACATTGGGTCTGGGTTTGTCTGCCCAAGCTCTAAATTGAAAATATAGAGTTGAAATTTGACACACAGATGCAGTGAAAGTTTTCAATCAAGTTTTTGTAATTTCATCATCATATCTGAAGTAGGAACAAAAATTTCAATAAGGAACCAGCATTGCATTTTTGAGATATCACAACAGTTAGCTACCTAGTTCTACCTTTTGGATCATTTCATCACCTTGGAAAACTGACCTAACCTGTCATTTTTTCTGTCCGCTCAACAATGGATGCAGGATGCTCGCTAAACGCTCGACTAAATAGAATTTTTTCATCGATTTCCAAATCGAATCGCCCCCTCCCGAAGGGACACTTCGATCAAAATCATTACTGACGTCTCTGGATACCGCCGGGAAAGTTTTGTGTCGCCCCACAACAGATTTTTTGTCTTTTCGTTGATGGCGCCTTTCCTCATTTTTTTTATTTACAAAACCGTCATCTATATCGATGCTCATACAATATCATGTTCATCTTGCGTTGACACAATCGACAGTTTATTTTTCTTAATTAAAACGATACCGCTGGCGGTATCTCTCAGTGCTATCATCAACCCTTTGTGTCAGCAGCTCCGGTTTTGTCCCTGCCGTTTAGTGATGATGCTGTTCCTATTAAATTACATGCATTTCCATCTCTTTGCAGAGGCTTGTTGGCATTTCACTGAAAAGCTGGACCCCGTCAGAAAAAATCACACAAACACCCTCATGTTGTAGTGGAAATCACCGGAGTTTTCTGTGTGCCTTCGAAATTAAAACTCTCCGCTGTCAAACTTCCCCCATTCGACGGGCGGCATCAGGAACATTTCCTTTTGGTGTTGTGCACGATGCGAAAATCCAAAGCGCATCACGTTTTGTTGTGATGTCGATGTCGAATTCGGAATTCGCAATCCATCCACGGTCGTTCTCTCTCTCGGCTGTATAGCTTCTTCTTTTGTCTCCATTGTTTTCCCATCGCATCCCATCGACGTCTATATGTATCCACCTACCCGTGGCTTTGCGAGCAAGATAATAAAGATAGTCAGTCAGTGCGGAGAGTCAAAAGCTCTTTTATTATACCCTTTTGGGTTTTTGTGGTGCAGAAAAATTGCGCCCGATCACATCAAGAGAGCCACACAGTAGATCCGGTTTCATTTGAAACTGGTTACGCCTTCGTATTATGGAAAATGTGTATGTGTATTCGAGTGGAAGCTCAGTCCAATTCGTCCTTGTGTGTACGTTTGCAATGTGTCTCCCGGTGTTGTCATTATTGTTGTTATGATTGGACAATTAATTAGCAGGTCCATGCTGCTGAGCTGCTTCCTCGTTTTTCTTTCCGTGCGTTATGTTTCGAGGGTGTCGCAGGTTCGAATGTCCTCTTTGCTTTATACCAAACCAAAATCCGTGTTGTATTGTTGAGTATGGTGTTGTTGCGCGCTCACTGGTGCGAACTAGCGCCTCTCGGTATTAACATTGCTAATTGGATTTTTGATATCAACAACCCGAAATTCGAATAATTACCTGTTCTTGTACGGTACAGCAGGAGCAGCAACAGCAGCAGCAACAACAGAAACTCGTGTTGTCTTGTTGCCATGAGCTTTAAAACGCGGTGTGTTGTGAAATATTATGCATAATTCAATTTCATCGCTTCTCGCAGTCGCATGGGGGTATTACTTAAAATTTGCATTGTTAATCTTTGAGCATTCATCACTGAATTATTTTTTTCAAGTCTTGGTACTGCTGTGTTGTATATGTTCTGTATATAAACCCACGTGCAATCGTATACGTACGGTTCATAAAATATTTGGACAACCATGCAAAGTGATCATTTCTCTATTGCTATTTCTTATTAACGCGTACTTCGCTTTTTGATACGATTCATGCGAAATGAGGCTCAGAATCCTCTTCACTGAAGCATGAGCTTATTGTGTCTTCCTACTCTACCTAGCACAATGAGTATATTTGAAACTACTTCTGCTTCGACTATATTTACCCCGATAAAAACGAATTTCGTCCAAATTTAAATGCCGGGCCGTAATAACGTGTTTACTCTTGGCACTCTGTTTAACGCACTAAGGAAAGCTTTTCACATGAGGAACTACAAACTTTATCAAAGTTCGTTCACTAATAGATTATGAACAAATAATGAAGCCTTCAGAATCATAGGAACAAATCTGTGAAACGCCTGTCATTGAAAGACGACTGAGTAGGTTCCTGTGAGCTAGGGCTTCGATTTTGCCCAGAACTATATTCTAAGCCTAGAACGCATAAAAAAGAAACAAAAATGGTATAGGTATACAAAAGCCGTATTTTAATAATTTTTTCCTTTATTTTTCAGAGTCCAGTCACCGTAGTGAGTCTGGCTCTGGGTATTGGCAGCTACAGTTAGACCGAGACCTGGTGGACACCATCTCCGCCATCTACCCGGAGTGGTTTCAGACCAACATGGCCGAGGGTGGGTCGCCTTCTACTCCGAGGGAGTCGCCTCCGAAGGCGGTGGTCGACACGTCACCGCTGCACATGGACCAAAATAAAGAATGTAAGAAGCCCCTCTCAGTAAAACACAACCCTATTAGTACCTAATTGTTCCTAGAAATATGAATAGAGCTTGACGACCCAGCCACTCTAGTCAATAAGAAAGTGCTTCAAATCCAAGTCATTCGTTTCTTCAGTTACTAAATCACCGATTTATCTTCGTACTTGAGTACGTAGATATCACTTTTCTTAATTTCGCCAGTGTTTTCACTTTCGCGGTGATTTCAAATTTGCTCTGCCTGGGCTTTGCCGCACCTTATTCATACTCGCGTGTTCTATTCGACAATATTCAACCCGTCTTCCGGTACGCCGGCCGCCAGTTCATTCGTACGGGGCTCTTGAAAAGTGTATCGGGTTCGCGTATGTTCAGGCACGCTCTTGAAGCGGCACCTCCGCCAATTGTGCAGATGTGTCTCACTCGCGCGTCGAAATCTCCAGCGAATTTCGGAACAATTATTATGAAGGCTGGTTGAATAAAGCGCTCCGAGAGGGTCACTTTGACCATTACCCCAAAGCAAGTATTCAGGACGTCAGCGTATCCTTTTCCAAGAGCATACCGCGCAGAACCACTGACCACTATAGACTGATGTTTCTAATCAGCGGTGTTTGTTTCGAACAAACACCGCTGAGTAAACTTCAATTGAAGTGCGTTTTTCATTGTGACAGTGACTTTTAGACTTCGAGTTCGATTTTGTAAATGACAGTACTTAACTCTTTCAAAGCTTTTTTGCAGCATGAAAAACACTTTTTTATATATAAAATGAGAACAGGTATAATGGAAGACAAAATTGATGTTGAATCTTTGTCTTGTTGAGACCATTAAATCTGGAGCAAAGATATAGATAGAAACAAAACAAGATAATTTTCCTTGCATTAAATTCACTTTTGATGTCAACTCACTATAAACATAATTTGCGATAAAAATATCTTGTGAGGGATTCAGATAGCATTTCTTCTTAGAAAATGAATAATTTTTCTAAAAATATCGAGACACAAGAGCTCGAGAAATAACAGGTTCAAAATATAGGCACAAATATATCTTGAAAGTTAGACCCCCGGGCAAAATTTAGGTAGGGATTGATGATTTTGCAAATTCAAAAACTATGCCGTGTACACTGGCCTGAGAGTCCATTTTGATAGGGCATTGCATTTACATTGCATGGATTAGCACAAGTTATTGCAACCCTCTTCCCCGGGCCGTCTACATAAGCTTGTAATTTTCGCTAAAATATAGTGTTTACTATAATCAGTTTCACGGCTTTTTTCATATAAGTAAGCTATGGAAAATGTGTGTTTGGTACGAATTTTACATGATAACTGGATGCTACCGTCTTGATAAATGTGCTAGGTATCTGTAATTTGACGGCTATCACCGCGATGCGACGTCGCGACGTCATACAGGTATACGCGCAAGTGGAAATGTTGAGACTCTTCAAGATTACGCAGCTAAAGTCGTTTCTACTGGTTGGTGGCTCTTCGTTAATGCTGTCAGTGATGACTACTAGGCCACTGAAGAAAATTATGCTCAACCGCGACAGAAGTAAAAACACGGCACGGAAATTCTCACTGCCCAGAGGCCTCATCTTCTGATGCTCATCACAGAGTATAGTAAGCAAAAATGCTCGACAACAGTTCTAAGTTCAATATGAGTGGCGCAAAATTGCAAGTTGGCACCTACCATTAATAATCGTTTGAATGGTTTATTGAGGACCGTCGTAATGATAACAAGGGCGACATTGCTTTATTCATCTTGAGTACTACTATTGCCTACTACGGTAGAGCAGGCCAAGCAAATGGTCGTCTTCGTCATAAATCAAGGACAAATGTCACATTACACATAGCACATATAGACAACCAGCTGCCAAGCAAGAAGTTCGCATTAAGTAAACATTGTACCATTCGTACCAACACAATACATTTCTTCCATAGCTTACTCCAATGGAATAAGCTGTAAGATTGATCATAATAATACTGTTGAATAATTTACCAAATTGTACCAAAAATTGCAAGCTTATGTGGACAGGGCATAGGAAAAAGGGATCCAACCATTGTGTGCTAATTCATTCAATGCAAATGCAATGCGTGATCTTGATTGGCTTCCAGGAGTAATCGTGACCGTCGATTCATCATCAATCAGTAATTCCAGCTACAAATTGGTAGCTCCACCGACAATCAAGCGAATACTTGCCTGTAGATCTGTATCACTCATAGAAAGACGACCTTGAAAAATTAAGCAATCTCTCACACTGAAAGCTTCTCCCCACTTCATTTTTGTTATATCAAGGTATTTCTGTCATCAAAAAACTGTTCTTAGTCGATTTTACCTGGAAACAAAAAGTTGATCTTAGTCCAAAATTAGTAGGGTCAAGAAACTGAGCTTTGTTCGATTTTAAGGTGATTTTCCAATACATCTAACTAGAACACCCGGTATATGAGAGAAAACTCATTCAGATACAAATAATATACAAAGTGGTTTGCCCGACTAGGCCAGTCAAATTAGAACAAATTTTTCCGTTTGAGGGAAAAAACTGTTGGAGTTTTGGAAATTTGACAGTTATGTCCGGTAAGGTGTACTGTTAAACATACTAAAAGTCCCCAACTCTACCTATTGAGCTCGAGCCGCCATCTTGGAAAAATGGTCCTTCGATCCAATTTTCTGCTCATATTCCGCTAATCATCAGAGATATTCAGTCAAGTTTCATAAAAAATCAAGGCTATAAAATTGCCCACAAAAATTGTTCCATACCGATTTTTTTCTCGTATATGTTGATATTAATAAAATTAACTTAACAAAAAAAAAATCAAAAATTTAGCGATTTTTTGCCTATGGCTGAAGATATTGTCTTCAAAATTTGTGAAGATGTTGGCAGTCTACATCAAAGCTAAACGTGACAGTTGAGATAGAAAAAAAAATTGCGAAAATATTTTTTAATTTTTTTTTTCAAATTAAGCAAAATATTGATTTTCGAGTTTGACATTTCCAACAGGGCGGAGTGAAGGTTTCAATCGAACATGAATCAGTTTTGATATTTACATATTGTAAGACAAGATTTCATCAGTATTGTGCCTTCACGAGCTTCTGGGATGCTCGATATGAATTAAACTAAAAGAATAATAGCTAAGTCCAAAAAGTGTTGTCGATTGGTAATGAAGGAAACATTTCGGAACTAAAGACATCAGCAAAGGATATACAGGAGGTCCAAAGGTTATTCAACTGTATATGAGCCCCATATTCATGTGCCTTATCCAAAATAGTACAAAAGAATCAATCAAAATGTTAAAATCCACCCTGTATAACAAAAAGTAACTATACAAAATGGAAGTAGTAAAGCATACATGGTGTCAAAAATACAGCCTTTACATTGCTGAAGAAAAGAACAAAATTGATCGATTTATTTGAAAGTTATTAGTCCTCAAACTTGACTTTACAAATTTCAGCCAGTGAAATAGGGAAAAGTAGAGAGAAGTAACTGTCGGAGTTTCAGAAATTTGACAGGGATGTTCGCTAAGGTATACTTATAAACATACTAAAAGTCCCCGCCACTACCTGTTGTGCTCGAGCCGCCATCTTGGAAAAATGGTAATAAATTTGATCGAAGGACCATTATTTCAAGATGGCGGCTCAAGCGCAACAGGTACTGGCGGGGACTTTTAGTATGTTTATCAGTATACCTTAGCGAACATTCCTGTCAAATTTCTGAAACACCGACAGTTACTTCTCTCTACTTCTCCCTATTTCACTGGCTGAAATTTGTAAAGTCAAGTTCGAGGACTAATAACTTTCAAATAAATCGATCAATTTTGTTCTTTTTTTCAGCAATGTAAAGGCTGTATTTTTGACACCAGGTATGCTTTACTACTTCCATTTTGTATCGTTACTTTTCGTTATACAGGGTGGATTTTAACATTTTGATTGATTCTTTTGTACTATTTTGGATAAGGCACATCAATATGGGGGTCATATACAGTTGAATAACCTTTGGACCTTCTGTATATCCTTTGCTGATGTCTTTTGTTTCGAAATGTTTCCTTCAGAACCAATCGACAACACTTTTTGGACTTAGCGATTATTCTTTCTGTTTAATTCATATCGAGCATTCCAGAAGATCGTGAAGGCACAATATTGATGAAATCTTGTCTTACAATATGTAAATATCAAAACTGATTGATGTTCGATTGAAACCTTTACTCCGCCCTGTTGGAAATGTCAAACTCGAAAACCAAATTTTTGCTTAATTTAAAAAATTAAATAAAAAATATTTTCGCAATTTTTTTTTTCTATTCCAACTGTCACATTTAGCTTTGATGTAGACTGCCAACATCTTCACAAATTTTGAAGACAATATCTCCAGCCATAGGCAAAAAATCGCTTTTTTTTATTTTTTTTTTTGTTAATTTAATTTAATTAATATCAGTAGATACGAGAGACAAATCGGTATAGAGCAATTTTTGTAGACAATTTTATAGCCTTGATTTTTAATGAAACCTAATTGAATATCTCTGATGATTAGCGCAATATAAGCAGAAAACTGGATCGAAGGACCATTTTTCCAAGATGGCGGCTCGAGCTCAATAGGTAGAGCTGGGGACTTTTAGTATGTTTATCAGTACACCTTACCGGACATTACTGTCTTTCCAAAGCTCCAACAGTTTTTTCCCTCCAGCTTTCCCTATTTGACTGGCCTAGACGGGCAGTGCCCGTTTACTTCGGGTTGCAATAATACACCAGCATACCGATCATTACAGCATATAGCTTGATAATATAGGACAACCTATACCTCTCTCTGCTAGAGGTTTGAAAAAAATTGAAAAACTATTTTGTTTTGTCAACTTCAGCCCGCATTTAGTAAGTAAACTTTGTAGAATTTGAAACTACGTATTTATTTCAAATAACTACTCATTTCGCTCAATTACGAACTCTGTGGTTGTATTTGTGCTTATAAACCTGGGATACCCTGTAGGAAAAAGCCCCAGATGTGTAAGAAAAATGTCGAGAAGAATGTAGGTTTTTTATTTTTGGAGGGTGGTTGTAAGGGTGGGTCTTTGCCTCCTCTGATCTCCATAGTGAGGACGTTAGTGCACGATATCAGGACAAACCTTGCATTTTTTCCTGACGGGTTGAGCTCTTGCATAGTGATGGTACATGACCTAAGGTAACATTTAAGAAGTGTTGCCACGGTTGCAACACTGTCAGAGGGCTGGGGAGGGGCGGTTGCTTACCTTCCAGGAAAAAACTCTGCAATGCTACCTATATCAGCTTGTAGAACGAGAACTAGGCGCCGGACGATGACGGTAAGGGTCTCGTTGGATTCAGCACATTTGAAAACATAGGAATATGATATTGTTCCATCTCCCCTTTCCCACTTATGCGCGCTAGGGGGCGGGAAACGGTCCTGCGGAATGGGGGGTTTGTGCGTTTTCAGCATCCGGCGCGTCCCTGTGTTTGTGTGTGTGTGTCTGTCATATGAAGTCCGCATTTAAGGAGGACAGTCCTCCTTTTCCTATATGGGTTCCCACCAGCCTTGGCTCTCAGCAAAAATGACATGAGGGTCACAATCAAGGCAGACCTCCTGATTAGTGTCTTGCACCTCTTTTGACAACTGGGCCAGACAAAGCCCCGCAAGCGTAGACGCCAAGATTTTTGACAGTGGGGTACTCATGTACCTGTTAAAAGTTAAAACCACGTGCCAACCTGTGCATTATTTCAATAATAAGCATTCATTTTCCAACAGGCATCACACCATACAAGTACAATAAAAAAACACAGGTGACCTGTACATAAGGTTAGTTCTGGGACAGTAACAGTAAAATAAACGTTGGAGCCTTGATGATGCTCTTGGTATCAAAAACCTGAGCCGGCCGAGCAAAAATGGACAGTCAATGTTGCCCCGACCAAGCTGCACAAGAAATGTCTAATTTTCTAATTTTTGAGACATTCGTCTTTTATTCCTGCCTCAAAATAGAGTCTCAGTGTGTATCCCGGATGGACATCGTGTGGGACTCGTAAGTATCGAATCAACCACGGCCTACCTGTAAAGTTGCCGATGTGTATCGCCAATTTTCTGGTTATTTTCAGATACTCGAAAAACAGTCTTAAAAAGATGGCAAGAGATAGAAGGGGTCCGTCCGGACATTAGAATGCGTGTAGCTCACGACTATAAACTTCCCAAGAAGAAGACTTTCTGGAAGAGCCAGAAAACAAGAAAGAACTTTTCAAGCTTTTGGCTAACGGTATTCCAACGACCGGGGAGGTGGTCTAGTACTCTACAAGAGGAACGAGCGTCGGACAAACTCTACCCGGGACAACCTGAGTGGTTTAGCGTATTGTAATTATGAGGAGACCGATACCCGAGTCTACGTGCACGTAGCGGACCCCACGCGGGAGGGCCGTGCAAGGGTGATGGTCTACTCATGTGACACAGATGTTTTCATCCTTGCGGTATCTACCCTCGTGCTGCTGGAAGGAGCTCTCAAGGAGCTATGGATTCGTCACACTGTCAGTAAGGCCCACAAACTGGCATCTCAGGGAGATGATTGGGTGCAAATATGGACCACCGTGGTTCCCAACAGAGTGGACCTGGACCTTCGACTACTAAAAGATACTATAGACACATTTGTTTACATATTTCCACGATCCAACAACTAGAAACATTCTAAGGACTGCAGGCAGAAGATGGCGGCTGATGTCAAAACTCATGACGCGCAAAGGGCAGCTATCCCAAGAAACAATGGTGCACCAGTGGTTCGTGTGCAAAAACCTGGACTATATAAACCCGGAATTAACATTTCACAAGTAAGAAACATGTGAATAAGTTGGGTTACCGGCAGCCGGTGGCTCCCGCCAGTCCGCCATTTTTTGTTAGCACAGCCCCCCCCCGCTTACTCCCACTCTCTTCTCGTCCTCGTACGTACGAGGTACCCTACGTGCTACCGAAGCAGAGATCGACTCATCAATACCCCAATCGATGGTCAGGTATACGCCGACCCGGAAAAATTGCTGAAACGCACTAATGTCCCACTCCACATGATCGTTTCTGGCCCCCTAGCGCACATGGATGAAAGAGGGGGGTTGAACGAATGATATATTCCTATGTTTTCAAGTGTGCTGAATCCAACGAGAGCCCCCGCGTCTTCGTCCGACTCTTAGTTTCCGTTCTACAGGCTGATGTAAGTGGCATTGCAGGGTTTTCCCCTGGAAGGTAGGCAACCGCCCCTCCCCAGCCTTTTGACAGTGTTGCCACCATGGCAACACTTCTCAAAAGTTACCTTAGGTCATGTACCATTAGTGTGCAAGAGCTCAAACCGTCAGGAAAAAATGCAAGGTTGGTTTCACTAACAGCCCCACTACCATTATACCTGATGAAATTCTAGTCAACTTCTTAGAACAGACCGAAGAAAACAAGTGAACTTCTCAGTGTGTCTTAAATCTTATATGCCATACAAGGAAGTCTTAAACCCAAAACTCCCAAAATATTTTTTTCTCGAAAAACAATTGCAAAAAGTTTTAGACGCTCTCGAAAACGATGTAGGACAGGAAGTAATATGATACCTTTCTATTGAATTCTTTTACGGGTGTTTTTTTTTATGTAAACCTCGATGAAAAGTGAAAACTTAATTTTCACGACTTTTGAAGTCTCCCTGCACTTATAGTAAATAAAAATGTTGCACAAACTGAAAAGTTTCTGTTTCTCTTGCGTTTTCTTATTTTCAATAGGGCAGCTTAATCAAAAAAATCACATCATAGTAATCGACCAAATCGTAAGTTGTTTGAACTAAAGTTACTGGCCATCAAAGTTGAGCACCTCTTTGAATGTATCGAACTTTTTCCCGGTGGATGCACCTATATCAGGTTATTCTTATTTCGGTGTTGTGATGGTGATTATGAGATTTTTCAAGCAGATCTCCATTTTTTTTTTGGTGACAGAAGTCACTAATGAAGACTTATGTAAATGCATTCTCTGAATCACTAGAAGATATTTTTATGTCCAGCCCGGCAGGTATTTATAGTTGTCATCTGAAATGCATCTAACTTTGTGGAAAAAATTTTGTTTTGTTTATACGCTCGATTGCCATGGTAACGCTGTGGTTCTCGAACGCAAAAATAGTTTTCTATGTTTACTGAACGTATTGTGTTCACAAGAAATGTCAATTTCCATGGCCGCCCGAGATGTCAATCAATTTGATATGACATATTATGGGTATTATTTGTTATATTTTTGGCCGCTAGTTATCACTTGTTTCCCGTTCAACAGCCTACGCGACCGTCACTTGCTCCTTAATAAATATCAGTATAGCAATCAATAAAAAAAAGTGAAACTGGAGGACTATAAGCTACCAAGCTTTGGAACAGGCTTCGCCCCGAATCTGCGGGAGCTGAAGAAGCAAATGAGATGAGACTAAGAAAGAATTTTTCAAAAGCCGGGATATTATACGCTTGGGATTATATGTGCGTACGCCAAACAGGTGAGAGGAGTCGACCTCAGCGTTCGAAGTGACGATCTACCAAACTGAATGTTTATTCATTAGTTTTGCTTTGGGTCGCTAGATGTCACCACTCGACTGAATGCACATAGCGGATACACAAAACTGTTCAGGCAAATATATCGAAAAATTAAAAATTAGGAACTCCAAAGGAACTAGTTACGGAAACAGCTTCGATATAAATGTACGTAAGTAACTAGTTTTTTGTAATCACGAAAAATCTCAAAATTCAAAAATCTAGAAATAAGCTGTTGTAAAATGGAGAAAAGTGACGACTAGCAGCGGTCAAAAAAATCAAATGCAGCCAAAAATCTGACAGACTCGTGTGAAAAATTGACATTTGGTCGCCAGGGCTAGTGTTGATAAATAAATCACATCCTCGTGAGTAATAGCAGTGATTTAACGCTCTTCGAGTAATGTGGTTTTACTCCGTTGTTCAAAAATACTACAGTCTGGGATGTACAGTTGGGAGCGAAATGATTCATACGGCACCGCTAGAAAGTCGGCTGTATTTCAGAAATGTTGGCTGCTTGGATCGTTTTCGAATGCCAGTTTTTATTACGATCAGTCTCTAATCAAGACTAGCATTCAAGAACAATCCAAGCAGCTAACATTTCTGAAATCCAGCCGACTTCCTAGCGGTGCCGTATGAATAATTTCGCTCCCAACTGTACGTAGTAGGTACTCACTCTTGAGAATCACGAATGTTTCAGACTTTTGTTAACAATTCGAGGAAACGTTTTGCCGGATTTGAAGTGCTAAAGTGACTGGGCGTCTTATATATCGCGAGCATCGAAAATATGGTTCCATATACACCCTCTAAAAGCCCTTTCGTATGTCAGTGGGATAATAAGAAGTGGCGTACAAGACGAAATTACCGTAAGATGGATGTACACGCTTTGCGTTGTTGCTTGAACTCGTGCCAAGTTTTAGGTAATTTATGCCGCTTTAAAGTTTTCAAAGTGAAGTTGATAGTTGGGAGTTTTTTAATCTAGCAATTACATGAAAAAATGTTTTTGATTGCCCTCGCTAAAATGTGCGTGGAACCATATTTATGTCGAAGTCAGTATTTTGATTTTTAATTAATGAGGTTAATTTTATACGGTGTCGCAAATTGCACGGTTTTGTTCGGTTTTTTTTTTCACCTAATGCCGATAAGCAGTAGTATGCCATGCATTTTTTCTGTCTGTTCTCTAGTTTTGTTAACCACTCTGCAGAGTATCCCACGAAGTAACCAACACAGCTACAGGGTGGATGGACAGGGTAGATGCTGATGGTGCAAATCACAATCTGCATCTGAAATGCTCCTGAGGTTTTCCGTTTCCAATTTACGTGTTTAACCAAAAACTTTGATTTGCAATGTCTTGCGGTTATTTCGTGGGGCACCTGTACTTAGCAAGGTCATTATTCTCTACTCTGCTCAAATAGGTGGAAAACTACGAAACCACGCAATTTGGGATACATGATGCAGTAGACAACCCCCTCACGAAAGTCAAGAAACTGATTCAGATCCACATCATTTATCATTGATCCATGTGACACGTTCACCCCCGCACTCTTGACCAAATTTCTACAACAGTTGTCCGTCATTCAGAAACCACATGTTGCTCCTTCTTGCATACCTACCTTTGCCAATCCTTGTGGGTCCTCCTACTCGTCTTACAATCTGTTTATACGAACGACTACTCGCGTTATTGTGTGTGCGGTGTTGTACAAAACGAAAGTGAATTTGGGTGTTAAACGCAGTATCAAGAAAACGAGTGAACCAGTTGGTTTGGGACCGGGCATCAAACGGAGTTACGCAATCCACAATCTGGATTTTTGCGGCGGGACGTCGTCGCCGCCGCGTTTCCGGAAATCGCCTCGCCGGAACCGAAAGCAGCAGCAGCAGCAACAACAGCCATTTGATGTACTGTTGTTGCGGTCATCATCAGCATGCTTACTACAACAAAGTGGCCATCATCAGCACCACCACCACCATCATCATCAACGTCTACCGTGTTACTGTCTGTTGACCCCGTCTAGGTCAGTGTCGGATATCGCACGCTCGTTTCTTCCGGGGACGTGTGCCGCGCGTTGTTGTCGTCGTACCTCCGTTCTCCGATTATCCTCTCCAGTTCCTCCTTCACCACCACCTCCACCAGCCCCGCAATCCATCATACAAACTGTTGTAGCAGTAGTGAAAAAGGAAACTTTTTCGTCCTTTGTTTTTGTTGGCTGTGGTCGTCATCCCTGCCGTCGCATCAGGACCGTCCGCACAACATGTGCTCACGTGTTCTTGTCTGTTACAGCCCTCAAAGTGAAGTTGATGCTCAGAAGGCCGCTCGATCAGCTAGTCGCTCAGGGGATCATGCCGCGTAAGTGCTTGAGAGAACTTGTTTGAAGTTGCTTTGGTTAACGCTTATTACTAACAAGACCTTCGAGAGGATACATGTTTATCAATGCAAGGGTAACTTCCAACTGAATGTGCGAAGGTTTCAAAGACCCATTTGTATTCATTTATGTAATTCAAGCTTCTCTTAGGAGTTAGTTCGGAAATATAAACTGCCCCTAAGCCAATCAAGAGATCCTATTTGTATTGAAGATCATGTAGAAAATCGTTGTGTTTTTTTTTAATGGCTTGTGGTATTCTGCAAATGGAAGCTCCAACTTGTAGTTGACCCAGTCTCTGCCTTCCGCCGGTTGTAAAAAATTGCTGCATGCAAAGACAATTACAATTATCACCTCTCGAAGTTTCTTGCCAAAAATTGCACATCTCACCCATGTTATGTTTGTTTCCCTAGTTGTCCTTTTAACCCGTTAAGGTGCTTGCTTTGAAATCATATAATGCTCATTGTACCGTCCATGTGTTCGTCCTCAAATTAATGAATTAAAAAAAAAAAAAGATCTGGGATCGGTAGACTTCCGGAAATCACATAACTTGAGTGAAAGCTCAAGCGTGGGACGGTAGGAAATTAGTCAATCATTGAAAAAGTTACAAATTTATAGGGGCGTCAGTCGCTACCTACACACACGACGTGTCCTTGAATGCATAAAATATATCGTAATTAACTCCCGACTATGTAATGTTCTTTCGCATTCGAGAAACATCTGAGAGTCTCTAAGGAAAACCTCGTTTATTTTACAATATTTTATCGGGTTAAGAAAAAACTATGTTACAGGGTGTTGCAAAATGTTTGCGAGCGGTTTCTGGGGGAAATTCCTGAAATTTCATTAAGCCAGAAAGTTTATACACTGCTGGACAAGGATAGATGTATTTCTGTGTTCTGATAAATGCGACACTTGAGGTGAAAATAATGTCAGGTAAGTTGCCATTGAAATTGAAACTTCTCAAATACGCAATTTTTGTCCAGCAGTGTATGTACAAAATCTGTTTATAATGCAAAGGCCATGGCATCACCTTTGCCCAACAGAGCTGTTTCGGCTACAATAGTCCGAGAATTCGCGTGGAAACCTCGCTTTGGATCAGCTTGTAAATGTTTCTTATGTTTTCAAACAAATTTACAATCGTGGTGAATCCATCGACACCCGTTTGACGTCAGGCGTTGAACAAAAAATGACATTAGGTACATCTTTTTTCATCAAAGTAAGCCATGGAAAAAATGTGCTGTGTTAGTACGAATAGTATAAGGTAACTTGATGCTACCGTCTTAATAGATGCACTATGTATAATGTGACAGCTTGTCATTGTGACTCGCGACTTAGGGCCAAATTCAGAGACGCCACTCATCCTACAGTCTCACTCATTTTTCACTCAACCTACCCTAGCACAATAGGATTTTTACCTGAAACCATTCTGTTGGGTCAAATTGAGTGAGAATTGAGTGTGAGTGTAGTGATGATGATGAGTGATGCTTCTGAATTTGACCTCTAATGTACGCGCAAGTGAAAATGTTCTGGATTACGTAGCGAAGATCCTCTACAGCAGGGTTTCCCAACCATTCTTTTGTTGAGCACCCCCGGATTATTAATAATATTTTCATGTCGCCTCCCAACGCACAAAAGATCTTTTAGGTCGCAGTGCAGAAAGGAACCTCCGAGACCAAAGGACCACCTCTAATTTACCATGTTGCCCCCTTTTTTTTTACTGTAAAAGTACTCACATTATTTCGAGTATTATTATTATTATTATTATTATTATTAAAGTATATTTTCTTGTGTGACGACTTCGCGTTTTGAAACAGTGACCAACAGAATCAGTGAATGGGACATTGTAATGTTTAATTCACGCGTTAATTTATTTTCCCTTTGATTCGAAAATGCAAACGTATTCCGGCCCCCTTGACATCTCTATGCACTCCCCTAGGGGGCACGTCCCCCGGTTGAAAACTTCTGCTCTACAAGTTGGTTGCTCTTCGCTAATGCTGTTAGGTGTAGTGGTAACCACTGAAGAAAATGATGCCCAAGCGCGGCGGTCCCAAAGAAAATGGAATGATAATGCCCAGTGCTTCGAGGCCCCATCTCCTAATTTATTGCTCTCTGATTAGGTTCGTACATATTTCTTGTGTACAAATGATATCATTTTGAAATGGAAATGTATCTTGCGGTTTTGAAAATATTAAGCACTGTCATTGTGAAGCTCAAGTTGGATAACCCTTCAGATACACCCTAAAGTTTACTCATGTAACGTTGGAAACCCAAAAAGTAACGGGATGTTGGAGAGCTCGCATAAAAACGATCATTGGTCATTATACCACTTTGGAAATGTTTTTAAACAAAATCTACCATCCTTGTAAATCTAACGACACCCGTCTGTCGTCTTCAGTGATGTGTTTCGGAGGCGGATCCTCGTGATTATGAAACCACAAAATACGACGCCCAATTATGACAAAATGATATACGAGTATGGGATGAACAGCTTCCGGCTTAGCCCAAGGGTGTCAAATTTTCATGACATTTTTATTGTTTTACTCAGTGCCATTATTGGAAAGTCTGATTTTATCAGTCTACCAATCTGATCCAAAGCCTAGTAGACCTCCACGCGAGCTCAAAGAACACAAGTTTTATATTAAAGTTCAAAGGAATCGTCCTTTGAAATTCGAAGGAATCGCCTTTCGAAATTCGCAGTAATTTTGGGACAACTGCACGTATTGGCTTTTCCCAGTGAAACTATTCAATAAAGAGTGATTCATGAGTGACCTTACATAGGCTAATGGGAGATAGAGGGCTTCGAGGCGAGTCAGGATCTACAGAAGAAATTTTGTTTTCTCCGTTGGTTACGAAGATACAAGGTGTTTTGTGTGTTTCGTATGAAACTTTGATAAGCGATATTTCTGAAACAGCTTGAGATGTTTTGTTGAAATTTACCAGTAATATCTCTCTGTTGGAACTTACCCCGAAGCCATAACGGGTAAGTCAAAATCCAGGGCTGGGCTGAAAAAGTGCCTATCTGCTATTTTATCAAAAAGTACATTTTCTGACCGCTTTTCTAAAAAACTGCTATCGGATTCGAAAAGCTAAGGAAAAATGCTCCAAGAATCACTCTTCAATTTAGATGGCACACCTGAACCGTTTCGACAATGAAATTAAAAGTGAAATTTATGGTCAAGTTCACATTTTCAACCGGACATAATCGACTCATTGTTTGATTGAATTCATTCAAATTAATTTTTCAGCTTGTCTCTGTGGAATGGAAGGGCTTGGTTGGAAGAAAAATTACAAAGTCGCCTTTTTTTTACGACCAAATCGAGTCTAATTTTATTTCACTTTCGATTTTGTCATGAAAAAAAAAATGGCGCTGGTATTTTTCTTCCAACTAAGCCCTTCTATTTCACAGAGACAAGCTGAAAAATTAATTTGAATGAATTCAATCAAACAATGAGTCGATTATGTCCGGTCGATAATGGAAACTTGACCACAAATTTTACTTTTAATTTTATTGACGAAACGGTTTAGGTGTGCCAACTAAATTCAAGAGTGATTCTAAAAGCATTTTCCTTTAGCTTTTCAAATCCGATAGCAGTTTTTTAGAAAAGAGGTCAGAAAAGGTACTTTTTGATGAAATAAAAAAAAGGTAAATTTTGTCTAACCCGATCCTGCTTTTTGACTTATCTGGTGTAGCTTCGGGGTGAGCTCCAACAGAGAAATACTAATGGTGAATTTCAACAAAATGTCTTCAACCGTTTCAGAAATATCGCTTATCAAAGTTTCATAAGCAACACACAAAACACCCTGTATTTTCGTAACCAATGGAGAAAACTAAATTTCTTCTGTGGATCCTGACTCGCCTGAAGTCCTCTATCTCCCATTAGCCTATGTAAGGTCACTCATGAATCACCCTGTATATGATGTTCGATACCAGAAAAGAACTGTTAATTGCTGAAAATAGGGCTGAAAAACAATTTCCGACCGAGATCCGGGAATGATTTTATAAGTATTTAAGTGAGAGAAAATTACATGGATTACCTTTACCTAGTATCTGGACTTTATCCCAGTTCGGACGTTTCGTAGGTGAGATGCAAATGCGAAACGCCCAACTAAAATAAATAGAACTAGTTGGTACCCGAATCGTTACACGTGTAATAAATATGTGGGAATGCTGTTGTTATTATACAATTGTTTTGGTGTTCCGTTGATTATTTCGTAATAGCTGGAGTAACATTCTCAACATTGGAGATTTCGCCCAATGCAATGTTCGTTATGCTCATGCTTACAAATTCTTCTTACGATCATCCCCATGTCGACACAACACGTTCTTCTGGCGTCTGTTGTACATATTTGAAGCCAAAATCTATATCGAAGTTTTTTAACATAAGGTAAAATCACATCGCTTAACTTCTCTATTATTTGTAACAGTGATCTTAAATTTTGTGCTTCCAACATTGTTGGAATCTTTCTATAACACACATACTCAATAATCATTTAGTTTTTCTTTTTTTGTCGATTTGTGATAATTTCTTTTTTGTAATTGTGTATAAAACCTTATTCATGTTTCGTGATGTCGATTCATTTTTCTTGGCGTTTTTGGATGGGCAGTGAAGGCAGGGAAAAAATAAAGATGACCTTTTCAAATTGCAACGTTTGGCCTTACCACTTTGGCTCCTTTAACATTTATTTGTATTGGAAATATTATTGTCTTCTCAACATACATTTTCACAGGCGATGTGTTAGCGTCAACCGAAAATCATTTTTAATAAGAATCCGGTTGAGAAATTATTCAGTAATCATTTTCACAGATCACGCAAAATGTTTATAAGAATAAATTAACCGGAACTTACTCGGAGGTGAAGGACCGGCCCCCAGAATCACGCTCTTCATTTTTAATGTTTATTGTTTGGTGTAGTGCCTCCGTGTGTCGTAAATGTATGCTTGGTTTGAATTTAAAATAACCAAAATATGTGCTGGTGCTTTTGCATGAAATTTGATTACGGCACTTATTCAAATCGTTGCTTGTCTTGTTCCTGGTGATGGTGTGTGTTGGTAATGTGGATGTTGGTTTAGCGAATTTTTGAAAAACGAAGAAAATGTTAACTGATGAAGATTTTTGTGCGCAGCCCACAAGACACCCGCCGCCTACCACGGCCAGCGGCGTCAGTTGGAGAGGGCCAAGACAGGGGACATGCTCAAAGCCAAAATCCAGCAGCGGCCGCCCAGACAAGAGTTGGAGAGGCGGCACATCCTGGAGGCCGATCCGGGTCACGTCGATCCCAGTCTGGCCGAGCGCCAGCGCATGCTGAAAAAAGCCCGTTTGGCCGACCAGCTGAACGACCAACTGTCACACCGACCCGGTCCCCTTGAACTCATCCAGAAAAACATCCTGCACACCGAGGAGCCCATCGAGCAGGCCGTCAAAACCGGCCGCATCCCTTACAAAGCCACCAGCGAAGGCCAGCTCAACCGCCCCCAGCACCCCCTCAGCTACATCACCCCCGCCGAGGACGACTCGCAAAGCTCGGAAGGAGACAACATCGTCAGCCCCGGGCCCGGCGATGTGCTCGAAACGGCCGCCAAATCCGCTGGTATCGTGGTCAGTTTGATACCGGCCAGCGAAGGCACGGTGGTAGTGACCACCAGTGCCCCCACAAACAGCGAACTAGTCTTTGCCGATCTGTGTCGTTCGGTAGCGGCACCGCTCCTACCCCAAGCCACCAGCCCGGCGTCTTTGGTCTCGTCAACTTCCACGTTGAGTCCCCTCTCGTCGGTGGCGAGCCCAGTGCCTTCCATTGTATCTCAACCGGCCACGCCCGCACCTCCACCTCCTCCGGTAGTCTTAACCCCGCGGCCTTTGCAGTCGCCCAAAAGCGACGCACCCGGCAAAGACAAGAACCGGAAGAAATCCAAGTCGAAATCGACTCCCAAAGCGCGCACCATAAAATTCCACGAGTACAAAGGCCCGCCGAGCGCTCAGAAAAGTTCCAACAGCACTAACAACAACGGCGAAAGCTCGTACGACCTCTTGCTCAAGCAACAAACTCTCCTCCTCCAGTTCCAGTTGCAACTCCAACACAAATTCCCACAAATCATCCTGCCGGCGTCCCAAAAAGCCGAGACGAACAATAACGTCAACAACCCCATCCCCTCTCCGGCACCTTCGACTTCTTCAGAAACTTCAACGGCGCCTCCCACGCGACTGACGGGGCGGCTCGAGGACATGAAAGTCAGCGATCTGAAGGCCGAACTGAAGCGACGGAACTTGCCGGTGTCTGGTTCGAAACCGCAGCTAATCGAGAGACTCAAACCGTTCACCGGCGAAGACACCATGGAACAAGCCAGTTCGCCGCAATATCAAGAAACCGGTTCGCCGGTTTCGATAAAAGACGAACCGGTGAGTGAACAAATGGAAATAAGCGAACCGCTCAGTCCGATGCCTAAACTGGAGCCAATGGAGAGGACACCGGAGGATATAGTGCGGGAGCAGCAGAGGCAGATCGAAGAGCTCCAGCGTGAGCTGACGCTTTCGCAGCTGAAGCTCCAGGCTGCTACCAGATCCGAGCCGAAAGCTCAACTGATCGCGTTGCAGAAACATCTCCAAGCGAGGCAGCAACAACAGCAACAGCAACAACAGCAAATGGCCAACCTCCAGATGCAGCAGTTGCAAGCGCTTCAAGCGAGGCAAGCTCAAGTCAATGAAGAGCAGCAAAGGTTTCAGCAGCAACAGCACGTCGCTTTCCAGAATCAAAAGAACTTGAACGGTGGTTTGGTTTTGAACGGCGCTGACGCGGCAATCGTATTTAATTTGATGCAAGGCAAAGCCAAAGTAATCAACGGCCATAACCGGACGAATTCTTTGCCTAATTTCATTGTGAACGAAGTGAAAACCACGCCTCCTCCTGTTGCTGCGGCGAGCGAGGAGAAACCTCCGCCGCCGATCTACGAAGAAGCCACCAAGAACGGAAAGAAGAACAGCGTAAAAAGCCAAATCGTCGATGATGTGCTCGAGATTTTGATCAAAAACGGTGAACTGCCGCCCAGCGCGGCTCAAGATCCTCTGACTCCGAGCACTGCCGGCTCGACCAAAGTCACCGAGCCGGTGTTCCCCGCTCCGGCCATCGACAGCAGTCCCGAAGTCGTGCTTGGACTCGACCCCAACGAATTGCTCGACAGCTTGGACAACTTGGACAATATGGATTTCACTCAGTTCGTGATGGAACTGGGCGGCAACCAGCAGAACAATAACGTGAACCAAGAACAAATGTCCGTGCCGATGGACACGGACGATTGGCTCGAGTCGTTGTGCGGCGAAAACGGAAATGCGGGGGCACCTCTGGCCGCTCAAGAATCCGACTTGGGGTACGATCCCCTGCTGGGAATCGCCCCGGATCCCTACGATCCGTTCAACTTGGAAGAATTCCGTTCGCCGCCTGACTTGACCGCGTCGCTGTCCTGGGACAAAGTGGACTATGCCGCGTAGTAGTTGTCGTCGGTGCAAACGGAAACTCTTGTCAATGTCGCGGGTTTTGGACATTTCTTTTGAAACAGTGCCGCCCGCGCCTCTAATATTCCAGTGATGTGCGATTCCACTCGGTAAAGAAATTGACATTCCACGTGCGGCCGCCAAGTTCGCCCATGCGGGGCGCGGGACCAGGGCGGCCCCTAATCGGCCGGGGAACACATCAAACATGTACATAATATACTTGTAGTTGTAGACGCTTAGGGTAATCTACGAGTCCTCGACGATCCGTTAGCGTAAATTGAAAGAAAAACATTCTGAAGTTACATTGACGAAAAATGTAAAAAATTCCTAAAAGTTGAATTCCATTACTACTTCCTAGTGTGAGAAATGCAGCACTTGTGCTTGATTGGAGTTCCATGGAAATGGTGTCATTGTTTCAGATGCACTGTCTCAAAAAAACCTCTTGTAAATTATTGTAGTAGTCGTGATCAAAATTTCACAGTTACCAAGTCGGTATGAAGCTATAGCCATTTGTTGAATCATAAAATGCGACGTGTGACGTCGTCTTCCAAAAGGGAAAGCAATTTTTCTTTGGCAAGCAAATCAAACAAACAAGTAGGAAGTTCGTGGTATAAATTCAAACAAGTCACCATCATCTAATTCCGTAATGCATACAATTTTTGCCATATGGAGAGTTGAACCATTTTTGAACCTATAAGGTAGTATAGCTACCTACAAAAATCCTAGACATAATGATGATTTTTATAACGGACTATTCGCTGTCATATACAAATTATTTATTTTTGTTTGAATTCAAATGCACATTTAGAGAGTTCCATACTATGCCAAGCATCTTCACTTTGGTATCATAAAGTTGTGTCGCTTTTTGTCTTCTGAGGAAGCAGAATTAACTGTTACTTGATAATGACTCAGATTTTGTATGAGGCATCAATCAAAAATAATGTAGTGCATCTTTCAAGCCCAAGTCTTTTTTTTGCGATTTACATGCATTAGCCGATAAAATCAATACCTGCTACAAAAATATGCATTTGAATGATGCGTAAAATTCGCATCCCAAATCCTCTTGTTCACAAAATTAATGCTAACATCACAGGCCTGACTTGTTCTCAAAGCTCGCATACCGGCTAGTATCTTGCGTAACTCCCTGTTTTGTATATCAGTTCGAACATTGTTTTTTTAATGTGTCGATTTGTACTCGCATCTCGCTGGTAGCTCGTTTCACGCAGCGGCAACAGGCTCTAGTCATAAGAATCTTCGATTCATTTCTTTTTCTCAAAATTCCCAACCGGACAAAAGCACGAGGCTTCTTTTGATAGTTTTTATCTAAATTGGAATCCCGGTGGAGCGAAATTGGAGACAAAATAAATACCATGTTGGTATAACGTGAGGACGAGTTTCAATTTAGTCTCGAGCGTTCTCCATTACGAACAACAATTATTCCACTTTATCATTTAAAAATTGACTGTTTACTTCAATTACACAATTTATATTTGCTCCAAAATCAGCACGTACAAGGAGTACTTACAGCCTGACACCTTTTCATGGAATGTGTAAAAATGAGAATGTGCATTGATGCAAGGAAAAGGGAAGTTTTATTTTTGTTGGCTGAGTTTAGCCACTGTTTGGGATCAATCTGCACGTTCGATTTGACCAAAAAATTTCTAATAACATACTACTTAAGTGTTTGCTATGATAAACGTAGGTTTTTATAAATTGTTTTTTTATAAGCGGCATAAAAATAGTCCATACCTACCGACCCAGTGAACTAACAAAACACACACTTTACCACTCATTCGAGTGTTGTTTGTTTGAAACATTTATCATGTCTTTTCGCGCCATAGAAATTACACACACAGACACAGTTACACACACACCCCACACACTCAGACACAGATACACAAGACACACAAAAATCCTCAAGTTCCTCAGGTAGTGAAAACGTTATTATTACACAGTTAAGTTTTTTTACGCGATATTTTTATAGTAATTATTGTCTCAATAATGTTTGATTGACACTGGAGTGGTTGACATGCATGAACTTAGATATTATTTGTATATTTTGCATTTGAGAAACGTGTATTTATAATATACTCACTATAAACTCGGTATGCCTTTTTCGTTGTTAATATTATTATAATATACATTCTCTTTCAATTTATGTGACCCACTCCGCCCCCCACATACGAGACGAGATTGTCGAGGACTCACCTGTACAGATTGTTTTTGTGACAAAGTCGCCTTTATTTGTTAAGTTATTCGAATGTTAGACATTTATTTTGTTGACTATTTGTATTTAGACAGCCGCTTGCCTGGCTGCAAAAGGAATGTCGCGCTCTTAGATTGCCTAATTTATTATTATGAACAATTGTAATTGAGATGCCTTAAGATGAATACTACATGCCTCCTTGTGTTTGAATACGTTTCGGCCCAGATACTGTAGTATGTGTGCTCGCTCATGAACAGTGTGTGGGCGAAAAGCTTCAACCATGATGTAATAAAGTATATTGACTTAAACGTGGCGTATTTTTCCCATAAACGGGGTGTAGTGGGCAAATTTTCGAGTCCGGTCCTGGACACTTGAAATCATAACAGGTAGGTATATAAAGTCATCATCGATTTTGCGCCACATCAGCCCATTCAGCCCACATTTTACTAATTCAAGCAGGTCGACCACACGAAGGGGTAAAGGTCCAACGAAACCGACCCCAACAGAATAAACATTTTGCAAAGACGCTCCACAAACTGTTCGATAATGTGGATCATTATCGCTGATTATCAAAATTATATGGAAGTGGTTTTTGGTGAAATGCATCTGTTTTGTGAGTAGATACAATCAGTCATTAACTCTAAAGACTAGCTCGAAAACGCGTATACGTACGTCAATAGTAGCACGATAAAAGAGCGATTTTTCAGGTGAGACGGCGAAAGGAAATTGAAAAATCCACGAGTTGTCGTGCCGTGATTGAATTGTAAAATGGAAATTTCACGGGCAATTTATAAACTATTACACCAGGAGATGAACAACATGTCCGTTCGATTTTTATTGGTTGACTCGTCGTCATTACACGGGAGTAATGCATGGTGATGACATGATGAAAACGTAATCAAGTCTTGCAGAGGTTTTTTTCTCCTCGGAATTGGCCTGGCGCTATGGGTTTGCATGTGTAACGAGAAAGATTCCGAGGCTTTGCCGAGCTTTGAGCGTAAGCGTAAGTATTGCTTTGAAAGGATTAAGTGGTGAATGGAGCGAACGTGCCGTCTAATTAGTTAACGTAATCTCGTGTCTGAACTATAACCCACTTTCGATGGGGAGCCCCGGATGCTGCAGGTTCTGATTGCTATGCGGCATATTATAATATCGAACTATCAAGCGGTTAGACGTCAAAGGAGCGATATTATGTTGCGCTCACCTAGGAATCGAGGATAGGTACTTCATTGCTTCCTACTTCAAATCAGCTTTGTACCTGGTCGTAACTGTGGTTTTTGGTAAAGTTGGACAACAGTTCAATCTGGCCCTAGCTGAAGATCATCCATCTACGGTTATTGAACATTTGAGAGTTGGCTAATAAAATATGCAGGCTATCGTGGCTTTGTTCGAGAGCTTCGAAAATTACATTTTAGGCGGAATTAATAGAATCAGTTGATGTGAAACTTCACACGTATTAAAACAAAATTATTGAATATGAGGGTCTCATTACTTATTTTGTGTGCTGTCAGGTACCAAATACTTTTATTGTCCCAACAATGGCAATAATAATTTTAATCATCACCACAGAATATATTCTCTAATTTCTTCTGCGCTGGTTACTTACTTCGTGTTGAATCACTTGCCCTTACAACTTCTGCAGGCGTGTGTAGCACTCATTTGCTTGGCTTCACACTTGACCTGCTAGGTCATCAGTTGAAGTTGGCGGCATGAGCACCAGAGGAGTATTCTATCCAACAAAGAGATCTATCATCTATCCGCATCCTATTGACGTTGCGTTGGTTCCGTGAACCTCTCCAGCTCTTTCATAGTGGCGTTGTTGAGTGAAATGGTTCTACCAAATCTTGCAAACGCATCTGTAACGTTAGCACACGCAAAATACTGACAAAGTCACGAACGACGTCAACATTGTCAACGTGCATAATATGTTTGCATTCAACATCAAAATGAAAGTCTCTAGCTATAACGACCTTGTCGGCCTTCTTCCTTCTACTGGAGTCATGGCAATGTTCGATATTGTTAGACCAGTGGTTCAAGTGCAGGTCGATTTGATTCAAACCCACTTTTTTCCATTGCTTCTTGTCTTCATTGGACCCATATCTTCTTGGTTCAGCATATTTGTCAACTCCTTCTCTCCTTCCAAGTTCTTTCGATGTTGGGCAAATTTCCGTCATTACAATGACTGTAAGTTTTTGGTAATACGCGAAGCTGTTCTTTGTGGTTGTGGTTGATCAACCATTTTTTGATTTATTGGACACAACCACAGACAGCAGATACCAGAGCACTGGCCCCTACTCAGTATCTTAGCCATCAGGAGCTTATTACCGTCTACCCTTCCTCAGAGAAGAGCAGTTCCTCTCAGCCCAGTTGGGAGAGGGCTATGCCGACGCTCAAAGTAACGCCGGTATGGCAAAAGCCCTACAAAATTAAAAGCCGTGCTGTCGTTGCGGTCTTCTTCGAGGGCGGCATTGAGTATGCGGACGGTAGAGGGAGTCAAACAAGACTTATTTCGGCGGATCGAGGTGTATTCGAGTTGTCTAGGATACAATATAATGCTAGGACTGCAACCTAGCTACAAATGATGATGGCAGAAGGCCCTTACAAACTACGTGATATGGAAATGGAACATTAACAAAGTGTACGTAACCGAGGTCTTTTTTGAGATGAAAGTCTGCTCGGTGTAGCCTTTGTGTCCTTCCAGGATCGCCGGCGGCTGGGTCCCGCCCCTGCCATAGCGAAGCGGACTCCAGGTGGCCCCAAAATGATGTTGCCGGCCAGCTCACTTTGGCCACCGCTGGAGAGGGCTTATGTCGCACTTGGTGACTAAATGCAGTGCAGCGGACACTGGAGTGAAGAAGGCAGGAGGGGGCCGCCAACCGACGTCCTGGGACAACACAAAACACCGACAGATCATTAGGCCTCGGTAAAATGTAAAAAAGGAATAAAAATAAATTCACTTCGAGGTCAACGATCTCGATCAGCTGAGAGCACACAAACGTAGATAAACTTTAGCGACAGGCGCCGCCGAGATGAAATGCTGAAAGCACAGAATATAAGCAAAACCTAACCGGAGGCAGACGGCGGCCGTCCGGATAGGGTCAACACTCATCAACGGAGATTTTACGATTTCAGCAAAATTAGTAAATTACGAGTATAATGAAAGGATAGAAGAGGCCGACTGTGATACGCAAAACACACTGGAGGTAGACACTCAGCTTTTGCACGGCGTTTTCGGGAAAATGTGAAATTGCCACTGCAGAAGGCCTCGACCAGATTGTTACACCATTTAATTGTGCCAGTTTGAATTCTACATTTCATCTATTCTTATTGGTCTAACAAAGTTACAAGCTCCAGATCAAAATGTCCCTGGAATTATGCTCGTTACACAAAAGCCTTTGAAGCCCTCATCAGTTGAATTATCAGCTTTAAGAGCAAATTATTCGTAATTGTGTCAAGTTTTAATCCTTGAATAGGTACCTACCCCCCAGCGATGGAATCTCGCACGCGATAAAATCGACAAAAAGCGGTTGCCCATGGAATCTCCAGAAATAAGCCGTTTTACGAGCACTTACAGAGAACAGCAGTATAATGAAACTGGTCCCAGCTAAGCCGCTTAATTGTCGCAGGTACTGATATAAAGTGCCAAACTTCCATTAGATGGCCCAGGTAGGCACGCAGCGACAATATACGTATACTTTGTAACGGAGGTCAATCGATACGCAACCCTATCGAAGAGGCACTGGCACTGTGCATAGGTGTATGGGGATAGTCGTAGTAGACCTAAAACTGATAAGCAGCCGAGCGGAAAATATTCAGGGGCGATACATTTTCCTTTCTACGCGTCTCAAAGGTAGGCAGGCACAGGTATTATTATAGGTGAAGTGTTGGGAATGTGCAATCCTACGTCAACATTTACAGAGAAAAATCCATCGATAGGCGAGTAAAAAGGTGACGTATTTGCATCCCAAAGGGGTTGGCTCCTTCTCGTAGAAATGCCTGACTGCGACCATATCCCGGAATGTCATCCTTCGACTTTGCACCGCTAAGACGTGTGAAGGCTTTACGGCGACTCGATGTGAAACGAAAACTGACAGGCCTACACTGAATGGACTGGAGTTGCAATGCGATTTCTGCGAGCAGTTCTCCCTGAATAGCCTACAAAGAACCGTTTCTATTATACGACGTAATTTGATGGGATATGACTCTGCGTGACTCCGGAATTTATTATCTAACACAAGCAATCAGCGGCAACCTTGTCCGAGGGAATAGTTCATTGATGCGGAATTAATTAAATTATGACCGGGATTACTTCCGAACTTGATCAGATGTTGGTGTTAACTGGGCTAATTCAAATTAATGGATCCCTGCACAACACTACTCCCGAATGTAACAACTTCCATTCAACCGTTCGTTGTGGTTCTGATGAGCACAAGAAAGCTATGCTCTCGGATAAATCATAATTAGCTTGGGGGCCCTCAAGATTTCCCGCAACGGCTAAGCGCGAGTATAAGGTATAATAATAGGAAAATAAATACCAAGGGAGAGAGGGAGGAAAAATAAACTGGGTCAAAAGTTTTTCTTTTCTTTCTTGTAACGCACACAACGCCTCATTATGGTGAACTATACATCCACCTAAAATTACAAGGGGTGCATTCCTTATCGGCCGCTCGTTATCACTTTTGTAATAAATTGTGTGTGCATTGACACGCACACACAATAATTAACCCCTGGCGCCCTCCGAAATTCAGAAAACAAAAAGATTTCGAAAGGCAATTAACCGGAATTCTCGCCGCCTGCCTCGCGCCTAGTGGCCCTATAAATAAGTAAGCAAAGCCTGCGACTTGAAGAGGGTCTGAGCTGAAATATTGATCTGTACGGGGGGTGGTCAAAAAAGCCAAGACCCCTCTGGCTTGACACTAACGGTCCGTTTAGGAAAACTGCGCCATAAAAAGCAATGAGAAGGGTTCGCATTATTCGTCAAAAAGCGGGACACTTCCCGACTCATCGTTGTATGAGGTTGTTGGATGGATAAATCCCTACTTGGCTCACACTTTCAAATTTAATTACAAAACAATATCTGTCGGTGGTGTACTTTACGTAGAGTACCAAACATTTCTTTGGGTTTTATTTGCTTTGGTCTTTCAATTCATTGTTTGTTATACAGGGTGATTCAAAAGTGTCGGACCATCTCAACGGTGCGTAATATGGGAGTGAAGTAGAGTGCTGGAAAGTTGTTTAAAAAATTCTACGTCTTTTAAATTTGAAGTTATGGAGGGACAAAAGTTGGTCCTTCGATTGCTTCTATTTCCGTTATTCCAAAACATTTTAGTAAACTTCTTATGGAAAAAAAAACTGACTACAAAAAATCAACCTCTGAATCTGTATTGAATTTCTGTTTTATATACACGGTGAATCATAAACTAGAAAAATTAAGTTTTCCTGAAAAACCAGAAGCAACAGAATTCTATTAAAATGAACTATGTTTCATAGTTTTATTGTGCTCTACATAGGTTATGGAACCAATGTGGCTGTTTGCAGGTACTTTGAGAAAAAATAATAAAAAAAACATGAATTCTTTGCAGATTCAGAGGTTGATTTTTTGTACTCATTCTTTTTCCGTAAACAGTTCACTAAAATCTTTTGAAACAAAGAAAATAGAAGCGATCGAAGGGCCAACTTTTGTCTCTCCATAACTTCAAAATCAGAAGAAATAGAATGTTTTCAACAACTTTCCAGCACTCTACTACGCTTCCATATTACGCACCTTCAAGGTGGTCCGACACTTTTGAATCACTCTGTATAGTTCAATTACTCGCCTTCAATTGAACCCCTCCAGAAACGTGAGCTTTGTACTCCCCAAACTCTTACGGTATGTTCCGCGAATGACTCCTTCTTATTCCTCCCACTGTGTGGCACTTGGGCCATTTGCAGGCATTAGCCCTTTACTGACGTCTGAATGAGAGTTCCTCATTCTTCCATCAGCGCACTTCTCTCGTTATATTACAAAGGGATGGCGTCATTGTATCACGCGAACACGAGCTGAATTCATTCATGCCTCCCAGCCCAGCCTCAATGTCGGTACTCGAGCTGCTCATAAATCCAACTCTGCTCAGGGCTGCATTGCAGAGTCTTGTGAAGATATGGCAAATCAGGAAAATCCTCAAAGTAAACAGCTAAACGTGTACGGAAATATGTGAGAAGTAGGTCATCCGATATTCCACCTCGAACGATCAGTGAGTTTCTTAAATGTTATTGGTACGTCACGCAGACCAAATGGCAATATTCGGTAGCGCTAATAACTAAAGGACAGTTTAATCCAAATTTTCTTGGTAAACCTTGATGTAGTGATGACCAGACCTTACCTTAATTACTGACATGACGAAAGCTCCATTCACTCAATGAAATAAATCAACGAAAGTATCATCGTTCGGTGGCACTAGGACAACGGGAACAAACCAGGGCGATTAACACTTTTTGATGAAGCTAGCGTCACAATTCTCCAATGTCTCATCAGAGACTGTATGCTAAAGGCTGTCTGATTTCTACAGGGTGTTTCGGGAATGATAGGAAAAAAACCAACTGTGGGTAGATCTCGTCAACATAATGACGAAAACCTATATACCATTTTGCAAACTTCGGCCTAATGACGAAGATACAGCCCTCGAAAGTTCACTTTTTTCGGATTTCAAAAATTTGTAACTCAGGAACGTTTTGACAAATTCAGCTTTAATTTAGCACAAGCTGGTTTGTCATGATTATCTATTAACCTGTCAAATTTGGAAGGAATCCAATCAGTGGCGTAGAAGTTATGAGGGGTCACCTTGAGTCAACTTTTCTTCGGATGCTTCTAAATTATTGACCCTCATAACTCCTACACCACTGGTTGGATTCTGTCCAAATTTGGCAGGTTGATAGATAATTATGACAAACCAGCTTTTGCTGAATTGAAGCTAAATTTGTCAGAACGTTCCTGAGTTACAAATTTTTGAAATCCGAAAAAAGTGAACTTTAGAGACTAGAAACACGGCCCACTCAAATCATGTAGAAATCCGATAGCCTATACAATGTTTTAGACTGAGCATGAGCAACCACATCAGAAGCTGGTGATTGGTGACTAAAATGACAGGAGAGCTAGTCGAGATAGTCTCGCAACTTGTTCAAACTTTATCAAATTGCTAAGTCCTCCTTTCAGCCGTATTGTAGTTTTCATTGTGCAGGTGTCCCACTTCTAACCGATTAAACTTTTTCCTACCCCATACCGCCTCGGGCTCCGTGAAATTTTGACCCGTTACAATACCCCCCTTTCGCATGAAGAAAAAAAATCTTCAACTTGCGGTTCATATTGAAATCAGTTTCTAAAATTATCTTATCCTATCCTTTATTATCACATTCATTTACCAATCCATACCAATTATAAAACTAAACCTTTTTCTTACCTAGACTATTTACAGGTACCTAAATGCACAAATGATATAACACAACATGTACAACCGCCTCTCGTGTTTTCGCCACGGTAAGTTTGATATCATAATAAATTTAGACACGATTACTTCAGAAATAGTATGTTCCGTGAATGATTTGGGGCTTTAAAATGATTGCGAAAGGTGTTATTTACGATTGAATGTATGCAGAATAATGTACGCATCAGGAAACGTATGTGCCAGTGGATGAATTTTGTGGCCGAAAAGCTGGAAAGTGTCAATTTCGCAGGTAATAAATTCCATAGACTTCTGAATAATCAAGTAGCGTGCGATTTTTAGAAATATCACAGTTGTGTGATATTATGTACTTTCGAAGTGTCAAAAACATGTAGAAACGTCACTTTTATAAGTGGTCGTAGGAAAACTTTTTTCTCATCTGTGTGTGTAGTTATAACGGGTGTTTTATTAAATCTGGCGTCCAAGCATGCTGTGCTCCGGCCGAAATCAGAGAATAGAGGCTCTTTTCGGCTGGAGCACAGCATACTTGAACGCCAGATTTTAAAAAAACACTTGTTACACTAGATATCTCAGAAATTTGGAACCGAATAATATGGCTTTGAATATTTTATATGCCATCGTCCAGCATCTGAACCATCTTAATTGTTGACGTCGTAAATTATCTTGCATCAACTTCGTTGCACACTTTGACAGGCACATATTTCGGAGCCAGTTCCTTAGTGAAGTCAAGAGTGACATCAGATAGGATATAACTTATTTTCCAAGCTTTGTCTCCTGCTTGATATTCAACGTCCCGTTTCTGAAGTTATATGATCTAGAATTCTGTTCTTGTGCCGGTATCAACTTATCGCGTGCCGTCTGACAGATTTAAGGAAATTCACTCAATTGTTCTGCTTGAAAACTTTTCGGTTTTGGCTTCCAAAATGCTAACCTAACTGAACGTTTTTCCCTAGTAGTCTACACGACTACTAGTAGAGCTTGGGTATGCCGGAGTATACCCAGTCGTCTCATTAAGCGAGGCACGTAGGGCATGCGTTATCTCGCGTAGGTGAGGATCCCACTCTCTGTGATTATATTACAAGATCGTATGGCAGTATCAATCGTTCGGTTGTACCTTTCTACTGGATTTGCTTGTGGATGGTATCTCTCCGTATCACTAGATCTCACTTTCTAGTAACTCTAGTAGACCATAATCATTTGTGATGAAACTATCACTTGTACGTCCACCATAACATTTTGATACAAAAGATGTAATATTCACTGGACCTGATACCAATAAGAAGTTTGGCTGTGAATGTTCCCTCATAAATGTGAAAATGAAAAAAATTCTGCGATAAATATTTGCACTTCAAGATTTTTCGATTTTACAGATTTGCCGGAACTTGAATTTTTACTGTTGGGTGGCGCTACAGCTGTTTATATTTGGAGCCTATATGAACTATATGCCGTTCAGGTTTCAAATTCAGTAGAATGACTTTTGGAGCAAAAATAAAGTGACAAGCTGGGGGGCTACGGCTGATGGCACCAAAAACGTTTTGAAGCGAAACTATCAGCGGCCCATCAGCCGTATCCTTCCAGCGCTCCAGCTTGTCACTTCATTTTTGCCCCAAAAAGTCATTCTACTGAAAATAAAAAGTGAACTAGATATAGGCTTAAGAATAATGCAATCCTTGCCATATTGTATAACTCTTAATTCACTCTTACAAGGTGAATTTAAAGCAGATAGAGATGCTCGAAACACGAGAAAATGGCAACTGAAAGTATGTCAATACAAGGGGATCGGGAAAGAATGCTCATCATTTTCAAAATATGGCGAGCTGAAAACTTTAATTGCATGGAGAGGAGGAGAGGGCGCAAGAGCGAAGTTATCCTTTTTCAAGGAATATATTTCGGAGGTGAAAAAACTGGGCTAGTAGAATACAACCCCGTTTTCTTCTAAAACAACTCAAGGCAGGTCAGTGTGCTCCCTCGAAATAGCTCTGGATTCTGGATCTATTGGGGGGAGTTGATGGAACACTGTTCCACCTGGCACGTAGGCCTCGCTGTTGGGCCCATTGTACCCCTTCTCAGACCAGCCGAACTCACCGAACCGCAATGTGGTGCCTGAATGTTTGATGGTAGGTCCATCCAAGCACTGGGACCGACAAGCGCTCGTTTGACCCGAGCTCTATCTTCAAACCCCGACGCAGATGTAGATGTTTGACACATCCACGGCCTGCGATGGTATGGTACATTTCTGACTTCATCCGTCTCCCTGACTGCGCCGTCGGTTTTCTTCTACACATTGCCATACTGCCGGTTGCAGGCGTGATGTGCTGTGATGTAAGGGGTTTGCCCATGACCACCCGAAGAGGAGTTTCAGCCGGCCTTGAGTCAGATGAGACCCGCCAGCGGCTCGCCCATTGGCAGTACCCACCGGCGTTCATCCATCCAACTTTTGACCGTGCTGAGCGTTGCTGCAGCCGAGTTATCATCCGGCTGGAGCGGTGTACTACACGCTATGCCCTCCTCCTCGAAATGGCTCGTTGCCAACTTATAACTAACCCAGGTTTGTGTCCTGTCCTGTCCATCTGCGGAGTCGGGCTCTTTTTCAAACAAAAGAGAAAACAAATTCATGCTCTTTTCACGCAACTGAGGCAGCACATATTTTTCAGATTTACGGGTAATTTTCATTGCACTTGTGGTATTATTCCCAATACCTGCTGACTTACGGTTGAAGTTACTTGAACTTTCGCGACGAAGATCTCTGGTACCTAGAAGGCCCAGTCAACACACAGTCGATGATCTTTCTTTATTCGATTAGGTTGAAGGAATGCTTGAGAGACTACAGGATATTGTACCCATCACAGTGAACCAAACTCCCAGTAGCCCTATTTTCGGAATCGGGTAACATATCATCAGGTGATGTTGCCTAGGTGACAGCCAATCACAGCCCTGGTTGCCTAGCAACTTCGCATAGGAACGAATCACATGTTACCCGGAAATAGGGCCTCTGGTATTGTTGAGATCTATGTCAGTTGAACTACTTCTCTTTCATCAAAACAGTTCATGAACATTGATCGTTTTTGAAGGCCATAAACTGTAGTAGTAATGCAATACGTTACATTATTCCATTATGTAAAAAGGAATTCTTTTCACACTTAAATACCTACATTATCGAAGCTGCTGATCAATCATCTCTGTATAGTGTTCCATTATTAAAGTGTTCCGTTTTGTAGTTTTATATTGGCAGCTGCATGGTCGAAAGCTCCTCAAATGCAACGTGAATCCTTCAATTTATATTAAAATTTTACTGCAAGACAAGAGTGTTTTCGCTCCCAACAGAACGTCGAGTAATTTTGTGGGGCTTTACCAGGCTTCTCGTGCATTTCTTGTTGTAGTACTTGTGCAAGATTGAATTGCGAACAAACGATTTTGTCGTTGGACGAAAAATTTTCTCGTATTTCTCGCTCCTGGCAATCGAATCGCTTGGACAAAAGCAACTAGAACTCTGCCCCGAGAATTTTCCATTAATGAGATTTAATTATAAAATAATTGCAAGAACGCTTTCATAATTGAAAATCCATCTATACTCTATTCTATCTATATTTACGCAGACACACACACTACAGAAGAATCTAACACACACAGCCGAATCGATAATTTCAACAAAGTATGCTCTGATGCCATATTGAGGGAGACTCTGGGGAGAGTGAGAGACAGGATTTATTAAATTATACAAACAGTCGCTCTGTGATGGCCGAAGAGAGACAGGACCCGGCCATAATGCCTCTATTAAATTTCTGCAAATATTTGCGTCTTGTTCAACGAGACGACTGAAGGATTCGATCGTAAACAGCCCAATTTGCCGTGATTCCTTTTTATTTTTTCTCATTTGGTACACATCAGAGAAAGTCTTCTGAACCATCATCTGCGGACCAGCATCTCGTTTCCAATTTGCATAGGTAGAAAATGGAGAGTAGGTAGGTACACACAACGTTTCGATGGTGGTGTAGGTATAGTAGGTATAGCAACCGGTTATTTCCGAACCCAAAACTCCCAAACTGAGAATTAATTATGCGATCGTGGATTAATATCATCCGAAGTTAAAGCCGGTAACTCGCCGGGGGATTAACGTCCTAAAAATAAATACAAATATTTACAAGGGATCGAGTTTGATTAGCAGCAGCGCAATTCCAATTTGTGCCAGAGCGACAAAAATTATCAGCGCCGACGGGAGGGGGCTCGCAAAGCTCTCTGGGATTCACCTTCAAAAATGAAGTTCTGAACTTTGAATTGGTGTAACGATAAAAATACTCTGGTTGCTAACTTCAAACCAAGACTCCTATTCAGTTTATCGGTTCTCGTTCTCTCTTCAAGTAAGCATTTGCCTTGAACGAATTTCCACTGCACAAGGTACGTAGCATGCTACAACGTCTGCGGTATATCGGAAAAAAAGTCAACTCCATTGGTATAATTTCTAGCACTGCGGGTTGGTCGATGCAACCGCTGCACACTTGAACAGTAGTTCAGCTTTGAACAGCACTGTTAGTACAGGAAAAATAGTAAAAAATTGGTCAATCCTGAAAATTTGATATTCTGTTCAGAATTGAATGCTCTTTTACATAATCCAAAATCGCCAAAAATCGCATCTGGGGGTTTTGGGTTATTGGAGAGGGAGTAAAAAATTGCAAGTTGAAATAGAGGGGATGAAACATGTCAATCCATTGGAAGCAAATATGCTACAATTCGACGCATCATACCCCGTTGATGCCATTTTGTCACAAAAAGTGTCAATCACTATTGAAGGGGGGTCGTGGGGGGGCGAAGCTTTGCTAGGTGGTCCATTTTGTTTTTCTGGCCATGTAGAACCGATCACGACAAGTTTGGTATCTTTTCCGACTAAATTCAACCTCCTGAACTGGAATCTGATGTGTAAATTTGGATGAAAACAAGTTTAAACAAGTTAACTTGAAAGAACTTGTTTTTTCTTTGACAATTTTGACGATTTTTTTTTACTGTTAGAGGTGTTCATCTTTGAAAAATTTTCAGAGGTCATTAGATTGAAGTGTATTCTTCACAAAAATCATCCAGTCGATGTATAATTTTGTTTCTCGAGTTGAAAATCGATTTGAACCTGAGTCGGCCCGGAGTCGGTTACTACTGACCAGGACACTACAGCATGCACCTTTAAATGAAAATAGCTCAAGCTATCGAAGAACAAACAACTCATCTTTGAAAATTCGATGATCTGTGCAGAATTGAATTCCCTATAACATGAACAAAACCGCCATGAATCGCACTGCAGGGTTTTGAGTTATTTGAGGGGAGAGGCAACAGTTCATAGAGTACGAATCTTGACAAAATGTTATCCTCCTTCTCAAATAACTCAAAATCCTGCAGTGCGATTCATGGCGATCTTATTTATGTTATAGGATATTCAGTTCTGCACAAATCCTCGAATTTTCAAAGATAAGTTATTAGTTTTCCAATATAGTCGTCGCGGTACGGGCCTAAAATCGTCCAAGCTCTGCACTTCTAACGATTTCGATTATTTTCGGCACAGATGATCATTGGACCTATTCAAGCGTTTTGACCCGCAGCACCACCAAATTTGCCCCTCAGGAACGGAGGGGTGGGGGTATCTTCAGAATTTGAAGCTCCAGGTCTGGTATGGTCCAATAAAGACTCACAAAGGCAAGTGAGTAGTCATTTTCGAATGATTTTTATTCGCCGATATCGATTCTCACATGAAAAATGAGTTGCGCAATCATTTGACAAAGATAATTGGTGATAATAAGAGATAAAGATGAAATCAAGTGGTCATGTACTGAACTCTGTAGGAACTTGTTTTTTTGTGATAAATACATGAAACTTGGTAGGGTTGTTCATTATTACTTACTTTCCAAATATAGAGGGAGCACCACGCGTTCCGACGCATGACGTCGCGACGCAATATCAAAAAATATAGTGGTCGTCATTTCCAAAATAGTCGATATATTATCATAATTTATTTGATTTCTTTCATGCTTTCGAGATTCAATAACATATTTTTGTCGACTTGGGGAAACGGTGGGCTACCAGTGGTAAGTCAGGTGTCTGCCAGAGGGAACTGTGAGGTTTCCTTACCCCCAAATTTCCACGGTAACATCTTCGGATAAAACTATTTTAAGTTTGTCCATACGAATAATTATGTCATCTGGTCAACATTCTCCATGTTTCGTCCTTCTAAGGACTCCTCAGTATGGTTTATACAGATTTCGCAACCGCGCGAGATCATTCAGACTACCTAGTAAAGTAACCGATTTTGGAATACCGTTTTGTTTGAAATGGGTAGAAAATGAGTAAATGCAATTTCTGTGATTCTAGTCTTAGGGTATGAATAAAGTCAGCCGAATATGAATGAAGTAAATACGTCTGAAAAAAGCACCAATATAAAAATCTTGATTTCCACTCAGCCCAAAAGATGGTTCGGTAATGTGGAATACCCCTATATCCGAATGTGGACAACTGCATTCTCTGCGAAAAAGAAAAGGGTGTACAACATTTGGTCCGGTATTCCACAATGATAATAAAATCAATGAAGCCCGCTAGTCGAGTGGAATGCGTGAGCGCTCGGCAAGTGGAGCTCCCGGGTTCGATTCCCGGCACAGTGCTTTGTGCTATAGAAACAAAGTTTCTCAGCTTGTGATATTTGGGAATCAAATTCAGCATATGACTCCTATGACATAAGAAATGCCGATAAGGATAGAAACAAACAAATAAACAAACAATGATGGTTCAATCATTTGATACATACGGTCTCATACAGAGCGATTTCTTTCTTTCAGTACGGTAGCATCGATATTAACAGGCGATTAATCGTTATAATAATTTATAGTTTCGTTTGTAAGAGTTGTGTAACCGAGTATGTACCTACCTAATCCTAATATGGTACAACATTAAAGATCATTTTTTTCCAGTAATCAAAAGCACCTTTCTGAGATCCTTTCATTTGATCGCTAGATCTGTATAAACATACTGAGGAGTCCCTAGAAGGACGAAACACGAAAAATGTTAACCAGATAACATATTCGTATGGGCTGACTTCAAAATAGTTAGTTTTATCCTCGGTTTAACCCGATGATGTTTACCGCGGAAATTTGGGGGTGAAGAAACCTCACAGTTCCCCTTACAGGCACCTGGTTTACCACTGGTAGCCCACCGTTTCCCAAAATCGACAGAAATATGTTATTGAATTTTGAAAGCATATGGCTTGATGGAAGAAATCAAAGAAATTATAATATTCCTATCGACTGTTCTGGAAATGGCGACCACTGTTTTTTGATATTGCGTCGCAACGTCATCCGTCGGAACGCGTGGTGCTCCCTCCATATTTGAGAAGTGAGTAATAATGAACAGTCACACCAAGTCTCATGTATTTATCACAAAAAACAAGTTCCTACAGAGCTCAATAGATGACCACTTGATTTCATCTTTATCTATTATTATTACCAATTATCTTTGTCAAATGATTGCGCAACTCATTTTTCACGTCAGAATCGACATCAGCGGATGAAAATCATTCGAAAATGACTGCTCACTTGCCATTGTGGGTCGTCATTGGACCATACTAGACCTGGAGCTTCAAATTCTGAAGATACCCCCACCCCTCCGTTCCTGAGAGGCAAATTTGGTGGTGCTGCGGGTCAAAATGCTTGAATAGGTCCAATGATCATCTGTGCCGAAAATAAACGAAATCGTTAGAAGTGCAGAATAATTTGGTGTACCGCTACGACTAATAGTTTGAGCTACTTTCATTTAAAGGTGCATGTTGTAGTGTTCTGGTCATCAGTGAAATCCGCGCCGGGCCAGCTCAGTTTCAAATCGATTTTTTAAACTCGAGAAACAAAATTAAACATGGAGCAGATGATTTTTGTGGAGAATACATTTCAATTCAATGGTCCTGAAAATTTTTCAAAGATGAACACCTCCAACAGTGAAAAAAAAAATTGTCAAAATTGTCAAAGAAAAAACAATTTTTTTCATGTTAACTTGTTCAAACTTGTTTTCATCCAAATTAACACATCGGATTCGAGTTCAGGAGATTGCATTCAGTCGGCAAAGATACCAAACTTGTTGTGATCGGTTCTACGTGGCCAGAGAAACAAAATGGACCACCTAGCAGAGCTTTGCCCCCCAGGACCCCCCTTCGACAGTTATCGACACTTTTTGTGCCAAAATGGTATCAACAGGATATGATGCGTCGAATTATAACGTGTTTGCTCCCAATGGATTGACGGGTTTCATCCCCTCCATTTTAAGTTGCAATTTTTTACCCCCCCCCCCCTCCAATAACTCAAAACCCCCGGGTGCGATTTTTGGCGATTTTGGATATGTTGTAGAGCACTTGATTCTGAACAAAATTTTCACGACGTCCATATTTATTCCGAGGTTGAAATCTCCCTTTCTTGTACTATGTTATCTCATCAATAGATCATCATCATCTCATCAATGTGAGATTAGTTGCACAATCAACAAATCAACTACTTATCGAGGTTTTTTTCGTGGAAAACACTACGGAATGCTACTTTTGATCGCAGAAAATGACTACTCAGGCTTGGAAAAGAAGTAAGGTGAACAAAATGTTTGTGATTATTTTACTAGCGACTTCCTATAAAGCAAACGTAGTAACAAAAAATCTCAAGGTGGTGTAGCATGAGGATACGTTATTAGCCAGCGTAAGTGATTGGAGGTTTAATAATTTATTTGACATCAGTCTGATTGAAAACTCAGCGTTGTCATTTCTCGAATTCAATGCGACGATTCTATAGGCAACAGGTACCTTTTCATATCGTTAAATTCCAATGATTTCGAAAGCACCAACAGACAACAAAAATCCTTCGACATTTTTATCGCCTACGTTCACTCTTTCCAAATTATAGGTAGGTAGGTAGGTACACTTCATGTAAGTAGCTACAACAGTCAACAATTTGTTAAAGCGAAGAGCCGTAATAATCCGGCCAGGACATATGGAATTCAATTAAACCTCAACTTCCCCATCCAACTTCCGTGCACATGGTATGTGTAGGTAGGCAATATAGGTACGTTTGTGTTTACCTACCTACCCCTCTCTGCCTTGAGAACCTCTCGAACCCAATGTTTGTGCTGATTGCGGTCTTATATTATTGTTAGGATGGGCTCGATAGACAACATAATACAATATGAATTTCGCCGAAACATCCTGATGTGTTTATCTTAATGAAATTCCAGACCTTCAATATCCCGTAGTCTCATCCAGAACAAGAGGAAGACTCGAAATAGATCGCGGAAATGTGAAGACAATAGTGTAAAGCTTGTCCTTTTCGCCTCTCATTAGTCTTGTTCCCAGCTCTAGTCGAAAAAAGAAGTAGGTACTCGTATTATGCTAGACGACTAGACTAGACTTACCCACAACAATTATTTTTGATATTCATCAGGTATGTTATACAGGGGTCCGTTTTTCGAGGCTAAGCATGGGTATCTCGCTTATCTTTAGAGATACTGAGTCGGTCAAATTAGAAAAAAGTTGCGAATTTTCATGACGATGAATGATCCAGAGAGATATTTGACTTGTCAGTTTTAGTTTCCGAGATATCAAGAAAAAACAGAAATTTGTTATTTTTGTTTTTATTTTTTATTTGAAAAACGGTTGAAGGTAGCCTTTTCTAATTAAGACATTGTGCAGGCACTTTTCCAAGGGGAATTTACTGTTGCCAAAATCTTCATTCTAGCTTTCAAATAATAATAATAATAATATCACATTGCACCATAAAGTTGTTCAAAAGTTTCAGGGCCGGACTGATTTTTTTTATTTTCAAAGTTTTTGTTAAAAAAGTCATATTTTTCAATGTTTTTTTGCAAAACCAGTATCAGATTCAGAAACTACAGAAAAAATGCTACAAGGAACATTCTTCAATTTCTACGGCACACCCAAAGTCTACCCAGAAAAAAATATCTTTTGAGATTTGGGTCGGCTGCGATCTAGTGAAAATCAGTCAAGCACTCATTTTTTCGCGGATCTTTGAGATGTTCATCCTCTAATTTGATGCTGTCACGGTTTTTTTCACTTTTCCACATTAGTATTACTTGGCACGGCAAAAAAGACAAAAGTCCAGGACCGGAATCAAGTCTAGTAAACATTATTTCTAAAGATCCGATTTTTCAGTATTCAGTTGGAAATTTACAGCATAAAGTTATGGTGAAGTTGCTGAAAAATGCTCTTTTGTCTGTATTTGGAACTTCAGGTCACTTTAGAGACCAGCTTAACAAATTTCTCCTTTTGTTGATTTCAAGAATACAAATAATTCTCGAAATAATTATTTCCGAAACTTTTCGCGAACAAAATAAAAAGAAGCAAGAATGATAATTATTCAGAAACGTAATTTTAATGTGTAGAAAACGAACAATATCAATGTTTGTATGTTATGTTTATGTAATGTTTAACAAATTTCGGAAATAATTTTTTGTATTCTTGAAATTGACAAAATAAGAAATTTGTTTAGCTGGTTTCTAAAGTGACCTAAAGTTCCAAATGCAGACAAGAAAGAAATTATTTCCGAAATTTGATAAACATTAACATAAACATAACATACAAACATTGATATTGTTCGTTTTCTACACATTGAAATTACATTTCTGAATAATTATCATTCTTGCTTCTTTTTATTTTGTTCGCGAAAAGTTTCGGAAATAATTTTTTGTATTCTTGAAATCAACAAATGAGAAATTTGTTTAGCTGGTTTTTATAGTGACCTTAAGTTCCAAATGCAGACAAAAGAGCATTTTTCAGCCACTTCACCATAACTTTTGTATCTGTTGTATCAACTTGTTTATATATTGTTTTCATCCTTTAACTGGGTTATTTACCTGTTGGGTGTTTTCTGTATCTTGTGTACGATGAAAATAAAGTATTATTATTATTATTATTATTATTAACTTTGTGCTGTAATTTTCTAACTAAATACTGAAAAATCGGATTTTTAGAAATAATATTTACTAGACTTGATTCCGGTCCTGGGCTTTTTTTTTTGCCGTACCAAGTGATACTAATGTGAGAATAGTGAAAAAAACCGTGACAGCATTAAATTAGAGGATGAACATCTCAAAGATCCGTGAAAGAATGCGTGCTTGACTGATTTTCACTAGATCGCAGCCGATCCAACACTCAAAAGATATTTTTTTCTGGGAAGACTTTGGGTGTGCTGAAGAAATTGAAGGATGTTTCTTGTAGCATTTTTTCTGGTGTTTCTGAATCTGATTTTGGTTTTCCAAAAAAACATTGAAAGATATGACTTTTCCAACAAAAACTTTGAAAATAAAAAAAATCAGTCCGGCCCTGAAACTTCTGAACAATTTTATGGTGCAATGTATTAGCTATCATTGGAAGATCATACCTATCAAATTTCAGTCCAATCCAATAAGCCATTCGGAAAATATGGCTCATCAAAAACTTCGACAAAATACATGATTCACCCTGTAACATCAAAACGAAAAGGGGTAGAAAAATTTCAAAGCGAGATCCTAGTTCCTCTAGAAAAACTGGACCTACCCTCAAGCTTTGTCGGTTTCCTCATGAAACACCCTGTATAAGCACTTAAGTGAGTACACAAAATGAAGAAGTGGCGAAATAAATAAACAAATAAATAGTCCCAATACAACAAATTAAATAACATTATCAGGTTATACATACATTTTCAGGAGTTTTATTGATACATAGGTATTTCACAGAACAGGTCAATAGAGAAGGAAATAGAAAAGAAAAAGAATAGAAAATTACTCGTTCATGAGAAATGAACAACAAACCAACCTTTCAAAACAACCGAGATATGACATTCAACTTTTTTTTCTCTTATGGGCGCCATATTGGATTTTGACATTTTTGAATACAATATTTTTTTCTGGTTACAACGATGTGTCACATGCCACTGTTGAATTCATGCTTTTGAGCAAAAAATATTTTTTTTTTTCAAAGAGGGCTTTGGAAACAAAATCAGCACCGACAATAAAAAAAATGTAAATGTTGAACATTTATTCAACAGTGACATGTGGCACATCGTTGTAACCAGAAAAGAATACGGAAATACCGTATTCAAAAATATCAAAATCCAATATGGCGCCCATTAGAGCAAAAAAGTTGAATGTCGTATCTCGGTTGTTTTGAAAGCTAGAATGAAGATTTTGGCAGCTTTGAATTCCCCTTGAAAAAGTGCCCTGACAATGTCTAGATTAGAAAAGGCCACCTTCAACCGTTTTTTGAATAAAAAATTAAAACAAAAAATCAAATTTCTGTTTTCTCACGATATCTCCAAAACTAAAATCGATATGTCAAATTTCTTCTTGGATCATTGATCGTCATGAAAATGGGCAACTTTTTTCTAATTTAACTAACTTCGTATCTCTCAAGATAAGCGAGATACCCGTGCTTAGCCTCGAAAGACGGACACCCTGTATAGACTTTCAGATATTTTGTACGAATTTGTGTTATGGGTACCTACTTTAATAAGTGTGAGGCAAACGTTTAAAACACTATACTGCGCACCTACTATTAATGGACAGGGAGCTGGTGCCCCAAAACTTACGTCATAAGGTACATGATATTAACCCTGTAGGTCTTATGAGCGTTGATAAGGATGTTAAAAATTTCTTAGTCTTACATGTCAGACCGGGGGCTTTGGGCTGGTATAGGCTTGTCAATTTTCGAAAAATGTCATAAGGTACATGAATGAAACCAAGGGGCTTTTGTGTGGGAACATCCCCTTAATCAAAAATCGGGTCATAAGACAACATTTTTGGAGGCTCTCGGTCCATAAGACAAGTTTGAAATTTTAAAAAAAGGCCAAAATTTACTTCCTCCTGGAGACTTCTCCTTTGGCATAATTTCAGGAATGAAAAACGATTCTCACATGATATTTTACGCAGGTTCCGAATCTGTCCACAAAATTTTTTAATGGTACATCGCTTACAGGGTGCAACATCGAAAAAATTTTCTCGAATCGTACACCCTGTATTTTAACATGGAAATCGATTCCGTTTTTCATCCTGATCACAAATATATATCATACTTGGTGGATTAGTCAACAAAACGCCTGTAAAAAAATTGATAAATTTTGGTCTTTTTTGAAAATTGAAAGGCTCATCCAGCCTAAAGCCCCCAGTCTGACATGTGAGACAAAGCAATTTTTAACAACCTTATCAACGCACATTAGACCTACATGTTTAAAATCATGTACCTTATGACGTAAGTTTTGAGGCACCAGCTCCCTGTCCATAACTTACAAGTCAAATAAACTGTGGCATTTGGATATCGCAATTCGTTGATGTTATCATTGTCGCTATTGATTCAACTGTGACTAACTCCCTGGCCATATGCTGCATTATCTACTCCCGTCTTGATTCTGAAATATACCAGCTCCTTTTGGAAGGCCTCGCAGGTTCTCGTCGCAGCTTTGAGCGTTGGTTCATCACGAGAGCTCTAGAAAATTCCATCGGCTTCGCGAATATTCTGACAAGCTCTCGAAGCCCGGCTCCTCCGCCATTTGGGCAGGTGTGTGTCTTATTCGTACGTCGTGATCTCCAGCGAGTTTCGAAACACTGTCCCGAGCAGGCACTTTGTTATTCCCCCAGTATTGTACGAGTCAGTCCAGGTGAACAACTTTTATCTTGGCAACTATTTGAGGAAGTTGAAAAACGGCTTCCATTATTATGTGGAACTTATGCATATCACTGTCTTGTGAACGCATTTCTTGGACCAAATTATGACAAGCGCCTTGTTCATATCTCCTCTTAAATATTGGCCGCACTCAAAAGCACGTTTCCTTTCCTTTCCTTTCTTGATCACCTTGCCTCCGACCTTACTTTGGTGCAAATCAAGCTCATGCAGTAGCACTACTGCAGATATAGTCGTAACTCTTAGATTAAGCTGATATCTACATCCGGTAGAGTCACAATTTTTCTCTATCCCTTGGACAGAAAGACCCATCGGTGATCACGATTTTCCATTTCGTCCATAAAGCTATATTATACTACACAATTTCTTGTACAATTTCTTGAACAATCTGTCAAAATAGTGTTGAAAAAACAATGAACTTGATTGTTCAATTGACAGATTGTTCAATAAATTGTACAAGAAATTGTGTAGTGTAATACAGCTATTAGATAAGCACCGAATTCACTCACTATAGCATAACTTTACGTCACATGACATTGACATAATAACACGTTGCTGTTTGAAAACAGCGGACAATCGCTAAAAGTTGGGTGGAATCAACTTCTAGCGAATACTCGCTAGAAAAGTTTGACATTTTTGACGGAAAATCTCTCCAGCGGTATACCGCAGAATTTCAGCGATATATCGCCCGTACGGACTAAGCTTCACCCCCTTTATAATGTACACGTCAGTACTTGACGTTTGGACTTTGGTTGCTGATTGAGATTTGTTAAACCACAACTATTCTCATGTACCGTCTATTTCCTGTAAAGGTGTCCTGGAATAAATAACGTAACAAACATGCGACTTTGGTGCTACAAGTGTATTTATTGGAACAGGTCTAATGATGGTGATTACGCACGTTGCAGAGAGCGCGATTCTTCAAATTTCTTAAGGACGGAGTTGAATTGGTAAAATAAGCGTTGCGAAGTCAGTTCCTGTGGGTTTATTCCTTGACGGATTCTTACCATTTTGCTCTCTTTCGAAAGCTACAAGGATGTACTTCGGTTTGATCCCATTGGCATTTCCAAAATCCAAAAATTCTAATTTTTTTATCTTTGGATTTTGGAAATGCCAATGAGCTCAAACCAAAGTACATCCTTGTAGCTTTCGAAAGAGGCCAAAATGGTAGAAATTCGTCATGGAATAAACCCACAGGGATCTCGACAGGGATTGATTTCGCAACGCTTATTTTACCAATTCAACACCGTCCTTAACAGTCGAGCGTGGAGAATCATGTCGACGGAAACCTGGCCTATAATGAGCTCATTATGCTACAGGGAGACACCAACAGGTGGTCCAACAAGGCTTGCACTTTAATTTCTGCCAGAGACTCCGAGACAAATATATCATCCTTCCTTTGGTAGAACTTCTTTTTTCTGCAACTATTTTGTTGTGGAGAACATTCACCCGAATACTTCTCAACATATTTCTAGTTGTTATGTATTGGTGCTTGGACAAATCCGCTTTCACTATCATCGACAACGCTTGTCGTTCTGAAAACACAGGAGGATGAGGTGATGAAGATAGCGGCGTAACCCGGCGGCCGGGCCAGCAGCGCCCAAGGAGGTTGGCCGGCCGGGCCGGTCGTCGTGCGATGGCTTTGAATGTCAGCTCGACGTTGTCATCAAACTTCTGCATAAACAGATCTTGAAGAAATAGGTCGTATTTTGTGCCTCGGTGTGCAGACACCCCGAAAAGTGCCTCATCAAAATTGTACCTGAGGGTTTCCGAAAGTTGATCAGTTTCGAAAATACAATAGTTCACACCCCACCAGCGTGATTTTTCTTTGTCAAACACTTATCGTGCTGCGAGGATCACTGGCTGGCTTCATGATAAATTACTACGTGGAGGATACTTTGGTAAGACGTCCATCATGTGCGCTCAACAAGTCCGAGGAGTGGAGATTCCTTATCAGTCTTATCACAAGTAATTACTGGGCAAGTACCTAGTTACATTCTCCATTGACGCTGCAGCTTCCATGCCCTTAAAAATTTTTTGGATTGTTTATTTACAGGGTGTTTCAAGACAATTATTACATTATACATTTTTTAAACGATGCAATCGATGCAAACTTTTGTCCCGATTACAAACATATACCGGGTGGGCCTTAAAAAACCGTACTGTTTGATTTTCCTCGCCGATTTTTTGTTTCTTGACCGATTTTGACAAGCTTGGTATCGTTGTGTAGCTAATTGAAGAGGCTACCAAAACCATATACAAATGATTTCCAAGTGTCAAAATTTAAAATAGCGGAAACAACAAAAAATAGGGCCTTCTTTTGCAATCTTTTTTTTTCATTTAAATTTAACAGAATAACCGAACATAGCACGTTTTCTGAAAGAATGAACTATTTTCTACATTTCGAGACCACAACTTGCTCAATTGGTTCAATCGTTGGGGAGATGTGGCAATTTGAAAAAAAGCTTTTATCCAATCCCATTGAATAATGCACGCATTATCACGCGCATACATGCCTGCATTTTTAAATAAGACTGGATAAAGCATAGTATTCTACTCGCAGGTAATGGCTATTACTCATTCGGATGCTTTGCGACACTCGCCAAGGCTCGTGTCGGCAAACTGCATCCTCATGAGTAAGAAGCAATCATTACCCGCTTGTTGAATGATATACTATTTTGACTGGTTTAGTATAATTGTGTAACCAATTAAATAGGCTTCGAGTGTCATATACGAATATGATCGAAATGCCAAAATTCAAAATGGCGGACACAATTGAAAATGAGCCTTCTTCCGCAGTCATTTTTTCAAATTGAAATTTGACAGAATAACAGAACTAAAAGCGTTGTTTGAAAGAACGAACTGTTTTTTTCACATTTTGACACCACAACCAACTCAATTGGTTCATTCGTTGAGGAGATGTGGCAAATTGAAAAAAGCTTATTTGTCATTGTTTCTATCCAAAACCAATTATAAAAAATATTATTTTGTCTGTAAAATGTTTGTTTCTGAAGCGATTATGATAGGTTTGATGTCACTGTGTAGCCAATTAAATAGGCTACAAGTGTAATAGCTGTATTACACTTCACAATTTCCTGTCACTGTGTAGCCAATTAAATAGGCTACAAGTGTAATAGCTGTATTACACTCCACAATTTCCTGTACAATTTCTTGTACAATCTGCCAAAATAGTGTCAAAAAACAATGAACTTGATTGTTTAACTGACAGATTGTACAAGAAGTTGTACAAGAAGTTGTACAAGAAATTGTGTAGTGTAATACAGCTGTTATATACGAATATGATCGAAATGTCAAAATTCAAAATAGTGGACACAACTGGAAAGCCTCCTTTTGCAAGAGAGAATACAAGATGGCCGCGCCAACAACATGTGTTTGCGGTGCGCTCGCCAAAACAGGGCCAAAGTGTAAAAACTGTAACAGAAAATATCACCAAAGTTGTGCCCAGAGATTGAAAAATGCAGTGATAATCGACGAAACCAACCTGATCTGTTGTGAATTACGATCCGATGGAGAGGTTGATGGAACTTCGTACGACCCGATTGACCTTGGGCTTGGTTTTATTGACACAAAAGATCAGCCATCAGCATCTCTTGGCCCGTTGGAATTGGAGAATAGGTACCTGAAGGACATACTCAGACACAAGGATTTCATCATCCGACAGCTTCATTGTCAGCTCTCGCGCTTCTTGAAAAATGAAGACAGCGACAAAAAAACCGCTGTTGTGACATCTGAAGAGAAGCCGAAGAGAGCAAATGAAGACAGAAGGCCCACTGTTAAATCATCTGGGGAAAGCCAGAAGCTGGGTGCTCGTGCCCAGCATGTGGTAAGCAGCCCGAACGGCACTGTCACTGATGGGGCCGGCGGCGCCGATCCAGATGTAAACAAAGCGACGTCAACTTTCGCGTCGGCTACAAAGACGCAACCACGTGGAGGCAAACAGAGAACAACTGGAACTGAACAAACACCAAAAATGACGAAGAAGACAACGGTAACGGCTAAGCAGATTGGAGACAATCTTAAGGCGAAAAAGTCGACATCCCAATACAGAAACGACGCTATTATTGGAAAGGGCTCCCCTGATGTGCTAAGTACAATCAAAACAATGCCCAAAAAAGCGTACTTCTATGTATCAAGACTAGCTCTCGACACAAAAAAGGAAGATATGGAGAGTTTTTTGCGACCGGCATTCCCAGAGGTGATATGCGAAGATCTCGAAGAAAAACCCGATCAAATTTATAAACACAAGGCATTGAAAGTAATTCTTGGCCTGTCAAGCCTTGAAAAGGCAAGGGAAGCCCAGCACTGGCCTGAGGGGGCTATGGTCAGGCGATTTTTTCACCGGCATCGGGACCTGCCAACCAAGAGGTAACGGGAGCACTGGCCCCGGTTACCAAAGCTGATTGTCCAATAACGATCTGTCACCTCAATATAAGGAGCGTCCGTCGCAAATCACATGAGTTGGATCTTCTGCTCCAAACGCTCGCGTTTCCGCACATCATCTGCTTATCTGAGACATGGTGTGATGCTCATGAAGTGCAACTGGTCCATCTTCGCTCTTACGCATTGGCTGCTTCCTTCTCCAGGAATAACTCCAGAGGCGGTGGGGTTGCTGTGTTTGTGCGTGATGATGTCTATTTTGAGTCTAAAATTTGCACTAACGTGCGGCCGGTGGATTCTGAATTTGAATACGCATTAACCAATATAAAGATGTTCGGCTCTGAATTATGTATTGTAGCTTTCTATAGATCTCCGCAGTCCGACGTCGCAGTTTTTGTGGAGTCGCTTGAATTGTTGTTACAGCGAATACCTAATGTTAATAAGACCTTTTTTTGCGGTGATTTCAACATAAATTTTGATAATCAAGCTGATAAACTAGTCGGTACTGTTTGTAATATTTTCCGCTCATTCGGCTTTATGAAGTGTATTACTGACTATACACGTATACAGGGTACCTCCAAAACGACAATTGACAACATATTTTCTAATATCGATTCATCTTGTCTGAAATCCGGCAATGTTTATACTGACATATCAGACCATTTCATGCAAAGTGTGACATATTTGTGCCCTTTCTCTGGAGATTCTGCGAGTGTAGACTCCAGTGTGAGATTCCGCAACTTCAATAACGCCGCAAATATCGACAAATTCAAAGAATTGCTCTCTGTTCAGGAATGGATGTTTTTGGGGGCGCCTCTTGACAGCAGCTCAAAATTTGATTTATTTTTGGATGTTTTTTCGGGAATTGTTGATGACTCCTTCCCCTTAGTTGCGCGGAGGGGTGTGGGTGGGAGACATCTGGGAAGGCCTTGGGTTACCAAATATATAATACATCAAAGCTCTTTTCTTAGAGATATTTATAGGCTGTGCAAATCCTCCAATGACCCCGAACTTTACCAGAGATACTTGGTGATGAAGGGGTCCTATCAAGATGCTGTTGCTCAGGCTAAAAAGGACTACAACAGCTCAAGATTAGCTCATTCTTCGAATTTTTCTCGAACTGCGTGGCAGTTAATAAATGAAAACACTATCAATGATAAAAAAAATTCAATACCTAAGGTCCTTATCAGCGAAGAAGGCGATGAGCTGACTGATTTGAGGGCCACTGCTGATGAGTTCAATAATTACTTCATCAACTCAGTTCGGCAATTCACTGGGGGGTCTGATATCGACAATTCCTGCAGTAATGTTGAGTCGGATCGGTCAGGTCGCGGTGGGTCAATGTTTTTGTTCCCGATAGACAGAGTTGAAGTGAGACAGATCATCCGTGATGTATCCAAAAAGGATTCAGCAGGCTTTGATGAAATACCTTGTTCCTTGCTGCTTCACGCTGTGGATTATATTTGCGAGCCGCTTGTTGAGCTCATAAATGTTTCTTTCTCTGAGGGTCGCTTTCCGGATCAGTTGAAGCTTGCCAAGGTAGTTCCTGTCCCTAAGAAGAGGGATAAATCCAAGATTTCCAGTTACAGGCCGATAGCTCTTCTGTCGGTTTTTTCGAAGATCTATGAAAGGGCTTTCTATTCTCGCTTGATGAGGTACTTTGAGACCAATGATCTTTTTTCTGAGCTGCAGTTTGGTTTTAGAAAGGGCAGGTCCACTATTGATGCTATTTTATCGCTGTACAATTACATCCTTGACAGTTTTGAGCGTGGAGAGCACACAGCCTGTTTGTTTTTTGATCTGACTAAGGCTTTTGATGTCATATCACATGAGCGGCTGCTTCAGAAAATTGGCAGGTACGGTGTTAGGGGGCGAGCCATCAGCTGGCTCCGGAGTTACCTTTCTGGTAGGGTGCAGTACGTGTCGTTGGGCCGGGGCGGCGTTAGGGGTGAGTCTCAATACAAACACCTGAATGCAGGTGTGCCCCAGGGTAGTATCCTGGGGCCTCTTCTCTTTCTCATTTTCATAAATGATTTAAACATGAAGGACTCACTTCTGACGCTGTTTGCCGATGACACCACAGTTGCTGTGGAGTCTCGTGATTCTGCAGAGCTAAGCCGTAGGTCAGCTGCTGCTGTGTCTGGCATGATCGACTATTGTGGGGAGAACGGTTTACACCTAAACTCCACAAAGACAAACCTGGTTAGATTCTCTCCACGGAGCTGCGATGATAGTCTGCTCGTGAGGTTTCGGGGACGTAGCATACCCCAAGTTCAGTCTGTGAAGTTCTTGGGACTTTATCTCGACGCGCATCTGACTTGGCGGGTACATGTTGATTATGTTCTTGCCAGGCTGTCTTCGTCATGTTTTGTATTGTCGCAGCTCCGCAAAAGAGTTGATTTGATGCCACTGAGAATGTATTACTATGCTCATGCCCACTCAATTTTGAGCTATGATCTTCTCTTGTGGGGTAACTGCAGCGGGATTGGGGAGGTGATGAGGCTCCAGAAGCGCATTCTGCGTCTCATGACATTCACCCCTCCTCGTGAAACTTGTCGTTTGCTTTTCTGCAGCTTACGCATAATGACTGTTGTGGCTGAGTATATTCTTGCCTGTGTTACACATGTTCACGCGAACCGATACCTGCTTGCCACCTACCAGAGACAGATCTGCTCTAAATACCATCTGAGGGACGCTGCTCACACTCTCATCGTGCCTTTTCACAAACTTGCGCTGACAGGAAGGAGTCACAGGATAGTTTCTTTAATTTTGTTTAACAAACTCCCTGATCGGTTGAAATCAATTGCCGACAGCAAGAAGTTTAAAAGGGCTGTCAGAGGGTTGCTAATCGAAAGGCCATTTTATTCTATCAATGAGTTTCTTGATGCCGAGATGGTCTGATATTTTATCATTAATTTTTTGTCCGTTTGTCCATTCACATTGGATGATTATTATTCTATTATATGTTAATATTTATTATATTTCTATTTATGTGTTTATTTATACTATACATTGACGATGCTCATTTGCAACCCATGGATGCATTATTTTAATTATATGTTTTGTAATTTATTGAAGAGCTAATAAAGAATCTGAATCTGAATCTGAATCTGCAGTCTTTTTTTCCCGTTGAAATTTGACAAATTACAGAATTGAAGAGCCCCTTTTGGAAAAAAAAAACGATGTGCAAATGTTGTGGGGAAGACTATTCGATTATTTTTATACCATCAATAAAATTACCTAAAACCTATCCTACATGTCTATTTTGAATCTTAAGGCTAACAATGGATTCCAATAATCAAAAACAACTTTGCCAACACAAATACAAAAAATAGGATAGTCCTCAAATGTTTGCATCCAGAGAGTTCGCGTCCATAGATAGGAACCTACCTAGTGAAACTCACCTCTAAAATAATAATCATTATATTTTGAAAAACGGTGATTGTAAGTATCTCAGGCACTCACCCCTTGGATATGGCCCCCTTCTGCAGCCACAACTGCCGCCACTCTTCTTCTCCAGCTAAGCACGGCCCTGGTGATAGATATTTGCGGGAGTTCGTCCCAATATTGAATTAACCCTTGTTGCGTTGTTGCAGGTCTCCAATCGTATTGAATTGATTCCGACCGTTATCGTGAAGCCGCTGGAGAAAATATGATCATACAAAATAGTCCATAATATTCGGTGTTAGTGCTATCATTTGTGATAAAACCACCCGAAGGACCCTTTCCTGATAAAGCTGGGCACTCAATCGCATGCCTTGCTCCAGGAAGATAAGAGGCAGTTTGTGGTCACCACAGAGGCCTGCCCAGTCCATTTACATCTGGAGCATGATGATGCAAATTTGACAGGCAAAACAATATTTTTCGTTATTCATTTTGGATTGAAACATAGGCAAATAAGCTTTTTTTTAATTTGCCACATCTTCTCAGCGAATGAACCAATTGAGCTAGTTGTGGTGTCAAAATGTAAAAAACAGTTCGTTCTTACAAAAAACGCTTCTAGTTCTGTCATGCTGTCAAATTTCAATTTAAAAAACGACTGCGAAAGAAGGCTCATTTTTTGCCATTTTGAATTTTGACATTTCGATCATATACGTACATGACACTTGAAGCCTATTTAATTGGTTAAGTGCATAATGATACTAAATCTGTCAAAATCGCTCCAGAAACAAAAATTTTACAGGTAAAGCAAAACAATATTTTTTAATATTCATTTTGCATTGAAAAAATGGCAAATAAGCTTCTCTTCAATTTGCCACATCTCCTTAACGAATGAACCAATTGAGCTAGTTATGGTGTCAAAATGTAGGGAACAGTTCGTTCCTTCAAAAAAACGCTTCTGGTTCTGTCATTCTGTCAAATTTCAATTTGAAAAAACGACTGCGAAAGAAGGCTCATTTTCAGTTTTGTCCGCCATTTTGAATTTTGGCATTTCGATCATATTCGTATATGACGCATGAAGTCTATTTAATTGGTTACATAATGATGATGAACTTGTCAAAATTGCTCCAGAAAGAAAAATTTGACAGGCAAAACAATATTTTTAATATTTATTTTGGATTGGAACAATGGCAAATAAGCTTTTTCCAGTTTGCCACATCTCCCTAACGAATGAACTAATCGATCTGATTAGGGTCTCAAAATGTAGAAAATAGTCCATTCTCCCAGAAAACGTCTTTAGTTCGGTTATTCTGTCAAATTTTAAGTACAAAAAAAATGACTGCAGAAGAAGGCCTATTTTCAGTTGTTTTCGCCATTTTGAATTTTGACACTCAGGAATCATTCGTGTATGGTTCTGGTAGCCTCTTCAATCAGCTACACAATCATACCAATCCTGTCAAAATCGGTAAAGAAACAAAAGAAGTCGGCGAGGAAAATAAAACAGTACGGTTTTTTTATAGCCCACCCGGTACAACACTTACACTTACACTTTCATTTGGTGGAAAAAACATAGGTTTTCCAAATAAAATTCTCACAACTGTCTTGATTGTGATCTTCAATATTTTTAAACTGTTGCATTGATAATATTTTGACAGTTTGTTTGTCAAATGAGCCCGTAAGTCCGTAAGTGTTATATTCCGTTGTGATCGAGATAAAAGTCTGAATTGACTGCATGTAATGAAAATAATATTTTTTGCGACACCCTGTAAATTAATGGTCTAAACATTTTTCATGGACAAATTCAAAAAATCTAGCAAAAATTCTTGAAGAATCAATGCTCATTTTTGAAGTTGTCTCAGGGATAAGGAAGCTAGTGGGGGGTCAATCTTAACGTGAACACACTGTACAGTGTACATTCGTACTTGACTTAAATTACAATAAATTTCCAACTTGTGGGCAGGCAATCAGGCATATATTTTACTGGTTTATTCACGAAACGCAAATTATTAGTAGGTAGCTTCTCATTTCACCTCTAAACGAAAAACAAAAACATCCGTAATCAGTCGTCCTAACAAGCCTTGCATTTAATTGAAATAGTTCATTGTCTGCTTCCAGCGTAATTTATGGAGTTTAGTGCTTGCTTCCCTAACGACATGTCTCGTCCTGGCTGGAGAGATAGCGCCGGCGTATTTAGAGAATTAATTTGTAGAAAATAAACGCCCAACTACACGCAATCTCCTGATTGATATAAATATAAAACCATCAAGCAAACTTTCACCCTTTCGTCTCCCACAAAGCAATACGTATTTCGTGTCATTACTCGAAGTGAGCTTTTTAAAGTAACAAGATAAAATCTTAATTGCAGATTTAACCCGTCTGCCGCGAGTCTTCGCGTTATCAGACAACAAACTGCGTAAATGCTTGGGAACGAAGAGGGGGGGAGGGTGAGGATGACAATAATAATGCTTCGTGTGCCAGTGAAATCTCGAACTTTCGCCTTTCCACCAACAACACAAAGTAGCTCTTGGCTTTTTATGTGTTTGTGTGTGAAGCATCAGCATAGCATGTCCTTCAAAAATGTGTATACTCGCAGAAATAAGAATCCACAATAATGGCGCGAAGAGTAAGGTGTGAGGCTGAGGTAGAATACTAAGAGTAAGAAAAATGAAAAAGATGCAAAAAGTTGGACGCGCGGGAGAATTGCGTGAGGCTGCTAAATTGGAATTGATCAAATTATTTCTCGTTCATGGGGTAGACACCTCTTGAATCACCGCCTGTGGCTTTTTCGGGAAACTTGCCAGGACGAAAAGCGATCGATGCACTTTTTTCCTGTTTTGAGATTTATAAGCTCCGAATTTTATTGTAATACTCATCAAGAGATTGTACCATGGTATGTATAATGACACATCCAGCACTTTTAAGGTGCGTTCAGTCAGCTTATTTAGCCGCAAGTTTTAGTTTTAGTCGGAAGCGCTGCATCGCTTATTGGCTGTTCTGAGGAGGCTGGTTCATAAGAGCCAATGAGCGTCGCTGCACTTGCGACTAAAATTAAAACTTTCGGCTAAATAAGCTGACTGAACGCACCTTTACTTCCCCGGTCCCCATCAACATGGAAGGGGAAGTATTGTAATCGTGCAGAAAAAGTTTTGATATTTCGACGGATATATCCATATTTAGGTCCCCCAAGACGATTGAGATCATTTCCATATTGATGTCTCTCTGTTTGTCTGTATGTAATCTTTCACGATAACTGCCGAACCGTTTATCTGATCAACTTGAAATTTGGTATGCAGACATGGTTTTGCTGTCGAATGAACAGATTAGTTTTTGGCTGTCATCTGCCAAACAAAAGTGTTCTATCAACAAATCACAGAAGCTAGATTTCACGGAACTGATTTGCAAAATGTCATTTGAAATATCTTGAAAAACTGTATCCAGAAGAGTTGAATCGTGGTGAGTCGTGGAATGTTGTGCCGCACGTGCATAGTCGCCTCCAACAATGCTTTCTTGGGCCTGGTACATTACTTCCTCAAGATAAAGCAATTTTTGCTTAATCACACCTTGAGCCACCACGCCGGGAACCTCGAGGTGGCTCTTGACAAAGCTTAACGACTTTCATCAAAACATCTAGGTAACAGCTACTCCGACAATCATGCCTCTTCTGTATGTGGTAACGACCTTGTTATGTGCTTGCTATCTTGTTGTCTGTATCTATGAATCCCCTATACCTCTCTCTTTGTCTATCTGGCGTTAACGAGTCGTTACGAGACACAGAATAGCCCTGAATGCCATAGCTCCGTGCACTTCATTCTGTCTTTTGTGACACTGGCAACGATTTGTGCAACCTTTTTTGCATCCACACTGCACGAATTTATGACGAGCTTCCGAAGCTACCAAGAGGGTGCTCCACACTGGCTTCCATTGTTTGTTTTTGTCGAGTTTTCATCCTCGTTCGGAAGGACTCGGTAAGTTTTGCTGTAACTTCAGCTAATATCGCTGCCTTGGTACATCGCCGTCAACGTGTGTTGATTTAGGGCATCGTAAGTCGGCGTTAAACGTTCAAATTGTCGTTTTTTTTTTCATGTAAATAAATGTTTGCGACATTCATTCACGGTTGGGCAAGTTATTGATCTGTGAAAATGTGATATTCAATGTGAATGGTGAAACCAATATGGAAAGAAAATTTTATCAGGTTCCATCCAACCATTCAAACCTGTCATATAATGTTACGACAAATTTTTCTATGTTTTTCATTGCTGAATCCATGTGTCCTGCTGCACCGTCCAAATAGCATTGAGTGGCGTTTGGGTTGACTTTCCAGGCTTTGGCTTGTCCCAGGTTTTTGCTTGATCACATTGTTACTGTGAGCACAGCAGATTAAATGGGTGCTTTTTCAAGAATCCTGAAAGGCCACCCACCGGCAAGGCTGGTCGAAGTTCTCTTTTGCTATAAGTTGCCTCATCCAGTTTATGCGTGATGTCACAAGATACCTTCCGAAAACTTAATTTTGGCTGAAACAAATGTTGTTTCTTTAGATTGACAATTCAAATCTTTCTTTTGGCCTGAATCTTACAAAACTCTGAACTGAACAAGAAGTGGTATGTATCTGAAAAACCAGTTGATTCTCTTAATAGACCGTGAGCTAGCGGCCTTTCAGATCATGTCATTTCTGACCGCACCATACTTCTTGTGGTGATAGCCACCCACATGCATGGTAGTTCCTGAAACGCCAGTCTGCCTCCCCAAAGTGAGTCGTCTTGGGGGCTGCCAGTTGTCAAAAGTCCCCCCCCCCCCCAAAAAATAAACAATTTTGCACCGATGATCCGATCGACTTCAAATTTGGTATACAGACAAGGCTGTCAAATGCTGTCAAATGAGCTGATTAGTTTTTGGCTGTCATTTGTCAAGTGGAAGTGTCATTATCAAAAAATGACAGAAGTTTTATTTCACAAGACTTGACTTGCAATGTGTAATTTGAAAGCTCTAAAAAAACTGTATTCAGGACAGTTGAAAGTACCCCTCCAACTCTCATTCGTCAGTAATTAAAAAATATCAAAGTTCAAAACTTTGACATTTTATTCTTCAAAATCTATCTGATAGACTGAGATGAAATTCGGCATAAAGCAACAAACTAAAATAATCTAACTGAATCTGCAGTTGGAGTTTTCCACCATTTCCCAACAAGGCGTTACGAATTTTCAAATTTCCTCTTGGCCGTTGCCACCCGAGAAGGCCGCTCAACCGGATTCTAACCAGGACGACACACGTTTAGTGTAGAACTCAACTCAGATGGTCTTTTCTGCTCGGGGATTGACTTTTTCCGACAAATTTTAACTGATATCAAAAGTAGATTAGATTGGGTGTAATGTTGGCCTATTTTCAAACGCGACGTGGTTTTCCGGCGGCTATTTTTTCAAAATGCAATTGCACATTCCGTAATTAATATCCGCCGGAAGACCGGAAACGCGTCGCAGTTGAAAATAAGCATACATGACGCCCAATCCAATCTGTTTTTGATATCAGTTGAAATTTTTAGAAAAAAGTCAATCCCCGAGCAGGAAAGACCGTCTGAGTTGAGTTCTATAGGCGAGCGGCCGTTCCCTATTTTTCGAGCTATAGTGACCACGGGCGTACAACAACGATTTTTGATTTTCAATAGTAAGTACTAGATGGGGGTGTGCTGCTTGTGAATTTTTTTCGAAATTGCCCCATGGGAACTCTCGTCAGAGCCCCATTTCCATCTTTTTTTCAAAGTCATCTTTTCTTCATTTTTTGCATTCGGCAGCTCATAACTCAGCGAGTATTGATGATGAAGCGAAGATTCTTCCACCAATACGATGTCTGGATATTACTAATACCCTCCACATTACTTTTGTGTTGCATCTCGTGATAATAACCTTCCTGGACCATAAAAACATAAGAGGTGCAGAAATACGTCACAAGAACTTTGATATGCAGGAAGCTATATCAATTTCTCAAAATATGTGCACATATATGCGAGAACATATGTAGAGAATACTCCAAAGATGTTTTCGAGAGAAGGGCGTTGCAGCAGGGTTTTTGGTTTTTGAATTATGATTTTTTCAAAATCTGACACTGATATATGCGAGCGGCCGAGCGGCCAAATTGGCGCGAAACGAGGATTTTCATCAATGTCGTTGAAAAAATCTGTTGTGGGGCGACACAAAACTTTCCCGGCGGTATCCAGAGACGTCAGTAATGATTTTGATCGAAGTGTCCCTTCGGGAGGGGGCGATTCGATTTGGAAATTGATGAAAAAATTCTATTTAGTCGAGCGTTTAGCGAGCATCCTGCATCCATTGTTGAGCGGACAGAAAAAATGACAGGTTAGGTCAGTTTTCCAAGGTGATGAAATGATCCAAAAGGTAGAACTAGGTAGCTAACTGTTGTGATATCTCAAAAATGCAATGCTGGTTCCTTATTGAAATTTTTGTTCCTACTTCAGATATGATGATGAAATTACAAAAACTTGATTGAAAACTTTCACTGCATCTTTGTGTCAAATTTCAACTCTATATTTTCAATTTAGAGCTTGGGCAGACAAACCCAGACCCAATGTGCCACCTGAGGGCTTCCGATCAAAATCATCCACCCAAAGTCTAATCAGAACATTCCAGGCTGAACTTAGGCCTCCGTACCTGATTTCGATTTGATCGGATCAATAATTCGGTAATTATCGTGACAGAACCGCTTAATTTGTACGATCGCATGAGTGGTTTTATATTTTCAGGAGGAAAATTCCCGGGAAATTGGAGAGAAATTATTGGAAAATGTTCAAGAACCAGTTATCTATTCTCTAAAAGAAACATTCCAAGAACTCTATTCACGGAATAAAAAGTTGGAAAATTTGCAGTTTTTCCAGAGAGGAAAACTCGGCAACTGTTGATCCGATTTCGAAACTTTTTCCTTCAAAAATTAGCTCAATCTTTTCTCTAACTTTTATTCACAGCATGTCTGCACCTAAAATTGATATTTCGTGGGGCTTACCGCATGTAGAAGTTTGCATTGCGTTTTTCTCAAATTCACGGAATGTGCAAATTTCATTTTGAAAAAATTACAGTCGGGAAACCGACACCGTGTCAACTCTCTGAAAATAGACCTGCACGACGCTCAATATAATCTACTTTCGATATCAGTTGAAATTTCCAAAAAAAAGTCGATCCCCGAGCAGGAATAAATTTTTGAGTGGAGTCCTGCTACAAAAGCGAGTCGTGCTGGTCGAAACACCGGCGAGAGCCCCTCCTGAGTGGCAACGGCCAGGAGAAATTTCGAAAATTCATTACGCTCAACTGGAGAATGGTGGAAAACTGCAACTGCGGCCTCAATTTGACTCTTTTGTTGTGTTGCTTCCTGCCAAATCTGGTTCCAATCCATCGGATAGATTTTGAATAATCAATTGGTAAAGTTTTGAACTTTAACATTTTTTATTATTTGACAGATGACAGATAGGGCAATGTTTCCAACTGTTCTGAATACAGTTTTTCAAGGGCTTTCAAATGACATATTGCAAGTTGAGTTCCGTGAGATATAGCTTCTGACATTTGATGATAGTGACAGTTGGGTTTGACAGATGACAGCCAAAAACTAATGGGCTCTTTTCAGGAAACAACCATGTTTGTATACCAAATATCAAGTCGATCCAGTCAACGTTACGGCAGTTATCGTGGAAGATCACAGACAGACACACATACACACACACACACACACACACACACATACACACACACACACACACAGACAGACATCATTCTGAAAATGGTCTTAATCGTCTTGGAGGACCTCAAAACGGATATATCCGGTGAAATCTGGAAACTTTTTTTCTGCACGATTACAATACTTTCCCTCCGTGTTCGTGGGTGGGCCGGGAAAGTAAAACATCACAGTATGAGCCACAACAGCGGTCTTTTTTGTGCTTCACCTAGTAGTAGGTAGCTCAAGACTCAACTAGACTTCAACCAAAGGGTCAACCTGAACTACCGTTTCCGTTAAACCGTTCTAAGGAGTCGTCTACTCCACTGCAACATTTTGGAACAAAAACTTGTATTGCAGTGATTTTGATGTGGATTTTTTATGTATAAACTTAGATTCCTTTTTGAGACTCAATGTCAGTTATCTTCTACCTCTTCATAACCTTCTATAGGTAGGCACCCCTATCACACTTTGTGTCTTTTTAATGATTATTATTATTATTACCTACATAAATTACGAGCAGCACAGGACCGCAGACTTCAGAGCATAACATTCCAATTGCCTCGCATGGGCAAAGGGAGATGGTTTTACAAGGTTTCTTCCCATGGAAATTGCAAAGATAATCAATTCGGAAGAAACTCCAACTCTATGCTGGTTTACCCTTTGAAATTTTGATCATCTAACCGCAGTTTTTCACTGGTTAGGAGGGCTCCATACTACTTTCGGGTGACGAAGCTTTTCCTTCATCGAGTCCTTCATGCATGATTGTGCTTGTCATGAAGCTCATATGCCACATGTTGCTTAAATTTAATGCAGGTTCCGAGAGTGGCACTCTGTCAATGTTGTTTCCGCTATTTACAGCCAGTTGTGCCGGGAGATCATTTACGGAACCATGATCGGTGGCATGTTTTCTGCTTGCATCTTAGACAAAAACAATAAATTTTCTTGCTTCCAAAACTTTATCGGTCATTGATATATGTGTTGGGTGATGATAGGAGTGATAGGACGCTAAGAAGTGAGGTGACAGATCCAACAGATATTTCCATTCTCCTTGTCGCTTGAAAGGCTTATTTCTTGCCCACGCCATACATTGCTGACACTGTATTGCACTCTGTTGAAGGATAAAACGACCTGCAATCCTGCAAAGCTTTCCAAAAGTTTTCTCCAAGGTGGCAGAAGTGGAGTGTTTCTACCCACAAACTAGGTCTATTGCACATTGTTTGGCAATACATCAGTAAGAGCACAAGAACGTCGGTGTCGGGCGATTCAACAAAAATCCGATGTGAGGAGCTTGTGGTGTGGTGGTCAGCACGTTCGACTGCTATGCCAGAGGTCGCGGGTTCTATCTTCGCCGAGGACGGTCGGATTTTTGTCTCGAGAAAAAGCTTCTCGATTTGAATGAAATGTCTTACTAAATGCTTATGTGTGTCGCATAGCACGTAAACTACGAACGATGGTGCAACCCCATGCGATGTTGGTGGTCGTTGAAAATTTCTACCATGTGTTGGAATACACATTACACAGGGAATAGTTCGGCATAATTTCCGGTATAGTGGAGGAAAGCATTCACCGGCGTCGGAACACGATTCCGTTTCATTTGTACCTGAACCAAGAACCTTGATTGTTTTTGTAAGAGTTCTTTTGTTGTAACCACCAGCCAAAATAATTGATTCATTTGTTTTCCATGTCTGCCGAGATGTCTGCTAACTGTTTTTGGCGCATTATCCTACTCTATTCATTGAGACAAGAAGTCACACGAATCGCTCTTGTTCTTTCTCACGACAAAAAATAATCTTATCTCCAGTTTGGTTTTGACTGAATTCTCTGGATTTCATAGACCTGCTTTTCTTTGGTATTTTATGTCGCGAATCGTCGCCGTCGTACCGATCAAAAATTAAGTGAACTTGGCTGGCATTAAGAAACCTTGTTATTTCTCCAAGACAGTGTCGACTTCAGTCGTGAAATGTCTGCAACGCTTTTTAGTAATAATTATTTTGAGGCATTTTAGCCATCCACCAAGCACACGGTCGTTGTATGTACTTATCTCAGACAAAGAGCCTGGTCATGCACGACTTCAGTCGCTCCAAAACAATTTGGATTTTGCTGCTGTTATTGGGCGCTTTCTATTTACCGACACAAGTCTACTTGTGTCGACACAAATCGGCACAAATGCGTTCCATTTTATTTGTGTTGCTGTGTGTCATCGACACAAGCTAACACAAGCCGACTTCAGTTGACACAAACCGACAGAAAGTGTTGTAAATGGAACGGATGTGGTCGGATAACTTGAGACTTTTTTTAAATCGACATCATTTTGATTTTTTGACAAAGCTAGCGCTCACCGATGAAATAGGACTTCGAGCGACGAGCAAGACAATTTTCTGAACATTTAATCTACCTTGGCGAATGGTAATTAGTAATCTCCTCATCCATCATGTCGGCAAAAACGTCTTCGGGCTTGAGTTTCTTATAGGTGCATAGAAGTTTCGATCATTATTTCTCGATTCAAGGCGATCTATTATGAAGCTTTGAAGCTGTTATTGACCTTTGTGTGTAGTGTCTAGCCATTTTATCTGACAAGTACGGCCAGCATTCGGAAGAGAGGTCACCATGTTGAAATAGGTACACAATAGAACAATAATCGAAAGCTGAGGTTTACATAAAATCCATACAGAAATCACTGCAATACAAGTTTTGGTTCCAAAATGTTGCAGTGGAGTAGACGACTCCTTAGAACGGTTTAACGGAAACGGTAGTTCAGGTTGAACCTTTGGTTGAAGTCTAGTTGAACCTTGAGCTACCTACTACTGGGTGAACCACAAAAAAGACCACTGTTGTGGCTCATACTGTCGAGCATACTGTGATGTTTTTTCAATGACATTGATGAAAATCCTCGTTTCGCGCCAATTTGGCCGCTCGGCCGCTCGCATATATCAGTGTCAAATTTTGAAAAAATCATAATTCCAAAACCAAGAATCCTGCTGCAACGCCTTTTTCCCAAAAACATCTTTGGAGTATTTTCTACATATGTTCTCGCATATATGTGCACATATTTTGAGAAATTGATATAGCTTCCCGCATATCAAAGTTCTTGTGACGTATTTCTGCATCTCTTATGTTTTTATGGTCCAGGAAGGTTATTATCACGAAATGCAACACAAAAGTAATGTGGAGGGTATTAGTAATATCCAGACATCGTATTGGTGAAAGAATCTTCGCTGTATCATCAATAGTCGCTGAGTTATGAGCTGCCGAATACAAAAAATGAAGAAGATTACTTTGAAAAAAAGATGGAAATGGGGCCCTGATGAGAGTTCCCATGGGGCGATTTTGAAAAAAAATTCACAGGCGGCACACCCCCATCTAGTACTTACTATTGAAAATCAAAAATTGTTGTTGTACGCCCGTGGTCACTCAACCCCTTAAAATGCACGTTTTTCGCTAACGGCCGCTCGCCTACTACACTAAACGTGTGTCGTCCTCGTCAAAATCCGGGTGAGCGGCCCTCTTGGTTGGCAACGGCAGTACTGACTTTTGAACGCCGCCATTTTTTTTTGTGGCGCAGGATCTCACTTATTTTTATAGGTTGAATAGAGAATCAAACAAAGATATAAATGCATTGTCTTTGACCTGCCATTGAATTTAAAAAAAAAGGACTCCTGCTTCTTGCGTTGCCCCTGGCATTGTCATGGTCGCGTAACTAATACCAAAATGTGGTATTTTGAATTTAAAAATCGACCTGTCCGAGGTTTTTGGTGAAATGTTTTTGGTAATTGAATTACTGGATATAAACAGGTTAAAGTTTCCACCCTCTATAACAAAATTGAATTTCAAAAGATTCTTTTCATTCCCGTATTTAGGGGGGGGGAAGTTTCCAATGCCTGTGAGGGGGCGGCAATTTTTCGCTGGCACGCAGGCGGCAAATGGGCCAGGCCCGGCCCTGAAGATTCCCAACACTTTGTTGATGGCGTATGACATCCTTCCAGTACTCTTAATCCCATAAAGGAAGGCCAGTACTTTTTGACTCAGGTATACCCTCAATTTCATTGTAGAAATAAAGCCAGCGCGTTTTTTACTGATCGCACCTTGCTGCCATTCCAGCCCAGACGCCAGGGAGCAAAAATCAGCTCAGTAAGGAAATAATTGTTTCCTGGCTGGAAAGTAGCTTAAAACGATCTGTGTGGCTTAGGTTTTGACATACTAATTTCCCCTCTTTCGGAAATGTCGGCGTCATGTCGCCATCATCAACAAGAAGTGCACCAGCGTGGTTTTTGCCGAATATCTTGATTTTGGGCCATCTGACAGCAAAAGATGTAAGAAGTCATTTTGAAACCAATTAAATTCCCTACGGAATAACTTTTAATTACCTTTCTGCGACCTATGGTTTTTGAGATAGAGCTTCTGGAAGCAAGAGGCATTGTCGTAAAAGCTCCATGGCCACTTGACTCGAAAACCTAAAATGTCGATGTGACAAAAAAAATTCAAAATGAGATTTCTTGAGAATCCTCCATGCTATAGTTGCGGTGATGGTCTTAAACTTTTTTTCTTGAACCGTTGATTACGAATATAGAAAAGTCAAAAACTTCACATTGTACATATACAGGGTGTACTGAGGGAATCAAATCAGATAAGAGAAATTTTACATATTTCTTCGATTTAGCCTATATGCGACACTCTAAGCACCTAACACGAATCCAATATCAATATTGATTTGCTCTATAAGCTTCACTTAATACACTGAAGAAGTGGTCAGCTCACAGCTTTACTGTAAAATGTTTTGAAGGCCCTCTGAAATCATCAAAATATTCAAAATTTACAGTACCAAGGAATGTATATAGCAGTATATTATATACCAAGGGCCAAAGTGAATTTTTGATTTGGGAATTTAGACCCAAAGGGCCCTCGAGCAACAAACTTCACCCAAGGGATCAAAAATTCACTTTGGTTCATTGGTATATAATATACTGTTACATACATTTCTTGCTACTGTAAATTTTGATGATTTCAGAGGGCCCTCAAAACATTTTACGGGAAGGCTGTAAGCTGACCACTTCTTAAGTGTATCAAGTGAAGCTTACAGAGCAAAGCATATTGATATTGAACTCGTGATAAAGTGCTTAGAGTTTCGCATAGGCTAAATCGAAGAAATATGTCAAATTTCTCTGTTCTGATTTGATTCCCGTAGTACACCCTATATATGTACAATGTGACGTTTTTGACTTTTCAATATTTGTAATCTACGGTTCAAGGGGAAAAGTTTAAGACCATCACCGCAACTATAGCATGAAGAATTCTCGAGTAATCTCATTTTGAATTTTTTTTTGTCATATCGACATTTTAGTTTTTCGAGTCAAGTGGCCATGGAGCTTTCACGACAATGACTCTCGCTTCCAGAAGCTCTAACTTAAAGACCATAGGTCGCAGAAAATTGATTGAAATCAAACTGTAGGGAATTTTATAGGCTTCAAAATGACTCCCTACATCTTTTGCTCTCAGATGACCCAAAATTAAGATATTTGGCAAAAACCACGCTGGTGCACTTCTTGTTGATGATGGCGACATGACGCCGACATTTCCGAAAGGGGGGAAACTAGTATGTCAAAACCTAAGCTACACAGATCGTTTGAAGCTAGTTTCCAGCCAGGAAACAATTATTTCCTTATTGTTTCCCCTGGTGCCTGGGCTATTCATGTGTCTCTCACAAGCCTGCACTAATTTCAATAGTGTGCTTCGGAAAACCCCATGAACATCTCATAGTCTTCATCATTGTATTTGTCCAAGTCAAATTTGAGATTAGTCTGTTGAACAGCATTATGGGTAGAAAGGTTTTTGACAAGTTACGTGATATCTTCAGATTTCACCACCATACCAGAGGAGAACGGTTTTATTGTCGACAATATATTTGATTTGAACTTATCAAACATCGAATGCATTCGACAGCATCTGATTCTGTTGGAAAAAAGTACTAGCACGCCCTTCTTCACCATAGCATCAGAGATTGCTGACCGTGGGACTCGAGTTCTTGTAGTTTTATTGCGGTACTGGTTAAAGACTGTTGAGCTATTGACTGATTGTAAATATCATGTTGAAATCATCGATCATAGCGGCAGGCGTTTCTTCCACTTGATCATCCAAATGAATGTCAATATCTTCAGTCACATACATTGGGAAAGTTGCTGCAGACATTATCCCCCCATTTTTGTCAGAGCTATGACCGCTTAAGCATTCATTGACCGGTGACGATTCTCGTGAAAATGATGATGGAGCATTGGCTTGTGAAGAATCTGCGTCGCCCCCATATTCACTGCCAGTATTCTGCTCAACTATCCAGTCGAGTGTATCGAGCGGATTTTGCTTAGGTACTGTGAATGAGCTCGAGCACTAACTTACTGGATTGGGATTGAGTCCTCCTGGAATATGTCTTAAGGACGGAGTCATATTGGTAAAATAAGCGTTACGAAATCAATCCCTGTGGGTTTATTCCTTGACCGATTCTTACCATTCAGGTCTCTTTCGAAAGCTACAAGAATGTACTTTGGTTTGAGCCTATTGGCATTTCCAAAATCAAAAAATAATTTTTTCAAATGTCAAAATTTGAAGAAAAAAACTGGATTTCGGAAATGCCAATGAGCTCAAACCAAAGTACACCTTGTAGCTTTCGAAAGAGACCTAAATGGTAAGAATCGGTCAAGGAATAAACCCACAGGGATTGATTTCGCAACGCTTATTTTACCAATTGAACACAGTCCTTTAGGCAGTGTAGCACCTGGGGCGAATACTGGTGTTTGCTATGTACTTCATCCATGGCCAGATTGAATAGCTCCGTGTACAGGGATAGCAGCAGTCAAACCCCATGCTCAACAATCGGTCGCTTTCTGATACCATATCGCCTCTGTTTCGTCAATGTGAACAACGATTCAACTTCAAATGGGGTTTATTATCTAAATTGTACAACCCAAATTGTAAAATGTCAACTTCTTCTTGTGTATATTTTCGACGACTCCATCTTCCGTTGCCCCGGCAATCCTCATCAATCACAAACAAGTGGGAGCTGACGAACAAAATACTGGCAAACCACTAAGCGCTTACTATACATATCAACTCAAAACGTACAACTCAAAACGCCAAACCAGCCTCTATTGTTTGCACAACCAGCATTTCCAACAAGCCATTTCCAGGCAAAAGAAATGGAATGCAATTAGCTCGAACTCAATTTTAGACAAACGTCACAGTTTTTGTTTGTAAGTGACCTCAAAATCAACAAATGCTCGTTCATGACTAAGGCTGGTCGACGTTATGTTTTACTATAGGTTGCCTCATCCGGTTTATGCGTCACAAGATACCCTCCGATGACTGGATTTTAGATGACACGGATGTCGGTTTTTTCGTTTGACATTTCGAGTTTTATTTTGACAAAAATACGCACTCCCGTGATAACCTTATCGCCTTGCTTTTAGTCTGACAGTTCGACGTTTCAAATCGTGTTTCGATAAATAAAAACCTGCCCGATAAATTTCTGCCGCATCAACCAGTTCTCGTGGAGTTGAGAATTTTGATGGATTTTTGTGCAAATAATGCTTGAACTATCAAACAGAAAAAGCATCATTAGTTTCAGATAAAATCCTGTCATTGGAGGGTATCTTGTAACGTCACGCATAAACTGGATGAGGCAACCTGTAGTTGAAAATAACGCCGATCAGCCTTGGTGCATAACACCGAAAATTATAGCTACTTGGATACTACTAGCTAGCTATGAGTTATCACCACTCGCACCGTGTACTCCCAGCTCACCACCCCAGCCAGGTCTCCAAGGACCTTGATTTTTTTCCTAATTTTCTTTGTTGCCTCTTTATGGAACGCCGTTTTGCCAATCCAAATACTAACATCTCCACTGCACCAGTTGATAACAGAGGAATTCAAATTTACCTCTTCGGAAATTTTTGTTTCATACACGGGACGTTATTTGCGGTGAAAGATAAGTGCAACATATGGCATTATTGAGTGAAAAGTTGATCTTCTTCAATAGATGACAGTTGCATTTGAGAACTAATTGAGTTTTGTGTAAGCGAAATGTTTAAAATGCCCTTGCCCGCCCCCTGCAATTGATTTTCAACAGAGCTCTTGCTTCCTCCACCTTCCCCAAATCATGGAAAAGCTCAGGTTGTGCCCTATTTACAAGAACGGCCCTAGGAACTGCGCTGAGAACTATAGACCGATCGCTATCTTGAGCAACGTCAGCAAGGTGTTCGAGATTTGCTTGCATAGGGTTATCTCGGGGTTTGTTGAACAGAAAATAGTTAGCGAGCAGCACGGTTTTATAAAGGGAAAGTCAACAGTCACGAACTTGATGGAGAAAACGCAATTTACATCTGATTGTATGAGCGAGCGTAAGCAGGCCGATGTCATCTACACCGATTTTTCAAAGGCTTTTGATCGTATAAGCCACGACATACTCTTGAGGAAGTTGGAAAATCTGGGGTTTTTCCCCGATCGGGTCAGACTGTTCAGGTCCTATCTGGTCGGTCGAAGGCAGTTTGTGAGGGTTTCGGGTTACCTGTGAATTCTTCTGGGGACTGCTCTCGCCTTCAGGGGGACATCGATCCATTGGTGGGATAGTGCACTGCGAACGGTTTTGACTTGAACGTGATGAAGTGCATGGTCATGTTCTTTTCGAGGTCCTCTGAACCCCTGAAGTTCCCATACAAGATTGGCGATCACATTCTGGCCAGACCCAGTGTCATCAAAGACCTTGGCGTGTACTTCGACCCAAAGCTTTCTTTCTCAGAGCACATTGGTTACATGCACAGGGCAGCCTACACTACACTGGGTTTCGTGACATGGAACTCCAGGGACTTTTCCAACATCGAGACATTGCAGCGTCTCTTTTCGTCCTTGGTTTTGCCACGGCTGGAGTATGCATCCGTCATTTGGTGCCCCTACCACAAGAAATATGTGTCCTTTCTGGAGGGTGTGCAGCGGCGTTTCCTGAAGCTGCTGGCCCTCATGGATCGATGGAGTTTACCCTTGTGTTGGTTTCCCGCAGCAGTCGTTGCTGGCCAGATTTGGTCATCGGTCCTTGGAAAGCCGTAAAACGGTTGGCTACCTTCTTTTCCTGCATAGGCTTGTTTCGGGTGCGGTAACCTCCCCCAGTGTTCTTTCAAGGATCTCCCTAAATGTTCCGAGACAGGGCCTAAGGCGGAGTGATGTTTTTTATGTGAGGCCCACACAAAAGCTCTTTTACTTGAATTCTCCAGTGAACCGCCTTGCTCTGACATACAATAGGTTCCAGGAGAAGTTCGACATTTTCAACTGCAGTGCGGCGGATGTCAGGCGAGTTTTTGATTGAGATGCAATCGACGCATTGTTCTTGTCTGTGAGTAGTGTTGCGACGGATTTTCTTTTCTTAGTTCCGCGGTCACGCTATTATTGGACTTGTTAGTCTGTTGCGTGCCCGTATATAATAATAATAACATTAATAATAATAATAATAATAAAATTGTAGTTTTGCTCCAAACGGTGTATCAGAATCGTTGAAAACGAAAAATGTTCTCATTGTTGGTCCATCGGTCATCCAATATGTTGTAATAATGAAAACGATTATGAACTGTAGTGCTGCGAATTTAAACCATATATCGAATTGTTTTTATTTCAAACATCATATCTTCTCTCTTTTGCTCAGGTAAACCTGCATCTATCTGTCTCTTTTTAACAGAGACGTCTTCACGAGGGCATTGCTAAATTGGATATTTGTGCTTTTTTTCAATTTCAAATGATGCAATTTTTGTAACGACTGGCGACATGAAGATTTTGTTTGGAAAGTGACTGACGATTGTTTTTAACATTGGCACGTAGTTTGAAAGATAGGTAATTTTTGTTTAGGGAGGAATTAATGCAGTTCTCGAAGAGTTGTTGGTAACTTCGACGTGTATAACGTTGTATTTAATACGATGTTCAACTTCTGTGAATTTGAGAATTAATAGCAATATGGCGTTCCATCATACCTCTTGGACCAGACCTAATTGTTGATACTTATTCCTCCGGACCCAGAGATAGCATCATCACAATTTTTTGTCAGAATATTTTTATGTAGTCTGTACTACCAACCCATCACCCCTTTCATTGTTCCATCGTTGTCTCCAAGGTCCCTATTTTTTTTCTTGAATCTCTTTGTGCCCTTAAGTTGTTACTTATTCTTCTGGAACTAGAAATAGCGGCAGCATCGCAATAATGTTTGTCTAGACTGTCGTTCGTATTGTGTATTTTCAACCTATCACCCCAGCATTGCTTCATCGCTGTCCCCAAGGACATTTTGTTCACTTTCATTAAGCACTTTTTTTGGTCACTAATACGGTCCTTACTTCTGCGGAACTAGAAATAGCGCAATAGCGTTCTTTGAAAAATTGCCCATTATAGTTGTGCCTTCGACTCGCACTACCCCAGCAAAACTTCCCTGCAACGACTTGGACCTGGCAGAGATAATTTCCACTTCCCCAGAACTAGGTTTAGTACCACGAAGTTTTTTGATTCTGCCTATGTTATATGTACTTCTTTCCTACATCATTTTACCAGTACCGCAATCGCCCTCATTTAGTACTGCAGCGACACCATGAGGTCTGGACACAACATCATCCATCTTTTCTGTCACTTGAACTACTGGACACCGTTGATAGTGAGCACAACAACAATGGAGTGTTATACTTTTTAAAAAATATTTTGTTTTTGATGGAAACAGAAACTACATGGAAAAATAACTGACCCGTATTTTTTTTTTCAGCCAAAAATCGTATCGTTTGGCCGCAACAAATAAACGAAATTCCTATATTCTGCCTATTTCTGACATCATTTACACAGGCAGTAAAGGCGGTGACTCGCTGTGACGTCAGAACTAGTTGATGTTATTCATTTATTACGCCCAAACGATACGGTTTTTGACGGAATAAAAAACAAGGGTCAATTATTTTTCAATGTAGTTTCCATTCCAATCAGAAAATTTTTTTAGCATAATACTCTATTGCTTCTACAGGGTGATTCAAAAGTGTCGGACCATCTTGACAGTGCGTAATATGGAAGTGTGGTAGAGTGCCGGAAAGTTGTAAAAAAAAATTCCACGTCTTTTAATTTTGATGTTCTGGAGGGACAAAAGTTGGTCCTTCGATTGCTTCTATTTCCGTTGTTTCAAAAGATTTCAGTAAACTGTTCATGGACAAATATTGAGTACAAAAAATCATCCTCTGAATCTTTATTGAATTTCTGTTTTCTGTACAGGGTGAATCATAAACAGTTTTATGGGTTTTTCCATGAACAGTTTACTGAAATCATTTGAAACAATGAAAATATAAGCGATCGAAGGACCAACTTTTGTGTCTCCATAACTTTAAAAGTAAAAGACTGGAATGGAATGGAATTTTTTCAACAACTTTTTAGCACTCTACTACACTGCCATGTAGCACCTTCAAGGTGGTCCGACACTTTTGAATCACCTTGTATATGCAGAGGACAATTTTGTTTCTCATATTGGTTTTCATAAACCTCACAAACACGCAAGACGACCAACCTACCTACCAGATTCAAGCTGGGATTTCTGTTGTGCTCGTACCGACCTTGTAGCTTAACTTCCTTGTGATCACTGAAGTTCGTTTTCCGCGCGCATCATGACTGCATTGAGTAAACAGAGCTTATTACCTACCTCAAGAGCTTGCTTAATTATTTATTTTTCATATCTTATTTTACGAGGCGACATTCCAGTTTTAAGCTGCTCCACCATGCAACCTCGCAATTACGTTAGGCCTAGGTTCTTCTCTGTATTTCTTGTAACAATGGGCTACTTGCCCAAATTTTTTTTATTGGCTTAATCGAAAGTATGGGCAAAAATATTGTACCCGTATTTTTTCTTTTTCCTAAATTCCCAAAATTGCGGCCGTAGTGTCTGTTTTAAAAATATATTTGTGACGTCACAAATATACTAAAAACTAAACAAACAGCACTGTTGGGTTGAAAACTCAAAAAACAGTTTAAGTGGCTTAACAATATTTGAAAAATACAGACAGAAAAATTTCACTAAAGATTCCCGACTTTTACCAACCTTTTGAAAAAAAAAATCGAAAAAAAAATCTTTTTAATCAATGGATATATTTTCCGGAAATTTTCAGAAAATACTATTTATTACTCTTGTTGATGATTAAAAGTGTTTCCAGTCAAATCTGTTTCATTGGCAAGTACCCCATTGTGGTTTATAAATTGAAGTCGCAACATAAAAGTCCGTGCCAAAAGTGTGTTCATGGAAACTGAAATATTAAAGTATGGTCATACCACAGGTCATACGGACGCCTTAAATGCGGTTTATTGCGGTGTCTTCAATAATCTCTACTCCTTGCAAAGACCAGCCTTTATTGAAAAAATAAGGCCGGGTATACAAATTGCGACGTAGAGCTCGGTTTTTGCTGCCATTGGTGAGCTTTTCATATGGAGTCTATTATATACTTACCACAAGTCCCGATTCGACTCGAACACCGAATCTTCGGAGTATAACTCTTATCTCTGTATTTTTTTTTATCGGGAGTCATTTTGAATCACGACAATTTATCTAGAATAATACTGCACTCCATAAATTTTTGTTTCCACCCAGATCGCATCTACTCATAATAATGTTGACTCAAACTTAATTAAAAACCTCCTTTATTGGTCGCCGAGAGTGTTGAAAATGCCCGAAAGCACACATTCGGCGATTAACTTTTATGAATATACATGCACCACCCACACATCGTGGATGACCCTTTCTGGCGCGCAATGGAATTTAATTGACCGCATTAAAATATGTCATAAAAGTGATTCTGTCCAATCGACGTATAGAGCTTAATTAAAGTAGATCAATCCTATGACATAAATCCGACATGAACCAATAATAATTATAATTTATTAGGCTCTGGATCAGATTAATTTCTTACTAATTAAATGTCTTCTTAACTATCTCGGAAGCACAGAGAGATGCGACGCCCGTATTTTAATTTGATCAAATTCGAACATAAGACAAATAAACCGCAAGACCTCCATCCCTATCCCTGTCCTGCTCCTCCACCTCTCATGATCTAATTTGATCTCCCAACTTTTCGTGGTGTAGGGCCTTAAAAATGTTCCTTCCTACTGGGATGCTTGAGAAAAGTTAATTTATTTCCTCTCGTATTCCTGGTTTAGGTATTTGAAAGTATCCACCTACCCTGCGCCATCAGTGCCGTATGCCCACTCTTCTCTTAAAATGAACTTATACCGTACCTATAATACACAACCACCCATACAAATGCCAAGAAATGTTTGAAATTAGTTAAAAATTCAAATCTGATAATTTCTGCTCCCTGCATCGTGTGTGGGTTAGGCTACTAATTACCTGCAGGACTATGGATTTTTTTGACCTCATTTTCACAGCCATCCACAGGTGTGTAATGCTCGTATTCTAACATGTTTGTTTTGCGTTGGGTTAGTTGTTATGACAATGTATATAACCGATCACAAGCTGACTAGCTGTCAACTACATACACTACGGACTAACAACAGTACATATTTTGGGATCTGGGAACGCTAATGAAGATGTGAAACAATTCACTACGGGTTTCACTAAAAAGTTAACACAGTGTTGAAGCTATAAGCCGCTGTTGGGTGGATTCTGTTCTTACCAATGCTAGTTCAGGTTTGATCACAGGAAACTCGTAAACTTTCGAGAAAATAAACCATACCTTGTGTTATGTGAAACTGGGAGTTCTGTCGCCAACTAGGTGGCATTGACCGGTAGCGATTCAGTTCCTCCTTGTACCTTGATGCCTCTTTGATGTTTTTTCGAGCAGCTCTTTATTGTTCCGGCGAACGAAAATCTTGAGCGCCTGGCTATTTGGGTACCTCGTGGTGGCCTCCTTGACCAGGTTGCAGCTGATGGAAGTAGTCTTTGGACAATCGGTTCCAGAAGTGCTGACTCATTCTCTGGAGATGTTCATATCGAGATAGTGGATGTTGTGTTTCTATGGGTGTGAAGTCTGAGGCGCGTGGCAGCGCGTTGAGACGCTAGCCAGAGATAAAGTGTCCGGGGGTGATAGGATCAAGATCGTTTGGATCGTTTCTCATAGAAAACAAAGGCCGTGAGCTTGAGACAGCCTCAACCTGCATTAACAAGGTGTGTAGTCTTTGAAAGTGAGACATATTCATGGTTCAAATCTACAACTTCAAGAACTTGAAGAACACCCCGCTAGTCCTCAGATTTCTTCATGTGAAATTTTGAGAGAATTGCCAGCTGTGAACTCGAAAAAAATTTCTTCGCGAAAATCCTGCTTGCGTTAATATACCGATTCAGTTTTCACTGTTCCAGTTTTTTGAACTTGTCAGATTTTGCATTAGCATAGAGAGATCATTTCATATCACATCCGTATCACGTTTTGCTAAGTTCAGTTTTGTCGGTAACGCAGGAGCCGATTTTTAATAGAAATCGCAGCAGTATGTCGGCAATTTTCGTATAGATATTATCAAACATGTCGATCTTTCCCGGTGCTCCCCTTTAAAAAACCTCAAATTCCAGTTCCGGCGAGTTAATAAGAATCAGTCGTGACATGTTTTTCACGATTCATCTCTTTTTTTTTCCGTAATTACAGAGTAGAGAACCCCTTTTCCAAAGGCATTTGTGTGAAGTAAATGGAGGGTAATAATAATTGTGCTGTCCGCCCTCGAGATTTCTCGAGACGAATAAATTGGGACAGGGAATAAGATGAGAAGCTTCATCAAAATGTGTTGCGCAAAAAATATATGATATTATTATTTGAATGCATTATTAATAAAACCATTTTGTCAGCGCCCGCCGTAATAATTCTACCGGCGGCAGATATCATTTTATAAGCCATTCCCTGAATGAATTCATTATTAACGGGGCGTAGACGAGGGACATAACAATTAATACAGTCGACCGGTATATTAAAATGGGGTTTACCTTGCAAAAGGTCGCGGAGAGTCGAAAATTTTCAGGAATGGATCATGATTGGTGACGAAAATTACGTGTTCCTAGTACCATTATGTAATTCTAATTAATTTTGAATGATATTGAATTATCCAGTTGTTCACGATAAAATGCTGTTGAAAAAAGCGAACCGAATCCACGGACACCGATGTTTCGACGCTTCTACGTCTCATCAGCCTGGCTATCGCCGGAACGCTTCTCCAATCACGGACGCTGAAGCCCACAGCATTATTAAGCTGTTGGAGAGGCGCCCTGGCAATGACCACGCAGACGAGACGTTCAGTCTGAATTATCCAGAAATGGATATCTTGGACTGTTTTCTGAAATACACATGAAATACCTTTGTCGCTTATTCTTTATTGCAAAAAAAAATATTTTACAGCTCTGGTGAAATGTGTTCTACAAGCCAGAATGAAGGCTGTCTCACCTGGTTTTTGGTACCCAAATGATTGGGTGAAGCTATATTTTGCATTCCGATCATGTCATCTTTCCTTGAAGTAAATGGGTATGCATCTTATTCCACCATGAAAATTTGATAAATTGTTTGGTACCGAATTGAAATCTGATACCTCTGATAAATTCACACTGAAAACTGTGGATTTACCATGGGAATTGTCGACTACACATAGTACAAGAAAGATAGATTTCAACCTCGGAAAAAATATGGACGTCCTGAAAATTTGATATTTTGTTCAGAATTGAGTGCTCTACAACATATCCAAAATCGCCAAAAATCGCACCCGGGGGTTTTGAGTTATTGGAGGGGGGGTAAAAAATTGTTGGTAAAAATGGAGGGGATGGAACCTCTCAACCCATTGGATGCGAATACATTATAGTTTGACGTATTATATCCCATTGATACCATTTTGGCACAAAAAGTGTCTATCATTGTTGAAGGGGAGTAGTGGGGGGCGAAGCTCTGCTATGTGGTCCATTTTGTTTTTATGGCTATGTAGAACCGATCACGACAAGTGTGGTATCTTTTCCGACTAAATTCAATCTCCTGAACTCGTATCCGATGTGTAAATTTGGATGAAAACAAGTTTGAACAAGTTAACTTGAGAAAACTTGTTTTTTCTTTGACAATTTTGACGATTTTTTTTTTACTGTTGGAGGTGTTCATCTTTAGAAAAATTTCAGGGACCATTGAATTGAAGTGTATTTTCGACAAAAATCATCCACTCGATGTATAATTTTGTTTCTCGAGTTTGAAAAATTGATTTGAACTTAAGCCGGCGCGGCGCGTCGTCTACTACTAACCAGAACACTACAACATGCACTTTTAAATGAAAATACCTCCAAACTATTGAAGCAATAACAACTCATCTTTGGAAATTGGAGGATTTGTGCAGAATTGAATTCCCTATACCATGAACAAAATCACCATGAATCGCAATGCAGGATTTTGAGTTATTCGAGGAGGGGGATAACACTTTAACGGGATTCATACTCTATGAACTGTTACCTCTCCCCTTAAATAACTCAAAACCCTGCAGGGCGATTCATGGCGATTTTGTTTATGTTATAGGGAATTCAATTCTACACAAATCCTCCTATTTTCAAAGATGAGTTGTTATTTCTCCAATAGTTTGAGGAGTTTTCATTTAAAGGTGCATGCTGTAGTGTTCTGGTCAGTAGTAGACGACGCGCCGCGCAGGCTCAAGTTCAAATCGATTTTTTAAACTCGAGAAACAAAATTATACATCAAGTGGATGATTTTTGTGGAGAATACACTTCAATTTAATGGATTCTGAAAAAAAATTTAAAATGAACACCTCTAACAGTAAAAAAAATTCGTCAAAATTGTCAAAGAAAAAACAAGTTTTCTCAAGTTAACTTGTTCAAACTTGTTTTCATCCAAATTTACACATCGGATACGAATTCAGGAGATTGAATTTAGTCGGAAAAGATACCAAACTTGTCGTGATCGGTTCTACATGTCCAGAAAAACAAAATGGACCACCTAGCAGAGCTTCGCCCCCCCACTACTCCCCTTCAACAATGATGGACACTTTTTGTGCCAAAATGGTATCAATGGGATATGATACGTCGAACTATAATGTATCCGCATCCAATGGATTGACGGGTTCCATCCCCTCCATGTTTACCTGCAATTTTTCACCCCCCCTCCAATAACTCAAAACCCCCGGGTGCGATTTCTGGCGATTTTGGATATGTTGTAGAGCACTCAATTTTGAACAGAATATCAAATTTTTATGACGTCCATATTTATTCCGAGGTTTGGCCGATTTTTTTACTATTTTTCCTGTACTAACAACGATATTTCACATTCGCTCATGTGAATTCACAAGGTAAATTCAAATTACCTTGGTATTTCACAATGTGAATTCACAACGTTTATCTACAACGCAATTCACATTATGGTGCAATTCTCTAGAAAATCATATTCCATAAATGCCCAGGCGTTGATTTTTTTTTTCAAAAACATTGTAAAGGGTCTTTCAATTAGGACGGGTTGATGTCGATATGAAATAAAACAAGCTGTGTGTAAGATGATAACGATTTTTTTTCTTTTATTTGAAAGGCCCATGTGTGCCTTTATGTATGGAATATAACGTCGTTTAGATGTCCGCCGCGTCTTCTTACGGTGGCACGCATCCGAGTGGTCCAATTTTTAATTACTCTGTCGCATAGATCAGGCCGAATTTGAGCGATGGCATTGATTATGTTGGCTTCAAGGGCATCGGTCGATTGCGGCCTTTTGGCATAGACCTGCGATTTCAGGAAACCCCACATGAAAAAGTCTAGCGGGGTCAAATCGCACGATCGTGGTGGCCAATTCACATCACCTTTGCGAGAGGTACCCATACCCTCAAATCGTTCATGCAGAATGTCTATCGTGGCGTCTGCTGTGTGGCACGTAGCCCATTTAATTCAAGTTCTTGGGTCAGCTGGATCTTGTACGGGTGTTTGCTCCAAGTCCCGACGCAAAATTCTCCCAGTTGAAGTCTGCGACAAGCCGAGTTCTTGTGCACGGCGAGGAATTAACTGCCTCGCGGCAATGTTCTCGGCCGACCTGGCGTTCTTTTCGTTCACCGAACCGGTTGTCTCGAATTTGGCCACCAAACATTGGAGAGTAGACTTTGAAGGGACCCCGCGTCTGCCGTAAAATGGGCGCAACGTTTGAACTGACGAACACTCATTTTGATAGTCAAGTTTTATCATTTGGACATTCTGCTCAAACGTGTAACTTGCCATGATGATTTTAGTAGCCGAGGTACACATAAAAAAACGGCATTTGATGTTACAAGCAAGCCACTCTGCACAGTTGTTACTTAGACCCTAACAAACATTTTTTTCCGCAGCACATGGAAATCGGTCCCTTAGGAGAGTGGGGGGGGAGCCCCCTTGAAAAAAGTAACTTTTTTAAATATTGACCGATTTTCACAATTCTGGTGTCGATTCCACACAACTTAATATCGCTAAGAAAGATAGAGATGAAGTACGTCACAAGATACAGTTATTTTTTCATTTTCGGGCGCCATTTTTAAAATATGGCCGCCTATTTGGCAAAATTTCATCTGATTTGAAAATAAGCTTGTCGCGTGTCTAAACCGACTAATTTTGGGGCGCTCTTTACGTTTTCTTCATCTAAAATGACATTCGAGATATCTGAAGGGAGTTATTGAATGAAGGAAGCATAGAAGGCAATTTTTTTCAATATTTATACTAATGAAGAAATATTCAGTTACATATTATTCGCAATAATTTGTTGCACACTGTTCCCTGGATCAGCTGAACCAATCGTAGGATCAAGTCCTAAACTGAAAAGTAATTATTGGGGCTTCTAGTACCTATACTTTCCTCCAAATTTATTAAAAAAAACTGAAGGCATAGTTTTTGTTGGTGCAGCGTCCTTTACAGCTCTTGCAACTGAGAGTGCAGGGTAGCCGATTTCTTTTGCATTTACATTGCATAGTTTGGCAACCAGTCTTGCAGCCACATCTGTCCAAGGCATGACAAGCACTCCACACTTCCTATAACCGAGACCATACTGGTTCCCACTTATCATTTTGGAGTGCCCAACCCAATCCTTCTGGAGTTGTGTCACACAGGCTAGTGGACGTGGCTTGTCCCCACAACTGACTAGCCTGGTAAGCGGCTCGTCGAGGATGCTGTACTAGGGCACCAGATGTCGGAGGACCACAGGGCCAAAGGTCGATTCTTTGTGGCAAATAGGTTTTTGCGAACCTGATCTACAGTGATACACTCAGGATCACACACTTCATACATGCGGACTGTGTTTTCTTCCGAGGTCTTCAGTGACTCCTCAGTGCGAGGATGTGCAGGAGGACGAGCTAAAGGTGTGAATGCATCGGTGTAAATATCTTTCCAAGCACTCCAGCTGTCTTTTTGTCTTTCTATCAACTGAAAAACGAAACGCTATCACAATCTATGTAGGCGTGGAAACCACGCTAAGCTACGGATCTGGACTCTCCAAGAGCTTCCGCAATTGAATGGATTGCTGGGTGTCTGTAATGCTTGGAGGTACCATAGAGAATCCGTAATTGCCTGAGGCCGACGCTTTTTATGTCGAAGTTGTAGGAGATCGCTAGGACTACGACGTCTGTATCGGAACTTGGAATGGGGACGTTTTCAGTATCGAGAATTACCATGTCCATAACATGAAGAAATATCCTGCCATCAGCTTCTTCCATCTGATCGCAAGTGACATCATTGAGGTTGGTGTTTTGAGATAATCCGAAGATCTGACGAATTCATCTACGGTTGTCACTGAGCCTATGATTTGAGGTAAACCAGAAAGAGACGTTTCTGAAAGAAATCTGAATAATTCAAATATCATTCTTGAGATTCACTGTGGGGAAAACCCACTTACAGATCAACTGAGGGTAATTGAAGGCAGTGTTGGCTTCATACATCTGTTTCCTTACCTCAATATGTCACTACATTTGGAACAACAGCGCTGCAAGCTGCAGTCATGAATAACTGCCGCCAAAACATTTCGCATATTCAAATCCACATTCGGGTTGTGGCGTTGAATTTGAAATAAGACGTAAGATTTATGGAACTCATTTATAATAATGATAATAATAATGATAAACTGTCTTTATTGATTTTCCAGAATAAAGTATAAGGAATTGAAATTAAAATAAAATAAACACTGAAAAATCAAACTTATGGCGAAGTTCAGATGAGTGCACAATCACACCCCCTGCACCCCCATTCCACGTTTACCGGATAATAATAGTTATAATAATGCACCGAATATTATTTTAGACAAGGGAAACGGGGAGAGCATCCTTGAATTAGTCGGTTTGGACATGTGACAAGGTTACTTTCAAATCAGATAAAATTTTGCGAAATTGGCGGCCATATTTTGAAAATGGCGCCTAAAAATAACCATACCTTGTAACTTACAGCATTAGCATTGTCTCTATTTTTCTTGGTGATATCAAATTGTGTGGAATCGACACCAAAATTGTGAAAATCGGTCAATATTTGAAAAAGTTACTCTTTCCAAGGAGGCTCCCCCCCCCCGCTTTCCTAAGGGACCGATTTTCATGTGCTGCGGAAAAAAATGTTTGTTAGTGTCTTAGTAACAACTGTGCAAAGTGGCTTGCTTGTAACATCAAATGCCGTTTTCTTTCCATTTAACGTGTGTGCCTCGGCTACTATTTGGCATCAGTAATAGAATAATAAAAATTATTTTAGACAGACGCCAACAAAAAGCCATGACCACCTCAGGCTCCCAAAATCGACCCGTCCCGATTGAAAAACCCTTTAGGTAGAAAATGGTGGTGGTGTTTGTATCGCCGATTGCTTCAGCGTTGCAAGTTTCGCTCGTAGTGCATTCAGATCGCAGTGTTGGTCCATGGTGTTTCCTCTACGTGTCATACAGCACTTCGACAAATGCGGTAGATACAGGATGTTGTTACCCTTGCGGTCAAACCCCGAGATTGCTGAGTCCGACAAGTTTTTTTTTTTTTCACTTCTATGCTGTGCAGAGGGCCCTTTTTTCTAATCCCAGAAAAAGATGAAGTTGTGTCGCATCTCATTATGCAGTGAATAGCGGGTAATGCGCGGTAAAAGTTTCAGCTCAGTTTGCAGTTGATAGAATGAATTGGTACCTATACAGTGTGTTTCAGAAATTAGTACCTAGCCATGTATCCTCGAATTCAGCATTCAAAAATATAAAGTCAGTGCCATAGGCTGGACCACAAACCTCCATGTTCATTTGCCACCGGTCAACCACCCAAAAATATTCCACCATATTGGATAGCGACCTCCCACGGACGTTTGTGTACAACTGCTCTTTTGGAGACGAGAAGAGTAAACCCAAAATTGCCTTTATCACACCAAATCAAACAGCCTTTCAGAAAGGAAGACTATTGTTTCTTCTTGTTAATTCACAGTATGAATTGGCATAGTCCAGCCAGTCTTAAGGACAATTGCAGCATAAGTAGTTGTATCTACGAAGTAAAATGATCCTTCAGCTTGACTTGACTGGATTCTTTTTCTGAAATTCGTGACACTATACACGCCTCTCGAGCAAGACAATAGATAGCATGTTTCTGTTGGTTTCTGTTGTTAACTTTGCAGTAGTATAGGTACGCTTGTAGCATATGATTATTGTCAGGGAGATTTATTGATTTGTTGTTGATTTGATTTGTTGGAGACCACGACGTGCGAATAAGACAGACACCTGCACAATTGGCGGAGGAGCCGTGCTTCAGGAGCTTGCCGAAGTATTCGTATAGCCGATAAAGTTCTTTACAGCTCTCGTGATGGACTAATGCCCAATGCAAAAATATATATGGGGCCTTATTCCTATCGTCGCGCCGTAGCCACGTGACTATAGCCACCCTCAAACTTACATGACCATCAAAATGAATCAAAATGCATGCAGGGTGAATCAGTTTTAACCGATCAACTTGAAGAGATCAAGACATTGTAAGCGTGCCTGGTATGGTATGGAAGTAATCTGGCAGCTGATTTGTCACTGGCAAAACTTTAGAAAATCGTTCCGTTAATTTAGCTTATCAGTATACTTTTATAATTCAATTTCTCTTCGTCTCCATCCCACTGAATTTGGCGTAGGAACCTATATAAGGGTGATTATCTGCATTTTTAATTCCGCTAAGAGCAAAACCAGTTTTGGTGTTTCCAACACCCGCACACCCCGATAAATTATCACGATTGGCCCCGTCTTCTCCGCCATGAATATTAAAGCTTGAGTACGATGACTGGAATGCACCATTCAGTAGCTCTATAGGGACAAGGATACAGTCTTAATTCACTTTTTTATTATTACACTTTGAAAGTTGGAACTGTGGGTTCTGAAGTTTGTTACAAATTCACCTTCGTCGGTTTATAACACCTCCTTTATTATCGTAATTGTAGTAACTTGGACTGTTTTTTTACCTTGTCTAAGTGCGTGGTAGGCAGGTAGGTACCTACTTTTACCCAAATCTTGGATCTTGCGAGAACTATTAGCCTGGCACGCTATATTATAATCATATATACTTAAATCAATTTTCAATACAGTACAGAGAAGTGGAATCACAGCTATATTTTTTCCATTGCACTTTTCTAGAAAACTCCTTCAAGGCCTAAGTATGTGCCTATGGCGCTTTTGACTATATTGATGCGGATCTGTTGGTTACAACGATATCAGTTATTGTTTGATTCATGACATTTTTGGTTGATAATTTTTTACCTTTTTCCAACTCACGTTGCTAATGTGACTTATTTTTGACCATAAAAGTCTTATCTTTGCATTTGCAACGTGAACGGGTAATAAGTTATCCAAAATATTCCAGTTGTCTGTCTCCAATATCGCGATATCTTGCAAAGCGTTTTTGGAAGCCCCCCCCCCCCCCCTCCCCTACTAAATTTGGAAAGGATTCTGAAGGTATTTTTTCCTATTTCTTCGAAATTCGATCGTTCAGCCACTTTAAATTTGGAGCTGATCTTAGTACCTACACCCACTCTTTCAAGTATTTCCAATAAAACAAAAGTCCGAGGGGGGCAGGTCAGGTGATCTGGGAAGTCACTCAACTTTTCCTTCTGCGATCAAATTATCTTCGTGGAAATGCTTAATCAAGGAACTCCCGCACAGCTAACGCTAAGTGCGGTGATGACAGGAGCAATGGAATTTTGTGGAAGCTGTATAGCTCAGTCAATCTGGATTTTATGCCAAAATTACCAAAAAAGTCTTGAACCTGATTTTTGGTTTAGTGAGTCATCAGACCATGAGAACCCACCAGTCAATTTTCTAAGACTTTCTCACGTGTGGTGCATGGTCTTCCAGATCTTTTTTTCTGAGTCGCTGTGAATGGAAATGCTCGCCTGGAATTTGCAACACAGCCGCAAGAATGATCCGATTAAGCCCGAACTGGTCTCAAACGAAATCAATCAGATCATAAAATGTCTTGCAATTTGTAGTGTATGTGGCTAATAGCGGGTCACTTCTGGTGGACATAAAGGTTGCCTAATTTGAATGGTTAGGTTAATAGTCCAGGAGCTTATGTAATCCCGTGGGATTTTGAATGAAAGAGTATAGCGACTATGTAGAATACATTCCCTAGATGGCCAGCAATCACACCTCACCGAGTGTTTTGCTTGAATTTCTTGCAGGAAATTTATATAGGGTGAAACAGAAAAAAAAATAAAAATTCGTAGTTCCAGACTGGGAGAAGATGGAAAGCTCAAACTGCATACGTGATTTGATTCTGTTTTTGTGTTGATTTCTGCCATGCAAACCATCGGAGAAATTTTGAAGAATTACATGACAAAGCTTTAAACTTTTTCAATATTTTTTAATATTTGACAGATGCCATGAGGAGCAATACTTCCAACAATTATGAATACAGTTTTTCAAGGGCTTTTAAAAGACATATTGGGAGTCAAGTCTCGTGACAGGTTTTCTGTCATTTTTTGATGGTTACATTTTCCTTTGACAGATGACAACCAAAATGTAACAGACTCGTTCGACGGCAAAATCATGTCTGCGTACCGAATTTCAAGTCGATCGAATTGACGTTGCGGCTGTTATCGTGGAAGATTACAGATACAGACACACACAGCTTCGTAATCTTCTCGAAAAACTTTGTCATTTAATTATTCAATATCTATTTGATGGATTGAAGCCAAATTTGGAAGGAAGCAACAAAAGAAAATCATCGAATCAAGCCCGTAGTTGCAGCTTTCCACCAATTCCCAGTTGGACGTTACGAGGTTTCAAATTTTCTCCTGGCCGTTACCACCGGAGACGGCCGCTCGTTTGGATTTTGACCACGACGACCCGGAATTGGTGCAGGACTCAACTCATCTGTTCTTTCCTGGTGGGGGATTGATTTTTTTCGAAAAATTTCAAGCGATATCGGAAGTAGATTGCATTGGGCGTCGTGTAGGTTTATTTTCAAATCCGACAAAGTTTCGCTTTTCTGACGATGATTTTTTCAAAATAATAAATTTAATTTTCAAGTTTTCTTGTTTTTCACTCTATTTACCACGAATGGTAATTTTTCAAGCAAAATCTTTGAAAGCATCAAGTCGGGCATCCATCTGGTGATCTGTACCGATCCACCTTCTATAGTTCACGGAATATAATTATTTTCTTTTTTTCTGCTTTTTCACCCTGTATAAATCCCCTGCAAGAAATTCAAGCAAAACACCCGGTGAGGTCTGATTGCTGCCCATTCAAGGAATGTATTCCACATGGTCGCTATGCTCTTTCATTCAAAATCCCACGGAATGCTTTTCATTCACATATGCTTCTGGACTATAGAAATAATTGAATTTTTGAAAATAGTTATGTCTGGAAATGATTGACATTTTTGAAATCGGTTTGCTGAACCCTTATTGACGTAAAATGGCGAACACGTATGATAACTTTCATAACTGTACCTCTTTCGGTTCATTATTCAACATTTTTTATGTCTTCATCACATTCTACCCCGCCTCCCGCTGCCCAGTCGCGGGTCTCAGATGTTCGCCATCGCGATCCTAGTTCAGCATGATCTAAGGAACAATTTAGCACCAACCATCACTATACTCTAGTCTCAACTTCTACACGGGATACCATAAGAAAACCTACTATGAGGAATTCCGTCCAGGAACTCTGCTTTCAAGGCTACAGGAATCCGTATTGATTTCCATGACTTCGTTTGGCAGTTACCAGTTCTTGTTTTTTTGAGGTTCATTTGCTTTTCAAGTATTTAGTTTTTTTTTTCTATAAACGGATATAAGAAAAAGTTCTGTTAACTGCGTCATAATTTTTATTGGAATCAAAAAAACCAATAAGTTCTGCAAGACTCTGCAGGTACGGCTTAAATGGGGCTATAACTTAACCTATTGAATAACAATAATTGGAACTATCTACATGTTTGCTTGACTCACAGCCTTTTCTTACCAAGGCACTCTACCTGGACCATTGAAATATCGCATGAAATCATCATGTAGAGAGTATTATCCGTTTCACCCTTATTTGCCACCCAGCAAGCCATTATATTGTTTTGTTAGGTTTAGCATACCGACGAAACTATCAGTTAATTGACAAATTTTGACAATGTCAGGTCAAATCAGTTTTCAAGAAGCCAAATCATCCCGCATCAAACGAAAATACAAGTTTGCGGCATATTCAGCACGTTGAGCGTCTACAGTCATACATTGCCGAAAACATGAATGTGAATAAGACTGCTTTTAGTTCTTGGGGTAAGTAAAAACTTCCGGTTCATTTACTCTCAGCTCAAGTTTGGCTTGGAGTCGAGCAATTCATGTTTTAGTCTCAAATAATAGTTTACCTGTGCTTTTTTCTCGTTTTCCTTGGGCCTAGACCCCTGGCCCAAATTCTTCTTCACGGCGTGGCGTCATTACGGTATCATTGTGGTGATATTAGTGAGAAGTCGGTTTGACAGCTTTGAAAAAATCGATCTTCGGATTCTCAATGTCAGAGCTATATAACCTCCACTGCGTGAAACCACATGTCTGTCCCAAGGATATCAACGTAACTGAAATCTTCCATAGCTTGCTGAGTGGCAAATAAGGGTGAAACCAAGGAGGGGTGAAACGGATAACATGCATCATTTGATGCTCTTTGGCCTCCTTGCTGTGTTCGCAATGAGCTCATTGGTTGGATCTCAGCCTCAGCATTTTCTTCACACTCGTTTGTCTCATGTGGTCTCCTATCGAGAATGAAATTGTGCAGGAGAACACATGCATTTATAATGAGACCGACTTAGGTGGGATCGAGTCTAATTGTTGTTGGAAGACCATACCAAAAGCATTTTCAGCTACCCTGCGTGCTCGACTCGGACGATAATTATGGATCCTCGGCTCGTGGGTAAGACCACGGGACGGGTTTCATCAAATTTTTGCCCAAAGGAAAGACGTCGTCTGCGATTATAACATAAGGAACATCGATTATTCCCCCAGGCAATGGTCGAGCGGCAGGAAGGTTCAGACTATTTTCATCTGGTGCCTTTTTCAGGTTACTATCTCTGTAGATGCCGCCCTCGTTTATTCTTCCATTGACTCCTACATTCACCCATGTGAATCTGTACTGTGCATCTACAAGAGCCATGAGTACAATGCTGTCAGTTTCCTTGTAATTGCGCCAAAATGAGCCAGTTGAACGAGGAGGTCTAAAAGTAATGTGTTTCTCATCCAGCGCTCCTATACAATGAGGGTAATGCCACACCAAGCGGATTTTTTTTTTTTTTTTTCCTTGGGTTTTATTTTGCTGCATCAACCGTAATAGGTTATTAGCAGCTCACATTATTTGTTTTTCATTTAGGGCTTATATGGAGTCGTATACTTCAATATCTTTCAAAAAGTTTAGTACAGAGTTGTATTTGTCTGGGTCTATCAAGTTGATTTCACTTTCGGTTATGTTGTGCATGGTTCTTTGTATGTTGTATTTTGGGCAGACATAGAGGATATGCTCGATGGTTAGTATGACGTTGCAGATTTCGCACTGCACACGGTCTTGTCTGGACAATAGGAAGGAGTGTGTCAGTCTGGTGTGTCCGAGCCTGAGCCTAGAAAGTTTAATTTGGTCTTTTCTTTTTTCTGGGTATTTAAGAGTAGTAGATACGGATGGTTTAATCTCTTTGAGGTAGGTATCTTTTAGGTTCCAAGTTTGTTGCCAAAGTGTGACTATTTTATTTTTTATATAGGTCTTGATATCATCTGGAGGATTAACTTGACAAGGTGGGAAAATGATAGAGGTCGTCGCTCTTTTTGCTAGATCGTCCACTTCTTCGTTTCCCTCAATTCCGACGTGCGCTGGAGTGTACAGAAATTTTACCCTATCAGCTACATCAAAGAGCTGATCTTTGATATTTTGTATAAGGGGGTTGCGGGGATATAATTGCTTCAAGGCGTGAAGTGAGCTCAATGAATCCGAGCAAATTATATACCTTTGTTCCGGGATGGTTTTTATATAGACAAGTGCCTGCGAGATGGCACAAAGTTCTGCTGTGAAGATGGAATTGTGGTTTTGGAGGTGGTAAGCTTCTCTGGAGGATGGAGTAATTATGGCTGATGCCACCTGATTGTCAATTTTAGATCCATCTGTGTAGATTAACTTGTGGTTTGGAAAAAAGGAGATGATTTCCAGAAAGTTTGCCCTGATCAGAGTGTGGTTCATTTCCGATTTTTTGTTTTTCGCGAGGTCAAGAATTGTTTGTACTTTAGGTAGTTTCCAAGGTGGATTCGAAGAGTTTTGCCAAGGCAAAGTTTCAGGGATTTTGAAGTCAATTTCTAGTTGGATGCGATTGACTCTTTCGTGTATGGGTGGGATTATGTTCCTGTTAGAGTTGTAAAGATTTTCATGCCTGTTTGAGAATACCAAGTCATAGTTTGGGCTTTTTGGGTTGGCTGAAATGTTAATTGCGTAGTTCAGGGTCATACGCTTGATGCGTAGTTCAAGAGAAGGCTCATTAACTAGTGCGAGTAGACTTTCCACCGGTGTTGTGCAAAAGGCCCCAGTTGCAATTTTTATAGCTCTTGATTGTATAGTTTGGATGGATTTAAGATATGATTTTCTAGTGGTCATATATGCAATGGCACCATAGTCAAGCTTGGACCTTATCAGACTTTGATATATCATCAACAGGGTCATAGAGTCTGCTCCCCAGGAATGGTTGGATAAGACTTTCATGAGGTTCAAACCTTGGATGCAAGATTTTTTTACTTGACTTATGTGGTTTTTCCAGGACAATTTATGATCAAATATGACACCCAAGAACTTTGCTGAGTCAGAGAATTTTAGGCTCCTGCCGTGGAGGCGAAGAAGAGGTGATCTTAACTGCTTGGACTTGCTAAAGTTGATGCAGTGTGTTTTTTGAACAGAGAATTTGAAGCCTGATATTTTGCTCCAATTTTCGATGGTATGTAAGGTGGACTGTAATATTCTTTGCGTGGATTCAGGATCCTTTCCCCGAAGATATATGATTAGGTCATCTGCAAACAGGCCGCAGCGGACGGGAGATTTGATCTTTTCAAGTATCTTGTTAACCGCTATCAAAAAGAGAGTCACACTTATCACAGATCCTTGGGGAACACCGTTTTCTAGACCTTTTGTTTGTGAGAATATATTATTGACTTTCACCTTAAATGTCCTGTTTTTCATGAAGTTTTGGATAAAGGCAAGAATATTCCCCTCAATGCCCCAGTCAATCAATTTGTCTATGATTGGTCGAGTCCAAGTCATATCGTAAGCCTTCTCTACGTCGAAAAAGATTGCCAGCAGACTTTGTTTTACAGCGAAGGCTTCATGTATCTCTGACTCAAGTTGCACAATGTTGTCGATAGTTGAACGATGCTTCCTAAAACCATTTTGCCCAGGATGGAGTAAATTGGATTTTTCCAGGTGCCAGTTTAGGCGATTGTTGATGATTCTCTCTAAAACTTTACACATTGTGCAAGTTAGCGATATTGGACGGTATGAATTTTTTTCATAGGTTGGTTTATTAGGTTTTAGGATGGGCAGAACTGTAGAGTGGGACCAAGAGTTCGGAAATTTTTGGGTTTGCCAGATTTCGTTGTAAATGTCCAGTAGTTTCAGCTTAGCACTACATGACAAGTTCTTGAGAAAGGCGTAAGGGATGTCGTCAGGGCCGGGGCAAGTGTCTTTGGATGAATGTAATGCTTCTTCGAGCTCTGCAGAAGTAAGTGGCAAATTTAAGGGATGTAAGTTGTTTGTAAGATGTTCATCTACCTTTTGAGATTCCCTATTTCTTTTGTACTGCAGGAATTCTTGATCGAAGTTTGAATCACTGGAATTTGCACAAAAGTGTTCGGCCATGATTTCAGCTATGTCGTTATCGGTGTCGTATATTTGGTTGTTATCTTTAATGGTTACAATTTTGGGGCGAGTTATAGACTTGAGTTGTTTTACTTTATTCCAAACCTCTGACGCTGGAGTCGAGGGATTGATAGTCGAAACATAGTTTTCCCAAGATTCTTTCCTACTTTTTTTAACTAGATACCTTGCTCGTGCTCTAAGTTTTTTGAAGATCAATAGATTTTCTGGGGAATTGGTTCTTTTAAATCTGTTGAATGCATTTTTGCTGTGTTTAATTGCTTCTGCAACTTGTTTGTTCCACCACGGTACTGGTTTACGGTTCTTTGGAATAGAAGATTTACCTATATGGTTGTGGGCAGCAGACAGCATGATGTTAGTAAATTCTTGGACGGAATTATTGATGTCTTTTCCGCTGAAGGACTTGGACTCAAGTTCATTATCAATTTCGTTAGAATATTGGAGCCAGTTGGCGCTTTCAAGATTCCATTTAGGAGAGTTGTTCGGAGTATTTCCAGTATTGACTAGAAAATTATTTATTTTAATGGGGTAGTGGTCACTACCATAAAGATAAGAATAAGTTTCCCATGTTAAGTAGGGTGTGAGTGTGGGACTGCATGCTGTCAAGTCAAGAGCGCTGTGGTTTCCAGTGAAGGTATTCAGTCTGGTTGGGGATCCGGTGTTCAAAAGCGTTAGGTTAGAGGAGTCGAGCAATTGTTCAATTTTTAGACCTCTTTGATTTGTGTATTGTGAGCCAAATATTATGTTATGGGAATTGAAATCACCCAGTATTATGCGTGGGGTCGGTATTTGATCAAGGAGGTCTGATAGCTCTTGTTGGATGATTTCTCTGTTAGGAGGAATATAAATATTGCAGATGGAGATTTTAATTTTAAGTTGGATGGAGAAAGCGACAGCTTCCAAGTTTGTATTTAGTTTAAGTTCATGCGTTGTGTAATTCAAACTTACAAAAGAGGAGACTCCACCACTTGATCTTTCTCTGTCAAGACGATGTTTGGAGAAACATTTATAACCCTTGAGGCTGGGATCATTTTTTAAGTGAGTTTCCTGTAGACAAATTATGGGGGGGTTATCCTCAGCGATTAGTAGTTTGAGTTTTGGTAGATGGGTATAATACCCATTTAGGTTCCACTGTAAAATAAACATGTTGAATAAATTAGAATAATTCGAGATCAGATTGGGATAGATTTTCTTCTCGTGAGTCAATAGAAGTGTTACTTTGTGTTCCTGGATGATTCATTGTGTTTTCCTCGCCTTTCATGAGATTTCTGATTTTTTTTTGGATGCGGGTGAACTTTCCTTTCATAGATCTATTTTCCAGGTTAGGGTATATTTCAAACATCATATTTATCAGCGAATCAACATCATTTGTGCACCGTTTAGCTTCGAGTAATGGGTTATTGTTTCCTTTGCAATTTTCAAGGAAACCCTTGAAAACGTCAAAGGTCAGGGGAAATGCTTTCGGGTTTTTATCTATAAGAGTTTGGATAATTTCGAAATCTGCGTCCATGTTAAGAGATTCCGAGGAGCTAGAAGTTTTGTTTTTCGTGATCTCGGTGTCAGGTCTCGAGATTTTCTGTTTTTTTGGTAGATTTCTAGGCTTAACAAAGGGGGCAGATAGAGATTCCTGAGATGCTTCAATATCATCGAAAGGGTCTTGTGATTTATCTATCTGTTCATCTATCGCCGGTGAGTCTAAACTCTCTGATGGAGGGGGGCGTTTTCCTGAACCTTTTGGTAGGTCGACTTCAAGATTTTCCAAGGTCTGGGATACTAAGGGTTGTTGTTGTTCTTGTTGAGCCCGACATGAGCTAGAGATATGCCCCTGCTGACCGCAGATAAAACATGTAAGATCGTCATATGTTAGGAAGATGCGATAATTAGTATTTTCATAGTTGATGACCAAAGTTGGAGTTAATTCAGTTTTTTCATCAGGGGAGGCATAAACATGCCTTCTGAAGCTCAAGACGTGTGAATACTCTTCATCCTCATAACCATAACCTGCTCTGAGAAAAGATATTGGTGAAACCAGTTTCATTCCGGTATTCTTAATTTCTTGTTCAATGATTTCATTTGGAATTGATGGGCAAACGTTCGATATTATAATTCTTTTGGAGGGAGTAATCAGTTTTCGGATTCCTATGTCGATACCTTTAATAGTAATAAACTTGTACTTGTTTGTTAGGTCATTTACCATCTGTGGGGATGACAAATAAATGCACATGCGGTCGTTTGAAATGCGAGAGGCAAACATGATGTTTTTAGGACCCACAATCTTACCAATTGATTTCACATAATCTATTCTTGTTAGTTCTTCGTTGATGTTCATAATAATTGCTTGTTCTTTTTTCGGGTACATTATTGAAGGGCGAGACTTAGCAGCGTTAACATAAGAAAGAGTGTTGTTTTGTGTACTGTTTGTGTGTGTGGATGGGCTTCTGTAGTCAGAAGCCATCTTATTCAGTTTAAGAGCGTAGTAGGTTCAATGATTGTAAACAATTGGTACGCCACTGCCGGGCGCACCTGGCATCCAGCAAAAAGTGCTGTTTTTGCCGAGATACAACTTTGGATAGATACCACTGACCTGTTTCTGTTGAGAATAAACCTGCATTAGAAGGATGTTCCCATGGATGGCTTGGTCCAAGACGAGTCCTGGATGCGAAGGAAAGCAGATTGGTCGAAAAAACAGGGTGAAAACACTACTGTAAACACGTGGTTTTCGCGTATTCTTAGGAGAGCGGTCAAATGCGTGTTCACTGCGATAACACTCTTATCGAACCTGCCAAGCGGAATTGTTCAGCAATATTTCCCACTCTTCCTCTGACGATGGCACATGGCTAGAATTTAATGAACACAAGTGAATTATCAGGTGTGTATTGACAGTAGATAGGTAATTTATACCTTGATTTCATCTTGTAGAACTGTTATGATCGCTTTCAAGGTATCTGGTACCAGCACCGACAGAGAATTGTGAGGAATTCGCGTAGAATATTGCAGATCGACGTATGTACCTATTTCCTGTTGCAAGGAATCTCAAAGTTGCGGCTAGCCTAGAAGATACCTATGCATTTGAATTCAAAACAACAAACCAATACCTATCATTGCAGAACAGTTCCATAAACTCCGAGTCAAAAAATCATTACCCCCGCACCTCATTCTTGGTGGAATGCTTTTCATCATCACGGTGTCTTGCCGACATATAATTGGGGTTACTTTTATTAGTTTAATTCCTCGAACAGTTTTTTTTTTTCTATACGCAGGAAATTGCGTCATTGCATTTCATCCCTCAATCTAAAACACAAGTTAAGTAACCTGCTTTCTTGATAGGTAAATATCTACTGACTCCAACTCAGAGTGCAGCATGTTCGAAACACCACGACCCTGCTCACGCTCTTTGAGCCATTTTCTTGTCCAAACACTTTGCTTCTTTCCTCGCTTCTTTCTCTTCTCTTGGTTTGTTTTCTGTTTTTTGTCCCCAATAAGCAAACCCGCAGCGCCCAATAAATACCGACGTCTAGACTAGCCACATATCTTCAAAGACGTTGTTTTTTTTCCAAGAGGGAGTACACATTTCCTTCCCTTTTCCATACAGCTCACTTGTCTTGTCACCCAGATACAGCATATGCAAACAGCACGGCGTCTTTCATACCAGCGTTCTGCACTGTATCTGTAACGGGTGTTTTTTTTTCAAATCTGATGGCGTCTTAGCATGCTGTGTTTCGTCCAAAGGCAGTGGAATGAGGCGCTTTTTGGCTGGAGCACAGCATACTTGGACGCCAAATTCAAAAAACACCCGTTATCTGCCCTAGGTTGTCTGCTTGCCTTGGGTCTTACTGCTGCTAGGTCGCAGCATATTGATTATTATTTTATCACTTGGATTTCGCCCCAGAGTGCGATTGTGCCGCTAAAGACTTGTTCTTGCGTTAGGCGCCGTCCGGTGGTCCAATCACGGGCATCTCCTTGTATCATTGGAGGAATTGGAAAGTGGAATGCTCCATTGTTATCAATTAATTTCACAAAAGACCAGATCCTTGGTGAATGAGCGTCAGTCTCAGTCGTAAGTAGCTGACCTAACCTGCATTGCCCATGTCATCATATGAGGACCGGTCGCCGGAGAGAAGCGAGGGCAATGAGCATTTTGATTAGATCGGTTTTGTTGTCAACGACGATGGCAGTGCTTTCTGGTGGTGCCATTCCTAGGACTGTCTTGACGATTAGGAAGTTGGCATTGTCGCGTGCCTGCTTGTCGCACCCACCTCTTCCTCATCGAAGCGCGTCTTCAGCGTGTCTGTATACCTAGATTCATTTAGAATGTTACTCAAGAGCTTCTCCTCCGAGACAATCGCTGCTATCTGCTCACCGAAAATCATATCTAAGCAAACTTTCTTGGAGCATATCGGTTCTGTTCTTCTCTTTTGGTGCCGGGCTGGTTGCTGTACTCATCAAACACAACAGCAGCTGATGGATACTTGATCGCGTTCATTTCGAAGTAACTTTTCATTTGACATGCCTAAGATCCATCATTGTCTGACCCTTCCGGAAGTTCTCATAACGAGGATCCAGAAAAGTGGGAAACTCGTGCAGGTGAGATATCAATGAAACACATCGATTCTCAAGATAGATAGGTATACTCGTTATTATTATTCTTTATTCACAGATCCAGACAAAGATAGCAATGATAGCATGCACATAACGAGTAGTCCGACCGTTAGGCGCTAAAATATAGATGAACCCTGCATTTCAGGGTTAAGGCATGCCACTTGGCATAGCTGTTGTATGAACCATATTCTTTCGATTCAGAAGTGTAGACATCGGCGGCAGCCGTGCAGTCTCTCTCTACAGGGTGAATAAGAAAAAAGAAGGACAAAAAGTTGTAACTCATGAACCATAAGAGACAGAGGCGTGTAAATCAGCACACACGGTCTTCCGTTTATGCTGATGAAGTTCCATCAAATCATTTTTCAATATTATGAAGAGTTTCGGAAATATCTTGTGCACACTGTTTTTTGTCGTAAAAATTTAATTTTCGAATAAATTCGTGAATAATCAAAATATCGGAGTGAAACATGGTACCTAGGCATTCAGTGGTATACGGAATTGAAATTGATCGGTAGCCAGCGCCTAGGCCTACTATTTCCAGAAAAAAGATATTCAACTTTTTCTTTTCTCCAGAAGCCATCTTTCTTTCACCATTGATAAGTATAGTGAAGAAATTGGATAGTAATTATAGAGAAGGAAAGGTACAATCATTCTACTGCAAAAAGCGGTCTTAACATCAAGTATTGCCTCTTGGTGAAGAAATCATTGCCCTTCGAGCTATTTTTAGTTTCACAAACTTTCAGGGCTCATGATGACCAGTGTGGTTCTTGAAAAGATTATTTTCATTTTGCATTACATTGCCTTACATTTTGTCAAGTCAGTTACCAAAATTTATCGTCCTGAGTGATGAGGTTTCACCCTGCCAGTTGATCAAACTCAATATGCGCCATTTTTGGGGGAAAAATGCAAAAATGAAAAGTTTTTTGTCATCATCAAATGCTCCTTGAGAAAGATCTATTAGTATATTGGAAATAGAAAAAAATAGGTGCTTTGCTGGAATTAATTCAAACAAAAACGATTTTTTCACCATGGCAAGCTTACAGTTCCTTCTTCAATATATCAAAAGTCCTCAACTCTGGGACTGCTACAAATCAGTATACAGGGTGAATCTTTATTATTTTTCTTTACTTTATTTTTTTCTGGAAAAACTGATGACCGACAAAAACGGTTTTAGGCTAGGTTGATAGGCCATAATCTTCCAATAAACATATAAAAGATATACCACCCAGCATCTGCTGCGTACCAAGTTACAGGGTGAAAACTATTTTTCATCTTCAATTTTTTTTCTGGGTGGAACTGATCTACATTGAAGCCAGCTCCAGTTCTTTTGCAAGCTTATAATGTCATACTGAACATATAAAAAGGACACATCTCTGCATCTGCTGCTTTTCAATTTACAGGGTGAAAAGTCATTTTCACGTTTCAATTTTTTTCTTGATGAAATCGGCTCACACATAAAATGCGACTGGTTCTACTGTAAATTTGAGGTTTCTAGTCAAACATACCAAAATAGTACATTGCTGCTACAGCTACGTTTTTATTCACAAATTTAAATGTTTGGTTACGTTTCAAGATTTTCTGATTTTTTGATGCAATACATCCGAAGATACCCAAACATTTAAATATGTAAAAAAAAACGTGGCTGTAGCAGAAATGTATTATTTTGATATGTTTGACTAGAAACTTCAAGTTTACAGAAGAATCAGTCGCAATTGTTGTGTGAGCCAATTTCACCAAGAAAAAAATTGAAACGTGAAAATGACTTTTCACCCTGTAAATTGAAAAGCAGCAATTGCAGAGATGTATCCTTTCCATATGTTCAGTAGGACATAATAAGCTTGCAAAAGAACTGGAACCGGCTCCAATCTAGATCAGTTCCACCAAGAAAAAAAAATAAAGATGGAAAATAGTTTTCACCCTGTAACTTGATACACAGCAGTTGCTGAGTGGTATATTTTTTATATGTTTATTGGAAGACTATGGCCTATCAAACTAGCCAAAAACCGTTTTTTTCAGTCATCAGTTTTTCAAGAAAGAAAAGAAATAAAGAAAAATAATGAACTTTCACCCTGTATACTAATTTGTAGCAGTCCCAGAGTTGAGGACTTTTGATATGTTGAAGAGGGAACTGAAAGCTAGCCATGGTAAAAAAATAGTTTTTGTTTGAATTAATTCCAGCAGATATTCTATTTCCAATATACTATATTGCCGCAAGAGGCACGAATTGACACGCAAGTGATTAAGAAGGATTCGGTGTTGACTATAGTGCTACGCGGAATAGGTGAGGTTTGTCCAAACGTCCTAGAAAGAAGGAGGAAGACGTTGCAGCTTAAATATAAGTGTGAGTATGTGGTACTTGCCAATGGAATAGATTCAGCTAGAAATACTTTTGATTGCTAGTATAAGTGATAAGGGGACTCTACTGAGAATTTCACAAATGTCCCGTCGTTTTCTACAGAAAAAAACGAATTTGAAAAATCCTCCTAAAAGCTTCGCGCCAGGACAGGGATTTTGAGTGGGGTTGGTCTGACTGTGTGACAATGGAACAAGGACGCAATGGAATAATCAAGAATTTCAGGGATGTCACTGTGACACTGTCATTTTGAACATGCTATCGCAAAACCGATTTCCTATCGAATTCTCTTACCATGAGCATTTAGACAATAAAGTCGAACAAGGTTTCGAAGAAACTGACTCCAGAAATCTCTTATAACACTGTCTCAGTCGAGATAATTTATTTCCAGGGGAAAATCTGGAGGATCACCAATAGCACAGAAATAAGAGGCTGAAAATGAACAGTGAGCTTTTATAGGTTCATCATTAGCATACAATTCCGGATAGGTAATACTTAAGAGCTACAAGAGATCCATGTGGGGAGGACGCGATGGATCTCCAAATAAAATGTGGGGAGCAGGAACACTGATGTCCGAAATGAAGCTGAGGGTCAGCCAGGTCAGAGCACAGGTGACAAACATGCGAAAGGCTTTTAGGTGGACAGCACTGAAGACTAAAGAAAGAAACTAGTTAGGTTGAACAAGAAATGAACAAAACGAGTAGGTACTTACCGCGTAGATCAAAGCAGTCAAAGGCAAAAAAGGGCACAGGAAGAAATTACGGTCGGCGGTTTGACGTTGTCAGTCAGACTCAGATATTGTTGTTTGAAAACGGCACCTTGGCGACGTTATATCATTGCCAACCCAACGAGGAAAAAGAGTCCTTCTATGTTCTATATCTAATATATTTGTGACGTCACAAATATATTTTTAAAACACGCATTGCGGCCGCAATTTTGGGAATTTGGGAAAAAGAAAAAATACGGGTACATTATTTTTAACCATACTATCGATTGAGCCAATAAAAAAAATTAGGCAAGTACCCCATTATAGCTACATCTGGACAACACCAGAAAGTACCCTGCATTTTATGATTAGAACTTGCCACTCCACAAATTTGTCGATTGGGCCATACTCTTTTGATTCAGAAGTGTAGCCACTGGCGTCAACCGTGCAGACTATGTATACTGGTTGAAGAAGAAAAAGAAACAACAGAAGAAGTAACTCATGAACCAAAAGAGATAGAGGCGTGTAAACTGGCACATATAGTCTACCGTTCATGGTGATGAAGCTATATCGAACAATTCTGAAATATCTTGAAGCGTTCTTGAATTATCTCCAAAAACAAAAAATAAAACCGAGAACTTGATTTTTCCAAAAAATAAGTGAATTTTCAGAGGAATAGAATAGAATAGAATAGAATAGAATACAATTTATTTCATTTTACAAATATGTAGATTATATACAGGCAATAATTTCAGTTGTAAAGTTGAAATAAATTTACAAACAACCACAGAAATATTGATATATTTGTGCGTGGTTAAAATGATTAAAATTCACATTTAGAAATACATTATAAACGACAATTTGAAACAGATTCAAAGGAACAGGCTGAAACCGACTTAAAAAGATTGAGAAACCGATAATCAATCATAAAAGTGATTAAACGACCTCAAGCATAAACTGAGCACAACGATATAGCAGAGACTAACAACATGCAGGCAGAATCAGAACGACACATGAGCTCACCCAACCCAAAAATCTAAGGGAAAATCCAAGAGAAGCCAGGACCCCAAGAATTCGTACTCAATACCTTTGACTTTTAACTATTCTTAAGGTCGATCTGTTGATGGATGAGCCCCCTATCACACGAAAGCAAAAAATGTCTACACTTCCTTCTAAATAGGTGGATACCTGATGAAGCTTTAATCCTTTCCGGTAACAAGTTGAACACTTTAGGCGCCAGATATTCACAGCTTCTTTGTCCTATGGTTCTCTTCCTTCTTTGCACCCTCAACAAACTTTTATCCCTTAAGTCATACTGAACTGATTGGCCGACAGTAACATTTGCTCCTTGCGCAGAGTATTGGTAAATAGCTAGATCCTGGAAAAACAGCTGTCTCAAGTCCATAATCATACTTTCTCTGAACAAGTCCTCCGTGGAATACATATATGACTTGTTCATTACTATTTTGATTATTCTTTTCTGCAAAATCTCTAGTCCTTTCAAATGAACATTTAGTACACCTCCCCAGCCTATCAAACCATATCTCAGATGGGACTCTACGAATGAACTGTAAATCATGATTAATTGCTTTTTGTCCAATATGTCTTTCAGAACTCTGAAGAGGTATACAAAACCCCTGAGTTTATTTCTTATGTACTCGGTATGTTTGTTCCATTTTAAATGACAGTCGATGGTTATCCCCAGATATCTCGCGGTGTCCGCTGATTCGATCCGAAAGCTCCGATTTCTTGTCTTTATATTTAGACACTTATAGTCAGGTTGCCCTGTTCTGTTACAAGAGAAAGCCACATACGACGTTTTCTGAAAATTTATAAAAAGTTGTTTAAAATCAAACCAATCTACAATCCTCACAAAATCCCTTTCAATTATATGTTTCAGATCAATCCAGGAATCACCCTCATAAAATATTGCAGTATCGTCAGCGTAGCTTACAATAGTTCCTCCGCTCCCCACCAGAAACAAGTCGTTTAAATAAATTAGAAATAGAAGCGGGCCCAGAATTGTACCTTGAGGTACGCCACACGTTATTGTCTGGTAGGAGCTGCGTGACTTTGCAATTTTTACGCACTGTTGTCTATCTGACAGGTAGCTTTTGATCAATTCCAGCGGCACACCCCCTATTCCCATGCGCTCCAGTGACTCAGCCAGGTGTCCATGATTTACCGTATCAAAAGCCTTCTCCAGATCGACAAAAATAGCTACACATTTCCTGCCGCTATCTAAAGAGTCATATATTTTAGATGTTAGAACTTTAATTGCATCTCGTGTAGATTTACCCTCTTGGAATCCATACTGCGCTGCCGAGAGGATGTTGAATTTCTTAAGGTACGCGGATAATCTCGTTTTAACAATTTTTTCAAATATCTTGGCAAAATTTGTGATGAGTGAAATCGGTCGGTAGCTAAGGGCATCCTTCCTATCCCCCCTTTTAAACACAGGCCTAACAACTGAGCACTTGAAGGCCGAGGGACACATGCCATCCTCAAAACATCTATTTATGACGAACGCAAGGGGTTCACACACCAAATGTGCTATCTCTTTCAGACACCCTGTCCCTATTTCGTCGATTCCTGGGGCCTTTCCTTTTTTCAATTGCTGAATGCGGCTCAGCACCTCAGCACTGTCAGTGGGAAACAGAAAGAAAGACCCAGTCGCTCTCGCTCCTCGCGCATTGCAGTCAGGTGCAGGTGTATCATCTTTGATTTTTTTCTGTAGCATATTTTTTACCATGTTTATGTAAGTGTTATTGAAAGTCTCAGCAATCAGTTTATCATTCTTTGTGATATCCCCTTCCTTATTTATATAAATACCAGATATGTCATCCTGCTTTCTTTTGCCATTTCTGTTCCCAACACAATTCACAGTATCCCAGAGAACTTTACTACTTTTCCTATTCTCCTCTATTCTCTTCTTATAATATTCACATTTTGTCTTTTTTATCAATTTACTTAACTGCGCTTTGTACACACTATATTGCGCTTGTAAAGTTAAATTGTTTGGATTGTTTCTGACGTCTAAATATAATTTGTTTTTTCGATTTATTGACTTTATTAGGCCTCCAGTAATCCACTCTCTCCTACCTCTTTCCTTCCGCCGAACTCTGATTAATCTTGTGCTCCCTGCAATAGTCCTTTCCACAAATTCTGTGAACTGCCTTGCAGCAGCTTCAACATTGGTCTCCAAATATACTCCTTGCCATGAACAACGGCGAAGGTTGTTCTTTAGAGTAGTATAGTTTATAAACTTGCGGTACTCAACCGTGGTAGCATCACGTTCAGGCCTACCCAAAACTATCTGTAACCCAATTGGAAAATGATCAGTTATATCCTGCTGTACAATGAATGGAACAAGAAAATCAAACAGCTCAGGGTCGCTCTTTATAAAGATGTGATCTATACAACTCTTTGAATTTAATTGCATTCTAGTTTCCCCATTTATCACAGATCTAAAACCGTGCTCTGCCATCAGATTTAGGTATTCGTCCGAAATGTCACACTTCTTCAAAATGTCGATATTTATATCACCAATCACCACATTTATCTTGGATCTCATTATTTTTTCATTTAGGTATCTCTCGAAATCATATACAAAATCCTTAACACTAGTAGAAGGCGATCTATATATACCGAGGACTGTGAAAGACGTATTTAGGTACTGGAATTCCGATCTTATTACCTTCACCCCATCTATCAGGTCAACCCTAGATAAGAAACTTATTCCCTCTCTAATCAACATTATGACACCATCGTTTGCACTTACCTCACCCTCATTGTAAACAATACTATAGCCATTCAATCTGAACATATTTACATCGTGAATCCTCCTGGTTTCACTTAAGACCACACAATCAAACGGCTCCGAGAACCCATCCAAAAACATTTCGAACTCTTCGATGTTTTTATAGACACTTCTGATATTAATGTGTACCATTCTGAAGTTCAAAGAGCCCGAATTCACGTTTAGCACCTGGCTTCCCTCCCAGCTGCTCCCCAAAACCTCAGTAACCACCCGCTCATCATCATGATTCTCCACTATGTAGTCCATGCTAAAACAAAACATCAATAAAATAGCAAAACAAACACAAACAGTCTTAGCCAGTTCCCAATGTGTGTAAACTCAGAGTGCAAGAACAAAACAAAAACAAACAACAATTGTTATCTTTACCAAGTCTATACAAGGCCAAAAAACATACAATATATTACTTCCATCCAAGCATTACAAATCAAACACAATCAAACACATAGGCACTTTATAATATAAAAAGCTCGAAGTTGAGTCGATCTATTCTATTTTCTCAGCCTATTCACCGGGGGGGTTTTCTTTGAATCCTGTGACGACTGAGTTATCAATCTTTTGCGGGTGTTCTGGGCCACAGTCTCACTCGCCGTCTGAGAAACCGCTGCGCTCGCTCTACACTGGCCGATTGGATTTTTCTGTGAAACTCCCTCTGGGTCGTTGACAGGTTGCCCACTCCGTTCAACGATCGGGTCGTTCGGCTGCTGCACAAGGTCCTCTTTCTTTGACTTTGAGACGTTTGGAGTAGGAGGAGAACTGTTGCTCTTTCCTCTTTCCGCGGGTTCCGATTCCCTCCACTTCAAGTCCTGAACTGAGTATTTCTCACCGTTCACGTGAAGAATGTTTCTTTTTATGAAACACTCAGCTCCGTCCTTGTACTCTGCACGGGCTAGCTTAAGATGTCTTCTAAGGATACTGAAGTCGTCGCGTTCCTTTCTGGTGAGATCTTGATTCAAGTAAATCTTCGTTCCCCTGAGTTGCTGTTTCTTCGAAAGTACTTTTTCCTTGAATAAGTAGGATACAAACTCGATTTTGATTGGCTTACTCCTGGAGTGTTGTAAACAGTAGATGTTATTTATGTCTCTTATGTCGATATCAATCTCGATAAGACGCCTCAGCTCAGATGTAACAAACTCGATGAGTTTTTCGCCCTGCAATTCTGCAGTGTTCAGGCCGTGAAGCAACACACCATTTCGTCGCTGAAACTGTTCTTGCTTCTCGATTTCTTCCCTTAGCACGGCAACTTCTTTTTCCAAATTTTTGATTTTGTTGTTCGAGTCTTCAAGTTTCAGGAGAATTCTAGTTTCTGAGGCCTCGATTGAGTTCCTGATTTTGCCTTCAGAGGTTGCTATAAGGTTTTCGATTTGCTTTATCAAGTCCAGATTCGATTCATCAGGCATTGTTTCGAAACAAAAACCGTCTCGGACCGGCCACAAAAACACACAAGCCAACGATCACTCACGGATAATAAAGAATTTCTCTGGACTTTCTGCAGCAGGGACGCACACAGGGCCGCAAATAACATTCGCAGTTCGATCACAGGCTTTCACTCAATTTTTCAAAACCACTCAGACTCGTATTTACTTGGATAAACACATTTAAAACAACTTTATAGCTGGAGCTGGTCCGACACACCTTATCTCTTCAACGTACTTTTTCATATCTGGAATCATATCATACTGGAATGAAGTGAAACTTGTTTTTTTCTGCATTCAGTGATGTAAGAAATTAGGAATGATCCCTAGCCAGTGTCCAGGCCTTTTTTTGCCAGAAATAAGACATTCAACTGTTCCTCTTGCGACAGCCTGCCATCTTGAGTTCAGATTTTATGGAATAAACTGGTGTAAGTTACTATGGTAACTATAGAAATCTTTATACTTTTTTTGATTCAAAAGTATAGCCATCGGCGTCAATCGTGCAGACTCAAATTATACAGGGTTAAGAAATAAGAAGTGGAGAGAGAAGGAAAAAGAGAAGAAATTATATCTCATGAACCGAAGCCGAAGGTCAGTTAAGAGTGATGATTCAAATTGCCATTAATAATCCGAATTTCATCCTTGTGAATGCCCTTCAGACCGGAGACTTTAACGTGCGATCAACCTACGAACTTTCATGACACTTCAATTTTGGTGGATGCTTTTCTCAATAAATGAAGGTTTCAGATGTGAAAGATAAATTTAATAATTGAACGGCATGTGAATCAACACTTTGCTTGGCAGCGTCCTTCACAGTGACACAGATCGGTGCATTTCAAGTGTCTTTTGGTACAGTTGCAGCGATAAGGCACACACCCCTTCACGCACTTGCACCTAACGAGCTCTAGGCATGCCTTCGCTGCAACTTCCGCCGTTGTTCAGATAGGCTCCCATTGTCCATCTTTCCTTTTCCAACCCCAGTTGGAAGGGTTTGGAAGATTTTGCACCAGTTGGAGCGTTTGACCCCACACATGTGCTCCTTGGTACATACACCGAAGTAAATGTTGCCGGAGAGCGTCACGGGTAGGCGGAATGTTTTCAATTTGCCTGTTTTTTTTTGTGAAAAGCTGCTCCCGGCTCTCATTCACGGAGGAGCAAGTACTGGATCTATTCATTACAGGAAAAGAAATTACATATGACTGTAGAATTCAAAGTTCTCTTATTTACCTGTCGTATAAGATGACGACATATGGTTCTAAAATTGCCAACGCTTCTTCAGTTTTACCCAACGCTGCAGCAAGAAACCCTTCTGTGGCTTGAGAGTAAGCTTTTCACGCTTCTAAAGCTTTTTTTTCCCTCTCCCACTAAATGATGATGTAGTGTCACACCCCGTGAATGCATGGAACATTGGGAGAGCTCGACATTTTTCAAGACCTGAAAGATATAACTTTATTTTTTGTACTGCATGTATGAAGATTTTAATGGAGAAAAAATATAAATAATCGTTATATGGGTAGGTAGGTGTTTACCTAGTGAGCGTGACAGTGTGTATACTGCTATAAAGGAGTGGTGCTGTCCTGTTCCCAGGTGCACCCAAAGCTCCTTGAGGCCTTGGATTCTTGAGGCACAGGCCACTGCAAGAACCAGCACATCGGTGTCAACAGTACGTATAAGTACTGTAGTGTTGCCTCGAGATGCGGCGTCAGCGGCATGCAACATCAACCGTGTATCAGCTTCCTCGTGATTGCAGGGTGACAGCCTTCCACTAATGTCCATTGTGGTTGTGTTCACTACAGAAGCTCCCAACGTGGAGTATACCTCTTTACCTTCTGCTGCTAGGGTAGAAATGTGGGTGGCAATGAATAGCTCTTGCTTGTTTTCAGACTGGATTCTATTTTCGTGGAAAAAACTAATGCTGTGTGCTCCTCTTATCATAGAGAAGGTGTCGTATGTCCACCTAGACTTCTTTATGACGTTTTCACAACAGCTGACAGACGACTGACGAATTTTTGAGGTCAGTTTGTTTGAAAATGTATGCTTTCACAACTCACCCTATGTCATACAAAAAAAAATCGTGGCAAAAAAAATGGTTTTAAACTTTTTTTCGAGGTTTATGGCTTACCCTGTATAGAAAGTAGGAATTTAGTACATATCCAGTGGTTGATATTTTTTAGTAATGATTCTGCTTTAAGCAGTTTACTAAAATATTCCGAAATAACGAAACTAGAAGTGATCGAAGGACCACCCTTTGACCCTTCATAACTTCAAAAATAAAAGTCGAAGATTTTTTTCATTGTGGTTTTCATAGAAGTTTCTATATACTGTAGAACTGTCGGAATGCGTTACTTTTGAGACACCTGTATACAGAGGAGCGCATAAAAAACAGCCACCGCTGTAGCATCGTTATTCCTTATCCGATCCCCAAAATTCAAAAACCAGTTCAAATGGTATAATGTATGCTATCACTCGACAGTAAAAAATATTTTTCTTCATCATGATGCTTCTGAGCACTGATAGTCAACTTTTGTTTTTCAAATAAAAACTGTATTTTTTAAATCCATTTTTGGATTCCTTATGCTAATCTAAATATAATGATGCATCAGTATCACCTTTTTTGTTATCAAACACGAAGGAAAGAAATTAAACTGCGAAATTTTTACACATCACAGTAGCATCAGAACACCCATCATATGCACGCAATACGACAGGCTGGGTGCAAAATGATGTTCAAAAGCACAGAGTAGGTCAGGCGTTTGGCTTTTCAAAATGTAAATGTCAAAATGTTTTCAAAGCTCGAAAGAAACTATTTAGTCCGGACGTTAAGCTACATACAGTAGCGGACAAAATTAGAGCGACTTTCTTATAATTACTGAGTTTTAGTTTTTTCAATGAAAAGACGTGCTCAGGTCCAATGGAATAATCAGTTACCTTTAGATACACCATACTTTATTAATAAAATCCACAAAAGAGACGTCAGTTTATGAAAAAATAAATCAATACATTCTTGGTTTTCAAAATTAGGACAAAATTAGAGCGACTTCCACAAAAAATGTACTAAAAACTAAATTTGAAACTCCACATTCAATATTTAGTCCGATAACCATTCTTGGCAATCACCTGCCTACATCTTCGAGGCATTGAGTCAATCAAATTAGCGATTGTTTCATCATCTATAGCCCTCCATGCATTTCGAAGCTCTTGTAGTAATTATTTTTATTTTTGATATTTCTTGACCGTAGACGCGTGTTGACGATTTCCCAGAGATTTTCAATAGGGTTTAGGTCAGGAGATTGAGCTGGCCATTTCAAAACTTCGACTTTTTTTGTTTATAAAGCACTGTTTGACTACATTTGCGGTATGTTTGGGATCATTGTCCTGCTGAAAAATGAACCGTAGGGGGATTTCCCATTCAACATAAGGTATTACATCCATTACATCCTCCAAGATGTTGAGGTACCCATATCGATCCATAATCGCCTCATATATGGTGGATCGGACCCATTCCGAAAGAGGAAAAGCAGCCCCAAACCATAACACTACCCCCTCCATGCTTTACATTGGTAGTGACGTACTTTGGATCAAGTCTCTTGTTTCGCGGTCTACGAACGTATCAAACTCCATCACTACCATGAATATTAAGGATATTCAACTTTGATTCATCACTGAATAGTACCCGTTTCCAATCGTCTGCTGTCCAATTGAGATGGCGGGTAGCAAACAGCAATCTTGCATCCCGATTCTTCCGCGAAAGCAGTGGTTTTTTAGCTGGTCTTCTTCCCTGGATTCCAGATTCCACCAACCGACGTTGAATAGTTCTGAAAGTCACGTCAGCTCCATCCAATTGATTTAAAATGGTGGCTGCTGAGCTTCGCGGATCTCCCTCGCTAATCCTCCTGACGAGTCTATCCATCATAGGGGTTGTTTTCCGGAGCCGACCTTCCCTTTTCAAGTTTACTATGCCTCTGCGACTGCGAAAATTTTTGTTGGTCTTCGACACCACTTGTTTTGACACAATAAATTGGGTACTTATTGCGGATATCGATCTGCCTGATCTGTATGCCTCAATAATTTTTGTTTTGAGGTCAATTGAATAATGAATACTGCGAGGCATCGTGTGATCTTGGAAAGGTTGAGAGACACTGATGGCGTTAATATTGTAGCGATATTGAAGTAGAAACTAAAAAGTCGTTCTAATTTTGTCCGATAATTTTTTTATGAAATTGGAAAAAAGTACAGACAAAGCTCTTTACGATAACCACCATTGAAACAGCAGTTGGGATAAGCTCTTTCTTGTATACCAAAACTACTCATTAAATTATATCTGGAATTTATCACTCAAGTCTCAGCTTGGCAAAAAAATTAAAAAGTCGCTCTAATTTTGTCCGCTACTGTATATGGGACCCACCTTGCATTTTAGAGACAAGCGACGAAATTTGGCACACTTGTTCACTAGACCCTACTCTTCGATTTAAGAAATGTTGCCACCATCTGCGGAAATCGTGCAGACTTTTTTACAGGGTTCAGTAGAAAAAATTTGTTGAAAAATCGTAAATCGTGAGCCATAACCGGTGGACGTATGTAAATCAGGATATTGATGACTGATTCCATGCCCATGAAGATACTGCAAACAGTTTTGAAATATCTTGAGGCGTTTCCGAAAGACGCTGGAAGAAGTGAAATTTCTTCACCTTTTTTCTTTTTTCAATAAATCAGTTGTTTCTGGAGATATTGAGCTGCAACTTGATATTCCGGCAAACAACGATGTTTTTCATGGAACGCGATGTAAAGCCATCGACAAAGCCTGCTAGATTCGAAACTAAGATCTTCAACTTTTTTTCCATCGTGAGCGCCATCTTCAAATTGCCCTTCGTGAAATTGTTGAAAAAACAACAGGTAACGACTTAATTGGGCACACGCGTTCATTTTATAACGAAAAACCAATTCCTGCATTGCAGCAATGACCTCTTCGGTCAAGGAACGTTATTTAGTTAGTTTTTCTTGATTTCCCTCAACTTTGGTGATAACCATCACCAAATGGAACTTGGGATTGATTGGATGTTGACGACATTATAATCCACATTTTTTTGTGCAGCCAGTCACTGAATTTCATCCTCATCAGCTAAGTGGAGTTCTTTTGGCAAAGAGTTGAACAAGAGTTTGCTTCGATTTTTGTGAAAAAAACAAAAACGGCAGGTCCACGTCGTCCCTTTAAACCAGATTGAAGAAAATCTGTTACCAAAAATGCTACCAATTGATACTGGAAGAGTTCGGAGGAATGTCCGCTGTAGTTTCAAGTTGAACTGAAATGGATTTTCCCATGCTACTTCGGCAGGAGGGACGTCGAAAGTGTTGCCACAGCTTAATATTTGAAACGTTTTTTGTTGGATATTGCCAGAAACGCTTCAAATATAAGCTGTAGCAACACTTTTCACGTCCCTCCTGCGAACTAAAATGTAACAATCAGTTTGAGCTTGGCTTTAAACTACGAAGCACATTCCTCCGAATCATTTCAGTATCAGTTGGGTAGCACTTTTGGGTACATATTTTCTTTAATCGGGTTTGAGGGCAGAAGGTGACCCTGCATTTTTTGCCCTTTTCACAAATATTCAAGCAAACTTTTTGTTCAACTGTTTGCCAAAAGAACACCACTTAACTGATGATGATGAAATTTGGTGACTGACGTTGAGAAATAATGTTGATTGAAATATCGCAAACATTCATTTGATCCAAAGTTTGATTTGGTCATGACTGTCACGTAAGTTGAGAAAAAACAAGAAAAACGAACTTGATAACGTTTCTTGGGCGAAGAGGTCATTGCCACAATTGAGTACCTGGTTTTTCATAATGAAACATTGTGTGTGTCCAATAAAGTCGTTACCTGTTGTTTTTTCAACAATTTCACGAAGGGCAATTTGAAGATGGCGCTCATGATGGAAAAAAAGTTGAAGATCTTAGTTTCGAATCTAGCAGGCTTTGTCGATGGCTCCACATCGCGTTTCATTGAAAGCATATTTGTTTGCCGGAATATCAAGTTGCAGCTCAATATCTCCAAAAACAACTGATTTATTGAAAAAAGAAAAAGTTGAAGAAATTTCACTTCTTCCAAAGTATTTCGGAAACGCCTCAATATATCTCAAAACTGTTTGCAGCATCTCCATGGGCATGGAATCAGTCATCAATATCCTGATTTACATACGTCCACCGGTTATGATTCACGATTTACGATTTTTCAACAAATTTTTTCTACTGAACCCTGTATAAAGTGTCTACACGACCGCAGATGCTGGCAACATTTCTTAAATCAAAAAGTAGGGTCTAGTGAACAAGTGTGCCAAATTTCGTCGCTTGTCTCTAAAATGCAAGGTGGTTCCTCTTAACAGCCGGACTAATTCGTCTCTAAGACTTGTTTATTCTATATTTTTAGTTTACTATTTTATATCTTTATAGGTAGGTATGTGTTGTGAAAATGAAAAATCAATAGGACATTATGTCATGACGGGTCACAATACATACTTAGGAAGATATGAAACAGTAAGCTGAAAATAGAGAATGAAAACGTCTTAGAGACGGGCAGCTTTGTTTGAACATAGAAACCATTTTGACATTTACCATTCGAAATACCAAACGCCTGACCTACTCTATGCTTTTGAACATCATTTTGCACCCAGCCTACCAGATTGCGTGCATATCGTGGATGTTCCGATGCTGCTGATGTGTAGAAATTTCGCAGTTTTATTTTTTTTCTTCGTGTTTGATAAGAAAAAGTGTGATATTGATTCATTATTATATTCAGATGAGCGTAAGGAATTTAAAATAGAATCAAAAAAATATAGTTACCATTTGAAAAACAAAAGTTGACTGTCAGTGCTCAGAAGCATCATAATAAAAGAATTATTTTCCACTGGCAAATCACAGAAAACATTATTCCATTCAAACTGGTTTTTGAATTTTGAAGATCGGATGAGGAATAACGATGCTACAGCGGTGGCCGTTTTTTATGCACCCCTCTGTATACAGAGGCCACCGCTGTAGCATCGTTATTCCTCATCCGATCTTCAAAAGTCAAGAACCAGTGCAAATGGTGTAATGTCATCTATGTCAATTATTTATCTTGCTTCAAACTGATGTAATCATGTAATGTGGCGTAATATATCTATCTATCTATCTACCTATCTATCTATCTATCTATCTATCTATGACTCGACAGTAAAAAATATTTTTTTTATCATGATGCTTCTGAGCACTGACAATCAACTTTTGTTTTTCAAATGACAACTATATTTTTTTAATTTATTTTTGGATTCCTTACGCTTAACTGAATATAATGATGCATCAATATCACCCTTTTTGTAATCAAACACGAAGATAAAAAATTAAACTGCGAAATTTTTACACATCACAGTAGCATCAAAACACCCACGATATGCACGCAATCCGGTAGGCTGGGTGCAAAATGATGTTCAAAAGCATAAAGTAGGTCAAACGTTTGGTATTTGAAAACGTAAATGTCAAAATGTTTTCTAACTCAAAAAAAGCTGTCCGTCTCTAAGACTTGTTTTTTCTATATTTCAAGTTTATTATTTTATATATTTTTAGGTGGGTATGTGTTGTAAAAATGAAGAATCAATAAGACATTTTTTCCTGACGGGTCACAATACATACTCAGGAAGATATTAAGCAGTGAGCTGAAAATAGAGAATATAGACGTCTTAGAGACGGGCTTTTTTTTTTAACTAGAAAACATTTTGACATTTACGTTTTCAAATACCAAACGCCTGACCTACTTTATGCTTTTAAACATCATTTTGCACTCAGCCTACCGGATTGCGTGCATATCGTGGGTGTTTTGATGCTACTGTGATGTGTAAAAATTTCGCAGTTTATTTTTTTTTCTTCGTGTTTGATAACAAAAAGGGTGATATTGATGTATCATTATATTCAGATAAGCGTAAGGAATCCAAAAATAAATTAAAAAAATATAGTTGTCATTTGAAAAACAAAAGTTGACTGTCAGTGCTCAGAAGCATCATGATAGAAAAAATAGTTTTTACTGTCGAGTTATAGGAGACATTACACCATTTAAACTGGTTTTTGAATTTTGAAGATCGGATGAGGAATAACGATGCTACAGCGGTGGCCGTTTTTTATGCACCCCTCTGTATATACATACAGGGTCCTGATGCGTCGGGCTTTCCTAGCGCCCTTCACTTACGAGATAGAGACAAAGGTGTAACACATAAAATTTTTGATTTGAAAAGTTCTAACCAGTGAAATTATTTTCAACTATACAGGGTGTTCCATTTTTGCGCTATAACAAAAACAAAGATTTTTGTATAATGAAATGCCCCACTTTTGATTTATTTTCTTGTTCAGCTTTTCAAGCTCTATTACAAGCGTATTTTTATTTTTTCAATTTGTGGCAGTGCTACCAACTAAAAATTAAAAATTGAAATTTTTTGTTATTTCAAGGTTCGTTTTGAAAAATCGTAGGAGCCTCGTTTTTTTGCAATCAAGGAATAAAATTTGGCACAACAATAGTCGAATAGGAGGTGAATAATTTCATGACAAAAAACTTCAGAATCAGTGATACAGGATGTTCAGAATTCTTTTTCGAACTCCGCAAATTTCAAAATGCCATAAGTCATTCTTTTCAAATGGAATGCTCCCTATTTTATTCAACTATTCGACAGCTTTTTTCTCTTTTTTCATTTTTACTGGGGGTACCCTACCCCTAAATTTGATAATTTCCGAGATAATCGATAATTTTGATCAAAAGTGCTATTTATTAAAATTTTTCACGCCGGGCAGGCCATAGTGATCATCAATGAATGTCTGATTGATACATTGTGCTTGGTTTGATGCTAAGAACAAGTGTTTTTCATTGAATAGCTGCGCTAAATTCCAATCTGAAGAAAATGGTTAAAAAAGAATTTCGTTGCCCGATGGAAAAAAGAAAATTTAAATTGAGCTTGGTAAAGCGGTTTTTTCGACTTCAAAAACCTTCAAACTGTCAAATTGAGAGGTGCGTTCATTTTGATACATGATTTTCTGTATCAGGACCCACTAAGAACATGAAAAATGCGAATAAACGACAATTTCTATCAAAATTATCGATTATATCTGAAAATATGGAATTTAGGGGTAGGGTATCCCTAGTAAAAATGAAAGAGGAAGAAAAAAAGCCATCGAATCGAGAGATGAAATATGGGCCATTCCATTTGAAAAAAATGACTTATGGCATTTTGAAATTTGTGAAGTTCGAAAAAATGTTTTGCACACCCTGTAAAATTAAACCTCAAGTTTTTTGCTATGAAGTTATTATGCTTCTATTCGACTACCGTTATGCCAAATTTTATTCCTTAATCTCCAAAAACGAGGCCTCTACGATTTTTCAAAGTGAACCTTGAAGTTACAAGAAATTTCAATTTTACTTTCCCGGCCCCACCAACATGGAGGGAAAGTATTGTAATCGTGCAGAAAAAAAGTTTTGAGATTTCACCGGATATATCCATTTTGAGGTCCCCCAAGTCGATTAAGACCATTTCCAGAATGATGTCTGTCTGTAGGTGTGTATGTGTGTGTGTGTGTGTGTGTGTATGTGATCTTCCACGATAACTGCCGAACCGTTTATCCGATCAATTTGAAATTTGATATGCAGACGTGGTTTCGCCCTGGAATGACCGGATTAGTTTTTGGCTGACATCTGTCAAACATAAGTGTCACTATCAGAAAATGACAAAAGCTACATCTCACGGAACTTGACTTGCAATATGTCATTTGAAAGCCCTTGAAGAACTGTATTCAGAACAGTTAAAAGTATTTTCCTACCTGTTGTCTGTCAAATTATAAAAAATATCAAAGTCTGGAACTTTGCAATTTAATTATTCAAAATCTATAGGACAGATGTGAACCAAACCCGGCAGGAAGCAACATTACCAAAGAATCAAACTAATGCTGAAGTTAAAGTTTCCCACCGTTTTCCGGACAAGCGCTATGGATTTTCAAAAATTTTCCTAGCCGATTACAGCCTCGCTTGCCTGTTCCTCGATTTTTGGCCTATTCAATTTTTTTAGCAACATGGCAACCAAACCGGTAGGTAACTACGTTTTTGTTACGAATTGTATCAATGTCAAAGTGACAACATGAACGCTGTTCTCGGCAGGTTCTCGGTGTTTTCTTTTGTATCTTCTTGCATCATTTGAGGCAACAGTGCGAACCGATCCTTTGTGTTGTTTGGGGCTCCGTAAATCCCCTTGTGTTTTCTGTAGCTTTAGCAACTCCAGTATGCCTATTCCATTGACGTATATGTACAAACTGTAATGAGTGCAGTTCGCTTATTTGATTCGGTACCAGGGCCCCATCCCCATGGTGTCTGCCGTTCAAGGCCCTGATGGGGCCCCCATATGTGTCTATCAGATTTTGCCGTTTCAGGCCAAAACTGCGGCCTTGTGTCTTCTTGGGTTCGTTGAAGCCCTTTAGGCTCCTGGTGTCTGCGGGTGTCTCTTGAAGCCCCACCGAATCCCCCTCTCGTTTTTTTCAGTTTTCAGAATTCTTGTGCCGTCAGGGCAATTATATAGAATTCTGCCCTAGGTTCCTAGGTATTCAATCCGTGAATAGATTTTCGCCAATGATTTAAAAAAAAATAGGTTATTGGTTCTTGAATATTCTCCAACATGTACTGTTCAGTATATTATATGGGGTGAAAATTGAAAAAAAAATTGGGCAAGTACCTCATTCCTGGACTGTTTGTTGCTGCTTTAGGTAAAGTAGGTAAAAATCAAGTATGTTATAAAGTTCACTATGACGACTACCATGTCAATAGAAATTTTTTGACATTCCATAAAAACGCGCACGTTATTATTGGCATTGTTGAATTATTATTAGGTATTACCTACCTATTAATTTTCTATCAAGAGTACCATCCGTTGTGTTTTCAATTAGGTACTCCATACATTTATTTTTCATAAATTAAGTAAGTACCTATATACTATACCTATCATTTTCATGTACCTAGTTGATATCGAAAGTAGATTTGCACTTGGCATGGCGCGGGCTCATATTCAAATGCGACTCGGTTTCGGTTTTCCGGCGGTGATTTTTTTTTCCAGAATCAAACTTATTAAGCATTCCATAATAATCTGTCGTGATAATTTCAACCTCGAGATTAACGGAATAGAGGATAGTATAATAGGAAATGCATTTCTCTATTTTATCCAGAAGGGTTCAAAGTGAATTGGAGAGGTATATATTGGGTTGGTTTTCTAACTTCAGGTAGGTTGAAATCAAGGATGTGAAATTGTAAAATAAAAATCGACTAAATGTTTGACGTTGGACAAACATCCGCGGATAGACTCGCGTTGAGCTTTATTTGTTAATTATTAAACCCGGCGAGTTGCGGCATTTCATGACACGTAATTTAAGTCAGGTAAGTAGCACCGTTACCAGCGGGTGAAAACATTTTATATGGTAGCAACCGGCTGGAATTGTCGCGAAAGATTCAAATGAAGATTGCATGTGAGTCCATTAAATGGCGCTGATGCTCGATATTCAAACCGACCGCCAGAAATTCCAATGGGGCGACCTCTTCGCTTAAGGTACGTTCCGATATTTGTTCTGGTACTTCTGGTTGACCAACCGCCTGAAAAACTGTGTTGAAACGACCGGCTGGCTGGAAAAGGTCAACCACAACGATCAGCTTCGGAGGCCGGTCAGGGAAGGTTAACCCAAACGTCAACTGTCGTTACGATATCAAATTCAAAAGTCACCCAGTGTCCCAGTGAAAAATTGGTGGACAGGCTGGTGAACCGATTGGATTTGAATATCGGAACATTCGGAACGTACCTCAACTGTCATCATGTCATGTTACTGTCATTATTTTCCGCTGTCATCTCACTCACTTCCTTCAGCCCTTCAACGACGTTTTGTAGGATTGTAGGTAGCTTTAACTTTAAAAACTTCGCTTAGTTCGGCTAGCGTTTCGACTTTGGGTGGATGATTTTGATCGAAAGTCCTCAGGTGGCACATTGCGTCTGGGCTTGTCTGCCCAAGCTCTAAATTGAAGATATAGAGTTGAAATTTGACACAGAGATGCCGTAAAAGTTCTCAATCAGGTTTGTGTAGTTTTATCCTCGGTTTTATCATCATGTCTAAAGTAGAAACAAAAATTTTAATGAGGAACCTGCATTGCATTCTTCAAATTCCGCAACAATTAGCTTCCTAGTTCTTCATACATTTGAAATATTCTGTCACCTTGGAAACCTAACAACCTGTCATTTGTTCTGTCAGCCCAACAATGGATGCAGAATGCTCGCTAAACGCTCAACTCACTAAAAAATTCTCATCAATTTCCTAATTAAATCCTCCCCCTCCCGAAGGGACACTTCGATCAAAATCAATACTGACGTCCCTGGATACCGCCGGGAAAGTTTTGTGTCGCCCCACAACAGATTTTTAATTTTCAATCTGTAGCACTGCCACAAATTGAAATAACTTAGACCCCTTTGAAATTTCCGCCCCCCGGCGGCTAATCGATTAGTGCAGCTGGTCAAATTGTTCATTTTGGTTCAAGGAATAATTGTGCCAAATCTGTTGCTTTTATCACAATTTGCAGTATTATTTCGTGAACCGCTAGCACTAATTATCTGTGAGCTTTTCTGTGAATTCCGCAGCTCTTGTAGGCCAAGATTTTCCATAGTAAAGAAAAAGGATATGGCAGTAATCACTACGGAGTCTACTTGGAGTCTACGTTGCTATGAGAATTTTCAGCAACCTATTTTCCACCATGTCTTTGACATGTAACAGAATTGTTCCATCGGCATCTTCGGTACAGACAGAATGACCTCCCATAATTCCTGTATTGATGGTATCTTACTCAATTTTCTGTAATTTCCTGTACTCAACAGTTTGAAGAGTTCTTCTTTATTCCTTGCATTACGGGGAAAATCTCTCCATTTCCTAGAAACTGTTTCTGACAGCACTTCACAACGCACATCTAAACCTCTGATGTCTCCAACAGATATGTTTAGGCTGTTTGGAGAGTAGCTATCCCAAACTAAATCTATTCTCCTTGGAGATAGCTCTCGTGAGTCTTTGGCGATGTGGGTTGCAAATTTTTTGTCGCAGTTTTCTCCAAAATTTCAATATGTTTTTGGTGTTATTAGATGCACCCAAGTGCAGCACGGTCATAAGCAATGCCGTCGCATTTTTCAGGAGTCGAATGTGTCTGATCATCAGTGCTCTTTTCCAGAATAAGAATTCTGTCAGATTTATTGCCGTGACGTATTTCTCCCAGACAGGCAAATGACAGTGAAACTGACTGGTTCTCCTGTTTGTAAAAAGTAGCCTTGTTCAAGTTCCTTGTTTAACTGACTATAAAACATCGTTGTTATCATGTGAGGTCACATGTCAGAGTTCTTATTTAGACAGTTTGTCTCCATCTTGTTTTTTGTTGAAAAAAGAAGATATTTTTTATCACCGTTCTCTTAATACTGTCAGGGAAATCTTTCGTTCTGTTTACAAGGCGATCATGATCAAAATCGTCAACATTTCTGCCTTCACATTCCATTCTATTCATTATTTTGACCGCAGAGTCCAACGCGGTGTCGATAGCTATCAGGTTGGGTGTTACTTTTTGAAACGGATTTCCGAAGTCCTTGCGAAGTTTTTGTAAAAGGCTGGGTAACGATTCTGGACAGCTCTGGTCCAGCCATTATCCATTTCCGCAGAGGTATTGTACGTACGTAGTGTGAGTATTCCATGGAGAAAAACCAAGTCAACATTTTTTTGTAACAGTCGTTGAACAGGCCATAATATCTATCTCGAAGTATTCGAACAAATACAACTTCCAAGTTGAGGACCCTCATTCAAAATTCAAATATTGGCGATTCTTGTTCACGCTGGCGCTGCTTCCACCTATTTATCAAGAGACAAATCACTGTTGGATGCTTCATCGTATGCGTCCAGGATGAACGCATGAGAAATGGAGAAATGCAGTGGTAATCTGATGAACTCCTCTAGCTTCAGTACCGTATGATCAAAAACTTTCTTACTCAAAGCAGGTTGTGGTCCTGGTCATTGGCAGGCAAGCGAGGCTGATTTTGGCCAAGCCACAGTCTGCCTTGAGTGATTTAAAGTTTTTGATCTTACGATATTACATTTTTATGAGAGTCTCTGCAGCTCCAGCATTCACTGCCACAGAAACCCAACCACTTCTAGATATGAGTTGTCAATTATTGATAGAGATATCTTTTGAAGAAACGTTTGTTCAGGTGAAATTTCTCTTTGCCATACTCATCTGACCAGTGATGTACACACATCACAGGGCATTGCCTTGCGTTGAGTTACGTTGTTATAGCTCGCAAAATATCCCTAGCATGGCGCACCATAGAGAGTGATCTCTTGTTGAAAAGATGTAACAGAGTGCAGGTATTGTTACGGATTTTGCGTTTGGGCACTTTTGATTGAGAATTGAGACAACGTTTTAACTCACACTGTCTATTACTGCGTACTACTAGACATACACGTCAATTATTATTCACGCTTGGGTATATCGCCGACTATAACGGGTGTGTTTTTTTTATTCTGGCGTCAAGCATGCTGTGCTCCGGCCGAATGAGGCTCTTTTCGGCTGGAGCACAGCATACTTGGACGCCAGATTTAAAAAAAACACCCGTCACTACTCGCTGTTTCATCCGCTCAATGTAGTAGTATTAATCAATATCAATATACAGGTGTCCGTTTTTCGAGGCTAAGCATGGGTATCTCGCTTATCTTTAGAGATACAGAGTCGGTTAAATTAGAAAAAAGTTGCGAATTTTCATGACGATCAATGATCCAAGAAGATATTTGACTTGTCAGTTTTAGTTTTCGAGATCGAGAAAAAACAGAAATTTGTGATTTTTGTTTTTATTTTTTATTTGAAAAACCGTTGAAGGTAGCCTTTTCTAGTTAAGACATTGTGGAGGCACTTTTTCAAGGGGAATTCAATGTTGCCAAAATCTTTATTCTAGCTTTCAAAACAACCGAGATATGACATTCAACTTTTTTTTCTCTTATGGGCGCCATATTGGATTTTGACATTTTTCAATACAATTTTATTTTCTGGTTACAAGAATGTGTCACATGCCACTGTTGAATTCATGCTTTAGAGCAAAAAAAATTTTTCAAATTTTTCAAAGAGTGCTTTGGAAACAAAATTAGCATCGACAATAAAAAAAATGTAAATGTCAAACATTTATTCAACAATGACATGTGGCACATCGTTCCAACCAGATAAGAATACCGTATTCAAAAATATCAAAATCCAATATGGCGCCCATTAGAGAAAAAAGTTGAATGTCGTATCTCGGTTGCTTTGAAAGCTAAAATAAAGATTTTGGCAGATTTGAATTCCCCTTGAAAAAGTGCCCTGACAATGTCTAGATTAGAAAAGGCCACCTTCAACCGTTTTTTGAATAAAATATAAAAACAAAAATCAAAATCCTGTTTTTTCACGATATCTCAAAAACGAAAATCGATACGTCAAATTTCTTTTTGGATCATTGATCGTCATAAAAATGCGCAACTTTTTCCTAATTTAACCGACTTTGTATCTCTTAAGATAAGCGATATACCCATGCTTAGCCTCGAAAAACGGACACCCTGTATATAATAAAAGAAAGTGCCAAATCTTTGTTCCGCTAAAACTCAGAAACGAGTCCCGCTACGATCATGGGAGTTATATGATGTGGTAGCCCTTTATCCCCCATCGATGAAGAAGGTTTTCGTTTTTACCTCAAGGGCGTGCTTTTGAAGATATAAGGGCTGGAAGTTTCTTGCCTTCTAGAAATGTCCAGAAGAGTTCAGAACATTCGAGGGTATTCAAGATCATTCCAAAACATTCCAGAATGTTCCGGTATGTTCTGGAATGTTCGGGAATGGTCTGGAACGTTCGGATAATAGAAGTAGGTGTACAGTGTGCGTACCAAAACTCAGAAACAAGTCCCGATACGATCAAAGGAGTTATATGGTGTAGTAGCCCTCTACCCCCCATCCATGAAGAAGTCTAGATAATTCCACAACATTCCAGAACGTTTCTGGTATGTTTCAGAATGTTCGGGAATAGCCTGGAACGTTCGGAAACATCGCGTAACATTCCAGATCATTGTGGAACATTCAAGATCATTCCATAACATTCCAAAATTTTCTGGTATGTTCTGGAATGGTCAGAAAGATCTGGAACGCTCAGAAACACCCCGGAACATTCCAGATTATTGTGAAGCATTCGTGATCAATCCACAACAATCCAGAATGCTCGGGTGTGTTCGGGAATAGTCTGAAACGTTCGGAAACATTCCAGAACATTCCAATCTATTGTGAAACGTTCTAGATCGTTCCACAACTTTGCAGAATGTTCCGGTATGTTCTGGAATAGTCGTGAATGATTTGGAACGTTCAGAAACATCCCGAAACATTTCAGATCATTGTGGACATTCGTTATCATTCCACAACATTCCAGAATGTTCAGGTATGTTCGAGAATCTGGAACGTTCGAAAAACATTCCAGAACATTCCAATTCATTACGGAATATTCTAGATCGTTTCACGACATTCTAGAATGTTCCGGTGTGTTCTAGAATGTTCAAGAATAGTCTGGAACGTTCGGAAACATCCCGGAACGTTCCGAAACATTCCAGATCATTTTGAAACATTCGAGATCATTCCACAACATTCTAGAATGTTCCGGTGTGTTCCGTAATGTTTGGATCATTATGATCATTTGAGATCATTCTGTAACATTCCAAAAAATTTCAGTATCTTCTGAAATGTTCGGGAAAATCGAGAGAATCCGCGATCACTCTACAACATTCCAAAATGTTCCGGTGTGTTCTGGAATGTCCGGGAATAGTCTGGAACATTTCAGATCATTGTAGAAAATTCGAGATCATTTCACAACATTCCAGAATGCTCCGATATATTCTGAAATGTTCGAGTAACTCGAGATTATTCGAGATCATTCCACCACATTCCAGTATGTTCCGGTATGTTCTGGAATGTTTGGGAATAGTCTGAAACGATCAAAAACATCCCGGAACATTACAGATCATTGTGGAACACTCTTGCAAGTTGTGGAAGGTTCTGGAACATTGTGGACTATTCGAAGCCTTTCTGGTGTGGGGCCACCTATTGGTAGAGGTACAATACAGAATATTCGAGATTATTTGAGATCATTCCACTACATTCCAGTATGTTCTGGTATGTTCTGGAATGTTTGAGAATAGTCTAAAACGTTAAAAAACATCTCGGAACATTCCAGATTTTTGTGGAACATTTAAGAACCCTGTCGAAAGTTGTGGAAGGTTCTGGAACATTGTGGACTATTCGAGGCCTTTCTGGTGTGGGGCCACCTATTGGTACAGAATATTTGAGAGTATTCGAGATCATTCCGCACCATTCCAAAATGTTCCGGTATATTCGGAACGTTCGGAAACATTCAGGAACATTTCAGATCATTGTGGAACATTCCAGAACACTCTCAAATGTTGTTGAATATTCTGGAACATTGTGGACCATTCAAAACCTTTTTGGTATGGGTGGGGCTACCCATCATTGGTAGGGGTGTATAAAGCAAGATCCGTCGTGGTTTCGAACGCATGTTTCTTATCAGTTGTTGATGAAAAGCTGATGTGATTCAATGCCCAAACGTAAAGGAGCAGGAGATCTTGCCAGTTCTGTAGCAAAACGGCGAAAACAAAAAGAAGTAAAAGAACAGCGAAAAAATGAAAAAGTCGAAGAGCGCGGAGCACGTTCACGTTCCCAACGTATCAAAATGAGCACTGTGAGAAGCAGAGAAACTGAAGAACAACGAAATGAACGAATTGCGACACAATCTCATAACAAAACACCGCGAATGCAAGTCACCTTTGAGAATATCACTCTACGAGAAGCGCGAACGAGAACTAGGTTTCGCTTAGGGGCCGCAAAGCGGCCCCGGCGAAAGCTAGTAAAAGATAAGCATGAGCATTTGCTTGGATTTCATAGGCGTTGCTAGGAAAAGTCTTCTTAGCAACTCCTCAAAAACCTAAGCAAATGCTTATGTTTATTTTTTACTAGATTTCGCCGGGGCCGCTACGCGTTCTCTAGCACTTCTCGTAGGGTGATATCTTCATGAGTGACTGCTCTGCATCTAACGGTGCTCATTCTACTTATTCGTTGGGAACGTCTACCGTACTTCGCGCTCAACTTTTTCATGTTTTCGCTGTTCGTTTTTTTTTCTTTCGCCATTTTGCTACAGAACTGGCGAGATCTCCTCTTTCACGTTGGGCATTGTGTAAAATGTATATCATATCAACTTTTCATTAACAACTGGCAAGAAGCAGGTGTTCAAAACCACGACGGATCTTGCTTTATATACCCCTACTAATGGGTAGCTCCACTCAAACCAAAAGGAAGTTTCGAATGGACCACAACTTTCCAGAATCCAGAACATACGGGAACATTCTGGAATGTTGTGGAATGATCTTGAATACTCTCGAATATTCTGTACTTATTCTGTACTGCACCTCTACTAATAGGTGGCTCCACACCAAAAAGGCTTCGAATGGTCCACAATGTTGCAGGAACTTTCAAGAGTGTTCTGGAATGTGTCTCAGTGATCTGGAATGATCCGGGATGTTTTCGGGAGTTCCAGACTATTCTCGACAATTCTAGAACATTCTGGAATGTTATAGAATGATCTCGAATGTTCCACAATGATCTGGAATGTTCCAGGATGTTTCCGAACGTTCCAGACTATTTTCAATCATTCTAGAACATAATGGAACATTCTGGGATGTTTTCCGAACGTTCCAGACTACTATCGAACATACCGAAACATTTTGGAATGTTGTGAAATGATCACGGATGCTCTACAATGATCTGGATTGTTCCGAGATGTTTTTGAACGTTCTAGATGATCCCGACCATTTTAGAACATACCAAAACATTTTGGACTGTTATGGAATGATTTTGAATGCTCTACAATGATCTGGAATATTTCGGGATGTTTCCGAACATTCCAGACTATTCCCGACCATTCCAGAACATACCGGAACATTCTGGAATGTTGTAGAATGATCTAGAATGTTCCGCAATGATCTGGAATGTTCCGGGATGTTTTCGAACGTTCCAGACTATTCTCGAACATTCTGGAACGTATCGGAACATTCTGGAATCTGAAATGTTGTGGAACGATCTCGAATGTAGGTACCACAATGGATTGGAATGTTTCGGAATGTTCCAGAACGTTCCAGACTATTCCCGACAATTCTAGAACATTCTGGAATGTTATAGAATGATCTCGAATGTTTCACAATGATCTGGAATGTTCCAGGATGTTTCCGAACGTTCCAGACTATTTTCGATCATTCTAAAACATAATGGAACATTCTGGGATGTTTTCGAACGTTCCAGACTACTCCCGAACATACCGGAACATTCTGGAATGTTGTGAAATGATCACGAATGCTTTACAATTATCTGGAATGTTCCGGGATGTTTTTGAACGTTCTAGATGATCTCGACCATTTTAGAACATACCAAAACATTTCGGACTGTTATGGAATGATTTTGAATGCTCTACAATGATCTGGAATATTTCGGGGTGTTTCCGAACATTCCAGACTATTTCCGACCATTCCAGAACATACCGGAACATTCTGGATTGTTGTAGAATAATCTAGAATGTTCCGCAATGATCTGGAATGTTCCGAGATGGTTTCGAACGTTCCAGACTATTCTTGAACATTCTAGAACGTACCGGAACATTCTGGAATGTTGTAGAATAATCTAGAATGTTCCGCAATGATCTGGAATGTTCCGAGATGGTTTCGAACGTTCCAGACTATTCTTGAACATTCTAGAACGTACCGGAACATTCTGGAATCTGAAATGTTGTGGAACGATCTCGAATGTAGGTACCACAATGGATTGGAATGTTTCGGAATGTTCCAGAACGTCCCAGACTATTCCCGACAATTCCAGAACATTCTGGAATGTTGTAGAATGATCTCGAATGTTCCACAATGATCTGGAATGTTCCAGGATGTTTCCGAACGCTCCAGACTATTTTCGATCATTCTAGAACATGATGGAACATTCTGGAATGTTTCCGAACGTTCCAGACTACTCCCGAACATACCCGAACATTCTGCAATGTTGTGAAATGATCACGAATGCTCTACAATGATCTGGAACGTTTCGGGATGTTTTTGAACGTTCCAGATGATCCCGACCATTTTAGAACATACCAAAACATTTTGGACTGTTATGGAATGATTTTGAATGCTCTACAATGATCTGGAATATTTTGAGATGTTTAGGAACATTCCAGACTATTGCCGACCATTCCAGAACATACCTGAACATTCTGGAATGTTGTAGAATGATCTAGAATGTTCCGCAATGATCTGGAATGTTCCGGGATGTTTTTAAACGTTCCAGACTATTACCGGAACATTCTGGAATCTAAAATGTTGTGGAACGATCTCGAATGTAGGTACCACAATGGATTGGAATGTTTCGAAATGTTTCAGAACGTTCCAGACTATTCTCGAATATACCCGAACATTCTGGAATGTTGTGGAATAATCACGGGATGTTTCCGAACATCCCAAATTATTCCCGACCGTTCCCGAACATACCGGAACATTTTGAAATGTTGTAGAATGATCTCGAATGTTCCACAATGATTTGGAATGTTGTGGGATGTTTCCGACCGTTCCAGACTATTCCCAAACATTTTACAACACACCGTAACATTTTTGAATGTTATGGAATGATCTCGAATGTTCCACAATGATCTGGAATGTTCCGGGATGTTTCCGAACGTTCCAGGCTATTCCAGGATATTGTAGAACATACCGGAACATTCTGGAATGTTGTTGATTGATCTCGAATACTTTCGGATGTTCTGGACTGTTCTAGACATTCTAGAGGGCAAAAGTTCCAGCCCTTTTATCTTTAAAAAAACCCGCCCTTCAAATAAAACCAAGAACCTTCTTCATGGATGGGGCATAGAGGGCTACCACACCATATAACTTCTTTGATCCTACTGGGACTCGTTTCTGAGTTCCGGCACGCACCTCTGTACACTTTCTTTTATTATTCGAACGTTGAAGACTATTTCCGAACATTCCAGAACATACCGAAACATTCTGGAATGTTGTTGAATGATCTCGAATACTCTCGAATGTTCTGGACTGTTTTAGACATTTCTAGAGAGCTAAAAATGTCCAGCGTTTATATCTTCAAAAGCAACGCTCTTTAGGTAAAAACGGAAACCTTCTTCATCGATGGGGGATATAGGGCTACCATACCATATAACTCCCTTGATCGTAGCGGTACTCGTTTCTGAGTTTTAGCGGCACAAAGATTTGGCACTTACTTTTATTATATATATTGATTAATACTACTCATTGTCGCTTTGGATTGAAAACTGCCGTGTCAGTCAACCCATCGACGCTCAGATACCTTCGACTGTTATTCTGGAACTTTCTACCAGTTCTCATGTTTACATTCCACATTGAGCCGCGGCTTGTGGCTTCGGACGACTCTCCAACAATCCAACGTTTTCGGGTATGTTTACCAGCATGTTCTGGAGCGGCACTCCGTCAATTAGGCAGATGTGTCCTAACTCGCCTGTTTATATCTCCATGTCAGTCGAATGGTCCAAACCATCGCGTATGTTATCGAATACACTACCAGCTTCGCAGCTCGTAACACTGCGATTGAACGGCTTAGAAGAACCGCGTGTGCTCTCGAATGCACGAGATTTTTCAATATGTGGAACCCTGTCTCGCTCCAATCCTCCCTGCCTTTATTAGCGTACGACGTCGACGTCCTTCTCGTATACGATCAGACGGTCTTGAAGCGCTGTTGTGATAGGCCGACTTCGAATTTTAAGCCATAGTTGATGTCCCCATCACGGTGTCACTGAAGATCCCTCTCCGAGTTCTCTACTGGTTCTCGGCGAAAGTCCAAGGACCTTGGCGATAGCTAGAATGGTTTCACTCTTACTATAGCCACAGAATATCAAACCAGAAGCGACACTCTATTGTTGTAGCATTGTTGTTGCTATGACCAGATTCTATGACCTTGGAACTGCCAGGTGTTTCGGGACTAGTATTCCTGTCAAGAGATTTGAAATGTTCCAGAGAAAAATACACCAACTACCTACTTGATATTTGGTGAGAAAGTCTTGCGTCAGTGGAATCTATAGTCAGATGGCAGATTCACCATCCTTTCCTTTGGAATCCTGGTGATTCCTTTTTGGCGCATGCGGGAATATTGTAGGGACATAATTGGAACAAAGCCTGTTCTTTTAATCATTTGAAAACAGTAAGTACATATCACAAAAATGAGCCGCACGTATTTTGATTTTCCCGAAGAGATGCTCCAATCTTATTCGTCAAGTCTTCGCGGCTGCAAGCTCCTAGCCGAGCTTCTAGCCATATTGTCGCTCTGAAGAATATGATATATTATGTAGAAGTGGGTAGATAAGACAATTTTGCTGAACAAAACAGCTACCTTTATTCACTTTCTTCCTTCACTTTCTTGGAAATTAGGTATATATCACACCTTTCCGCTTCCTTTGGGAACTTGAAAAAGGTGTCTTTTTGAGGGGCGAATTATCCACACATCCACGTACCGCACAAGAAAAGTCCCGTACCGCACTCATTTTTTGTTGTTCAAAACCTAGTCGAATTTTGCACTGACAGAAAACGTCAAGATTACCTATCATTTTGAAGTTGATGGAAATACTAAATTTGGTGTAGGCAACTAGATGAAACCGATTTTTGTGGTCAGTGTCGCTTCTGTATTATTATTCTGTGCTATAGCATCATTCATTGTCGATCAGCTAGGTAATTCAATTCAAGTTTCAGCATCGTAGCAACCATAATTTTGAACAGTATCACCAGACAAAAGCAATCAAGGGAAAACTCAGGCATAACCTGGGCAAAACGCATAAGCACAATTTGATTTTATATCAAAATAGCCAATGTTTTTATACTGAATAATTTCACGGTTATATTTTTTAAGCCTTGCTGGCTACAAGCCGCTTCAGCTGACTTTAGGTTACAAAAGCTCTTCTCCCTGTTTCTCCAACATAAGCGCTTTTACAATTTTGACAACTTAGTCTGTAGATACTGATTTGTCTATGTTATCCAATCTATCTTTTTCTTGCTAACCAGACATTGTTCAAGTGTATTATTGGTTTGAAAAGGAATAATAAGATTTTGGTGTGAACTTTTGAAAATTCTTGAAATTTTGTTTGATGGTTTGCGAAAATATAATAGAAATTTATAAAATGTGGTCTGTGATGAACTATATTCATATATAGAATGTTTGTAAATGAATTTAGAACATAATTTGTTTATTAAAGATCTTATGTAACCATTATTCAAAGATATTTGTAAAATAATACTGAATTTTTATTTGAAATCATCTTTTGACATTGGAACATTGAATAATCTTTCAAAATATCACAATTTCGATACCAACAACTCGATTGGCGAGCAGTTCATGTTCAATAAGCCAAGAGCCAATTGAACCTATTTCGGAGTATGAGTATATGTATAAGAAGTATAGATTTCAGCGAAGACTTCAGTATCCATCTTCAATGATACTATGACAATAATAGTTCCTCACACTTCAATGATCGTAGCCCTATGCAAACTGAGGAAAGAGTTCTCCAAAATACAGGGTGGTCCAGGTTTTAGTCGACAAATTTTGCAGGCTGATAGAGGATAAAAAAAAGTCGACTCACCCAAAAAAGTACAAATCTAAAATGCATATTAAAAAAGTTACAGGCCTTCGAAGTTGCGGAAAAAAATTGTTTTTTTCTTGATAACTTTTGAACAGCTTGACCGATTTTGCTCAAATTTCGCACATATGGTCAACAAACACGTTTCCAGTGATTTCTTGAAAAAAATTCTGTCAGAATGACGCAGTGCCGTAGATATGGGGGGTACTAACCCTCTTACCCCCCTACTTTCTACGCCACTGGATATTTTGAAAAACCGTTAAAAGTATTGAATTTGGCGTTCAATTCTGAAGAGAAAATTGGCGTATCATTGCTACATTTGGAGCAGCGGTTTCGGAGATATTTGTGTTTAAAGGTTCAAAAACACCGAATCACGCAAATAGAGAGAGAAAACTTTATTCAAACATAAAGTGGGCTGCCCGTTTACTCCGGGTTGCAAAAGTACACAGCATACTGATCAATCCAATAAGAAAATATAAAATATATAAAATATATAAAATTCGAGCAAGCTTTGGTCCAATTACTTTCAACTTTTTTTTCAATTTAAAGTTTTTTGATCCCTAATTTAACTCATGAGAAATTGAAAATTGCTTGTGAAAATTCATAATTTCAGTAAGTGACCAATAAGAAACAAAGGGCCCTTGGTTCTTGTTCTTACTAAATTTCCCAACTATCAAGTAAGTGAATAGGTACCTAATGAATATCTAATTGTTGCTGAAATTATGAATTTTTACAACCAATTGCCAATTTCTCATGAGCTAAATTATGGATCAATAAACTTGAAATTGAAAAAAAAGTTGAAAGTTGATGGATCAAAGCTTGCTCGAATTTTGAAACATTTGCGTAATTCGGTGTTTTTGAACCTTTAAACACAAATATCTCCCAAACCGCTGCTCCAATTGTAGCAATGACACGCCAATTTTCTCTTCAGAATTGAACGACAAATTAAATCCTTTCAACGGCTTTCCAAAATATCCAGTGGCGTAGAAAGTAGGGAGGTAAGAGGGTTAGTACCCCCCCATATCTACGGCACTGCGTCATTCTGACAGAGTTTTTTTCAAGAAATCAATGGAGACGTGTTTGTTTACCATATGTGCAAAATTTGAGCAAAATCGGTGAAGCTGTTCAAAAGTTATCAAGAAAAAAACAATTATTTTCTGCAACTTTGAAGGCCTGTAACTTCTTTAATATGCATTTTAGATATGTACTTTTCAGGGTGAGTCGACTTCTTTTTTTATCCTTTATCAGCCTGCAAAGTTTGTCGACTAAAACCTGGACCACCCTGTAGACACCCTATTCGGATTCGCATTTGTTTGTAACAGCATCACGGACACAGTTAGGTATCCCGGGGAATAAAAAGTGAGCTTTAGGCATACGGAGTCGTTTAGAAAGGATTTTAAAAATCAGACTTTATGGACGGACAAAAGCAATATATCGGAATAAAAAACAAAGTTCCCTCTTTTATTTCATCGGATTGGAACGGAATTGACAGGTGGAAAGCGTGTGACTGACCGCGCCCGCTTTTCGTTCTATCGACCATCAACAACGCGCTTCGTTTGTTATTTTCTCTACAATAATAATAATTGCCAAGTATTGTAAGAATTGTTGTTGTGGTTGGTGTTGACCGAGACGACCAAAAGAATGATATCAAGTCGCGTGGAAAGCAATTCGCTTATTCCTTTTGCGCGCCTTGTTCTTTCTATTCTTTTATCGACAAGTTAAATGCGGCCCGGAACCTTTAAGCGAATTACGGGCGCCGTATATGGCTTTTAATGATTGTTTTTATACGGACTAATGTTTTTTCAGGACCGCTACCGTTATTTCTCCCTGTTATACCTTATACTGGTATATAGTGTGCCTGCAGATCCCGTGGTCTGATTGCTTTCAGCCCCTCTCTCGCATCCCATTTTCAATGCTTGGTAATGTGGAAATCTGAAAAGCGTTTTATTCCAAATCTTCTTTAAGCAGGCAGAGGCATTGCGGATCCCTAATGGCACGAACTTGTGAGTGTATAATATACGTCTTTGTTGTGTTATATTGGGGCAATTTTCAATCGATTGTCGTTTTTACACGTCTCCCGAGAAGTGGGCGACTTGGTGAGTGATCTTGATTTTGCATTGGTTCCTGGGCGGTGTATAGTTCCTAGTAGTCCGGATGCTAGTTGAAAGTACCTTGCATTTTCTGATGAGAAGATGCTACTCGGTGGAAATGCTCTTTGCATCGTACTCTTCCGATCCAGAAAGGTAGCCACCAGCGTCATCCATGCCAGCGGCGTATACAGGTGATACAGAAAAAAAAAAGTTTGGAATTTGTAGTGTTTTAAGTTTGTCAACCAATAGTCCAGACAATGGGTAGGTTCTACCTTGCAAAAGGTCGCGGAGAGTCGAAAATTTGCCGTCTGGTACAGTTTTGTGTCCTGATTAACATACTGAGTTTTCGAATTCGGTAAGCCGCCGCTCGGTCCTTCACATCGAAAAGTTGGTGCCGAAGGACCCGAAAAGAGCCACTTTTCACTAATCTATTTTGCATCGCCGTCTGACTTACCGCAATGGAATCACATGACTGTAGTGGAGCCCTTGATAGCATTTACTGCCAGGCCAGTGCGATTCTTCGCGGTTAAAAAGAAATAATTCCCTTGGAAAACGTCTAGTTTTTCTTGATTTTGGAAAGATTTTTACTCATGCGGAAATATCACAAACTGACTCAACTCAGGTTGATTTCGATCAGCTTCTTTCTTCTTGAGCTCGTTCTGGTCTCATAATTTTCTTAACAGCATTTGTTGACAAGGTGCATTGCAGGAAGTGTAAAATTGCCAACAGCAAATCAACAGTCATTTTTTCATTATTGCCAACGATCAGGAATTTTAATTTCCACAGAAAATGATACCTTGGGCTGTTTTCTGCTTATACAGCATGGACCGAATCCCCAAATGCCTGTAGGAATACCGAAAAATAAATTCTTTCCAGAGTGCGTGTAAATCTGCAAAGCTGCATCTGAACACCTGAAAATAGTCGTAACCAACACTACAAAACCCAAAACAATGAGTGACAGAAGAACCAGTTCAGGTTACTTATTGTTCAAATTTATGTTGTGTTGGTTACGACTATTTTCAGGTGCTTAGATGCAGTTTTGCAGATTCACGCGCGCTCAAGAAAAAATTGATTTGATTGTACTCCCACTAGTGCGGTCGGTAGAACACAAAAATGGGACATATGCTGCACTTTTGGTTCATGCAATGAAACTTGACACACAGTTCCTTGAGACCATTTCAAGTAATTTCATCCGATGAGCCAGAAAAAAAAACGATGGGGCGCTGTACAGCCCCCTTTTTTCAAAATGGCGCCCGAATTTTGAAAAAATCACCAAATCAGTCGCACAGTTGCCCGGAAAACATCATTTCAATGTATTTCAAGTATGCTGAATCGATTGACAGCAGCATTGGCTTAACCAGACCAACGTGGAGGTCGTAGAACGGTTATTTTTGACTAAAATGGTAAAAAAGAGTTTCGATTAAATCTCAAGCAAAACCAATTTATTTTCCGGGCATTTCGGGGGCGTCTTATTGTTTGGTAGTGCTCCGAAATCGATGAGGGTGACAAAAGAGTCATCACCGAATATGAATTTGTGGAATTGTTCTTCCAAGAGCCTCACTAGAGCCACCACATTGTCCCTGGAGCCCCACATCCTACCTCAAAAACGGCAAAAAATATCGAATTGTTTTTTTTTTCATTGAAATTAGCTCTCATGTTGTATGGTGGAAAGAAGTATAATTTACTTATTTTCAAGGATATAAGATCAACAGGCAGTAATTTCAACTCAATTGGATCACCAAAAAGCCTTAACGCACCGTTCTCCTTTGTTTAAGTGGTGTAAAAGAAGAGTTTCGGTCAAATCTTGACCGAAATCGAATGTACTATTTTTTCCAAGCATTTTGAGGGTACCTTGTCGCTTGGTAGCTATATTGATTGGTACAAGAGTATTTTTCAACCGACCGGAAGTAGAAACTAGCGCTCTTCTTGAAGTTTAGTGGTGGTGATAGATGTATATCTTTTTTCGTAGCACGAGCATAGGTACACAGTGTAAGTTTATGTAAAAAATGTGAACTCGAGTGTGAACTTTATAAAAAAAAGATGGACGTTATACCTAATAACCATCTACAGAATTTTCATTATATTGAACTAGAAGTATCTAGTCATCATCATCTATTAGTCCACGATAATATCATATTTCACGCATTTCTTTGTCTTCGACGACCACACTGGAATTAAGTAAAACTTCGTTAGTAAAAATCAAAAGTAACCAGACGAGGGAAAAATTGCCGAAATAATATTAAACTGACCGTGGTTGGCTTGAATTGCAGCAGTTTCCTTTGCACCCAGCACAACGTTGTGTGCAAGGTATATTTGCTCCTCTACAAGAGCACCTGCTACTTGCTTTGTAGCCTGATGTACATGAGCACTTGACAAGTTCTTCGATAGACTCCCATATGGGTGGTAAATCTGTCCATGTCGGTGTCCACACTGCTGTCGTCTGCTCCCAACCCCACTTGGAGGGAGATGGGATATCGGGGTTCACGTCACCGGCTTGCCCCCAGATTTGACCAGCCTGAAGCGCTGCCCGCAAAATGTGCTATCGCAATGCCGACTGAGTCGGTGGTAATTTGTCAAGGGTTTTTGTTTTTGTCATAAACAAATTCTTTCGTGCCTCGTTCAAGTCTCTGCTTTCATTCGCCCCGTATAGGATGGCCACAAACTTTTCTAGGACACTGAATGTAGCATGGTTAATAGAAGAGGAAGGTCTATAGAAATGACTAAAAAGGCGGCAGTACTATCTGGAAAGCTCTTCCACACTTTCACTGCCGACTTCTTTCCCTTTCTCATGAAAGATGACAGGGTGTCACAACCGGTAAATGCATGGAATCCTCGTAATGCAGTGGCCTTTTCTTCACCGAAAGTGTCATGGCAGGCAATCAGGTGTACTGGTATATACCGCTTTGTACGGCCTGTGCCAAATAGAATCCAAAGCTCAAGCAGTTCAAAAATTTAAGTTCATAAAATTAGGAAACTGAAAGGACCACAACATCGGAGTCAACAGTACAAATGAGAATCGACTGAGCGCAATGGATAGTCATATCCTTTGCGTGAGCCATAATCCTACCATCAGCCTCCTCTGTCGCAGCACAAGACAACCCCGTAAGAGATGTTCGAAAGTTTCCAGCTGATCTGATGGTCTAAAAAGAAAAGGTGTTGAAGTTCTACAGTTCGATTGATTTTGAGGTTACAAAGAAGCGTCGCAAATAATTGTATAATGGAAAAGGGAATCTGATCCAAATTAGTCACGATATGTATATAATGGAATTCTGTGAGAACGTAGGTACTCAGCATATGGAAGAGTTCCTGTTTATTTCCCGAGTTCCTTAAGAAATCCGACCAGTTGTTGGGTAGCCTCAAGGGAGCTGCCACCTATTGAATATCGGATTTTTAAAGTGACGTGAACTCAAGAAGAAGGAATGCATGAGGAGTATTTTTCAAGATCTCCCAAGAGCTCCTCTAGAATGTGAACTATGTCGGCTTTGTTATGTGGCCTATTCAGCTCTCCTTCCTTAGACAACGATGGCTTTTTGACAAAAACATAAACATTGAAATAAGCGTATAAGAACCTGTTTTAGAGTCTGCATTGTCTGCAAATTTAACAAATTCACTTCTTGTTGTCCACGTCGATTCCGAATTACTACCAAACAGTAAAAGAGGCCCAAAATGCCTGGGAAAAAATTAATTTGATTTCTGATGATACTTACCTGACCAAAGCGCGTTTTTAGACAATTTGGATCCAAAATAACGGTCCTCCGACTACCACGTTGGTCCAATCAAGTCAATATTGCTGCCAATCGATCCAGCAACCTCGAAATATATGGAAATGATACTTGTCCGGAAATTGGGCGACCAATTTGGTGATTTTCCAAAATTTGGCAGCCATTTTGAAAAAAAGGGGCTGTACAGCGCCCCCCATCGATTTTTTTTTCTGGCTCATCGGATGAAATTACTTGAAATGGTCTCACAAAACTCTATGCCAAGTTTCATGCCATGAACCAAAAGTGCAGTATCATTCAGCGTACCGACCGCACTACACGTGAATTTCGAAATTCGATCGCATGCTGAATAAACAGAAAACAGTCCAAGCTATCAATTCCTGTTAAAATTTTGCTTCATGATCGATGGAAATAATGAAAAAATGACGTTGAATTTGGTGTTGGCAATTTAACATTTCTTGCAGTGCACCTTGTCAACAAATGATGTCATGAAAACTGAGACGAAAACTAGCTTAAGAAGAAAGCAGCTGATCGAAATTCACTTGAGTCAGGTCAGCCGGTCATATTTCCGCGTGAGAAAAAATCTTTTCAAAATCAAGAAAGAACGTGATGTTTTCCGAAGGAATTATTTGTCTTCAACCGCGAAGAATGGGATTGGGGTAGCAGCAAATGCATCAATAGTTTCAACAAAGTCATAGGGTGCCATTGCGGTAGGTGAGGCGACGATAAACAGTGATTTGGTAAAAATTGGTCTCGAAATTGGTTCTTTTTTGGTCCTTCGGCACCATCTTTCCAATGTAGAGGAGCGAGCGGCGGCTTGCCGAATTCGAAAACTCAGTATGTTAATCAGAACACAAAACTGTACCAGACTGCAAATTTTCGAATCTCCGCGACCTTTTGCAAGGTGAACCCTATTTGATTGTATCGGTCGACTGTACTACAATTCTAACGAGATTTTCATGGCGAATTCAGCAGTGGAAATAGTAGTATTCCTCATTAATTCTTTATTCAGTGTATTTATATGTGTATAAAAATAGATTGGTAGAAAACCAAACAAAGGGATCATAGAAGGTCCCCATCACACTCGCTGCATTGGCTCGTTGAATCTCGATGCCTATTTTTTGTATCAAGAATTTTTTACAGCAAGTGTCTTTTGTCACACGATGAAGTCTCATATCTATAGATCATCTATAAAGCTCATCTATAAAATCAGAGGCTGATTCGCATCAGCAACCAAAGGTCTCCACGGCGAAAGGCAGAAAATATAATCTTGGGCGATCATGTCTTTATATTTTTTTTCTTTCTTGTCGTCGCTAATTCAGCAGCAGCACAGCACCCGATTTTCTCGAGGAGAGCCCTATGCCCCTATAATGATACCATTGTGTCACTGCAGGTGTAATCCCATACCAAAACATTCCCATGGCGCCAGGGAACCAGGGTCATGCCATATGGTCGTTTGCCATCATCACCAGCAAGGCCGCTTGGCTCCAAGCAAGCAGGGATTTCGGCAAAAATCAAAGCTTTTTCAATTATATCGTTGATTTTTCGATGACGATAATATCGACCACTACTTTTCAAGCAATGCAACTCATGATGTCCCAGCTTATTGACTTTTATAGGACGATAAATTACTGTAAGTAAGGAAATGCCGGAAGAGCATCTAGTTACTCAAAACAGTAAGTGAAACAATGATTAAAATCAACGTCTGGTTTCATTAACGATTAACTTCACCACTTAATGAAACAATCCAACTAACATTCTTGAAAGCAAGTGTGAGGCGGTGGTTTGGTCATGGTCATCTGGTTCTGAAAAGACACAAATAGGTGTGAGCATAACGCTACTCTCATGAATTGACCTCTGGTCAATTCAGTGTTGGATTCAACTTCGACTCAGTCTTGAATCAATATGACTCTAAAACAATTACACTCAGCTTTACTCAATACGTGACTTGGCCCAGCCATAGTCAGTAAACACCGTGATAAAGAGAAGTGCAATGTACCGCCAACAGTGCAATGATACCTATTCCTGGAGACTACATACAAGGCTCCTGATCCAGCCACACAGAACCACTCTAATACCGATTGTGCAATGGGATCACCAGCGAGACCCATGCCGCGTACTAGCGCAGACAACCCCAACCGTCTACTCTGTATAAGCAGTGCTGAGGTTCTCATGTTTGATTATTTACATAAGCATAATCGATTACAGTAAATAAGTAGGTATATGCTCTGTGAGAAGACTCACCGTTTGGATGCTGACAGCTTTGTAATTTGTAACAAAGGGAAACGCACCTTGTCAGCAGTAACTATGCAGAATCTTACACACAAAAGGTAAACACAACCAACTGTTGTGGTCAATTGTTATAAAACGAATAGGTGTCCTACACTATGACAAACTGACAAACAAAGACAAACTGATGTGGTTCACACATTTTACTCCAAGACGAAGACCAATTATAACACGAAAAGCTTTGTTGTCTAGGAGGGTGTTGCCATCATCCAGGTACCAAATAATAATTTCAGATTTCAGTGTTTTGATGACAGGATGAATGCATAAGCTGAAGATTAAAGGTCCACTCGGGTCTCCTTGTTGGACTCCATTTTCGGATATAATCACCTGAGAACTATACAATTATTAAATGAATAAAGTTTATTGCTATACAGGGTGTAACCGATCGACCGTTAAAAAAGTATATCACGTTGTTGGGAAGTGATATACCTATAAGTGACAGAAAAATGTTACAAAAAATTGTGGCTTCTCCTGACTGAGAGATTACCATTAAAAGAAGTGGAGCATTGGCAACTCTGCAGAGCCACAAAAAAGGTGAATTCGTAAATCGTATTTCTATGGAAAAGGAATTATTTCATTTATTTATACTCTACAATGACCTCAGCCTAAGGTATTTTAAACCTTCGTGTGTCCATGATACAAAAATTTTGGCAGAAACGTTACAACTGCACCTGGCCGCTGGAAGCCCTGAAACCATCATCCCGCCTAAGCAGCTTCTGATGGCACCATCTATTCTCCTCTACAACTTGTAACCATAATATCAGAATGATTTACATTGCTGCTTTCGACGCTTTTTTTAATAAATTGATTTTCACAGGCAAATTTTGAAAACTGCCACACCCAGAAAATGACTGACTCTGGCTACGTTTACACCGGTGGACTAAAACTGGACTGATCCAAGCACTGACCCAAATTGCACCTAAAGTAATTCTTCTCTTTCAGCGTTTCCACTGGCAGACTCACGCGGCCGACCTATTTCAAAATATGAACTTAAATTAAATGAATATGAAAACTAAATTTACTTCAGTCCACGGCCTTCCGGAGACCTGACCCAAGCTACTTGGTCCTAATTTGGTCCTTGTCTACGATCGTTTACACCATGTGGACTAAATTTATTTGGGTCGAATTTAGTGCTTAGGTCGCGGACCAAAGCCACGGTGTAAACATAGCCATTATTGTAGTCGGCATTATTCAAGAATGTTTTTTCCTAGCCACACATGCAAAGTGTTGTGGTTGCTGTGGAGGCAAAAAGGTTCACGATGCTGTGTTGCAACGTAATCCACAGGTAATATTAGTAGAATTTCAAAGCGCGAATAAAAATAACTGGTAAGGCAAAACCAGAAATCCATAACCTCAGAGGCTGCGCGCTGCGCAGTAGCTCAACGCAGTTTTCAATAGTTTTACTTTCCACGTATCTTTTCTATTAAAGAAGATATTTGAAGTGTTAGTCGCGAACTTCTCATTACCATTACAAGAAAAGTACTGGAAGCAAAATAGAAATAATACGTGTTGGACAGGGAGCTAGTGCCTCAAAACTTACGTCATAAGGTACATGATTTTAACCCTGTAGGTACAATCTGCGTTGATAAGCACATTGTCGCAGAAAAATTGCTTTGTCTTACATTTCAGACCGGGGGCTTTAGGCTGGTATGCGCCTGTCAATTTTCGAAAAAATTGCCAAAAATTTACGTCATTAGGTGCATGAATGAAACCAACTGGATTTTGTGTGGCAACATCCCCTTGATCGAAAATATGGTCGTAAGATGAAATTTTTGGGGGCTTTCGGTCCATAAGACAAGTTTGAAATTTTCAAAAAAGGACCAAAATGTATCAATTTTTTCACAGGCGTTTTGTTGACTCATCCACCAAGTGTGATGTATATATATATTTGTAATCAGAATGAAAAACGGAATCGATTTCCATTTTAAAATACAGGGTGTACGATTTGAGAAAAAAATTTCGATGTTGCACCCTGTAAGCGATGTACCATTAAAAATTTTTGTGGATAGATTCGAAACCTGCGTAAAAAAATCATGTGAGAATCGTTTTTCATTCTTAAAATTATGCCAAAGCACAGTGGGCCAATAGCTCAGTTTAGCGTGGCGAAATATCCGGCATTTCTGGGTGTTCGGGGGTCTAGGTTCGAATCCCACCTAGGATAATTTAATTTTATTTTTTTTCTGGAAGATTTTTTTGGAAGTATTGTTATTTATTCTTAAAGTACTCATCATAACTCATGCACCTTTCAGATTTCACTCGATTATCATGAAGAAATAAAAAAATATAGCAAGAATAATGAGTGACGCAACTTTTCTTAAAAAATTCATTTTTCCCAAAACCGCATATAGATGCAAATAGGAATGGCAACCTTAAAAAGAAGAACCTTTCTCCTATATAAAGTGGCTGTTCACTTTGTGTTTCTTTTTGTTTTTCATGTGATTTATTTATTTTTCCAAAGTTGTGGTTCCAATCTCAGTCCCTGCAACTTTTTTCTTTTTTTTTTCTTTTGAAGGTAATTGAGAAGATATTTCAACTTATTCTCAAAGCAATCATCATAGTCCATGAACTTTCTTAGTTTCACTCGATTATCAATGATCATAAAAAAAAATACAGCAACTTGAACAAATACAACAATGCATTGAAACACAACTTTGAAAAAATAAACAAATCACATGAAAAACAAGAAGAAACACAAAGTGAACAGCCACTTTATATAGAAATAAGGTTCTTCTTTCTAATGATGCCACTCTCATTTGCATCTACTTGCGGTTTTGGAAAAATGAATTTAAAAAAAAAAATTGCATTACTCATTATTCTTGCTATACTTTTTAATTTTTCATGATAAAACCATGATTCAAAACCGCAAGTAGATGCGAATGAGAATAGCATCAATAAAAAGAAGAACCTTTCTTCTATATTAAGTGGCTGTTCACTTTGTGTTTCTTTTTGTTTTTTATGTGATTTATTCATTTTTTCAAAGTTGTGTTTCAATGCATTGTTGTATTTGTTCAAGTTGCTGTATTTTCTTATGATCATTGATAATCGAGTGAAACTAGGGAAGTCTATGGACTATGATAATTGCTTTGAGAAGAAGTCGAAATAACTCTTCAGTTACCTTCAAAAGAAAAGAAAACGAAAAAAGTTGCAGGGACTAAGATTAGAACCACAACTTTGGAAAAAAAATAAATCACATGAAAAACAAAAAGAAACACAAAGTGAACAGCCACTTTATATAGAAGAAAGGTTCTTCTTTCTAATGTTGCCATTCCCATTTGCATCTACTTGCGGTTTTGGGAAAAATGAATTTTTTAAAAAAAGTTGCATCACTCATTATTCTTGCTATATTTTTCTAACTCTTCATGATAATCGAGTGAAATCTGAGAAGTGCATGAGTTATGATGAGTACTTTAAGAATAAATAACAATACTTCCAAAAAAATCTTCCAGAAAAAAAATAAAATTAAATTATCCTAGGTGGGATTCGAACCTAGACCCCCGAACACCCAGAAATGCCGGATATTTCGCCACGCTAAACTGAGCTATCGGCCCACTGTGCAAAGGAGAGAAGATGATTCCAGAAGAATCTGGAAGAGATTATGCCAGGAGGAGGTAAATTTTGGCCTTTTTTGAAAATTTCAAACTTGTCTTATGGACCGAGAGCCTCCCAAAAATTTTGTCTTATGACCCGATTTTTGATTAAAAGGATGTTCCCACACAAAAGCCTGTTGGTTCCATTCATGTACCTTATGACATAAGTTTTTGACATTTTTCAAAAATTGACAAACCTATACCAGCCTAAAGCCCCCGGTCTGACATGTAAGACAAAGAAATTTTAACCAACCTTATCAACGCACATTAGACCTACAGGGTTAAAATGTACCTTGTACATGTACCTTATGACATAAGTTTTGAGGCATCATGTATATTGGGCAGTCGAAAAGAAGGTGAGCGCAGGACTCAAGTTTTCTGAAGTTGCAAATGCCGCATGGTTCATTTGTGTCTACTTTGAACGGAATGCCCTTGATATACAGTTGAATTATAAAGTGGTAAGCTATTCTTGGCTGGGTGTGGAATCTCTTCAGGTACAGAGGCATCTCCCCTCCCTCCCCCACAAAGACAGTAACCATTCTGCATGCCATTCAGGAATTTATAATAATAATAATATTAAAGAATTTATTGTGTAAAAGGTACACAAAAGGTGAGATTCAGCTCAACGGCTGATCTTCCGTCTCACCGAAAATTATGTAAAACATAAAATACAAAAACAGAAAACTCATTATATGCAACAAAATTCTGAAGCAACGTACAATTACAAAAAAGCGTTGTGGTCGGAGTTGAGAAACTCGTCCCACGAGTAGTAAGCCTCCTTGATCAACAGTTTCTTGACATGGCTTTTGAATGACAATAAAAGTAACTCTCTGACTTCATCTGGGATTTTATTGAAGAATCTAATGGCATGATAATTACTGGCCATCCGAGACCGGGTAAGCCGCAGAGGAGCAGGACGCAAAAGCTGCTTATTCCTTGTATCGTGCACATGGATATCCGAATTCGCGGAGTACTCCGATAAGTTGTTTTTGACGTGGACCAAGCACTGGAAAATATAAAGGCAAGGCAGGGTCATGATTTTCAGTCTGACAAAATGTGGCCGACAATCGTCTCTGTAGCCAATACCCGCAACAACACGAAGAGCTCTTCTTTGTAAACGGAAAATATAGGATCTCACCGACGAGTGGCCCCATACAACTAACGCATGCGACAAGTGTGTCTCAATGACAGAAAAATAAGCGTTACGCAATACAGAGCCCGACACACAGTTTGAGATACTACGCAGCAAGTAAATCTGTCTTGACAACTTGGTCCCCAAAACATCACCATATTTGTCCCACAACAGTCTGGAGTCTATGTGCAGTCCCAGAAACTTAGCCGATCCCTCCAGGTCCACATCACCGACTCCATTCAAAGTAAACAAATCACTAGCAGATTTGTCATTATTAAGGCTCAGCCTATTCGAAGCAAACCAACGTGTAGCTAGCCCTCGCAAACTGGCGTCAAGACCGACAGCATCCTCAAGTCCTGGAGCCGAACTGCATAAACTGTGTCATCAGCGAACAACCTGATAGCCCCATCGGCATGTTTGAAAAGTAAGTCATTGATATAAATCAGAAACAGTGTCGGTCCAAGCACGGAACCTTGGGGAACTCCATGATCAACCGGGAGCGGAGAAGACATGGTGGAACCATGGCAAACCGATTGAGATCGTCAGGCAAAATTAGACGAGATCATTCTACAAGCTGTGGGGTGAACATTATAGAAGTAAAGTTTGCGGAGTAAGACGGAATGAGAGACGCAGTCGAAAGCCTTGCCGACATCGAGAAACGTAGATACACCACAGTCTCCCTCCTCAAAGCCATCAACCAACCTCCTAAATAGTCCAACAACGCCTGGGATGTAGATCTGCCCCGCCTGAAACCAAACTGCTTCTCTGAAAACAAACGGTTGGTCTCAAAGTGAGCAACGAGCTGACCATTCATCACCCTTTCAAGGATTTTAGAAAAGACCGGCAACATAGATATGGTAGTGGGGTCGGTACACAATCAAAAACGGTACTATGCGGCATTTAATGATACAGGAAATTCTTTTTGCATGAGTGTTCTACAAGGTCTATCGAACGATATTAGAAGGAGAAGCACAAAAGCTTCTCCCTAGGGGGGCCGCAGGGGTCCCTGTCAAGTTGACGGTCCCAGAAATCCTACCAAACCTTCTTTCAATTCCGTTGTATCACTCAAATGGGGATATTGTGACTCAATTGTGAATCTCGATGGCATTGGTCGCCATGCCTCTTCCATCCTTCATGCTTGAAAAAATAATTTCTTCGGGAGGTCAGAGAAATCAATTTTTATTTTTTTAAACATACAAAAGGATGCGAAGTTGGCATGTTTTGTGTCCTAACTTGTTATTTGGCATTTCCAAAATCCTATTATGAAGTCAATTTTTCAAATTCTCAATTTTGGGTTGATTGGTAGGCTAAGAAGTAGGTATTTTTCAACATCCAGTTCAGACGTACTTTTTCCAGTGTCCAACTGGTTGTTATTGAAATCATTATAAGGGGTGAATACACTGAACTATTTTCTAAACATTATGTCGAGAAAATCAATTTTAAACCGCGCTAAAAGAGTACACAAATTATTTTTCTTACGGTCCGGTCGGTCGAATTGCGGTGCCTATTATGCCCGTCGTCAGGGAGAACGCTGAACATCGTTAGCCTGAACTGGTATGAAAACAGCCTAAACAAATTCAAAACTGTCTAAATCTCTGAGTGCTGACTCAGAATTGAATGTCGAACCACATAATGAGTGTTTCAGGTAGTTTTGAATTCGTTTAGGCTGTTTTCATACTAGTTTAGTCTAGCGATGCTCACCGTACTCCCTGAGGGGCGTAGGTAGTAGGCATCGCAATTCGACCGACCGAAAGAAAAATAATTTGTGTACTCTCCAAAAGCAGTTTAGGATTGATTTCCTCGACATAATGTTTAGAAAACAGTTCAGTCTATTCACCCCTGCGATTATTTCAATAACATCCAGTTGGACATCGGAAAAAGTACGTCTGAACTGGATGTTGAAAAATACCTAATTCTTAGCCTACCAATCAGCCCAAAATTGAGAATTTGAAAAAATTTACTTAATATTAGGATTTTGGGAATGCCATATAACAGGTTAGGACACAAAACATGCCACCTTTGCGTCCTCTTGTATAGATAAAAAAATAAAAAGTAATTTCTCTTACCTTCCGAAGAAATTATTTTTCCAAGGATGAAGGATGGGAGACACATGGCGACCAATGCCATCGAGATTCACAATGGAGTCACACCATCCCCATTTGAGTGATACAACAAAATTGAAAGATGGTTTGGTAGGAGTTCTTGGACCGTCAACTTGACAGGGCCCCCTGCGGCGGCCCCCCTTTAGGGGAAGCTTTTGTGCTTCCCTTTCTAATATCGTTCGTTGGGCCTTGTAGAACACTCATGCGGAAGGAATTTTCTGTATCATCAAATGCCGTATAGGAATGGCTACCAACCCCACTATGGGTCGATAGTTACCCGGATCATTGACATCACCCTTGTTCTTGAAAACGGGTATTATTAAAGCTCTTTTCAAACAGTCTGGAAAAGTATGGGATGTTATGCATGAATTGATCAGCTTGGTCAATGGGACTATGACAAGATCAGCAATACCCTTGAGGAGTTGAACACTCAGCCCAAAGACATCTCTGGACCTGCTATTCTTCAAACTGAAGACAATATCTCGAACCGAGCCACAAGATACCTCCCCAAACCTAAAATATCTCATCCGACGCAATGTCGAGTTCAAACGTTTGTTGTCTGCCATCATATGAACAGGATCGGTCGATGTTGGAGGCAACTTCTTGAGTAATTCATCAGCTATACCAGTGAAATAGGAATTGAGTTCGTCGGGAGACAAACTCAGAGCATCGTTTGTGCGAAATACATTGGCTCCACGGTTCATGCTAATAATCTGCCACATTGCTTTGGTCTTGTTACTCTTGGAATTGATGTAGTTGCTGTTTGAATCTATCTTGGCACGCCTGAGAGCATCCCGGTAACGATTCCTGGAAACATTACGCAGCCTGAGCACATCAGGATCGGATATCTTGATATAAAGGTTGTTATACTTTGTATGGTCTTTTTTCATAACTTTCAGAGACTGTGAGTACCATTCAACATTAATGTCTGTTCTGGCACCATGAACCCTCATCACCTTCTCAGGAAATGCAATAAGAGACTGATTTCGAATAGTCTCCAGAAAAGCAGAAAACCTGTAGCCTACATCGCACCCAGCATCACCTACAAAACTCCAGTCGGTCTCGCTTATGGAATGGAAGAAAGTCATTTTACCAGACTGGGTGATAGGACGCACCATTCTGCAAACTGGGACCGACGCAGCAGACCTCCTGAAGCTATATGAAATCATCTGCATGTGGTGGTCGGATATATGCGACGGAATAACCTCAGGGCCGAGCTCGTCAGCAGGACAGTCAGTAAAAATGCCATCAATGATAGTTCGAGAAGTAGCAGTTACCCTAGTAAATTCGTTAATACAATTTCTATTGCCGGCTCTTGCGAGATTGAAACAGGAGAATTCTGTCTCAATCCGAGTCATGGTCTAGTTCTTGTATTTTGCTCAGGATTGATGCAATTTTCTCATTTGTAATTTTTTTGGGGTTTGTCGATCTTAAGATCTATATCAACTATAGGAAGAAAGCATATTGCAAAAATGCGTATACCAGTTGAATTGCTCAAGCATATTATCATTCTTGTTCGAATGAATGAGTCTATACAACGCTCAAGAATTTTTCGCAGATAGCATACGACCTCCTTCACTCACTTTTTCAACTAACTACTTGAGCCCTAACAGTTTATTATACAGGGTGGTCCATCCTAGCGTAATTATCCCATAGCGGTCTTACCCTTCAAGATAGAGAAAAAGATGTAAGGAAGAAGTTATATGGTTTGATAAGACCTATAACCTAAAATTATTTTCAGCTATACAGGGTGTCCCATTTTGACAGGATCAACAAAACGTCAATTTTTTTAAATGGAACACCCTATATTTTTTTGCATTTTCGGATTCAGCTTCTTCAACTGTCTTATGCCTGTATTTTTGTTTTTGAATTGTGTGGCAGTGCTACCAACTAAAAATTAAAAACTGAAAAAAATCGCATTTCCACAGTTATCTTGAAAAAATCGTAGCGGCCTTGCTTTTCAAAACTAAGAGATGAAACTTGACATGATGATAGTCAAGTCACAGACCAATATACCAATGTCAGAAATTTGCGATTTCTTGATACAGGGCGTTCACAAAAAAAAAAATCAAACTTTATAATTTTCTAAGTCTCATAACTCATTTTTTTCAAATAGCATGCCCCTCATTTTATAACGTTATCTGATAGCTTTTTTTATCCTCTATGCATTTTTTTCGAGATAATCGGAAATGTTCACAAAATTTGTGATTTTTTTATTTTTTTCCACAACTTGAGTTGGCCGTGATGAATGACAGACAAGCCAAATAGTACGCAACGCTCAATTAGTCAGTCTGAATATTGTCGAACAAAAGAAAATGGCTTTAACGCAGAAAAAAACAAATTGGGATCCTGGATATCGGGATCATTACCAGAATATCATATCAATCATTTTCTTTCGCGTAAAGTCATTTTTCTTTGTTCGACAATATCCAGACTGACTAACTGAGAGTTGCGTACTATTTGGCTTGTCTGTCATTCATCACGGCCAACTCAATTTGTGAAAAAAAAATAAAAAAATTACAAATTTTGTGAAAATTTCCGATTATCTCGAAAAAAATGAAGTTTAAGGGTAGGGTATCCCGAGTAAAAATGAAAGAGGATAAAAAAAGCTATCAGATAACGTTATAAAATTAGGGGCATGCTATTTGAAAAAAATGAGTTATGAGACTTTGAAAATTATAAAGTTTGATTTTTTTTGTATCAAGAAATCGCAATTTTTTGATATTGGGATATTGGTCTTTGACTTGACTATCACCATGTCAAGTTTTATCTCTTAGTTTTGAAAAGCAAGGCCGCTACGATTTTTTCAAGATAACTGTGGAAATGCGATTATTTTCAGTTTTCAATTTTTAGTTGGTAGCACTGTCACACAATTGGAAAACAAAAATACAGGTTTAAGACAGTTCAAAAAGCTAAATCCGAAAATGCAAAAAAAATAGGGTGTCCCAATTGAAAAAATTGACGTTTTGTTGATCCCGTCAAAATGGGACACCCTGTATAGCTGGAAATAATTTTAGGTTATAGGTCTCATCAAACCATATAACTTCTTTCTCACATCTTTTTCTCTATCTTGAACACCAAGACCGCTATGGGATAATTACGCTAGAATGGACCACCCTGTAGGTACACATTTCTTGAATCGTCGCGTCGCCGTCGCGTCCTCAAGTATCAAGGTAATCAATTAGGTTATACAATCAGCTTCTTATACTTTCTCATTCCACGAATAGGCAACCTCTGTTAACTTCAGGTAAATGCCGCAACAAATTAACCCATTAAGACCGAGATTAAAAATTTTGATGAAAATAGGGTTTTTTCACCAAAACATGTCAATACTATTACATATACAAAGAAAATAAGTATTTCCCATGTTTTTTAGCAAAAAAAACTGCCCAAATGACATGGCTCCATATGGAGCCACTAGGCGCTACCCGGGTAGTTTCACAATGATGCGTGATCCATGCAAAGAATAGATAAAAATGTATCAAATTGTGAAATATATTAGGTAATACATATCATTTCGTGAAAAAATGGTATAACAAATATTCAAAATCCATATTTTCATCATAAATTTTGATAATATCTTCATATCTGATGTTTGCCTTTGGATTCTTTCCCTGATATACCTCAAAGTTTATTAGAAATCAGAATGTGTATTCAGGCTCCAGACTTTGAAACCAAACCGTACTGGCTTGCCACGTATAAATTGTTTGCACCCGTGGCGGCCAAAAGGTCTTATCATAGACTCATCATATGAAAGATTTTGTCTGGCACAAAATGTTCGAAGAACTTTTTTTCCAACATGTCTGCTATCGGTCGCAATTTCTACATCTTAGCGCGTTCATCCACAAAGTAGTTATTGGCAAAATGTATAAAGCGAAAAATTTGGGAAAACCGGTCATTTTTCATGGCACTAGATACTGGCTCGTTCTTCATATCTTTTGCGTTCTCCCAATAATTTCTTTTGGACGGCAAAATGTTATATCCATTCAGAATCAGTATGGCAAAGAAAGTCTTCAGTTCTTGAACGGTTACTGGCGGATCTGGAAAATTTTTGAATTGTGCGTAATTTGCCGTTTCATTCCTTATTTTTTCAAATAAATCATTTGAAACAAAATGATTGAAAATAATAATATTTCTACGCAGGTCAAATTTTTGTATTGTGAGTAATCTGGGCTTGGAAAATGTACAACTGGAAGCACCAAATCTGCTGAATCCAAAAATGAATAATTTCGGGATTTGATAATCACTACTAATTGTCTTCTCATATTTTCAGGCTCTTCAGCGACTTCTGCAGGTAACTGATCTTCCTCAGTACCTCAGTTATATCTTGAGTACCTCCTATACGCACATTATCCGATCCGTCAGAACAATTTCGGCATTTGCAGCAAGCTGTTTCCCGCTCAAATTATCAACAAGTCCAGGTCCTTCTTCATCTGCTGAATCCTCGTCCGTCATAACATGACTTTCTGGAGGCTCTATGGATACATCCAACACTTCTCTATTATGATTATCATCGTCGTGCGCACGATCAATGGCTTCCTGAAGAGTTATTCCACTGAATTATAATTTATTATGTTTAGAACTCGGCAACACAAGTTATACCGATAACAGCCTAGTGGCTCCATATGGGCTCAGCTATGTTTACGGTCAAAAAACAAAAACATGAAAAGCACTTTGCATCCACAAAACATTTCATAGGCTTGAATGATAATATAAGAATGCAAAATATTATTTATAGAACAACTGTGACATGAATAACATCAATAATGATATTTATATCAAAGTGAGGTTCATCGTTTCCCGGCGAAAAATTCAACACGTATTTTCAGAGCGCTAGCAAGGAAAAAGTAACATCGATCAAGGTATTTTTTTTTGCGAGTGTATATCATCATTATCCATTCTAAACGGTGCAGGTACACTTTTTTTGAAATATGAAGGTTTTTACCAAAATATCAGTCATAATTTCTATCAAGAAATGGTGGCTCCATATGGGCTCGTTAGGCTTTAATGGGTTAATTAGTCTCAAGAGAACAAACTTACTACTGGTGAAATTCGCCTGTAGGGCATTCGTCAATAATAACAATTCTTTTGTACTTGATAATCCAACCAACTTGGAAATTTGAATAACTGCAGTTGCACGCTCAAACAGACGACCACCGGCCAAGCGGTCTCAAAAGCGGAAGAAGTGATTTAATTCAAATAAGTTGCATGAATATAGTATGTTGGGCTATCTACACATACAGGTGCATACGCTAAAGATTAGGGGGGTTTCACAACTATCGCGATCAGCCGAAAAGCGGAAACATGAGGTGACATGAAGAAAGATGCTAACTCCTACAATGCCTGGTGGAATAATAGGCCATCCACAATGATGCTAATGTTAACGTGATGTTATCGGCAATGGTAATGTTAGCATTCAAAGCAATGAGTTTCAAATGGTGACGTTCACAATCATGTTAGTGGCAATGGTAAGCATTTACCATTGAAACTCGTTGCTTTGAAATGCTAAGATTACCATTGCCGATTACATTACGTTAACATTAACATCATTGTGGATGGCCTATAACAGGAGCAGGCTCTAGTGGAATGGATTTCGCAGGACCTAGCGGAATGCATTTGTCATCAGCTGGCAGGATGGCCGGAGTGATGATGATGCTACAAATTCTGAGGTCCAGATTTTCCTCAGGACCAAGACCATACTGTTTACAATTTCATTTCAACCTCGTGAAATTAAATTTCATTCTGTCAAGCTCTTCGAAAAAACCCACATCCAGCCCCTTATTGTACTTTATACTTTTTCCGGTAATGGATATGACACTGGAGGACACAATTTCATGTTTTAGCACTGATGTTTCACGCTTCATCGACAAAAAACCAAATTGCACCCATCCCTGAAAGCCCCAAATTGAAGTTTCACTTAAAATTTTTTGTCCAGATCAAGATTATTCGTAGTCCAGGAATTTTAGAAAAAATAGCGAACAAAAATGAAAGCGAGCCGGATTTTTGTATATAAGCTCAGTTGAGCATGTAGTTTAACATAGTAAAAGTCCTCAAGAATCCGGTGTGAGCTTCGGCCGTTGTGGCCTCGAGAAGAACTTGAGGATCAGTTTTTCGCGTATATCTCGTGAACAATGGCACTTAGAAAGAAAGTGTTTAAGAAAAATTGTTGAAAATTTTATTGTCTATAAGAAAGGTCCTTACACATTCCATCGTCAGTCCACTCCTTCTACGTCAAAACACAAGAAAATTAAAATAATCCAGATGCTCGATGCTGAAGACTGCATGGACCTTGAGTTTTATGATGGCGGGGTGCCACTTGGTGGAGGTGTTGTTCGATCTATGCTGTTTTAACTGAAACTATTTGCCATCAATACCAACTATGCCGGCGGCATATACAGGGTGGATTAAAAATAAAAAGTTGAACAAATGTACCTCAAGAAGCAAAATAGGTGAAGACATATAAATCGACAAAAAGATTTCTTACTTCATGGTCATGAAGTCGTCACAAATTTGGATCAAATATGTTGAGCCGTTTCTTACATATCTTCAGAAGACTGAAGTCGTTACGAAAAAAAACTAGTTTTCCGTATATCAGTAATTCTTCAGATATTGAATCGAGACTTGGTGTTTCGAATCGAAACAATGATAAATAACATTTAAAATCAAATAATAGTGAAAAACACTCTCTAGGCCAACTACTTCTAGAAAAAACACAGTCAACTGTTTTTCTGATGAGTGGACGAAAACATTATTTTTTTCGGTAATAACTTCAGTTTTTTGAAGATATTTCAAGAACGGCTCAAGATATCTGATTCAAGTTTACGATGACTCAATGACCATGAAATCAGAATTATTTATGGCGATTTACATGTCTTCACCTATTTTGGTTCTTGAGGTACAAATGTTCAACTTTTCATTTTTATTTCACCCTGTATATGCCGCCGGCATAGTTCGTATTGATGGCTTCAAGTTTCAATCAAGAAATAGTGGACCCACCAACAACTCTACGAGGTAGCACTCCGCCATCATAAAACTCAAGGTTCATACAGTCTTCAGCATCGAGCACCTGGATTATTTTAATTTTCTTGTGTTTTGACAAAGAAGGAGTGGACTGACGATGAAATGTGTAAGGACCTTTTTTATAGACAATAAAATTTTCAACAATTTCTTCCCGAGCACTTTCTTCCTAAGTGCCATCGTTCACGAGATATACGCGAAAAACTGATCCTCAAGTTCTTCTCGAGGCCACAACGGCCGAAGCTCACAGCGGATTCTTGAGGACTTTTACTATGTTAAACTACATGCTTAACTGAGCTTATATACAAAAATCCGGCTCGCTTTCATTTTTGTTCGCTATTTGCGATTTTAACAGCTAAAATTCCTGGACTATCGCGATTTTAACTACCGATGGTGCGCTGTCGTCGCAGGAAACAAAATGGAGGACTACAAGTAACTTTTGTCGGTGTCAGTGTCGTCAGTGACAGTGCTGTCTCATCAGAATTCAGATATTTGTCACCGACCACGCACTCCGTAATATCCTTTGTAATTGTGAATTTAAAAGAGTCTGTGCGTTTCTTTGGTGGGTATTTCGAATGTTGATGCCAGCATTTACACGTATGGATTCCTCTAACAGAATTTCAAGGCGCGCTGACTCTGGCCTAAGGCTGAAAACAGTTGAGGCAGGTTGCCAGTTTCCAGTACCCAGTGCTGATAATCTTCTCTTGGACAAACAGTGAGCGCCCGCACTTTGACCAGGACCCCGCCGAGACTTCGTCGGCCCAGACAGGCAACCTGCCTTCGTTGTGTTTTCTTCTCAGCCTAACGGGCCGTGGTATTTGGGAGAGGACTACTGATGTTATTAGAAATTAGAACTAGCTAGCGAGACTTACCTGTCGACAAATTATCGCTAGGTTTAAAAGGTAGCGAACAAGCCCTCATGCTTGTTATTGCTGGCTTTCTGATGCTCAGAACAGTTCTTCATGCCCTTTCACGGCACATGGTTTGCGAAACCACGCCGAAATCGTTTATGATTGTGATGATATGCACTTGTGATGCGTCTTTCCTAGGTAATTGATAAAAATGACAGGCCTACCTGGCTTTTTCTTGATTTACCTACTACTAAAGACAGTGCACGTGGTGTATAAGTCCTTCTTTCGGCCGTTTCTGAATCACGCGAAGTCAATGAGACAACGCGCAGACAGCAGCAGGGATGACAGCAGTGGACAGCAGAACAAATTCAAAAATGTCAGATGGACGTTAGAGCTTTCTAGATCAGAGCCGATTTACTCATAGTTTTAGTCCGCACAAACGGCACCAGAGCGCGTCCAGATTTTTGAAATCGCGAATACTAACAGAGATTCCTGAAGTGAGCTGGCGCACATAGTGAAAGCAATTTTGAAATGGATCACAATGATAACAAGATATGTAGCGGGTCAAACTTCCTACGACGTTTTGGCTGTTGAGCAGTTCATAAAACAGCACGGATATCGACGGGGCCAAGGCATACTTACTTTGAGAAGATTTTTTTAATCACTCTCCACTTTCAAAGGGCTTGATGAAAAGAAGGTCCACGCGCAAGGACTCCCTGATGCTTTTTTAGACCGCTTCAACTTGTTCGAAATTCCCAGAACTGTGTGGAACCTTTCTGGACGGTGAATTGCAAAGCGCGGTGTGTGGACGTGCCTCCATTGTCCAGTGGCGGAGAAATCGAGGTGGAAGGGTGCGTAAACGCAGAAAGGGCCAAAGCGTTTTGGAAGTCTCTTCGGCATGAAGGAAAAGGATTGTGTGCGTAAACAATGTTGTCTCGGGGGCTCTGGGGGGCCCTCGAAACGCCAATCAATGATATAGGGGGCAGTGCGCGCGCGCGTCGCACCTGGAACCCCAACGTCGCGACGGCCCATTCTACTCGCGATTTCGTCTCGGTCGGCCGTGATAATGTGAACTGTTGATCCTCCTCCGCTCTCACACGACGTCACGATATACATGACTTTATCCTTTACGACGGCATGGTGTAAAGGTAAGCGCACCGATCTGTGTTTTGTTGTACCCACCGCGGATCACAAATCCGGAAATTTTTCCATGTTTTCCACATTTATTTAGGTTTTTACCGCCAAAATTTCGAGCGAAAAAACAATACCATATTTTATGCTTCCGAGTGAAAAGAAAAACGCAAATGATAGGTGTTAAAAAAATTAATATTCTCGGCTCAGAGCAAATTCCTACTTGTTGAACGCCATCATAAATTCGTGAGGATGATAACTCCGCAGAGTTAGTCATAAAAGCGTTTATTATTTCGATGAGTTAATAACGCCATAGTGCTCAGAACACAAGAAGTTTGTCAGGCTCGAACAATAATAGTATATTATATACCAAGGTTGAGAAAGTATTATTATAGCTGAAGCGCCAGTTTAGATCCCGAAGCGCAGCTGAGGGATATAAGGCGCTGAAGCTATAATAATTTTCTCGACCGTGGTTTATATAGTATTTTTTTTACTACTAGAAAATCGCCTTCCTAGTTCAGGAACAGGTTAATAATGATGTACTTCACGGCTAGTAGTGAAAAAAACTTGTTTTACAACAACAGTATATGTTTGATTACGCATAAAGCTCCCTGTTGGCACAACTTGTTAAATTCAGAAACTTGTCATGTTTACGTCTTGAAGGGCAAGGGCGTGTAAAAAATGATTTCGTAATAAGCATGCAAGCGAACACGTAATTTGTATGTGGGATGGAGGGACAAGGAAAATTGTCAACAATTTTCCGACTCTGTATGGCAATTCTTTTAGGTATTTTCCTTTTTCCTTTTCACTTCAGGAACAAGTACCTGCGGCATATATGAATGAAAATGACCAGAACGCAATAATTTCAGAGCGCAACTTTCTTATTGTTTATACCAAATGATTTGAAAAAGGAGTAGGTACTTACACCAACACAGCCTGATTTATATTTTTGTTGGAAAAAAAACGATATCAATTCTATATAGCAAACGAAACTGAAACCATACAAGCATTAAAATGTACAGTGTACAGGTGTAATTGTTCATCGTGTTATTATATCAGTTTAAAAGCAATGGTCCTCTAAAATTGAAAAAAATCCCAATAAATTCTATATTCTAGTAACTGATAATATTTGCCAAAGAAATCATATTATCACATATCAGAAAATGATCCATTTCACAGCTGTGGCTGGCGTTGTTGTTCAATCAATAAGAATTGAGAGTCTTCACCAAGATGTGTTTATTTCCATCGAGCTCTGAGAGTACAACCCGAATGATCGTAAGCGCATACAAAAAATTAATAATTGAACCGATGGTCAAGTGATGAACCTGCATGAACGTGGAGAGAAGATGGAGAGTTTATCTCAACAGTTGTTGCTAATATTATGAATTTTATAAAAAGCAGCTGAAAAATCGCTATAACTAGTCTTCAGACTTTCGATCTTCATATTACGGGGTGTTTATAAGAAACTGTGATCGCGGCAGGCATGGGTCAGGCCGAAAAACGCAGTAACAGGCGCAATTATTGTAGTGATCGAAAGCGGATTCCAAAGGCGATGCGATCACAGACATTTGTAAACACCCGGTATAAGCAATTACAGGCTGTCTCAGAATTATGGCATTCCGAATCCAGAGCGATATTATCATTTGACAATCCACTCAAGAACACAAAAAAATATTCGAAAAAAATTAACGACGTTCATTTTCGAAATAGGGGGGCTAAGGAGTGGGACTTCACTATGCTATCTATTTTCGTTATTTGAAGTAATCCAAGGGAACTGTTTGTGATAGACTAACCAGTTAACAGTGTGATTCATAAATGATGTTGAAAAAAAATCATTTTCCTTCAAAAACGTCACTACCAATCCTTCTATAGAAACGAGAATAGTCATATCCTTTCTGGAAAATTTCAGCCCCATCCTAGTATTGTCCATATCTTTTTCATGGTGTTTTGCAGCATGGAGTATATAAGTCACCCAAAACGTCGATGGTTTCTTATTTGAATGCGCTACCCAGCTATACCAATGCCCTCAGCGGTAATAACGCATTTCCCGCGTCGGTATGCAATGTACTTATTACAAATCGAATGTAGAAACCAGAAATTTGTTCAATTTGAAAACATCAGAATGGCGTAACAGGCAGGGTACGAAAAAGGAAGCAGCCTCCCAGTTTTTACGCCACTAGAGCGGTCTTCATACCAGTCTTCTGTAATAAAGTCCTGTCAGTAGAGTCGGCCAAACGGTTCAAAAATACTATACGGCTGGAAATTTTTTTCAAAAAGTCAGCTTCAACACCTGATATCTTCCCAAAAAAGCGTTTTTCAGGACAGAATTTAATATTTTCTCGACCTCATTTGTGATGGGAAATCAACTCTCAAAGTTCATACTACGCAACTACGCAGTCACTATAGTAGGTTCACTTGTACTGTGACTCTAGTTGGCTGGGAAAAATTTTTACTTTAGTATTGTAGGCTCGCCGCCTTTTTACTTGGTGTGAAACTGACTTCTCTGGAAGTGAAGTTATATTTCTTATCAAATTGATATTAAAATCTTGGAAAACTGACCTTGTCATAAGTGGAAAGGCGACTAAAGGGGCGCAGAGCTGTATTACCGTCATTTAGACACCAGAACCCTACGGGGCCGCCTTCAGTTTGAGTCATCTTGACGACGGCCATTCAAGGCCGACAAAAACTCGTTCCGCCAAGCCTAAAAACGGAAGCAAATCACAAATCGAAGGTACTCACATGAATTTCGGTCCAATACACAACTTTGAGCGGCTGGGTTTTTTGAAATTCGGTTCAATTAACTTTTTATACGTAAATCCTGCTGCAACTGCAGACCTGCTGAGATGTTCCTTGTCTTGCAAATAGTGCTTCATGATTCGTCGTGTCTTTTCGACTGCAAGAGGTGAAAGGATTGATGATTCCATAGGACCCCTTTTTTCGACGAAGGCCTTGTACTTTTTTAGTTTGAATCAACCTAAAGTTGAACTGGCTTCAAGAGGTTAAAATTATTTTTGACACCTGTCAAATGTCAAAGCTGCTTTGATTTATTTGTTCATTGGCGAAAATTAAAAACAGCTCGAAAAATTACTACATTTTCCAATATGATGGAAAAAAGCGTCCGACATCACGTCCCGCAAAAATATTCCGTCTATCTGCAGATGATATGCGTAAAAAATACGTTCCAAAAGTGGTCCGAACGACGAACGCTAAATGAAGCCAGAGCAGCCAACCGCAAAGTTTTGGGGATTTTCTATAATTCAGATTTGGAAACTTGAAAACAAAATCTCACAGTCGATTAGAATCACGGTACATGTGAACCTACTTTAGCAACTTATTATGATACTGTTTTCATAGCTTCTTTTATTTCTCATGTCCGATGTCCGAGGTTTAGGTGTACCTAACAAGCCCGCATTGTTCAAACTCAAACAATGATGATATTTTCCAGCTGAAGTTGAGAGTTGTGGGTTTGTGCAGGGTTGATTCGGAATTCATTTCATCACTGTATTTCATTACTCAGGTAATTAAAGTACAAAACTTTTTGACATTCAAACGTAAACTCAAACAAACACGTTCACATCCGCATTCGTCGCATGAATGATTAGATAATAATTCCAGCAATTATTATATTCCCGGTAATGATCCCGTTTTGATTAAACTGTAATTTTAATTAGTTTGTTCGAACACAGACTGCACTTCAAATTTCTACACCAGGAAAAGCTTCGAAAGCTTTTGTGGATTTGCATTAATAAATAAGTAATTAATTGATACTGTTGGGTGAGGGTGTTGGGTGTACGGGTACGGGTAAGTTGGATAGCTAACGCGGGCTTGGTGCATACTAAATTCTGAACTTTATCGGTTCATTAATGAAAAATCGAACACGTAACAGGATCCTGTCGCGCATATTACCCTCTACCTTATTATATAATTTGTAAAGTATAATAGTGACATTTCTGTAAAATTTAAATAGTCCTTGAAATTTTGAATAGTTCTTGAAACTTTGAATAGTTCTTAAAATTTTAAAGAGTTCTGGGCACCTATAGAACATTCAACTTGTTTCAACGGCCTTTGAATTTCATTGCATTAGTTATAGAAAGTTGCCACTATTTCCCGGTAAGTTGCATTGATTTTCATCAACTTCGTATACTCTGTGTTTGTCACAATGCCACTTTTCCGTTCATATTTCTTTTCTACCGAACGCAGAACTCAAGGGGCTCACGAAATTGATTTTTGACTTTTTTTTAAATAATTATCACCTTTGCCGAAATTCTGCCAGTTTATTTTCAAGTGTTGCTAAGCACGTTCCCGAATTTTTAGTGAAATGTACATACAATCCATTTCATTTCTTCTTGGATCGCGGTAAGTTGTGAAAACTCCATGCCCATTTGACAATTCCAGTTACGCTGTGTGCGGAATATTGACTGATGGCAAGTATACGAACAAGTGAAACCATAAGGACAAGCATTGACAGATCACAGTTCGTGAAAGTATCCACGATTAGGATATTTCGCGAATCAAACCGAACGAAACCCGCACGCCAAGGCGAAGTTCAAGCCATGGACTGTGTAGAGTCCCACAAAAAGAAAACCTGTAGGTTACTCGTTTGTATTTTTGTCCTATTGGATGATATTACAGTTCGGCGAATTTTGAGGGTTTAGGGACAATGAGTAAAAAATTTTTCTTTGTTAACGCACAACGTTTCGCCCCTAATTTGGGGCTTCCTCGGGTGGGTTAGCGATGATTGTTATTTTATGAAAATTTTGATTTAAAAGGCGAAAAAGTGACTTTCAAAGAAATAGAAAATAATAATAATATAAATAATAAATAATTATAATAAATAAATCAAACATTTTTCTATTCCTTTCAATGTCACTTTTTCGCCTTTTAAATCAAAATTTTCATAAAATAACAACCATCGCTAACCCACCCGAGGAAGCCCCAAATTAGGGGCGAAACGTTGTGCGGTTACAAAGAAAAAATGTTCACTCATTGTCCTTGAACCCTCAAAATTCCCTGTGGGTTACGTAGATCATTTTGATTACAACTTGTCAGTTACAGTATATTCCCATTCTTTTTAGGGGCTTACGTAAATTATTCGAAAATATTTGATCGAAAGACAATTATTCAAAAAACAAATAATTTGCAAACAGATTTTTCGAATAACGGTTTGTTCGAATGACAATTTATCGAAGGTCAAATTATTCGAAAGACTGTTTGTTCGAAAAGGAATTATTTGAAAACAATTGTTCGATTATAAATTATTCGAAAACAATTCTTCGAAAATAATTTGTTCGAAAATGAGTCATTCGAAAACGACTTCATTGAAGAGCAATTTGTTCGGACAATGCAATGGGGTACTTGCCAATGGAATAGATTCAGCTGGAAATACTTTTGATTGCTAGTATAAGTGATGAGGGGACTCTACTGAGAATTTCACAAAAATCCCGTCGTTTTCTACGAATTTGAAAAATCCTCCTAAAAGCTTCGCGCCAGAACAGGGATTTTGAGTGGGGTTGGTCTGACTGTGTGACAATGGAATAATCAAGAATGTCAGGGATGTCACTGTGACACTGTCATTTTGAACATGCTATCGCAAAACCGGTTTCCTATCGAATTCTCTTACCATGAGCATTTAGACAATAAAGTCGAACAAGGTTTCGAATAAACTGACTCCAGAAACCTCTTATAACACTGTCTCAGTCGAGATAATTTATTTTCAGGGAAAAATCTGGAGGATCACCAATAGCACAGAAATAAGAGGCTGAAAATGAACAGTGAGCTTTTATAGGTTCATCATTAGCATACAATTCCGGATAGGTAATACTATAAAGCTACAAGAGATCCATGTGGGGAGGACGCGATGGATCTCCAAATAAAATGTGGGGAGCAGGAACACTGATGTCCGAAATGAAGCCGAGGGTCAGCCAGGTCAGAGCACGGGTGACAAACATGCGAAAGGCTTTTAGGTGGACAGCACTGAAGACTAAAGAAAGAGACTAGTTAGGTTGAACAAGAAATGAACAAAACGAGTAGGTACTTACCGCGTAGATCATGCAAAGCCTCGATCAAAGCAGTCAAAGGCAAAAAAAGGGCACAGGAAGAAATTACGGTCGGCGGTTTGACGTTGTCAGTCAGACTCAGATCTTGTTGTTTGAAAACGGCACCTTGGCGACGTTATATCATTGCCAACTCAACGAGGAAAAAGAGTCCTTCTATGTTCTATATCTAATATATTTGTGACGTCACAAATATATTTTTAAAACACGCATTGCGGCCGCAATTTTGGGAATTTAGGAAAAAGAAAAAATACGGGTACATTATTTTTAACCATACTATCGATTAAGCCAATAAAAAAAATTAGGCAAGTACCCCATTATTCGGAAGTTGAATTATTCGAAAAGAGTTTTGTTACAAAGAGCAATCATGTATATAATCAACATGTAGTATGGAACTATTATCTATCAGCCAAGACAGGGATGGGATTCGAAAGTCAAATTCAGCCAATCCATCCGAGCATTTGGAATTTCATGGAAGTTATACGAAGAGAACATGCTCTAAGCTTATTGAAGCTTGAGCAATTCAGTTTGTGAATTTTTTGAATTTTCGTTATAAATGTTACAGGGTACAGGTATTTAGTAGGTTCACACACCTGTATGTATTACACATTCTGAATAAAAGTATTTCGAGAAATTGGTGATTTTGAATAATCAGCACTGGAATAATTAGAATTCGAACAAATATTTTCTTGATTATTTGGTGCTGTCGAAAACTTTCCTTCGAATTATTGTATTTCAAAAATTTAAATTTCGAATAATTCGAAAAAATGGATTCTTCAGAATAATTTACTTTCGAATAATTTTTATTCCGAATAAGTCACATTCGAAGAATTGTAGTTTTGAATAATTTACCTTTTCGATTAATTCGCAATTCGTACTCGAACAACTGGTTTCGAATATTGTTCGAAAGTCTTTTTGACGTCTTTGAACATCAGTTGGCTGTAGTTTGAGCACAGTTTGAATTTTGCATGAATAAATTTGCAAATCTAAGTGCAAAATTCTTTTTAAAGTCTGCTCAGACAATCTCGCACGACTTCTTATAGAAGTTCTTAGTTCTGCCTGAACAAGTTCAATATTTTCGTTCGAACGACCAGAACGAGGTCTTTCAGTATGCTTTTTCAAAAATGTGGTTGACTAAACGCCGAATTCTTCTTCCGTGTGGGGCTCTTTGATTGGGATACGCTGTATTAAAAGCGCGTTGAGTTGAAATTATCAAAGAAAAGTTTTGGAAATACAATTTGATGATTTGTGCGCGTTTTTCAGGCGAATATCTCTCCATATCAAAATTGTGTATCTTTCGAAAAAACTTTCCTTTTGACAGTTGTTGTCAAGGCAGTAACAAATTTATAATAATATTCCATGGCTAAGTATATTATTATTTATTTATTTATATTTTGCCGCACCCTATAATTCAGTTTCAAAAAGACAAAAGAAGAAAGGTGTCATCAGTGTCAAAACAATTGAATAACAATAATTTTGCAAACTTGATAACAAGATATCACGGCATTCATGAATTTATCATCAAAATATAGGTACGGCTTAGAAGAACATGTCGTGATGGCCTCCCATGATCCAAACACAAATAATGGAATGAATAATACCTACCTCTCTGATATTATTTTGTACTCCCATATTATTATCCTTCTCTATGCAATATACCTATCGCAACAGGCAATATATGTCATGTTCTAAGATACTTAATTTACTCTTAAAACGCGCAACGAACGCGACTTTAAAGTGAGTTAAACTCCATATACGGTATAGCTTTCTTGGCACTTTGTGCCAGCGAGAACACACGAGCTAGGTAAAACTCAAGATAGCGCGTTCAAGACGAGATTACAATCTTCAAAAAGCTTTAGACCGGGTGAAAAATATGCAGTAATAATAATAAATTATTTCAGGTACTGTCGAGGTGTACTGCATTAAGTATGCAAAAAGAGTTGCGTTTTTACCAGACTTTAAAAAGTGAGGTTTATACTAATGTCGACATGACAGGACATACTGTTATAGTCGGATTACTTATAATGAGAAACCTGAAACATGCATGGATAAAAAAGCTAGAGATATCGCAAAATTCAACCGAAATTGAAGTAAATAAAATGTGACAAGAGAAAATTTCTTGCGCTTTTTTTTTGAGTAAAAGGTCTAAGTGTATGGCCATAACGGCGCACCGACCATCGCCTGGTACCATCGCCTCGCCCATAGCCTCGTACCCTCGCCTCGACCATAGCACCATAGCCTGGCACCATCGCCTTGTCCTAAAGCTACCTACTGTTATTATACGTTATTATACGTATAGGTAGTGCCCGAAGTCTTGACTTTCTGATTATTTGGCGATTGTTATTAGGAAGAAAATACGCAAATACAGGGTTATTCAAAAGTCCGGAATAAAATTCATAACTTTTTTCCATATTTATTTCGGAAAAAATGCTTAAACAGGTCGATTTCTAAAAACGGTAAGCCGTTTTTTCATGACACGTGTCATGTTCTACCGGCAACCCCCTAGCCCCAAGCCACCCTTAGTATTTTTTTTCAAATGGCACCCTATGTCTTGTGGGGGCTCGTTGGAAAGCTTGTCGAAAACTCTATTCAGATCTACCATTGAAAATTAGATCGGACGTTTCACCATGAAGCTTTGAGGAACCCCAGTTTTACTTAACAGTCCGGAATAAAATTCATAATTTTTTTCCATATTTCGGAAAAAACGCTCGAACAGGTCGATTTCTAAAAACAGTAAGCCGTTTTTTCATGACACGTGTCATGTTTTACCATCAACCCTCTAACCCTAAGCCACCCTTAGTATTTTTTTTCAAATGGCACCTGGCAAATGGGTGGCTTGGGGTTAGAGGGTTGACGGTAGAACATGACACGTGTCATGAAAAAACGGCTTACCGTTTTTAGAAATCGACCTGTTCGAGCGTTTTTTTTTTTAATAAATATGGAAAAAAATTATGAATTTTATTCTGGACTGTTAAGTAAAACTGGGGTTCCTCAAAACTTCATGGTGAAGTGTCCGATCTCATTTTCAATGGTAGATCTGAATAGAGTTTTTGACAAGCTTTCCAATGAGCCCCCACAAGCCATAGGGTGCCATTTGAAAAAAAATACTAAGAGTGGCTTGGGGTTAGGGGGTTGACGGTAGAACTGACACGTGTCATGAAAAGACGGCTTACCGTTTTTAGAAATCGACCTGTTCGAGCGTTTTTTCCGAAATAAATATGGAAAAAAATTATGAATTTTATTCCGGACTTTTGAATAACCCTGTATATCTACCACAGTTATGGACTTAAATATTGCACTTAGCAGCCCAAACATGAGAAATTGGCGAATGCATGCAATCACAAACTCAAAAAAAAACGGTTGTGTCACCCCAAAACTTCCCCAATGAGTAGCAAGGAACGGATGGAAATTTTATTATGAAATGATGTTCCTTCGGGTGGGAAATTAGAGAAAAAGATTGAAGAATTGAGATATTTTCTCCAATTAGAGATTCATTTAGAGCTCCATCATTTGAGTCTCATCTTGATGAGCTAGGCCGGTGGATTTTAAAGCGGGAAACTCTCGGAAAACTTGAAGAATTTCAAGAGAAATTGCCTGGAAATGTTCAAGAATCAATTACCTTTTGTTTGAAGAAGGTTAGTATAAATCTGTTCACAAGCGAAAAAGTTACAAATTTGCATGTTTTCATTATAGGAACCAAATAATGTAAAAGAAAAGCGAGTGAGGCAGTCAGACGCATTAGTAGGTGATAGATCCGAAACTGGCACCACAGAAACATTGAAAATAGTTTGCAGGAAATAGAAAATTTTGAAAACTTGAATTTACCGGGAAAACCTCAAAAAAATTTCCAAATCATCTTATTATGAAGATCGTCAATTACGGCTTCACTTTAAGCTCCATCATTTTATCCGGTTTCGATAACCCAAACCTGTTTTACATTTTCAACAGGGGAATTCCCGGGAAATTGAGAAGAAAATCATTCAAAAATGTTCAAGAGCCAGTAGCCTCTTGTTTGAAAGAAAAAGATAAAAATCTGTTCACGGGATAAAAAGTTGGAAAATTTGCGGTTTTTCTAGAGATGAAAACTCGGAAACCGTGAGTTCGATTTCGAAAATTTTCTTTCCAAAAATTAATTTAATCTTTTCTCCAACTTTCATTCCCAGCATGTCTGTACCTAAAATGAATATTTCGTGGGGCTCACCGCATGTCAAAGTTGGCATAGTAGTTTTCTCAAATTCACAGAATATACTTATTTCATTTTGGAAAAATTACCGTCAGAAAACCGGAACCGTGCCGATTTTGAAAATGGGACTACACGACGCCCAATCAAATATACTTTTGAAATCAGTTTGACTTTTTCGAAAAAAGTTGATCGCCGAGCAGTAATGAATTTTTGAGTGGAGTCCTGCATCAAAGGCGAGTCGTTCTGGTCAAAATTCGGGCGAGAGGCCCTCTCAGGTGGCAACGGCTAGGAGAAATTTTGAAAATTCATACCGCTCGACTGGAAAATGGTGGAAGATTGCAACTCCAGACTTGATTTGACTCTTTTGTTTTGTTGCTTGCTGCGAAATTTGGTCCCAATCCATCTGATAGATTTTGAATAATTGAATGGTAAAGTTTTGAATTTTGACATTTTTTATTATTTGACAGATGACAGATAGGGGAAAACTTTTAACTGTTCTGAATACAGTTTTTTATGGACTCTTAAGCGGTATATTGCTAGTCAAGTTCCGTGATGTATAACATCTATCATTCTTTGGTAGTGGCATTTCCGTTCGACAGATAAGAGCCAAAAACTAATGGGCTCATTCCAGGGACCAACAATGTCCGCATGCCGAATTTCAAGTCGATCGGATCAACGCTGCGGCTGTAATCGTAGAAGGTTACAGACAAGACACACAGACAGACACACATACAGACAGACATCATTCCAAAAATGTTCTTAATCGTCCTGGGGGACCTCAAAATGGATATATCCGTCTTCATCTCGAAAAAATCTTTTAGCGCGTTCACAATACTTCCCCTCCTCGTTGGATGGTGGGTCGGGGAAGTAAAAAGAAAACACCAATATGAAATGAAAACCAAAAAGAGAAATTACACGTTTCAACTAGGTACCTATATTTCGCGACTTTCTTCCCGTTTTCTGTGTTTTATTCCTTCTTTTTGAACGTACTTCAACTATTTCTGCGCGATACTTTCCATGCGTTGTTATTCTTTCTTTGCGCTCTTCCGCTATTTTTCCTGCATTTCATTCTTTCCTTACACGCGTCGACTGCCCTTTTTTGCAACTTTCTCCCCTTTATGTGTGATGTATTCCTTCTTTTCAATTTTTTTCAATTATAACGATTTCTGTGATTTTTAGCCCTGTTCCTTGTTTTACAACGCGTTCTTCTTAGCTTCTTCCCGCCCAACACCCCCATTTTGCTCCTCAGTCCCGTTGGTGTCTATTGGTAGCATATTGCCACAAAACCAATGTCTTTTGGTGGTTTTATTACTATTTCTTGCGATATTCCGCCCTTTTTTTTTTCAAATTTACGACGCGTTATTTCTAGCTTCCCCTTCCCAACACCCCTTTTTTGCTCCCCAGCTCCGCTTGTGTGTTTTATCTTCCTTTTAGTTTCATTTCCATTTCGTTCGGGGGATTGCATATCCACCTGGCGCCAAAAAAAATACACTGCGCAGCTTTCCATACTTCAGATTTTTTTTCTCGAAAGTTTGTGGATCTCCAGCATAATTCCCTTTGAAAAAGCTTCTTGGTCACTGTTTGTAGTACATTCCTACTTTTGCGATGATCAAAATCGAGACTCCCTTTATGACACGGTTACCGTCGTTTATTACTTTCTACCCCTCTACTTTCTGCCTCGACGAATATTTTTGAATTCTAGTCACATCTTCAGATTCTACATTGAATTTAGAAAGGGAAAAATGTCCTTGATATTTTTTATTCGGAGGCTTCGTTTTCGAGAATTTGAGTTTCGATGTCTGGAAACATGGTCAAAAGAGCTGCTTTTATTACTGAACTCTAAAATCAAATTGAAAAACCCAACATATTGCTGCAAAAATCGCGTGCGATGGGCGATGGTCTAAACAATACCATGCTCTATTTCTGGAGGCAAGGCTATGGTGCCAGGCTATGTGCGGTGCGCTGTGCGAGGCTCCACTTTGGCCACGTACATTTAAAACAACGCAGGTATTTTTTGCGTGTGCGAGGCGATGGTGCCAGGCTATGGTACAAGGCGATGGTCGGTGCGCCGTTGTGGACACGAAAAGCCAGGCGATGTGCGAGACCTCACTGCGGACACTTACATTTAAAACAATGCATCTATTTTTTCTAGAGTACGAGGCTATGGGCCAGGCGATGGTACCAGGCTATGGTCGGTGCGCCGTTATGGCCACACACTAAGAATGATTATTACACGAGTTATTACAACGCCCTTGATTAATAGACCTACATGGATAATATTCACTAATCTAAATCCCACTGTCAATAGCAACAGCAACGGAATCCTGCTCCTACGGAGTCAGGCATTTATCGCTCAACCAGCACTCGCGATCGCCTGGCCAGAATTATCATGGAAATCCAAGCATTTGTGATATTACTGTTGATTATCACCTACGACACCTTTGATTGATTAGAGCTACAAGGATGATAATCACTTATATCTTTTTCCCACTGTCAAGGGAAAATGAATAGAATAGATTTCAACAACAAAATCTGACCCGTGTCACTTTAGAGCTTTTTTTGCAATAATCAGCCAAATTTCACTCGTGCTTGAGATTTCCCCAGATAATTTTGGCGAAGCGTTTCGCTCAGGCTGGTTGTCTCTAGATAAATGCACTCCTCCTGCGGAATCGGACATTTATCGCTCAACCAGCACTCGCGATCGCCTGGCCAAAATTATCATGAAAATCTAAGCACTTGTTATATTACTGTTAATTATTACCTACGACACCTTATACGAGTACATACTACAAAAAGGAATACCTAATTGTAACACTTGTTTTGTAATATATCATTGCCATCAAAAATAATTCTTGATAAGTATATCATTTAAATTTTCATTAAAGAAAATGTCAAGAAAATGTCAGATACATCATCTGTTGACGAAAAATCTTCTGACGACGAATATCAGCCATATAAATACCCATGCAGTGGAAGAGCTACAAGATTAATTGCAGACTGGTCCATCACTGATATAGACAGAGTTGAAGCAGGCCCATCTAATTTTCCAAATGGAAAGCGAAAACAGACTGAAAGTGACATCAATCAAAATTCTTGTGATTCACGCAAAAGGAATTTCAAGAACCATGACGGCTTGAGGATTCACTTCCCGAGGATACATTCTACTGTGCAATTACACGAAAGCATCCAAATAAAGAAGAAATACACCAGTGAAGACGAAACATCACCCAAGACAGCACCGAACGGAGACATAGGCACCCTTTTATCGAAATTGCGTTCTTCTATCTCAGTGATTCGTTACGTCCCAAAGGGTGCACGCCAAAATGTTGCCTCTTGTTTGACAAAGATCCTTGAGAAAATTTTTGATTTCGATGATGTATTTTCTTGGCTTGATCTATTTCATTTCTCTTATAGAGTTCTAGCAAATAGAGAAAATGTTGAAAATTTAACATCACATATAAAGAAACAGTCGAATAACTGGTATGAGAATGATCACTCTTCGATAACAACAGAAATTTCCATAGAAAAATCCCGAAAAGTTGCTCGAAATCAACCATAATTATTGAGCAAAAGCTATCTGACGGTGATACCCATGGAGTCATCAACCTTATTTCATCTGATGATTGTATTGCACCAACAAATAAGAAAACTAAGATGCCCTTGAAGAAAACCATCCTGAACACCCGCAACCTTCTCGTTTCCCTTCTGCTCCAGAAGTCTGCACGGAAGATTTCTTCCATTTTTCTCCACATGATATGTCAGTGGCTATATCAAGTTTTCCATCAAATTCTGCCGGCGGCCCAGATGGTCTGAAACCGCAAGTTTTGAAAGAACTTACTTCCTGTCACTCCTTAGACACCAGAGGTCACCTTCTGAATGCAATTACTTCATTCATTCAACTGATTATTAACGGTAAAGTTCCTACTGAAATCAGATCTTTCTTTTTCGGAGCTTCACTCACTGCTTTGGAAAAAAGAGACGGCGGTTACGCCCTATTGCCGTTGGAAATGTTTGGCGTCGTTTAGCTGCTAAAATTAAGTATATGCAATAAATTTTGGGAAGATTTTAAAGAATACCTTTTCCCTCATCAACTTGGCGTTCAAAAGATAAAGAGTGATGTTAATTTAAACAAAGCGCATATACTCTTGGCGAATGGTCGAAAATCGCAACAATTTAATTGCGAGCAGACTGAATTTCAAATTTTACCCTTTATTGTCCCCTGAAAACTGTCAATCTATTTCTCTTCCGTCTTTTTTTTCTAGAACGGTACTCGAGTAGCACTCAGCAGTAATAGAGGGAGATTAAAGCAACACAATAGGCGAAATATTGCCAGCTTACTTGATCAAAACGCAAAGCGGTACACCCGGTGACGGCTTCCTGACGGCCGCGATCGACAATTTGTCGTACGCTGAGACTTCCAGAGTGCGGGCGATGGCTAGACTCGCCCAAGTCGTAGAAGTTGGGGTCCACGCAAGTGCGACAGGACTCGCCGGGCGGTGTGGAAAATCTTGCACTCAAACCAAAAAGCGGGCTGCTTGTTGGGTCGTTTCCTTTCTAAGAAAAGAGTCGCTCGGAAAATTTCCTGTTGCGTAAATGCGACGATGTCGATGACGGTGACGTTGACGGCTTGCTGGCAAAATCTCCAGACTTTGAAACGGGATGACAGGAAAATAGAGATGTCGGGAACTTGATCGTAGAAAACTCGTTGTGTAGCAGAAAAACTGAATGGTGGGTAAACTTTTGATTTTACGTAGCTCCACAAAAAGAAGTTCAGTGGTGGAAGATCCGGGGAACGTGCAGGCCAGGATTGATCTCTCCTCTGAGACAAAAAATGCCCTGGAAACATCGGTCAAAAGAAATTCAAATTAACCAATGTAATTTTCAGGTACTGACTCTCATTGTACGATATGAGAAAGCTGAAACTTTGTTCTTTTATTTAAAAAAAAAGAAAATGAGAATCCGACAAGTAACTTTTTTGTAATCAACGAATGAAAACGGGACACTCTTAATTTGACACCCTTATGTTGTGTAAATCTCATGCTTCTCTGTCTATTCAAATTAAGACTAACGGTTTCTGTTTTACTTGCATTTGGTTGAAGATCCTATTTTTAGAAGTATATGATTGTAACTTCTTCAAATCTGATATTAGATTATTTCAATGATTCCATTCCCAATAAGGAATCTTGTTCAGCGATGGCAATATTGTCGGCGTGAATTGATTCTCTTGCAGTTGTTTTTGGTAAATCATGAGTGTAAACATCAAAAAGTATTGCTGCTAGGACGGATTCTTCTGATAGGGAAACCACTGTTGAGACTTCTAAAATTCGATTTCTTTTTTTCGACATGAATTTGAAATGACAGATCGTTAGCACCTCATTCAAGAGATGTATCAGGCCCCCTACATGGGGCTCCCAATCATGGTAGTAAGTGTTGAAGCTTAGAGAAAGTCCTGGTACTTCATACGGACTGCGGACTCAGGGTGCACGCTAAATCGTTCCGGAGTTCTTCACCTAGAACATCCTTGAAGACGGAATGAAGTCTGAAAAGTGTGGAAAGCAGCTTCGAAAAATTGAATTATACCGCAGCCCTACCAAAAATAGCGCCCCTAGTTTTCTTGTGTCCAAATAAATGTACCGCCAGATTTGTAAGAAAAGTTGGCCATCAGAAAGATTATTTTTATCAATGAAGGCCCTATAAAGCACCATTTCCTTGACGTGCTCCACCCCTTCCATTCGCCCCTCATGGGGAAGGGGGAGATATGCCGTCGATGGAATTTTTTTTTTATTAAAAATGTTTGGAATAATCTGAGACATTTCTATTTTCTCAGTTGTTTTATTTAGCAGTTAAGCATAGTCATTTTGACTATAATCCAGGTCATCTTAAGCAGTAGGTACTGAATCATTTGCCAAAATTTCCTTATAGATCCATGTGTGCGTCGCTCAGGAAAATAGAAGAGAAGAAAATAAAATAGAAGAACAGGAGAGTACCTATAGTTTCTGAAAAATGAAACTGAAAAAAAGGACGTGTTTTACTTTATCCGAAGCTTTTAAGTAACTCATATACCTACCTTCTCTCGCTAAACTCCAGATTCCATCTACGTTTTTACCCTTTTTATTCCGTTTGGAAGTGCTGAAATGTGACTCATCAACTTGTCAGTTACTGTTAATGAAGTTGATATTTTCTGTATTGCAGCACGAAAAATTAGCATGTCTTTGATCTTGGGATGGATCTCTCATGTTTTGTTGCCATATCATGATATTGGTACTCATCCATGTAGAAAAATTTCACTTAGTGACAGCAGATTAACAGATTATTATAGTCGTCTTGATCATGGTTGAGATCTGTCAGTTGATAGTTGTTATTGAACTTGTTCGCAGTTCCTGTTAACAACAACGTACTGGATCATAAACGGCAAAACAACACAAATGAGTTGGAGACAGCGTTGTGTATGAACATTCATCAATATCTCCGTAATTTTCCGCGTAGCCAGTCCCTGACAGGGAATGCGGCATGAGCTCTCACAATTCAACCGGATTTATATTTGTGCTCGTGAAAATTTAAAACTTCAATTTGCATAGGCTTTCGACCGGATTTTCCATGGTTGCTGCTCTGGTGGTATGCTGGTTTGCAATCTTATTCTGCTTACCCTCCACATAACCTTTTCGAGTTTTAAAAATCCATCAGTACATATACAGGATATCGCCTGCTCGAAATCCATGAAATTTGGTCTTACACTATCGTACAGCTTGATGCAGAGACAGATGGTCTGTTTGCTGATATGATGAATGCATTTTTAAAAATAAAACAGGAGGCTTCCGGTTGGCCTTTAGATTGCACCACTCCCTCACAGAAAGAAGCATATATAAATAATTTTCTTGCCATAGAGAATATACAGTTGGAGCATAGTAAAATCGTGAAAAATCCGGGGTTAAGGACACTAGCTAAATTAATTTTGAACTCCTTCTGGGGTAAATTCGGTCAGCGTGAAAACCAGCCCAGAACATCTGTTGTGAACAAACCTTCGGAATTTTATGAAATATTGTCAGACCCTGCTGTCAATGTGAACCACATTTTGGCAATCAACGAAAATACACTGGTAGTGAGTTGGGTATATAAAGAGGAAATTGTCACTACTCTAGCCACAGTAAACGTCTGTATCGCTGCCTTTACCACTGCACAAGCGCGGCTTAAATTATATTCTTATCTGGAAAAGCTAGAAGATCGAGTTTTATATTATGATACTGATTCAATAATCTACGTTTCGAATTGTGAGGGAGAGTATGAACCACCAACGGGTGAGTACATTGGAGATATGACAAACGAACTTGAAGAATTTGGCCCCGATGCATACATCACCGAGTTTGTCTGTGGTGGCCCAAAAAGTTACCTTTTTAAAGTGTTTCCCACCCCCGATGATCGATCTGATACTGTCTGTAAAATCAAGGGTATACAACTGAATCACAAGAACTCGCAATTAATCAGCTATGAATCGATGAAGGAACTGATACTGAGTGAAGATCCAGAAGAATTCATTTTAATTCGTGATACGAATATAAGAAGAACTGCTGAACATCACGTTGTTACGAGACTGGAAGAAAAAGTATATAAACCAACCAGTAATAAGAGAAAATTCGTAGAAGATAATTCGTACCCCTATGGCTACAAAAAACTGTGTCAGTGATAAAGAGAACTGGTATTGATCAGAACTGTTGTAATTTGATTCACATCATAATTTCTTATAGATAATATATTTACCGTAAATATCATGTACCATATAACTTTTAAGTCTTTAAATTGTTAATACTAAATGTTCCTCGTTGTACAGCCCCGTTGCTGATGATTGAATGTTGTATTTATTAAATAAATAATTATCTGTACTCAACCGTTTATTATTTCCCTACACACAGCTGTCCTATACCATATGGTTGCAGAAAGTCATTATATGGCCGGGTCAGAGCTACAAATGTCACTGTCAAAAGTACGTCAAAAGTACATCAAAAAGTCACTTTCAAAAAGTACGTCAAAAAGTCACTTTTGAAAATACTTGAAAAACTGTCAAAAAAAAAAAAAAAAACGTCAAAAGTCACTGTCACAATTACGTCAAAAGTCTCTGTCAAAAGTATGTGAAAAGTTAGTGTAAAAATTTCAAATATCAGGTAATTCACATTTCAAGTTTCGGGCCCAAGTGCCCCGGGTAACTGGTTCCCAGGCTCAAGTGCCCCATTACCTACTGATACAGCATCAGAGGTTGAAAGGGGAAAGTGCCAACACATTATTAATTATGAAAGGACCCCGTATACTTACTCAACTGAAACCGAGGAGTATGCTGCTGAGCATACGTGGCATCATCGGCAGCGGCACAAGATTCGTAATAATTTTGGTGGAAATATAATTTGAAAGCGCGTCTAGGGCTCCCAGAATTCCTATCTTCTCTCGGGAAAGTTTCCCAGAGAGTTAATTAACCATTCGTGACACGGAAATTGGATTACGTCGATAATAATAATATAAAAATATTTGCGTCCGCCGTCGTGGCGCTGGGTTTACACACAAAGAGATTTCGGGTTTACGCGGGATTCCCGGGGTTGGCATTCCGCAGGTACAGGGTATAAGGACTGGGAAAGTGTGTTTGCGTGAGAAAGGCTGTTTGGATTTGGTGGTTTCTCTCATTAACGAGCAGTGAAATTGCTTTCGAGGAGCAAATCTGATTCGAGATTTCTTTCTGTCTGTCTCAACATGCGTGCGAAAGTCTGGAAATATATATGCTGTTTAAGGGTGCGGGCTGACATTGAGTTTTGTGTGAAAGCACTTGCTATAGGAGGTGTAGAGAAAAACAAATCGAAAACAGATGCTATGAACGCGTAATGTTGTGGTGTTTTCTGTATTTCCCAAAACCCTAAGTGTTTCCGGAGATATGGATGAAGAAATGTGAAAGGGATGTGTCAGATCAGGGTGAAAGAAGATCGATATAGAGACTACCGTGATATATTAGTCTAGGCTGGAAGAAAGAGACTATGTTGATCGTTGGTCTGTAGCACGAAGAACTCAGTCGTTTCCTTAGTCGGCTTAGTTCCTTATCCAGTCATTACCAGATTGGCACCAGTTTTGGTGGTGATGATGACCAGGTTTGCGTTGTGAATGTGAGTGGTCACGACTTTCCTATAGGTAGATATTTTTGATTTGGTCCATGATGCTTAGTTGAAGTTGAAAAGAACAGACAGTTGAATGAATTTACTCTTTGCTTCATTCCCTCTGTTCCAAAAAAAAAAAACAAAGTTGAACGTTGTTCGATTCTTCGATTCTTGATGTTGAAAATAAGATTAAAATGAAGTGGAATCATGTCGTTGATTGAAAAACCGTAAAAACGTATACGTATCCGTTCTTTAATTATGAAGTTCGGTGAATAGAGAATTAATATTGCTTGTTTGAAGCAGTAAACTTTAATAAACATCCCTCGTAAAACTTTTGCAACTTGATGAGACACGGTTTAACTGCATTTCTTTGAGGTTTTAATTAATAATTTATCAAGCGTGCGGCTCCACTTTTACGACTTTCCCATCAGAGGCCGAGCAAAAGCTCTAATTCGCCGACATATCTTCCCCATAAAACTAGTTTCGGATTTTCTCTCTTGCGGGCGCGAAAATTTAATGGGCACCCGATAGAAATTAATTAAGAAGAAGAGAACGCCGCTTCGTGATGATGCCCTCTAATATCCCAGAAACGAGAACGCGACGTGACTTCAATAGTTTTTTGTTGTTTTGTTCCTGAATAAGGTCGACCTGCTCTTTGCGAAAAACCTCTATACATTTTCCACTTAGTAAATATATCACATCATCTTGTTGTTGGATGTGCTGGACAAAAAGGTATATATTGTTTAGTAAATATCCAGAGTAAATTTGCATGTCAAGCATAGAGACCACATGTTGGCTCTCTCAAAGTAAGGGTCCAAGTTTGCCAGAGGGAAGGGGGATTATGAATATGAAGAGTTTGCGCCACGCTTGCTCGATGGAAGGCCATCAAGGACCCAGGACGAACGCCCGGACTTTGTGACGTAATTGGTGGTCCCCGGTGGTGTCAGTTCCGACACGGAGAATTTGTCAAATTCGGACCGTCATCCATTTTCACTAGTGTGTAACGCACATTATGACGGTGCGTGGAGGACGACTCGCGGGACCTATTTGTTACAATTTATATGCCGAAGTGAGGTGGATTTCGTTGCATTATATCGGCCGAAAAAAAAAACAGCATCAGGAGCAAAGCATACCTTGTGGAGTATTTTTAATCTCCCAACTATGCCTGCAGAAACTCGGAAAGCAACTTTACGCATCGATGCATAGTTTTGCGAGACCGGCATTGTGGCTCGAACAAAATGCTTGATCCCTTTCGGCTTTGTTTTATCCTATCGTCCTTTCGACACCCGAAGGAATCGAATAGTGAACAATCGCCCTATAGAATCCGAGAGGGTTACTTACAAAATACCGCAAGAGAGCTTTGCATGCAGTGTGTTCGGAATGCATTCAATTAGTTATGGCAGTGATGCCATCCTAGCTACTGTTATTGTTGTCACTCCGAATGTGGATCCCTCACTAACACCTTATTCTATATCGGATCTTTTGTTGTCTATGGTTGTCTCATCACATCGTTCTTCTTGATCCTGGAGTCTTCGGGCTCGATACCAAGTTGCAGGCGCAAAAGTTAGGACGGCGTAACTTGCCAAATAGAGCGGTCTGATTGGCCGTTGCTATAGTAACCGCACTTACGGCGGTCTCAGCCCCAACTTGGTATCGAGCCGTTAGATATCATTCGCTTCTCTGTTACTTCGTTATCTTCCGCTTCGTTTTCTCCAGCTAGTAGTTTTATAAAATATTCTCTCCATTCGTGTTTTTGCATTTTATCGCTCATCCTCTTCTTTTTCTTCGTGTTTCTAATATAGTGCTGTAAAGATAGGTTTTGGGGTTGAAAAAATTAATTCATGAAATTTTAAAGCTGTTATCGATTCAGAATTTCATCCTCTACCATGCACTTGAAATCTCCGGAAATCCCATTCGAGCATTTTTCTTGCGACGCTATCAAAGTATATCATGTTTGCTACAACAAGTCCGAAAATTGTATAAATAAATAAATAAATAATCCTCGCTTTAGTCACATTAGAGCTATATTGTTAGTTCAGAGCTGTTGGTATATACTCCAGGGCATGACCAGAACGTCATCTGAACCGCTGAAATCCTATTTCCCGCAGAAGAAAACACGTAACTCGCTTTAATCTGCAATTACCAGTGGTAATCAAGTGTAGTTCGGGGATGATTGACCAAATTTGATGAAATCTGTTCTTTTTGTGATAAAGGCATGAAATTTGGTATGAGTGGTCTTCATGGTCCCCTTTTCAAATGTAGACATGGCGTCTTGTCATATTTTGGTTAGGGGGGCTTAGGGAATCCCTTGAAAATTGAAGTTGCAGAAACTCATGCAAACCATCACTAAAATAATTGTCACGCATCTCAAAAAGTGATCATTCGACTCTACGTTAAATCTCAACAAGAGACACACCAGTTGTCACCATGTACGCACTGTTCTTCATAATGAAAAAAAAATCTTCGGAATGTCAAAAAAAAATCGGGTTTTTATAATTTTTTCATGTAATAGAAGAATATATTTATCTTTCGCATATTATTATCCACTAATTCGTATCTGTCGAAGCCATTGATGAAGTCCATTCCTTCATATTGACATCTAGAAGCAACAATTCCAGATGAAACCAACCAATTCAAGTGCTCAGTTCAGCAGCGGTTTTTTAAATCTTACCAATTGATAAAATCATGACAATTTATTATTGGGTGAATAGCTTCAACTGTTTTATAATTTTATTGAGTATAACTAGATGAGGAGTGATGCGCGAAAGCCCCAAATAAAAAATTTTCAAACCGCCACCTATCACTGTTAGAATTGCACCAAATCTCATGCTACTTTGGCGAAACAACAGCAAATACAGACTAAAGAGTATAGACAAACGTCAATACGATCTGCAGTTGTCGAATAGAAGGCACGAAGAATGAGGATTGAGGCGTGGAATACTTCAAAGCACTCAGTTCGAGTGAATACACGGTAAAGAAATATTTTCAACACACCCTAGGGGCACAAATTTTATGATGGTGAGCGTATTCATCGTGGTTAATGTTGCCGTCTCTCAATTTACGGAGCACTCGGTCTACCGTCCTTGTCCTTGATGTCGTTCCAGGGGCATAGGCGATTTTGCCTACTTGTGAACCCTTCCTCCCTTATTCTCAACATCATATGTCGTAGTTCGGCGGATAAGGTCATCGTTATCAAGACGATTAAAATAACGATTCGTCAGGAAACTCAAGAAATTCTTATTTGACTTTTGTTTTGTTTATCTTTCTTAAGGACCGTAACCACAGAGTAACACACCTAATTATGAAAAGTTACGGTAACGGGATCGTCTTCAGACAAAAAAACTGAACATCCCTCAGAAACACGCAGTTCTTATTTGATCCTTCCATCAATCATTCTTGTCACAATCAATCATGGGACATCAAAGAGTGTTCTGAATGAATGCATTATCCGGAAAAAAAATGTTTATTTCTATTCAATTCTCCACCCGGTCAGATTCCTGCATAGATATATTCATATGTCACTTTTGATGCCCCCCTATATTTTGAATGTTGGTCTTGAACCGATAGTGTGCCTTGGATTAGGAAAATTAGTCTAGAAGTGGAAATGTAATCACCAGAAGACCAAGTCGTTTTTTTTTGTATCATCCTGTAAATAAAAGGAATAGAGAGATATATCAAAAACGGTTTCCGAGCTATGAACTTCGGCTACATGCCTTTGATGTTGAAATCAAAAAAAGTTTCACTACAAATGGAAGTAGGTATACTTATATCAAACTTTTGGAAATGTGACACTACTTTCTTCAACACCCTGTAGAAGCTCAAGTAGACATCGGCGACTTTCAAACTGATACGATTCGCTACTTGAAGGATCAAGCTCTCAAATGCTTTCCACAGAATTGAAATTAGGAATAATTATTGTTTAAACCAGTCGGGGAGTTTTCTTGTTTTGAGAAAGGGTGAATTTTGGACCACGACATTTTTGTTCCGTTGCGCAGTTTATTTTGTCAGTTCTGAAAACAACAAAGAAGAGAACTGGTGGGAAACATGAAGGACGAGAAAAGGGAAGGAAAACCATATGGAGATATAGGAGGACTGGGGGAGATATAGGATATACGGAGAATTGATATCTCCATATATTTTTCTCGTTCCAGTTTCGCCTCTGTAGGTGTAAGAAAATTTTGTTTTTTGCTTTTTCCCTCTCTTGATATTTTTTCCTTTGTTCCTAAGTACATTTCATTAACGGTGGTCAATGATCTGATGCAATCCTGTCTCGAATCTTGAATCTTTCTATTTTATTATAAGCTTCTTCATTCGCCAAAGCGGTGTCTATTGTTGTTGCTGTGTTTTGTCTGATGAAGGTGAATTCCCCATTCTCATTTTCTTCTTCTTCTTCTTCGGGGGACCTCTGGGTATAATATGTTCTTGCGGCATTTTCAACTGGTTGCGGTGCAGTGTTTGCAAAGTTGTTTGGTAATTTTGAGTATCTTTCCATGTTCTATATATTTAGTTCTGCATGATTTCTTCTACCATGTACGTACGCCTTTCCGTTTGTCATCACTCTGTTATACCTACCTAATAATTCCTTAGTTTCCTTTTTTTTTCTCTTCATTCATGTATCCTACCAGTTCTCTTCTTTGTTCGAGTAGCTACCTACCTTTTCATTGCCTTCGAAAAAACCACTTCGATCCATGTGTCAGAGCGTGCTTCTTTCAGTTTTTTTCCCTCATATTATTTTGTATTCAAGTCTTGTTGTCGCTACTTCAACTTGGGTGGATCTCTTTCTTCCTCTTTTCTTCACACCCACTCTCCTTGTTTTCTGTATATCCTGTTCGTTTAGCTTGATTCCCAAGAATTTTATCATTAGATTAGATTATATTAGATTTTTATTGTCCTTTAATACATATACATAGAATGCATTATAACAGTTAAGTATGACAATAATGACACTTGTAGTTACATGGACTTGACAGGTATTTTTTGACAATTCAAATACATCACATAAGTAACAGGAACAGGTAACATAATCTAAGACAAAGTTCATTTAAAATTAAATACTGTTTTTTGGCAGAGACTCCAGATCCCGGCCCAAGTCAGGCTCGCTCGCATCTTCCGTTTTTTTTCTTTTGTTTTTTTATTCATTCGAACTCGTTCATAATGAGGGAACGAGTGCGGAAAGCCGAGGTGCAACAAAAGTACAGGTGGTCGCTTTTCTCCAGGGTGAGTTGGGTCAGGAAGGTCGTGAAGAAGTTCTGAGCATCAGGTTTCGTGATGTATTGAATTAGCCATTTTTGGCGATATTGTCGAAGGTCACCGTCGTCTCACCTTTTTTTGGCTTCTATTCGGAACATTCTGATATGCCCGAATACTGGACGATCGTTGCCCTTCAACTGCGTGGCGTAGGGTTTCACTCGCTTGGCTTTTTCAGTACATTCTGGGTTAAGTGACGTAAGTTGAATAATCCAGAAAGGGGGACGTTCTACACGTTTATTGAACATTAAAGATTATTGAAAATAAGCGATAACAATGGTTGAATGACTAGAGTAAAGTATCCAGATTAAAAGAGAGCCTTTTTCTTTTCCTCCAAAGGTTTTATCACCTTGCTTCTTTTTCACCCCTCTTTTGGATTTTTCCATGGAGGTCGGTGGACTGTGTACTTCGACTGTGCCGGATGTGATTCTGCTCGCTTTGCAAAATTGCACTTTGCGTTCCCGGATCATTGCGATGCAAAAGGTGCAATGTACTTATCTATTGAAGCGGGTGCGCCGTAAGTCGGTTACACCGAGACATACCGGGTGAATCATAAGTTCAAATTGTCATTTCCGACAAAATACCCGGTAGTGTGGACAAGCGCAGAACACATGGTCCTCGAGCTTCCGTGGGTTACATAAGGCGCACATACTTGTTGTGTCAAAGGAGGTTTTTGAACCTTTTATATAAAATTTGGGGTTTTTATGGTTCATAAGTCTCAGTTGGCTGATAAGTCTAAGCTTGTGTATGTTTATCTTAAAGAGGTAGAAGGTGTTACTGGCGTGATGGTAAATTTCTTTAAACATGGGGTTGTAGGAGGATGTGTTCATTCGATCTACGTCTGTTGATGTTGTTACAACAACATCAAGAATGTTATCATTTGCCCAATCTTTGCTTCGGGTTTTGCCTCTCTTCTTCTCCCTTCTCTTTTAGACCAAATATTATGAAAATAGATGGTCGATATGTGTTACTGGGTTGCATAGAACCCGGAGCGGGTTGTCTATCTCCTTTAATTGGGAACGTGTGTTATTCGCATGTCACACATGCTATTGAGGAATTAAGAAATAATGGGTTCCCTAAATAGAGAAGGGTCTCGTACCGTCTTGCATTTGATATATAGAGGTTCATGTATATTATGGATACCTAATGAACATCTAATGGATGAGGTGGGCTGTGTGAGCTAGTTCCAAATAAGCGAATTGCGCACCTCCCCAGAATTTTTCCAGCTTTACAAATGAAACCAAGCTGACCGCGTTTTCTCAAGATCGCCGCAGTAGTGTTCTTTGACAAAGTCAGCGCTTTACGCTCCACTCATGTGAAGTGATTGCAAATATTGTAAAACGTGATGCCTATTGTTTCGTCCGATTAACTTTTGAACGCTTCAACTCTCCAACATTCGATTTAATCGCTGATCGGTTCAATAAGCGTCGCGATCCGTGAAAATAAAATATTGTTCAGTTTTTCATTCAATAATGCCAAACCGGGTGCCAAACAACCAAACAATCTTTCTCCGACTGTTTCGCTTGTATCATTCGATTTTAAATTTAATGAAACTGTATGGGTGCACAACTCCGCAACCCCAAAATAATAATCTACCATGCCCATGGCTCAGTATCGACTTGATCATCGCATATGAAATAGGCTAGCCATTTTAATTAGTTCGGAAATCCCATATGATGAACGGGCACATAAAATAATTAACTAACTCAGCCAGATTCCTATTATCCGGCACAGTTTCGTTAATGATAGCAGTAATAGTAACGGAAACGCGGTGACCCTTCTGTGTATAACTTTATTGTAATGGACTCTGGTTCACCAACATATAGAACAACAGTGTTATCAAAACGTGAATTGCATTGTAATGCATTTTGAGTGGATTTGATGTTGAGACATTTGATCCATTGAGAGGAGGTTTAACACAGCCTCGCGAAGCCAAACGTATGCGTCAGGTACTGTTGCTGCGACTGCTCTATCTGTTGGTGAACCAGTGTCATAAAAAGGTACTGGATAGTGTGCTTTAGTATACACTCGCTCAAACGCTTCAGAGTGTGATCTTCCATGCCGAAAAGCTGCAGAAGTCCATCTCATATCTACAGTAATCACTCACAATCCGATGATTTATTCACAAGTAATGATAGTTCATTATGTCATAAAAGCCTAAGACCACTCAGGTGGCGTCGTGACGTTCTCCTCCTCTTCGAAAAAGCCCTGTCCCGGTTCCGCCTCCGATCGGCACAAAGAATACGAGTAGTAGGAATATTTCAAGTATACCGACCACATACTCTACAAAATAGCATCAGTAACAATATTTTTTGTCGCCCTTTTGCTGTTTGCATGTGTGCTTTTGCCCTAAATCAATTTGCCCGTCGCCATTATGTCAAATTACACGGTCGACTTAACGTCCTCAATAATATTAATGCGATGTTTCCTAAGCAATATTTCGATCGTGAGCCCGCCCGCGCTGTGTTCCAGTGTTATAATTTATGGAATACACAAATACGCGCAGGGATGGGAAAAGAGAAGAGAGACGAGGGATCGTCAGCAAAAATATGCCGAGCTTTTGCTGGCTGCTACACACTGGCACACAGGAGGCTGGCTGTAGGTATATACTACGCATAAAAGAGGGTAAAGGGTCGAAATGATGAAAATTTAAATTGTTGATAAGGTGTCGCCGGGTGCCCTGCGTGTCGTGGACTCGTGGTCCAAATATGCATTCCGGATACCTATATCTCGTAATACCTACATCACATCAATAAATTCCGGATTTTTCCGGCGCTTCTTGAATAATTAATGTTGCAATATTTCAAATCTATGCATGTTTTTTTACATGACGCGATCGGGCCATTTGTCAATACATATCAATACCCATCATGTACATTCACACAAACAAGTTCGCAGAAAGTAGCATATTGTGCTGACAGGGGCAATCAATTGGATGGAGGCGTTTTGGAGTCGCGATCGTGTATACCTACTTATAGGCGGAGCTTTTTTGCAATGCTTCAAGTTGTTGGAGATAATTTTTTAGATGCCGCTTCACTAAATACAGGTACCTAATTAAGGAAATGTAATGAGCTGGGACGGTTTTCGAAAAACACATTCCAGAATGTTTTGCTGCTCTTCCGGTAAGTTCTCGAAGGTCTCGGTATCTTGCCCAGACTTCGTCATATTCCGCAGTGTCCGTTACCAGTCTAAAGTCCGCTCGCGAGAACTCTGAAAAAGTGTGGGGAACATTCCGTCAAGTTCTCGATATACAGCTCCTCTACCAATTTTGCATGTGTGTGTGTGTCTTGTACTCGCGTTGAAGTCTCTGACGAAAATAATTGAAAATCGAAAACACATTTCAATGAACGTTGGCATGATTGTCACTTGAACAGTGGCGTACCAAAGGGGACGGGGGTTGCGGTCCGCACCGGGTACCACCAACTAAGAGTGTGTCTTTTCATCAGACTACATAACACATAATTATATTAACTTGAGGTGAACGCTGCAACAGAAATATCAGTTTCGCGATATCAAACCGGATGTTTCTCTGGGTAAATTTTCCCTCCATTATTGCTTTCGTCAATCATATTTATTCTTTTGTACTTGAAAGTCCAACCAACACGGCAATTTGAATAACTGCAGTTGCACGCTAAAACAAAGTCGTTAGTTTCAAGGGGAAGGAATTTCCTCTTGAAAAAAATAATAATTGCGTCTCTACGGAATGGTCCGAACCATAATACCTACACCATACAAACACGATTTTTAATCATTCCAATAATTATAAGATTTTCCAACAGTTCTCAAATGAAACTTCTTCATTCTTATACACGACACACGCCCAGTTTGCCTCATTTCGCAGCTCATTGGCGAGCTTTGTCTCATTATCTTCCGTAGCAACTTTGTCAGTCTCACCTCCTATACAGGGTGGTCCTCGTTTTATGTCATTAAATTTAAGGATCAATAGAAAATGGAAAATGAAGTGGACTTTTTTCAGAAAATATATTTGAGAAATGCCTAATAACAGAGATACAGCCCTTCAAAGTTGGAAATAAATAATCGTTTTTTCCGCATAACTTTTGAACCGTTCAACCGATTTTATTCAAAATAGAACCAAAGGTTCACTGAAGCTATCCCCTGTCGAACAATCATAACATGTTCCATAAAAAGGTTTCAGGAGCGTAGATATCAGGGGGTGTTCCTACTCCCCCACCCTATTTCTCACCCGTTATTTTTGAAAACTGTTTATAATTTTGAATTCTACGTTCAATTTAGAAGAAAAAGTCACTCTTGCAAAATTTTGATTAGAGGCTTCGTTTAGGAGATATTCGAAATTGAAACTTTGGAAAACATCCCGAAATCGCCACTTTCCAGGACCCAAATTGTTTTTTTCCTAAAAATTTCCCGTGTTTTGGAAAAAATGGTGGTTTATCAACTTAGAAATTCTAGAAAACCTATTTCAGCTGAGAAATCATGAGTTTCTTTGGATTTTAATTTTTAGACCTTTGAAAGTGGTGATTTCGGGATGGTTCCCAAAGTTTCAAACCCAAATATCTCCTAAACGAAGCCTCTAAACAAAATTTTGCAACAGTGATTTTCTCTTCAAAATTGAACGTAGAATTCCAAATTATGAACAGTTTCCAAAAATAACTAGGAAGGTAAAAAATAGGGGGAGGAGAAGTAGGGTCACCTCACAGAGAAAAGACGTTAATTGAATTAAGAAATCGAAGTTGTTTGAAACTGATTTCTTCAGAACAAACAAAATTTTATTAAATCAACAACAAAAATTTTGCTTCAAGAAAATGCGTTTTCTTGGAGATTTTTTTAAATTTATTTGATTTGAGAAATTTTGCGCCCTTCGTCTTGAACATATACTGTCTTAGAACAAAAGAATATTTAGAAAAATAAACCAAATAAACTAATATGTTTCAATCAAATTATTCTTGTTTCCATTTAGCTGTTAAACAATGTTTATTTGCTGTAAAAGCGGAAGTATTTGCATCAAGTGAATATTTCTTTGACTCAAAGCTCCGATCGCTTTGAACAAAGCTTCGTCCCTTGACTTGTCACGACCTGCAAAATTATTCTATTGTTTGAGATGAGGTTGTGCAAGACGCGAGTGACAGTCCTCCATTATCATGGAAGATTTTTTGGAATCCAATGATCTGGGGCATTAATTTTTAGTTTTCAATGGTAAGTAACATTTCATATCTACAATTCAGATTTCAAGTAGCAGTTTGATAAATTGCATGCATAGATCTACCACCTTCATCTACTTCGAAATTGATATAATTTTATTGTTTATTTCATGAAGGCAACAATATATTGGAAGTCAACATCGGAGAACAAAGGATCTATAATCTAACCATCCCATTCTTTAAAAAAATATAAGGGCTCAAGGACATCAAAGTTCTCGGACTAATGATGGTCGCAGCTTGCGGATCGAGTGATCACCTCTTTATTTAGAGACTTTGATTCAAAATTCGGCATTCTTCCAAATTTTGTAAGTACATTTCAGCAGTTGCCATCAAAAAATCTATACACATTGATATGTGTATAGATTTTTGTATAACTGTGTAAAAATGTATAAATTATGTATGGTGGTACAATAATGGTGTATGTACACCATTATTGTATAAATGGTGTCTTGATAGACACCATTTATACAAATTGAACTAGGTCTTTCCTTTTTTTTTTGCTCACTCACCATGTTATTATTATAACTATTTATTGTATCCCTAGTTTATATTATTGTTATACGGTATTCTTTGTTTAAAAGCAACCCGAATTGTTGGGTATTATGATCATTTTTGTCATTTTGTTTACAAGTACCCACTTGTGTGTGTGGACTTGTACTACGCAAGTGAATTTTTGTAGTTATATTTTTGGAAGTCATGTGTCTACTCTCATGTTGCCAGTATAACAAGTTTTTAGGTTTTCACATGTATGTATTAATATGTTTATGTATTTTTGAAAGAAATTAAAGAAAATAGAGAAAATAAAAAAGAATTTGATTTTTTACCTACATTTAAATGAATAAATCCAAAGAAATATTTCATTAAATTTGGCAAAAATATTGAAATAAAAATTTGTTTGAGTTGAGAAAATGTTTCATTTTTATCAAAAAAATTAGAATTCAATTGAATATATAAATTCTCAAATAAAATAAATAGATCTTTTCAATTGAATAAATAGTTGAGTAACCCAAACAAATTGCAAAGGTCCAAGTCCATTCTACTAATAAATCAATGTGTTGTGTCAAAAAAATGTTCATTTACAAGTTTCAAAGAAATCATTCTGATGTACCAAACAAATATTTCCTTCGCCATATAGAAACAACAAATTTATTTGAAATAAAGAAGATTCATTTGATTTAAATAAAGTCTTTTCTCTGTGCTCCTAATGTCTAAGCCCCTGAAACTTTTTTTATGGAACATGTTATGATTGTCCGACAGGGGATAATTTCAGTGAACCTTTGGTTCTATTTATAATCAAATCGGTTGAACGGTTCAAAAGTTATGCAAAAAAAAGATTCTTAATTTCCAACTTTGAAGGGCTGTATCTCTGTTATTAGGCATTTCTCAAATATGTTTTCTGGAGAAAGTCCCCTTCATTTTTCATTCTCTATCGATCCTTAAATTTAATGACATAAAAGTCGGACCACCCTGTATTTTCATAGAGCGGCCGTAAGGGTTTAATCCAGATGTTGCGAATAATGTGATATTGGAAGACCTCGATTTAGCAGACTTTATGTTAAAAACCAGAACAATAACAATAACATCGATTCACACGCTGATCGCTCTGCTCGACTAGAGTTACTCCAAATATGGAGTAACTCCGCAGCGTGAATTCTTGGATCCCTGCAATGACATCTTTACTGTACTCAAGTCGGCGTTTTCGTTCAAAGAGCCAAAAGAAGTGAAGCAAAATGAGAACTGCTATCTCTTAAAATTTTGAGTGGTGCGGTGAAATCAGACCCCGTAAAAGCATGGAATGCAGGTAAAGCTCGGCACAATTCTCCCACCAGATTTTGCGCCAGCTGTGTGATACGTATACAGGGTGGCCCAACGAAAACAGAACAGAGGGGTTTTTGGGCATTCCACCTTGTTTTTTTTTTTCAAAATACCTTGAACAGGTCGATTTTTATATCGAGGGGGACATTTGAAACATACATTGGCAAATTTTTATTTTTAGCCCCCTCACCCTCACCCCACCCCAACTTCAAAGTTTCAAATGACTCCGCACTCATCTTGCGATCCATCAAATTGAAGATAATGAAATTCTCTCGCTGAAAAAATATTTCTATAGTTTTTAACCCCACCCTCCTTCCTCTTTTCAGAGTTTCCAGTTAAATATTCTTAACCTCTCAGTTCTCTTCAGTACAGTCAACCAGGGCCGTTCCTAGGGGTTTGAGCGCCCGTGTGCAAAGCTTCTAGTCTGCGCCCCCCCCCCCCCCCCCCATTCTATACTCGACCAAAAAATTAAAGCATTCAGAATCCATGTCACTGTTCTATTTTTTTACAAAGTTATATAATAGCTGTGTTACACTGCAAAATTTCTTGTACAATTTATTGAACAATCTGCCAAAATACTGTCAAAAAACAATGAACTTGATTGTTCAACTGACAGATTGTCCAAGAAATAGTACAATTAATTGTGTAGTGTAATACACAACAGACATAAATCTTGCAAAAAATAATAATTCAGTGAATGAATTAAAAAAAAACATAATCATCCCGGATATCAATGAATCTTGGGTTTCCAGATATATTTTTGCTGGGAACATTTCATTATCTTTCAGGGATCACAAGTAGACTGCTGCAAGTAGGGAGCACATATAGGCAGTTTGCACATTTTAAATTCCGCGCCTGTTTTCGCGCCTCTAGCGGTAGAAAAGCACTCCTTTGGAGGGTAGACATGCGCATGTCACGTTGACACGCGCTTTGAAAGTCCGTGCCGCAAGATTTTTGAGTGACTGATTGTGAGGTGTGATGGATAAATATAAATATCTTTTGGGTTCAGGCCGGTTTCCTTCCGGCATAAAACAGCCGGTAATGCCGGTAAAGGGAAGATGCTGAAGGAAGCAAGCCATATTTTCAATCTTGTGGAGGTAGCAGGCCAAATAAAGGCGAAGGTAATTCGCCAGACCTCAGTCAACTTGCCTCCTTATGATGTAGTGCCAACTTGGTACCATCTTCCAGGGAATCTATAAAATACCACAGATCTTTTCCCTGTATTATTATAATAGGTGTTACGGCATCCAATAACACAACAGCCCAGTTTCGATTTTTTTGGTTGTATCATCTTACAACTCTGTAGTTTGCTTTCTTACTTTCTTGAAAGGGGAGATAATCTGTTAATGAATTCAAGGTACTTACCGTAGGTACTCGCCTAGTAATAATAAGGCTAAAACCTACCTCAGAGTCACATACAGATAGCGAACTGAAGTTTCGCGACACCACGGTGTGACAAAACCGTCATCAATTGACTTCTTTTATGACAATGATAATTATAATACCTAATCTTTTTGATTCTGAGCAATGATGCATTTTAGTTCATCCCTCCAAAATGGCGCTGGGGGCATATCTGCTAATCGCCTATTGCTGACACATGAAAGTGAACGACACATGAATGACAGTTTACACTTTTGTCCTGAGAATAGAGCTTTGAAAGTTATCTATTTATATGCTGGAAGATGATCCATTAGCCTTGCTGTACGCACCTTGAATTTTCCACCATGCAAACGACTCGCGCCTTGGAGAAAATTTCAAATAATCATCCATCTGTGACATTCTGTCGTTCAGTTTTTTGTGTCGTTAATTGTAACTTCACTACTTGTTAGGTAGAAGCATTCGCTTACTAGCGAATGGGGCCTTGCAATTGAAAAACTCAACGTGAGGTCGCCACTACTGTATGGGGCGCCTACTTCGATGAAGTGGCCCTAAACGACGGGAAAACACACCTCCTTGGAAAACACGGGAGTTTGGGTAGTTTGACTAGTAACTGACAGTGACTGGAAACGTCAAGCAAGAAACAGAGGTTATCCAAATTTCAAATCAAGACATAAAATGACGGATGCCAGTCGTTGAAGCGTCAACGCCGTCAGAATTGTCGAATTTGCCCCCAACGGTTGTGGCGCCCTCGGTGTCTGAAAGTGGCAGTGCAAGGTTCCATTAAAAGGATTCGCATTCGTTAGCGAAGAACGTTCGCGAAACGTTCGGTGACTTAGCCATTCGACACGGAAGATTCAATTCGAACCAAAAACCAAATGAACGTTCGCGTGCTACTGGGGATTGGACCATTTCTTAGCATTCTGTTTGCCCTCTGATTCTGTTTATTTTCCTTATCTGGGCCGGGACTGGCTGTCATAGTTACCGTGGTCCGTGATTGTCTTTGTCTTGTGATACGGTTTTCTACGACTTGCTTACTACTTATAAACTAATTGTATAATTGGTTTTCACATCGGGCGCTGAAGCGCCGCTCGGCTATAGCGGGGGCGCAACGGGGGGCGCAAAGCGCCTTTTTTGAATTTTTTTCAGTCGGTCGAATTTTTGCGCCCCTGGCAAAGTGCGCCCGCGTGCGTCGCACGCCTTGAACGCCCTGTTAGGAACGGCCCTGCAGTCAACGTCATCCTGCACAGCATCGAGGGAAAAAAATCTGTGCAAAAAGTGCCACTCAAATTCACCCCTTCACTTCCCCAGTCCCAGCTTAAAAATCTAAAATTACACTACCTACTTTGTGATACATCAAATACATCAAATTGAATGAAAATATATAATTCTCTTTCTGAATGGAATATTTTCAAAACTTTCAGAACTCCTTCTTTCCCCCTAAAATACTTCGAATGTTCAATTTATTGAGAGAAGAGTTGAAAATTTTGAACACATTGTTTTTAGAAATAGATCTCAGTTCCCTTTTATTCGATTCTTATCACAAAGTAGGTCGTGTCTTGTTAAATTTTGAAGTTAGGGTGTGGGAGAGCAAAGTGGTGAATTTGGGTAGCACTTTTTTCACCGAAAATTTTCTCCTTTGATGCTATCAAGGTGACGCTGATTGAATTGAAGAGAATTGAGGGGTCGAGAATAGGTATAGAATGGGACAGTCAAAGAATTGCAGGAAGAAAGGAGGGGGGGTTATAAATTTGAAAAATATCAAGAGAATTTGATTCTCTTAATTCTCTTCAGTACGGTCAACGTCATCCTGCACAGCATCGAGGAAAAAAAATTCTATGTGAAAAGTGCCACTCAAATTCACCCCTTCACTCCCCCAGTCCCAGCTTCAAAATCTAAAATTACACCACCTACTTTGTAATACATCAAATTGAATGAAAATATGTAATTCTCTTCCTGAATGGAATATTTTCAAAATTTTCAAACCTCCTTTTTTCCCCCTAAAATAGTTCGAATATTCAATTAATTTGGGGAAGAGTTAAAATTTTTGAAAACATTGTTTTCAGAAATAGATCTCAGTTCCCTTTTATTCAATTTTTATCACAAAGTAGGTCATGTCTTGTTAAATTTTGAAGTTAGGGTGTGGGAGAGCAAAGGGGTGAATTTGGGTAGCACTTTTTTCACCGAAAATTTCCTCCTCTGATGCTATTTAGGATGACGCTGATTCAATTGAAGAGAATAAAGGGGTCGAGAATAGGTATAAAATGGGACAATCAGAGAATCTTAGGAAGAAAGGGGGTGGGGATATAAATTTGAAAAATATTTTTTTCAGAAAGAGAATTTGATTCTCTTTGACTTGATGTATCGTAAAGTAGATGGTGTCATTTGAAATTTCAAAGTTGAGGTGGGTGGGAGTGAGGGGGCTAGGGATATTTTGCCAATGTATGTTTCAGATATCCCCTTCGATATAAAAATCGACCTGTCTGAGCTTTTTTCAAAAAAATGAAGTGAAATGCCCAACAACCCCTCTGTTGTGTTTTCGATGGGCCACCCTAGTTTCTAGTCTAGTTTCCCTGCATCATTTTTTTCGAACAAGTATTCCCTATCCCTCGTTCCATCCAAATGTCTAATTCCTCAAGATGGTGAATATTTTCAAGCAAAATAATCAAAACGTCTGTGTCTGAGGCTTTTACAACGACTTTTGATCCGAGCTCCAGCTTCGACAAATGAAAGATCATTCCCTTATCTGCCTCTTAATGGGCGAACTTGAATCCCTTCCTCCAAGTAACACCGCCTCTTTCAGTGTTGGTAACTGCCCGATCCGATATTTCACCTGCGAAACCAGCCGAACGTTGAATGTCGTTTCTCAAAAACCATTTCTCAATTGTTTCGCCTGTGGCACCCAACTCCTCAGCTCATTCTCAATCTGAATAACATTTCCTATCATATTCTGCGAATCGAGAGGTTCCCTAGCGACCTCCCGAACTGTCAGGGAGACATTATTGTGAATATTATGATCCAGTCCCTATAGGTTGTATCGACGAGGCGGTCATTTTGTAGAAGCTAATCACAAACAGCTGATCGACATGTCACATACATCAGAGTGACATGTCAAATTTATCAAGCAATATCACAGCAAGACGCTTGCCGGCGATGATTTGCTCAAATATGAGCAGAATATGAGCAAAATGTGCGGTGCTGTGATCTACTTGAGCTGGTGATTCAATACCTCGACCACAATAATTTCGATATGGTGCCAAAACACAGCACGGAGACTACTTGGTGTTGGGGACAGAAACGTTCTTGCCCAAGCCAGTTTAAGCTCATAAAGCATTAGAAGCCCATAACCTACCTCAAGCAGGAAGTGTTCGTTGCAAAATTTCAAGTCGCTGGTAAGCTTCCTGTTAAGCAAATTTCTTAGATTTGTCCGGGAAAGCCATGACGATTTTCATTACTCAGATAACTCTTGTGCTCGATCTTCACGGGATTGCATCACTCCAGGGTAGCCAGAACAGTGAAACCCATGCTCCCATGCGAGAGTAGCTGGACGAACAGCCATACATTGCGCAAACAACCATGTTAGTTTGTTTTTGACGACACGAACTCTGCGACATTTTAGTTGATGTGGCAAAAGTCAGTTTGATTAGCTCCTACGAAATGGCCGATTTTCAGGAACATGACGTCACGTCGATACTACCTATTGACTCGAACGACTCGAACTTCTTGTTGGATGATTGGATCATTTTCTTCGCGTTTTTTTCACCAGTAAAAATATAATTACGATCGATGTTCTAAAATGGTCCGTTGATAAGTTACTGGGTGTTCAAGTTGAATTTTCAAATCGATTTTTTGACATAACTTTCAACGGTTCGACCGATTTTGTTCAAATTTGAACTCGAGTTTACTGAAATAGGTCGCTATTGAACAATAGTAACGTGTTAAAAAAATATTCAGTGGCGTAGATATTATGATTATTATGAGGTGTCCTCATTTTCCCCTCTATTTTCCACCCAAGCTATTTTTTTAAATTATACTTTTTTTATTCTACATTCAATTTAGAAAAAAAAACTCTAGTAGAGTTTTGATTAAGGCTTCATTTCCGAGATTTGGGTTGGGAACTTTGGAAAACATTTCAAAATCGCCACTTTTCCAGAGCCCCTTTTTTTTCTTAAAAAGTCCTCGTTTCTTAGCAAAAAATGGTGCTTTATCAATTTGAAACACCCAAAAAACTTATTTCGGTCGAGGAAAGTGGTGATTTCGAAGTGTTTTCCAACGTTTCAAATCCAAATATCTCGAAAATGAAGCCTCTAATAAAATTTTTGCAAGAGTGACAAAATATTTAGTTCAGGAAATTGAGGTCTCGTCTGGAGTGGTCCCTTAAAGTCCGGATGCGGGAGACAGCCCGTCACTCCTCAGTCCTGTCGGGTTTGGTCGCAGCTTTTGGGGGCCATCATACTTGTATTTTAATGAAGAACAGCGCAAGTCCTCATCTTTCAGTTGAGTAAAAACTCAATATCAAATGATCCCGGCTTGGAAACTGCGTTGTACCACCTCTATATAAATTTATTTACTCTCGGCCCTTTGAAACACCAAACCCCAAGGCACAAATCGATCAGACGCTATCCCACATTCATTACGTTTCACTATATTTTGGCAGATATTAATTACGGATTAACCCTTTCTGTGCTCGGTTAATAAAGGATCAGGTCAATTGATTTCAAATTAGCAATTCAGAACGACTGACGCAAGGGCGGTCCCGCATTGAGAATTATTCTCAAAATCATGCCGCCCTTATTATTATGGCTTTGCCTTCTCCAGAGCTGAAATACAAAGGACACCAAAGGCCCTCAGCGCAAGCAAAAAGCCATAAATTTTCTCTCTCTCTATTTAAAAAAAGGACTAACAAGCTGGAATCCCACGTTCTACACCGTTAAACTTTCATCAAAAGCGAGTAGCGCTTCAAAAAAAAAAGTCTCGGGGAACTTTAAACAAATCGCTGTGGCATTGTCGCACCCTTTTTCAACGCATTACTTCCTTTCACCACCTTGTGCTGCTCTGCTCGGCTCTCCTTTTCGTGACTGGGGACTGGTTAAAGATTGATGATGTCGGGTTAGTTGAGGCTCTCCACATCCTGATGCACGACTTTTCCCGGTGTTTTAATAAAACAGAATGGGAGAAACTTCGAGACGGTATAGTGGATGTGTGTAGAAAATTTGGTTAATGAAGTCGCTCGGAAAATTTTCTTTCAAGGAACCAACAATCCGTCAGCTCTGGTACTCAATGCGTTTGGAATTCAATTTCCTGGGACCCTTCAACGCGGAGAAACTTTTCCATTAAAGAATTACCGAACTATCCCGTGTGCGGCACAAGCACCACAACTATGCAACAGGTTATAATCCGAACGTTCGTGCATAAAACAAATTGTTCCATTGATTTACCGTCCTCACTTCACTTGAAAATTAGAGAGGAGGTCACGGCGGAAATTGAATTGTTTGGCACACGCGTCTTTCCTATTCCAATTTGGAGTTTCACGAACGGTGCTTTTTAATAAAACGTCTCTTTGAGCAAGAGTCAGAGCAGTGGAAATCTTTAATCACGAATCCTGCCGGGAAGTGTATATCTTATTTTGTTTGGAAGCTAGGCTGAAGGCTGCAATACCTATTTACTTACCATGTCTCTCTGTCTTTGATTAAACATCGCAATATGCAATTTGCTTGGTTTCTGGTCCAACCACATCTGTTTGTGGCATATCCTGTAGGATATGTATACCACTGCATGTGTACGAATCTTGATTATTTATCATACGTAGTATCCCGTATCCCGCAGAATGCTTCTGTTCCTGATGCCGACCATCATGCCAGTAATATCTTCACAATGCGTCAACACAAATTCAATTTTCACAGTGTTATCAGTGGTTATATGTCTAATAAAGGGTACAATCATTGTCAATAATTTTCTTTGGAATAATATGAGCTGCCATGTGATCCTATACATAAGTTGCAATTGGGATTAGAACTAATAAAACCGATTTTCGTTGGAAAGTTATATGCCTACTATTAATCGTACTACAAAGTTCATTTGATACGACTACAACGCCCAGCAGTTATTCTAATGTCCGGTTGACCGTCAGTTGAATTTATCCGGAAATTAACGGAAATATAAACCAATGAGAGGTTGAAATTCTTTAGTATACTGAGCCTTAGTGACCTTGAAAATTAACCTTGAAAATATTTATTTGGAAAAAAGTTTGTTCTTCATACGGATCATAAGCCACTTCTAGCAATTTTCGGTGAAAAAAAAAAAGGTATACCGTTGATGGCTGCAAGTAGGTTGCAAAGATGGGCAATAATTGTCTCAGCATATCAATACGATATAAGGTACATTCCATAAAAAAAAATTATAATGCAGGTGCTTTGTCGCGATTACTGTCAGTATCTTCGGATGAAAATGATATCGGACATATTTTGTTTTCACAAGATATGATGAATTACCAATTGATTGCAAATTATTTGCAAAATAAACGGCGAAAGACCCCATATTGATGAAAATTTACTATTATTGTTTCAATGGATGGCCTCTGGAAAGTGGGCCGTGCGTATTTTCAACGTAAAAAAATTAATCACATTTGGAACAAGGGGGTATTCTGTGGGGTGTTCGCGTAATAATACCATCAAGTTTACGTTAATAAATTCTAGATTCAATACATTTTCAATCATATGGGAATTTGTATAAGCAAGAGCGTGGCCCGATCTTTCTCTTATTGGCCTTCAATTGATCGTGACATTGAAAACGTGCGTGTTCAAAGTGTAAAATTTGTAATGAATTTAAAGATAATGTCGATAATGTTCAATAATTAAGGGTGTCCCAGCTTTAACAATCCAGCGTGATTTTCTCAGGAAATATCTAGGCTACAAAAATTGTTTTGCAATTGGGGGAAAGTTTGACCTTTTAGCTTTCTTTTGAGGTGGCGCCGATGCTTGTAGGTGCTCTAGTTTCCAAGAAAATGCAATTTTAATCAGGCGTGTCACAAAAATTCGGAAATTCATGATCTAACAAAATACTTCAGATGAAAAAAAATCCTCTTTCTCTAGGCTTCCCATTGATGTGTCGCCGATGGCTGTACCTGGCCCAGTAAGCCAGATATTCTGCTCCACAGTCCAGCAAAACACAATAATCAAAATCATGACGTCACCGACCACACACTTGTTGATTTTAACATCAGCCAGGATTCATTGCTATGGTGAATCCAGGTATTGTGAGTGAAAAAGCCCTAGTTACGACTAGTGTTAGTCAACAACGTGTGTGATCGGTGATGTCATGATTCTGATTATTGTGTTTTGCTGGACTGTGAGGCAAAATATTTGGCTTACTGGGCCAGGTACAGACATCGACGACACATCACTGGAAAGCCTAGAGGAAAAGGATTTTTATTCATGTGGAGTATTTTGTTCAGTCGATCATGAATTTTCGAATTCTTGTGACTCGCCTGATTGAAACTGCATTTTCTTAGAAACTAGAGCACCTACAAGCATCGGCGCCCTCTCAAAAGGAAGCTAAAAGGTCAGGCTTTCCCCCAATTGCAAAACAATTTTTGTTGCCTTGATATTTCCTGAGAAAATCATGCTGGATTGTTTTAGCTGACACACCCTGTATATACCGATTTACACGGTTCTACCTCTTTTGGTTAATGAGCTACCATTTTTCCTCCTTCTTTTTCTTTCTACACCCTGCACACGGAGCAGTTTCAACCCTAAAATGCAGGGTGGTTTCGCCTAACGTCCGGACTAGTTGAAAAAGTGAAAGGGAGAAATGTGCTATATTGAAGAAGTCGATAACTTCTTATTGTTTTGTTATCCACGTTTTTGTATAAGATTTTCATACTAAAATAAAACACTTTAGTTCCAACTACCCACTTGTACTTACCTTGCCATAATGACGATCTATTAAATGATAATTAACGATGTAATATACGACACTGTTCACGAACTTATTGAAATCTGTCAATATTAACATAGGCCAAGTTGACTTTTAGTGAATTCATCTCAACCATATACTTACCTAAAGATGAGAAAAACTAAACACGTTAACACAATTTTGGGGGCACCCTGTACATAAAAGGGCACACTAGAATCTTCGAAACATCTACCATGATGGTGTATAGGTATAATAAGTACTGATACTTGGAAGAACACTGCTTGTACGAGGCATTCCAGGAAATCCTGTGGATATTACGCAGCAGTCGCGTCCTTATTTCAAGTTGTGGATCTCTCCTTCACACGGAACCCCGCCAGCTACAACATGTGCTAAACGGTTATTTGAGGACACATAAACTTGTTACAACGGGCCCTTCCGGGGTGCTTCCTTTTAATTTCACTCTGCGTAAACAAACTAACGGATTTTTGCCTTCCGGTGCGCTACAGGGTGGACCGGTTAAATTGCGGGCTTGTGCGGCATAATTGAAAGGAGAAAGCAGATTCGCTTGCAGTTCCTTTGCCAGGATTTTAAACATGTTATCAACTTGAACCAGGCGTACTTCGAGGAATTTGATTTATTTATTCATGATACCTGCTTTCTTCCCTAAATAACAAAATAACGTGATGCAAAGGAATATCAGGAAGCTGAGAATGCCAGATTATCCTGCCAAGAGGCGTAGCAATGCGAGGCAGTAAAACATTCTTATCCAAGCTTCATAAGTTGACTTCCTCCTCGAGTTATCGTATAATACATATAACAAAGGAACTGGCCTCTCATATAGTTGTTCTTGTGTTAACGCAGCCACAGCAGCTGAGGGGGCAACTCTTGAAATAATCACACCTGAATAAGAATTGGGGAACATGTTCGCAATGTGGTAACTGAGTACCTATACCTCTCCCGAAGTGCTAGATTTGACTGATTTGTTTCAAACGTACTTAATATTGATCCCACAACGCTCCTCCTCTTGAAGAATCTTGGCTTCTTTTCACAGCGCTTTTCTCCTTGAACAATCCTGGTCACGGCACCACTTCTGCAATGATACGCACCTCACCTGTGCTTTACCTGTGATCGTCAAAACCCTTCGCTGAGATTGATTTTGTACAGGAGTAAAACGACTCGAGGGGGAAAAAGTTATGAGTTCAATGAAGCACGTTCATTGCACACAAAGTTATGTTTAATCTGATCAAAAAAAGTGCTTGTTTTTTTCAAAACACCTAACAAAATGACTATGACTGACAGGATATGCAAAAGGTCACAAAATGGAGAATGATGCGAAAGGGATGAAAAACAATTAACACAGAACAACAAGGAAATAAAAGATAAAAATCAACACGAAAAACAGTTGAAAATAATGAAAACAATGCAGTAAAACAATCAAAACAGCTAAAAACAAAAGACAACACAATATTTCAAACAGTCAGTGAAGAAAGAAGGATAGTGACGGATTCGAAAAAGAAGCACGTAAGAACTCGTCAAAGAAACCATTGAGTAGGTATGGCTCAAAGAATAGAACTCTCAAATATGTTTGGACAAAGTGTGAAACTCACTGATACTTCCATTATAGGAACCTGTGCTAACCATGCTTGTTGTTATCTGTCACTTGATGAATTCTCACCTGTGGCAAAGATGGACGCACATCTAGGTAAAAAGTCATAAGTCTTTACAATGTGCCTATTGAGTGCTGGTAACTGTATGAGATTAACAGGTACCCTAAGGGCCAGGCCTTAGAGTTCAATTGTAATTTACGGTGCGATTACTGTTACACCTTTGAGTGATTATTCTGATCCAAACCCATGTTCGACAGAAAACGCGAAGTGGAGTTGTAAATCCTCATTTGTTCATGACAAACAAATCAGGTCTTTATTGGTGAATTCCTGTAAATACCTAAACGAGGCTAGAAGCAGCAAAAACTGCGTACAGGTGTGAACAACCGCATGTTATCATCACTTACGATGGATATATTGATCACCCTTCAGAACACTGGAAACAGTAATTAACCAGACATCTACCTAATGCATTCAATTAACAACGGCGGCGATCCGGCTAAAACCAATCCCAAAACTAACACTGATAACGAATTAGCACAAATAACGAGATAATACCACAGGATAGGTGTAAAACTTGTAACTTGTGTTGTACTACTCTACTATCATGTTTATATAAGCGTCACTAATTCGAAAAGCTTCCTGATTTTTTTGTGGGTATTCGACTGGTTCGTGCATGAAGGGTGGCTTTTTGAAGTTTAAGTTGGCGGTCGTCATCACTTGATAGAAAACTACGTCCAGTGTCCAATTGCCTATAGTATACCCTACTACATTATCATTTCATTTGTTACCCAGAGTCTTGAGTCCAAGCCTGAGTCCTGATGGCAGGAAAGAGCATCATGCGACTCAAAAATTCTGGAAAGGAGAAAATAAAATACGCCAGATTATAATCTTGCCGATAAGGTTAAACGGTTGACTAAATTGTTGGAATACAGAATAAATATGAAATTATTCTACAAATCACCAGTTACTAAGCGCGTCTCTGATTTCACAAAGGTTGTCTCCTTGCGACCAAGGTGTGAGGGTCATTCCGTCAGCGCGCTTTCTGTCTTCGCGGTTTAAACCTGTCGGTTCCAATACTGACGGATTTTCGCCGATTGTAATGCCCGAAGGATGATGTGGTCCAGTTCTTGATGCCGCGAATACCGACAAGCACTTCTTACACAGCTTTACCCGTGGGTTCCATCATTTTCTACGCTTTCACCGCATATGCATTTGTGAGGAATGCAAATATTGCAACCAAGCCTTAATGCAATCGAGATGCGAAAAGTGTTGTTGTCAAAAAGTGTAGCCAGGGATTTTGACGGAAGTGTTGTTAACCATCCACTGGATTCATCACACATTGCCTTGTAGTGCCTTGTAGTGCCTTGCCTTGCATCTGTCGGACCTGAGTGTCAGTGTTTCAACGATATGATTTACATTTATCAAGTCCCAACTTCTTTGTGATTTTATATCTGATGGTATTGTGAAATTGGTATTCCACATTTCCAGAGCGTCTGGGTAATCTGCAACTTCCTTGTCAGAAGAGAAACTCAACATCAATTTGACAAGATCGGTCCCGGAATTCACAGAGCTGGGGAAAGCCGGCATGGCAATATCTTCAAGTCGCCTTATTTCCAAGCCACCGAACCGCACAGGTAGCTAAGCAATGGTTAGTCAGTTGGTTTCTGCTCCATTATCATAGTGGACATTTTTGCCCACTGTTTTCTGTCCTGTGCCATTGTTTTTCCAGTTTGCAACGTTTGGCCCTTATGGTTCAGAATTTGCTCGACAGCGTCGTTCCATGTCTTTCGTGGTCTTCCTCTGGTTCTTCTTGGTACAATTCTTGCCTCCCATAATAGCCTTCTCGCTGGTCTGTCTTCCTCCATTTGCAGCAGATGACTCAACCGCTTCAATTGATTCTCCTCCATTTTCTTTGCTAGTTCTGCGACGTCCAGTTCATTTCTTATTTCTTTGTTCCTAATCTTGTCTCGCATCACTCATCTTGGCACTTAATTTCCATGGCCTGTAGTGTGCTTTTTTGTTCGTTTGTCAGCACCCACGATTCACATCCAAATGTCTAAGTCGGTTGATAGTAAAGAATCGTACCAAACGAAAAACGCCGTTGAAATAAGGTCTAAGATCTAAGCGTTTGGAGCACTCTAAATAGCTCACCCAACTACCGTATTTCCTAACTAATTTACAGTTGCACAGATGAGAAATATGGCATGGGTATATAATAATTATCTACTCAAGTACCGACCTATATGCGAAACATCTCTAAGTTAGACGACTTCAGTATGATTAAAATTTAAATTTCCATCGCAGTCAATTTGCCCGGTGCAAATTGAAAAACTGCGCACTACTCGTTTATCTTGGTATATCCACACTCCACAAGCATAAGTAGGTACCCAGCATTTCCACAGTAGGTTAAATCATAAATAATATATAAAATCTGAGTTCACTCCAGCAGCTTTGCAACCAGTGTTATTATTTAGCAGTGTCTATATTTTCCGCATTCTGTAATATTTTCCATTCCACTAATCCTAAATTCATTTGCATATAAATATAAAATGGAATCCTATATTAGCTAGGCTATTTCGGTTAATTATTTTGCCCGAGCTATTTTGAAGCGGAGCAGTTCCATGCTAATGTCCAAAAAAAAAAAAGACGTGCACGCATAAAAACGTAATTTCAATCCAATAGTATCATATTTACTTGATTCATTGACTTGGCTTGATGATTCAATACATTCAAATTGAAATAATTTTTTCAGTCCAATACGAAGCCAGTATTTGTTCGAAAAATGTAATAGTTTTGTCAGACATTCTCAAAATGAGACTATTCTTTTGAACTGATATTATCGAATATCTTAGATGTAATAAACTTTGTTTTTGAAACAAATTTTTAGGTAAACTTGTTCAGAACTAATGAAAATTTCCTCTCAAGCATTTCAAGATCTCCAACTGAGAATATTGAAAACTTCACAGTTTAGAACATATTGTGATTTCAATCTGAAAATGCAATTTTCGAAACAACATTTCAACTTACTGAACTCAAATGACATTATGCTTGAACTGAGACGATGATCAGTTCCCCCAAATATTCAATTATTCTTGAAATGATTGTATATTTTTGGTCTGAAAACTGAGACTCTTGTATCAAGAATATATATCATCAATCCGCCCAAAGTTTCATTGTATTGCGTCATCTTCCGGCAACAACACTAGCACGCGCACAAACACGCCAATGTGAGCTACTCCTGCTCCTGCAAAAAAATTTATACCTACCGCGTGTGCAACATGGACCCGTAGCTCCAACTTTGGGGTTGCAATCCAGAACTTATCGGAGAATTCAGAGGTAAGTTCCTTTACTCACTTGTACAAACCGTGCGATCCACAAAATTCGCCATCGGAGGTGGCTTTGAAGTCGAGAAATTCGGCCATTCAGCCAATTCAGTCTATCCATGGCTCCAATCCATCAATATTTTGTTTCCAAAGCCAACCCCAACTCCGAATTTTGTGGATCACATGGTATCATTTGATAAAGGAGCTTAAGATGATCAGTGTTTTCCCATCATTACTACATAAAATTTTGTGTATGTATACCTGAATAATTATGCGAGATTCTCTTTTCGTGCAAATTTCAGTTGAATTCACGCAAGTTGTCCACATAGTGATGTTGCAGTGCCGGTTGGGTGCTACGGCACCTTGTTGTTTTTGAATAAGAAGAAAGAAGAAGAATAAGAAGAAAGAAGAAGAATAAGAAGAAAGAATACGAAGAATACGTTTTTGTTTGAAATGTATACCCATCTGGATTTGGATTTCTATCGATGTTTGTATTTGAACTTCTGCGAAATACATTTTTTTAATATACTATACTTAATTGTTGTAATTTCAGCCTTTATCACTAAGCTTGTTCAGGTATACAGGGTGTCCCAGGACTCGTGCCTCAGAGTCAAAGCCAGTTAAAGGAATTGCTACAAATGTGTCAGAAAAATGTTAATATAAATTGGATTTTCATTTTTGGAGATATGGGGCGTCGAAGGGTGGGACTTTGCCCCCTCTTATTTTATTATCTGATGAGATTGCAAAATAATTGAGCTTTTCAGTGTGTGTGCAACAAATTTATTTACTTACTGTACAGAGCGGCGCCCGCCAGCGACTCAGAAATTCTAAAAATACAGATTTTAATGATTAAAAATGATCTGTAAAAGAATTTTATGGAAACGAATTATTTTACTTCCTGTCTTACATCGCATTGGGGACGTCTGGAACTTTTTGCAATTGTTTTTAGAAAGATAAAAATTTACTGGAAGTTCTTCAGATAATAAAAATTGGAAGGGGCAAAGTGACCCCTTTGACGCCCCATATAAAAAAAACACCCATTTTTAACATTTTTCTGACACATTTGAAGCATTTCCTCAAACTGCCTTTGACTCTGGGGCGCGAGTACTGGGACATCCTGTATGCTCTTGATAAACAGAATCAAGATTCGAATATTTTCGATATAAGATAATCCTATAGTTGAACTGAAACCATGAATTCATCCATATGAAAGCAACGAACTCTTCCTGTAAACATTCAATATATTTGCTTTAACCAGGAGCAGTATTAGTCCAATTTAGTTATAATTTTATCTCAAGAATAATTTTCTTCTACCAAAAAGCTAATATGCGGTAGTTAAGCCGATTGTTCTCATAACAAAATTACTTGCTGTATTGTTGCAAGACTTATCTAATCTAATTGCAAGACTATCGTATACTTTTTGTGAAACACTGGAAATACTCCGTTTGATAAGTATTATATCCAAATTCAACGTGCTACAGCTTTCAGCTGATACTATGACAGTCTTCTTTTGGAGAAACTAAAACTCTTGGAGTGAGAATATCATCTCTTTGCGTATATACAAACTTAACATATACTTGACATTAAACGCTTTGTCTTAACTCAAGATTACCTTTTTATGCGTGTGGGGTGGGTGTATTTGCGATTTGGATCTAAATCCGAAAAAAAGGGAGAGTTGTGATTGTGCCGAGGTATTGACATGTTTATTATTAAAAGCTCATGAAGATTGATGATGCGAATGACACAATATAAAAACGGAATGTATAGGGATTTTGTCTTCCTTCCTTCCACTATATAGACCAAGTTGTTGGCAATATATTAAGGGATGATAAATTGTGGTGAAGTATCCGGATAAGATGCGGTGACGTGACAAACAACTTCAATTTGTTAGACTTTGTGCATGATGGTGCATTTTGAGGTAGAAATTAATTCAAAGACGTCGGTTATTTTTCACTTTTTGCCAAGGTGTATGTTTCGATCGGGCAAACTTAAATATTATAAAACGATGTTGTCGCGCGAACATTTTCCGCATCGGGGAGGTATACCTATATAAATATCTTTTCCAATCGAACTGCTAATTGGAAATTGTCCCCGGTCATTTTTAATTAAAACACGGTGGCAAAAAAAAAGCCGAGGCCCGTTCGCGTTCGGATGCGCGCGGGGAGGGCATAATTCTGCGATTCTCCAGAATGTATTTTCCTTGTCTTATCAATTCAATTAATCCTGACAACGTTATCGAATTTCTCCGGGCATAATCCTGGCGAATTCTCGGGAAGGCTTCGGTGAGTTCGGTGGCGCATTCTTTTCCATGATGGGGCGGCGGCGTCCGATGACGACGAGGCTCATAATTCGAGAGTTGAAAATGTTCCACCCAGGAAGCCAAATCGATCCGGTGTATAGCAGAGGGATTATTAGCATGATTATGGCATTCCTTTGTAGTTCGCATTTTGGCTGACATTCCCACATGGATGCAGCTTGCATGTCTATTCGAATGTATATGTATGATTACTCATATAGTCGGCTACAACAAGGACCCGTGCAGTTTTGGCCTCTGTTTTGGCTTTAAATAGCACATTTTATCGGTCTCCAATTGCTTTTTGAAGTTCCGCAGAAAATTGAAAGAAAAATCAATATTCGGATCTGTAGCGCCATTATTAAAATGACTCTTCCCTACATGTCTTACAAAAAATATAGCAACCTGTGGATCCACGTTTTCTTACGAACGAATTGTTTTTTTGAATTAAGTAACCTTTGAGGACGGAGTCATGTTGGTGAAATAAGCGTTGCGAAATCAAACCGTCTGGGTTTATTCCTTGACGGACTCTTACCATTTTGGTCTCTTTCAAAAGCTACAAGGATGTACTTTGGTTTGAGCCCATTGGCATTTTCGAAATCCAAAAAAAATATTTTAATTTTGACATTTGAAAAAATTATTTTTGGATTTTGGAAATGCAAATGGGCTCAAACCAAAGTACATCCTTGTAGCTTTCGAAAGAGACCAAAATGGTGAGAATCCGTTAAGGAATAAACCCAGACGGCTTGATTTCGCAACGCTTATTTCACCAATATGACTCCGTCCTTAAGTTACCTGTCCTGTGATCCAATAACAAAACGTTCATCGGTAGCTGATGGAATCAATGCAAATTATTATCATTGCTATAAAGAATACAATACAACCACAATATCCATCCTTTCACTTACGCTAAAAATGCATGTTTGGCCGCTAACTGAATCTTTTTGACCCGAATTGTCAAATTCAACTGTTGAAAGCGCTGAAATCAGTCAAATCAGGAAGGCTGAGAATCCGGTCGGTAGCACGGTGGGCTCGGCTCCGCTTTCGAAGGTGGAGGTCCCGGGTTCAAATCCGCACTGGGCCAGATCGACTTTTCACGCGTTTCTCAGTACTGGGGCATCTACCACCGTGCGGTGATGCCCCGGGAAAAGGGATGAAATGGAAAAGGCGTCGAAACAAAAACCATACTGAGAACCCCTGCAGTCCCAAAAACTGTAATCTACACGTTGTGTCGTCGTTCGTTGTTATCATTACTGAAAAACTCACAGAAAAAGCCTGCTTATAACCGAGTAGTTGATGCAGGAAAAAAAGAAGGCTGAGAGGTAGTTAGATTATCTACCGTCTACTGGCAAGGAAAACGACGGTCAAAAATGGATGACTTTTCAACGTCTAATCAATCAGCAATGGATCAATTATTATCAAGGTGTTTCAGGGATGATAGCAGAAAATTCAACTATTGGTAGATCTCGTCAAAATATGACGAAAACCTAAATACCATTTTGCAAAGTTGGGCGTAATGACCAAGATACAACCCTCCAAAGTTCACTATTTTCGGATTTTAAAAATTTTCAATCCAAGAACGTTTCGGAAAATTCAGCTTTAATTCAGCATAAGCTGGTTTGTCATAATTATCTGTCAATCTGCCACATTTGAAAAGAATGCAACCAGTGGCGTAGAAGTTATGAGGGGTTACCTAAGTCAAGTTTTCCTCGGATGCTTCTAAATTATTAACCCTCGTAACTCCTACACCACTGGTTGGATTCTTTCCAAATTTGGCAGGTTGACAGATAATTATGACAAACCAGCTTTTGCTGAATTAAAGCTAAATTTGTCGAAACGTTCCTGAGTTACAAATTTTTTATCTGTATCATCGTCATTAGGCCGAACTTTGCAAGATGGTATATAAGTTTTCGTCATATTTTGACGAGATCTACCCACAGTTAAATTTTTGCTATCATCCCTGAAACACCCTGTATAGTGGTTGTGAATGAATGGATATGTTTACTTTAACGTTAATAAAGTTATTTGTATACCATGACACTAAACTTGAATTTCACATAACGAAATGTTGTTTATTTGCTGAGGCCCAGCCGAATGCGATATTTCTAAGACACTCTTCCTATACGTTCAATAGTTTTCACATAATTTGTTTCGCACAATGTTCTGTTGTCACGGATTTTAAGGATACTTGTTTAAAGAATCAACAGCTAGGTAGTATTTTCATATCAGGGAACATTCGAGTATACTTGAACTTGAAGGGAAACAGCATTGAACCAATTATTATTGTGATAATTGTATCGATGGTATTTACCTTCCAGGCAAAGTAATATGGTGATGAAAATACTTAACCTAAAAGTAGTAGGTATACTAGGTAGAAAATTTCACACTTTCATTACTGCACTATACAGGGTGTTTCAGGGATGATAGCAAAAAATTTAACTGTGGGTAGATCTCGTCAAAATATGACGAAAACCTGTGTACTATTTTGCAAAGTTCGGCCTAGTAACGAAGATACAGCCCTCGAAAGTTCACTCTTTTCGGATTTCAAAAATTTGTAACTCAGGAACGTTGCGACAAATTTAGCTTTAATTCAGCAAAAGCTGGTTTGTTATAATTATCTATCAACCTGCCAAATTTGGGAAGAATCCAACCAGTGGTGTAGGAGTTATGAGGGTAAATAATTTAGAAGCATCCGAAGAAAAGTTGACTTAAGATGACCCCTCATAACTCCTACGCCACTGATCGGATTCTTTCCGAATTTGGCAGGTTGATAGATAGTTATGACAAACCAGCTTATGCTAAATTAAAGCTAAATTTGTCGAAAAGTTCCTAAGTTATAAATTTTTGAAATCCGAAAAAAGTGAACTTTGGCGGGCTGTATCTTCGTCATTAGGCCGAACTTTGCAAAATGGTATACAGGTTTTCGTGATATTTTGACGAGATCTACCCACAGTTGAATTTTTTGCTATCATTCCTGAAACACCCTGTATATGTAGGTACTTATTACGAATATGAAGCACTCTGTATTTGATAACGATTTTTGTTTGTTTCAGGTAAATACTATTTGCAATCTTCTCTACATGGGCACTCATATATGATTCACTTGAGGTAAATATTGGTATTGTTACGTATTTCGCGTACGGGTTCGAATATAATTGAGACGATCGTTTCAAAACACACACCGTTTATTACTGCGTACTACGATAAATACACGCCAACAATTATTGACTTGGAAATATATCGCAGGTACTTCGCTTCTATCCGCTCGCTATTACTTCGCATTCCAATTCAATACTGGTCGTGAGACGATGAGAATGTCGACAATTGATGCCTTATATAGGTCTGACCAGTTCATCTTTAATGTTCCATGCATTCTCCAGCTGTTTCCATAGTGATCCGGCATATGGATTCTAGACCACTCCTTAATAATCACACACCTTCCGCGTGTTTCTCGTGTGCTCCGGAATGTCTGCACATCCGCCAAAATGGACAGATGTGCCTTGATCGAGCGTTGAAGGTTCCCATTGCCAAGCTATCGCGTATAGTTAACGTCCAGAGCACCGCTCTTGTATCTACACGGCTACATGATGGGTGGAAGAATCCAGAAAGATGGCGCGTTTACCCGAATTCACGGGATCACAGCTCGTAACAGTATTCGATAACTTCAAAACAAGAAGTTTGACTACCAACTTTCTTTATTCCGATTCCGCAAAGAGTAATCAGGGCTGCGTATTTTCAAACACTTTTTTGCAAATTTCACAACCAAGTAACTTTGGCTCCAGATGTTTTATGGAAAAAAAAAACTAGAAGGAAAGAATATTTTTGTCTGTGTTAGGTCTTTTTCGGATTTTTCGATTTTCACCGGTTAGTACCTATGGAAATACGAAATGAGTTCTCGGAATGCCAGTTGAAAGAAAATCGTCGGCTTCAATTCAGAGGCCTTCTAGGTGGAGCCGTTCTGAGCGTACCATACGTCTTATTCAGAGCGTTTCTCGTCAGTCACCCAGACTCCCAGACACCATAGTTCTCGATGATGTCTTTCGGCAAGAACTTTTAGCACCGTAAAATCTACCTTTAAAATATGGAAACGAAGGTGAAGACTGCGAATGAACATTGCTCACTTTGCTGCAGGTATATTCACGTGTTATTGAATTGTGTTGATGAAGCTATTCATTTCGTAGAAATTGGAGCTTCTAAACCCAAGCGTAGATAAACCAGTACTCGGTGCATGAAACATAAAACCAGCCGTTTGTGAAATACAAATTCACGGAATCTTCCAAATGCACTCGCCTGGATGATAATTCATCCCTACATTATCTGGCACAATTGAAACTTCAGTCATCTGACGTGGAACTACCGGTTGCATGTCGTACCTACATACCTGTTCCACTGCAAATATTGATCATACACCCGATGTAGGTATACTTAAAATTTAAATTATATATGATCCAGGCTATAGGTATACCGTGGTCTGACACAAATCGCACAACACGTCTTTTTCACACAAATATAATAAATTCCACATAAATTATATAATGAATATCAAATTACACAAGTGGAACGTGCGCCAAACCAAGGTTTTCCACTCCCGTGGAAACAATTAATGAGGCAATTATCTCCATGGCAAGCTCCATGTCCTTCCGCTCGGTTCCTATTTACGGATAGCTAAACAGGCGACCGGGCACTGATTGGGCTTTAAAGTAAATACATAAAAAAAGCTCGAGCATCGAGGAAAAGCTTGATTTTTCCAGCCTTCCGGAGCTAAGGAAGGAGAGCTTTTATTGCGTCGAAATTTCCTCTTCGCGGAAATTTGAGCTCTCACAAAGTAGGTTTTGGTATGGGGTAGCTATCTCCAAAAGTGGGTATGGTATACAATACACATTATCTAATACTTGTGCTAATACTATGTGTAGTGAAATTATATAAGCCTAAAAAATTTCGGTTGTCTCATATTCAATAATTATTTCACACTTGAGAAATTCTCATCATTACAATTTCTATTACAATTTATTACAGAAATTGTAACAGAAATAAATTCCTTTCGAGAGTTTGAGACACAGGTTGATTCGAATCAAAATAATATCAAAAGTCATACTCATTTGATACATGAGTTGAATTGACCGGTTCTCCAACTGACCGGTCCTGTCTTCATAAAAACCAACAACTTGCAATCCAAACGGGCAACCGGACCACGGCTCAGAAGCTTGCCAGAAAAAATCAGAAAACAAGATCCTGACAGACCGACAGACAGAAGATGTACAGCCTTAAACCTGTAATCTCTCAGCGATGCCAACCCAAATGATATTAATTCTTTCTGAGCGCAGTCAATTCTTACGTCACACCAGATATCAAAAAAACAAAAAATGACGTTTCTTGAATTCGAATTGTTAGTAGAGCGTGTTCATACAAAACACAATCTTCAGTGGACCTTTCCAATTTTACCGGTCAGGTTTCGTCGATGTTGGCGACACATTTCCGATTCAGAGCTGGTGTCTTTAGGCTGGTGCACGAATAACGGACAAGTCTTCTGTTTCATAGGTTTATTCTAATTGTTCTTTCCTTGTCTACGTTACAGCTTAAATAGGCATAGGTAATAATGACCGTCGAAGAATGTGCTGACACAAACTTGCGCTTCCACGCGGCTATTAATAAGTAGGTCACTACACTGGCAAGTCAAAATAAAATTGTCATAAGTGTCAGCCAGTGCGTGAATCATGTGGAAAGTGCTCTGTAACATCTTCCAGAGCTGTGTGCTTGTACCCTGTTGGTTCATACCGAATCCTCAGTCCCTAATCTACCCTTAATGGAACGGCAGCCGCTAGCCTCATAGCCCGCTAGCGGGGAAAAAAAATTGGTTCACATTTTTGGATTCGTATTGGAATCGAACATTTTCAATGTCAACTAGATTTTGAAGCTTCCAATAAGCCAGAGACAAATACAAAAACTTCATAACACGGGCACAGAGCAAAATGGAACCACTGCGTTTAGAAAAAAAACGAAGAAAAACCGTTTAAATCACTGTTGGTTCCACAAACAGAAAAAAAAATCACTGTTGAGTTGACAATGTGACAGCCGTTTGAATGCGCGCCAACGGAAATATATCTTAGCCATAGCTGAAACCTAACAGCTCAGATAAAATTGGAAAAGTCTTTTCGTAGCTCTGTGAAATAAGAGTCATATACGTCTAGCCGTCTGTTAGTTATTGACGTAAACACTGATAAAGTCAAATCCGTATCTACGTGAGAGCCGAATTTCGGTCAATAAATGATGTATAACAACCTGGGATGCACTGTATTGCTTGGCATCTTGCTGTATCTTTTCTTTTAAAATTTATTTCTCACCTTTCCTTGAAAATGAGTGAATTAAATTTGCGCGGATGAATCGCAGCTTTTGCATGAATATTCAATTTTTTTCCCGCGCGGTGAAATAAAGCCATAACCGTATTTCCTGTCAAACTGTATTAAATTAAAGCTGTCGCCGGTAAAGGGTGCAACAACGATAAAGGCGTCCTTACTTTCTAATTAGTGAGCAAAATTAAGGAATTTTAAGGCGAGGTGCCGCCGTCCGGGCATCGCGGCGCGACTGTAAATTATGTTACTGTGGAAGTCAAATGTGTCTAGTTTGAAATTTCAATTAGGTAGGTACCTACTTACTCGCGTTTCGATCTCTCATGCTGAAATGTTTCAGGGCTCCATGGAACGTGCCCCAAGCGTTTACTTTCTTCCTAATCGTTTTATTAGATACATAACATGGAAAGTGACACGTATATATCTATTCAACCAAATATATGTAGATATAGATTTTGCAGTTTATAATTATATCACACTTGACATAGTTTTGTCAAAAGTAGTGACACAATCCTCAAGAATTTGGAATTCTCATTTGACACAAAAAACTATCACTGAATTGTTCGTCATCTTGTCGACAGGTGGCTTGACAACCTCTACTCAATGCGGAGCATTTATCTAATATCCATAAGTATTACCAAAATCAAGCTAATGAACAGCGAAGCGTGATGTCATGATTTTCCTTGATTCCCACCAGAACTACCAGAAGTATCAAGACCCTGATTTACGTCATTTGGATTTTCTGCTGCGTGCTAGAGCCGAAGGGCTCATCTTCATCGAGTCGGCTCCCAGCCGGCAGCAAACCCAAAATTCGAAGTGAGATTAAACAAGAGGATGGGTACTGGAAAACACAACAGCACATCAAATTGATTCTGGTATATTGACATTTAAACTGACAAGAATTTTACAGTTCATAAGCATAACCCTATGGCGGAAAGCCGTATGCTACTTACGATTTGAAATGGTTTAGACTTTGTGATGTAACTCACTCTACAACTATTTTGGCTGTGATCGTCGTTGCCCCCTTATATTATTTTTGCCAGCAAAGTTCAAATGAATTTGTCTTTTTGTCTCAAAACACCCTGACACAAGGAAACTGACCAAATGATAAAATGACACACAAATAAAACAAGAAAAATCAATAAAATCAATTCAAGAGTAACACAACACAACACGAAAGTAAATGAACAAAATACAACAAAAATAATGAAACATGTCAAACTGTCAGTGAAAGAAATAGGAAGAGTGACGGATTCAAAAACAGACACCCAGGGGAAGAACTCGCCAAAGAAACCCCTGTGTATAGTCTGGTGTCTCCTGAACAAAATTTCGAAAGAACTTGTGCATTTTTGTTGAAGCTTACTGGATCCCTCTCCCCAATGTCAGGTTTTGCTTCGCTTGTTCCGCTTGCCTTGCTTTGCTTCACTTCGCCATGCAATAATAATTAACGCTTTGCAATTCAATTTACACGCCACTCCATCACAAACACACATACAAAACTGAAGAACATTAGTAGACACTATACAAAAATTCTACAATCGAGCAGATTGTTTACTATCATCAACTTGAGTATGTTCAGTCCCCCAAGGTACAGGAGACGCTGAAACAAAATCCCAGGACCCAGGAGTTAACTTTGTCTCGCTAAAGTTGCGACCTACTCTACAGTCATCAGTCTAGTAAACAAAGAGTGGGCAGTTGCCTCTGCTCTACATTTAGTAAAGCATTCGAAAATATCCAGAATACCAAACAGGACTTGAAATCATGGCAGATAATTTGAGAGTTTCAGACCTAATTAGTAATTAGGAAGACTGGAACTAATGGCAGATGGTTTGAGAGTTTTTGCGCAATGAGAAAGACTTGAAATAATGACGGAAGATTCGAGAGTTCTTGAGCAAGTGAGGAAGATTTGAAATAATAGCAGATGATTTGAGAGTTTCTGAACAACGAGAAAGACTTGAAATAATGGAAGATTATTTGAGAGTTTCGGAGCAAATGAGGAAGATTGGAAATAATGGCAGATGGTTTGAGAGTTTCTGAACGAATTTAGGAGACTTGAACCATGTGCAGGTAATTTGAGAGTTTCTGAGCAAATGAGGGAGACTAGAAATAATGACAGATGATTTGAGAGTGCTGAACAAACTTAGGAGACTCAAAAGTCACAAGGGGTTCCGAGTTGATTTGGTCTTGAAGTATTTTGTTGTACTGAATTCCGAGCAACAGAATTTAAATAAGGCTTTTCACCTTATTTAATGGATCGAATCACCGTCCTCGCCATCCCTGATTTCCGGTCCCACCCCTTCCTAGCAATTTATCAGGACCCCACTAAATAAATAAATAAATTAATAAATAAATACATTCACGTTGGACGAGAGGGATGATGTCCCTTGGGTTCGACTTTCACTTACATATACCGTATGATCAAAGACTTTCCTCCTCTAGGCAGGCTGTGACCTGGCCAAAATAAGCCTCGTTTGCCTGCCAATGACCAGACCACAGCCTGTCTAGAGGAGGAAAGTTTTTGATCATACGGTACAAAAATATACAAACTACGAAAATTTATTTATTTATTTATTCGAGTCAAAACTAAATATTGGTGTAAAAAATTGTATAAGTATAGTTGTGTATAAGTTGTGCCAAAGCTCATTTGCATAGATCCCAACCGCAACCGCAACAGCAAGGCTAACGTCAGTGTCCAAGTCCGGATCCGCACATCTCATGCCAAGGCCGAGGACACAACGAAAGCAGGCTGTTGTAGGAGAGTAGGCACCGAAACCGGAACTGCCAACCCACCCCCGTGACGCCCTGGGCCTCACGACGCATGGAATATACAGGTCCAAACCTTGACACCGACGCCAGCGCCGCTGTCACGGCTACGGTCTATATATGCAAATGGAATTTTAGATGTCATTCTGCCAAAGTTCAGCACGTTTGATCGCTGTGGAGGTTGCCTCTGTCAGGTCTCATTTGGTACAAGGTTCTGTAAGATTTGGGCATATTAGTAGATGGTCCATTGTTTGCTTCTAACCGCAGGGGCACAAACTAGGCTCCTCTTGATACCCCTATAAACGCAGATTGGTTTGGCATCCACTTACGCCGACTCAAAGACGGTTCAGTGTGCCTTTCAAATCAACCAGCTCACCTCGCTGCCTGGGGGTAGTTTCTCTGACGGAAGAATTCCCATCTCTTTTTCAGTCTGAAGAAGAGATGTCATCCACATCGAGCATCTAGTTACTTCAGCAGTTTCTTACAGGGGCTGCACAGAACTGAAGAAACTGTGTCTGGATGGAAGACGAGATTGAGGAGGCTCTTCGTCAAATAAAGGGTGTCGCCTGTCATGTATCTGTTTCGAACGTTCCGTCATGCTTGTCACAAGCCTTCTGATTTTTGGAGGAGCTATGCCACTGAGGAGGTGCAATGTGCATAGTTTGAGGTTATGCACGACCTTTGCAGATAGCAGACTAATGGTGAAATCCCAGACGGCTAAAGGTGGCAGCCAGTAGCGAGTTTTCAGGCAGTGAAAAGGAGCGTCGTGCAGAGAGACATGGCAAAAAGGTGCATCGCACAGGGACTTCTACATTCGGGAAAAATGATAAAACAACGCGGACATATAACCATACCTGAATGATGACAGAGGGGCGGCAACTCACAAAAATCTACTCAAACCACATACTTAAATAGCTATACCGCGCAAGAGAGACGTCCGACACCTGTAATTATGGGCGCCGCCATCTTGATGGTTATTTAGGGACTTTGGGTGGTGTGGACTGGCACCACTTCGCTAGTTGGCCACTTGACTAAGCACGACATTATTTTATTTCTCCCTCAAAGTACGTGGAATCAACACTAATAACATCAAGTGGGAATCAACAGGTGAAGAAAAGGTGTGCGATCATTCAAGCATCCAAAAGTTCGGTTAACTACGTGATGTTTATTTACACTGTCAAAAAGCTGTCACTTGACGTTTCGTTTACTCAGAGTACAGTGACTCCCAACCATCCAACTCGATGTGAGTATTTCGTGATTTCAAGAAAACTAAATACACTTACGTGATGGTACTTGAGAATACTGGATCGCTATTGTAAAATTGCAGAAGGTTTAATCAGTTTCACGGGCCTTAGGATATTTTGTGGTAGCTATATAGCTCGGTATTTTGAGATACACTGGAAATTAACCATCAAGATGGCGTCATTCTCTAACTCCTTCTGTTACGCGGCGCAATAGGTTCATGAGCGGTATAGCTATTTAAGTATGTGACTCAAACAACGCATGATTCGGCGAAGATGATGGAAAGGCCGAAGGAACGTAGACACAGAGCTGTTTTTCTGAGTGATAACACCGCCGGTCAACGCGAACAGCACGGCAATCAGTAACATAGAACGAGGTACCAGTGGCGTGGTATTAATTGGCGCGGCAAATTGCGAACGTAACAGTTATTCTTTGCCTCTTCCAACATCTCACCACGGCGTCTTTGCAATGTGTCTCATGAACGTGAGTCTCCTGCAGAAAGGGATTAAAAATCCTACTTCGTTTCGCCATCAGGCTGTTCGACCATTCAGTTCAACTTCAACTGACCCAGATCTCAATCACCGACGGGATTCAATAATAGTATACCCAAAATACCTTAATCGCAACCCCGCGGAAATTACCATCATCATCCGGCCCAGATACTTATAAGTATCCATTAAGTGGGCGCGGCGTCATAAAAAAAATGCCACCCATACAGCACAATTTGCTGTAATTTAACTAATAAAGCTAATTTCCTCCAAATGAATGGAACACAACACGCGAAAAGCAAGTCCGTCAGATTAGATTCCAGTGAGTTTAATGTACAAAAAAAATGATTGAATTTTTTTATGGGCCAGTATAAAGGTAACCTTTCAGTCCAACTGCGTAACTCACATAAATGATTTAATTAAAACTTTTAGAATGATCCTGGCATTTTGACATTTTGTCGGCGTCTAGACTTGCGGTGAAACAACAAAAACTCGCAGATTTCATTCCATTCTCTCGCATAAAACCTTTTATAATTAACACAACTGCCCCCCGATTTAGTGATATTTCCGAGCGAATCCCTGTTTACTTCTGTTTCACGAAACCAATTTCGGTGGCCAATTAAATTTTAGTTCCTAGGTATTAAAGTGGATTTTCAGAGAGAGAGAGAGAGAGAGAGAGCAATCGAAAAATCACCCCCCAGCGCTCGGGCGAGCTCAAACGGCATAGATTAAGAGATTCTTTGCGGATTTATTGCTAAGTGCCTGATTTCAAGAAGCTTTTTACGATCAGAGGCTATATGAAATCGACCGGCTCGAGCTATGCATCTCTCTCGTGCGATTTTTATATTAATTATTGAATTTTACTTACAGAGCTTAAACTACTAACAACTTAATAACGGATAATGGTAAAACTATTGGGATATAACGTTAGTCGACTAGTAGATCGCGGTAGATCTACCACCGCACAGAAGGGCTTTGTGTAATCGCATTATAGTTTAGCGCGGAAGCTACTGGGGAGGATATATTTTTTGCAATATAAAGAGATCCAATTTTATCCGAAGCGGTAAACCTCTAGTGAATTGATTTAAAATTTTATGGGATGCTGTGCAAGTGCTTCATTACTACAATACGACCGTGAAATAGCTAGTTTCATGCCAATTTTGTGACGTGATCACCGATAACAAACCCACATTGTATGCGTCTATTTGAACTGTAGAATATGGGGGAGGACACAGTTTGAAAACAATAAAAGAGAAAATCAATGGCGCGATTCGCTTGTATACTCAGCTAGTATGAATAAAACTTGGGAGTTGTGAAGTTTCGCAGAACAGAGATTTTTGTTGATGTTGCAGCTGAAAGTTTAATGGAATTCAAATTAACGTGGGAAGACTACAGGCGAGGCTACAAGCACAGCTACAGAGGTATACGACATACGACAAGTCACATGATGCACCCAAGTCATCGACAAGATAACTTGCCGACACCCAAACAAAAAAGCTTGCTTTACGTCAACTCGTTCTCGAGATAATGACCTAGCGCCGTTCTAAATAGATCACCCTGTGAAATACCAAAATGGGAGGATTCTGATGCTCGGTTGGAACCACTCTGTACTAATAAACTTGTAATTACGTTCAACGTACCATGGAACGATAGATCCCTCTAGGCAATCAGAGAGGGTAGCACCCCTAGGCCTAGGCAGGGGTTGGAGAGGTTGAATTTCTTCAAAAATCTGTTTGTCACGGAAAACTGTGCATTTCTGGCTAAAGGAACCGTATTGGCCGTTTTTATGAGTGCAATGCTTTATGGGAACTCATTCTCGCCTGCGTCAAGTTGACACGGGCAGGACTCTGACTTTCATGCAAGTGAGGTGCACATGCTTGGAGATATCAAGCAATAGACAAGAAAATTGTCTTGTCTTGACAGGACAAACGCACAGGCTTGCGTTTGTCCTGTAAGGTTAGACATTCCTGCATTATTGCCTTATAGTCTATGAGCTACGCAAAAATAAACAGCACTTGATGAAGAAATATAGCCATTTGGTTCAAGTGTTCTACAGACCCATTAGGTCATTTTGGTCCGCAGCACCACCTCGTCGGTCATGGTGGGTGGCCATTTTTTGTTATTTTCCAAAATGGCCGCCAAGAATACAACTTAGGAACGGAAAATGTGTTTTGGACGATCTAGGAGTCGTTTCCGGTTAATTTTATATCGCTGAGCATGAAAACGTCCTCGTATGTAATGTATAAATTAGTTGAATTTAGTGCTTATTTTTAGGATTTAGATCAAAAAATGCAATATTTCCATTTGGTGAATTTTCACTTGAAAACGTGTCGAGTTTGAAGTTTGTTCAAGTTGCTAGAAAATTAAAGAGATCGAAAATGATTTATTAAGACCGCAATAGAATGAATCAAAGTTTTTATTTTAGATCCACAGCTAAGACCCATATAGAAGTATATAAAACCAAAGAATCTAAATGAAGAAATAACAAAGAAGAATATCGTCACCTGTTGCAATAAGCATCAACGATGTCAAAATTTCCAGACTAGGTCGAAGTACTTCGAGTCTGAACATCAAAATTTTTCGTTTTTGAACGTCAAGTTTCCGAGTGTAAATGTCGGAAGTTTAAGATTAGAGTCAAAGTACCTCGAGTTTGAAAAATTTGAAAGTCAAAATTTTGAGAATAGAGGTGAAGTAGCACTTTGTTTTTAAAAGTCGAATTTACTTGAGTTCAAATGTCGAAATTCCGGGGATAAAGTCACAGTACTTCGTCTTTGGAAGTCTGAGAATCGGAATTTTCGATTGTAGTTTTTAAAAGTCAAAATCTTCCCAGTTCAAATGTCGAAATTTCGAGAATAAAGTCAAAGTACTTTGTCCAAGCAAGTACGACTTCAAGTCCAATTTCTCTGTCTTTGAAAGGCGAAATTTTTCCCAGTTCCAAATGTCAAAATTAAGAGAATCAAGTCGAAAAGGGTACTTCGAGTTTGCAAGTCGAAATTTTTCAAGTTTGAAAGTCGAAATTCCTCGTTGAATGTCGTAGTTTTTTGATTCCGAATGTCGAAACTTCGAGAATAAAGTCAAAGTACTTCCAGTTCAAAAGTCGAATTTTTTTGTCTTGGGAATGAAATCAATTTTTCGAGTTTGGAAGTCGAAATTTTTTGTCTTTGAGAGTCGAAATCTCCCGAGCCTAATGTCGGAATTCTGAGATTAACGTCGAAGTACTTTGAGTTTGAAAGTCGAAATTTTTGTCTTCGGAAGTTTTGAATGACGAAATTTAGGGAATTCAATCGAAGTGTTCCGAGTTCGAAAGTCAAAATTTCTTGCCTTGAAAAAAAAATCAAAAATTTTTCGAGCTCAAAAGTCGAAGTTTCTTGTCTTTGAAAGACGAAATCGTCTGATTTTAAATGTCGGAATTTCAAGTTTGAAGTTTGAAGTACTTTAGGTTTCAGAGTCGAAATTTGTCGCGTTGAAATATCAAAATTTCGAGATTAAGGGCGAAGTAGTTCGTCTTCAAATGTCGAACTTTTTCGAGTTTAAATGTCGGAATTTCAAGACTTAAGTCGAAGTAAGTACTTCGAGTTTTAATGTCAAAATTTGTCTTCAAAAGTCGAAGTTTTTCGATTCCAATTGTCGAAATTTTAAGAATCGAGTCGAAGTATTTTGAGTTTGAAAGTCGAAATTTTTCAAGTTTGAATGTCGAAATTTTTTGTCTTGAAAAAGTCGAAAAATTTTCGGGCTCAAAAGTCGAGATTTCTCCGAAATTGTCTGAGTTTAAATGTCGGAATTTGGAGTTTGAAGTTCGAAGTCAAAGTACTTCAGGTTTCAAAGTTGAAATTTGTCGAGTTGAAATATCGAAATTTCGAGATTGACGGCGAAGTACTTCGTCTTTGAATATCGAATTTTTTTGAGTTTCAAGGTCGGAATTTCGAGATTAAAATCGAAGTAAGTACTTTGAGCTTTAATGTCGAAATTTCGACAATAAAGTCGAAGTACTTTGAGTTCAAATGTCGATTTGTTTTGCCTTGAGAAAGTTGGAACTTTTCGAGTTTGGAAGTCGAAATTTTTCGTCTTTGTAAGTCGAAATCTTCCGAGCCAATGTCAGAATTTTGAGATTAAAGTCGAAGTATTTTGAGATTGAGAGTCGGAATGTTCCAAGTTCAAATGTCGGATTATTTGGATTAAAGTCGAAGTATGTGCTTCGAGTTTGAAAGTCGATTTTTTTTAGCTTCAAGTAAAACTTTTCGAGTTTGAATGCTGAAATTTTGATAGTTACGAGCGGCGATCCCGTGCACTCGGGTAAACACGCGATCTTTCTGGATTCTTTCATCCATCACGTAGCAGTGTAGATACAAGTGGGTGCTCTGGACGTTCCCAGAAGTATATTTGATTGCTTGGCATTGGGAACCTTCAACGCTCGATCAAAACACATCTGTCCATTTTGGCGAAGGAGCAGATTCCAGAACACACGGAAAGCACGCGAAAGGTGTGTGTGATTATTCATTCAGGAGTCGTCTAGAAACCGCATATGCCGGGCCACTATGGAATTTGCTGAAAGATGATGGAAAGTTCGAAAACGCTAATCGGAGGCATATAAAAGCACCGTCCTCAATGCGACAGTCAGTATTGAATTGGAATGCGAAGTGGTAGCGAGCTGATATTGCAGCGAAGTACCTGCGATATATTTCCAAGTAGATAATTGTTGGCGTGTATTAATTGTAGTAGTACGCAGTAATAAACAGTGTGTGTTTTAAAACGATCGCCTCAATTATATTCGAACCTGTACGCGAAATACGTAACAATATTGAATTTGGAGTATGTCCTTCGAGTTTGACAATCGGAATTTTTCGTCTTCAAAATCGAAATTTTATGTCTTCAAAAGTCGAAATGTTTCGTTTGAAGTATCAAAATTTCGAGCTTGAAAATCAACGTTTTTTCTTGGAAGTTGATTTTTTTTTTCCAAGTCGAAATTCAAGGAATCAAGTCAAAGTACTTCGAGTTCAAAAGTCGAAATTGAGTGTCTAAAAAAAGCCAAAATTTTCCGAGTGTCAAAGTTGAAATTTCTTCTTTTTTTTTTAAGTCGGTCCCTTCCGAGTTTGAATGTCAGAATTTGAGATTAAAGTAGAAATATGTCGGATTTCTAGATCAAATTCGAAGTTCTTCAAGTTCAAAAGTCGAAATTTTTCTTCTTTGAGAGTCGAATTTTCCACTTATAGTTTAAATGTCGAAATTCCGAGATTGGAGTCGAAGTACTTTTTTGTCATTTGTTTATTCAACACTGGCCTATTTCCGCAACGAGGCCCAACACCGACGCCGTTGAATGCTTTCTTCCAATATACCGGAAATTTTGCCCCTGTCCCTGTTCAGAAACGACCCCTAGATTCTCAAAAACGCAATATCCGTTCAAAATTCGTATTTTTGGCGGCCATTTTGGAAAACAGCGAAAAATGGCCTCCCACTATAATTGGGGAGGTGAAGGCTGTCTGATTTCTACATGATTCTAGTGGGCTGCGATTCAAGCCACGATCGGCTGATAGCGAACCTGATAAAAACGTTTGACGCGAAAAACTTTGAATACAGCCAATTCTTTGCATTTAAACTGGAGCATTGTGAATAAAATCCTATACAATATACATACCACAGAGTAAAGCGTCATATTACAGCCTACGGAATTCTATCTCACCTCGGCACGCCTCGGTGATATATTAAATCCTTTGGCTGTAATCCTGTAATGAGACGCTTTCGACCTCGGTATGTAAAATACTATTTTCCACTACTAGCCGTGAAGTACATCATTATTAACCTGTCCCTCGACTAGGATGGCGATTTTCAAGTAGTAAAAAAAATTCTATATAAACCACGGTCGAGAAAATTATTATAGCTTCAGCGCCTTATATCCCTCAGCTGCGCTTCGGGATCTAAACTGGCGCTTCAGCTATAATAATACTTTCTCAACCTTGGTATATAATATACTATTGTCTATAGGTACCGAGATAAGTGGGTACCTATCAGACCGACAATTCACCTCACTCCTTGAAATAGTAGGCCGTATAAGTGTATTACCACCAAGGTCATTGGTGAAAGAAAACACCCCTCCAGTGTCACCAGCCTTGAACATTAGTTCAAGTAGTAGTAGTTCATAGTTTTCACTTTTTCAGGAACATTTGCAGTGTTGTTCGATTAATTGTCTCAACAAATACACCTCTAGGTTCGATATATTATCGCTTACATCTCGATTTACACTCGGATCCCCTCGTGAAAATCCTCGATGTAGCGATAATACATCTCACCTATCGGTGTATTACATACGATTATCCACCCTCTTTTGCGACAAAAGGTAATAATCTCACAATATGCCTTAGTGGTAATTCCAACTTGAGCTCTTTCTTAACAACTCTTTAATTTACATAATCCTGGTCGTAACCACGTATAACTCGCGGACTAATGAGTTTCGAGTGATCTTTGTCTCGCGTCTTTTTATATTTCCGAAATGCCATTCCAGCCCTTTTATTGTGCCAATTATCGCTCTCTCCGATGGGAAATTGCATGCGTTTTCATTTCAATTTGTAAATTCACGCCGTCGGCGTCGTGCAAGATAAACCTTCCAATATATCCCGACGAGGAGAGGAGTCGTTTCGAACTTCCCAACTGCGTTTCACGTTTCCCTCCCCCGAAAGGTGTCGTGTTTTGGGCAAATCCAAAATCCATCAAACCTGTCACAAAGCTGAGGTCTCTATGTTGCTCCCGCGTGTCCCTTCGGTGACGTATGCTTTTGTGTGCCCCGTGCTAATAATAAACGTTCAGGTATCGTGTCAGAATCTGTTATCTTAGGAAAATATCGTCTGCGAATGTTTGCAGTTTGCGTTCCATTATGTTCCGGAATAATAATCCGGCAGATATTTTGTGACTATGCGGCCTCCGGCATTTCGGATATATCGCCGATATCGAAGTGTGAATAATGTTGAGTTCGCGACGCTCGCTAGCAACAACGCGCGCGCACACGAGTCACATCAGAAATTTATGAAATTGGAACAAATTCAAATTGGAGGGTGGTAAACGTGTGGGCCGCCCGCTTTGGCTGCGGCAGTTAAAGTCTCGCTTTGGAAATTCTCAAAAGAAAAAGATGTCTCGATTCGTGAAAACTTTTGTCTGTTGCTTTGCTATTCAATGCCGGAGACGGAAAAAAACTTACACTCCTTTGAAATTCTATGCTTTCAAGGATTATTTTCGGCGGCGCGCGCGAGAGAGACGTTATCTGCAAAAACTCAGGTGAGAACGCCGCACACCGGTTCGATATCGGTTCGTGGTCGCGCGCTAACCAGATTTTCTTGGAATTTTCTTTTGGCAAATCCGACGTGACGACAAAAAAAACTGGCGCTCTTGATGACTCTGTGCCATTATCAGCACGAATACACTCGACTTGTCCACTGGTTCGCGTAGGTAGTGGTTTTGCATTCATAAATCATCACCTCAATTACAATCCTCTATTCTGTCCCTCTTGTCCTCTCCCTCTAGTTAACGCGCGAGACATCTTAGCGAACAATTAGAATAATACGCTTTGCACCATCCTCCCGAGATTTGGAGCAGCTCGCAGCTTAATGCATAACATTCCCACTAATTATCCTCGCAAACAACTGCAATCATTTATTTGCCGAGAATAATAATGTGAATTTTGATGTACTTCGTATAGGTAGAAACTCGAGTCTGAACAGAAATAAGTACCTACGTAATTATACAGTATAGCTAAGTCTTCATTATTGTTAACGCTAGCTTGATGAGCTTGTTGTATTCTTGAATAGGTACCTGCTCATAAAATATCAGAAAACTATTGAAATAAAAAATAGCAAAGCGCAAGGAACGCAACGCAAGCCGCTTGTCGCAGGGCCTGTCAAAGAAACGCGTCGATGCAAAAGGCTATCAACTCAATCAAAACTTTCAACTATACATCTGCGACAACGGTGCCTAACAGCGAACTACTGGACTTTTTCAATTTCCCGTGTTGTACAAGAATTTTTGTTTGTTTATTATCTATAGTTTTTTGTGTTTTCATATTGTTTTTGATTTGACTTGCTTCTGAATGAGCATGCATTTTTTCGTGTTCATCTTGAGATGGGCACCTCGAAGACGTCAAAATACCTCGCGGAGTTCCACTTGCTAGTAACCACTCTTCAGATCAAGCGTCGAAAACAACCTCGATCCAAACAGCGTGCTGAAAGTTTCGTCATTCCGAGGCAGTGGATAGCTGTCTTTCTTCGTCACATCATCGAATTTCAGGTTGTCTACGGAAAGTCGCGTAATCCCGTCTTCCTTTGTAACCAAAACAACCGGTGATGACCATGGACTTGTCGTCGATTCTTCAATTACGCCTTCGTCCAACATGTTTGTCAAGAGCTTTGACACTTCTTTTTGCTTCGATCTCAGGGCTTGAAGTCCTTCGTCCCAGTGTGGAACGGCCACTTGAATTCGACCTTTGCCTGCAGTTTCGACGCAGATGTTGTTTTCAACAGCCGAAGCAACGCGGTCTTTCTCCAGCTCTTGGCTCGCCTTGGACTTTGATCCGTGATATAGCGCCGATAGTTCTTTGAACATTTCTTTGACAATTTCTTTGATTCGACAAAGTTCACCTTCCCGAAACGATGAGGGCGCGGAGCATCTTTGGCTGCCTCAATGCGAATCGCTTGGATGAGTGCGTCGCTAATATTTGCTAGATTGCTGATCACGACCATTTGACGCAAATCTGGACCCCTTAGTCCACCCATGAAAGTTTCTTTTGCGATGTCGGCCAAAACATCTGCTGGATGCGCTGGATAGGCTAAATAAACCAGCCTTGAGACGTCGGACTCGAATTCCTGAAGACTTCTTCCGCTTCTTTGTATCCTGGTCTTTAGCTGGGTTTGATGAATCTGCCGCACGTGACTTCCCCCATATCGGAGCTCCAGGACGCTGGTCAGATTCGCAGAGTCCTTCTGTTCACTCTCCGGCATCGGCAGCTCCAAGGCTGGACTTTTGAGAGCCAGGACTAATGCTGCAGCTTTGTTCTTTTCGCTTCATCCGCTAGCTTCGGCAGCGGCATCGAACTGCCTCTTATAGTCTAGGATCTTTTCGGATAAAAAGCAATGCTAGAGGCAAGTCATGTTAAAGTTTGGCAACATACGTTTTAAGGGTATTTGGACCCCGCTGAATACGAAAACCATTGTTGCCAAGCCGAATTTTGCACCGGAAGCCCGCAATGGGGGGGTAAAGGGGAGGGAAGGCCAAAAATCACTATTTTTCACCATTTTTGATGTCGGGACTGCGACCTGTCATTAACGTGAAGTGAATTACATCATATCTTGATTCACTGAGGTCTTATACTACCATATTGACATAATTACTGTCAAAATTTTTAGAGGGGTAAGACTGGTGGGAGGAATGTTGACTGTGTAGATGATTCTTCTTTTCTCTCGATTTTGAGTAAATATAAACATGTTTGGTATCGTTTCCGACTAAATTCCATATTCCCTATTCAACTATGGTGTTCAAATTGCAATAGAAGCGAGTTTGAACAAGTTTCACATGATAAAACATGTTTTTTGTCAATATTTTTTTACTTCTTTCAACTGTGTTATTTTACTGCAAACCGGCATTTTTTCTCAAAATTCTTGTGTAGTTCGTTAGTCTTATGTATTTACCATGATATAGGCATCCAATTGATTTGCTTCTACTTTTTTAAATATTAAGAAAAAAAATGTTTGTGGAAATTGTTTGGCCCTACTTTTCAACTTTGTTTTTTGCTGTATGATGTATGTATGATCAAAATTCAATTTTTTCATATTTCAAAAAGTGAAGACACACTTAGTATGTGAATGTATTGTGTAAAATACACCAGACTAACGAATTACGCAAGAATTGTCGAAAAAAACTCCGATTTGCATTGAGATATCATAATTGATAGAATTAAAAAAAATACGCTAATGAAACTGAAGAGAACTTGGTGCAACCGAAGGCAGATACGTACATTACCCTTAAAGTTAAGTTGAATAATACGATTATAGGTTTCATCATTCACATTTATTACATTAGATTTCAAACTCTCTTTATCTACCTCTTCTCTGGGTATTATTAGAGGAATGCGGCTTTTTCGAATATAGGTACATCTCATGAACGTAAATTTTGAGGAGTTGTTCTTTTTTAGAGGTTGATGGTAGAGAACACCTGCCCAAGACGTTCGGAAAAGGTAACTTTCCTTGGAGGTTTGATAGATCACATCACGGAAATCCAAAAAAGGCAACCTTTTTTAGAGCATAATAAAACAAACGAAAGAAAAATTATTTTTTTTCAACTGAAATAGAACTTCTTAGAGAAGTTGGAGAAAAGTAACCTCAAGGGTAACCTTTGGAGCTTTATAATTTCATAAAACATTTTGAATAAGTTCTAAAAAGATAACCTTCTTTGGAGCTTGAGAGAACATCATAGAGAAGTTAGAAAAAGGTAACCTCTTTGGAGCTTAATAGAACATCTCAAAGAAGTGCAAAAGTGGTAACATTTTTGGAGCTCAAGAGAACATCACAAAAAAGTTAGAATAAGGTAACCTCTCTGTATCTTCAAATGGCATATCAAAGCCGTTTGGAAGAGGTAACCGTTTCTCGAGCTCAATAGAACATCTCAGACCTCTCTGAGAGGACTCTTGCCCACTGGCGAGCCCACTGGGCATTAGGTTCTGACATGAAAAACTCTTCTTTAGAAAAGAAAGTACATTCTAGAATATCTCAGCTAAGATTTTCTTCATGATTATGAGGTGGAGGACCACAGTTTTTCATCATACAATAAAATAATAGCAAAAAATAAAGTTGAAAAGTAGCGCCAAACAGTTTTCACAAAAAAATATTTTTTCCATATTTTAAAAGTTAAAGGCACATCAGTTATATGACTGTATTGTGTGAAATACACCAGACTAACGAACTACGCAAGAATTTTGAGAAAAAAATGCCGATTTGCAATAAATAACACAGTTCAAAGTGGTAAAAAAATATTGACAAAAAACATGTTTTATCATCCAAAACTAGTTCAAACTTGCTCCTATTGCAATTTTGACACCATAATTGAGCTGAGAATATGAAACTTGATAGGAAAAGATACCAAACATGAATATATTCACTCAAAATCAAGAGAAAAGAAGAATCATCTTCACAGTCAACATTTCCCCCACCAGTCGCCCCCCTATGAAAATTTTGACAGTAATCATGTCAAGATGATAGTATAAGACCTCAGTTAATCAAGATACGATGTAATTTACTCCACATTGATGACAGGTCTTAGTTCCGGTATCAAAAATGGTGGAAAATGATGATTTTTTATCTTTCCCCCCCTTTACCCCCCCATTGCGGGCTTTCGGTGCAAAATTTGGCTTGGCAACAATGGTTTTCGTATTCAGCGAGGTCCAAATACCCTTAAAACATTTGTTGCCAAACTTTAACATGACTCGCCTCTAGAACCACTTTCCAGGCCACTTTTTCAAAAATGATCTTAGTCTATTATTGTATACTCGCTTTTATAGGTAGTCCATGGGCTTTTCCCATCGAAGTTCGGCAACTTCACACAACAATAACAACCATTTTCGCTTCTAACTTGTTTACACTGCGGTCGAAATACCGCGGTTGTTGTTCCACAACTGGTAATATTTTTCCACTCTCCTCCAGACGTTTCCTTTCCTGTTCTTCTAGCAGGTTACCCAATTCCCGTTCCTATCCTTCTAGAAGATCCTTTAGTTCTTTCTTATTTTCTTGACGCCTCTTTCCTTGTCGAGTCTCTTGTTTTTGAAGGAGGTCTTGCTGTTGTCGTAGAAGATTTTTTAATCCGCCTTTTGTTCTTTTTGACGCTTATTTTCTTTTTCTTCCTTCTCGAGACGCTTCTTTTACAGTAGCTGCATCATTTTCATGATGCTCGCCAAACTGTCTTCGACTTCTTTCTTCGACATACTTCTCGTTTTCGGCTATACTACAATCAATAGACGTCAACAAATTATTTGCGTAGGGTATATCGTTTCAACTACTCGCTGTTATCGCTCTGAATTTAATACTAGTCTGTTGGCCGATCTATGGTGCTTATACAGGCTGTCCGTTTTTCGAGGCTAAGCATGGGTATCTCGCTTATCTCAAGAGATACAAAGTCGGTTAAATTAGGAAAAAGTTGCGCATTTTCATGACGATCAATGATCCAAAAAGAAATTTGACGTATCGATTCTAGTTTTTGAGATATCGTGAAAAAAACAGGAATTTGAATTTTTGTTCCAATTTTTTATTCAAAAAACGGTTGAAGGTGGCCTTTTCTAATTTAGACATTGCCAGGGCACTTTTTCAAGAGGAATTCAAGGCTGCCAAAATCTTTATTCTAGCTTTCAAAACAACCGAGATACGACATTCAACTTTCTTCTCCAATGGGCGCCATATTGGATTTTGATATTTTTGAATACGGTATTCTTTTCCGGTTACAACGATGTGCCACATGTCACTGTTGAATAAATGTTCAACATTTACGTTTTTTTTTATTGTCGGTGCTGATTTTGCTTCCAAAGCACTCTTTGAAAAATAAAAAAAAAATTTTGCTCAGAAGCATGAATTCAACAGTGGCATGTGACACATCGTTGTAACCAGAAAAAAAAAATTGTATTTAAAAATGTCAAAATCCAATATGGCGCCCATGAGAGAAAAAAAAGTTGAATGTCATATCTCGGTTGTTTTGAAAGCTAGAATGAAGATTTTGGCAACATTGAATTCCCCTTAGAAAAGTGCCTTCACAATGTCTTAGTTAGAAAAGGCTATCTTCAACCATTTTTCAAATAAAAAATAAAAACAAAAATTACAAATTTCTGTTTTTTCTCGATATCTCGAAAACTAAAACTGACAAGTCAAATATCTTTTTGGATCATTGATCGTCATGGAAATTCGCAACTTTTTTCTAATTTAACAGACTCTGTATCTAACGATAAGCGAGATACCCATGCTTAGCCTCGAAAAACGGACACCCTGTATAGCTACGAATGGTATTCTGGAAGTTTCCATCGGCCCTCTAGCAAATTCCATATTGGCTTTGAGGCGACTCTCGAACAATCCTACACCTTCCGTGCATTACGACTTGTTCTGGAGCGGCGGCACCTCTGCCGATTGGGCTGATGTGTCCTATCCGCCTGTTGATATCTCCCATGTTATTCAAATGGTCCAATCCTTGGCGTATGCTCTCGAATGCTCAGAGCTTTGCAACTTGTAACATCACGATCCGATGTAAACAGTCTTTGAATTGCTTCTGAAATGAAGAAATCTATTGGGTTACTTTCCCAACTAGTACCCAGGAACCTATGGGAATTTTTGTTCCAGACGTGTTCCTTTGGGTGGGAAGTTGGAATTGGAGAGAATGATTGAAAATTGAAATTAATTTGCAAAATCTTCATTTTGATTATACAATATAATTGACTTTTTTTTATTTAAATTCGTTTGAAAAAACACAAAGCCTTTTCCAAATTTTCCATCTATTGGCAGCACTTTATCTTCATTGCAAGTCACTTGTTTTCAATCACGCATGGATCACAACAGTAATTTTTCCACCAACTAATCCCACTTCTGAACTGTGATTGCTGCCAAACTGAAGAACATTTTCACCAGACAAAATTTACCATGAATACCATGAATCACCATGAATATCACCATGAATATTACCATGAATTTACCAGCATATTTTACATGAATAATTCAACTGACTTGAAGGTGAGCAGTTCTAAACTAGATGAATGTCGCCGTTTTCACATTTTCTGTCCTTGTAAAATGAAATATTGATTGCAAATTTTCTCCACTGCACCACTGACATTAAAAATTCAAGTGCCTTAGATAATAAATAGGTACGTCATTAACCACTTACTAGTACCTACTCATGGAATTGCACGTCATTGTAGTTTTACGTTGAAATGAAGGTGCTTCTTTTCAACTTTTATTGACATTATCTGTGTTGTAAATTACTTCCAATGAACACGTGGAGTACTTAAGGTACCTACATAATTCAGAAACTCTGCAAAGTAAATGTAATAATCAATACGTACCTATCAAAAGCTACACATAGATAGGTACAGTAATTTCCTTGAGCGGGCTGACCAAGTTTCGTTGTACAGGGTGATCACTCGAGAATTCTCTCCCTACTAGAGAATTTTGCTTTTAAATAAGAAAGAGAAACTTTTCTTGGACAGTTTTTTCGTAATTTTCAAAATTGGATACCGTCAAAAAATTTCAATCATTGATCACTATGACGATCCAATTTCACGCTGTATACGCTAATAGCCGATGACACATAATAATACCCATCGGTTGTTATCAGTGACTGGTTATAAATCTAATGGAACATTGACGTTGGTATTTATAGAAATTTCCTAATTTCCATCACACGGGTCAAAATATTGACATTAGCCCTGATATATTAGCGTAATTGCTGGTGAAAGCTTTGTTCAAAGTTTCCTTGTTATTATAAATTAGAGCACGCGCTCTATACTTCCGAACCAAATGATAGACAGCGTTTCGTACAAAATGAAAGCTTCAAAGCCCTGCGAGCGCGCGAGATCACAAAAATGAGCGGCATTTAGATTGGATCGTGCTCCATCACCTCATCCTACTGCAGGCCAGCCAACCGCGAGCAATGCTACCAACTGTCAAGGACTCAACCGGAGAGCACTATACGAGCTCCAGCATCCACCGCGTGTTCGAGTGAAGTTTGCGGTTTGAAATATATTGCTCAATGGACTTTAATCGACCATCGCTTGGATCATTCGAAATTTATTGTCTGTGTGTGAGTGTGTATGTCGGTGTGCGAGAAGACATTTTTCAGCTGGCTGTTGTAAAACCCATTCTTTCAATTTCATCATCGTTTTGGGCCATCACGCGGGCGAGATTTTGGGGTATGCGCGCGGTGGTAGGTATATACGGCAAGAAGAGGGGTCGTTCCCGCAGAAATCCTCCTGCTTCTTCGGCCGCAAAATAGAGCGTAATGGAATTCGAGCCAATTTATGCGGAGGCACATCACACCGGACGAGTATCTCGACGTTTTCGTAAGTTATTCAGATCTGCATCAGTACTCGAGATTCTACTCTCTACTGGCTGGGAATATTACAGTTTACCAAACGTCAGCTCCTCCACAACCTGCGTTTATACTTTCACTCTCTTTCTCTCTCCCTGCGATCGTCATTAACCGCGCGCGAATTTGGAATTTCAGTCATGAGAGCCCATGATGTAGCAGTAGGCATCAGGCGCCAGGTATATAAGAAAGTGCAACTTCACGGAGTTTGGAACTTCTGAATTTCAGATGAGTTGCCAAAAAAGCAGGTGAGTTTCGGCAACAGCAGCCAGCCGGCGGTATCACCTGGAAGTAATTAGCATTTTGAGCAGAAAACGCCTTGATTTGCAATCTGGTGTTTCAGCAGTAAATGAGCGATATTGCGAGCTAATTGGCGCAGGCACGTAACTCAAAGAGATTTCATTGGAATTTTTTCATGTTCTCCGTTATCCATCGACTTGTGAATAAACATCTTCACCCCTAACAAAAAGCTTCTCTCGACTCCCGAGTTCTACTCCTAAATACTAGTGCAGTGAATCGCATAATTAATCAAGCGAGGTCAATACAGTTTGAAGCTTGGACCTTTGTTAAATTGAGCTCTAATGTACATATTGTATAATCAGTTTCACGGCCTTTTCATCAGAGTAAGTTATGGAAGCATTTTGTTGAGCTGGCACGGAACTAACGCGCGTCGCCCAGTTGTGTGATGTGGTTGTTATGTGCGGAGAGGTTATGTGACAGCTGTCACTCGCCTCGCCACCGCTATGCGGTGTAGTATTAAAACAGATTATTACGTACAACGCCCTTGATTATTAGAGCTAGCTACAAGAATGATAATCCCTTATCTATTCCCTTCTGTCAAGAACAACTTATTGAAATGGATATTAACAACAAAATCTGACGGCTGTCACTTCGGACCTTTCTTTTTAATAATCAGCCAATTTTCACTCGTGCTCGAGATTTTTCTAGATAATTTTGACCAAGCGTTCCACTTGGGCTGATTATCCCTAGATAAACGCCCGATTTGACGTAACCAATCTTTATTGTAAAGCAACAAGGTTGAATAAAGCATATCATATCATAAATGTCGTCCTCCTACGGAGTCGGGCATTGAATGTTACAATCAGCACTCGCGATCTAGGCTAGGCCCAAAATTATCGTGGAAATCTAAGCACTTGTGATATTACATATGAAAGAAACGTTATCTACACTGGAACCATTACACTAATAACAACGTGTATATGTCGTAGGCATAACGCAGTTTCAGGCTTTTTGTAAAATACCTGAGACATTTTGAAGAAAAAAAACGGTGAAACAAGAATCAATCAATATGTCTAGTACTTTTTCGCATTCTGCCTAGGCAAACTGACAAAACGCCGGCAAAACCACGATTTCAAGCATGCGATTTCCATAATGCTTTTTATAGCCGATATGGAGACAGAAAAAAGCCCTCTTCAAAACGTCCCTGAAAAAAACCTCCCCACTGGGCTCTTTGTTTCTTCAAGAACCATTGAGGCTCTGCTCAGCCCCCTTGAGTTTTTCCGTGTGCCCTGTTGTGTTGTTCGAAGTCCTACTGGGCTCCCTTGTGTATTTATAGTGCTATTCTCTAAAAAATAACATCCCATTAATGTTATTTATGGAATGTTATGTAAAAATTCGTGTCGGCCATTGGCATGCCTATAGGTGGTAACAACGTAACAGAGCCTTTATGGAATGTAATTTTTCAGATAATCTCACCATTAATGTTGTTTGAAGCTTTGCTGAGCTTCCTTATGTTTTTCGTAGTTCTCAGAATTTCAGTGAACCTGTAGCAAAGTGGGTACTATAGTTTTCCTACCTTCCCCTGCATGGAAATTGCTCATTTGATCGTCATCATTCTTATAGTTCATATAAATTCTTATATGAACGAATAATTACCTGACGCTCTCACCCTCTCGAACCCACTCTATCACATCTCTCTGGTGTATACAGGATGGTCCAGATTATAGTAGCAATAATTCACCATTCGATAGTCCATCGAAAACTAGTTCGACATGCATATCTAATTTTTTCTTAAAACGCTTCCTAAGAGAGATACAGCCCTTCAAGGTTCAGTTTTTAAAATCTTCTTTTTGCAATAACTCTCAAGTCATCGAAGCGATTTTGACCAAAGGTACAAATACTCACGAAATAAATACCCATGACTTGACGTAGATAACTTTTGTCAAAATTGTCCAGTGGCGTAGATACGGGGGAGTTGTTTTACTTTTCACGCCCTATTTTCTACGCCACTGGATATTTTTGGAAAACTATATTTTTTTCGAATTAAAAAAAAAAGTTACTCCTGTAAAATTTGGATTAGAGGCTTGATTTTCGAGATATTTGGATTTTAAACTTTGGAAAACATCTTGAAATCGTGACTTTCCAGAGCCCAAATTGTTTTTTTTTCTGGAAACGCCTTGTTTCTCAGCAAAAAATCGCAAAAAAGAGTTTTCTTGGATTTTAATTTTTAGGCCTTCGGAAGTCGCGATTTCAAAGCGTTTTCCAAAGTTTCAAACCCAAAAATCTCGGAAATGAAGCCTCTAATCAAAATCTTACAGGAGTTACTTTTTTCTGAATCGAACAAGGAATTTAAAAAAATATAATTTATATTTTTCAAAAATTATCCAGTGGCGTAGAAAATGGGATGGGAGAAGTTGAACAATCCTCCGGTATCTACGCCACTGGACAATTTTGACATAAGTTATCTACGTCAAGTGATGGGTATTTATTCCATAAGTATTTGTACCAAATTTGGTAAAAATCGCTTGAGAGTTATTGCAAAAAGATGATTTTAAAAACTGAACTTTGAAGAGCTCTATCTCCCTTAGGAAGCATTTTAGAGAAAAATTAAATTATGCATGTCGACCTAGTTGTCGATGGACCATCGAATGGTGAGTTTTTGCTACTATAACCTGGACCACCCTGTATACAAAAATATGCCTCTCTGTCGTTTATGTCATTCATGTATCTTGTAATCATAAAAAATTTATCTTGCCGGTTCAATCACAAAATATAGGTACCTCTCCCCACAGAAAGTCCAGAATACCAAAATAGCCGCATTGCCATAACCTCTCGCTGACAAGTCGACGTCACACGCGTCACAGTGGCGTAACCTATAGAACTGACGATCACGTGTGAATTGGTTTGTTATTGCTGCTTTGCGAATAGTTTCCACTTCTACTCATGATTGGAGTAAGCCTAGCCTCCTTATTGGCTAGATGATTATTGTACGTAGGTATTGCTAGTTTCATTTTTTCACGTATAAACGTACCTTGTTCCCGGTTCATCTCACCCAAAGGTCTGTTATTTGGAATGAACCATTTCTGAATAATAAGAAAGCTGACGCTATTTGCTAATCCATTCCTGGTTGTTTGAGCGCGAACTCTCCCGTGATACGCCTCCAAATTGAAGAAATCGGAAGAGCACGTCTACCAAACTTCCATGTGCATTCCACTGATTGTCCAACCCCTTCTCCCGGTCCGTGAATCGAGAAGGTAATGAAATGAATATCTTCGCGGTGGTGACAGCGTATACGCTATAAAATTAGTTTCAAGGCTTTTTTTGGACAATCAAGGGTCACACCCTTTCTCATAATTCAGAAATACGACCGCCGCACTTGTCAATTTTGACCTTTTAAAGAACCAACTTTAGCTCAGTCAATGGAAGCGTAATTTAGGAGAAAAGCAAAAATGAATAGTGTAGTTTTGAAAGTTGGTAGAGATGTTCCCGAAAGCTTGCTGATTACTGTGTAAAAAGTCCTCATCGATAAGTGGTACCCCGAATAATAGCGACGCTATCGAAAAACGGCTCAGTTCAAATGGAAGGCCGTCAAATTGTCTACAAAAAAGTTGCTTATCACTCTTACGTATTTTCATAACTTTAGAGAAATTGGCTTGTGAGCGTCAGGTGTGAGTCGCGGGGGAGATATTTTATTTGAAGAATCACGCAAAACTAAAACTGAATTAAATGGAAAAAAATTCAAAAAAAATTGGTTTCCATTTCAAAAAATATGAACGGTCGAAAGGGAGAAAATTGAACCCCTAATATTTAGGTTATTTGGAGAAATTTCAAGAAACGGTTCGGGGGAAATATTGTGTGAACCATTTATGAAACAAGGTGTAAAAGACAAAACATTCATTATACGAGTACAGACTACCGAGTGAGTCATGAATCATCACAATTTACTTTTTCTCAAGAGAGCCATAGTGCAAAAAGTTTAAGTCGTTTCTGAGCTGAAATTATGTTTACGTAATTAGAAGTAATTTTTTAAAGGAAAGTTGTTGTCGATGGGCAACTATTCCTTCAAACCTGTGAATCAAAGAATTTGCCCATTGCTGTGATTAATTCTCATAAGCTAGTTAAGTGCAACAGGCTGTAAATATTTCAAGGGATTGAATAAAAAAAACTATCATTTGCATGTGTAAGTTGCAGAGAGCCTCAGCAGCTCACTAACTCAACCCCCTAGAATCACACTGTTCACACCGCGATAAGAGTTTCTGGATTCTCTGACATAAATATACCACCGGCAATAATCGGAATGGCACATTTTTTTCCCGCTGGAGTACTGTTTGAAATTTAATTTAACTTTCCATCCTCGTCCCCAACAGTCATATTTCGAGTGATAATAAACGCTACTACTATTATCAAAAAATCTTGTTAAAACTTTGATTGAGTTTGCCCCGCAGCTTTGGCCCCTGCTCCGACTTATACGTTTTTGGCGCGCGCGGGAAAAATAAAGCTTCGACTGATTTGGCTTTGATGCTTTTTCTCATAAGCATGTCTCAATCCTTAATGAGGCTTTTGTCCTTTTACAACCGATTCTGCCACCGTGTCTTCTATTTAAAATACAAACCAGACAAGGTTCGACTCGACAGAGCGGAAACGCGCGTATAATCACTTTCACGGCTTTTCTGCATTAGAGCAAGCTATGGGAGAATTGTGTTGTGTTGGTACGAATGTTACGATGACAAGAGGATGCCAGCCAGTTGTCTACCTGTGCAATTTTTAATGTGACACCTTGTCACCGTGTCAAGGTATCATGTACGCGAAAGTGAAAATTTTTGAGCATACGCCAGGCATCGTGAGTGTCTTTAGACTGCTTTGCAGTGTAGAGGATAAGGGACATTGTCTTCAGTGGTTAGTGGGTCTCCGCCAAGGTTGTTAGGTTTTTGGCGGCTACTAATGAACGATGCGGAATATCGGCAGCATACTACTTGGATGAAAAGGCCCACCGCCCAAAAAGCTACATTCTTCTGATGCATTTCACTGAGGTAGTGAGTACTAGGTTTCTACTTTAGCTCTAGCTCTACCTATTATACTTACTGCAACAGCAAGCAAGGTATGAAAACTCATGCTGGCAGATAACACAGTGCACCTACCTACTCACTCCCAAATTGTCTTGTCTTCGCACAGTTCAACTCCATAAATTATTGTCCCACTATCCATATTGTATATCTAAATAAATATCTTTCCTCTTAGGCAGTGGGTTTCTTTTTTTTTCATTCCATTTCTTCACGGCATCACGAACTTTCGGCACAATTTTCTTAGTGGCTGGCGAAAACCTAATAGCCTTGGCGAAGACTTACCAACCAGTGAAGACAATGTCCCTCATCGTCCACACTGCAAATCACTCAAAGGAAACTAACAATTCCTCGCATATTCTCGAAAATTTTCACTTTCGCGTACATGACTCCCCGAGACGTTGACAATGTCACATTGAAAATTGCACATGAAGACAGCTAGCTGCCAACAAGTCGTCAACGTGCCACTCGATCAACGTAACCTATATTCTCCATAGCTTGCTCTAATGCAGAAAGCCGTGAAATTGATTATACCTATACCTAATTTTTTAATTATTATACAGCATTACAGCCGCTACACATTTTCTATAGGTATAGCATAAAAAGCACCTTGTTGTGTGTCAGTAGGTAGATATAGGTAAATACGTCAAAAGCTTTTTTTGTTAAAAAACGAATGGCACAAGCGTGCACCTCCAGGGCACCGCAAGCGAAGCGTCTGTTTAATAAAGTTAATATCAGCATATTTTACATAACAGGGCTTCAATCTCGTTGCATATGATGAAAAAAAAACGGTGCTAAAAACAAACAAGCCGTATGCCAAGGAAAATTATTACGCTGCATTTCATAACCGACCTCGAAACATTAATTAAAATTCGCAAGAACTCTTACAGTACCCGACAAGGGTTGCTCTTCCCTCCCAGCAGAAACTTCGTATATTGGCAATATCTCGTATAACCAAGCCATTTATCGGAAGGGAATAATCCTGAAATCTAATTTCCGGTCAGCATCGCCCGATGCTTTTTTCTGCGTCTACCGTATAGATGAGGATTTAATTGTATTTGTCGGCTTGTCGACAGCTTGTGTACGACGGCTTCTACGCCCGCAAGGTGCCGGCTTACCCGGTATACTTTGACATGGTTCGCGGTTTTAGCCACAAATCCATCGTAGATAAGTAAAAGGAATAGAAAAAAAATCACTTATGAATTACCAGTTCGGACATTCCTCGGGACATTCCATGGCCGGACTCACTTTTTTGAGAGTTTTAGTAAAAAAACACCCTCTATGCATAAGTTTCAAAATTGAGTTTCATATTCAGAAACTATGTACATAAAAAATGCCACAATGACACAATTGAACTGTGTCAGGAAAACATTGATGATTGAGTATTTTTAGTTTTTTTTTTTGTAAACATCTTCAATCATTATTTTCAAAAAACCGACAGTGGTCCAGTCTGATTCGAAATTTCAGTTATTTCATCAGATGAGTGAATGTATTCAACAAATTAAGGTGAAGCTACGGGAAGGGACGTAAAACTTTTTTTTTAATTCTACTGAAACTTTTTGTCACTACTGAGGAAATGGGATTTTTCTCGCATTTTCCTGACGAAACGAAAATTCTACGGAATTTGAAGTCATGATAGGTCTTTTGCACATATTTAGTTGAAAATGATAATTTACAAAATATAACTTCAAAAATATTTGGAATCATCAAAGTTTTCTTTACAGCTCAGTTGTGCCAAGCTTTATGTAGTTTCTGGATATGAAAAGAATTTGTAAAAATACGTATGCATGTATACACAATGTCTTTTTTGAAAGCTTTGAGATTTTCTTCTCAAGGCCGGCTCTAGAAATTTCAAACTGCTCATAGTTCGATGTGTCAGCTATCAGTAGAAGAATGAACCCATAAAATTTCAATCGAATCTATTGGGTCGTTTGTCACATGCCAATAAGGCCTCGTGCCTTTTCGGTGCGACTTACCACTGGTTTGTCTTATTTTGGAACACGGCCCGCGAGCTGATCAGAGGAGATAGACCGGGGTTCTTATTGGATGGTCGGGGGCGCCACAGTATTGTGACCGAATTCCCAAAAAACAAACTCTAGCACTAAGCAATGACTAAAACAATACTGAAGACAAAGCAATGATTGGATTTCAAATACAAAGTTCATTTAAAAAGGAATGAAGATGAACAGGTGCCGGTTGGCTGATTCTACAATAAAGGAAATAAAAGAGATCGGTATGTCGAATATTATTGTCGAATAATGCCACAACAAAGTTTATCTTGCGTTCGGAAAAGAAGCTTCGCTTCAGCACAAGCCGGAATTTGAGTGAACGTTATCTGTCTTAAAGCGTAGGTACCTGTTGTCCGGTTCTTAACAGTACCAGGTAACAATTCAAGTCGAGGTAAAACTAAAACGGCATGGTAGGTACCTGAGTTGATACGCCACTCCAGAGAGTGTTATCGGTTTCTTTTTCACACATCATTAACAATGTTACAAAAGCAATAATAATTTTATACGTGAAACCTTGTGAATTCAATTCTGAGATTTTCCTTCGAAATAATAATTATTGATTCCAAGTCAAACTAGGACCTTTCGCCCTGAAACATCTACGTTATTTTCAACGTCACCAACAACAAGGTACCACGAGACTGTCGGTGGCAAAACTACAGAGCTTGTGTACGGATTTCAAACGATAAAGAGTGATGTTATTTGAACAAAGCGCATATAATCTCTTGGCGAATGGTCGAAAATCGCAGCAATTTAACTGCGAGCAGACTGAATTTTCAATTTTACCCTTCATTGTCCTCTGAAAACTATCAATCTATTTTTCTTCCGTCTTTTTCTAGAACGGTACTCGAGTAGTGTTCAGCCAAATATCAACGTGGAAAATGATTATCGTTCACGCATTTTTAATGAAACACAAGTAATAAAGGGAAAATAAAGCAACACAACAGGCGAAATTTCGCCGCTTACTTGACCAAAACGCAAAGCGGTACAAACGGTGACGGCTTGCTGACGGCCGCGATCGACAATTTGTCGTACGCTGAGACTTCCAGCATCCAAACCAAGGCGGGCTCCTTGTTGGATCGTTCCGTTCTCAAGGAAAGAGTCGCTCGTGAAATTCCCTGTTGCGTAAATAAATGCGACGATGTCGATGACGGTGACGGTGACGTTGACGGCTTGCTGGCAAAATCTCCAGACTTTGAAACGGGATGACAGGAAAATGTAGATATCGGGAACTTGATCGTAGAAAAACTCGTTATGTAGCATAAAAACTGAGTGAAGGGTAAAAGAAAAACCTACAACATTTCGCTCAACTCAGTGTCGACTCCAACTCGAAAATATGACAAAAAGGGGGACCAAATCAGTCTTTACTCTACCTCCAGGTGACACACGGTTTCGTTTGATGCGCCAGGTGTGGTGGTACTTCTTCAGACGGCGAAACAATGCCTACTTCGGGTCCAATACCCTAATGATGCAACGTTCGCCAAATAAACCTGCAGAACAGGCGGTTTCTGGCTTCGAACTAACACAATTTCGGTGACCACTCGAACGGCAAAAACGTGGATGTACAGCACACAACTAAGCGACAGCTCCGATGCGAGTTTCAAATTGAAAAGGAAGAAGTAGCCACGTCGCGTCGCTTCGTTCTATCGGATTCTGCCCACCGGCGCGTTAGGTTAGTTCTTATCTATAGCCAATTGGAGAAAGGCACGCGGAACTCGTTTGCCGGAACGGCCACCGCAAGATAACGAAATTCCCCAAACTACTAGAAAATAAACGGCAGGACAGAACTCGACTGGCCCAATCGGTCCAAGTACCAAAAACAAACAGAAGCAGAAAACGACGTTACACGTTCGAAAGATATGGCTTATCAAAAAATTTGACAAAATCCATGAGTCACCCAGTAACTTCGAGACGAAGAGCGTTAGAAAAATTTCAAGGTCAGATCCTGATTTGCCTGGAAAAACTGGAACTACCCTCAGGCTATGTCGATTTGATGGTGAAAATTTGAAATTCTCCTCGGGGAATAAAGCTGCAGCCCTTGAACTTTATCCGATGGATAACTTAGGTGATCAAGGGTGCATGGACAAATAGGCAGACTGGCTTTCATGTATGCTCTGCCATCTTGGTCGATGGTCGTCATATTGAAATCTCTTATTAATGGAACGGTTCTCACTAAACTTGAAACTTACCCTCGTCTCGGATGATCATTTTCATTTTCAAGCTGAATTTCATAATTCAGCCGTCATCTTGGCCGTCATATTGAAATCTCTTATTAGTGGAACGATTGATGCCATGAAACGTGGAGCTTAATCTTGTCTCGTATGGACATAAATTGAGATGTTCTGCACGAACTAACTTTCTTCACTTCTTGTTGATGATGGCGATATGAAGCTGTCATCTCCGCCAGGCGGAAAATTAGTATGTTGTAGCTTAAACTATAGATACCTATTTCAAGTTGATTTTCAGTTTATTGGGAATTATTTTCTCATTGTTCAAATTTTTATACTTGACGCCTGTACATTCCATGACAACTACTGACATCGCAAAATTCATTTCCCGGAAATTTACGGTGAATATCGTTGCTAAATTTGAAAGTGATATTGAAGACATATGTTTTCTTGACTCGCCCGCAGTTCGTGATGGAATCCGCTTACTCGAGCTCTGTGAAGTGTATAACTTCTCAATTATCACGCATGTACGAGTATAGAGGTACCCAGCTACCTATGATAAATATTTATGCATACTTATTTGGAACCCTAATTGACCTAATTTTTCCGGAAAGTATCAACAGTGGAAAAGCATGGAATGGAAGCTCAAGCACACTTGAAGCAATTTTCATATCGGTGATGATAAGCGCCTCAACGATTATTGAATTTCTGTTTGTTCAATTATCTGGCTGAATAATTATTGATTGACTCATATTAAGGCACTTAGTTATCATCAATTCATCACCACAGGGTCGTATTGATCAGAGCATCAAGCTTGTGGAAGGTCTTAGGGAGAAAGAGTATACCTTGAAAGCTTTAGTGGATTTGTGCAATATAGGTACGGTACAAGGTATACAATAACATAATTATATCCCAGTACAGTGAGAAGGTATAGGCTGTTTGATTTCTACAAGATTCTAGTGGGCTGCGATTCAGGCCGCGATCAGCCGATGGCGACCAGAAACACAGCCCACTAGAATCATGTAGAAATCAGACAGCCTATAGCTGCTTATTAGACGAATCCGTAAACACCCCTGTTATACCTTTGCTGCGAGGGTCTCCGGATTTGGATTTGAATTATCGGCATAGAGTTTGACTTTCAGGCAACTCCACAGAAAAAAATTGAACGGAATCATATCAGGTGACCACGATGGCCAGATTGGATCGGCGTACAAATAAGTCAGCCTTGTTGAGAAATTGAGCAAGTTTTTGCTTAACTATCCTTTGTTTCGTTGGCTAGCAGATTAGTCCGGTGGTTAAGCGTCGAAACTATGCATTTTGAGCTTGAGCAATGCGCTTTTGGGATTTGATTGGGGGACCCCCAACGATAATTTCAAGAGTTGGAGACATCGGCGCACCCGATGCGGATGGGGTTTGGGAGGCCCTTGATAGTTGAACGTGCGAGACTTACCACCAAATCACCATACCACCACGTAATTTCTACTAAAATGCGTCCAAACGACTCTAGCCTACGCATTGACAACATTTTTCACCATGTCCAAACAATTCTTCTTACTGAACAAAAAATTCTTAAGACAGATCGAAAAAATAGTTTTTCCTAATTTTTCATCCCCACAACGGATGAACTGCCTAGTTTAGTGTGATTTTGAAGTAAACATCATCCTCTGATTCCATTCATCAAGCCGAAATGTTCATCAGACCACCGTGCAAAAATAGCAGGACAAGAAGTGAGCATTTTTCAGCACCTCATTTAACAGTAGCTTTTTGATAGTTACCAATCGTATCAATTGATATGATTGATAATTTTATCATGGATCAATAACTTGAACTGTTTTGTAACTATAATGCGTGTGCATGAAACTCGACACGCGTGAGGAAGCCTGGAAAAATAATAATTTTCTTCAGCCGGTCGAATTAATTCCACGCCTACTTAGCGTCAGTGCGCTTGTCTGAGGCAGGGAGCGTTTGGATGGGTTTGGAAACATAATTCTCATATCTATCCATGCAGTTGAGTGGTGTAATTTTGGGAATTGATTTATAAATCTTCAATGATTATTCCAACAGTCAGTACTCACGTGGGGGTTAACTGCAGGGATCATGACTGAGGGCGCAGTGTGTTCAATTTCAAAAATTCTATTTTGTGCCATTCTGAAAGTTATTTTCATTGTGGTTTCTGAATAGGCTCCGCTCCTATAGATATTTTGATCTCTTCAGTCTTGTTAACACACCATTGTTTTGTTGTAGGTACGACTGTGACACAGTTAACCTGTATGCACAGGAAGAGGCCTTTATTGCTGCAATAGCTATACTTTGATCTTAGTACTTAGTTCCTAACCATTCACCATTTGTAACAGATTCGTCGTCTGTCGTGGTCACATAAACTCACGCAGTAGGTAGTTAGGTACTCGGCTGTTTCACTTTCCCTATAGGTTCTTCTTCTCACCACCGGATGATTCACTCTTACGCCTGCGTGTTTAGACTGAGGTGTTTCACGACCCTCTTCCGAATAATATCCACCTTGCGCACCTTATCTATGTTTCCCCGTTCTACAAAAGAACACTACATGTTGTTTACCAGAAGCAAAATGATTAACGAAATATGGCTGTTCCGCACCAACCTCAACCACAGTCAAATATTCACAAAGATAAGCAACGTTCATGAATATCTACTTGAAAAGCTTTTCAAAAAGTGTCACGGCGGTCAAAAATTCTACAGGTATCCAAGTAGGGAAACCCCTGTTGGGTCCTCTGCCTCCCCCCATTACTTGCACCGCTGAGATCAAGTACAGTGGTGAATAAATTAAGCATCGGTTGCAGATGGTAATGGTATCTATTTCTATTCTGAGAGATTTTCTTATGAGTGAAGAGCTCGATCACCCTACCCTTCATTATTGTTACAACAATTCAACTACTGTGTCATCTCGTTGTCTCGTTCTTCAACCTTGTCTTCAACGTCAAAGTTTGTAAAAAAGCGGAATGGAGCCTCAAGTAGAAACGACACAAGCGATAGTTGGCATGAGATGGCATCTTTGCATGTTTTGCCAAAAATCAAACGATGAGAAGCTACTGGTACCGGCGAGAATATCAAGGAAACAGAAACGTGAGTTGTACAGTGTGGTTGGTAAAGTTTTGAACGAATTTGGAGAGCTAGGCGAGTTTCCTATGGAAGTTGAATTGGAAATGCTGGACGATGGATCAGGAATAGTTAACACCATGAGGCAGAATGCAGCGCGTTGGCATAAAAGTTGCCACATGCGGTTTAATAGGGCCAATCTGAATAGAGCACGAAAAAAAAAACTCCTCAGTGATCAACCTGCAATTCAATCGGCAAAGAGACAGCTAAATTCCACCGAGGCTCCAAACGACGTATGCTTCTTCTGTACTCAGCATGAAAAAACAGGACACCCTCTTCATGCAGCTGACTCAGAGCACATGGGGCAAATTGTCCAAAAGGGATCAGATCTAGTACCGAACGAAAATACACTGAAAAAACTTTCTTTTAGGACAATGAAATCCTTGAATGTCACGCAAAATGCTACAGCAATTACTACAGCAAAGTGCGACACGCTGAGTACAGGACTACGTCTACCAATGGAAAGAAGAAAAAGCAGTTAAAGCAGGTTGAAGGGTTAGCACCAGCTGGACTTATAACGCACATGAAAGAGAGGAAAACAGAATGGTCCGTTTTCAAAATGAAGGAGCTAAGCGAATTTTACATGACTAGATTGTTGGAACTTGGACATGAGAATGGAGAAATTCATACAAGCAGATTGAGGAAGCGCATATTGGACTCGTGTTCTAAGCTACAGGCGTGGGGATCAAAGGGAACGGAATGGAAACTGGCTTTCAAGGAAGATCTGGCTGCATCTATTAAGAACGGAAGTATGATGAAGAAGCTTCTATTTTCTCGAGAGCAGCAAGCATTGTCAGAAAAAATATTTTCGAAACTGAGTCGTCAACAAACTTCCGGAAACTTTTCAAAGTTGATCCGAAAACGCTTATTCCCAAGTCGCTATATTCTTCAGTCAGTCTTATAGTAAGCGGACCTGGTCTTGTAAATATTGAATCCCATACGTCTTGCAATCGAGAGAAAGCCATAGAGAGCATCTGTCAACTTATCATGTTCAATGGAATAAAGAGACTCCGACCAAATGCAACAAGCCCTCGCGAAAGAAAGAATAAGGTTATGCCACTTCCCGCATATCTTTCTACCAAGGTATTCCAAGAAACTAGAAAAAAGGACTTGGTAAATGACTTGGTTTCTTCTTTAAATTACTTATGAATGGATATGATTTCAATTCATAAGTCGCTCTCAAGTGACAGTGCAGGTACTATTGTAGAAAAAAAAACTGAACGACACATGAATGACATTTTAAAATTTTGTTAAAGGTCCGATTATCATTTTTGACGAGCCCATGACAAAATGTCAGTGATTTTTTTGAGTCACAAGACAAAGTCAGTTGTGTCTTTGATTTCTTTGTACCTATAGACCAGGAGTATAGAAGAAGGTGAAGATGAAAATTGATCATTTCCACAGAGATTTCTACCCATTGTATCAACACGAACCGCAACACGGTGACTTCGTGTTGATTCCATGTACCAAGCGTTCATTAATTAAATGGGTCAAAGGTGCCTGTGACTTTGAAAACATCTGTCGGAACTAGCATCGTTCATTTGATGTCTGTAATTTTTTGGTTATCGTAATTTGTCAAACCAGTCGCATTTTTCGTTTTCAGAACATTTTGAATGTGGTTTTCATGACAGGGCACAAAACCTACATGATCGAGGAGTATTTTCGAACTTGAAGTATTCTTGTGCACTTATGGCAGATCAGAGATCAATAATATGGGACGTAACTTGTCAAAGTTTGACAAATTTATTACAAAAAGATTACGCTAGTTTCGACAGACGTTTTTGAATTCACAGGCACCCTTGACCCATTTAATTTATGAACTCTCGGTATAATATGCTACGAGTACATGGCAATGGCGGCCCGTTGCCTTTAGCTTGTAGGGAAATTGGAGGGGCTCGCAGCATGCCTAACATTGGCGAACGAATCATCCTCTAGCATCTGGACATATCGTGATCTGGACATAGACCATTTGGATTAATGCTTGATCTTCGGTTTCGGTGGTAGCTTTGCGTCTGCCAGAACCTGGTTGCCGTGTCAGCGTTTAATTTTTCCGCCATTCGCGTATAACGTTGTAGACCGTCTTTTTCTGATACCGATCACATATACCTACTTTACCGAGACGGTCTGCTACCGTCTTGTACGCAATATCACTCTCCACAAGAGGCATAATTCGCACCCTACAGATACATTGAACATTCTGTCACGTTTAACACAGAAAATGACAAAGCATTATTAGTTATGGGTGGCATATTTTTAAGGACTGTAAAGCTGATTCACAGGCCAAAAATTTGAAAAGTCATTCATCTGTCCTTCAGCTTTTTTTGTCTACAATAGTACATCACAGTAAGTATGGTATAAAAAAATCTCGAAAAAAATGGAGTGCACGTGAAAGTTTGATGCATTTGTGCACGTATTGCGCTTTCAATGGGGGAAGAACCGCTTCGAGCTTTAAACCTTTGTAAAAAGTTAAATAGGCAAAAAAGCGTAAACTACAGCCAACCGTAGAATTCCATTATCTCATTGCCGAGCTCTAAATTCCATCGAAAAACGACTATCTACTTGGCAGAAAACAAAACGTAACAAAAGAACGAGAGCGATTCGGATCTATACTCACATTACCTACGTATGAAGTAGACAGATACGTATTAGGTACACATCTTATCCATCTACATCTAATTAGAGTTATATCATCTCCGACAATGGGACGATTTGAATCGGGTTTGGAGACGAAAATTAAAACGTTGTCTTATAAAACACTTGCATTTTTCATTTCAATTTCATGGAATTGACCTTTGATGCCTACACGGTGATCTACAAGACTCTTATTCAAAATGTGAACTTCACAAGAATAACGAATTCAAGCACCGTGTACTTCAGATTGGAGAGTGCTGTAATTACTACAGCAAGGTTTTGTCGATCACTTCCACTAAGTATACCGGTACGGTTGAAAGCTTCAAGTGAGCACAGATGATGCTTTACTGACATGGTTGTTCTGGTGACATGGCTTGCCGGTGGAAAGAAAAGAGCTCGGACAAAACCGATTGGAATGGGCAGATATCTCAGGAGAAGGGCCAGAGATTGAGGTTCTCTGGGTCCAGTGGAACCTGTTGATGATGGTGTACGGGCTGTTGAGAAAGTATGGGAAAGTCCTAGTGGACAGGGAGCTGGTGCCTCAAATTTACGTCATAAGGTACATGATTTTAACCCTGTAGGTCTTATGTGCGTTGATAAGGTTGTTGAAAATTGCTTTGTCTTACATGTCAGACCGTGGGCTTTAGGCCAGTATGAGCCTGTCAATTTTCGAAAAAATGGCCAAAAATTTACGTGATAAGGTACATGAATGAAACCAACTAGATTTTGTGTGGGAACATCCCCTTGATCGAAAATCTGGTCGTAAGACAAAATTTTTGGGGGCTTCCGGTCCATAAGACAAATTCGAAATTTCCAAAAAAGGACTAAAATTTACCAATTTTTTCACATGCGTTTTGTTGACTAACCCACGAAGTGTGATATACAGGGTGTCCACGGTTTAAGTGCTATAACTATGGGGCTGTATTCTTTGGCCAAATGCAAGAACATTTTTCCCATTAATTTTTTTTTTTCGGGCTTCAGTTTCCAAGTTACAGGGTGTCAAAGAATTAAGAAAGAAATTGTTAGCTTATTTTTCAATAAATTATCTTGTAATTAGTGTGAATAATACTGAACAAGAGCAATAATCTCTGATAAGTCTTCTTTCCAGTTATTTTAATACTTTCAATAATACTGCTGCAGCTCACAAAAGTCTCATCGGTCAATTTATTGTTATGATCGATTTTTATGTTTTTCAGGATAAAATGCCGTTTTTCTCGAAAATGGTTGACTTTACAGCTTCGGACAAAGAGTACCTTTTTTGCTTAGAATTGTCCGGGAAATCAGAAAGTGTTATCAAATATTGATTTTATCTCAGTGGCGTGCAGATAACCGGGGTTAATTGGTGGGTAACCCTAATATCTACGCCACTGGTTTTCCAACAAAGTAATGGTAAACTCTAAATGAAAGCTGATTAATAGTCTATCAATAGTACCAAGTTTGGTTTTCGTGAAAATAGTAGTTACTAAGTTATAGCAAGAACAAGATTTTATTTTCCAATTGTTTGACACCCTGCAATTTGGAAACTGAAGCCCGAAAGAAAAAAAATTGTTGAAAAAATTTTCTTGTATTTGGCCAAAGAATACAACCCTACAGTTAGAGCACTTGAACCGTGGACACCCTGTATATTTGTAATCAGGATAAAAAACGGAATCGATTTCCATGTTGAAATACAAGGTGTACGATTTGAGAAAAAAATTTCAAGATTGCACCCTGTAAGCGATGTACTATTGAAAATTTTTGTGGGCAGATTCGAAACCTGCGTAAAAAATCATGTGAAAATCGTTTTTTATTCCTACAATTATGCCAAAGGATAAGTTTCCAGGAGGAGGTAGATTTTGGCTTTTTTGAAAATTTCAAACTTGTCTTATGGACCGAGAGCCCCCGAAAATGTTGTCTTATGACCCGATTTTTTATTAAGGGGATGTTCCCTCACAAAAGCCTGTTGGTTTCATTCATGTACCTTATGACATAAATTTTTGACATTTTTCGAAAATTGACAAGCCTATACCAGCCTAAAGCCCCCGGTCTGACATGTAAGTCAAAGAAATTTCCAACAACCTCATCAACGCACATTAGACCTGCAGGGTTAAAATCATGTACCTTATGACGTATGTTTTGAGACACCAGCTCCCTGTCCATAAAGTTTGATCACCTCAACAAGGGCCACAACATATTGAAATTTGAGCCAAATTCCCCGAGGAGCCAAATGCCATAAGGAATGTGCGGGGTCCTTTGTAACAAATCATCACCGCGGAGTAGTAATAATTGAACGCTGATGGTATTTCTCGTAACTTTTTGGACAAGCTGTGGTGTACACATGGAATATGGATGCTGCAACTGACGTAATAATGCAACACCCCATGGCATGTGGTCAGATTAATATTTGATCAAAGGACCAAACCCGTGTGTGATAGAGGGAACTTGCATTGAACATCACTGTTATTGTGTGTGAAATTTCATGCTTTCTGTCAGTGAACGAGATCGAAGCGTACCGATTTCAGCCAATCGCGCTTCATTCAGAAATCCGTGCCGACAACTGCGGATTGAATAAATTTCCAATTAGGTTCCACAAACAAACAGTAACGCGAGCCGCTTCTTCCTTGTTTGTTATCGTTATTGTTTGTTGATGTTGCTGAAGCTGGCGACCTTTTAATTGACGGAGGAGAACAACCGGCGCACCGCCAAAACATTTAAAATAATTCCGGAAAAGAGGCGGGTATAGGGCAGAGCAGCAGACGCTTTTTCCGCCCCGTTTTGGCACACCGGGTGTGCAATAATTAGCGCGGGCCAGGCTGGATCTTTCGGGAAAGATAAAACCGCACTAAAGCCGGGCGTCCTGATGGATTGCCAAGTTAAATGGTCACTTTTGGAAGGGAGTCTGGGGCCTCTCACTCGCCCCTTCCCTCTCAGTATAAAGTCGAAATAAAAACGGCAATTAAACTTTGGGCCTCGGCTGCGAGGAGCAGGAGCGGGAGTTGCTCTCCACAGGGAGTTATCACACGAGTTTAAATGTAGATACATGGAAAAAATAAAAAGTTGGTAGGTACGGGTACACAAAACGCGGATTGTTTGCCTTGATTGCGTTATCGCCAGATGGCGCATCGCGAGACTCGGTGTTTTATTGAAAACGGGGCTTGATTGATCGTGATTATGATAGATTGGATTTGTGGTTAAAAGCTCCATGGTTCATTCCAATTATTTTTTAAACGAAATAATGTGTAGTATTAATAAAAAAATAAGCATAAACATTTGCTTAGATTTTGGGGAGTTGCTAAGCAAACTTTTCCTGACAACGCCGATGAAATCCAAGCAAATGCTTATGCTTATTTTTTATTTATATCACTCCTTCCTTGTCTCACATGCTTTTTAGGTTAATTTAACTTCGGCTGTTTTGGAAGGCCTAACATTGTGGTATTTTTCTCGGCACCATATTTACATTATACGTGCTATGCGACACACGGCGCCAAACATTCAACAAGTATTCCAACTAAATCAAAGAACTTGTTTCCGGGACGGAGATTCGACCGCCCTCTTACAGGTTTAATCCTATAGTTATACATATGATGAGCTTGGCCTCACTTGAACTACCACAGTGGAGCCTCACCGTTGATAGAGATATATATCACATTACCTTACACCTTTAGATCAAACATCGGCAACGTCAGTATGGATTTTCCTTTCCCCGAACTAGTCGTTCTGCGAACCGTCTATTCTTCTAATTGGACTTGTAAGTATCTTGTAGAATCTTCCGCATCGAAACGTTGTTTCCTGGAAACCTGCAACAAAACGTTAACCCAATTACCATCTCACTATATCTGAACGCCAGAGAGCTAAATTTGCATTGGTGAAACTGCAAGGGCGTAAAGTATGCGGATGCGGGTGCGAAGTCACAGTTTTCCATTTCTTTTGCAGTAATTGCAACAGTTTGTCCCCTGATGCAGCAGCAAGTAACCCCTGTGCACTATTGCGACAAAAGTTTGCACACGAGCTAATTCCCTGGGACTGCTAATTTGCTTACCGAAAACATTAAGCTGCAACGACGGTTTATCTGCAGCGTACATAATCCTTTTGGACCGGTGCACGGTGCAGACTCGAATTGACCTTTCCATTAACCACACGGTTCGGTGCTTGTTCCAAATTCTTGTTTTGGCTAGCTTGCTAACAATACAATTTCCTCCCTGACGAAGCTTCATTATAGACATATTTTTTATCTATAGATTATACTGACGAGTAAAATAATGTCTTCCCACCCCTCGTAATCTTTTTGAATCGTACTAAGTGCATCCTCAGGCTATAATACCCTACGATTCTTTCATTAGCGGCTTTCACTTCAGCAACCACCATTATCATATTGAGTAAGATGTATAAAAATGCACTGTTCATGCTGCGTACTACTAATTTAAAATTCACAAACAAACCATCTCCCTTTGGTATCGCTCTTTTTTGACTTCGCAATGTTTTCCACTCTCATTCGCTGATCTGAGGCCAAACTCTGCTTTAAAAAAATCGGTGAGGGGGTAAAAATATAACTCAATATTTTTTTTTCGAACCAGTCCCAATTTAAAAACTTAGAAAATGTATGTACAGAAGACTGCATTGTCAAGATGTTTCTTCCTTTCTCTTACCTTTCCGGGAAACATCTTTTGAAATACGCCCCGATCTAACCTCATTGAACTTGTTCTTGTGGGGTTACTCAAAGGTGAAGTATTCCCTACAGCACCTGCTACACTGCATGATTTGAAAAACACCATTTGCCAGCTGCCGTGATTATGTGAGCGAACTCTGGAGAATTTCAGGTCCCGACTTGAAGATGTGTAGCGGCAAGAGAAAAGACGTCCCAACGATGTGGTATTTCATACATGAATTTCCCAAGGCTTCCAGACCAGGATTGCTTGGAAAAAAATAATAATAATTCCTTACCCCCTTACCGATTGTTCCGAAAGCGGCGCGACTTTTTGTACACTCTGTACAAATGCAAGATTTTGACATGGCTGTTGGTAAGCTGGCACACAACTAAGATTTGTGATGAGATCTAACCGACTTCCCATAATTTTTTTCCGAATACAATTAAATCGTTAGAATACACCAACAATTTTTCATAGTTTAGGACAGCCATGGCTACCGTCATCAACCTTGAAAAACTGTTAGCGCTAATTCTCAAACCCATCAGTAGTCGTTTCTTTTGGTATAGGTCTTTGTTAGGTGTAAATACCGTTGGTGACCTACTTTCGGCATCTATTTAGTTCTACTTGATAAAATCCTTGTCCGACGTCCAATTTTGTGAATAACATTGCGCTCGAAACTGAATCCAAAATTTCGTTAATATTGGGAAGCGGAAATTTTGTCGCCTACCTTCAATATTTTGGTTCAGAAGTCTATAAGTAATCTATAACGACTCGCCATTTTTCTGATCTCTTTTGTCTGGTTTTCTCAAGGAAGAGGACTAATTCGACAAAACATTGTTGTAGATAGCTGTATATGAAGACATTTAATAATAAACGTCTTCTTTCAAACAATTTGGGCTGTTAAACAAAGAATCTTATCAATTTATAACACGACATAATAATCAGTTCAAATTAGAATTATGAAATATGAAGGAATGTTGAAATATAGATAGTTTAAGTACTATTCACTAAATAAGCAAATAAATTATGTCACAGAGTATAAATGATTCCGTAAAATATGAACAGAAGTGTGAAATGACAGTTGTAGTTTAAAGAGCTTTGATATACCTACTATATCACATGCTACACGCCGTACTCCGTACAGATTCTTCGTATTTATTATACAAGGTGTCACTTAAAGGTTCTGCAAAATACAAAAATTTACATTGCTCCAATTTTTGCCAAAAAAAACCGGATTTTTCGAATTGTTGTTATTTCTTCGATGTAGTGGATTCTACAGGTGCTGGCGAGTAATAAAACACGTATTTTCTTCAAACTGAAATGTTTCAATCACTCTCCCGATGACGGTCATCAAAGCTCTCTTAACTACAACTGTCATTTCACACTTCGCCGTTGCCGTTCTTCGGCACATGGCACCATCTATCATTTCAACATTCAAGCAATTCAAATTACTTTGTCGCGTCAACGCAAGTGCTTCAGGGGAGGCTTCAGGAGTCCATCTCCCCTATTCACAGGGTGATCTTGAACTGGAAAGAAAAATGATTGAAAAATCGATTATTGAGATTATTATGACTAAGCAATCATTGTTTTCGAACGAATCATTCATTCTGAACATTTCCAGATTTTTTTTCTTGTATCGGCCAAGAACGAAGGGTGAAGGAGCCTAATTTTAAACTGCATGTTTCTGAAGGAGAATCAGCCCCTTGATCACCTGAAAGGGCTCGTAACCCGTTGGATTACTTATTTGTTTTGATTTTCGTATTGTTGGTTACGAGTTTTTTCGGGTAATCAAGAAGTCAAGTCTCCTTCAAAGACATGCATCAGGTTCCTTCACCCTCCATCCTTGACTCATACAAGCAAGAAAAATCTTGACGTATTCAAAACGGATATAATCCGTTCGAAAGAAGATTGATGGTTTTCAATAATTCCCCCTTTCAAACTGGATTTCGAAAGCGTTTCAGATTTGGGTAATATTTTATGGAACCCTGGATACGTATAGTGAAAAACTGAAATCGTTCTAAGGACGGAACCTAAGAAAAAGATAAATACACAATGTTAACCTAACACCACATAACAGCACGAATTAATAATGTGCAACAGGAATTTTTCTTCTCGCCGTATGAAATAATCCAGGCCCTAGCAGTACTTCTGTAGGAAAAACGATGTAATCAAAATTTTTTTTTTGGAATCGTTAGAGGATCATCCCAAGACAAATAATCACTCGGGTGCTTTCGCGATTTCTGGTACATTTTCCAGCAATATCGCATCAAAGTTGGCGGCTGGTCAATTCTTCAGTTCGCTGATATTTCTTGGAGTTTTTGCGATTTTCTTCAAATAAAAGTACCTACTAATCTACCCAAAAAACAATTCTAGATCGAATGGTGCTGTCAGATGTTTAGTACTTACGTTATACCGGGTGAAAAAAAAGTAAAACGAGTTTTATGATTTTTTTCCAACTTTTTAGTTTCTTGGCCGATTTTCACAAACTTTATGTCAAAAGCTCGCTGACTAAATCGTCTACTCAAATCAATTGTCAATATAGCCAAATCATCAAAAATCAAGATGGCGGCGGTGAACTCAAATAAAAATGTGTCGTATTTCGAGAATTTTTTTTTTATTTCTAAACTTTGTAAAGAACGACACTGATGGTGGATTCTGGAAGATTCAGCTTTCTTTTGCAATTCGGGACTAGATTTACTTGATTCGCACATTCCACTGTGAAAATATAGTGAATTAAATTGAGGTCCACTTGTAATATTTTCCAAATTCACAATAAATCAGCAGTTTAAAAACCTCCCGCGAATCCTTATTTCTGAAGCAATTTCTACACACTTGGTAGTGGTCGTAAGCTGTGTGCATAGGCTACCAATACCGTGTTGGTGCATGGCCGAAGTTTCTAAATTTTAGATGATAGATGACGTAAATGGTGGAGGTGCGCATGTCAAATATCGAATATTCTACTTTTTGTTCTCACATGTTCTGAACGAAATTTCTATAGATGGTTGGCTTAATGGTCAGCTGAATAAACACGCAACGAGAGTCAAATGTTAGAAGAATCGAAATGTAAAATTTTCAAATAAACGGCTTTACTTCTTTGGAGAAAATAAAACGGTTCTATCCGTTAGTCCAGGAATTTTAACTGTTAAAATCGCAAATAGCGAACGAAAATGAAAGTCAGCTGGATTTTTGTATATAAGCTCAGTTAAGCATGTAGTTCAACATAGTGAAAGTTCTCAAGAATCCGGTGTGAGCTTCGGTCGTTGTGGCCTCGAGAAGAACTTGAGGATCAGTTTTTCGCGTATATCTCGTAAACAATCGCACTTGAGAAGAACGTGCTTGGGAAGAAATTGTTGAAAATTTTATTGTCTGTAGGAAAGGTCCTTACACATTCCATCGTCAGTCCACTCCTTCTCCGTCAAAACACAAGAAAATTAAAATAATCCAGATGCTCGATGCTGAAGACTGAATGGACCTTGAGTTTTATGATGGCGGAGTGCCACCTCGTAGAGGTGTTGGTTGGTCCACTATTTCTTGATTGAAGTTTGAAGCCATCAATACGAGCTATGCCGGCAGCATATACAGGGTGAAATAAAAATAAAAAGTTGAACATTTGTTCCTCAAGAACCAAAATAGGTGAAGACATGTAAATCACCATAAATAATTCTGATTTCATGGTCATGAAGTCGTCGTAAACTTGAATCAGATATCTTGAGCCGTTCTTCAGTTCAAGACTGAAGTTGTTACCGAAAAAAATATTTTTCTCGTCTACTCATCAGAAAAAAAGTTGACTGTGTTTTTTCTAAAAGTAGTTGGCCTAGAGAGTGTTTTTCACTATTATTTCATTTTGAATGTATTTTATCATTGTTTCGATTCAAAACACCAAGTCTCGATTCAATATCTGAAGAGTTACTGATAAACAGAAAACTAGTTTTTTTTCGTAACGACTTCAGTCTTCTGAAGATATGTCAGAAACGGCTCAACATATTTGATCCAAGTTTACGACGACTTCATGACCATGAAATGAGAAATATTTTTGGCGGTTTATATGTCTTCACCTATCTTGGTTTTTAAGGTACATTTCTTCAACTTCTTATTTTTCTTTCACCCTGTATATGCCGCCGGCATAGTTGGTATTGATGGCAAATAGTTTCAGTCAAAACAGAATAGATCGTACAACACCTCTACCAAGTAGCACCCCGCCATCATAAAACTCAAGGTCCATACAGTCTTCAGCATCGAGCATATGGATTATTTTAATTCTCTTGTGCTTTGACGAAGAAGGAGTGGACTGACGATGGAATTTGTGAGGACCTTTCTTATAGACAATAAAATTTTCAACGATTTCTTCCCAAGCACGTTCTTCCCAAGTGCCATTGTATACGAGATATACGCGAAAGACTGATTCTCAAGTTCTTCTCGAGGCCACAACGGCCGAAGCTCACACCAAATTCTTGAGAACTTTCACTATGTTAAACTACATGCTCAACTGAGCTTATATACAAAAATCCAGCTGACTTTCATTTTCGTTCGCTATTTGCGATTTTATCAGTTCAAATTCCTGGACTAACGGATAGAACCGTTTTATTTTCTCCAAAGAAGTAAAGCCGTCTATTTGAAAATTTCACATTTTGACTCTTCCAACATTTGACTCTCGTTGCGTGTTTATTCAGCTGATCATTAAGCCAACCATTTATAGAAATTTCGTTCAGAACACGTGAGAACAAAAAGTAGAATATTCGATATTTGACATGCGCACTCTCACCATTTACGTCATCTATCATCTAAAATTTCGAAACTTCGGCCATGCACCAACACGGTATTTGTAGCCTATGCACACAGCTTACGACCACTACCGAGTGTGTAGAAATTGCTTCAGAAATAAGGATTCGCGGGAGGTTTTTAAACTGCTGATTTATTGTGAATTTGGAAAAAATTACAAGTGGACCTTCCTTTAATTCACTATATTTTCACAGTGGAATGTGCGAATCAAGTAAATCTAGTCCTGAATTGCAAAAGAAAGCTGAATCTTCCAGAATCCACCATCAGTGTCGTTCTTTACAAAGTTTAGAGATCAAAAAAAAATTCTCGAAATACGACAAATTTTTATTTGGGTTCGCCGCCGCCATCTTGATTTTTGATAATTTGGCTATTTTGACAAATGATTTGAGTAGACGATTTAGTCAGCGAGCTTTTGACATAAAGTTTGTGAAAATCGGCCAAGAAACTAAAAAGTTGGAAAAAAATTATAAAACTCGTTTATTTTTTTTTTCACCCGGTATAACGTAAGTACCTAACATCTGACAGCACCATTCGATCCAGAATTGTTTTTTGGGTAGATTAGTACTTTTATTTGAAAAAATCGCAAAAACTCCAAGAAATATCAGCAAACTGAAGAATTGACCAGCCGCCAACTTTGATGCGATATTGCTGGAAAATGTACCAGAAATCGCAAAAGCACCCGAGTGATTATTTGTCTTGGAATGATCCTCTAACGATTCCAAAAAAAAAATTTTGATTACATCGTTTTTCCTACAGAAGTACTGCTAGGGACAGGACTAAAAGTGGTGTTTTTTTTTATATTAAAAACGAATATTAGCTCTCTCCTCCACGTATCATTTGCTGGAGCCGCAAAATGAGGACTACGTAACTTGCTTATTACAGCCATCTGATGATTGGTTCAAAAACCTTCTTTTTATACAGGTGTCCCGTTTTTCAACGCTCACTATTGGTATCTCGAAAACGGTAAGAGATACAAAGTCGGTTAAATTACAAAAAAGTTGCGCAATTTTATGACTATCTCAAATATGTCAAATATCCAAGATATCTTTGGTCATTTGTTAAATATCCCAAGAAAAAACTGAAAAATGCCGAATTCCAAAAATTCAAATAACTTTTTCATTATGACAGCTATCAATTCGAAAATTTGTATCCCAACATTTTTGAAGGTCCTTGATCGACTGACGTCAATAATTTTTTCCTGCACTCACTAGTTTTTGAGATATGACAGTTATCTTCATTTTTTCTTATGAACACCATATCATTTATTCACCCCATAAAACTCATCTTTCCTTTCTCTTTACAAAGATATAGAACACTTGTAGCATTTTTGTCAAAATAACCTGTAAAAATTGGAAAAACCATTTCTGGGGTCAATGAATCTAGTTACCGGTTCGGTTGCCATGCTTTCGTGGCATAATACCTAACAATGGCATTCGGTTGCCATGGTCGGTTGATTTCAGAAAAAATTAAGTTACATTCCGTTTTTATGTAACTATATGATAATGATAATGAATAACAATAAAACAAATACAAAAACCAAGTATAACACAAAATAACATCGCAATAGCAATAAACATTTATAATTTACAATTACTTGAAATGGGGTCCATTTTGCGGGAACCGCTCAAAGATCGAATTTGTGGTTCATTACAGAACATCCTGAAGCAACCAAGAGCTGGAAGCAAGGAGTTGATTATGCGTTTCAGTCAATTAACCCGCACTATATCAGCGCAGCCGTTGAAAACATGGCTAAAAGGCACACAACTCTGCATAGAGCAAAATGGACTCCAATTTGAGCAATTGTAAATTATGAATGTTAATTGTTATTGCTATGTTATTTTGTGTTATACTTGGTTCTGTATTTGTTTTATTGTTATTTATTATCATTATCAAATACACAAAAACGGAATGTAACTCAACTTTTTCTAAGATCAACAGACCATGGCAACCAAATGCCATTGTTTATATGCCACGAGAGCATGGCAACCGAACCGGTAACTAAATTTATTCGCCCCAGAAATGGTTTTTCCAATTTTCACAGGTTATTTTGACAGACATGCCACAAGTGTTCTATATCTTTGTAAAGAGAAATGAAAGATGAGTTTTATGGGATGAATAAGTGATATGGTGTCCATAAGAAAAAATTAAGTTAACTGTCATATCTCAAAAACTAGTAAGCGCAAGAAAAAATTATTGGCGTCAGTCGATCAAGGACTTTTAAAAATGTTAGGATACCAATTTTCAAATTGACAGTTGTCATAATAAAGAAATGATTTGAAATTTTCGAATTCATCATTTTTCAGTTTTCTTAGGATATTTCAGAAATGACCAAAGATATCTTGGATATTTGACATATTTGAGATAGTCATAAAATTGCGCAACTTTTTTGTAATTCAACCGACTTTGTATCTCTTACCGTTTTCGAGATCCCAATAGTGAGCGTTGACCTGTCCTGACCTGACCTGAAAAACGGGACACCTGTATGCCCTTGCCATGATTATTGATTACCCTTCACTTACGACGGTCTAAGCCCAACATTATATCGAGCTGTTAGACTATGAAGTAGCTATAATCTTTTGAGAAGTGGATACAAAGAACGGAAGCTCTAACCTTCCGCTTTGTTGATCCAGTCCCTCAATAGGATGTAGACTGATGTAGACAGTTCATAAATAAAAATGGAGACACACACCAGTACAACACAAGAACGAGAGATACCTTCAGAGCGATGTATCATAGACTCTCCACTACCCAGCAGTCCCCGGAGTACTGGAGCACCAAACTATACAACCATGTACCAATCCATGTCCAGCGGATGAGCAGCAGTGGCTTTGCCATTACCGTAAAAAACTGGCTTATTGCTAATGCCTTCTACAAAGTTGAAGAGTTCCTCGCAACAAATTTTAAAATATGAAAATATTTCTACATGTTTTTATTTTTATTATGTTTTGTCCAGTATACAATTATTGTTCAACCTTACCATGTAATGTTTGATGGTAAATAAACTTTACTTTACTACTTTACTACTGTAGAGCCGCACTATGACAGCATTTATAATCTTTTGGAGACTTGTATTCTTGATCGGCTCCTCCACCATTTGCACCGGTGTGAGAGGTTCGTCGTCTGTCGGTTGTTGGAGTCTTCACGGTAGATTTATTTTTAGGCTATTTAAAACGTCCGGCATGAACCCAACCCCTCAAGCTGGATTCCCAGTTGCGAATATTCGGACAGAAAATGCGAAATTTTATGTCAAAGTCCTCATATTGCCCAATCACAGCCCTCGAATTCAAAATTTGACGTATAAAGTCGCATTTTCTGTCCGACTATTCGCATTTGGGAACCCGGCTTTATTCTGTAAAATGTGCCAGAAACAAAAGTGGGAGCTCTCTTTGACGCGAGGAAGTCGCAATGAACTCAAAAGTGGCCAAAATTTTTTGGTTGAAACCGACACGTTCTTAGAAACAGGCGCATGTTAGGCAAATGAATATTTATTTAGTTTAAGATTTCGAATAAAAACTGGAAGAACTCGTCCTTGAAAAGAGAATCCTTGTTATTGTTTGTACAATCAATATTTATGTACAGTGTGATCAACACAAAAAAAATGTATTTAGGGTTGGCTTTGGTGACACAATATTCATTGATTACTGGAGCGGCTGGATTGAATGACCGAATTTTTCTATACCTAAGCCAACCCTGAATGGTTACTTGTTGATCGCACGGTTTATAATAATGAATTGCTGATGTGCTAGCTTTAACGTTCCACAGAATCTCATACTGATTGTGATTACTGTCTAATGCTGTAATCCACGAGAAATGTTTGTTTACAAATATCAAGTTTGTGTACGAGGGAGAATAATCGGTTTATCAAGTTACACCTGTTACAATTTGGAATCGCGGCTCAAATAATAACGAACCATGTAACGGAATATTATGCAAACATCAGGTACTGCACACAGTTTCTGCTTTCGATGTGCTGCCCCATCAAAATGCAGTTTCGGAAGTTTATGCCCTGGAAAAGAGTTGCTACCACTATTCCTTTATAATTGAATCTGAACATAGAAGTCAGCAGTATCAACCTATGTTCACGAATAACAGTTATAGTTGTTGCATTGGTCAGCAATTCGATTCTCTCTCTACACAGATATTCTACAGACAAAATATTGTTATCGGGCGTCAAGTTAGCTTGGAGTCTAGAAATTCGAGAAATCACATCACTTGACGCACAGCAATAGTTATTCACATTATAAGGCAGGAAAGTGAATCTTTACAGGTCTAGTAGGCATATTTAAGGACGAGCGTAAGCGAGGCCTGGAAGCCTGCGTGCCCTGTACAGACACTTTCCTGGCGTGTTATGTATAACTTTTTACCCGAAAGTACCTCATTAAACTAGAAAGAAAGAAACTGGTACCAGAATTCTGAAATGTCATTCTGGCACAATTTGGCAAATATCACGTTGCTGGGTCCGGTTTTCAACAGTTTCCAGCAAACAGAACGTTTTTGACGCAGGAAAGTAAGATTTTTCTGCCTAAGCAGGTGAAGACTTTACCTGCCTAGGCAATGAGATCTCATCTTCCTGCGTCAAAAGGCGCTTGTAATGGACACTTTACTTGTCAGTTTCGGGTAATAACATTTTACCTCAATATCACTTCAGTGTTATTTCCTCGGCTCTGCCCTTCGAATTAGACTACAAAGTAGCTTATGTCATTGGGAATCTTCACAGGATAAGTGATTCCGATGTCATGTTCCGTTCCAAGACAAGCGTTAGCAAGTCTTGGAAGCCCGCGAGTCCTGTAAAGACACTTTTCTGGCGTAGTTACGTATGACGTTTCACCCGCAATTGCCTATAGCATCGGAACCGCATTCATAATTTTGGAAAAAATCGATGGAATAAAATAGGGCAATGTCATGTTGACATAACTCAAGTATTTTCAAGGTAAAGACCTGAACAAGTCATGAAGACGTTACCATCCTAGGTAGGAAGTCTTACTTTTTTTGCCTTGAAAAGAACCTGTTAAGTATCCATTAACCGACAGCTTCAGATAAAATGTGAATTAGCCTCCAGATGTGAATTTATGAATAATACTAAACTATGATTTAATACCTGAAAATGCAGTAAAATTTACTAAAAACAGAGCCTTTCAATAAAATTGTCCATGGATGAAACTGATACAGTTTAATCCAATCAGGGATTTATACACGCACACGCTTTGAGTAGGTGAATAGTTCCAACTATTCGTTTTGTTGTACTTGGCATTATTAATTGAAAGCACGGTTTTATTGTTTCAGTGCGTGGGTGAAAAACCGTCAACATGAGCTTTTTCAACTCGCTGCAAGAGTATGTCAGCAACAGCGTGGCAGGACTCTCGCTTAGTCCCAAGCGGTAAGTTTTTGTATTTTTTCCTTTTCTTGCGCTCCCTACTGTGATGCAAAAATAAAAAAATAACAAATTGCTTTTGCGCGCTACCATGTCGTGTATACAGGGTCCGCCATATGTAGTGACCTGATTTCGTGAGGATTTTGAGGCTTCGATAACTTTTGTGCTATGAATCAGCGGAGCTTGCCAGATTCGAATTTCGAGAGAATCCAGACGGCTCCATCATACCAAGCGGAACGAAGGAAGAATGAGGGATAGCGGAATGGATTATCTTAGCATAGAGATGTCTGTTTGGAGACGAAAAGCGGACTTTAACACCTCGCTGCCGTCTGAATTCTCTCCAAGCTGAAATGATTTAGAATAAGTGAACGATCTGGCAAGCTCTACCTACCTGTTCGTAGCAAAAAAAAACTTGAAGCTACAAGTATCAGTTTTCGGCAGGAACTATAATCACAAGTCAAGTATTTTCGGATAAAAATGCTTATGGGATCAGATCACGAAATAATATGGCGGACCCTGTACAAACAGCAAATCCTTTCACACCGAATAAGGCATTATTCACATTCATTTGAAGGGGAGCACGGTATTTAATATTCCGCCCAGTGAATTTAATTCTTCGTATAAACATACAAAACTTCGAATGTCTGCGAAAGAGGACGAAAACCCCGCAGCAACTCCGTAACGTTTATTATTATAATGGGTACGTCGCGCTGGCGGTGTAATATTAGGAAATCTTTTTTTATGCCGCGTCGTCCTGATGCTTCAGGCCAGACGCATCATGTAGGTAGCGAGTTTTTCTGATTTCGGCCGCGATTGTTGGCTGCTTCAAGCAAAATTTCCATTTCTTATAACTTTCCCGGCTCCCACCGGCATGAAAGAAAAAGTATTGTGATCGTGCAGAGAAGAAATTTGGATGACGACTGATATATCCGCTTTGAGTCCTCCAAGACGAGTGAGGCCATTTCCAGAAAGACGTTTGACTGTCTGCATGTCCACGTAAGCAAGGCAACGACAAATGAAAGTGTAAGTCAGGAATCGTGATTTTTCACCATTTCCCGGTCAGGCGCTACGAATTTCTGAAGTTGCGGAAAATGCTTTTCTGGACGAAATCACTGGGAATGGCTGAAAATTGCGTTTTTGTTGCCACATAACACCCACCATGGTAACGTGACAATTCCGACATAATATACCTATTGAAATCAATTTGACAAGACTTTTCATTGTGAACGTTTTTGTGCTATTTTTTCTCTGCTGATTTTGTGCCCACGCGTTTTCAAACTTTGGGTCAGAAGTCCTACTGTTGGTTGTGTCCAATGCAGTGAGGTTGGCAGAGAATATGTGGACAGAGTTCGGCCAATAATTTTTTGGCTTTGCCAACAGTGCTTACCTAATCCTCCAAGAAGGCAATCTGATTTTACTACACCTTGATCAACATTTGAACTTTATTTTGGGTAACTTGGTTTGAGTTTCCTATTGTGGCTTCATCAGATTCAACATTTATGTTAGTGTTAGAGGTTATGGTTAGGGTTAGGCCCTGTTAACTTGGCCAGCGAGTGTGAACGTTTTACTTTTCTTTTTTTTCCCTGTTCCCTATAATCTAAGCTCGTGGGCCGGTGCGTGCCACGAGCTCATGGATCATTTCTCAAAGGCTACGCTCATCTCTGGACCATTGTTTTTGCTTTGTATTTTTCAAACTATGGTCTCTTTTGCCCGTTTCAGAAAAGATTGGATGTGGCTTCACCTTTGTGGAGGACTGAACCTATTTTTCACCTTGAATTGTTCTTGAATCTTGAAAGGATAACGCGAATGCGAGTATCAATAGCTGAAAATGTTGAACCAAATTTCACCCTTTCAAAAACTTTGGAACCAATTGGATACGCGTAACAATCACTCAAGTTGGCAACATTTCCGGTTTAGTAGAGGAAAGCATTCACCGACGTCGGTGTTAGGCCTCGTTGCGGAAATAGGCAGACGTTAAATAAACGAATTGAAAAAAAATGATTGAAAAAATCCTCAAACATTTGATTCCTCCCTTACTGTTTTGTGTCTAGTGAACCCATCATTGATAAAAATCTACGACAGTGCTCGTTGACAAATTGACGCGAAAAGACTTGGAAACTATTATTACTCCTCGAAACTATTATTATTCCCTATGAATAAATATCAGACCGCTAAACTAACTAATTGAGCCCTAACAATTCATTATAGGTGCCAATGTCTTAAATCATTGTGTCGTCCAATATCAGGTGATTATACAACTAGCTTCCAATGGACTTTCCATTCTTCCCACGAACAGGCTATCTCTATTAACCTCAGGTGAACGCTGTATCAGAATTATTAGTTCCGCGAGAACAAACCGGATGTTCCTCTAAGTGAAATTCTCCTGCACGGCATTCATCAACAATAGGTAATTATTCTCTTGTACAGGGTGATTCATCCTTCACGAATTTCACGTTTTATTCGGAAGTCTTTGATGGTAGATCAGCCAAATTTTCAGAATATGCTTTACCAATCACGGTCTTCCAGAAAATTAGAACATCACAAGAAACAGGATGATTTAAAATACGGAAAAAATTAAAACTTACCGTAGGTACTTTTGTTCACATTTTGAATCACTCGGTATTTGATTGAAACGGCCTCCGTTTCAGAAAGGATGTGACCGGCAAAGCTTACCTTGAAAATTTATCTGACCTATGACAAAAGACTTCCAAATAAAATTTAAGTTACCGGAGAATGATCTGTGGATTCACCACGTGAATTCTCGTTTTGTTCAGAAGTTTTTTGTCCTAGATCAGCCAAATTTTCGGAATTGGCTTAGTTATCCACGATCTTTTATACAATGAGGCCTCTTTGAATACAGAGTGTTTCAAACGGCGAGAAAAAATATTTGTTCATAATTCATCTGAAATTATTTCTTGTGCTTTCGAATCACCCTATATATTGACAACATCCCTATTTTCTGAAAGAACGTGATTGGCAAAGCATATCCTGGAATTTTGGTTGATCTACCATGAAAGGCTTTCGAATAGAACGTGAAATCCGTGGAGGATGAATCACCCTGTACTCAATAGTCCAGCCAACATGGAAATTTGAGTGACTGCAGTTGCACGTTGAAACAGAGTTATCAGTCTCTTGGGGGGAGGGGAGTTGTTGTCCCAAACTGATTAATATTAACCGTATTACAAACCCTGATATAAGCAAGCGTGATTTTATTCAATTTTATGATTATTCTGTTTCGCGGTTCTCAAAATTTAGGAAAGCCTAGGTTCCCAGAACCGCCCGCCAGGTCTGTCTCTCTGTTTACCGCAGGCACAACGCATATCACCCGAAGGGACCGAGGGCTCGAATACCTTTTCTGTGATAGATACCCAACAAATGATGAGGCTTAGTGGCAGAGCAGACACCAGCACATGTGGGTAAATTTCAGAATGGACGCGAAAGGGCTCCATCTATCCAACCTCAACCTACTAGGTCCAGGAATCCCGTTTTTCGACGCTACGCAGGCGTCGGCAGAGGGTAACATTTTCCGAAACCAACGACGCTCATCGATTCCAAGCATTCAATCTCCGAACCTTAGTCTTTGCAGCAGTAGGGCAGGACTTACCCAAACGGGGGGGGGGGGGTGATGCCACATCCCAGTGGAGGTCAATCCTCACTCATGAAGGGGGGCAAAACGCATCCCAGTGGAGGTCGGGCCTCACCCGTGAAGGAGGAAAAATGCATCCTTGTGGCTTGCAGGACAATCCATCATTGATGGATTACGCATAATTATACGCGGCGTATTTAAGTTCGCAGCGAGGCGCCAGCATACTGCCGCATATCACGACTTGTGGGTCTGACGTGTGCTTCCATCATAGTGTTACGATATTCGGGTTCGCCTATCTCGAAATTAAATGCGCTGATTTTCTTGTAAACAATCTGCACTTTATTAGCTACTACCGACACAACTAAATAACGCACAGAATTATTAATCGCTCAGAAATTCACAATGTCGCTTAAGGTGTTGACGCCACGATCGCTCGATTCAAACTCTCTCGAGGCCAGGTCGAGTTCCTCTCTTATAGTGGCATCGAAGGTTCTGGATGCTTCCTGATGGTGTTTACAGCACACGAGGATTTTTCTGGTATCTGCGTCGAGAATATACGCGTACTTTCTACGGCACCTCCGCCAGAAGTCTCGACGTGTCGTGACCTACCGCTGAAGTCTTTCGATGCTTCCCGAATGCAAAGCGTAATTCTAGATTTCTCTAGAAAGAGCCGGGATGGTCGCGAGCTTCGTAACAATAGTAAGGGGTTGATAATGTAGATGTGACGGCATTAGATCAGGTTATGGTGGGGAGTTTGCGTCCACACGTACATACGACATAACGTAAATTTCAACGTGAGAATTGGCGAGTTTGTTATCTGCAATTCATTAGTTACATGGGAGTTTTTACGTTCTACGTTGCGTTACGTCGTACGTTCAATGAAATCGCAAACTCCCTACTACCTAAAACCTGAGTGTCACGATACTATTTTTGTGCTAAGAATATAGTATACGAGTGACTATATTACTATAGAGAGTTTCTGAGTTTGTCGCTTCTATAGTCATAATATATTTCTAGCATGAAACTCTTCTTCAAAGCTGAACCGAAATGAAAAGTTCAATAATTCGAAAAAGCGAAAAAGAATTTCAAAAGTTGTGGCACAATCACAAGCATTTATAAAATCTTGGATCTGTCTCAAAGACTTTGATTGCTCGGATATGATGATATTGCTTAACTATACAGCAAAGCGAAGACACTTTGTGGTGAATTTGTATGGGTGCCAAGGATCTACAGTGTCTTTCGGAGGCTATGGATGTGAGTTTGTTTCTCAGTTTGTCATAATAAGTCTTCTCCTAATTATTTTCAATTCGAGTACCAATCTCCCTCCTGAAAAGTCCCTTCAAACAAAAACCCTCCTTCGTCCTTGGACACTCACCGGAAAAGTAATGTGGTGCAACAACAGATTTTTTTGTGATTTCCAAAGATGTTTCTGCTGAATTTCCATTTTACCTGAAAGTTTTTGTATGAAAACCTACTCACGTAAACATAGCGATGTCTTTGCTTGTTCTGTAAAGTGTAAAGGATTGATCTTTATAGAAATCTGTTCATAAACTTTGTATAGTTATACATCAAAGCTTTATCGTAAGAAGGGGGGTGGGGGTGGAAAAGGTCCTGGAGGATATGGAGCTAGAGTTCGCGTCTTTGGTGTGCATGACTGCTCCTTTGATTGACTTTTTGCGCACTATAAGAGACGTGGAACTATGCGCAAATCGCTGCTTTGTGTCAAATGAATGGAATCTTAAGCTGGGTGTCTTGATCAAGGGTGAATATAATTACCTCCGTGTCAGTTCAATAATTAACCTGCAGCATACCTTCTGTCGAAATAATATCACTACTTGACAAAGTTTATAATATTGTTCGGAATTCGCTGTTTGAAATTTTAATCAACGTGAAACGCTCCCGTCTCTCTCGCCGCAGTCTCACTCTGAACTACATACTTCATCCTCAAAGTTATCGACGCGGCAAAACTATTACGGCCAGTGCACAAGACTTCTCCAAGTACTCTGGGATACTACTCCATTGACATCCAGTTAGAATCTATCGCTAAGTTTGGCTGTTAGGACAGTTTCCCTGTAACATACTTGTAAAAGAAAGTTCAGAGTTGGCTTTTGATTCAGTTCGCGCTTTTCGCGCAAGTTGTTGAATATTAACGACAGAAAACGCAGAACATATTTCCGGAGCATTTCCAATTAGCCAGAAGCTTGTCATGTAAAACGCGTGCACATTTGAAAATAATTTCGCTTCCGCGAATGCGGATAACGGGTTGGATATACCGGGTGGGCCACAAAGAACCGCCCTGTTTCATTTTCCTCGTCAAATTTTCACCATGTTTTCAGCTCGTTTCTGTTTATCTTTGTCTTCTTCTTAAGAACGGCATTTCCTAGCATAAAAAATGGCTGAACAGACTGCGGATTAGCTGCAGAGCGAAAGAGAAACAGATAGATTCTTGTAACGTGAGTTTCTGCCAAATCTGTGCAACTAAAAATGTAACAAAAAATTGAGTTACTCAAATTTGGGCTGGCAAGAGAGTGAAGGTTTTTTTTCCAAGAAATATTTAAAAAAAATGAAAAAAAATCGAGTTTTTCGAATTTAAGAATTTTGAAATACTCATACGTTTTCATACTTGATTTCAGATCTCGCTTCTTTCCTTCAATTCACCTACTTCACTGGTTTTCATGGAACTCAACTATTTAAATCGGTTCGAAGCGTTCATATTTAGAAAAGAAACGAGCTCAAAAAAAAGTATATTTTCACTTGCTCTCGCCGCGCCATTTTGAATTGTGACGCTTTGGCCATCTTGGCATATGACTTTTGTAGCCTATTTATTTAGCTATATCAGGTGATTATATCTTATCAGTAGAAATTGGATAGGGAACAAAAATTTGGCGAAGAAAATACAACAGTGCGGTTTTTCATGACCCACCCGGTACATGAGCTCGAGCTCTATCGAGCTGTGGGAAACTTTTAAAATGATTCCGTTTACTTCGGATTCACTAACTTCATTTAGGTAATTTATATTCCGGTGCGGTGGGTGAAACAAAATGATGAAAAGAAGTGTACGGCGTTAAAATGGCATGGAAATTTAATTTCGGCTTTCAAATGTGTAACAACTTCATTTGGGAAGCTGAGTTGGGCAATTCCAGAATTTGATAAATAACGCACACGTATAACGAAATTAACAGTGTGTTCGCCGCTGTTTTTTTTTTCAGTCAAAAAGTTTTACTTGATTGGGATGTGTGCGAGGGCACATGCCCAATGAAAGTGTGATTTGGACGCAGAAACTTTGGGACGTATATAAACACACACAGGATATGTGCGTTCCGCCGAGCTCCGAGGCTGTCATTACGGTCTCGTAACGGATTCATATAAACTTGGAAGAATTGTTACATTGCTATAGGTAAAGGTAATAATAGCTATTTATTACTTTTGAAATTGGGAAAGTTCCATGTGTTTTTCTGGTTATACGTGGTCGCAGGAAATGTATTGTAGATTGTAGGGCTCCAAACAACCTGGGCCATTACATTTTTTTATCAAAATTTGAAACGTGTTTTTTTCGATACATATGAATGGATCTCTTTCAATGCTGCATCAATTTCAAATTTCTTTTTTGAACCAAATAAGAAGATATACATGGTGTTAGGTACTGGGTTGTGAGAAACTTTGAGGGATGATCCCCATCAAAAATAAGACCAAAAGAAAATAATAGTCATGGTCCTAAAATGCTTCTTTTTTTAAAAAGATACACAGGGTATTGAAGTTGACTTATTTAAAATCATTTTTTCATCGTTACTTTTGAGCCGTTGAACCGATTTCAATCAAATTTAAACCAAATGTACTTAAACAAGTCGTAATCGAACAATCATACCGCGATTCATTGAAAATTTCCAGGGGATAGATAACAGGGAAGTGTCCCCTTTTTCTATTCCCTATTCTCACCTCCCCTGATTATTTGAAATGGGTAATATTTTCAGGTTCCACGTTCGATTTGGAAGAAAAAGTCACTCCTGCAAAATTTTGAGTGGAGGCTTCGATTTTGAGATATTTAGGTTTGAAGCTTTGAAAACATGTCGAAACGCAAAATTCATGACTTCAAAGTTTAAAAATTTTATGCAAATCTAAGTTTTATGAAAATTTGATTATGAATAATAATTATACGAATATATGTATAATATTAGATACATAATAGTACTAAGTACGAAGTACTAAGTAATAATATTATTACTATGCCCATACCTCCCAAATTACACTCAATTACCCATGTCTCCCATACCCGTGTCATTCATTCCCATGCATACTACCCATTCCCATTTCACCCATTTTTCTTCCATACTCATCCAACCCATATAATCTATTCCATTCCTACACATCCCAATACCACCCACTTTTCCTTTCATACTCAATTTCTATTTACTACCCATCCCTATTTTCAACTTAGCCCTGGAGGACCGCACATAGCATTCGGTCCACTAGATTCCAATCAAAGTAGCATGTTTTGTTGGTCTATCCGTTAAGAATCCATTTAGCCACAGGCCACAGAGATGCAGCTTGGAATAAAACTAGCACCTTCTCAAACTGCAATTCAAAATGTAGGTCAGATGTGCCAAAAATTTGAAATTTGAAAATAAGAATTCCACTGGATTCTTACTGAGTTTTCAACACGTTTCACTGCTTCACACCTGAGTATCTTGAAAACAAAGCCTCTAATCACAACTTTGCAACATCAACTATTTCTTCTGAATTATGAACGTATAGAATCCGAACATAAAATGCTCGCCAATTGAAATGGTCCACCTAAAAAATACAGTCACATCCAAATCGTCATAACTTTTGAATAAATAAAGTTTTTCGAATCGTTTTACTTTTCTAATTAGCTCACATATCGGACTACAACATGTCATGGACTATTTTTGGTACAAGTGTTTCGTATTAATTATACCTACAGGGCCCTCAATCAGGTACCGCAAAAATGGAAAAGTTTAAACAGGTCCCATTTCACAAAAAATAGTTTTTGGTTTTCTCCAAGTGTTTCAGATGAGTTTTTATAACCATAACTCGAATCGCTTCCAAAAGTTTTTTGCATGTCTGCTTTAATTACAGGGTGATCTCAAAAATGTAACCTTTTAGTTTTGCAGTAATAACTTTATTCGTTGTTGGCCGATTTTGGAAAATGAGAGCTTTTGTTAAAGCTCAGGTCAGAAGGATCAAGGATAAGAATTGACTTCAGATGAAAATTCTGGAAAAGGGATTGAATCAAAAGTGACTCAAATGACAAACTTGCTATACAGATCTGGTTTAGGTAAGGTATTAGACAAATAACAACTTGTCTTCAAACAAACCATTCTTTCTGAACATTTTAAGGTGTTTCCCATTTGTATGGGGCAGAAATTGTGGCAATGGATCCAAACCAGAAATGGATGCTTCCAACGAAGAATATTGGACGTTTTTCAACTAAAAATAGATGTAACCTAGGTTACCAAAATCAGAACTGGTGCCTATCTCTTTGAATGTGAAGGAAACATTCGACAATAAGAAGGTAACCTAGGTTACGTGCATTTTCAGTCGAGGAAGGTCCGGTATTATCTTCTGAAAAGTGAATTTGTAGAATGGGTCCCGCATCGACAATTTTCATCACTTTAAATTGTAAAATACCTCAAAATGTTTGGAGATGAAAGTCTGTTCGAAGGCAAGTTGATTTTCATTCAGTTCTTTCCCTGAACCTGATTTCTAGGGTGCTTCATAATTATTTAGGTCACTTTTGATTTCTTCGCTCTTTCAAAAATTTTGTCTCCAGTCAGGTCCGATCCACGAGCCTTCTCATCTGAGTCTTAAGCTTCAACAAGAGTCCTTATTTTCAAAATCGAGCAACATTTGTAATAAATATAAATGCCAGACCAGATATAAATGCCAGACCAGAAGGTTGCATTTTTTAGATCACTGTGTAATTGGAGGAGATAGACTTAAAATTTTTAAAACTACCTCAAAGTATAAGGACTGTGCACGGAGGCGGGGCCAAGCAGTTTCTGACTGGCAGCGTTTAGGGTGGCCGACTAGGGAACCTCTTACCAGCCATTCGTTTGGCAACATGACGGCTGTTAGCTGTTTGAGGTTAGGTCAAATGCCAAATGCCGTCAACGCCAAATGCCTTGGCATGGAATGTTGCTGCCTTCGTTTCTTCTTTGACGTTCCACAACAAATTTAATGTTGCAAAATGCAATTTTCCTGCCCTTTTTCATCACCCCTTCACTAAACACAATGTCCCACTTCACTTCCGAGAACCCTGTTTTTAAAACGATATCTATTTTTGAGCGAGGTTCTCAAATGCGAATGTTCCCAAAGAAATTTGATGACATTGTCAAGTTTGAATTGTTGGCGGTTTTGTTGGATTTAGGCAGGCAACAATTCAAACTGACACATTTTTTTCAATAATTCGCATCTGGGAATGCAGAGTTCTTTATTCAAATCGCTGTCGCTGTCAAAGGAGCGTAATTATTGTCAATTTCGCTCACTACGCTGCGCCACATGGCATCATACACGGTCCCTATAGGAACAACATCTTTCATAGAACACTTGGAAAAACCAAAAACCATTTTTTGTGGAATGGGACCAGTTCAAACTTTTCCATTTTTGCAGTACCTGATTGCGCGCCCTGTATAATTGATACGAAACACCTGTACCAAAAACGGCCCCATGACATGTTGTAATCCAATCCGTGAGCTAATCAGAAAACATAAAACGATTCAAAAAAGTTAACTTCAACACTCTGTATCTTGTTAAGGAAGCACTTTAGGACTATGAGTTTTATTCTATTTCGGCCTAATTTTTGATATGGGATCATCCCTAAAAGTTTGTAATAACTAATAACCAGTACCTAACACCCTGTATGAAAGGATTCCTTCCAATGCTGCACCAAGTTCACATTTATTCGAACTAAATGAGTAGATACAAATATAAATAGTGTATCAACTTGTGATAACTCTTGAGTAATATTTCCACTATTTTGTTTCGTCCTAGAAATACCTGAATCAAACACCGATAAATGATGAAACGGCTTCTAGAAAAACAATTACTATTTTCTGATGCTGGCAGTGGAACCAGATATCATTCAGCGTTTGATGTTTGAACTCATTACGATAGGGTATAGATGATGAATAATTTTCAGCCTTTTGTGCGTCCTTTGTGAACGCGCATCCACATCACGGAACGTCAGAAGAGAGACAAAACTGTCGATAATTCGGTCATTCATTTAAATTCTATTGCATATCGACGATAGCGCTACAGAATATTATAATAATATCATGGTGTGCGATTTCTGCAAATATACTTTATAAAACGGGCACGGTGCGGTCTTCTGATTCATGGAAAACACTTTATGTATATAGTTATGTATAGGTAGGTTTCCCAGCATTTTCCGCGCCGACACAGAAAAATGTATTATGCAGGTCGTTATAGAGAACTCGCTTTGTTTCCATTTAAGCTGGAAAACCGCGACCCATAAACTAACTTTATAGCAGGGCGAAGCCTTGCGCATTCATTAAATTTTACAGTGCAAGTCGTCCGTCTATAGGAAAACGTTCTGTGGCAAAGATGATGATGAATATTGTTATAGTTTAATCAAATTTGGCATTAAGGAAATAAGTCATGCGGGTTACGTTTACGTGTACTCATCATCACAGGTTTCCCCTTCACCGTTTCAGATAGCTTTTGTTTAATAACTCTACACCCTACAGGTGTCTATACCGAGGACGCCCACCTACGCGCTTTGTAAATACGCACTGATGGATGTTTAATTAGTAACATTACCTACGGTGCTTCGATCAAATTTCGAACTAAACGAGCCCAAGTTTATTGTAGAAACAAACGTCCACTAGCAAAATTATCCCCAAATAAAATAATCGGCTCCAAGACACCAAATTTCCAGGTCAAAACCGCTGCAACTGGAAGGTGGAACCATTACCCAAACAGGCTTCCAATTTTGAGAATCTTGCAGTATTTCGGCTGTAAAAAAGATTCTCTATATCGAATTTTTTGCCAGAGAATAAATTTCCGTCATCCCTTAGGCCTATATTTGTTGTGTGTGTCGTTTCAGTATTAAAACGCCTTTAAATGATCGCTTTCGCTTTCAAAGCGGGTGTCGGAAAAATGCATATTGTTAGACCACTTTTTAACCAAAAGAATGAATTTATTGATATATTATAGAAGGTATAGGAGGAGAACGTCAGTCGCGAAGTGTCACTTGTCACACATTTCGTCAAAACGTCACCAATGAACTATTGCATTGAATTGTTTTGTAAAAATTTGCAATACCTCAGTTTCATGAACCAAAACGTTTCACTTCGGTGATTTGTTCGGCATTGTGGTAAAATGCAAGTTCGTCGCTTATTCGACTGTTAAAGTCGCCAGGTTTCTGGTTTTATCGCCTATTGGAGTCTCCGCAAAAACCGTCAGGTTGACAGTACATTATCAATGGTAGGGGAAGCCCGGGCAAGAAGATAGAGTGAGGGAACCACTGTTGTCTACTGATTCTTATATTACTGAAAATGTTGGTCTATTTTTTTTGTTATTCCACCCTGTTTCATCCCCTATTTTGATGTTGGATTTAAAAAAATAATTTCCTCAACAATGTCTACCCGTCGTCTACTTGTTCTGAGAGTTTCGGAAAACTTTAGAGATTTTTTCAGAATTTCACTTCCTTCCCATTAATAGCCCATCAGGCGCCAGGGAGCAAAAATCTGCTCAATAAGGAAATGATTGTTTTCTGGCTGGAAACTAGCTCAAAACGATCTGTGTGGCTTAGGTTTTGACATACTAATTTCCCCCCTTTCGGAAATGTCGGCGTCATGTCGCCATCATCAGCAAGAAGTGCACCAGCGTGGCTTTTGCAGAATATCTTGATTTTGGGCCATCTTACAGCAAAAGATGTAAGAAGTCATTTTGAAACCAATGAAATTCCCTACGGAATAGTTTTTAAATGACCTTTCTGCGACCTATGGTTTTTTGAGATAGAGCTTCTGGAAGCGCGAGGCATTATCGTAAAAGCTCCATGGCCACTTGAATCGAAAAGCTAAAATGTCGATGTGACAAAAAAAATTCAAAATGAGATTTCTCGAGAATCCTCCATGCTATAGTTGCGGTGATGGTCTCAAACTCTTCCTCTTGAACCGTTGATTACGAATATAGAAAAGTCAAAAACGTCACATTCTACATATACAGGTGTACTGAGGGAATCAAATCAGATCAGAGAAATTTTACATATTTCTTCGATTTAGTCTATATGCGACACTCTAAGCACCTAACACGAGTCCAATATCAATATCGATTTGCTCTATAAGCTTCACTTAATACACTAAAGAAGTGGTCAGCTCACAGCTTTACTGTGAAATGTTTTGAAGGCCCTCTGAAATCATCAAAATATTGAATATTTACAGTACCAAGGAATGTATATCACCGTATATTATATACCAAGGGACCAAAGTGGATTTTCAATTTGAGGATTTGGACCCAAAGGGCCCTCGAGCAACAAACTTCACCCAAAGGATCAAAAATTCACTTTGGTTCCTTGGTATATAATATACGGTTATATACATTCCTTGGTACTGTAAATTTTTTAATATTTTGATGATTTCAGAGGGCCTTCAAAACAATTTATAGGAAGGCTGTGAGCTGGCCACTTCTTAAGTGTATCAAGTGAAGCTTACAGAGCAATGCATATTGATATTGGACTCGTGATAAGTGCTTAGAGTTTCGCATAGGCTAAATCGAAGAAATACGTCCAATTTCTCTGTTCTGATTTGATTCCCGTAGTACACCCTGTATTTGTACAATGTGACGTTTTTGACTTTTCAATATTCGTAATCTACGGTTCAAGAGGAAGATTTTTAAGACCATCACCGCAACTATAGCATGAAGAATTCTTAAGTAATCTCATTTTGAAAATTTTTTTGTCACATCGACATTTTAGTTTTTCGAGTCAAGTGGCCATGAAGCTTTCACGACAATGACTCTCGCTTCCAGAAGCTCTATCTCAAAGACCATAGGTCGCAGGAAATTGATTAAAAAACCAAACTGTAGGAAATTTCATAGGCTTCAAAATGACTCTCTACATCTTTTGCTGTCAGATGACCCAAAATTAAGATATTCGGCAAAAACCACGCTGGTGCACTTCTTGTTGATGATGGCGACATGACGCCGACATTTCCAAAAGGGGGGAAACTAGTATGTCAAAACCTGAGCTACACAGATCGTTTTAAGCTAGTTTTCAGCCAGGAAACAATTATTTCCTTATTGTTTTCCCTGGCGCCTGGGCTATAAACCCTAATCTGAATACCTATAGATTTTTTTCAGTATTTTTACTTAAAGTTAGGTATTCACTCTGAAAGTTTCAGGATTTCTGCGCGTTTTTTTCTGTTTTCCAACCACTGTGCGACCTCCCGGGCAAGTGAATAAATATAACAAAACGTCAAATTTCTTAATCACACTTGTTACAAAAGTAGCTGCCGAAGCCTGAGTATATGATGTCGGGCAGCGGACCAACCGAGAGACCGATAATAAACTCAAAAGCTCCTCGCCTTCTCACAGCATAAGCCTCTGTATTACTCCACTGGCACTGCTGCTATTTCTTCCATTGCCCCCTTTCAAGGATTTGTCTCGCACAATGACAATATCAATTTTTTTAACCCCCTCTGAGAGGAGCTTGTGGTGTGGTTAGTTAGCGCGTTCGTCTACCACTTCAGAGGTCGCGGGTTCGATCTCCGCCGGGGACGGATTTTCGGCCCCGAAAACAAGCTTCTTGGTTTAGTTAGAATGCTTGCTAAATGCAAGACGCGCCGTGTGTCGCATAGCACGTAAAATACGAACGATGGTGCCGACCCCATGCGATGTTGGTGGTCGTTAAAAATCCCTACCCTGTGTTGGAACACACAGGGGTTCGGCAAAATTTCCGGTATAGTGGAGGAAAGCATTCACCGGCGTCGGTGTTAGGCCTCGTTGCAGAAATAGGCCGACGTTAAATAAACGAAAAAAAAAAACTCTGAATCTACAAAAACATCTACAAGTACAACATCAAAGAAAAAACAAATGATAGCAGCAATATAAAAATCTCTTCCGGCTGTCGGTCTGCCGATGAATGTAAGGGTATAATTTGTCTGGCTCCACAACTCCTGTGTTGTTCTTTGAACTTCTCTATGGCAATATCTCGAGTTTCAGCTCGCAGCTCGCTCGGGCCATTGTAAAACTAACCGTTAACGTCTAAATTAACTTTGGAATGGGTGCCATCAGCTCTGTTATAGCGCTCGAAACTCCGCCGTTCCCATTCCAGTTCGCAATAAAAATGAGTTCCGTTCCGACAGCATAACGCGACCAATGTAAATGATGCAAGTGCATGCGGGCATCGCATCCAATTGAAATGCTCATATTTCAATAAAAATTATAGCGCACCATTGAGATGCTAAAGTTCATTTCCCGATGTAATGTTATAATAATATACTCCACACAGAAACAGCTCCAATATTGGATTTCTGCAACCTGTTGTTGTACAAAAGGACCCTCGCCGGGAACTTCAGAGAGAAAATATCAAATGTCAGTTTTTGCGCTATAACATCACGATGTAAGTTTCAAAGTTATCGAATTTGATTCTGCGGTTTGTTTATTTAATGATGATGAAGAGATGCAGGGCACCAGAGGGAGAGCACAGCTATAGCAGCTCACCCGAGCAAGCGTTTCGAATATTGTTGTAATTAAGACTTTCGGCTTACACGCAGAAAGACAGGAGGCTGGGGGAAAAGCTCCCGACACACAACGCCAAATTACATTTTCTTACAAAATTTTCTCTTCCCCCTCAGACTATCAATTTCCCGTGTGCCGCAAGTTTAATATGAAAAGTGACAAGGCGTAATAAATAACTAACTTGTCCCGATATCACTCGAAACTAATTGCGAAGTGTGAGAGCTCCTGGGCTTCGGGATTCTCCGATCGCTACTCCAACCTAATTGCATGATAATTTTTTAGCTTGCTGCGTCAGTGTCTCTACCTTCCCTCTCTTCAGAACAAAAAATGTTGAAGCAATTAACTAATTAACATCGAATAAAATGTCAATTCCAAGCTAAGAGTATAGTACCCTAATAATGGTATGAGTAGTTAAGAGTATTTTTTCTTACCCAAGCTTTGTTATGTAGTAACAATTATGAGTGAATTATTATGAGAGCTTTTACCCGGAAGCTTCAGACCGTAAACAAGAAACATTTAAAATTGTTGGAATCGAGGAAGAGACCTTTTGTGCTTCATGCGCGCTTTCATAGTAAGTTCCGGTATTATGCTGCCATTCATAAATTTCACTTCAAGCCACCTCGCACACACAAGTGCACTACTTCTTGGTACAATGGCATTATATGTCAGTGGTGGGAAATTATTCCTGTTGGATGTCTGATGGAGGCGCCACGATTTAGGGGATGCAAACGCAATAATTTCAAATTTAACAGGAAGGATTTATGACCTGCTGCTGGGCTATTCTACAAGAGTGGTCCGTTATGCTTTCGAAAACAATCCACCTCTTCGGTTTATTGTGTTTGCGTGCAAGACCCAGGTAACGTTATCAAAACTAACTGACGGGACTGTATATTCAAGAAGTATTTTGATTTAGTTCTCTGTGCTGGAAACTAGAAGCAGTTTCTACACTATAAATTGCACCCGGTTGCATCAATATTTGGATGTTCGGAAGGCCGTCCCTGGACTTACATATGCAATTGCTATAGAATCCAAACTGACGTCTGCCTGAGTTTGTACTTTAAATTGATGACGCAGGCACCGGCTGGACAAATTTCAACAAATTGTCAATCTGGTTATGACTGACAAACTGCACACTCGCGACGGCTGTGGGCTAAAACTACCAACCTGCCGGAGCTAAACTGGCAAACAGTAGCTCTCAAATCTTCTACACTACTTATACTCACAATGCATTTTTCGAAGCCAAACAAACCTGATGGCGATGGCACTTTCGAGGTAAGGAATATCATAACGCTACCAGAATATTGTAATGCAGTAGCTGTGGCGCACTAAATAATAAAAGTATAGACAATACAAATAGAGAAGACCATATGTTATCACCACCGTCGTCACGGATATTGGGGCATCAAAAATCAGCCAACCTTTTTTTGAATGATGGACTCACCTGGTTCCTACGCAACCGTAAAAATCCGTGACGACATGTGTCTTTTCTATTTGTATTGTCTATACATCTGTATACCTATACCTGAGCTCGTAATCTCCTAGCAACGTGGAATCCGCCGCGCTTTTCCAGAGCGATCGGAACCCGTATTTTCTGGACTATTCCAGGCATCTCCCGAATCGCAGTAAGGAGTTGGGGAAGGGTCTCTAAATAAGAATCCAGCGGTGAATGGGAGTTAGTTGACAACTGAAGCGATACCTGAAGCCCGAAGTCGAGAGAAACCGAGAAACCTGCGAAACCGAGTTGTCCTTCGAACCCGAAATCCACGACTATTGCAGTTTATTGAAATAAATCGAGCACTTATTGCGACAGTAGTGGATGACTGCATAATGGGAATGAACTTCCTCTGTGAGAATCAATGCCGACTCGATTTACCCGAGAACACGATCCATCTCGAGGAAGAAGAAATTCCGCTATAGTCCAGAAGACTCGCGTTGGAACCGAAAATGTTGACTCTACCAAGAAGTATCACACTGCCAACGTCTTCAGAATGCATAGTTCCTATCCAGCCGGAGGGTATATCAAATAAGTTCACTTACCTGTTGAAGCCAGAGCGAAGTGTGAGCGCAGCGAGAGAACTTATCGCAGAAGCCGGTTAAACTCAAGAAAGGCACTTCGGTTGGTAGTTGTGAACCTGTGGCCAGCATTTTCAAAGAAGCTAACACAACATCCAGAGAACAGCATTCATCGAAGGAACTACCAGACGTGTTATAAGATCTGCTCGAGCGAAGCTTTGCTGAACTCAACGAGCGTCAGTGACGACTGGTTTCTGAGTTACTGAAGAGGTTCAAAAACGTGTTCCCCAACCACTCGGAAGCCTTTGGACAAACAAAAATGGTACAACATCGAATCAATGTTGGTGATGCTTAGCCAATCAAGCAGCTCACCCGTCGAATTCCATTTGCCCGGATTGGAGAAGTACATAACCTGATTGACGACATGAAGGAGCGAGGAGTAATTAAGCCTTCGTGTAGCCCTTGGGCTTCACCAATTGCTTTGGTGAAAGATGGAACAACACGTTTCTGCGTCGAATTCCGAAAGCTCAGTAACGTTACCAAGAAAGACTCTTACCCGTTGCCAAGAATTGATGATACAATTGACGCCGCCTCTGGAGCAAGCTGGTTTTCTACGTTAGATCTACAAAGCGGCTACTGGCAAGTGAAAATGGACCCAAAAGATAAGAAAAAGACCGCTTTTGTTTGGTGTGCTGGACATTGGCATTCCAAAGTCGTGCCGTTCGGTTTATGTAATGTCCCGGCGACCTTCGAGAGGTTGATGGAAGAAGTTCTGGGAGGACTGTCATGGAAAACTGCTCTCGTCTACTTGGACGATGTGATTGTTGATGGCAAGACTTGTTCACGAGAAAAAGTCACGATGGACCGTTTCTAGCAAGTTTTTCCGGAGAAGAGGCAAGCTTGAAGCTCAATTCAAAAAAATGTCACTTATCCAAAAGAAAAGTGAAGTATCTGGGTCACGTGATTTCAGAAGATGGTGTTCGAACCGACGAAGACAAAATTCAAGCTGTAAAGAACTGTGAGACACCAGGGATCGTTCGGGAAGTTAGGAGTTTCCTTGGGTTATGTAGCTATTACCGCAAGTTTGTGAAAAGAGACTCCCAGATCGCTTAACCTCTCCACCGCCTCACAGAAGCCAAGAAAGTCTTCCGGTGGACCGAGAAATGCCAACATTCATTCGAAGACTTGAATAACGAGTCCCGTTTTGGCACGTTCTAGACACGAAGGCACTTTCATCCTTGACACAGACTGCAGTAAAGAAGCGATGGGCGCGAAAGCAGCAAATGTAAAATGGACAAGAGAAGGTTCTGGCCTACTACAGCAGCACGTTGAACAAACCAGAACGAAACTTGTGTAACAAGAAAAGAGCAGCCGTGAAATCCATCGAGCACTTCCATGCATACCTGTATGGCCGAAGATTCATCCTGATCACCAGGACTGATCATGGTGCGTTGAAATGGTTAACCTTCAAAAATCCAGAAGGACAAGTGGCTTGTTGGATCGAAAGACTACAAATGACATGGAAATTCAGCATCGACCTGGAAAAGCACATTCCAACGGTGACGCCTTGTCTTGACGGCCATGTCCGAAACATTGCCACAACATTGAAGCAAGAGGATGAATAAATGGTTATTAACGTCGTTGAAGTTGATAAATTTAAATGTGACTATTTGAAACCTTCTTGAGAAGAAATAAAGAAGGCGCAATAAGACGACGACATCCTGGGACCTCTTATTGGCTGGTTGGAGAATAATCGAAGACCCGAATGGCAAGAGATTGTGCAGTGCAGTCTGGTGCTGCAAGCCTACCTGGCCCAATGGAAATCTCTTCGATTCAAGAACAGCGCGCTCTACAGACTATGGGAAAGCGCTGATGGTAAATGCATCAAGAACAAGCTTGTGGTTCCAAAGAAGCTGGTGAAAGAAATCTTAGTCCAGTTTCATGATACCGTCAGCTGTGGTCATCTTGGAGTGAAGAAAACCATGGAGAAAAATCGAGAGAGATTCTATTGGGTGTGGTATCGACAGGACGTGGAAATTTACATCAGAACCTGTGAGGTCTGCAACTCGAGAAAAGGGCCTCATCGAAGACAACATGCCAAGATGCAGCAATATAATGTGGGAGCTCCATTTGAGAGGTTGGCGGTGAATATCCTTGGTCCACTTCCAGTAACGGAACAGGGGAATAAATATTTGCTGGTCGTCATGGATTATTTCTTGAAGTGGCCCGAAGCCATACCAATTTTGAACCAGGAAGCTCGAACTGTGGAGAAAGTCTTGGTGGATTATGTGATATCAAGATATGGAGTGCCGTTGGAGTTACATCCGGATCAAGGGAGAAATTTTGAATCGGAAGTATTTCACGAGCTGGTGAAGATTCTCGATATCAACAAAACAAGAACCACAACTCTTCGCCCTCAGTCCTATGGAATGGTTGAGCGGTTCAATCAGACCCTTTTTGGAATGCTGTCGAAATTTGTGAGCGAGAATCAAAGAAACTGGGACGAAAAGATGACGAAAAGATGCCACTAGGTATGTCTCGTGGCATATCGTAGGTGTGTCCATTAAAGTACGAAATACAGGCCAGCAATGATGCGGAAGGAACTGAGACTTCCCGTCGACTTGGTATGTGGCTCCTGTTCCGAACAATTCAGAAGTCATGCCGAGTGGGGCAAGAGCTGCAGAAGAGACTATGGTTAGTCCACAAATTTGCTCGAAACCACATCCAGACAACAATTGACCGTATAAAAGTCCGTTACGACTGGAAAGCCACTGAACCCAAATCCAAAGATGGCGAGTTGGTGTGGTTCTACAATCCCAAAAGGCGGAAGGAAAGGTGCCCGAAACTACAGCGAGATTGGGAAGGACCCAAGAATTTATTCTGCGAGGACGTCGAAGAAGCTGAGACAGGGAAAGTGTAACGCAGTATAGTGCTAGCGGTACGCAAAAAAAAGTGGCATTTGATGATACAAGCAAGCCACTTCGCATATTTGTTGTCTAAACCCATTAGAAAAATTTGACTCGCAGTTCCTAAAAATTCATCCTGTAGGACCCGAGATTTGGGGAGGGGGAGGGAATACTTCAAAAAAATACCAAACTTTTTCATCCAGACCTGCTCATGCGTGTTTGGTGTCAAAACTATATAACTCAGACCTCCTCGATACAATGACAGTGTCAAAACTCTCGTGCGGTCACCGGAAGTCGAGTTAAGACGTCATCTTTGAAAATTAGAGCTGAAGGTCAAAATTGCAAAGTGAGCGTCAATTACCCATATGTTGGGTATCGATTCTTAGGTTTTCGGGGTCGCTGAAGACGTATGAAATTAAACAAAAACCATTGGGTACACCGTTCGCCCATATGGTCTACCCATGGGCCCAGAAGTCAGGCAAGCGAGAAAAATCCTACAAATTTTCGAAAATAGAAGTGAAATAATAATGTGAAATAGCTTCAGTCTGTACTTGGTGATGATGCTGTATTAGCTGTTCTATGTGAGATTCATGATGTCCACCTGTGAGCTGTCAAAAATCCAAAATGGCGCCCATTTAAAACACTCACGGGAATAATTTATCGTGATTTTCTTTAGAAAGCTCCTACGTGTCACTAGCTAAGCACATGTTGTTCATCAGTGAACAACGACTAAGAAAGGTCCTTACACTATTGGTGGTATCTTGCATCGTTAAAAAGATATCCGCCGCGAAACTGTTTCGGAACCGTTTTTGGACAATAGATTGAATACTTGAATAGTAAGGAAAACTATGCATGTAGAATTGAAATAACCGACCTAGAGATATTTATTTTGTTATATGTAGTCATGTTTTATAGTTTAGATCGCGTGATCTGTCATTCCTGGTCTATGTATAAAGGGTCATAAATCCAAAATGTCCGCCTCTGTAAGTTTAAAAATTTCATACCAACTTTATTGTTGGATTTCGATAAATAATAATTATCTACCGCACCTGTACATTACTTATATATTTCTAAAGAGTTCCTCTCATTTTTATTTCTTCAATAATTTGAGAGATATACCAACTACCTACCTACCTATCTAAAGTAAAAATGTACTTACGTGAAATTTTAATTGAAAAATGACACCTACATGATAAAAACTAATGAAAAAATCTTTCGCTCTGCCCTCGTTTTATTCAATAATGTTGCACTGTTGCAGAAAACAGGAGGAAATAGGCTGGTGGAAAAAAGATCCAATTACAAAAAATCTAAAATAAAACGCAAAATATTTAAAATACAAAAGGTTACAGTACCTAAGATGTAAATCTAGTTTGTCTAATATGCAGTAGGTCCAAAATATAAATACAAACCACCGAAAATAGAAAATGACCCTTTCTCCTTTCCTCCTTCTTTTCAGATCCACTGGATCAGGAAATGCTTCTTGACTTGAGTTTCATTTGTGCTAGGTCCACCAGATAAGAAGCTGCTTTTTGACTCAAGTTTACTCTTTTTGTTCAAACTTACAAAGCAAGACTTAGTAAGCAAGACGACTCTAGAGTCTAGACATATCTAGAGGGTCTGAAAAGATAAAGGAAACCTGAATCATTGAGCAATTTTCATCTGGTGGGTCTGGAAAGGAGGAATCTGAGTCAAAAACCAACTCCCTTTGATAGGTTTGGTGAGGAGGCAACTTGAGTCAAAAGCCAGCTCCTCAACTGGTGAGTCAAAAAAAGCAACTTTCTCATTGGTGGATTTGAAGAAAAGGGAGTACCTAAACTCAAAAACATTTATATTTTTGGAATTTTCTACATTGTACGAATTGTGCTATAGATCTTTCGAATTTCAGCTCTTTTGTTCTGTCGATTTTTGTACTTTGAATTTTTTGTACATAATTTAGATATTTTGCGTTTTGGATCTTTTGCATTTTCGATATTTTGCACTTTGGATCAAATGCATCAACCTATCGTTTGTAGACCTTCCATGTTTGAGTTTTTCCGCCCCCCTCTCCGCTTTTGGACACAGTTAGCATGAAATTTTCTAAATAACCCTACAGCGGCGGACATCTTAGATTTATGACCCTCCATATACCAGGAATGACAGATCACGCAATCTAAACCATAAAACATGACTACATGAAACAAAGCAAATATCTTTAGGTCGGTTATTTCAATTCTACATGCAAAGTGTTTCCTCCTATTCAAGTATTCAATCTATTGTCCAAAAACGGTTCCGAAACAGTTTCGCGGCGGATATCTTTTAAACGATGCAAGATACCACCAATAGTGTAAGGACCTTTCTTAGTCGTTGTTCACTGATGAACAACATGTGCTTAGCTAGTGACACGTAGGAGCCTTCTAAAGAAAATCACGATAAATTATTCCCCTGAATGTTTTAAATGGGCGCCATTTTGGATTTTTGACAGCTCACAGGTGATCATCATGAATCTCACATAGGACAGCTGATACAGCATCATCACCAAGTACAGACTGAACCTATTTCACATTATTATTTCACTTCTATTTTCGAAAATTTGTAGGATTTTTCTCGCTTGCCTGACTTCTGGGCCCATGGGTAGACCATATGGGCGAACGGTGTACCCAATCGTTTTTGTTTCATTTTATACGTCTTCAGCGGCCCCGAAAACCTAAGAATCGACACCCAACATATGGGTGATTGACGCTTACTTTGTAATTTTGACCTTCAGCTCTAATTTTCGAAGATGACAATTTAACTCGACTTCCGGTGACCGCACGAGAGTTTTGACATTGTCATTGTATCGAGGAGGTCTGAGTTATATAGTTTTGACACCAAACACGCCTCAGCAGGTTTGGGTGAAAAAGTTTGGAATTTTTTTATAGTATTCCCTCCCCCTCCCCAAATCTCGGGTCCTAAGGGATGAATTTTTAGGAACTGGGGGTCAAATTTTTCTAATGAGTGTAGACAACAAATATGCAAAGTGGCTTGCTTGTATCATCAAATGCCACTTTTTTTTAATAATCCTGGTGTACCGCTTGCACTAGTAGCTGTGGCGCACTCGCTAATCAAGAGTGATCGAAGAAATTCCTCCTCAAAGTAGGCCTCGGTCTCCTTGGCAACCATGTTTTTCCGTCAGATTTTCAGGAATCATAGGCGACTTGAGGAGAAATTCATTCGATCACTCGTTACAAGTACATCTGGGGTGCGATTCTCGAACGTGATCGAAAAGTCTTCGTATACGAATTCTCCTTTCCGACAGCCCGAATGCACACGAAACCAAAAAGATTCGTATACGAAATATCATTCGAATAACTCGAGAATTGGTGGCCGACTTTGGTCGACGGCCCGCTAGTCGAGTGGACTGCGTGTTCGCTCGGCAAGCTGAGCTCCCGGGTTCGATTCCCGGGCAGCAGGTCTGGGTGTTGTGCTGTGTAAGAGGATTTTTTCACATGTAATGATTTCAATAAATATGCAGCAACTCCTATGGCATAAGAAATGCCGAGAAGGAGAAAAACAAACTTGAAAAAAAAAACTCGAGAATCGCACCCCTGGTATACCTATACCCGAGCTCGAAATCTCCTAGCAACGTGGAATCCGCCGGAATTTTCCAGAGCGATCGGAACCCGTATTTTCCAGACTATTCCAGCCATCTCCCGACTCGTAGTAAAGAGTGGGGGAAGGGTCTATAAATAAAAAGCCATCAGCGGCGAAAATTGTAGTTAGTTGACAACTGAAGCGATACTTGAAGCCTGGGGCCCTATTCTTGAAACGGGGAATAGAGTCCACATGTGTAGTTGTTAGGCATGGGCCAATCATAGCTCTCCTTGCATAGCAACACCGCATGAGAACTTTGTTCCCCGTTTCAAAAATAAGGCTCCTGAAGTCGAGAGAACACCTGCGAAACCAAGTTGTTGGAATGAGTTGCGAGTTGTTGTGTTTGAGTTAGTTGCCGTTGTGTGATTTGTTATTGTTCACTCAAGTTTCTTGAATAAATCCTTTCGAACCCGAAATCCACGACAATATTTTATATATTAGCGAGTATTATACCTATCACAAATATCGATAGTACAAATTCTCTCGTTGCGACTTATGTTATGAGGCTTATGAACGGTGAACATGAACACATGCCAAAAGAAATCAGCTGTTCAAAAATTATGTGTTTGAGACGCCTGATGTATTGTCATTCATAAGTTATTCCGATCACTGAAATATTAAGGGTTTTTGTTATTCAGAAGAGCTTAAAGCCCAGTCGTGTCGAGCTTCATTAAATATTGAATAATGTACAGCGTGCTCTTGATGCTCGCCTGAATTACTAACTTTGTTGTTGGGGTTGAATAAGGGTGCACATCTATTTACTACCCTCTGTCTAATATTATTCCGGCTCAGGCATAAAGCATGGCATAGAGCCTCATGATGGTATAAGGTATTATTGATCACTAATAATAATACAAAATCACTGTCGTCTGAAACCTGTCCTAAATTCAATACACCACCTGCCCTGCCTATCTGCGTATACAGAGGAATTTGCGGTTTACCAATTTATGCCATTAGATATTCTCCTCTCTGCATAGTCATCATAATGCCTATCCGCGCGCAAACCTTGGGGGTAATTCTAGCACAGAGAAATGCCAGATACGACGTAGGTATTCAAGTCCAAAGCCGTAACTAATAATTTCCTTCTGAAAGCTTACGACGTGACAATAGGAAAATGTATCGGGGCATTAGGTCGTTCCATCCCCCCCATCTCAAGATTAACTGCGGAGATTCATCTTCATCTTCGTCATAAATGTATCAGTCCCCTCAGACTAAGTATAGTTGGACGGGTTTTTACTAAGGAATCTCATGCACTTTCCAAACATTACCTGAATCTGGGACTCTCTTCATTTTTACATATCTGTTCTTATTTCTAGCTGTACTTAGTACCAGTCTCACTTTTCCAGTCTGGGACTCGCATCAACTTGAGTTCTCACAAGCTCGTTCAACCAGCATCAAGTTCTTACAGAAGTTTTGAGGCGAAGTTCTGGCCAAGGCCAGTCATCACCTTTGCCTTATCGAACGACCTGTTGAATTGAAAATTGTTGTTGTCGGACTTTTCTTGGTTTTTTCCTTGGAATTTTCCGGCAACAAGCCATTTTTCTTTCTTTAAGACGTACCACCTGTTCCTTCAACGTTGATGCGTTGTTCCATTGGACGATGTGAAATTTAAATGAATACCTAATGATATTATGAAAATTACTTCTGCAAAGTGGAAGAGAGACAAGATTCATCGCACCCTTTTGTGTGACGGGACAGTTGTTTATGAAGTCCACTGGCGTTTTATAAACGGCTCGAGTAGATAACTAAGTGGCGTGGTAATTTAACTTCCATTACTTTACCCGTTGGCGGTCGGAATGCTTAAACATCGATTTCTAATTAGAACTTTGAAGTGATTACGAGAAACTTCGTAGAAACTACCTTATAGGTAATGGTATACTTAGAATAGCAGTACTAAAAATCTCAATTTCAAGTCCGACGTGCAACCGCTGCGTACAAGGTTGCACTACGAAACGCCAAACGTCCAAAAAGTGTCACATTTTTAGGTAGATTTGCAGCTCTTTTCTGGCTCTTAAGCTAAAACAAGTCCATAGCAAAGGGAAAACAAAAATGAGAGTGAAGACGTTCCCTGCATTTACTTAGTTAAGATTTGGAGCTCGAATGCGTACGTGACCACCATAAAAAGTTGATCATTGACTTTTGTCATTCGGCCGCCATCTTTGATCCGCCATTTTGAATTTCTCTGAAAGTGATCTGATTCGAGTGAAATTCGCAGGCGATGTGAACTTCAATTAGATACATCCAATTTTTGACAATTGATGCCTCGCCGCCATCTTGTATTCTCCATATTGAACATGTTTCAAAGTGGTAGAACTAGGAGAATTATGCCTCAACGAAAAGAGATATCGATGTGGTGCAAACGTCAATCGAATGCGTACGTGACCACCATATAAAGTTGACCAATGATTTTTGTCACTTGGCCACCATCTTTGATCCGCCATTTTTAATTTCTCTGAAAGTGGTCCGATTTGAGTGAAATTCACAGGCGATGTAAACTTCATCAAAATACATCCGATTTTGGACAAATGATGCTCTGCCGCCATCTTGGCCGCCATATTGAAATTTCTTATCACTCAACGATTTTCATGGAGCTTGGGACTCACCTTTGTTTCGTATGATCATTCTTTTCTCCAGCCAAATTCCAACATTCAGCCACCATCTTGGCCGTCATATTGAAATCTCTTATTAGTGGAATGATTTTCATGAAACTTGAAACTCACCCTTGTCTATAGTACTATCATTTTGATTTTTAAGCCAAATTTTATGAATCTGACGTTATTTTGGCCGCCATATTGAAACTTTTGCCCAAATAACGGTAGAACCATAATTAACATCTTGCGTTCACTAATCCTTCAAAAAGGAAGTGCGCATCTGAGCCTCATGCCCATGAGGCATATTCGCTTCTTTTTGTGTAGCGTGTATTATGACTTCCCTTACCAGTAGAGTATTAAATAGAAATCCGCCACATAAAAGCTTGAATTCACATTCGGATTCAAAGCTTTACCCATAGTCTATACGAGTTACAGAAGTTGATTGCATACTGGCTGATTGGCTCATTTTTAAACTTATTGCTTATCGATCAGGAAAAATTCCAGATTACATCTCAGATTAAAATTAGCTCGTAACGTGAGCGCCGCCTGTCCATGTTTTATCGGATTGCTAATGTTGCTTCACCTACTTTGTATAGGTGGTGGAAAGCACACTGATATGGAACAATGAAACGCGCTTTTGTTCCCTAAATCGTCACATTTTATAATCATTAAGCTCTGGAAGTCATAATAAGTCAAAGACAGAATGTTTTATTCATATTCTTATTTATAGTCCATTAGCTGCCGCTATAATTTTATTTACTCGCACAATTCCGAAAAACTGGCGTTTATTTTAAGAATGGGAAGGTGTGCCGGCAGGCATCTACCCTTAATGTGACGTTGCTCATATCGTCCATCGGGAGTCTAATTTCCCCCCGTAAAAACGTTTCTATTGTATGAGGAATAAGCCAGGAATAAAACTACCATTTCCAGCGCTTTTACTCAAATTCCATTCTCTACCTACATTATATTAGGTAGGTAGGTATGTTTATTGTAATGACTTTTGTTTTTTTTTGTTATAGAAATATGCACGCCTCCTCACGAGAATTATTTTTAACCTGTCTGCAATATACATATGTAGAATACAGGGTGATTCATGAGTAACCTTACATAAGCAATGTAAATAAATGTATAAATAATGTTACGATATTTTGCGTACGGGTTCGAATATAATTGAGACGATTGTTTTAAAACAAACACTGTTGATTTCTGCGTACTACAATCAATACACCAACAATTATTCATGCTTGGAATTATATCGCAGGTACTTCGCTTGTTATCGCTCGCTATCCATTTCAATATTGCCGCGAACTCCCGGCTGACGCCTTATTTAAGGCCTCCGAGCAGCGTTCCCGAGCTTTCTGTCTACTTCCAGAAATTTCTATAGTGGCTCGGCATATGCGGTTTCTAGATCATTCCTGAACCGTACACTTTACCCGTATGATTCTGCCGGGTTATGGACGGCGCCTCCGCCAAAATGGACAGATGTGCCCTGATCAGGCATTCGAGTCTCCATTGAGTTTCACATACACGAACGCTCTGGAATGCACCAGATCACTCCAGACTTCTACACTGCGATCGAATGGATGGAAGGATCCAGAAAGGTCGAGTGTTTACCAATATGTACGGGATCGCCGCTCGTGACAATAATATGAAAAAAAAGTCAGTTGGCTTAGCACAAAGTTTCAATCATAAGTACTCAAAATGCCATGCTACCTGAATCTGTGGACTATTTTGAGTTACTTACTCTCACTTTTCTGAATATTTTCTGAATAGCTGGTTTCTTATGATCAATTTCACGGACGAATGATACGATGACAAGGGGATGCCAGCCAGTTGTCTACACGTGCAATTTTTAATGTGACATCTTGCGACCGTGTCGAGGTATCGTGTACGCGAAAGAATTTTTTTTTTGGCATACTCCAGGAATCGTGAGTTTCTTTAGAGTGCTTTGCAGGGTGGACAATAAGAGACATTGTCTTTACTGGTTGGTGGGTCGCCGCCACAGTTGTTAGGTTTTTGGCGGCTACTAATGAATGATGTCGATGATCGGCAGGATACTACTCTGATGAAAAACCCTACCACCCAAAAAGCTACATCTTCTGATGCACGTTACTGGAGTTGGTAGTGAGTACTAGGTGCCTACTCTAGCTCTACCTCTACCTATTATGGACAGGGTGCTGGTGCCTCAAAACTTACGTCATAAGGTACATGATTTTAACTCTGTAGGTCTAATGTGCGTTGATAAGGTTGTTGAAAATTTCTTTGTCTCACATGCCAGACCGGAGGCTTTAGGCTGGTATAGGCTTGTCAATTTTCGAAAAATGTCAAAAATGTATGTCATAAGATACATGAATGAAACCAACAGACTTTTGTGTGGGAACATCCCCTTAATCAAAAATCGGGTCATAAGACAAAATTTTTGGGGGCTTTCGGTCCATAAGACAAGTTCAAAATTTTCAAAAAAGGCCAAATTTTACCTCCTCTAGGAGACTTCTCTTTTGGCAAAATTTTAGGAACGAAAAACGATCCTCACATGATTTTCTACGCAGGTTTCGAATCTGTCCACAAAAAATTTTAATGGTACATCGCTTACATAGGCCAGGCGGTATGTCGGTAAAATCACTACAATCTGGAAAAAACTCCGACCAAAGCTTTTATGGTGTCAAACTCTTCGTAAGGTCAGTAGTTATCTACCACTGAGTTTCCGCCCAAAAACGAGTTGTGCTGATTCCTCCACATCTGCGCGAAGGTAAAGGATGCCTCAAAAGTGCAAAAAGACCTGTTAAACTTTCGTACTTTTTTGTTATATTTGCCTAAATGCAAACGTACAACTCTTACGCAAACATTGGAAGCATCTGTCATCATCTCTGAGCCAGTCTTACTGTTGAAAAAAAGATTTCTTTGTGCGGGTCAGATAAATCACATTTAATTGTTTTTCCACACAAAAAAACGATGGAGCATCATGTATTTTGTATGTTTTCTAATAACTCGTATCCATTGAACCCATTTATGGCATTAAAATTTCAATAACAGCATTTTTGAAGATGTTGCCAGCAAAAAAGTGAATAATTTTTACCCGCCTGTTCAGCAGCAATTTTTTCAATTTTACCAAACACCGTTTGCGAAAATTTCATAAGGAATGAAAAGCTCAAACTCTCCTCTAACGATATCGTGCCTGGCTTAACCGCGGCACGCACTTGAAAGTCTAAAAAACTGATTCCTTTTCGAGAGGTCCTGTTTCACCCGCGTGCCGCCGTGCCTACTTGACATAGACCGGACTGATTACACGAACTTGGAAATGTACTCTTTCCCAGCTTTAAAACGCGACCATTATTATTAAGACTTTGTACATTGATTTATAAAGAAATTATATATTATTTTATCATTGATGGTCGTGTTTTAAAGCTGGAAAAGAGTACATTTCCAAGCTTGTGTAATCAGTCCGGTCTATGTCAAGTAGGCACGGCCGCACACGGGTAAAATAGAACCGCTCAAACAGAAATCAGTTTCCTACACTTTCAAAAAGCGTGCCGCGGTTAAGCCAGATATAATATCATCAGAAAACAGTTCCAGCTTGTCATTCCCTATAAAATTTTCGAGAACGGTGTTTGGTAAAATTGAAAAAACTGCTGCTGAACAGGCGGATAAAAATTATTCACTTCTTAGCGGGCAACATCTTCAAAAATGCTGTTATTGAAATTTTAACGCCATGAATGGGTTCAGTAAGTACAAGTTATCAGAAACATCTAAAATACATGTTGCTCCATCGTTTTCTAGTGTGGCAAAACAATTAAATGTGATTTATCTGACCTGCACAAAGAAATTTTTTTTTCAACAGTAAGACTGGCACAGAGATGATGACAAATGCTTCAAATGTTTGCGTTAGAATTGTACGTATGCACTGAGGCAAATAAAATGAAAAAGTACGGGGGTTTAACAGGTCTTTTTGCACCTTCAAGGCATCCTTTACCTTTGGGCAGATGTGGAAGAATCAGCACAACTCGTTTTTGGGCGGAAACTCAGTGGTAGATACCTACTGACCTTACAAAGAGTTTGACGCCATAAAAGCTTTGGTCGGAATTTTTTCTATCCAGAATGACCTACCGCCTGGCCTATACAGGGTGCAACATCGAAGATTTTTTCTAAAATCGTGCACCTGTATTTAAACATGGAAATCGATCCGGTTTTTCATCCTGATAACAAATATATATCACACTTGGTGGGTTAGTCAACAAAACGTTTGTGAAAAAATTGATAGATTGTGGTCCTTTTTTGAAAATTTCAAACTTGTCTTATGGACCGAAAGCCCCCAAAAGTTTTGTCTTACGACCAGATTTTCGATCAAGGGGATGTTCTCACACAAAATTCAGTTGGTTTAATTCATGTACCTTATGGCGTAAATTTTTGGCCATTTCTCCGAAAAATGACAGGCTCATACTAGCCTAAAGCCACCGGTCTGACATGTAAGACAAAGCAATTTTCAACAACCTTATCAACGCACATTAGACCTACAGGGTTAAAATCATGTACCTTATGACGTAAGTTTTGAGGCACCAGCTCCCTGTCCATTATACCTACTGCAACAGCAACCAAGGTATGAAGACACATGGCTGGCAGACAACACCGTGTAATTGTCTCGCCTCCGTACAGTTCAACTCCATAAATTATTGTCCTACTATCCAAATTATCCGTCTAAAGTATAAGTTTCCTCTTGGCCAGTGAGTTTTTCCTTTCTACATTCCATTTCTTCACGGCATCACGGACTTTCGGCATAATTTTATCAGTGGCCGGCAAAAACCTAATAGCCTTGGCGGAGATCCACCAACCAGTAAGATAATGTCGCTCATCGTCCACACTGCAAATCACTCAAAGGAAGCTAACAATTCCTCGCATATTTTAAAAAAAAATCCCTTGCGCGTACACGACTCCCCGACACGGTGACAATGTCACATTGAAATTTGCATATGAAGACAGCTAACTGCCAACAAGTAGTCAACGTACCATTCGTACCAACGCAACCCATTTTCTCAATAGCTTGCTCTAATGCAGAAAGCCGTGAAATTGATTATAGACTACAACATACCTTCAGTCATTTTCAGTGCTGATGCTCCAATTAGTTATTTGCGCCACAATCAGGTGATGCAACAAGTAAATGTAAAAAATTCGAACAACTCCCAATCTACGGGAGACTTGCACTTGCATTTTTCTTCAAGTGGGTGAGGGAAGACGGTGTATCGATACCTCTAAAGTCTAAACGATCTTTCATATTCTCATCTTAAAAAAGCAACTTTTTGGTTTTGCAGTGGAAACTTTTTTGTTTGTTAGCCGATTTCGCCATCTATATTGAAGCTTAAACCTCAGGTAGAAGGGATCGATGAGCAGAATTAAATCAAAACAAAATTTAAAAAAGGAAGGTTGTATCAAACTGGATTGAAACATGAATTAACCCCGGCGTTTTGTTTGGGGGGAAATTGTACAAGGATCAACTTGTCGTCAAAGGAACCATTAATTACGAACACTTTGAGATCGATCTCGCTTGTCTTGGACCACAATTAACGACGGAAGACTCAGATTAGGACTGCATGTTTTCACAGGAGAACTGATGCCCTTACTTACTTGAAAATGCACGTTACCTAATTTACTAGATTTACTGATTGTTCACCTCCACGACCGAACAGTCAAGAGCCAGTTCGCCATCTTTAGCGCACTTTCTCAAAGAAGTTTTAAGTGGCCTGATTTGAATGAAATTTGCAGGCGATACAGACTTCATCAAAATACATCCGATTTTGGACAAGTGATGCTCTGCCGCCATCTTGGCCGCCATATTGAAATTTCTTATCACTTAACGATTTTCATGGAGCTTGGGAGTCACCTTTGTTTCGTATGATCATTCTTTTCTCCAGCCAAATTCCAACATTCAGCCACCATCTTGACCGCCATATTGAAATCTCTTATTAGTGGAACCATTTTCATGAAACTTGGAACTTACCCTTGTCTAGTGTAGGATAATTATGATTTTCAAGCCGAATTCCATGATTCTGCCGCTATTTTGGCCGCCATATTGAAATTTCTGCCCAAATAACGGTAGAACCCTAATTAACATCTTGCGTCCACTAATGCTCCCAAAAAAAGTGCACTACTTAGCCTCATGCCCATTCTTCCACTGTTATTTGTTGGCTAAGACAAGCGAGATTAAACTTGAAGTGTTCGTAATGAATAGTTCCTTTGACGACAAACTGATTCTTGTTCAGGTGTCTCATTTCTGGCGATTTAGGCGGTTTCACTCACTTCCCGAGGAGGTAGGGAAAAACTGACCTATATGTCGTGAGCTTGATTTTAGAGGGAATTTGATTGATGCAAACCACGTCTTGATATCTCAAACCGGTTCCGTGATAAAGTGAAACTGTGACAATCCACGAATTATCAACTTTCTTAAATACATATTGATATTGTTACGAGCGGCGACCCCGTACATATTGGTGAACACTCGACCTTTCTGGATACTTCCATCCATTAGATCGCAGTGTAGAAGTCTGGAGCGATCTGGTGCATTCCTGAGCGTTCGTGTATGTGAAACGCAATGGAGACTCGAACGTTCGATCAAGGCACATCAGTCCACTTTGGCGGAGGCGCCGATTCCAGAACACATGGAAAGCACGCGGAAGGTGTGTGTAATTATTCAGGAATGATCTAGAAACCGCATATGCCAGGCACTATGGAATTTGCTGGAAGTAGACAGAAAGCTCGAGAACGCTGTTCGGAGGCCTTATATAAGGCGTCAGCCGGGAGCTCGCGGCAGTATTGAATTGTGAGAGCGAGCGGATAGCGAGCGATAATCAAGCGAAGTACCTGCGATATAATTCCAAGTGGATAATTGTTGGCGTTTATTGATTGTAGTACGCAGAAATAAACAGTGTATGTTTTAAATCGATCGTCTCAATTATATTCGAACCCGTACGCGAAATATCGTAACAATATTTATCATTCTGCAAAAAAATTTCGAAGTATTTTTTCTCCTAGATTAAAATGAAGTTGGGTATTAGTTTTTTTCTCCACCGACTAGATTTCAAGTTATTCCAATAAAACTTCATTTCATTTCTGTTGCCTCATGACTGTGACCTTAAAAGGCCTGGCCTTTGAAAAGACCAATAATTTTTCTTATGAAATATTTTTGGTGAGGTATGGAGCATTTTATGTTAAAAAAAGTCCAAGATGGCCAGGTTCGGAGACTAGTCCGGCCACTACTCTGGCCCTTGTGACGCAATTCATTGTTCGGTAATTTTTCATCCAAACATTTTGATATCAAATAGCATCGTCCACCTGGAAGATCATTCTTTGGATGGTTTTCAAGACGTATATGCACGGCTCCTCCGCCAATTGTGCACATGTGTGTCTTATTTGCGCGTCGTGGTCTACAACAAGCTTCTTAACGATAACTTGGCTGAATGCTTTACCGTTGCTCGTGTGAAACAAGGTATCAATGTGTTCATCAGAGGAACAAAGATTCGTTATGTGTCATGCCATTCGACTTCTATCATTGCCGTTTTAAATATTTGGGAATGTTGCGATTTCGATGCTATGCGGATAAAATACCAATTGCTAGCAGGTTAACGTCAGCGTCTCCCCGAAGTCGACCGTATGTCCCTCTATGTCGATCCTTTCTTCAACTATGTAACCCACTATAGGCGTGGTTGAAGTCTTTCCGTTGGAACACCCAGTATTACTATTACACTTACGTGTCGCAGGTGCATCAGCAATAAAAATTAATGATGTGTTTGTGTGCCTTCCCTTGCAGGTTTTCCTTGGGGCGAACGGACACGGCGGACGGCACCGGGGTCGGCACGGCGATCCCTCCGGGGTCCCGCAGCAATTCCGGCGACAGCAACACCCCCGGATTCCCGAAGGTCGTGCCGGCACCTGGAGCCAGCGCCTTGCCCCAGAGGCGGCGCAGCACCCTGGAGTGCCTGGTGCCGGCGCCCCCGGTGCGTCGACCCGGCTCCTTCAGGCAGAAGTCGCCCAAGAGCTGCACGCCGGAGAGGCGGCCGTCTTTCTGCAGCAGGCGGCTGAGCTGGCCGGACATCGATCATCAGGTTCGTTCGGGGTAAGGACAAACTTTGCTTTGAAATAAAAAGAGCTTCTACGCTTTGATCGTTATTTCGATCATAACAACTTCGATACAAGCCACGTTACACAGGGTGTCCCAGCTAAAACAACCCAGCGCGATTTTCTCAGAAAATAACGTGTGATCAATTGAATTCCTAATTAAGGCAGGCTGTGGCCTAGTCAAAATCAGGGATGCAAAGCTGAATTTGGCTAGGGCACAGCCTGCCTAAATTATAGGAACTCAATTATTGATCACACGATATCAAGGCAACAAGAAAAATTCAATTGGGGGAAGCCTGACCTTTTAGCTTTCTTTTGAGGGGGCGCCGATGGTTGTAGGTGCTCTAGTTTTCAAGAAAATGCAATTTCAATCTGGTGAGTCACAAGAATTCAAAAATTCATGACTGACAAAATAAAATACTTCAGATGGAAAGGATCCTATTCCTGTGATGTGTCGCTGATGTCTGTACCTGGCTAAGTAAGCCAGATATTCTGTCTTACAGTCCAGCAAACACATTAATCGGAACTCATGACGTCACCGATCACACACTTGTTGATTTCACTAGCCGCTACTAGGACTTTTTCCTTTACCATACCTGGACTCACGATAGCAATGAATACTGGCTGATGTTAAAATCAACAAGTGTGGGATCGGTGACGTCATGAATTCCGATCATTTTGTTTGCTGGACTGTAAGGCAGAATATCCGGCTCACTGGACCAGGTACAGACATCAATGGCATATCAGTCGAAAACCCAGAGAAAACGGATTTTTTTTCATCTGAAGTATTTTGTTTTGTCAGTCATGCGTTTTCGAATTCTTGTGACTCGCCCGATTGAAATTGCACTTTCTTGGAAACTAGAGCACCTACAAGCATCGGCGCCTTTTCAAAAGAAAGCTAAAAGGTCAGGCTTCCTTCCAATTTTTTTGTTGCCTTGATGCTTTCTGAGAAAATCGCGCTGGGTTGCTTCAGCTGGGACACCTGTATTCAACAAATATTGCCTTTCTACCTGACAACGATGGTTCTTCATAACGACGGGCTGTTATTTTCCATCAAAGGGTCCGCTTCAAAGTCCGCAAGACACTTGACGCTCATAGTAATAACGCCCTTAATACATTATACATTGATTATTACTGAGGCATAGGTATTCTTTCCACAGTATTTAGTTAAAAAAATAACTATGTACCTATATGAAAACCTCCGGAACGAATACATTCACGAACTGGAGAAAATGTTCGCTTGCCGTAATAATAACCACAGTGGCTTTAATAATACAGTATTTTGTATACCCACTACATAGAGCAATCCAGCCTCACTAAACATATATACCGAACAGTACACAATATAGAAACAATTAAAAGGTCTTTGTTTGTTTTGGTTAGTTACTATTTCATGCAATTTAAATTGAACAGCCGCGTAATTTTCCTGCCGGCGTAGGATTTCCTGGTGACTTAAACCAGAAGCAGCTCCAAGCTGGAGTACATTCGTTTTCACTAATTAAGTTCGCTCACGACTATGTCGAAAGGTCATTGGGGATAAAGTTCAGAGTTCAATTAATCGACACTGAGGATTCAACATCATGGTGAGCGGGTTATCGCCTCTTTGAATGCCTCTTTGCTGTTTTCAATAAGGGGACGCAATTTCTATCGGTGAAGCTCTCCCGATTTGTCTCCAAACACTGTAGGACCCGAGCTCTTCAGAATCATTTTGACAAAAGTGGCTTCGTCAAGTGCCTACACTTGAAACTGCCTACTCCGTCTGAATACCTGCATTAGGAAATTATTGAGCGAACAGCTTCTATGCAGTTTGAAAAGGTTGTGGCTTAAGTCGCGTTTCTCCTGAACTACTCATCGAATACGACGACTCGCCCAACAACAAGTCGCTAATACAGCTCTTGAGCTGTTGCAGGGAGCCGATAGTATTAGCAGGACTCTTGTATCGATAAAATCTGATGCCGTCATTCCAAAGAAATGTAGTTCAAGCCAAAAAATTGCGCGAAACCACGGATCGACTTTGTTTGACTCGATGACAGAGAATTTTGCCGGGAGCCATGCGGTTTTGCTTTCCAGACTACGCCCACATTCCTTCGCGTTACTAGAATCGCATTTCGACGCTTGACTGGCTATATTTCACGTATCTGACTTAATTCCGACATGTTTGACGTACGTTAGGCATCTTGTCATGACTAGGCTGGTATGGTATTCCATTTTTGGCATCATTACGCTATAATACGAGGCCTCCTTGCAGTTAGCAAGCATTCCAACTAAATCAAGGAGCGCAATTTTTTGGCATGTTTGTGACGCGAACTTCGCACATCCTGTGCCTCAGTCCTATTCCATACTGCATCACGAGTTCCCCCAAACAAATAGCCCCAAAATTGAATAGGTACTGTGATAGTACTCCTCGCCCCCTCCCCCCATACATTTTGGACGTGATACATAGACCCTTACGTTGTGTTTCAATTCTGTGCCGTAGATTCGTAACCCTTAGCCTGATCAGCTGAATAAACTCCCAGCTCCCCTTTCAATTCCCAGATCTCTCAATTCCTTAGGTTCTATCGGAAGAGGACAATTTAAATAAATCTTGCGAATGAACAAAATTTTCAAAACCACACCTCCTTTATCACTAATCAATCAACAACTGCTAATCTATTTATTTGACCTGAAGTCCAGCTAACGATGAGGAATTTTCCTAGTCATTTATGTAGAACGATAAAATTACTGTAGGCCAGGAAATGCCGGAAGAGCATCGTTACTCAAAACGAAAAGTGAAACAATGATTAAGATTAACCTCCGGTTTCATTAACAATCAACTTTACAAATTAATGAAACATTTCAACATCTTGGGACCAATTAGAAGGCGGCGGTTTGGTCAAAGGTCATCTGGATCCGTATTGCCAGCGTCACAGTACTTCAGCCCAAGCACCGGTTATCCTGTTCCAACCGGAACGAATCTGACTTATTCCCAGTCGTATCAACCACAGATGTCAACGAACGCCTACCCACCTGCTCAATACACAAGTTCTCAGGCAGGTTATCCTCAGTACAGCGTGCCCACTGCAAGCGTTTTCACCTCGGTTGGTAAACCGGTGAATCCGGCTGGACAATTGTATTTTCCCCCTACATCGTTGCCGCAAATGTATCCTTCTTTCTCACAACCACCGCCGTATGGTACACCAGTTATTAGTAAACCTGTTCCGACATGGAAGTGGGGCCTGAACTTTGATGGAACGTCATCGAGCTTGGCTTCTTTTATTCTGAGGGCCGAAGAACTTTGCGTCTCGAGAGGCGTATCCAGCCAACAATTGTTCCACTCAGCTGCGGACATCTTGACAGGAGATGCCTTGAATTTCTTCAGAGCCAATCGTGGAAATTTCTATTCGTGGGAGTCTCTCGTGGATGGATTGCGGTTCGCTTTTAGGCCATTCGACTATGATCGACGATTGTGGGATGAGATTCGGGAACGGACTCAGCACCCGGATGAAGGAGTAATCCAGTTCGTCTCAGCCTTGGAAAATTTATTCATGAGGATGTCCACACCGGTTCCGATTCCGCTTCGTCTTTCTACTATTCGATCGAATCTTCTCCCTCTCCTGCAAATGGAGCTCCACCAATGTTACGCGCAAACAGTTGAAGAATTGACGAGATTTTGCCGGATGGTGGAGGATAGCCGTAGTGCCGCGGCTCGGTACAGGCCCCCACCGGTAAACAGGGGTCAACTGTTGGAGCCCGACTTGGCATTTGACAGGGGAGGTGGTCGATCGAGGCCAAAGGAAGGTGTTTCGATTTATACGGGAATGCCACAAAATGCAGGGATGCCTGCGAGAGCTGCTGCTGTTGTTTCACCGCCTGACGTTGTACGGGAACAGACGGTTTCGCGTTTCGAGCGGAGAGGCACCGTTGTGTGCTGGAATTGTCGTCAACCGGGTCACACCGCAGGGAAGTGCGAAGCACCAGAAACTTTATACTGCCACAGGTGTGGACAGCAGGGAACCTCCTTCTCCAGATGTACGAAGTGTAAACCGAAACCTGGGACAAGCACAAGAGATCACCAGACTTCGGGGAACTAGACTGTGAACCTGCTAGAGACGAAGTGCAGAGTTCACCAAAGCAAGTAATCGTCAAAAAAACTTCGTCTCAATCTATCTGAAACACGGAGCGATAATCGTCCACATTTGAGAGTCACCATTTTCGGAGTGAGCTTGATTGGACTGGTTGATACGGGAGCGTCTAGAACCTTGGTTGGACCTGCTGGAATCCGCGTGTTGAATGAAATTGGATGTCTGCGGGTCCCATCACGTGTTGCTGATTGTAAAGTCGCCAACGGTTGTAGAATGGAGATCTCAGGAGTTTTTAGGGTGCCGATCAGGGTTGGGGAAGTTGAGAAATGCTTCGAAGTAATGGCGATTCCCACCTTGTCGTACTCTTTAATCCTGGGTGCCGATTTTCTCCGTCGCATGAAGACAGTCATCGATTTGGCTCAGGATTGGGTGGAAATCGGTCTACAGTCTCCGGAGATGGCTAGTGTCCAAGTTCAGTCTGACATACTGGAGGATCAGAGGAGACGTCTGGATGTACTGCTCAAGGAAGCGTTTTCCAAAACCACTGCGACTTTAGGATGTACCAACATGACAGAGCATAAGATCAGAGTAAAGCCAGGCGTAGAACCCATCAAGCAGCGCTATTACCCTGTCTCTCCCGCCCTTCAACAGCACGTTCACCAAGAGCTAGACAAGATGCTTGAGCTTGGTGTGGTGGAGCCCTCCTTGTCACCGTGGGCATCGCCAATAGTGATGGTGAAGAAACCCGATAACTCCTACCGCTTTTGCGTAGATTATCGCAAAGTAAACGCCGTCACCGAACGTGATGCCTACCCTCTTTCTTACATATCGAACATCTTGGACCGGTTGGGAAAAACTAAGTACCTATCATCGTTGGACATTAAGAGTGCCTATTGGCAAATTCCCGTCGAAGAGGCATCACGCCCGATAACCGCTTTTACTGTGCCTGGGCGAGGGTTATTTCAATTTCTTCGGTTGCCGTTTGGCCTCCACGGAGCTCCAGCCACGTGGCAACGGCTCATAGATCGCGTGTTGGGTGCAGAATTGGAGCCTTGGGTATTTGTATACCTCGACGACATTATCGTGGTAACCGAGGACTTTGACAGGCACTTGGAGGTTTTGAAGGAGGTCTTCTCGCGTCTGGCCAGAGCTGGGTTGGCCGTTAGTCCAGAAAAGTGCCACTTTTGCCGCCCGGAACTTAAGTACCTCGGATATATCGTGGATTCTCGTGGACTTCGTGTAGATCCGGATAAGGTTCGTGCGATCCTTGAGATACCGGTTCCGAGGAAGGTGAAGGAGGTACGCAGAGTTTTGGGCATGGCGGGGTGGTATAGGCGGTTTGTCCCCAGGTTCTCCACCGTGGTCGCACCACTGACGAAACTCCTCCGGAAGGGTGTATCCTTCGACTGGGACACCAGTTGCGACCGAGCTTTCACAACACTCAAACAATGCCTCGTCACGGCACCGGTTATGACTTGCCCAAATTTTTCAAAACCTTTCACCGTACAAACCGACGCCAGCGACTATGGGTTGGGGGCAGTCCTGACACAGGACGGTGACGATGGCGAACACGTAATTTCTTACATTTCTCGATCGCTCACACGACCAGAGCGGAATTATAGTCCAACGGAAAAAGAGTGTTTGGCGGTGGTCTGGGCGATCGAGAAATTTAGACCGTACATCGAGGGAACGCATTTTTCCGTCATAACGGACCACTTTGCCCTGAAATGGTTAAACTCCCTCAAAGATCCAAATGGTCGCCTTGCAAGATGGTCCGTCCGACTTCAACAGTTCGACTATTCAGTTCTTCACCGCCGAGGCAAGGATCACGTGGTTCCGGATGCTCTAAGCCGCGCCGTTCCGAAGGTGAAAGTTGACATCGGTGCAGTGAGCTTCGAGGATGTTCAAGACCCGTGGTACGTGGGCATGAGAAGACGGACGTTGGAGTATCCCGAATCATATCCACTTTGGCGAGTGGAGGACGGAATCCTGTATAAGAGTTGCAAGAGGCTAGATGGAGTGAACGTGGACCAACGAAGCTGGCTTAAAGTGGTGCCAAAGAACCATCGCCTACAAATAATATCGCAACATCACGAACCTCCGACAGCAGGACACTTGGGGATAAGGAAAACGTTCCTACGGATCGCACAAAACTTTTACTGGCCGAAAATGAGACTGGACATTAGTCGTTTTGTGATAGCTTGTAAAGTTTGTCACTCACAAAAGCCTGAACAGAAAGCACCGGCAGGTCTCCTTTGCGGACGCCCAGATGTGACTTGCCCATGGGAGTTGATATCTGTTGATGTAGTTGGTCCACTTCCCAAATTTATGCGATCTGCAAAAATGGCTACCTATTCTCTCTTATCAGTATAGATACCTTTTTTCCCAGCTCCCGACGTCATCGAGAGAAGAACAATGTTTACATTCCCCTACCCCTAACCAAAAAGTGTGTTAATGTAATGTATTGTGTTTGGGTAATTAAATTTAAAAGACAACTGCTTCCACTCCTCTTCGCAACCCGGTATTAAATAATCTTTTTGTGCGTAACAACGGGTGCGGGCATACCGCTACTCTCATGGATTGATCTCAGGTCAATTTGGTGTTGAATTCAACTTCAACTAAGTCTTGAATCAATATGACTCTAAAACAATTCCACTCAGCCTCACTAAATACGCGACTCGGCCTTCCATAGGTATTATGGACTATTCAAACATCACATACATACCAGTCAAAGTCTAACGTGATCAACGTGAACATGAAACGTACAATGGTACCCTCAACGAGCACCTGTGTCTAATACCACATCACGTGTATCAAGCGTGACTATAATTCATTCTCGGTTTGTCTACACGGGTGATCACCTCCGATACCAATAGCCTGACCCGTGCCGATTCGTGCAGTGAAGCCAGGGATTACTCGCACATGACCTCTGTAGCCTATTAGTTCAGACGAAACCTCCGTCTACTCTGTATAAGCAATGCTGAGGTTCTCATGTTCAATTATTTACACAAACAAGATCAATCTACAGTACACAAGTAGGTATGTGCTTTGTGAGAAAGACTCACCGTTTGGATGTTGACAGCTTCGTGATTTGTCACAAAGAGAAATGCACCTTGTCAGTAACTATGCATAATATGTAGTCTTACACACAAAGGTAAACAAAACACAACCAACTTTTGTGGTCAATTGTTATTAAAAATAGGTGTCTTACATTCCCAATTAGTTTCTGAAAGATAAAATAAAACCTAATTGCCTGCTCAGGTCCGCGCTTAATCAATTCTACTCTCTCAATGATTCCCGTTTCTACGGAAGCGCTGAAGGATCACGTAGAAAGTTTTTTTATAACTCGACCGGTCGACATAATGAATTGTCCGGTCGAGATAGGAAAAAAATTGTTCCCTGATTATCTCGACCGGTCGACTTAATATGAGCAAGATTTTCTTTTAACTCGACCGGTCGAGATAGCAAAAATTTTTTTGAGTTTACATTATGTCGACCGGTCGAGTTAGTTAAGTCGACCGGTTGAGTTAGTATCTCGACCGGTCGAGTTAGCTATCTCGACCGGTCGACTTAGTTATCTCAACCGGTCGAGTTAGCTAAGTCGACCGGTCGAGTTAGTATTTCGACCGGTCGACTTAATCAACTCGACCGGTCGAGTTAGTTATCTGTACCGGTCGACTTCGTATCTCGACCGGACGAGTTAGTCAGCGCTGACTTTTTAGCGCATTTTCGTAAAAAAAAAACGCTTATATGGCTGGTTTGTCTGCCTGTCTGTCCGTCCGTCTGTCCATGTAGAAAGTAAGAACATATACTCACTCCTCTTCGGGGAATGAAGCTAGAGCCTTGGAACTTTTTCCATGGATAGCCAATGTTCCCAAAGGTGGCCAATGGACATTATTTTTCCCATCCATACATAGTTACCATCATTATTATAAAAAACAAATATTTCCTGTGTGTTCTTCAGAGAAGTGAGCTCTTCCACGGGGAATGAAGCTAGAGCCCTGGAACTTTTTTCGATAGATAGATTAGGTTCTCTGGGAGTGAAGTCAAGCTTGAAAATAGGAATAAATGTTCATAACGAGACAAGAGTAAGTTGCAAGTTTCTTGACAATCGTTCCTCTGATAAGAGATCTCAATATGGTGGCCAAGATGGCGCCCAAATCATCAGATTTATCTTGAAAATAAGAATAATCATATGAGACAAGGGTAAGTTCCAAGTCGCATGGAAATCGTTCCACTAATAAGAAATTTGAATATGGCGGCCAAGATGGTGACGAAATCATGAAATTCAGCTTGAAAATAAGTATAATTATACGAGAGAAGAGCAAGCTCCAAGTTTCATGACAATCATTCCACTACTAAGAGACTTCAAGATAGCGGCAGAATGGTGAAATTCAGCTTGAAAATAAGAATAATTATACGAGACAAGGATAAGTTTCAAGTTACATGAAAATCGTTCCACTAATGAGAGATTTCAATATGGCGACCAAGATGGCGCCGCAACTATGAAATCCAATCTGCCCACTGGCTACCTTTGAGGACCTCATAAGCTATCCATTGGAAAAAATTCCAGGGCTCTAGCTTCATTTCCCGAGGAGAAGCTCAACTTCTTTGAAGAACACACTTGAAATATTTGTTTTTTGATAATAATTATGGTCAATATGTATGGATGAAAAAAATAATGTCCATTTGCCACCCTTGTAGTCCAGTCAAATTAAGCAAAAATCGGGCCAAACCGGAAATAAATTCGGAAGTTGACAAAATTTGGTGGATCGATGCAGAATTTAACGTAGAATAACATACTGAAATTCCCGAAAATTCGAAGGCTTGGATTTTTTTTAGGACCAATAAAAGAGCACCATCCTTGAAAGTTTTTGATTTTTTCTGAATAACTTGTAAACTATTACCTTTAGAACACCAATACTCGCGAGGCAAATGTAGCCCGTTGAATTCCCAAGAGATCAGTACTAAACTCATTACTTTCTGATCAATAGCCTTTGAGATACAGCGTCTGCCGGAACGCAGTGAAAATTGCTCAAAAATTATTTCCGGATTTTACGTAACAATTTGCATAGTGTCAGTTCACGGGTTGTAACGTGGACAGCTAATGTGCGGATTTCAATCGGTTTCACGTGTTTGGAAAGCCAATTCAACATTCGGTATCACACTTTTGTCTAGAAGTCGCCAACTTCAAAATGGTACTTTTCCTCGACCTTTGAAATCGATACTTGATGTCCCGAAGAATCCCCAAAAATCGATTTTTTTCATACCATGCCATTTGCCTAATTTTCTAAGTAGGGCAAAACCATCCAGGGAATATATAAAGAATTGAATACCAAAAAAATAACATGTAATGGGATCTTTTTCCCAGTGATGGTTCCTGAGTTATATGGATTGAAAGACTACAACGATCTATTTGGAAGAAAGATAGGTAGTTCGGACACTAACTGCTGAATACTGTACGGACCTTGCATTTGATGATGCAAAATGCCACTAAGCAGACGTATTGAATATACTTATGTACTTTCCACGTCTGCCAAGTGACATCTTACACCTCCAATGCAAGGTCCGTACAGTATTCAGCAGTTAGTGTCGGATCACCCAGTTTTTTTGTCCAAACAGGTCGTTTTAGTCTTTCAACTCATAAAACTCTGGAACCATCACTAGGAAAAAGATTCCGGAACATGTTGTTTTTTTGGTATTCAATTCTTCATATATTCCCTGGATGGTTTTGCTCTACTTGAAAAATTGAGCAAATGGCATGCTATGAAAAAAATCGATTTTTGGGGATTCTTCGGGTAATCAAGTATCAATTTCAGAGGTCGAGGAAAAGTACCATTTTGGAGTTGGCGACTTCTAGACAAAAGTGTGATACCAAAGGTTGAATTGGCTTTCCAAAAATGTAAAACACAATAAAATCCGCACATCTGCTGTCCACGTTACAGCCCCTGAACTGACATTATGCAAATTGTTACGTAAAATCCGGAAATAAATTTTGAGTAATTTTCACTGCGTCTTGGCAGACGCTGTATCTCAGAGGCTATTGACCATAGAGTAATAAATTTAGTACTGATCTCTTGAGAATTTAACGGGCTACATTTGCTTCACTGGTCTTTGTGTTCTAAAAGTGATAGTTTACAAGTTATTCAGAAAAAACCGAAAATTTCCAAGGATGGCGCTCTTTTATTGGCCCTAGAAAAAAAGCCAAGCCTTGGAATTTTCGGGAATTTCAGTATGTTATTCCACGTTGAATTCCGCATCGATCCACCAAATTTTGTCAACTTCCGAATTTATTTCCGGTTAAAACCTATTTTGACTGGACTATTGGGGACATTAGCTATCCATCGGAAAAAGTTCCAAGGCTCTAGCTTCATTCCCCGAGGAGAAGTACATGTTCTTACTCTCTACACGGACAGACGGACGGACAGACAGACAGACAGACAGACAAACCCGCCATATAAACGTCATTTCCTCACAAAAATGCGCCAAAAAGTCAGCGCTGACTAACTCGTCCGGTCGAGATACGAAGTCGACCGGTCGAGTTAGCTATATCGACCGGTCGACTTAATAAACCGGTCGAGATAGCTAACTCGACCGGTCGAGATAGCCAACTCGACCGGTCGAGATACTAACTCAACCGGTCGACTCAACTAACTCGACCGGTCGATAAAATGTAAACTCAAAAAATTTTTTGCTATCTCGACCGGTCGAGTTAAAAAAAAATCTTGCTCATATTAAGTCGACCGGTCGAGATAATCAGGGAACAATTTTTTTCCTATCTCGACCGGACAAGTTATTATGTCGACCGGTCGAGTTAGAAAAAAAACTTTCTACGTGATCCTTCAGCGCTTCCGTACGTTTCCGTATTCCTACTAATTTAACGAAGAGATATAGATGAGTTAAATTTCCTAACACACTTGAGTTTTGATTCCTTGTGTAATGATTTATTACCTCGTTGATTTTGATTGACTCTTCCCTAACAAAGCCCTACTTGAACTTAGAGAGATATTGAGTTCACTACTCCTTTCATTTCGCTTAGAGAGATATTAATATTATCAACCCATTGAGTATGGTTTTTGTGTTCCGAGATTATAGCCATTATTTTGATTACCGATCAAATAATTGGGTGTTTTAATTTGATTAATTTACGTCCAGCTGGTCCTGTGAAGTCACGCAATAAGATGTGAACCATTAATGAACCTGGAAAATTACATTACATTTGGATGTCTTGTAGATATTTTTTAAACGACACTGTATTTCTGTGAATGCTTAGCGGTTCGCATATCAAGGAACTCAACCTGAATGCACGTGAAATACTTTGACGCTTAGAAAAGGGTTGAATATATTTTATTTTTACGGGGAAGTATTTGCGTTAGTTTTAGCCCAGGTATGATTTGCATATATACTGCTAGCCGCTGTGTGTTCAGCCTGATAGAGTCTACAAATAATGTGTCGGAGGCTATATCTCTTTGTAGAAGGATTATTGAGGCCTCCACCATTTACCTGGTGACTTGAGGGTGACTAGAAACAATGTATTTGAAAGCTCACAGCTATTTGCGGAATATCAACTTGGTTTGATACTACCCGTGGCTGTTTAAAAAACACAGAAGAAACTGAATGAAGTTTATGAACAAAACAATTGCTTTCATCTCTTTGAACAATCATCATTTGATTACGTGGAAGGTGAACTTGCCCTTGTGCTTCCCTCTCTCGTCAATGATGCACTACAATTATCAATTACTAGTATGGTAGACCTTGTTAGCTCTTTTACGCAAACAAAAATTTTGCGTCTACACACACGACACACGTCTGGTGTTTTCTAGCGCCCACCCTCAAGCCCCACTCGTCGATCCGTTCTTCCTCCAGCTTTCCCTCTTCTTACACCCAGCAAGTGTGACTCCCTCTCCTACAAACTCCGGTACTCTGGAATGCGGCACGACTCAACCCTCATCCCTTGTGCATTTTCGTTACTTCCCAATATCGCTCCCTAACGCTATTTTAACATTTTCCAACTCACTCATATTTCAGTTGTTAATTTTCTTTCAAAATTTCAGGCTGGATACGACAGTACCTATTACCGCTTTCTGTTCCATAAAATCAAAAGGAAAAAAAAAAAAAAAAAAAAAAAAAAAAAAAAAAAACGCCTGTCTGATTGATGCAGCAGATATTTTGAAACGAATCTTGATGAAAACGCTGGAATGTCTATTTCAGTAGCTTTCAGGTAGCAGAGAAGCTGTAGCTACGAACCTTGTCGTTTCCTCTACTTTGGTGTCAGCTCACTTATATTCGTGCACAAACTCAATTTCTGCTGCGGAATAGCACACCAGGTATCCACCTAATGTAAAGAATATGAAACTATCCTCCCAGCCCACTCCTACCTTGTTGAACGTTGCCGTCTTGTTCCTATTTCAGCTTCGTAAATTTGTAATTAACCATTCAAAAAGCAGCACTATAATTAAATTAAGTGTAGTAGTTGTTCCGTTGTGATGATCGCCATCATGCACCAAACAGCCTGTTTTAATTAAACTCAAATTTCCTCAGCTTGACTCTCAACTCGACACTACATAGACGACAACTTTGTTGGTAGGTATTGTTTTCCGGAAGATTAAGTTTGAAGTCACAATTTCTGCTCGAAATCCCTCAAAACTGGCCTCCTGAAATTAACCCCGTATTAAAACAAGCGCGCAAGCGGGATGCATCATCAAAATACGCGTCAAACCCTACTTACGTTACACCGCACACACGCTCGCACCTATACAGAGGAGGCATTGGAGCAATAAAGAGGATCTGACAGGATCGTAATAGCTTAGCACGGGAAGCTAGTTTAAAGTTGAAAAGTTTTTTTTTTATTTCCGGGTAAAATCAAGCAATTACTCGCTTACTTAGCGGGTGCTTAGCGGGTAATTGCCGGCTCAGTTCGGCGCTCAACTTCAAGTCCGAATTGCAACCGAAGCAAAGTTGTGCCGTCAAACGCCAAAAAATGTCAAAATTTCACGTCGATTTGCAGTCGTTTCCAGCTCTAAACGTGGAGAAATCAATGACAAAAGAAGAACGAAAATAAGAGCGAAAACCTTCTCCGCATTTGATTAGGATATTGAGCTCACATCCCAGTAACACGGGTACGTCAAATTAACGTTAAAAATCGTGTTTTGTAATCAAACATCCAACGTTTTTTCCAAGTCGAACCGGCGACTAGTGATCACATGGAACTCGAGGAACGTTTATTTACCGTTACTGATAATTTGAGAAATGTCTCTGGCTATAAAGTGAACGTTTTATTTTGATTTTGATGGGAACGTTCCAAAGACGTACAGATTAAACCGTTGATTATTGTCAAAATGTTATTCTTAAATTAACGGATTCAAAAAACGTCTCTTGTAAGAAAATAAACATTTTATTTTAATTTTGATGGGAATGTTTCCTAGACGTACAAAGTAAAGCGTTATTTTGTTGTCAAAACAGAAATATCGTCAAATAAACAGGAATTGAAAAACGTTTAATTACTTTTAGTGATGATAGGAAAAACGTCCCTGGTCATAGAATGAACTTCTTCTTGAATTTTGATGGCAACGTTTCCGAAACGTTCAAAGAACAACGTTATATCATAGTCAAAGTGATTGCTAAATGAACGAAACTTCAGGAAAGTTTCATCACAGTCAGTGCTAATTTGAGAAACGTCTTTGGCTGTAAAATGAACGTATTGTTCTGATTTTAATGAAAACGTGCTAAAGACGTATAAATTGAAGCGTTGTAGTATGGTCAAAAAATGATCCTTGAATAAACGGAACTTGAGAAACGTTCAATTAGCGTAACCCATGAATCGAATAACCTTTTTCTGACTCAAAGCTTTGGTCACAGTCAGTCTAAGTGTATACAACAGTAACCTATCCTCATTATCAACCAAACTAATCAAACTCGAAGCAGTTTAGTGGATAATAGTAGTAGTAGATAGTTGTTCTGGGCAGGATGTTGTCTTTTCAAAATGACTTGATCCATTGATGATCCATTCTAGTGTTCTAGGGAGTGGATAATTGGTCACTTGGGCCTGGGAACCAGTTTTTCGGGCCACTTGAGACCATGGGAACTTTTTGCATACCATGGGAAGACGTCTGAGACGTGCTGCAAAAGACATCCAATACGTGTAAAAGGTGTCTTGGAGACGTCCAAAAGCAACTTGGAGACGTTCAAAGACGTCCAAAACATGCAAAAAAAATAAATTATTGGACGTCTTTTGCGCATCTTGTACGTCTTCCTACGGTTGATATCCAGAAAGTTCCACGGTCCAAAGTGACCCGAGGAACTGGTTCCCAGGCCATTACCTATTCTTGAGGTTGGACCTATGGGGATCGGTTGGTTTAACTCTTTGAAAACGCTAAAGATGACGTTTAAAAGACGTTTGACTTGTCGTTTCAGTGATGTTCAGTTTAACGCTACATAGTCATTTGATGGCAAGTCGACGTTTAGTGGATTGTTGACTGAAACGTTCGCATGAGTGACATTAGATTGTTCAATGACGTTGTGGTTTAAACGTTGAGTTCCGTATTTACTTCGGTACCCGCGTCTCTGAAACGTTTGATATTACGTTTTAGAGGCGTTCCATTTCATACCTCAGAAACCTCGTCAGAAACGCTAAAGGCAACATCCCATAAACGAACGCAATTGACTTGACGTTAAAAAGACCTTTTCAAAAAGTTGAAGTTCAGATGTCGTTTATTGAGCGTTATTTTTCAAACGTTTCGGACGTTTGGTTTTTGTAGTTTTAAACGTCTTATATGTTGTACTCGCTGGACGATAATATAAATCAAAATCAAATATCAACACTTTGACAGCGTGCAACTTTGCGCAGGTTTCTAATCGTACTTGAGTTTGAACCCTTACAGCTCAAATGAAGAATATGTGTACAAAATGTTCCTTTCTTGAAGCCTTACAGTTTTTTCAAGGCCGGCCCTGAAAATTTAAAACTGCTCGATAGGGCAACATGATTGTCACCTATCAGTAGAAAAATTAACCCACAAAACTTCAGTCGAATTCATTTGGTCGTTCTAAAGATATGGCTTATCAAAAAATTCAATAAAATACTGTGATGGTACGCTCCCCCCCCCCCGCCCCTGACGTTTTATTTCTTTGACCTATGATCGTCATAACCCTTCGTTGTGCCCGCATGTGGTCGTCTTAACCCTTCGGTCCGCTTTTGCTTATAAGGGAAACGACTCGCGGGGGAAGAAGAAGGAAACGACTCGCGGGGGAAGGGGAAACACACTCATTGCACAGAAAGTTACATTTACTCAGATCAAAATAAGTGCAAAATTATTATTCTTGTTTTTTTCTCAAAATACCTAACGTGGTGACTGACAGCGTGGACAAAATGTACAAAATGGACAAAATGAACAAACTGGACAAAATGTACAAAAACAATTGAAACAATTGTAACCAACACAACAAAATATGTCATATTGTCAAGTCAAAGAGATTAGAGAGTGACGGGTTCGGAAAAAGGCACTCATGGAAGAACTTGTCAAACAAACCCATGAGTTAAGCCCGAAAAAAAAATAACTCTCAATGTGGTGTGACAAATGAATGACAAAAGCTCACTGGTATTTCCAGTATTAATGGCAAGCAAAAACAAGCAAAATAAACTCACACAGACACTTATAATACAAAAACCGAAGACACATTAGTAGACAGAGCATACTAAACAAAACTCTACAATACAACTTCAAAATAATACAAAATGGCGGGGTTGTGGGCGTATCTCGTGTCCGAGAACACTGCAAGAAAACCCAACTCACAAAAAGTGACATGTGCCTCGTTACGCGAGTCGCAAAAGCAGTAGAATTCGTTGCTAGATCGCGTCCAGACTTTGCCGAGCGGCGAACAGCTGATCCGAGAAAAAAACTTTGCGTCAGTTTTGACGTGTTTTGACTGTTTTGTGTTCAAATGTGGGCAGAGATAAACAATATGGGTGCAATAATTTGCTGTGTGCTTGAAAAGTACTCGAATATTTCCAATACCTTCCTGGTGGTATTGAAGGAAGAAAGAAAGAAAACTGATTCAGCCGAACTCGAACCTTGGGATGCCCACAGAAAAATTCAAGAATTCCGCCAGAAGTTCTCATTTCTTCTGCAGCGCTTAGCTAGACTTAGTAGTCTGCGTCTGAAGTTATGGTCGCCTTTCCTGCATAGACAGGAACAAGTCATAAACAAGCACTCATAGAAGAACTCGTCAAACAAACCCATGAGTTGAGCCCGAAAAAAAATTACTCTCAATGTGGTGTGACAAATGAATGACAAAAACTTACTGGTATTTTCGGTATTAACGGCAGGCAAAAACAAGCAAAATAAACTCACACAGACACTCAAAATACAAAAACCAAAGACACATTAGTAGACGGAGCATGCCAAACAAAACGCTGCAATACAACTACAAAATAATACAAAATGGCGGGGTTGTGGGCGTATCCCGTGTCCTAGGACACTGCAAGATAACCTTACCCACAATAGCTGACATGTGCCTCGTTACGCGAGTCGCAAGCGACTAAGTTGCAACCAATCAAACATATCCGCTATGACTGTCCCGGCCCTTTCCCTGACAGGTTACAAAAATCACCTCATAACAAACAAAGCAGAATCAATTAACATGACACCCCAACAAAAAGTACTGCATAACCTGCTTGGACGGTAGAACCCAATGACACATGTGCAAGAACAAAACATTGAAAAAAGTCAAGTTAGGTTGAGCGGAAGAGGGTGATGACACGAATGACGACTTTCCACAGTATTCAGCAAAATGTTCATAAAACGTACCAAAGGCCCTTACATACACAAGCAGAACAACAAAATCTCAGTGAGTATTATTTATAAAATTACATGAAAAATTATTGAGAATCACAAGAGAGAAAAAGATTGCAGAAAACCTTGACATGAAAATTATGACACATCAAGTACTCAACGACATTACAAACCAAAGTATTACACTAATTGTAGGTACATCAATGTCAAACAAATTAAAATAGCCTCATAATAATAGTTGCACATGAAAACTGGAGTAATAATTCAATTCATCTTTGAAATAAAACCTGATTTCCCACAATACATGAACCACCCGGTAACTTCGAAACGAAGAGTGTTAGAGAAATTTCAGAGTCAGATCCTGTTTCGCTTGCAATAACTGGACCCACCTTCAGGCTATGTCCATTTGGTGGTGAAACACCCTGTATATTCTGGCTAGCTCTCAAAGCACGGCAGCTTCGCCCAGTTGTGCAGATGTGTCTTATCGCGTGTCGTGATGTCCAACAAGTTTCGTAACAATACGATATTATGCTAGTGTAAGATTGTACCTGTCCAACTCTGCAACAAGCTAGGGATGTTAGGCAATTGCAAGGAATTCGTGGTGTGAAATTTCGCCGGTGTGACGGAAGGTTAGAAAGAACTTGCACTGCAATTTTCCTCGTTCTAAATATTCATGTACTTGTGAACGTGTTGAAAGAAATGCTTCAACTTCACAAACGCACCCTGTATCGACTGGACTACTCATTCAAATAAACTTGAGCTCCGGAACGATAAATTCCTTCAACTAAGAATTAGCATATTTTGGCGGCGCTTAAAATCGAGCCATACCTAAAGGATGTATAAGGAAGGGAGTGGAAATATGTGCCAAATTAGCTGGAGAATTAATGGCCCGAGGCGAGGAGAACAAGCGCGTGAATGAGTGAATGAATGAATGAAGTCATAAAATAATTCAGGAGTTGTAAAATTTTACGTTGCGGGGTTCAAGCACGACAATAAAGGAAAGATACGGGGCACACAGCAGATCCGGGGGCGCGCCGCCCCTTGCGAAAATCGAATTGGCGACACTTTTCCCGTGTTTATTATTATTGTCAAGACTTCCTCGCACCTCTAGAGAACCATGCCGGCTGAGCGCTGGGGTCGGTAAGCGAGCATTTTCTGTATTCGTAGTGGGTAGGTGGCATTTTTTTTGTGCGCTGTGTTGCTCGAATAGTCGGAGTTTATCGGCGGAAATTGAATTTGGTTTATCACCTAGTTTCCATAAAGGATGTTGGCAACAATGCACACCTATTTAAAGTTTAAGCGCAGGTATAAAATCCAGCTTTGATTTTCTTGCCGAATAAGCACCTATTTTCTCACAGAGAAAGCCGTAGGTTTTAAGTTGCCGGCGCAATTGCATCGCAGGGCCGTTAGGTACCCACTTTCTTCCAGTTGCTTGGAATGGAAATTGGGTATTACGTATGGTAATTTTTGGAGATTGTCTCTGTTTAGTGCAGTGATGCGTATTTTTTTATGTACAAGCTTTGCACTTGTGACGCTGCATTTTATCTCAGCTTCATGTCCCCATTGGAGACTATTTTATATCTTTTTCCAAGATTCGAGGAGATCTCTGCTTAAGATGACATAATGGGGTATTCCACGGGTTTTGGGAAGAAAGTAATTTAAATATTAGAGCCTCCATAGAGCTCACATATTTTTAATTTGATTTTTTGCGTCCATTTAGGCCCCGAAAAAACAAAGAAAATTTCGCGTGACGTCAAGCATTCTGAGACCCAGGTACATCAACAGATGGCGCCAGGTAGAGCAGTAGAATTCGTTGCTAGACCTCGTACGGACTCGGTAACGTGAACGCGGTGAACTTTGCCGAGCGGCGAACAGCTGATCCGAGAAAAAACTTTTGCGTCAATTTTGACGTGTTTTGACTGTTTTGTGGTGAAATGTGGGCAGAGATAAACATATTAAAATACATTCAATTTTCGACAATTGATGCCCCGCCACCATCTTGTATTTTCCATATTTAACATGTTTCAAAGTGGTAGAACTAGGAGAATTATGCCTCAATGAAAAGATATATCGATGTGGTGCAAACGCCAATTGAATGCGTACGTGTCCACCATATAAAGTTGACCAATGATTTTTGTCACTTGGCCGTCTTTGATCCGCCATTTTCAATCTCTCTAAAAGTGGTCAGATTTGAGTGAAATTCGCAGGCGATGTGAACTTCATCAAAATATCGTAAAAGTTGAGGGATTCTCTTAATGGAGGCATCTTGTAGAAATAAAGTTGTATAAATAATCTGTCTCCACGTAAATTGTATAAATATATTTTGCTGACGCGTTTCGGCCTTAAAATTCGGGATGAAGGGCCATCTTCAAAGCAGTAAAGGTGTAAAATGTGTAAAGTGTCAAAGTCAAAGTGAACAATTGAATAATAATAACAAATAAAACGAAGTTGGTTAAAGACAAGTTATGTATTATTTTGGTTTGTTGTTTAGAATTTTGAATTTTTGTAGGAGGATGAAGAAAAGGGAGTAAAATTGATGAATTAAAATGGATTTGGTCGTTCGAACAAAGATTGGGGAATTTTGAATATAACTTCCTTATTTCTAACTCCTCGAGATAGTTACATAAAATTTTATCGTCTGTTGTATGTAATACTTTTTTGAAAAGGGTTTGCTCTATGTGATGGGATGAGACGAGGGATGAGAGTGATACATGAGAAGTGAATGCTGAATTATTGTCAAAATTCAAAGTATTTAGAGGTCGCAGAGGTGTTCTTTAATTCATACATTAAAATTTCGATGAATTCGGCCAACATAGAATTTTCCACAGCTACCTACATGTCAATTTGTAAACGCCACTTTTTTCAAAAATCGGAATAAATGTTTTGTTTTTTATAATTGATGATTTCAAAGAATGAGGTATCGAAAAAGAAATTTTGATACTCTGACTTTTTAATAGTTTCGCGATTTTTTCGGAAATATTTGTAATGTAATCCACTTTTCGACGTTTGGCCTCGATCGTCATTACCCCTTCCCTTCCTACGTTGTCTACCTTTTCCCTACGTTGTGAATTTCTTACTCTAGATGAGAATGTGAATTTGGGGATGATGCTGGAGGTTCTTAATGAAACGCGAATGAAGGCAAGAAAAATGAAGTTTTTATTTGAATCGTTTGCAAAGTTTTAATGAATCTGTTTCTTTTCTCAAAACACCTCACAACAATAAACTGACAGAATGACAAAATGACATGACATGGACCAAAACAAACAAAACACAAACACAAATGAAACAAGAAAATCATTACAAATCATTTAGACAATGCAGGAATCAACAACAATAAAATAAACACATAATTTGATTAACAAAGCACAACAAGAAATCATAAAACGCATCAAACTATCAGTAAACACAAAAGAATAGTGACGTATTCGCTGACAGGCACACATGGGAAGAACACGTCAAAGAAACCCCTGCGTATTGCCTGATTTAGTGCTGAAAATCCCTTCCCAAATGATATTATGAAAATTGAGTGTAAATGAGTCATGGTGGAATAACAGAGAAGTCACTCTATAGTCTGTTCACCGATAGAACGGACTTTTTTGAATTTCAATGATGTAACCTATAGCAAATAAAAGCACCAAAGACTGTAACAACATAGGCGCGTTTGGAACTAATATTAGTTTTGTTAGGTTGGTAGTCTTACCCGGGCAAATTATTCCTACGCCAAGCCAATGGCATTACATTCAGCGAGTTTGACACTTACGTATGATTTCTAACCTCCATTTCTCTTTGATGTTTGTTATTTTTAGTCGGCTCGGCTGTTGTGAGTGTTGTGTAATAGAATCAGCTTCATTAAAAAAAAATTCTCATTCATTAAAATTGGTATTGGTATTAAACTGGTGACATTAAAAATTACCATAGCACTTAGCTGTGATTAGCGAATATAAGCACCTCTTTTCAACTGGAATTTTAAATTTCGCGGGTAACGCTGGGGGACTACTTTTCAAGCGGAGGAATCTGGTGGTCCTTTCTATCAGTGTATAGAGTATACTAATGCATTCATCAAGCCAGTGTAGATTGGTACTCAAACGTCTTTCGAGGTTCGCTTAGTTTGCCATTTAGTTACGTAACAACAAAAGGAAACTCGCTCGCTTACGCTTTGGTGAGAACTTTACGCTCAGGATTCAATTTTACGCTTTACGCTCAAAAGCACACTTTCGCCACTCCGCATCTCTCTCAAGGCAGAAAGCAATTAGTAGACACATGCGACTTAACAAAATCAAGGCTCTGGGTTCCCACAGAGTAAAGTTTTGCGTGTAAAGGCTCAAGGGACCGCTGAAAAGACCTAAACCCAATAGCTTGGTGTCCCCCTAAAGTTGAGACCGATCTATTACTAACCTGAAACTGCTCCCCCAATTCCCGACCCTCCTTAATTCCCCAAACAATAAACAAAAAGGAAACAAAACATGAAACACAAAAGTCAATAACATTTGAACCATTCCTGAGCAGCCAGGGAGTGTTGGCCCGTACACGACTTCAAGGATACATCGGACATGATAAACATAAATGTTAAAAGCTAGCTCACACACACATGTTCAGGTTCAACCAGGCTCTTTCAGATTTCGCTTTGCCGCTTGCAGAGTTTGTAGTACCAACAAACACTGTCATGACAACGCACACTCCTGAGTAGGTGAATGAGTGAATGAATGAATGAATGAATGAATGAGGTACCTATTTTGTATTGTAACCCAACGAGTAAACATCTTTGACTAATCAAGGAAATCGAATGTGTTCTGAATCCGGACTTGGCGAGAATTCCAGACAGCGCGGCCCTATACCTACGTTATTGTAGCTACCTACCCGATAGGTGAGTCCCTTCTCCCAAAAACGAACTGAACAAATCGTACGAGTGATGTTTTTTCCCGTTCTCTGTGCGGCTTAATTTCAACTAGGGCGAAAATCCCAAATCCTGCATTTTCCTTGTTTACGTCGCCATTTGCGATGGCGCCCGCCGAGACCCGGAAAACCTACTTGAAATTTGCAAAAATGGGACATGCTACATTGACCGGGCCACAAATTTACGTGTCAAAGCAAGCAACACCTTGTGGAATAAAATCAGCAAGGAAATCAAAATAGAACCCACCTGTACGAAGGTCGTTTGACATATCCTTAGAATAACACTGAAATAGCGGTACTAGCGCGAAGTTCCTATTTTTACTGAAATCTAGCAAGCTTAGATTGCCTAAATATAAAATTTTAGACATATATGTCAAATAGTTTGGGGCCCATTTGAGATACACGACTCCTGGTATTTTGCGAAAATGGAGAAAAATGAGATTCGCTCTGTAATCAAATACTATTTTTTGAAAGACCTGAAGTGTTTACAGATAATTAAAGACTTCACGAGGACTTTAGGGGAATCTGCTCCTTCGAACTCAACTGTTTTAATTGGTACAAAAAATTTAACCGAGGTCGTACGAGCCCGACTGATGAACCACGATCTGGAAGGCCAAATGAGGTCACAACAGCAGAAATGGTCCAGAAAATCCATGGTATTGTGTTAGACGACCGTAAAGTGAAGGTGCGCGAGATTGCTAAAGCTGTGGGCATCTCAACTGAACGTGTATTCAACATCTGCATGAACATTAATTTGCAAAAGAAGAAGCTATCGGCGCGATGGGTGCCGCGATTGCTGAAAATCGACCAAAAGCGCACTCGAATGGACATTCCGTTGCAATGGCCAAAATACACGAATTAAACTTCGAATTTGTTCCCCACTCATCGTATTCTCCAGATTTAGCCCCATGTGACTTTTCCCTACTTCCAATACTGAAAACTTGGCTCGGTGGAAAGAAATTCACATCGAATTATAAAGAAATCGACGCCAAAAACGGATATTTTAAGGGTCTCGAAAAATCATACCATAGCGAAGGAATGAAAAGACTTGAACATCGTTGGACCAAGTGTATAGAGCTAAAATGAGACTATGTTGAGAAATAAAACTAATTTTGTCCCAAAAAAATGTTTCTTCATGTCCATTCTAAAGACTTATCAAACGACCCTCGTATTCACGACTTTCCGGCCCAGAACTTGGAACACCGCTGCGTGTTGTCGGAATTTACCTCGTTTCCCCCTTTCTCTACCCCGACCGTCTCCGCCTAATCTCAATGGTGACGTTTCTTGTCGATTTCTGGTCGTCTACTTAGGCAACCAACAAATCATTTCTCGCGCGAATTTAAAGGGGAATCTTTTTAAAACTAGGCGCAAAAGTGCGATCCCTTACATATTCGAAAAATATGGTAAAGAAATATATGTAATTGTCGAATCTTCTGGGGACGAATTCAATGAAGTGACTTGATTTATTTGAAATTTGTGGAGTATTTTCTGATATAAAGAATTAATTAACTTCAGGGGATAGTAATTGTTCACTGCGATTTGTTTGATCAGATCCAATTCAATTCTTCTCAAGAAGATTCGACAATTACATATATTCCTTTACCATATTTTTCAAATATTTCCGAAAAAATCTCGGAACTATTGAAAAGTCAGAATATCAAAATTTCTTTTTCGATACCTCATTCTTTGAAATCATCAATTATAAAAAACAAAACATTTATTCCGATTTTTGAAAAAAGTGGCGTTTACAAACAGACATGTAGCTGTGGAAAATTCTATGTTGGCCGAACTCATCGAAATTTTAATGTACGAACTAAAGAACACCTGCCACCTCTAAATACATACTTTGAATTTTGACAATAATTCAGCATTCACTTCTCATTTATCACTCTCATCCCATTTCATACAGGGTGATTCAAAAGTGTCGGACCACCTTGAAGGTGCGTGATATGGAGGTTCAGTAGAGTTCTGGAAAGTTGTTGAAAAAATTCTATGTCTTCTAACGAGTCTTCTAATTTTGAAGTTATGGAGGGACAAAAGTTGGTCCTTCGATCGCTTTTATTTTCGTTGTTTCAAAAGATTTTAGTAAACTGTTTATGGAAAAAGAATGAGTACAAAAAATTAACCTCTGAATCTGCAAAGAATTTTTGTTTTGTATACAGGGCGAGTCATGAATCCTGAATTTATTTTTTTTCTGAAAGTACATACCTGTTAACAGCCACATTGGTCTCATAACCTAAGTAAACTGCTGGACAACGAAGTTGTCGGTATCGGAAAAATGGTTTGACTTTGGAGGCCAATATCTCCCGATTGCCAATTGCGATTTCCATTTTGTTTGTTGCGTTAACTAGCCTAATCTTTCCGTAACACATCCTATAATAGTGAATGTTCAGAAACTTCATGTCAATTTTCTACAGGGTGATACGTAAAATGGTGCAAAATTGCAACGATTTCATCGTACCCCCCCAAAAAAAAAAAATATTTTCTCAATATTCTAATACAAAAATTATGAAGTGTGGTGTCTTATCTCGAAACGGTTTTGGAATTACCCAGATTGGAAGTCAATAATTGGAGACATAAATTTTCATGTTGAATGTGGCAGATTTACGAAACTCAGGCATAGCACAAACACAAAAAGTTTAACGTCCGGGGGGGCTTTACTTCACTCGGAAACTAAAGTTTTACATCGTTACCATGTTCAGGGGCTTAAACTTGCAAATAGAACATGTTTGATGTGAATTTCTGATGAAATTCTGACGAAATTCAACGTACGAAAAACAGGCAGTGACAACCACTTGAAAAAATACTCCCTGCTTGGCCCCACACCAAATATTCGGGTTGTGTTGAAAATAAAATTGTCCTGGACTGTTGTACGAACAATCTTGCTCAATATCAACATCCATTCATCAAAAGTGACCTAATCTCGCGTGCCAACAAGGCAAATCTGTAACATTCAACATATATATATATATACAGGGTGGTCCAGGTTTTAGTCGACAAACTTTGCAGGCTGATAGAGGATAAAAAAAGAAGTCGACTCACCCCAAAAAGTCTCTATCTAAAATGTATATAAAAGAAGTTACAGGCCTTCAAAGTTGCATGAAAAAATTGTTTTTTTCTTTATAACTTTTGAACAGCTTGACCGATCTCGCTCAAATTTTGCACATATGGTAAACAAACACGTCTAAAGTGATTTCTTGGAGAAAATTCTGTCAGAATGACGCAGTGCCGTAGAAATGGGGGGTTACTTACCCTCTTACCCCCGTACTTTCTACGCCACTGGATATTTTGGAGAACCGTTGGAAGTATTGAATTTGGCGTTCAATTTTAAAGAGAAAATTGGCGTGTCATTGCTACATTTGAAGCAGCGGTTTTGGAGATATTTGAGTTTAAAGGTTCAAAAACACCGAATTCCGCTAATGTTTCAAAATTCGAGCAAGCTTTGATCCATTCACTTTCAACTTTTTTTAATGCAAAGTTTGTTGATCCATAATTTAGCTCATGAGACATTGAAAATTAGTTGTGAAAATTCATAATTTCAGTAACAATTGAATATTCAATAGGTACTATATCCACTTACTGATAGTTGGGAAGTTTAGTAAGAACAAGAACCAAGGGCCCTTTGTTTCGTATTAGTCATGTTACTGAAATTATGAATTTTCACAACCAATTTTCAATTTCTCATGAGCCAAGTTATGAATCAACAAACTTTTGCATTGAAAAAAAAGTTGAAAGTGAATGGATCAAAGCTTGTTCGAATTTTGGAACCTTTGCGGAATTCGGTGTTTTTGAACCTTTAAACTCTAATATCTCCGAAACCGCTGCTCCAAACGTAGCAATGATACGCCAATTTTCTCTTCAAAATTGAACGTCGAATTCAATATTTCCAACGGTTTTCCAAAATATCCAGTGGCGTAAAAAGTAGGGGGTAAGAGGGTAAGTACCTCCCCATTTCTACGGCACTGCGTCATTCTGACAGAATTTTTTTCAAGAAATCACTGGGGACGTGTTTGTTAACCATATGTGCAAAATTTGAGCGAAATCGGTTGAGCTGTTCAAAAGTTATAAAGAAAAAAACAATTTTTTCATGCAACTTTGAAGGCCCGTAATTTTTTTAATATGCATTTTAGATATGTACTTTTTGGGGTGAGTCTACTTCTTTTTCTATCCTCTATCAACCTGCAAAGTTTGTCGACTAAAACCTGGACCACCCTGTATATAATCATATTCCTTTTTTACCCGTTAAGGTAAAAACATTCAACATAAAAATTTATATCTTCAATGTCAGACTTCCAATCTGGGTAAATCCAAAACTTGTTCGAGATAATACACCACACTTCATGATTTTCGTATTAGAATACATAAACAAATTTTTTTTTACAAATGGGGATACGATGGAGTCGGTGCAATTTTGCAGCATTTTGCGTATCATCCTGTAGAAATGTTACATGAAGTTTTTCAACATTCACCTTTACAGGTGAATTACATTTTAATTCATCAATTTTACTCCCTTTTCTTTATCCTCCTACAAAAATTCAAAATTCTCAACAATAAACCAAAATAATACATACCTTGTCACTAACCAACTTCGTTTTAATTGTTATTATTATTTAAAACTTTGACTTTGACACTTCACATTTTACACCTTTACTGCTTTGAAGATGACCCTTTACCCTGAATTGTAAAGGCCGAAATGCGTCAGCAAAATACATTTATACAATTTACGTGGAGAGACAGATAATTTATACAACTTTATTTCATCAAAATACATCCAATTTTGGACAAATGATGCTCTGCTGCCATCTTGACCGCCATATAGTCCGGACGTTAAGCTACATGTATGGGACCCACCTTGCATTTTAGAGACAAGCGTCGAAATTATTTGGCACACTTGTTCACTAGACCCTACTCTTCAATTTAATAGTATATTACATACCGAGACGGGAAGTACATCATTACTGCTGAGGGCACAGAGAGCCTCCAGGCATTAACTTTTTGTCATAACTTCCAGCTAGGCCGATTAAGTTTGCTGAAACGTGGTTCAGGAAATACTGATTAACACACTTATTGTTTGGTTGGATGCATATTTTGAAATTTCCCTGCTAAAGCTACCATTTCTTCACTTTCTCGGGAGGTCGGCAATGGGTCACTTCCCGACCTCCTACTAGGTATGTAATGAATCAATTACCATAGTGGTTGTGAGTAAAAAATGTTGCCACCTTCTGCAGAGATCGTGCAGACACTTTATACAGGGTTCAGTAGAACAAATTTGTTGAAAAATCGTAAATCGTGAACCATAGCCGGTGGACGTATGTTAATCAGGATATTGATGACTGATTCCATGCCCATGAAGATGCTGAAATATGTTGGAAGAAGTTATATTTCTTCAACTTCTTCCTTTTTTCATTAAATCAGTTGTTTTTGGAGATATTGAGTTGCTACTTGATATTCCGGCGAACAAATATGTTTTTAATGAAACGCAATGTTGAGCCATCGACAAAGCTTGCTAGATTCGAAACTAAGATCTTCAACTTTTTTTCCATCGTGAGCGCCATCTCCAAATTCGTGAAATTGTTGGAAAAACAACAGGTAACGACTTAATTCGACACATGCGTTTATTTTATTATGAAAAACCAGGTCCTGCATTGTAGCAATGACCTCTTCGGCCAAGAAACGTTATCAAGTTAGTTTTTCTTGATTTCCCTCAGCTTAGGTGATAACCATCACCAAATGGAACTTTGGATCGATTAGATGTTGACGACATTATCATCCACATTACTTTGTGCAGCCAGTCACTGAGTTTCATCCTCATCAGCCAAGTGGTGTTCTTTTGCTGCAAACAGTTGAACAAAAAGTTTGCTTCGATTTTTGTGAAAAAAGAGAAAACGGCAGGGGCACGTCGTCCCTTCAAACCCGATTGAAGAGAATTTGTTACCAAAAATGATACCAATTGATACTGAAAGAGTTCGGAGGAATGTCAGCTGTAGTTTCAAGTAGACCCAAAATGGATTTTTCCATCCTACTTTGACAGGAGGAACGTCGAAAGTGTTGCTACACAGCTTAATATTTGAAACGTTTTTTCAAATATAAGCTGTAGCAGCACTTTCCACGTCCCTCCTGCGAACTAAAATGTAACAATCAGTTTGAGCTTGGCTTTTAACTACGGAGCACATTCCTCCGAATCATTTCAGTATCAGTTGGTAGCTCTTTTGGGTACATATTTTCTTCAATCGGGTTTGAGGGCAGAAGGTGACCTTGCATTTTTTGCCCTTTTCACAAATATTTAAGCAGACTTTTTGTTCAACTGTTTGCCAAAAGAACATCACTTGACTGATGATGATGAAATTCAGTGAATGACGTTGCAAAACAATGTTGATTGAAATATAGCAAACATTCAATTGATCCAAAGTTTCATTTGGTCATGATTGTCACGTAAGTTGAGGAAAAACAGGAAAAACGAACTTGAGAACGTTTCTTGGGCGATGAGGTCATTGCCACAATTGAGTACCTGGTTTTTCATGATAAAACATCGTGTGTGTCCAATAAAGTCGTTACCTTTTGTTTTTCCAACAATTTCACGAAGGGCAATTTGGAGATGGCGCTCACGATGAAAAAAAAATTGAAGATCTTAGTTTCGAATCTAGCAGGCTTTGTCGATGGCTCCACATCGCGTTTCATTAAAAACATATTTGTTCGCCAGAATATCAAGTTGCAGCTCAATATCTCCTAAACAACTGATTTATTGAAAAAAGAAAAAAGTTGGAGAAATTTCACTTCTTCCAACGTATTTCGAAAACGCCTCAAGATATTTCGAAACTGTTTGCAGCATCTTGGGCATTGAATCAGTTATCAATATCCTGATTTACATACGTCCACCGGTTATGGTTCACGATTTACGATTTTTCAACAAATTTTTTCTTCTGAACCCTGTTTAAAGTGTCTCCACGACCGCAGATGGTGGCAACATTTCTTAAATCGAAGAGTAGGGTCTAGTGAACAAGTGTGCCAAATTTCGTCGCTTGTCTCTGAAAGGCAAGGTGGTTTCTCTTACCAGCCGGACTAATATTGAGAATTGAAATTTCTTATTAGTGGAACGATTTTCATGGAGCTTGGAACTTACCCTTGCTTCGTATGATCATCCATATTTCCCAGCTGAATTTCAACATTCCGCCGCCATCTTGGCCGCCATATTGAAATCTCTCATTAGCGGAACGATTTTCATGAAACTTGTTTTCCAGTAAATAAACAATGGACACTTGCAACTTTTACTGATTTGTGATCATACCTGTACAGTGTAAACCTACCTTGATGAGGGACAGGTTCAGGTGAAACTGTAAAATCATCGTCATTATTCCCATGCTATACATTTCTGGGTCAGCAGCAAGCCTTTGTAATAGTGAGACGTAGGTGGGAGACAGAAAATTGATTGGATCCGCATCTGGACGGAACACAAAACAGAGCCAAGCGCCAGGTGATGTTTTGGTTACATAACTGATGAACGTGCGTCCTTTACACGAAGTTACTAAATAGAGCCATTAGCCAAACAAGCAAACAAAAACACACAAAAAAATCGAGATAAGCAACCCGAGAACGCTGTCGCTCCCGCCGCAGTTCATATTTTACAACGGAACAGAGCAACAGTCAAGAAGAGAGTCTGGCTGTGTTTTCCTGCTTTTCCGCTCGATTAATCATCCGCTCAGTGACACAACCTGCAACAGTGATAAAAAAAATTCAAGCTCCTCAGGCGTCCAAAGAGCGAGTGCCCTCTGAGAGCGAGAAGCAACAGCATCGCTCTCTGCTCTCTGGCGCGGGGCACCAACGACACCCATGCCAGAGCACCTCCACCACAAATCGGATTTGTATCGCGGCCCTGTGACACATAAATTCGTCGAAAAGTGTTTGCATTTAAATTGTGCAAACTCGATTCCGGCGTGGTGTTTTCGGGACACTGGGTAGAAGGGTATATGCTATGGCTGTGTGTTAAAGTTAATACTTTTGGCGCTAATTTAGTATTCATGCGCGATATCATCTTGATCTTGGGGTTGACGACGGTTGGCAACACCATCAGCCGAGCCGTCGCGGTCTTGCAGACGTGAAAATAAAGTAAAAATAGTGTGCCGACACCATTTTTAGGTCGGAAACTCACCCGGCAGCATATAAGCTTTCCGGGTATGAATCTGACACAATGCGCTTTTACCACAGTTCCGTTTTTATTTGACCCGGTACTTATTCGTGATTTCGAGCAACATGCAGCCACATAGCGGAGAAAAGATTCGGATGAACTACCCCAGATAGGATGATCATGCCTTTTTCAGAAGTAGGGTTGCCAGATCTCATATATTTGGTATGAGACTCATATATTTCAACAAGATCTCATACCTCATACCACAACAGCAGATATATGAGCAAATCTCATATATTTGAAGCTATTGGCAGTTCCACTAATTTCATACATAATTTTGTTAATTTTTATTATAGTTTTTTTATTTTGGCGCTGCGATTTGTAGCATTCTTTAACGGGAATGTTGAATTCTTTATTGTTGGAAGAATTTTTTCTATCAAGGGAAACTAATGGACGGATGTCCGTGAGAAGGCATCAGTAAAATTAATAAAATCCGAATATATATTCTCGTTCAAATTTAATTTGGCTTGCAAATAATTTCATTTAAAGGTCCATGGACAATAAGCTATTGAAGTTGGCAGCTGCAGCTGCACAATATTTTTAAATACCTACTGAGTTTTGTGTCAAGTTTTGTGACACAAAACGTGAGTAAGGGTCGGAATTAACTGCCTTTGACAAAGTTTTTTTTTTCTCATTAAATTGTTATTTTTGATGTGCCTGTTTTTTTCGAAATGTTTATTGAGATTGTGTTATCAAAAAAAATTACCTCATATATTTTTTGCTAATCTCATATATATTTCTCAAGTGTCTCATATATATCATTCAAAAATATCTGGCAACCCTATTCAGAAGGCCGAGGGCACAACGTTTTCACTATCTTTTATTGCCATTGTCATAACCAACAAGCGTTCGAATTGATTGCTTCGCAGTTTCTGGCAGTAAAAGGAAATCCGCGCTTAGGTACCTTGAAAAACCCCCAAGCAACATTACAATAGCGACTCCGCGTTGACATAATGCATTATTGACAGTCGATACCAATTTTCATGGGAGGAAGGTATGACCTAGGCAGCTACGCTATTATATCTCCCGGCAGGTTATCGAATTTGCGAATTCTCATAGTCTGGTGGTCTTATCCAGAATTGAGTAGGTAGGTGATATTTCGAGCTTGAGTGCTCTATATTATACGTGCTTTGGTGGGCATGCCCAGGGCCGGTCCGAGGAGGGGTGTAACACCCCCCCACTCGCCAACATTCAATCGGCAAAATCAAGCTCAGTCGGCAAAACCGAGATGAGTTGAAGAAAAACTAGATGCCTACAGGCAATGCAACAGGAACTTTGATGATATTGAAGTTTGTGTGTATTGTGTTGTATAAATTGTGGTTGAACTACTAACATGAAGCCAGCATTGAAGTTCAAAAGTCTGCTTTGCAGAAACAGTCATTGCGTGCCAACTAATCAGGCTTCTAAGATGTCGCTCGTTTCCATAAATCTTTGTCGTGGATTATGATCCATAATCCCCGGTTCATTGGTTGTGGATACAATAATTTTTAGAACACTCAAACACTGTCTGCAAATTGTCATCAGTGTTGTGAGTCGAAGGTTCTTTTGAAGTTTTAAAGAAAACAAAATAAGGAGCTTGTGGTGTGGTGATCAGCGTGTCCGAATCAAGGTCGGACGTTTGATTCCCACCGACAGCAGCCGGATTTACGTCTCGAAAACAAACTTCTTGTTTGTGTGTCGCATATCACATGAAATGTGAATGATGGTGCCGACCCCATGTGACGTTGGTAATCGTTGAAAATATTTATCTTGTGTTGGAACACAAAGTTGCGGAAAATTTCCGATATAGTGGAGGAAAACATTCACCGGCGTCGGTGTTAGGCCTCGTTGCGTTGAATAACGACGTTGAATAAACAAAAAAAAACAACAAAATGGATTATGGAGGTCCCCTTTTTGTGCTTATTATTATCAGTGTTATTATTATCATGCCAAAAAAATTCACCTGCGGCGCTATTTTCTTGCTATTTCAGTGGTCTAGCTCAAAACTCTTTGAAATATGAACTAGAACTTTCGACTCCCACTCCTCCATAAGTCTAGGTACGCCACTGATAACCACACGTAATAATGGTCGGTATTTCAGATCTTTCACTTAGATCTTAGAATCGAATCAATCAGCTTTACGATAATTAACAGTTCGAATTTAGCTTAGCAATCAATGATTCTATTATTTGCACTGGGGTATATCGCTTCGGCTAACTTCGCCGATCGCTCGCTGTTGTCGCTGTGAATTGAAATCTGGTGTCGGTCGGCTCATCTGTGCTTATATATTCCGAGTGTTACCTTCTTAAAGATCTGCGGAACGTCCATCAGATTCGCGTATACTCTGGCAAGCTCTCGAGTGCGGCACCTCCGCTCATTGTGCAGATGTGTCTCACTAGCACGTCTCGATCTCCAGCTTTCTCGCGTCTTCCGGAACCGCCGCGTTTGCTCTCGATGCATGTGAGCCTCGCAACTCGTAACGCTATGAAAATTTGCTATTTCGAGCCCTCTTTCTCGAAAGGTAGTGATTAGAATTAGCAAGTTTTCTGGTTTCTTCGAAACCACCCACGTAATTTCTTCATCGTACCTCAAAGCCCAATACTTCAGCTATCAGCTCGTGCTTCACGCAGACACCAGCACATGTAGGCCAATTCAGAATAAACGCGCAAGAGCTCCATTTAAGTTGTAACCCCAACCCACTAGATTCACGAATCCCGCTGTCCGAGGCTACAGGCGTCGACAGAGGGTAATACACTTCGAGGCTAACGCTCATCGATTCCAAAAATCCAACCTTCGAGGCGCTCCAGCGCAGTTGAGCTAAAGGAGGTAAGAATTCACCAGAAAGGGGTCAAGTTTCATCCGTGCGGACGACAAGACTAACCCGGAAAGGGGAGTTAAGTCTCATCCGACAGGAAGACAGGACGGGTTTACTATTTTTGTGATTCCGACAGTCTAAATTTTCATGCCCTAAAATCCCGACGGACTGAATCCCGACACATCACAATATCGACAAACCCTAAATCCCGACAGATCCAAAATCCCGACAGATCCAAAATCCCGACACTTCTCAATTCCGACAGATCCAATATCCCGACACCTATAAAACCCGAACAGATCTAACCCACCAAATGTCCCTATGCACACCTCGATGCACACCCTCTTCCGTCTCAAGTCTTTTGTGTAAAGGGCTACATCAAACAACTCTTCGGGCACCTGACAAGGCTAATGTGCATACATCTTCCGTGTACATGCCGTCCCTTGTGTAAAGGTCATGACAAGCCCTCGGGCATCTGACGAGATCCATGTGCACACACCTTCCGTATAATATCCAAATCGTCTTTTGTGCAAAGGACCACATAAAACTCTGTCCGGACAATTCGTCCTCACATTTTGGCACTGCTGTGTTACTAGAAGCCCTAGCGGGTCCTCTTGTGTTTCATGTGTCGTTTGAAGCCCTAATAAGTACCCTGCGTATCTTCTAATGGCTTTTGGAACTCTAGTGAGCCTCTTTGTCTCCTATTGTATCCTCTACGGAAAAATGATTGAAGGCACGGGGCCCCCTCGTCCTCGTGGAGCTCCATATAACAAAAAAAAAAAGGCAAAAGGGGCTTACTGGTACTTCGAAAGCCAAGAAAAGCATAAATGGGCTGGATAGGGCTTTAAACTACACTTGAGAACACATGAGGAACCGACAGGGCTCCAAATATGACAAGGAGGCACAAAATGCTTACTAACGCTACAGTCACACAAAAATGTAAGTGGACTCTGCAGGGCTTCAAAGACGTTGAAGAAACAAGAGGGCCCTTGGAGGGCTACTAGAGCTTTTACAAAATGTGAGTGGGCTCAGCAGAGCTTCAATGACGTTGAAGAAACAAGGGGCCCCTCGGAGGGCTACTAGGGCTTTCAACAAAACACAAAGATACAAGGGGGCTCACTGGAATTCTAAAACCCAAGAAAACACAAGGGGACTGATCAGTGCTCCAAACTACACTTTTAAGGACACAAGGGGGCTTGACAGTGCCCCGCATATCACATAAAGGCACAAGGTGCTTACTACAATGCTCCTAAAGCCGTAGAGGAATGTAAGGGGGCTCAGTCGGGCTTCAAAAGCCGTTATAGAAACAGGAGTGGCCCTCGGGGGGCACTAAGACTTACAACAACACAAGAAGGAACAAGGGGGCTAACTGGAATCCTGAAAGCCACGAACAACATAAGGGGGCCCATCAGAGCACCAAACGACACATGAGGACACAAGAGGGCCTAATAGAGCTCCGGAAGCCACGGTGAATGCAACGGAGCCTGTAGGCATTTAAACGATATTGAAGACATCAGGGGGCCCAATGGAGTTCTGTATAACAGAAGGAGACATAAGGGGGCTTACCTACTGGTTTTCTGGAAACCATGAAAAGACGTAAGGGGGGCTCAACAAGGCTCCAATTACATTTGAGGGCCCAAGGGGAACATGGCTTCGAATATGACATGACGACACAAAAGGGCTTATTAGTGGCTCGAAAGTCACGGAAAAATGTAAAGAGGGCTTCAAAAACCGGTGGTGAAACAAGGGGTCCAATTAAATTCTGGACTTCCAGATAACATAATGAAGCAAGAGCGCTCACTAATGCTTCAAAAGCCACGGAAAAATGCTTGAAAAGTGCTTGTAACAACGTAAGAAGGTACAAGGAAGCTTGCTGAAACTCTTGAAGCCACGAATAGATACGAGAGAGCTCATTAGGGCTCCAAACGACACATGAAGGCCAAAAGGGACCCGACAGAGCTTCAAAAGTCAATGAAAAATGCAAAGAGGTTCAGGAAAGCTTCAAACGATTGATGGCTCCAAACGACACATGAAGGCCAAAAGGGACCCGACAGAGCTTCAAAAGTCAATGAAAAATGCAAAGGGGTTCAGGAAAGCTTCAAACGATTGATGACACTAGGGGGCCCAATGGAGCTCTGTATAATAAAAGAAGGCAAAAGAAGCTCCTTTTGAGTAATCTAGTCCTCTGGAAGCCATATGAAAAACACTGAGAGGGTCATTAGGGCTCCAAATATACAGGGTGATTTTTTGAAAAGTTTCCACCCCTAATTTCTCGCTGCCAAAATTTTTTACAGGAAAACGCCGAAACAGGTCAATTTTTGTTTTGAGGGGGTCATCTAGAGCACATATCACCAAATTTTTACCTTGAACCCCTTCGCCCCCACCCCACCCTGCTTTGAAATTTCAAATAGCATGACCTATTTTGTGATACATCAAATTGAAGGCAATAAAATGCTTTTTCCGCTAAACATATTTTAAATTTTTTTAAACCACCCCTTAACCCTTCTGAAAATCCTCTTGTCGTTAATGAAAGGACAATGTTTCCCCCTATAAACTCTCGATTCTTGAGAAATTGACTTCCCAGCAAAACAGGTCGATTCTTATTTCAATGGGGTCATTTAGACACGAGTGGTCAAATTTTGATCTTGAACCCCTTCGCCCCCACCCTATCATACTTTGAAATTTCGAGTAGCATCACCTATCTTGTGAAGTGATACATCAAATTGAAGGCAATAAAACTCTTTCCGTCAAACAAACCACCCCTTTGAGTAAGGTAGGGTGAGGGCAGAGGGGTTGAAGATAAGAGTTTGGCCATACTTGTCTGATAGCTGTATTACACTTCACAATTTCTTGTTCAATTTCTTGTACAATCTGTCAAATCAACAATGGAGTTCATTGTTTTTTGACACTATTTTGGCAGATGGTTCAAGAAATTGTAAAAAAAATTGTGTAGTGTAATAGCTGTATTACACTACACATTTTTTTGTACAACTTCTCGAACAATCTGTCAGTTAAACAATCAAGTTCATTGTTTTTTGACACCATTTTGGCAGATTGTACAAGAAATTGTACAAGAAATTGTGTAGTGTAATACAGCTATGATACAGCTATTAGATGATCCCACTGAAAAAAAAATTGACCTGTTCTTGCTGGAAAGTCTATTTCTCAAGAACCGAGAGATTATAGGGGGAGCATTGTCCTTTCATTAACGAAAAGGGGATTTTCACAAGGGTAGGGGGTGGTGTAAAAAAATTTCAAATATGTTTAACGGAATGAGAATTTTATTGCCTTCAATTTGATATGTCACAAAATAGGTCATGCTATTTGAAATTTCATAGCAGGGTAGAGTGGGGGCAAAGGGGTTCAAAATAAAAATTTTGTAATATGTGCCCTGAATGTCTCCCTCAAAACAAAAATCGAGCTGCTTCGGCGTTTTCCTGTAAAAGAATTTGACGGCAAGAAATCAGAGGTGGAAACTTTTCAAAAAATCACCTGTATTTTAGGACCCAATTGGGCTCGATAGGGCCCCGAATGAGATGACGACACAAGAGTGCTTACTTTGCTCAGAAAGTAACAGAAATTGCAAGGGGGCTTTAGCAGGGCTACAAATTTACAAAAACTACAATATGTTATACTCTGGATAACATTAAATAATTAAATAGGGCTTGCTGGAATTCTGAAAGCCATGTAACACATAAAAGGGCTCATTAGGGCTCCAAATTACGCTTAAGGACATTTCGACTCGTGAAATTCAGCATGTCGTGCTCTTGGTGTGTCAAAATTTCAGTGTCGGAATTCAGGGTGTCGGGATTACGAGGGGTCAGGATTTAGATTGTCGGGATTGAGACTGTCGAGATTTTGGGTCTGTCATTATACCTCCTTGGTCGGGATAATAAGGTGTCGGGATTAAGACTGTCGGGATTCTGGGCTGTCGGGATTCTAGGCTGTCGGGAACATCAGATGTCGGGCTTTCGAACTTGTCGCAATTTGGATTGTCAGGATTTAGAGCGGCACCCGGATTGATTCATAAAGGGAGTCAAGTTTCATCCTCAAATAACTTACCTCGGGTTCCACCAAAATTTTAAGAGCAGATTAAATCTATCACGCTGATAGTTGCTATGCACCAGCCAATAGGATGGCCAGTTCCTTAGTTACTATCAGAGTGATAAAGTTATCGCGTTGATAAAAGTTTGGTGGAACCCGAGGTTAGACATTTTTTACATTAATTACCCTCAAATTTGGAGTAATTGGAAGCTTATTCAATTCTAACCTTAGTTACAGCACTGGGGGTTTACTTATTGCATCTTAGTACCTAGTTGGAAGACAATTTTGAGAATTCACTCACAACCACTATGGTAATTGATCAACTACATACCATGTAAGAGGGTGGGAAGTGACTCATCACCCTCCTCTGCGGGAAAACGACCAAATAGTAGCTTCAGACGAAACATTTCAGAATAATAAAATTATCTAACCGAACAATGAGTGGGTAAATCCCTATTACCTGAACTAAGTTTCAGGAAAATTGATCAGCCGATCTAAAATTATGTCAAAAAGTTGATTTTTAAAATTCAAATTTTGAACGCCTGTTATCCTATAAGCTTAGGACATGGTTGTGAGCAAAATAGTATACGTACCCTTGACGGTTAATGCATCATTTCTGCTTCAGGTTAGAACCTTCAGGTGAAGCCAGAGGCTCTTTCCGTCCTCAGTAGTAATGATGCATTTTCCTTCTTGGTGTTTGAGTAATATACGTACTATCACATACCAAGATCATACTTCATAGGAATTTTTATAAATTGGAAAACTTGGTGATATTTTCTGGAGGTCCGATACACCACAATACCTTGCTGAAATGAAAAATTAGGTTCGAAATCCTAAACTGACCTACTTGGTGGCAAATGCCTGGCTACCGAATGCATCTGAGGAATGTTCGAATGCACCCGGCCGCCACCGCCTCGCCGACCTAATTTACGGCCGCGTTAATATTTGCGGCACGTTTTGTTGCAGAGTTCAAGAAATTGACGGGTCTTACTTCGAGAGCTTCACGGCGTTAGCATGGAAACAGGAAAATCAGCGTCAGAGCGTGCTGAAGACGGCCGAGGCGTCGGCTGCGGACGCGCCGCCTCTGGAAGGAGACCTGGGCATCGTCGCCATCGACTATTCGGCGTCGCAAAACGAAAGGGACAAGCTCTACGTGGAGATGCTGTACACGATAGCCAACACGGTGAGTGTCATGATGATTGTTTAATTCAACACCAGTCCGGTCTGGTTTCATTCGCAACATGCTTTGTTACAAACTCCATTGTTATGAGTATTCACCGAATGCATTGTGGATTGTTGTTTGCCACTTCACACTTCTGTTCGCACTTGCAACTCCTGGCAATATGACCTTCTTGGCTGCATACGAAACACTTCATAATAGCAGATTGATCTGAGTTGTGGTTTCGTAACTCTCTCTAAAAAAAATCAATGAACAATGTTCTGAATGTCCCCTAACTGGTCGTGACATCCACCACTTAGGAGTTTGGAAAATCCAGTTATGTTGCTGTTGAAATTAATGCTAGGACAGTAAATCAAGTTGCCTATGCAGCACTTTGTTCATCTTCTCAGGCAACATCTACTTGTTGCCCTAGCATCAATTCCAATACCAACATCATGATGCAGCTTCTCCAATTTAAATTTTGGATCACATATTGCAGGTTTATTTTAGCATAGGTAGTGAACCGCTAGTATCATAGTGTTGTAAAACTTTTTTCGACGTGTATGTTTCTCAAGATACAGAGCACCGATCCTTATCAATATCGGTGTTCCGGAGCTAGCCTTTATCCACTATACCGATTGAATCGGCGACTCGGGACCAATAGAAATTCCCTAGGGTAATGAAATGAAGCAAACGAACGAAACGCGTTCGTCAACTAAAATACCTACCCGGATAAAAAAGCCGGTCGTCTTATTTCGTTTGCAAAGTCCTTGAGGTTTTGCCTTCCGCCTTTTAATTCCGAGAGCCTGAAAGAGGGATATCCTGAAGGGGACAGCATCAGGAAAGTATACTCGCTTAGCACTAAAACTTTGTTTTGACCATGGGCGTTAAACCCTTGCGCACCCCTCGTCGACCACCACCACTACTTCAAGGATTTAGAAGGTTTAATGACTACTTATAAAAGACTTTGTTCCAAATCCTCGCCTTTTCCATCATCGCTCTCTCTCTCCATATCTCCGACGATCGATATCGATTCCTCGCCATCAGCTCCGCATTTTGCAAACTGTGTAAAGCACCTTTTTTTATATTGTGCGACCCATTATAAAAGAACCGCTTTTATAGCTTGCAACAGGGTTTAATAATGCGGTAACCGAATTTTTACGACCAATACTAATACCCACGCAACCCATCCTTATAAAAGCTCCCGAGCCTGCCCATCAAAAGCACCCGACGATAATCCACACACACACACACACTTACCTCACAAACACATCGAACTTTTTGATACAAAAACTTTGCTCGTTTGAAAAGTTGAAAAGTCTATTTTTGAATTGGAATTGACAAAGGGACATACTCCCGAAGATTTATTTCTCGCACTTTGATGTCGAACGCGAGTTTTTCTCTTTCGTGGATATTATATTGCCCGCCGGACTCGGTGGAATATTACGTATCATATAAATTGATGTTTCGCCGAAGACTCCAATTTTCACGAAGTGGAACGTTTCCCAGTGCTTTTTAAAAATTCCGCGTTTCATATTTTATATGAGCGGATCCAACATCCAAGGCAAAATATTCTCCACATCCTCACAATATGCCCTAACCGCCCAAATCTGAATTTCATTGAATGCAAACCGGAAGCAGTTGAATGGCTGAGAAATTCGACTGTTGATATTTGAACTCTCGTTTGAACCTTTAATAACGTTCACATGCAATATACATTTTTTCAATTCACTTAACAATAACTTTCACTAATGTTATTGTTATTTGTATAATGAAGTTGTTATAAATCCATAATGGTGAATAAATAACAAAATGAATCCAGGAACGTGACTCGCGATGCGACATGATGTTGTCGCGAACTCGCGCCACGTGCTCTTTTCTAATTTACCAGGGAAAATTCTTTAGAATTCAGCTTTACGACATTTATATGGAGAGAATAGGGTCATTATTTGCCACTCAAGACTCAGTCCAATGAAATTTCAAATAATATATAACGCTGCTAGATTCTGGTTCGCCGATAGATGTAGCAAAAAAGCGTGATCAAAACGTGACTTTTGATGGAATGTGATCTGTGGCATCTTCATGCAAGCACGTTTTACATAGCAGTTAATTCGACTAGGTGTCTGATATCGCATAATGCCTAATGCGAATATAATGTTCATATTTATTATTGTACCATATGATCAACGATCATAAAATGTTCAAAACTAAACGCTTGAAACGTTGTTCTCGCACCGTATTTTACGTTGAGTCGCGACATCATTTTCTTGAACGTAAAAATAAACGTACTTGAAACAAAGCTTGATGATGTTGATAAATCATTATACGTTGGCTTAAAGGTGGGGGCACCCGAGACAGAATATGGGGTACTTCAAAGGAGTGCCTGATTTAAATGAAGATGAATATTTCAACTTTACTTACAGTTGCAAGTCGCCTAAAGTTTTGACTATGATGAAAACAGTAGAACAACAGCAAAACTTTTATTAGGCAAGCTATCAATTTTTAATGGCTTGGTGTACATTTTCCCGTTCCACCCTATACTTGGAGCAAAATGCAGTACGTCATAATAAACGAGGAAAAGCTAAAACCAACAAAGTCAACTTCAGATTTATATTCATCATTGTTGGATTCTCCAACACATGAACTGTTTTTCTTGATTTCTTGAGAGGCTTTATTAATGGAACTAACACAAACTGGACTCTTGTGAGCTCGATTCAACATTCAAAACTAAAACTTCTTCACTACTACTACTACTACTACTTCACTACTTGTTTTGTGCAGGAGCGCGGTTGGCGCTTATACACTGTCCAACACAACGCTGAGAAATTTTCAAGTCTAGAATATTATTTTATGTACATTGAAAAGAATAAGCAATTAATAATAGTATCTTATGATGAGTGTATCATATAAATCAACAAACATTATTTGTGAACTACTATTCCTCGTTTGTATAAAACTCATACACACTACTACTCGCGAATAATAGGCTATTGGTAGGTTTTTTCCGTTGCACCTTGCGATAAGATCGAACCTATTTTGTGATTTGGGGCAATGTTGTTAAAAGTGGTTTTGAAAAATAAGGAAATTGTGTAACACGTTCAGTAGATAGAATTTGTTTGAATTGTTAGAATGCTTGTCCACCTATCCATTGAAAGTCATTGTTCTTTTCTAGTAATGAAGTTAACGGTTTTGCAGTTTTTGAAAAATCCTCGATAAATATCCTGTAATATTCTATCTTACCAAGAAAAACTCCAATACCTTTGGAATATTTTGGTGTCGAAAAATCACGTTCAGTTTAGATTTTGTTTGGATGTCTTGGCACCGATGCTAAAAACAATATGAACAAAACAGAAAACTTCTCTTCGTAGAAATTCACATTTATCGAGTTGAAATTTTAATGCATTTTCACGAAGCGGGAAAATACACGGGAAAATACATTTTCGAAACGTCTAGTGATCCTCTGATGAACTGACACAAATGCCAACATCATCTGAATAGATAGACAAAACATTGGTTCCCCTGCAAATTTGTCAGTACGGTGTTCGTCATACTTTGAAAAGTGGCGGGAGCATTTTCAAAACCGAATGGCATTCTAGAGTATTCGAAATATTCCTAAGGAGTTGTGAAAGCAGTTTTAGGTGAGTCTTCAGGTTTCATTGGGATTTGATGGAATCTGGACGCTAGATCAAGCGTTGTGAAATATTTGGCTCAACCAAGTTGGTCTGAGATATCTTAGCAAGATGTGTACAAGATTGATTGCTCTTAAGACAACGTTCAGTTTCTATGCTAATATGTGCGTTTCAAAAAAAAGCTCAAATGTTTCATTACACGTACGTTTTTAGACAAAAAACTATAAGGTTTTTTAATGACGTTATATTATGTATACTCAACTCAAACTATACTTGTTTCGAACGTTTAATCACTCATAATAATAATAATAATAATAATAATAATAATAATAATAATAATAATAATAATACACACTAAATAATGTTTCAGAAACGTAATGTGTTCACATTAACGTATTATGTTTGACCTAAATCACACGTTGTAGTAACCTTGATTGTTTTAAAACTCATTTATATATCCTTTCCCAACCATCAAAAGAATGCATCTCTTATTTTTTAACTTGAAATTAACGTTTCGTAATGAACTTTACATGTTTTCAGCACCCAATGAAACGTATTTTGAACGTTTTATCAATCTACGTGGAAGAGTCTAGTTGCTCAGCTCGAGTTCAGCTTGGAAAAAAGTTCTGTTGTGATAGATTTCATTGTTGTAACAATATTCTTCACATTAAATAACCTGAGATTTAAGTTGTATCGGTTCTGCTGTATCTGTTGGTAGTAGGTATGGCGGCAGTTGAGGCAGACGTTTCTAGGGACTTTTATCTGGTGACTTTTGGTTGGCAACACTGAATCTAGTGACTTTTTTGACAGGTCGTTAAGCATTGGATCTGCATTACCGGCATTTGACAGGTGGCGCGGGAAATTTGAAAAGTTTTCAGTTTATCTGGTGACTTTTGGTTATTATCACTGAATCTAGTGACTTTTTTGACTGATCGTCAAGCATTTATTCTGTATTACCGGCATTTGACATGTGGGGGATTTTAACGTGCGGGAAATTTGAAAAGTACGTGGAATTTGGATTTGACAGGCTAGGTCACAGATTGTGTTTGGCTGGAGACATTTGTTAGCTTGAAAGCGCGGGATGTTTGAATTCCCTATACCTACTAAAGCACTCCTCATTGTATCTTAACCCTTGCAAACTCTCAAGTGGTTTGGTTTCAATAGTTATTTTTGGTATATAAACGCAAGCAAATAGAACCATTTTATTGACAGACCAATATACTGTGCTAGTTACATAGACAATAATTACATACAGTTCAGGGTAAGACCTCAACATCATGATTTATTCGTAGTTTAATTCACATAACTGCTTACATAGACAATTATATTAAATTCAAAATAAAGCACAAACAGGTGATCATAAACAAATTTACAGTATTGATTATACATACAAACATTGATTACTAAAATTACTTGAAATCGAAGTACGTTCGATAAAATTTCTTAGTTGCTTACATAGACAATTACGTCAAATTGAAATAAGGCACAAACAGGTGATCGTGAACGATTTTTCATAGCTGAGTATACAGGCATCAACTACCTATAATCGAAAAACATCTAATACATGTTCTTAGTTGCTTACATAGACAATTACGTGAAACTTAAAATAAGGTACAAACAGGTGAGCATGAATGACTTTTCATAGCTAAGTATACAGACATTATTCACTTGAAATCGAAGTACATTTGATACAATTTCCCAGCTGATTACCGCATACCATTACATGAAATTTGAAATAAGGCACAAACAGGTGATAATAAACAAATTTACATAGTTGATTATACATAGAAGATATGCACACGAACATAAAATCGAAGTACATTTGACTATTTCTTAGTTGATTACATAATATACAATTACATGAAATTCAAAATAGGACACGAAGAGGTGATCATAAACAAATTTACAGTGTTGAATAATACAAACTTGAATTACTCAAAATCGAAGTAGGTACATTCAATACAATTTCTTAGTTACTTACATAGGCAATTACGCGAAATTCAAATAAGGCCAAAACAGGTGTTCATGAGCGATTTTTATAGCTGATTACACAAACATTGAATACTTTAAAATAGGAGTAGGTACTTTTAATACAATTTCTTAGTTGATTATACCATATAAAATTATTTGAAATTTGAATTGAGGCACAAACAAATTATAATAAACGAATTTATAGGGTTGATCACACAAATATCAATGACCTGAAATCGAGGTACATTTTTAATACAATTTCTCAGTACAAACATCATTCACCCAAAGTCGAAGTACACTTAACACGACAACTTGATGGTCGGCAGTTCTGATGTGCCGGTCGCGAGGCAAATTGTTGGAATCATCGTCATCATTATTGGACACAATTAACTCCTTCATGGAGCCAAAATTGAGTAGCTTGGAATTCTTATAGCTCAGTTTTATTATTTTCACTTTGCAAACGACATCACTTCTATTCTCGGGTGCTGGGAAGGCGAAGGGCCCACTGTTGGCTCTTAGAGAGAATCGTTGATAGTGTGAATTCAGTAACTGGATCAGGTTGACAGTATAATTCTAGTTATTGTAGTTGTGATGAGAACATTCCAGGTGAGTACTACAAAAAAAAAAAAATCAAAAATTGTATGTTATGTCTAACAGGATATTATAATACAAGTTTCATAAGACATAGTATTGTTGGGGGGTACGGAAAATGAACGAGTGAATATGCCTCCACGACCGTGAGGCTTATTGTTTGTAGGTATATGCATTTCAACTACCTGAGAAGTCGCACCCAAAATAACGGCTCTTGCCAACAGGGAATTGGTTGAAGGCCTTTTTTCTTATAATTTATAAGGTTATGACGGTATTACGGGAGCATAATTATTGAAAATAAAACATGCTAATTGTCGCAAGGCCCTTAAGGTCGTGAGTGGCGTGACAATATCCACCATGTAAACCGTGGTAATAAGTTTGAATTTGAACAATCTATACTGTTTATCCGCGTAACCAGTCTTTTTTCCATCAACTGTAGTCATTCCACAGAGTTTTAACAAGAGATTGATTTTTTTTTTCAATAAAGTTTGACCATCGAATCTGTGGGTGATTTTTTTTTTTGCATAAGCATGAGACATTACATTGAAAAAGATCGATGGAATTGGCTTAGCTTTGCGTGGGGTAGGTATAATATACAGCGAGCCGCGGCTTTGCAGTCGTTTCCAAAAATCCGGAACTATCGACCAGGGGCCTGTATCGAAATAGAATTTTTTTGTCAAAAGAGAGTTAAATTTTTTTCTAAATATAACCCGTACATATAGTAATGTGTTTCCATAAAAATATGTACTTAAATAAATGAATTGTCCGCATAAACATAGTGAAAATTAAACTTACACGAAAAACACAAACACGGCACAGCACCAACCCATGAGGCTGCTAGATAACGAATGCAAACGCACCACCACCACCTGTCGACTGGGTGGTTGTTCGTAACTTCTTACCTGAAAAGCCCTGAGCTATTAATTTTTTTTTACCTGAAAGATCGTGTCTGAACAGGAATTTTTAGTATCATATGCACATATTCACGGAGCCAGCAGATAATCAATAATTATTATATAAATAGAAACTTTATTTAAAAATTACTTTGTGCTTATCACATAATGCTCCGACTTGAAAAATATCAGCGCTGAATTTTGTCAGTCCAGTACGGCAATGTAAAAATAAAAAAATATAAAAGATATAAGTATTTAGGAGCTCAATGTGTTGAAAAGATGTTTTAATAAAAACTATTAACATATGGACAAATTTACATAAAAATACCTAATGTTTTTCAATGCTCAAAGGTATTAGCCTAAAATGTTAGCGATTATCGATTGCATTGAGTACACCTGCCTACTGAAATTTTTCAAGTACCTGAGGGTCTAATATAAACGACTCTAGCAAGCCAGCATTTTATAAGAATTTTCTACTTGACCGACCTTGAATTTTCAATAAATACCCTTTGATTACCAGGTTGAGAAAGAACGAATGAATACGAGAGGTAGCCAGTAGTGTAGGTAGCGCGACCGAAGAAATTAACAAGAGAGTTTTGCAGCATTGCCCACCCGCTGACGAGTGCTCTTCAAGCTACAAATATCTCCGGATCAAATATGTACCAAGCCATATGCGTAGTATCAGAATGGTGCATCTTAATACTTAACTCGGCCCTTTCAGGATGTACCTATGGGAGAAGTTTGTGCAAATAAAAATACGCACTAGTTATTGGTTACAGCTTTGTTCATTTCAGATTTTTAAACAGTTCCATACTCCTATCCTTACCTTAGATATGAAAGATTTTATTGTATCTATCTATGTACTAACAAGACTCTAAGAATTTTCATTCACATGTTCGAAAATATTTGCAGTCATTTCTTACAATAATTAAAGGGTTTGACTGTCGAAGAGACAAATATGGTTTCGCCAGCTAATGATGTTGGATATAAGAATCCAAGCTCGCATAGAAGGTCGAACGCAACCCGTTGACGCCTCTAATATTATTATCCCACTTTCTCGTCGTCTTCCTTCCAATAAAAGTACCTCGCCAACATTAGCACTTTTGGAAGTTTTTAAATACACTAACTTATCTGTAACTGCGCCTGGGTCGGTAGGACAGCCATATTCTTCATTTTTTTCAATTCACTGAAATTCTTTGCCACTTCTTTTGAGGCTGGAACCTAACTTGGAGAGATTTCTATAGGTCCTTATTGGTGCAGATTGACCTTTTGTCGAGAATCCAAATCGGTAGCAAGAAGCATCATGGACAAAGTCGTCATCACTCATTTCATCATCCATTGTCTCACCGCTGTCCGTCGTTTTCAGATTTTGAGAGAAGGTTACTTCTAATTGATGAGATCTCGAGTGTATTGCAGATGTAGATGAACTGGTTCCGCACCTACGACGTTGGAATTTTTTTTTGTGTCCATACTTGTTTTGTTGAAGATATGTTAGCTCGGGACATATTCTTCAAGAAAACTGAGCTATTTTCAATATTTTGTAGGATATATGCGATGGCAGGGCCTTCTTCTCTTTAGTTTCTCGCACCAAGCGTGCTAACATAGACTTTAAAATACCGAAAACTCGGGCACTTGTTCTAACCTAGGTCTCTCGAAGGACTTTAGTTATAGCGCTTTGAATTTTTTCGGAAATATTTCTCTTGCTTTCTGCAGCTCTACCTTCTATCGTTATCAAAAGCTCGATCATTTCTGGATATTTTGCTCCCGCTCATTCAAATATACAGATACTCTTCATTTCACGTTTTACTTATCTCAGCATGATGAATAATCTCACCATTATTTTGTCTCCATCGATTGTCCCCTTTCAGTGTCCACTTCAATGTCACCTTTGTACTCTTCAGTTGTCCCTAACGTGTCCCTAACGTGTCCCTAACGTGTCTCTAACGTGTCCCTAACGTGTCTCTAACGTGTCCCTAACGTGTCTCTAACGTGTCCCCAACGTGTCCCTAACGTGTACTTTAACGTGTTCCCTAACTTGAGTGAAGCGGATCGAACGTGCGGCGATAAAAACGCGCTTGACTAAAAATGCGCTTGACTGAAGCCACTCTGGACCCGATCGAAACTCGAGCAGATTGAAAGCTGCGATCGAAACGCAGTCACTGCTAGAGACCAGCGTATACCGACAAGTCCTAGCGAACAGCCTATAACGTTAACTCCTAGTTGCCGGCCTATGCTGATAGCGACAGCACAAGTGATCAGGTTAGGAGTATAGAGACTTAGCGGTTGAAGCATGACGACTCGGCGGGCAGAGCATGACGACTCAAAAGGCCGACGTATGCAGACTTTGCCAGTGGACAGCGTATAGCGAGAAGTTCTAGTAGTCATGCTCTGTCTGCCAAGTCGTCATGCTTTAACCGCTAAGTCTCTATACTCCTAACCTGATCCACCTCACCATTATTTTGTCTCCATCGATTGTCCCCTTTCAGTGTCCACTTCAATGTCACAGATGATAGCGTTCGCAATCATCGTCTCAACTCCTTTCATCAACGTCACCATCATCAATCATCATCGTCATCAACCCCGATCATAGATGATAGCGTTCGCAATCATCGTCTCAACTTCTTTCATCAACGTCACCATCGTCAATCATCATCGTCATCAACCCCGATCATAGATGCTAACGTTCGCATTCATCATCTCAACTCCTTCATCATCGTAACTAGGATCCCGAGAACTGGGAGAGTTCACATCCTCCATACCTAAAGCACGCGTCGAATACTAAAGCATACGTAAAAACATCACCCGCGAGCGAGCGCAATCATCGTCAGGTCGATCCCTACGAGTCAAGTACTGCGGAGCTTCAATACCATCTCTGCAAACGTAAGCTATTTTCTCCTCAAAATAATTTCAAATCATCCGCTAACTTGGCTTCTCTCTCTCATTAGCATGTGGCAACTTCGACGTGATCCCCCAACAGACGTTAAAGAGAGTGTGAAGAGCATGCAACGGTACCTAGACGAAGAAGAGTTGGAGGTCGACAGGGTTGCGAACGCTATCATCTATGATCGGGGTTGATGACGATGATGATTGATGATGGTGACGTTGATGAAAGGAGTTGAGACGATGATTGCGAACGCTATCATCTATGATCGGGGTTGATGACGATGATGATTGATGATGGTGACGTTGATGAAAGGAGTTGAGACGATGATTGCGAACGCTATCATCTGTGACATTGAAGTGGACACTGAAAGGGGACAATCGATGGAGACAAAATAATGGTGAGGTGGATCAGGTTAGGAGTATAGAGACTTAGCGGTTAAAGCATGACGACTTGGCAGACAGAGCATGACTACTAGAACTTCTCGCTATACGCTGTCCACTGGCAAAGTCTGCATACGTCGGCCTTTTGAGTCGTCATGCTCTGCCCGCCGAGTCGTCATGCTTCAACCGCTAAGTCTCTATACTCCTAACCTGATCACTTGTGCTGTCGCTATCAGCATAGGCCGGCAACTAGGAGTTAACGTTATAGGCTGTTCGCTAGGACTTGTCGGTATACGCTGGTCTCTAGCAGTGACTGCGTTTCGATCGCAGCTTTCAATCTGCTCGAGTTTCGATCGGGTCCAGAGTGGCTTCAGTCAAGCGCATTTTTAGTCAAGCGCGTTTTTATCGCCGCACGTTCGATCCGCTTCACTCAAGTTAGGGAACACGTTAAAGTACACGTTAGGGACACGTTGGGGACACGTTAGAGACACGTTAGGGACACGTTAGAGACACGTTAGGGACACGTTAGAGACACGTTAGGGACACGTTAGGGACACGTTAGGGACAACTGAAGAGTACAAAGGTGACATTGAAGTGGACACTGAAAGGGGACAATCGATGGAGACAAAATAATGGTGAGATTATTCATCATGCTGAGATAAGTAAAACGTGAAATGAAGAGTATCTGTATATTTGAATGAGCGGGAGCAAAATATCCAGAAATGATCGAGCTTTTGATAACGATAGAAGGTAGAGCTGCAGAAAGCAAGAGAAATATTTCCGAAAAAATTCATAGCGCTATAACTAAAGTCCTTCGAGAGACCTAGGTTAGAACAAGTGCCCGAGTTTTCGGTATTTTAAAGTCTATGTTAGCACGCTTGGTGCGAGAAACTAAAGAGAAGAAGGCCCTGCCATCGCATATATCCTACAAAATATTGAAAATAGCTCAGTTTTCTTGAAGAATATGTCCCGAGCTAACATATCTTCAACAAAACAAGTATGGACACAAAAAAAAATTCCAACGTCGTAGGTGCGGAACCAGTTCATCTACATCTGCAATACACTCGAGATCTCATCAATTAGAAGTAACCTTCTCTCAAAATCTGAAAACGACGGACAGCGGTGAGACAATGGATGATGAAATGAGTGATGACGACTTTGTCCATGATGCTTCTTGCTACCGATTTGGATTCTCGACAAAAGGTCAATCTGCACCAATAAGGACCTATAGAAATCTCTCCAAGTTAGGTTCCAGCCTCAAAAGAAGTGGCAAAGAATTTCAGTGAATTGAAAAAAATGAAGAATATGGCTGTCCTACCGACCCAGGCGCAGTTACAGATAAGTTAGTGTATTTAAAAACTTCCAAAAGTGCTAATGTTGGCGAGGTACTTTTATTGGAAGGAAGACGACGAGAAAGTGGGATAATAATATTAGAGGCGTCAACGGGTTGCGTTCGACCTTCTATGCGAGCTTGGATTCTTATATCCAACATCATTAGCTGGCGAAACCATATTTGTCTCTTCGACAGTCAAACCCTTTAATTATTGTAAGAAATGACTGCAAATATTTTCGAACATGTGAATGAAAATTCTTAGAGTCTTGTTAGTACATAGATAGATACAATAAAATCTTTCATATCTAAGGTAAGGATAGGAGTATGGAACTGTTTAAAAATCTGAAATGAACAAAGCTGTAACCAATAACTAGTGCGTATTTTTATTTGCACAAACTTCTCCCATAGGTACATCCTGAAAGGGCCGAGTTAAGTATTAAGATGCACCATTCTGATACTACGCATATGGCTTGGTACATATTTGATCCGGAGATATTTGTAGCTTGAAGAGCACTCGTCAGCGGGTGGGCAATGCTGCAAAACTCTCTTGTTAATTTCTTCGGTCGCGCTACCTACACTACTGGCTACCTCTCGTATTCATTCGTTCTTTCTCAACCTGGTAATCAAAGGGTATTTATTGAAAATTCAAGGTCGGTCAAGTAGAAAATTCTTATAAAATGCTGGCTTGCTAGAGTCGTTTATATTAGACCCTCAGGTACTTGAAAAATTTCAGTAGGCAGGTGTACTCAATGCAATCGATAATCGCTAACATTTTAGGCTAATACCTTTGAGCATTGAAAAACATTAGGTATTTTTATGTAAATTTGTCCATATGTTAATAGTTTTTATTAAAACATCTTTTCAACACATTGAGCTCCTAAATACTTATATCTTTTATATTTTTTTATTTTTACATTGCCGTACTGGACTGACAAAATTCAGCGCTGATATTTTTCAAGTCGGAGCATTATGTGATAAGCACAAAGTAATTTTTAAATAAAGTTTCTATTTATATAATAATTATTGATTATCTGCTGGCTCCGTGAATATGTGCATATGATACTAAAAATTCCTGTTCAGACACGATCTTTCAGGTAAAAAAAAATTAATAGCTCAGGGCTTTTCAGGTAAGAAGTTACGAACAACCACCCAGTCGACAGGTGGTGGTGGTGCGTTTGCATTCGTTATCTAGCAGCCTCATGGGTTGGTGCTGTGCCGTGTTTGTGTTTTTCGTGTAAGTTTAATTTTCACTATGTTTATGCGGACAATTCATTTATTTAAGTACATATTTTTATGGAAACACATTACTATATGTACGGGTTATATTTAGAAAAAAATTTAACTCTCTTTTGACAAAAAAATTCTATTTCGATACAGGCCCCTGGTCGATAGTTCCGGATTTTTGGAAACGACTGCAAAGCCGCGGCTCGCTGTATATTATACCTACCCCACGCAAAGCTAAGCCAATTCCATCGATCTTTTTCAATGTAATGTCTCATGCTTATGCAAAAAAAAAAATCACCCACAGATTCGATGGTCAAACTTTATTGAAAAAAAAAATCAATCTCTTGTTAAAACTCTGTGGAATGACTACAGTTGATGGAAAAAAGACTGGTTACGCGGATAAACAGTATAGATTGTTCAAATTCAAACTTATTACCACGGTTTACATGGTGGATATTGTCACGCCACTCACGACCTTAAGGGCCTTGCGACAATTAGCATGTTTTATTTTCAATAATTATGCTCCCGTAATACCGTCATAACCTTATAAATTATAAGAAAAAAGGCCTTCAACCAATTCCCTGTTGGCAAGAGCCGTTATTTTGGGTGCGACTTCTCAGGTAGTTGAAATGCATATACCTACAAACAATAAGCCTCACGGTCGTGGAGGCATATTCACTCGTTCATTTTCCGTACCCCCCAACAATACTATGTCTTATGAAACTTGTATTATAATATCCTGTTAGACATAACATACAATTTTTGATTTTTTTTTTTTTGTAGTACTCACCTGGAATGTTCTCATCACAACTACAATAACTAGAATTATACTGTCAACCTGATCCAGTTACTGAATTCACACTATCAACGATTCTCTCTAAGAGCCAACAGTGGGCCCTTCGCCTTCCCAGCACCCGAGAATAGAAGTGATGTCGTTTGCAAAGTGAAAATAATAAAACTGAGCTATAAGAATTCCAAGCTACTCAATTTTGGCTCCATGAAGGAGTTAATTGTGTCCAATAATGATGACGATGATTCCAACAATTTGCCTCGCGACCGGCACATCAGAACTGCCGACCATCAAGTTGTCGTGTTAAGTGTACTTCGACTTTGGGTGAATGATGTTTGTACTGAGAAATTGTATTAAAAATGTACCTCGATTTCAGGTCATTGATATTTGTGTGATCAACCCTATAAATTCGTTTATTATAATTTGTTTGTGCCTCAATTCAAATTTCAAATAATTTTATATGGTATAATCAACTAAGAAATTGTATTAAAAGTACCTACTCCTATTTTAAAGTATTCAATGTTTGTGTAATCAGCTATAAAAATCGCTCATGAACACCTGTTTTGGCCTTATTTGAATTTCGCGTAATTGCCTATGTAAGTAACTAAGAAATTGTATTGAATGTACCTACTTCGATTTTGAGTAATTCAAGTTTGTATTATTCAACACTGTAAATTTGTTTATGATCACCTCTTCGTGTCCTATTTTGAATTTCATGTAATTGTATATTATGTAATCAACTAAGAAATAGTCAAATGTACTTCGATTTTATGTTCGTGTGCATATCTTCTATGTATAATCAACTATGTAAATTTGTTTATTATCACCTGTTTGTGCCTTATTTCAAATTTCATGTAATGGTATGCGGTAATCAGCTGGGAAATTGTATCAAATGTACTTCGATTTCAAGTGAATAATGTCTGTATACTTAGCTATGAAAAGTCATTCATGCTCACCTGTTTGTACCTTATTTTAAGTTTCACGTAATTGTCTATGTAAGCAACTAAGAACATGTATTAGATGTTTTTCGATTATAGGTAGTTGATGCCTGTATACTCAGCTATGAAAAATCGTTCACGATCACCTGTTTGTGCCTTATTTCAATTTGACGTAATTGTCTATGTAAGCAACTAAGAAATTTTATCGAACGTACTTCGATTTCAAGTAATTTTAGTAATCAATGTTTGTATGTATAATCAATACTGTAAATTTGTTTATGATCACCTGTTTGTGCTTTATTTTGAATTTAATATAATTGTCTATGTAAGCAGTTATGTGAATTAAACTACGAATAAATCATGATGTTGAGGTCTTACCCTGAACTGTATGTAATTATTGTCTATGTAACTAGCACAGTATATTGGTCTGTCAATAAAATGGTTCTATTTGCTTGCGTTTATATACCAAAAATAACTATTGAAACCAAACCACTTGAGAGTTTGCAAGGGTTAAGATACAATGAGGAGTGCTTTAGTAGGTATAGGGAATTCAAACATCCCGCGCTTTCAAGCTAACAAATGTCTCCAGCCAAACACAATCTGTGACCTAGCCTGTCAAATCCAAATTCCACGTACTTTTCAAATTTCCCGCACGTTAAAATCCCCCACATGTCAAATGCCGGTAATACAGAATAAATGCTTGACGATCAGTCAAAAAAGTCACTAGATTCAGTGATAATAACCAAAAGTCACCAGATAAACTGAAAACTTTTCAAATTTCCCGCGCCACCTGTCAAATGCCGGTAATGCAGATCCAATGCTTAACGACCTGTCAAAAAAGTCACTAGATTCAGTGTTGCCAACCAAAAGTCACCAGATAAAAGTCCCTAGAAACGTCTGCCTCAACTGCCGCCATACCTACTGTTGGTGGACCACTACATAACCGCGCCGACGAGGCTGGTACTCGGGCTGGTAAGGTCTGATGTGCGAGGATGTCAGTGAACAATGATTGCTCAATGTAAACGGCAATGTTATGCGGAAACAGAGGGAATATGCTTGTTGCAGAAATCCGAGGTACCTTTTAAAATTAAATTTTGTTTACATTTCGTTGCCTCCACTGTACCTGTCCGACGTAAAGACGTCGACCAATTTTTCTTCGTAATTCTCATTAATTCTCCGTTCCAGTCTCGGTTTCAGCCCTTTTATTTTTGTATCTAAATACTGCAGCGCAGTATTAACCTAATTGATGATACGACACTATACCAGCGGAGGTGTAACCGTGATTTATGCAAGATTATCCCGAGCACAGTTGGTCCTCTTTTTATTTAATGAATTTATCGGCCGACCAGCAGAACCAATAACATTAAGCACTTGATGGAGCGTAATTTATTAATATTGCAGTTCTTGAGGGTACTTTGGTTACGCCATAATTTATAATTAGGGACGCGCTAGGCGTGTACGAGGACTCAACCACCACACCGCAAGCCCAAAATAAGCCATATAGTTCGGCAAAGTTCGCTGATTTATGCAGAAGCTGCGACACACTTTTGGATTATCATCATCCATAAAAAAAAAATCTGTTGTGGGGCGACACAAAACTTTCCCGGCGGTATCCAGAGACGTCAGTAATGATTTTGATCGAAGTGTCCCTTCGGGAGGGGGCGATTCGATTTGGAAATTGATGAAAAAATTCTATTTAGTCGAGCGTTTAGCGAGCATCCTGCATCCATTGTTGAGCGGACAGAAAAAATGACAGGTTAGGTCAGTTTTCCAAGGTGATGAAATGATCCAAAAGGTAGAACTAGGTAGCTAACTGTTGTGATATCTCAAAAATGCAATGCTGGTTCCTTATTGAAATTTTTGTTCCTACTTCAGATATGATGATGAAATTACAAAAACTTGATTGAAAACTTTCACTGCATCTTTGTGTCAAATTTCAACTCTATATTTTCAATTTAGAGCTTGGGCAGACAAACCCAGACCCAATGTGCCACCTGAGGGCTTCCGATCAAAATCATCCACCCAAAGTCTAATCAGAACATTCCAGGCTGAACTTAGGCCTCCGTACCTGATTTCGATTTGATCGGATCAATAATTCGGTAATTATCGTGACAGAACCGCTTAATTTGTACGATCGCATGAGTGGTTTTATATTTTCAGGAGGAAAATTTCCGGGAAATTGGAGAGAAATTATTGGAAAATGTTCAAGAACCAGTTATCTATTCTCTAAAAGAAACATTCCAAGAAATCTGTTCACGGAATAAAAAGTTGGAAAATTTGCAGTTTTTCCAGAGAGGAAAACTCGGCAACTGTTGATCCGATTTCGAAACTTCTTCCTTCAAAAATTAGCTCAATCTTTTCTCTAACTTTTATTCACAACATGTCTGCACCTAAAATTGATATTTCGTGGGGCTTACCGCATGTAGAAGTTTGCATTGCGTTTTTCTCAAATTCACGGAATGTGCAAATTTCATTTTGAAAAAATTACAGTCGGGAAACCGAAACCGTGTCAACTCTGAAAATAGACCTGCACGACGCTCAATACAATCTACTTTCGATATCAGTTGAAATTTCCAAAAAAAAGTCGATCCCCGAGCAGGAATAAATTTTTGAGTGGAGTCCTGCTACAAAAGCGAGTCGTGCTGGTCGAAACACCGGCGAGAGCCCCTCCTGAGTGGCAACGGCCAGGAGAAATTTCGAAAATTCATTACGCTCAACTGGAGAATGGTGGAAAACTGCAACTGCGGCCTCAATTTGACTCTTTTGTTGTGTTGCTTCCTGCCAAATCTGGTTCCAATCCATCGGATAGATTTTGAATAATCAATTGGTAAAGTTTTGAACTTTAACATTTTTTATTATTTGACAGATGACAGATAGGGCAATGTTTCCAACTGTTCTGAATACAGTTTTTCAAGGGCTTTCAAATGACATATTGCAAGTTGAGTTCCGTGAGATATAGCTTCTGACATTTGATAATAGTGACAGTTGGATTTGACAGATGACAGCCAAAAACTAATGGGCTCTTTTCAGGAAACAACCATGTTTGTATACCAAATATCAAGTCGATCCAGTCAACGTTACGGCAGTTATCGTGGAAGATCACAGACAGACACACACACACACATACACACATACACACACACACACATACACACATACACACACACACACAGACAGACATCATTCTGAAAATGGTCTTAATCGTCTTGGAGGACCTCAAAACGGATATATCCGGTGAAATCTCGAAACTTTTTTTCTGCACGATTACAATACTTTCCCTCCGTGTTCGTGGGTGGGCCGGGAAAGTAAAATGTAAAAGCTAAAGTTACTTCGCTCACAATTAGCCGTTGTATAGCCATATAAAAGATGGATAAATTGGTAGGTATTTTTCGAGCATTGTATATCGCGCGTTTGCTGGAAATTTGGCACAAGGAAAAAAGTTGAAACAAAAAAAAAGGAACCGGTAGATACATACTTTTTTCTTCATTTATTCCAAAAATAGCACTTTAGCATAGCCGGAGGATTTAGATAAAAAGCTTCCTGAAAAAAAAGGTTAAAGTTCGAAACGCCGGAATCTACATTTTATTGCTACAATTCCCAATTTGTCCTGTAAAATGGCGAACGCGCACACAGGATCAATCATAAATTTGTTTGCCAAAGCACTCTCTGGATATCGTGCATGTGGGTGTTTGGAACTAAATCGCCTAAAAACTCTTAAACGCGATTTTTTATCAAAAAAAAAATACAACCAGAGGGCGTATTTGTAATGTAAATAGTTTTTTTTTCAATTTACAAGCTATTTTATTATTTCCCTTTCTGTTACCACTGATCGAAAAGAAAAAAGCTTGTAAAAAATCGAGTAAAAAATTAACGGGTGGTGTTCAACCGTCTACACACCGAAAGTTGAATCTGAAGGCCAGTCAAATTAGAACAAATTTTTCCGTTTGAGGGAAAAAACTGTTGGAGTTTTGGAAATTTGACAGTAATGTCCGATAAGGTGTACTGTTGAACATACTAAAAGTCCCCAACTCTACCTATTGAGCTCGAGCCGCCATCTTGGAAAAATGGTTGTTCGATCCAGTTTTCTGCTCATATTCCGCTAATCATCAGAGATATTCAATTAAGTTTAATACAAAATCAAGGCTAGAAAATTGTCTACAAAAATTGTTCCATACCGATTTTTTCTCGTATCTGTTGAAATTAATTAAATTAAATTAACAAAAAAAAATCAAAAAATAAGCGATTTTTTGCCTATGGCTAGAGATATTGTCTTCAAAATTTGTGAAGATGTTGGCGGTCTACATCAAAGCTAAACGTGACAGTTGAGATAGAAAAAAAAAATGCGAAAATATTTTTTTATTTTTTTTCAAATTAAGCAAAAATTTGGTTTTTGAGTTTGACATTTCCAACACGGCAGAGTGAAAATTTCAATCGAACATCAATCAGTTTTGATATTTACATATTGCAAGACAAGATTTCATCAGTATTGTGCCCTCACGAGCTTCTGGAATGCTCGATATGAATTAAACTGAAAGAATAATAGCTAAGTCCAAAAGGTGTTGTCGATTGGTTCTGAAGGTAACATTTCAAAACAAAAGACATGAGCAAAGGATATACAGGAGGTCCAAAGGCTATTCAACTGTATATAAGCCCCATATTGATGTGCCTTGTCCAAAATAGTACAAAAGAATCAATCAAAACGTTAAAATCTACCCTGTATAACAAAAAGTAACGATACAAAATGGAAGTAGTAGATCATACCTGGTGCCAAAAATACAGCCTTCACATTTTTGGAAAAAAGAACAAAATTGATCGATTTATTTGAAAGTTATTAGTCCTCAAACTTGACTTTACAAATTTCAGCCAGTCAAATGGGAAAAAGTAGAGAGAAGTAACTGTCGGAGTTTCAGAAATTTGACAGGGATGTTCGCTCAAGTATACTAATGAACATACTAAAAGTCCCCGCCTCTACCTGTTGTGCTCGAGCCGCCATCTTGGAAAAATAGTAATAAACTTGATCGAAGGACCACTTTTCCAAGATGGCGGCTCAAGCGCTATAAGTAGGGGCGGGGACTTATAGTATGTTTATGAGTATACCTTAGCGAACATTCCTGTCAAATTTCTGAAACTTCGACCGTTACTTCTCTCTACTTTTCCCTATTTGACTGGCTGAAATTTGTGAAGTCAAGTTTGAGGACTAATAACTTTCAAATTAATCAAATAATTTTGTTCTTTTTTTCAGCAATGTAAAAGCTGTATTTTTGGCACCAGGTATGATCTACTACTTCCATTTCATATCGCTACTTTTTGTTATACAGGGTGGATTCTCACATTTTGATTAATTCTTTTGTACTATTTTGGATAAGGCACATCAATATTGGGCTCATATACAGTTGAATAACCTTTGGATCTCCTGTATATCCTTTGCTGATGTCTTTTGTTTTGAAATGTTACCTTCAGAACCAATCGACAACACTTTTTGGATTTAGGTATTATTCTTTCAGTTTAATTCATATCGAGCATTCCAGAAGCTCGTGAAGGCACAATACTGATGAAATCTTGTCTTGCAATATGTAAATATCAAAACTGATTGATGTTCGATTGAAATTTTCACTCCGCCGTGTTGGAAATGTCAAACTCAAAAACCAAATTTTTGCTTAATTTGAAAAAAAATAAAAAAATATTTTCGCAATTTTTTTTTCTATCTCAACTGTCACGTTTAGCTTTGATGTAGACTGCCAACATCTCCACAAATTTTGAAGACAATATCTCTAGCCATAGGCAAAAAATCGCTTATTTTTTGATTTTTTTTTTGTTAATTTAATTTAATTAATTTCAACAGATACGAGAAAAAATCGGTATGGAACAATTTTTGAAGACAATTTTATAGCCTTGATTTTTTATTAAACTGAATTGGATATCTCTGATGATTAGCGGAATATGAACAGAAAACTGGATCGAAGGACCATTTTTTCAAGATGGCGGCTCGAGCTCAATAGGTAGAGTTGGGGACTTTTAGTATGTTTAACAGTACACCTTACCGGACATTACTGTCAAATTTCCAAAACTCCAACAGTTTTTTCCCTCCAGCTTTCCTTATTTGACTGGCCTAGAAACAGAATGGAGCGGTCAAGTTCCTGGAACAAGAAGTGAATCTGCCTTGGAATCTGTCGGAGGAATTCCAAACTGATTTCAGAATAACTCTAATAATTAACAATAAACTCAGATTTCCAACAAGAACAAAATATACACTTGGAGGTGAGCGAGACTTAGGCCCGTATTCATAGTCAGATCTTGTGTGTTAAGACGACCTTATTCAATTTTTATGAGCCAATTTCCACCAAGCACAACCCTAAGGAGATGTAGTTGTATTTGATTATTTGGTTACAAGATGATTGTTATACGTATAGAATCATCTTAGCTCAAGCCTGTGTCTAAATAAGCATGGTCTTAAGAGTCTAAGACCACTCTATATTTGAGATCTGACTATGAATACGGGCCTTGGTGTTATACCACAGGTCAGGGATTCTCGAACTGTAGCACTGTAACTTTAGCAATTTTGGAGACGGCTTGGCTTATCAGGGCGTCTGGAAAAACAATATGCACACCTCGCCAGTGGACATCTTTGAAGTTGTACCGTTGGAGGTGGACAGTGGACACTTCATTTTACCAGCCTTTCATTGAGGTTTTCGAGGTATTCCTGGATTCTGGATCAATGGAGGGAGTTGATGGAATGTAGTTTCACCTGGCACGTAGGCCTTGCTATGGGCCCCATTGTACCACTCTTAGATCAGCGGAACTTACCGAGCCTCAATGTGGTGCTTGGATGTTTGATGGTCGGCCCATCCAAGCACGCTGCCGAGTCCGTCATACTCCCTGACTAAGCTGTTATTTCCTCCACACATTGCCGTACTGCCGGTTGTAGGCGTGATAGTCGGAGAGTTTGTCCAGGGACACCCGAGGAGAAGTCATCAACCAGTCCAGAATCAGATGGGACCCACCCAGTGACTCGCTCACTGATACTACCTTCCGGTGGCCTCCCATCCAAGTTTTAAACTGACCTAGCGTCACTGCAGTCGAGATGTCATCCGACAGCTATGCGCTCTAGTCTCTGAGGTAATGCAACCAATAAAGCGCGACGGGATCTGTGATGACGGTGAAGTGTGTGGCCTCTGCTAGCTTTTCGAGGGCCCACACTACCGCCAACAGCTCCTTCTCCGTCGCACTATACTCCCGCTCAGTTTGCGTCAGTGGACGGCTGATGTAGCAGATGGCGTGTTCCGCTCCTGTGTCGTTCTCCTGGGTGAACATGGCTCCCATCCCGTAATCACTGATGTATAACATTGTATTGTGAATGGCCTCATGAAGTCTGAACAACTTAACAGTCATCGCTGGGGCGGTCGTGGGGCACTGCTTCAGCGTCTGAAAAGACATCTTACAATCTGAAGACCAACTGACTAGTATGCGCTGTACCTTGCTCACTACGCTCCAGTGGAGGAATGTCTACAATCGCCTGAACTTTCTCTGGGTGAACATCAGGACCTTGTACCTCGACGTTATATGAGCCCTCAGATACCGGAGTTCAGATCTGTAGGGGTGACATTTTATACAAGACACCACTAGGCCAGCCTTTTCCAGACGAACTTATGTCTTGATGTCTGATCAAGACTTTCAAGATTTCGCAACATTTTTGCAAGCTCTCGGGAATGACGACGAAATCGCGAAGTAAACAAACAGGAAAGGTTCCAGCTTAGGTCTCAGAATGCATTTGATGAGCCTCTCTCAGGTAGCTGGCGCATTATGGAGCCCGAATGGCATGCGCCTGAACTGAAAGAGGCCGCGTTCTGGTACTGCGGAAGCTGTGACCCCACGTGACGCCTCCTCAATCTGATTTGTGAAATAACCCTTATTCATAATTGACTAATAAGTAAGAAGAATAATTCATCTCGGACATTATCACTTGATACTAGGAACCTACTTATCTGTGTTCACGTATATTTTGATGGATTTCAAACAGCATGTCATGCGAGTATACATGGAATTACTGATTTAGTCAAGCATTTACTGTTACTTTGATGGATGTAACTTTAATGCACTTTGATACCTACTTTGGAAGAAAACTGACACTATGGAATTTTCAAGACCGCTTGCCGCTGCAGAAAAACTTTCATAAAATCTGCGAAACTCAAGCCGTTCCCTCATTACGTCTCAAGCACTTCCTAAATGGATAATTCAGAAACTTTGCACCGCGCGCGCGTTCGAAATTCAACACCTGCCTTCCCAAACTTCCCCGCGAAGAAAAATGTAGGTAGGTAGATATTGCAAAAAGGTGTTAAACGTCAAAGTTCAAGCGTCGGAGAAATAGGCAAGGGCATCATTACCACCACCACCACCCACCACCCCCCATCCTCCGTGCTAATTTCTGTGTGCTCACGCCCAGATTTTCTCCTCTTCCGTCGTCGTAGTCGTCGGTTGAATATTAATAACAACGTTTCACCCGGAAGAAGTCGCGAAACTTCATTACCATTTATTAATTCCGGCTGTTGCTGGTGATGCCGGCGCTCACAGGGAGAGACAGAGACAGAGCAGAGACCCTCTGTATAACCGGAAAGTTTTAGGCCGGAGTCCAATACACTACACTACTCTCTGGGCGTTCTTGTAATGTCGTGTATATTCCATTCATGAAATAATGGCCTTTAATAATCGACTGCTGAGCTGCGTGTTTGCCTTCTGCGAAAGAGAGAGCCGGGGTTGAGTTTCGCTTGTTGGTGTTCCCGCGCGCGCGGGCCTTTTTTCAACAAAACTTCACCTCTCCTGAAAGTTGAAAGATTAATAACATACCAACAATGCTAGAGTTAATTACTCAGTTGTTGCGCTAAATGGTGAAGTTTATGCTCTGTTTCGTTATTTATACGGTTTCGGAAACTGTACGTCGCTCACGCTCAGAAAGTTTCGAAATTTGCTGGAACTGTCGGTGTAACCCGTTCTGCAAAAAACCGTGAAGGCACGAGGTTTTCTGGAATCTTTTTTGGTTATTGCCGAGGTCACCGTCGGAAAATGATATGAAAAATGACCAGCAACAAAATAAGATGAAACTTCTCCAGAGGATCCCTTCAACCCCTTGATGACATATTTCATTCATGTTATAGATTTATTTATTCATAAGATGTTCTACGCCTTAATGGTAGCGTTGTTCGGATTTCTTTTTTTTTTTCAACCAGTTTCAGCGTTTTTATTAGTGTGAAAGATTATGTCTAGGGTAAGGCCCAAGTTCTAGACACTGTTAAAAGGAGAGTGTGATTGCGAGCGAGTGAGAACTTTTCTCTACAATCTAAGTTTACAGGCCGGTTCGTGCGATACTCCTCATATGGATATCTTTACAAAGGCTATGTCTCTTATTTCTTAACTCTTTTACTTTTCATGCCATGGTCTCTTTTGGCCGTTTTGAAGCAGAACTTGATATGGCTCGCCTTTGTGGAGGACTGAAGCTATTTTCAACCGTGAATTGACCTTGAGTTTTCGAAGGATATCGCAAACCTTTCCACCTTTCCAAAAATTTCTGAATCAATGGTGTGCGCGAACCAGTGACTCAATGAGTCAAGTCACGGTAAAATACTTCCATGTGAAAAATTCACGCCCTGTATACGTGCATGGACGTTTGGTTTGTTTCATGAACCAAGCATTGATGAATCTCTAAGGTGCTTGCCGTCGGATTTAATCAAGAAGACTTGCAATCTAATTATTATTTTATATATTTATAATAATAATTATTTGTCCCTATGAATACTTAATATAAAAAAGCGGAACTTTATCTAATCAGAGCTCGAACACGTCGTCAAGTACTCAGGTAATACAACCAGCTTCGAATAAATTCTTCAATCCATGAGCAGACTACATCTCAAAACTTCAGGTGAGCAGCATTCAGCTCAGACAGACAAAGTTGAACTTCAGGTATCTATAAATGCAAAAACTTTGTTGAGAAATATCCACATACGTTGCTCTTCCGTTTGACATTTGACATTTGTTTGATATTTCTTGTTGAGATCAGCTTATCAGCAGCCGTCTTGCTTTCTCCACTTTCTATAGCGGGCCATGCATTCAATAATTTTTCTCCCCTACTTTCAAGGCGGTTTGTATGTGGTGGGCTTCAAAGAGAAAAATGAAAAACTAGCTAAGTTCTCAACTGATATAGCGCGGCAAAGATAGTTTCCAGAGTCAGAAAAATTAAATTAGGAAATTTTATGATTGATATCGACGCAGAATTTTATCCTCTATAACATATCCAAAGTCCCAAAAAATCCCCTCATTGGCTTTTTCTATAATCGGTTCCAAAGTATAGTGCGTTCACAGTAACCATATTCCAAGACGGTTTTCTGTTTTTGTCGCTATCATTTCACTGTTATGGTTCAAATCATTGATACATTTCACTGCCACGGTTCAAATCGTTCACTCCACTTATAAGGACCACAGCTATACTTTTTTCGAAGAAAAACAGACCCCGTAAGTGAAGCAAGCAAAGACGTAACTCGCAACATCAATATTAATATTTTAGTACGAACGTTAGAGGAACCAACCTTGCATTTCATTCCGATGCAAAACGCTTTTGCACGTGAGTAGTAGATACCTACAGGTAATTTTTAAGAAGTGGTGCCCCGATGGAACTGGCGTGCTTCCTAAGAGGTCGAAGGTACAAAAATTACCATTTTTGAAATCGGTTCATTCTTCATACTTTTTTCGCTGAAGTATATATTTTTAAGGTCAAGGAACACAACGCAATAAGTTTCGAGAATGTGTCATGCACCAGTGGCGTACCAGACGGTTGCGAAGGGGCCGAGGTGCGATTTTTCACAAAGTCTTATGGTAAACCGTGACTAAAACTTTTTTTGATATGTTTGGTATCATTTCTGACGAAATCGCACATTCTGATTCTAGAAATGAGTATGAAATTTTGATAAAGACGTGTTTAACCGGTTTTATCAGAAAAAAAACATGATTTTTTTACCCTCAAAATTGATGTTTTGTAATTCTAATTCCATCATTGTCCAATGTATTTATAACTATGATTTACTTGGACAGTTGCTTTGGGCTCTTTCACACACAAATATCTTTTGCTGAAACTTTTTCCCGTTTCCAGAAAGTCACGGAGTGATTTTATTTCTTGAGATGTTGCATGTTAAAGCTTGATGTGATGAAATGTTCTATTTCACAGAAAAAATAAGTCTTTGGCCAGAATGTAGCTTTGATTTGGTACTCTGTTACGATCGAATTTTACCTACGATTTGTATGCTTCATTTTGTGGTGTTGCTTTTCTTTCCTCTTTTTCCTTTTTATTCTTTAATTTCTGAATTTCATTGTAGCCGTGCTTAGAGTGTAGTTTTCCTATTTTATTCGATTCCAAAAAGAAATCGCTGCGATATTTTCTTATCAGCGCAAAAAGGCAGCTGAAGAACGACCGCAAGTTTTATTGCGTTTTTTTGTGGAGTTCAGATCGAGTTCGAGCGTAGAACAAATCGCTAGTTTCGTCGGTATTTCTGGTCAGGTGTTCTTGAAAATTATCCTTTGCGTGTTAAAAGGATCCAGGAATTACTGGGAATAAATCAAGAAGACCGTTTGGCAAAATTTTCAGTCCGCTGTTTTGAATTTGCTGGTTTTGTGGAAAGTGCCTTCCTCCGGGGATTAAGGATCAGATTTGACGAAACCTGCCTGCAAGAATTTGGCTTCATTTAAAACCTAGAGGCTTTTCTACGTGTCGATCTCGTTTTCACTATGACAAAAACCCTCTTGTGAAGGTAATGTGTGCAAATTATATTTCTCTGGAAGTTGCTGCAGTGAATTTTTTTGTTATTTTTAGAGTTTTCAAGACCTGGAGGCTTTCTTTCATCAAATATCTCGTTTACTTACCTGCGTCTTGATAAACCCCTGCGAGAGGTAATGGGAAATAGCTTCTCCTTTGGAGTTACTACAATTTTATTTATTTTTAGGGTTTTCTTTTTGGGTTTTGTCTTTGTGTTGTTTTGACAATCGTTGTGCTGCCGTCTGATTGGCTTCGTTGTGATTCCGGAGCTACCGGTGGAATTGTGTTGGATTTTAAACATCTGGGCACCTTCTTTTCTTTGGAACGGTCGGAGCTAAAGAGAACTGGACTGTGTACCTACCTCTGGCTTCGCCGCCGTCGCGTCGTCTGAGCATCGTCAAGCTAAGTTGCATGAAAGGTTTTTGAGCACTATTTAATAAAAATTGACTACCTACCTTTTTAATTAAGATATTATACATATATATTCATTTCGATTTGCTGCTAAATTCTTAGCGAGAGAGACAGAGATCTTATTAAGGTCTGGTCAGAGTGTTTAATTAACATAAGAGTGACTTTTGGGTACGGTTGATTATTTTTGTAAAGATTTTAATGATAATTGGTTGTTAATTTGCTAAAAGTCAAATCGAGAAATTACAGTTTTATATTAGATAAACTCAGCGTGGCACGTTAGGTTTATTTTTTGCACTTCTTGTCTAAGCTTATCTTTCTAAAAAGGGCAAGAACAAACACGGTAACTTGCTTGATTTTAAGCGTACATTTTAGTAAATAAAGTAGATAACCAATTGTCCTAAATTTTAAAATTTTGAATTTGACATATAATCACAGCTGTAACTACAGTTGAATTTCGACCTTTGACCTTGATACAATTTGTTTCATTTTAAATTTTCTGTCAATAGTAACTATTGTAATATATATATATTGAAGCGTTAATTTTTCTTATCTCTATTAGGTAGTTTTGCATAAATTAGTCTTTCAGTGCTTTGCTTAGTACTCTTTTACTCTTTTGAAGTAATTAACAATTGTTATAAATTTATTTCCGTGTAAATCATTTCACTTGTGTACATTTCTTTTTTTGGTGAAATAAACAAATCTAATTTTGGGGTAAAACTGTTTGCAAATTATTCCGGTCAGGCCAGAGAAGAGCAAATAAGAACTTTTGGTTAGTCAGTCTGTCAGCAGTTACTGAGATTAAAGTGAGTTAAGTCAGCGTAAGTATTTTTGGTTTATTTCGTGATTTTGGTGCTGAAACTTTGAACTGAGCTGCTTAACTTTTGTTTTTTTGTTTTTTTTTTGTTTTGTAAAAGTAATTCCATCTTTAAAAATCTGACTTACTGCAGAGTAAAATCACGTGGCGCCTATAAAAAGAATCTTAACCCAGCCCTTCTCCATTGCAGCTGGCCGGCCTCTGCAGTAACTTTAACTTTAGATTAAATTTTACAGAAAACTAATATTAGGGTCACAACTCTATTCATTGCAAGACATAAAAATAGTTTTCTCTATCAAACAAAATAAAAAAAAATGGAATCGGAGCCGAATTTTACTCATGACATCATTTCTTCCGACATTGCGGAATAAATTTCGTGAAAAAACGCGAAGTTTCGACCTACGAATTTGTCATTTTTTGGCTCCATTCCCATTGTGGTTGAAATCACCTATGATCACAATTTTGACATAGATTGTTTAATTGAACTATTTTATAGATGAATTTCATACACCAGAAGTTTCTATCGATGTTACAAAGTCACACCGTAGTTTTGTTCCAAAACGTGCATTATGAAGAAATTTAATTTCAAAAGCTCGCAATGTCTAGATAAAAATGTTGTCATGACTAGAATACGGCTCCGATTCTAGTTTTTTTTTTCTATTTTGTTTGATAAAGATAACTATTTTCATGCCTTGGAATGGATAAAGTGTCAACTCAAAGCTTTATTTTGATCATAGCCTAATTTTTTCTGTGTAATAACACGTTTCGTCACATCAAGCTTTGACATACAACATCACAAAAAATAAAATAACTCCGTGACTTTGTGAAAACAGAAAAAAGTTTCAGCAAATGATATTTGTATGTGAAATAGCCCAAACTAACTGACCAAGTCAAAATCATAGTTATAATAACATTGAATAATGGTAAAAGTAGAATTACAAAACATCAATTTAGAGGGTGAAAAAAATCATGCTTTCCTGATAAAACCGGTTTAAACTCGTCTCTATCAAAATTTCATACTTATTTTTGGAGTCAGAATGTGCGATTTTGTCAGAAATGATACCAAACATGTCAAAAAAAGTGTTAGTTACGGTTTACCATCAGACTTGTGAAAAATCGCACCTCGGCCCCTTCGCAGCCGTCTGGTACGCCACTGGTGCATGACACTCTCTCTTAACTTATTGCGTTGTGTTCCTCGACCTTGACAGTGAAATGTATTAACGGTTTGAACCATAACAGAGAAATGACAGCTACAAAAACAGAAAATCGTCTTGGAATATGGTTACTGAAGCGGTGGTCAGCCAATGGTGAAAAAGCCAACAAGGATATTTTTGGGACTTTGGATATGCTGTAGAGAAATAAAATTCTGTGTCGATATCAGTCATAAAATTTCATGATTCAATTTTTCTGTGGTTTGGGCAATATTTTTGCTATGTTTGGCGCGCTAATAGGTTCCTAGGGATTTTTGCTCAATGAGATGTCTGCTGTCGAGTCTGCTGTCATTGTCTTCTATTATAATCCATCTGGAAACATCCATAATTTATATCAGATTTCGAAGATGGTTCCGGGTATTCAGCTATTTCACGTCATAACGGTTCTCAAGGCGGACCACCAACAACTCCTCTTCTACATTTCCCTTCTCCATTAACTGTGCATTTCAAGCGGTTTTTAGCGTGCTAATTTCAACGTAGAAGCGGTAGGTAGGTCTCACTTGGTAACCCAATTAAAACTTCAAACGATAATTTGCAGGGTCCTAGTTATGGTTAACATGTTATAAAGTTTGTAGTCGTCCTCGTTTACAAACCTTGTTTCCGTAAAAACAATTAAACATATGCATGCACCCCAGCTCTTCACCATAACAAACATAGTTCATCAACTGAATACATGAATAAACAGGTTGCACGTTAATGTTGCGTCAACATGTTATTTAACAAGGTGGAATTTGCGCACCAGTTATATTCATCATCGCAAACGCAAAGTGCATCATCGCATGGAAGTTGCCAGGAATTGCATGACGTCCTCGAGTGTATCGGCATGAAGTATGAAGTTGCGGATTGTTACACGGTTTCACTTGAAAAAGCATGATAACATTGGTGTTGGGCGAAAATAAATTTCCATTGACATCGCCCTGTATTCGCGCCGCCCCAGCACGTTGTGCCCAGTGTAGTACTACTAGTGTGCTCCCGTTGTGCGGGGAGGAAGTCGTGCTGGCGCGCGTTACGAGCCACCCCATCAAGCTTTTATAACTCTGGGTGGTCTTTTATTTTTATTTCCAGGTCGGAGCGCCCGCCCCAGGAGGCCAATACGCACATTACAAGGAGGACCTCTACCTGTACGGCCAAAGGGCGTTCGGAATGCCGCCCGATCGACACTATCGCATGCTGCACCTCGCCGGGGAAGAGAAGCCACCCATCGTCGTCCTGAGCGTCGTCGTCATCGAAGCGGAAGGACTCGAAGCGAAGGACGCCAACGGTAAGTGTTGATGACGTCTTTTTTCCAAGCTTCCTGTTCTGGGTATAACTATGCGCTTTCCAAGAGATAATAAGTCGGGTAATGATAAACTCACTGGGGCCCAGTCGCTCACTTCGAGTTCAACTTTAAACCCGACTTGTACTGTGGAAATAACTGTTGCACAATTAAAACTATGCCACCAAACCAAGTTTAAAGTTGAACTCGAAGTGATGAACTGGGTCTAAATGACATAGAATTACCTATAGAACTTCTACAATGGGCTCTTGTACAAAATTACAAAATACGATTTTATTGGCGGAGGTCGATGGCTGACTGGATAAAATTAACTCGAAAATTAACCACTTATCCAGTTGAAAAAGTATTTGGAAAATCTTCGACGCCGATAGAGGGAATAGAAATTTAACAGTTCATCAGTTCAAATCGAGTGTACAAACGCGTCAAAATTAGTACCGGGTTGCGTCAGCGAACAGTCAACGTGTGCCAATGAACTTCAATATTTCCTGTTTGGTGTTGGTGAAACGGTGGCTGCTGCCCGAGATAAATGTAAATAATCGGGTTCAAGATAAAGCCTCAGAGATCCCAGAAGTTGTGGCGTGGACGTGGTCTATAATTTCTGTTAGAGAAACGCCGATTGTTTGCAGACTTGTGTCAGGTTCCCGCTGGTGTAAACCTGACGCGGGCAACAGGAATCACTTTGCCCAAGTTTTAAAAAGAGCACCAGCTCAAATATTCGGTATTTCACCTAGATACTGTGGCATTCCGACTTCACAAGAAGAATGAAACGAGCTAGGAGTCTAGTTATTTAAATTCATGAAATGCAGATGCAAATTTTGTTAGAACTCAAGCTTCTACTTTCAAGAACCAGGTCTTTGTATACACTGAAGCAGCCAGACCCGGACGCATATTCATAAACAGCAGACGGATCAGCCGTTCGGCCCATTTCGTGCTGGAAAGCTCGTATTTTGCCATGGTTACGACCATGGAGGCTACTTCTAACCTCCATGGATACGACAACGACCAGGTAACCAACAAACGTCAGGGAAAATAATGATTTTGACATAAAGTTAGGGCTGTTCTAAAATTCTTTGATAGAATCCCTTCTATCGTAATTCGTCTAAATTTTCAACCCCCAATTTGTATTTCTAAGTAAGTATCTATTACAATAATAGAAAGTGGGTAGTGTGAGAACTCTTGACTCATTTGGAGCTCCCAATAATGATTTGTAATAAAACAATAAATTGAAGGAGACCACAACACAAAAATCGAGTCTATATTTTATTTGACTAACTCATGAAGAAGGTAGTTTAAGAGTATACGGAACAAATCTAAGTTTTCTAGACGAGTCCGATCAGCCGATAAAAAGTTTCAAAACATATTATCGTGACGTCACTTGGGAAGATGTTTTCACCTAGATTTTCACCTTCGATTTCCACCTATCACGTTCCCATGGTCTTGTTATTGCTATTGCCAATTTGACAAACGTCATTGTCTTCAAACAATCAGTTATAATTATGGCAGGCTTGAAATTGTCATCGTCTCATCGGCAACGGAATCAGGTACAGGTATGCCCGTGAGTAGCTATAGGTAGCCCGTGAAAATTTGCCCCTCTGACGTAATTGTCGTTCTTAATTATAACCGCAGCGCCCGCCACGAGATATGTAAATTTACAATACCCTGTGCAATCGTTCTAGTTTTTTCAACTCTTCAATCTGAGACCAACTCGTATTTTGTGTTGTGGTCTCCTTTAAATAGACTATTATGTTTATTGTAAAATACAGAAGAATGCTGGTGAGGTGAGAAAATGTGAGGGCTCTCAATATTGGTGTTATGAAAACACAGGAGGCAAGGTCCTAAGGTATGGGGGCTGTTTGAGTCAAGCAAAATGGGATCTGGGATAAGAAGGCAACAAGCGAGATCTCCAGTAGGTATGTGGAGCTTGCCTAAGGCAAACAAAACTGGGACCTAAGCTTGGGGGTGAAACCAAGGAGCGGAATGTACAGAGCAAATAATGAAACATGCCAAGACTTCTAACAACATAATTAGGCACAATGGGGGCAAAAGGGCTCTAGATACGACAAGAAGGCAAAATGGGGCCTACACTGGAAATCATAAAAAGCACAGGGAAGCTTATCAGAGCTCCAAACGACAGATGAGGACAAGAAGGGGACTGATGGGGCTCCAAAAATCACATGAAGTCACAAGGTTGCTCATTAAATTGCCCACCGCGGTTGCTTACTAAAGATTTGGAAGCGTCAAGAAAATGCGAGGGGGTTCATTCGAACTTCAAAAGACATTTGCGAGACAATGAGGCTCAGCAATTCAGCATAGCTTGTATAACTAACAACGGAATCAGGCATGGAGACCAATGGGGTTCTAGATAACAGAAGAAGGCAAAATAGTGCTTACTGGAAATCTGCAAGCCATTAGAAAGCATGAAAAAGCTCATTAGAGTTCCAAACGCTAGGGGAAGACACAAGGGTCCCAATAGTGCTCCGAATGAATAAGGCACAAGGTTAAGGTTGCTTATTAAATCGCCCAACGGGGTTGCTTACTAAAGATTTGGAAGCTCTGGGGAAAATGCAAGGGGGCTCAACAGAACTCCAATAGACATTTACAAGATAAAAGGGCTCAGTAGGGCTTCTACCAACCGAATAAGGCACAAGGGGGCCATTGAGGCCCAAAATAACACAAGACAAAATGGGGCCTACTGGAATTCTGAAAGCCATAACAGAGCATGGGAGCTCATCAGAGCTCCAATAAACGACAGATGAGGACACAAGGAAGCCCGATAGGGCTCGAAATATTGCATAAAAGCACAAGGATACTCAATAAATTACCCACAGGGTTGCTTACTACAATTCGGGAAGCCACAGAAAAATTCAAAAAGCTCAGTATGGCTTCAAAAAACATTTACGAAACAAGGGGGCCCAGCAAGGCTTTGACAACGCAGTAAAGCACAAGGGAGCACAGTGGGGTTCTCGATAACACAAAAAGGTGAAATGGGGCCTATTGAGATCTTGTGAGCGTTAAAAACCATAAGGGCTTATCAGAGCTCCAATCGACAGTAGACAGAAAGGGGGCCCTCTGGGGCTCGGACTAAAACGTGAAGGCGAATGACTACTTACTTTAGCTCTGAAAGCCCCGGAAACAATGCAAAGAAGTTCAGCAGGGCTTCAAAAGACTCTTACGAAGCAAAGAGGCCATTAGGGCTTCCTTTTTAACGCAATAAGGCACAAGGAGAGCACTGAGGCTCAGGATAACACAAGATTACGGCAAAATAAGGCCTACTTCAATCCTAAAAGCCATAAAAAACATAAGGGAGCTTATTAGAGTTCCAAATGACAGATGAGAACATAAGGGAGCCTGCTAGTGCTCCGAATAACAGATGAAGGCACCACAGGTTGCCTACTACAGTTCTCGAAGCCACGAAAAAATGGGAGGGGGCTTTGCAGGACTTCTAAAAACAATAACAAAACAAAAAGGCCCAGTATGACTTCTGACAACGCAATAAGGCACCAATTGGACGGGGGCCAATGGGACTCTTGATAATATAAGAGGGCAAAATGTGTCAAAATTCTGGAAGAAGGGAAAAATATAAGAGGGCACCTTACAGCTCCAAACAAAAACTAGAAGGGGGCTTACTAGATCTCCGAAATTCACAAAACGATACATACAATGGTGCCCATCAGGGCTCTAAATTATACAAGAAAGCACAAGAAGACTCACTGGAGCTCTAAAAGCAACAAGAAAGCACAATAGGGGCAATTAAAGTTTTGGCAAAAGGCAAAAAAAATTTGTCCGCGCGACGAATTGTCCGTGCGACTAAATTTTTGGGTCCTATGTGGGTCACGCTTCTACGTGGACTGGTTTATGCAGATGACGTAATAGACACTGTCGAAGATGGTCAGCATCGAACAGAGTCTATCACTACACTGCACGGTGATCACAGCTGAGTAGATAATATTGATGTCTCAGCCAGAGCCTATAACCAAACAGACAAATGAGTAATAAGTTTGAAATAGGATTGAGTCGAGGTACCACCAGCAAGTTCAAAAGAATAGAACAGTAGAGTGGCCTCAGATTGTCTGACTCATCAAGGATTGGATTCGCCAAAAATTGGTTCTCGCCTGAAGAATCTACAACAAAGCATTCATGGCTACGTAAATCTCATCAATTTCACAAGAAGTGATTGTAAGGACCTCTTCAAATGATCGGAGGGTAGCCAGTTGTTGTCGATGAATTTGGTCTTCAACAATTCAAACGGCACCTGAGACTGCCCAATCTACCGAAGGTTCAGGAGACATCTGCTATGGGGACTATGATGAAGATTTAGATGGTACAAAATAGGTATTGAAGAAACCTTACCAGATTCATCTACAGGGGCATTTCTGAACGAACCGAAATCTCGCGTCAAAGTTTTTTTTTGACTATTGTTTTTCTGACGTTTCTAACTTACCTGGTACAATTATCCGCACACTGCGATAATCAGTATGATCGGTCCTTTCGCGAACGCACGAAGCGTGCTGAACGGCTAACCCGTCTGCTATATAAAAATATGCGACCCGCATATCTGGTAGTCATAAAATGGGTCGCAACCCGGGAGTGCGAGGCCGGTGCCTGCAGAAGGTGGAAGAGACATATTCCTGGAGTGAGAAGAAAGAAACACATAAAGAGAGAGAAAACCCAGATCTTCCGAAGTGAGATCCAAGACGCGGGACAGTGGGGTTGGAATAGTGAAATGGACTAGTCTAGAATTGGAAGATTGTATATTAACTTGATCAAGCTATCAGCGCCGACCTTTGTTCAGAGTAATTCAAATATCTAAAAGTGATTTATTCAGTGGCACAGTTAGTAAGTATTTTGTTGAGGGATCTAGGAGTCACTTTCCAACTGGCTTCAAAGGGTTGAAATCTTGTGTAGTGAGTTGAGTGCCCAGAGGTAGGCGTTAGGTCGATACAACCCTCTCAACAACAGGTGAGTGCACGCCATATTATTGGACTGATAGGTGTATGTTTGAGTGAGTTACGCGTTTCGAAAAACATAGTAATTGAATTGGCAACTAAGACCATGTGAAGGGTGAAGACATTTGCTCTGGCCAGTGGGATTCCACCTGAGATTAGTAATTGATTATTATGAATTCCTTGTTGTCTACCTGTATGGTTTGGTGTGTGTAGAACAACTGCTTTAAAGGAAATTCGATGACTGAAAGAGGTAATAGAAAAACTGGCCAAATTATGAATCCCGTTCAAAGAAAGTTTGGAAGTTTGTGGCGCAGTTAAACCTAGATTGGTATAGAACTGACAGGCGCCAAAAGAGCTGACCAGGACGAAGCGCAGCGGAATTCCTCACTGAATCACTCCATTGTTTTTAGGCTATAAAGATGGGCTCACCTGCAAAAACTGGTAAGGGTTGGTTGCGATCCGCCACAAGGCCGCCAACTAAAGTTTGAGCTCCATTCTTGAAAGAATGCTTATTCATAGAGATTCCGCGCGAACGAAAGCGAAGGGTTGTGAAAAATACATGTTCGATTCAAAAAGTGGTGGCGCGCTTGCGAAGAACCGGGGAATGCTACAAACAATGGATCTTATGGTGATAAAACTGATAAAGCACTAGCGTACATCATAAATTGTGCCCCCCACCTCCAAATATCTGTTTGCAATTTGTCACAATTGTCATATGGATGATGACGCCATCAGCTACCCTTTTGGGTCAGGTTGTATGCCAAGGTACATGGAGCACTGGAGTTGCATTTTGATGAGTGCTCTTTCTGGTCTGATTCGATCATTGTTTTGGCTTGGTTTCAAATCGACCCCAACAAGTCAGGAACCGTTGTCGCAAACAGGGTTTCTGAGATTACAAAAATGACAGAATCACATTCTTGGCATCATGTGTCTATAGATGAAAAATCCGGCTGCTTTATTGACTAGAGGTTACAGTCCGTCACATATTGCTCACGTTAAGCTGTGGTTGTCCGGCCCTAGTTGGCTTTCGGACGCTAACCCATTTCCAACTTGTTCAATCGCGAAGTTCGAAGATCTTTCTGAGCTGAGGAAGACGGTGGAATGTTTCGTTGGAAGGGCAGTCGTCGGGCGTGATCTGTCGTTTTGTGAAGCATTTTCATGTTGGGATCGGTTACGCAGAGTGGTTACCTACCTGCTGCAATTCAGGTTGAATTGTTTTCATCGGGATGAGCGTAAATACGGCCCTCTTATCACGCTTGACTTACATGGAGCGGAGTTGTGTTTGGTCAAAGTGGCTCAGATCCAGTCATTTTCAGTGAAAATTCATGACTTAGACGAAAGGGGGTATGGTTGATCGGAGGAGCAGATTTTTGAGGTTGCATCCATCCATCCATCCATATTGATGGAACAATTCGTGTGGGTGGTAGACTGGGCAACTCTGAATGTTCTTTCGGTAAGAGGCATCCAATGGTGCTATCATCGTCAGACTATCTAACCGAATTACTTTTCCGGTCGAAACACGTGAGATTATTGCATGCTGGGTCTCAATTGTTGTTAGCGACAATCAGACGGACATATTGGCCACTCTCCGGTAGTGGGCTAGCGAGAAAAACGCTGAGAAGTTGCACAAGATGCATTAGGGCAAGGCCAAAGCCGTTGATTGATGCCACTGATGGGTAATTTACCCGTGGAACAAATAGTTCCGTCTCCGTCATTCTGTCAGACGGGTGTCGATTACGCGGGCCTACTTTGGTGTGCAAAAAGAAGGGGACGCGGTAGCAAACTGCCAAAATGCTATGTTTTTGTATACAGGGTGATTCATGAGTGACCTTACATAGGCTAATGGGAGATAGAGGACTTCGAGGCAAGTCAGGATCCACTGAAGAAGTTTTGTTTTCTCCATTGGTTACGAAGATACAGGGTGTTTTGTGTGTTTCGTATGAAACTTTGATAAGCGATATTTCTGAAACAGCTAGAGATATTTTCTTGAAATTTGCCAGTAATATTTCTCCATTGGAACTTACCTTGAAGCCATACTGGGTAAGTCAAAATCCAGGACGGGGATTGAAAAAATGTGCCCTTTTTTATTTGATCAAAAAGTATACTTTCTGACCGCTTCTCTAAAAACCTGCTATCGGATTCAAAAAGCTAAGGAAAAATGCTTCAAGAATCACTCTTAAATTCAGATGGCACACCTAAACCGTTTCGACATAAAAATTGAAAGTGAAATTTATGGGTAAGTTCCCATTTTGAATCAGACATAATCGACTCATTGCTTGATTGAATTCATTCAAATAATTTTTAAGCTTGTCTCTGTAGAATAGAAGGGCTTGGTAGAAAGAAAAGTTCCATAGCCGAAGATTTTTTTTTACGACAAAATCGAGTCCAATTTTGGTTCCATCTCGATTTTGTCATAAAAAAAAAATAGTCGGCTCTGGAATTTTTCTTTCAACCAAGCTCTTCCATTCAACAGAGACAAGCCCAAAAATGAATTTTGATGAATTCAATCAAACAATGAGCCGATTATGTCCGGTCGAAAATGGGAGCTCACCCACAAATTTCACATTTGTGGCTAACAATATATTGATATAGGTGGGTGCTCCGTCGCCGCTTCCGGTGCCGTCCTGGGTTCGTTTTGATCTGGTGGGAAATTTGGTTATTTTCTTTGCTCTGCTGCGGTATTTCTCTGTGGGTTCTCGTCTGTGAGCTGCTGCTGCTAATGTTACAGATTATTGTCTTCCGGCTGGGTGGAAGAGCAGTCTTTGGACTGAACCCAGCCTTTTGTTTTTTGGCTTATGTAGTTACTATTTATTTTAGAAGGGGTACTTCTATGAATTTCTATTTATTTATGTATTTATTTGTTTTAATCATTACTATACCTACTGTACATTGTCAAGAAACAATAAAAGCGTTTATTATTATTATTATTATTATTATTATTATTATTTGATTTTATTGTCGAAACTTTTATTTTATTTGAAAAATTGTCGAAAAACAAAAAATTATTTGTTTAGGTGTGCCATCTGAATTGAAGAGTGATTCTTGAAGCATTTTTCCTCAGCTTTTTGAATCCGATAGCAGTTTTTTAGAAAAGCGGTCAAAAAATGTACTTTTTGATGAAACAAAAAAGGGGCACCTTTTTTCTAGCCCGGCCCTGGATTTTGACTTACCCGGTATGGCTTCAGGATGAGTTCCAACAGAGAAATATTACTGGTGAATTTCAACAAAATACCTCTGGCCGTTTCAGAAATATCGCTTATCAAAGTTTCATACTAAACACACAAAACACCCTGTATCTTCGTGACCATTGGAGAAAATAAAATTTCTTCAATGGATCCTGACTCGCCTCGAAGTCCTCTATCTCCCATTAGCCTATGTAAGGTCACTCATGAATCACCCTGTATGTGTGCTTTTGGACAAAATGCATTCACTTGGAAATGGTTCCCGACCTCTCAACAGAGGCCTTTTTGATGTCAATGCGGAGGTTTATTGCCCGCCGAGGGAAACCTCAGGTTATGTTTTCGGATAATGGGACTAATTTCGTGGGTGGTAATAATGAGTTGAGGGAGTTGGGTCGGCTCTTGTTGAGTAATTCTGATTCTCTGTCCAAGCTCCTAGCTCAGACATTCTCCTCACTTTGGGGCGTTATGGAAGGCGGCGGTTAAATCTATAATATAATCTGAAGCGAGTCACGGGTAATGCTCACTTCATTTCACCAAGGAGTTGACGACCTTATTAGCACAAATTGAAGCTATACTCAACTCTTGTCCCTTATCCCCTTTGAGTTTGGATCCAAGTGACCTGACCCCGCTTACGCCGGCTCATTTTCTCATCGGACGTCCACTGGTTTCATTGCCCGATGAAGATCTACATGATGCCAAGGAGGGTCGCCTTACAAGGTTTTAGCGAGTCCAACATGTTCTACAGCGTTTCTGACGGAGGTGGAGTCTCGAGTATCCTGCTGAGAGGCAGGGAAGAGCGAAATGGAACAAGCCTGGAGCAGCCATGGGTGATCTAATCATTGTCAAGGAAGACAACTTGCCACCGCTTGAATGGAAAATGAGTCTAGTGTCCCAGCTTCACCCCGGAAAGGATGGGACTGTTCAAGTGGTTTGAGTTCGAACCACTCCGGAATCACCAAACGATCTGTTACCAAGATTTGCCCGTTGCTGAGTTCAGAACAAACGTGATGTGCTTATGCGGGAGTTCAATGGTCATTCAACTCGTTGCCCGTTGAGTGATTCTAATCTGAACCATTTTTTCAAAAGACTAATACTTTGTTTTTTTTGTTGTTGTTGGATATGATTTCTCAGAGTTGTATTTTTTTATCAGTATTATTGTCACTGTACGCAGAGGCTCAGACCTTGCACTCTTGCACATCATGGTGCATCCAAACGTCACGCGCATGTCACGAACTTTTAAAGTGCTTTCAGCGAGCCTTTCATATAGATACCTTCTGCATTAAAGCTAACAATAATAACTGTTGATCCTACGTAAGTGGGTATTGGTACTGTACTGATATAGCAACAGGTGAAGCATATTATCCAAAGCATCGTTCTCGAAACTTCAAAACTGCATAAAAACCCTGGATTTATCCTGCAACTCGAATATCGCAGCAAAATGGCTAAATCCTCAGGAAATGGAATAATATCGGTGCTCGCTGAGTTGCTCGCGCAATCCAGACACTAAATAAAAATTTAAATCGCGCGAAGAACTCCGTGTCTGCACCGACCTATACACTATCCTGCACCCCATCGGGGGGCGCGAGCGGGTTTCATGAATAATTTGCTCAAATTTATGCGGGTCATTTAATCTGTCCCCTGATAAATCCCAACGGGCCAGTCTGCCTCTTGCAGTCTGCCACTAAACTTCTGCTCCCGCCTTCCAACAACCAATTTCTGCGGCCGAGGCCAATTACAATTTTTCGGGAGATAGAGAGCAGAGCAAGGCCTAAAGGACGACCGGCGGGGTCGGACGCACGCGAAAGAAATTGTAATAAATGGAAAACTCGCGAAACTTCTCTTTTTTCTAGTGGCTCTATAAAGATGGACTTCTGTAAGAACAAAAGTTTATCCGACGCGGTACCTCTAGACCCATAAGAGGTGAAAACACAAGAAAAAACATGCGGTCTGGCTTAGCTCTCGTGGCCGATATTCAAACTCAGAGCGAAGATATAAAGCCGAAAACTTTCCAGCATGAGGTTTTTGCATAGGAATTTTTAATAAAAGTGAACGCTGTAATTAAGATAACAAGCATCTGACCTATTAAAACAGAATTCATGTTATGAAACTTGATCGCGTGTAATTATCATTAAGTAAAAGAAATGTTAGGTATACTTTCAGAAGGCGTCAAAAGAAAATCGCAAAATTAGACATCGGTTCTTGGAAAAGCAAGCAGCAAGGCATGGACCGAGGTCGGAGAGGGATTTGGATTTGAATGTGTTCAAGCGAACTTGAAAGGAAAAGAAAGCAATTTTTGTTCAAAAATAAACTCACGCAAGACCTCCGGTGATCTAGTTCTCTAGTGTATATCGAATCCGCTTTTCATCCGGAGGATGGGCGGGTTCAAACCCCGCGCAGATCGTCATCAATGTTCGTGGTGCCTGGAGATTTGTTCTATTGAATATTGCGTGGCCGATGGATAATGAGCTCGGCCTCAAGGGGACGGTACTGAAAAAAAGAAATAACACGTTTCAGGGATTTGTACGGCATTACACAAAAAAAACCTAATTTAAACAGTGAGTGGAGAGGTATCAAACAATTTGCGAGTTTGAGGCGAGAATTGGGAGACCAAGCGGCGGGATCTAAATGGAAGACCAAACTAAATCAAGACCGGGGGTAAATATCGTGTCCGAAGAGCTTCGATAATGTAGTCCGCTGTGCTTCCACCACCCTGCTGATGTTTAATGAGAAAGGATTAACCACTTCAAATCTTGACGGGAATCTGCAAACACTCTTTGCCAAAGCAAACTGGAACTTGTACTGTAGCATGTACCTATCTACCTAGTCTGAGAGTAAACACAACTTCTGGCACCTGTGTGTGTGTTAGGAACGAAATCGCGTGGAAACTTTAGCAAAGAAAAGCTTTAGAAACAGCAGCAAAGCGAAAATATTTAAAGACAAGAAGAGTCTCAAACACGTAGAGGGTATCTGACCTGCGAACGCAGAGGGAAGGATTCTCCAGCACTTCGATAAACATCAGGAGACTTGCGATGCAATATTAAGGCGACGGTATAGGTTGGTATAGGTGGAGAAGGATGCACCCCCTTCTGGCTCGTACATCATCGTTTTGTCTGACGCATATTGCGATGAAACATCACGAGGACACACGATAAATCAGCCGGATTTTGATGCAAAAATAAATTTTACTGAGCTGAATGGGCCGCGCTCTCGAGAACATTTGTACGGGCTTAACGTTGCAGAGTGTATAATAAGGTGGGCCGATCTTATAGGTGATTTTTTTTTTATGTTTGAATCTGAAAACGTAATAGGGCTGAAAAGATGCGTACTGTGATGAGGAAGATTATGGCTGTTTTCTTCTCTTTCTCAAATAAAGTTTTGTGCCCTCTACAAGAACTTGAAGTTTTGAATTTTTCAAAAAAAAATCCAAAATAGTGGAAAGTAAATTGATAAAACGAGCTATCGGAACAGCTATTGAACTGAATCGTGGCATAATTTGACGTGCTCCATCTGGACACGGATAAAATCATCTAATGCTTTTTGGTCAATGACTGAGCTGGGTGCTTTGGTGGTGAGCTTTACACATCGTTCTACAGATTGTATGGCATGGAAAATTTGGAAAATCCAGTACCGGAGTGTCATCATTTTTTATAAGCTTTTTATCATAAATTTTGGCCAAAACAGGAGGTGGAGTAACCTTAATCTCCGTCCAGCGTATTAATTCCATATGGTTCGTGGCGTCGCAAAGTTCATTTTAGGAATATTAAATTCTAGAACTGGCTCTGCTCTCGAGCTTTCAGAATCCTCCGCAATCCCAGTTCTTGTATTACTTCTCGGTCATCAGACAACATACACCCACTCAAACTCAAAAGTATATTCTCAGGGCAATAAACGTATCAATTACGTTCTTCCAATCGTCATCCAAATAGCACGAAAGTTGTATTGATTTGAACACGGCACGAGTCTTATCTCGTATCGGCATATAAATTTTTATCACAAAGTTCACTAGAATTTTCAGATTTTCTGTCGGATTTCGGCGACTCCTGTGTAAGCGGAGCAGCCGATTTGCTTTTGTAAAACATCTGTCATGCGACAGCTTCCCTGGTTGTGAATAGGCCATATTAGCTGGGCAGTAGACAGAGAAAACCACTTGGCAAATTTCGTAGAAATAACTTTGGTCTGTGCCGAAGTCACTCACATAATTTTTTTGTAGGGATCCAACAGTGGGGAGAAATTTCGCCAATGGCCGTTTTTTTGCATTCCTCGATCAGCTTTCGAATGGGGCTTGAGTGTCGGTTTGGATCTGTTGTCCTTCCGTCCAGTTGTTCGATTAAATGCCGCAAAGTGAACTCATTTGCATGTAACAATAAACAGATGAACCAGCGAACTGGTCGTTTCTTCCGTAATTCCAATTCCAAATAATATTCAGTGGCTCCATTTTGACATCCGGTGTTGAAAACAGTGCCATCACTATACCAACAGCAAAGAGTTCATCAATGGTAACGTCATTCTTCACACAAATGATCCAAAGGCTGGTTGCTATGGTTTTTCCAGAACCAGAAGCTAATGGAACATCTATAAGAAAATCTAGGCCTCGATCTAGGCTCTTTCATGAAAGATACATGATCTTCGGTAATAATCCTACGACAGTACCTTCGTGTGCCAGTTGATTCTAGTTGATGGGAGCTTTGGGTTTTTTCTCGAGCTCTTCGGACCTTGTTTTTGTCAATTACATTTGTGTTGTCTAGTTTTGTAATCATCCTAACGTCTTGCAAAACAGTTGACTCAATTGCTGCAGCAAATCTCTCTGATATCCGAAACTAATAGCAAACTCCTGCTAAGCTGCGAGTCTTAGCAGATTTTGAGACATCAATGGAGGTGAAGAAATAAACAAGCGAATATGCCTCATGGGCATGAGGCTCAGTAGCGCACTTCCTTTTTGAAGGATTTGTGAGCTCAAGATTTTAATTGGATTTTACCGTTATTTGGATAAGAATTGGTTCCAAGTTTCATGAAAATCGTTTCACTAATAATTTATTATTATTATTATTATTATTATTATTATTGAGATTCCCACTCAACAGGTAGATACCCATTAACAGAGTGAGGCGCACATCAAGCTAAGAGAGAATAGGAAAAAAAAAAAGACAACAAGAAAAGAACCGCGATCACTCAACACCGCCAGAAGCAGATCCGTCAAAGCAAGACCTGATCTGGCCAACAGAACAACAGAATATGTCAATTCGATCCTGGACACTCATATAATTAGAGCACATTTGATATATGGGAGAGGCCTTAAGAACATTAGTATTAGTAGTAGGGAGGTAAAACGTCTCGGTGCATCTTGAATTTACGCGTGGAACCCTGAACATCAATTTCTGCACCAAATTCTTGGAGTCGAGTAAACCATTGACAAGTTTAAAAAGAAAAACAATGGAATGCGAACATCGTCTTGACTGTAGGCTGACGAACTGCGACCGTGCCAGCAACATGTCCTGGGGACATCCCCTAGGAGGATAAGTACCCCAAGTTCTGAAATGCAAAAACTTCAAGAATCGACGCTGAACTCTCTCGATAGCGGAAACGTGCACCGAATATAAAGGACTCCAAATGATAGAGGCATACTCAAGACGAGGCCTAACAAATGTCGAGTAAAGGAGACAGGCAGTCTGAAGATTCGCAAAGAGCCTGACATTTCTCAAGACAAAACCCAAACTCCTGAAGGCAGCAGCAGTCACATCAGAAATGTGTGGAACAAAAGTAAGCTGGGAATCGAAGCGAACCCCCAGGTCACGCACATCATTCGCCCTTGGCACCAAAACATCACCAATAGCGTAGTCAAACTGTAATTCATTTCTAGCTCTACAATACGAAACAATCGAGCATTTACTGGGAATAAGTGGTAGGTGATTCGTCTGACACCATCTCCTAACCCTGTCCAAATCAGCTTGAAGTCTCTCACAGTCAGCCACAGCACCTATTTCACTATACAACTTTAGGTCATCAGCGTACATCAGAAATCCAGCCTCAACACAGTCACTGATATCATCAACATATATGTCAAAAAACAATGGTCCAAGCTTATTTCCCTGTGGCACACCAGAAGTCTGAGCAAACATCCGAGAACGAAAACCATTGCACTGCACATACTGGAACCTACCTGTCAAGAACGACTGTATCAGTGCCAGGAACTTAGGAGACAGACCGTACCAAGCCAGTTTCGTCATCAGTATGGAATGATCTATTCTATCAAATGCCTTGGAAAAATCGGTGTAGACAACATCCACCTGCGCTCTCCTATCCAACCTCTCAGACAAGAACTGGGTGATCTCCATAAGGTTAGTTACGGTGGACCGTCATGGTATGAAACCATGTTGCCTGTCAGACAGCATAGGACCTACATGACATAAAATCTTACGGTGCATAAGGATCTCAAACACCTTACTGAAATTACTGAATTACTGAATAATTTATTCCAATATGGCGGCGGAATGTTAAAATTTAGCTGGAAAATAAGAATGATCATATGAAACAAGGGTAAGTTCCGAGCTCCATGAAAATCGTTCCACTAATAAGAAATTTCAATATGGCGGCCAAGATGGCGGCAGAGCATCATTTGTCCAAAATCGGATGTATTTTGATGAAGTTCACATCGCCTGCGGATTTCACTCAGATCTGACCACTTTTAGAGAAATTCAAAATGGCGGACCAAAGAAGGCGGCCAAGTGACAAAAATCATTGGTCAAATTCATATGGTGGACACGTACGCGTTTGATTGGCATTCGCACCACATCGATATCTCTTTTCGTTGAGGCATAATTCTCCTAGCTCTATCACTTCGAAACATGTTCAATAGTGAGAATACAAGATGGCGGCGGGGCATCAATAGTCAAAAATTGGATAGATCTTGATGTGGTTTACATTGCCTGCAAATTTTTATGGTCATTTTCCTGTATAGTCGTGGACTTGGTCGTGGATCTTCTAAAATTTTGTTTTCTATACACTCATTTTGAATTTGAAAAATTTCATTTTTGCAAGTTCAACAAGTCTCAGATAAATATCTTAGCACGGTAACAGAAACCGGAGAACAGTAAAATATCGATGTACGTTGTACAAAAAATTATTAATAATAATTTAAACTTAATCATATTTTAAACATGCAGAATGTATCAGTGCAATACGCATATAATCAATTTCACGCCTTTCTGCATTAGAGCAAGCTATGGAAAAATTGTGTTGTGTTGGTACGAATGATACGATGACAAGGGGATGCCAGCCTTGGAGCAGCCCAGAATGAGGGATGTCACTCATTTTTTTTTGTTACATTTATATCTCCTCAGATTTGGCAGAAACTCACGCCACAAGAATCTATCTGTTTCTCTTTCGCTCTGCAGCTAATCCGCAGTCTGTTTCAGCCATTTTTTATGCTAGGAACAGCTTGCATATTCTCGAAAATTTCCACTTTCGCGTACATGACTCCCCGAGACGGTGACAATGTCACTTTGAAAATTGCACATGAAGACAGCTAGCTGCCAACAAGTCGTCAACGTCCCATTTGTAACAACGCAACCCATTTTTTCCATAGCTTGCTCTAATGCAGAAAGCCGTGAAATTGATGATAGTTCCGTTCGAAACGGGACGTATGGTCACATTAGGTATGTACTAACGAGCGATCAAATACTCGATTGTTCAAGTTTGATAAGAGTTTTTGATCGCTCTGTAGAAAAAAGTCGGCTAGGAAACATCTAGGTAGTTGATGAAGATAAAAATACGGGAAAGGAAGATGGTGGAAACATTCATTTATAAACATTGTTAGGCCTGTTACGGCGATCAGCAATCCAAGTTAGGTACAGTTCCATCATTAGAACCACCACGCAGTTATTCAGCTGGCTTGAACAACTACAGAAATCCCGCAGGGACAATGCGAATTCAATATTTCCTGGCGTGATTTTGATACCTTATTTTTTTTGGAAACTGATACTTTCGTTATATGGAAAATGACTGGACATCTAATCCCGAACAGTATATTGTTGTGATGACTGCTCCGAGAAAGTCGGCAAAAAACCGACGAGGGGAAAATGAAACGGAAAGAAAACCCCCGCGTCTCGAAAATTATTATCCTCGCCGAAAGGAATGATTATTATTATTATTATCATTGCGTATAGGGGCTGTCGGCGACAATCCTGCCATTCCTACCCCCACAGTATATGGACGGTACCTGCTCTGCAAAAAAGCAGCTTATCTGAAGCAGAGGGTTTTTCCAGCTTTATCCATACTTACACTTTTATGTTTTCGCGTTTTAATACCGAATGGGAATGTATGTACATTTTTCTGAAATATCATGAAAAATGCACAGGTATACAGAGTATGTCTTTGAATTGGTACATACCTTCGGAAGCCAGAACGTTGGAGAAAAATAATAAGTCTAGTAAGTGTCAGGTAACAATTTTGAAAAAACCAGTGAGAAAAACAGGTATGCCTACCTAGTAATGTATCGCAAGAAAAAAAAATTGCCTACAAAGCAGACATGAATCGTGTTTACTTTAACTCTCCCTCCGTTGTAGTCGTGCACAAATTAACAACTCAGGAACATTCCGTTCCGCAACCCCTTTCCGTCCCAAACCTTGTTCTATGAGCATATTTCTTGAATGAGTCCAAAATAAGGAGTCTAATAGATTACGTCTGGTGAATGAGGTGGCCGAACCACATGCAGGCCCCTAGGCCTAATCCATCGAGCAAGGTGTAATTTTTCAAACTTTTTTTAATATTTTAGGTGTTTTGAATCACTACATCACAACGCTCTGGGCTTCAAAATCGCCAGTCCTGAGACGCCTCCTGTATAATAATCTAAGTTGATGATATAGCGTAGCAGCTTGTTTCTCTTTATGGCTGTCTCGAACGTATATTCCCCTTTGAGCAATGGCCGGCAATAAGAAAAACCCAGTTTCAAATATACTTATGATGTTTCGTGCTACATTGTCTAGACACGACAACATGTTGCTCGCCCGAGGTGGTGTTGGCGGTGATTTTCATTGGACGTGCGTGTGTTGTATGTTGCAGGTTTCAGTGACCCGTACTGCATGCTCGGAATCCAGCCGATGGCGGCCCCGTCGTCGCCCCAGCCGCAGCAACCTCTGACCCCGAATCGCACTCTGTCGGACGCCTCGTGCTCCCCCGACGGACAGGGCAATCACGAGAAGCTGCGGAAGCACCACAGCTTCAAGCTCAGCTTCAAAAGAAAGGACGGCCGGGTGAGAGAGCAGAGGGACAGCATCGGGGGCGCACTGCCCGCCAAGTTCATACGGGCCACTTCCGTCAAACCCCACACACTCAACCCCAAGTGGAACGAGAAGTTCAGGTTGTAAGTACTCATGCCTATGCGCTAGCTGCGCCCCCTAGCTCTAAGTCGTCCCTAAACCCCATCTGGTGCTGTTGTCTGCCCGGTAATCCGCATTCCCGTGTTCCTACCGTGGGACCGGAGATTTTTCACCGAGTGTTGTGCTCGGTGCTGTTTGTGCGTTCCAGTTTTTATGCTTTAAAAGAGATAAATGTACGGGGTGTTAAAAATATAGTAGGTCGTACCCATCGCTGCATCGTTGTATAGCGGATCTAAAACATGAAAATAAGCGTAAAACTTCATGCGGAAATGGTGTCGGGAGAATTACTTTGTTTGTTCAAGAAATGCTACTGTTGATGATATTGTCGTGGATTTACTCAGTTCTGTAGTGTATCACACCCAGATACTTGTTGTATTGCTGTGAAAACCACATTTAAAATGTTCCGAAAACGAAAACTGCGACTGGTTTGACAAATTAGGATAACCAAAAAATTACAGACATCCAATGAACGATGCTAGTTCCGACAGATGTTTTCAAACTCATAGGCACCCTTGACCCATTTAATTTATGAACGCTCGGTATTTAACGTGTGTGCTAATTAATAATATGACAGATCAAGATTCCTGGTAGAGGTTGACACTCATCCCAGTGGCGTCTATATGCCACGATCCCTACATCTGGACAGGGATCATAAGGTACATGATTTTATCAGTAACCCTGTAGGTCTAATGTGCGTTGATAAGGTTGTTGAAAATTGCTTTGTCTTACATGACAGACCGGGGGCTTTAGGCTGGTATAGGCTTGTCAATTTTCAAAAAATGTCAAAAACTTACGTCATAAGGTACCTACATGAATGGAACCAACGGGCTTTCGTGTGGGAACATCCCCTTGATCAAAAATCGAGTCATAAGACAAAATTTTTGGAGGCTCTCGGTCCATAAGACAAGTTTGAAATCTTCAATAAGGGCCAAAATTTACCTCCTTTTGAAGACTTCTTCTTTGACATAATTTCAGGAATTGAAAAACGATTCTTACATGATTTTTCACGCAGGTTTCGAATCTGTTCACGAAAATTTCCAATGGTACATCGCTTACAGGATGCAGTATCGAAAAAATTTTCTCAAATCGTACACCCTGTATTTTAACATGAAAATCGATTCCGTCTTTCATCCTGATAACAAATATATTCCACACTTAGTGGGTTAGTCAACAAAACGCCTGTGAAAAAATTAATAAATTATGTTTTTTTTTTGAAAATTTTAAAATTGACAAGCTCGTACCAGCCTAAAGCCCCCGGTCTCACATGTAAGACAAAGCAATTTTTAACAACCTTAACGCACATTGGACCTACAGGGTTAAAATCATGTACCTTATGACGTGAGTTTTGAGGCACCAGCTCCCTGTCCAATCTCTCTTTCTTACAAAAGCATAGTAATTATTAATTCAAAACAAAGTCTTTCGAGTGTGGCTTCAATTTTTCTTCTTTGGTTGGTAAATTGTCGCGTGACTTTCGACCAAATAAATAGTAGTTCAGCAGGCGAGGCTCCGCATGGAAGGGTTGTGTTTCGGTAGGCCAGTAAGCCTAGATGAATGTCTTCTTCCTCGAACTTCTTGAAAATTCGTTTTATTGTTTGAATGCCCCGTCCGATCATGCTGTTGCTTTGAGGGTACCGCGAGCTACACGTAATTTGTCTGAATTCGTACTTGGCGGCAACTGCCTAAATTCGGCGCATTGGAACTGTGGTCCATTGTCTATTCTTAAGATTTTGGGAATTCTCATCTTTGAAAATACGGTTTTCATTTTTCGAATTACGTCCTTGCTCTTTATCTTTTGCTGTAGGCATACTTCCGGAAATTTCGAGTAGTAATCTACCAGTGCAATAAATGTTTTTCCTTCAAAATCGAAATGGTCTGCGCCGACGGTCGTCCATGGAAGGTCGGGGATTTCCGTAGACAACAACGGTTCTGTTTCGGCAATTCTGCTGGTGATTCCAGGCCACCAGATGGTTTCTCTGCATCGTAATTTGGATTTTACGATGCCCTAATGACCGACGCGACGTGCAATCTCTTAAACATTTTTCAATAGACCATTTCCACTGACGTCACGCAGCTCCGTCTTGAGCAGCTGATTCGGGGCAACGTCAGTCAGATCTGCGTTATCTGTAACGGGGCACGTGGGCTACGTCAGTCATGTGCGTCAGTCAGATTGGTAGTATGTCAATCTGTCACTCAGTGTCGGTGTGTAAAAGTCACTGGTGTCACAACGGGTAGTATTAATAAAAAATAAGCATAAGCATTTGCTTGGATTTCATAGGCGTTGCTAGGGAAAGTCTGCTTAGAAACTCCTCAAAAATCTAAGCAAATGCTTATGCTTATTTTTTATTAATAGGTCGTATCGACGTGACGTCACGCTCCTGAAAATTGGCTATTTTGTAGAAACTAATCAAACTGACTTTTATCACATCAACTAGAGTGTCACAAAGTTCATGTTTTCAATGACCCAGAAGATGGTAGTTTGCTCTGTTTGCTGTGTATATGGCTGTTCGGCCACCTACTCCCGCATGGGAGCATCGGTTTTCACTGTTTTGGACTACCCTGGAGTGTTGATATCCCGTGAAGATCGAGCGCAGGAATGATCTGAACAACGGAAATCCTGATGGCTTTATCGAGCAAGTCGAAGAAATTATCTCAACAGAAAGTTCACAAGAGACTAGAAAGCTTGCAGAGAACACTTCTTGCGTGAGGGACTGAGAACGTTTCTGTACCCAACGCAAGTAGCCTACAAGGGCCTCCCGCGTTGTGTTTTTGCATCATATCCAATGTGTAGTCGAGATTTTCATTCACCGGCTCAAATGGGTCACACTACAAACACAGCACCGCAAGTTTCTACTCGCGGCTGGGCAAATCATCGTCAGCAAGCGTCTTGCTGTAATTGCTTGACAACTTCGCCCATGTCAGTCTTGATGTAGGTATGTGACAAATCTAAATCTCAGTCAGCTGTTTTTGATTAGCTCCTACAAAATGGCCGCCTCGTCGATACGACCTATACTACCCAACGTTTTGACAAACTGGCACGTATAGTTGACATCAGTTTGACGTTGCCCCGAATCAGCCGTTCGACACGTGCGTGTGTTCGACACGTGCGTGTGACGTCATGCGGAAATGGTCTATTCAGGTGGAATTATTGTTCTGTCAATATAGGTGAGTAGATTTCCGTAATAGTAGTTTACGATACGAGCTGGCTGTTACATAAGTGGTTTTCAGATACGAAGCCGAAATTTGCAGAACGAGGGCGCAGCCCGAGTTCTGTAAGAGGCTGAGTGTCGGAAAGAATCTTGTGTAACCAGCCACGAGTGTTGTACACTATTTTACTTGCTTTTCCCATCGCAATCGTATAATTCTTGTAATGTTTGAGGTTATTTTGACAAGTGTCAACTTGAATTGGCCATCCATTTCTTATGTACTCCTCCAATACCATTAGTTCTCTATCTTGTTCCATTTCTATCTTCGTCCTTGTTCCTTCAAAAGTTCATTCCGTTTCTTCAATGATAATGTCGATAAAAACTTGACATTTCTTTTCTTTCAGGATATCCTTGTCGTCTTTTCCGATTTTCTGGGGTGCTCTTGATAGTGTATCGGGCGTGTAGAATTTGGTTGTGTCCGGGTACACTCTGGATGTTGTATGTGAATCGATATAGTCTCATGCGGAATCTTCTGAGTCTTTCTATCAAATGACTAATGGCCTTGGTCTTGAAAATTGTTACCAAAGGTTCATGATCTGTCAGATTTGTGAACTCTTTTCCGATTAAAAACTGGGAGAATCTTTCGCACGTCCATGTTATGGCCAAGGACTCTTTTTCGATTTGTGCGTACATTTGCTCCGTGGGACTTAGTGACTTTGAACAGTACATTGTTGGCTTCCATGATTGGTCTTCCTGTTGTTGTTCTAGTACTCTCCCAAGTCCATAGAAAGAAGCATCAGCTATTATCTGTGTTGGTTTGTCGCATCGTACATTGCGATGGTTGGTGGCGTTGTGAGTAGATTCTTCAATTCGTTGAATGACTTTTCATGTTCTGGAGTCCACATAAATACGTTGGTCTTTCACAATAGCTGACGTAATGGGGACGTTTTTTCTGCGAGATCCGGGATGAACTTTGCGATGTGATTTACCATTCCCAAAAACTGTCTGACGCTTGTGATACTTCTTGGTGTCTCGGAATCGGTAATGGCACTGATTGTCGCTGGATCTATAATTGATCTCTTCGTTTTCGATGATGTGGCCCAAAAATTTCAGTTGAGGGAACCCTTTCTTATCAAGCGTCAATCGAAAACTCTGGCAAGGCATATATTGTGTTCAGCGACGTCTTTTGCTTGGATGATGATGTCGTCCATATGTACTAAAACACCTTTTTTTTCTAATTGTAGATTCATGCCTTTCTGGTAGAATTCTGGTGCGGATGTGATTCCAAATAGTGATCTTTTACAAACATATCTTCCAAAAGGCGTTAAGAAAGCTGTGTACTTGCAAGATTCAGGCGTTAGCTCCACTTGCCAAAATCCTGACGAACAGTCAATTTTTGAGAAAATTGTTGCGTTTCTTAGCTTTCCCAAAGTTTCCTCCACCGATGGTGAGATTACCTTTTCTCTTTCGACGAATTTGTTGAGCTCTGTGTAGTCAGCACGTATCCGAAGTTTATTTTTGTTTCTTGTAGAAATTACCATAGGTGCACACCACGGCGTTGGTTCTTCAACTTCCTCGATTACTTTTAGATTTTTCATTCGTTCAAGCTCCGCCTTTATTTTATTCATTAGAGGAATTGGTATCCTTCTGAGATTTCTTACCAAAAATGGTGTAGCGTTTTCTTTTAGCTGAATATTGTATGTGCGACTTTTCATTTCTCCAAGTCCTCCGAATAAATCCTCGTTGTTTTGTACGATTTTCTTCAATTTTGCGTCTTGCTAATTTTTTGAATCCGTTTAATCAGTTGCAGGGAGGAAATTGCTGCTCGCCCCAAAAGAGTTTCGCTTGTGTCGACTATACAAAAAGTTTCAGTCGCGGTCCTCATTTTGATCGTCACCGGTACCGTAATGGTGCCCCAGGCACGGATTTTGTGGTTTCCCGGCCCTTTCAGTTTGCACGGTGCTGGCTTCATTTCTGGCTTTTTTTGAACTTATCATATTGTCGTCGACTCAAGATCGAAACGTCAGCTCCGGAATCTATTTTGAAGGTTATATTCTGTGGATTTTCTTGACTGCTGGTTTTCGTCTGGATTCGCCACGGACTAGCGCCTCCTCCTGTGATTTCTGCGATGACTTATCCGACATCCAGTGAATCTTCAGAACTCGTTTTGTTTTCTTCCTGAACTTCTTTTTTCGTGAGGCAACAGTTTTTTTTGTAGTGGTCTTTTCTATTGCATCCGTTACATACGGCTTTTACGGCTGGGCATTCACTAGTTTTGGGCCCCGGAGTGGCTCCACATCTGCGGCACTTCGTTGACTGTTTTGTCCTTGGCTTATAAACTAATCAACAATTGAAGTGGCCCACCCAAAAATTTCAAAGTGCCCTAGCTTCCGAAAAAATAGTACTAATCAAAAAAAATTCTTTTTCGAAATACCTGCGCCCTTTGTCTATCACAGAATGGATATAAAGTTCAGATCTTCCGTGTTTGTTGTACAGAGCGTCGTGTAAGACCCCGCAAAAACTTAGAAGTTTGAGTAACTCCCAATTTGGAAAAACATATTTTGGATAATTTTTAACTGGTTCAGGGAGGTTGGTACACCCATATTTTGAAACGGTTCATCAATTTTTCGATTATCTTTTCAAACTACAGGGTGATTCGGAAAAAATCGACTGTTTGGTTTTTTAGTCATAGCTTTTTTACTGGTTAACCGATTTTTATAATTTGTAGCTCATGTTGAAGCTAGAGCTTCAGGAAACAAGAGTAGGTCTTCGAAATTGATGCAAAAGGAAACTTGGAATTAAGAAACTGCATCAAAAGTGACGCAGATCTGAATAACCTCCGAAATCAGATCTGGAGATGGAACTCGTCTGAAATCAATATGCTTTGGAGTGAACTATTCATTATGATCATTTCAAGATTTAGCTCCGTTTGTATGAGAGAAGATCTCTGACGAGGGAATTGAATTACGGCTGCATGTTTTCCGGAGAGAATCAGTGTTCCTATTGTGAGGAAACCCCCCCTGTCCCTAATTAATTAGCTGTGGTATCATTATTGACCCTACGTTGTGTATTTTGTTGTGCCATAGTTTTTAATTACTTTTTACCTGAATCATATGAATAAATTTTTAACTCGCTGAATTTCCTGCCGTGCTAGTACCCCAGTTCTTTCAAGAAGAGGTTGATTTAAATAAAGATTGCGAATAAACAAAGTCTTTGAAACCACAAACCCTTCATTACGAAGTACCTAATCAATAATCGCCAATTTAATTAAGTTTATCATAATTATTCAATACACGGTTTCCAGTCGTGCTTAAACCAGCTAACGACAGGAATTAGTTGCTTCAGTTTACATTCGGTTTCTGAAAGATGAAGGTACATACTATTTCTTTCTGATTTCTTCTGCTGAAGATAGCTCTTTCATAAATTAGATTAGGTTTGCCTACGTAGTATTTCAAAAGACTTTCTTTATAAAATCATATGTGGCTTGGTCCGCTCTTGAGGAGTTGATCATGTTCAATAGCTTGTTGACCTCGCTTCCCATGTGCAACAGTAAACTATTAACTTGCATTTTCTCGGGTTGAGTATTTGAGCCTGAGCCTGACACGTTTCGGTACCTCTCGTACGTTATTATCCACGCATTCCAATTTTCTGGTTCAAATGAGAATTTTTCTGGTGCTTGTACGGCATCTAGGAACTGGGGGTGCATGGCATTGGCTGTTGCTAATCTGAAAACATACTTTGATTGCCTATCAGGAACGCCTTCTCACTTGCTTCATTTAGTGCTGCTCCGTATTCCAAATCGATCTAATTAGATTCGAAGTAATCTCTGATATGCAGCCAGTGAAGGCTCCTCGAACTTCGTGAAATGTTCATTTTATGGATTGGAATTTGATGATTTGCATAATATGGCTTCCTTTAGATTTAATAACTACGTAGGTACTACGTGGACGTATGGTGATTTTGTTTAAATTTATATAGCCGCTACACGCGGTTTCCTATGCCTTTGAAAGGAAACTTCCAGTCCAGTCCCCTGTCGGACTCGGCGGCAAAATCACAAATTAAATTCTGAGCTCCACCTCCACGCGTACACACATAGGTACACACACACAAAGGCCGAAAGACAAACATCTTTGAAAAGTTGAACGACGATGCGGCAGTCTACATTTCCGAGGGAGAGGAGTCGAGTCCACCCATGTTTGAGTAACTCGTCGTGATGAGCACTACTGTTCTGGCATTTGCCACCCATTGGCTGACTGCCTGCCGTACCTTCCCCAAGAATTTAATTTACAGATCACCTCTTTCACTCAAAGTGGTGGTAATTTCCGTCTCGTGTCCAAAGATATAAATCAGCCCGAGAAAAGCGTCGGGGTAGTTTTCTCCTTGTCGCTTCGAGCTTGGGAGAGCGAGCAAAAAGTGTGCGAACAAAGGAACGATTACCCTCCCGCCTGCTGCCGCTTGAACAGTTCGACATACGTCTAAAGACGGAAAAGCAAGAGCTGAAGGAAGTTATACACACAGGGAGTTTTTATGGAGTGCTCACTGGCTGCTGTTGCTGGCTCTTTCGAGATAGCCTCGCGGTTGGTTGTTGGAGAACGCGCAGTAGTCTATTTTTGGGGATTCTTCGAAGATGAAAAAAACTCTCAAAACAATGTCCAGACGCAGAAAATCCTCTTTTTAGACGCTGTTCGAAATCATTTTTTTGTCGACAAATTTGATTGGTTTTTTAACCCCGTAGGGCTTCGCCAGAAATTGACAAGGTAGAAGATTGAATTTTTAATAACTTGTTTGTTCGTTTTAGTCTAGAGAATGTCACGTACAGACAAATTACGCGGAATTGCAAGTTAGAAATGCTCAAGCTTAACTGGGTTAAAGATGTTTAAAAGTTTATTAAGAAACTTTCAGCAACAACACAATCACACAGCGGTGTGGTAAACATCAAAATTGAGAACCTGGGAACATAGCTGAATATTAAATTAAGTATTTACAGACATCGGTTCCCAGACAACGCCGATGGAACGTCAACAAGGCATGATGAGATAGCTTGAAGAGTGGGTGTAGCTTTGCTTGATATTGTTAAGAATTTGCATTTGGTTCTGTGATAATCAAGAAGTTGCATGATTTTTCTTGATATCAGAAATTGATAAAGCACTGAATAGAATGTTTATTGGCATTCTTTATTTTTTTTTGTTTATATCATTTTTCTCTAAGTTACACCACAAAATTACTTCTTTGGCCAACCGGTTTCGTTAGGTTTTAGGTTTTTGTATCACCCAAATAAGTCAAAATATCACTTCTCAATCCTGAAGATGCCTAACGGCGAATCCGGTTGGCCAAAGAGGTAATTTTGTTCTGTAATTTGAAGAAAAAGAATAAAAACCGATAATCTCAACACCTTTGTAAGCAGGGGGGAATTTTTCTCAATTTAATCTTCTTGTTCCAAGTTTGAAAAATATATTGAAAATCATCAGCCACATAATTATTAATTTACTCTCGCGCCAACAAATATGCACTGAATGCACCAACCACCAATAGCGATCGCACAAAAGATCTTATAGGTCGCAGTGCAGAAAGGATCCTCCGAGACCAATAATAGCGATGTCAGCCAATTGTCAGTTACCCTTCGCCATTCGCATCACTATTCTATCAGTGCAGTTTATCTTCCAAATTTTAGCAGAAGATCTGAGGAATTGATAGCCTTATAAAAATACTAAAATTTGTGTGTATGGTATGTCACGACACGTTGTGAACGTAACGCAACCCACGTAAACGTTGATAAAAGACGCACAAAATGAGCAGTGATAGGCCTGCTTTTATTCTCTCCAAATTATAGTGTAGATACTTTAGGCTTTTTATCGTCACATCATAGTTGACTGTTCGCGCGTTCGCGGCGTTTAATTCTCTTCTAGGTAGTGAGCAGGCCTAACTTCACACTGAAAGAGAACTTTGCACAAAAAGCACAACGGCTTTCATCTGTGCAAGCGCATAATTACCAGCTCCCTTCAAGGAAAATTGCTGTTTTTCAAAAAAATCCTTTCCACAGGATGTTCCGTGAATTGCACATTATCCAGTCTGAAGCAGATAAGCACCGTTACCATCACAATAGGGTGTATTCACAATTTTTAATTAATCGAAAAATAGAAAGTACTCGGGGTCTGTATCGTATCCCACTAGTAAATTAAGTTTTGCCAAAAAAATTACTAACACTGGCTACGTTTACACCGTGGCTTTGGTCCACGACCTAAGCACTAAATTTGGCCCAAATAAATTTAGTCTACGTGGTGTAAACGATCACGTACAAGGACTAAATTAGGACCAAGTAGCTTGGATCAGGTCTCCGGTTGGCCGTGCACCGACCTAAATTTGGTTTTCAAATTCATTCACTTTTAGTTCATATTTTAAAATAGGTCGGCTGTGTTAGTCTACCTGTGTAAACGCTGGAAGAGAATAATTCATTTGAGTGGAATTTGGGTCAGTGCTTGGGTCAGTCCGGTTTTAGTCCTCCGGTGTAAACGTAGCCAATGATTTTAAAGGAATACAAATTTGATCGAAATTTTTCCCCGCAATAACAGCATGTGACGTCATCATTCGTCACCCGGCGGCCAGGCCGGCCGTCGTGATGGTTTTGAATCTTATAGCTCGACGTTAGATGTTGTCATCAAACTTCTGCATAAACAGATCTCGAAGAAATGGGTGGTATTTTGTGCTTTGGTGTAGAAACACCTCGAGAAGTGCCCCATCAAAAGTACTCCTGAATGCCCCCGAAAGTTGATCAGTTTCGAAAATACAATAGTTCACACCCCCTCAGCGTGATTTTCCTTCATCAAACACTTATCGTGTTGCGAGGATCACTGGTTGGCTTCAGGATAAATTACTACGTGGAGGATACTTTGGTCAGACGCCCACCATGTGCGTTCAACAAGTCCGAGGAGTGGAAGTTCCTTATCAATCTTATCACAAGTAATTACTGGGCAAGTACCTACCTACCAATTACGCTGCAGCCTTGACGCCTTTAAATTCGGCCAAGTTGAAATGATCGTAGTTTTTGATAAATTCAGTGGAGCATTTCATTTGGTTGAAGCTTCAGTAAAGCCATCTGGAGACATTTGTAATGGATACAAACGAAATTCATGACACAAACACACACAAAATTGACGACGTTAACATGACATTATATGTCAGCCATACCTTGAATGAAATTGATGACGTCATGATCACCGCAACTTGACTGAAACTGCATTTTGAAAGTAATTGGAAAATTTGGATTTCAGTTGATTTTTTTTTTCTCAAATATTTGACCAATTAGTATTTTGTATGCAGTAATAACTTATTCACGCTTTCACATACAGGGTGTCCCAGCTAAAACAATCCAGCGCGATTTTCTCAGGAAATATCAAGGCAACAAAAAAAAATCAATTGGGGGAAAGCCTGACCTTTAGGCTTTCTTTTGAGGGGGCGCCGATGCTTGTAGGTGCTGTGGTTTCCAAAAAATTCAATTTTAATCGGGCGAGTCACAAGAATTCGAAAATTCATGATCGACAAAGCAAAATACTTCAGATGAAAAAAAAACCCTCTTTCTCTGGGCTTTCCATTGATGTGTCGCCGATGTCTCTGTACCTGGTCCAGTAAGCAGTGCCGGATTAACGTACCTACTTGCCGCCCCTAGGCCTGCCTCAAGTTTGTCGACCCCCCCCTTCATAGTAAGGTTAGCAAGTCATACCAACGCATGTTTACTAGTGATGGGCACTATCGAATGAATACTATCGAATTATTCGATAGTTGTCAGCTATCGAATAATTCGATAGCGCGTTTAAATGAATGAATGAACGAATGAATGAATGAATGAATGAGCGAATGAACGAATGAATGAATGAATGAATGAATGAATGAACGAATGAACGAATGAACAAATGAATGAATGAATAAACAAACTGATGGATGAATGCACGAACGAATGAATGACTAAACGAATAAATGGATGGATAATTCAATATACTAGTGAATTTAACGGATGAACTGAATAATTTTGAATGCGAAACAGAATTACTTAATTGATGAACAAATGAAAGGATGAATTTTGACTTGTAATAAATTTTTTTGTTGTACTTAAGTATAATTATCAGTTTTTTATGTTCTATGGAATCAGCAATGAATGAATTGAACAATTTGATTTCTAGTCGATTTTTTGGAGTGAATTATGAGATGTACAGTTTTATAATGTATTCAATTACTTATTGATTTTTATAGGTAAGTGAATGAAATCAAAATAAATAGAGAGAAATATTAAATTTAAACTTAGTAACTGTAAACAAAGTAACTAAATAACAAATACTTTTGTACACAGAAACTGTACCTGAACATTTCAAGATGGGAACAGACCTTTATCAAATGAGTGCAAAAAAACGTTGCTAGCTCTTGGTCTAATAATTGAGGGACTGAGTTCCAGAACTTGCATGGTTACGCACAAAAGATCTTATAGGTCGCAGTGCAGGAAGGATCCTCCAAGACTAGTTAGTGATGGGCACTATCGAATGAATACTATCGAATAATTCGATAGTTGTCACATATCGAATAATTTGATAGCACGTTCAAATGAATGAATAAATAAATGAATGAATGAATGAACGAATGAACGAATGAATGAATGAACGAATGAACGAATGAATGAATGAATGAATCGATAGCAAATGAATGAATTCAACGGATTTATGTGAATGAATGAATTTGAATGAATCATTCGATAGTTTCAGTCATTCGATAGTCGACCATTCGATAGTAAAATTTATCGATAGTGCCCATCACTAATGTTTACCGGCCACAACGAGCTCCTTTTTCAAACAATTTTTTTTTTATTACCTAAGTAATTGCACAAATGTATCACAAAGAGATCAAACTTCAAGATAAGAAACTGAAACTCACTGAAATAGAAAACAAAAAAAAATGCTAAATCAACAATACATGGCAATGCAGAATGTCACAATGAAATTTTTATTAAAAAAAGATTGTCTTGATTTTGCCGCCCCCAAAATTTTGCCGCCCTAGGCCCGGGCCTTGTTGGCCTAGGCGTTAATCCGGCACTGCCAGTAAGCCAGATATTCTGCTTTAAGGTAAGATTTCGTTGCGACTGCCGGACGTAGCGTTTCGCCGCTACGTCCAGACGTTAATGACTAGTGCAATGCGTTTTAATAGAAGTGATTTCGTCAACGCCGTGCGTCTCAACTGCTCGGTCGACCAAAACGCATTGTACTTGTCATAACGTCTGGACGTCGCGGCGAGACGCTGCGTCCGCAGGTCGCAACCAAATTGTACCTTTACAGTCCGGCAAACACAATAATCAGAATTCATGACGTCACCAATCACACACTTGTTGACTTTAACACTAGTCGTTACTGGAACTTTTTCACTTACCATACCTGGATCACCATAGCAATGAATAATACTGGCTGATGTTAAAATCAACAAGTGTGTGATTGGTGACGTCATGAATTCTGATTATTGTGTTTGCCGGGCTGTAAAGCAGAATATCTGGCTTACTAGGCCAGGTACAGACATCGGCGACACATCAACGGAAAGCCCAGAGAAAGAAGATTTTTCTTCCTCCAAAGTATCTTATTTTGTCGTTCATGAATTTTCGAATTTTTTTGACTCGCCCGATTAAAACTGCATTTTCTTAGAAACTAGAGCACCTACAAGCATCGGCGCCCCCTCAAAAGAAAGCTGAAGGGTCAGGCTTCCCTCCAATTGAGACATTTTTTGGTTGCTTTTATATTTTCTGAGAAAATCGCAGTGGATTGTATCAGCTGGGACACCCTGTACGGGGTGGGCCATAAAAAACCGTGCTCTGAATTGTTCCTTCTAAAATTTTTATTCCTCCACCGATTCAATCGAACTTTTCAGCATTGAATAGCCAATTGAATTGGCTATCATTTCTGTATTTCAAAATGGCCGACATGCCAAAATTCAAGATGGCAGAAACAAATGAAAATAGGCCTTCTTTTGTTCTCGTTGCTCTTTATTGAAAGTTACCAGAAAGTCAAAACCAATAATGTCTTATGAAGGATTAGACCTTCCTTGTCAATTCAAGACCACAACCAATAAAATCGGATTATCTGCTGATAGGCTATTGGAGTTGAACCGAAGCCTACTTTCCGTTTTTTTCCTTTCCGCATAATTGACCCAAATTTAGGTGTCCTGCCCGCCGCGCCAATCCGCCATATGCTCATTTCTCAACCGATTTTCTCAAATTTGGTATCAATGGCTAGCCAATTGGACTAGCTACTTTTTTCATATGACAAAATGACAAACCTGTTGAAATCCAAAATGGTGGAAGCAATTGAAAATAGAATTTCTTTTGTCCTCATTGCTTTTCAATAAAAATGAGCGAAAAGTCAAAACCAATAATTATTATGAAGGAATAGACCTTCCCCGACAATTCAAGACAGAACCAATCAAATCGAATCATCTGATGAGGAGCTACGGCCAGTTGAAGCGAAGCCTACTTTCCGTTTATCTCATTTTTCATTTCATTTATTTATAGTGCCATCGAGAGACCTCGTCGGAGGTAGTTTATATCTCGACACTGTCAACAATTACAATAATTAATTTGTCAGATATATGTCACAGCTCCAAAATCTCTTCACATCATCTTTTCCGCCTGCCAACCATTGTTCTCTCCATTAAACCCATCAAATCCATCCTTTTCGTTCTCCTACACCTTCTTCCATTCCATTTCTATCCGCAAACCCCAGAAAGTCTTGTTATAAAAAAATACGACAAAAATTCTATTCCAACAAGGACGAATAAGGCCCATTTTCAATAGTTTTCGCCATCTTGAATTTTGACATGTTGGCCATTTTCTTATATGGGAATGACAGCCTGTTCAATTGGCCAGCCATTGATACCAAATTTGAAAAAAGCGGTTGGAAAATAAGGATATGGCTTGCAGGATTCCTAAATTTTGGTCATTTATGCAAAAATAAAGGAACCGGTCAGTGGCGTAACTAGAGGGGGGGTTTCGGGGTCAAACCCCCTCTCCCCCCATTGGCCATCGAATTACCTGAAAAAAATATCAAATGCGACGCTTTTTTATTTGTTTGGCTCGCATATTCGCATATTTTTTAGTCGTGACCCCCCCTCCTCCCATTGGACACTTCTAGTTACGCCACTGGAACCGGTAGGTAGGTTTCGCTTCAACTTGCCGTAGCTCCTCAGCAGATGACCCGATTTGATTGGTTGCGGTCTTGGATTGTCAAGGAAGGTCTATTCCTTCATAATAATTATTGGTTTTGACTTTCTGTTAATTGTTGACAAAAAGCAATAAGGACAAAAGAAATTATATTTCCAATTGTTTTCGCCATCTTGGATTTTGACATATACGTTATTTTCTCATATGAAAAAGATAGCCTTCTCAATTGGATAGCCACTGATACCAAATTTGAGAAATGAGCAAATGGCGGATTGGCGGACAGGATACCCAAATTTGGATCAATAGGCTAGTGGACATGGGTTTTTTTATTTCTTTTTATGAAAGATCCTCCCAAAATTGTTGCATTAGCAAAAAGATTTTGTTTAAAAAAGTTTTTGTACATATAAAAAAAACATGAAAAAGATTTGTCTGTTTGAATGGCGCGGCAAGTGCGTGACGTCACATTTTGAGGAGCCAATAGAAACTCTGGTTGACCATTCAATGACTGAAGAACACTTTCTCGTTTTGAACTGATTTATACCAAAAAAATATAATGAAATGCTGGAGTGCTATGGTTTGACCTCACATTTTGGTCGATTCTTCCTTAAAATTCACTTATTTTTGCTCGTGCAGGCTTCGGATTAATTTCACAACAGTGTTATTAGTGCCATATGAGTGGCAGTACTGCGAGTGTCGCATGCCATATGTCAGCCCCACGTCAAATAGTCTAGTTTTATTTAATACAATTTCGCTTCATAATACATAATAACTCCATGTAATGGCATCAAAAATAAGTTCCTTGTGATAAAGTTGTGCTCGCACGTGAAAATACACCACTACCTAATAGATCCAGAACGAATGCTTCGTTTGAATGTCAAATGCGTTCCCCTCTCCTTCCTCCCTCCCACCTCCTAGCTCACATTCAAGCTGTGACGTAGCATATTATTCCTGATTTGAATAAGTCCACTTTCAAATTGATTTTTTACCGAAATAAAATCATATTTCGAAAAACTTTTCCAGCTACAAATTCTTCATTCAGATATTTATCAGGTTTATGATACTTTTATACTGAAATGCGATTGATGTCCAGTAGCCTATTATGCGAAAATGAAAAAAAAACGAAAAGTAGGCTTCGCTTCAACTCGCAATAGCCCCTCAGCCGATGACCCGATTTTACTGGTTGTGGTCTTGAATTGACAAGAAAGGTCTATTCTTTCATAATACATTATTGGTTTTGACTTTCTGCTAACTTTCAATAAAAAGCAACGGAAACAAATGAAGGCCTATTTTCAATTGTTTCTGCCATCTTGGATTTTAAAATGTCGGCCATTTTGAAATACGGAAATGATAGCCTATTCAATTGGCTAGCCAATGCTGAAGAGCTCGTTAATATCAGTGGCGAAATAAAAATTTCAGAACGAAAAATTCAGAGCACGGTTTTTTATGGCCCACCCGGTATAGGTATGTATTAGTACAGGGTTGACCAGTCAGTATGCCCACTTCTCGTGAGGCCAATACTGGCTAATGAATTGAGGTAGAGAGATGAATCAAAATGCTTGAGAAAGCTCATTCCATGCCATTTTTCACCACATGATAAGTTTTTAGAAAAAATATTTTTTCAATGCTCACTGCAACGCAATACAAAGGCTTTCAAAATATCTTGTTTTCCAACTTACCCTGCAATAAACTTTGCTTATTTGGGCTATTTTCGTCCGAATTCATTCTGAATATTTCAAGAATATTTTGGGAATTTGACAGGTTTGATTTCATATGCCAAGAAGTGTCCACTTGGTTCATAGACGTTTGATTTCAAGAAATGGTGACAATAATTGGCTGGCGAGATCACCCGATCTTACGTCGCCAGATTTCTTCTGTAGGGTTTTTTGAAAGCTCAAGTCTATGCAAACAAACCCTGCACACTGGAAGACCTTAAAACTAGTATTCGAGCCGAAATTACGGCGAATAGTGCTTGCCGTTTTGGAGGGGAATTTTTACTCGAGAGTGTAACAATGCATTATTTCCCACGACGCGCATTTTACCGATGTTATTTTTCACAGTTTTAATGTACTTATCATTAGAAATTATATGAAATGAGCTCTCCTCTGCTTTTTGATCCATCTTTCTACACCACGATTTATAAGTCAGTATTGGCCTTGCGAAAAGTGGGCATACTGACTGGTCAGCTCTGTACATAATTATTGATTATGTGTGATTTTGGGGAATCTTTGATACAGTGAAAACACCCTATTCTTGGTATCGCTCCACGAAGCTAGGCTTGATTTATTAGGTGAAAATGGTTTACCACGCAAGTGGAGTATTAGCGTTAGGTTTGGTTCTTTCTATACTTGAAAATCACTATGTTTCTCTTCTCTGAACTCCGTTTCTAAAGAAAAAAGCTTATTTTCGGACTATGGGGACATAAGGTCTCATGAATGCCTTGAATGTATCACTCATTTTTGGGAACATCCTGTATCTGTGTAGCCTACCAAATTCAATTTAATCGTAATCAGCAAAATGTTCTCTCAAATCGGGTGGAAAATTTTAATTCCGTGCAATACTTCCCGACACACAGGAAATAACGTCCACGTATACGCTCGTGTGGCTTATTTGTCGTGTTGTGCACCTCTGCAGCAATACCAGCAGCTAGTCCGGACGTTAGGCGCTAAAATATGGGTGGACTCTGCATTTTAGGGTTAAAACATGCCACTTGGTATAGTTGTTGTATGAACCATAATCTTCCGATTCAGAAGTGTAGACATCAGCGGCAGACGTGCAGGCTCTCTGTACAGGGTGAAGAAGGAAAAAGAAGAAGGAAACGTGGTAACTCATGAACCAAAAGAGATAGAGTCGTGTAAATCGGCATATATATCCCGATGTCCATGCCAATGAAATTCCATCAAAGCATTTTCAAATATCCTGAAGCATTCCTGAAATATCCTGAAAAACTAGTTTTCTTTCATAAAAATTAATTTTTTAGGTAAATCAGTGAGTTTTCAAAGTATAAGAGTGCAACTCGGTAGTTCTCCATTCAGTGATGTAATCAGTTGAAAATGATTGGTAGCCAGTGCCTAGGCCTATTATTTCCAGAAAAAAGACATTTAACTTTTTTCCCCTTCCCGGCAGCCATCTTGCGTTAACTATTTGCAGAATAAGTAAGGAAGTGACTGATTATTATAAAGTTGGTGAGGTACAACCATTTTACCACAAAAAAAGTAACCTCGGCATTGGTAACTGCCTTCTTGTAGAATAAACATTGTCATTCCAATTGTTTTTGGTTTTACAGACTTCCTTTGCTCGTGATGGCTAATGTCGTGATTGAAAGGAAGAACTACATTCGACATTCTAATGCCTCAAACCTTGTCAAGTCAGCCACATGAATTTTTCATCATCAGTGGAGACATTTGTCTCCGGCAGCTGATCAAACAAAAGATGTACGATTTTTGTGTGAAAATTGCAGAAATTAAAACGGTTTCGCTGCGATCGAATGCTTCTTGGAGAGAGTATATTGCCGCAAAATGTTAAATTTCACCTGGAAATAATCTTATAGGACTTGGTGTTGACATAGTCAACTGCAATGCTATACGCAAATTTGGTAAGATCATTCCAAACGACGCAGAAAGGACGATAAGACTCTATTTTTTTTCGGTTTTTGAGCAACAACTTTTCGTGGTTTTTCCACTTCTTCTCCCCATATACAGGGACTGTAGGGTTGGCGCTGATGGCTACACTTCTAAATTGAAAGAGTATGGTTCAAACAGTCACGGTGCCAAGTGGCATGTTCAAACCATACAGTGCAGGATGCTTTTCGCCTACTGTTCGGATCGAGGTCCAAATATAGCTAATATTGCATTTTTCCACGCTTTCCACATCTTCCTCGTCTTTTATAGGACAGCTAGACACATCTGACCAATTTTTCTTGGCATCACTGTTAACACCAGATTGCATCAAATTATTTGCATGCTAATTCGTACCTCTCGAGGCAATAGATTTTCCTCAAGACGCATTCGATGACGACGAAACCTTATATATTTTTGCAATTTTCGCACAAAAATGGTATATCTTTTGTTTGATCAGCTGTCTGAGACAAACGTCTACACTAGTGATGATAAATTTTTGTGACCGACTTGACAAAATGTGAGGCATAAGAATGCCTAACGTAATGTTTCCTTTCAATAGCCACATCAGCCATCATGAGCAAAGAAAGTCTGTAAAATCATGAACAACTCGAATGACAATGTTTATTCTACAAGAAGGCAGTTCCTAATGTCGATGTTACTTTTTTTGGGGTAAAATGGTTGTACCCCACCAACTTTATAATTGCTAGTCACTTCCTTGATTATTGTGCAAATAGTTAACGCAAATGGCTGCCGGGAGGAGGAAAAAAGTTGAATGTCTTTTTTTCTGGAAATAGCAGGCCTAGGCACTGGCTACCGATTATTTTCAATTGATCACATCATTGAATAAAGAACTACCAAGTTTCACTCTTATACTTTTAAAATTCACTGATTCACCAAAAAATAAAATTTTTATGAAAAAAAACAAGTGTTCCAGAATATTTCAGAAATGCTTCGGGATATTTGAAAATGGTTTGATGAAATTTCATTGCCATGAACATCGGGATATAAATGCCGATTAAGACGACTCTACCTCTTTTGGTTTATGAGTTACCATTTTCCCTTCTTCTTTTTCCTTCTTCACTCTGCACACAGAGCCTGCACGTCTGCTGCTGATGTCTACACTTCTGAATCGGAAGATTATAGTTCATGGAACAGCTATACCAACTGGCATGTTTTAACCCTAAAATGCAGGGTGGTTTCTCCTAACGTCCGGACTAAGCGTAAAAAAAGCTGAATGGAGATTTAGCTCGCGCGCGCGTTCCGTTGTTCCTCCAGCCTCGGTGTTTGTATTAGATTAAAAAATAAACACCCCAGTTAATGAAAGCGTTCCGCGTGCCTCAACTCTCTTTAAAATTTCAAGGGATGAAACGCTAATAGCAAACAATAAGCTGTAAAAGATTTAATAATGAGCCAGGACAAAGGGGTTTTTGATGTTTAGCGCGAAGAAACGCCTCGGGTTTTTCACAAGGAGTATAAATAGTAGGAGTCACATACAGGAGACTGGGAACGCTTCTTCTATAGCTGCTGATTTGCGCTTCAATCAGATGTTAAATTGAACACGTTTAATGACGACACTCCATTAGATTGCACAATTAAAATTTAGTAGGCCGTGTGGGGTGGGTATGAGTATAAAGGTGGGTATATACGCGCGAACCTTGGTTCGGGGACACGGGGACACGATGGGGAAAGGGAGGTGTGGAGAAAACGTGTCGGGAAACTAAAAGGATCTGTACGTTGGTCGGAATTAGTAGGAGCGAGTATGGCGACCTGAGTGTGGTGGCGTGTTTGCCAAAGGTATAGTAGTGATCCCTTGTAATGAAACGTTTGTTTTGCCACTATTTGGAGATCCTATCTGGGCTGACATTTCTGACGACTCGTGTGTGCGGCTTCAATTGCTTTGACCTTATCCACTTCCAGTTTTGCAAACAGTGAATCTTCCACGTGCAATTTGAAAAAACCCACGTCATGTAGGGGAGTGAGAGGGGAGAGTGGTGATGGTGTGACGTAGGGATGTAATTGTATCTGCAAAAAAAAACGAATGCTTACGCAGAAACTTCTTACTTTATCTACTCGTACTTTTCCTTCGATATTACAGACTAATAATTAGGTTCTCGAGTCGAGATGCTTTAGCATTTCCGTGTCACCTAGAGTCATGAATAAGGTAGCGAATATTATTGATGTCGCTTCTATTTGATCACTTTAAAATCTGTTACATTCCATCTTTATCAGTATGAACCTGTCGACTCGGGCTAACTTTCAGTTGATCGGTTGTCCTTTTGCGAAATGATACCTTCTGCTACGGTATAGGCTGTCTGATTTCTACATGATTCTAGTGGGCTGCGATTCAGGCCGCGATCGGCCGATAATGACCAGAAACACAGCCCATTAGAATCATGTAGAAATCAGACAGCCTTTAGTTTTCCTTTTATTTCCCAATCGACCTTACAGCTCGCCGATATACTCTATGCCGATATGTATTCCCTTGTCTAGCCACTGTCTGCAACTTTCAGAAGCGCTGGATCAGTTGTTGGCAGAACAGAATGCTAACCAACTTGTAAGTTTTCTTGTTTGGGCACACAAGTTGAATATTTGGGCACAAAACGTCGGGGAAAGTTGCACAACCCGAAAAACTGTCTGATTTCATGTACCGAAATGGGACGCGGAATGTATTTGATACAGTTCGTTTCAAGTTCTCCGTTCTCCCGGTCGCAAACCCGCATTGGTCGATGTCGAGTCCCAAAAATTCCAGCTGGGTTTGCAAAAACGGACACTTTCTTCAGTTAAAGTTCTCGCGGCGTACACAACACTTTCAAGCTTCTCAAGCCCTTCTCCAACCGTTTCACTTGTGATTAAAATGTCGTCCATGTAGTACATCACAGCGTTTTTCCCGATTCCATCGATCACTTCGACATCCGACTACTGACTCGGCACGTCAACAAGACCAAAAGGCACTTAATTGAACTCGTACGGGCAGGGCCGGTCCTAAGGGGGGGGGTGTTACACCCCCCCAGTCGCAAACATCCAATCGGCAAAATCGAGCTCAGTCGGCAAAATCGAGATGAACTGAAATATTCCTGTAAAACGATTTGAAAAAAAGAATAAAAATAGGTGCTTAACCATCACGCCTAATGCGAAAGAAAGTTTGTTGGTACAAAATAAGTTTGTGTTTATTGTGTTGTATTAATTGTGGTAGAACTACTAACATGAAGCCAGAATTGAAGTTCAGAAGTCTGATTTGCGGAAACATAGGCAGTCATTGTGCTAACTAAGCAGGTTTTTAAGATGCTAGTTCTCGTGAATCTTTGTCGTGGATTATGATTAATAATCCACGACTTCATAATCCACGACTATCAGTCAATCCATAATCCATAGCACTATCAGCAAATTGTCATCAGTATTGGAAGTTCGAAGGTTTTTTTTTTTTTGGAGTTTTGCGTCAACACTAAAACACCATACACATACAGCGTGTCCAAGTGAAGTGGAATCACCTCTATATTTCTTCCCCTAGCACTTTTTCAGGAATTCTTTTCAAGGGGTAGGTATAACGATTTTCACCACTGCGGTTCAGTTCGTGACATAATTTTTTTGCTCTGTCAATATAATTTTTTGACGGATCACAAATTTTTTTGACATTCTTCGAATTTTTCATTTTTGTTCAGAGCAATAAAAACCACGTGTTTTTCTCCGTATATGGTAACATAATTATTTCGTTCCTATCATTACTTAGATAAATTCTGCAACTAAATTAGAATGAGGAATAATTCAATATTGAAATAGGAAAAGAAAAAAGTTTCTTCTTAAATACAGGGTGTCTCAAACGTATCGCATTCCGATTCCAGAGCGCTATATAGAGTCCACTCAGAAGCACGAGAAAAATATTGAAAAAAATTAATGACGGTTATTTTTCGAAGATATGGGAGAGTCAAAGGGTGAGACTTCTCTCCCCTCTATATTCATTATTTGAAGTGATTTTGAGGAACTATTTGTGGTAGATCAAACAGAAAAAAATATCAACCAGTGGGAGTGCATTGAATTTTTGATTATGATACCAGGTGAGTCATAAATCACAAAAACTCATTTTTCTTCAATTATGTCTGTGAAATATTCCATTGGTCCCTAAAACAGTTTAGAACAAGATATGACTCTTTTCATTTCCATAGAAATATTTTTAGTGGCGTTTTTGAAGGAAAATGATTGTTTCAGAATTATGAATCACCATGTAGGTATATCAAATAAAAGTTCAGGGCACATCCAGTGGTTGATAATTTTTACTGATTAGTCTATCATGAACAGTTCTCTGGAATCACTTTGACTCACGAAAATAGAGGAGAGCGAAGTTCCACCCTTAGATCCCCCATATCTTCAAGAATAAACGGCACTAATTTTTTCAAATATTTTTCTCGTTTTCTTGAGTGAATTCCACATGTCGCTCTGGACTCGGAATGCGATACTTTTGAGCACCCTTTATAATGCAAACTAGGAAATTTATCTCAGATGTTCAAATTGTCTGCCTCCAACATCGCGACGAAGGCGTTCTTAAAAGCGAAAGCCCCACACAGAACGTGGAAAAAATCTGGAGGTATTCTTCCGCGCTCCTCCGAAATAAGATCTTTCAGCCGCTGTAAGTTCTGGGGCTACACCTTGTATACTCGCTCTTTCAAGTATTCCCACAAGAAAAAGTCCAATGGGAATAGGTCAGGTGACCTGGGAGGCCACTCAATTTTCCCTTTTCGACCAATCTATCTTCGTGGGAATGCTTGGAATGTCAAGGAACTCCCACACGGCCAGCGTAAAGTGCGGTGAAGCCCCGTCTTGTTGAATTGAATATCTTGAGCCGTTTTTGAAATATCTTCAAACGACTGAAGTTGTTGACAAAAAAAAATTTCGTCTACTTATCAGAAAAAAAGTTGACTGTGTTTTTTCTAAAATTAGTTGGCCTAGAGAGGGCTTTTCACTGTAATTTCATTTCAAATGTAATTTATCATTGTTTCGATTCAAAACACCAAGTTTCGATTCAATATCTGAAGAATTACTGATATACGGAATACTATTTTTTTTCCATAACGGCTTCAGTGTTCTGAAGATATTTCAGAAACGGCTCAACATATTTGATTCAAGTTTACAACGACTTCATGGTCATGAAATTAGAAATATTTTTGGCGATTTACATGTCTTCGCCTATTTTGGTTCTTGAGGTACATTTGTTCAACTTTTTATTTTTATGTCACCCTGTATATGCCGCCGGCATAGTTTGCTTTGATGGCATTAAGTTTAAATCAAAAGAGAATGGATGGAACAACACCTCTACCAAGTGGCACTCTGCCATCATAAAACTCAAGGTCCGTACAGTCTTCGGCATCGAGTATCTGGACTGTTTAGCTTTTCTTGTGTTTTGACGAAGAAGGAGTGGACTGATGATGGAATATGTAAGCACCTTTCTTGTAGACAACACAATTTTCAACAATTTTGCTCTGAATGCTTTACCTCAAAGTGCCATCGTTTACGAGATGAACACGAAAAACTGATCCTCAAGTTCCCAACGGCCGAAGCTCACACCGGATTCTTGAAGACTTTTATTCTGTTGAACTACATGCTTAACTGAGCTCATATACAAAACCCCGGCTAGTTTTCATTTTTGTTCGCTATTTTTTCTATAATTCCTGGACTATGACTATTATCAGCTCATTCTCATCCCAAGCCAGATTCCGGGACCGATGAAACTTCAGGTCACTATTGAGGGAACCATACATTTTCAATGTTTATTTCCGGTCGATTCGGATTATGGGATCTTCTTACTTGAGGCTTCAGCTTCAATTTGAGCCGTGAATTTTGAAAATCGATTAAGAATGAAAATCGCTACCACTGAAAAACCAAGAAATCGCTTTATTTTATACCACCCTATAAATACAGAGGCTAGGGGAATAAATCGAGTAACGTGGTGAGGTATGAGGTTATCTTTTATGAATCCAATGTTGGAATACAGAAAAAAAAATTCTTACTTCAAAGAAATTCTTTCTTCTTCTTTCTTCAAATGGGAGCATGTTGAACGCCTGGCAGTTTTGCACCGCTTCACATGTCACCCTGTATAAACTTCACCCAAGTTGCATTGAGTTTTTTATTCACAGTTATGGATTATCAAAATATTGGGCTAAGCAACGGCACAAACAGATTCCAAAGCGTCTAAGACAATCAGGAGTAACCCCAATTTGAAAATGGGCAAAATTTTTGGTGTGTCGTATACAATGTTGCGTAGTTTAAATGGTAACATGGATTGGCAGCAACTCAGGACCGTGCTGGCACATGCATCTGCATTGATTGCCTGGATTCCTCCGCGGCAGGGTATCGGAAGTAAAGTTGCGGCCTCATAAAAGTTTACACTGACGGCGATCGAGTGGCCATGCTAATTTAGTTTTGACGTAATTTTCAATGGGCATGGCCACACGATTGTCATCGGTGTAAACTTTTATGAGGCCGCAACTGTACTTGCACTCCCGCGAAACCGTTCGAATAACTCTGGACTAATTTGAATCTAACGGTTTTTTTTTGTTTCGGATAAATCGTGGTTTGACAACGCAGTGAGAGGTTTGCCGGCAAGAAAATAGAATAGCGAGATAAAAAAAGACAGTGAATTTAAACGGGATCGTGACGACTTTGACAACGTTGTCTTTGCCGGGATGAATCTGCTCGATTCGACCTAGCTTCCAGTCGATCGATGAGAGATTGCCTTGAGATGACCACAAGTCTTGATGCGACGGTATATCCTATTCTGGGTACCTACGCCGTACAATAATAACTAACAATAATTTGTATTTATGAAATTGTTTGTTGTCTCGTCTTCCCACAAGTGTATTTTGTATTTATAAATGTTCTGACCGGTTTCGGGAACCTCTGGTTTCCCGTCGTCAGAGTCTACAAGTAAAAGTAAAGAATAATTAGAAGGAATATAAATCAAATACCTAATTAAATACCTTAAAATTATTGTAAAATTATTATAATATCGTGTAAAGTTTTCAAAAAATCGAGTAAAGGCAAAGGTAAAATGTTTGACTTTTTAATGTCAATCTTTGTCAAATTCAACAGTTAACACAGTTAATTTGATAGTTAGGAAGAACTTTTGGTATTTATCATTGAAGCATCGAAAACCTCTCTACTTTAGTAAATCTTATTTTATGTTCTGTGTTGAATGTGCCCTGATGCTTTGCATAAAATGTTCTTACTGAGACAGACGAGCAGTCTTGGTAATACCGGGCTTAATGCCACGAAATTAGCCTATAAAGATAAAAACTTTGCAGGGAAACTTAAGGGTCTCGAGCGTTTTATTCCTGGTATTACAGCCATTTTTTGAGCGGTTCTAAACACCTCGTCTCGATTCTCCTGCATTTGTGGATTCGTTGAGAAATCGTCCGGAATTTCAAATCCAGTGCACGGGCGGCTTAAAATGTGAACAGCGGCTCTGTTCCACTCGATGTTCAATAATATTAAAAGCCCGCCAAGCAGGGTAAAATAGTCGAGCCAACACAAGATGAATTGATTGCAATTTGATTAATGTGGCGGAGAGAGCTGCTGGCGCAACCAGCCGAAATCTACATACAAGCACGGCACACATTCAATCTGAGTCAATGTTCAGTCAACCACCACCATCAGCACTGCCACCCATCACCGCAGAGAAGCGCATCTCATTGATTGACATCGTAAGGAAAGGGTCGTCATTTCGCATCCCTCGGCTTTAATGAAAAACCGAATTCAATCAACATTTAGCACCTAATTTTCCCGGCCGATCCGTAATGGATCGCGTAATGGGGCCCCATTGTAATTAGATAGAAACTTTTGAGGATCTGATGACGCTGCTGGGAAAAATAGACTTTTCTATTAAGGTATACCTACCTGTATAGTAATTATGCTGGATTCGTGAACAAAGATACCATCGTACAACTACGGACGCTATAACGTAACATGGAAGGGTCATATTGGCTCTGATGGCTGGAAAGATGATTAGGGCTAATGTCTACATATCCGATCTTTGCTGGCTGATAATAATTAGTCTCGTGAGATACCATCTGCCAATAAATTTCAAAGGCAACCCGTCGAACCCAATATCCAATTTTTTTCTTTATGAGCTTCCATGCCGCAACACCTCAGAGATATTTGGCAAATTTGCCTGTGCTGATGCCTCTGCCTCCCTCTCCGGCGTCACACACACGCGACGGTATCTAATGAAAATTCGAGAACTCCTCGGGGAATTTGTTGCGACAAATCCAAGCCGCGAAACCCACACAGGTACCCGCACACCGCCACCGCCGCCGGTTCCACATGAATAAAGAATGACTCCGCTCGCGCTAAGAAATCCTCCAAAACCTCCTGGAGACCTACCCCGAAACACTTTTCACTATCGCGTATCGGACCTCGAGTTTAAGGCAATTGACCCACTTCTGGAAATTTGGCTCTCCAAAGTGGGTTCAATTATGACGAGGGTTACAACAGTTATTGTTGCGTCTCACTAGCTTAAATCAACAGTAATTGGGGACCCTGTATAACCAACCCTTGTGCGGTGTAATCTTTGGATGTGTCAATAATTCTAACAGATTAATAATTTCAGTTTGATATCGTTGTAGACGCACGTACAGATTCATTGCCTGCCTGCTGATGCTTGCAGTGCTCCGATTGATATACCTCTACTGCCGCCCCTGAACAAAATTTTTATTCTTTTCAGTCAAGATTCTGTCAAGCCCGTATTTCACTAAGCTCGTTCAAGCAAGAAAGTGCAGCCGAGCCTAACCAGAGCCACCCTAGCTAAATGCGGGATGTAAACTAACAAGCGCCTCATAATAAAATCATTACCTACGAAATTCTGCAAAGAAACTCTATTAGCGAGAACGTGAATACTGGATGATTGAAATGTTTCGAAGTTGAAGTTTTTGAACCTTCAGATAGGTAATTAACTACCTACTATTTGATTCTACTTTGAATAAGGAAGTAGGCATCTTTTAATGCACGTATTTCACATTCGAGTTTATATTGATGGCCCCCTGAACGAGCATTTCAATTCGAGTTACACTTTATTGTCACTGGCATAAAACATTTATTTGCCTTCCCTCCTGCGGTCACACAGACTCATTGATGGCTGGGAGAGGAGAACAAGGGAGTGAGTGGCACTCAAGTTCAAAAGTTTTCCTCGGCCATTTTGTGTATCGAAATCGCTACCTATATCAAATCCCCTTATTTGAATCTACACCTTTCACAGTTAGGCCAGTCAAATAAGGAAAGCTGGAGGGAAAAAACTGTTGGAGTTTTGGAAATTTGACAGTAATGTCCGGTAAGGTGTACTGTTAAACATACTAAAAGTCCCCAACTCTACCCATTGAGCTCGAGCCGCCATCTTGGAAAAATGGTCCTTCGATCCAGTTTTCTGTTTATATTCCGCTAATCATCAGAGATATTCAATTCAGTTTGGTAAAAAATCAAGGCTATAAAAATGTCTACAAAAATTGTTTCATACCGATTTTTTTCTCGAATCTGTTGAAATTAATTAAATTGAATTAACAAAAAAAAATCAAAAAATAAGCGGTTTTTGCCTATGGCTAGAGATATTGTCTTCAAAATTTGTGAAGATGTTGGCAGTCTACATCAAAGCTGAACGTGACAGTTGAGATAGAAAAAAAAATGCAAAAATATTTTTTTTTAAATTAAGCAAAAATTTGGTTTTCGAGTTTCACATTTCCAACAGGGCGGAGTGAAGGTTTCAATCGAACATCAATCAGTTTTGATATTTACATATTGTAAGACAAGATTTCATAAGTATTGTGCCTTCACGAGCTTCTGGAATGCTCGATATGAATCAAACTGAAAGAATAATAGCTAAGTCCAAAAAGTGTTGTCGATTGGTTCTGAAGGAAACATTTCGAAACAAAAGACATCAGCAAAGGATATACAGGAAGTCCAAAGGTTATTCAACTGTATATGAGCCCCATATTGATGTGCCTTATCCAAAATAGTACAAAAGAAATAATCAAAATGTGAAAGTCCACCCTGTATAACAAAAAGTAACGATACAAAATCGAAGTAGTAGATCATACCTGGTGCCAAAAATACAGCTTTTACATTGCTGAAAAAAAGAACAAAATTATTTTATTTATTTGAAAGTTATTTGTCCTCAAACTTGACTTCACAAATTCCAGCCAGTCAAATAGGCAAAAGTAGAGAGAAGTAACGGTCGGAGTTTCAGAAATTTGACAGGAATGTTCGCTAAGGTATACTTATAAACATACTAAAAGTCCCCGCCTCTACTTATTGCGCTTGAGCCGCCATCTTGGAAAAATGGTCCTTCGATCAAGCTTATTACCATTTTTCCAAGATGGCAGCTCGAGCACAACAGGTAGAGGCGGGGACTTTTAGTATGTTTATTAGTATACCTTAGCGAACATCCTTGTCAAATTTCTGAAACTCCGACAGTTACTTCTCTCTACTTTTCTCCATTTGACTGGCTGAAATTTGTAAAGTCAAGTTTGAGGACTAATAACTTTCGAATAAATCAATCAATTTTGTTCTTTTTTCCAGAAATGTAAAGGCTGTATTTTTGGCACCAGGTATGATCTACTACTTTCATTTTGTATCGTTACTTTTTGTTATACAGGGTGGATTTCAACATTTTGATTGATTCTTTTGTACTATTTTGGACAAGGCACATCAATATGGGGCTTATATACAGTTGAATAACTTTTGGACCTCCTGTATATCCTTTGCTGATGTCTTTTGTTTTGAAATGTTACCTTCAGAACCAATCGACAACACTTTTTGGACTTAGCTATTATTCTTTCAGTTTAATTCATATCGAGCATTCCAGAAGCTCGTGAAGGCACAATACTGATGAAATCTTGTCTTGCAATATGTAAATATCAAAACTGATTGATGTTCGATTGAAACCTTTACTCCGCTCTGTTGGAAATGTCAAACTCAAAAACCAAATTTTTGCTTGAATTAAAAAAAAAAAAAAACATATTTTCGCAATTTTTTTTCTACCTCAACTGTCACGTTTAGCTTTGATGTAGACTGCCAACATCTTCACAAATTTTGAAGACAATATCTCCAGCCATAGGCAAAAAATCGCCAATTTTTTGTTTCTTTTTTTGTTAATTTAATTTAAATAATTTCAACAGATACGAGAAAAAATCGGTATGAAACAATTTTTGTAGACAATTTTATAGCCTTGATTTTTTATTAAACTTAATTGAATATCTCTGATGATTAGCGGAATATGAGCAGAAAACTGGATCGAAGGACCATTTTTCCAAGATGGCGGCTCGAGCTCAATAGGTAGAGTTGGGGACTTTTAGTATGTTCAACAGTACACCTTATCGGACATTACTGTCAAATTTCCAAAACTCCAACAGTTTTTTCCCTCAAACGGAAAAATTTGTTTTAATTTGACTGGCCTAAGTCTCCAAGCAAACCACCAGCTGGCTGAAATTGTCATAGCGGTGACAATTTTGGCGCCCAACGTGGGGCCATCGCCAGGAGACTAGACCAACCAAATTTAGCCGACGCCGCTGGAATTCTAGGGTGAATGGCTCTGCTCATCCAAGTTCTTGTTTCGCGGGACCACTGTAGTCGCTCTTGCTAAGATAATCTTGAGCCGTGCGCAAAGCTGTGACGCTCAAAAATCAAAATAACTAGGTCCTTGATAGTAGGACAGATTAAAATTGAAAAATTGAAGCAAACAGAAAATTATATAGGTGAGCAAGTTGTTGGAATCACCGTCCTTCTCTTGGCGTAAAACAGTTTGTATCGTAGCTACTGACCGTACGCCTTATCGAGCTACTCAATTTTGTAGGAGTCGCGATCTGGGAAGGAGCAGTCATTTTTTTTAGAGAAGTGGAATTGGAGATATTAGGGCAGCCCTTGAAAATGCATCACTTGGACGACCACGTTCACATGAGAACCGAGGAAAACAGGAGAGACACACATAGAGTCTGACGGAGATATCATTTCAACATAACCACGAGACAAACAAATTTTGCCATAGCAACCCTCTGGCAACGTTTTTCGGTTCTCTGATGCAAAATTGCCAGATTTATAGTGAACTGCCTCAGAAACAAAAATTTGAATTGTTTTCTGCCGATATATACCTACGAATGAATTCCACAATATACAAAAAATATCTTGCATTGAGCTGTTTCATCAAAAAGAGCAGCTAGCGTTACGTGTTACTCCTAGCCTACAAGAACCTGATTTTGTGTGATCGCTGCTCGAGCAATTACAACCTAAGATTCAGCGCACTGTACGAAACTTCAACAAGTTTAATTCAATTGATCCCATTCAATTATCTGAGCTTGACCTAGGTTTGGAATCAATTTTCATTTTGTTGAAATTGATATTCATTTGTGTGAAATCCGTTTTCTCAAATGTGAATTTAGATTTCGTTTGTGTGAAGTCTGTTCTCATTATTTTTTAAATCTGATTTCACGAGCGTGAAATGTATTCATGAGTTTGAATTCTGCTTTCATTTGTGTAAAATCTGTTTTCTGAACTCGTTCAGATCTCGTTTGTGCGAACTTCATTTTCAGCAGTTTGAAATTAGATTTCAGAAGTGTGAAAATCTGAGTTGTACATATAGTATTGTTAAGCAATTTTGAAACATCCAGGGGATCCGGGGGTTGATGTTTGAGGCACGGGTATTTCAAATAGACTGTCATAATAATTATGCCTGCACCTACCACCTATTATTCACTCAATTTTAGTTTCTCGTGCCTTCAAATGAAATAAAACACAAGATTTTGTTTGTTCCAGCGACATAGACGACATCAACAGCGACTCCTTGCATCTGGACATATGGGACCACGACGACGAGAGCTCCGTCCTGGAGGCCGTCAGCAAGCTGAACGAGGTCAGAGGCGTGCGCGGCCTGGGCAGGTTCTTCAAGCAGGTGTGCCAGTCGGCCAGGCAGAGCTCCCAGGACGACTTCCTCGGCTGCGTCACGATACCGCTCCAGGACATCCCGTCGACGGGTCTCGAGGGATGGTTCAAGCTGGAGGCCCGATCGCAGCGCAGCTCCGTCCAGGGACGGATCAGGCTCAAAATGTGGCTGTCGACCAGAGAGAACCGGGGCGCCTCCGAGGAGGACAACTGGACCGAGCTGACGCAGCACGAGAGTCTCTACGCCACGTTCGTGGACTACGAGCTGAGGAACTGGAACAGGGAGACGTGGTCGTGGAGCGGAGACGTCCCGGGGCCCGCGCTGACCATTCTTCACCAGCATGCTGTTCAAGGTCGGTATACCTGTTGGGTACCTTCAGATAACTTCCACTTCCTGCATTCAGAAACACTAGTGGTATGTGTTGATGGTATATGATACCATTAATTTCGCGAGTATTCGAACGAGCTTTCGATGCACGGCGCCTCCACCAATTATGTAGATGTGTCTTATTTGCGCATTAAGGTCTCCGGTGAGTTTCGTAATATTATAAATTGCGCAGTATCTCAAACAGTGGCAATCCTCGGCCGTCCCTAATAAATTTGTGATGTAAACCATCTTCCAAACGCCAGTTATATCACGGTTCCAACTGTACCGCGGTATAAACTCTCACATTCCTCTAATATCCACAAGTACCTACTTGAAACGTCTCGATGATACTTTTCACTGAGCATAACTGAACTTTCAGTTCATATCAACTCCAAATAATAGAGAAGCTACCGAACTGCAGAGATGAAAATAATGAATGGCATGAGAGGAAGTTCAAGATTGACCACCAGATTTTACTCACTATTGCATTCAACTGACACATACCTCCACTAACACACATCTTACAGACATTCCACCACTAATAGACAGGCGCTATTCAACTTTTATATTCTGTAAATAGGTACATATTTAAAAAAAAAGTCGCAATTATCCAAACATGCGAAAAAAGTGAGATTTTTTACGTTAAATGATCTACGCTGCTCGACGAAAAATAGGGGAATTCCAAAATTTGATGTGAGCTTTCCAAAAATATAGCATTGGAACACACCTTCCGTTATCACCCTGTAATCAAGATAACGTTGACCGCTTTAAAATCGACCGTTCCTTTTCCAGTAGGTATATCCGTATTTGAATTTGGAGCACATTTTCGAATATTCCTATACTTTTCAACGAACAGTTTATATCGGTAACTAGGCAGGATCCAATCAAAATCGTTCGTTCCTGCTTGGTTACCGTTATCGATAAATAATCATTCATTCGATGCCGAAAACACTTCAACGCTTCACGTGAATAAGCGTGACGTGCGAATTAAACACACATCTGGACAATTGGCGGAGGAGCCGTGCATCGAGCTGAGCGCTTGCCGGAATACCCACGCAGCTGATACACTTTTTAGAGCTTCCGCGAACAGACTAGCAGCCGCAGCTGGAATATGCAGGAATAATAATGGCAATCCGACGTTGACATGATGCATTATTGACAGTCGATTCAAATTTCGCGGGCAGAAGGCACGGCCTAAACAAAACAGCTGCATGTTGCGCTATCGTTCTGTTGGTAATCGAATTCAAGAATAGGTTCGGTAATTATTTCAATCGTTTCAGTTTTGTAAAAAAAATATAATTCATGATTATGTTTAAAACTTTCATTACGTGCGGTATGAGGAATTATTTCAACATTTTAATAAAAAAAGATTTTATCGTTTACGTAGTTCTCATGAGTCTACTGTGAAGCGTAAGATTTTGAACAACGATTTTTTAAAACTCGCCAGTTTTGGGCCATCACTAATAATTGGTATTGGATTCAATTCCCAGCGGAGCCAAATTTATGTTCCAATTTTTTCTTCTCCGATAGGTATGTAGTCGTAAACTCGTATATTTTCATTTCAACTAATGATGATATAAACTCTTTAATTATTATTGCAATGGATTTTTTAATAAAATGCTTAATCCCATCAGTCATTTACGTTTTATAGCACGATGAAGGTTTGTAGCAGTAGCAGTACAACGCGAAACCAGATAAAAAAAAAGTATCAAAAAAATATCGGTCGAGTACGAGAATGGAATTATTTTTTGCTTCTGGACTAATGGAAGTGGAACGAAAGTGATGGTACAAGTTCGAGTGTTGCTTTTTTGCTGTCAGCCAGATGAAGCTGACTTTTTCCATATGATATGATATACTTTTTTATGTTTTAGTGCGGCGTTGCCAAATCAAACTTTTTTTATTTCAAGACATAATTATTTATAAGAAAAAAATTCACTGCTTAGTTCTGTAGTTATTGAGAGATTTATGAATGTTTTTCAATCATTATGTACATTATAGCCAAACCTTGTCATGTCAGGTGGATGGTGGATAGAGCTGTCCTTTCTCTCAGTGGATTCCAAATTTGAAAGTTATAACTTAAAAACTAAGCTCCGAGAGTTTTTCTAGCAAACACGTGCATGAAATGGAATTGAAAAAAAAATACTGTTCAACATGGCAACCCCGCACCAGAACGTCAAAAAATTTTCACTGTTCTCAACTTATTTCAAAGGCTAACGAGAATATGTAATAAAATATAGGCCGTTTCATTTGAAAAAAAAGTTGAAATACGCACTTGACTTATGCCTCACCCTGTATAATGGAAAATATCTTTGGGTGATGCAGAATGAAGAACGATGTGAAGGGCGTTTGAATCATATTCTTATCTTGAACGGTGGAAACGACGTATTTCGATCACTTACTATTGACTCACCCTGTACATTAAAATGCCATTTTGGAAAACTTTCCCTGATATTTCAGGTGGTAATGTGACCCACTTTGATAGATTTTTTACTACATTCAAGTTTTTATAATGACATTTTAGCACATTTTGTGACTTAAGTAACATTTGGCTACCTTTCGCTTTCGGGAGTTTAGAATGCTATTTTGGCGAATTTGTGTTTTTTAAAAACAATTTGACATACATATCAATTGATTATCGATTAATATTTTATCAAATTCTTGTGAATTTTGATGAAATTTTCACAATTTCGATGATTTTCAGTATACCATTTTGTAAATTGACTTAAGTATGTGTATATGCAAATAATATTTGACATATTTTAGTGAACTCTAAAATGCTATTTTGGTAGGCTGAGGTGTCTCATGGTGATATTTTGAAACATTTCGAGACTTTATACAATAATCAGTTTCACGGCTTCTCTCATTAGAGTAAGTTATGGAAAATCTTTGTTGTATTGGTACGAAATTAATTTCGTCGCAGTCAGTTATGTATAATTATGTTAATGTGTTATGTTGTATGAAATCCAGACTTTTCTTAGCTCCATGAATCGGTGTTCTCCTAAGGAAGTTGTCTTAACTTCACTAGGGCCACACTGGACAGTGGGCCTTTTCATTCCATTTTCTTCAGTATTGCCGTGCCGCGTTTTGGCATCATTTTAATTATTGGTCGCCACTACCAGCACAAACGAAGAGCCACCAATCACTGAGGACGATGACGCTATCGACCGCAGCAAATTTCCACTCCAAGGAAAGTCAAATTTTCTCATTTTCGCCACAAATAACTCGAAAATTTCGACATACGCGTACATCACATCGTAACGACGGTTGACAGCTATCACGTAGCCTCGGCAGTCTGCACACAACAATCAAACAAACATACGACATTTACACAACTACCTAGCTGCGACGACGTTAGCTTCATCGGTACTAACACAACAATTTTTTTGTTCAGGTGACTCCAATGAAAACAAAAGCCGCGTAAGTGAATATAGTGTGGTTTTGAGAGTTTTCACTCTTCTGAGATATTTTAGTTATATGAATAAGTGATGGCTTACTATAAAGGGTCATATCTGGTGGCTATTCACACTATTTTGCAATAATATCCGCAGGATAAAAATCTGCCACTCATGTACCTAATAGTTCATAAAACATTAAATAGTAGGTATTGAGCCTACGTTAGTACTACAAACAGGAACTTGCTCATCGAGCTGATACATACCACATAACAGCCTTCAACCCTGCTGTGCCACTTTCCACCACGTCAGTAAAATTTAAATTTAATTGCGTCCCATATCAATCCCATCATATCCTATATGACTAGTAAGTGTCACATGGGACGGAAAAGAGTGGTGTTCAGCTGTCTGGAATTCTAGAAATACCTAAGCCTTTAAGCGCATCCCGGCGTTGTGCAGTAATTCCACACAAAGTAAATTGACAACTATACTACTTGCAAGAATTGCAATAAAAAGCTCCACTATTTTATTATTATTGTTGGAACTCGGGTCAGCCGTAATAGAAAAGTAATAATAGAAATAACATGTTGCAGGCGACCTCACCGAACTCCAATGCGCCCTGGCTCGTTTCGTGGCCGCGTGCAGGGTTTATCTCAAGTACCCGCTGGATCCTCGCTGGATGCTCCAGCTCTTGACTGACATCGAGAATGCCTGGATGAACTTCACTCTCACCAGGGAGGAGGAAATGTGGCTCGCTGAGAAATTCTCCGCCATGCAAGGTAAAGGTTCAGGGCCTCAGAGATGTGCTGCCGGCCCAAGGGTGATGTCATTAAGCATTCATATTTGTGTCCGCTCTAACTCACTCACGAATAAAAGATCAAACCAAAAAGCTGAGCTAATACCTGCTAGAGGCGGGGACGTTTCCACACGTATAAGCGCTCCTGGTTTTGCTGCTATTCCTTCCACTTGTATTATGATGAATTAATGAACTGAGCTGTTCAATATTGTAAGCGTTCTCATGAATTCTGCACGGTTCGTGCATGAGCGATGAATAATGGGAAATAGCCGAGAACATAGCTGGATATGACGAATATTGTTTTAAAAATAAAATTAAGTTCCATTTACTTGAGTGTTTTGATAAGGGGCATGTTGCGACCAAAATCTATTAAGACACAAAAAAAATATACCTAGACTGACTTGGAATGAACGTGAAAATTTCAACGCTAATGATGTCGGGCAGTTCATTTAATGACTCCAATTTGCCTGATTGCCGTGTCTCTCACTGTAACGATTTTCTCTCCAGAACGATGGTTGCAACAATTACGCCATCATCGACAGTTGTTCCCAGCCCTCCATCCGCCTTCACTAGCCCGTTTAGAATTTGTCCTTCGATGCCTTGCCTACATGTCGAATATGGTAAGTTTCCTCTATTTCTCTCGTCTGCCTCGCATTCCTCACTGCTGGCGGTTTCCTTGCAGAAAGCGTTTTGGAAATGCTGTCCGTTCAACAAGGAAATCCGCGGCGAAATCGTGGCCACGCTGCGAAAAGGAACCCCTGAGTGGTTCCACGGCCTGAAAGGGTCCATCATGAACCCGGACGAGTACGACAACTGCTTCGTGGATTTCTGCTCCGAGGTTTACGTACACCTACAGCACGGCCTATCTCATTACCACCCCCTGTTTGAAGGGTAAGATGCGTTCAAATGTATGTAAACTGCACCTCGCTTCGTAGACTTTTCGCTCTTATAAGTTCCTATGGGGTATCACAAAATTTCGCATCACGAGTTCGTTGTCAAAATACGCCTCAGATGGGGTCTTAGAAAAACGAAGTCCTTTCAGTACTTAACTATTTATATTAGAGAACGATCTATTGCAAAGCTAGTTTCAGAAGTTGCTTGGAGCGTGGCGTCATCTACCGGCCTATGACAAAAGGTTGCAATGGCGCCTCTTTGTAAGCTTTTTTCCTATTACGTCTTCTGTTTTACATTTTTTGCGGTATTTAGAACTGCTTCTGCCATCTTTTGCACCTATCATAGACGTGATTGCGCTTCCGGAAGTAACCGGAAGTGGCATCAACTTTTGATTTTCTGCCTATTCAGGAGCAAGAGTAGTCCTTAACAGTGGCGTAACTAGAGGGGAGTTTCGGAGTCAACTCTGCCCCCCCACCCACCCTAATTGGCCATCGAATTTCCTGAAAAACTTTCGAAGCGACGCTTTCTTGTTCGTTTCGCTCGCATTCCAGCATATTTTTCAGTCATGACTTCCCCCGCATTCTAGTTACGCCACTGGTCCCAAATACATTCTGAAGATTTCAAAACAAAATATGCAATAGGAAAAAAGTTATAGGCTGCGGCGGCTTTCGGAAAACACTGTAATTGTCCCATCTAGATATCGCACTCCGCCATGTTCGCGCTGTCTTTCTGAATTCAGTCCTAAACTGCTGTATGGCCATGCCGATCCTCATATACTCGGCGTCCTCTTGTATTCGAGAATATTCTAGGCGTCTTTCGGAAGGCCTTGTTTTCTTCGCGTCCATTATTTCCGCACATTCCAGAATCGGTTGCCTGCCTATTCGCGAGACCCGGCGAACATTCCTGCAAGCTTTCGATGAACGGCTCCTCCGCCAATTGTGCAGGTGTGTGCCTTACTCACGCGTGGTGGTCTCCAGTGACTTTCATAACAATACTGTTTCTTCAAGATTCAAGAGGTCACACTGGTTCAACAATTATAGCGGTACCCATTGATAGTTTTCCGTAGAGATGATTTGCATGCTTTTCTTCCACTCGGAGGTGCGATTCTCGAGTGTGTATACAGTAAGTAACTTCTCGTATACGAATCTCCTTGGTTTCGTATGCAGTTGGGCTGTTGGAAAGGAAATTCGTATACAAAAACTGGCTCGTGTGCACTCGAGATCTGGGAAAAACAGATCTTGAGACAATTTTGAGACACCCTGTACTCACATCGGTATAATGGGGTGTTTTTTAAACGGGCGACGGCGGAGCGCGCATTTTCCGGTCTAATTTAATTCAAAGAAAATATTTGATGTCGCCCTTTGCAAGGGTGAGGTAGGATTTTCAAGTGCGACAGACAAGGCAAAAAATGTGTAGGTACCTATGTTTGCTCTTTGAGGCGCATCGTCGTGTGCGCGATCCACGATGAAAATCTTTGAACCCACACATCATGCCGCGTGTGGGGTGTTAATGGAAAGAAAATAAAAGGACGCGGGCGCCTCACATCTGCATTCTTATTTCCATTTCTGAATATTTTTATATTTTATATTTATCTGACAAATTTTGGCACCGTGGGAGTTTTATGGTGCGATTATCTAGAAAATAACATTTCATAAATGCTCTGTTATGCTGTTATTACCCGGCCAATGACCGACAAAAATTTTTACATACTGCACGTTTATAGATTGTTATTTTTTACAGAATTGCACCATTAATTTGAAGAGAATAACTTGCATGCATTCCATTTCTTTGGGACGTTTGAACATCATGAGAAGATAATTGATTTTTGCGCACCAAAAAGATCGGCTTTTGGTTGAACACAACGTATAAAAGATTTCTCTTTGGAAGGTTACACAGTTACACACCCTGCAGCTCGCATCATCCCAAACTTCAAAGCAGTTTGCTAAAGGCCGGAAAACGGCTTTCGCACAATGGGGCATGAAGTTCGTACGTTACATTATCACTCACCGAGGAGCCGTGGCTCAGTGGGCAGCGTTTTGCCGACTTCGTGGGCGGTACCACTGGGACCAGAATCGTTTGTCACCGAGGAAGCTTTTTTGACTCAAAAACTTTCTCCACTCTGGGAAACAACTTGGCCATCAGTGGTCTTGTTGCCTGCCAGTACTGACCGCCAAGGCGACGACAGCTAGCCAAGTTGTTTGCACGTCAAGAAACAATAAGAGACTCGCAAAAAAGCGGACATGACAAAAGCCACGATAAACCGGAGAAGGAGGGAAAGTGCATGTCTGTAAACAGTTTCTGCAGCACAGGATCGATATTTGTACCATCCGCTTTCGAAAGCGATCGTCCACTGTGACACGCGAGGAGCCACGACTCCTTGGTGACCGATGGTGTAACAGCTAATGGTGTCACATCAGATGCCGGGGTGCTCGGAAGTCGTTTATCTAGCAATGTCTGTTTTTCCACTCCATCAAGTTTTGATGATTTTCCAAAAAACAATAAGATGTGCTTCATTCTACCGGGTGTTTATAAATGTCTATGATCGCATCGCCTTTGGAATCCACTTTCGATCACCACAATTGCGCCTGTTACTGCGTTTTTCGGCCTGACCCATGCCTGCCGCGATCACAGATTCTTATAAACTCCCCGTATATATAGAAATTGCATTTTATTCGGAAGCACGCAATATCTTATACGGCCCACATTTCCAAGATGAAATTTGCTCTTCTAATCATGTTCTTTCAGAAAATTAGGGATGTTACGAATATGTACAGGCTGAGTCAAGAAAACGAAAAGTGTTATCAAACTTATCACTCGGTATTTAATTCTTGATAATTGAAACGTGATCGACAAAGCATATCTTGAGAATTTATCTGATCCTTGCATGGGCCTGCAGTCAAAAATGGTCTGCTGATCGCAGTAGGTACCAGGCCAAACAATCAATGACGCCATACGGATGATATCATGGTTGTTAACATAACAGAACTTCTCAAAAGATGATGGAAAATTTACAAGATACATTAAAAAAATATACCATCAATATTTGTTCACATAATATTCGCTCAAAAATAAAAGGTTCGGTTTGGTTTCGAAAAACTCATCCCAATAGTACAAGAAAGATAGATTTCAACCTCGGAAAAAATATGGACGTCCTGAAAATTTGATATTTTGTTCAGAATTGAGTGCTCTACAACATATCTAAAATCGCCAAAAATCGCACTCGGGGGCTTTGAGTTATTGGAGGGGGAGTAAAAAATTGCTGGTAAAAATGGAGGGGATGGAACCCGTCAACCCATTGGATGCGAATACATCATAGTTCGACGTATCATATCCCATTGATACCATTTTGGCACAAAAAGTGTCCATCATTGTTGAAGGGGAGTAGTGGGGGGGCGAAGCTGTGCTAGGTGGTCCATTTTGTTTTTGTGGCCATGTAGAACCGATCACGACAAGTTTGGTATCTTTTCCGACTAAATTCAATCCCCTGAACTCGTATCCGATGTGCAAATTTGGATAAAAACAAGTTTGAACAAGTTAACTTGAGAAAACTTGTTTTTTCTTTGACAATTTTGACGAATTTTTTTTGTACTGTTGGAGGTGTTCATTTCCAGAAAATTTTCAGGGACCATTGACTTGAAGTGTATTCTCCACAAAAATCATCCATTCGAAGTATAATTTTGTTTCTCGAGTTTAAAAAATCGATTTGAACTTGAGCCGGCGCGGCGCGTCGTCTACTACTGACCAGAACACTACAGCATGCACCTTTGAATGAAAACACCTCAAACTATTGAAGAAATTAGAACTGATCTTCGAAAATTGAAGGATCTGTGGAGAATTGAATTCCCTATAACACGAACAGAATCGCCATGAATCGCACTGTAGAGTTTTGAGTTATTCAAGGGGAGAGGTAACAGTTCATAGAGTATGAATCCTGTCAAAGTGTTATACTCTACCTCGAATAACTCAAAATCTTGCATTGCGATTCATGGCGATTTTGTTCATGGTATAGGGAATTCAGTTCTGCACAAATCATCCAATTTTCGAAGATGAGTTGTTATTTCTCCAATAGTTTGAGCTGTTTTCATTTAAAGGTGCATGCTGTAGTGTTCTGGTCAGTAGTAGACGACGCGCCGCGGCGGCTCAAGTCCAAATCGGTTTTTTAAACTCGAGAAACAAAATTATACATCGAGTGGATGATTTTTGTGGGGAATACACTTCAATTTATTGGTCCCTGAAAATTTTCTAAGAATTAACACCTCCAACAGTACAAAAAGAATTCGTCAAAATTGTCAAAGAAAAAACAAGTTTTCTCAAGTCAACTTGTTCAATCTTGTTTTCATCCGAATTTGCACATCGGATACGAGTTCAGGAGATTGAATTTAGTCGGAAAAGATACCAAACTTGTCGTGATCGGTTTTACATGGCCATAAAAACAAAATGGACCACCCAGCAGAACTTCGCCCCCCCACTACTCCCCTTCAACAGTGATGGACACTTTTTGTGCCAAAATGGTATCAATGAGATATGATACGTCGAACTATAATGTATTCGCATCCAATGGGCTGACGGGTTTCATCCCCTCCATTTTTACCAGCAATTTTTTACTCCCCCTCCAATAACTCAAAACCCCCGAGTGCGATTTTTGGCGATTTTGGATATGTTGTAGAGCACTCAATTCTGAACAAAATATCAAATTTTCAGGACGTCCATATTTATTCCGAGGTTTCGCCGATTTCTTCACTATTTTTCCTGTACTACAAGTTGAAACAGTCTTGAAGGTTTCAGAGTCACTGTCTGCCAGTTTGCACTGAAATCGTCCAATAGCGATTTGTCAGATTTATCACCAGAAACAACATTTTGACCATTGTCGTTTGTTTGTGCCTAGAAGTTTTCGAGTTTACGTCAAATTCGAATTCGGTGTGTTTATAACTCTCTATTCATTCAATATGACCTGAAAAAAAACACGATTATAAGATTCCTTCGAAATTCGGCTTGTCTCGGGTGAAAGGCTTCCGAATAAAACACAATTTTCATGGAGAATATGCATCGCACCCTGTATAGTAGCCGGGGGATTAAAACTCCCGCACCACTGGCGCTTGCATCTCCGTAAATATTGGAATAATGGGGAATATGCTGCGTGTTCCCAGCTTATTCGTAATATTTGGGAGAGCAACCGCTCAAAGGAACAAAGATGTAATAATCTGCTTATGAGAAAGAAGAAGGAATAAAAGTACGCGAGAGTTGCAAACTTTCAGCTTGGGCTGTTGAAAAGAAGTTTTGTTTTTAGTTCTGCATGGATGAAAGACAATGTTATGAATAAGTAATCTTTTCGAGATGGCGGATCTAGATTTCAGAGTACCTACCTACCTATTCGAAATGTGCGCCCATATTGTTCATGTTTTACGATTCTTTTTGATATTTTTTTTTTTTTTTATTCGTTTATTTAACGTCGGCCTATTTCCGCAACGAGGCCTAACACCGACGCCGGTGAATGCTTTCCTCCACTATACCGGAAATTTTGCCGAACCCCTGTGTGTTCCAACACAGGGTAGGGATTTTTAACGACCACCAACATCGCATGGGGTCGGCACCATCGTTCGTATTTTACGTGCTATGCGACACACGGCGCGTCTTGCATTTAGCAAGCATTCCAACTAAACCAAGGAGCTTGTTTTCGAGGCCGAAAATCCGTCCCCGGCGGAGATCGAACCCGCGACCTCTGGAGTGGTAGTCGAACGCGCTAACTAACCACACCACAAGCTCCTATTCTTTTTGATATGTAAGTAACAAAATATTATACTGAGATTGCTATCAGTGGCCATACAATCTAGGTAGGTAGTAGGGAGGTATACAGTTTTTAGGCTGTGGATTCAAAATTCAACTGACACGCACCTCAGTCGCACCAACAGATCATCTAAAAGTGAATAATCGTATGCAATACACCGATAGGTGAGGTGTATAATCGCTATATCGAGGATTTTCACGAGGGGATCCGAGTGTAAATCGAGATGTAAGCGATGATAAATCGAACCTAGAGGTGTATTTGTTAAGACAATTAACCGAACAACACTGAAAATCTTCCTAAAAAAGTGGAAACTACTTGAATGTTTGAGGTTGGTCATTCTGGAGGGGTGTTTTCACCAATGACCTTGATGGTAATACACTTGAACGGCCTACTATTTTAAGGAGTGAGGTGAATTGTCAGAGACAGTATATCGTTTTAAATAGATAATATTCAAACTCTAATAAAATAAGCCTAGCCTAAGCCCTGTATAATAGGTAGCTACATTTTTATTTTCTGAGAATATACGCTTGACTATAGTAGGTACCTACTTAAGTATAGTAGACAGGTAGGTATCGAACGCTCCTGAAACGTGTAGTTTTCAACATAGTCGGGTCAGGTCAGATCAACGCACTTTTGTGAGAATCATATGCCATGGAATTTTTTCCAGGGTTTCAACGACTACATAATCTGAAAACGGAAACGTCATCTGCACTGGTTGGAAAAATGAACATTTTGCGCCCTAGGTATTCTCAATTTTCAAATTCTTCAACAACCAACCGCACACATGAAACATTGTATGAATAAGTCGCGACTCGTTGTCAAATCTTCCCCACTCACAAAATCCCTAATCTAATCTGCCTCTTTTCAAAACTTATAGGTGTATAGGTATACCTCTATCATACTTATTTTTCATTACCTCAAAGTAAATAGTATGTAGGTACATAAACTGCGCAACAAATATGTTGTCGCGAGGGAAAAATTGGTCCGAGTTTGGTCCACAATAACTTTTGAACGACACAATAACCATTTCGATTCCGTTTTGACGGTTAGCGAGCTCAGTCTTTCCGTTATTCACCTTCAGGATCAGGGAGCGCCATGTAAAATATCTACAGGGTGAAATGTAAAACAGAGTACAAAATTTTAGTAAATTCAACGGACCCTTATTTTCAAAATAATTTTTTTCTCAAATGCAAATGAAAGGATCATAAAGCATGATGTTTTGGCTTGCGCCCAGTTTTGAAATTTTTGAAATCGGATTTTATTCTCTTGCAGCATGCTGATTTATCCTATTGCTACAAAGAAGACTATGTTACTCTGAAGATGGGAGGTTGGAATTCACGAATATTGTTGCTTAAACTGTTCTCAGCAACTTAACTCGCAGACCGTCTGGAATACCTTGATCAAGGCTTCTAAAAAGGGGCCCATTCAAAATGGGCGACACAGGTGTTTTCCTTAAAAATTGAATTTGATCAGATTTTCACAATTGAAACAAGCTTTCTTTGTGATTTTGACTCCCTGAACTTGATGCTGATGGTCAATTTTAGTTTATGATGATGACAGGCTCCCTAGGCTAACATAGTCTTCCTTGTAGAGACAGGATAAATCAGCATTCTCCAAGAGAAAAAAATCATAAAGTCAGAACCAGAGTTCCGATTGCAAAAATTTCAAGACTGGGCACAAGCCAAAACATCACGCTTTATAATCTTTTCATTTACATCTGAAAAAAATTCTGAAAACAGGGGTCCGTTGAATTTGCTAAAATTTTTAATTGTTTTACATTCCACCCGCTAGATATTTTATCTCGTATTTTAAATTAAACTTCCTGATCTTAACCTTCTGAAGGTGAATAACGGAAAGACTGATCTCACTAACCGTCAAGACAAAATCGAAATGGTTTGTATCGTTCAAAAGTTATTGTGGTCCCAAAGTTGGACCAATTATTTCCTTGCGACAACATATTTGTTGCGCAGTTTATTATTCCACTCCATTAAAAACGTGTCATGTACTGGAAACATATTTAAAATTATTCATATCTGGACACAACACTAATAATATTCATTATTAACAATTTCTTACGTATCAACATACGATATGAAATCTCGTCCTCAATGGACCTGTTACATTCTCTACAATAGTTGTAGCATCGGTGGTTCAGTGGTAGAATGCTCGCCTGCCACGCGGGCGGCCCGGGTTCGATTCCCGGCCGATGCATCTTTTTTCCAATCTTATTTTCTTTTACAAATTTTACATTCAATTCTAAATATTATTGTAAAATTATTGGTCTATGGTGTATACAGGGTGGTCCAGTTTTTGATACATTATTTTGAGAGATAGAGAATCAACAATGATGGGGACTCATGATTTATGCCTCACCCTGTGTATTGAATGTCTTGTCTTTTGCACCTCGTACATGGACTGCTGATCACCCTACCCGACCAAACAACAAATGACGCCACAGGGGCGCTACCATTATCGTTATCATAACAGAAGTTCTCAAAAGATTATAGAAAATCCGCAACTTGCATCGGCACATTTTGTACTATAAATATTTATGAATATAATTTTATTTTATAATAACTGATTCAATTTACAATAATATGTTTTTTACTTCGAAAGTAGCCATCAGGTTTATTTCGTTTCGAAGAACTCATTGCAAGTTCGCAAGTTGAAACAGTCATGAAGTTTGAGAGTCACTGTCTTTCGAATTTATCGAAGATTGCTTCAAAAGTTCAAAATCAACGCAGTTGCGATCAGGGATCACGGTTGCGATTTATCAGTTTTGCACCAGAAAGCGTGATCCAAGGAGGGCGTGATCCCTGCACCAGAAACGTCATTTTGACAGTTTCGTTTTTTTCAACGTGGGAAGTTTCCGGATTTGTGGTGTCGAATTCGAATTTGATGTGTTTTATAACTCCCTAATCCGTTTGATAAGAATATTCTGTGGATTTCATAACTTATTATCCGTAGTTCTGCGAAAGAAAATGCACGGTATAGAAGGGGCGCAAGCACTATGATTTCGGCAGCACAAACTACAGCTAGGTACCTACTTCCTACTGGACCACACAGCTCGTGCCTTGAGAGTGTTTTCTTTTCACAAGTAAGATTGCCGTCAATCAATTATTGAATGAAATTCTACTATTTCGTTACAGAATACAAAAAAAAACACAAACAACGGCCAGCCATTGGGGAACATAAACAAAAAAGCCAAACGGCCTAGTGCCCAACAGCACACCGTGTATTCAACACACTTCAGTTAACAATTTTAGACACGGAACATCGTCCTTTCTATTGAATTACCGGAACCTTAGAACACATGTACGTACAAAACGCTGCAAGCGACCGAAAGAAAACGGCTATGCCTCTCAAGCAAATTTGAAAATGTCATTTTGACACCTAACCTAAACTTTATACTGCGATGTCATGTCGCCATCAGAGAAAAGTCATCGTAGCAGAACGGTCAATATTAATTGTGGAAAATGAAAATCCCTAGGGATAACGATAATGTCGGCATTCTACTGGAGTCATGGCGATATACGGTATTATAAGTCCAGTTTAGGTATAGGTCATGGACCTCATTCAACAATGACATGTGGCACATCGTTCTAACCAGAAAAGAATACCGTATTCAAAAATATCAAAATCCAATATGGCGCCCATTAGAGAAAAAAGTTGAATGTCGTATCTCGGTTGCTTTGAAAGCTAAAATAAAGATTTTGGCAGCTTTGGATTCCCCTTGGAAAAGTGGACTGACAATTTCTAGATTAGACAAGGCCACCTTCAACCGTTTTTTGAATAAAAAATAAAAACAAAAATTCAAATTCCTGTTTTTTCACGATATCTCAAAAACGAAAATCGATACGTCAAATTTCTTTTTGGATTATTGATCGTCATGAAAATTCGCAACTTTTTCCTAATTTAACCGACTTTGTATCTCTCAAGATAAGCGAGATACCCATGCTTAGCCTCGAAAAACGGACACCCTGTATACATTTAGTATAGTCCGGATACTAAGGGACAAATTCAAGTGAAACTCCGCACTTGGTGATAAAGTTTTGAAACTTGGCACACATGTTCTTTGAATGATTCTCAACCAAGGATGTTTCTCAACAAACCTGGATGTGGGGCAGACTTGACAGGTGGCGTATACAGGGTGAAAAATGAAGTTGAAAAATTAAAAATTGTATCTGAAGAACCAAAAGTGCTGGAGTCTTGCAAATCATCACATTTTGGTGTAATTTAATGTTTATGAAGCTCCCCCAAACCGTTTTGAAATATCTTGTTCTTTCTCTGAGATATTTTGAAAAACGTAAAAATGCTCGAAAAAACGGCTTTTTGCCCATAAATCAACAAATTTCAAAGAATTTGAGGCGAAACTTGGTATTTCTACAATGTGTGGCGTTAGAAATAGAATGAGATCAGGAGCCAATTCCCACGCCTCCTAATATTTTCAGAAATACGATATTCAATTTTTTGTTGTCTTCACGGCGGTCATTTTGGATTTTCCTGTGACTGAATAGTTCAAAACGTGGTCGGCAATTGTAAAGGGGACTACATTGGACCATTATATACAGAAAAAGACAATCTGAAACAGGAACCTTACTCAATGGAGTGAAGAGGTCTATGAGATTTTCATTTTTGTTGAAAAAGTGTAATATTTTATGTAGACGTCGCTCACAAGAGATTTTTGAACTGATGATGGTGAATTTTTGGCACAAAATCTCGGAAAAGATGAAGGTTTGAATTTCTGGTTGTATTTCACTTCTGCAAGTACCACGTCACCTGACATCCACACTGAAAGTGTGAAAACCAAGGAAAACTGTAGATTTACAGATTTTAACTCTGATTTTAATTTACGTAAAAATCACTACTTTCTCTTGCAGAATGTCTTTTTCTGTATGTAATGGTACAATGTAGTCTCCTTCACAATTGCCGACCACGTTTTGGAATATTCAATTACAAGAAAATTCAAAATGGCCGCCGTGAAGACAACAAAAAGTTGACGACCGTATTTCTGAAAATAGGAGGCCTAGAAATTGGCTCTTGGTCTTATTTCATTTCTATCGTCACACATAGTAGAAATTACAAGTTGCACCTTAAAATCTTCAAAATTTGCTGATTTATGGGCAAAAAGTCGTTTTTTCGAGCATTTTTACGTTTTTCAAAATATCTCAGGGAAGAAACAAGATATTCCAAAACTGTTTTGGGCAGCTTTATAAACATTAAATTACACATACATATGGTGATGTACAAGACTCCAGCACTTTTGGTTCTTCAGATAGAATTTTTAAATTTTTCAACTTTATTTTTCACCCTGTATACGCTACCTGTCAAGTCTGCCCCACATCCAGGTTTGTGTAGAATAATTCAAAGAACATGTGTGTCAAGTTTTGAAACGTTATCACCAAGTGTAGAGTTTTTTTCCCTTAGTACCCGGACTACTAATGGAGTTCTTCCTCCTTTGACCCCCCATATTTTTTGAAGTAAATAAAGACCACAAATTGTTTTTTAATTTTTCCATCGAATAACGAAAGTTACCTTAACAGAATTGCATTGCAGCTTTGCGTAATTCTTCAAGGACACCGTGGGAAATAAAATATCTCCTCCGCGACTCATACCCGACGCTCACAGGTCAATTTCTCTAAAGCTGTGACAGATACGTAAAAGTTACAAGCAACTTTTTTGTAGACAATTTGATGGCCTTTCATTTGAACCTACCTAGCCGTTTTTCGATGGCATCGCTATTTATCGAGATAACTGCAAAAAATACTTGAACTGTACCAATAATCCAAGATGGCGGCGATTGCACACCACCTATCGATGGGGGCTTTTTACACAGTAATCAGCAAGGTTTCGAGAACATCGTCTCTACCAATTTTCAAAACTACACTATTTATTTCTATTCTCCTAAATTATGCTTTCATTGACTGGACTAGTAGCCCCCCTATTGTCTAAACTTCCGCCTGTACCCCTTTTCGCACATGTCACTTTAAGGACGCCTGACCGGTGAGCCGTACTCCCTATTCGAAAATGCTGGAGCCGCCAGTGCTTGTTGTTCATTGTCAATTAATGCTATTTTGAGGCAATTTTCAATCCAATGCAAGGACTCTTCTGGCTTAACTTCATGACGACTTATACTGATGCAATTTTTCAAAGAGAGAGAGAGGGAAAAGAAGAACAAAATAGTACAATGCTTATTATAACTCGACTTGCGGTTACTTTAGCAGCAGTGGCACAAGTAAGAATTTTATTAGCAAGTCTGCAACTGCTTTCAGTGAAAATAGGCAGTACCTACTTGGTATTTTCCTGGTTTTGATGTCAACCACCAGTACCTCTACATTAACCTCCGACCTTATCGAAATCAGTTCAACCTCCTTATCAGTATATTCTATCTATTATAATGCTGAATTCGACGGTTACGGAAAGGTCACAAAATTATCTTATAAAACCTGTTTATCCTGAAAAGTCTTGCTTTTTTATTTAATAGTACCTAACATGCAGGCCTTAAAGCTTTACGCACTTTGTCTAACTAGCTTCTTATCCTCGTTCTTACCACTGCTGCAACCGCAGTGAGTTAGTACCTACCATTGATCGTACCTGGAAAAAGCCGGCATTAAACTTCCAATATTAGTCGTAGTGTTATCCATTAAACGGATTTTTCGAGGGATTTTTACTCGCCAGCCGCCAATTTCGCAATAGGGAGAATTAGACCGCTTCCACAACCGCCACACAGACGTCCGTTATTGACATTCATTTAGTTTCTGCTTCATTCCAGCACGAACGGAATTCCGTACTTCAGCGTCGTGTTCAAGCAGCTCGATAAGCTAATGGCCGATGAAGTGATAGCATTCCTCAACCAGAACGAACATCCAGACGCGGCTTACAGCCGACTAATCTTTTCCGTATACCTGGAAGTCAAGGACTTGGCCTCCTTCCACCTGAACCTGCCGTCCGGCGGCGATCACAAGCTGATGCTGGTGCGCTGCCACGAATGGTTCGAGCCTTCGGTCAGCTGCTGGCTGACGGTGTGCAAGACCAAGTCGCTGCAGAGGGTGCGGACGTCGGTGGAGCTGCAGAAGCCCTGCGACGGTGACAAGCTGGTCAAGCACAGTTCGTCGGCCGTCGACGTCGTCGCCATGTTTTGTCAATTAAGGGATTTCTGGAGGCTCCTCCAGTGGCCTAAGGTCTATTCCGTTCCGCTGCTTTCTCAACTGCTGGATGTCATTTGCTCGGCGGCCTTACTTTATGCCGACATCACGTACCAGGCGCTCATGGAGACCGGATACTTTGACAGACTGGGGCCGTTCAGGATCTGCGACGAAATGTGCATGGCCGTAAACAATTTGGAATATGTTTATAAATTCGTTTCGTTATTAGGTAAAGGTTGCCCTAAAGGTTGTTAGCAAAACGTATTTTACTTATACTTTCGTTCTTTTTTTGCAGAGAATTACTTCGACTTCGTAACATTAGAAACAATTGCATCGGAAATGCAATGCGCAACACTAACGAACCAATTAGATAGCACCTTAAGCCAATTTCAAGTTAGAATAATGGACATAATCAAGAGAGTAGGACCACAAATGCAAGAAGCTCTCAGGAAAGCCATGTTCCACGTGGCCTGGTCGCCCGACACTTTACCGACTGCTCAGGCGGTGGAACCACTAATTGAATACTTGCACAATCACTTACACGCCCTCAACATTTTGCTCTTACCCCAAAACTTCCAGAAAGTCTTGTACGAAGTGTGGGAGTACACACTGGCGGAGCTCAACCATCAGATGGACGGGAACACGAGCAGCGAGGAGATGCCGGCCATGTTCCATGAAAGGCTTCACGCCGCCCTCGAGCTGCTCGTCGACTTCTTCCATTCGGAAGGCAACGCGCTCAGCCTGGAAAGCTTGCACTCCCCGGCATTCTGCCAAATCGAACAGAGACTTCAGTACCACAGAACGGACACCGAGAGTCTGATCGAGGTCTTCTACAACCAGCGCCTTCAAGAACAACTCAACATCGCCAACAGTCCGTACGGCAGCCTGGCAGTGCGGGCGTACTTCAACCACGATTCGCTCTGCGTCGAAGTCCTCCACGCCAGGGACATAATCCCGTTGGATCCGAACGGATTCAGCGACCCTTTTGTCATCATAGAGCTCCTGCCGCACAAGGTGTTCCCGCATTGCAACGAACAGCAGACCAACGTGCACAAGAAAACCCTCCATCCGATCTTTGACGAATGTTTCGAATTCAGCGTGTCTTTGGCCCAGTGCCGCTCTCCGGGTGCCATGATCGCCTTCACCGTCATGGATCACGACGTCATTACCGCCAACGACTTTGCCGGTGAAGCGTTCCTAGCTTTGGGCAGCATACCCGGCGTGGCGGACACCACGGGAGTCGACAATTTCCACGGTCTGAAGCCTGTCGAACTGATTCTTATGCAGCAACACCAAAAAAGTTCGTATAACCAAACACGAATCTTGCATCATTATCTTAGTTGGCAATCACTGGTTGAAGAACAACAGTGACCTTCATTTTAAACCTTTAGAACGTCCGCTTCAAGTCATCAACAGAATTACGATGATTTCAATATCGGGGAAATAGTTGGCGTTCTCAAATTACGTCTGATTTATGAACAGCGATTTTTAGCAGTGGAGTGGAAAGATTTTTTCACATAGACCAATCACGTTCATGAATGACTTCATGATGAATAGACGTTATTGGTCAAGAAAAATCGCGCCGTGAAAAACGCTCATCTTCAATCCAGCTTTCGTCCATGCATCATGACGTCATTTACGAACGTGATGGGTCCTTAGACGATGGGTCTAGGCAGAAAAATTGCTCCGCTCCGCCGCGAAACAACGCTGATCTGAATCGAGCCTTACGATATAAAAAACAAATCACCACGTGATGTTTTTGTGGTCAAACAAGGTTACCGTTAGTTTCTACCGTCTTCTCGTACCATGTACCGTAACATTAAATATGTGTCGAAATTATACAAATAATTCATGATCGGTGATATCGTGGAGATATGTACCTATCAAGAAATAAAAATCCGTTTGTTTTCAGATCATCCAATTCTGCAAATATTGGAATCCAGAGTGGCCGACCGCTTGGCCGTCGAGTTCGTAAGAAAGCAGAAGCTGCGATTCTCCAACTTATCAAAATAACAGCCGACGCTACCATATGTGACATAGTGTTTTATACATCTTTCTCCCTATGAAATGGTTGTCAAATATTCAAGCGCTATTTTTTCTACGTGATGTGTGTGTCTATACAAAACTATGAAAATGGCGGTAAACTGACGGCCGAATTTCCACTTATTGCTGTACATATTTTCAAACAAATGAAAAGCGTATTTTTTACATGTGTTCCAAAAGTTTAAAAACTCAAATAATAAATCTTATTATAACCGGAAATGGCTGCCAGCTTACCAACTGCTAGATGTATACTTCAGTCTATAGAGTTTTCTATTGTACTTTTCTATGACTGATACATGAAAATACCTATGGATGTTAGGTAGAGCAGTAGATTTGTTACGAAACATGTTTTACTTATACCTATAATGATCTTAAATGCCAGGGTACAGATCTCAGTTTGAAATTTTATACTGCTGAAATAAATTGACTCAGACAATCTACGAAAACGCATCATTGTTCACCTTAGCAAGAAGGCTTTTGTGAAACTCCATACAAACTGGCATTTTGGATGATACTGATATTTGATGTAAGTACCTACCTATTATACCTTTGTATGCTGTAGAGTGTCCGCGTTTCAGCCATATTTACTACTTCTTACCTGCTTTGCATCAACTGCCCACATGATTTTTCTCTTTTACGAAAACACTTTGTCCCTTGAATCTGTATGAATAGTTGACAATTCGTATTGTTCACGTACCTATACCTAAAATTCATAATGAAGAGTTATATTTTTATTTTTTGAAATCTACTCATGTTAATTCGTGCAAAAGATGATGAACGCACATTATAATACAATCAAAAAATAATAAAATATCAACTTATATAAAATTCATATAAATATATACAATTGTTATTTTACTTATTGAATATTATCAAACGTCTTTATAAAGCTGTAAAGAACTAATACATATCTCTTGCACCACATCCCCCCTGACAGCAAACTAAATACCTATTTTTTAATTTTGCTACCAATTTGAATATGAGCTTTCTGACTGTGTGATATTTATGCTTCGGCTTTACTGCTAAACACTCCTTCCTCTTTTCTTACCCCCTTTATCGAGCTTAATGTACTGTATGTCAATTCAAATCAAAATATTGTATAATCTATATTATATTTAATTAATGTGATATACTTAACTTGTCTTTGTCTACCAAATAATAAAACCCTGCAGGTATGGTTTAATTTTTATTTTATTTCAAATCGCCCTGCATTATTATTGTTATTATTGCTGTTGTTATCGCGAAAACTTTGGTGTATTGACCATATTCACCAAAAAGGCATGCGCGAGGGCATACGTGGTAACTATCCATTTCAAAGTAGGGTGCCAGGACGCTATGCGCTTGCGCCCACATCGATCAGATCTCTCCCTGTGTTACCGGCATCGGGTGATGGGCGCTTCGCTGTCATCAGCTGACATTACGCGCTCAAATAAACTCCTGTGTTTCTATTTTTGGTACTGTAACACCACGGATTTGTAACACCCAGGCACACGGCACACTGTGCCTGTCATTGTTGAAAACAAAAATAATTGAGCAATAACCCAATACGCAATTTATTTAGTGTGTATGCAGCGTGCAGGCAAGGCTGCACACTGCAAGTTGTTGATTATCAGGTCTGTTTCTTTGTCCTGCTTTAAACTTACTCTGAAGCGCTTAGAGCAGACAATAGAGCTGTCTGATTGGTCGTTGCTAGGCAACATCTGCGCCGAAGTAAGTTAGAGCAGGACAAAGAAACAAGAAACAGACCTATTAGAAGACACTACAAGAAACGCGTTATTTTCAAAATACAGCTTATCGAAAAACACGCCTAGGTATATCTTTATGCTCATTGCGCATCATTCATCGTGAGCAAACGTAAAAGACCCAGTGATTACGAGTTCAGGAATCGACGTGCGGAAAAAGATCTTCCTAAACTACTATACCAAAGATAGTAAATTTTTGGCAACAGGAGGACACCCACACCGCAAATTATAACTGGCGGTGAAGTTCTCGCTTTATCACTCGCTTCATACTTCATCAGAGGAAGAATCAGCTGGAGTTAAATCGCAACCTTCAACAACAACTACCAGAGCTGCTTTCCATTCAACTACTCTCTGCTACCCGGATCAGATCCATTTGGAGTAGATCTGTTCAGATCGGTTTTAGGAACTGAATGGAACGCTTTTAGAGGAGTAGAGTAGAGTCTGTGGTAGAGGCATGCGCGATGGGCATCAATTGACAGTTGACATTGACATGAAGTTGACAGTTAAACGTCGAGTGCATGGTTGACAAAATCAATCTATCTATCTATCTTTCTCACAAATGGTAATTTTCATTTTGTGAGTTTGTAGTTTATTTACACAATTTCAGCTATTGTGATAGAGATGAATGATCTCTGATTGTTGTACCGCTTTTTTCCGTGACTAAACACTAAACATTATTATTATTATTATTATTATCTATCTAAATCACTACACATTTCAGGAATTCAGGATGGACTGACGCAGTGAGGCATACAACTGTCCGACTAACGTTTGAAAATACCTAACCTCAAATACGTGAAATAATTCAAAATATTACCGCCTACACACTATCCCCACCACACATGAGCTTGTTACTCCGCGCCAAAAAGGTGGTGCATGAGGGGACGGGGGAAAGCAAAATTCGGATCACTTCAGAGTAGTTCAGTTTACACGAATGGAAGAGGAGATGGACGTGTCGGATCAGATGGAGTTACTCCGGGTAGATGGATCACTTGAATGGAAAGCGGCTCAGGGGGGTCCTAAGAACTGACTCAAAGTGTATTTGAGGAGATCCTAGCAAAAGAAGCTTGGAACGCGCAGCTACATATTGAAACGATTTGGACAAACATTTTGACTGAGCAATGTTCAATGTTCTACAGATATGGTTCATTATTGGCGAGTTTCAAGATCGAATACGCCATCTGACGGCCAACGTGTAAACGACGTTTGTGCACGGATCAACTGCAGATTTGGGTGGGCTCTTATGAGCGTTGCGGTGTTTGGCGGCTTTATTTGATTCCATCTGACTTAACGCGGCGTTAATTTTTTTCAACAAAGTACGTGAGCCACGCACGTTTCATTATCTTGAATATATTAGGTGTCGTCGATTGCAAAAGCATTGCATTTTCAAATAAGAGTGGCACGTGTACGACGACTGGCAAGCAAAAGTGGCATAGAATGGAAGATGGCAAGATAGATAGTGACAAAAAGAACCACAAGCCTTTCAGCGTTATAATAGTAGGGAGCTTCCTGCTTAGTTCATCAAGTATCAATAATTCAAGGGTACACTTGGCCACATTTTTCCATCAAACACTTCAAATTTATAATGATGGCCATAATACACCATGAAAAATATTAAAAGTGGGACATGGGACACGCATTTACCTGGGCCGCTATTCTTGAATCGTGTGAGATAAGTCCCTGGAAGTAAAATACATTCCGCAGTACACTGATGTAGCGAATGTTGCCTAAAATCGTGGTTTTTATGCAACTTTCGTTACAGAAGTGTAGTACGGATTATATAAAACTCTCAGGGACTTTTCTTACACGATTCAAGAATAGTGGCCCTGTGCTTTCTGCGCACGTCCATATATCGTTGATATATCCATTACAAAAATAGTTGTATACGCGCATCAAATGCCTCTCTGGCAAATTCTTCTCTGCAGAATATTCATTTGCAATATTCATTGAGAAGTTCGTTATATTTTTTAGCGACTTTCCCAGCATGGTTGACTTCAAAATTCAAAAAATAAAACGCACTTTTAACACGGCGGAGCAATGTAAATACAAATGGCGCGATCACGCATGGCACACTGTGCGCAGAACGTGCCGAAAACAGCTGCGCGGAATCGTGGAATCGCGGATTCTCCATCTCTCTTTTGAGGAAACAGAAGCTGCAGCAAAGTTCTGATTGGAACTGACGCCTGTTATTGCTGTCAGTGACCAACATTTGACCAATGAGAGCTCGGCAGCAAAAAAAGCTACAGCATTTGATGCTCAATGTAAGGCCACCATAAAGGCCGCTCTATGAAATTACGCAACGCAGCCGCAGCTGCAACGCAGGTTTCTGATTGGCTCGCAAGCCTTTCGCGTCGTTGCGATGGCTTTGCGAATACCTTGCGAGCCAATCAGAAACCTGCGTTGCGGCTGCGGCTGCGTTGCGTAATTTCATAGAGCGGCCTTTACGCGTCTTTGCGAGACAATGGATGGTTTCACGCATGCGTCAAGTTGAATGGGATCTAAATGTGCCGACAGGCGTGTTTTGAGTCCATTTAGCCTAAAAGCTGTGCCGTGTGTTCTTGGGAAGTGTGACGAAAATCACATTATTTTTCTAAAATATTGATTTAATCGAATAAATGAAGCATGCCGCCGAGGTGCGGGAAGTGCGCAATGTTCTGGATGTCCGCCCCGCAACCGCCAACTCTCCCTATTTTTTTCTTTTCATGACCGCGCGTCATCTTGGCGTTGCTGGACCTGTCCTCGATTACGACTTGTTTACCGACACAAAGTGCAATGTCTGATTTTTTTTCTTTGCTGAAATTCTTAGCGCGTTTTCAGTTATACTACTTTACTATTTACTGGACTCAAGACGAGGACGACTTACACAAAACAGTCGAAACAGGTGTTTACTTCTTAAGTTAACAGGTCCAGGCCGCTATTCTTGAAACTGTGGAAGAAACTCCCTGAAAGTTTTATGCAATCCGCAGAACATCGATGTAGCAAGAGTTGCCAGCTCTTTCGTTTTGCCAGGGGGAGCTGCTCGGGGTAAATCACTAGACAAAGAAAATAGATCCAGATGGGCCGTGATCGGTGTATGTATCTACTTTCTCTATCTAGTGATCTACCCGGAGCAGCTCCTGGCGCAGAACGAAAGCGGCTCAAATCAACACCCTCTTTAGTTAGATGGGCCCTGACAGGACGTAAAAGGTGCCCTACGACCGCTTTTATCAGGTAGCCAAGCGCTTTTTGTTAGAGGCATGCTAAATGTGGCTTAAAAGTGGGATATATGAATACGGGCCCATGAAACAGTGCAGAAACACCACTGTGGGCCCAAGTGCAGAAACAGAACTTTGGCCCCGTTAAAATGATATATACGACTATAGCTCGGATTATGTACTATGTGTGAGACAAGAGACAAGTCAAGTAGCGCATCTTTGAATGGAGTATTATACTTGAAATTTTTTTTTATTGAAATGGAAACTACATTGAAAAAAAATTGACCCGTGTTTTTTTATCCACTCAAAAACCGTATCGTTTGGGCGCAATAAATAAATAACATCAACTAGTTCTGACGTCACAGCGAGTCACCGCCTATACTGCCTGTGTAAATGACGTCAGAAATAGGCAAAATATAGGAATTTCGTTTATTTATTGCGGCCAAACGATACGATTTTTGGCCGAATAAAAAAATACGGGTCAGTTATTTTTCAATATAGTTTCTGATTCCATCGAAAAAAATTTTTTTTCAAAAGTATAATACTCTATTTTTAAAATTGATAAAGGGATCCATGGTGCTCAAAATGGAGTTGTATAGTATAAAGTTGTAGTAAATAAGTCTTCTCCACTTGTTTTTTATATTGTTTGCTCGAGTTTCGGCTAGTTAAATGTATAAAGCCATTTTCAAAACTAATGTGACATAGCATAGAACTTTATGTCTAAGTAATGATGTAACAATGAAGAATAGACGTAACAGGTAAAACAACAAAAGAAAATGAAGGAGAGGATTATAAAATTGGGAGTAGAGCTGGTATAATGTAGATGTTGTCAAAATCGGTTTGTTCGTTGAGGAGGCTATCTGGATCAAGATTGTATTGTTTTTTTATTTGCAAAATTTCAGAAAATTCAATTAGGTGTCTGTTGTCAAGTTTTTGGACTGGTTTTAAACAATTAAAAGCAAAATCATGACCTTCGGCAACTACATGTCTTGTAAAGTTTGATTTTATATCGAACGCAGGTAGTTCCCTGCGGTGCTCATTTAGTCTAATTTTGAAAGATCTTATTGTGCGACCTATATATATTTTGCCGCAAGAACAAGTTAATTTGTAGACTCCACTAGAATTTAGAGGGTCAATGGGGTCTTTGGTTTTTACTAAATGGGAACTTAAAGTGAAAGGTGTTTTGAAACTAATATTGATGTTAAATTGTTTAAAGAAACGTGAAATAGAAGTAGAGATGTTGCCAAAATAAGATAAAGAAAAATAAATTGTTGGAGTTTTTTCTTGAGTCAAGCTGAAATTGTTTTTTATTTGATGTTTTAAGAGCTTTTTTCGGTAAAAAGATTCGAAGACTGCTTGGGGAAATGCATTGTTGGATGCAATTTGTCTTATGATATTGAGTTAAGCTGAAAAATCCTCAGGTGTAAGGGGATGAGTGTTGAAAAGCCGATCAATATAAGTACTGAGTGCTGAAAACTTATGAGTTTGATGGTGGCTTGAATCGAAAGGAATTATGGTGTCTGTATATGTCGGTTTTCTGTGAATTTTAAAAACGTGTTTTGAATTAATTATAGAGATGTTTAGGTCCAAAAAAGAAATGTTGTTGTTGTTGCTTGTTTCGAAGGTAAAAGTGATATTATTATGTAATGAATTGAGAAATGAGAGGAAATCTGTTAGGTCTGACTGGTTACCTTGGAATAAACAAATGATGTCGTCTACGTATCTGTACCAGTAGATGATATGATTCTTGAAAAGGTTACTGGTAGAAATGAGAGTTTTCTCTAGCCATGTCATAAAGATCTCAGCTAATAATGGTGAGAGTGGTGAACCCATACTCAAACCCGAGGTTTGTAAATATATTTTATTGTTGAATTTGAAGTAGTTTTGTTTTGTACAAGTATGTAGCATATTGAATAGATTTCTGGTGTTTACATCATTTAAGCTGGAATTGAAGAGAATATCTTTGACTAGCTGTAAAGTATCGTTGACAGGCACAGATGGGAACAAGTTGACTACATCAAAAGAAACAAGAAAACTGTTGTTGGGGACTTTAATTGGACTTAGGTTTGAAATAAGGTTTGATGAATTTTTGATTGAAAAAGGTGATGATAATTCCAGGTTAGATGTTAAGATCCGATTGATTCAATAGAGTAACTATAGGTCTGATGGGTATATCTTTTTTGTGAATTTTAGGTAGGGAATATAGCCGAGGAACTCTTGGATTGGAATAAACAAGAGAGTTTTTGTTGATGTTGAAAAAAGACAAGGTGTTGGATGAATTTTTCAAACATTCTTTCAAATTTCTTTGGTATGAATTAGTAGGGTCTTTAGTGAGAACTTCAAAAGAAGGTGTGTTGAGGAATGTTTCAGTTTTATTGACGTAATCAGTTTCATTCATCAACAATATAAAAAACAAGTGGAGAAGACTTATTTACTACAACTTTATACTCTATTTTTAGTCCAACAATTATAGAAAAAATAGCGAACAAAAATGAAAGCTAGCCGGATTTTTGTATATAAGCCCAGTTAGGCATGTAGTTTAACATAATAAAAGTCCTCAAGAATCCGGTGTGAGCTTCGGCCGTTGTGGCCTCGAGAAGAACTTGAGGATCAGTTTTTCGCGTATATCTCGTGAACAATTGCACTTGAGAAGAAAGTGTCCGGAAAGAAATTGTTGAAAATTTTATTTCAGACAATTCCTTCTCTGTCAAAACTAGTGCCGTAACTAGACTTGTTGGCACCTGTGGCAATGTAGCAATTGTGCGCCCCAAGGAAGTAAACATCCGAGCGCCGCAGGCGGAAATTTTCCTAGATAATAATAATAATGCTAATAATAATCTCAACTTAAGGCTAGAAGCTTTTAATTTCCCCCCCAGTCCCGTTATCAGCTTAGCGAGTGAAGGTCGTGCTGGTGTTTTATCGCGGAGTTTTTGTTTACAAGTGTAAAATATTCATTATTTCGATTCGAAATTTATATTTTGTGCTCTTGTTTCAAACACTTGGGCATTGTTGATTCAACGTAGCTTCCCATACTTCCCCAAGTATGGGAACTAAGGACGGGGACGATCCAGGGGGCAGCCCCATCACTTCTCAGGATATGTTCAATAATTTAGATGTTACACAGCGCTCGGAAACTAATAATCCTCTGCCCGGGGAAGCCAATAGCCCGCAACAAACTGGTAATACCAATATCGACACGAATATTCGTTACAGGAACTGTGACAAAGGCCCATATTCCGTTTACATTGAATCATGCGACAAAAATATCGGTAAGTTACATCCCATGCGAGTGGGTCATTATCTGCATCAGGCTACAAACTTCAAAAATTCTATTGCTCAAATAAAATCAATTGGTATTAACAAAATAAAAGTTGAGTTCAATAACGTACAAGCCGCAAATGATGTTATCAGCAACAAAGTAATCAGTGATAATAAATGGATAGCATATATCCCGAAATTTTTCGTGCAGAGACGAGGGGTGATCCACCAGGTGGATACCTTCTTCGATGAGCAATACTTAAAGGAGCATATGATGGTGGATAACGGTTCTAAAGTCATTGATATCAAGAGATTCATGAGAAGGATTTTGGGTGATGATGGTAAGCTAGTCAAAGAGGTACCTCGACAAACTGTTTGTGTATCCTTTTTGGGATCTGAATTACCTAATGAAGTAATAATAAACAGCGTACTTTTCCGAGTGGAACCCTACGTTGCCCCAGTGGTACAATGTAGGAGATGTTTCAGGTACGGCCATGTTTTACAGCAGTGTCGTGGGAAAGCGAAATGTGAAAATTGTGGTGAGGAGCATGAAAATGCCGAAAATTGCAGGGAAACTAAGTGCATTTTTTGCGAAGTAAGTGATCATAAATCGTCATCTAAAAATTGCCCCGAATTTATAAAACAACAAAGCATCAAAAAGATTATGGCAGACAAAAACTTATCTTATAAAGAAGCGATTGAAGCGTCGAAAAACCCGTCATTTGCTAATGCTGTGACCAAAAACCCTTTTATTTCAAATAATCGTTTTTCAGTGCTAGCTCTTGATGATCCTAGTCAATTTCCACAGATAAATAACACCAGGTATAACTGGAACACAAGACCTAGGGTCCAAATAAATCATAATAATAAACGCTATGCCTCAACAAGTCAAAATGAAAGGAAAAGAAAAAATGAAAACTCTCCTCCACAATCCCCCTTAACTGTAACTCCAAATACGATCAAAAAACATAAATGCCTGACTCCCCCGCAGGGAAAGGAAGATAGTATTCATCAATCTAAGCCTGTGAATCAAGAGTCTGTCAACATACATCAAGTCGTTTTGGAATTTATAAATTCTTACACTGAAAGCTTGTTGGATGTCATGCCCTTGAGTCAAAGGCAAGCTATAACCAAAGAAATTAATTTGGAAGAATCACTAAATCAATTTTTACAATCAAAATTCAAAACTTCATCGTATCTTTATTTAGGAATACCCCGGAGGATTCTGATGATCCCGACAGTAAATCTGATGATGAAATGTCACAGGATGAATACTAAAATCATAGACCTAAAATCAATGGGTTTAGGTTTTTTTTTTGTGTTATTGATAAAGGAAGTCAACGTGCTATACAAGACCTCGCTAGTTACCTATAAACTCTCTTACCCCTACTCTAAAAATGGCTAATTCAAAAATAAATAAAAATATCAAAATTTTTCAGTGGAATGCCCGTTCAGCGGTGAACAATAAAAACAGCCTTGTCAAATACTTATTCGATAATGATATTGACATTGCTTTAATAAGTGAAACATGGTTTAAACCGGGGATTGTAATGAAATTCAATGGATACAATTTGGTAAGAAGGGACAGATACGATGGAAGCACTGGTGTAGCCATTTTGATCTCTAAAAAATTCAAGTTTCGAGAGATTATGGTTTCAAATGATTTTAACGAGGAAATTCAAGTCTGTGCTATCCAGCTATTGAACACCGAAGATAAAATCACATTTATGTCAGTTTATAGACCACCGAATGTACAGACTACTAGACAGGATTGGAATAATCTGTTTCGTAATGCCCCACACCCGGCCCTTATAGGAGGTGACTTCAACGCCCATAATATGATGTGGGGATCACATGGATCCAACAATAGCGGTGATCAAATTGTGGAAGTTTTAAATGATTTCAACCTGGTTGTATTGAACAACGGTTCACCTACAAGGCTGTCACCCTATGGCCAGCGCAGATCTGCAGTTGACATTTCATTGGCATCTGATTCAATTGCAGCTAAAATTGATTGGAGTGTTCTGTCTGACACACTTGGCTCGGATCATTTCGGCATCAACCTCATAATTCAGTCTAGTATGGAATTCATAGGCCCTTCCCTTCCCAGGTCCAAATGGAACTGTAAAAAGGCCAATTGGGTACATTACTTTGAACTTACAAGCCAGAGCTTCCATGATGATACTCTTTCTCATCTTACTTCAGCTGATGACAAAATGGTACATTTTCTAAACAAAATTAATTCTGCTGCAGAAGTTAGTATTCCAAAAATCAAGCCTTATAAAATTCAAAAGAGAGCACCTGCTGTATGGTGGGATGTTGAGTGCGATGAGGGTGTAAACGCAAGGAAGCAGGCGCTGCATAATTATAAAAACAATTGCACTTTGGAAAACTATTTGGAAGTTAAAAGGATCTCAGCTAAAGTGAAACTACTGTTGAAGAGAAAAGCGAGAGTAAGTTGGCAAAATTATTGTTCAAAACTCAACAGTTCTACTCCAGCAACGGAGTTATGGAGGCAAGCTAAATTGATGCAAAGAATCCACTCAAAACCAAAAAACCCAACCTGCAACGATTCTGCTTGGGCCGAAGAGTTGCTAACAAACATTGCTCCGTGCTCGGTTGAGCTATACCCTCCTGATAGATCTAATAATGCTTGTGATAACAACCCGACTAATGCATTTTGGTTGAAACCATTCCAATGGGGTACTTGCCAATGGAATAGATTCAGCTGGAAATACTTTTGATTGCTAGTATAAGTGGTAAGGGGACTCTACTGAGAATTTCACAAAAATCCCGTCGTTTTCTACAGAAAAAAACGAACTTGAAAAATCCTCCTAAAAGCTTCGCGCCAGGACAGGGATTTTGAGTGGGGTTGGTCTGACTGTGTGACAATGGAATAATCAAGAATGTCAGGGATGTCACTGTGACACTGTCATTTTGAACATGCTATCGCAAAACCGGTTTCCTATCGAATTCTCTTACCGTGAGCATTTAGACAATAAAATCGAACAATGTTTCGTAGAAACTGACTTCAGAAACCTCTTGTAACACTGTCTCAGTCGATATAATTTATTTCCAGGGGAAAATCTGGAGGATCACCAAATAGCACAGAAATAAGAGGCCGAAAATGAACAGTGAGCTTTTATAGGTTCATCATTAGCATACAATTCCGGATAGGTAATACTTTAGAGCTACAAGAGATCCACGTGAGGAGGACGCGATGGATCTCCAAATAAAATGTGGGGAGCAGGAACACTGATGTCCAAAATGAAGCCGAGGGTCAGCCAGGTCAGAGCACGGGTGACAAACATGCGAAAGGCTTTTAGGTGGACAGTACTGAAGACTGAAGAAAGAGACTAGTTAGGTTGAACAAGAAATGAACAAAACGAGTAGGTACTTACCGCGTAGATCAAAGCCTCGATCAAAGCAGTCAAAGGCAAAAAAAGGGCACAGGAAGAAATTACGGTCGGCGGTTTGACGTTGTCAGTCAGACTCAGATCTTGTTGTTGTTTGAAAACGGCACCTTGACGACGTTATATCATTGCCAACCCAACGAGGAAAAAGAGCCCTTCTATGTTCTATATCTAATATATTTGTGACGTCACAAATATATTTTTAAAACACGCATTGCGGCCGCAATTTTGGGAATTTAGGAAAAAGAAAAAATACGGGTACATTATTTTTAACCATACTATCGATTAAGCCAATAAAAAAAAAATTTGGCAAGTACCCCATTCCATGAGCTTGAAAAAGCAATCAAAGATTCTTCAAATACATCTCCAGGACTCGATGATATCAGATATCCAATGTTACAGCATCTGTCCTCCGAGGGCAAAAAGTTTCTTTTGAGCATTTATAACGATGTCTGGGTCCGAGGAGAGGTTGTAGAGGTATGGAAGGAAGTCGTCGTTATTCCTTTATTAAAACCTGATAAAGATCCACACTTGGCATCATCATATCGTCCAATTTCCCTCTTGTCATGCATCTACAAAACTTTTGAAAGGTTGATCAAGGGTAGACTGGAATGGTGGCTTTTCAAGAAGAAATTGCTTCCTCCAAACCAATTTGGCTTTAGGAGAGGCATGGGTACTGCTAATGCAATAGCAAGAATAGTCACCGACATACAGTTGTGTCACACAAAAAACAGTTACTTAGGAGCCGCGTTTTTGGACATCGAGGGTGCTTATAACTCTGTCATTCCCTCAATTTTGCTAGAAAAATTATGCAACTTAGGCATTCCTACTCAATGCGCAAGAACTATGATCGGTCTGATTACTGACAGAAGGATCTTCCTACGTCAACCGGACGGTAAAATTCTGGGTCCCAGGTTGGTGTCACTCGGTCTTGCTCAGGGAGCAGTCTTGAGTCCACAGTTTTTTAATATCTATACATGTGACATACACCAATATATCCCTGCGGCAAATATTGTGCAATATGCTGACGATTTTTGTATCTATAGCGAACACAAAAAATATGAAAACTGCATCCAAAATCTAACTCGAGCAATTTCATCTACAGCAACCTGGTTTACGAAACATGGGTTCACACTATCTGTTCAAAAATCAGTAGTAACCGTCTTTAGTAGACATAATACTCCGAGATTGGATCAAATCACTCTTGGAGAGTTTCGACTGCCTGTAAGCAACTACACAAAATACCTTGGTGTCATTTTAGATAAAAAATTAAATTGGAAAAACCATATTCAACATATAGTCGCCAGATCTTACAACGGACTTAATTTTCTCAAGATGGTATCCAAAACTTGGTGGGGAGCTGATCCCAAAAGTGTGCTTCTTTTTTATAGGTCATATATTAGGTCCGTAGTTGACTACGGAAGCATTTTCTATGGTTCAGCAACTGATTCGGCTCTCAAAAAATTGGAGGTAGTCCAGAATAATGCTTTGAGAATTAGTTTGGGTGCAATGAGGTCTTCCCCCATCGTTCCATTACATCTGGAGGCATCAGAGCCCCCTTTGAGTTTAAGACGTGATGTGCTGGCTGGTAAATTCATCGTAAAATCTCAATTGTACGACCCATCAATAGTTACGTCCATTAGTCAGCTTAGCATACTTGATTTGACTCATAAGTACTGGGAAAAAAAGAAATCTCCACCCTTATGTTCTGGTTTCCGTAATGCATCGTCGATAAGTTCCTTAGATCAGCTGAAATACGACGCCTTTAAATCCTTTCAAATCGAAGATTATTTTGACATGCTCAAACGACCATCTGTTACAGTTCCATCCTTTACAAACAATCAACAACAGAACGCGGCTACTCTATCAGAAGTCCTCTCTCACCATTTAAATGCGCTCCAGATTTACACGGATGCGTCCAAGTCCCCCGGAGGTACAGGTTTTGCAATCTACAATCCTTCCGAGAAAGAAGAAATAAAGTATAAACTCCCAGAGTTCAGTTCCATTTTCTGTGCAGAAGCTTTTGCCATCGCAGTGGCCTTAAAGACCTTTCGAAGGTCCGAACACAACGTTGCTGTTATTTTATCCGATTCCTTAAGTGTACTTAAGGCGTTGAAAGAAAACGAGCTCTCTGCTCAGCACTATTGCATATCCAAGTGTAATACTGAACTGCTGCACTTGAGGAAGATCAACAAAAGTGTCCAGCTGGTATGGGTTAAGGCTCATGTTGGTATAAAAAATAACGAACTCGTCGACTCCATGGCAAAGGCCAGCGTCCTGGAAGGCACTGAGTATAAGTGCCAACCTTGTTTATCCTGGATGTTTAATAAGCTCAGGAGCAGGTCGAGGGAAGATTGGTGTCATCAGTATAGAGAATATTGCTCAGCAAAACAATCTTGGTATACGTCGGTTCAACCTGACATTCCCAGTTATCCATGGTTCCAGGACGTCCATTTACCTAGAACTTTTGTGACAAATATCACTAGAATTCGCCTGGGACATGGTTCATACCCAGCCCATTTAAATAGAATTGGTGTAATATCTTCGGATCAATGTGACGCTTGTCTAACCCGTTGCGACCTTGATCATATATTTTTTGGCTGCAGCAAATACCAGGTGGAAACAGAAAATCTACTTAGGGAATTAGCAACCCTAGGGATGCAATTCCCACTTAATTTAACAACGGTGCTCAACACTAGGGAAGTCGAGAAATACTCGGCTCTTATACGCTTCCTGAAAAATGTCGCCTTGAATATTTGATCTTTTAGTGAGTTCTTAGATTGTGCTTGTGTTCTTGTATAATTTGTATATCTTGTAACTTGTATAGCTTAGCTTTGTTGCCTCATGTAATCTACCCCTATTATGTATAATACCTACCTATCCTATCTCCGTGGTGTTCTTGTTTGTGTCTCAAAGTCGCCTTGAATCACCCCTTGGCGTGAAGAATTGTCTAAATGCGTCTAACCCTTGATTTGTCATCATATTTTATATTCTTTTGCGTGGCTAGTTTGTTTTTCATCTCTCGTTTTTTAGTTCTTTCTTGACTCCTATTCAATAATTCAGTGGCTAATTGGTACAAATGTAACCAGAAGCCAAAAAAAAAAAAAAAAAAAAAAATTCCCCCCCCCCGGATTTTTGGTTACAATGGGAAAACAATAATCTATTGAAAAAAAATTCGAAATGATCCATAAGATGATTATCATATTTTATTTTAAAAATCTTTCACTCGATCTTTCATCAAAATAGGTGAAATCAATAATAAACTCATTCGGCTCCTAGAAAATTTTTTAAACTCCTGGCAATTCATTCTTTTGCAGTCGAGCTTCCCAACCCAGAAATAAAAACCGAGAGACATTGAGATATATTCATAATCTTTTCACACAAAAAAGTCTTCAACCAGAAGTAACAAAATACTAGCTGTACCTATAGGATGACAAAGATAAAAATTGAACAAAAAACAAAACTTGTCAAGTTATTGACAAAATATTTAGAATCAAAGTGAAAAAAATGCACGTTGCTACCCTATTCCAAATACTCAATCAAGTAAGTAACTGAAAATAAATTTAATGACAAAAAAAAATGGAAAATGAGAAAATATTAGAACTTCAAACCAAGCTGGACTTTTCGAGATTTCGAATCAAAAAATATGTCTCTAATTTCGCAAAATTCAAACTTGACGTCGCTATTTTATCGATTGAAAGTATAGATATCTTTGTTATTCTTTCTTGGCCGACAGAAGGGCGCAAATACGACTTGACAAGCTTCAGTTTATTGAACGAGATGAAAAGTTTTTGCAGAATATAGAGAGGCCCTATCTCAGACTGATTGGACGCTCTTGGATTTATTTGGTGCAAAGTGGAAGTAAGTACATGCGGTAATAGTCAGGCTGGAACTCAAGAAAGCACTTAGACCGACCGGCGCTGGCGGAGGGCGCCGAGCGCCGAGCGCGAGCGCTGCCTCATCCTCAGCATGCTACTTCCTGCAGCGCCGTGCTCTTCAATTTTATCCGTTTTATGGCTGTTTTGAATCATGTCATGAAAAGGTGGTAGAAAAAGCCGCTAGTTGTAGGTAGAAATAGATATAGATTCAGGTAAAAATTTGAAAATCAAAATTGAAGAAAAAATGTAGGTATTAGGTATTACCCAAGCAGTCTGTGCCCAAGCTGAATTTTGCGCCCCTGGAATTTTTGCGCCTGTGGCAAATGCCACCTTCGCCACGCCCTAGTTACGGCACTGGTCAAAACACAAAAAAATTAAAATAGTCCAGATGCTCGATGCTGAGGACTGTATGGACCTTGAGTTTTATGATGGCGGGGTGCCACTTGGTAGAGGTGTTGTTCGATCCATTCTCTTTTGATTGAAACTTAATGCCATCAATATCAACTATGCCGGCGACAAATACAGGGTGAAATGAAAATAAAAAGTTGAACAAATGTACCTCAAGAACCGAAATAGGTGAACACATGCATGTAAATCGCCAAAAATATTTCTGATTTCATGGTCATGAAGTCGTCGTAAATTTGGATCAAATAACTTGAGCCGTTTCTGAAATATCTTCAGAAGACTGAAGTCGTTACGAAAAAAAAGTAGTTTTCCGTTTATTATCAGTAATTTTTCTAATATTGAATCGAAACGTGGTGTTTTGAATCGGAACAATGATAAATTACATTAAAAATGAAATAACAGTGGAAAACACTCTCTAGGCCAACTACTTTTAGAAAAAACACAGTCAACTTTTTTTCTGATGAGTAGACGAAAAAATTTATTTTTTCGGCAAAACTTCAGTCTTTTGAAGATATTTCAAGAACGGCTCAAGATATTCAATTCAAGTTTAAGACGTCTTCATGACCATGAAATCAGAATTATTTATGGCGATTTACATTTCTTCGCCTATTTTGGTTCTTGAGATACAAATGTTCAACTTTTTATTTTTATTTCACCCTGTATATACCGCCGGCATAGTTCGTATTGATGGTTTCAAGTTTCAATCAAAAGAGAGTGGATCAAACAACACCTCTACTAAGTGGCACTCCGCCATCATAAAACTCAAGGTCCATACCAGTCTTCAGCATCGAGCATCTGGACTATTTTAATTTTCTTGTGTTTTGACGAAGAAGGAGGAGACTAACGATGAAATGTGTGAGGACCTTTCTTGTAGACAATAAAATTTTCAACAATTTCTTTTCAGAAACTTTTTCCCCAAGTGCTATTGTTCACGAGATATACGCGAAAAACTGATCCTCAAGTTCTTCTCGAGGCTACAACGGCCGAAGCTCACACCGGATTCTTGAGGACTTTTAGTATGTTAAACTACATGCTCAACTGAGCTTATATACAAAAATCCGGCTGGCTTTAATTTTTGTTCGCTATTTGCGATTTTAAGAGCTAAAATTCCTGGACTATTTATATTATTATTCCCGGATTTTTTTAAATCCGTTTGGTAAAATAATTATTCAAATGGTGGCAACACAGCCCCAGCCCATGTCACCAACAAAAAATTTTATTTGACAGTTCGTTTGACAGCTGACAATCAAAGTGGCAAACTGGCTGATGCAATAATCGAAAATCGCTTTCTAAAGCCGTGTGTTATCAAAAATTTGTGTATTCATCATCAGCTTGTTATAAAGAGCACCTACAATGGCAGAAGACGACGCGGTAAGCCAAAATTTTCAATAAAATCAAGTTTAGTCCGTTCCTCGTGACGCGAATCATAAAAGTGAGGTTGTGTCACTTCCAAGTGTCCATATTTTACACGTAAAATGCTCAATTTATCGGCGTTTTCCAGATATTTGATCCTTCTTTGAAGAAGAAAAAGAAGAAGAAGAAGACCGCTTTCGATATCGATGCAGCGCTGGCGGAAGGCGGTGCCGAAGCGCCAGCGGACAACACCACAGAGGTGGAGCCCCAGGGCGACGATGTCGACGAGAATGTCGACATTGACCTCGATTTCACCAAGAAGAAAAAGAAGAAGAAGAAGCCGTTCAGTGCCGACGATTTGGATGGGGTCGCCGATGTGAAAGAGGAAGGTGGCAACGAAGGAGCCAACCAAGATGATCAAGGCGTTGACGACAACTTTGATATGGATCTGCTCGACTTCAGCAAGACTAAAAAGAAGAAAAAGAAGAAGAAGGACCTCGACGAGCTGATAGCGGAAGCCGATGAAAAAGCCGAAGATCAAGAGAATGGTGAGTTCCATTTTATTTAATTTTTTGTTACAAAATGTTGATGTTGCACTATAAGTTTGGTTATTGAATTACCTATTGTGATTTGACATGCTGCATTAGTTGAAAGAGTTCCTGAAGCAGGTATGTATCTCTCTTGTTTAACATTTTTGTAATGCAATGAGTATGAAAATTATATAAAAAAAAATAGTAATGAATCATGTGAATATGTGAACATTTCTGTTATAGTGGATGACAATGCAAGCCTTTGGGCGACTTCTGATCGTGATTACACCTACGACGAGCTGCTGCATCGTGCCTTTGACATTATGAGAGACAAAAACCCAGACATGGCCGCTGGTAAAAAGCAAAAGTTTGTGATGAGACCTCCGCAAGTCGTCAGAATCGGAACAAAGAAAACCTCTTTCGCTAACTTCACTGAAATTTGCAAAATGCTTCACAGACAGCCCAAGCATTTGTTAGACTTTTTGTTAGCCGAACTGGGTACGAGCGGCTCAGTGGATGGCAACAGCCAGCTGATTATCAAAGGTCGATTCCAACAGAAACAGATAGAAAACGTCTTGAGAAGGTGGATTTTTTCCATAATTATGTAATTTTCATCAAGTTATGTTTTGGGTTTTATGTTTTCAGATATATTAAAGAATACGTGACGTGTCACACGTGTCGATCCCCCGATACCATCCTTCAAAAAGACACCAGATTGTTCTTCTTGCAGTGCGAGACGTGCGGCTCGAGATGTTCGGTGGCTAGCATCAAGTCTGGTTTCCAGGCGGTGACGTCGAAACGTGCAGCCATCAGGGCCAAGACAGCCTAATCATGAAACTGCAATATGGTCAAGTATGATTTTTTAACCAATTGTATGCATCAAATTGTAATAGCTCCAATTGTTTATTGAATAAAATAAGTGTCTCAACACATTTTTATTTCGTGCAAGTTTAACTTAACAAATTACCTATAACCACTTAATTTTACGTTGATATTTGCTCATCCATAGATTGTATGATGGCTTTCACGTCAGGTGTGAGGCCTAAATAGTAAAAGGCACTCAACAGGATGGATTTTACCGTTTCGCTAATCCAGCCAGTTCTGAAACATCGTTTTTAAGTTCATCTCATTAAAAACTACTTTTTAGAGACTTACAGCAACTTCACCTCAAAATAGACCAAAAATACAATTCTCATCAGCACTCCTTGGTGCATTTCATCTTCTGCGTTAGCCGCTCTAGTAGCCGCCCGTGCCAAAATGGCGTATCTATCCACAGGATGGCCATGTTCGTGGGATATAGCTCTAATTGTATTTAAATTCCTATAAAAACAGCTCTTACTATATTATTCCCAATAGTCTGGTGGTCAAGTTGCAAAAAAGGTACAATCTTGCGGCATTACCATGATTGTTTTATTTTGCGGCTCAATCGCATCCCTTGAATACATTATCATTATAGTATTTATATTTTACCATACTTATATAAGGTACTTTGACTTTTCCTGTAATGTAGTACACAATGGGCGTTTTCCATTTACCGACACAAGCCGACTTGTGTCGACACAAATCGACACAAATGCGTTCCATCTGATCTCTGTGTTCCTTTGTCTCATCGACACAAGCTAACACAAGCTGACACAAACCGACACAAATGTTTTAAATGGAAAGCGCCCAATATGATATGAAGTCAAAATTTTGGTAGTGGTATGTGTTGAAAAAAGCTAAGCACGCTAAGTGAAACCGTTTTTAACACCTAATTTCACAGCAATTTCTTTATATTACCTACCAATGACAATCACTATGAAGGGTATAATATAGATGATTATTACATACAACGCCCTTGATTATTAGACCTACAAGGATAATATTCACTTATCTAAATCCCACTGTCAATAGCAACGGAATAAAATTCATGTAAACAACAAAATCTGACAGCTGTCACTTCGGACTTCTTTTATGTAATAATCTTCAAAATATCACTCGTGCTCGAGATTTTCCCAGATAACTTTGGCCAGGCGTTTCCCTTGGGCTGATTGTCCCTGGATAAATGCCCTCCTCCTACGGAGTCGGGCATTTATCGCTACAATCAGCACTCGCGATCGCCTGACCAAAATTATCGTGAAAATCTAAGCACTTGTGATATTACTGTTGATTATTACACACAACGCCCTTGATTAGTAGACCTACAAGGATAATATTCACTTATCTAAATCCCACTGTCAATAGCAACGGGATAAAATGGATGTAAACAACAAAATCTGACAGCTGTCACTTCGGACTTCTTTTATGTAATAATCATCAAAATATCACTCGTGCTCGAAATTTTCCCAGATAATTTTGACCAGGCGTTTCCCTCGGGCTGATTGTCCCTGGATAAATGCCCTCCTCCTACGGAGTCGGGCATTTATCGCTACAATCAGCACTCGCGATCGCCTGACCAAAATTATCGTGAAAATCTAAGCACTTGTGATATTACTGTTGATTATTACACACAACGCCCTTGATTAGTAGACCTACAAGGATAATATTCACTTATCTAAATCCCACTGTCAATAGCAACGGGATAAAATGGATGTAAACAACAAAATCTGACAGCTGTCACTTCGGATTTTTTTTGTAATAATCACCAAAATATCATTCGTGCTCGAGATTTTCTCAGATAATTTTGGCCAAGGGTTTCCCTCGGGCTGGTTGTCCCTAGATAAGTGCCCAAAATTATCGTGAAAATCTAAGCACTTGTGATATTACTGTTGAATAAATGCGGGGACTGTTTACTTGGTTTCTTTGACTGAATTTCAAAATTCTATTTCCAAAACTACAAGTGCAAAGTTTGAACATTTTTCTTGTCGCCCAACCACCAGACTGCACTAAAAACCTTGAAAACCAACCTAACGACTAACAGCAAACACCTAGGCATCGACCTCAAGGTGTCCATAATACTGTCGAACCTGTCCCTGGCCATTTGGGTCATGTGTTCCAAGTCTGCTTCGGTTAGTTTGGTCCTCAGCTGGAAGTTGAGCGTCCGCAAGGGAGACTGCGTCAAGATTTCCGCAAACATGACGTAATTTTCAACTCCCATCTGTTTGGCGCATCGTTCCATTTTCGCGTGGTCGTTGAGCACGATAGCCTTCCACATGTGGCTGAGTGCTATCCTTGTTTCGTCAGGCATCTGCTGGTACAGACCGTGGTCGAGGAGCACCAATTCAGTTTTACCGTTGCGTCTCCTGACCAGAACTATAAAATCGTTTCTGTTAAAGTGAAAATGTTCTTCATCAGAGTATGAAATCTATTGTTAGTAAGCCCACGCACGGTGCTGGTGCAAATTCTTGATATAAATCAAGTTGTTTGGCGTAAAACCTACGTGATGTCATTCCATTAACCTATTATCCAACAATAACTACTGTCGAGCTCAATTTAGAGGACGTGCAAATGGTGAACATCACTGAGAGATATGGATGGTACCAAGAACGGAACCTTGTGGCGCTACTGCCATGAGGGCAAAAATGGGCACTTTTCAACACTCCATGCCTGGAATGATAGCACGCAATACTCAAGCACATTCCAAAGCATCCTTGGTAATCAAAGGCGCCGTGCCGTTAGCGCCTGTGTATAAAAAGCTGCTGATTGATCAGAGTCAGTTAATCTACAGGTGCCCCAGAATTGAAGTCGGGAAAAGTAACCATATAGTCCTTCGTTGATTTGATTTTATGATCATGTAAGTTTTTCTAAATTCGATTTTCACGACCCCCTCAGCCTCCCAACTTTGTATAATCACTGGTTGGATTACAAGTTAGTGAAACTCGACTTGTAAGTAGCGGAAGAATCCTCTAACAAGTTACAGCCAAATATACCTCAACCTGTTTATAAACTGCTAATTAAAAGAGAAAAATCAATAAAAAGCGCCAAAGTTTGAAGAGCCCTATCTCCTTCACGGAGCCGAATTTTTTTAAACCAACTTGACAGGCAGTCATCACATGAACTGAGGTGTCTATGGTTAATTTTTCCGACATCAATTCTATATGGAAGCGATGCTAAGTCAACGTGTAAAGGTTAGTCCAAACAAGCGATTTCTCGCGGCGGAGCAGAGCTAAACGGAGCGTTTTTTTAGTTGAACAAAACAAAAACACAACATCATTCATGATGTCACGTTTCCTATCCGTGACTGGCCCAGGCAAAAGAACCGCTCCGGCGCGAACAATCGCTTGTCCTGAACTAAGCTTTACAATTACTTTGTAGTTGAACTGCCTCAAGTAGGTAGGTATGCAGAAGTGCAGGCTATTGGAGCCAGTTGGCAACATTGATGAAGAAATTCAAAGCTTACTCCAAGAAATCAGCATTGGAAACAGACATTCAGACATTTTATGCATCTCTACACATATCAGCTCAACAATGGTAAGTAAATAGACGGAACACTCGAAGAGCTTGCTTCAATGGGATGTATTCCCGCAAGCTCATTGCAGAGGGCGCAACATGGGCTGGGGACAACTGTTACCTTAGGCACCACGTCAGGCGTCAACCTCTTATTGTCATTCTGGTCAGCCTATCCTAAAGTAACCTAAAGCCAGTGTCACTTCAAAAGTTGAATTTATCTTTATCATGACACTTGACTCTATTGGCAAAACTTTCTTGTTTACTTTGACATTAATCTTGATAAAATCCCAAGAGGTTCCACATACCTCAACGCACTCTGGCGGGAGCAAAATCGTCCATGGCCTTCAGTGGGTTGGAGCTCAGGATATCCAGGAACGATGAACTTGTCGAATTCGGGAGACAATAATAAGCAAGGAAAGGCACAGTAGCAAGCAAGTTGAAGAGAACGACTGATGGTGGACGAGTGGCTCGTTCATTGGGTAGGTACTGATTGTTTTATACTTTACAAATTGAATGTAACTTGCCTTGGCAAATGGGGTATCTGCATGAGTAGATTTGCTTGGTAACCATGCACCTGTTATCAGTGAGTGAGGTCTGGTAAGTTGAAATTGATGAAAAGGCGGAGCTCATGGGTAGTGAAAAGGTTGTAATTATTTGTGATTCTGACCGGTGATGGTATTTCCAGCGTGTTTCGGGAATGCTTTCGTGAACGTGGGGATTATTGTAATGATGACGTACCGACACATGTCGATGGGGACGTGCTCTTGTCAGTTGGTCAAAATTGATTATTCGGTGCAATTCGTCTAGTTTTGGAAGTGATACGTAATAAGGAATAAAAAGCACGAAACAAACGTCAGTAATCAAAGTAGGTTATTGCATACAAAATGCAGGTGTGATTGCAGTTTTTTTACTCACGGTATTTGAGTCTGAATAGGAACCCGCATAATGAGTGACGAAGGAATGTGCTCCACATCAGTCTATCAAGTTATTTGAAGAAAACAACTAGACGTGTTGAATTGATAGAATGACCCTATCACGACGAGTAGAAAGCTACACCGGTGATGTCACGTTGCCTAGCAACAGCGTTATCAAAGGGGTGGTTTCCACACAACTGACGTCACAAATCTAGTATTCTACTATTTGATGTGACCCTATCCCAGGCCCAGTTACACGCGAAAGACGTTCTTTCAGTTGATGACTCAGACTGATGCCTAATAATATAAATGAATATTAATTTATTAGGGGGCCAAATACGAACCTTCCAATTTTTAATGTATTTGGCAATCTTGTGTAATGGGCATGTATGCAGAAGTGCAGAACACAAGAAAACTCTCATCCAGCTCGAAAGACATTCGCATAACCATTGGATAAAGCAGAACGGCTCATTTTCAAGGTTGCCTAGCCAGTAATGAGGAAGAAAAATTACTGATAAGTATTTTTACAACTGGGTAATCGATAACCCAATAGCTTGAAAAAAGTGGAGCGGGTAATAATTTCTAAAACATGGTTAGGGGTGCCCCTTGCTCCCGCTTATAATTAATTAGTGTATCAAAGATGAGATTAAGGTCGACGATTCAGAATGAAAAAACATAGTGACGTGGAAACAGTGAGCAAAAGAGATACAGAGAACTTCTGACTTGTATTGTATGTTTCTGTTAGATCCGCGCCGTGAAAAATTGAGGGAAAACTGTCCAAAATAGTGAGGTTTTGAAAGAAGAAAGGAAATTTCCTCCAATTCTGAATTTTAAAACACCTACTTGTTTTGTTATTGAAACTGTCGTAGGTGGATCTTATATTTTTTAATTTGCTTCCGTTAGTTTTGAAATAATAAGAAAAAGACTATAAGACAGTAGCGTCTTTGAGGAAAGGATAGCTTCCAGAATAACTGCGCGACCCTTGTATTTACACGGGGGATGAGTATGCGTCCAACCAATTTCCGAACTCATAACTCTTACGATGAATTTTCGTTTCTTTTTCATTTTTAGGATATCGCAGAAACAGGACGATGAGAATCTTCAAAGCAATTGAGTGATTTTATGCAACTGCAAATAGAACAATTCGAGATAAAATTGAACACTCACTGTTCCCAGGATGCGGATCTGCATGCACGAATCCAGTGTTGAAAATCTGGTGCCCAAAGGCTTCGTACATTTTCGTGTCGACCTCCTTCAACGAAAACTTCTCTTTTAGGAGCCCTTTCGTGTTGCCTATCTTCACCCCGTCCACGAACTCCATCACCAGCACCCTCTACGATAAAAAGCCTGTATTAAATTCACCTAATACCGCCTCAGACTCCCTACACTTGACTTATACCGTGTTCGTATGCTCCCAGTAAATCTTAGGCACGTGAATGTACGAAAACCGCTCCAGATCTTTGGCGCACTTTTCTGCGTTCTTTCCTTCATTGACGAAATCCAGCTCTTGCTTGAGAGTATCCACGAGATCCGTGAGCACCCAGTCGAAGTTGAACGAGGGATGCATGAACCCGATGACAGTGAGCAGCATCTGGATGGTTTTCACGTCGCTCATGAAGCGTTTTTGCAGGTCGATGTACTGGACTTTGACGGCCACCTCGTGGCCCTCGTTCGTCTGCGCCTTGTAGACCTGGGCCAGGCTGGCGGCGGCAATCGGTTCTTCGTCGAAGCGCTTGAATAAGCTGCTGGGCGGCTGACCAAAGTCCTCCATGAAGAGCTCAAAGAGTTCGCGTTTGCCTCTGACGAGACACTGGTCTTGCAGGGCCTTCAGGGTGCTGATGTACTCTTTGGGGAGGATGTGTGACATCGATACGAGACCTTGGCCGAGTTTGATGTACGGACCGCCGTTGACCAAGCACCCGTTGAGGATACGATCGGCCGCTCGCTTGTGTATCCTGCCCATCATGGCCCTGTAGTTCGGGGAGTTTTCCGCGAGACCCATCATGGAGAACCAGTAATCTATGGAAATCGTCATTCCGATTGACACTGACCTGCAACATTACAGAATCAAAGTCAACTACTGTAATAAAATTCGGTAAGTAAAAAAATATCCATTGTTCTCTTTACTTTTTTACAAAATATATGCATGCCATTGAGGGAGTATCTACAGGCGTTTTGGTAGCGGAAATGTCATCACTGGTCTACTTTAGGAACTGATGGGGACGCTCCCCCTAGTGCGGCAAAAGTCAAATTCTCGAAGCGAACCCCGTCTGATATGCCTGTATACATACAGCGCCGGTTGCTCGATCTTGCATTCAAAAGTTTTATCGACGAAACCCACAGATAAACGGCCTTCTTGCCAAAGCACGCAAAAAATAACATAATTGTAACACAGACGTTGACCAACGAAAAGTTCAAACTAATGTCTAGATTTCCGTCATGGAAGTGTCCCTCTGTGGAAAAATGAAAGCAATAAGAAAACGACACGCGGTGTCCTCAAGTGGTTACCCTTCCAAGTACTGATTGCATCATACATGCAACATTGCTGGACTTCAATGTTCGGACATGGAATGGTTGTTGCCGTGTAATGCTGTTATACAACACTTTTTTGACTTGAATATTTTCTTCACATCTGCACTTCAAGTCGCTGATCAAATTTCAAAGTTTCTTTTGACTTCAAGACGAAAACCTGACTGTTTCGATCAATTTGATCAAGCAGTAAGTTTCCTAGATGGCGACCCTCCAAAGAACTTTTTACATTCTCCGCCGGAAAAATTTCATGTGCCAGACAACACTACTCTATAAATATTAAGTTATAGTTCTGGCATTTCAACAATTGCATTGTTTCCATGACCACACTGCGCCGTCCTCGTCAATTTCAACTGACTAAACCTGACTCCCTGACAAACGTACAAACACCGATAACGGCACATTTCACCAGATATCCGACAAATGACAACTGGTCTCTGTAGCGGAGGAGATACGTTACAAGACGGAAGGACAGACGAACAAGCGAACCATTGGGCGGCAATGCGGGCCTGGCAATGATTTGTCGACGAAAAGGAGTAAAAGTACCCAGACCGAATAAAAGCTTTGCGGAAAACATCACCACAACACCAGTAAAATATCACGTTCTAGTTCTGACATACAGGGTGTTACAAGTGATAGTGTTACACACTTCAAGGGTAGATTATTCCCTATCAAAAACCGTGTCTAAAACTATAGAGGCTGGTCCAACGAAAACGAAACAGACAGATTTTCGGGCATTTCAATTAATTGTTTCGAAAAAAGCTCGGACAGGTCAATTTTGATATCGAGGGGGACATCTGAAACATACACACATCAAAAGAATCTAGGGGACAAGCAAATTCAGACGATTTCTAAAATCATCATAACTTTTGATTTCCGTAAGCGATTTTATATCGGTTTTCAGTGTTCTATTGCCCAATCCTTCGTTCTCATGCCTTGATCACGTCAAATACGTACAGTGTTTCATAAGGTTGCTACAGGGTGATCAATGGAACAGTGTAAAATAGCCGGAAGTTCAGTACGGGCGCGATTTCCTAGAAAAAATATTTCATGCATTCCAATAGCACAGTTATGAAGATCGGTATTTCAGCTTCAGTAGCGTTTTTCAATTTTGAAAATCGAAGGTAAATTGCCAAAGATATTGATCATTTTGTGCCGGCGTGTTGAATTTCCAAGAAAAAAGAAAGTGGTCCGATTTCATTGAAACTTGGAACACACTCATGTTTCACACAAGTAATTGAAATTTCAAGGTCAAATGTCACTTTCCATCACTTTCGAGCCGCTATATTGAACTTTTTACATAAATGATTCAATTTGAATGAAACTTGAAACACACTAAAATCGAATCATCCACATAAAAAATTAATATGGCGGCTTGGAAGTGACCGAGAAAGACATTTGACCTTGAAATTCCAATTACTGAAACCAGACATGAATGTGATCCAAGTTTCAATGAAATCGGATCACTTCTTCGGAATTCAACATGGCGGCACAAAATGATCAATATCTTTGGCAATTTACCTTCGATTTTCAAAATTCAAAAAACATAACTGAAGCTGAAATACCAGTCTTCATAACTGTGCTATTGAAATGCATAAAAATTGGTTTTTGAAAAATCGCGCTCGTACTGAACTTTCGGCAATTTTACACTGTTCCATTGATCACCCTGTAGCAACCTTATAAAACACTGTTCGTATTTGACGTGATCAAGGCATGGAAACGAAAGATTGGGCTATCGAACACTGAAAACCGATATGAAATCGCTGACGGCAATCAAAAGTTATGATGATTTTAGAAATCGTCTGAATTTGCTTGTCCCCTAGATTCTTTTGATGTGTGTACATTGGAGAATTTCTATCTTTAGCCTCCTCACGCCCACCCACCTCAACTTCGAAATTTCAAATGACACCACCCACCTTGCGATACATCACATTGAAGAGAATTAGATTCTCTGTTTCGTCTGTTTTCTGTCCGTTTTCGTTGGGCCACCCTGTATAATTATGATCCGTGTCTAGAAATGTTCATTTCAGAGATGTGCTGACATATCTGCGCCATCGAATAATTGAGATAATTGTGAGCAAAATGGTTGCCGTAATTTCAAAGGCATTTATTCAAATATAATTTGTTTGAAATTTGAATTCATCAGTGTTTTCAGCGACATGAAGTTATATCCGTATATCTGAAACGAAGAATCTCCTAGCACCAGTCATAAAATTATATTTTTAGACATGATTTTCTGACAGGAAATTTACCTTTGAAGTTTGTCACATCACCCTGTACAATATTTGCATAGTTTCTACGACTAGATTGCATCGAGCCTCGTCTTTGTGCCAACTTCAACTGACCAAACTTCACTCACTAACAAATGTGTCTTGATTAACAAAACCAACATACGAATGGCACCCTTTACCACCAGAACGCTCGAAAAATGGTATCACTGTAATAACAGACGATGACCAGCCAGAAAATTTTTGAAATCAAGCGATAGGCCTTTGAGATTTGTGTCATCGATTATCTAGTGGTGTTTAAATGCACGCGGTCGCTATCGACAGTAATTCAAGAAACAGTGCTGCTCAATGTTGTCGTTGGATTTATTCAGTTTCAAGACGAAAATTTGGAATTTTTGATTGATCTGTCCATGCAGTGAGATTTCTAAATGGCAATCAACAAAAGTTTTGCTTTGCTCGGTCTGCCGAGAGAATTCCATTTACCAGACAACATTATCGAAATATTCGGTTCTATGTCTACATCAACATTTAAGACCTCCACTGACTCTACCACACTCACTGTCACTGACATGTACCTTTAAAAAATAAACCCACAGTCGAACGGCATCCTTTGCCGGAACACCCGAAAAATACCATATTTATAATTATAACCTAGACGATGGCCAACCAAAGATTTCAACACACTGGCCAGAAATATTGTCAAATCGAGCAATAGGACCTCGAATCAAATCATCAAATTGAAGATTTCCTATATCTCATTCCTTACCACCGACTGTATCCCGACTTTCTGATAGCATCCTGCACCAAAATTGAATATAGTTTGTCATAATTTTGTTCGAAATTAGGTCCCGACCCTAGAAAATATATTTTCTTGCCGTAAATTAAATTGCATCAAAGTATCTTGAAAAAATCAAATCAGTGAATTACCTAAAAAGACGTACCGAGGAAAGTAAGCTAAGTAGTTGAACAATAGTATATTATTATACGAGTTTCGTAAGACATATGTATTGTCACACGACTGGTTTTGGGGCACGACGAGCTTGCGAGGAGTGCTCCAAAGGAAGAAGTGTGACAATATGTCTTATTAAACGAAAAAACGAGTATAATATACTATTTTATCTACCTTCTCTTAATAATCGCCTAGAAAATGGTAATTCTGGCTGCTAAAAATACAAACGTTTGACAGGTGACACTTCCGTACTGACGTTCGCCTACCTTCTATCGACATTAAATTGTTGCTATTGGTTGGAAAACAGTTTGATAATATTCTTCATTAAAGCACCGCTTTCGATGTAATAATGAGTCCATTAGTAGAGCAAAGTAGATAAAATAATATAACCTGTAATAAATTGAGTTTCAAATCATAAGATAGGTAGGCTGTAAAAGGTGATACACGTGTATATCGAGTGGGCACTGAATCTAACTGAATTCGCCAACTCGAAACATTATGAGTTGACATATTCAGACATACGAGCGCAGCCTACCCCAATTAACAATTCAGCTGATGATACGATAAAACAGTGCTATCAAAAAACCGGCCCTCCGGTTCCTGTTGTTTCGCCTGTTACATTACCACCCACGTATCAAACAAACCTTAGAACTGACTCAGTAGCAGTAGTAGATCAGATCGCTCCTGCGTAAAATTTCAGACGGAAACGCAGTTTATTAAAATAAAATTGCCTTAAAATCTCAAAACCAACTGAATATACAAATACTCGTTGACCCTGTTACACGAATCTAAATTTAATATATTATTAGAGAATCCAAGAGCGTCCATAGTTCAAACGCAATATGGTGAAGATTATTTCAGTACGAAAATAGATTTTAGTTACGCTAGAATTAAGGGAGGTTTTACTTTTAAAGTCAAGCCGCGCATGGCTGCTTCGCAAGCCATTTCAAGTCTTTCATTCCATGTTTACGGGGCTGTTAAGACCCAAGCAGTTATCTACTAATTAGTAATTGCTATCTGAAGAACTCAGGCATTATCCTTTTTTATGTCTGGAGCCGGCGTCAAGAATTACTTTAATTGTTTATTATTGTTCAAAATGTGACAATTTAAAATTAAAACTTGAGGGCAACTTATCTGTCTGTTGTGACAAAAAGAAATTTACGCAAATGCGTGCTGGAAATTTGCCTTTTTTTTTTCGAGAATTCTCAATAGTTTATACTTACTGGGATGTAAATAATTACAATGCACATAAAAATTCTCTCGAAGCCAAGTTGGCTTCTATCACGCTTGCAATAAATGCAATAGGCGGCGATGAATCAAATATTCAGTGACGCTGACGTGTGCATCAATAATTATTATATAATTTCGTATATTAGTGTGAACCTATAAACATTAAATTTGTATTGCCAAGGCTATCTACCTGATGCTCATAAGTAGATCTATTAAAAGGCAATGTTTCAATCAGGGTATACGATATAACCAAAATAAGATCAAAAATCGAGAACGAGTCGTGAAAATTCAATTTATGGAAATTAGGTGCATAATAAGTAGTGAAAACTGAATTTCTCAACATTTCACAGCCTTGAACAAAACGCACAAGTTTGCGCTTTTCCATTTATGTAATAGCAGTCAACTGTTGAAAATGACTGTGAAATCAGGAAAAGTTGACGCGCAGTTCAAAGTGACCCCTGAGTCATTGTTGAGCCACCTCGTAACACAATTTTAAATAATATATAGGTAAAGTCTGCTTCAACATATTTTCCTGCGACCACTCACTACTTCACGCAGCGTCCGTGCCAAAAGTGTAATAAAAAAGTACCAAACAAACATCAATGAACAAGACATTCTGTTCAAGTACAAATTCTGTATACAAGGTCCTTATGGTAAATAAATGAAATAGTGATCAACATGGCAGTGTAGTTTGGGGAAATATATGTTCTGGTACATTATATAGATATTCAGGAAATGCGCTTCGGTCTGTGCGCATTTCACAATTGAAAATCGTTGACTTTCCACTCTGTATTTTTCAAGGACGTCATCGAGACTCACCGGACGAAACGGAACAGCCCTTTCGTCCTGGCGACGGCTCCTTCGTTATCGGCCAGGACTGGAGCTGCTGCCGCCGCAGCGACGCTTCCGCCGAATCCAGCGGCGATTTTGAACCTCCTGCGGTCGTTCCTGGACAGGGTCCAGAGGCGTCGGCAGATTTTGTTCATTGTTTTTGCCTGGAAAATGGAAAAAAAAGGGAAATTGATATATTGAAAAGATTCCAAAAATAATTTAGGCTCATAGGCAAATTGACATACTGCGTCGACGCCGTGGAAGCCAAGGGGAAAGAGCACACAAGCACACGGTGGAAATGCCCCCCCTTCCCCCGACCGTGCCCCGCCACAGCCCATCCCTACCGTTCGTTTGGAGCTCTCCTCACGAAATATAGGCGAAGAATGGGCATTCAGCGCCTGCCCTGGGCTGAATGTTGTTGTGTTTGTTGCGACTAGTACAAATCAGCGTTTTTCGACCCCCTTCCGCTTGCAGAACAACACCACGAAGCGAAACAGCACACTAGGTGAGAGCCCTACGATTTTTTCAAACCGTTCGAAAAGCGCGCATTCTGACCGTGAAAAACAATAACACGGCCATCAGCTGATTGTAATAACAAATAACAATATACGAAACGCATCTCGGTCGAGTTCATCGACATCGCTACACGATTTGCCATCGAGTTGAGGGTCTCGAGCGTACCGAGGGCGATCAAATTGGCGAAAAGTCGAAGAAAATCAAGCGAATATACAGGGGGTTCCTTTGTTCTTGGATGGGGCATTCAAAACGGGCGCTTGCTCGGCACGGATCGATGATGCAATGTTTGTTTGTATGCGAAAGAGAAGGATGGGAAGGCACGCGGAACGGATTGGACAGAGAAAGGAAGCGATGCGTAGATCGCGCACGCTCGTCGTGGTTTGTTGTTATTCCTCCTCTACAGAGTGCGTAATGTAAACTAGACTGCCTGGCCTGGCATCCATTTTCTTCTATTGTTCTATACGTTTGCTACAATTCAAACTGCGTTGGCAACAGAGGGTCGGGCTAGTACAAACTATCAATTTCTAGACAGCAAACAAACTTTTTTAATCCTAGTTTGTTTTAGTTTCAACAGCGTCATTTTCTTACTGTGTACATGTACATTTAATTATCTAATGATTATGGCACTATACAAATACAAGGGGGCGGAAACTATGAAGATAACTTCATATACCTAGACTCTGGGTTGTTAACGAATGGTTTTAAAAAGTTCGTGTCAGTTCAACTAATAATGATAATTAGAAGGAAAAGATAATGTGAGATCAAATTGAGCACAAAGGTAGCGAAAGACTGATTAGTTCAACTTTAATGGATTTTCCGTGATCGAATAGCATTGTAGTAGAGAGCTTTTGTATTTTTATGTTTTTGAAGTCCTATGTATTCAGGGATTTGAACCGGAACCAAAAGAATAAATAACATAGAGAAAAATAAGTCCTAAATTACCGAGATTTATTCCAATTTACCGAGACCGGGATCGAGAAAAATTCTGATCCACTTCTGAGACTGGGCGAAAACCGGATAAGCATTTCTGATCTTCATTTGAACAAAAGCCGAAACCGATCTTTGCAAAACGGCTTCAGTTACAGTTCCTGGTCGCACTTTGATATTGACTCAAACGTCGAACCAACAGACCTATTGCAAGTTACCTGAGTTGTGTTGACACAGCTGAAATGATATCAGTGAAAATTTGACGGTTTTGCAGGTTCAGCGGTACTTAAGGGTGTTCACAATTACATCCATATTAAATCCCATTGCTTCAAAGCATCTTCAAAGTGCGTGTGCCTGTGCCTCAGCATTATTTTTTTGGCTAGGTTGGTAAGCCTTCCACTCAGACCGAGCTTTTACATTTCAGTTGTAAGGGAACCCACCGCACACAATAATAACCCTTTGAAGAAGGAATCTAGACATCGTGGCTGTTTCTTAGTTCTTTTTTTTTGTAACTGAACCAATAGCAAGAACATTGTAATATTGATAGGATAGAACTGAACTTTTTCGAATTTCGACCCCCAGTATTAACGGGACGATAAGGATAAGTGCAAACAACTGACAGATAAAACGTGCGCTTGACAGAGGCGCGCATTGAAATCCTCAAGCTCATTAGTTCATATATTTTATCCTGCTCTGACAAGTGAAATATGTCTATTTATTGTTGATTGACAATTATTTCCAATCTAATCGTTTGATGGAATTTTTTCTGAAAAGAAAACCGAATCTGTGGACACGGTGTTTTAACACTGCATGTCTCTTGTCTCGGCTGTCGATATAATTATGTATAATTGTTGCAACAATTTTTATTTTCAAAAAAATAGTAGTCAAATATGCCACGAGGCCTCTGAGATATTTGACCATGATTGACCGCGGGGATCTGTTCCTACAATATTTTTGTAGATATCGCTCATATTCTATACAAAATTAGCCGTCATCGTAATGCAATGAGGTTCATGTTAATGATTATTTTAATAATATTTACACATTCCAGAGTTGGCTTTGGAGATAAATTTTTTCAAAATTATTGAATTTGACGGACCAGAAGTTCTAAATTACGTCCACAAGCGCGAAATTCAAATTAGAAGCTTCAACTACAGCGAAAATGATGATTAAAAAAAAAAATCCTGAGAACGGCAGGTCGGATAACATTTGACATGACATTTCAGCTTCATAAGTTTTTAAACCTTCTTCTATTTCATGAAATGATCTCCGATTATCTTTGTCGGTGGAATCAGCGCTCAGTTTTGATGGAACACGGAAACTGAATGATAGACGGCAACAGAAAAGCTCAACTGTAACATTGCTAAGCCCGTAATTTTCAACTCATTGCCCTCATTGTCGTTCAAACTGTATATTATTTTCATAGAGGCACGCACACGCCTCTGCGCCGTAGCTTATATTGGCATAGTTTAGCATTTGATAAATTAGGACACAAGTCACGAAAGTGCAAGAAGTTAATGCCTCTTCAAATTTGGATCTAAGCGTGCGTTCTGAACTGACGACGTCACTCGCACTGTACTAACTGAAACAAAAATGTTCTTTTGCCGTCCCCAAGCTAGCCCTGGAAAAACAGTAAAAACATAAAACACTCCCATTCCCAGCCCCACGCGTAGTTTAGGTGAAATAAGCACGAAATGGGTCAGCACGTTTCGTCCACATGGTGCATAATCTAATCTCTCCCTAGAGACCAAATTTCCGTTTGTCATTCAAATTGTGTGTGTGCGCGTCTTTTTACGGACACCTGTATAGAGTTCTACCTGCTTGATCGATTTGATCCGTTTCACCTTGGACAAATCGCCGTTTTTTCTCTATTATTATTGTGATTTATAAGATGTAGCCTTAGCCGGTGGTCTGCCTACACAGAATAATTATTATTAAAATTTAAAAATCTTTTAAGGTGTTTTACATGACATTTAAGCAAGTTACATCACTTAGAAACAGCTATACCTAATACTAACCAATTTATTTGATTGTTTGTTCGATAGATTGTTACAATCTTTTGTTTGCGCAAATATAGGTGTTGAAACGGGAGAGTGATGATGATTGTTTCAAAATTTCTTCCCCGTGGACTCGAAACAGGTTTTCGTCAGATGAAATTCGCTTGAAAAAAAGTTCACCTGTGTGTCAGTGCTGTGTAAAAGAGTGGGAAAGAAGGTTAAGTCAGCCAGGGTCACATTTGTATGTACACACTGCCAAATACATTTGCGCAACACCCTATTAATAAAGCAATCGCGCCTGTACAATTATTTAGAAAACGAAATTCGGTCTTCACGCTTGGATACAGAGGGCTCATATTCAGAGAAAATTATGTAGACGACTCGTCATACAAAAAATTCAATTTAGGTAAGAAGATTTTGAGCGAAATGAGGCTCGGTTCGAGGAAAATTTGAACGAAATTTTGATAGCTAAAAACAAAGCTCAGTTTTGTGAAAGAGAAGTAGAATTCAAGATTTGAGGGAGATACGGATGGATGTGTATACAGACACAATGATAAAAATTGAATTTCGATTGTGAAGGGAATGTATCCCTATTTTGTATCGAAACTTTGCGATACCCTGGGTTGAGCTGAGACCCAAAATCAAGTCTTAAATTTTAGATAAATGCTTAGCTAAGGAAAGAAGCTTCCAACTTAGAACAAAAAACTATACAGGGTGAGACTTATCGGACATGATGGTTATTGACCTTGATCGCCTAATCATGAATAGACGAAATATTATTATAGAAAAAAGGTACTAGAGAGATAAGGTGTGATAAAAATAAACAACAGAAACAATCCAGATGGCTGTTTCCGCGTGTCAAATGTCATCTGTTTTTCACTTGGTTCAAAGGTGCACACGCTATTTATTTATAAAATTTGCGTCAGGACTCCGTCTCTAAATATACAGATAGATCACCTGCTATTCGCATTTTTCCCTCGTGGACATAAAAGAGCTGTTATCTTGAGTCAGAAAATCATTAACAATTCCATTCACAATAAACCCCCCCAAAAAAAAAACTCGAAAATAGCAATAACAGCGAGTAGGTACCTACCTATTATTGTTTTTACTTGCTTTTGTCCACGTGCTGATAAAAATGCGTCGGCAGAGGAAAATCGTAGTATTACTCAGAAATAGTGTTGATAAAACGAACTCGCACGCGCAATATTAGCGTTCTTTCTAAATGTTCAACATTCAAATGAAATTTTGCGCACTTTCGCGAAATACGCTGTCGATTTTGCAACACTATTACCTATCGCAACTTTGCCGAGACGCAGACTGAAGTCAATGCTGTCAATGTGAGATACATTAATCGTTGCAATTATGCACGTTCGGTTCTGTGATGATAATTGTTGTTTTCGTTTTCCAGTATCATCCCCACATCACACAAAGAAACTCAACACAAAAACACATCAAACCAAAAACAGCAAGTGAATCAAACCGTACGCAAGAATAAGCAGCTATAAGGTAAGAATACTATTTTTTATTATTGCTACAAAACGTCTCATTTGCATCTCAAAACGAAACGAGGCAAGTGCAATGCGAATGGGCCTCTTCTTTGTTATGGTTACAGTAGACAGGAAGAGGCAGGTAGAAGACCGCATTTCTTGACCTGTCGTGACTTGTTGTAGGTACTAATACGTAGTTCGTTTGGGTGAGGCATTTCTTTTGTAAAGGCATCCTCTGTTTTTATTTACCAACAAAACAAATTAGCACAATGGAACGTGCATATCGGCAATTTTTGCAAAGAGAGGTACTTATATTAAATCTCGAGTTCAAAGGTTCCAATTTCACATTCCGTTCTTTTGTCTGAAATCATGTGATAGTAGCTGTTGCTATTTGCATTTTCTCTCGATAAATCGAATGTTCACAAGTTGAAACAAGTGGAAATTGGTCATATCTTTTATTAAATATACTCAACATAAAAAACTCGCGCGCTCAAAGATAATGATCACCTTTTCCGCTGATGCAGAGTGCATGTTAACCAGGTCAGTTAGCAAACCGTGACATGTACAAATTATTGTGTATAATACTGCGAATTGAACCGAACACACACAGACGTACACACACAAAACAATAAAGGAAAACCGCCGCTATGCAAGAAGTCTTCGCGAGATGTCATGTCCAAAAGGGGCGAGCTGAACAAGGGAAGTCGCGTCATTAGAAACCCGTTTGTGTGCTCAACCACAACTTGCACAAAACCGAAAGTGGGTGCTTCTTTGTCTTTGTATCTTGCCCTTGAACTTGCACCTATACGGTCTTGAAAACAATCCAGTTTTGAACACTGTAACAATTAATTTTCCATCACTTTTATAAGGTCAGATGACCAGCCTCTAGAGATGTGTCGCGACCAGATTGGAGCAAAACTAGGTTGTCAAAGCAGAAAAAACGCGCTCTCCCCCTCCTTTAGATCATTAGCTCATTATTACTATTAATCAACTGCGAAGCTTAATTTATTTCTATTAGCATTTCCATTACCTGGCATAAAGAAAATATTTTCGATCTCCCTGAAATTTTATTTCGAGCGCTCACGATGCTCCTACGAGTCGAGCAAAGCGAAGCATACACCCTAGATTTTTGGGAAAATTCCGTTCGTGTTCCCTCTTTGCGAAGAGCCAAAAGCTTCTCTGCACAAAGCACATAAAATATGCGCATGTTCAACAGCTGGCGTGCCGTGTTGTGTGCTAAGCGAAACCAGGCTGACGAACAGCTGACGATGGCTTAGCTCGTTCCCCCCAGGTCCCTCGCGAAACGTCACAGCCCCAATGCGGATCGCTTCCGTTGATCAGCTGAGCTTCGTTCACAGTTCCACTGCTCGACTCCTCTTTGTTGTTTAAATGGTCACCGCTCTCTCGCCGCAACACAGCGCCTAGAGAACTTGCTTGTTCTTTCACCGACCCGACCAAAAAAAAACATCTTCCAGTAAGTTTTGCACTTTTTTTCATCTTGCAACCAAAGCCCTTCACCCTTTTTGAGATCAAATTTGATTAGCCTAAACCTAGCCCCAATGTCAAGGGTGTTTAAATATAGAAGTCCTCTCCTAGATCCACAAGGACAGGGTCAAGTTCGATTTACCTAGCTCCTAGTTGTAGTGTTTCATTTTAAAACTAGCCTTTTGAGGCACATCAGTTTATGTGTAGGTACTGTTACTAGACTTTGTGTCGACTTGTTATCGCGAAACGGAACTCGAACGCGCAATGTTGCATCATCTTCGCGAAAATTGGCCTAATCAGTCTAAGGTACAGGCAGCCGAGTATCAGGTATGTTTGTATCTATCATGCGTCTATAAAGTGATGTCTGAGATTAATCAAAAGCCTTTACCCTTCGCAACAATTTTATAATTCAAATACCAACCGTAGGTATTGTATTCTAAATTAACCGCACTCGCTGTTTATCACTTGGAAAATTTTGCTTTTTCTCAATTTTGCGGCTAGAAAACTTGACTGTGTACTCAAGAGACAAATTGTGTTCAAAAGACAAAGACTGAAAGTACTTAGCCTAAAACGCGGTATCTAATCTAATATTAGTGGGGTAATTATTGTGTTACACTTTCACATAATTACGAGATTTACAAAAAATAATAAACTCTACTGTATCTTGACGAATTACTCCAATAATTCAATCCGATTACGCTCAGTGAAAGCTGTGTTTCTACCATTTAAATCTTTACATTTTCAATCAATTTTCATTCGATGGCCAATCCCACCGATAAGCTTCGTTATTAAGTCCAATGCAGGGATTCAATAATGCGTTAATTCACATCGGCCTGATCCATTTAGCGCTGACCTTATCAAGCCGATTACTTACTCAAACACGTGTCAACTTCAATTTTTTGGTCATAGATTTTTCACCGCAACTTTTTCAGTGTAGCTCGATCTTTTAAAACCGTCAAATTAAAACCTCGAATTATGATATTTACAGAAATCAATATGTAATAATGTGGTAAGAATTATTTCTAAGCCTCGCCAAACGGGAGTAGCGAAAGCTGTTTGAAACAGCTTTTTTTCCGTCGTGGTTTTCGTGAATTTTTCGGTAGGTGCCTGCTATTTCACGATAACTGAACTTTCCAAATTTCTCTCCCCCAAAAATATCGAGTTCGTTTCTCGACTGATCGATTTTATCTATTTCGGCTCGACACCTATTGCATTAAGGACGATCGGTCAGCTATAAACACTTCGATCAAGATATAAGCCGATCTCCAAATTTCATTTGATTGAAAAAGATCAAGCAGCTTCGCCATGAATTCGGCAAGCTTTCGAGCGGCTCCTCCACCAATAGTACGGGTTTGTAGCTTACTGCCGAGTAGGTGTTTCCGGGTTTGTGGCTTATACCCGAATTGAAGTCTCCAGCGAATATAGTAACGGTTTTGAGAAAAATAGACCCGAACACAGCATACAAAAAATCAATATTTGCGTGAAAAGCCTTTGATACCTCAAGGTCCTCTTTACCTAATGTTATCACTCAGCTCCTTGTTGCAAAGGACTAGCCGTTCACGACTAGCCCTCTGGGAGAGTAAGCCAGATAATTGAACAATACTAGCCCAGTTGTTTTATCCTACAGTAATTACTAAATATCTGTGTAGCGAAAAACTTGATCTGGCATTCACTCTTTTACTTGATTATATCTAGGTTGAGAGAGCATAAACGCTCGTGTTATTGATCGTTAAACTTCAACGTTAAAACCTACTCACTTAATGGTGGATGGGGATATAACTTCAATTTTTAATTCGATCGATGCATTCAGCTCTTGACAATTTTTCAGACCTTATGACGGTCTATTTCACTGACCAAAACTACCACACCACCGCTTGTCCACTGCCGAGCAAAAAAATGCCATACCCACCTAAATTTTGCCCGAAATCTGATACTCGATAATTTTTGAGCAGTTGAACATATCAACAGTTCCATCTATTCTGAATTTAATTCTCTAGGTTAGTCTTTGTCTCTATATGCAAGCAATTTTCAAATTTCTAAAAGTGTATATACATCGTAGGTGGAGAAGTACCTAACCATTTTAAACATAATGCATCCTTTCTTGATATACCTATAATTCTTAAACCAAAGGCAAAGGTTAAGAAATGATACTTTTATATTTTTTGTTGCTATACGGACATACAGAGTGTTTGAAACAAATCATACAGGGTGTTTCAGGGATGATAGCAAAAAATTCAACTGTCGGTAGATCTCGTCAAAATATGACGAAAACCTAATATACCATTCTGTAAAGTTTGGCCTAATGACGAAGATACAGCCCTTCAAAGTTCACTTTTTTCGGATTTCAAAAATGTGTAGCTCAGGAACGTTCCGACAAATTTAGCTTGATTGTAGCATAAGCTGGTTTGTCATAATTATCTATCAACCTGCCAAATTTGGGAAGAATCCAATCAGTGGCGTAGAAGTTATGAGGGGTCACCTTAAGTCATCTTCTCTTCGGATGCTTCTAAATTATTGACCCCCATAACTCCTACACCATTGGTTGGATTCTTTCCAAATGTGGCAGGTTGATAGATAATTATGACAAACCAGCTTTAGTTGAATTGAAGCTGAATTTGTCGAAACGTTCCGGAGTTACAAATTTTTGAAATCCGAAAAAAGTGGACTTTGGAGGACTGTATCTTCGTTATTAGGCCGAACTTTGCAAAATGGTTTAGGTTTTCGTCATATTTTGACGAGATCTACCCACAGTTGAATTTTTTGCTATCATCCCTGAAACACCCTGTATATCCTCCCGTATTATAGTAAATTGTTAAATGTATGGAAAATTAAAATGAGATATAAAAGATTGTTAGTATATCCGCTGGAGACTTCAACTAGGGAATAAGCAACAAACCCATACAATTGGCGGAGGAGCCGTTCGAAAGCCTGCTGGATTCATTAGAGAAACTGCTGCACTTTTCAATTATACGAAACTTGGAGATGTACATTGTACATATTTATTTTGTTGTTATACTTGTATACAGGTGATTCAAAAGTGTCGGACCATCTTGAAGGTGCGTAATATGGAGGTCTAGGAGAGTGCTGTAAAGTTGTAAAAAAAATTCTGTCTATTAATTTTGAAGTTATGGAGTTGGTCAAAGGTAAGGACAAAAGTTGGTCCTTCGATCACTTTTCGTCATTCCAAAAGATTTTAATAAACTGTTTATGTGAAAACAATGAGTACAAATAATCAACCTCTGAATCTGTAACGAATTTCAGTTTTGTATACAGGGTGAGTCATGAATCCTGGAAATTATTTAATTTTTTTCTAAAAAGCTCATACAAACAGTCACAGTGGTGCCATAACCTATGTACAGCCAACAAAACACAATTCATTTCAATAGGATTCTTTTGCTTCTGGTTTTTTAAGAAAACTAAATTTTTGTAGTTCATGACTCACCTTGGATAGTAAACAGAATCTGAAACAGAAGGTAACCACCTGCACAAAGGACGTGTAGATTCGATGGTTTCTTGAAATTTTATTGAAATTGGATCACTTTAGTTTATACACTTTCAAGTTTTATTTCCAATTCCAAGCTTCATTAGAATCGAATCGCTCCTGAACATATCCATCATGACTCAATCGAATATGGCGGAAAGTAGCACGCATGGATCAAATATGGCAGGGGGGGGGGCTGGAATGTCTTGAAAAAATCAAAAATGTCAACTCATGAACCGAAAGAGAGGTAGAATTATAAAAAGTACCATACGTGCTCGTCACTTTACACCAATGAAGGCGCGGCAAACCGTGTAAAAAACATTCAACAGTTTCTGAGATACCTACTTTTAAAAAACTGATCTGATCTGAAAAATTTTGTTGTTGAAAGAAAGAAGTTTGAAGATACGTACAACGAAGAAAAGGTACAACTTCATATTTTGATAAGACAGATGACAGAATCGTAGTACTTGATCATTCAATCACGATAAGTATCTTGCCAATGGGCCTATACAGTGTATTTTTTTGCTTGAGCAGAAAGTTCAATGAAAATAAGAATTAACGTATTTTTTTGTTTTTGTGAAATTTTGAAAATTTCAGGAGAAAAAAATAGTCAACTCTGAGAATTTCACATTTTCAAACGCATTGTGACGCATGTGACGTCATCGCGCCCCATCCAATCGTATGGATCGGAGGGTGTGGCAAACTGTGTTTAGAGCGCAGAAATTAACAGTGGCGTAGAGATTAGCTGGGACTGGGAAACTTGCGTATAAATGGCAAAAGTCTAAAGATCAAAATGATTTGAATGATTGGACAAATAGTCGTGGATGTAACAAAGCAATGAACTTCAGTTTGAATGAACTCATTCATTGGATGTTGTAGTGCACCTAAAGTTCCACAAATAATTTGGAGTGTGTGTAAAAGGGACAGCCAGGAACCAGTAGCTGGTCAGAGGGGAGGCAGAGCATGGTACTAAAGTTTTCAAATTTTGGCGCCTTTACGCCTGCGCACCTGTCCGAACGAAGTAGCCTATTATGATCATTTGGAACTGGAAACGGCATAATAAGTTTTATATCGTAACAATTGATAATTCGTGGGGTCAATTATTGAAATTTATCGATGTGAATCAAATATGGTTTATTGTTGGGAGTTGGTAAAACCGCAATGTGAATTTTCTACAAAAAATGCATGAAGAGTTCTTAGTGGACATACAAAGTTTTTTTTTATTCGTTTATTTAACGTCGGCCTATTTCCGCAACGAGGTCTAACACCGACGCCGGTGGATGCTTTCCTCCACTATACCGGAAATCTTGCCTAACCCCTATGTGTTCCAACACAGGGTAGGGATGTTTACGACCACCAACATCGCATGGGGTCGGCACCATCGTTAGTATTTTACGTGCTATGCGACACACGGCGCGTCTTGCATTTAGCAAGCATTCCAACTAAACCAAGAAGCTTGTTTTCGAGGCCGAAAATCCATCCCCGGCGGACATCGAACCCGCGACCTCTGGAGTGGTAGTCGAACGCGCTAACTACCACACCACAAGCTCCTCACATACAAAGTTCTGAAGGGGCACCTGTGGTCAAAAATTCTCGCAAGTCATGCGAATAGTTGAAGTGGGTACTGAGTATGCTCTATGGCGAGTAGCTGCCATGATGGTTGGCAAAGGAATTTCTGGCTATATCCTCCCTTTCCCCGTAACTCTGGACGGATGGATGTAGTAGTAGCTATACAAGCCTGGCGCTATGCATGTTCATGCGACCACTGTTGAGGCACGCGTCAAAATAACCCCCCCGTTCTTACACGATTAAGCGGTTATTGTATCTAGTCATATCGTTGAAAGTTTGAATACTTCCATTCAAACCAAAAATAAATGAAAATTTAGAAAGTGTTTATTTTTCAAAGAGTTATTCCAGGTGATATCTGTTCAAAGGAACATCATCCTGCAGTATTATTGGATTCCGTAGTTGATATTGAACTAATAAATCATTCTGAGCCTGGAGGCTGAGCCAGCTGTCTAAGCCACAACATTCACCTGGCTGTGGTGCTCCAATGCACGCCAAACACCGGCAGGTGTATTCAGAATTTCGAAACTTCATCTGTTTCGTACTACAAACCCTTCTGCCGATTACGGTTTAAAGACCAAAACGCATCGCGCGTGGGAGTGCCTGCGGTCGTAAAATGATTTCCGCTTGTGGTCGCGCCAGTTCTTGGGCGGATGATATTATAAACGAGCGCGCGGTTTCCTTTGTCTTGTGGTCTTGTGCTAATGGTCGTAATAAAGACATGGCGCGTTTACACAAACAATTAGTTATAATGTCCATACTGTTCTTCTGTTGTGCGAGGAGATAAGAAGTGTGAAGTGTGACGAAATAACCTTTTGTTTGTTGCTTTCAGAAAAATGTTCCAGAATCTCGCTTCTTACTTACTCGGCTACTCTAACCAAACGGAAGGGGGGGCGCCGGCTGCAACAGAGGGGGTCGAAAACAACGCTGAAACAAGACTGACCGCCAAGGAGGCGGAGGACGACTGGATATTTGTGGATCAGCAGGACGGCGAAGACGACTTGCTGTTCGACGAGGAATTGAAGCAGCAGGACGACAGCGACATCCTCGTGGTCGAGGACGGCACGGAGGACGGCTGCGAGGAACTGGACGGCGACTATGACACCATCGCTGATGTCGCTGCCTCGATGGCATCCAGCGGAGGGCCGCTGATGTCGAGCACCAGGTAATAATAACAAAAATATGGCTCTTACATCACATGACCCTCGGCCTGCAAGCAGGAAATTAGAGCATCGTTACTTTGTCTTCGTTACCCGGTAGTCGCGTACCCTTTCAGGATATGGGAGGATGTGGTAATCATCTCGCCTCAGACAAGCTGGGTTATCATTATTTGTTTAAAGAATGTAGGTCTTAGTGGGTTTTCTTATGTTCATTTTTCGAGGCTCGTGTGCAAGTTGGAAGTAGAGTATAGTGGTTGGTGCCAAATTATTCCTTAGATCATGCTGAACTAGGATCGCGATGGCGAACATCTGAGACCCGCGACTGTGCAGCGGGAGAGGGGGGGGGGGTAAATGTGATGAAGGCATAAAAGATGTTACGCAATCACTCAATTACAAAAAGGTCAATCTTGCAATGAAAGAATTACTCCTTCGCCGAAAAAACGACTTTTCAACACTAACTTGATGGCGATTATCCAAAGTTCCTAAGCTCGGATTTATGGGACTTTTTACAGGCAATACATGACAATCAAATGAATGTGTGTACAAAATTTCAGCCCTCTACTAATTTTTCTGAAGTTGATACGATTTTTTCAACATAGCGACTGGACTATTATTCACGAACGAATGAGTGGGCCGCCTCGCCGATTACTCTTACAAACGGCAGCAAAAAAATCTATTCCGCGAGCACCAGGTATCTTATCGCTAATTGTCTTCGCCGTGCGTCTGTCGACGCTTCTAACGCCTCTGTTTTTTTCGTATCTGCTTCTCTTCCGTTTCTCGGCCATACAAAGCCATGCTCTTCACATTAGGTTTTCTCGAAAGAAAAAACCGCCGCATTTGATCGTTGGCAATAGAATTTTCTTGACATTCGTGCCTGTTTCAGGTCGTTGTCGTCGCTTCCAGGCGCCGCTTCGGCCGTCGAAGAGTCTTGGTTCCTGACACCGCCTAGGTGTTTCATTTCTACCGGACCACCAGTTAACATGGCGACGTCGCCGCTGGAAAACCTCCTCATCGAACACCCCAGCATGAGCGTCTACGGCGGCGACCCTTTTTCATCGGCCAGGAGAGAGCCGGAGTGGTTCGGTCCCATCAGCGACCCGTCTTCCGAGGCCGAAGAGGAGGAGGAGGAGGACGACGACGACGACTATGACCTGAAGGGCGAAGCACTACTTTTGGAAAACGCGCCGGATATATTGGGCTTCCACCACATCATGGACAATCGTCTTAGCTGTTCCGCTAAAACGGACCACGTATACCAGGGCAAGGCAATGGAGAGCAGCATGATGGAGGCGGGGAGAAGGCTTGAATACCCGCATCTTGGACACCCGGAGGCCAAATCGTTCCAGAATGATTTCTTATATGCCGAATCTTCGATGTATCTCAAATTTATCAACTTGATAACGAAGTCTGCTTTCAATTTAGTAACACATGTTCAACTTGAAGATCAACTTCCAGAACTAAGAGAAGATGAATTGGCAAACAGATTGATGCAACGCAATAGCTCGTGGGGCAGCAAAATCCAGGCGGAAACCAGGGCCAGGCCTTCGGAGTTCAAGCGACGTACAGAGAGAATGCCGCGTTCAGCTAATGCCCATGATTTGGGAGGCGCCAAGCATGTCGACCACAATAAGCTGCCAGAACCGCAGTTCAAGCAGGTCGTTGCGTTCAAGCGCGCTCAAAAGGTACGCATGTCTATGTTTAATATTTATAAAGACTTCCTTTCAACTGATGAAGACTTGTACAGGATGTCCCAGCTACAATAATCCAGCGCGATTTGCTCAGAAAATATCAAGGCAACAAAAAAAAATTCAATTGGGGGGAAGCCTGACCTTTTAGCTTTCTTTTGAGGGGACGCCGATGCTTGTAGGTACTCTAGTTGCCAAGAAAATGCAATTTTAATCGGACGTGTCACAAGAAATTTATGACTGACAAAACGAAGTTCTTTAAATGAGAAAAAAATCGTCTTTGGGCTTTCCATTGATGTATCGCTGATGTCTGTACCTGGTCCAGTAAACCAGATATTACAGTCCAGCAACCACAATAATCGGAGCTCATGACGTCGGCGATCACACACTTTGATTTGAACACTGGCCGTTACTAGGACTTTTTCACTTACCATACCTGGACTCACCATAGCAATGAATACTGGCCGATGTCAAAATCAATAAGTGTATGATCGGTGACGTCATGAACTCCGATTATCAGGGCCGGCGACTTTATCTTTTGCTGTGTGTTGCTTTCTCGGGGGGTTGGGGGACTTGCACTCCCAGTTGGCGCCGCATTCAATTTTTTTTAATAACAATAGTACTGATAATAATAAGCAACAAAAAAGAAAAGCCTGTGACAGAATTGTTGATACATTTTTTCAAACAAAAACGCAAAACAATTTCAACAGGGAGAGACAATAGTTGTGGGAGAACTGAATTTCAATGAAACTTCAATGAACATAGGTAGAAACTGATTCAAAATAGCAAAATAGTTATAAATTGGACAAAAATGATTAGACATAAAGATAAATTGATTCTAGTTTGTGAAGGGAATTTCTTTTTTACATAATGTAGGTAATATAGATATAGAAATGCAAAATTATAGCTTTCACGTGTGTTGCTCAGCTACATGTGACTTGACCCCGTGTGTTGCTTTAGCACGCGAGCTACACACCTATCGCCGGCCCTGCCGATTATTGTGTTTGCTGGACTGTAATTCAGTGGCTTACTGGACCAGGTACAGACATCAGCGACACATCAATAGAAAGACGGCCATTGACAAAAAGTGCTTTGTTTGTGTATAATTAGAATATCTCATTTTTCAGGCTGTTTGACAGAGGATTTCACGCATGATTTTCTGTAGCCTGTTGAATTCCGTACAATCTAATGCGATAACACTTCTCGAGTTAGAGCTAATGGTTCTCTAAGTAGAGCTTCTGAAAGTAAGAGGCGAAAAATCATAATGTCAAACCTCCTGGTCATAAGCAATGAAACTGGTTTTGGCTGATTTCTAGCCCACCTGGAATTATTTCTGTATTGCTTTTACTCTCGATCTAACTTCTGTCACAATAGTGCCTGTAACTACTATTCTATTGAACATGAATGAATATGCTAAAACGTTATCGCTCTTTGCAGGTGCAAGTCAAGAAGTCCCGTAAGGCCAAGGGCAAGGGCCACATGGACCGCAACAATAAGGCTCGTGAAGTAAACTGCCGTAACCATCGGCAAAGGCGCGGGGAGCGCTCGCAGGGTCCCAACCGCTCCCACGCCAACAACAATCGCAAGTGCTAAACTCAACGGCACAACCTATGATCTCAAAACTCTCGCAACACCCATCCCTGCATGGAATCCCAAAATTATATAATATAAACAATATTTAAATGAAACGTATAGGGCGGGTGTAAGCTTTTTGTTTTTTCAGCACGTTTATTCTTGATTACCAGATAAGGGGAGTATTAATTAAAAACCCCTACTAAAGAGAAAACGTTCCGTTGTTTGTACACACGAGTTGAAAATTACCAAAGCACCGTGTTGTGTTCAAGTGATTGTAAAAATGGGATGTATCTAAACATGTTGGGTGTTGCGAGAACCAAAAAAATTTAATAATTTTATTAATAATAGATATTTTTATTTTTCCTCTTCATTTTTTTTTTCTGTGAATCTAATATCTGTCTGGGAAAACACAAGCGTCGGGCATTATTTATTTGGCCAGTTTTCCCAGACACGTTGTACATAAGAGATTATTATTATTATTATATGTATTATAAAAATCATTTAACTTAGTGAGATTCGCGAAAGGGACAAATTTTTGTTGCCTATAAATATTTTTTTATCGATTTCGAGATCCCGAGGTGAAGAAAAACACCACAAACGCAACTCTTCTCCCATTCTCTAACGCCCCGGGTAGTGTTAGATTTTATTTAAAAAAAAAAACGACGTCATATTCTCTATTAATTCCATCATCGAGGCATCATAAACCGCAAAATGCCTTTGCACAGCAACTGTGTGCTGAATTAAGAAAAAAAAACAAACAAAAAAACAACAATAACATTAGCAATTTGTAGAGGAGCTTTCTTATTTCCTCTCTTCATGCGCACCTGTTCTTCAAGTATTACGTTTTATGTAGGGTAAAAGGAGGCGTGCTTGTATTTTAGTTTGTATGTTAGGTATCGTATAATTTTTTGCTTGACTCTTAAGTGGTATGATAAATAATTAAAAAAAAAATGTATGAAGCACGATTAGATGGTAGATTATTAAAAAAGTATGCATCATAGGGGAGTTCACTTCTTGAATTCGTAAATGTTTGGAAAGTGTGTTTAAGTATAATCAATTTATGGGAGCGTTTCCGCCCAAGTTCATGTATGTTGTAAGAAGTCAAAGGAAAAGAAAGAAAATGTTATAAAAAGTTGAAAACAATAAAATTAATTATGTTGAATTGAACAGTTTTTTTTTTTATCCAAAAATCCCCACAGGAAAACCGATTGGCTTCAGCTGATGATATCCTTCAATGGACCAGGCAAAAATATACCTTTCATATCCTAAAATGCTGCCTTGAAAAGTTACAGGGTGTTCAAGTTGAATCTTCAAAATCGATTTTTTGACATAACTTTTGAACCGCTCAACTGATTTTGTTCAAACTTGGAACAAAGTCAACTAGAATAGGTCTTCATCAAATAATAGCAACGTGTACAGAAAAAGGCAAAAATATACCTTTCATATCCTAAAATGCTGCGTTGAAAAGTTACAGGGTGTTCAAGTTGACTTTTAAAAACTGATTTTTTGACATAAGTTTCAAACCGTTCAACCGATTTTGTTCAAATTTTGAAAAAAGTTAGCTGGAATAAGTCTGTATCGAATAATAGTAACGTGTTGAGAAAAAAAAGTTCAGGGGTGTAGATAATGGGATGTGTCCTCATTTCTACACCCCTATTTTTCATACCCCTAGCCATTTTCTCAAATTGTTCTTATTTTTGGATTCTACGTTCAATTTAGAAAAAAAAGTTACTCTTGCAAAATTTTGATTAGAGGCTTTGTTTTTGAGATATCTGGGTTTGAATCTTTGGAAAACATCTCGAAATAGCCACTTTCAAAGGCCTAAAAATTAGAATCTCAAGAAATAACTCACGATTTCTCAGCATAAATAGGTTCTCTAGAATTTCTGAGTTGATAAACCACTATTTTTTCTGAGAAACGAGAAGTTGTCAGGGAAAAAACATTGGGCTCGTTCAAAGTGACGATTTCGAGATGTTTTCCAAAGTTTTAAACCCAAATATCTCACAAATGAAGCCTCTAATCAAAATTTTGTAAGAGTAACTTTTTTTTCAAATTGGACGTAGAATCCAAAAATTAGAACAATTTGGGAAAAAAGCTAGGGGGTAAAAAAATAGAGGGGAAATATGACAACACCCCCCATTATCTACGCCCCTGAATTGTTTTTCTGTACACGTTGCTATTATTTGATGAAGACCTATTCTAGTTGACTTTGTTCCAAGTTTGAACAAAATCAGTTGAGCGGGTCAAAAGTTATGTCAAAAATTCGATTTTGAAGATTCAACTTGAACACCCTGTAACTTTTCAAACGGAGCATTTTAGGACATCAAAGGTATATTTTTTCCTGGTCTATTTTTGATGGGGAATCTCCCCTACAAGTTTGTATCACCATTTTGGAAACACCCTGTACAGGTGTCCCGAAAATATACCTACAACGTTCTAGGGCAGCTTCCTCTAATTAAAACAAGAAAAAATGTTCCTATGAACATGGGTCCGGAAACGCTTCCTAAGGCAGCTACAGGCCCCTAAAGGTGGGACCCTGAAGGGGGTTTTTATTCAATATCTCCGAAATCGTTTCCGGGAAATCAATCAAACTTGACACATCCACCCCACTAACCTTCTTATGCCCAACAAAATGCAGCAAGATTAATTATTGATTCCAAAATAATTCACCAGGGGTGGGTCAGGCTGAGGTGTGGGGGTAAAAATAACCCTAACTTTTTGAATGTGAATTGTTTCCTAATTTAACAAAAAATTATGGAATATTTGGAGTTTTCTACCAAAATAAGATCCCTCTGTTTAACCTCGATAGACGCATCGTTTGCGAGGAATTAGAGTTTTGATGTATGAAAACGTGGTCAGAAATGCTGATTTTTTAATTACGATATTCAAGGCGAAAGAAAAACTATTTCAAAACAACTTCATTCTTGTTAGGCATTCAAATTTTGTTAGGCATAAGAAGGTTATCAAACGTGTCAAGTTTTATTGATTTCCCTTGAACGGTTTCGGAAATATTGAATAAACACCATCTTCAGGGTCCCACCTTTAGGGGCCTGTAGCTCCCTCAGAAAGCGTTTCTGGACCCATGTTCATAGGAACTTTTTTTCTTGTTTTGATGAGAGGAAGCTGCTCTAGAACGTTGTCGGTGTATTTTCGGGACACCCTGTAATACTTTTCATAAATAAAAAATTCCGTTAGTAATGATATGTTTTTTACCTCGAAAGTAGCCATATCAGGTTTATTTCGTTTCGAAGACCTCATCGTAAGTTGAAACGGTCTTGAAGGCTTTAGACAGTTTGAGAGTCGCTGTTCTGTCATTTCAGCTCCGACAGGTTGCCTCCAAATCACCGCAATCGCGATCTGTGAGCTTTTCACCAGAAAAATAACATTCTGACAACTTTTATGTCGCAGTTTTTGGCTTTGTGTCAAATTCGAATTTGGTGTGTTCATACTCGGGCCTTGAGAGTATTTCTTTTCATAGTAAACTGTTGGTTTAAATTAAATCCAATCGGTTGACCGGTTCAAAAGTTATGCGGAAAAACTATTATTTATTTCCAACTTTGAAGGACTATACATCCGTTATTAGGCATTTCTCAAAATATGTTTTCTGCATGAAGAAAGTCTCCTCCATTTTTGATTCTCCATCGATCCTTAAATTTAATGACGTTTAAGATGGACCAGCCTGTACATATAATCTGACTTTCATTCTGGAACTTTCCACCGGTTCTCCAGCAAATTCCACAGTGATCGCGGCATGTGGCTTGGCGACGACTCTCGAACAGTCCAACACTTCCGCGTGCATTACCAGCGTGTACTAGAAACGGCACCTCTGCCAATGGGGCAGATGTGTTCTATTTGGTCATTGGAATCTCCAGTTGAATGAAAATGGTCGGGAGCCTCCGCGTATGCTCTCGAATGCACTAGAATTGCACAGGAGTTTCGTAACTCGTAAACTCTATGCTCGTAACACTGTGTTCGAACGGTCTAGAAGGATCGCGTGGTGCTCTCGAATGTACGAAAGCCTCGGCGGAACTCGTAGTAATATTATAAATATAAATATAGGTATACAAAATAATTATCAAACGTGATGATACAACGGTCCACGGTACAGCCATACTTGACAATCATCTCATTCAATGTGGAAGGATTTCCGGATGTAAAATCGGAAATGATTTATTTTTTCCACCATTACATAAACTCATGGACCTGTCATAAACTTCATGAAAAAACATCATGACCAAACTAAGAACAGAACACAGAACCCCAGTAGAGCACATGGATTACCTGGGCCAGACATTAACTCAGTCCCCAGCCAAGCCAACACAACACTGGTACCTCTGATTATGAAATTGAAGATCATACGCACAGGGCTAATTTCAACTACCTACCTAACTAATTTGTAATTATAAAGCAAATAAAGAGTGAAAACCTCACGAAACAAAACCAAAAAATACAAAATATAAGAATAGTTTACAAAAATAATTCCCATACTGATATTCAATCTTCAACCCCACGCCACGGTTGGGTGTCCAACGAATGCTGCATTCAAGGTTCAAATGATCACATGAGGTCAGGGGTTGTTTTCATTTCCAAACACTAGCTCAAAGGTGATTTTCAAGGTCAAAGTGCGTCATTAGACAAAACTCACCCAAATTGAAATGAATAATTTCAGGCAATTATTTCCAATAGTCAACAGAAGTTCCGTGATAAGTATGGTGCACGTAGGAGCCCTGCCAGGTGAGCAAAATCCAGTTATCTTGACAACATCCTGAATTCCTGACAACTTATCAATTTGAAGGTTAGGTTTTCCTTGACTCAACTGTAACTGCAATAAATCATTGAAGATAAGAATTTCAAAGACACAAAAGCCTAAGAAACATTGTATAGGAAAAGAGCACCTCTCAAGAACTAACCTTTTCACTTTTCAACCGGATCAAATCATTTCCTATATGAATGTGCTCACACTTATGTGCAAACTAAGAATTTCAAATGCACAACAACCCAAAGTCCATTAACGCCCCATTATTTACAGTGATACGTAATGAATTACCTAAGCATTTTCTGCACGTCACATTTTGCATTGACTTCGTAAAAACAAAGAGATAACACAAAACCCAGGTTCAAATTGTACCGCTTCCACTTGGCATGCACTTGACACTAGGGATTTTCAGTTTGTAACCAGTTTTCCCCTAAGCGCAGGCCGCCGTGCTACCGTCTGGGCGGGAATTTTTGAAATTTTGAAATTGTTACAGGCACTCCCGGTTTTCGTGGCTCAATCAACGACATAGTATCGAAAGCGTCCAAAGAATCAGAAATATACCTCAGCAATGGAATTGTAAATTCTCCACTGGTAATTACCTTTGAAAGTTGTTTAATTTTTGTGGTTTTTAAGGACGGGTTGCTAGTCGAAAACATGCACGACATCCCCTACGTGCAATCCAAGCACTTCGAGCCTGAAACCACGGCAGTCATGGCTAGGATTTGCAATGAAATAAGACGGCTAACAAACGTCCCTTGTGGTATACAAGTAAACAACACTCAATTAATCGCCTAACTCAAGAAATTACATGAAATGTTTAGGTCCTAGCAGGTGGCAACAAAGAAGCAATAGCAATAGCCAAAGCTTGCAATTTCGACTTCATAAGAGCTGAAGGTTTCGTATTCAGCCACGTGGCAGATGAAGGCTTCACAGACGCCAATGCAGGACTGATACTGCGATATCGTTCCCGAATTCAAGCAGACAACGTTCTGGTTTTTGCTGACATCAAAAAGAAACACAGGTTTGATTTATTTTCCCTATTAGTATATTGGAAATAGAATATCTGCTGGAATTAATTCAAACAAAATCGATTTTTTTACCATGGATAGCTTTCAGTTCCCTCTTCAACATATCAAAAGTCCTCAACTCTGGGACAGCTACAAATTAGTATACAGGGTGAAAGTTTATTATTTTTCCTTACTTTCTTTCTTTTTTGAAAAACTGATGACTGAAAAAAACGGTTTTAGGCTAGTTTGATAGGCCATAGTCTTTCAATGAACATATAAAAAATATACCACCCAGCCACTCCTGTGTATCGAGTTACAGGGTGGAAACTATTTTTCATCTTTAATTTTTTTTCTTGGTGGAACTGATCTAGATTGAAGCCGGTTCAAGTTCTTTTGCAAGCTTATAATGTCATACTGAACATATGAAAGAGATACATCTCTACAACTGCTGCTTTTCAATTTACAGGGTGAAAAGTAATTTTCACGTTTTAATTTTTTTTTTGGTGAAATTGGCTCACACAACAATTGCGACTGATTTTTCTGTAAACTTGAAGTTTCTAGTCAAACATATCAAAATAATACATTTCTGCTACAACTAAGTTTTTTTTTATAAATTTAAATGTTTGGGAATATTTGGGTAAATTGCATCAAAAATTCAAAAAATCTTGGAACGCAACCGATCATTTAAATTTGTAAATAGAAGAATAGAATAGAATAGAATAGAAATATATATTTGTCTTCACCATTCGGTATACAAAGGTAAAAGAAATTGCATTCAATAATAAAAATAATGTACAACAACAGTAGTATTTAAAATGTTTCCAAACAATACAATACCATACACACAATACATATCAATCGAAAGATATTTCTATCTCCAATATTAGAGAAGTTTTATAAAACTATAAGAAATACATATAAGGATTTTAAATGTGCCGAGAAAGTTTTAATTTAAGAGGGAGGCAGAACAGAGGGTGAACCTTCATTCCTCGATCAGTGCTGCAAATTTAGTAACTGCGGAGACGAAATTGTAGATGTTGTTGATTTTTTCTTTGTCGAGATTTGTGAAAATAGAATGGAAGTTCTCATATGTGATTCCCGTTAATTGGCCGAGCAACCAGTGACTTCTTGGTTGGGCAAGAATGGGGCAAGTGCAAAACAAATGGAAGAGGTCGTGGACGAGTCCGGTGTTACAGAAAGGACATGGTTCATCTTGGTCGATTACAAGTTTGGTTTTGTTTATATAAAGTCGCAATTTTGCATGGTAACCGAGCTTTATTTGGCTAATAAGTCGAATTCTATTGATGGGAATATGGAGAGCCAGGTAGTGATTGTGATTCATCGAATGGACAGTGTTACTAAGGATGCTTCTGTATATTCTGCTGTAAGGTGAAGTGATTGCATTGTTTTTGTCTTTTGTTTTCAGGTGTAATGTGCAGATATCTAAGATTTCGGTTATATCAGACTGGGTGAAGAGTGAGTCATTGTTGAGGAGATGCGTTATATTGTTATTCTGCAACAGGTTTCTGAATTGCGTGAACCAATTGTATTTAATGTTATTGGTGGGGGACGAGTCTAAATTCTTCAATCTATTAAGACAAAGTTTGGGTAGTCTTGAGCTCGGCATCTTCTGCACTTTGTACCACCATCTAAGGGAGCTTTTTATAACGTCAAGTTCCATGTGATTCAGATCCGCTTCGAAGCGTACAAAGCTGTTTGGAGTTGTTGCGGGTAAATGTAAAAGAGACTTTATGAACTTGACTTGGACCTTTTCTAAGTTTTCGATGTGTCTGAGGGACCAAACTTCAGATGCGTAGAGGAGAGTTGTTTTTACCAGAGATTGGAACAGTTTAATTTTTGTCTGCCATGAATCAGATTTTCCACCTGTTAGTATTTTGAACACACTGCCAATTGCGACCGTCGCTTTCGAATTAAAGTGTCCCTGTGCCTTCAGAAACAGGCCCGACGAGCTGAACGGGACACCCAAGTACGTAAATTCGCTGACTATTTCAAGTTTTTGTGATCCGTAAAAATAGTTATCATTGTATTGGGGTGGGCCCTTACTGAATATCATTACTTTGGTTTTATCTGTGTTGACAGTTAAATGAAGTCTTGCCGAGAATTGTTCTATAGCTTTAAGTTTGTTTTGCAAGTCAACTGGTGAATCTGCGAATATGGCGATATCGTCAGCATACATCAGCGCAATGACATCCACAATCCCATCTATGTTCAAACCTCCAAAACCAAGACCTCTCATATAGGATTCGAGTTCGCCAATAAAAAGGGAAAAGAATAGGGGACTAAGAGGATCTCCCTGAAGTACTCCCGTGGTGATTCTGATCTTGTCGGTGAGCCCAGCTCCCGTCCTGACCCGAACGAAAGCATCACCGTAAGCCCTGCTGAAAACCCTGACGAATTTTCCACTGATTCCCAAAAGGTACAACTTTTCCCATAAAAGACTATGTTCAACAGAATCGAACGCGGATCTAAAGTCGATAAAACAGACGTAAACCTTTCTTTTCCGTAATCTGAGATGCAGCTGGATGATGGATGTCAAAACAAATATATTATCGATGCAACTCCTCGCCCTTCGAAATCCCGACTGACTTTCCGGGATCAATTCTTTTTCCTCGGCCCACGCATTCAACCTCAAAAAGAATATCTGGCTGAAAAGTTTGGGTATGGTGTTACAAAGAGCTATCCTTCTGTAATTGACAGGATCTTGCGTATTGCCCTTCTTATAAATCATAGAAAAAATGCAATCATTCCAGCCGGTTGGTATAAATTCCCTATTAATGATATCGTTAAACAAAAGTAAGAGAGACCGTCTGTGCTCAAGGGGTAGGGCTTTTAGGAATTCATTGCTGATCATGTCGGGTCCGGAAGCTTTCCCGTTTTTTAGGTGTGACAGGCAGACGTTCAACTCAGAGAGGGTTATGGGGTCGTCCAAAAAAGGGTGTGAAGCGTCAAAGAAAGTGTCAATCGGAGAATTTGGTCGAAAGTAAAGAGACGCCATATGTGTCTGCCACACTGATGGTGCTATTGGGTTTACTCGCGGCGTTCGATTAAAAGAGCGGACCGTTCTCCAAAACTCAGAAGCATCCTTCACATTCGAAAGGGCCTGTCGTCTACTAGAATAGTAATTGTTTTTGCTGATCTGAACTGTAGTTTTGAAACTTTTTTTTGCGTCTATATATTCGGACAAAAAGCTATCTTGGAATCCATTTTTTTTACATAATTTTAATTTGGTTTTGGCTGTTTTTTTTGCTTCTCTACAAGGTCTATCGAACCATGGTTTGGAATGGCTATTATTAGATGTACGAGTTCCTCGGTGCGTGACTTTTAACATCCCGGAGTTGCAGGCTGCATTTCTAACATTTTCTATAAATTTAAATGTTTGGGAATATTTGGGTAAATTGCATCAAAAATTCAAAAAATCTTGGAACGCAACCGATCATTTAAATTTGTAAATAAAATCGTAGCTGTAGCAAAAATGTATAATTTTGATATGTTTGACTAGAAACCTCAAATTTTCAGGAAAACCAGTCGCAATTGTTGTGTGAGCCGGAATCATCAAGAAAAAAATTGAAACGTGAAAATGACTTTTCACCCTGTAAATTGAAAAGCAGCAGATGTAGAGATGTGTCATTTTTATATGTTCAGTATGACATTATGAGCTTGCAAAAGAACTGGAACCGGCTTCAATCTAGATCAGTTCCACCAAGAAAAAAAATTGAAGATGAAAAATAGTTTTCACCCTGTAACTTGATACGCAGCAGTTGCTGGGTGCTATATTTTTTATATGTTTATTGGAAGACTATGGCCTATCAAACTAGCCTAAAACCGTTATTTTCGGTCATCAGTTTTCCAAGGAAAAAAGAAAGTAGAGAAAAATATTAAACTTTCACCCTGTATACTGATTTGTAGCAGTCCCAGAGTTGAGGACTTTTGATATGTTGAAGAAGGGACTGTAAGCTTGCATTGGTAAAAAAATCGTTTTTGTTTGATTTAATTCCAGCAAAGCACCTATTTTTTTCTATTTCCAGTATACTATATCTTGAAGGTACCTACTCAGACTTATTTGTATTAAAAAAAAAACAAATATCTATGAACATCATTTGAAAAATCACAGTAGGTACACCTACACCCAATCAGGTATTTTTTTCATATTGATATTTGGTGGAAACTGAAAATCAGATGGACGAATTCCGTGTCAGTGTAAGAGTCAATAGACCATATTAGAAATTCAAAGCGGGAGAGAGACAACCACGTGTTCTTCATTGTTACAACAATCAGGAAAATGTAGTGTTTGTCCCTCTCTCGGATTGATTATTTTTTATTCAACATCGGCCTATTTCCGCAACGAGGCCTAACACCGACGCCAGTGAATTCTTTCCTCCACTATAACGGAAATTTTGCCGAACCCCTGCGTGTTCCAACCCTCCAAGGTTCCAACACAGGGTAGGGATTTTGAACGACCACCAACATGGCATGGGGTCACTGGGGTCGGCACCATCGTTGACATTTTACGTGCTATGCGACACACTCTAGCAAGCATTCCAACTTAATCAAGATACTTGTTTTCGGGACAAAAATCCGATGGCCCTCGATGGGGATCGAACTCACGACCCTTGGTATGGCAGTCGGCAGTCGGACGCTCTGACCACTATACCACAAGCTCCTCCACTGAATTTTTATATGGTCTATTTTGAATTCTTCTGTAAGAAGGTTCTGACGTCATCACGTTGCACACATAATGAGATAGGCAAACGTAGTATATGTGCGCAATAGACCATTTCCACATGACATCACACGCACGTGTCGAACGGCTGATTCGGGGCAACGTCAACATGATGTCAACTATACGTGCCAGTTTGTCGAAACTTTGTGACACCAGTAACTTCCACATCGACACCGACTGACAGATTGACATACTAGGTTTGTTCGCGTCGCATGAACTTTCTGCACTCAAACTGCTGTGATTGGTCAGCTGCTGCCAAAGACCCCACGCTATTGGCTAGGGTGCAGAAAGTGCAAAAAGTTCATGCGACGCGAACAAACCTATTATTACCAATCTGACTGACGCACATGACTGACGTAGCCCACGTGCCCCGTGACAGATAGACGCACATCTGACTTACGTTGCCCCGAATCAGCTGTTCAAGACAAAGCTGCGTGACGTCAGTGGAAATGGTCTATACATGATTGTGCAACATGATGACACGATGTGCCAGTTGCCACAGGATTAGACGCTGATTTCAACTACCGTATGATCAAAAACTTTCTTGTACTCAAGGGAGACTGTATGGTGGTCCTGGTCATTGGCAGGCAAACGACGCTGATTTTGGCCAGGCCACAGCCTCCATTGAGCAAGAGAAAGTTTTTGATCATATGGTACGTACATAACGACTTGGAATTTTTCCATAATCATCATGATGGTCTTCAGTCTAGGTTTTCACCAAGTCTTTAAAAGAATAATAACTACCTCTGGCAAGCCCAATAAGTCTTTTTTTTTGGTTTTTTGATCTTAAGTAGGTATACCAAGCGTACTTTCAATATTAGGTAAATTATTAGCAAGACATTTTCAGCTCACACGCTATAACCGCCGACATTTCTCTGGAAGAAACGGCCAAAGCCGCTGAATTTTTTATGGCCGATGGGATAATTTTAACTGGAACTGCAACTGGCAGCCCTGCAGATGCCGAAGAGCTTGGGACGCTGAAAAAATCCACATCACTGCCAGTTCTAGTAGGTTCTGGAGTCACCATTTCTAATCTGGAACGTTACCTGACGGCCGATTCACTTATAATCGGATCGCATTTCAAACGGAACGGGGATTGGAGAAACGATCTGGATGAAAATCGCGTCTCGAATTTTATGAATAAACTGAAGAGCTTAACCAATCGAAGTTGAATCACAAAATGTTTTGGGGTACTTTACTATGCGGCATTTAATAATACAGAAAATTCCCTTTGCATGAGTGTTCTACAAGACCTATCGACAGGTATTAAAAGGGTGCCCCCTTAGAGGGGCCGCAGGGGGCCCTGTCAAGTTGATGGTCCAAGAACTCCTACCAAACCATTTTTTCTTCAATTTCGTTGTATCACTCAAAAGGGAATGATGTGACTCCATTGTGAATCTTGATGGCATGGTCGCCATGTCCCTTTCATCCTTTATGCCTGAAAGAAGAATTTCTTCAGGAGGTCAGAGAAATCACTTTTTATTTTTTATACATACAAGAGGACGCGACGTTGGCCTGTTTTGTGTCTTAACCTGTCATTGGGCATTCCCAAAATCCTATTATGAAGTCAATTTTTTGAGGTGTCAATTTTTGGCTGATTGATAGGCTAAGAAGTAGGTATTTTTCAACATCCAGATCAGACGTAGTTTTTCCAATGTCCAACTGGATGTTATTGGAATAATCATCAGAGGTGGATAGTCTGGATAGACTGAACTATTTTTCAAACATTATATCGAGAAAATCAATTCCAAACCGCGCCAGACTAAACTATCGTGTGATCAATTGAGTTCCTAATTCAGGCAGGCTGTGGCCTGGTCGAAATAAGGGTTGCGAAGCTGCATTTGGCTAGGACACAGCCTGCCTAAACTAGGAATTCAATTGATCACACGATAGTAGGATAACAGCCTAAACAAATTCAAAACTGACTGAAACACAGTCACATATGGTTCGACATTCAATTCTGAGTCAACACTGAGAGTTTTAGTAAGTTTTGAATTTCTTTAGGCTTTAGGCTGTTAGGCATACTAGTTTAGTCTGGCGATGCTCAGCGTTCTCCCTGACAACGCCAGGACGCCGACGGGCGTAGTAGGCATTGCAATTCGACCGTCCAAAAGAAAAATGATTTGTGTATTCTCCATGCCCGATTTAGAATTGATTTTCTCGGCAAAATCTTTAAAGCGTAGTTCAGTTTATCCACCTCTGATGATTATTTCAATAACTTTTAGTTGGACATTGAAAAAAATAAGTCTGCACTGGATGTTAAAAAATACCTACTTCTTAGCCTACCAATCAGTCAAAAATTGAGAATTCAAAAAATTGACTTCGTAATAGAATTTTGGGAATGCCAAATAACAGGTACGGACACAGAACATGCCAACTTCGCGTCCTCTTGTATGTATGAAAAAATAAAAAGTGATTTCTCTGACCTCCTGAAGAAATTGTTTTTTCAAGAATGAAGAATGAAAGGGACATGGCGATCAATGCCATCGACATTCACAATGAGGTCACATCATCCACATTTGAGTGATACAACGAAATTGAAAGGTGGCTTGGTAGGAGTTCTTGGACCATCAACTTGACAGGGCCCCCTGCGGCCCCCCTAAGGGGAAGTTTTTGTGCTTCCTCTTCTAATATCATTCGATAGGCCTTGTAGAACACTCACGCAAAGGGAATTTTCTGTACCTATCATTAAGTGCAGTCTAGTACCGTTTTCTAATTTGTACCGACCCCACTACAGGGTGTTCCAGCCTTGGTTTTCGTGGAGTGAAGGTGAAACGTCGATATAGGTGAAAGCGTACTCCAATATCTCTAACCGTTTCCGAAATATTAGCGAAAATTAACATTTGACAATTTCACATTTCGTAAAAGTACTGTGCGCCTCACCTGGGTTTTGGTGTCCAAATAATCGTCTGTCACATCAAAAATTGCACGTGTAAACAACTGGCTGGCATCCACTTGTCATCGTATCATTCGTACCAACACAACACAATTTTTCCATAGCTTGCTCTAATGCAGAAAGCCGTGAAATTGATTATACTGTGACGGTTTCACACTTGATTGGGTGAACATGGAATGAAATAAAGATCTATCTATCTATCTATCTATCTATCTAGTACCAAACTAAAATTTGATACCACATTTGTGCAATCGGGCAATGGAGTCTGTGCTTACAAATAATATGCGCTTTCCATTCAGGTCGGTGTCGATTCGTGTTAAATGTTAGCTACTTGTGCTGGTAAATGGAAAGTGCCCAATTTTGAATAATAATGGATTTGCATAAAGTTTCAAGACCGGTATCAGCAGCGATAAAAAAATTCAAAGTAGCTCCCATATTTCGGAAACGGTTAGATAGCGAGTGCGATTTCCAACATTTCCCGAAAATCGAGGTCGGAATATGTAGGTCAGTTTTTCTCTATTTGGTCTAGAGGCGAGCCAAAATCGAGCAGTTACGTGGGACACCTTTGTGTACTCTGAAGTAACTCTGAGTACAGTCAAGAGCACGGAATTTCGTAGACCTGTTATTTCTGTCATTAAAAAATCCGGGATCTATCCTTTATTACTACTTTGGATTTGGAAGCGCAGTGGGAAGTTGATCCATTATCGGACAAAACAATGTTTGATGATCCAGAGTGACAAGAAAGCGGAGATCCTGGAGTTTTTGAATGCTAGGAATGACAGGTGTACGAAATTCCGTGCTTTTGACTGCACAAGTATAAAAACAAGAAAACTGTAAAGACAATTTTGATACCTGTAGGTCGTGTCGGTAGTGGGGTGACGGTATTTGAGGTTCAAACGTCAAAAAGAGCCAAACCCATGGCCTATTGGACTACACGCGGGGGTCTGACATCACACGTCTCAAGTAACGAGTGATCGAATAAATGTCTCCTAAACTGGCCTTTGATTCCTGAAAATCTGGCGGAAAAAACATGTCTAGCGAGGAGATCAAGGCCTACCTTGAGGAGAAATTTATTCGATCACTCCGTAGTTAAGTATGTCCGTGAATGTCACCACTGGCACTTGGCATTGAATTACCTTAGGCCTTAGTAAGTCAACTTTTTCATTGGACTCTACATATCCTAGGAATTCCCTTTTTTTATTGAAAACAATATAATTTATATACATCTCAACAGTTTTAGCATACCAACGCTTAGGTGTATTCACATTTTGTTCAAAATTTTTAATGATTTGTTTCATTCACTACCAATACGTAAAGAGTGTTTTGGAAATAAAATGTCCAAATGTAACTTCAACTAAAACGTGAAAATCAAGCTGTCATTATGTGATACCAGCTAAAGCGTCAAAAAAAGGACACCTGTATGTTCTTTGTTCTATTCACCATCTGCTAGTGATGTCTTGTTCTCGCTCCCTCCCTTGCGTTCCCTCGCTTTGTCTCTCTTTAATTGAGTTCAGAACAGGTACTAAGTTCAGATGGAAAATAGAGCGCGTTTGTTATAACTAAGTCATTATAAACGAGGTTATAAATGATTAAAATTATAATGTCATAATATTGCTTAGTGAAAAGAATATGCTTAAAGCTATTATAGCTTATAAAAATAAGAAGCTCTGTTTATTTGAACCCAAAAAACTTTTTCATGGTACTTCCTATACCACCTATCCACTTTCCCATCTTAAAGCTAAAACTTCTCTCTGCATTGTCTCCACCGAAAACGAAAAGATCTTTTGAAGTCCCATTGGTGTTGATCGAAGATGGAAGCCTGTCAATGCTGTTGGTATTGATGTAAGATGGAGGTGTCGTTTGGAAACTGATGTGCCTAGGCTGGGAACTTGAACGCAGACCTGGCCGTCTTGACACCACCAAAGCAGTAGAAGCAGGCTCTTCTTCTTGCTAGAAGATACAGGCAAATTAGTACCTATACCTGAAAAAGTGAAGAGAACCATTCCCAAGAAACGGCAAAAATGAGGCAAAAGTAGAGACGTGGAATAAAAACTATAGTCCTTCCACTTGAACCGTGATTCGAGTGACCTGAGCAAATGTAGTTTAGCACTGTAGGCTTGCCGCCTTCTTACCTGGTGTGACATTATTGGCTTCTCCCAAAAGTTATGTTGCCTGTCAAATTGATCTCAAAATGTTGGAATCTTTGAAAAATTTACCGTGTCATGCGTGTAGAACCGACTTGAGGGCCGCAGAGACGTGTTAACGTCGTTGAGACACCAAAACCGCACGGCCCCTTTCGAATTTCACAGCATTTGGGACTTGTTTTAGTGACGGGTCAGGCTGCGCCTACATAAACCCGTCTTGCCGGGGTCCCAAAACTGGGGCAAATGACAAATTGAAAGTAATCATTATAATTTCGGTCCAATACGCAACTTTGAACGGCTGGGTTCTTTAGAAATCGGATTTTCAAACTTTTTACACGTAAATTCTGCTGCAGATACAGACTTGCCGGGATGCTCATTCACTCGTGAATAATTCTTCAGGGCTTGGCGCATCTCTTCAACTGAGCAGGTCAAAGGATCAGTGCTTCTATTGTGACACTTCTTTTGGAGCGATGGCATCGAATTTTTGAGATTGAAGCGTAGAAAAATCGAACTTGCTTCAAGAGGGTAAGTTTTTCTCAACTGTCGAAGGCAACTGAGATGCAACCCCTCGTGCAACCCACTCGTGTGAAAAAAATCAATGATAGTCACTTGAATCACGGTTAGGTACGTTGGATGTACTATAGTGTGTCCAGAGACTTTCTTGCCACTTACGTCCCTTGGATTCACTTTTCCTCATCCGAACAAGTTAGGATGATGATGATGACAATGATAATAATAATGCAATCTTCTTACTGAAAATAATTACTATTCCACTTTCCAGAGTTGGACCAAATGTAGTATGTATCCCATAAAAGCCATAGAGTCTTACCATTATGAGAGAAACGTTTGGCCCAACTCCAGTCAAAGATTTCAACAATTTAGGAAAACAAGTTGAAAAGGACCAGATAAATAAAACAAAGAAAAGCACAAAACCGAGTTGAATTGAAAAAAACAAGCCGCTTTCATGTTCAGGAATAGTAAATTCAAATACTAGCAAGAGGCTGAAAAACATACATGCAAAAAAATGTTAGGAAAAATTCTGGAAGTTTACTCACGTAAGACCACCGCCTTTTCTTGAGCTTCTGCCCTGGACTCAGGCCCACTTCGTTGTATTCGCCCATGTCTTTCCTCTTCACCGGTCGCCTGGCGGAACTCTCTTTCCTCAACGTTTTCCTGTCGTCCAAGTACAATTTCACGGCATACTTGATTTCTTCGATCCAGTCGTTGGTTTCATCGAGCCTTTCGTGATATAGCAAAACCTCGTCATCTTGACATTGGACCCTGAAGGCCCCCTTGTCGATCACCGGAATCACCTTGCATTTGTTCAAGGGAAATATCCGCGAGCACTTCAGGGAGTTCACCTTCGGTTCGTCTTTCGTCATTTTATAAAAAATCAATTTGTCGTTCATCAAAACGACGTGCAACTTTTTGCTGCGCCCGTTTTTCGACGAAATTTTCATCAGATGTCCCTGCTTAACCAGCACCTTGCCGGGTGCCACGACGTGCGGTTCGCCTTTTTGCAGGCACCTCTGCAACTCGATCAGTTTCTGCATGTTCTCTTGTTCTTCAATGACGCGATTTATGTGTCCCGCTGCTAGCTCCACCTTGTGCAGCGATTCTTGTAAATGAAAAATTATTATTCTCAGTTGAAGTTCAAATTCCTATCAATCAAAATTTTACCTTCTAAAGTCTTATGTTCAGCACTGGTTTCGGTTAGGTCCAATAACGACTCTAACAATAACTTATATCTAGGCACTCTCTGTATTGGAGCTATTAACAGCGCCGACAATTTTGATTGGACTTCAGGTCGGCTTTCCTGCTTCTCCAGGAAACTAGCGAACTTTGGGTTGGTCTTCTCGCAGTTCTGTAGAAGAAAACCTGATTAATCGCAACATCTACCTGGCAATCAATAGGTACATAGACCAATAATATTAGTATGAAATACATAATATATGCAGTGCTTTCATTTCAAGATTTAGTCCAGTAAAATTAGTCGATTTTTATGCTAAATTTGGAGCTAATTGACCTTTCCAAAAATAAAGGATAGAGAATGATTTTGACAGTTGTCCCAATCTACGCAAAGCATTTCGCGTATTAGCGTATTGCGCACATTTCGCGGTTGCATGATGTCATGTTAACGTCAGATTCCATGCGTCATGAGCAGGTCCTCAAAATCTCTGTTTATTTTGGTCGGAAAAATGATGAAGAAAGCATCAGTGAAGTGCACACTGGAAGAAAATCCTTCCAGATGGAGAAACAGAGTATCAGAAGAAGTCATAGTGAAAGCGAAGACAGGCGGAAATACCAATGAGTATTCATTCAGGCAAAGCTGTATCTCGACAACCACTGTTGATCTATCTGTAGAATTAGTATAGCTGCAGAGGATTCACCACTCCATTATCGCAGTTAAAGGGATTTTAGTGCTCTGATTTATGACAAGTGCTAAGCGGAAAAGACAAATTTGATGGGTACTGGTCCATCAAAACTTCAGCAGTTCCCAATTTTGGATGATGTCACCAGAAATACTTTGCGCCACTCTCACAGTTCCAGGGGTGAAAACTTAGACGAGTGGTTCTGTAGGAAGGAGAAGCCAGATAAAAGTTTGAACAGCCCTGGGGTTCTCTTGCACAAAATGGGTCGTGTCTTGTCTAGGTGAATTTTGTTTCTTCAACTCTCAATAAAGCCACATCGGTGTATTTCGTGAAATTGTACATGGTAACATGAGGCTTCTTCAGATTATTTTCGCACAAGGTAACACAGCAATAAGTAACCACTTTCGCAAGTCTTTCCTTTCTACGCTCGGTGCTTGCCTATGCCTCTGACACTTCCACTATGAGATGACTGTACACTGACAGTTGTCCCAATCTACGCAAAATCATGACGTCATAATAGAAAAGGACAAGCGCAAATTTGGAAAGGTCTATTAGGGGTTCGAAAAAAATAAGGCAACGTAGAAAATGAAGAACTGAATAAGAAGAACCAAAGTTACATTCCCCACCATCATGGTAAGAAAAATGAAGATGGAGAAACTTGCGCCGCAATCTTTCTCCTGGAACGATGAGAGAACGGTAAGAGACTTATGAAAATTGTGAGGGTTAAGCTTGGTTCCCAGTTGCGAATATTCGGACAGAAAATGCGATTTTGTATGTCAAATTTTGAATTGGAGAGCTCTGATTGGCTAATATGACGACTTTGACGTAAAATTTCGCAGTTTCTGTCCGAATATTCGCAACTGGGAACCAAGCTTTAAAGTTGTAGGGAATCCAGTGATTTACGAAAAAGCCAGCGGGAGTATAATTATGTCTAACTTCTTCTGTTTAGCCGTTAATCGTGTTCAAAGTTGTACGCGTAGTGCGGTACATAGTAGTGATATCGAAAAACCCCCGACGTGACATTCCTCATTGAATTCTTCAAGAATATTAAAAAAAAAACTAAAATTATGAAGACTGAGTTGTAGAGAATTAAATATTTTACAAGAAAATTCTCAAGACCAGTTATAAGCTTTTCTGGTTTAGCCTTGACCCACGTTCAAAGTTGCACAACAATCCAGTTCATAAAGTGGTTCTTTTAGAAAATTTACAAAAATCCCAGAACTCTCAATGAAAAAATATCTATTTATTAAAAGCCGTCCCCGCCCTTCTATTTCCCTTGACGATGCACAAACGTTCGAGTGTCCGCATATTGTGATGTTCCGTGTGTGTATTTTAGACTCGGACCATCAGTGGATCAGTGGAATAAACGTTAGAATATAGGTCGCATCTCTACACAGTTTATATGGTTTATAGGATTATAAAATTTAAGCTTAACTCTTGGTTCGGCCCAAGATTTAACCTATACTCTATAGGGTAATTTGACGACTAGTTTTTGTTGACTTCTAAGCTCAATGTTAGTTGACGACTTATTTGGTTTACTTGTGGGCGGTTACTTATGTGTTTGGTTTTAAATTTCAATTCAAGACGGGACTCCTCGTAATCCAGTTCTCTTCCTGAGCTCTCGATACAGCATATTAAAATTGAATTATTAGCCAATAACAACCCATGAAGGGTTTCGGCTGGCTTCTCTGCCTATTCATATTAAATATTAATATTGAATAGGGGACCTACAGTTCAAAGTGGATAGCACGAGTGAATAGCAATAGCCAATCACTATTCCATAAGAAGCCTTCGAGGACCGAAGTACTCGGAAGGTTTGCCCAGAACCTTGCCGAGGGGAGATTTTGGCGCCGGTATCCCGCCTCTGAATGGATCCCACCACAGCGCCGACTTCAATGATCGAAGCCAGGCGCGATGTCCACTACACTACGCGTCTCCTTGACGCAGCATATGAGCACCACATAATATATACAGGGTGGTCCATCCAAGCGTAATTATCCCATAGCGGTCTTACCGTTCAAGATAGAGAAAAAGATGTAAGAAAAAAGTTATAGTGGATTCATGCATGGAAATTTAAAATTCAAGATTTAACATTAGGGTTAAATTGGTTTCTTATGTAAATAAAATAAAATGTTAGATTTTAAATTTTAAATTTCTATGCATGAATCCACCATTATATGGTTTGATGAGACCTATAACCTAAAATTATTTTCAGCTATACAGGATGTTCCATTTTGACGGGATAAACGAGACATCAATTTTTTTTAAATGGAACACCCTATATTTTTTTGATTTTTTGCATTCCCATGTTCTACTTTTTCAACTGTTTTATGCCTGTATTTTTGTTTTTTAATTGTGTGGCTGGGCAGTGCTACCAACTAAAAATTGAAATACTGAACAAAATCGCATTTTCACAGTTTTCTTAAAAAAATTGTAGCGGCCTTGCTTTCCAAAACTAAGAGATGAAACTTGACATGGTGATAGTCAAGTCAAAGACCAATATCTCAATGTCAAAAAATTGCGATTTCTTGATACAGGGCGTTCACAAAAAAACATCAAAATTCATAATTTTCAAAGTATCATAACTCATTTTTTTCAAATGGCATGCCCCTAATTTTATAACGTTATCTGATGCTTTTTTGATCCTCTTTCATTTTTATTAGGGGTACCCTACCCTCAACTCTTTTTTTTCGAGATAATCGGAAATTTTCACAAAATTTGCTATTTTTTTTGTTTATTTTACAAAAATTGAGTTGGCCGTGATGAATGACAGGCAAGCCAAATAATACGCAGCTGTCAGTTAGTCAGTCTGAATATTGCCGAACAAAAAAAAAGGCTTCAACGCAAAAAGAAAACAAAGTGGGATCCTGGATATTTGGATTACCAGAATATCATATCAATCATTTCTTCTCGCGTAAAGTCATTTTTCTTTGTTCGACAATATTCAGACTGACTAACTGAGAGTTGCGCACTATTTGGCTTGTCTGTCATTCATCACGGCCAACTCAATTTTTGGAAAAAATACAAAAAATTGCAAATTTTGTGAAAATTTCCGATTATCTCGAGAAAAATGAAGTTTAAGGGTAGGGTACCCCTAGTAAAAATGAAAGAGGATAAAAAAAGCTATCAGATAACGTTATAAAATTAGGGGCATGCCATTTGAAAAAAATGAGTTATGGTATTTTGAAAATTATAAAGTTTGATGTTTTTTTGTGAACGCCCTGTATCAAGAAATCGCAATTCTTTGACATTGGGATATTGATCTTTGACTTGACTATCACCATGTCAAGTTTCATCTCATAGTTTTGAGAAGCAAGGCCGCTACGATTTTTTCAAGAAAACTGTGAAAATGCGATTTTTTCCGTTTTCAATTTTTAGTTGGTAGCACTGCCACACAATTGAAAAACAAAAATACAGGCTTAATACAGTTGAGAAAGTTGAACATGAAAATGCGAACAAATATAGGGTATTCCATTCAAAAAAAATTGACATTTCGTTGATCCCATCAAAATGGGACACAGCTGAAAATAATTTTAGGTTATAGGTTTCATCAAACCATATAACTTCTCTCGTACATCTTTTTCTCTATATTGAACGGTAAGACGCTCTAAACTGCTGATTGGATAATTATGGGAACCGCATGGGATGACGCTAGGATGGACCACCCTGTATGTTTCAAAAAAGACCCTCATTCCCTTGCCAGCCCAGATTTGAATAACTAATTTTTTGTTACATTTTTAGCTGTACAGATTTGGCAGAAACTCACGCCAATCGAATCTATCTGTTTCTCTTTTGCTCTGCAGCTAATCCACAGTCTGATTCAGCCATTTTTTATGCTAGGATGCCGTCCTTATGAGGAATTCCTGATACCACTGAAAAAGTGGATTAGTAAAAATCACTGGCTACTTTTATTTTGAAAATAGAAAATTCAAGGAGAATGCTATATTTCCAAATTTTCAAGTTTTCAAAAAGGACCCCGCACGATTCTTATGGAAAATGGCTCCCGGTTAAATTCTCTGAATTTTTGATATGTTGTAGCTCATGAAATACTAATCAAATACCGTGAACCCCAAACTCAAATAATGGACAGTTTTTTACCCACAGGGGGTTGAAGTTGGAGGTTTTGACGGCTTCAAAATGATATTATGACGTTGATAAAAGCTTTTTATTTGGTTTCTCTTCAAGTTGTGCTTCATGCTAAATCTATTCATTTGACAGAAAAATATCAACCCCCTCCTCCGCCCCCAAGCCCTATCTACCATCATAAAATTCGAGATTCCTCCCAAAAACCATGCGGATGGCTTCTGTGATTTAAATTATGAATTTTGACATGAAGATTATTTCCCACCCCTAATGTTGGGGTGCCGATTTTCCAATTTTCTTCGGTTAATTTGGCTGAATTTTTGGTATTGTGTACTTCTAATTCTGCTGAACAAAAAGTTTTCATGCCAAAACTTATTCCTATGGACAGTTTTTGTTCTACAGGGGACTGAAGTTGAAGATTTGAGAGCATAAATATTGAACTTCAGTCCCCTGCAGAACAAAAACTGTTCATAGGAATAAGTTTTGGTATGAGCTTTTTGTTCAGCAGAATTAGAAATACACAATACCAAAAATTCAGCCAAATTAACCGAGGAAAATTGGAAAATCAGCACCCCAACATTAGGGGTGGAAAATAATTTTTATGTCAAAATTCATAATTTAAATCACAGAAGCCATCCGCAGGGTTTTTGGGAGTAATCTCGAATTTTATGATGGTAGATAGGGGTTGGGGGTGGAGGAGGGGGTTGATATTTTTCTGTCAAATAAATACATTTAGCATGAAACACAACTTGAAGAGAAACCAAATAAAAAGCTTTTATCAACGTCATAATATCATTTTGAAGCCCTCAAAACCTCCAACTTCAACCCCCTGTGGGTGAAAAACTATCCATTATTTGAGTTTGGGGTTCACGGTATTTGATTAGTATCTCATGAGCTACAACATATCAAAAATTCAGGGAATTTAACCGGGAGCCATTTTCCATAAGAATCGTGCGGGGTCCTTTTCAAAAATTTGGAAATTTTTGAAAATTAAACAGCATCGCCCATACAGTTTCCTTCAAGGAAGTTGCATGCTAAATTTGAATTTCCTATTTTCAAAAGAAAGGTACCAAAAGTGATTTCTACTAATCCACTTTTTCAGTGGCAGAAACCCCTTGTGTCAGTCACTTATAGGTTTCCCGCCAAAATTACATTTTTTTAGCTATAATTTCAAGTTACTGAAACAGCAAAAAATTGCATAGAAGTGAGATAATTGTTTGTCCCAGTAGTAATGTATCTCTCCAGTGTTCAACATTGAGAATTATAATGATGATAATATGATAATGCCTACACCTAACTTCGAGCCTATCTCGCTTGTATTCAGTTATGTTGCTGTTTCGGTAACCTTCAAATTACAGCCAAAAAATGCAATTTCGGAGAGAAACTAGGAGTGATCTAAATAATATGTACTGTACTGAAACAGGCAAAAGCATTACCTGTAAAATTTGAAGACTCTTTTTGAAATCCAAAGCGTACAAGGCGTACGACTTGAAGAACGGCGCGATCTTTGAAAACGCCGCCGAAATGTTCCAGGGACCTTTCTGCAGCTCAGACAGCAACTCCTGGTTGATGGTGTGTATGCCTTCGATGTTACCAAATAATATTTCAAAATCGTTTTGCTTCAGCAGATTTTGTTCTTGCGTCGGCTTGGCAAAGAAGTTCATGATCGTTTCCAGATGTTTGATGTAGTTCTCTTCAGATTGCAGGATTTCGGCCGTGAGTCTTCGCTTGTTCTGTGCACGTTTCTTCGACTGGTTTTCCCTAGAGAGTTCGTCCAGAGCTTCCGTTACTTTCCTGCGGGTCTTGGTGCTGAGCACGTTCCTTTCGTTGATGACTTTTTTCAGCTCCTTGCTGAAATCGGAACGGATTCCGGCCGGCGTGATAGGCTCCAACACGACCTGACAGGGCTGGAAAAATTTCTTGTCGGGAGTCTGCATTTTTGTTGTCGTTTAGCATAAAGCAATAAAAACAACGCAAAACCCAAGTATCAACAACACAACAACAACAACAACAACGCTGCTTGAAAAATTGAAAGTTGAAACTGACACTAGTGACAGTTACAGTTACGTTTCGCAGTTATGACGATTACGGGCAGTTAGCGCGACAATTTCAAGCGCGACAGGTCACAAGAGCGACAGGTTGAATAAACATGGCAACATGGCCACCTAGTTTGACGGAAATGTCAAAAACTTGAAAAAATGCATTCCCCTTCCTACAAGCACCCCTCTCACCCTCCAAAAGCGCTAGGCAACGTCGCAGTGTCGCGTTTGTTGCTTTATTATTGTTTGATTTGCTGTCCATGTGTCCCATATAATGATGGCAGTTTATAAACATAAAGGTAGGTAAAACAAATAGAGTTTGGAGTAAAATCGGATTTAATTTAAATTTATGTAGGTAGATGATTTAAAGGTGTATTTTTTAGTGGCTCCGGGGAAACACAACAGTCATTTCGGGGGAGGATATGTTTCCTGCCTTGGGACTTGAGGCTGGGTTTCTTCCAGAACTGGTTAATATCCTTGTCAAAGACCTTTGTGATAATCATATCAGGCTCACTCAAAGGGTGAGCAAGTCGTCGCCACATCGTACCTACTTTCTCTTAGTACTAGCGGTAAGCAGCTAACTAGTGAAGAATACTGCATTTTATGATACAAGCAACAGATTTGGTACACGTAACCTCTGAAAAATTCTAAGCGATTTGACCCGTAGTTCTTGAAAATCCCTTCGGGGGGAGCCGAGATATGGGGGGGGGGAGAGGAGTTGATTTCTCTTATTTAGAAAAAATCTATATGCGCCAAACTGGCATGGAAAATGTCAAATTCAAGTGAATTGAACATGCTGAATACACTGGCAAATCTTAATTTCAAAAATAAATGCAAATAGTAGCCTTTTTTCAAAATGGCCGCCAATGAATGACAAAAAATTATGCATGAATAAGTTATTCGAGTAAGGTATCAATTTATATGTTTTCGAGGGCGCTGGACTCATTTCTCTCATCTAAATCACCATACCGAACAAAATTATCCATTTTGGGTCAGGATAGATAAACCACCCTTAACACTTGAAGTGACGCTTTCAAGATTTGTAGTGAATATCGAAAGAACCGAGGAAAAAACAATATGGAGCTACATCTGAATAATCTCTTTTTTGATGATAAATGAAAGTTACCCATGTAACTACACCTTTAAAGTCACAATAACCATCCCTGGAATCCCCAACCACCCTTAATGGGAGGGTGTTGCATAACCTGGCTTTCCTGGTATCGTAGGAAACCGCTTAAAAAATGTTTTTAAATGGTATAAGATAGTATAATAATACCTACCTACTTGATAATGTTTTATGTAGGTACTGTATAGAAATCATTCTAGACGATCGATTTTGAACCCACGACCTCCTGAAGGCTATATTGAGGGTACTCAAGAAACTTCCTCAACCAACGACTTCAAAAGTCGAAAAAGCATGTTTTGTTGAGAAAAAAGTTCTATCTCCCCTCAAAATCGGGGTAACAATTTAAAATTAAAAAAATGACGTTCAGTAAAGATGGGTGCATAGTTGGTCATAAACAAGGTCATAAACTAATTATGACCATAAACGAGGTCATTATAACTTTCTGCTGTTGCCAGTGCTCTCCACGGGAAAGCTCCAGGATACGGTGAAAAACAGCACATCAATGTCAGACCTGGTATCTAGCCAAAATTGATATTTTTTTCGAAAGTTTGTCAACCAGTCAGATTCTCTGAAAAATCACCTTACACAATTCCGAAGAAAAAATCATTCAAATCGAATAAATCGGTGATTTGACTTCAAATTTAGATAAACAATTAGATATTGGTGGTGCGTTAATTTTGTCTGTCAGTGTACCTATAATCAAGAAGGCATGCAGAGAAAGATAAAAATGCTAAAATGGGCAGAACTGGTGTCAAAGCTAGACTTCCAAGAGAAAGGAATGAAACTTTTATAGGAATCATAACTTATTGCTTGGGGTATCAAATGGAAATGGAGTCAGTAACGGAACTGTTGATGAATTAGTTTGGTTCCATTTAATAAGACAACAGGATAAAAACACAAATTGCAAGGTAGGACTGACAAAATGATAGGACTGACTTATACTGTCAGAGCTTTGTATCAAAGTCCCAGTTGCTTACTTCGAGTTTAATTTTAAACCCCATGAACAATGAGCATATTTACAAGTAGTGAGGAATCTCAACTAAAAACTCCAACAATACATAAAATATTATCAAGTAGGTATTATACTCCTTTATACCATTAATTAGTTATTGACATAATAAGGCAGGAAAGCGAATCTTTACAGGGCTAGCAATGATATTCAAGGACGAGCGTAAGCGAGGCATGGGAGCCTACGTGCCCTGTAAAGACACTAACTTTCCTAGCATTATGTATAACGTTTTACCCGAAACTACCTCAATAAACCACAGAGAAAGAAATAATTCGTACAAAAATTTTGAAATGTCATTCTGGCACAATTTAGCAAATAGCACGTTGCTAGGTCCGGTTTCCATTCCATTCAGTTTCCATCAAATTTTCAGCAGACAAAACGTATCTTGACGCAGAAAAATAAGATTTCTCTGCCTAGGCAGGTTAAGTCTTCACCTGCCTAGGCAGGGAAATCTCATTTTTTTGCGCCAAAAGAAGCTTGTAATGGACACTTTACCTACCAGTTTAAGGTAAAAACATTTTTAAAGCACTTTCCTATGACACAAGGAAATTTAGGTCATACAAGAGCCTCCCTTCAAGGGCGGTTAGGGCTTCCAGGGATGGTTGTGAGTTTAGAGGTGTAGTTACATCGGTAATTTTCATTTATCAATCAATAAGATTTTATTCAGATGTAGCTCCATATTGTTCTTTCGATTATTTACTTCAAATTTTGAAAGTGTCACTTCAGGTGTGGGGGTGGTTCATTTACCCTGACCCAAAATGGATAATTATGTTCGATACGGTGATTTCATTTTGAGAAATGAGTCCAGTGGCCTCGAAAACATATAAATTGATACCCAACTCGATCAACTTATTCATACATGTTTTTTTTGTCATTTATTTAATTTCACGGAATAACAGGGTAGTTCATTTACCCTGACCCAAAATGGATAATTTTGTTCGATATGATAATTTCGATAAGAGAAATGAGTCCAGCGACCTCGAAAACATATAAATTGATACCTTACTCGAACACCTAATTCGTACATTTTTTTGGTCATTTTTAGGCGGCCATTTTGAAAAAAAAGGCTATTATTTGCGTTTTTTCATAAAATTAGGATTTACCAGTGTATTCAGCATGTTCAATTCACTTGAATTCGATATTTTCAATGCCAGTTTGGCGCATATAGATTTTTCTAAATAAGAGAAATCAACCCCTCTCCCCCCCCCCATATCTCGGCTCTCCCCGAAGGGATTTTTAAGAACTACGGGTCAAATCGCTTAGAATTGTCCAAAGATCACGTGTACCAAATCTGTTGCTTGTATCATAAAATGCAGTTTTATTTTGCTTACCGCTAGTACTATCTTGCATCCAGGACCAGGACAGAAGATGGTCCCTTCAGGCTAAGATGGCCATCAGGTAGGGTGACAGGCAAATACCTAATTGTGGACATCGTCACTGTCTCTTATAGATACCTTTTCGGGTACCTACATAATTTTGTTGTTTTCAAAAGAATTTTGACCTGCAAGAAAGGCTTCGCCGGCTGCTATTACTACCAAATACACTGCTCCAATAACTCGACACATCTTATCACCATTTTGCGGCCACTACTTGGTGGATAAGATTTTTTAAATCCATCAACTCGTTCAAAAGATATCGGCCGACAAAGTCGCGGTCACGAAATGGTGATGGGTCGAATTATTGGACCAGTGTAATATAATTACTCAAATCAAATAATTGAAAGGCTTTGGATTTATCTACTCATGTATATTTTTCAGGCCCTAAGGAGAGACACTTTTTGCAATGGATGCCTGCTAGCCTCCAGGTTTTGAGGGAAACAAGGAGCTAAGCCATTTCCGGAGTAAGGTGGTTATCTCTTGGTCCCAGAGGACAGACCTGAAGCTGCTGAAAAAATTCATACCCACGCGGGCGGACACCCCCCTCCCCCTGGATTCACCAAGCTCATAAATTTGATCATCAAATAAATATAAACTCGCAGTGCTGTTGGTCAAACAACAGTGAAATGCCCATGGTTCAGTTGGTAAATCGATAATACAGGGTCCTGCAACAGTGCTTCGGGCTTTCTTAGCGCCCTTCCCTTACGAGATAGAGACAAAGGTGTAATACATAAAATTATTGATTTGGAAAGTTCTAACCAGTGAAATTATTTTCAACTATACAGGTGATCCATTTTTGCGCTATAACAAAAACAAAGATTTTTTTGAATAAAATGCCCCACTTTTGATTTCATTTTCTTGTTTAGCTTTTCAAGCTCTATTATAAGCGTATTTTTGTTTTTTCGATTTGTGGTGGTGCTACCAACTAAAAATTGAAAATTGAAATTTTTTTGTAATTTCAAGCTTCGTTTTGAAAAATTGTAGGAGCCTCGTTTTTGGCAATCAAGAAATGGAATTTGGCACAACAATAGTCGAATAGGAGGTAAATAATTTCATGACAAAAAACTTCAGAATCAGTGATACCGGGTGTTCAGAATTTTTTTTCGAACTTCGCAAATTTCAAAATGCCATTTGTCATTTTTTTTCAAATGGAATGCCCCCTATTTTATTAAACCATTCGACAGCTTTTTTCTCCTCTTTCATTTTTACCAGAGATAGGTACTCTACCGCTGAATTTGATAATTTCCAAGATAATCAATAATTTTGATAAAAAGTGCTATTTATTAAAATTTTTCACGCCGGGCAGGCCATAGTGATCATCAACAAATGTCTGATTGACACATTTTGCTTGGTTTGATGCTAAGAATAAGTTTTTTCCATTGAATAGCTGCGCTAAATTCCAATCTGAAGAAAATGCTTAAAAAAGTATTTCGTTGCCCGATGGAAAAAAGAAAATTCAAATTGAGCTTAGTAAAGTGGTTTTCTCGACTTCAAAAACCTTCAAACTATCAAATTGAAAGGTGCGCTCATTTTTACACATGATTTTCTGTATCAGGACCTATTAAGAACATAAAAAATCCAAATAAACGACAATTTTTATCAAAATTATCGATTATCTCTGAAATTATGGAGTTTAGGGGTAGGGTATCCCTAGTAAAAATAAAAGAGGAGGAGAAAAGCTATCGAATGGTGAGATGAAATATAGGGCTTCCATTCGAAAAAAATGACATGGCATTTTGAAATTTGCGAAGTTCAAAAAAAAAATTTGCACACCCTGTATAAGTAAACCCCAAGTTTTTTGTCATGAAGTTATTCAGCTTTTATTCGAATACTGTTATGCCAAATTTTGTTCCCTAATCTCAAAAAACGAGGCGTCTACGGTTTTTCAAAGTGAACCTTGAGATTGTAAAAAATTTCAATTTTTAATTTTCAGTTGGTAGCACTGCCACAAATTGAAAAAACAAAAATCCACTTGTAATAGAGCTTGAGAAGTTGAACAAGAAAATGAAATCAAGAGTGGGGCATTTTATTTAAAAAAATCTTTGTTTTTGTTATAGCGCAAAAATTGAACACCCTGTATAGTTGAAAATAATTTTACAAGATAGAACTTTTCAAACTTATAATTTTATGTATTACACCTTTTTCTCTATTTTGCAAGGTAAGGGCGCTAGAAAAGCCCGACGCACTGTTGCAGGACCCTGTATTATATTATGAAGGCTTGGTGCAACCAGAGGTCAATTTTTTTTTCATTTCAAGTATCTAAGTGGTAATAGTTTAATAATTTTATTATTGTAGATACCTACTCATTCGATGTCTTTTTGTAATTGCTGATTTTTCATTATTTCAATACATATATATATTTACGTTCACAAATGCTGTAGATTATTTTGCTTTCAGTCCTTCACCATAGTTGTTTTTTACAACATACTCCTATTACATTCATACCTGATACCTCTGCCACACATTTAGCTATCATTCTTTTCAAGCATTCATCCAACACCTATGGGGTCTGACTCCAGGATTTTTGTCTCTAGCAATGAGGCTTTCAATTTTACATGTTCTTTATCTATTTGAGATATTGTCGGGAAGGGTTTAGGTTGACCCTTCCTGACTTTCTTGGGGGCTAGTGATTGCAAGCAGGGTGGAAGGTTTGGAAGGGAACACGGTAAAGTTTTACATCGTTTTATTAACACACATTTTAATTTCACACCGACACCCCGAGACGACATGAAGATAAGCCGAACACAATCCGTATAACAATGAAGTGATAATAAAATGAACAATTAATTATTAATTTAGACGCCGACGGGCATAGCGGCCCGCCGCAATTACAAAAATGAATTCGATGAAGAGCTATGGATACTTCTAGATTTATAGTCAATGGGGAACTTCGTCGTCCAATCGGATTGATGCTCGTTTCCTCGTGCTTGGTGAACCAGGCATACCACGGCCGTTATGAACTAAGAATTGTGCTGCCCTTGCAGCATTCCGCATTTCCTGTGGCAGCTCGTTGCTTTTGCTGAAGGCGACATGAATTATTATAATTTATACCTAATAAAATAATTCGTACTCAAGGGATGAGCCTCTCCCTACGGCCCTTCTGTCATGTTCTTGACAATATCTATAGAGATAACGAAAAAAAGAGGTTTGAAATCCCACCTGGTGCGTCTATACAAACAACGAGACTTTGGATTCGGGGGTGGATGGGCCCAGGCCTTTTTTTCTCTCTGGGCTGGTGAGATTTGTGAAAGGGCCGGTAGGATAAAAAAACACTTCTAAAAATTATAAATAAAAGGCAGAGTCTTCCCGCAAAACGTTTATGAACATTTATTACTGCAGTTTCGGGAGCCTTCAGTCTTTCGTCGTTAGAGGTGAAATAGTGAAAGCTTGTGAAATATTCTGGTGAAGGAGTAGGAGTGAATATTTAACATATAATTTATCCCTTACACTCCCGAAACTGCAGTAAGGAATTTCTTCACGTTTTGTGAAAAGACTACCTTTTATTGATAATTTTCAGAATTTTACACTCACTGGTCAGCGATGGCAGATAGATTTCTAAAGACCAACATTTTAATTCTACAATATATGAAAGTTTTGAGAAAAAAGATCTGGGAATGAACAAGTTTTCAACGCAGTGCACCCAGCAGCACCTCATGCATTCCAACTTTATAACATATTGTCCAACTGAGTACGTTTTCTCAACCTCACAGGGGCCACTCGACAGTATGGGCATTTTCATTCCATTCTCTTTGGTATTGCCGCGCTTGACAGCTTGGTCATCATTCTCTTCAGTGAACACCGCTTACAATCTTCCCGCAAGCATAGAGTCCACAAGATACCTAGAACTACGTTCTCTACATAAACACTGATAATAATAAATTGACTTTATTTTCAGGCGGCATTCAGCACAGTGCTGCTTCTTCCATATCATCCAGGCAGTTCCCATTGGAGGTGGAGATTCAGTGGTGAATTAGCAGACTGCAGACTCTAATAGGCGCAAGTAATTATTGCGCATCAGGGTTGTTATTGTTGAAGCTGCCCCTACTCCTCACTGCACAAAAAGAAGTTTCCAAAAAGTCCTGTGACGTTTTAAGACTTTGTAAATAGTCCATGCCTTATTCTCTTCTTATACATCCCACATTTTAAACTAGTAAGTCTCATCTATCCATCTATCTATAACTTTTTTGAACTCTACTACTCGACTATACCTATGTTCTTCAAATCGATAATGAGCCTCAGCCTCAGAAAGCTCGCTTTCCTATTGGTATCCAATAACGGGATTCCGAGGTAGCTAGGATGAGAAATAAACAACATCGTTACTTATTTCTAGCTACCGATACCGACAAGCATGCAGTGTCGGACTGTCGGTGTACAGAACTGTGGTCTTGCGGCCTGATTACGGCGAGTATTTTGCGAGTCTGAATAACGTAGTTCAATACATTTCTGGGTCTCTTTCGGGAAAATTGTAAGCGGTGTGTTCACTGAAGAGAATGGAATGAAAATGCCCATTGTCGAGTGGCCCCTGTGAAGTTGAGAAAACAAGTTGTAAAGTTATATTAGTACATGAGGTGACGCTGAGTGCACTGCGTTGAAAACTTGTTCATTTTCCCGGCCTCCATCTTTCTTCCCAAATCTTCCACTGCTGAATAAAAGTATTGGTTTTATCCTACCGGCCCAAATTTTATAGATCTCACCGGCCCAGGGGGTAAATTCCCTTTTACTCCCTTGGCCCATCCACCCCTGCTTAGGTTCATCGGCGTTATTTCATTATTTCTTTTTTCAAATATAAATAGAAGTTGATTTTCTATGTTTTTCAAAATATTCCTATTGTTTTTCACCGCCCTCTCCGTCTCTCTGGTTAGTCCCCACGGACAAGTGAAGAACTGACAGGTGAAATCACTGACAAAATATAATGCATCCTCTTGGTTTGTACGCCAATCCAACACCCTTTGACCAACACCCACCCAACACCCCACATATATTTGTTTCTAAAACACAAACAACATTTTTCTAGCACTCTTAAATAAGCATTGAGGAACCTGACATTGACAGAAAGTTCAATTGTTCATGCTCCGACATAGGATCCTGATTCCCGTCTGTTTTCTTTTAGTATTTTTCTTCAAATCTTGGGAATAATAGACAATTTTAGTTTAAAAAAAACGTGTATATTGGCAACCAACGTTTCAACTTTCAACCTCGTTGACAGGTCTTTTTCAAAGGAATGTAAATTCTAAGAAATACAATATAGAATAATAGTGCTTAAAAATGTAATAACACTAGAATAAAAGAGTAAATAAAAGAAAGTGGTGGAAACGGCGTGAAGATGTTGACGAGGAGGTGGCACTCTTCATAAAACACGAGACAGAGCGAGATCAATGATGATGTTAATTATTTCTGGGTCTGGATCCAATGATCCAAATGAGCTGCTATTGTCGGTTAACACTGCTGGGAGTGATGACTTGATGAGGCAAGCTTTGAGAATGTTGTCTACAGTTCTGTGGAATTCTGGTAAGGTGTGTGATGGTTACCTCATGGCCACCATGGTCTCCTACTGTAACAAAAGAACACACTGCATTACAATTACGATAATTATACTCGACAGTGATTCGCGCGGAGTGTACTGATTTGATAAATTTTGGCTTGGTGTCAGTGACAGAAGGCCAAAATTCATCAAATCAGTACACTCCGCGTGAAACACGGTCCTCGTTTATTTTGCGTACGATGGTAGCTATATTATTATTCTGGGAGTTGATGAATATATCAGTGATCACATCAGACATGAGACTTGAGCAAAGAGTGGAATATATGATGCATAACTGCGGAGAAGTTGATTCCAAAAAGTGATGTAATAACTCACGTTACGAGATTAATATAGCCTTGTCATTAGGACTTGGACTTGAGGAAAGCTAACACTTGTAGTATATAGAGCCTTCAAGTGAATTTCGCCTCAAGTCACCTATGATTCTTGGAAAATTAGTAAGAAAACATGGCTTAGCGACCAGGCTTACTATGAGAGGAAATTTACTTCAACGCTTGATACATTAAATAATCCTTACACAGGTGTGTGTAGACTGTAAGTTAGTATAAATCTTACGCAAACAATGACTTTACCTACCGATTCCGTTCATATGTACTGACATCCTTGGCTCTTCCTGTTGGTTTCGTGGATCTTACAAATATCCTCCATTTGAAACAGCAATTAGGTTGTATAATTCGTACTGCTGTAACGAAAAAAAAAAATTATTCTGTCATGCATAACTGTTTAGACCTAATCACAATACACTTACTTTTACTTACTTAATCCGGAGTCTTCCTACCGTTCGGTGTAAGACTATAGGGCCTGAATTCAGCTTGTTCTGTTTATTCTGTTCATCCATTCCATCCTGTTCTGGATCAACGCATCGATCTCCCACCTGCTGATGTCCTTCTCCTCCGCTACATGCCTCACCTCTTCCCGCCAGGTTTTTCTTGGTCTGCCTCTTCTAGTTCTTCCGAGAGTTCTTCCCTGTGCTCTCGCCTCATACACTCTCATGGGTTTCGTCTTTAACTACTGCTCTTTGAAAATCTTGTTCCCGATTCTGTCCCTTTTTGTCTTCCCCTCTATTTTTCGTAGGGATCTCGTCTCTGCAGCATTCACTCGACTCTCGTACTTTCTTGTCAGGGTCCACGAGTCGCTCCCATGAAATCAGTGTTGGAGTCACCACCTTCTTCACTACCTCAACCTTTATTTCCTTTGTAACTTCTCTCTTCCCGAAAAATGTTTTTCTCATGGACCATGGGAGTTGTATATTCTTCGCACCCATTTCGCACCATAGCAATTCTTTCACTCACTTCTCTGTCCTGTCTTCCGTTCCCTTCAATTATTGTTCCTAGATATTTGTAGTACTCTACTTGTTCGATGTTCGATAACAATAGACACTAACGTAAAATTGCACTTATTGTTGTGGAGCACGTGCATTTTGACACTTTGATGCGGCATTGCCGAATGGTCAAAAGGGTACAGGGGGAATCAGATTGGCAGGTCCACATTTCGCTCTTATGTCGCCAAGATGTGACATTTTGCTTTTTGACAGCCGTGCAGCGTTGCCACGTGTCGCGGCTGGGGTCTGTCGCGCTTATGGGCTGTCGCGGTAACTGCCTGTCACCGTTATGATTGGTTATGACATTAGCCGTATTTTAGCGACGCAACGGTTTGGCTGCGGTTTGCCACATACTCGGTACGGTTTACTGAGCTTGTTTACGCGAGGCTTAGCAGAGATTTTAACAGTGGTTAGTTAGGAGTGTTTACGCGCGCCGACCAAAATGACAGCCGACAGCCCCTTAACTTAGGCCGATATTCTTGAATCGTGTGAGAAAAGTCCCTGGCAGTAAAATACATTCCGCAGTACACTTCTGTAGTGAAAGTTGCCTAAAAACCACGATTTTAGGCAACATTCGCTACATCAGTGTACTGCGGATGGGCATGGGCGTTTTCGTGCGATTGCCAACACTTGTTTGCTTACTAAATGCAATTTAAAATCACATTTAGCTAAGCTTAACAGCTGTTGCGAAACTTGCGTTTAGAGGTGTTTATGCGGACGATAACATTGATGTTACGGACCTCAACACCAGTTTTAAACCTCGCGTAAACAAGGCCACTGCTAGAGGATTCGCTGCGATTGCTGGAATTTCGTACATGGAATTTGGCATTTATATTGACGTCATACGTTGCCAACTGTCCAGAATTGCCCGCCAAATTTGAACCAAATGATAGCTGCATCCCTTTTACACGAAATCTCAGGTAATCTCACCTCAGTTAAAGAGAAAAAGCGAGAATTGCATGAGAGGGAGAGAGACACAACTAGCAATTGAAGTAAGAATTCTCAGTACAGACAGAGACAGTTCAGATGATAAAAGGAACGCAGAACGCAGCTAATATCTGCACTTTCTATTTTCAGTACCTAGAATGACTTTTTGGAGCAAAAATAAAGTGACAAGCTGCTGGAGGGCTACAGCTACGGCTGATGACACCTACAAAGTTTTGGAGACTATCATCAGCGGCCATCGGCCGTATTCTCTTAGTTGGTTATTACTGATTCAAAGAAAAAAAAAACAATATAGCTTTAGTTTATACATATTTCATATTTTTAAAGTGCAAGAATGTCTTCACTTTGGTTTTATGGACCGGACAGACGCAAAACATGGAAGTTTGACTTGAACAACTGTTCGGCTACCGAAAACGTCTTCGGCCACCGAAGCCCTCCTTGAGAGACATTGGAGCACCTGATTCAACGATGTTGAATTCTCAATTGCGAACTTGTTGATCGTGTCAAGCGATAGATTTCTCAAAAATACACAAACATTCAAGATTCTAGTTTGTCAAATTGTGCTCGACGTGGCAATTCCTCGTAGATTTGCCATCCCCAGATTACCATCAATAAAAGACCACAATTTTCGGCACATAAGATTCTTTCTAAAAAATTGAGAGGCTTAGCAAGGGATAATAAGAGTAAGTTTGTGCAACATTGTATTACAGAGCAATTTGGTTACCCATCTTACCTTTATCGCTTATCGTTATCCCTCCTGATATTTATTTTGAGGCACATTTCTTTGAACTTTATTGAGATACTTTTGTGATGCTTATTTCTTCCATGAGCCCAATGTTTCGAAAAAAAAAACATAAATTTCTCCTTTTCTCCACAACAAAGATCCAACCACTTCAACCAAACTTCCTCGTTTATCGTTTAATCAACCCTCTCTAGATCAACGCGTCTTTAGCCATTCAACACATATGCTATTATTAATACCCACCTACTTAATTGCTTTCACAAGCCTGGATTTTTGAATGGGAGGCATGGACGATTTTGCTCTCGCCAGGAGGCGCTGCAGTTGGTTGGGACCTCTAGGGACTTTATTTCGCCTAGGTTGCATAAACAAGCGCGTTGTGTCAAATCGTCAAATCAATTAACGTCAAATATTTAGAAATGTCATCGTGAACATAAATTGGGATTTTTGAGTCGTATCGTTGAATCATTCATGAGGATGCCGTAGGCTCTTGCGACGAGGGTCAGGACGCGGCCCCGAACTCCGGGTAAGCTCAGTTTGACTACCGAAGAAAAAAATACATTTTAATTCACTTTTATCGTAGACCCGGGCCCGGTATGGTACTCTAGAGAGGTGAATAGATGCTCTGAATAAGCCCTTCCTGCTCCATTCTACCAGACAGATGGAGACAGGAATCATCGAAAAACATTGACATTGCTGAGCTGCATGAAGGGATCTAGGTTATGTTGGCTCTATGTTGAAGTTTTGAACTTGTTCAGTTAAGTTATTATGTTCACAGCGTTGTGCGTTGTATACAAAAATTATACACATCAAATACAGTTCTTTAATCAGTCAGGGCATTTCACTTTATTACAATAATTCAAACCATCACTTTACAGAGTTTTCCACACTGCTACAAAATTTTGAACGAAGGGCGACTCTTGTATTGGTGATACCGAAATGTCCTCCTGTTCTCGTATAGTATAGTCCAATTTCTCTCTCTGTTATCCATGTGCTAGGATGAAGCAGGATTGGCTTATTCAGAGCATCCCTTTGCCTCTTCAGTAGATAGGTACCTACCATATGGAGCCCCTCGGGTCTATAGTAGTAAACAAAAATGAATTTTTGCCTTGGGCAGTCAAATTGAACTTACCCGAAGTTAAACGGAGCCCTGCTTAAACATGATAGCTTGGGACCACTGTGGGTTGCATTTATCGTCTCACCGGCCGGGATTTTGTCTCGCACGAACCGCCAGACGGCCTCGCGCTGCTTCGCTCGCATTTGCCCTGCCTTTCAAACGACAAGCACCCGGTACCGGTGACACTAACACCATGCGAGTCATGCGACGACAATAAACAATAAAGATAGGTTAGGTTAAGCTCTGACAAGCAATGACAACTGCAAGCTTGACCTTGGACTTGACGTTGACATGACGTTGACATTTGGTCCCAAGCCTATGTCGCGCCCTCTGGAATGCGTTTGCGAGAATGCCTCCCATTACCAAGAATTTTCATTTCCTACTCCACTGAAAGCTGTATTATGGGCTCTGTGATAGGATATATCAAACATAATATGCGAACCTGACAAAGTAACTTTTACTCGATCGGCTACCGTGCTACCGATTATTTTCTGTTCTGATGACAAAATCATACATCTGACTAAACAATCTTGAATTTTTAGTTAATGGCTTCATCTGGTCAAGACACATTGCTTCAAAACGCGCAAATTTCTTCTTATAAGGAGGATTTGAAATTATATTGTGGTCAACTGTCAACTAAAAATTCTTTGGTCACTGGGTCCATATAGAGCGCAGTTTTCGGCTCAGCCCAGAGACGTTCTTCCTGAAATCAGAGTGACTTTAGTACATACTTGATAATTTATCAAATCATTTCACATTTATTCTGGTTTCGAACAATTCAGTCAAACTCCTTATACCTTATTGGCAAGATTATTATGAGCTGGCATATTTTCCCCTGCACAGATGTCTTTGAGTCGCATTCCTTGGCATTTTGAGATACTTCCTATGATGCTCTTTCCTTCCATGAATTCAGTTTTCAGTTATGAAGCATAGTATTCCACTTGAATATAATGGATATAATCCACAAGGGTGTTATATAAAACCCTGTACAACACCCTTGTGGGGATGTATAACTATTATGGCGCGATGTGACGGAGAAAAAGTGTCTACCCTGACCGGGACTCGAACCCGGGTCTTCCATTTGCCGGATGGATACTCTGACCACTAAGCTATCGAGGGAGACAACAGTTCCTCCGTCACATGACCACATGAGAGCCGCCACACTATCATATTAAGCGCTTTCCTTTTACCATAAATCTGACATAATCTGACTTTGACCAACTTTGACTCGGTTGAGAGGTCGTTCCTTTTGTCAGCGATCAAGTCAGGCGAACTCAGAATTTTACTTCCCCCCTCACCCCTGTCACAACCCAGTGGGCAAGGACAACTTTGGGAGGTTTTGCGATGTTCTGTTTAGCTCTCAAAAAGGATATCCAAAAAAATATCCCTGCTATGTTTCATAGTTGTCCTAATAAGGAGTTCCTAAAAAGGATGTCCCATCCACTTCCTGCATGGCCTGTCCGGAAGACATCCTACGAAGTTTGCCTAGAGATGATTTTTTCAAGTCTCATCATAACCTATAACTGCGCTGGGGCAGAGGGCGCTGGGGTGCGCTCTGTCAACGTCAAAAATCTCGCGTCATTTGATTTGAACGTGCTCTGATTTGAACGTCAACCGTTGTTTGTGTTTCGTGCATGGATGTTTCGTGTTTGTGTCTTCAAGTGTTTTCCTTTTTTTCCAAATTTTCACGTCGAGTTTTACCAAGCGGAAATGTCGTCTCGTTTAGCGATATGCCATGTTTGTGGTTATTTGGAGGCCGCAGTTGAAAATATGCATTATTTTCCATCAGCGGTGGCAAAGTAAGTTACTTAATTAACTTATTTTCAATTTTGATTTCGAATAGTTTTGCATTGCATCTTTGCATGCATGTCGTCTTTCTGCCAGAGTGAAACGTTATGAAATCAATATTTTACAGATCAAAATTGTGGCAAGAAAACATGGGCATCAAGTTTACCGGAGCGTCGCTTCGACACTATCGAATTTGCAGCCGTCATTTTACTGTTGAAAGCTACAAGGACCCTGGTTCAAAGAAATTACGCCCTGATGCTATCCCGACTCTGTTTCCGATGTACCATCCTCAGCCGCCGGAGATCTCATCGGTTACTACGAAAAGTAGAAAGGTAGCGGACACTGGTGCCGGTAGTGGCTTGGTCGGTGAAATTGAACAGCCGGTGATGGGAATAGGTAACTAATTTTAATATTTTCACGCTTTGAGCCTAATCACAAAATTGCAATCACAAAATTGCATTCAATTTCTCTTATAAATAGGTAATTGCTTTCAAATGTTGATTGTTGCTCGTGTTTTTTTCTGTAGATGTAAATCCCTCTGAGGTTCCACGTTACGGAGCTGTTCCCAGTACATATAAGGCAAGGCCCAGTTCCATGAAGCACCCATAGCGGTTCCCAGTACATCTGTCCAGTTCAAAGAACATGCAGTACCTGCAGATTTTGCAGGAGAAATTGGTGGCAATTCAGATGCATCAGTCCTGTTTTGTGAAAGACATCGAGAGACATTCCTGCCGCTTTTTATTGAAGGGGTGTATCCTCGGGTGTATTGAATTGGGATTCCATGGTGGTGTAAAAGAAAGAATGTTGAATTCAAGCGTTAGAAAGTGATGAAAAAAATAAAAATGTTGGAGAATTTGAAGTGAAAGTCTGCTGAGTTCTGGTCCAAGACACAGAATAGCTCCAAAGAAGAACTCCAGGATCATTTTTTGTAAGTATTTTGGTGAATTTATATTGGTATAAGCTATATTGAACCATTTTTTAGAGAAAGATGATTGACAGCATTGGATGAGGAACAGATATTCAAAGAATTTCGTGAAGAGGGTCCTAGCTAAATGTTTTACCAAAATGACTTAGCTCAAAAGGTGTTCTTGGACAGGGCAGAAAAATAATTTTGCGCCGAAGAACTGAGATTTTTCAAGTTTCACTGAGTAAGTTCAAAGTTTTTGAGTATAGGTATATCTGCCGACATACAAGCAACTTGTTATTTCAAAATCTTGCTGTGTATTGCCGGTTCAGGTACTGTGGCTCGAAAGTTTGCCACATAAGTACTTAGGTACTTGTCACTTTAGCTCCAAATTTGTAAAATAACAATATACCAATATCTTATCTGAACCGCAGTAGATGGCAAGTTTTCTCAAAACGTTTTCAAATTAATTCAAGTTTCAATCAGTACCTACTCGTTAAGTTATAACCCTGGGTTGCACCAAAAAAATGATACGAGATTAAATGGATTTCAATCTGGTCAATCCCAGAAGGTTGACCATGGGAAACGAATAAAATCTTCAGCTAATCAATCATTGGATCATTCTCTTTTGAGAAACCAGAGTTTCTATTATTCACCAACGAGTACTGACCAAAATAAATTTCACTAATCTCGTATTATATCAATTGAGCGTTGGTGCAACCCAGGGTAACTTGATTAAAAAATGGAAAATAGCAAGGCACTGTGAGGTATAACCTAACGTGAAGTATTTTTCCAGGTGCAGTGTGCAGTGAAAAATATATTTCTTACAACTACTGAAAGCGAATTTGAACACTTCAAGGAGCGGCTCCGCCACGCTTCTCAAAGGTACAGAAGGGAGTCTGTGTAATGAATGAAGTTTGGTGCTGAGTAATGCTCGATTGCTCCCTATATACCGAAGACAGGGGAACTGGGTATATATATTTTAAATTAAGTCAGCGGTGGATAAAAATTCTGTTGCAATTATTTTATATCACTACCTTTTACACCAAGATATTATATTTGTATTCATTCCCACAGATGTTTCATAAAAGTTCTTTAAATAAAAATTTTGTACCATACCATATTATGCCATAGCTACTTTAGAAATTTTTTAATAACTTCACTAATCATCAATAACGGATATCCATGGTGGATTTGTCAGTTCACAGAGACTCCATTGTTAATGTCGTTTCCATCAAACTGAGCTGCGTTATTGAGACCTTCATGAAACATTTTTGAATGACCATAACCCAATATCAATATTCTTCGGTTTGAGATAAAACTATTCCATGTTCAGAATACCGAAAACGGAGTTATTGTCTCTGATTCATGTAAGCGTAGTTGTTTTACATGAATTAGGGACATAATACACTCATTTTCGAATAGGATTTTGAACATGGATAGTCATAGGTACTCCCACAACAACTATCGGATCGAGATTCACTGGATATCTAATAGTGCGATTCTGTAAAAAGTAATTGTGCGATTCTCTAAAAAATTGCATTCCATAAAGGCTCTGTTACGTTGTTACTTGGGCAACAGCCAATGGCCAACATGGATTTTTAAATAAGTGCTATTCTGTAAAAAATAACATCCCATAAACGCTCTGTTATGTAAAAAATCCTGTCGGCCATTGGCTGTTACCTAGTCAATAACAGCGTAACAAAGCCTTTATGGAATGTTATTTTCCAGAAAATCGCACCATTAATCAGGAAAACTATATGACTTTTAATCGGACGGCCTAAAAACCTCGTGCCGCGAACATTTAAGAGATGTCCTAAAACCAACTTCCCTGTGAAATCTTAATTGAACTTCTGACAAACCTCCCAGTTCAACATTGCTGGGATGTACTAAACTGGACACAAAATGACTGACATAAGAGGTACCTGTAACATATTGCAGAGGTTTCTGGGCTTTTATTTAGGACATCACATCATCCTTTCGTGACTACTATGCGACATCACTGGGACCAGTTCTTGCCCACTGGGAAGGTACCTTCGTGGCCATACTTAAGTTACTGAGTTGGATTCAAAAGTGGGAGAAACGTCAAAAAGGACAATCACACAATGCCGCGTTTCCTCAAATCATCAAAGGGTGAGTTTATAGTGATATAGGTCGCGGGAACATAACCGTCACCCTGGCACCCGCTATGGCAACGTTGCAGGCACGCCGGCACAACGAAGCCGAGAACGAAGCGCCCCTTGCCCGCGTTTGCGCCTGAGGGGGTGCCAAAGTACCGCTGTAGAGATTCGCTTGTTTTTGACATTACTCAGTTAAATCTTGAGTTTAGCACATCAATTTTCATGATAAAGCGATAATCCACGTTTCCCGAAAGGCTTCTGCGCATACCTGTGAAAGTAGGACGTTGCCATATCTATATCACGACAACAAGTTGACAACACTGTAATACGGTGTGCGTGTGTAATGTCACGCAAATTTCAGCTGACAGCGCTTGACGTCGATTTGACGTTTCGACAGATCTAACCAAATAACGCTCTTGCTTCGTTGATCGCCTTGCAGCTCGTTGTGTTTCGTATCACCTGAATCTTTTCTGCGCCTTTCTGCCATACGGCAAGTAACATTTAATTCCTGAACAATATTAAATGTTGAATGGTTAGGAGGTTATGTTTGTTGTTTGTTTACATTTCGATTATTGATTGACAGTTGCCATTGACAGTGACACTTCGTGCGTCAAAATTGAAATTACCGCGCTCTGCAGGTATGCGTTCTCATGTGTGCGCTGAAGTGATGTACGTGATGGTAAACGTGGATTGTTCAATAAATTATCTATACAGGGTGTCCCGAAATTAATGCAACAAAATTCACAGGGAGGTAGACAATTGAAAAATAAAGGGACTTCCTTAGTGAAAATACTCTCGCAAACGTAATAACGGAGATACAGGCCTTCAAAGTTGTTTTTTAATACAGTTTTCTTCGCATAATTTTTGAACCGTTGAGCCGATTCCATCCAAATTTAAACCAAAGTTTACTAATATAGGTTTCTATCGAACAATGATGAGGCATTTTATCAAACATTTTCAGGGGCGAAGATAATAGGGGGTACTTTCCCTCTTTTCCCCCTTTTTTTCACCCCCTTGAATATTTTTAGAAATGGTTGAAATTTTTGAATTCTACGTTCAATTTAGAGAAAAAAGTTACTCTTGCAAAATTTTGATTAAAGACTTTATTTTTGAGATATTTGAGTTTGAAACTTTGGAAAACATCTCAAAACCGCCACTTTTCAGGGCCCAATTTTTTTTTTTAGAAAAGCTGTATGTGTTTTCAGCAAAAATGGTAGTTTGTCAACTTGAAACACCTAGAAAACTTGTTTCAGTTGAGGAACCTTGAGTTTTCTTGAATTTTAATTTTTAAGGTCTTGAAAGTGGTGTTTTCGAGATGTTCTCCGAAGTTTCAAACCCAAATATCTCGAAAATGGAGCCTTTAATCGAAATTCTGCAAGAGTAAATTTTTCCTCTAAATTAAACGTAGAATTCAGAAATTGCAACAATTTTTGAAAATATTCAAGGGGGTGAAAAATAGGGGGAAAAGGGGGAAGGTACCCTCTATTATCTCCGCCCCTGAAAATGTTTGATAAAATGCGTTATCATTGTTCGATAGGGACCTAATTTATTAAACTTTGGTTCAAATTTGAACAAAATCGGCTCAACGGTTCAGAAGTTATGCAAAAAAACTGTTTTGAAAAACCAACTTTGAAGGCCTGTATCTCCGTTATTACGTTTGCGAGAGTATTTTTATTGAAGAAGTTTCCTTATTTTTCAATTGTCTACTTCCCTGTAAATTTTGTTGCATTAATTTCTGGACACCTGTATAGGCGATTGACCCTATTGGGGAAAATGGCCTCTTCGTGGAGGAAGTTTTAGGGAATTAATTATTTGAGGAGGTCCAAGTTGCCGCAGGCAACGTCGGCTGTTACACGTCAATTGTTGGCACGTCAAAACTGTCACTTTGCTGTCTTGTGTCTTGTGCAGTCCACTACAAGCATACTTTTGTTCCTGTGAACCCTTGGGACCCCGTAGGCTCTTTATTGGGCCCCATGTTGATGGCCAGCCTTGTCGCAGACCTTTCTCTAAATCATCCATAGCTTCCGTCCAAAGAAGAGCAACAGACTGTCACATCCGCACGGAGGGAAGCACACAATAAGCCAACCTACCAGTCAAGAAAAAGTCACCTCGAGCTGTCAGCTGGTCATGCAGAGTCAACCACCATGCACCTATACCTTTTTTCCTCCCTTTTTTCTAAAGATTTTCTGCTTGGACTTCAGCTGAAGATCCGCATTTTTCATTCTAATAAGCTTGCCATAGCTGCTATCAGCTGCTATACCTTTGTGTTCGGGACGCAAACGTTGTCTTTTTTACCGCAATCGCAATGTAGTGCATTGCTGGGAGGCGTAGTCTTCCAGCTGCGCACCTCTGGAGCTAAATCTACTACGAGCCTGCTAAATACGCTAACCATTACATGAAATAAGACCCGTGAATAAGACTGATAAGAATAAGAGACACAAATGCAAACCCCTTTTCACATTATTTCTACTTGTCAAATTTCCATGAATCCATGTCAATGATGTGGGTATTGCAGGTATCTAATAGTGCCCACCTAGGCTACTAGACGCCGTGGCCGTGACTGGACGTCGGAGTATGTGTTCCTCTCAAAAAATTCCTCCACGATCAAGTAACGAGCCAACATGAGCCGGGTTCGTCCATGACGAAACCGCTGCGTCGCTGAAATACGGCCATTTTCGCGAACAAAAACAATCTTGAAAACAACGCGCGTCGAAGCATTGCCAGCTCATCATAAATAAACACCCTAAACCTAAATATCACAAGCTCTGAATAAAATAAAAATTTGTATACGAGGTACTGTAGTGATATGAACAATGGCGAATCCTTAATGATTTTGATTTAATTTCCTGATTTTATTCTGTAAAACCGACTAAAACCATGTAAAACCCCAACAGGTTATTGTTGAAAAGTTGGTGTCAGTGATGTGACACTGCGATACTTCAAACTCCTGTCAATCCAATCGTTGGTTGCCAAACAACTGTCAAAAAACATCAATAAACCCAAGAAAGAAAATAAACTGCTGACCAGCGCCCAGAATTTCCCAGAAAAATGGCCCAAATGGGAGAGCCTCTCACCCTCAACAGAGGTATTTTCACCATATTTCTTATAATTGTAGAATAACGCATATGGTTTTTAGATATCAAGCGTTCGGTGGAACTCTTGGAGAAGCTGCAGAAGAGCGGAGAAGTTCCAGCGACCAAGCTAGCGGCCCTCCAGAAGGTGCTCCAGAGCGATTTCTTGAATGCTGTCCGCGAAGTCTACGAGCACGTCTACGAAACTGTGGACATTCAGGGATCTCAAGATGTGAGGGCTTCGGCCACTGCCAAGGCTACGGTGGCCGCGTTTGCAGCAAGCGAAGGCCATGCCCATCCCCGAGTGGTCGAGCTGCCCAAAACCGAAGAAGGTCTCGGTTTCAATGTTATGGGGGGCAAGGAGCAGAACTCGCCCATTTATATTTCTAGAATCATCCCCGGCGGGGTGGCTGACAGACATGGGGGCTTGAAAAGGGGCGACCAGTTGCTCAGCGTCAATGGAGTTGTAAGTATCGGAAAAACTCCGGCAGTTGCGTAAATCAAGGTCTCGTCCATTTAATTTCTTTTTTTTGCCAAAAAACTAGGATCATTCATCATTCAAGTTCAAAAATTAGGACAAAATTAAATGGCTTGAGTGCCTGGTACAACAGCCTGATGTCAAATGGATGTTTTCAGTTTGCAATACTTCTGAGCTGTAATAGTTGTCTTTTTTCAAATGGCAATAGTAAGAATAGCTAATTTTTTGCTGATTTTGATGGAGATTTTTTTGAATTCAGTGATGTTTTCACACTTGGTTTAATATAATCAGGGCCAAAAAAAAATGCTCATCAGTTTTGACTTACGTCATGAAATTCAAAAGTAACGCCTGATTTATATATTAACGGAAGCGTAAGTGGGTAAGTGGAACGTAAACGGGAGGAAATGAACCAATCACTGTCGGTATCCAGCGTTGGCTCCTCCCCCTTACGTGCCCCAGTGATGAAAATATTGAAGCACAAGTGATATTTTGCTGATTATTGCAAAAAAGAAATCTGAAGTGACAGCTGTCAGATTTTGTTGTTTGTGTCCAATATATTCGTTTGTCTTGGACCCTGGGATTTAGATCAATGATTTTTATCCTTGTAGCTCTATTAATCAAGGGCGTTGTATGTAATCAATGATAATAATAAATTAATTAAATATAGATTACATAATTAATTAAATTAATCAACATTCCAAATGGTTTTTCACTGCATACTTGATGAGAAAATCAATTCAAAGTGGACCAAACCAAGGTCAAAAACCATTGCTCAAAAAGAAAAATCTAGTCAAGAAAAAATCGTTTCCTGTCAGAAAGAGTTCCATAATACATATCATTAATTATGACATTGGCCCGTATTCATATCCCACTTTTAAGCTAAAAGCGCTTTTAGTGCGATGCGCATTTAGGGGCATTTCTCATATTTTAGTGTTCAAAAATACAAATTAACGCGCAAATTAATTGCAATTAAGTACATACAATCGCTTCCAATCGCAATAATGTATTTTTGGACACTAAAATATGAGAAATGCCCCTAAATGCGCATCGCACTAAAAGCGCTTTTAGCTTAAAAGTGGGATATGAATACGGGCCAATGTGTTTAGTATTGTAATGAAGCTATTATAAAATCAAAGTAAAAATCGTTATTGTTTCAGTCGGTTGAGGGCGAGAACCATGAAAAAGCAGTCGAGCTCCTAAAACAAGCCCACGGCTCTGTAAAGCTGGTGGTGCGCTACACCCCAAAAGTACTGGAGGAAATGGAGTTGCGCTTTGACAAACAGCGACAACGCAGGAGGCAACAGTACAACTAAAGTCGGTGCTGCGGCAGTATTTCATGTTTAGACAACGGCTCGAATTTTAGCTTTTATTGTTGTTTGTTCCATATTTACATTCTATTAACATATAAACCATTATTTATCGTCGTCAAGATCAGTGTCTCTTTGTTCCCCAAGCATTATGTACAAGTCGGCGGATCGCCTGAAATACTGATCGAACATGATAACAGACTTGATTTGAGTCTCTGTGTGTATCGCGTAAGTGTTCCTCTTCCAGGGCACTATCGACGCGGACTCGTTTGGAGGCTGCACCTGACCTCGCTGGAAGTCAAAACGGGTCCTGGACATGGGCACGGTTGTGGGCAGAATCATGGCATACTTTGAGGCTTTGGGGTGTTTGTAGATCCTCAAGGGAATTTTGGTGACTGTGAATTGGGATATTAGAGCGAACGCAATGAGACACGTCATGTAAACGTAGCTCTCGTTTTCGCTGGAGCGAGACGAAGGACTCCATCCTTTGAAGGGTCCTCGGACATTTGCAACGTCAGGACTGGTCACGCAAAATACCAGTGCTACAAGTCCTATTGTTCCTATCGCTACTACTTGTAGTGCAACCAGGTACTTGTTCATTGTGCTTCTGTAAATTAATTCGAACTCTTCCGGGATGTTGTCCAAGATTTTGAAGTCTGCCGCAGTCTGGCCTTTGACGAATTTATTCAGGTGCTTCTTGTAAGCCCTGGCGTTTTTTAAAGGAAGAAAAGGTCGAGCTCGCGCAAACATTGAGAAGCTATGATTGCCAGTTAGCACTATTCTAGGTAGTCTTCTAAAAACTGAACACAGCAACATTTTAGTTTGATATTCGATAAACACACCGAAAAAGTGAGGTTATGTAAGCTTTGCTTTGACAGTTTGACACGTTTGACATTGACATGTCACCTAAAATCGCAAGTGTTGGCAGCACTGAAAGCCGTTACGAAAAACTGACAGCCGTTCAAAATCGGTCGTCATCTGGGTCTGCCCGGTTTTTACGGCAGTTTTTGTGCTAAATTCGCCACGTAAAATGCCCAGATGCGCCACAGCGATGGATAAAAACAAAGAGAACAATGTTCCAAAAGGAGGCTCCAACAACTGTGCCAGGTTGTTGGGAAAAGCGAAGAGCAAGCTCCCAGTTGCTGCACACGTAAAAACTCGCTTTGCTGAAACACAAAACGGAGCAAAACCAGGACCTGCGGAGCATCCCCGCCGAACAACAGGACCCGCGATTACAACCGTATCGAAGACGCTGAAAGATTCCTTGCCTCGACCAAAAGATGACCATTCCATGCCGGCGGCCCCAAGGCCTGCGCCAGCTTCTAACGAAGAACCCCCGAAGAAGCCAGAGACGAAAAGCAGGAGTGATTCCGAAGGATCGACGGAACAGTCTGCGAAAACTTGGACGCTGCAGGACTTCGACGTTGGAAGAGCCCTAGGCAAGGGGAAGTTTGGAAATGTGTACTTAGCTCGAGAGAAACAATCAAAGTTCATTGTGGCACTCAAGGTGCTCTTCAAACAGGCCATAAAGGAATATAACATTGAACATCAAGTGCGCAGAGAAATCGAGATCCAATCGCATTTAAAACATCCAAATATACTTCGTATGTATGGATATTTTCATGATGAACAGAGGATCTACATTATTCTAGAATACGCGCCAAAAGGTAAGGACCAAATTTCGGCAAGTATTTACACGACACCAACCTGGCAAATTATTGCTTTATTGCTGGTTCATACAAAAGTTTAAAAGGCAAAGCCCAGGTCTCATGAAATAATTCAATCAATAAATTGTCAACTGAAGATTTCCTCGGGCAAATTTTAGCATTGTGACTAATGAAAAATTCTCATCATATCTGTCTCGGGACTTCTCATCCTTCCTGCAACGTCCTTGAAGATAATTATTTTAATTCTATGGAATTATCAATAGGCCAGGCGATAGGTCATTCTGGATAGAAAAAATTCCGACCAAAGCTTTTATGGTGTCAAACTCTCCGTAAGGTCAGTAGGTACCTACCACAGAGCTCCCGACCAAAAACGAGTATTGTGCTGATTCCTCCACATCGGCGCAAATGTAAAGGATGTCTTGAAGGTGCAAAAAGACTTGTTAAACCCCCGTACTTTTTCGTTGTTTGTCTCAATGCACACTTACATCTCTTACGCAAACATTGGAAGCATATGTCATCATCTCTGTGCCAGTCTCCCTGTTGAAAAAAAAAATCTTTGTGCGGGTCAGATAAATCATATCACATTTAATTGTTTTTTCATGCCAGAAAATCATCGGGCAACATGTCTTTCAGTTGTTTTCTAATTACTGGTATCCATTATCCATCTCGTTATCCATTGAACCCATTTATGGCATCAAAATTTCTATAGCAGCATTTTTAAAGATGTTGCCCGCTATGTAGTGAATATTTTTTATTGCCTGTTCAGCAGCAATTTATTCACTTTTACCAAACACCGCATTTGCGGAAATATTAGAAGGAATGACAAGCTAAAACTGTTTGCCAACGATATTATGTCTGGCTTAAGGACGGATTCGCTGGTACGAGCTGCAAGACTGACCGCCGGCAGCACCAGTTTTGCGAATACCACTTGATGGGTTTTGTATCAAATTCGGCAAAAATCGAGGCAACGAAAAAATAAACTTTTAATCAGCACTCGGAGTTTTCCACCATTTCCCGGTCGGGCGCTATGAATTTTTGAATGGAATGACCGAACGCTGCCTTTCCGCCACGAGAACCCAAGCGTAATGCTAGCCTTACATTGAGCAGCAAATGCTGCAGCTTTCTTTGCAGCAGAATTCTGATTTGAACTGACGCCTGTTATTGCTCTCAGTGACCAACATTTGACCAATGAGAGCTCAGCAGCAAAAAAAGCTGCAGCATTTGATGCTCAATGTAAGGCCACCATAATGGCCATATTATTGGTCATTGACAGCAATGACAGGCCTCAGGTCCAATCAGAAGTCTGTAGCTAAAAAAGCTACAGCTACAATCTATACCTGCATTTACCACCTCTTAAATTTTTGCATTTTTCTCCTTTGTACTCAAGATGCTTGATTATTAACGGCAGCCGTGTGTCTGCCGCCACGAAGCGTTGCGTTAGGGGTGGTGGGGATGAGCTGTTTACGGTCGCATTCGCGCAAGTTGGAAAAGTCAGTGACGGGGTCTGTGTCAGTGACATTTTGGTCGTACGAAACTAGTCCATGCATCAGAGTCCCACTACAGAACGGCTGTGCGTGACTCGACAAATTAGGAAGCTCCTGCGGGGCGATTGATTTTTTTCCCGAACATTATTGACTGATCAAAAGTGAATTAGGTCATAGGTCTCATCAAACCATATAACTTTTCTTTTACATTTTTTCCTCCATCATGAACGGTAAAACCGCTATGGGATAATTACGCTAGGATGGACCACCCTGTGTATAGGGTGGCAAAAGGAGTGCAAAGTGGTCCATTTCTAAGTGTGTGTAACTTTTCTTTAAACATTTGTAGATTTTTTCTAATTATATTTTTGAAACATAATTTCAAAAATGAAAAACGATTCTTACATGTTTTTTTCGTAGGTTTCGAATCGCAGTTTGTCTGTTTAGGTCAAGTTAAGTTAAAATTTCAAACCATATTCCAATCGATTTACCAAAAATGATAAAAAAATTCACGGAGTTACTTTTGAAAAAAATATTTTTTCGATATTTTTCAAAACTTCATCAATTTTTTCACATGTGTTTTGTTGACCAACCTATCAAGTGTGATACATATTTACGGCCCCGTGGCGCAGGTGGCTGAGTGGCCTCCTGCGGCCATGGGGGCTCCGGGTTCGATTCCCGGGAATGTCTGGCTGTTTGTGTTGTCCAATTTGCAATTTTTCTGAATATGTACCAATATCAATAAAGATCAAAAACTCCTATGACCAATGCAGGCCGATAAGGAGGAAAACATTTTTTTTACATATTTATAATCAGGATGAAAAGTGGAATCGATTCCATATTAAAATACAAAATACAGAGGATGTCCAATTTGAGAACATTTTTTGATGTTGCACCCTGTAAGCGATAATTATAACACGACATTTTTCTGGACAGATTCGAAGCCTATGGGAAAAAATCGTATGAGAATCGTTTTCCATTTTGAAATTATATTTGAGGGGATGTCTCCAGAAAGAGGGGTATAATTTATACGTGAACACCCTGTACAGAAAATGGAAGGCGATAAAATGTCAAAAACCGTTTCGAGATATTAGCTGTATTCCTTTTACACGAAATCTCAGATAATCTCACCTCAGTTAGAGAGAGAGAAAGCGAAAATTGCATGAGAGGGAGAGAGACACAGTTAGCAATTGAAGTGAGAATTCTCAGTTAAGATGATAAAAGGAACGCAGCTATTGATGCAATAGTAGGTTTGTTCCATCAGAAATCTCAAACTAGTCAGAGCCAATGAGAAGCGCCCAAATCTGTTTGCAAACTGTATTTCTCGATTCTTATTGGCTCTGACTAGTTTGAAACCTCTTGATGGAACGAACCTAGTATAGGGTGATTGCATGAAATTCGTTCACCTGATCACCGGCAGGCAGCGCAAGGATCGAGTTATGTTTTGACGTTTGTTAGAGAATTGCATTGGGGCACATAACAGGTGTAATGCATTGTTAGAATGATGAAAAATCTCGATCTCGTTAACGCCGAACAAAACAGTAGGGAGTTTGCGATTTCATTGAACGTACGACGTAACGCAACGTAGAACGTGGAAACTCCCCTGTAACTAAGGAATTGCAGATAACAAACTCGCCAATTTTCACGTTAAAATTCACGTTACGTCGTACGTACGTGTGGACGCAAACTCCCCACTATGTGAACAAAACATGTAACAAGCGAATATGCCTCATGGACATGAGGCTCAGTAGCCCACTTCCTTTTTGAAGGATTAGTGAACGCAAGATGTTAATTAGGGTTCTACCGTTATTTGGGCAGAAATTTCAATATGGCGGCCAAAATAACGTCAGATTCATGAAATTTGGCTTAAAAATAAAAATGATCGTACTATAGACAAGGGTGAGTTCCAAGTTTCATGAAAATCGTTCCACTAATACGAGATTTCAATAGCTTGTGGAGCTTGTGGTGTGGTTAGTTAGCGCGTTCGACTACCACTCCAGAGGTCGCGGGTTCGATCTCCGCCGGGGACGGATTTTCGGCCTCGAAAACAAGCTCCTTGGTTTAGTTGGAATGCTTGCTAAATGCAAGACGCGCCGTGTGTCGCATAGCACGTAAAATACGAACGATGGTGCCGACCCCATGCAATGTTGGTGGTCGTTAAAAATCCCTACCTTGTGTTGGAACAAACAGGGGTTCGGCAAAATTTCCGGTATAGTGGAGGAAAGCATTCACCGGCGTCGGTATTAGGCCTCGTTGCGGAAATAGGCCGACGTTAAATAAACGATTTAAAAAAAAAAGATCGTACTATAGACAAGGGTGAGTTCCAAGTTTCATGAAAATCGTTCCACTAATACGAGATTTCAATATGGCGGCCAAGATGGCGGCTGAATGTTGGAATTTGGCTGGAGAATAAGAATGATCATACGAAACAAAGGTGAGTCCCAAGCTCCATGGAAATTTTTAAGTGATAAGAAATTTCAACATGGCGGCCAAGATGGCGGCAGAGCATCATTTGTCGAAAATCGGATGTATTTTGATGAAGTTCACATCGCCTGTGAATTTCACTCAAATCGGACCACTTTCAGAGAAATTCAAAATGGCGGATCAAAGATGGCGACCAAGTGACAAAAATCTTTGGTCAACTTTATATGGTTGTCACGTACGCATTCGATTGGCGTTTTCACCACATCGATATCTCTTTTCGCTGAGGCATAATTCTCCTAGTTCAGTCACTTTGAAACATGTTCAATATGGAGAATACAAGATGGCGACGCGGCATCAATTGTCGAAAATTGGATGTATCTAATTGAAGTTCACATCGCCTGCGAATTTCACTCGAATCAGACCATTTTCAGAGAAATTCAAAATGGCGGATCAAAGATGGCGGCCAAGTGACAAAAGTCATTGGTCAACTTTATATGGTGGTCACGTACGCATTCGAGTGGCGTTTGCACCACATCGATATCTCTTTTCGTTGAGGCATAATTCTCCTAGTTCTATCACTTCGAAACATGTTCAATATGGAGAATACAAGATGGCGACGGGACATCAATTGTCGAAAATTGGATAGATCTTGATGTGGTTCACATTGTCTGCAAATTTCATTTCAATCGGATCACTTTTAGAGAAATTCAAAATGGCTGATCAAAGATGGCGGCAGAATAACAAAAAACTAAAAGTCAACTTGACATCCTGGACATATGTACCTACTATTGATCAGCTCTACACCACATCGATATCTTTCTTCCCGGAGGAGTTATCCCGGGTACGGACGGACGGTCGGACAAAGTGAAGCCAAAAGCGCCTTTTTCCCATTTTTTGGGAAAGTGCGCTAAAAATGACGGTACTTAGTGAGGTTGACGTTGACTCCGAGATGGGTGAAACTTGACAGATGACAATGACACTATTGACATTCTACCATAAACTCCCTCTACATGCAATCACCCTATTAGACCAAGAGCTACCAACGTTTTATTTACCTCATAAGCAAAATGCTGTTTGACTTCTGGGGCATGTAGAGATGATGATGGGCTTCCATAAAATATTTGTCTTATGAAAAACACCCCTTGCTTTCTCACCAGACAAGCAAAGAAATGTGTCATTTGACAGCAGTATTCAACAGCGGATTTTCTGAAGTTCCTTATCGATATGAACTTCAATTTTATCAGAAATGGATAGGTTGAATTATCTTTCAACTCAATTGAATGAAAAAGAATATCGAAATGTATTAGAAACTACCAAAAACCAGATTTCCAAGCGGACGGAAGTTGGCACCGGTTTTTCTAGTAGGCGTGATTCGAGAATCGGCCATCAAATGCGATCCAAACAGCTCGGCCTAGCCCACTAGCTTAAACATGCTAGTTGAAGAAGTCTGGTTTTTGGTAGTTTCTAATACATTTTGAGATTCGGTCCCATTCAGGTTAGTTGAAAGATAGTTCAACCTATCCATTCCTGATGAAATTGATATTTATATCGATTAAGAACGCTAGAAAAACAGCTCTTGAATATTGCTGTCAAATGGGCCATTTCTTTGCTTGCCTTGTGAGAAAGCAAGGCGTGTTTTTCATGAGACAAATATTTTATGGAAGCCAATCATAATCTCTACATGCCTCATAAGTCGAACCGTATTTTGCTTATGAGGTAAATAAAATGTTGCTAGCTCTTGGTCTATATTCGAATAATTCGAAAATATAATTGGAAAAATCTACAATGGTTTTCAAAAAAGTTACACACGGTTAAAAATGGACCGCTTTGCACTCTTCCTTTTGTCACTCTGTATATCATACAGTATATTAGCAAACACGATATGGAAATATGAAACTTGCAGTCAGAAGAACGCCCGAATCATTTACACCGTCATTTTTTCAAATCGGTTCATTTTTCGTCTCGATATCCTCATTTGAACCTGAACGAGTTTTTGGGGTGGACCACTTCAAGCTTTGATATGTTTAGTATCCAGTTAGTCCATGAGGTTGACGCCGCTGACGAGCGTCGAGTTAAACTGAAAAAAATACTAGGGTTTTTGGTTGATGATGCAAATTTTTCAATCCTGTAATCAAATTCCTACTGCCCTCTCAAAGGGGTGCTCGAGTCAAAATCATTACTTACGTCGCTGGATCCCGCCGAAAAAAATTTGTATCGCCCACAAAAAAAATTGAAACAAAATTGCAACATCTTTTCTTTTTTTTCAAAACTTTGCGTCGATCAGTCCAGTTTTATTCGTAAATTAGCTAGCAATAAGTACAGCCCCTGCTAATGCATTCTTAAGAGTTAATATGGCGACAACTAACGAGAAGGTCCCTCAAGATGGCAACTTCTCAACATTGTTAACAATCTACAAACAAATGTCCCCGAATTTTTCTTTTCACTTTTTTCGACTTCGGCTGGTAATAAAATGACCTACTTAATAAAACACATTTTTGTCGTCAACTGAACGAGATCTCTAAAACAAATCGTAAGATTGATCTGCATAAAAAGATACCCGTCAGTTTGTTTGAAAAGAAGTCGTGAGCTATTGAAATCTTACTTTTCTTTTTTCTTTCAGGAACTTGCTACAAGGCCCTGATGTCGATTCCAGAGAAGCGTTTCCCGGAGCCGACTTGCGCCCGGTACATTTCGCAAATAGCAAAGGCCCTGCGCTACTGCCACACAAAGAAAGTCATCCACAGAGACATCAAACCGGAAAATTTGCTCATCGGCTCCAACGGCGAAATCAAAATAGCCGATTTCGGATGGTCGGTGCACGCCCCGGCATCTCGCAGGACCACGTTGTGCGGCACATTGGACTACTTACCGCCGGAAATGGTAACCGGAAAAACGCACAACGAAAAAGTGGACCTGTGGAGCTTGGGGGTGTTGTGCTTTGAATTTCTCACCGGCAAACCGCCGTTCGGGGCCGACACGTACAAAGCAACATTCGCGAACATAAGCAAGGCCATTTTCACGATTCCCGCTTACGTGTCCAGCGGGCCGAGGGACTTGATTCGCAAACTGATAGTGATGGAACCCGACCGGCGGATGGACTTGGACCACGTACTGGAGCACCCATGGATTTTGGAACATACAAACACTGCAGCAGTAGCTGTATCCAATTAACGCGTGATTGTCACTTTTAGACTGTCTTGTATTATTTTTTTAATTTTTACGTTTGTTTATTTTTCTGTACTATACTACTATAAGTATTATAATTATAAATAAATTATTCGATGACGAATCTGACTACTCTTGGACATTTTTCTGTTGATGAAGTCACAGTTGCCCTGGCAGAATGTTGAATAATGTGGCGTGCTCATCTATCGTTCAGTTCGGATGAACACAACCATTAATAGTCACCTCTTAGGATTCGTGTGCAGGCATTCGCGTTTAGGGTCTGATCTGTACCTCGATTGACAGCAAGCGTTGATCTGAACATTTATGCATGTAATGCATATTATGTAGCGCAGACGGTGTCGCCCTCGTTCTGTGCACATGGGCCTCATCAGGTCACTCTTGTTTTTTCCAACTTGGCCACATTGGACTTTCACATATTTGTCGACTTGAAGCATTGCAAAAGAAATATGTACAACACAAATTTTCAGCAGCCCAGATCGTTCAATTCATGGCATTTTTCAGCATACAGGGTGGCCCAACGAAAACAAGACCTCACCTAGAATTTAAAAAACGTGGGTGCGTGATCATTGTCACCCTCGGAAGAAGTGGAACTTCTATAGGTATGAATCAATTAGCAAACAACGTTCGAAGAGGTGTCCTTTTTGTACTCCCGCTCCGCTCCCTAACGGTTTGTAGCTTCTTGTTTTTTAGCGAATTTTCGTACGAAATACGCTATTAGCCGCGCTTTGATGTCCGTCCGTCTTGTAGTTGAACTCCTAAACGAAAAGTCGTAGCGGTATCGGGTTTTTTGAAAATTAATTCTGATTGTCTGCGGATGGGAATAGGCACAGAAAATATTTGGTTAGACTGCGCGATTGCAAGAAAAAAAAAGTGTTTAGAAAGTCTGTATTCAACGCTACGGTGGTGAACTTCTACATCGAGGAATCTTGCGAACCTTTCTAGATACATGCCTACATGCAGCGAACGAAATATGCACAAATTAATGGAGACATTTTTAGTGAAAGAATCATTCTGATTCCTTCATTGCAATAGAAGATACAATGTTTGGTAATTATTGACGACCACTACTTCTCGACTAGCATTTTTTAAGAATTAGGCAACCAAACAGCTATGTAGGACGCTTCCTTCTTGCCTGTACTTACGTCGTAGGACATTGGTGGATAAGTAATGGAAAGAAGGAGCATTTTACAGTGGAAATAGTGGTTTCCCCAGGAAACTACGGTCGACGAACGTGATGTTGTGATGGTGTCTACCCACCGTGAAAAGTTGGTGGCTGAAGTCGAGAAGTAGTGGTCGTCAATAATTACCCAATTTTTTTAAGAAAAGGTTTCGCCCCGCGATTCCGTATTTTTCGGTATTTAACGCTACAGTGTGAACTTCCACATCGAGGAATCTTACGAACCGTTCTAGATACATGTATACATCCAGCGAACAAAAGATGCAGCAAAAAATGAAGACATTTTTAGTGGAAAAATTAACCTGATTCATTCATTCTCAAGAAAGATATCTCTATTTTTAGGCGGAATCTATACTATTGTTACGAGCGGCGATCTTGTACATATAGGTAAACACTCGATGTTTCTCGATCTTTCCACCATTAGATCGCAGTGTAGAAGTCTGGAGCGATCTCGTGCATTCCAGAGCGTTCTTGTATGTGAACCCAATGGAGACTTAAACGTTCGATCAAGGCACATCAGTCCACTTTGGCGGAGGCGCAGATCCCAGAACACATGGAAAGCATACAGGTAACGTGTGCGATTATTCAGGAATGATCTAGAAACCGCATATGCCAGACCCTCATGGAATTTGCTGGAAGCAGACAGAAACTTCGGGAACATTATTCGGAGGCCTTATATAAGGCGTCAGCCGGGAGCTCGCGGCAGTAATGAATTAGATAGCGAGTAATAACAAGCGAAGTACCTGCGACATAATTCCAAGCGATAATTGTTGGCATTTATTGTAGTAGTAGTACGCAGAAATAAACAGTGTGTGTTTTAAAAGTTCGTCTCAATTATATTCGAACCCGTACGCGAAATATCGTAACATTTGGTGTCAGTAAGCGGTATAATTGAGAGTAATTGGGCCTGCGACTACAGGACGTTCGGAACATTCGTGATTTGGTAAATGCCGGAGACGAGAAGCATGTCGAAGACAGGAGTCGAAGACGCTTTGGCGAACATCATGGCGATGATGCAGCAGCAAAAAAAGCTTCTAGAAGAACAGGAAAAGAAACGCATCGTAGAGCGTTTAGAGGACAAGGCGGAACTGAAGAATCTTCTAGAAGGGCAAGAACAGGAATTGAGAAACCTGCTAGAGGAACAGGAAAGGAAACACCTAGAGGAAAAGGAAGAAATTCTAGCCGTTGTAGAACAACAGACGCGGTATTTCGACGGCAGTGTGAACAAGTTAGAAGAGAAAATGGCTGCGATGGAAGCCAACATGACGAAGCTGGAGCAAAAGGTTCAGAAAACCGCCGCCAGTGCTGCGATGGTCAGTTCAGCGGGTGTTCATCGTGTGAAGCTGCCGAACTTCGATGGGAAAAGCCCATGGACTACCTATAAGAGGCAGTTCGATGCCGCTGCCGAAGCAAACGGATGGAGCGACGATGAGAGAGCTACAGCTTTAGTCCTGGCTCTCAGAGGTCCAGCGTTGGAGCTGCTCCAGACGATTCCTGAAAGTGAGCAGAAGGACTTTGCCAAGCTGACGAGGGTCCTTGAGCTTCGGTATGGGGACAATCATGTGCGGCAGATCCATCAAACCCAGCTGAAGGCCAGGACACAAAAGAGCGGAGAAAGCCTTCAGGAATTCGAATCCGAAGTCCTGAGGCTGGTTCACCTGGCCTATCCAGCCCATCCAGCGGATGTTTTGGCCGACATCGCCAAGGAAACTTCCATGGGCGGAATAAGAGATCCAGATCTGCGTCAGATGGTCATGATCAGCAATCCAGCCAACATCAGCGACGCACTCATCCAAGCTATTCGCATCGAGGCTGCTAAGGATGCTCCGCGCCCTCATCATCTTAGGGAGGTGAACTTTGACGAATCCGGAGCATCACATACTTCCGAGAAATCTGTGAAGGAGATGTTTGAGGAACTCAAACAGGAACTTCTCAGCGCTATGTCTCGGAACAGACCCCAAGGCGAGCCACGAGCTGGAGGAAGACCGCGATGCTTCGGCTGTAGAAAACCGGGACATCTGCTTCGGGACTGCAGGCAAAGGTCGAGTTCAAGTGACCGGTCCACACCGGGATGGAGAACTATCAGCCCAGGAAAACTAATTCCAGCTAGCGCTAAGGGGCGCACGCTGGCTGGCAGTCCTCAATGCCCCAGGAGTTACTCCGCCTCACTGCTGCGAAGGTCACCCAATAGCCTTCTTCTTAGTGGAAAGCTTGACGAGGACGATTGCGTGTTCGTAATCGATACGGGAGCCACGAAGTCAATCGTTCGCCGAGGGATACTTCGAAAGCAACGCATTGTACCACTGAGGGACGGCGCTCGTTTGACTACAGCTACCGGAGAGTCTGCTACATTGCACGGAGAAGCTGAAGTAAGCATTCGCTTCGGACGATTTCTTCTGCGAGAAAAGTTACTGGTCGCTGACATTGTTGACGACTTCATACTTGGCCTGGACTTGATGGATAAATACGGATTTATCCTGGATGTTGGACAGCGGACGTTGAAAATCGGAAACGAAGAATTGGCGCTTAGAACATCCATGAAGGCCGCTGAAGAAATCCGCCTACTTTCGGCTGAAACCGTTCGTGTAGCCGCCAACTCCGAGAAAATCGTGTGGGCTACACTAAACGGACAACCTGGAGGACATGTCGCCGGCATTGCTGAACCCGACACAGCTGCCAGCTGCATCATGGCTAAGACATTAATCAACATGGACAAGACAAAAATCCCGATCAGAGTCATTAACCCGAACAAGACGAGCAAAACAATCAAGGAAGGAGAGACCCTGGGCAAGTGTGAACCCGTAGAGTGGATCTCACGTTGTGAAGACATATCGACAAAGGCTGCGACTCCCAAGCTCTTAGAGAAAAAGCTAGTGGAGATGTTCTCGCCTGACTGGAAACATCTGAGTGGCAAGGAGAAGGAGCTTGCGACGCAATTCATCCAGGAAGAAGCGGCAGCCTTTGCCATGGAAGGTAACCCTACCGGAAGGACCAGCGTGATCCAACATCGGATTAACACTGAGAACGCCGCACCGATCCGACAGGCTCCCCGGCGCCTACCATTGGCGAAGCAAGAAGAGGTGTCGAAGCTCTTGAAAAACATGTTGGATGAAGGCGTGATCGAAGAATCGACGAGCCCATGGTCTTCACCGGTTGTTTTGGTCACGAAGAAAGACGGTAGTACACGATTTTGCGTAGACTACCGCAAACTCAATGATGTGACGAAGAAAGACAGCTATCCACTTCCTCGGATTGACGACACTTTGAGCACGCTGTCTGGATGGAGATGGTTTTCGACGCTTGACCTGAAGAGTGGTTACTGGCAAGTGGGACTCCACAACGACGACAAAGAGAAGACGGCGTTTTCCGCTGGGAGCGGCCTTTATCAGTTTACTGTGATGCCGTTTGGACTTTGCAACGCACCTGCCACGTTTGAACGTCTAATGGAGTGCGTCTTGCGAGGTCTTACGTGGGAAACTTGCCTAGTCTACCTCGACGACGTGATGGTCATCGGTCGAACCTTCGAGGAGCACCTGAAGAACCTCCGGGAGGTAATTCGACGTCTTCGAGGTGCACATCTCAAGCTCAACCCAAAGAAATGCGTGCTCTTCCAGAAGCAAGTCAAATTTTTGGGGCATGTTGTGTCGTCCGAAGGAATCGAAACCGATCCAGAGAAACTGGATGCTGTCCGAGAATGGCCGCGACCAAGAAATCAGCATGAAGTCAGAAGTTTCTTGGGCTTATGCACCTACTACAGACGATTTGTAGAAAAGTTCGCTGACGTTGCTAAGCCCTTGCACAAACTGACTGAAGACCGTGCGCCATTCCTGTGGACCAAGGAATGTGAAAACTCATTCAAGACTTTGAAGATTGCATTGTGCTCGAGTCCTATTCTGGCATACCCTCTTCCTCAAGGACAATACATCCTTGACACTGATGCCAGCAACAGCGGAATTGGAGCAGTGCTGTCACAACACCAGCAGGGCCAAGAACGAGTAGTGGAGTACTACAGCAAGGTGTTGTCCAAGCCTGAAAGGAACTACTGCGTGACGCGTAGAGAGCTACTGGCCATAGTGAAAGCTGTCGATCACTTTCACCAGTACCTCTATGGCCGGAAATTTTTGGTGAGGACTGACCACGCTGCCCTGAAATGGCTACTGCAGTTGAAGAATCCCGAGGGACAGTTGGCACGGTGGATCGAGAAACTGCAACAATATGACTTCAAGATCCAACACCGCCCTGGAAGAAGTCATGGCAACGCGGATGCTCTTTCTCGAAGACCATGCAACGAAGATTGTAAACACTGCAAGAGGGTAGACCAGCAGAATGGGAACGTCGAAGTCAAGGCAATCGTTTTCGACACCCCGAGAAATTGGACTACAGCTGAGCTCAAGAAGGAGCAGCGTGAGGACCCAGCCATCGGTACGCTTGCTGAAAGGAAAGAACTTGGCCAGGACAGACCGGAATGGGCCGAAATATCTGGAGAAGGACCCGAATCCAAGGCTCTTTGGGCTCAGTGGAATTCTCTGAGGATAGAGAATGGGCTGCTGAAGAGGGTCTGGGAGAGTCCTGATGGAAAGAAGGAGATGGTTCAACTGGTGCTTCCCAAGAAGAGAGTGAGAGAGGTCCTGAAGGAGATGCACGATGGCGTCACTGGAGGGCACCTTGGTGTGAACAAAACGTTGGCCAAGGTGCGCGAGCGGTTCTACTGGGTGAACTGCCGGAACGACGTGGAAACATGGTGTCGCCAGTGCGAGGTTTGTGCGGCCAGCAAAGGACCAAGAACTCGCAGCCGAGGGGAGCTGAAGACTTACAATGTTGGAGCGCCTTTTGAACGCATCGCGATCGATGTGGCTGGCCCGTTCCCGACAACGGAAGATGGCAACAAATACATCCTGGTTGCCATGGACTACTTTAGCAAGTGGCCGGAAGCGTACGCCCTGCCCAACCAAGAGGCTTCTACAGTGGCAAGGGTGCTGGTGGACAATCTGATAAGCCGCTTCGGAGTACCTCTGGAGCTACACTCAGACCAGGGACGAAACTTTGAGTCTAACGTGTTCCAAGGTATCTGTACTCTACTCGGAATACAGAAGACCAGGACGACGCCCCTCCACCCACGGTCCGACGGAATGGTTGAACGGTTCAACCGGACGATGGAGCAGCACCTGTCAAAGGTCGTCGACGAGCATCAGCGAGACTGGGATCGTCATCTGCCGATTTTTCTGATGGCGTATCGCGCTGCCATTCACGACACCACAGGGGAAACACCAGCACGTGTTCTTTTTGGCCGAGAGCTTGGCCTCCCCTGCGATTTGCAATTTGGCACGCCGGAGAATGATCCGAAAGACATCCCCGAATACGTCGACGACCTGAGGCAAAGAATGTGTGACATCCACGAGTTGGTTCGAAACCGGATTCGAATCGCGACCGACCGAATGAAGACCCGTTACGACTTGAAGGCGAACTCCACGGGATTTCAGGCTGGTGACTTGGTCTGGTTGTACAATCCTCAACGAAAGAAGGGAAGGTCTCCGAAGTTGCATCCGTCGTGGGAAGGACCGTACACGGTAGTTAAGAGGATCAATGACGTCGTGTACAGAATCCAGCGAGCCCCGAGAGCCAAGATGAAAGTTGTCCACCTTGATCGCCTTGCACGTTACTCCGGGAGTAACGATGAGCCTATTCGGGACGAACAGGCTTAAGAGGGGGGCAGTGTTACGAGCGGCGATCTTGTACATATAGGTAAACACTCGATGTTTCTCGATCTTTCCACCATTAGATCGCAGTGTAGAAGTCTGGAGCGATCTCGTGCATTCCAGAGCGTTCTTGTATGTGAACCCAATGGAGACTTAAACGTTCGATCAAGGCACATCATCACTTTGGCGGAGGCGCAGATCCCAGAACACATGGAAAGCATACAGGTAACGTGTGCGATTATTCAGGAATGATCTAGAAACCGCATATGCCAGACCCTCATGGAATTTGCTGGAAGCAGACAGAAACTTTGGGAACATTATTCGGAGGCCTTATATAAGGCGTCAGCCGGGAGCTCGCGGCAGTAATGAATTAGATAGCGAGTAATAACAAGCGAAGTACCTGCGACATAATTCCAAGCGATAATTGTTGGCATTTATTGTAGTAGTAGTACGCAGAAATAAACAGTGTGTGTTTTAAAAGTTCGTCTCAATTATATTCGAACCCGTACGCGAAATATCGTAACACTATGCACTTATATGCGGATGCGATTTTCAAGTGGCGGTGCTGCGGTTCAGCAAGCTGCTTCTGCGTCTCTGTGCTTGTGATTGATATAGGTATAATTCTTACTTATAGGACGTTTTCTAGTTTTGGTTGATGTAATTCTGTTGTTTTCATTCATTATTGACTACTTGTCTTTTCATAAAGATTGATGATTTTCTTGTGGTACTTTTGGGACAATCTGTTTACAGGTAACAGCAGTGAACAGTGTACTCATCTGCACTCCGAAAATGCGCTCGTGAGACTCACCCCCGTGAGGACTTTGCTACTTGTTTATTATCATTAAAATTATTATGGGTCACTTGAAGGGCAGAATACTTACGACATGATTTTTTCACAATTAGACTTTTTTTGTTACTTTCTCGCTGCGCTCGGCGCTTGAACTTCCATCTCCATCACATGAAGTCTCACTCATACCCCTAATACAATAAATATCTATCTATTTTCATCAATAATATTCTCCATAAAGTACCTATAATATAATAATAATTTTTATTATCATTTTATTTTATCTTCCTGCGGTGCCGGTGAGCCGACGCGGTCCGTCTGTCCAAGGTACACATAATAATTATGCGAATGTGAAATCGTGACGGATTTTCTTACTGTACGATTTTTCCCGTTATATTACAGCACGGTGGAAACTGTGTCTGGTAGGCAATCTAATAATCTCCACAAAGTATAAGAATGTCGTTTGGAAAACTCCGGTATCAATTTTAAATGAAAAAATCAAAAAATATAAAATACATAGGTATTTAGATAGGTATGTACCTCGTGAATGTAATTTGTGGTAACTACGTTGGTTCTAGAGTTCCTACGATATTATCTTCTCGACTCACAATAAGGCCGCCAATCAGAAGAGATCCGCTAGCGGCTCTCCCACTGGCACTACCAATCGGCGGCCTCCCATTAAAATTTTGGTCGCGCTAAGCGTTGTCGCAGTCAAATTATCACTCAACTGGAGTGAAGCCATCGTCCCATGTCTAGGTTAGGCTATTGCCAGGCAGCGCGATTTCGCAAATAGGCGCTTCAAAAGGTGGTTGAAATATTACCTGCTTATAAAACTCCCTAACCATCAACTCTTCACCAAAAAATTACCGTTTGACTGATGTGGTCCGAATTTCACGGAATGTCTCGTGACTTAAAGCAGTTCTTTTTTCAAATTGGACACTGGAGTGTCTTGAAGAAATACGTTATAAGCAGCTCATGAGTAGCGCTGGGCAATACATTTGATTAATCGATTATTTTAGCATGCAAAAAAATCATCGATTAATCGAAAATCCCGATTAATCGATTATTCAATTAGGTAGTCTATTATGAATAAACGATCAATCAGTCGATTATTCGATTGTGAATAATCGATTATTTAAGGGATTATTCGATTTTTTTGATCAATTATACGATTTTTTGATCGATTAATCGATTATTCAATGAATGATTCGAATAGAATAATCGACTATGCATAATCGAATAAAATCGATTAATTGATTTCAAAATAATCGATTAATCGATTTTGAAATAAATGAAAATAATAATCGATTTATCGATTTTGGAATAAATGAAATAATCGATTAATCGAAGTAATATATTATTTTTTTATAATCGATGATTCGTTATAAAATCTCATAATCGCCCAGCCCTACTCATGAGTCAATAATTTAAGACCGTCTGTGTAAAATTTGAGCCAAATCGGTCGAAAGGTTCACAAAATATCGAAAGAAAACGATTTTTGGTTCCAATAGCGATATTATTGATATTATAAATTATCTGATATTATTTCCACTTTCCAGTATTATTGGTATTATCGGTATTATAGGTATTATGTGCAAATTAATACTGGTAATACCAGCTTTGGTATTATGGGGCCGTATTCATACCTCGCTTTCAAGCTAAAAGCGCTATTAGAGCGATGCGCATTTAGGGGCATTTCTCATATTTCAGTGTTCAAAAATACAAATTAAGGACGGAGTCATATTGGTGAAATAAGCGTTGCGAAATCAATCCGTCTAGGTTTATTCCTCGACGGATTCTCACCATTTTGGTCTCTTTTGAAAGCTACAAGGATGTACTTTAGTTTGAGCCCATTGGCATTTCCGAAATCCAAAAAAAATAATTAATTTTGACATTTGAAAAAATTATTCCTGGATTTTGGAAATGCCAATGGGCTCAAACCAGCGTACATCCTTATAGCTTTCGAAAGCGACCAAAATGGTGAAAATCCGTCAATGAATAAACCCAGACGGATTGATTTCGCAACGCTTATTTTACCAATTGAACTCCGTCCTTAACTCGAAAATTAATTGCAATTGAGTACATACAATCGCTCCCAATCGCAATAATGTATTTTTGAACACTGAAATATGAGAAATGCCCCTAAATGCACATCGCTCTAATAACGCTTTTAGCTTAAAAGCGAGGTATGAATACGGTACCGTACGGTATACGGTACGGTATGAATAGGTACCTACAAATTTTGGGTCCGTGATCCACCCCTCGCGTCACACAATGGATACAATGATAACTTCTAGCCAAGTCGAGAACCATTCCTGTAGGGCCAGCCAGCACCACAACTTCTTTGCACAACACCAAGTAGAGGAGTCCAGTGTCGGCGACACGCAATACGAAAATAAATTAATCATTTTCGGTTGTAAATGACACTACCGCTGAGTTAGAATTCATGGATAAAATCAAATTTTAGTTTATGATGGAAGCTGTTGTCCTTAAAACACAATGCAAGCGGTAAAAGAATACTAACTGTAAAGAATAGAACCGAACGCCGCAACAGCTTACTCTCCCATCTCTCCACCATTTCTAGGACGACACTGGTCACCCCAAGGACCTGACACTATAACGTTACACCTCCGCGTTACACACCTTCGTTACATCTACTGATGCCATGGAGCGAATTCACTCCCATGTGTGGTTCTGCGTTAGTTGTGTGTTGTGATCTAGACGCGAGAATAGAAGTTCCACTTCAATAAAAAATCACTTAGTGTAAACAAGATATCATTGTAAGATATTCTGTAACGCCTTTGCAAGAGAGACATGAGCCTGTCGTTATAGGTTTGTTTAACTAACTTCGAGCCAGCCTCGTGATAGAAGAGAGCTGCAATCCTGTAAAAACTCTGGAATTAGCGATATTTTTTATAGAAAATTGCCTTGAATCGGAAAAAATTATCAACCCCTGTAAAGGTAATTGAAAGAGCTTAAAGATAATGTAGCTCAATCCTAATTGCCATTCAAAATTTTTTTTTGAAGAGGTTATTGGCACCCATGCAGGCTATGGAAATAAAAAAAGCACTGTTAAATTTGTAACACTCGAACGTCCCCCTTGAACAGGAAATCGAATTGTCATAGATTTCTTCGTAAAAAGTGCATGAAAACTCATCTGTTGTTTTTGTTTGGCCATTATTTTGTGTGTGTAAGACGCTTCATTCTACAAATTAAAATACTTTAATTGATAATTGATTGCCAGTTTTGTAGGTGGGTCAGTGTGTGGGTCAGGTCAGGTATGTTATAGCTGTTTTACACTACACAATTTCTTGTACAGTTTTTGGAACAATCTGTAAATTAAACGATCAAGTCCATTGTTTTTTTTACACTGTTTTGATTTTGGCAAATTGTTCAAAAAATTGTACAAGAAATTGTGTAGTGTAATAAAGCTATTATATCCATCTGCTGTCACTTTCTTGGGGCATCTTCAGACCACAGTCGTGCAGTTATTCAGGTCTCCAGGTCCTCCATAACTGCTGTCTGCAACAGTGTGCCAAAAATCAGGTCACATTGTACGTACTCCGCCACAAATATAACCCTTCCAACACTTCTCTATTATGAAAATTTAAAACATTCTTCAAGGATTTTCCCCTTTGTTCCTGAATATTATGTCAAACACAATTTTCAATTTTATTTTTTATTCCGAATCGGGCCCATGTCGCGTGACTATTGTGTGAGTAGTATAAATAGGTACATCAAGAGATTGAAATGAAGCGTAGTGGTGGAGGACTGTGTGAAGGACAAAGCGAAAATCTTGTAGAAACACTTAAAGCATTTTTATTTAGATAACAATGTTCAGATTTGATTCTCAATATTGATCACGATGGAATTCCTAAGTTATTGCCACAATTGCTAAAGTCCAGTCTTGACGGGGATTGAAAATAATAAATAAAACAGAGTAAAAATGACTGAAAATAAAATATGTACATTGACTGCACACACTTATGGTGCTATTCTGTAAGAAAAAATTATAAATGTAAGCACTACATTCGCTCCTTGCTACATCAATGTAAAATGACAAAAGTAATAACGTCTTTTCAGTACAATTTGGAAAATAGCGGGCTAAATAGCCGGCTAAAAACCCTGGCTAATTAGCTGGAAAAGTAAATAGCCGCTAATTCGAATCACTAAAATAGTATATTATACTCGTTTAATAAGACGTATCACCACACTCCTTCACACTCCTCGCAAGCTCGTCGTGCCCCAAAACCAGTTGTGCGACAATACTATGTCTTATGAAACTCGTATAATAATATACTATTATCCAATCCTATTGAATAATGCACGCATTATCAGGCGCATACATGCCTGATTTTTCAATAAGACTGGATAAAGCATAGTATTTTACTCGCGGGTAATGGCTATTACTCATTCGGATGCTTTACGACACTCGCCAAGGCTCGTGTCGGCAAACTGCATCTTCATGAGTAAGAAGCAATCATTACCGGCTTGTTGAATAATATACTAATTGCATTGTCACATGAGCCATCTTACAGCAATACAGCGCTTATTATACATCCATACAACGTCCTTACAGAATAACCCCATTAAACGTAAACTAGTAAAAGATTGTGAGATATAAGAGCGCATTAATAACTAACAGCTGTTGATACAACAGAATTGCAAACATCATTCGAAAATACAATCATATCATCAATATAAATATATCATTTTTATAGTCATCAATATATAAAATATATCTTACTGCCACGCACGAGCAATATAGCCGGCTAATTATTATTTCAATTAGATATGGAAGGAAGTTTCTTTTGTCATATGTCTGCGTGATATGTAACTAGTAACGATGATAATTTTAATAAATGCTTTGGAAGCCTCTCTCATGCACTACCGTCCGGCGTTTGGAGCTGACGTCATGTCGTTCGAAACCCGACGTCCTGAAACACCAAATCGCGTATTTTTCGCCAGTCATGTTGCTCAAACTGTACTCACGGATATTTTCTTGATACTGATGTGAATTAGGAGCGAAGCCAGCTCAAGATCTTCGCTGAAGACGTTCTTCAACCACACGCTTCTGTAGCCCGTTCGCAAGCACGTTACCTGCAGATTACAAGCTCATGACACATCCCTAATGCAGCAATAGAAACAATAATGTTCGCCGCATACTTACGGGATACGTGGCTTGTCCTATGAAATTCGGATCGCCGAAAGAGTCCTCGTCCTGGACCAAGAACCTGAGCAGCGCGAAATCTGGATTGTACACTGTGAACTCGCAAATTTCTTCGTTCCATTTCGGATTGAATCCATTATCAGCTGAAATGACACATTATTGTTAATACTATTCGACATGCACAATTCGTTTTTGCAATTATTATTATTGGATATGTTATAAAAAAAAAAGTTTCCCTCTTTATCGGCCTGCACCGGCCATAGGAGTTTTTGCCCCTTATTATCACATTAAACATCCAGACTTCTTCCAGGAATCGAACCCGGGGCTCCCGCGGCCGCAGGCAGCCACACAACCACCTGCGCCACGAGGCCGTCTGTTTATGTTATGGATTTCGCGTTTGGGTTCTATTATAATTGAGACGATCGTTTTAAAACACACACTGTTTATTACTGCGTACTACCATAAAATACACCGTAATAATTACTTGCGTTGCGCTCGGGTATATCGCTTCAACATCTTACAGTTATCGCTCTGACTTTAGTACTCGTCCGTTGGCCGATCCGTGGTGTTTATATAACTTCGACTACCATTCTGGAAGTTTCCACCGGTTCTTTAGCAAATTTCATATTGACCACGGCATGTAAACTGCCACCGCTCTCGAAACGTCGATCACCTTCGCGTGTAATTCCGGCGTGCTCTGGACCGGCGGCATCTTCGCGAATTGGTCAGATGTGTCTTACTCGGCTATTGGAATCTCCCATGTTATTTCGAACGGGGCAGAACCTAGGCGTATGCTCTCGAATATTTCTAGAGCTCCGTAATTTGCAACAATGTGAACGAATGGTCTAGAAGGGCCAAGTGTGCTCTCGAATGGACGAGAGTCTTGACGTTTGTAACATTATGTCGAATTTCTAGAGCCACGTCTGATGTCTAAGCTGTTAACAGCTCACTGAAGTGCCTCAAATTCTGATGTGGCTTTAGCGATGTGTTCTGCTCTAACTAAGTATAAAACTTAGTATGTAGGTGTTTATTCGAAAACTTAACAACCACTATCAATTTCCCCCCTGATTTCTCAAGAAATCCCGGGACAGATCGAATATATATTCGGAGGGATAAGGCAGCAGTCACACTGGAGCCATCACCACCCACTACCACCCACCACCACCCACTACCACCAAGCAAAATAATCCGCCCTGGTCTCACTGAGCCACCGTCCATCGTCCACCGGTAACCACCGTGTCTCCCTCCTGAATTTGGCATAATCCTGTTTTATATAATCCGTACTACAATTCTGTAGCGAAAGTTGCCTAAAAACCACGATTTTAGGCAACTGTCGCTACATCAGTGTACTGCGGAATGTATTTCATACTCCCAGGGACTTTTCTCACACGATTCAAGAATAGCGGCCCAGCTCGCAATTGCAATGATTTCGTCTGATGACTCAGATATCGACGAAGTTGTAGCTTTATACTACATTTCGAAAAAAATCCGTAAAAAACGCCGGAACATATGGGTGCGTCAAATGTTTCTCGATAGAGAACAACTAGGAGAATTTCATCAATTAGTGCCGCAGCTTGTTGATGATGAAGAACAATTTTACAGTTATTACCGTATGAACAAGAAATGTTACAATTTGTTAGTGACAAAAGTGAAACCTTTGTTCTCTTCGGGACATACACATTGTATGTTGTAGGTACGTATGCACAAAATGTTTGTTCTGCATGCGCATCAAGATGCGCATTGTTAACCACCGACCACTGACCACCATTTTGGAAATTTCAAACACATGGCCACCGGTGGTCACTGGGCGGTGGTAAGAGGTGGCTGCAGTGTGACCACCATCATTACATTGCGTGCGTTTGATTTTTGGTTGATGGTAGTGGGTGGTGGTGGGTGGCTCAGTGTGACTGCTGCCTAAATGATTAGTGTGGAAGATTGACCTGTTCCAGGATTTCTAGAGGAAACATTTTTCAAGGGAAAATTGGTGGTAAGTTATCAAATGAACACGTATGATGCGTATAGTTGAGCCAGTACGCCATTTCGTTCTTCTTGGGGAAAAATAATCACCTGCTTGGGTCTCGGCAAAATTTTTAGCGATTTTATGCTCTAGAAACTAGCCAAACGTACGCAATTCCGTTTCGTGCAAATCAGCAGATCTGTCAGCACTTACCCACAGGTTTGGTCGCCAGCTTGGAGCCCGAATCGAACGGCGCACCCAGGACTTCGACCTCCACGAACGGACTGGCCGTGCCTTTTTTCGGCCTGAACAGATGCCTGGCCGCGATGATCCTGATCGAAATCAACAGCGGTTCGACGCCGACCAGCGCGTTTTTGTCCGCCGGGTCGAACTCGTCCCTCAGCATGAAATCGGGCTTGAGCAGATAACCGCAGTTGCCGTTGTCGCGGAACTTGGCCTGGTTCAGCTGCATGGGCTTGTCGCCCGTCTGATAATTGAGAGCCACCATTTGACAGCCGCTGTTCCAGATGTTTATCGGATTGTAATTGGACGAATCGACGCGCTGGCCTTTGGGGTACACCCTGGAGAACTGGTGCTGGTGGTATTTGATGAAGAACCGTTTTTCCTGCTGGCATATCAGCTTTTCGGCTTTGGTTTCGGGAAACGACGACATCTCGTAGAAGATGAAGTCCTGCTGGCGAGCGCGTTCCATGTTGAAGGTGATCGAACGGCAGTAGATTATGAGATTCGACATCTCCTTGGCTATCCTGAAGGTGCGCTCCATCTCGCGGTGCTGGTTTTCTAGAGCGCACGCTTTCTGCGCCACGTTTCTGATGCTCTGCAGCCATTCCAGAGCCTAAAAAACATCAAATTATCGTCAAAACACTTGCCATATTTTATATAGATTACGTATGTTTTAGCAAATTCAAGTTTCGGTATGTAAGGGACGTAAAAATAGGGTCAACACGAGAATATAGTTTGGAAACGAAGAGGCAGAAGAAGTCGCGAATTTCTGCTGTTTGGGCAGTCAAATCACTTAGGATGGTAGCAGTAGGAGAGACATCAAGCAAAGAATGACACAAGGCCAGTCGCTTTCAACAAAAAAAAAAACCACTTTTGTTTTCAGGAACGATACATTAAGTAGTACGGAAGAGACTTTTGATTTTTAAATACTCTGCTTTTGCTGTTAAACTTTGAACCTTTGACAGTCCATTAGAATATGAAAGATTTAGCTTGACATTTTTCTACTTGTATAATTATGCAAATTCTAGAACTTACCAAATCCCGAGAATGAATGGCAACTTCGAAAGACGTGCAAGCAGTAGACGTCATGATTCTCAAAACCCACTCCAGACCTTGCCGTTCTGCATTATGAAGCAGATCCACCACGGCACCGTTCATGTCCAGTTGTCCTTGTAGCATCGATTCTCCAGACTGCAGTTGCGAAAAAAAATTTGATCAAGACAAAAGGACAATCATTGAAATGGGAAAACATTACCCCGTCATCTCCGGAATCGTGAGGATCTATTCGGTCGATTTCTTTGACGTAATTGGCCGGAAAGTAGTGTTCTTTCTTGCCGCCGTAATCTCCGCGCCACCATCCGGGGCTGTTCTCAGGCTTGGTCACATTTGTTATGATGGCGTGCTTACAAAACGACAATTCATCGGGCTGCTGGGCTCTGTAGTCGAAGAGGGCTTTCACGGTGACTTTTGGCGGCGTAAAAGCACTGGGATCCATGTAGGACGGCGTGCTGTTGTAATTCATGCTGTCGTCCTGTTCCTGTAAAAAAAAAACATGCTAGGTAATTTGAAATGAATCGATAAATCATAGTTAATAGTAACTGTGATATTAGGTAATGAGATATAAATACAAAGATTAAGCACTATAATATTCATAACGTATGGTCCGAAAGTTTTGGGAATTTTTTTAAAAGCTAATAACTTTTTTTGACAGTTTCCATTTTGTAACTTCATATTGCAAAAACTAGCATCATCTTCAACAATTTCAAATTCGTATTCAACATATTGAAGGTGGGCCATTATCTTTGATGGCTTTCGGTTTTCTTCTGCCATGTTCGATCATTCTCTGGACAACAGCAGGATTAATTTCTCAGAGCTCCTGCCTCCCAATGTACCGCAAGCTCGACCAATATAAGATTTTTGGTAAGTATTGAGCAGGATAGTATACGACAAGGGATGGGAAGCTGCGAATGGAGACCAATTACGGCGTCACATTTTTCAACAACATTAGAGAATTCCGCATATGAGAAATCGATACAGAAAATCATGGAACATGGCAGAAGATAATAAGGATCCATCGAAGATAATGGTCCATTTCCAATATGTTGAATATGAATTTATTATTGTTATATATGATGTTAATTTTTGCAATATCAAGTACGAAAATGAAGACTATTCAGAAAAAGTTATTAGCTTAGAACTATTTCCCAAAACTTTCGGACCATACGTTATTTGACGGAAATGTAAGCGGAACGTGAACGTAAGAAAATGAACCAATCACTGTCGGTATATTCAGTCTTGGCTCCTCCTCTGGGCGGAGGTGCCAGGGTTGGATACCGACCGCGATCATTTTCTTGTGTTCACGGTTTTGCTTACGCTTCCATTATTTTTTAATGGGGCTTTTAGCTCAATTTCTTAATGCCTTATGTATAATAGCGTCCGGTAAAAGGACTAAACCTTGATTTGCGCACTGATGAGTGATGATGCAGTTAACAGTTGGTGCAGTAACGGAACCGCTTGCGAAAATAAAATAAAAATTTTAGAAGAAAAAACCAAAATAGTATTTTATGTAACAAGTACGCAAAATGAATCTTTAGCAGACGAATTCGCTTGCTTAGGGACGAGGCGAAATCATTTTGCGTACGTGTTGCATACAACGTTTTTTGGTATAAGCTCTCCAAACCCTCTTCAACTCCTCCAAGCAGTACCTATTAGCTGTTGTAGTTCAAGCAGGAATTCACCTGAATTTTACTCATAATCACACTGGCTGAATTGTTGTGTTATGGCAACCTATTTTATTATGACTTGACTAGTTTTCAAATAAAAAAAAAATGAATGACGTTCCAATAGATATTTCGGAAAAAGCAAAGAACATTGTCTTAAATTTTCTTCCAGCAAAGTCTTGCACGCAGTATGAGCGAGAATATGATTTATTCATCAAATGGAAAAAGAAAAATAGTGCGAATATTGTGAATGAAGATGTTGAATGGCATATTCCAATAAACAAATAATTCAGTCCTCTAAAGTGTTGCCTAGTTACCTTCAAAGGCCTAGTCCGCTAAAGACGTATTTTGCCGACTCAAAACAATTCGCAAAATAACCATTTTGGAGAGCGTATACCAAAAAGACCATTACATCATTCCTTGACCATTATACAGGGTATCTCCTTTGGAGTCCAGGGCAGTTTACGCCATTTTACAAAAATGCTCAGACATAAATGACAAAAAAAACTGGAATAAATTAGATATTTTATTTTTGGAGTTATTGGGCCCGAAAGTCCTTCGACCCCTTCTAGTTTTGTTATTCCCCAAGATTCAAGTGATCTGTTGGTGACAGAATTATGAATAAAAACACACATCATGCCTAGGAAATTTCGTATCGCGCCGAGCCGTAATTTTGCATTGGTTTTCTAAAATTCGTAACTATTGACCCGGGGGTCGTATCGAAGTAGAGTTTTTGTCAAAAGAAAGTTCAAATTTTTCTCTAAATATAATCCCGCGAACAAGTATGTATGTATTTCTACAAGAACATGTACTGGCAGAAGCACTGTGTAATACATACTTAGATTACCTACATCAACATTTTTGCAACCTCAAAAAAATGTGACATAGCCATTAAGGAGTATGTAGCCATGGCTACATTTACCATTAAGCCATGAGCCAAGCCTTTTATTCTATTAGGCCATAACTGCAATGAAGCAAGAGCTTGTCGTTTTTTTTCTAATGTCAAAAATTTTGATGTATGCAAGATTTTGCTCCTGACGGCACTCGACCGCATGTCGTAACTTCTGAAATCGAATTGTGAATTTCAACACTTAATCGGCGACGCCGTCCCACACTGAAATTTTATTACTGTAATTGTTTATCGCTATTTTGACCGGATTTTTATGGTTCGCGTATTAAGGCCATGAGCTACTCATTTGAGTTGAATTCTTTCTTGTCTAGGATTTCGTTTCGTTTAGAGGAGAAGATATAAAGCGTCAGCAAGCAACGAATAATCATTTGCGGCCGAGCCGTAGCTCCGGGGTCATTTTCGAAAATTCGTAACTAATAACCCGCGGGTCATACTGATGTGGAATTTTTGTTGAAATAAAATTCAAATTCTCCTATAAATATATATTTTTTTATTCGTTTAATCAACGTCGGCCTAGGGGAGCTTGTGGTGTGGTGGTCAGCGCGGTCAGCTACCACTCCAGAGGTCGCGGGTTCGATCCCCGCCGGGGACGGATTTTCGCCTCGAAAACAAGCTTCTTGGTTTAGTTGGAATGCTTGCTGAATGCAAGACGCGCCGCGTGTAAAATACGAACGATGGTGCCGACCCTATGCGATGTTGGTGGTCGCTAAAAATCCCTACCCTGTGTTAGAACACACAGGGGTTCGGCAGAATTGCATTCACCGGGGTCGGTGTTAGGCCTCGTTGCGAAAACAGGCCGACGTTAAATAAACGAATAAAAAAAAAAACGTCGGCCTATTTCCGCAACGAGGCCCAACAGCTTATCAGAGTGACAAAACGATTGATGTATTTTGAAAGAACAGATTTTTTTTGACAATTCAAGACTGAAATGAAGTGAATCGGTTGAGTCGCTGGCGCTGAGGAGATATTGAGATTTGAACTGATGCCTACTTGTTACTTTTTTATCTGGAATAGTGACTGAAAATTTTTGTTTTCCTGGTGTTAGCTTTCCATCTGTCAACCGATTTGACTTAGCTTAACACTAATGAATAGCAAATTAAATAGGCCACCATAAGAATACTCCAATATGGCGAAATTTTTGAAATTCAAAATGACGGAAACGACTAAAAATTAGGACACTTTCGCTCTCGTTCTTTACAAAAAATTTGCCATACTGGAATATTGACATGGTAGCCTATTTAACTGGCTATCCATTGCTGTCAGACTCGTTAGGATCGGCCAAGAAATAAATAATCTAGAGAGGAAAATCTGGCGTCCGGATTTTTATGGTCCACCAGGTATATAATGCAATTGAATAAAAATATTAACAATACTCCAAAGCACGTAAAGGGTTATTATCACCGGTGTATTTAAGATTTAAGAAGTATTCTTAAATATAAAAAGCACAATCAAGTTTTCCATGAAGTTTTATTTAATAACATAAAAGAACATTAACTACTTTTAGATGCGAAGCGAGAAAACCTATGTCTTCATCACTACTCTGAAGTGGGTACTTTAATTATGCAATTAACATAAAAAACTTTAACCACAGGCTTCAAGTTTCAGTGCCTCATATTTGATAAAATTATGTATGGCTAGTGATCCGTAACCTTATCCTCGCAGCATTAGTTTGGTCTTGAGTGGTCTTAGGGATGAATCATGTTAATCGTGGTGGAACTACTCCTACAGCAGACAGCTTTAGTTTCTTAAGATTCTTTTCATTCCTACTTTTTTTTTCCAAGACATTTGGAATGTAAGCATACCTATACATTTTATTTTATAAATTTCATTATAAGCGAACAACTATTACGATCAATGATCAATGGGGTGTTTGTAAAATTCAAAATTGATGTCGCTTAGTTTTATTTTCGCTATTCTCTTACATTGAAAAACTATCGTAATATTGGTTTTTCATGATTTTCTCAGCGTGTGAAAACTTTGTAACATAAAACTGCCCTAGATTTTCACTAGAAAATTGCATTTATAAACAACCCTATGCAAAACGACCGGACAGGGCGCGATTCCACCCTTGGCTGGGAATCACTGAACCACGATTTTCCTTTCCCACGCCGAACAAACGATCTAGCGCGAGTGTTAGACGGTATAAAGTGAGAATTAATGAAAGAATTAAGATAATAAATTAACATTAAATTGCGCCCACAAAAAACCTCGTCTAAGAACTTAAACGGCATCAACTTAATTCAGTCGTTAGATTTTGACACGCTCTGAGGAATTTTTCTGGGTAGACAAAGGGGGTGAGACTTCCCTCGAGAATAATTATTTGTTCTTGTATGATATTAAATTACTGGTAATTTTTAAAACCGCTTCTTTGCGCAAAAATGATGAGACAACCAAACCACCGCTCGAAAGAATATTCCTAAGTAGCACGTGCTAATTTTCGTCATTTCCGGCAATCAATACTAATTACTTATTCTGGTAGGGGATAAACAACTGGAAGAATTATAATAAAAAAAAGAAGTTATGAATATGAGAAAAGGTTGTAGACCCTCTATACTAATTGGAAACTAAACACCGCTTTTCAAGAAGACATCTTCGAAGAAAAAACCAATTAACAAATGTCCAGTTCGGACTCTTTCCTCCCCCGGTCCCCATCGCCCGTCGTAGACAAACTATCTAAATATTTATGAGTTCCTCAACCCCTGTGTTTTTAGTGAGCCACCAGCACCAGCCGCGCTGGTTGGTTGAGTCACGGAATATTTCCCCGGTCAATCCGTTCCGGCGCACACACAATAATCAGATGTGGAATAATAATTAAAGGGCGTCCGAGGAGGAGTGAGGTGGTGAAAAAAGACGAAAACGAAAACACCTGATGAAACAGTATCGGAAGAACCTGATTCTCTGCCGTACCTAATAGCATGCGGCACCACAGACGACTATGCCAACAAAGGACGAGACGAGTCCGGATGACCTCACACGATATACTACGACTATGTACTACTACGACTATGTACTACTACCTTTCCCAAGGTGAGGAACTATGAGAAGAGTAAGCGCACCCTTTCGTATCGCGGGCTGGAAGAGGACGCGGAGAGACCGCGAGCGGCAGAAAGAGACGGATAGCTGCATTCCAAACAAGGGTTAAAAAACTACAATAACGAAGGGAGTCACAGACACTGATTTTTAAATCGTGCCGTATCTAGCATTGTTAAGGCAGAGCGCAACAGGTCATGGTGGCAACAACAAGTGCATCAGAAGAAGCACGAGGGTGAACATGGAACTTCGAGCGGTTTTTCAACTGGTGAGCTTTTTTCACTTTTACTTTCACCATTCGCTTTTGATTCTTCAGTTTGTGTCCATTCAAACTGGTTTAGGTGCTTGGACACACTTTATTTTGTGCTATATTTATTTATTTTAATTTATTTTATTTTATTAATTAATTTACTTACTTACTGAAATCACTTTCGCTTTCAACTCTTTTTTATAAGCTACTAAGAATGTTACGGAAGCGGAAGCTAGTTGTTGAGTTAGCGCCCTCCTATATATTTTGAAATATGCAAGCTTGAAAGAGTTAAAAAAAATTGTGTCAACTTAAAAAAAAAACTCAAAGCCTTCTAGCTCATCTTCTGAAAAAAATCTGTTGAAAAGCTTTATCGGAAACGCATTGTAACGGAGATAGAGGCGTTCAAAGTTGAGTTTTAAAAATGTTTTTATTTGTTATGATTCTAAATTCAATTACTGGACTTTGACCAAATTTGGTACACAAAGTGAGTTGCAGCATACCTACTTGTGAAAAATATTTATTTTTTTGGCGGAAGTACCAAACTACTTATTTTTCGATGCTCTACATCTCTTGAAATATCAACAAAAAAGTGAAACACCTGTATGTGAATGGGTATGAGTTCTTTGACTTCAATTTTCAAAGTTACGGAAGTCAAAGGGTATACAGGTGATCCAGAAGTGTAGAACTATTTCGAAGGTGTGTTGAGTGGACATGTAGGAGAGTGTTGGAAAATTGATTGAATAAATCTTCTTAGTTTTGAAGTTATGGAGAAACAAAGGTTGGTCTTTCGAGCCCTTCTATTTTCGTCAGTTAAAAGAGTTTAGAAGATTTTGGTAAAATTTTACGGCAAAATAATGATCACAAAATATCAACCGCTGAATGTGTATTACATTTTTGTTTTCTCTACAGGCTGGTCCAGGTTTCAGTCGACAAACTTTGCAGGCTGAATGAGGATAAAAAAAAGTCGACTCACCCTAAAAAGTACATAATGCATAATTAAAAAGCTACAGGCCTTCAAAAGTGCATAAAAAAATTGTCTTTTTCTTGATAACTTTTGAACAGCTTGGCTTGACCGATTTTGCTCAAATTTTGCATATATGGTTAACAAACACGTCCCCAGTGATTTCTTGAAGAAAATTCTGTCAGCATGACGCAGTGCCGTAGATATGGGGGGTACTAACCGTCTTACCCCCCCTACTTTCTACGCCACTGTATATTTTGGAAAAACGTTACAAGTATTGAATTCGGCGTTCAATTCTGAAGAGAAAATTGGCGTGTCATTGCTACATTTGGAGCAGCGATTTCGAAGATATTTGTGTTTAAAGGTTCAAAAACACCGAATTACGCAAATATGTTTCAAAATTCGAGCAAGCTTTGATCCATTCACTTTCAACTTTTTTTTCAATTCAAAGTTCGTTGATCCATAATTTAGCTCATGAGAAATTGAAAATTGGTTGTGAAAATTCATAATTTCAGTAACATGACCGATAAGAAACAAAGGGCCCTTGGTTCTTGTTCTTACTAAACTTCCCAACTATCAGTAAGTGAATGGAACCTATTGAATATTCAATTGCTACTGAAATTATGGATTTTCACAACCAATTTTTAATTTCTCATGATGAGCTAAATCATGGATCAATAAACTTTGAATTGAAAAAAAGATCAAAGCTTGCTCGAATTTTGAAACATTTGCGTAATTCGGTGTTTTTGGACCTTTAAACACAAATATCTCCGAAACCGCTGGTCCAAATGTAGCAATGACACGCCAATTTTCTCTTCAGAATTGAACGCCGAATTGAATATTTTTAACGGTTTTCCAAAATATCCAGTGGCGTAGAAAGTAGGGGGGTAAGAGGGTTAGTACCCCCCATATCTACGGCACTGCGTCATTCTGACAGAATTTTTTTCAAGAAATCACTGGGGACGTGTTTGTTAACCATATGTGCAAAATTTGAGCGAAATCGGTCAAGCTGTTCAAAAGTTATCAAGAAAAAAACAATTTTATCTGTAACTTTGAAGGCCTGTAACTTTTTTAACATGCATTTTAGATATGTACTTTTGAGGTGAATCGACTTCTTTCTTATCCTCTATCAGCCTGCAAAGTTTGTCGACTAAAACCTGGACCACCCTGTATACAGGGTGTTTGCAACCTTGGGGCAGAAAATTGAACCGCAGTTAGGGAAATGCTCCAAAAGCGTCAGAAAACTGTAAAAAAAATTATGATTTTTATTGTTGGAAATATGGAGGGTCAAAAGGTGGTCCTTCGATCCCCTCTATTTTCGTTATTTCAAAATATTTTGGGAAACTCTTTTCATCAGACCAAAAAGCACAGGTTTTGAACCTTTGAATGTGTTTCGTAATTTAATTTAGTGTACAGGGAAAGTCATAAATCGTAAAAAAATATGTTTCCTCGAAAATGCCTGTAAAAGGTTTTAGAGAGTTATAAATCTGATGTAGAGCAACAAATAACACAAATAGTTCTCATTGAAATTTTTTGCAAGCATTTTTGAAGAAAACTGGATTTTTAGGATTTATGACTCACCCTGTACACTAAATACAGGGTGATAATAAATTACAAAACACATTCAAAGGTTCAAATCTGTGCTTTTTTGTCTGTTGAAAAGAGTTTACTAAAATCTTCCAAAATAACGAAAATAGAGGGGGTCGAAGGACCACCTTTTGACCCTCCATATTTTCAAAAATAAAACCCCAATTTTTTTGAACATCTTTCTGAAACTTTTGAAGCATTTTCGTAACTGCGGTTCAATTTTCTACCCCAAGTTTGCAAACACTCTGTAGAGTGAGTCATAAACTACAAAAATTCAAATTCCCTGGAAACCAAAAGTGAAAGAATTCTATGGAAATGAATTGGGTTTTATTGTGCTCAACATAGGTTATGGGACCAACGTAACTGTTTGAAGGCACTTTTAGGAAACATATAATTTCCAGGACTCACAACTCACCCTGTATGGGAAACAGAAATTCCATACCGATTCAGTGGTTGATTTTTCATACTCCATCAACAGTTCACTGAAATTTTTTGTGATAATGAAAATAGAAGCGATCGAAGGACCAACTCCGGTCCCTCCATAGCTTCACAATTTAAAGACAAATTAGCAACTTTCCAGCCTAGCGAACTACATTCTCCATATAACACACCGTCAATAAGGTAGTCCGACACTTTTGAATCACTCTGTGTACTCCTTGGAACCCTTCCAGTTTCGTCAATTTTTCTTCAGAAATTCCTCTGAACATACGGTTGGTACCTCTACCGATGTAGAACAAAAGAATACACGGTTTTGTAACAAGAATTTTTTTTTTGGAGATATTGGAGTTTTTGCTTTATGACTCACCCTGCATTGTAAATGGAAATTCAGTACACACCCAGCAGTTGATTTTTTCATTCATAATTCTTACACCAACAGTCAACTTCAAATTTTAACATTTTCTTGAAATAACGGAAATAGAGGGTTCGAAGGACCACCCTTTGACCCTTCATCAACTTCAAAAACAAAAGTCTTCAGAAAAATCCCTACCGTGTATCTATTGTTTTGGTCCGACACTTTTGAATCACCTGTATTGTATAGTGATCTGATTTCTAAAGGATTTTCCCTTCAAAGTACTTGACTTGTGTCATTAGTTCCTCAAGAGAATTCAAACTCAAAAATCTCCAGAGTACCGGGTCGCAGTAACAGGCCCGACTCTAGTGAACAGTAGGGAATTTCAAGGGCGATAATGGGTTAGTCATAAATCACAAAATTCCAGCTTTCTTCATTTATGCCTGTAAATTATTCTATTGATCCCTAAAATAATTTAGTACAAGATATGAGTCTGTTCGTTTTTATAGAAAAATTTTCAGTTACGTTGTTCAAGGAGAATGGATTTTTGAGATTTATGAATCGCGCCCTCTACATTGAAAGAAGTCCAGTGCACACCTAGCGACTGAACATTTTTACTAATTAGTTTGTCACAAACAGTTTCCCAAAATCACTTTGAATAACGGAAATAGAGGATATTTTTACCTCTTGACCCTCTTCTCTTTAAAATGAACGTTATTTAATCTTTTCATTATTTTTTTCACGTTCTTGAGTGCATTCCATATATTGCTCTGGACTCGGAATGCAATACTTTTGAAACACCTGTCTAGCTACACCTGAGCTTCTTCTCTTGACCAGACATATTTGACTGAACCATCTTCACTTTTCATTTGTGATGGGAAATTCTTGTTACTTACCTTAACAGAAATGGGAAATTTTGGCAAGACGTCCTGAATGTAGAATTTGTAGGAGCTAGAGAATTTTTAAAGATATCAAGATTTGAACAAATCAAATGATTTTCATGTTCTTTTTCAATATTTTAAAAAGGTTGCGCATCAGCAAATAAACAAGATTCGTCATTCGGTAACTTTAGTGCAATGATATACAAATAAAAACAAGTGAGTATGCCTTCACGTGCGTGAGTCTCAGTAGCGCATTTTCTCAAAGAGGCATATTGCGAACGTAAAGAAATGTGGTTGAAAGAGAAACACCATTCCTTGCCCACTTTCTTCATTCGAAACTCATTGTGATATTGTGTTATCAGAGGGGGGTACTTGCCAATGAAATAGATTTGAATGGAAATCCTTTCACTCATCAATATATTTTTTTGTTTGAGGGCGGGAGCTGGGGGCGGCGACTAATCAACAGTAGTCTATTCTTTCCCATTTTTAGTCGGCTATCCATATAGCGAAAGAATTAGATCGCTATGTCTTCGGGTTTATGTTTTACATTTATCTCTTACTTTGAGGGCAGCGTGTGGGGGCGGCAGCATTCGGCAAAGTAACTGTTGCACAGTCTGAGTTGGGAGTTTCTAAATGTGAGGGAAATATGACAATCAGTAAAAATTGTGAAAGTTGAATTTGTTTTTGTTTGGAGGCGGCAACTGGAGGCGGCGGCTAATTAAAAGTGGCCTATATTTTTCCAATTTCAGTCAGCTATCAATATAGTGAAAGAATTAGATCGCTATGTCTTCAGGTTCATGTTTTACATTTATCTCTCACTTTGGGGGCGGCGTGTGGGAGCGGCAGAGTTGGCAAAGAAATTCTTGCACAGTTTGAGTCAAGAGTTTCTAAATGTTCGAGGTAACATTATCAGCTAAATCAGTGAAAATTGTTGAAAGTTGCACTTTTTTCTTTTGGGGGCGGAAGCTGGAGGCGGCGCCATATCAAAAGTAGCCTATCCTTCCATATTTTTAGTCAGCTATCCATATAGCGAAAAACTTGGATCGCTATGTCTTTGGGTTCATGTTTTTCATTTCTCTCTTACTTTGGGGGCGGCGTGTGGGAGCGGCAGCGTTCGGCTGAGCAAATGTTGCACAATTTGAGTTGGCAGTTCCTAAATGTTTAAGGGAACATCTCAATCAGTAACATTTGTGAAAGTTGCACTTTTTATCGTTTGGGGCGGAATCTGGGGGCGGCGGCTAACCAAAAGTAGCCTATCCTTTCCCATTTTTAGTCAGCTATTTATATACCGAAAGAATCAGATCGCTATGTCTTCGGGTTTATGTTTTTCATTTTAAAGTGATTGGGGGCGGTTTTTAGCAGTTTTTTCATGTCGGCGGCGCATACTGAAGACGCAATGTTTCTTGGCTTACGTTTATAAGTGGCAACTATGTATTATCCAAAAAATGAGAACACCAGAGCATCAGGTCTGGTAGAAAGTGCAATATTATGTTATTTCAAGTTTATCGGGGGCGGTTTTCTCTATGTTGGCGGCGCAATATAGACATCCATTATAGCCTAGCCCTCCTTTGGGAGTGGCAGCTATGTAACAGCGAAAAAATTAGAAAGCTAGGTCGTCTAGTTTGGGAGGAGTTCGAGGAACGGACGGACGGACGGACGGACGGACGGACAAAGCGGTTGCAATAGCGATTTTCATCAAGATGGAAAATGCGCTAAAAATGGTATTCACAATTTACTCAATTTAATCTCTAACTCGTACATTTTTTTGTACAACAGGCACAACAATTTTTTTTGGTAGTGTTCTGGTTTAAAGATAGGAATTTTTCAACAGCTATTATTTTTCAACAGCCCAACCGTGCATTTGCAGAATACACAATCGAAATCAACACGTGAAAAAAAATTCCTATTTTCAAAACTACTATTACTTACATACACCAATGCAGGTGAATCTTGTACATATTCATGTTCTCATACTTATCTACATTACACCAACACAAGTACTTTTGTAGCAACATTTTCGAATTTAGCTTTATCGGCTCCGTTTCCAATCAAATTGAGATGCCGTAAATGCGTCAATTTCACGAAAGGTTTTTCATCAATGTTTCTCAAGCTGTTGTTGGCCAAATCCAAGAGCCTCAGTTGCACCAGATTTTCAAATGCAAACTCAGAGACTGACTTGAGCGAATTGTGCTTCAACTCTAAAAATTCCAAGTGGGGCAAGTTCAGATTCACGGATATCCGTTCGATTTTGTTGAAACCCAAATACAGCCCTTCGAGATTGACTAGTTTGTTGAAAGTGACCGCACTGAGAACGGACAGGGAGTTTTTAGTCAAATCCAACAATTTCAGATCGGATAGACCTTCAAAGGCATCGTCTTGAATTTCTTCGATTTCGTTCCTTTCCAAATAGAGTGAACCCAGCCTGGTCATGTCGACGAAAACCTTGTTGGGAATGACTCTGATTTTGTTCGAGCTCAAATCGATGGTGCTCAAACCATTCAATCCATCCAAAGAATTCGGTTCTAGTTGCGTAATGTTATTCCCGCTTAAATTCAACAGCTCCAGATTCTTCAAAGTTGCAAAGCTCTTCGATTTCACGGTATTCCATCTGTTTCCGGTTATTTTCATGTAGCGCAATCCATCTAAGCCGCGAAATCCATTCGCAGAAATTTCCAAGTCGGAATTGTCGACGATATCAAAACTGACGATGTTCTTGAAGTTGTGGCTTTCAAAAGAATTTGATGGAATCTCGATTGTGTTCTTGGTATGTCGGATGATAAACAAATGCGTTCCTTCGGTCAGAAAATTGGCAATAGCATTTGGGTTGACGTATTCTAAGCCCGCGCAAGTGAAAATGTTCTTCTGAGAGGTGTACGAACATTTGTTGTTAACTTCGACATCATGCGCGAACACCCCAAATGTCAATAATAACAGTGATGAAAGAACCCTCTGGAAATTCACGTAAATTTATATTTGAGAAATAAAACGCGTACCTACCACGTACCATTTTGTGAACTCTTTGCTTGGAGACTGTCAAACTTGAACTGAATATTTTATTCTTATACATATTTCCAATGAGGTTATTAAGGTTACAGAAGTTATCGCAATCAATTAATTGGAAACGATTGGGGATTAAAATAAATATCAAACAAAATTGCATTGTGCTGCTAATTTTTTTCCAGACAATTTATTTTTCTTGGGTGGGTACCTATGTCATGATACGTAAATATTTTTCTGGACGAATGGTCGATGATAGGTGAATGAGTCCTCAGGTTGAGACAATAATCTCTTTACTTGATTAAAAATGCTCGAAAAACGATCAAAGTCCAATTATTTATAAATGTTGACGTTCAAAAATATTACCTAAAGACCTATTATACCAATGCCTGTATATCCAAATATGTTAACTGAATAAATTCAAACAATCATGAAGTTGTGAATCGTTACAACTTTCAAAACAAAACTGCAGAACAGTGCGTGAGAAATGATTCTTCAATTCCAACAATAAAATCCGGTTTTATTTCAATTATGTCCAATTGATTTGAATTAAAAACAATTCCATCAAATCTCAACTCTTCTTTTTTTTTTTCTACACAGGCGACAATCTCGGCACTTTTACACTTGATACGAGCGGTGCCTTTGGACCCGCTGTCTCCCAAACTCCAACTTCCGCACACCAATGGAACTCAAGGACAGAACTTCAACTCCACCCAATCCATAGACGAACTGGTCCAGAAACAGACCGACACCATCAAACAAATCGTTTCCAACCATCAACCGATTAACCACCAACAACAATACAACCAGCAACCCAAACCGGCTGTGGACTACCCAGTCGTCACCAAATATGGAATCGAAGACTACGCAGACCATCGTGAAAAAATCAAAAGCGAAATCGACAAACTGACGCTGGAAGAGCTCAAGATCAGATGCCAGCAGCTGTCCAAACTGCTTGCGAACAACACCGAACAGAAAAATTCATTGTCGTACAAGGTGACACGAAATTTCAATTTTAATTTATCCACTTTCTCCAGTGCCACCAAATTAAAAAAAAAAAGGCGCAGATATTGCTTTGAGTGAATTAGGCTGCAAAATTATAAATTATCGGAAATTCATTCGATTTTGTTGGAACTCAAATATAGCAGTTATGCAGGCTGTCTCAAGAGTATCGCATTCTGAGTTCAGAGCGGTATATAGAATGAATGCACTGAAGAACACGAGAATAATATTGTTACGAATTTGCGTTGAGTACTTAGATAATTGAGAGACGAATGTTCAAGCACACACTGTTTATTACTACGTACTACTAAATACACGTCAATTAAATACCGCACTTGGATATATCGCTTTGCTCAACTTCGCTAAGGTACTCGCTCACTGTCGCTGTGAATTTAAATTTGATGCCGGTCGGCTCATCTACGCACATATACTCAAGTTTTACCTTCGGGAACATTCTACACGTTCTCCGGCACATTTCAGCATTAACCGCCAGTAGATTCGCCACGGCAAACGTCCATCAGATTCGCGTATACTCTGTCAAGCTCTCAAATGCGGCACCTCCGCCCATTGCAGATGCATCTTACCCACGCGGGATCTCCAGCTAGCTCGAACAATCCAGAATCATCGCGGTTGCTCTCGAGTGTATTGGAATCGCACGAGTCTCGCCACTCATAACAATATTCAAGAAAATTTGAAGACGTTCATTATTGAAGATATGGGGGGGAAGGGGATCAAGGGCAGAACTTCGGCCCCCCTCTTATGTTTGTTATTCAAAGTGATTTGGGCACACTGTTTGTGACAGCTTATTAGTGAAAATTATTGACCAGGAAGTGTGCACTGAATTTTTGTTTACGATTCAGGGTGAGACATGATTCACAAAAATCCAGTTTTCTTCATTAATGCCTGTTGAGTATTTCATTGGTCCTTTGAATAATCTACGGGTAGAACAAGATATGATTTTTTTCGTTTCCACAGATTTTTTTTCCAAGTTTTTGAAGGAAAATGAACTTTTGAGATTTATGAATCACCCTATAAATGTTTAGTGCACAGTGGTTGATAATTTTCATTGCTTAGCTTATCACAAACAGTTCACCAAAATCACTTCGAATAACGAAAGTGAAGGGAAGCGAAGTTCCACCCTGTGACTAAACGTCATTGTCATTGATTTTCTAGAATTTTTTTCGTGTTCCCGACTTCCTGAGTAAATTCCACATTTGTCGCTCTAGACTCGGTATGAAAATTAGTTTACTTTGAAAAAAGTCATGTAACCAGTGTTCAAATGAATTCAACTCAAGTCTTGGGGTTGGGGATAAGATTTCATTTTGTTTCACAAAAAGATGCGGAATGAACCAGCTCAAGAATAAAAAAGGAATGTCTATATTTACTAGACAAGAGTGAGCTGCAAATTTAATGAAAATCGTGCCACTAATAAAAAGACTTCGGTATTAGATTCGTCTATATGTATGGAACAGCTCTAAAAAAGTTCAGCAGCTTTGTTTATGAATCCGTCAAGATCGTGAACGGCTCTCTACCAATTGTTGTACCGGTTCGTGGCTTACCCCTGAGTCGAAGTCTCTGGGTTTGTAGCTTATCCCCGAATCGGAGTCACCAGTAAATACCGTGACGATCTTTTATATCTTCCAAACGGTTCAAAAATACAGAGTTCGTTTTTTTCGCTAGGTCAACAGAATAAGTGTTTCGTCAATTGCCGGGCAATTTTTGTCTGATCTTTAATCGCATACAGTGATGCACTTTTAAAACTCTGGGGTTGTTTTTAATACTAGGTGACAGGCAATCACAGCCCTGGTTGCCTGGCAACTTCGCATGCGAACGGATTACACGTCTCCCGAAAATAGGGCCCCTGTTGCCTAGCCACCTCACACATGAACGAATCACATGTGTCCGGGAAACAGGACCAACCTCCATGACAGGACCACTGAACGGAAAGACTTAGAGCGTTTTCGAGTCGTCAGAGCCGAGCCGGTTCGGCTCTAAAATCACTATAACTGATTGGCCAGGAATTTTCGAGAACTAATCAAATCCCCTGATTTTAGAGCCGCACCGGCTCGGCTCTAGCGACTCGAAAACGCTATTAGGCTCGATACCAAGTTGCAGGCGCAAAGTTTGGGACGGCGTAACTCGCCAAATACAGCGATCCAATTGGTTGGTATCCGCCGTTGCTATGGTAAACGCACTTACGACGGTCTCAGCCCCAACTTGGTATCAAGTCATTAGAGATGAAAGTCTTGTTTGATGAAATAAGTCAAGTTTATAGAAATGATCTTTCTAAACAAACTTTCAACTAACGTCAAAAAATGTAGCACTGTATGCGATTGAAGACGAAACAAGCATTTCGCTTCGAGTTCATTTCGTTCTGATGTTCATGAAAACAAGAAAAATTTGTATACCTTTTAAAAAATAGAAATAGGGGGCCAAGTCGAAAGCCCGGGTCCGATTGCTGAAGAATTATCGACCAGTCAAAACAGATCCGAAATCAACTGAAGGAATCCGAGGCTGTCTGGTTTTGAAAACCGATGGAAATATCGACCGTGACTCTTACTTTGTTGACCGTGGTAATTTGGCTTGAAACCCATTTAATTGCATTTGAGGCCGATCAGTCAACTATAAACAGTATTGTACATCTCCAAGTTACATCGGACGTGAAAGAAATGGAAACTTATCCTAATGTCCTGAATGTCGAATTCATTTGAATACTTCTTACATGATTTTCTCAAAAGTAAATCAATTTTCTGAGGGAGACTCCCAATAGGTATAGTGTGCGCATCTAGCGAGAGAAACACATTTGACGTTCAGACGTCGAAAACGGCCAAGCCCGCGTGGCCCGTTGGACCACGCTCGGCGGTCTGTACATCACGCGTACAAAGACCGAAACTGTCAGGTCATGGTATGCTTGGCCGTGCATGACGTCACACGCACACGACCTATTGAACAAACTGCGAGGTGGTGAGGTGGACCTGGTTTATGCTCATCATCAGAATCAACATTTGGAATAAAATTCTACTTTCGCACGATTCCAGTTGGTTAAAATGCACCTTCTTGACGAGTTTGAAATTTCAGATCTCACCCCCGTACTACCAACACCGAACCACGCGCCGTCCGATCAATGGATTCTATATAACAACAAACAAACCGCCGACTTCTTCACCGCTACCGACGCCCACAACTCCGGCAGCTCCATCGCAAAACGTTAAATTCATCAAACTTGAACCGGTCATCCTCCAAAAAACCGTGCTAAGTGACGGTCGAACCATTTATTACTGGCACAAGAGCCTTCCGACCGCCACTGTTGGATACCCCCAATATCAACAATATCAACAACCATATCAACAACAATATCAGCAACAACAGCAACTTCAACAACCAGCAGCCCCCGTGTCCCCACAAATCCCCACCACGACCACTACCACCACGACGACTCCGTCGAGCAGCGGGTACGACTTTCGCAACTTTTTCCCGTCTTTTTATTCGATTGGAGGCTCTGAACAGCCTGATCCAGCTGCAACTGAGAAAACGCCAACCACGTCTACCACCACCAGCACGACCACAGAACGACCTCCCGAAGAGCTCTACGCTCAACAGTTGAGATTCGTCGTTCCGGTGCCTTACGCCAATGCCGACAACATCGGCGTGAAAAACCCGTGGGATTTCGACCAGTTCGCTTACTACCCGAAGCCCTTGCAACCGGAAACGGTCAACATGCAAGTGCCTTACGTGCCCACTTTCCACATAATCAAAGCCCTAGCCATACCGGACAAATACCAAGCTGAAGAGGGCGAATTGGACAATGTAAATATTTAAACAAAAAGATAAGTCGATTGAATCGCATATAAGACTGATTAGATTTAATATAAATAATGTGTTATTATTAGGTAGATCAAATTCAGGAAAATATAATTTTAAGAAAAATCCACTGTAGTAATCAGTGTTCAAAAGTTGGTGTTCATAGGCCGAAGCTCTTGCTCAATCATTGCGAGCCGCACAGAGCTGCTATTGAGGTTTGAGCTTGCGGCATTTAGATGCGTAAGTTTTTTTTTGTGTTGAACGAAATTTCATTGTATTTTATTAGTATAAATTTTATATTAGATATAGTTTATGTAAATTCATAAAATTTAAGTGGGGTCGGTTTCGTGCAATTCGTGTACATTGAAAAGCAATGAATTTAAATAATTAATATAGCAGAATAATTCAATATACCGTATAAGGATAAAGAAACTCACCATTGTCATTCTTTTCACAGCCTCCTCGTTGATGGGGTAGCTCAATTTCACGCGACGGTACAGCGGATGTGACTCGTAATAGTTTATTAATTCCACTAAACTTTCGAATTCAACGTTGCCGATGGTATATAACCGTCCTTCCAGTTTGATCCTGCAGTGCTTGATTTTCCTGTCAGCCCTGTAAACAAAACAGAAGCGTCACAATTTCTGTCTCTTCTGGTTATACTTCTGCGTAATTTGGCTGGAATGCGACACATGTCTTATCGAGTAAAATTTAATGTATTCTGATGGGGTCCCCTCAACAGTCATGGCATAAGACCGTTTACAAATAATTACAATTATGACAGATTACGCGTGCGTGAAGCCAAAGTTGGAAATCTTGTATGTATGTATGTATGTATGTATGTATATTTAATCTTTAAAAAACTTCCTTGGTAATTTACCAGACATTCTTGTGCGGTATGTACTGACGAGCCAAAATCAAAAGACGAAACGCGCGTTCCACAGTTTTCATTTCTGCAGAGAAAGAAACTAGTGAAACCTCAAGTGAAACTATCCGCTTCGTACGTCTTACGTAAGTCACTGTGTTTTTGAAGAAAAAAAGTTCAGCACGGCTTCACTTCCAACCCTCGACCTTGTAGGTTAAAGTCACGTTCGATTCCATTGTGCTACTCAGCAACGAATTTGCGATTCGCTCCACCTCGTGATAACCTAAGCGCCTTGTTTTTAGTCTGACAGTTCAGCGTTTCAAATCGTGTTTCGATGGATAAAAGCATGCCCGATTCATTCAAAAATCACCAGGCGTTGAATGCGCATCAACCAATTCTCGTGGAGTTGAGAATATTCATGGATTTTTTTCCATATAAAACTCGAAATGTCGAACGACAAAAGTGACATAAGTTTCAGTTAAAATTCAGTCAGCGGAAGGTATCTTGTAACGTCACGCATAAACTGGATGAGGCAAGCTACAGGCGATTTACATTTTAAAAACGCCACCTGGTGTAGAGCTCGGTACTTGATCGTAGAGGATATTTTTGAGAGGAACACATACTCCGACGTCTAGTAGCCTAGGTGGGCACTAGTGGATACCCGCAATACCCGCATTATTGACATGGGAAATTTGACAAGTAGAAATAATCTGAAAAGGGGTTTGCATTTGTGTCTCTTATTTCATGTTATGGTTAGCGTATTTAGCAGGCTTGCAGTAGGTCTAGCTTCAGAGGTGCGCAGCTGAAAGACTACGCCCCCAGCAATGCACTACATTGCGGTAAAAAAAAGACAACGTTTACATCCCCAACACAACGGTAGCTACGGCGAGCTTATTAGAATGAAAAATGCGGATCTCCAGCTGAAGTTCAAGCAGAAAATCTTTAGAAAAAAGCGAGGAAAAAAGGTAGGTGGTGGTTGACTCTGCACGGCCAGCCCGACGTGATTTTTTCAGGCTGGCTTGGCTTTCAGGCAGGCTGGCTTTGTTGCAAGGCTGGTCGACGGGCTTGTGTGTTTCCCTCCGTACGGATGTGACAGAGTCTGTTGCTCTTCCTTGGGCGGAAGCTATGGATGATTTGAAGAAAGGTCTGCGACGACGCTGGTCATCAACATGGGGCCCAATAAAGAGCCTACGGGGTCCCAAGGGTTCACAGGAACAAAAGTTTGCTTGTAGTGGACTGCACAAGACAGCAAAGTGACAGTTTTGACATGCCACCAATTGACGTAACAGCCAACGTTGCCTGCGGCAACTTACATCTCTTCTGACAATTAATTCCCTAAAACTTCCTGTACGAAACGGGGACGTTCTGCTTGGCCAATAAGACTGCAGGGCTCCGAGTGGGTTACATATACACAGCACAAAATGTTTGTCATCCCCATGAACGATTCAACGATGATACCATTCAAAAATTCAAATTTGCGTTCACGATGACATTTTAAAATAATAGGATGTTTATTGATTTGTCAGTACTCGCTTATTTATGTTGACGCAGGATCGTAAGCTAGGTTAGATAAAATCCCTGGAGGTCCCCCACCAACAGCAGCGCCTCCTAGCGGGAGCAAGATCGTTCATGTCTCCCACTGGGTTTGTGTGTTCAAAGTCGGATGAGGTGATTCTTATCATGCGACTTTTATTAGTAAATATTTAAGCGTGTATCATCGAGATATCACGTCATGGGTAAAAAAGTGGAACTATCGAAACGAGAAGAGCTATCGAAAATGAGTACTGAGGAGATAGATAGTTTGCACCGTAGTTATGTGGCTACCATAGCATGATTAAGGACAATAAATTAATCATGCAAGGATCCTATTACGAAGGGACGGACCACCTTATAATGACATTCTCTAAAGAAATGGAACTACTACCTGGCAGATTATTCAATGGAAACCTTGGCATTATCAGACAGTCCTGCCAGGATCAAATGACCAGACCTCAGTCACTGACCAATCGAATAGCGCAATGAAGCATGAAGCAGTCTGACGGAAACCAGTCTTACTTCATCATTATTATTATTATTATTATTATTATGGGTTGCCCTTGCACTGAAACACTTAATTTTTTGTGCCCCACCAATCGGACTCATCGAGCCGCAAAGTGGTGCCTAGATGTTTGGTCCATCCAAGCACTGAGGTTTCACTTGGACTCAGTCTTTCCCCCCGAACGCAGGTGCGGATGTCCGACACATACGTCATACGTGCCCTGCGCCGGTACGTTCCTGACTTCGTCATCCTCCCTGGCTACGCTGCTGGGTTCTCTCTACACACTGTCGTACTGCCGGTTGCAGGCACGTTATACTCGGTGGGTTTGCCCAGGGAGATCCACTACCTACCGGCGATCTCCCATCCAACTTTTGGCAGCGCTGAGAGTTGCTTCAGTCGAGTTATCACCCGGCTGGAGTGGTATACTACACGCCATGCGCCATGCCGCTCAAGCCAGTCTTAATAGTATTCAACTAGAAAAAAAAACAAGCTCAACTAACCGAAAACTTATGGTGTAGCAGTTCGCGTCGTTCTCACTAGGCCGCACCAGGAAGGCTCCCTCAGTCTTGACCCTCTTCAAAATCTCGTCTGCCTGCATCTTGCCCGTGTGTTGATGATACCACTCCTCGGTTTCGTGCTTCTTTGGCTGCGGCACCGGTTCCTGCAGCGTTATAGAAAATTCCGACGTGACCAACGGACTGCTCCTGTAGTACGTTATCAAACTGTACAGACTATCGAAATACTTGGCGTCCGTCAGATAGTATTTCGTCTGTTGCTTGTCGGGTTTCGACCGAATCCTGCAGTGATTCACGTCTCCGTTCCTCCAGAACGAAAGGCAGTACTCGCCGACAAAAGTCACGCTGGCTCTGACTAGGAACGTACCGTCACCGAGGTACGAATAATCGCGCAGGAGTTTATCGGCCTCCTCCCTGCCGTTGGCCAACTTTCCGTGGAACCATTTCTCGCTGAAATGCAGTTCTTCGTTTGGCACGTCGGACTTGGACCTCTGGAACGACGTGGTGTTGTCGTCTTCGTCTTCGGACCGTTCCGATTCCTGGTCGAGCTTGTACGAATCGGTGTAGAAGAGCTTGTTCTGCGTCAGAACGAAAAAATGCGGGTTCCATTCTTTGTCGATGGGGTCCTCCAAGTACATGATGCCGTTGCGCACCGAATTGCGCAGGTCCATTTCGTTGCCCTCGTTGCGCAGCGAAACGACCGAGCTCTCGTCTTGGCCTTCGGGCAGCTTCTTGTGTTTCAAGATAATCTTGCGGCGCAGCTGGAAGGGAGAGGGGAGCTGTTTTTCGTTCTTCTCCACCGGATGCACCAGAAGCGTGTCGCCGAAAACTTCCTGCATGGCCGTGGCCATTTTTCGTTGCTGCGGTAGAGAGCAGTTGTCTTCTATCGACAAGATTACGGCGTACTCTGATGTGGCGAAGGCGTGTTCTTTGATTGTGCGTATCACATCCATGAATTTGATTTTCGTGGTGAAAGTGTGTCCGTGGTATATAAACGGCATACCATCGGGACCGTCCCAGCAGTCCAATTCTATGCAGCGGCAGCCCATCCGGAGACACCTCACGTATGCTTCCACTGAAGATTCACTTGATAATTGATCGCCTGTCAGATACCTGAAAAACGCCAATTAGTTGCGAGAAAAAATGGCGAATAAAGAATCTTACGTGTTGTGAGATGAAGCGATCCAGTAATGCGACAGGGGTCTGGACATGTCTTGGTAAACGTTATCCTTCACCGGATCCCACAGATCGTTTTGTTTTGAGAACAGAAAATCCAGGAATTCGGAGATAGTAAAATGAGGTTCCTGAACTTCCATTTGAGGGTCTTTCAGAAAATCACAGATAAATTTGGATACGGCTCTGTCGTCGTTGCCCAGCTCATCTTTTTGCTCATTGGTGAAGAAACTCTGCATTTCTTGGAGGCTCACCGTCTTCATGTTCGCCGAGTACATCGAGATTTTGTCGAAAACCTCGTGTGCGTCCTGTAAATTCAAAAAGCTCAATGACCATATGAAGAAAAAACTTGAAAAAACACATTTAAGGGGGTTCTGATGCCACTGAATAAGTTAATTTGTAGAATACACTTTTGATACTTTTGAAGTAGAAAATTCAAATTTGGCATGCGACTTCCTTGAAGGGAGATGTATGGGCAATGCTATTAGATTTTCCAAACAGAATTCCAAAATATTCCAAAGTTTTAAATTCCCCATATCTACTCTTTAAGGAAGTCCCATTTTGAAATCTCCTTTCTTTTGAATATAGGTACCAAAAGTGTATTTTACTAATCCACTTTTTCATTGTCATGTCCCCAAGTCACTCCGTGATGAGAATTCTGATAGGAGTAAGTATTTATATGAAATGAATGAGTTCATTTACTGGTGGTTTTTTCTTTTTCAATTTGGCAGAAAATACAGAAGGACCTTTGTGATCTCACTTCAAGTGTATGTAGTGTGGTAGGACGCCTTAAAATTATAAAAATAAAAGGGAATTGAATATTTAGGAATAAAATTAGCATTACGGGCGATATAGGAAAGGAAAGAAATAGTACAAGGAATGCGAAGATATCGATTTTTGCCGGCATCGATGTTTATAGGCCAGGGACTTGAGAAGAGAAGGAAGGGGACAAGAAAGGAATGGCCTAGGAGAAGAACTCGGGGGTGGAAAAAGGATTCGAGTCGTGGGGGTCGACCACAACGGATGTGTTTTGCTGGGCGAAAGATTATTACTCGACAAGAATAAGTTATAAGAGTGGGAAAAAGCCATTGTTAATAGTTGTAGTGCATCAGTGACGAGAAAAGGAAATATTGAGGCAAGTCTGATTTCCATTGTAATCAAATGCAAGTTGTTTGATAGGGTTGAAGTAATTGCTTGTTTTATAAAATGATAGTAGGTTTTGTTTTGAGATTTCGAACAGCCATGATAAGCGTCAAGCCGATTTCAATTCCCTGTAGTTGCTTTGAGCTTTTAAAAGCGGCCCCTTGTTTCAGCTACCTACCTTCAAGACGCCAGAAAAAGGGTGAAAACCTCAGTAACCCTTTAAGAGATTTAGCTTCTTACAGAGCATGATTTTGTAGACTCTATTAGCTTGAAACAAGCACTAGCAGTATTTATGCAAATCAAAATCTGGGCAAAATCTCGATCACGCGAAAGTTACCCCATAGAATAAAATATTTAACCCTTTCGGGCGACAAGGACTTTATGGACATTGAGGTTGAGTTCCAAAGAGAGCCCCTGAACTGTGCCAAGAAAATTCAGTGTCGTTTCTAAACACTACAAGACAGAAAAGAACATAACATAAATTTTTGCAGGCCAATTGATTAGAGGCTCATTGTAATAAGCTGTACACCTGACCAGGATGTGGATTTGAGTGGAGCTATGTAAGCCAGCTCGAAATAGAGTTGTCGGATAAGTCTGTGAGTTATAAACTACAGCCCCAGCCTGATATAAATAAAATGGAATGTCCACACTCAAGTTTTATGTAAATTATTTGATCAATAATTAAAATACTGGCTCTAAATTCGAAAGATCAAGACAAAACTCAGTGAACAACAATCTCTCTCTGAATACAATTAAATAGTAAAGATTCCTTTTTTCGTGAAAGTGGGCGAGAGGGAAGAAAGGATTGAAATTAAAACTGGACGAAGAAATAATAAATTAGGCAGGGAATTAAACTCAAGTGTGCTATAGGAAACGGGTTCGCCAATAGTTCGGCAAATTAGGAAGAATGAGAACGAAATTAACTTGCAAGGATTGAACAAATTCGTCGCAGGATTGCGCACGTAATTAGGATGTATTTTTCTTTCAGAAACCGAATGTAAACTGAATTAAACAATTCCGAACGCCAGCTAATGTCAGCACGTCAGGAAATTATATTATAATTAAGGTGAACTTAATTGAAGTGGCGATGATTGATTAATTTGTGATAAAGGTGAGGTGTAATTTAAATGACTTTGTTTATTTTTCAATATTTATACAATTCATCCCCTTTCAAAGAGCGTGAGGTTAGTACAGTTAGATTGTGGTATTAGCACGACGTGAATTTGAGGTAGGTGAAATTGATTTAAATAACTTAGGTAAAAGTAATAAAAATCTACGGCACAACAAAATATGACTTGGGGTCCCTAGACGTATTACAGCTCAATTAATTTAATGTAGGAAAGGGGGTAAATCACAGTAGCGACATCATTTTGGAAATTACAGGCGTGATTTGTAAGACAAAAAAGTGAAACATGGATTTTTCTCGCAATTTTAGAATTATTTTTTTGAGTAGCATTTTTATTAGAACCATCTTGAATTTCACCTGTATCGATATCATCTCAATCAAAAAAGCTATGTTATCTCTTGGATTTACGAGATACCCACCAATAATGGTGGAATTGAAAAATGGACCACCTTATGATTTCTGAAGAATGTCCAATTACACAGCTCAACAACAAAAAAAGTTTCTTGTTGCCCTGGCTATTTTTGCGGATTTTTATATTTTCGAGTCCACAGTTTTCGAACATATTCATGAAAGTACTGCATTGGCTCTGGTTTCTAGGACTTTGGCGTATTTTATATTTAAAATATTTGACAGTTGAAATCGGCTCTTTATAACACGAATTATTATCAAGTGGCTGGTATCTAGTTGAAATTCGCTTTCTGCGCATAGATTTCGCGCATAGATACATCAAGCCCCGCACCCTTCACTCCTTGACATTGGCCAAACAGTGTTGCCAAACTTGTTACTTTAGTAATAAAGGGTTGTCCAGTCAATATAACCACTTTTCGCGAGGCCCATACTCGCTTGTGGATTGAGATAGAGAGATGGATCGAAAAGCAAAAGAAAGCTCATTTCGTGCCATTCTTAGTCATACATTCAACTTTGGAAATATCATTGGTCAAGTGCGCATCGTCGAATCTAATGCAGCGTTGCTTTTTAGAGTGAAAATTCCTCTCCCAAACAGCCAGTAATATTCGCTGTAATTTCGACTCGAATATTGGTTTTGAGTTCTAGTGTGCGGAGTTTGTCAGCATAGGCTTGCGGTTTCAAGATACCTCAAAGATAGATATCTGGCAGCGTGAGATCGAGTGATCTCGTCGGCCAAGTAATGTCACCATTTCTCGATATTAACGTCCAAGAAATAAGTGAACACTTATTAGCACGTAAAATCGAACCTAACAAGTTTCCAAAACATTTTTGAGTCATTCGGAATGAATTAGGATGAAAATAGCCCAAAAAAGCGAAATTTATTACAGGTAAGCTGAAAAACGAGATATTTTTGAGGCTTTTAGATTGCATCGCAGTGTGCATTGGAAAAAATAGTTTTTCCGAAAATTATCATATGGTAAACAATGGCATATAATGAGCATTCTCTTGCTTTTTGATTCATCGCTCTACCTCAATTCATAAGCAAGTACTGGCCTCGCAAAAAGTGGACATACTGATTGGACTGGAGTGGAAAATGAACATTTAAAAAAAAACAGAGCCAATATCCCAAAGCCATTAATAGTTTCATGGAATATTGGCATAAAAGTATTTGAAACCACTCTTATATCAAGGGAAACAAAACCATTGTTGACCAGTGATATTAAAAAAAAAGATACAGTTGCTGTAGAGGGCGCTTCCAATATAAATGAGCACCCTGTATATAATTTTCGCATTAGTTAAATACACAGATTACGATGGCACCACTGTTGAGGTAGTGTAACAACCGGAAGTTGTAACAATCCTGGAGCTGGCCACTAATCTGATAACATGTATTAATAAGTTAGGGCTAATCACGAAAATGAATTTCTCATGGAGCATGGGCAACATCTGCAAAAAACTTTCAGGGTGAGACTTCCGCGATGTCAAGTTCCGCAGAAGACTTGGCAATTCTTTTTTAATATGTAGTAGCTCAATAAAAAAATCCCTTGAAATCAATGTTCATTCGAGCCAAATCAGCTCGCAATCAGCTCACAATGCACGAGATACCGGTGTGCTGCTATTTACTCAGCATTTAGCAGTGTTTGCGGATATTAAGAATGAAGAGTTCGAACAGTTCAGCTCAATTAGCGTGACATCGCTTTGGCATTTCAAGCAACACCATTGTTCAATTGCATCAGTAATTATTGTTTGTTTAATGAAACGTTTAGCGGTGTAAGTCAGTACCTATCAAATGGAATAGCCACAGTCATTGTGGATAATAATATTCATTTGCTACAATATCAATCCACCTTTCCCACGGGAGTTTCACGCATACCTGTGAACCCAGAACTAGCGGTCTGTAGTAGTCGTTTGTACTAGCGAGAGTATGCGCTCACAGGTATGCGCGCAAGTGATTTCTATCATAGGAAAGGTGGATTGCCATCGCATTACAGTGATGTGATAATAAACTAACGTTTTCATCCAGAATGATCTTTTGGTACAGGGATGAGAAATCGTCGAAGCCGATTTCGGTCCGCCTCCTGGTGTCCACTTCGTTGAACAGTTCTCTCAGCTTGTTGGTGGGAACTTTGTAATTGATCCTCGGCAAGAATCCTTTCAGGTCTTTGATTGTTATCGTTTCCGAAGGATTTTCCATGCTGTAAAACTCCCGACGCAGCCACACCTGGACTTGGAGCGGATAGGGCGCATTGATCGTGTCCTTGACGAGATACCGCAGCCCTTTGACCCACAGTTCGCACTCCTTCTCGGAAAGCGCTGCAAGACAACATTCTTATTAATAGCGGGACTCGTCTCGTAAATTTAGCTTGGAGAATCGATTATTCCCAGCACAACGAGAATCTGTATCCGTGTCTATTTTTAAAGTACCATTGTGGGAAAGGCAGCCAATTAATGCAAGTAGTTTTATCAGGATTTGTACTGCAAGTTCCGATTTGTCGGTGTTTTTCCTGCAAGGAGAGCCGGTAAATGCTTGGATTCGCAATTCAACTAAAATATGATCGATTGCGAAATAGTGCTGAATCGTTTCAGCAAAACTCACAAAAAATAAAGCAAAGTCAGTTCGAACTTTATTATTATGGTCAAATGAGCGTGGTCAATGTGATGTGCTCCTGTTCCGCTACAACGGTGATAATTCTAGGAAAATTTAACCTGATTATGATGTACAGTACGTCAAGGACAAAACCGATTTATATTAACTGGCGCGTCACAATGGTATTAGAAACTGAGTTTGATACAAAGTTGGGTTTTCTAGGAAACCTTGTTCGAATAAAAAATCCAAAAAAATATTGTAATCGAGTGATTGGGATTACAATGAGGTTTTGAATTAGTAATACTAATGGCTTCAAAACTGATATAATGACAAAAACTAACGGGGGCTCATTTTCTCTACGGCGGTTAGCCGAACTGAGCAACTAACTGGACCTTAATTCTTAATTGACTCAAAGACACAATAATAGTTTTATTCTCGCACACGTAAAGGGTGATTTAAAAATTACGCAGGAGTTCTTCAGTAAATATGATAACAATACGTTGTGGATAGGGAAGTCATCAGGAAGACAGGAAGTCAGAGGAAGAATGTAAAATAGTAGGTACCTACACATAATATTGTATACCAAGGTTAAGGAAGTATTATTATGGCTGAGGCCCCAGATTAAATCCCAAAGCGCAGCTGAGTTGAGATATCTAGTGAAGATGGGTTTTCTCTGACAGCCAAATCTCACTGAATATAAAAAGTGAACAAGATATCAATTTCTGCGGCGAAAAAGTTGAAAAAAGATAAAAAGCTGTGCTGTTGACGCATTTACGAAGTCTAGAACGGTTTAATGTTGAAAAAATCAAGGGTGGTTTCAAGGGTGGGACTTTCAGCCTCGCTTCCAGCCCTTTTATTTTTGTTATCTGGAAAGATTCAAGTCAAACTCGCAGTTGACTTTTCAAAACAAACTAAAAATAGGACTAAAAAGCAATCTTCTTGAACTGTTCAACGTGTTTTGAAATTTTACTTAGTATAATAGTTCTTGATATTATACTTATTTATTTGACTTGTGTAAGCTGCAATATTCAAGCAAAACATCAATAAATCATCTTCATCTTTATAGAGGGTGAGTCGTCAATCCCGAAAATCCAGTTTTTTTTTCTTCAAAAATGCATGCGAAACATTTTGTGGAAGGAAATAATTGTATATTTCGTTGCTATTATGATGTTCGTTAGTTGAAAAACCTCTGGAACCTTTGACATGTGTCTTTGAAAAAAACTAGATTTTCCGGATTTATGACTCACCCTATATCGATCGTGAATGAAATTTCGAAACACGTAAGCAGTTGAAAAAATTGTTCTTTCATATCTCTTTTCAAGTGTCTCCTGGAATCGTTTCAGATAACGAGATTAAAGCCACTTGAAGTCTCCATTAGGGAAAGTACCCATTTTTGAAAATAAAAGATCTAAATTTTGTCGACATTTTTCTGTCACTTTTTAAGCATATAACTAAACCACCCTGAAACGAGTTTCGAAAACCGGCTTGTATAGTGGTCCAGTAATTTATGATGGACTTTTTTTTTAATTCAATGATATACATGGTGATCCACCAAGATTCCACCCCCCGTTAGAATTTTTCCCGTTGGAATAAATTGGTGGGGAAAGAAATTTTTCCCAACCATTTTTCCCGTAGAATGCAAATTTGGACACCAGCATTTTTTGTTTCTTGCCTATAGGATGAAGGGTGTTTCAAAAAGACTCCCAATTTTTTTCGGCACCTTGTATCTAAATATTGAAAATGATGTGGCTTTTTCTTTTGAGTCTAGATATGTAATTTGATATCTGAATAAGATCATATACAGGGTGTTCACTTTTACACTTCTTACCCCAGATTTCTCCCCGCCAAATTTTTTTCAAGAAAAACGCCGAAACAGGTCGATTTTTATTGATGAGAAATTCGGCAATACGTGTCCTAGATGTCCCCCTCAAAATAAAAATCAACCTGTTCCGGCGTTTTTCTTGAAAAAAATTTGCCGGGGAGAAATCTGGGGTGGGAAGTGTGAAAATGAACACCTGTATATGATCTTATTCAAATATCAAATTATTATATATCTGGACTCAGGAGAAAAAGTCGCATTATTTCCAATATTTAGATACAAGGTGTCAAAAAAAATGTGTCAAAGTTATTTTTTGAAACAGCCTGTATACTACATATAAGATATAAAAAAAATTGGTGTCCAAATTTGAATTTTACAGGAAAAATTTCTTTCCTCACCAATTTATTCCAACGGGAAAAATTCTAACAGGGGGGGGGGGAAGGGAATCTCGGTGGATCACCCTGTACAAGAAATTGACCTTGGTTCAAAATTAGTGAAGTGTGAACTGGTTTCTTGTCTTGAAAAATGTAGTAGTGTGAGGTGGAAACCAATCGATTTTGGAGTATTTCAAATTCATCACTTCAAAAATATTTCAATTCCTTTTCACGGCATATTCCACATTTTATAAGAAAACCAACTGAAAATCGACTAATAATCAATGAACCAATGTCAACTTGTAGGTACATCGTTGGACTTGGAAAAAATGCCTATCAGAAATAGCTGAGAAAACTATCTAGGTTGCCACTTAAAAAAACTTACTACTTATTCCTTGGCGCCTTTTAGTATATTGGAAATAGAAAAAAATAGGTGCTTTGCTGGAATTAATTCAAACAAAAACGATTTTCTCACCAATGCAAGCTTACAGTCCCTTCTTCAACATATCAAAAGTCCTCAGTTGTGGGACTGCTACAAATCAGTATACAGGGTGATAGTTTATTATTTTTCCCTACTTTATTTTTTTCTTGAAAAACTGATGACCGAAAATAACGGTTTTAGGCTAGTTTGATGGGCCATAGTCTTCCAGTAAACATATAAAAAATATACCACCCAGCAACTGCTGCGTATCAAGTTACAGGGTGAAAACTATTTTTCATCTTCAATTTTTTTTCTTGGTGGAACTGATCTAAATTGAAGCCGGTTCCAGTTCTTTTGCAAGCTTATAATGTCATACTGAACATATGAAAAGGACACATCTCTGCATTTGCTGCTTTTCAATTTACAGGGTGGAAAGTCATTTTCACGTTTCAATTTTTTTCTTGATGAAATTGGCTCACACAACAATTGTGACAGATTTTTCGGGAAACTTGAAGTTTCTAGTCAAACATATTAAAATAATAAATTTCTACTACAGCTACGTTTTTATTCACAAATTTAAATGTTTGCTTGCGTTTCAAGATTTTTTGAATTTTTGATGCAATATACCCGAATATACCCAAACATTTAAATTTATAAAAAAAAACTTAGCTGTAGCAGAAATGTATTATTTTGACATGTCTGACTAGAAACTTCAGGTTTACAGAAAAATCAGTCGCAATTGTTGTGTGAGCCAATTTCACCGATAAAAAAATTGAAACGTGAAAATGACTTTTCACCCTGTAAATTCAAAAGCAGCAGTTCCAGAGATGTATCCTTTTCATATGTTCAGTATGACATTATAAGCTTGCAAAAGAACTGGAACCGGCTTCAAGCTAGATCGGTTCCACCAAGAAAATAAATTAAAGATGGAAAATAGTTTTCACCCTGTAACTTGATACACAGCAATGGCTGGGTGGTATATTTTTCATATGTTTATTGGAAGACTATGGCCTATCAAACTAGCCCAAAATCGTTCTTTTCAGTCATCAGATTTTCAAGAAAGGAAGGAAGTAAGGAAAAATAATAAACTTTCACCCTGTATACTAATTTGTAGCAGTCCCAGAGTTGAGGACTTTTGATATGTTGAAGAGGGAACTGAAAGCTAGCCATGGTAAAAAAATCGTTTTTGTTTGAATTAATTCCAGCAGATATTCTATTTCCAATATACTATTTACCTTATCATAAGAGATGAAAAAATCTACATTGGCTGCATTTAGTAATATTTGACGAACCATTTAGATTAGTCTTTGAATTATCAAAATCTGATGATAAATAATGGAGCCTTGGCCTGCAAGGCTTTAAATAAAACACCCTGTATGTTATTTGAAGACAGCCTTCCACTGTTTGAGTGTCTCTATTGATTTTCTTATGATCATTATAAGTATCAAGAATGAAATTGAAACATTCGACAAATAAACACAATATTTATTTATAAATACAGGGTGTTTCAAATTTGAGTCGCGTCCTCTCAGTAAATGATGGGGAACGTCAAAAGAAGTAGACTTTCTAGAAAAAATATATGTCAGAAACGAATAATAACGGAGATATAGACGTTCAAAGTTGAACTTTAAAAATCGATTTTTCATCATAACGTTGAAACTTTTCAACCGATTTTGTCAAAATTTGAACCGGAGATTACTGAAACAAGTCGGTATCCAACAATAATAACGCGTTTCATCAAAAATTTTCAGGGGCGTGAATAATGAGGGATGCCTTCGCTATTTCACCCCTATTTTTCACCCCTTCAAGTAATTTTGTAGATTGATCATACTTTTAAATTCTGTGTTCAATTTGGAAGAAAAAGTTACTCTTGCAAAATTTTGATTGAATGTATTGTTTTCAAGATATTTGGGTTTGAAACTGCGAAAAACACATCAAAATATCCACTTTCAAGAGCCCAAAAAATGTTTTTCCCTAGTTTTTTCCTGAAAACTTCTCGTTTCTCAGAAAAACTCATGTAGTATGGGAGCATAGGTCGTGCCGTGTGCAGCTTCGTGAAGATATATAGAGTTATGTCTTAACCGATTCCTGGGGTATCAAGGACTATGAAAAATGATGGTGGAATATTGGTATTCACTGCAGGCAAATAGGGTGGAGGCGCCAAGATGGGCTTCATCTGGTAATAAAAAACTGGCTGTAGCTCGTTTGTTTTTCAACGGATTTCAACATCTGACACGTCATTTTGTGAACAAAAGAATTCTCTTCTTACTTCATACCTAAATTTACAAACGTCATTCCGTGAAACTGTCAAAATTGTCTTTATAAGATATCCTAAATTCCGCCATTTTTTGAAGGTTATCCGATATTTTTGAAACCTTGCAGTATCATGAATCTTGAGGTGCTTTTTCCGAATTTCTACTTTTCCACTTCGTATCTTTGCCGTTTTGGCCGCTATATTGAAAAGATGGCGCCCAAAAAACAGTTTTTTGTCAATATCTTGAATTCAACTGAATCAAGATTAAAACGTGTATATGCGGGGGAAAGTCCATTCAAATCTCTACAATTTGACATATCAGTCATTCATGTGCGATTTATGGTTCTTGAGTTAGAGCTTTCAGTACTTCCGGAAGCATCAACTTTTGGCATTCAATCAGCATGTTAAATTGATACCACCGTCATGTAGTAAGTAAATTAACCATAAATAGCTTTTGGCCATTAACCATAGATGATGAAAAATTTAGAAAATCGATCATGATGATGTTATTTGTGTAATTACAGGGTGAACTGTGAAAGTAAATTGACTTTAGAAAGAAATAAAGGTAATATAGCATTTGGAGGATATCAGATACATTCGAAACTCATTATTATGATAAAATTTGGGGTCATTATTTAGAATATCTACTTTTCCACTTCGTGTCTCTGCTGTTCTGGCCATAATTTTGAAAAGATGGCGACCAAAAAACATATTTTCAGAAAATTCTCGGAATTAAAAGTATCAAAAGTGGAGGTCTATTAAATTCCCTGAAATTTGACATCTGAATCACTCATGTGCGACTTACGGTTCTCAAGTTATACCCTTTCAAAGTCAATTTTACCTTAGAGTTCACTCTGTAGTTACATAACAACCGTTACCATGATTGATTTTCTGGATATTAGTGGTCTGTGGTTGACAACTTATCATTATTTATGGTCAATTTGACTGCCACGTGGAGCTAAGATCAACTTGATATGCTGATTGGATGACAAAAGTTGATGCTTCAGGGAGTTCTAGAAGCCATAACCCAAGAACCGGAAGTAGCACGTACACGAGTAAGGTGTCAAATTGTAGAGAATTGAATAAGCTTCCATTCGCATACAAACGCTTCCACCTCACATAGACTTAAATGAAGATAGTGACAAAAAACTGTTTTTTGGGCGCCATCTTTTCAATATGGCGGCCAAGAAGGTAAATATACAAAATGAAAAAGTGGAAATTCGGAAAGGGCACCTCAAGATCTATAATACTGCCAAGTTTCGAAAATATCAGACAACCTTCAAAAAAGGCCGCAATTTAGCATATCTTATGAAGACAATTTTCCAATTTTGACAGTTTCTCGAAATGACGTTTGTAAATTCAGGTATGAAAAAAGAAGAGAATTTTTTTGTCTACAAAATGAAGTTTCAGATGTTGAAATCCGTTGAAAAACAAACGAGCTACAGTTTGTTTATTATTACCAGATGAAGCCCATTTTGGCGCCTCCACCATATTTGCCTGCAGCAGATGTCAATATTCCACCATAATTTTTCAGGGTCCTTGATCGCCCAGGAGTCGATTAGGACATATCTCTATACAGGGTGGTCCAGGTTTTAGTCGACAAACTTTGCAGGCTGATAGAGGATATAAAAAGAAGTCGACTCACCTCAAAAAGTACCTATCTAAAATGTACATTAAAAAAGTTACAGGCCTTCAAAGTTGCAGAAAAAAATGGTTTTTTTCTTGATAACTTTTGAACAGCTTGACCGATTTCGCTCAAATTTTGTACATATGATTAACAAACACGTCCCCAGTGATTTCTTGAATTTTTTTTGTCAGAATGACGCAGTGCCGTAGATATGGGGGGGTACTAACCCTCTTACCCCTCTACTTTCTACGTCACTGGATATTTTGGGAAACCGTTGAAAATATTGAATTTGGCGTTCAATTCTGAAGAGAAAATTGGCATGTCATTGCTACATTTGGAGCAGCGGTTTCGGAGATATTTGTGTTCAAAGGTTCAAAAACACCGAATTACGCAAATGTTTCAAAATTCGAGCAAGCTTTGATCCATTAACTTTCAACTTTTTTTTCAACTTGAAGTTCATTGATCCATAATTTAGCTCATGAGAAATTGAAAATTGGTTGTGAAAATTCATAATTTCAGTACAATTGAATATTGTATACCTATTCACTTACTGATAGTTGGGGACTTTAGTAAGAACAAGAACCAAGGGCCCTTTGTTTCTCATTGGTCACGTTACTGAAATTATGAATTTTCACAACCAATTTTCAATTTCTCATGAGCTAAATTATAGATCAATAAACTCATTATTGAAAAAAAAGTTGAAAACTAATGGATCAAAGCTTGCTCGAATTTTGAAACATTTGCGTCATTCGGTGTTTTTGAACCTTTAAACACAAATATCTCCGAAACCGCTGCTCCAAATGTAGCAATGATACGCCAATTTTCGCTTCAGAATTGAACGCCGAATTCAATACTTTCAACGGTTTTCCAAAATATCCAGTGGCGTAGCAAGTAGGGGGGTAAGAGAGTTAGTACCCCCCCATATCTACGGCACTGCGTCAATCTGACAGAATTTCTTTCAAGAAATCATTGGGGACGTGTTTGTTAATCATATGTGCGAAATTTGAGTAAAATCGGTCAAGCTGTTCAAAAGTTATCAAGAAAAAACAATTTTTTTCTGCAACTTTGAAGGCCTGTAACTTTTTTAATATGTATTTTAGATATGTACTTTTTGAGGTGAGTCAACTTCTTTTTATATCCTGTATCAGCCTGCAAAGTTTGTCGACTAAAACCTGGACCAGCCTGTATATCTTCACGAAGTTGCACACGGCCAAGCCTTTTTTGACCCTATGCCCCCAGACTACATGGTTGATCAACTTGAAAACCTAGAAAACCTATTCCAATTAAGGAATCATTAGTTATCTTAGATTTTAATTTTTTGGTTTTTGAAAGTGCGATGATGGTGTTTTCGAGATGTTTTTTAGAAGTTTCAACCTCAAATATCTCGAGAACGAAGCCTCTTATCCAATTTTTGCAAGAGGAACTTTTTCTTCCAAATTGAACATAAAATTCAAAAAAATTAACAATTTACAAAATTACTTTAGAGGGTGAAAACTAGGGGCAAAAAAGCGGGGGCACCCCCCCATTATCCAAGCCACTGGAAATTTTTGATGGAACGCGTTATTGGTGTTCGATACCGACTTATTTCAGTAAGCAATGATTCAAATTTGAACAAAATCGGTTGAGAAATTCCAAAGCTATGACGAAAAAACTATTTTTAAAGTTCAACTTTGAACGCCTATATCTCCGTTATTACTCGTTTCTGACACATATTTTTTTGAGGAAGTCTACTTCTTTTGAAGTTTCCCATCACTTTTTGAAAGGACGCGACTCAAATTTGAAACACCCTGTATATCTATTTATTATTTGTTATTTGCATTTATACAGGTGTCCCAGAAATGAGTACACATGTCACATATTCCTGACAACAAAATATGTCGATTTAATCAAACTTACCTTTATACCAAAATGCTTCCTAAGAGAGATACAGGCCTCCAAAGTTGATTTTTGGATGTAGTTTTTATGGAATATCTCCGAAACCGTTCGTGATAGAAAGACAGAGTTTGTAAGAAAAAAATCACTCCTACTTTTCGACTTATTTTCTTGAGAGGAATCACCTCCCGAAGTATTATGCAGGGTCACCGAAACACCCTGTATACAGACTGGCCCAACGAAAACGGAACAGATAGATCCTTGGGCACTTGATCTCATTTGTTTTTATACTGTAATATTATTACTATAGGGACATAAGTCCCGTCATGGGTTCGGCAACTTCGAGCCAGCCTCCTGGAAGGGGCTGTAACCCAATAAAATTCACTGAAATTAGCATTATCTTGAGAAATTTGAATCGAATTGAAGAAAAATAATAACACTGCTCTAAAGACAATTGAACCAGCTTCAAAATGATGTACCACTCAAATCCAATTGTCATTTAAAATTTTCGAAGAGGTTGGCACCCTGACTACGGGGGTGAAACTTCACGGCTCAATTAACGGCAGTTGAACGTCCCCCTTGAAAACAAAATTGACCCATCCGGGGTTATTTCGAAAAAATGAGTGCAAATGTCCGAAAATCTGTCTGTTTCGTTTTCGTTGGGCCAACCTGTATAACGATGAGTTCTACGCTTCATTAGAATCAGATCAATTCTGAGACTAATTTTGAGTTCGAAAACTATTGATAGTAACCTGAGGGAATAAAAACGTCTGTCTGATAGGGCAATGAGTAGGGCTTAGATTGATTAGATTCCTCTAAAATAGTTGAACACTGAATAAATAATGCACTCTAAGCCCTACGTTTTAATTTCCACATGCTACTTAAGCTCGTGCTTGAGGTCAATAGTATTTGCCTTGAAGGAAACTATGCTATTCAACTCGTTTCTAAGTTACTTACTTTTTTTTAGTTTATTTATTCTTTCAATTGTGGAATCCTTCCTATTCCTATATCAATTCAACCCTTGCTTCAACCTTAATTTTCAAGAAGATAACTTGATAGGCTCCATCTAAGGTTTTTCTTTAAGGTAATTCTACGGGACGTTTTGAGTAGAAGAAAAGTCGTTTTTTTTTTTTTTTTTTTTTTTTTTTTTTTTGGAAACTGTATAGATACATAGTGGTATAGCTACTCGGTATGAATATGAAGACCACTTCATCTGAATGGGACCTGAATTTTTTCCAATCATCCAAATGTCTCAATCAGGGTCTGGCGTCCTTTTTATTGTTTTACTGTAGCTATTGAAAATCATCACAAGACAGCATGACAGCAGCAGGTAGGTACCCAAGCGAGTACCCAAGTATGAACTTAAGCAACACAAAAATAATTATTGTGGAAACAGTAGCTTTTAGCAATTTTTCTTAGATCTTCCATTTATTACACCAAAACAATTTATCACAAAACGATGCTTGTAGAAAAACTCACCTGCAATACTGAGGACCCTCAGCTTGAATTCTGACCCGTAATAGACAATGAAACACTTCATGTTGTCGAATTTCTTGGCGTCTTCAGGCCACTTATCGAAATCCTTCGAGTTCTTTCCCAGCCTGATCTCCTTGATCTTCCGCAAGTCCACGGCCCCATCGTGCACCGGCTTGGCGCTGCTGGCCGGCCTCGTCCACACGATCTGCCTCGTCTCCCGCCTGATGGCCAGCGTCTTGTGTTCGGCCCTCTTCCTCAGCGAGAACTTGGTCACCAGGGTGCCCCGTTCGAGCTGGCTGATGATCTGCTCCATCTCCGGGATGTAGCCCGCGGAGCCCGAGGACGCCGAGCCGGAGAAGCTCCCGTTGAACATGCCGAACATGGTGCTGATCCGCTCGTGCTCCAGGCTGTCGCGCCCCCTTCGAAAAACCATAACAGTGTCAGTCAAGGCGCCCAGAACTCTTGGAAAACCGCATCGTCGCGGACCTCGCGCTACATATCTGCGTGCGAGTTATAAATAACTAGCGCTGGAGTGAGCGCTGGATGGATGGATATTTGAAATTTGGCGTGTTACAATATTGTGAGTGCGTTTGCATGTGTGTGTGTGGATGTGTGTGTGTGATAAGATAATGGGCGCTTATCTGCGAGCCCTGATTGGCGGCAATTCAAATGGCAATCTCCGGCAGCGGCACCGAATTGTAAAGCAGGGGGCAACAATGCGTTCAGTTTGGTACGGTACCTTTAGCTGGCCGCTGCTGGTGCTTTGCTCTCCACTGTGGCGAGCGGAAGTGCGGTCGGTGCTTATTATTCGCAGCCGGTCATGGTCGGAAGCGCTGGAAACTGAGCGTATTGGCGGTCAGCACATCGCGGAAGAACGGGTTTCGAAGCGATAAACGGTATTATCGCCGAATTTCCGAAATTTGGGACACGATAACCTGCTTTGACACGCATTGACAATTGACACTGACAGCGCCAGCTGACATGCGGCGATGACGTTGACAGTTGGCAGATTGTGGCTGAGCTCACGGCATTTGGGCGCAACGCGCAATGTTCAAATCAAAAGAAAAATGCTGATCAATTTTATTATGATTATCAAACACTGAAACACCCGCCCGAACGGGTATCTCATCCTCCTTCGCTCGAATAGCTTTTTGTTACTGATCACTAGAATCGGACGAAATTTGAGTACAAGAACGGTACAATAAGGAATTGAAATTTCACCACCCCAAATGAATTTTGCTTTTTCAGCCGGTTTCTAAGCCCTATTTTAATTTCTGCACCTACTTTATTAGGCATACGTTGTGTAGAAATGCGAAAGGCCGAAAGTCCGAAAGCGAAAATAGCATTTTTACAGGAAGCTTCGCATAATGGCGGCATAGGCAAATCCGAGAGTGAATCTGTAAAAGGCGCATCCGGGTATGACTGGCGGTATATTTTGGATGCTTACAAAGATTTCAAGGCATTTGTCCCGAATAAAAATGATGCATTACGTTCAAAACAGATTTTTTATGCCGGATACGTACATAATAATTTTGAAATTTTAATTTTCGTGCCAGATCCCTCGGCTCAACCTAGTTCTAACACGAAATTCCCCTAGGCATTGCGGTTTGATAACGCGAAATTCCCCAGAATGACGCAAGCGGCAAGTGCACAAATCCACAAGTCCCTAGCAGACAGGTTTCCATCGCTTGCCGAGCTGAGTTGTGTGTCATCTCTGCGTGAGATATAATCCTCGCTCCAGAAATAAGTCCGGTAAAGCTGCAGTGATTTTGTCAGTGCAATCCTGAAACATAGGGTGAACATTTCAGAAGTCGGCGTCTGCCGCGAACCACGGGCCCCGGCGCAATTGGATGTGTTTACGTGGCCTTGGCGATCCTCGATCAAATTGACACACACACCCATAACTAGCTAATCAGCCTCCCAAAAGGCCATCAAAAACCGTTTTCCAGGACTCTCGGCAAGATGCAAGCGATAAAGTGTGTCGTAGTGGGTGACGGGTGAGTGTTGTCCTTCCGTTTCCCGGAAACCCTGGCCAAATTCCCAGTATTTTTTTGGCAATCAGCTGAGCTGAGCGTGGCCTCCTGTGATTCACATGTGTATTTAATAGGCGGCATCCCAGCATTCCCAGCAGCTCTTGGATTAGCACCTGTGGCTCTGGGCTTGTCGCCCTATCAGACAAGAACGTAAGAATCCGAAGAACAATTTTACGCAGTGAACACACAAAAGTGAATCACAGCTTCCTTCGTTGAGGTCTCCCAGATTAGATTAGAAAACCACGATTGGGTTTTTCGTGTTTGAAACTTCGAAATGTTGTAATTTTCCAGTGCCGTGGGTAAGACATGCCTGCTGATCAGTTACACGACAAACGCCTTTCCTGGGGAATACATCCCGACTGTTTTCGACAATTACTCGGCAAATGTTATGGTCGATGGCAAGCCCATAAACCTGGGATTGTGGGACACAGCCGGACAGGAAGATTACGACAGGCTCAGACCGCTCTCTTACCCACAGACCGACGTGTTTCTCATCTGCTTTTCGCTCGTGAATCCCGCATCGTTCGAGAACGTCAGAGCAAAGGTTTGTGTCACACCCCACACAGGGTGATCCAGGTTTCAGTTCTGGTTTTATTGGTGAAACTTTTGGGGAAAATAGATCTAGTCGTTCTGAATCGGAATGTCTGATATCGCGGGCGGCGGGGAAATTTGACATTTGTGTTAGAATTATAAATACTAGTTTTTTGGAGTCTGTGCAAGTTTTATATGGTGGATTATCATAAAACGTGCACAAATTGCTAATAAGCTTCCATACTGGAATACTGGATTCAGTTTGACTCAAAACACATTATTTCTAATAGCTGTATTACACTGCACAATTTCTTGAACAATCTGCCAAAATAGTGTCAAAAAAAATGAACTTGATTGTTGATTTGACAGATTGTTCAAGAAATTGTACAAGAAATTGTGTAGTGGGTGTAATACAGCTATAACACAACGGTCAAATTTCACAGCCATCCCCTCAATGTCAAACATTCTGAATTAACAACATGATACACAACAATAGGTGTTCTGTCTGAACTCGCTGTGAAAAAATTATTCAGGGAAATGCTTCAAAAGTGCCAAAAAAATATTGAAAAAATTTAGGACTTATTTTTTGAAAGTCTGAAAGTTAAAGGGTGGTACTTCAAGTCCCTTTATTTTCGTTATCCATGACAATTTTTGTAAACTCTTTTTAAAACAAACTAAACTACTTTTTTTGGACTGTTCAATATGTTTTGAAATTTTTCATTCACTATTCAGAGAGTGAACCATGAATTTTGCAAATCCGTACTCTCAAAACACCTGCATGAAGTTCGAGAAGTACCTACTTTATGATGTAGAGCGACAAATAATACGATTCGTTCCTGTAGAAAACTTTCTGCACACATTTTTGGAGAAAATTAGACTTTGAAAATGTATGACTCACCCTAAATGATAAGCAAAAACTCAAAATACATCAACGATTCAAAAACATTTCTCTTGAGTATGTTTACGAGAATCGTTGTAGATGACAGAAGATAAAGGGATTTGAATTTCGGCTTTTTGAACCCTCTTCATATTTGCAAGAGGTGAAAAACCCACATTTTTTCACTATTTTTCTCGCCCGCTTGAAGGCGAGTTTAGAAAGCTCTATATTTATTATACTGTTTCTCAAATGTCACAAGTTGGCATAGGACATTTTTCCATGACTTTTTTATAACTTTTTTTTTTTTTTTCGAAAAAAGTATCAAACTAAAAATTGTCATGCTTGGTCTTTGTTAGATTCGAAGGAAGATTTGGATATTTTTGCTTTTTATAAACCGTGGTAGCTTTTGTACCTCTACTCATGCATTTTTCTGTTAGTCATGGATTCACTGACGTGGAAACACATCATGTTTGTTTGACATGTGTCATTCTACTGAATGTAGTTATTCTCAGTTTTCATTATTTTGATTATTGTTTATTCTATTGGTTTTATACTGTTTTTAGCTTACTCTGGCCTTGCGTTAAACCTTTGTCTACGATATTTCCATTTAACTTAACTGAAAGTTTCTACTGACTTGGCTGCCTGTAAGAAAGAAAAAAGCAAATCAATGAAGTTGTGTCAGACTGGTGTTTTTCTTGCAAATCAGTCAAAGCAGTCAAATCCGTTGAAATTTTCGAAACATTGAATAAAAATGTAGGGTTTTTTGCTCAAATGGAATGAAAGTGTTGTAGAAAAAGTTCAATGCAGGGTCATGAAATGTTCAAAATCATGAAAATTCTAATGGCAAATGACTCCTCCCTTAAATGGTCAATTTTGACACCCTGTATATTTCTTGTGAAAGGCATGTAACTTGTACTTTGTGGAATCAGGACGACTAGATAAATCTTGAAAATGGAACCTGAAGCCCAATGAATAATAGCAATTTTGCCTCGCATCTCCACTCTTTTGCTTTACACTGATTTTGTTTTTCAGTGGTATCCTGAAGTGAGACATCACTGTCCAAACACGCCAATTATTCTGGTCGGAACGAAGCTGGATTTGCGTGATGACAGGATTACCATCGAGAAATTGAAAGACAAGAAACTGGCCCCGATCACCTACCCACAGGTAAAGTTTACCCCTTTTTCTTATTGGTGTGATGGGCGATCATGAAATTGGAAACGTACTTCTGTACTTTGTAGTTGGCTTTGGAAAGAACATAAATTAAATAAAATCATCAAATGAAGCCTTGATTGGGTGAAATAGCAAATATTTTATCTTGAAAGTCAACTGCAATGGAAACTCTGTTTGTTGCGTGATAGGCCTACCTGCTTATTGTAAAATTTTAATTTTTGCATGGCTGGGGAAAGATTTGGTGTTTTTATTTTTTATTTGTCCCAATAAGTCAGGAGAACGTAATTTGACCTTGGCCTTTGACTCACAGCTGGGGTGAAATCACTCAAGTCTACCAGCCATCCTAGCCTCGTCTGTTGCAAATTAAAAGTGGATGGATAATAATTTAAAACCTAAAACAAACATTTAAAATCCACCTGCTTCTACTGTTAAAGACAATTATTTAAAAACAGATTATCATTTGTTGACAATGGAATGAAGAATCACAAGAAATTAGTCATTTGTGTTTGGCATGGTGCATTAGCATTATCATGACTAACTCTCTGGTGATAAATGGAAATTCAGATCCAGTTATAATTAGATTACTTAGTAGTTAAAAGTCTTTGACCTTAGTTTCTTTACTTTTAATGAACTCAATGTATATTTGATATTTTGGCATTATAAAACTTTATTTTTTGTTGAACCCCTTTTTTAATTAGGGAGTAAGTAATTAGGGATTGATATAATTGTGCGTGTTTAGTCACCAGTTTTGGAACTGAGCAACAGAGTGAAATTTTCTTTTTTTGGCAAATTCCAGTTGATTGATGAAAGTAAAGCCCTCAAATGTGTAGAAAATGTATATTTCCTGTCAGGGTGAGCTTAGTTAGCTTATGCGCTTCAGTATATCGCGAAATGGCAAAAAACGAATCCGGGTCAGTAAGGAATTGATTGAAAAGTGCCAAGACAATGCTGAAAAAAATAAGTTTTTAGTTTTTTGATATCATGTACATTGTACATACAAATGAGGGGTGAAGGGGTGGGCTTTTACACCTTTATTGTTGTTGTCTGGAACAATGGGCCTATACAGTGAATTTTTTTTTGCTTGAGCAGAAAGTTCAATGAAAATAAAAATGTACGAACTTTGAGAATTTCGCTCCCATTTTTAAACGCATTCCTTATGGTGGCCCTACATTGAGCATCAAATGCTGCAGCTTATTTAGCTGCCGAGCTCTCATTGGTTACATGTTGGTCATGGACAGCAATGACAGGCGTCAGATCCAATCAGAACTCTGCAGCTAAAAAAGCTGCAGCATCTGATGCTCAATGTAAGGCCACCATAACAGGGGCCTAGAGATTTTCTTCAAATTGCGAATTTTGTGTGGAAGTGGCAAAAACCTCCAGATTAAAATTAATTGAAATGATTTATACGATTGTACAAATAGTTGTTGATGTAACAAAGTAATGAACTTGAGTTTGAATGAACTCCTTCATGGGTAGTCGTTGGAATTCCTGACCCATACTGCACTACACTGGCATTAGTGTACACTACTGATCCAACCCGCTGTCACAATCCCAGTGTATCCGTCCGACCGGCGCGGTGGGAAGTTGCATCATTGGTTGGGACCGGTGACGTCACAAATGGGGCTCGATCTTGGCGTTTGAACTTGCCTCTTACTGATTTTAGCACTTTTCATTATTTTTTTTACAAATTTTGTAGGGCAGAGCAAAAGAATATTTTTAGACGAATATTCACTGTTTGGCTTGTATATTCAAGTGACACAATGAAATAGCAAATTTAAAGTACATTGTACAAGCCCATTGCAGTAAATTCTCCAAAACAGACAAACTAGGTTCGCTATTTCAGCCGCCAGAGGGCGTGAAGATTTTTGAAATCGCGAATTACAAACGGAGAACAGGAGTAATCGAGGGAATAATTATTGTTACTAGGGAGAGCATTTACTTAGAGGTGAGAAGAAGTGAAGCCGTGGGACTTAAGAGAAGAGGAATTTTTGGGACAGGGTCGGTTATTTAGTAACTTGATTTTTGTTTTTCGATTATTTGAAGATGGATTGCCAACTATAATAAAATAACTATACAGGGTGTTTCCAAAATGGTGTTACAAACTTCTAGGGGAGATTCCCCATCAAAAATGGACAAGGAAAATATATACCTTTGATGTCCTAAAATGCTCAGTTGAAAAGTTACAGGGTGTTCAAGTTGACTTTTTAAAACTGATTTTTTGACATAAGTTTTGAACCGTTTAACCGATTTTGTTCAAATTCTCACCAAAGTTAACTGAAATAAGTCTCTATCGAATAATAGTAACGTGTTGGAGAAAAAAGTTCAGGGGCGTAGATAATGGGGGCTGTCCTCATATTTCCCCCCTATTTTTTACACCCCTAGCTATTTTCCCAAATTGTTCTTATTTTTTTATTCTACGTCCAATTTAGAGAAAAAAGTTACTCTTGCAAAATTTTGGTTAGAGGCTTCGTTTTTGAGATATCTGAGTTTGAAACTTTGGAAAACATCTCAAAATTGCCACTTTCCAGGCCAAAAAATTAGAATAAAAAAAAACTCATGATTTTTCAGCAGAAATAGGTTCTCTTCAATTTTCTAAGTTGATAAACCACTATTTCCTCTGAGAAACGAGAGCTTTTCAGGGAAAAAAAATTGGGCTCATTGAAAGTGGCGATTTCGAGATGTTTTCCAAAGTTTCAAACTCAGATATCTCAAAAACGAATGCTCTAATCAAAATTTTGCAAGAGCAACTTTTTTCTCTAAATTGAACGTTGAATAAAAAAATAAGAACAATTTGGGAAAATAGCTAGGGGTGTAAAAAATAGGGGGGGAAATATGAGGACAGCCCCCATTATCTACGCCCCTGAACTTTTTTCTCCAACACGTTACTATTATTCGATAGAGACTTATTTCAGTTAACTTTGGTGAGAACTTGAACAAAATCGGTTAAACGGTTCAAAACTTATGTCAAAAAATCAGTTTTAAAAAGTCAACTTGAACACCCTGTAACTTTTCAACTGAGCATTTTAGGACATCAAAGGTATATATTTTCCTTGTCCATTTTTGATGGGGAATCTCCCCTAGAAGTTTGTAACACCATTTTGGAAACACCCTGTATACAGGGTGCTTCGGTGACCTTGCATAATACTCAGAGAGGTGATTCCTCTCAAGAAAATAAGTCGAAAAGTGAGAGTAACATTTTTTCCTGAAATGCTTTCTAAGGGAGTTACAGCCCTTTGAAAGTACGAAGTTGAACAATTTTTTTTATCATTTGCTGAAGAACCGTCAAAGGTAGGAACTTCAAATTTAGTATAGAGAAGTTTCTCAACTGTGCAAATGTACATGCAAAGTTCTAAACAAATCTAACCAGTGGCAGCGGAATTAGAGGGAATTGGGAGTATGTTGAAAATTATCCATGACACGTCCGTGTTTTTTTACTTTTACTTCAGAACGATACATCCTATGGAAAAAATGCAAGAGGAATAAAAGTTTTGGGTTGAACGAATCTATCGAAAACATCATACTTAAAGCTCTTACCTTTGACAGTTCTTGAGCAAATAATTAAAAACTTTGTTGCATTTCCTACCTTTGAAGAGCTGTAACTCCCTTAGGGAGCACTTGAGGAAAAAATTTTACTCCTACTTTTCGACTTATTTTTTTGAGAGGAATTATCTCCCGAAGTATTATGCAAGGTCACTGAAACACCCTGTATTTTCACTTACCTGTGCTAATTTAATTAATGCAATACTTCCACAACGAAGGCCTTTTAGTGAAGTGAACCGTGAAGTGAAGTTTGTTAAACCGGTGCAGTGATTATCCCTGATGCGAATACACACGAATGGAACACGAGCACGGCTCGATTCCTGCCCAAACTGCTGACTCATGTCTTCTTCGCCCCAGACTTTTCTGGTGGCGATCCACAGCAACTGGAGGGTCGGTCGGAAGAAACAATCGGAAAGTAAAATTACGTCTCTTGCAGTACTTGAGCTGAGAACGTTGAAGAACGTTCACATTTTGCATTTTGGTGACGCTGACGCAGTTTGTCAAAAACTGGATAATTGGTAAGATATGCGAGGTGATCCAATTTTTCAACGTTTTCGGCTCCAGTTGATGCGGATCGCTACCAGAGAGCCTGCAAGAAATTATGCGGGGACGGCAGTTCGGGCAGGTGTGTCGGACCGTGCTCGTGTCCCATTCGTCTGTATTTGCATCCAGGGATGAGGTTTAACGAACTTAAAGAGACTATGATGTGCTAGTACTACATTCCACCACTTTGATTTTGAACCAGATTCGTGATTGTCCGTTTTGATTTCAGGGATTGGCCATGGCGAAAGAAATCAGCGCTGTGAAATATCTGGAATGTTCTGCGCTCACGCAAAAAGGACTGAAAACCGTATTTGACGAAGCGATCAGAGCCGTACTTTGCCCTGTGATGCAGGTGAAACCGAAGCGCAAATGTGTGTTGTTGTAAAAAAAAGGTGCTTCTTTTATTATCCTTGAATGTCTATGCTTAGACAAGTTATTATTGCCAGAGTCTTTTTAAATGTTATTACTTCCGATTTTTTCGACACACACACACACACACACACACACACACACACACACACACACACACACACACACACACACGTCATCGCTTCATTTTATTCTATTTTCTTTTTTTTTATGTTGAGTTATTCATCTTTTATCAGTATCAACTTTTTTCTATTAGTTAAGTTTTAAAAACACAACCCCTTGAACAACTTTATTCTCATATAAAAGTAAAAATGTGTATTTTGGAAAATCCCTTAAAGTGATTTCTTACAAAATTTAAACCTAAATGTGTATATTATTGTGGATAAATGTGATTAATAACAAACAAACAAAAAGTAATTGCTGTTTTTCAGTTTTCTAAATGGTTATAGTTATTATATGATGATGGAAAGATGTTGTTCTTTAACAAAATGATTTTGCATTTAATATTATTAGGGACGATTTTTAGCAATTTTCGAGTTTTTATTTTCAACTGCAGAAAATCATCAAGGTTAGTGTAAGTAATTTTTTTAAATATTCTCAGTTAATAATTAATTAATTGATTGCAATTAATTTGTTACTGATGTGAGAAATTTGATCTCCGTGCACTGATTAAATTGCCAATGATAGCTCTTGATGATAACGACCAGTTTTGTCTTCAAGTATTACGATAATTAGAGTGAATTTTAAATATTTGGTAGTTTAATTTTACACAAAAACCGATTATTGGGATCGATTGCGATTGTTATTGATGAATTGTTTGTTGTACAGTTTTTAACCTAGAGAGAGTACTGCCGGTGATTCCTCGAAGAGAGTTATTATTAGGAAAGTACTAAGAAAAAAAAATAGGGAGATGTTTTTGGAAGTGGAAGGCTTGATATATTGTAAATAATATTGCTTGAGGAGGACCCCCTATGTTAATTGTTTAGCATTTTAAATTTTATTAAAGTTCTAATTGTATCTATAACCGAAAATATGTTCTATATATTTTTGTAATTTCTTGCATTTTTTATTGTCTAAGCGTAACAGTAAGTGTTCCCCATGCAGAATGGTCAAAGAAGAACAAACAAAAGAGACATTTTGCATGCTTATGTTGGATCGCCAGTACGTTTACTAATTAAATGGATAAGTGTGTGATCATGTCATAATAGGACTGTGTGTATCTTGTAAATACTAAATATTATAGAAATTACAATAAGATTTATAGAATAAAGATATAATACAATATGAATTGAGTATTTAAATTCAATAAATCGTAGGCTCGTTCGTGGGTATATTTCTTAGCACAGTAGCTGAACAAGTAGATACATTTCAAAAGTACAAGTACCACTTGAGTTAACAAAGATTGAAAGCACTCACTGCATATGGGTTTATGCCTTCTTTTCAGTTTTTTTTTTGTTCTTATGTAACATAAAACATAAGATAAAGTTGTTTTCTTTCCAATTAGAATAGTGATACCATTGTTACTTCCAGAATAATAATTATTTTGTGCTCATATCCACATCTACATAACAGTGACAAAGCAAGGCATAAGCGTATCATCTGTTCCCATATAATTAATATATTATGTTCACATCTAATGGGAAATGCCATTAATGTACACTATATTTGAGAGGCAGTGCAACTGGTTTATAATGGGGAACGCCAATCCAATAATATCCACTCAAATCGGGAAACAGTCTGGCATGGAATTTTTAGGCCTCGCATGTATCTCTCGCAATCCTTTAGAGACCAGAAAAAACTTTCGAAACTTTTATACATTCGCCAAGGGATCATCCTAGGAATGGGAACTTATTTTCACTTACTTTACCTTTCTATGCCAGGAATGGCTACCATTGAACATACAGGATAAATGAATATCTAGTAACAAAAAGAAGGAACATTGACAATGCCAAGCAAAACGGGTATTCGTGATTCTTGCTGATGAGGACTTCATTTCCAGTCCATTGGAAAAACTACGTCCTAGGAATTTCCGCTTTTTTATGGCATTAGGAGCTAGCCAGTTTCCGCAGAATCAGTCAAAAATCACACCCGTTTGGCCAGCCCCGCATTCCAAATCGCCATTCAAATCCGTACTCAGAAAGAAAATAATTCTGATGATGGCCTTGGTATTATAGGGGAAATAAATAGTGTGTTCAATTCTTATTACGTCGTCGATATTAGGTAGGTGGGTGGTACTTATTACAAAATTATATTATCTATTCAATATTCTAGTTTGTGTATGTTTGACCTTTACTATCTCACGCGATAAGATTTTTAAGTAGGTAGGTATATTTGTAAGCACTTCCAACTGAATTCAGTGTACGTAAGTCATAGATCAAAGCCAGTGCGTTTTACTATGGCAAAAGTAAGCGTTGATCTTCCTGATATCGAAGTAAGTTTGATTCCTACTTTACTTATTTTTATTGTCCTATTCATCTGTTCTACTTACCTGACTTTGAACTGTTTCAAGAATCTGTTGTCGCTGAACCCTCGAGTGCGTTCGTTCTCGAATCTGGTTCCTTCATCTGTGACGAAAACGAATAAGGCGCACTGGAAAAGAAACGTCGATAAGAAATGCCAAGCATGCCCGAGCTTGGAAAATGACTTTTCCGACATAAAACCGACAACTTTGAGCGAAAGGGGAGCCCTGCGGGAAGCGAACAGGTGTTTGAAATGTGCCGATGCGCCTTGTCAAAAGTCCTGTCCTACTCAGTTGGATATCAAGTCGTTCATCACCAGCATTGCCAACAAGGTGAATTCTCGTTTTGTTATTATCTTTCTTTTTCACCGTTCCAAGTAAAACATAATGGGGTCTTATACCACTTTTTTTTTATTTGTTCAAAAGAAAGTACAAACTGTGATAACTACAGGCATAAAAATATCTCATCTCAAAAGTTCCAACTTTTTTCAGAAAAAAATGTTGAAAATGTGGGCCGCAACAGGTGGGAGATTGAACTGGAAGGTTTATGACGTCAAGAACCTGTTCCGCGCTTGCGCACTGGGTAGGTCATCGTGTAATATGCATTGAGCGTTGTTGTCAGCTTGTGTCTGATAGGGGGTCTACAGTCCATGAATTGTTACTAGATGTGATTGAAAAATCACGGAAAAACAAGACAACACTATGCAGTATCTTTTTGTATATTGTGGAATTCATGTATCAGCAGAAAACAATTTAATTTTCGGATTGTAGTGACAGGTCACAATGGAATGTGGCAATTTTGCATCAGAAAACTAGGAAGCGTTGCCAAAGGTTTGCTATGTCAAATTCTGTTCATTTTATATGGTTATATGTCGACATGACGTCTCCGCCAGACTCTGTGAGTGTGTCTCCTGTTTTGCTGTTTTCCCGGGTTCCCACGAGGAAGTGTCGTCAAAGTGATGATTCCATCAGAGGGATTATCTCCATTCGCTACATCGCCACAAAATAGCTGCGTCTTCCCCAATGGCAACTGCTAAAAAATTAGCTGACTCGGTCAGGTTTATGGTCAAAAGCTACGAGGCAAAGTGTTGCACACCAATAGAAGGACGACGATTTTGACAACTTGCTGGACGGATTTCAATGTACCAAGGTAAAATACCGATTATTTTTGGTGCTCTTTCTACAACTTGAACAAAGTGAATCTCCTTCGCCTGCGTCAGGTAGACAAGGCGGGGCTTGACACACAGGTCTTTTAAGCCCTCTGGTCTTTAAACAAACGGCATTTCCCCGACAGAAATTAGGGACCAGGTCCGCATCATGATCTCTGGGACCTCTGGGAGATTTATCATGCTCAAATCCGATCATTTTTGCGGCAGTTTAAAACGTTAAACAGCAAATATTGCTGTTGATAGTCACGTTGACTGTTCCCAGACGTTTACGTGGCAACCATAGACGGCAACCCGGTACTGCTTTTGGCGCGCTCATCCACTCAATTTGAACAGATGGACTGTGATGAGCTGAATTTCTATTTCCTTTCTTGATGTCAAAGATTTTTTAAATATTTTTTCAACTGAATAGTAATCCATTTTATTCACTCAGGCATCGATTCAGGGCAATATAATCATATTTTGTGATTTTGTATAAGACCCCATTAGAAATTAGTTAAGTATGCAATCCTCCCAAAAAGCATCCTTCATCTCCTTTATTTTCTTTGTCCCATGAGGTGTGCCTACTATCCTATCCCACGTATAGGGACCTACTTAATGACTTCCAGGTTTATTTTATCCTCCTCTTCTCTTCTTATCTTTTTTCTTGATAACCTTACCGAATTTATCGCGTCAATCGGCTGCGCCTTTATACGGGATTTGAGGGATGATTCTTAATCAAAAATAAAGTCGAACAATATGGAAACTAATGGTCCTAAAATGCATCCTTAAAAAAAATACGGGGTGTTGAAGTTGCCTTTCAATGGTGGTCTCGTAACTTAAAAAACACCTTGAAAATGTATTTCGGTTGAAAAATCATTAGGTTTTTGGATTTGAATTCTCAAGCCTCTTGGAAAGGGAAGGGGTGGTTTCGAAATATTTTTCAAACATTCGGATCCAAATAACTCTAAAACGAAGTCTTTTCTCAAAATTTCGCAAGAGTTACTTTTTTGTCTAAATTGATAAGATTGAGAATTAGATTTTGTCTAAATTGATTCAGTGGAGAAAAGGGGAGGGCACCTCCCGGTACCTTGGCCCCAAAAGAGATTTGGTGGAACTTGTAAAATAACGGTTTTTGACTCGAATTTTGAAAAAGGCAACTTGATACGCTTTATCTTTTTAGGGAAACATTTTAGGACCATGAGTTTTTATATTTTTTAGACTTCATTTTTGATGGAGAATCAGCCCTCAAAGGTTGTTACAATAAGAATTTTTCCCCCTAGCCCTAATGATCATTACTATTACTTTTACCAGTTTGTTGCATATACCTACATAGATGAATGTAGCTATTCTGATAGTTGTCGATTTTGTAGAACTACTATGGAGCAGCCAAGACCATTTTCTCGGACAATCCCCTGGGTATAACTTGCGGCATGGTGTGCCCCACCAGCGACCTTTGCGTGGGAGGGTGCAACTTGCAAGCATCCGAAGAAGGACCCATCAACATCGGAGGGCTGCAGCACTTTGCAACGGAAGTTTTCAGCAAAATGGGAGTCAAACAGATCCGCGATCCGAAAACACCCGTTCCCAAAGCACGTTCCAGCAAGATCGTACTTCTGGGAGCTGGACCCGCCTCGCTATCATGCGCCACATTCCTCGGACGCTTGGGCTACGAAAACATCACGATTTACGAAAAACAAGACTATCTAGGCGGCCTGAGCGCTTCAGAAATCCCTCAGTATCGCTTGCCCCTGTCGATGGTCAACTTCGAAATCCAACTCGTCAAAGACCTGGGGGTGAAAATCGAAACCGGCCGCTTGTTGTCCACCGACGACTTGACCGTTTCCAAGCTTTTGAACGAAGCCGAAGCGGTTTTCTTAGGCATCGGCTTGCCGGAACCGAATTTAAACCCACTCTGCAAAGGCTTGACCCCGGATATGGGCTTCTATACTTCGAAAGACTTCTTGCCGAAAGTGGCGAAAGCCAGCAAGCCTGGAATGTGCGCTTGTAAATCGCAAACGCTGCCTAATTTGAGAGGAACCGTTATCGTGCTAGGAGCCGGTGATACGGCTTTCGATTGCGCCACATCGGCTTTGAGGTGCGGTGCCAGGAAAGTCTTCGTCGTTTTCCGAAGGGGATTCAGCAATATCAGGGCTGTGCCGGAAGAGGTTAGCGTGGCCGTTGAAGAAAAGTGCGAATTAATGGGCTTTTTGGCTCCGCATAAGGTCAACGTGAAGGACGGGAGAATTGTTTCCGTCACGTTCAGCAGGACGGAGCAAAATGAGGATGGAAAATGGGTACAGGATGTTCAGCAGCTGACCACGATCAAAGCCAACTTTTTGATCTCCGCCTTCGGCTCTGGATTAGAAGATGAAAAAGGTAACTTAATTAAACACGTTCACCATACCTGAACAAATTGTACTTTAACATGAAAACGGAACATCTATCCTTCTTGTGCATCTATTCGCGACTCGTCTTCTACCCCTAGTCCAGTTTCAACACCCCTTTTCCTGTTTGATTCAATGTAGATATCAATTTTTTTGCCACCTAGGCAACGTTTGCCCAGTGTTTAAGTCTGAGTATGAAAAATGCCAAATATATCTGGAAAAGGCGATTCGCCGTGGTGAAGTTGGATATGGGATGTGTATTCTGAGGAGGGTGGCAGAATTAAGGCTACCGTCAACATAAACGTGCGACCATCATAATATCTCTACATACCTTTTTAAAAACGCACCGAAAGTGCATTGCTAGCAGCAACTGCGCTGCTCAACTCCCTTGAGGCCCCAAAGGAGAAACTGTGTCAGACTAGGAAGAAGGTTGCGTGGAGCTGAACTTCGAGCTAAGAGCCAAATGCCCGTTATTTAATCCAAAAACCGACTCGCTTTCTGGTAATAGATGTTTTTTTTCCAAATGAAAGTAAGTTCAATTTCTTAGGTCGGGTCATTTGGGATGGCAAGAGAGAAATGAAAGATTGGTGGAATAGCATAAGACTAGCTTTTGGAGGTGGAAGAGTGACTGCTCAGAGTGAATAATAATGACTGCAAGGAATAAACTTCCAACTTCTTTGAGTTGGTCATTTACACTACCCATACCTACTCATTCAATTTTTCTGAAATTATAGTAAAAAACGCTCTGAAACCGCTCCGACTGAACAACTTCAACCTGCCGGTTGTGGACTTGAACAACATGCGAACCTCCCATCCCTCAGTTTGGTGTGGCGGAGACCTGGCGGGCGTCGCTGAAACTACAGTCGAAGCCGTAAACGACGGGAAAACCGCCGCCTGGTTCATCCATTGCCATTTGCAAGGCCTTCCTGTCGACACCAAGCCTCAGCTACCACTCTTCTACACAGAAATCGACGACGTTGACATATCCGTCGAAATGTGCGGCATCAAGTTCGAAAATCCTTTCGGATTAGCTTCGGCACCACCAGCCACCAACACTGCCATGATCCGCAGAGCTTTCGAACAAGGCTGGGGTTTCACCGTCACCAAGACATTTTCTCTCAACAAAGACTTGGTGACGAACGTCTCGCCGAGAATCGTGCGGGGCACCACTTCCGGCCACAATTACGGCCCCCAGCAAGGTTCCTTCCTGAACATCGAGCTGATCTCCGAGAAGTGCTGCGAGTACTGGATCCAAGGTATCAAAGAGCTGAAAGCTGATTTTCCGAGCAAAGTGGTCATCGCCAGTATCATGTGTTCGTACAGCGAAGAAGACTGGACTGAACTGGCCAAGATGGCTGAAGCTTCAGGTGCTGATGCGCTGGAGCTAAACTTGAGCTGCCCGCATGGTATGGGTGAAAGCGGCATGGGTTTGGCTTGTGGTCAAGTGAGCTTCTTCTCGTTGGCCTCCAATTTTTTTTTTATAAACTAATTGTTATTTTAGAAAGCAGAATTAGTGAAAGGCATTTCGCAGTGGGTCCGAGCTGCAGTCAGAATCCCGTTCTTTATCAAGCTAACTCCCAACATAACTGACATTGTAGTCATTGCGAAAGCAGCGTACGAAGGCGGCGCTTCTGGAGTTTCTGCCATAAATACTGTATCTGGACTGATGGGTTTGAGCTCGACAGGGTCACCTTGGCCAGCCGTCGGCATTGACAGACGCACCACATATGGGGGTGTTAGCGGGAACGCCACCAGACCCATGGGATTAAGAGCAGTTTCGGCTATCGGCAACGCTTTACCAGGGTTTCCAATTTTGGGCATCGGAGGCATCGATTCCGCAGATATAGCCTACCAGTTCATCCAGTGTGGTGCTTCCGTGGTCCAGATTTGCAGCGCCATACAAAACCAAGATTTTACGCTGATTGAAGACTACTGCACTGGTTTGAAAACGCTTTTGTACTTGGAAGGACGGCTACCAGGGTGGGACGGGCAGAGTCCTCCCACATTCAAACACCAGAAAGGCAAACCCGTTGCCAGAGTTAAAAACGAAAAGCTGCCACATTTCGGCCCTTACTTGAATAAACGGGAACAGTTCAAGAATAAGGAGGTTGTACCGCACCATGGCGGTATCCAAAACGGCTACCCGCAACAACCCGTGAATTTACCAGGGAATATACTTTCGATCAAAGATGTGATTGGCAGAGCTCTACCTCAGATTGGTGCCTACAAAAAGCTTGACAACACCAAACAAGTTGTAGCCCTAATTGATGATGTAAGTTTAGACTTTTTCAAGAAAATGTGTTTACCAAAGTTGACTTTTAGGATTTATGCATAAATTGCGGCAAATGTTACATGGCTTGCAATGATTCTGGTTACCAAGCCATCAAATTTGACCCAGAAACGCACATCCCTTGCGTGACGGATGACTGCACTGGATGTACCATGTGCCTCTCGGTCTGTCCAATCATCGACTGCATTGCGTAAGTAGCAAAAACGTAACCGTCGTCATAATAAAACCTTTATTTATATTTTATGTTTATTGTTACAGAATGATACCTAAGGAAATACCACATGTCGTCAAGAGAGGAGTTCCGGTCAAACTGATCCACGCCTTGAATGATATGTCTTGCCAGTAACTTCTTTTAGTCTGTTTAGAGGCATAAGTACGAATTAAAGAGATGAACAATATTCAAAAATATTAATATGCAAACTGTGATTACTGTCACGGCATCTACACCTACTTGCTCTTCTCGAGCGAGTGCGCTCCGTTGTCGGCTCTGAAGATTCATCCAGATCCGGACCTGTGCTGGTTCCATTGCGCGCTGAAGAAGGTGAACTCCTCGAATGGTAACTGGTGCCGCCCTCTGAGCGCCTCGAATGGTAGCTTGGACCGGCCTCTTTGGCCCCTGAGCGCTTCGAATGGCAGCTGATTTCGGCCTCTTTATCGTCGTCTTGTTCCGTTTCAGCAGGGCTACTATCTGTACTCCCTTTCAAGCGCGCCACGAAACACCGTTCGTCACCGCAAAACCTGTTTTCGGTGCATGTGTACAGGTCGCAGATTTCTTCGTCGTCGTCGTTCTCGTTTTTGTGGCGTCTGGCACTGATCCAGTGGCAACACCAGTTCAGGATGCAAACGGCTATCAACATTTTAGCGGCTAACATTAGTGCGAATATCTAAAAGAAAAAGGAAAGATCATCAACGAATTTTTTCATTTAGTTTTTCATGTTGGACAAAAATTTGAGTAATATTGCGACCAAAAATAATTATTTATTACTAAAAGGTCAAGATGCAGGGTGCAAATGAGCCTCGTTTTCATATACACTGCGCGTCTTGTGAAGTGGATATTGCGAGTTTCTTGTAAATTAAGAACCGAGTTCTCTTGCATAGCATTATTGGAAGGTATACTCGATTTATGAATTTTATGATTTGATGAAATAATCATCGATTATACTTTCGAATAATGCTATGCAAGAGAACTTTGTTCTTAATTTACAAATGACTCGCAATATCCTCTTCAAAAGACGCGCACTGTAGTTGAAGTTTTTCCAATAGGTAGGTGTCGTGGTAGGCATAATACAGATAATAGCTTCGAGCTATTCATAGGAAATAAGAGCAAATTAATGCATAGAAACATACCCACATACAGTTGTCTCAAAAGTATCGCATTGCCCGTTAGCTCCACAAAAAAAGATGATCAGCGATCAAGACTGATTGCAGATTAAGTGAACTTTTTTCTCTGAATGCTAGGTGATATTACTCACAAAAAATGCCCGGAATCTGTAGTACTAGACCCATCATCTTTCCATTATTGAGGGATAAACCAGCATTTCCAATAATCAGTCGGCTACAAATTGACAAGCAAAAATCGCAAATCAACTAATCTCGTATTATCTGTTTTGTGGAACCCACGGTCCTAGTTCAGAACGATATTATGGAATCCACTCAGGAAGAAATATTGAGCGAAGATGGAAGAGGCTCGGGAAGAGGGATGGAGTGGCTGGAGGAGATTGTAAATAGAAGAGGAGAGCTAAACCAGGCACTGGCAAGAACAATAACAAATGTATTGTTATAGATACCTAGCTGTAATGAATTAGATGTATTGTTACGAGCGGCGATTCTGGAGAGCGCGAGATCTTTCTAGACTCTTCCCGTTAGGTCGCAGTGTGCAAGTGCGGTGCTCTGGTGTGTTCCAAAGCGCCTGTGTAGGCTTTTGCCCGTGGAACTGAGTGGAGACTTGAACGGTGGGTTAGAAAACATCTGTCCATTTGGCGGCGGCGCCGGCTCTAGAGTACGGCAGAATTATACGCGAAATGTGTAGAATTATTCAAGAGTCGCCTGGAAGCCATATGCCGGGTCACTGTGGAATTTGCCGGAGAACCTATGGAGAACCTATGAAACATTAGAGAATAATTAATCGGACCTATATAAAGCACCGTCCTCGCCCTAGACAGCAGTATTGAATTAGAAGCGATTGAGTGCGATAGAAGCGAAGTAGTACCTGCGATATTCCCAAGCATAAATAATTGTTGATGTGTATTTATTGTACTACGCAGTAATAAACAGTGTGTGTTTTAAAACGATCGTCTCAGTTAGAATCGAATCCGTACGCGAAATACGTAACAGTATTGAAATGGATACACGGAACTGTAAACCCGTAGGGTAAATAAACTTATACAGGGTCCTGCAACAGTGCGTCGGGCTTTCCTAACGCCCTTACCTTGCAAAATAGAGAAAACGGTGTTATACATAAAATTAAAGGGATACCCCACCCTTAAATTCCATAATTTCAGAGATAATCGATACATTTGCTAAAAATTTTCGTTTATTTGAACTTTCAATGTTCTTATTAGGTCCTGATACAGAAAATCATGTGTCAAAATAAACACACCTCTCAATTTGACAGTTTGAAGGTTTTTGAAGTCGAGAAAACCGCTTTACTAAGCTCAATGTGAATTTTCTTTTTTCCATCGGGCAACGAAATTCTTTTTTAAGCATTTTCCTCAGATTGGAATTTAGCGCAGCTATTCAATAAAAAAAACTTGTTCTTAGCATCAAACCAAGCAAAATGTGTCAATCAGACATTTGTTGATGATCACTATGGCCTGCCTGGCGTAAAATTTTTTAATAAATAGCACTTTTTATCAAAATTATCGATTATCTCGGAAATTATCAAATTTAAGGGTAGGGTACCCCTGGTAAAAATGAAAGAGGAGAAAAAAAGCTGTTGAATGGTTAATTGAAATAAGGGGCATTCCATTCCAATAAAAATGACTTATGGCATTTTGAAATTTGCGAAGTTCGAAAAAAAATTGTCAACACCCTGTATCACTGATTCTGGAGTTTTTTTGTCATGAAATTCTTGACTTCTTATTTGACTATTGTTGCGCCGAATTTCATTCCTTGATTGCAGAAAACAAGACTCCTACGATTTTTCAGAACAAACCTTGAAATTACAAAAAATTTCAATTTTTAATTTTTAGTTGGTAGCACTGCCACAAATTGAGAAAACATAAGTATGCTTGTAATAGAGCTTGAAAAGCTGAACAAGAAAATGAAATAAAAAATTGGGCATTCATTTAAAAAAATCTTTGTTTTTGTTATAGCGCAAAAATGGAACACCCTGTATAGTTGAAAATAATTTCACTGGTTGGAACTTTTAAAATCAATAATTTTATGTATTACACCTTTGTCTCTATCTCGTAAGGGAAGGGCGGTAGGAAAACCCGACGCACTGTTGCAGGACCCTGTATACTACTGATCATCAAGTAATTTTAACAAAAAAAATTGTCGAAACCGAAACCGCAAAATACACGAAATATACTGATTATTATTGTGCCCAACAAATTTCATCTGCGGCGCTACCTCTTGCCAATTCGCGCCCTTGTCGTTGCCTTTGCCCCCTCCTTCCTCAAACCTTATCCAGTCTTCTAGGCATGTATGCGCGTGATAATGCGTGCAATATTCAATAGGATTAGATAAACAATATTAAAAAAGCTAGGTAGGTACCTAAATATTCCAATTAAAATGAAGACAACATTATAATCAAAAAAGGTCGATAAGGAAGAAACAATTAACTTTCAAAAAGCGTAAGTTGAAGTGTTAGTACACCTAGAACCAAGTCCATTGGCATTAAAATGACAAACATCTTCGTATAGGTTGCAGGTACGTAGCCGTCACCTTGGCACCCGCTGTGGTAACGTTTCAAGTATGCCTGACGTGGCAACAGCGCGTTGCGCATTTCTACGCTTCTCAGCCGCTTTCGTTTTGCGCCAGGAGCTGCTTTGGGTAGATCACTAGATAGAGAAAATAGATACCTACATACGCCAACCACGGCCCAGCTGGATCTACTTTCTTTGTCTAGTGATCTACCCAGAGCAGCTCTTGCCGGCACAACGAAGCGCCTCTTGCCGGCTTCTTGCCCGCGCTTGCGCCTGATGGGGTGCCAAAGTACCGCTGTAGAGATTCGCTTATTTTTGACATTACTCAGTTAAATCTTGAGCTTAGCATAATCATTTTTACGATAAAGCGACAATGAATTGTTCAATGAATTATCCATATATTTATTACAACTTTTCAACTGCAGAAAATTGTATCAACAAGTAGAGAGGTACCTACTAATGAAAATAACATCATATGGTACCATATACCCATCTTTAGCACGCCATTTTTGTTCCCGCGACCTATTGACGGTGAATGGAAAGGTGTCACTTGCACCACAACGGACTTAAAAAAAAGGACTGTACGTGAAATAAAAATCTGCCGCGCTCCGAATTTCCCCAGTCCGCCACTGTACAATAGCGCCTGTCTGTGGCGCCAACACAGAGCAAAGCAAAGTGCGCCAACTCCGCCAATGAAACTATCAACGCGCCCCATTGCAATTCTTTCTCTCTTTTTACCGTGAGTGTGTAAAAGAACGGTAAGAGCCAACCGGCAACAGCTAACAGCAACCCCACAGTCGTATCGAGCATCGGCGCATCGGCGTGCAAAATGAAAACCTGCACCGCAACTGCAACCGGCCCGGCCTGGCTGTCTAGTGTCAAGTGCGATCCATAAAGGGCGAGAACTTGAACATTTATTATCAAGTTTAATAAATAGGTAGCTGAAGTGGAGTAGGAAGAATTATTATTGTTGATTTTAAGTCGAACGAGGCATTTATGGAAACTATTACCGTGATGTAAACCGAGGCATCATCAGTGCTTTTAGTACAGCTCTCGGTACAGAGTTGGCTTTGCCCATGCCGGCGTGCCGTCGTATTGTGTCTAGTGACCAACGATCGTTGTAAACAAGAAATTGTGAAAATGTCGGAGTCTCCTGATTCTCGTGTACCGACTTATTCGAGTGCTGGCTCATCAAATCCATCATCGGACGACGAGAATGATGGGGTTGATGCGTATAACCCAGACTCTGGACACCTGTGGTCCGGACCTCCGCCAAAGAACTTCCGTCGTGAGGGAAGTGCAACCTCGAGTGCAACGCAAGAACTCGAAAAATACCGAAGGAAGTCTCAGCGTGAGCGAAGTAGCTCATCCGAGTTAAAAAAATCCCAAGCTTATGGTTCCACTAGACGAGATAGAGTTGCAGTAGAAAAGGAAGAAGATACAGATGATCGTTTAGAAAGGTTAGAAAGATTACTCGAGAAGTTGGTGAGGGAAAAAATCTCCAACAAAACTAAGGAGGCTATCCCAGCGAAAAATACTGATGAACAAAACATAATACCTGCCGTGGCCAATAATTCCAGTATCATCCAAAATGCAACACCTGCAGCAAGAACTACCGATCCGCAGAAAACACCAGCTACCCTGGCGAAAATAATTGCTAGTACCGAAAATACAATACGCCGTGTAGCTCGACGTGTGGCCACAAATACCAGTGCTGAAAATACCACACGCGGCTTGAAGTACACCTTGCTTGCTGATTCCATACCGGAATTCGTACCGGAAAATCCCAACATGACAGGGGAACGATGGCTCTTCATAATAGAACAACTTGGTGAGGAACACGGTTGGGATGACAATACGAAAATTTACCTTATGCAGTCACGCCTGCGGGGATTGGCGCGCTCTTGGTATTGCAGCCTCGCCAAAACCAATAAATGCAGCTGGAACGAATGGAAAGAAAAATTGACCAGGGCCTTCCCGGAACCAGTCGATTATGCCTCGCTACTCCGGAAACTTTTGGATCGAGTCAAGACGCCGGAAGAACCGATGGCGATGTACTATCTAGATAAAATGGAAATGCTAAAAGATCTAGATATAACAGGTAATAAAGCCGTGTCATGCATCATCGATGGGCTAAACAATGCAGCACTGAAAACCGCAGCAAAAGTAGGACGATACGAAACACCCGAAAGCTTGTACAAAGAATATTTGTGCTGGATCGCAGATGCACCTCCATCGGGTGAAATTGCACTGGAAAAACCAGAGCATGAAAATGATCAAGCAACAAAGCCAAACAGAGTCTGTCGCTGGGATGTGAAAAGCCTCAACGTCGATGACAAAGTTGTCAGCAACAAATGCTCCCATTGCAACGAAATGGGACATTTGAATCCAGATTGTCCCAAGCTGAAATTGGTTGACACGAAATGCGATCAGAAAGGGCATTTAAACAAAGATAGCCCTAAATTGGAGAAAACTCTTGAGTGTTCCAAATGCAAAACCAAGGGACATATCAAGGAACACTGTCCTCGGTCAAAGCTTTGCAACATATGTAAGAGCTCTGACCACTCCGACACCGATTGTCCAGAAGTGAAGAAGCCGTCTACGGCCACGAAGATCGCCGAGTCCGACCTCACCTGTCTTGTTTGTAAGAAACCGGGACATGATGCTATAGATTGTCCCAAATTTCCCGAATCATTTTGCACAATGTGCAACCAGTGCGGTCACCTAGAGACTGAATGCACGAAAGTGAAGGAGCTGCCGATGAAAACTAAGGAACTGTCGACGAAAGCGAAGGCGCTCCCGAAGAAAACGAAGGAACAGTCGACGAAAACGAAGGAAAAACTGTCGACGAAAACGAAAGCGTCGTCGACAAAAACTGAGCTAGAACAAAGGTGTAGTAGATGTAAGATGAGAGGACATGTCAGGAAAAATTGTTCCGCCAAAGAGTATTGCGCTAAATGTAACAAGTTTGGCCACTTGGATTGCTCGAAAGCGAAAAAGTCTTCTAGTACGACGAAGAGCACCGAATCCAGACGCAAAAAGTGCAATATTTGTAAGAAAATTGACCACGCTGACGTGAGCTGTCCCAAACTTCAATCGTCGAAAATCGACTCCAGTCAGAAATGTTCGAGCTGTGGCGAAACGGGACATCGGATTGAAGAGTGTACCTTGTTGAAAAAGAAAATCGAATCCCTCCTCAAATGTTACAAATGTGGGAAGAAAGGACACATGTATGACACTTGTCCGGCGAAGTCTTTTTGTCCAGTATGTAACCGCTTCGGTCACCCTGAAAAAGACTGTCCTAATGCAAAGAGGGCTTCTACGGCTACGCTGAACCAAACTGAAGTCAGCTGCCTCATTTGTGGCAACAAAGGCCATAATCAGAACCAATGTACAAACTCGAAAAAAGCCAACCATCCGGCGCCGCCGCCACTGTTTTGCACAGCCTGCAAACAAAAAGGTCATCTGGGAACTAACTGTCCGCTAGCGCAAATCTTGAAGTGGTGTTTCCTGTGTAACGGAACGGGACATGCAGCTTCTAATTGCACCAATCGTTGGTCATTTTGCATATTATGTAACAGCTCTGGTCACCGGAACACTGACTGCCCGAAGGCGGCTAACAGCAATGCTACTTCTGCGCCTTCCGCCACTCCTGCGCTTTCTCAGTTGACTCCTACGCCTTCTCCGTGGACTCCTGCGCCTTCTGCCACTCCTGCGCCTTCTCAGTTGACTCCTGCGCCTTCTCAGTGGACTCCTGCGCCTTCTTCGTGGACTGCTGCACCTACTCCGTGGGCTCCTGCACCTTCTACGTGGACTCCTGCGTTTTCTCCGTGGACTCCTGTAAACCCCGAACCCGATAATTTATGTTACAGGTGTAATGAACGGGGACACATAGCTTCAAATTGTTCCAAGCCCATGTTCTACTGCCGAGTTTGCAACAACTTCGGTCACCAAGACGCCGACTGTAAGAACGTGGGGGGCCCGATCGAATCCAACGAGCAGTGCTACAATTGCGGCGACAGAGGACATGTAGCTTCAAAGTGTTCCAAGCCGAGGTTGGTCTGCAAATCCTGTAATTCCCTGGGTCATCTGAAGGCCAACTGCACGAAAATGAAGAGGTCGTCTGTTCTGGTGACCGATTCCGGCAAGAAACTTGACATGTATTTTGTTGATTGCACAATCGACGGAATACCAAGCAGAGGGTACATCGATTCGGGAAGCGAAGCTGTGACGATTCGAGAGACCGACGCTATAAACTTCAGGCTCAACATGCGACCAAGTGGTGTTGTCATCCGGGGATTCGCTGGTGGATCAACCAAAGCAGTAGCGGAAACGAGGGCAAGACTTGAAGTCAACAAGGTGGAGGTGGACGTTGAAGCCCTGGTTGTTTCTGACGATCTGCAGACCATTCCAGTGATGATCGGGCAACCTTTTGTCAACCACCCAAAGGTTGTTACGGTAATAAAAGGAAATGAACTAAATATTTTCCCAGAAGACGACCATATTTCCACACTGATGAAGCTACCTTGCACACTGGCGCGTTGGGCCAAGAAGGCGACGGTGATACCTACTGAGTACGTTGGTCATGCAACTATTTCTACAGGCGACCAGTCCGATGCAGCTGTGAAGGCCACTCAAGGGCAGTTTTAGAAATCCTACTATGTAAGTAATTCACAGTACCTACACACAGTATTTCTCGAGGTATTTCTACTATGTATGTAATTGACAAAATATTCAGTTACTGTATGTTAGTATTGTTAGGACTGGTATTTTCATCTCGTGTTAAGTTAAAAAAGTTCCGAACAGGCTATTTGGTAAATAAACACTGCGCAGAGCGTAGAGAGCAACGTTCATCAGTCGAGTAGCCTATTCGAGACTTTATCAGGCGATAGAAATACCGGCCCTTAGTCTAAAAAGATGATTCGCAACTGGTCTAATTTGGTGGGCAAGGATTCAGTTGAACTTACTGTGGGTAAAAGCCTGGTGAAGGCTTAAAGAGAATTAGTTTCAAAGCAGAATAATTTCTATTGACTAGCTGGTGATGGCGGAGATACTGAAATAACTGAAACTATAATAATTTTTCACGGGCTTTTTCATAAGAGTAAGCCATGGAAAAAATATGTGTTGTGTTGGCACGAATGGTACAATGCTAACTTGATGCTAACTTCTCAGTTTGGATTCTAGAGAGTGACTCCCGAGTCACGACTTTTCGGTCAAGGGTAGACTTCTTGACTCATTCTAATAGCTGTATTAAAGTATTAAACTACACAATTTTTTGTACAATCTGCCAAAATACTGTCAAAAAACAATGAACTTGATTGTTTAACTGACAGATTGTTCAAGTAATTGTGTGGTGTAATACAGCTTCAAGATAAAAATCATTGGGAAAATCATTGCTTAAGACATTTTCAATTTTTTTTAGGTCATGTTTTTTCTAGTAAAAAATGAAACGGCAAAATACATTTGGGTATAGGATATTCATTCAGGTAGGCACTCAAAGTCTCAAATTTGTACTGCCATTTATCGTGCCATTATTTTTTTTTATTGGCAAAAAACTAATTTTTATCCTCAACTTCAACACCTTGCATCTTGTATAGTGAAAACTAAAGCCATTTACGACAAATACGAACAATGATAACTCCTGAACCGTTTAATGAGTTTCGCTGTAATTCAGCCTACGTTAGTTTGCAAACACTGTATACCTGCTTGCCAACTTTCACTGGAATCCAACCAGTGACATCGGAGTTACCCGGGCTGCTGAAAAAAAAATGAAGTCACTCAATTTGCGAATTCTGGTCACTCCGATGCCACCGGTTGGATTAATTGAAACTTGACAGACAGGTAGGGAGTTCTTTAAAACTAAGCTAGGCTAAATTAGGGCGGATTTTATTAAACCTTGTTCATGTTCATATTGGAATTCAAAAAACGAAAAAAATTGAGCTTTGGCACCCTGTATCTTTCTTAAAAAGCGAGTGAGAAGCATATTCTCCGAGTAATACTGCTCAGAAACGAGCATCAGTAGATGGGACCTCTGAGCAGTAACCACTTCCATTCCATTTTCTCTAGTACCGCCGCGCTTGGGCATCATTTTCTTCAGTGACCACCACTACTTAACAGCATTAGTGAAGAGTCACCAACCAGTAAAGACGATGTTGCCTTTTATCACGTCGCGAAGACGGTTTCTAACAGTGACAACTGTTACATCATACACAGCACATCTATCAAGACGTCAGAATCAAGTTAGTATCGTACCATTCGTATCAACACAACACATTTTTTTCCATAGCTCACTATACTAAAAAAAGTGAAACGTTATTACAGCAACCATAGAAATGTCAAAATATGACAGAAATGACTCGTGAAGCTAAATTTTATTGCATACTGTGACCTATTTGGTTACAGAAAAACTTTGGCAACCATTTAATGTTGCTTTACGAATTACTGAATGAAACTCACTGATAAAACAAGATCTTTACCTCCCGCGTGGGGAGTCATAGTGATGATCAAATGAACTTCATATTTGCTTTTACGCTGTCCACGCAGCAGGCTCTACATTCTATGCTATTTTTCTCCAGAGTCAGAGAAAACAGTCAATATTCTTCAAGGTTCCCTTACCTTATTTAGTAGTAAAGATTAGTTTTAAAAGGTAATGAAAGAGTCCTTTTTAGTTGATGTTTGGCTACGGCTCTTGCATGGTTTCTGAAGTGCCTAGCAGATATCGAGTTTGGCGGAGACGTAGCAAGTAGATACGACGTGTGGATGATGGGATGGATGTCCAAAGATGAGCCCATTCTCACCAGAGATGAAGTCGATCGATTGTGGATCCGGAAAACAGATCAAGTTCCAGTGGAAAGCTGGTGCCTCAAAACTACTTAAGTCATAAGGTACATGATTTTAACCCTGTTGGTCTAATATGTGCCTTGATAAGATTGTTAAAAATTGCTTTGTCTTACATGTCAGACCGGAGGCTTGGCTGGTATGAGCCTGTCAATTTTCGAAAAAATGGCCAAAAATTTAAGTCATAAGGTACATGAATGAAACCAACTGGATTTTGTATGGGAACATCCCCTTGATCGAAAATTTGGTCGTAACATGAAATTTTTGGGGCTTTCCAAAAAAGGACCAAATTTTATCAATTTTTTCACAGGCGTTTCGTTGACTGACACACGAAGTGTGGTATATATTTGTAATCAGGATGAGAAACGGAATCTATTTTCATGTTAAAATACAGGGTGTACGATTTGACAAAAATTTTTCGATGTTGCATCCTGTAAGCGATGTACCATTAAAAAATTTTATGGACAGGTTCGAAACCTGCGTAAAAAATCATGTGGGAATCGTTTTTCATTCCTAAAATTATGCCAAAAGAGAAGTCTCCAGGAGGAGGTAAATTTTGGCCTTTTTTTGAAAATTTCAAACTTGTCTTATGGACCGAGAGCCCACAAAAATTTTGCCTTATGACCCGATTTTTGATTAAGGGGATGTTCCCACACAAAAGCCCGTTGGTTTCATTCATGTACCTCTTGACATAAATTTTTGACATTTTTCGAAAATTGACAAGCCTATACCAGCCTAAAGCCCCCGGTCTGACATGTAAGACAAAGAAATTTTTAACAACCCTATCAACGCACATTAGACCTACAGAGTTTAAATCATGTAACTTATGACGTAAGTTTTGAGGCACCAGCTCCCTGTCCACAGTGGTATTCTTGACATGGCGATCATTTGGGGAATAATGATCAACCCATACGTAGATTGTAGGTCTAAATATTATGGATGCAGCGTCTTAAATGAAGTTAAAGAGCAATCATAACCTGATGAGTGTTACTCTCGTTGTTTCAGACCTCATGTGAATCGAAGCTGTGAAGAGTTACGTTTATATTGGATCTTCCAGAGGTCTCCGACCTCGGAGATGCCGTGGCGCGGAGAGTCTTCAAACGTTGCCACTTGTATAGTGACTGCAAGCGCAGCATCACATTATGTTTACATTGTTTTTGGATTATTCCGTTACATTAGTTACATGAGTTAACTGAGTAATGTTGCTCAATTATTGCAAATGATGAGTAAAGCATTTTTGGGAGAAAGTGTAAAACAACAGTTTCTTACGATGTTCTGATATCTTTTCAATTTTCTTCCTATTTTCTGCTGCCCAAAACTGACCCTTTTTAAGTATAGCCATCTACCTAAGGGCTATTATTCCGTATCTCGTAACGTTGTTATGTTAACAGTCTCCAATACTTTCGGGTAAAAACCGGTAATATAAGCGGATTTCGGCTTTCGAGGCTGTAAGATATCATTATTAGGAAGCCAGGATAGGTTCCAAAAGTAAGGTCTCAATGTCAAATGACTATTGAACTAAGCAGATCTTGCTAAAGTGAGAAATTCGATGGGAAAATGGGCCTTTTTGATTTGTTCATTACACTACTTTCCTATGACACTAATATGCTACCCAACTCTTGATCCCTTTTTGATATTATTCAAAGTTGTGGAAGATTAAAAATGAGTCTCTTACGATAATTGCTATAACCGTCATGGCCACTTTCTTTTTGTTCGCCTTTCCCCAGGAACTGGTCTGGATATTGCACATGTGATAAAGGCTCAGACTGGGTTGGTAAATGCCTTCGCTGCAAGACGTCGTCGTCCAGCCATCATCGCAGACACATTCTCCAGATTTCGTATCGATCCGACCGTGGTGGCACATGAAATTCACCTGGTGGAATAAATCTCCTTTCTTGAATTTGCCACGAGAAAAGCTCAAAAGTGTTTACAATTTCCGCCCCACCAAGAGGACACACCGGATACGTCCCGCCTTCTAAAGTTTCCAAGTCCGTTTTGCAAACAGGCGAGTTTATATTTCTACACTTATTACTTGTTGGCGAGTAAATGTAGTCGAAAGGACACTTTTCGACCGGAATGCAAGTCTTTTGATGTCGGTCATAATAACTAAGTTTGCCTGAGTACTTGACTACGCAGTCAATTTGCGAGTTTGAGTCTGTGAAAAAGTAGAAATAACATGTTTTAGGAGATAAGAAAGCCATTTTGATTGAATTGTACCGTTGGAAGAGTTGGAAGAAGAGCTGATATCAAATTCAATGTCCTGTTTGATCTGGCTCTCGAAGTTTCCCATTTGGTAGCATACTTGTACGGTACATTGACCAGACCTTCCGTCAAAGTACTGAAAATTCACTTGATTAAAATTGGTGCCTAAAGCTTGAAGAGCTCTACCAAATTCGGGTAAATGAGCGTCACGTTTCTCAGGGACTCCCTCTTGATGACTCCCATGTTGCCTCCTATCAGTAACATGCTGCTAGCGGGTCCAACGGAATTGTCAATGCATTTCACCATGTGTACAGATACATTGACGTCTCTTTTACAACTATTCCGGAGCGTTACGACTGGAATTCAAAGTTAGGGTTGCTACAGACTTGAATCGATTGACTTACAGAAGACCATTGCTGTATCGTCATTTTCAATGGGCATCACTCCAGAGTTCTGAAATGTCATCAATTTAAAAACGTAGACCAGCACACGTTACCTTCCTAGTTTTACCTGGATAGTCACTCTAGCACCAATTAGGATCATATTCATTATAAAATAAGTTAAAAATATAAACATGTAATGTAAAGGCACATGACACTGTCATTATCAAAAATGAAAGGTCAAGTCCTGCTGTGATCAGCAAGCGGGATTAAAGAGGAAAGTCATTTGTTGTCAGTTTATTTCTGTATAAACAATATTGCACCATAATACCTATATTACAATAAGCCCATTTTTTTGTGATACAATAAACAACATTCTCTTAAAAGCTTATATAAAGGCGAGATATAGAGATAGAGAGCAAGCTAGCAAAAATAAAGAAGGGTTAGTACTTGACTACATGAAACCTACGAAATACTAAAGGGGGAGGGTGGAATGGAAATGAATCTGGTCGATGGTGATTTTAACATACATATTGTACACTTTAAGACCCCCCAAGTGCATCCAGTTGCCACCGAAGGTCATTTCCGATTCTAAAAATATCATGTGTATGTGTGTGCGTGCGTAAGAGGATAACCAAATCCATTTGGGGGTTGATGATCCAGCGAACTTTTTTTTTGTTTGTTTGGCATCCAACATTCGCTGTTTTTTCCTTATATTTTGACAATAAACAATTTGTTTTTGTACGGAGATATGGTAAATGAACGATGTCTTTTATAAAACTTCAAGTTATCACAAGACTACATTTACATTATACTAAAAACAACGTCGTTATTAAAATATTCAGTTCCAAAATCAGAGTCACCAAAATTGGACAGATGTAGTGATCTCGATATTGATAATATTATTATATTATTATAATAATTATTGTAGACGTGGCTACAACGAGAGGTCTTAAGTCATTATATTATTCTTATTAACAATTATTTTCTAAGCTTTTCCAGCTTCGCGTCAAAACCACGCCGAAAGGGGTGGTTTTGAAACTCAGCATTTTTTTTTTGTTTTGATATTAGTATAAAAAGTATAATTTTCAAGTCAACTAATAATACGAAACGTGTTGATATTTGGCGGACCGATACTAGTGGAACTTGAGGGTGGTCCAGACGACGGCGCTTGGGTGGTTCACTGCACCTATCTCACAATTCACTGTTCTCGAGCGTCCGTTTATCACGAACAAAGCCTCACTAGCTGGAGTAACCATGTATTGTCCAAACAGACCTGCAAAACAAGAGGGGTTATTTTAGTACTTAGATATTTTGTCACAGACTCTTCTTGAAGATCCATATCAGCACTGTTAGTTGTAACTCCTAGAATACGCAATAAAAACCGAATCTGGCGAGATATGAGTTGCAGGTGTAATGAAATATACACTTGGTCTAGTTTGTTCCAAGTCGATGCTCGACTTTTTAACAAGTTCGGGGTTCGGTCGGACTGTGCGAATGTGATGATCCGATTAATCTGATCGAATCCAGTGAACAGTGTTACAGTAATTGTGTCGCAAGAGGTCAGTTGGCTTCAAAGTGTTCAAAGTTGAAGTGTATAAAATGGTAACATCAAATGAAAGTGAAGAAGTCGTCTATTTTGGTGATCTAATCCAACAAGAAACACAAAATGCATGATGTTGATTCCACAATCAATGGAATACCAAGCAGAGGGCTCATCGATAAATGGGAATTGAACCTGTGACGATTCGAGAAACCTACGCCAAGAACTTCTAGGTCAGTATGCGGCCAAGTAGTGCTCTCGTCAGGGAGATTCGTTACTGGATGAAGTGACGCAGTAGCGGGAACGAAGGCGAGACTCTTGAGTCAACAAAGTGGAGGTGTATGTTGAAGCGCTGATGGTTATTCTATCTGACGATGGCTGCATCAGACGATCTGCAGAACATGTCTGTGATGGAGCGATGACTGGTGGACTCATCAACCCTCCAAAAGTTGTGGTGAATTAACTAATTGAAGAAAATGAACCAGGTAAAGGTTGCAACAAAAAACAAGGTGGAGGTACCTCGCATGTTGGCGTATCAAAGGAGAAGACAGTGACGTCTACCGTTGGCCACGCAGCTGTTTCGACCGACGACACCAGTCCGATGAGAGCTCATAAGGCGATTTAAAAGCGGTTTCAGGAGTTTTTCCGCGTAAGTACTCAACTGGTTCATTCAAGACGTATTGGAGTGAAGGGTGCATTGAGTTGCTCTAATGAGATAATTTATACGGTTAAGTTGGAAGTTACGCATTAGCAAGTTCATTCGCCAATTGAATCGTCAAGAAACCGTTTTCTGTTTTATATATCGCCATCTCGGTAAGTTGGCTTTTCGTCGAGTTAAATTTAGGTAAAGGTAGATCAACTGGTAAAGTTAACTTTGCGTGGCAGAAAAGGGTCCTGCCGGAAAGTTGCCCGACGGTTGAATGTCTTGTCAGTGATTTAAAGGTTGATAAGTGGTCCCATTCCATTGAAACTCAGCGAGGTTGTATGCATTCTTCGATCAGGGGGTACTTCAGCCCGGTTGCCTCGACAGTTGCCGAGATCGATAATTGTAAACAGTTTCGATGTTACCACCCACCCTTCTACCTTTTATCAGACCTCCACCCAGAACCCACATTCGGGGGGCGCGTATCTTGTCCAACCAATAAGCGTCAGGTTGAAGTCTCCTGTCGGAGCTAAGCAACTACCTTTGCGCATACCTGATCCGCTGATGGGTCTGTTAGGATTGTTCCATCTGGTGAGTTTCATTGCCATCGCTTTTCCGACACCGGTGATGATCTCGACTTTTCCCGTCAATAAATTAAGGAAAAGAATGTCTTCTTTATCTTGAGCACTGGCGTAAATGTCGTAACTGTGTGTCGTCTGGCTGGGGTAGAACGTAACATCCGATATATTTAGAGTTGTTTTCACATCGAACGAAAACACCAGTCCATTCTCTGCAAGTAAAAATCAGTTCGTCAGGTACTCTCCTTTCAGTTGAGATAGAATAGACTGAAATACCTGTTATCTCTTGTACGATAAGCGTAGCACCGCTGTTTGTTCGATCCAAAGTGACGAGTTTCCTCGAGTCCGGCGATATGAAGGGAATTCCGGGTAGGTTGGGTTTGGTGCCGATTACGGTGTCCGTCAAGTAGTCCAGAATTAACTGTCCCGTGGGTCTGTTGGTGACGGGTTCCAAGCACTGCATTATTACTAAGCCGTCTGAAAAATACACGGATTTGTCAAAGGAAATAGTTTTCTCTCCGATGAAATCGAGCAGTTGTGTGTGACCTAGATGTCTCACTTACATAAAGCCGAGAACTGAACTTGTGTTGGGACGCAGTTGTACGGAGTCAGGTCGACCGATCGCGTGTATCGCAGATTAACCAAATCGAGTTTGTAAAGTCCCCTTTGGTTCGTGTGCGTCGCATAGCCGTACTTGAAGCTGTAGTGCGACAGCTCCTGGAAAAATTAGTTCTAGATTTTGTGTAAAAATCGTAAAAAAACTGTACTTGATCAGGCGATGGGATGAAAAGCCCTTTTACTAGATCGAACTGGCCGTCTATGGGCTCTGGATGCACTGTGTGGTGCTTTCGTTTTTGGCCTGCATCTCGAATCACTTGAATCGTTTTGATGCCGCTGTTGTTGGTCGACCTCCAGTTGAGCACCCAGACTTGGTCTAAATGAGGCACGTGGTAGAGTTCCACCGGGAACTTATCAGTACTGACTACCTGTGTTACAAAAAAAATTAATATGGCGAAATGTTGGAAAAACAAACTTACATCAACTACCACCATTTGTATTTTGGAAATAATAAGGACTCTGTCCCTATCCGGTTGACTGGCGTAGACGTATCTATTGGCAACGTTTATGGCACGGCCCCACGAACATTTCACGCCTTTATCCCCGCAGACGTACTCCTGTGAAAATGTTCAAGCTTAAAATCTCTTTTAATTCTCTTTGCTCTGTTCATTGGTCTGATATTCTTTACGATGAATAATTCATCGACTTGGATGTATGCATCAGTGCTCGGTATTACCTGAGTTCCGGGGATAATGTCGGTGGATTGGATCCGGTGGTAGAGTCGACAAGTGGATGGCTCATACACGGAGACGCCCCAATCATGGAAAGCGAAAAAGCGACGTTCTTCGTTAGGAGAGGCTGCGAAATCAAATTTTGCGTCATTTACATACTTACGTATTTAGATCGCACACAGCATTTTGCTGCAGCATTTTTACTTACTCGGCGTGGGTTGTTCCTGTACTACTAAAGAGCTTATGTCTCTCGTTAATCCACCTGCAAAAAAGACGAGACGAGATTTAAAAAACAAACATGGCGAATTAGGATTCGCCTATTTCGCGTGACATCGATTTTCAGTTAGAAAACCTCGCGAGCGGCAAGACTCGATTACGCTGGCAAATTGCAATTCGCCATCAAGAATTTCTGCAGAACGCTTCTCTCACCTATGCTAGTGGCTTGGCACATGTAGGCGCCGGTGTCGGCGAAAGCTATATTGCGAATTCTGAGCGCGGTTCCGTTTCCGACGACCTGGTACTTCCTCGGGTTTTCCAGGCGCAAAGTTTCGTCGTTTTTCAGCCACTCCACCTGAAATCAAGTTGTTATAAAAATACTGCCCAAGAAAGAACTAAAGCGATTTTTCTTAAAGGTAGGTTCTGGTATGTTGCTGCACAAAAAAAGTTATTTACTTCTTTTCTCGTGCAGTCTGAGCTTTCAGAACTCAGTTGAAAGCATTGGAAAAATATGTCAGTAAAATCTTGTACCTAACATTTATTCATCTAGCGATCGTAAAACTAAAAAGCGCTTAGCGAAAAGTGTTTTATCAGACTAGTACCTAGTCAACTTGTCGCCCTTGATACATAAATAATCGAGTAGGTGAATGCTAATACTCGGCTATTAAATGCGGGGTCAAAAAGACAATATCTCGTTCCAACTCACAGATGCCAATTTTAACGCGCGCTTGTTTTCAATTAATTCCAGCATCCGGCTGACTAGAATTTCCCAATGTAAGATCCTTTGTTTTACGTTATCACCAGCCGACAGGTCTAACGGCCAGACGTTAGTTAAAATACCAGTTCTACGAGGTGCACACTTTTTCTACTCGTGGTCGGTAGTTAATTAGTGCAGTTTCCTGTTATTAGACCTGCTCCTGATCGGTGATTATTCTTTGTTATTTCTCCCTCTACTTCACAGTTTCCTAAAAGTCACCTTCTCTAGTGCTGCCAAGTTTAGTGAACAGTTCTAATTTAGTTTCTGCATACCTACGTAATTATGAACATTTGTAAGGCTACGGATGCAGGAACAGCACGTCGCTACGTACATTCTTAAAAGACAACAATTGATACTTGATATACGCGCCTTTTCCACCAAACGACCAAAACAGAAATAAAGCCTGAGGGCATCAGTTTTCGTTGCTTCGATTTGAGGATTGTTACCACATTGACGAGCTCGTCAAAGGAACTTTCTAAGAAAACGAAACCAAGGTTCACCAGAATACACAAGGCTCGACACAAAGAATGACGAAGCTTTTTGATGGCGTCTTGCTCTGACTAGGCTACCAAGCTTAGTACAAGTGTTGCATAGCAGAATGCCTCGGGAGGGAGCAAGACTTAATGCTGTAGATTCTATAGACTTACAAGCACAAAAGAGCTTAGGTCGCAGTGCAGAAAGGATCCTCCGAGACCAATAGACTTACAAGAGTCATGGTATAAATCCCAGGATCCCCAAGAGGAGCTTGAACCCATAGTCGAAAGAATCAGGATACAAAACCCAGTTCTGGGCTTGTAGTCCCACAAACATCGGTCTGAAATGTAGTGAACGAAATGCTGGACTTGAAGAGCCAGCAGTCTGTCCTTCTAATCTGAGAAAGCCTCTGAAGGAAGATTCAAGAACTTCAGATAGTCGCCATCTTGAATATGGCGCTTTCGACCCCGATTTCGAGTAGCTTACCGCAATTTCCGAGCTTAGCGGGGTCGATTTAGTCTTAAACCACTGGTTGACAAATTGTTCTATAATGCCTCTTAGGATAAAATATCTTCACGTCTTGCTCATCATCACAAGGTAAGAATATAACGAGTGTCAAAAAATCCAACAACGTTTGATTGGGATATCTTCGGAGAGGTGGGAGAGGGGTTGGAAGAATATCCAGTATGCAATAAGCGAAATAAAATAATATTACTCGACGAGGGAATATTGATTAAAGTGAAAAGCCTAGCCCTGGACTTTAGAAACAGACTTCCCAGAGAGCATGCTCGCGTAGAAAAGAAACGAAAAGAAAAAGATCGATAATCTGGAAAAAGTCATCGTCGGACGCCTAAACCTGGGCGGAGTAGATGAATCTTTATTTATGAGCAGTGAAATCACAGAAATCTTCCGCCCCATATAAACAAGGCATATAAATGCGCAACTGGTACATAGGCACACCAGGCCGACATTCGTACTGAAGGACTCACAGGATTGAAGAGGCATTAGCTAGCCAAAAATTTGTTCTCTTTGGATTTTTTAGACATCGGATTGAACGGCATTAAACATTAGCTTGTTCGAATCTATACGACAGCTGTCGAGAAACCTGAATTCGGTCAGTGTGTAACAAGATATGGATCAAACACTGGGTTACAGGTCATCAGAAATGTTGTTGTCAGAGGGTGCCCGCAGGGTGGCGTTTTGGGGCAGGTCTTTTTAGGCCTGATAGTCGACAGATTGCTTTGAGGGCTGGAACATAGGAGAGATCACATGCGCAAGGACTTGCGGATGATACCACAATCATTCAACCCTTGAATTTATTCAACTGGTGGCACAAAACCAGAAAAAAGAAGTCAATTAGAACACAGGGTAACCTACTAAGAATTGTTCGCATAGATATCACGGGAACGATGGACACACCGTATTCCGTACCTTATGGAAGCTTTACTGCGGCTTTTCTCGTCGTAAGAGACGTACTCCGGCAGATATGACGTAGGTACCTACTCGCAGTATACCTGACGGACCAATCCATATGTGATTAGCGAGGTGACTAGATCCTTCCGAAAAGGGCCTATCGCACTCAAATCATTGTAATAATAATGGCAATGGTGTGACTTTACATCTCTAAATCCCATTGAGAGACTTGGCTTACAAAGCGGAAGGGGAGAACTTCCGTTCGATGTATTCACTAGGTACCTACCCAGCTGTCGCGCACACGTGAGGATTCGGGGTGACGTGGTAAGCAGCATGCTCAAAATAACCGCCATATTACTCCTTGACCACACAGAACGGAGGTACCTACCCTGAATTATTTATAGCGACTGGGTGGGCCGCTTGCTGGTAAGGTTGACGACTGCAGTAAATTTTTACTGCCGCCGTGGAGGCTTGAACTCACTACCTTTTAAATCATGCTCAATATTATGGTCGAAGCATGACGTCCAGCAGAACAGGTTTGCTGTCGAACTTGTAAATCCTTTACGGGAAAAGTATCGAAAGTGAGAGCGGAGGTTGACATTATGCAAATGCTGAGACAAGTAGGATCATCTGGCACCTACACTAATTGGTTCAAGACACAAACGAGTCTCCATGATACTTGAGTGTATGACGAGTGGATTTGGTAAAATGCGCAAGTCGACTCTGGCCTATCGGTTTTCGCTTCCGTACTCAGTTTAAGCCCTATTTACATACCTTAGGAAAGGGTTCTCCAGCCACATGGCACAGCATCGTGGCATCCTCGCCAGGTCGTTTCGATTGAATCCTGGGCGTCACGTGAACCTCTGGCACAGCTGAAACAGAACAGTTTTTCCGAATTCAATCATCGACTTTCCTCTGGGACGATTTCTGTGTCGGTGTGTCATCTTCGTCACGTACAATCTTAACTACAATAATTATACCAATACCAATACAATGTGGCCGAAATCAGAGGAACAAGAGCGCTTAATCCTCAGCAGATTAGACGCCAATTAGCTCTCCCTTGAAGCACCCCATTGATAAACTCACGTAATACTCGTCGTGTGCCAATAATATGATCCATCTGTGAGCGTGTCTGTGTGTCTCTATTATATCTTTGCCTGTTCTCTGCGCCCTCACGAACTTACTGTGAACGGTGAGGATGTGAGTCTGGACAACGTCTTTGTTCCTTTGAGCGTGACACGTGTAATTTCCGGCATGCTGCAGCTGGATCCTGGTGAGGTAAAGGCTGCCGTCGCTGAACACCCGAATCTCCTCTTCATTCAGCGTGGACAGATCGAGTTGGTTGCGCCGCCACACAATCGGCGGCACAGGTGAGCCCGTGACGTCACACTTGATCTCCACATTGTCGCCCACTCGGGCCGTTAGGTGATTGGTTTCCAGCGCCTTGTCCAGGGACACGACCGATACACCTGGGGGGCAGCACAAAGCTAGTAAATTTCGATCTACAGGCACTCGGTTTTCTCCCCAATCTCGTGACGTGACTTTATAAAAGAGGAAGTAGTAGCATCAATATAGGACACACATACACTTCCTCTTTTTGAAACAAAACAAACACCGGCGAGGGTGATTTCTCAAACTGTAACACACATGACCCCCTTCTAGAGTTCAGCTATTGCCGCGCAATCTACTTACTGTACAATTTACTAAAAGCCACGTAGAACTCGTTTATGCTCAATTTGCCGTCCCGGTCAGTGTCGTCGTATTGGATCATATTCGATAAGGAACAACCGCTGCTGAGGGTGTCCAGACGTTCTTGGGCTGCTATCTGTAATTGAATAAAATGCCATCTACGTGAACTTTTTGCCGTTAAAAACGTTATGTATTTTCAAAGACAAAATTGAACGCGATTCTTTCAACCGAACCGCGGAAAACTCAATTCTTTCGTAATTAATTCTTTAGAGCAATCAACAAGAAGCAAGCATTTCGATTCTTATTCCGGCAACGCGAACGAGCCATCCCCATGGGAAAAGTCTTAAGAGAGCGACTTTCGCTCTTTCCTTGCGGCTTGTTATTACATTATGTTATTCCGGCGCGTGCACAAAAACTCTAATGAACTGCTCTTTTCTAAATCCGATTGTCGTTTAACGACTTAATAATCAATCACTGATGGTCTGGCTTATTGGTTCATTTTTGCTTAACAATAGGAAACTGAAAATAATAGTGGTTATTTGATATTTTTGGCAGGTGTATGCCTAGGCCTAGAGGTGCGAAACGGATATCAGGTAACGACTATAATATTGATATTGATGTTACGAGCAGACAGGTGCTATTATAACGATATAACGCAACGTAAACTAATATTAATCTTTCCAGAAGAGGAAAAATTATGCCCTTAACGGTGTAATTTTTTGCTTTCATAAGCAATATAGCGCGTTAACATAGCGTTGTCAGGATAACTACGTAGGTACACAATTCCAAAACAAATGCTTTGAACCATCTAATGTAAACTCATAGTTTTTTGTTATTCTTCCTTTAACAAACACTAACTTATCGAGGGATCCACTCATAATCGCACGGCCGCTAATTTTCAAGCAGGTTCAAGTGAAGCGCAGTTTAATCACGTATAGTCTGTAACGTAGTTGCGACTCATTATGCTGGCGTTCATGCCAAGTTTATGATCATGTAAAGTGTCGCAATCACGCGATTGGTCAGAATTCAAATTTGTCGAATTCAATTGGTTGCTCTTTCCCCTGTCAGCTGATTGGGGTACATGATCAGTTTTGCCATGCTATGCCTGTTATTGACGTCGCGTGGCCACCAGAGATAATTTCGCGATACAGAACAGTTTAAAGACTTTATATTTTACTGACGTGTGTCTAGTAGTGTCTAGGTACGAGTCTAGATATGACCATGCCGGCCACTCATCCAAGAGCAGACAGCGCGGGTCATTATTGCTTACTATTAGGCGGCGTACAGACGTGTGACAAAAAGTACCGAAGAAAGTTTCAGGTTATTGCTACGCTGGATTTGAAATACAGAAATGGAGCAAAGCTGCCTGTGGTGTCTGTGGTTGTAAAGGTATACACAAGCACTTCTAAAATTCTGGCACGCACTTCAAATTTAATGGATCACTGGTACCTACCTATTGTTATTCTTGAGTCTTGAGTTCAATGACGCGATTTACCTATAAAGCTTTTCTCCCTGCTTTTCTCGCTTTCGGTATATACCTGCATAGATTTAATTAAAATTGTACCTCACGAAAAGGAAAGGGGGGGTTGGTAGACCCGCAGGCTTTATAGCTTCCATAACCTACGTACGTGAAATATTAATTCCGGCAACGAATTTGCACCAGGTAAATAATAACATTTACGCGCGACAATATAAACGATGACATTATCACCGCACCGTGTAACTATTGTAAGTATATACGCTCTCTGGCGTTTTCCCCCCCAGCTCTGTATGCTCTTCTCTCTATACCTACCTCGTTTAATTCGGTCGCCTCCAGGTTACCATTGTTGTTCCTGTCATAATGCGAGAACATAATGGAAACCAAGTAATCTTTACTATGATTGTCCTGTGACATCAGCCTGGCATGGTTGTACAGCAATAAATTATCCTAAAAACAATTTACGTGTCAGTTTTGCGGGGGATTTAGGTGGGTAAGTATAAGCGAAAAAAAGAGGCATTGTTGCTGCTTGCCATCATCATCGGAGGGATCGGCAACTCACTTTCATTATTTCGTACTCCTGCATGGAGCAGTCGTCTTTCTCGAAAACGACCGCGTCGTCTTTTGTTTTGGTTCCGTAGTCTATCTCGTTCTCGAGGTAGCTGGGGTCGTCGGTCCTGCCGATGCCGGGCAGAAGGGACGTCTCCGTCGTGGTGGGCTGGAACAATATTTTCTAATTAATGGTGATTGATTGCATATTTTTCAAAAATACTTGTTATAGATACATCATAGGTACAAGGTGATCTATTTTATACTAAATGACTTTTCGAATGTCCATGAATTAAAAACGTATAATATGTATAGCGGAAAGCTAGAAAGAATTCTTTTTGATGGAGAGAAGCATTTCACTGATGAGAATTGCCTCTAGGGTAAGGTCCTGATGCCTTTGTACTAAGGAGAAACTTCAATCCAACACGCCACTTATTTAAGCAGTGATCACATTTATGATTCTAGAAGGCTATAAGCAGGAATCAGTGGCCAACTGCTGATAAATCAGCGTAACGTAACATGTAACCATGCATGGCTTCAGAAAAAGCAACAAAGACTCCTCATTTGGTGCAAAGAGGAGTCTACCTTTTCCACCTGTCCAATATAGACCCTACCTTACCCCTTACCTAGTTTTATCTTGGTCGCTCGCACATTCTGTGGTCATTAATCCTGACTGGAAGTTCTAGCAACGCGTTAAAAGAGACGTCAATTCAAAAAGTACACTGAGGTCAAGCGTCAGCATGACGTCGACTGAGCTCAGCATTCATCGAACCAAGTTCAAAATGGTTCAATCTTGACCTTAAAGTTTTTCGTATTGTTGTAATAATTCTAGGTCAGCTAAAAAAGTTGGGAAGGTACTTTTTCGGCATACATTCCCAAGTGACAAAGTTGAGGATAGAGTTTTATGAAAAAAAGATGGTTGGAAAAATTGATCGAAATGCTGCGTGCTAAGAGACGATGAAATAACTGAATCCCATGATAAGGTGAGTACGCACCTTTGCTTGTGAAAAACTGGTAGCTACACTCGAAACTGAACTCTTGAAAAGATTGAAAAAGGAGAAAAAGGCTGTTTTTGTTTATAGCTCAAGCGATTAAAGCCTAACCAACGGCACATCTTTGGAATGACACTTCTTAAGAGAGACCAGATCTACCAATATATAGAAATGAAAATAGCCTGGCCACAAATTGAAAGGGTCAATTCGTTTTCCGAAATTCGGCTGGCGGAATATGACACCAGAATAAGCTTGGCTCCTCGCTTGACACACCAAGTTGTGATTTTTTGACAGGGTAATAGTTCGACCCGCTGTTTACCTTCAAGTCAAATTTCAGAAAAATTCCACCAGCGGTTCCAAAGTTGAGTGACGAAATGACAAAAATACTAAAGTCGAATTTTTGAAGCTTTTCGTAAAGTGCAAAGTGAAATTTTGCAAAGTACCTAGATTTGTGAAATATGCTCCTGATCTCAACGTCATCTAAGGACTCTATGATCACTTTTTCCGCCATTAATTCTGAGACACTCTGTATATATCCGAAAAGTGGAATTAGAGACACCTGTAGCTTTTAAAAAAAACTTATACAAATTAATCAAACTCTCATCATTTTCTCAACTGGAGAAACTAGCAAATCATCAGTGAAGGAAATCGAATTGAAACATGAAAAGCTGATGTGAGACAGAGTTTGAAAAGTCGTCTCCCAGGATGTAAATAAAATGATTATGAGTGCGAGATAAAATGTGATTCTTCAGCTGAAAACAATGAGTACCTATAAAAACAAATGTGAAGAAACTGGGGCTCCTTGAGATTTTATTTATTCCTATCAAATTCTTTCCGATAAAAAGGCAAGGCACATCAGAGGAAAAATATTCTACTTTGTATTCCTACAATACCCACATTATTATACAGGTGATCCAAAAGTGTCGGATCATCTTGATGGTGCGTAATGTGGAGGTGTAGTGGAATGATGGAAAGTTGTTGAAAAAAATCTATGTCTTTTAATTTTGAAGTTTTAGCACAAAAGACAAAAAATGGTCCTTCGATTGCTTCAATTTTTGTTGTTTTAAACCATTTTTTTTTTATTTTAGTTGACTGTTTATGAAAAAATAATGGGTACAAAAAATCAACCTCTAAATCTGTATTGAATTTCTGTTTTCTATATACAGGGTGAGTCATAAACAACAAAATTTTAGTTCTTCTGAAAAACCAGAAGCAAAAGAATTCTATTGAAGAATTGTATTTGATGGTGCTCTACATAGGTTATGGGACCACTGTGACTATTTGCAGGCACTTTCAGAAAAAAAAATCATTTCCAGGATTCATGACTCATTCTGTCTACAAAACAGAAATTCATTACAGGTTCAGAGGTTGATTTTTGTACTCATTGTTTTTCCACAAACAGTTCACTAAAATCTTCTGAAACAACAAAAATGGAAGCGATCGAAGGACCAACTTTCGTCCCTTCATAACTTTAAAACTAAAAGACATAGAATTTTTTCAACAACTTCCTGTCACTCTGCTACACCTCCCTATTACGCACCTTCAAGGTGGTCCCACACTTTTGAATCACCCGACATAAATACACTAGCGGACTCATAATTGGAAACACTTGACAAATGCAATGTTTTTCTTTCCTAATTTGAGCTGACATTAAGTGATCTTTCTGCCCGATTTATACAACAGCAGAAAATACAAGCTTTATTTTATGGCTAGCCAAGCTCCTATGAGGAGTATGAGGAGACTAATAGGGCAATTTTTTCCACGATCAAATACAATTTAAACTACTCCACGCAGCCTGTTTCACGATAAATAAACAACCTAGTTTGTAACTGGCCAGAATATGGAAAATGAGATAGAACGACAAACAATGTCAAGTGTTCCCATTTAAGAGCCCGCCAGTGTACCCACCTGCAATTCGCGATTTGAATTAATTTTTCCCGCCACAAGATGGCTGCCAAAAATGGAATGCGTTGATGATGATTGGTTGTCATTGTTATGTTACTCTGATGTCATTGCTTGTTCGGTTGCACTACTCATTTCATTTCACACTTAGCAGCCATCTTGTAGCGGGAAAAATTGATTTAAATCGCGAATCGGTTCATACATGCATGCTTTGAAACTCTAAAATCTGTAATAAAAAAAACTGTCAAGTATTCAACTTCACAAACATGATAGGGTTTGGTTCAGTTATGACTTTTGAGCACCGAATTTCGTACACACGTGTCTTTTATGCCATGATCTAGGATCATTCCTAGATTTTCATAGAATCAAGATCTCTGCTTTACTGCTACTTCGCAAGCGCAGCTGAAAGTTGGTTTATCATCGAACGGAGCCATTTATGATGTATAACCATCCATTTATGTCGGAAGGAGGGGGGGGGTGTCAAATTATCACTACGAATTGATTTAGTTGGAATGCTTGCTAAATGCAAGGCAAAAGCAGTGGAATAATAAAACTGGAAGGGCTCTCTTCTTTGACTCTCGACCCTTCGACCCTCCGACCCTCCGTATATCTTCAAGAAAGAAAGTCCCGATTTGTTTTCAATATTCTGACATTTCCTAAGCATTTCCGTAAACTATCCTGGACTCTTGACTTGTATCGTTAGTAAAATAGCGAAAATTACTTCAAGCTTCAAGTGTTGTGGTATGACCAGTACATAAAGCTTGCCAGATCGCTCACTGACTATTATACTCGTATTATAAACCTGTACTTTGAGCAAGCGCTATCATCGTAATAATAAATAAACGAACTCGATAACTACCTACGAAACAATAATTTATTATTATTGGCTTGTGGCTACTCCAGCCCCAGACAGTATTTTCAAATAACTATGAGTAGGGGAGAGTGGGGCACAGGGGACCATCTAAGCAAAAAGAAACCGTATCTTTTCAAGTTTGATTGATAATGAATTGCTTTCATGATATGATGAGCAATACTCACCTGGCTTTCGACTGATCTTGTCAGTTTCAGTCTAGTCTGTTTTTTGTAGGTTCTATTACAAGTTTAGACCATTGCACTCGGACCTGTCTGCCCCACCCCTCGGGGCACATCGGACCACCATGCTTAACATATGGAGAAAATGTAAACATGTTGTTAAAAGCTGGATAAGCTATTTTATTCAAGGTAATTCTACGAACAAGGACAAAACTTCAAGTATGTGGTAGAGAAACACAAAGATCACATACTTAAACAAGAAAAATCGAGACATGAATCAAAAATATCTGAAGAACATTCCATTAACTTTGAAATGTAAGAAAAAAAACATTAAAAAAATAGGAATCTCATTTGTAATATAAATTTTCAGCATCATCTCTGTCAGCGTAACATTTGATGCACAGGAAATTGTCATCGTCTTCTGAGGCCCTTGCACGCACCACGCACCGGTCCTCTCTGCCCCAAGTGCACATTTTTTTAACAAAAAATAGGTTAGGAAACCAAAACTTTTCATAATGCCCAACCATCAGGGGGTTTCTAAGCTTCATTTATAGCACTATCAAACTACTGCAAAAAATTGACTTAAACCCAACTCGTTTAACTTCTTCAGATGGAATTTAGATAAGTAAATTTGACAAGACTGACCTCGAAAATCACATTTTTTGCCGGCTCCCCCACAACTTTGACCACAATGGCGAAATGTCATTACCGACCGATGCAGGCGCCTTTTGAGCTGCAAACGCGATATTTATCGTACAGATCGCAGCACATGTACCATAATTATTCACGAAGGCTTCTGTGTCCCGCCGGACTCCTGTGCCCCACTCTCCCCTAGGTATAGATATCTATACCTAAACCTGCCGCAGAACTTTACAGCTGCTTCATTGGCGCATCCACCATTCCAGCTCAGTCGCAATTATTCATTTCAGATTATCAGAAATATAGAACTTTGATGGTCAGGAATTCCTCTTGCGCATATACCGACCTTTCACAGGCTTCTCCATTCTGTCCAAGATATTTTTGGCCAAAAAGGAATCCGAAATCTCAGAGACATTTGCAGGAAATCCGCATCACTAGATGCAACTTCAATGGCCGACTGAACGACGAACCTGCTCGAAGCTCGAATGATGAATGTGCCAGTCAAATATGTGTGTGAAGGGCTGACAACTTGCACAGCAGAAATGTTGCTCATGATGGCAGGTATACATTTAGTGTAGTATAGTAATCTGATACAATGTATTGACTTGATACTTACTCGGACAAGGTATCAAGTCTTGATAATGACGAGCAAGGTAAGGTCTGTATAAATATGCAAAAGCGTACATTTTTTTCTACCGCTTGAATGAAGCTTGATGAGCTTCAAAACAATAAAAATGATGGAAGGGCTTGGTGTTACATGTAAAAATTGAACACTTACTACAAGTCGGCCTATAAGCCTACATATTCATAAAGTCTGGTTCCGAAAGTCAGTATGTACCTATACCTACATCGCTCTTTTCAACAATCACTTTCCAAGGAGATTAGGCGTTCAGAAGTGATTTTCCATCGCATTTATAAAACGACAGTTTTGATGCTATCTTACATCTACGACGAGCTGACTGACTTCTTTCCCCTTTAGTGAAACTATGTATTTTAAAATCACAAGAAGCCATTTATAATCCCAGCAGCACGCGATAAGAATAAAGGACAACGAAGACAAATTATCCTTCGGCGTGCGACGTCTCGAGAGTTGAGACACTACAGGCGACATTAATTGCTGAATAACGGCTACACGGCTCAAGGTCACTTCATACTGCCATCCTTTTTATTGTCTGCGCGATGGGAAAAAAAACATTAAGTATGCTCATTTATGATAAGACGCTGCTCACATGAATTACCAGCGTAATTGAAAATGGCCAGCCAAGAGTAAAAGGTTAAGGTTACATCGTCGTAACTTGCGTTTCCAGACAACTGGGCTTGAGAGAGCCGAAAGCGGAATGGACAGATAATGAGAATTTCGAGCAACATGGAGCTTTTTGAATTGACACACTAAAATACTGTACGGTTCGGAGAAAGCGATATGCTTTCGCTTTTACTTTACGGAGGAGTGCTTCCCGTCGCGACTGGAGAGTGGAGACCTTTTGGGGACAACTGGGTTTTTATTATATCTGCACCGAGGTCTGCACAGATGGAGAATGGCGCCGTGCTAACTGCTAACCTATAATTTACTAATCCAGTTGCGAGTCCAATTGCTTTTCATATTCACACATTCCCAAGACAAAAGCAGCGTCAAAATGTATATGTACAAGCTGCAACTGCAACTTGAAAGGTGTTTTAACTGCTTCCGTGAGTTCCGTGTTAGGGATTTGGTTGGATTAGCCCTCTGCGCTCTGCTGCATAGATTCATTAGCACTTTAATAATGCTAGGTAGTTCCGAGCTGAGATTTAGCCTTGTTTTGCTTATTATGACTTGGCTGCAATTTTGCTACTGGGCTGGTTTGATGTTGAAAAAGAATTACAGAGAAATTCTGAATGGAAATATCTAGCCATTGCTCTCGCATGATTTGCTACAGTCGCAACCCCGACATTTTAAGAGCAAGAATCGAAGCGCCATCTTACAGCGAGTAGCTGAACTAATTTGATACATTTTCTTTTAGAACTCCGAATGACATGCTATCTGATTCGACTGTTCATCTTCCTCACGCCAAATGCTCTTCAAAGATTTCATGGACGAGACGAAAACGTTGTTGGAACCTGCTCTCTCAGCAGGTAGATGGGTAGCGAGATGGGTAGGGACAGACTTTGGTAGCTTTTGTGATTGCGGAAGGTGAAAGTGTAAATCACAGATGTCTTAGTTCACTCGGCGCCAGTGCTGCCCTGGTACGAACTGCGTATCAGAAAACATCTATTCCCCTGGTGAGGACTTGAGGAGTTCGTACCAGCCAAAAAATCATTTTACTGAAAATAGAAAGTGTATGGGATATATTTTCAGAATCATATAGAATTTCCATGTAAAGTTTCTGAATATCAATATCAAAACGAAGTTTGAAAAATGTGCATACCGTGTGATATAAACGAAAGACAATTATTTTCAGTCCAGCCCTACGTTAATCATGTGATAAGTAGGTAGGTACCTATTGCTCTTTTTTGTCGTTGACGCTTACAGAAGCATGGAATGCAAGAGAAGTTAAAAACATGACAGCATTGTTGATGGCGTACCTACCCATTTTATGACTTGTTTAAGCTCAACTTTTGCTATAAAAGTTTTTCAATACATCATGATGAGCCAAGTTTATGGTTCCAGTTATTATTCTTAGTAGACACGAGAACTTGCTGTTGGTGGTATTCTGTACACCTATCTGGCTCGGTTATTGACTTTCGGTCCTGTTGTGTATAAAAGTATTTCTTTCCTGTTTCTAAACGGATTAAAAAAGTTATCCATATTTTTTAGGTGTGTCGTGTGTCTCGAACTCTCTCTTGATTATGAAACTTCAACATACTTATAATAATTTCAGGAAAGGATCCGCCATCTCACAGAAGAAGAAGAGGAAGGGCCAGAGACCTTCGAAACCGGTCAGAAAGAAATAAATAATATTTTGCAGGAAGACTGTGTGTAGTTCATTTAATTATACTTATAATATGCACTCTGTACAATATCAAGGAAAGACGTGAAATCACGCAAGACATGCCAGAAATGCCATGATCATGCAGACCTACCAGAAATTTCAGTCCCACAACTTTTTTTTATTGACAATTGACAGGGTAAGGCAATTGGTGACACGGGTTCTATTATTTCTCTGGCTAAATTGGAAGAAAGCTCAACACCCGGCGGCCCGCGGCAAAATGGGACTACACCAAAGTCTTGGAGTGGAACGCCGCGAGAATGGGAATGAGAATGGAATCAGATGAATAGGACTCCACGGACTACTATCATGGTTATTTTGTTATTTTCAAAACTGCGGCTGCAGATTTTTTCTCGAACCTACTCTTCGCGCGGCGTTTCGCTCAAAAGACTTTGCCCTGGTCAAGTCTAGTCCTGTGCTTTCAAACGACACCGGGCGTTGAGCTTTGTTTGATCGAATTTAGCCAGCGAAGCAATGGAACCTACGTCACCGTGTAGCAGCAGTAGCAATAGCAGTTTTTTTAGAAAAGGTCAGAAAATCTACCTACTTTTTGATCAAATAACAAAGAGGCACATTTTTTCTAGCCCGGCCCGACTTGCCCGACTTACCCGGTATGGCTTCTGGATAAGTTCCAACAGAGAAATATCACTGGTAAATTTCAACAAAATATCGCTAGCCGTTTCAGAAATATCGCTTATAAAAATTTCATACGAAACACACAAAACACCCTGTATCTTCGAAACCAATGGGGAAAACAAAATTTCTTCTGTGGGTGTGGATCCTGACTCGCTTTGAAGTACTCTATATCACATAAGTCTATGTAAGGTCACTCATGAATCACCCTGTATACGGTTGGAATTGCCGAACTCCAGTGGCGGACTAAGGAAATCGGGGGCCCTGGGCGGAATTGTGAGATGGGGCCCCCTAAAGAGAGAAAGTTGAGAATATTGGGGGGGCCGGCAGACTTTTTGGCTCACCCTGCTCCGCCGCCGATTGAGCAAAAGCCTAAGAAACAAAAAATGAGTTGTTAACTTGACTATGAAATACAGTGGCGTAGTCGAAGTTTGAGGGCAAAGGCAACGACGAAGGTGCAAGTCGGCAAGAGCTAGCGCCGCAGGCAACATTTTTTGGGCATAATAATGCTGATGATAATCGGTATATTTCATGCGTTCTTCGATTTCGGTTTTTGACGTTTCCACCAAAATCACTTAATAGGTAATCAAACTTTTTTCTTTCCAGAACAGTTTTGCGCTTCTTGAAAATTTTCGCCAAAAATTAACTCGCCAGAATAAACTCTATCGGTTTAGTGTGAGTTGAAGTGCCGTGGGCGCTTGGGAAGTAGGGAAGTGGGGTCATTTGCCAACTCTAGCTCCTATTGGCTATGCCACTGACCACCAGTACCTACAAGAAGTTTTCGGTTCCAGCTTTGAATGCTGAATTGGATTTGGACTGTTGACTCAATGCTAAAAGCTACTCGTATATACAAAATCAGGAATAGTATGAATTTCTACCACCTGTAGCGCGCAGACAAGATAATTTTGCCGTTCTGTCTCTCCCCTCTTTTGAAAAGAAATAATAAAATACAAAATTTCAAAGACTTGAGGCCCCTTGGCACTATGATATCCGGGGCCAGGGCCCCTGAAGCCTGAATTGAAAATAATTCTTAGAGATTCCGTGATACAGACACACTATTGCCTGTGTGTAGGCCCCTAAACCTGTTGTCATGGGTCCTGCCAAGGTAACTGTAAAATAGAAAAAAAAAAGAAAAACAATGTTACTCACCTAAGTAATATGCCAAAAAAATGACCATTGAGGAAAAGAATTGAAATTTTTGGATTTTATCCCACTTTTTTTGCAGTATTTTTTGCAAACAAGAGGAATTGGAGGCCCCATCAGATGATTGAGGCCCCGAGGCCCGGGGCGGACCGCCCCCACCGCCCCCCCCCTTAGTCCGCCACTGCCGAACTCTCCGCTATCAAATTCAGAAAACCTCCACCTCAATAGCCTTCTAAAATGTGCACGTATACGAGGCTTATAAACCGTACCGTGTTGGCGCGTTTTGGAACTAAGGCAAATTTTTAGGCCATGCGCTTGCTTCTGCTAGAAAAGATTTGGTTTCATACAGAAAGACGGAGGACGAGCTCAGTAGCTAGTTTGAAGCATAATAATAATGCATCGAATTAATTACTTTGGTAGACGCAAACCTCATAAGCCTCCACTAGATAAAGTTTACAAAGTAGGTAGTGTAATCGCGAATTCACTTCGTTTCTCCAGTGCTGCTCGGCTGCACTCGTCGCCAAAGAAACTCCAATAAGATGAGCTGTTCTCTTACAACGACTGTGGCCGAGCAGCACTGGAGCAGGCAGGTGAATTCACCATAAGCAACTCAAATTTCAGCACTTATTTTTCGAAACAGAAGTGATTCAGCATAATTAGGTACATCCGTTTGCAAACAAAGGCGACTCGGGAAAAATGAGTTGAAAAAGCACGCCGGACCGTTGGGATGCCCAGTACAAATTCCACTTTTCATTCTGATTGTAAGCTCATTAAGTTCCCCCCTAAGCCAGCGGCTAAAAAAGTCAATAACTGCCGGCAGCACCTATTTAACGCATCCCGGATACATAACGGCACAGCGTTGCATACCCTCTTCGACGCGCGCCCCCCAACCCCATAACCCACTTATTGTCATTACGGAGGTGTCTCGTGAGTTTCCACTCTATTAGCGCCTTTAATCGCTTCAGGATAGTTCGGTGAATCATGCTTTGTGTGCAAGCCAGCAGAGTATCGGATTTAATGGACCGGCCGATATCCGAAGGGTCGATCCTGATCCTGGCATAGTTGGAGCTCAACTACTACTCTACTACTACTTTGTCGCTACGACGAGCATCAGAATTTAACTTACTGGCATTCTCTGCTTGGTCGTGACCTCGGGAGTGCTTTGTGTGGAAGTTGCAGGCGGCGACGTTACCGCCGCCGCCGCCACCTCATCATCTTCATCGCTGTAGCGGTGGACAGTTTCCTCTTCCGGAACTGTCGTGGCGAACTGGTTGAAATACAAGTTGGTGTTGTGCAGCACGGAGGGCGCCCATCCTTTACCTGAAAAAATTGAAAGTTCAGAACATTTGATGATGAATTTCCAATTGATTTCATGATTTAAATTTAATTTTTGTTCCATGAGCACTAGAACAATAATTCAAGTCAGGAGCCTAATTCAGCTCAAACCTAATCTTTTCTAATGCTGGGTTCATGAACCAAAATAAGGCGTAAAGCATAAAGAATAACGCCTAATGAATGCCTGGGTGGCAACTGATTGCTAGGGTAATTGGCATAGTTTTTAGACATAACTTCTTAATCCTTGAGCGTTAAACTTGGTGTATAAACCCAGCATTGATGGACCCTGACGACGTTATATTCAGTAACAACATAAAGGGTGTCAAGTTCAAAACTTACAATTGCCTGTAAGTCTGAAACAATCGCAGATATTGAGAATCGCCCAAAACCGTTCCGACAGAATAGAGGGGGAACCATAATAATGAAATCAGTGACTTACCCCCACTCAGTGTCTGAACCCTAGCCCCTTCCATTTTTTTTTTCAAATGGCAACCCCCTACTTGTGACACATTATTGAAAAGCCCTTGGAAAATGCTTTCCAGTGGTCATTATTCTATACTTTGTTTGAGTAGTTTTCGATTAATTTGGGAAAAAAAAACCGGTCTAATAATGGGTTCACATTGATATGAATGAATTCACTCCACAATAAATCAAATTTCAGCTACTTCAAACCGAAAAAAAAAGACCGAATGTTCACAAGTGTTCGGAATGATTTTCGTTGTTTTCACGGAAATGATAAAGCCTGTTCTCAAACTCGTGTCGAACGTTTTTGAAGATTTCTCTTGAAAGCGAACGACATTTTTCGGTAAATATACACCGCAGTTCTTCAATCGACTCCGGCTCGCTGAGTTTTAGAAACAACGGACTTCAAGTGATCTCACGAAAAGAAGTCAGGAGGAGTCAAATCCGGTGATTTGAGAGGCCATTCAATGAGTCCTCTTCCGCCAATACCGATCTGTATAATTATCATCCATATCATCAACTAACTGGACATTTGAAAAAAACATTGGAGGGAGCTGGGGCTCAGACAATGAGTGGGGGTGATTCACTGACTATACACTATTATGGTTCCCCCTCCATTCTCTAGAAATTGGTCTGGGCGAATTTCGATATCTGCTTTTGTTCTAGACTTACAGGCAATTGTAAGTTTTGAATTTGACACCCCGTATGTACTAAAATGAGTGAAACGGTTCGCGTACTTTAGTGAGGTAAAAAAGTAGAATCACAGGTCTAAAGAATCTATTGTAATGTGGCGCCACAATAATATCTGGATTCTCGGCGAGTAGGTAATTACTAATTAGGTATCCAGTGACATTTAGTGAAGTTTCTGTTTCCTTCGGCAGGCGGGTTGGAACTTGACTGGAAGAAAATTAAAATAAATCAACTACTACTACTAAAACTAAAAAACAAAGTGGCCTTCACATCCTCAAAAGATCATCTGTGTCTCACTAGCTCCGATAAAAGGCGCATATGGAGTGTGTCTAACTTCGATGTTCATTGAAGTGGAGTCACCCGAACAATCAAAGATCAAAGCCATTTCATGGGCTCGAGTTTCAGTAAATGCTCAATGCCCGTCATTCTATCATGATAGGTTGATAGGTATGTATGTGGGTACCTGCTTTGTAGGTAGAAGTACAAAGCCTCGGACTCAGTACACAGGGTTTTTTTTCATGCTTGCTCTTTCTGTTGTAGTATTACGTAGATGTATGAATAAATGATAAGTAAAGAAGAGGAGGAACATGGAAGCTACCTAAGGCGAAGGCGCAAATATGACGGTGAAGTCCCAAGTAGGTATGTATGATCGAGTGGATTGTCTGGGACCGTTGTCCTAATTTTCCCATTCTTATTTTGTGCTATCGAAGTGAAGTGGATGCATGGGACTAAAATGATAAATAAAGAGAAAATGACCGAAGCAATTAGACTCAGTGACGGCCAATAGAGCTTCTCATGGACCATTTACTATTCAATTATTCCAGAGTTATCTTTAAATTAATTGCTTAAAAATCCAAAAATCAGAAAAATGATTTTTCGATTTTGGAAATGCCAATGAGCTCAAACCAATGTACTTAAAGTACATTCTTGTAGCTTTCGAAAGAGACCAAAATGGTAAGAATCCGTCAAGGAATAAACCCACAGGCAGAGCTGGGCCGGGTACTGATGAATTGTAGGTACTCGAGTACCGGGTACCGGGTACTTGTCATAATTGAAGAGGGAGTACAGAGTACCGAGTACTTCACTCATTGCACATCCTGTCGAGTGCAGTACTCCGAGTACAAGTACTCGAATTTCACAAGTACTTTTTCCGAGTACATATTTGCCACCCCCACTTTTACACGAAATTGTATAAAGCAAGGTAATAGTAGTTTACCTACGACCACTACCGTAAGTGCCGTGTACCGCACAACTCGGAACCTAAGTAAGTGAGCCCTTACGCACATCGTGACGTATTCTGTAAAGTAAATCGCACAGCGTGCGGTAATGGTAAAGTAAATCGCACAGTTAGGGAACTTATGTTTCTGATGTTTGGGGAATTTTTATTGAAAGACGTTCTCAAATAATTCACATTCAAAAATGGGAGCATTTCACGGGAATCTGACGCGTGCCCCGGTAGCACCTTTCACACCGAAAGCATAGGCGAGACTAGCTGTATATATTCGTAGCGAAGGCATGGCCATAGAAGTGAGATGTATCAACAACAAAATCGTCCAGATTTTTTTTCCAAGTGAGGGATTTGAGAATTTCTTGATTAAATTTTAGCTTGCATTTGTAGGGCTAAGTTTTTACCTGATCACAATAATTTTGCGAGATTTATTAAAAAAGATTCAAAATATCAATGCAAGGACTGCCCGCAGTCAACAACAACTTGGGATCAAGTAGGTGTAAAAATTAGACAGTTACAACAAGCATCAAATGTCTGATGACAGGTACTCTGCTGCCTGCCTACCTAAGTTCGATAATTTTCAAATAATACTATTTATTGCTGTCCAGTATTCATGTCCCAGTGTTGTAATCCAACTATATCATCACGTCGAACAAATAATTGAATGGCTATAGGTAGGTACGCTTCTAAATACACCTCAGGTCTCGCTTTAGGCACAGTAAGTGAACACTCAATTTTCAAGAATCGATTTGTGGGTGCTTTTTTTTCAGGTTTCGACGAAAAGCGTTGTACAACAGACAACCACCGAGCCAGCAGACACCAAAGTTTGAAAATGCTATCCGTCTTTGACATTGGAATAATCTGATGGCCGTAAACACCAATCAAAGTACCTCCCCCTTCTCCGATTTACTGTAGTTTTAGTTTTCAAAAAGTGTATAATATGCGATACATAATACTATTATTCTTATTTAAATACAATAAAAGTAATCAACTCGCTCTAACTTGCTCTACTTGCTCTAAATTTAGCAAAACCTAGTATCCTATGAACACGGATATTAATATTATGAACACGGATGACGGCCGCTGACTCTGCTATGTGGTGCGTGCTCCTCCTGTCAAGAGTGTCAAGGCACACTTCGCACCGATCAATCAACACAAACTGCATACGGCGGGATTTTATTTGAATTTTGAATCAAGGGAGAACTTAAATCGTAGGTATTTCATGAAATACGTGGCTTTTTTACCTATAATTTTTGCCGTTTACAATACCACTGGCTACATTTCACGTTAATTATAGCTTTTAAGTCAATATCCGCTGTTATTGTTGATGTAGGACTGTTTTATTACCTTGGATTTCTGAAAATTATTCTGGGCCCCTCACAAAGTTACAATACCGCTTTGGATTAGGGTCGTAGGTAAAGTACTGTACATGACACGAGTAGTAAAGCAATTACGCACTCAGGTAGTACTGCACTCGCTCGCTACACTCGCTCGTGCGCAACTTTTCCCTGCGTGCGTAATATGCTACTTACTACTCTTGTTACGTAATGTACTATTACAATACGAATTGGCTGTTACATAAGTGGTTTTCAGACACGAAGCCGAAATTTGCAGAACGAAGGCGCAGCCCGAGTTCTGTGAGAGGTTGAGTGTCGGAATTCGGAAAGCATCTTGTGTAACAAGCCACGAGTGTTGTACAACATTTTACGTGTTTGTTCTATTGAAAATTGTGAAATTTGTGTAATTTTTGAGGTTATTTTGATAAGTGTCAACTTAAATACATAAACTGTAATATCCATATACAACTTATATAAAAGTCATTACATCTCAGGTATTAACACAACAAACACGTAATAGTACATTACGTAACAAGAGTAGTAAGTAGCATATTACGCACGCAGGGAAAAGTTGCGCACGAGCGAGCGTAGCGAGCGAGTGCAGTACTCCCTGAGTGCGTAATTGCTTTACTACTCGTGTCATGTACAGTACTTTACCTACGACCCCAATTCAAAGCGGTATTGTAACTTTGTGAGGGGCCCAGAATAATTTTCAGAAATCCAAGGTAATAAAACAGTCCTACATCAACAATAACAGTAGATATTGACTTAAAAGCTATAATTAACTTGAAATGTAGCCAGTGGTATTGTAAACGGCAAAAATTATAGGTAAAAAAGCCACGTATTTCATGAAATACCTACGATTTAAGTTCTCCCCTGATTCAAAATTTAAATAAAATCCCGCCGTATGCAGATTGTGTTGATTGGTCGGTGCGAAGTGTGCCTTGCCACTCTTGACAGGAGGAGCACGCACCGTATAGCAGTGTCAGCGGCCGTCATCCGTGTTCATAATATTAATATCCGTGTTCATAGGATACAAGGTTTTGCTAAATTTAGAGCAAGTAGAGCAAGTTAGAGCGAGTTGATTACTTTTATTGTATTTGAATAAGAATAATAGTATTATGTATCGCATATTATACACTTTTGAAAACTAAAACTACAGTAAATCGGAGAAGGGGGAGGTACTTTGATTGGTGTTTACGGCCATCAGAATCAGATTAATCCAATGTCAAAGACGGATAGCATTTTCAAACTCTGGTGTCTGCTGGCTCGGTGGTTGTCTGTTGTACAACGCTTTTCGTCGAGACCTGAAAGAAAAGGATCCACAAATTGATTCTTGAAAATTGAGTGTTCACTTACTGTGCCTAAAGCGAGGCCTGAGGTGTATTTAGAAGCGTACCTACCTATAGTCATTCAATTATTCGTTCGGCGTGGTGATATAATTGGATTACAACAATGGGACATGAATACTGGACAGAAATAAATAGTATTATTTGAAAATTATCAAACTTAGGTAGGCAGGCAGCAGAGTACCTGTCATCAGATATTTGATGCTTGTTGTAACTGTCTAATTTTTACACCTACTTGATTCCAAGTTGTTGTTGACTGCGGATAGTCCTTGCATTGATATTTTGTATCTTTTTTAATAAATCTCGCAAAATTATTGTGATCAGGTAAAAACTAAGCCCTACAAATGCAAGCTTAAATTCAATCAAGAAATTCTCAAATCCCTCACTTGGAAAAAAAATCTGGACGATTTTGTTGTTGATACATCTCACTTCTATGGTCATGCCTTCGCTACGAATATATACAGCTAGTCTCGCCTATCCTTTCGGTGTGAAAGGTGCTACCGGGGCACGCGTCAGATTCCCGTGAAATGCTCCCATTTTTGAATGTGAATTATTTGGAAATGTCTTTCGATAAAAATTCCCCCAACATCAGAAACATAAATTCCCTAACTGTGCGATTTACTTTACCATTACCGCACGCTGTGCGATTTACTTTACAGAATACGTCACGATGTGCGTAAGGGCTCACTTACTTAGGTTCCGAGTTGTGCGGCATACGGAACTTACGGTAGTGGTCGTAGGTAAAAACAATTTATAAGCACATGATTGTTTTGAAAGTTATCATGAGCACTAACCAAATTTTGAGAAAAACACAAGAAACGGTTCCTATTAGATATTTTACAGATTTACTACGGTTATGATTGATTTTGTGATGATTCTTCATCACTACAGGAACATTGTAGTATTATATTCTAATTTGTATTAGGGCAAAGGAACAACATGCCAGTGTTAACTCAGAGGGCAAAATCGCAAAAAAATTACTTATATGCTCTTTTCAAAAACAAGTGGTTCAAATGAAGAATATAGGGACCTGTTGGATTTTCATATCAGAAATAAAAATAGTTGATTTTTTTATATTTTATAACTAACTGCAACTATGCAACTATTCTGTTGCATTCCACTTTCACTACTTTTGCACCCTGTAAAAAAAACAAACGCTCTCGCACATACATAGACAACTCCAGACTTGTATAAAGTATTCGGAAAATGTACTCGCATGGGAGATACGAGTACCAGGTACTTTCACCAAATATGTTACGGGTACGAGTACCGAGTACTTAATTGAAAATGGACTCAGGTCCCGGGTACAGAGTACCCAAAATGTACTTAGAGTACAGTGTTCGAGTACTGCCCAGCTCTGCCCACAAGGATTGATTTCGCAACGATTTTCCGTCCGACAGAGTTATATTGGTGAAATAAAGCGTTGCGGAATTAAATCAATCAGTGTGGGTTTATCACTTGACAGACATTCATCATTTAGGTCTTTTTGGAAAGCTACAAGCATGTACTTTGGTTTGAGCCTATAGACATTTTCGAAATCCAAACATTGTTACTTCAAAACTTGAATTTTGTTGGATGGAAAACTATACTATTACGATACGAGTTGGCTGTTACATGAGTGGTTTTCAGATACTAAGTCGAAATTTTCCTTTTGCAGTGGAAACTTTTGGAACATGGGGCAGTGCCGCCAAAATTCTAATAAAAAAATTGGAGAAAATTATTCAAGAAAAATCGGGTTTACCAAAGTCTACAAAATTTTTACAACATATAAGTTTGGCCATACAACGAGAGGTATAACGCTGATGCCAGTGTTTTTGGACAGTGGTGGATTCCATGACTTTGTGAATTAAATATACAAACGTTAACGGTTGAAGAGTTCCACCAAGAGCTGGAACGATTCGTAGAAAAAGCTATACAGAGTATAAAAAAAATCAAAATTTTTCAGAAACACCTGTAGATTGCGAAATATAGAAAAATTTCTGTTCTCAAATTTGAATTCTATGGAAAAAGTTGTTGCGACAATGTTTTTTCTTTTTCACATTATTTAAACGGGGAAACTTTCAGCATGGAGAAAAATCTCGCTGTACTCATACTGTACATCTCCAAGATTCGTTTTTCCAAGAGATCCAAAGAAGTCCAGCAGGTATATTATGAATCAGGCAGTCTCGAGCGGCTCCTCTACCAATTGTACAGGTTTGTGGCTTATTCCTCGGCTGAAATCTTTAGCGAATATAACAATCTTGAAAATAGTATGCCTAGAAGACAAGAGGCTCTCGTAGTCGGAAGCGCACCTAGCAGATTTTATTTGTCTACCTCGCCAGAGACGACTTTATCAGCAGATCAAAGACCCAGACCTGAGTCAGAACAGCAATGATCAATAATTCGGTCAACGCATCAGTGACGCACTCATCCAGGCGATCCGCAGTGAAAAAGTCAAAAGATGCTTCCGCACTCTTGTCATCTTAGATTCAGTATCATAATAGGGATATTCCAGGCAGGAGCTTGAAGCCCCAGAGCAGATTATTTTGAAGTGGTGATTGGTGTATCCGAGCCGAGGGTGTATCTTAAGATCTCCATCTGTCTAGGTATTTGAGGTTCCGCATACTCTCAAGAGAAATTGTCCAAGATCAAAGTTCGACTTTTTTTAAATTCATTTTCCGTAAACTATCGAGGTAGCTGGGCCTTAATTACACATATTTAAGTTACCTTACGTACATCATCTATCCACATGCCAAATTCCCACAAAATTCAATCACTAGCGGCGGAGTTACAAAGAACGTTACTGGGTAAAAAAGTTGACAGAACTCGAAATCCATAAGCGTTCACCTGTATCGCTCTATTTTCCAATTGACATTTTAGTGAGAGAATATCAAGGTCGAGTGAGAGAATGTGGCAGTTTAGTGAGACGATATCAAGAACCTGGGGAAAGAATAAAAAGGGTATGGGCTGAAACCATGGCTGTGTTATTAGAAGGTGAAAGCTCCAATTTTATTAATTACAGAGCGATTGACATGAAATCAATAAAACCATATGACACACATTAGTCGTTACACCACTACCTACTTTTGAATAATCGATGATTGAGGGGGTGGACGCCTGGAGGCGAATAACACGAACCTTGATTGCGCTCTCAAAACTTCAACGAAGTTGACATTAAAATATTTTAAAATGTCCCTGTTTCGTGCTCCAAAGTCTCTGTATCCTGCTAAACTCGGATTTACCTACGCCAGTTGAATCTGAATAATTGATTCCTAGTATTAAGACGACGTAATCACCGTGGGTAAGACCGGGACGATTTTGAGTGGAAGCTCAAACTCGGCCACCATATACCAGTTTCAGAGTGTTTATATGTATTTGCAAATCTAATTAACAGCGAACATAACAATATTAACCGCACGGAATAAACCTACCGTTGTGTGGCGGTTAGGCACCACTACAACAACGCAAATGAGGAGGACGTATGGCGTCGAGTCTTGTCATGCGGGGGTGGATTTACACCCCGGGCCCGTCCTCGTTAGCGTAATTTATAATAATGCATGTAGATTAGGGGGTGGTGTGGATAACACAACCAGTCTCTAGCGGGACATTCCTCGACGCAAGGACTGTTACTATACCTACCGCACATAGCTTGGGGTTTTTATACCAGATTTGGCTCAACACGTCCGGAAATTTAAAGGGCCGCGTGTGCTGGAGTTTAGCGAGAGTAAAAGTTTGAAAGAGTTGTTGAAACTTGAATGGTGGCCGTGGGATTTTACGTTGGTTCAGCATTGATGCAATAAGGGAGTCTGGCGGTTAGCAGTGAACTGTTTTCGGTCTACCTTCACCGCTGAGCGTTCGCAGAGGATTTTTGTTTTGTTTTTTTTTTGTTAACCTTTCTATCAGTCCCTCTAGGCAATTAGAAAGAACATTAGCCAATGCACTTGGTTCAAATCGATCTGAGTAAACTTCGGGTGCTCTCTGAAATGATGGAAAGGTATACGGCTTGCCAACTACATACTTGTTCTGTTGAAATGATAGATCAAAATGTATACATGTGGGGTATGTTTTCTAACTAATTTCGACCTTCTGAACACGAATTTCGGATTTGTTTTTCATTGTAAATCAATATGGTCTCATATTTCATCAAAAAAATTGAAGAATCACATATTGTCAGTACCTATATTCTAGGTGTTGTTTGCAGCGATTTCCAACAATGAATTATTTGCATAGACTCTAGTCGAGTAAGTAAATTCTTAACAATCAACGCTGATAATAATTATTACTTGTAACGTGGTGTGGTTAGTTAGCGCGTTCGACTGCCACTCCAGAGGTCGCGGGTTCGATCTCCGCCGGGGACGGATTTTCGGCCTCGAAAAACAAGCTCCTTGGTTTAGTTGGAATGCTTGCTAAATGTAAGACGCGCCGTGTGTCGCATAGCACGTAAAATACGAACGATGGTGCCGACCCCATGCGATGTTGGTGGTCGTTAAAAATCCCTACCCTGTGTTGGAACACACAGGGGTTCGGCAAAATTTCCGGTATAGTTGAGGAAAGCATTCACCGGCGTCGGTGTTAGGCCTCGTTGCGGAAATAGGCCGACGTTAAATAAACGAATAAAAAAAAAAAAAAAAACTACTTATACCTAGATACCTAAAGTAGGTTTCTACTTGACTATTTACGATACAGCGTGATTTCGTTTGATTTTTAATTACTGTAAGAGAACCGTATGTTCTGATGCAGTTTTGTTCATGACAAATACAACATAATGTGTCTATTATGAAGCGTAATGCGAGGATGCGAAAAAAAAAAAGACAGGAAGGAAAAAGGGGGCCGGTTGAAAGCGGTGGGCGAAATCTTTCAAGATGAGAATGTTAGAAGTCTAAAGGATGAGGGAGCGCCTCAGAAACGACACATAAACTTTGTTGGAGCGGGATTGGCAAGTAGGTAGAGGTATGTGAGATAGAGTTGTAGTTGTAAGGAAAGGACTGTTGTGAAGTGTTTGCGTGATTGTATTGCGCTGTATGTAAGTGATGTGTGAGTGGAGGAAAATTACACATACCGTGCTTGATGCAATGGATTCCCCGTTCCACGGTGATGTAGGTGGCGGTCATGCATGCCGCCCTGTGAAGTTCGCAGTGGTTGGGGTAGACGTGACCATCGGAGCCACAAACCAGTCTCCGGTGCACGGCGCACTGTTTCTGACATACACAAGTAGCTTCACCTGATTCCACTACACATTCCCGTCCTTTCATACAATAATGCACTAAGCAAGGATCTGGAACAAACAAACCAACAATAATTCCGGGCTCAACTCGGGAGTTGAGTAGCGAGATTTAATTTATGCCGGTACATGAGTAGGAGGTAGGTATAGTTTACGTAGCAACCACTAACCACCAATTAACGTTTTGTATGTTCACAAGGCTCTGGATTTAGGATTTACTAGAGATCTGCCCCTTGAGATAGGTATACACAACTAATACCTATAGCCTAGGATCTTTTTGGATAAAATGCAATGCTGGAGGTTGAAGTTTGGCAACATACAATTCAAGGGTATTTGGACCTCGCTGAATACAAAAACCATTGTTGCCAAGCCGATTTTTTTAACGGATGCCCGCAATGGTGGGGGGGAGGGAGGTGAAAGAAAAGGGAGGACTGAAAACTCCCATTTATGAAGCCGGAACTGAGACCTGTCACTGTTGACTGTATGGATGATTTTCCTTTTCTCTTGATTTCGAGTGAATATCAACAAGTTTGGTATCTTTTCCGACATAGGAGCAAGTTTGAATGAGTTTTAAGTGATAAAAATTGTTTTGTCTTCAATTTTTTCACTTCCCTTGAAAAAAGGGAAGTACTTTTTTACATTACCTCATGATGTCTCATTGCAAATTGCTATTTTTCTCAGAATTCTTGCGTAGTTCTTCACTTGTGTGGAGAAGGATTGAAGTGGCCCACCTAAAATTTTTAATGAAGTTCAAAGTGCCCTAGCTCCCTAAAAAATAGAGCCAACGCCAATTTTTTCCTTTTCTCACATACCTGCGCCCTTTGTCTATCAGAAGATGGATACAGAATCAAGTTCAATTTTTCCGTGTTGCTGCCGACCTGACGCAACAACCGTCAAACGGCGCTTTCTTGTAACGTCTAAAATTTGGCATTCGCTTCTCACAGTAGCAGATTCGCATTATCAGTCAAGTCATCACGCCGCAATAATAGCTTAGCAACGGAATCGTGAATTGTGATTGCCGATGGCAAGAAAATAGGCAAGAGCAGTGCGGAATGCCAGAAAACTTCAAACTTCTGTCATCCCAACTGCACTCCCACTGCCACTCGTTTCTTACCGTAAGTCTATGTGAACGCTCAATGCAAAAACCTATAGTTTAGCTTTTTTACCATACCGTTGCCACTGCACTAATCCTATGAGGATGCGCCCTAACTTCCAATTTGCAAAAACAAGTTATTGAATATGTTTCACTGGTCCAAGAAGGTTGGTATACCCATATCTCAAAACGGTTTTTCAATTTTCCGATTATTTTTTTTCACTACAGGGTGATTCGGAAAAAACAACTTTTTGCTTTTTTGGTCATAACTTTTATCCTTATTGACCGATTTTTATAATCTGTAGCTCATGTTAAAGCTTAAGCTTCAGGAAACAAGAATATGTCTTCGAAATTGATGCAGAAGAAAACTTGGAATTGAGACTGCATAAAAAACGACGCAGATCTGAATAACCCTCGAAATCAGATCTGGAGATGGAACTCGTCGGAAATCAATTTGGTTTAGAGTGAACCATTCAAAATGATCATTTTAAGATATACCTCTTCCTGTATAGAAGAAGATTTCTTGACGAGGGAATTAAATTATGGCTGCATGTTTTCAGGAGAAAATCGGTGTCCCTCTTACCTGATAAAAACTAATGTTACCTACGCTACGAATATTAAAGCTGGTAATTATTATTAAACCGAGAAAAATCCAACAGTGTTTCTGAATTCAATTACCAGCTTTGTTGTTCGTAACGTAGGTTACATTAGTTTTCAGGTAAGAGGGACACTGATTTTCTTCTGTAAACATGCAGCCATAATTTAATTCCCTCGTCAAGAAATCTTCTTATACAGGGTGTTTCAGGGATGATAACAAAAAATTCAACTGTGGGTAGATCTCGTCAAAATATGACGAAAATCTATATACCATTTTGCAAAGTTCGGCCTAATGACGAAGATACAGCCCTTCAAAGTTCACTTTTTTCGGATTTTAAAAATTTGTAACTCAGCAACGTTTTGACAAATTCAGCTTCAATTTAGCATAAGCTGGTTCGTCATAATTATCTATCAACCTGCCAAATTTGGAAAGAATCCAATCAAAGGCGTAGAAGTTATCGGGGGTCACCTTAAGTCAACTTTCCTTTGGATGCTTCTAAATTATTGACCCTCATAACTCCTACACCACTGGTTGGATTCTTTCCAAATTTGGCAGGTTGGTAGATAATTATGACAAATCAGCTTATGCTTGATTAAAGCTGAATTTGTTGAAACGTTCCTGAGTTACAAGTTTTTGAAATCCGAAAAAAGTGAACTTTAGAGGGCTGTATCTTCGTCATTAGGCCGAACTTTGCAAAATGATATATAGGTTTTCGTCATATTTTGACGAGATCTACCCACAGTTGAATTTTTTGCTATCATCCCTGAAACACCCTGTATACAGGAAGAGGTATATCTTAAAATGATCATTTTCAGTAGTTGACTTTAAAGCAAATTGATTTCGGACGAGTTCCATCTCCAGATCTGATAATCGATCAACAAAGAAAAAACTATGACCAAAAAACCAAGAAGTTGTTTTTCTCGAATCACCCTGTAGTGAAGAAAGATAATCGGAAAAATTGAAAAACCGTTTCGAGATATGGGTGTATACCATCCTCCCTGGACCAGTTGAAAATATCCAAAAACATGTTTTTCCGGATTGGGAGTTACTTAAACTTTTTAGTTTTTGGAGGGTTTTACGCGACGCCCTGTATAACCAACAAGGAAGATTTGAACTTAATTCGGTATCCGTCCTCTGATAGACAAAGAAGGCAGGTATGTGGGAAGAGAAAAAATTTGAAATTAGTCCTATTTTTGCGGGAGCTAGGGCACCTTGAACTTCATTAAAAATTTTGGGTGGGCCACTTCAATTGTTGAGTAGTTTATATGAAAAACTTGAACTGTAGTGTTTGAAGGGCAACAGTTCTAAAATTCGACCTTTTAGTTGTTATTATCTTACTTCACGATACGATGATTTTCTAATCAAATTGAAATTGAATGTATTTATCACAAAATTCAAGAACCCAAAATAGAGGTAAGTAGGTTGTAAGGTAAGCTACTTGAAGTCCTACCTTAATGTTTTTATGGAGAAATAAATAAGTAGGCAAGAGAGCTTAATGCAACCGAGGGTAAGCACTGGACTGTGTTTCAGCCAATGAGATGCACGGATTCGGGGTACCAAGAGGATATCACAGCGATGATGAAAAACAATTGAATTTATCACCGATTTCGGCTTGTTTACCTCCTACCAGATTGATTTCAGTTTGAGGTTAACTTTTATTTTGAATGTAAACTAACTCTTGAAAATAGATAAAAAATACTAATGGGATACTAATGAAAGAGTTTAAAACGTGATTACTCACCCCAAAAGGGGGTTCTTGTACAAAATATAAATATAGATACAGCATTCGTCTGTGGTGTTGATGTGGACACAGGCATTCAGATCAGGGAAATGTCACATTGGGTGGATTTACACGGGATCTGCTCGTAACATGAAAAATCATGTCCATGCAATACGCTTCACTAACGATAGACGAATCTTTGAATTTCTATTTTGTAATCCATATAGACACTAAATAGGTGAACCTTATATTTGCCTTGAAATGTCTGATGTACGTATACAATTCAATTTTTTCAATTTGTTTAGAGTATTGCTGAATTTAACTAGTTGTATGATTATTAATCGATGATATTTTCTCATGGAATCGATGCTGCACATTCAACTCCTGCTGCGCACTGCTACTGCAGTGCTCCGCAGTCGTTGAATCTGCAGGCACAATTCCATTCGAAATTATCATCGATGATAATCATACCACTCGTTATATTATTACTGATAGTTGAGTTGAATGATAACAATTTCTAATTCTATTATTTTCATTTACATGTATTACATTCGATTTCGAAATCTCTTCACTCACAACCACTATTGTAATAATTCATTACATACTATGTGAGAAAGACATTTTCCATTCCGCTAAAACAAAATAATACATTTCGTATTCAGCGGGGTCCGAACGAAGACCCTTAAAACGTATGTTGCCAAACTTCATCATCATTTACCACTAGAACCACTTTTTAGTCCACTTTTTCACAAATGTTCCCAGTCTATAATACTGAATAAGGTTGCAACATTCCTATCCTAACCCAAGTATTTAGGCATAGGCAAAGTTTCCTTCTGAGCAATGATGTAACCAAACTGAAAATGTAGATACCAACTTCTAAACTAAATAAAACTTACTTGTTTCCAATAACGTGATATGTGTTGTTTGCGGGATATCTGACGTCACCGAGTCTCTGTGGTGTCTTGACCTCTGGAAAGAAGAGAAAAAAAATTAGTTCTATGTTAGGTCCAGGGTGCATATATTGTTAAGTGCTCGCCAATTGAAATGGTCCACCCAAAAAATTTAGTCACATTCAAAGTGACATAACTCTTGGATGAATGAACTATTTTGAATCGTTTTATGTTTTCTGATTAGCTCACGGATTGGATTACAACATGTCATAGGCCGTTTTTGGTACAGGTGTTTCGTATCAATTATACAGGGCGCTCAATCAGGTACTGCAAAAATGGAAAAGTTTAAACTGGTCCCATTTCACAAAAAATGGTCCTTGGCTTTTTTCCAAGTGTTTTAGGAAAGATGTTGTTCCTATACCTTGAGGTAGTTTTCAAAATTTTGAGTCTATCTCCTCCAATTACACAGTGATCTCAAAAATGCAACCTTCTGGTCTGGCATTTATATCTATTTCAATTGTTAGTCGATATTGGAAAACAAGGACTCTTGTTGAAGCTTAAGACTCAGATGAGAAGGCTCGAGTATCGGAACTGACTGGAGACAAAAATTTTGAAAAATCGAAGGAATCAAAAGTGACCTAAATAAGAAGCACCCTAGAAATCAGGTTCAGGGAAAGAACTAAATAAAAATCAACTTGCTATCAAACAGACTTTTATTTCCGAACATCTTGAGGTATTTTCCGATTTTGAGTGATGAAAATTGTCGATGCGGGACCCATTTTACAAATTCACTTTTCAGAAGATAATACCGGACCTTCCTCGACTGAAAATGCACGTAACCTAGGTTACCTTCTTATTGTCGAATGTTTCCTTCACATTTAAAGAGATAGGCACCAGTTCTGATCTTCGTCACCCAGGCGTCTATTTTTAGGTGAAAAACGTCCAGTATTCTTCGTTGGAAGCATCCATTTCTGATTTGGATTCATTGCCACAATTTTTGCCCCATACAAATGGGAAATACCTTAAAATGTTCAGAAAGAATGGTTTGTTTCAAGACGAAGTTGTTATTTGTTTAATACCTTCCCTAAACCGGATCTCTAGCAAGTTTGTCATTTGAGTCACTTTTGATTGAATCCCTTTTCCAGAATTTTCATCTCAAGTCAATTCTGATCCTCGATCCTTCTGACCTGAGCCCTTAGCTTCAACAAGAGCCCTCATTCTCCAAAATCGGCTAACAACGAATAAAGTTATTACTGCAAAACTAAAAGGTTACATTTTTGAGATCACTCTGTAATATAAGCAGATAGGCAAAAATTTTTAAAAACGATTCGAGTTATGGTTATCAAAATTCCCCTGAAACACTTGGAGAAAACCAAAAACCATTTTTTGTGAAATAGGACCAGTTCAAACTTTTCCATTTTTGCAGTACCTGATTGAGCGCCCTGTATAATTGACAGGAAACATCTGTACCAAAAACGGCCCATGACATGTTGTAATCCGATCTGTGAGCTAATCAGAAAACATAAAACGATTCAAAATAGTTCATTCATTCAAGAGTTATGTCACTTTGAATGTGACTAAATTTTTTGGGTGGACCATTTCAATTGGCGAGCACTTTAGTTCTCACTTTACTGGTCCCCATCAACATGAAAGGGGAAGTATAGTGATCGTGGAGAAAAAATGAGACTTTGACATATTATATTGGTATGGAATAAATCTATTATCTATTATCTATATCCATTTTGAGTTCCCCCATGCAAGACTGAGACAATCTCCAGAATGCTGTTTGCCAGTGTGGCTGTACTCTTCCACGATAATTACCAAACCGTTCATCGAATCGATTTGAATTTTGATAATAATATGTAGACATGGTTTGATTGTCGAATAAGCTGATAAGATTTTTTGGTCGTGATCTGTCAAACGGAGAGGTTGCTGTCAAAAAATTACAAAAGCTATTGTTACGGTATTCGGGTTCACCTATTTCGAAATTTAACGCGCTGATTTACTTTGTAAACAAACTTCACTTTATTCACTACTACCAATACAACTAAATAACGCACACAGTTATTAATCGCTTGGAAATTCACAATGTCGCTTGAGATGTTATTGCCACGGTCGCTCAATTCCAACGCTCTGTCTGATGCGAGGTCAAGTTCCTCTTTTAAAGTGGCATCGACGGTTCTGGATGCTTCCGGTTTGATCGTTGGCGTTTCTAGCACACAAGGATTTCTCTGGTATCTGCGTCGAGAATATACGCGTACCTTCTACGGCACCTCCACCAGAAGTCTCGACGTGTTGTGACTTACCGCTGCAGTCTCTTGATGCTCCAAGCCGAATGCAACGAGGAAATCTAGATTTCTCTGGAAAGAGCCGGGATGGTCGCGAGCTTCGTAACACTATATTGTCATGAATATCATTTTAATAATATTTTCAGTTATCATTTGATAATAATTAAATGAATATTGATAAGTCAGTAACTATTCCAAATAATTTTTCACTCGCTTGATTAATTTGAGGTTTTCTCGGGCTTTCGCTTTTAAACGAAAGACAAGCGCCTCCACCAAATGTCACAACATGGCTAAGGGTGGCTTTATCCGTGATCTGAGGGTTTGCTCTTTATGGTTGTTGACTTATGCACAGCTGAAATCAGTAGAGGTAAGTGAGAACGCAGATTATAGTAAAACGTTACACAACTAGCAATAACGCAGGATGACACATTGAACTCGCAGACATAGAATGGTTCAACTCACATGCTGGCGCACAACAATCTTAAGACACTACTTCACAGTTTTATTCAAGATATCGATGGATCGCGTAGACCGTCGAACCGGACCAAAAGCCGGACAAGAGGTCCGACCCAAAATGCTCCGTGTTTGAGTTGAAACTCCTTATATCGGGAATTGCTCGACCCCGCCTTGTGACGTTTCTTCCCTTTTGGGTAGGCTATTATTGGTCTCCTTTCTGTACAAAACCTAATCTTGCATTTTGTCACCTTCACCGAAAAATTACTTTGCTTTGCTGAGTCGAGCAATTCCTTTGTCTGCTTGAATAGTAGACCACACGTGCTTTCCTTTCGTGTTCAAAGGATGAACTTTTACCCAGGGCCCTTATGTCACCATCACGACAATATTATACGTAACTCAACTTGCAATATTTGGAAGCCCTTGAAAGCTGGATTCGGAACAGTTGAAAGTATTTCTCTAACTGTTACCTGTCAAAAACCAAAAAAAATGTCAAAATTCAAAACTTTTACATTCAGTCACCCAGAAGCTACTTGAAGGATTCAAACCAAATTTGACAAATGACAACAAAACGAACGAATAAAATTTGCAGTCGGAGTTTTCATTATTCACCGGGCGGGTGCTACAAATTTTCGAACTTTTCTGGCCGATGCCACTCGGTATGGCCGTTCACCGAGACGACCCGCGTCTGACGCTGGACTCACCTCAGCTGAAATTTCCTGCTAGGGGATCAACTTTTTTCAAAAAATTCCAACTGATCTCGAAAATAGATTGCATTGGGCGTCGCGCAGGCCTGATGTTTTCAAATGCGACACGATTTCGCGTTTATCCGACGGTGATTTTTTCAAATCCAAACTTGTATAAATCTCCATTTTGTATAGATTCCATTAATTTGAAAAAACTGCAGTGCAAATTTCAACTAGAGATAAGTTTCACGAAATACTTATTTTAGGTGCCGACATGGCACTGCAAGTCACAGTGGGAGAGAAGATATTGCATACATTTTTGTAAGGGGAATTTTTGAGATCAGACCAATAATTTTCAATTTTTCCCGACTCGAGGAGATGCAATTCCAGCAACTATTCTATCCATGAACCGATTTACAAACAAACTTCAAAATGAAGCCAAATTAATTAATTTGTGATTATTTCGATTGGAAAACTAGGAAAATCTTCCGCGTTTTGCCATAAGTGTTAAATTTCCACATTTTTTCTGTTCATTTCCCCGAAACCTAGAGTCATCTGATGGTGAAAGATAATCATTGTCCATGCTGCAAACTGTTTAGGAGTTATCAAGAATAGACAAATGTACAGTACGGAAAGCGAAACAGAAAGTCTTTGAGAGCTTTTGATAGAAATATGTCATTACATCATTATTCATTAGTGCCGAAATCAAGCGGACTAACTTGGAAAGTGAGAGCCAATCAGCATTGAACCGCAGGGTATTGCGCGCATCACCACTTCATTTTCGCTGCAATTTCGGGAATCTATTAACCAGGCAAACTTTGTGCCGGGTTCGATTGCAGGATTCCCAGAGGTGTTGTGACGCGACGTGTACCTGCCTCTGCAGCTATTGCAGCTACTACACCACCGCAAATTAACAGTTCAAACTTCCAAGATTGGTAAACCTCTTACTGCTCGTCGTAGGTAACAGGCCGGTCGTGATCAATTTCGCTTCGTATTGCTATTTGACTCCCAACTAATCCAGTTCCGCCTCCAGATGTAAACTCCGAAGCACCAGACGTGATGAGCCGTAACATATTTGAACTAAATTATCGGTCCGTGGGTACCTGTAGCCTGTAGCTGTTTACAGGTTGGGCTTATACAATTCAGAAATTTCAGCTGCATCTTCCACATTACTCGGGGAGTTGAAAGATGTGAATGGAGAGTATGGAATGAAGTGCCGAAAAAGCTAGGTACCTTGTTTTTTTCCCACGATAAGTTCTGGGCTGCTTATTAGGAAGCAAATTTTGAGTAGCTACATTTTTCCCCAACAAGTGTCCCATTTTCTTACAGGTAGATATGTTATTGTGATGTATTGTATGTAAATTGTCTTTTTTGACGGGTGCTGTCCTTGTGAGTACGAATAAAGTTTATTTATTTATTTATGTATTCATTTAGAACGTTTGCGATGTTCCAACTCTCGTTGCTCTGAATACAACTCTGCCTACCTTGTCCCAAAGTAGCTTCCTACATTGTTCTTAGAAATTTACATTGGGGACTTCAATTGAGAGCTAAACGTTGCAACACACATTATTTATTACCGCGTATATATTAATTGCACGTCGAAAGAACTATTGCACTTGAATATTGCACTTCACTTCGCTAATATACTCGCCTCATGTACCATTAGTTCATTTGCGAGAGCTCTGGGAAAGTCCATCGGTTTCACGAATATTCTGACAAGGTTTTGATGCATGGTTCCTCCGCCAATTGTGCAGGTGTGTGTCTTATCCTCGCGTCGAGGTCTCCAGCGAGTATCCCAACAATATACCTGCTTTTGCCTGCCGAAATTTTCCAGACCTCTTCCGGAAAGGTTTCGAGGACTTTCGCCCTTCGTCTACCCTATTCTGACATATTCCAGGACCTTAAATTGGTCAAAATGGACGATTGCTGGTTTTGCTCAGAGCGAAGCTCAGAGCTTGCCGTGCTTGGGCGCTCTTGATGAATCTGTAACGTTTCGCAAATGAATCACGCACATCAAGATTATGTTTTCCGAATATTACAACAAACACAAAGCAGCATGCTTCAGTGAGGATTGCACCAACTCCTAGTGCTACATCTCATACACATCTAATAATCGAGGAACTTATTGCTAAAGTAATTCAATTCTGAGTCGAAGCGCGCGGAGTTGGATATACACGCGATTCCTCCGTGTTACCGTGTTAATTCCGCGGTTACGCCTATCAGATTTCATCAATTATATAGCAATGCACGATGAAGTTTCCGACGAAGACAAGACGAAACACTGTCTCGAATAATTCAAAACTTCATCGCATTATCTCATCGTATAGGTATATTGCGCCCATACCTCTTGCATCAGACCTGAAACTGGAGCTTACATACACTATTACCGTACCTACCACTGAGCAAATAAAATAATGTAAACCCAGGGAGGTCTTATGAATATGCATGACGTGGAATATTGCCATGGATGGCATTAAACCTTTCCGTGCAATTTTTAATGCCCTTTTTCGTTTATTTTACATGCGACGGCAGGGCAACGGTACTAACGGTAGGTAATCTCGGTCTTTCCTCGCGGTGTGGCTTTTTATTCTCTGACATCAAAACAGAGAGAGAGTTGCTGCTATATGTTTGGTTATCATGGCGCGCGATCTTTTTATTTTCGAAACTTCAATTTGAAAAACAAAGGATTAACTCGCGTAGTCTTTGTACGACGCTCGGTTGTAAAACTTGCAGTTGATGGACAATTTTCCGGAAATTCTGTGTGAAGTTTAAACACGGCTCCAGAAAACACGAACATACTCTATATCCAAGTATCCAGCGTTGGTACTTTCATCTGTATCTACTTTGTTTCATATGCACTTTACACCTTATTGTGCCGACTAGAATCCAACCTGCCTTCTTTACTAAGCTGGTGCTATGGAATTGGTTTTTTGCTGAGCTGAGCTCACTTCATCGAGCTGAGGTTCCAATGCAGTAGATGTTGTCGTATGTCCTTCAATATGAAGTATAGGGTTGAAAGCGAGATTTAAAAGCTCCAAACAAGGCGTCCCTACGAAAAAAAAAAACAAGAACATAATTCATCCCTTAGCGCTCAACTCCCGCAGGATAATGGCAGTCTGGGAGAATTTTCTCTTAATATAGTTTTGCTGTGCAGAGAGTGGGCAGTCAGTGATTCTTTGCCACCATTGTAGCCGGAAATAGCAAACAACTTTCGGTTGGAAACGAAACGGCTCGTGCCATTACCGGAAATCTTTCTTGAACGGATGTTGTCGCAAGACATTGCCATTTATTTTGTTCATGTAGGTACAGCTCGAGCTTGATGGAGTAGCATCAATTTCTTTTTTCAACAACAAGACTATCGGACATGCATAATCACAAAATAAACTTTTTTTAATGTATGTATACTTACACATTTTCTTGTCATTAAACTCAAGACAACATCAAGAGCTATTTTTGTTCTCACGCATTTCTAGCTTCAATCCCTATAGCGAGAAATGGAATATCACAAACACAGTAGACTTTTTCACCACTAAGTTCCTTAGTGTCTATATCGGTCAGGCTACTTTACTACATTCCACTAGATATATCCATTTTGAGGTCCCCCAAGACACTTAGGATCATTTTCAGAATGATGTCTGTCTGTGTGTGTGACATGTTTTTTTTGTGGAATGAGCCCATTGGTTTTGGCTGTCATTTGTCAAACAGAAGTGTCACTATCAACAAATGTCAGAAGCTACATCTTAGAGAGCTTGACTTGCAGTATGTCTCGTCCTTGAAAAACTGTCATTTGTCAAATAATAAAGAAATGTCAAAGTTCAAAACTTCACTATTCAATTACTCAAAATCTATCTGATGGATTGGAACCAAATTTGGCAGAAAGCAACACGATAAAAGAGTCTAATTAAGTCTACAGTTGCAGTTTTCCACCAGTCGTGCGTTATGAATTTTCAAAATCTCCTATAGCCGTTGCCACCCGAAAGGGCCTGTCACCCGTGTTTTGACCAGGACGACTCGTTTTCGATGCAGGACTTCATTCAAAATATCATTCCTGCTCGGATATCGACTTTTTTTGGAAAATTGAAACTGATATCGGAAGTAAATTGGATTTGCCGTCGTGTAGACCCATTCTGTAAGCTTTTTGGTTGTTAAGCTTGACAGAAGGTTAACGTGGGAGAACCACATTGTCAATTGCGTCCGGTTTGGGGTCATGCGTCATGCGGCATCTGCGGTGAGAACATTTCGCCTGCAGCGAAGAGCTATCAGGATTGTCTCTGGATTGGTCTACTATGATAATTGTCGCGAGGCATTTAAATAGTGTGGGATTCTCACATTTCCTTGTCTGTACATTTACGAGTGTCTTTTGTACGTAAAAACCCATGAGCGTAGTCTTGTCAGACATTGTGATGTTCACAACAACTATCAAACCCGAAACAATCAGTCCTACCTACCGAATTTTTATAGGCTAAAGAAGGGTCAAGGAAATTGTAAATACTTACCAGAAAATGAAATTCTACCGGGTGGGCCATAAAAAACCGTGCTCGGAATTTTTCCTTCTAAAATTTTTATTTCGCCACCGATTTAATCGAACTTTTCAGCATTGGCTAGCAAATTGAACTGGTTAATATTACCATATTTCAAAATTGCCGACATATCAAAATTCAAGATGGCAGAAACAATAGAGTATAGTTAGAGTATAGGCCTTTATTTGTTCTCGTTGCTTTTTATTGAAAGTTACCAGAAAGTCAAAACCAAAAACGTATTATGAAGAAATAGACCTTTCTTGTCAATTCAAGACCACAACCAGTAAAATCGAGTCATCGGCTGAGGAGCTAATGCGAGTTGAAGCGAAGCCTACTTTCCGTTTTTTTTTCTCATTCCCGCATAATTTATCCAAATTTAGGTATCCTGTCCGCCAATCCACCATTGGCTCATTTCTCAATGGATTTTCTCTAATTTGGTATCAATGGCTAGCCAATTGGACAGACTATCTTTTTAATATGAGAAAATGACGTGCATGTCAAAACCTGATATGGCGGAAGCGATTGAAAATGGATTTTTTTTTGTCCTTATTGCTTTTTGATAAAAATCAGCAGAAAGTCAAAACCAATAATTATTATGAAGGAATAGACCTTCTTTGACAATCCTAGACCGCAACCAATCAAATCAGGTCATCTGCTGAGGAGCTACGGCGAGTTGAAGCGAAGCCTACCTACCGGTTCTTTTATTCCCGCACAAATGACCCAAATTTAGGAATTCTGCCCGTCATATCCTTATTTTCAACCGATTTTTTCAGATTTGGTATCAATGGCTAGCCAATTAGACAAGCTGCTATTTTCATATATCGTTATTAATTTTATCTATTTATTTTTATTGTTTTGTTCTGCTCCTGATGAATTTAGTTCTGTTATTCTAATAAAAATTTTGCTTTATCTTTATAATTTCATAATAATTAATATGATTATTAATAATAATTTATTATATACCTCATAAGAATTTGCATTTCTAACTTTATTTTACGAATGTTTATTTTATTTGTTGCCTGAACTTTTTTTCTTTTGTTTTATACTCACCCTCTTGTTTGTGATACGTATGTATCAAAGAAACAATAAAGCTATTTTCATATAGAAAAATGACCAACATGTCAAAATTCAAGATGGCGGAAACTATTGAAAATGGGCCTTATTCGTCCTTGTTGGAATAGAGAAACGGGAAGTAGACTTCGCTTCAACTGGCCGTAGCTCCTCATCAGATGAACCGATTTGATTGGTTGCTATCTTGAATAGTCGAGAAATGTCCTATTCCTCCATAATAATTATTGGTTTTGACTTTCCGCTCATTTTTTATTGAAAAGCAATGACGACAAAAGAAATTTTATTTTCAATTGCTTCCGCCATCTTGGATTTTGACAGGTCTGTCATTTTGTCATATGAAAGAGGTAGTTTGTTCAATAGGGTAGTGACTGATTTTTTTTTTATTATTTTTTTTAAAAGTTCCCTTCTTGATAAGTGACGCTATATAGTTAACAGATTTTTTTTCGTAAGTTTTCTTGGTAAAAAAAATTCATGAAAGTTTTCGATCATTTCAAATTTGGCGCGATGACGTCGCAATCTTTCATAGGCGGAGAAGCAGGCTTGACAACATTATACAGAACTTACTACAAAAAGCACTAGCGTCAACTCGTCAACGCTCATAACAGCTGATTGTTATATTGTTAACGCTTTGTGTATCTGTGCGGTGATTCGTGTTGTTTAGTTGTTTTGCTTGAAAATATGGAAAGTTGGTAAAATCTTTCATGATTTATGAATATTTCAAGACTACATCAGACTTCAATGGTTATGTTATGCTGGCAAACGTCAACGTCAACACTGACACACAGGCAACGGAGGTGTGGTCATCCCCACTACTGTCAAAAGATTGAAACGTCACAGCCCGCCTTACAGCTCGGTAGATTTGAAATCGTTTGCAAAAGTAGCCACTTTCAAGGCAGATTTTGAGACACTTGGAACTTTTTTTTCGAATTTTCACGTAACGTAGTCTTGTTATTAAGGCTCTACATTCGATTAGTATGATTTTTTTCTATATTTTTGGATGGTGGTCACTACCCTATTGGCTAGCCATTAAAACCAAATTTGAGAAAATCGGTCAAGAAATGAGCATATAGCGGATTGACGGACAGGATATCTAAATTTGGGTCAATTATGCAGAAATGAAAATAACGGAAAGTAGGCTTCGATTCAACCCGCAATAGCTCCTCAGCAGATAACGCGATTTTATTGGTTGTGGTCTTGAATTGACAAGGGAGGTCTAATCCTTCATGATACATTATGGTTTCGACTTTCCGGTAACTTTCACTAAAAAGCAACGAGAACAAAAGAAAGTCTATTTTCAAGTGTTTCTGCCATCTTGGTTTGGTATGTCGGCCATTTTGAAATACAGAAATGATAGCCTATTTAATTGGCTATCCAATGCTGAAAAGTTCGATAAAATCGGTGGAGGAATAAAAATTTTAGAAGGAAAAAATTCAGAGCACGGTTTTTTATGGCCCACCCGGTACAATAAGATCCCGCAATACTTAAAGGAGTTATCTCTTTCCGGTTTCAAGAGGGAGATGAAAAATTTCTGGTCGTGAATGCCTTTTTATTCATGCACTTACCTCGGGTTCCACCAAAATTTTAAGAGCAGATTAAATCTATCACGCTGATAGTTGCTATGCACCAGCCAATAGGATGGCCAGTTGCTTAGTTACTATCAGAGTGATAAAGTTATCGCGTTGATAAAAGTTTGGTGGAACCCGAGGTAAGTATTTTAATTGTGCTTTCAAGATCTTTTTTTTGTTTTAGTGTTCATCATTGCACTAAGTAAATTGTTTCATATTGTATCAACTTGTTCTGTTTGTATATACATTGTAAATTGAACTCTTTGTTTTGACTCATGTATACGACCTGTGTAAGCTACTGTAACAATAAACTAAACTAAACTAAATTAAACGATACTAAATTTTCGAAATTGACACGGTTCCGGTTTGACGAAGGTAATTCTTTCAAAATGAAATTTGCTTATTTCGTGAATTTTTCAAAAATGCAGTGCAAACTGCGACATTCGTTAAGTCCACGGGCCGTTACCCAAGCCCCACGAAATAATTATTTTAGGTGCAGACATGCTGAGAATAAAAGTTGGAGAGAAGATGTAATTAATTTTTGGAGGAAAAACTTTCGAAATCGGACCACGGTTTTCGAGTTTTTCTCTCTAGAAAAAATGCAAATTTTCTAACTTATCATCCCGTAAACAGATTTCCACCATTTTCTTTTGAACAAGAGGTATATAACTGGTTCTTCAACATTTTCAACAACACCTCCAACAACATTTCAACAACTTTTCAACAACATTTTTATTCCAATTTTCCGGGAATTTTCCGGTTGAAAATGTGAAACTGGACTTAAATGATGCAGCTTACAATAAGATGATTTGGAATAAGATTCGAGGCTTTTCCGGAAAGTTATAATTTCCCAATACCCAATTTTCAATTTCATAATAATTCAAATTGTAAGAGAAACAGAAGATGTCCATGGTGCTGAGCGGTGCAGAAGTGAAAGTTTTCATATTGTTGAATTGCCCTTGAACCGAAAACTTGAATGCCCCTAATACACGCAATGTGTATCGAATATCGCGTGATGTATAGTAAACAATCTAATAATCAAAAATAATTATGAGGTGAGTACTTGGATATAGAGAGACTGTTTGGCTAGGTATCCGGCAAAATCCCGAGGATCCTCAAAATCCTTATCTCAATTAGCTTAACATGTCCCAGCTAAGGATTCACGAAAAAGTAAATGGTATGGGGGCACTCAATAAAACTCAACAGGGCGCTGCAATTTGCTAACGCAATCCACAAAGCACCAGCACTGTACCATTTAAGGGGACAAGGACAAAATAAAATACGTCCCGCAAAGGTATTAAACAAATCTTCAAATTTATTAACAACGGAAAAAAACGGAATTGTTTCACAGTAAGTTGAGCACGTTATCCAAAGGTGCCAACCCCTGTATAGTAAGTACATGTATAGCTTTTTTTGCATGTCGTACCTGTAAACGTAAAACTTTCAACTTGAGTTTATGACACGTCGTGTTCCTACTTTATGATTTTAATATGAGACGAGGATAAGCAGAACGTCGCCTCGAGGATTATGCCAACTTTATATACGGTGTACAAAAGGTGTTGTTGGGCTCCGTCGACGAGGATTTCTTCCACGGGGATGGCATATACCTATACCTAGTCCTCTCTCGTACACAAACTTGCTTAATATCAGAGTCAAGTGGTGCTCATGTGGCGCACTCGTGATGTCTTTATTGTGGGCTCAGTATTCTCGTGGATATGTGACCGGACTTATTATCGCTTGTGAATACTTTACGCCAAGTAGTCGTCTGGTTTGCTAGGTGGCGTCTACATAGGTACTTGTATCAATCCCAGCTTGTGCCAAGCACTCTGCTAAAACTTTGCCGATTGAGGAACATTTCCCTAAACTGTCCGCGCGCTTCCATAAAACATTTGGAGAGCGAGCCACGGATATTTAATTATTCAAAGTGAAAGTTACCAGAAGTGCTGCAAAGACTTGGTTTTCCTTAATTATTTAGATTAATGTAACGCTGATGTTCCAAGCAAATTCGCAAAAGTGACTGATGGCAGAAGCGGATGCGATGTAATTGTTTCTCCTGTTGTAAAGATGGTCATTGAGTTTATATGGGTCTCTCTCTACGCAGGGTTCAATATGAATGTGCACTTATCTGAGCAGTCCCGTCTCATTAGCTGCTCCCATCGAGGCTTCCATATAGAAAAGTGACAAATTTTAAGCGTGCGATCTATACATTTACCACGTAATCTAATAAGCCGCCATGTAGGCGGTTATTTCAGCTGTCAACAAAAATGTCATCAAGTGACAGGCCGAGCCATAATTTGACCGTTCGCTAGAACGCCATGTCGCTAGAGTGGAGGCGCAATATTTGAAATAAGCATGATGCTCTCAATACGTTTGCATTTAGTTACGTCAAAATTACTACGTTTCCATGGAGAATTGAAATCGATTTGAAAACGGTATCGGGATTGAAAACTGCATGTAAACGCTTGCAACATCGTATTCAAATCGATTTGAGTCTCAAGGTCGGCAAATTCTAGGATCGTATCGGGATCAGATCGAAATAATACTCATGGAAACCCAATCGGATTGGATCGAAACATCAACAAACTCAAACAGAAACTGATAGGTACATAGCAATGAGTGAAAACGCTGTTCTGGTCGCATCGAGGGTCTCATTAATACTTGCACCTGTTGTCTGCACTTCTGCCATTTGCACACTTGCAGTCTGCAGAGTACTTGCACTTTCTCTGATACGTTAGGTTGGGATAGTTTCAGGTTGGGGTTAGACTTACATGACAGATATGTTAACAGAATTCAAATCGATTTGAATACCGAGTTCGAACCACTCATGTGAACACTTCCGTATTCAATCCCGATACCGTTTTCAAATCGATTTCAATTCTCCATGGAAACGTAGTAAATGTCTACCTGAGCGAATTTCAGACAACAAGCCGTTTCAAAATTCCCTTTGTGTTCTACCAGTGAGATCTTCTATACGTTACCTTCTACACAGTGGCAATTTTCGAGCTGAGGATAATAACTTTTAGTACCTACTAGGACTATGTTTATCCCTATACCTATGAAGTTGGATCAAAATCGTATTGGTTCATTAGTGTCCACAGCGCGGAACGCAAAAAAGTGTACACGTTGCTTCGTTAAAGCATGAAAGCTTGTTCGCCGGAAATAATTGGTCCTAAAAAATTCCGTGCAATAATAATATTCCGACCGATGCCGTGGAATAAGAGCAAGCCTTTCGGGTGCAATAAGGATTTTTTTTTGCGTTTCCTCGCCCGCGAACATAGAGGAAATCACACGGGCTCTTGATAAAATTATTGTCTTTTTATAGTTCCACACTTTAACCTTCAGGCATCGTAAAAGCTAAAGGATGGCGCAGTTTCCCGGAGATTTCAATCAAACGTTTTATCATTATGCGTCTTCAGAGGAATAATATCCGCGCGCCCTCGCAGCAGAGGGTTAGCTCTAGGTGTGGAGGATTTGAATAAAACCGCAAATAAAATTGTTAACGGCATTTTTTGCCGCATATAACTTTTAAAACGGGGTTCCATAGGAGGGTTTTAATAAATAATAATCGTCATTTATGGGATTTCAAGCTCATAGATCTATAACTGGAGGGCGCCTTTTACAGAGCGATGTTGCATCACATTCCTGTGAAGCTCACTGCTACTTCATCCTTTTTTATTCCCGGATTGTCAAGTTTACGCTTCAAATCGCTTGCTTTGAACTGCAAAGTTGGCTTTGTAGTGAACACATAATAATAAATAACACCTGGAATAGTGTACACTCACCTACTTCGGATAAACATACAGGAATGGATAATCAAGTGTAGGTAGGTATACGGCTTTTCGCGCCGAGATGGGAAATATTAACTGGTTTCTGATCCGACGGAAAAAGTGGGATAGTAAAATGGGCTTTCAAAGACTTTTTAGGCGACCAACACACAAAAGCTTTCTTTACGTCCTCTTTGACGTCCCAAAAGTGTCTTTTTTTGTACGCTAATGTCAATATTTCCCTTTTCGGTCGCTAAGCCTCATTTGTTTTACTTTGTTGAGAGGCTAATGCCATTCTGATTTTTTCACGTTACATGATTTTAGACCGATTTATCTGTTGAATATTCACATCACGAAGTAGTCGGCGGTATACCTGATTAATAAAGAGCTATTAATCATTCAATGATGACCTGAAACCAAATGTAATAATTACATTAATTTGGAAATACAGTTATTTTCTCCGTAATGTTGGTGCCCACTGCGGTGATTTCCGAGGTGAATTCAGTTGCAAGATTGCTACGCTACTACATCATTGGTCTATTCAATGCTACAATGTCGATGTAAATGCTGTCAAAGTCAAAGGCAATTTCATTATTTTGTTTTGTTGGTTATGGGTTATGCTTATGTCGTGAAAATTGGCCTAAGTAGGTCCGAAACACGCGTGTCTGTTGGATTTCGATGGATACCGTAGCCCTCACCATGGAATAAATAGACCACAACGTTGATGACTTGCACGATTGTGATTTTACCGAAAGGTACGCCAGAGAAACAGATCCGGTCCAGATTTTTGCCTTGTTTTACAGGCACCAACTCATCACAAAATGTTCATACTGCTCCAGGTAAGTACCTATACAGCTTGTGGTCTCAGCGGAAGCAAATCCAAAGCTGCCGAATTTGAGCTTCAGTCTGTGGTGCCGGCGGAGTTTGAGAAAAATCGCTTTCACCTTTCACTATACCTCGTTCATCATTGACTTGTCTAAACTACTATCATAATAATACACCCACAAATTTTGTTTTCTAATGTCACAGGTAACTATGTTTTATGAAGAAAAGCAGTCTTGCGATTGCGAGTAAGAAATCAAACAATTCAAACATCAGTATTTTGCTAAATTTTCTCACTCTTTTGCTCATTTTGACACTGGTTTTGTTGTCACCCTGTACATGGTAAACAATGTCAACGTCTACGTGACTTAGCATGCCATTTTTTGTAGCCAGAAGAATGACCCATCCGGCATGACCACATTCTATGGAATCGGTTGATTTTTCGACGAGATATCCGATCTTGAGGTATATGCCGATCAGCTTTTAAATTCAGCACTAGAACGGTAATTTTTGCACGCCAAGTTGGCAATTCTGCGATATTTGGGGATGTTCAAATTTGTTTTTATTTTATTTTTTATTTATTTTATTTTAAGCCTTTATTTTACCTGGCGGGGTGTCAGCCAATGGCTGTTGTTAATCCCAACCAGGGTTTCAAAAAATTTACAGAAGTAACCTATATTTAATGCGGTTAGTAAATACAATATAACGTTAAAAGAAAAAAATTTTACTAACGGAACCAAAAACTAACTATACCTTTACCAAACCATACAATTATACAAACAACAAAGCTGAACATAGGCACTCCAAACAAACAGCAGAGGCATGAAAACACAAATCACAAACAAATCACACATGACGAAGAAGACCATAGCGTAACTTTTTCTTGAAACCAGAGTATGATAAACCTTTGACGTCACCGGGAACCGCATTATACAACACCGTCGCATTATACGAGAAAGAGGAACGGAAGCGAGTCGTTCTATGTTGCATGATATGAAGTCTGGATGAAATAGACCAAGGGGAGAACAGAAGCTTTTCTTTGAGGTAGGGAGGAACATTTGTTTTTACAATGGTATGTGTAAGGCACGTCAAATATAATCTCCACCGCTTTTCCATATTGAGTATGCCATGCCTATCCAACAACGGTGTAATATGTTCAAATCTTTTTGTCAGTGTAGAAAATCGAATACAGGAGTTCTGGATTTTTTGAATTTTGTAAGAGATTTCTGCTGTTAAACAAGGGCCATACATGACATGACCGTAAGAAATCAAAGAAAGTACTAGAGACTCTGTTAACTTGAGTTTAGTCGAAGTGGATAACAAAAATTTATAACTATACAAGTGCCTCAACTTACCGTAGCACCTGCGTACAAGCGTATTAACATGTTCGTCAAAAGTAAGCGTTTCATCAAACACAACACCCAGATTTCTCACAGTCTTTGAAAAAACCAAATCATTGTCTCCCATCTTTAGTTGCAGCTGGTGGTCCTCCAATTTGTCCAACATTCTCCGCGTACCAAAATTAATAGCAACCGATTTTTCTGCATTTAAAAGTAACCCATGCTTTTTTGACCAGTTAGCTATGCGTTCTAAATCTTCACAAATCAATCCCAACCTGACGGGGGTCTCTTCTGGAAAGTACGAGGTGTAAATCTGGGTGTCGTCAGCATAGAAATGAGATTTACAGTTATGAATTTCTCTGGGTAGGTCAAATTGATACAGGACAAACAAAATTGGTCCCAGCAAAGATCCCTGCGGAACCCCCCCGGTAATGCCAACTTCCCTGGACCAACGCACTTCATTTCCCACCTTTAACCTAACTTGCCGAACCCTGTTGGTCAAGTAGCTACTGAACCACTTTATAGCCCCTTGAGATAATCCCAAATAATACAATTTAGACAACAACAAATTATGATTTAGACAATCAAAAGCCTTGGTGTAGTCCAGCATAACAGAGGTGGTAACTTTGCCACTGTCGATTGCACGCAAGTAGTCATCGCTCACATCAAGCAAGGCAGTAGTAGTGCTGTGACCCTCACGAAACCCTGACTGTCTATACGGTATGAGTCCATTGCTGTTGACATGTTGCATGAGTTGAACGTAGATCAGTCGTTCAAGAATTTTTGACAAAACAGGTAATAGACTAATAGGCCTAAAGTCTTTATAATCACTTGGATTCGCTTTCTTTCGTACTGGTATTACGATTGCACTTTTCCAGGAGTCCGGAACGATACCGATCTCAATGCTAAAATTTAAAATATGAGTTAGTGCGTCTAAACAAAAAGGCAGGCAATATTTAAGCATATTAAGAGAAATACTGTCAACACCAGCTGTATTGGATTTAATATAGTCAACCGCTTCAGTAACTGTTTCCCTCGAAACAGGTTTGAAACTTGAGCGACTCGAGACGCGCTCGTGCTTATGATTTTTATAATAATTGATTAGATCTTGATCAACATTTAAATTTGGAACTGAACTAGAGAAAAAAGTACTAAATTCGTCTGCATCCTGCAGCTCAATTGGAATCTCATCGATTTTATTTTTTTTATGAATTTCGAGACTCTCCAAAGTTTTCCACCATTCTTTCGCATTGTTTTTGTTGCAGAGACAATGACTTATAAACGCTTTTTTCTCTCTCCGAACACTTGCAGTCACAAAATTTCTCAATTGCTTGTAGTAAGCCCACCTCCGCTCAATTTCTTCTAATTTGTAATGTTGGATCAGTTTTTCCCCAGACGACCTTGAATTCGTACCGTCAATCGAGTACAGCGCTGTTGCAAGATTGAATGTATGCTCTGTTTTTGACTGCAGCTTCAGTGTCCCATATGTCCTTTCAGTGTCTTTTCGCCTCGCAATCTGCAGTATGGAGTTCTTCAGCTGTAATTCAGGTTGGGCGTAAACGGCTCGGCACTCTGTCACTTACCTACCATTCTGACAAGATAACAGTCATAACAGCCAAGACAACACTGTAGCGGAATATGATGCAAGGAGACGCCAGAATTGGCATTTCATGTCAAAATTTCCTAACCTCACTGAACTTTGCCACAAAAAGCCCGTTTTCACGAAACTTGGTCTGTCAGCGTCCGTTACACTCTAGGGAACATGGCCAACCGCGTTTTAATTTCTACTGAATTTAAAACGTGATCGGCATATAGCGTGAAATTTTTGGGGGGATCAGTTCAATTGATCACCTGAATTGTTTAAAATAAAGTTGTAGTAAATAAGTCTTCTCCACTTGTTTTTTATATTGTTTACTCGAGTTTCGGCTAGTTAAATGTATAAAGCCATTTTCAAAACTAATGTGACATAGCATAGAACTTTATGTCTAAGTAATGATGTAACAATGAAGAATAGACGTAACAGGTAAAACAACAAAAGAAAATGAAGGAGAGGATTATAAAATTGGGAGTAGAGCTGGTAATAATAATTTTATAATCCTCTCCTTCATTTTCTTTTGTTGTTTTACCTGTTACGTCTATTCTTCATTGTTACATCATTACTTAGACATAAAGTTCTATGCTATGTCACATTAGTTTTGAAAATGGCTTTATACATTTAACTAGCCGAAACTCGAGTAAACAATATAAAAAACAAGTGGAGAAGACTTAAGCTGGGTTCCCAGACCCAAATATTCGGACAGAAAATGCGATTTTATATGTCAAATTTTGAATCTGAGGGCTCTGATTGGCCAATATGACGACTTTGACATTAGATTTCGCATCTTCTGTCCGAATATTCGCAACTGGGAATCCAGCTTTATTTACTACAACTTTATATTATACAACTCCATTTTGAGCACCATGGATCCCTTTATCAACCTGAATTGTTGTTAGATCAATTAAGGCTGAGCACACTTTGCACTCTGATGACTCCGGAAGCGGGCAGAATGACCTGAAAAGCATTATCGACAACAACGCTTTGTCTCCCGAGCAAGTAAGGGATTCTCAAGTCGTAACTTTGTAGCGTCAGGGCCCACCTGGCAAAGCAACATGTTTGCGACTTCAAGGTGAGCAAGCGCTTCAATAGTTTGGCGATCGGAGGTAACAGTCACTGATTTGGCGTTTGGTGTTGTCGAGATAGCCACGGACTTGTTCCAACTCCACACAACTGCCGAGGCCTCTCACTCAGTTGAGAGTGAGAGGCCATTGTTATTCTTCTCAGCACTGGTGAGCGAACGGCTGGTATACTCTTAGGGGGCGCTCATTTTCTCCTTCGTTCTAAAGTAACACGCACTAACTGCGTAAAGCCACATCCACATAGGATTAGTGCAGTTGGACTGCAGGGGAACTGCGTAGGTTATAAACCAATCTTACCACGAGCGTTCACATAGAATTAGGCATTTCCACATGACGTCACGAGCTCGTCAGTGTTGCCAACCTAGTTGAATTTATAACCTCAAAAAAAGTGTTCGGGAACAACCCGCGTTGTTATGATTGGAAAAAAAGTACTTTTTTGAGATTTTGGATAACTTGGGAAGCAAGTTTGTACGAGATAATTATTCACAAAACTTCGGAGTTTCGATCAATACCGACAGTTGGAAGTGTATTGACCTAGGTAGCTCAATAAACAAGAAAGTTTGGTGAAGTGCTTGAATCTTTTTTGTCGAAAAAAAAAATCCGTGGCTTTTTTGGAAAACTGGACACTTGGAAGGAAAGAGCATCTCAGGAAATATTTTAAAGTGTCAAGAAATGCGACTCAAAGACATCTGGGAAGGAGAAAATATGCCAGTTTATATGCCTGCCGATAAGGTGAAAAGCTGACTAAATTGTTAGAATACAGAATAAATGTGAGATGATTTCACAAATTATCCATTACTAAGCACCCTTCTGATTTCAGAAAGTATGGCTGTGGCAAAAACTGTGACCTGTGGGGATCATGAAATGGGAAAATCCAGCGACCAAGAAATTTCTAAGTTGACCACAATGTTACCTCAAATCCTGCTTACAAGAAGAAATTTCAGGATTTTTGAAGCAATGTGTCTTGCCGCGATGGAGCCATCAACTGAAAATTCAAGATTGTCAAGTCAGGTGTACGATTTGGTCAACAGAAGATGAAGATACTCGGAGCCGATCTCATCTGGTTCACATGTGCTCATATCACAGCAAATATTACAATTACAGTGAAGTAGAAAATGGAAACTATTGTCAATTCAAACATCTAGGCTTGTGAAAGCAATGGAGAAAGCATGACAAGAGATGTAGAGGGCTCAATGAACGTGAACGTTTGGTTGGAGTTTGGAGTGGTTGAATCTTTTTTCAAGAAAAAATGCGAAATTCATGGTTTTCTCGAAACGCTGGGCTCGTGGAAGTACGAGGCATCACAGAATGTATCTCAAAGCGCCAAGAAATGGAAAGGAGGAAGGAAGGCATACACTTGAAAAAATATACGGAGGTTGTACCGATAACAATTAGGATGGGTAACTAAATTGCTGTAATCCAGCTATGATGTTTGCACAAAATTATCTGTTGCTAAGCCTATCTAGTTTCAGGAAGTACCTGTGTCAAGAATTGTGGCCTTCGGCAATCTAAAAATGGGAAAATCTACGGACTGAGGAATTGCTACGTCGACCACAATTTGGAGCCTAGAATCCTCAATAGAACAATAAATATTTGTATTTTCAAGAAATGTGTCTTGACACAATCAAGTTGTAGTTGAAAATTCAATATCGTTGAATCAGGTGTGGAATTTCTGTCAAGAAGGGCTCTGGTGACCGAATACATCTTCGGTGGCCGAACAGCTGTTCGAGTTAAACTTCCATGTTTTGCCTCTGTCCATATTGTACAACCGAAGTGAAGACATTCCTGCACTTTGAAAATATAAAATATAAACAAAAACTATTGTTTGTTTTTTTAATCCAGCAGTAAAAGCTGGGCCTCAAGTATTTGGGTGATTGGGAAGCACAAACCGAAGAGGTACATACCTAGCCCCACACAAGGCATATCACTCCAGCAATGCCGGGAACGTAAACCCCCAACATTCAGGTGAGGTTTGGTGGCAAAGTTCATGCCCAATTTCGTCGGAAAATATGAATTTTCACCACTACCCTGTGCAGGTAACCTAACATGTTTGGCTTGCTTTTTCACAAAAAACACACTTTTCCACGGGAAGTTATTTTGCAGGCGCATTAAGGACATTGCTTTGAACTTAATACAAAAGTTTTAAACTCAATCTCAAAAAAGTAGTCGAGGAAAAAAATGCAGATACTGGAACTCCATAAGCGCCCTGTAGTTCGGTTGTCCTTGAACATTATTTGGTTCAAATTTGGCGGGCAATTCTGCACAGTTGGCAACACTGCTGTGACGTCGATGGAATTGCTTAATTAGTGCGGAACTAGCAACTTGACACGTCAGCTGCCGACCTGACGCAACAACCGTAAAACGGCTCTTTCTTGCAACGTCTAAAATTTGGCATTCGCATCTCACAGTCGCAGATTCGCATTATTAGTCAAGTCATCACGCCGCAATAATAGCTTAGCAACGAAATCGTGAATTGTGATTGGCGATGGCAAGGAAATCGGCAAGGGCAGTGCGGAATGCCAGAAAACTTCAAACTTCTGCCATCCCAACTGCACAAGTGGGAACTGCCACTCGCTTCTTACCGTAAGTCTATGTGAACGCTCAACGCAAAAACCTATAGTTTAGCTTTTTACCATACCGTTATCACTGCACTGATCCTATGTAGATGCGGCTTAAGATGGGTCAGTACGCAGGGTACATAGTTTGCTGGGATCGTTTTGCCGCAAAACTGGAGATGTATACAAAGCGACTTCCAGCGATCAATCGCTTTCTGTTCCAAGGCTCTTCCAAGCGACGCTCCAAGGCTCTTAAATGATCGTCGAAAGGCTCCGATATTACTGATATCAACAGGTCATCGAGATATGCGACAAGTAGGACGTCCGGAATCCCACTATAAAAGCAATCCCTAAGTCTTTTAAATATTACTGACGCGTTACACAGATCATATGACATCACGCGGTACCGGTACGTGCCAACCCGGCGCTTCCACCATGTCGCACATAGCGTAGCTCTTCGTGGCTATGGCTAGCTTGACTGTGTCGTGAGTGAACGGGCTATTATTCCTTTTATGGCTGTGAGTGATTGGGGTTCCAGATGGTGAAGGCCACAGGCTCTTATATAGAATAATTTTAATATCTACAAGTATAACCACAATGTCCACACGTTAAGTCGTACTCAGGTATCCGATGGGTGAGTTCCATCGGATCCTACACTTCGTTCAACTCTTGACCGACAGGCCTCGAGCCTCGAGTCCACTCATCATCAAGATCCTTCTCCGCGCTCACACACTTAGCTTTTCTTGCTTTGACTTGTGCCGTTGGGGGATCATCCCTTATACGTGTAACAAAAGTGGTTTCGTCGGGGTCTTTCTTTCAAACTTTGATCTGGTGAAAAAGTCGCCAAAATACAGTAAATAATTACCTAATCGAGAGAACACAAGATCATGAATGACACCTGAACCGGAAGGCTAAACAACCATGATTCTTTTTCTCGAGTGCGCACTTGATTTGGAAGAGTGAAGATGAAAATGCGAGACACCCTGCTATGGAACCTAATGTATTCAAGATATTCATCCTCAAGATTTTAGCAGTCATATTCGGGCCGATTAGCTATAAAAGAAATGGCAAACGATGCACCAGGTGGCAGTTCAGTTCGCGCCTTCCGACCGAAAAAAGTGCTGTATTCATTGCAATTTTCCATGGTTCGCTTTCCCTCCCCAGGTCTGCTCTCAGAGAGCACCCGGTTCCAATCAGGCACGAACAGTTCCAGCACACCGTGTATCTTTCCTCCACTATCATACAATTTCTCCCCCATTTTCATACCGTTGACTGGCATCTGGCTCGTTTTTCACACGTGCGAATAAACTGAAAATTCATTCTTACAAAAACCCACAGCCAATTTATCATCGCGAAAAGCTTCGCCCGCCCACGAGTCCTTGCGACTAAACAATACAATGCACACACACACACGTACCAATACATAGTACGTTACCTGCACACAACCAGCGAATATACAAGAAATAATTTATGGTTCAATATCTCATTTCGGGAAAATTGAGTGGTGTTGATTAAAATTTAATTTTACGCATGAAATATAACCGACGGCCTCGGCGCGGCGCTGCAGGCTGCCGCCTCGAAACTTGCATCGCATAAATCTGAATTTCATTTGGCTGATTTGTAATTTCGACTGGTTACTAACTCGACTGCATCAGGGCCGTAACCGTGTAGAAGTGAAAGGTGCCCTTTCGTATCGCCGGGCAAAAATTGAACGAACAACTTAACAGGAAAAACCCCACCTCGGGCTCCTGATCATGCATCATGCTTGGAAAGAATTTGGTGTCATTCCTTATTGTGAAGGAAATTACAAAATTATATAAAATGAATAAAGGATAATGTAAAATGTGTAGAAGGTATGGAATATAAATATATATAATACATGTAGAGATCTAAATACCTGACCCATCCTCTAAGCCTACTCCGCGAATAATTTTCCTAGTTCCCCTTATCCTCATACTTATTGCCCTGATCAGGCTGAATTCTATCCTGACTCGAACCCAGCATAAGATGGAAGAGTATGGCCTCTCCCAACGCTCAGCTAAGGTGCATGCTATCCGCTTCAAAAAAGCTTCAAACTCCTTGTGCATTGCTCCCTCGCAGGAACAAATTAGAGGTGTGAAGGATCCCCTAACATCTTCCGCAGCTCTATCGTATTTGGTGTGCTTCTCTCTGGCATGCTGGTTGGATATAGTTGTCCAGGATAGATTTCGAAGGCGGTAACTGGGAGCGTCAGCATCAACGATGCGGTTATCAAAGAACGCCACCCGTCCCGCCTCCCAAACCCCCCTTACCATCACATCCCCGATAAGAGCCGGTTGACTACTGCCAGGATCAGCCATTCTCATTACTGGTTCACGTACAGCAGCTCCCCATACGAGCTCTGCTAATCGAGCACACTCGTCCCTGAGAGAGTCGTGACCGGCCTTCACTAACCCACCCTTCTTGCATGTTAAGCCATGATGCAAATGGAATGCGGCCCCACATCCATCACAAGTGCTCGGTAGACCTAGCGGTTCTCTTCCATATCTTAGAGCTAGGGCATCCCTGAACTCATTCGGAGACAGGTCGAAACCATCGGCCGCCGTCGGAATTACCGTGAGCCATTGTGATGTGCCAGCTTTTACCATTCGCGAAATCGTTCTCTGCCGTGAGGGAGGAAGTCGAGGTACTAATTCGTCTAGAGTTACTTTAGCTTCGTTCATCCTTCTCTTTCGCTCTCTATCCAGAACATTCTTGACTTGCCTGCTGTGATCCAAGACATTCAGAGCCACACCCAATGTGACAGACTCCGTCAGAACAGAGGTTGCCTCCCTAGATGTAGCATGAGCTTCCGCGGCCTTTCTGACTGGGTTTTTCAAGTCTAAACCTCCAAACTTGGCAGGCAAAGTGAAGAGCTCATGCTCCAAAGGAGACACCTCTCTTCCAACAATAGCCGGTACAAAGTAGGTCTGAATTGCTTGGGACAGAGGCAAGTATTCGTTCTCGCAACCGTCAACTACTCGTTGGAGATAAGCCCATTCGTTTTGCAACGATTTAACGAAGGCTGTATATGCAGCTTGTGGACTCTTTTCGCCAGCCTTTGCCAACTTCTTCACACATTCCACCCAGTCAGTTACCTTATTTCGAACATACTCTCTTTTATTGTCCGCATTTCCAATCATTCCTCCTAAAAATTTGTTGCTCTCAACTACTTTCACATTCAAATCTCTAAACGTCGCTTCCGCCTCTTCACGCATCTCATTCTTCACAAGCAGAACACTTTTGGCTGGTTCTGGATGGTATCCACAGGAAGGTCCTCTGGCAATGAGTGTTTCAAACCATTCTTTCACTCTTTCAATGGAACCAAGAATTCCTTATTGTAGGATAATACTAATTTCCTTCCACGTGCGATTCTGAATTCTGGATTTTATTGGGAGAGTTGATGGAACGTGGTTCCATAGGGCACTCACCTAGATCAGCCGGACTCACCGAGCAGCAGTGTGATGCTTGGATGCTTGTTGCTCGGTCCATCTAAACAATGGAGTCTCCAAGCGCTCGGTACATCGGGATTCCGCTTGACCTTAAACCGCAGGTGCAGGTATATTAATGCCCAGTGACTGCGCTGGTCTGCTCTTAGCTCTGCCTCACCTCCCGCCCACGCTGGCGGTCATCCCTCCACACATTGCAATACTGCCAGTACGGCAGTTGTAATACTCGGAGGCTTGTTCGAGGCTATCCGAGGGGGGTTATAGACTATATGGCTATAGCCAGTTCAGAACTGAACAGAGTTCACCTAACTCGGCCACCCATCATATTTCAGACCTGACTCCGCGTCGCTACAGTCAAATTTTATCTCGACTGGCAAGGTGTAGCGGATTTCCCTTTCTTGTGCAATATGACTGTGAAATCATATGATTGCTCTAGTGCTGCGGCCAACTACCTATTCGCTATTCAAGTTTCAAGAAGTTTCCATTTTCACTAGAAACTAATGACATGAGTAACTATATGTTGGTACTTACATAATTTTTGAAGCTCGCTATATCTACTTATGTTATACTGATACCGAGTGGGACTGTAAATCATTATTATTATTTTTATTGAATTTCATTGAGCAATAGACCAATAATTGGTCTTATGACAGGTCAAAATCCGCATCTGCATGGCATCAGTCCAAAATTTAGAATCAAAAATAAAGAGCCCTTAACCTGAAGGCACAATCGTAGGATATGTGGAGGTCGTTCTAAATCTTGTCGTAGACGAGCAGACCCGGTTTAGAGAGAGTTATAGTTCAAAGGCGTTTGAAATGTACCAAAGTAGAAAGTTTCGGAACTCCTTAGTCCAGGTCTATAGGAACAATTTATATATATTTTGATTAGGAAGTCCGGTACAGATAAGTGGTCATTGATGTTCTCACTGGTATACAGAAACTGGATTGATTGAAGCTTCCTGAGCCGCTCAAAGCTAATAAAGACTTGATCAGGATCAGCCCCCGGGGAAAGCCGCGCTCAGGATATGCTACATCCGCGGTAGAGGACATACGCTTGAGGAACTTCTTCAGGACATACTTCATCTGAGCGAGTGATCGATGTATTCAAGGTAGATGGAGGCCAGATGAAAAAGGCATATTCCAGATGAGACAGAACTAACGCAATATAAATAAGGACAAGTGTGTCACTCTTTCTGCAATATTGAGAATTTCTGACAAGAGATCATAGGATTTTGTTTGCATTATTTTCGATACGTAATGAACAAACCGACTTGAAAAGTACACTCAAGTCCCGGATCAATCCAGATTGTTCAAGATGACCCGGATAGTAAAGTCGAATTTAATCGGTGATTCTTACAGGCATAGGTACTTGTCAATATTCAAGGCCAGGCCATTGTCAAAACACCACACGAGCAATCTGTCTAGGTCACTGTGAAGAATGAGACTGTCATTATCAATTCTAACAAAAAGCTTTGGCCGCTTGGGTCGTTAGCGTACAAAAGAAAAGAGTTGCTGAAGAGTTTAGTGTTGTCTTTAACAAGATGTTGAACAGAAGGGGTCCCCTTTTGGTGCCCTGAAACACTCCGCCATCAAACGTCCCGGAGTCTGCCCACGAAGACAAACTGCCTGCGCTATTTGAGGTATGGAGTTGAAAAGAACGACCATTGGGAGAGAAAATCCAAAGTCGTTCAGCTTGCGTGGAGAACGCCATGGTCTATGCGACCTATGTAATCAAAAGCATTTAAAAATCTGTGTGATAATGCAAAAGTCCAACTTTCAGGCGAGAGCGTGAGCCAGAAAAATGGAAAATTATCATCTTCGTCCTGTGGGGGCGCAAAAACCTCCAGTTACCACACTGATGCCGCCCGACCGGATTGCAGTGTGTTTTCCTTTTAATCACACGCCGCGCACACGGATCGAAGTTTTGGCGAAAAGTTCGACTTTTCAATAAAGCATCGGCGCGAAGGCTGAGTAGAAGACGCCTAAGTGAAAAACTTTGAACATTAGAGATTGAAAGCGCGAGCACTAATAACCGTAAAATTGATGAAACCATCCCGAGTGGAATAAGAAGAGGACCCCCGCAGAGCAGGACCAGCACCGGGAAAACTCGTACTTCCACAACTTAATTAACATTGTCCTTGGGCACAGAGAGCATCCACGAGAATAGACGAAGCAGAGGGATGTGAAGCGCGCGCGTAATTTTAGCCATTGAATTGCCTTTTGAAAAGGATCAAATCTTTAATTCTCTTTTGATTAACGGCGAATTTTCGTCAAAAACAGTCCCGCCGGGTGGGCGTGGTGCTACGGGGATCGAAGGGCTACGAGTCATAAATGAAATTGTTGAAAGTATACGAGGGGTAGATAAGACGGATAGGTACCAACTCACCATACCCATCGCATCGGATTAATTGACAAATATTGTATCAAAGTCTCGGGGGAATATAATCCGATTTTCTTACGTATAACTAATGAAGTTGCTTCACGATTTCGCGTTCGCTCTGCGAGAAGAATTATTTAGAATTGCGTTTGTTAGGATTTGACTTTTTTATTTATTTCAGGCCGCCACTCGTAGTTTCCGGCCAGAATAACATTTTTTGGCTGTAATTCGGATGGTATACTGAAACAACGAAACTAAATTAATAGTTACAAGCAAGATAAGTGTTGATCATAATTGTAATTTGGTCCACTCGGATTAAGCCCTGCTCATTCCGGTCAGTTTTGTCCAAATCATTTCCTTTCCGCCAGCAAGCCAATAGCCCAATCTTCTCGTTGATTTTTTTCAACTCAGCTGTAGTTCAGTTCTGTGAGATCTCGGTGAAAATCGCCCTGACCTGTACTGCTCAAATGCGTATGAAACCAAGGAGACCATTAAGGAAACTTTTCTTATATGCTCGAGAATTGAACCCCTCGTCGATGAACAACTCGATCATCAGTTACCCGTTCCAGCAAGAAACGATCTGTTCGATGGTACCGTTCGTTGCCGCCAATCACGCTGCAGATGTCCAACCCTTCCGCAATTGAAACGGCGTGGTCTTCTTCATGCGCTATTCCTTTCTTCTATTGGGTGGCGTTCTCAGACAGCAGTTCCCCGTTCTAGCATTAAACGATTTGTAAAATTGTACCGTTGCCAGCAGTCGCGTTGCAGACGTCCGACTTTTCTGCAACTGAATCAGCGCGATCTTCCTCTTGTTCTTGCCTCGTCGAATCGGGATTTATTGCGAGACAAAGCGTTCAGAACTTTCTCATACATTTCCTTCATCAATTTCTCAGGTGTACTTGGTATTTGATCCTCCAGGTTCTTCAAAAACCATCCCGTAAACTCGGTGACTGCATGCATCTTTGGCTTACTCTATGCAGATAGACTGAAAATCAGTATCTTACTGTGTCAACTGGATTTCTAACCATCACCTCCACTCCATCTGAAGCAAGTCTAGGCTTTCTATTTCTTTGCTTCTTTATTGCATCATGTCCGAACTTGCGTTTGGTGTGTTGTGATTTTCGATTAAAACCGCGAAGTATGTCGATGCATTGGTAAGGAAAAGATTTGCTGCGGCCATCTTGGTCAATGCTTTATTACTCACTTTTTGTATGACAGTTATGACACACATTCTTGCTGGGGCGGGCACGCCATCTACCTACTTTCTGCTCAAACATGTTCTGGCGGCCTTGAAAGCTATGCTTTCAACAGTATCAAACATAAACTCATGTTATAAGAACAATAAGAACAATAAATCTTAAAAGTAAAACTGAACAATACTGAATAATTTTCAAAGAAAACGAAATTAATGCACGTATAGCTCACGCGTCTATCGGTAACACACAAATTTTGGTCACAGCACGCTTCAAAACACTTTGTGGAGTTTTAACTGACACTACCCGTGTAACTCCATCAGCTCCTGGATGCAGCTCAACAATGCGGGCAAGCTGCCATTTCAATGGTGGTAGATTGTCGTCTCTGACGACAACAAGTGCGCCGGGTTGCAGACGCTGATGTTGCGTCACACGCCACTTCGTACGGGCCTGGAGTTCGGCAATGTACTCTTTGTTCCATCTACTCCAGATATGTTGTACCATTTTCTGGAGGCGTTCGAAGCGAGACAATCGGTTTTCTGCCACTTCGTCAAAGGATTCGTCAGGTATTGAGGTTAATGGTTTTCCAATTAGGAAATGGGCTGGAGTTAGAGGATTGCAGTCTTGGGAATTGGAGGAAAGAGGACAGAGAGGCCTCGAGTTCAGTATGGCCTCGATCTGGACTAGCACTGTGTAAAAATCCTCGTATGTGATGTGTGCAGACCCGACAACACGACGCAAATGGTGTTTCATACTTTTGACGCCGGCCTCCCATATTCCCCCGAACGTGGGTGAATTTGGCGGGATAAAATGCCATGCGATATTATCATGAGAGAATGAATTCGCTATTTTCGTTTGATTTGATTTCGCTTTGAGAAACTCATTCAGCTCTCGGAGATCGGAATTTGCTCTGACAAAGTTCGCACCGTTGTCTGATGAAACAGAAGTTGGTTTGCCTCGACGTGAAACAAACCGTCGAAAGGCTGCGATGAATGCATCTGCAGTCAAATCCGTTACTGGTTCCAGATGAACCGCTTTTGTCGATAGACAAACGAATAGAGCCACCCACACCTTTATCAACTTGGCTCCGCGCAGCTTATGATTCTTCAGGAAAAACGGACCTGCGTAATCGACTCCTATGTGTGCGAACACAGAATAGGACGCGGTGCGGGACGACGGAAGATCTCCCATTAATGGAGGAGAGGTCAAGCTCGGTTTGACCCGAAAGCAAGTGACACACTTCCGAGTTACAGAACGGGACAAATTTCTGATCGACAATGGCCAAAACTGCTCACGAACCGAAGCAGCGAGAGCCTGAGGACCACAGTGAAATAGACGGAGATGCTCGGATCTCATGATCAATAATGTCAATGGATGTTTTGGGCCTAAAAGAATAGGGTGCTTTTTGCTGTATTCAAACTTTGAGTGGTGGAGTCTTCCACCCACTCTGAGAATACCATCGTTATCCAAAAATGGGTTCAAAGACAAGACATTACTTGTTGCTTCTAGCTGCTTGTGAGCTTTCAAAGAGTGTACTTCTTTGGCAAATGTCTCAGCTTGAGCCACCTTAACGAGGCACTTGAGAGCATCTTGGATTTCAGATGCCTGTAGTGGGCCACTTCTCTTGTGCACGGGGTTAAGTGCATTGTTCTTCCAGCGTAGAATGTACGCTGTTACACGTTTCAATCTTATGAAGTTCGAAAACCTCTCAAAGAGTTCAAAAGAATTCTCTTGAACCTGCGCGATCAGGCAACATGGATTGGAACTGCGATACTCCGGCAAAGTTTCCAATTTAGGGTACTCTCCAGCATTACGGTCGATTTCGATAACATCGAACAGAAAGGATGGACCTTTCCACCAAAGTTTTGAGGTTGTCAACTGAGAAGGACATACACCTCGAGAGATGAGATCTGCTGGGTTGTTCTTTGAATCAACATGGTGCCACTGATGACCATCAGTGAGCTCTTGAATTTCTGCCACTCTGTTAGCGACAAACGTTTTCCATTTGTTTGGAGTTGCCTTTATCCACGATAAAGTAATGGTGGAATCACACCAAAAGAACAGGTCAACATTTTCGATTCTGAGTGAAGACATAACCTTTCGTGCCAATTGTGCCAACATCAGAGCTCCACACAATTCCAGACGCGGAAGTGACAATTTTTTCAAAGGGGCGACTTTCGATTTGGCCACCAACAAATTACATTCAAACTTTGCGTCATCAGCTGTGGACGAACGCAAATAAATGCACGCTCCGTAAGCCTTTTCACTTGCATCACAGAATCCGTGAAGTTGAACTGAGTCTGGATTGGCCGATAAAACATGCCGTGGAATTTTGAGCTCATTCAGCAATGGCATTTGATCTTGGAGTTGACTCCAAACCGATTGTAAATGTGAGGGAATAATATCATCCCATTGAAGTTGATGTTCCCAAAGGGATTGCATCAACAATTTAGAAATTATGATCACTGGACCTAGGAGTCCAAGTGGATCAAAGGTAGATGATATGATCGAAAGAATATTACGTTTGGTCATTTCAGACCGCTGTAACGAAATGTTTGGTATCGAGTATTGTATCATATCTGAGGATGCATCCCAAACGATGCCCAAAGTTTTCGACGCTTTGTGTTCTCCAAAGCTGAGCACTTGAAGATGCGATTCATCTGAATCTGGCAAGTCTTCCAGCATCGCAGGATTATTCGACATAAACTTTCTCAGCTCAAACTGAGCTCCCGACAAGACATTGATGATTTCATCTCGATGCAACTTTAATGACTCGACCGAGTCTGAACCCGTAAGAAGGTCGTCTACATAAAAATCATTCGCAATCATAGTGGAAGCGATCGGATGCGAATTCTTGCACTCAGTAGCAAGCTGTTGCACACACTTGGTTGCGAGATACGGAGCACTAGCGGTGCCATACGTAACCGTATTCAACTTGTAACACTCTAGCGTCTCAGTGGGATCATTTCGCCACAACATGCATTGATAGAGCTGTTGCTCTGGCTCGATTAGAATCTGCCGATACATTTTCTTAATATCAGCTGCAAAAACCACAGAATGTTGACGAAAACGGATGATTATCGATAACAAGTCGTTCTGAACCACTGGACCGACGAGCTGAGTGTCGTTCAACGAAATGCCTGTACTTGTTTTCATACTTGCATCAAACACAACTCTGAGCTTGGTCGAAACTGAATTTTCCTTCTCAACGGAATGATGCGGCATAAAATACTTACAATCCTCTCGATTTTCCACTTTCGATGAATGCCCAAGTGAGATGTACTCAGATATGAATTTTGAGTATTCCTCTTTCAGGCGAGGATTACGAGAAAGCTTTCTTTCCAATGAGTGAAATCGTTTCAAAGCGAACTCCTCTGAGTCACCCAAGTTTGATATTTGCTCATTGAAGGGAATCGATACAACAAATCGACCAGATGGGTCTCTCCGGTGAGTAGAGTTAAAATGCGCCTCGCATTTCTTCTCCTCTAGCGACAATGGTAATTTCGAACAATAAGGTTGTTCCACTGCCCAAAATTTGGCTAGTGTAGAATCAATGGACTGTATGTTATCGACACAACAATGCGATTGAACGAAAGCTGAAGGTGAAACTTTCAGCGGACCAGTAATAACCCAACCCAATCTCGTCTCTTGACAGACTGGTTGACCTTTTCCCAATGAAATTTGATTATTGATAATCAGTTCCCAGAAAAGCGAAGCACCAATTAACAAATCAACTGGCTTGGCCTGGTTGAATGTTGGGTCAGCAAGACCCGTAAGAACCGATTCAGGAAGTGTAACCTCGTTCATCCTGAACGACTGAGCAGGAATCGCTCCGGTTATCTGAGGTATCACCAAGCATGAAAGATCGAAATCATGCTCAAAATTGTTGGAGAACATCTTGATCCTTGCCTGTTTCGTGACTCTCGACAAAGCAGAATTTACTCCTTGAACCGCAAAATCTATGTTAGTTGTCAATATTCCAAGCTTGTCACATAATGACTCGGTTACGAAATGGGATTGACTCCCAGAATCCAATAAACAACGGCACGAATGCACTTTTCCGCGCATATCACAAATCTTCACCATGGCTGTTGCCAACATCACCTGGGAAGTTTTAGAATTGTTAGCCATGACAGTGCTTCTCTGTGTGGAAGAATCCCCTTGTGAGCCTTCCGCTGAACTGGGCTCATGTTTGGGAGTGTCGAAATGAAGGAGAGTATGATGACGATTACCGCAATTTCTGCACGAAAATTTTGAAGAACAATTCTTCACGAAATGAGAACCCAGACAATTTCCACAAATTTTCAAGTCTTTCACCTTGGAATGTCGTTCGACAGGTTTTAGTCTCAAAAATTCAGGACAATGAGCGAGGAAATGATCTTTAGTGCACAACTTGCACGATCTTTGCGGTACCGCAGTGTAAGACTGGGTCTTAGGTTGAGATTTCACAAATTTGGAGCCCGAAAATGGCTTCAAAGTTGATTTTACTGAAGTAACTTCGTTGTTCACTTCAAGTTGATCAAGCAACTCACATCGCTTTTGAAGAAAAGTTTTAAGTGTTTCCAATGTTGGAATCTCACTTGCAGTTTCCTCAGTGAAGGCTCGCTTTGTTTTTTCATCGAATTTACTGGAGATCAGATAAACCAACAAATCTGACCATTCATCCACCGGACGATTCAGATTTTGCAAAGCTCTCAAGTTTTTTGTTAAGTTGTCCAACAACTGTCTTAGCGCAACACGATTTTCTTTGGCAAGAGTTGGGAGTTCAAAAATTGCTTTGACGTGATCGTATATGATCAACTTTTTATTCTCGAATCGTTTACATAGAACATCCCAAGCGATAAGATACCCCTGATCCGATGTTTCAATGTTTTGAATGATTTGCAAGGCACTATCCGAGAGCGATGCCTTCAAATGAAAACATTTTTCAACATTTGTCATGTTTGGATTGTTATGGACTGCAGCCATAAATGAATCCCGAAACGATATCCAATTTTTGTAGTCCCCTGTGAACCTGGGAACTTCGATATTTTTCATGCTCATGCGCTGCATAGTTGGCACATGCTGAACCACACTAACGACAGGACTAGCAGTTTTAGCGATCAACTGATTAGCCTTTGCAATAGTTCGGAAATACCTTTCAACGAACTGTTTCGAAAACTCTTCGTCTACATCGAACGAATGACACTTCAACTGAATTTCAACATCCTCAAATTGAGTCAAAATTGGTTGGATGTTTTCAACCCTACATTTTAATTCAAGTAATGCAGTTTCCGAAATGCTTGTATCAAGCAATGCCAAGACAAAGTTGTCGAAATAATCAAGTTTCTCTGCGAAACTACGAATCTTAGTAAGTAACAATGTCTCCTCAAGTTTTTTGAGCTCGGAAGTCGAAATGTCTTCCTCCTTTCTATTCTTTTTTGGCATTTTGACCGGAGATTGAACTGAACGTGAACAAAATACAAACCTTGTCAAAGCGACACGAAAATGAATGAAAAAAGAAAATGAACGAAAATTAAAAATGAAAACAACGCGAATCTAAACGAAGCAAAACAGCGAAAATAGCTGGAAACGAATTATTTACCGTAATTTAGTAAATAATGTACTTTTACCGAACAAAATTGACAGTATGCGGCACCTAAAAACGACGTTTGAAGGTCTACGCACACACAAACTGGAAAGCTAATTGAAATCTACGTCACACAGAAACAAGACAATAAAAAACTCGAAAATTCTCTTTATTTGCAAAGGATAGGCAAAAAGGAATTACCTGACGAATCTGGTGTGCTCCTCGATGACGAAGATGGCGAAGAGTGACGTGCGACGTGAAGAAATCAATCCGAAGGAATGCAACAAATGCGATGATACGCCGCCACTGGAATGAATGTCGGGTGGCGCCTAACGAAGTGGGCGTTGGCCACTGGCGCTAACCTCCTTGGCTGGCGCGGAAAGATCGAAACGATGGATCGATAGAGATCGAGGATGTGCGAGTCGACACGATGTGTTGCAGGTTGGTGGCAGCCCCGAAGTTGCAGCATGGAATGGTCCACTTCAAACTTGAGGGTAGGCCGTGTATTGCCGTTGAAAGAGCCGAAAAATGGCGTCGAAATGCGAAATTTGCAGGAAAATGGCGAAATCGAAGTGAAACTCACACTTTTGCTGAGTGCCCTTCGCAAAGGGGACGAAAACGAAGCGATGAAATGCGGCGAAAGCTGCGTATGATAATGCGGTTGTAGACAGGCTTGATTCGCAGCCCTGTCTGTCGAATGGTGTGGGATGACGATGCGATGCACAATGCACGGATTGTTGATGAATCCGCGATGAACCACACGCTTGGGGTTGCGAAATCAGGCTGGAACAATCGGCAGATTGTTGCACACTAGGACTAGGTCTTTGCTGCACTTGCACTTGCACACGGTGCGCGGTGACCTCGACGGTGACAATGTTCGACGACGAGCGAAACAACGAGAAAAGAAGCGACGAAAATGGGGTAGCAAACTAGCGAACTAATCCATCCGGCTCGTTTGGACCAAAACTATGTTGTGATTTTCGATTAAAACCGCGAAGTATGTCGATGCATTGGTAAGGAAAAGATTTGCTGCGGCCATCTTGGTCAATGCTTTATTACTCACTTTTTGTATGACAGTTATGACACACATTCTTGCTGGGGCGGGCACGCCATCTACCTACTTTCTGCTCAAACATGGTGAACCTGTTGTTCGCAATGGTCCCCTTGTTAGTAGAAGCGGTAAACAAAAAAAGTTTCAGTTGGAAGTGGAAGAAAGCCACTTTGCACTGATTTTATACAGGGTGTCTTGAGCTTAAACCGCAATATTTGACCAGTAGATTCGTCAAAAAATTCCAAATTCCGAATACAGAAAGCAGAGCAATAACACCAACTGTGTTCTTTTGGACCCGAAAACAGGAAGAAACCTTCCAATAAAGGCGGGTTGAACAATGCCTTTCAGGGGACCTAGAGCCCTTTGGGAAGAGAAACCTGATGCCGTGATTGTCCCTAAAACTTGCTGAGATATAATGACTTGATATGACATCTTCATGCTAGAATGACAAGCTGATGTTGTAAATGTCCAAATTTTCATCAAGGACATCTTAAATGAGAGGCGTGGAAGCTGAGTGAATTTGGAGTAACTGTTTTTTGACAAAACCATATGGAAATATAACCTATAAAACGATTTCTTTGCAGAAATTACGATTGCTCAAATAAATTCCTGTTTTTTTGGATGCACAGTAGTATATTTGAATTAGAATTTTTGCTTAAACAAAGTAGTTCTCAAACGGTTTTTTGCTATATGGTTAGCTCATCCTCACCTGTCCAACATGTTAAAAGCATACATCCCTGTGACGCGTAGTATTTAGTATACAGGGTGAAAATTAAAAAAATTAATCTTTTAACTTTTTTATCCCGGTGGAATAATTCTCGAAATAAACAGCCTATCATTATTCAGAAACCTTATGGTCTCCTACTGGACGTGTGAAAAACTCACCCCTCGATAGCTGCTGGTATTCTACGTACAGGGTGGAATCAATTTTTCTTTCAATAAATTTTATCTTGATCAAATCAATCCGGACAAAGACCAATTCAGGCTCTGTTAGAAGTTTTTGATCTCTCATCCAAAATATAAAAATGTCATATTCCTTATACTGCTAAAACATGACATACAGGGTGGAACACCCTTTTTTTCTTTTATTTTTTTCCTGGGTCACAATTATTAGGATGATAATCTTACCCACTTCAAAGGAGAGCCTAGAGTATTTAGCAAAACATATCAAAAATTTATATTTCTTCAATCACTGCAACTACTGGCTACTTAGTGCAGTAAAGATAGGTTTTGGGGTTGAAAAAATTAATTCATGAAATTTTAAAGCTGTTATCGATTCAGAATTTCATCCTCTACCATGTACTCAAAATCCCCGAAAATCCCACTTGAGCATTTTTCTTGCGGCGCTGTCAAAGTTCATCATGTTTGCTGCAACAAGTCCGAAAATTGTATCCTCGCTTTTGTGACATTAGAGCTATATTGTTAGTTCACAGCTGTCGGTATATACTCCAAGGCATGACCAGAACGTCATCTGAACCGCTGAAATCCTATTTCCCGCAAAAGAAAACACGTAACTTGCTTTAATCTGCGATTACCAGTGGTAATCAAGTGTAGTTCGGGGTTTAGTGGCCAAATTTAATAAAATCTGTTCTTTTTGTGATAAAGGCATGAAATTTGGTACGAGTGGTCTTCATGGTCCCTTTTTCAAATGTGAACACGGCGTTTCGCCATATTTTGATTGGGGGGGCTTAGGGATCCCCTTGAAAATTTAAGTTGCAGAAACTCATACAAACCACTATTAAAATGATTGTCACGCATCTCAAAAAGTAATCGTTTGACTCTACGTTAAATCTCAACAAGAGACACACCAGTTGTCACCATGTACGCACTGTTCTTCATAATGAGAAAAAAAAATTCTTCGGAATGTCAAAAAAATCGGGTTTTTATAATTTTTCCATCCAATAGAGGAATGAATTCATCTTTCGCATATCATTATCCACTGATTTGTATCTGCCAAAGCCATTGATGAAGTCCATTTCTTCATATTGACAACTAGAAGCAACAATTCCAGATGAAACCAGCCAATTCAAGTGCTCAGTTCAGCAGCGTTTCTTTCAATGTTACCAATTGAAATGGATGGCAATTTATTGTTGTGTGGATAGCTTCAACTGTTAACAAAATCAACAAATCAACAACAAATCAACAAAATAAAAAACATTGAAAAAAAAATTGATTTCACCCTGTACGTAAGATACCAGCGACTATGGAGAGGTACATTTTTCAAATGTTCAATAGGAGACTATAAGGTCGCTAAATAAGGAGATACTGTTTTTCTCGAGGATTGTTTCATTGAAATAAAAATTTCAGAGATTTATTTTTCAATTTTCATCCTGTATACTGAGTATTACGCCTCACAGGGATGTATGCTTTCAACATGTTGGACAGGTGGGGATGAGCTAACCATATAGCAAAAAACCATTTGAGAACTATTTTCTTCAAGCAAGAGATATTTTTTTTACTATTTCAAGTACACTACAGTACTGATCGACAAAAAATTAATTTTAACTGAGTAGACAATATCTTTCATCCGTCCCCAAAAGTAAAAGCCAAAAGGATTTAGATCAGGTGATCGAGGTGGCCACGGTATGGGACCGCACCTCTTTCTATCCGACGACCAGGGAAACGGTCATCACGCCAATTCCTGACATTACGTCCATAATGAACAGAGGTTCTATCGTGCTGAAAATGCATTGCACCGATATATTCAGTTAGATTTTCCGACTGGTTTTTTAGAAAATTCAGATATTTTTCAGCATTCACCCGGGGTGGAAGTTCGATAAGTACCATAAGTAAAATGGATATGCAAGTTCTCGATTGGTATACCCTTACATTTTTGATAACAGAACTTAATTTATTGAAAGAGGCGTCTCATGAAACCTCGCTGAGGTGGATGTGCCAAAGCTAAAAAACGTCAAAGAACCCTAAAAAGGGAGGCGTGATATGACCTGAAGATGCGCGATTGATTTTATCTCGGCAATTTCCTCTCCGAAGAAGCTCTATGTCCCGTAGGAAGCATTTTGTAACTCACCATCATTTGAACCTTCTTATTTTCGGTCCAAAAGAACACAGTGGGTGTTATTTCTGTATTCGGAACTTGAAATTTTTGGGAGAATCTCGGATGAAGTTTTGCTGTGTTTGAAGTGATTCATCTCGAAAACGGTGCGTCGGAATTAAATGATACAAGAAAACTTGTATTCGTAAAAAACTGATTTTTCCGATTTTCTGATTAAAATATTAAAATCCAGAAAAAGTCATGAAAAAAAAGGGGCGAAGTCTCTCTCCCGTCCCCCCTTTGTTGGATGTCCCTGATGAAAAATGTGGAAATGTTGTTCACAGCATAACCTGAAGCTTGTAACATGTAGAGCTCAAACCAAATTTTGTCATTGTATCTTGGCAAGTTTCGGAGATATTTGCAAAAAAACATTATTGGGTTTCCCCCTTAGAGGGCTGCTCCTTCAGGGGGCATTATTTATCCCATGTTTACTGGAACTTTTCTCCCTATTTTTTGACGCAAAATAAGCTGGGCAAATATTGCGGTCTATATGGGGACACCTGTATAGATTCTAAGTATCGATTCAACATCCAGAACTCGTCGCTTTCATTCTCTTTCCGGTATACAGGCTGTCCGTTTTTCGAGGCTGAGCATGAGTTTCTCGCTTATCTTTAGAGATACAGAGTCGGTGGAATTAGGAAAAAGTTTCGAATCTCATGACGATCAATGATTCGAGAAGATATTTGACTTGTCCAAGGAGGTTATAATTATAGCAGGAGGGAACATGAGCTCAAAAAAGTGAGGCCGTGTGACGTCACGTTCTGGGTATGCAACCCGTAAGTTATGAACCACACGAAGGCACACGACCACGAGTCATAGAGGTCCATCCCACAGAATCATGAATCTGTCACTGCGAATAGCGTAGTGACAGAATCCGTCAGTTTTTGTGTTTGTGTTTTTCCTTTGCCAAATTCTCATTTTCATAATGGCGGAATCAGTAGCTTTCATGGCTTTTGGATGCCGAGACCACTAGCGGTCACCGCCCAGAAAGAAATTTTTCGAGCAGAAAAAGCAAAAGGGCATAGCGTAGCAGAAATGGAAAGCAGAACAGAAGGAACAGAGACGAACAGAAGCAGGTGCAGATAAACAAGCTACAAGACTCATGCCAAACCAAGAATACAAAGAGCTACAAGGCAAAGTGCCTAGATGCACGCTTAATCCAAACGTGAAGGCTGGAAGCAGCGATTTGCAAGGTTGTGGTGTAGTGATGGGGTACAGACGAGTAGCTACTGGAAGCTACCAGGGTATATCATGTTGTGGAAAGGAGTGAGACGATGGAGCACTTGAGGTCATGTCAGGAATCGCTGAAGGAGTACAGAACTCTGAGGCAATTGTTGGGAGATGACGAAAAGGGGCTGAAATGGATGACAAAGATTGAAAAAAAAAGCAGAAGAGGTGCAACACTGATGCAACTTTTATATTTATCAACATCCTTTTATTTTGCGGCGTAGTGTGAATAATACAAATAAAAATGTAACATTCTCATAAAATATCAACAATAAAACTCAGTTCTTTCTCGACATTAAGTATCAAATTTTTCTTGATGTATGAACTTCTCATCGTCTCTTGTCTTCCGCGAGCGTTCTTCCTTTATTCCAGCTCAGTCAATTTTCTGTTATTTATCTTACTGTTGCATCCTATGCTTCTTTTTGTCTTTCCTGATTTCTTATTCCTGTCATTCTCGCTTATCGTTCTACTGGTCTATCCTCGTTCATGCTCTCTAGGCGTCCTCAGCAACTCAGTTGTCTCTTATCTACAAATTTTGTTGCAGGCCTCATCTTAGCTCTTTTTTTACTCGGGGTTACGAATTGTGTCTCCTCAGTATTTTTTTTTACTCCGCAGACGCATACTTCATCCCCGTTGCTTCACGCTCCTTCTGCATTCTCTTGAATAAGACCTCCATGTCTCACCTGTGAGTCATCAGTCAGTACTGATCTGAAAATCGTATTATAGGTACTTTCAGCTTGGTCTTCTTTGTTACTTCTTTTTTATTTATTAGTGTCTTAGTAGTACCTACATATTACTGATGGTATTCTTGTACAGACTTTTTATAGCACTAGTTAGTTTCTTTTTCACTCCTCGTTGCTCTCTGAATTTTTTGATGCATTGTGAAGATGAGGCTTTGCACGCTACTTTTTTATCAAAGTCCACTTTGAGTGTTCAGCAACGTTGGCTCTATTGTCTTTTTCAGTTTCTTTCCCAGTAGTTGTATATTTTCATTGGCATGTTCAGCAAGATGATGCATTTATGGTTTGCACACTCGTTGAGACCCCCTTTTCTTTTCTTTGCTTTATATTTTAGATTTCCAGCAGCAATCTTTTTCCCCTCTTCTCTCAAAGCTATTTATTATCTCTGTTGTAAATTTATCATGTCCAGGAGCTTTGCCGTTTTTCAGTTTCAGGAATGCTTTTGTTCTTTCAGGTCTTCTATTAGCGTCCCTTCATTTCTGTCTTCGATCGTATTTTCTTTGTTAATGTCGTCTTCATCAGTCTACCTTGGTTGTGCACTCAGTAACTCTTGGAAATATTCACTACATTTTTCCATTACTTCTTCAGAGACCACCAGTGGTGCTCGATCCTTCCTTATTGATTATGGAATGTTCTGGTGAGGTTCAGAGATCTTGAATATGGAAAAGTTATTTTAAGTTGTAAATTTTCAAAGAGATTTACTCAAGTTTCAATAATAATTCTTGGGCCAAGCAGTATCGTTCTTCTGATTCATCATTATTCTGTGGTTTTTTAATGCCTTTCATCGTGGTGCTCTAAACTAAGATCTAGGCCTCCTAAAGCTAAGCCTCACATCATATCCATTTCATCAAATCATCACCTATGCACAAAAGAACTTGAAGGTTGACTGGGTCGAGGCGCTCATACTTCAAGTGACTTTTTTCTTTGTTCACTTTCTTCTTGAGTAAAAGGCAGTATCTTCTCTTCGATCGTGCATGTGAAATCCAAAAATAGGCATCCTTGAATTTGGAAAGATAAAACCAATATTATCAAAATTTTGTGGCATTTTTAACTCTCAATAGTGGTAATTCTGTAAAATTTAAAGGCCCCTTAAAATTTTTAAAGGCGTCGGTCACCTAGGAACGATCAGAAATGGGCTTCACGATTGGCTGATTTTCTTTTAACGGCCTTGAAATTTAAACGGGTTTGATACAGAATTGGCCCTATAAGTGGCAATTCTGTAAAATTTAAAGGCCCTTTAAAATTATTAAAGGCGTTGGTCACCCAGGAACGATCAGAAATGGGCTTCACGATTGGCTGATTTTCTTTTAACGGCTTTTAAATTTAAACGGATTTGATACAGAATTGGCCCTAATTACCTGATTGACTTGCTTCCATTTTATAAGTATGAATTATCCAGTGTAGGTGCACACTAGTACAACACACACGTAGGTCCGGGCCCTATATTGGATTTTGACATTTTTCAATACAATATATTTTTTTTGTTACAACGATGTGTCACATGCACGAACGTCACATGCCACTGTTGAATTTATGCTTTTGAGCAATAATTTCTTTTTTATTTTTCAAAGAGTGCTTTGGAAACAAAATCAGCACCGACAATGAAAAAAACGTAAATGTTAAACATTTATTCAACAGTGACATGTGGCACATCGTTGTAACCAGAAAAAAATACCGTATTCAAAATTATCAAAATCCAATACGGCGCCCATTAGAGAAAAAACTTGAGTGTCGTATCTCGGTTGCTTTGAAAGCTAGCAGAATAATGATTTTGACAGCTTTGAATTCCCCGTGAGAAAGTGCCCTGACAATGTCTAGATTAAAAAAGGCCACCTTCAACCGTTTTTTGAATAAAAAATAAGAACAGAAATTCAAATTCTTGTTTTTTTCACGATATCTCAAAAACTAAAATCGATACGTCAAATTTCTTTTTGGATCATTGATTGTCATAAAAATGCGCAACTTTTTCCTAATTTAACCGACTTTGTATCTTTCAAGATAAGCGAGATACTCATGCTCAGCCTCGAAAAACGGACACCTGTATACTCTAGCATCGACCGACCGAAAGTCCATTCGCGAAAGCTGTGGTGAAGTCCATCGGCTCTGAGTATTATTCTGGTAAGCTCTTGTGATGCACGGCTCCTCCTCCAATTCTGCAGGTGTGTCTTATTCGCGCGTCGTGATCTCCAGCGAGTTTCGTTATGAGTTTATTCTATTCACTGACTCATTCCTATTGTTCCCCAATGCAACAAGAAGCAGTATCATAATTAATTCACGCTGGTAAAATTTATACCAGGTGGGTAGTAGGTATGTTTCTCGTTTTGAGAATTCTGGATGCGAAATACCAATTCAAATTCGAGAGAAATGAGTGAATCAATCTGACATGGTTTGAGGTCTGCGTCACATCAACTTTCCTCCAGACCACGTATCTGGACGAGAAGACGTGAGTTTTTTCACTGCGCACTATCGCAAACTTTTTTGCGGGGCACGGCATCGAAATTCCTCGTCGTCCTTTTATCATTTTCCCGGAGTACGGGAGAGGTTTCGCGGGATCGCGGCTCTGTCGGAATGGAATTGTTGTTCGCGCAAGCCAGCAAAAAATTTGACACAATCACCACTACCTACATGCTGGATGGAACGTGATGAAACAGCTGGAGGAATTGATTAAATTTCTGCCTCACACGAATCGCGCCAGGCCATACCTGCTTAATGCAGTGCGAAAATATTACGTGCGGTGAAATTGCCGCAATAAATCCCCGATTTTATAGAACAGTCAGTGCGCCAAGACGGAGCTCTTCTTCCAGTCCGGGCGGACATAAGGTAAAAGCGGGAATAATGCACTCTCCACCCGAGAAATTTATTAGTTAAATTTCCGGTTGCAAATAGAAACGGATGGATCTAAGAAGGCGCCGTATACCTTTTCCCTCTACACACTCTGCACAAATGGGATTGCTACAGCGTACCAAAACGATATCGTTTTAATTAACTTGGACGCGGGAGCACACTTTTTTTTTGCCCTTTATCTAAGTGAGCAGCACCCTGATTTTATCGCGGAGCGTGTTTCTGGGTATGGCTGCTCTGATGCTGGAAATTGGAAAAATTAAAAGTGTCTACTTGTTCTGCTCCGCCTTTGGTTCCGTGTGCTAAAGTGGGTGGCTGGAAAAAGGTATAGCCGCTTGCTGAAAGGTCGGGCGGAGCTTCTCTACGGCCCATTTAGCAGGCAAATTCATCAAAGTAATTAAATTGGGAGCTGAGTGAATTTCTAGTCAGCGCGGCTCTCCTTATTCCTTGGCACCTGGTAGGCACAAGACCGCATCACTTTCATCATGGCTGCGGGGGAGCTCTCAGTGCGCTCACAGACCACGATTCTCATTATTTCTGGCCAATTATAGTTCATATTAGTTTAGTGCAGAACACCGCAACATCATCGAGCACTCTGTTACCGGTTGATGACGGAAAATCTCGCCCTGAATTTTACTATCGGTCGTTATTGGCTCTAATAACTCAATTTGAGTTTTGTCCGTCCTAGTATAGCCGTTTAGCGTGTGAATAGTTTCAAAACTAAACTGAGTGCTACCTCAGCTACTTTTTAAAGCAATAAACAGTTTAGGTTTTAGTAGAATACCTGCCGAGGTAAGTGAAGCGTCTTCGAATATTTTTGGTCGATTTGACGCCTTTCTTGTTTGCACTTATTATTAGGTACATACACAAGAGTATGTGGCAGAAAGTTCTCTCTAGTAATCTGTTCTATTGACGCTATATTGGGCCATTAAATACTCCTTCTCAAAAGTGAACAAGTTCCAAATAAAAAGTTGGCGTGCTAGAATAAACGCGGGACATAGGATACAGGCCTGGATCCTGGATCTGTATCTAAACTGGACTGAAAATAGCGTACATTGCGATGGCCCCAAATACTGGATCGACAAATCAATTTTGAAAGAAATATTCATGGATGCAGTGACATTCGAGCCCACACCGGGCAGCGCTCCAATGGGGTACTTGCCTAATTTTTTTTTTATTGGCTTAATCGATAGTATGGTTAAAAATAATGTACCCGCATTTTTTCTCTTTTCTAAATTCCCAAAATTGCGGCCGCAATGCGTGTTTCAAAAATATATTTGTGACGTCACAAATATATTAGATATAGAACATAGAAGGGCTTTTTTTCCTCGTTGGGTTGGCGATGATATAACGTCGTCAAGGTGCCGTTTTCAAACTTTGAAATCGAGTCATCTCAAATCTGATCTGAGTCTGACTGACAACGTCAAACCGCCGACCGTAATTTCTTCCTGTGCCCTTTTTTGCCTTTGACTGCTTTGATCGAGGATTTGATCTACGCGGTAAGTACCTACTCGTTTTCTTCATTTCTTGTTCATCTTAACTAGTATCTTTCTTTAGTCTTCAGTGCTGTCCACCTAAAAGCCTTTCGCATGTTTGTCACCCGTGCTCGGACCTTGCTGACCCTCGGCTTCATTTCGGACATCAGTGTTCCTGCTCCCCACATTTTATTTGGAGATCCATCGCGTCCTCCCCACATGGATCTCTTGTAGCTCTAAAGTATTACCTATCCGGAATTGTGTGCTAATGATGAACCTATAAAAGCTCACTGTTCATTTTCAGCCTCTTATTTCTGTGCTATTGGTGATCCTCCAGATTTTCCCCTGAAAATAAATTATCTCGACTGAGACAGTGTTATAAGAAGTTTCTGGAGTCAGTTTCTTCGAAACCTTGTTCGACTTTATTGTCTAAATGCTCACGGTAAAAGAATTCGATAGGAAACCGGTTTTACGATAGCATGTTCAAAATGACAGTGTCACAGTGGCATCCCTGACATTCTTGATTATTCCATTGTCACACAGTTAGACCAACCCCACTCAAAATCCCTGTCCTGGCGCGAAGCTTTTAAGGAGGAATTTTTCAAATTAGTTTTTTTCTGTAGAAAACGACGGGATATTTGTGAAATTTTCAGTAGAGTCCCCTTACCACTTATACTAGCAATAAAAAGTATTTCCAGCTGAATCTATTCCATTGGCAAGTACCCCATTAAAGTATGGAAAATCAATCGTTAAATTCAATAATAGGTTATTCGTACTGAAAAGATCTGTCTTGTCCTGTCCTGTCGTGTCTTGATCGAGCGTTGAAGGTTCCATGTATTTCAGTTACCAAGCCATCACATATAGTATGCTCTGGAATGCACTAGAACGCTTTGCACTTGTACACTGCAACGCAATGAAAGAGTCTAGAAAGATCGCGTGTTTATTGGAATGCACGGGAATTGCCGCTCGTAGCACCCCCCCTCTTAAGCCTGTTCCGTTACTACCCGAATAACGTGCAAAGCGATCAAGGTGGACAACTTCCACCTTGGCTCTCGAGGCTCGCTGGATTCTGTACACGACGTCATTGATCCCCTTGACTACCGTGTACGGTCCTTCCCACGACGGATGCAACTTTGCGAGACCTTCCCTTCTTGCATTGAAGATTGTACAACCAGACCAGGTCACCTGCTTGAAATCCCGTGGAGTTGGCCTTCAAATCGTAACGGGTCTTCATTCGATCGGTGGCGATTCGAATCCGTTTCCGAACCAACTCGTGGATGTCACACATTCTTTGCCGCAGGTCGTCGACGTAGTCGGGGATGTCCTTAGGATAATTCTCCGGCATGCCAAATTGCAAATCGCAGGGGAGGCGAAGCTCTCGGCCAAAAAGAACGGGTGCCGGTGTTTCCCCCATGGTGTCGTGAATGGCAGCGCGATAAGCCATTAGGAATATCGACAGATGACGATCCCAGTCTCGCTGGTGCTCGTCGACGACCTTTGACAGGTGCTGCTCCATCGTCCGGTTGAACCGTTCAATCATTCCGTTGGACCGTGGGTTGAGGGGCGTCGTCCTGGTCTTCTGTATCCCAAGTAGAGTACAGATACCTTGGAACACGTTGGATTCGAAGTTTCGTCCCTGGTCTGAATGTAATTCTAGAGGTACGCCAAAACGGCTGATCAGATTGTCCACCAGCACCCTTGCCACTGTAGAAGCGTCTTGATTGGGTAGGGCATACGCTTCCGGCCACTTGCTGAAGTAGTCCATGGCAACCAGGATGTATTTGTTGCCATCTTCCGTTGTCGGGAATGGGGCCAGCCATATCGATCGCGATGCGTTCAAAAGGCGCTCCAACATTGTAAGTCTTCAGCTCCCCTTGGCTGCGAGTTCTTGGTCCTTTGCTGGCCGCACATACCTCGCGCTGGCGACACCATGTTTCCACGTCGTTCTGGCAGTTCACCCAGTAGAACCGCTCGCGCACCTTGGCCAACGTCTTGTTCACCCCAAGATGCCATTCAGTGACGCTATCGTGCATTTCCTTCAGGACCTCTTTGACTTTCTTCTTGGAAAGCACCAATTGAACCATCTCCTTCTTCCCATCGGGACTCTCCCAGAGTCTCTTCAGCAGCCCATTCTTTATCATCAGGGAATTCCACTGTGCCCAAAGAGTCTTGAATTAGGACCCTTGACCAGCGATCTCGGCCCACTCTGGTCTGTCCTGGCCAAGTTTCTCCCTTGCCGTGCCTACAGTCCTTGTTGCATGGTCTTCAAGAAAGATCATCCGTGTTGCTATTGCCATGACTCCTTCCAGGACGATGTCGACTTCCTCGATCAGCAGCTCCCCGTTCCAGCTTGAAACGGTCTGCTGAACGGTAGTGTTGCCAGCGATCACGCCGCAAATGGCCATTCTTTCCTTTTCTCCAGGCGTCTCTTTTCCTGTTCTTCTAGCAGGCTCTTGAGTTCTTCTTCGTCTTCTAGACGCTGCTCTTGTAGAAGATTTTTCAATCTTTTTTTCTGTCCCTCTAGAAGACTTTTCAATTTTTTTTTCTCTTCGACGCGTTTCCTTTGCTGTTCTTGCAAAATACTCTTTTGTTCCTGTGTTTCCGACTCCTGTCTTTGACATGCTTCTCGTCTCCGGCCTTTACCAAATCACGAATGTTCCGAACGTCCTGTAGTCGCAAGCCGAATTACTCTCAATTATCCCACTCCTGACACCAAATGTTTATGCGTATTTCGTATTTACGGGTTCGATTATAATTGAGACGATCATTTTAAAACACGCACTATTCATTACTGCGTACTACAATAAATACACGCCAACAATTATTTACTTAGAAATATAGCCGATTACTACTTCGTTTGTTTCGCACTCGATCGCTTCCAATTCATAACTGCTTATGAGCCGACGATTGATGCCTTATATAGGTCCGACTAATTCATCTCGAATGTTCCATGGGTTCTCCAGCAGTTTCCACAGTGACCCGGTATACGATTTCGCGACGACTCTCAAACAATCCTACACATTTCGCGTATAATTCTGTCGTGCTCTAGAGCCGGCGCCTCCGCCAAAAATCCAGAATGAACAGATGTGTCTTGATCGAGCATTGAAGGTTCCGCATGTATTTCAGTTACCAAGCCATCACGTATATGCTCTGGAATGCACTAGAACGCTCCGCACTTGTACACTGCGACGCAATGAAAGAATCTAGAAAGATCGTGTGTTTACCAGAATGAACAAGAATTGCCGCTCGTAACAGTACTTTGATATAGAATTTAAATCACATGTGAATATCTTGTTGTTGTTATCTTGTTCTTATTAGATATCTTTTTGACTCAAACAAAATAGCACCGACGCGATGATGACAGACCTGCCCCAGTGGTTCCCAAATCTTCTTCTTACGGTACGTTTTTGAGGTCAAACAAATCTAAAAGCAGTGGAAGCACTTTTTGAAAAAAAAAGCACATTATTGTACAAGCACACGTAGATCTACAAATACCAAACTCAAACGCAAATTTCAAGTTTTCATAGGCTTTTGAAAACTTCTTTTAGGTTATCCACGAGGTTATCCACCATGGTAGCGCCCATATCAGCCAAATTTTTTCTTGAATAAATTGAAAAAGTTCTTCCATCCTTTTTTCAATGGTGTTGACGTTATAGGTGCTTTTATTTTGCTTTCAGTTACACCACAAATGATTATTTAGACTTCTTTGGCCAACCGGTTTCGCCGTTAGGCATCGTCAGGGCTGTAATAAGTTTTATGAAGCTGTTGTAGGTATATTAAAATGAATAAAGGATCTTACTTGAGGAGTGACATTTTGTTATTTATAATTATATGTATATAAAATTCAAATGTTTTTTAGATGTTATGATCAGAAACGAGTTGGTCTAGGATTACAATGTATATAAGCATAAAAATATAACAATAGTGGACTTAAAAGGTGTTGCTACGATGACCATTTTATTAGTACCAGATGTTATGGATTTAGGTATTGTTGTTCCCCATCTAATAATATATTCATTGTAGCAACACCTTCCAAGTCTTCTGTTTGTTCATTAAGACAGTGGAAATTATGATCAGATGAAATGATATGGCTTGCAAAATGCGATCTACTGTCCATATAACCTATTCTTTTTGATTTTACTATGTTTCTGTTATGCTCATGAATTCGTATCGAAAATTTTCTTCCTGTATGGCCCACATATTTTGCGTTACAAGTACCACAACTAAGTTCGTGAACACCTGATTCTTCTTCTCTTGGAAGAAAATCTTTGGGATGACTGAGAATTTGTTGTAGTTTTGAATTGGTTCTGAAGGAAATGATGATGTTCGGGTTTGTTCTTTGAAAAATGCTTGCGTTCTTATAAGATGTTGAACCAAAGAAGGTTAAAGACCTGTAAGTTCTGTTTGATTCTGCAGAGATTATTTGTCTGCTGGTTGTGTATTTTGAAAGGAATTTATTGAATATTTTGTCAATAAATGAACGAGGGTAGCCATGCAGTATTAAAAGCGGCACTATTTTGACAACAACGCTTGCGCAGATTAGTGCGACGTTAAATTTCCCTTGATAAGTATAGTGCCTGCCTTTATTTGTGCATTCTTTAGGTCGACCTTATTTATACTTTATTTTGACAAGTCCCAGAAATATCCCTGTTAGTGTATTGTTGGTTGCCTATATTCCTCGAATTTTGAACAAACTACCCGAGGAACTACCCTTACGTTATTGAATAGGGGGCTAATTTCTTGCAGATAGACTCCACAGGCCTTGTAGTACACGTGTGCAAACAATCAGGGCTGTCGGAGGGGGCCTTGTGTACCATGCATGGGGCATGCGCTTAGTGACACCCGTTAGAGGGTATAAGTAGAGGGGGAAGAAAATTTGCGATCTGCAATAACTCTAACTCTGCAACCAAAAATAAGGTGCGCAGTATATTAATAACGCCTCCTTTAATAGTGCCGTGCAGTAAAAGGGTCCGTGAAGTTGGCCCCACCATGTCGGATTTCTAAAATTTCAACGACGGCATCTGATAGTGCTCGCGAAGTGCTGGCGAATGCTGATATTTTTTTCAAAAATGCTGGCTCCCTGATCAAGAAAAAATCACTTTTGTGGGCGGGGCCAACTTCACGGTGGCCCCACCATTATGAAATTTTGAAAATCTAATTACGGCATCTGAAAGTGCTCGCGAAGTGCTGGCGAATGCTGGTATTTTTTTCAAAAATGCTGGCTTCCTGATCAAGAAAAAATCACTTTTGTGGGCGGGGCCAACTTCACGGTGGCCCCACCATTATGGAATTTTGAAATTCTAACTACGGCATTCGAAAGTGCTCGCGAAGTGCTGGCGAATGCTGGTATTTTTTTCAAAAATGCTGGCTCCCTGATCAAGAAAAAATCGCTTTTGTGGGCGGGGCCAACTTCACGGTGGCCCCACCATTATGGAATTTTGAAATTCTAACTACGGCATCCGAAAGTGCTCGCGAAATGCTGGCGAATGCTGGTATTTTTTTCAAAAATGCTGGCTTCCCGATCAAGAGAAAAACAATTTTGTGGGCGGGGCCAACTTCACGGTGACACGTTGGCCCCACCATTGTGAAATTTTGAAATTTCAACTACGGCATCTGGCTGTGCTCGTGAAGTGCTGACGAATGCTGGTATTTTTTTCCGGAAATGCTGGCTTCCTGATCAAGAAAAAGACACTTCTGTGGGAGGGGCTAACTTCACAGTAGCCCCACCATTATGAAATTTTGAAATTTCAACTACGACATCCGAAAGTGCTCGCCAAGTGTTGGCGAATGCTGATATTTATTCTAAAAATACTGACTTTTTGATTAAAAAAAAAAATATTTGTGGGCGGGGCCAGCTTCAAGGTGGCCCCACCGTGATAAAATTTTGGAATTCCAACTATGGCATCCTAAAGTGCTCGAGAAGTGCTGGCGAATGCTGGTATTTTGTTTCAAATTGTTGGCTGTATAGATAACGGTCACACGCAAATCCGAGCGCAAATCCAAACAAAAAAACTGGCAAACCACTCGGAAAGGTGTGTATAATGATATTTTAAAATAAAATTTGCAGATTATCCAGAATGTTTTGCAAAAAAAATTAAGAAGGAACAACGCGTTCAAAGAAAGCACAACACCAGTTGAAGGTCCTAGATCGTTTCGTTGTTGTATTGTTGGTTGCCTACATCACTACATTAGAAAATAAGAGTAGCTACGCTACACTGACTCTCTGACTTATTAACAAAACAATGTTGCGCGTGGACCTGAGAGGGGCACCGCAAAGAAAAGTAGTACGACCCAAACAATAGAATTGTAGAGTTGATAAAAATTGATAAAGGGATCCATAGTGCTCAAAATTGAGTTGTATGATATAAAGTTGTAAAAAATCAGCCTTCTCGTGTGTGTCGGTCGTCTGCCGTCTGTGGTGCGGATGGCGCGGGTTCGAATCCCGGTAAGTCATGGATGTTTTGTGTTTGTTGAAAAAATTTGCGTATATTGTAATTCCTATGTTATAATTCACTGTTATCAATAAAAGGCGCAAAAACTCCTATGGCACTGATAAGCCGAGAAGGAGGAGAACATTATTTAAAAAAAAAATTAATAGTCATGATTGTATTAGTAATCATGTATTTTCATTTTGGAATTCAAACGAATTGGCATAAAATAAAAAACGAACAAACATAAAATAGGTAATTGAAAAATACTAAGCATGTAAACAAAATTAATATGATTTTTTGTGAACAATGTATGGAAGTAAAATATAAATTTTGGTACCAGTCGCAATATATACATACCGGGTGATCATTTGAAAACTATCCACCTGCTATAACACCCAATTTCTACTGAAAATGTCTTCGAGCAGACACAGGTCGATTTTTATATCTGGGGAGACATCTAAAACACACATTGGCGGATTTCTATCTTGAGCCTCCTCGCCTCCACCCACCCTAACTTTGAAAGTTCAAATAACATCACCTATTTTGTGATACATAAAAAAATCGAACAGAATTGAATTTTCTCCCTAAATGTTCATCATAAAATTCTTACCCCCCCCCCCCCCTTCTTTCTACAATTCTCTGACTGTCCGTCTATTCAGATATTCTTGAGCTTTTGATTCTCTTCAAAGTAGTCAACGTGATGCTGCACACCATCTAAAAAAAATTATATGGAAAAAGTGGCACCCAAACTCACCTTGGAAATCTAGAATGACAACCTACTTTGTGATATATCAAATTGAAGGAAATTGAATTCTCTTCCTGAACAAAATTTTTTCGAAATTTTTTAAACTCTCGTTTCCCTCCTATAATACTCCAAATGTCCAATTTGATGGTGGGGTTGGAAATTTAAAAAAATTGTTCCAAGAAAAAACTCAATACCCTTCAATTTGATATATCTTTTGTTAAATTTTGAAGTTGAGGTGAGAGAGAGAGAGCAATGCACAGTGGTCCAAAATTCAATAAATATCCGGCCAAGAAACAAATTTTGCAATTATATTGCACGACTTTCATATTTTGTGGGTGCGTAGAGAAATTGTGTGAGTAATCTTCTTTGGAATATGAGTTACTGTTCCAGAAACTCATCTGTTGTGGTCCCTCGAATTTACTTATTTTTTGGGATCCAAAATTACACTGTTTTGTTCGCAAATTTCAAGTTATGAGTGCCAGCCTCATTATTGCACTGCGGCTTGGCAACTTTTACACAATGATCTTCAAAGGAAGTACTCTAGTTTGACTTGAATGATTAGTCTAAAAACAAATTCTAAAATATTCGATATTATTATTATTTATATAGTTGATTTTTTGAGTGTTTGAAAAGTTTTGTAAGGAATACAAAAAAACTCCCCACAAAACCCCACGGAGCCTAATGGTCGAAAAGAAACAACAACAATCCGTAAATGCAATAGTATGAACAGTATTTTTCTCGAAAGCTCTTCATTGGCAAATAATGTTTTTTCCGATGTGATGCGTGCTGTGCACCTGTGCATTTTGGAGTGAAAGAAAAAAATCAGTTATAATCTTGCGAGAAAAAGTTATGTTTTGCAAAATGAACATGACAGCATATTTTGATCACTATCTCTTGGCTTGCAAGCTTCGACCTTTTTTTGTGGCTCTTCAGTCCCTCAAATTGTGATAGTTGAGTTTAGAGAATTTGCGCAATGATAAAGAACTACAACATAATCTTTGAGCCAAATCACTCGAGGGGCCAAATCCAATGAGAAACGTGCGGAATCCTTTGTCAATGTATGTTTTAAATGTCCCCCTCGATATTAAAATCGACCTGTTTTTGCTCAAAGAAATATTGTTCCGGAATCGGGAGTTATCCCAGGTGGATAGTTTTCAAATGATCACCCGGTACGATTATCAAAAGGAAAAAATCAAACAAATTACTTTGCAACATACATCAACATTACACAACATGCGGTTGTATTTGGAGACACGCTTGTGTCCCTCCTGTCTTTCATGTCATCGTAACATTCCCATTTCCCATTGAGCCTTTTGGTGTATGCCACAAAATGTCCAACCCCTCTTCCTGCGGGTCCAGTTCCTGTCACGCCTATTGCACCTTGAAAACTAAATTCGGAGTTATCTGCCAATTTAATGGTGTCGATGATATCGGTTAGTTTCAAGGTACGATCCTTTCCTTGCTGGTCCAACCATTCTAAGAAAAAATAATCTCTGTTCAGTCTGTATCTTGCACTCACACTATTTCCACAATCGCATTTGTATACAGTATCATCAAAGACAACCTCATTGATGCCCTGCACCAAGTCGTCATTTAAGATGGTCAACATTACATGGGAGTGGGTATTGTCCATCTTTCTGCACTTTTCGCAAGCCACCAGAATTTCTGTTCGACTCCATGTAATCAGACTTTTTGTTGCCATTTTATAAAGTATCTCTGGAATTGTACAAATAGCTGATACATTTTTTATCTCATATGGATTGGCTTTCCCACTGAAAAGCGAAGCCAAAATTTTTCCTCGAAGGATATACGTTGACCTGTGTATTTTTCCTGTCACTAATTTCTTTATAACAGTGGCAATTTCATTTTCAGACTGGCTATCAATCAATTCTCTGAATGTCTCTGAGTCACAATATGTTGTGGTGAAAATAGATATGATGCTGTCGAAAGAGCATGTATTTGAAAAGGTGTACTTTACTCCGTCGATTTTTATCGGTTGCAGATTTGAGACATTACCATTTCTTAGGAGGGGAATAGGTATGGTCTTCAATTTAGCGGAAAGATCAATAAATGACCATTCTTTTTGATTTTCCAGATATGATCGTCTGGGTCTGCGTGGCTTCTTCGCTCCTTGTCCTTTCCAGTTCTCGATTTCATGTGCCTCATCTTCTGCTAATTTCGAGCATTGCTGATGATCTGGCGACAGTGACTGTACTGTTGCTGAAAAGTAACAATGAAAAAAGATTGATCAACGATTTTGTCCGTAGGCTCCGAATCTGTTCACAAAAATATTCTGTGGTATATTGCTTACAGGGTCCAAAATCGAGAATTGATGTGGAATTTGACACCCTGTATTTTAATATGGGAATTGATTCTGCTTTTTATTCCGATTATAAATATATATCACACTGATAAATTAGTCAACAGAATACTTATGAGAAAATTATTGTTTCAAAAAATGATTTTTGTTTCAAAAGTAACTCGGTGACTTTTCTATCATTTTAATAAAATGGATATGACTAGTTTGAAACTTTGGCCCAACTCAACTGAAATCCACAAACTCAAAACAAAATATTTTCTCGATTTTTTTTTCAATTTTTTTTTTTTTTAAGTATACAATGTAGATCATTTATTCAATTATTACAACAAATTTTTTCACAGGTGTTTTTTTGATAAATCTGTCAAATGTGAATATATTTATAATCAGGATAAAAAGCGGAATCGATTTCCATATCGAAATACAGGGTGCTCAATTTGAGAAAGAATTTCGATGTTTTATCCTGTAAGCGATATACCAGAGAAAATTTTTGTGGACAGATTCGGAACCTGGGGAAAATGTCATTCAAGTCAATGTCAATGGATGCATCATTTTTTATTTTTGAAATTATGTTTAAGAGGAAGTCTTCAAGGGGGGGGAGGGGGTATAATTTGAACGTGAACAACCTGTATCTACTTGCGAAACAACAAGATACTTACATGGTGAAACTGGTTCATCTTCTTTGATGTTTCTCAAATTTTTCTCTTCTTTGTCAATCATTCTCTTTTTCAAAATTTCGCCGTCTTCGTTCATCTGTGTTTCCAGCTTTTCCTTATCTTCAATTATCTCGGTTTTCAAATTTTTGTCAACTTCGGCTCTATCCGTCTTCAAATTTCCATCCTTCTTACTTTGAGTCGATCTCTCATCATCTTCGATTTTCCCCGTTTTCAGATTCTTATAATCTTTGACTGTCTGCGCTTCCGATATGTCATCATCTTCTGAGTCAGTTCCAGTTGTTTTTACTCTCCAATTATTGTCTTTCTCGGCTGCCTTTCGCTTCAGTGCGACCGATATATTCTGGGCTTGCACCAATGAAATTGTTCCTTGCAGAGCTGAGATATGCTTCAGAAGAAAATCATCCAACCTCAGTGGTAGCTGATCGTCGCTGAAAACTCTGTTTTTCAGGTTATTGAAATTACTTTCAACAGGAGCACTGGTAGCAATGTTAGAGCAATTCAGAAAAAAAGGAGCCATTATAGCTGACCACAGCGGCAGCAATCGACTGAGGTGAATTATTTCGGGAATAATCTCTGGCAAATACTGAAGGTTATCATTGTCACCATTGCTAGAAATTTGGCTTTTAGTTCTCTCAAGTATGTCGCGAGTCCACACCTCAAAGTAGGATTTGTCGTGAGACTCGTAGGACATATTATGTTGCCAAGACTGACTACATAATTTGTCGTCCTCACTGAGGCTGTTTTCGTTCATGCTTGAGTCAATAAGATTCTCCAAAATGATTCTTTCATCGGTTGATTCACTCCCTTCGGCGATCAAATGCTTCAGCCACTTCTTTTTTTGATCACAAACTGTCGGCTGATCTCCTTCTTGACCATCTGTTTCGCTTTGGGCTACAATAAAAATTGCCTCAAAAATGTTTTTTACTTCTGTGATGCTGGTACTAAGAAGAATTTTTGTTAAACTCCGCACGTATAAATGTTTGGTTCTGGCTCTGTGACCTTTCAGTGCTTTCAAGGAGACAAAAGTCTTGATCACATGAGCAACATCGCACCTAATATACGTGGGTAAAGCAAATGGCAGCCTTTGAAAAATGATTCGATGGCACTGATTCACATAATCGGTTATATTGTTCCGAAGACCAAAGGATCTTGCAACTGCTGAGAGTAATGCCAATGACATGTCACAGACTACTTCTTTCGGTGTTGTAGCACCATCTCGGATCCATTTCCTCAACCAGTGTCCTAACAAACACCAAATAATTATCACATTCCCGATAGGTACATACTTAAGTTTGTTACAATTGTCAAAGTCAAAGCCAGCTAATTTGTTGCGAAGTACACAATTAATGGTTTTTCAATTCAAATTCTATTTGATGGAATAATTATTATGATTGTGAGTAAAATAGTAAACATACTCTCGACGGTGAATAGGTACATCATTCCAGCTTCGGGCTCTGTGCCCTCAGCAGTAATGATGTATTTCCCGTCTCGGTATGTAATATACTATTACTAATACCTACCTATGGAGTCACCGTCATGGCTTTCCGAAAGCATGTTGCAAACGGAGTATTGCATTTTTGTACGCGGGTCATTTACGGTGACATCATACAAGAAAATGGCTCCGGATGTCTCCCCACTTGGTCTTCTTATTTTCCGCACTACTCCTCCCGTGGCGTCGATGGAAATCTTTGCCATTGGTGACTTGCAATGTTCATTATAAACATGTAATTGAACAGTTGACCAATAATGCACACAAAATTTATCAATTGCAATGTCCTTGATAAATGTGGAGTAAGGTAACATGTACTTGGCTTCGTAGATAGCTTCTATTTCATCATTTGCAAGTCTTTGTTTTTTGACAAATTCATGAGCAGCTTTACGAAGAACCTCTGCTGGTGGTAAGTGAGCTGGCTCTTGATCACCGAAGTTCATCATGTTGCTAGCTTCCTGTCGTCTATATCCACTTGCAGATGCGCCTGTTTTAACCAGTTTCTCTGCGATTTCCCTTCTTCTAGTTGATGTTAAAGATCTCTTCTTTCGATGGACCAACATTTGTTTAAAGGCACCTTTGTACTTAGTGACAAATAAGACCCTGCAATCTTTTTTTGGTTCATCCTTCAAGGTTGCGTTCAATGTCGAGCCACATTCTTCACATGTTCCTACTATGTTAATGTAAATATCGGGATCGTTCTTGTACACTTTGGCGCGCTTGAAAATGATTGAACAGGGTAATTTGGTGTGATCCCAGAAATGGGAAAAAAATACGGACGTCCATTCTCCAGGCGGTAAAATTGTGTAATTTTTGAAACTTTCACCCATCTTGTATCTCACATCGTGGGGCTTTATTTTTTCCCATTCTTGTGGGCTTAAAGTGATGACAAAATCCAGTTCTTCACACCGATCTTCGGGATCGGAGCCGAGGTATGATGACGAATTATTGTGTTCATCTTTTGCCTGTTCTATTTTTTCTGTTTTATTGATCGTTTTGGCAATTTTAAGTGCTAGATTATATATTGATTTAGGATGGAGTTTAATGTTACGGCTTTTTTCGAGCTCCATGGAGATCTCTCTCCATATGTGGTTTGAGGGAAATAGGGGTCTCCCATTTTCCTGGAATATTTCATTTATTCTGACAGTCAGAATACTCGATATAATTTCGATTGTTGCAGAATCTTGAAAAAAAAAAAAGATAACACTAAGTACCTCAGGTATACAAGATGAAGATGTTCTTGAATAAGATTAACAAACTTCGGGGGCGCGAAGAATATGTATATACCTATTATCAATACTCCCAGCAAGTATACCAGTTCTGGATAACTTGAAAATTAGTTCTGATAGAATTATTACGAGTATTAGCAAGACGTCTCAACTAGGTTAGGTAGGTACTACGTCAATTCACAGTTCATGTCAAAACTTATAGTGGAGTCGGTACGTTCGTGAAATCCATGGCTTGCTGCAAATTTGAGGATTGCAATGTCTATGGCATACATGTTCTCTAAGAATTTTTTGACTGAATTCTTTGGTTATTCATTGGAGGAACTGCTTGTATTAATAAACAAGTGAATATCCCCCCCCCCGTGCGTGAGTCGCAATAGTGCATTTTCTCAGTGCAGATCTGTTATTGATAGAAATGAAGTCCGGCTTGAAAATTAAATAAATGTTCATGCGAGACAATAATAAGTTTCACGTTTCATGACAATCGTTCCATTAATGAGAAATTTTAATATGGCAGCCAAGATAGCGACGGAATAATGAAATTCAACTCAAAAATAAGAATGATTATACGAGACAAGGCGACAAGGGTGAGTTCCAAGTTTCATGACAATCCCCCCACTAATAACAGATTTTAATATAAAGGCCAAAATGGCGGCGAAATCATTATTCAGCTTGAAAATAAGAATGTTCATACAAGACAAGAGTAAGTTCCAAGTTTTATGTCAATTGTTCCACTAATAAGAGATTTCAATATGGCGGTCAAGATGGCGGCGGAATCACGGAATTCATCTTGAAAATAAGAATGCTCATACAAGACAAGAGTAAGTTCCAAGTTTGAGAAAATTCCAAGAAAGGTTATTTAAAAAAAGACACTCCCTTTATTTTCCGAAAATACGGTGAACAAATTATACCGGGTGATCATTTGAAAACTATTCACCTGCAATAACTCTCGATTCCTAGTGAAGATGTCTTCGAGCAAAAACAGGCCGATTTTTATATCGAGGGGGACATCTAAAACATACATTGGCGAGTTTCTATCTTCAGCCCCCTCGCTCCCACCCACCTCAACATTGAATAAATTCTCTTCCTAAAAAAATATTATTATTGTTCTAACCCCCCCCCCCCCTTTTCCAAAAATGCTCTGAATGTCCAATTCAATATTCTTGACCTCTCAATTGTCTTCAATGCAGTCAACGCCATTTTGCACAGCATCGAAAAGGAAAATTTTCTATGGAAAAAGGGCCACCCCAAATGCACCTCTTAGCTCCCCCCACCTCACCTTAAAAATCTAAAATGACAATACCCACATTATGATAGATAATATTGAAGGAGATTGAATTCTCTTCCTGGTTTGCTTGTGGGAATCATCAAAGGCTGATCGAAGCTCTGATAAAGAACTTGGTCAGCATCAGGAACTGTTTTCTTCCTCTGAACATCACTTCCCTGTTGGCTACAAATAACCCCCAAATCCTTTCCACTGATAATAGAGTTTTTCCAAAACATTGAGAAGAAAGTTTGAAATTGAAGAAATAGAAAGAGTGAAATTTTGAATTGAAAGTTCGTTCTAGTGGCTAAAGAACCACTCAAGGTCAACCAAATCTCGAAAAAAAATTCTCTTCCTGGACAACATTTTTCGAATTTTTTAATACCTCCCGTTTCCCTCCTAAAATGCTCCAAATGTCCAATTTAATGGGGGACGGATTGAAAATTCAAAAAAAATTGTTTCCAGGAGAAGAATTCAATTCCCTTCAATTTGATGTATCACAAAGTAGGTGGTGTTTCGTCAAATTTTGAAGTTGAGGTGGGGGGACAGCAAAGAGGTAAATTTGGGCAGCACTCACCGAAAATTCTCTTTTTTGATGCTATCTAGGATGTTGCTAACTAAATTGAAGAGAATTGAAGAGGCCAGAATATTGAATGGAACACTCAAAGAATTCTTAGGGCGAAGGGGGGTGAAGTTCAAAATTTTTAAGATATTTTTTTCAAAAGGAGAATTTTATTCTTTTCACTTTGATGTATCGCAAGGTAGGTGGTGTCATTTGAAATTTCAAAGCTGGGACGAGTGGGGGCGAGGGAGCTGAAGATAGCAATTTTTCAATGTGTGTTTAAGATGTCCCCCTTGATATAAAAATCGACCTGATTTTGCTCGAAGAAATATTCACTAGGAATCGGGAATTATTGCAGGTGGATAGTTTTCAATAATATGATCACCCGGTAGGAGTATTTCCTATTATTTTCTTTTCTCATTTGATCGAAGCTGGAATTGTTTTTTCTTAGTTTAGAAATAAAATATATTCTCGTACCTCTAGACTAGAGTTTATTATTTTGCACTGAATTTCCCGTACCTGAAAGAGATACTAAATGCTGTGTATCGCCTGTACTATTCAATTCACCATTCGTAATTTCAAAAATTATTGTCGTATAAAAGAAATACCTCTCAACGACTAAAATAGGATGTTTCAATAATATTGAGTCTGATTAAACAACTACTTACCCCGTGAAGCCATGTTCTTATTTTCGGATTTCAATGAAATAAACTGTTGAAAAATGCTGGATCTGAAGTTACGTCTAGTCGTTGAGATCTAGTTCACAGTTCTGAAGAGCACAGAAAAAGTGAAGTGGGGTAATTTTTTTGGGCGGAAAACTCATCTCAAAATGTTGAGAATAGGTCGAAGAATAGGTGGTCCAGGGAATATTCTTGTGAGCATAATTTACTTGGAGGTGCAAGGCGTCTAGTTTAATCATGTTTTAATGAGTCTAGGTATTTACTCGTGAATAGTTATTTTCTTACCATTAGACACACTACGCCTAGGAGTCTGTGGGCCTAGGCATTGAAACCGAGAGTGTAATTGTTCCCCTGAATGGGTGATAGCCGCAGCGACGGCGCCAGGGGGTGGCCAGGGTGGGCACTTGCCCCCTCCCCCCTAAAATCATAGCTGTCTACCCGCGCGCCCACCCGATTTCTTATAAAATGTTAATATTAAAAATACCCAACAACCTTAATTAAACAATTGAGGAGATAGGTACTAACGAAAACAACCAAGGAAACGAACGACTCAAAACTTATTTGTGAAACAGAATGGGCAATGAAAGATCTGGTAACGAGTCTGGTAATTTAGCAATGATTGAGGGGTTTCTGATGGGACTACAAAAGTTGTTGGAGAGAATCGGTTTTCTTTCCTTTTTTTCGTCAAGTAGTAACTCATCCAGAAAGAGAATGTACGGGCATTGCTATCAAATTTTAAAAAATTCCAAAATTTTTTGAAAATTTTTGATTATGATTTTAGAAAATTCTATTCAGATAGCATCGACAATGCATCTTTCCTGAAGAAAGTCGCATGCCAAATTGGAACTTTTTATTTTCAAAAAGGCACCAAAAATGATTTCTACAAATTTTTTTTTTCATGTCTACGAGAAATCATTTTTGGTACCTTTTTTTGAAAATAGAAAGTTCAAATTTAGCATGTGACTTTCTTGAGAAAAGATGTATTGTTGATGCTATCTAGTTTTTGAATTTCAAAAATCAAAATTAAAAATTTTCAAAATCTTTTTGGAATTTCCAAAATTTTATAGCATTGCCCGTACATTTTCTTTTTGAAGGAGTTTCTATTTGATTAAAAAATTGAATAAAACCGATTTCCGTCAACAACTTTTTTAGTCGCATCAGAAACCCCTTTGTTTCTTCTTTAAACGTGACTTTCATGAGAATCAGTGGAGTAAGAGACTTGAAAAAAAATCTAAAATTCAGAATGAAAATTGATGAGTATTTAAAAAATTCAAAATTCGGAAAACTAATTTTTTTTCAAAATTTTAATATTTTCTTCAGAAAAAGTCCCTCATTCTGTTGCCAGCTCAGATTTGAATAGAGCTCTTTTTTTTTCAACATTTCTAGCTGATCAGATTTGGCAGAAAGCATGGATGGCAGAAAGTAACGCCACAAGAATCTATATATTTCTCTGCAGCTAATCCGCAGTCTGTTTCAGCAATTTTTTATGCTAGGAAATGCCGTCCTCAACATTGAAAGAAAAAGTCCAAAAATTTGAGTCTAAATAAAATTGTCAAGGAGTTTGGAAGAAAATATCCCCGCAAACTATTGTTAAGTGCGATTTATAACTCGATTTTAATTTCAGTCGCAATTTTAATCGCAATTTTAACGAAGTTCAAAGATACGATTTCCTCTATACCTTTTATAACTCGATTTTAATCGCAAAACGCAATCGTAACGATTTTAAGGATTTTAAGAAGTTGGCCAACATCCAACTCTTGCGATCCGATCCTTACGATCGACCAATGAAAATCAAGATAATATCAAGATTAGCGAAAATGAACACAGTAGTCTTCTTGATTAGCAACGTTAGGTTAGGGGATTTTCTGGGGACTTTGTGCAGAGGTTCAGTGGCGGAACTAGGGGGAGGTCAGCCGGGTACCCGCACCCACCGCGGGTAAAAATATTTACCGATGTTCAAATATTTGACCGCAACGGCGCTTTTTCAACGTTTACAATTCACACGAACATATTATGATTATGCTGATTTTCCTGAAAAATGTTTACTTGCGGCGCCTTCTGGGTCTGTAGGTGTACCTGCCTGTTCAAATGGGCTAGTTACGCCCCTGCACTGCACCCTAGGTTTTCTCCCTCCATCACGCCTTGCTTCCGACCGATGCGATCGTTGCGATCGAGTTATAAATTGACAAGAGGAATATGCTTACGATCGATCCGACTAAAATTGCGATTAAAATTGTGACTAAAATTAAAATCGAGTTATAAATCGCACTTTAGAATAAGAATGTAGGTATCCTGTTATCTTTTTCTTTTTGTTTCATTTAAATAAAACATTTTTGCGCTCGACTGTTTTTCATATAAAAAGAGTTGTTTGAGGTTGAGATGTATAACTAGATATATGTATAAGCCTTGCCTAAGCATGTCAACGTGGGGCCAACGTGTCACCGTGAAGTTGGCCCCGCCCACAAAATTGTCTTTCTCTTGATCGGGAAGCCAGCATTTTTGAAAAAAAAAAACAGCATTCGCCAGCATTTCGCGAGCACTTTCGGATGCCGTAGTTAGAATTTCAGAATTCCATAATGGTGGGGCCACCGTGAAGTTGGCCCCGCCCACAAAAGCGATTTTTTCTTGATCAGGGAGCCAGCATTTCCGGAAAAAATACCAGCATTCGTCAGCACTTCACGAGCACAGCCAGATGCCGTAGTTGAAATTTCAAAATTTCACAATGGTGGGGCCAACGTGTCACCGTGAAGTTGGCCCCGCCCACAAAATTGTCTTTCTCTTGATCGGGAAGCCGGCATTTTTGAAAAAAATACCAGCATTCGCCAGCATTTCGCGAGCACTTTCGGATGCCGTAGTTAGAATTTCAAAATTCCATAATGGTGGGGCCACCGTGAAGTTGGCCCCGCCCACAAAAGCGATTTTTTCTTGATCAGGGAGCCAGCATTTTTGAAAAAAATACCAGCATTCGCCAGCACTTCGCGAGCACTTTCGGATGCCGTAGTTAGAATTTCAAAATTCCATAATGGTGGGGCCACCGTGAAGTTAGCCCCGCCCACAAAAGTGATTTTTTCTTGATCAGGAAGCCAGCATTTTTGAAAAAAATATCAGCATTCGCCAGCACTTCGCGAGCACTATCAGATGCCGTAATCAGATTTTCAAAATTCCATAATGGTGGGGCCACCGTGAAGTTGGCCCCGCCCACAAAAGTGATTTTTTCTTGATCAGGGAGCCAGCATTTTTGAAAAAAATATCAGCATTCGCCAGCACTTCGCGAGCACTATCAGATGCCGTCGTTGAAATTTTAGAAATCCGACATGGTGGGGCCAACTTCACGGACCCGCAGTAAAATGCCATTCTGCAATAACTCTCTATTAAGTCCTCTTTGTTTTATTGTTCGATATTCGTTCTTAAAATCTTCTTTTGAAAAAGGTATTTTGGAAAGTCTATTGAAATAACTGTTGAATGCCGCTTTTTTGGTTGAAGCAGGACTACATGAATCAAAAGGAATGATCAGATCTGTTCAGTTCCTTTTCTGTAGATGTTAAAGTCCAGTTTATCGTTATTTCTCGATTTTCTGTCTAAATAATTCAGACAGTTGTTTGTTTCTTTTTCAATTGTAAATTTGATATTTTGGTGTATATTGTTCATGTAACTCAGTAAATCGTTTAATTGATCATCGTTGCCTAAGACGATAACTAAAATGTCATCCACATAACGTGTATAAAAGGAAATAAATTGTTTTTAGGGATTGGTGGTGTTCATTATTATGTCACATTTCTAAATTCATAAATAACAAATTGTCACTTCTCAAGTAAGATCCTTTATTCATTTTAATATACCTACAACAGCTTCATAAAACTTATAACAGCCCTGACGATGCCTAACGGCGAAACCGGTTGGCCAAAGAAGTCTGAATAATTATTTGTGGTGTAACTGAAAGCAAAATAAAAGTACCAACCAGATTTTTTCTTTCATACAAAATGTCGAATTTTGTAGAAATTCAAAAAACCAATTAGGGACTCTAGGGTTACATTTCTTGACATCTAGAACACCTGTGTATGATTGTGGTATATACATATATATGGTGGTGCATATATATTATGTATGTGCACAATCACGAAATAATTTGTTCGGAACAAGCCAAACACGGAAATTAGAAAATTAACAGTTGCACAAACAAATTGCTAATCAAATTTTATATTGTTATTGTTGTGCAACTATTTCATTTTACTCGTGTGCATCAGCGACAGATGCAAGATTGGCGATGCCGCGGATCGATAAAGTGCCATCATCCTTTCGTTTCGCATCATTATGAATTAATTAACTTATGACTGGGGCGAAGGCGGCTCCTCGGAGTCCTCGGTGCTGCGTGTGCCTTTATTATATGGAAGCTGATTGATCGGGTCCGTTTTAAAGCTCCTTTCATGAAAAATACTGCCTGCTTTCAGACTTCTCGTTAAAGTCGGAAATGTCTCAAAATAATCAGCTTGTGTCACGCAGCAATGTCAACGAGTCCTTTGCTTTGGCTCACGCTTCTCTCCCGGCCCAAAGAAAATCCTTTCAGATATAAAAGGCCGAAAGCTCTGTGACACACGAGATTTTTTACGACTGTATCGTCACGATCTGCTCTGCTCCGCTTGTTCCAGCATATCTCGGTTATTAGTAAATAAACATCAGTTTGTTAGTGCGGTCCAACATATACTCACGATTTCAAAGCTGAAATGTTCGAACCAAGGATGCTTGAAATACAGGCTGTTCCATAACCACCGCACTTGGAGGTACATGATTATTGCAAAAAGATAGCAGAATTCCAATTCCATTTCTCTAGCACAACTAAGTATGCGTTCCTATTCAAGATTCAAATTAATTTCCCCGCCAATAATATTCAACAAATATTTTAGTTCATTCGCGAGAGCTCTGAAAAACTTCTGAAAGCTTTTGGGATATGCGTCAAGTTCCCGAGGTACGGTTCCTCCGCCACTCGTGCAGATGTGTATTTTAACGGCGCGTTAAAAGCTGGGTCCCCAGCTAGTTCTGTAATATTATATTATTAGTAGTTGACTAAAATTGCGACTAGAATTATTAGTATATTATTCAACAAGCGGGTAATGATCGCTTCTTACTCATGAGGATGCAGTTTGCCGACACGAGCCTTGGCGAGTGTCGTAGAGCATCCGAATGAGTAATCGCCATTACCCGCGAGTAGAATACTATGCTTTATCAAGTCTTATTGAACAATGCAGGCATGTATGCGCGTGATAATGAGTGCATTATTCAATAGGATTGGATAAAATCGAGTTATAAATCGCACTTTACACGGGTTCCTTTACACACTTAAGCACTAATAACAAATCTTTTTCGTTCGTTTGGAACATATCTAATATCGATCGGATACTCCGTTCTCCTGCAGGAACAGCTTGGAGACAGGTATCTGAGTAATTCTTAGAACTTGACCTTTGAAGATGAGAATCAGAGGACGCACGAGGGTGTAAGTCCGAGTGTTTTGATATGTTGTTCCGTATATAGGTCCAATAGAACATATTATACCAAAATTCAGCTTTGCGCGAATTTGTTACGGGTTACCACGATTTTTCTACTAAAATATTTGGGCTAATGTGGCAATGTGTACCCGAATGTGCACTGGGTGGCCCAATTGTACCCATGGAGACATTTCCATTAGAGCCGCCACTCGAAGGAATGCCCACGTCTTTGGCTACTCATTGGGGAAGTATTCTGGTGCCACAACAGATCTTTTATATTCGAATAAGAGGCTGTGATTACGATGTGTGACATTTCCGATATAAGTAAGTATGCCAGAAATGAGTTTTTATTTCTAGATTCCGCGTTCAACATAATCCGGAACAATATTTTTATCTTGCTGTCATATTCAATCAGAACGTTGATTTTTCAATTTGCGAAATATTGCCCCAAAAAATCCTTTTATTTTATGCTATTGTTCTCCAGCTTGATTGATATCGCAGAACATTGTATCGAAACCTATCAGACAGGACCGCCTCTCGTTTATTAATGCCGTGTATGTGGGGACCGCAGGATGCCACACCAATATTTTGTTAATAAATCAAAGCCTCTTTCTCTCTCTAGCCTTTCCCGCGGAGCTCTTGCACACTCTCCATTTTAAAAATCACCAGGCGGGGGAATTTAATGGAAAATTCTAAATTAAATTCCGATATTAATTACCGGTCGCATCTAATCCTGATCCCTATCTATGAGCCGAGCAAGCCCTATAGGTATAGATGCCTAGTAGTGCGGCGTAGAGGTTGATCAGCTTAAGGTTTCGTAATTTTTCACGTATGAATGGAACCGAAGCTTATGAGGAGTGATCGGCTTCGAGGGCGGAATTTCGATTAGAATCCAGAAACGGCAGGCAGGGGGGACAGGAAGAGATACCCATCTCTGGAGGAAGAGGTGGATAGTCTAAGGAGATTTATGGCAGATGGGGGACATTTCATTAATTGAGAGCTCGCGTTTATAATCCCTTAACCAGATTATTCGAGCTGCCTTGCCAAAGTCGAGACGCGAGGTTTTAGAATCCCATCAATCAATGGGAGATTTAAAGGTGTAACTTTGGTGGACCTCTTCTCGCCTGGAGACTTCAAACTCTCCCAAACTCCAACAACGCGGGATCCAACCCCCGGAAACTTTGCGTGCCAATTGCGATTATTTGGACAAATTTAGTGGGCACTTTGGATTTTTATATGCGATCCGAGTCTGATGCTTTCCTCTTGAAAAATAAAATAGTAACAGCTCCCAAGCCGTTTTACCCCAGATAACAGCGAGGAACAAAACAAACAATAGTAACAAGGGAAATTCGATGCCATTATTACTTCTGTTGTATACATAAAGGAAACGCACCCTTGAGTGCAGGGTGTATCCTTATTTTGGCCGTGCACTTCCTGCTTCAATTAACCTCTAGCAGTAGCAGCCCGCCTGCGATGATAACACGAGATATTCCTCCAGGCTATAGCAGGGAAACGATCCCCCTTCGAGATCCCCTCGAATTGCGCATTTTGTTTTGTGTGTAAATACGCGAGTGTTGGCTGCCAGCTATCTACCCCTTAGCGTCTATGCTAATTGTTATTAAAAATTCAACATCGTTTAGAACCTACTCCCGTCGCCGGCCCTTATTCAAGCCCGAAATTCCCATTACGAAAGCTTGTGTGTGTATGTGGTGCGGTTGTGTGGCCTATTTTCGACGATAACAAAAAAATTAGGAAAGTTGTACCAAGGCCGAGCACAATAATTACATCCCAGAAGCCAAGAGGTATCGATAAACATCTCCGGAGATGCAAAGGACGTTCTCGGGTTACTTCGCCGTCGCCTTTCCAATTAAAACTAAAGTCATTAGAAGTTTACGGTCGCGCGGGATAATAAATAAAAACGATTGCCAACAACAAAAATTGACAATAATGAGGGTGGAGAAGTGTCCGTCTGAGCTCCACTCAAAACTCCGCACGATTTCGAGAATGTCCCAGATTATGGCTTTTGAACTCTTAGATTGTGTAAAGTCTCAAACTCGACTAAATGAGGTTCTCTTCTTGTTGACTTGACATTTTACACCATAATCTTTTGTTTTTTTTTTGTTGATTATTTATAATCGAAAAGCATGAGAATGAGCAAAATACCTGTGGTTACCCACAACAACTGCACTCTTGAGTTGGACTTGGTGCCAATCAACTCAGCCGAATCAGACTTAGCTTTTGGGTCGTCGTACACGTCACAACATGATATTTGGGTTCAAGAGTAAACACCAGGCAACCCAGTTATACAAATTTGCAATTTGTTGCTGTTATCTGGAAGAGCAATATAGAAATTCAACTGTTTGCAGCTAACGACATTGTCTTCATAATTCTCCATATTTGAGCAGAACTTTTGTATATTTTTTTTCACCCATCAAAACCCAAATTTGCGGAATACATTTTCAAAAAAGTGATGCCAAAATCCAAAGAGCTTGAATATCAATGTCCTTATGGTTCGAGAATTGAGCTCGTATCTGTTTTTTTGGATAACAGCCAAAAACTGTGAGACTGGGTTGCTTACCCACTGGTGATTGTCTGAAGTCCTGTACTTCTACGAATAAATTGCGGCGAAATGTGGTGTCAGAAGTGCGGTTCCTCAATGAAATATTCTGGTCATAAAACTGATTTGGGATTTCATTAAACCTCTTAAATTCCAAGCAAATGGTTATTAACTCACGAGAGTTTTGATAGGACTTGCAAATAGCAGCAGATCTTCGATCGGCAAAGACTCAGGATTCCGTCAAGTTTCTGAATATAATGACTGTAGATTTTGATGTGATGAAGAATGCTGTTTAATAAATGATCTTTGATCATTTTCACATTTCTAATATGTCACGGTGTTATATTGTGACCGGTTCGGTTGCAGGGTTCAAGAACTACATAATGTAAATGAAGAATTGTAGTCCTAGCAGTAAACGTAAAAATGGTTCTAATTGTGACAAAAGTGTGGAATTTGGTGTGTAGACTCTTGAAAACATTTAAAAGGTTTTTAAAAGGGAAGCCAAGAAAAAATTTTATTTTGATTTTTCAATTTTTTGTGACGTCATTTATTTTTATTTATTCTCCCATTATTGCAACTATTTGAGATTTTTGACTTTTGTTTTGTATTATGGTAAGTATTCGGTTGTACAGCATGGATGAATATGCATACAGGTTACTATAACGAGAGTCAAGTATCGCCGGCAGAAGCCAGAACCTGGATGGGTGACCGGTGGATAGCTGCGCTTCTCCTGAAGACCATGATCATGGTCTCCAGGAGAACAAGAATAAAAAGTAGAAACATCTATAAACTGATTACATAAACTGTTTTAGTCTGATAGTTTACTATTGTCTTGGGACACTACATATTCATATTAATCAGTGTTATGCAAGCTAAGCACTTGAGCTAGTTTATCTTTTTTCGTCTACCACATGTAACCTGTTTGAAATCGTTAAAAAAACCGTTATTTCAGTTTTGTATGAGTATAAGCCATTATTTTTTGATAATGAACCATTAGCAACTTATCAGTGTTGTTAATCACTTCCCATCACGTTACTTGCTGCCAAGACCTAAATAATGCCTTGAAGAAGGTATTCAATAGGAGCTCTTTTTAGGAGCGAGTGAATAGCATCCATCGGTGGAATTCCAATGATTTTACACCAGGGTATCGACGACAAATTGTACGCTTTGATAACAATTTTCGAAATTACTCTGCTTGTGTTTACTGTGATGGTGAATAATGACATCAGACCGAGCATCAGACGATTTACTGGAATAATATAAAGTGTTAAGAAGACTTGAAATTCCTGTGATTACTTGATTTTTGACAAAAACCTTTGAAAAATGGCCTTGTTTCTGACACTTTTGGCAAGTTGATGGTTAGGCCTATGTTCCTGTCTGTGAGTTATCGCAAAGGTCGATACAATTTTGCCATGATAGCCCCAAGCTGGAAAACTTGTAGGTGTTCATCTGGAAAGCCATTTTGTCGCAAAAAACGTAAAATCCTGGATAAGATTAAATGCTAATTGGTGGTTTCCATCGATATACTTATCACAATCTGGAATTCTGAACATGAATAACAGGCAACTAAGTGAAAATGAGTCGTCGTCACCGGTAATTCGGCGTGTTGTCAAATCTGTGCCCTGTCAATACTATCAAATGGACAGATGGGTAGGCAACTGACAATGGAAGCTGCCCAAATACCAATATGCCTAGTTACGAGGGACAACCTCAATCAAGGCAGCGAAGCTGCCTAAAAACATCTTGGTTCATTACGAGGGAAGGTCTCAATCTTAGCAGTGAATCTGTCGATGTATTGCCACGCCTCATCGTGAGAAACATTCACTAGCAAAACAAACAAAGTTTCACCTTGCTTCGCCATCCATCCACAGACTCTTTGAATGAAGCTCCAGTTCCTGCTGCAAGAGGTAATTGAGCTTCTTCGTAACGCAAACAATGAGGTCAACCTTTTTTCCGCATTTCGTTCCACCCAAATTGGAGAATTTTCAGTCGTTTTCGAAGCGTGCCGTAAACGGCAGAGCCACGGCATTTTATTGATTCAATAGTGAGGCACTCTGTTATTATGTGTTTCGATAAAATTTGAAAATGCACGCCCGGGAAAGAAAATATAAATTTTTATTGCACCCCGTGCCAGTTAGCTGTGAGAACTGAAGTTGTGTGGGTGTGCGTCGAGTGCTATTAGATTGGAGCATTAAGCAACAATGTGCAAGACAATTTTACACTTCGATACAGCCGGGAGTTATTACTTTATAACTACTTTTCTCAGAACGCGTTAGCAGGATATTGAATTATTATTATTCGAGCGCTCTTTGTGTGAGTAATAAGAAGTTAAGGTTCTCCAGAACTGGGAGGCATGAGCTTGGAAGTTTTCAATGATGTCAACCACATAAAATTTCGCGTTATTCTTGTCGTATGGTTGTCGTGCTCGAAAAAAGGTCGTCGTTACTTCTGCCGCGAACCGCTCAGGGTGGGAATGAGCCTTAATACTTTTTCGATATCATTTTCCCCAAAGTGTATCTAGGAACATAAGTAGGTGTAAGTTTTTGTTCGAAATCCACTAAAAATTTCCCTGGTGTGACCTTCGAGGGGGAGGTCAAAGTCGGGATCCAAAATAATCAATAATCTATAATAATGATCTCAATTGACACTGATCCAACTTTTGAAAATCAAATGTGATCATGTCGAGTCTTCTGAAGTTGGCCATGTTTTTTTGAGAAAAAGAATCTGAAAAGGAGGTGATGTGGGGAAGAGTATTGGCTACGTTTACACCGGTGGACTAAAACTGGACTGACCCAAGCACTGACCAAAATTCCACCTAAAGTAATTCTTCTCTTCCATCGTTTTCACCGGCAGATTTACGCGGCCGACCTATTTTAAAATATTCAAATTCGAATTCAAATTCAAAATATTTCAAAATATGAACTTAAACAAAATAAATATAAAAACTAAATTTACTTCAGTCCACGGCTAACCGGAGACCTAACCCAAGCTACTTGGTCCTAATTTGGTCCTTGTCTACGATCGTTTACACTAAGTGGACTAAATTTATTTGGGTCGAATTTAGTGCTTAGGTCGCGGACCAAAGCTACGGTGTAAACGTAGTCATTTTGAAAAATACAACACACCCTGTTTCTGTCTAATTTTCAAGTGTCAGTCATAATTCCATGGACGAAACGACATGGTTTGTCGTGAAAAATCTCCTGTCGCACTCCTAGTCGCCTGTGTTTTTTTGAAGTATTTCTTGTAAAATCATATTTGTGGTAAGTTGTAGTATACATCAGCACGTTTCTTTAGCATGGATGGAAATTGTTCACCACCAGCAAAATTGTTTTGATTCCTTATTACATTCAAGACTGTAAGGGTGGTTCACCCTCCATTTGATGAACTGTCAATGTTTATAGATAGCAATAAAAGTAGCGCCCTTGAAATTGAAATTAACCTGTTCAAGCGTTTTTCAATTTTTCATTCCTGAATGTCTTGAAATATCGGATTTATTTCGCATGTTTGAAGCTATGATTTTTTTGTTGAATAATTGATAAAACTTTAAATGAATTATTGCACTCGATTCAGGGAAGCAAGACTTTTCAAATGAGGTGTCACTTGCCCTGTCATCCCTATCAACATTTCAGGGGTTGTCATCACAGCGCGAAGGAATGAAACAATACGGGAGTGAGATTGATCATAAAAGATGTCCCCCTCAATGATAAAATTGACCTGTTTTTGCATGTTTTGAAAAAAAATTTCTGCTGGCCACAATCCCGTCTGTTCCGTTTTCAATGGGTCACTCTCTATTTAATCATTCTCTATTATATTGAAGCAGGCATGCGAAAATGCGATAGGCTCTAGCTGACAGATTTTGAAATGCGCATGCATGAATATTCAACATATTACGTTAGACATGACAGTTGACAGCTGACGTAAGTGACAGCTGTCCCATATTAGACACAAGTCCCTTCTTACTCAATTCTCTCCTATACTTATACATATTGGACCTAAGTTCCTTCTAGCCCTACCCCACTCTAATTTTCCTCCTTCAGAAGACTCGAGTGATCACATTTGACGCTCAAAAATTGTATTAGTGGCGAATAAATTGAGCATTTTGTGGCCGACTTTGACCTTCCTCCAGAGTGCCTCCTGAGGGAAACTTTTCGTGCTCCGCTGCCCCGACAGGTCACATCTCTTGTAAACTGGACCTATTTGTCGCGAACCGACTCCACTAACCAGAAACTCGAAGATTGAGAAAATGAAAAAATCACGTCACTAACATTTCATTTAACAGTGGTATACTTAATGTTATCCAGATTAACAGTCCAGACTATTTACTACTGGAATGTAGTAAGTAGACACTTAACAAACTCTTTAGATTTTTAGAGCTTTTTCGCGTGCCGGAGCATTTTTGGCTTCATGCCTCATCGTCATCTTGGTCATAAGCTCGTTGATTACAAACTCATTTCATAAAACTCCATCGTTTCGGCGTCCCAACTCCGTTGCCAGCTCGTATTAAAAGAAATAACGATGCAACGCTATTTGCATCGCGAGTTTGGCATACGCCTCGTTCCAATTGTAATCCAGTTTTAAACTCCTCCAAACGTCGGCGCGTCGAAGTTGCAGAGGAAAAGCAGGTCGTCAACTCCGGCACGTAAGAATCACGTCGCTATTTTAGGATAATTCGGATGCAGTGGTGTTGAAAGTGCGACAGCAGAATCGTGCCCGTTTATTTTCGATGTGTTGGGTAGTTCTCTCGCTCTTCTCTCCCCTCCGACTCTTCTGCTTCAGCCATTGTAGTAGCTTCTTCCACATACAATGAAAGCTGCGGCTAAATAACTCTCCGATTGCACCTCGGCAAACTTTATATCTCAACAACACAAGAGCTAACTCCACCACTATAATGCTATAGATACTCTCCCGCTAGACCAGCCAAGCCAGTATAGAGCTCTGGGTTCTGTGTATATGCCCGCTGTTTACTTTTAGGTCCCGCACAATGAAACCCGGTAGGGGAAACACTATGTCCTTTTGGTTTTATTACCTACGGTTCGTCCCCGCTTCTGCTTAACTGCTAATTGAATTGAGTAAAAAATTCCACATGAATTTATTATGGGCGGTCCGGAGATGGGATGTGGTAAAAATTGCTAAGTTGCCAGCGTAATTAATGAACCCATGTCGATGAATTAGGTATACCCTGGACCTTTCTGGCACTGAAAATTAGTTCTAGGGCGAGATGGGGCTCTTTTTGCATCTCATATAGGTTTTGTATGCAAATTTTCCGGGCCGTCTCGCCATTCCACCAAACTAATTGTTATATGAAAAATTCAACATCCTTAACGCATCCCGCTCGTTTATCCATTAGACACGCAATTTGTTCCGTTCGGGGGTTGTGCCCGGAGGTGTATGGAAACAGGAAAAGAGCCATTTGATTTTTGGTCGGATAAAGGGGGATGATTTACATACGTAGGTACGTTCGCTACATTACATTAATTGAATCAATTTGGGAAGCCAAAGTAGGCACGTGAAATGGCATTAAATTATCGTTTCCATTACACGAAGTCAAAGCATTAAAGCATTAATTCTATGCCTCTCTGAATCAACTAACGCGCAAGTAAACAATTAGTTTATCGTCTCCCAGTCTATAAATTTCACTCAATTCATTAGATGCTCGTATACAAATAAGCAACTATTCATGTGCCAATGAGGGTGGAATTGCACCTAGACTTTTTGACCGATGATCATTGATCATGATTGCGAAAAGTTCATGGCAATCATACAGGGTATTTCAGAAATGAGAACCTAGCTATAAATCCTCGGATTTAGCATTAAAAAATATGGAGTTTGCGATAAGAACCAATCGCAAGAGGTGCCCCCTGAAAAAGTTACGGCTCCTTGAAGATACCCCAGGAAGCAGTGTCAAAAAGGAGCATTTTTTTAAACAGCTTTTCAACCAGTAGAAACAATTTATTGCTACCAGAAAGTACTTATAGGCAAACGTCAGTCGCAAAGTATCACACTTGTCAAACATTTTAATTTTTAGCAGCTAGAATTTCGGATTTTCAAGCAATTATTAGGGCAAAGTGGATAAAATGGCGAGAACGCAAGTGCCATTTGCCAAGTGTCATTTGTCAAGTATTTCAATTTACAGCAGCAACAATTCTTTCGCAATTATTAAAGTGTAGTAAACTCCTAATGATATTTTCTGTTACACATTGTTGAATTCGTACCAATAAATTTACCTTTCTCTAATGAATCTTTCAGGAATCCAGAAGATCACTACGAATTGAGCCTTACCTGTAAAGAAAAAAAGCATATATTAGTTGAATAATTATTATTTTATTCTAATAAAAAATGGAAGTCAAATTTGCAAATTATGAACTTGACAACTTTTATAGCCTTAAATCAATAACCAATACCGGCGGAAGAACTATAGAGGTCGAGAGAACAATCTTCAGAAAGAGTAGTATACCTACTTTTTCCAAATGTACAAATGATACGGTTTTCTTTTGATACCTATTTGCCACTGGTCACCTAATTCAATATCTGGATCAGAGATATCAAAGCGCGCATTTCTTAGTAGAACAACTCCTGATTTTGGTGCTCTCATAGTTTTTCGCATCTTCTGGAGGCGCACTCAATTCTTGCCAGTGTTCTCGGCGGGACTCCTTTCTTCATTGGTCCCAATTCCATTAACAATCCGTCGCATTTTGACACTAAGTGAATCTTGGGCGCCGTTAGTGGTAAATGTAAGAGGGAGGCGAAATCAAGATAAAACTGCAATTTTTTTCGAAGAGAGATGTGGCGACTTGAGGGTGCTTTCACTTGTGAGAGTGCTTTTATCCATCAGCAGGTAACAAGAAGACCGGAAGTAAAAAGCGCCGCAGGCGAAATTTTCTTCTAAAGAGGGGCGCGGAATGCTGGTTTTCCTCAGTATGTGTAACATCTCGAATCAGAAACAAATTTTTTTGAAAATTTTGTCTATTGTGAAGCAACCCGCACTTCGCGGACCGAAAATAATCTGGAGGAAAATAAACTGCTGGACAACGAAGTTGTCGGTATCGGAAAAATGGTCCGACTTTGGAGGTAAATATCTCTCGATTGTCGATTGCGATTTCCATTTTGTTTGTTGCGTTGACTAGCCTAATCTTCCCGTAACTCATCCTATAATAGTGAATGTTGACAAACTGCACGTAAATTTTCTACAGGGTGATACGTAAAATGGTGCAAAATTGCAACGACTTCATCGTACCCCCCTTTTTCAAAAAAATATTTTTTTAATTTTCTAACACAAAAATTATGAAGTGTGGCGTCTTATCTCGAAACTGTTTTGGAATTTCCAGGATTGGAAATCTAACATTGAAGATATAAATTTTTATGTTGAATGTTGCAGATTTACGAAGCTCAAGCATAGCACAAGCACAAAAAGTATAACGTCCAGGGGGGCTTTACTTCACTCGGACAATGAAGTTTCACATCGTTACCATGTTCAGAGGCTTAAATCTGCAAATTGAACATATTCCATATCTTAAATTCTGATGAAATTCTGACGAAATCCAACGTACGCAAAACAGGCAGGAACAACCACTTGAAAAAGTGCCCTCTGCTTGGCCCCACACCAAATATTCAGGTTGTGTTGAGAGTGAAATAGTCCTGGACTGTTGTACGCACAATCTTGCTCAATGTCAACATCCATTCATCAAAAGTGACTTAATCTCGCGTGCCAAAAAGGCAAATCTGTAACATTCAAAATGAAAATTTATATCTTCGATGTTAGACTTCCAATCCAGATATTCCAAAACCGTTTCGAGGTAAGACATCACACTTCATGGTTTTTGTATTCGAATACATGAAAATCTTTTTTTCGACAAATGGGGGTACGATGAAGTCGGTACAATCTTGCAGCATTTTACATATCACCCTGTAGAAATTTCACATGAAATTTCTCAACATTCACTTTTACAGGATAGGTCGCGGAAGCATTAAGCTAATTAACACAATAAACAAAACGGAAATCGCAACCGGCAATCGGAAGTCATTGGTCTTCAAATTCGAACCATTTTTCCGATACCGACAACTTTGTTGTCCAGCACTTTTGTTAGAAACCGTGGAATCGAGTTATAGTATGTGGATATCCAGAGCCAAGTCATCACTAAAAGATGTCGCTAGTTGTTTGATTCATACGTGTGAACCGAGCGAATTCCTACAACATGATTTCATTCCATTTCATTTATCTATAGTGCCATCGAGAGACCGAGAGACACTTCCTACACCTCGATACTCAAAAACCTTCCCTGCACGACGTCCGTCAGAATGGTGAAAACCATGTGCGAAGAAACACACTAACACACCCGCAAATGCAGATGGGTTTAGTCCGCCGGCCTGCTGCATTGACGTGGCGCGTCACCCGATGCTCAGTAACAGCGCTTCAGCGCGCTATATCAAATTACCTATTGAAATGTTTCACGACTATACGTCGCTCGTGGTAGTTTCGGACGCAATAAATTGATTTTGAATGGCTAGGCATTGAGGGGTATCGAAGGAGATTGACCGTTCTACCTGGGCCCAATCCACCTGGGCTGCCGTCCCCTTCCTGATTTGTCACGTCCGTTGCCGAGTGCTTCTGTAGGTCTGTTAGAGAAGAGTTTCGATCCCCTTCGAGGAAGCTGAGCCAAGACTTGATGCTGCGTCGCGACCCTCCTAGAGGCCGTAGAGTTGGAGCCCTTCGAAGTCTCAACCCACTTGGACCATGCTGAGTCAAGGCCCCAGCTGATGCGTCTCAGCTCACCTGGAGAATGTCGAGTTGGAATCCATCGGAGATGTGTTCCGATCCCCCTGGGAAAGTTGAGTTGAGATCCTTCCAGAATGAGTTTCAATCCACCTAGAGGCCGATGAGTTGCTACTTTCTGAGTTCCAACCCACCTCTAGGATGCAGTGTCGAAGCCCTTAGATGTCGAGTCTCGATCCGCTTCTAGGAGACGAGTTGAAACCCTTCGATGGCAAAATAAGATTGAGCTTTTAAAATTTCGAAAAGTGAATTCTCCGTAGGGACACAGCGTTCAAAATGTTTAACAGAGAGGCTCCCCTCCTCTTCTTCCAAAATTTTGAGAGGCTTCTCAGTATCAACCAACCAGAATAGACAATATCAATTTTTGGCTAAGCTATTCAGTGACAGATCTAGTCACCGGAAATGACGGCCTACCGATGATAACCTGTTACCTGGTTATGGGGGATTATACCGTCCGTTTTTTATTTTAGGCCCCACCCCGTAGCATCTTCATTATGGATTTCACACCCGATATATTTATATTTTTGAAATCACAAAAACAAGATCTTTCTAGTGATGATATGTCAAATTATTTTTGACAGATGTCATTTTTTGACAAATGACAGAATAGTACTTGTGATACATCATTTCAAAGCCTATCGAATTCTGAGGAGAACTGTGTTTTTATTTTTGAAATAGGGTGTCTTTTACAGCATTTAGGGGTCTTTCAATAGGAAAAAATGTCAATTTCAGAAATAGCCACTCAATAAGTAATAGGTATTGCTAAACTCAACTAATGGTGATGATCTGATTTTTAAATTGTCCAAATTGTTAAGAAACTTTATAAACACCTTATCTTTTGGGTAGGCTCATAAAAACTCGAGGGGGGTCATTTCTGGCAAGCTCGGATGTCATCGCGTTGGGCCGGTGGTAGTTCCAATTCACTGATCGTCGAATCTTTCATTCAAGGAACAAGGAGGCGGTCATTCGAGCAACTTCTTTAGGACATTTTTTGTTCCATTGTGATTGATTAATCATCATTATCATTAGTTTACATTAAAAATAGGTACCTGCTTCACCTATTTACTTATTATATATTTTTGAAATTCAACATTTTTTCATTTGTCAAAAAATAACATCTGTCAAAAATAATTTGACATATCATCAGTCGAAAGATCTTGTTTTTGTGATTTCAATAATATATAATATATCGGGTATGAAACCCATAATAAAGATGCTACGGGCTGGGGCCTAAAATAAAAAACGGACGGTATAAGTGAATGCTTTAGCAGTGCAGTTTTTTTTTAATTGTAATTTTTAGCAAATTTATCCGGTTTCAAAATTCAGTTTTTTTCGTTTTTGAAAATTTGTATCTCTCCTGAACGTTGAAGTACCCGAGCTCCAATTTAGGTTTATAAGTGACTAAAAGCTCATTTTCCAACTTGTCAAATTTTAACAAGATTCAACCAGTGGCGGCAGAGCTACAAAAATCAAATTTCATCACTTCGCCTTGGTGAATTTTGTTAGACAGTCTTGTGGTCGTCGTGTGTCTTTAGACGATATCCGTTCGGTATTCCCAAGGATAGAATCATAACCACTATAACCAATTCAACTTTCTACCCCAAAACACCCTGTAAAGCCGAGAAAAAGTGACTTATACGTTTTACCACCAATAATTCTCAAGGTGCGTTCAGTCACCTTATTTAGCCGCAAGTTTTAATTTTAGTCGCAAGCGCAGCGACGCCCATTGGCTCTTATGAACCAGCCTCCTCAGAACAGCCAATAAGCGATGCAGCGCTTACGACTAAAATTAAAACTTGCGGCTAAATAAGCTGACTGAACGCACCTTTAGTTTACCGTTATAGGTATAATGAGCCCACTTGATTTGTAATCACACTTTTCTCAGCAGAAACTGTTTTCTAAACGTTTGACGCTAGATAGGGTGAAAGAAATCGATACCTACATAGGTGCTCTGTAGCTGTTTAACAGATAATGATCACTAGGTACCTTGCTACACAGGTAAGCGAACAACAAAGCTTATTCTAACTTTGATATTTGAATTTCCTTTATACGAGATTATTGAGCAGAAGCTCCACGTATACCCGCCTACGCACAGTAAAGACCTCGCATTGCTAAAATAAAACGATTGGAGGTTGTAAAAGAAAACATCCTTTGTTCGTTCCAGTGTTCCATTTTAAGCTGGACGGTTCTTCCAGAAGCCAGAGCCAAAAACCACGAGACTCACTATAGATGTGTGCGAATAAATTACTAGATGATGGCCCCGAATGGCATATCTCGGACGATGCTTTATCCTTTTCTTATACGAGTGATAATACCCTTTCGCGTCACGAGCGATCCATCAAATTTTGAGAGAGCAATCGTTCGGGACCTCTGGCATCGCGGGCTTCTCCGAAGGGAAGATTTTGCAGCCGCGCACGTTCTGCAAATGGCGATAAATTATGGACGGTAGTGTGTGCCTTATTATACCGAATCGTTGAAGTTCTTTGGGCGAATATACATCTAAGAAGTGCGCGAGGCTTCCAGCTTCCATAGCTTCCAGCTCGGAACAGGAATATGCTCCTCCACGTTCTAGTTAAATAGACGTGACCGAGAATAATAATTGCATCCTATGGCGGATTAGGGTACAAAGACGGCCAAGAACGCCGCTCCTCCTGGCGTTCCTCTCTTCCCTTCAGCATCCCTTGCGGAGAAGTGGCTTGCCCCACACCCCCACACACACACAGTTCTATGATTTATAACCTCGAGAAATACAAGAGTATTTCATAACCTGTATCGTCTGTATGGTAGTAGGAAATCCAACGTGTTCTCGCGAAATTTATTTCTGGGAAATAATTTCAGTGTGCATGGAATGGACGTGTAGTTTATTTTGAGACATCTGGTTCGGGTATGCAATTTACTCATTCTTCGTGTGATGGTGGTGGTAAATGTGCATGGTTTTCACCATTATAGATACAAATCGTTCAATTAAGATTAGCGTCGGATTTAAATTTCAACTTTGCGCCAAGCGGCCACGCTATTGTTTTAATGTGCAAGACTGGCGCGCTTTGGATCGATGCTATGGAGCTTTTGTTGGGGTGCTAAAGCAAAGGTCTTGCGGTGCGGCTGCCGCAACTCGATTTCTTTGATGTTGATGAAAATTTAATAGATTTCAATGAAACAAAACTAGCTTAAATTCAAATCCATTTAAGCCGTTGACATGTTCTCATTACTTGAACTGAATCTGCCACTAAAGCTGTATAAAATTGCTATTTGTGCTGTGGCGAATATAACTTTACGGACGTCAAATTTATTTTCTTAGAGAAAGAAGACTTCGAGACATAGCTCTTAAGACGTGTCGCTTATTTTGGAATTTGTTACAATTGTTTAATGTTCGAAACGTTTTGCTCGTAATCGTAAGACAAGAACAAGAAAAAAAATAAGGAGGATGTGTCACGACATTTGTGATGAATTGGCTGGAGACTCTAACTCGGGTATAAGTCATAAACCTGCACAGTTGGTGGAGGAGCCGTATTGAAACCTAACCGGATCCTCGCGAAACTGCCGGTTCTTTCTAAAGCTTTCGCGAATAGACTAGCGGCAGAATAACCTCCTGGGATCCGCGGGAAATGACTAATATTTGAGGAGTCTCCAGGGAATGTACGAGACCTGGAATTCGTTTGCGGGTATGAAAAGAACAACTCCGGACCAATGCAGCAGTTTAGTGATGAATGACCGCGAGATAAAGTTCGTGTTCGTGAACAAAGATATGCGGTACGCAATAGGTAGTCACCATTCATCAGCAATGAATGGTCAGCTTAAAGCCTTCCTTCAATTATTCGATTCATATCAAATATTCAGTTCGCAGTAGCTGCCATGTTACATGTTACTATAGTCCAGTAAAATGAGGCGATTTTTATGCTAAAGTTGGAACTAATCAGGGACTCGATGAAAAAAATATAGCAATGTAGAGAATGAAAAACTGAGTAAGAAAAACCAAAGTTTCATTTCCAGCCATCCCGGGAACCATGGTAAAAAAAATGAAGAAGATGGAAAAACCTTCTCCGCGGCCTTTCTTCTAAAACGCTGAGAGAACGGTGGGAGATGGGTGAAAACTGTCAGGGACAAAGTTGTAGAGAATTTAATAATCTACAAAAAAGTCCCCGACGGCATACATCTCACTTCTTTGGTTTAGCCAATAATCGCGGTCAAAGTGGCGCGCCGGTCCAATGGAGTGGAAAAACTGTCCGCTTGCCATTCCTCCTGGAATGCTGCGAGAACGACAAGAGATATCCAAAAATTGCGAGTGACAAAGTTGTAGAGAATTGAATGCCCCACTCGAAAGTCCTTGAGGCGAATCATTAGCTTTTCTAGTTTAGCCGTGAACTAGGCTCGAAGTTGCGCGAAGATCCTGTTGATGGAGTGGTTCTTTTAGAAAACTTACAAAAATCCTAGACTCGATGAAAAATATATGACAATGTAGAGGATGAAAAACTGGATCTTAGGAACCAAAGTTTCATTCCACACCGTTCCGAGAAATCTAAGAAAAAAAATAAAAACTTGACAAATTGCGATTTTCACTCCCAGCTTCCACACTGAATACTGGAATAAACGTAATAAATATGAAAATTGTGGACAGACAAGCTTGTAGAGAATTAAATCAACTATAAAAAATCCCGTGACGTCATGTATCTATCCTTTTCGACTTAGCTGCGGAGCGCTATTAAAGTTGCGGCATATGACTCGTGACGCACCGCATCTGGCCAAACTGCTACGACCGACGGCGACGGCGACGTTCCGGTGATTGTTCGATTGATTATAAAACATGATGAAAGATTTTAAACAATTGCAAGCTTCCTTTAACGTCTGGTAACTATTGTTAAAAATGTAACTCCGCGGATGAACGCTCTGTTCTCTATAAATTTTCTTGTTCGGCAGAATTTAAACTGAGATACTCGTATTTTGTAACACAATATAATCATTGGAAAACATGTGGGACGTCTCATAGGAAGATGTTTTTGAACAATTTTTTTTATGAACAATGATGACGCCTTCTTTATTTATATGGCGGCGATATTGCATGGGAGCAGGACGGATTTTCATCGACAATATTATGGTGGTGGCGCGTCTTCAACGGCACATCGCCCTTCATCCTTGTCGTTGTAGTCATCATCATCGTCTTCCGAGACGACAATGCAGGAAGCACAAACGGGTAGCTCCACCGGAATGGTGGCAAAATTCGGTGCGCTTGAGTCCAGCTTTCCTGCATCCGCAAAGCTTTCCGCAGTTATTTAAGCATCTGCAGGAAATCAGCCAAAGCAGATCTATTTTCGGGAGCTACTTGATCCTGAGTTCCAATTGGCATCAATGGGGAATTATTAAGTTTCCAACCCCATTATTCAGGTGAACAGTTATTATTTCCGAGCCACTGCTGAATTTGGTGTAGACCCGTTTTACGTGTTCCTTGGTCGCAGACGACGTTGAGGGAAGCTGTGAAAGACCAACTGCTGTCTTTGCCCGTCCTACAGCGGCTTGTAATCTTATATATTATCTGTAGTTGTCCAGCGAAGACGAGTATCTCAGTTTTAATTCTGCCGAACAAGAAAATTTACAGAAAACAAAGCGTTCATCCGCGGAGTTACATTTTTGACAATAGTCACCAGATGTTGAAGGAAGCTTGCAATTGTTCAAAATCTTTCATTATGTTTTATAATTAATCGAACAATAATAATAATAATAATAATGATTAGGCCTTTATTTTACTTGGCGGGGTGTCAGCCGACGGCTGTTGTTAATCCCAACCAGGGTTTTCAAAAATTTACAAATATAACATACTTTAATGCGGTCAGCAAATGCGAAATTAGGGATATAAAAATAAAGTTATCCTAAATGAAATCTAATCATCTTAAACCAACACAAAAAAACACAACACTGGAACGTTGTAGCAGTTTGGCCACATGCGGCGCGTCACGAGTCATGTGCCGCAACTTTAATAGCGCTCCGCAGCTAAGTCGCAAAGGATAGATACATGACGTCACGGGATTTTTCATAGATCATTCAATTTTCTACAAGCTTGTCTGTCAACATTTTTCATATTTAATACGTTTATTTCAGTATTCAGTGTGGAAGCTGGGAGTGAAAATCGCAATTTGTCAAGTTTTTATTTTTCTTTCTCAGATTTCTCGGAACAGTGTGAAATGAAACTTTGGTTCCTAAGATCCAGTTTTTCATCCTCTACATTGTCATATATTTTTCATCGAGTCTAGGATTTTTGTAAGTTTTCCAAAAGAACCACTTCATTAACAGGATCTTTGCGCAACTTCGAGCCTAGTTCACGGCTAAACTAAAAAAGCCAATGATTGGCCTCAAAGACTTTCTAGTAGGGCAGTCAATTCTCTACAACTTTGTCACTCGCAATTTTTGGATATCTCTTGTCGTTCTCGCAGCATTCCAGGAGAAATGGCAAGAGGACAGTTTTTTCACTCCATTGGACCGACGCGCCACTTTGACCGCGATTATTGGCTAAACTAAAGAAGTTAGATGTATGCCTTCGGGGACTTTTTTGTAGATTATTAAATTCTCTACAACTTTGTCTCTGACAGTTTTCACCCATCTCCCACCGTTTTTCAGCGTTTTAGAAGAAAGGCCGCGGAGAAGGTTTTTCCATCTTCTTCATTTTTTTTACCATGGTTCCCGGGATGGCTGGAAATGAAACTTTGGTTTTTCTTACTCAGTTTTTCATTCTCTACATTGCTATATTTTTTTCATCGAGTCCCTAATTAGTTCCAAGTTAAATCCTTATTTTACTGGACTACTAACCTCACTGAGCAGTATGGGAAGTCACGAACCGAGGTATCCAAAGCCTTCATCTGTGTTCAACAATTATTGAATTGTGAACTATTTTCACCTGATGAATAATTTCTTGTGAAAATCTAGCAGTATTTTAACAGGCTCAGTTTTTTTTATACGCGACATGGTGGAAGCTTCCTTCGTCCCATGGCAGACTGAAGGCATCACTTTCTCCTAGCGTTAGATATTATTAGATTGTGAATTATAGTAGTAGTTAAGTACATTTTGACGTGCCAACTATCAACAAACTCAACGTAAATTCGTAAAAGCATCAAGGCAACCAAGCTGATACCAGTGGCATGACCGTGGGAAGAAACTACCCCCTTCTCCATACTACAGTCGGCTGTTACGCGGAAACGAATTTTAGCCTTCAATAGAGGTCGTAGAAAAAACCCTTCGACTATGCGTACACTTTTCCATACAGTCCGTATACGGGACGAAGCGAAACCGAGTCGAAATCACAACAATTCGATATTATGTAAACGGCTATACTCGGATAAGGAATTTCTTGTTATTCCATTCAAATGTGCTTTGCTCTCCATCCTGTGAAATAGTAATTCGTGTCATTTGTAACAATGCCGACCGCATGTTTCCCGGTGAACAACAAGGAATTTGTTAATAATAGAATTCCCGTCTTGTGCTGTAGGACTAATACCATAGTCTGCCAATTCTAAAGCTTTATGCACGTTTTGTTTGTAGAGAAAAATGCTGAAGCCACCTCTATATTAATGAGCTTAATTTCTGATTCAAAACAGACAATGGCTGTAAATATCGTGAAAATACACACTGAGATCTGGAGTTTTATTATATCAGACACACAAAAGATTCATTGTTTGTTCTGTCGGATATCGTTAACTTCGCCTGAATATAATTGGAATCGAACCACTTCAAACACTTTTTTTTAGAGCCGTAAGGCATTTTAATTGGAGTTTTATTTTGCACGGCAGCTAACAAACTCTCGACTGAGAACAATTGAGCTCGACATCATTTGGACAGCAATTACTGGAAAGACATTGCAGTACGAGGTGGAAAAAATTGGAATTGTGGGCTAATAATGGAATTTTATTCTGTTTTTCACAGACAGAATGTGCTTACGAAATTTGACCACTTTAAATTATGGGTGTTTGCAAACTTGGAGTAGAAAATTGAACAGCAGGTAGAGAAGTGTTCCAAAAGTGTAAACAAAATGTGAAAAAAATTAGGATGGCCTATTTCAAGTTGGCATAGGTTCAAAATCCCAATCGGATCTTGCGGCAATGATGATAGAAATGTCATGTAACTACGAGAAAAAACTGTCAATAATGTCATTTGGCATGTCACGAAAATATGCATCGTTATGACATCAAGTGAGTGTAATTTCAAGGTAAATTTATTTACAAACAAAAAAGTAACCTTAAAGCGAAAGACATCCACTGAAAAATCAACAATCAGGGCAACAATGGACCATGCTATGGAAATGTTCAAGATGGTTCAAGTTATTGAAAATGGTTGCTCCAGAGGAGAGTAGGTAATGATGTGACAGTTAAGCAACATGGCGCGATTTCCTCATTCATAGTACATTCACTCGCGAAAACGTCATTAACTATCAACATCATTGCAACGTTATCAAGAGCACTCGCGAAAAATTGCTTAAGGAGTGCTGTGATAACATTGACAATAGATCGTTCCGTTTCGGTGTGCGCATATGTGGCGCGAATTTCATAATTTCGTAGACCGATATTTACAATTGACACTAGAGAATCTTGTAGTGCACCTAAAATTCCACAAATAATTTGGGGTGTGTGTAAAAGTGACAGCCAGGAATCAGTAACTAGTCAGGGAAGTAGACAGAGCATGCAGCGTTGCCATTCAACTGACTGGGTACGGAAGTCTTCAAAATTGAGCGTCTTTACGCAAGCGCACCTGCCCAAACGAAGTAGCCTATTGACATTTGCCAATTTGACAAGTGCAACGTCAGCAATTACGCCGATATTTTGAGTCAAATTTTGAAAAATTGGACAATAAAAGGTCCGAAATAAGTATGCAGATAAAAATATCGACCCTTTTGTGGAAGTGCAGCCACAAGGTCTCCTGAAATCAACACGGATTTTCTACAAAACAAGTCACTGCAAAACAGGTTAGCAGTTCGCCATGATATGTGCTGTGTAAAACGTGAAAGGCTTCTTTCCTAAAATGTGGAGCCTCTAAAAACTGTGAAACTGTGAAAACTGTGAGTACCCTCCCCAATCGCCTTCTGGTTCCCCCAACTCGTCTGTATCGGTGAAATCACCCCGCCAACGTCAGACACGGCCTGGAAAATTTGTGCCAAATGCCTTATTATTTGAAGGAGACCTTGTGTTTGTGGTGCCTGGCCAACAGCCAAGGTCCCCTGCACTACCTCAATCAAGTTTCGTGTCTTGACAAGGTATTTTTTTCCAAAAACACTGCAAAAATATACTGTGACATCGAAATGTATACCTTTGTACTGATTGATAAACCAAACTGATAAAATGTTACAAACTCCTATAACTAGAAGAAGGTTGAGAAGGAGGAAAACAATAATTATTATTATTAAAACACTGTTAAAATGCCCCGAGGTAATTAGGTGTTGTTCAAAATCGCGACAGCGTCAGATTGACGTCCGCTGTCACTTTGGCCGTGCCGTGTTCGAAATTGATCATTTTTACGGCCAACTTTGAATAAAAGCCCCGCCGTATGCTCGCACCTGGTGACACGACGTCCGCGAAACCCCCGAGTCGGCATTTCACACCAGAATTTCCCGAAATTCTCCTCAAAAAGCTAACTTTTCGCCTCGAAACGGTATCAAGAAATTTGAAATGAATTATTCAAACGTCAGTTCCCTTGGAAAATTTGGAATGAAGTATGAAATTTCGAAAATTTTTCTCAAATTCAACAAAAATTTTGAGAAATTGTTATTACTGTCCATGGTACCATGGTGTCCATTAGCGAAATTTGAAAAGGAAATACCCCGTCACGATCGACGCCCGGGTTTTCGCAAAGCTTGGTTGGGTTCGCTAAGGAGTTCTCACCGGTTAGTTTAAGGTGATTAGGGTGATGATTAGAGTGATATTCAAGGGGTGGAGTTGTGTTGGAGAAGTATTTTCAACCATGAATTAGTTTCGGCAAAAATATTGAGTTTTTTTCGGTCTATTTTTAATACTGTTCCAAATGAAAAACCTCACCGTCAGACTTGCATGACGGAGAATAATTTTTCGGCTCCTGAAATTTGATAGAATCTGAAAGGTGAGATCTTTCATTTGGAACAACTAGAGCAAGAGGGCATGATCAGTGATGAAGGTGAGCTTAGTGCTGTCGGCATAAGGACGAAACTTGTCGACGGTGAAGAGGACCCCCAAGCATTCACGCTCAGTGACGCCATACTCTCCCTCGGTCGTGTTTGAAGCGTCGCACTGCACCGTGGATATCTGTGAGAAATCAGGACTGGACAAAGCGTGGCTAAAGATAGCTTTTCACAAAGTTCCTTGTCACCGGTGGTCATCAAGCCCACCAACCTTGAGGACTGAGCGCCATGCATGTAGCTCGGATAGCTCGCAGTACATATATGAATTTTCACCTAGCATTTGATTTTCATTACTGGCCTAGGTAGAGAAAAACGTCTTTTTAAACCGTGGGAGTGCACACGAGCGCTGTAGGTTGCTGCAAATAAGAAACCAACGCAAGTTCATTGGAATCTAGTGGAAATGTTTTTGGTCAGTGAGACAGATACCTGGCTCAACTCTCTGATTCAAGACAATGCGCTTATTTGTCACGAGTTACTGGAATCGCACAGAGAATTTATGGAAATCCTTGATTATGCCCGTCGGTCGTTTAACGTCCTCACGATCGTTCTCAAGACCTCCGGAACCGCACATTTTTGCCAGACTCCAGACTCCGCCTCTTCTTAAGCGCTGCAAACCAATTTCTCAATTGTAATCGGCGCGTTCGCGTTCCGATAAAGCCGGGCGGGAAGCTGTTGCCGCCACCAGTCTCTGCACCTCGCGAAATTGATTAAACCATTCAATGTGTAAAGGATCGTCCAATATTGAGTTAACTCCAACGGGAAAGCTCGCGCGTTTAATGTATAAATAAGACCGTACCGCAAATCATCGCGCGCGCCCCTTTTCCCGTCCTGAAAGCGCGCACCCCGACTTGAATAAAAGTTCGCCGGAGCAGCTAAACTTCTTCGGGTTCAATGCCGGATGGTATTAACTTAAAATCGAAGTTGGGTACATGGCGAGGAAAACGCGACTTTGCGCGCGAACCCCTCCGGCTCTGTTCCTGAAGTGTAATGGTTGTGCCATTATGCTATCGAAACAGGACAAATGAAAGGGAAAATTCAATGCGTATGTGTGATGGTGGAATTTTCGACGACTTTGGTAACCTTCGGCGAAGGGCGGCCGAAAAATTGGGATTTATTGTCTCCGCGCACGCTTTCTCTCTTTCCAGTCTGTCTTTCCATCTCTTTCAACAACACGCAACTTTTTCGAGCAAAGCTGCGGATGATTCCGTTAATTAAAACTTTTTTAATGTGTTTTAAATTGGGCCTGCTGGGAAATATGGATGGGCTTGGCGGGCTGTTGCTAATACCGTGTGCTTTTATAGGTAGGTGGGTATATGAAGTTTAATAAAATGCTTTCTTTTGCAATCGAGAAGGACGGAGGTTGAAGCTAAAAAATTCAAACCCCTTGGTTTAGAATACGGTGTAGGATAATTGGCTTATTAATATTTCGTGAGTTGTACCCGTGTCGTTGGAAAGACTGCGACTTACAGATCATTTTTTGCAGTCAAATCAGCTCGATAACGGTAATTAATAATAAATTGAATGGATCCAATTTTTGATGCTCCAGTTCCCGATCCGGGGTATTTATTTCTGCCTGAGTTCCCTCTAGAATTAGGGGCAATCTTGCCCTAAGGCCGCAAACAGAGCGAATGGAGAACGAACCGTTAGGTTGGGCCGATCTTATAGGTGAATTATTATGTTTTTGAATCTGGAAACGTAATAGGGCGGAAAAGATGTGTTTTGTGATGAGTAAGATTGTGGCTGCTTTCATTTCTTTCTCAAATAAAGTTTCCATATCCTACATGAACTTGAAGTTTTGAAATTTCCAAAAAAATCTAAAATTGTGAAAAGTATCACGAAAATTCACTGACGTTGTAATCTCCCAACCCACCCCTCTTATAAAAATGAACCTTCCCCATAGAAGAAGAAGAATCCTCTTTAAAGTTGAAGACTTAGTTTGGCTGTTCGTGTTCGTCTAGTGGTGTTCGTTAGGACTTTAGTTGTTCCGTAGTTACCCAAAGTAGTACAGGTAAGTGAAGGCTTGGAAATGAAACACAGAGACTTCAAAATCAACAAAGAACAATTTTATTCCAAAGACAAATATATCGACTCATGTTCAAGAATGCAATATCAATTCAATTACACACCTCTCCCACTATTTGAAATGCAGTGTGTAAGTCACTGATGCAGAGAGAACAAGAGAAAGACGAGAGAGAGAGTATCGCTCTCGCTAGAACAGATCATATTAGTTCCACGGACCTAGATTGTTGAGGAACCTGTAAGCGGGAAAGAATACTGCAGACCAAGTGCTCAGCGCAGTGTAGTCACTTGGCGCAGTGTGAAACAGAGACAAAGGTTTATTAGTAAGTTCTACGGTGACCTAAATTGACGAGGGATCTGTAGGGAAATAGAGAAGATTTTGGCAAGGACAGTGGCTGGGCACTGCTGCAGAAAGAAGAGGGAGAACACATGACATACACATAAATAACAATCAATATTACCAATAAAACGGAACTGTGAATAATCACAGTACATGGGTTCATACATAATAAACATGGTCAATAGAATCATCATCAGTTATTTATCATAATAAATACCACAACATGATTCAATGTAAATCAACAATATCAACAACCAGGTCTCAACAGTTAAAGACGTATATTATTTCCATAAGATAACAAAGTAAGGAAAGATATCTTCTCTCACGAGATACCCTTCTCTCACAAGACACGACAATAAGAAAAACATCTGTTGTGTGCAGATCCCTTTCTCTCATAAGATCCAGGCATGGATACAGAAGACAGTTGATCAGTGTAATATGTAACATGGTAAACAGAACGATGGGTCCTAATAAGACTAGCTTTATTCGCAGAGCCCGATGTGAAGTAACGTTTCTCGCAGAAGGTCTTTGTAACTAGCGCAATTCAAAATAGGTCGTTGTAACTGGCGCATCTCGAAATGAACGCAAGTGAATCACTTTTTCGTTTGACATTTCGGATCTTATTTCGACGGAAATCCACCAAATTTCTGAACTGGACGAGAAATGGTTGATGCACATTCAACGATTGGTGGTTTTTAGATGAATCGGGCATGCTTTTATCCACCAAAACACAATGAAGCAAGTGAATCACTTGCGTTCACTTCGAGATGCGCCAGTTACAACGACCTATTTTGAATTGCGCTAGTTACAAAGACCTTCTGCGAGAAACGTTACTTCACATCGGGCTCTGCGAATAAAGCTAGTCTTATTAGGACCCATCGAGAAGTATGAAGAAATCATTAGAGCAATTCAACTCAGATGGAGGAGAATAGCCCGACCAGGTCCATCAAGTATGACAGTATACCTCAGAGCTCTCAAAACCACGTCACCTGTCCCACAGGTCAACGCTTTGTTGTCCCGCCAGACCCTGGCTCTCGGGGTAGCTCGGTCCCAGTTCATCTGGAAATCTTGTGGCGACATCGTTCTACTCTTTCGTCTCTCTCAAGCTCCCAATAACAGTGACCCAAAAGCTACGTGCATTCCCTCACTCCCCTGAACGTGATTCACCCGTTAATTGTTATAATTATTGACTTTTATGTGACAGGTAACAAAGGAGCTGAATAAACTTATCTTCGAGCGTTCTAAAGGCACGGCAGCTATACTTTGGAGGTCTTCAAAATCGGAAGAGTCTTGAATCTTCTCTTTTCTATGATCTGGAGCAGGAAATACCCAGTTTTTCTTGTGTTCTTTTCTCAGACATCTGCCGACTTTTTCTACACTTTTTTCACTTCCGTTACTTGACGACCGCCTCCCTTTTCAGGTGTATTACCAAAGCTCACGATGTTTCAAATTCAATTCTTTATAGGCTGAAGAGCCGGTCGATTTCAACGTATAATACTAGACCGAGTTGTTTACATCCGTGCATGCGGTCAAGACCTGAATCCAGTATGGCAGACGTCAGGAAAACAACAATATGCGAGTATATCAACTGAGGTGAGCCCGCTTAATGAATGCAGGGCCAATGTGTGGATTTTCACTCCAAATCGTCACGATATTCAATTCTGTACTATTTCTTGGGAAGATTTTCCATGTCTGATTAAACATTAAGAAGTAAAGTAGGAGTAGAGGTAGAAAGTGGGGATCAAATTCCAAGTGATCACACCTCGTATTGTAGCACCTTGATGTGGGTCGCGCGCTGCGGTCAGCTGATCGCGTTGCATGCTGTCACACGTCACACCATAGCGGCCGATTTCTTTGTTGCTCATTATTATTTGTCGTTTCGTTCGATATTTTGCTTATTTTGTGAGGTAATAATGGTGCAGCAGTGCCAGGTGTGCAAAGCTTCGGCATACCGGGAGCATACATTGACGTTATTTTTGACCTTCACTTGTTTTGCCCCTTAACATTAAGAAAACGCTGCAAGCACGCCTATGTGTCGCCCGGATAACAAACTCTCGCGCCCCCCCCCCCACTTTCCCCTGGTCATAGTGGTTCTCGCGCGTCAACACAGTGTGTAATGGGGATAGGAAAGCTCCGTCTAGTATTATACGTCATTGCGAAAATTGATAAAACAAGCTATCAAATTAAACATCCTAGGCAAGGAGAGATTTTTCAAATCTTCAGTCATATTATAATGTAATTTCAACCCACGTTCTAGGGTGGCGGAAAAAAGATCGAATCAGAAAAAGTCAAAAACACAAAGTCAAAGAACAAAAGGACAAAAAGGCAAAAGGTCCAAATCACAACTGATCAAAACTATAAAAGATCAAAAGCACACAATATTCAAAACACAAAGATACAAAATACAAAAGATCGGAAGCCAAAAAGAGCTAAAATTTGAAGGAATCAACAGCACATTTCGTGGAACTTACGCGCAAGCGTGGAATCGAACATTGGCGGAGAAGTGAGTCTGCCGTCAACTGTCAACTGTCAAATTTTGCGCGAGTTCCGTGCTCTCACCATCCGCAGTAGGCCCAATTTCAATAACAAAATGCAAAACGCAGATATAGTGCCACTGCTTCACATCGGTCAGCTAAGAGATTTATCTCTTCCACATTTCGAAATCCATTCCTTGCTTTTAACACACAAACTGTTTATTTATTCATGTCTGTACTAATTTTGTCTCGTTTTTGAACATTGCATCGAGTTTTGAATGTACCTAACTTATCATTTCTTGGGTGAGTTTACATTTTTGTCTGATAGCCGTTTTTTTTTAAACACACGCAGGTGTTACCTTGTCTGAATTCAAGCTTGTTCATTTACATTTTATGTCATTATTTTGACGATGATCATGTCATTTTTTTTTGTGAAATTTGCTTGTTACGTACTTACTGGACTGTAATTTTTCTTGTACGCCGTATTCAGACCTGTGTCATGATTTGATATTCACGTAAATTCAAGGTCAATAGTCCTCCGTCTGTTTTTGTGGCTCTATATTTTTTTTCATGTCATTTCGATGCTCACTGCTAATTTTGTCAGATATTTGATGTACCTATGTATTTTCTCACGATCCCCATTGATATTTTATTATTGTTGATTTAATTATACCTTGTGGGTTTTGCTCCTTGTTGAATTTTCTTACATTATGCACTGATGTCTTTGCATTTGTTTACTGATGTTCCTTCGATTTTGTTTTACTAATTTTACGTACATTGAATATCTGAAATTATCAGTGAGTCGCTAGTCATTTTGTCACATAATTGAGTTTTCTTCCTTGGGCTTAACTCAATGGTTTGTGTGACGTGATTCTCCCATTTTGTGCCCTGTTTCCAAACCCGTCACTCTCCTTTTTCTTTGACTTACAGTTTGACGTCTTGTTTTTGTTGTGTTTAAATTTTTTTTTTTGTTAATGTTGCTCATTTTGTGTCATTTTGTAATACTCTGTCATTCCTGTGTTAGGTGTTTTATGGAAAGAACCATAAAAGAATTATTTTGCACTTATTTTGCTTGAGTAAATGTAAATTTCTGTGCAATGAGCTTGTTTCATTAAGCTCCTTCTTCTCTCTCTCCGTGTCGCCTTACTCCTGAGCATAAGCGGACCAAAGGTTTTTTTTTCAACACGGGTTCAAATGCGGGCACAACGAACATAAAAACGGGCACGACGAAGGGTTCCAGAGTAACCGGATATTAACATGTGACTTATGAGAAAACATTGTGAAAAAACTGTTACAACACAAAGCACAAGTGCTGTCTAAGAAATGGTTGACCATAATGTTCTGCGTATGATGCTTGTACTAAAAATCTTCTTTTGATGATGTATTTTGAATAATAACGTGAAAACTACCAACTTAGGTGTTTTAGTTGAAGAAATGTCTGAACCCAGGAATAATTTCCTCGAAGCTGAATTTCTGTACAGGACCTTTTTGACCCGTCTTAACAACATATCAAAATATCCGGGAATTCTGACGTTCGCGTCATGGATTTTAGGGGGTAAAAACCACCTTTGGTGCAGGTTTTTCTCATTTCCTCTGCCAAATGGTAACTTGGACGTGAAATAGTAATCTGAATGAAAATATTCTCCATCAAATTCTGCACCGAAACGGTCTAATTCACTACACGGCTACTCCTTGTCCAATTCAAGAAAAAAAGCGTCCGAAGTGGGGGATAGAGCGCACAACGAAAAATCAGAGCAATGCCCTGTTTAGAGGCAAATATCTGAGCAAATATCTTGTAAGTGGTTGATCCTAGAGAACTTTTAGCACAAGCATCGTATGTAAAACATTATGATCAACAATTTTTTTCCTCACAGTTTTTTTCCTGGGATCAACCACTTGCCAGATATCTGTCTCGAAACACAGCACTGCTCTGATTTTTTGCTGCGCTTCCAAGACTATTTCCCACTCCAAACGCTTTTTTTTTGAATTGGGTAAGGGCTAGCCGTACAGTCAATCAGATTTTTTCGATGTAGAATTTAGCGGGGAATATTTTTATTCTCTTAATTATTTCACGTCCAAGTTACTGTTTGGCAAAAAAATCAGAAAAACCGGCAACCATGTCACCCGAAGGGTGGTTTTTACCCCTAAAGTCCATGACGCAAACGCCGGAATCTCCGAGTATTTTGATTTGCTATTCAGACGGGTCGAAAAGATCACTATTCAGAAAATCAGCTTTGTGGGAGTTTATTTCCGGGTTTGACCGTTTTTAGACCTAAAATGTCATATAGACCACATTTATAGGGAACAAAGAAATCCCCAAAGATACAAAAACAGGAATATTTAAGAAAGTCGTCCCCGCAATCTTGACATATGGGTCTGAGTCTTGGAGTTTAACAGTGAAACAAAGAAGAACGATTGAAGTGACAGAAATGGGATTCTCAAGAAAGATAGACGATAATTATGGACAAGATAAGGAACACAACATTTAGAGACAAACTCAACATGAAACCTGTGGATCGAACAATAGAGGAAGGACAATTAAGATGGTTCGGTCATCTCAAGAGAATGGAAGAGAATAGAATAACTGGAAGGGTGTTTTAGGCAAAGACAATAAAGAAGAGAAGCAGGGGAAGACCTAGAAGAAGGTGGTGTGATGAAGTGGGGAGGGCTTTGGCGAGGAGGGGAGAATATCGGACAGGATGGAGAGAAATATGGAGAAGAGACCCCAACGAGTACTCGACTCCACAAACCCGTAAGGGTAAAATAGGCAAAATGATTAAGTAAATAAGTGAAACTTTGAAACCGACGACCTGAGAAAAACTTCAAAGGCAGATCCTGATTTACTCTGAAAAATGTTATATCTACCCTCAAGCGAAGATCATACAATTAATTGACAGCGCGGAATAACAGAGAGTGCGTGGGTCTGATGGAGGGGGACGTGACGGTTGACGGATCAGGATATCACAGCGAGAATATTGACAGGAGGACGGCAGCGTATTGCCGACGTGATAATTTGATAAAGATGGTCAATAAGGTATTTTAATTTTGTGCCAAGTCTTCCGAACCTGTAAGCCGCACTGCTGGAGTTTATCTCCTCAATATGCCCAGAGCTGCGCTCGCATACCCAGAAAAATGTCTTCAGATTTGCCGCCGCATAATGCCGTCATACATGATATAATATTGGAAATTCCGCTTCTCCTCCATATTTGCGGTGTCTACTCCAATTTCCTTTATTGTTACATATAAATCGGCCGCTCCGGCGGCTTTGGAGCATCGGGGCCGATATATGCGGCTGATGTGCAGTTGTTGCAGAAATGCAATTTTGAAAACGCAAAAGAAAAGCCTCCGGTGTTTCAGTGATATTTCACGGTGGAGTAAGTTCTCGCACGTGATCGGTCTCTTTCTCCTTGTGGATGGGTGGTGAATGGTGGTGTATAGCGCGGAGGGTGCAACGACTGCTACGACGGCCGCCTTTTGCGTCGCGGGCGACGACGTCGGCGCCGGGACGCAACAGGAATTCCATTTGCTTAATTATTCAAACTGATACTAAAACGATATATCACCGCGGCCCAGTAGTAGTAGTAGGAGTAGTGGTAGTCTTTAAACATTTACGTAATGAGATAAATTATACGTCGTTCTACAACTTGGCGCGCACATTTGTTACTTTCCGTTTGCCAAAAACGTGTACAATGTACATAGAGCGAGGGTAGAGGAGGCATAGAAGTCCTTCTACCTGATTCTGTTTACTTATTCGCGGTTGGATTTAGGAACAATTAAATAATACGCGGGGTAAATTAAGGCACGTAAATCCGGGCGTGAGTCATTAATTTTCAGTGGACTGGTGTGAGGAAATTACGCCGCTGAAATTTATTACGGACTAAAGTCTAGTGCTGAAACAGTTCATTGAAATGGGTGTGTAGGTAGCGAACGTATATGGAGACTATTTGCAGTAGAAAGGTCTTGAACTTGCGGAACGATAGCGCATCAGCGGGCAGAAAGCCGCTTGCAAAGCTCAAGATCCCGGGTTAGATGTCGAGGTGTAACGGCATGGCGTTCGTGTCATCGATATTTGAATTTTTCCAATTTTCCGGATAGCGCGAATCTAACTAACGTGAGACCAGCCAAGCTGTATTATCTGGAAAGATAACGAATAGTGGACTTTAAATGTCTTCTATCGGGATATATTTTTTCCTTTTCTCTTTCCAGAGTAGGTACTTTAGGTATAAGTATAACAGTCAAATTATACCGCCATGTTTGAGGTCAGGTTTTGGTACTTATAGTACAAAAACTCTCGATTGAAGATGTCGTTTCTCACATTTTTGCATCAGCTTATTCCATTAATGAAGTCAAAATTGCGACAGTTATATTTCTAGGAGAATAATAGGCAAAAAAGTAAGCATTTTTTATTGCAGCCCAGGCATTTTAGATCAAAATTGACCAAAACCTGGAAAAAACTAACGTAAGTCTGAAAATTGGTAGATCGCTTCCACTTTAACCCCTTAACCACATACTGAAAGTCCTAAAAAATCCTATGTCCGCTTCATCGGTTTTTGGCGGCAAAAAGGTGTAAGTGACAATAATTTAGAAACTATATATTAAAAAACGCGAGGAAGCTTCGATACAGCTAAAAATGCTGAAAATGGTCTCCTTGACCAGTTGAACAACATATTGAAAGTCCTAAAAAATCTTATATCCGCTTCATCGCTTTTTAGCGGCAAAGAGGTATAAGTGACATTGCTTTGCTAACTAATGATTGAATCACGCGTTGAAGTTTCAATACAGCTGAAAATTGCTGAAAATGGTCTCCTCGGCCAGTTGAACAACATGATGAAAGTCCTAAGAAATCCTATGTCTGCTTCATTCTTTTTTCAGCGGCAAAAAGGTATAAGTGACATTGATTTAAAAACTATTCAATTGAACACGCGGTCAAGTTTTAATACAGCTGAAAATAGCCAAAAATGGTCTTCTCGGTCAGCTCAACAACATATTGAAAGCCCTAAAAAATACTATGTCCACTTCATCGGTTTTTGGCAGCAACAAGGTTCAAGTGGCATTATTTTGGAAACTATTCATTAAAACATATAAGTTGAAGTTTCAGAACAGCTGAAAGTTGCTGAAAAATAGTATATTTTGTTAGTTGAATAACATACTAAAAGTCCTGAGAAATTCCATTCCCGGTTCCTGTTTATTGAAATACGGGTTGAAGTTTCAGTACAGCTGAACATTGCTAAAAATGGTCCCCTTTGTTAGTTGACTGTACTAGTCCGAGTAGACTATTTTCAGCAATTTTCAACTATATTGCAGCTTCAATACATATTTTGAACAATAGTTTCAAGAAATGATCTTGAACCTTTTTGCCGCCAAAAGACGGTGAAGCGGACAAAGGATTTCTTGGGGCTTTCAGTATGTTGTTCACATGATCAAGGAAACCAGTTCCAGCAATTTTCAGATGATGTGGAACTTCAACGCCTATCTCAATAAATAATAGTTTCCAAAACAATGTCACTTATACCTTTCTTCCGCCAAAAAACAATGAAGCGGACATGAATTTCCCTAGTATTTTTAGTGTGTTGTTCAACCAACTAAGGAGACCATTTCCAGCAATTTTCAGCTGTATCGAAACTTCAAAGCGTATTTCAATAAGTAGTCACAAAAAAAATTTCACTTATACCTTTCTGCCGCCAGAAACTAATGAAGCGGAAAGAAGATTTTTTAGGACTTTCAATATGTTGCGCAATTAATCAAGGAGACCATTATCAGCAATTTACAGCTGTATCGAAACTTGACCGCTTGTTTGTTTAAACAGTTTCCAAAACAATGTCACTTACACCTTTTCAACTCCAAAAAACAATGAAGCGGACATAGGATTTCTCAGGACTTTCAGTATGCTGCTCAACTGACTGAGGAGACTCATTATTTTCACCTGTATCAAAACTTCAACCCGTATTTTATCAAATAGTAACAAAAAAAATGTCACTTATACCTTTCTGCCGCCAAAAAACAATGAAACGGACATAGGATTTTTCAGGACTTCTAGTATGTTGTTCAGCTGACAAAGGAAACCAGTTTTAGCAATTTTCAGCTGTACTGAAACTCCAACTCGTATTTTAATGAATAGTTTCCAAAATAATGTCATTTGAACTTTTTTGCCGCCAGAAACCAATGAAGCGGAGAAAGGATTTTTTAGGACTTTCAATATAATGTTCAACTGACCCAGAAGATCATTTTCAGAAGTTTTCAGCTGTATTGAAACTTCAACCCGTATTTTGATAGATAGATAGATAGATAGATATATTACGCCACATTACATGATTACATCAGTTTAAAGCAAGATAAATAATTGATAAGATAATGTCACTTACACCTTTTTTGCCGCCAAAAACCGATGAAGCGGACATAGGATTTTTCGGGACTTTCAGTATGTGGTTAAGGGGTTAAAGTGGAAGCGTTCCACCAATTTCTTAGACTTACGTTATTTGTTTCCAGGTCAAATCTTAAAATGCCTGGGCTAGAGTGTATTAAGTGAAGCTTACAGGGCAAATGCTTATTGATATTGGATTCGGTAGTGGAGTCGGTACGCTATAATTTCGTGCATTTTCGAGTAAAGCAATGCCGTTTGGTACAGATACGACTCTTCAGACAATTCCAAGAGATTTGACCCGTCGGGGCAAGTAAAATTTCCCTTAGGGGGCACTCTAGGGGGGTTCAAAGTTGGGCCCCATTCCACGCAATTTTTGTGTATCGGCCAAAATACGGCTTCACAAAGAAGAGCTTTACATCTGACCTTGATCGAAATTTTGATTGACCCGACAAGCCTATTGCACCTGTCAAATTTGATTCAACATTTCACAATTAGCATCTCAAAATTGGTCTGAAAAGGAATCACCCCGGAAATCAACGATTTATTGAAAAATGTGAATTTCCATGAAACTGACCACTAATTTGAGAATTTCTTAGAAACGGCCAAAGATATGGAGATGCAGTTAATCTTATCTTAACAAACATTAAATTGTGAATCGACGTTGTGACTTTCATGACTCCAACTTTTTTGGTTCAAAGGTTGGAATCTATGAATTATTGAACACCCTGTATACGACGTCTGCAAGTGGACTCACCGCGCCATCATTTCTTAAAAGTTGCTCAGGGGCCTAATAAACATTTTGTGACAAGTCTCATTGCTTGATCATTTCTTGCAAGGTTGTAACCCGTAACGTCCGGACTAACTGTAATTCCGGTGACTTCTGTTTGTGCCCCTGAAAGGTAGGCAACTCGCTACCACAACTCATCGTCGAGGTCGACATAATATGCCCGTAGCTAGTGAATGTCAAGTGGGGGACCGATCCCGACCCATAGAAGTTACCGAAACGAACGATTTGTTGAGGTTTTGAAATCTACCTCTGTTAGGTAGACAACTCGCCATACCGCTGCTCTCCCGGATTTGCAAACTTGTTTCCACTTCTTAAAGTAAGCTGGGGGTATGTACTACAACTATGCTAAATCTGATTGCTCTAGAATAAAATGCAAGGTAGGTCTCAATATCGTCCACTAACCGCCGCACTATAAGGTTTTGGAGCCCAACTTTGAACCCCCCTAGAGTGCCCCCTAAGGGAAATTTTCCGTGCCCCGACGGGTCAAATCTCTTAAAATTGTCTGAAGAGTCTCTGTACCAAACGGCACTGCCTCACTCAAAAGTGCACGAAACTGGACCTATTTGTCGCGTACTGACTCCACTAAGGTGCTTAGAGCCTCACATAGGCGAAATCGAAGAACTATGTAAAATTTCTCTGATCTGATTTGGTTCCTTCAGTACACCCTGTATAATGTACAATGTGGCGTTTTTGACTTTTCAACATTCGTAACCTACGGTTCAAGGGAAAGAGTTTAAGACCATCACTGCAACTATAGCTCGAAGAATTCTCAAGCAATCTCATTTTGAAATTTTCTTGTCACATCGAAATTTTAGTTTTTCGAGCTCCAAGTGCCATGGAGCTCCCACGACAATGACTTTTGTTTCCAGAAGCTTTATCTCAAAGACCATAGGTCGCAGAAAGTCAAGTTAAAAACCAAACTGTAGGGAATTTCATTGGCTTTAAAATGACTGTCCACATCTTTTGCTGTCAGATGACCCAAAATTGAGATATTTTACAAAAACCACGCTGGTGCACTTCTTGTTGATGATGGCGACATGACCCCGACATTTCCGAAAGGAGGAAAATCAGTACCTTGAAAGTTAAGCTACATTTATCGTTTTAAGCTAGTTTTCAGCCACAGCCAGTAAACAATTATTTCCTTATTGAGCTGATTTTTGCTCCCTGGCGCCTGGGCTATTTACCAAGATAGCCCAATAATACCAAAATACCAATAAAGGAATTTTCAGAAATCGAAAAATATAGTCTTTTTTACGAGAGGTCCCATACACCGCACTACATTGTGTTTTCATCCAATCGTCAGGCTATGTTTGCTTTTATATGGAAAACGTGAACCTGACTTAGGCACTTGCGTTGAGTCCGAAAGCAGATATGCGAAAGAAACTTTTTGCTTCAGCGGTGATCTCAAAATAAAAGCTGAAAAAAAATCGAGTTTGCATGAAACTGCAGCGCACCCTTCCGACGCCAACCGCCCCCTGATCCGGGGCGAGAAGTGACTACCACCACGGGGTTGACTTGAGACCCCATTACTCTGCGGCTCACGTCTTGGGCTGCCCGCTCAGCGCAGATAAAAATGTAATATGAGTGGAAAGCCGTGACACTGCGATGGGAATTTTATTAGTTGTCGTCAATTGTTGACGACATCGGAGTGCGCAAGGAAAAAGGTTCTCTCTTTGTGACAAAGCTTCCGCACCGGGAAGAACCAGCGCGGCAACAGCGCGCCGGTGTTGGCTGGAGCTTATTAAAAATTGATGGGCCAATATTTGTCACACAATTTCACACGAAACACGCATGAAAATGTCCTGTTTCGCGGGAGTGCCGCCGCCCCTGTTCGAGGAAGGCCGCTTACACTCCACCACGACTATCTCTGGCGGTGGATCGCGCGGCGTGTTTTATTATGCAATATAGACACATCGTATAACTCGGCAGAATATAACATCACCATCTGTTTTCTTTGGCGAAGGAATAATGGAGAAAATTTCAAAGCCTTCCGGCAATCAAGTCACTTTTTCCAACACCATGCAAAAACCACAAAGGATGCATTCAGCCGCAAAAGAAACCGGCGAGGCCCCCTTCATCCATCCTCGATGAATGATTGAACGACTCTGTGTGCCGCCACGAAGCTGATCTTTGAAAAAGTCGGGCATTGACATTTCGCCGGCGGCCTTGTTTTACGACGGGTCCTTAAAAAAGCAGCTCGCCCCGGCGCTGACCTCTCAATCCGCCCCTTTCGCTGCCGCCGGCGAAAAAGGCGAATCGCTCTCGGTGCGGTGCGGTTGATGCACGGGCGATATCTTTGTGAGGCAAATTTTGCAAGCGGTCACAGGTTTTGCCACCTACCGCACGGACACGCATTCCTGCTCCATCATGTCCGGTGATTTATCAAACCGGAAAGAATTTATGGCGATAGGGCCGTCCGGTCAATTCGGTGCAACGCGGGAGTAATCCGGTGCGTAGGTCCCATCATCACGCATCACCATCATCCTCGTCCTGCTCGGGGAGATATCCTGCTCATCCCCAGCTTTATGGACACCAAATCCTCCTCGTATTTCACTGCAGCAGTTTTTGATTCGAACCTTTTTTTCTCATTTTTCACTCGTTAAAACTTGGTACCTATTGAGGAGAATCACTGTTACTTCCTATCCGAACATCGCAGAGTTGAAACATAATTATTGCACTGAAGAAACCACAAGGTTTAGGTGGGAAGAGGAAGAGAATCGGTATGAATTTATTACCATGTTAGCTATCTACGACAAATAGTAGACCATGACACACTGGTTATTGCTGCGTTCTGGCCTCACTCGGCTCACTGTGCACTCGAATGCCCGAGTGTTACCTTCGAGAACATTCCGCGCATCTTATAATAAGTTTTCACGATCCTTGACGGTCTAGGAATTAGGTGAGGTATAGCTCCATATACCTTCACGAAGTTGCATTCGGCCAAGCCTTTTTTGACCCTATGTCCCCGGACTAAATGGTCAGTAGTACCGGTGAATTACTGAATTCTGTGATTGTGATTCTGACCCACGCAGAATAGTGTGTGTTTAAATGTTTGTCTTATTTTTCCAAATTTCTCATCATCTCTCTCATTTCCTTTGCATCCTTTGCAAAATCAATCAGGTCATCCGCGTAAGCCAACGTCCATACTATTCTTCCCTTTCTTACCACAACAATTCCTTCTGCTTGAGCCTTTCTGACCTTCTCACCATATCTATGATATCCCCAATATATCTATCCCCATATATAACGGGTGTTTTTCTTTGGAGGTATATAAATAACTTCAATCAGCGATAGCGTTGGTTCTTGAGAACATTTTGCCGTAATTTTTTTTATCTAAATATTCATAAGGGCTTGCCATTTGATCATGCACATGCACAATCGCACAACTTGAGACGATTCTTTTTAAATAATTATAAAACTTGATTTTCTATATAGTGGAGTCGGTACGCCACAAATAGGTCCAGTTTCGTGCACTTTTGAGTGGAGCAATGCCGTTTGGTACAGATAGCCCAGGCGACAGGGATAACAATAAGGAAATAATTGTTTCCTGGCTGGAAACTAGCTTGAAACGATCTGTGTAGCTTAGGGTTTGACATACTAGTTTCCCCCCTTTCGGAAATGTCGGCGTCATGTCGCCATCATCAACAAGAAGTGCACCAGCGTGATTTTTGCCGAATATCTCAATTTTGGGTCATCTGACAGCAAAAGATGTAAGGAGTCATTTTGAAGCCTATGAAATTCCCTACAGTTTGGTTTCTCAATCAATTCTCTGCGACCTATTGTCTTTGAGATAGAGCTTCTGGAAGCGAGAGTCATTGTCGTGAAAGCTCCATGGCCACTTGACTCGAAAAACTGAAATGTCGATGTGACAAAAAAAAATTCAAAATGAGATTACTCGAGAATTCTTCATGCTATAGTTGCGGTGATGGTCTTAAACTCTTCCACTCAAACCGTAGATTACGAATATTGAAAAGTCAAAAACGTCACATTGTGCATATACAGAGGGTGTACTACGGGAATCAAATCAGAACAGAAAAATTTGACATATTTCTTCGATATAGCCTATGCGAAACTCTAAGCACTTATCACGAGTCCAATATCAATATGCATTGCTCTGTAAGCTTCACTTGATACACTTAAGAAGTGGTCAGCTCACAGCCTTCTTGTAAAATGTTTTGAAGGCCCTCTGAAATCATCAAAATTTACAGTAGCAAGAAATGTATGTAACAGTATATTATATACCAAGGAACCAAAGTGAATTTTTGATCCCTTGGGTGAAGTTTGTTGCTTGAGGGCCCTTTGGGCCCAAATCCCCAAATCAAAAATTCACTTTGGTCCCTTGGTATATAATATACTGTTATATACATTCCTTGGTACTGAATTTTTGATATTTTGATGATTTCAGAGGGCCTTCAAAACATTTTACAGTGAAGCTGTGAGCTGACCACTTCTTTAGTGTATTAAATGAAGCTTATAGAGCGAATCCATATTGATATTGGACTCGTGTTAGGTGCTTAGAGTGTCGCATATGGGCTAAATCGAAGAAATATGTAAAATTTCTCTGATCTGATTTGATTCCCTCAGTACACCCTGTATATGTACAATGTGACGTTTTTGACTTTTATATATTCGTAATCAACGGTTCAAGAGAAAGAGTTTAAGATCATCACGCAACTATAGCATGCAGGGTTCTCGAGAAATATCATTTTGGAATTTTTTTGTCACATCGACATTTTAGTTTTTTGAGTCAAGTGGCCATGGAGCTTCTACGACAATGCCTCTCGCGTCCAGAAGCTCTATCTCAAAAACCATAGGTCGCAGAAAGATGATTTAAGAACTACTCTATAGGGAATTTTATTGGTTTCAAAATGACTCCTCACATCTTTTGCTGTCAGATGGCCTAAAATCATGATATTCGGCAAAAACCACGCTGGTGCACTTCTTGTTGATGATGGCGACATGACGCCGACATTTCCGAAAGGGGGAAAATTAGTATGTCAAAACCTAAGCCACACAGATCGTTTTAAGCTAGTTTCCAGCCAGGAAACAATTATTTCCTTATTGAGCTGATTCTTGCTCCCTGGCGCCTGGGCTAAGATACTAGTAGTATATTGGAAATAAAAAAAAATAGGTGCTTTGCTGGAATTAATTCAAACAAAAACGATTTTTTTACCAATGCAAGCTTACAGTCCCTTCTTCAACATATCGAAAGTCCTCAACTCTGGGACTGCTAGAAATCAGTATACAGGGTGGGAGTTTATTATTTTTCTCTACTTCCTTTTTTTCTTGAAAAACTGATGACCGAAAATAACGGTTTTAGGCTAGTTTGATAGGCAATAGTCTTCCAATAAACATATAAAAAAATATACCACCAGCAACTGCTGCGTATCAAGTTACAGGGTGAAAACTATTTTTCATCTTCAATTTTTTTTCTTGGTGGAACTGATCTAGATTGAAGCCGGTTCTAGTTTTTTTGCAAGCTTATAATGTCATACTGAACATATAAAAAGACACATATCTGCATCTGCTGTTTTTCAATTTACAGGGTGAAAAGTCATTTTCACGTTTCAATTTTTTTCTTGATGAAATCGGCTTGCACAACAATTGCGACTGGTTTTTCTGTAAATTTGAGGTTCCTGGTCAAACATATCAGAATAATACATTTTTGCTGCAGCTACGTTTTTATTTACAAATTTAAATGTTTGGCTGCGTTCCAAGATTTTTGGAATTTTTGATGCCCGAATATACCCGAATATACCCGAATATACCCAAACATTTAAATTTATAAGAAAAAAACGTAGCTGTAGCAGAAATGTATTATTTTGATATGTTTGACTAGAAACTTCAAGTTTACAGAAAAATCAGTCGCAGTTGTTGTGTGAGCCAATTTAACCAAGAAAAAAATTGAAACGTGAAAATGACTTTTCACCCTGTTAATTGAAAAGCAGCAGTTGCAGAGATGTATCCTTTTCATATGTTAAGTATGGGATTATAAGCTTGCAAAAGAACTGGAACCGGCTTCAATCTAGATCAGTTCCACCAAGAAAAAAAATTAAAGGTGAAAAATAGTTTTCACCCTGTAACTTCTTACACAGCAGTGGCTGGGTGGTATATTTTTCATATGTTTATTGGAAGACTATGGCCTATCAAACTAGCCTAAAACCAGGTTTTTCAGTCATCGGTTTTCCAAGAAGGAAAGGAAGTAAGGAAAAATAATAAACTTTCACCCTGTATATTAATTTGTAGCAGTCCCAGAGTTGAGGACTTTTGATATGTTGGAGAGGGAACTGAAAGCTAGCCATGATAAAAAAATCGTTTTTGTTTGAATTAATTCCAGCAGATATTCTACTTCCAATATACTATAGTGGGGCTGTTAGTGAAACCAACCTTGCATTTTTTCCTGACGGGTTGAGCTCTTGCACACTAATGGTACATGACCCAAGGTATCTTTTGAGAAGTGTTGCCACGGTGGCAACACTGTCAATGGGCTGGGGAGGGGCGGTTGCCGACCTCCCAGGGGAAAACCCTGCAATGCCACTTACATCAGCCTGTAGAACGAGAACTAAGACTCGGACGATGACGCGGGAGCTCTCGTTAGATTCAACACACTTGAAAACATAGGAATATATTATTCGTTAAACCCCCCTTCTCCACCTATGAGCGCTAGGGGGCGAGAAACGGTCATGCGGAGTGGGGCATTAGTACGCTTCAGTATTTTTTCAGGGACGGCGTATACCTGACCATCGATTGGGATATTGATGGGTCGATATCTGCTTAGGTAACCCCTCCTTCTTCACTAGCTCTCCTTCTCCTTATTTAAACGAATACATCTTTATGTTTACAAGAACATAGTATTAATATAATTGACCTTTCCAAAAATAAAGGATAGAGGATGATTTTGACAGTTGTCCCATTCTACGCAAAACATTTCGCGCAATGCGCACATTTCGCAGTTGCATGATGTCATGTTAACGTCAGATTCCATGCGTCATGAGCAGGTTCTCAAAATCTCTTGTTTGTTTTGGTCGGAAAAACGATGAAGAAATCACCAGTGAAGTGTAAACTGGCAGAAAATCCTTCCAGATGGATCAACAGAGTATCAGAAGAAGTCATAGTGAAAGCGAAGACAGGCGGAAATACTAATGCGTACCTATTTTTCCGGCAAAGCTTTATCTCGACAATTACTGTATTGATCTACCTGTAGATTTAATAGCTTCAGAGGATTCACCACTTCATTATCGCAGTTAAAGGGCTTTTAGTGCCCTTATTTATGACTAGCGCTATGCGGAAAAGACAAACTTGATAGGTACTGGTCCATCAAAACTTCAGCATATCCCAGTTGTGAATGATGTTACCATTACCAGCAGAAATACTGCGCGTTATACCCGTGCACTCTTACAGCTCCACGGGTAGAAACTTCGACGTGTGGTTCGGTAGGAAAGACTCGGAAGGAGAAGCCAGATGAAAGTTTGAACAGCCCTGGGGTTCTCTTGCACAAAATGGGTCGAGTCTTGCCTCGTTTGATTTTCTTTCTTCAACTTTCAAGCAACATCGTGTATTTCGTGAAATTGTATATGGACACAATAGGCTTCTTCAGATTATTGTCGCTCAAGACAATTCAGCAATAATTAACCATTTTCGCAAGTCTTTTCTTTCTACGCTCGGTGCTTGCCTATGCCTCTGACACTTCCACTATGAGATGACATGGAGATGACTGTATACTGACAGTTGTCCCAATCTACGCAAAATCATGACGTCACAATAGAAAAGGACAAGCGCAAATTTGGAAAGGTCTATATTACTGTTTCACTTAAATAAAAAAAGCTATACCTAGGTCAAGGGAACATAACGTCACCTAGGAACTCGCTATGGCAACGTAGCAAATATGCCTGACGTGGCAACAGCGCATTGCGCATTCCCGCGCCTCTTAGCCGCTTTTGTTTTGCGGCAGGAGCTGCTCCGAGTATAGATCACTAGATAGAGAAAGTAGATACATACGCGTACGCCAATCACGGCCCAGCTGGATCCACTTTCTTTGTCTAGTGATCTACCTTGAGCAGCTCTTGCCGGCAAAACGAAAGCGCCTCTTGCCAGTTTCTTGTTCGCGCTTGCGCATGATGGGGTGCCAAAGTACCGCTGTAGAGATTCGCTTGCTTTTGACATAACTCAGTCAATTATTGAGTTCAGCACATTATTCTTTCGATAAAGCGACAATAATAATTATTCAATGAATTATCTATATGTATATTTATTACAACTTCACAACTAAAGAAAATTGTATTAACAAGCAGGTACTAGTGAAAATAACATTATACCTACCATGTACCGATCTTTAGAACGCGATTTTTGTTCCCGCGACATATAGGTAATAGGTAGCTAAAACGAGGCAACGCAGATGCAGCTACACAAACCCACAACGCAATCTACACCCTCTTTACGGCACTTGCAATTGTCGACACAGGTCACTTTGCATCGACAACCAATAATTGTTGAAGTGGAACTTCTATTCTCGCGCCTAGATCACAACACACAACTAACGCAGAACCACACGTAGGAGTGAATTCGCTTCATGGCATCAGTACATGTAACGAAGGTGTGTAACGCGGAGTTGTAACGTTATAGTGTTACACTGTTACACTGGGGTGACCAGTGTCGTCGTAGAAATGGTGGAGAGATGGGAGAGTGAGCTGTTGCAGCGTTCGGTTCTATTCTTTACAGTTAGTATTCTTTTACCGCTTGCATTGTGTTTTAAGGACAACAGCTTCCATCATAAACTAAAATTTGATTTTATCGATGAATTCTAACTTAGCGCTAGTGTCATTTACAACCAAAAATGATTAATTTATTTTCGTAATGCGTGTCGCCGACACTGGACTCCTCTACTTGGTGTTGTGCAGAGGTGTCGTGGTGCTGGGTGGCCCGACAGGAATGGTTCTCGACTTGGCTAGAAGTTATCATTGTATCCATTGGTGTGACGCGAGGGGTGTATCACGGACCCAAAATTTGTAGGTACACCATGGGCCGTATTCATACCTTGCTTTTAAGGCCGCTTTATGAAATTACGCAACGCAGCCGCAGCCGCAACGCAGGTTTCTGATTGGCTCGCAAGCCTTTCGCGTCGTTGCGATGGCTTTGCGAATACCTTGCGAGCCAATCAGAAACCTGCGTTGCGGCTGCGGCTGCGTTGCGGTTGCGTTGCAAATTTTCATAGAGCGGGCATTAAGCTAAAAGCGCTATTAGAGCGATGCACATTTAGCGGCATTTCTCATATTTCAGTGTTCAAAAATACATTATTGCGATTGGGAGCTATTGTATGTACTTAATTGCAATTAATTTTCGAGTTAATTTGTATTTTTGAACACTGAAATATGAGAAATGCCCCTAAATGCGCATCGCTCTAATAGCGCTTTTAGCTTAAAAGCGAGGTATGAATACGGCCCCATAATACCAAAGCTTGTATTACCAGTATTAATTTGCACATAATACTGATAATACCGGAAATACTGAGAATAATACCAGACTTACTCCAGAGGACCCGACATTATCACATTTGGCGTCCAGGAATTGAATCAATGTCGAAATAAAAATTTTACCGAACATTTTGGGACCAAACTTTGACCCCCTCCCCCTAAATTGACCCCTGTTGAAAATTTTTCATGGCCCAGCGTTTCAGTTATCTCAGAATGGCCTGAAAAATATTTGTGCCAAATTACGTTGCGTCACTCCGACTTCCACGCTATTTCTGTGTATCTACCAAAATACGGCTTCACGAAGAAGACCTCTACATCTGACCCTGATCGAAATTTTGATTGACCCGACAAGCCCATTGTACCTGTCAAATTTGATTCAACATTTCACATCGATTTCTGTTCGTTGGAATCACAATTAGCACCTCAAAATTGGTCTGAAAGGGAATGCATAGAATTTTTGACACTTTTCAAGAAAAATTCTCCCTCAACCCCCCTATTCGGACTTTTCGTTTCAAATAAACGCATCATCAACTTCAGAGGACTAGACCCTACATCTGCCCCTAAAGGAAATTTTGATTGTCCCGACGGGCCGGTTTCACCTATCATCCTTTATTTAACAATCCAAAATACTAGCGAGCTTTGGCGAGCTTGACTAGGGTAACGTGAGTGGTAGATTTCATTGAGCTATTATGAACCGCTGCCGAGATATTGCCTCTCAAAATTTTACAACATACTTATAATAACTCACCCTGTATCTCCGTAAGTGATGACAAAAAAAAACAAAATCTATTGATTTTGACTCGCCTTGACTTCCCCTACCTGGCATTTGAGCTTGGCACACTGCTTATGAATCACCCTGTATAAACACGCGATCTTTCTAGAATCTTCCATCCATTATGTCGCGGTGTAGATATAAATGCGGAGCTCTGGACATTTCCAGAAGTATACGCGATGGCTTGGCATTGGGAACCTTCAACGCTCGATCAAGACACACCGACTCATTTTGGCGGAGGCGCCGGTTCTGGAGCACGGCAGAATTTAACGAGTAATGTGCAAGATTTTTCGGGAATCGTATGGAAACCGTATGTCGGGTCACTGTGGAAACTACTGGAGAATGCATGGAACATTCGAGATGAACTAGTCGGACCTATCTAAAGCATCAATCGACGCCTCACGAGCAGTATTGAATTGGAATGCAAAGTGGTAGCGAGCGGATTAAAAGCGAGTAGTTATCACAGCGATATCCCTAAGTGAATAATTGTTGGCGTGTATATTTATTGTAGTACGCAGTAATGAAGAGTGTATGTTTTAAAACGATCGTCTCAATTATAATCGAACCCATACGCGAAATACGTAACAGTATTTACAGGGTATAAGAGGTTTATTGATTATCTCGATTAGTTTTTTACCTCTGGATTCTGAATAACTAGTCAGTTCGTTACGGGGTTCACAGCTCAGAATCAAGGGAGAGGAAGTTAACTCGACAAGTGGGGTTCACGGAATTATTGCTTCTATATTCAAATATGTTAGTTGTTCAATGAAGCTAAGATTTGTTGTTTGAAAATTCGCTAGTTATCACTGAACTATATGTAGGACATTCTTGTTGCCCATTGCACTAGCCCATTATGAATTGGGAGCTCTTGGGGGGGGGAGGGCCTTTCTGGGCCTCGACTTAATCGGTATAAATAATTTTCTCATCGTTGGTTTGTTAAAAGTAGAAGTACCTGTCTAGTGTAGACAAATTCATGAAAGACGTTAAGTTAGTATCAAATCTTTTTAACTAACTAGTCATTTAATTCAGGTGGTATCTGTACCGTTACACGTCAACTTCAGAACGAGGATTGGATAGAGATTCAGCATGTTCATGAACAGTGGTTCACACCGTTGAAGTTCAGATGAAGAAAACCGAACGTCCGTGCTTCCAATAGGAAAACAGGTCACCAAGTGATTCACATTAAAAATGGGAGACATTTTTGCAATTCGAGTATAGCTTCAATTTACTGCTCCCCGCTCCTGCCAAAGCTTTGGACCCTTCTGAATAAAATAAATTATTCATCCACTATACAACTCACGTACCTCTACATACCTTTACTTTACATACTGAAAAAACTCTGTGGAAGCTACAATATCAAAGTAGGTAGGTACCTAAGTATTCCATAGCAGTTTTTTTCCTATAGCAAATCTGTATGATGTCAACCCGTCGTGCAGAGTTATTTAACACTTCTTGTTTGCTGGAGAGCTCGGTGCACCCCATATGACGCCATCCGTTTGCTATTCATAATTAGCCCAAGGATCTACCCGACATATACCAAGCTTACACACAGCCCGTAGCTGCAGCTACACACTCCGACGCCGACTAGAGTAGCGTGCAAAGCGCAAAGGATGAACGTGTTCCAGTTGAAACCAGAAGTGCGGAATTATTTATTCTTATCTAACCTTAATTGTAAGCGCGCCATGCATATCTGAGCATGTCATCAGAACTGCAAAGTGCATTCGGAAGCTCTCTGCTGAAGAGCCCTTCGCCCCAGCGCGCCGCTGACATACTTTTTAAATTATTCCGCGACTCCCCCATTAGATTTTTCAAATCGCGAAACACAAATTGATCCAAGACATTGAGTGACATCGCAAACTACGTGGCGTAAAACTAAATGATACTCGAGCAAAACTCAAAGGGCGAACGCCTTGTTCATTTTCCAAATTTTCCCAATTACCAATGCGGCGGTGCGCTGGGAAAGGACTATATTATGTACTCAAGTAATGGAACTTGGAACAGTGACAGATGAAAAAGTTGGAAGTTCTTAAGAATTGTTCTAATTATTCGAGGACGGCTGGAATCGAAGCACTAAAACTATGAATCCAATATCCCCTTGCATACGCGCTACTGAAAATGTCCATCAATTGTAAAAAATTATGAATAAACGATGGTCTTCCTGCATAATGTTTGATTAGATTACCTTAATGCAGTCTTGGAGTACCACAGATCACACAGGATTGGACATATTTTTTGACGAAATCGCGCATTCGCGGCCAAAGGAGGCTCCCGAAACTGCAGTCAGGCAATTTAAATAAATATTTTCTGAAAAGACCGTCAAATATTTGTATTCTTCCAATTGTTGCTTCCGCACTGTGAGCAACAGCGGATAAATTTCTAAAAAAAAAGTGTTCATCAATGTTGGTCTAAAAACCAGCCAACTAAAATACAACAATGTGGAATCGGACAAAACCTGTCCCCGGATCTCGCAATACTTAATTAGCAATATTGATCTGGACGTGTGGATATTGCACAAAACAAAACAAAACAATAAATTGCTATTCGAACATGAAAGACCCATTACGGTATGTGTCAAATATCTATATATTTAATACGTTATATTAGCTAGGTATATATTATATTTACGGGCAAATAAATATTGTTGCAAAAATCCGAATATAGGTGCAGATTTAATCTTATGCGGGAAAAGGTTTGGGCTCCGATAAATTCAGCCGGCGGTGGTGGCGCCGGCAAAATATAGAAATTACGAAAGCTGAACCAACACACTCGACCCGCAGACCGGGTCCAAATGAAATTTCCGTTATGGTTATATACGGAGAGAAATATTAGAAGAAAATTATATGTGAAGGGGTCTCCCGCGCCCTTTCGCCCCGGAGTGGTATGTTACGAGGTGAAGGAGGGGAATTGAATTATATTGTCGTGCAATTAAATGCGAATTTATTGCATTCCTCGAGTGTATGTGGGAAGATTATGGGGTGATTGGGGGTGAGTTACGCAATGTTGTCCGCAGTCTTACGACACGGAAATATGTCGGAATTTTCATGAAGATTGAGCCGTACCCACATACAGAATAACTCAAAAATATAAATTCCGCGACATAGCGTGGAAAAGGGGTGAATCCTTCCGGATGCAATATTTCGTGTACGGACATACTTTCCCTACATTTTTCTTATCTTCATCCGCGTACGTTACTAAATACCGAGAAGGATCGCAACTCAGCATCCTGGAGAGATCGAAGCACGTCATCAACGGATCTCAAATCTACTTCTTGGAGATGGAACTCGAAAGTCAGAATCGGAGGGGCCTCAGCCTCACCTGAAGATGGATTGGAACTCGTCATCGAAGGGTTCAAGATTTAGCATCCAAAGGCTTTGACTCTACATTCTAAAGGTGGGTCGGAGCTCGAAGAGTAGCAACTCATCAGCCTCTAGCTGGGTCGAAACTCATCCTGGAAGGACCTCAGCTCAACTTCCCCAAAGGGTTCGAAACACGTCTCCGAAGTATTCCAACTCGACATTCTCCAGGTGGGCTGAGACGCATCAGCCGGAGCCTGGTTCAATCCTTGTTTTATCATAGCGGCAAGGTCAATCAATTTTAAACACGCTGTACCTATCTACATATATGAACTCAATTTGATGACGTTGGCTAAACTGATGAAAAAAAATGTCGCCAGGAAAATAAAACCATTGACTTTTTTGTTCGCCCGTTATGATCAACTTGAGGCAAAGCTGCAGCTTAGGTATAGAGACTGGTGAATCATTGTAATGGAATAGTTCAGTTATAATAGTGAACCAAAATACACTCTCCTGCAGAGACACAAGCTGCAACGAATGTTTCGAGCTCTGTTCGAATCGCAGAACGTAACCCATGTATTTGATGGAAGAAGTCAAGAAGCATCGTCTCACTAAATTCCAGGTGAGGTCACAGGATGTGAAAAATGCCCAATTTCTAATGAATACAACCGCACCCATCTATACCCACATATAGCCTGCATATTCCAAATGTTTAATCGGGTTTGAATCATGCTTCTGAATTCTGATGGTTAAATATGTCAAACTTTCAAAACTTTAAACTCCTTTTTACAGTTTCTAAACTTATTCAACTTTCATTCTGAAGTGCCGCGTCTGGTTCACCCAGCAAATGAAGAAAAAACGGCGCGAAAAATAGGAAATATCTATAAGTACTTATACCAACCAGCGCACCGGTTTCATGTCCGGCGTTTTTGATGAAACGAACAAAATTTAGTTAGTTTTAATGAGTTTATAGCTCATTTCCATATTTCGCCGAGTCCTTGGGCTCTTTGATGTATCAAAGAGCGTGGCGATTTGCCAATTTCCAGTGACGTTTTATTATAAACAATTTCGCAATATAACGGAGGCGAAAACTAAAACTTTTCAACTGGCGTTTTTCCCTATTGAAGCCCGCGGGGTGGCAAACAAGCGGGATCAAGGTTAAGCGGCGTAGGGATTAAACGCGCGATGCATTAGAGCTCCTGATGCCCTGCCGCCTGTGTGTGTGTGAGCTTTGAGCGCCGGGACGCTCTCATTCATCAGATCGTAAATACGCGAATATATGAGACACTGGCTTAGCCCTAGCTGTACTGAAAAAAACACCCATCTGGAATTTATTGCAGGCTCCCGCTTATGATTTCAACGTGAAGGCATTATGCATTTTGCATCATACTGTATGTTGTGATGTGCCTTTACGCGATATTAGTGATGACGTCAGAGTCGCCATTTTTAAATGCCGGATCCAACAATCGTCTGAGAACAAAGAAAATTCTAGAAATTGTTTTTTTGTAGCATTACCTCACATATTCAACTATATTGGGGAACGAAGTGACAAACTACAGAACCTAGAGGTTATTTTGGAGCATATTCCAATTTTTTATCTTTTTTCTAGAAGATTTTATCAGCAAAATAAGTTTGAAAGTGACAGCGATGACATAACCTCAAAGCGCAAACAACTACACCTACACCAGACAACAACAAGAAACAGTCATCCAGTCAACCACACGGTGCAGAGCTGCGGACGTGTTGGAGAAGCTTTTTTGTGATTTTCAGTTGATCACTCGGTTGATCATTTTGTAGTGAAATTGGTAGGTAAGTAATGTGTTGGGCATCAGATAGTAAACACTACAATGAGCGGCAAACATGTGAATTTTTCTCATGCCCAAAAGACGAAAATAAAAGAAAACAAATCGTAGAATCTTTTGACATACCTACCTAGGTATGCTGGTAAATTCCAACTGGACAATAATTTGATTAGGTACGAAAATACGAAATGTACGTCTGGTGAATTATTTGTTGTTCTAATGGAGTAAGATACCTACGTCACTAATCGCGTAGGTACTGTTGCCGTTAAAGGCGAAATGTGGAACACGGACCCGGTGCATATTTATGCATTTGCCATTTCTTCACAAGCCCTGATAAGAAAAAGCGCAAAACCACGCTTCCGCTCTACAAGTTGTTAATGCATTGAGGTTTGAGGTTATGTCGCGCTGTCACATTCAAACTTCTTTTGCTAATATAATGTTTATGGAAAAAAAGATAAAAAATCGAAATATGCTCCAAAATGATCTTTAGGTTTTGTAGTTTGTTACTTCGTACCCCAATATAGTTAAATATGCAAGGTAATGCTACCAACAAATAATTTCTGGAATTTCCTTTGTTCTCAGACTATTGTTGGATCCGGCATTTGAAAATGGCGATCCTGACGTCACACTAATATCGCGTATAAAATAGCTAGTAAACCGCTGGAGACTTCGACTCAGCAACAAGCCAGAAACTCGTTCAATTGGCGAAGGAGTCGTTCCAAAACTTGTTAGATTCTTTGGCAAGCTACTCGTATATGCGGTAGCGGAGCGGTGGTGGCCGAGTGGTATAGGTGATCAGTGGCGTATCTAGGGTAAATTGCGCCTAGGGCAAAACATGAAAATTGCGCCCCTGAATTAGAAACCCTGGGAAATGCGCCTCAGGCAATTTTTCAGAATTCAGGTGGGCCAACGACAAATAGGGCCCCCACGTGTGTGATCCGTTCCCATGCAAAGTTGCTAGGCAACCAGGGCTGTCACTAGGCTATCACCTAGGCAACATCACCTGATGAACTGTTCCCTGGTTCCGAAAATAGGGTTCCTGTTATAGGTTATACCTAGATCAGATGAAAAAGTTGAAAGTTGATCGTCTGTTTGAATGTATTGGTTTTGGTTTTCCCTCTTTCTCTGTTCCCATTTCGCTTGTAAATTATTGCTCACACGAATTGCGCCCAATAGTTCAAATATCTACATTATCCAGGGTGTCTCAAAACTCGCGCTCCAGAGAACACTGACATGGTGCCGACGACAATAGGTTCCCAGGAAACGGAAGAAGAAAATGTATTGCTGCTTGCATAAAGGAGTCATGAGTTTTTTGAGTCCACCAATCCTGGAGGGTCAATTCGAAGTGAATTTGCAAAATTTAACCCAGTTGCTAAATTTTGAAAGTAATACCAACTGCCTGTCATTTTGTAATAAATGTTTGGCTCACTGTAACTGTGACACTGCCAGATTTAGATACTTGAACCTGGCAACTTGGAATTGAGGTAACATACCTCAAATATACAGGTCTGTGATTGGTTGACTTAACTTTGTCTTTTCTCGAATACCATTTGAGGTAGATTTTTTTCCTCGGTATTACACATCTGACTGCTATCTAGTTTTGCTTCATTTTCTCTGGGGCGCGAGTTTTGAGACATCCTGTATATAATTACATGAAGTTCAAAGAACTTGGTCTTTGATTAGTTTTTCCAAATTTTTTTTCTTCATTTTTTAACATTTCTACCTTTTACTCTCATTTGCGCCCTGAGGATTAAAGTGCGCCCATGGCACGTGCCCCACTTGCCCCCCCGTAGATACGCCTCTGTAGGTGATGGCAAGCTGAATTACTCGCGCTGCGCTGTGTGAGTTCGAATCCCGCTACATCCATGGATATTTTGTGCTGTCCCCGAGGTTGCATGGTAGAGCAGCTACAGCTAATAGCTGAATGTCGCCTCGTTAAATAAGTCATATGAAAAAAAAATCAAAACCTTCGGGCTCTCGCGATTGCGAATAGATTCTGGGATATGCCGATATAGAGTAGGCGTAACGAGAACTTTCGAATACTTCTCGAAAGAATGTTAGAGCCATTTTTCAACTCGTTTTCAGACATAAAATAAGTATATTCGCCCAGAAGCGGGCAGTTCAGAGAAATCAGGTGCGAGACTGCAAGAAGAGATCAAACGCGAAGCCAAGAGCGAGATTAAATTGTACAGTGTGAATAGTAGTGCAAGCGGTACACACCTAAAAACACATCGATACCGCATTTTGGAGTGCAGTAACGAGATTTTGCATGGGCGTACTTTATACCAAGACAAGCGATTTGACCCGCAGCACTCGATATTTCGTCCCTTAGGGGGCCAATGGGGGCCCTCCAAATTTTCAAGATGCAAGAACTTTCACAAAATGATCATTGTGTATCGTCATGTATGTCATAAGTGAAGCTTACGGGTCTATTGAAAATATTTTCATCAATTGTCGTCGTGTCCGACTAATTCTTCACATTTGAAAAAAAAATTCTTTCGCAGAGGTCAAAAAAACTGTTTTTATTTTTTCTGCTGTGCAAGGAAACGATAAATTCATATGTTTTGTTGCGTTCCCAACTAAATCACGTTCCGTAAGCCCAAATATGAAGACAATTTTTTCGCAATATCATTTTCCCAAGAAGAGGTGACCTCTTCAGTACCTCTCTTCCAAGAGCATTTCTTTCCATGTCCCCACTGGATATCACTCGTAATTTTTGCAGGAATGGAGACCTCGAACTCTTTTCCTGGTGGTTGCGAAGCAACATGACTCTAAAACGCCCAAAGGAGCCCAAAAAAAATAATTTTCTGCTGGGCCGTCCAACTTACGATATTTTGATTTTATAGTAGGAGAGACGCGGACCAGTATTCAATCCAGGCTGCAGGCACAGGCGATTTGGTTTCAACAGAAAATATTCTTCCATGCCGTGTTTTATTGCAGTACAACAAAACGCAGAGTCGTTAGGTGTAAGTAGGTATATTTTCCGGTAGAACTTATTCGCCTAGACTAGATCTTATTTATTTGCGCGTCTCCCCTACTACAAAATCAACATGCCAAAAATTTGACGGCCCAGCAGAATTTTTTTTTTTTTGGGCTCTCTTGCATGTTTTGAAGCCATATTGCATGGAAATTACTAAGAAAAGAGTTCAAGCTTCTCATATCAGCAAAAATTGACAGTCTTATCCACTAGGAACATTGAAAAAAATGCTGTTGAAAAAAGTGTACTGAAGAGGTCACCTCTTCTTGGGAAAATGATGTTGCGAAAAAATTGTCTTCATATTTGGGCTTACGGAACGCGATTTAGTTGGGAACGCAACAAAACATATGAATTTATCGTTTCCTTGCACAGCAGAAAAAACAAAAACAGTTTTTTTGACCTCTGCGAAAGAATTTTTTTTTCAAATGTGAAGAATTAATCGGACACGACGACATTTGATGAAAACATTTTCAATAGACCCGTAAGCTTCACTTATGACATACATGACGATACTCAATGATCATTTTGTGAAAGTTCTTGCATCTTGAAAATTTGGAGGGCCCCCATTGGCCCCCTAAGGGATGAAATATCGAGTGCTGCGGGTCAAATCGCTTGTCTTGGTATAAAGTACGCCCATGCAAAATCTCGTTACTGCACTCCAAAATGCGGTATGCTTTTGCGTACCGCTCCCACTATAGTAAATATACTCAGAAACAAATATTGTGGGGCTTTACATTTAGACATGTCAGCTTTGAACCCAAATTCGTAACAATGGAATAAGCCAAATCAATTTTCTGCAGTAATTTGTATACGTTTCTCTGTATGGCCCTCGTTAGAATTGCAAATTGTTTATGAACTGGAAAAACGAAAAAAAAAAAACTGCACCAAGAGAATAAATTATTCAACAACGGCCATTTTGCATGAAACCGCGCACGGACGAGTGCGGAGGACAATTTTTCAAATATTCTATTTGAGAGCAGCAGCAGCGATTTTCGCTCTTTCTGTTCGTGGCAGTTTCATGGCGGAATGCATCACGACGATCTAATTTTGGATTTGCCATTGCGGATATGATGCATATCCATATATCGGAGTTTCAACTTATCAACCGCCAAATCAAATTTTTCCATATCCCGGATCGTAAATAAATAAACTCCGGCGAATGGAAAACGCATAAGTAGTTTTCCCTCGACGCGAACATGCAAGCCGACAAGCTGATTTATTTCAATTTCGCATCCTCTATTCAGATATCCCTCTGTCTGCATTATTCTGTTCAATACTCGGTTCAATACCTGCTTGTGGATTCTGGCTTCTTCGCCCATTACCTCGATTCACTGGATTATTTTTCTTCTTTCTTGTTTATATATACACTGTATACTATACGGTATCTATGCAGGATGCAGCAAAATAGAGTTCAATCCGTTTAGAAACGCTGTAGATATAGCTTTCTGCAACAAAATGGAATAGGTTAATAATTTGGTAGCCTTCAACTGGACGTTTCATGTGCTCTTGGTGCAGTCCAGAGCTGGAACGGATCATGGGGCATGCTGTCAAAAGATAAGCAAAAGTAATCCTGCGATCTATACTGCCTCGTAAAAATGTACACTTACAAGCAGTTTTTGGTGTATTTCGCCCGAAAATTAGATTGCTCATCCACTTCCGCCCCATTCACCGAGTCAAGATGTGCGCCGCAGTCAAGTCAGCCCACACTGAATATTAAAAGCTATATAACATAGAGCAGGGAGGTAATTAGATAAGATTCCCGAGTCTCTTCGCTAATTCACTTCCTGATGTAATCACATTGTTCGTTTAAGTGTAAAGTGATTGTTCAGTTTATTTTCGAGAGAGAGCAGATACGAGAGTGGAACCGTCAGCTATAACCATCAACTGCGCTGGGTTGATTCGTCTTTGTTTGCGTAATGTTGTTACACTCCGGATGGCATTGTGCCCCTTCTGTAGCAGTAGCACCTACTTGTCGCATCGGGAGATCCCTTGAAGATGCTGCGAATTGCTGCTGGCTGCTATCGCAAGTTCTCTCTACGACGACAGCATTGTTTCTGAATGGAACAAAGTGACAGTTCACTTAGGAGGACCATCAGGCCATTCATCCGGGCGACTGATCGTTTGTCTTTCCAATCATATTTTCTGCTGTGGCATGACGTTCGCGCGGATACCATCAATTTTCTTTTAGGTGGAAAAGCATGAAAGCAATTTTTCCGATCGCGCATATCGTTTCGCCTTTCGCAGCAGCATTATTGTCGCAGACACAAAAGCGCACAAGATTTCATATTTTTGTAGGATGCTGATGCACTGCAGTATTCATGCAAGAATATGTAAGAGATATAAGATGCACATACCTACTTATAAGTTTCAATTCCTGAATAATTCAGTTACATTTCAATCAAAGATCATCAATTTCAAGTCCCATCCCGGACTTGCGACAGTTAATTAAATGCAAAAGAGAATCTTGACCTCTTCACATTTAATTGATTGCTCATAAATCCCATGTTTGCCATCTTGTAAGAACGATTAATTCGACTACACATTTTCTGCAGTAATCTCAGTGGATGACTGCAGGTTCATCAAACTTGAATGCTCAGAGACTCGTGCTTATTATGTTTTCATGACAGGACTTGATTCTTTATTTGTGTGCTTCCACATCTCGCCCCAGCATCAGTTGTTCTGGAGGGTCTAGCAGCACAGGCAACACAGTGCATTGAAAACAAACAGAGAAGCTGGGCTCGTTACGATGGTTTTTTCAGAGTACTTATTTAAGACGTTTTGTCTCGTGGTCACGCTCTCCTATTATTCTGTGGTTCCCATTACCCAACAATTACATGCAACCATGTCTTAGACCATTTCGTACGCCTGTTCGACAGAGTAATGGCAGGTTGCAGCTCTCACACTGCCAGGGGCTTGAATTCAGCGTCCTGGCGCCAGCCCTAATTGATTGGTCCGCCAATTGGAGTAGGAAATAATTAAAAGCTGTCGCTTTTTTGCAAATTCTCAATGGTTTTATAGCCAGTTCCACCAGAGAATTCATTCATTGTTAGCTAATTGAGATATTTCCTCTGGTGAATATTGGCTTAGTTACCACAGAAAACACAAGTTCCACGAAAGAGTATGGAAACATGTTTAGACCACAACAGCTTGTATGCATTTTCCGTGGTCATTCAACCAGCACTGATCTAGAAACGATCGCCCTCAATTGGCGATGCAATATGATTGCACCTTGGTGTAGAGAATTGTATTTAGTTTTCTTTTTTAAGCTTGTGCCGATTTTTTCTTTAAACTTTGTAGAGTTATATGGGGGTTCCAAAGATATTATTATTATTATTATTATTATTAAATGTCTTTTTTGAAATATTTTCCATGTAGAGCGAAGTTCAGGTGGGCAGGACTTAACCTTGCTCTCTGCTCTTCCACTTAACTCTACGTGGCTGGCATGTTGGCTTTAGAAGTAGTAGCTTTGAAGAATCTTTCTCATGGCTCCATAGATTTCATGATTATATTGTGTACTTGACTTAATTTTATTTTCGGATTAACATACTCAACGCGTTAAACTGATTACTAGTAGAGGTTGTTACGGCCTCGATTTTCGAGCGCTCAGGGTGCGAGGCCCTTCTTCAAAAATTGAGCCCGGACCTGAACTCGGGGTGGTCAGGTTCTAGTGATTTTCTCGGCGCTGAGTTGGCAGCGACAGTCGGACTGTGCTGCCATGGAATGTTCCATCGAGGATAGGAAAACTGAGTTTTTTTGGGCAAGAAACGGCGTCCCTATAAAACCAGCCGCGCCCAAATTTCGCTTTCTTTTCGCCCCGAACCAGTGTATCGAGAATATCATGTGCGAGTAGTACACCTACAGTGCGTGCACCACTCTAAAAAAGGAGCGCCTTGGGTATGTTCAATTCAACTTGTCTACGTCCGGCGAGCAAGTTCTTTATTGGTAAATTTTTATAAACAGGCCGTTTCGGCGGGGGGCTGCTCTTCGATTCATCAGTGGACGCTCTCTGCGGATGCCCGCACCGATCTCGTCTAGCGTGATGAACCCGCCGCTAGTCCACCCCGCGCCCCCTCAAGGTAGAGAGGAGCGCTAACGTCCACCCTACAACTGTTTTCTGCTGTCTTTGGATGCCCATGGGGCCCAACCCTCAATCTGCGCTCTCGCCCGCGCGGAAGAGCGCTAACGTCCATATTTCTGCGGCCTTGGAGGCGCCGAGGAGCGCCAACGTCTACATTCTGCGGTCTTTGGATGCGCAGAGGAGCGCCAACGTCTACATTCTGCGGTCTTTGGATGCGCAGAGGAGCGCCAACGTCTACATTCTGCGGTCTTTGGATGCGCAGAGGAGCGCCAACGTCCACCCCTACATGTTCTGCTGTCGTCGGACGACCAAGGGGGCTATCGTCTGCATGTTTCTGTGCTCCCGTGCCGTCGGCGACCGAATGCACTCTACCAGCTTCGCTCGTGGGGTCCCGCAGGATCTGACTCACCCGTCGGACTTCGAGTACAGAAAAGCTAAGTTCATTTTGGAAAGCTTGTTTTCCTCATGTTTCCTCAGCACGGCGCCTGTTTGGCATTAATTGTGCGGTCGTGCGCCGAACGCGAAAAGCCATGTTCACTTTTGTTTGTTGTGCGACTGGGAATGTCTGCTGTCGACGGATTTTGCCGTCTGTCAGGTTGGCAGCCGTGTCGGCCATTTGACAGGCGGTGATGTCAGTTTCCACGATTTTGTTTAATTAAGTCAAAATGTTTGAGATTATCTGTCCGACGATTTCAATACCACCTGTTGTTGCGACTTGTATGTAACCGATTTATTTTTCTTAGTTGCCGGTGTATTGGCCTTGCAATCATGCAATTTATGCCTCTTTTTTTTATGACCGATTACTGTTTCTCTGTCATGTTCCAGGTCCAGTGGGAACGCCCAAAGTCATGCCGCAGCCGACCTTTCACGGCAAATCAACCGTCTCACCGGAGCAGCGACGTGGAAGGTGACGTCCAGGGAAAATTCTCCCCAAACATACCCGACAGCTGAGCGGGCCCGCTACCGGTGGAACGGCATGACAGAGGGGCCGACTCGCTGCGAACCTGGAGGAGCATGGCAGAGGGGCAGTGAATCTGGAGGCTGGGATCGCTGGGCTGGTGACGACGCACGATTCGCCGGGCAAGTTCATTTTAGAAACATTATATGCATCGCCTATAAATCGTCGGATTCTTAATTAGTTTGTTTAGTATTTCTTTGTAAATTTAGTTAAAGTGATTTCATAATTAAATGTCTGTCACTGCTAAATCAAGGTCTTTAATTTGCCGTGCCACTGCGCCCCTTTGTGATTCGTGGACGCTGACACACTCGGCAATGTTTCCGAACTGAGCTAGTCAATACTGTAGCGGTGATGTACCCCAGAGGTCTCTCTGGCCCCGTTTTCTACCCCGGGTAGAATAAAAGATTCTCAAATTTCCACCCGGAGAGTCTAAAGGTAACAAGGTGGATAGTTCCTTCTGGCACACTTGAGGAGGGTTTTAACTGCGCATATGCGAAATAAGGCGGAGAGGGAGGTTTGATGAACCCCACCCCCATTTCGCCAGTTGAAGCCCCTCCTCAAGTGTACCAGAAGGAACTATCTACCTCTACTATCTACGGAATAAGGAGGATGGGAAGTATGGTGAACCCCAGCCCCATTCCGCATGTGGGCAGTTGAAACCCTCCTCAAGTACGCCAGAAGGAACTATCTACCTCTACTATCACTTTTGGATGGTAACTGCCAACAACAAAATGACATCTGCATCTAACTTTGTTTGCTGTCACCTTTTCGAAAAACAACATATTCCCTAGATATTATTACCCAAGTTCTCACGCCCGCCAATTCGATAGTCAAAATTTCAATTGGAACTTTCAAACACTCGCACAACTGTAACGTCTCACTTCTCGACTCAAAGTCTCTCGGGAACATCCCTTGCTCATTCTCACGTCCTCTACGTCTCCCTTCAGCTCTTATCCTCAACCAGTCACGGCTCTCCACCATCTGCAGCAACAACAGAATGTTATCTCTCAAGAATTTGTTTTACGCCAATTCATCTATGTAATTTCTCTTGTTTGCATGCTTTCGGGAGTCTCCAATGTTTTATATCTGAACATTGTTTACACAATCATTCCTGATCATTTTAAATAAATCGGAAATCAATTTGCTCCTTCCTTTTTTATCACCTTTACCCTCAAACAGGGATGAAGATTTGAACATATTTACTGCAGGAGAAAAATTTAATGATAAAAAATAAGGTTGTACGACATAAGTTGTTCGGGCTTGTTTTCGATACTGTCGGCTGCTTAGGAATCCGCTATCATTCCAACGGTCGCTTGGCTTTTCTTCAGACAAGGAAGTAACCGAATAATATAATATATTCATTACAATATAACTTTTTTTGCAATTTTTCAACTGCCTTTGCGATTAGTACCTTCCATTTCGCTTGCTTTTGCAAAATTTCACATTTTTCACGACGGACGTGGACCGGACGTTTTGAAATATACTTAATCTAGGTGGCATGCTCAAAATCTATCAGCATAGTTTCAGCTTATTTATGAAATATTTATGGAAATAAACACTTATATGGGTACCTACCACCTACCTATTTCACGGATACCTACTGTAGGACGATAAATTGCTGTAAGTCAGGAAATGCCGGAAAAGCATCTAGTTACTTAAAACGAAAAGTGAAACAATGATTTGAATCAACGTCTGGTTTCATTTATAATCAACTTTACAGATTAATGAAACAATCCAACAATCTTGGAAGCAAATGGGAGGCGGCGGTTTAGTCATGGTCATATGGTTCTGGAAAGATAAAACGGGTGTGAGCATTACACTACTCTCATGAATTGATCTCAGGTCAATTTAGTGTTGAATTCAACTTCAACTCATCAGTCTTGAATCATTATGACTCTTAAAACACTTCTACTCAGCCTTACTAAATACGCGACTTGGCCTTCTATAAGCATTACGGAAACATCACGTAAATACCAACCAGAGTCTAAGTAAACAACGTGATAATGAAACGTGCAATGGCACCCCCAACGAGCACCTGTTTCCAAAACCACATCACGTGTATCAAGCGTGAATATATCATTCTTGGTCTGTCTACAACGGGTGATCACCACCGATACCAGCAACCTGGTCCTGTGCCGATTCGTGCAATGGAGCCGCATAAGGGTCCTGTCCAGCCACACAGGCCACTCTAATACCGACCGTGCAATGGAGCCACCAGAGAGGCCCCCGACCGCCTATTAGCGCAGACAACCTCCAATCTACTTTGTATAAGCAATGCTGAGGTTATCGTGTTCGATTATTTACATATGCATAGTCAATCTACAGTACACAAGTAGGTATATGCTCGTGAGAAGACTCACCATTTGGATGTTGACAGCTTCGTAAATTTGTCACAGGGAGAAATGCACCTTGTCATCAGTAACTATGCATTATTTCTACACACAAAGGTAAACAAACACAACCAACTGTTGCGGTCAATTGTTATAAAAAATAGGTGTCTTACACTACTTACGGAAAAACCTCTTTCCTCATCAATAAGTTCGACATTGCTCAAAAATAAAAGTGTCGCCAATCGATATCATGCTGCGTGTTTGCGATGTTCGTATCATCCAAATTCAGCGAATAGGTGGTCATTTCTTATGTAAAACGAGGAGTTTTTTTATTTTCCGTAAGTACGTGCTCACTGCTCATACGTGCACGCTACGGGAAATATATACCTACCTGTCTCACGGATACTTACGGAAACCTGTCTCCTCATCAATAAATTTGACTTCGCCAAAAATAAAGTGCCGCGTCAACCGACATTGTGCTACAAGTTTGCAATGTTCGTATCATCCAAATTCCGCGAATAGGCGGTCAGTTCTTATGTAGAACAAGGAGTTTTAATTTTTCGTACGTGCTTATACGTGCACGCTACGACCATTATCTTATACTTTGGTACAAGAGATGCTGTTGCAAGCGGCAAGACATAAAATCCAGCCCCTCCATTCCAGAAATACGTGTCTGGATAGCGTACTGAAATGATAGACTTGATGGCAGACGACAGATATCGCGATTCATTGCAGAGAAGCTGGCCAATGGTATTCAAAAACTACGGCGATGATGCACGACCAACGGCGATTATTCGGCGATCATGGTTACTCCTAATTAATGACCATTGAGGTCCTGAATGACGTTCTAAACGATCATTAAGTTGATGACGACGTGACTGATCATTTATATCGTACTTTACGCTTAATGATCATTAATTTTTTCAGTCTGTCAAGGGTATTATTCAAAATAAGTTGAATTAAATTGAAGTATGATTGCGATTAGATACTGTTTATTGTTTTTGGATGAACTCTTGACGGTCATGTCAACATCAACTGTTATTTCTCACTTCAGAGACTGGAAGGAGGTTTGTTGTCATGCATTGCCATAGCCACGCTGACTTTCTACGTCACACTAACTGAGCGTATTGGACTGAACTGACTCATTGTTCCTGTATGCACTTACTTCTTAGTGAAACAAACAATGGTGAAACTATTATTGTGACCCATCGATTCTGGATGCAACTGATGTAAGTTAAAGCTCATCTCGTTACGACGCTCTCGCACAAATCGTCTTCAAAGTAGGCTTTCGTGGTTCGCCGAGACGCAAGCATCAATTTTTATTAGCTACAAACCTACCTAAAAACTGTCGCTGAAATGAGAACAAGGAAAGGGGTGAAAAGCTATTTCCCAGAATGAACTGGCGCTGTATTATGCACTAAATATGCACAAGCAGTAGAATTTAACAAAACTTCCGCGACTGTATTGCGTTCCTCGACCTATTCCGATGCATTTTTTATTTGAACGCTCGTCGGATCGAACGTTGTGAAACGTTTTGACGTCCTATAGCTACATCGCGCAGTAATTTGTCGGCCTGGCATGGACAAACCTCTTTATTTCTTCATTATTCCAACGATTTGTGTTGTTAGCCGGACCGGAACGGAGCTGAAAGCTTCTATTACCCCCCAATTTGCTCCCCGACACTGTATACCATATACCGACTCGGAAAATTCTTGTTTGCGCCCTATTTATTTCCTTGGAGCTACACACGGACGACGGTCCCATCGCATATTTTATTCATTTCCGGCCCAATTCCGCATCCTCCAAATTACTTTCAGGTTCGCGTCAATTAGGCAGTGCCAGTTTTAATAAAGAACCGGCGGCCATGGGACCCTGAATAAATCATTAACTGCTATTAAGCTCCATAACTTGGCGTCAAAAATCGCATTTCCCGCAGGTTAAATGAGGGAAAGATAATGTTTTGCTATGCGCTCTGTTTATGTGGGCTGGGTAGGATCTAACCGAACCCCTCATCAGTTTTCGTATACAAGGGGTGAGAACGACGTTTAGGATCGCGCGGGGCGGGCAAGGGTACAATTTCATTCACCTGAAAAAACAAAGTCCGAGAAAAACCACGCAAGCACAAATATGTACTTAATTTGCGGAAGAGCTTGCCGTTTTTTGATCGAGTGGAAATGGTATGGGACATTGCGAGATTTCAGCGAGGGTGGCGTGCATCAGGTATAGGTTTGCTTTGATGGCATTATTTCTTGTTATGCGGGCTGAGCGTCTGCTGCATTATTCATCACGGAATTGTGGAACCGATATAAAATCAAGCTGTATTCCTGCTGTAATCAGTGTCAAGCGATTTTTGCTTTCATCTTTTCCCAGACCAAGATTTCACGGCACTCGCCTTATTCTCACCCCTGAAATGAGGCCAAATTTGATGACATATTTGACACACGGTTCAAGAAAATGCAGCAGCATACAGGGTATAAGCAATGTTATAGGGAGGAAACGGAGCACCAGCTATTCACGCCTATATTCTGTATCTCGTAACGAGCTCGTTATGTGCATAATATTTTTGTCTCTATTGTAGTATATCCTGGTTGATGGTACCATTTTATCTCTGCTTGTGACCGGCTGTGACGACAAACGGCCTGACGGAGGATTACAAGAAGGGTTTAAGGGGTGTAAATGCAAGTGAGGTACCTACTTTGTGAAAGTATTGCGGATGGTGACATCATTGAACCTGCCTCGCGCGAAGAACAGATTGGAGATTCTAAAAATAGCGCGTATGGGATTTTTTGTTTTAAGTCCGAGCTTAAGTGCGTATACGGAAATAATTGTTCTATGCTACAGGTCCGGGCTTCACTTCCGAAAATTTGCTTTTCCTGTCTGAGTCTATTTATTGTTCTGATTTTGTCACTTTTTGTTCTCTCACGGCTTTTGCAAACATACTGAATTTCATGCTTCCATTTTGTTAACTAATTTAACAAAATTGTTTGTTATCATGTTACAAAAATGTCTCATGCATCCCTTTACTTCATTGCGCATACTTTGCGGTGTCTTGACGGTGTTTATTGGTATTCCAAATCATGCAAGCCGCAAGCGAAGTCTCTTAGAGCCTTGTTGATTTTTGACGTGAATCAGCCCTTCAATATCTAATGATTTTCAACGCCCCTGCATTGATGATTACGCAATTAATGACGTCATGATCACCGCAGCTTGACTGAAATTGCGTTCTCAAGCTTTTACACATATGTATTATTACATAATTGTGTGTGATTTTGGGGGATCTTTGATGGGGGATCTTTGATACAGTGAAAACACCCCATTGTGAATGATTTTTCTTGTTTTATTCGCGTTTGTGTTTGATGTTTTATCCATGAGTTGTCTTTTCAATACTCTGTCTTTTGTATCACTCTGTCAGTCTCATTGTGAGGTGTTTTATGAGAAGAACTGAAGTCATTCAAGTTTTGCTGATGATTTGATTGGAAGTTCATTTTTTTGCTGTCAATTCGTGTTTCTGTTCAACTGCTCGATACAATCCTCATCCCCAAAGTTCCGTTCTTGTCGAGAGAAGCAGCCTGTGTGAAACGACAACGTAAGCAAAACGTAGGAAAGAGGTCCACAAGGTACGAGGGAAGGGGGGGGGGGGGTGACGACGATCACAGCCAAAGGTCAAAAATAGTGGAAGAGCTCAGTACGAGGTACAGAATAAGCAGAATGTCCAGTCACTATGTTGAAAAAATCGTATTGTGGTATTCTCCCTTTGTTTTGTTTAAACGTTGGTACCTGAAGAAGGTACGGTCGTTGACGTTCGTAGCGTTTGCCGCTGGGAGAAGAAGATGGCGGTGGGCGAGCGGTAGCCGCAGCCGCGGACAGAGAGAAGAGGATCGGCTGTGGGGAAGAACAAGTGATTTTCAGTGCAACGAGTGGGCGTCGTTTTTTACAATTTTCAGGTGGGTCTTTCTTTGATTATTGTATCGTAATTTCGGCTCCCACCCACTCACCAAATCATGCATTTCGATACCTATTTGGTCCGCTAAATTATTGTATATGACACAAAATTCTTTGTTCTCTTTGTTCTCAACGGGCTTGCATAACCCGCAGTTTTTCCCCATTTAAAATCAAGGTGCTTCGCACTGCTTTGAATTTTGTATAATTTATCTACTCCCCAAATGATCTCAATATTGACGGCAAAGGCCGTAATCTAGTGGGTGTGTACTTTGCGCACTCATGACGTGGCCTCAGCATTACGGTGTCGCGCGTATTTCGAAGTTTCATTATTGTTTCTTTTTCACAAGCTACGCCACAAACAGTAATATGACAAAAAGAAACTCTGCTACGCCCAATCAGCCGCTAAGTAGAGGACGCTGCTTTCTATGATTCATTCACATTTCATTGTTCATTGTCGGGTTATATATGGAAGTAAAGGAAGGAAAGAAGACTTGCACGCTTCTCGTTCTCCATGTCCGGGGGGGGGGTCCACCTTCTCGTATTATGAATCTGCCTTGTTGAGTCTACTAACCTTTATATCTTCTGATGAAGTTCTCCATGATGTATGTGAACTCTTTGTAAATTAATTTGGAAAGTTAAAATCTTGTTTCTTCACTTGTATAATATATTATTCTGCTCGACGCGTTTCGAAACTTTTATTTATAGTTTCATTTTCAAGAGCAAGTATATGGTAAATCAGTATAAAATGCGAAAAGTCATGAGTGGATGTCAGAATTTGGAATATCTGACAAATATATATCAACAATTAAATAACGATGAAAACATGGCTGGTACTTTGTATAGGTATTTATTGTGGATAATTTCGATTACTTGACGGAAACAAAAAAGGGAGTAAAATCGATGAATTGAAATGTATTTGTTCATTTAAACATAAATTTGGATTGCTTCTACTTAATTTTCTAATTTCTAACTCCTCAAGATAATTATACAACATTTTGTCTGATGTGGTATGTAGAATAGATTTAAAATTTTGATTACTGAATGAATTGCAAAAAGAAATATGAGGAGCAAATGTGGACTGATCTAAATTTTGTGTATTCAGAGCTCTCATGTGTTCTTTGATTCTCACGTTAAAATTTCTGTATGTTCTGCCGATATAAGATTTACCATTTACCACAGTCACATGTTAGTTTATAAACGCCACTTTGTTCGAAAATAGAAATAATAAATTTATTTTTCACCAAAGTAGATTTTAAGGGATAAAGTACTGAAAAAGATATCGTTAAATTTGGAGATTTGAAAAAAATTTATATTTTTTCTGATATTTTAGGAAAATATGGTCACGATATGTAAGTTTTCTGAGAGCTATTATTTTGATTTGAATTTAGTGTAGTAACTTGTGAAAGATGGAATTTTGGAAGTTTTTTATGGTATAATGAATATAATAATTTTATAGGAAATTGATTATTTACTGCTATTTGTATTATTAGATTTAATTCATGGTTGAAGTCGGAATTATTTAAAGGGGTGATGAATAAACGATGAAAACTTGAATGAAAAAATGCAAGTTTGTGGGAAAATGGGTGTGCTGAATGGTATGAAATGATAGAATTGGTGAAAGTTGGTTTGTGATATATCGAAAAAGAGAATTCATTATTCATTAAACTTATGTAATTGTCTAAATAAGAAATTTTGTTATGTTCGCTAAATTCTACTGTGAATTTTATATTTGGATGTTTATTGTTCAAAAAATTGATTTAATTGAATTAATTCAAATTCTGCTCGAAACGCGTCGAGCAGAATAAAATATTATACAAGCTAGTCGAGTGGACTGCGTGTTCGCTCGGCAAGCAGAGCTCCCGGGTTCGATTCCCGGACAGCAGGTCTGAGTGTTGGGCTGTTTAAACGGAATTTTTCAGCTTGTATGAATACTTAATAAAAGGCAGCAAACTCCTATGGCACAAGAAGTGCCGATAAGGAGAAAACAAACTTAAAAAAAAAAAGTGAAGAGACAAAATTTTAACTTTCTACATTGATCCACTAACCTTTTCTTATTTGGGGGGAAATTATGTAAAACGACAAAAAGAGGGCCACAGGTTGGCTCGAGTCGATTTTCTTGTATGTGATTACTGTTTACTAACCATTGTTTTGTTTTGTATGTAAGTATGTATCTGTGGTGTTTTTGATGGGTAACTGCTGGGGAATTTTGGGCGAATACGTAATAGATACTTCTTCCTTCCGATTGCTTACAAAGGGTTTGACCAACTCAAACTTCTCTACATATTTATCTCTCACCTGTCTCTTGTTTATTCATCTACCCATTTATCTCTTATTGGTTTCTTGTTTATTCACCTACACCATTACTTGTCATTTATTTTCTTGTTTATTTACCTACACCATTACTTATTATTTGTTTTCTTGTTTATTTACCTACACCATTACTTATCATTCATGTCTTGCTGATTTATTAACTTGTTCACCGGTCGTTTTTTTATTGTTTACTTATCTATCAATTTGACTTCTTTTGTTTGTAAAGTGAAAAATTAAATCGCTAAGCTCAAAGTTTTCTCCAAAACGTAAGCGAGCGAGTTCTTTTTGTTGTCAAGTCAATAACTTGTGAACGAAGCAAACGTTTGAAAGAAGTTCAAGCACCGCTTCACGCTGACTTGATCAATGCATTACTGGAGTGACTTCTCTGTCATTTCATCATGACTCATTTACACTTGACTTTTATTCAGATCATTTTGGAAGGGATTTTTCAGCAATCAACCAGGCTATACGCAGAGGTTTCTTTGACGTGTTCTTCCCATGTGTGGCTGTCAGCGAATACTTCCCTTTTCCTTCACGATTAAATTGACAGTTTGATGTTTTATGATTTTTTTTTGTTGTGTTAATCTGATTTTGTGTTCATTTTATGGTTGGAAACTCCTGATTGTCTAAATAATTTGTACTGACTTTTCTTGTTTGATTTTTCTTTGTGTTTTGTTGTTCTTTATTCATGTTGTGTCATTTTTATCACTGTCAATTTCTTGTTGTGAGATGTTTTGAGAAAAGAGACAAATTCATTTAAAACTTTACAAATTGATTTCCAATAAACATTCATTTTGCTTGCATTCCATTCGCGTTTCATTCAAGAATCAAACCTCATCCCCAACGACACATTCTCATCTCGAGTAAGAACTCAATACAACGTAGGTGAAATGTAAACGACGTGGGGAAGGGAAGAAACAACGACGATCACTGCCAACATTAAAAACGGGGTTACACTACAGGACTGGGGCCGAAAAGAAGATACACTACAGAAGTGGTGCCGTGACCAGGATACACTACAGAAGTGGTGCCGTGACCAGGATATACTACAAGTCATCAAATTATTTCTCTTGCTGCGAACTCTTCAAGATTGCTTTGCATAAAATAATACCTCACTCGAAAACGCAAAAGCCTTTTTATACCTGATTTAAGAGGTTGTATGCTGCTCGCGTTAAAAACCCGCCTTGGCACAATTTCTCTTCTCCCACGTATCTACTTTAATATTATGATTTAACATGACTGTTTTATGACCGCGGATTAAAAGAATATAGCTGCATCTTTAAATTTTCCTGCTGCATTTTATTGCGCTTCCCATCTCTGGGACATTTAGCCCACAATAAATGTTCCGATTGAAAATAAAAAGAGGCCGAACATGCCATGTAAGTGATATTCATTGCCCTGGAATAAATATATCTATGGAAAGGCCTGCCGCTGAAGGCAAGCGATAACCAACCCCCTGCCTAGCTGCTGCTGCACACTGTGTGTGTGTGTGTGTGTATGAAAGTGTAAAACAAAGCAGGTGTTTTTTCGGGGGTGATTATGGCCAGACATTATTCACTTGCTGCGAGGGTTTTTACATCAGGCGTGAGCTCATATCGGCGCAGAGAGAATTTTTAGAATTTTTCCATTGTATATGGGTAGCAGAGGGGGGGGGAGAGGAGCAGGAGTGCCAGCCTATCCTGTATGGAAGAGAAAAGCCGCGCTCTCTGGCTGGCACGGGGATCAACACTTTCAGGATTTTCCACTTTAAGCATCAGCCCAGCAACGCGAGCGGTGAAAACGGAGAAATCCGTTCTATTGTCCCTGTTATCGCGCAATAGTCCGATAATGGCTATTTGCACAACGCTGCGGTATGACATTTAGCTTTCCGGGCTTTACTTTGAAGATTTCGCTTTGGACACTTTTATCGCCGCACAGATCGCTGATTTCGCAGATAATTAAAATGCTTCCAGTCACCAGGAATGGCCATTAAGCCGGTTCTTTGGTATGGTATTTGGAACGGCGCGGCGCAAGGTAGATTTAGGGCTTTGGGTAATTACGTGTGATAGTTGGCGCACTACAAGAGCTTCAAGTCCTTTTTTCAGGCAGTTCGCAGAGCTTTTCATGCTTTAACACTTATAGGCATGCCACTAGTAAAATGGGCTTTCAAATATGTACCTCCTCAGTGGTGGGCGAATATGCCGAGACTTTTTGTTTCACGCATTACCTTACTTGATGTATCGACAGAAGCATTGCAAGTCGTCCTTACCTGGAATAAAAAAAAAGATTAGTTCACGTTCATGCATCGGAGGCTTAAATTGAAGGTTCTATTTTTCAAAGATTAAGTTAGCAACAAAAACCGTTATTGTCATCAACGATAACGTTACGAGTTGCGAGGCTCTCGTGCGATTCCAATGCATTCGAGAGCAAACGCGATGTTTCTAGATCGTTCGCAAAAGCTGGAGACCCCAATAAGCGAGTAGAACACATCTGCACAATTGGCGGAGCTGCGACGTTTCCAGAGCATGCCGGTATACATGCAAATTTGATGAATGTTTCGAGAGCCGTCGCGAATCTACTGGCGGCGTTCAGTGAACGCCAGAGAACGTGTGGAATGTTCCTGAACGTAATAATCGGAAAATATGAGCAGAAATGAGCCGACCGACACCGGATTAGTTATGACGATTTACATGTCTTCACCCTATTTTATACCTACCTATCGCCCGAGGAGAACGCTTGTCCAAAATTATCTGAAAAAATCTCGAGCACGAGTGATATTCTGATGATTATTGTAAAAAAGAAGTGCGAAGTGACTGCTGACAGATTTTGTTGTTTATATCAATTTCATTCCGTTGCCATTGACAGTGGGATTTAGATAAGTAAATATCATTTTTGTAGGTCTAATTATCAAGGGCGTTGTATGTAATAATCAACAGTTATATCACAAGTGCTTAGATTTTCACGATAATTTTGGCCAGGCGATCACGAGTGCTGGTTGTAGCGATAAATACCCGACTCCGTGAGAGGAGGGCATTTACCCAGGGACAACCAGCCCGAGGAAAACGCCTGGCCAAAATTATCTGGGAAAATCTCGAGCACGAGTGATATTTTGGTGATTATTGCAAAATAGAAGTCCGAAGTGACAGCTGTCAAATTTTGTTGTTTACATCAATTCTATTCCGTTGTCATTGACAGTAGGATTTAGGTAGATAAGTGAATATTATCCTTGTAGGTCTAATGTATGAGCGTTGTATGTAATAATCAACAGTATAATATCACAAGTGCTTAGATTTTCACTATAATTTTGGCCAGGCGATCGCGAATAGGAGAAGGGCATTTATCCAGGGACAACCACCCCGAGGGAAACTCTTGGCCAAAATTATCTGGAAAAATCTTAAGCACGAGTAATATTTTAATGATTATTACAAAAAAGAAGTCCGAAGTGACAGCTGCCAGATTTTGTTGTTTACATCAGTTTTATTCCATTGCTATTGACAGTGGGATTTAGATAAGTGAATATTATCCTTGTAGGTCTAATAATCAAGGGCGTTGTCTGTAATAATCACTAGAAATCGAAAGTTATTACGGGTGAATAGTTTTTAAATGATCACCCGGTATGTATAGAGAAAAATTACAAGTAAAACTCCGGGATCAACTGTTTAAGTGGATGTTGGCAAAAAAAATGCAAGGATTCATCGAAGGAACGGAACTCTTTTTTTCGAAGCTTTCATCTTCGCGCCTCCAGACTTGTAAGTTTCTGCACTGTTGAGTACTAACAGAGACGTAACGTGCGAGACTGTTGTTTCGTTGGAACAATGGTGAAATGTTCGGGAAACAAGCTCGATTTTTTTTCACGCCATTAGACATTTTTTGTTGATTTCAGACGATCAGCTCTAAATAGCTCAAGGCAACTGTCGATTCCTAAGTAAAAAATGTAAGTATATAAAAAAATGTCAAGATTGATTCGATCCGTACGTGCTGATCGAACATATCTCGGAGAAAATTATAAGTATCCGTCCAAGCCCGCGTCGCCCAAATTCCCAAGAGTAGGTAATAAAGCAAAATACTTCACTTGCGAATACCCGCAAGAGCTCCCATAAAGTAGCATTGCATTCAGCCATTTCACAGTAAAATAAGACACAATCTAAAAAGAAGGTGAAATACTCGAAAGCACCAGAAGCGAACTTTTCAAAGTTCAATATTTCCGTTCACATAAATACTAACATAATAACGGTAATATCCCAAAGCTTATTGATTTATACCACTGATGACAACGACAGCTTAATAAAGCGAATAAATTTGAAGTTAGTGCGCTTTATCAATTTTATATTGAGTACGGGTTGCTGAAAAAAGCTGTAAAAAATCCCAGGGAAAAAAGCATTTTAATTATTGGATTACGTGTAAACGTGTAGTACATCCCACGCTTTCGATCGATCAATTTTTTATCCCGCACTATGCTGCGGGTGTTCTTTTAATCATCACCGAAAGGAGGGCTCGGGTTTTATATGCCTCTGCTGATGATGCCCCCGAAAAAATCCAATTTGGAACTCCTTGTACCGGTCCCACAAATATGTGTGTGTGAGTGCACCATACAGACGGATCGCCGTAAAAATCATACTAAAGCTTTTTAGTGCTCTTTCGGGTTATTATTTTTAGATGGGACCCGGGCCGTATAATAAGAATTCATCGATCCTAATTTCGTATCGCGGAATTTATTTACTCGAAGTTAGTGTATTTGCTGGGTAAATAAATGGTTAATAAAATCGGAATTGAGGCAGGGACCCCAGTGCCAATAAAACCAGAAAATTATATCTCCGCACTTCACGCAGTAGGTATTATACAACAGAGGGACAGAAAGTTGGAAGGTAGTGGAGTTGAAAAAATAAGTTTTTTTGAGTTAGGAATAATATGGGCACAAGTTCGAAAATGAAGATCTCAAGAAAATCGGAGTATAATTTATTATACCGATATTTTAATAGAGGATAAATGCTCCGGTGAGCTTGCTATCTATTCACGGCTTTCCTCTAGAATTGTGTAGGCTTATTTTCGAGTCTCTACAGCGAATATTGTGAAAAAAACTAACTTCTCTAATGATCAATCACTTCAAAATTGTGTATTTCGTTAGATACTACTATAGCATAAAGATTGGTAGTTACGTTGATGATATGTTTGATTGGGTATTTGATTTCATAATTATTTTCAAACATAACGAACTAACAGTAAAATAATGCAGGTATCAACTGATTGAAATTTCATGGGGAAAATTCAATTCAGTTTATACGGTAGTCGCCCCCTGTATAGGCAGGCATCGATCATCCAGGCGGACCGGTGTCGCCGGTGGTAGATGTAAACAGAATAAAAATTCATTTTTTTGGCGCGGATCATGTTCGTTCTGAATTCAATTTCGAACTCTCATCAAAAAAATCAATTTTATCACCATACAGGTTGCAAGTTTCCGCAGGCTCATATTTTCAGATTTATTTTCCAGATAGGTAACTCCACTTATCGATCCCTTCAATAATAGTGCTACCATCACCATCAGGACTTGAGAGGGTCGCATTCGATTCGGCAATAATAATTTATTCAGTAGTTTGGTACAGGCAAACAGCGTATGTACACCGGACAATAGTCCGGACATGAATTGCAATATTCGCTCCGTTTAAATATTTATTATTGGGAAAGCCCGGACTGGCCAAAGACGCTTCGGCTGTACAATCAGATTCCTGACCTCAAAGCTACGTTCGGGGGCTTGTAATCCGACAGCCATACATAGCTTTGTGCCCTGCATCTGTTGCCATTATTAGGAGGGGACGCTTGAATATTGCATGGTGCATGATACTACGGCGCTTTTGACCGGCTGACCACAATATGATTTGCTTAGTTATTGCTTTAGGCATATTCTGTCATTTCGAACTACCGGAGCAGACGGAAATTTTGCAAAGATGTTCAATAATCATGATATTATATTGATGTGAGGAGTAGGTGTGTAGGATGATATTGATAAATGACTGCAAGTCAGGAAATGCCAGAAGGGCATCTAGTTACTTGAAACGAAAAGTTAAACAATGTTTTAAATTAACGTCTGGTTTCATCAACGATCAACTTTACAAATTATTGGAACAATCCAACTGACGCTCTTGTAGGCAAGTGTGGGAGGCGGCGGTTTGGTCATGGTCATCAGGTTCTGAAAAGATAAAAACGGGTGTGAGCATAACGCTACTCTCATGTATTGACCTCAGATCAATTCAGTGTTGAATACAACTTCAACTCAGTCTTGAATCAATATGATTCTAAAACAATTACACTCAGCTTTACTAAATACGCGACTTGGTCTAGACAGAGTCTCAGTCAACACCGTGGATAAGGAAACGTACAATGTACAATGGTACCCCCAACAGGCACCTGTTTCCAACACCACATGACCGTGACAACAATAAGTGCAATGTGTCTATAACAGTGCAATGGCACCTATCCAAGTATCACATCACGTGTATCAAGCGTGATTATAATTCATTCTTGCTTTGTCTAGCCCGGTGATTACCTCCGATACAAATAACCTAACCCTGTGCCGAGTCGTGCAATGGAGCCAGGGGATAACGCACAAGGCTCCTGTCCAGCTGCACAGGGTCACCGCTAATCCCGCAATGAAACCAAAGGATAACGCACAAGGCCCCTTTAGCGTATTAGCGCACACGTAACCCCAACCGTCTACTCTGTATAAGCAATGCTGAGGTTCTCATGTTTGATTATTTAAATAAGCACAATCAATCTACAGTACACAAGTAGGTATATGCCCTGTGAGAAGACTCATCGTTTGGATGTTGACAGCTTCGTAAATTTGTCACAAAGAAAAATGCACCTTGTCAGTAACTATGCATAATAACTTTACATAAAGGTGAACAAAACACAACCAACTGTTGTGGTCAGTTGTTGTGAAAAACAGGTGTCTTACAGGTGATGCCATTCTGTAAAAGAACTGAGTACGTTTCACATTTTAGTTAAAAAATATCGAAGAACCGTTAATGCTGAAACCGCTCGGCCCTGTACACGGTCAAGAATTATGTTAAAAATTGTAGGCTTGGGTGATACCTGGGAAATGAACTACTCTTGAAGAAAGAACTGGCACGTAGGACGGCAGAGAGAGTCAGTGGGTAAGCAGATGCCTGGGGAGCAAAGAGAAGAAGAATGCAGACTTTTAGTGCCAGAGATCTGAGCAAAGAGAAGATCCAAGTGTACTCCGGAAGTGGAGGTTTCCAGATTACACCGGCGATATCTCCAGATAAGAGCGCTTGAAGCTAATAGCGTTTCCGAGTCGCTAAAGCTAAAACCGAACCAGTTCAACTCTAAAATCACTGGCAAATCAGTGAAAACGATTTTTGAGTTGAACTAGCTCGGTTCTAATGACTCGAAAACGCTATTTGTTATTTGATTGTTTTATAATTTCTATTCGTCCATGTCAAGTGAACGTTAGTTATTGTAAAATTTGCGAGAAAGTATCTCAGAAAGCTGGAGTGGATTCATGGGGTTTTACTAGAGGGACAGCAGCCTCCATGGCAGAGGAATTCCCTAGGAGTGACCACTATTGCAAGGACAGAGCCCAACGACACTTCCGAGAGCTTCATCTGGTAACTCCAAGAAAGGACGACTTGCCGAAACAGATACGCAGATGGCGCCATGATCACATATCACCCAGAGAAGTGAAAAGTAGATTAGAAGATTTATTTCAATTCGTTCGCGCGAGCAAAAGAGGCATAGTTAATTGCTTTTGCTTACCTTCGGAGCAGTCTTGACAGTATTTGTTGGTACTCCCAAACCATGCAACATGCAAGCGGCAAAGCAAAACGTGCTAGAGCCTTGTTAAATCTATGTGAGCCAGCCCTTCAATATTATATCATGTTCTACACCCCTGGACGTAGTATAAAGGCCAACACTTCCTGGCTGCTTTAGGAATTGTCCCAATTTCTTGATTTGTGTGTGTGCTTCATGTTTTTGGGTTTGTTTTGGGAACTGTCTTGTCTGATTTCTATTTGAGGATTCAGAAAGGGTCGGGGAGCTGAGGAGAGGTAGTTTCAGATCCGTGATAGTTTCAACTGCAGGAGGACCATGTCAGCTTTGTGGTTTAGGATTTTTCAGGTGTCCTGTGAAACTTTAGACGAGAGTGAGACGACCTGATGACGCTGTGTCAACCGGCTGTGGTATGATGAGGTGACATTCTTGCGCTGTCATTCAACACCCACGAGACCTATCAGGGCTTTGTCAACTGGCCGTATTACTTCAAAGGGCATTCTGTGCTATACCACCGAGGCTACCACTTAACTAAAGCAAAACCGGCGGGTTTGTCTTGAGGGAAGTGGGTAGATCAACTGATGGCGGCAAAGAGAAAGACATGGTTTTGATGAGTATTACGTATTTTCGGAGGGGTGTCACCGAAAACAGACATTCTGGTTCTTTGGTAGAATTTTCCCGGTAAGTGAGTAGGAACCCAATCGATAGATGCTTTGGTTGTTTTTGTTAGATGTCAAGTGAAGTAACACTAGTTGAAGTTGAACGGGCTGTCGTCCGAAGACGGTATATTCTTCAGTCCCTCGGTCCGTCCTCTCTGATGTGTTTTGATTCGATTCTTTTATTTGTTTATGTTACGTAAAATTTCAGCCCTCTAGTGATTTTTCTGGAATTTATATGAATTTTGGAGGAAGTGACTGGATTATGAAATATATAAGCCTTCTGAAACGAAATAAAAAACGGAAAACACCTTCAAGGGTATTAAGGTACCTACATAAAGCTTTTTTCTTTGCTTTAACGGCGTTTCGAGCCTCGTAAACAAAAATATAAAAAAGCCGGAAAACGAAACGGTCCATCAGGGCGGAGGAACTGTGGACCGATCTCTTAACGTCAATGCTCACCATTTCCGAACCTTGCAAGTGACTCGCGGAGTGAATTCAATTTAACGAAAGTAAAGGCATAAAATAAAAATTCTGCAGCGTTTTATGTGTGCTCGACAATGAAATTGAAAATTTCATTACACCGGAGCGTGTTGTGCGCGCGGGTGTGTGTGTGTGTGTTGTGTGTATCCCGGTGTCTTCTTCTTGTTTGGAACTCACCGGGACAAAACAAACATCACGTATGTGAGTAACAACTGGATTACGCGGCAGCTCCCTTGAATTTCTCTGCTCAGCGAGAATAAAATTAAGTCCGTCATTGCGGCGGCGGCGGCGGGTGAGAAGGCGGAAGGCATCAGAGCTCTCCGGCCGAGACGTCATCTCGGAAGATTCTCTTCCATCAAGGGAGAGAAATTAATGGAGGCGTTGGGTCGGACGTCCGCGATCGCAGCTTCGATTATCCCCTGCAGAATGTTCTATCAACTGGGCTTTCCGGATCACGTCAGGTATAAAAGTATATTTCCGCCGGCATGGCAGCAGGAGCAGGACCCGGACTTCGGATTCGGGATTCGAATTCGCGCGTCTATATTTTATATCGGCGAAAAACCCGTTTTTACGCACTGATGCTCGCTTCACGCCAGGCCGCACGCTGCGCTCTCTCAATCGTCATTTTTACCATTTCCCTTCCCGAAAGAAAGAATCTAAAAGTAGGTGTAGAGAAATTTATATGATACCTGTAAATATTATTATACACCAGGCACAAGCCTGCTTGACTGCCTGACTTTTGCAGAAATCATGTGTTTGAGATACCAAAAGCCTCGTCAAAAGCAATAATTAAGTATGAAGGACAACAGATGAAGTGACCCTCGACAAAACGCCTCATTTGAAACTTATTGATTGTTGCTTGTGGTCCTGCTTTACTGGCTGCTGAAAACTTTAAACAGAGTCTGTACAACTTCCTGGTGAGCACTAGATAACAAAGGATCATTCAAAGGCGTAGACAGTTTCACTCCTTGGTCCGTTAAGCAAGACAGGAACTCCCCTGTGGCAATCAACCGTAGATGGCATTCTATAAGAAGACGTCCTCGAGGTCCTCCACATCACCACACACGAAAAGCGGGAAACCGCAAAGACGACTGTCCTATATAAAGGTACAACTGCGCAGAAAATACTCCGTAGCCAAGGTTAGGGAGAAAACTTCAAATGGAAGATTGCCCAGAATATCAGAATCCAAGGTAGACTTTGCAATACCAACTACTTATCTCAGACGAAGCAATATTCAAGACAACTATGGATGTAAATGATTTGGGAATGAGCTTTGAAAAGAAGACTACGATTGTCATCATCAGCATTACAGCTCAGTTCGAGTCTTGGCTTACAATAAGCTTTTTTTCCATTTTAGACGATTTCTGGCTGTCGTTTCCATTCTAGTCCGGATGTTAAGGTATAATACCCTTCACTTTTATAACAAGCGATGCCACTTGGCATACCTATTACCGAGACCATGTTTGACCGATTAAGATCAGGAGCCATAGTCGCAAGCAATGCAGGCGTCGTATACAGGGTGTCGTATAGAAAAGAAGTGAAAAATTCGTATATCATTAACCAAACCAGATAGATCCACGTGAGTAGGCACATATATTAACAATATATCACCCATCAAGGAAAACTCAACGGTTTTGGAAAATTTCGAGCGGTTCCTGAAATATTCAGGAAAAACTGAATTTTCTTCTGAATATTTTATTTCTCGGTGAATTAGTGAATTTTCAAGATATCGAAGTACAACTTGATAGTTCTATGGCCAGTGTGGTCATAAATCGAAAACGATCAGAAGCCAAATGCAAGGCCTGTCATTTTCAGAAATAAGACAGTGAACTTTTTTTTTCTTCGCGACCGCCATCTTGAATCTCTTTTTTACTCAACAGTTGAAAAAGTGACAACTGAATGTGAGATATTCGACATTCAGTCACCCCATTGTGAAAAAGATAGCCTGAAGCAAGGTAAGGGTCTCTTCTTCGAGAAAACAGTGTTACCCAAGGTTTTCATGCTAACACGCATTTGCAGCGCTTGTGATGACTCATCAAAGATTTCAAAGAGCAGAGTGAGCTTTTATCATAATCCTACATTCATTATGAGCTGAATGACCAAAATTCATGATGATCGGTTCAGAGGTAAATTTTTGGTGGCTTGATGAACCAAATATGTGGTGCTTTTTGGTGAAAAATGCAAAAAAAATCGAGCAATCATCATCATGTCATCCCTCACTAAGTGAAGGCTATTGCAAAAACTGAAACTAATCAACGCTGAAATGTTTTGGGAGAGTCAGCCCTATAATCTTGAGCCATAAAATGTTGGACACATGCGTCCCTTCGTTAGAGAGGAGACATGAGAGACTTGAATGCAGAAAGTTTTTTTCCAAGTTCTGAGCGACGTATTATTTTCAAAAAGCTGCCGAAATTGTGTCTCTGGATCGATGATGATGAATTTTGGTACTAAATCTCAAAATGGATGTAATATTGTTAGTCATCAACTTTTGGTGGGTTTCTAAATGAAATATGTGATTAAGAATTTTGAATTTTTTTTCTGCATGCACGCCTTCCATGTCTTCTCTCTGGTAACCGGACGCATGTGTCCAACATTTATTGCCTCAAGAAAATAGACTTCAATCTCACAAAACATTCCAGCGTTGATTTGTTTCAGTTTTTGCAACAGCCTTCTCTTCGTGAGAGATAACATGATAATGATAGCCCGATTTTTTTTCCATTTCTCACCAAAAAGCGCCACCTATTTTGTTCAGCAAGCCATCAAGAGTTTACCTTTGGACCGAACATCATGAATTTCTGTAATTCAGCTCAAAATGAATGTAGGATTGTGACAAAGAACTCACTCTGCTCTTTCAAATCTCTCATTAGCCATCACAGGCGCTGAAAATGCGTATTACCATGAAAACCTTGGGTCACAATGTTTTCTCGATGAAGATACCCTCACCTTGCTTCAAGGGCATCTTTTTCATAAAAGAGTGACTGGATGCCAACATTCTCACATTCGACTGTCACTTTTCCAACTGTTGAGTGAAACGGAGATTCAAGATGGCGGTCACGAAGAAAAAAAAAAGTTGACTGTCTTACTTCTGGAAATTGCAGGCCCTGCATTTGGCTCCTGATAGTTTTTTATTCATGACAATACTCGCCGTAAACTTACCAAGTTGCACTTCGATATCTTGAAAATTCACTGATTTACCGAGAAATGAAATATTCAGAAGAAAATTCAGTTTTTCCTAAATATTCCAGGAACCGCTCAAGGTTTTCCAAAACCGTTAACTCTTCCTTGATGGGTATTATATTGTGGATATATGTGCCTACTCACGTGAATCCATCTGGTTCGGTTAATCATATACGAATTTTTGACTTTCTTTCTATACGACACCCTGTATACGGCGCCTGCATCACTTACGACTTTGGCTCCTGATCTTAATCGGTCAAACATGGTCTCGGCAACAGGTATGCCAAGTGGCATTGCTTGTTATAAAAGTGAACGGTGCCCCCTAAATTTAGACCTTAACGTCCGGACTATTCATGTCAATCTTAATCCCAAGCCTTATAGTACAGGAAAGATAGATTTCAACCTCGGAATAAATATGGACGTCCTGAAAATTTGATATCCTGTTCAGAATTGAGTGCTCTACAACATATCCAAAATCGCCAAAAATCGCACCCGGGGGTTTTGAGTTATTGGAGGGGGGGTAAAAAATTGCAACTTAAAATGGAGGGGAAGAAACCTGTCAATCCATTGGAAGCAAATACGTTATAATTCGACGCATCATATCCCGTTCATGCCATTTTGGCACAAAAAATGTCGATCACTGTTGAAGGGAGGTCGTGGAGGGGCGAAGCCCTGCTAGGTGGTCCATTTGATTTTTCTGGCCATGTAGAACCGATCACGACAAGTTTGATATCTTTTCCGACTATATTTAATCTCCTGAACTCGAATCCGATGTGTTAATTTGGATGAGAACAAGTTTGAACAAGTTAACTTGAAAAAACTTGTTTTTTCTTTGACAATTTTGACGAGTTTTTATTTCACTGTTAGAGGTGTTCATCTTTAAAAAATTTTCAGGGGCCATTGAATTGGAGTGTATTTCTCACGAAAATCATCTACTCGATGTTTGATTTTGTTTCTCTGGTTTAAAAAATCGATTTGAACTTGAATCGGCCCGGCGCCGCTTCTACTAATGACCAGAACACGACAACATGCACCTTTAAATGAAAATAGCATAAGCTATTGAAAAACCAATAACTTATCTTCGAAAATTCGAGGATTTGTGCAGAACTGAATTTCCTATAGCATAAACAAAATCGCCGTGAATCGCACTGCAGGATTTTGAGTTATTCAAGGAGGAGGATAACATTTTGTCAAAATTCGTACTCTATGAACTGTTACTTTTCCCCTCAAATAACTCAAAACCCTGCAGTGCGATTCATGGCGGTTTTGTTTATGTTATAGGGAATTCAATTCTGCACAGATCATCGAATTTTCAAAGATGAGTTATTATTCCTCCAATAGTTTGAGCTATTTTCATTGAAAGGTGTATGTTGTAGTGTTCTGGTTAGTAGCAGAGGACGCGCCGGGCCGGCTCAGGTTCAAATCGATTTCTCAAACTCGAGAAACAAAATGGAACATCAAGTAGATGATTTTCGTGAAGAATACACTTCAATTCAATGGCCCCTGAAAATTTTTCAAAGATGAACACCTCGAACAGTGAAAAAAATAATCGTCAAAATTCTCAAAGAAAAAACAAGTTTTTTCAAGTTAACTTGTTCAAACTTGTTTTCATCCAAATTAACACATCGGATTCGAGTTCAGGAGATTAAATATAGTCGGAAAAGATACCAAACTTGTCGTGATCGGTTCTACATGTCCAGAAAAACAAAATGGACCACCTAGCAGGGCTTCGGCTCCCCCACGACCCCCTTCAACAGTGATCGACATTTTTTGTGCCAAAACGGTATCAACGGGATATGATGCGTCGAATTATAACGTATTCGCTTCCAATCGATTGACGGGTTTCATCCCCTCCATTTTAAGTTGCAATTTTTTACCCCCCCCCCTCCAATAACTCAAAACCCCCGAGTGCGATTTTTGGCGATTTTGGATATGTTGTAGAGCACTCAATTCTGAACAGAATATCAAATTTTCAGGACGTCCATATTTTTTCCGAGGTTTGGCCGATTTTTTTACTATTTTTCCTGTACTATTATCTACCTGGTGGTGTAAGGCTGGTTGGACGGTTGGCTGATCTGCTTCAGGTTTTCAAGCTCTCCCTCTGCAGATCCCTTTACGGTTTCATGCTTCTGCGTGAACATCACACACTTGCTTTTGAATTCTGCTTCCATCCATCTTGGTTCACGTCCGAAACCGAGCCCTCTCCTCTAGGTACCCCTTGTTCAGGTCTCGTCTTCAAAATTTGTTTCGAGTTGTTTCTTATCTGGTCTCTTCCAAAGCTGGGCACCAAATCGTTAATCCGTTAATCGTTAATTAAAGAAGTTAACTTTTTCGTTAACGATTCAATTCTTAAGTTAACTTGAAAAGTCATTAACGCACTAAGTAACTTCCGTTACATTCAACTTCCGTTGACTCAAGTCCGTTAACGTTAACTTGTATATCCATGTTTGTCTTTTAAACCCGAAATGGAGAAAATCTGAAAAAATGGAGTGAAGTTTTCAACTGTTAAACCAGTAAAAGATTACTGTATCGAACACCACAAACATTTTCAGAATTGGGAAATTTTGTCTCGAGATATCCTCATTTTAACTTAGGCAAAATGTTGGGGTGGTCCACTCGAATTTTGGCCCAATTTGGTTAGGTAGGTATATGTATAATGCTGGTGTAAGTGTAAGGTATGGTTTCGTCGGTTTCAGACTGGTGTTCGGGTGGTTTTGGAGATGATTATCTGGTTTACGAAATGAAAAGTTGACGTTAACGGTTTAAAGCTAACTTCCGTTACATTTTCAATCAATTAACTGATTAACGATTAACGAAGTAACTTTTTTGTTAACGATTTAACGCTTAACGAAGTTAACTTTTTCGTTAACGGTGCCCACCTTGGGTCTCTTCTCGTTGTGTCTTCTATCTTCCTCAAAAACGCATCCTTGTGTTTGTTATGTGCCTTCTCCATTTCTGAGTGATTTTGCACAATTTGCATCCGCATGCGAAGTTATGTGAGAACAGGTACGCCACCTCTCTAAACACTTTCGTTTTTGCTTCATTTGGAATCATCTTTTTACCCAATATTCATGCTTTAATGGTGTCAAACAATCGTTCTGTCACTTTGATTATACCTTCAATTTCCTTATTCAACCTGGTCCCCTCCTCCACTGATACACCCAGATACCTGAACTGTTCACTTGTTCTACTAGTCTTTCTCCTTCCACATAGATGTAATGTTGTTTCTTTTCACTCATCTTATAACCAAAATCTTTGTCTTATCCACCTCCATATTTATGTTTTTCAAGCAGTCAGATTAGAACAAATTTTTCCGTTTGAGGGAAAAAGCTGTCGGGTTTTGGAATGACAGAAATGTTCGATAAGATGAACTGATAAACATACTAAAAGTCACCAGTTCTACCTGTTGCGCTCGAGCGTCCATCTTGAAAGTAGGTCCTTCTATCCCGACTTGTCTTTTTAATATAAACTGCGCAAGAATTGGAATGATCCATCCAAAAATTTTGCCTTACTTAAAAAGTAAGTATCTCCGAAAAAAATTCACAGATTTGGGAAATCGTGATCATGCTAAATAGCTGGATAGCGCATTCATTTGGCCATAAAAAACTTTGATAGATCAGGTGATCAATGACGTTATGCATGATATACAGGGTGACGACGAAAGGCGTATAAAACTGACCCAAATTTTTGAATGTGCCGCTTTCGAGAAAAAAATAGTAGACTTTTCTGGACACATTTTCGTGAAGCATACATCGATATCTCGAAAGGGTTTTGGGGTCATGATCGTATTTTTTTTAAGTAGGTACTTGAAGGTTTTAGGCTCAAAAAACAGCACTTCATCTGATCTGAAAACAATAGAGAGAGTTTTCTCTCAATCAGGGCTATTCTGCATGGACTCAACTCAACAATGATATTGTGACACTAAGTTGTCATTCTAATAATGAAACACCATGACAAATGTCAATTTAGTGTCACACTGTCAATGTTGACCCAAGTCAATATCCAAACAGAATAGCCCTGAATATCTTTCTGGAGATATCGATTAGGAACTCGATTCGGACCATTTTCCAAAACTCCGACAGTTTTTTCCCTCTAGCTTTCTTTATCTGACTGGCCTATGTCTGTTCTATCCGTTTTCTCACTCTCACTTCTATAATTCTGGCAATTGCCTATCCTGTTATGTTAAGAAGTCTAATCCCTCATAGCTCTTGAATTCCTTTTGGCCTGCTATCTTGAACAGTGGTATAATTATTCACATCAATCAGTCCCTTAATGTTCTTTTTGCTTTCTGTGCTAGCCTCGTGATATCTAGAAGGAAGTTCACTTTTTCTTTCTCTTCAGCATGTTTCAAAATCTCCGCCATGATGCAAATGACAGCACATTGTGTTCACTTTCCCATTTTCATATATCTTGTGGCTTACTCAAGCTCTTCTTGCATGATCTTCTGGTTACTCTCTTTATCGTTCTTCCCTGTTTTCTCTGCTTTGAAATCTTCTTCCTCATCTTCTTTCTCAGTTTCTTCTTTTTTCAGCAATTCTTTGGAACATTTTCTCTCTCTCTGTCCATGATTTCTTCTTCCTTTGTCAACACATTTTTTCTTTGTCTCTTTGTCCTTAAGGTTATTCAGTGTTATCTCTTCTCTTTGGCTCGATTGTTTGAGGGTTGCACAAAAAAGTTTCCCATTACCTTCGTAAGTGTATTTATTTTGTCTCAAAATTCTTGCCATATTTTTTTTTGTCCTCACTTCATTCCTTTTCGACTTATACTTTTCGTAGTCTTCCATTTGCTTGTTGCAGAGTACCCTCTTTATTTCTCCTTCTTGTTTCTTTTCATAACTCTTATTGCCTCTGTCCATCAAAGCGTTGGCTTGTAGCACGTGTTCGTTACTTCAGTTGTTCCACACACTTTCCTCGCCACCTCAATTATGCAGTCGCTGTAGTATTTCCATCATTCTTCCACATTCTTCACATCGCTCTTTCCTTCCAGTTTCGTACTTAGAATGATTTCGCCATCCGGAAGAAAATCGTGAACATTTGCAAATAGGAACGGAAGCCAAATAAGAACGTCCGAAATGAGATTTTCAAGCAAAATGGAGAGTAACACAAGAAAGGATGAAATAATCAGGAAGGAGATTTTTTGGGGAACCAGTTGGAAATGAAATTGATCGTACCGAAGATTCAGGAAAAGCAACAGTATGGATGCGAGAGATGAGAATAATGTCGGAGGAGAATTATCTCCGTTTTTGAACTAGAAGAGTGTCTAGTGTACCCAAGAACACCAGAGAGGGTAGTCATAAGAGAAGCAGATGAAGAGAACTTGACAACAGGGAGTGAAACAGGCAGCAGCTCGAAAAGACGTTAAGTAAGAAGCTATCATCAACTTGTTGGACCATGACAAGATGGAGTGAAGGAACCAGAGTCAGCTCAACGTAGCACAATATTCATTATTGTCATCCACCATGACGGTACAAATACTTCGAATTAACTAAGTAGGTACGCAAGACCTGATTGTAGGTGAAGATCTTTCAGAAATTCCATAGCATGAATTTATCAAGTCAATAATGAAACCGCACTTCAGACCGACATTGCAATGTACCTACAGAATGCATACATCCTCCTCCTACCTTCCTACCTACCTACCTATATGAGAATATGCATGGCTTTGAAATTTCTGAAACACGAGATAGGTATACTTAATAAGAAACACAAAGCAAACAGTTTAATTTTTCTTTAGTGTATTAAAACGGAAACCCAAGAGAACTCCGAGTGTCTGGCTTGCTGTGCCAGACTTCGTCGGAGGAACTATAAGGCTATAGTGCCGCTGCCGGCTCTCCCTCCCCCTCTGATGCCACTTTTCACTGGAAATTTATAAGCAGTGCCAAAAAAAGAGCAAAAGGTCGTTCCGAGCTGCTTTTATAAGGGAATTGTACATGGAAAATGCACACCATTTGTGTGCCATTGCTGTAACAGGGGGAGAATCGGGACGGGGATCGTGGTGGTGGCCTTTATTAGCGCGTGGATTTCTCTGTCTCGTTTTATCATGCAAATTTCCCAACAGCCGTAAACAAAAATGTTTACCGTTCATCATCGCCGCATTTTGTCATGTTGCATAACCGCCCGGATAATCTGCAAGTCTAATTTTCCGCGAGGTCGCCGATTTTTCCCCTTTATCGTGGAGCACATTGCTGCACCCATTTTCACGTGAGCTCATTTATTGTCTCTGATGTTCAGAGTACCTACCGAAAAGGACTTTCAAGACAGAAGTCCGAGCCCGTAGGAGAATGGTAGCAGCATGGTAGCAGCAGGCTAGCAGCGCGTCATAGAGGCAGACCAAGGGCATACCAAGCAAGGCTGAGAACGAGAGATGAAGACAATGAGGATGAATGACTGCAATTGAATGGTGAATATTGGGAACGGCTAGAAAACAATACATAGTAGCAAACCAGGTGGCAAATCGTGTAGTTTATGAAATTTTGGACATTGTTTAGAATTGAGTGCGGAGAAATTGATAGTTTTTGCGCATTGAAAAAATTGCTGAGATTTTTTTTTATTCGTTTATTTAACGACGGCCTATTTCCGCAACGAGGCCTAGCACCGACGCCGGTGAATGCTTTCCTCCACTATACCGGAAATTTTGCCGAACCTGTGTGCTCCAACACAGGGCAGGGATTTTTAACGACCACCAACATCGCATGAGGTCGGCACCATCGTTCGTATTTCACGTGCTATGCGACACACGGCGCGTCTTAGCTGCCACTGTATCAATGCTCTGAGATCCACTTTTATGTTTCGAATGATTGCGCTCAAAATGACTTCAAACTTTCCGTTGAAACACCCTGTATGTAGGTACAAACACCCGACTGCTATTATTAGTCTGTGTCAGATTATTGGCGTAAAGCAATGGTAAAACTATTTTGACTGGCATTCGAAAAAGCATCATACAATACACTGATATGTGCAAATTCCTACACACAACAGCGCATACCTAGGTATCAGATTTTTCAATTCTCTGTATGTGAAAGCGTATTTATCTTTTGTTTTGGTGATTTCAAAACGCGAATTGTGTGTTTTTAGTGGAGCAAATAACAATTTAGAGCTTCAGCTCGGATGGACGCTTGGGACTATTTGCTTTTTGATGCAGCATTGTCTGTTGCTATCAGTATCATCACGATGCTTTTAATAACTCTGTAAAATTGGCCCTACATTCACAAACAAAGGAGAAAGCCCCCATATACCTACCTATCTAATTTTTCATGGTTCAGTCGTCTGTGGAATCGAATAATTTCGAAATCGTTCGACTAATTCACGTTGACCACAATAATACATTACTGAGAGCTCGATACGAGCTTGATTCAAATTATACGCTCGAAGGAAATAATAAGTATGAATATATGTATAGGTACGAATTTGCGTGATTCTTTGATGTACTGTAACATCAAAAACCAACAAGCATACACTACTTCTCACTTATTTTTCACAGTTAATAATTCACACTCAAAAACCTCACTTGAATCGCTCTTGACTTCGCGTTTCGACCTCCTTCTCTCGCAGCGCTCGCACCTTATTCCTCACTGAACTGCCTGCTTTAGTTTCGAGTCGCTCTTTGAATTAGGCATTTCCTTTGACGTCACATCAGTATCGCCAACTGTCCAGAATCGCCCGCCAAATTTGAACCAAATAATGTTAGGGGGACAACCGAACTACAGGATGATGACTGAAGATGCCCTCGGTCACCGGAGCCCTCCTTGAGTGAAACTTTACACCTGATTCAACGATGTTGAATTTTCAATTACAATTTCATCGTGTCAAAATACATTTATTGAAAATACAAACATTTATTGTTCTATTCAGAATTCTAGTTACCAAATTGTGGTTGACGTAGCAATTCGTCAGTACGTAGATTTTCCCATTTTTAGATTGCCAAAGGCCACAATTTTTGATACATAGGTACTTCCTGAAACTTAGACAGGCTTAGCAACAGATAATTTATTGCAAACATCATAGGTAACTGTATTAAAGCAATTTATAGTGGTATTATGTAAAAAATAACTTTCCGTAAACTCTCTGTTATGTAAAATTCGTGTCCGCCTTTGGCTGTTGCCTAGATAATAACAACGTAACAGAGCCTTTATGGAATGTTATTTTTCAGAGAATCGCACCATTATTTACCCATCCTAATCGTTATCGGTACACCTTCGTATATTTTTTCAAGTGTATTTCTTTCTTCCTTTTTTTCATTTCTTGGCGCTTTCTGTGATGCTTCTTTCTTTTATGAGCCCAGCGTTTCGAGAAAACCATGAATTTTTCATTTTTTTCCTCAAAAAAAGATTCAACCACTCCAACCCAACTTTCACGTTCACTGAGCCCTCTACATCTCTAGCCATGCTTTCTCCAATTCTCCATTGCTTTCACAAGCCTGGATGTTTGAATTGACAATAATTTTCATTCTCTACTTCAATGTAGTTGTAATATTCGCTACGATATAGCACATGTGAACCAGATGAAAGTTTTACTGGATCGGCTCCGAATATCTTCTGATGACCAAATCATACATCTGACTTAACAATTTGAATTTTTAGTTGATGGCTTCATCGCATCAAGACACATTGCTCAAAAAATCCTGAAATTTCTTCTTATAAGCAGAATTTGAGTTTAAATTGTGGTCAACTCAGAAATTCCTTGGTCGCTGGATTTTCCTATTTCGAGATCGCCATTGTGGTATTCCCCCTTTGTTTTGTTTGTACGTTGGTACCTGAAGTAGTTACGGTCGTTGACGTTGGTAGCGTTTGCCGATGGGAGAGGGAGATGGCGCTGCGCTGGGCGAGCGGCAGCCGCGGGCAGACAGAGAAGTGAATCAGCTGTGGTGAAAGCACGTGATTTTAAGTGCAACGAGTGTGCGTCGTTTTCATGAATTTCAGGTTAGTTTTTCACTGATTATTGTATCGTGATTTTGGCTTCCACTCACTCACCAAATCATGCATTCCGATAACTATTTTGTCCGCAAAATTATTGAACGTAACACGAAATTCTTTGTTTTCTTTGTTCTCAATAGGCTTACATAACCCGCAGTTTTTCCTCCTTTGAAATCAAGGTGCTTTGCATTGCTTTGAATTTTGTGTAATTTATTTGCTCCCCAAATGATCTCAATATTGATGGCAAAGGCCGTAATCTAGTGGGTGTGCACTTTGCGCACTCATGACGTGGCCTCAGAATTGCGCTGTCGCGCGTATTTCGAGGCTCCATTAGTTGCTCCTTTTCCACAAGTTGCGTCACAAACAGTTAGACGACAAAAAGAAACTTTGCCAAAATCAGCCGCTAAGTAGAGAACAGTGCTTTTTATGATTCATTCACATTTCATTGTTCATTTTTGGGTTATACATGAAAGTAAAAGAAGGAAAAGAGACTTTCACGCTTCTCCGTGTCTGGGGGGAGACTGCTCGTATGAATGCCTTGTTGTGTCTACTTATTTGATAGGCTACTTATTCTAACCCTTGTCTTATTTGGGGGGAAATTATGTGAGACGACGAAGAGAGGGCCACAGGTTGGCTTCAATCGATTTTCTTGTACAGGATGGTCCATCCTAGCGTAATTATCCCATAGCGGTCTTACCGTTCAAGATAAAGAGAAAGATGTAAGAGAAAAGTTATATGGTTTGATGAGACCTATAACCTAAAATTATTTTCAGCTATACAGGGCGTCCCATTTTGACGGGATTAACGAAACGTCAATTTTTTTAAATAGAACACCCTATATTTTTTTGCATTACAACTTTTTCAACTGTCTTATGCCTGTATTTTTGTTTTTCAATTGTGTGGCAATGCTGCCAACTAAAAATTAAAAACTAAAAAAAATCGCATTTTCAGTTTTCTTAGAAAAATCGTAGCGGCCTAGCTTTTCAAAACTAAGAGATAAAACTTGACATGGTGATAGTCAAGTCAAAGACCAATATCCCAATGTCAAAAAATTGTGATTTCTTGATACAGGGTGTTCACAAAAAAAACATCAAATTTCATAATTTTCAAAGTATCATAACTCATTTTTTTCAAATGGCATGCCCCCACTTTCATAACGTTATCTGATAGCTTTTTTTATCCTCTTTCATTTTTACAAGGGGTACTCTACCCTTAACTTCATTTTTTTCGAGATGATCGGAAATTTTCACAAAATTTGCTATTTTTCTTGTTTTTGGTTCTTTTGTGTGTTTCTTGTTTGTTTTTTTTCAAAAATTGAGTTGGCCGTGATGAATGACAGACAAGCCAAATAGTATGCAGCTGTCAATTAGTCAGTTTGAATACTGTCGAACAAAAAAAATGGCTCCAACGCAAAAAGAAAACAAAGTGGGATCCTGGATATCTGGATTATTACCAGAATATCATATCAATTATTTCCTCTGGCGTAAATTCATTTTTCTCTGTTCGTTAATATTCAGACTGACTAACTGAGAGTTGCGTACTATTTGGCTTGTCTGTCATTCATCACGGACAACTCAATTTAAAAAAAAAACAAGAAAAACATGAAGTTTAAGGGTAGGGTATCCCTGGTGAAAATGAAAGAGGATGAGAAATGATATAAAATAACGTTAAAAATTAGGGGCATGCCATTTGAAAAAAATGAGTTGAAATATTGATACGTTGAAAGTTGAAAATTGAGATACGAATGATACGTTGAAAATTATGAAGTTTGATGGTTTTTTGTGGACGGCTTGTATCAAGAAATCGTGATTTTTTGATATTGGGATATTGATCTTTGACTTGACTATCACCATGTCAAGTTTTATCTCTTAGTTTTGAAAAGCAAGGCCGCTACGATTTTTCTAAGAAAACGTAATTTTGTTTAGTTTTTAATTTTTAGTTGGTAGCAGTGCCACACAATTAGAAAACAAAAGTACAGGCATAAGACAGTTGAAAAAGTTAAACATTGAAGCCACCCGCATTTGGCGGGCCGAAAATAATCCGGAGGAAAATAATTCAAAGCCGTGAAATCGAGGTATGAGAATGTGAATATTCAGAGTCAAGGCATCATTAAAAGATGTCGCTAGCTATTTAACTCATTCGTGTAAATCCCGCAAAGCTCTATAACATAATTTACTGGCCCATCATCGACATTCAACAACAGTTTCTGCACGGCGTCCGATGAAATGGTGAAAGAAGTGCGCATTAAGTAACGCAACCGCGCTCCAACAACCGGCTAGAGTGCGAGCGCACTCCTGCTCCCGCTGCATCAGTCCTGCTCCCGCTGCATCGGAGCCTCGTGGTCCGCGCTCGGTCACCCGCCACCCGCTGGCTAGCCACGTCGCCGACTCGCCGGCACCGTACACCGGTGCGCTCTGTTCTCAAATTACCTATCGGAATTTTTACACCTATACCCCGTTCGCGATCGTTTTGGATGCACTAAAATATTCCGAATTGCTGGGAATGGAGGATATCGCCGGAGATTGACCGTGGTACCTGGACCAATCCTCCTGGGCTGCCGTCCGCTCCCGACTTGTCACGTCCGCTGCCGAGTGCTTCTGCGGGCCTGTTAGCGAAGAGTTTTAGTCCCCTTCGAGGAAGCTGAGTTAGAACCCGTGCATGTTGCGTCGCGACCCTCCTGGAGGCCGAAGCGTCGAAGCCCCAATGATGAGTCCCAGCCCACTTGGAAAATGACGAGTCGATTTCCCCCGGCTGATGTGTCTCAAAGGCCCCCTGGAGAAGCCGAGTTGGAACCCTTCGGAGTCGTGTTTTGGTCCCCTTGGGGGCACGCTGAGTCGAGAACCCTCCAGGTTGAGTTTTGACCCTCCGAGAGACTGATGAGTTGCTTCCCCCGTTGAGTTGCAACCCGTCTCTAGGATGTCGAGTCAGAGCCCTTGGACGTTGAGTCTTGATCCGCCTCCAGGTGTCGAGTCAGAGCCCTCCGACGATGAGTTCCAGCCCTTTTTCCAGGTCGATGTGCCAAGACCCTTCCGGTGTTGAGTTTCGACCCTTCTCCAAGTCGCAGAGTTGGGACCCGTTGACGAAGTGTTTCGAACCCCCTCCAGGATGCTGAGTCGCGTTCCCTCCACGGTGAGTTCTAGCCCACCTCGAGGATGTCGAGTTAAAACCCCTAAAGGATCCAGGCCCGATAGAAATGAGGTCTCTCGTTTCGGTATCTCGTGTGGCGGAGTGATGACCTCGACGAGCGGGAGGTTAGTCTTGGTGAGTTGGGATAGTTGCTTACGGTTAGGCTTTGTCGGAAAAATGTATGATGGGGCTCACGCGTGCTTTCTGAATCTGCCTGCACGTGCTGGTATCTGCGCTACTGTCTGCCGTCAGGTACAGCCACTTTCAAGCCTCGTCCTTTGTTGGATACCTTCATAGAAAGGTATTCGCGCTCTTGGGCCCTCTGGACTGGGCTTTGTGACTGCGGTACTCAGAGCACCGGACCTAGTGGGTTAGATCTGGAAACTCGCGGGTGAGCTTCCTCTGCGTTTCTGAAGTTCCTAGTTATTCGGAAAATGTAAATTTTGAGAACTACGGGAAAAATCAAGTAATTGGAAAAATAGAATCGCGTTTGTATCGGGGTTCGGACCCTGCCGTAGAGTCGCAATTGTTGATCGGATTGATGGACACCCCCCCCCCCCCTCCTTGAAACTAATGATTTTGTTTTAGCGCCACGACAGTTCCTGATATTTCCATGTAGAGTTGTCCCGGGAATGGAAACGTTCTTATACGAAACTGATGAATTCAATCCGGTCCCCAACGACGCCATCGTTTAAATAGGGACTTTGTAAAAATGAACTGTTATTAGGGCTCGGTCAGGAATAGTGTAGACGGCGATTACTTCGTGTTAGGGCAAAGATTATTTCGACGCCTCTCCGCATCGGCTTTTCGACGAACACCCTGTATAGTCTATTCTCTGCGTTTTGTTTTTCCTGGCTGCGGCCTTTTCTCACAAATTGCTAAACAACAACGAACTAGCGCGTATACGGGGCGTGCTCAAAACGTTCTCCACATTAAATTAGTACCTTGACTTGAGTAATTGTTTCGCGTACACCATCGGTTCGAAAGTTTTTGGAAGGGCGAAATTTGGTTCAATATTTCCGGTTATAGGCACTCTCGATCACGGGAATCTTTCTGAGCGTTGGGGGCAATTCACGGCGAAAACAGGTTTAAAGCCTCCACAAAGGCCAGCCATATCCAATCCCTTCCAAACGGGCAAAAGAGAACCATAGCCCAAAAAGAGCGTTAGCCTTTGAAAAGAGGCTCCACAAAAAGGGGGCCACCGCACACACCGGCCCACAAATCTTAGATTGCATTCGTGGTCGAAGTCACTCTTCTCTTTGCAGTGTCTAGAAGCCGGGCCTAACCCTAACATAACCTTTAACACTAACATAAATGTTGGATCTGATTTAACCACGGAAGGAACTTTGAACCGCGAAAGACAGTCAGAATTAAATGTCGGTCAAGGTGTAGAGTCAGGTGTTCGTCGGAGGGTTGGGGTGTTGGGACGTCTGAAATAATTAGGGGAAAGTTACCTCTTCGGTAATAGGTCAGATCTTTTAGATAATTTAGCCTGCGCTGTGATGGTAGGACTAGGTATAGGAGCGAGCCATTATTTAAACATTTTGAACTGTACATAGAAGTCAATAGATCGATGTTACGTTAAAACTTTAACTGTGTCTTATTGCGTTCAAACTCGTAGTCAGACCTGTCTCAACAATCTCGAGAACTCTATAATCGAACAACAAGAAGAGAGGCACAACGGGATGTCGTCCTGATACTAGATGATCATCGGCCAAGCGGTTCCAAAAGCGGGAAAAGTGATTTAATTCAAATAAGTTGAATTAAATGTCAGTATAATGGGTTGCCTACCCATTCAGGGGTCAAGACGATAGCTGGGGTCGTTTCAACATGAAAATGCAAAAAAATATAGGGTGTTCCATTTAAAAAAAATTGACGTTTCGTTAATCTTGTCAAAATGGGGCACCCTGTATAGCTGAAAATAATTTCTAGGTTATAGGTCTCATCAAACCATATAACTTTTCTCTTACATCTTTTCCTCTATCTCGAACGGTTAAGACCGCTATGGGATAATTACGCTAGGATGGACCACCCTGTATGTGATTACTGTTTACTAACCATTGCTCTCTTTTGTATGTATGTATGTATCTGTGGAGTTTATGATGGGTAACTTCTGGGGAATTTCGGTCGAATGCGTTATAGATACTTTTTCCTTCAAATTGTTCACTGAAAGTATGACCAAATCCAACTCCTCTATACTTATTTATCTCTCACCTGTTTCTTGTTTATTCATCTACCTATTTATCTCGCAGTTGTTTTTGTTCATTTACCTACACCGTAATCATTTGTTCCTTGTTGATTTATCCACTTGTTTATTTATCATTTGTGTGTTGTTGATTTATCTACTTGTTTACCGATCGTTTCTTTATTGGTTATTTATCTATCAATTTGACTTCTTTTGTTTGTAAAGTGTAAAATAAATTGCTGAGCCTGAAGTTTGCTCCAAAGCGTGAGTGAGCGAGTTTCCTTTTGTTGTTACGTAAATAACTTGTAAACTAATAGTAGTTTACAATACGAGTTAGCTGTTACATAAGTGGTTTTCAGACACGAAGCCGGAATTTGCAGAACGAGGGCGCAGCCCGAGTTCTGTAAGAGGCTGAGTGTCGGAAAATATCTTGTGTAACAAGCCACGAGTGTTGTACAACATTTTACGTGTTTGTTTCAGTGCAAATTGTGAAAATGTTGTAGTTTTTGAGGTTATTTTGACAAGTGTCAAATTAAGTACATAAACTGTAAAATCCATATACAGCTTATATAAAAGTCTTTATATCTTATGTATCAACACAACAAACACGTAAACAAACTTTCAAAGAGGTTCAAGCACCGATTCACGTTGACTTGATCAATACATTACTGAAGTGACTTCTCTGTCATTTCATCATGACTCATTTACACTTGACTTTTGTTCAGATCATTTGGGAAGGGATTTTTCAGCAATCAACCAGGCTATACGCATGGGTTTCTCTGACGTGTTCTACCCATGTATGCCTGTCAGCGAATACGTCACTTTTTCTTTGCGATTAAATTGACAGTTTGACATGTTTCATGATTTCTTGTTTTGCTTTGTTAATCTGATTTTGTGTTCATTTTATTCTAGTAAATTCCTGCATTGTTTAATGAATTTGTAATGACTTCTCTTGTTTTATTTGTCTGTGTTTTGTTGCTTTTTATTTCTATTGTGTCATTTGATCACTGTCAATTTATTTTTGTGAGGTGTTTTGAGAGAAGAAACAAATTTATTTAAAACTTTGCTTATTGATTTTCAATAAAAAAATTCATTTTGCTTGTGACGAGTTTGAGGACACATTCTCATCTAGAGTAAGAACTCAACACAACGTAGGTAAAAGGTAAACAACGTCAAGAAGGGTAGGGACAACGACGATCACTGCCAAACATCGAAAGGGGGGTTACACTATACCATAGGGTACAGTTTTTGCCACAGCCATACTTTCTGAAATCAGAAGGGCGCTTAGTAAGCCATAATTTGTGAAATCATTTCACATTTATTCTGTATTCCTTCAATTCAGTCAGGTTCTCACCTTATCGGCAGGATTAAAAACTGGCATATTTTCTCCTTCCCGTCTTTGAGTCGCATTTCTTGGCACTTTGAGATACCTCCTGAGATGCTCTTTCCTCCAGAAATCCAGTTTTCCGAAAAAGCCACAGATTTCTTTTTTTTGACGCAAAAGATTTGAGCACTCCACCAAACTTCCTTGTTCATTGAGCTATTTGGGGCAGCACATCTTTAACTATCAGTATTGATCGAAGCGCCAGAGTTCCTTGAACAATTATCACGTACTTGCTTCCTTAGGTATTCAAAATCTCAAAAAAGTACTTTCTCTCGAATCATAACAACACGGGTTGTTCCCGAACACTTTTTGAGCTTATAAATTCAACTAGGCTGGCAACACTGACGAGTTCGTGACGTCATGTGAGAATGCCTAATAGCCGCAAACGAGCTTCAGAATGTTCTTGCACATTCTTCTAGAAAGTTGACAAGAGTTCTTGCCGCGACTACTCCATTCCGGTATGACCCAGTCTTTGCTGCCGTCGAATCGCTAACATGTATTCGCGAATAGGTACGACTCTCTCAAAGCGCATAAAGCTCGAAAGAGAAAAATCGACATGCCCAATCGTTCAACAATAGATCAACGTGGTCCATGTATTGCCTCAATTACAGGGTGTTTCATGACTTATACGACATAGCTCAAGGATAGATCCAGTTTTTTGAGGCGGATCCGGATCTGGCTTCGAAATTTTTCTAAGATCCTGCGTTTCAAAGTTACAGGGTGATTTATGTATTTTGGTTAAAACTTTGATAGGTCATAACTTTGGAGCAAATGAATGGAATCGAATGAAATTTGACAGGAAATGTCTCTTACCACTAACAATCACAATGACCAACAAGGCATGAAAAAATCCAGGGCCGGACTAAAAAAAATGGCCCCCATCAATTCTTGGGGCAAAAACGCCATTTTCGCATCGGATTCCTGAAAAAATGTCATTGTATTTGGAAAGTTGAGAAAAAATGCTACAGAATCAGCTATCCAATACGAACGGCACACTTCAGTACGTTTAGTAAAAAATAAATTTAAAAAAACTGAAAATTTTAACAGCGATATTTCCTGAATGATTTGAGATAATTTTTCGCAATTACTACTTTTCAAACAGGAAACGAGCAACATTTGAAAAAAAAAACAAAACTCCTAACAATAGGTGATAAATACATTACATGTTATTAACAAATGGTTTTCAAAATACCCTCACCCAACTTCGACGCATTTTCCACATCTCGTCACTAAATGTCTAGTGGCTTTTCGAATGGTTGGTGTATTGTTCCGCGTTTCATTAGCAGCTGCAACGATCTTTTCTCTACAATCCTTCCTGGTATTCATTTCCGTCTTGTAGACCTCTAGATCTTTCATGCGGCCCCATACATAGTAATCTAGGACTGTGAGATCAGGAGATCTGGGAGCCAGGAATGAGGACCCCCACGACCAATCCAGCGATGGGGGTATTCTGCATCCAAGTATTCTCTGGCGTTTGATGGAAAATTAAGACAGTGCTCCAATTGCATTCTGATGTAGAATTGTTCTTCTTGCTAATCATAAATCTCCATAATTATGTGCCTGTTGTTTCGGGGCCTGTTCAAATTGCCATATTTTAGGAAGTAGAGCAGCTGCAGACACCGGCACCTCTCTAATTGAAGCTTAGATTTAGGGCTTATTTCCACAAAAAAGAAGAATTGTATTGGTTGAACGGTTTCTGCGAAAATCACGCCGAGATGTTTTAGCTGGGATGCACTGTCTTGGGTATTGAAGTGAAAAATGAAAAAGGACCTACCTTCTGACGTCCAGCGCCGTGAGATGGAGAGAGCGCTCTCTGTGCATGGTCCGCTGATGTCCAGCGCGTCACGGTAGGGTAGGTTGTGGGTTGAAAAATGGAGTGATACACAATAACAATAATGAGAAGTCCGAAATCGCCCTCGCACAACGCGGGTGGCGAAACGGAACCGAGGAGAAACGAAAAAAATGAAGAGAACCTTCAAAACTAAAACTTAAAAATTCCCACTTATGAGCACACGAAAACCTTTATGCCACGGTTTAAAAGAACTCTCAGCGGAGGTTTTCACTGAATTTGTGGTGCGGAGTGGTTGACGACACTTTAATTGGGCTACATTTCTTTGAGGAACGGCTGACGGGGGAAGGCTATCTAAACTTCCTCCAAAATGTTTTGCCTTTTTTCTACAAAATGGGGCACCGCCTCATTTTTCATTAAACGTCAGAGAACACTTGTACGCAGAATACCTCCATGGCTGGATTGGTCGCGGGGGTCCTCATTCCTGGCTTCCAGATCTCCTGATCTCACAGTCCTAGATTACTAAGTACGGGGCCGCATGAAAGATCTAGAGGTCTACAAGACGGAAATTAATACCAGGAAGGATTGTAGAGAAAAGATCAGTGCAGCTGCTAATAAAACGCGGAACAATACACCAACCATTCGAAAAGCCACTAGACATTTAGTGACGAGATGTGGAAAATGCGTCGAAGTTGGGGGAGGGTATTTTGAAAACCATTTGTTAATAACATGTAATGTATTTATCACCTATTGTTAGGAGTTTTGATTTTTTTTTCAAATGTTGCTCGTTTCCTGTTTGAAAAGTAGTAATTGCGATGAATTATCTCAAATCATTCAGGAAATATCGCTATTAAAATTTTCAATTTTTTTTAATTTATTTTTTTACTAAACGTACTGAAGTGTGCCGTTCGTATTGGATAGCTGATTCTGTAGCATTTTTTCTCAACTTTCCAAATACAATGGCAATTTTTTAGGAATCCGATGCGAAAATGGCTTTTTTGCCCCAAGAATTGATGAGGGCCATTTTTTTCAGTCCGGCCCTGGATTTTTTTATGCCTTGTTGGTCATTTTGATTGTTCGTGGTAAGAGACATTTCCTGTCAAATTTCATTCGATTCCATTCATTTGCTCCAAAGTTATGACCTATCAAAGTTTTGACCAAAATACATAAATCATCCTGTAACTTTGAAACGCAGGATCTTAGAAAAATTTCGAAGCCAGACCCGGATCCGCCTCAAAAAACTGGATCTATCCTTAAGCTATGTCGTATAAGTCATGAAACACCCTGTATATGAGTTTGGGGAGCCAAAAGTCAGCGAATGAACTTTGATCACACACATTCCAAAACCAGACATTTATACAGCACTAAAAAGCAATTTCAGTCATAAATCATGGACTCCGGACGTAGGTATATTCCCGACGTATGAGTGTTTATTAAAACTATGTTGCAATTAAATCGCTATAAATAATATAAAGCGCTATTCATCACAATAAACAATTCATCAACTAGTACACGCCCGTTGGGACAGCTTCGTATGCAATACGGGGAGGGTAATAAAACTTTATCTGTGATTTCGTGATTTTCATGGCTGTGTAATAATGTATAGGCTAATATATCAATGTCAGAATAATGTTGAATCGTGGAAAATAAGCTTGTGTTTTCTAACAGTCCTTCATTCTCGCTTTTGCTATGCAAAATGGTTGAAGTTTTATCAATGCTTGGATCCCTCTCTCTTCCTCTTTCTATCGGCCTGATTCGTCGCACTAATCGAGATAATTGAGATATGGCTAGCCACTACTTTTCATTGATCTTCGACTTTACTAGATTTCGTTTTTGTTTCATACAAACTTTTTATAATGTAGCTTCAAGAGCTGTCTTTCTAAACGGATACTAAGACAAAGACAAGCCGCTGTGGGGCACCCCCAGGCAATATCAAAAATGCACTTGAAATACAGCAAAACCGAAAAAGAGCGGTTACCTCGGAATGGTATGGGCTCCAAAATATTTTTGAATTCAAGTTCACAATTTGTACCGATCATCGACTTTTAGTGTGGCCAAAGGATCTTTATGATCAAACTTGAAACTGACCCGTTCACGAACGTTGAATGTTAGCTTCTGCAATCAAATTCTATTTAACTCGTGTGGCGTTTCAATTTAAGTTGTACTGCAGAGACATTTACTTCTCAAAACAGGACGGCGCATTTCTTTGAAATGGAGCACTGGAAAACTACTAAATTCGTTTGCGATATAAACACTGGGAGAAACGCTGAAATTTAAATTAAAACTGGAATTAGCCCGGCGTCTGTTTTAAAAGTCATAGCGCTTTTTTCTTCCGTCTGGTGGAAACCCGAGAGGGAATTTGTACACCGCAGCAGCAGCAGCACCATCAGCCATCAAGAAAAAGTACCAAAGTAAAAATTAATAATGAATCTAAATGGAAATTGCGTGTTACCGCTACAGGCGTACCTATACCTATCCCAGCCGAGTTTCATAACTCATATCGGAACATCTCGAGAAAAAATTGGCGGATAGTACAAAGCAAAGTTTTATTATGATTGAGGGGCATTGAGAACGGGAAACTTTCGGCGGACGTGCACTTCCAGGCATACATCTCTGCCTGCTTAATATTTATAGTGGAAAAGGGCATAAATCATGGAGCAGGTTACAATACCGGGTCTTAGAGGGAAGCTCGGGAGCGCGTGGTGTAGTTTTTCGGGACACTTACTTCCTCTGCGCGAAAAGTGCGCGATCTCAACTCTCATAACGACGCCTTCTCCCTGCCACCCCCGAACTTTCTTCTTCTCTCCGCCAGCAGAGAGCTATTATCTCTATTTTTATGGTCGCGTTCGAGAAATGGCCGCCCATAAAATGAATCGCGTCATGCAGAGAAGAACAAACAACTCTTTAAAAACGATTCCTGGTGCGGTCATCAGATTGTGCGTGTGCGGGGGATGTTCCAGCCGCTCGCGTCGTCCTTGCCTTCTCCTTCGGGAGATAAATTTAATTTCTCGCTGCTTCGCACGGGTATAGCGAGAACGGGCGCCCGAAATTTGCTTATGAAACGGAACGTGCGAAGCACTGAAATAAATATCGCCCTTGGATTTTTCATCCCAGCGTTTCTCGCCCGCGGGCCTATTGTTGAACTAGAATACATAAATTTTTGTTTTCTATATGTGGGAGGCAATAAAACCGGATTGGATTACCATAAGTGGAAATGGGGCAATTTGTGCGTGGTATGGAAAAGCCACGCTTTCCGGGAATTGAGGGTAAGATTAACGTGGGTGCACTTCAGCGGATTTAACTCATTCTATTTGACATGCTCGGACTCATTCTTGGTTAGGTATACGAGCACCTATATTCAAGATTTTTCATAAATACCCACCCATCTTATTTATTACCTACCTTATTCCTAATAATAATGGAGGAATGGGATAAAAATTCTACTAATTTTTGTGAGGTAGTTCTTTGCAAACCTTCACATAAATCACATACCTAGCTTAGATTTAGGTGAAATATTGCCGTATGTAGAGGCAAGCTTCCAACAAACGGACGAAAACATTACCAAAACAGAGACCGGACGAACAATTATTTTACCTCCATATTGTCGAGAACGGAATAACGTTACACCCGGCATAGCTAGATGTAAAACTTCCTTGAGGTACATTTTCAGTCGGCGGAGCGTGCTTCGAATAGCGAACGCAGCATCAGCTGACCTTCTGGTGCAATTAGACAGCTAAACAACGGGAAGTTTCAGGAGAAATTCGAGATTGCAAAAACTCTCCTGCACATGGAAGTGCACGAGGTCGATGTGCTTGAATACATGGAACAAGCCTGGTACATTCTTGTACAATCCAGAAGATTTTCAAGAAAGAATAAACTATAGGTTATGCTAATCTGTGGAAACCAGAAGATGTAAAGTATAAACAGGAACGGTAATTAATTGACTTACGAGAATCGGAACAGAACTGAGCTAAGCCTGTTACTACACATCGGATCAAAGCAAGGGAAACGCCTCTGTAGAAGTTATAGTGAATCGGAGCCTAAACCAGAAAGTCAAGGAAGGAAAAAGCAACATTTTTTAACCATCACCATCATCATGGTCTTCACCAATAGTCCTGGTGAGGCAAAAGAACGGTCAGAGATGATTTTGCATACATTTTCAACGAAGTCACCCAGGAATCAGTCTATCCAATTCCCACCATCGATGACATTCTGACTCATATGTACTAGAAACGCGAAATATTTCAGCACAGTGACTATGTAGGTAGGTACTCCGGATATTGGCGGGTGACCATCGACGAATCATCTAGGCGGCACACAGCTCTCCTGGCACAGGGTCATGGCCTGTATTAATTCAACAAACTGACTAGAAGCTTATGCAAACCCTCAGATACGTTTCAATAACTGATATGACGTGTATTTGGGCGACATAATCTTTTTTTTGGAAACTTTGGAAAAGCATTTGGAAATATTTTAGAAATTGAGGCGGGACCAGCCTTCAAGCCGACCAAGGGCACTTTTGCTCAAGAAAGTGTCATTTTTTTTATTATGTGGTTAGCGCAGAGAGCATCGAGACCGACGAGGAAAAGTCGGATGGATATCAGCACTTTCTATTCGACAACAATCAAAAATATATGCCGATCAGCTTTTAAATTCAGCACTAGAACGGTAATTTTTGCACGCCAAGTTGGCAATTCTGCGATATTTGGGGATGCTCAAATTTGTAATGTTGGATCAATATTTTCCCAGATGACCTTGAATTCGTATTGTCAATCGAGTACACCGCTGTTGCAAGATTGTATATGAACGCTCAAGACGTCTTGATTTTGATAGACTTTCTCCAGTTTAAATGGGCGACTGGTGAACAGTTTTTTTTGAATAAAATAGTGAATCATAATATACCATCATATCATTATACTAGGTTGAGAAAACTGTTCTAATGTATGATCAGAAATGAAGGCCTAGTGTCTAAAAACCTAGAACGGCTCGGCACTCTGTCACTCACCTGCCATTCTGACAAGATAACAGTCATAACAGCCAAGGCAACACTGTAGCGGAATATGATGCAAGGAGACGCCCGAACTGGCATTTCATGTCAAAATTTTCTAACCTCATTGGACTTTGCCACAAAAAGCCCGTTTTCACGTGGCTTGGTCTGTCAGCGTCCGTTACACCCTAGGGAACATGGCCAACCGTGTTTTAATTTCTACTGAATTTAAAACGTGATCGGCATATATATATATATATATATATATATATATATATATCTTTTCAATTTCTAGGGATGTGCAACTACTATAGGAAATTCATAAAGGACTACTTATCGCCGTAAGCCGTGTACGGGCCCACACTCCCTGGCTGCTCAGGAATTGTTCAAATGTTAGTGACTCTTGTGTGTTTCATGTTTTGGGGTTTTTGTTTGATTCCTGTTTTCGACGAATTCAGGAGGGTCGAGAATTGGGGGAGCAGTTTCAGGTTAGTAATCGGTCTCAACTTTAGGCGGACCACCAAGCTATTGGGTTTAGGTCTTTTCAGCGGTTCCTTGAGCCTTCACATGCAAAATCTTCTCTGTGGAAACCCACAGCCTCCATTTATTTATTTAAACTGCGCAACAAATATGTTGTCGCAAGGGAAAAATTGATCCGACTTTGAACCACAATAACTTTTGAATGACACAAATCATTTTAATTTTGTTTTCACGGTTAGTGAGATCAGTCTTTCCGTTATTCACCTTCAGGAGGTGGAAATCAGGAAGCTTGATGTAAAATATTTACAGGGTGAAATGTAAAACAGTGCAAAATTTTAGCAAATTAAACGGACTCCCATTTTCAGAAAAAAATTTTTTCACAAATGCAAATGAAAGGATCATAAAGCGTGATGTTTTGGCTTGCGCCCAGTTTTGGAATTTTTGGAATCGGAACTCTGGTTCTGACTTTATGATTTTTTTTCTCTTGGAGGATGCTGATTTATCCTATCGCTACAAGAAAGACTATGTTAGCCTAGGGAGCCTGTCATCATCAAAAACTGAAATTGACCATAGGCATCAAGTTCAGGAGGTCAAAATCACAAAGAAAGCTTGTTTCAGTTGTGAAAATCTGATCCAATTCAATTTTTAAGAAAAACACCTGTGTCACCCATTTTGAATGAGCCCCTTTTTTGAAGCCTTGATCAAGGTTTTTCAGATGGTCTGCGAGTTAAGTTGCTGAGAACCGTTCAAGAAACAATATTCGTGAATTGCAACCTCCCATCATCAGAGTAACATAGTCTTCTTTGTACCGATAGGATAAATCAGCATCTTCCAAGAGAAAAAATCATGAAGTCAGAGGCAGACTTCCGATTTCAAAAATTTCAAAATTGGGCGCAAGCTAAAACATAACGCTTTATAACCCTTTCATTTGCATTCGAGAAAGGAAATTATTCTAGAAATGGGGGTCCGTTTAATTTGCTGAAATTTTGTACTGTTTTACATTTCACCCTGTAGATATTTTACATGGAGCTTCCAGATCTTCACCTCCTGAAGGTGAATAACGGAAAGACTGATCTCACTAACCGTCAAAACAGAATCAAAATGGTTTGTGTCATTCAAAAGTTATTGGGGTCCAAACTCGGACCAATTTTTCCCTCGCGACAACATATTTGTTGCGCAGTTTAGTTAAGTCGCATATGTGTCGACTAATTTGCTTTCTGCTCTGAGAGAGATGCGGAGTGGCGAAAGAGTGTGCTTTTGTTTGTTAAGCGTAAAATTGAATCATGAGCGTGAAGTTCCCACCAAAGCATAAGCGAGCCAGTTTCCTTTTGCTGTTATGGAAATAATTGGCAAACTAAGCGAACATTCGAAGACATTTGAGTACCAGTTTACACTGGCTTGATGAATGCATTACTAGAGTAACTTCTCTGTCATTTCACAATGACTCATTCACACTCAAATTTCCGTTAGATCATTTGGGAAGGGATTTTTCAGCACTCAACCATCAGGCAATACGCAGGAGTTTCTTTGACGTGTTCTTCCCATGTGTGTCTGTTAGCGAATACGTCACTATTGTTTTGCGTTTACTGACAGTTTGACGCGTTTCATGATTTATTGTTGTATGTTGTTAATCTAATTATGTGTTTATTCTGTTGTTGTAAGTTCTTACATTGTCAAATGATTTGTGATGATTTTATTGTTTCATTTGTGTTTGTATTTTGATGTTTGGATCCATGTTTTGTCATTTTGTCACTGGCAGTTCATTGTTGTGAGGTGTTTTAAAAGAAAAAAACACAGATTCATCAAAAACTTTGCTAACGATTGAAATAAAAAGATCATTTTGCTTGTCTTCGTTTGCGTTTCATTGAGAAATTTCAGCATCATTCCCAAATCCACGTTCTCATCTAGAGTAAGAACTACACAACGTAAGAAAACTGTAGACAACATAGGAAGGGGGAGAGGGTAATGACGATCACAGCCAAACGTCGAAAAATGGGTTACATTACAGAGTGGTGCCGTGACCAGGATACTCAAAGAAGAGAATGTTGTGGGATGATGTTGAGCTGATGTTTGTTGTCACACTCTACTCCTGATGAATGTTTTGCTTTCATGAGCGACAACTCAAGTTGGGGAAAATGGCGGGCTGACAACCCAAGCGAGTCTGTGTCATTCTCAAGACACGAAAGCTACCACGTTCAACAGGCCGATTCAACAACATCGCTGAACCAGCAGTCTGCTCTCTGCTTTCCCGCACTCAACGTCGTTGATCAAAAAAAAACATTCGGAACATCGTCTACTCGACACTGATAGACCGCCGATTACTCAAAAAAAAATCGACAACTGACCCACCAATGAACCAACACAGTAGTACAGAAGTACCTACTAATCGAGATGCTCTACCTGACATCATTGGACCCCAACTTGTCATTTACCCTCGAAACATTGTCACCGAAGAACAGAACAAAACAAGAGAAACAAAAAAACAAGTTACCATTGCCACCAACGTCCTCCACTTCATCACCGTCTGGTCCAAACAAGAGGCCCACCGAAAGCAGTTATCCGTTGCTGCCACTACGAGCTCCAATTACCAACATAACGTTCGGACCCTTGCCCTTGGCCACATCTTGTCGCTTAGAGGTGTATGCCTACTGCCTGTTTCAAAATGAAGCAGCTTGACCAGAGCTTTGTCCACTTCTGCCAATGAGTCAACCAGATCAACACGAATCCGAATACCGAACCCTTGCTCAAGTTTGCTAACTAGGGGGGTTGATTTTGTTCCTGAAATATGTCTCGAAGACTGAAGACTGGCTTCGACTTCGACAGTGTTTTGTTTCTGCTTCTAAGGTCGCTACAAAACAACTAGCCAACTTACGTCTTCAGCTGGAACCCAGCTTCATTGTCACATGATGCTACTTGAAGCCTTATTAAAAGGGTTGGGTTTGATAGAGAACCTCCCTCATCGTCTTCATCTCATCCCTCGGTGACTAGTTTTAAATGATCCACTTTCAATTTGCGCGAAAAAAAATTTGTTGGTTGCCTAGGTGGACGGCCATAAATCAAAAAAAAAAGAAACGTCAACATGGAAATATTAAGGGGAGACGGTCGGGGGTCAGGTAGAGAAAGCAAACTGGGTAATTTGACAGCACGTAGCGGTGTTCCAAGATCTAGGCCGTCCCGAAGCAATGCTCGCGTGGTCCCGGGGGCGGATAACCACTAGGTCAGAGGAGGGGGTTTAGTGGGTAGAGTTCAGCGAAAGACGGGGCGAGTCCCACACCGCCTCAGTGCCATCTAGCCGGGGCGTGCGTAAAAACATCACCCTCCTCTCTCTTAATAAAAAAAGTTCTAGGCCGGGAATTTGTGATTACAGGTGGGGTTCATTTTGATTTCTTAGCTGCTGTTGTTCCTCAAGATGCTGCCTACCTTGGCACGTAAATTTGTGGCTCGGTCAATGTTGCATGTCCCATTTTTGCGAATTTCAAGTAGGTTTTCTGGTCGCGAGCCGGACGCCATTGTGAATTGCGACCTAAACAAGGAAAATATAGGATTTGGGATTCTCGCCGTAGCTTAACGATTTGTTTAATTTATTTCTGGGAGAAACACCTTACCTATCGGGTAGGTAGCTTTAACGTAGGTATAGCGCCGCGCTTCCCGTCTGACGCCTGAAATTCTCGCCAGGCCCGGATTTAGAAATTTTACATTCAATTCCTTTATCAGTCAAGTATTATCCGTTTCACCCTTATTTGCCGCACAGCAAGCTATGAAAAATTTTGGTAACCTCAGCTCATCACTGAGGATGCTCGGGTTTATCTTCCGCAACGGCAAACATATTACGAACATCGCTAGTCTCAAACAATTATATTTTGCTTACATTCGTGCAAGACTTGAGTACGCTGGACTGGTATGGTGGCCCATATACCAGAGACATGTCAATCTGTTGTTGCGAGTTGAGAGAAAGTTTTTGAGGTACCTTCATTTCAGAGTGCATGGCATGTTCCCTGAGAGGGGCTATGATGGGTGTCTCCTTAGAGAGGAGTTTGGGATTGACTCCCTGGAGTCTCGGAGGCGTCGTGCATCTCTCATCTTCCTATTCAAGCTTTTTCACGGTGCCGTTGACTGTGCTGAACTGCTTTCTCAGTTCTCTATACAGGTACCACGGCTGAATTCTAGAGGCTGCAGATTTTTCCGACTGCCTGCTGCCACTTCGAACGCGATCGTCAGATCACCTGTATACGTGATGTCCAGGTACTTCAATGAGATCTGCCACACAACAGACCTGAGCTCTCCTTCGTTAAATGGGTTCATGGGGGCTATCCAGGAAACACAGACCTTTGTCTTGTAATTGTAATTCATAATTGTTATGTTTTGTCTTTCTTCATTGACTTGAAATCTGTTCAATATTTTATAGGTGTGTGTATATTTTGTGCTTGTCACCGTTGTCCTTTGTATGACTTGTGTTGTTGGACAATAAAGCTTCTTATCTTATCTTAACATTGGTATGTCTGAGACACACAGGTGGTTTCACGCAGTGGAGGTTATGTAGCTCTGACAGTCTGACACGTGGATGACGCCGCACCGTGGAAGAAAATCCGGACCGGGAGCCTAGCCCGGAAAAGCGACGAAAAAATGGCGCGGCAGGTACAGGTGAATGATTTTCCAAGATTCGGGGGCGAAATTTTGACTCCCTAAACATCCGAACCTGGAGGGGAGAGGAAACACCTTGCATCTACTGCAAATATCACTGTAATTATTCGCAGTACCACCAGGTGTTGGATGTATAATTGGGAACCAAACACTATGAACTTTCATAGAGGTGATGGACAGGAAGCAAGTATGGACTGAGTTTTTAGGCATCAGCTCCCTGTTCATGAACTGAAACGTGAACTGCTTGGCTCATCCAAGTCAAGCTTGAGCTGAGGATAATGAACCGTAGGTTTCTAATCACCCCAATAAAAACTAACGCGGTCCCACCCACTGCCATGTTTTGGCCCATGTCTGGTTGCAGGCGTTCAATATACTGGATATGCCGCAGAACTTGCGTTTTTGTCTTATGCGGTATAATTTTTGGCAACTTGTGATTTGACGTTGTCAAAATTTGTCAATCATGAGCTGTCGTCGGTAGGTATGCCAAACCTAACAAAACAATATCATGGCTTGCTGTGTGGCAAATAAGGGTGAAACCTTGGGTGAAACGGATAATATGTTTTTTCGTTGGGTTGCAAAATACCTCATGCATTCATTCATTTACCCACTCAGGAGTGTACGTTGTCATGACTGTGTTTGTTGGTACTACAAACCCTGCAAGCGGCAAAGCAAAATCTGAAAGAGCCTTGTTGAACCTGAATACGTGTGTGAGCTAACTTTTAACATTTTATCATGTTCGATTTGTCCTTGAAAGCCGTGTCCGGGCCGCATATTCATAAACAGCAGACGGATTAGCCGTTCGGCCCATTTCGTGCTGGAAAGCTCGTATTTTGCCATGGTTACGACCATGGAGGTTACTTCTAACCTCCATGGATACAACAACGACTAGGTAACCAACAAACGTCAGGAAAAATAATGATTTTGACATGATTTTGACATAGGGTTAGGGCCGTTCCAAAATTCTCCGATAGAATCCCTTCTATCGTTATTCGTGTGAATTTTCTACCCCCATTTTGTATTTCTAAGTAGGTATCTATTGCAATAATAGAAAGTGGGTAGTGTGAGAACTCTCGATCCATTTGGAGCTCCCAATGATGATTTTTTGTAATAAAACAAAGAATGATTGGACTATTATGTTTATTGTAAAATACAGGAAAATGCTGGTGAGGTGAGAGAATGTGAGTGCTCTTAATATTGGTGATAGGAAAACACAGGAGGCGAGGCTCTAAGATATGGGAGCTGTTTGAGTCAAGCAAAATGGGATCTGGGATAAGAAGGCAACAAGCGAGATCCCCAGAGTGGGATCTGGGATAAGATGGCAACAAGCGGGATCCCCAGTATGTGAAGGTTGCCTAAGGCGAACAAAACTGGGACCTAAGCTATGGGGTAAAACCAGGGAGCGAAATGTACAGAGCGAATAGTGAAACATGGCAAGACTTCTAACAACGGGCGAAAGAGCTCTAGATAAGACAAGAAGGCAAAATGAGGCCTACTAAAGCACTAAAAATAATGAAAAAGCATAGGGAAGCTTATCAGAGCTCCAAACGACAGATTAGGACACGAAGGGGTCCGATGGGGTTCCAGATATCACACGAAGTCACAAGGTTGCTCATTAAATGGCCCACCGCGGTTGTTTGCTAGAGATTTGGAAGCGTCAAAAAATGCAAGGGGGTTCAACCGGACTTCAAAAGACATTTGCGAGACAATGAGGCTCAGCAATTCAGCAGAGCTTGTATAACTAACAACGGAATCAGGCATGGGGGCCAATGGGGTTTTAGATAACAGAAGAAGGCAAAATAGTGCCTACTGTAAATCTACAAGCCATTAGAAAGCATAGAAGAGCTTATCAGAGTTCCAAACGCCAGGGGAGGAAACAAGGGTCCCAATAGTGCTCCGAATGAATAAGGCACAAGGTTAAGGTTGCTTATCAAATCGCCCAACGCGGTTGGTTACAAGAGATTTGGAAGCTCCAGGAAAAATGCAAGGGGGCTCAACAGAGCTTCAATAGACATTTACAAGATAAAAGAGCTCAGGAGGGCTTCTAACAACCGAATAAGGCACAAGGAGGCCAATGAGGCTAAAAATTACACAAAAAGGCGAAATGGGGCCTACTGGAATTCTGAAAGCCACAACAGAGCATGGGAGCTCATCAGAGCTCTAACAATGAACGACAGATGAGGACACAAGGAAGCCCAAAAGAGCTCGAAATACTACATAAAGGCACAAGGATGCTCAATAAATTACCCACAGGGTTGCTTACTAAACCTCTGGAAGCCACAAAAAAATTAATAAAGCTCAGTATGGCTTCAAAAAACATTTACGAAACAAGGGGGCCCAGCAAGGCTTTGACAATGCAGTAAGACACAAGGGAGCATAGTGGGGCTCTGGATAACACAAAAAGGTGAAATGGGGCCTATTGAAATTCTGCAAGTGTTGAAAACCATGAGGGATTTCATCAGAGCTCCAATCGAAAGATGAAGACAGAAAGAGGGCCCTATGGGGCTCGGACTAAGACGTGAAGGCAAATGACTGCTTACTTAAGCTTTGAAAGTTCCGGAAACAATAAAAAGGAGTTCAGCAGGGCTCCAAAAGACTTTTACGAAGCAAGGGGGCCATTAGGGCTTCCTTTTTACAACGCAATAAGGCACAAGGAGGGCACTGGAGCTCTGGATAACACAAGGTACGGCAAAATAAGGCCTACTTAAATCCTAAAAGCCATAAAAAACACAAGGGAGCTTATCAGAGTTCCAAACAACAGATGAGAACATGAGGGAGCCTGCTAATGCTCCGAATAACAGATGAAGGCACTACAAGGTTGCTACTACAGTTCTCGAAGCCACGAAAAAATGAAAGGGGGCTTTGAAGGGCTTTGAAAAACGATAACAAAACAAAAAAGTGCAGTATGGCTTCTAACAACGCAATAGGGCGCCAATGAGAAGAGGGCCAATGGGACTTCTGATAGCATAAGAGAGCAAAATGGAAGCTAGTGAAAGTCTGAAAGCCATTGAATATAAGGGAGCTTAATGGATCTCCAAACAACGAATTAAGTCACAAGGGGGCCGACAGGGCTTCGAATCGCCGAAAACCATATAAAAATGCAAGGGGACTCAATAGAGCTCTTGACAACATTGGAGGAGTAAGGGAATTCAATAGGGCTACTAGTAACCCAATAAGGTACAAGGGTGTTCAATGGGCTCTGAATCCCATAAGAAGGCTAGAGGGGGCTTACTGAATTCTGAAAGCCTCAAAACAGTCTTTTCAATGCTCCAAACGACAAATTTAGACAGAAAAGGACCGGGGGCTTTGGCAGGGCTACAGATGACAGTGAAGAAAGAAAAGGATCCAATAGGGCTTCGAACGCCACAAAAACGCAAAATGGGAATCACTGAGATTCGGCAAAGGGGGTCAGCAGGGTTTCAAACGACATTTGCTAAACAAAAGGGCCTAGTAGAGCTCCCAACAGCACGGAAAAAGTCAAATGAGGCTTACTAAAGTTCTGAAAGCGAGGAAAAATGTAAACGTCAAAATTTTTTTGTTGACTTTTGTTTTCCTGACGTTTCTAACTTACCTGGTACAGTTATTTGCACACCGCGATAATCAGTATGATCGGTCCTTTTGCGAACGCACGAAGCGTGCCGAACGGCTAACCCGTCTGCTATATAAAAATATGCGCCCGGGCCAACACTCCCTGGCTGCTCAGGAATCGTTCAACGTAGGAAGGGGGAGGGGGTAATGACGATCACAGCCAAACGTCAAAAAGTGGGTTACATAACAACTTTTTTTTTGCGAAAGAAAATAAGGGTGGTGACTGATCATCACGCCTTGTGCTGGTTGAGAACATTGAAAAATGGACATTTTCTGTTTGCAGTAGAGTAACTTTAATTTCATCTTTAAGAAAGTAGCATTTGTACAATAGGGAAAAGTTGCCTAAACGATGACGCCCGCCAGCTGCGGACAGCTGCCGTGTTTTAGTCAGGACGAAGGGAAATATCAGGTCAACTGAACTGCAAAAGAACTCTCGGATATTTTCCAATAGTCCAGGGGAATCAGAAAACTATCATCTCGATGCGATTTCCTCAAATTACGCCTATCTCCTTTATTTACAGGGCGATCTAAAGAAATAACTTTTTGGTTTTGCAGTGATAACTTTTCCTTTCTTTACCGACTTTGGAAACTGAAAGAAAACTGAAAGTGTGTTGAAGTTTAATGTTCAAGTGAAAAAACCCAAAGGTCAAGGCTAAAGGGAACGATAAAATAATGTGTTTCTGAGACGCGAGATGGCGCGGAAACTATTAACATTCTCAAAATTCACTCAATGGACCGATTTTGAAAATTCAAACGTTATTATTTCAAGAATATATAACTATTTGATGCTGTAGTCAAAAATTTCAATTTTTGAATTTTTCGGAATTTTTTTTTCGATTTTCTTAAATTTTCGAAAAATTTTTAGAAAATCTAAGGTAATCATTTTATTCTCTGGTGAATATTGTATATTGACCTTTTTTCAAAATTTAAATATCATGAATAGTATTGACCGAAATCAATGTTGAATATTTCCCTTTGAAGTTCGCCGCGTGCCGCCGCCTGCAAGCCCGAGCGGTTCCCGTCCGGTATCATCATACAATATTTATAGTCCGCAAAAAATAAGACCTCTGTCGTAATTGCAGAAATAATGCCTGGACTGTATCTCCAGTCCCGTAGAAAATCCCAACAGTGTAACAAGCAACTGGGCAATACCTAATCGGTTACTATTCTAATTTCAATTATTAATGGCTCCGTCACTCGATATCAATGGAATATACTCCAGAAATAAATAAATGAGATAAGTGAAAAATTACTATGGGAAAAAAAAGTGCAGTAGGAGGCTTTATTTTGTTTTATGCTCAAAATGTAAACAGGGTGTCCCAGAAGAAGTGTTACGAAACTCACAGGGAGATAGAAAATTGAAAAATAAGGGGACTTTCCTTGATTAACATACCCCCGCAAACGCATAATAACGGAGACACAGGCCTTCAGAATTGTTTTTGAAAAACAGTTTTTTTTGCATAACTTTTGAATCGTTCAACCGGTTTTACTTAACTTTGAACGGAAGTTCGCCAAAACAGGTCTCTATTGAACTATAGTAACGCATTTCATAAAACATTTTTAGGGGCGAAGATAATAGCCCCTATTCCCCCTATAATAGCGCTCCCCCTTTTCCCTCTATTTTTGACTTCTCCAAATATTTTTGGGAATTGTTTCAATTTTTGAATTCTACGTTCAATTCAAACAAAAAAGTTACTCCTGCAAAATTTTTGATTAGAGACTTCGTTTTCGAGATATCTGGGATTGAAACATTGGAAAACATCTCGAAATCGCAACTTTCCTGGGCCTAAAAAATAAAATCCAAAAAAACTCATGATTCGTTAGCTGGAATAAGTTTTCTGGGTGATTTAAGTTTATAAACCACCATTTTCGCTGAGAAACATGGAATTCTTCAGAAAAAAAAAACAATTTGGGCCCTAGAAAGTGGCAATTTCGAGATGTTTTCCAATGTTTCAAACCCAAATATCTTGAAAATGAAGCATCAAATCAAAATTTTGCATAAGTAACTTTTTTCGTAAAATGAACGCAGAATTCGAAAATTTGAACCGTTGTCAAAAAGATTCAGCGGGGGTTGAAAATAGGGAGGAAAGGGGGCCGATGCCCCCTATTATCTTCGCCCCTGAAAATGTCTGATGAAATTTGTTATCATTGTTCAATAAACACTTGTCTTAATAAACCTTGGTTTGAATTTGAATAAGATCGAATGAACGGTTCAAAAGTTATGCAAAAAAAAACTGTTTTTAAAAAACAACTTTGAAGGCCTGTATCTCCGTTAATATGCGTTTGCAAGAGTATGTTTATTGACAAAAGTCCCCTTATTTTTCAATTTTCCATCTCCCTGTGAGTTTTATAACACTAATTCCGGGACACCGTGTATAACGGAGATGGAAAACTCTATCCGTCAAGTTGGCCTGTGAATCAAAAAGTAACAGTTACAGAGATGTATACTTTTCAAATGTTGTAAAAAACTGCAGCCCACATAATGACAAAAACTATTTTTTGTTGAAATCAAATTCTTGAAACATTCGAAAATTTAAAAAAAAAATCACCCATACACCAACGGTGCACCCTGGTGCAAGTACAAGCAGCTTATCTCAGCAGTCTGTCGCCCATTGGGAGCAGCCAATTTCAATCTTTGATTCTATACAAAGTGGTCGATCCTAGCGTAATTATCCCATAGCGGCCTTACCGTTCAAGATAGAAAAAAAGATGAAATAGTGCTATTCTGTGAAAAATAACATTCCATAAACGCTATGTTATGTAAAAATTCGTGTCGGCAATGGGGTACTTATACAACTTTTTTCATTGGCTCCATGGATAGTATGGTAAAAAATAATGTATTTGTATTTTTTCTTTTTCCTAAATTCCCAAAACTGTGGCCGTGATGCGTGTTTTGAAAATATATTTGTGACGTCACAAATATACAAAAAACTAAACAAACAGCATTGTTGGATTGAAAACTCAAAAAAATGTTACAGTGGCATAACCATATTTGAACAAGCGAATATGCCTCATGGGCATGAGGCTCAGTAGCGCACTTCCTTTTTGGAGGATTAGTGAACGCAAGATGTTAAGTGATTAGGGTTCTACCGTCTTGGGCAAAAAATTGCAATATGGCGGCCAAAATATCGACAGAATCATGAAATTCGGCTTGAAAATCAAAATGATCGTACTAGACAAGGGTAAGTTCCAAGTTTCATGAAAATCGTTCCACTAACAAGAGATTTCAATATGGCAGCCAAGATGGCGGCAGAATTATAAAACTCAGCTTGAAAATAGGAATGATCGTACGAGACAAGCGTAACTCTCAAGTTTCATGAAAATCCTTCCACTTATAAGAGATTTCAATATGGCGGCCAAGATGGTGGGGCAATCATGAAATTTGGCTTGAAAATAAGAATGATCGTACTAGACAAGGGTAAGTTTCAAGTTTCATGACAATCGTTCCACTAATAAGAAATTTCAATATGGCAGCCAAGATGGCGGCCGAATTATGAAAGCCAACCTGCCTATTTGGTCCTTGAGGACCTAAGCTATCCACCGGATAAAGTTCAATCTTCAAGGGCTGTAGCTTTATTTCCCGAGGAGAAGTTCAACTTCATCGAAGTGCACAGGAGATCTCTGTTTTTTGAGAATAATGATAACGATGTATGGATAACAAAAATAGTGCCCATTGGCCACCCTTGGGGACATCAGCTATTAATCGGAAAAAAGTTCCAAGACTCTTGTTTCAATTCTCGAGAAGGAGTACAGCGTCTTAATTTCTGCACGGACTCGGACAGACAGACAGACAGACAGACAGACAGACAGACAAACCGGCCACATAAGCGTCATTCTGTTACTTATATAAAAAAAATGTTCTCCAACTGATTTCGACCTCCTGAACACTAATATCGGGTTCACTTTTGAATTGGAACATTTCTTTTTTATCGAAAAACCGACAAAATGGTAGCCTTGTCACATGATTTTTAGTGATACCTACCTACTTTTTTTTTGTTATTGAGCGAACATCTTCCGTAATTTGAGTGCCATAATCCTTCAGGTACCTAGTATTGACTATTTCAAAATGTTCAATTACTATTTCGGCACGTCTGATTTTAAATTTGTAGGGTCGTGTAATATGCGCCGAGCCTTGGCTTTGCGGTCGTTTTCAAAAATTGATAACAATTGACCCAACGGTCGGATCGAAGTGGGGTTTTTGTCAAAAGAAAGTTCAAATTGTTCTCTAAATATAATGCCGTACATGCAGTGATGTATTTCATTAAGAAATTGTAGTTGCCTGCATATCGCAACTTTCTACATCTTACCGCGAATGCCAGCACTTGATCGGCGAAGCCGCCCTACACCAAAATGTTATTTTTGTAATTGTTCATGATTATTTCGGCAAAATTTTTCTTGATTCGCGCACCAAGGCCATGAGCTACCCATTCGAGTTGAAATATTTTCTGTATTGAATTTCGTTTTGTTCGGAAGAAAGGATATCAAGCACCAGCAAGCAACGAATAAATCATTTGCGGCCGAGCCGTAGTTTCGGAGTCATTTTCAAAAATTAATAACTACTAATCGGCACCTCGCACCGATGTGAAATTTTCATTAAAATAAAGTTCAAATCATTCTCTAAATATAACTCCGCATATGTATTATGGTAAAATGATAAGATCGGGTACTTCCTCGCATGTGATAACTTTCGAGATCAGGCCGGCTTCTGAAATGCAGCATTCAACGGCGATGCCGCGTCACACTAAATTGTTATTATTGTCATTGTTTATTATTATTTCGTCAAGATTTTTCTTGGTTCGGGATACAAGGTCATGAGCTACCCAATGGAGTAAAAAATTTTCGCAAAAACCTTTTCGTCTAGGACTAGATGCGGGGACGGACGGACGGACGGACGGACGGACAAAGCGAGGACAAAAGCGCCTTCCCGTTTGGAGAAGTGCGCTAAAAATACAAACATGAAAATCCCACTGAAGTTTCTCAACTGTTACCAACCATTTAAAAAAAAATCAAAAACTTTTTTTTGCTAACCATAATGGATATTTTTTCCGGAAATTTTAAGGAATTACTCCTTATCACTTTCATTGGCAAGTACCCCATTGGCTGTTGCCTGGGTAATAACAACCTAACAGAGCCTTTATGGAACGTAAAACGGACACACAATCACTATTTTCAAGTACAAGGACATCATTATTATTGGACTGACAAAATAAAAACAAAACTGACTGACTTCTATATCAAAATTTTACTGCCTGAGATCATCGATCTGCGAGCTTGTAGGAGCATGCCCATTTGGGAAACTTGAAATGCCATGGCTATTTTCCCATCAACGGTTCTTACTGGCCACTTTTCGACACTCAAACGCGTATCGTACTACGATACGTAATACGAATTTTATACGGAACGAGTGCATTCTAATGGAACGATTTCAACAAAAATCAAATAAGCTGAGGTCATTCACGAAGATAACCACACAGACAGCCAGGCACACAATAAAACAGACAGATATTCACACAGGAGTCAAACGGACGGACAGACAGACAGACATACTTCAGACGGAGTAGGAGTAGTAGGAGTAGTAGTTGTAGTAGTAGTAGTAATAGTAGTAGTTCTTCGCAGTTTTGTTATTCACTTCCAGTGTATACATATAGTTTTAAATACATTTGTGCAGCCTCTTGTTTTGAAATTGCGAAATGATTTTACAATGTTTGTCCCTTTGTAATTGGATGTAAATATCGAGTATCAGTAGGTTGGAAATCTAGATAGTGTGATTACGTGAGATAAATAATCAGCTTGAAAAAAAATTACAATTTCAAAAATCGAAGCAACGAAATAAATCGGCGTAGAACCACGATGTCACAAATCTTTACTACTGCTATTTACATCGCCTATTTCTCAGAAAACATCATAACATCATGTGTGCAGAAAGTTATCACTACCTATATCGTAAATGACTCATCGCGGAGAACAGCTGCAGCGAGCGGCAAATAACAAAGAGAGATTTTCAAAATGTGTTTCGGAGGACACCATTTGTGGTGGAGAAATTCTAAAAACGGATTAATGTTTGATATTTTTAGTACTTCAAAACGACTACCTGCGATTTTCAAAAAAATCAAAATTAATTTAAGGAATTGAAAAAAAAATTGAAAAAAATTTTTGAAATTTTTTTTTTGACTAGTGCATCAAATAAATTTAAAATCTGAGTATAACCCTTTTTTCAGATCTGAAATCGGATTGATAGCTCTCCCAAAAACATTTTATTACTTTTGATGTATTTTCTCTCTGTCGCACACTTGGTACTCAATTTCAGTCCCCTTTAGCCTTAAAACAAACATCCAAAGTCAAGAGCATCTAAAATCTGAAACGCCCCCGAAATTAAGTTTGGAAGAAGAAATAAGTAGAAACCAACTTGCTTTCGAACGAATCATTCATTCTGAATACACCAAGATCTTTCTTGCTTGCATATGAGTTATGGACGGAGGGTGGAGGAGCACAATTACAACTACATGTTTTTGAATGAGAATCACTCCCTTGATCACCTGAAAATGCTCGTAACTAACATTACGAAAATCAGAACAATATATAATTTTGAATGAAATTAAGAATGGATTTATCAACTCAGCCACATTTGTGAATGTCGCAAGAAATTCCAAAGAAATCCTGTGCACTGGCAACTCGGGCAACTCGATCGAATGACAAGACGTCATATAACCTACATAACCACAGAGTGTTCAGTGACGTGTAAAAAACGCCCCCTGGTTTGTAAACGACCGAAATAAGGCACCCAGCGTATTTATTTAATCTCTCCTTTGGAGGGTGTAGGTGATGCGCGGAATACACACTTAACGCAGAAAGTGAGCACTGCAGGAAATTAAAATCTATCTCGCGCGCCATCCGAAACTTTCTCGACAATTTCCTTCGGTTATTACGATTTCAACTCCCGGCTCGCCGGCCTATCACAAAACGCAGCTCAACATAATGAGATTTGAATCGCGCAGAAAGTGGGTTCATTTAACATAGAAAAAAAAGCGATCGACCCCGTTCCTTCGCGCGCCAGCATTCAAATTTCGATCGGTCCAGCCATAAATCCACCGGGGGGCCAGATTGACGCGCCAGATAGCCGCGGAATTTATGACCGCCGAATCGATCTTTCTTAAAAGTTGATCCGTCTATTGAGTCCTTGTGCATTTGCTAAGCAATATAAAATGGCTCATTAATCTCGCAGCGCGCACTCATCTCCGGGAGCCGTTTATTAAACGCAAAATCCCAAATCCTGCTTCCTTTCTCTCTCTCCATATACTACACCGGAGCGTAAATAAAGTGCGGGACGCAGCTGGCGCTGCAAACATTTCCTCTTCGATTTTATATATTAATCGAGGAAGTTAATTAGTCATTAGTTCTCTCTGTTTCGATTTAGCTTAACGCGCCGCAGGGATTAAGGACTGAGGCTGAGGCGTACTTTTAATTGCGCGCGGACTTTCGGAAAAGAGAGGAAATCCGTATATACTTATCTAAAAGTAAACACCGGATTTGTGCACAGTTTAACGGAAGTGGAAGTTTCACAAGGGGCGCAGGAGAGCCTCCAGTCGTGTCTCGCAGTGTGTTGTTTTGAAGGATTGGAAGGATTCCAAGTCGCGCTCGCGAGTTTCGACTTTTGGCTTTCTTGTTATTGCCGACGGGACGAGAGGCACTAGTGCTGGGTGCAATTTATTATTATTTTATCCGTTCGCTAATTAGCTTCGTTTTGGGGATGATTAAGATAAATACCCGCTGCGGGGATGCTGCAATACTATTTGTGTATTATTTAGAAGACAATCGAGTGAAAGAGGACAATTTTTTTTGCTTCGATATAGAGTAATTGTCGTTTTTCCTCGTGAATCGTCAGCTTCCACACCAGTGCATGACCAATTATTTGCTTCCTGTACGTGCTTTTTTATTTTCTTCTGCTGTTATTACGGTTTTCATTGGAGACTCCGACTCTACGATAAGCGACAAACCTGTACGATTCGCGGAGGAGCCGTCTGAGGGCTTACTAGATTTCTTGCGAAGCTGCTGGACTTCTTTAGAGCTCTCGCATTCTCTTTAAAATCCAGCACCGACCAAGAGATTGTCATGGTAATGATCAAAGACAATGCAGAAAAACTGCTAATACTGCAAAAAGGTGAACCGAGCGAAATGCAATATAAATCAGGGCAATTTCCGTTGAGATCCCATGGGACTTGACCACAACTGCGAACAGAAAAGAACCGTGTCCGGTAAATTATTCGAAATCAATTGTTCGAAATCAATTGTTCGAAATCAATTTTTCGAAAATAGCAATTATTCGAAAGGCAATTATCCGAAAGAAAATTATTCGAAATCAGTTGTTCGAAAGCATCAATTATTCGAAAATCAATTCTCTAAATAGTCAGTTATTCGAACGAGCAATTGTTCGAAAAGTAAAGCTGAATTATTCGTTACTTTTTAGAAAATCAGTTGCGGAAGCGCGGTTCTGCAATATTTTTGACACTAAAGCAATAATTACGCTTTCGAGAAACCCAATTCAACAGATGAGCTGGTAGCCTTTGGTGAAGAGGGGATTTTAGGAGATCAGGTCATGATTTATCTGTGCAGGATTGATGACCAAGTGAAAGCTTAAATTCCAGATTTTTAGCATACTTGCAAGTCGTGACCGGACAATTCGTCCCGCGGACAATTCGTAGCGGACAAATTGTCGCGGACAATTCGTCTCGCGGACAATTCGTTCCGCGGACAATTCGTCTCACGGACAATTCGTCGCAAAATAATGTTTTGTTCTTTGTCTTAACTTGAACAAGTCCCTTTGTGCTTCCTTGTTGCTTTTAGAATTCAAGTAAGCCCCCTTATGCCTTTTTGTAGTGTTCAGAGCCCTACGGCGCACCCTGGTTTCTCCATGTCTTTGAACCTCTGCTTAGTGCCCTTGCATTATTCCGAGAATTTCTGCTAGTACACCGAGCTTTGGGAGCACCAGTACCCTTGTACCTTCATGAGATATTTGGCCCCCATCGGACCCCTCATCTTCTCTAGTGTAATTTTTGAGCTCTAATGAGTCCTCTTATGTTTTTCATTGCTTTCAGATTTCCATAAGGCCCCTTTTGCAGTCTTGTGTTATCAAGAGCTCCACTGGGCCCCCTTATTCTGTATTCAACGTAATTTGAAGCCCTGCTGAGCCCCATTGCATTTTCCATGAATTCCGGAGCAGCAAGCAGCGTTATGCCGTCATGACATGTTCGGAGCCCTATCGGGCCCCATTGTGCCTTCAGGTGTAGTTTGAGCCCCGTTGAGCCTCCGTATGTTCTTTCATGACTTTCGGAGTAGGTACCAGTAAGCCCAACATCGCGTTATTTTGTTATACAGAGCTCCATGGGGCCCCCTTGTATCTTCAATACCGTTTGTAGTTCTGTTGAGCCCCCTTGCACTTTTTCTAGGCTTTCGGAGCACTAGTAAACTAACAAGTCCCTTGTGCCTTTATGTTATATTCGGCCCCAAATCCCTTGTTTCTTCAAATATAATTTGGAGCCCTAATGAACCCCCTTATGTGCTTAATGGTCTCCAGAATTCCACTAGGCCCTCTTTTGCCATCTTGTGTTATCCAATTATCCATGCACCATTGGGTCCCCGGAATGTGCCTTTCATGTGATTTGGAGTCCTGCTGAGCCCCCTTGTATTTTCTGTTACTTCCAGAGCACAGTACCTAATTACCCATGTGTCGTCATGTCATATGAAGTCCTTTCTTTCGGGCCCCCTTATGCTCTCATGTGTAGCTTGGAGCCCTAATCAGCCCACTTATGTTTATATTTGGCTTTCAAAGTACCAGAGAGCCCCCTTTTGCCCTCTTTTGGTCAATAGAGCCCCTTGTGTCACCAATATCATTTGAAGCAATACGGAGCCCCCTTGCATTTTTCCGTGACCTTCTGATTTCAATTGAGCCCCCTTGTGCCCCATGTGTCATTTGGAGCCCTAAGGAGCCCCCTTATGTGTTTTCGTTTCTTGTGCGTTCTTGCATTGCTGGAAGCCCTAGTGCAAGTCTCTTGTGCCTTTATGTGATATGCGGAGCCCTATCGGACCCCCTTGTGTCCGCAAGTGTAGTTTGGCGCCTAGTGAGCCCTCTTGTTTTTTGTCTGGCTATCAGAATTCCATCAGTAAGCCCCTTGTTAGCTTCTTGTGTTATTCGGAGCTCCATTGGGCCCTGTTGTTTCTTCAACGTCTTTTGAAGCCCTGCTGAGCCCCCTTACATCTTCCCATGACTTTCGGAGCAGTAGTAAACACCTTGTGCCTTCATGTGATATTCGGAGCTCTATCGGGCCCCATTGTGTAAAGTTGATTACACAGAACTCTATCGGGTCCCCTTGTACCCTTATGTGTAGTTTGAAGCACTGATTAGTCCACTTTTGTTTTTAATGGCTTTCAGAGCACTATACAGTGAGTCCCTTTTTGCCTTTTCTCGATATAAAGAGCCCCTTGGGCCCCCTTGTGTCACCAATATCGTATGAAGTTCTACGGAGCCCCCTTGCATTTTTCCGTGATTTCTGGTTTTTTGTTGGGTCCCTTCTGCCCTATGTGTGTGTCATTTGGAGCCCTAATGAGCCCCCTTATGTGTTTAAGTGGCTTTAAGAATTTGCATTGCTGGAAGCCCTTGTGTCTTCATGTGATATACAGAGCCCTATCGGACCCCTTGTGCCCACAAGTGTAGTTTGGAGACCTAGTGAGCCCCCTTGTGTCCGTGAGTATAGCTTGGAGTCCTAGTGAGCCCCCTTGTGTTTTTTCATGATTATCAAAATTTCAGTGAGCCCCCTGTTGCCTTCTTGTGTTCTCCAGAGCTCCAGTGGGCCCTCTTGTTTCTTCAACGTCTTTTGAAACCCTGCTGAGCCCCCTTACATTTTTCCGTGGCTTTCGGCGAAGTAGTAAGCATCTTGTGCCTTAATGTGATATTCAAAGCCCTATCGGGCCCCCTTGTGTCTTCAAGTGTTGTATGGCGCCCTGATGAGCCCCCTTGTGTTTTTTCGTAGTTTTTCCGGAATTCCAGTGAGCCCCTTTTGCCTTCTGTTGTTATATAAAGCTCCTTGGGCTCCCTTGTGCCTTTATATGATAGGGAGCCCTATCGGACCCCCTTGTGCCCGCAAGTGTAGTTTGGAATCCTTGTGAGCCCCCATTTGTTTTCTCATGGCTTCCAGAAATCCAATCAGCCCCCTTTTGCCTTTTTTGATTATACAGAGCTTCAGTGGGCCCCCTTGTTGTATTTCCATGGCTTTCGGAGCTCTATCGGGTCCCCTTTGTACCCTTATGTGTATAGTTTGGAGTCCTAATCAGTCCACTTGTGTTAGCTTTCAAAGTACCATACAGTACTTTGAAATTACTGCCTTTCTGCCTTTTCTCGTTATAAAGAGTCCCTTGGGCCCCCTTGTGTCACCAATATCATATGAAGTTCCTTGGAGCCCCCTTGCATTTTTCTGTGATTTCCATTTTCTTGTTAGTCCCTTGTGCCCTTTGTGTAGTTTGGAGCCTTATTGCGCCCCCGAGTGAGCCTCCCGAGGAGCCCCCTTATGTGTTTTCGTGGCTCTCAGAATTCCAGTAAGCCATCTTGCCTAGGAAGCCCTAGTGTAGTCCCTTGTGCCTTCATTTGACAAACGGAGCTCTATCGGAGCCTCTTGTGCCCGAAAGTGTAGTTTGAAGCCCTAGTGAGCCCCCTTGTGTCCATAAGTGTAGCTTGGAGACGTAGTAAGCCCCCTTATGTTTTTCCATGACTATAAGAATTCCAGTGAGACCCCTGTTACCTTTTTGTGTTATCCAGAGCTCCAGTGGGCTCCCTTGTTTCTTCAACGTCTTTTGAAGCCCTGCTAAGCCCCCCTACATCTTTTCGTGGCTTTCGAAACAGTAGCAAGCACCTTGTGCCTCTATGTGATATTTGGAGTCCTATCGGAGCCCCCTTGTCTCTCGAGTGTAGTATGGGTCCCTAATTGGTCCACTTAGTGTAGTCACTGAAATCGTCTACTGAAATCAATTGTCAATATAGCCAAATTATCAAAAATCAAGATGGCGGCGGCGAACCCAAATAAAAATGTGTCGTATTTCGAGAATATTCTTCGATTTCTTAACTTCGTAAAGAACAACACTGATGGTGGATTCTGGAAGATTCAGCTTTCTTCTGCAATTTGGGACTAGATTTACTTGATTCGCACATTCCACTGTGAAAATATAGTGAATTAAAAGAAGGTCCACTTGTAATTTTTTCCAAATTCACAATAAATCAGCAGTTTAAAAACCTCCGGCGAATCCTTATTTCTGAAGCAATTTCTACACACTTGGTAGTGATCGTGAGCTGTATGCATAGGCTACAAATACCGTGTTGGTGCATGGCCGAAGTTTCGAAATTTTAGATAAGATGACGTAAATGGTGGAGGTGCGCATGTCAAATATCGAATATTCTACTTTTTGTTCTCACATGTTCTGAACGAAATTTATATAAATGGTTGGCTTAATGGTCAGCTGGATAAACACGCAACAAGAGTCAAATGTTGAAAGATTCGAAATGTGAGATTTTCAAATAGACGACTTTACTTCTTTGCAGAAAATAAATCGGTTCTATCCGTTGGTTCAGGAATTTTAGCTGTTAAAATCGCAAATAGCGAACAAAAATGAAAGCCAGCCGGATTTTAGTATACAGGGTGTCCCAGAAATGGCGCATAAACTCTCCAGTACGTTGCTGGGAACTCATCATAGAGTCGGGGAAAAATAGTAGAAAAATTCTTTGGCTTTTATTTATTAAGTTATCGCCAAAAAACTAAACGGTCGATTTGGCAAACGTGCACGACTGCACGTGTTCACCTACATACGTACCGCTAGGTAAGAATACAATTGTTCCAATATAAACATGGTCATCATGGAAACGGTCATTGTTAGGGCCAATTTAGACATTTCCTTGTAGGTACTGATACTGGTGCCTATTGACACAGCTACTGGCTTTGATAGCTACCGATCGCACCTCTTCGTAATTTCAACAACTTTCGCGCATTCAGGAAATAAACTCGTAAAACTGCATTTCTCCCATTTTTATTTAGGTGTTCCTGAGGCTGTCTCAGAAAGAAATTCACTTAAAAAAACGGCACACCTTTTTCACTCATTTACCTTGTTCTGTTCCGGTGAAACTTTGTGAGCCTTTCGATTTGGTTGATTCTGAAGCAGTTCAAAAACGTCCTCTGCAGCATCAGGCATCAGGTACCTACCCTCACATGACGAGGACATCCGCGATCTGCTTGTAATAATACTGATGCTACCTGTCCGGTCCTTCTGGCTCTGTCTTCTGTTCTCATTATCACATACGATCGGGATGTTTTCTTTGAGGGTATTGCTGGGGGTAAATATTGCGTTCCGCCTGAAAGTGATTGCCGCGACGTTCGCCCAAAATCAGTAACATATCAGTGTATTCGCTAGCCGCATACATTATTCGCGGAAAAGTGAAAACGAGGTAGGAATGATGCAAAATGACACTGACTGATCATATTGTCAGAAATTGACTTTATTCGATTTTTTATTTATTCAATGTCAGATTGTAGGTATACCTACAGCTACTGGTATACCTACTCATTTGTTTTCCACCGATGATGCCAGATCCATTTTCTGGGTAATTTGATTGGAAATTTGCAAAATTCAAAATTGGCTGTAGCCGTTAATCAAAAGTTGTTGAGGATTATTTCACCAGAAAATGATAAAAGAGCTTTGTCCCCATGAGATAAATATTGTGGTTTTGAATAAATCACAGAAATAAAGAAGTTGAGTTTTCAAATTCAAAGTCTTATATTTCGAAAAGTGGTCAAGGAGGAATTTTTTTACTATTTTTCTAGAGTTCCCTGGAAGGTCCGCTACAACGTACTGAAGAGTTCATGCGCCATTTCTGGGACACCCTGTATAAGCTCAGTTAAGCATGTAGTTTAACATAGTCAAAGTTCTCAAGAATCCGGTGTGAGCTTCGGCCGTTGTGGACTCAAGAAGAACTTGAGGATCCGTTTTTCGCGTATATCTCGTGAACAATGGCACTTGGGAAGAACGTGCTTGGGAAGAAATTGTTGAAAATTTTATTGTCTATAAGAAAGGTCTTTACACGTTCCATCGTCAGTCCACTCTTTCTTTGTCAAAACACAAGAGAATTAAAATAATCCAGATGCTCGATGCTGAAGACTGTATGAACCTTGAGTTTTATGATGGCAGGGTGCCACTTGGTAGAGGTGTTGTTCGATCTATTCTGTTTTGACTGTAACTGTTTGCCATCAATACCAACTATGCCGGCGGCATATACAGGGTGAAATAAAAATAAGAAGTTGAAGAAATGTACCTCAAGAACCAAAATAGGTGAAGACATGTAAATCACCAAAAATATTTCTAATTTCATGGTCATGAAGTCGTCGTAAACTTGGATCAAACATGTTGAGCCGTTTCTGACATATCTCCAGAAGACTGAACTCGTTACGAAAAAGAACTAGTTTTCCGTCTATCAGTAACTCTTCAGATATTGAATCGAGACTTGGTGTTTTGAATCGAAACAATGATAAATTACATTTAAAATGAAATAATAGTGAAAAACACTTTCTAGGCCAACTACTTCAAGAAAAAACACAGTCAACTTTTTTTCTGATGAGTAGACGAAAAAATTATTTTTTTCGGTAACAACTTCAGTCTTTTGCAGATATTTCAAGAACGGCTCAAGATATCTGATTCAAGTTTACGACGACTTCATGACCATGAAATCAGAATTATTTATGGCGATTTACATGTCTCCACCTATTCTGGTTCTTGAGGAACAAATGTTCAACTTCTTATTTTTATTCCACCCTGTATATGCCGCCGGCATTGTTCGTATTGATGGCTTCAAGTTTCAATCAAGAAATAGTGGAGCAACCAACACTTCTACGAGGTGTCACTTCGCCATCATAAAACTCAAGGTCCATGCAGTCTTCAGCATCGAGCATCTGGATTATTTTAATTTTCTTGTGTTTTGACGAAGAAAGAGTGGACTGACGATGAAACGTGTAAGGACCTTTCTTATAGACAATAAAATTTTCGACAATTTCTTTTAAAGCATGTTCTTCCCAAGTGCCATTGTTCACGAGATATACGCGGAAAACTGATCCTCAAGTTCTTCTCGAGGCCACAACGGCCGAAGCTCACACCGGATTCTTGAGAACTTTGACTATGTTAAACTACATGCTTAACTGAGCTTATATACAAAAATCCGGCTGGCTTTCATTTTTGTTCGCTATTTGCGATTTTAACAGCTAAAATTCCTGGACCAACGGATAGAACCGTTTTATTTTCTCCAAAGAAGTAAAGTCGTCTATTTGAAAATCTCACATTTCGAATCTTTCAACATTTGACTCTTGTTGCGTGTTTATCCAGCTGACCATTAAGCCAACCATTCTTAGAAATTTCGTTCAGAACATGTGAGTACAAAAAGTAGAATATTAGATATTTGACATGCGCACCTCCACCATTTACGTCATCTATCATCTAAAATTTCAAAACTTCGGCCATGCACCCACACGGTATTTGTAGCCTATGCATACAGCTCACGATCACTACCAAGTGTGTAGAAATTGCTTCAGAAATAAGGATTCGCCGGAGGTTTTTAAACTGCTGATTTATTGTGAATTTGGAAAAAATTACAAGTGAACCTTCCTTTAATTCACTATATTTTCGCAGTGAAATGTGCGAATCAAGTAAATCTAGTCCCAAATTGCAGAAGAAAGCTGAATCTTCCAGAATCCACCATCAGTGTCGTTCTTTACGAAGTTTAGAAATCAAAAAAAAATTCTCGAAATACGACACATTTTTATTTGGGTTCGCCGCCGCCATCTTGATTTTTGATAATTTGGCTAAATTGACAATTGATTTCAGTAGACGATTTAGTCAGCGAGCTTTTGACATAAAGTTTGTGAAAATCGGCCAAGAAACTAAAAAGTTGGAAAAAAATTATAAAACTCGTTTTATTTTTTTTTCACCCTGTATAACGTAAGTACTCAAAATCTGACAGCACCATTCGATCCGGAATTGTTTTTTGGGTAGATTAGTACTTTTATTTGAAAAAAATCGCAAAAGCTCCAAGAAATATCAGCGAACTTAAGAATTGACCAGCCGCCAACTTTGATGCGATATTGCTGGAAAATGTACCAGAAATCGCGAAAGCACCCGAGTGATTATTTGTCCTGGGATGATCCTCTGACGATTCCAAAAAAAAAATTTGATTACATCGTTTTTCCTACAGAAGTACTGCTAGGGCCTGGATTATTGCGTTTCGAACAACTTGCCTTTCGAAAAATTGATTTTTGAACAATAATTGATTTCGAAAAATTTACTTTCGAACAGTTGATTTCGAATAATTTACCTAAATCCGAAAAGAACAACGAGAAGACTCTGTTACTTGCCTTGCTTGCAGAAAGGGGGAAGCTCAGGCTGAACAGGTCGAAATGAGTCAAGTACTCCGAAGAAAGATCTGAGTTTGACTCTCTGGGATATATTTAAGCTAAATATTTAGTTGAAAACATATAACGAGCTGTTGGAAAGAGTATGGAAAAGCCTAGATGGAGAAGTTCCACGGTTGGTTATTAAGAACGAGTGGAAGAGGTGGGAAAGGTTTACGATTGCGCTACCGGAGGACCATTTTGAAAACAGCAAAAATTTGGCGCCAGAGATTCTACAAGGAGGAGCTTGTAGCAATGGTTTCATTCGTCATTCTGTTGTGCTTGGTGCGGTTGGAATTAAGCCGTAAGTGATTCAGTCCTCAACCTCAACCGGAAAATGAATTTCTTTGGTTATTTGGAATGCTTGCTAAGTACGTAAAATTTGGACGATGATGCTGACTCCATGTGATGATGGTGCTAGTCGGTAAAAAAAATCCCTACTACACTGTGTTGGGAGCCAGAACCCGTATAATAAGGCGGAGGAGGATCCAGTTGCCGGTAAAAAAAAGAAACGGATCCGGACATTTCGGAACGAGGCATGGCAGTTTGAGATACACAATACAACACTCGTGTCCTGACGCCATTCAGCTTTGACTTCGTATTATTCAGTTCTCATGATTTCAACTAGTCATTAAAATTTGATGATAGGCCGGGTAAACACAAAAGTCTTTTGGGGTGTGGTTGAGCCCAGTGGCCCAGTTATCAAGTATCAATAATTCAATTTCAATTTTTCAGAAAACCAACCCTTGAATCTTACCTCGAAGGGTGAATAAATGAGTCATCAAGGTCCGTGCATGCATGCATGCAATGCAAAACCGCTCCTTCGCCCAGCCGGAAAACGTGAGCCAGCGGGTCCGTTTTATGAGGAAAAGCGAAATTTGCATATTTCCGGGGTCTTGCGCTTCAGGTGAGCGCAAGGATTGTGTCGTGTCCCTCTCTCATTCGAGTAAACAGACACAGGGTGCATTTTATAGCGGGGTGTTTTATTTATGGGCCGGAGGGCCGAATTCGGCGTCCCGGACCATTTCATAGATGTTTTACGGGGTCGCCCGTCTCTCGAGGGCCATCTCCCGGTCTTCACACAATACTGTACATCCTCCCTCATACCCCCTCCACTCATCTTCCTCGCCCTTTTCGCGCGAGAAAACTGCAAACCGCACACCACACAGCATGCAGATAATGCAGAAGCTGTCCTCGGAGATACACCTCGGGGCGATCGGAAGGCAGATAGAAGAGAGACGCTGGAGACTCACATGGAAGAACACGATCCGTCACCATCATTTTGATGGTTTATTTTGGCGAGCCAACAATAGACAACATGCGGTCCTCGTGCGGTGGTACATAACCAGGGCGAGATATATTATTAACGTTCATCTTGATAGCGCTAGATAGTTTTGAGTTTGCGGTTTGCGGGCAGAGACCGTAATATGCAAAACAACGACTGACAGTTGCATGAGCGATGGGCACTAGAGCGGTGGCGCGGCCCAAGACACTTTAGTGCGGATGTTAAAATTGGAATATGTATCAAATTATAAGCCCACAAAGTGGCGGTTTAATTCATGAGACCTGCAAAAACGGGACGCGGTCGGAATGTCGCCTTTTAGCTCTCGAGTGCTGGAAGGCCTGTTGGCTTGAGGAAACTTGAATTCTTCACAAAGGTCTAGTGACTAACCGCCTAGGGATTTACCTATCTAAGAAACAAACCTTGTGTCTTTGATAGACGTAGCTTCGAATTTCATTAGCTTATTGCCTCGAAGCATCAAATTTGAATTCTAGTCTGCACTTGACGATTGCCTTTGAAACCGCATCGGATCAGGTTTAAAATCAGTTTTCTATTCTATTGTTCATTTCAAGTCGAAGTTGAACGATGATGGCTTGGTGTGACGTTCTTGCACCGTGAACTTTCAAGGGCCTCCCACTGGCCCCCTAAGGGATGCACTTCTAAATAATTCCATGAATTTGAAGAACCACTGTACAATAGAAAACCTCTCTGTCGCCGCCACTAGTGATACAGTATTGACGAAAAATGAAAGACTTCCGATTTTGAATACCTTCAGAACGTTGTTGCATTTTCATTATTTTCAAATGGTGTGGAGAGAATTGAGACCTTCAAAATAATGTGCAACTCGATCTTTTTTCCCATTCAAAATTTTCGAAAGGGTAGTCACTTAGGCCAGGCGGTATGTCGGTAAAATCACTACAATCTGGAAAAAATTCCGACCAAAGCTTTTATGGTGTCAAACCCTTCGTTAGGTCGGTAGGTATACCTACCACTGAGTTTCCGTCCAAAAACGAGTTGTGCTGATTCCTCCACATCTGCGTCAAAGTAAAGGATGCCTTGAAAGCGCAAAAAGACCTGTAAACCTCAGTATTTTTTCGTTATATTTGCCTCAATTCAAATTTACATCTCTTACGTGTCAGTCTTACTATTGGAAAAAAATTCTTTGAGTGGGTCAGATAAATCATATTTAATCATTTTCCACACAAGAAAACCATCGGGAAACATGAATTTTGGTTGTTTCCTAATAACTCGTATTCATTGAACCCATTTATGGCGTTAAAATTTCTATAACAGCATTTTTGAAGATGTCCCGCTAAGAAGTGAATATTTTTTATTGCCTGTTCAGCAGCGATTTTTTCAATTCCACCAAACACCGTTTGCAGAAATATTATAAGGAATGACAAGCTGAAACTGTTTACTAACGATATTATGTTTGGCTCAACCTCGGCACGCACTTGAAACTCTAGAAAACTGTTTTTTTCTTTCCAGCGGTTCTATTTCACTCGCGTGCGGCCGTGCCTACCTGACATAGACCGGACTGATTACACGAGCTTAGAAATGTACTCTCTTCCAGATTTAAAACACGACCATTATTATCAAAACTTTGCACATTGAGCTATGAAGAAATTGTATATTATTTTATTATTATTGGTCGTGTTTTAAAGTTGGAAGATAGTACGTTTCCAAGCTCTTGTAATCAGTCCGGTCTATGTCAAGTAGGCACGGCCACACGCGGGTGAAATGGAACCGCTCGAGAAGAAGCCACTTGTCTATAGTTTCATGTGTGTGCCGCGGTTGGTTAAGCCAGACATGATATCGTTAACAAATAGTTTCAGCTTGTCATTTCTTATAATATTTCCACAAACGGTGTTTGGTGAAATTGAAAAAATTGCTGCTTGCTGCTGAAATATCCACTTTTTACCGGGCAGCATCTTCTAAAATGCTATTATTGGAATTTTAGCGCCACAAATGAGCTCAATAGGAGATGAGTTATCAGAAAACAACCAAAATACATGTCGCCCGATGCTTTTCTTGCATGGAGAAACAATTAAACGTAATTTATCTGACCCGCAGAAAGAAAATTTTATTTTCAACAGTAAGACTGACACAGAGATGATGACAAATGCTTCCAATGCTTGCGTAACAGACGTAAGTTTGCACTAAGGCAAATATAACGGAAGAGTACGGAGGTTTAACAGTTTCTTTTGCACCTCCAAGACATCCTTTACCTTTGCGCAGATGTGGAGGAATCAGCACAACTCGTTTTTGGGCGGAAACTCAGTGACCTAGAACTCAGACTGACCTAACGAAGAGTTTGGCACCTCAAAAGCTTTGTTTGGAATTTTTCCTATCCAAAATGACCTATCGCCTGGTTTAACTCTGCCTAGTGCATAAGAGGGAGTGGGACAGCAAGATTGAAAATTCGCTAGTTATATGTCCCTTTGAAAAGAAAATCAACCTGATTCATATTTTCGGGACAAAAAAAATGCAGTAAAAAATTGGAGGTGAGTTATTTTCAAAAAAAAAACCCTGTATAACAAAGCTGCGCCGACTAATCATATCCACCACCTATTCGGAAAGTGTATCGGTAGCAATTCTGCGTCGACTGTGTTTATTTTACATTCAATCGAGGGCTCGTTGAAGAAATCTCCATTAGATCGTCACCATGGTTCTTGGATCCTGCATTGGGTAACCTTAATAGAAAATTGTCACGAAGTTGCATTGTGTACTCCAATACTTGAGAAACGAACGTTTAAGCCCACTATTTATGACTGCGTAATACTGAATACACGTCAATTTAATTACCGCACTTAGATACCGCTTTGCTTAACTCCACCGACGTGTCCACTTTCGCTGCAAATTTCAATCTGGCTTCGTCCAGACAATCCCACGCGTATATACTGTTGTCATGCTTTCGAGCATACTCCAGCAATGCGTGGCAACCCATTCGCGTATATTCTGGTAAGCTCTCGAGCGCAGCACCTCCGCCCATTGTACAAATGTGTCTTTTTTGCGCGTCTTGATCTCCAGTTTTCTCGAATCTTCCAGAACCGCACCGCTTCAAATATTCGACCAGTATACCTCCGTGTTTGTTCTCGAATGTAGTGGAATCGCTTAAAATCCTTGCAACTCGTAACACTGTCTTTTCGACGGCGCGATAATAATTTCAGAGGCTCCATTGTTAATAAAATTCCGGCATAATCTAAATTGGAAATTGTCGAGCTTACTCACCTTCAGATGAGACGTGTCAGCCATGGGGTGTAGGGAGGCAGCCACGAGAAAAGTCACCCATATCGAAGCGGCTCCGACCTTCGCACAGCTTCCCATCTGGAATTTAATAAACAATGTTATTATTTCACAGGCATCCATCCACGGGGCGCCATTCTGGAACAGCCTCTCGTGTTGTCAGTCCGCGGTACAAATGCCAGTAATCTCCGACATTGGCTGCCGAGCTGCCGGTGTTTAGTGGGTACCTAAAGTACTGAGTACTGACGGTGGAATCTAACAATACACGTTAAACTATCGAACATGTTTGAGTAGGTAAACAAAGCTCTGGATAAATACCCAGATCAAAAAGGGATGAAAAGTTGAAATTATTATAAGGAGAGCAACCGCCGACGACGGGCATCGAGAGCGAAGCGAAACAAAACCAAGTTTGCAGAATGCAAATTCTCTATGAATTCCGGATATTGTTAAAAGCGGGAAGGAAACGTTCACAGTATTGTGTTAATATTTACCAATCGTGCATCGCGAGGGAACAAAATGCAAGCACACCCAGTGGCTATCGCTTGTTGCTTAGTTTACTCACAATGTATTTTAAACTCAAATTACCGGTTGATAAAAAGTAGTTCAATATTTAGATTCAAATCATGCTTGCTGATGTCTAGTGGTGGCTCATCATCAGGTCAGAACAGGCCAAGCATTGAAATTTCAAAGATGTGGTTGAAAAGGTGTAGAACTGCCAAAAATCGTGAGCACTTAGCAAGACTTAATGCAGTTCCTGGTGCTTTTAGTCATACTCATAATGTCATTGAGATGATTTCAAGCTCTGGTGATCCCACTTGAAAGTCAAAGGGCTGCTGAGGAAATTTCAGTGCCTCAGCAGTAGGCCTGCCAGTAGGCAGTAAGTAGGCTTGACAATACTTCTGGACTCGAATGATCCCATCTTGAGCCACAGGGCTTGATTGAATATACTGTGGCGTATAGCCTTTTGAAAGATAATTATTTTCTTGAAAAATTAGCGTTGGGTTGAAAAAGTTGAAATAGGGAAATGGTGCATGGGAGGCGGAAGAAGCACAAAGAGTATTTCCTGCGCATCGGTCTTGTGGGTCAGGAAAGTGACGCTTTAGGGGTGAAAAAACGAGGTTCGGGATAGTAGCGGGCGGAAGAAATGGTCTGGAATGAGTGTGCTGGAAGAAAGTGGTGCTTACACAGTTATTTATAATTGTAGTGCATCCCCAGAATTGACCATAAGAAACCTGCAAAGAGAAGTTCATCTTTTGTGTAATTCAGTGATTTTTCAAATGGGTGAAAATTTATTGTTTTGGCAATGAAATTTTAATGGTTTATGTATTACAATGCCGGTCGAATATCTTAGCAAATCAAAAGAATTTTTCATTCAAATACAGTGCCAGAGGGCAATTGCTGGCGATAGTTTGCAATAAAATCGAGACAACAAAAGTCAGTGTTTAATATCCCGCAAATCAATGTGAGCCTTTGAGAAATTGTTCACAGGTTGCCCTCAAGTCACCAAGTGACATCCTACACATCCTAAATCTCTCAACAAAAGTGGCGTCTTACAGGGGAATGAAAATGCCATCGGCTGTGGAACAGCACTGGCAATTGAATAACATCTGATTCAGGGCTACGCAATCTCACGAATATCTCCCCATATGAGATGTGGAATGAAAATGTGAAATGTTGTATTGTATTCACCCTGTTTTCAGAGAGCGTCAATCGTCACTCCAAGCTAATAAGCTGAGACTGGAACTAGATCCGCTTAAAGTAAAACGGAAGTTGAAAATTACGACGCATTCAGGTATTCCTACAAGAACATCGAGATGCTGTATATTTTTTCCAGGTTAAATAAGGGTTTACATCTCATCAATTACGTATTCAATTTACAAACAGCTTATTGACAAAAAGGCGATCTAAGCTAATGACTACATCTAATTTCATGTGAATTATTTTGACAAGTAATTGAGACAAATGATTGACTTCGAAATACAAAGAAAACCAACTCCATGTAGCGGTGGAATATTCATCTATCTCTAAGTGCGATGAAGGCTTGACCGCCAAAGAGTTGATTAATGAATGGGGTGTTATAATGCAAAAGATCTAGCTCAAGGTTGTTATGAGAAGAGTCAATAATAATTTTCTTATTGCCTATAATCTGCAAAAATTGTCTTTAGCCACTTCTGTTGACTGCTGAGCTCACATCGTATACGTATTGGGCAAACTACTGTAGGTAGGTGCAACACCAAAATTTGCAACATCTACAGACACATAACCACTTACCTACAACCTTCAAAACAATATACAAGAAAGCGAACACATTAGTGAGAGAGGCAAATGTATGTATAAAAGAGATATCGGGAGATATCACAAGCTTGGTGCATAATCGTTAGGAGCGAACAGACAGAGCTCTATGCCAGACGAGATATCAAGTCTGTTCTGGCTGGCCACAAGTAACTGCCTAGGACTACGAGTTACTAGTGCCATTTCCGCAGCTGTATTACCACCAGATTACTTTAAGTTAGTTATATAATTTACGGTCTTCATTTGCAACCGCAAACGGGATCAGATTATTATACGGAAGTGCACATAATGAATTCATGCGCGCGTCGCGACGTCGTCAACGTAGCCCAAGACGCGAGCGACCTCCACCCTTCCACGAGCATCACTGCACCGCCGTCGACAGATTTACAAGTTTACACTATTTTCTAGGCTAATCCAATTGGATTCTCGATTATTCTCCATTCTCCCCTCGAGAGACGTTGCAAGCTCTGATTTTCCCCACGCACTTCAGAGGAGGGGTGAGCAAACGGTCGACGAATTTTGTTAATGACCATGTACTGCAGAAAGTTGAAGAAACGTCGTCGTCACCAGCCCCGACCGACATCCACGTGTATAAGTCCTCCATTCCAAGTAATTGAGTTAATTAATGTCCGCTTAATTACGCGAAAGAGATCATTTATCTTCCGGAGTTGGTAATACGAGCTGTCCTATAGCAAGCGGAGCCCCCAAGTCGCAGCTGTCGTATAAGAGGACCATCCATTAATATCGCGGCCCCAGAAAATGCATATCAGTATTTAACCCCCCATGAAACTTCGATAATTAAATTTACATTTAACCCATCTATTTTCATTTCGACAAAAACACATCGGGAGCGTGTGCGAGCGAGAACACAGGGGGTACGGTGCGTGCTTTCTCTGCATGCATCAACAACTTTGTTTATCGTTGATTTAGGAGGCTTTGCACGTTAGATTAGTGGATAAACATTGCGCGAAAGTGGCGCAAATCATGTCTCTGAATTATTTCGAAAGCTCGCGTTTGCAGAGACATCGGAGAGCTGAACTCTTGGGAATTGGAGCTCGTCTCTCTTGAAATATCATAGAGGGATGAAAGCGAGACCCTATTCCTCAACGACTATACAACGCAGCTCTTGAAATCCATCAAAACTAGGCCGGCTCTGGCCATGAATCAGCTAGTGGTAACCCATCAACCTTCCATTGCCAGTTCAGCTGAGCGTTCAGGAAAGTAAATAACATGAAAAGAATGAAAAAATCACACGGAAAATCCCACTGGGAAGTTTGGGGGCCTTCAATCAAACATTCATGATAATTCAGGTAAACAAGCTAGGAGCAAGCTTGATGGGATGAAGAGGAGGAAGGGAAAGGGCAAGTTGGAACTCTACGCGATCCGAAGGGAGAGGTCATTAGTAGAAATCCAGAATCATTATGTTCGACGACGGGAAAAGCAGAAAGTGAGAGGAATTCATTAGGGAACTACTAAATTCGAGCATTCGTAATCTCTGACTTGCCCGGGGGCAAGCCCAGGTCTAAGTGAAAGCGTCGCGAAAGCACCGCTTCATGAAGGGGGGTTGAGAGTAAGCATGGGAGTTTATGTCAGCGATACAGGACAAGTTGCAACGGGAATTCTGCTCATGATATTATTTTTCACTGTTCTTTCAGGCTGGTTGTATTATTTTATTTCTTTGCAAGTTCAGTAAGTCAAAAAAGGGCACGTCGGTTTAAAAAAGGACGTAAACCATTGATGGTGTATGAGTCGCATGATTTGAGAATATACGTTGTCTTTCGCATGTTGAAATATCTGCCTCGACTTTGTGGATTATGTTATAAGCTAAACGCATTATGTTTGAAGGTAGTGTCTGGTCAGTTGAAATATGCCAATATGGACGTAGGCGATTGATGGTGTAAAACTGTGAAAGTAGCATGAATTTGGAAGAATGATGGGGTTTTTGTATGTTCTGGAATTTTGGTTCAGATAGTCGAGTGATAATCTTACAGAATAGACTTTTTTGTCGTAAGCAGGCTAATGGACCCGAATCCAATGCCAAGAGCACAGAAAAAAAACTTTCTTGTCACTTGATTCAAAACAAGGTAAAATAAAGGAAGTTCTTGTCCAAATGTTGAAAAAAAAATTGAATCAAAATTTACAAAAGTCGAAATTGGTAGGTGAATAGATATTTGGAATAAATGTTAAGGTGGAGGTTATTAAGGTTAAGGTAGAGGAGCTTGATCTGAGGAAAGCCTTGTAGAGTTGTAGACATCTTGGTTCGAAGCAAAACAGGTCAATGCGATTTAATTGGCCAGGAAAACTGATAGCAACAAGACATTACTCAATACTGAACAGCTGGATGGTTTGCTATACTGAAAACCAGTAACAGGGTGATAGAAATTCAGTTGGTTAAACTTGGATTTGGCACCTCCAACTACAAGCAAAGAAAATGGAAGCAGCCCATTGTCACTTAGAGGCTCTGGTATTTTCATTTCGAAATAACTCTGCTCTGATGATAACATGAGGTTCAATGCCATAACGAGATACCATTGTTACAATATTAAGCAGAGCTGCCCTTCCATCAGTTCAAGTTAACCAATATAGAGAAAGAAACTGGACCTTACAGCTGCAGGAAGGGAATGAAACATCCGCAATGTAAAATGCAAAATATTCCACTCTTCTGTAGAGTTAAAAACTCCGGGATAAATGGCACAATCATTCTTCCACAAAGCTGATCCCGATATTTCGCACAACCACCAGCACCAGCTAGCTAGCACACACACACACACACACACATAGGTACCGTGAAATGGGCAACGCGGTCGGTAATAATTAAAGCATCATGCCACGCTCCGTGTGATGAGCACTTGGCTGCGATATTGCATAGGCCCCCTATACGAGTGTCCTACAACAATAATACAACTAGCATAATTTCGTCAAATATGTAACTCTACGATGATGAAACCGCACCGAAATTGCCTGGAATGTTGTAGCTTGTATATCCAGCAGTATCCACCATAGAGCGACCCGTTTAAATTTCAAACTGCCGTTGATTTATATGGTAACGCATTCATGTTATACCAGCGCGAATTTACTATAGTGCAAAGAGCGGAAGGCGTACCACCCTGACGGAGCTACGTTAAGAGCGAAGGGCTTTCTGCACTCGGATTTTTCACGTATGGAAATCGCATGGAAATTAGTAGGTACTGAAACGATAAATAAATCCGGAGCTGAGTTTTGGAATTACCAAAAGCGCTAATCAAGGCTGAGTTTCAAACTAAGAAGTACGAATTTATACCCCCAGACGTAGGTAGCCATTACTGCTATAAAACCAGTGCTAGTGGGACAGAAAAGCTTCCCTAGAGGAAGCAGAAAGAATGAAGGTAGATGCAATATGAGAGCAGTACTTCAATACGGGTTGGTTTTTTAGTGATGTCACAATGTTGATGGCTTTCCACGACTAGGGTACTGACCTAATGAATAAGAACTGTAATTATGTGGTTTACAGTTTCAGTTTTTTTTGCGCTGCATCAACATCAGTTTTGTTTGTTCACAAAGTTACTGTTGGATACACGACACTATACATATACACATGCCCTCAGAAGCATCTTCCATCCGTGTATATGACTGACATGATGACACGCACACAATCATCAGAGCAGATCAGAAGACTGAAGAGCAACCATTTTGTTATTGTTATGTCACGTCTACTTTTACACTTTTCAAGTTATACATTAAAACGAAGCTAATCTGGCAAAACCCATCTTTCTAGCAACTTCAAACACCTGCAACCCCAACAGTGGCGACGAAGACGAGATACCTATAATCCGAAAAAAATAGACTATGGAAAAATTCAACGCTCTACAAAATTTCATGATGCAATTCATGAGGGAACAGCAGGAGTTTGCAAGGATGCAGCAGGAGCAGTTGATGACAGCAGCTGCAGAAACTGACTGAGATGGTTGTCAAGAAATACTCGCTATTTCACCACAAGTGCCTGAAACTCTCACAATAAAGAAAAGCTGTGATGTCATATCATAATATGTAGCGGATGTTTATCGATACTGCGAAAAATTCAAAATATCCACAATCAAACCCGATGAATTCAAAGCACTAATTTTCGTGCGTGGTTAACAGTCGACAGAAGATGCATAAATCCGCACGAGGTTAGCGTCATTGATCTTTCGGACGCATTCTTTAAAGATTATGAAATGTCGAGAAAACTGTTGAAGATCAATACCCACAGGGGACTTTTTCCAGCACAACCGACTCCCATTTGGTATCGAAGTTGCACCAGGCGTTTTTCAACAAATCATGGACCAACTGCTCGCGGGAATCGAAGGTACTGCAGTAGCATACAGCGATGACATTTTAGTATCGGAAAAGAACGTAGAGGAACACAAACAAAACCTGATTAAGGTTTTGCACCGCATACAGGATTTTGGATTCCATGTCAAGAAAGAAAAATGCAGATTCTTCTCAAGCAAACTTCAATACCTTGGACACGTGATTGACGTGAATGGTATGCAACCCGATCCGGCAAAAGTAGAGGCAATTATCAACGTGCCTTCACCATCAGACATTTCGACGCTACGTTCGCATCTTGGAGCCATTACATATTACGGCAAGTTCGTCGAAAACATGCACGAACTACAAAAACGATTGGATGGACTTTTAAAGAAGGATGTCAAGTGGAGCTGGTCCACAGAATGTCAAAATTCGTTTGACACATTCAAGAGAATTTTACGTTTGGACCTTCTTCTCACACACTTTGATCCGACAAAGAAAATCATCGTAGCAGGCGACGCTTCCAGTTACGCCATAGGAGTAACATAGTGTACGCTGTTATGCATGCATACAGATCCCTGACTCTAGCCGAAAGGAACTACAGTCAAATCGAAAAGGAAGGCTCAGCTTTGACCTTTACGGTGACCAAATTTCACAAAATGCTATGGATGACGTTTTTGGCTAGAGACGGACCACAAGCCATTGCTGACTATATTCTGGACCAAGAAAGGCATTCCAGCTTATTCAGCCAGTCGCCTGCAGAGCGTCAACCCAGAATTATCTTGTTCTAAGCGCCAAAAACCAAACTTGTGGGAAATGCAGTTTGAAGTTTCACACAACCATACCTCATAATTTAAAGAAATTCGAAATATCACAGTGTTGCTCAGAGACACGTGGATCTTTCAGCTACAAAACAGTTTTTTCATTATTAAAAATAGATGTATTAAGCTATAGATAGGTATGTTCAGTATATCAAATTGAGTGCATTTGGATATAGAACAAAATGGACAGTCTACCAGCATTCTCGCTAGTAAGGTGGATATAGAACAAGTTGACTTGGATATAGAACAATGTCATTTGAACTTGGAAATAATGCATTTATTCTGCATAATTTATAGCAGCTCATCATCAAACGTTCACAAACTGGCCACAAACCTGTGATGTTAAATTCGATTTGGCTCACCAAACAACGCATTATTCAATTATACTAATGATCAATTTCCACAGCTTAAGGCCGGTTATTTCCAGGGTTTACGCCCACCACAGCGTTTATTTGGCAAATAGCTCATTCGGAACTTTACTAGAAGATGGAAATACCGACCCCCACTCTAATGAAAGAAGGCATTAAATTGATTATATTCATAAGTACCTTTGTGTTCGAAGTTTATGTGCGAGAGGTTAGCCATAATAGAGAGAATCGAAAAGATATATGATATAAGAAGACTGGCACCCAGAATCTTTCTGAACTAATTTTATTTAAATTTAGAACAAACTTCACTGCAGTTCTTTTATTGATATCATTGACCCAGAAAATCACCAACGCTAATATATGTGTGAACCAGAAACTCGCAGACATTCCATCATAATCACTTATTTCACCCTATAAACAACAAGAGCTGAAACCTCGAGATTTCACCATGCGGGCAAGGACTACACGACAAGCGAAAGGACTCAGACGCGAACATGACAAAAGGGACGTAGAAGCGAACATGCTGAGAGCGACACTCAAGCGAAATATTTGTTCATAAGATTTACTGGACCGATCTGTCGACTGTACGGCATGGGTGGATATGCATACAGGCTACTATAACGAAAGTCAAGTATCGCCGGCAGAAGCCAGAACCTGCATGGGTGACCGGTAGATAGCTGCGCGCGAAGAGAGCGGACACAGCGTAGGTATGTACTTGCCCAAGGGGGCTCCATTACCTGTACACGCACATGAACGACATGATTGTAGGTAGTAGCATAAATCCAAAATGCAGCTCGGTGCGTCCGACACCTCGACGCCCAGATGAGTAAAAGAGGTTACGATTATATAAAATATTTATTTCAATTTGACAAATTGATGTTATAGTAAATTAACTAAATTTGTATACACTGGACCGATCTCGCAACAATGCACAACCATGCGAACATTGTGTTGACCAAAGATTGTGCTGACAGCGACGTTCAAGCAAAACTGTTTTAGGGACGTACAAGCGAACATGCAGAGAGCGACACACAGCGAAAGTTCAGCTAACAATTAATACCTACCCACCTATTAAGTAAGATAGGTGGGTCACTATGTGCGGGGTATTCAAAAAAAAAACTACTGAACCTAACGAAAGCCATGTTCACAGCTTGATGTAAAAGATAGTAGGTATTGTAATCTCCCAACCCACCCCTCTTATAAAAATAAACATTCCCAAAGAAGAAGAAGAATCCCCTTTAAAGTTGAAGACTTAGTTTGGCCAAAGTTCGTGTTTGTCTAGTATTGTTTGTTAGGACTTTCGTTGTTTCGTAGTTACCCAAGTAGTACAGGTAAGTGAAGGCTTGGAAATGAAACACAGAGACTTCGAATCAACAAAGAACAATTTTATTCCAAAGACAAATATATCGACTCATGTTCAAGAGTGCAATATCAATTCAATTACACCACCCTCCCACTATTTGAAATACAGTGGGTAAGCCACTGATGCAGAGAGAACAAGAGAAAGACGAGAGAGAGTATCGCTCTCGCTAGAACAGATTATATTAGTTCCACGGACCTAGATTGTTGAGGAACCTGTAAGCGGGAAAGAATACTGCAGACCAAGTGCTCAGCGCAGTGTAGCTACTTGGCGCAGTGTGAAACAGAGACAAAGGTTTATTAGTAAGTTCTACGGTGACCTAAATTGACGAGGGATCTGTAGGGAAAATAGATAAGATTTTGGCAAGGACAGTGGCCGAGCACTGCTGCAGAAAGAAGAGGGAGAACACATGACATGCAAATCAATAACAATCAATATTACCAATAAAACAAAACTGTAAATAATCACAGTACATGGGTTCATACATAATAAACATGGTCAATGGAATCATCATCAGTTATTTATCACAATAAATACCACAACATGATTCAATGTAAATCAACAATATCAACAACCAGGTCTCAACAGTTGAAGACGTATATTATTTTCATCAGATAACAAAGTAAGGAAAGATATCTTCTCTCACGAGATACCCTTCTCTCACAAGACTCGACAGTAAGAAAAACATCTGTTGTGTGCAGATCCCTTTCTCTCATAAGATCCAGGCATGGATACAGAAGATAGTTGATCAGTGTAATATGAAACATGGTAAACAGAAGTATGAAGAAATCATTAAAGCAATTCAACTCAGATGGAGGAGAATAGCCCGACCAGGTACATCAAGTATGACAGCATACCTCGGAGCTCTCAAAACCACGTCACCTGTTCTACAGGTCATCGCTTTGTTGTCTCGCTAGAACCAGGCTCTCGTGGTAGCTCGGTTCCAGGTCATCTGGATATCTTGTGGCGACATCGTTCAACTCTTTCGTCTCTCTCAAGCATCAACAACAGTGACCTACAGGCTACGTGTAGTCCCTTTATCCTCTGAACGTGACTATCCCGTTAATTGTTACAATAATTGACTTTTCTTTGACAGGCAACAAAGGAGCTAAATAACTTATCTTCGAGCGTTCTAAAGGCACGGCAGCTATACTCTGGACTGGAGGTCTTCAACATCGGCAGAGACTTGAACCTTCTCTTTTCTAGGATCTGGAGCAGGAAATACCCAATTTCTCTTGTGTTCTTCTCTTAGACATCCGCCGTCGCTTTTTACACTTTTTCAACTCCTTTGTTACTTGACGACGGCCTCCCCCTTTTCAGGTGTATTACCAAAGCACACGATGTTTTACGTTTACTCTTTATAGGCTAAAGAGCCGGTCGATTTCAGTATCAATTGTTAGCGAAGCTTTCGCTTGTGTGTCGCTCTCTACATGTTCGCTTGGACGTCCCTAAAACAGTTTCGCTTGAACGTCTCTGTCAACACAATGTTCGCATAGTTGTGCACTGTTGCCAAATTGGTCCAGTAAATCCTATAAACAGAAATTTCGCTTGTGTGTCGCTCTCAGCATGTTCGCTTCTACGTCCCTTTTGTTATGTTCGCGTCTGAGACCTTCCGCTTGTAAGTCGCTACACCGCGGGCAAGCGTCGTATACGAAAGTGTTAAGCAACCTGAGAAGTCGTGCACGATTTTGAGAGCCAGATGGACAACTGAAGAGTGCATTGTCTTGACTAATGCCCTAAAGGCTAAAGGATTTCATTTTAGCAAGAGTAGGTTTTTCTGTTGGATTACTTCAATCAACACAGAAGTGAGCATCCTTAATGACGACAAGCTAAGTACGAGAAAACCCTCCACAAGCAATCGCTTACGGCATTCGAGTTGTAGTGTGCTGATTTTGATTGCTCTTGCTAATACTGATTCACCACCACTGCCATTCCAACATAATTTTCTAATTATTAATCAATGCGTTCTACTTAGTTAAAAGTTGAGATGGACTTAACCACAGCTAACTTTGTTCGAGTACACTGTCCAAAATAAAACTAGATTGTAATAACAGCAATTTGCTGGAAATTACGTGAAGTTCCCTTACGTTCGGCGTCCCTTGGGCTTGGCTCGAGAATCTTAACGACGTGAGAAAGTAATCCTAAGAGGTGTTCCACATAAAGATGTGAGAGAGGGACGAAGAAAAGTATGCGGAAAGTTTGTGTGTATGGGAATCACGAGCCTTGCGGTGGTGCAAGTTGCAATAATTTAATTGCTCGTATACTTCTGCTCGTGATCTATAGCAAACTTTTTTTGCCGAACACGTCATGAAGAATGGAATTGCAACTTGTGCGAGCTCGAACAAAACACCACCAATGCACCGGGAAAAACGACGATGAGACTTCCACGGCTCGACATATCTTAATAAATTGCCTGGGAAATTTCATTACTGACGGCTTTTAGGGACGCGCTCGCGAGCGATTTTTATTTTTATACTTTAATAATCATCACGTTGAAAAAGCTGACGGCGGTATCTCTTCAGCACGAACACAGCGCGCCACCGTCGCACACCTTCAAGGTAGATATTAATTCACAGTAATTGGATTATTTTATGAAGTTCCGCCGTGAAATATTGGTAGTTTTTGAACTTGAAAAGAGTTGCTTCTGCTCCTATTTTCCATGCTGTTGGCTGACGATGGTTGCGCTATAGCTGCCGCAAACAAATATTTGCGCGTCAGGTAAATATTTCATCAAAGCCAACTTTTATCCGCACTTTTAATTAACTCCAAGCAAACCTACACTAAATGAATATTGTCTGAGCGAGGATAAAGTCTCATCACCCGCTTGTACATCTCGGAGTTTTGCTCTAGAATTCAAATATTAATAAGGGACGGGCAGCTGTGAAATTTTAATATCATTTAATAAAACGGGTTATCAGAAAACTTCTTCACGATAAGTTATCTTTGGTTGTTATGACGGCCGCGTTATGACTACCTAAATATCTTAGCCATCCGGTAAGCTCTCACTTCGAGCAGAAAACGAGATTTCAGCACCTTCTTGATGCATTGCTATGCACTTTGGGAAAGAAAATATTCACGTCATGATGTGAAATCGTGCCTTAACCATTAACGTACCTACCTTACCCACTTCAGTAATAGTTGGAGTGTAGTTTTCTCAATTACCGAAGCGATCCCAGGCTTCGCCGATTTGCTGATATTGGAATTGCTAGCAAACTTACTTCAAAGTGGAAATTGAAAGGTGGAACTCTGCGACATGGCAACAGAAGTTATTTGTAGAGAACTAAATTGGCGTAGCACAGGATTTTACTGCATGTTGATCGGAATTCAAGTGTAGGCATGAGGAGTCTCGAATAATTCACCTGGATTTCATACTGCTGCTGGTATGAATTTGCGTAGGGCTCTTCAAGAATAATTGAGACGTCGTCAGGTTGGAGTACTAATACACGGGTTTCTATTTGAATCTTGTTTGATCTTTGCCATGCTTGGGAGGATAAAAAAATCCAAAGTGGCTATTTGACTATGATTACAGAACGCCATATTATTTTCTGGAGGGCCAGGTCACTGGCGGCTCCACGGGGGGTACGACGGTACGGCCGTACCCCCTGTTGCAAATCAGGGGCGCCAGACGTCAAGCTTATAATTTTGAAAAAAAAAATCCATAAGTGGTACCGATGGATTACTCTTTGTAAAAAACAATTAACGTGATAAAAACTCGCCAATGAAATTGATAATGTTACCTGTGGAAATTCGCTTTGGGCGTCGCGCGATAAAATCTTGGAACTATTCTCATAACATCTATGAAGGTGGAAAGAACTTCTACTCACAACCACCATAATCATTGTTCATTAGTGACTTTTGAAAATGTTGGAAAATAAACCATTACGAACCATCGGCCCGCGGCGCGCTCTGCAGCTACCTTGGCTCTTGTCTGTAATGAACCTCTTTCCGTCTCGGTATGTAATGTACTATTATTCACAACCATTGTGGTAATTGATTCATTACATACTATGTGAGACGGCGGGAAGTCACTCATTACCTACTCCGCGGAAAAAAGAAGAAATGGTTGCTTTAGAAGATACATTCCAGAATAATGCATTCAACCAAACAATGAGTAAGTAAATCCGTGTTTCTTATGAGCCAAGTTTCAGAAAAATTGATTCGCCAATCTGGAAGCTATGGCAAAAAAATATTTTCTAATCTGCCGAAGGCTAGAGCCTCCAGGCTCCGCCAGAACCAAAAGTTGGTCTACGATGACTGAAGACTGACTAAATACCCTGTTGGTGATTACAGAAGAGGCAGATAGGTGTAAATTTAGTTTTGTAGAATAGATGCTTAAAAAAAGTTCAATTTATACTATTAAAACCAAGTTGTTGTAATGATCGTTTTTCTTTGAAAACCGCTTATGAATCAACTACATATAGGGAGTTCGAGTAAAGTCATAAAGAGAAGCAGGGGCGTACCCACGGGGGAAGGATGAAGGATATAAATCCCCTCCTAAGGCTTCGACTAATATCCCGTGACGAATTATCATTTGATTGATTGCTTGATACCCTACTTGACAGGTATCATTGTGTTTCAAAAACAGAATTTAGGTTATGTTTTTTGGATAGTTTTGCACTTTTGAGTTTTGCCTGAGCCTCGAAGGGAAGAGAAAAAATGAATTAGAGAGGCTGTCTTTTTTTCTGCTTATTATTGTCAATATTATTATTACTATTATGCCCAAAAATTTTCGCCTGCGGCGCTAGTTTTTAGTGGCTGCGGTCGTCCAGTACAGAGATGATCTTTTAAAAATACACAAAACTTCCTCGACCCCCCCTCTCCATAAATCTGGGTACGCCACTGGAGAAAAGCATGGGGCTTATTTTGATTGTAGCCCTTACCTTAAGGGCGCCTGGTCGGTGAACCGTACCCTCTGTTCGAAAATGCTGGAGCCGCCAGTGGGCCAGGTATAAAATTTTGAAATCTTGTGATCTTACCTCAGTACCAATTTGAAAACTGATCAGTTATTCAAGGTCCTGCGAAAATGTCGTATAGGACTATCTTGATGTCCATAGAATAATCAAGTCAAGACGAGTAATAAGAGCAAGAGTGCGCTTCTCTAGCAAAAGCATCACGCAACAATTTCAATTTTCTTGTACCTAAGAGGAATATTTTCATCAGCATCATGATAATATTGGATACTCAATGAAATTCTCTACAAGAAAAGATTAGTTTGGCAACACGTGAAAGTAAGACCCTCTCATCAGAGCCTCTTACAATCCAATAAAACTTGGTTTTCAGGTCATAGAAGGAGTGCTTTTCCATAAGTTTGATTTTTTATCTGAATACGTACATATAGTACAAGTAATAATAGTGATATATATATAGTAATAGTAAAGCTAATACAGGTTCTAAATCAATATACAATATGTAGGTTTCTAAAAAAAATGTATGCCAACGTGATTGCACTTGAACTATACGATTTCTTCTTGAATGCATCATAAAATAATTAAAAAATATTCAGTTCTGCTTCAAAATTTCTACGGATGTCAAAAGATAACGACTTGACTACACCCACTATTTCGCTGTGCTGTTGCATCATAAACCAACGAATGTATCACAGAATAATTTGGTACATCCTGTAAGACACATGAATTTTCAATGGTATATGTTGCGAGTTGAATGAAAAGATTCCAAGCACAAAATGCATAACAGGTGCACGTTGCAGGATTCCAACACGCACCCTCTTCCCTCTTAGCTGAAGCACTTGAGTCTTTGGGTGATTCAAATGGGGCTTCCGGTCTCCCTTCGAGTAGCTATTGACACATTCAGATGAGTTCAATAATACGAAAGAAGTCAAATAGAGAAGCTGTGTTGTTTTTAGCATTGAAGGTACCTGTGAGTTATTTTGCGTCAATCCAGACCACTAAGTAGTAGGTACCTATTAGGTGAGCTTATCTCATTGAGCATACCTTTTGTTTGGATTGTTTCATGTATCATTGCGTACTCGCATATTCTAATGGTATATTATTCAGCAATGCTTCTGCCCACAGGGTACATGTTATTTTGTTTGTTGTGTTGATGACAGGAGAGGACTACCTAGGAGTGCCCTTATTAGCTCCTATAGCTCCACTGCACACCTTGCATCAGCTCCTGTATCTGAAGCTGTACTTAGCTTGACCACGGAGAAGTATCATTGCACCTCAAGTACAAGTGGCGTTCAGGCTGATCACCTGGTTGTTGACAAATTAAGTATTTACTGGAGCTGGTCCGGGACTATTGCACAGTTCGTTAAAAATACTGGCCATATATGTGGCGGCGCCTAGAGTTATTGGGCGGGTGTACGGCTTCTGAGGGGGTGCTTGTACCGGAGTGAAAGTACACACCCATTGCACTACAGAAGTGTGACAGATAGTAGTGCTTATGTCTGAGGTTGTAGTCATTTGACACCGCATCATGTACTTCACCTTGCTCTGCGTAACATGGTGTCGTGAAATGACTAGCATTAATCGTGAATAGGACACTGAGAATCAAAGGGTTGCTCACAGCGGTTTTCATTTTCAGATAACCGTAATCAAGAACCATCTTGAGTTCAGTCCAGTCTCCCATGGACCCTGTTTTCAAGTATTTTCAGTATTAGAGTAATTTTAGTGGGTACTTGAGTTATTCGTATTTTTCAATAAATAATAATAGAGTTGATATATTGTTGTGAATGTGATTGCATTTATTTTCGATTATCTGCACTCATCCTAACACGTCGACACTAATTAGCTCACATTTATTGAACATTAATCAAATATGTTGCCTCTACAATTTTAATAACACTACAACTATTTTTGGAATAATCGCAAATAAGAGATTCTAGTCGCGGATATCCTATTCCGACATAGTTATTCCAGTATCTTTTGCTAGTCGGGAGTTATCGATGAAAGTCCGAGCAAGCAGCTTGCAGGCATTCGGTAATTTCTCATACAGCTCCTCCACCAATTGAATGGGTTTGTGGCTTATCCCTGAGTCAAAGTCTCCAGCGTATAACGTAACAGTAATAATAAAAACCTGTGGAGCGTATAGTGTATAGTGTCTTTGCTTGTAATACTTAGTGTGATTATCATTGATGGAAGAAGAAAGCGGGAGGAGAGGGCAAGTTGTATGATATCGATCTTGGAAACCGAGGCGAAATTGTGAAAAATGCATGACAGCTTGCGGATCTGGCACTGCTAATCCTGATCCAAGCTTCAAATTGCTCCTTCTGCTGGAAAAACCTCATGAGTTTGGTATTGGAGAAATGGAGGTATTGCAAAATGGAACGACCACCTCCGAGAAGCTTTTCCGACTACTGTCAAGGAAAAGGTGGTGGATGTATAGATGAAGCAGATTCGACGCTGAAAAAAACATAAAAGGACTCCTCTTTAAAAGGATGCCCCCTCAACGTCATTAACAATAACGGTAAATTGTAATGTCGCGACTCACGATGCGATGGCTAATTTATTGACAAACTCTAATCAAACGAGTTCAGTTATTGGAAGTTCATGCCTCACTGCTCGAACATTACCGCACGATTTCCACTTAAAACGCCCACTCCCTGGAGTTTCTTTCTGCGAAAAGAATTCAGTTTCCATAAACGGCCCGAAGCGTAAAAAGTCCACAAAATTCTAATTATTCCGAAACATTTCATGAGTGTAATTCAGGTTAATGATGCACAATTAAAATTCAAATAACATCCACAGCACATCTAGAAGTAACATTTTTCCAAGTAATGAAATTTTAGCTCCCTTAAACTTTTAACATTTCCAAAACGGATGACGCCGTAACCCAACCGTCTAATGCGTCATTTAGGGGTATACCGAGTGTGTGCGGATATTGCATTTATATACGTATACCTACCTAAATACGTTTTGAGCAGTGAGAAAAAACCTTTTATCTAACGCCGTAAACTTGGTTGATTTAATTAATGAGGCTTGAATAAAGAGAGAGCCACAACGAAGCCGCACAACGCGCACAATAATGTTTCAGTGAATTCAGAATGACCGCCGCTGCTGGCTGGGCTCGAGTTAGATGTCCCTCTTCCAACCCTCTTCGCAAACAACAATGGAAGGTAACAGTTTGCCGACATCGTCCTCGACATATTTCAGGAAATTGCGGCGAGCAAGTGGGAAGAATTTTGATTTTTTATTCATGAAACAACACGTGGAGCTGATGTTACCGCCAGGGAGGATTATTTCTCATCTAAGAAAATATGTGTTGCGGGTCCCGTGGTGGTGTGTGGCGGTGCGGTTCGAGTTTCAAACTTTCATGAGTACGCCAAGTTTGTCTGTTTATCGTAAGCGATTTTTTGATTTATCGCGACTGCTGCTGTTTACAGATTTTTAAAGACTTGTTAAACTCCTTTAGATTATCACCAAAGATAAATTATAGAGTGATTTGGAGACATCGTTGCTGTGAAGCTGGCATAATTCGCAGCCTGCGATTCACTTAGCTCTCCTACTGCTAGTTCCATACTTGCATTTCACGCAGACAGCTCACAAACTTGATCCTCCGCCTCAAACAGAGCCCATGCTTCACCCATTGTCCAGCAAAGTCTCCATACTAAGGACTTTGCATCTGTTTTCTGACAGTAGGCACACCCAGAATAGGGTATCTGCCATTAGACAGACCGCACCCTAGAGATCCGTCCCTGCTTTCTCTTAGTCTATATGTATTTCTGCCATGTTAGACGTCTATCGAGATGAAGGCCTAGATGTTTAATAGCATTGTTTGCTTTTGACAATGCATTATTCTTCTTCGTTATTCAGCTTTAGAGCGGGACAAGTTTCGTTGTCATCATCCGCCACTTCTTTCTTCAGTCCTACACCTGGTCCAGAGTGAATGTCAGCATCTGAGAAACAACGTTGGGATTTGAGTGAGAAGATAAAATTACGGTGTCGTCAGCAAACGTTGCAACCATAGATCGTCTATCTAGTGGTGTAGGTCAGCAGTGAACAGGACATACAACAGCGGAACAAGTGCGCTTCCTTGGGGCACTCCTTATAAGATTTGGAAAAGTGATGTTTCTTCTCCGTTTAAGCGTATTTGGCAGCATCTCTTTTGAGATAGGATTTGATGATCAGGTAGATGTCGTGGGGGAGATTCTTTTTGATTCTGTACAGTAGCTCCACGTGCCACACTTTAGTTGAATGCTTGGGTTATGTCCAGGAAAGCAGCAGAAAGGTTTTTTCTTCCAGGGCGTCGTTAATCTTGTTTACGATTCGACAAACTTGTTTCACAGTAGACCGTTTCTGCCCAAATCCTAGCTAATGATTACCAAGTTACCAAGTTAAGGTAAGAGGTACCAAGTTCCGTGCTGTCAAGAGAGGTTGAATTCTTGCCAGGAGAAGCCTTTCGAACATTTTGAGAAATGAAAAACTACTAAGCCTGTAGAATGAGACCTCTTCTGAACACTTGCCTGGTTTCAGAACAGAAATGATCTGGACGACCTTCTATTGTCACTGAAAATAACCTGTACGGAGAATGGCATTTTAGACGTAAGAGATCAACTCAAGGTCCCGAAAAGTAAGTTGCTTGATGACCTTTTACTATGATGAGATCATGTCCGAATGATTTTTTGGCATCAACATAGTTCACCGATATCTAAGTTTGATCTCGATGACGGTGTTAGGTCTGATAGGTGGAGATATCTGGTATGTGGGGTTCAAAAACTGGCAACTTTTTTTCTCCTGGTGGAATTCGAGAGTGGCTGAAGTGCTTCAGATTAGATGTTCCACAAAGATTTCAGCCCTCTCAAGGTTGCTTCCGGTCCACTTTCCATCTGACTTCTCCATTGGTGGGACTGGTTGCGTTGGTCTTTTTATTATTTTCAAAACTTTCCACAGTGATAATCACCAAAGTCGGTGGGTGATAAACCGGTGAGATATTTAGTCACTGGAAGTTTTGTTCCGGAAATTTTGAAGTAGTGACCCGAGCTTCCTGGTGGCATGGTTCAAATGGTTTTCATCATATGGATGCGCGAGTTTTGCCAGATTCCTCGAAATCTCCTGTTTTTTATAATGCCTTTTCAAAGTTGTTGAGGATATCTTCGGTAGGTTCTTCAATTTGTAGTGGTGAACTTGCCTCCGCCGCTTTCTGGATGCAGCAAGTGAGATAACTCGACTGCGTCATCTACTACTGCTTGGAGAGGTGTCTGTTAGAGAAGTCCGTTTAGTTGGTTTCCAAAAGCTGTTCCCAATCGGTTTTTGTGTTGCTGAAGGATGGCGATCTTGGTAGTTCCACAATACATGCGCTCAGTGTTACCAGCAGTAGCGAATGTTCAGATGACAAAACACGGCAACTGTCTGTTGTCAAAATACTGATAATTGTTTCATGATTCCGACCCCCATCATCTGATATCCCCTATCTTTTGTCTTCCGTCAAAGTTATCGTTGCAACATTTCATCTATTATAAATTTTGTCTTCTGGGCTCTTGTTATGGATGCCTGATACAGTTGAACTGTTGCAGCCGTAACGACAGCATGTTGAGCTGATTGAGATAGGGATTTCCAGAAGATCCGTAGTCCTTTTGTGTACGCAAATTTGTGAAACGTTCAACCTCCCGTTCCACCAAGCTTTTGTCAACGCGATGCCTTTATCACTCTAATAGTAACTAAGCAAATGGCCATCCTTTTGGCGGGTGCAAAGCAACTATCAACGTGATAGATTTAATTTGCTCGTAAAATTTTTATAGAACCGGAGGTAGGTGTGTTTATTACTTTGTGTATTATTGTACTTTTTGTTGTTTGCTAAGAATTTGCTACCATTCTTCAGTTTTGTGTCTTCAGATAAGTTCGTGGAGGGCACGAAGTTTGATTGCATGACAAAGCGTGATCATACCTACTGTGGTACCAGGAAGAGGAAATTGGTTTATCTATTCAATAAGAGTAGTCCCAAATCGTCCTAACTAATTATTTTATCAGAATTTGCTTCAGTTGCAACTGAAAGTTCATAAATAACCCTTCAGGCTCATTCTATCAAATAAAGCATTATGTTTTAATAACAGATCTACGAGAAAATATTATGATTCACAAAAAAAGAGAGCGACTAGGAAAGCAAAACAAAGAACAGAATGACGCAAGCACAACTGCAAAATTCTTAGAGTCAAATTAAAGATGAACCTTATTTACGACACGAAAAATATCAGAATAGCTGGAATCTAGAAATTAGAGGAACCAGGTCAAGTTGTAATTGTAACCCTGTAACCCTAAAAACGAAGATAAAACCTGATTTATAGTATAAGATACAACAGAATGACGCAGGTGCTCTAATTACGGGACGCGAAATTCTCCATCTAAAAACCCCCCTGTAGAGCAAAATCGAAGAAAATCCTGAATTATAGCGCAATCAATGCCAAGCTAGCCCAGAACGCCAAGTGGTGATGAAATACTCAATCGCAAGTTGAAATTGTTAGTTGAAGAGTTCGTTCGCTGAATTGTAGGAGATGTGAGATAGATAAGGCACGTTCCGGGCCACACAAAGGAGACAGAGACAGAGACAGAGAACTACAGAGAACTATAAAACCAGAAACGTCCTATCCGAGGACCAGTAACAGACGAGTAAGCAGACAGTAGAGTAACGAACAGCAGTACAACAGTAACCAGTACCAGTAGAAGCAGAGCAGTTTGTCTTGCCGCATTATGCGGTGGAAGTGAAACTTTGAAGATATGCCCCAAACATTTCGCTCGCGCTTTGGTATGTACGCTCACCTCTCAACTGAACTGATTGGTCTCATCGTATGGTGTTTGTAGACTTGTAATTATGATTGTTATTCCCACACCATGATTTTGTACCGAATTATCAACTCTAGTATGCATAACGTACTCTTTTGTTTTTTACCCTGTAATGTCAACTTTTCAACCTAGCATAATCAAATTTAGCCTTTATTTTCCTTCACTCCTTTTGTATATTTTTCTTCCTTGTTATATCAAGTCCATAGATATTTTATTTTTGTTTTCATTTGTTCCACTCACGTGAGAATCCACGCTGCCCACAGACCAGGGGCCCGTTTCAGAAAACTACAAACGACAAATTACAAATGTATAACCTTGACGACTCATTGTTGCAACAATGGGTTACCAAGACTACATACTTGTAAATTGTCGTTTGTAGTTCTATGAAACGGGCACCAGGTGAATTACGGCTTATTGATTCCCTTGATTTAAGTAGATCCTACTGTCGCAGGTTTAACCCGGCCTGTAGGACAATACAGCCAATTGTACAATTGGTCCAATCAGAGGCCGCACGCATACTTCAATTTTGAAGGAGTTTCTAAGCAAAATCTCCTTAGCAACACTCTTCTAAAATTGAAGTATGACGTGCAGCCTATAATTGTGCCGACTGTACATATTATATCATCCACTATCAAATTATCTCACTGTAAGTTTCTATGGTACCGGCACTGGTAGTCGTGAAATAGTCTTGAAGCCTAATCATCTTGAGGAAACTTCGTTTTCACTTAGATCGATTCTCTATGAGACATTTCGAAAGCAACATTCCGAACCCATCCGCATCAGCCTCGCATCCAGCACAGTTGACGCCCTGCCCTGTAAGTGCAAATTTGATTTGGAGATTGTTCCTCAAAATAATGCGAATTTATGTGATGGCATCTTTAAGGGTGGGTGCACTCTACTGGCATTCATAAAAACCACCCTTGAAGCAGAATTGCTTTTTCCGTACAATTTGCTTCTCACGATGGGGGTGTAGGTGAGTTTATTACATATAATTTGCGGTTTTCAAACACCGTCTATGTGATATCAGCTTCAGTTTTTCAAAACAAGAATATCCAGCTTTGTTATTATGTAGGTCATGAGTTAGATTTTACCAGGAAGTTGAAAAAGCGATTATTAATCGCGAAATAAGATGGAGATAATGATCACGGTTCAAAATCCATCTTCTTCAACGCGGGATATCTGCTCTCTTATCCGATTTCTCTGCACCAACTTCCATTAAAAACCGGCGTGCGCCCAGTTTCGTCCTCCACTCCTATGGCCCTCGTTGATCCCCGAAACGAATGATCGTTTGAAATTAACACTTCTCTTGCACGACCAGCCAGCGCATTCCATTTGAATAGATCGGCATTGCACAGCACTCCTTTTATTCACACTGGGTGAATTCAATCGAACGAGCACTAAAAACTGTTTTATCCACCGCGCTAAGCCCCATCATCATCCGAGTATACAATGGGAAAGTTGAACTGTGAATGTTTTGAGGGCGATTTATTTTTCCACAACAGCATACACGGCGATCAATAGAGTCCGGCTTACTCTATCTCGGAGTAAGTATGTTTGGAGAGACCAACAGCAGCAGATGTAGATTATGAGTGAAAGCGCGTCAGCAGCCTTCGCGGAAAAGCTAAACCCGAAGCATAAGAGCCGGAGAGCACAAAGCAGCCCTGTTTTGATGGCGCACGAGTAATGCCTAAAGCGGTTTTCTCATGTGTATTTTATCTCGTCTTGAGCGTCCTAATTCTGTAAGGCAATAAGTCGACGACACTGACTTCTTCTCTCTGCTTTGTCATCGGACGGTTCGTTTTTTCGAACGAACAGTATACAGCCATGCTGTACCGCTGCCGGCTTTTCTATACAAAAATGAGCGAATACAAAATCGCGAGTTCAAGCACGAGAACAGCAAGAACTCCACGATGGAGAAAAACGGGTGAAAATAATTGCTGTACGCGAAGCTGATGCAAGAGAAATTCCAAAGTATGAGCTTCCGTGATTCAAATAACTAGAATATTTTTCTCGAAATAGGAGGATGTTTCGCAAGTTTTGTATGAAAGATTTAAGTTCCTCTAGTTCGATGAAACAGCTGAAAGATGTACAATTGCAAGTATTGCAGACAAAATGCGCCCTAAAAATGCACATATCCTGGTGAGACGCAGAAAAAAGTAGAGGTGCCTAAATGAAGGGACCTGCAGTCCTCGAAAACTTATTTGAGAGTTTGGGACAGGGTGGATAATCCTTCCAGTCAGGTTCCAAAACACTGTATAGTGATTAGCCATGACCCTTACTTTTACACCATATCGTCACCATAATATACGTTGTTGACAAGTTGTGAAAAAAAAAACACCTATGATGAGAGCACTGGAAGCAGGTTTTCGTGTTTTGAACTTTTTTCCGAAAATTCGCTGCAGTCTTGCCCAGCACTGAATTCCAACATCGATTTACATCACATGAATCAAAACTCGCTGGTAAGTGCTGCAGCAGACACCATCACACAGAGCCGCATAAAACCCTCAAACACTGCCGAAATGCACTGGGATATCCATCTTCCGCGCGATTTGGCCCCGTTCCTTGTATCCTTTTGCCAAAGAGAAATTTGAAATGCCGTAAATAATTGGATTTATCGCCGTATTTAATCCGTGCTCTCACACACATTCACTTGCTTCTGCCACCATACACCACTTTTGATTTGTAGGTGCCTATAGATACCCGACGAATAATGTTCCGATTCCGATGAAAACGTGTACAACATTTCATCATTCCGGTAATAAAGTTTAAATCAAAGGGGTAAATGCATCGGTTTTCGGTACGCTGGGCTATCACCAAACGAAGTGCCTCCATTGCCATAATGGCCAATCGTGCATATAAAGTGTTTGTTTTGGTTTTGGTATAGGCACACCAAAGAGATCAACTCGGTTCGCTGTTCGCGCTCTGTTCACATATGTGCGAAATATTTTTCATTGCTGTAATAAATACTACTATGTCACCAGGTTAAATTACGGCCGTTATCCTTTGCCGGGATTGTCGACGACACGGAGTTGCCGGTTTTATGTTTAGGTTTAAAAATGACAAGTGTCTACGTGGCTCTGAAACCCATCCATCTGACGTGATAAAGTAGATGTTTGACGAAAATACATCGTCTCAAAGTATTCGCGAGTTCAATAATTAACAGACTCTCGCGAATGTATTTGCTTTAGTTCTTTTTCATCCAATAGCTCGGAGCTGTGTGGCTCCTATCTAATGCCTTCATGGACTGCAGCAACTGGATTGGATTGGCTGGATGACACCACATGTGTCGAATGTGCCGGTTGGAACAACACATGTACAAACCCGAATCCATCGGATCCAAATGTGACAATTCTCTGGAGGAACAACCTGTCAGCTATAGAGGGTGGTGCACTGGTGTACAGTGGCTAAAAGGCCGCAAAAACTGAAAGATAATTCAAGGGAAATAATAAAAAACTGAAACAACTGCACCAAAAGGATAGAAAGAAGTGAAAACCTCTTCCCGCTCGAGTCGTTCCACTCCCCCGGAAAAGTGGTGCCGTGACCAAGATTGTTTCAGGAGGGTAGCGCTGTGGGAAGAAGCCAGGATTGTTCAAAGGGAGTGGAGAAACTGTGTGAAGAGGCTTTTTTGTAAGTTACTCAGACCAGGAGTGTTCAATGGTGGAAAGCTAGGGGGGTGAAAGTTTTTTTTTGTGTGATCAAGCAAACCTTGTTCAATCGTAATCAATTGATGCTCGCTCCACGAAATATGGTTCAGGTACAACATGAAACGTTGCACATTATTGACCCAATATACTCGTCATTGAACCAGCCACCCCATCTAGCAAAACATCGCCATTATTATCTTGCGCGATTTCACAGACCTCTTGGACATCACCGCTGCAATCTTGCCATTTAACAAAGAGAAATCTTCTGACACGAAAAGAAAATCAAAACATCACCGCCGTCTTGCTGGGGCAACTTCTGAACTAAAAGAGCAACGAACCGCTATTGCCATCTTGTCTCGTAACAAAGCGTCTTTCCTATGAGATTAACATCACCATTTACAAATATTTTTGACTGGTTCCACTGAAGTGTCTTGTTTGAATCAGAAATCAATAGTTGCCTACCCGAAGTCCAGTTGTCACTAGGATGTTTAAACCCTTGATCACCAAGTGCAGTCTAGGGGCGTCCATCTCTTGTCTGATTCCGGAAAATAACTTGTCTCAAATTAAAACAATTCCCACCAGCATCTGGACATTTGCTCAACTTTTGTTAACTAGGAGCTTTGATCCTGCCTCTGAACCATCGTCTGGCACGATTTTCTAAGTTTCGCTTGATTCATCTGAAGCTACCTTGGCCGCAAACCTTGGAAAACAAAGCAGCATCGATGAGGGGAGTCCAAAATTTCTATGTTTTGAATATCGAGCACGCCGCGAGATGCAGCAGGAAGATGCTAAAGACCTGTTCCCAGTGCGATTCTTTGAAAATAGCACACAAGTTCTGACATAACGCTTAATCTTATAGCTATATTCATCCATTCATTCATTAGCCATAACAACCCTTCAAGGGTTTCGGCTTGCTTCTCTGCCTATTCATATTGAATAGGGGGCCTACAGTTTAAAGTGGATTCCAAAACACAAGTGAATAGCAACAGCCATCACTATTCCAAAGAAGCTTTCGAGGGCCGAACTACTCGAAAGGTTTGCCCAGAACCTTGTCGGGGGGGATTTGGCACCGGTACCCCATTTCCGAGTGGGCCCCACCACAGCGCCATGTTGAAGCGGTCACCCATCCAGAAATGGACCGCGATGTGTATGACTTGACTTCAGTTATCGAAGCCAAACAAGATGTATATTACACTACGCGTCCCCCGTATAGCTATATTACACTACACAAATTCTTGTGCAATTTCTTGAGCGATTTCTTTAGCAATTTCTTGAACAATCCGCCAAAATAGTGTCAAGAACAATGAACTTGATTGTTGATTTGACAGAATGTTCAAGAAATTGTAGAAGAAATTTTGTAGTGTAATGGCGTCTTTACAGAACTCCGTATGTCGCCGGCAACAGTGTCGCTGGCCAATAAGATTCAATATGGCTGCCCTACCTCCCTCCATATCATTCTCGCGACTCGAAGGTGATAAATCTCTCATCCGGAACTACAGCCCTATACAGGGTGATTCATGAGTGACCTTACATAGGCTAATGGCAGATAAAGGACTTCGAGGCGAGTCAGGATCCACAGAAGAAATTTTGTTTTCTCTATTGGTTACGAAGATACAGGGTGTGTTGTGTGTTTCGTGTGAAACTTTGATGAGCGATATTTCTGAAACGGCTCAAGATATTCTGTAGAAATTTACCAGTAATATTATTTGTAGTAACTTATCCAAAAGGTCATACTGAGTACGTCAAAATCTAGGGCCGGGTTCAAAAAAATGTGCCCCTCTGTTAATTGATCAAAAAGTACATTTTCTGGCCGCTTTTCTTAAAGACCGCTGCTGGATTCGGAAAGCTAAGGAAAAATGCTTCATGAATCATTCTTAAATTTAGATGGCACACCTGCTCCGTTTCGACAATAAAATTAAAAGTAAAATTTGTGTGTAAGTTTCCATTTTCAACTCGACATAATCGACTCATTGTTAGATTGTATTTATTCAAATTCATTTTCCAGCTTGTCTCTGTGGAATAGAAGGGCTTGGTTGGAAGAAAAATTCCATAGCCGAAGATTTTTTTCACGACCAAATCGAGTCTAACTTTTGTGTTTCACTCTCGAATTCGTCATAAAAAAAGGTCGGCTCTGGAATTTTTCTTTTAACCAAGCCCTTCTATTCAACAGGGACAAGTAAAAAAATGAATTTGAATGAATTCAATCAAGCAATGAGTCGATTATGTCCGGTTGAAAATGGAAACTGACTCACAAATTTTACATTTAACTTTTTTGTCGAAACGGTTTAGGTGTGCCATCTAAATTCAAGAATGATTCTTGAAGCATTTTTCCTTAGCTTTTCGACTCCGACAGCAGTTTTTCAGAAAAGCGGTCAGAAAATGTACTTTTTGATCAAATAGCAAAGGGGCACATTTATTCTAGCCCGGCCCTGGATTTTGAATTACCCGGTATGGCTTCTGCATAAGTTCCAGCACAGAAACATTATTGGTGAATTTCAACAAAATAACTCTTGTCATTCCAGAAATATCGCTTATCAAAGTTTCATATGAAGCACACAAATGACCCTGTATCTTCCTAACCAATGGAGAAAACAAAATTTCTTCTGTGGATCCTGACTCGCCTTAAAATCCTCTATCTCCCATTAACCTATGTAAGGTCACTCATGAATCACCCTGTATATCCATTTTATGTAACTTCTCCAAGGTTTTTGAGATTATTATTTACGACCAACGATCATCTGTTTCGCCATGTCAAAAATTCCATTTCTCCAAGTCAACACGGTTTCATGCCCGGTAGATCGACAATCACCAATTTAGCGACTTTCTCCCAATATACTACTATAAGTCCTTTATTGTCTCTTGTACCGTATGATCAAAAACTTCCTTCCTCTAGGTAGGCTGTGGTCTGGTCATTGGCAGGCAAACGAGGCTGATTTTGGCCAGACCACAGCCTGTCTAGAGGAGAAAAGTTTTTGATCCGTAGGTACCGCGTATTTCTGCTAGGCAGTGCCCTACTTTTTATTGTGAACACCTTAATACCAACATTCTGTCCAGATGTCCCGTATTTTTCATACAGGGTGGGCCAATGAAAACAAAACAGAGAGGTTTTCGGGCATTTTACTTCATTTTCTCAAAAAAAGCTCAGATTAGTCGATTTTTATATCGAGGGGGACATCTGAAACATACATTGGCAAATTTCTATCTTCAGCCCCCTCACCCCTACCCATCTCAACTTTAGAATTTCAAACGACACCATCTACTTTGCGATACATCAAATCAAAGAGAATCAAAGTTTTTTTCTGAAAATAATACTTTCAAAATTTTTAACCCACCCCCCATCTTCCTAAGTTTCTCTGACTGTCCCATTTTATATCCTCGATCCCTCAATTCTCTTCAATTTAATCAGCGTCATCCTAAATAGCATCTAAGGAGAAAATTTTCGGTGGAGAAAAGTGCTACCCAAATTCACCCCTTTCCTCTCCCCCACCCCAACTTCAAAACTCAACAGACACCACCTACTTTGTGACACAAACAGAAATTTTTCTCCCTCGATGCTGTGCAGGATGACGTTGACTGTACTGAAGAGAATTAAGAGATCAAAAATATTACATTGGAAACTCTCACAATTTTAGGAAAAAGGGGGGTGGGGTTGAAAATTATAGGAATATTTTTTCAGAATGAGAATTCAGTACTTCCGGAAAGTGGGTGGTGTCATTTGAAACTTTGAAGTTGGGGTGGGTGGGGGTGAGGGGGCTATAGATGGAAATCCACCAATGTATGTTTCAGATGTCCCCCTTAATATAAAAATCGACCTGTTCCAGCTTTTTTCAAAAAATGAGGTGAAATGCCCGAGAACCTCTCTGTTCTGTTTTCGTTGGGCCACCCTGTATGTGCAATAAGTTTAACAGGCTGCCCCTTGGCGGCGATATTAACTTCGACTCTCTGCACTGATTACTTGATACCCCATGATTTTTTCTGATTGTTAAATGTTAATTAACTGTTTGTTATTTTATTGCATGCATTTTTTCCTTGTGTTGTACTCCGGCACAGTATTTCCTGTATTAGGTGTCGACCTGTTGGAAATAAATGCTATTCATTTATCATTCATTATTATTATTATACCCTCACAATTTTTGCCAAATCACTGCTTGTTTGTAGTATTTCCCAAGTACCAAAAGTACCTTTAATGAGGTACTTACTCCCGCCGCACGGTGGCATGCAGATTATTCCCTTTACTTCCACAAAATTACTGGTAGGGTAGGTAGCTTTTGAATGTAAAAATCCGAAAGCCGACTTCGACAGTCGAAGTTTTGTGGCTTTCCAACTTAATCAATTGAAAATTAAAATTATTAAACTTTGTCGTGTCGAAAACTCCTTTCGAGTTGAACATGCCCAGCCCACAAAGCTCGCAGAAAGTTGCAAAATTAAGAACAGTCACATAAAAGACCAATAAATTAAATTATTCAGCCGATGCTCCCCCATCGAAAGGTTACAGAAGGCCATCACCGTCGCGGAGACCCCGGCCACCAACAGACATCCACCGAAGTCCTGCGGGCCGCAATTTACATCATTTGATACTTTAATGCCGACTTCCCACATTAAAATGAATGAATGGGGCTTAAAACGTCGCGTCCTGGCTAAGGAGTATTTATTTAAAGAGCAATAAGGTTGGGGGGGCTACGAGACGACCAGGACTAAAATTGGCGCCATGAATTTTTCATGCCTGGGTGATTTCCGACTGGGTGATGTCTAAAAATATCACTGAAAGCGCGCATAAAGAGGGTCCTTATGTGTCCTGCCTTGTGTGCCATTAATATTTTATCTCAGAGATGGATTTAATCCTTGAGCACACACAAAAAACCCATCAGAAACGACAGCAGCGCGCACAATGCGTTCCGACAGATACGCGCATCAACCCTTGCAACTTCCAAGAATGCGTGATTCGCCTTTTCGATTATATCTATAAGATATTCTAAATACCTCTATCTCCAAATAATAACAAATCGTCGGGAGTTTAGTCGAGCAGAAACGAAACTCCCTTGGCCCGTTCTAGCCAGCAACTCCCAAAACCACTCACCGGATATATCTGCATCATCTACTTGCAAATTTTTGCGGCCTTTTTCCACACGCGCAGACAACTTTATCCAGCGTGTTTCATAACTAGTTCAGGCCTCTTCGTCCCGCTTTCATACCGCGCACACAAAGGCGTCTCCTCTCACTTACAAAAAGCTCTTCTGGAGGAGATAACGCCGGAGATTTTCCAGCGAGCCGAGATTGTTGCGTAAAAAGGGGTATTTCATTCGAGAGGCAACCGCCCAGGAGAAGTAACGATTAAATGTGACGCAGATTACAATCGAAAGGTCGCATCAGAGCTTTGGTATTCAATCAATTTCCAAACAAGAAATATCGAACTCGCTTGCTCCGGTGCAGTAGTATATAAAGGAAAATCACTTTGTAATGGAGAAATATTATTTTGTGGCAGCAGGAGGCGGAACCCGCGAGCAGGAAAGTGTTATCCGCAAACCTCCAACGGCGATTTATTCTTTATTTAGATAATCGGTGCTTCGGATCTTGCAAGGTTGCGCGTTATTCTCCGTACTCCCAGAAGAGTATTGCATCTGGAGCCCGGCGGTGCATTCTGCACGAATTGCTGAATCTCGCGGAGAAACCGCCCCTCGCGCGTTTCCGCTCTCGCAATGTCGCTCCTCGATTTTATTTCCATCACGTACACACGGTCGGATTATCTTCTGTCGGGAAATAAAGGAGATAATGGTGCCGGAGACAAACAGCTTATTGTTGGATTTATGCATTTCAAACCCTGAGAGAGAGCTGAAAGCTGTTACGGCGAAGTACTGGTGGGTTTAGCAGTGTGTACTCGTCCCCCGTACCTACTTATTTAATTTTGTTCATAACTAACAAGCTTTGTTCGTAAAATTCATTGTTAAATGTCACATCAGTCATAGCGCAGCTTATGCATTATTAAAGCAGAAAGGCAGAAGTGCAGTAGTTTGAGTGGCCTAAGATTAACAGTCGTGCGACGCGACTACTATATACGGCCCATCACCAGCAGCCTAATTAAAAAAGTCTAATCCAGGAGTGTACCTACGCAGACATTACAATTACCTTGGTGATGAAAAGTGTAGCAGATAAAGAGACGCTATTTGTTACAATACTGGTGACTAAAACTCGCGAATAGGCCACAAACCTTCACAATTGGCGGAGGAGCCGTATCGAGAGAAAGAACTTGCCTGGTTTCGGCTTTCGATGAGAGCTCTTCAGGGCTTTCCGAAAGGATTCACACGAACATTGTAGAATCACAAATTAGTCAGGAGTCATCCGGTATCCCGTGGGCTCTTTTGTGAAGGGGGCCAGAGACCTTTCATTTCTTATAGTCCTATATGTGGAGATATACCGAAATGTTTTGGTGCCACTTTCAAAATGGCGTCATTTCAACATGGCGGTCATTTGTTTCCGGTGACATTTATTTGGACCTAACTTGCTTCATTCTCACCCGATTTGAAATTCATCGGCTATCATTTGTATAAATCTATTTGATCGGAATTAGGAAAGAATGAAAACTATGATGACTTTTAGTCCTAACGTATGGTCCGAAAGTTTTGGGAATTTTTTTAAAAGCTAATAATTTTTTTTGGATAGTTTTAATTTTGTAACTTGATATTGCAAAAACTAGCATCATCTTCAACAATTTCAAATTCATATTTAACTTATTGTAGATGGGTCATTATGTTTGATAGCTCTCAGTTTTCTTCTGCCATATTCGATCATTCTCTGGACAGCAGCAGGATTAATTTCTCAGAGCTCCAGCCTCCCAATGTACCGCAAGCTCGACCAATATAAGATTTTTGGTAAGTATTGAGCAGGAAAGTATACGACAAGGGATGGGAAGCTGCAAATGAAGACCAATTACGGCGTCACATTTTTCAATAACATTGGAGAATTTCGCATTTGACAAATTGATCCAGAAAATTATGAAACATGGCAGAAGAAAATTGAGATCCATCGAAGATAGTGGTCCATTTTCAATATGTTGAATATTAATTTGTTATTGTTATATATGATGTTAATTTTTGCAATATCAAGTTCAAAAATAAAGACTATTCAGAAAAAGTTATTAGCTTAGAACAATTTCCCAAAACTTTCGGACCATACGTTATAGGTTTCTCGACTGTTTCTCAACTTCATTCAAGTTGTATTGATCCTAACAGCATCTGAAATAAATGAAGTTCAATGAAAACACAGTTTGCTGGAAAAATAATGGCCACAAGTGGTACAGTAGGAAAAAAAAAGAGCGATATTTACGAAAAATGGTAAAACTAAGGAGGAAAGTGCCGTGTGTTTTTCCAGAAAGTATAGGTAAAATCCTGATATTAGTGGTCAGTTGCATAAAAATTGACATTTTTTAATAAATCAGTGGATTTTTTAAGAAGGGCTCAAGAAATGAAGATGCGGTTTGTTTTATCTTAACAAGCATTGAATTGTAAATCTACCTTGTGACTTTCATCACTATAACTCTTTTGGTTACCGAGTTGGAATTTTTGCACTATTGAACACTTTATCAAAATCCAGGTGGCTGCCAAGTCGGTACGCTGCCATTATGAAAGTAGCACCAAAACATTTCTGTAACTTCATACATATGAGAATAATAAGAAAAAAACATTTTGCTTGGCATGCTTTTCGGAAAATCTATTTGGCACACATGCAAATTTAGGACAATAGCAAATAGAAAACGTCAATCCATACATGCATGATCATGGAAAAAATCATTCAAATCGGTTCGAGTCGAGCGAAAATAGGCGTAAGTTGAGTGTGAATCCATGTTATCAAAATCAAATGGCCACCATTTTGGAACGACGCCATTTTGAACTTGATACCACAGCATTTCGGTGTCTTCATATGCCAAAAAAGTAATAAGTAAGAAATCACAGGCATACCTACTTCATGAAAAAAACCCACGGCACTTTCCTTCTTGATTTTACCATTTTTCTTGAATATCTCTTTTTTTTTCTCTACTGTATTACTTGTAGCCATTATTTCCCCTGAAGTTGAGTTTTTAGTGAACTTTATTTATTGTAGATGCTGTTAGGATTGATACAACTCAAATAAGGTTGAGAAACCGTCGAGAAACCTATAGGACTAAAAGTCCACAATAATTTCCAGTTTTTTTTAAATTCCGGTCAAACAAATTGATATAAATGATAGCCGATGACAGCAGCGGATAGAGAATATGAATTCACGTATTTCTAAAGAAAAAAAATCAAAACGGGTGAAAATGAAGCAAGTTAGGTCCGAATAAATGTAACCGGAAACAAATGACCGCCATTTTGAAACAACGCCATTTTGAAAGTGGCACCAAAACATTCCGGTATCTCCACATATAGGACTATAAGAAATAAAAGGTCTCTTGCCACCTTCACGAAGGAGCCCACGGGATCAGTGATTAGTTTTCTGAACCTACTATGGTACCTGACTAAATTGTGTCCCCCTTTGATTCAGGATAAATTCAGCTTCTTCTCCATTCTTGCACGTGGTGGCAGTGTAGAGCTCTAAGCATGGAGCTGATGGTTACAAAAGACTGCAACTAACCACTGTGTCACTCAAAATGTGTATGACCAACTCGAAATGGTGAAAATAAGAACTGGGTAACAGCAACATCTTACCAGATAAAGATCAGACCACAGAAAGTGCAATACAAACCATTTCGTCGATTTGGTGATTATTGATTTTCGTAGGTACAGTTAGGAGCGAAATGATTCATACGGCACCGCTAGGAAGTCGGCTGGGTTTCAGAAATGTTAGCTGCTTGGATCGTTTTTAAACGCCACGATTGATTACAACCAATCTCTAATCAAAACTGGCATTCAAGAACAATCCAAGCAGCTAACATTTCTGAAATCCAGCCGACTTCCTAGCAGTGCCGTATGAATCATTTCGCTCCCATTGTACATTGGTGCTGTTTCAGCCAAATCACCCTGTAGCGTTACGATGCACAAACTTGCTTATTACCATGAGTGAGAAAGAGATAGAGATGGAATTTGCCTTCTTCAATTTCCGCGCTACCACTGCTCTAAATGCAAAAAAGAGAAAATGGACTTCTAAAATTCAATTAACTATATTTCATTAGTTTTTTTTTCAAAAAATTGCTGATTCTTTTCAAAATACTCAGCAACAAGAAAAAATCACTCCGATCACACAGTCCAATTTTAGATAGGTACCTACCTTTTCTTTTAGTTTTTTTTTCCAAGCATTAGTAGCAATGGAGCTCTAAGAAGAAAAACATCTTTGTATTGCCATGCTGCGGGTTTGTATTGCACCTCGTGAGGTCTTAAGACGCGTCGAAATGTTGCCGGAACACTAGAAAAGGGACAAGCCAAATAAAAAATATCAACAAGGCAAAAGGCAGCGTTATCTCTTCTTTCCGCCGTTGTGCCGAGAGAATAAAATCGATATGGCAGAAATAAAAGCACACCTATCATGGGTGCGGAGATGGAGATATCCACCTCAACCCCCACAGTTTTCGACACCCTTTGTGATCCATTTTTGTTTTTATGTACCTTTCTGATGTGTATATACGTATATGGAAAATTCGACGGCAAAAACCTCAACACACAAGAAAATTCTACATCTCTACACACCCGGATATCGCATTTCAAAGGCACAAGAAATAATTCCTCCATTACCGGCGTGCGGTAACGGCCAAATCTTCTGCGTCATAGGGTTCATAACCCGATTTGGGAGCGCTATAGGCAAATGGCTGCACCAATATCTATGGACGTTGAACAAATAAATTAGTACCGCGTTTAATTAATATTGAACCAGTCGAGCGTACTCAACAAGGAACGGAGTTAATCTGTCGTAAATTTGCTAAATCAATATTAACGCCTCTGTCAAAACGTAAAACTCATCACAGAGCCCCCGCACTGACCCCATAGGCCTAGCCCAACTGCTTCTACAGAAGAAAAACGCACATTAATAATATTTGGCTCTTCTACACAACACCGCACCAGTTTCAAACTACCTTGCACTCCCATTAATTAAATTATGGTTTCATTAATGCAAACTATATACATATATATACCTACACCTAATGAGTATACCTGATGCCGAGCTTTCCCCCCACAGGCCTTGGGGCGTCATAAACTGATGTTGGAATTATTTCATGTACACTGAGCTCCAGCTCGAGTTATAGCTCAGAGTTAAAAATACAAATAGAAATGCCCGAAGCAATAAATGTAACCAACCACCACATCCCGAAGACTTGACGTTGAATGTTGAGTGTACAGTAGGAGTTGTTGTTGTGTTTGGACTTACGAACGCTTAATCAACGTGGAAGGATTAAATCACGGTCTAAATTCATTAGCTTAAACTCGGTTGAGAAGCTAATATTACAGTTAGTTAGAATGCCATAACATAGGTAAACGCGCCTAGTTCCTAAATCCTCGGACAACACCGTGGAATCCTCAAGAGCACCCCACGGATTAGGGCTCGTTATAGATTATGCATGTACGGTTTTTAGTTAGATATTCAGGCACGCGGCTGTTCCAAAGTTTTATGTGTAGGTACTTGATATTGCAAAGGATACTCGTATATTGGGCTTTTAACATGGATAATGAAACGAGCTGGAACCTCGTTAATTCAGGCAGCCCACCGTAACTTCTGTGGAATAGAGAAGTTGACACTCGAGATGAAGGTTGACGACAATACACGAAAAGGAAAGTGATCGCAATTTTCGAAATCTTCACTCAAATCAATCAGAATTGACCCTTCAGTGGTGACCTGCGGTCTCATAGACCGACGAATATTTAAATATTCAATTACGGTGCGTGCACAGGACCTATGCGCTGCAACTACCTGCTAGCTTATTATTTTGCTGGCTCAACCCGCAAGATGAACATAAACAGGGTATAACTGTGTGTCGTCCATTATTGGACGTGTGTCGTGTGTCGTACATTATTTATTGTTGTTTTGGGTCCGTCAGACCAATGTCACCACTGGTGCACCAACTGCAACCACGCGCTTGTTGAAAAAATCTGCTTATTGACCCCATGGAAGCTCAAAAGGTAGAAGAACGAATCAAATGGAAACAGGCAGTTGTCATATCTGCCGTTCAAAAAAAAAAAGATTCGGAAGACGCGTTACAACTGTAAAAGCTACAAGTGCTTCATGTGCTTAGAACCTTGTATAATGATATGTATAAGACGATTTTGAAAAGAACAGCTTGGTACTGTGGTGTTCAGCTTGGAAATTTCGAAAGATAATTGAATGTTCTGAATAAATTAGCGTTGGGGGCGATATTGGAGAGGAAAGAAATGGTACGAGGGATGATGGTGGAGTCACGCTGCATTCCAGAGTAGCGAGGTTGTAGGCCAGAGGTTGTCACACTTGAGGGCAAGTGTAAAAAAGGCGAAAAAACGAGACGCAAGCAAAGAATAGAGGACTGGCGTGAGTGCGTTTGACACCAATAGATGTGTGTATGGCCGGAAAAAAATTGAAGTCGTCAAAAATTAGCTAACTAGAGTTCCAGCCCAGTTATCAACAATTGTAGTGCATCACTGACAAGAGAAGAAAGCACCAAGGCAAGTTTACCTTCCATGTAATCAGATAACAGTTTTTTCAACGGGGTGAAAATTATTGTTTTGTTTATAAACTTTATTAGGTTCTGTTCTTTGTTTTCCGATAACAGCCGAAGGTCTTGTCAAACCGAGTTGATATTCCGCAGATGGCTGTGAGCTTTTAAATACATTGTTTCCAGTTTTCCTCGAAGCACCAGGTGAATGGTGGAGGCCTCAACAACCTTCTACGAAAAAGAAAGCTTCCGAAAGGTGATTTGTAGACCCTATGTAACGGTCTGAAGTCCTTTTGTAATTTTGTGTGTTGGAAATTACTGCGTTAACTAACTAGACTTGACTGGAATATTGCGAACTGTCGTAGTCATTCTGAGTCACTTCCTCAGTGACAAAATTTTGTTTGTTAAATTGTGTTTGAAGTCTGTTCAGCTAATTTGTAATTATTGTTGTGAAAGCTCTCTTCAAGAGGTTCTATTAAACTCTCTTCAAGAGGTCTAAAATAAGTCCGAATTTGAACGTCACGTTGTAAATTTTGATCCAGTAATTTGATAATTCCACGTAGATAATATCATGTTGTAAATGTTATCACTCCTTTCCTTGGTAAATTAATTTTGCTATTAATTATTTTTGTTCAATTATTCTTCTTGAATCTTTGATAAATACACCGATTCACTGCCAGTGCATTTGTATCATTTTCCCTCTAACCGGCGACCCCGAATCACGGTGTCATCACTGGGCCAACCCAACCCCCTGAGATGCAATTGGCTAAATTCGTTTAGTTTGTTGCACCTACAATGCAGCGGCTAGCAGTAAATATGCAAATCATAGCTGGGCTAAAAACATCGCAATTACGTCCCCCGTAAAATAAAATATATTCAACCCCTTTCCCAGCGTCAAAAGATTTCACGTGCATTCAGGTTGAGTTCCTTAAAATGCGAACCGCTTGAGACATGCCCAGAAGTAAAGTGTCGCTCAGAAATATCTACAGAAATCGGAATGTAATGTCATTTTCTAGGTTAACTATTGGCTCACATATAATTGCACACCTGATCGAATTTATATACCCCCAATTGACCTGTAGCTGATTGACAAGTCTGTAAGCTAAATACAGCACCAGCTGTAAGTATGAACTGATCTATTTGATAACGACACCCAGTTTTTATGTTAATTATTGTGATCAGTGATTAAAATGATGGCTGTAATTCCGGAATGCAAAGACCATACCTGATGGGTTAATGAAATCTCTCTGAGTGGAATGATAACAGTAAGTTCGATATATCTCTGAATTCAAGTAAGGGCGAATTTGAAAATGGATTAATTAAAATTAATTAAAGAGTTAATCATGCCAGGCATCGAACTTCCTAACGTTACGATAAACTCTCTTCACGTTAGAAGAAAATAGGGAACAGGGATCAATTTAGAGAGTGGAATTAATTATGCGCGGGTCTTGCAAGCAATTAGGATGTATTGTAATTTTAGAACCTGAATCTAAATTGAATTAAGTAACTAATGTCTTATTGTCAGCTGGAGTCAGCACAATCTGAGAGAATGTAATAAATAATAAATTCAACTGAATTAATTTATTGATTGATTGGTAATAAAGGAGGTATGGTTTGATAACTTTGTTTATTTTCAATATTTATGTAATTGTCATATTTCAATAGAACCTGGAGAATTAAGGGGCTTTGGGAATTAAAAGGGAGTTGGGAATTCATGTAAATGATCAGGGGTTACAAAAAAATCTACGGCACAAAATTGAAACACAACGTAAAGGTCTATTGTATCACGACCAATTAGGGAAAAAGGGTACTATTACAGTACCTAAAGAGTGAATCGCTTCTGTTCCTGTGTGCTAGATAAACTTTATTTTAAATTTTTCTCATCAAAAGAAGCTGAAATATTAATTTTTTTATATGGAGTAACCGTTATGAGTGGCATAGTAAAATCTGGTTCTGGACATCTGAAAGAAAAACTCAAAATATCTGTAAAAGAAAAAGAGAAATAACGTCATCACTTAAGGGTTGATTGTTGTAACTAAGTAATTTCTTTATAGGAAAAAAACGTCATTTGCCGTGATTGGTATACGTACAAGATGCACCGATTTGACTCTTGCCAACATTTCTGATTTTTTTTAAATGCAGTCGAATTTTTTGGAGATTTTGGTAAGACCTAAGCTTTCACAGCTTACCTGGTTTATTCGAATGGGCATGGGTGTTGGGACTGAGTACTCACCTAGAAAAAAGAAGAACAATTATTAGTAGAGGTATCTGCAATAAATCAGGTGAACAAGTTATTGGGTAGGTAGAGTGCGGCCGGAATCGAAAGGGCATCATGGGGTTCATCAAAGTCTGCGCGAGAAATAATGGTAGGGGGAGAACTGATTTTACCAGTGGCGTGGAGCAGCATCGTCTTAGGGTTCCAACGAATAAACCAAGTAACAAATATGCCCTAGGTGCCCTAACGAGCGGGAGGGCTAGTAGCGTACTTCCTCATGAGTGGATCAGCAAACGTAAAATACACACTAAACAAGTTAGGAACAAGAAAGTTTATGTCCCGTGTCTACAATTTGTTCAGTTCTTAAGTTTTTTCTCAAGAACGGCTATGACGGCAGAAACACTTTTCATTGGGATGCCACAACGGTCTTGGCCCCGTTTCTGTAACTTGTTAATTTCTCTTTTTGTCAAAAGTGGCGTACGAGGGCGGTTATGGCGGCGGAAACAACTTTCATTGTAATATATCAAAGGCTAGGAACACGATGGTTTTTTCTCGTTGTCAAAAATTTCAAGTGCAGAAGGGGAACAATACTTTGGCGGGGGACCGCGCCACCTGAAATTGTCATTATTGTAGTCGTTGATTGTTACACAGGTTAGACTTTTGTGAACTTGATATGCGAGATAAATATAATCTTTCGATTAGCGTTAGCACCAGCTCGATGAAAACTCTTGTGAAGAGTACTTCCTGTGACAGACGGACAGACAGACCTAGACAGACAGACAGACAGACAGACAGACAGACAGACAGGAGGTATTTCAGGAAGTAAATTCAGTCATATAGGAAGCCATCCTTTTGATTCCCTGATTCGTAACATGTTATCATTTCAAGAGAGATGCTGTTGCAGTTACAGAAATCGATTCGGCTCAATAGATACCCTTTGAATCATCTTAACCTTGTTTAAAACAAAATGTGATCATAGTCTGAGCCGATAATGTCAATATCTATCACATATCAAACAGAGCATAATGTGCAGTTCACTCATCGCGCTCTTGATTTAGATTGCACAACAAACAACGAACGTGTCAGATTGATATCGACCAAATCGGAACAATTAACTTCATTGTTGTTGTTTTTGTTGCATCCGCCGAGCTGGTATTGTTAGTTTTGAACGGAAGTCAACTAAAGCAAAATGCCAACATTAAAAACGTTCAACTAGCCACGCTGTCAACGGGAGATTTATTAACTAGACGTTTTTCATTGTTCATTTTAAACTAAACCGAAATTTATGCAACCAATAATACACCAGATGCTCCCCTTAGCGCTTCCGTTAGTCTCGAATTTTCATTAAAACATCCGAAACCTATTAGCACAACAAAGTCACATTAGAGCAGAGAATTTTGTCCTTTTACTCGGAAACCGCAAATTGTCTTCGCATGTACGCGGGGCTCCCTCTGGAGGGTTTTGTTTTTCGATGCCTCATCTGCTACAACTTGCATGGCAAACGGATATAAACAGTTTCCCAAATAGCTAATTGTACGTGTACCCAGAGTTTGCAACACTCTGAAAGTCAAATGTTGTCACACATATACCGGTACCGAGCCGCAATGCTAATTTAAATTGCAAAACTGGGCAAAACTTTGCGCCGCGGTTTCGCAGAGGCTCAGAGCTCAGGTCATTGATTAAATCTGGCATGAGAACAGAGAGGAGGAAAGTTCGGAAAATTTCCAAATTCCGTGTGGCTGGCTGAGAATAAGGTAGGTAGCAGTGATGGCCGACACACAATTAACAAATTGCACAAAGAACTCGCTCGCGATGGAAGGAAACGGCGATGTGATTTTTGCTGCGCTGCATCAGCTGCCATCACACGGGGAGAATTTTGCCACCCGCCTTCCTCCAGGGCAGAATTGCTCGAGGATGCGAGCAGGGGTGTTATCGTGGAAGTTTTATTTGAAAATGCAGTCGTTGTTGGAATTGAAAAGGGATGTCGCGGGAGACGGCAGGATTGATCGGTTTGGGCAATGGCAACATTTTTTATGATATTGCAGTGTGTGAACAGTTCAAAGCTGAACGTTACGAGGATTCAGTACCTAGCTCACCTAACTCTTCTCCACAGTCGAGTAAAAAAAAAAAGTATAAAGTATCGTTTTCAATTCACTCATTGAACTTGTGCAGCACTAGCTGCTTGACATCTTTCACATCTCTTTAAAGGTTGAAAAGGTACCTATTTTTGTACTTGTAGGAGGACATAATCAAAGTTTTTTTAACAAATCCGGTACGTACCCTATACAATCATATTGTCAGCACGTCACACGTTGTTACGGTCTATTTTGACTTGTAATTTTATCAACGTCAGTGCCTAGACCAATGGATAGTTATACAATGCCAGTGGGTAAGCAACCCAGTTATACAATTTCCATTTTTTTGGAATTGTGAGTTCTCGCTGGTGAACGACAGACGTGTGTGAGATAGTTTCCATTTGATATTCGTCAAGAATAAATTAACAAGAGTGCTAAACCAATAGTAATTAATTAATGTGTATCATCCGCTTAGGGACAGACAACACACAGGCAAGTGTACCTATCTTTTATGTGATGCGGTAATTATTTGAACGGGTTAAAGTTGTGGTTTTGTTCATGAGCTTCAGTCAGGGTTGTTCTATGTATTCCAATAACAGCCAAAAGCCTTGTCAAACCGAGTTAATATTCCGAAAATAGTTGTGAGCTTTCAAATATATTGTTTCCGGTTACCTTCAAGTCACCAGGTGAATGGTGGAGGCCTCAATAACCCTCCTACAAAGAAATATAGCCTCCGAAGGTGATTGTAGGTTCTATCAGCTGAGAACAAAGCGCTAGCAACAAATATGCAGTCGTACCTCGGCCGAAACATCGCGAATAGTTCCACCGTGAACTAAAATAGATTTAACCCTTTCTCAGCGTCTACCTACAAGACATCGGAATGTGATGTAATTTTTCAGGTTAATTAATGGCTCACATCTAATTGCACATCTGATTCAATTATTGTACACCAAGGGACCTATACAGCTAATTGATAAGTCTGTGATTCAAAATACAGCAGCAGCTGGGAGTAAACTGATCAAATTAAGACACTCAACTTTTATGTAAATTATTTTGTAATTTTGGAATGCAAAGACCATACATCAATCAACCTCAAATGCGTTGTTAAATTAAACCCATCAGATATCTCCTTGACTAAGAAGGAATTCGAAATTAGATATTCAACTGAGAGTCTGATTATTTAAACAGACAAGGCCTTAGCAAGCAATTAGGATATCTTTAATTTTTCAGAAACTGAATGTTAATTGAAATAACTAATTCCTTATTGTCGGCTGAAGATCCAGCACTATGTAAGGGTGTGTATTGGATAGGTAATTAAGGGTCACAAAATCAAATAAGCGATTATGGATTCATCGGTAATAAAACAGGTGTGGTTTCAAACTTAGTTTATTTGTAACGTTTATTTAATTTTCCTTTTTCAAAGAATCTGAGGCTCAGGGAAATTAAGAGAATTGAGAAACAGATATCTGGGAATCGAAAGGGATTGAAAATTCATTTAGGTAATTCAGGGTTGAGGGGTTACGAAAAATCCACGGCAGAAAAAAAAATTGACACAACGCCAACGGGTAGATCACGTCCAATTAGGGGATAGGAGTATCATCGCAGTGTGTATAATTTCGTTGATTTAAAATCAATCTAAGTGATCATGGCTGTTGTTGATCTAGGTTCACGGTTGTGAAACCGAGGGGTTTGCAATTTACTTGCACCTATGTCCTATACTCTATAAACTCCAGAATGAAAAGCAGGCAGGAGAAAATACACGCCGTGAATAAGTGAAGGCCGAAAAAACTCTCTGTGTGAACTTTGAAATGAAATTGTCAGACCCAAATCAGTCCCATCAAACCGCGGAGTACCTCTCAATTCCCGCAGATATCAATTCAATTTTTTCCTCCTCTGCTCCCGACCCAACAAAACCGCCGTGTCACTGGCAATACGCAACCACTCTTCGGTAATTGATTATCGAAGTTATTAAACTATTTGGGAATCGGAGTCCTTCACGCCAAAAATCAACCGACATGCCGCGTTTCCTCTTCGATCCCTTTCGCCCCCTGGTTATTCCAATTTTAATCGCCACATGCAGTCAATCACATGTCAAATTAAGGGCGCGGTAGTATCGCCGCTGGGTGATGATTTAATTGAATGATGGACAAAAACGCCAACACCAAGACCCATTGTAACTAGTGGTGTAATAATTATGATGGCATACAGACTACACGGCCAAATGCTATTATTATTTCACTTGTGGTTTGTTCCGATCTAGGGGATGGAGGATGAGCGAGAGCATCCAGAGATAATGGTCGAGGGCTTATGACTAAATAGCAGTACATGTCATCTGCAGGACGAGATACAAAGGCACGTAGTCATAAGCCATGACGGCCGGTATCGATCACACACTAATGTGATGAATACCCCTGGGCACGACTCAATTAATTAAAGGTGTCAAGTGAAAACTTTGCAATCGTAAACAAAATTCATCCAGTTGTGTTGATTGGACATATCATCAGCTTTTGATTAGGTAGGTGTTATAGTCGTCGTGTGTGTCGCTGATGTGAATGATGTGTTTGATGAAAGAACATAAAATTGGTTATCCTCGCAGTAATTTTCAACATGGTCAGTTTTTTGTTTATTCCGCTTCGGCGCTGAAATTGTGCTCCGTACTGTTCCAAGGTTCTTGACTTAGTGGCACATTTACATCGAGTCACGAAGCCGGAAAATTGCGTAAATTGTGAGTCTGCAGGAGCCAGATCAAGAACACAGCAAAGAAGCGCCAGACTATCCTGCGGGCGCTTCCGACGTGTTCGCCGCTCCTGAAAAATGGCATCGGAGATTAACAGCATCCAGCCTCCCGGCTCCTGGAGGAGTCAGAAGAGCACATACAATTAGCAGCACCAGAAACAGACACTCTGAAAACCTCGTAAAATTTTATCACGTAACGTTTTAAGAAGATCGCTCCGAGAGCGCCGCCTGCATGTTGATGTTGTGCTTTACATTGTGCGCGCTCTCCTCTCTTTCTTATTAAAGAAGGTATTACGAATGGCGATAAACAGGATGAATTTCGGGGGCTTCATAATCCCGAGCGGGGCGGATTTAATTGAATTTGTGTACGATGGATGCGTCTCGGGCGTGATGCCCGAAAAAATTCTGGGATTGTGTGCGGTGTAGGTGATAAATATTAAAACGGGCGCACGCCATTTTTTCTTGTGGAACTTCAAGATTTGAGATATTAACGTGCAATATTTTCGGTTGCTCCATTTTCTGGACTTGACACGGTACATACCAAAGCGGTAGATTTCTCTGTGGAGAAGGAAAAGTGTTCCATCAGTGTTCACCTTTATTCTCACATAAAAGAGAGTGTTGTTCGGACCGGCCAGGCCCCTCAGTGAGATGCAACAGACGCGTATTTCGACCTATCTAGCTGCGATCAGTAGTGGGACATTCAAGGCGGGAGCCTAGTAACGTTCGAGATTACTAGTAAATTGTGAGATCTCCGTGTAGTGCCATCTATGATCTGTACACCGCAATGCCTGTGAATTCATTCACAATCCTCTAAAATAAGCAATGCGGTATGCCGATCATAGATGGCGCCGCATGAAGATATCACAATAATGTAGCCCACATGACATATCCAAAGGTTACATATCTCGAACGTTGCATCGTCATTGATTAGGTTTTCAACAACGTTGGCTCAACCCATCAGGTCATTCGCAATTCACATTGAAGGAGTGAAGGTCCAGTCTTCATCTTTACAGTCAAGTAGCGACTTTCATTGTTCTTATTCAAAAATCAGTACCGAGTATCAGTACATGTCATACAGTGGGAACATAGTAGTAAGGCTTCGATGAGTTTGAGTCGATTTCTTCCGAGGCGCATGGGCATCATTTTTGTTGCTTTGAATGTTCGCATAAAATATGAAGATGTAAGTTGCCATAAGCTTGATTTGAACCAAAACGACGTACGTCATGCGGCACTCCCCTTTATTAGGAACTCGACCTGTCTGATTTCAGACAGAACAGAAGTCTCAGAGTCTTGGAATGGTTGGTTCTCAGTCGTTCAAGTATTGTTTTGTTCGCTTTGAAGTCAAGCAATCCAGAAATGTCACATGGAATCCTCCAACAGTTTCTGGTCAACCTACTTGTTCAACAGAAGAAAGTTCGTAGGAACCACGTCATCATCTTTAATTTTTCCCGAAATCAATGTATGTGCGTGAGTGTGTCTGGTGTTTTTTCAGGTTAATCCGATATTCGATAACAGTGAAACATTGTCCGGCGGCAGAAATGACTATTTGTTTGAATGGAGATGATTGCGGTTACTCTTTCGGGCTAATTTTTCAGACTCCTGAACCCTGGACAGGGATCTCTTAAATTCCGACATACATTTCGAAGCAAGAGGCAAATACTCTGAAAGCTTGCCCAAAGCTTTGCCGAAGGTGGAAGCGTAGAGTGAACCCGTATACGTCTAGGGTCGCCGGTTCAGGAACTGCCCAGCTCGACTTTACTATCGAGCCAATCGATCTTCTGTGGAGACGTGTTCAGCGACGCACCCAGCCGAGATCAACCTTGAGCAGTGCCTAAGCTAGGCAGCCATCCGGGAAATGGACAAGGAGACTTAAGTTACTCAAAAGTACAAGTCGTGCAGCTTAAGGACGGTGTTAGATTGGTAAAATAAGCGTTGCGAAATCAATCCGTCTGGGTTTATTCCTTGACGGATTTTCACCATTTTGGTCTCTTTCGAAAGCTACAAAGATGTACTTTGGTTTAGGCCCATTGGCATAAACCCCAAAAAAAATTAAATTTTGATATTTGAATAATTTATTTTTAGATTTTGGAAATGCCAATGGGCTCAAACCAAAGTACATCCTTGTAGCTTTCGAAAAAGACCGAAATGGTGAGAATCCGTTAAGGAATAAACCCAGACGGATTGATTTCGCAACGCTCGTTTCACCAATATGACTCCGTCCTTAAGGCAAATGACTAAGATTCGATTTTATATCGAGCAAATCATATAATCATCATCAACGTGCTTGATGACTACGATTCAAGAAATCAATGCATGTGGGTAAATGACGCAGTGTCGAGTTGAAACTTTAAATTAAATTCACAAACAAAACAGAGAGTGGAAGCTAATGAATAATTGGCAGATAATTTGAATTTTAAGGTGTGCATTCAGGTGGCGTGGAAGCAGAGTTGCACGCAAAGTTTAATTGCAAGTTGAGAACATGCACTTAATTGGGATTATGGGTAATTAAAAGCTGCAATTTTCACCGCAATAGCCGCCACAAATCACAAAAGTCAACAATTACCGTGCTCTCACCCGGGGGTGGGGGAGCAATACTAATCGAAATTTTGGTCATTAAACTTTGAACAATTAAATTTATTCCGGCGCACGGCCATTAACGTCTGTTAGTCAAATTATTCTGGAATGCTCCCGAAAACTTATATAGGAGTTGCGAGGGGAAGGAAAAACTTTTGGCTCTTGCGTCATTATGTAGGTTGGTACCCACTATGATGAGTAAGAAAATTAAAATGTTACTGTAAAACTCGAAGACCTATACTTCTCAAAACTGGTCTGTGGTAGTAACGGCTAACTTCAATTTTTTCCTGATTTTTTCAGACCTCCCCTCTTGCTTCCAATTTGATCTTGAATTCTATCATCAAATTCAATCTCAACTCCATAAAGAAAATATATTTTGGAGAGAAAGTGACATTTTAGTACTTACATGATTTTTGTTAAGTAACACTCGCTCTTCTTTTCTTTAGATAAAATTATAGATTATAGCAAACACAAAAATCAAACTCAGGCTGAATCAAAAAATGAAACTTTCAGTATAGACAAAAATAAGTAAAGGCACAAAATGAAAAAAGAACAAACAAATGAACGGAAGAATAATATTGATAAGATATTGAACAAATGATTAGATACCTGAACACGTACCCTTTGTCGGAATAAGATCTACCGACTTTTTCCTTCCGCAGGAGAAACTCCGACTTCCATGATCAGAAGTGGAGGGTCCATACAGAGCTTAGGTGATACAAAATGCCTCGAAATTCGCGCCTTCCGAATCTAAAGCAGTTTAAGGAATGCTCCCCATATAGCCCAGGCTTTTTAGCATTTAACATGAAACAAATTAATCCACGTGCAATCTTCACGGTATCGTACCCACTTAACCTTACTAAACAACATATTAAAAGTCCCCAACTTTCCTCCGTGTGCGTCATAATTTTTGAGGGCAGGGGGTCAAAATTTTCATTAAAAAAATTCTAGGACAAGAGTAATCTAGTCATTGGCTTCAAATTTATTATATTTGGATGCAGTGGGTTATAAGTGAAACTTATTGACAAACTAGATGTCCATGGTTTCCGTGAGGGGAGCTCGGGAGGGGGGCAATTGGTGACCTATGCAAGAAATTTGGTTTTCAATAATATTGAGACAATACTGGCATGTTGGGTATCGTTTCCCACTGAATCTGACCTTGCAAATCCGATTATGACATTTAAATTCTGTTTAAAAAATCTTTTGAGCAATTTTTGGCAGAAAAACGTGATTTTGGGACCAAAATAAAGCCGGTTTTTCAATTTGGGTTATTTTTGCGTTTAATGCATTAATCATTTGGATTTAAGATTGGGTGAATTATATGGACTTTTCTGCATAAGACTATCATATCATAAACGCGACGTAAGTGGTTACAAGGTGAGAAAAATAATTTATTGAAAAAAATGTCGAAGTCCTAAATGTCACTCAAAAATATCTCCGCGCAGTTGAAAAAAATGTATTGTAGCTGTAATATGGCTTTGATTTCATCTTTCAAGGTTTCTTCTTGTAGCCAAAACAATGTTCTAGCTTCCGAAAAAAGAACACTCTACATTAAAATAATAATAATATAACAACAGCAACTTTCCCGCGGGTATAGCCACATTTTTCAGTTTCAAGCTGGCTTACACCACACATCAAACCAACTCGATTTTATAGTATTCAAGAAATGATAATTATGTCGAATGCCTGATGTAAATGCGTGAAATAGTTGCAGTTATCCATCCTATTCGAAATTTTGAAAATTGATGTATTCAACGTGAAAATATCGTAAATTAAAAATCCACAATTTTCAAGAGCAAATCATCATTTTTTTTCAAATCAAAAATGCTCACAATCTTTCCAAAACAGAGCTTCAACATTGTATTTACATATTAATGATGTATTGGAAGTCTAGCACAGCACAGGAAGATTTTTATAGCCATGCTCTGCAAAAAATATCGAATAATAATTATTATAATCTCAAGTTCACTAGTAGTCAAGAAAAATCCCATCTAGCTTACCATGCGTACTCTTAGCTTATTTTGTCCAATATATTAGTTTCGTTAAAACTGGTCTGTTGATTTCCAAACAATAAATCGATAGTTACCTCGAATACCTACCGATAGTACCTATACCCATCTAAAATAATAGCTAAGTTATCTAGCACCTAAAGGGACTAAATACATAAGTTTATAAAAATAACAGATCGTCCTTAGGGTCATACTCAACAAGGTGGGGTAGACTCTCACATGTTGTGCCCCTACAGAACTTACTTACACATCTGCGAACAAGACAAGGAAGATCGCCTGCATCTATATTTTAGACCGCAGTTCTTCTTGCAGTTGCAAGACACTATCTTCAAAAGAGTCTCCGGAGCTGGAGGAAGATGCGTCTTGACGGGGACCAACTACACGTGGGTGCTCCCGCGTAGCCCACCGTGTTGTTTGTTTGCACCTAGAGTACCTTAGCTATTATTATCTAGCGAAAACCAGAGGTTAATCGGAGGTCTAGGAGCCGCGATATTGCGTGAAATTACAGACACACAGACGGACGGACGGACGAATAATGAAATAAAATATCTTTGTTGTTTGTCTATCTAGAGTACCTAAGCTATCATCTAGCAACAACCCAAGCGCAATCCGAAGTTAAGTAGCTGAGATATTGCCGGACACTGCAGACGGCAATAACAAGAATAAACTATAAAAACATGATGCACAAAGAGGAAAATTGAGAAACTGTACCTAGTACCTACTCATACGAGTACTACCAGACCAGATTCAGACAGTACAATGCTGTGCATATTGAACGTAGAATCAATTACTACAGATCAAAGTCTAGGTTAATAATGTTGAAGTGATTTTCCCCATATAATGCGTTTGACGTAACTTCATAGAATCCTTATTGGAATTGCTGGACAATTCACAATGGAGCTAAAAGATACGTCATTTTGAAGCTAAAACTGTAGGGAATCTACTGCATATAATAATACCAAGTGATATTAAGTGGTCGATGCAAAAGTAAAATGTTAACTGGAGCATAAGAAAAAAAACACGAAAAAAGTGTCATTATCAAGAAATTAAGACTGTTAGTGTCAAATTTTGAACACAAGCTATCCCATATCATTCACATTGATTCATTATCTTTCATTCAAGACCAAGATAAGAGAAATCGATTGGGTGGTTGAGAACTAGGAGCATTTTTAATGGGGAAGTGCATTTTGAGGTGTCTTCATCTTTGCCTGTCAAAAAAACAATGACGCACACGGGGGACCCCATCGGGAGGAGGGGTTAAAAAATGGACCATTTGAATAGCATGCGTGAAATCTATTCCTCACTTTCGTTCAAATGGATGTTCAATAGATGCAGTAAGACCACACATCACCTTATTGAAGCGTCATATGTCCATAATTTGAGAGGGATAGATAGAGGGTCATTTCAAGAAATGGGGGTAATTTTTTTTCCGACTAAAAAGCCTGGGCTAATAGACAAGTTTTAACAAGTAATGCGTAGCAAAATTTGCGAAAAATCTTATGTCTCCCCCCCTTACATACCTGCCTATACAAAAGAATTATGGCAGAAAGAAAGTGAAAATGAATCGTCTCCGAAACGAGAGGAAAGGGAAAGGGAAGAAGGAGGGTTTCAATTAGTTAGACTCATGTATAGCCTCCGTGAACCCGATTATACATTATTATTATATCCCTCCAGCCACCACCACCCCAGGAACAATCTGAAATCTCATGTGTTGCTAAACTTTTATCCCCGAGCTGCGGTGCCGCCCTCTTGCACCGCATAGGGGTAGGTTGGTGGTTAGTGGAAATGCCGAATATGCATAAATTCCAGCGGGAACTCCCAGAGCTGATGCAACATTGTTGCAATTACGCATGGTGTTCCGATATTCTGGCGTGCGCGGTTGGATACAGCATTTTCTTAAATCCTCCGGGTGCCCATTAATGTTCTCGAATAACATTGGATGCATTATTCAAGAGCGAGCCAGCTTCGTTATTTGGAAATTTACAACCAGGTGAGGTTTGCGGGTAGGTAACGTTTTTCTCGCTCCGGAAATCGTCTGCTTCACCCGCAGTAACTGTCACCCCGATCGGAATTGGCCGAAAAAAGGCATCGTAGAATTGTATTTGCTGCTGCGCGGTTTGTCATTTCCGGAAGACAATTAGGATGTGCCCGGATAACCGAAGCCTAAACAATGTGCTAAACTTTCCCCATTGCCACTGACTTCAAAGGGCACCTAGGCTTCATTAAATAGCCGAAATTGGTCCCTACAGGAGTAAAGGACTGACTTCTAAGCTCTTCTTAGTCACACCCTCTCCCTACCCGACTAATGCGATTATTAAGATTTCGTGTGTATATGAGAGTATATCCCTAATTTTACTTCACAGTGGCAAAGCTTAGACCTGGAAGACGAACGTTTTATCAATATCAAGGCAAAGCGTGTAGACGGAGTTAGACTCGGAGTTAGACGATATTATGTGAAAAAAAGCCATCAGCTGCTGTCGGAATTTAATATTTTCCTTATTCACACGAAAAATTTGAGTCGCAGTGTGCTTTTGGAAATAAATGAACCTAGTTATTACCTACCACAACGATATTGTCCTTGGTTTCGATAAATTCTACGGTTTATAATCTTTTCGGAGATTGCCGAGCAAGAAATTTGTCGTAACAACGCCATTACACACACCCTGTCCAAATTCATTAAAGTTGACAAACAGGAATCGTTAAATGTAGGTAGGTACAAACTTGGCGCAAAGTGCATAATTCGACAAGTGTTTGGGAACACCGGTTGTGGTCTTTCGTCTTGGTCTTGGATGCAATCATGTTTCCTGCTGCACTCTCCTGCTCCTGCAGAGCTACAAGTGAAACGGTTCGGTAACAAAAAGCCAAAGTTGTTTCAGCGGGTCCATATTTACCCGACAGAAGGCAAACTTTTCCGTTTACTCTTCAAACTCGCACAAAACGGTTTGGTTTTGGGTGGTTGGGTGCGGTGCTGGTGGATGATGTCGGGGGAGCGTTTGCTTTTCATCGGAAGCCCAACAGGCACACGCGCGCTCGCTTAAATGGGAACGAACGTCTTGTCCTATCACAATTAGAAAGTGTACGAGCTGCAGGATTCACTGGTTCCTGATAACGGTACGTGATAAGGTCGCGCCCGACGAGCCGGGGCGCTATTCAAGGAAGCACACTTCTTGTTTGCAGCTCAAGAGATACCTACACCGGAGTAGGGTCTCTCGCGGACTATCGATTTCATTTATCTACTTTGCTGATTTCTTATTGGCCTAATTTATATACGATCCCGGCTTAGATGGCATCGGAGGAGTCCCGCTATCGGCTTTCTTTATGCCCATCCAACGTTGGTGCAATTTATGCCTTTGTAGCGGACAGGGATCTTTCGCGGAAGTTTAAATCTATCACTCTGATAAAATTCAGAGCTTTAGTCTCTGCGCCCAACTACCACTCTTTTTCGCAATTTTTCAGCATCTGCCTTGCTTCAGTAAAATCCAGGTTTGTGAGGGCTATGGTGAGGATGAGATATTTTTTCGCACTCGCACTCTGGCCACTACAGAGGTTAAGCCAAACATATTCGGCAACATTTCAGGGCTTGAGAACTGAAGGCATCACTGACATTTGTGCATTCCATTATCGTATAGAGCTTGGTTCCTATTATGGAATAGGTACTGAAAGCCCTCAATTATTTTGCTTAACAGCCTGGATGGGTAGGCAACCCATTATACTTCAATTTTATTCAATTTTATGTGGATTAAATCACTTTTCTCGCTTTTGGGACCGTCTGTCTGCGTCTGGCCGGTAACCATCTAGTTCAAGGACGCCATCCTGTTGTGCTCCTTTTTTGTGATTAGAGGATGGAGCTTCTGAGAGTGTTAAGATCGACTTAGCCACTAGTTAGAACACAATATGCTCAAACATCAGTGATGATGTAGCTAGTGTAGGTCAGGACGCCGTTGCCATGGCAACCGATGGATACAAACCTAAAATGACAGTTGACGTTATGTGTTGCGGGAAGTGACTACGACGTGTTTATCAAAACATGATTAATCTCAACACCAATATTACGATAATCTGATCACAAAGCTTCAAAATATTAAAATTTGTTGTACTTAGCTCAAAACGCTCAAGACTAGGATCATTTTCCCAAAAATCGAATGCAAGAAGAATTTCATGTAACAGTTGGGCAACAAGACTTTTTAGGGTATTTGGATCTCGCTGAATACGAAAATTGCTGTTGCCAAGTCGAAATTTTGACAGCAACCCCCCATCGGGAGGGGGGGTTAAAAAATGGACCATTTGAATAGCATGCGTGAAATCTATTCCTCACTTTCGTTCAAATGGATGTTCAATAGATGCAGTAAGACCACACATCACCTTATTGAAGCGTCATGTGTCCATAATTTGAGAGGGATAGATAGAGGGTCATTTCAAGAAATGGGGGTAATTTTTTTTCTGTCAATATTCGATCAGTTTTGACAAGTTTGATGTCGTTTTTGACTAAATTTGAACTTCTGAGTTCAAGAAAAATGCTAACTAATCAAAATGGACAAGTCTAGTCTGGTTTTACTGAGAAAAAGGCAATTTTTGGAGACTTTTTTCTCACTATTTCCAGTTGAAGTTTTTTCTTGCTCAAAGGACTTGCAATGTTTTTTTTCTTTTATTTCAGTAGAATGATATATCCTGTACATAAAAATGATGCATTTGATGCCTTGATTGCTATTTCAAAGTCAGAAAATAAAATTGTTGCAAGAGGTGTTCTACGTCAATTTTTCACCTTGAAATTTACGCATGCTTGCAGTAAAAATAGTGAAGCGCCTACTTATAGCTTCATTTTGACTTTACTTCATTCAAGATTGTACAGAAAAGATCAATCTTTCTGCTAGTTTCAAATTCAAAGAGTATGCGACCTTTACTTGATCACTACATAATTTTTACTGTGAGTATGTGTGAATTTTCTAGTAGAAAACCGGCGTAAAACACCATTTGTGATCAATTAATTTTCATACTTTTTCAGAACTAGAAATAAATTCAGTGCATGATTTTTATGTGTAGAGTACGTCATGCTGTTAAACCAAACAAAAATTAACATTCCAAGTCTTTTGAGAAAAAAGTTAACTTGGGTTGAAAATGGCAAAAAAGCTCCAAAAAGTTCGGGGTTTTTCGTTTAAGACCAGCATAAACTTGTTTTTATTGGTAAGTTGGTGTTTTGGTTGAAATCAGAATATGAAATTTTGTCAAAAACGATACAAAAGAATCGAACAAGATCTCTTGAGGCTATTAATGAGGCTAAACATGGCATTTTTGGGCTACCGACTGACAACCTGACCGAAAGTTAAGAAACAACAGTACCTACTTACCATCGAAGATGAAACCCGAAAATTTTATGTGAATATCTCTTTAAATTATTGTGAAATTGTAGCTGCATGGCATATTCGCCATGATCAGAAGAACTAAATGAAGAAATCTTGAGCTTTTTTCGGTAAATACAATCATACAAGTACTTGTACGAGATGCGACGTAGTCAAAAGTTCGTCAAAGCCCAATAATTGTGATGTTGTCGATTATAAAATTGGTCAAAATGATGAAATACCGATAGCTTAGAATCTAAGATGGCACCTCAACCATTAATTTGAATTTAATTTTTCAGATTGTTGCTTCTACGAATGATTAAAAAAAATATAAGGGTTTAGGAAATACGACACTTCCCACTGCTATTGAGGGTGCCGTGTATCAAAATTCTGAAAAAATGAAAACTATACGGAGCTTGGATCCCACTTGAAATCATAGGTTCCATCAAACTGAATCAAGAAGCGTGGAAAAGTAGACTGAACAGATTTTGACTCAAACTCAAAGTCTGATTAAAGGGAAAATGTACTTAACTTACAACTACCTATCTACCAACTCCTGCAAAACCTCTCTTCACTTTGCTGTCATGACTCATGAGCATGAAACACGTGAAACAGAAAATCATGATACTTCTGATTTTTTTAGTTCCAACGTATACCTACACTTGATCAGGTAGGCGTACTGACAACTGCGAAAATGGTAGCTTATCAAGTTCTTATAATAATAATATAAAATAATGTTTTTCCTCTTATCGGCCCACATTGGCGAAAGCAGTTTTTGCCTTCATTTACTTATGCATACTCCTGAAAATATCGTGGAAAAAATGCCCCCCCCCCCCGTGAAACTAAAACTCGTAAAAATTGGTTCAACATAACCTTCTAACCAATAAGAAAAAGGAACTTGCTAGGAATGGTTATTTTTGCCCTTAGATCACTGGATTTGGCCAATTTTAGTGCTACCAATCGATTTTCCGCTTATGTATGTACTCAATAACTGGCGAATTCCAAATGGTGGTCAGACAAAAATAACAATAATTGTTTGACTTATTTTTGAAAATAGTAGGCGGAGACGATGGCAACATACAACATTGCATTTTTGACGACGCTCTTCATGTAATTATCAAATTTCATTCGAATATCTCGAGAAATTACTGAGTTACTGAAAAAATTTAATCTTCGATGATTTTCACGACTCCATCTCCTTTGATTTATGAGTTTGAATTTTTGCATTTTTGATCACCCTGTATACGGCGTTTGCATCGACCGCCATCATGGCAACACATCTCAAAATAAAGGCAATGTTCAATAGAATAACTTTGTCAAGTGGCATTACGTCACCAAAATTAACAAGGTTGGAACGACTAACGACCGGACTATGGGCTACAATTAATACAGCGCGCGCACTTTCCCTATTTTCAAAACATCATCACGCCTGAACCAAAGCGCTTATTGCGATGTTATTTGCCAAAAACTTCTTCAAAGCTTTCTCTACATAAGTTCCGCATGAGTGTGGACTTATTTTGAACTATTCACATAGCTCACCATAGGTCAAAGTTTTTGTGTTGCTTTTACACATCTTTTGAACTTGATGATCTGCCAAGGTGATGGTTGGAAATGAAGAACAAAAAGTGGCATGAGGGAGCTTTCAGTGATCATCGGGTGAGGCAACGGTGAAAGAATTTCTACTTTATCCTCGACTTTATCTATTACGGTCTTCGAGATATGACCGGTTGAAGTAAAAGAACGAATGTTTTCTAAATGTCCGGAAAAAGTCGAAAATGGGGCCCTGGGGGCCCAACGGTCCCAATTTCGAGGTTGCAACAATGATTTTCGTATTCAGCGAGGTCCAAATACCCTAGAAAGCTATGTTGCCCAACTGTTACGTGAAATGCTTCTTGCATCGTTAGGAGAGCCATTTATGAAATTTGGTCCTAGTCTACTTCATTCACTGGAAATTGTTAACTTCAAAACACTGTATCCACGTCACACTAACTCAGCGTATAAGACACAAAAATGAGTTCAATATAAAATCATTGTATTGACTTCTATATACATGACAAAGTAGCTAAATAAGAGCTCAACACCTGTCGCTCAACGCTCATAGTCGTTGTCAAGTGCACCTTGTTCAAGTATCACTTTTTATCAAGCTGTAGCTCAAATACGTATTCTGTTTTATGGACATATTTTTGGCTATTTCCGTGAAATAGTACCTGATCCTCGAGGAAAGCCGAAGTTATGTCTATGAAACAGAATTCGTACTTGAGTTACAGCCTGATTAAAAGTGGTAACAAGTGGAACAAGGTGACTTGACAACGACTATGAATACGGGCATTAGGTATCTCTTCCAGAATCTAAACATTGAGATTAGTCTTTTAGCTCAGTTTGTCTCTACTGTGACATCTTGGGGACGTTCCATTCTCTGGCGATGTTTTGTGGGAGCGTATTGTCCGACGACGTATATAGGCATACTTTTTCGAGAGCCCAAAGTTTCTCCCGAAGAATCTCCCGAGCGAAATAATGGACCAAGCCTCTGGCTTTGATAGGCCCGAAGCGCACGTCCTCCAGTGAAATACCGCGGTAATTATCAGCTCATTTCGAGTGCATGCACAGATTTCCAGCCCCGCCGCGCCGCTCGAGGTTTAATTTAAACTTTGCCCGAGCATCGTCAACCACAAATATTCTTTCATGAAGAACTTGCGGCGGGTTTTTTCTTCTCGAAACTATATACACGCGGTCCAAAAGAGTCTGTTGCTGCAGGCAAGCGCGGTTTGCCAAGAACAAAAGTTTCAATTCTTATACCGCGCATTGGCCCCTTTTCTCGCGCACTTCGTCCCCAAACATAACAACGCCGCACCAGCACACAGAGTCCCGCCCGTTCTCCCCAATTGCAGTCTTTCGGTGATAAATTGCTTCCAGAACGGTCTCTGTGTATGGAATATATAAATTCCCGGCAATGTACATTTGCGCCTCCGGGCGTCGGCTCCGGCGGGTTTTGTTTTGGCACTTTTGGCGGTGACCTTAATTTGGAGACGTGTATTCCGAGTGGGAATATATCACCCACTCCGAGACAGTCAGTGGCGTAGAAACTAATTTGGATGGGGAGATGTTTCGACGGAGGACAAGTTGTCGACTTGAATTTGGCAGTGAATTGAAAGGCGCTTTCTGGTTCGGGCATGGGCTTAATCTTATGACGAGTACAGCACCTTAATTGTCCATAAATTACAAGCATTTTATTTTATTCATGTTCCAGTATAATCATCTCATCAGCACTGGGTATACTTGCTAAAAGATTTTTACCTTTTATAGCGCTTCAATTAAGTATTCTAAAATAACGTCAGCATTTTTATTGGAGATAATTAAATTTTTCCTTTGACATTACACTTAATTGTATCTCTTTTCAAGTGGAGGATCATTAATTCTTCAATCAAGTTCCTCCACGTGACTCCGTCCAGTTCAAAAAGCTCCTGTTAAACGGACTCGGTGGACTGAATATCTGAATGATTAAGCGCTTTATAATGAATTCAATAATCATATTTTATTCTTATTGCGATTCTCCGAGTTAAAAGCATTCTGTGTTCCCAATTGAGATTCCAAATGTAGAGCTTCTTCATGTCTGGGGAAAACTATTATGTTACATAAATCTTCGCTTAACTTGGTCGCTTCAAACTGTGCTCAAATTATTATACCATGTCAGGGCTTACAGAGGCTTACACGCTTATTGTGAACTGTCTTTGTTGAACAATCGACATGACAAGCCAGTAGGGTATGTATTATAGTACAGTCGACCGATACGTTAAAGTGGGGTTTACTTTGCAAAAAGGTCGCAAAAGATTCGAAACTTTGCATTCTGAAAAAATTTTGTGTCCTGATGAACATCAACTAATAATAACAAAATAAATCAATAGATTCTGTCAGCTCCTTTCCTCTTGAACTCATTTTGGTCTTATAATTTTCTTGATAGCATTTGTTGACAAAATGGGTAGTATTGTATTAATAAAAAATAAGCATAAGCATTTGCTTAGATTTTTGAGGAGTTGCTAAGCAGACTTTCCCTGACAACGCCTATGAAATCCAAGCAAATGCTTATGCTTATTTTTTATTAATACTACCAAATGCATTGCAAGAAGTGTAAGATTGCCAACACCAAATTCACCAGTCAATTTTTCATTGTCGCCTTCGACCAGGGACTTTAATTTCAATCGAAACAAATGGCTTGTACGGTTCTTTGCTTATACAGCATCAATCGAAGCTCCAAGTGCCCGTGGAAATACCGGAAAATAAATTATTTTCAGATCGCGCGTGAATCTACAAAGCTGCATCTGAACACCTGAAAATAGTCGCAGCCCACACTACGAAAACTAAAACAATGGGTGGCAGACAAACCAGTTTGGGGTCCTCATTGGTCTAATTTTTTTAGTGTTGTTTACGACTATTTTTAGGTGTTTCAATCAAGAAATGCGGTTTTTCAGATTTCCGTACGCTCTGAGAAATTTTTATTTTTTGGTACCCCCATGTGTATTTCGAGATTCGACCAATGCTAAATAAACAGAACAGTCCAAGCTATAGATTTCTGTTGAAATGGAAGTCCTTGATCGATGGCAATAATGAAGAATGACTGTTGCTGTTATGCTATTATCAAAATTATGAGCCCAGAATGAGCTCAGAATGAGCTCAAGAAGAAAGAAGCTGATCGAAATTAACTTGAGCTAGGTCAGTTTGGCGTATTCCGAATGAGAAAAGAAAAACTAGACGTTTGCCGAAGGAACCCATTGTTTTTAACAACAAAGAATGGCACTGGCATGGGAGTAAATGCTATCAAGGGTTTCACTAGAAAACTTATAGAGTCTTATGGGTCTCCATTACGGTTCCATTACGGTAGGTGAGACGGCTATAAACAGTTGATTGGTGAAAAGTGGTTATTTTGAGGTCTTTCGGCACCAATTTTCCGATGTGGACGACCGAGCGGCGGCTTGCCGGATTCGAAAACTCAGTATGTTATTGAGGACATAAAACTGTACCAGAGTGCAAAGTCTCGACTCTCTGCGACTTTTTGCAAGGTGAACCCTATTTTAAGAATGGAGTTAAATTGGTAGAATAAGGCGTTGCGGAATGAAATGCTGTGAGCTTATTATTATTATTATTCTCTTGAGTTCAGGTCTTGCACTGAAACAAAGATGATTGTGCCCCTTGGATGTTTACTTCATAAGCCCCGTTCCCCCAAAGAAGTCGAGTGGGAGGCTTATGGGTTTGGTTGTTATCTCCTCTGGTTCTATATACATACCTCCAAAGTATGAATGTCTGACTGCTCCAAGAGCAGGGCACTGACATAGTATGTGGATTGTGGAGAGGAGTTTCCTCTTCTTCGTTACAAAGCCTACAGTCAGGGTCGTCTTTCACCTTTATGGTGGGAGGATGTTTCATGAGCGACCAGTGTCCCGTGAATAGTCCAACTGCCCATCTCAACTGGCTCTTGCTAAGATTTATTAGTTCTTTCGCTCTTTCCCTGAAAGGTCCGCCGATGAACATTCGCGACTGCCTTCGTTCAGGGGCGTATGTCCAGTGTGGGGTGTGTTTGTTCTTCAACAGATTTTTCATTTTTATTTTTCCCCGGACTAATTGATATCACAAACAGCAGGACGGTTCCTGACCTTTTAACTGTGGAGAGTACTACTCTGGTATATATCCAAATGATCTGATAGGCTGTGTGGCTTTGATAGTTGTTTTTTCCAAATGGACAGTGAAGTTCAACTTGGTGTCTAGGAGCAGTCCCAAGTATTTGACCTCTTTGCTAAGTTGGACTTCTTTCCTCCACAATCGAAGTTCACTCAGGTCTTGAAGTTTTCTTCGTCTTGTGAAGGCAACCACTGTTGTTTTTGAAGGGTTTACTGTTAGCTCCTTTGCTGTGCACCATGTTTCTACTATTCTCAGGGCTCGTTGCATGAGGTGCGAGATTGCGCCTCCTCCGAACTTCCCACTTGCGAGAATTGTAATGTCGTCTGCATGTCCTTGTGCATGTATTCCTTCACGGTCCAGTTCCTAGAAAAGGCTATCCACCACCAAGCTCCACAAGCGGGGTGACGACACCCCACCCTGCTGACAACCCTTTGCAGCGGCCACCTCCCTGGTTACGTTGCCCAGTGAGCTCGTAATTTTCCTGTCTTCTATCACAAAGCTGATCCAATCCGCGGCAGATCGATCAACTGATCAACAGATCGATCCCTGATTTACAACAGCTTTTCGAATGGAGTTGAGAGAGATATTGTCGAAAGCTCCCTCTATATCCAGAAAAGCTCTCAGAGCGACCTCTTGGTTATCTAAGAATCTTTCAATTCTGTGTGTGAGTTTATGTGCACTCAAATCGCAGGATTTTCTTGCTTGGTATGCGTACTGATGTCGATTTGAAGGTGTTTTGCCCAATACATCGTCTCTGATATACTTGTCCAGTTTCTCTATTGTCTTGAGCATAAAAGATGGTATAGAAGCTACCTTTACTTTCCGCCAACTTTGTGGCACATAGCTTCAGTTCAGTTCTTCAGTTGCAGAATTACTGGTAGTATCTTATCTGGGCCCGCAGATTTATGGTGCGAAAGACTTCACAGCCCATACGATCTTGGTTATGTCGACTAGCTCGTTAGCAAGTTTCCAGTCTTCTGTTGAGGCCCTGTTTGTTTTGTTTACAGGAATACGTTTGCACCCTGGGAAATGTATCCCCAGTAACAAGTCCAGAGTCTCCTCCCCAGATGCAGTATAGTCTCCCTGTGGTTTTTTCAATGAGCCCAGTTTACCTTGGTTTTCTTTTTGTAAGGCCTTTTGGAGTCTTGCACATTTTCGAGACTTCTCAATCTCTTCACAGTGCCTCCTCCAAGATTCTTCTTTTGCCTTTTTGATGACATTTACACATTTCAAACGGAAAGATTTGTATTCTCCCCATTCGCCAGTCCTTTTTATCCTGTTGAAGCTCTTCCGAGTTGCTGCCCTCAGTGAGGAAAATTCCGGATTCCATCATAGGGTCTCTCGTTTGAACCTTCCCACTTTTATTGGGCAGCTGATGTCTTCGTAGGCATTCAACATGGCTGATTTGATAGTATCATTCATCAGTTCTACGTCCACTGGAGTTTGAAGTTTTGACGGACATTCATCCAGCCCCTGCTTCAACGTCCCCCTGAAGAGAGTTCAATTACAGGTTTTTGGATTCCTGTACGTGCTTACCTCCCCCAGTGGAGATTCTAGTTCAAATTGGTGGCGGCGGTCTCAGCCCCAACTTGGTATCGAGCCGTAAGTAAACAAAGCGGGTGTTGGGTTGACGGCCTTTTCTGTTCTCTGTATACCTATCCAGGTACTACCTACGGTAGAGCAGGCCAAGCAAATAGTTGTCTTTGTCATAAATCAAGTGGGCCCTTTTTCTGCTGGCGAGTGTACCTCGGGAACTGACGTATGTGCCTATACCCCCTATACCCAAACAAGCTCCAGCTTCATCTAATACAAGCGCCCAATTTTCGATGGCCCGCATAAATCGCTCCCGCAATGGCAAACAGGAGAAACGCGAATAAATCGTCATTCGATTTTAATTTCGTTTGACTCAACCAATAACATGTTGATTTGTGGGGTGGAATGCGGCGTACTGTAAGATTAGGGCAAGGGCAGCGATTTGATTTATATTTCTCTCTTCTCCGCTGGTAGTTCTATCTCCTTGACGTCGTTCTTTCCGTATATACCTCATACGCCATATACTATCACTGGCCGCGTTTCATTTTAACATCCCGCAGGAATCTTAATTGAGAAAATTATTGCCAAGAACTTCAATAATTAAACGTGCAAGCATCAGCAAAACTGATGGAGAAGAGATTTTCAGTGCTCTTGAGGATCGACCAAACGCGGCTTTATTTAATTAAGGCAGTTTAATCGATGGCAAGTTGAGGCATCCCCACAAGTCGGGCTATGCAACTTATTGGATGCAAGACTTCCCGTTTGATGCGCAACAAACACTTGAGAAATTGCGTGTCTTAACCGAGTTAGTAGTTTGTCGGGACGACACGGTCGGCCACACTGTCAAGAACTTTGCTTATGCACTTTACCCGGATATCGTATGATGTGTAATATAACATCCTTGTCACCTTGCCTGAACTTTAACGTCGTCCGAAAAAAACAAATATGTAAGTGGAAAACCTCGAGAGAAGCAAGAAGAAACTTCGAGACGACACTCTCTTGTGTCTGCGCCACGGAAAAGAATGGAATTTCCATATCCATAAAGTCCATTTTGATGCGGAAGACTGAGAAAACGAATAAGAGATTGCGAAAGTATATGCCAGTGGCGTGTAGGTACACCATAACTTTGCTCTGTTGCAGGATTGTGCGGTAATTTGTTTATGGATGTCATTGCAGGACCTGGACGGAGGAAAAAGGGGACGATTCCAGAACGTATAACGATAACCATGGGCGTAAAGTTGGGCGGAACAGTGCTTTAGCAGATATAGTGTAATGTAGTAGGGGTTTGTCGAGAGCATTATCCCGGGCTGTTCGGTGTGTGTTAGTTTGATCATTCTATTTAGCCCGTTAAGACAAGCCTGGATCCCACAAAGTGAACCGCAGTGTCACTACTGGGTTGTCCTTTGCCTGATGAAGAGGATAATATACCTATATGCGGAGATAAGCGTTTCGAATAACTATTCTCTATAAACATCCACTTTTCTATCTTTGTAAGTACTCCTTGTCCGTTTAGTTAGGTACTTAGGTATACTTATTACTTGTATACTAGATGGAAAGGCATGTATGTATTTACGTTACCACTGTTAGAAACTGAGGACGAGACCCCGACGTGCGAATAAGACACACCACTGTACCAATTGTGGAATACTCGTGGAGCCGATGGACTCTTCTAGAGCTCTCGTGGATACAGTGAGGCCTTGCCGAAAGAAGCTGGAATACGCGAGTAGGTATGTAAAGCGGCATAATCAGGTCAAAATTGAATTAACAGCGAAAGTGCGAACAACAAGAAAGTGTGTTATTTAACTGCGACAATAATTAATTTGACGCGTAATTTAGTAGCAGGTACGCAGTGATAAATAGTGTAAATAAATAGATGAAAAAAAATGAATTTTACATCAAGTTGTCCCAATTTTTTTGTGTCACTGCGCGGAGCTCTTGGGTTTTGTTGGTAGGCTGGGTCGTGGATTCTGGTGAGGTGGTAAATAATTTGTTTTTCAAATTATAATTCCATTTATTGTTTTGGGCGCCTATCAAAGTCAAGTTGAAATTTAAGAATATTGGTGTAGTTCTGTGGAATTAATTTGCCTTGGATCCTGCAGCAGACACCTATACCATGAAAACTCATCCACCCCCAAACATTAACGGAAAATCGCCCATGAATATTCGTTCTTTGGAAGAATTCTTCATCAAAGTTTGTATTGGCCGGTCGTTACACCTTAATTGGGCCGTGTGGCTCGAGTGAAATGTTTTCCATCGGTGGAAATCACCCGATTTTAAAAGCCTATGCAAACAGGTGAAATGTGAATTAATTAATTTGAAGTCAAAGTCTGAATTTACGGGAAATATTATTTGAAAAATTTAAATGTTGTAGGGCCTCAAGGAGCAGCGCGTTTCTGTCCCGGCCGTTGACGGACGAACGAGACGGTATGCATGGTGTCTCCTAAACCCTATAAATACGCAGGGAAGGAACCTACACTGTGCACACTATAGTCTAACCAGGTAATATGACAAGTAAGTGTCAATAAAAAAAACGGAAAAATAGCAGGGTATGTCTGACAAACAACAATAAGTATCAGAGGTACGTTACGCAAGATGTGGTGTTCGCATCAACTCCTCCGCTGGGCAGGTCCCACTTGTTGGGGATAGAAATTGAGTACGGTGCTGATGTGGTATAAAGATGAGTAGTTTAAAGATGACGGTACAGCCCTTGCCGTGGTATTACTGGGAGTCGTCGAAGTTGTCACAGGATAGGTATGAGACTTTTTTAGTTTGGGGAGAACCCATTCTCGAGAATATTTTCTTCCAAGATTCTTCAATTATTGAAGTTGAGATTAAGACTAAGATGTTGAGATGGAGAGATGAGACTGAGTGATGGGATTGAGAGATGAGATTAAGACCTTGAGGAAACGCAAGGCGGTGTTAGAAAAGCAAAAAAGTCGTACGAGAAGGTACATAGCTTGGACAGGTGCTAACTTAAATCACATTGAGTGACAATTACAACCATGGAAGCGGTGAAATACGCCAAGGCGTACGAGGGTCGAAAATTCACTTCTTCCCGCTTCCCGGGCTTGCGATTGCTTCAAAAAGACCCAATAATTGTTCGATTTATCTTTTTTCTCTTTTACCTGCTTTTCCCACCTTTTCAATTTTTTGTCTCCTCAGGTGATCGTGAGCAACGACCAGACCCCACCACAAATTCAAGCGTCATCTACCAGGGATTGGCTCCACAAAATGTAAAGAGACTTGCCTCCGATTTAGAAAACATTGAACAAAGCACTTAGAGTGTGAATGTGTCACCAACTGACCGATTCAACAACTAAAGGTCTTTATACCTGTGAGTATGACTTGAATGTTTTGTCATCTCAAACACAATTTTGAGCTAATTGAAAAGGCTTCTGAATACCTTCAATAAACGTCTTTCCAACAAAACCCATGTCTTGACTTGATTTACTGCTTTCTTAATTTCCAATTACTGTGAAAATTTGGAACGTTACAAAGTTGCCTGTGATTCCTGGATATCTGGTGTGAATAGGATGTTTGCAGCTGAATTTTGCAGTGAGCGACAAAATTCAAATAAGTGAGTACTCGTTTTTCTCACGAATCTCACCGTATAGGTATAGGTACGTCTTTGGTTGCCCTAGGTAGACTCAAGCTTCACTCAGTCTTCTGATCTTATTTCTTAAAAGATGTTGCAAGTAGATATACTCACAATTACTAAACTGAGTGTCTACAATTTCTTGAGTCAAATTGAATGAATATATAATTGTAACGAGCTTGAGAAATTTGAAGATATCGGCTTCGTCGTGGTCTTCAACTTGTGAAAACTTTGGCTTCAAAGCTTACAAACTAGCCGCAAGCACTATGGCAAGTGATGAAAATTCCAGCGGAGTACTCCATTATGGGATCCACGCAGAGTACCAACCCTCTGATACGATATTAGTGGTGTACGAAGTTGCATACATAACAACGTTCTCGTCAATTTCCAAAACAATGTCCGATAATAATGCCCGCAGAGCCAGGGGTGACGCGGAAGCGCAGCCCAGCGAAATATTAACTTGCTGGAAATTAGTTTGTTTTCCTTCTCGGCCCCATGATTGAATTAAACTTAGTTCCGGCTTTGCGTTTAATGAATTAACAATTCTGATATAGCCACCCATGATCCATATACATACACAAATGTACAGTGTGTGGAATTTAATTGCGATAGGACTCGACATGAACTACTATACACAACACGAGCGCAAGAGTTGGGCATTGTTTCCTATCCTCTGTATACCTACCAAACTAAAATTTTGCGCTGCTCGTATTGCATAAAATTAACCGAGCTGTATGTGTATATTGCGGAGGCGCTGGACTTACTAATTTGTTTGCGCTGTAATTGAGTAGCAACGATGGGTGCGACAGCAAATAACAAAGCAATGCAATAATTTGTTGCGCTTGATTTAATTGGATGGGCAAGGCGGCTTTGACCTATCTGAGTAGAACGTAATAATGTATTCGTAACTAATGAACTTTTTCAATCATTAGATTACGGTTTTCCCAGCGGTTTTGCCAACTTTCCATGAAAAATTGGAAAAATAAATATCACCCCATGCGCATCTTGTAGTGGTATTCCACTTCTCTGGTGCAAATATAGGTATACGCTATGAAACTTCACATTTCTTCATGTCTTTTTTTGGAGAAAACGGTTTTCCATCACTTCCAACGTGAATGGATTGCATCCCCATGACCGATCTGAAGGGGCCAATGAAGTTTTCATCACTTACCAGTTGAACTCGCATATGAATTACCTGTGATAGTCCGAAATTCGCTGGAGACCATGACGTGCGAATAAGACACACACTTGCACAATAATTGGCGGAGGAACCGTACTTCGACAGCCCACCGGAACATCCGCGAAGCCGGTGGACTCTCCTAGAGTTCTCGCGATGGGCTGGCGCCTAATGCTGTTAGAATGACAATTCACCTCACTCTTTAAAATAGTAGGCCGTATACGTGTATTACCACCAAGGTCATTGGTGAAAACACCCATCCAGAATGGCCAACCTTAAATATTCGAGTAGTTTTCACTTTTTTAGGAAGATTTTCAGTGTTGTTCGGTTAATTGTCTTAACAAATACACCTCTAGGTTCGATATATTATCGCTTTACACCTCGATTTACACTCGGGTCCCCTCGTGAAAATCCTCGATGTAGCGATAATACACCTCACCTATCGGTGTATTACATACGACAATTCACCTCACTCCTTGGAATAGTAGGCCGTTCAAATGTATTACCACCAAGGTCATTGGTGAAAACACTCCTCCAGAATGACCAACCTCAAACATTCAAGTAGTTTTTACTTTTTTAGGAAGATTTTCAGTGTTGTTCGGTTAATTGTCTCAACAAATACACCTCTAGGTTCGATATACAGTGCTCAACAATGGGGTACTTGCCAATGGAATAGATTCAGCTGGAAATACTTTTGATTGTTAGTATAAGTGATAAGGGGACTCTACTGAGAATTTCACAAAAATCCCGTCGTTTTCTACAGAAAAAAACGAATTTGAAAAATCCTCCTAAAAACTTCGCGCCAGGACAGGGATTTTGAGTGGGGTTGGTCTGACTGTGTGACAATGGAATAATCAAGAATGTCAGGGATGTCACTGTGACAACCGGTTTCCTATGAATTCTCTTATCGTGAGCATTTAGACAATAAAATCGAACAATGCTTTGTAGAAACTGACTCCAGAAACCTCTTATAACACTGTCTCAGTCGAGATAATTTATTTCCAGGGGAAAATCTGGAGGATCACCAAATAGCACAGAAATAAGAGGCCGGAAATGAACAGTGAGCTTTTATATGTTGATCATTAGCATACAATTCCGGATAGGTAATACTTTAGAGCTACAAGAGATCCATGTGAGGAGGACGCGATGGATCTCCAAATAAAATGTGGGGAGCAGGAACACTGAAATGAAGCCGAGGGTCAGCCAGGTCAGAGCACGGGTGACAAACATGCGAAAGGCTTTTAGGTGGACAGCACTGAAGACTAAAGAAAAAGACTAGTTAGGTTGAACAAGAAATGAACAAAACGAGTAGGTACTTACCGCGTAGATCAAAGCCTCGATCAAAGCAGTCAAAGGCAAAAAAAGGGCACAGGAAGAAATTACGGTCGGCGGTTTGACGTTGTCAGTCAGACTCAGATCTTGTTGTTGTTTGAAAACGGCACCTTGACGATGTTATATCATTACCAATGCCAACCCAACGAGGAAAAAGAGCCCTTCTATGTTCTATATCTAATATATTTGTGACGTCACAAATATATTTTCAAAACACGCATTGCGGCCGCAATTTTGGGAATTTGGGGGAAAGAAAAAATACGGGTACATTATTTTCAACCATACTATCGATTAAGCCAATAAAAAAAAATTAGGCAAGTACCCCAATGGAGTGGAACACCTGAAAATTTTGGTCAAATTAAAATGGTCGTATTTTCTCAAGAAATAATCGAATTACAATTAGTTTTTTTCCCTGGACAGCTAATGTCTTAGACTACAGCATGATATAACTCTTTCTTGTTATAAGCTTTCCATATTATTTATACAGGGTGTAGTAGTGAGGTACTGCAAAAAATGTAAAGTTTGCACCCCTCCCGATCCGCGAAAACATTTTTTCTAATTTTTTCAACTCATTCTGGAAAATCATTGAACCCATACCTCGAAACGGTTTTTCGGGTTTTCGTTTATCTCTGTTAATTACAGGGTGATCTCAAAAAAGTGATATTTTAGGCTTTCAATGGTAACTTCTTTCATTGTTATCCGATTTCAAACTTCTTTGGCTCATATTGAAGCTGAAACTTGAGGCAAGAACGATGTGAGGTCAAAACTTATTGAAGACAACAATTCAATATTAGGGGACGTGTCAAAAGTGACCCGAATGCAAAACAGCTTCCGACTTTCCGTTTAATAACAGATAAGAACAAATTGGAACGTGTCTTCAAAAGATCCGCTAATTTGGACCATTTGGATCTGCTTTTAGCTTTAGTTGTCCAAGAAATGTCCGTGGTAGAACCGAAACTTGACTGCGTGTTTTCGCGGAAAAATCGCATCCCGTATTTACCTGTAGGCGGCCGTAGCCCAAGTTACAAAATTCAGAACTGGCAGGTATACGTGTTTTATTGTCAAGAAGGATTTTTGGAATTGTTGTGAATTTTGTAACTTTGGTTACGGCCGCCTTCAGGTAAATAAGGGATGCGATTTTTTCGCGAAAACACGCAGTCAAGTTTTGATTCTACCACGGAAATTTCTCAGACAACTAAAGCGAGAAGCAGATCGAAATGGTCCAAATTAGCGGATCCTCTGCGAACAAGTTTCAATTTGTTTTTGTCTTTCATCAAACAGATACTCGGAAGCTGTTTCGCATTCGGGTCACTTCTGATACGTCCCCTGCAATTGAATTATTGTTTTCAGTAAGTTTTTACCTCACAACGTTCTCGCCTGAAGTATCAGCTTCAATATGAGCTAAAGATGTTTAAAATCGGATATTAATGAAAGAAGTAATCATTGAAAGTCTAAAATATCAGTTTTTTGAGATCACCCTGTATTTAAGACAGATAGACAAAAACCCAAAAAACCGTTTCAAGGTATGGGCTCAATGTTTTTCCAGAACGAGATGAAAAAATTCCAAAAATTTTTTTCGCGGATCGGGAGAGGTGCAAACTTTACATTTTTTGCAGTACCTCACTACTTCACCCTGTATAAATAATATGACAAGCTTGCAACAAGAGAGAAATCTATTATGCTGTAGTCTAAGACATTAGCTGCCCAGGAAAAAAAGCTCATTGCTATTCGTTTTTTTCTCAAGAAAATACGACCATTCTAATTTGACCAAAATTTTCAGGTGTTCCACTTCAATTGTTGAGCACTGTATTATCGCTTACATCTCGATTTACACTCGGATCTCCTCGTGAAAATTCTCGATGTAGCGATAATACACCTCACCTATCGGTGTATTACATACGATAATACACCTCACCTATCGGTGTATAAGTGTATTACCACCAAGGTCATTGGTGAAAACACCCCTCAAGAATGGCCAACCTTAAATATTCGAGTAGTTTTCACTTTTTTAGGAAGATTTTGAGTGTTGTTCGGTTAATTGTCTTAACAAATACACCTCTAGGTTCGATATATTATCGCTTTACATCTCGCTTTACACTCGGATCCCCTCGTGAAAATCCTCGATGTAGCGATAATACACCTCACCTATCGGTGTATTACATACGATTATACCGTAAAGACAATGGAAGCGACTTTAGAGCTATAGACTTCGCCAGCTCGAAAAATATGCGAGTGGGTTCAACGAAGATTGCTTACAAAAGAATACACAAAGGAGCTTGGACCTGTCCAAATGGACAGGCATATATCAAACTGATCACGTCCTAACCAGTAGCAGACACTCAACAGCTTTGCTTGACGTTAGAAGCCTGAGAGGAGGCAACATAGATAGCGACCATTTCTAGGAAAGCCGGAAAAGAAAAGTAAGAAAGAATGGTGTGATAAAGATTGTGAAATAAAGATGGAAGAGAAACGGAAGGTGAAACTTGGATGGATCCAACAGAAAACAGAGGAAAACATGACGCAATGACAGAAAATAGGAAGAGAAATCGGAAGATTACTAAGAAGAAAGAGGAGTCGAAAGTATCAGTAATCAGTATTCAAGATGGCGGACGCAAATGCATGTCTTTTTTGGCGATTGCTTGTTTTTTCAACTGAAAGTTTTCATAATCGTACACGAGATGGTACAGTTGTTGTGATATAATTTATTGGCACGGCTGCAATTACCAAATCGGCAATGTCAAGTCATCTGGACATGAAAGCGGCCTGAAATGTCCAGACTTCGCCTATTTGATAATAATTGCAGCCGTGCCAATGAATTATTTACATACATTGTTTTCACAGCAATGGACCCTCCGGTGCATCTTCTTGAGAACTCTATGGGCTACGTGCATGACATGTATAGTGCCGCGATGGAATGTGAAGTTTTTGTTGGACTCGATTTTGTTAGCGAGCCACTCACTAGGTGGCGCTTGTGTCGACAAAAGCCCGTCACCTTTCGCTGCCGTCATTTTGTCAACAGTCAACCAAGCTGTCGATCATTTTGCAGTTGCCCATCAGAACAAACAAATAATGCACGAGAAAGAAATGTCACAACAAGTAACCATGGAACCGCGTCAAAATACTGTCTGCTGTCAAAGGAGTCCATCAACAAGGATTTCTCATTTTCATCATCATGGACTCTGTAGGTATGTCCTACGCGTTGACCACTCAAGGTCATGCACATAGCCCATAGCAAAAGTTCTGGAAGCATTGTTCCTTTGGAAGAGTAAGCCTAATTCTCATAAAGAAAAAATCATTTTGGAAAAATATCTATCTTTCCTAGAAATTTGGATAACAATTTATGAAAAAAAGGAGGACGTTAATGGAAGATGGGTGGCCATAGATTGTACATTTCAGCTGTTATCAGTGCTCTCCACGTACACGAGTGTCAAAGATATAGGGGAAAAACCAAATCAATGTCACACCCGGTACACTTACCTACACAACCAGAATTGATGTTTCTTTTTTGAAATATTGTTCCCCAGTTATGTATAATTCAGGGGAAAGAATCAAATTAAATGAATCGTTCTAGAATAATTTGACTTCAAACTTAGGTGGTAGTGCGTTAATTTTGTCCGTCAGTGTATTCGCAACTCAACCAAATTCTTCCCACCACAAGATGGCTGCCAAAAAAGCGGAATGCGATTTCGAAGACTTCAAAGCAGTATCTCGTAACTAAAAAATTGGACTTTTTACAGGAGCGCAAAAAAGACTGATTTTAAGTCCAATAGTACAGGAAATTACGATATTTTGCAATGTAACTGTAAACAGTAACTGTTCTTTGATAACATTGCAAAATATCGTAATTTTGTGTACTATCTCTATTCCCGGACTTTTTGCTCTCCGGTGAAAAGTTCCACTCAACTTCCCCGATCCAACCACACCACCCAACGAGGAGGGGATTCCAAATTTTCAAAAATATTCATGGAAAATCTCTGTTAATAATTTATTTTCGGATCAGCTAAATTGGTGCCAAACAATTTAAGAATCTTATTTTGTAGCATTTTTTATGCTGTCTTCGAAAATGACATCAGATTTTGAAAAAAAAATCTATACAGGATGACTTTTTCAACAGAAACTCGAGAAACAAAATGTTGGGTATGGTTCTGTATTTAATTTATAAGTGGAAAGGGCGCTACAAAGGCTCTTGGTTCTAGAATATACCTGCAACATTTCAATAGATTCTATTGATGTATGGCCAATCAAACTTTTGGGTTGAACACATAAATCACCCTGTATATCGGAAACGGGGTACGTCAAAAAAAATTTGGATTTTCCTCAAGAAAGTACATCTACCCTTGAACTATGTCGGTTACTTCGTGGGACACCCTGTATAGGAGGTTCCTAATAAAAAAAAAGTGCAAATTTCTAACTTTTTAGCTTGTGAACAGATTTATACTATTCTTTATAATTGATTCTTGAACATTTTCAGGCAATTTCTTTTAAAATTCTTCAAGTTTTCCGAGAGTTTTCCACTTGAAAATTAGTAATCGGTCTAGCTTATCGAGACCGCAGACTTAAATGATGGAACACAAGATGAATCCCTCATTAGAGAAAATATCTCAATTCTTCAATCCTTTTTTTCCCTCAAATTCCAACTTCCGACCCGAAGGAACGTCTAATAATAAAATTTCCATCCATTCCTTGCTAGTCTTGCTATACTCGTCGGGGAAGTTTTGGGTGACACAACCGATTATTTTAGTTATACGAGATACTGCCGTGAAGCCCTCGATTTACTATTTCTATTACTATGTCCCTTTGACGTCACTGGTATACTCTATACACTGATAGAAAGGACCACCAGATTCCCCCGCTTGAAAAGTAGTCCCCGAGCGTTACCCGCAAAATTTAAAATTCTAGTTAGAAAGAGGTGCTTATTTCCGCTAATTACAGCTAAGTGCCTATGGTAATTTTAAATGACACCAGTTTAATACCAATTTTAATGAATGAGGAAATAATTTTTTTGAATGAAGCTGATTTTATTACACAACACTCACAACAGCCGAGCCGAGCCGACTAAAAATAACAAACATCATAGAGAAATAGAGGTTAGAAATCGTACGTAAGTGTCAAACTCGCTGAATGTAATGCCATTGGCTTGGCGTAAGAATAATTTGCCCGGGTAAGACTATTAACCGCACAAAACTAATATTAGTTCCAAACGCGCCTATGTTTTTACAGTCTTTGGTGCTTTTGTCTGCTATAGGTTACATCACTGAAATTCAAAAAAGTCCGTTCTATCGGTGAACAGACTATAGTTCAATAACTGTTACTGGTCACCACAATCCGCTTTTAGCAGACATTTTGTGGCAGGAAAAATTTAAACTGAATCACGAATAGGGGAATATCGGTCCTGCTATCGCCCGACTCATCTCGGTGATGATATTTACTTTGTTTCAGATCGTAAAACAGCCGGGTTCCTGTCGTTTAGGTCTAAACAAAGCGCCAACAACTTAATTCGTTCAGATTGTGCTTCCTTGGACGCGCCCAGCACAGCGTCCGGGCGATAATAGGGAATGTTTAGCGCCACTCAGGGACCATAGCCAAATGACAGAGCCGACTGAATTCATTATACCTACCCGAACTTCGCATGCCTGTCTTGTAAAGCAAAGTTTATTGCCGCTATACTGCTGACATTATTTTAAAGTTAGCATAAATCCGAGGCGGAATAAGTGCCTTTTAAACCCAGCAACTATAAGCATGAATATTTTATAATGCTCGGTAATTTAAAAGATATCACCGACATTATACCCGCTCAATTGCCCATAATAATATTCAACTTTCATGCTCCAGGTTCCAGGACTCCAGAGGAGTGTGATTTTCAATATAGTATATATTGATTCAGATAACATCTAACAACGCGAATGCTCATAGCCTAGCCATTATCACGCGTTGTATGCCGAACGCAATTTCTGACCAAAGCACTGCTGCGGTTGGTAATTTGTGTATAATAATCAGTCGTTTATTATCGCGTGCAATGCACATAATCCGTCGAATTTTCATCGTAGCAAAACGAAATAATATCATTTTTGTTTGTTTACATTGGCGCTGATGCGTTCTGCCTCGCCCTGCCTTGCTTTCCCTCTCTTCATTTTCTATTAAATTGTCCGCTCCTCTTGTCGGATTTTCCCCCTCGCATTCGAGTATCATCTTAAGAGCCGATGTTATTTTTGAGATTTAGGGAAAACGCATTACTCGCCCATCAAAAAGTTCCTTTTTATAAAGCAATTTTAGAGAGAATTTCAAGCGACCGGAAAAAGCATCAGGGTGAGACGGCAAGCAGCCCAAAAGAGGGTGCGGACTTTCCTCATACTTTGATTTGTTTTTGTTATCGTCTACTCAATATTATTCCGTTAAGAGACCTTCTTGTCATTAGAAACTATAGGTACAGGATTATTGCTTTGAATAGAGCCCCATCCAGCCAGAAGGGTGTGTGCTGCCGGTTTCTCTTTGCGTGTTTCCAATCGCATCAGCATAATTTCCCCACGTCTCGCATAACGTTATCTTCGCAAAGTACGGATTAATCACAGTCTTGGATGGTTTATAAAACATGGCAATCGCGGTGGAAACAAGCGCATCGGAAAATTAGCCGCATTTCCCCCTGGCTGCATGCGATCCAATCCCAATACCATCTGGTGATTTATAACGGACACGATCAGATCCGATGTATACAATCTGGTATACGACGGTGGTTTAGATCCGATCTGGACTCATCATTTTTTCGGTGGAGACATAAATGGCGTTTTGGGTCATGAATTGTGCCGTAGACAAACCGAATTGTGCGGTTCCGAAAATTGTGATGGTGATGTTATCTCCAGAAGGGTATTTGCTCCTCATACTCGAGAAATGTAATCTGGGACAGAAATCTCGCACTTTGACATTTCTGTGGTAGTGGGTAATAATGTGTGTGTCTTGTTTGTTAAATGTAATTCTTCAAAGGCTGGGAAATCTCCGGAAAGATTAGAGAGATTTACGGATTTTTTCCGAAGTTTCGGAAAAATTGGAAACCCTTATAGTCTCACTCGCATTGAAACTCAAAATAACTGTCCATTTTATATATTTCAGTCAAACTTCCTAAACATAATTACTGTAGAATTGCAAAAACTTGACATTCTTTCCTTCAAATGATTCGTTGTGATCAGCGACAACTCGGAAGGCATTAAAAATATTCACCAAGGTAACGGTGCCAAATTTTATTTTAAATTTTCATTTTTTTTTCTAAATGAGCTTAGAATAGCTTTATCGGCAATAACGTCAACTTTTGTGTGGGAGTTTAAACAGTGCATTCCAGGTTCCAGGTACATTCAAGGATACATAGGGAGAACACAAAAGGCTGCGACCTAACACCTGTTATTTTTACTTAGGGCCGGTTGTTCAGTGATTGGGATTATCTTATAGTTACCTCAACTACGTGGTTACTATTTAAACTGTTGCTCAGTGATCGCATAAATGTTGGTTAGTTACCCCTATACTGTTTCTCAAGTCGGCCGCAGTTGGTATCTCTGTTCTGGATTCTGGATAACATTTGAGGAGTTGATAGAACATAGTTTCACCTGGCTTGTAGGCCTCATCATTGGGCCCATTGTACCCCTCTCCCAGACCAGCCGGACTCAGCCGGTTTTCCTCTACACTTCGCCGTACCGCCGGCTAGAGGCATGTATACTCGGGGCCTTTGTCTAAGACCACCCGAGGAGGAGGTCCAGACCGGTTTCAAATCAGATGAAAGACGCCTTGTCTCCCATTCAACTCTTGGCAGCGGTAAACGTTCCTGCAGTCAAGTTATCACCGACTGGAGCGGCCTATTACACGCTACGCCCTCCTCGGTTCCTCGGTACCTATTCCTGTTGACAGATGTAACGTCAAATTTTGTCAAACTGCGAAAGTTTTACAGTTTGAAAAGTCGCCAAACAAGGTAAATATTGAGATACCTGAACAAAGTATTGAGAAATATCCCTTGTGATCCTAGATAGGGGTAAATAATTCAAAATACCAAAAGTACCAAGCGGACATAATATTCAAAAAGACAGTACATACAGGGATCTCAGCAGAGAACCCAATTACACGCCCAAGGAAGAGGAACTGCTCATTGCCTTAGTGAAAAAACAGCAGGGCATAATCGAAAATAAGTCAACAGGTGCAACAACAAATCACCAAAAATGGACTGAACGAATTTCTTAAGCTATTACTGCAGCCATGTGTCTAACTCTTTTGGAAGTCAATATCGCTTCAAAAACTGTTGGTCATCGAAATAAATAAAACAGTTTATTTTTTGCCATGTTCCGTTTTCACTTTTTGTTCTTTCATCTTCAAATCAACTAGAACCTTACATCAACTAGAATTTGTAAAAGTACGTTATGAGTATACAGGGTGATTTTTTGAAAAGTTTCCACCCCTTGTTTCTCGCCGCCAAAATGTTTTACAGGAAAACGCCGAAACAGGTCAATTTTTGTTTTGAGGGGGTCATCTAGAGCACATATCACCAAATTTTTATCTTGAACCCCTTCGCCCCCGCCCCACCCTGCTTTAAAATTTCAAATAGCATGACCTACTTTGTGGTACATCAAATTGAAGGCAATAAAATTCTCTTTCCGTTAAACATATTTCAAATTTTTTTAAACCACCCCTCAACCCTTCTGAAAATCCTCTTTTCGTTAATGGAAGGACAATGTTCCCCCGATAAACTCTTGATTCCTGATAAATAGACTTCCCAGCAAAAACAGGTCGATTCTTATTTCAATGGGGTCATCTTAGACATGAGTGGCCAAACTTTTATCTTCAACCCCTTCGCCCCCACCCTACCCTACTTTAAAGGGGTGGTTTAAAAAAAATAGAAATATGTTTGACGGAAAGAGTTTTATTGCCTTCAATTTCATGTATCACAAGATAGATAATGCTATTCGAAATTTCAAAGTAAGGTAGGGTGAGGGCGAAGGGGTTGAAGATAAAAATTTGGCCACTCGTGTCTAAGATGACCCCATTGAAATAAGAATCGACCTGTTTTTGCTGGGAAGTCTATTTCTCAGGAATCAAGAGTTTATAGGGGGAACATTGTCCTTCCATTAACGAAAAGAGGATTTTCAGAAGGGTTGAGGGGTGGTTTAAAAAAATTTGAAATATGTTTAACGGAAAGAGAATTTTATTGCCTTCAATTTGATGTATCACAAAGTAGGTCATGCTATTTGAAATTTTAAAGCAGGGTGGGGCGGGGGCGAAGGGGTTCAAGATAAAAATTTGGTGATATGTGCTCTAGATGACCCCCTCGAAACAAAAATTGACCTGTTTCGGCGTTTTCCTGTAAAACATTTTGGCGGCGAGAAACAAGGGGTGGAAACTTTTCAAAAAATCACCCTGTATAGCACAACATAGGTCAAATGACTCAATTTAAGGCTATAACCTGAGTTTAAACCATGCGATCTCGATGGTTTTGCTATTCTTCTTTTTAAACTAAGGTTAAAAATTAACTTTGGACTGAACAACTCAGCTCAAGCAGTTGAACCCCAGTTAAGCTCAACTTAGGTTTAACCACGAACTGAACAACCGGTCTTTAGTATTCCGCATACATCAGTGGCGCCGAATAGACCTTATTTTGTGGCGCTCGCCATACCTCAAAATGAGGGGGGGTCTGGAGGGGAAAAAAGGGAAAAAAGAGAAGAAAAGAAGAAAGGAGAAGAAAGGAGAAGAAGGGAGGAAAAGAAGAGGAAGAGAGATTCACCCAGCAAATCATTAGATATTAGGATTATTAGGCACTTTGAATCTAAATGACAGTTATTCACGATATTTACCTAGGTACCGTATGAGCAGAACGATTCCACTTCAAGAGTGCTATGACTTATTTTTTTGCCTTATTCAATTGTTGGTAGTAGTATATCCTGCAATTCACCTCAAAATGACATCTGCATGTTGTTTGGCAATCTCCAATGCTTGTCGGTAAGGAATACGACCACTCTCCGTTTCCCAATTTTGTGCCATTTCGAAAATAACTTTTGATAATGAAAAACTTCTTATTCAGTCTTTAACATTTATCAGAGACCGACACTGGCATTCAACAGTTCTTCAGTCATTATGGCCTCGATTACGGCCAACCTTTGATATACATATTAAATAATAATTTCATAGCACTCTAGACTAGAGGCAAAAAGGTTTTGATCATACGGCATATTTGAACAGCCAACTAAATGGACTAGGAAAACCTCACGATCTTCCGATCTCACAAAAAACTTCCGATTTTTGTGTGAAAGATAATGAAATCTATGGACAATTTGGTCAGCGGCATCCCCTTTTCTGCTTATTATTATTAATATTATTATTATTATTTTGTAAAAAATTCGTCTGCGGCGCCAACTGCACGAGGGGCTCTTAGGCTCCCAGGCCCGACCCTAGCGTAGCAATAGGGGGGGGGGGGGTCTGAAATATTTTTCGCCATAGTAACTTTTTAGGAGTTCGGCGCCACTGGCATACATAGCAAGATGCAAGCTTCACGCTCCACTATCCGCTATGTACGTTCGCCAAAAAAGTGGGAGGAGTCGACATCAGCGCTCAAGGTGACGATTTACGAAACTGAATAATGCCTATTTATTCTGTTTTCGGTAACTAGATGTCGCTACTCGACTGAATGCACATGGTGATTCCGCTATGTGCGTTTGCCGGGAGGAGTCGACTCAGCCCTCAAAGTGGTGATTTACGAAACTGAAGGATGCCTATTTGTGTTATTTTCGGCTGCGAGATGTCGCTACTCGACTGGATGCACATAGCGAATACGGTTACCAAATCTATAACAACCATACTGCAGTTTGAGAATGGCTCAAAAGCGCATGGCATGCACGTATCGCTGTATAAAGCGGAGGTTCCCAACGACTTTTTTGCCCTAACCCTGGGTTCCACAAAACAGATAATACGAGATTAGTTGATTTGCGATTTTTGTTTGTCAATTTGTAGCTGACTGATCAATGGAAATTATGGTTTGTCTCTCAATAAGGGAAAGATGATGGGTCTAGTACGGATTTCAGGCATTTTTTGTCAGTAATCACCTAGCATTCAGCAGAAAAAAGTTCAGTTAATTTGCAATCAGCCTTGATCGCTGATCATCTTTTTTGTGGAACTGACGGTAAGTCTTCTTACTGCAGAGTAAATCAGTTTTGATAAACATTATTGAAATTTCACACGTTATTCACATCATGTGTATCATGTTTAATTGACAATATACATAGGGTGTCTCCATAAAAACTTGTTGATTTGAATTTTTGTAGAAAGTGGGGTCTTCTCCAACGTAAGTATACAGGGTCATTTAAAAAAGATGTCCACACCCATTTTTCTCAAGATCCATTGAAGCTAGCGAGTTGCGGTAAAAACCGTTAGATTCAGCTGGTCTTTCTGATCAAATTTGATATGTCAACAAAACTACTTCACCAAAACCCTGAGTACGGGGGCACCTCAAAATTTTGGGCAATTTTTTTACACTGCACAACATTGAGTGATATGTCAGCAATTTTGAGATTTTCCGAAATGAAGATTTTGATGGGTAAAACTGAATTGCCTCAAAATTTTAAAATAGCTATTCTATATTGAGTTACACATCATACTGACCGTTTTAATGACTTCTATTCTATTCCAACTTTGAAGGGCTGTATCTCTGTTATTAGGCATTTCTCAAATATGTTCTCTGGAGAAAGTCCCCTTTATTTTCCATTCTCTATCGATCATTGAATTTATTGACATAAAAGTCGGACCCCCCTGTATAGGTTAGGAGAATCGGTTTTGCGTTTTATTCAATAAAAAATTTAAGTATGCATGTATTTTCGCCAGCCCATCATTTATTTTGTCCCCCAACATTTACAAGGCACTCGCATTTAGAAAGAACATCTCCGAGGAATAACCTAAAATTCCCCTAAACTCGTAATACCCACTATACGAACAATGCTTCTTTATTAACGTCATACCTTTATTTCAATTTCACAAAAGCTCAAAACGCAAAACTCGTCTTTTTCTAAATTAAATGTCTTGTAAATGCGAAGGTTTAATTCCGCTTGTTCCTTGCGTTCCTCCGTCCTTTTCGCGCGGGATATGAAGGAATTTGACAGTGGCTTTGAGGTGGCTAATAAAATAAGTTATTTGTATACAAAGGACCCGAGCTGTGTTTGTGCATGAACTAAGCAAGTTTACACTTACAGCCTGGTAATTATCGTTTCGTACATTACATGTTTGCTGTAACCTGGAGGCATGCACGTCGTCACAGGCTCACAGAACAAAGATAATACGCAAAAGCCCTTGAATTTGTACGTCAGCGTGGTTTTGCTCATTTTCGAAACGCGATGGAGGTGAGGGAACTTGCGTGTTCAAACAGCCCATCTTAATTTTATTCTGATACGTGGTGCGTGGTTTTGTTTGTAAGCCGTTCATCGAACATAAATGACAGGTTGATATTTATGTAGGTACCTATTTAGTTTTGAAACTGAACAATCTTGAATGATTTGAGCTTGGTAAGTTTTTAGTGGTAGGTACATAGGACATTCACATCAAGAAAACAAACTTACCAAAGCACTCCAAAGTTATTAGGTATTAGGTGTTGTTATCCTGTTTCCACTCTGTTTTGACAGCACTTGTCATTTATGTCTGGTGGATGGATAGAATGTGTAATAAATGGTAGGTACTTTGTAAGGAAGTCGATTGCGTGAAAATTGAGAGTAAGTATACTGGAACTGATTTTTAGATGAATAACTTGTTGATATTCAATAAGTAAACAAAAGTATTTTTGTTATAAAAACAAAAACAAAAACAAAACAAAAACAAAAATATTTTTTTCAAGTGCGACGAATGACCCAAGTGAAAAAACCAATGATGTCAATATTCACAATAGAGTTGCCGAAGGAAATTGCTACGGCTGAAGAACGGCTGAAGTGATCCGGTAAAAAGAAAAAAATGAAACCAAGAGATGACTCGCTTTGGAAATCTGGTATAGGTACACAACTCACGTAGTAATCATTGCAAATAATCAAGAAATCATCACGAAGTTGGTGTATTCGCATAATTTTGCGAACAATTTATTCCTCTCAAATGCCAAACAGCCTTCTTTCTACATAAGTAGTTTAAAACAGGATTCGGCGCCCAGTTTCCAAAAAACCCCGCACGTTTTATATGAAAAAGTGGTTTAGGTGAATTTGGCTTAATTTTTTATATATTGTAGATATTGATTCAAGAAATATATTCCTGAAAAATTGGACCCCTCCTATGAACAGTTTTTCCCCTACACCCCTAATAAGGCCAAAATTAGGAATAGTCTCAAATTTTTTGAAATTCATGAAACTGGTCCAAATCGAACTCGTGATCATGGGAAAAATAATTAAAAAAATCCAAGTTATGAATTGGGGTAGTTATCAAGGGGGTTGGGGGGTCGAAATTGAGAAAATAAATTAAAATCCCGAATTTTTTTATTCTTATAAAATCTGAACAGAATAATAATGGAGAAATAATTTTGGAAAACCTAAATCAATTAATTGGGTGTTATTCTAAAGAGGGCTGGGGGTCAAAATCAAAGGAACGGAGTAACATTCCGAAACTTGCAATTCCCATTATTGAGAAAATAATTCAAAAAAATCTAAACTAATGAGTTCTGGTGTCATTGAGGAAGTAGAGGGTCGAAATCAGGACAACACTGAAATTCTGGACCTTACAGTTCATCTAAAAATTGATCTGGGTGAATGACAAAATGATAATAAAACCAATCTGCATAAGGATTGTGTTCTTCATTTCTCGACCATCCCTTTTCCCACCTACCATAAGATCTGCCTACAACCATGTCCTAGTCCAAATAAGAATTTGTCTCAAGCATTTTAAAATTCATGAAACTGGCTCACATTAAGTTGAAGAATAACAAATATAAGATTTGAATTGGAGTAATTATCGAGGGGGCGGAGGTCAAAATCGAGTGAAGGAATTGGCATTCCAGGAATAGGGTAATGGAAAAATAATTTAAAAAAATCTGAATCAATAAATGGAGATGGTTACCTACTGAGGGGACAGTGGTCAAAATCTAGAAAAAGGAAGAAATTCCGAAACTTTAAATTCATAATGTAGGGGTAGGGTCCTTCAGTGAGAGTGATAGAACTTCAAATTGAAATTAAACAAATTAACAAAGAACAGTTTTTGACATTCTGTGTGGAAAATAACATCTAGTAAATGGCCTCCTCGACTTTGTCTAACGGCGGGCAGACGGGAAGTCCAATTTGTAATGACTTTCTGGCAGATATCGGGCTCTATTTCAGTAATAACACGCACAATATTGTCCCTCAGGGCTTAAATGGTTCTAGGCTTGCTCTTGTATACCAGGGACTTCACATAACCCCACAGAAAAGTCCAGGGACGTAATATCGGAAGATCTCGCTGGCCAATTGAAATCGCCATTCCGCGAAATTGTTCTTCCTTGAAAGTTTCCGGCCAACAAGTCCCAAGGTTTCTTCTGCTGTGTGGCTCGTAGCCCCGTCTTGTTGAAAGAAGATGATTTGGTAAGATATACTGAGTATTTATGTCAAAAAATGACAGTAAAATCTTATCAAAGTTCTATCACTCTTATTGAAAGACCCTTTAGAACTGAAAATTCAGATTTGAAAAATTGAGCCTTACTTCCAATATCGATCTATTTTTGGAATCTCATTGAATCAACCAATGACCAAAAGCAGGATTTATGTTTATTTAAAAAAAGAAAGTCCAGTCAATTTTTTTTGACACAAGCTATATGATGGACAGCACACAGAACCGTGGAGAGCTTCTCGAGAACTGTAATTAATAATGCTGTTGCAAGTAGTCTCGATTCCACCCCCCTCCCCCCGGCCCTCATTGTGGTTGTGGGTAGGTATCATAATGATTGTACCCAGAGCTTGGTACCCAGGTACCTGGGTAAGGGGTGAGGATGATCAAGAAACGATGAACTCAGTCCTTATTCACATTGGTTGTATTATCATTTTGTCATTCGCCCAGATCTTCCTAGATAAACTGGAAGTTCCAGAACTCCACTGTTTTCTCAAGTTCGACCCTCTACCCCCTTAATAACATCTGAATTCATTGGTTTAGATTTTTTTGAGCAATTTTCCCATTGCTCGTAAAATCATATATTATGGGAACCGCAAATTCCAGAATTTCTCTGCGTTTTCTTGATTTCGACCCCCAGCCCCCTTTAGAATAGCCCCCAATTGATTGATTTAGATTTTCCAAAATTATTTCTCGATTATTATTCAGTTCAGATTTTATAAGAATGAAAAAATTCGGAATTTTAATTTATTTTCTCAATTTCGATCCCCAACCCCTATGATAACTACCCCAATTCACAACTTGGATTTTTTTAATTATTATTCCCATGATCACGAGATCGATTTGACCCGTTTCATGAATTTCAAAAAATTTGAGACTATTCCTAATTTTGGCCTTATTAGGGGTGTAGGGGAAAAACTGTTCATAGGAGGGGTCCAATTTTTCAGGAATATATTTCTTGAATCAAGATCTACAACATATAAAAAATTTAGCCAAATTCACCGAAACCACTTTTTCATAGAAAACGTGCGGGGTCCTTTCATTTGCGGGACAAAATGTGCACTGCGCGGCCTCTATCAGCGGATGATTGGAGGTGTGCATGGCTCCTCCGCCAATTGTGCAGGTTTGTGTCTTACTCGCGCATCGTGGTCCCCATCGAATTTCGTAACAATATAATCGAAGTGGTAGCTATGAAATAGTATGGTAAGTAAAATAATACTCGCAGCCCTACCTCATGGAAAAACTCACAACATACAGCCCGTCAACATCAAACGAATTTATACACCCCTCCCACCTCGCAGACAGCCTCACATTAGAAGTTTCTCTTCGAAAATGCTCAGGGACAAGGCGACGAAGGATCCAATAAGTCTGACCTATATGCCGTTCACGTTTTAAATTTAGTATAAGATGACTTTTTAGAGCAAAAATAAAGTGACAACCTGAGGGGCTACGGCTGATGGCACCTGCAAACTTTTGGAGCTAGACCATCAGCGGCCGTCAGCCGTATCCTCGCAGCGCTCCAGCTTGTCACTTTATATTTGCTCCAAAAAGTCATTCTACTGAAAATAAAAAGTGAACGGGATATAATATTGCGTCTCTCTAGAAAAAAGAAATACGGGTGGGTATATACGAAAAAGCCCAACATGGCTAATTCTCGAATAACGACTCGACTTTATGGTTTGTTCAAACAGCCCATAATGACGCTTATGGTAGGTATATAGAGCTTTTATGTTTATGTGTGATGAAGCGTTTAGAAGTTGACTGCGGGAAAATCGAGAGGATCGTCTCTATTTGTGCCCCTATTCGCGCGGAATATCCGTAACTGAAGACAGTAGATGGACCAAGATAAATTTAAATAAGTGTATACCAGGCAAGTTCGACAGCTATACAAATGCCGGTAGAGTATTTTCGTGAATACAGAATCAATTTCCAGTTGAGCTGTGAAATGTATCGCACGTTTTCTACTCCATAAATGCGTCTCATTTTTTCTCGCAACAGCTATAGCGTAGCAGCACTAGCAGCAGTTCTGCCAAGTCTTGCGTGAAAAATAGGAAACGTCTGATTGACACATAAATTTACTAAATAGAAAATGCTGATGCAGCTCGTCGACGGTGCCCCTTATCGATCCTCATCCTTCACGGACCGACGCCCCTTCGTTCCGTGTTTCATAATCCATTTTGACAACGAAACTATTCAGAAATTTAATCGATAGTAGTTTGCTATAATAGGTAACGTTTGTTCCACAAGGTTGCATGGAATCTCTGATGGAAGTGCCAGGCTGTTGACACAGGTAGATATAGCTGAGTTGTTGAATGGATATCAACTGATGACGAAGGCCGCTAATTCTTTTTAAACTTTGACGGTGACGGTTACGACTTTGGCGGCCTCTGACGATCATCAGCTATGAACCTTCTCATATCGGCGGTTCCCTTTGCTCGCAGCTCGTGCGCAGGTCTTCATGCATACAAACTCACTAGTTCAATTGGCTGTTCAACCGGAAGCGCTTCATCGATCGGGCTGGTTAGGGTTTGGGGTTGGCGACGGCGCCAATATAGGTGAACTTGCGCCCCGAAGACTCCAGGTGAATGAGAATGGCTATAAGTAGGTATCCTTGTCCAGAACTTGATTCAAAGAGGAGGTTATCCATTATTCACAACTTAATTTCACTTTGCATCTACCTTATTACCTTATTTTATTGCTTTCTTATTTTTTAAAATAATCTCTGCGTCTCAAATCACGCATGATAATCAAGTACCTAGTAGAAGAATTTGTAGTTTTGATCGTGAGTGTTCCTTATTCATTGAAAATTGAACGTCAAAAATCCAAGCCTTGTTTTACTCTTGTCATGATAATCTCGATCACTATGTACTCTTGATGGTCTTGGAATCTGATCTCGACCACAGATCTCAACTATGGAAACCTCTCGACATAAAATATTATAATTTTATATTATATGGAGTGAATTTTGTGCCCGAATAGATTGTGAATTGATGATGTGAGACAAAGAATACACTCTACTGTTCATTAATTAATATAAATTAGGTATATACACGTGACTATGATGCTATAAAGAGTATTGCGTGTGTGCCATGAACATTTAAATACTACCCTGTGTAAAAATACAAAGGGTTCGACTTTGTTTGTTTTCCTTTTGATAGCATCAGACTTGGCTGCGTCTAATTTATGAGCGTGCCAGGGTTAATTGTTTCACTTGTGCCATTTAGATACCCGCGGAATTTCTTCAAAGATATAATATATTATCTAAAGAAAGTCCGGAATTTCTCTGTGTGTATGTGTGTGTGTGTTCCAGTTGCATCGATCCGCATCGTCCTTTTTCATTGTGGGACACATAAAAACTTATCATCAGCAAGGAGGGGGGCTATGGCCAAGTCTTCTCTGACCCGATGACGTTAATATGCATGTCGTGTGTGTGTTGCCAAACAGGATATCCCTTACCACCCACCGACTGTCATTCGGAATCTGGAGCCATATGCGTTTGGCCATTTACGCTGGCAGACTGGAAGGGTCACCCAGATTCAATTCCTGGTATATTATACGGGGTTCAATATCGGGTTGATTGGTAGATATACGAGTATGAAGAGATTTTGGACTGCAGAGATAAACAGGCCGTTTTAGTAGTCGCCTTCCTCTTCGACTTCCAAACGAAAAAAATAAATAGGTAGCTAAAACAAATCACAGTGATTTCTCTTTCAGTCCCTGGCACAACGTTGGGGTACAGTACGGATAACGGCTACATTTTATACACTTTTCACAACCACGAAACCAACTCTGTTGCCTTCTACTCATGATTATTAGTCGCCACCGAAGGGGAAATCACGATCACACTTATAGTTTCTTTGCAGTTGAATTGTTTAGGTCGTACTACTTTTCTTTGTGATGCCCTTCTCAGGCCCACGCACCACATTACGCAACATTGTTTTGTAGGTAAGTCATGAGTCAATGTAACGTACCGGCTCTTATTTTCCACTGAAGTGATGTAGGCAACCAACAATACAAAAACATCCAGAAACTTGAACTGGTGCTCTTTAAAGATGCGTTCCTTCTTAATTAATTTTTTTGCAAAAATTCCCGGATGATACCCAAATTTTATTTTAGAATATATATAACATTCTAAGTGGTTTGCCAATTTTTTTGTTTGTGTTTGCCTTGTGGCCGTTATCCGTACCGTATACCCCAACGTTGAATTAAATCAGTAAATAACACCAATTCGTTCTCTAACATAAACTCTAGTCTTCAGTTAACCTCTGGAATATCGAATTTACAATAATATGCGTTTCAACTTATTTATTATAGTCTGGTTCTTGGGTAGTACCCAGCACACTTATGGCGTTTCCCCTCTGGATGGCGATTGATAGCCGCTGTTTGAACCACGAACCTTCATTGACATTACCAGTTGCGTCTACCTATTTTGCTATTATTTGCACAAAGCATAGAAAACAGAGAGACAGGAGTTTCCAATTTTTTTCAGTATTCCATTTATTGATTAGGGCTGCTTTCCAAAAATTTCTCTTCTCTCTTATCTGTGATTCCTATGAAAAAAATGAAAAAATGCAGCTTTGGAACTGAGCTGCAACTTACGGAGAATAAATTTCTCCTCAAAGTGAGCCTTAGTCTTCTCGGTAGCCATGTTTTTCCGCCAGGTTTTCAGGAATCATGGGCGACTTGAGGAGAAATTTATTCGATCACTCGTTATATACCTTACGCGCTTGCAAGCTACTACAACGCTCCTCACGCTTGAATGTTTATAGACTCAATGGGGTGAGGAAAATGAAATCTCATAATCCAAATTGCGTTCTTCGGTAAATCTAAAGCTCAATTATTTTTTACATTACATATCAAGCTCTTCGTGGAATAACAAGAAGGCCAGGAAGGTACTTTTCTTTGTGCTTGATAGAGCGTTCAAATTAATTTCGCTTCACGTTACAGGCAGTAGGTGTAGGATGTATAATTGATGATTTTGACAATATATCAACTAACAGCAACAGGACTAAGACAAGTTTACACCAAGGAACAAATAAAATTGTGACGGGTTTCATTGAACTGTTCGTGAAAATGCCTCACCAGAAGATGCAGCCCTCCTGGAAAAGATAAACTGGCACTATTTCCACTAGTGTTTCAAGAGTACAAGATCTTGAATGATTCCTTGCAACCAAAATATATAAGAATCGATAGATAGCCAGCGCGTTCGCCCGACCTCAATCCCATTGAAAACATTTGGGATGCTCTTGAAAGAGACAGCCAAATCAAAAAGGTCACAGAGGAATTCAAAAGGAGCGCAAAGTCGAGTGAACATCGCTTGCCGCGTGTAATTATATAGCTGGGAGTCACTTTCTGGATGGGTGGCTCGACAGCTAGTGAGTGAAAGCGCTCGGGCGGACGTTCAGAAAAGTGGTCTCTGTGCAGGCTGCAGACACTCCGCCCGGTCAAGTCATGACAACGCCTCCCGGGGTTACTGTCCACCCCGAGGTTAAATGGTGGAACAATGAAGCGAATGAGCTAAGCTGACTGTCGCCTCGTTATATCATTATAGGTATTATTGAGTTCAACCAAGAGCAAGTGAGAGGAGTTGGCAAAGATGTAAAGAAGTGTTGAGGGCTAGAGACGAGTTTGTAATTATTGAATTAAGTAGACCATACGTCGCGAAATTTATATTGTGTTCAAGTAGAAGCTAAAAGTCGCGTTACTTTTGACATATTCGCATTATTTTGTATCATATCAAGAAAATCATAATTGAGTACCTTATGAAATAGAAAAAACATAGGAGCGAGATTCCAAAATTTTAGGACCGTTGGAACCTATGGAAAATTTTGTTCAAGACGTCCCTTCGGATGAGAAGTTGGGATTCGAGAGAAAGATGAAAAAAAATTGAAAAATCGGTTGTATAACCCCAAAACTCCCTCGACTAGTATCCAGGAACCTATGAAAAATTTTGTTTTCAAAAATTAATTTAATCGTCTCTCCGACTCTCATTTCCAGCATGTTTGCAGCTGAAATAATTATTTCGTGGTACTCACCGCATGTCGAAGTTTGCACTGCAGTTTTTTCAAATTCACGGAATGTGCATATTTCATTTTGAAGAAACTACCATCCGAAAACCGAAACCGTGTCGATTTTGAAAATGGATCTACACGACGCCCAATCCAATTTAATTTCGATATCAGTTGAAATGTTTTGGAAAAAAAGTCGATCCCCGAGCAGGAATGAATTTTTGAGTGGAGTCCTGCATCAAAAGCAAGTCGTTCTGGTCAAAACACGGGCGAAAGGCCCTCTGGGTGGCAACGGCTAAAGGAAATTTTGAAAATTCATAACGTCCGACTGGAGAATGGTGGAAGACTGCAACTGCAGACTTAATTTGACTCTTTTGTTGTGTTGCTTCCTGCCAAAGTTGGTTCCAATTCATTGGATAGATTTTGAATAATGAAATGGTAAAGTTTTGAGCTTTTAACTGTTCTGAATTATTTTCACTTATTTGACAAGAACAAATAGTGTGTTGAATAACAACTTTGATAAAAAATAACTCGAAAACCGTGGTTCCGATTTCAAAAATTTCTCCTAAAAAATTAATTCAATCTTTCCTCCAACTATGACTCGCAGTAAGTTTGCAGCTGAAATTTCGTGAACATCACCGCAGGTCAAGTTCGCATTGCAGTTTTTCTGAATTAACGGAATGTGCGAGTTTCACTTTGAAGAAATCGCCGCCGGAAAACCGAAGACGTGTCGCATTTGAAAATGGACGTACACGCGCCCAATGTAAGTGATCTACTTTCGATATCAGTTGGAATTTAAAAAAAAGCGATCCGCCAGCAGGAAAGAAAGTCTGGAATGAGTCCTGCAATAAACGCGGTTCGTCCTAGTTGAAACCCGGGTGAACGGCCATATTTCGGGTGTTAAGGCCAGGAGAAAATTTGAAAATTCGTAGCGCCCAACTAAGGAATGATGGAACACTCTAACTGCAGACTCAATTTGATTCTTTTGTTGTGTTGCTTTCTGCTGGATTTGAGTCTAATTCATCAGATAGATTTTTAATAATTAAATGTCAAAGTTTTGATTCTATTTATTGACAGGTGACAGGTGGAGAAATACCTTCTACAAGAGGAAAGAGGGCGAGAATTTTTTGTTTTTCTCCCGTTATCATGGGATGGACTCTTTGGGCAAACTCCCGCTATGATGGACTTTTTACCGAGTGAGTTTGCATTTCGATTGAAGAAAACAGAGTCACGTGACAAAAATGTATAGACAATACAAATAGAAAAGACATAATGTCGTCATGGATTTTTACGGTTGCGTAGGAACCAGGTGAGTCCATCATTCAAAAAAAGGTTGGCTGATTTTTGATGCCCCAATATCCGTGACGACGGTGGTGATAACATTATGGTCTTCTCTATTTGTATTGTCTATATATAGGTACCCTATACAGAAATGAGCGACAAACCGTCATACTTTTCTCACTTGTCCGAGAATCACCAACATCTCCCAATACATCAAATTAATGGCAATAAAGCACAGGCTAATTTTTATAGGAGGAATATAGATTATAGATGTCTAATGATATATCTAAACATTATATACTTACCTCCATAGTACCTGTTTATTCCAATGTTTCATATCTCAAAGCCATTTTTCTTACTAATCGGTACCTATTCAAAACATTATATGTAGGTAGGTACCTCTAAGGTATCGGTATACTGAGATGTAGAATTATGATGTACCTAATGCTAATAGTATTGATACGTACTAGAAATGGAACGTCAACATAAAATTAACCTACAAATTCCTGAAAATTGGAGTATAGGTTTGCATGCGGTTGTCCTGAAACTAAACGCAGATACTCCAAACAGAAACAACCCCGCATCGAATAATGTTGTCATGTTGCATAATTTGATTTTTCTAAACCCACATAGAAAAAAGTTTCCCGCAAAACTTTTCCCTTTCCATCGCTTCTTTTCCGTTTTTCCGCAACAACATAAATAAAAATAACCGAAAGAATTTGTCGGTTTTAGCGCCCCTAACCCGCGACAGGGGTCCGTGTCGTAAAACCGATAAATTAAAGACAACAATTTACTTACGTTGTCGGTGGATAGCAGCAAACACACACAATGTGTAAATTATGGGATCATATTAGGAGTCACAAGCGTGCGGCGTCGCGACGTAAACTGCCGTATAGAAGGAAGGGATGCGCGTCGTGACGACCCTTAATGTCAACGCATGCGTGCCTCGAATATCAATAATATGATTGCCATATAAATGCTGTTGAGAATAACTGTTTTTTTTTTCGAAAAAAAGTATCTCCAGGCGCTCTTTCGAACACACCACTTTTGTTTACAAAGACTTTTTATTGAATTTACTTTGGTGGTGAAAGGAAGAAGTTTAGGTACCTGCTAGAAGAATTGAAGTACCTACCCAATCAGAAGTTTCTAATAAGACAAAGTTTAATTAGAAACGCGTAACGCAAAGGTGACTGGCTATACCTCTCGCAAAGTTCGAAAAATTTCCAGCCGTGGCTTGGTGGCAATTCCTTCTCCGCTGCGAATTGCGGATTTTTTTAGCGGCTATGTGAAGGGGAAATGCACATAAAAACTTCGTCGATTGCAGTTATTTGCAGTGGGAGCCAACCGACGAACGTCATTAAACGAGGGTGTAAAAGCACATCGGTTCCGATTAATTGTGCCCATTAGGGGCGAGTTAGGGGGTTATCCAGAAATTAGTTTGCTATTTTACAGGTTTTTCGATTGAGTGCCAAATAAGACTTGCTGCACTTAGTAAATTAGGAATTACTCCAACAGAAGTACATTCCTCTAGTTAGCCTAGAAACCAGATTTTATAGGTAGATGGGTAGGAGAAAGGAGATACCAGTCAGTAAGTAGGTGGCTGAAAATCTCGAAAAATCGGAAACAGGAGTACATTATACTTAAATAGTCTTCCGAAATTCACATTTTAGGCCAAAATAATCTAGCAAATTTTTCTAATTCACATTGTTGAAGTACCTAGTAGTGGACGTGGTAGGAAGAAACAAGTTGCAAATGATGATTAAGGCAAACCACTTTGCAGAATCGTAACTAGGACCTGTATCAGTGGCGCCGAATAGACCTTTTTTTTGTGACGTTCGCCATACCTCAAAATGGGGGGGGGGGGAGTTGGAGGGGTAAAAAGGAAGACAAAAGAAGACGGAGTAAGGAAGAAGAAGGGAGGAAAAGAAGAGAAGGAAAGATTTACCCACCAAATCATTGGATTTTACGACTATTAGGTACATTGAATCTGAATGACAAGTTGTTTACGATGTAGGTATAGGTACGGTATGATCAAAACCATTTTACCTCAAGAGTGCTATGTGTTTTTTTTGCCTTTTTCAATTGTTGGTAGTATGCCCTACAATTTACTCCGTTTCCAATTTTGTGCCATTTCAAAAATAATTTTTGATAATGGAAGCTTTTTATTCGGTTTTAAACATTTTCAATGATCCCACAAAAAACTTTCAATTTTTGTGCCTACAGCTACATTGCGCTGCACTGCACACTGCACACTATCTGTTGATATGGAATGGCAGATAAGTTAGTTTTATTACTTTTGATAAAACTTCGGTCCAATTTAATACGGGTCTTGTCAACTTTTACCCACAAGCTACGCAGAAATATTTTCTGCCAGAGTTCTCAAACATGAAATTTCGCCCAAAGGGTAGTGTTGCCGTCTAGCACAGAATTTGACATGACTTTTGACATTTGACTTTCTAGACTCTTGTCTTGAAAAGGCGTCAAGACTTAGACAAGACCTCTAGAAACTCTTGTCTTGAAATTTCTAGACAAGACAAGAGTAGGGCTGTCAAGATCAAGAGTCTTGATTAGACTCTTGAAAAAAAAAAGAAAAAAAAATCAGATATATTCTTCTTTGTTGTCGGTTTTTCTTGTCCACTGAATGTGTGATTTGCTTGGGGATTTCTTGCAGAGTTGATTAACAACTTAAAATAACATAATCAGCAAGGGTGAAAGTTATGACGAAATACTACTCAAAACTATATTTACTTGAAATAGAAATAATTGCAATGGGTTTTTATACTGTTTTCTTTTTATTTGTTGAAACCAAAGTACCGAGATCAATACAAACGGTATAAAACATCTTGTCTCAAAAGCCCCTACTTTTTTTAGAAAACAATCTGGAGATTTGGGAGCTCGAATTGGAAGAACAATGAAGTGATAAATCTGTTCTGCGCTTGCGCATTAGGTAGGCCACCATGTCATTATGCATTGACCGCTGTTGTCAGGTGTGTCTGATAGGCAGCCTACAGTCCATGAATATTCACTAGTTACGATTAAAAATCAAGAAAACAAAACAACACAATGCAGCATCTTTCTATATGTATATTGTAATTTTATATACCAGCAGAAGACAATTTGATTTCCTGTTAGTTTGTAGTGGCAGTTCACTATAAATTGATCAATTTTGCATCAGAGAGTAGGAAAGCGTTGCCAGAGAGATGCCATGTCAAATTCTGTGCATGTCTTGTAATGATATATTCACATGCCATCTCCTTTAGACTCTGTATGTCTCTACTGTTTCTTTTTCGGTTCTCATGCGAAAGTTTTGTTTAAGTGATTTTTATTTTCAAGGACTGCTCCAACATCTTCATTTCTACTTCTCCAAAAAATAGCTGCGCCTTCTCAGATCGCAAATTTTAAGAAATTGGGTCGCTCGATGGGGCTTTTGGTCAATAGCTGCGAAACAAAGTATTTTTCGCCAATATAAGAAAAATGATTCAGACAACATGCAGCTGCAGCCAGATATCATTCCAATGTACCAAGGCAAAGTACCGATTAAGCTGGTGTTCTTCCCACAGCTTGAGCAAAGTGAGTCTTCGACAAAAATATTGGACCACGTCCGCACAATTTCCGGGAAGTCCAGTTTCTACTCAAACCCGATTATTCACATCTACCGTGCAGCAGCAATGTTTCGAACACCAAACAGCAAATAATATTGAAGTTGACTGATTGACTTCCTTTTTGACCGTGACTCTTTTTAGTTGACTGTTTCTCGACGTTCATGTGGCAACCTGGTACTGTTCTTGGCTTCCTTATTCAATCGATTTGAGCCGATAGACTGCGGTTAGCTCAGTTTCTATTTCCTTTCGCGGTGTCAGATTTTTTGAAAACTCTTTCTGCTGGACAGTAGTTGACTATATTTACTCAGACATCAACCTACGGCAATAAAATCGTATCTTGTCATTTTATGAAAGACCCTTTCTCAGGAATACGTCTACTAGCAGGTGAGGGGTGGCGGTGGCAACTTTTTCTTTCAGCATTCACACAAATGATAAATTTCAGTGTCAATAAAAGTGGGTCTTTGTTTTAAAATTTGAACGTGAGTATACCCAAATAGAATATTTTATTGGAGCGCAGCCTCTATTAGAAGGGTGCCCCTTGCTCCTCACAAATTCTCTGTTTTTCTTGCTAAAAGATGTCTATATTTCTGTCACGTATTTTTATTGGAAGAGGGGGTTTTATAGTAATTTTATTCCAAGAGTCTATATAGACTCTTGAAAAATTTTCATCAAGAGTTAGAGTCTTGTCTTGAAATTTTGAAATAGTCTTGATATTTCAAGACAAGACAAGAGTAGGGCAACTCTTGTCTTGCCTTGTCTAGACGGCAACACTACCAAAGGGGTATTTTTGAAGAGATTCCTAAAAATGTCGGAATTTGAAAAGATGATGAAATCTATGGACAATTTGGTCAGCGGCTTCTCATTTTTTGCTTATTATTGTTAGTATTATTATTATTATCCCGAAAAATTTCGCTTGCGGCGCTAACTGAGGGGCTCTTAGGTGCCCCGGCCCGACCGTTGCTTTGCAATAGGAGGGGGGGGGGGATCTGAAAATTCTTTCGCCATAGTAAAATTTTATGAGTTCGGCGCCACTGCAAACAAACGATTTGGGTGCAGTGCTTTCTTTCTTGTCCCTTAGGATCCAAATCCTGCCTCAGGCAAATTTAGTGAAAGCACCAAGAAGTGAATTTAGTACGGTCATAAGAAAATTATTGCTGTGCTGTGACATTTTTATTTTTTAACGGATTTCAACACAAGATATCTCGTCTTGTAGGGGAGTAAATTCTTCTTGTTATCTTATACCCAACATTGAAGAAAGACATTGAGGAATGTTGAGAAAAAAATATGTTGTGGGTGTGGGGCGACACAAAACTTTCCCGGCGGTATCCAGAGACGTCAGTAATTATTTTGATTTAAGCGTCTCTCCGGGATAGACCATGAGCTAGCGGCCTTTGAGAGCTTGTCATTTCTGACCGCACCATACTTCTTGTGGTGATAGCCACCCACATGGTAGTTGCTGAAACGCCAGTCTGCCTCCCCAAAGCGAGTCGTCTTGGGAGCTGCCAGTTGTCAAAAGTCCCCCAAAAAGCCCCAATTTTGCACCGTTGATTCGATCGACTTAAAATTTGGTATACAGACAGGGTCTTGCTGTCAAATGAGCTGATTAGTTTTTGGCTGTCATCTGTCAAGTGGAAGTGTCATTATCAAAAAATGACAGAAGTTTTATTCTACAAAACTTGACTTGCAAAATCTTATTTGAAAGCCCTAAAAAAACCAACTTTCATTCGTCAGTAATTAAAAAATATCAAAGTTCAAAACTTTGACATTTTATTCTTCAAAATCTATGCGATAGACTGAGATCAAATTCGGCATAAAGCAACAAACCAAAATAATCTGATTAAATCTGCAGTTGGAGTTTTCCACCATTTCCCAATAAGGCGTTACAAATTTTTAGATTTCCTCTTGGCTTGCCACCCGAGAGGGCCGCTCAACCGGATTCTGACCAGGACGACACACGTTTAGTGTAGAACTCAACTCAGATGGTCTTTTCTGCTCGGGCATTGACTTTTTCCGGCAAATTTCAACTGATATCAAAAGTAGATTGGATTGAGTGTAATGGAGGCCTATTTTCAAACGCGACGTGGTTTTCCGGCGGCTATTTTTTTAAAACGCAATTCCACATTCCGTAACTAATATCCGCCGGAAGGCCGGAGACGCGTCGCAGTTGAAAATAGGCATACACGAGGGCATACATGACGCCCAAATCCAATCTGTTTTTGATATCAGTTGAAATTTTTAGAAAAAAGTCAATCCCCGCCGAGCAGGAAAGACCGTCTGAGTTGAGTTCTACACTAAACGTGTGTCGTCTTCGTCAAAATCCGGATCAGCAGCCCTCTCGGGTGGCAACGGCCAAGAGAAAATGAAAAATTCGTAACGCCTTGTTGGTAAATAGTGAGAAACTCCAACTGCAGATTTGATTAGATCATTTTGGTTTGCTGCTTTATGCCGGATTCGATGCCAGTCCATGGGATAGACTTTGAAGAAATGAATGTCAAAGTTTTAAACTTTGATATTTTTTATCAACTCACAAATGACAGTTAGAAGAGTACTTCAAACTGTTCTGGATACAGTTTTTTAGGGGTTTCAAATAACATATTGCAAGTCAAGTTTTATGAAATAAAACTTCTGTCATTTTTCACTAATGACACTTCCACTTGACAGATTACAGCCAAAAACTAATCAGCTCATTTGACAGCAAGACCTCGTCTGTATACCAAATTTCAAGTCGATCGGATTATCGGTGCAAAACTGTTTTTTTTTTGGGGGATTTTCGACAACTGGCAGCCCCCAAGACGACTTGCTTTGGGGAGGCAGACTGTCATTACGGGAAAATTGTTCCAGAAAAGTGTTTTCAATTATCAGAAAGAGAAACTTTTTTATGGGGGGTATCCCTTTCGCGTGAGCACCTGTACCTGCCTATAACACCCAGTTACAGAACAATGAAATATCCATCAACTGCAGTAATAGCGCTTAATTTGTAGTGGTTAACCTTGTTAACCAGAAACCAGGTGAACATAGAAGAATGTATACATTTTCTCTCAAAGCAGCATAATTTTCACACATTTGATAGAGTGGAGAATTAAATTATTATATTAGTCCGGGGGCAGGTAGATAAAAAATACCACCAGCTCCAGAGCCGATTTTTGAGCTAATGACGGTCATATCTCTGAATGACCATTCCATGCAAAAAGAGAATCGAGTGCACAGTTCGACGCAAGCTCACGCTAGACAGTCGCACACCACACGAGGCAACATGATATCCTGCGGAAAACCTCTGCAGAGAAAGGCATCCATGATGAAAATGACGGACTTAACAGAACGTCGCTGAACTCTGTCCAGTGTTACCACACATTACTGTTGGATGGATACAAAGCTGGGCAAACACATTATCGATCGGAAAATTAATCAAGTTGCGGACCCGGATCAAAACACCCGGTATATAGGCTACTGGACCACTTTTTCGAATAAAACTGCAATTTTTTATATGAATTGGGGTGAAAACTGCATCGCGATAGCTCAATTCTAAATGGCTTGAAAACATTAAAATAGAACGCTGCTGACGTCACCGCTTCATAGCTCCATCCCTACTTTCTCACCGCAACCTGTGTTCGTTCCATGCACAGCGCTTATGGAAGAACTTGTAGTCCAGTAAAATAAGGATTTAACTTGAAACAAATTAGGGGCAGGATGAAAAAAATATGGCGATGTAGAGAATGTAAAACTGAATAAGAAAAATCAAAGTTTAATTTCCTGTCATCCCGGGAACCATGGAAAAAAAATGGAGAAGATGGAAAAACATGCGCCACGATCTTTCTTTTGAAACGGTGAGAGAACGGTGAGAGATGTGTGAAAACTGTCAGAAACAAAGTTGTAGGGAATTCAATAATCTACAAAAAAGTTCCCGAAGGCATATGTCTAACTTCTTCAGTTTAGCCGTTTATCGCAGTCAAAGTTGCGCGCCGGTCTAGTGGAGTGGAAAAACTGTCCGCGTGACCTTCTTTCTTGGATGCTGTGAGAACGACAAGAGATTTCAAAAAATTGTGAGCGACAAAGTTGTAGAGAATTGAATGTTCCACTAGGAAATCTTCAAAACCAATCATTATCTTTTCTAGTTTAGCCGTGAACCACGTTCGAAGTTGCGCGACAATCCTGTTGATAAAGTGGTTCTCCTGGAAAACTTACAAAAACCTTAGACTCGATGAAAAAACTATGACAATGTAGAGGATAAAGAACTGAATCTAAAAAACCAAAGTTTCATTCCACACTGTTTCGGGAAACCTGAGAAAAAAAAGAAAATCTTGAAAAATAGTGATTTGCACTCGCAGCTTCCTCATTGAATACTGGAATAAACGTGATAAATAAGGAAAATCTGAACAAACTAGCTTGTAGAGGATTAAATGATCTATAGAAAATCCCGTGATGTCATGTACGCATCTTTGTCGACTTAGCTGCGGAGCGCTATCAAAGTTGGGGTACATGACTCGTGACGCGTCGCATATGTGGTGAAACTGGCACGACGTTGCGGTCATTGTTTAACTGATTATAAAACATGATCAAATGATTTGGAAAACTTGCGTGCTTTGTTCAACGTCTGGGTAGCTACTTATTGTTAATATTATCATTGTAGTCATCATCATTGTCTTCCGAAACGACAATGCAGGAAGCGTCAGAACAGGTGGCTCCACGGCAGTGGTGGCAAAACTTGGTACACTTGAGGTCTCAGCTTTTCTGCATCCACAAAGCTTCTTGCAGTTTTTCAAGTATCTGCAGGAAATCAGCCGTAGCAGATTTTTGAGAGCTACGTTATCCTGGGTTCTAATAGGCATCAACCGAGAACTGTTAATTTTCCAACCCCATTGTTCAGGTGAACAGTTGTTTATTATCTCCGAGCTGTTGTTGAATGATCATTGTTCATCAGAAATCAGTTGAAAAACATCTCATTATCTAACGTGAATCACGTTTTTCAATTATTATACATATTGTGTTACAAAATACGAGTATTTCTCAGTTTTAAGCCTGAGTGTCACGATACTATTTCCGTACTATTTTGATGCTATAAATATGTGATTAGAAGCGACAAATTCAGAAATTCCCTAGCAACCTAGTCTCTCGTCCTAGATTTCTAGAATGAAAATATGACGAAAATAGTACAGTGACACTCACGACTTTAATTTTGCCGAACAAGAAACTTTATACATAACAAAGGGTTCATCCACAGAGTTACATTTCCAACAATAGTTACCAGACGTTCAACAAAGCACGCAATTTTTTCAAATCATTCCATCATGTTTTATAATCAATTGAACAATGACCGCAACGTCGTGCCAGTTTCACCACATATGTGACGCGTCACTAGTCATGTACCCCCACTTTGATAGCGCTCCGCAGCTAAGTCGACAAAAATGCATACATCTCATCACGGCATTTTCTATAGGTGATTTATCCTCTACAAGCCAGTTTGTTCAGATTTTTCATATTTATTACGTTTATTTCAGTACTCAATGAGGAAGCTGGGAGTGCAAATCGCTATTTTCCAACTTTTTCTTTTTTTTTATTAGATTTCCCGAAACGGTGTGAAATGAAACTTTGGTTTTTTGGATCCAGTTTTTTATCCTCTACATTGTCATAGTTTTTTCATCGAGTCTAGGGTTTTTGTAAGTTTTCCAGAAGAACCACTTTATCAACAGGATTGTCGCGCAACTTCGAATGTGGTTCACGGCTGAACTAGAAGAGATAATAATTGGCCCTGAAAATTTTCTAGTGGAGCATTCAATTCTATACAACTTTTAGTGGAGCGAAATCGGCCTGAAAAGTCGTCGTTTTTTTTTTGAAGGTATAACAGCACCAAACCTTATAGGTCTTACAGATAATCAAATTCCACGTATGTATGGTCATTTTGGGGATGATCTTGTGGTAGGGACCTTTTTTATGGGCAAAAAACATCAAAAATTGAAAGTGAGCAGTTCAGCATTCACAACGTTATATTTCTGGATCCAGTTGAGCTATCGGTCTGTTCTTTTTTTTAAATGAAAGTACATGAAAAAACCTTTCCAATGGTACATCACTGACTGAACATATTTGTTCACAAACGTGTTTATAGAGCAATAAACATTATATTGACCAAAAATGCAGTCCCTTTTTGACCATGCGAAGAACTTCTTTCCTCGTAGGAATTTTTAGATACAACCTGCGAGAAAAATGAAGCCAAAATATGAGAGAAAATTTTAAAGGAAGTATCATTGATCTAGGCCGTATAGTTTGTCAGTTATGAATTTTTTTCTGTCGCATTGAGTTGGAACGTCGCCTGGCGTGTGCTTGCATACAGTAAATCGCCGCAAACGAACAGTGAGCGCGGCACGGCTCCCGTCACCAGCTGTTTGTTATGCGGCGATTTACTGTATGCAAGCACGCGCCGGGCGACGTTCCAACTCAATGCGACAGAAAAAAATTCATAACTGACAAACTATACGGCCTAGATCAATGAAACTTCCTTTAAAATTTTTTCTCATATCTTGGCTTCATTTTTCTCGCAGGTTGTATCTAAGAATTCCTACGAGGAAAGAAGTTCTTCGCATGGTCAAGAAGGGACTGCATTTTTGGTCAATATAATGTTTATTGCTCCATAAACACGTTTGTGAACAATTATCTTAAGTCAGAGATGTACCATTGGAAAGGTTTTTCCATGTACTTTCATTTAAAAAAAGAACAGACCGATAGCTCAACTGGATCCAGAAATATAACGTTGTGAATGCTGAACTGCTCATTTTCAATTTTTGAGGTTTTTTGCCCATAAAAAAGGTCCCTACCACAAGATCATCCTCAAAATGACCATACATACGTGGAATTTGATTCTCTATAAGACCTATAAGGTTTGGTGCTGTTATACCTTCAAAAAAAAAAACGACGACTTTTCAGGCCGATTTCGCTCCACTATTTGTCGCTCACAATTTTTTGATATCTCTTGTCGTTCTCACAGCATCCAAGAAGAAAGGTCACGCGGACAGTTTTTCCACTTCACTAGGCCGGCGCGGCGCGCAACTTTGACTGCGATAAACGGCTAAACTGAAGAAGTTAGACATATGCCCCCAGGGACTTTTTTGTAGATTATTGAATTCCCTACAACTTTGTCCCTGACAGTTTTCACACATCTCTCACCGTTCTCTCGCCGTTTCAAAAGAAAGATCGCGGCGCAGGTTTTTCCATCTTCTCCATTTTTTTCCATGGTTCCCGGGATGACTGTAAATGAAACTTTGATTTTTCTTATTCAGTTTTTCATTCTCTACATCGCCATATTTTTTTTATCCTGCCCCTAATTTGTTCCAACTTTGGCCTAAAAATCGCCTCATTTTACTGGACTATTATGACGTCACGCTTTTTAAAATCGCTGTAACAAATAGATCTGTGAAAAAAGTTGAATTCTTTTTCTAAAAATGGGTTTTAATGAATGTTTGCTGATGTATATTTGATAGCCCGATCATGGTGAAATCTCGAAATAGCACCAGTGTCCAGTAGCCTCTTGCCCTTTTCTGCATTCCAGAATATTCCGGACTTCTTCCGGAAAAGCCTGGACCAGCACGTTCTCGGAGTTTCTATTCCGACATATTCCACCCGAATTCGCAAGAGCTCCAGAAAAGTCTATAGGTCGCGGGAGCAAAAATGGCGTCCTAAAGATGGGTATATGGTATAATGCTATTTTCACTATTACTTATTGTTAATACAATTTTTGTTTAGTTGTAATCATATACAGGGTGTCCCGAAAATACACCGAAAACGTTCTAGGGCGGCTTCCTCTCATCAAAATAAGAAAAAAAGTTCCCATGAACATGGGTTCGGAAATGCTTCATAAGGGAGCTACAGGCCCCTAAAGGTGGGACCCTGAAGAGGGTTGTTTATTTAATATTTCCGAAACCGTTCAAGGAAAATCAATCAAACTTGACACATTTAATAACCTTCTTATGCCTAACAAAATTTGAATGCCTAACAAAAATGAAGTTGCTTTGAAATAGTTTTTCTTCCGTCTTAAATATTGTGACTAAAAATTTGCATTTCTGACCACGTTTTCATTCATTCAAACTCAAATATCTCGTAAACGGTGCGTCTATCAAGGTTAAACAATGAGACCTTTTTTGAGTAGAAAACTCCAATATTCCATAATTTCTTGGTAAATTCAGAAACAATTCACATTAAAAAAAGTTAGGGTTATTTTTACCCCCACACCTCAGCCTGACCCACCCCTGGTAAATTATTGTGGAATGAATTTTGCCTCGTTTTGTTGGGCATAAGAAGGTTAGTGGATGTGTCAAGTTTGATTGATTTCTCTTGAACAGTTTCGGAGATATTGAATAAAAACCATCTTCAGGGTCCCACCTTTAGGGGCCTGTAGCTCCCTTATGAAGCGTTTCCGGACCCATGTTCATGGGAACTTTTTTTCTTATTTTGATGAGAGGAAGCCGTCCTAGAACGTTGTCGGTGTATTTTCGGGACACCTGTAGTCCAGCGAAAAAATTATGAAAAAAGCAACTACTCCAAAAATGGTAATTTTTTGGACCTTCTACCTCTTAGGAAGCAGTGAAGCACGCCAGTCGCGTTGTCCCATCGGGGCACCACTTCTTAAAAACTACCTGCAAGTACCTACTACTCAACTCACGTGCAAAAGCGTTTTGCACCGGAATGAAATGCAAGGTAAAGTCTTGATATGTGCCGCTAACGTCCGTACTATAAGTATTAGAGAGTTATTGCAGAATGGCATTTTACTGCACGGCACTATTAAAGGAGGCGTTATTAAAATACTGCTTACCTTATTTTTGGTTGTTGAATAAGAGTTATTGCAGATCGCAAATTCCCTTACTCGCCCCGTCATTCCCAATAGACCATATTAATTATTCTCACTTTCCCCTTCCACTAGTCATTTGTAAGTCAGGTATGTGCCTGTGACCATGCGCACTGCAGTAGAAGATCTCGCGCGCCACAGCATGCATAGAAAACGGAACTTTGCTGTCGCTGTCAGAATTTACGATTTCAAGGTGTTTTCTTGATTCTTGGGACGTTTTAACCTTTTTAACCATACTTTTACGTGACGGCTGACGCTCGGTTCGCTTTCAAGTGCTGTCAAAATTTTCGTTAGCGGAAGTTGTGCAATAAAATATGGCGGGTAATTTGAAATTGTTTTGGATTCAAAAACCCCATTCTAAATTGCTTCGCATAAACTTCACAGCAAGATTTTCCATTTCATTATGGTGAAAAATAGATCAGGTATTTCTTTTTACACACTTGCTATGTTATACATTCGTTGGAATTGTCAATTTGCACCTTGAATTGATCATTTTACAAAGTCATTCAACATGCATATTCTTATGGGAGTTTCAACCCAGCACATGTGGATGTCTCTCTCCCCGATCTGCGACTGCGCTCTGAATAATTAATATGGTCAATTCCTAACCTAAATTTTTAGTCTCAATTTAAAGTTGGAGTGCAAATTGCATGCGGGACACAAGGACCCCTCTGACGGGCCTGATTTCTTGCACACGTGTACTGCAAGGCCTGCAGAGTCTATTTGCATAAAATTAGCCCCCTATTCAATAACGTAAGGGAAGTTTGCTCAAAATTGGACAAATATAGGCAACCAATAATACACTAAGTACAGGGTCATTTTTGGAGCTTGTCAAAATAAAGTATAAATAAGGTCGACCTAAAGAGTGCACAAATAAAGGCAGGCACTATCCTTATTAAGGGAAATTTAACGTCGCACTAATCTGCGCAAACCTAGGTGTCAAAATAGTGCCGCTTTTAATACTGCCATGAATACTGCTCAGGGATCACGCATACTGCTTGCCCTTATTTCATCTGCAATAACTCTCTATTGTTGAAATTTTTACAGGCAACAGGTGCGAACTATCGTGATCCCTGTTTCTGCATGGTGCTACCTCAGTAAAACTATTTATTGATTCCGCGTAGCCAATAGCAACGTAAACTGACAAACAGAACAGTCATGGTGAAGGAATAAGAAGACATTGGAATTTTCCAATAAAAATGGCACTGGCAGCAAGAACTCATCAACCTTACCGTTCGTTGGACTATGCATACGGTCAGTACAAAAATCCAAGTTCAACTTTTGCATCTTCATCAAGTTCTTTTTTTCGTTTGTAGATCCGCTGTTCACGGTGTCTGGTCGGAGAGACGCCCAAAAAGCGGCTATCATAGCCAAATTATCAACAGCGAAATATGTGAGTACTCATTCGCTTCTCAAGATAAGTATGTTTCAAACTCCCAAGAGTATTTCCACAGCAATTATGTCCGATCTTCGCCAACATGTTCACGGAGTCTTCCAAATACCCGAACAAGCAAATGGTGCGGAGGAAATCGGCGCCTCCGGTCAATTTCATGAGACAATATCGCGTGCAGCAGGAGAACAAAAAAGTCGACATTTTGGGTGCGGACAGGGCCAAGTTCCATCATTATGCGAAAACCGACAGCGCCGGTGTAAAGAAAGATGGGTCGCTCCAGTCTGTGCCGCAATTGCACCTGGAAGTTGCGCGTGGCGAGACCAGTAAGAAGCAGGATCACAATAAGAGGAACAGAAAAATTCAAACGCAGTATAAGGAGTCCGAGGCCCAGACTTCACCGTGGGAGCCACCGTACACCATCGTAGATAAAGGCGATCCTGAACTGCTCATGCTTGACTTTTTGAAATGGGGTAAATTTTGCTTAATTCTTCAAGCCTTGGAAACGGACTCCCGAAAATCTCAAAGAATTTCAAAGAAAGTTGAATTTTTGCCTGATTAATTTCAGAAAATTTCAAAAGTTACTATAGCACCGTCGCAGCAATTTGAAGAAAGTTTGGAAATATTGTTCTTCCATTTGTTAAGGTACCTCAGCCAAGTATATAAGTACATCGCTTTGCGCTTTTAGGAATAATTATCAGAGCCTTTCGGGACCTCGAGCAATCGCGTGTGACTGAAGCTCGTTCTAGGCACAATCGATTTGGGGTTTCTGCTCTAGCAGAAAAAAAAACTGTCAGCCTTTGGCTTATATGCGATCAAGAAATCGGTGCCTACCTACTTTCTGAAATTCTCAACAATTTGAAGACACTTTCACGGATGTTTTTCGGAGATCTTTTGAAACTTTGAAGGGAAATTCTCAAGAACCGTTCCTTAAAAACTGGAATTTCAGGTAGTGGTTTACCTGCTGGAATGCATGAAGTCCAATTAATTGAGAGAGCGCGCATGAAACGAGCGTGGGAGGAAAGGCTCAAATCGGACGATGTAGGGGATTTGATGAAGCAGCGGGACGTAGTCGAAACGATGGAACGTGATGAATGGGCGTTTAGGGAACAAGTTGAGTTGATATTGGTTCGGGGTTGATCGCATGGAATTAAATATGTTTTTTTTTCATGTTTAGGAAATACAAGACATACAAGATTTGCGATTGAAACTACTGGAAAAGATGTTGGAGGAATTACATGACAAATCCAAGACCAGAATGGAGCAAAGACTGGAAAATTTCTCTAAAATAAGGATAGCGCAGAGAGATGATCAGCTGAAGAAACTGTCACATAAGGCCCAAAGAGGTATCAATTTGAACGCATGCTTCACACTCTTTTACGGGGTGAATAAAAAATGGCGGTCACAGGCTCCGGAACGTTGTAAAGGAGTCATCTGGGCGCCACAAAATGAAAGTAAAAATTCCCCATCTTCAACATTTTGGTTTTCCTTTCAATATTTAACCGAACAAAAAGTTTCATTTCATTTCAAAAATAGTCATCATAACTCGAGAATGTATAGCGTTCTTCAGTTACTTGCATCGCCCAGTTCAGAGCAATTGGCCAAAAAAACTCAAATCTACCAACCTTAGCATATACCTTAGCATCGTCTAAAATTGCCCTGAACCAGGACGGTAGGTACAAGTAATATTAGAAAACGTTGTTAGGCAGATTTTTGTAATCTAGGTAGGTACTATTTTACTCTCCCGACCCCCCACTTATAGATTGTGATAGAGCTGAATTTTTTTTTGTTAAACGACGGATATACGGGTGATTTCAAAATTTGACATTTTTCACTTGGAATGAATAACAAACATTGTTTTGTATGCCATATTTTTCAAATATCTTTGTAAAAATTGAAATTAGGGCCAAATTTTTAATCTTCAAGACTCGAAGAATTTCCAAGGGAGAACTTTTTTACCAATCTTTTTAGAGTCCCCTCTAACATGCACCGCGAGGAAATAGCCATTTCGTAATCACCCTCCTATATCTGTTTTGAAATCCCTAAGCTAGAGTGATGGTATGTGTGAGTGTAATCTCTCACGATAACTGCCGAGTCGTTGTTCCGATTGAGTTGAAATTTGGTGTATGATCATAGTTTTACTTTGTGATTTGACGATCAGTTTTTGGCTGGCATCTGTCAAACGGAAGTGTCACTGTCAAACAATGACAGAAGCTACATTTTACGGAACTCGTTTCGCGACATGTCATTCCAGTCTTTAAAAAATTGTAAAAAGGTTGAAAGTCAAAATTCAATAACCAGAAATTACCTGATGGATTCAAACCAAATTCGGCAGGAAGCAAGACAAAGGAAGAATGAAATCTGATTCGCAATCGTAGTTTTCCACCATTTCCCGGTCAGACGCTACGAATTTTCAAACTCTTTCCTGGCCGATACCACTCGGGATGCTGTTTGCGCTGCGCTGCTTTTAGTCTAAAGATAAAGGGCCGTATTCATACCTCGCTTTTAAGCTAAAAGCGCTATTAGAGCGATGCGCATTTAGGGGCATTTCTCATATTTCAGTGTTCAAAAATACATTATTGCGATTGGGAGCGATTGTATGTACTTAATTGCAATTAATTTCGAGTAAATTTGTATTTTTGAACACTGAAATATGAGAAATGCCCCTAAATGCGCATCGCTCTAATAGCGTTTTTAGCTTAAAAGCGAGGTATACGGCCCAAGGCGTCTGTTGGCTGACTCACCGAATTTGTTTTCCAATTTCCCGAAATTTCCAGTGAGACATGCGAAGCCACCCTAGCATATCGATACCGAACTTAAATGATGGAGCTCAAAAATATTAAGTTGTAATTGGCAGTCGCGTTAATAAACAATGTCCCATTCGGCCGCTACGAATTTCAAACTTTTCCTCGATCTGTAAGAAGCGATCTGACCAGACGTGCGTTTGGCAAAAAAAATTACCTGCACATTTATTTTTTGTTAGATTATGAAGTTCTGCATTTTTTTTCAACCTTGCATTCCAATTCCAACTTTCCACATGAAGGGACGTCTTGAACAAAAACGTCTATAGGTTCCTGGATACTAGTTGGGAAAATATTGTAGTACCACAACAATTTTTTTATCACTCCCTGATGACTCCCTTACAATATACATAGGCACAGTGACAGCTGAAGAGATAGCATTCACCTCTACAAAATCAAAAATCTGGTCTTCATTGTTCGAATCGATCAATGAAAATCAGCTTCTTGATAGTGTAGAGGTGGTATGGTTTTTCAGCAGTCACTGTACATAGTGAAGTACATGCCTGCCAATTTGGAATCACCCTGGATGCATAGTAGATACAAATCTGTTTTGAATGGTGCATTCATCTGAGCAGGAACAAGCCTAGAATAAGCATTTAACCAATACTTCAACTCTCCGACAGGCTGCTTTACCGAGAACCGGAGGTTTTTATGTTCAATAAAGTCACGTCAAATTAAGATTATTTCATGCCATTATTGTAATTAGATTCGGGTACTTTAGTGCAGCCCGTTGAGGTTAAGGTACTTGGCATGGCCAGGTGGGGTTGGCAGTTTGGCACGTCGGTAAATCGGCCTATAATCGGTGAGTTCACTTATTGGTGAGGTGAGTTGTCCATGTGAAGTCAGTCAGCAAAGTAAATTATTGGATTTCAACGATACTGAGCATCAAACTTCTAGAACTGAGAAAGCTTAAAATGATGGAACTTGGCGTGAACAAGAAGTATCACCCTGTGAACGCCGTGACCGAACACGCGGACCACACTTCCGACCTCTACGCACCGCAGATGCGCTTCGGCGAAAACCCGAAATACTGGCACGCGATGATCGACGAATCCATGAAGAGATTCCGGGCCCAGTTCACAGGCGTTGAAGAATTCAGCACTTTGCCGAAATGGCTCAACTTGGCCGTGCAAATGAAAGACTGTCGATGCATCAAGTTGCCTGGAACCAGGCTTTGCATGAGAGAAACCAAATGGACTACCCCAGTATTGAAACTCCTCCACGAAGAATTGAAAAGTAACGTTTCATATAGTACTCAACAAAATAAGTGTCACCCTGCAAAATTTGACCATGCTTTGGAACTAGACAACTTTGGAATGCTAAAAGCGATTCAATCAATTTTCAGACCGTTCGCCAGCTCAGTCCTTCAGCTATTAGTCCTTTTTTTTTTCATACATGAAATATCCACGAAATATTTCTAGAGGGTATCCAATACACTGGTAGAAAACTTCTGGAAGTTTGAAATGATCCCTCTTGAACAAGAATTTTTTACTCTATTCCAACACCATGGGCAGGAAGGTAGACCTCATACCTCGGGGCGGTTTTTGAATTTTCGGTTTATCTGGTCAATTTACAGATTGGCATCAAAAAGTCAACTTCAAAATCGGATGAAGCTAGGCCCGCACGGGCGATATATCGCTGGAATGTGGCGATATACCGCTCTTTTTGACATAACAATAATGATAACAATTGCATTTCAGTGGAATATCGCCGAATTTCTGCGAATATGCCACCCGTGCAGACCGAGCTTAACGAGAAAAAGAATTATTACTACCATAAAAAGATGACTTTTTAAGGTCGCCCTGTAAATAAGGCATACACCGAAAATTCAAAAACAGTCCCGAGGTATGAGGTCTACCTTCCTGTCTACGGTGTTGAAATAAAGTTGTTTTTTTTGTTCAAGAGGGAGCATGTCAGACTTTCGTCTACTGAAAATCCTGTAGAAATTTTACGTGGAATATTTCATAATTATATTTGGAAAATACGGACCAATAGCTGAAGGACTAAGCTAGAGAATGGTCCGAAAATTGAGTAAATCGCTTGTAGCATTCCAAAGTTGTCTAGTTTCAAAGTTAGGTAAAATTTTGCAGGGTGACATTTATTTTGTTGAGTACTTTATTTTGAATTCTCGATCAATTTCTCATTTTCACTTTGCAGATTTGAGCAAGCAAACTAAACGTCCGCTTAATTTGCGAAAGAGAATCGAAACGATACCCTCAGAATGCAGCACGCCGGAAGTCGAGGGCGTTGCGGACGCCGATGAAGATTTTTACCAGGCCACTTTGGCAATGCAAGCCATTCTGAAGGGCCGTGCCGCCCAGACTGTTATTTACGAAGGACGCGACAGGTGCAGAGAACTGATCAAGGAACTGAAATACTCGCACGGGCTTCTGGAACACGAATATTCCGCCCTTCACGATCACAAATTGTCAATCAAATTGGATCAGCGCATGATTCAAAATACATCCGATAAGGTGGCCAAACTCCAAGAGAATTTAAAAAGACTCGAAGGTGAAGTGGTGGGTTCACTCTTGGATTTCTTGAACAAGGAACTGAGGAGACTACTGGAAGAACGCAGGGCGCACGCAATGTGTATCCTTTTGGAACGGGAACGACATGACAGGGAAGCGGCCGAAGCCGGACGGAGGCAGCTCGAGCTGAGGCGACGCAGAGAACACGACGAAATGTTCAAGCAGATCGTCAAGGTCCATCAAGACACCGTCGATGTGTACATGGAAGACATCATTAGAGAAGGAATGGAATGGACTTCGGAAACTGAGGCGAAGGAGTACATCAAGCGTCTTGCTCAGAAGATCGATGAGGAAACTTACAAATTTGACAACCCGTAAGTTGAGACTAGCTTAGGGACGGACTATGTAGTGACAAGCAAATGCTGTTTTTTATATTATTTTTTTCAGGAAAGATATCGACCATCAAGAGGAAATGGTAGCCAACCTCGTCCACCACTTTGTTCTCCCTGAAGTTGAAAAGAAAATCGTCCGCAAAAAAATAAAAGCGCAACAAAAGGAAAACTTACGGACAGTACACGACGCCATTTTCACAGAAATCGAAGAAGTCGACTCGACGGATGAACCAACAGAAAAACCACCAGTCAAAAGAAGTGCCGTCCCGAATACTGAAGCTGACAATGAATCAAGTATGAAAATTAAAGAGGTGAGCGTTTTTGCTGACTAATTTTTTTGCAGTAACGTCTGACACTCCGTCACTGCTCAAAAAAATGCTCGAGATGGATGAAGAAGAGACTGTGCATGAGGATGACAACGATAACGATAATATCATCGACACTGATGCGACGTACGATCAAATATATCAAGCAGAAAACGAATTAGGTGGTAATGAAAGCCTCAACGAAAGACCTTCCATCAGCAAACGAAGTAGCTCATCTTTGGAGTAAATACCCAACTTAATCAGAGCTGCTTGGCAATGATTCCGATGATTCGGCAGATGAAATAACATAGTAAGAACTGAGCATTTAGACAAACCATATGAATATTATATTAAACGAATAAAAATTACACTATTATACGGGTTTGTAGTCAAGTTTACTCTCCAGCTTCTTGTTGTCTGCGACTTTCCTTACGGCTTTCATGAAATCTTCCTGGATGACGTATTCCCGTTCAGATCTGATCGCGAAGAGTCCGGCTTCGGTGCACACATTCCTGCAATGATAATTATTGCGATTGTAAGTAAGCACAAATCTTCACAGTTTAAACTGCATTTTCTCAAAATTTAAGAGGTAAAACTCTGTCTTCCCACATAAATTTTATTTAAACCCGACCGGTTTCGAAAGTCTCGCTGCCACTCTTTCTCACGGGTTTTGTGTGTGTGTGTGTGTGTGCAGTAGTTTACAGCGCCTTCACAGCCGTAAAGGTCATTGTAATCATGGACTAATCGACCATTTCTTGGGATTGGTATGTGGGAAGTTAGAGTTTTACCTTTTGAATAGGCACTTGGTGTAAGCAGATGCGCATGCGTGAGGGCGCCAATGAAAGAAAAGTAGTGCAGCTGTCAATTTAGATGACAACGTTGCATACTCTGTCCTAGCCTACCAAGTAGCCTACTGACTAGTTACTGGTTCCTGGCTGTCACCGTCATTACGACTTGAGGTGTTTCGGTATCTCCAAGGCATCTCAGCTGTTTCCTCGGTTTTTCCAAGTGCTTTTGTTGTTTTCGTTATAGTTATTGCTGCTGTTTTTGTTAGAAACGACAAATGTCATGTCACAAGTGACAGTTGGCGGCGTTCTTTTGTTTGTTTCGAGCGCTGTTGCAATTTTTATTGTTCATGCATCTCCACAAAAATGATCCCTGAACCTAATTTCAATAATATATTTCCTTTGGATACAAAATGGAATTTACCATTCAACTGAATTATTTGAGGAATTTGAGCGCACTGGAATATTTTAAAGTGCTAATATTTCATTTCATTAACGGTGTAATAAATTATGAAATTCGCGCCACACATGCGCACTCAAATCCCCCTTGAAGTCACCCCACTGAAAAATATGGGCAAATACTTCATATTGCATTTTCTTGGCTTAAAAACAGGGTCCTTGTCTTTTTTTTTCAAACACAACAAAGTGATAAGTGATATTAAAAAAGTCGGATTATTGCGAAATAAAATTTGATTGACAGTTGAAACATAACTTCGGCGTAAACGCCAGCTAGGTACAAGCAAGCGTCCTATATTGAGTATTAAATTTTATTTCAGTGATTCATGTTTTACTTCTCATCAAATTCTTCGAAAATGAGAAGTGAGGTAATGGCGAAAAAAAATAAAAAAAATTTATTCGTTTTTTTGGACTCCCCCGTATGCTAAAACGTCGAGATCTGTCGAAAAATGTGTGTTAAGGTGGGTTCAGTCTCAAAACTTGCGGCTAAATAAGCTGACTGAACGCACATTTAGTGTGTATGTCAGATTTTTTTTGTAGCCCGATTCATTTCCAAACCGTCAGACCGATTTCAGCCAAATTTGGTATGCGCGTATGGCCGGCGGGAGAAAGAAGAAAATGAGCTTTTCACCGTGATCTGTCAAAGGGAAATGTCACTGTCAAAGAGTGACAGAAGATTCTCATATGAGAATTTTCATTTTTGAATTTTGACAGCTCATTTTGAAGCCCTTGAGAGACTATTCAGAACATGTGACAGTTATGACGTATCTGTCATCTGTTAAAAGTTACAAGCTGTCAAAGAAAAACCTTTGACGCTTGATAACTCGAGAAGTACTGGACAAATTTCGACCAAATTCGGTTTGCAGCAAGACTACCCATCAGGGTTGTGACGGAACATGGGCAGCTCCGATAAAAATCAGGCATCCAACTAGGAAAAAACTATTTTTTTCAGTTTTTTCCAGAAAACTGGTAAAAATGGGCTTCTCTCGCTTTTTTCCCATGTTTTTGAAGTGATTGCAATACAACTTAGCGAACATGCTTCCAATAGTAGCCAGACGTGAGAGCTTTTGGCCCGGAAACGTCAATCAAGTGTACCACAACATAATTAAATAAAAATGTCCGTTTTATTTTCACATCTTTGGGACGCTTCGATAGATTTTGATGAAATTGGGTACATATGTGAGTAGTATTTGTTGGAGAAAAGATTGAGTTAATAATTTTTGGGGTAAAATTTTTTGAATTCGGACCAACGGTTGCCGAGTTTTTCTCTCTGGAAAACCTGCATATTTCCCAACTTTTCTTCCCGTGAACAGATTTTCACCATTTTTTTAAACAAGAGATAACTAGTTCTCTAACTTTTCCAACAATTTTTTTTACAATTTCCCAGGAATTTCCTGGTTGAAAATGTGAAACCGGCCTGGGTTTTTGATACCGGACTTGAATGATAGAGCTTGAAGTAAAGCCCTGATTGACGATTTTCACAATAAGATGGTTGGGAAAAAGATTTGAGTTTTTTTCCAGAAAAAATAAAATTTTCCAAGACACAATTTTCAATTTTCTGCAAATTATTTTCAATCTTTCTCTCTAAGGGTCGGTATTTCCATCTCTAGATAACTTTATCTGGAAGGTAAATACCGTAGATACAATTGTTAAAATAATTGTTTCAATGGTATTTGCCTTCCAGTTTAGGGATACCCGGCAGTTATATGATATCAAAATACCGACCCTAACATTCGAATAAAATTTTCCATCGGTTCCTGGATACAAGTCTTCAAAGACGTTGCAGAAAGGATGCTACGATGAGAAGTCCCGCGGCAGACATGACGACGCTTTTTTCAAACGAACTTACATGTGCAATAAAAAATATTCAAACTATAAAAGAAAAATGTCAAGGACTGTTGATTCCAAATTGGAAAAATCAGTACAGCAACTCTACAGTTACATCAAATTCTTCAAGACTTGAAGCTTTTTTTGGCTGGAACGGGCCAAAGGGTCGGTGCTTCCACAGCGACGGTTTTTTGGAACGCCGCGCTGGCATCGCATTTTTCAATTTGAAGCGTGAAAATTGAGCTCGCTTCAAGACGTTGGAAAAGTTCTCCTCAACTGTCAAAAATGTCTCCACAGGCTGCTTTGATTTCTTTTGTTTACTGACGGAAATTTAAAAAGGTCGGAAAATTATGCCATTTGTACAGCACCGTGTGTCGTCGTGAATAATTATTATGCCGAGTATCGCCAATGCAACCAACAGCAAAGTTTTGGGAATCTTCGATCAATCAGATTTGGAAACTTAAGAAACAAAATCTCTCAGGTACTTCGAATCACACCTCACACCTCATATGGAAGGACTATTATTATCAAAATTCGTACCCTACAATACAGCCAGGTAACCATCTAAGCAAGTGCTGCAGTAGCTTTAGGTTTCGCAATGGCCTCATTAAAAAAATTCGTTGTACATGGCAACAATGAACAAACCTCAAATCGGCTCCGTTGAAACTATCAGACAGCTTCACGATGGCTTCGTAGTCGATCTCGCCGTGTTTCGCGATGGGTCCAGCATGAATCTTCAAAATTTCAAGTCGGGCCTGCTCATTGGGCAGAGGAATTTCGATCTTACGGTCCAAACGACCTGGACGGAGCAAAGCAGGATCTAAAGTGTCGGGTCTGTTGGTGGCCATGATCATCTTGACTTGTCCCAGCGAATCGAACCCATCCATTTGATTCAGAAGCTCCATGAGCGTTCTCTGGATCTCGCGATCCGCAGAGGTACCTTCGGAGAAACGTCGCCCACCAATGGCATCGATTTCGTCCATGAAAATAATGCAAGGCTGATGATCTTTGGCATAGTTGAACATTTCCCTGATCAGTCTGGCGGATTCTCCTATGTACTTGTCAACGATGGCGCTGGACACGACCTTCAAGAAATTGGCGTCTAGTTGTGACGCCACTGCCCTGGCCAAAAGCGTTTTGCCTGTGCCCGGCGGTCCGTACAGAAGACAACCTTTAGGTGGAGTGATCCCTACTCGCATGAACAACTCAGGGTTGAGAAGGGGCAATTCGATGACTTCTCTCAACTCCCGGATTTGTTCCGACAGTCCTCCGATGGCGGAGTAAGTCACATCACCGGGGTCTTCGTGGCTCATGTTGTAGACGAGAGGATCGACTTCACGAGGCAAGTACCTCATGATGGTTAGCGTAGTCATATCAAGAGCTACCCTAGTGCCGGCTTTCAACTTGGTTTTATCTAATTGTCTCCGGCAACCGACCACGTAACGTGGACCATTGGTCGCTTTCACAATGACTAGAATGACATGCTGTTAATTGACTCGAACACAAAACTGTATGGAAGACTTACATTTTTCTTCAGTGAGCTGTTTCAATACTTCACCCACAATTTGTCCCATGCTCTGCAAAGCCTTCAGGTCGTTTTCCGACTTGTCATACTGCTTGGTGAGATCTTTGAGCTGTTCTCGCACTAAAAAAGACAACAATAAGCATCTGCAGGTAAGTATAAAGAGTCGGCACCAGACTTACTTTCCTTCAGGCGAGACTCCACTTCCTTGTGTTCCACCAGCTTCTTCCGGTACTCCTGCAAGCTTTTTTCCCGTTCTGGCTCTACTTGCGTCATTTTTGCAATTTATGTTCAACAATTTGTGCTTCGACAAGAGTTTACCACAAGACTTTACCACAAGACTTTCAACCCAAAATAACAGAATGACTTGCTCTCTGCCGATGATGCGGCTCGACTGTCAAAATGGTATTTGGTAATGTCATTTCTAGGGAGTTTTCAGCTATACAGTTCTTCGCCATATTCCCTTTGCGCGATTGAACAAAACTCAAGAAGTATTTTTCGCTATCTGGGTCAAGCTTAGGGTGTGACAATAGAATTAATTCAAAGATTTTAAAGTGTTTAAATTTTTAATTGCCTACAATCACATTTCTACGCTTCAGTTGGTGAAGCTGTAACAATGTCACATGTGACAGTTTGCTGCAAACTGTCAAGTGTCAAGTTGACAAGCTGAGAGAGAGAACCACAAGAGCAAGAGCAAAAGTGCAAAACACGAAACTAGAAATAGACCCGGGCCTGAAGAAACGGAACAAAAGTAACCTAAATTATTTATATCATGACCATGTGTAGCACTAAATAAATCTCTGTTCGTTTCTAGGCCACAAAGATGGCTTCAGTGGGCACCGCAATGGACTCCCTGAGCCAAGCTTTGAAATGCAACATTATCCCCAATCAAGAGTACTTGCTCCAGGGCTCGGTGCTGGACCAGTACGTCGAGGTCCTGCTCCATCGTCTCCGCGGCCTGTGCGATAACGTAGACAGCGGCCCGGAATCATTCCACGATCACGAGCTGTGTTTCGTTCTGAGAGCCGCAAACGCCACCACCCCCATGGTGCTCCCCTTGCGGGTGCGCAGAGCCCTAGACGTTCCGGACGCTCCCTGGCAGCTCCGCTACGTCGGTCAGCAAGAGCTGGGGGACAAGAACCGGCCAACGGTTGTACGATCCAGCATTGACATGGCGTGCAGTGCTTCGATAGTGGAGTTTTTAACTGAGCTTGGCTGCCGGGTCGATTTTGAGTACGTCGCCCGAGGATACATGTTCAGGAAGGGTCGCATGAAGATCACCGTGTCGAAAATTTTCAAAGTCGGGGGTATGCCCAGCAAGCCGGGTGAAGGGGTGGAACCTATTTCGCAGAGCTACCTTGTCGAATTGTCAGTGCTGGCGCCTTCAGGGCAAGACGCCATCGCTGAAGACATGCGTATATTCGCGGAGCAGCTGAAACCACTCGTTAACTTGGAGAAAATTGATTACAAAAGGTTGGGGAATCTACCATAAGTCTGTGATTTTAATTTATGTATAGGTTTTATTTGTAATATCAGTCTGTAAGCAAAATGAATTAAATATATAGGTATTTTCTAACTTTTTCAGTATTGCTCAAGTTTAATTTATTTTTTCAATGGCAACAAAAATGTAGAATAAATTTGGCTTGGCCTCCAAACCTCAGGTTCTGATCATACAGGTGAATGGCTGTACTCAATAGTCGCATAATTTTTAAGCAAATATCAATATCCTGCAGTAGTAGAGTTGCAATCAAAGTTAGCGGTGAAATTAAGGCCATTTTGTAAAAAAAGGTCACTTGACTGTTGAAGCATAAATCGACTGTAAAGAGTATTCTGCAGTCTGCAGAGATATACAGGTGTCTCAAAACTTGCGCCCCAGAGAAAATGAGGCAGAACTAGACGGCAGTCGGATGTGTAATACCATTATACTGAGGGAAAAAAATACCTCAAATGGTATTCGAGAAAAGAGAAAGTTAAATTGACCAATCAGAGACCTGCACCTTTGAGGTGTGTTACCATAATGTTAAGTTGCTAGGTTTCCATTGAATTACACTGAGTCAAAATGGTCAAAAATTTATTGCAAAATGACAGGCAGCTGGTATTACTTTCGAAACTTAATTTAGAATTGACCCTCTGGGATTGGTGGATTCAAAAGACTCATGACTCCTTTATCTCGCCTTTATGCAAGCAGCAGAAAAAAATTTCTTCCGTTTTCTGGGAACCTATTGTCGTCGGTACATGTCAGTGTTCTCTGGGGCGCGAGTTTTGAGACACCTGTATCTAAGGGCTCAAAGTAGAAGTGAACAAAGTCCAATTTCACTAAGGTGGGTTCAGTCAGCTTATTTAGTCGCTGTTTTAGTTTTAGTCGTTGTCGTAACAGAGAAGAGCGTTCATACAGCAAGATTCAGTCGTAAGAATTGACCAATAGGAGTTCGAATGATACTGCGCGAACCTGGATCTTCATACGGTCCGTGTTCATAATGGGTAGTATTAATATAAAAACTCGTAAAAAAATAAGCATAAATAAGTATTTGCTTACATTTATGAGAAGTACAACTCCTCTGAAATCGAAGCAAATGCTTATGCTATTTTTTTTTATTGATACATACAACCCATTACCATCACCATCCATGCTCATACCTTATACCGGTAATTATGCAACCTGCAAGTCGGTATCTTACGACAAAGTTCGGAATTCTTACGACTAAAATTAAAACTAAAACTCTGTATGAACGCCGCGCATATGACGCGTGCTTTCTACTTTCAAATTTACGACAACGACTACGACTAAAACTAAAACCAAGCTGACTGAACCCACCTTTAGTCCAAAGTTCCTCACTAATGAAAGGGAAAGTATTGGAATCGTGCGAAAAAAATCAGATAACGACGGATAAATCCGTCTTGAGGTTCCCTAAGACGATTCTGACTATTTTGACAGTGATATCTGTCTGTCTGTATGCGTTATTTGACTACAATGGGCGTTTTCCATTTACCGACACAAGTCGACTTGTGTCGACACAAATCGACACAAATGCGTTCCATTTGATCTGTGTTCCTTTGTCTCATCGACACAAGCTAACACAAGCTGACACAAACCGACACAAATGTTTTAAATGGAAAGCACCCATTAACTACCGAGCCAGTTGAACTGGAATTTGGTGTCTAGACCAAATTCCACTGTCCGGTGAGCCTATTCGTTTTTGGCTGTCATGAGACAAACGGAAGTGTAACTTGTAGAGCTGGAAGACTATTCGATATCGAGTTTTTCTCTCACTTCCGATAATATCGGACTATCGATAGTGTTGATGACAAAAATATCGATAGCTGAATAATCGTTGAATTTCAAAGCCATCGACCTAACAACAATCAACAAATTCAATTTAATAAGCATAAAATTAAAATTGGCAGTTTTGGTAAACTCGACTCTCGAAATCTCAAAATCTCTATTCGACTCAGCGCCGTATCTGACGTAATTCTCTAACAAAATATACAATCAATAGAGACAAATAGGAGGGCGAGCAGGGCAGGGCAAAACTATCGATAGTTTTTAGACCCAATAAACTATCAATATCCCAGTCGGTAGCACGGTGAACTCGGCCTCGCTTTCAAAGGCGAAGGTCCCGGGTTCAAATCCGCACTAGGCCAGATGGACTTTTCCACGCGTTTCTTATAGTGCAAGCGGTACATACCTGAAAACACATCGATACTGCATTTTGGAGTGCAGTAACGAGATTTGGTATGGGCATACTTTATACCAAGACAAGCGATTTGACCCGCAGCACTCGATATTTTGTCCCTTAGGGGGCCAATGGGGGCCCTCCAAATTTTCAAGATGCAAGAACTTTCACATGACGATCATTGAGTATCGTCATATATGCCATAAGTGAAGCTTACGGGTCCATTGAAAATATTTTCATCAATTGTCGTTGTGTCCGATTCATTCTTCACACTTGAAAAAAAAATTCTTTGGCAGAGGTCAAAAAAACTGTTTTTATTTTTTCTTCTATGCAAGGAGACGATAAATTCATATGTTCTGTTGCGTTCCCAACTAAATCGCATTTCCTGAACCTAATTATAAAGAAATTTTTCTTGTAATGGTATTTTTCAAAGAAGTGGTGACCTCTTCAGTACCTCTTTTCCAAGAGCATTTCTTTCTATGTCCCCATTGGATAACACTCGTAATTTTTGCAGGAATGGAGACCTCGAACTCTTTTCCTGGTGGTTGCGAAGCAACATGACTCTAAAACGCCCAAGGGAGCCCAAAATTTTTTTTTTCTGCTGGGCCGTCCAACTTACGATATTTTGATTTTATAGTAGGAGAGACGCGGACCAGTATTCAATCCAGGCTGCAGGCACAGGCGATTTGGTTTCACAGAAAATATTCTTCCATGACGTGATTTATTGCAGTACAACAAAACGCAGAGTCGTTAGGTGTAAGTAGGTATATTTTCCGGTAGAACTTATTCGCCAAGACTAGATCTTATTTATTTGCGCGTCTCCCCTACTACAAAATCAACATGCCAAAAATTTGACGGCCCAGCAGAAAAAAAAAGTTTTAGGGCTCTCTTGTATGTTTTGAAGCCATGTTGCATTGAAATTACTAAGAAAAGAGTTCAAGCTTCTCATATCAGCAAAAATTGACAGTCTTATCCACTAGGAACATTGAAAAAAATGCTGTTGAAAAAAGTGTACTGAAGAGGTCACCTCTTCTTGGGAAAATGATATTGCGAAAAAATTGTCTTCATATTTGGGCTTACGGAATGCGATTTAGTTGGGAACGCAACAAAACATATGAATTTATCGTTTCCTTGCACAGCAGAAAAAATAAAAACAGTTTTTTTGACCTCTGCGGAAGAATTTTTTTTTCAAATGTGAAGAATGAATCGGACACGACGACATTTGATGAAAACATTTTCAATAGACCCGTAAGCTTCACTTATGACATACATGACGATACTCGATGATCATTTTTGAAAGTTCTTGCATCTTGAAAATTTGGAGGGCCCCCATTGGCCCCCTAAGGGACGAAATATCGAGTGCTGGGGGTCAAATCGCTTGTCTTGGTATAAAGTACGCCCATGCAAAATCTCGTTACTGCACTCCAAAATGCGGTATGCTTTTGCGTACCGCTCCCACTATTAGTACTGGGGCATCTACTATCGTGCGGTGATGATCCGGAAAAAGGGATGAAACGAGAAAGCCATCGAAACAAAACCCGACTGATTAATCCCCACTGTTCCAGAGATGTCTTCGTTGTAATCGTCAATACTGTTATCGTTACTAAAAAAATCCCTACAGAAAAACCTGCTAATAACCTAGTAGTTGATGCAGGAAAAAAAAACTATCAATCGATAGTTTTCCAGCTCTACACTTGTCATCCCTCATCCCTCCCTCTGGTCATTACATTTGCCTTGTTCACAAGTGAGGGGTGTAGATTCAAACCGTGCAATATCCACAAATTAAGCTTAGTCCGCACGGGCGGTATACCGCTGGTTTTTGGCGATATACCGCTATTTTTTTTGCCGCTGAAATCATCGTCCGCATGAGCGGCGAAAATCAGCGAATAATTAGTGTCACGTCTGTTGTTTAAAGTGTCAGATCCGGTTGTCAGTCGTTTGTCACGCGAATTGCATGATGTAGTGTCTGGATATTCTTCAAAAGACGGGTGTTCTTCAAATCAAAGACGATGTTAATACCTATCTAATGTTATTGTGATAAATAAAAAAGCAAAATTCTCATAAGTACGTGGTCTTCTTTTGAGTAGGAAACTATTCTTTGCAATAGATACATGCTGGCGACCGACGGGTGTCTTTCAATGATTTATGTGAGCATTTTGAAATGATCAACTACAGAAATGAGCAGCCCGAGCCCATGAGAATCACAGTCACACCTACGACGATGACGAGTGACGACACGGTGTGGACAGTAAACCCCGCTCTCAGCCTTGCAACTAATTGAAGAAGTTTAGAAAAGGCCTCCACTGTGGAACTTCAAACTTCCATTGCGGGAAAGACACAAACTCGGGCACAAATATATAAAAGAAAAATTGTGGCGTGAAACCTAGGTACATGTATTTTGATGGTACTCAAAACCGTGCACGTTTTCTTTTTTTCTTGATAATCTTGCCTCCGACCTTGCTCTGGTGCAACTCAAGCTCATGCAGACTGCAGATGGATTCGTAACTCTGAAATCAAGCTGATACGTGTCCACCGTCCAGTAGTCACGATTTTTCCTCTCTCCCTTGGACTGGTACACCCATCGGTGATCAAGTTTTTCCATTTCGTCTTGAGATAAGCACCGGGCTCCTTCCTAGCAAAACCTAACGTCACATTTTCATGCTGTGTCAATGCTGACACTTTGAAAACAGCGGTCAATCGCTAAAAGTTGGCGGGGATTCAACTTTTAGCGAATATCCGCTGAAAGTTGGACATTTTTGACAGGAAATCGATCCAGCGGTATATCGCCCGTGCGGACTAGCTTTTACAAAAAAATAGTTATACATAGGTGTCACTGTAAAGCTTTTTTGTCAGGCTCTCTATTTTCTGCCCTCTGAAGTCCTGTCATACTAGATGTAGATATTCAAAAAAATACAATTTTTCTTCGAAACTGCTGATGGAAAAATGGAGCTGTTTCCAAAATGTACAATGCATGTCCATTGTTAATCAAAATTTCTAAAACGTTTTCTCTAATTTGTACAAAACTGTCAAGTATGGACATATTGTCCAGTTTGAGTCTACACCCCTCAAGTGTACTTGTCATTTGAAAGCCGAAAGCCCTTGAAAATCTGCACTGCATCCAGAACGAAGTACTTACTTCTCCAACTGTCACCTGTCAATCATGCTGTCAATAATAAAAAAAATAAAATATGTCAAAGTTCAAAACCGTTGCTGTCGGCCGGATTTGATTCTGGGACCTCAGGTTGGTGTTGTTGCTGCGATAAGCTCTGAGCTACTGGCCTGTTCAAACTTTGACATTTAATTATTGAAAATCTCTCTGATGAATCCACGTTTCCCGAAAGGTTTCTGCGCATACCTGTGAAAGTAGGACGTTGCCATATCTATATCACGACAATAAGTTGACAACACTGTAATACGGTGTGCGTGTGTAATGTCACGCAAATTTCAGCTGACAGCGCTTGACGTCGATTTGACGTTTCGACAGATCTAACCAAATAACGCTCTTGTTTCGTCAATCGCCTTGCAGCTCGTTGTGTTTCGTATCACCTAAATCTTTTCTGCGTCTTTCTGCCATACGGCATGTAACATTTCATTCTGAACAATATTGAATGTTGAATGGTTTGGAGGTTATGTTTGTTGTTTGTTTACATTTCGATCATTGATTGACAGTTGCCATTGACAGTGACACTTCGTGCGTCAAAATTGAAATTACCGCGCTCTGCAAGTATGCGTTCTCATGTATGCGCTGAAGTGATGTACGTGATGGTAAACGTGGATTGGAACCAGATTTGGTTTAGAATCGGATCACAACAAAAGAATGAAAAATTCGCAGTTGCAGTCTTTCACCATTTTCAGTCGGGCGCTACGAATTTTCAAATTTTCTTCTGGCTGTTACCACCCGAGACGGCCGCTTAACCTGACCTGCGGTGAGCCCCACGAAATATTCATTTTAGGTGCAGACCTGCTGCGAGTCATAGTTGGAGAAAAGATGGCGAAATCCGTACACATCCGTGTCCGTAGTAGTCCCACGTAATAAGTTGTCCCACGTACCTACTTTTCGGGGGAGAAATTTTTGAAATTAGACCAATGGTTTTTGAGTTTTCCCCCATGGAGAAACTGCAAATTAATGAAGGATTTTCTCTTGGGGTAGATTTTTGGACACAAACAAGAAAAAATTCTAGGTATTTGCCGACGTTTCGATTTAATTAAAATCTTTTTCAAGGCTCATGACCTATTGACTTGAAATAATTATTGAATGAATTATAACTGACATTTTTGTGCAGCAAACTGCTTAACAAGTCAGGCAGGAATTCCTGGAATCTAACAGACACCGCAAACCGAATCGAAATATTTGGCAGAAATCAAAAGTTACATCGTTCTGAAAAGAGACAAAATTTTCGGTAGCGACACGTTGAGAGGTGCGCAGTTCATTATGAAGATGCTGCAAATTTAGAAACTTGCTTTAATCTTTCTCTCAAATTCCAATTTTCAACCTAAAGGGACGTCTCGAACAAAATTTTCCATCGGTTCCTGGATATTAAAGGTTCGGGTATTTTTTAGGATGTGTTGATTTCACTGATGACACGCTCAAAGGTAAAGTCTTGGAATACCCGAACAAAATTGTTTGACTCGGTTTTGCTCAACTCCATAAACAGCTCTATTTTTTGGACTAAGTGCTCCAAGTAAGTTGGAGTAAAACAAAGAAACAGACCTCATGTGAGTCATGTGTCACTACACTGCAGTCTGGGGAGCAAAATATACTGGAGTAATATATTACTCGAAACAGCCCAGGTCGACTTCTAAAAAAGATTTTCATCGTTGCCAAATAATACCCTAGACTACGTCGTCATCGATGAACAAGGTTATGTTACCAGCGGCTGCGATCTCTCAACTCTCGGTACCCAAGGTATAGTTGGACCACCCAACTTGGTTCTTTTTTCGTGGCCACACGTGGGCCTGTGAGAGCAAGCTAGTGTGTAAAGGCATACAGCCCCTTTCAGAGGCAAGAACTCATATTCACGATGCACAATTCGATCCGAAAAAAAAGTACAATCGTACGCGACCAAAATCAGGTCTGTAGGTACGCATCCTTAGACATCCGGATTTCTCAATAACGATAGTGGAAGAAGTTGTTGCGAACTACTTCGGGTGCCTCATGAGTTATTATTATTATTATTATAATTTATTGTTCATCAAGAATTACATCCTTATAACAAGAGAAAAAGAAACAATAGAAAATAAAAACAAAAGAAACCGGTGATTTGCAGTTTGTAGTAATCTTAAATCAACTTAAATCGTACTGAAATAACTACTAACTAATAAATGTATAGAAAGACAAAGAAGGAGAAAAATATACATACAAATAATCATTCATCCAACGCAAAAGCTCTTAATTTGAGAACGCCAATCAAGAAATTTGATAGGAGCTTTATCTTGGGTATGGTGACTTCATTCAAAACCTCTCTCAACTGCAGGATACATTCAGATTTTTTACGAACCGAGGGCGAATCGGTCCGTAGAGAGGGCAGCCAAACATAATATGTTCCAATGTCTCAGCCTCATGAGTAGGGTTGCCAGATCTCATATATTTGGTATGAGACTCATATATTTGAACAAGATCTCATATCTCATACCACACATCAAATATATGAGCAAATCTCATATATTTTGAGCTCTTAGCTGTTTCAGACATCATTTTGTTAATTTTCATCATATTTTTTCAATTTTTGCGTTGCAATTTAAGTATAACATTCCTCAACTGGAATGTTAGGTATATTCTTTCTCAAGTGTAAAGAATTTTTTCATCATGGGAAACTAATTGACGGATGTCCAGGACAAGGCATCAGCAAGAAAGCTACTGAAAGTCGGCAACTGCAGCTGCAAAATATTTTTGAATATGTCTGTGTTCTGTGTCTGTGTTTGAATATGTATGTTCTTAGTTTTGTGTTTATTTCAAGGTTTATTTTCTCAAAATTACATGGAAGGGTCGGAATTATTGCCCTCAACGAAGTTCTTTTTCTTAACTTGGTTAAAAGAGTATTTTATTGTCGAATTCATTTAGATTACCTACCTACTTTTTCAAGATGAGCGATTTGTTATAAATAGAGGTAGGTAGTTAGTATGGAACTTCTCATATAGGCGGTTCCCTTTTGCTCGCAACTCGTGCGCAGGTCTTCAAGCATACAAGCTCACTGGTTCAATACACAATATTGCGCGGAAGTGGCGCTCCGACACGGATGTCATGCGAACTAAGAAAACGGTGACAAGTTATCATCGCGCATGTTCAGGGCCTCTATTCTTGAATCGCGTGAGAAAAATTCTTGGGAGTAAAATACATTCCGCAGCACACTGATGTAGCGAATGTTGCCTAAAATCGTGGTTTTTAGGCAACTTTCGCTACAGAATTGTAGTACGGATCATATAAAACTCCCAGGGACTTTTCTCACACAATTCAAGAATAGCGGCCCAGAATTCAACAATGACATTGATTTCTGTGTTTGACGTTGACATTTTGTTCAGTTTTATCAGCAACTTGGAAGCCTTCCGATTTAAAATGGATATTCGGCGGTCGAAAAAGTGTGTGCCACTCAGAGGACTGAGTCACTACAATACAGCACTGATTAAATGAAATATCCCCAGACAATTTCGCGGTTAATTTGAATGTTATGGTTGAAGTGTTCCATGTCTTTTTATTTCGTAATTTGAGGCATTTGAGAATGATTCCTCACATATGTGCTTTCATGAATAGGTTGCAAGGGTTACACCGACTTTTCTATGTAACCACTTCTACTTAAAAACAACGCATAATCCATTGAGCTTAGTTTGAGAATCACCTATTTAACAGCGTAACATATGGAAGACTTAGAACGAATCACCTCGTTTTTTAGCGCATGCGCCAAGCGGTCACGCAATATTGTGTATTGGCTGTTTAACCGGGAGCGCTTTATCGATCGGGCTGGTTGGGATTGGGGTTGACGACGGCGCCAATATAGGTGAACGTGCGAGGACCCAGGTTAATGAGAATGGCTATACCTAGGCATTAGCAACTATCTAATTAGGACTTTATTAAATTTCATCAGATTTTCAGATTTTTTTTTTATTTGTATTTTTTACGAAATGTTAATTGTGATATGGATAGTCATAATAAAAAAATTAACCTCATATATCTTTTGCTAATCTCATATATATTTCTCAGGTGTCTCATATATATGATTCAAAAAAATCTGGCAACCCTACTCATGAGTTATGGAAAACTCTAATTGGAATTCGGTGCAGAACTGCAGATCAGAATTTTAGGACAGTCTTTGGATGCACTCGAAAAAAAGTTCAACGCATTTTGAGTTTACAAAATAATCGAATTTATTTTCTACCAGTCAAAAAATTATAAAACCTAATAAATGTATACAACAACAAGAAGTTTGAAAATTACAAAGCACTCTCCAACTTTTCCAAATGAAGACGTAAATTCCTATCAAATCCGACACCTCTCATCCTTTCCACCACAGAAATTTGTTGCTTGATCTGAATCAGCCAGACTTTCACGTCAGTCGGCACGAATTTAGCCAAGATACCCATAAGCTGAAAGTACTGGCCGGTGCTGAACGCCAAGTGTTTTGCAGTAATTCGCACCACAACTTCTCCAAATTCAGTCTTGATGTTGGGGTACAACGGCGAAGTTGTCAGCGTTTTGATGATAGCCAGCGCCGTGTTCTTCTGACTGTGGAACATGACCACCTCGAATAATCCAAACAGTGTCTTGTTCACCACCAATTTGAGTGCCGGCACGGATGTGGTTCCTTGTGCGAAATCGTTGACGATCCTCAGCGATTTGAAAATATTAGATTCGGCTTCTTTGGTCGGATGCTTGAAAAACGCCGTCGACATTTTATCCAAAACAATTCCGGCGGTTTCTTCGTTGTCTAAGCATTTCAAAAACGGCGAATCTACTATGGAAAAATGCGGCACGAACTTCACGACCAATTCTTTCAGCGTGCGTTCGATGAATGTGTCATTGGGAGCGCTCAATTTTAAAGTCGCTTCGAAGTATAAATGCCAAGTTTTCTTGATTGCTTGTAAAATGTACTGATGCGGTTGTTTCCCAATCATCAGCTCTGTTGACAGTAACATGCCGGTCATCAGCCGGGTGAACGGACCCGAAGTTTTGTGTCGGTTATACATTAGATGTCCGATTTTATAAAACGCTAATGCTATACAAGTGTAAACCCGCAAAACTACCGCTTCACTTTCTGGCTGTGTAAAATACTGCGTAATCCAGCGGTCAGCTTCTCCAAAACACGTTTCACATAACTTGTTATTTTCTACAGACACGCGGTTCACATCCTCCCCTAGTGCTTCGATAAACGCACAAAGTGGATCTCTGGATGTTGCCAGGCGTGCTTTCATACTATTTGGAATGCTGTCCAACTTAACAATCATGCTAGTCAACTTGTCATAGTTGTCCTTGGTTAAAAGACAGACCTTAACCCAAGACTGTAAAGCCAAGGTTTCTTGACTTGGCAACAAAATGAAGCTGTTCGGGTATTCATTCAAGACGGCGCACAGGAAGCCTTGCGAAACTTTAGGCACGATTCCCTCGCTGTTGAAGAAATTGAACGCTTCTGGAAGCAGGCTCGGAGTGAGCAGGCAAATTTTTGCGGCCAGCCTGCCGCCGAGCTCCGGTCCGCTCAGAGAGCTGCAAATGTACTTTAATGTCGGATAGACGTAGTGTTTGAACGAAGGTTCCCATTCGCACCACACTTGGCTGGAGTTGATTCGATCGAAGCAGTCCAGCAAGATCTTGAGGAGGTCGTTCAGGTCGGAGTAATAGCACGTTGACATGTATTTGTAGAGCCAGTCGTTGAGGAGGAGCCACTGGTGGAGCTGATAGTTGGTGCTCAGTCTGAGGATGCTGTCGAAGTCGGAGGTGAAGTTTTTGATCAGAGGGAAGAATTTCTGGTCCTGCGAAGCGTCGGTCAACATTTTCACCAAAGGGTTCGTGATCGATTGTATGCTGCGGTTTTCTTTCACGTGACGGACGATCTGGAATTTTAAAAGGATTTTTCTTTTAACAAAATTGAATTGTCTCATTTGAAAATTTACACTTCGCATGATTTTTGAATTACTTGACAGTTTTTTTTTTTTTCTAATAGTGAAAAATACGTTGAAGTGGTTTTGTTGCGTTGAGTGGAGTGAGAAGCTCATGGCGAAACTGGTGGTATTTCCTCGAGTCGGCCAGAATTTGCGTTATTTCGCATATTTCTTGTAGCTCATGTAAGCTTGGTTGGACTATAAGTCCTACTACTGGGCTCCTTGAAAACGTCTTGTATTACTTTTGTATTCAGGGAAGCCACCAGAGAAAACATCTTTTGTGCTCCATAGATCTTGTATATACCGGGAAGAGACATTTGAATTATATGCAAACTACCTAGGGACATCACTGGGCACGTGACTATGTTAGGGAGTGATAGTTTAGATTGGCTAAAGGGTTATATGTTGACAGGGTTGAAGAACATTTAGCTGAATGGGAAATTCTGTTCAAGATAATACCTCATTACTAATCAGCCGGAACTGGCTGTGACTAAAGACCGGATTCTAGGCAAAATGCCTTTTTGTTTCTGTTTTAGGCGTTTGCATGAGAACTCTAAATGAATATTAGTGTTGGAAAAACATTACTTTTGACACCCCTTTATTTTTGCCTAAATGCCTAAAACTGGCAAAAATCGGATTTACTGTCATAAAAAGACCTTTTCAACGGCCTAAAATGGGCATTTTTAATTTTTTAGTAAAAATCATCCACAATGTTGAGAAAAATATTAATTATTATTTATACAGCCGATTAGAATCGGTAGGAGTGAACGTACTATAGTATTAATGATGGAGAATAAAGTTTCAAGAAACCAGACAGAGCTTAGTTTCAAGTTTTCAGAAAGTCAGTCTGGCTGGTCAAAATAGCACTGAATCGTAAAACCAGCATCAAAATCATGAATAATTATACAAGACACTTCTTCAAATTTCATCACAACTGGTTCATTTATGAAAGTATTCAATATAGCGGCGAACCGTGCAACAGACTTCAAAAACGCAAATCGCTATATACGAAACAAATGCATGTACCAAGTTTCATTAGGACCGGTTCTTTTACGAAAAAGTTCAATACGGCGGTCAAGCCAAGATGACGGCAAATCGTGAGATCGACCTTACAATAATTATAAATTGTCATAAGAGACCAAAATGTGTGAAAAGTTTCATAACTCAGTTTCAGATTTAACTTTGAATATTTTGATAAGATATTCTCCTCATCGTTCTGATTCGGAAAATATGACAATATGCCCCTCACTCGCTTTCTAAGAATGATACAAGGTGTCAAAGTTCTTTTTTTTTAATAACTCATGAACGCTGAACGGTCCACTTAATTTTACTGCATTTTTTTTCAGCAGCCCTGGTAACTCCAATGTCACTGATTGGATTTCAGTGAAACTTGACAGGCAGGTAAACAGTGTTTGCAAACTACTCTAGGCCAAACTATAGCTAACATAAAACCGTTCTTGAGTTATTAATGTTGAAAAACTTGACATCTGTATCTTGGTACGGTTGCGGCCATAATAAAGTGGACGACAATGTCAACGAGTTGACTTGCTGTCATGCGACGTTCAGGCCAGAATCCTGAAAAATCTGTCAACTGTCGTCCACTTTAAAAAGGCCGCAATGGTAAGCGAGTGAGAGGCATATTGTCATATTATATTATCCGAATACGAACGATGATATCTTATCACCGAGATTTACCCCAAATTTTCACCTTTAAACCCTTCGCCCCTACCCTACCCTACTATATACCCTATTTCGAATTGCATTACCTCTCTTGTGATACATCAAATTGCAGATATTGAAACTCTCATTCTGACAAGCATATTTTAATATATTTTTTTTATACCATGCATTCCTAGAATCCTCAAAATTCTCTCATTGTTAATGAAAGGAAAGTTCTTCTCCTAGTAACTCCCGATCCTTGAAAATCGATTTTCTAGCAACAGATCGATATTTATTTTGAAATTGCCACATATTTATCTTCAACCCCTTTGTCCCCACCCTACCCTACTTTAAAAGGATTAAGTGATGGGTTGGAAATTTTTTAAAATATATTTGGCAGAAAGAGAATTCATCAACTTCAATCTGATGTATCACAAGATAGGTAATGCTATTAGAAATTTGAAGTAGGGTAGGGTGGGGGCGAAGGATTTGAAAATAAACTCTGCAATATGTGTCCTAGAGGTCCCCGTTCAAATAAAAACTGACCTGTTTCGGCGTCTTTCGGGAAAAAATTTAGTGGCAAAAAATCTGAAGTAGAAAATTTGAAAATTAACACCCTGTATGTGATCATAATCACATATCAGATAATGTCATTCGGACTCAAAAGGAAGAGCCGCATCATTCCCAATATTCAAATACAGGGTGTCAAGAAAACGTGGAAGTTTTTTTGAAACACTCTGTACACTGCAAGATATAGAAAATTTTGGTGTCCAAATTTGAACTCGGCAAGAAAAATTGTTACGAAAAATTCTTTTCCCTGCCAATTTATTCCAACGGGAAAATTGCAATTGGGGGGGGGGGATCTCGGCGGATCACCCTGTACAACTAAAGTGTGATTCTAGTGAGGTATGATTACCCGCATTCTTCTTTTCCAAGTGTGTCGCGTGGTGAAACTCCTAGGTAACTCGAATTACGCTCAAGTTGAACGTACTATACAGGATGTCTTAGAAAGAGCGCATAAACTCTCCAGTACGTTGTAGAGATGTCATCATGGGATTCAACAAAAAAGGTTCAAGACCCAGTTCAAGAATTGTTTTTGATATGTTAAGATTTTAAAAATGGAATAAGAAAAAATGTTGATTTCATTTAAAATTTCAACCTGGAATTATTATTATCCATTCCAAGCTTAAAAAAACCACAGTCGCCTATGCTATTTTTTCTTCAAGTTGGGCAATCAAGTTGATGGATTGAAAAAGTCAAGATGATTTTAATCAAATTTGTCAAAGTGATGTTTGCTCTGCTGGATTGCCGTTTTAATAGGGTAGTGACCGATTTTTTTTTTATTTTTTTTTTTAAAGTTCACTTCTTGATTGTTTTCTAGGTAAAAAAAATTCATGAAAGTTTTTGATCATTTCAAATTTGGCGCGATGACGTCGCAATCTTTCATAGGCGGAGAAGCAGGCTTGACAACATTATACAGAACTTACTACAAAAAGCACTAGCGTCAACCCGTCAACGCTCATAACAGCTGATTGTTATACAATATTGTTAACGCTTTGTGTATCTGTGCGGTGATTCGTGTTGTTTAGTTGTTTTGCTTGAAAATATGGAAAGTTGGTAAAATCTTTCATGATTTATGATTATTTCAAGACTGCATCAGACTTCAATGGTTATGTTATGCTGGCAAACGTCAACGTCAACACTGACACACAGGCAACGGAGGTGTGGTCATCCCCACTACTGTCAAAAGATTGAAACGTCACAGCCCGCCTTACAGCTCGGTAGATTTGAAATCGTTCGCAAAAGTAGCCACTTTCAAAACAGATTTTGAGACACTTGGAACTTTTTTTTTTCGAATTTTCACGAAACGTAGTCTTGTTATTAAGGCTCTACATTCGATTAGTATGATTTTTTTCTATATTTTTGGATGGTGGTCACTACCCTATTCAATTTTTGGTCAGATTTTGACACTACACATTATTTTCACTCTTTATTGTATTGCAAACGCCGTTAGGCACGTTATTTCAATAGTTAGAAGTGTTGAGGGGTGCATAAGAATATACAATTTGAAAAATGACCGAGGGCCCAGTTCTAGCGCCGGAGTGTGATTTCGTCTCAAAGTGATCTCGTTATATGAGCTCGTCGCGCCCTGTAAGAACTAGGTACGTTAATTCACTCTCTGTTCCAGGATCATGACCTGTGATCCTGAGCGAAAGAAAGCGGGTGAGGTCAGTGAGCAAACTTGCGACTTGCTGGTGACGCAGTCCCCAGAATGACAACACTAACAAAACTGAACTCGAATTTTTCATGACAAGCTGTGGTTTTTTTAAGCTTGGAATGGTTTATAGTAACAAACTTCGTTGAGCATATGCCAAAATATCATATTTTTCAATTATCTTTGTGTAATAAATAACGAAAATGAGGTCAAACTTTGAGTCTTCATAACTTCAGGAAGTTCCAAACAAAATTTCCTTCACAACGTACTGGAGAAATCATGCGCCATTTCAGGGACATCTGTAGTTATAATTTTTTTGCATAAAGTTCCACCAGATGGAATAAAAACTTACAAACGCCGCATAGAAGCTCCACACCAGTTGGCTCTGCTTCTTGTCGTCGGGCAAAGCTTCCACAAATGAAACGAACTTCTTCGACGCCTCCTCGAAGCTGACCCTCGTCAGCGCGGTGTACAGCAAAAGCACACGGAACGTCCCGACGTCGTTCAGCTCCCTGATCTTGTTCGGGCCCAGCTGAGAATAAATCCTCCCCTTCATCTTGCCCCAATGTTGCGGGTGCTCATCCAAATGTCTGACCAGCATTCCCAAAAACAGCTCGAAGTCTTCTTTACAGTCATCCGCCGGCGACCACAAAATCTTATCGATCAGATCCACCAGCTCAGTCAATGAGCAGTCCACGGCTGACTTGCTCGAATAGTTCAGTCTCTTGCTAAAGTGCTCCCACAACGTCTGATACACCTCGATCCGTCCGGCTCTGAGCCACGAATGACATATCAAAGGCTCGATCAGCGCAAACGTTTGAGCCAAGGGCTTGTTTGCCAACAGAACTTCTTTGAGAGAGGCTTCGAGGAGGACATAATTAGGAACTATTCTCTCACTGGAGACGCCAATTTGCTGGCCGTACGCGTTCAAGCCTTGCAAACTGGCAACGTCTTTCAACACCCATAGAATAAAATCGTGTTCTTGGCCTTGAACGGCTTCATTGAAGAACTTCCAGAAAGAGTCTACACCAAGGATTTTCTCACAGAGCAATTGGATGATCAACCAGAAATCTTTGTGGCAGTTGCATAAGAAAATATTTGTCTGATTGAATTTTCTCTTACTGAGCAGCAACAAGTCTTTTAATATTCGTTTAAAATGAATTTCAAACTCATGGAACTTGCCACAAGTGTAGTACAAAAGTAACAGGTGGTAATGCATTTCCAATAACGCATGGAAGTATTGATGCAATGGCGATCGATCAGTCTGTATCAAAAGAGGTAATAGCTGTTTCATTTTCAGCTCTTCATCAAGCTGTTCGATAGTTAAAATTACTTGGTAAAATATTTTTAGCTTCATCATTATACAGTTTATGTACTTGGCTTTTAGCGTTTCACATTCGCAAGATTTAATGCATTCAATGACGTTTCTAAAGCACGTGTTTATCTCTTCCCTTGCCCTCGCGAGTTCTCCACATGTGACAGGGTTATCGCTCAAGACAAGGTTCTGGAGCTGGAACCAGTCTCTCCTCAGTATCCTGAAGACGTCGTCTATTTCTTCTACGATCAAATTTCTCTTGTAGGTGCAGTCGTTGAGTAAGAATTCGAGGGAGTCTTCTTCGTAAGCGGCTTTGGACAGGTCGAAAAACGCCTTGAAATGGCCAAGGGCATTTTGGGGTTTGTCTCGGAAAACGCAACTGAATATCACGTCATCCATGATTGCTACGGGCTGAAAATGAACGGATTCAAGCCGGTTTTCATGGAAATGCCGGAAAATTACCTGAATTTCACACACCGGAATCAGGTCAACAGCCGCTTAGGTTATTTTCGCATGGTGTTGTTTTGATGATGTGACATTTGTCAATAAATCGCGCGCCCAATGCTCGAGTTCCTTTGTCTCATAGATGGCAGCACAACAGCTTCTTCGATTCGATTGAATATTTTCATCAATTTTCTGGTAAATAATATTCAATCAACTAAAATGGGCTCGACATGCTTGACACAGTTAAATTGAGAGATTTGTCATTCTATATTTTGAATTGAACTAATAACGTTACTACACTGGAGTACACCAAATCCATACTTTGGCGTCTTGGCAACAGATGGCGGTAGCGGCAAAAACCAGGTGACTTCCAAAGGTGGGTAAAATCCCGAAGCTCCATTCTTGTTCTTGCTCGTTGATCGCCCATATTTCTGTGTAGCCCATCACATTATTCAAAAACGTAAAGTCAACAGTTTATTCTTTTTTTTTGTGATGAATAATACCTTAAAGTCCAGTAGTTCCCCAAAAGAATCAGAAGATATATGAAAAAAACGAACGTGGATTGGTAGCCTGAGCCCTGACACGTGTGCCGTGTGACGTGTGGATGTGGAGCTTTGACAGTTTACGCTGGTTAGCATTTCTTATGGTGGCCTTACATTGAGCATCAAATGCTGCAGCTTTTTTTGCTGCCCAGCTCTAATTGGTCAAATGTTGGTCACTGACAGCAATAACAGGCGTCAGTTCCAATCAGGGCCGCGATTCTGTACTCTCCTACCGACACTTGTCGGTCTCGGTAGCTAGGCAGGAGCGAATTTGATTGGTTCTCACCCTAGCTACCGATCCGATAGTTGTCGGTAGGAAAGTACAGAATCGCGCTCCAGAACTCTGCAGCAAAAAAAGCTGCAGCATTTGATGCTCAATGTAAAGGCTAGCATTAGAGGTTTCCAGGTTTCTGATGCTACTGAAAAAGTTGTTGACGTGAATCGGTTTCATTTTATTGTTTTCGTCAAGCAGAAACTCTTCCAAAAAGGAAATGTACGGGCATTGCTATCAAATTTTGGAAATTTCCAAAAAAAATTGAAAATTTTTGATTTTGTTTTTTGAAAATTCAAAAACCAGATAGCATTGACAATGCATCTTTCTCCAAGGAAGTCGCATGTCAAATTTGAACTTTTTATTTTCAAGAAAAAGGTACCTAAAATGATTCTACTAATTCACTTTTCCATGTCTACAAGAAATCATTTTTAGTGCCTTTTTTTTTGAAAAAAAAAGTTCAAATTTGGCATGCCACTTCCTTGAGGAAAGATGCATTGTCAATGCTATCTGGTTTTTTAATACTTTTTTTGGAAATTTTTAAAATTTAATAGCAAGCATTTTTTTTGGAAGAGTTTCTACTTGACGAAAACAATAAAATGAAACCGATTGCCTTCAACAACTTTTCTAGTCGCATCAGAAACCCCTTAAGGTGCGTTCAGTCAAGGTGCGTTCAGTCAGCTTATTTAGCCGCAAGTTTTAATTTTAAGGTGCGTTCAGTCAGCTTATTTAGCCGCAATTTTAATTTTAGCCGTAAGCGCTGCATCGCTTATTGGCTGTTCCGAGGAGGCTGGTTCATAAGAGCCAATGGGCGTCGCTGCGCTTGCGACTAAAATTAAAACTTGCGGCTAAATAAGCTGACTGAACGCACCTTTAGCCGTAAGCGCTGCATCGCTTATTGGCTGTTCTGAGGAGGCTGGTTTATACGAGCCAATGGGGCGTCGCTGCACTTGCGACTAAAATTGAAACTTGCGGCTAAATAAGCTGACTGAAGCACCTTGAATGGTTTTGTTTAGATCCAAACTCCCGGTTGCACCAAAGAGTTTATAATCATGAAATAGCTAATTGAGGATTTTCTTTGTTGAATTGCGACCTTTCCAATTTTAGGAGATAGGAAACACGATGGTTTTTCAGGGTCATCTTTTGACGTTTAGACGATTGACGCTAATGACGTTTCGTTCTGAGAACGTGATAGAATTTTGCCAGAGAAGTACCTAGTACTTCTCTAGGTAGGTAAGTACGGTTGCGGTCAAAATAAAGTGGACGACAATGTCAACGAGTTGGCTTGCTGTCATGCGACGTTCAGGCCAGAATCCTGAAAAATCTGTCAACTGTCGTCCACTTTAAAAAGTCCGCAATGGTACCTATAGCAGCAGCAATTGTCTGCGTCAGCGATAGCTGAAGTCACTGCATCAGCTATCGAAACCATTTTCAACAGACAGAGCATTTTTCAAGTGTGGATGAAGTTGATTTTAATATACAGGGTGTTACACTTTTTTTGTCAATACATATTTCAGGAGATGGTAGAGCATCAATAAATCAGTAAACTTTCTCGAAAAACTGTAGGTATATCATATCGGAAACGCATTATAAGTTATTACGGATCGAGATAGAGGCTTTCAGAATTGAGTTCTAAAAACGGTTTTTGTATTATAATTCCAAATTTAATTACTGGATTTGGTACACAAAGTAGGTTGATGCATACCTGCAAGCTGGTCACATTGACTTCTGTCTTTGTAAAAAAAATATTTTTTTATTTTTTATCAATTTTTTGAATTAACTAATTTTTTTTTTTTTTCGGCGGGAGTACTTACTTTTCGATGCTCTATCATCCCCTAAAATAGTGACAAAAAAAGTTTAACACCCTGTATGTAGGCTCAGCCACCTACGCATGTGGCGTGCCCTTCGGCACCACTGTGACAGGACAGGCAGGTTGTCGTCTGGTTGTCAGTGAAAAGACTGAAAAGATGAAAACACACTAATTGAACTTTGGTTTTCCACCGCATAAAACACAATGAAGTGAAACCAGAAACAAGAAAGTGCTTTCCTTTTACAACGTGAACTAAGTATTCTGACCTAAGTTGTTAGTGGTATCTCACTTTCGCGCATGTGATTTCTCGCTCTTTCTCTCTCTCTAACTTAGACCAGATCAGTGAGTTTTGTTGTAAAAAGAAAGTGCTTATTGTAACACCTACAAAATATAGGTTATTGATGGTCTCTTTTCCTTCTTTGGGGAGTGTTGTTATCGGTCAGAAACAAAACGTCGTGTGTCAATACCATGACCGGTAGAAATACAACGAATAATTGATTTGTTTTTTGAACTCTCCATTATGCTAAAACGTCGAAATCAAGGGTCGAAATCTACCGGAAAAAAATCCGTATCGGTCGATCTATATGTATGTACAGGTGTTCACGTATAAACTATAGGTACCCCCCTTCGAGACTTCCCCTTGAAGGTAATTTGAAAAGCGAAAAACGATTCCTGTGTAATTTTTTCCGTAGGTTTCAAATTAGCCCATAAAAATTGTCTGTCTGTGGTATTATAACGCTTACAGTGTGCAACATCAAAAAATGTTCACAAATTGGAGATCTGTATTTTGATATATGGGAATCGATTTTGCTCTTCATCCTGATTTTAAATACATATATGACACTTTTAAAGCGCACATGTGAAAAAAATTGCTAAAATTCCTGAATATCGAAAAAAAATTATTTTGAGTTTGTAGGGTTTTGCGTTTAGTTGAACGAGAGTTTCAAATCTAAGCGAGATATGAATACGGCCCATAGAATTTGTTCAACAACTTTCTGGTACTCTACTACACTCCCATATTACGCACCTCCAAGGTGGTCTGACATTTTTTATCACACTGAATCTCTGCGGCCCTCGAGCGAGTTATATTTCTCGCCTAGGTCTAACAGTCAATTTGTCAACATTGGTTAAACTCAGAATGAATTTATAAACCAAACAGGAGTACTTCATTATCATTACATAACCCACACCCTGTGTGAATCATGAACCAAATAATAAATAATTTACATGTCCCACACTGAGCTGCCCTCTGAGTAATCAATTTATTAACGAAAGACGGCCATGCAGTAGCAGTAAGTGTGTGCGTTTTAATTAATTTATCAATTTCCATTTTTCTGCCATTTTATGTAGAACATGCCTAGTTTCATTTTCAACGATTAAGTTGAGATATAATTAATTTGCACCTTCCTATCTGCGGGTTTTTGACCTAGAATTTAAATTAAAATTCCTGAAAAGTGAATAGTAATTAGTATTTGTTCCAAGTCCTAACAAGGATGTGCAATGTAAGAATAGTCCGCTATGCAAAGCCGAAGTAAAGTTCAAACAATGACGTGATGCCTTTATGGCGGTATAATAAACTTATGTAGAAGGTATGTAATGTTATGGTCAAGGAAAAAAATAATAATAGGCAATAGCCAGAGGTTTATTGCAGAAACGATAACTTTTGAGTGCACACGACCTGACTGCGTGTTACTTTTTTCTTTTATACCCAATTCCCCAATTGATTTGAATTGCTTCGGAATTTCAATGTGGCATTGGAATTGATATCGCCGTGCGAATATTTCTGTGAAGTTCCATTAGCATAAATGTGCGGATTCTCCGTTTGTAGCGGAATAAGGAATAAGAATTATTTAGTATGTGAATCAGAGATCAAAACTGACGTGAACCTCTAGAACTGAGTTGGAAGCGTCGAAACGGACCAATGCAATGCCAAGATGATCAGTATTGACCAATCGCCTGGAAGCGAAGCACGAAGCACCCTCAATAATGAACACCGCTCCAATCGTTCCGGATCAACGATAGCTCCCATCATCATCATCATTATCATGTAATCGGTTATCGGTTCAGGTGGTTGTGAACCCATATCTTCCATGCATGGTACCTAGTACCTACCCAGAACCAAGCACGAGGTGCATCCATAAATGCCCACAGGTCGATGTCTGGGTTGCACACACATGAATGATGCAACAATAAATTCGACGAATCCATTCACATTTTTTTTGTTCCTCTTGCACGGTCCATGCACCTGGGAAGTATAAGCAGCCCAAGGTTGCCCCCCATAGGACGAAGGTGTCACGAGAGAGAGAACAAGACAGGGATTATTAGCCTATCCCCTCTGTAAACATTCCGCTGTGTGCCGAGTTGAAAGAGGCGGAAGGTGCGGTTAAACGACTGTCTCCTGCATTCAACAATCCAGGAGTGTATTCTCGTTAATTTTAACGGATCCCAATTTCATAACTTTTGGCTGGAATCCAAAAATGCATCTCACTTCTGCCGAAAGCTATTTCTGAAACTGAAATGTGTGGGCATTATTGTGCCACCAAAAAGAAAGTTTGATATTTTATGTCGCGGTCGCTGGGAGGTCTGCACGTGCTGACATCTAAAAGATCGGAGAGTCTAGTAACCTGTATTGTAGGATAGGTGCCACTATGCCACCAATCATAACCTCCTGCCGTTTTCATGGACTGACCATGGACATATATAATGTACCGGTACAGGTTGTATCGGTAGGACAAAATGCATAAGTAGGTAGTTATACGTAGGACTCGTAGGAGAAAGGCAGGAAAGGCCTCTCGAATGAAGACCTTGTTTTTTCTCACAATGCACTCTTGTGGTCACTAAGCTAACTCAATGATCACTGGGCGGTAACTTCCTCACTAAAATAAGTCGGTATCTAACGATATTATTGCGGTGCATTGAAATTTTTCAGGGGCGTGGATAATGGGGGATGCCTCCACTTTTTTACCCCTATTTTTTACCCCTCAAGTTATTTTGTAGATTGTTCACAGTTTTAAATTCTACGTTTGATTTCAAAGAAAAAGTTACCCTTTCTTTTTCTGACACCTATTTTTCTGAAAAAGTCTACTTCTTTTGAAGTTTACACACACTCTGAATAGGTACAATAATATGAGAAAGATAAAAGAGGAACAGGAACGTTTGATTTTGTCGCCGGTCCAGTCCGACCCTGCTTTCTCCTACTGGACGGCGAAGAGGTTTTGTCTGCAGCCTACGGCTGCTTCTTTTTTCAATCGGAGCTTGAGCTCGTGGAAATTTCCACTACTCAATGCAGACTATCGGTTACCACTTCCAGCCAACCAGCAGCATGGAATTTGTTCATAAAACCAAGTGTGGGTTTTTGCGCTCGGCAATATTTCGTGTTGCTGTTGCTGGTAATCGTAAATGACTAAATGTTATCACAAGAACAATAACAAAGTAGGTATTGTTTGAAGAAGTGTATTATATTTAATGTGGTAGAGGTAGAGTAGATAAGTAGGTAGTCGAAAATTTGAAGGAAATGATTCAGCGAAGTATTAATAACAATAATTTCCGAGAAAAAGAGCGTCTGAGCGGTTTCATTAAAGTAACACCTCCAAAAAATGTATAATAAATCTAATTTGACGTGATACAGGTGTCCTAGAATTCATCACCGAAAAAACGACCATAGACAACCTAAAACCTAGGTGAGCAGAATGACCTTTTGTTCGCATGATTCAGCAAAAACTCGATTTTTTTGCACTACTTCCCTTCGACTTCCCCATCCTTTACTTTTGGACCCACTGGTTGGACTCCGACTAATCACCGGGGCCCAGTTGCTTACTTCAAGTTTAACTTGAATAAGGACGGAGTTCAATTGGTAAAATAAGCGTTGCGAAATCAATCCGTCTGGGTCTATTCCTTGACGGATTTTCACCATTTTGGTCTCTTTCGAAAGCTACAAGGATGCACTTTGGTTTGAGCTCATTGGCATTTCCAAAATCCAAAAACAATTTTTTCAAATAAATGTCAAAATTCAAATATTTTTTTGGATTTCGGAAATGCCACTAGGCTCAAACCAGACTACATCCTTGTAGCTTTCAAAAGAGACCAAAATGGTAAGAATCCGTCAAGGAATAAACTCAGACGGATTGATTTCGCAACGCTTATTTCACCAATATGACTCCGTCCCGAGCTCCGTCCTTAAGCCCGGTTTGGTGAATCTATGATAACGAAGCCAAGTTTAAAGTTGAATTCGAAGTGAGCAACTGGGCCTAGGTAAGATCCAAAATATAGCTGTGTCAAATTAAAACTCAGTATGTACCTCAACCTATTCGTGGAAAATTTCTGAAACACAGAGATAAAAAATCTGTTGTGGGGCGACACAAAACTTTCCCGGCGGTATCCAGAGACGTCAGTAATGATTTTGATCGAAGTGTCCCTTCGGGAGGGGGCGATTCGATTTGGAAATTGATGAAAAAATTCTATTTAGTCGAGCGTTTAGCGAGCATCCTGCATCCATTGTTGAGCGGACAGAAAAACATTATTGTATTGTCCATGACAGGTTAGGTCAGTTTTCCAAGGTGATGAAATGATCAAAAAGGTAGAACTAGGTAGCTAACTGCTGTGATATCTCAAAAATGCAATGCTGGTTCCTTATTGAAATTTTTGTTCCTACTTTAGATATGATGATGAAATTACAAAAACTTGATTGAAAACTTTCACTGCATCTGTGTGTCAAATTTCAATTCTATATTTTCAATTTAGAGCTTGGGCAGACAAACCCAGACCCAATGTGCCACCTGAGGGCTTCCGATCAAAATCATCCACCCAAAGTCTAATCAGAACATTCCAGGCTGAACTTAGGCCTCCGTACCTGATTTCGATTTGATCGGATCAATAATTCGGTAATTATCGTGACAGAACCGCTTAATTTGTACGATCGCATGAGTGGTTTTATATTTTCAGGAGGAAAATTTCCGGGAAATTGGAGAGAAATTATTGGAAAATGTTCAAGAACCAGTTATCTATTCTCTAAAAAAAAAACAATTCCGAGAAATCTGTTCACTGAATAAAAAGTTGGAAAATTTGCAGTTTTTCCAGAGAGGAAAACTCGGCAACTGTTGATCCGATTTCGAAAATTTTTCCTCCAAAAATTAGCTCAATCTTTTCTCTAACTTTTATTCACAGCATGTCTGCACCTAAAATTAATATTTCGTGGGGCCTACCGCATGTAGAAGTTTGCATTGCGTTTTTCTCAAATTCACGGAATGTGCAAATTCCATTTTGAAAAAATTACAGTCGGAAAACCGAAACCGTGTCAACTCTGAAAATAGACCTGCACGACGCTCAATACAATCTACTTTCGATATCAGTTGAAATTTCCAAAAAAAAGTCGATCCCCGAGCAGGAATAAATTTTTGAGTGGAGTCCTGCTACAAAAGCGAGTCGTGCTGGTCGAAACACCGGCGAGAGCCCCTCCTGAGTGGCAACGGCCAGGAGAAATTTCGAAAATTCATTACACTCAACTGGAGAATGGTGGAAAACTGCAACTGCGGCCTCAATTTGACTTTTTTGTTGTGTTGCTTCCTGCCAAATCTGGTTCCAATCCATCAGATAGATTTTGAATAATTAATTGGTAAAGTTTTGAACTTTAACATTTTTTATTATTTGACAGATGACAGATAGGGCAATGTTTCCAACTGTTCTGAATACAGTTTTCCAAGGGCTTTCAAATGACATATTGCAAGTTGAGTTCCGTGAGATATAGCTTCTGACATTTGATGATAGTGACAGTTGGGTTTGACAGATGACAGCCAAAAACTAATGGGCTCTTTTCAGGAAACAACCATGTTTGTATACCAAATATCAAGTCGATCCAGTCAACGTTACGGCAGTTATCGTGGAAGATCACAGACAGACACACATACACACACACATACACACATACACACACACACACACACACACACACACACACAGACAGACATCATTCTGAAAATGGTCTTAATCGTCTTGGGGGACCTCAAAACGGATATATCCGGTGAAATCTCAAAACTTTTTTTCTGCACGATTACAATACTTTCCCTCCGTGTTCGTGGGTGGGCCGGGAAAGTAAAAAACAAAATTTGAAGGACTCAGTATGGTTCGGTTCATAGTCGACTTGAATAGAGACAAAACGTAACGAAAATAGAGCAATCACTGTCGGTATATTTACTTGGCTCTACCCTTTTGGTCGATTGTACCTAATTGGTTTTTAGCTTGCGTCTCCTTTTGCGCTTCCGTCGGCTATAACGCAGGCTTGTTGTATCTCTTTTATAAGGCCGAATTTTCTAAAGAAAATCAAGTACAAAGGCATTTCAAGTGAAATATCAGCCTATTTTTCGGCACCTACTAAATCTTGAGACAACCCGTATATTATCTTATTTCTTACACACATACCTACTTACTCTACTTCTTAGTGAACCCCCCCAACAAAACGACATGAGACTGAAAAAAAAATGACTATGTTGTATGCTGATATGCCTCGTGATATGCTGTATGTAAGTTGGTAGCTACTGGAAATACTCTTCATTATCTATACTCATGTCTAATATCACTGATTCTATTTCCTCCAAGAAATTAGCAGGTTTTTTGTTTTGATGGGTTTGGTTCTTGCAAAATGTCAAGTGACGTCGAGAGTGACGTAAAAGTTACAGCAGAGACTTGATGTTATACAGAGCAAGAAAAGATGCTAATATAAAGATTTCTATCAGTTTTTATTCATCATATGTTTTTAAACCCCCGCGGGCAATAGGCATACCTAGCTCTATCTTTTTAATTTAATTGTGGTGATTCAAACAAACATCAACCTATTTTTAAGTACCCGTTTTTAATCTTCTAAATATTAACCAGTTCATCGAAGACCGCAATGAGGAATTTCCCAATTATCACAATGAATAGTATTTTATACCCGGTGTTGATCCAAAACTGGCAGCAGTAGGTACCTACCTCTTGTGTAAGGAGTAAAGGGGAGTTTAAGAAAACATCTTGGGTAACATCTTTTGCGGTAAATTCCTCAAACAAATCAAATTAAAAACTCAACCCTAAATTTTATACAGCTCATCCCAAAATGGTGCACTAGAGCAGTAGTACGGTATTAAGAATCTTTTATTGAGCCCACAAAAAATTGAAAAAAATTCTTCGGCTTTCCTTTTTCTAAGTTATATGAAGGGTCAAAAGATTGTCATTCGAATTCTACTCCCGTTATTTGAAAATATTTCAGTAAACTATTGGTGGCAGAATTATTATGAGCCTCTGGATGTGTATTAAATTTCTGTTTTCTATACAGGCTGAATCAGAAGTCTCAAAAATAAATTTTCTTTGAAAATGCCTCCAGATAATTCGGTTGGTCATCAGCTCTACCTGATGTAGAGCTGAGGGTCACACAGTTTTTTACCAACGAATTTTTAGGGGAGTTTTTTTGAAGTGAAACTTCTATTCTCGCGCCTAGATCACAACACACAACTAACGCAGAATCACACATGGGAGTGAAATTGGTTCATAGCATCAATGGTTGTAACGATTGCCTGTAACGTTGTCTTGTCTGGCCTTGGGGTGACCAGCGTCATCCTAGGAAATTAAAGAATAAGCTGTTGCGGCGTTCGCCGCGTTCGGTTCTATTTTTAGCGCACTTCTCCAAACGGGAAGGCGCTTTTGTCCTCGCTTTGTCCGTCCGTCCGTCCGTCCGTCCGTCCGTCCGTTCGTCCGTCACAGCATCTAGTCCTAGACGAAAAGGTTTTTGCGAAAAATTTTTACTCCATTGGGTAGCTCATGACTTTGTATCCCGAACCAAGAAAAATCTTGACGAAATAATAATAAACAATGACAATAATAACAATTTAGTGTGACGCGGCATCGCCGTTGAATGCTGCATTTCAGAAGCCGGCCTGATCTCGAAAGTTATCACATGCGAGGAAGTACCCGATCTTATCATTTTACCATAATACATATGCGGAGTTATATTTAGAGAATGATTTGAACTTTATTTTAATGAAAATTTCACATCAGTGCGAGGTGCCGATTAGTAGTTATTAATTTTTGAAAATGACTCCGAAACTACGGCTCGGCCGCAAATGATTTATTCGTTGCTTGCTGGTGCTTGATATCCTTTCCTCCGAACAAAACGAAATTTAATACAGAAAATATTTCAACTCGAATGGGTAGCTCATGGCCTTGGTACGCGAATCAAAAAAAATTTTGCCGAAATAATCATGAACAATTACAAAAATAACATTTTGGTGTAGGGCGGCTTCGCCGATCAAGTGCTGGCATTCGCGGTAAGATGTAGAAAGTTGCGATATGCAGGCAACTACAATTTCTCAATGAAATACATCACTGCATGTACAGCATTATATTTAGAGAACAATTTGAACTTTCTTTTGACAAAAACCCCACTTCGATCCGACCGTTGGGTCAATTGTTATCAATTTTTGAAAACGACCGCAAAGCCACGGCTCGGCGCATATTACACGACCCTACAAATTTAAAATCAGACGTGCCGAAATAGTAATTGAACATTTTGAAATAGTCAATACTAGGTACCTGAAGGATAATGGCACTCAAATTACGAAAGATGTTCGCTCAATAACAAAAAAAAAGTAGGTACATTTCACTAAAAATCATGTGACAAGGCTACCATTTTTTCGGTTTTTCGATAAAAAAGAAATGTTCCAATTCAAAAGTGAACCCGATATTAGTGTTCAGGAGGTCGAAATCAGTTGGAGAACATTTTTTTATATAAGTAACAGAATGACGCTTATGTGGCCGGTTTGTCTGTCTGTCTGTCTGTCTGTCTGTCCGAGTCCGTGCAGAAATCAAGACGCTGTACTCCTTCTCGAGAATTGAAACAAGAGTCTTGGAACTTTTTTCCGATTAATAGCTGATGTCCCCAAGGGTGGCCAATGGGCACTATTTTTGTTATCCATACATCGTTATCATTATTCTCAAAAAACAGAGATCTCCTGTGCACTTCGATGAAGTTGAACTTCTCCTCGGGAAATAAAGCTACAGCCCTTGAAGATTGAACTTTATCCGGTGGATAGCTTAGGTCCTCAAGGACCAAATAGGCAGGTTGGCTTTCATAATTCGGCCGCCATCTTGGCTGCCATATTGAAATTTCTTATTAGTGGAACGATTGTCATGAAACTTGAAACTTACCCTTGTCTAGTACGATCATTCTTATTTTCAAGCCAAATTTCATGATTGCCCCACCATCTTGGCCGCCATATTGAAATCTTTTATAAGTGGAAGGATTTTCATGAAACTTGAGAGTTACGCTTGTCTCGTACGATCATTCCTATTTTCAAGCTGAGTTTCATAATTCTGCCGCCATCTTGGCTGCCATATTGAAATCTCTTGTTAGTGGAACGATTTTCATGAAACTTGGAACTTACCCTTGTCTAGTACGATCATTTTGATTTTCAAGCCGAATTTCATGATTCTGTCGATATTTTGGCCGCCATATTGCAATTTTTTGCCCAAGACGGTAGAACCCTAATCACTTAACATCTTGCGTTCACTAATCCTCCAAAAAGGAAGTGCGCTACTGAGCCTCATGCCCATGAGGCATATTCGCTTGTTTACTAATTGCCGACACTGGACTGCTCTTCGTATTGTCGTACTGTTGGCCCGACAGGAATGGTTCTCGACTTGGCTTGAATAGATTCGAGCGGATGTGATTTATTATAGGGATAGGGAGGTATATTCAGGGCCGGGCCTAGCAGGCGTGCAGTGCGTTCCGGCGCGCATTAGGCGGGTATGGCAGGCGGCAAGTTATAGGCACGGTAATATAATGATAAAGTTGAATTTCGAAGGATTCTTCTCATTCCCGCACTTGTTGGGGCTCTCCACTGCCGGTGAGGGGGGCGGCAATTTTTCGGTGGCACGCAGGCGGTAAATAGGCCAGGCTCGACCCTGCGTATATCCTTCAACGGACGTTTACAATTTAAAAAATAAAATCGAATGCCGCACACCCAAATGTAGACACAACGTTCAGGTACCTATGTACCTATTAAGCAGGAAAGCAGGGGTGGATGATTAAAGCCTAGAGGAGAAGAAGAATTTTCGACGATTGAGGCTGAAACAGCTGCTTAATGTTCTAGATGTCAGCTGATTGTATAGCGATGATATTATACTGGTTTGATAATCAAATTTTCATGTTTGGAAATTGATTTTTGACATTATTCTTCGTTAATTTTTTGAATGGTTTTATTTCACCTCAAATCAATGTGACATTCTAAATATAAGTACGGTGGCGAGCACATAACTGGAAATACTCATATCAATCCTGTCAATATTTCAATTTAACCTACGGCCTTACTTTGATTGGAGAAGAGACTCACCCTTTATAGTAAATGGAAGTCTAGAACACAACCAGTGTATGATATTTTCTAGTCATAATTCTGCCACCACAAGTTCTCTAAAATCTCTTGAAATTACGAAACTGAAAGGGCTCGAAGGGGGTAGCCCTCGACTGACCTCTCAAAACTTGAAAATGAAAGTCGAAGAATTTTTCCATTTTTTTTTGTGGGCTTCCTGAAAGATTCTATGTACCGTAATAACTGTTCTAATGCGTCATTTTAGGATCATCTGTATTTGCAGAGATAATTCAGAAGTATGACTCCATAACACACAAAGATGTATTGTTGATGAATCCAAGCGTTTGTTTTTCAGATATCCAAATAAAGTGATGCGCTCCCAAGTATTCAATACTGGAAGTTGAGAACAGCAATCATAATGGTGAAGACAGATTCTTTTTCGGATCTTCGATGACTCCCTCACACCTACTGGATTCCAATCATTTCCGCCATTTAGGATTAACCATAGCCCCGTAATATACATACTTATTATAATTTTCAGCTTGGTAAAAGACATATGGACAGTATAAAAAGTCGAATTTTGCTAAATTGAAGAGATAAAATTTCATCACGTAGACTGAGTCTGAGAAACGTCTCTGGTATAGACTTTACCATCTGTCATTTCATGGGCGCAGCCATATTAAATATATCGCCAGTGCAACAGCAAATTTGGATACGGTTATTAAATTCTAATGTGCCATGTGCCTAACATAACGCTACTCACTTTATTATTCGGGGAAAATCAAAGACCAAAGCCACAAAAAGGTCGAGAAGAATGTTGACCGGATAACTCTATTTTATATTTTGTGAACAATAACAACTTCTGACAAGTATGACATATTACTGATAGTCTGCTTCGTAATGGCGGCCCAAGTGTAGCGCCATCTACCAGTCATTTTCACAAGTTTTTATTCGTGGTATTGTCTTATGACTGTATTACACTACACAATTTCTTGTACAATTTCTTGAACAATCTGCCACCAAAATAGTGTCAAAAAACAATGAACTTAATTGTTGATTTGATAGATTGTTCAAGAAGTTGTGTAGTGTAATACAGCTATTACAGACAATCGGTTCTGAATTCTGGGACTTCTGGGACGCCCGTATAGGATTTGCTTTCAGCGTCAGTTAAAGCATATGAACAGCTCATACTCTCATAGTGATCTATCTAAATACGTTGGTACGTATTATTTGTAAAAAGGGTAATTGCTAATTGGTGACTGGCTTGTTATTAGATACCATGTATTGTCTTGCTGCGTATGGAAAATGAACCTCATTCATCCATCTTAGAATGAAAAAATTTGCCCATACATGATTTCCTACTACTGTGAAACCAGAGATACCTAGCTTTGCATAAAACAGAGATAGGTAGGTACCGATATTTCTGTATGGAATTATGTAACTTTACTACTATCTAATCACGTTATTTCATTTATAATGACTGAAATAATGAGTACCTCCAAATTGCAGATGGCTATTGCTATTAGGCTATTTTTAAGTTGCGAAATAATTTCGTCTAACTGGTTCTATCCGGCTGCGGAGATTTCTGTTCGCAAGATCAGTGTAGGTAAGTAGGTAGGTACCTACCTAATTATAGTTTTCTTACAATACACAAATACTCGTTGAGCTTTTTATTGACTAGGTACTCAAATACTAATACTGTAGGTATTAACCTCCTTGGTAGGTATAAAATGTCTCTTCTTTTGACGCAGTGACGTAAAATTATTGACCGCTTTTAAAAAAAGATATTGTTGTTATTCGGGTTGTCAGTCATCGTATCATCGTAACGGTGTTTACAGTTTAAATCTGTTTGCTGTCAGATAGGATAGAGCTCAGTTGCTATCGAAGAAGTTTAGTCCTTGACCGATTCTGTCAGAGAATGAGCAACTGAGCTCTAAGCGGTCAATTTTACGTTATTCTTCAAATAATTTTAGACAGGTTTGAGTTCAAAAGAGTGTTTCACAAAACTGGAGTTGTGGAAAGACAGTGTAAAGCTAAGTCCACACGGGCGGTATATCGCTTTTACTCACAATCTCAACCACTATGGTAATTGATTCATTACATACTGTGTAAGAGGGCGGAAAGTGACCCATTACCTACTCCGCGGGAAAACTAAGGAATGGTGTAGCTTTGAAAGAAAACATTCAGAATAATACCTTCAACCAAACAATAAGTGGGTGGATCAGTATACCTCAATCAAGTTGCAGCAAAATTCCAAATTGATTGGCCGATCTGGAAGTTACGACAAAAAGTTGAATTTCAAATTTCAATTTTTGAATGAGGCTGCCTGAACCTCTCTTTGCCCTCAACAGTAATGATGCATTTATTCATATTAAATTTTGTTTTTGTTATGGTTATCGTGTGAATCTAGCGATATATCACCAAAACAGCAAATATGCTACCATTATTGCCACCCGTGGGAACCAAGCTTAAGAACACTGCGACCACAATCTTTGGAATGATGCTCCGGAGTCTCTCGTGTACGAAGGCGTAGAGGAACCAACAACAATTGCCATGAGATCGAATCAAAATTAAGGTTGATTATTGCAATTGAGGCGTTATTTGCAAAAACCTCACGTGTCACTTTCTGGTAGGACTTAATTTCGAAACTTTGGGACCATGCTAGACCCAATTCACTAAATAAATCTCTGCGAAACCTGTGTAGAAAAATTCCAGGTTCATTTCAAGTAACGTCGCTTCTGCAAAAACACTACAAATCAGATTGAGGTATCCAGATACTCCTAATAAAATACGTGGAGCAGAAATTTCTTAAAATTGACAAGTGGGGTCTTTGCAAAGAAGGCCTTAATTTTAACTAAACGATGGTAGGTTCGATCTACAATTGTGAGCTTGATCTACAGGGGTGTAGGTTCGATCTACAAGGATTTCTTTCCACTCCGCGACTAGGGCACCAATTAGTTCTTGCCTTGTAGTAGGTTGCACTGGTACTGCTCACAGCCTTCTTTGGAGGGAGGAGAGCATTCCATATAACTATGTTTAATTGAATTGATGTCAGGTAAAAATTCTGGTACGAAGCGGCTGAAGGAACATATTATTTGTTATAATAAAATTTGGATTAACTACGTGATAGTATCACAAAGTTAAGTGGGGAGGGGGACTTTAGTACGAGTTACTATCACGAAGTAAAGTGGAGTGGAGGGGATAGAGAGTTGACTACGAGAGAGTAACACGAATTTAAATCGGAAGGGGACCTTAGTACGACTTACTATCGCATATAGTAAACTTTCGTACGAATTACTATCACGAAGTTAGCTTTAGTACGACTTACTTTACTATCACGAAGTAAACTCCTCAACTTTACTTCGTGATAGTAAGTCGTACAAAAGTCCCCCTCCTCACTTTGTGATACTATCACGTAGAATATCCAAATTTTATTATAATAAATAATAATAATATGTCCCTTCAGCCGCTTCGTAGTACGAAATTTCAAAAGCCGATAATTTCCAAGAGCTTGATAGCGATTTAAAGGCCAACAATTTTTCGGGTGTCCCGGTCGAGCCCGGTTCAAATTGTGACCAGAATATTTAGATACCATTATCCCAAGAATCGTTGAGTAGGTATGGCATTTACCTTTCAGTTCAAGTTAACCAGACATAGAAATGCCCTTAATAAGGCATTGTCATGAGTTGGATTAGTGAAATGAGGCGTTGCGGAACTTCAGCGAGCCTATTCTTGACAAAAATTTATAATTCAGGTCTTTTTCAAAAACTACAGAATACAGGAAGGTACCTACTATAAATTGATCATAAAGACATTTTCCAGATTCAAAAATATTTTTCTCAAAATTTGTGTTTTTTTTTATTTTGAAGATATTTTTATGATCAATTCATAGTACTTCTCTGTAGGTGGCTTTCGAAAGAGACCTAGATGGTGAATTTCTGTCTAGGAATAAGCCTGCTGAAATTGATTTTGCAACGCCTCATTTCACCAGTTCAGCTTCATCTTTAAGGTCTATTTACCTTCTTGATTCACCCCCAATTAATTATACATCGGTATATCGTCAACAGACCGTGTATTGATTGAGTATACTCTTGGATTATTTAAACTGATGCCTTAGAATTTAAGAGCTGAATTCTTCGCCTGTTTGGATTTTTTCAACACTTTCGATCCTATATTTCGAAAATTGGTATTTATCTCTATGTAATAATGGCGCCGCAAATATTTGCTCTTATTAGATACTCATTTCAGCTGTAATTGTATGAGTTTCTCAAGATTCTCGCTCTCATCTCAGACTTTATTTTCCGCATTCATTACTGTGTTTACAAAATGTCTGATGTAATATTAGAGTTCGTTGGTTGGTGAGCAAGCTCTGAGATTGAGAATAGCTAGAAATTGTCGTCGTCAAGCGCGATGCAAAGGTATAAAGTAAGACATGCTACACCTGCCGTCGTCGAACCAAACTAGCTTGGCACCAAGAATGCAGAGGTAAAAGGTGTGAGGCACGAAAGGTAAAAATTGTATTGACCAGCCGTTTCTAGATGAGGCTGCCAAGCAATCCACCAGTCTCGGAACACGTGTACGTTGTGTGAAAGATTCGAAATTATCGCCTAAAGAATTAGGTATTAAGTCAAATTAAATTATCAATTATTATTATCATGGACGAAATGAAATGAGAGCTTGAGAGTGCAAAAATTTCAAAAATTAGATATCGAGTGATGATTAAAATGAAACTATAGAGTAATATTCTGCAAAACTTGATGCATAATAATGATTTTATTTAACAACAGTTTAAATTTTTCAACACATTTCTTTTTAAAACCATCAGATAAATCTGACTGAACGTTTGGTATTTGAACTTCTCGAAAAGCGACCCTTCTATTGAATGAACCTCTCTTGAAAAGTCGCGAAAGGAAGTGCGAATAATGAAGCCAGTCGAATCTTTTCACGTTTGCTAGTTCTAAAATTAAATTGTAAAGAAGACGATAATTCGGACTAATGGAATGCAAAACTTGGGGTTACCAGGCATCGGCCATTGTTATATCCATGAATTAATTCAAGGCCCCCATGCAGTAGGTATTTTATGGCATTATTCGAGTTTGGCGGTTTATGAAGTATTATGCACGGACCCTACCAGACAAGTCCCGACTTGTCGGTACGGAAGGTTTTCTTACGCATCTAACCTTCGTTCTTCGTTTCTGCTGGAGGTGAGGCGTTGATGCTGGCCGAGTTGGAATTATTATAAAATAGTCGCGACATGCCGCCTCACTAAACGAGATGGCAGTCGTGTGTTTGAAAATAAACCAATTTAAATTTAAATTGTATCAATTGACTTGACGAGCGATAATACAGACATTAATTTAGCTAGTCGGAACTTTGGAACCGATATAATCGAAGAGGTGAGGAACAATTAACTAATTTGAGGGGGCCAATTTCGCGAATTGGACGAGGTCAATTTGCACCACTTGATAATCGTCGGTATTCCGCTGTTCCGTTTCATAAATTATTTATTAATGCAATAAAAATCAACAAGTTTTTCTCGAACAGTTGGTCTCTTTTTCAAAACTCTAGTCTAGCGTATTTCTGGTAGCGGTGGCTTCCTGTTGATCTTGATCTTGCTCGATGCTGGACCTACCAGGAGAATCTGTCCCTTCTTCAACGGTTTGTATTTCGTCTTTTACAGTCATTTCACCATCAGTCGAAATCATCTCCAATTCAGTTTGCTGCACCACCGCAAAAATCTTAGTTTTGATCAGGTTCTGGTAAAATGGTGTGAAAGCCTTCAGCGTCGGTGCCAACCCGTTCAAGAAAGCATCGACAGGATGCGGACTTTGCCTTCGGTTTTCTTCCGATATGAAATGCTCGATCATTTTGCAAGACGTCCGTGAAAAATTTCGGATCAACTCGTCGTCTCTTCCTTTTGGAAATCTAGGAACTATGGGCTGATCTTCTTCGTCGCTTTCTTCAGCAGCGGCGTCTCCCAAAAATTGTGTTTCCAACACTTCTAATTGTGCAGACAAAGTTTCGTCACCTTCATAAGACGTAGTAGTCTCCATGTCTTGTATGGAATCGTCTTCGATGGCGATATTGGTTTCATCTTCCTGCTTTTCAATGCCGACTTTCGTTAGATACGTGTTGATTTCGTCGTTGTTTTGTGGGGTGCACTGATATGCCGGAGCCAAGAATTTTAATAAATCTTCATATTTGTACCGACGATGGGGGTTCGTTTTGTTCGATAAGAAGTATTCTTTTTCATTTTGACGTTTGCGCAAGGACTTCCGGAAGTTGTCTCGGATGTTGTTCCACCGGATTTTACACGTGGAACCTGAAAAATGTAAGTTTCGTTATAAGTCTGCCATTTCTACAAAATTACGGAGAACAAATATTCCAAAGTTCTTGTCGGCATTCGTCGTTTTACTCGAGGTTTTTAGTTTCCCGACCACCCACTAATGCAAAAGGAAGAGTAGTTGTGATCGTGCCGGTAACTAAATATGTCGATAACTGGTCGAGTCGTTAATCCGATTGATTTTGAAATTTGGCATACATATCCCATACACTTTCTATTTTCAGTGAAATGACTTTTTGGAGCAGAAATAAAGTGACAAGCTGGGGGTCTACGACTACGGCTGGTGGCACCTGCAAAGTTTTGGAGCGAAACTATCAGCGGCCATCGGCCGTATTCTTCCAGCGCTCCAGCTTGTCACTTTATTTTTGATCCAAAAAGTCTTTTTACTGAAAATAGAAAGTGTATGGGATATATTTTATAGTTCCACCCTGGGATGCGACCATTGGTTTTTGGCTGTCATCTGTTAAACGAAAGTGTCATTGTCACAAAATGACCAGCTATATCTCAAGGGATTGACTTGCTATATGACATCTGAAAGCCCTTGAAAAACTGTATCGGAACAGTTCAAGGTATGCCTACTTATCTGTTAAATATTTAAAAATACCAAAGTTTGAAATTTTGAAACTCTGGCGTTTTGATTTTCTGGCGGTGATTTTTTCAATGCGAAACTTGCACATTTCATAAATCTAAACAGACTGCAATGCAAACTTCACCTTGTGTTAATTCCCACGAAATAGGTATTTCAGGTTTAAAATGCTGAGATGCATATTTGGAACATTTTTTAAGCAAAATGTAACTGGTTTTCCGACGTTTTTCAACAATTCTTTCCAAGATTTCCTCAAGTATTTAAGAACTGCAAATCCTTTTCAATTTTGTATCCAAGTTTCAACTTCCTATCGGAAGTGACGCCTGGTACAAAAACTTCCTCAGGTTCCTAGATACTAGTCGGAAAAGTGTTGTGGTGCCACAACAATTTCTTATAATGCGTTTCCGCATCGCGATTTCAAAATATCGACACGCTAAATTTTAAATTCATAGCGAGTTAGAAGTGTGATGGCAATGCATTGTTAGCGATAGCTTTAATCGTAGGACTTGAATAGATATTTTACCATGCTGACTGAGTAAAGCCCCTATTTTATCCCACACTTTTCTTTTATGCTCCAAATCGCCATATTTCGGATGGCTCGCAGTGTACAATTCCTGGTGTTGTTGGACCGCTTGGATGAGCTTTCTATCGTTGATTTTCATTACTTATTTGCTGCAAAACCATCGACTGTAATAAAAAGTTTGTTAAGAATAGGTGATAGTGAATAGGTAACGCATATAATGGTTCAACTTACCAACAGTATGAGTAAAAAGTAATTAAAAACAACTAATATTGTTTCCTTTGAGAATAATTTGCAGCAGCACACGTCAGTAGATAGTACTGACGAATACGGTTCACTGACACTGACTGTTATGTGTGCTGTTGCTACACGCCACGCCAGGCGGTGACGTCCGGTGCCGCTTCGGTCTCGGTCGGTAAACGGCCTGGCACAGTGCCGGCTTTAGGGATGTGAGCGCAACATCAGAATCTACTTTTTTGTTTCAGAATCTTCATCTCGATCTTTATAAAACTGATTTCTTAAAGAAATTGTTAGGTACCTAGTTACTTTTTGTGGTTATGATTTTATTTGGTTAAAAATGATTGTGTACTCCATTTCAAAAGCAAGATCCAAGTTGTTCTTGGGGTCCCTAATACAAATTAAAAATTTTAAGAGTGGGAGTTACCATGGACGATTACTGAAAGTCTCTTGCACGATAATTCAAAATATAATATACAATTATGTGCGTTTTAAGTATATGTATTAGGCAAATATCACACAAAGATTAGATATCTACTTGGGGTAATTTTAGTCAATTTATTTTGATTTTAGCCATAGCGCAGTAATGGCTCATGACTCTTTTCAACTGATTCCTACAAAATCCAACAAGCGATGCTGCGCTTATGACTACTCAAAATCAAAACCATGGATCAAGTTGACTAAACACACCTTTAGACGTATTTCTGTGCCGCTTGAAGAATCTTCGGGAACCAAAAATTGACTAGTTGGCAGCAGTGCCAGGTACTTCACACATCGAAAGAAGGTGGTACTACTGTTGTCAGAAATATAAATGCCGCGTTATTCGAAAAATCAGAAAAGGCAGTTATAAACGAATACGAATAACTTTCACAAATAAACGAACTTATTTGTGAAAAGATCATCGACGTTGCCAGTTGAGGGGATTTATCTCAAGAGTTTGTGATTTCCAGAGTTTTGTATCTTGTTTCCCAGCTGTTTTTCATCATGTTAGCAGAGAAACAAGTAGAATCAAGAAACGTAAGTGGACTAGGTACTTATTTTTTATCAAATTTAGAAGTGTGCGGGAAGTAAGATCTGGGCCAAATACCTTTGGAAAGTATTTAAATAATTAATACTTTTTATTTCCTGGTTAATAATATATTTAAGCAATGAATATCATCTATTGGGTTGCAGTTGTAAATATATACCTAAATACTTTTGTTATTCAAATACTGTTTAATTCAAATATTGATAAAATATTCAAATAAATTAAAAGTATTAGTCTCCAAGGTATTTAAATATTGTCGAAGTAATTCACTACTTTAAATGTATTTGAATACTTTGAGAGAATTTCAATAATGCGAAGTTGAATGGGTACTTTGGCTTATTCAGATACATTCAAAATAATTTGGATACAGTCATCAATTGCGACGCTCTCGTGCATTCGGAAGCACACGCGGTCTTTCTAGACCGTTCGAACACAGTGTTACGAGTTGCCAAACTCTCGTGCAAATCTAGTGCATTCGAGAACACGCGTAGGTTTTGGACCATTCAAGCAAACTGGATGGTCCAACACCCCAACGTACGAGTAGAGCACATCTGCCAAATTGGCGGAGAAAACGCCGGATTTACACGAGAAAAAGTATAGTATAGTAAATGAGAATCTAACACGCACCCATTCGTTGATATTTTTCATTCATAATTCTTGGAATGTCAGAACTAAAAGGGCTTCACTCCAAGGACTTTTCTTTGACCCTTTATATCTTGAAAAAATCGGTTGTGTCACCCCAAAACTTCCCCGACGAGTAGCAAGGAACGGATGGGAATTTTATTATGAAATGATTTCCCTTCGGGTGGAAAGTTGAAGAGAAAGATTGAAGAATTGAGATATTTTCTCCAATAAGGGATTCATTTAGAGCTCCATCATTTGAGTCTGGTCCCGACATGATAGGCCGGATATTTTAAAGGGGAAAACTCTCCGAAAACTTGGAGAATTTCAAAAGAAGTTGCCTGGAAATATTAAAGAATCAATTACCCTTTGTTTAAGAAACGTTATAGTATAAATCTGTTCACAAGCTAAAAAGTTGCAGTTTTTCATGCATTAGGAACCAAATTATGTAGAAAGAAAAGCGAGTGAGGCAGTCAGACACATTAGTACATGGATAAAGGTGAATGATCTGAAACTGGCACCACAGATAGATTGAAAATAATTTGCAGGAAATTGAGAATTTTGAAAATTTGATTTTCTGGGAAAACCTCAAATCTTTTCCCAAATCATCTTATTATGAAGCTTACCCAGGCCTGTTATACATGTTTAGGGAAAATTCACGGGAAATTGAAAAGAAAATTATTGGAAAATGTACAAGAGCCAGTAACCTCTCGTTCAAAAAAAAAAGGTGGAGATTTGTTCACGGGATTAAAAGTTGGAAAATTTGCGGTTTTTCCAGAGATGAAAACTCGGAAACCGTGGGTGGGTCCGATTTCAAAAAATCTCCTTCCAAAAACTTAATTCAATCTTTTCTCCAACTTTCGTTCACAGCATGTCTGCACCAAAAATAAATATTTCTTGGGGCTTACCGCACGTCAAAGTTGGCATTGCAGTTTTTTCAAATTCACGGAATGTACAAGTTTCATTTAGAAAAAATTACCGTCAGAGAACCGGAACCGTGCCGATTTTTAAAATGGGTTTACACGACGCGTAATCCAATATAATTTCGATATCAGTTTGACTTTATTAAAAAAAAGTCGATCGCCGAGCAGAAATGAATTTTTGAGTGGAGTCCTGCATCAAAGGCGAGTCGTTCTGGTCAAATACATAATATACAAATACAATACAATACAATAAAAAATATTCATTTTTTAGCTTGTCTCTATGGAATAGAAGGGCTTGGTAGGAAGAAAAATTCCATAGCCGAAGATTTTTTTTTACGACCAAATCGAGTCTAATTTTGGTTTCACTCTCGATTTTGTCATGAAAAAAATTGTCGGCTCTGGAATTTTCCTTTCTACCAAGCTCTTCTATTCAACAGAGACAAGCCTCAAAATGAATTTTGATGAATTCAATCAAACAGTGAGTCGATTATGTCCGGTCGAAAATGGGAACTCACCCACAAATTTTACTTTTACTTTTATTGTCGAAACGGTTTAGGTGTGCCATCTAAATTGAAAAGTGATTCTTAAAAGATTTTTCCTTAGCTTTTTGAATCCGATAGCAGTTTTTTAGAAAAGCGGTCAGAAAATGTACTTTTTGATGAAACAAAAAAGGGGCACCTTTTTTCTAGCCCGGCCCTGGATTTTGACTTACCCGATATGGCTTCGGAATGAGTTCCAACAGAGAAATATTACTGGCGAATTTCAACAAAATACCTCAGGCCGTTTCAGAAATATTGCTTATCAAAGTTTCATACGAATTACACAAAACATCCTGTATCTTCGTAGCCATTGGAGAAAATAAAATTTCTTCAGTGGATCCTGACCTGACTCGCCTCGAAGTCCTCAATCTCCCATTACCCTATGTACCTAAGGTTACTCATGAATCACCCTGTATTATTTCAGTTCAATGCATACTTACATAAGTAACTATATACCCTTTTTAAAATAATAAGCACCCATCATTAAGACTTATCGAGAAAGATTACCTAGAAGCTCAACTTCTAAGCGAGGTAAAACTCAATAATTAGTTCACATTCCGTTCTGTTGGCACCAGTTGTACATACTAATAAGTAGGTACAGTATAAAAGTCTGCGATTTTTTTTTTATAATACTATTTCATGACCAATGACAGTTTAAATCTGTTTACCTACGTGAGTATTCTACTTTTGCATCTATTTTCAATTTTTTGCCGCGATTTTAACGCTTTATGTAACTCAGCTATCAAAATTAATTGATAAAAACACAAACGACAACTCAAATCCGAGAATACCATGTCCTACCCTACGTCAAATCCGTGACTCAGAAGCGGAAACGTTTTTACTGCCATGGATCTTTTTATAATCCTTTCTATCTCGTGATGGCATTTATTTATTTGCACTAGCACGTTTAAGTAGGTATAGTAGGTATAGTCAGGTTTAACATGAAGAAACAGAAAAACGCTTATTTATTTGCACATACTCAAGTACTTACCTCAGAAAAATGTATAGAGGTCCTGCTACATACCTATACCTTCATGATTATTTTATTATATTTGATAGGTAGATAGGTACTTAGTTCCTCCGTCCATATCGAAAGAAGGAAATGCAATAGTACCTAGGAGAAAGGGTAAAAAGGATTATAATTTATATATTTCTTTGCAAACGTGTAAACCAATAAATAAACATAGTTCTTTGGCAAGTACAAACTACAAACTGTACTATCAATAATTAGTCCACAAGGCAATCTCCTACTGAGCGTGTGGTAAATCTATCTCTGCTTTGATCTAAAGGTGAGAAGTGAGGACTGAGTTTTTCATTGCTTGCTCGAAAGTAATTTACAACCCTCCGTGCGGAACTATTTATGGCGTTTTTATTAATTTCCCGAGTGTTTGCGTGAAGTACCTGCTATAAAGTGCCTTTTTCGAGGCCTTTTTCTTTCACGATGTCCAAAATGGTGCGTAAAATAAGTCAACTCAATTATACTTACACACTATGTAGTTAATGCTTTTGGGGAAATCCGTGAAACAAGCTCAATATAAAGTGTAGGTATAATTGAGTTCACTAATTTCACGTTTTAATTTGGACACTGTGAATGTAGCTTTAGTTTGCCAAAATCGAACAGAAAAAAATTTTGTTTGAATAATTTTGTGAGTCATTTTGATATTTTTTACTAAATAGCAGGACTTTCAGTAATTTTGAGCAATTGCAACCCGTGGCTTTTTTGACAGATAAAATCTTGAAAATGGTATTCTGTAAAGAAAACTATTCTGTTGTTTTAGGGTGAATTTTGTTGATGAGCCTTTCAAAAATGGCGGCCCTTTTGTCACCCATAATAGGTACCGCGTATTGTGCTCACTTAACAGTCCCATTTGGGACGTTTTCGAAGACCAATAAGTTTTCACCCGAAAATCCACCAACAGATTGCAGCAGGTTGGCTAGCTGCACGATTGCATCCTGTAAATCGGTCTGCTAGATTTAGCTCATAGAGGAATTTAAAATAAATTTAATGACGTAGCCGCGGTGCTACACCCGTGTCCAATTATATTTAGCACACTGCCAAAGTTGAAAATAAATGGTTGTCTATGCGAATCTCCCAGTGTTTCGGCCATAGCCTAACGATTACTACGTTTACGTAATTGTTTGTAAACAATTTCTAATTAGTTCCGGTGGTGTACCCAGGACTCGTCGTAAACGATTATGATTTGACACTTTTTTGCTTCCAGTCCCGATAATCTCGAAAACCTCGAAGCACGCGCCTCCCCCCGCGAGTTATGGAACTGAGAGAACTACCAAAGGTGAGCAATTTTTTCATAAGGCCTACGCGTTAATTTGATCCTTCACAATTCACTTAGCACCATCACCTAGTTTTCTAATCACCCATAAACCCAATTAACGGGCGTTTTTGTCTTATTTTCAATTTGGAATCCAAGCTATAATTAGCGACATGTGCCTCATCCACCGACATACACCTGAACGTCACACCGCAGTGATGGCTGTTGCCCAAGCATGTGTCGAATTAACACTCTGTTAGTGATAAAGTGAAAATTGGTTTGGTCATACAATAGTTTGTTTCCCTCCAAATCGAAATTGGTAAAACCAACAGTTGGTTTGAAAGTCAAAACATGTTTCGATTGTCTAATATTTTATCTACCTCTAAAACCGTATACCGGTGTGGATGAATGGGCAAATCCAATTTGCCCGAAAATTAACATTGGAATGAGAGGACTTTGAAGAATTCATAATGCATCCATTATTCTTAAATTGGCAACGATTTACAATCCTTATTAATGAATCATTCAACTCAGGTATTGATGTAAATTAGGTACCTGATGCTTCTATCTTGCATGCACTCATCGTTTTTTGGATAATTTTTGCGAAAAAAAAAATTGAAGTTGAACTTAATTCATCGCCTCATCATTCAAGTTCAACCTTGTGAATTGGACCTCGCCAAAATCTCTGCAGGATTTGAAGAATTTGCAAATTTATCGTTGAAATCGGTTAAGTTTCAGAATGAAGGGGATCAAGGATCTCCATATTTCAGCTTTGAGGATTTTATGCAGGTATATACGGACTCGTTGGACTTGTATTAGGTTTGGGATTTTTGACTTTCCGCACTTTTAGATCCATCAGAATGTACAAGTGATGAGTATACGTAGGTATACTGTTAGAATAGGAGATATCTAAGGCTCAAGTTCAAGTTCAAGTCCTACTTGCAACTTGCAATCAGCGCAAAGTTGCACGTGGTCAAAATTTTAAGACGTTAAATTTTGATTGCGATTTACATTACCCGTCAGAGTCAAGTCTGAACTTTTAAATGAGGGGAAGGTTTTCACGCTTTGTTTATTCGAAACGAATTTTGTTTTGGCATACTTTCAGTACTTTTACTGCAACCCCGGCCTTCTGTACGTAGGTATTGTTACGGATTTTGCGGTGAGTACTCTTATAATTATTGAGAAACGAACGTTTAAACACACTCTGTTTATTACTAAGTATTAATAAATAGACGTCAATCATTATTCGCACTTGAATAACGCTTTGATTAATTTCGCCGATACTCGCTGTTGTTGCTCTGAATCTGAATTTTAATCTGGTGTCGGTCGGCTCGTCTGTGCTTATAGACTACGACTGTTACCTTCAATAACAGCTTCGGTATGCTCTGGAAAGTCTGCGCCTCCGCCAATTGTGCAGATATGTCCTACTCGCTTACTGCGTGAACGATTCTGGAATCATCGCGTTTGCTCTCGAATGTATTGGAATCGCAAGAGAGCCTCGCATTTCGTAACAATATTCACATTATCAACTTTATAATGGAGTATCATACTTTGAAAAAAATTATTATTTTTCGATGGAAACAGAAACTATATTGAAAAATAAGTGACCCGTATTTGTTTATTTAGCCAAAAATCGTATCGTTTGGCCGCAATAAATAAACTAAATTCCTATGTTCTGCCTATTTCTGACGTCATTTACACAGGCAGTATAGGCGGTGACTCGCTGTGACGTCAGAACTAGTTGATGTTATTTATTTATTACGCCCAAACGATACGGTTTTTGACTGAATAAAAAAACACGGGTCAATTATTTTTCAATGTAGTTTCCATTTCAATGAAAAATTTTTTTTAGTACAATACTCTATTCGCAGAGACTAATCCAAGGGCTAACCTTTTGTCAACAATATGGTATCTTGTTAAAAAACATGTTGAAGGCCATAATAAAGATATAATGCTAAATATGGAAGAAAAAATGAAAAACTTGTCCCATCCGTTACCATGGAATGGCTGCACATCTTTTCTTCTGTTAGCCATGGAATCATTCAAACAAAAATGTTGCAACTGTTTGGAATAGGTCATTTACTTCATAAAAATATGGGTGGCGTAAAAAATCTTCATCTTTCATTTAATCTGAGTTGAATCTTTATCTTCAATTTGTAAATTTTGACATTCTGTATCTTTCTTAAGAAATGAGATAAATCTACACAGATTTGGAAGTTTACTTTTTACTATCTCTCGTAGATAGTTAACCAAACCAGAAATTATAATACCCCCTCAGTAATACCCAGAGCTCATGATTGTCTTTGGGCTACGCTTGACACAAAGGCACGTTACCTCTATAGGTAAACTAAAGAAAATGGTTGTGTGGATACTTGACTAGGTATTTCCAGGTAGTACTTACTTTATAAAAATATGTCAAGGTTCTCAATATTGGCGCCTGCCGCTTTTATTGAACTCATAGATAAACCCAACAATTGTCTTTGTCTTTTTGTCAATTTGATAGATACGGTTATTAAACGTGAGATAATCAGAAGTCCCAACATCGTGTGCGCATCTACTTGACTTTTTCCTCTGATACACGCTTATGGCGGCTTCACAGAACTTCGTTTGTCGTCGGCGACAGTCCTTCCACTCCACTGTAGTTGAATAATTTGAACGACACGACGACAGAAACTCGTGTCGCGGGAATTATGGGAGGGAGGTAGGGGAGTACAGGCAGATCGAATCCTATTGGCCAGCGACACTGTCGCCGGCGACAAACGAAGTTCTGTAAAGCCGCCATTAGGGTAAATGTATCAAGTTGTTGACAGAAAGCTACATTAAACTCATAATAAGTACATGATGTGTGTATGAAGCTGATGCTGATACATTTTTCAGCTTTTTGATGCACACCGCAAAAGCTCAATCAAGATAGATACGATTGTGTATATGGGTAAAATTTCGTCTGACTTTTTTCTGTGGAAAAATTGCTAACATCACTTTTGAATAATTTGAAAGTCGAGTTCCAACGCTATCTGCACTGTATATTATTGAAAACAATCAAAATCTTTTGTTAAAACTATAGTGCTTCACTTAGGTACTTTGGAACAAGAAAACAATACCTACTTGTAACCATCACCAGTCAATATCTTTTTAACGACATAATTCTCAAGATTTAGTTATAATTGAGACTTCATTGGTGAAAGTTAGGTTTTGGCGGCTACCAAAATGACGACCATTTCAGTCATCCAGCTTAGCGAACAGGACAATGTATGTAAATCGTGTATTTTCAATTAATAGTAATAATTTGAAAAATATAATGTTCTCAACAAAGAAAGAGCCAGTGAGTAATGAAAAAAAAATTCATGTTGATGAATAAAAAAAATATCAAGTAGGTACTACCTAGAGAAATTAGTTGAGACGATATTCTCGATAGATACATAAGCACCGGTAATCCTCTACAATTTTATAACTATTCAAAGTATAATTAACGATAAGGATATAAAGATAAGCGCTTGTGAGTGCTAGGATTTCGTGAAAAATTCTTGTAGCTATATGTATCAACATGGTTGCAATAACCTATATTATTTTCGTCATGAAAGGCGGATACAGTGTGTTTATTTACTAGTGTTGTGAAGTCACTGTTTGCATTTTTGATTTTAATAACATTTCGGTTTTTGAAAAAGAAAAAACAACATGTTCGAACTGGTTGAAAATGCAGGCAATAGTTTTGACAAAACTAAAAATTTTGTTGTCCACATATTCTACAGTGTAAGTAACACTCAATTACATACATATTTGTACAGATGTGTTTTTGATTTGAAAAAAGGATTACTTTGGCTACTTCTATACGGCATAGACATCGTGTCTCCGATGCATCGTTCTATTTAGATTAGCTTAGTCAATTATCTATTAATATGAATATTTTACGTTTTCAAAAAGCTTTAAAAGCTGATGCCAAAAACCAAAAAGATTTCAATAAAACTTTTATTGGTGCCGTTCGGTCAGATTTTTTAGCTATTTCAGTCACTCGTATACAGTAGAGGACCACATTCGACTTTGGTAGAGCTATTAATAGATCGCTGGAACAATTGTGACAATTTGCGAACTTGAATCGTCGTCCACTTTAATCACATAATATCCTACTTAAAACATCATCAAAAAGTACATCCGACTAGCCTGATTTCAGACAATAAATTTGAATAATAAATCATCACACGTGCGTGCATCTTGTGCAGAGGGTGTATAAAAATAAACCTATTTTTATGTACGTAGGAAATAAGTAACGATGAATTGTGAGTTCTAAATCGAAAGACGTCTTTTGAAGGGCCAAGAAACAGAGATAGATAGAGGAGGGGAACCACCCCACTCATGAAAATGAGCTACTGGACTGCACTCTAACCCTATAATGAGATGTGTAAAAAAAACTTCAGTAGGGGGGGGGGGGGGGGGGAGAATTCGCGCGTGATCACCTGTATACAGTTACGATCTCATAAATGGAAACACTTGACATTACTTGTCATTCTTATTTTCCATATCCTGACCGATTGTGAACCAATCTCCTCATAGCAACTTGACTAGCTATAATATAAGTAATAGAGAACGTCTATTTTGTCCTGTTATAGAGATCGGGTACAAAAATTGAATAATATGTATCAACTCAAACTGAAAAAGAAAAACAGTGTCAGTGTCAAAGTATTTCCATTTATGAGCTCGTGACTCCACATATTATTATATGCGTTTCACTCCACATGCTTTCTAAGGAAGATGAAGGATGATAAGTTGACAAAACTGCAACTTGATGGTATCATATTATCTTCTACAAAAAAGCTCACCTGCTCAGTTTTCAGATTTGTGTCAGGAATTTTCCGTATTTTTCCTTTCTTTTCACCGCAGAATCACACTGCAACAAACTGATTTCGAAAGAACCAAGTGTAACAAGTAGTATGTGTAGTAACAAAGAAGTTTTCACAGGCAACAATCAACAAAATTCAAACATCAAACATAATTGTGTTTGATTTGAAGCTTTTCTCTAGAAGATAAATGATGCAATATAAAGTACAATTTTTGTGAACTTTGACACCCTGTATCTTTCTTAGGAAGCAAGTGAGAAGCACATATCGTATATTTTTCTGGATCAGGAGATCAGGATTCCAGATCAACCAGGTTATATTTTTTCTGAATGTTTCAGTACTATTTAAGCATTTCCATAAACTGCCTGGATTTTTGTACCCACAGTAAAATATGCGATAATTTACAGGTCGCATTTTTTTACTTTTTATACTCATTTCATCTCAAATAGAACTCGTGCTAAAATCAATGATCGATGCTATCTTCTCATTAAACATTAGATCATGTCATTCATGTCGCAAGTCGCACACGTGGCAGAGCTTCACGTCGCGTCGTCCAATCTGCAGGCCCATATGAGATTATCATCGATGATGATCGTACAATTTTTGTTATTATCATCCAAGACGACTATAATACGACGCCTCCGTTGTTTATGTTTTGTTCCCGGTACGGGCTGCGATTCTAGAATCGATCTAAATTATTTAGTACATTGAATCAAGTCGAAAAACACCGCAACCAGTCTACCCGCGGCCTGATTTAGCATAGGTATTGAATTATTCAAGCTTATTCGAGAAATGCACCCTTGGTGGTGGTCAACCGGTGGTCACGGGTCCCTAGTATACGTCCTAAAGCAGCCGACAGGGCCAAGGGGTCAGAATGGATTTTTTCACAAAAATCCATCATTATTTTTATCACGTTTTTCAACTTTCAAAATTCACAGTTTGTTACAGTACAGTACAGTTACAAAATGAAAGAATAGCTCCATTTGAATCTTTTTTGTTGGAAATGTACGAAATTATTCAATATTCTTTTGTACGTGATGGACAATGAAGTCATATTTTTCAATTATAAAGTCCCCTTCATTTATAAAGTTTAGGGTTCAACTTTAGGTCTTAATAACTGAAAGAACTTACGCCAAAGGCTTATAATTGTCTTCGGATTTCCTGATTGCTCTCCTACAAATAATATAGATACATGATACTGGTCAATTCAGTGTCAGATGGCCATTTTTTTCTTGGAAGCAACCTAAGCCCTACATTTTCATTTCCATATGGCTTCTGAATGACGTCGTTTTTTTTTTGAACGGTCATTAAATTATTATAATGTATAGCTCGATATTCAGTTCCTATAAATTCTTTCGATTTTATAATGTGAGATTCTTAGTGTTGTGTTAGTGTTATTCAAAAATATGAAATCATCTATTTATTGGAGATGCGATGAAGAATGAAATATTAAGTACATTGTCCCGAGAGATGTGTACCTACAAGTGCCTCAGAATCCCTTTTTGATGTGGAGATTTCCATATGCAAAATTCTACTTTTCTCACAAGCCTTTTGAGCCCTTACTAACTTTGGAATCAGTACTACATTATCACTTCATCAGGAAGAATGTGTTCAAATTTTATGTATTCATATTTCTAAATAGAATTCTATCACCTACAATGAAGTGTGATTCTCTAATTTGTAATGTCAATTTTGCGGAAACTTTCAAGTAGTCAGGCACACCAACAGTTCTTCAGTCCATATTATATGTTCAACTCTTAGATTTGCACGAGTCTGAGATATTGACGAGATGCTTGACGAAACTTTAGATATCTTTGGCCACTGGCTGGAATTTCATTTGTAGATTTTCTCAGAGGAACATTCTTTGGTCGATAAACTTTAAAAATATTTGTATCTTTATTAACTCATTCAGGAACACCCGTTAGATAACTACCCGCATTATTTATATTAATAGTCGTACAAGTAGAGCAATTGCCGAATTTAATCAATCAATTTTGAATAAATTACAATTCGCAAAACGGTCTTTTACGTAGGTAGGTAGGATGTGTGACGTCTGAACTTTCACGTCATAAAGCTAATATGCTGCGACCGACACGTCTACTGCAACCTGTTACGCAGTTGAAGATTCGAAGACCAAAAAAGAGCCCCCACCCTTTAGATGGTTCCTTTTTAATTTGATGGTGTTTTCTTGAGGAACTTTATGGTCGATAAGCGATCAATCAAGGATTCATTGGTTCGAAACCGCTTTTAACCGGTTATTTGAAACTAATATAAGCGCTGGCGCTTAAATAAATAGACAGCCAAAGGTGTCGGCCGTTTCAATCGACCAACCTGGCCCCCGTGCTGGAATTGATAAATTGTTTATCGATCGGCTGAAGGTTGTTGCATAACGATCCATTTTGCAAAAGTCGAAGATAAAACAAAACGTGTAAATATCGCGCACATTTTATTCAAGTCATAGCTTTGCAGCATTTACCTACACTAACATTAATGGCTTTAGTTTAAAGCGAAAAGACCGACTGCAACTTAATTTTTTTTGCAATGAATATAAACTTTGTCAGTTTTAAACTATCAGACTGTTGCAATACTGCTGTTGGATTCGCTTTGGCCCTAAGCTGAGGCAACCATTTTCGTTTTCCCATGTTCGTTTCAACCAGATAGGAAAGTCACCGCAGAGGCAAATCTGGCGAAATAGGTGGCCAATCTGTTTCGCCGCCGCAAAAATTCATTTTTTACGTTGTTGACTGAGTACTGTGTCAGTTGAACTAGGAAAAATATGAGAAAAATGTGAAGACACCGCGAATACGAAGGTCACGGTAGTCCACAACGAAAATTGTATATTATGTTTACGTCACATTGTTATGTCCCGACAATTCCACAAAGCTTTAGGATTACCATCACGTGACCGCTATAAATTTTGCTATAAATTTCGACAAACTAGAAAATTATCCATGAGCCAGGATGATCAACATCAGAGCGAGAAAGATTTTTACGATACCACTAAAACTTATAATAAAAATGATTAGATTAATGTTCTTGGGCGTCAAGTAATAAGCTTTAATAAAGCAAAAGAATGGCCCCAGCTTAACCCCTAATGTAGGAACTTTTTTCGGATGGTGCAATTTTAATTACCTGTATAGTATACTTACTCAAACGCCTATGTTTCCATCTCCAGTGTCTGGTGACGTTTATTTTGACAAAATGATGTTTTGTTTCTTCTACATCATTTTCTGTCTGTTGCGAAAATGTTGAGGTGGTTCTAATATTAAATAGTTCAGCATAGCTTTCGCAGTTTTTTTTCTAGATAAGAAAAATGTCATAAATAAGACTAGAATAAATATTTCGTCATAATTGTTAGCTGAAATGATGCTTTTGCACGAGCATACATTTTTTTGGAATATTTATGGGAGGATGTATACAATAAAAATCGTTGTTTTTCTAAATGAAAATTAGGGTTTTGTACTGAGTCAATGGCACGATTGTCCTTCAATTTTGCCCGAGGAAAGGCTGATAATAAAAATATCATAAAAATAGTATTTTTGTGTGTTCAAGCTATTAAAAGTGCTAAAAGCGCGTGCCAGAAATTGAAATTAGAGACTGGAGTTGCCAAAATAGATTATTTGCTTTTTTATTATGCAGATTAATTATTGCTGCTCAATTTCATTCATTCAAGCTCTGCAAAAAAAAGTTTGTTACACTCGTTCGCTTTGATCAGATAATGTAATCGTTTTCAATTTATGCATGACTGCAGCAGTACATGATTCTGATTCATTGTTTATTATTCATACGTATTTCAATTGTTGCTTGTTAACAAATATCGTCATAGAGCACTAGTGGGTAATGTGCACAGACTGATGAAGTATGATGAAGATTTTTTGAAAGCAATCATATTTAGATCTATTAAGCAGATCTCACCAGAGAAATTTGAAATCAAGAACTTTCAGGACAAGCAACTGAAATGCAGCAAAAGTCAAGTGAACCCATAAAAGCACGCATCCTTTGAAAGTGTCATTGGTAAAGAAAGGGTGTTTAGTGTTTAAGTAAATTGGGGCAAAGTCATTCATTAAATCCCGTATACATACCTAGTGAATAAAAATACTTGGGAGGTCATGCGGTGCTCTTCCTGGAATTTCATTTAGTGCTCGAAACAGCCGAGTTGTGGAAATAGATTCCATCCAGTGTCGTTTCCCAGGGAAATCAACTTTTATGTGTTTCTACTACTTTTGTGATTAAGTGAACGAAACTATAAACTAGTTAGAAAGAAACAGGGTCGAACTAAGTCAGAGTAATTTCTAAGAATTTGAGACTAATAAATTGGTAGATACCTAATAGCGTTTTTCACTTATTTGCACTGCCCCGTTTCAGAGCAATCTGTCGTAACGCCGAAAAATTCAAATAGACCAATAGCATCGTTCAAAACTGCCTTGAACTAGGACGGTGCAAGCAAGTGGAAAAACGCTTTAATGGTCTAGATACTATCGTGATCAAAATAAAAATAACATAGCTTTTTTTTCAATTTTGTTATGTGTCAGAGCCTGCGGTACTCGTTACATTGACGTATCCCGTCAACGTGTCGAACATCGTGCTAGTTTTCTTTAATCGCGATGGTACCTTACCTATACCTGAAACCTGAAGGTACCATGGTGGCCAAAGAAATTGTCGGACAGTATACAGGTATTGCAGATTAGAAAGTATAGACTTTTTTCATTTTGGCCCAAGGATGTCTATACATAAACTAGGGAACTTCGCCGCCATCTTGCATCAAGAATTTCAAGCAGTCCCCCCCTGCTAAGCTAATGTCAGCATGACGTCAGTGAGAATTTATTTTTTTGAAAACTTATTATTCCCCAGACAAAATAGTGCTTTCCTAACTAAGACGCCTAGAAAACCTGCTTCCGTGAAGAAATTGTGAATTTTCCCCCCACTTGAGCACTTAAGAGTTCACTAAACTGAAAATACCTTCTTCTTTTTGTTGGTGTTCGCAAATCCAAACTTGAATAAGAACTGATTAGACTTGAAAAAAGTGGAACCTGCACATCGTTATGAGAGCATTTCCATTTTCAAATTCCACATTCCTTTTCATCAATGCATGATATTTAACAAATATCTAACCTTTTATCAAGTCAAATGACTGAAGTTCAGCATGCTACTGCTTTTTTGGCAGTTACAATTTGATCATTAACTGAAAGAGTCAAAGGTTATAATTTTTTTCCAGAAAAGTCGTATAACGCCAAGCTGTCATAATAAAATGAGGGAACGTAAAATCAGCGCATGTAACAAACAGGTAAAGAAACAACGTTTTAGATGGTAGATCAACTAGCTAGCATGCACCGCCAAAAAAAGGTTCCTCTTTTCATACTATTTACACTCCTGGCCTGAACCCTGGACCAAGGTACGATGAGGATCTATTGTATAAACCTTTCCCCCACTCATTAGGTTTTTTTTTTGGTCTTACTAAATTTGCCGCAATTCATAAACTCCGCTTGTTTGGGTAGGAACACCCATGACATGAGAATAAAATCTGGATTGTGGATTTATTGGGGAGAGTTGATGGAACGTAGTTCCACCTGGCACGTGGGTCTCATTATTGGACCCATTTAACCCATCCCTGACCAGCCGGACTCACCGAGCCACAATGTGGTGCCGGATGTTTGATGGTCGGCAGGCACCCACACCCTGCGCTGGTACGTTCCTGACTTCGTCTGCCTCCCTGATCACGTTGCCGTATTTCCCTTACACATTGCCATACTGCCGGTTGCAGGCATGTTATTCTCGAGAGGTTTGTCTAGGCCCCTTCGAGGGGAAGTTCCAGCCGGCCTAGAATCAGATGCAACCCACCAGCGGCTTGCCCACTGGCACTATACCCACCGGCGGTCTCCCATCTAACTTTTGGCAGCGCTAAGCGTTGCTGCAGTCAAGTTGTCACCCGACTGGAGCGGTGTACTACACGCTATGCCCTTCTCAAAATAACAGGGTTTGACATTCCTTAAATTATTGGAGAGAACTGTCTAAAAACGAAAAATACTCTAGATCAGAGATTTTTTGGTAGAACCAGTGGTGCTTCCTTTTATACATCGGATAATTGTGCATGCACGAGAGTCATGTGACGGTCTACTCGGAGTCAAGGGTTTAGCCCACTCATTTTTTCAATTGCATTTTAAAGAACAACGTACAATTTGAAAACTTTGTCGCTTCTACTCTTACTGGTTGGTCGTGGTGGTTACTACTACTACTACTACTACTACTACTGCTGCTACTATCACTACTATAATATTATTCTATAGTACGTTCAACCCTAGTATGATTCTAGGCTGGCTGGGAGTCTCGCCACGCGATGTCTTTTGGAAAGGAGAAATTCTAGAAATCGTAGCTACTACTACTCTATTACTCGAATCATACTTTGAACTCACTATACTACTACTTCTAGTACTACTACACTACTACTAAAACTACTTTTACACTATTACACAATCCCCTCTTAAAAATAAATATATATATATATATATATATATATATATATATATATATATCTTGATGGATGATGTATTTCGGGCTCGCGGCATATTTTGTGACAAACAATGTAAAAAAAAATATTTTTTACACAGATTCACATTGATGGACGTCTCATGACATTTTAGGACGTAATTTTCAGGTAATCCCATCGCCAATGTTGGTTTTCAAATATATATATATTTCTAAATGTACATGATGTATTTTGAGCTCCCGGCATAATTTGAAAAAAAAATGCATTTGTTCACGTATTTATATTATTTGTCACCTTCCAATGTACTTCCTTTTGAGATTTGTCGTCTGGATTATTCCACTCTACATTTTTTCTCGAAAATGTTTCGAGAGACTGATTTACGTCATACACGGTCATGATCGAAAAGTTCATAATGTATATCGGACTCACATGGGCTCATCGAGAATGTGAATTGGGCTCTATACAACAATTTGCGAAATTACGCCCATTGTTTATGAATTTATGTTCTCAGATGTCTCTTAACCTCATAGAACGTGATTCCCAAGTTAACTTGTTACGATTTGACTGTTAAAGCACTCGTATCATTTATATTTCGGGTGAACAACTACGAAAATTGTCGAAAAAACGAGTTCCTGTCGTAAAGTGCACAGTAGCTTTTATTTCGAGTTTGGGACGTTTCCATTTTTCTATAGTTGAATAACTTCAAATTTCTGGGTGATTCAGGTCCTACGTCACCATTTCTACAATGTGCGCGTCCGTTCTTGTCCATACTGTCTTTTCAAAAAAATCTCCGGGAGCCCAAACTACGTCATACACGAGCACGACCAAAACGTTCAGAACGTATTTTGGGCTCACATGTTCATCAAAAATTTGAAATGGGCTCGCGACAGCTTTCAATCCAATTCAAATTCCTCTCCTTAATACATTCTTTCTTTTGTACATGAATGTCAATTTGATCAATTCTTATTTTGTTAGATGCCTCCCAACAAATACCACTTTCTTGATGCTGCCATCCGAGTTTTTCTACCTCATTTTCGCCCACAATTTCTTCGGGAGCCCGGTGTACGTCATGCACGGGCATAATCGAAGAATTTATGATGTATTTTGGGCTCACATGGGCTTATCAAGAATGTGAATGAGCTCTCCGCAAAATTTTTTAACGCTGAGTTCTCCCTGTAAAGTGCACAATAGGTTCGATTTCGAAGTTGGGATGTTTTCAGTAATCCATTCTTGAATAATTTTGAGTTTCTGGGTCGAACAGGTCTCACGTTGCTATTTCTAAAATGTTATGTACCGTTTTTGTCCACTTTTGACTTTTTTCCACAAAATCCTTCGGGAGCCCAATCCACATTAAGCACGAACATGATTGAAAAGTTCAAGACGTATTTCGGGCTCACATGCTTATCCAAAATGTGGAATGGGCTCTCTACATATTTTGTACATAAATGCCATTTCTTTGATAATTATTTTGTTAGATGGTCCCCAACAAATACTACATTCTTGAAGTTACCATCCAGGTTTTTCCACCTCATTTCTGCCAAAGAAAAATTTTGGGAGCCTTAATTACGTCATGCGCGGGATGGATGGAAGAATTCATGATGTATTTCGGGCTCACATGGACTCATCGAGAATGTGAATTGAGCTCTCTGCAATATTTTATGGAAAAATGACATTTATTTACATAATTTGTATCCAAACACCTCTCAATTTTCTTTGACGTGATTTGCAACTTATTTTGTCACATTTTCAAAATTTATCATAGATTCGTTTTGAACAGCTGCAAAAATTTTAGAAAAAATAGGTTCCCGTTGCAAAGTACAGAATAGGTTTTATTTCAAGTTTTAGATGTTTTCAGAAATCCATTCTTGAATAATTTTGAGTTTTTGGGTCAGAGAGGTCTCACTGTGCCATTTCTGCAATGATATAGTCCGTTTCTGGCCACTTTTGACTTTCTTCCACGAAAACCCTCGAGAGTCCAATCTACATTCTGCACGAACACGATTGAAAAGTTCAAGACGTATTTTGGACTCTCATACTAATCCAAAATGTGGAATGGGCTCTTGACATATTTTGTACGTGAATGTAATTTTTTGATTTATTATTCTGTCAGATGCTTCCCAACAAATATTACATTTTTGAAGGACCATCCGGGTTTTTTCACCTCATTTCTGCCCAAAAAAATTCGGGAGCCCTGATTACATATTGCGCGAGCTGGATGAAAGAGTTCATGATGTATTTCAGGCTCACATGGACTCATCGAGAATGTGAATTGAGCTCTCTACAATGTTTTGTGGAAAAATGCCATTTGTTTACATAATTTGTTTTCAAACACCTCTCAATCTTCTATAACGTGATAAGCAACTTATTTCGTCACAGTCTCAAAATTTATCATAGATGTGTTTTGAACAGCTGCAAAAATTGTAGAAAAAATAGGTTCCCAGTTGTAAAGTGCAAAATAGGGTTTATTTCAAGTTTTGATTGTTTTCAGAAATCCATTTTTGAATAATTTTGAGTTTTAGTGTCAAACAGGTCTCACGGTGCTATTTCTGTAATGATATAGTCGTTTTCTGGCCACTCTTGACTTTTTTTCACAAAAACCTTCGGGAGCCCAATTTACGTTATACACGAGCACTATTGAAGTGTTCAAGACCTATTTCGGGCTCACATGATCATCCAAAATATGAAATGGGCTCTCGACATATTTTGCACATAACTGTCATTCTGGTAAATTATTATTGTGTTAGACGCCTACCAACAAATACTACTTTCGTGATGTTGTCATTCCGGTTTTTTAACTTATTCTCCGCCCAAAAATTTGTCGGGAGCCCTAATAACGTCATGCACAGGCTCGACAAAAAAATTCATGATGTATTTTGGGCTCACATGGACTCACCGAGAATGTAAATTGGGCTCTCTATGATATTTTGTGAAAAAATGCCATTTGTTTATAACTATTTGTTTTCGAACACCTCTCAATCTTCTAGAACGTTAGTCCCAAGTTATTCCGTCACATTTCACAAAATTTGTCCTAAATTTGGTTTGAACAGCTGCAAAAATTTTAAAACAAGATAGGTTCTTATTGTAAAGTGCAGAATGGGTTTTATTTCAAGTTTTGGATGTTTTCAGAAATCCATATTCTTGAATAATTTTAAGTTTTTGTGTCAAACAGGTCTCACGGTGCTATTTTTCCAATGAAATAGTCCGTTTTCATCCCCTCCTGACTTTTGTCATGAAAACTTCCCGCAGTCCAATCTACATCATGCACGAGCACGATTGAAGTGTACAAGACGTATTTCGGGCTCACATGCTCATTCAAAATGTGGAATGGACTCTCGACATATTTTGTACATGAATGTCATTTTTTCAATAACTATTTTGTCAGATGCTTCCCAACAAATATCATATTGTTGAAGTTACCATTCAGGTTTTTCCACGTCATTTCCGCCCAAAAAAAAATAATTGGGAGCCCTAATCACGTATTGCGCGGGCTGGATGAAAGAATTCATGATGTATTTCGGGCTCACATCGAGAATGTGAATTGAGCTCTGTGGAAAAATGCCATTGGTTTACATAATTTGTTTTCGAACACCTCTCAATCTTCTATAACGTGATAGGCAAGTTATTTCGTCACATTTTCAAAATCTATCATAGATGTGTTTTAAACAGCTGCAAAAATTGTAGAAAAAATAGGTTCCCGTTGTAAAGTGCAGAATAGGGCTTATTTCAAGTTTTGGATGTTTTCAGAAATCCATTTTTGAATAATTTTGAGTTTTTGGGTCAAACAGGTCTCACGGTGCTATTTCTACAATGATATAGTCGGTTTCTGACAGTTTGTGTCCACTTTTGACTTTTTTTTTTCACAAAAACCCTCACGAGCCCAATCTACGTTATACACGAGCACGATTGAAGTGTTCAAGACGTATTTCGGGCTCACATGCTCATCCAAAATATGAAATGGGCTCTCGACATATTTTGCACATAACTGCCATTCTGGTGGATTAGAGGGTAAGTTATTATCGTGTTAGACGCCTACCACCAAATACTACTTTCGTGATGTTGTCATTCTGGCTTTTTCACTAATTCTCCGCCCAAATTTTTTTCGGGAGACTGATTTACGTCATGCACGGGCTCGACAAAAAAATTCATGATGTATTTCGGGCTCACATGGACTCGCCGAGAATGTGAATTGGGCTATCTGCCATATTTTGTGGAAAAATGCCATTTGTTTACATAATTTGTTTTCAAACACCTCTCAATCTTCTATGACGTGATAAGCAAGTTATTTCGTCACAGTTTGAAAATTTATCATTGATTAGTTTTGAACAGCTGCAAAAATTGTAGAAAAAATAGGTTCCCCGTTGTAAAGTGCAGAACAGGGTTTATTTCAAGTTTTGGATGTTTTAAAAAATCCATTTTTGAATAATTTTGAGTTTTTGTGTCAAACAGGTCTCACGGTGCTATTTCTACAATGATATAGTGCTTTTCTGGCAACTTTTGACTTTTTTCACAGAAACCTTTGGGAGCCCAATCTACGTTATACACGAGCACGATTGAAGTGTTCAAGATGTATTTCATGCTCACATGCTTATCCAAACTATGGAATGGGCTTTCGACATATGCACAAAACAGCCATTCTGGCAAATTATTATTGTGTTAGAGGCCTACCAACAAATACCACTTTCGGGATGTTGTCATTCCGGTTTTGCAACTTGTTCTCCGGCCAACATTTTTTCGGGAGCCTGATTAACGCCATGCACGGGCTCAACAGAAAAATTCATGATGTATTTTGGACTCACTAGGACTCACCGAGAATGTGAATTGGGCTCTCTATAATATTTTGTGGAAAAATGCCATTTGTTCATAAATATTTGGTTTCAAATACCTCTCAATCTTCTAGAACGTGAGTCCCAAGTTATTCTGTCACATTTTTCAAAATTTGTCCTGAATTTGATTTGAACAACTGCAAAAAATTTGAAAAAGATAGGTTCCCGTTGTAAAGTGCAGAATGGGTTTTATTTCAAGTTTCTGTTTTCAGAAATCCATTCTTGAATAATTTTATGTTTTTGATTCAAACAAGTCTCACGGTGCTATTTTTCCAACAAAATAGTCCGTTTTTGTTCTCTTAAGACTTTTTTTCATGAAAACCTTCGGCAGCCGAATCTAAATCATGCACGAGCACGCTTGAAGTGTACAAGACGTATTTCGGGCTCACATGCTCATCCAAAATGAGGAATGGGCTGTCAACATATTTTGCACATACCTGCCATTTTGGTAAATTATGATTGTGTTAGATTTTTCCCAACAAATACCTACTACATTCTTGAAGTTGCCATACAGGCTCTTCCACCTCATTTTCGCCAAAAAAATCTCAGGAGTCTGATTTACGTCACGCATGGGCATGATGTAAAAATTCATGATGTATTTCGGACTCACATGGACTCATCGAGAATTCAATTTGTGATGTTTACAATATTTTTGTGGGAAATGCCATTTGTTTACCTATGTATGTTCTAAGACGTCTTTCAATCTTAGAGAATAAAATTCCCAAGTTATCCATTTTTGAATGATTTCGAGTTTTTGGGTCGAACAGGTCCCACGGTGCTATTTTCTATAATGATAAAGACCGTTTTTTGTCCACTTCCGACTTTTTTTACAAAAACCTTCGGGAGCCTAATCTACATTATGCACGAGCACGATTGAGATATTCAAGACGTATTTCGGGCTCACATGCTTATGCAAAATGAGGAATGGGCTCTCAACATATTTTGCACATACCTGCCATTTTGTAAATTAATAGTCTGTTAGACACCTACCAATAAAAATACTACTTTCGTGATGTTGTCATTCCAATTTTTTCAACTTATTTTCCGCCCAATTTTTTTTTCGGGAGCCTGATAAACGTCATGCACGGGCTCGACGAAAGAATCCATAATGTATTTCGGGCTCACATGGATTCATCGAGAATGTGAATTTGGCTCTCTACAATATTTTGTAAAAAAATGCCATTTGTTTACAAATATTTGTTTTCAAACACCTCTCAATCTTCTAGAACGTGATTCCCAAGTTATTGAGTCACATTTTCAAAAATGTATCCTAGATTTGGTTTGAACAGCTGCAAAAATTTCAGAAAAGATAGGTTATCGTGTGTAAGTGCAGAATAAGTTTTATTTCAAGTTTTGGATGTTTTCAGAAATCCATTCTTGAATAATTCCAAGTTTTTTAGTTGGACAGGTCCCATGGTGCTATTTTTACAATGATATAGTCCGTTTTTGTCCACTTCTGACTTTTCTCACAAGAACCTTCGGGAGCCCAATCTACATTATGTACGAGTACGATTGAAATATTCAAGACGTATTTGGAGCTCACATGCTTATCCAAAATAAGGAATGGGCTCTCAACATATTTTGCACATACCTGCCATTTTGTAAATTAATAGTCTGTTAGACACCTACCAATAAAAATACTACTTTCGTGATGTTGTCATTCTGATAATTTCAACTTATTTTTCGCTCAAAATTTTCTAGGGAGCCTAATTTACGTCATGCACGGGCTCGACGAAAGAATTCATGATGTATTTCGGGCTCGCATGGACTTGAAAAGAATGTGAATTGGGCTGTCTACAATATTTTGTAGAAAAATGCCATTTGGTGTCATATTTTGTTTTCAAAGACCTCTCAATCTTATGAAACGTGATTCCAAAGTTATTTAGTCTCTTTTTTCAAAATTTGTCCTAGATTTGATTTGAACAGCTGCGAAAATTCCAGAAAAGATAGGTTCCCATGGTAATAAACAGTGCAGAATAGGTATTATTTCAAGTTTTGGATGTCTTCAGAAATCCATTCTTGAATAATTTCTAGTTTTTGGGTTGAACCGGTCCCACGGTGCCATTTTTACAAATTTATAGGCCGTTTTTTGTCCACTTCTGATTTTTTCTACGAAAATCTTCGGGAGCCCAATCTACATTATGCACGAGCACGTTTAAAATGTTCAAGACGTATTTCGGGCTCACATGCTTATCCAAAGTGAAGAATGGGCTCTCAACATATCATTTTGTACAAAAATGCCATACGCCTCCCAACAAATACCACTTTTTTCGCCCAAACTTTTTTCAAGGGCTTGATTCACGTCATGATTGACTTCTAGATACATAAGTATCAGATTTCAAAAAAAGTTTCTGTTAAAAGTGCAAAATAATTCAGACGCATGCGCATGTGAGCAAGTTCTTGGACTAGAGTTGACATTGGTTGTGATGTTGGGCGTCTGCGTAGGGCGTGGCTTCTCGCACTAAGCGATTGTATACAGTTTCTCCTTTCTCCCTTCAACTGGTATAATAAGCAGCGAAAGCCTAGTGTTTTGGCTGAAGACTCAAAATAACCGGAATTGACAATTAACAGTTGAAAAGATCCGCCGTTAAATGGTGCCGTCTCCCTTGCACTCAAAGTGTTTAATTGGGAGCTTTGCGTAAGAGGCAGCAGGAGATGAGCTGTTTGCGGTCACATTGCTATCAGAGTACTATTTACTTAAGGTGCGTTCAGTCAGCTTATTTAGCCGCAAGTTTTAATTTTAGTCGCAAGCGCAGCGACGCCCATTGGCTCTTATGAACCAGCCTCCTCGGAACAGCCAATAAGCGATGCAGCGCTTACGGCTAAAACTAAAATTGCGGCTGAATAAGCTGACTGAACGCACCTTTAGGCCGTACGAAACTATTTCATGCATCAGAGACCCACTACAGGTCCTACTTAACAAATCATACCTATCAAAGTACTTGACAATCATGCACAGTGCGAGTGCAGTCACCAATTGTCTTATCTCAAGTGCGCACTTGCGATTAGAGCGTTAGACAGCTATAAGAGCCCGATTCCGGTCAAATATGAGGATGAACAAAAACTCAGGATCAACTAGCCTGATTTCAAAATATCAGACTGTGGTATGTTGTATTTGTGGCAACGGAGCACAATAATTGGTTTTCATTAAAAAGCCAGAGGTGTAACTACTGACGAGCTCAAAATACTATATAAATATGTCCAGTTTTTGGACTCATGAGCCCAATATATAATTTTGAGCTCAAAGTAATATATGGACGTAGAAAAATGAGCCCGAAATACATCATTCATCAAGATATATATATATATATATATATATATATATATATATATATATATATATATATCTTGATGAATGATGTATTTCGGGCTCATTTTTCTACGTCCATATATTACTTTGAGCTCAAAATTATATATTGGGCTCATGAGTCCAAAAACTGGACATATTTATATAGTATTTTGAGCTCGTCAGTAGTTACACCTCTGGCTTTTCAATAAAAACCAATTATTGTGCTCCGTTGCCACAAATACAACATACCACAGTCTGATATTTTGAAATCGGGCTAGTTGATCCTGAGTTTTTGTTCATCCTCATATTTGACCGGAATCGGGCTCTTATAGCTGTCTAACGCTCTAATCGCAAGTTCGCACTTGAGATAAGACCATTGGTGACTGTGCACTGTGCATGATTGTCAAGTGCTTTGATAGTTATGATTTGTTAAGTAGGACCTGTAGTGGGTCTCTGATGCATGAAATAGTTTCGTACGGCCTAAGTAAATAGTACTCTGATAGCAATGTGACCGCAAACAGCTCATCTCCTGCTGCCTTACGCAACGCTCCCAATTTAACACTTTGAGTGCAAGGGAGACGGCACCATTTAACGGCAGATCTCACACGATTCAAGAATAGCGGCCCAGTTGAAGGGAGAAAGGAGAAACTGTATACAATCACTTAGTGCGGAAAGCCACGCCCTACGCAGACGCCCAACATCACAACCAATGTCAACTCTAGTCCAAGAACTTGCTCACATGCGCATGCGTCTGAATTATTTTGCACTTTTAACAGGGACTTTTTTGAAATCTGATACTTATGTATCTAAAAGTCAATCATGACGTGAATCAAGCCCTTGAAAAAATTTTGGGCGAAAAAAGTGGTAGGTATTTGTTGGGAGGCGTATTACATTTTCGTACAAAATGATATGTTGAGAGCCCATTCTTCACTTTGGATAAGCATGTGAGCCCGAAATACGTCTTGAACATTTTAAACGTGCTCGTGCATAATGTAGATTGGGCTCCCGAAGATTTTCGTAGAAAAAGTCAGAAGTTGACAAAAAACGGCCTATAAATTTGTAAAAATGGCACCGTGGGACCGGTTCGACCCAAAAACTGGAAATTATTCAAGAATGGATCTCTGAAGACATCCAAAACTTGAAATAATACCTATTCTGATTCTAAATAACTTTGGAATCACGTTTCATAAGATTGAGAGGTGTTTGAAAACAAAATATGACACCAAATGGCATTTTTCTACAAAATATTGTAGACAGCCCAATTCACATTCTTTATAAGTCCATGCGAGCCCGAAATACATCATGAATTCTTTCGTCGAGCCCGTGCATGACGTAAATTAGGCTCCCTAGAAAATTTTGAGCGAAAAATAAGTTAAAATTATCAGAATGACAACGTCACGGAAGTAGTATTTGTTGGTAGGCGTCTAACACAATAATAATTTACCAAAATGGCAGGTATGTGCAAAATATGTTGAGAGCCCATTCCTTATTTTGGATAAGCATGTGAGTTCCAAATACGTCTTGAATATTTCAATCGTACTCGTGCATAATGTAGATTGGGCTCCCGAAGGTTCTTGTGAGAAAAGTCAGAAGTGGACAAAAACGGACTATATCATTGTAAAAATAGCACCGTGGGACCTGTCCAACTAAAAAACTTGGAATTATTCAAGAATAAATTTCTGAAAACATCCAAAACTTGAAATAAAACTTATTCTGCACTTTAACATGATAACCTATCTTTTCTGAAATTTTTGCAGCTGTTCAAACCAAATCTAGGATACATTTTTGAAAATGTGACTTAATAACTTGGGAATCACGTTCTAGAAGATTGAGAGGTGTTTGAAAACAAATATTTGTGAACAAATGGCATTTTTTTACAAAATATTGTAGAGAGCCGAATTCGCATTCTCGATGAATCCATGTGAGCCCGAAATACATTATGGATTCTTTCGTAGAGCCCGTGCATGACGTTTATCAGGCTCCCGAAAAAAAATTTGGGCGGAAAATAAGTTGAAAAAATTGGAATCACAACATCACGAAAGTAGTATTTTTATTGGTAGGTGTCTATATATATATATATTCAAAAAAAACCTTACAATAATACCCGTAGGTGTAAAGGTTACAAAAAATTGCAAAAAATAAAATACAAAAACTAAATAACTCAAGTAGCTCATTCCTTATTATGTACAAATTCGGCCCATTCTTTTTTGTTCCTCGCCAGTTTTTTCCCTTCATTCCATGTTTTTCCCCGTTCTCTCAAGTTTTCGACCATCACTTCATCCCAAGTTTTTTTCGGCCTTCCTCTTGTCCTTCGTTGTTGCATTTTTGCCTGCCATATCCTTTTCGTCGGTCTTGTATCATCCATCCTCATTACATGTCCAAACCATTTCAGCTGTTGACGTTCTATATCTTTTATTATAGGTTCTACTTCTAATTCTTCTCTTACTATGTCATTTCTGATTTTATCTCTTCTTGTTATTCCCTTGACGCTGCGCAGATATCTCATTTCCATGGCCTGTATTTTACTTTTCATTTGTTTTGTCAGGACCCAGCTTTCGCTTCCGTACGTCAAATATGTCGAGAGCCCATTCCTTGTTTTGCATAAGCATGTGAGCCCGAAATACGTCTTGAATATCTCAATCGTGCTCGTGCATAATGTAGATTGGGCTCCCGAAGGTTTTCGTAAAAAAAGTCGGAAGTGAACAAAAAATGGTCTATATCATTATAAAAAATAGCACCGTGGGACCTGTTCGACCCCAAAACTCGAAATCATTCAAAAATGGATAACTTGGGAACTTTATATTCTCTAAGGTTGAAAGACGTCTTAGAACATGCATTGGTAAACAAATGGCATTTTCCACAAAAATATTGTGAAGAGCACAAATTGAATTCTCGATGAGTACAGTGAGTCCGAAATACATCATGATTTTTACATCATGCCCATGCATGATGTAAACCAGACTCCTGAGATTTTTTTGGCGGAAATGAGGTGGAAGAGCCTGTATGGCAACTCCAAGAATGTAGTAGGTATTTGTTGCGAAAAATCCAACACAATAATAATTTACCAAAATGGCAGGTATGTGCAAAATATGTTGAGAGCCCATTCATCATTTTGGATGAGCATGTGAGCCCGAAATACGTCTTGTACACTTCAAGCGTGCTCGTGCATGATTTAGATTGGGCTGCCGAAGGTTTTCATGAAAAAAAGTCTCAAGAGAACAAAAACGGACTATTTTATTGGAAAAATAGCACCGTGAAACTTGTTTGAACCAAAAACATTAAATTATCCAAGAATGGATTTCTGAAAACATCAGAAACTTGAAATAAAACCCATTCTGCAACTTTACAACGGGAACCTATCTTTTCCAAATTTTTGCAGTTGTTCAAACCAAATTCAGGACAAATTTTGAAAAATGTGACGGAATAACTTGGGACTCACGTTCTAGAAGATTGAGAGGTGTTTGAAACCAATTTATGAACAAATGGCATTTTTCCACAAAATATTATAGAGAGCCCAATTCACATTATCGGTGAGTCCTAGTGAGTCCAAAATACATCATGAATTTTTTTGTTGAGCCCGTGCATGGCGTTAATCAGGGTCCCGAAAAAACGTTGGCCGGAGAACAAGTTGCAAAACCGGAATGACAATATCCCGAAAGTGGTATTTGTTGGTAGGCCTCTAACATAATAATAATTTGCCAGAATGGCTGTTTTGTGCATATGTCGAAAGCCCATTCCATATTTTGGATAAGCATGTGAGCATGAAATACATCTTGAACACTTCAATCGTGCTCGTGTATAACGTAGATTGGGCTGCCAAAGGTTTCTGTGAAAGAAGTCAAAAGTTGCCAGAAAAGCACTATATCATTGTAGAAATAGCACCGTGAGACCGGTTTGACACAAAAACTCAAAATTATTCAAAAATGGATTTTTTAAAACATCCAAAACTTGAAATAAACCCTGTTCTGCACTTTACAACGGGGAACCTATTTTTTCTACAATTTTTGCAGCTGTTCAAAACTAATCAATGATAAATTTTCAAACTGTGACGAAATAACTTGCTTATCACGTCATAGAAGATTGAGAGGTGTTTGAAAACAAATTATGTAAACAAATGGCATTTTTCCACAAAATATTGCAGATAGCCCAATTCACATTCCCGGCGAGTTCATGTGAGCCCGAAATACATCATGAATTTTTTTGTCGAGCCCGTGCATGACGTAAATCAGTCTCCCGAAAAAATTTTGGGCGGAGAATTAGTGAAAAAGCCAGAATGACAACATCACGAAAGTAGTATTTGGTGGTAGGCGTCTAACACGATAATAACTTACCCTCTAATCCACCAGAATGGCAGTTATGTGCAAAATATGTCGAGAGCCCATTTCATATTTTGGATGAGCATGTGAGCCCGAAATACGTCTTGAACACTTCAATCGTGCTCGTGTATAACGTAGATTGGGCTCGTGAGGGTTTTTGTGAAAAAAAAAGTCAAAAGTGGACACAAACTGTCAGAAACCGACTATATCATTGTAGAAATAGCACCGTGAGACCTGTTTGACCCAAAAACTCAAAATTATTCAAAAATGGATTTCTGAAAACATTCAAAACTTGAAATAAACCCTATTCTGCACTTTACAACGGGAACCTATTTTTTCTACAATTTTTGCAGCTGTTTAAAACACATCTATGATAGATTTTGAAAATGTGACGAAATAACTTGCCTATCACGTTATAGAAGATTGAGAGGTGTTCGAAAACAAATTATGTAAACCAATGGCATTTTTCCACAGAGCTCAATTCACATTCTCGATGTGAGCCCGAAATACATCATGAATTCTTTCATCCAGCCCGCGCAATACGTGATTAGGGCTCCCAATTTTTATTTTTTTTGGGCGGAAATGACGTGGAAAAACCTGAATGGTAACTTCAACAATATGATATTTGTTGGGAAGCATCTGACAAAATAGTTATTGAAAAAATGACATTCATGTACAAAATATGTCGAGAGTCCATTCCACATTTTGAATGAGCATGTGAGCCCGAAATACGTCTTGTACACTTCAATCGTGCTCGTGCATGATGTAGATTGGACTGCGGAAAGTTTTCATGACAAAAGTCTGGAGGGGATAAAAACGGACTATTTCATTGGAAAAATAGCACCGTGGATCTGTTTGACACAAAAACTTGAAATTATTCAAGAATATGGATTTCTGAAAACATCCAAAACTTGAAATAAAACCCATTCTGCACTTAACAATAAGAACCTATCTTTTTTTAAAATTTTTGCAGCTGTTCAAACCAAATTTAGGACAAATTTTGTGAAATGTGACGGAATAACTTGGGACTAACGTTCTAGAAGATTGAGAGGTGTTCGAAAACAAATAGTTATAAACAAATGGCATTTTTTCACAAAATATCATAGAGAGCCCAATTTACATTCTCGGTGAGTCCATGTGAGCCCAAAATACATCATGAATTTTTTTGTCGAGCCTGTGCATGACGTTATTCAGGCTCCCGAAAAATTTTTGGGCGGAGAATAAGTTGAAAAACCGGAATGACAACATCACGAAAGTAGTATTTGTTGGTAGGCGTCTAACACAATAATAATTTACCAGAATGACAGTTATGTGCAAAATATGTCGAGAGCCCATTTCATATTTTGGATGATCATGTGAGCCCGAAATAGGTCTTGAACACTTCAATAGTGCTTGTGTATAACGTAAATTGGGCTCCCGAAGGTTTTTGTGAAAAAATGTCAAGAGTGGCCAGAAAACGACTATATCATTACAGAAATAGCACCGTGAGACCTGTTTGACACCAAAACTCAAAATTATTCAAAAATGGATTTCTGAAAACAATCAAAACTTGAAATAAACCCTATTTTGCACTTTACAACTGGGAACCTATTTTTTCTACAATTTTTGCAGCTGTTCAAAACACATCTATGATAAATTTTGAGACTGTGACGAAATAAGTTGCTTATCACGTTATAGAAGATTGAGAGGTGTTTGAAAACAAATCATGTAAACAAATGGCATTTTTCCACAAAACATTGTAGAGAGCTCAATTCACATTCTCGATGAGTCCATGTGAGCCTGAAATACATCATGAATTCTTTCATCCAGCTCGCGCAATATGTAATCAGGGCTCCCGAATTTTTTTGGGCAGCAATTAGGTGGAAAAACCCGGATGGTCCTTCAAAAATGTAATATTTGTTGGGAAGCATCTGACAGAATAATAAATCAAAAAATTACATTCACGTACAAAATATGTCAAGAGCCCATTCCACATTTTGGATTAGCATGAGAGTCCAAAATACGTCTTGAACTTTTCAATCGTGTTCGTGCAGAATGTAGATTGGACTCTCGAGGGTTTTCGTGGAAGAAAGTCAAAAGTGGCCAGAAACGGACTATATCATTGCAGAAATGGCACAGTGAGACCTCTCTGACCCAAAAACTCAAAATTATTCAAGAATGGATTTCTGAAAACATCTAAAACTTGAAATAAAACCTATTCTGTACTTTGCAACGGGAACCTATTTTTTCTAAAATTTTTGCAGCTGTTCAAAACGAATCTATGATAAATTTTGAAAATGTGACAAAATAAGTTGCAAATCACGTCAAAGAAAATTGAGAGGTGTTTGGATACAAATTATGTAAATAAATGTCATTTTTCCATAAAATATTGCAGAGAGCTCAATTCACATTCTCGATGAGTCCATGTGAGCCCGAAATACATCATGAATTCTTTCATCCATCCCGCGCATGACGTAATTAAGGCTCCCAAAATTTTTCTTTGGCAGAAATGAGGTGGAAAAACCTGGATGGTAACTTCAAGAATGTAGTATTTGTTGGGGACCATCTAACAAAATAATTATCAAAGAAATGGCATTTATGTACAAAATATGTAGAGAGCCCATTTCACATTTTGGATAAGCATGTGAGCCCGAAATACGTCTTGAACTTTTCAATCATGTTCGTGCTTAATGTGGATTGGGCTCCCGAAGGATTTTGTGGAAAAAAGTCAAAAGTGGACAAAAACGGTACATAACATTTTAGAAATAGCAACGTGAGACCTCTTCGACCCAGAAACTCAAAATTATTCAAGAATGGATTACTGAAAACATCCCAACTTCGAAATCGAACCTATTGTGCACTTTACAGGGAGAACTCAGCGTTAAAAAATATTGCGGAGAGCTCATTCACATTCTTGATAAGCCCATGTGAGCCCAAAATACATCATAAATTCTTCGATTATGCCCGTGCATGACGTACACCGGGCTCACGAAGAAATTGTGGGCGAAAATGAGGTAGAAAAACTCGGATGGCAGCATCAAGAAAGTGGTATTTGTTGGGAGGCATCTAACAAAATAAGAATTGATCAAATTGACATTCATGTACAAAAGAAAGAATGTAATAAGGAGAGGAATTTGAATTGGATTGAAAGCTGTCGCGAGCCCATTTCACATTTTTGATGAACATGTGAGCCCAAAATACGTTCTGAACGTTTTGGTCGTGCTCGTGTATGACGTAGTTTGGGCTCCCGGAGATTTTTTTGAAAAGACAGTATGGACAAGAACGGACGCGCACATTGTAGAAATGGTGACGTAGGACCTGATTAACCCAGAAATTTGAAGTTATTCAACTATAGAAAAATGGAAACGTCCCAAACTCGAAATAAAAGCTACTGTGCACTTTACGACAGGAACTCGTTTTTTCGACAATTTTCGTAGTTGTTCACCCGAAATATGAATGATACGAGTGCTTTAACAGTCAAATCGTAACAAGTTAACTTGGGAATCACGTTCTATGAGGTTAAGAGACATCTGAGAACATAAATTCATAAACAATGGGCGTAATTTCGCAAATTGTTGTATAGAGCCCAATTCACATTCTCGATGAGCCCATGTGAGTCCGAAATACATTATGAACTTTTCGATCATGACCGTGTATGACGTAAATCAGTCTCTCGAAACATTTTCGAGAAAAAATGTAGAGTGGAATAATCCAGACGACAAATCTCAAAAGGAAGTACATTGGAAGGTGACAAATAATATAAATACGTGAACAAATGCATTTTCTTTTCAAATTATGCCGGGAGCTCAAAATACATCATGTACATTTAGAAATATATATATATTTGAAAACCAACATTGGCGATGGGATTACCTGAAAATTACGTCCTAAAATGTCATGAGACGTCCAACAATGTGAATCTGTGTAGAAAATATTTTTTTTTTACATTGTTTGTCACAAAATATGCCGCGAGCCCGAAATACATCATCCATCAAGATATATATATATATATATATATCTTGATGAATGATGTATTTCGGGCTCATTTTTCTACGTCCATATATTACTTTGAGCTCAAAATTATATATTGGGCTCATGAGTCCAAAAACTGGACATATTTATATAGTATTTTGAGCTCGTCAGTAGTTACACATACATCATGAATTCTTTCGTCGAGCCCGTGCATGAAGTAAATTAGGCTCCCTAGAAAATTTTGAGCGAAAAATAAGTTGAAATTATCAGAATGACAACGTCACGAAAGTAGTATTTGTTGGTAGGCGTCTAACACAATAATAATTTACCAAAATGGCAGGTATGTGCAAAATATGTTGAGAGCCCATTCCTTATTTTGGATAAGCATGTGAGCTCCAAATACGTCTTGAATATTTCAATCGTACTCGTACATAATGTAGATTGGGCTCCCGAAGGTTCTTGTGAGAAAAGTCAGAAGTGGACAAAAACGGACTATATCATTGTAAAAATAGCACTATGGGACCTGTCCAACTAAAAAACTTGGAATTATTCAAGAATGGATTTCTGAAAACATCCAAAACTTGAAATAAAACTTATTCTGCACTTACACACGATAACCTATCTTTTCTGAAATTTTTGCAGCTGTTCAAACCAAATCTAGGATACATTTTTGAAAATGTGATTCAATAACTTGGGAATCACGTTCTAGAAGATTGAGAGGTGTTTGAAAACAAATATTTGTAAACAAATGGCATTTTTTTACAAAATATTGTAGAGAGCCAAATTCACATTCTCGATGAATCCATGTGAGCCCGAAATACATTATGGATTCTTTCGTCGAGCCCGTGCATGACGTTTATCAGGCTCCCGAAAAAAAATTTGGGCGGAAAATAAGTTGAAAAAATTGGAATGACAACATCACGAAAGTAGTATTTTTATTGGTAGGTGTCTAACAGACTATCAATTTACAAAATGGCAGGTATGTGCAAAATATGTTGAGAGCCCATTCCTCATTTTGCATAAGCATGTGAGCCCGAAATACGTCTTGAATATCTCAATCGTGCTCGTGCATAATGTAGATTAGGCTCCCGAAGGTTTTTGTAAAAAAAGTCGGAAGTGGACAAAAAACGGTCTTTATCATTATAAAAAATAGCACCGTGGGACCTGTTCGACCCAAAAACTCGAAATCATTCAAAAATGGATAACTTGGGAGCTTTATTCTTTAAGATTGAAAGACGTCTTAGAACATACATAGGTAAACAAATGGCATTTCCCACAAAAATATTGTAAACATCACAAATTGAATTCTCGATGAGTCCATGTGAGTCCGAAATACATCATGAATTTTTACATCATGCCCATGCGTGACGTAAATCAGACTCCTGAGATTTTTTTGGCGAAAATGAGGTGGAAGAGCCTGTATGGCAACTTCAAGAATGTAGTAGGTATTTGTTGGGAAAAATCTAACACAATCATAATTTACCAAAATGGCAGGTATGTGCAAAATATGTTGACAGCCCATTCCTCATTTTGGATGAGCATGTGAGCCCGAAATACGTCTTGTACACTTCAAGCGTGCTCGTGCATGATTTAGATTCGGCTGCCGAAGGTTTTCATGAAAAAAAGTCTTAAGAGAACAAAAACGGACTATTTTGTTGGAAAAATAGCACCGTGAGACTTGTTTGAATCAAAAACATAAAATTATTCAAGAATGGATTTCTGAAAACATCACAAACTTGAAATAAAACCCATTCTGCACTTTAACTAGGGGGACCTGTTCTGCACGGGAACCTATCTTTTTCAAATTTTTTGCAGTTGTTCAAACCAAATTGAGGACAAATTTTGAAAAATGTGACAGAATAACTTGGGACTCACGTTCTAGAAGATTGAGAGGTGTTTGAAACCAAATATTTATGAACAAATGGCATTTTTCCACAAAATATTATAGAGAGCCCAATTCACATTCTCGGTGAGTCCTAGTGAGTCCAAAATACATCATGAATTTTTCTGTTGGGCCCGTGCATGGCGTTAATCAGGCTCCCTAAAAAATGTTGGCCGGAGAACAAGTTGCAAAACCGGAATGACAACATCCCGAAAGTGGTAATTGTTGGTAGGCCTCTAACACAATAATAATTTGCCAGAATGGCTGTTTTGTGCATATGTCGAAAGCCCATTCCATTGTTTGGATAAGCATGTGAGCATGAAATACATCTTGAACACTTCAATCGTGCTCGTGTATAACGTAGATTGGGCTCCCAAAGGTTTCTGTGAAAAAAAGTCAAAAGTTGCCAGAAAAGCACTATATCATTGTAGAAATAGCACCGTGAGACCTGTTTGACACAAAAACTCAAAATTATTCAAAAATGGATTTTTTAAAACATCCAAAACTTGAAATAAACCCTGTTCTGCACTTTACAACGGGGAACCTACTTTTCTACAATTTTTGCAGCTGTTCAAAACTAATCAATGATAAATTTTCAAACTGTGACGAAATAACTTGCTTATCACGTCATAGAAGATTGAGAGGTGTTTGAAAACAAATTATGTAAACAAATGGCATTTTTCCACAAAATATTGCAGATAGCCCAATTCACATTCTCGGCGAGTCCATGTGAGCCCGAAATACATCATGAATTTTTTTGTCGAGCCCGTGCATGACGTAAATCAGTCTCCCGAAAAAATTTTGGGCGGAGAATTAGTGAAAAAGCCAGAATGACAACATCACGAAAGTAGTATTTGGTGGTAGGCGTCTAACACGATAATAACTTACCCTCTAATCCACCAGAATGGCAGTTATGTGCAAAATATGTCGAGAGCCCATTTCATATTTTGGATGAGCATGTGAGCCCGAAATACGTCTTGAACACTTCAATCGTGCTCGTGTATAACGTAGATTGGGCTCGTGAGGGTTTTTGTGAAAAAAAAAGTCAAAAGTGGACACAAACTGTCAGAAACCGACTATATGATTGTAGAAATAGCACTGTGAGACCTGTTTGACCCAAAAACTCAAAATTATTCAAAAATGGATTTCTGAAAACATCCAAAACTTGAAATAAACCCTATTCTGCACTTTACAACGGGAACCTATTTTTTCTACAATTTTTGCAGCTGTTTAAAACACATCTATGATAGATTATGAAAATGTGACGAAATAACTTGCCTATCACGTTATAGAAGATTGAGAGGTGTTCGAAAACAAAGTATGTAAACCAATGGCATTTTTCCACAGAGCTCAATTCACATTCTCGATGTGAGCCCGAAATACATCATGAATTCTTTCATCCAGCCCGCGCAATACGTGATTAGGGCTCCCAATTTTTTATTTTTTTTGGGCGGAAATGACGTGGAAAAACCTGAATGGTAACTTCAACAATATGATATTTGTTGGGAAGCATCTGACAAAATAGTTATTGAAAAAATGACATTCATGTACAAAATATGTCGAGAGTCCATTCCACATTTTGAATGAGCATGTGAGCCCGAAATACGTCTTGTACACTTCAATCGTGCTCGTGCATAATGTAGATTGGACTGCGGGAAGTTTTCATGACAAAAGTCTGGAGGGGATAAAAACGGACTATTTCATTGGAAAAATAGCACTGTGAAACCTGTTTGACACAAAAACTTAAAATTATTCAAGAATATGGATTTCTGAAAACATCCAAAACTTGAAATGAAACCCATTCTGCACTTTACAATAAGAACCTATATTTTTTTAAAAATTTTGCAGCTGTTCAAACCAAATTTAGGACAAATTTTGTGAAATGTGACGGAATAACTTGGGACTAACGTTCTAGAAGATTGAGAGGTGTTCGAAAACAAATAGTTATAAACAAATGGCATTTTTTCACAAAATATCATGGAGAGCCCAATTTACATTCTCGGTGAGTCCATGTGAGCCCAAAATACATCATGAATTTTTTTGTCGAGCCTGTGCATGACGTTATTCAGGCTCCCGAAAAATTTTTGGGCGGAGAATAAGTTGAAAAACCGGAATGACAACATCACGAAAGTAGTATTTGTTGGTAGGCGTCTAACATAATAATAATTTACCAGAATGACAGTTATGTGCAAAATATGTCGAGAGCCCATTTCATATTTTGGATGATCATGTGAGCCCGAAATAGGTCTTGAACACTTCAATAGTGCTCGTGTATAACGTAAATTGGGCCCCCGAAGGTTTTTGTGAAAAAAAGTCAAGAGTGGCCAGAAAACGACTATATCATTACAGAAATAGCACCGTGAGACCTGTTTGACACCAAAACTCAAAATTATTCAAAAATGGATTTCTGAATACAATCAAAACTTGAAATAAACCCTATTCTGCACTTTACAACTGGGAACCTATTTTTTCTACAATTTTTGCAGCTGTTCAAAACACATCTATGATAAATTTTGAGACTGTGACGAAATAAGTTGCTTATCACGTTATAGAAGATTGAGAGGTGTTTGAAAACAAATTATGTAAACAAATGGCATTTTTCCACAAAACATTGTAGATAGCTCAATTCACATTCTCGATGAGTCCATGTGAGCCTGAAATACATCATGAACTCTTTCATCCAGCTCGCGCATTATGTAATCAGGGCTCCCGAATTTTTTTGGGCAGAAATGAGGTGGAAAAACCCGGATGGTCCTTCAAAAATGTAATATCTGTTGGGAAGCATCTGACAGAATAATAAATCAATAAATTACATTCACGTACAAAATATGTCAAGAGCCCATTCCACATTTTGGATAAGCATGAGAGTCCAAAATACGTCTTAAACTTTTCAATCGTGTTCGTGCAGAATGTAGATTGGACTCTCGAGGGTTTTCGTGGAAGAAAGTCAAAAGTGGCCAGAAACGGACTATATCATTGCAGAAATGGCACAGTGAGACCTCTCTGACCCAAAAACTCAAAATTATTCAAGAATGGATTTCTGAAAACATCTAAAACTTGAAATAAAACCTATTTTGCACTTTGCAACGGGAACCTATCTTTTTTAAAATTTTTGCAGCTGTTCAAAACGAATCTATGATAAATTTTGAAAATGTGACAAATTAAGTTGCAAATCACGTCAAAGAAAATTGAGAGGTGTTTGGATACGAATTATGTAAATAAATGTCATTTTTCCATAAAATATTGCAGAGAGCTCAATCCAGATTCTCGATGAGTCCATGTGAGCCCGAAATACATCATGAATTCTTTCATCCATCCCGCGCATGACGTAATTAAGGCTCCCGAAATTTTTCTTTGGCAGAAATGAGGTGGAAAAACCTGGATGGTAACTTCAAGAATGTAGTATTTGTTGGGGACCATCTAACAAAATAATTATCAAAGAAATGGCATTTATGTACAAAATATGTAGAGAGCCCATTCCACATTTTGGATAAGCATGTGAGCCCGAAATACGTCTTGAACTTTTCAATCATGATCGTGCTTAATGTGGATTGGGCTCCCGAAGGATTTTGTGGAAAAAAGTCAAAAGTGGACAAAAACGGACCATAACATATTAGAAATAGCAACGTGAGACCTGTTCGACCCAGAAACTCAAAATTATTCAAGAATGGATTACTGAAAACATCCCAACTTCGAAATCGAACCTATTGTGCACTTTACAGGGAGAACTCAGCGTTAAAAAATATTGCGGAGAGCTCATTCACATTTTTGATGAGCCCATGTGAGCCCAAAATACATCATAAATTCTTCGATTATGCCCGTGCATGACGTGGAAATGGTGGGCGAAAATGAGGGGGAAAAACTCGGATGGCAGCATCAAGAAAGTGGTATTTGTTGGGAGGCATCTAACAAAATAAGAATTGATCAAATTGACATTAATGTACAAAAGAAAGAATGTAATAAGGAGAGGAATTTGAATTGGATTGAAAGCTGTCGCGAGCCCATTTCACATTTTTGATGAACATGTGAGCCCAAAATACGTCTTGAACGTTTTGGTCGTGCTCGTGTATGACGTAGTTTGGGCTCCCGGAGATTTTTTTGAAAAGACAGTATGGACAAGAACGGACGCGCACATTGTAGAAATGGTGACGTAGGACCTGATTAACCCAGAAATTTGAAGTTATTCAACTATAGAAAAATGGAAACGTCCCAAACTCGAAATAAAAGCTACTGTGCACTTTACGACAGGAACTCGTTTTTTCGACAATTTTCGTAGTTGTTCACCCGAAATATAAATGATACGAGTGCTTCAACAGTCAAATCGTAACAAGTTAACTTGGGAATCACGTTCTATGAGGTTAAGAGACATCTGAGAACATAAATTCATAAACAATGGGCGTAATTTCGCAAATTGTTGTATAGAGCCCAATCCACATTCTCGATGAGCCCATGTGAGTCCGAAATACATTATGAACTTTTCGATCATGACCGTGTATGACGTAAATCAGTCTCTCGAAACATTTTCGAGAAAAAATGTAGACTGGAATAATCCAGACGACAAATCTCAAAAGGAAGTTCATTGGAAGGTGACAAATAATATAAATACGTGAACAAATGCATTTTCTTTTCAAATTATGCCGGGAGCTCAAAATACATCATGTACATTTAGAAATATATACCGTCCGTTTTTTATTTTAGGCCCCAGCCCGTAGCATCTTTATTATGGATTTCACACCCGATATATCATATATTTTTGAAATCAGAAAAACAAGATCTTTCTATTGATGATATGTCAAATTATTTTTGACAGATGTCATTTTTTGACAAATGACAGAATAGTACTTGTGATACATCATTTTAAAGCCTATTAAATTCTGAGGAGAACTGTGTTTTTATTTTTGAAATAGGGTGTCTTTTACAGCTTCTAGGGGTCTTTCAATAGGAAAAAATGTCAATTTCAGAAATAGCCACTCAATAAGTAATAGGTATTTTTAAAATCAACTAACGGTGATGATCTGATTTTTAAATTGTCCAAATTATTGGGAAACTTTATAAACACCTTATCTTTCGGGTAGGCTCATAAAAACTCGAGGGGGGTCATTTCTGGCAAGCTCGAATGTCATCGCGTTGGGCCGGTGGTAGTTCCAATTCACTGATCGTCGAATCTTTCATTCAAGGAACAAGGAGGCGGTCATTCGAGCAACTTCCTTAGGACATTTTTTGTTCCATTGTGATTAATTAATCATCATTATCATTAGTTTACATTAAAAATAGGTACCTGCTTTACCTATTTACTTATTATGTATTTTTGAAATTCAACATTTTTTTCCCTATTGAAAGACCCCTAGAAGCTGTAAAAGACACCCTATTACAAAAATAAAAACACAGTTCTCCTTAGAATTTCATGGGCTTTAAAATGATGTGTCACAAGTGATATTCTGTCATTTGTCAAAAAATGACATCTGTCAAAAATAATTTGACATATCATCAGTCGAAAGATCTTGTATTTGTGATTTCAAAAATATATAATATATTGGGTGTGAAACCCATAATAAAGATGCTACGGGCTGGGGCCTAAAATAAAAAACGGACGGTATATATTTGAAAACCAACATTGGCGATGGGATTACCTGAAAATTACGTCTTAAAATGTCATAAGACGTCCAACAATGTGAATCTGTGTAGAAAATATTTTTTTTTACATTGTTTGTCACAAAATATGCCGCGAGCCCGAAATACATCATCCATCAAGATATATATATATATATATATATATATATATATATATATATATATCAATAATATTTAGGAATCCCACACTTATTCAGGCCATTTATGAAAATAACTAAGTTTTTCGCAGAATTTCGCGCGAAATCTAAATAAAGTCTCATGGCCGTGATATTTTTAAAATAATTATTGTACCTTCTTATACCTACTACTGTATTCGCGATAGGTTGCAATATAAGCTGGGAGTGCTGAATAAAAATCACCAGAGCATAGCACCAGTTTAATATGTTCATGCGACTACGGTCTTTCTTTCTACTGTTCACCAACAGTCAAAATATACAAAGTAACATATTTTTGAATAAAACTCCAGCAACATTACATTTATTTCTCCATTGAAGAAATCCATCATATTAATAATATTAATAGTGAATGGCATTGGGATGTTATTAAAATTACTAGCTTGTTATCAAACTGTTGGAATACATTCCAAAAACAATAATTCAATGTACTTGGCGAACATATAACTAGATCTAGAATAGTTATTAGAGACTTCCTGCTCGCAGTTTTTAGAAAGGGCAAAGGGCACAAGCCCGGGCTTTGCTGCCAGACGAATTTTGAATCCTCCCACACATCTCAATAAAAACTTCTCGCTCTTGATCCACTTTCCCGTTGTTCTATTATCGATCGCGTGTTTTCCTGGTAAGTCCAACTTTCAGGATCGGGCTTGACTTGTTTTTCAAATAATGAACACTTTGAAAAGTATGCTGGTAATCTTTACAAATTTTCATTGTTCGAATACCTAAAGCAATATTTTGTTTTGGTTTTGTCTTACTTAAAATGTGTACTTGGGTAGCTCTTTGTCTTACTTTGAATAAAAGCCTTTGGTTAAGCCATACGGAGTAGCGAAGGGTATTTGTGACTGCTGTAATTTTTTTTTTCATGATTTTCAGAAAAAAAATCTCGGTAAGCTATCGAACGGCTCCTCCGCCAATTGTACGGGTTTTTGGCTTATCTCTGCGCCCAATTCTTCAGCTATAATATCGTGAAGTGTTTTCCAAATGTTCTGAATGGTTCCGCCGCTGTCTTGGCCGCCACTGAAATCTTGTTATTATTCAAGTGGTCAATAGTATCATAGTAAAGTCATAGTATCATAGTATCCTTCCACTGAGCCAAAAAAATAGATGTACCAATATTAAAAATATTAAGAATAACCTCGGAACGGTTTTCAACTTATCCCCTATTTTAATTTGGAAAAGTTATGCAATTTTTGCTTCAATCTACACATCTGGCTGAAGTAGCCCCCGTGACGGATAGGCACATCTGACTGACGGTGCCCCCGATCAGCTGTTCAAGGCGGAGCTACGTGACGTCAGTGGAAATGGTCTGTATCTTGCCCAAACCTATGCCAGTTTGAACAATGTCATCATTTGCGCATCTTTGAAATGTTCAGTCAACGATTAAGCAGATACAAACTTATTGAACATATTATGGATGGGTCAAATGCTACCGCGTGGGGTTAGTGGAGAAAATAAGGCGATGTTCATTCATGTCTTGGTTAACCGACAGTGGTGGAACTTGTGAGTGTTTTGTATATTTTCCAATATTTATTTTATTCAAGAACTGTTCAAAGGGAAGACGCCTTTCGACAAACAGCAGTTCCCATTATTGAAGCTGACACTAAAATGACTTTCAGCTCCTGTGTTGTTCAAGATAAGGGGCGGAATGTTCACCATAATTTAACTGATTCCCATTTTTGGTGGGAAATTTTCAGTGCCAAATCTCTGGCCATCACCAGTCTCATCACCAGTCTCGCTTCATCTAATTCTTGATCCTGGTGTACCATCGGGAAGTCATCGTTCGTCGGCATAAACGAATTTGCTGCAGGAGATCTATGCACCTAGTAGATTGCCTATCTTGAAAAGTGACCTTGGTGAAGATGAAGACCGCTTTCAATGTTTGTAAGCTATCTTAATCGTCACTTAAATGGATGGAGCTGGAAAATGGTTTTTTGAAGCATGATCATCATCAAATAAATGGAAATTTCCAAAACCCTCGCTATGGAACGAGTTGATTGACCCCAGCGTCTTACTCTGTTCAAAGTTGTCTACGTTTCCTTGGTCACCTCAGCCTTGGAAAAGAGTGGATATTTTATAATTTTTTTTATTCACACAGTTCTAACACTTTCGACCATATTTTTCTTAAGATTTTCTGTTGTATGTAATCACTATGTGAATTCGGAATTGATGCTGGCTTTGGTCGAAAAATTCGGCCATTCAACCAATCCATTCGCTCCAATCCATGAATATTCTGTTTCCAAAGCCAACCCCAATTCCGAATTTTGGTGGATCACATGATATGTATATTCACTGAGCTGGACTAGTAGTCTTGATGCTTCTGCCATTTTAAAATTTGGAAAGAAGTTGCCTGCATCGCGCTAGAAAGTTGTTAGATCCTTGGGGTTATTTTCATGTACGTCATAGCAGCTAGCTTACCTACCTCAAGGTCACGCAAAGCCATAATTCCAGCGGAAAAGTGGATTTTTCTTCAAGATTAGGCACGTTACACTCTCTCGGTGCAATTACATAATGCCATGTTCTGGTCATTACATCAAGCGATAACCGAGCATTTTTATTGCCCATGTGTGCTTGTCGCCCTTCTCATTGGATGCATTTTTAGTATTTTGCATACTTGACTGCAAACCCCAACCACAAGAGATTTTTTCATGGTCGACCACTCTTTATATTTACGGGGAAAATCTCGTTCACCTCTTTTACCATTTTCTCTCTTGACAGTACAAGTGCAGTATTGGTACTAATTGGAGTTAAATACGTGCCGGCGACCTGCTGAAGTGCATAATTCAAAATTGTGTAGTTGTAAATTGCACGCCTATATAATTCACGATGTCCGAAAGCAATGACGCTGACAAAGTAGTGGTATGTTTTATAAATAAAATAAACTGTAGAAAATGTGTGTGAATGCAATTTGAAATTCGAATGAAATGTACTACTTCATGCTTTTTTATTACATGGTAGATTATTAAAAAATTGAATACATATTCCTGCCTGTTGAATATTTTTCTTACAACTTTATTATGAGCAAATGTATGAGTTTAGACCTGGTAGATCTTTTGTTTTTTTTTCGAGGCTTATTATTTTATTATAAAGATAGTTATAACTTCAGTTCGTAATGACCTACTTAGCTAAATGCATAACGAATTGTCTCATTGCACCTGCCAATTTTATACGGTAGGTACACTCGTCCTTCTGTGCTCTGGGGGTTTAATAAAATCATAAGTATGCTCTACCTAGATATTTATTAATTTAGCCTCATCAACTTCCAGAACGAGTGCCAAAAAAGCAAAAAAGCTTGTTTTATAAATTTTCTAGAAATTTTTAAAAAAAAACAGTAGCCCAGTATTTGTTTACTTACAAATAATTCTTAACTCTGAACAGTGGCGTTGACCCTCAACGTGAGCTTGACTAGGGGCTAACACTGTCCTAATCTATGACATTTAAAACATAGTAATTTTGGAGAAGCCTCTCGGATGATATTTATTTTAATTTCACTTTTTTTTAGTTATTCATTTATCTATCAAACAACGTACTTATTGTCCAAGAGGATATAGGATAGACTGAACAAAATCATGGGTTCCTCCTAGGCTGTTGTATAGGTACCTTATACCCTAGACACACTAGAAAGCATAATGATCATTAACGAGTTTTGATTATTATATTAGTACCTACTTTTTTCTCAAAAATTGTTAACAGAATTTGGAGAAACACTAGGTACCCTATTTGCTCACGTTTTTTTTACAATTTTTGAAGTGGTCAGTTTTACTAAGTTAGAAGTATCTATCGAGTATCAGGCGTCGCATTTCATCTCGAAAACAAATGGTTGCTTCACTCGTCAAAGCCGTTGTTGAGTTTTATGAAGGCTGATGAAATTTTTGTATCTACTTATAGCTTGATCAAAAAGTATGCATTTTTACTACCATCACCAATTTATTGCGCCGCACTTTCCCACTAGTATTTTTGTCAGGCAGTATAAACTAGAAAAAATTCTGGTTTTTACTTTGCATATTATAATTTCTAAGAATCCAAGAACAGTGGTATAGGCACCTTATTGCTTTTTCAAGTGTTTAGTTTGTGTGGTTCAGTGGTTCCCACCTGAAATTCCGATTTATGTAAAATAACCTGTAACTCATAATAATAATAATAATTGTTGTTGCTTATTATATAGTCGGACGTGACGTACCTAGTTAACGTAGCCGATCGTGAGGAAGTGGACTCTATTTCTAATTATTATGAAGAATTTCACAGATAGACATCATTATATTTTCACAAGATAGGAAGGTAGTAATATGCGAAAGACAAAACTACATTTTCAGAAGTTCCCACTCTAAATAACTTTCAAATTTAGTGACAGACTAATGGGGCGAAGAAGTAAGTGACAGACCAAGAGGGAAGAGGTAGGTCTCTGCAAAAACTCAGCTTTATATCAAAGATGCCTACCTCATTTCAAATCGATCCTGGACTATTCGATATCACTTCATTGAAGTTTTAAAGTACATACTATTATTATTAATTTTTTGCCAAGCAAGTTTCAAACAGTTTCCAAGCTAACAACAAAACAATAACGTTACTTATTGTATGTGTGTACGTGTTTCATGTGTACTTTTTGTAATGATGTACAAAAATGATTTATTGCTGCGAAGACCTTTTTTTGGGCCAGGCTTCCTATTTGACACACCGCAAGGTGGGGAGATGGATTGGTTTTATATGAAAGAGCCGAGTTTCAGCTCCCTCATGACATATTTTGAAAGCCAATACTTGAAAAAACATCACTTAAATGGCCTCCATTGCGCTCGATGCATATTTTCGCTTGGTGTAATAGGAAAGCCATCGTTGGTCGACACATATCCACCGGGATCTCGGCAATCACTTTTCCGATATTATTTTCAAAGGTCATCGAGATTCTGAGGTCTATTTTGGAAAGCCTTTGATTTCACGTAACCCCACAAAAAGAAGTCCAGTCTGTGGTCCAGTGGTGAATTATCCGGGAAACGCGCAGGCTAGGATTAATGTTCTCGCTGAGACAAAAGACGCCTCGGAAACATCGGTCAAAAGAATTTCAAATTAACCGATGTAATTTTCAGATAGTGACTTTTGTTTGACGTCATAAGAAGGCTGAAACTTCACTCTTCCATTTGAAAAAAAAGAAAATGAGAATCTGATGTGCGACTTTTTTGTAATTAACGGATAAAAACGAGACACTCTTAATTTGCCACCCATATTATTGTTCGATAGAAACTTCGGGGTCGATACCAAGTTGCAGGCGCAAAGTTTGGGACGGCCGGCGTGAGTCGCCAAATACAGCAGTCTGATTGGTTGGTATCCGCCGTTGCTATGGTAACCGCACTTGGCGGTCTCAGCCCCAACTTGGTATCGAGCCGTTAGTGAACTTTGGTTGAAACGTGATCAAAATCGATGACACATTGACACAGTGAAAGGTTATGGTGAAAAAAGATTTAAAAAAGTCAACCTCAACATCCTGTATCTTTTCAAGGAAGTATTTAGAACCACGACTTTTTTTTCTTTTTCGACTTTATTTTTGATGGGGAATCATCCTTTCAAGTTTGTAACAACCAGTACCTAACACCCTATTTAAATAACACAACAAGGTTCCAACCAAGAATTTTTTGTTAAAGGAAATTAAATCGCAAAAGTACAAAGAGTGTTTTCGGAAGCTGGTGAAATGGCGAGCTAAGTCAACGTTTAAGTTATATCTGCCTAGAATAAAAATTATTAGATATCATAATTATATAGTATTTTTATGGATTCTACGCAGTTTTATGAAAGATACACTTGACACTGGAGTATGGGTATGTTGGATTTTTATGAGGAGCTAAAATGTTGAAAAAATTACATGTAGGTACGATATACTCCAATTACGTAGATACATAATAGGTATATTTCTAAATAGATTGGGGATAGAATTAGTGATTTCATAGAAAGAGGATTCGTGATCGATAGCATTTGAAAGGCCCTAACGAAAGTCAATTTGTCATTTTCTTCGGCACCTAATCAAACTATGCTCGCGCCGCTCATAACAAATTCCAACGTAGTGCGAGTGCAAATGAAACCTTTTAAAAACTAATAAGTTATCATTGATAAACACTACCTTGTTAACCAACTAGAAATCAAGTAATTTGCCGCTGGTTTTCGATGGAAAATCAATAAGTAATTATTAGAATTCGTGCGATATTCCGTCAGCTGCTCTTTCCCAATTTCCGGCAATTTCGTAATAATACACGACATCGATAAAACAAAAAAAAAGTGCTGATATTGAGTACCTACTTGAAGGAAAAAAAAATCCCAGGTTACCACCGTCGGGCTATGAAACGTCGGTAAAATCCACGCTGCTGCGCTATGGCTAGCCCTAGCATTGTTACTTGGCAGATTTGATTTGAGGAAAAATTGAAAAAATAGTCTAGACAGAAATTAGCAAAGTTGTGGTAATGACCACTTTTGAAACAAAGCAGAGCTTATGCAAAATACCAGTTATTATTAAAATACATACATAGTTTAAATTTATGCTCTTACAGTCTGTGCTCTAACCAAAGTAATTTTTCAACCGATTTTTTTTCTCGGGAAAATGGGAAGCAGGAAATTCCATGACATTCAACTTTTGCATCGCGGTATGATTTTTGATGCAAAAGCCTACCTGCAGGTAACATCGTAATAATAATTATGTAGTGGGCAGTATGTAATGTACGGTAATTATTTTGCGTTACCACCTACTTGCCATGAGGTACGTATGAATAGGTGCAAAGGTGGGCATTATCATGTCTACTGTGAATATCTAATTAATGAATTTCAATTAGTTCACAGCTTATGTGAAAGGTTCGCACATTTCTAACGCATTCAGAAGCAATTTCCTCGTTATTGTATTGGGTGCATAGTTTTATTCACTTTTTGAACCGCCCACCTCAAACCCAATTGAGATCTTTTGATTCCTGGATTTCCAATTTCCATGACCTTGGGTTCTTTCAAGCACCTATTCAGTTCGAAACGTGAGCAGGCCAGTTTTCTTTTCGAAGTTGCCAAGTTTTGCTAAATCGAAAAGGTTGAGAGCTTCATCTAATTTATCTGCTTATTATCGGTTCATAATTCATCTGGACATGATCGATCTTCCAATAGCGCGGGTCCAGAAAGGTCGATCTGACCAAAAACTAAGTATACAGGGTGTTTCAGGGATGATAGCAAAAAATTCAACTGTAGGTAGATCTCGTCAAAATATGACGAAAACCTATGTACCATTTTGCAAAGTTTGGCCTAATGACGAAGATACAGCCCTCCAAAGTTTACTTTTTTCGGATTACAAAAATTTGTAACTCAGGAACGTTCCAACAAATTCAGCTTCAATGCAGCAGAAGCTTGTTTGTCATAATTATCTGTCAACCTGCCAAATTTGGAAAAAAAAGCCAACCAGTGGTTCAGGAGTTATGAGGGTCAATAATTTAGAAGCATCCGAAGAAAAGTTGACTTGAGGTGACCCCTCATAACTTCTACGCCACTGATTGGATTCTTTCCAAATTTGGCAGGTTGATAGATAATTACGACAAACCAGCTTATGCTAAATTAAAGCTAAATTTGTCAAAACGTTCTTGAGTTAAAAATTTTTGAAATCCGAAAAAAGTGATCTTCGGAGGGCTGTATCTTCGTCATTAGGCCGAAATTTGCAAAATGGTTTATAGGTTTTCGTCATATTTCGACGAGATCTGCCCACAGTTGAATCATTTGCTATCATCCCTGAAACACCCTGTATATCCCATACTCTTTCTATTTTCAATTGAATCATTTTTTCGAGCAAAAATAAAGTGACAAGCTGGAGCACTGGGAGAATACGGCCGATGGCTGCTGATAGTTTCGCTTCAAAACTTTGCAAGTGCCATTAGCCGTAGTCGTAGCCCCCCCAGCTTGTCACTTTATTTTTGCTTCAAAAAGTCATTCTACTAAAAATAGAAAGTGTATGGGATACAGGTAGAAGTATCCAAATCTAAAAATTACTACTACCTATACCTATTACTAGTTACCTATACCTGCTACCTAGGTATATACAAGTTCATGAGCTTGACTGATCGAAGGATTGATCCTCCATCACACTAATTAAGGCTCCCAGTTATTTTGAAATAATATTTTCGTGCTGCCATAACCGAAAATGACAATATACGCTCGATGTCCTGCACTGTAATATTCAGAAAAAGATCTAGAGCGGCAAAGTAAAAAGTACATGTGAAAAATAAACTAACCTCGCAAAATCATTCACTATTCAAGAGAGATCACGTTTCCAACGTTATCGCTTGAAATTTTCGGTTTAAATCAGTTAAAATTATAAATAATTACTTTGAGAACTGACAATTTAGGGTCATTTTTCTAATATCTGTTGAAACAATTGCAGAATGATTTTTGACGTTCTGTGGCGCGAAGGTTAAAAAGTGATTAATTTATGCTATTTCCTGTGTTTCGTCGTCACCACAAGACACTAGAGCTCAGTGATTTCGGGATTTTTGGGGGATGGCCCTTCTGATTGGGGAGGGGGAGGGCGGTTTTAAGCAAGAAAATTCAAACATAGAACGCAATTTTTCAAGTGGACATTTGACACACAAAAATCTGCATCTAGTAGGTATATGCCTCGCGCCTGGTGATGAATGGCAGAAGTACCAACTTGAAATTTATTCCAATGATTATTGCGATATGATCTTATTTATTTGTAATTTCATTAAAAGCAGCACGAAAAACGATGTATGCTACTCGCGCTGAAAACGGCATAGCATAACTCTTTACATGCAGCTCTCGGCCTAGGGCCTCGAGCTGCATTCACGTTCGTTATGCTATGCCCGGTTTTCGGCGCTAGTAACATAAAATACTATTTCATCTTGAAAGAGGTGATATTTCCAATCAGTTACTCAATGAATCAATTTTTGCATTGCTGATAATCTACTCTAATGGCTTATTCTGTTCTGCTTCGCGAGGGCCCTAATACAATTATTATTGGTATACATAGGCTAGCAGACAAGTCTTGAATGATCGCGCACAAGACAATCACGTAAATTTTCGTGCCGGTGTCAAGAGTGCAAGCCATTTGTTGTGTTGAAGCGTTCTATTTAAAGTACCTATAAAGGTATAATAGATCGTCATTTACCGTATTTGCCAATAATGAGCGTCGACCTTTGCCCGAAACTGTCGTCGTCCTGCTCTGTCTTTAGACATGAGAAAAGCGTGGTCTGAGACTGATAGAAATGTAAACAGACAATTTTGGATGGCATCCAAGCCATGCGAGAGACGCCAGAATGGTTCATTTTTAAATCGATATTATTATGTTAATGTCTCAAAGGACGGCGTTGCGTCACGGATCAGAGCAGCCACTTAGCAACCATCACACCTTTTTCAGGTGATGGTGATGTGATTCACTAATTAGCAACTTGGAAAGATTGAAGTCCCGAGTCGTCAAGGCATTTTCTGGTGCCTAGCACGGCCAAAAAGTCTTATCGTATACGTTGGCGCTCAGCATACCAACCTACCGGCCAAAAATGTTGACATATGAGTAACACAAAGGGGCGAATCTGATGACCGCGTCATGTCTATCTCAGACTGCGTGACATGATCTGATAGGGTTTCGCAGAAACAAAACCGAAGGGTGAAATTAGAGCGAAATTAAAATTTATTCAGCGCCCTTGTTTGGCCGTATATAGGGCTTCTTTTACATGAGAACACACACACGACTTTCCTTTTTTCTCAAAATCAAAATCGATGGTCTTTACATTGCTATGATTTGAGCTCTTTAGCATATGATTACTATACAGGGTGATTTTTTGAAAAGTTTCCACCCCTTGTTTCTCGCCGCCAAAATGTTTTACAGGAAAACGCCGAAACAGGTCAATTTTTGTTTCGAGGGGGTCATCTAGAGCACATATCACCAAATTTTTATCTTGAACCCCTTCGCCCCCGCCCCACCCTGCTTTAAAATTTCAAATAGCATGACCTACTTTGTGATACATCAAATTGAAGGCAATAAAATTCTCTTTCCGTTAAACATATTTCAAATTTTTTTAAACCACCCCTCAACCCTTCTGAAAATCCTCTTTTCGTTAATGGAAGGACAATGTTCCCCCTATAAACTCTTGATTCCTGAGAAATAAACTTCCCAGCAAAAACAGGTCGATTCTTATTTCAATGGGGTCATCTTAGACACGAGTGGCCAAATTTTTATCTTCAACCCCGTCGCCCTCACCCTACCTTACTTTGAAATTTCGAATAGCATTATCTATCTTGTGATACATGAAATTGAAGGCAATAAAACTCTTTCCGTCAAACATATTTCTATTTTTTTTAAACCACCCCTTTAAAGTAGGGTAGGGTGGGGGCGAAGGGGTTGAAGATAAAAATTTGGCCACTCGTGTCTAAGATGACCCCATTGAAATAAGAATCGACCTGTTTTTGCTGGGAAGTCTATTTCTCAGGAATCAAGAGTTTATAGGGGGAACATTGTCCTTCCATTAACGAAAAGAGGATTTTCAGAAGGGTTGAGGGATGGTTTAAAAAAATTTGAAATATGTTTAACGGAAAGAGAATTTTATTGCCTTCAATTTGATGTATCACAAAGTAGGTCATGCTATTTGAAATTTTAAAGCAGGGTGGGGCGGGGGCGAAGGGGTTCAAGATAAAAATTTGGTGATATGTGCTCTAGATGACCCCCTCGAAACAAAAATTGACCTGTTTCGGCGTTTTCCTGTAAAACATTTTGGCGGCGAGAAACAAGGGGTGGAAACTTTTCAAAAAATCACCCTGTATACAGGCAGAACCAGAAGTGATACCTTTTACAGGATCCGCAAAATCTAATTACCTTATCTTGTGAGGATTTTCGTCCAAAGTACTTGACTTACGTCATTAATTTCTAGCGGAGCTTGAAACTTTGAGTTTCAAGTTTTGTGCTATGGAAAGCTGAAGCTTGCCAGATCGCTTAATAGCTGTATATAGCTGAACTTCGAGAAAGCCACGTCATTTTCGTTTATTTGAGTTTGGCGAGAAATCCGACGGCGGCGGAGTAGTCAAGCAGTCAAGTCACTCTAACATATCAAGTGCAATGAGGAAAGAATTAAGGATAAGTACTGACTCTCCATAAGCTCAAAAGAAACGAAAATAACGATTCATAATACAAAACTTGAAACTTTAAGCTTCAAGTTCCACAAGCTTCAAGTTCCACTAGGAACTAATGACATAAGTCAAAATCGTCACGAGCAAAATCGTCACAAAATCAGGTTACTAGATTTTGCGGACACTGTACTTACCTGCTTCTCTTTCTAATTTCTGATTATTTCAAGTCTCATCCTCTTTATCATTTTCACAAATTCGATAAATCGCTACTAAAGGATTACGTAACAATGAAAACCGGTCTAGTGAGTAATTAAGTCGTTTCCTTTATCCTTTGGATATTGATCTTGCCTTGTGTGTCCATATAGCGAAGGATATGATAAGAATGATACCGCTGTGTACCAACAAATTTATGCATGATAAAAATAAGACAAGATACCTAAATTCCGTCATGAGAACGTTTTCTCATTTTTCGGGAAGCTGATATCATAATGAGTGGTAAGAGTTGCAACGGAAAATTTGCTTGGCAACTCCTACAAAATCGTAGCATCAGTAGCATCCACTTCGCTTTATGCGTACATACCGCTTAATGATGAACCTCAAAAAATAAAAACGCTGGCCCATTTTTGTTTTGCTTTTCGTCAGACATGCCTGCTATCGTTGCCCAGCTATGTGATGTAAAAATTTCCGATGTAGGTATATCTAATTATCTATTCTAAAAATTAGTTCCAGAAATTCCTACAAAATAAGTAACTGTAAGTACTTATAACAAAACGTGCAGGGAATCTCCGGCACATTACTGATTGGGAAATACCAATGAATTATTGAGAGTAGGAAGATAATGTTTTTATGAAGTACCTACACTCACTTTCAAAAGTCTTGAACCCCCCTGCTATTTTCCGTTAAAATGATCCTCTCAACAAGACTTCTTTTGTTTGAAAGGAGATGAAGTTTATTCAGCCATTTAAAAGGGATATGCCCGGTTCTCAAATTAGCATGTCCGATAAAACCGCAGAGTTTGCTTTATTCCAGCAAAGCTACTTGAGGTTGTATACGCAGGGTATCAATATTTCCCTCTCAAAAATGAAGCTAAAGAGATATAGAGATTTTGACGGGATTCCATTGAATGTTTGTTAACCTTGTTTCCGTTTGGATTACCCCACATTTTTTTAGAAGCCGAATAGCCCTCAAACACTAGAAAGTTTCTATAACACTGCTGGGACATTTTTTGAAAAAACGAAAAATTATCAACTGTTTTATAGGCAATTTTGAGAGACGTAGAAAATTGAAAACATGGCGATTTTTTGAAAAAAGTTATTACAATTATTGTTCAACAAAAAAGAAAAAAATATATTTTTTACATAGTTAAAGAAACGCAGGTTATTATGTTTTCTAATACAATCAGTACACCGTATGAAAAAATAAGTTTTTATCTTAATTTTTGAGGGAGAAATCTTGAAGATAATTTTGCTCTGCTGAGAATACAGCCTTAAGGTGGGACTGTCAGGTTAAAAGTGAGGCTAAAATGGATGAGTTTACTATCTTACTGTACTTTTGATGACTTACAAGCCATCAGTCATTGAGAAATGTCACGAAGAAATTTGATTCCCGCCTGTTTTCAGCTCAAATTTAAGTTTCTTGCGAAATTTCTTAACAAAATGGCTTGTTTACTATGAAAAGTAGGCTTTATCAAAGCCTCTAACTACGTGTTCGTGGTTTATGGATCACAAATTCACAAAGCTTATTTCTATTTCTATTATATTTTTCAACTGCACAAGGATCAAAGAGACTTGTCATTTCAACTTCATTATAATCATTCAATCATTCATTCACATCGGGCCTGCCAGTCTCGCCTTGAAGCATCGTATTGGGTATTAACGAGGGTATTACTAAACGATTAGCATATTAAAATTGAATTACAGTCAAAATCTCATTCAAACATACTATACTATATAGTAGCTAGTAGCAGAATGATTGATATCGAAGGGTAAACAACCAAACAACGCCAAATTCCCCAGGTCAATGACACTGCCAGCGAACTTGCGCACTGGAAAATGGCCTAACCCCCCCCCTTGCCCAGTGTCGCTTCTTGCTTGTCCCATGACTCCCATGTTAATATTATTTGAACCTAAGGGTACCTGCTTTGTACAATGTAGGAGGGGGTGATCATCCCGCATAACCGATGGAACAACTCGCTCGCTTTTTTGTCAAGAAGATCCCGTGCTGACAGGTCTTGCAGTGCGAAACAGTAGTGAATGTGAAGCCCAGCCAAGCTTTGCGAGAATAAAATTAACAGAGTGAGTTTTCACTGGAAATTTCTTTTCAACATTGTTCTTCTGTTAATGGCTGTGGATGAGTATCCTGCGTGTTCCTCCTTGGATGCCATTGCACCATCCAAGCAATAAAGTGAGCGAGTGGATGACGAAGTCATATTATGATTTTGATGATACTGTGGGCTCTGTGTTCTCCCTCAGTACTGTGGGCTGTGTTGAATAGGTATCATGCGCGTGTTCTCCCTTGATGCCAGCACCAGACTTTGACTCCGAGTTTGACTCGCATATTTTTACGATAGGTAGAAAACAAACCTGTTGTTGATTTCTGGAGCGGATACTCTGCATAACCCCTAATACCATTGCACGACTCAGTATCGACCCTTACTGTTCGCGCTTCTCCCTTATAGTACTAATGCACATCTGTTTCATTGTTTATCAGGCTGGGTTTTCTTTTTTTTTTATTATTATGAACTAGTAGGTGTAGGTGCTTATAAAAAAATGGCAGTTTTTCCTTTGATACCCATGCAAATCGCAAAAGACAGTTAGGATAGGCTGAGGAACAGTAAATCAGCATTATTCAATGAAGCAACTTCGTGACCAATAAGAGAATCACTCTTCATGTTTTTGTTTGAGGGATAAACACATAGGGGTCCGCCACACGTGACCATTAGTCATTTACTTCCTAATTTCAATAATAATTTGTTAGTTTGAATACATTTCCGTAATTTTGAGTGGTTGCTGGTTGCTTTAATTTCGAGTAACTCAGCAGTTCAGTTGACATTTCGTCTTACACGATTGAAGAATTAAATTCATCAGAAAAAAAATTAGCGACCCCTAGTAGCGACTACCTATATTTACAATTTTTACATTCTTCCGTCAAAAATTCAATGGAGGATGCAAGATTTTTGAAAGTGAGTGTAGTTACTTTGACTGATAACAAACTGATGCGGCGAGATAAGATTTTCGGCGGGGAAATTGACATGAGGTACCTAATAAGTATTTCTCGTGCAGTATCTAAAAAAGATGAATCTCTTTATACTATCCTTTTGAAATAGTTTTTGGTCCTGAAATGGACAAAAATTGAAGTGATCCACTTGAAAATGTCGCCTCACTTCAAATAAAGAGATCTAGGGAAAAAATGAATAACCGATTTGAAAAACCTGGCCATGCTGAAGAGTGCAGTCTTTTAGTTATAAGCTGAATATAAAAATACAGACAGGCGAGGATATCAATGTCGTTATGCATGATATAGAGGGTGATAGCTGAAAAAAGTGAAACTGGCTCACGTTTTTGGATGTGGCACCTTTTCAGAAAAAAATCACAGACCTTTTTTTCTATAAAGAAGCACTCATCCATATCTCAAAACTGTTTTGGGATTGTTGTTCAAAAAGGCATGATTTTTTCTGGAGATGTGCATTCTTGATTACAGATTTCTTGATTGTTCATGACGGTTATCAACTCAAATTGTCAAAAATTCCATGGAGTATCAGTCACTATCTTGTTGCTTGCCTAACAAGTAACATAGTGAGCCTCAAAGAAAATCCCTTTTGGCTTTTTCTTTTAGGGTGATTAATTGAAAAAGTTGAAAATCGATCTCAAGAACGTGGCTAAAAGTAGAGTCAACATTCTTTTTAGCCTGAAATCAGAATGAATGATGCATAGGCCCTTTCAGCACAATATTTATTAACTTGTTTCGGACCCTGACGAAGGTATTGGATACTCATGCAAAAGAGGTAGTACCTCCGGGGGTCACTAGAGTCAGATTTTACAGGAGAAGCCATAAAATGCATTTTTGCCAAATTTGAGGGAACATTAACATGGTCTTCGTATCATATACGTCAGCCATGGAAGAAACTGGAGCAAAATGGCAGTCCACCAGAATGTGGTGGCGCCAGAAAGTGCCACCAGGAAAAATCTATGACTTTTTTATCAAATAAGGCGAGAGGCGGCACAATAAAAAATGTGATAGGCCACTTCCGGTATCACCCTGTATTATCATGAGAATGTGCTGTCCAGCATGACTGACTACACTTTCTAAAATCGGTCAATTTTTTTCAGAAATATATTTTATGAAGTATAAAACTAAATTTTTAATTGATCACTTCTACTGTTGCCCAGTCTACTTTAGCAAAAAGCCAAATAAATTATCGATAGAGCAACGTCACAATCAAAATCGAAAACAACCACCAACGTCAGATTCCCTACTATTAGCAACTTTATTTTTGTACACGTAAAAAAATCGCATGTTTCAAGCAAATAAAATCACTAATTTAATTTACCCAACTCTAATTTATCCAATCTTGAATCACCTTACGATATCGCCTTATAATTATTAAGGATCTATCACACGCGTAGACGTAACATATTTGACATTTTGATTAGTAAATGACACCTGGGTTACACCAAGTGTCTAATAACTGTTAATTTTAGAGCTGTTTGTTGATCGAAGCTGTTTTTATTGCCGCAAATTATAGCCTCTTTGCTATGCCTCTGAGTAATTAAGCAAAAAGGTTCAGGTATCTACCTCGGGCCATGAGCGTTTTCTTTAATTTAATTTCTATTCTATAGTACAAGGAAATCGTTATTGGTGCTAAGTAAGTGCTTTTTAGCGATCTTTTGCACTCATCCATCGATTCATCGATACTTTTTTCTGAGCTTGCTACAAAGTCAGAGATTGTTAGCTGTGGTCCTGATAGTTTGATGGCCTGTCCTACACGTGTCCATCGAGTAAATTTTTTTATTAATGTTCAGCTGAGTACGAAAAAGTCGGAGAATTCCCGCTGGAAACAGAAACAAAACAAAATTATTAGTTGTTAACACTTAACGCACTACATACTTATTGAGGAATATTTCACGTATAAACAAAAGCGCCGCCATTTATGTCCAATGATCGAATGCGTGATCAGGACCACCCTTTCACTATCTTATCAAAAACATCTCATTATACAATGCGTCAAAGCACAAGAACAAATTTGAATATTATTAAACGAAATTGTGCGATAAATCCCTAACAGTAAAAATATGACTTAGCAAAATCCTTATATTATTGGCAAAACGCTATACTCTGGATGAAGCGAGCAATAAAACTTAGCTGGAACAATTCTTGTAACAAAGTTACGTCTCTTTATCTTTATCTCTTAAGTAGCAAGTCCTACCTACTTACCTTATAATAATTCAATTGTCTTTATGTAATTGGGTCTAGTCCAGTATTTATATAATCACTTGTAACCAGTACTTACTTTTTAACTGCGACTTTGGCAGTTGTAATGTTGAGGTATGTATAGGCGTTCAGTGTAAATTCATCATTGACTTTGTGTTTTGGAAAATCGGAATTTATAGTGAGGGATCGAGCTTTTGAATGGAATAAACCGTATACTACACAAAATCGTTCAACCACAAACACCCCAATAAACACCGAGCAAGATGATTTCAGTCATTCAACTTCCAGAACAGGTATGCGAGGCGAGTCTTTTGTGTATTAAAAGGTGGCACTTTACCTGATCTTGTACTGTTAAAACTGCTTTTGCTGTAATAATATGGGTTGTTATTGACTTTCACTTTCACAGCTTGCCGTCTCTTTGAATCCGAGTTTGAATCGTTAAACTTAGGTAAAGAGTCCATTTAGCTACTGCCGTTCAAATACAAAGTCAGTGATTAGGCCAAAGATAAAGCTACATGGTTTCCGGGAATCCGTTTTACTAAAAGCCCGTTTATCTTCTCTTCCGTTCTTTACTTTCTTGAAGAATTTCGTAACCCGCTTACTGCATACTTAATTAGTTTACTTAAGCCACTGACTTCCTACTGTGGATAACTAGGTACCTATTCATCATACTTGACTTGACTGACCTGCCATTTCTCTGGTCACAGTCTATAAAGTGCAATTTATAACTCGATTTAAATTTTAGTCGCAATTTGAACAAAGTTCAAAGATACCATTTCCTTTTATAAAGGTGCGTTCAGTCAGCTTATTTAGCCGAAAGTTTTAATTTTAGTCGCAAGAGCAGCGACGTCTATTGGCTCTCATGAACCAGCCTCCTCAGAACAGCCAATAAGCGATGCAGCGCTTCCGACTAAAACTAAAACTTGCGGCTAAATAAGCTGACTGGACGCACCTTAACTCTAAGGTATAAACCTATTTTAAGCGTATCAAGACACAATCGCAACGATTTGAAAGATTTCAAGAAGTTGGCCAATATCCAACTCCGATCGATCCGATTCTTACGATCGACCAATAAAAATCAAGATTATTATCAAGATTAGCGAAAATGATCACTGTACGGAGCTTCTACTGAAAATAAAAAGTGAACGGGATATAGGTTCATGCGATATACCTACCTACACCGTATACAATACACGGTCCTCATTCGAAAACGTTGCCATCAGGATATTAATTTAGAGTAGAAAAACGAAAAACGACTTTTTTCATAGTTTCTGAATACATTTAATAAATTTTTCATCTCATGTCGTCATGGTAGTGCATAGTTTTTTTACATTTCTTAGAAACATACTCTGTATTTTTTCATCACAATCCATGCACTATTATCTCGCCTAGAAATGTGAATATGACACTCCTTAGTTGAAACAAACGGAATTTGTGATTAGCTTCTAAAACAAAATGGATTTTTGAAAATCGGATTTTTCTGCAATTCGTTTGAGACTTTGAAATTATGTGGTCTATATTTGTCCTACTTTTGAATGACGTGGAATGACAGATTCACAAACTGGAGGTATTTAGATTTTAGACCCTCAAATAGATCCAACATCCTTGGAAATCAATTTGTTTTCAAATGCCATTCGTGAATTTTAGAAAAAATTGTGCTCCAGAATGATCCGCGAAATGTTTTAGGGGGTGGTGATTTTCAAGGTCATTCCAAGATAAAAAGTTCCTATAAACATGAGCCTGAAAATGTCTGTGAGCTATAGGCTATAGTCTATAGCCCCCAAAAGTTAGCGCCCTGCTAATAGTTTTCATTATCTTCGAAATTGTTCGAGGTAAAATAATCATCATCAATATATATATAATAAAAGTTAGTGCCAAATCTTTGTGCCGCTAAAACTCAGAAACGAGTCCCGCTACGAACAAAGGAGTTTTATGGTGTGGTAACCCTTTATCCCCCATCGATGAAGAAGGTTTCCGTTTTTACCTTAAGGGCGTGCTTTTAAAGATATAAGGGCTGGAAGTTTTTCGCTCTCTAGAAATGTCTAGAACAGTCTAGAACATTCGAGAGTATTCGAGATCATTCCACAACATTCCGGAACGTTCTGGTGTGTTCTGGAATGTTCGGGAATATTCTTCAACGTTCGAATAATAAAAGTGTACAGAGGTGCGTGCCGAAACTCGGAAACGAGTCCCAGTAGGATCAAAGGAGTTATATGGTGTGGTAGCCCTCTATTCCCGGTTTTATTTGAAGAGCGAGTTTTTTTAAGATGAAAGGGCTTGAACTTTCGCTCCCTAGAATGTCTAGAACAGTCCAAAACATCCGAAAGTATTCGAGATCAATCAACGACATTTCAGAATGTTCCGGTATGTTCTACAATATTCGGGAATAGCCTGGACCGTTCGGAAGCATCCCGGAACATTCGAGATCATTCCATAACATTCCAAAATGTTCCGGTGTGTTCTAAAATGTTCGGGAATAGTCTGGAACGTTCGGAAACATCCCGGAACATTTCAGATCATTGTGGAACATTCGAGATCATTCTACAACATTCCAGAATGTTCGGGTATATTCGAGAATAGTCTGGAACGTTCGAAAACATCCCGGAACAATCCAATCCATTGTGGTACATCCGAGATCGTTTTACAACATTCCAGAATGTTCCGGTGTGTTTTAAAATGTTCGGGAAGAGTCTGGAACGTTCGGAAAACGTTCGGAAACATCCCGGAACATTCCAGATCATTGTGGAACATTCGAGTTCATTCTACAACATTCCAAAATGTTCCGAGATGTTCGGGAATGGTCAGGAATAGTTTGGGATGTTCGAAAACATCCCGGAATATTCCAGATCGTTGTGGAGCATTCGTGATCATTCCACAATATTCCAGAATGTTCGGGTATATTCGAGAATAGTCTGGGACGTTCTGAAACATTCTGAAACATTCCAATTCATTGTGGTACATTCGAGATCGTTCCACAACATTTCAGATTTCAGAATGTTCCGATACGTTCTAGAATGTTCGAGAATAATCTGGAACGTTCGAAAACATTCCGGAACATTCCAGATCATTGTGGAACATTCGAGATCATTCTACAACATTCCAAAATGTTTTAGTATGCTCTAAAATGGTCGGGATAATTGGAAACGTTCAGAAACATCCCGGAACATTCCAGATCATTGTGGAGCATTCGTGATCATTTCACAACATTCCAGAATGTTCGGGAATGTTCGGGAATAGTCTGGAACGTTCGGAAACATTCCAGAATGTTCCAGTATGTTCTAGAATGATCAAAAATAATCTGAAACGTTCGGAAACATCCCAGAACGTTCCAGATCATTGTGGAACATTCAAGATCATTCTACAACATTCCAGAATGTTGTATGTTTGTGAATGTATGTTTTGGAATTGTTGGGAATAGTCTGGAACGTTCGAACACATCCCGGAACATTCCGGATCATTGTGGAACGTTCCAGAACACCCTAGAAAGTTTCTGGAACATTGTGGAACATGGAAGATTGGAAGCCTTTTTTGTGTGAGGCCACCTATTGGTAAAGGTACAGTACAGAATAAGTACAGAATATTCGAGAGTGTTCGAGATCATCCCACAACATCCCAGAATGTTCGGTATGTTTTGAAATGTTCGGGTAATTCGAGAGTATTCGATATCATTCCACCACATTCCAGTATATGCCGGTATGTTCTGGAATGTTTGGAAATAGTCTGGAACGTTCGAAAATATCCCGAAACATTCCAGATTATTATGGAATATTCCAGGACACTCTTGAAAGTTTCTGGAACATTGTGGACTATTCGAAGCCTTTTTGGTGTGGGGCCACCTGTCGGTAGAGGTACAGTAGGGAATATTCGAGGAGTATTCGAGATCATTCCACAACATTCCAGAATGTTTCGGTATATCCTGGAATATTCAGGAATAGTCTGGAACGTTCGGCCAGAAACATTCCAGAACACTCTCAAATGTTGTGGAATATTCTGGAAAATTGTGTACCATTCGAAACTTTTTTTTGGTTTGGGTGGGACTACCCATCGGTAGGGGTATATAAAGCAAGATCCGTCGTGGTTTTGAGCACCTGTTTCTTACCAGTTGTTGATATGAAAAGTTGTAATCATCTGTGGTTGTAATGAAAAAGTCGAAGAGCGCGAAGTACGTAAACGTTCCCAACGAATCAGCAGAATGAGCAACGTTAGATGCAGAGAAACTGAAGAACAACGAAATGAACGAATTGCGACACAATCTCATAACAAAAACACTGTGAATGCAAGTCACTCATAAAAATATCACCCTACGAGAAGCGCGAGCAAACGAGGACTAGGTTCCGCTTAGGGGCCGCGAAGCGGCCCCGGCGAAAGCTAGTTCAATTTTAAATGTAACGATTAATATCGTGACCTTTTTATATCAATAAAATAGTGTATATATCTTTCTTACTTCTTTACCAAGGAGGATGTGTCCTACCTGGGGGAGGGGGGCATACGAATTAAAAATGACCAAAATATTTCTCTAAATGTGATTCTGTTTTAATTTCAACGTATATTTACATATATGCCGTTCACGTTTTAATTCACAGAATGACTTTTTGGACTACGGCTACGGCTGATGGCACCTGCAAAGTTTTGTAGCGGAACTATCCAACTATCAGCGATCATCAGCCGTATCATCCCAGCGCTCCAGCTTGCCATTTTATTTTTGCTCCAAAAAGTCATTCTACTCTGGAAATAAAAAGTGAACGAGATATAGTTTAGACGTTTTTCAAACGCTCAAATAATCGAAATATATCACTCGATCTTCTACAAAGTGATTAAATTAATTGATTATAGGTAAGCTCAATTCGTGATGACGTAGGTTGGTGTAGGTCAGGGCGCCGTTGCCACGGCAACCAATGGATGCAAACCCGAAATGGCAGTTGACGTTGACATTGCTTGCGTCAAAAATCGACAACAATAAACAGTGTTGCCAGCTGTCAGTAACAAAATGTATGAAAGGCCGTTCCAGGTCCTTTTTCTCAGCGAAACACCGTGCAAGGAGAATCAAGTGCAGCTTAGAAGTGAAAGTGTGGTCAACGTCAACTGTCATTTCGGGTTTGTATCCATTAGATGCCCCGACCCACATTAACCTACGTCCACCAATTGAGCGTACATATTACTGAAGAATTATGTATCTTAGTATCTATAGTTCTTGTTATCTACCAAATCCAACTACTAGCTGTTATAAAATCAAGGGTAGATGATATGAAGGTCAGTTTTTGGAGACATTATTCTAATCTCAACCAATCTACCTATCATCTCTCTATCATACATACTTGAAAGTTTCTGAGGAGTTTGTTACAATATCGGAAATGAATCCAGATGCTCCAGAATGATAGGTACTCTACTTGAAAATAATGATGAAAGGTCGTCAGACTTTAGGCCCGTATTTCTAGAACGAGGAAAAAAATATAACTTGCAGTGTAATGTCATATAAGTGTCACCGGCTCCCAGTCGGTTGAAATTCAAGTATGATTTCAACAATATTTGTCCCGACTAATTTTTGTTTTAACACAAAAATATCCTCTCATGAATCGTGACTGTCGTATAGATTGTTCAGCCCTATGACACTTGAGCCAATGAACGGGTTCAATTTTTCAAAACCCGCCAATCGAAGCAAACTCTCAGTGACAAGCCTGCACGGTGTGGTGTTTTTACTCAGTCGGGATTCGCTGCTGGATTTCACAAATTCTTTTATCATTTTGTGCTGCCATTTTCTTTGAATTCTTCAAGACATTCAAATTCCCTGATTCTGTGTTGTTGAATAATATTTCCAAATACCACGCGAGGTGCGTTTTTTTTTCAGGATACTTTATTGTTCCTCACAAATTCAGCAAATTTGATTCAACAAAGTCACTACAAGTGGTATTTCGGTGACTTTAGGTGCTTTCCTTTTACAACAAAACTCACTGATCTGATCTGAGTTAGAGGGAGAAAGAGCGAGAAATCACATGCGCGAAAGTGAGATACCACTAACAACTTAGGTCAGAATACTTAGTTCAGGTTGTAAAAGGAAAGAACCTTCTGTTTCATGACATTTATACGCAAAATTTACAAGAATAAACACTCAAGTTGAAGTTATCTCAAAAGAATTTTTACTTCTTCTGATATTACCCTTGATTATACCGATTTGTACCGTTAGGAGCAAAATACTGCAAGCATCAAAATTTTTGTCATTAGAAAAAAAGCGACAAGGTCTTGCTTCGTTGCAGTTATGGCCTATAGGAGAATAAAAGGCTTGGTTCTTGACTTCATGGTGAATGTACTACGTAAGGGCTCCTTCATGGCTGTGTCACATTTTTTGGAGTTATAAAAATGTTGATGCATGCATGTAATACACTGCTCCTGACAATACGTTGTTTCAAATTAATGTGCATGTAGGCGGTCGCGAAGTTTGACATTTGAGTTGGAAATATTACTTTTGGTAAGCCTAATCGGGTTCAACATCGAAGTATATTATCAAACGTTCTCAAATTGACGATCATTTGTGATGTCGAGCTCGATTTAGCTTACCAAAAGCATTATTTTGAACTTAAATTCATATTTTGCGATTATGTACATTATTTTGAAACAACGTATACCTATTTCCTAGTCTAGCTTTGACAGATCTTCAAGTCCTCAACCTTCTTGTAATGTCAAACTGCGATATCACATCACTACAAATAAGTGATAACCCGATAATTTTTGTTTTATTCTGTAGACCAATGTTTGCTCAGACTTTTGAACTAGGTACACGACAAATAGACCGTTTGGTTGGTTTACGTGAATTCGGAACCTAACATGCATTCTCATAGTAAATAAATATGTACCAATGATTTTGGGGCACTGTCTATCTCACCACCATGTCAATTTTTAATTTGACACGATATACAGAAAAGAGCTGTCAAAGCTTGGGGGTTGTATATTCCCCCTTGCCGCAGTTGATCTCGAAAGTTCGGACATACCTACAGTACAATTTAAACTAAATAACATTTCAGGCGGCTGTGAAATTTGACATTTGCACTATAATTTAAAAGTTTTTTTGGCTAATTTGATATCATAATTAAAGCTTTTCATCAATTTGTAAACGTTTGATGATGATTTACCTTCTAAAACTCACCAAGATTCCAAAAACTCATTATTTCTAGCCTAGCGCAAATGTCAAATTTCACAGCCGTCCGAGATGTCATTCCTTTTGATTTGTACTACACCTACTTATTGGTAAACCCTTCAAATTATACGCATGCGAAAGTGCCGAATAACGTGAAATTGTAAAATGATCTCTTAAATCATACTTGTACGTAGGCATAGGTACTCGTAGTTATCTACAATACAATTTTTTTCGCCAAAGCATTTTAAAAGCTCAATAATGCTGTTCAACATTATTTGCAACTTGAAAACAATAAACAATTAATTCAAGTTTAAAATGCATCATAACACGCTCCTCCGATGATGATCATCAGGTAGGTAGGATACTACAAAATTTAATTTTTTTTTGCCCACTACGGCACGTAAATAAAAGTAATTAGAAGAAGGCCTTGAAAGAAAGCAACAGAAAATTTGACTGCTGATGCTGATCCCACACCCGAATGAATAAATTCGTTAGTGACGATTTATTCTTTGATTGTCATAGTTACACCAAGCCGAGCACCAAGTACTCTCAAATTTTATCATCGTGATAAATTTTAACTCGCGCTATTATTGGCTAAATTCAAAATTAAATTGGCCAAGCAACTTCATTGGATATGATTTCGCATGAGCCTGAATATCAGAATAAATGCCAAAAAAAAAGTGAGAAGTTTATTTAGCGGGCAGGACCTTTTTGCAATGAACTTGTAGAAATGCCAGAAAATGTCAAAAACGGCTAGTTATTACACTAATAAAAGTTTCCATGGCTACCACCTACGTAACGCTAGAAAAGGTTATTTGGAACTAATATTTAAATTGCATGGTTCATTGTAGTAAAAACCTGGTCTAACAATGGGAAAACCTAAAATTAGAACAGAACCAGTACCAACTGGTTGGTGAAAAAATAATATTCTAATTATATTTTCCAGGTGCCAACTTCGTTCAACCATCAAAATTTATATGCACTCACAATAAATTATTGTTTCGGTAACCGTCGGTGGAACAAGAATGTTAGGTACTGATTTACCGCTGAATATACATTCTTATTATTATAGTAACAATAAGTACAGGAATTTTTCTTCGGTGTCTTCACTTCAAGTAATAATTCAATAGCGGAAAACTATAGAGCTTACTGAGCTTTTTGATAAAAATCTGTTTGTCTCGTGTCGGGCGGAATTGCATCATAAAATGTCCGAACCACTACCAAGCCATACAAACTTCAACACAATAATACCAACTTAGTAAATATTTACACTATCGTCACGTGTGATTGTTGATGTTGTCCTGTCATTTGCAATTTTCTTGTATGTATATCCTTGCTAAAGATCGAAATTAAATGGCGCCAAAAATTGCGCACAGCTCGAAAGTTCAATGTAAAAGCTGCGCACCACCAGCCGAGAGGAAGGGATTTAAGAGCCGCCAGTATTGGACTACTAAAAGTTCCGAAGTGGTATCATTTTCTATCAAGCTTTCAGAGCATTCGCGTTGTAAATTTAAATTCCGTATTTCATTTTCATTTGTCCCAAGAGTGTGTGTTAGAATTTCTTCCAAAAATGTCTCATAAGACTGGAGCAACCGTACCTCTACATTCATCGGCATGCAAGGTAAACACGCAAGAATTTTCATTAGATTGTATAATGATAATAAATTTTTGGTAGCGCCAGCTAAAAATAAGCTCCAAAATAACGCAATAAAGTTGAAAAGTTGACCGGGTGCCAAGTGTACGTTAACGGTGCGATGTTTTTTGAACCTTTGTGGTAGGTAGGTAAATGTTTCGTGGGTTATTGGAAGGGATTTTCAAAAAAAAAAAGTCGCGGTTGTTGACGGATAAGTTGTACCTACGGTTTTGCGATAAGCCCAGTTTCCGTTTGATACTGGAACTTTGGCTGCGAGCGGATTTTCTTTTTGCCGCAAAATTTGATAAAAATCCTTCCTTAACGGGTAAACTAGCAAGTGCCGAACTGAATGGCACATCTGTTCTCGTGACGTCATGGAATTTTACCGCTGCGATGGCTAAATTGTATCCTGCACTTCGTTTCCAATAATTATTGGCCATTGTTTCTGCTGCTGGAACTTAATTAGGCGAGACGCGAAAAAATTCATTTTAGCTGAGTAACCACGGGAACAGTAATTTTCTGATGTTTGATGGTACTTACCGAGAAAAAAAAAACAGCAATTTTGATGATGGTATAGTGATCTCTGATTAGCCTGATTTCTGTGCTAACTTTCACAGTATTCGCGCGGCTCTTTTTTACGTCAACAGACACATTTATAATTAATTGCAAAAATTTGTCGTGAGTCTACCGTCCAAGGTTTTCAGGCGTCTTGCTGATTTGAATAAAGAATTCAACGAACCACCTGTAGAATTTTTCCGCAATTTCAATTTTTTCTTCTTCGAATTCTTCGCTTGGAAACCAAAAATTCGGATGTAGGAAGTGTTTCGTCACATCTCGTGAATGTAAATATAAATATTGGCAATGATGTGTTACATGATGAGACAGCCTTGAGTCACGTGATGGCTCCAGGTAATTTGCATGAATTAATTTTTTGTAATTGCCATTGGTATAGGCATTAAACCTTTCGTCTTCTCTGCATATATCTACAGTAAATTCCAGAATTTTCATTTGGAAATTCAGGTTTTCAGAACTAGCGTATCACTCAAGTTTTTGGACTAATCACTTATTAGCAGAAGCGGTTATTACCTAACATTGAGAAACCAGTTAAGTCACGCGTTGATGAGTAATCTAATCTATTCTTAGATCATTTTTGGTAAATTTTTTGAGAGCTCAAAGGTTCAACAACTTTGAAGTTTCCCTTTCTTCTTACGCCTATGACGCCCCCTGCAATGTTTTTCATGTGCGTCTTTCATGTGCCAGCTCTATAAATGCACGGGATCGAGTTTTGCATGCACGTGTGAAAAACAGGCTCGTTTTCTGGATGTAATCCAAGATCGACCGCAAAATTTGACACCGACAAATTAATTGCGCTTAAAGTTATGAGGTGATATTGAAATGCATGGTAAATATCTATCGCCTGATTCACCTGGACAATTATTAACGCTTAATTTATGTGGTGAACGCAGAATGTGATGCGCGTATTTTTGAACAAAACTGATATCCACATACTAGTTTTTTTCAAAATTTAGCACATTTGCACAACAAGTTTTCATACCTATCAATGCATCTGTGTTCACATTTTCTTTTATTTGAAAATCGTTCAAAACTTGATTCACCACGATGTTTTACGACTTGAAAGGGAAAACTCGGCTAGAGTTCTGAACTCGGTTTCAAGTCAAAAATTGAATTGTTATTTCTGATACACTTTCTATGACCTCATCATGATCAAGGAATATGGATCTGGAGAACATTGAATATGGATCTGAAGAACATTGAATATGGATCTGGAGAACATTGAGTCATCCTTTGGCATTTCCACTGTTTCCGCCATACTTTTCGTTTTTAAACGAATGGTTTATACATGTAAAATGGGCTGTGCAAGAATCTGGATAGCGAATCATATATTTAGTAGTTGTTGATGGACTGACCTCGCCCACAGGACACAGGAGATAATAGTAAATTGAAAACGCTGTGAGCAGTATGAAAACGCGTATGCAACTACAACGACGTCGATATACTTCGAAAACAAGTAAACATGCCCTCACGGGCGTGAGACTGAATAGCAGATTATTGTTCGGGTAGATCCTCAAAATGATAAAGAAGTTTTTCTAAAATTGGTTGACTTGTGGAAAGTTCGCATAACAGGCCAAGATGGCAGCGAATGGTGGAATCAACTTCACAGTCATAGATCGACACAATACGAGAATGTTCCAAATTCCATCAAAATCGGTTAATTTACGAAAAAGTTCAATATGGCGGCCGGTACCTATATGACAGACCAAGATGGCGACGGACCGCAAAACTAAGCCTGGTTCCACGATTCTCAGCATGAGACGCAAGTGTGTTCCAAATTTTATTGAAATTGGTCGACTAATAACGAGTTCAATATAGCGGTCCAAGATTGAATCGAATCGCAAAATCAAGCAATCTATATCAGACAGGAGTATAATCCAAATTACATTAAAATCGGTTAGTTGATATGAAAGTGCAATATGGTGGGCCAAGAGACGTCACAATTGAGAAGCAAAAATGCCCATTGTCCATGCCCTTACGGGCATAAGCTATTTATGGGAAAAAATTGCAAGGTTCTAGCTTCATTTCTCAAGAAGGAGCTCAACTGAAAAAATTTGTACACCGACAGGCACAAACCGGTCACAATAGAGCCAAAATGTGCTAAAAAAAAAAAAATGTTGTCCAAAATAGTTAAATTTTAATGATTGAGGGCGTGGAACAAAGCTTCAAACAGCTTATTCCTTTTCGACTCAATTTTTTGTCACCAGCACAAGGACGGTACCCACTGAAACGACGTTACAGTATCGCCACGTAAAATATTTGTTCAACAGGAAATGCGGTGTTACATTCAACGTTGACAATATTTAATGGAACTTTTATTTGTACAGCTCTTATCGAAGTTTGCGTAAACACATGGTATATGGTTTCTGATAACTTCAGGAAGGTACCTATTCTAGGTGGGTGATATATCTATTCACAAAATTTTCATACATGAAATCTGGAGCGCAATCAATATGTATGATATTTTTGCCAGTTTTTTTGTTATCTTTTATATAACGAGGAAAAGTGTTTCAGCATTTCTCACCCATATATATAATTTCTGAAATTGAAAGAAAAATATACTTCGGTTTCAATACTTTAGTCAGTATCTTTGTGATGTGGTACATGCATACCTATGTTGTAGACCCATTGAGTTGCTTTCCTACCTGCTAGGTATATTTCGTTTTGAAATGTGGCAGCGTGCATTTAACTTCGCCACATCAAGTGTTTTTATCGCTTTTGCTTTTAATTATCGCCATATGGTGAAAACTGCAACGCATTTTCCACAGTTTTTCTCAATTATATGAACTTATCTGAAAAGCTATAGCTTTATTGCGTAATTGGATAGCGATAAGTTTCCTTGTGCTTGTTTCCTGCAATTTTGCAGTTCCGTCCTCCAGAACATCATTCCAGAAAAATCAGCCTTGCAAGTCTTCCGCAAATGTTTCATTGTCAGCATTAATCATCGAATACTTTCTTTAAGATTGTCTGGCAGTGAATCAAGGATATTTCACGAAAATATTATCATTCCAGCGCTGTGGCCTGATTTTGAAAATTATATGGGTCAGCGCCAGCGGTGTATTATACCTAGTGTGTCAAAAACTGCACAGTCAATCTGTAATGGTGGATTGTTCAACAAGATTGTCCATAAAGGTCGTTTACCTGAAGATACAGCTGCGCAATTTATAAATTCTGTGTGCAGAGTGTGGTGTGTATACGAATAGAAAACGTCTGCAAGATCGTAAAACGATTTCTATTTTATAGTTTTTCCTTTTTGGCGACGGTAAATCTCACATTAAAACTCTTTTTCGTCGCGCGCGAGCATTGTCTCGAGAAATTGTCGTTTTGTAATAGTAAAATTTTATGACAGCTATAGGTTCACAAATGTACAATTGCACTCAGCCTTGCCTTTGAAAATGATCGGCAGTGCTCAAGGTGGCTCACCTTTAAGGACGTTCAAACACTAGAAACGCCAATTTTACCGTTACTCGCTGTACTTTCAGTGCAGTCTTGCAATATAAAGTATTTGACGGGTGATAGAAGGTCAAGGCCGTTCAATTCTAATGGAAAAATAGGTATCCCAAAAGGTGCTACTTCTCTTTTGGATGTTATTTGGAAAGAATGCGAAGTAAATAACAGAAAGTTCACCGTCTCAGCGAAAATGCAAATGCTAGTCGTAGCTAAAACCCATAAATCTGCATAATCAGTACATTTGTATGGCGTACACGTGTCATTACTAGTACATAATCATTTTTTTTCTTCACTGTACTAATTTCTTTCTTTCTTTTCCAGCCTAAAGTCATAGCGCAACTAGACCAGAAAAAGGGTGGTGTTAACACAGTTATAATGTCTAAGTAAGTACAAAAGCTCCATGCCTCCAATAATACATTCATTCACCGACATCACAAATCTTCTTTTTGAAGGTATAAAAATTAAAATTATTTTTTTTACTTCAACCAAAATCAATTTATTGCAGATTTATTAGTACTGGTGATTGGACTTGAGCAAAAACCATGTATATTTGCAGATACAAAGTTAGGGCGCTTTTATCCTTTTTCGACGTACGATTCACGTAAGCTAATATCTCGCAAAGAACCAATCTGATCTACGAATCACATCACCTTGATAAAAGAGGAAGCTCAGCAAGTGATCAAAATGGTCCTTTTTTTGTTCATTAAAACACATTTTAACCCTTACGAAATTGTACGTTACATTTGCATTTCCGGTTTTTTACTAATCATCTGCCATCAAAACGTGTGTCAGACATACAGGGTGTATCTTGCGTTTATACATGGTTTGCATTATAGTGTTGTTTTGATTACATTTTCTAAGTTTTGTAAGATTATTGGCATATACCGGAGCCGCTAGAAGTACTTCTACCCGCACCTGTTGCGATGTGGTTGTGCTGGGGAGCTACGGAATTTGAAGGACGATCAACGGTACAATTACCTATTTTCTTAAGTTTTTAAAGTACTACATTTTGTACAGAAATGTATCGTAGAACACTTACAAAGTTTTATCCTTCCTTCAGTTATTGAACGTAAATATTTTTTTTTATTTTACATTTACATTCTTTCGACCCACACACCCTGGTGAAGCACAAGTCTTTCAGCAATCTAGTCCAGTAGATAGATCCGAAAAATTTGTAAACAAATGATTGCTCGAGGCTTGTGGGACACGTCCCGTTATATTCTCTTCATCCAAAGAACTCTTTACCTAACACTAATAAAGCTAACACCTTCATTTACTAGTATGCACACAAGTGACTTCTGGAAATCTAATCAAAGTTCTATTGCAGTTATAAGAGTGAAAAAGAAGTAGCTTCAGCCAATGGCTCTACTGTACCATTAGTCGATTCTTCCCGAAAGGATGAAGAATTGGGGGATTATGACCCATTTCAACACCGCAAACTGGAGCATCCCACTTCGTAAGTAGATCTTGATGTATTACTGGTTGCATACACGGTAGAAGCAAGTGTTCCTTTTGAGGGATATTTGAGGAGTAGGTACAGAGCTGGAACCAAAACGATCAAACTTTTTGATGCGAGAAACCGACCTTTGTTCTATAAACCAGTTTTGTGATCTACCCTTCAAGATTTCAGGGCTTTAGCAAAATTATAAATCTATTGTCACCTTGCTCACAGAACCTGATTTTTTAAACATGTGAGGGTTTCCTTGGGAAATGGCTGTGTTTTTAAAAGCAAAGCACTCTTGAAAATCTGTCTGGGAAAAAGTTGTCACGTGATCTTCGGCAACCCCAACTTTCGTTGCCGCACTGCGAACAGACACTAAATCGCATTTCCTATGGGAGCTGATTTCGCACAATTCAAAAATAAGGATTCTGGGTTCAAAAAGTTCAAATGGCTGAAAGTGAGTTGTAAAAAGGTGTGTTGAATTTCCAGTTCCGCTTAACTAAATTCAACTGGTTTAATCAATAAATGCGTTGAGATTCCGCGTGGATGCGATCACCATTATGTCAACTTCAAACGTTGAACTCGGTTCGAAGTTGACCGATCACTGTACAACTCACTTTAAGCTGACATAACGCCAATTTGAACGTGTATCTTGCCTGTACCTGTATTGAAACGTTATATTCGATTTGCAGAGATGCGGATACCCTTATCCATCTTCTGAAGGGGAGCTTGGGAAGCGGCATCCTGGCCATGCCGTTGGCTTTCAAGAACGCCGGTCTGTTCTTCGGTCTGGCTTGCACATTTGCCATCGGCCTCATTTGCACGTACTGCGTGCACATTCTAGTAAAAAGCGCGCATGAACTGTGCAGGAGGACCAGAACTCCTGCGTTGGGCTACGCAGAAGTAGCCGAGGCCGCTTTCTTGGAGGGGCCACAAGGATTCCGTCCGTGGGCCAAGTTCGCCAAAGCCATGATAAATTTGTTCCTTGTCATAGATCTCCTGGGATGCTGCTGTGTATACGTCTTGTTCGTTTCGGAAAATGTCAAACAGGTAGTCGATAACTACACTGACGCAGACCACCACATGAGCATCAAGATATACATGGCAGCATTGCTACCTCTTCTCATACCCATAAACATGATACGAAACCTTAAGTACTTGTCTCCACTGTCCATGATTGCCAATCTCCTGGTGGCTTGCGGAATGGGTATCACGTTTTACTACATCTTTATTGATATGCCGTCGATCACGGAAAGGCCTCAGATCGTGTCCATTACGAATCTGCCCAAGTTCTTCGGCACGGCCATCTTTGCTTTGGAAGGTATCGGCGTGGTCATGCCTCTGGAGAATAACATGAAAACTCCCACGCATTTTATCGGCTGCCCTGGAGTCTTGAACACTGGCATGTTCTTTGTCGTCTTGCTGTATGCAATGACTGGTTTCTTTGGTTTCTTGAAATATGGCGACACTACTGAAGGCAGCATCACGTTGAACCTCCCCAGGGACGAACCGTAAGTTTTTTTGCTCTCCTTCAATTTTTAATGCCAATCAAACACTGAGAAGATTGTAGTAGAAGTGATGTTCAAAAACACCTTCTAGTCCAGGCATTTTACTAGATCTAGTCAAGATATGAACTCACATCTAGCAGTATCTTTTCACACAACTAAGGAAGTTTGCTGCGCGATACTATGAATATTCTGAAATTCCTGAATATTCTGAATTTGCTGTTTGTTACTGTTAAAGGTAGAAGCAAAAATTCAAAAGTTGCAATTACCCTCCACTGAATTTGGAGAATAAATTTGTTGCACGTGTTTTCAGCAACAACTGGACAAACACAGAATTATTGTAGGGAGCTCTTCAGTAGGTGATTCTTTGAACCTGTGTGAAAATTTATAGCAAGATATTATTCACATTTCTATTAAAATGAGAGCTAGTAATGAAGTCAGATCACACTCAAATTTTGCTGGTTTCACCTCTAACGCATCGTTTTACATTTCAGATTGGGTCAGTCAGTCAAGCTCATGATTGCCGTGGCGATATACTTCACTTACGCCCTCCAGTTCTATGTGCCAATGGAGATCATCTGGAAATCTTTGAAATGCAAATTCACCAACAGGCCTCTCCTCTGGGAGTACGGCATCAGAGCTAGCCTTGTCTGCCTAACAGTCGTTCTGGCCATCCTCATTCCGAATTTAGGCGGTTTCATTTCGTTAGTCGGCGCTCTGTGCTTGTCAATGTTAGGTTTAATTTTCCCAGCCATCATAGACATGGTGACTACCTACGAAGAACCTGGCCTAGGCCGGTGGAACTGGCGGTTATGGAAAAACGTGTTCCTTATCCTGTTCGGGATGGTAGGTTTCCTTACAGGAACGTACGTTAGTATTATGGAAATCATAGGGTCATGAAAGACTTGAAACATTTGGGCGGTTTTCTATCGTCTCTACACTTGAAGGAGCTACTTAGTCTCACTCGGGCCGCGTCCTCACAACCAAAAACTCTCAGTCAATAATCTCATTCCAACGTTTTTGACATTTTTTCTCCGTGAGGCCGTGGCCTAGGGGTTTCAACCGGCTGGAACCCGGTAGTTAAAACAATTTTTTAGATCAAAACTGACGAAAGTCGTGGCATTAGCTCCTTTGAAATATTTACTAGTTTCAAAAGTCTTTAGAGAAGGGGACGTTTAGAAAACGCTTAGTAGTTGTAAAAGTAGACTGCAAGTTCAATCTGTGATTGAGAAATAGAACAATATTAATTAACACACACACACACGTTTCATGACCTTATGATTCCTTAAAATCCAACTTTTTCATAATTATATAATTAACTTTAATGCTTAGTGAGACATTTTTTCAGACCATTCACTTATTTATACAATTGTGATTTTTTTAGGTATATAAGTTAATTTTACTAAGAGCTCAAGTTTTCGTAGTGTCATCCATCGCGTTAGTGTTCGTTAATTTAAGTTATTGACAGATGATCCATTTTATATTTATTTCATACTATTTCGTAACGAAAGAACACTGGTCGGACACGTTGAAATTTTGCAGTATTTGGTTCCGACGGAACTGTGACTAGATGGTGCCTTATCTGGTTTTTTACCAGCTTATTTTTTATGTTCCTCATCTAAATTTCTAGCCAATAAGTATTACGCGCCGAGAAAATTGGACCCACAAGTTGGGGCAAAAATATTACATCTACGGTTTGCAGTTAGCTGTCTATTTTTATTGAGAAAAACTATTTATTGAACAACAAAGGAACTGATAAATTGAAAACAAAACTCGAATTTAAGTCTAAAGTTCCAAAAAATGTTTTTATTGTATTGATATTATATAACTCAAAATATTCACAGGTTATTTTGAATAAATGATTTGTTTCCATCACTGTTTCTTTTTCAACATACCACCTAAAAATACCAAAGAAAGTACTGAAGATACTGCTATCACCACGTAACAAGCAATTTGTATAAACTTCTTTTGATTTAAATACTGAGATTTCAGCTCTTCAATTAAATCATCACCAAGCAAAAATCCCTAGAATGTAAATTATTACAGAATAACTGTTCATCATACACCGAAACTTACTTCTTCAATCCATAATATTGGTAGTACTGTTCTCGGGAAAGAACTTGTCTTTTCAACAGCTTTAATAGGTCTAAATACCATATTGAACTGCATTCTACTGAATCCTTCCAAAGGCGTTCCAGTATCCTAAATTAAGCTAAATTAAGCATAAGTTCAGATGGTTTTGAGAATCTATGAGCTAGTGTAAAAACGGCCCAAATCTAATAGATTTTCAGCTTCCCTGAGAAAAAACCAGCGCACCCTTTTATTTCGGACAGTTCTTATCTGGGCATTTACTTTTTCGCTTTGCAGGTTACTTCCCTAATTTTTACTTACAGGTTCAAGCAGAACGTAACTCCCATGCAAACTTTCATTTGGCGCCAAACCTTCAACTCCTTGAACGTATTTCTCGGACCACAAAAAATGAGGAAACGATAACAAAACTGGAGCTTCTAAACAAGGCTTCAAGTCTAAGACTCCATCCAAGAAGCAGCTTGCTTCGCCATTGACATCTCTAGTTTTCTTGCTACAATAGCAGTCGTCAATGCCATCATTAGACTTGAAGCTATGGTTCGTCAATCCATATCGATACCCTTTCACGCCCATGTAGTATTTTTCTTTGATGTAAGTTGCGTCCAATGATCTACAAGAAGGATTCGAATTCGGTCAATGCAACCAATGTTTTTTCATATAGAAATCAACCTGCATATATCAGTTGAGAAAGTTTTAAAAACGCTTTCTTTCGTGGCATATGGAGGATAGATGGTGCCATCACTTCCATCGACATGATCACATTTTGAACGATTTTCTGGCGTCCAGTACTTGGTGTAATCCATGCCATTCCATTTGACGACACTGCCTACATCTTTGATATTTTTCAAACCTCGTTTAACGGTTAGATTCCCATATGGTTCTTCAATTTTCTGCAGCAGAGACAATGGAGTGAAGTGATGAAGTGAACTTTTCATCTCATTCTGGCCTTGAGGTATAACTTTTTAGCCATTGAGAAACAGGTACAGTTGGGAGCGAAATGATTCATACGGCACCGGTAGGAAGTCGGCTGGATTTCAGAAATGTTAGATGATTGGATTGTTCTTGAATGCCAGTTTTGATTAAATATTGGTCGTAATTTAAACTGGCATTCAAGAACGATCCAAGCAGCTAACATTTCTGAAATCCAGCCGACTTTCTAGCGGTGCCGTATGAATCATTTCGCTCCCAACTGTACCTATCTGAACTTAATTGATTCTTACGTATTTCAAAAACGAGAAATTCAAAGATCCATCATCCTGTTTGTCAATATTTCGCATGGATGTGGCGAGCGTGCATGCAAGGGTGCTGAATAATTCACACCACGGCTGATCCTTGCGGCCTGTAAAATTCCTGCAGAAATTCAACCCGTCGAAAAGCAATGTTTTCACCTTAATTTGAATGAAAAGACTGGAACTGCCTTCAGGAAAAATTTCTTCGAAACAATTGCTCAGTGAAGATGCCGAATTCAAAAGTTCTGATTCTTGAAGCATTCCCTAAAAAAGCTTCATAAGATTCGTTAGATTTGCCTGCTGATACATACCATCATAGGCGTATTGAGAACCGTCACTATGTCGTCATCTGAAAGTATTCCTGATTCCTCGGAGTCAAACTCGAAACGTGTCCTTGGTGAATACGTTACTGTGTCATTGGAAACAACTTCAATTATCTTTTCTCTAAATTGTCTGAAATACAACATCAGTCAAATATCTCGTACGTGGAGATGCAAGCTATACTTACTTGTAAACATAAGGTCCTTTTTCTTTCACAATAGGTTTAGCTCCAGCTAAAATTTCTGTTGGATTTTCAACATTAAAGATGTAAATTTTGAAATTAAGTGGAAATGGTGTTTTAACGAATCTGGCAAATTGTTTGGTGCCATCTTTTAAGTGAGCATTCTGAAAGTAGTTTAGGCTCATTCAATCTTACGTACGTACGTACGTACGTACAGGCGCAGGTAAAGTATGGTACCTTCAAGTGGAATACTAGGTAATTATTAGTGCTGAGTTACCTTTTCTATTTCGTTGTTAAAGATGGATGTGAGGGTGAAGAATGTGAAAAAAATTGATATCACTAAAACAGTGGCAGACAATGAAAACAGAATAAAATTGACTTTAGCACTGCAAGAACACATTTCGAAGGAATTTCACTTTTCTTGTTAGTAGAGAGAGCGATATGTATCCAGTAATGGAAATGCATATTTTTAGAAAAAGCCAGGAAAAGGCAACTATTGTTCATGTTAACAAATTTATGTGATTGGCATGCATGCTGATTAGAAATTGAAATCGTAAAATGCAGCACGTTTTTCCATTTCAACTATGCATATGAACATATTGTACAGGGTGGTGAACTTTTCGGTGCTTGTCAAGGGATCTCAAAAAACGATTAGATGTGTGTAGATAGGCCATCTTAAATATCTAAAAAAACAAAGATATCTCTGGCCATCCTTGATATTATCCTGAATAAAATTAAAGGTTCAGTTTTGAAAACTGTCTTTTACAACTTTTTTTACTGTATTTTGTAACATCCGCTATATCTGAAAATTGCAAGAAGGCCTGGCGGGGCTCACTAGGGCTCCAAATGACACTTAGAGACACAAAGGGGGCCCTGTAGGACTTCAACCAATACATAAAGACTCACAGGAGCTAACCAGAGCTTCGGAGACTGAAGCAATGAAAAAGAGGCTCAGCAGGGCTACAAATGAAACACGAAGACACTAGGGGGGCACATATAGGGCTCCAAGAAACTTAAAAAGGAGCACAAGGGAGTTCTCTAAGCTTCCAGAATCTTCGAGAAATCAGAAGGGGGTCACCTGGGCTGCAAACGATGATTCAAGACGCAAGGGGGCGCAATACGGCTCCAAACGGTATTAAGGACACAAGGGGGCTCAGCAGGGCTTGAAATGCTTTGATGTAGAACACAAGTGAGAATAGGGCTCTGAAAATCGCAAGAAGGCCTAGTGGGGCTCACTAGGCCTCCAAATGACACTAAGAGACACAAAGGGGGCCCTATAGGACTTCAACCAACACTTAAAGATTCACAGGAGCTTATTAGAGCTTTGAAAACTAAAACAATGAAAAAGGGGCTCTCAGCAGCGCTACAAATGCAACATGAAGACAGGGGGGGGGGGGCTGATAGGGCTCTGGAAAGCCGTCCAAGGCATAAGGGCGAAGCAAATATCCAGAAAATTTGAAGATACCCAAGGGGGTTCATCAAGACCCCAAACGACACTTGTAGAGACAAGGGGGCCCAGCAAGGCTTGAAACTCTACGTAAAAACTTGGAAGGGGATAGGGCTCTGAATATCACAATCACACCAGGCCTTATAAGAGCTCCAAAGTTCCCCGCGAAGAATTGTCCGGCGAAGAATTGTCCGCGCGAAGAATTGTCCGGCGAAGAATTGTCCGGCGAAGAATTGTCCGGCGAAGAATTGTCCGGCGAAGAATTGTCCGTGCGAAGAATTGTCCGCGCGAAGAATTGTCCGGCCACCATAGTGTCTAGGGAGAATATTATAAAGGCTACGTTTACACCGTGGCCGTTACTTGATTCGACCCAAATCAATTAAGTCCATGTGGCGTAAACGATCACGAACAAGGACCAAGTTAGGACCAAATCGCTTGCGTCAGGTCTCCAGTCAACCGTGGACTGACCTAAATTTAGATTTTAAATTTATTCAGTTTTGTTTATATTTTAAAATAGGTTGGCCGCGTTAGTCTTCCGGTGTAAACACTGGAAGAGTATAATTAATTACCTACTTTAGGTAGAATTTGGGTTAGTGCGTGGGTCAGTCCGGCTTTAGTCCTCTGGTGTAAACGTTAGCCAATGAGCTTTTGGCGGCGATCTGTAGATCAAGTATACCAAAACAAAATTAAACATTTGAGGGCGTTACAAATTTCGTAAATAAATTTGTCTTCAGTTTTTGTCATCAGAAATATTTGACAGAATACGATGAAATTTGGCACAGTAATAAGTAGCGTTCACACGGATGGTTTTGACCCGCGGTTTTGTGCTCCATTTGCATTTTTGTAAGCTACATACATATGGAACCTTTAATATGGAATTACAATAGTTTTATCGACATCGTTCGACAAACCTACTACCACTCTTATACTGAAATGAAGTTTCTTGGCCTCAATCACATCATACCTTTCTTATAGTTTCTCAACTGCTATTTTTTAAAGACCTTTATATTTCGACAGTCCAACGCAACCCCACCATTCTTTATCTGTCTTGCCGCCGTGACCACTGCACCTGATTTTAACGTATCATATCAACACTCTTCAATATTTCAGATTTTGTTGATGAACTTGACTGAGTAAGGTTCTCGGCTTGATAATTATCCTTCCTGCGGCAACCTTAGAGGTAATCTTTTCAGAATAAGAAGGCGCTGGGCTGAGTTTTTTATCTAATGAAGTGGTCAGCTTTTCAATTTGACTCCGAAGTTCGACATTATTATCCCTGAACATTTGTAACTCTGGTGTCAGTTTCTGAGTATCAGCATCCCCAGAACGCCAGAACTAACCTCAGAAGCACCGGCAAGACCATCAGTGACAAGTTTCAACAGTCCCAACAATAATTCCCTGAATGTTGAAGCCAGTCAGTAAATCACCCGATTTTTTTTTCTCGACGTCGCGTCGCGTCGGTCGCCTAGGGCGCCGCTAATTTTATGTTCGTTGTTATTTTTTGAAAATGACATCATGCTGATGTCGAAATTTGAGTAATAGTATATTTATTATTTAACAAGCGGGTAATGATTGCTTCTTACTCATGAGGATGCAGTTTGACGACACGAGCCTTGGCGAGTGTCGTAAAGAATCCGAATGAAAGATAGCCATTACCCGCAAGTAGAATAGTATGCTTTATCCAGTCTTATTGAGAAATGCAGGCATGTATGCGCGTGATAATGCGTGCATTGTTCAATAGGATTGGATAATCTCGTTTTATTCACAAAACTTGTTTCATTTCGTGGAGAGGACAACTCAATTCGACGTTGAATAATAGACATCACAGACTGATGCATTATATAGCATTAACGTGCATTAAATTACACGTTACAAACTAATAAAATTCTCGGAGAATGAGTCATAATCAGCACAATAGTATATAACATACCGAGACATCATTACTGCTGAGAGCAAAGAGAGTCTCCAGACTCTATCTGGAGATTCTAGCCCGGAGCAGGAGTGGTTCATTTACCGCCAAAATTATGTATACTAGGGGTAACTGGTACAAAGTGGGACAAAAGGTACTGAAACCATACGTGGGCAGTTTGCAGAGCAGAAATTCTACAGTACGCCAAGAGGTACGCCTACTTTAACCTGTATGCCATATTTTGGTAGTTTTTGCTCTTGCATCTGGCAGAGATTTCCCTCCAGAGCATCCTCTGATTGTGAGTATTAGCCCAACTTTTTTTCAAAACAATGGATGAACGCGGTGAAGTAACTGCCCCATTCAGAATAGTGTTAGTGTTATGGTGATGCAGGTGGTGATGCTAATGTCAATGTTAGGATGTTACATGTTATGGCAATGTTAATAAGCAACTGAAACGTTTGAATTTCGTGCCAAAAAGTGGGCGGTTCATCACCTCCCACTCTTGCGGATTCAAGTTTATAACCACCATCAACAATCAACACTGTTGTAACAGTGCGCACACGGCAATTACCATTAACATGCATGATTGTGAACGTTACCATTATAATAACACTAACACTATTCTGATTGGACAGTTACAGGCATTTAATTGGAATTTGAAAATCAACTTTTTGTCGTAACTTTTAGATCGGCCGATCAATTTTGCTTAAAATCGAGCTAAAACTTGATTCAGCTACTAATACTGATCCACCCACTCATTGTTTGGTTGGATGCACTTATTATCTAGAAGGTTTCCCCTGAAGATACCGTTTCTTCATTTTTCCGCGGAGTAGGTAATACTAATAAGTCACTTCCCGCCCTTTAGTTGTTGAACCATCTATACATACCTACATATTGAACCAATACGCAGCGGATCAGAGGAAAGATCGAAAGAAAGATTGCATTCGTTTTTGGTGTAAGAATTCGCGAAATCGGACATGCGTTTTTGAGTTTTCCTGACTTGAGGAAATTTCCATCAACTTTTTCAACCGTGAACCTTCGCCTTGACCGATTCACGCCAAACAAACTTCAAAATGGGGCATAATGTATCTGATGATTTCTACAATGGGCCCATTTTGGTTTGGCGGTTCTCCCGGAAAAGTCAAATTCACCTAAGTACGTACAGTTGTGATATACAGGTGTCCCGTGTTTGATCGCAAAGATTTTGCCTTCATCAGAAAATAATGAAATATGCATATAAAAATTTCGTTCAAAAACCCGTAATAACGGAGACACAGCTCTTCAAAGTTGGAAAACAAATACAGTTCTTTTCACTTAACTTTTATACTGGTCAACCGATTCGCGTCAAATTTCTTACACGTATTCACTGAACAAATGCCTATGAACCTCGGGTAACACATCTGGTGAGAACAGCCCCACGGCGTAGAATAGGGGTAGTTGCGCTCCTTTAATCATCCCTAATTTTTTCCCCACTGCAAATTTTTTAAATTCAAAACCATTTTCGAGTTGCTCATTCAATTTTGAGCGAAAAGTTGTATTTGCAAAATTTTGATAGGAGGCATACTTTTTGAGATAATTCAGTTTGAAGATGCCTATTTAATCTTGCAACTTCTCATAATTTTAGTTGCTTAAAATTTGCATTGCTACATCATTGGAGATAATCAGTTCCAAATTCACACAAGTGATGTTGAAATCATCAAGTATCATAACGTAAGATCGATTTTGATCAAAACAATCCAGTGGCGTAGAATTAGGGGGCTTTCTTACTTACATCCACGTATCTGCCACACCACTAGATATTTTTTAAAATCAATATTTTTTTTAATTTATCGTTTGATCCAGAAAAAAAAGTTGCTCTTGTGAAACTTTGATTGGAGGCTTCGTTTTCGAGTTATTCAAACTTCAAAGTTTTGAGTCGAAAAAATGGCTGGGCCTAGGGCTGGCCTATCGAGGAAAAGAGCAAACCCTTCAATCAATCTTGTTTTCAATTATTCATGTTGATGAATGCACCACTTTCTTTTGATTTTACTTACGTTGTATGAGTTCATACCTACAATAACCTTGATTTTACAGTTCATCAATTTTGAAGAAAGTTGAACTAGGAAAAAATTTCATTAGCGGTACAGAAGCCGGGATGGAAGACAAAATTGCATGTCAGTCAATGTATGTTACAATTATTTTTGTTCTCCAGTCATGTACCTATCTGCTTCTAAATAGCAGGGACTTGAATTTTACGGATTTTTTCATTGATCTCAAACTTGAATAGCTCGAAAACGAGGCCTCCAATCAAAATTTCACAAAAGCAACTTTTTTTTCTGAATCGAAAGACAAATTCAAAAAAACTATTAATTGAAAAAAAAATACAGTGGCGTAGCAGATAAGTGGATGTAAGATAGAAAATCTCCTGATTCTACGCCACTGGATTGTTCAGATCAAAATCGTTCTTACGTTATGATACTTGATGATCTCAACATCACTTGTGTGAATTAAAACTGATTATCTCCAATGATGTAGCAATGCAAATTTCAAGCAAATTTTGTTGCAAGATTTATCACAAATCTTCAAACTGAATTATTTCGAGAAGTAGGCCTCCTATCGAAATTTTGCACGAGCTACTTTTTGCTCAAAATTGAATGAGCAACTCGAAAATGGTACTGATTTTGAAGAATTTGCAGTGGGGAAAAAATTAGGGATGATGAAAGGGACGCAACCACCCCTATCTACGCCATGGGGCTGTTCTCACCAAATGTGTTATTCGAGGTTTATGGGCATATGGTTAGTGCGAGGGTTAGTGATTACGTGTAAGAAATTTGACGCAAATCGGTTGAACAGTATCAAAGTTAGGTGAAAACAACTGTATTTGTTTTCCAACTTTGAAGAGCTGTATCTCCCGTTATTACGGGTTTTTGAACAAAATTTTTATATGCATGTCTCATTCTTTTCTGATGCTCAATCGATTGGCAAAATCTTTGCGATTAAACACGGGACACCCTGTATTTTATTCGTATTATCAGATAGGCGAATAGAGTATTATACTTTTGAAAAAATATTTTTCTTTCGATGGAATCAGAAACTATATTGAAAAATAACTGACCCGTATTTTTTTATTCAGCCGAAAATCGTATCGTTTGGCCGCAATAAATAAACGAAATTCCTATATTCTGCCTATTTCTGACGTCATTTACACAGGCAGTATAGGCGGTGACTCGCTGTGACGTCAGAGCTAGTTGATGTTATTTATTTACTGCGCCCAAACGGTACCGTTTTTGACTGAATAAAAAAACACGGGTCAATTATTTTTCAATGTAGTTTCCATTTGAATCAAAAAAATTTTTTAGTATAATACTCCATTCTGAATAAGCCGCTTTCATGTCTCGATGATTTGACATCGCCGAATTGCAGCCGTGCGAATGAATTATATCACAACTGTACATATTTTTATACTTATTTACATACTTACCTAATCCTTTTGCCTATTTTACCCTTACTGGTGTAAGGCGGTACGGGTGTACATATTTTTCTCGATATTTTTATATTCATGTATATTTTTGAGTACATTTTTATTATCATCAAAATGCTGCAAATAGGCTACTGGACATCAATCGCATTTCAGTATAAAAGTATCATAAACCTGATAAATATCTGAATGACGAATTTGTAGTTGGAAAAGTTTTTCGAAATATGATTTCATTTCGGTACAAAATCAATTTGAAAGTGGACTTATCCAAATCAGGAATAATATGCTACGTCACAGCTTGAAAGTGGGCTAGGAGGTGGGAGGGAGGAAGGCGAGGGGAACGCATTTGACATTCGACCGAAGCATTCGTTCTGGATCTATTAACTACGTAGTGGTGTATTTTCACGTGCGAGCACAACTTTACCACAAGGAACTTATTTTTGATGTCATTGCATGGAGTTATTATGTACCGGGTGTTTATAAACGTCTGTGATCGCGGCAGGCTTTGGTCAGGCCAAAAGTCGCAGTGAAAGGCACAATTTGAAAGAGTGATAGGAGATTCCAAAGGCGATATGATAACAAACGTTTATAAACACCCGGTATGTATTATGGAGCGAAATTGTATAAAAAACCTAGATTATTTGACGTGGGGTTGACATATGGCATGCGACACTCGCAGTAGGTACTGCCACTCATATGGCACTAATAACACTGTTGTGACATCAATCCGAAGCCTGCACAAGCAAAAATAAGTGAATTACGGAAGAATCGACCAAAATGTGAGGTCAAACCATAGCACTCCAGCATTTCATTATATCTTTTTTGTATAAATCAGTTCAAAACGAGAAGGTGTTCTTCAGTCATTGAATGGCCAACTAGAGTTTCTATTGGCTCTTCAAAATGTGACGTCACGCACTTGCCGCGCCATACAAACAGACAAATCTTTTTCATGTTTTTTTTTTTATATGTACAAAAACTTTTTTAAACACAATCATCTTGCCAATGCAACAATTTTGGGAGGATCTTTCATAAAAAAGAAATAAAAAAACCCATGTCCACTAGCCTATTTGTTTCGATCTTGCAATCAAGCTCCAACTTTCCACCCGAAGGGGTTGGGCGCCTCGATCAAAAGTTTTGATGGGTTCCTCGATACTAGTCGGGAAAGTATATTGTGGTGCCACAAGAAATTTTTTCAACTCAAGCCACACCGTGTCACTCACACACTTCGTGAAGGTGATTTGAGACAGCTGCTTTCTCTTTTTCAACTATTTTCTAGGAAAACCGAGAGAGAAACGTTGAAACGGGTCGATTTTTATTTCAAGGAGGACATCTAGCTAAGACACGTATTGCCAAATTATTCACTGCAATCCCTTTGCCCCACCCTACCCTACTTTAAAATTTCAAATAGCTGGGCAAATAGCATTACCTATCTTGTGATCCATCAAACTCAAGATGATAATGTTCTCTTTTTGCCAAACATATTTACAAAATTTTCAAGCCACCCCCAGCCTCTCTCACAATTCTCTCATAGAAAATTTTTCCCCTATTGACTCCCGATTCTTGAGAAATATATTTTCCAGTAAAAACAGGCTGATTTTTATTTCGAGAGAGAAAGATCTAAAACCGAGTCCAAAACACGTATTGTCAAATTTTTATCTGCAACTCCTCCACCACTTTCACCACTTGAAAATTTTGAAATGATTTTCACAAGAAGAAAATTTTATAACCTTAAATTTGATGCATGTATATCAACAGACAATAGGGCCAATTCTGTATCGAACCCGTTGAAATTTAAAGGCCGTTAAAAGAAAATCAGCCAATCGTGAAGCCCATTTCTGATCGTTCCTAGGTGACCGACGCCTTTAAAAATTTTAAGGGGCCTTTAAATTTTACAGAATTGCCACTAATGCTGTTTAAAATTGAAAAAAAAGGGTGAGGGTGGTTGCGAAGAAGTTAAGGGTAAAAATTTGATAATACGGGTCACTGGATAACTGCTTTATCCTGAAGTCCTAAACCATTTTTCATCAGTAAAGGGCAAACTGTGACAAGAACAAAGTCCTTCCATCTTCCAGTACTTAGGTATACTATGTATTTCTCGATGTATTTATATCAGAAAATGACCCGCTGCAAAGCTGGTATCGGTATCAAAAAGACGAAAGCTGCTTGTATCGTGACCGTGGCGCGAGCCGTGGCGTCATATCTGGCCGGGTAGCCGCGGCCAATACCAAAAGGTTACGATAGCGAAGATAGCGCCTTTTTTTATTCGTTAATTTACCGCCGGCCTATTTCCGTAACAAAGCCTAACACCACCGGCGCCGGTAAATGCTTTCCGAAATTTTGCCGAAGTGGTAACCGAAGTGGGATTTTCAACGACCACCAACATCGCAAGGGGTTGGCACCATCGTTCGCATTCCAACTAAATAATCAAGGAGCTTGTTTCCGAGACGAAAATCCGAACGCCTACGCTACGGTAGGCATCAAACCTATGATCTCTGGCGTGGCAGTCGGACACGCTAACCACAACACCACAAGCTCCCCTTAGATTTTATATGATTATAATTATTATAGGTATACCCTACGGAAGCGCTGAAGGATCACGTAGAAAGTTTTTTTCTAACTCGACCGGTCGACATAATAACTTGTCCGGTCGAGATAGGGAAAAAATTGTTCCCTGATTATCTCGACCGGTCGACTTAATATGAGCAAGATTTTTTTTAACTCGACCGGTCGAGATAGCAAAAAATTTGTTTAGTTTACATTATGTCGACCGGTCGAGTTAGTTAAGTCGACCGGTTGAGTTAGTATCTCGACCGGTCGAGTTAGCTATCTCGACCGGTCGACTTAGTTATCTCAACCGGTCGAGTTAGCTAAGTCGACCGGTCGAGTTGGTATTTCGACCGGTCGACTTAATCAACTCGACCGGTCGAGTTAGTTATCTGTACCGGTCGACTTCGTATCTCGACCGGACGAGTTAGTCAACGCTGACTTTTTAGCGCATTTTCGTAAAAAAAATACGCTTATATGGCTGGTTTGTCTGCCTGTCTGTCCGTCCGTCTGTCCGTGTAGAAAGTAAGAACATATACTCACTCCTCCTCGGGGAATGAAGCTAGAGCCTTGGAACTTTTTCCATGGATAGCGAATGTTCCCAAAGGTGGCCAATGGACATTATTTTTCCCATCCATACATAGTTACCATCATTATTATCAAAAAACAAATATTTCCTGTGTGTTCTTCAGAGAAGTGAGCTCTTCCACGGGGAAGGAAGCTAGAGCCCTGGCCTGAAACTTTTTTCGATAGATAGATTCCGTTCTCTGGGAGTGAAGTCAAGCTTGAAAATAGGAATAAATGTTCATAACGAGACAAGAGTAAGTTGCAAGTTTCTTGACAATCGTTCCTCTGATAAGAGATCTCAATATGGCGGCCAAGATGGCGCCCAAATCATCAGATTTATCTTGAAAATAAGAATGATCATATGAGACAAGGGTAAGTTCCAAGTCGCATGGAAATCGTTCCACTAATAAGAAATTTGAATATGGCGGCCAAGATGGTGACGAAATCATGAAATTCAGCTTGAAAATAAGGATGATTATACGAGAGAAGAGCAAGCTCCAAGTTTCATGACAATCGTTCCACTAATAAGAGACTTCAAGATAGCGGCAGAATGGTGAAATTCAGCTTGAAAATAAGAATAATTATACGAGACAAGGATAAGTTTCAAGCTCGGTTTCAAGTTACATGAAAATCGTTCCACTAATGAGAGATTTCAATATGGCGACCAAGATGGCGCCGCAACTATGAAATCCAATCTGCCCACTGGCTACCCTTCAGGACCTCATAAGCTATCCATTGGAAAAAATTCCAGGGCTCTAGCTTCATTTACCGAGGAGGAGCTCAACTTCTTTGAAGAACACACATGAAATATTTGTTTTTTGATAATAATTATGGTCAATATGTATGGATGAAAAAAATAATGTCCATTTGCCACCCTTTGGGACATTAGCTATCCATCGGAAAAAGTTCCAAGGCTCTAGCTTCATTCCCCGAGGAGAAGTACACGTTCTTACTTTCTACACGGACAGACGGACGGACAGACAGACAGACAATTCCGCCATATAAACGTCATTTTCTCACAAAAATGCGCCAAAAAGTCAGCGCTGACTAACTCGTCCGGTCGAGATACGAAGTCGACCGGTCGAGTTAGCTATCTCGACCGGTCGACTTAATAAACTCGACCGGTCGACTTAATAAACTCGACCGGTCGACTTAATTAACTCGACCGGTCGACTTGGCTAACTCGACCGGTTGAGATAACTAAGTCGACCGGTCGAGATAGCTAACTCGACCGGTCGAGATAGCTAACTCGACCGGTCGAGATACTAACTCGACCGGTCGACTTAACTAACTCGACCGGTCGATATAATGTAAACTCAAAAAATTTTTTGCTATCTCGACCGGTCGAGTTGAAAAAAAATCTTGCTCATATTAAGTCGACCGGTCGAGATAATCAGGGAACAATTTTTTTCCTATCTCGACCGGACAAGTTATTATGTCGACCGGTCGAGTTAGAAAAAAACTTTCTACGTGATCCTTCAGCGCTTCCGTAGATACTCCTCTAAGCTTGCAGCTCGGCTTGCAGCAACTTGAAATTACTCGCGAAAAATCGCTTCTCACCAGCAAACACTAATGACGGCTTTACAGAACTTCGTTTGTCACTGGCCAATAGGATTTGATCTGCCTGTACTCCACTACTCCCCTTCCTCTCTCCATAATTCCCGCGACACGAGAGTGGGGGACTGTCGCCGGCGACAAGCGAGGTCCTGTAAAGCAAGACTGTAAAGCCGCTATAACACTAACCACTAACCTCGAATCCTCGAACTCTCGAAGTCGAAATCAGTTGACGTTCGACCATCACCTCACCTCGAGCTCGACCCTCGTTGACCATTAAGGACCAGCTAGCAGGAGCAAGGCAGCAGCGGGGAATCGAGTTGTCGGTCGAAGTTACGAGGTCCAGACCCAGAGAGTCGGGATTCACCCCAACTTCAAAGTCCTTCTGGTATGTAAAATAATAACAATCCTTGGATGATAATAATAATACACATCAACACCACGGCACGGACACACATACTCACGGACACGAACAATCATTTCACTTCACACCACACTACTGAACCAAAGTCAAGTCTGAACTGTAACCAGTACTTTCTGTCTAAATTCTAACGAAAAGTTACAAAGTCTGAATAACATAACAACAAACCAACAACCAAGGAATCCAAGGATCTAACGCCATTAAACAGCGAAGACACAAGAGTGAGTACGAAAGTCGAAACTGAATATGCACATATGCAAACAACTACACATTCTCACTACTTTGGCTCCCTCTTCTGCTTTCTGCATAGTTAGGTAGGTACTTTGGCATTGGCTTGTCTTCCGCTTCGCACCCATCTACACAGGAGTAGGAAGTAGGAGTACTACCTATTACTTATTGGCGCGAGCTTGAAATCAACTGTTTTTATTAAAAAGCGGCATGTCTTTGTATGCTCTCATTTGTAATTATTATAACCTGATTGAATTATTGGCATGATCTCGCCTGGCGCCTGGCCTTATGTCCTTATGATAAATATATTTACTTACCTATTTGTACCGTGCGATTAAAAAAAACCAAAATAGGGTAGACAAAACAGACAGCTTTGGAAGCACATGCACAAGCGATTGCCTACTTTCAGAGTAGGCTCGTTAGGCCAGTCAATAGGGAATTTGGAATGGCAAAGCGTATACTCTGGCTGAATTTTTGCATACACCAGGCAGTAGCGGCCTTAGGGCGGGCGAGACGGCCGAACGCTCGGGGCGCCAGCTCATAGGGGCGGAATAATCGAGTTTGAAATCCAAAAAATTGATAATTTACTAAATCAGCAATAGGCCAGTCAAATAAGGAAAGCTGGAAGGAAAAAACTGTTGGAGTTTTGGAAATTTGACAGTAATGTCCGGTAAGGTGTACTGTTAAACATACTAAAAGTCCCCAACTCTACCTATTGAGCTCGAGCCGCCATCTTGGAAAAATGGTCCTTCGATCCAGTTTTCTGTTTATATTCCGCTAATCATCAGAGATATTCAATTCAGTTTAATAAAAAATCAAGGCTATAAAAATGTCTACAAAAATTGTTTCATACCGATTTTTTTCTCGAATCTGTTGAAATTAATTAAATTAAATTAACAAAAAAAAAACAAAAAATAAGCGATTTTTGCCTATGGCTAGAGATATTGTCTTCAAAATTTGTGAAGATGTTGGCAGTCTACATCAAAGCTAAACGTGACAGTTGAGATAGAAAAAAAATTGCGAAAATATTTTTTTATTTTTTTTTAAATTAAGCAAAAATTTGGTTTTCGAGTTTCACATTTCCAACAGGGCGGTGTAAAGGTTTCAATCGAACATCAATCAGTTTTGATATTTACATATTGTAAGACAAGATTTCATAACTATTGTGCCTTCACGAGCTTCTGGAATGCTCGATATGAATTAAACTGAAAGAATAATAGCTAAGTCCAAAAAGTGTTGTCGATTGGTTCTGAAGGAAACATTTCGAAACAAAAGACATCAGCAAAGGATATACAGGAGGTCCAAAGGTTATTCAACTGTATATGAGCCCCATATTGATGTGCCTTATCCAAAATAGTACAAAAGAATTAATCAAAATGTGAAAATCCACCCTGTATAACAAAAAGTAACGATACAAAATGGAAGTAGTAGATCATACCTGGTGCCAAAAAGACAGCTTCTACATTGCTGAAAAAAAGAACAAAATTATTTGATTCATTTGAAAGTTATTAGTCCTCAAACTTGACTTCACAAATTTCAGCCAGTCAAATAGGGAAAAGTAGAGAAAAGTAACGGTCGGAGTTTCAGAAATTTGACAGGAATGTTCGCTAAGGTATACTTATAAACATACTGAAAGTCCCCGCCTCTACTTATTGCGCTTGAGCCGCCATCTTGGAGAAATGGTAATAAACTTGATCGAAGGACCATTTTTCCAAGATGGCGGCTCAAGCGCAATAAGTAGAGGCGGGGACTTTTAGTATGTTTATTAGTATATCTTAGCGAACATCCCTGTCAAATTTCTGAAACTCCGACAGTTACTTCTCTCTACTTTTCCCCATTTGACTGGCTGAAATTTGTAAAGTCAAGTTTGAGGACTAATAACTTTCAAATAAATCACTCAATTTTGTTTTTTTTCCAGAAATGTAAAGGCTGTATTTTTGGCACCAGGTATGATCTTCTACTTCCATTTTGTATCGTTACTTTTTGTTATACAGGGTGGATTTTAACATTTTGATTGATTCTTTTGTACTATTCTGGACAAGGCACATCAATATGGGGCTTATATACAGTTGAATAACCTTTGGACCTCCTGTATATCCTTTGCTGATGTCTTTTGTTTTGAAATGTTACCTTCAGAACCAATCGACAACACTTTTTGGACTAAGCTATTATTCTTTCAGTTTAATTCATATGGAGCATTCCAGAAGCTCGTGAAGGCACAATACTGATGAAATCTTGTCTTGCAATATGTAAATATCAAAACTGATTGATGTTCGATTGAAACCTTTACTCCGCCGTGTTGGAAATGTCAAACTCAAAAACCAAATTTTGCTTAATTTAAAAAAAAAAAAAAAATATTTTCGCAATTTTTTTTTCTATCTCAACTGTCACGTTTAGCTTTGATGTAGACTGCCAACATCTTCACAAATTTTGAAGACAATATCTCTAGCCATAGGCAAAAAATCGCTAATTTTTTGATTTTTTTTGTTAATTTAATTTAATTAATTTCAACAGATACGAGAAAAAATCGGTATGAAACAATTTTTGTAGACAATTTTAGAGCCTTGATTTTTTTATTAAACTTAATTGTATATCTCTGATGATTAGCGGAATATGAGCAGAAAACTGGATCGAAGGACCATTTTTCCAAGATGGCGGCTCGAGCTCAATAGGTAGAGTTGGGGACTTTTAGTATGTTCAACAGTACACCTTTTCGGACATTACTGTCAAATTTCCAAAACTCCAACAGTTTTTTCCCTCAAACGGAAAAATTTGTTCTAATTTGACTGGCCTACAAAACGACTTGCCAGCAGCGATCACCAGATTTGCTTCTGTGAAAGCACAAAAAACTTCATTATTGCAAGAAAAATGCTTCATTTGTGCTCGCTACGCTCGCGGACCCAAGTTAAGGGCGGTGATTCCGAATTCTTGCCCGGGGCGCCAAAATTGCAAAAGCCGGCACTGACACCTGGGGAGTCCCCCACAGAGCCCCGAACCGCGAAAATCCGCCAAAATTTCCTTGAGCTCTCCGAGATAAGGGTGTTTTTCTATATCTCGGTTGCTATTGATTGGATTTCGATATTCTTTTTTTTTTAATGTTCGAAAAAATATTTAGAACAAGTTGTGTTCAGAACTTTTAAATAACTTGTCGATAAAAAGTGCCAGAAACCAAAATCCGTCGTTTTTTAGGGGGTGTTTTTTTTTTACAGTTTTCTATCTGCTTTTCTATGATAGTTATGGAAAAAATTCCCAACAAAAGTTGTAGCTCCTGTCCTGTAAGTCCCTACAAGTTTCAATCGAAAAATTTTTGTGACGCGAAAATTACCCACCCCAGAGGGCGCTAAAGTCAACCTCGTTTGGAAAATATTTCCAGGTGTATAGGGGGCATCGATTCCAACTCCATCGTGTGGGGATCTAAAGGCCAAATTCTCATTTATGTTCGTACTAACTTTACAAATAATTGATGAATAACAAAACCTTTGTACAGGGTGACTTTTTTGAAAAGGACCCACCCCCGATATTTCGCTGCACAAATTTTTCCTCGGAAAAAACTGGAACAGGTCGATTTTTATTTTGAGAGGGACATCTAAGATACGTGTTGACAAATTTCAATCCTCAACCCTTTGCCCCCACCCCACCCTATTTTAAAATTTCAAACGGCATAACCTACCTTGTGATACATCAAATTGAAGGGGATCAAATTCAAACATATTTTAAATTTTCTCGAATCACCCCTCCAACCCCTTTCAAAATTCTCTCATTGTTAATGCAGGAAAGTTTCTCCCTCATTACCTAACTCCCGATTCTTGAGTATCAGATTTTCCAGTAAAAACATGTCGATTTTTATTTCGAAGGGGACACCTAGAACACGTATTGTCAAATTTTTATCTTCAACTCCCTCGCCTGGACTCCGCCCCACTTTGAAGTTTCAAACAGCTCACCTATGTGATACATCAAAATAAAGGTAATAAAATAGTCTTTCTGTCAAACAAGTCTGAGAAGTTTTTTTCAAGTCACTTTCAACTCTTCTCAAAATGATCTTTTGTTTATAAATTAAAGGAAAGTTTTTTCTCTTATCAACTTCCAATTTTTGAGAAATGGACTTTCCAGCAAAAATAGGTCGACTTCTATTTCGGATGGGACATTCAGGACACGTATTGCCAAATTTTTATCTCCAACAAAGTGTATAGGCCAGGCGGTAGGTCATTCTGGATAGAAAAAACTCCGACCAAAGCTTTTATGGTGTCAAACTCTTCGTAGGGTCAGTAGGTATCTACCACTGAGTTTCCGCCCAAAAACAAGTTGTGCTGATTCCTCCACATCTGCCCAAAGGTAAAGGATGTCTTGAAGGTGTGAAAAGACCTGTTAAACCCCCGTACTTTTACATTTTATTTGCCTCAATGCAAACGTACATTTCTAACGCAAACATTGAAAGCATTTGTCATCATCTCTGTGTCAGTCTTACTGTTGAAAAAAAAGATTTCTTTCTGCGGGAAAGATAAATCACATTTTATTGTTTTTCCACACAAGAAAACGATGGAGCAACATGTATTTTGTATGTTTTCTAATAACTTGTACTTACTGAACCCATTCATGGCGTTAAAATTTCAATAACAGCATTTTTGAAGATGTTGCCCGCTAAGAAGTGAATAATTTCCACCCGCCTGTTCAGCAGCAGTTTTTTCAATTTTACCAAACACCGTTCTCGAAAATTTTATAGGGATAGACAAGCTGAAACTGTTTTCTAATGATATTATATCTGGCTTAAGCGCGGCACGCTTTTTGAAATTGTAGAAAACTGATTTCTTTTTGAGCGGTCCTATTTTACCCGTGTGCGGCCGTGCCTACTTGACATAGACCGGACTGATCACACAAGCTTGGAAATGTACTCTTTTCCAGCTTAAAAACACGACCATTAATGATAAAATGATATATAGTTTCTTCATAAATCAATGTACAAAGTCTTAATGATAATGGTCGCGTTTTAAAGATGGAAAAGAGTACATTTCCAAGCTCGTGTAATCAGTCCGGTCTATGTCAAGTAGGCACGGCCGCACGCCGGTGAAACAGGACTTCTCGAAAAGAAATCAGTTTTTTAGATTTTCAAGTGCGTGCCGCGGTTAAGCCAGGCACAATATCGTTAGAGAAGAGTTTGAGCTTTCCATTCCTCATGAAATTTCCGCAAACGGTGTTTGGTAAATTTGAAAAAATTGCTGCTGAACAGGCGGGTAAAAATTATTGACTTTTTTGCTGGCAACATCTTCAAAAATGCTGTTATTGAAATTTTAATGCCAAAAATGGGTTTAATGGATACGAGTTATTGGAAAACATACAAAATACATGTTGCTCCATTGTTTTCTTGTGTGGAAAACGATTAAATGTAATTTATCTGACCCGTACAAAGAAATCCTTTTTTTTCAACAGTAAGACTGACACAGAGATTACTACAGATGCTTCCAATGTTTGCGTAAGGGTTGTACGTTTGCATTTAGGCAAATATAACGAAAAAGTACGAAGGTTTAACAGGTCTTTTTGCACTTTTGAGGCATCCTTTACCTTCGCGCAGATGTGGAGGAATCAGCACAACTCGTTTTTGGGCGGAAACTCAGTGGTAGATAACTACTGACCTTACGAAAAATTTGACACCATAAAAGCTTTGGTCGGAGTTTTTTCCAGATTGTAGTGATTTTACCGACATACCGCCTGGCCTAGTAGAGGAGTGGTTTAGAATATCAGAAATAATTTTTCGCAGGATGAAAATTTTATTCTCTTTATCACAAGAATCACAAGATAGATAATGCCATTTGAAAGTAAGGTAGGGTGGGGGCGTAGGGTTGAAGATAAAAACTTGTCATCACGTGTCTTAGATGTCTCTCTCGAAATAAAAATCGACCTGTTCTGTTTTTTTTTCCCAGGAAAAATTTGTGCAGCGAAATATCGGGGGTGGGTCCTTTTCAAAAAAGTCACCCTGTACAAAGGTTTTGTTATTCATCAATCCTTAGTAAAGTTAGTATGAACATAAATGAGAATTTGGCCTTCAGATCCCCAGGCGATGGAGTTGGAATCGATGCCCCCTACACCTGGAAATATTTTCCAAACGAGATTGACTTTAGCGCCCTCTGGGACGGGTAATTATCGCGGCACAAAAAATTTTTCGGTTGAAACTTGTAGGGGACTTACAGGAGCTACAACTTTTGTTGGGAATTTTTTCCATAACTATCATAGAAAAGCAGATGGAAAATTGTAAAAAAAAACACCCCCCTAGAAACGACGGTTTTCAGCTTCTGGCACTTTTTCTCGACAAGTTATTGAAAAGTCCTGGACACAACTTGTTCCAAATATTTCTCCGAACATTTAAAAAAAAAAAGAAAATCGAAATCCAACCAATAGCAACCGAGATATAGAAAAACACCCTTATCTCGGAAAGCTCAAGGAAATTTTGGTGGATTTTCGCGGTTCGGGGCTCTGTGGGGATTCCCTAGGTGTATACAAAAATTCAGCCAGAGTATACGTTTTGTAAATATAAGACACTTTTTGAGCCAGGTTGACTGGCCTACGTTGAAAAGCTTGAAAGCTACAAAAAAAGTTTCAGGGATTGACAATGACATCCCCAAATTTTAAATTGGTGCCATTAAGCTTCACTTCATCACTTCATCTCTCACATTTTGTCGAACAAAATCATGAACTACTCAGAATAGTGTCTAAAAATAACAATTCAAAATTAAAGATGCGGACCATCCTTGCAGTTTCTTGTTATCCCCCTATTTACTACTGTGATGATAGTAATAGTAATAAACCGTCTGGGGGGAAGGGAGGAGCTAGAGGAAAGGAGAAAAAGGGAAGGGACCACGCACCACTTAATCCTATTATGTGGCGTGCGCTTGAAAAAATAGTGCGACGCAATTGAATTATCTTAAAATTGGGTTGTATTCCGTGCCTATAGTCGTCGCGGTACGGGCCTAAAATCGTCCAAGTTCTGCACTTCTAACGATTTCGATTATTTTTGGCACAGATGATCATTGGACCTATTCAAGCGTTTGGACCCGCAGCACCACCAAATTTGCCTCTCGGGAACGGAGGGGTGGGGGTATCTTCAGAATTTGAAGCTCCAGGTCTGGTATGACCCAATGAAGACCCACAAAGACAAGTGAGAAGTCATTTCCGAATGATTTTCATCTGCTGATGTCGATTCTCACGTGAAAAATGAGTTGCGCAGTCATTTGACAAAGATAATTAGTAATAATAAGAGATAAAGATGAAATCAAGTGGTCATTTACTGAACTCTGTAGGAACTTGTTTTTTTGTGATAAATACATGAAACTTGGTAGGGCTGTTCATTATTACTTACTTTCCAAATATGGAGGGAGCACCACGCGTTCCGACGCATGACGTCGCGACGCAATGTCAAAAAACATAGTGGTCGTCATTTCCAAAATAGTCGATATTATTATCATAGTTTATTTGATTTCTTCCATCAAACCATATGCTTTCGAGATTCGATAACATATTTCTGTCGACTTGGGGAAACGGTGGGTTACCAGTGGTGAGTCAGGTGTCTGCTAGAGAAAGCTGTGAGGTTTCTTTACCCCCAAATTTCCACGGTCAACATCTTCGGATAACTAATTTAAGTTTGTCCATACGAATAATTATGTCATCTGGTCAACATTCTCCATGTTTCGTCCTTCTAAGGACTCCTCAGTATGGTTTATACAGATTTCGCAACCGCGCGAGATCATTCAGACTACCTAGTAAAGTAACCGATTCTGGAATACCGTTTTGTTTGAAATGGGTAAAAAAGGAGTAAATGCAATTTCTGTGATTCTAGTGTCAGGGTATGAATAAAGTCTCGGATATGAATGAAGTAAATACGTCTTAGCCCAGGCGCCAGGGAGCAAAAATCAGCTCAATAAGGAAATAATTGTTTCCTGGCTGGAAACTAGCTTAAAACGATCTGTGTCGCTTAGGTTTTGACATACCAATTTCCCCCCTTTCGGAAATGTCGGCGTCATGTCGCCATCATCAAAAAGAAGTGCACCAGCGTGGTTTTCGCCGAATATCTTGATTTTGGGCCATCTGACAGCAAAAGATGCAAGACGTCATTTTGAAACCAATGAAATTCCCTACGGAATAGATTTTAAATGACCTTTCTGCGACCTATGGTTTTTGAGATAGAGCTTCTGGAAGCAAGAGGCATTGTCGTAAAAGCTCCATGGCCACTTGACTCGAAAAACTAAAATGTCGATGTGACAAAAAAATTTCGAAATGAGATTTCCCGAGAATCCTTCATGCTATAGTTGCGGTGATGGTCTTAAACTCTTTCTCTTGAACCGTTGATTACGAATATAGAAAAGTCAAAAACGTCACATTGTACATATACAGGGTGTACTGAGGGAATCAAATCAGATCAGAGAAATTTTACATATTTCTTCGATTTAGCCTATATGCGACACTCTAAAGTGGCCCATACACACGCATGCAAGTGCTAAGACTTACCTGCACAGGTCTAGGCTCGCATGCAAGTATCAGTGTGTATGTGTCAAAACTGACGGCGCGTTCAGTTCTAGGCACGGCTCGAAGCGAATCTGTCAACGACTGAATTTTAGAGCAAGTGCGAAGGTGAGTGTGTGTGTGTATGTTCAGATTTCCCTTCGCGCCAAGCCCAGCTGGACATATTCTACATATTTTCGTAAAATGGCAAAATGGTCCAGGAAGCAAGAAACCGTTCTGAGGGAGTTGATTGAATTATGTAAATAAAATTATTTTTCGTTCATTTTGACAGCTTTTTAACCTCGTTTTTGACTGAACTGACAAATCTTGACGCACTTGCCTGAATAGTGTGTGGTGAAAAACACGTTTCGAACCTGCGCGCGGACTTACCTGAACGTGCTTGCTCGCGTGCTTGCATGCGTAGTGTATGGGCCACTTAAGCACCTAACATAAGTCCAATATCAATATCGATTCGCTCTATAAGCTTTACTTATAACACTAAAGAAGTGGTCAGCTCACAGCTTTACTAAAAATGTTTTGAAGGCCCTCTGAAATCATCAAAATATTGAAAATTTACAGTACCAAGAAATGTATACAGGGTGTCCCAGAAATGGCGCATAAACTCTCCAGTACGTTGCTGGGAACTCATCATAGAGTCAGGAAAAAATAGTAGAAAAATTCTTTGGCTTTTATTTATTAAGTTATCGCCAAAAAACGGAACGGTCGATTTGGCAAACGTGCACGACTGCACGTGTTCACCTACATACGTACCGCTAGGTAAATCCAATATAAATATGGTCATCATAGAAACGGTCATTGTTAGGGCCAATTTAGACATTTCCTTGTAGGTACTGATACTGGTGCCTATTGACACAGCTATTGGCTTTGATAGCTACCGATCGCACCTCTTCGTAATTTCAACAACTTTCGCGCATTCAGAAAATAAACTTGTAAAACTGCGTTTCTCCCATTTTTATTTAGGTGTTACTAAGGCTGTCTCAGAAAGAAATTCACTTCAAAAAACACAACACCCTTTTCACTTATTCAACTTGTTCTGAACTAACAATCCAAAGAAGAATCCTTGCAAATCATGTGTGTATATCAACATCCGTCAGGCTCCTTTGACGATAGGCGTTGGGACTACTCATATTCGAGGAAAAAGTAAGTGCATGCAGTCCCGGTGAATCTTTGTGAGCCTTTCGATTTGGTTGATTCTGAAGCAGTTAAAAAACGTCCTCTTCAGCATCAGGCATCAGGTACCCTCACATGACGAGGGCGGCCGCAATCTGCTTGTAATAATACTGAATTACTGATGCTACCTGTCCGGTCCTTCTGGCTCTGCGTCTTCTGTTCTCATTATCACATACGATCGGGATGTTATCTTTGAGGGTATTGCTGGGGGTAAATAATGCGTTCCGCCTGCAAGTGATTGCCGCGACGTTCGCTCAAAATCAGTAACATATCAGTGTATTCGCTAGCCGCATACATTATTCGCGGAAAAGTGAAAACGAGGCAGGAATAATGATGCAAAATGACACTGACTGATCTTATTGTCAGAAATTGACTTCATTCGATTTTCTATTTATTCAATGTCAGATTGTAGGTATACCTACTCATTTGTTTTTCACCGATGATGCCAGATCCATTTTCTGGGTAATTTGATTGAAAATTTGCAAAATTCAAAATTGGCTGTAGCCGTTAATCAAAAGTTGTTGAGGATTATTTCACCAGAAAATGATAAAAGAGCTTTGTCCCCATGAAATAAATATTGCGGTTTTGAATAAATCACAGAAATATAGAAGTTGAGTTTTCAAATTCAAAGTCTTATATCTCGAAGAGTGGTCCAGGAGGAATTTTTTTACTATTTTTCTAGAGTTCCCTGGAAGGTCCGCTACAACGTACTGGAGAGTTTATGCGCCATTTCTGGGACACCCTATAACAGTATATTATATATAGAGAGCGGATTTATATGCGGTGAAAAAGTCCAAAATATGCAGTTTATATGCGCTTAAAAAGTATCAAAATATGCGGTAAAAATGTCCAAATAGAGCAATATATGCAAGTAAATATGTGATATAAACTGCAAGAATAGTGAAAAATACAACATTTACATGTAAAACCAGCCAAAAAACTTTGACCATCAAGGTAAGAAAAAAAAATTTCTTCGAAAATTTTAAAATATTTTTTCCTTGAAATCAAAATATCGTGATTTTCTCGCACATATAGATAAAATGACCAAAATAGTGACAAATATTCAGTTATGTGCAAAAATATGGACTAAATATGCGGCTATATGCGATTATATGGACTATCAATTTGTATGCGGTAAAAAGTCAAAATAATAAATTATATGCGAAATGGAACTTGGTATTGAGGTTCCTTATAAATGGAAACGTCAAGCTGCAAGTCGACAGTTGCATCCAACTTAGCGATTAGAACATGTAAAAAATTATAAATCCGCTCTCTAATTATATACCAAGGGACCAAAGTGAATTTTTAATTTGGGGATTTGGACCCAAAGGGCCCTCGAGCAACAAACTTCACCCAAGGGATCAAAAATTCACTTTGGTTCCTTGGTATATAATATACTGTTACATACATTTCTTGCTACTGTAAATTTTGATGATTTCAGAGGGCCTTCAAAACATTTCACAGGAAGGCTGTGAGCTGACCACTTCTTAAGTGTATCAAGTGAAGCTTACAGAGCAATGCATATTGATATTGGACTCGTGATAAGTGCTTAGAGTTTTGCATAGGCTAAATCGAAGAAATATGTTTCTCTGTTCTGATTTGATTCCCGTAGTACACCCTGTATATGTACAATGTGACGTTTTTGACTTTTCAATATTCGTAATCTACGGTTCAAGAGGAAGAGTTTAAGACCATCATCGCAACTATAGCATGAAGGATTCTCGAGTAATCTCATTTTGGTTTTTTTTTTGTCACATCGACATTTTAGTTTTTCGAGTCAAGTGGCCATGGAGCTTTCACGACAATGATTCTCGCTTCCAGAAGCTCTATCTCAAAGACCATGGGTCGCAGAAAATTGATTGATAAGCCAAACTGTAGGGAATTTTATAGGCTTCAAAATGACTTCTTACATCTTTTGCTGTCAGATGACCCAAAATTAAGATATTCGGCAAAAACTACGCTGGTGCACTTCTTGTTGATGATGGCGACATGACGCCGACATTTCCGAAAGGGGGAAACTAGTATGTCACACCCCAAACTACACAGATCGTTTTAAGCTAGTTTCCAGCCAGGAAACAATTATTTCCTTATTGTTTTCCCTGGCGCCTGGGCTATCTGAAAAAAGCACCAATATCAAAAACTTGAATTCTTGAATTCGATTCCCGGCACAGTGCTTTGTGCTATAGAAACAAAGTTTCTCAGCTTGTGATATTTGGGAATCAAATTCAGCAAACTCCTATGACATAAGAAATGCTGATAAGGATAAAAACAACAAATAAGCAAACAATAATGGTTCAATCATTTGATACGGTCTCATACAAAGCGATTCCTTTTTTTCAGTACGGTGGCATCGATATTAACAGGCGATTAATCGTTATAATAATTTATAGTTTAGTTTGTAAGAGTTCTGTAACCGAGTATGTACCTAATATGGTACAACATTAAAGATCACTTTTTCCAGTAATCAAAAGTACCTTTCTGAGTGCCTTTCATTTGATCGCTAGATCTGTATAAACAGACTGAGGATTCCCTAGAAGGACGAAACACGAGAAATGTTAACCAGATAACATATTCGTATGCACAGACTTCAAAATAGTTAGTTTTATCCTCGGTTTTATCCGAAGATGTTGACCGCGGAAATTTGGGGGTGAAGAAACCTCACAGTTCCCCTTACAGGCACCTGGTTTACCACTGGTAGCTGGTAGCCCACCGTTTCCCCAAATCGACAGAAATATGTTATTGAATCTTGAAAGCATATGGCTTGATGGAAGAAATCGAAGAAATTATAATATTCCTATCGACTGTTCTGGAAATGGCGACCACTGTTTTTTGATATCCCGTCGCTCGTTCCGTCGCGACGTCATCCGTCGGAACGCGTGGTGCTCCCTCCATATTTGGGAAGTAAGTAATAATGAACAGTCACACCAAGTTTCATGTATTTATCACAAAAAACAAGTTCCCACAGAGCTCAATAGATGACCACTTGATTTCATCTTTATCTCTTATTATTACCAATTATCTTTGTCAAATGATTGCGCAACTCATTTTTCACGTCAGAATCGACATCAGCGGATGAAAATCATTCGAAAATGACTACTCACTTGCCTTTGTGGGTCTTCATTGGACCATACTAGACTTGGAGCTTCAAATTCTGAAGATACCCCCACCCCTCCATTCCTGAGGGGCAAATTTGGTGGTGCTGCGGGTCGAAACGCTTGAATGGGTCCAATGATCAACTGTGCCGAAAATAATCGAAATCGTGAGAAGTGCAGAATAATTTGGTGTACCGCTACGACTACTAGTTGAGTTTGGAATTTTGTGCAGATGCTATTGTGCTGTGTTTCATCGTTACTATAGTAACAGTCTAAATACTATAAATAAAGATATGGAGTGAAGATAACTTTCATCTCTGAATTTTTGACACAAAAACTCCAATTTTTTTTTAAATTCAATATTTGAAGACGTTGATCCCTGTAATTTTTTTGTAGCTTTCCAGCTCCAAAAGTAGAATATGGGTAATCGCCCGTGTGCTCCCCAAGCGCTCGCATGATGTTTATAAGACCATTTCCAGAATCATGTTTGTCTGTGGGTGTCTGTGTGTCTGTGACTGGGTGTGCCTGTCATCTTTCATTATAACTGCCGAACCGTTGATCCGATCGACTTGACATTCGACATGCAGACATGGTTTTTCTGTGGAATGAGCCCATCAGTTTTTGGCTGTCATCTGTCAAACAAAAATTTCACTATGTATCAACAAATGTCAGAAGCTATATCTTACGGAACTGACTTGCAATATGTCATTTGAAAGCCCCTGAAAAACTGCATTCAGAACTGTTGAAAGTATTGCCCTATCTGTCATCTCTCAAATAATTTAAAAAAAATTGGTTGTATCATCGACCCAAAACTTCCCCGGCGAGTAGCAATAAGGAACGGGTTAGATGGAAATTTTATTATGAGACGTCCTCGGAGACATCCCTTCGGGTGGGAAGTTAGAATTTGTGAAAGAGAATGAAAGAATTGAGATATTTTCGAGGATATTTTCTTTATAGTAGGTTTTCTTATGGTTTCCCGTGTGCAAGTTGAGACTAGAGTATAGTGGTTGGTGCCAAATTTTTCCTTAGACCATGCTGAACTAGGATCGCGATGGCGAACATCTGAGACCCGCGACTGGGCAGCGGGAGGGGGGGCAAAATATGATTGAGACATAAAAAATGTTAAATAATGAACCGAAAGAGGTACAGTTATGAAAGTTACCATATGTATTCACCATTTTACGCTATTGAAGGTTCAGCAAACCGATTTCAAAAATATCAATCATTCCCGGAGATATTTACAAAAATATATTTTTTTTGTCAACATTTTATTGTTCAAAAAATCGAAGAATTTTGAAGATGGAAAGATGAAACTCTAGATTTTGGAAATTGGTGATGTTAGAAATATAGTCGTGATTGGCGAAAATTTCTCGGCCTACTATTTTGGGAAAACAAAACCATCAATCGTTTTCACCTGCTTGGCCGCCATCTTGGATTTTCTTTTGGTGCAGTAGTCACAAAAACGACAAGGGACTATGAGTATGGTAGCGTTAGATCATTCCAATACGAAAAGTAACTTCCGAGAGAGGGTTATAGTTGCTTCTTTGGTGAGGAAAATTGCTATATTTCATTATCTCCGGCTCCTGCGCGAATCCAGTACCAATGATGGCTGATTTGAAGCTGGAAGTGGCACAATACGTTTTGTACCATAAAATTTTGATAGTTTGTAAAGTCAACCACCAAAATTTATGATCATGATTCAAATGGTTCATTGTTGGTGATTGGTCGAAGCAAAGTGTGCTCATTTTTGGAAGAAAATCCATAAAAACTGTGTTTTGAGTGGACATTACAGGAATTATGCTCTGGAGGAAGACCTGCGGCCAAGATTAGTGGCGAAAGTCATGTAATTAGTTGAGGTGAGTATGCTCTATAACAAAGAGCTGTCATGAATGGTGTAGGTTTCTTGAAGATCTCTAGGGAGGTCGCCGAAGATGTTTTTTCATGATGATATTTTCAAGTACAGTCCCTTCCAAACGTTTCTCTCTTCTCTAGGGACCAACTCTTTCGACCACGGAACATTTGCAACACTCGAATAATTCATTTGTTCGGTTTATTCGAAATCACCGCAGTTCACGGAGCTGAAAGATGTGTGGTGGTGATTTTTCACAAACTCACAGACTTTTGAGGGGGACTGTACTTTAAAATATTATCATGAAAAAACATCTTTGTCGACTTCCCTAGAGGTCTTCAAGCGACCTATACGATCCATTATAGCTACTTGTTGTAGAGCATACTCACTTCAACTAGTTACATGACTTTCGCAGCCAATCTTGGCCGCAGGTCTCCCTCCAGAGCTTTGTAATGTCCACTAAAAACTCAGTTTTTATGCATTTTCTGCCAAAAATGAGCACACTTTGCTTCAACCAATCACCAACAATAGACCATTTGATTCATGATCATAAATTTTGGTGGTTTACTCCACAACCTATCAAGTTTCATGGTACAAAACGTATTATGCCGTTTCCATCTCCAAATCAGCCATCATTGGCACTGGATTCGGCAGAAGCCGGAGATAACAGAATGGCAAATTTTTTCGACAAAGAAGTAATTTACCTTCTCTGGGGAGTTACTTTTCATATTACAATGATCTAATACTATCATACCCACAGTCCCCTGTCGTTTTTGCGACTACTGCACCAAAAGGAAATCCAAGATGGCGGCCAAGCTGGTGAAAACAGTTGACGGTCTTGTTTCCTAAAATAGTAGGCCGAGGAATTTTCGCCAATCTCGACTATATTTCTAACATTTATAGTAGTCAAAATATCAATTTTCATCTTTCCATCTTCAAAATTCTTCGATTTTTTCAACATTAAAATGTCCACAAAAAGAATTATTTTTTGAGAATATCTCTGGAAACGATTGATATTTTTGAAATCGGTTTGATAAACCTTCATTGGCGTAAAATGGCGATTACGTATGGTAACTTTCATCACTGTACCTTTTTCGGTTCATGATTTAACATTTTTTATGTCTTCATCACATTTTACCCCCCCTCCCGCTGCCCAGTCGCGGGTCTCCGATGTTCGCCATCGCGATCCTAGTTCAGCATGATCTAAGGAACAATTTGCACACGGGCCTCAAAAAATGAACATAAGAAAACCCACTACTAATAAGGCCTTCATTTTGAGCTCCATCATTTGAGTCCGGGCTCGATAATAAGCCAGGCCGATTACTCATTTTGAAGTGGAAAACTCTTGGAAAACTTGGAGAATTGTAAGAGAAATTGCCTAAAAATGCTCAAGAATCACCTAGGCGTACCCTTTGTTTAAAAACAGTTTGTATAACTCTGTTCACAATAAGCTAAAAAGTTCGAAGTTTGCAGTTTTTCACAAGGAACTAAATTATGTAGAAGAGCGTCGTTCACCCACATGGATGGAGGTGAACGATCTGAAACTGGCACCACAGAAATATTAAAAATAATTTGCAGGAAATTGGAAACTTAAATTTTCCGAAAAAACCTCAAATCTTTTTCCAAATTACCCTATTGTCAAGATCGTCGAATACGGCTTCACTTGAAGCTCAATCATTTAAGTCCTGTTTTGATAACTCAGACCTGTTTGACGTTTTTAACAGGGAAATTTTCGGGAACAAAGAAAATTGTTGGAAGATGTTCAAGAAGATCCAGTTAGCTCTTGTTGAAAAAAAAGTGGAAATCTGTTCACGGGATGAAAAGTTGGAAAATTTGCAGTTTTTTCAGAGATAGTTTTGAAAATTTTCCCTCCAAAAATTGATTCAAACTTTTATTTCCAGCATGTCTGCACCTAAAATGAATATTTCGTGGGGCTCACCGCATGTCAAAGTTTGTATTTCAGTTTTTTTTCAAATTCACGAAATGTCCTAATTTTATTTTGAAAAAATTACCGTCGGAAAATCAGAACCATGCCGATTTTTAAAATAATCAGGTCTATACGACGCGACGCCCAATTCAATCTACTTCCGATATCAGTTGGAATTTTTCGAAAAAAGTCGACAGACACACAGACCCACCGATACACAGACACACATCATTCTAGAAATGGTCTTATTCGTCTCACGCCGGGTTGCTCATTTCGAGTTTAACTTCAAACCTGTTTTGGTTACTATGGAAATAATTGTTGCAACAATTGAATCGATGACAACCAAACCAAGTTTAAAGTGGGGTTTAAAGTTGAACTCGAAGTAAGCAACCCGGCGTTAGGGACCTCAACATGGATTTATCCATCGAAATCTCAGTTTTCTTTTTCTGCACGATTACAATAGTTTGCCTCCCATGTTGGTGGGGCACCAGGAAAATAAACAAGCAGCAAAGTCCTCTCGGGCGTTAGTCTCATGAGCGCATTTCCGCAGTGCAGATGAGTAAACTGAATATTCAGCATTCAGCTAAAAAGCGCTAATAATTATGCGCTCTCCCAAAGTGCTAAATAAAGCGACTCAGTACTGGGTGTTGTTGACCAGGCCGGTGCTTCCTCTCTGTATAGATTTACCGCATATAGATAATATCTTCTTATAGTCGGGGTGGTACGCGACATAAAATAGCAAAATACCGCAAATGAATTAGACGGGATGCCCTTTGGTATGATGACTACTTATACCAAGGTGATTAATTTTCGCCAAGGATGCGTCAACATTTCCCACTCAGAAAAAAAGATTGCGACGATTTTTGACAGGAGCGGATTTTTTATAAAACATATGCGTGTGACACATGTTTTCTCACTAATTTTGACCTCCTGAATACGAATATGGAGTCTATTTTCACATTGGAAATCAACTTGACCTCATATTTCACATCTGAAAACCGCAAAAATAGCAGACTCTCGCTAATTTTTGAACTGAAAATTTTATGTACCATCAACGGCGATTTCCAGTCTTGAGCTGGCTGTATAGATCCCAGAGAACAAGTTAACAGTCTAAGTTCTGCAAAATAACTCTTCAAATATCGCCAGGGTGCGCCTCAAATCATACCAAAAATGGGCGCTGAGAGCACACTTTGCTGCGGCTGGATGGGGAATGTAAGTGTGAAAGGAAGAATGTTGCGCAATATGTTTTACTGTTTAATATGACATACCAAGCATTCATCAACATACCATGGGGATTTGAAACAAAATATCGTACAAACAAATTTTCATGATTTGTTGATAATTTTTTCATGGCAGGTACAATTGATACCAAAAAACGTAGCTCTGATTTTGATGATGTTCTTTATCAAGGTAAATACATCAAAAGACCTTTCTCACCTGGAATAACCACCCTAGCTCAAAGTTTCATATAATATAAAGCATTTTCGTCAGATCCGCGATTTCCAAACATCAGAAAAGCGTCTATTAATAATTTCAAAGGCCTTCTTTGAACTTGTTCTGGAATGCAACATACGGCTCATGGTTGAGCTTTGGCTTTAGTTTTCTGTCTCGCCCGTGAACTCATTCAGGTGTCTGCTGGACTGGATATGCACCAACGGCAAAGGTTCAGTAGGACCTTCAGTGTTATTCGTATTTCTATGGCACCAACTTCAAATTTGTTGTCTTGTGTGTGTCAGAATAATGCGAGAATGAAAGTAATGAGCTATTAATGGAGGCTCGAAACCGTCTAGAACGTGAACAAGCCAAAGAGCATAAAACATACACCATGTATCATAGGAACTATAGTTGCAAAATAAGATTCGTAATGTTGAAAAGGTCTTGGTGCCTACCTGATGACTTTTCCATATGTTTTCCACATCCGTTTTCTATGCCTGTTCACGTCCTAGGTGTTTTTGCGCCTTCACTGATAATACTACAGTTCCATTCTCGCAAATTCCAACACACACAAGACAACAAATTTTAAATTGGTAATAACACTGAAGATCCTACTGCCCTTCGCCGTTGGTGCATATCCGGTCCGAAAATTTCTAGACACCTGAATGAGTTCATGGGCGAGATAGAAATACTCGTAGAAAACTTTGAACCAAAGATTAACCATCAGCCGTATGTTGCATTCTAGAACAAGTGTAAAGACAAAACTTTAAAATCAAAAGACGCTTTTCTGATGTTTGGCAACCGCAAGTCTAACGAAAAATGATTTAATTATGAGTCGCTATACCGAAACTTTGAGCTAAGGTAGTTGTTTCAGGTGAAAAAGGTCTCTTGATGTATTTACCTTGATGGAAAACATCATCAAAATCAGAGCTACGTTTTTTAGTATTATTGAAAAAAAAGTTATCAACAAATCATGAAAATATATTTTTTTGGTTTTTTATCTGAAACTGTCATTGTATGTTGATAAATCCTCAGTATATGTTAGCTTACTATATAAAACAGTGAAATGTATTGCAAAACATTTTCCATTTCACACTTACATCCCTTAAATCAGCCGCAGAAAAATGTGCTCCCAGAGCCCATATTTTGTATGTTTTGGAGCGTACCCTGGCGATGTTTGAAGAGTTATTTTGCAGAACTTACACTGTTAACTTGTTCCGTGGGATCTATTTAACGAGCTCAAGGCTGGAAATCGATGTAAATGGCATACAAAATTTTCAATTCGAAAATAAGCGAGAGTCTGCTATTTTTGCGGTTTTCAGATGTGAAATATGAGGTCGATTTGATTTCTGATGTAAAAATAAACTCGATATTCGTGTTAAGGAGGTCAGAATTAGTAAGAAAACATATCCCACATGCCTATGTTTTACAAAAATTCAGGTCCTGTCAAAAATCGTCGCCATCTTTTTTTCTGAGTGGGAAATGTTGACGCATCCTTGGAGAAAATTAATCACCTTGGTATGAGTAGTTATCATGCCAAAGGGCATCCCGTCTAATTCATTTGCGGTATTCAAAATCGTAGCACCCCGACTATTAGGGAAAAAAGCAATCAAAATAATTCTTTTATTGAAAATTTTCTCCATTTCGTCCTGCACATTTCATTTGCTGGATGCATTTCGATGCCGGAGTTTACACTTTTTAAACATTACTCAATTTTTTTGCAATCACGCGGCCTACCCAGTTTTTTTTTGTACCTACCTATTTCCATCCGCAGAAAATTATCGCTATGGCTTTTCGTTTACAAGGAGTTCAACTACAAGACAGACGAACTTCAAGCGCGGCTATAATAGCGGATTTCCTAATAGCCAGTTTCAACCCCCACACCTTGGATTTGACCACCCCCAGTGAACATTTGGAAATTATTTTCACCCCATCTTATTGAGTGTAGAAGAGCTAATGGATAAGCAAAATTTCCTTATTTTTTCTAGATTAATTTTGGAAATAATCAAAAACATCTTCGTGATCCCTTTTGAGGGGTTTGTAGTTGCGTCTAGCGTCCTTGCGAAGCATTTTTTAAAGCATATTTGAAGAAACTGTTCTCTTATTTTTGACCTGGTGGTGAAGTTCGGCAGTCTAATTTCGGGACACCTGTTCGTAGTGGTATTAGTAGTTTACTAGTTCAAAACGCTTTTTTTGTTGTTGGTTCTAAACAACTTTAAAAACTCGAGGCTATTCTGCATCTCGTAACGAGCACGTTAAGGGCCCGGGTCGAATTTCACTAAAATGCACACGAAAGCATGTTGCGGCTTCCAGCCGTATAGCCTTATTTGAGATCAGATTTTGATGATTTTGGTCTCTATTGAAAGATAAAAGTTGGATCCAGTCATTCTCTCGCTTTTTTTTCTAATTTCAAAGTAAAAGTCGAGTTTGAGGGGACAGAAGAGCGACTATCATAAATGGCAATTAAAAAAAGAAGAAAAAAGAAAAAGCCCAGTGGATGAGTAGCAAGACGAAGTTTGAAACGATTTCATGCAAAAAATCTAGGTTTTTCGTTAAAGTATTCATTTCCGGCTAGAATTTGGGATTTTCATCGAACGTTAAAAACGCCGTTATCTAGGCAACATAATATACGTAAAGCCGTGAGTAGTACACGAGCGGGTTCACCATATTTGCCACCAGGGGCTTCTCATCGTCACCAAACATCAACGCTTCTCTCTGTGGTCATACATAGTTCATAGCAGGCCAGACTTGGTTGGGTTGGGTAGGTTCCCTTGGAGCGTTCCCATCCTTTGCCTACATGGCTTGAAATAAATTGACCATGACCAATTGGATACAGATGTGCCAGGCACGTACGGAAAATTCTCCCGACAGCCCTGATGAGGTCCAAGAAGCTTCAGCATATGGTGGAATAATTGGTTGAAGTTGATGGTGACGATTGATGAAAAACAAATAATAGTGAAAATAGCCCATCGCATTGGCATATTGGCATAGCTCCCCCCTGGGCCCGCCACTGCTCCAGTGGTGAACAAATTACCCGAAAAAATGTTACTTGCGATAAGAGATTCACCCTCGGATTCACCCGAAAATTACAAAAACGTAGGTACCTACAAGTAGGTACAGCGCTTTCGGGAACGAGGTCAAGACCCTTGAGCGCCGATATCTTTGTCTCCTGCCGACACCTTCTGCCACCATCGCTTCTGATGGATTTATTGCCGCAGAATCCGAGTGATGGGGAGTTGACCCATCATAGTAAGTAAGTGAATAAATTATTTAAAAATGTTAGATGAAAATAAATAGGTTTTTAATATTTCTCCCGGATCCCATCAACATGGAAGGGGAACTAGGCCTTCTTATAATTTTATTATACGCGGTTACCTTTGCTCGTAGCTTGTGCGCAGGCATAGATCATTTCATGGAGTTTTCAAGGTCACACTTTTTGCACGGAGCTGAGCGCATGCACGAGATTTTTGGCAGAAAATGACAGTTCTGCGAGTCAATAACAATAACAAACCGACATAACCAACAAAGCGTGAAATTCCAACGTGCTAATTTCCACATGGGAATGAACGTGCATCGTTTAAACACGACGCTACAAAATGGTGCACTTTTGGGGGCTGCAAATCAGACAGCCGGCACATCATGTTAACTTAAGCGAATTCGCACTTTCTTGGAGGATGAAGCCATCACGAAACAGAGAGCAGGGCCGCTATTCTTGAATCGTGTGAGAAAAGTCCCTGGGAGTAAAATACATTCCGCAGTACACTGATGTGGCGAATGTTGCCTAAAATCGTGGTTTTTAAGCAACTTTCGCTACAGAAGTGTAGTACGGATTATATAAAACTGATGAGAGTTCAGAGACTCCCAGGTGAGAGTCTCTGAGGGAACGGAACTCGCGCAAAATTCGACAGTTGACAGTTGACGGCAGACTCGCTTATCCGTCAATATTCGATATCACGCTTGCGCATAAGTTCCACGAAATGTGCTATTGGTGTATTGAAATTCAAAAATATTTGTGTGTTAGGAGGAGCTGTGGTTTGGAGCCAAGTGTAGGTAATTCATGCAACGTGAACTAAAAGCGCGCACTGGTTGTTTCACCGGGAGCGCATTATCAATCGGAATGGTTGCATGACAAGGAATTCCAGGTTCTTTGGGAATGGAATTTCTACAAACAATCAATTAACAAACAACACCCAGATAGGGTAATCGTAGGATTCGCAGCAGCGTCGGACTGACCCACCGGGCAACCGGGCAAATGCCCGGTAGGCTAATCCCCAGTTTGGAGGCCAAATTTTTCACACTTGGGAAAAATTGCACAAAGACATTTTCACAAAAAAAATCCAAACTCTGTATCGAAGTCTGGTCCACTTTTATTTGTCCATGCGTGTATCATGCATTGATTATTTCTCAGTAGTAACTAGTCGTAGAATGACATGATCCCGTCCGAGTTATCGTCATCCCTGTTATCGTTACTGAATAACTTGCTAATAACCTAGTAGATAATGCAGGACGAAAAGAAATGTAGCGCGAGTGTAGTGTTCGTGGCCTAGTCGGCCAGTGTCGGGTGTGTGACGAGCTTTTCGCCCAAAGTAGTTGTACCTGGATTCTCGCATGAGCCTGCGGCATTTGCCAGAGCTCCGCTCTGTTATTGCTTTCCTTTGTTTATACCTATCAATTATCAGTAATTGTTTCACCAGTAGTAGTGAGTAGTGGTTAAAGACATGAAAAAAAAAACAACTGCAAGTTTCGCAAATCCCTCTTTTTCACGTAAAAATAAAGGTCTTAAGGGTACGAGACCGTTGAGAGATTTACAATAATATTTTTTTTCTCTCCTGATTTGAAGCAAAAAAATTGAGTTTGGAGTAATTTATCGACAATTTGGTCAGCGGCATGCGTTTTTTTTGCTTATTATTATTAGCATTATTATTATATGAAAAATCACCTGCAGCGCTAACTGGGGCACGGACCCCCCCAGACCCCCCTTTGGTTTCGTGGCCACTTCCATTCTTGGCCCGGTAGGCCAAAATTTGCCAGTCCGACGCTGATTCGCAGGTGAAATCGGGTGAATGATGGGTACACCTTCGCATTCACGGTGCATGCAAAGGTTTGTGCCATTTGCACCACAATGGACTTTATAAAAATATGGACTGTACCATTGACTGTACCTACCTACCTACCTACCTATTCCGATTTGCAGTCAGCTGATCACTAAAGAGGGTCATAAGAAGTGGGGGTGGGGCAGAGGGTTGCGACAAGTTGCGAGGTTTCTTTGGCATGACACAAAACGACCCGATAAACCCACATATTTCAAATGCCGCGTGCGAAGGACGGGGGAGGCAGGAGGATGCGGCCTATATGCCGAATTGCAGGAGACGTATAGGCAATACGAGTATCACTGTTGCTCTGCAGATTGCCGTAACAAAAATTCAACCCGTGGCCTTAAGGAGAAGAGACAGAGAGGGGGTATGGGGAACTAATAGATATAGACAAAGATAGCATGCACATAACAAGCTCTTTGCGAGATACAGAATAGGCATGGTTCTTAACATTTCTGAAACATAAGTCCCTACCTTTTTTCGTCCTTGTTGCCTTTTCAATATTTCAGGACCTATTCATTTAGTTCAATACAACAGGTAACCTCTTTTATTTTTTCTCTATTTGTTACCTGAAAAATTGTATTCCGCTGAACAAACAGGTACTAAGAAGGAGAAAAGTGTACAATGAAAGACTCTCCTTATCTAAATATATTCCTATTCTAGTCTTTACTACTATAGAATTGCTTTTTTATAAAAATAATTCCAAAGACCGCAGTAATTGCAGCCGCAAGTCCCAGCAGAACCCACTGCACAATGTCAAGAAGGTGCTTTTTGTCGAAATATTCATCATACAACTGATCAATATACTTGTCGGTCAACGCAAGACCCTGAAAATTTTCAAAAATTAGATTGCAATAGTTGAGAACGAGTTTTTTCAATATCCATATCTGTTTCTTATTGTTTGTTTTGATAAAGAGGAACTCAGAATCGAGCATACTTTCAAACTTTTCATTACCTCATCAACCCATATCATAGGCAAAACAGTTGGCCGAAGTAAATCATACTCCGGCACACCTTTAATCGGCCTGATAACGGCGTTCAGCTGTATCCTCTTAGCTCCTTGAATCGGCGTTCCAGTGTCCTGTAAAACCAAAATTTCGAGCATTCAACGATATAGATGACTAAATATGGTCGCCTTACAGGTTGAAGCAAAACGTAAGTTTTGTGTTTTTCTTCGTCAGGCTTCATGTTTTCCACGCCGTCGATGTATTTTTGGTCTGACCAGAGGAAATGAGGGAAAGACAGTAAAACGGGAACGCCTATGGACGCACGTTGTTATAAGGTATTTCAAATTAAGATGGATTAACTACTTGACATACCAATACAAGGTTGAAGATCAACAATGCCGTCCAGGAAACAACTCTTCTTCCCGGTAGTATGGCTAGTTTGGTTTGTACAGAAGCAGTCTTCAGCTGGGTTATCAGTGCTTGAATAGAGAGTTGTTGGCAATGTTCCGTATTTGCGACCGTCGACACCTTTGTAAGAATCGTCGCCGATGTAGTGAATTTGAATTACCCTATGAAGTCAATATTGGTGAAATTCAAAACGGCCCACACTAAGCACTAAGCAAGTCCAAAAGACCAGAGAACATAATCAAAAGTAATGAATATTGGCTTTATGAGCTTGCTGCGAAGTTTGCTGATTCAAGATGCGTTAAAAATATTTAGGATTGGTTTTGCTGTCGAAAAATTCAATCATATATGCAGTCAGTCCAGTCGCTCCAATCGATTGATATTTGTTACTGGTAACTATATTATTAATATTATTATTCATAGCCGTTTTGTGTTTGTTACCATACTGTCATTTGCATAACTCAAGTTGATGAAAATTATTATAATTATTTTCGTTTTAGGTAATATAAAAAACTGTCAGCAATTGCGGTACGGCAACAAAATTCAAATTGAACCTCTTACTGATTTTTGTATGAGAGAACGACGAGAAAGTCGACAACAACCTACCTGCACAGATCTGTCGTGAAAATGTCGTAGTATGAGCTTTTCTTTGCATGTGGAGGATACAGTGTAGAATCCCAACCTCTGACTTTGTTACACGTTGAATTCACATCCTTAGTTTCCTTTCCCTGCCAGACGTCAGTGTATTCCGCTCCGTTCCAGTTCGTAATGAATCCGAGTTTCTCAACTTTATCGATGCCACGTTTCACTTCGTACATGCCGTCAGGTGCTCTAGCTTTCTATCAAACAATACAATATTTCAAAACTATTGTTTCTTCCAACCTGATATGATACAAGGTTGGTGTTAGTTCCACTTACATAGTTGAAGAATGAGAACTGTAACGAACCATCCTCTAACGTATCGATGTTCCTTTTAGTGGCAGCGATACCACATGCCACTGTATTAAGTATTGGACATAAACCAGAGCCTTTAGATTTGCAAAAATTGAAGCCTCCGAAGAGCAAATGTTTTACTTGGACTTTGATGAAAAGAGTGTTGTATCCCTCGGGATAAGCGCTTTTGACGCATGAACCCAAGCTCTTGGATACTCCCATGTCTTCGGCTGCTTGCAGCATACTCTGTAATTCTGGGCTGAATTATGTTTTCGAAAAAAAAGTCAAATCATGCGCACCAGCATAGGCGAGTTGACCACGTAGACCTCGTCTTCCTCGAAGAGACCAACTCCTTCGGGTGTGATGGACAAGCTTTGGTCAAACGAAAAAGTTTGTGTTTGAGTGTAAGTGATTGTATCTTCACCTTTGTCCGTGTGATTGATTGTTTTCTCTCGATATTGCCTGTAAAATGCAAAACAATCAGTTGTGAAGTATTTACATCCTTTTCATGATAAAATCCATTTAGATAATAAACATGAGAAGATGACTACTTACTTGTAAAAATACGGTCCTACTTCATCAACAATAGGTTTGTCTCCGGTTAAGACCCGGTCTAGGTTTGTTATGTTGAAAATGTACACCTTGAAATCGAGAGGAAACGGCAGTTTCATAAACCTATCGTACTGTTCCGTGCCTTTTTCCAGTTCGACATTCTAAACAATTCACTCATTTAACAGTTTTACTTTTTATAAAAACAAATATATTTACGCTGTTAATCTGAGAAGTCACCAGATCTGGAAAAATTTTCACAACCAAAGCGATACACACACCTAATAGCCCCAAAAACAATATAGTCAGAGCCAAAAAAAACTTCGAATTACAACAACACTTTGGACAACACGCCATTTTATTACTACCAGGTACTTTTTGAGCAGTATCACTACTGAAATGGAAATATAAAAATTTATGTTATATACAGGTGCTGAAGATTACGTGAAGAGGCATCGTTATCTTCCGAATATAAAAAGAGAAAAACGTAAACAATACCCACATTTTTTACACTTTTACTCTCGATGATCATAGACCTGAGTGTGATAAAAAATAAAGAATAGAAAGTGCTTGGATAACATATTTCATCCATAATGTGGATAAAAAACAAAGATAATTGATTTGAATTTATGAGGGTTGGATTTGCAGTAGAGCCTTTGACACTGTACGTGGAAGGTTCTTTGTTGAATTGCAAAAATGATAAACACATTTTGGCTCTCATGATAACGGAATGACGAAATTGATGGCAAAGTTTTATCTGAAATATTGCTCTGTTACACTAATTACAGGTAATCTGCATAAACTAATTGTTTTGTTAAAATTAGGTAATGACACAATAATCTCCAACGCAATTCAATTTTTTGAAATTTTGAAGTGAAATTGGAGCTCTGTGAAAACATGGTTTCGATTGATTCATGCGGATAAGTGGCCCTTGAGTCCTTGGGCTTATAGTACCAATCAAAGACGTGTTTTCATTGCGCACTTGCAATCATTTTTCAGAAAAAAAGGCACAATTTGCTTGCACAATATGGATGTACCTAGTGGAAAATTGTTAGAATGACAATAAAATAAACCGCAACCACATAGGTACCCCACCTACGTACCAATCAAGTACTTAATTACTTCACACATTTAAATAGTGCGTATGATTGTTCATTTCATGGATAGAAATGTTAGATGAAAAGTGAACTTTACTACAAATTAAGGAATCTGAGATTAGGGATAATCCAAGATACCAGTTTTATCTATCAGGTAAAAGCGACGGTAAAAGGTTAAATGTCCACTTTTGCGGAAATCGATTTTTTCAACATCTTTTTCTACGCAGTAAAAAGATAATGTCAAAAGTCAAACGTTCTGAACCTAAGTACCGAATGGAGAAGAAACAATTATTTGTTTTGAACTAGGTACTATATTTGGACTGCATTATCTGATCTAGAGACAGTGCTATAGTATTGTATATTGTCTATCATGCCAAAATCGCATCCACACTCGTAAGGCGAATGACTGGCTGAATCTGCCATATATGGCACAAAAAGATTATTCAACGAAGATAATGTAAAATGTTATTCAGCCCCCAAAATCTCTCATCCTGAAGCCACAACCATCGTGCCTCGAAATGCAGGTCAACAACCATATTTGTCGAACTACTCTCTGATCAACGATGATACTTCCAATCAAAGGTCTTCAAGAGCTTCTGCACGTTTGATGTTATCAACAGAACATACACGCCGCTCTACCCTCATCAGTTGAAATGGCAGTGGTTAGTAATGGTACAACGAGTCACTCGGACTGTAACCCGGCATTCGTGTCCAAAGTAGAAATGTGAAGGAACACCAGAAGAATTAGGATTCCCATCTGTACCTTTTCTCAGTTTTCTCGTACAGAACAATGCTTTGAAGTCCTTGATATGACCGATGAGTCTGCTTGCCGTGACCCCTTTTCTTCAGAACTTCTTCTGCGTTCTGCGAGTGATGGGGATGAAGACGCGCGCCAACAGTGCGAATTCAAGACTTGCTCAAGAGGTAAATAAGTAAATAATTCAGCATGGCTTTGCAACATCTAATGAATCTCTCGAATTCCATTCTGGGAAAAACGCTAGGTATGCGGTTTCCGAGATCAGATATGTGGTCTGTCGGATTCAAAAAGCTCCTGAGATAAGATGATAAGTAGTAGTTGTTTATCTGTACCACCTCTCACGCTGTTGGAACGGTACGAACAGGTTTAGGAGAGGGGCTGTTGTTCAGATGAATAAGAATGACAGCTGCGTTCAAGCAGACCATCCTTTAGTTCTGTTAATCTAGTGAGGTACCTAGTCTAGACTTGCGTTTAGAATTACAACATTTCCCGAATTATCCTCTGATGGGGGGATGAGAGATGTTTACAGTATAAATAACGATAGTGTACAACCACAGAAATCCCAGAGAACAATATTTAGTGCTGTTTTAATAAAATTGTTACAAGAGAAAATTCAAAAATGCTATTACATAATATTAAGAATAAATTAATTTTGGGTTGTCTAACTTAACACATTTTTCTCCTGGCAAGTATTCCAAAAAGTACAGCGGCTATGAAACCTGTCACAGCAATCAAGCCCCATTTGACTCCTTCTAGAATGCGAAGCTTATTGAAGTACATTGAATTCAATTGGTCGATGTAGAGGTCCGGCATTGAAAATCCCTGAAAGTAAACTCGTTATTTCATCTTCTTCCGAATACAGTACGGAAACACTCAACCTCTTCTATCCAGAGCAAAGGTAAAACGAAACTGCTGAATTGCTCAAACTCTTTTACTCCACTTATCGGTCGAAAGACGGCGTTCATTTGAATTCTTTTCATTCCCTGTAGCGGAGTTCCCGTATTCTGGAAGAGGCGGAGCAAAGCACAGTTTATAAAAATAGAAAATTGAAGAGAATGTTCAACTCACCGGTTCAACTAGAAGGAATGTTTTGTGGAGTTCTTCGTCGGGTTTCATGCCTGTTACATTTTGGATATAACTTTCATTTGCCCATAAAAAGTGCGGGAAAGACAACAAGACCGGAACTTTGGTACATGTCTGCATGTCGATTATGCCATCCAGGAAGCAACTTTGTTTGCCGTCAGTGCCTAATGTTTGGTTGGTGCAGTAACAGTCTTGTTCTGGAGTTGAGGCGGTAGGGTAGAGAGTCCGATTATTTGTTCCAAACAAGTAGCCGTCGATGCCTTTGTATGTTGCTTCTTTGATGTAGTTGATTTCGACAGTCCTTGAAAATAGAATTATTTTAGTGGTTGCGCGTTTACACCCCTATTCTTTCATGGTTAGGTCAATCATATCCTCCACAGAGATCTGTTGGCAATTATTATTTCTTGACCTTGCCTTGAAGAAGTGTATTTTTCATGTTCAGATAGAAATCTACATGACTAATAAATTTTTTCAAGTTTGCATCAACTGTTATCTATGCGATAGGTAATCGGGATCAGGTGATGACCTGTGCAACTATGTAGATATGAACTTAGGTAGGTTGGTATCTGCCTGGGTTTGGATATTGAAACTTGATAATACAGGGTTATTTATTTCCCACGGAAATTGTGTTTCATTCAGAAGTCCTTCATAAAGAAGGCCAAATTTCCCGGATGTGCTCTAGTCACGTTCCGTAAGAAAATAAAGTCATTAAAAGTAAATTCAGGGTGATTGGAAAAGACAAGAAGTAATTCCAGATCAGTTACATAATAGTCTTAGTTTTTCACAGGTGTTTGATCGTTCTGTATTTGAAAGGGCCTCATTATCTAAAAACTCGTGACTAACAAAACAAATTCTGAAATTTTGGCTGATCTATGACAAAAGACTTCCGAAAAAATGAGAATTTTTTCATGGTGATTCATTCCGTTTCAGTCAAAAGTCTTCCATTAAAAACCTGTAAAATTTTCAAGATATGCCTTGTTGATCACATTCTTTCAGAATATAAAGCCGTTTCAATAAAACACCAAGTGATCCAAAATGTGAAAAAATGTACCTGCTCACCTACGACAGGTCGTAGTATATTTTCCCCATCTTTTTGTATCACCCGGTTTTTGTAACGCTCTAATTTAATCAAAGAACGTGATTTATAAATCATCTCCTGAAAATTTGGTTGATCCACCGTGGAAACTTTAGAATGAAACGCGATTTTCGTGGAGAATGAATAACCCTGTACATTTTGACTGCATAGGTATAATCATGGAGGTTAGGTATAATAAACAGTGTTTTTTGTTTAAAACAAATATTTGGCAATTATTGTTGTTTCAATTTCGTGCTACATTGACAATGATAATGATTCTTTGATCTATTATTCTGAGTATTTGATTAAATTTCCAAGATTAGATACCTAATTATCGAAAAACCTCAAGCTCTGTGCTTTCGTTTCATCTCTGATTGGATATTACTGAAGATGTGCAACCGGCCTTTTTGTATCTGACCGGGGTGATACAAATTCACCGTAAAATTTGTATTTCAAAACTCTCGTGTCAATTTGTCTTTAGAAAACATTATCTAGCACAAAACTGCAGCAGGTTACTTCAACGTTTAGCCAAAGCCAATAGAAATAGGTATCACACACAAATCGACACAAATGCGTTCCATTTGATCTGTGTTCCTTTGTCTCATCGACATAAGCTAACACAAGTTGACACAAACCGACACAAATGTTTCAAATGGAAAGCGCCCAGTATTTAGTCAGCAATTCCACTTTTACATCATCCCAATGAAAGGGAAGCATTGCAATCTCTCGCATGGGAATCCGCCTCAAGTCTTCATCATTGTATTCAAAACTAATTGAACAGTCCCCTTTTTCCGAAGAATTTTCGCCTGGGACGCTATTTTGCTTGCTTCACTCATATTTATACTATTTTCGTATGGTGTGAGAATGGTAACCCTAGTAAGGAGAAAGTTTGAGAGCCACTGATTAGCAGCTTTCTCACCGGCGCACAGTGGTCCCGATGACGGAAAAAGCGGAACTAATTCGAATTTTGCAAAAGTTTTTGTAGGCTCCCCCAATTTTGTGAGAGGGTAAACAAAAGGCCAGGCAACCTTCTCTCAAAATTGCAGGTGGCTATTGCGGAACATTTGCGCTTTGCATCCTCTCAAAGACGACCTTATATCGTGTACATTTCTCGTCGTCATACGTGTATTTTTTGTTCCAAGTTCGATTAGCTCCAGAAAGAACATCTCGCAACCTATCTTTATGAAACTTAGGTGAAAAATCAACCAAGGTATGTTGTTTCAATTCCATGTTTGATTAAGTGAATCGGTCCATTATTCACTTAGTTATTGATAGTTATTGTCGGTGCTATTATTAGAGTAAGCGAGCGTACAGTTCCAAGTTTCGTTAGACTTACAAAAAAAGCCCCGCGAAGCCCCGCTTGAAAAAAATATGCAATGGATAGCTTGCAATCTCTTCTAAAACTTATCAAAAATTTGTTTGCTCATACTTGCACTTTTTTGAAATATTCCTCTGCAAAGGTGTGATATCAAAAACGCAATAAATATGAATTTGACCCACAACAAACAAACACCCCATAACTTTGTAGAAAATCGACTTTTTTGCTTGATTGTGACTGTTTATATTATCGACAATATTTTAGGAATATTTCTGATACCTATTTTGCTTTCTGATTATCATCAGGTTCCAAACAAAATGTTGAGAAGAAGGCAACTCTTCGACATTTCACGACAAAAAAAAGACCAGGTCAGAAGTGTTCAAATCGAACATTTATAGTATACCTACATTTCTGGTTAAACACTTTGAAGTAATTGACGAAAATACATTAAAGGTCCTCAGAAAGGACCGCTCCCGTTTTTGCGCCAAAGTTTGACAAAAACTTGACAAATGTTCAAGAGTTGCTGATAGATTTCTGTACCAAAATAAAACCTGACTGGATGAAAGCTTTGTTTTCAAATTGGCGGAGCCAAGAACAGCGAGAAGAAGGACTACCGGTCGTCCAAAACAATCCTTTTCAGGAATATCTGAAAGGGCCAAGCGAAAACGAGTTGCCAATTTAACAGATAGAAGATTCAACCTCTGCTGCGAAGAAGAGTCTCAAGGAAGAGGGCCATGAAGCAGCTTTGAAGCTGATATCGGAACCTGTATTGACAAAATTAGACCTTCATGGATCAAAAGTCAACAACAAAAAATATTTTCCCGTTTACCGAAGACGAAGCCGTCTCTCTAGTGGTAGACGCAAAATTGTCGAAGCATCGATATTTGCTTATACGACAAGAAGCAAAAAAGAAAAATTGTGACATTCAACCTTCATACAATAAGGTTTTGGAGGCTAAGAGAAGGTGCTACCCTTCAGAAGACGCCATCACCGTTACAGGAACCTCGGCAGAAATCCAACTTCTACAAATTTATTCCAAAGAATTCTTTGTCAGATCCACTGATTTCATCTTTAAGGCAACTGCCGAAGAAAAAAATCAAATTTTCCAGTTGAAGTGATTCACTTGCTGAAAGAACCGGACATCAATCCAACAGAGCTAGCTGATGCAGGGCCTATAACTTCCAAATCGGCTGCCACAGGAACCGCCGAAACGGAGACAGACGAATCTTCCACAGACAGTGAATAAATAGCGAATAAAAGGCTGAAATCAGTTTTTTTTTTCTGTTACATCACCCCTTCTAGAAACCACCTCTTGAAATTCAATAAAATAAACTTATATAAAATTTTGTTTGGTATTTCTCCTATGATTCTCGTCAGCCTTCAAAGCAATACCACAAAAAACCGGATTTTTTGTTGAACTACCCCTTCTAAAAACTACCCCTCGTGACTTGATTTTTTTTGTATTTTTCTTATGATTCTTGTCACTTTTTAAGCCATTCCGCAGATAAAAGAGCTCTAATCTGATTATTTTTTCAACCACCCCTTTTAAAAACCACCCCTTGGGGTAAGATTTTTCTAAATATTTTTCTCGTGATTTTGGACAGCTGATGAGGCGATTAAGCAAAAAAAAAGAATTAGTTCCGTTTTTTCGGTCATCGGGACCACTGTGCGGCGCTATTTTATTTGAGTGACAGTTGGACAGTGAGAGTTGAGAACTTTTCAACGAGATAACAACAAGATATCCTTGTCTGAATCTATGTTAATCGAAGAAACTTCTTGAAACAATCAAAGGATAACAGGGAAAACTTTTTTACGCTGAAATAATGCTACAAAAGTCCAGACATTTATGGTATTCAAGATTCATCATAAGTTTATTGAAGTATCACAAGTACGCTGAGATTGACAAATGTCAATATTTTTGCAAGTTTATTCGAAAACGAATATGTACTTTTTAAATATTTTAAAAACTCTGACGATGCCGAAAGGCGAAATCATCAGTTGGTTAAAGCAGAAAAATCAATTGTGATGTAGTTCAAAGAAGAAATAAATATAACTCCATCTTCAATATTTGACCAGTACCCATGACGGTTTTTTCAGCCCAATTGAGGCCATGGCAATGTACGCTATCATCAGTTCAGCTTAGATGCAGGTCAGTTGATGGGCCGATTCAATTGTTGAGTAGTTTTTTTTTTATTCGAATATTTACTGTATTGTCGACCATGAATGTTCAAATTCTTGTGACTTGCTTCTTCAAATGAGTCAAAATTCAAGTTTTATGTTCTAAATCTAGATACATTTTTTTTAATATAGGTATATTTTATACTTATCTAGTGACTAAGTAGCTAATGGTTAATCACTCTTGGGCAGTTTAGTGTTGTCACAATAGATTTTTTTTATTATCGATTACTCTTTAGATAATTCACCAGGTGTTTGCTTATTCAGCACATAGGTATATTAAGTAGGTATTTTTATTTTGAAATTTCAACCAGGTTATTTTGAAATATGGAATTCCAGATACCTGTTTTTTAAATTTTTTCAGGTGAAGGCGAGCTTTTAAATGAAAACACTTGACACTTAAGTACAAGGTTTTTAATTTTCAATTTTAGCCTAGATTTTAGCTGATGTTACTATTGATTTTTCTACCCAATTTTTACAACAGCACAGAATAAAGGTTCTCTTCTATGCCTATTCAAGTTTTTATTAGAAGGTTGGTTCACAATCTGCCAGAATATGGAAAATAAGAATGACGAATGAAGTCAGTAGTGTTTCTATTTATGAACCCGCCAGTGTGCTTACACCCTGCCTACTTTTATGAAACTAAAAATTCAGAAATGAAGAGGAATTCTTTTTACAGGTGTGAGTATCTGTGGTACCATCATTCAATTGTTGCAAAATATTTTCCTGTCTGTATCTTTTTGTCATTTTATCTGTTTCATCTGGCACTTAATCAACTTTCCACGTAGTTTCAGCGTAATTTTTATTAAATCGCCAGTTGAATGGTTGGCTGTATGGCGCGATGTGACGGAGAAAAAAGCCTGCCTTGACCAGGACTCGAACCCGGGTCTTCCATTTGCCGGATGGATACTCTGACCACTAAGCTATCGGGGGAGACAATAGTTCCTCTGCCACATGCCCATATAAGAGCCGCCACAGTACTCCCCCTCCAGAGACGTCGTTTGTCTCGTATGTACCCCTGCGTTCGCCGTACTTATGGACTGTTGACCGTTGTTCAGTACCCCACACCTAGGGCGACGGATAGGAGGTGGGTGGACGTAGGGCCGAGAAGTGGCGGTGCTGTTTAATTGTTCATTGCTTGCTTTGTACCTGTTTGTTTGAGTTGCATGTTGCGTGCGTGTTGCTTTTGTTCGGGGTCACCATTTATGGCGCGATGTGACGGAGAAAAAGTGCCTGCCCTGACCGGGACTCGAACCCGGGTCTTCCATTTGCGGGATGGATACTCTGACCACTAAGCTATCGGAGGAGACAACAGTTCCTCCGCCACATGCCCATATGAGAGCCGCCACAGCTGTTTCTTTGGCGCTATCTGTGGGGCACAAGACGGGATTCTGCTAATAGACCGCCGTGAGCTAGCGGCCTTTGAGATCATGTCATTTCTGACCGCACCATACTTCTTGTAGTGATAGCCACCCACATGGTAGTTGCTGAAACGCCAGTCTGCCTCCCCAAAGCGAGTGGTCTTGGGGGCTGCCAGTTGTCAAAAGTCCAAAAAAAAAAACAATTTTGCACCGTTAATCCGATCGACTTGAAATTTGGTATACAGACAAGGTCTTGCTGTCAAATGAGCTGATTAGTTTTTGGCTGTCATCTGTCAAGTAGAAGTGTCACTATCAAAAAATGACAGAAGTTTTATTCCACAAAACTTGACTTGCAATATGTTATTTGAAAGCTCTCAAAAAACTGTATTCAGGACGGTTGAAAGTACCCCTCCAACTCTCATTCGTCAGTAATTGAAAAATATCAAAGTTCAAAACTTTGACATTTTATTCTTCAAAATCTATCCGATAGACTGAGATCAAATTCGACATAAAGCAACAAACTAAAATAATCTGATTAAATCAGCAGTTGCAGTTTTCCACCACTTCCCAACAAGGCGTTACGAATTTTTAAATTTTGTTTTGGCCGTTGCCACCCGAGAGGGCCGCTCAATCGGATTCTGACCAGAATGACACACGTTTAGTGTAGAACTCAACTCAGATGGTCTTTTCTGCTCGGGGATTGACTTTTTTCGACAAATTTCAACTGATATCAAAAGTAGATTGGATTGGGTGTAATGTAGACCTATTTTCAAACGCGACGTGGTTTTCCGGCGCGGCTATTTTTTCAAAAAGCAGTTGCACATTCCATAATTAGGTAATATCCGCCGGAAGATCGGAGACGCGTCGCAGTTGAAAATAGGCATACATGACGCCCAATCCAATCTGCTTTCGATATCAGTTGAAATTTTCAGAAAAAAGTCAATCCCCGAGCAGGAAAGACCGTCTGAGTTGAGTTCTACACTAAACGTGTGTCGTCCTCGTCAAAATCTGGGTGAGCGGCCCTCTCGGGTGGCAACGGCCAAGAGAAAATAAACAAGCGAATATGCTTCATTAGACGGTACGCGACGAAAATCCCTTGGATACTGCACTTTTGAGTAGAGTTATGAAACTTGGCACATAGTTTCTAGGGACCATAAGAATAAATTTCGCCCGATGTTTTCAAGAAAATTCTCGACGGAATCCGTTATATAGGCCCCTTTTTCCAAAATGGCGTCCAAATTTTGAAAATTGGCGATTGGTCCTACAGTGGCGCGCAAAGTATCAATTCCTAACATTTTGACCATAACGAGTTGATTTAAGCACCCCTGACTCGATCCGTCTGATATTTTGGCCATTTGGGCCTTTTTTCCAAAATGGCAGCCAAACTTCGAAAGTTGGAGTTTGGTCGTATAGTGGCCTGCAAGGTATCAATTCTGGATATTTCGACCATGACAAGTCGATTAAAGCCTACCCCGACTCTACCCAACCTAAATTTAGGCCTCAATACTCAATTATAGTGCTGATTCAGAAAAAAAAATTTATCTTGAGAAGGGTTGTGGAAAACCCGAGGGAAAATCACTTCTTGGACTTTCTGTGTGTCCAACATGTGAGTGATCCGGGAAGCAGAATCACTACATTTTGTCGAAGGAATGAAAGGCTCCCCCCAGTGGCAAATCCTATTTCACGCATGTATAAAACTGTAACAACCATAAAAAACGTCGAAAGTACATATACCAACCGCAAGTTGTTTCAGAAAATGTTTATCAGTGCAGAAGAAATTTTGCATGTTGATTAGGAATAAATTCTTGCAAGGTTTGATTTTCTGCATCGAGAGCGTCCCACTGATGTAGAGCATCTAAGTCGACTATGCGCTGATATGGGGTGCAATAATTTATTTGGAAATTTGCACGTTTGCATGAAGTATCAGTTCGTAACATTTTGACTAAGACGAGTTGATTCAAGCTACCTCTGACTCGATTCGGCCATCGATATTTGGGCTATTGAGGCCTTCTTTCCAAAATGACAGCCAAACCTCAAATATCGGCAGGTGGTCGTATAGGGGCACACAAGGTATTCATTCCTGGACATTTAGACCATTGCGAGTCGATTAATACCCTTCCCGACTCGACTCGACTCAAATTTTGGCCTCAATCCCCAGTCCTGTCCAATTTCTAGTCCTGTCCTCCTGTCAGTGAAGATCTCGTGGCATCAAAACTGCAAGAAATTTTGAAGTGCAAGTTGTTTGAATATGTACGGAAAGGGATCGAGATAAGCCGTTTTTGCAGATTTATACGTCGATAAGAGTTGTACTTGAAGAGATTTGAGCAGAAGACAATCACAATGTACCTCTTATTGAATCATAGTACCTACTGTTTATAAAAATTTCTGCAAGTTTCTAGTGTGTCCAAAGCACAAAGATCTCTCCTATGGGTTTTGGTTTGTCCCATGTGACACATTTTTGGTAAAAAATGTAGGTACAGTCTGGAACAGTGTTAGATTTTTTGCACTTATAGCCGTAAAGTCTCTTATTATTAAAACCTGTTCCTGAATCGCAATCGGATTTTTTAGTATCTATGGTAGGAAGAATATTATACCTTCAAGAAAAGCATTACAGCTTTAGCGGCTTATGTACATAGTTCTTTCCCAACCTTGGTATATTATGTAAGAGACAAAACGAGTATAATGCAATATGTAGAAATTGGATCACCTACAGGAATTAGAATTGAAAAGGCGTTCAGGATAGGTGAGAGTTCTGTTCTTCACCAATGTAATAGATAAAGGAAACAGTAAAGAAGAATGTATCGACATATCGGCGCACAGTCGACTCAGATGCTCGACATCAGTTGGACGCTCTCTTAATGCAGAAAATCAAACCCTGCAAGAATTTATTCCTAATCATCATGCAACATTCCTTCCACACTGATGAAAAGTAACCGAAGTCTGAGGTCTAAAAGGCAGAGCGAAGTATAACCTCCAAACACCACTGACAAACAGCAAATATATACTGTCTGATTTCAACATGATTCTAGTGGGCTGCGATTCAGGCCGCGATCGGCCGATGGCGACCAGAAACACAGCCCACTCGAATCATGTAAAAATCAAACAGCCTTTACACGCGATAGAGCTCAGATTCCTCAATCACTGTTATTTCTGGTAACGTAATATGTAACCTGACATCTTTTAGCACAAATACAAATTCTGAAACAACTTGCAGTTGATATGTATGTACTTTCGACCTTTTTTTATGCTTTTGACAGTTTTATATATGAGTGAAATAGGTTTTGCCAGTGGAGTGGGGAGCCTTTCATTTCTTCGGAAAAATCTATAGTGATTCTGCTCTTCGGATTACTCACATGTTGGACACACAGAAAGTCCAAGAAGTGGTTTTCCACAACCCTTCTAAAAATTGAAAAACAAATTTTAGTATCAGCACTATAATTAAGTATTGAGGCCAAAATTTGGGTTGGATGGAGTCGGGGTAGGCTTTAATCGACTTGTCATGGTCGAAATGTCCAGAATTGATACCTTGCAGGCCACTATACGACCAAATTCCAACTTTCGAAGTTTGGCTGCCATTTTGGAAAAAAGGCCCAAATGGCCAAAATATCAGACAGATCGAGTCAGGGGTGGCTTAAATCAACTCGTTATGGTCAAAATGTTAGGAATTGATACTTTGCGCGCCACTGTAGGACCAATCGCCAATTTTCAAAATTTGGACGCCATTTTGGAAAAAGGGGCCTATATAACGGATTCCGTCGAAATTTTTTTTGGGAACATCGGACGAAATTTCTTCCTATGGCCCCAAGAAACTATGTGACAAGTTTCATTACTCTACTCAAAAGTGCAGTATCCAAAAGCGTACCGACCCCACTACATGGGCATGAGGCTCAGTAGCGCACTTCCTTTTTGAAGAATTAGTGAACGCAAGATGTTAATTAGGGTTCAACCTTGGGTTCAACCGTTGATTATTTGGGCAGAAATTTCAATATGGCAGAATATGGCAGACAAGGGTAAGTTCCAAGTTCCATGAAAATCGTTCCACTAATAAGAGATTTCAATATGGCGGCCAAAATGGCGGGAGAGCATCATTTGTCCAAAATCTGATGTATTTTGATGAAGTTCACATCGCCTGTAAATTTCACTCAAATCGGACCACTTTCAGAGAAATTCAAAATGGCGAACCAAAGATGGCGGCCAAGTGACAAACATTATTGGTCAACTTTATATGGTGGTCACGTACGCATTCGATTGGCGTTTGCACCACATCGATATCTCTTTTCGTTGAGGCATAATTCTCCTAGTTCTATCACTTCGAAACATGTTCAATAGTGAGAATACAAGATGGCGGCGGGGCATTAATTGTCAAAAATTGGATAGATCTTGATGTGGTTTACATTGCCTGCAAATTTCAATTTCAATCGGATCACTTTTAGAGAAATTCAAAATGGCGGATCAAAGATGATCAAACATTTTTTGACGTTTGTCATGTCAGAACAATTTTTTTGTACTTGTCATCATTGAAATGTCAGCATAAATGTAATCTACCACTATCACATCAGTAGTGGAAACAAAAGACCAACAATCCAACAAAGGTTTTCTAGGAAACCTGATTTTGAAGGAAGAAAGACACCGAACGCAAACTTGAAATTTATCAGCTGAAACTGACAGTATACATTAATTTAGACATGTCAATGGTGACAAGTACAAGAAAAAAGTTCTGACATGACAAACGTCAAAATTACCCACCACTACTGAAAAAGTATAAACGTGAAAAGTTTGCACATCATGCTCGAATGACCAATAATAAGTCCGATTGGAATCAAAAAAATAATTATGACTCTACCTCTATTCGTCTAGGACTGGGAGATATCACTTTTAGAAATATCCAGTGACTTGGGCAGTAACAAAATCATCCATGATGGGACTAATTGGTGACCATGGTACCTAATTTTGATGTAACGTATGGTTACAATAAGTCTTGCATTTTTATTCATGCTGGAGTCAATAAGTGTCAATGTGATGTCGCAGCATGCTTCATTGGGTATCTCCCCTGAAGAGGTCCAAAGGATAACATATGTTCTGGGGACCCATGAGGTCAAATTTTGTCATTGTATAATTTATCCAGCAATTGTGTACGTCTCTGTGAATTTCTAAGGACAAGCAACAGCTCTAGCAAATTCTGTTATAAAAAAATCCAAATTCCACAAAAAAATCAAGAACTGTTTGAAGAAACAGAATACGATCAAGAGTCAAAAACCGTTCCGAGATATTGATATCCGCTTCTAAAACTGGAGAGCAAAAATCCAAAATTTTTCCTAAAAAAGTTCCACGACTTCAAAAGTTAGACACTCTTTCCTTTGGCATCCTGTATATCGTGGACAAAGTCGATGGTAACGTAAGTCGACACAACGTCTTGCAGCTGAAGAAAAGCTCTACCAGGCACCATAAATTTTTTCAAATCGGATATTTTTTCCCTAAGATATCCTTGCTTGAAATTGGAGCAAATTTTGGTCTATGCTTAACCTTTGACGAGCAGTTTATTAATACCGTCTAGATGGAAAGCACCCAATGTTTTCTGGAGCGGTGTGCTTGTGCCCTGTTGAGTTCATACCTACCAAATCCTCAGCCCCCCTAGAGTCTACCCCGAATGAGCTAGGCGACGCGGCCGCATATGGTCTGCTAGCGGGAAAAATAAAATTGGTTCAAGTTCGGATCGTGTTGTAATCGAACATTTGGGAAACGTTTTTAATGGATTTTTAAGCTTTCAAACTTCACAACACGAATACAGAACAAAATTGAACCATTCCAGTTAAAAGAGAAGAACGAAGAAAAACACGGTTCAAATCATTGTTGGGGGAGTGCTGGGTTGACAATTTGACAGCGGCTTGAATGCGTTCCAACCGGAAATGTATGATGCATGGTAGCCACTGGGTGCTTTCCACCTAGCCCCAAGTTTGGTACACCTGTCATTTACGCATGTGCGGGTATGCCAAACGGTCTTCCATCTACGTGTTCTGACCCGTTTCTGTGCCGTTCATTGGTTCACCTAAAATGTTATGCCAAATTATGGAACATGTGCCGTCTGGTGGTATTTGTACCGTCTAGGTGGAAAGCACCCACTGCCGAACCCTCTACAGTTCAGGTAAAATAGGAAAGCCCTTCATTTTAAAGGAGACCACAACACAAAATACAAGTTGGTCTCAGATGAAAGAGTTGAAAAAACTAGAACGATTGCATAGAGTCTTGTAATATTACTTAGCTCGTGGCGGGCGCTGCGGTTATAATTAAGAACGACAATGACGTCAGAAGGGCAAATTTTCACGGGCTACCTATAGCTACGCACGGGCATACCTGTATCTGATTCCGTTGCCGATGAGACGACGACGGTTTCAAGCCTGCCATAATTATTACTGATTGTTTGAAGACAATGACGTGTGTCAAAACGACAATAGCAATATCAAGACCATGGGAACGTGATAGGTGAAAATCGGAGGTGGAAATCTAGGTGAAAACATCTTCCCAAGTGACGTCACGATAATATTTTCAAAATGTTTTATTGCGGCTGATCGGACTCGTCTAGAAAATTTAGATTCGTTCCGTATACTCTTGAACTACCTTCCCCATGAGTTAGTCAAATAAAATATAGACTCGATTTTTGTGTTGTGGTCTCCTTTAAGCGGGCCGACTAGCTCTGTGCCCTTGATCCGGCTCTGTGCCTATGCCCAGTAGCAGTGACCACTGTTGCCAATATGACATAAATTTATTATATAATTTGTGGCGCATATTTCTGCAATTTATTCCAAGAATGTGAGTCTGAGACTTGGCTTTACTGAATTTTTCGGGTATTCGATTCACATTCTTCGTAAAAAAGCAAAAATACGGCCTAAATGCTTGATGACAAATTCACGTTATGGTGGCGACAGTGGCAGTGACGCAGTCGCAGAATCGATTTTGAGGTTAGCTTTGCGCTTGTAAACAACTCCCGCGAACTGCCGAAGTGCTTTAAATTCAGTTTTCGATTCTTAGCAATAATTATTCGATAAACCGACCAGGATGCAGACACGCAGCTCCAACAGGACCACAGGCGGCACCGCCGCCCCCAAAAAAGCAGAACCCAAGACCGTGAAGAAGTCGCCCAAAAAGCAGAATAAGGCGGCAAAAGCCGATAAGCCCCCCGCAGAGCCCACCGCATCCTCAATCTACGAATTCACAGCCAAAGACAACGCCGGAAAGGATGTCTCTTTGGAAAAGTACAAGGGCAACGTCTGCATCATCGTGAATGTGGCTTCGAAATGTGGCCACACCAAAGTCAACTACGAACAGCTGGTGGAGCTCTACGACAAGTATTCCGACAGCAAAGGTTTGAGGATTCTCGCTTTCCCTTGTAACCAGTTCGGATCCCAAGAGCCGGGCGATGCTGAGAAGATCCGGGAATTTTGCGAACAAAAGAACGTCAAGTTTGATTTGTTCGAGAAAGTTGCAGTAAATGGGAAGAATGCACATCCATTGTGGTTGTATTTGCAGGCGAAGATTGCTGGACCACAGGGCCATCCGATTAAGTGGAATTTCACCAAGTTCATTGTCAATGATGAGGGTGTGCCTGTCGAAAGACACGCACCAGCTGTGAAACCTCTGAAATTGGTCGAGTCTCTTGAAAAAATTTGGTGATCTGATAAAAATGTTGAAGATTGTCCATGTTGAAATGTATTTTTTTGTTTCCTTCAGAAATATATTGTTCAATAATTAATACCTACCTATTGTGTATTATTTACTGATTGTTGAAATACTAGTGTCTACATACAAAATGCTAAAAGTTGAGTGGGTTCAAAAATTGAATTTTCAAGATTGCAGACCAGTTGTGGTAGGTTGGTACCTACCTGGGGTGGGTACTTGAGATTCAATTGAATTTTTCAAAGTGCGTTTTTTATAAATCTCTGTTGAATTTCGGACTCGTGATCATAGAGGTATATGAGATCAAGATCAATAACCTAGGCATGTTATACCTATGTAAAGTACGTAGGCATATCTACCTACTTATTGCGAGATTGTAGTTGCCTGCTATTTAGTATCAGTCGCCTTATCAGTAAAGTTGTAGTGTGGGTACTTCATTTATGGACATAATTCAATAATTATTCAATCGTAAAATTTCCATTTTCAGACCCTAGAACCAATTTTGTGGTATTTCGGTGGGTATAGATTCCGGTATAGATGCTTCACTTTCAATATTTGTATACATACTTTAGGTACATAAATATATCATCTACTCATAAATCAAACGAAGTAATAATTTAAAATTCGAGCTGAAATTAATTCTATGTACAGGATGTGTCTGTACAGGTGTTTACGCGGGAAAACATGGAAAACTTTTCCTTCATGATAACTGAAAAAAAAAACTACTGGAATAATTTTTACCGTAGTTTCTGAATACGTCAAGTATGATTTTCCATTTCGTGCCACTTACAGGGTGTCGCAATTGTCTCGGACCTGTGATAAGCTTAACGAAAAATTAATTTCAGGTGCGAATCATAAAACAAATAGGTATCTACTGCAATATGCTTATTCATGCCACTCAATCAATCTCTTCGGCAAGATGGATGAGTCGCAAAAAAATGGCACTCATGATTTTCATGATCTCTCTGACTCACTCACACACTCTTTAATTATACCGTATGATTGAAAACTTTACTCCTCTAGGCAGGCTGTGGCCTGGCCAAACCGCCAAAATCAGCCTCGTTTGCCTGCCAATGACCAGACCACAGCCAGCCTAGAGGAGGAAAGTTTTTGATCATACGGTACTAGGTACCTACCGTAGGATAGAGTGGTTTCGTTAGGTGCAATGTTTCGAATGGGTAAACTCAAATTTCAGAGTTGATCCTATATACTGTGGTAAAGTTTGGCTTTTGGCACATACAGATTATGAGATCCTCGATGAGATTAATAGATCATCATAATTATACTGTTTGCCAAAAAAAAAGTGCCAACACTAAAATGTCATGGACCGATTTTTGATGAAATTTTCACTGAACATGTGCTCAATGACTCAAATCGACCAATATACCAAGATGGCAAATTGTGAGCAACAAAAAAGGTTTGATCCTCTTCACAAGTTTTTGCTCTTCATGAAGAATGAAGATGTTTTGTCTTCGAGTGGCTACTGTAAGATGTTTGGAACAAATGGTAGGTACAATCGGAGATAACTAGATGCCGATGCCGATGCGATGCCGCCCTAGAATGTCTGATCTCGGCGAATAGCAATTTTAGACGAATTCTTCTGATCCCAATTTCTGACGTCCTCTTTTGACCCGAAGAGGACGACATACCGAAGACTTAAATAGTGCGATGAGCAAATCAGTGGAGATGAAGAATAATGGAAGGATGTTTTCAGGGACGAATTCCACATTTGTTTTGACGCTTATGGCGATAATAGTCGAACAGGGCGCTTTCTTAGAGAGCGAAGATGTTGCACTTTCTTGGCAGGCAGTATACCGTGTGTTTTTCGAAAACCGCACCAGTCCATAACATTTTTCCTGTAGGTATGATATACAGGTGTCCCGTTTTTCAACGCTCACTATTGGTATCTCGGAAACGGTGAGAGATACAAAGTCGGTTGAATTACAAAAAAAGTTGCGCAATTTTATGACTTTCTCAAATATGTCAAGATATCTAAGATATCTTTAGTCATTTCTGAAATATCCCAAAAAAACTGAAAAATGCCGAATTCGAAAATTTCAAATCATCTCTTTACTATGACAGCTATCAATTTGAAAATTGGTATCCTGTCATTTTTGAAGGTCCTTGATCGACTGACGTTAGTAATTTTTTCTTGCACTTACTAGTTTTTGAGATATGAGAGTTAACTTCATTTTTTCTTATGGACACCATATCATTTATCCATCCCATAAAACTTACCTTTTCTTTCTCTTCACAAAGATATAAAACACTTGTAGCATTTTTGTCAAAATAACCTGTAAAAATTGGAAAAACTGTTTTTGAGGCGAAAAAATCGAGTTACTGCTTCGGTTGCCATGCTCTTGTGGCATATAAACAATGGCATTTGGTTGCTATGGTCTGTTGATTTTGGAAAACGTTGAGCTATATGCCGATCAGCTTTTAAATTCAGCACAGCACAGTAATTTTTGCACGCCAAGTTGGCAATTCTGCGATATTTGGGGATGCTCAAATTTGTAATGTTGGATCAATATTTCCCCAGATGACCTTGAATTCGTTTTGTCAATCGAGTACACCGCTGTTGCAAGATTGTATATTAACGCTCAAGACGTCTTGATTTTGATAGACTTTCTCCAGTTTAAATGGGCGACTGGTGAACAGTTTTTTTGAATAAAATAGTGAATCATAATATACCATCATATATCATATACTAGGTTGAGAAAACTGTTCTAATGTATGGTCAGAAATGAAGGCCTAGTGTCTAAAACCTAGAACGGCTCGGCACTCTGTCACCCACCTGCCATTCTGACAAGATAACAGTCATAACAGCCAAGGCAACACTGTAGCGGAATATGATGCAAGGAGACGCCAGAATTGGCATTTCATGTCAAAATTTTCTAACCTCATTGGACTTCGCCACAAAAAGCCCGTTTTCACGTGACTTGGTCTGTCAGCGTCCGTTACACCCTAGGGAACATGGCCAACCGTGTTTTAATTTCTACTGAATTCAAAACGTGATCGGCATATACATTCCGTTCTTGTGTATTCAATAATGATAATAAATAACAATAAAACAAATACAGAACCAAGTATAACACAAAAAAACATAGCAATAGCAATAAACAATTATAATTTACAATTGCTCGAATTGGAGTCCATTCTGCTCCATGCAGAGTTGTGTGCCTTTTAGCCATGTTTTCAACGGCTGCGCTGATATCGTGCTGGTTATTAATTGACTGAAACACATCATCATCTCCTTGCTTCCAGCTCTTGGTTGCTTTGGGATGTTCTGTCATGAACCACAAACTTGATCTTTGAGCGTTCTCCGCAAAATGGACCCCATTTCGAGTAATTGTAAATTATGAATGTTTATTGCTATTGCGATGTTATTTTGTGTTATACCATAGAGTAAAAATAGGTAGAGTATCCACGCCGTGCTAATTTTTGAAGCTGAATGACCACCCTCCAAACCAGAGGGCGATGCGAAAGCCATCTATGTGTGAGTATTGCCAAGAGCGGAAGCTGTAGGTGCCCAGACGTGTGGCTGAAACCAAATCGTACGACAGAGCGAACAGCAGGAATCTGTAATGCCGGTACAACAGTCAACGGCTGTCTCGCCGCCCGCCCGCCCGTCTGGCGCCTGCACCCGTGCAGAGCAAGATAAGCTCTTTGTTTATATCTCGACGGTACTTCGTGCTCGAAAGTGTTTCCCGATCTTGGTGCTCCCAAAATTTCTCATTGCGTTCTGTTTGTTGGTTCATTACTTCTCGTTTTTGTTGGTTTTCCTTGTTATTGTTGTTTGTTATTGTTATTGCTGGACGAAAAAACAATTGTGCGTGGCCACTGGCCGCCCGCAAGTGGTGTGTTTGTTTGCGGACATAATTATACATTTTCCGCTTCCCGTGTCGGCTTTCGGTTGTGCCCAAGTTTTGCGCCTTGAAAATGTCGTACGCAAAATGCAATTCCTTTGGGTGTCCAAATATCAAAAGGAGAAGTGACAGGAAATTTTACAAATTTCCGAAAAATGATCCCGAGAGGCTGGAGAAATGGATAGATGCAGCAGGGAATCTAAAATTGCGCGGTAAGTGTTTCATGTTTTACACCTTTTTATACAAAAATATTAAGTACCTACCTACCTACCTAATCACAGAGACCTTTACCTAAAGTTTGAAGATTGAGGTGCTTCTTATTGAACACGCCTAGGGTTCAGAATTTGCGGCCGAAAGAAAACTGTGTGTGTGTTTAAATGGTTGACAATCTCTTGAAATTTGGGATGTTCGCAGTCTACGACGAAATTGTAAACATACACAAAGATTTCTTACAGGTACCTACTGTTACAGGCCTAGACAAATACAACTTTCTATTAGCACTCTGACCGGCGATCAGCTCATTTTCAATTAGATAAAAAATACCGGCCGCCGGGCGGCGCCGCGCCGTCTCGACAACTGCAGACAAAAAAGAGCTCGGAAAAGAGTGGTTTGTGCGCGATTTTGTAGAAATTTCCTGTCAAGAGTAGATTTCTTGATCTATTATAATAACAAATCATCAAGACGAATTTGTCGAGAATGGCTTACCCCCGGTTGCACCAAAGAATTCATTCATGAAATAGATTAGAGATGGAGCCGGAGCTGGATCCGGTTCCGGTTATCCAGCTCATTCGGCCGTTTTGCCGGAACCGGACCCAGATCCGGTTTGGCCGGATTTCGATGTGGATCCGGCCGGATTAAAAAAATCACGATTTTTCACCTCCACTAACTTTTGAGGTAGGAAGCACACATAAGTATACGAAGCGATTGAGAGGAAGCAACATTCATTCTTATACATTTTCATTGAAACACATACACATACACATACAGTTGAAATCAAGGTTGAAATCTTTTTCTGAATTTTTTCTAATCGGTCATTCGAGTGAAGGGAACAAAATTTTCATTAAGATCCGGCGATCCCGTCCGGTTCCGGCCACTGAGATTCGGTTCCGGTATCCGGTCTTTTGAAATGGCCGGAACTTCTCCATCTCTTAAATAGATAATTGAGGATTTTCTCTGGTGAATTGTAGGTAAGTGCCGGTTGATTTACCATACAGAAAATGCATCTTAACCGTTGTGAACTAAACATTTTCCCATAACCTTCCGTAAACTCTATGGTGAAACTGAATTACTTTCCCGACCCCCCACCAACATGGAAGGGGAAGTATTGTAATCGTGCAGAAAAAAAGTTTTGAGATTTCACCGGATATATCCGTTTTGGGGTCCCCCAAGACGATTAAGACCATTTTCAGAATGATGTCTGTGTGTGTGTGTGTGTGTGTGTGTGTGTGTGTGTGTGTGTGTGTGTGTGTGTGTGTGTGTGTGTGTGTGTGTGTGTGTGTGTGTGTGTGTGTGTGTGTGTGTGTGTGTGTGTGTGTGTGTGTGTGTGTGTGTGTGTGTGTGTGTGTGTGTGTGTGTGTGTGTGTGTGTGTGTGTGTGTGTGTGTGTGTGTGTGTGTGTGTGTGTGTGTGTGTGTGTGTGTGTGTGTGTGTGTGTGTGTGTGTGTGTGTGTGTGTGTGTGTGTGTGTGTGTGTGTGTGTGTGTGTGTGTGTGTGTGTGTGTGTGTGTGTGTGTGTGTGTGTGTGTGTGTGTGTGTGTGTGTGTGTGTGTGTGTGTGTGTGTGTGTGTGTGTGTGTGTGTGTGTGTGTGTGTGTGTGTGTGTGTGTGTGTGTGTGTGTGTGTGTGTGTGTGTGTGTGTGTGTGTGTGTGTGTGTGTGTGTGTGTGTGTGTGTGTGTGTGTGTGTGTGTGTGTGTGTGTGTGTGTGTGTGTGTGTGTGTGTGTGTGTGTGTGTGTGTGTGTGTGTGTGTGTGTGTGTGTGTGTGTGTGTGTGTGTGTGTGTGTGTGTGTGTGTGTGTGTGTGTGTGTGTGTGTGTGTGTGTGTGTGTGTGTGTGTGTGTGTGTGTGTGTGTGTGTGTGTGTGTGTGTGTGTGTGTGTGTGTGTGTGTGTGTGTGTGTGTGTGTGTGTGTGTGTGTGTGTGTGTGTGTGTGTGTGTGTGTGTGTGTGTGTGTGTGTGTGTGTGTGTGTGTGTGTGTGTGTGTGTGTGTGTGTGTGTGTGTGTGTGTGTGTGTGTGTGTGTGTGTGTGTGTGTGTGTGTGTGTGTGTGTGTGTGTGTGTGTGTGTGTGTGTGTGTGTGTGTGTGTGTGTGTGTGTGTGTGTGTGTGTGTGTGTGTGTGTGTGTGTGTGTGTGTGTGTGTGTGTGTGTGTGTGTGTGTGTGTGTGTGTGTGTGTGTGTGTGTGTGTGTGTGTGTGTGTGTGTGTGTGTGTGTGTGTGTGTGTGTGTGTGTGTGTGTGTGTGTGTGTGTGTGTGTGTGTGTGTGTGTGTGTGTGTGTGTGTGTGTGTGTGTGTGTGTGTGTGTGTGTGTGTGTGTGTGTGTGTGTGTGTGTGTGTGTGTGTGTGTGTGTGTGTGTGTGTGTGTGTGTGTGTGTGTGTGTGTGTGTGTGTGTGTGTGTGTGTGTGTGTGTGTGTGTGTGTGTGTGTGTGTGTGTGTGTGTGTGTGTGTGTGTGTGTGTGTGTGTGTGTGTGTGTGTGTGTGTGTGTGTGTGTGTGTGTGTGTGTGTGTGTGTGTGTGTGTGTGTGTGTGTGTGTGTGTGTGTGTGTGTGTGTGTGTGTGTGTGTGTGTGTGTGTGTGTGTGTGTGTGTGTGTGTGTGTGTGTGTGTGTGTGTGTGTGTGTGTGTGTGTGTGTGTGTGTGTGTGTGTGTGTGTGTGTGTGTGTGTGTGTGTGTGTGTGTGTGTGTGTGTGTGTGTGTGTGTGTGTGTGTGTGTGTGTGTGTGTGTGTGTGTGTGTGTGTGTGTGTGTGTGTGTGTGTGTGTGTGTGTGTGTGTGTGTGTGTGTGTGTGTGTGTGTGTGTGTGTGTGTGTGTGTGTGTGTGTGTGTGTGTGTGTGTGTGTGTGTGTGTGTGTGTGTGTGTGTGTGTGTGTGTGTGTGTGTGTGTGTGTGTGTGTGTGTGTGTGTGTGTGTGTGTGTGTGTGTGTGTGTGTGTGTGTGTGTGTGTGTGTGTGTGTGTGTGTGTGTGTGTGTGTGTGTGTGTGTGTGTGTGTGTGTGTGTGTGTGTGTGTGTGTGTGTGTGTGTGTGTGTGTGTGTGTGTGTGTGTGTGTGTGTGTGTGTGTGTGTGTGTGTGTGTGTGTGTGTGTGTGTGTGTGTGTGTGTGTGTGTGTGTGTGTGTGTGTGTGTGTGTGTGTGTGTGTGTGTGTGTGTGTGTGTGTGTGTGTGTGTGTGTGTGTGTGTGTGTGTGTGTGTGTGTGTGTGTGTGTGTGTGTGTGTGTGTGTGTGTGTGTGTGTGTGTGTGTGTGTGTGTGTGTGTGTGTGTGTGTGTGTGTGTGTGTGTGTGTGTGTGTGTGTGTGTGTGTGTGTGTGTGTGTGTGTGTGTGTGTGTGTGTGTGTGTGTGTGTGTGTGTGTGTGTGTGTGTGTGTGTGTGTGTGTGTGTGTGTGTGTGTGTGTGTGTGTGTGTGTGTGTGTGTGTGTGTGTGTGTGTGTGTGTGTGTGTGTGTGTGTGTGTGTGTGTGTGTGTGTGTGTGTGTGTGTGTGTGTGTGTGTGTGTGTGTGTGTGTGTGTGTGTGTGTGTGTGTGTGTGTGTGTGTGTGTGTGTGTGTGTGTGTGTGTGTGTGTGTGTGTGTGTGTGTGTGTGTGTGTGTGTGTGTGTGTGTGTGTGTGTGTGTGTGTGTGTGTGTGTGTGTGTGTGTGTGTGTGTGTGTGTGTGTGTGTGTGTGTGTGTGTGTGTGTGTGTGTGTGTGTGTGTGTGTGTGTGTGTGTGTGTGTGTGTGTGTGTGTGTGTGTGTGTGTGTGTGTGTGTGTGTGTGTGTGTGTGTGTGTGTGTGTGTGTGTGTGTGTGTGTGTGTGTGTGTGTGTGTGTGTGTGTGTGTGTGTGTGTGTGTGTGTGTGTGTGTGTGTGTGTGTGTGTGTGTGTGTGTGTGTGTGTGTGTGTGTGTGTGTGTGTGTGTGTGTGTGTGTGTGTGTGTGTGTGTGTGTGTGTGTGTGTGTGTGTGTGTGTGTGTGTGTGTGTGTGTGTGTGTGTGTGTGTGTGTGTGTGTGTGTGTGTGTGTGTGTGTGTGTGTGTGTGTGTGTGTGTGTGTGTGTGTGTGTGTGTGTGTGTGTGTGTGTGTGTGTGTGTGTGTGTGTGTGTGTGTGTGTGTGTGTGTGTGTGTGTGTGTGTGTGTGTGTGTGTGTGTGTGTGTGTGTGTGTGTGTGTGTGTGTGTGTGTGTGTGTGTGTGTGTGTGTGTGTGTGTGTGTGTGTGTGTGTGTGTGTGTGTGTGTGTGTGTGTGTGTGTGTGTGTGTGTGTGTGTGTGTGTGTGTGTGTGTGTGTGTGTGTGTGTGTGTGTGTGTGTGTGTGTGTGTGTGTGTGTGTGTGTGTGTGTGTGTGTGTGTGTGTGTGTGTGTGTGTGTGTGTGTGTGTGTGTGTGTGTGTGTGTGTGTGTGTGTGTGTGTGTGTGTGTGTGTGTGTGTGTGTGTGTGTGTGTGTGTGTGTGTGTGTGTGTGTGTGTGTGTGTGTGTGTGTGTGTGTGTGTGTGTGTGTGTGTGTGTGTGTGTGTGTGTGTGTGTGTGTGTGTGTGTGTGTGTGTGTGTGTGTGTGTGTGTGTGTGTGTGTGTGTGTGTGTGTGTGTGTGTGTGTGTGTGTGTGTGTGTGTGTGTGTGTGTGTGTGTGTGTGTGTGTGTGTGTGTGTGTGTGTGTGTGTGTGTGTGTGTGTGTGTGTGTGTGTGTGTGTGTGTGTGTGTGTGTGTGTGTGTGTGTGTGTGTGTGTGTGTGTGTGTGTGTGTGTGTGTGTGTGTGTGTGTGTGTGTGTGTGTGTGTGTGTGTGTGTGTGTGTGTGTGTGTGTGTGTGTGTGTGTGTGTGTGTGTGTGTGTGTGTGTGTGTGTGTGTGTGTGTGTGTGTGTGTGTGTGTGTGTGTGTGTGTGTGTGTGTGTGTGTGTGTGTGTGTGTGTGTGTGTGTGTGTGTGTGTGTGTGTGTGTGTGTGTGTGTGTGTGTGTGTGTGTGTGTGATCTTCCACGATAACTGCCGAACCGTTGACTGGATCGACTTAAAATTTGGTATACGGACATGAGAGCCCATCAGTTTTTGGTTGTCGTCTGTCAAACGGAAGTGTCACTGTCAACAAATGTCAGAAGCTATATCTCACGGAACTTGACTTGCAATATGTCATTTGAAAGCCCCTGAAAAATTGTGTTAAGAACAGATAAAATTTTTGCCCCATCTGTCATTTGTCAAATAATAAAAAATGTCAAAGTTCAAAACTTTACCATTTAATTATTCAAAATCTATCCGACGGATTGAAACCAAAATTGGCAGGGAGCAACACAACAAAAGAGTCAAATTAAGTCTGCAGTTGCAGTTTTCCACCACCCTTCAGTCAGGCGTTATGAATTATGGAGTTTAAAGTGAAGCCTTAAAATCTACGATTTTCACAATAATAAGATGATTTGGAATAAGATTCGTGGTTTTCCCGGAAAATTCAACTTTCCCTGGCAAAAATTTCAATTTCCTGGAAATTATTTTCAATCTTTTTCTCTAATTCCAACTTCCCACCCGAAAGGACGCTTCGAACAAAAATTTACATAGGTCCCTGGATACTAGTCGGGAAAGTTTTGGGGTGACACAACCGATTTTTTTCATTGGTGACTATGCTGAAATTCTCCATAGAAAATACTCAATTAGCTATTTGATGATTGAATTATTTGGTGCAGCCGAGGGTTAGTTATCAAAAGACAAGGTGTTGAAGTTAAGGGTGGAAATTGAGCCTTTTGCTTATAAAAAGAAAATAAATGTTAGAACAGTGTTGAAAATTCAAGTACCTGCTCATACGTATTGTGCCGTGTTTATTATTCTCTGTTATCGCTGGAAAAACCATAACCTCGAAAAAAAATCTTGAACAATTTTTTTTAATGATCTCTTTGTCCTAGAATAAGTCAAGGAATCTATACCCTTAACAGAAAAGTCATGCATTGTGAATCACGCTGTATAAATAGGAAGTTTATTATTACTTTGTACTTCTTCACTCGAATTCTTTGTTCATTTTTGAGTGAACTGTTCAAGTGTTCATCATCAGAAGCAACATGATAATTACCAAGGTTTTTCACAATTGAATTTAGTCTCGCAAAGGAGTTGCTCAGTTTATTTTATACCTAATAGCTAGTCTCGCTTAGTCACTCCTCCTTTTCAAAACCTGTACCTATACCACAAACAAAAAAATCCAAATTTATAGGCTCTCTGTTCATAGGTCATATTATTAAAGTATTATACTTGATCATCATTTCAACTTTTCAGAGTATCAGCCCGTCCAGTTGGCCGAAATGTGTATCTGCGAAAATCATTTTGACGAAAGCGCCTTCGCCAATCCGACTCACATCAGACTGAACCGGAATGCCATACCAAGACACTTCAGTATGCCGTCTACACCACCTAGAAGAAGTCGAGGGCCAGCAACAGAATCTATGGTAATTACTTTGGGTACTTGCTTATTTATAACACTTTTCATAAACTTTCACTTTGGGATCTGAACTGCGCAAAAATGAAAGAGTTCCCCCCCCTCCCAGACTTATGCCAATAATTTCGTTTTTTTTCAAATTGATTTAACTTTGGTATGCTACACACCATTCGAATTCTCTTTGAACTGTCTGATAACTAACTCATCAGTTCTTCAACTACCAGTTCCAATTTTCTCAAGACCTAAGGTGTTTTCGTAGTGTTTTTACTGTTGTCCACTACGCATAATGTTGAAAGAACAGTAAAATGTTCTAAAAAATTCAACATGTTGGAACATTTCCTCCCCATTTCGACGCTAAAGGCATTCGGAGAGATATTTATTACAGAGTTTCGGAGTTTCCCCATTTATCCCTTTTATTTACAGGATGATCTGAAAAAGTTAACTTTCAGATTTTTCAATAAGCCCTAAACTTCAGGTAGGAGGATCTATTCCGTTTAGAGAAAGATGTCTATGAAAATAATCTGTTTTCGAACAAATTTTTTATTTTGAATACTTGCAAGCAAGATTTTCCTTGCTAGTATGAGTCAAGAATCGTTGAACCGAGGTCAAGTTCAGTACCTACGCAAAGTGTCAATGTTCAAGTTTGAACAATTTTTTTGAAATGAAATGCTCGGAAGATATTATAAATTCAAACAAATAAACACCTAGAGTCTACTTAGTTGAAACTTAGAACAATTTACAATTACAATTATAACATTTTTGTATTTTTTTTTTCACATTTTCAGGAAACTCCGCGAGGACAAGAACAAAGTACACCATCGCCGTCAGGTACCTTCAAAGTTCGGACGCCAAAACGAACTTACTCGCGGGAATATGTCGAGTCAAAGGTGTTGGATTTTTCGCCATCAACAAGTGTGCCAGCCAAGATGCCAGCAAAAGTTGGGACGAGTCCTCCTATGGTTATTCCGCCAAGTCCAGCTTCTCCGTCGTTACAAGATACGCCAAGAAAAGTAAAGCTGAGCCGGAGCTTGCAAACCAAACGACGCGAATTGAAACAAGTTCGTCAGGTGGAGAAAAGGTTGCGGAAGAAAGTTCAACATTTGGGAACAAAGGCACAAATTTTCAATGAAATGTTATATCCCTTACAATCAGACGTTGAAACATTTATACGCATGCAGGTGCATCATAAAAGACGGCAAAAATGGAGTGCTGCGGAAAGAAAATTGGCATTTACAAATTTACATTTGCAAATTTGCATTTAGCATTTACTTTAGAGTCATGTCCAGTCAATTATTTTGCTGGTTACGGTGTTAGAAAAACAGTAAATAAGTTCAAGTGTCCGCAATGCCAGCTGAATTTTGTAGATTCAGAAAAAATATTGAAGGATAAAAGGGAATTGCTCATATTAAATAGGGATTACTCGAAGGAAAAAAGCGAAATCAAATACCTACAAAGACCTACAGATGCTACCCATCAAATCGCCCGGAAAAGTTTAGAAATGTACGAAAAAATGTTCACAAAAAAGCGACACAGGAGAAACATTTTAAAATATATTTTGACCAAGCTGAGTGACAAGGAACTAATTAAAACATGGTTATTAGATGAATGTGCTGAGCATAAAAAATTCTTTTTAGAAACACTTGTCCTAACCAAGCTGTATAGCACATGCAAAGCGATCGCGAAACAAAAAAAAACGGAACAGGAGGCACCCAGAAAAAAAAAACAAGTTTAATTGATTTTGACTTTATGAAACAATTTTTATTATATTCTTCCTGACTTGTATGATTTTATCAAGATTCACTCAAGAAAAACTAAACAAATTGATTCCTATTTGATCCAGGAACATGAGATCATTATTGCAGCAAATTTTGTAGATTACACTTTTCGATTCGTCGCGACAGAATCTATAAATAGTGCCTACTTTAGTCCGGTGGTTAAGCGTCCTAACTATGCATTTTGAGCTTAAGCAATGCGCTTTTGGGGTTTGATTGGGGGTCCCTCAACCTTAATTTCAAGAGTTGGAGACATCGGTGCACTCGATGCGGAGGGGGTCTGGGGGGCCCTTGAAAGTTGAAGGTGTGGGGCTTCCCACCCAATCACCATACCACCACGTAATTTCTACTTGGATGTCATCAAACGACTCTAACCTACACATTGACAACATTTGTTACCATGTCCCAACAGTTCTTCACACTGAAAAAAATTAGTTCTTATGACAGATCGGAAAAAACAGTTTTTCTCAATTTTTCATCCCCACAACGGATAAACTGCCAGGTGTGGTGTCATTTTGGAGTAAACGGCATCCTCTGATTTCATTCACCGAGTCAAAATGTTTGTGAGACCACCGTGCAAAGAATGACACGCCAAGAAGTGAGCATTTTTGAGCACCTCATTTAACAGTAGTTTCTTGGCTGATACCAATCGATATGATTGATAATTTTGTCATGGATCAATAACTTGAACTCTTTTGTAACGGTAATGCATGTGAATAAAACTCGACACGAGCGTGGGGGCTTGGAAAAAAATAATTTTCTCCAGCGGTCGAATTTATTTCACGCCTACTGAGCGTTAGTTTGTTGGGCTCAGGCAGGCAGCGTTTGGATAGCTTTGGAAGCAAAATTTCCATATCTTTCTGAAAAGTTGAGCAGTTTAATTCTGGAAATCGATTTATGAATCATCAATGATTGTTTTGCCGGTCAGTACCCACATGGTGGTTAACTGCAGAGGTGATGGCTAACGGCGGAGGAAATTCAACGTCCAAGATCTTATTTTCTGCCACTATGACAGTCATTTTCACGGTTGTTTTTATAAAATTATTTCTTCTCCAAACATAAGAAAACTTACACGTACAAAATGATAACAACCTTGAAGGTTGGTAGAGGAAAATAGAAAATAACACTTTAAAAGTTGAATGCCCTCCGTCGTCAGCCATGATCCCTGTAGTTAATCCCCATGGGGGTACCTAGTGACTGTCAAAATAATCTTTGATGATTCTCAAATCAGTTTCCAGAATTATGCTACTCAGCTGCATAGACAGATATTGAAATTTTGTCTCCGAACCTATTCAAACGCTGCCTGCCTGAGTCCAACAAACTAACGCTCAGTAGGCGTGAAATAAATTCGACCGCTGGAGAAAAAATTTTTTCCCAGGCCTCCACGCTCGTGTCGAGTTTCATTCACATGTATTACCGTTACAAAAGAGTTCAAGTTATTCATCCATGTCAAAATTATCAATCATATCGATTGGTATCAGTCAAGAAACTACTGTTAAATGAGGTGCTCAAAAATGCTCACTTCTTGGCGTGCCATTCTTTGCACGTTGGTCTCACAAACATTTTGACTTGGTGAATGAAACCAGAGGATGCCGTTTATTCTAAAATGACACCAAACTTGACAGTTGATTCGTTGTGGGGATGAAGAATTGAGAAAAACAGTTTTTTCCGATCTGTCATAAGAATTAATTTTTTTCAGTGTGAAGAACTGTTGGGACATGGTAACAAATGTTGTCAATGTGTAGGTTAGAGTCGTTTAATGACATCCAAGTAGGAATTTCGTGGTGGTATGGTGATTTGGTGGGAAGCCTCGCACCTTCAACTTTCAAGGGCCCCCCAGACCCCCTCCGCATCGAGTGCACCGATGTCTCCAACTCTTGAAATTAAGGTATGGGGATCCCCAATCGAACCCCAAAAGCGCATTGCTTAAGCTCAAAATGCATAGTTCGAGCTTTTTTTGGCGCTTAACCACCGGACTACTTATGTAGTTTTCTAGAACTAAGTACTGTCTACTTACAGGTTTCAGTGTTTGTATCAAAATTTGATGTGTGTATTCTATTTAACTTTGTATCCAGCATAAAGCGCTCAATAAAGATCATAATTGTATCACAAATCTTGTCAAAAATGTTACCTTTCAGATTTTTTTACACCTGTCTACCTACCTATCACTCTTTATTATTCAGGGGCCGTGTTCGTATCTCACTTTTAAGTTAAAAGCGCATTTAGAGGCGCGCGTTTAGCTCATTGTTGAGTTTTGAAAGACATAATTATCACAATTAATCGAGGGGCAAACCGCTGGTCAAATTCTGTACACCAGATTTCCCCCTCATAAGGATTTCCCCCGGACTTCTTTCGGACTTCCCCGGGACTTCCTCCGGCATGTACACCAGACTTCCCCAGCGGTTTGCCCCTCGCAATTAATTGTGCAGTGTATGTAATTGTATTGTGTAATTTTGAACACTCAAATATAAATGGATAGCCCCTAAAAGCGCACCTCTAAATGCGCTTTGAGCTTAAAAGCCAAATAATACAGTCCTTCCTTGGTATTCATTCCAACTTTAGAATGTGCTCAATAGCAGCACGAATAGAAATTCCATTCACAGAGATTGAATTGAGCACCCACAACCAAGGGTTTATACTTATTACTTGGTTCGGTTGCAGTCAAATGCAGAGCTAGGACTTTTCGAATCAAAAAGTGACAAGCTGGGGTGAGGCTACAGCTGAGGTTGCTGGCACTTGCAACAATCAGACCGGCAACGCCCGTCACCTGTAGCGGTAGCCCCCAGCGCTCCAGCTAGTCACTTTATTTTGTATTAAAAAATCCTAGCTCTGCATTTGCAACATTGCAACGTGTTGTTTTCCCTCGCCTACACATCAATAATTTAAAGCAGATAATTCAAATTCATTTTATTGTTATTTCACATGGATGTACTATGTATTGATTACTGGCACTTTCCTTGAAATTTGAAGAGCTTTTGATAGTGTACTTCAGAATTTGGAGTTTCGATTACAGAAGTCAGGAATCGGGCAACAATTTTGTGGAGATGCTGAAGCTCCGCAAGATCGAAGACCAAGTCAGCTTTTCAAAACTTATTTAATTTCTTTTCTGTGCAAAAACCAATTGTTTGGAGTCTTGAAGTATATACACTCGGCTTCGCCGCGAGTTCTTCTGGCTTGTAACCTGGCAGTAACTAAGACGCAGTTTCGTCGGTCTCCCTCGTCCCTCCGGCCTTTGGCTGATGCCGCTGTGGAGACGTGAGGTTGTCCGGGCTGTATGGTGCTCGCTTCACGACAACATGCAGAGATGAAGACCTTAGACCTAGGATATTAATCCATCATTACTCATTGAATACCCAGCTATTTTCAGTCAATAATGACTTACCTGGCTACTCTATGCGTGGATCGCAAAACACACCACGTAGAACATAAGGAGAGTTCAAATTTCAAAAACGCTCAATGTCCATCCCTACACGAACGTTCCTTTGTGTAGTAGTCTCGATGGTGTTACATGGTTATTACCTCAGCTTCTTTCAATAAAATACAAAAACACAAAATCGCTGTTTGTTTACTTTGTTTGCGGAACAGCTGACAGCTGGTCGTTGACAACTAACAGATGTTTGCGGAAGTGGCCCGCCCGTGTCTCCCTCTGCTTGTGAGTAGAGGTATGATATCACTACAGATCCCTATCTTCCCGTCTCAAAGGTTCGACTTAGTTCGCGAGAAAAGCTATGATGTCGCTTTATCCCGGCACGTTGTTTTATTGCGGGGGGACGTCTGCTCTACCTTTACTCTCGTCTCGTTCAAGCCTATCCCGTGAGCACTCTAGTTATAGTACTCTATGGTTATACTTGGTTTTGTATTTGTTTTATTGTTATTTATTATCATTATCAAATACATGAAAACGGAATGTAACTCAATTTTTTCCAAAATCAACCGACCATGACAACCAATTGCTATTGTTATTGCCACGAGAGCATGGCAACCGAACCGGTAACTAGATTAATTCGCCCAGAAATGGTTTTTCCAATTTTTACAGGTTATTTTGACAAAAATGCTACAAGTGTTTTACATCTTTGTAAAGAGAAAGAAGAGATGAGTTTTATGGGGTGAATAAATGATATGGTGTACATAAGAAAAAATGAAGTTAACTGTCATATCTCAAAAACTAGTAAATGCAAGAAAGAATTATTGGCGTCAGTCGACCAAGGACCTTAAAAAATGCCAGGATTTCAATTTTCAAATTGATAGTTGTCATAATAAAAAAGTTATTTAAATTTTTGGAGTTTGGCATTTTTCAGTTTTTTAGGGATATTTCAAAAATGACCAAAGATATCTTTGATATTTTGACATTTTTTAAATGGCCATGAAATTGCGCAACTTTTTTGTAGTTCAACCGACTTCGTATCTCTTACCGTTTCCGAGATACCAATAGTGAGCGTTGAAAAACGGGACAGCCTGTATAGACTTGAAATTTTTATGGGGTTTTTGAAAGTACCTTCGCTATTTTTTGCATTGTTCATGAAGCTGCTCTCACTTTCGGAAGAAACGGAAAGTGACATCAACTTTTGAATTTCAAATGGAACACCCTGTATATTTTTCATATTCGAATCGACTATTTTTTCAATGACACATTGGTGGTCTTAAAAATTCTCTATATGACAATAGATGCCGATTTTATAGCGAGTTGTGGGGCGGTCGGTACGCTTTTGGATACTGCACTTTTGAGTAGAGTTATGAAACTTGGCACATAGTTTCTAGGGACCATAGGAAGAAATTTCGTCCGACGTTCCCAATTTTTTTTTTGGCGGAATTCGTTATATTTTTATATTTTGAAAATTGGCGATTGATCCAAAGTATCAATCCCTAACATTTTGACCATGATCAATTGATTTAAGCTGCCCCTGACTTGATCCGTCTGATATTTTGGCCATTTGGGCCTTTTTTCCAAAATGGCAGCCAAACTTTGGAAGTTGGCATTTGGTCGCATATAGTGGCCTGCAAGGTATCAATTCTTGACATTTCGACCATGACAAGTCGATTAAAGCCTACCCTGAATCCATCCAACCTAAATTTTGCCTTCAATGACTTCAATCAGTGCTGATACTGATTTTTTTTTAATTTTGAGAAGGGTTGTGGAAAACCACTTCTTGGACTTTCTGGGGTTTTCCGCAAGCCATGTAAAAAATTTTCATTTCTAATATCACTCTGACTTGATATACAGGATGAATTATATGTTGCTTCAACTTTTGTTGTGCGAGGAGTTGCTAAGGAAATTGTCCTTATAGCAACTCCTCCTCGAACTCCTCGCACAACCAAAATCGCAAAAACGCTTGATGCTACAGTAGCCAGTAGTTGCAGTGATTGCAGAAATGTAAATCTTTGATATGTTCTGCCAAATACTCTAGGCTCTCCTTTAAAGTGGGTAAGATTATCATCCAAATTATTGTGACCCAGGAAAAAAAAAAAAGAAAAGAATAAGGGTGTTCCACCCTGTATGTCGTGTTTTAGCAGTTTAAGGAATGTGACATTTTTATATCTTAAATGAGAGATTAAAGACTTGTAACAGAGCCGGAATTGGTCTTTGTCCGGATTGATTCGATCAAGATAAAATTTATTGAAGAAAAATTGATTTCACCCTGTACGTAGAATACCAGCAGCTATCGAGGAATGAATTTTTCACACGTTCAGTAGGAGACTATAAGGTTGCTGAATAATGAGAGGCTGTTTTTTTCGAGAATTATTCCACCGGAGTAAAAGAGTTTCAAGATTTATTCTTTAATTTTCACCCTGTATATCATGTATATCACCATTATTACCCTGTATTACGCGTCACAGGGATGTATGCTTTTAACATGTTGAACAGCTGGGCTTGAGCCAGTGGCGGACTAGGGAAATTGAGGGCCCGGGCGGAATTCTGAGATGAGGCCCCTAAGGAGTGGAAGTTGAGAATATGAAGGGGCGCGGCAGCCTTTTTGGCCCGCCCTGCCCCGCCGTGATTGAGCAGAAGCCTAAGAAACAAAGAAATGAGTTGTTAACTTGACTATAAAACCAAAAGTGAAACCGTTCAATGATCATATTCAAAGATTTGCCTCGTTATCTCAAACATTTCATAACAATCGGTCAAATGTGCCACACAGTGGCGTAGTCAGAATTTGAGGGCGGAGAGGGCAAAGGCAACGACGAGGGCGTAAGTTCGGTGAAGGGTAGCGCCGCAGGCGACATTTTTTGAGCATAATAATAATAATAATGCTGATAATAATCGGTATATTTCATGCGTTTTGCGATTTTGGTTTTTGACGTTTTCACGAAAATTACTTGATAAATAAACTTCTTTTCAGAAAACTTTCACTTTTCTTGAAAATTTTCGCAAGAAATGTTTTCTGTATCGGTTTAGTGTGGGATGAAGTGCCGTGGGCGCTTGGGAGGTAGGGAAGTGGGGTCATTCACCCACCCTCACCCCCCTTGGCTATGGCACTGACCATCAGTACCTACAAGAAATTTGAGGCTCCAGCTTAGGATATTGAATTGGATTTGGAATGTTATTGACTCAATGCTTAAACCTACTATACAGGGTGTCCCAGAAATGGCGCATAAACTCTCCACTACGTTGTAGCGGACCTTCTTGGGAACTCTAGAAAAATAGTAAAAAAATTCCTCCTTGACCACTCTTCGAGATATAAGAGTTTGCATTTGAAAACTCAACTTCTTTATTTCTGTGATTTTTTCAAAACCGCAATATTTATCTCATGGGGACAAAGCCCTTGCATCATTTTCTGGTGAAATAATTCTCAACAACTTTTGATTAACGGCTACAGCCAATTTTAAATTTTGCAAATTTCTAATCAAATTACCCAGAAAATGGATCTGGCATCATCGGTGAAAAACAAATGAGTATGAGTAGGTATACCTACAATCTGACATTGAATAAATAAAAAATCGTCAATTTCTGACAATCAGATCAGTCAGTGTCAGTGTCATTTTGCATCATTCCTGCCTCGTTTCCACTTTTCCGCGAATAATGTATGCGGCTAGCGAATACAGTGATAAGTTACTGATTTTGGGAGAACGTCGCGGCCTCGGTCGCGGCAATCACTTGCAGGCGGAACGCATTATTTACCCCCAGCAATCCCCTCAAAGAAAGCATCCCGATCGTATGTGATGATGAGAACAGAAGAAAGAGTCAGAAGAACCGGACAGGTAGCATCTGCATTATTACAAGCAGATCGCGGCCGCCCTCGTCATGTAAGGGTACCTGATGCTGAAGAGGACGTTTTCGAACTGCTTCAAAATCAACCAGATCGAAAGGCTCACAAAGTTGCACTGGGACTGCATGCAGTTACTTTTTCCTCGAATATGGGTAGTCCCAAACTCCTATCGTCAAAGAAGCCTGACGGATGTTAATTATCGCACATGATTTGCAAGGATTCTTCTTTGGATTGTTAGTTCAGAACAAGTTAAATAAGTGAAAAGGGTGTGGCGTTTTTTAAAGTGAATTTCTTTCTGAGACAGCCTAAGTAACTCCTAAATAAAAATGGGAGAAACGCAGTTTTACAAGTGTATTTTCTGAACGCACGAAAGTTGTTGAAATTACGAAGAGGTGCGATCGGTAGCTATCAGCCAGTAGCTGTGACAGTAGGCACCAGTATCAGTACCTACAAGGAAATGTCTAAATTGGCCCTGACAATGACCGTTTCTATGATGACCATGTTTATATTGGAACAATTGTATTCTTACCTAGCGGTACGTATGTAGGTGAACACGTGCAGTCGTGCACGTTTGCCAAATCGGCCGTCTAGTTTTTTGGCAATAACTTAATAAATAAAAGCCAAAGAATTTTTCTACTATTTTTTCCCGACTCTATGATGAATTCCCAGCAACGTACTGGAGAGTTTATGCGCCATTTCTGGGACACCCTGTATATATGCCGATCACGTTCACCAGTCGCCCATTTGAACTGGAGAAAGTCTACCAAAATCAAGACGTCTTGAGCGTTCATACAATCTTGCAACAGCGCTGTACTCGATTGAGAATACGAATTCAAGGTCATCTGAGGAAATATTGATCCAACATCACAAATTTGAGCATCCCCAAATATCGCAGAATTGCCAACTTGGCGTGCAAAATTACCGTTCTAGTGCTGAATTTAAAAGCTTATCGGCATATACAAAATTAGGAATAATACGAATTTCTACTACCTGCAGCGCGCAGGCAAGATAATTTTGATGTTTTATCTTTCCCCTCTTTTGAAAAGAAACAATGAAATACAAAATTTCAAAGGCTTGAGGCCCCTGGCACTCTGATATCCGGAGCCGGGGCCCCTTGAGCCTGAAGTAAAAATAATTTTTAGAGATTCCGTGATACAGACACAACTCTGGCCTGTGTGTAGGCCCTCAAACCTGTTGTCATGGGGCCTACCAACGTAACTTTAAAATGGAAAAAAAAGAATAACAACTCGAATAACAATGTTACTCACCTAAATAATGTGCGAAAAAATGACCATTAAGGGAGAGAATTGAAATTTTCGGATTTTATCCCAATTTTTTTGCAGTATTTTTTACAAACAAGAGGAATTGGGGCCCCATCAGATGACTGAGGCCCCGAGGCCCAGGGCGGACCGCCCCCTCCGCCCCCCCCCCTTAGTCCGCCACTGGCTTGAGCTAACTATATAGCAAAAAAACCGTTTGAGTAATACTACTTTCTTCAAGCAAAAATTCTAATTCAAATTTACTATAATGTACCTACTTTCGACGTTTTTTATGGTTGTCACAGTTTTATGAATGCGTGAAATAGGTTTTGCCAATGAGGGGAAGGGGTGGGGAAGCCTTTCATTTCTTCGGAAAAATGTAGTGATTCTGCTCTTCGGATTACTCACATGTTGGACACACAGAAAGTCCAAGAAGTGGTTTTCCACAACCCTTCTCAAGATTAAAACAAGCGAATATGCCTCACGGGCATGAGGCTCAGTAGCGCACTTTTTTTTAAAGGATTAGTGAACGCAAGATGTTATTTAGGGTTCAACCGTTATTTGGGCAGAAATTTTAATATGGCGGCCAAAATTAATAGCGTCAGAAACATGGAATTTGACTTAAAAATCAAAATGATCGTTACCTACTAATAGACAAGGATAAGTTCCAAGTTTCATGGAAATCGTTCCACTAATACCTAAGAGATTTCAATATGGCGGCCAAGATGGCGGCAGAATGTTGGAATTTGGCTAGAGAATAAGAACGATCATACGAAACAATAAAGGTCCCAAGCTCCATGAAAATCGTCAAGTGATGAGAAATTTCAATATGGCGGCCAATACGGTGGCAGAGCATCATTTGTCCAAAAATCGGATGTATTTTGATGAAGTTCACATCGCCTGTGAATTTCACTCAAATCGGACCACTTTCAGAGAAATTCAAAATGGCGGACCAAAGATGGCGGGCAAGTGACAAAAATCATTGGTCAAATGTATATGGTGAACACGTACGCATTTGATTGGCATTTGCACCACATCGATATCTCTTTTCGTTGAGGCATAATTCTCCTAGTTCTATCATTTTGAAACATGTTTAATATGAAGAATACAAGATGGCAGCGGGGCATCAATTGTCAAAAATTGGATGTATCTTAATGAAGTTCACATCGCTTGGAAATTTCACTCAAATTGGACTACTTCCAGAGAAATTCAAAATGGCGGATCAAAGATGGCGGCCAAGTGACAAAAATAATTGGTCAACTTTATATTGTGGCACGTTTGCATTCGATTGGCGTTTGCATCACATCGATATCTCTTTTCGTTGAGGCATAATTCTCCTAGTTCTATCACTTCGAAACATGTTCAACAGTGAGAATACAAGATGGCGGCGGGGCATCAATTGTCAAAAATTGGATGTATCCTGATGAAGTTCACATCGGCTGCAAATTTCGCTCAAATTGGGCCACTTTCAGAGAAATTCAAAATGGCGGATCAAAGATGGCGGCCAAGTGTCAAAAATTATTGATCAACTTCATATGGTGGTCACGTATCTACGCATTCTATAGGTGTTTGCACCACATTGATATCTTTTTTCGTTGAGGCATAATTCTCCTAGTTCTATCACTTTGAAACATGTTAAATATGAAGAAAACAAGATGGCAGCGGGGAATCAACTGTCGAAAATTGGATGTATCTAATTGAAGTTCACATCGCCTGCAAATTTCACTCAAATCGGACCACTTTCAGAGAAATTCAAAATGGCGGATCAAAGATGGCGCCCAAGTGACACAAATTATTGATCAACTTTATATGGTGGTCACGTACGCATTCGATTGGCGTTTGCACTATATCGATATCTCTTTTCGTTGAGGCATAATTCTCCCAGTTCTATACTTCGAAACATGTTCAATAGTGAGAGTACAAGATGGCGGCGGGGCATCAATTGTCAAAAATTGGATAGATTTTGATGTGGTTCACATTGCCTGCAAATTTCATTTCAATCGGATCACTTTTAGAGAAATACAAAATGGCGGATCAAAGATGGCGGCAGAATAACAAAAAACCAAAAGTCAACTTGACATCCTGGACATATGTACTATTGATCAGCGTTTACACTACATCGATATCTTTCTTCCCTGAGGAGTTATCCCGGGTACGGACGGACGGACAAAGTGAAGCTAAAAGCGCCTTTTTCCCATTTTTTGGGAAAGTGCGCTAAAAATTCAATATCAGCACTATAATTGAGTATTGAGGTTGAGGCCAAAATTCAGGTTGGATAGAGTCGGGGTAGGCTTTAATCAACTTGTCATGGTCGAAATGTCAAGAATTGATACCTTGCAGGCCACTATACGACCAAATTCCAACTTTCGAAGTTGGGCTGCCATTTTGAAAAAGAGGCCCAAATGGTCAAAATATCAGACGAATCGAGTCAATGGTGGCTTAAATCAACTCATTATGGTCAAAATGTTAGGAATTGATACTTTGCGCGCCACTGTACAACCAATCGCCAATTTCAAAATTTGGACGCCATTTTGGAATGACGTAATGGCGGAATGGAATGGGAATCACGTAAAATGCTGCAAAATTGCACCGACTTCAACGTACCCCCATTGGTCAAAAAAATTCCAATACGAAAACCATGGAGTGTGTGTGGTGCATTATCTCGAAACCCAGATTGGAAGTCTAACATTGAAGATATTTGGTCTGGGGCCAAGCAAATAGCACTTTTCCAAGTGGTTGTCACTGCTTGTGATTGGGGTTGCCACCACTTAGATGTGAAACATGTTCTATTTGCAAGTTTAAGCTCCAGAACATGGTAACGATGTAAAACTACAGTTTCCGAGTGAAGTAAAGCCCCCCTGGAGCCGTATTCTTCTCTAACTCTCTATGCACTCGAACCGACAGATATCGCTATCGGAAGTCAGGCGAAAGCCAATCACAATGATGCTTGCCTAGCTACCGATAGCTATATCTGTCGGTTCGAGTGCATAGAGAGTTAGAGAATACGGCTCCTGGACGTTATACTTTTTGTGCTTGTGCTATGCCTGAGTTTCGTAAATCTGCAACATTCAACATAAAAATTCACATCTTCAATGTTCGACTTCCAATCTGGGTCATTCCAAATCAGTTTCGAGATATCCTTCCACCCACCACAGACCACACTTCATGATTTTTGCATTAGAATATTGAAGAAATATATTTTTGAAAAATGGGGGTACAATGATGTCATTGCACCATTTTACGTATCACCCTGTAGAAAATTCACATGAAGTTTCTTGACATTCACTATTATAAGATGGGTTACGGAAAAATTAAGCTGGTTAATGCAACAAACAAAATGGAAATCGCATTCGGCAATCGGGAGATATTGCCCTCCAGAGTCGAATCATTTTTCCGATACCAACAACTTTGTTGTCCAGCAGTTTAGATATCGGGACGTAATTTGAAAGATGTTGCCCGGAAAGGTGAGTTCCAGACTGGGAGCATCAGTTTTGATCTCCAAAAAGTCCCGATCCACTTCCGTTGAACTTTTTTTTGTGTATGGTTACTCAAACGGAAAAGTATTCGCCGTAGCTCTTGCTGCATATTGCATGAATTAAAAAACAATATTCTGGAAGAATTGGCGGCTATTCCAGCCGAGCAAACCGGTGCTCTCGGGCGGAGTGATGTGTATTGGCCTCGGTATTGGCATTTTGGCCGCTCCCGCTAGAAAATCAAAAATGCCAAATCTGACGGCCTTGCAGAACAATTTTTATGTGCGGCTTCCAGGTGGAATCTGAGGCTGTTTCATCATCAACATCGTTGAAGAAAACTTCAAGCTATATATTGGTATAAGAATAATCATACTTACCGGGATAAAACATTGAAAAAGGTAATGTTGAAAATAATGGTAAGTTGAGGTCACTCCTTTGTTGAAAAATAGCACTGCAAAAGTTTTCCTTCCATAAATGACTCAAGGGGATGCGGATTTATCGAATATCACACAAAAACTACTTAACAATCTATTGGTGGTCCAAAAAAAAATTATTTTCCAATTTGATGACCAGGTGAAAGAATTTTTTTTTTCTATAAGAAGAATGGAATTGACATGACGAAAAATGTTATGATGGTCAAGAACAAAGTTGTTTAGGTCCTGTACGGTAGATAGGGCGGTACTGAATGGCGCATAGGAAAAATTTTGACATCTTGAAATTTTGAGGGGCCCCCAGTCGCCCCCTAATGGGCAAATTTTTGAGTGCTGCAGGTGAAATCACTTGAAATTTTATGTAGTTTGCATATGCCAAATTTCATTGCAGTATCACAAAATGCAGAATCAAAAAGCGTACCGCTGCAACTACAATACATATTCATAAAAATGAAAAAAAATTGAAAATGTTTTTAGCGCATTTTCCATCTTGATGAAAATCGCTATTGCAGCCGCTTTGTCCGTCCGTCCGTCCGTCCGTCCGTTCCTCGAACTCCTCCCAAACTAGACGACCTAGCTTTCTAATTTTTTCGCTGTTACATAGCTGCCACTCCCAAAGGAGGGCTAGGCTATATTGAATGTCTATATTGCGCCGCCAACATAGAGAAAACCGCCCCCGATAAACTTGAAATAACATAATATTGCACTTTCTACCAGACCTGATGCTCTGGTGTTCTCATTTTTTGAATAATACATAGTTGCCACTTATAAACGTAAGCCAAGAAACATTCCGTCATCAATATGCGCCGCCGACATGAAAAAACTGCTAAAAACCGCCCCCAATCACTTTAAAATGAAAAACATAAACCCGAAGAAATAGCGATCTGATTCTTTCGGTATATAAATAGCTGACTAAAAATGGGAAAGGATGGGCTACTTTTGGTTAGTCGCCGCCCCTAGATTCCGCCCCCTAAACGATAAAAAGTGCAATAATATGAAAAAAATAAACCCGAAGACATAGCGATCTGATTCTTTCGGTATATAAATAGCTGACTGAAAATGGGAAAGGATAGGCTACTTTTGATTAGTCGCCGCCCCCAGATTCCGCCCCCAAACGATAAAAAGTGCAACTTTCACAAATGTTACTGATTGAGATGTTCCCTTAAACATTTAGGAACTGCCAACTCAAATTGTGCAACATTTGCTCAGCCGAACGCTGCCGCTCCCACACGCCGCCCCCAAAGTAAGAGATAAATGAAAAACATGAACCCAAAGACAAAGTGATCCAAGTTTTTCGCTATATGGATAGCTGACTAAAAATGGAGAAGGATAGGCTACTTTTGATATGGCGCCGCCTCCAGCTTCCGCCCCCAAAAGAAAAAAAGTGCAACTTTCAACAATTTTCACTGATTTAGCTGATACTGTCACCTCGAACATTTAGAAACTCTTGACTCAAACAGTGCAAGAATTTCTTTGCCAAACTCTGCGGCTCCCACACGCCGCCCCCAAAGTGAGAGATAAATATAAAACATGAACCTGAAGACATAGCGATCTAATTCTTTCACTATATTGATAGCTGACTGAAATTGGAAAAATATAGGCCACTTTTAATTAGCCGCCGCCTCCAGCTGCCGCCTCCAAACAAACAAAAAATGCAACTTTCACAATTTTCACTGATTGTCATATTTCCCTCACATTTAGAAACTCCCAACTCAAACTGTGCAACAGTTACTTTGCCGAATGCTGCCGCCTCCACACGCTGCCCTCAAAGTGAGAGATGAATGAAAAACATAAACCCGAAGACATAACGATCTAATTCTTTCGCTATATGGATAGCTAGCTAAAAATGGGGAAGAATAGGCTACCTTTGACATGGCGCCGCCTCCAACTTACACCCCCAAAAGAGAAAAAGTGCAACTTTCAATAATTCCCACTGAATTACATTTTAATGTTACCTCAAACATTGAGAAACTCCCAACTCAAACTGTGGAAGAATTTCTTTGCCAAACTCTGCCGCTCCCACACGCCGCCCCCAAAGTAAGAGATGAATGTAAAACACTCGGTAAAACATAACCCTGAAGACATAGCGATTAAATTGTTCCGCTATACATATAGATAGCTGACTAAAAATGGGAAGAGATAGGCCACTTTTGATTAGTCGCCGCCTCCAGCTCCCGCCCCTAAACAAAAAAATGCAACTTTTACAATTTTCATTGATTGTCATATTTCCTTAAACATTTAGAAACTCTCAACTCAAACTGTGCAACAGTTACTTTGCAGAATGCTGCCACCCCCACACGCTGCCCTCAAAGTAAGAGATAAATGGGAAACATGAACCCGAAAACATAGCGATCTAATTCTTTCGCTATATGGATAGCCGACTAAAAATGGGAAAAAATAAACCACTGCTGATTAGTCGCCGCTCCCAGCTCCCGCCCTCAAACAATATATTGATGAGTGAAAGAATTTTCATTGTGATGTCATACGGTATCTTGATATGGGGTGGCTCATCTCATGCGCGCCGGATACTTATTTTGCAGAAGCGCGCCATCAGGGCGATGGCTGGGGTGACGCAGCGGACGTCGTGTAGGCCATTGTTCAGTCGGATGGGGATATTGACGTGCACCAGTCAGTACATATATGAATGTGTCATCTATGCTGCAAATAATTTCAGTATACACCGCGGTCATTACAACACCCGAAAAAAGTTTCTTCTTCCTCCACGTTGCAGACTTCAGCGCACTGTGTCATTTCAATGCGATCCGGTCAGTCTATTCAACAGCCTGCCGGAGGGATGGAAGTCATTGTCTGTGGGGGCTCTCAGCGCGAGGCTTAAATCTTTCCTCAGGGAGAATTGTTTTTACACCATACAGGAGTTTCTCACCTTCCAGAAAAATAATCGATAGGCTGTGATATTGTTGTTGTTACTGTTTGTTTTGTTGACATTTTTACGAGTTATGTCTGTCATATTTGTGCATTTGTATGTATTGTGATGACCATTATTTTGTGACGTTTACATGCAATGATTTCATTGTTTTAAGTATGAATAAATTTCTATTCTATTCTATTCTATTCATTCAAATCTATTTCATTGGCAAGTACCCTATTCTGATAACACAATATCACAATAAGTTTCGAGTGAAGAAAGTGGACAAGGAAAGGTGTTTCTCCTTCAACCAAATTTCTTTACGTTCACAATATGCCTCTTTGAGAAAATGCGCTACTGAGACTCACGCACGTGAAGGCATACTCACTTGTTTTTTATTATTCTTCAATTTTTTTTCAACATTGCCTTATGTCTTTTTTAAATAGGAGGTGTAAGGTAACAAGAGAAATTTACTTCTCTGCAAAATTAGATGTCTTGTGTTAAAATCCGTTGAAAAATAAAAATGTTACAGCAATTTTCTTATTATGACCATAATAAATCATTTTGGCGCCTTCACCAAATTTGCCTGCGTCTAGGGTTAGCAACCGTACTCTTTAAAGAGTACAGGTACTCTTTTTGAGGTAAAAGAGTAGCATACTCTCACTTTTCCCATTTTGGAGCCAAATGTACTCTTTTTAATTTATCCGGACAAATTTTTCCCATTCTCTTTTTTCTATTGCGTAGTTACTGCTGTAGATTCAAGACACAATGAAGACCAATAATCTCAGTCCAGTGCTGTGACTACTGTGCAGTGCGATATTGGTGATATTGATATCTGTGTCATAGTGTCAGTAATGTAACCACTAACCAAAGCTCCTTGTACCTATTGTCACGTTTGCACGCAATTACGCATGCGGCCAAAATCCAAGAATATGAGGAATTTCTATCGACTATATTTTTGTTTATATTTCACTTTTCCGTTGTGTTCTACATTGGGACGACATCATATTATTATACAATATGCAATACATGCGAAACGGTGGATTCTTATATGAGAATATCGCAAGATTTTGATCATCAATTGTCAAATTTGAAGGGTAAGTAAATCCTTCAAAAACTCGAATTTGACGAATGTCACCGAATTTTTTTGCGAATATCTTTAAATGGGAATCCGCCTCAAGTCTTCATGGTACTCAAAACTAACTGATCACGCCCCTCTTCCCAAATTTTTTTTGTCTGCGGCGCTATTTCGCTCACTCTGCTCACACTGTACTCTTTTCATCTGGTTTGAAGATGGTAACCCTACCTGCGTCAGATGTCCAATGTTCCACCTTTTTTTTCCATAGTCTTTGATATCCCAGAAACCGATTGAGACATAGCCCCATACCCCCATATATTTTCACGAACCTGGACATCACCAGACTATCTGATTGATACCTTCTGCTAGATAATATCCGCCATTCAAATCCTAAGGGACGAGAAAAAAGCACTGCGGGTCAAGTCGTTTATTTAGGTCTTAGTTACGATCCTGCAAAGTGGTTTGCCTTTATCATCATTTGCAACTTGTTTTTTTCCCACCACGTCCACTACGTTTGCAGATTAAATTGAAGCGTTGAACTGCAGTTTCATATCCAAATATAATGAAAAGCGAAGTTGTTAGGTTATCAGAAATTCAAACAGTTTTGATATCACTGTTCTCACGCGAGTCGCGTCGCGCCACCGAAATCTGCGCCGACGTAGTGTCGAAAAGGTGTGCGCGTCGGTCGCATTGAAAACTCGTCCCGCAGTAAAGTTGCATAGTAATAGATGTTAATTCCCGGTTATCAGCTGTTCAGTTTGGCGTCGATAGCGATACGGGCGTTAGTCACTGTCCAGGCGTCTTCGCAGCCAACAACAATGTCCACTCCAGGCGGTAATCCAGAGAACTACAAGGACGCAAAGTCCATATACGAGTTCAGTGCCAACAATATCCAAGGGGAACCGGTGTCCCTCGCGCAATACAAGGGTCACGTCTGCATCATCGTGAACGTCGCCTCCCAATGCGGCTACACTCAAAACAACTACGCCGAACTGGTGGACCTCTACAACGAATACGCCGAGACCAAGGGCCTGCGAATCCTCGCGTTCCCCTGCAACCAGTTCGCTGGCCAGGAACCGGGCTCGAACGCCGAAATCTGTCAGTTCATCTCCAGCAAAAATGTCAAGTTTGATGTTTTCGAAAAGGTCAACGTCAACGGCAACGACGCACATCCCCTGTGGAAGTTCCTGAAGCACAAGCAGGGCGGCACTCTGGGCGACTTCATCAAGTGGAACTTCACCAAATTCATCGTCGACAAGGACGGCCAGCCCGTCGAGAGGCACGGGCCGAGCACGAATCCCAAGGACCTGGTGAAGTCGCTGGAAAAGTACTGGTGATGTCCGAGGGGGTACGACTTTTCCCCCGACGATTCGTTGTTGCCCCATAACATATCTCTATTTTATTGTTTAGCCACTCGCTTGTGAAACATTGCATCCCACTCAAAGGACCAAGCTAAACCATTGTTGTTTATATCCAATGATATTCATGTTACCTGTTATTACTGATACACTTTATAATAAATATTATCAAAATATTCATAACAAGGGGGATTTTGGGTGATATTCGCCATATTTATGTAGTTCGTCATTATAATTTATCGATGTGTTATTGTAATATTTATCTATGAAAAGTTGTGATTTTTGTCATTGTGAAAAAATTTGACTTTTATAATAAAATCTGTTGGATATGTAGTTATTTAGTTGATTATTGCAATCGTTTAAAAACAGACCAAAAAGTATTTTTTATATTAAAAAAATCCTGCTCTTCTACCTCCTTTCTTATAGTACAAGTTAGTCGGGTTATTAAGGATGCATACAATCTGCCTAGCTACGTAGGTTACCTCGCGTTTTTTATTGCGATAAGACTAAACCAATTTTCATATAGAAATTGTCATCAATAGTAGGTAAATCAAGTTGAATGATATGCCATACCGTGGGTAACAACTCGGTTATTTGAATAATCTTGAATATTTCAATACATATTTACTTATAGGTACCTACAGGTGTCCCGTTTTTCAACGTTCGCTATTGAGATCTCGGAAACTGTAAGAGACACAAATAGTTGGCGCAGGAGAAGTGATTGATGGCAGTCGATCAAGAACCTTTAAAAATGTCAAGACACCAATTTTCAATAATTAAGTACCTAATTTAGAATTTTTCACTTCGACATTCTTCAATTTTTTCGGGGTACTTATTTCAAAAACTACCAAAGATGTCTTAGATATCTTGGCAAATTGAGGATCATCAACAGCTCATCCTATTGGAGTTTCCTTGGCAATGAATGCGGCCGAGCAGCACTGGAGCAGTCAAGTGAATCCGTCATTAGATTATTGGCTACACTTGAAGCTTTTTTAGGGGTGGAAACTAAACTACGCAACATTAAATACGACACATCGAAAATTTTGCCCCTTTCCACATTGGGATAACTCCTGATTGTTTTGGACGAACTGGAATCTGTTGGTGCCGTTGCTTAGCCCAATCTTCCAATTATCCATATAACTGAATAAGAAACTGAATGCAACGTGAGTGATCTGGCTTGGAATGAGAATGAACCAATAATCAACTTTGGCCTTGAGCGAAGCATTCATTCTGAACATCTTCTGATATTTAGAGCTTGAATGAGACAAGAACTGTTGATAAAGAAACAAAAGTACAACTGCGTGTTATTGAGGCAAAATCATCTTTCTTGTTAATATGAAATAACCTGTAACTAACGTTACGAGATGCATCGCTCACCTGCAGCTTTTGTAACCAACGTTACGAAAATTACAACAAACAGAATTTTTTAATGCTGATCCTAATCTCCGTAAGTTGTAACGTTAGTGACAAGCGATTCCATACGAGAATGAAAGATTGTTCTGCCTTGATAACATGCACTTGTCACATGTAATTTTGTCCCTTTATCAACAGTTTTTGCCTCATTCAAGCTCTAAACATCTGAAGATGTTTAGAATGAATGCCTCGCTTAAGAGCAAGGTCGATTTATCAGTTCATTCTTATCCCAACCCAGATTCCGGGACCGATGAATCGTCGAGTCACTCTTGAGGGAACAACTCGGGGAACCATTCATTTTCAATTTTTATTTCCAGTCGATTCTGAATATGGAATCTTCTTATACTTGAGGTTTCAGCTTCAATTTGAGCCCTGGATTATGAAAATCGGTCAAGAATAAAAAAGATATCGCACTGAAAAACCAAAAACTGTTTTTTTATACCACCCTATAAATAAAGAGGCTAGGGGACTAAATCGAATATCGTGACAAGGTATGAAGTTATCTTTTGTGCCTCCAATGTTGTGGAATCCAGAAAAAAAAATTCTCCAAATGGGAGCATGTTGAACGCCTGGCAGTTTTGCACCGCTATACATGTCACCCTGTATGAACTTGATTCAAGTTTCACTGAGGAAACTCAGTAAGAAAAAGTCAATAAGAAATTATTCACAGTTATGGATTGTCAGAAGATTGGACTTAGCAACGTCACAAACAGATTTCAAATCGTCCAAAACAATCAGGAGTTATCCCAATTTGAAAATAGGCAAAATTTTTGTTGTGTCGTATTCAATGTCTCGTAGTTTATACCTAAAATGAAGTTGTCTGTCAAAGGACGGATACAGAATTAAGTTCAAATCTTCCTTGTTGGTTATACAAGGCGTCGCGTGAAACCTTTCAAAAACTAAAAAGTTTGAGTAACTCCCAATTCGGAAAAACATGTTTTTGGATATTTTCACCTGGTCCAGGGAAGATGGTGCACCCATATCTCGAAACGGTTTTTCAATTTTCTGATTATCATTCTCCATTACAGGGTGATTCGAGAAAAACAACTTCTTGGTTTTTTGGTCATAGCTTTTTCCTTGTTGACCAATTTTTATAATCTGGAGCTCACGGTTGAAGCTAAAGCTTCAGGGAACAAGATATGTCTTCGAAATTGATGCAAAAGAAAACTCTGAATTGAGATGCTGCATCAAAAATGACACAGATTAGAATAACCCCCTTAATCAGATCTGGAGATAGAACTCGTCCGAAATCAATCTGCTTTAGAGTCAACCATTCAAAATGATCATTTTGAGATATACCTCTTCCTGTATGCAAGAAGATTTCTTGACGAGGGAATTAAATTATGGCTGCATGTTTTCAGAAGAGAATCAGGGTCCCTTTTACCTGAAAACTGATGTAACCTACGTTACGAACAACAAGGCTGGTAATTGAATTTAGAAACATTGTTGGATTTTTCTCGATTCAATAATAATTACCAGCTTCGATATTCGTAACGTAGATAACATTAGTTTTCAGGTATGAGGGACACTGATTTTCTCCTGAAAACATGCAGCCATAATTTGATTCCCTCATCAAGAAATCTTCTTTTGTACAGGAAGAGGTGTATCTTAAAATAATCATTTTGAATGGTTCACTTCAAAGCAAATTGATTTCCGACGAGTTCCATCTCCAGGTCTGATTTCGGGGGTTATTCAGATCTGCGTCATTTTTGATGCAGAGTCTTAATTTCAAGTTTTCTTCTGCATCAATTTCGAAAACATTCTTGTTCCCTGAAGCTTCAGCTTTAACATGAGCTTCAGATTGTAAAAATCGGTCAATAAGGAAAAAAGCTATGACCAAAAAACTAAAAACTTGTTTTTTTCAAATCACCCTGTTGTGAAGGAAGATTTTCGGAAAATTGTATTTGAACTTGATTCTGTATCCATCCTCTGATAGACAAAGAGAGCAGGTATGTGAGAAAAGAAAAAATTTGGGATTAGTCCTATTTTTTCGGGAGCTAGGGCACTTTGAACTTCATTAAAAATTTTAGGTGGGCCACTTCAATTGTTGAGTAGTTTAATTCATTTTCTTCAATTTTGTGTCGAAGTGTGCCAAGCGATTTGAGAAACCATTCTTGTATATAGCATTTTTCCCGGAACTCTGAATCCGGTGAGATTTCTTGCGAAAGACGATCAGAAAATCTACTACTTTTCTGTAGAAAAAAAGGGATTAAGATTTAATTCAAGTACGGTCCTGAATTTTCTTTGGGCTCGAGGCTAACTTGAGGAGTCCTAGCCTAGCAGACTAGATTACCTACTGCCAAATAATTTCACTGCTTACCGCAGGCAGGCATAAGTACACCTACTGCTTACACACTTATGGTACTATGTACTGTTCACGATGTCTACCTCACTGAGACCTATTATAAGTATTCATAAATGGATCAATATAATAGAAAAAGGTTCTGAAAAATTCATTACTCGCATATAAAAATAAGTGAAGGACAAACTTTTTACCGCATAATTAAGGAATGTTTTGCTTACTAACCGCACGCACTCATTTTGTTAGTAAAATGTTTCGTTGACGTTCTCTACCACAGACGTAAATATTTATTTTGCAATATTTGATATTAGAAAAGCGCTAAAAGTGTTCAAAGATGCAACCTTTGCCTTGAAAAATAGATAATTCGTGCCTCATAGTTCATAGTCAGGTGATGTTTTCCCTTGGCAATTTGGAGTACCTACCTACCTAGTAATGAAATTTCTTTAATTGTGTCGTGGGAAAAGAGCAATACCTACTGATATTACACATGCGATACATACAGAAACCTACTATCATTGCCTGTGCCCGAGCCTGTGCCTGATGTTGCAGTCTTCACCTACTTTTCAAACAGGCAAATTATTGAAGTACAATTTTCTAAAACGGGTTAAAATTGCCGTTTTGTCCTGATCGCTGAATAATGTACTTAAAAATTGCCCGATTTTAAAACCGCTTGAAGAATGAAGAGTGTTCATATTTTCATGATCTGGAAATTTCCTTCCATCATTACAATTAATATGTGCTTGATACAGGGTGATGAAAAAGTCATATGTGGCTTAATAAGTACTCTGGCATGAGTGGCATGCAGGAAATTTTCCGGACGCCCTGTCTAGCCCACAATCGCGCATATTCTGTAAAAAATCTGTCAAACTTAAAGGACCGCTATTATCCTAGTTCAAACGTTCGTTCACTTTCATAACAAGCACTTAGCATATGCATACAACCGTCAACCGAGACCACCCTGGACCGATTAAGATCAGTAGACAAAGTGGGCGCAAGTATATACTGCCAAATTTTGTATACAGAGTGCAATCTGTGCAATATACTGAAAAAAATACTGTCTGCATCCCGAATTTCAAGTCGATCAGATTATAATGGTGCGGGTGTTATTATGGAATATAACAATTACAAACAGACAGACACCCAGACACATAGATAAAGGGGGAGACTCCCATCTGGAAATGGCCTTAATCGTCTCAGGGGGGCTCGAAATTCAAAATAGATATTTCCGTCTTTATCTCAAAAAATATTTTTAGTTCGTTCACAAACTTTCCTTTCTCGTTGCTTGGTAAGTCAGGTAAGTTAAATGGTATAGACGGCATTTATATAGGTATTCTTCTTTATGTTCTAGTTAAACTTCTTATACGAGTTCTTATACTTTTAACTTTATCTACAATATAATTTTGGGACTCTAATTTGACTTAATTTTCAGCTAGGTACCTACTTTCACTTTATGCTTTTACTGAGTATCTTGAATCAGTCATATCATATCTAATATTGCCAGCACTGGGTTTGGTTAGAACCTAACCGCCATTCTAACCTCGGGTTCCACCAAACTTTTATCACCGCGATAGCTTTATCACTCTGATGGTAACTACGCAACTGGCCATCTTATTGGCTGGTGCATAGCAACTTTCAGCGTGATAGATTTAATCTGCTCTTAAAATTTTGGTGGAACCCGAGGTAAGACTTCTAGTCTAGAAGTCTTGAACAAGATAAATCCGTCTTTAAATTCTATGATTTTAGGTATTTAGGCTTCCCCGAATTGTGCCCCATTCCGCATATTGAGTCTAAACATCCAGTATCCCAAAATTCTTAACATATATTGGCGAAATGTCTGCCATATTCCGATTCCATCACACTTCGGTTCGGCGTCTTCGACTAAAATCGCATTTTGAGTAATATTCCAAGTATTATTCTGTTCAAAATATCACTGTGAAAAGCCGTTTTCATTTTTTTTTGTGTACCCACCTACAACCTGCCTGCCTACCTGCAACCTACCTGCAAACATCAGTCGAATAGATGGTAAACAAGGAATCTTTCTCCACTCGTGGCGGAACAACAGCCAAATCCCTACCGCCTGCCACTTTGCTGCACTCCGTGTCCTCTCCCCAAAAATCGGTATAGGCCTTTTCGTTCCATTCAAGAATCTCGCCCAATTTCTCGAGCTCATCCATTCCTCTAAATATCGTAAACAGACCGTCGCTAGTCTTGTCCTTCTACAAAATAAGTAACTCAAGTTGAAATCCCAACAACAATTTGGCTTTTCCGAAGACTCACATAACGAAAAAACGAAAACAGCAGTGAACCGTCCGCCTGACTCTCAACCAGCTTCGTGTTTTCGGTTACACGGCAAATTCTCGAGCTGATCATGTCACAGGTGACGCTTCCAGTGGGCTTGCAAAACTCATACCCTCCGAATAAAAGCTCCTTCACTGAAGCTTTGGTGAATAGGTCTGGGTGACTAGGGAAAATGTCACTGAGGCAACCTTTCACTAGCGAGGCTATGTTCGTCGCTTCAGCTTGTTGGAGCATAATCTTGAATTTGCAGAAAATAATAGATCGTTAGCCTAACTGCTTAGTGGTCGAAATTTGTGTTTGATCTCTAAACGAAATAAATCTTTGCCGCTTGCCATGGATTCCAGTTACAACATTTGGATAAATATCTACCCCATTCGGCTATCCCCCAGTTCTTGTTCGAGTTCACTTTGTTCTCTTGATTTTGACTCCCAACCCAACCCCCTCATTAACACCCCAATTCATTGGTTTAGATTTTTTAGCTCGTAAGATCAGATTCTTTGGTAATCGAAATATGGCAATTAATAGTATATTATTCAACGAGCATATAATGATAGCGAGTGTCGTAAAACACCCGAGTGAATTATAACCATTATACGCAAGTAGAATATACTATGCTTTATCTACGACAATTCAAGAATAAGAATAATTTTGTTGAATTAACCTCCATTATTATTTTGTCTAATAATAAAATTTATCTACAAGCGTTAAATAATACCCGTCACTTTTAGCACGTCGTCATGGGCAACGTGAAAAAATGATGATTCTGCGCATTCCTGTCATATTTGCAATAAATTCTGACATTTACCAAACATTTCAAAGACCATTGTAGATAAAATCCTGTACGATACACGCGTTAAAAGTGTCTTATTTTGTTCGCGGGGTTGCTCTACTCGCTAATGCTCGTTTCGCAAGCGTCCCCGCTCACAAAATAATACCTGTCACTTTTAACACTCATATCGTAAATAGCTATTATCTACTCCCGTATCGTACTGGTCACTTTTCGACACGCGAACACGTGTCGTACTGGCGCTCGACTTTTATGACACTGAACGGCGTTGCTACCCCTAGAATTTTCCAATTTTTTCCAAATATCGTCCCTTGCCAGGCAAAGCAACGTAAGCGACATTCCGTCAACTTTACAGGAGAGGCAAAAATTGTGTTGATTGCAAATTGCTCACGGAAGAGTATTAATTTTGGTATGTTTTATGTTATGCAAGGTATAATTACTTGATTTCACCAATATTCACAGAATATTTCTTCTATTAGCCAAAATAAAAGGCACTTTACGATATGCTTATTATTTGTTTTTGAGAACCCAGTGGAGCTCACGTTTTTCTGGCTGTCGCTTAAGGTATTCTTTCCCTCATAACCTGATAGTACTTTTCTTTCAAGAATCGTAAACGCCAATGAACAAGCGCTGATTTGCTACTTATTTCAGAATTCTAACCGTGTCCACGATATCCGTGTCCTAAAACATTACCTTGTACTAATACTTAAGCAAAACTCAACTAGACCCAAGTACAACTGTTGAGTACCGATCGTACCTAGTTTAAAGGTTATTGTTTGAATCATATTTTTTGTATATAGTTTTCGTATGGTAATTGCATATATATATTCGCGTTAGATTCTAGTAGGTATAAATAGTTTAATTTGTAACTTTGCCTTCACAATGTGTGTATTTCGTTTGGACCTATCTCTTCGTTCAATGGTCACTCACACAACACATGTGGAATTTAACTACCCTTGACTCTCGTCTGAAAAGGAACGAGAGAAGACTTGCCACTTGCCAACCAGTCGTGGAACACAAAACAACTCGTGTCTTGATAAAATAGTGTAAGATGCATCCATCGGTACCTAATCGTAATCATGTGATCAAAGAACTTTAAAAGTGACCTTACGGCGGAAACAACATCTCATCGGTAAGTCCTCGTTTGCACTAATTGTGGAGGTCACTTTGTTCTTTTTTTGTCGTATTTTTTCCTATTTATTTTCGATCGTTTTAATCGGTCTTTCGGAGGTTTAATTATTGATAATTAAACCAGCTGGACAAAGTCAACTGTCAGTTGGCGGAATCATAGTCCTTCGAGCCGGATAGTCGTTGTTTGACTAGAGTAATTAGATAAATGTATGCAATTACCACTTCGATGAACTTTGTGTCGAATTAACGAAATATTCGATTTCGCTAATTCAACTTCGTCGCATTTTTAGGCAAGTCGTGCCTTTTCGTCTCGAGGAAAAATTATTAGAAACAATCGGTTTCCAAATTAATAATTCCAAACCCTTTTGTCGTCGTCGTCGTTCAAAAGTGTAGCTTGCATTTTGTTACTTATTGTTCGATAGTTTAATTTAATTAGCGCATTCGGTTCTAATTAATTAAATTTGTATTGTCGTTGTAAATTATTTAAACAATCGGTTTTAAATGATTCATCGTCGTTTCGTTATTGGTTCATAGCAGAGAAATCGGCTCTGATTCTTGTATATGCGGATCTTTCTTCCAAAGGTCCCTTTGTTGGACGGAAGGAAAGTTGTAAATCTTCGACATCTGTGGGTCAGTCTTTAGGAAAATTTGGCCGGTCAGCCGCTGGGATTTACAACCCCAGTATAATATCGGGTTCGCTTTATTGTTGCGTCTCATCGTCGCGAAGACGGCATTTAGTCTCGTAATTATCGAAAATTTAGCCGCGCAATGGCTACAAAATATAAGGAAAATCGCGCCATTAGGGAGAGTTTGATAAATCAATTGAACGAAGCACTTGACTTGGCTCAAAGCGCTAAGGAAGAAATATCATTGCGTGCTTTGTTTAAGCGGAGATTCGTTCGCGCCCAAACGGCATTTGAGAAATTTGAGATCGTACACGGTGCAATTGACCCGGATTTCCAGGCCGAAGAAGAAATACGAATAGCTTTCGATAAATGCTTTTCGGATATCGAGCATTGCTTTACCCTTTGGTTCCCAGAACGAGCTGGCGAAGCTTTGTCGAATACGCCTACATCATCGTTGACGTCTATGTCAAATTTGAAATTGCCGAAACTTTCACTTAGGCCATTCGTTGGCAATTTCGCGGAATGGACGGCCTTCAAGCAGTTTTTTGACAACGCCGTTCACGAACAAGCACACCTCGCTAACATAGAAAAATATCAATATTTGATCAGAACCTTCTGAACTCTTCAACCCTTTCGGACGCTAATTACCCCATAGAAGGTGGGGTAACAACAACAAGACCAAAAACTCATTTTCGCCAAAATGGCGCTTACGTTGGTTTGCCTGGCAAGGGACGATATATGAGGCAAAATAGATAAAATAGTATATTGCACTCATTTAATAATATACTTTTATAATTTTTCCCTTGATCACAATCTTGGTTTGAACCAGTTTCATAAATTTGAAAATTTTTGAGACGATTTCTATTTTGAAACTTATCAGGGATGCAATGGAAAACTGTTTATAGAAGGGGTCCAATTTTTCAGAAATACATATTTCTCAAGTCAAGGTCTATAACAAAAAAATTCAGCCAAATTCACCGAAACCACTTTTTTATAGTAAAAATGCGGGGTCCTTCAATTTTTCGCGGGGTCAGCCGAGTATAGGTACCTATTTTCGTTCTTCATATTTTAGCATAGGTAACTTTTGTTATCTTTTGAATAGATGTCATTTAATAAAACATCAAAAATGCAACTTATTTCTTCAGTTTTGGCTTTATGCGAAAATAAATGAGCACAAAACATAAACGTAGCTGGGAAGCTGGGTTGCCTATTCACGGGTTTTGAATTATTTTGAAGTTATTCAGGTACGTAGGTATACTTGGAATTAGCAGCTTGAACAAATCTGCAACACTTGGAGCCAAGGGTGGCGGCTTCTCAAGATGGAATGAAGTCGGATTTAGATTTAAGTTCACAAATCGGTTGAGGTTCGTATTCGGCTAAGTTATTCCGTTTTGAAATCCAATGACAATTTCGGCCATAGAGTGATTTCATACACTTAATGTTGAGCAGTTCGTTTCACACAAGTTTGTTTTCTTTTGTTTGTAAGGACACGAAATACGCACCATCATGGCAGGATTAAGCACTGTCAAGACGTCGTCCTCCGTCAACGGACTGGAGGTTTGTTCATCGAAGTAAAATGTCTCTGTTTGGGTGTATGAAAACGTATCTTCGTCGCAATCGGCATGGATCTTTGCCTTTCTTCGATATTGACTAGAAAAAGTGGGTATCTAAATAGGTGTGATGCAAGTAGAATCTTGAATCTTAATTACTGTTATTAGGCCAGTCAAATTAGAACAAATTTTTCCGTTTGAGGTAAAAAACTGTTGGAGTTTTGGAAATTTGACAGTAATGTCCGGTAAGGTGTACTGTTAAACATACTAAAAGTCCCCAACTCTACCTATTGAGCTCGAGCCGCCATCTTGGAAAAATGGTCCTTCGATCCAATTTTCTGCTCATATTCCGCTAATCATCAGAGATATTCGATTAAGTTTTATAAAAAATCAAGGCTATAAAATTGCCTACAAAAATTGTTTCATACCGATTTTTTTCTCGTATATGTTGATATTAATAAAATTAACTTGACAAAAAAAAAATCAAAAAATTAGCGATTTTTTGCCTATGGCTAGAGATATTGTCTTAAAAATTTGTGAAGATGTTGGCAGTCCACATCAAAGCTAAACGTGACAATTGAGATAGAAAAAAAAATTGCGAAAATATTTCTTCATTTTTTTTCAAATCAAGCAAAATATTGATTTTTGAGTTTGACATTTCCAACAGGGCGGAGTGAAGGTTTCAATCTAACATGAATCAGTTTTGATATTTACATATTGTAAGACAAGATTTCATCAGTATTGTGCCTTCACGAGCTTCTGGAATGCTCGATATGAATTGAACTGAAAGACTAATAGCTAAGTCCAAAAAGTGTTGTCGATTGGTTATGAAGGCAACATTTCGAAACAAAAGACATCAGCAAAGGATAAACAGGAGGTCCAAAAGTTATTCAACTGTATATGAGCCCCATATTGATGTGCCTTATCCAAAATAGTACAAAAGAATCAATCAAAATGTTAAAATCCACCCTGTATAACAAAAAGTAACGATACAAAATGGAGGTAGTAAAGCATACCTGGTGCCAAAAATACAGCCTTCACATTGCTGAAAAAAAAGAACAAAATTGATTGATTTATTTGAATGTTATTAGTCCTCAAACTTGACTTTACAAATCTCAGCCAGTGAAATAGGGAAAAGTAGAGAGAAGTAACTGACGGAGTTTCAGAAATTTGACAGGGATGTTCGCTGAGGTATACTGATGAACATACTAAAAGTCCCCGCCACTACCTGTTGTGCTCGAGCCGCCATCTTGGAAAAATGGTAATAAATTTGATCGAAGGACCAATATTTCAAGATGGCGGCTCAAGCGCAACAGGTACTGGCGGGGACTTTTAGTATGCTTATTAGTATACCTTAGCGAACATCCCTGTCAAATTTCTGAAACTCCGACAGTTACTTCTCTCTACTTTTCCATATTTCACTGGCTGAAATTTGTAAAGTCAAGTTTGAGGACTAATAACTTTCAAATAAATCGATCAATTTTGTTCTTTTTTTCAGCAATGTAAAGGCTGTATTTTTGGCACCAGGTATGCTTTACTACTTCCATTTTGTATTGTTACTTTTTGTTATACAGGGTGGATTTTAACATTTGGATTGATTCTTTTGTACTATTTTGGATAAGGCACATCAATATGGGGCTCATATACAGTTGAATAACCTTTGGACCTTCTGTATATCGTTTGCTGATGTCTTTTGTTTCGAAATGTTTCCTTCAGAACCAATAGACAACACTTTTTGGACATAGCGATTATTCTTTTAGTTTAATTCATATCGAGCATTCCAGAAGCTTGTGAAGGCACAATACTGATGAAATCTTGTCTTACAATATGTAAATATCAAAACTGATTGATGTTCGATTGAAACTTTTACTCCGCCCTGTTGGAAATGTCAAACTCGAAAACCAAATTTTTGCCTTATTTGAAAAAAAAAATTAAAAAATATTTTTGCAATTTTTTTTTCTATTTCAACTGTCACGTTTAGCTTTGATGTAGACTGCCAACATCTTCACAAAATTTGAAGACAATATCTCTAGCCATAGGCAAAAAATCGCTTTTTTTTATTTTTTTTTGTTAATTTAATTTAATTAATATCAACAGATACGAGAGAAAAATCGGTATGAAACAATTTTTGTAGACAATTTCATAGCCTTGTTTTTTAATAAAACCTAATTGAATATCTCTGATGATTAGCGCAATATAAGCAGAAAACTGGATCGAAGGACCATTTTTCCAAGATGGCGGCTCGAGCTCAATAGGTAGAGTTGGGGACTTTTAGTATGTTTATCAGTACACCTTACCGGACATTACTGTCAAATTTCCAAAACTCCAACAGTTTTTTTCTTCCAGCTTTCCTAATTTGACTGGCCTATATCGCTTAGATTACAAAGCAATCATAATTAGTACATAACAGCAACTCACTTGTAAACGTAAGGCCCTTTTTCTTTGACTATAGGCATTTCGCCGTCGTTGAGAATACCATTCGAATTTTCAACATCGAACATGTACACTTTAAACTGAAGTGGATAAGGATGAGTCATGAATTTCTCAAATTGCTCTGTGCCTTTTTCTAGTCTTGCATTCTGGAAAATTCAGCATGAAATTATACGATAGAATCTATACTTTTTTACCTTATCGATTTCTGAATCAATTATGTCTGGAAAAATTTTGAAAGCCAAGACACAAAACACTATGAACAAAACAACATCCAAGCATAGGAAGAATATTAGAATTTTATTGGCATCACACTTAGACCGAGGGCAAGACATTTTTGCTGTAGTCAAAATGAGAAACTATCACAGGTACCTACATACCTATCCTATCAATAATTTACGGCAGGTTATCTTATTGGAATTATCGCTTGTCAAATTGGAGGTTTTTACTGCGGCATTAAGCCCTAGTTAAACCCTACTTTTTCGTCAGCTGCTTCTGAATTTCACGAGTACGTTTTTCATTTTTCAAAGGCCAGACATTCACCCCAACTCTCACTACAGGTGAGGGTGCTGCCGAAAAGTATATCACCTAGAAATGAAAGAAAATAAATGGGTTTGATAATGCAGTTAAATAATGCAGTTTTAACTGTTTGAAATTTGAAAATGATATCCTCAAGACGCTTTTCATTTGACGGTCACTTTCAATTCAACACTCCTGCAATCGGGACCTAAGATTTTCGAACACTTTAAACAGATTAACAGGGGCGTTGTGGAATAATCATTGTATTGTACATTATTATTTCTCTAAAGCATTCGTTCTATGAGCTCCAAAACACGCTACCTATACCGTGTGATCATTTGAAAACTATCCACCTACAATAACTCCCGATTCCTAGTGAATATTCCTTCGAGCAAAAACAGGTCGATTTTTATATCGAGGGGGACCTCTAAAAGATACATTGGCAAATTGCTACCTTTAGCCTCCTCGCCCCACTCACCCCAACTTTGAAATTCCAAATGACACTACCGACCTTGCGATACATCAAATTGAAGAAAAGTAAATTTTCTTCCTGAGAAAAAGATTTGAAATTTTTTTAACCCCACCTCCCCTTTTGCCTGAAAATTCTTTGAGTGTCTCATTTAATATTCTGAGCCCCTCAATTCTCTTTAGTTTAGTCAGCATCATCCTAAATAGCATCAAAGAAGAGAATTTTCGGTGGAAAAAGTGCCACCCAAATTCACCCCATTGCTCATTGCGCTCCCTCACCTCAACTTCAAAACTTAACAAAACACCACCTAGGTACTTTGTGATACATCAAATTGAAGAGAATTGAATTCTTCTTCTGAAAACATTTTTTTTGAAATTTTCAACCACTTAATTGACAACCATTTAATTGAACATTTGGAGTATTTTAGGAGGGGAACGGGGGTAAAAAAATGGTTCAGGAAAAGAATTCAATTTCCTTCAATTTGATGTATCACAATGTGGGTATTATCGTTTTAGATTTTCAAGGTGAGATGTGGGGAGCGAAGAGGTGAATTTGGGTGGCACTTTTTCCATAGAAAATTTTCTCTTTCGATGCTCTGCAGGGTGACGTTGAATGCATTGAAAAGAATTGGGAGGTTGAGAATGTTAAATTGAACACATGAAGAATTTTAGGAGAGAGGGGGGGGGGGTAAGAATTTTATAAATATTTTTTCAGAAAGATAATTTATTTTTGTTTGATTTGATGTAGTTATCGCAAAGCAAGTGGTGTCATTTGAAATTTCGAAGTTGGGGTGGGTGAGGGCGAGAGGGCTCAAAATGGAAATTCACCAATGTATGTTTTAGATGTCTCCTCGATATAAAAATCGACCTGTTTTTGCTCGAAGACATTTTCACTAGAAATCGGGAGTTATTATCTACATGTGATAGTTTTCAAATGATCACCCGGTATACTCATGTGTACAACTGCGAGCAAAACATTTCGTACATTAAATGTTTCAACATTCCAAAAAAAGCGACATTGTCGTGCTCTATTGTAATTATCAGGAAGATATAGATATAGATTGCATTGTTGGCATGATTGCTGGCCTCAAAATAATAAATATACTATACGTAAACTCGTAAACACCCTTTGAAATTGGAAGCTAGAGCCCACAAGCCACGTTGTACCCAACTATAGTTTCCGATCTCAGATCAAGCTGATTTTAAAGCTGATATGGCCTGGCAGAACAATTTTTTTTTCGTCATTGTTTCATAGATACGAAAAACGTTGTTCGACACTTGAGCGCTGTGTGATTTCAGATCCTCGGCCTCTTTTGCAGCACTCGGCTCCACCTCGTTATTATAGCAAACACAGCCTCAGGCCTGGAAACGCGCTCACGGATCGAAAGTAAAGTAACTATTCTTGCGATGTGTGGCGTAAAACGTTCAGAGCACCACGGGCGTTGAAAGCCTCCGCGCGGTAAACGTACATTCCTCGAGCCATCACAATCATAACTATTACTCAATCCATTTGATGTTGAGCCCTAAAGGTCAATCTTCATTCTACAATTTTCGAATTGATATTGAAACAAGTTAGTAAGCCTTCACGTGCGTGAGTCTCAGTAGCTCATTTTCTTAAAGAGGCATATTGTGAATGTGAAGAAATTTGGTTGGAGAAGAAAAACCATTCTTTGCCCACTCTCTTCAATCGAAACTCATTGTGATATTTTGTTATCGGAATGGGGTACTTGCCAATGATGTAGATTTGAATGAAAATTCTTTAAATCAACAATATTTTTTTGTTTGGGGGCGACAGCTGAGGGCGGCGACTAATGAACAGTAGCCTATTCTTTCCCATTTTTAGTCGGCTATCCGTATCGCGAAAGAATTAAATCGTTATGTCTTCGGGTTTATGTTTTTCATTTATCTCTTACTTTGAGGGCGGCGCGGCGGTGGGGCCGGCAGCATTCGGTAAAGTAACTGTTGCACAGTTTTAGTTGGAAGTTTTTCAATGTTTGACTGTTTGAGGTAACATTAGCATCCAAATCAGTGAAAATTGTTAAAAGTTGCACTTTTTTCTTTTGGGAGCGGAAACTGGAGGTGGCGCCATATCAAAAGTAGCCTATCCTTTCCCATCTTTATTCAGCTATCCATATAGCGAGAGACTTAGATCGCTATGTCTTTGGGTTTATGTTTTCATTTTCAAGTGATTGGGGGCGGTTTTTAGCAATTTTTTCATGCCGGCGACGCATATTGAAGATGGAATATTTCTGGGTTTACGTTTATAAGTGGCAACTATGTATTATTTATAAAATGATAACACCAGAGCATTAGGTCTGGGAGAAATTGCAACATCATGTTATTTCAAGTTGATCGGGGGCGGTATTCTCTATGTTAGCGGTGCGATATAGACATTCAATATAGCCTGGCCACGCTTTGGGGGTGGCAGCTATGTAACAGCGAAAAAATCAGAAAGCCAGGACGTTTAGTTTGCGGGGAGTTCGAGGAATGGACGGACGGACGGACAAAGCGGCTGAAATAGTGATTTTCATCAAGATGGAAAATGCGCTGAAAAATTTCATTTAATTGACCACTTGACGTTGGGTAGGTATTTCGAGATAGGTAATCATCTATTTGTATCTATTGTGTAAGGTAGCTAGAGATACTGTTATTGTCAATAATATGTGCATGTTGTACACACATTACCAAAGTGCTCATAGAGCGCATACTATTCAGGTGCAAGTAAGTACAAAGCATATCTCATGTCAGAAATAGCACCGGATCAATAAATTGCATAAATAATTCAGAAATCGAAAATCAATCCGGCATTTCAATTATTTATTTTACTGTCTAGCAAAGACGTCGATTTGCTGAATGTGTCTCAAGAATTAACATATAATACACCCTATTTCAAGAGTCGCTTAGAACGGCTGAAACTCAAAAGCTTCTAAATCTGAAGCAGTTAATTTTTGTTAACTAGCATGAAAAAATATAATACATAGATCGTCAGGGGCGGACTGGAGTCCTAAAATCTAAGCCGTTGGTTGGTATGATTCGGGGGCTTCCCTTAATGTGATTAATCAGCAAGATGGGAGGCTGCGCGGCGTCCCGATTTAGCGCAACAGACGTAGAATTCTCCGCAAATTGGAAGGGCCAACTCTTGAAATCTTGCCTTTTGAGGCTCATACTTATAATCTGGTGTTTAATTGAATTTCAATATGAAATTATGATTGTTTTCACGTAATGACAAAAAACAAGCTTATACTTGTTATCCTTATACCAAACAAGCATACTTAAGTATACAGGGTTATTCAAAAGTCCGGAATAAAACTCATATTTTTTTTTCCATATTTATTGCGGAAAAAACGCTTTTTCGTGCTGCCATAACCGAAAATGACAATATACGCTCGGTGTCCTGCACTGTAATATTCAGAAAAAGATCTAGAGCGGCAAAGTAAAAAGTACACGTGAAAAATAAACTAACCTCGCAAAATCATTCGCAATTCAAGAGAGATCACGTTTCCAATGTTATAGCTTGAAATTTTCGGTTTAAATCAGTTAAAATTATAAATAATCACTTTGAAAATTAACACTTTAGGGTCATTTTTCGAATATCTGTTGGTACAATTGCAGAATGATTTTTGACGTTTTGTGGCGCGAAGGTTTGAAAGTGATTAATTTATGCCATTTCCCGTGTTTCGTCGTCACACAAGACACTACAGCTCAGTGATTTCGGGATTTTTGGGGGATGGCCCTTCTAATTGGGGAGGGGAAGGGCGGTTTTAAGCAATAAAATTCAAACATAGGACGCAATTTTTCAAATCGACATTTGACACACAATAATCTGCATCTAGTAGGTACATGCCTCGTGCCTTGGTGATGGATGGCAGAAGTACCAACTTGAAATGATTATTGCGATATGATCTTATTTATTTGTAATTTTATTGAAAGCAGCACGAAAAACGATGTATGCTACTCGCGCTGAAAACGGCATAGCATAACTCTCTTACATGCAGCTCTCGGCCTAGGGCCTCGAGCTGCATTCACGTTCGTTATGCTATGCCCGGTTTTCGGCGCTAGTGACATAAAATACTATTTCAGGTCGATTTCTAAAAACGGTAAGTCGTTTTTTCATGACAAGTGTCATGTTTTACCGTCAACCCCCTAACCCCAAGCCACCCTTAGTATTTTTTTTTCAAATGGCACCCTATGGCTTGTGGGGGCTCGTTGGAAAGCTTATCAAAAACTCTATTCAGATCAATAATTGAAAACTAAATCGGACGCTTCACCATGAAGTTTTGAGGAACCCCAGTTTTACTTAACAGTCCGGAACAAAATTCCTAATTTCTTGCCATATTTCTTCAGACAGAAAACGTTCGAACAGGTCGATTTCTAAAAACGATAAGCCGTTTTTCCATGATACGTGTCATGTTATACCGTCAACCCCCTAGCCCCAAGCCACCCTTAGTATATTTTTTCAAATAGCACCCTATGGCTTGTGGGGGCTCGTTGGAAAACTTGTCAAAAACTCTATTCAGATCTACCATTGAAAATTAGATCGGACGCTTCACCATGAAGTTTTGAGGAACTTCATGGTGGCTTGAGGTTGGGGGGTTGACGGTAGAACATGACACGTGTCATGAAAAAACGGCTTACCGGTTTTAGAAATTGACCGGTTCGAGCGTTTTTTTCCGAAATAAATATGGAAAAAAATTATGAATTTTATTTCGGACTGTTAAGTAAAACTGAGGTTTCTCAAAACTTTATGGTGAAGCGTCGGATTTAATTTTAAATGGTAGATCTGAATAGAGTTTCTGACAAGCTTTCCATCGAGCCCCCACAAGCCATAGAGTGTCATTTGAAAAAAAATACTAAGGGTGGCTTGGGGTTAGGGGGTTGACGGTAGAACATGACACGTGTCATGAAAAAACGCCTTACCGTTTTTAGAAATCGACCGGTTCGAGCGTTTTTTCCGAAATGAATATGGAAAAAAAATATGAATTTTATTCCGGACTTTTGAATAACCCTGTATATCTCGTTCACTTCTTATTTTCTGTAGAATGACTTTTTGAAGCAAAAATAAAGTGACAAGCTGGAGCGCTGTATTTACTGTGGGGATACGGCTGATGGCCACTGATAGTTTCGCTCCAAAACTTTGCAGGTGCCATCAGCCGTAGTCGTAGCCCTCCAGCTTGTCACTTTATTTCTGCTCCAAAAAGTCATTCTACTGAATTTAAAACGTGAACGGCATATAGGTATTTGATTCTAAAATTTTTGAATGAAGAAGATCAAATCAATAATCGCATTTGTTTATTGTTCATTACAACGAAATTATTGGAACTGGAGCCATCAGGTGTCGTGGGGTCTCTGGATCACCTTTAATTTGGTTCTAACGAGTAACGAGTGGTAGAGAGGCGGAGGTGGGGGGTAGATACCTATTTATAATTGCTTGGGATCCTCAATTATTGTTTTATGTAACAACCTGGCCTGATTAAAAACGTGAGGACATCTCTTTTGAGAACAGCGAGCTTGCGCAAGCCCAACTATTGGAACCACATACTGTAAGTTGGAAGTTTTATTGAATATCTATCGGCGCTGCCCTTACGAAAAAAGAATAGGAAGGAGACCAAGTGGGGCTCATTTGGTTTTCGAGTTATCTCTTTCGAGTAATTTTTTTCCATTCAAATATTTATTTTTGGTCTATGAGAGGCCCCAGATCGACCCAGTTTTGGGACCCCTTTGATCAAAAATTTAAGCCGGGATCGAGGACTAGCGGCCTTGGTCAAATTTCTCCTATTCTCCACACTCGACTCCACATGCACGATTAGTCGATGCGATTTTTTTCATTAAAAAAAAAACTAGTGCCGAACTGCCGAAGATGAGATGCTGTGAATTTTGAGGCAATTTTCTTGTCAGTTTTCACAGTCAAATAAATTCAATCCCAGATTTTTTTGGAAAAATCCGACGGCAAATCGCTCATACCGATCGTATGGTCCCATATATTTACTAACTGACCCCGAACTAGATATTTCAGAAATGTGATATTATTGTAATGTTGTTCACAAATTGGGTCTAATCATCATTATTATTAAAAATAATTACCCTGCAATCCAACAGCAATAAGATATACTGACTGAATATGTAGTGCCTACTTATATCTATGAGATCGTCGAACTTGATAAAGAACAGTAGTACAGCTATAAAAATCGAATCATACGAGTACATTATTCTTTTTTTTTTCATGGTTTTGAGCTATTAGCGTCGACGGGACATTCAGTGGGCTTTTGGGACACATACATTATTCTGTAGATGATTTGTAGCTTCACATACTGTTTATAGCATACAAGCAAAAACTTGAGGGTCCATGACACTTAACCGACACACTTGTGAACACTTTTTACAACCACGAAACAAACTGTGTTGCCTTCTACTTACGATGATTAGTCTTGACCGAGGGGGAAATGAGGATCACACTTATAGTTTCTTTGCAGTTGAATTGTTTACGTCGTACTACTTTACTATGCGGTGTGCGGTGCCCATCTCAAGCCACTCACAACATTGCGCAACATTGTTTTGTTGGTGTCATAAGTCACTTAACCCCGTACTTGATCTAATTTTTCACTGAAGTGATGTAGGCAACCAACAATACAACAACATCCAGAAACTAAACTTGTTCTTATTTGAACGTGCTGTTCCTTCTTTATTGTTTTTTGCAAAAATTTCTTGATAATCCGCAAATTTTATTTTAGGATCATTCCACACGCCATTCTGAGTGATTTGCCTATTTTTCCGTTTCGATTTGCGTGTGTCGCTCAAATGTCATGGACCCAAACTTAAATTCAATTTATTAAGTTGGCATACGTGCGGTTATTCAAACCCGTGTCATGGATACAGACAGTTTACCACGACACAGTCACATGGTTCAGATCCATTTTCCCGCCACAATATGGCTACTAAAGGCGGATTATAATAGCAACTGACAATCAGGTGTTATTTTATTTTATTCAGAGAAAAATTTTCAATAGCGAATTGTGGGGTGATTTGCCGATTATAGCCAGTGGCACTCTTAAACTCTCTGATTGTACCCTAATCGTTGAGAAGCCGTCACCGGTGACATTTCTGACAATGATGATGGTTTTGACAAGAAATTAGCTTGTTAAGTGCTGTGACCTATACATATAATGTGGTGAGAATTGTGGTTTTATACAAAAAAAATCTTTATAAATAAGGGCAAACCGACACCAAAACAAAGTAATTCGAGTATTTCGCTATTTATATTGGGAAAAGATCCGCTGCAAAGATTGTTCCACAAATTGCTTGGAGCGTGGCGTCTGGCGTCATCCACCGGCATATTATGATAAAAGGTTGCCAAGGCACCTCTTTGTATATTTTCACTCAACAACATTGTTAAATTGTTCACATTCTGTTTATGTCAATTGATAATTTTCATAACACATCCCCCTACAACCCTAAAAACAACTTGACCTCCGGTTCCACCAAACTTTTATTAACGAATTAAATTTATCACTCTTATAGTAACTAATCAACTGGCCTTGCTATTGGCTGGTGCATAGCAACTATCAGCGTGATAGATTTAATCCGCTCATAAAACTTTGGTGGAACCGGAGGAGGATATTAGCTATGAATTGTCATTCAATTTTCCTTGCTGGCTTGGTGGTTCTTTAGCTAATGATCCATTACTTCTCTAGTGTGTCTCGGGTATTCATTAACCTGTGGTGGTTTTTTTCACACCTTAGTTCCAATAACAGCAACTGAACAGGTGTTTGTAACGGTAAACATATTCTTACGAGTTGCGAGGCTGGCGTGCATTCGAGAACATACGCGTATTCTCTGGCCCTCGCTCTGGCCCGTGGAAATTACGTGGAGACTTCAACATGAGAGTAGAACACATCTGTCACAGCTTGGTCGACGTTTCAAGAGCGGTCGCGATCTACATGCCACGGTCAATGTAGGTATTCACTTTGCCAGAGAACCGGTGGAAGGTTCCGGAATAACAGTCGAAGTATATGAGCATCGATGAGCCGATCGACAGACCAGTTTTAAATTAATAAATCGCGACGACGAGCGGATAGAAATGTGAAGGTAATCAAAGCGATTTACCCAAGCGCAAATACTGAGTGTAGATATTCATAGTAGTACGCAGTAATATCTAAACAATGTGTGTTTCAAACGATCGTCTCAATTATGACAAAAGAACCAAAACGCGATATACGTAACAATGTGCCACTTTTAAAGCTGAGTACATGCCGACACTCCGATAACTGGTCATCGTAAGCTTTACTTACAGAAAAGAGATTCTTGTTGTTTCTAATAAGACGAAAACTCTTTAGATTTGGGACTTCAGAAGATAATTTCAGTACATTATTATTATGAATATTATAGGATTTACAGGTACCTTGGGTAGGTATGTACATACTATATACAAGACTCTTGGAGGCATAAGGGTTGACATATCTAATTTTCAAAAGATTTTGAAGTTTAGACTCAACTCAGAGCGTTTCGAAATGTCTGCATTATGTATAAAATGGTATATATGCTCATCCCCCGATTTTGGGAGATTTGTTAAGAAAAATATATTTAGCAACTCCTACAAAATCGAGGCATGAACAAATACTCCGTTTTCACTTTTCATATACTCGTATTACGACCCTCACACTTTCTTTGGAGCTCTGATGATTAGGAAGTTATATGTGTCGATTTGAAGAAACTGACTTTGCATCTTTTTAAGATTCTCAAGCTCTTCAATATTCTACTCTCCATTGTTTCAATACTAGGTAATTATCACCAAGTTCTCAAAAATGGATCTTTTGACTCACCTGCAAATATCAGTTGAGTATATGGAAAATTGGGAGCTGTCTTCGATCCTTGGACGGTAGATGGTGGAATCGGTGCCTTTAATTCTGCTACATTCCGTTTCGGTTCCCCAAAAGTCGGTGTAGTTGTTATCGTTCCATTTGACGATTTCGCCCAATTTTTCCACATCCTGCAAGCCGCTCTTCACAGTGTAGACGCCATCGGTAGCATGATCTTTCTAAACATTCAAACTCTTATTGCTAGACGTTACTCGTGAAGCTTCATGGTAACTCACATAGTTGAAATAGGAAAACTTCAACCAGCCGTCTGATGTTTCATCCACAAATTTAATATCCTTAGCGATGGTTCGAACTATTTCGAACACCATATTACCTCCCAAGCAGAGCATCACTTTTGGTTTAGGCGGAGAAAATCTTATGCCATTGAACAGAAGATCTCGCACAGTTACATTCAAAAATAAATTGTATCCACGGTCCGGGAAGATGTAGTTTATGCAACCTGACACGACCGATGCAAGTTTCATTCTTTCTGCTATTTGATAAATTGACTGAAAACTGATTTTTACACAAAAAGTCCTGTTTTGAACAAGAGATCCAGTGAATCAGAATACGCACCATCATAGCAGGATCAAGTACTGTGAACATGTCGTCCTGTTTCAACGGACTTGAAGCTATGTCGTCAAAGACAAAAGCCTCATTTTGGGTGTATGTGATAGTGTCATCATTAGAATCATCAGAATCGACGGAAATCTTTTGTCGAAACTGACTGGAAGAAGCCATCATTTGAGAATCACATCATTTAAAAAAAAACACAGTATAGATACGAAAAACAGTAACTCACTTGTAAATGTACGGACCTTTCTCCGTCACTATTGGCAAGGCCCCATGGGACACTTTCTCAGCATTTTCAACGTGAAAAACGTACACCTTGAACTGCAGAGGGAATGGAAGCTTCATAAATCTATCAAATTGCTCAGTGCCATTCTCAAGCCTAACATTCTGAAAAAATAAAACGTTACTACTTACAAAAATCGAGAATTCGGAAAGAAATGTTACTTTATCAATTTCTTCGTCGACTATGTCAGGAAAAATTTTAAAAGCTAACGCAAGAGACACAGCAAGTGAAGCTAAGGCAATAATAAGACAAAAACATAAAATTTTGTTTGTTGTTAGGCAAGCCATCTTGCTATTTGCTTCGCACTTGCTAAGTAAAAGAGGAATGATCTATACTCGATGATTATAGTTGCAGTACCACTATATCAGTTTGAAATTATCAGTGAAGTACTTTATTATTTAATCCATACATCAACCCAACCCCAACTTTTCCTTAGAGAATGTAAAAAAACTCTACAACAATAGAATTTTCCACGAAATTGATCGTACTTCTTCCAAAATAATTGCATCATGCAAGTTGTATAATACAACCCATTCTCATGTTTATTGAATCTTATCAAAATATATAGAAAATTGGTTGTATTATTATTGATATTTAAATTTAGGCTTATCAGCTTATCAGATACAGTTGCATTCGAATGCACCAGTTATATTGATTCATGTTCACGGCGCTTCATTGTAATGTATGATTGTAAAAATGAGGAATTCCAATTAGTTGGGACATCCTTGTTGGAGAATGTTAAGAATCTTTCAAGAACAACATTGTACCTATCAACTTATTGTTCGTTACACTTGTATCCTTTCATTGTTGAATTTTGATCTCAAAGGTACGTAATCGGAAATTCCTGATGGGCTACCCAAAATTTAGGTATCCACTTGAACTTTCTCAATGGAAAAAATGTAGGTACAATGTGTCTAGGCATGAACCGTCTGAAAGTCGTCCGTTGTTTGTTTTCCTGCCTGAAATTATTAAAGTGGAAAAAATGAATCCGCCGGTATTTTCCAATTTGTTATTTCTAGTAATTCAAACAAAGTTATGTTTCATTCTTGTTATTTGTTTTGGTGCGTGTTCTTAAATTAGCATTATGTAGTAGATAAACGTTGTTTCAGAAATATTGCTATCCCAGTATAGGTCATGAAAGTCTAAATGCAGCTTTAGATTTAGTTACAAAAAACGTCAAATCAAAAGTGTAAATCTCATGGAAACTTCATTATTTATTTTCAGGTTATAAGTCAGATCTTCCACTCCTTTCAGTCAGGAAGTATTTCTTCAGTTTTTTTATCGAGTATCACGTGCGGCACCCCACCGTGCGTGCACTTGAAAAAAAAGATACATGCAGTTTTGATGTCAAACCGTCTGTTTCTGATCTCAGGACTAAGAAAATTTGGCACCTAGGAAGCCAGCAGATTTCGTTCTTGCCACAGTCTCAATCAGCATTGTGCACGTATCACACAGGTAGATAGTAAAGCAAACTCCATGGCCTTGAGAGGGATCAGATATCAAGGATAATCTACTACTAAAGCCGAGTTACGCTGTTCTACTTCAACTGAGCCTTTTAGTGTTCAGGTACTGTATGTAGTCCAGAGGTTAGTGACATGGACCCTGCACATGGTGACAGAAGCACGGAATCTGGTAGGATGGCACAACAGACTGTACTGTACCTATTCTTTTGATTGAGAACGGGCGCCTGGCTGATTTTTTTCTCTACTGGGCTCAGGGATCCACGGCCACTTCTTGGGTGTAAGTAGTGACAAACCTTGGCTTCTTTTTGGCAGTATGCGTTTGACCGTGCAGTACGTTACTAAAGATCAAAGCAACGCGCTGAATGCCGGCAGCTGCATTGTTGGAATCTCTGAAGAATACTTCGTAACAGCGTCAAAGTATTTCACGTTCTCTCGCAGATAAACGAGCTGGATCCCCACACATGGCGTGAAAATTATCAGGTAATCAAACCAATGAAGGAACAACACAACAGTAACAGTAGGTATAACGTAACAGGAACAACAGTAACTGTATAAGTAACACGTACAACCGTAAACCTACCTACCTAATTTTTCTTGTTAGAAAACATTCAAAGTGTTATCTGTTTTGTTTTTTTTGTGTTGATTATGATATGCCATATTATAATTATGTGCCCAATTTTGGTCTTCAATTGTTTCGTTTTCAGTGGAGATATAAATTAAAATGTGTTTTTCGTTCCACTGTGACCCACCCTCCCCTACCTATATAGTAACTAAATAACTATATTTTATAATGGAAGTGATTTGTGTCCATAAATTGAACTATAAATTTTTGCTTGGATAAAATATCCAATTATCCTCACAAAAAATCCACGCAAAAATTCATTATTGTATACAGACCCAAATGGTTTAGGGATCACCTCGAAATTTTGTCTTGGTTAAAATAACAATTCCTCGAGAAAACATTCCCCGAATTTGGAAATTTTTGTAGTGCTTGAGAAAGTAATCCTTTCCCTACAAGTTATATAATCTTTAATCACCTGATTGTTGACCTTATGTACGATATACAGGGTGACAATGAAAGGAGCTCAAAAATTACCTGCCTTCAGCAAGGTCCCGTTTTGAGATAACAAGTTCCAGATTTTTCTAGGTAATGTTTTCGAAAAGCGTACACCAATATGTCCTTACGGTCAAACGGTTTTGGACTTTTGATCGTATTTTGTTTTCTCAAAGAATTATTGATTTTTTTGTGATTTATGGACTGAGAATAATCTGTGAAAGAGCATCCATGATGGGACAAATTGGTTACTATCGCAATCGCAATGAATCGGATACTTGTCACTAGCGCATTTTGTACCACCCTGGGCTATTAAACATGTATTGCAATGTCGCAGCATGCTTGAGTTGTCATAGTCCCAAAAGAGGTGCTTGTCCCTTACCACTTCTGAAGGCCGATGGGATCAAATTGTTTTATGATTTGATAGAGCTTTTGTGTACGTTCCTGTTCAATTCCAAGGGGAAGCAAGTACCTACGCTGGAAGAGTCTGAAGCAAAAAACCAAAAATCACAAAAAAATGAATAACTCTTTGAAAAAACAAAATATGCAGATCAAAAGTCCAAAACCGTTTCGGCATATTGATATAATGCTTTTTAAAAATGTTACCTAGAAAATTCTGCGACCTGTATTCTCAAAACGGGACCTTGATGAAGTCAGGTCATTTTTGCAGTCCTACCCTTGTCACCGTGTATATCGTAGGTACAAACAATCGGGCGATTCAAGATGGTAACTTGGTAGTCGAAGGTTCACCATATCGAGCACCATAAAAATTTCAGAAATCGGCAGATGTTTTCTCGAGAAATTGTCATTCCAACCGAGACAAAATTTCGGGATGATCCTTACACCATTGTGTATATTTTATAACCAACTTAGTCCGGATGCTAGTTGAAAGTACCTTGCATTTTTTGATGAGAAGATGCCACTCGGTGGAAATGTTCTTTGCATCGACTCTTCCGATCCAGAAAGGTAGCCATCAGCGCCATCCATGCCTGCGGCGTATACAGGGTGATACAGAAAAGAAAAGTTGAAAAATTATATTTAATTAACCGAAACATGTGGAGACGTGTAACTCACCACATACATTAACTATTTTATGCTTATGGAGTCACAGCAAACTGTTCTTGATTACATTGAACCGTCTTTGAAATGTAGGGGAAAACCAGAAAAAAAAACAAAGAACACTCTTTTTCCCATAAATAAGTAATTCTCAGAGATATGGACACAATACTTGGTATATCTACAAAAAGTAATGTAAGAGATGATATGCGCTGGGGAGCCAATTTCGAAGCCAACTTTTCCCAAAAATACGATTGTCAACTTTTTTTTCCTCTTAAGCACCATCTTGGATCTGCCCTGTGAGGCATCGTTGAAACAGTGATTGGTTATTATGATAATGGTGACATGAAATCATTGCATCGCAAAAACAACCTCCTCATCATAATTTAGTGATCTCTTCGGCGGGAAAGAATTGTCATTCACGTATTTTTTGGCTTTTCAAAGCTTTAGTGCCCATGATGGCATTTGCAACATCTGGAATGGTGAAATATGTTACGCATTATGGACCTTGATGTACTTTGAGGTAGCCTACCAAGTTTCACCATTATCAATTGAGGTTCGTTCTTAAAAGCTGTTTGAACAAAATTGGTGTCGTTTTTTTTTATGAAAAAAAACAAAATATTGGGTCTCTCACCCCCTACTTGATCCCTCACTGAAGATAGCCTGAAACCGAAAGTCTCCAAATTTTTCATGATAATGGCTCAGTGGAAAGTGCTCTTCAATGTTTAGTTGTCAAAAATTGCATAGTTGCTTTCAGATCCAAGACAAAGAGCGACAAAGAAGCTCATGCAGTAAAAAAAGACATAAGTTACAGTCGAGAAAAAACTAGCCCAGAGCTAGACTGAAAGCTGTCTGAAGACCTTGCTTTTCATAACAATTATGTGCAATTTGATACACTGTTAGAGCCTTGAGTTAGTAATGTTTCAAGCCTCTCACCCACGCTTGAGAGTCTTACAGAACCTGTGTATTGCGGGAAGCCTATCTAAAAGAGACATTTTCTGGATTTCTCCGTTGCATTGAAAGTTGTCTTTTCTCACTGCATGAACTTCTTTGCCGCTCTCTGTCTGAAATCTGAACGCAACTATGCAGATTTTGACAACTACACATTGAAGAGCAGTTTTCAGTGAACCATTAGCATAAAAATTTTAAAGACTTTCGGTTTCAGGCTTTCCTCAACGAGGGATCAAATGAGGGTGAGAGATCCAATATTTTGCATTTTCCATAAAAAAATTAACAATTTTGTTCAAACAGCTTTTAAGAACAAACCTTCCAATTGATGATTGCAAAACTTGGTAGGCTACCTCAAAGTACATCAAGGTTCATAATGCGTAACATATTTCACCATTCCAGATGTTGCAAATGCCATCATGGGCACTAAAGCTTTGAAGAGCCAAAAAATACGTGAATGGCAATTCTTTCCCGCCGAAGAGGTCACTAAATTATGATGAGGAGGTTGTTTTTACAATGCAATGATTACTTATTACCATTATTATGATAACCAATCACTTTTTCAACGATGCCTCTTGGGATGATGCTCAAGAGGAAAAAAAAGTTGACAATCGTATTTCTGGAAATAGTTGGCTTAGGAATTGGCTACCCAGCTCATATCATTTCTTACATTACTTTTTGTAGAAATACGAAGTATTGTGTCAATATCTCTGAGAATCACTTATTTATGGAAAAAAGAGTGTTTTTGTTTTTTTTTTTGTTTTTCCCCTACAGTTCAAAAACGGTTCAAGGGAATTAGGAACGGTTAGCTGTGACTTCATGAGCATAAAATAGTTAATGTATGTGGTGAATTACACGTCTCCACATGCTTCGGTTGAATAAATATAATTTTCCAACTTTTTCTTCTGTTTCACCTTGTATACGCTGCCGGCATAGATGGCGCTGATGGCTACCTTTCTGGATCGAAAGAGTATGATACAAAGAACATTTCCACCAAGTAGCATCTTCTCATCAAAAAATGCAAGGTTCATTTATTTTTATGCAACTAGCATCCGGACTAACTGTGTGCAGTTTACGATAGCCTTCATCATTTTGGATGTGTCATAATGCTTTAGTGCTTGTTACTGTTTCTTCAGCACTTCAAAGTTAGTGTATCTACCATATTCAAGTGCAGGTTTGTTTTCTGCATGATAATTTAAGGTTTCAACCTGCGCAGGTCTCTGAATACTAAGAACGAAAAAAATCCAGCCTAGATCGACCAGTAGGTGCTGTCTAACTGAATAAAAACAAAGTCTAGTGGATAAATAGGAAACTTCTACAAAGAAAACAGGGACAAATGCCCGCGTAGTTCGCAGTGATAGCCGTCAAGGTATAGACTTGATGGCGATGTTTTTTTTTTCATTGACAGATACTTTGGTATTTTACGAAGTATTTGACTAACCTTCACTAGTACTCGGATGATATTTTATTCATTATAGAAAAAACCCGACTCTCAATTCTGTTTGTTTGGCCCGATTCAAATGAATTCAAAAAGCAGTAGCGCATAGCGTACCATCATTCACAGAAAAAATGAACAGCAATTAATTTACTTAGTGCCATAGGTTCGCTCGGTCGCTACTGAATAATTTTGAATTGTTCAAAATTCGTATACTGAAATTATTACTAGTCACGCCATCTTCTGTACAAAAAAGGAACTTATCTATAGTTATCTGTAGGATTTGGAACAAAACAGATATCTATATGAAGAAGCACGACTGTCTTTTAACGATTTTTTTTCCAATGCCACATCCTCAATGCGAATAAAATTCGCTTCTGATGTTTGAATGCAATAAAATAAGTTCCAACGACAAAATTTCAACTTCGCAGGTCAATTTTATAGAACTGACTTATAATGGGTGTTTTTTTTTTTTTAATCTGGCGTCAAGCATGCTGTGGTCCGGCCGAATGAGGCTCTTTTCGGCAGAAGCACAGCTTACTTGGACGCCAGATTAAAAAAAAAAAAACACCCGTTATGTATAGTTACTTGGAATTATCATCAGTTAATAACATAATTATTATATTCAAAACATACATATAGCTTATTTCATGACTAAACTTATAATGATCCACCATAAATCTAATTCAACACTTTCGTTAGTTTCGTTTGAATTCTCGTTGTATTTATGATACCTGAAATACCTAATTCGTTTCTTAAATAAAGATATATTTTTTAGATAGGTAAGTACATACCAGTTAATAGATTATTGTATTTTTACAACTTTCATTTACATTATTAGGTATTATTACGTTAATAAAAGTTCCAACCCTTTTTTCAAACCTCGTTTTAAACCAATTATTTCTTATCTTATAGATAACCATTATAACTTAATGAAGAACTCATTGGAGCAAGATTCCATAATTATCTATACTTAATCAAATCCAACGTTGAGATCCACCGATCAAAACAATTATTTTTCCTACTCCTGGATATAATGATAGGCAATTCATTATACTCACATTTGAGTCAATTTAGTCCATCATAATAATTAGTCCCACGAGTGGGTGGGAAGTGGAGGTCGGGGTCACCTCTGGAATATTTTGATGTACTCTATGATCAAAAACTTTTCTACTTGCGGAGGCTGTGCCCTGGTCATTAGCAGGCAAACGAGGCTGATTTTGGCCAGGCCACAGCCTACCGCAAGTAGAAAAGTTTTTGATCACACGGTACTTTTCTGATATTCATATTCTATCGCAGGTATGACGAGTATACCTTCAAACATCAGGACTATTCTGTATGGATATTGACTTAAGTCAAAATTGATATTGTGACACTAAATTGTCATTCTAATAATGAAACACAATGAAAAATGCCAATTTAGTGTCACAATATCAATGTTGACTCAAGTCAATATCCATACAGAATAGCCCTGATTGTTAGAATTTGCGCTGGGAGGTGGTACTTCAACAATTGAAAGCAGAACGTTCAAGAACACACACTATTTACTAAAGGTGGTTGTTGGTTTGCTTGTCCTCAGTGTGATGCAGGAAGATTGAAAATTACTGAGGGGTTCTAGGATTAAAAGAAATTACAAACTTCTTCTCACTGGCGACGTTTTGCCCATAATTCTGGGCTTCCCCACGCAGTATGACAATAAATGAGAGTTAGAGACATGCATTTTTTGAAGCTTGAAACCCCTAAGTAATTTTCAATCTTCCTGCAACACACTATTTATTACTGCGTACTACTAAATACACGTCAACTAAATCGCACTTGGATATCGCTAGCTTCGCTGATTTACTCGCTGTTGCTGTAAATTGAAATCTGGCCTGATCCGAGCGATCGTGCGCTTATAATCTGGTGTCGTGTTTTCGTGGATATTCTAGTAATCCCCGGCATTTTATTCGCCAAAGCATATAGTCTCGCAAGCTCTCGAGCGCGGCACCTCCGCCCATTGTGCAGATGTGTCTTATTCGAGCATCTTGATCTCCAGCCTTCCTGAACACTCCAGAACCGCACTGCCTCGAATTACACTTCCACGTTTGCTCTCGAATGTGGTGGAATCGCTCGAGGGTCTCGCAACTCGTAGCAATATGAAAATCAAATCACATTTCAAGGGGAAACTAATTTTCGAGTTTCAACAAGGAGTGTTGAAAGTGAAACGGTGAAACTGAATAAGTAAAAGTGTTTCAGTATTTCAGGTGTGCCTACTAGAATTGTGTATAATAACAGTGGTACTACGGTCGCTGAAGGAGACTCCAATGCGAGCATAAGACACACACACCTGCATAAATGGTGGAGGAGCTGGATATCGAAAACTGGTCGAAATACTCCCGAAGCTACTTCGACTTTCTCACAGTTCTCGTGGATGTGCGAAGACTGAGAAAAGTCGAACGCAAAGTGAAAAGTGACATTTGTTCGTGAATCGTAAATTGAGTAGAGCAGTCAAAAATAATGTGTCATTGTTATTATATACACTCGATGTCTAAATTAAACTGCTCGTCAAAAGTTAAGAATAGAGCAAAATTTACTCCAATTTTAAGCAAGGATATCTTATTGAAAAAATATCCTATTTAAAAAATGTTTATGGTGCCTGGTAGAGCTTTTCTTCAGCTGCAAGACGTTGTGTCGACTCACGGCATCATTGACTTTGTCCATGAAACACAGGATGCCAAAGGAAGGAGTGTCAAAAGTGTTAGTTTTTGAAGTAGTGGAACTTTTTTAGGAAAAATTTCGTATTTTTTTCTCTTCAGTTTTAGAAAGCAGATATCAATATCTCGAAACGGTTTTTGACTTTTGATCGTATTTTGTTTCTTCAAAGAGTTCTTGATTTTTTTGTGGAATTTGGATTTTTTGATACAGAATTCGCTAGAGCTGTTGCTTTTTTTTTTGAAAATTCACAGAAACGTACACTATTGCTGGATGGATTATACCATAAGAAAATTTGACCTTATGGGCCCCCAGAAGAGCTTATCCTTTGGATCTCTTCAGGGGAGATACCCAATAAAGCATGCTGCGACATCACATTGACACTTATTGACTCCAGCATGAATAAAAATTCAAGACTTGTAACCATACGTTGCATCAAAATTACCATGGTTACCAATTAGTCCCATCATGGGTGATTTTGTTACTGCCCAAGGCACTGGAAATTTCCAGAAGTGATATCTCCTAGACAAATAGAGGGAGAGCTGCAATTCTTTTTTTGATTCCAATCGGACACACTATTGGTCATTCGAGAATGATGTAAAAAATTTTCACTTTCTACTTTTTTAGTTTGAGGGGTAATTTTGACGTTTGTCATGTCAGAACTTTTTTTTTGGACTTGTTATCAAATGAAATGTCAGCATGAATGTAATCTACCCACGAATCTGTAGTATAGCTGGACAGATGATAACAGAGGGGGAAATGACGCCAGGCGGGCGCTGCCATGAGATTATGTGGTCACTAAGTTTTTTGTTTTCAACGGTTGGCATTACCTGCCACGGCAACGGTCTGATGATTCTACGAGTTTACCTAGGTATATCCCGTTCATTTTTCATTGTCAGTAGAATGACTTTTTGTAGCAAAAATAAAGTGACAAGCTGGAGCGCTGGGGAGATACAGCTAACGGTCGCTGATAGTTTTGATCTAAAACTTTGCAGGTGCCATCAGCCGTAGCCCCCCAGCTTGTCAATTTATTTTTTATTCAAAAACTCATTCTACTGAAAATAAAAAGTGAACAGGGATATAGGTACAAGTCGCCGAAATCAAAACCAGAAATCAAGATATTATCCCAGATCAAGATAGCGCGGCACTGACAGCCAAGCACCGACTGTCACCGAGCGAAAATTCTTCCAGTGAACCTCAAACGTTCTATGTACAATGTGCAACAGTAAACTCTTGCAAATCTTCATGGATCGGTAACAAATTTAGCTAAAAATTATATTAATATACACTAAAATTATATATATATTTATAAAATAAAAATAGAATATATAGTCATAGTCATCAATACATAAAACTGCTCCATTGAATATTGAAAGACACTCTCGAAGCCGCTACGAAACGTTTTGGGACTTTTGGGTGCCGGTGCATAATAAGATGGCGACTTCCAGAGGAGGGGTCATAAGTTGTTGGGGGAATCTGGGGGATTAGCAGTCCAGCTATACTACAGGTTCGCGAATCTACCACTTCCACATCAGTAGTGAAAACAAAAGACCAGCAAAGGTTTTCTCAGGAAACCTGGACTTTGAGGGAGAAAAACACCGAAACAACAAAAAAGTTCCGACATGACAAATGTCAAAATTACCCCCCACCATATACTGAGAAAGTATGAACGTGAAAAATTTGCACATCATGCTCGAATGGCTAATAATGTGTCCGATTGGAATCAAAAAAAGAATTACGGCTCCATCTCTACTCGTCTAGGAGATATCACTTCTGGAAATTTCCAGTGACTTGGGCTATTCTGCATCTGTGCTTGGGCAGTAACAAAATCACCCATGATGGGGACTAATTGGTAACCATGGTAATTTTGATGCAACGTATGGTTACAAGTCTTGCATTTTTATTCATGCTGGAGTCTATAAGTGTCAATGTGATGTCGCAGCATGCTTCATTGGGTATCTCCCCTGAAGAGGTCCAGAGGATAACCTCTTCTGGGGGCCCATGATGTCAAATTTTCTTATGGTATAATTCATCCAGCAATTGTGTACGTTTCTGTGAATTTTCAAGAAAAAGCAACAGCTCTAGCAAATTCTGTATCAAAAAATACAAGTTCCACAAAAAAATCAAGAACTCTTCGAAGAAATAAAATACAATCGAAAGTCAAAGACCGTTTCGAGATATTGATATCCGCTTCCTAAAACTGAAGAGAAAAAAATCCGAAATTTTTCCCAAAAAAGTTTCAGGACTAAAAATTAACACTTTTGACACTCTTTCCTTTGGCATCCTTTATATTGTGGACAAAGTCGATAGTGACGTAAGTCGACATAGCGTCTTGTAGCTGAAGAAAAGCTCTACCAGGCACCATAAATTTTTTTCCAATCGGATATCTTCCTCCCAAGAAATCCTTGCTTGAAATTGGAGCAAATTGTGATCTATGCTTAACTTTTGACAAGCAGTTTATGATTGATTTCAGTGAGATCTCCCGATGGCAACTGGAAATCAGCTAATAAACATTGGTTACAATAGATAATAGATGTCAGGGCGACAGGATGCGCATGTTTTGAGAAGTTATAATAATAACAATAATATTATTTTACTCATTATTTTATCTACTTTGCGTTACTTATGGATTCATTATTACATCGAGAACGGTGCTCTAATGGAACATATTATTAAACTGCGTTTTAACCAATGGAAACAATTTATTGCCATTAGAAGGTAGGCAAACGTCAGTTCTGAAGTGTCACCTGTCAAACGTTCCTATTTTTAGCAGCCAGAATTATCATTTTCTGGACGATTATCAAGGGAAAGTAGATAAAATGGTATATTATACTTGTTTTTCGTTTAATAAGACATATTGGCACGCTTCTTCCTTTGGAGCACTCTTCGCAAGCTCGTCGTGCCCCAAAACCAGTCGTGTGACTATACTGTCTTATGGAACTCGTATAATATACTGTTATGCAATAGAAACACATGAATACATTGAAGTACTTCATCTTATATTCAGCAACGGCAAAGAACATTATTTTCAAGTAATTTTATTCGAAAATTATTCTAAAACAATATTAAAAAACGTGAGTGCGTGACCATAGTCACCCTCGGAAGAAGTGAAACTTCTATAGATATGAATCAATCAGCAAACAACGTTTTAAAAGGTGTTCTTTTCGTACTCCCGCTCCGCTCCTTCACGGTTTGTATCATCTTGTTTTTCTTATCATCAATCTTATTATCATTATTATTATTAGTCACTCAAAGGGTAGAGTACTTTCGACATGATTTTTTCACGATTAGACGCTTGGCGCTTAAACTCCCATTCTCCGTCACATGAAATCTCACTCAAACCCCTAATACAATAAATATCTATTTTCATCAATAATATTCTCCACAAATAATTATGCGAATGTGATATCGTGACGGATTTTCTTACTGTACGATTTTCCCGGTTATATTACAGCACGGTGAGAACTGTGTTCTGGCAGGCACAGCATGGCAATCTAATAATCTCCACAAAGTATAAGAATGTCGTTTGGAAAACTCGATCCGGTATTGATTTTAATTGAAAAAATATAAAATACATAGGTATTTACATAGGTATGTAGGTAGGTACCTCGTGAATCTGATTCAAGGTGACTACGTGGTTCTAAAGTTCGTACGATATTATCTTCTCCAATCAAAATAAGGCCGTAGGTTAAATTGAAATATTGACAAAATTGATATGAGTATTTCCAGTTATGCGCTCGCCACCGTACTTATATTTAGAGTGTCACATCTAATTGAGGTGAAATCAAACCATTCAAAAAATTAACGAAGAATAATGTCAAAAATAAAATTTCGAAACATAAAAATTGGATTATCAAACCAGTATAATATCATCGCTATACAATCAGCTGACATCTAGAACATTAAGCAATTGTTTCAGCCTCAATTGTTGAAAATTCTTTTTCCCCTCTGGGCTTTAATCATCCACCCCTGCTTCTCTGCTTAATAGGTACGTACATAGGTACCTGAAAGTTGTGTCCACATTTGGGTGTGCGGTATTCGATTTTATTTTTGAATTGTAAACATCCGTTGAAGAATATACCCAGGGCCGGGCCTGGCCTATTTGCCGCCCCTTCACCAGCAGTGGAGAGCCCCACCAAATGCGGGAATAAAAAGAATCCTTCGAAATTCAACTTAATTATTATATTACCGCCCCTATGACTTGCCGCCTGCTGTACTCGCCTGCGCGCCAGAACGCACTGCACGCCTGCTAGGCCCGGCCCTGAATATACCTCCCTATCCCTATAATAAATCACATCCGCTCGAATCTATCCAAGCCAAGTCGAGAGCCATTCTTGTCGGGCCAACAGTACGACAACACGGAGAGCAGTCCAGTGTCGGCGATTAGTAAAAAATAGAACCGAACGCGGCGAACGCTGCAACAGCTTATTCTTCCATTTCCTGGGACGACGCTGGTCACCCCAAGGTCAGACAAGACAACGTTACAGCACATCGTTACAGGCGTTCGTTACAACCACTGATGCTATGAACCAATTTCACACCCATGTGTGATTCTGCGTTAGTGGTGTGTTGTGATCTAGGCGCGAGAATAGAAGTTTCACTTCAAAAATTAATATTGAGAAAGAAATTGTTTTGCGGCGGCAGTTGGCAGTTGGCTCCTGACAACGTCGAGAATAAATCGAAGCATTAGAAAAAAAATTGTAAGAAAAGGTATCCAAAAACAGAGCAACTTTAAAAATTTTATTCAACCAACTCAGAAGGCTCTCTTAAAAAATAAAATCCATTTTTATATTTTAAATCAGAATGTAATGAACCTTATATACATAAAGTGGGTATAGGGTATCTACTACGCTTATCAAGGAAATATTGTTTTGTTCAGCTAATCAATAAATTGGTTTTACCAGAATGCTCCCAAGCTGGACATTGGTGAATTACAATGATTCCTTGACCGGTCGTAAAACTTCGCAGAATCTAATTAGATAGCAAAAACTCGAATATCATCAGCCAAGAACCAATCAGTTTTTATCACCGATTTGCCAAACTCATAATATCGCGTTTTCCCCACTATCCTTCCACGACCTGCGGCGTTCCATCGCACTTATCACGCATCCATTCAACAATTAATTTTAGTGCAATGAACAACAATGTGCCATGTTCTTCAATGTTTGACGGCAAGTTTTGCATTTTGATTCGTTATAGAAATTCACACAAGAAAATCTCGCACCATCGATAATAATATGGTATGACCCTGAGCACGTCAGGAAAGGATATCTCGCCAAATGTTTATCCACTGGGCATGGGAAACTCGGACATCGTCCTTAGAGACAATGAGGGCAACAGTACTGCGCTTTACGAACTTGCGGAGCTCAACGGGCCCAACGGCGACTCAGTGTACAGCCCGGAAAACTCTACAATTCACATTGAAAATTCCAGTGAAGTTATCATCGGAACTGTATTCAACGGACCTGTGACGATCTATCAGAACCACCCCAACGGACCGAAGGGTGTTCAAGATAAGGAGTGCGATGAAGAGCAGACTGTGAAATTCAATAAAGAAGGTGAGTACCAATGCCTATACCCTATACCAAAGTTTTTTGTTTGCTCAAGCTTAGTCAGGCTTATTATGTATACTATTCATATAACTACCTCAATAGGTGGGTACCTAAACTAGTGAACATCTCCCTATTCTCCACGACTTTTTCTTCAAAATTGACGGAGAAGGTATCTCCCAATTGCCTTCAAAAACATCAGGCCAGGCCCCAGATCAGAAGCAAGGAATTATGTATGAATGACGTAGGCGTGAAACATCTGAAAATAAAACAATGGGCATGAAGGATAAAGCTGACTGTTCGTACATATTTTTAATACAAACAACATGCAAACCAAACAAGTTATCTTTGTGAAGAACCGAGAACTTACGTGGGGCTTTTCTTCAACCGGTGACTTCAACTTGTTTTTTTGTATTCTTACCTACTCACCTAACACAATTATTGACGCAATTCTCATTTTATTTTAACATTTTAACTCATTTGAGAAGAAAAATTGAGACATATTTTGTAGTTACTATGCATGTAATTGTGTTTATTGCCTTTATCTACCAATAATTATATTTAAACGTATAGCTAACTGGAAGTAGGTACAATAAAATAATCTGTGAACCCGTTAATGCTCAAAATACGAGTTCATCTACTATTGATATGAGGTTTAATCGTCTCTAGTAGGTATTACAATGATAGAAATATGGTTTTAGAGGCTTTCATTGTACATGTTACAGAGTCTTTACGATAAAATCAACCTCCCCCCTCCTCTATCTAGAAGATTTCCCTTTGAGATATTTTGAAAAGCTAAAAACATTTCCGCCACAATTTTTCTCAGGGACCTTAAATCGATCCTACAAATGTTTTTTATAGGTACCGTTTACACGGTGTGGCATGTAACTTTTTTATTTCAAAAGCAGTACCCCATATTTTATTGCGTCATTCGATGGAGCCTTTTTTCTGATTACAAATATATCTATAATACAAATAATAACTTATGATTTATTCTGACAACGGAGTGTCGGAGTGACAAGTAAGTTTGACGCCCTGTATAGGGACCGTGCACGGAGGCGGGGCCAAGCAGTTAGTGACTGGCAGCGATCAGGGTGGCCGACTAGGGAACCTCTTACCAGCCATTCGTTTGGCAGCATGACGGCTGTTAGCTGCTTGAGGTTAGGTCAAATGCCAAATGCCGTCAACGCCAAATGCTTTGGCATGAAATGTTGCTGTCTTCGTTTTTTCCTTGACGTTCCACAACGAATTTAATGTTGCAAAATTCAATTTTCCTGCCTTTTGCCATCACCCCTTCACTAAACACAATGTCCCACTTCACTTCCGAGAGCCCGGTTTTCACAACGATATTCATTTTTGAGCAAGATTCTCAAATGCGAATGTTCCCAAAGAAATTTGATGACATTGTCAAGTTTGAATTGTTGGCGGTTTTGTTGGATTTAGGCAGGCAACAATTCAAACTGACAGATTTTCTTCGAAAATTCGCATCTGGGAATGCAGATTTCTTTATTCAAATCGCTGTCGCTGTCAAAGGAGCGTAATTATTGTCAATTTCGCTCACTACGCTGCGCCACATGACATCATACACGGTTCCTATTAGGCACGCATTAGACCTAGTCGGAGAGCTTTGTTTCACGAAAAATGGTTTCGCCATTTTTCTGTGCACAGTTGCATTCTGCAGACAAAATGCTGCGAGAGTCACCTTTAAATTTGAAGTGAACTATAGAAACCAAAGCCATCTTACCATGAAACAAATTCACACTTTCTATAGACCGAAGAAGTGTGACGTCACAACATGGCAACATGGCCGGCGGTTGACATTTTCTGGAGGCCAACGTCAAACGTGACGTGCACGTGGCATGCACTTGACGTTTCTCTGTTTGTGTTTGTCATGTGTTTGTCAAATTTTTGCGAAGGTAAATAATGGAAATGGATACAACAAAAAAGATTCATATTTTGGGCTATATCAGGTGGAGGAAATCAAACTTTATATATTGCTATAAACTAAAAACTGCTAACTATAAACTGCACTGCGATCCATTGCTCTTTGCCTCTGAGCATCTCATGAACGAGATTGTCGACGGCGATTCTCCTGCCCAGTTTTTCTTCAAGGTCTTCTCGCTGCCTTGATGGACCGTTACAATGAAAACGAGCGTGTTCGGCGTTGTCCTGGCGCTGAGGCTTTTGAGGCTCCCCAGTATTTTTTTCATCCAACTTTGAACCAAGGCGTTTCACTGCCGTTGCCACTGCTCGACGAACTGCTCACTGGCCTTGTTTCTGCTTTCTGGTTTGCTGGTGGGCACTCCTAGGCTTGTTTCCTCTAATCGCAAGCATCAGGGCGAAGGGTGGGATACCCGAGAGCGCTCGGGCTGCATCATGCGGAACCGTTCTGTAGGCACTGGTGATTCTGAGTGCAGCTTTGCGCAGCTCTCTGTCAATGAGTTGGGCTATGTCTGGCCTTTTTGCAACCAAGTCCGCCTGTATGACGCTGGCTGTCTCTTAGGCTGGTAATTTCAGCAATGCTCACTGCCATTTTGCACTGACTTTTGTGACTTTTGTTGTGAACCTCCAGAAAATGTCATGCCAAACACAACCAAACATAGAAACGTCACGTTCATGTGACGTTGGCCTCCAGAAAATGTCAACTGCCGGCCATGTTGCCATGTTGTGACGTCATCACTTTTCCGGTCTATTTTCAGTAGAATGTCTTTTTGGAGCAAAAATAAAGTGACAAGCTGAAGCGCTGGGAGAATACGGCCGCTGGCCACTTGGAGCGACTTCTCCACTCAGTTGACCTGCCTATCTCTCACTGCAGGAAAATTGCATTGTATAGAATAGAAGCTATGTCACTATATAAGCATTTATTTTCCAACAGGCATCACACCATACAAGTACAATACGAACCCACAACAGGAAAAAACAGAAAAACAAAAAATGACTAGATTTGAAAATTACAAGTCACAATCATATTCTGCACCGCTATCAACCGCTTGATCACTGACAACGGTGTACAAAATAAATCTATATCGTTGTCTACGGACAAACAGTTGTAAACAGTACACATAAAAAACACAGGTGACCTGTACATAAGGTTAGTTCTGGGACAATCACAGTAAAACGAACGTTGGAGCCTTGATGATGTTCTTGGTATCAAAAACCTGAGCCGTCTGAGCAAAAATGGACAGTCGATGTTTCCCCTACCAAGCTGTACAAGAAATGTCACCGCCGGCGCCGTTCCCACTCTACGTCGCTCAAGGGAGTCAACACTGAATTCGTTTAGGAGAATATTATGGTCGTAGCCCCTTTCGGGATACACAGTAATACACACCGTCTTTCTTGAACTTTAGCAACTTAAGAAATCGCCTCTGGACCGCCTCCAACAAACCCTTATGCGACTCATAGATGGGATGCCATATGAGTGTGCCGTACTCAAGTCTACTGCGGACCAAAGACTTATATAAGGTCATCTGGCAGGAAGTGCTCCTGAACTGCCCGCAATTTCTATAAATAAAACCGGATATCGCCGAGGCGGACGGCATACAGCTCTCTACATGCCCACAAAAATGCAAGGATTCGTCAAACATCACTCCCAGGTCTCTCACCGAAGAATTCCTGGTAATGCTAATCCCCTCTAATTCATAGTGATATTCAATTCTACTCTTTTTTCTCGTATACGTCATTGCACTACACTTACTAATATTGAGATAAAGCCTGTTAGTACTGCACCAATCATGAATCGCGTTCAAATCTCGCTGAAGTGAGCAACAATCATCGACCGAAAGAACTCTGGTATAAATCTTCATGTCATCGGCGAACAACAGGCATGGACATGGACAGTGTATCACGTTCACGATATCGTTCACGAAGATCAAAAACAATTGAGGGCCCAAGTTAGAACCCTGTGTTACCCCGGAGGTTGGTGTGTAGCTCTTCGATTTGTATCGTCACCAAGCTATCTGATTCCATATTAAAATTATTATTCACAGATCAGTTTTCGTCAAAGAATTGACCTCGAAAGCAATTTATCATTATATTATCAGTGAAGTGTCAAAATCGCTAGCACCTACTTCGATTTGCTAGTGACCTTTCATTGAGTATAATTATCCAAAATATCCATTTTTGAATCGAAGCCTAGATTGGAATAATTCTTAATTTTTTTATTTTCAAAAAGGGTATATATTTTATAAAGATATAAATATGTGTAGAATAATAAATTGGTAAAAAACTGAAAAAGGGGATCACCCGAACAAACGAAGGTCCCCATCACACTCGCGGCATTGGCTCGTTGAATCTCGATAATTGGAATAATTATTACAATGATGAGATGAGAATCTGTTCGTCAAGTACAAAGTACAAATCTGTTACAAAGCGAAACCAAAAGGCACTCGTGATAATATTTTTATTTTCGCGCACAGTGTGAGCAATTGACAGGTTTTGCGCCTACTATTATCTAACATACAAAGAGTAAGGTTCTCGTGGGTGCATGGCCGTAGGAAAAATAAGACTGGAGTCGAGATCCTGTCAATCAGAAAAAACCCGCTAAATTAAAAATTATATAATTTAATAAAAGAACGCGATAATAATTTTGTCATTTTTGACGTCACCTGAAACCGATTCCAGGGCCCACCCTGACGTCAATCATATTGTTTTCGAGGACTTTTCATGTCTCTGATAACGGATGCGAATTCATTTTCTCGGTCAATCGTTCCAACGATATTTTTTTGTAAGTAATTTTCCACGCCCTGAAACTTTTTCGCGGATATTTTGCATATATTAATTATATTATGGATAAGGATCCATCTCTACGCGCGCACCGCACGGTGTTATTTTATTAAGTAGATTTCGATGCATGAAAACATGGAACGAATATAGAATTTGTTTATATGATGATGAATATATTTGCACCCATGTCTCGGCTTGAAGGAAGGTGTGGTTATCCCATACCGAATCTCTGCTGGAAAGCAGACGGAGTTTTGTGGTACCTAGATAGGTATCTCTACCTAACTTTTCGGCGGAGTGATTCGCTTTGTGCAAGGAAAATGGGACAAGAGTGTCAGTTTATCCAATGAAATCTCGAATGAAGTTAATACGAGTCAACTCTCGTCATCGAGAGAGGAACAGGGAGATATCTTCGCGCAACCAAACTTGTAAGTTGTGTGTTTTCATTTTTTTTGCATCAGAAAATGTGCTCTAACTTTAATGTCACAAAGTTTACTTTCGTAGTTTCCTGAAAATTCTACACAATGAATTAATACCTGTGCCTGTGCCCTATGCCTACAGGCCCGGGTAGATCGAAATGGGCTTCAATGCATTGTCAGGGAGTTATCAAGGAGTCTGAAAAAATATTTAACTGATTCTTGATGGTAGTTTCTTTAAGTTATTGAGTTAACTTGAAGCGCTGATTGAATATATCAAAGACGAGCAACCTGTGACAGTGTTGTTATAACAGACACCGGTTTTTGCAAGTGATTCACTAGCCTGCTGCCAGCCACAGGGTGAGGTTCCAACACTTCCAACTGTGGCTTTATCTTGAAATATTTTTATAAGTACCTAGAGGGCAACCTGTTACGAGAACAAAGCCCTTCCAAAACTTCCCTACGCATTGATCTGCATTGGAAAAATGTTTTGATGTAAAGCTAGAATCTAAATCTACCTACTTGTACCTACCTGTTAGGCCAAAATCAAAAGGTTAGGTAGGTAGGTGACACATCTTCACGCAAATAGTCACTCAACGCCTAAAGTTTTATTTTAGATCCAATTCTAGATAAGTGGAACATTTTCAAGTGAAATCAAATGTTTTTGATTAAACATCAACAAATGATGATTTTTAGCATCAAAGCATGTTAGTAAGTAGGTATTTATAGATTTTATCGAACTCACTATTTTATCACTCTGAAAGCTAATTTTTTGGGAAACATTTGGTTTTGTAGACAAAACAATTAAGGTCAGCTATTATAAAAAAGCAATAAAACAAAAATCCAAGCGCTGCAAGTTATCCACTTTCCTGTATACCCAAGTAATAAAAATCCGGATAATTTCGATAAAAATAGCAGATAAACGATAATATTTTTATGAAACATGGAAGTAAGTAACATGGACACGGAGCACTTGATCATATTTGTTTTCAATAAGGCTGAGATTGTAATGTTGTAGCACCCATAGTGGATGGGAATGGTATACGTACGTTAAAGCTGCAGCTTTCGATAAATAAACATTTGGAATAAAGACACAAAAAAAACAAATTTTGTGACCTTCTCCACACTAATTTTGAAAATGAACTTTTAACTCGCATAATAACCTTTTGAACACAGGACAAACTAGTATTAAAAGTCCCACGTAGTCGTACTCCTAAGTCATAGATGAACTGAATTTTGAATTCTCTCTAGCCCCAAAATAATATCAAACTAAATATACTGGTCACAATTTGAAGTGGGACACCCAAAAATTGTTCGGCTTTTTATATCTGTCAATCTCTGGAAAGTCATCAGATTTGGAAATAACTTAACCAACGTCAAGATCAATCTTTCTACTTTCACCATCTGCAAGTGCTTGTTGACTTGTGACAGCGATATATTATTATTATTATTATTATATACGGGCACGCAACAGACTAACAAGTCCAATAATAGCGTGACCGCGGAACGAAGAAAAGAAAATCCGTCACAACACTACTTACAGACAAGAACAATGCGTCGATTGCATCTCAATCAAAAACTCGCCTGACATCCGCCGCACTGCAGTTGAAAATGTCGAACTTCTCCTGGAACCTATTGTATGTCAGGGCAAGGCGGTTCACTGGAGAATTGAAGTAAAAGAGCTTTTGTGTGGGCTTGGCATATATGCTTGATACAGGGTGGTGGAGGATACCTCGCAAATACACTATTTTCCTACTACAGTGCGCTTGCGTTCGATTGTCAAATGAGTAAGATTCCCGGCGCGTAATTGAATATTCGAACAGGTTGGTACAAATTCGACTAGAACATACGCGAAAGTGATTGATAGCGATGTTAGGTACAAAACTTTTTCATGCATTTGATAGATTCACCCACCCATTAGCCCACCATTATATTACTATTTACATTCGATATAATTTCAAAACGTAAAAACATAAGCGATGATTTTGCAAATGACTTTCTCTGCGATATGATATGAACACTTACTACACTCGAGAGATGTAAATGGAAGGATTGCACTACCTTGGGTACATCTGGTTGTCTCTAGCGGTAACTGTCAATTACCTAGCAAAATGCCAATATGTGCCGCTCCTAAAAAGTACAAAATATTGCCAATATTTTCTATTACGAGCTCCAACTTTGATTACTGTTTGACTCCTACCTAAATATTGATACGAACATTTGGAACAGTAGATGTGTTGACGATTTGGTTTCCAGTTGGGCTTGTTAGGACGATTAGAGCATGGAATTACCATATATGGTCCTTCTGCAGTGCAGGATCAATAAGGAAGCTGCTTTTCTAAGCAAATCGCGTTCTGAAATGACATAACCTTAAAAATGTGTCAAAACACAGCTAAAATTTCTTTTGTTTCGCCGTTAACTGTCGTCTGTCAGAATTTGTACCACCCTGCTGACGCTTGCGCTAAGATAGCCTTAATACGAGAAGGATGTATTTCTACTTTTTTCAAATGGTGCAGGAACTTTTGTGGTCACCCTATAATTTTGAGTTTTGCTGTATGCTGTAGTCAGTAGTATGAGGAACTCATATTTTCTTAGTGTGATGCTCTAGTTGCTTAGTTACGAAAACATGGTTTTTACTTATTTAGCCACAATCAAAGCCGTTGAAATTTAAAGGCCGTTAAAAAAAATTCAGCCAATTGTAAAGCCGATTTCTGATCGTTCCTAGGTGACCAGCGCCTTTTAAAATTTTACTGGCCCGTTGAAATGTTACAGAATAGACCCTCTATCACGTTAAATTATACAAACGGTTTTTCTATTATTCAAATTATAAGCAATGGAAATGAACGGCCCAAAGTATTTTAATAGAGAGCTGGACCTGGTCTGGACCGCACTATACTTTTTGGTATGGGGTCTAAACATGCCTTTAAACAGGTTATTGATACTTTCCATAGGTATTTTTCTCCATTTTGCGGCTGGTGCATCATCAAGTTCTTGTCTTGTAGTGGTAGTGATGAGTGCTGACAGATTTCTTTGGAGAGCATCTCTTATGCGCTCAATTGGATTGATGTCGGACGATAAGTTTAGCCATATCATTGTGTTGATTTTATTTTTCACGAAAAATTAATTCTTAATATTGTCAGGTTACATTTATTATTATTGTTACAATTTTCAAAAAGTCATTTTTGCAAAACTCAAAGCAAAACTGTATATAGCAACATTAACAACTGTCAAATCAATCGACTCAACTTAGGTACCTACTTGATAAAATATTTAAAGCCCCCTGTGGAAATTAGAAGCAGTGCAGCGCGAACAATCACCACACGAAAAAAAACAACGTATTTCTGTAACTATGCAACGTGGAGCATCAAGCTGAGAAACAATGATTTCCTCATACCATACCACCCGATGATTCCCAAGAGATTGACAGATGATAAAACTCGAATAAATTTTTGGGTGTCCCACTTTAATATTAAATTGTGGCCACTATAGTTAGGGTTTCAAAACTATTTTTTTATTACCCATTAGCTGCGCCCTGCGCCGGATATAAGGATGTGGTCTCCGTTTCATTATCAAACTCACTATAATAAACTGTTATCATGCATATCAAGGCCTGGCTTCAGCACCCTGAACTTAGAAGTTTGATGCACAATATTTGTTATATTTTCAAATTACCCGAAGAAACGTTTAAAGCGTTCATGTGCTTCGAAACTTGTCCTATTTTCCGCATCCGCACCTAGCTCATTGCTAAGTTAATCAAAACGGGATCAATCTCAATTCTGTACACAGATTTGATGGTTGATTGAGAGACGCCCATCCCAAACTTTCCGAGACAATGACATGAATGAATGATTTTGGATTCTGGTTACCGTTAAGCCTAGTCTACAATATGGTCTTTAGTAATTGCAAGTTGCAAGTCGCAAGGTGGAAGTGAGGTTGTAATTGCAGTCGCTGATCGCAGTTATAGTTGGTTCTAGTCCAACTCTTGCGACTAGAGACTTGCAACTTGCAACTGAAGACCATATCGTAGACTAGGCTTAAGACTGCAATCCTAGGATAAAGGTTCGCACTCTGATACTGTGTTTTTAATGGCATTGTATTTTTGCAGCAAAACTCGTGAAATCCGAAAGCACCTCCTCAGACGTAGTCCAGTCGAATTCGGACGCCCCGAAGAAGCTCGGCTACGAACGTCGCGTTTATCTGAGGTACCTGGGCATATGTCTCATCGTAGTGGTTGTCGTGACCGTCATCATCACGACAGTCATCGTCACCAAACGCGTGGCCAACGGCCCACTGGCCATGAAACACGAAGGAGACCCCACCAACGACAAAAACATATCAGAGCACTTGCTCATACAAAAGGACGCCTGGTATGGACTGCCTGCTATATCCACCGAGCCCCTTCATCATCCCACGAGAATCGTCATAATCGCCCACACCGCCACCCCCATGTGCTTCACCATCACCGCGTGCTCAGAACGCGTCAAGAACATCCAATCCTACCACATAAACAAGGGCTACCCGGATATCGGATACAACTTCCTGATTGGCGGCGATGGCAACGTCTACTTTGGCCGAGGCTGGGACGCGCGGGACTTCCTTAAAGGCTCCAAAGTGTCAGTCAGCATCAGCTTTGTCGGTAACTTCACCAGGGACGAATTAACAGACGAAATGAGTGACGCTTTGCAAATGCTGTTGAAGTACGGCGTGAGCATCGAAAAGCTGTCGAATAAATACTTGCTGGTGGCACACAACCAGACGTTCGCCACGGAAAGTCCCGGTCGCAATGTCTACAAGGTCATCAAAGAATGGCCGCATTTCAAAGGAGGTCGCGTGCTTTTTGACAAATCCGACGACTGACTAATTTTCTTTTAACTTTTGTTATTTTGCTCAGAAAGTCTAGTCATGTTCGCGAAAAAGTGATTCGAAGTCGGTAAAATATCTGCCTGTACCTACCTATTATCTTTATGATCACCTTGGTTGAATGACATCAAGTTTTACTGTAGTGAAGGGAATTGTGAGATGTTTTGTTGCTGTAATTTCAATTTTGGAAATATTGAAATGATAGAATTTCAGTTTGATTTCTGTATCTTGAAGGTCAACCAAGGCAGTCACAGTTCTGAGGGTTGTATCCATACGTATCAACCACGAGCAAAACGGACTAAATACATAATTATATGCTCTTATTAATGTATCGATACAGTGATACGATACTCAAATTCGTTTCTTCAATCACAATGTAACGCTAAGAGCTGGTTAAGCAGTTCAACGCTTATAATAATGTCACAGTTCAATTTACTGTAAAACTGAACACTACATTAGGTATATTAGGTATTTGAAGTGACTAAAAATTTGTACAAAATGTATATTATTTATTTTGTAAAAAGTATATCAATATGGAGTAAATAGGAAGTTTCTCAAAATAATACACTGTTATAAGGAAATAGGTGAGTATTTTCTGTTTAATTTCTTGAAAAGTGAAACACTGGAGCCTGTTGAGACGAAGAAAAATATTTGCGATCACTTCTACCTTCATTATTCATATAAATATTTACATAGAAGCTGGGATGGCTTAGTTTTATGCACACAGGAATAATGATGAAGAATACCTTTCGGTTAGGTACGAGCTCAACAAGATTTTTATATAAACTTCATATTTTTCTCTGAAAGATATGCGTTGTGTACATACGAAACAGATTAGCAAATCACTTTGTAATAAAAATCCATGCTACAAAAACCTTGTTTTGTAGTTACATATTCCGATTTACGCATCCGATAATAATTCTAATTATCTCTGATAAGGCAGTGCCTGGGGCACGGATGAATCAACACTATTTTTTATTAGAGCAGGTAAGTCGGGGATAGATGGACCACAATTCGGGAAGCAACACTGAGTTACATGTTCAAGTTTACGTTTTGTCTTGAATACCCACTCCACAATGGACATGATACATCATTGGCATGGCTTTCACCTGGACGGTGTTGGATTTTGAGGTCGTAATGGTGCAGTTTCTCTGATCCACCTTGCCAGTTGTCCCTCCGGATTCTTCAGTTGGAGCGCAACCACGTCAGTGAAGCATGACTGTCCTTACCAGAAATTTTCGGCCATACCAGTTACCTGTGAAAGTGATCGATGAGCTTGGCCATCCTTAGCAGTTTCTCAGCAGCAGTGGGCCAGTGGGTAACATAGTAGTTCCCTTTCGGTTCAAACAAAACTCTGATGTAGTACCCCACTACCCAATCTTGTCCGTTCTGAAGTTGTGGCAGAACCAGAACGTTTCAGTTCCAGTGTTCCTAGCGTGTTATTAGAGATAAACTGTCCCTGTTGGCGAGGATATGCCAGTATGGGACTTGAACACAACGCTATCTTGAGTGTCTTGGAGATGTCTTTGCATTCCCTGTACCTGGAGCACAAGAACGTATCTAGTCTTCTCCTTCGTGCAACGGTTTGGCAATATTGGCAAACTACGTCACAACTCGTCTATAGTAGGTGCAGAACCAAAGGAAACTTTTGACCTCGTGTTGATTCTCCGGTCGTGGCCACTGCCTGGCAGCATCCAACTTTCCATAGCATCCTCAAGCCCTCTTGTGAAAAACCTTCCTTCGTCCCTGGATACACGCCGGGAAAGTATCATGGTGCAACAACTTTTATCTATTCGCGATTTAAATTATTTTTCTCGCCACAAGATGGCTGCCAAATGCGGATTGAAGTGAGTAGTGACAACCGAACTGCCAAATAAATCAAAGTGACAGCATCATTATCAACGTATGCCGCTTTTGGCAGCCATTTGTATTCTGGACTATTCATGGCATTATGATATTGTTCAATAACAATGCGAGTCAACCTTTATTTTCGGAACAAGATTTTATTTCTTAGTGTCCAGGAACCAAAGCACGTTTCGATATTCGTTTCGGTCAACCAGAGTTTTGGCTTCCCTGAAAAACGTGAATATTGCCAGAAAATGGTCGAACCGAGGGTCGAACCAACTATCATGCGAAACTCGGATCTCGGATGCCAGTGAACAAATGTCAGTTGTCATGCAAATGTTACTTAGGCGCTGAAATACAAACAAGTGAGTATGCCTTCACGTGCGTGAGTCTCAGTAGCGCATTTTCTCAAAGAGGCATATTATGGACGTAAAGAAATTTGGTTGAAGGAGAAACACCATCCCTTGTCCACTTTCTTCATTCGAAACTCATTGTGATATCTTGTTATCAGAATGGGGTACTTGCCAATGAAATAGATTTGAATAAAAGTTCTTTCACTAATCAATATTTTTTTGTTTGAGGGCGGGAGCTGGGAGCGGCGACTAATCAACAGTAGTCTATTCTTTCCCATTTTTAGTCGGCTATCCATATAGCGAAAGAATTAGATCGCTATGTCTTCGGGTTTATGTTTTCCATTTATCTCTTACTTTGAGGGCAGCGTGTGGGGGTGGCAGCATTCGGCAAAGTAACTGTTGCACAGTTTGAGTTAGGAGTTTCTAAATGTTTAGGGAAATATGACAATCAGTGAAAATTGTGAAAGTTGCATTTTTTTTGTTTGGGGGCGGGAGCTGGAGGCGGCGACTAATCAAAAGTGGCCTATCTCTTCCTATTTTTAGTCAACTATCTATATAGCGGGACAATTAGATCGCTATGTCTTCAGGGTTATGTTTTACATTTATCTCTTACTTTGAGGGCGGCGCGGCGTGTGGGAGCGGCAGAGTTTGGCAAAGAAATTCTTCCACAGTTTGAGTCAAGAGTTTCTAAATGTTCGAGGAAACATTATCAGCTAAATCAGTGAAAATTGTTGAAAGTTGCACTTTTTTTTCTTTTGGGGGCGGAAGCTGGAGGCGGCGCCATATCAAAAGTAGCCTATCCTTTTCCATTTTTAGTCAGCTATTTATATAGCGAAAAAATTAGATCGCTATGTCTTCGGGTTTATGTTTTTCATTTATCTCTTACTTTGGGGGCGGCGTGTGGGAGCGGCAGCGTTCGGCTGAGCAAATGTTGCACAATTTGAGTTGGCAGTTCCTAAATGTTTAAGGGAACATCTCAATCAGTAATATTTATGAAAGTTGCACTTTTTATCGTTTGGGGGCGGAATCTGGGGGCGGCGACTAACGAAGAGTAGCCTATTCTTTCCCAATTTCAGTCAGCTATTTATATACCGAAAGAATCAGATCGCTATGTCTTCGGGTTTATGTTTTTCATTTTAAAGTGATTGGGGGCGGTTTTTAGCAGTTTTTTCATGTCGGCGGCGCATATTTAAGACGGAATGTTTATTGGCTTACGTTTATAAGTGGCAACTATGTATTATTCAAAAAATGAGAACACCAGAGCATCAGGTCTGGTAGAAAGTGCAATATTATGCTATTTCAAGTTTATCGGGGGCGGTTTTCTCTATGTTGGCGGCGCAATATGGACATCCAATATAGCCTAGCCCTCCTTTGGGAGTGGCAGCTATGTAACAGTGAAAAAATTAGAAAGCTAGGTCGTCTAGTTTGGGAGGAGTTCGAGGAACGGACGGACGGACGGACGGACGGACGGACGGACGGACGGACAAAGCGGTTGCAATAGCGATTTTCATCGAGATGGAAAATGCGCTAAAAAATCAACCAACAAAACATGAACTGGGCGAAATGAATCACGAAATAACACAAAGTAGTAATACATAATTATGTAATAACGCAAAAAGAAGTTCGTTCAACTTCAAACATTTTGGTTGGGTTTCTGCTATTTTAGGTTTTTGATTTGGAATTTTGACATCGGTTATAACATTTTCGCACCGAAATCGTTCCAGTATGAGAAGTAACGAGTAGTGGTATCACTCAAATGTCCACCGATACCAGTCGACCGATCTTCATCGGAACATAAAAATAAGTAGTAAAATCGTAAGTAACCGGCGTTAATAAGTTATGGGAATCACTGCTGAACTTTGGAACTGAACTCTGAAGAACTGCTGCGCATCTCCAAAACCAGACAAATTAAATATTCACAAAAAAAATAGCAATGAAAATGAACTACAATAAGTGATAAAATAAAGTAAGTACTTAGACGCCTACTTCTACGTTCGCGTGGCTGGGTACCCAGCTATATAACTAAGAAAAAGAAACAAGTGAAAATGATTGGAACAGACAAACCATGATCGTGCTTGTGCATTGTGCTTCTGGCTCTCCAACTCAAACAGCACAAAAGATAAAGGACGAAGGTAAAATTATTAGCTTTCTTATCTAAAGAGTTTAAAAGAAGAAAGATCATATCTGCATAATTAGGTGAAGAATGATACTATACCTTTTCAACTTCAAATTGGGACTAATCAATATCAAATTGGGAATAGTCAATTTCTAAGTGAAATCAACAATTTTAAATTGGTACCAAATAATGTTCAGTTGGCACTTAACAACTTCAAATTGAGAGCAATGATTTATTCCTTTTTCAAAAGAAAGAATAAATGTGGAGCAATGTATCTTGAGCTGGAGTCCAGTTATGGCAAGAAGAAGGATTTGATAGACACCATTTTCCTTCTCCAAATCGAATAATTTATCGCGCGCTCAATTTGAAGTTGTTTAGTACCAATTTGAAGTTGCTTATCCCAAATTTGAATTTGTTTATTTAATTTTGGAATTGGTTATTCCCAACTTGAAATTGATCAGTCCCAATTTGAAGTTAAAAAGGTATAGAACGGGCATACCGAATTGTCGAAGCAGAATTACCTGCACACGAAAGACAAATCAGTGAGTTTATCAAAATCAGCATAGTAGTCCAACAGGGGCGTGAACCTATTCTTACTCTTTTTTCTTTGATTTTTTTTGACATCCTCCTAGTCGATATCATGAGAAGAACCACGACACGCAAACACTGCACTTGGTGGTCTTTCTTGCCATACATGAGAATCTTGACTTGTTTAGTAGAAATGTTGGTATATTTTCTAACCTATATATGTTCAGTTCAAATTCACATGTTCCACTTACTGCAGTTTAACGGATTGTTTTTGTTTTTAATTCGGTTGTCAAGTGAACAGAGTCCGAAGAAAAAACACGCTAGAAACCGTTGGGTTTTCTTTTTGATTCCATATTTTCTAAATTTGTTCATTCAACTCCTTTGTGTTATCCTGAGTTCACGTGCATTTTCCCCTTTTGTATCGTATATTACCTACATGACGTCTGCTGAAACCCCGCAACAGGAGTCAACTCCCGTCAAGATTTCGAACAGCGTTATGTAAGTACCCTAAATTTTATTTCTCAGTCAAACTTAGTTTATATCCCTCATGTTATTGTATACTCCTCACCATATCTGTGCGCCAAATTCAAAAATTTTGAAACTGAAGACCAACATAATCAAAACTAAGGGCGGCGAACTAATTAACCAATTCACTGGCGAACTAGGTTGGCCGGTTTTCAAGCCAATACAAAACGAACGTCGGGGATGGTTGGTAATGGTAAAGGATAGCATTTTCAAGGAGTATTAAATTGTTAGCCATAACAACCCATTAATAAGGGTTTCGGCTTGCTTCTCCTATTTGATTCAGTTTAAAGTGAATTCCGAACCACGACTAAATAGAAACAGCCAATCACTATTCCAGAGGAAGCTTTCGGGGGCCAGAGTACTCGAATGGTTTGCCCAGAGCCTTGCCGAAAAGAGATTTTGGCGCCGGTATCCCGCCCTCGAGTGAGCCCCACCGCAGCGTCATGTTGCAGAGGTAACCCATCCAAAGACTGTGTGTGTATGGCTTGACTTCAATGATCGAAGCCAAGCGCGATGTCCACTACACTACGCGTCCACCTTATGGAATATTGGACAAAGTAAAAAAACGCGTCAAGCTGATGACCAGCACGCGTCTACCTTATTGGCTGACCGGGCTCGCCAGTGAATGAGGACCTTAAGTTGATGAGTATACACACAGCCAACACAACATATCCTGCATCCATAAATCGATAAAGAGATATTTCCACAATTCATTAGGACGTATTTAAAATTTAGATAGAATGTTGTTACGGAATGGGGAGGGATGAGGAAATTTGGAATGAAGAACGAAGAACTACGAGCACGGCATCTTAGAACCAAGAACATTCAGCAAGAGCTGAAGATCTGAAAATGAAAATGTATTAGACATCTTACTAACTATGCTATGCCATTATGCCGCTTGGGAGACTCACATATTATAGGAGCCTTCCTGAGTGTATATTACCAGGATCTCTGACTGCCACAGGATCAGATGGTTGGACTGAATGCCTGCGCACTGATGAGCTCCCAACAGTGCAACAGTCTAGTGGTAGTCAGAAAACTTTGTTTCATTAAAAATGCGAGGTGTCCGCTATATGGCCCTAAGAGACGCAATATTTTATTTGCGTGTTTGTTGTCTTTCATGCCATTATGGTTGTAACATTTCCAAGGGAGCGTGGAAGTGGAATTCAAAGAAGAATCCCTAGTGGGTGGGAAACCAAGCTAATACAGGACACACCGAATCCCTAGGAGGGTGGGAAGCCAAGCCAATACAGAACACACCTGTGATGGATCCTACTTAAGAAATTCAAAGAGGGTGATGAATAATGAGCTGAATTAAAGTAACAGAGAAGAAGTTCTCTTGCAAGAGAACATAACAAGATGGAGAAAGATCCTTGAAGTTCCATGCTTCATGGAGATATAAAGGAACTTTGTGATAGTATCAGAGTATCATGATCAGTCACGTAAGAAAATGTGAACTTACTTATTTAAGGAACTTATCTAGGAAACACCTAGACAGAAGTTTTCACGAATCATGATGAATCACGATGAACATCACCATTACGCCGTTTGATTTTTTGATGCAAAATATAGAAATATAAATACCTTCAGGTCTGTGGTGCAAGAAAAAGAGAACATTCCTGGTTCTCCACCTGGTGGTATGGTACGACCACTGGAAACCACTCATGATCAAAATCAAGGGCTTAGAGAAGTCTTTTCTCGGCTCAGTTATCTTCACTGGTCATGAGAGTATTACGGGCACTACCATATTATGGATATTCACCATCAAGAGTAGGTATAGATTAAAATCATATCCTGACCGTTTAACTCTGAATAGCAAAGGAGATTAAAAACCCGAGCTAGGCGGTAAGACGACATCATTCTTCATAATTTTAATGTTGATGTCGAATCCCGTAAACGAAAATCATCTCGAGCCCGGGAACTTTTATGTTGGAGTTCCAGCAATCTGTGCTGCTGGTCAGTCTAAGTGATTCATGTTTAAACAGTATCGTTGGTTCAAATTGTTAAAAGTACTATCAAATAAATATTAATCATCGTTGTAATTTACAGTGTAATTAAAATATTGTTGTTATTTTCTCTATCGTTTTGCGATTATTGTGTGTACTTTGATGAGAAATCACGTAACAAGCTCATCAATATAAGTATTACTGAATCTGCAAACCAATTGGCACCACAGTGTTCAAGATGTCAGGCGAATCCGTTAACAAATTATCAAAAGATCATGAGCTGTTACAAGTGCTACAAGTGATGGAAAGACGTGAGTTGTTGACTTTGTATCATTGTTTTCTTTCTCAAGTGAAACCACAAACATATCCTTCCTATCAAAACAACCACTAAAGCCATCAAATAGTTTCGCGGGGATTTTTACTAATCACAACAGAGTGCGTAAATGAGTACCTCTATATAATTGTGATCCAAAGATTACCAATGGCAGTCATCGACATGTCTTTACAAACTGATAGCGGGTGTGCTAATAAGTTGAGTGAAACAATAGTAGACCTGAACAAACGTGAGTAAATATTTGGATTTCAAAAACGTTTTCAATAAAGACTCTGTTTTTAGCGCAAGTGATCCAGGCCAAAGCGTTTTCCTTAATAGCAAAAAAACGATCCAGCATTTTAATCTTGGCTTCGATAATGTCACTGGCTGTGCTTGGAATCGTAACATTTTTGCTTCTTCCAAGCTCGACAGAGCCGCTACCCCAAAGTCGTGTTCGTGATTCGCTTCATCGAGTGATCCAGAAAGAACAGTGGGGTAGCAAACCAGCCCTGCGGAGGATCCCTTTGCGACATCCAACCGGTCTAGTGATAATCTCCCACACTGCCACTAGGCCTTGTTCGAGTGTTCAAGACTGCATCGTTTTGGTTAAATCGGCGCAAAATTACCACATGACTGAGAGAAACCAGCCGGACGTTGGATACAACTTCTTGATTGGTGGTGACGGTTCTATTTTCGAAGGACGCGGTTGGGACACTGTCAATTTCCACAGGAACGGCTCGATTGGGATTTGTTTCATTGGAAATTACTGCTTTGATTATCTCAATGTGGACATGGTCGAGTCTGTGGTGGATTTGCTGGACGTAGGAGTTCGAACGGGGAAGTTGAAGAAGAACTACGTTTTAGTCGGCCATAACCAAACCAAGCCAACTTTGAGTCCCGGGGCTAATGTTTACAAAGTCATCAAGAACTGGGCGCATTTTAATGCAAGCAAGCTATTTTGACAATTTTACCGACCTACTTTCAGGAACCTAGAATAAGAGTGATCGAATAAATTTCTCCTCAAAGTAGGCCTCGGTCTCCTTGGTAGACACGTTTTTCGGCCAGATTTTCAGGAATCATAGGCGACTTGAGGAGAAATTCATTCGATTACTCGTTATATCCCGTTCACTTTTATTTTCAGTATATAGAATGACTTTTTGGAGCTAAATCAAAATGACAAGCTGGAGCGCTGGGGAGGATACGGCTGGGTTGATGGCCGCTGATGGTTTCACTCAAAAACTTTGCAGGTACCATCAGCCGTAGCCATATAGCCTTCCAGCTTGCCACTTTATTTTTGCTTCAAAAAGGCATTCTACTGAAAATAGACAGTAAGCGAAATATATTTAAAAATTGGCCGATGACATCCGTACTGAGTACTGTCATGCATTCTTAGCTGAAAAGAAGTCTTTCATTTTCATTGTCATGGAAGACAAAAACTGCATAGAATATAGAATACAGGATCTGGCACTGGTTAATAAATGAAAAATTGGTTCACAATGATGGTGTTTTTTTTTTCGTCCGAAGAGGTTTCTGTCCAAGTACTGGTAGTCCAAAAGTTATGAGACTTGAAATTTAGGGAGTAATAATTGGCTTGTTTTCAATAACTGACACCCTTACTTGGCCTCCACCCTCCACTCTCCCAAAATCTCCCTATATTACAGCCCCACATTCCTATTCTTATTGTGGTGGCCTCAAATCAAGCTCAACTAGGTACTGTGTGAATAAACCTAGAAATCTAGACCTCTAGAAAAGATGAAAAACAACCTCCCATTCCACACATTACCAAGTTCTGGTAATGTAAAATTGTATAAGACGGATTCAAGATTATTTTGCCTGCGAATGGTACATGTATGGTAGGTATACAATCATAGCATAAATTTGACATATTTTGACGACATAAAAATGTGAATTTTGCAGTTTCGTTGTTCAGGTCAATAGATTTTCATAATAAAAATGAAATAAGCAGTACTTTTTGCCGGACCCCGGAAAAAAAAATGATGCAAAAAAGAACAAATTTTCATTTCATTTCATTCCATTTCATTTATTTATAGTGCCATCGAGAGACCTCTTCAGAGGTAGTTTATATCTCGACACTGTCAACAATTACAATAATTAATTTGTCAGATATATGTCACAGCTCCGGAATCTCTTATCACCATCTTTTGAAATATTCTCATTTTTATCAATTCCAAGTATGGAGTGAAAAAAGTCCTGTTTGAAAATAAACGAGATACGGCCATTTTCTTCTGGACGCAAAAATTTTTGGCGCCTTCACCATATTTGTTCGCAGTAGATGTCAGTGTTCCACCGGTTCCACCCTAATGATTTTTCACGCTTTATAATGGTCCAAGAATCAATTGAGATATTGCTCTGTATATCTTCACGAAGCTGCACAAGGCACGGCATATGCCGAATGGAGGATTATTCAACAAATTTGGGGACAGAAAACTGAAATGAACTCTCGTTTGAATTTAGTTTAGATGGCACCTACTTATTACTAGTTCAAAACATTCCGATGTACGCTACTGGTTGCTGATTAATATTACAGAACGTCACTTATTGTTTATTAACAAATAACTTGTCCGACTGGTTTCCCATCTATCTTAGCCATGCGTATGCGGTTTTTAGTAGGATTCATTTTTTCTGTTTACATTTTAACATCAATTTTCAGTTTTGAGATTTTTAAACTGAAGTAAATAAAAATAGGCCAGTGGTACTCTATAGCCAGTGTTAGATTCTTATTCAAATGATTATCATGATGACAATTCACCTCACTCTTTAAAACAGTAGGCCGTATAAGTGTATTACCACCAAGGTCATTGGTGAAAACACCCCTCCAGAATGATTAACCTCAAACATTGAAACAGTTTTCACTTTTTCAGGAAGATTTTCAGTGTGGTTCGGTTAATTGTCTTAACAAATACACCTCTAGGTTCGATATATTATCGCTCACATCTCGATTTACACTCGGATCCCCTCGTGAAAGTCCTCGATGTAGGGATAATACACCTCACCTATCGGTGTATTACGTACGACAATACACTTAAACTTATTTGATCCTAAGCCTTACACCACAAGGTCTTATCACATCATACATATATCCAAATTGTTTTTCTGAACTCTTTTCAGAATATTTATAGATTTAGATCTGCGGAATAAAGAGATCACAAAAGATTAAAGGTTAATGAGTTTAGATAAACAAAGTTTTGCAACTATTTATTTGAATACGTTCTAATTCAAAACCCTTTATTACATTTTATGCACAGCTCTGAAATCATCCAGAAGCTGCCTAATGATAAATTCACAGTAATCTATCTGGACTAAAGTGGGGCCATCCTTGGACAATTTTGTACACATTTTTACCAGGACTCTCCGTAGCGGTGGTTTGGTTATGACACACCAAAACGTAATCTTTAGCCAATTTTCCCGTTTTCACGCCGTCGTTCAACAAAGATATCGCCGCATTGGCGCTGTTCAGCCCGAGCTGATCCACGATGTAATTTCCAATAAAACTGATGCCAATTGAATCCTTTTTTCTGTGAAAATTTTCGGCATCCCATCCCCGTCCTTCGTAAATGTTCCCGTGGGAATCTATCAAAAAATTGTAGCCGATATCGGGTGAGCCGACCCTGTTCATGTGGTAGGCTTGTATGGATTTCAAGCGAGATGAGCAACTGTTCAGGTTGTTGCAAAGCGGTGTCGCTGTGTGGGATATTATCACGAAACTTGTCGGATGGTGCAAAGCCTTGGCAGTCACTGGTGGTAATCCTCCCCATTTTTTTTTGGTTATTATTCGATAACCTGTTGTTGATTCAGAGACGTTGATGAATAAGATGAGAAAGGACATAAACGTTGGCAGGAGCATGGCGTTTCTGACCTACAGCTTTTGTTAGATGACTTTAGCTGTTAGATTTAGATAAATGGGTATGTGTGTGTACTTACGGAAAATCTTACTCCAAAACGATGAACTTCCAAGGACGTGATAGATTTAACTGTTGATGCAGCACTATGAACACTGCAATTTATAGTTTTATCCGAGAATTTCCAACCGGAGAATTTTTTTCTTATCGCGGTGTATGCTTATCGCTTAAGCTGCTAAAAAACAAGGAAATTTTCTTTCAACACCTCTGTCAGTCCCCATAAAGGCCTCTAGTGACTGACCTCATCCGTGATAGCTACTTCCTGGAAAGCACACTGACTTTAATTAAACTACGCAACAAAATTATTGCGTACTCCAAAATCTCACCCTTTTTCAAAACAAGAAAACTCCCGACTGGTTCAATCAATTCCAATTTTGTTTAAAGCATCTGAGAGCTTGATCCTCTAGGTATAGAATCGTATTATTTTGAAAGTCAATAGACGTCAACTTGAGTTTCTACAGGGTGTTAAAGAATGTAGTGTAACATTTCTTTAAGTTTTGACATGCTCCCCTTTGAGGTAAAACTTTTTTGAATTTCAACATCAAAGGCATGTAGCCGAAGTTCATATTTCTAAATGGTTTTCAATTCATCTTTCTATTCCTTATTGATAGAAAGATAACCTTTTTGGTCTTCTGATGAGAACATTTCCCCTTCTTGAGTAATTTTCAAAATCTAAGGCTCATATTGAAGCTGAAGCCGTAGGTACGAAAACTCCATAAACACAATCGACTCCGTGCCAACATTCAAAACATAGGGTGGCATCAAAAGTGACATAATGAATATATCTGACCAGAAATCCGACCAGAGGGACCAAATTGGAACTGTCTATTTCTGAAAAAAAATCAGCTTTGTCGCTGGTCTGGAAGTGAGAAGTGTGGAATTGTTCGTGACCAAGATTTTGGAAATCGGAACAATCAGCGACAGACAGCCCTCTTCGCTCTGATTTCCGTAACATTGTCTACGGCATTTGCAGGTGAGTAAGGGAGCTGTTTATTCATGGAAAACATGCAGCTGAATTTGGGCCCTCCATCCAAAGTTCTTGCCACAATCAATCAATTAACATCGAAGAGTGTTCAGAATGAATGCCTCATCCGAAAACAATGTTGATTTTCATTTAATTCCTCACCCGGTCGGATTCCTGGGAAGATACACTTCTGAGCAAAAGTTAAGGGCCACTTTTTTAAATGTCCGTAATTTTCAAACGCGTTTTTTAGTTTTGATGAATTTTTTAACAGAGGTGGCCTAATGTAGTGTGAAGACAAGCGTAAAATGGCGCACTCATCAATGCATAGGTTTGCGGTAGAGAGGTCTTCGACTGTTGCTTTGCAGAAATGCATAATTTTTACTGAAATAGAAGCATTGAATTTTGGCCTAAATGGAGGTTCATCCAATAGAAAACTTCTAGTGTGCTTTGTTACAATGTGCTTGAGCAAGTACCATGTTCAGTTTGTTCACTGACATCTTTCGTCTTCAAATCCTGACCATCAATCTCTTCTTATGGCTCAAAAATGCATGAGGCAATGCGATACTTTGCGTTGATTTTTGTTGTAAACAGTTCATTTGTGTATTTATTGTGATTTTGCGTCAACATTTTGTAACTGTGGCCACTCTTGAGCCTCAAATACAAGAAATTCTTCATGCAGACTGTTACTAAAGAAGAAAAACAAGAGAGAAAAGCTCACAAAGACGTCAAAATCTTGAGCATTCATAAAAAGAAAGTCATCAATTTCATCACATGCCGATAAAACACCTCTACAGTGACCAAAGAAGAAATGGTCATTTTCTTCAGTTCTTTACAGGAAAAGACATTTGCGGAGTATCGCCAAGAGTCCAAGCGCACAGGCGATCAGTAACAACCTTTATTAATCATTTGTCATCGATATTCAAGAGTTTACATCCCTCTAACGCCATCAGGCTCTTTCGAATGCGAAGAAGTTGAAAAATTAACTTCAAGTTTGTTGCGCTGCACTGAGTGAACCCAAGAACGAAAATGGATGGTGACCATATTCAGAAATGTGTATAAGCCTTGTGTTCAAGTGTAGAAACCACTGAGAGGATCTGACGACGCAAAACATTGAAAATCGGGGTTTGTTTGAACCTCTGCAGTGTGAAAAAAGCTCAAATCAAATGACGTTCTCAATCAGGACTGTCGTCTTTCGTAATTGTACAGGAACTGATCAAAAAAATTCCTGCCCACACCATGATGGAGCCACCCCCAAACGGAATCCTGAGTGAAATGCAATCTGCATGAAACCGCTGTCCACGACGACATCATACACGATCCCGCCAGTAGTTTCCTGTCAGGGAGATACGTGTTTTACCTTTGTCGTTTTTGACCAGTCCCTGTATAATTACAAAAAACGAACAATCGATTAAGAACTTATTCGATTTTAGCTGTTTTTCACACTGCAGAGGTTCAAACAAACACCGATTCTCAAATGTTTGCGTCGTCAGATGCTCATGGTGGTTTCTACACCTAAACACAAGGCTTATACACATCTCTGAGTATGGCCACCATCCATTTCCGTCCTTGGGTTCACTCAGTGCAGCGCAACAAACTTGAAGTTAATTTTTCAACTTCTTCGCATTCGAAAGAGCCTGATGGCGTTAGAGGGATTTAAACTCTTGAATATCGATGACAAATGATCAATAAATGTTGTTACTGATTGCCTGTGCGCTTGGACTCTTGGCGATACTCCGCAAATGTCTTTTCCTGTAAAGAACTGAAGAAATTGACCATTTCTTCTTTGGTCACTGTAGAGGTGTTTTATCGGCATGTGATGAAATTGATGACTTTCATCTTGTCAATGCCCAAGATTTTGACGTGTTTTTGAGCTTTTTCCTCTTGTTTTTCTTCTTTAGTAACAGTCTGCATGAAGAATTTCTTGTATTTGAGGCTCAAGAGTGGCCACAGTTACAAAATGTTGACGCAAAATCACAATTAATACACAAATGAACTGTTTACAACAAAAACCAACGCAAAGTATTGTCTCATGCATTCTTGAGCCATCCATAAGAAGAGATTGATGGTCAAGATTTGAAGACGAAAGATGTCAATGAACAAACTGAACATGGTACTTGCCCAAGCACATTGTAACATTGTCACATTGCACATTGTCTTGAGTCGATTATGTTTATGTACTAGATTGTCTCACCTGAGCCCCGGATTTTAAAAATTGGTCAAGAAGGGGAAATGTTATCACCAGAAGACCAAAAAGTCGATTTTTCGATATTACCCTGTAAATAATCCCCCGATCAAAATTAATCAAAGAACCTGTAAATAAATAAAAAGAATAATCAAAAACCGTTTCGAGATATGAATTTTAGCTGCATGCCTCTGATGATGAAATCAAAGAAAAAATTACTTCAAATGGTAGTATGTTTCTTTAACACCCTGTAGAAACTCAAGTTTCCTGAAGCACATTTCATTCCATTCATAATTTTAAGTAGAAGAACCAAATTACACTCCAGCACCTGAAGAAAAACACTGATTTATCAGGAAAGATAGAAACTTGGTAGATTTCTGTTTTTTTTTTTAAATATTCCAAATACGCCTCACTTAAGTAAGCTCCCAGCGTTAATACATATCCAAATAACTGACCATTATTTCTAGGTCCTAGGGCAAGACTCGGCATAATAAAAATATCTGACCACCTCTCAACCTAACTCTCAACATTAGATATATGAAAAAGCGCTCAGCTGACACTAAATTTTTCGTTCTTGTCCTCAGCCAACTTCAACATCGTTAAACTTAGACAGCGTACTCTTTGGGAATACGTAGGTACTCTGCGGCGCTCCTACCCTACTTTATCAAACTCTGGGCAAAATTTGGGCAAAATCGACTAAAGAAGTTAAGAATAATGACAAAAAACTTTATTTTAAATTGAAACTTATCTTCGTTGTTATGCTTTTTGCAAAATGTTTCCTAGAGAAAGTCTGGTTCTCTTTCTATGCTCTATCGGTTGCCAAGATTTCTGGATATACCAGTTTGATAGATATCACTCAAAACCAGTTTAGACTCGAGTTTAGACTTTCAAAAAAAAGCCCCTTGTCACCAGAAAGATTACTTATTTCTTATTTCACATATAAATGAGATGAAACATAAAAAATGAAATGAAAACATTCACAAACCAAGAACGAAATGTGATTGCATAGACAGAAATAATGACAATAGATAGTTAGGTCTATTCACGTTGCATTAGACAGGAACAGTTATTGATTGATGCAATCGAGGATGAAATTTATAAAAAAGATCAGGATAAGATTCGAATGATAAGCTGCATGATGCACTCGCACCTACGCTACTGAACCTCAACAAATACCTATACCTAATTGTTTATGCAAACCACCAACTAGCGAGACCGCTAGGCCACCGCTCGGCACCCAGTCGGTGCTACAAACACCACAGTGTAAACATCGCAATTTGCGCTCCGCCGAAGCCTGACCCGATTTGTTCGAAGGTTGTCCCATAAATGAAGGACTCGACCGCCAAGTGAAGGTGTACCGGGAATGGTATCGGAAGTGGTGTCCGCAGATCGCAGCAATGACCCGGCAGCGTACCGAGTGGACAGCGCCTCGTCGTCCTCAGAGGAGGACCTCAGCTACGACGGCCGCATGGTCCTTCGCGACGACGAAGGACCTGCGGAGCCACCATCCTTCGGAAACATATCGGTGATGAACTCCAACGACGTGCACTTCGGCAACAAGACGTTCTACCAAGGTCCCGTGACCATCAAACAGTTCTTGTACGCCAACGGCAAAGTGCCCAGTGTGGAAGACGGTGAATCCAAAACTGGTGAAGTTGTGCTGGACGCGGCGGAATTGCAGCATAATGGATTAGACAATCCGTGTTTTGTGGCCGACGTTTTGAAGAATAAAGTGAACGGTGCGGTTGGGAAAAGTGCAGTAGTTCAAGAAGAACAACATAACAATCCTCAGAGTTTTTTCAAAGGTATAAGCAAACTAAGTATGCCGTCATCAACGTATTTCGGGATTAATTAGAAATAAAGAACATTAATTATTGTAATTATAGGTAATGCGCATTGCAGGTCACATTTTTCATGATAATTTTCAATGCATTCGCTCGGCTATTGAGCCTAATGCAATTAGATAACTGCTATCTAAAGCTGAACCTGATAAACTGCAATTCTTCAGAAGGTAGGTACTGAGATGAGCCTGCGCACTGGAAAAACATTTCTGTACCGCAGGTGGTCTATGACCGCAGGGCGGCGATTCTTGAATCGGTCTGAATGACTGCCAAGTCAGGTCGGGAAACACCGCAGCTGGTGTACTCGCGGACTGACTTGGCAGATTAAATCCTCTAGACCAATGCGAGAACCGCAGCCTGTATGTAAATTAGGTTCTAATTTTTATACGGAGTGACTTGGCGATCTTGCATTAACATTCGGGGAGTGATTTAAAAAAAAGTTTCTTCATACTGCTATATTTCAAACAAATCTGGCCAGGTTCAGCGGAATTGTATATTTGTATACCGGGTTGAGGTAGGTTGAACTGCCAGAAAGAAATCGTTCATGACAAGTCCATGGTTTTTTCACTTTCACTCATGAACAACAGTATCTCATGGAAAAGTGCAAGGGGTCATGAAAGTTCAGGTTTAAAACTTTCGATCCAAATTGGTAACCAAAAATATGTACAGACTGCAGACAATTTTTCCTCGACATTCCAACCCACCCTAACCACTTGTCTAGCTCCGCCGCCACTTGTAAGATTTTTGTTGACATTCTGCCCGTACATTTTCACAGTGGATCAATTTGCCTGCAAAAAATTTGAAGTTCCTACTTTTGACAGTTTTGAACAAAGAATCTAAAACTTGGCTTTAGTTTTGTCTTTAGTGTCTGTACCTTCCTTAAAAAGCACTTTTGGAAAACATGTTACATCTTTTTTCGACTCCTTTTTCTCAGAAGAATCACTTCCCAAAATTTTAAGCAAGGTCATCGAAACACCTGTGGCCTGTATACAGGTGTCCCTAAACTCGCCTGCCAAACTTCAGCAACAGATTCTACGATCAAAAATAAGAAAAATCGGTTGTGTCACCCCAGAACTTTCTCGACTAGTATCCCAAAAACCTATATGAAAATTTTTGTTCCAAACGTCCCTACGGGTGGAAAGTTGGAATTGGAGAGAAAGATTGGAAATATATTGCAGGAAATTGAGAATTTTGTCAGGAAAATTTGAATTTTCCGAGAAAACCTCAAATCTCATTCCAAATCATCTTATTGTAAGAATTGTCAATTAAGGCTTCACTTTGAGCTCCATCATTCAAGTCCGGTCTCGAGAATCCAAGCCATTTTTACATTTTCAACCGGAAAATTTCCGGAAAATTGGAAAACAAATGTTGGAAGATATTCAAGAACCAGTTGGTTACCTCTTGTTAAAAAAATGGTGAAAATCTGTTCACGTGATGAAAAGTTGGGAAATTTGCAGTTATTTCAGAGAGGAAAACTCAAAAACCGTGGGTCTAATTTCAAAAGTTTCTTCTCCGAAAATTAATTCAATTCTTTCTCCAACTTTCATCTTCAGCGTGTCTGCACCTAAAATGAATATTTCTTGGGGCTCACCGCACCCAACATCAGTTGGAATTATTAGAAAAAAGTCGCTTCCCTCGCAGAAATGAATTTTTAAGTGGATTCCTGCATCAAGATATAGCTTCTGACATTTTTATTGATAGTGACATTTATGTTTGACAGATGACAGCCAAAATGGGCTCATTCCACAGGAATACCATGTCCGCATACAAAATTTCAAGTCGATCGGGTCAACGGTTCGGCAGTTATCATGGAAGATCACAGACAGACAGACAGACACACACACAGGCACACAGACAGACATCATTCTGAAAATGGTCTTAATCGTCTTGGGGGACCTGAAAATGAATATATCCGTCGAAATCTCAAAACTTTTTTTCTGCACGATATCAATACTTTCCCTTCCATGTTGGTGGGAGGGGGCAAAGTAAAAAACACTTGATGAACATGTGTCGAAGAATGCTTCAAACTTTATGAGAGAGCTACAGCCCCCCAAACGTGGACTCCTGAAGATGGTTACTATTATTATATAAACCAGTTGAGGTAAAATGAAGAACTTCAGCAGAATCTAAATCTACTAATCTTTTATGGTCGATAAAATGGGAAAAAATAATAACTTTTTTCCAACATCGATTTTTTCAAGCATCGATAGGCTGAACCGTTTTCGAGAAAAATTGATTCTAACATTTGAATGCAGGCCTTAAAATTAAAATGCATTTTGATAATCCATTTTCAAATTTAATTCTTTCTAATATGATTATTTCCTCAACTAGAATAAGATAGCACCATGGCCATGATATTACTCACAAGCACAAGATTCCTACTTGTCTCAAATCGACGATGAAAAATTTTTCAGCGACATGGAAGGCATAAAACGACGAAGGAGAAAATACATGCAAAGAAGTTGGAGTCCCTTTTACCTCCCTTCTCCTAGGTTGGACCCACGCCTGGTGAAAATTTTCCAGTTATTTTCAGCATAAAGAGATACCCTGCTAAATTTCATCATTTTACCTCAACTAGTACCGGAGATATTCCTCGAGATATTCAATAAAGATCATCTTTATTGGCCTATTAGGAGTTTCTATCTAGCTCTTTCACGAATCACTTTTTTAGCCCATGTTTATAGGACCTTTTTCTTTTTTAAATCGTAGAACCTGCTGTTGGAGTTAGGCAGGCTAGCTAATTTAAGGACACCTGTAGAGCCCTCTGAATGTTTTAAAGTAAGATTGCACATACCTGTTATAGCCCCTTGAAGTTGGGGTCCTGAAGTTTGTTTCTATTTCTTATCTCAAGATTTCCGCTATCGCCAAAAAGCCAAGAGTCAATGCATGCGTATGAGTTTTACCTCGAAGAAGCTTGAAGCTCAGAACAGAACGATACAAAAATCGTGACAATGCAAATAGTCAATTCTATATTATTATGTACATGTATGTATGTATGTGAGGCAGTTTGCCGACACGAACTTTGGCGAGTTTTATAAAGCGTCCGAATGAGTAATAGCCATTACACGAGAGTAGAATACTATGCTTAATATACATCACTGGTAGTTTCAACAGAAAAATAATTTGCAAGTTGCAAAATTATGACAATTCACAATGAATAATTTGACTAATAAAATCCTGCGTTTTCATAAATTCGCAGTTGCATTTCTGCAATCTGTCCCAATTTTCGATTTTTCCGGTTATTACTTATGGGGCAAGGCTTCGGTTCATTACTCACTGGTCGCGAGTAGATGAAAGCCTTGATACAGTTTAGTCGTTCGTCATAAAAAAAAATCATTACCTACCTTTCTAGGCAGGTAGGTTGTAGGTATGTCTTATGTTTCTTTCTTGCTTCCGATTTTTTACGGTCCTATTATTTCCTTTGATTTATTTTGTAGATGAAAAAAGCCAGTGACGATTTTACCATTGGTACATTTTTGTTTACGAAACAGAGAAACGGACATACAAAACATTTTAATACAAGTAAATATGGACAACAATTAACTACGAACATTTACATTAAAATATTCATCTTTGTATAGGTCTATGGTATAGGTGTAATCGTATAATATACCTACTTACGAGTATACCAATTATTTTGATAATCAGAACATCATTGAAATAGGGTTTGGAGCGAACTTTGATCTTCAACTATCACTGTAGGTGATAATCACCATCAGGCGTCAAGTACAGGACGGTGATTTTTTTTTTACGAAGACACATCTGCACAGAACAATCACCACAGGGTCCCAAGACATCCAAGTAGCTTTGGCTTGTCTGCCAAAGGAGTGAACCTTTCAACAGGTTCACCAAGTCTACTGATGACGAACTTTGTAAAGTTCCACTTGATGCGGTGTCCCCGAGGTCCCTCGATCATCGACTGAAGGTACAGCCACAAGGGATGGGCGTTGTATCCGTTGACTTCGACTTTGCAGAACACGTCAAACTTGACGTTTCTTCTTTGGCAGAACCTCCAGATGTCATCCGAAGTGCCCGGTTCTTGCCCTCCAAACTGGTTGCAAGGAAATGCCAGGATGCTCAAACCGCGGCTTTTGGCATATTTGTCGTGCAATTCGTTCAGCATTTCGTAGTTGCTGTGCGTGAACCAGCTTCGGGAGGCCACGTTCACAATGATGCAGACTCGGTTCCTGTATCGTGATACGGGAATCACGTTCTTGTGTATGTCACGGAGTTTCCAGTTGAACTGGTAGATGCTGTGTCTTGGTAATATATACAGGCATTCAGGCATATTTGCTGTGACTAGCGGCGTTTTCATGTCTCCTATGTACTTCTCCAATGCAGGCGGATCCACCAAGTCTTCTAGTCGTTTCTTCTTCGCCTTACCCTGACTGTTAAATTCTCGATTTATTTTGTCTGCATCTTTGGCTAGAGAAGTCCCAGGAAAATCTTCAAGGAATTCTTGCTTTATCAAATTCTGCGGTATGGGATCCATTTCGAAGTATATTACAATATTGGCGCTTTATCACTTGCCGGAGTTTAACCTCGCAAAGAAGAACTAATGAATTAAGATAATTGGAAGAAGTTCAGAGGCGGACTCGCAGAAAATGTTTGATGTTTTAGTTATAAGTATATATCTAGGAGCTCGCTGGTAGTAACTTACCCACTAACAAATAACATTTCTGCCTTTTCTGCCAAAGTTCACCTTATTTACATTTCATAATATATATATATATAGATAAAGATAACTTATATATATATATATATCTTGATGAATGATGTATTTCGGGCTCATTTTTCTACGTCCATATATTACTTTGAGCTCAAAATTATATATTGGGCTCATGAGTCCAAAAACTGGACATATTTATATAGTATTTTGAGCTCGTCAGTAGTTACACCTCTGGCTTTTTAATAAAAACCAATTATTGTGCTCCGTTGCCACAAATACAACATACCACAGTCTGATATTTTGAAATCAGGCTAGTTGATCCTGAGTTTTTGTTCATCCTCATATTTGACCGGAATCGGGCTCTTATAGCTGTCTAACGCTCTAATCGCAAGTGCGCACTTGAGATAAGACCATTGGTGACTGCACTGCACTGTGCATGATTGTCAAGTACTTTGATAGGTATGATTTGTTAAGTAGGACCTGTAGTGGGTCTCTGATGCATGAAATAGTTTCGTACGGCCTAAAGGTGCGTTCAGTCAGCTTATTCAGCCGCAATTTTAGTTTTAGCCGTAAGCGCTGCATCGCTTATTGGCTGTTCCGAGGAGACTGGTTCATAAAAGCCAATGGGCGTCGCTGCTAAATAAGCTGACTGAACGCACCTTAAGTAAATAGTACTCTGATAGCAATGTGACCGCAAACAGCTCATCTCCTGCTGCCTCTTACGCAAAGCTCCCAATTAAACACTTCGAGTGCAAGGGAGACGGCACCATTTAACGGCGGATCTTTTCAACTGTTAATTGTGAATTCCGATTATTTTGAATCTTCAGTCAAAACACTAGGCTGTCGCTGCTTATTATACCAGTTGAAGGGAGAAAGGAGAAACTGTATACAATCGCTTAGTGCGGGAAGCCACGCCCTACGCAGACGCCCAACATCACAACCAATGTCAACTCTAGTCCAAGAACTTGCTCACATGCGCATGCGTCTGAATTATTTTGCACTTTTAACAGGAACTTTTTTTGAAATCTGATACTTATGTATCTAAAAGTCAATCATGACGTGAATCAAGCCCTTGAAAAAAGTTTGGGCGAAAAAAGTGGTATTTGTTGGGAGGCGTATGGCATTTTCGTACAAAATGATATGTTGAGAGCCCATTCTTCACTTTGGATAAGCATGTGAGCCCGAAATACGTCTTGAACATTTTAAACGTGCTCGTGCATAATGTAGATTGGGCTCCCGAAGATTTTCGTAGAAAAAATTAGAAGTGGACAAAAAACGGCCTATAAATTTGTAAAAATGGCACCGTGGGACCGGTTCAACCCAAAAACTAGAAATTATTCAAGAATGGATTTCTGAAGACATCCAAAACTTGAAATAATACCTATTCTGCACTGTTTATTACCATGGGAACCTATCTTTTCTGGAATTTTCGCAGCTGTTCAAATCAAATCTAGGACAAATTTTGAAAAAAGAGACTAAATAACTTTGGAATCACGTTTCATAAGATTGAGAGGTCTTTGAAAACAAAATATGACACCAAATGGCATTTTTCTACAAAATATTGTAGACAGCCCAATTCACATTCTTTTCAAGTCCATGCGAGCCCGAAATACATCATGAATTCTTTCGTCGAGCCCGTGCATGACGTAAATTAGGCTCCCTAGAAAATTTTGAGCGAAAAATAAGTTGAAATTATCAGAATGACAACGTCACGAAAGTAGTATTTGTTGGTAGGCGTCTAACACAATAATAATTTACCAAAATGGCAGGTATGTGCAAAATATGTTGAGAGCCCATTCCTTATTTTGGATAAGCATGTGAGCTCCAAATACGTCTTGAATATTTCAATCGTACTCGTACATAATGTAGATTGGGCTCCCGAAGGTTCTTGTGAGAAAAGTCAAAAGTGGACAAAAACGGACTATATCATTGTAAAAATAGCACCATGGGACCTGTCCAACTAAAAAACTTGGAATTATTCAAGAATGGATTTCTGAAAACATCCAAAACTTGAAATAAAACTTATTCTGCACTTACACACGATAACCTATCTTTTCTGAAATTTTTGCAGCTGTTCAAACCAAATCTAGGATACATTTTTGAAAATGTGACTCAATAACTTGGGAATCACGTTCTAGAAGATTGAGAGGTGTTTGAAAACAAATATTTGTAAACAAATAGCATTTTTTTAAAAAATATTGTAGAGAGCCAAATTCACATTCTCGATGAATCCATGTGAGCCCGAAATACATTATGGATTCTTTCGTCGAGCCCGTGCATGACGTTCATCAGGCTCCCGAAAAAAAATTTGGGCGGAAAATAAGTTGAAAAAATTGGAATGACAACATCACGAAAGTAGTATTTTTATTGGTAGGTGTCTAACAGACTATTAATTTACAAAATGGCAGGTATGTGCAAAATATGTTGAGAGCCCATTCCTCATTTTGCATAAACATGTGAGCCCGAAATACGTCTTGAATATCTCAATCGTGCTCGTGCATAATGTAGATTAGGCTCCCGAAGGTTTTTGTAAAAAAAGTCGGAAGTGGACAAAAAACGGTCTTTATCATTATAAAAAATAGCACCGTGGGACCTGTTCGACCCAAAAACTCGAAATCATTCAAAAATGGATATCTTGGGAACTTTATTCTCTAAGATTGAAAGACGTCTTAGAACATACATAGGTAAACAAATGGCATTTCCCACAAAAATATTGTAAACATCACAAATTGAATTCTCGATGAGTCCATGTGAGTCCGAAATACATCATGAATTTTTACACCATGCCCATGCGTGACGTAAATCAGACTCCTGAGATTTTTTTGGCGAAAATGAGGTGGAAGAGCCTGTATGGCAACTTCAAGAATGTAGTAGGTATTTGTTGGGAAAAATCTAACACAATCATAATTTACCAAAATGGCAGGTATGTGCAAAATATGTTGACCGCCCATTCCTCATTTTGGATGAGCATGTGAGCCCGAAATACGTCTTGTACACTTCAAGCGTGCTCGTGCATGATTTAGATTCGGCTGCCGAAGGTTTTCATGAAAAAAAGTCTTAAGAGAACAAAAACGGACTATTTTGTTGGAAAAATAGCACCGTGAGACTTGTTTGAATCAAAAACATAAAATTATTCAAGAATGGATTTCTGAAAACATCAGAAACTTGAAATAAAACCCATTCTGCACTTTACAACGGGAACCTATCTTTTTCAAATTTTTTGCAGTTGTTCAAACCAAATTGAGGACAAATTTTGAAAAATGTGACAGAATAACTTGGGACTCACGTTCTAGAAGATTGAGAGGTGTTTGAAACCAAATATTTATGAACAAATGGCATTTTTCCACAAAATATTATAGAGAGCCCAATTCACATTCTCGGTGAGTCCTAGTGAGTCCAAAATACATCATGAATTTTTCTGTTGGGCCCGTGCATGGCGTTAATCAGGCTCCCGAAAAAATGTTGGCCGGAGAACAAGTTGCAAAACCGGAATGACAACATCCCGAAAGTGGTATTTGTTGGTAGGCCTCTAACACAATAATAATTTGCCAGAATGGCTGTTTTGTGCATATGTCGAAAGCCCATTTCATATTTTGGATAAGCATGTGAGCATGAAATACATCTTGAACACTTCAATCGTGCTCGTGTATAACGTAGATTGGGCTCCCAAAGGTTTCTGTGAAAAAAAGTCAAAAGTGGACAGAAACTGTCAGAAACCGACTATATCATTGTAGAAATAGCACCGTGAGACCTGTTTGACCCAAAAACTCAAAATTATTCAAAAATGGATTTCTGAAAACATCCGAAACTTGAAATAAACCCTATTCTGCACTTTACAACGGGAACCTATTTTTTCTACAATTTTTGCAGCTGTTTAAAACACATCTATGATAGATTTTGAAAATGTGACGAAATAACTTGCCTATCACGTTATAGAAGATTGAGAGGTGTTCGAAAACAAATTATGTAAACCAATGGCATTTTTCCACAGAGCTCAATTCACATTCTCGATGTGAGCCCGAAATACATCATGAATTCTTTCATCCAGCCCGCGCAATACGTGATTAGGGCTCCCAATTTTTTTTTTTTGGGCGGAAATGACGTGGAAAAACCTGAATGGTAACTTCAACAATATGATATTTGTTGGGAAGCATCTGACAAAATAGTTATTGAAAAAATGACATTCATGTACAAAATATGTCGAGAGTCCATTCCACATTTTGAATGAGGATGTGAGCCCGAAATACATCTTGTACACTTCAATCGTGCTCGTGCATAATGTAGATTAGACTGCGGGAAGTTTTCATGACAAAAGTCTGGAGGGGATAAAAACGGACTATTTCATTGGAAAAACAGCACCGTGAGACCTGTTTGACACAAAAACTTGAAATTATTCAAGAATATGGATTTCTGAAAACATCCAAAACTTGAAATAAAACCCATTCTGCACTTTACAATAAGAACCTATCTTTTTTAAAATTTTTGCAGCTGTTCAAACCAAATTTAGGACAAATTTTTTGAAATGTGACGGATTAACTTGGGACTAACGTTTTAGAAGATTGAGAGGTGTTCGAAAACAAATAGTTATAAACAAATGGCATTTTTTCACAAAATATCATGGAGAGCCCAATTTACATTCTCGGTGAGTCCATGTGAGCCCAAAATACATCATGAATTTTTTTGTCGAGCCTGTGTATGACGTTATTCAGGATCCCGAGAAATTTTTGGGCGTAGAATAAGTTGAAAAACCGGAATGACAACATCACGAAAGTAGTATTTGTTGGTAGGCGTCTAACACAATAATAATTTACCAGAATGACAGTTATGTGCAAAATATGTCGAGAGCCCATTTCATATTTTGGATGATCATGTGAGCCCGAAATAGGTCTTGAACACTTCAATAGTGCTCGTGTATAACGTAAATTGGGCTCCCGAAGGTTTTTTGTGAAAAAAAGTCAAGAGTGGCCAGAAAACGACTATATCATTACAGAAATAGCACCGTGAGACCTGTTTGACACCAAAACTCAAAATTATTTAAAAATGGATTTCTGAAAACAATCAAAACTTGAAATAAACCCTATTCTGCACTTTACAACTGGGAACCTATTTTTTCTACAATTTTTGCAGCTGTTCAAAACACATCTATGATAAATTTTGAGACTGTGACGAAATAAGTTGCTTATCACGTTATAGAAGATTGAGAGGTGTTTGAAAATAAATTATGTAAACAAATGGCATTTTTCCACAAAACATTGTAGAGAGCTCAATTCACATTCTCGATGAGTCCATGTGAGCCTGAAATACATCATGAACTCTTTCATCCAGCTCGCGCATTATGTAATCAGGGCTCCCGAATTTTTTTGGGCAGAAATGAGGTGGAAAAACCCGGATGGTCCTTCAAAAATGTAATATTTGTTGAGAAGCATCTGACAGAATAATAAATCAAAAAATTACATTCACGTACAAAATATGTCAAGAGCCCATTCCACATTTTGGATAAGCATGAGAGTCCAAAATACGTCTTGAACTTTTCAATCGTGTTCGTGCAGAATGTAGATTGGACTCTCGAGGGTTTTCGTGGAAGAAAGTCAAAAGTGGCCAGAAACGGACTATATCATTGCAGAAATGGCACAGTGAGACCTCTCTGACCCAAAAACTCAAAATTATTCAAGAATGGATTTCTGAAAACATCTAAAACTTGAAATAAAACCTATTCTGCACTTTGCAACGGGAACCTATTTTTTCTAAAATTTTTGCAGCCGTTCAAAACGAATCTATGATAAATTTTGAAAATGTGACAAAATAAGTTGCAAATCACGTCAAAGAAAATTGAGAGGTGTTTGGATACGAATTATGTGAATAAATGTCATTTTTCCATAAAATATTGCAGAGAGCTCAATTCACATTCTCGATGAGTCCATGTGAGCCCGAAATACATCATGAATTCTTTCATCCATCCCGCGCATGACGTAATTAAGGCTCCCGAAATTTTTCTTCGGTAGAAATGAGGTGGAAAAACCTGGATGGTAACTTCAAGAATGTAGTATTTGTTGGGGACCATCTAACAAAATAATTATCAAAGAAATGGCATTTATGTACAAAATATGTAGAGAGCCCATTCCACATTTTGGATAAGCATGTGAGCCCGAAATACGTCTTGAACTTTTCAATCATGTTCGTGCTTAATGTGGATTGAGCTCCCGAAGGATTTTGTGGAAAAAAGTCAAAAGTGGACAAAAACGGACCATAACATTGTAGAAATAGCAACGTGAGACCTGTTCGACCCAGAAACTCAAAATTATTCAAGAATGGATTACTGGAAACATCAAAACTTCGAAATCGAACCTATTGTGCACTTTACAGGGAGAACTCAGCGTTAAAAAATATTGCGGAGAGCTCATTCACATTCTTGATGAGCCCATGTGAGCCCAAAATACATCATAAATTCTTCGATTATGCCCGTGCATGACGTACACCGGGCTCCCGAAGAAATTGTGGGCGAAAATGAGGTAGGAAAACTCGGATGGCAGCATCAAGAAAGTGGTATTTGTTGGGAGGCATCTAACAAAATGAGAATTGATCAAATTGACATTCATGTACAAAAGAAAGAATGTAATAAGGAGAGGAATTTGAATTGGATTGAAAGCTGTCGCGAGCCCATTTCACATTTTTGATGAACATGTGAGCCCAAAATACGTCTTGAACGTTTTGGTCGTGCTCGTGTATGACGTAGTTTGGGCTCCCGGAGATTTTTTTGAAAAGACAGTATGGACAAGAACGGACGCTAACATTGTAGAAATGGTGACGTAGGACCTGATTAACCCAGAAATTTGAAGTTATTCAACTATAGAAAAATGGAAACGTCCCAAACTCGAAATAAAAGCTACTGTGCACTTTACGACAGGAACTCGTTTTTTCGACAATTTTCGTAGTTGTTCACCCGAAATATAAATGATACGAGTGCTTTAACAGTCAAATCGTAACAAGTTAACTTGGGAATCACGTTCTATGAGGTTACCCATATAGCACAGGATATCTTATGGACGTCCATTTCAAGTACATATCAAGTCCTCATGTCCATGGACTTGATTTGGACATCCATAAGACATCCATTTAGGGAACATTCTATGGATGTACAGAAACGACGACCCATGGACGTCTTTCATGGACCACTTTATGGACATTCTTTATTTTCAACATCTAAACATATAGAGTCCATTGCCATGAAAAAAAAGTGTAAAAATATGTGACAAGGTACCTACAGCTATTATTTTTCAGCAACAAAAACAAGTTGAGAGTTGACTCACAATTCAAAAATTAGGCCACCGGGCCTAATATCATATTATTATCATTATTATTGCGGTAATTTGGAATAAAAGCCATTTTTCTCAATTAACATAATTTACGTACATCAACAGTACCTTTTACTCCTTTTAGTAGCTTTGATTCTTGTCGGTTGGCAGAGCTGCGAATACTTGTCATCCCTGAGTGTCACTCAGTGTCACTACTATCAGTACTGTCACTGTGATAGCGTCGCGTCGTTTTCCTCAAACCCGCATTTCTTTGTGCAAAGTTTTCTCCGTGCTTTCCAGTGATTTTTTGACCAAGAAGACTTTATAGTGTTTATTGAAAATTGACAATGCCGTCCTGTTCTGTGCCCAGTTGCAAACATTTCGACAAACGGAGAAACCCGACATAACCTACTATGTACGATTCGGATGTTTTTATTCCATTTTTTATTTATTACAAAAGAATCGTTTCAGGTTTCCGAAACGACTTAAAGTGGAGTAGCCATCCCTAGGCCAGGGATCAACAAACATTCATTATTCAGCAGAGCATGTTCGTTCAGATCATTTCTTGGATGATGACTACGAGCGAATTGGATTGCTTAAAAAACTGAAACCAAATGTAATTCCTTCACTTAATTTGCCTACCCCGAGGCCGAGACCTATTCCAGTAGCTTTAGACAATCAAGCTATCCCAGAAGCTCCAACAACAACAACAAGCCAAGTTATGTTGAAAGCATCAACAACCAAGCTATGCCAGAATCGTCAGCAAGTCAAGCTGTGCCGAAGGCAACAACAACCCAAGCTATGCTGGTTTGCTATATTGTTATTTGAAACCTTAATTTTTTTGAGAATAAATATTTTCAATGATTGAAACGCTTTTTTTTGAGAAACGTCTTTTGAATGTCCAAATTCATCACAAATGGTCATCTTATGGACATCCCATAAAAGACGTTTTAGGAACGTACAACTTAGTGCCAAATGGACGTCCATAAGCTGTCCATAAGACATCCACTGGACCTTTTATGGACGTCCAGTGGATCTCCGTATGTCCATTTCAGGATAGCCTATGGACGTCCATTGGATGTACTTGTGCTATATGGGTAAGAGACATCTGAGAACATAAATTCATAAACAATGGGCGTAATTTCGCAAATTGTTGTATAGAGCCCAATTCACATTCTCGATGAGCCCATGTGAGTCCGAAATACATTATGAACTTTTCGATCATGACCGTGTATGACGTAAATCAGTCTCTCGAAACATTTTCGAGAAAAAATGTAGAGTGGAATAATCCAGACGACAAATCTCAAAAGGAAGTACATTGGAAGGTGACAAATAATATAAATACGTGAACAAATGCATTTTCTTTTCAAATTATGCCGGGAGCTCAAAATACATCATGTACATTTAGAAATATATATATATTTGAAAACCAACATTGGCGATGGGATTACCTGAAAATTACGTCCTAAAATGTCATGAGACGTCCAACAATGTGAATCTGTGTAGAAAATATTTTTTTTTACATTGTTTGTCACAAAATATGCCGCGAGCCCGAAATACATCATCCATCAAGATATATATATATATATATATATATATATAGGTTATTAATATATATATATATATAAGTTATCTTTATCTAGTCGATGTTTTCATGCCTGAAGCCTGATCAGTTTTTCTACGCACCAAAGCAAGAAATACGGTAGATAGGTAGGTAGGTAATAAATAACAAAATCTGACAACTGGCACTATTTTAACTTGTAATGTTGAAATTTTAAAGAAATTATTCATCAAGGTGGCTGACTTTACACTTGAGTGTCAGTGATCTTATTGACGTCTTGAAATGTCAAATTCAAGGCAATACGCTCAATTAGTGTGACGTAGGTTGGTGTAGGTCGGACGCCGTTGCCATGGCTACATAGATACAAACTTGAAATGACAGTTGACGTTGCCTACTTTGAAAGTACACCTGATCCTCCTTGCGCGGTGTTTCGCTAAGAAAAGGGTGATTTCCACCTGGAACGGCTTTTTACACATTTTGTTATTCGACAGCCCGCAACACCGTTTATTGTTGACGAGTTTTGACGCAAGTAACGTCAACGTCAACTGCCATTTCGAGTTTGCATCCATGGTTTCCATGGCAACGGCGCCCTGACCCACACCAACCTCCGTCATCATTAATAGTTAGGCCGCCAATGACCAGGCCACAGCCTACCGTAAGTAGAAAAGTTTTTGATCATACGGTATAATACACAGAGATAAGAAACAACAAAACAAAAACCTACGCTCATGCAGAGAGGTTTTTGCTCGCATTTCAATATGTGCCAAGGTTCGGCAAACTGCATCTTCGTGAGTAATAGCAATCATTACACGCTCGTTGAATTATATGTATAGTAATTACATGGCATGAGCAATGAGTATGATTAAACGTAATGTATAGCCAAATTATTATAATCATTTCAAATCGTACAAACGTCAAACGTCACATTGCAGTTCACCTCATTGCGCAAACTTAGAACGTTGTTATCGGTCAAGAAGATGTAATATATTTATTATTGACTAGAAATTGAGATAGCTTTAAGTAAACACGAAATCGAGCACAAACACAAACCCTGAGAGCCTGAGACAAACCAATTGATTGTCACCTATATATCCTCAATAAACAAACCCTAAACAAGGAATAAACCACTTGGATTTTTAGACATGTAAATAGATAAATCATTGGTTAATAAATTATTTTGTTCGTTTTAATCATCCAGAATCTTGGTTCGCCTGAAAAACTGAATATTGAAACTGTCAGATACCTAATCTGGTTGACCATCTGTCAACCGAAATGACACTGTCATTCGTACTTATGTCACTTTGTCTTGTAGACGCTAAAGCACACACCCCTAACGTAAAGAGAGGGTTTCATTCCAAATGTTTTTGTCAGATTCCTGTTACTAGTAATGACCCAAAAGACTGAAGGACCGAACAGATGTCACAGATGGTTATTTTTTTTCAATTTTCTCCAAAACGCGGGTCATTCGCATGTTGGAAGATTCAAGGTGCGTGCAGCAAGGCTAACGGATCGTCCTCCAGCATTTTGATGACACTGAAGTTTTATTTTCAGGACAAAAATTAGAAATGTCATCCACCTGTCGATGTCGTTCAGTTTTTTTTTTGTGTCTTTAGAAGAAGTTTTAGCTCCGAGTGAAACATTATAAAAAGGCGCAACCGGTTACATTTTTGATAAATTGATTGGTTTTGATAAGGTATTCGCTACCTGATGCGACCCACATGATAAGGCGAGATGAAAGCTTCATCCTGGAGAAATTTCTAGAAATAAAAGGCGAACTGACATCAGAACAAAAACAAAGTTCTTCCAGTACTCCACTATTTATATTAGAAGACATTCCGCTGCAAAGCTGGTATCAAAAATTGTTTGTACCGTGGCGTCATCTGGCCGGCCAATACCAAAGATTACGACAGGATATTTGTGTTTTTGACATTCGTGTACCAAAACTATTCCAATATGAATATGATGAGTAGGTATAATGACATTATTCAAAATGTCAACCGACCCCGACCCGTCGACCATTTAGATTTCTATGCTTGTGAGCTCTGGCCTTCAAAATAAAGATGTTGTCGAGTATCTGCAACGTAATGAATTGTACATACCAATAATTCACTTCACACTGCTTAGGCTTAATCAGGTATATTCAGGAAATAAACTCATATGCACAAACATCACGGTAAATCGTGTCCGTGTACATGTTCTATTTAGATGAAATAAAATGGTTTTGCTCTGACCTTGCGAGGTATACCTCTTTTATATCACTATTTTTATGTACCAAATGTATGTATGTGTGTAGGTACCTGTAGATGCATATTCTCATTTTTTTCTAGAAAGCAGAAAATTTTGATATTCTCATTTTTTATACGCCATGTGGTATTTAATAGATTAACATTTTATCGGGTAATAAATTCGAATTGTTGTTTGTCCAGCAAAAGTTGAATAAAAGATGCTTGTGAAATCACACATAAAATATGATAATGCTCTCGCTTTCAAATGCAAGAGAGAAGTTCGAACATTTTTGGCAAAAATGAAATGATAGTGCGCCATCATTCCACCATTTCGATACCATATAATTTGTCGTACATTTAATAATTAATTTAATGATAATGGAATTTTTTCTAACTTCCGAGAATTACAGCTGTAATTGCGTTATTATTCTCTTGCTTGTGTTACCTCACTAGTTTCAATAAATAACAGGTAGGTAAATAGGTACCTACCTGCTGCGATTTCAACAAAGTGTAAAAGACCATTTTCGTTTTCTAAAGAATAAAAATTTCATCTCTTTATCTCTGTTGATTCTAGTCATGTTGGTAAATGAATGTAAATACGAAGGTCTTGCAAGGATAGACAACTTTTCAGTAAGAGTGTTCAATAATAATTGCTCATTGATAATGCCATGTTGACTTAAGAATAATAATTGCATTAGTCTTTTAATGGGTTTTTGTTCAAGTTCTGCCGAACGTTTATTGCAAAAATTCTTAATAAATTCCAATTCTTTTGGGTTTTCCACGTTGTCATTGGGTTATTGGTACCGGTCGGATGCGAAACAGCGGACCTTGAATTAAATTAGCTTCCTCTAGACCTTTCCTAGTCAAATATTGAATTAATAAATTGTCAGCTGAGAGGCACACAATATTGAAATCTGATTTTTTTTTACAGGTCTGCGACATATACAGCGGAGGAACTTGTACATTCTCGGATCTCTGCTTGCCATCGTTGTGATATTTCTAGTGATCCTCACGGCAGTCCTGGTGACGCGGAATGACATAAATACCGATGGGAAGACTGGAGGCGATGTACAAAAAGGCGACAGTGATGAGCAGGATGTAACGAAGCCCGTTGATGCTCCTTTGGGTAAATTGTTATACTGGATTCCACCGACGAAGATTATACAATCAATGATTCGATTGGAATACTAGACTAAATAAACTTTTTTCGGGTCATTACAAGCGAAATTCAAGAGCTGTACAGAGTTATCAATCCATCTTCCATTTGGACATATTTTGTGCAACGTAGATTTCTATTGGCAACGAACTATTTATCTACCTATGATTTGGCGTTGAAGTTGCTACTGTTCATTATTTGCCTCGGGAGTCAAGACTAATCAAGCTATATTCAGCACGATCATGCTAAGACAGATATCTATCATCTAATCAGGACTAATTGCTTCTTAGCTGGTGTTCATTCATCCATATTAAGAGCTACTGGCTTCATGGCCTTGAGGCCTTTTTTCCGCTTTCCAAGCAAAAATATATTTTGTCTGAGCCCTGCTTGCATTGTTGTTTTCCGATGTCCAACATTCCAACATTTAAAGCAGTTGTTTATCTCCATATCTCGTATACTTTTCATCTTCGCTAGAATGAAGATTTTGGCAGCTTTGAATTCCCTTTGAAAAAGTGCCCAGTGTCTAGATTAGAAAAGGCCACCTTCAACCGGTTTTTGAATAAAAAAATAAAAACCAAAATTCGAACTCCCGTTTTTTCACGATATCTCAAAAACTAAAATCGATACGTCAAATTTCTTTTTGGATCATTGATCGTCATGAAAATGCGCAACTTTTTTTTAATTTAACCGACTTTGTATCTCTCAAGATAAGCGAGATACCCATGCTTAGCCTCAAAAAAGGACACCTGTATAGCATCAGAATATTCTTGTGAAGAAGACAACAATATATTCCCATATAAAAACCGCCTTCCCGGGAAAATGATGAATAACAAGAATTTTAATCTGAATTCAAATTAAATCTGGAGTATTTTCAGATCCATCGGTCAACTTGACGCTCCCAGGCAAGTTGAAGCTCGTCTCCAGAATCGAATGGTTGGCCCAGCCACCTGTGGACGAAGCCAATGTTCTCAAAACGCCAGTGCCCTACGTCATCATTGCCCACACGGCCACCGAAAATTGCTCATCCCAAGCCCAATGCGTCTTCCACGTGAGGTACATCCAAACGTTCCACATCGAAAGCCGCCAGTGGTGGGATATTGGTTACAACTTTCTAGTCGGCGGTGACGGCGAAGCCTACGAAGGTCGCGGATGGAAGGCAGAAGGCGCACACACCTACGGGTACAATTCCAGGAGCATAGGCATTGCTTTTATAGGAACCTTCAACAGCTTTAAACCTCCTAAGCGACAGATCACCGCTTGCAAGCAGCTGATTCAAAAAGGGCTCGAGCTGGGATACATCAGCAAAGATTACAAGCTGTTGGCTGCTAGGCAGCTGCAGACTACGCAGAGTCCAGGGAAAGAGCTGTACGAAGAGATGAAGACCTGGGATCATTGGGCTAAAGAGCCTTGAACGACTTCAACTGACAATAAAATGTTATCTTCAGGGTTTACCCATAGTGTACCCTATGTAAGTGATTGCAGTGGTGGACTGGCTTTTTAGTTGGCCCCGGGTAGTATCACCAGTTGACGACTGAGTTGGGGTTACCCCCGCAGTAGCGATTTCTTTCTGATTTGTTCTATATCCCAACATATTTATGTGGAAGATGTCAAATTTCGACTATTTATGCGCCAAAAAAGATCCACAGTCCTCAGCTGTAGTGGATCCAGATGCATCTCAATTGTGGAAGTGTGGAAAAACTTCTTTCTTGTTTTACAAAATAATTTGTAATTTGAAGACTGATGACTTTTTAGGATTTTATGTGAATTGTTTGTGTATATTATTGTATAATTATGTTTCTACTTCGTGATAAAAAATATATAACTATTATAGATTCTTCAACTAGCCACGTATTTCAGTTTTCATTCTAATGCTGATACTTTATGACAGCTTGCTTGAGCTTGTTGCAACAATCGTTGTTACGGCATTTACCTTGTGGGTAAAGTTACCCAAGGATGGAAATACTGGTCGTAAATGTACCTGTATATTCCATCCCTTCAAGATTATGTTAAGAATCGTGTTTTGATTATGGCACAGAACGGAACTGTCACGATTCGATCCGAGCGTGCAATGGAAGCTTTCCATCTGGGGCCCTATTCTTGAAACGGAGAACACAGCTCACATGTGTAGTTGCTAGGCAAGGGCCAATCATAGCTCTTCTTCCATAGCAACACTGCATGAGAACTTTGTTTCCCGTTTCAAGAATAAGGCCCCTGAACAGTACAAATACCTTCGGGCGGAAAATGTCGTGTTAGTTAGGCACAAAGTTCTAGGTGATCCGCCCAATGGTATAAAACTGCGAAGAACACCTTGATGGAAAGCACCACTTGGCACCCGCACATGCGTAGGCGGTAGATTTACGGTAGCTGAAGCTTGGAGCTAGATGGAATTGAATATTGATGGAAAGCATCCAGTAACAACCCAAGCCACGGCAGCCGAAGCGCTAGCCTCAGCAGATCACAGTTTCAAGGAAGCAGATTCGTGGGCCAACCCGAACCCGCCCTACGCCAAGCCAAACATGAAGTCATGTTTAGCCTTTCAAAACGCATACCAAAAAATGCTGGAACTTGCCCATTTTGGCCTGTTAACGTCAAAATGTCAAATTTGGCAGATGCATTTCCATTAGATATCAATCAAAAAAGTAGATAGACCTACAAAGCTGAAAATCTAGAATCGATCGGTTGAAAAACACAAAAGAAGATGGCGGCCGTCGACAACGTCAGAAAAGGTACCATCACTGCGCGCCTCTGAAACGCATATCTGCGGCGCATATCGGGGGGGGGTCTGTCCCCCGGACCCCCTGTGTTCCGATTTCTTCACTGACAAATCTGGTCAACTTGGTTTTATTATGTAACTCTGACACGCAAGCACATCCGAACTCGCACACTCACACGCATTTTTTCAGCAAAATGGCAAGATCACAATATTTTCCCTTCAATGTGCACGTACGAGGCCTGTGAACCACATCGTGTTGACGCATTTTTTGACTGCTGAGGCGAATGCTCGCGCGCTCGCGTTCTTCTAACCAGAAATGAATTAATTTCAGTTTGATTGAAATCGACTGACTTTTGGGAAGTCAATATGTTCGTGAATAATGCGGATCGAGATGGCGGCGAATCGCACAACCAACGTTGAAATTATACACGGATAATGATGCGACACACGACTGTGATCCTAACTTGATTAAAATCGGTTTACTTATGTAAAAGTTCAAGATGGCGGCGCATCGTGAATTGGCCTCAAAATCTTCCATCGCCATTATACGAGGCAAACTATGTTCCCAGTTTCATTGGAATCGATTCACTCCTATAAAAGAGCTCAATAAGTGGCAGCCGAGTCAAGATGGCATTGGGTCGCAGGAACAACCTTGAAATCATGGATAATAATTATGCAAGATGCAAGTACCTATGTTCCAAGTTAGTTTCATCACAATATGATCACTATGAAAAAGTTCAGTATAGCGGGCCAAGTATGGCGAATCTTGAAACCGACCTCAAGATCATAAATTATCATACGAGACACGAGTGTTCCAGCTTTCATTAAAATCTGTCCATTATAAGTATTATCACCAATTTGAATATGGCGGACGTTTAGGTGAATACTATTTTGTTTGTATACACTGACTCAATAGTTGGTGGTAAGTAATAATTTAAAACAAAAACGGAACTTCTACGATTTTTTGTTTAGGAAAAGAGGAAGAGGTGGGAGACTGGGAGAGATAGAAATACCTCAGGTGACTAGATGAATAGACGGACGGACGCACGGACGGTAATAGTTCGATGCTATCAGAGAAAAAGGGAATAAGTCAAAAATTGGGCGACACGAGTTAACTGCACCACGCAGTTCAAAATGAACTGTTACGTATTTGGAAAAAAACACTACAGGGTGGTCCAGGTTTTAGTCGACAAACTTTGCAGGCTGATAGAGGATAAAAAAAGAAGTCGACTAGCTCCAAAAAGTACATATCTAAAATGCATATTAAAAAAGTTAGAGGCCTTCAAAGTTGCAGAAAAAAATTGTTTTTGTCTTGATAACTTTTGAACAGCGTGACCGATTTCGCTCAAATTTTGCACATATGGTTAACGAACACGTCCTCAGTGATTTCTTGGAAAAAATTCTGTCAGAATGAGGCAGTGCCGTAGATATGGCGGGGTACTAATCCTCTTACCCCCCTACTTTCTACGCCACTGGATATTTTGAAAAACCGTTAGAAGTATTGAATGGGGCCTTGCACTGCCACTTTTACACACCGAGGGCGCCACGACCGTTGGGGGCAAATTCGACGATTCTGACGGCGTTGACGCTTCAGCGACCGACGTCCGTCATTTTATGTCTTGATTTGAACTTTGGATAACCTCTGTTTCTTGCTTGACGTCCCCAGTCACTGTCAGTTACTGGTCAAACTACTCAAACTCCCCTGTTTTTTGCGTCGTTACGGCCGCTTTATCGAAGTAGGCGCCCCCTACAGTAGTGGCGACCTCACGTTGAGTTTTTCAATTGCAAGGCCCCATTCGGCGTTCAATTTTGAAGAGAAAATTGGCGTGTCATTGCTACATTTGGAGCAGCGGTTTTGGAGATATTTGTGTTTAAAGGTTCAAAAACACCGAATTACGCAAATGTTTCAAAATTCGAGCAAGCTTTGATACATTCACTTCCAACTTTTTTTTCAATGTAAAGTTCATTGATTCATAATTTAGCTCATGAGAAATTGAAAATTGGTTGTGAAAATTCATAATTTCAGTAACATGACCAATAAGAAACAATGGGCCCTTGGTTCTTGTTCTTACTAAACTCCCCAACTATCAGTAAGTGAATAGGTATCTATTGAATATTTAATTGTTACTGAAATTATGAATTTTCATACCAGTTTTCAATTTCTCATGAGCTAAATTATGTATCAATAAACTTAAAATTGAAAAAAAAGTTGAAAGTGAATGGATCAAAGCTTGCTCGAATTTTGAAACATTTGCGTAATTCGGTGTTTTTGAACCTTTAAACACAAATATCTCAGAAACCGCTGCTCCAAATGTAGCAATGACACTCCAATTTTCTCTTCAGAATTGAACGCCGAATCCAATGCTTTCAACGGTTTTCCAAAATATCCAGTGGCGTAGAAAGTAGGGGGATAAGAAGGTTAGTACCCCCCCATATCTACGGCACTGCGTTATTCTGACAAAAAAAATTTCAAGAAATCATTGGGGACGTGTTTGTTAACCATATTTGCAAAATTTGAGCGAAATCGGTGAAGCTGCTCAAAAGTTATCAAGAAAAAAACAATTTTTTTCTGCAACTTTGAAGGCCTGTAACTCATTTAATATGCATTTTAGATATGTACTTTTTGGAGTGAGTCAACTTCATTTTTTATCCTCTATCAGCCTGCAAAGTTTGTCGACTAAAACCTGGACCACCCTGTATACCCAATCAACAACTTTTTTATTTTTCTGAAAAAAGCAGTTTTTGAATTCATTTTCTTCTCCTCTAATGGTATCGAATTGATAAAACGCGGCTAATAGCTAGTCAATTTCCTATGGAAAAGGCACGAAAAATCCACTTGACCGCGTACTCGACCGCATAACGTATGGTCCGAAAATTTTGGGAATTTTTTTAAAAGCTAATAACTTTTTTTGGATAGTTTTAATTTTGTAACTCAATATTGCAAAAACTAGCATCATCTTTAACAATACCAAATTCATATTTAACATATTGAAGATGGGCCATTATTTTTGATGGCTCTCAGTTTTCTTCTGCCATGTTCGATCATTCTCTGGACAACAGCAGGATTAATTTCTCAGAGCTCCTGCCTCCCAATGTACCGCAAGCTCGACCAATATAAGATTTTTGGTAAGTATTGAGCAGGATTGTATACGACATACAAAGGATGGGAAGCTGCAAATGAAGACTAATTACGGTGTCGCATTTTTCAATAATATTAGAGAATTTCGCATTGGAGAAATTGATACAAAAAATTATGGAACATGGCAGAAGAAAATTGAGATCCATCGAAGATAATGGTCCATTATCAATATGTTGAATATGAATTTGTTATTGTTATATATGATGTTAATTTTTGCAATATCAAGTTAAAAAATGAAGACTATTCAAAAAAAGTTATAAGCTTTGAACAATTTCCCAAAACTTTCGGACCATACGTTATTAGGATTAGCTTAACATCGTGGTAAATGTTCTTGTGGAACTCTAGATGTCCCCTCGAAATTTAAATCGGTGAGATGCAATAGACACTTACATAAATTTTACAGAACAAGAGCAAGAAGTAGGTACATATCTACGTACAGTGGTAGGTAACATTATAATTATTACGGTGGAAGGTAATGTCATAACATGGTAAAGTGCTCAAGGGAAATGTTGAGCTGCTTCCTGGAGTGCCCTGGGCATGGACAGCCTGGCCATGGACAGCCTGGCCGTGGGGGCTAGTCTGATAATTATTTTGTGTACAAGGATTGTGTCTTACTTGTGCAGCATGCGTACCGCGCTGTTTTGATGGTTGCATAGCACAACGACGAATAACTTGCTAGGTCCATCGGTCGCGGTCGAGGGCTTACTATTATTTTTTATTTTTTTATTCTCATCGTCTCATATGTGGGTAGCTACTAAGCTACTGTGGCATGAAGAAAAAACGTCTTATAAATAACTTACCTACATTGTGGTAATAAGCAGAGAACAAAGTTCAAAACTCACAAACTCCCAAGGCCGAGCAAACCGACTAGATCAACCGTCACCAAGCCAAAGAGTTTATCACTGAGGAGCACTGGTTGAGAGTTTTTCGCAAGAGTAAGGTAAGAGGACGATAGGAATAATCACAACTCAACTCACAACACAGAACAGCATCATAATGGCATAAGTAGGTAGGTAACTTATGTGCCACAAAGTCGCTAAATTCTTGTTATCGATGGGTATCACGTCCTTAAAACATGCCTACAACCTACCTTATTTGACAAGTTTTTCGTTCACCCAAGTGAATAAAACAATAATTACCTACTCTTAACTGTTACTATAGGGTTGGATTGGATATACGGATGTGGGATAGGTATATTTAAATGATAGGTATTCATCACATAGGTACCCATTACACCTCTTACACTGTTGTATTTAATGTTGTATTACACAATTACAGTTACACCAGAGATAACGTTACATTATACCCTTATTGACTGCGGGGCCTGGGTCTGGGGAGGGGGAGGTTGAGACTCGCGGACTAGCCACTAACTGTCGTTTTCCGTTATTTTTCGTTCGTGGTTCGTTCGTTTGTTAGGTTAGAGGGTTAGAGCACAGAATGTTAGAGCAAGAGCAAGACCACAAACCACATACCTACGTCAAAACTTTTACTTTAGCCCCGATGCTAGTTGAAAGTGGTACCTTGCATTTTTTCATGAGAAGATGCCACTTGGTGGAAATGTTCCTTGCATCGTACTCTTCCGATCCAGAAAGGTGGCCATCAGCGCCATCCATGCCGGCAGCGTGTACAGGGTGGAACAGAAAAAAACTTTGAAAAATTATATTTTATTACCCGAAGCATCTTGAGACGTGTAATTCACTGCATGCATTAACTGTTTTATGCTTATAAAGTCACAGCAAACCGTTCTTGATTACCTCTAGCCATTTTCGAAATGTACCTACGGGAAAAATAGAAAAAAAACCAAGAACACTCTTTTTCTCATAAATAAGTGATTCTTCGAGATATTGACACAGTACTTTGTATTTCTACAAAAAGTAATGTTGAAATGATATGAGCTGGGAAGCCAATTCCTAAGCCAACTTTTGCAGAAATACGATTGGCAACTTTTTTTTCCTCTTGAGCACCATCTTGAATCTGCCCTGTGAGGCATCGTTGGAAAAGTGATTGGTTATCATAATAAATAATAATGGTAACATGTAATCATTGCATCGTAAAAACAACCTCCCCATCATAATTTGGTGGCCTCTTCGGCGGGAAAGAATTGCCATCAACGTATTTTTGGCTCTTCAAAGCTTCAGTGCCCATAATGGCATACGCAACATCTGGAATGGTAAAATATGTTACGCTTACGCATGATGTACCTTCATGTACTTTGAGGTAGCCTACCAAGTTTTGCCATCATCATTTGAAAGGTTTTATCTTAAAAGCCGTTTGAACAAAATTTGAATCGTTTTTTTTATGGAATATACAAAATATTGAGTATCGCACCCCTATTTGATCCCTCGTTGAAATAAGCCTGAAACCGAAAGTTTCCGAAATTTCTATGAGCATGCGAGTGATAATGGTTCAGTGGGAAGTGCTCAAGTGCTCTTTAATGTGTAGTTGTCATAGGTTGGATAGTTGCCTTCAGACTCCAGATAGAGAGCGACAAAGAGGTTCATGCAGTAAAAAAAGACATAAATTACAGTCGAAAAAGACTAGTCCAGAGCTAGTCTGAAAGCTGTCATAGAGACATAGACCTGCAATTTGATGCATTAGTCCAGATACTGGGGGGTTTTTGGCTATAATTTTAGAACTTCTGTACCGATTCTACTTGAATTTAGCACATGCGCTATCTGGATACGATGGATCACTAGTGCGGATACTGGGGAGCGGACCCCCCCGTATTTGGACTGGACGTCTTTTTTATCGAAGGTCATTGCCATTAAATCGTAGGTAAGTAAAATCGATTTTTTTTTAAAGTTCATTTTTGAAAGCCTATACAGGTCCCGAAATTAATGCAACAAAATTTACAGGGAAGTAGAAAATTGATAAATAAGGGGACTTACTGAATAAAAATACTCTCGCGATCGTAACAACAGAGATACTGGTCTTCAAAGTTGGTTTTTGAAAACAGTTTTTTTGCGTAACTTTTGGACCGTTGAGCCGATTTTATTCAAATTTGAACCAAAGTTTACTAAACAAGTCTCTATCGAACAATGATAACGCATTTCATCAAACATTCTCAGGGGCGAAGATAATGGAGAGTACCTTCCCCCTTTTATTCCCTATTTTTTACTTCCCTGGATATTTTCGGAAGTGGTTTCAAGTTTTGAATTTTACGTTCAATCTAGAGAAAAAAGTTACTCTTGCAAAATTTTGATTAAAGGCTTTAGTTTCGAGATATTTGAGTTTGAAACTTCGGAGAACATCTCGAAAACACAATTTTCAAGGCCTTAAAAATTAAAATTAAAAAAAAACTCAAAATTCCTCAACCGAAATACGTTGTCTAGGTGTTTCAAGTTGATAAATTACTATTTTCACTGAAAAACAGAAAGCTTTTCAGAAAAAAAAAATGGGCCCTGAAAAGTGGCGATTGTGAGATGTTTTCCAAAGTTTCAAACACAAATATCTCAAAAATGAAGCGTCTATTCAAAATTTTGCACGAGTAACTTTTTCTCTGAATTGAACGTAGAACCAGAAAACTGGACCCATTTCCAAAATTATTCAGAGGGGTGAAAAATATAGGAAAAAGGGGGAAGGTGTCCCCTATTATCTTCGCCCCTAAAACTGTTTGATGGAATGCGTTATTATCCTTCAATAGAGACCTATTTTAGTAAACGTTGGTTTAAATTTGAATGAAATCGGTTCAACGGTTCAAAAGTTATGCAAAAAAACTGATTTTAAAAACCAACTTTGAAGGAGTGTATCTCTGCTATAACTTTTGCGAGGGTATTTTTATTGAGGAAGTACCCTTATTTTTCAATTTTCTACCTCCCTGTAAATTTTGTTGCATTAATTTCGGGACACCTGTACAGGATGGTCCGACTTTTATGTCATCAAATTTAAGGATCGATAGAGAATGAAAAATGATGAATGAAGGGGATTTTCTTCAGAAAGAATATTTGAGAAATGCCTAATAACAGAGTACAGCCCTTCAAAGTTGGAAATAAAATAAATAATCGTTTTTTTCCGCATAACTTTTGAACAGTACAACCGATTTGATCCAAAATAGAACCAAAGGTTAACTGAAATTATCCTCTGTCGAACAATCATAACATGTTCCATAAAAAGTTTCAGGGACGTGGACATTAGGGGGTGTTCCTACTTCCCCCTCCCCCCTACTTTTCACCCCTTGTTATTTTTGGAAACTGTTCCTAACTTTGAATTCTACGTTCAATTTTGAAGAAAATCACGATTTCGGGATGTTTTCCAAAGTTTCAAACTCAAATATCTCCTAATAGTCCGGAGGTTAGTGACCAAAAATCAAGTGAACCTTGCATTTAGTGACAAAAGCACAAATATTGGTAGGATAGTCCACAAGACTTTGCTCTTTCGATTGAGTCGAAGCGCCACGCAGATTTTTTCTCGGAGGTCGCCAGGGGGCTCCTGAAATTTGAAATGGGTGGAGTCCCTACGGAACCACTTTTTAATATCGCTATATCCCATGGAAAGGAAACGTATGACTCTACTATAAACCTTAACAGCATCAGTCACCATGTCGCTGTCGTTCTCCACTGTTGAAAAAAATAAAGTCTTTGGCTAGTACAAAAAATTTGTTTTAATTTTTTTTCACCTCCAAGAACATGAAAAATTGGCGCGTTAGATGTTTTCTCCCACATTTTCGCATCAGCTTATTCCATGTATGAATTCGAAGATGTTAGGAACCTATTTTCGAGAGAATGCCAAACAGAGAAGTGAGCAATTTTCACTGCCCAGTTCAACAGCGGTTCTTTTAATATTCCCAATCGATATTACTGATACCATTACTAGGGAAAAATAGGTTGGACTATCCTCTAACAATATTTCAAGATTTTAAATGCGGAACCGCACGCAAAAACCTCGTAGACTAATTTTTATTGAGGGCGGTGAAATGTTTCTAGTACTGTGCGAGTGCGTGATAGGGACGGCCAAAAGTACTTTGCTCAGGACATGCGGCTCAAACACTTATTGTCAAGGACCAGGACCTCATAAAAGGGTCTAGTCGAGTAAAGTTGAAAAAGAGGATCCCGGTCCAAAATAATAATAGCACTGCTTGCCGTGAAAATCAGTTGTGCAAAAAACTTTTGCAGCTACCTGCTCCATTTTCCTCGGAATGGGTACAACTGAGAGCTGAAAACCTTTTTACCGCTCTTGATAAAAAAAATTTCTACAGGATTTTTACGTGTGGTTCCGAATTTAAAGTTTTGAAATATCGTTAGAGGATAGTTCAACCTATTTTTCCCTGGTAATGGTATCTGTAATATCGACTGGGAATATTAAAAAAAAAACCGCTGTTGAACTGGACAGTGAAAATTGCTCACTTCTTTGCTTGGCGTTCTCCCGAAAATTGGTCTTTCGCATTTTCGACTTCATACGTGGAATAAACTGATGCGGAAATGTGGGAATAAAGATCAAACGCGCCAATTTCCCATGTTCTTGTAGGTGAAAAAAAAATTAAAACAAATCTTTCGTACTAGCCAAAGACTTTATTTTTTTCAACAGTGGAGAACGACAGCGACATGGTGACTGATGCTGTTAAGGTTTATTGTAGAGTCATACGTTTCCTTTCCATTGGATATAGCGATATTAAAAAGTGGTTCCGTAGGGGCTCCACCCCTTTCAAATTTCAGGAGCCCCCTGGCGACCCCCCGAGAAAAAATCTGCGTGGTGCTTCGACTCAATCGAAAGAGCACGGTCTTGTGGACTATCCTACCAATTTTTGTGCTTTTGTCACAAAGTGCAAGGTTCATGTCACTAACCTCCGGACTATAAACGAAGCCTCTAATCAAAATTTTGCAAGAGTGACTTTTTCTTCTAAATTGAACGTAGAATTCAAAATTATGAACAGTTTCCAAAAACAACTAGGGGGTGGAAAATTGGGGGGGAGGGAAAGTAGGAGCGCCCCTCAATGTCTACGACCCTCTGGAATTTTTTTATGGAACATGTTATGATTGTTCGACAAGGGATTATTTCAGTAAACCTTTGGTTCTATTTTGAATCAAATCGGTTGAACGGTTCAAAAGTATCTCTGTTATTAGGCATTTCTCAAATATGTTTTCTGGAGAGAGTTCCCTTCATTTTTTATTCTCTATCGATCCTAAAATTTAATGACATAAAAGTCGGACCACCTGTATACATATTCGTTATTAATATTATTTGTTTCAGATTTCTTCTTTTGAAGGAGTTAGCTAGTCTTCTTGATTCTGTCACCTCTTGATTATGAAGTTTGGGAGATTAAACTTCCAATAGACTGGGTTGTAATGTATAAAAATGGAGTATTTGCTGATGCTCTGATTTTGGAAGAGTGTAACTAGGAAAAATTGGCAAAGAAATATTCTCGCTTTTTCATAGGACTTATATTGTGGTTTGTGCGGTTGATGATTCAAACCGGGATAGACTCGGCCATTATGATATATATATATATTAAGTGGTTTCAAAAGTAATTCTTGCAAAGTATTTTACCAACCGCATCATTTGTAATTTTCTTGCAATTTTTTTCTTCTATACGTAACCAAAGGAAGCAGTGATCATGCTTTTGCCATTTACAAAAATGTAGGATATTGCAAAAATGTTCTACTAAGTATGTAGTAAAGTATCAAGAATCAGGAATATTCCAAAATATTAACCACTTGACCATTACATAAACACAGGGTGTGGTGTCTGGTGTCCCAGAATAAAGTAAACAACGCCCAAGCCCAAGTATTGCTAAAGTGATCAGATCACCAGTCAACAGCTCCCGCCCCCCAGTGAGTGGGCAGCTTGTTCAGTTTCACAGTTTTTTTAGGGAACGCTATTGACATATAGGTTGGAAAAATGTCAAAGCAGGCCAAATACAATATGCATACTTCACGGCTCACCCAACCAATGTGTCATTTTTTGTGTCTGACTCTTTCTATATTCTACAAAGGTTTGTTACAAATTTATTGTAGCACAGACCAGCCAGACAAAAATTTTGATTTCCCTTGTTTCACCGAAATTTTTGTGGTGTCTCAACATAAAAGAAAAATAATGAGAAGAAATGATGAAAACGCCTACTACATACTAGCTACATCTCTGCAGTTTCGATTTTTTGTGGAAATAATTGAAAACACCATAATATTACGAAGAATTTATTCACTTGGCTATAGCTATAATTTTCATTTGGCGTTTGCAGAAACACTGCAAAAAAACTAAATTTGGTCGCCTGTTGTCTGGGTGAGAGCTCTTGTAGTTACAAGCTATAATAGTATATTACATACCGAGGTGGAAAGTGTCTCATTACAGCCAAGGGATTCAATATATTACCGAGGCGTGCCGAGGTAAAATAGAATCCCGTAGGCTGTAATGACGCTTTACTCCGTGGTATGTATAGGACTTTATTTACAATGATCCAGTTTAAATGCAAATCATTGCCTTTATTTAAAGTTTTTCGCGTCAAACGTTTTCATCAGGTAGACATAGGCAACCTTTTCAAACAACGCATCCATCAACACTCCGTGCTCCGCGGCAGCTGTTTAGATCAGACCACCTCTCTGCTAGGGTTGCCAGATTTTTTTGAATCATATATATGAGACACCTGAGAAATATATATAAGATTAGCAAAAAATTAATGAGGTTCAATTTTTTATTATGATTATCCAGATCCACATCACAATAAAAATTCCGTGAAAAAGACAAATAAAAAATAAACAATTTTAAAATCTGATGGAATTTAATAAAGTTATAATTTTACCTGGGGTCCTCGCAGGTTCACCTATATTGGCGCCATCGCCAACCCCTACCCCAACCAGCCCGATGGATAAAGCGCTCCCGGTTAAACAGCCAATTAAACCAGTGAGCTTGTATACTTGAAGACCTGCGCACGAGCTGCGAGCAAAAGGGGACCGCCTATATGGGAAGATCTATTCTATACTAACTACCTACCTCTATAATTAACAGTTAACAGTTCGCTCATCTTTGAAAAAGTAGGTAGGTAATCTAAAGGAATTTAACGATGAAATACTCTTTTATCAAGTTAAGAAAAATAACTTCATTCAGGGCAATAATTCCGACCCTTCCATGTAATTTTTAGAAAATAATAAGCACAAAACTAAGTACAGACATATTCAAAAATATTTTGCAGCTGCAGTTGCCGATTTTCAGTAGCTTTTTTGCTGATGCCTTCTCCTGGACATCCGTTCATTAGTGTCTCATGATGAAAAAAAACCTCTCAACTTGAGAAAGAATAAAACATTACAGTTCAGAATTGTAATGCTTGAATTGCAGCGCAAAAATAAAAAAATATAATAAAAATTAACAAAATTATGTCTGAAACAGCTAATAGCTGAAAATATATGAGATTTGCTCATATATTTGATGTGTGGTATGAGGTATGAGATCTTGTTGAAATATATGAGTCTCATACCAAATATATGAGATCTGGCAACCCTACTCTCTGCATAAGTCATTTTCGGCCCACGGGCCGAAAGTGACATCATTTTCCAACCTGTAAGAAATCATTCACTTTTCAACTTTTTAAAAGTTAGGAATGTATCGATTGCTAACTCATTGTGAATAAAAAGAATTTCCTGAATTTCACCTGTAACTAGGCAAACGCATAAGAACGTAGTTTTTGTTGCGCTATCGCTGTTTCATTTGAACCGTCACTGTCACTGTTTCCAAGCCCTGTATGTTTACACATCCATCTTCAAAATCTATCGCTATACTCAACGTTGACGACGTAACATTTCATTGAACAGTCAAAGATTGGCGTTCGTCATGCATACTTCTGGTTCGGGAAGCATTTCTGATATCCCGATGATGATAATCCCTACCTAATTAGCGTAACTGATACTCAATTCATTTGAATAAAAATTGAGGCTGTGTAACGCCATTCAGGATGTTTCAGGAAATGTCTGGTGTAGCTTATTCATTATTTTTTCGTCGATGAGCAGTACTGTTGAGAGTTGAATAAGCAGAAAGGTCCGTCTAATTGGCATAATTAATTTTAAATAAATATCTGCTAAGCCACTTTGACGGAAATTGAATGGGTATGGCCGTCAGGCAGCTGCTACCCGGAGTGGTTAGAGCTTTATTAGCGTCACATTATTCGATGGTTATCGGTTAAATTTGTGTGACACAACATTTTGAAGGGGTGGGTGCCACTACCTTTTTTGCCTAGCTTCCCTAATAGTCCTTAATGAATACATTACGTATACAATTTTCGCTATCGCCATACTACTCATAATGTCTGTTTTATACTGTACCTATGTTAATGGTAATTCAGAAAGCCTGACATCGCAGGTGGCTGCGAAATTCGACATTTGCGTTAGAAATAATCAAATGATACGTTTTTGAGTCGAATCAAGCTCAATTTGTCAGCTCGTCATCAATTTGTGAACGTTTGATGATGATAATCCGAGTGATAATCTCGTTTTTGAGTCGAACCAAGCTCAATTTGTAAGCTCGTCATCAATTTGTGAACGTTTGATGATGATAATCCGAGTGATAATCTAAATACCATCAATTATATAAAACTTACCCGGACTGTGAAAACGCATTATTTCCAACGCAAATGTCAAATGTCAAATTTCACAGCCGTCCGCTATGTCAAACATTCTAAATTATAATATACTTCAAATATCTACGTACTTCATACCTAAAGAATATAGTGGCGGGGTTAACGGCCAAAAATGGAATGATCTGTGCATTTTGTGATCAAAGCATGAAATTTGGCATACGTGTTCAGAAGACCCTCCTTTGCTACTCCAGATGTGGCGCCACGCAAGATTTCGCACCAGAGGCATTGTATTGCGGTTAATATACCTGCTAGGGGTGAATTCTGCAAAAATGGTTCCTAGCCGGTCTCTGGTACCGCAGTCGGTATTTTTCAGTTCTGTTTAGCTAGAACTACATGTAGAAATGAGTGAGGAGTGCATTTTCACAAGCAAAGTGCCAAATGCTGCTTTTATACGTTGTTTCAATACATTTTAAGGCCAACTTTGTTTTAGTACAGGAGACATGGTAAAAAAATTGCCATAACCTCGGCAAAGATATGAACGTCCTGAAAATTTGATATTCTGTTCAGAATTGAGTGCCCTACTACATATTTAAAACTGCCAAAAATCGCACCCCGAGGCTTCGAGTTATTGGAGGGGGGGTAAAAAACTGCAACTCAAAATTAACGGTATAGAACCCGATGGAACCCGTCAATCCAATGGATGCAAATACGTCGTAGTTCGACACATCAGATCCTATTGATACAATGTTGGTACAAAAAGTGTCGATCATTGTTGTAGGGGGGTCGCGGGGGAGGGAGAAACTCGGCTGGGTGGATTTTTTTCTTCCTGGGCCATGAAGAATCGATCACGACAAGATTGGTATCTCTTCCGACTAAATTCAATGTCCTGAACTTGAATCCGATGTATAAATTTGGACAAAAACAAGTTCAAACAAGTTAACTTGAGAAAACCTGTTTTTTCTTTGACAATTTCCACAAAACTTTTTTTTACTGTTAGAGGCATCCATCTTTGAAAATATTTCAGAGGCCATTACATTGAACTGTACTCTTCACGAAAATCATCCATTCGATCTGTAACTTTGTTTTTCGAGATAGAAAAAATCGATTTGAACTTAAGTCGGCACAGCCCGTCGTCTACTACTGACCAGAACACTACACCATGCATCTTTGAATGAAAATAGCCCAAACTATCTGAAAAATTATAACTCATCTTTGAAAGTTCGAGGATCTGTGCAGAACTGAATTCCCTATAACATAAACAAAATAGTCATTAATCGCAATGTAGGGTATTGAATTATTACTTAAAGGTGCATGCTGTAGTGTTCTGGTCATTAATAGACGCCGGGCAGTGCCGACTAAAGTTCAAATCGGTTTTTTCTATGTCGGAAAACAAAATTACAGATCGAATGGATGATTTTCGTTAAGAATACAGTTCAATCTAATGGCCTCTGGAATATTTTCATAGATGAATACCTCTAACAGTAAAAAAAAGTTTCGTGAAAATTGTCAAAGAAAAAACAGGTTTTCTCAAGTTAACTTGTTCGAACTTGTTTTTATCCAAATTTACACATCGGATTCAAGTTCAGGACATTGAATTTAGTCGGAAAAGATACCAATCTTGTCGGGACCGATTCTTCATGGCCCAGGAAGAAAAAGAGCCACCCAGCCGAGTTTCGTCCTTCCTCACGACCCCTCTTCAACAATGATCGACACTTTTTGTGTCAAAATTGTATCAACTGGTTGTGATGCGTCGAACTACGACGTATTTGCATCCATTGGATTGACGGGTTCCATCGGGTTCTATACCTTTCATTTTGAGTTGCAGTTTTTTACCCCCCCTCCAATAACTCGAAGCCTCAGGGTGCGATTTTTGACAATTTTAGATATGTAGTGGGGCACATAATTCTGGACAGAATATTAAATTTTCAGGACGTTCATATTTTTGCCGAGGTATTGGCAATTTTTTCACCAAGTTTCCTGTACTTAAAACAAAGTTGGCCTTAAAATGTATTGAAACAACGTATAAAGGCAGCATTTGGAACTTTGCTTGTGAAAATGTACTTCTCACTCATTTCTACATGTAGTTTTAACTAAACAGAACTAAACAAGTGAGTATGCCTTCACGTGCGTGAGTCTCAGTAGCGCATTTTCTCAAAGAGGCATATTGTGAACGTAAAGAAATTTGGTTGAAGGAGAAACACCATTCCTTGCCCACTTTCTTCATTTGAAACTCATTGTGATATTTTGTTATCAGAATGGGGTACTTGCCAACTAAATAGATTTGAATGAAAATTCTTTCACTCATCAATATTTTTTTGTTTGAGGGCGGGAGCTGGGAGCGGCGACTAATCAAAAGTGGCCTATCTCTTCCCATTTTTAGTCAGCTATCTATATAGCGGAACAATTAGATCGCCATGTCTTCAAGGTTATGTTTTACATTTATCTCTTACTTTGGGGGGCGGCGTGTGGGAGCGGCAGAGTTTGGCAAAGAAATTTTTCCACAGTTTGAGTTGGGAGTTTCTGAATGTTTGAGGTAACATTAAAATGTAAATCAGTGGAAATTATTGGAAGTTGCACTTTTTTTCTTTTGGGGGTGGAAGTTGGAGGCGGCGTCATATCAAAAGTAGCCTATTCTTTCCCATTTTTAGTAAGCTATCTATATAGCGAAAGAATTAGATCGTTATGTCTTCGGGTTTATGTTTTTCATTCATCTCTCACTTTGATGGCAGCGTATGGGGGCGGCAGCATTCGGCAAAGTAACTGTTGCACAGTTTGAGTTGGAAGTTACTAAATGTAAGGGAAATATGACAATTGGTGAAAATTGTGAAAGTTGCATTTTTTGCTTGGAGGCGGCAGCTGGAAGCGGCGGCTAATTAAAGTGGCCTATCTTTTTCCAATTTCAGTCAGCTATCAATATAGTGAAAGAATTAGATCGCTATGTCTTCAGGTTCATGTTTTTCATTTATCTCTTACTTTGGGGGCGGCGTGTGGGAGCGGCAGCGTTCGGCTGAGCAAATGTTGCACAATTTGAGTTGGCAGTTCCTAAATGTTAGAGGGAACATCTTAATCAGTAACATTTGTGAAAGTTGCACTTTTAATCGTTTGGAGGCGGAATCTGGGGGCGGCGACTAATCAAAAGTAGCCTATCCTTTCCCATTTTTAGTCAGCTATTTATATACCGATAGAATCAGATCGCTATGTCTTCGGGTTTATGTTTTTCATCCATCTCTCACTTTGATGGCAGCGTATGGGGGCGGCAGCATTCGGCAAAGTAACTGTTGCACAGTTTGAGTTGGAAGTTACTAAATGTAAGGGAAATATGACAATCAGTGAAAATTGTGAAAGTTGCATTTTTTTACTTGGAGGCGGCAGCTGGAGGCGGCAGCTGGAGGCGGCAGCTGGAGGCGGCAGCTGGAGGCGGCGGCTAATTAAAAGTGGCCTATCTTTTTCCAATTTCAGTCAGCTATTAATATAGTGAAAGAATTAGATCGTTATGTCTTCAGGTTCATGTTTTTCATTTATCTTTTACTTTGGGGGCGGCGTGTGGGAGCGGCAGCGTTCGGCTGAGCAAATGTTGCACAATTTGAGTTGGCAGTTCCTAAATGTTGAAGGGAACATCTCAATCAGTAACATTTGTGAAAGTTGCACTTTTTATCGTTTGGGGGCGGAATCTGGAGGCGGCGACTAACCAAAAGTAGCCTATCCTTTCCCATTTTTAGTCAGCTATTTATATACCGAAAGAATCAGATCGCTATGTCTTCGGGTTCATGTTTTTCATTTTAAAGTGCTTGGGGGCGGTTTTTAGCAGTTTTTTCATGTTGGCGGCGCATATTGAAGACGGAATGTTTGTTGGCTCACGTTTATAAGTGGCAACTATGTATTATTCAAAAAATGAGAACACTAGAGCATCAGGTCTGGTAGAAAGTGCAATATTATGTTATTTCAAGTTTATCGGGGGCGGTTTTCTCTATGTTGGCGGCGCAATATGGACATCCAATATAGCCTAGCCCTCCTTTGGGAGTGGCAGCTATGTAACAGCGAAAAAATTAGAAAGCTAGGTCGTCTAGTTTGGGAGGAGTTCGATGAACGGACGGACGGACGGACGGACGGACGGACGGACGGACGGACGGACAAAGCGGTTGCAATAGCGATTTTCATCAAGATGGAAAATGCGCTAAAAATACCGACTGCGGTACCAGAGACCGGCCAGGAACCATTTTTGCAGAATTTACCCCTAGCAGGTATATTAACCGCAATACAGTGTCTCTGGCGCAAAATCTCGCGTGGCGCCACATCTGGAATTGCGAAGGAGGGTCTTCTGAACAAGTATGCCAAATTTCATGCTTTGATCACAAAATGCACAGACCATTCCGCTAACCCCCCCACTAATAGTTGGTTTAGTTATACCACAGACTGTTATACCTATAAAAACGTTAGGTACTCAACCTCCAGTTTCACCAAGCTTCAAGTGTGATCGAGTAAGGAGTAAGTGAACACTTGGAGCGTGGATAACTGGTAGTGACTCATACTTTCCATCCTAGTTCCACGTTCTTCGCCGCAACGCTCCAAGTGTTCACTTACTCACTCACACCTACTGTGGATGTGAATGACTCACTCTATATTATTTTGATCCAATAGTATATAGATATAACATTGATTGATATTTCACTTATTTTACTTACTTCTGGTGAACTGACAAATAAAAATCTATTTCTTGTTCTTATAAGCTAATGTGATTGTTGATTTCAAAAATGCGGTAGTTATTTTCAGCAGATCCAATGGATTTTACAAGGCCAATAGACCATATTAATTATTCTCACTTTCCCCTTCCACTAGTCATTTGTAAGTTAGGTATGTGCCTGTGACCATGCGCACTGCAGTAGATCTCGCGCGTCACAGCATGCATAGAAAACGGAACTTTGCTGTCGCTGTCAGAATTTACGATTTCAAGGTGTTTTCTTGATTCTTGGGACGTTTTAACATTTTTAACCATACTATTACGTGACGGCTGACGCTCGGTTCGCTTTCAAGCGCTGTTAAAATTCTCGTTAGCGGAAGTTGTGCAATAAAATATGGCGGGTAATTTGAAATTGTTTTGGATTCAAAAACCCCATTCTAAATTGCTTCGCATAAACTTCACAGCAAGATTTTCCATTTCATTATGGTGAAAAGTAGATCGCAGGTGTTTCTTTTTACACACTTGCTATGTTATACATTCGTTGAAATTGACAATTTGCACCTTGAATTGATCATTTTACAAAGTCATTCAACATGCATATTCTTATGGGAGTTTCAACCCAGCACATGTGGTTGTCTCTCTCCCCGATCTGCGACTGCGCTCTGAATAAATAATATGGTCAATTAGTCATCCTTGATAAGAAAAAAACGTGCATCTCTAGTTAGATTCTTCTCCATTCAACTTTCTCAATGGAACCACTGTAAGTATTATTATGAGAAGAAGACTAAGTATTATAATACGTAACTGAGAATATAACAGTAGGTGGAACTAGGTATTGATACAAGAATATTGAAAGAGACAGGTACCTACCTACCTTTAATTCAAATTGGGAACGTTCACCATCCAAGCTCCAAAGCGTGGCGTTTTTCCCGAAAATGGAGCAATGGGAGGACTGAATCTCGCACATTCGTGCAAAAGCTTTCGGTCTTTGTTTGCCTAAACGCCGCGCCTGAAAACCAGGAGTTCATTGTGATTTCAAATACAGCACGAGCTTGTTCGTCGAACACATCGCCCTTTTATTATATTTGGCGAGTCGATGTTCTTCTCTAAAAGCTGCCTTAAACGCAAGCCCAATAAAGCACAATGAAACGTAAGATGGGCGGCGAAATTTTGAAAGGAATTTCAAGGGCTTTATGGCCAGGTAGAAAATTTGGAATAGGCATACCTACGTAGGTAGGTATGGTGATCATAGTCGAGCTTTGTTTCCGGACCTGATGCCGAAAAGGCACTGGCAGCTGGGTACATACAGGGTAGGTATAAAAACTCCTGATGAGATAAGGTATCAAGTTTATCCCAAAAACTTAAATTCACCATCACCATTCACCATAACAATCGTTGCTAATTTTTGAGATTCATACTATCCATGCAGTGTTCGTTACAAACACCTCATAAACATTTATAGTGGAACAAACGAAGGTTATCAATCTGTGATTTATTTCCTCATTGTTCCCTTGTACCGTTTACCATAGGTCTCTGTCGATATGCTAATGGAATCAAAAGGTATTCCGACACTCAACGCACTAGGTAGGTACCTATAAGTTTTTCTAATCATGTCCAGTGACATCATATGCTAATGTCCTAAATTCGGCAATGACTTAAGAGGAACAATAAATCAAGAAATAAATAATGGAAATAATGACCGGCACGCCGTCGTAATGAAAAAAACTGCACCAACAAATCCTTTGTGGCGGCGCTTCTATTTCCGGAATGGTGTCTATTTGCTTTTGAGGTTTCAGTTTCAGACCCGGCCAATATTAACATAGACGAAAGTGGTGCTAAATTGTCAAAATTTATTTCGCTTTCCCGAATTCCAAAACTTCATTTCTAAGTCTTCTCTGGCTTAGACAAGCATGGCGAAGCCTATACCCTACACGTATCAGCTAGAGTGTAGAGTGTAGACATGAAAAACAAGTATAGACAATACAAATAGAAAAGACACATGTCGTCACGGATTTTTACGGTTGCGTAGGAACCAGGTGAGTCCATCATTCAAAAAAAGGTTGGCTGATTTTTGATGCCCCAATATCCGTGACGACGGTGGTGATAACATATGGTCTTCTCTATTTGTATTGTCTATACAGTTGCGGCCTCATAAAAGTTTACACCGATGACAATCGTGTGGCCATGCTCATTCAAAATTACGTCAAAATTGAATTAGCATGGCCACTCGATCGCCATCGGTGTAAACTTTTATGAGGCCGCAACTTTACCTACTACTTACTTTGACACATTTTGACCATGGTGGAAGAAATCAGCAAACTCAAATTTCTCAGTTCTCAAAAATTCATCAAGGATCCCATTGATTCCAAAAGCAGATATAATACCCGCTTATAGATAAATTCTGTGTTGATCTTCATGGTGAGTCACACACACTTCAATACTTGGATTACTGTGATTCAGACTTATTACCTCTCCATTATCGGAATAATAGCTGCATAAATAAATCTGTAACTGGATACATACCTATACATATCTGTGTAAATGCGTCATGCCACAGAAAACTCTGAAACTTCTGAAGATAATAAAAATTAGAGATGGAGAAGTTCTGGCCATTTTAAAAGACCGGATACCGGAACCAGAACTGAACCGGATCGCCGGATCTTAATGAAAATTTTGTACAGATTTCTTTCCCACGAATGACCGATTAGCGACAAGTTTATAAAAAGTATGTAGCTTTTATAGCACATGTATAGCTATTATTATTTAGCGTATGGCATACATGCTACAGACAAGAGGTACCTCGAGAGGTACTATAATAATAGTAATAGAAAGTACTTAATATAACGAGTATATAAAAAAGTAAATAAATAAATAAATAAAAAGAAATAATTAATCAGATCCCGATGTCCAAGTTTTCAATCCAAGTGACTGTATCTTTGGAAAGGGTGTAAAAGTCCGAGAAATTGCCAGGGTATGCCCTTCGTTCGCACTCCTGAACAATGTGCACGACAGTTTGACGTGGATTTCCACAGTCACAGTGTCCAGATTGAACTTTACCACATTTATACAAAAAGTCGGCGGTTCTACCGTGGTTGCATCTAATTCGGTTCGCAGTCTTCCAGATTTTCCTTGGAAGGTCGAATCCACTCGGCTTCTGGTCGACTGGTAAATATAAGTTCACATCTTGGGTTGTTGTCCGACTCCATAATTCCTCCCACTTATGTATTATATTGAAGTTTTCAACGCGAAGTTGATTGGCCGATTTGATGGGTGGTCTACGCGATTTTAATCGAGTTGAAGACGCGGCGACAATATCTTCGTGTATAGGAAGATGTCCGTTTTCCATCACCTTTCCGAATTGACGAAATAAAGCAGCTTGTCTTCGGAGAAAGGGAGGCGCAATATGGCTAAGTGTGGGGAGCCAGTAAGTCGGTGTAGATTTAATGCATCCCGTGATAATGCGCATTGCACTATTGAGTACGGTGTCGATTTTGTGCACGTGATGGCTGTTCAGCCAGACTGGAGCTCCGTATTCTGCGGCACTGTAAACCAAACTCATTGCCGAACATCTGAGTGTGTCTGCTGAGGCACCCCATGTTGTACCACATAGCTTCTGGAGTATGTTATTCCTCGTTCGTGTTTTAGCTGCTACATTAGACAGATGATAGCTGTACGTAAGGGTTCTGTCAAGAGTGATGCCAAGATATTTTGGTGTTGGATTGTTTCTGAGCAAAGTTCCATTGAAATATATAGTGAGATGATGGTTGGCGAGTCTGTTATCCAAATGAAAACAAGCACATTCAGTCTTCGTAAAGCTTGGGGTCATTCTCCATTTACGGTAGAACTCGGCAAGAATTCTAAGATCGTCGGTCAGGATTTTTTCCGTGCTTTCGATTGTTTTCCGTCTAACGGCTATCGCCAGGTCATCTGCGTACATAAATTTCTTAGAGGTAGTTGGTGGTAGGTCAGCTGTGTATAAGTTAAATAAGATGGGGGCCAGTACTGAGCCTTGAGGTAAGCCATTCTGTAGTTTTCGGACTCTGCTTATCACGTCTCCCATGGTAACTTGAAATGGTCTGTCACATAACATGATGTTTAAAAGTTTGGCCAATTTTTGATTTGGGATAACACGGAGGAATTTGTACATCAAGCCATCCCGCCAGACCGTATCATAGGCGGCCGTTAGATCTACAAAGGCGACAGATGTCTTGAAGCATTCTTGGAAGCCTGCTTCAATAAAAGTAGTTAGACTTAAAACTTGATCTGTACAGCTGCGTGAAGGTCGGAAGCCTGCTTGTGTAACCGGAACGTGTTCGTTAATTTTAGTTTCGATTCTTCCAAGAATTATTCTCTCCAAGAGCTTGTAGCAAGAATTTAAAAGAGAAATTGGTCTGTAGTTCTCGACTCTATCCTTTGCTCTACCGGGTTTGAGGATAGCTATTATTTTAGCTTTCTTGAAGTTTTTAGGAAGAAAGTTTGTATCAAGGATGTCTGAGAAAAAACAGGCCAACCATTTTCTTGCATATTTTCCAGTGTTGACCAGAAACTCATTGTGGATCCCATCAAATCCTGGGGCCTTTCCAGTTTTAATCTTCTTCAACGCCATGGTGATCTCTTCGCTGTCGAAGGGTCTCGAAAAATGGTCTTCTTTTGATTCTTTTCTTTTCAGATTTTTCAGGTCTTGTTTTATTCGTTTAGTATGGGAACGATCTCTAGGTGCCCTGGACATTGAAATAATCCGATCTGCAACTTGATTCGGAGAAATTTCTGGAATCACGCGAGACACTGGATTACTTGCTCCTAATTTCTTGAGCAAGCTCCAGGCTTTTCTGCTGGAGTGTTTGAAATCTGTATTTTCAGTTATTTCATGCCATTTTTTCCTACGCGCAGCATCAAGGGAGTGTAGTAGATCGTCTCCTATAGTGGTATCTCCACTCGACAGGAAATTGTGATATAGAGCTTCGGCTTCGTTGTTCCAGCCTGGAATATATTCCTTTCGATACCCTCTAGGAATGTGTTTCTTGGCAACACACAAAGTAGCTCCTATGAACCTGTTATAGTTTTCAGCCTTTGGGGGGATCCATCTAAGGCATTTGTCCAGTTCCGAAGAGAAGTCGCACCATTTAGCTTTTCTAAAGTTCCATCTCGGCCGTGGAAACGATGTTATGATAGGAATTACGATACCAACTTCAAGAAGAATAGGTCTATGTTGGCTGCGGGGGAAGTTCTCAAGCACTCGTCTAGATACGGTTAGGGGCTGTCCGGTTTGATTTGAAGTGACAAATGTCAAATCAGGGTTGTATTCCTTGTTCCAAGCTGCTGAGTGGAAAGTTCCTCTGTCCTTGGCGTCGAATAAAAGATGGAAGTTGTTCTCTTCAGCCCACCCATGGAGTGCATCGCCGTTGATGTCGTTTTTGTTATACTTCCAATTGATGTGGTGGCTGTTGAAATCGCCAGCATAAATTGATGGGTGAGGAAGTAGTGGAAGAGTGTTAGGGGGCCAGATAACAGCTGGAGGTTTGTATACATTCATAATATTCATCTCTCCCATTCTTATTATGATAATATGAACGTCGTCTTGAGTAGAGGTTGATACCAGTTTGATATTTTCTATGTTCTTCCTGGCGTAGGTTATTGAGCCATAACTGTGATGATAAGTTATGCCGATGATATCATATCCAAGGATTGTGGCTCTGGTTCGAGCTTGCTGTTCATTTTCCAGGTGAGATTCTTGAACAAGTAATACGTCAATTTTATATTTTTCCAGTATTTTAGCCATATATTGGCATTTTGCTTGGCTGATGCCTTCGATATTCAGATGACAAATTCTGATGATATTCCCAAGCTTCCTTGAAGGCCGATCCCGAGGCCGGTCCTTTGTTGAGGTAGAGTTTTTGTCTGTATGCATGGAGCCAGGAGATCCAGAGCGGATAGGTCTGGCTGCCAATTGTTCTAGCCCTTTATTGGAGAAGGGCACCTAGTAGAGGCGAGCTAGATTTGCACCTTATACAGCTTGTATTCTTGAATTCCATGTATAGCTACTGCTTGAAATTGAATATAAAATTTTGAAAAACTGAGAATAAATGTCAACTGTGATGTGTATTGTTTTCAAAACCCATAGGCCCGTGTTCATAGTCGGATCTCAAATATAAGGTGGTCTTAAGACCATGCTCATTTAGACCCAGGCTTGGGCTAAGATGATTTTAAAGGTATAAGAATCTTCTTGTGAATATTGTATATTGTAATCAAATACAATTACGTCTTCTCGTGGTTGTGTTTGCTAAAAATTGGCTCATGAGAATTGAATAAGGTCGTCTTAAGACATAAGGTCTGACTATGAATACGGGCCATAGAGTATTCAGTGTATTCATCTCAATGAAAATGTATAAAAATGAATGTTGCCTCCTCTCAATTGCTTCATATACTTATGTGTGCTTTTTGACCTCAAAAGTTAGTAAAGGTGAAAAAATAGTGATTTTTTGAGATCCGGCCGAATCCACATCAAAATCTGGCTAAACCTGATCTGGTCCGGTTCCGGCAAAACGCCCGGATTTGCCGGATAACCAGAACCGGATCCAGCTCCGGCTCCATCTCTAATAAAAATAAACAGATTTCTTTCTATACGTTAAACAGTTAACGAAAACAGTAATCTGACTGAACCCACCTAACACTGTGCTAACTTTTTGGTGGAACTCGCGCTAAATGCTCCAAAGAGCTTCTATTTTAGACCGGTAGATTTCTCTATCGTTTTCAACAGGGAATCAGGAATGTCATGATCTAAAAACAGGGCCGTTGAAATGCGAGTGAAGTGAGAGTCCTCAGATAGTGTTAGTATCTATTATACAGGTGATTCAAAAGTGTCGGACCACCTTGAAGGTGCGTAATATAGAGTTGCAGTAGAGTGCTGGAAAGTTGTTGAAAAATGTTTATGTTATGTCTATCAATTTTGAAGTTATGGAAGGACAAAAGTTGGTCCTTCGATTGCTTCTATTTTCGTTGTTTCAAAAGACTTTAGTACACTGTTTATGGAAAAATATTGAGTAGGTATAAAAAAATCAACTTCTGAATCTGTATTGAATTTCTGTTTTCTATACATGGTGAATCATAAACTACAAAAATTTAGTTTTTCTAAAAAAAAAACAAAGGCAAAAGAATTCCATATAAATGAATTGTTTTTTATAGTTTTATAGTGCTCTACATAGGTTATGGGACCACTGCGTGACTGTTTGCAGACACTTTTAGAAAAAATAATTTTTAGGATTCATGACTCATCCTCTATACAAAAGAGAAATTCTCCATGTCTCCATAACTTTAAAATTAGAAGACATTAAATTTTTTTAACAAGCTCCCAGTACTCTACATATTACGCACCTTTAAGGTGATCCGGGTCCGACATTTTTGAATCACCTGTATGTTTGTACTCTAATATTCAGTTTGGAGAATTCAAAGTTTTTCAAAAAATAAAAACATCTAGAGAAAATTTTCCGGTTCTGGGTGAAACACAAAAGATTCTTATCTAAATTTAGGTATACATTTAATCGAACAAGGTCGATAATTTGTTTACAAGCGCACACATAAAACTAGCATTCGTGATTTATTAACATTCAGCATGCAATTCCTAGATTTTTCCAACTTTGTGTAAAAATCTTTAAGGTGAACCTTCTTTTGCAACACTCTGGAAAAGGTGGCGATTTCGATTTCCACATTTCCTCATTTACGGCCTGATTTTTAGCACGCCATCTATCAAGGTGTTTATTTTTCTCAAGATGATAACACTCAAAGGTATTACGTCTTCGGGGCTATGTATAAACTCTACGTACAACTTGCAGTCTTGAACAACAGATGCGTAATGCAACATTGCATCACTGAGACATTTTAGATTTTATTTATCATAAAACCGAGACTGCCGGGCATCTCATTCACAACAAAAATAAACTGCTGCGTTCACCTCGCGCCATCACCATCCGACATTAAACATTGTAGCGGAATTCCGTTCGCCAATGACCACACATCAGTTTCATATCATGAGTCACAACACAGAATGCATTTCAGTTTTTCTTGTGCGGTCAAAGAGTCTCAGTCTATTCATCATCAATCATCATCAAAGCTCGTGTGTCCCACCTATAAAACAGCCCACACTCGCCCATTATCTACCTGAAATTACCGACCGGCTATGAGTGCCCGGCATTAAGAAAATTGCATTTCCGCAAGTTTTGAAAGTTTATCCGTGCCCACATTATTAAGGGTTTTTGGTCTTGGCTGACCTATTTCTTGCTATAGGTAAAAACAATTGTTGCAAGAATAAGTCCATTGCAACAAAACCAGGTTGATATAGTTGTTAACCTTACATCAGAACCTGGTCCGAACGATTAGATTGTTTTGTTTCTATTAGGACCAATTTCCAAGATCGGGATAAAATTTGATATAAATCTTGGTACAGATGAAGTGACTAGAATTTTCGACATGGACCTTGTATCTATGGCTGGTACGCTGGTATCACCAGGAGAGGTATTGTCACTGACGGGATTTGTTATACAATCGCGGTATAAACTCCAATATCCTTTGGGTTGGCATGGTATTAATCTCAAATTCACCCTGAAAGTTAGGCTCGTATAAAATTGCCCCTCAGTCTCAGTTCAGA